>JARGCU010000006.1:10000000-15545708 GCA_029227775.1 Morpho helenor
TAATATTAAGTGGGGTGCATATTTCATTTTATTTTATTTTTGTGCAAACCAATACGTGTGCAGATTCCGCCGTGTGGCGGCTGCGTAGAATAAACCACCCTCTTTCTTACTGAGGTGTCGTATAATACGACTAAGGTAAGTGACATCAGGCAGGCGGCCAGTCGTAAAATACGCAGCCGAATCATGTGACAAAATGTTTATAACGTGTTGTGCCACCCCCACTTAGAGTGGGATAAGGACAGGAGGGTTATGATTATATCAATGTCTTTACCAGTATTATCACGATTTAAAATGTCAGCTGTGGACTTCTGTAGGGTTAAGGATGCTTTGCTAATGGTTTAATAATGTCAGCTAATAAGAGCTAAAAACAAGTTTGGCACTGCTATCAGTAGTGCCAAACTTGTTTTTAGTTGTTGTCAGTTTTTTTCCTGACAGTGTACATTAATATACCTATACATTATTTTATCTATTCATCAAAAATCATGTACTAAAAGCGTGTAATATTTAATATTCCCAAACCTAAGGCCTCTATTTAGCTTGCAAGCTGAGTCATACAACACAATTTATTTAATTCTTGCATTTAGAGTGCATTTAGCTCTGTAACTACAATTTTTCAATCACATAACTAGGGGTTGCTTAAAGTTATGATCGTAGTGTTGAGCTCATAAATAATAACCCCAGATGAACTCAAAACTTAGACGCACGACTAAAGTAAAAGAACCAGAAATATTTTTAAATTATGAAAAAAGCTCGAGGAAATTATAAATCTGGAACCTACGGTTCGAGAACTTTATAGTTGAGCTTATTTTTAATTTAAAATAAGAATTTATTTTGTAGTTAGGTTGTGATTTACTTAGAATAATATTGGATCCAATAAGTAGCTCCAGTAAGCTTGTAATTAAGTTGAAACTAGCTTATACTATGCATTTTTATTAAGTAAAACAAATAGTTAATAGACCACTATCATTTCTTACCGAGGTGTCGTAAAATACGATTTAGGTAAGTTGACGTCAGACAGGCGGCCGGTCGTAAAAACGCAGCCAAATCATGTTACAACATGTTTATAACATGTTGTGCCGACCCCACTTAGAGTGGGATAAGGACAGAGGATATATATTCTACTAGTATAAATGTGAAAGTGTGTTTGTTTATTTGTTATAGAATATTTGCAAGAAGTAAATTAAGAGCCTTTTAATGTTTTTGTAACTTGATCTTGGAGAAAAGAATATGGAACTGAGATGTATAAATCCCGAGCATTTCCCAGTATATTAGTTTTCTTGCGATGTTTGCCTCTACTATAGACTAAATGATGAATTGTATGTTATTTAAGTTTGGAAGAAAATCCAAAGTTTTATTACTGGAGTTTGAATCCACGATTTCTTGGTAAGAATCATTTACTGTAACTCATTAGTTATTCATCATCAAAAATAAAAAATATACGTAGCTATAATAGATACTAGTATAGTAGGAGTAGTTTCTACTAATACTGGTAATATAAATTTAAAAATCTGTATACCATTGAAGATTGTTACAAAAAAACTATTTTGAGAGAAATTTGGTAGAACATGCTAATGAATGGTATTTGGGAGTGTTTTTAGGGTCGTTTTGGCATAATTAATTATAATTGAAGGCTACCAAGACGCAAGACTTTGGACGCCAGTTCAAAAGAATTTCACATCACAGCGCCTTGAAATATAACTTTTGTTAACTTCAATTTAATTATCATCATTTCAACTTCACCTCTTGATAATGATATAAAGAAACTAATATAAAAACATATGTCACATATATTTACTTCCTTTAAAAGAAATTTCTCATTTATAAAGTCGTACAGAGAATAAACAGATGTGCAGTTTGTTCAGTGTACTTATTATAAGAACTCGACAAAAGCAGTAAACAACTTGAAAAATGTTAACACAAACAATTTTAAATGTTTCATATAGTGCGCTTGTGCGAATGTTATTTCATTTTTATTTTACACCGAACGTACGATCACAACTATCTATTTCTTTTTAATAAAAATTAGTTCCTTTACAACATTGCCATTCCTCACTATTATTTATAAGGATCCATCCTTCCTTCCTTCATCCTTTTTGAGTTTGTTTGATTCATCTATAGGTACTAATGCTGCGTTTCTTACGAAATTTCTACACTTATCGTGATTCATTAGGATACATCGGCTTCCTTTTTTAGATTGTTTGATTCATCTTTAGGAACCAATGCAGTGTTTGTTACGAACTTTTCACGCGTCACAATCTTGATTCATTAGGATCCATAGGTTTCTTTTTGAGTTTGTTTGATTCACCTAGCAGGGACCAGCGCTGCGTTTCTGTCTGCAGTCCAACATGTTTCTGTAGCCTAACTAATACAGCTTAGATACGATGGTCAATTTGGGTAATATTGAATATTCTACGGATTTTTTCGGTTTTGATTTGATATAGTAGAGATAATTCAAGTATAACTTACTTTATCGCCAACTTATCTATCGTTTAGGTCGTAGAGTTTACTGAGATTTATTTTTGTTTCTGGTAGATAGATACTAAATCATCGGATCGTTAGGCATCTAATCAGGTATGTTTTTTTCTTCTTCTTATTTATAACCTTTTTTATTGTCGAAGTTCGTGCTCGAACTGGTTGGCCTTAGTTGCATAATGAACAAGTTGTTTCTACGTAACTCCCTCTTCTAGCTTCCGCCTTCTATTATCCTATAGAGGATTTGTTTATGATTCAGAAATTTAGCAAAATTTCATTCATTAATTCGTGGGATAGATGCATACCTTCCAATGTTTTAGTAATTTGCGTTACTAAATATGCTTCTAGATAAGAAGAATTGTTGAAAAGAGAAATTAAAGAAGCGTTTCATGCAAATTAGTTATCAGTGGATGTCATCATTTCAATTTGGTATTAAAATTGTTCTGGTGATTCTAATCCAAACTTAATTGTTATTTAATTAAATATAACTAATTTATTGTAATATCAACAGATAACTGATTGAGTTGATTGAGTAGAGTTAAATTCAACTTAGATTTGCTCAAAATGACCATAGGCTTGTAATGTTTTCACGCCAAAACCTCTGAACTGGTTTTGATAGATTTTAGTATTATCAGAATTCATGAAAAAAACTAATGATCTGAAAGGCAGTTAAAACAGCCTAGCGAAATAAAATTCGTGGCTACAAGCTAGTAAAAAATAAATATAATGTTTCCACTATATGTATATTTTCCGAATGTAAGTAAATTAATAAAACATTTTCGTCTATAAATCATATTCACTTCATATAGTGAAAGAGAATCAAATCGCAATTTATCTCCGTTCAGTCGTATATCAACTGCATCTGTGCTACGAAAAAACTAGCTTCCTTCCGATTTTATGATATTGCAATATCGTCTCTACACATATTTTTTTTCTTTATTCAATACAAGTTTTTCTAGCGAGGATAGTTGAAAACGTATTAGCGTCCATATGTTTCGCATTAAGCGTCATAAGTATCATCGACTACATATAAAAATTGGGGCATATACCTCAACCTTTGTAGCATTATCAGAACACGATCTTAACATAAAAAGGGGTAATATATATTACCCTTTTTTATGCCAGGAAAGCCATTATGTGTCGTCACCACCCGACGGGTCTAGTGGCGGGTACGACGGACTTTCACTGACTAAAAACCTAACAGTGCTCCACCACGCTGCTGATGGGAGGACAGGGTAACGTTTTACATATAGCCACCATCCCCGTCAGCAGCGGCTCTGTACTCCGGAGAGCGCCTTTTCCGAGTCGAGGCTCTTTCTTTAAACAGTGGCCCCTTAAGGCTTCCGCTAATCGATGTATCGTGATCACCAGACGCATTGACCGCCTCGGGGACCTAACTTCAGCGCGCGTCCGATAAATGATATATTATTTCTGTTCTTAGGTGGTTTACTGTTAACTTGTTTGTCTAAATATTCATTGTAGGAGCAAGTTTTAGATCTGGTTGGTAAGGTAAGAATGTAACATATTTTGCAAAGTAGAAATTACAAAGAGCTAGTTCTGTTTGGTGATACATGATGATCGATTATGTCTTAACGGATTTCCGTACAAATTTTACTAAAAGGTAGTCCGATTCTTCCGGATGATTTAAGTTAATAGTACATTACGGTTTTATGTAAATTGTATTAAAGAGGTCGCGCAGTTGTAAATAACTCGCCTGCGGGGAGCTCTAGTCGCCTGCCCTACGTAAATTGAAAGAGATACACTAAAGTTATGTACTAGAGAATTGTAGATCTACAAAAATACCAAGAAAATAACTGCGACAGCACGTTTCTATCTCTTATGATTAATTCACAATAACTTCTTTTACATAAATACTGATTAATATGCGGACGGGCACTGATTTACATTTAGTACCCATTATAAAACAAAGCCTCCAAAAGTCTGTTTGTATGTGATCGATTTTTTCAATATGTACTGAACGGATTTGTATACGGTTTTTATCAAACTATAGTGCAATTATTGAGGAAAGCTTAAGTATAATTACATTACGGTTAAATGTAAATTGAAATAGGAAAAACTCTATGACACACAGATATCCACGCGGGCGAAGCCGCTGGCACAGCTAATATTTAGTAATTTATATAATTAAATACACAAAGCAGACCCTTGTGTGATTATATCATTTTATTCTCAAAGTTAAATACTCGTTAAATAATTAAAAGAGGGACTTATAAATAGCAAAATTTTAAATGAAAAAGTTATAACGGACGAAAAAATGTGCGGCGAAATTAAGATCTAAAGTGATTTGTAATCACTTTTTCCCCACTTAGTCCTCTTCAATATCTTGAAAATCTTATTGAATTTAGCCAGTAGACTAGACATAATAAGACGTAAATGGATGATCGACTAATGGGACAGGGCAGGGCTCAGCAACTCAAAATGAAAGAAAATTATAAGTGACCGAAAACCATTTCAAATATTTATTATCAAAATTAAGTTTGTATGTGAGTAACGACGACATTACAGCAAAATATTTTAAATTCTCAAGTATTTTTAAGTTAGTAAGTTAGTAGTTAGTAAAAGAACTTTACTATTATTTATTCCACCGATCATATTATCGATAGTCTGAAATAATACAAGTACTTTGGAGAGTTGAGTTTTGAAAGCTATTGTGGATTAATTAGATGATAAGAATGCGTTAACAAGTACAGTGTACACAAGTCACAAGACAGTAATAACTAAATTTAAATAGTAATAAGAATTGTATATTGAAAAGAGCAAACGACGAGTTTCTTGCTGGCTCTTCTCGGTAGGAACTGCTTTCCAAAGCAGTGGTAGCATTGATGATTCAAAAGCTCTTATTTACAAGTATACTTGAATAAAGAATAATTTGAATTTGATAGATTATGACTTAGTTGTTACGGCAAAAGATTTAATACGGGCGATGAGATTCTTAGTATAAATAATAGAACACAATAAGTCCAAAATACAAAAGTAGTGAAAATATTATTCTGCGATAATCCGCGATAAAATGTAATACCAAATGTACAATGTACTATCCGTTCTCATATCTCATATGTGCAGGATTCGTTAAAACTCATGCATTATCCACTATCTGCATGTATCATGTATGAAAACGGTACCCTTCATCTACATCACCGATGTACATCGCAAAATAAAAATTAAATTGACATCTACATCGCAAAATAATATTTTCGTTACTTTTGAATTCTAGTATGGTAAACGT
Source organism: Morpho helenor (assembly GCA_029227775.1). NCBI lineage: Eukaryota > Metazoa > Arthropoda > Insecta > Lepidoptera > Nymphalidae > Morpho > Morpho helenor. The sequence continues at coordinate 10,005,720 of JARGCU010000006.1, forward strand.
TTTACTTACAGTTTCTTATTACCCGCTATTATTATTATTAAAAAATATATATTTTTATTGATGGAAATAGTTTACATCGGTGATTGTTACTACTCTGTCATCAAAATTCCGCACCAAGAAATACTAATTAATCATAGCGGAAAATTACAAAACCGGAACTTTACAGCCTTCTTTGAGGTGGCTTTCATTCCATCTTTAAAAAATAAACAACGACAATATTTTTGTCGTTTCGCTGCTACAGAAACATGGACTAAAATCCAGGTATAGAATCTTAAAATATAGGGTCCCAAGACTTCTATTTTTATGAAAGGATAACATCCCCTGAAATTACTCCGTATATATTTTTGAAAAAGGTGAGGATTTAAGCATCCAACCTCCATTAAATAAGGATTACGTCCGAATTACAGAAATTTCATTTAAATTTAATTATTATAGTTAATACAGTTCGTTGTATGGTATCCGGCTGAGAAAATTATCTTATCTTATCGAGATATAGTAAAAGGTGATTAAAGTAAATTGACCCGCGTGTGATATTCGGTTGAGTATAATAGACCACCCTCATATCTTACTGAGGTGACGTAAAAGGCAATTAAAGTAAGTTGACCCGCCGTGTGGTATCCGGTTGTGTAGAATAGACTCATTTTCAACCTAGGTATCGTAAAAGGCGACTAAGGTAACTTGACGTTAGGCAGGCGGCTGATCGAAAAATAACTAGCCAAAACATAAGGGCAGGAGAATGATGGTAATATTATATTTAATACAGTATATTTATCACGTCAATTGTAGTCTAAAATTTAGTAAAATAACACAAATTTGAATTAGAATGTGGGTAATTGAGTAAAAATTGAGCAAAAACTAGATGTTTGCTAAAAAAAGTGTTATTTTTTGCAACATAACATACAACAACTGCCAATATCGATAATCAATCAAAAAAAAGTTTGGTTAATGAAGCATGAAACTTGCGTTTCGATTATTACGCCTTAAAAGCTTACTGGGGCAAGAAATGAGAAGCACTATTTTTTATACAGAGTAATATATATCTTTTAACTAAATCTAAGCTTTAGAGTACGCATGCAACGCTCTCTAAAGCTTTCTAAGCTTTTAAAAGTTCTAAGCTAGTTAAATAACTCGAGTTTAAATTCATCAGTGGCTGTTCAGTTCTAATTGCGTTTGAAAGCTTTATAAAAGATTGTCGCTGTATAATTCAGGGATGAATTTTTCACTATGGCCGTTTTTTATGCCGTGTGGTATCCGGCTGAGTAGTATAGACCACCCTCAATTCTTACAGAAGTGTCGTAAAAGGCGACTAAGGTAAGGTGTAACACCGTGTGGTATCCGGCCGAACAGAATAGACCATCCTCATTATCGAGGCATCGTTAAAGGTGACTAAGGTAAGTCGAAGTCGTTTTTTATGCCTTGTGGTATCCGGCTGTGTAGAATAGAGCACCCTAATTTCTTACTGAGATATCGTAAAGGACGACTAAGGTACGTTGACGTCAGGTAGGCGGCCGGTCGTAGAATACGTTGCCAAATCATGTGACAACATGTTAGTAACATGTTGTGCCGACCCCACTTAGAGTGGGATAACATCAGGAGGATTATGATGTTGTTTGATAATTTTTTAAAACTAATAATTACTGAATATATGGAAGTCATGTATTTTAAGAGCATATTATTACCGAGGGTTAGGATCGCTATCATTCCTACATGACGGAATAAATAAATTAGGTTTGTACCTCGACCCTCCTCAACCTTTCTTGACAAATGGAACAATTATGCATCCTTTGCGGTGGACATGTATTTATTATTGACTTAAAAAGGCGCTATTGTGCCGCTTTAGGCACTGCTTTTTAAATAGACACCTTGCAATGATAAGTATTAAAGAAAGGTTCAATCATAGTCAGCTTAGTATGACGCGAAGCTTAGTATGTCTCTTTTAAGAGGTGCCTACCCGGAGGAGATATATCTGGGATCAGAACTCCTGTCGACGGGGATAGGGGCAATGTGTACAACGATACTCTGTCTTTGCCATCAGCAGCGTGGAGGAGCACATAGGTCGTTTTAGTCGGTGCGAGTCCGACATAACCTCCGCCTGTCCCCGTCGGGCGTTGGTACCCATAAGGGGTTTTTTCCTGAATAAAAAAAACATATGACTCGAAGGAAGGGGCCACTTTTAGATAGCCCCCGAACCAGAGGTAGCGCACTCTGGGGTTCACAGTTATTACAGGCGGGGATGGGGCCAATGTGTACGACATTATCCTATCCCCGCCACCAGCAGCATGGTGCAGCACTGAAAGTTTTCTAGTCGATGAGAGTCCCACATACCTAACGCCGGGTTTTCCTGATAAAATAAGTATGACCGACGTAATAGAGGTCTTCTTCTTGCATAGCTGAAGTCGCAATGGGTGAGGTACGATTGGCACCTTGAGTCTACTCGGGTCAGAATGAATTCAAAATAGAGGGTAGTATTTGCGTCAATTTCATTGAAATTATAAGATTTGATAAAGCTACTTGTATGTTAAAAAGCTTGACCTTACACGGTAAACCTATATTTGAAAATCTGCAAATGGTTGGAACGTTCTATAGATGATAGGTTTTATTTAAAAAAAATGTCGTTTTATCCCTGTTTTCGGACACTGAATAGATGCTACAATGTAGAATAAAATCCAAATGATATTTTAACTGTCATTGTAAAGTTGTGATAGCGCAATGAAGAACAAGCGGACTACAGGAGTTAAACTACCCGGGATCAAGTCCCAGCTTTTTTTCTTTTTTTTATTGTATTTTTATATCTTTATAAAAATTACCGATCAAGGCTCGGTCACCCAGGTAATCTAAATGTATTACGAAACACGTGTATTGTCTTGTACAGTATTTTAACATTTTGAAGTATTGCTTAATCGTTCTCGTCAGTTTCTTATATATATTAGAAACCTTTTAAAAACTGATATTCAACCGTGTTATCTACTTACATTGTTATTATTTGCGTTCGTATTGCAAATATTTGTATACCTTATGAACTCGTTACACGTAGTTTGGCGAAATTGAGCGATCAGGTTTAATAGTGTTGACTGTGATAGCGGAGTACGGGTTCGTTTACCGCTAATAGAGGAATTTTAAAATTCCCTATAAGCGCTTCAAACAAGGGATAAAAGTTAATCTGAAAGTAAACTTACCTTGTTACAAACGATATTGAAAATTTCGGAACAGTTATTAACAAACAAAATGACGTCCTTCGTGGCGCAGTGATTGTGCTGTTAGTGTGTGGTTTTGTGCATTATTACAGTGTCTCAGGTGGGATTCTGAATATGCCCAGAATATGTATGTGGAGATGGATTCTTGCAAGTTAAATTTGACCCACTTCTATTATATCGCCTAGTTTAGTAGAAGATCAATCGTGGCTAGTTATCAACCATTGACAAAACTGTACAGTGAAATAATTTAATATACTTATCTTTAAGGTACTGTATGAAAATTGTAAAAACCCGTTTCAATTCAGCATTATCGTTAGTGGATCAGGTGAGATAAAAGCGCAAAATCTATCTATGTATATATAACTACAAAAATCTCTTTGAAGTCACGAGTAACAGATAGAAGCAGACACCGTTTTTTTTATTTTCGCTTAGCTGTACAAAGCTATTTGTAAACAAGGCAGAGCTTAAAACATAATTACGCGTTTGCTCTTGCAAGCGCCGGGTTTCTTGTTTTACTAAATAACCTTTTGTACGAGTCGCCAGTAATTTCATTTGAATTAAAATGGAAAGAAGTATTTTATTTATGAAAAATCTTTACAAATATTGACAGAAGTTTTCTTTATTGAGTTGAATTTTTTTAGGTACACTCAATGAGAAAATGACAATAAAATTAATGTTACTTCATCACCATTATGCTCCTGCCCTTATCCCACTTTAATTGGGGTCGACACAACATGTTTTAAATATGTTGTAACATGATTTGGATTGGTATTTTACGACAGGCCGCCTGCCTGAAGACAACATAGCTAAGTCGCCTTTTACGGCACTTCTGTAACTAATGAGGGTGATCTATCTACTCAGCCGGTTACCACACGGTGAGTCAACTTACCTTAGTCGCCTTTTACGACACTCCGGTGCGAAATGAGGGTGCTCTATTCTAACCAACCGGATACTACAAAGAAAATTAAAGTTAGTTATGGTATTAAATTTACCTTTTTTACATTTATCGCTATTATAGTTAAAAAAAATTTTGGAAAATGGAATTGTAAATCTACATAAATTTAATCGATTAATTTAGTTAATTAACCAACGATTTAACACATTTGGAACAACCAAAGAGAAAGCAAAAATCTACTCACTGAAGAAATAAAAATCTATCCCCCCATTTTACATTTTGATGAGAAAAATCTTATTCTAATCTACTTATTACTGACTAGGATTGCTTTTCTGTCTAGGTAAGCTTTTAAAGTCATACCTGGCTTACCTATGGCCATTTTCCCTATCACTATAAAATTGCAAATTAGGGTTTACATGTTCAGATTAATAGAAAAGCCCGCAATTTTATCCGTGATAAACAAATTAACATTTAAACCGTTTCCACCCGCATATCTGCATAACAAAGAGTTGCCGTAACGAATGGGACGTACTATAAATAGGGGCAGATAAGGGTAGATGGCCCTGATATCTAACATATAAAGTATTTGAAATGATTTATGATCAGTTAGCTTCAATCTAGAACTTAAATGTTTAAAATCATATTCAAATTTTAGCCTTTTCAATTCTGAAATAGTCAAATCTTGTTTCATGTTTCTCAACTTGTCGAATAATGGCGGAAATAGTTCAAACAGACCCGTATCAATAACGTATGAATAACAATTATATATACAGGAATAAGTTCATCAACATTTTTGATGAATTACAATAACATAAAGCATTTTTGCCTATTTTTGAGAAAGTTCTCAGACGCCTTAAATTTCCCCGACATAATCATCAAAATCGTTGAAAAACCCTTTATCCGAATGCATAATTGCCTGAAAATTCATTGAATAGTTAATGAGATTATTGCTATAAGACAGGCGGAATTTTATTATATAATATGTGGTGATTATATTTTTTATTAACTTTCCAGATTCTTTTCAAATGACCGATGGTCATAACTTATTATATAACTTATCTCTCCAATATTTTTAGTCATAATAAGCGGCCTTATGTCACAACTACAGCTTCTTAGGAATCTTTAGTGGTCTACAAACTAAGGGTGAGTCCATAACACCTGCAGGTCACGACTGTGGGGTTGTTATTCAACTAAGGATTGCAATATTAAGGATTTCCTAAGGTACTTTATAATATGAGCTCAGTTACTTAAGTTTATGAAGCTAATTTCTAATCTCGTCCCTTCGCTGAGTACTTGAGATGAAGGCCGATAAATAAAGAACATCAAATATTATTAAACGTGTTTATTGATATTATTTACATTACAACACTATAGGCAGATGATATTTATTATATTGTTTTCTACAAGAACAGAGCTGTATTTTGGCTTATTGTTTCACTATATTTACATAACATTCCCTAAAACTAAATAACGCTTACGATAAAGAAATATTTTGTCAGAACGAGCATAAATAAACCATTTGCATATTAAGATTAATAAATTATATAATTTTAATATCTTAATGTGCAAGTAATTTATTAAAAAAACATACTGTCTTGCATAAATTGGTTAATTATACAATGAATTCTATTAATAATATTTTGGAATACTTATAAGTTAAAATTCTTATGTTTATCGACTTATCTGTACGAGTAACTAATATTTACAGATAAAATTTACATATTATTGATATGCTTCGTTAAAATAAGATATTTTGTACATATTAGGTTAAATCATCACATATTTATTGTAACATATTAGTTATATTTTTGTATTATTTAACCAGTTGCTACTGAAATTTATTGTAGAGAGAAAATAATTGTCTGAGGAATCTCTGAACTTAGTGTAAACTCGGGTTTTATTCTTTACGGAGTAAATAGCCCGGGTTCTTTTCGCCGTAGATAAAAAGTATATAAAAATGCTCTCATATAAACATGCGTGTAGGAATATGAATTTAAGAAAAAAATTAGAGTGTTATTTCCTTTAGTATATTCAAATTTAATAAAAAAAATTGTACTTTAGCCAAATAAAGAGAAACATTGTATAACAATATATACAATACAAATATATAAAAATATATAATGTACAAAAAACGTATCTCGCAATATAAAAGCAAACGTGACGAAGTCTGCGAAACAACAAACATGACATTTTTTCATTTTGTTAAACTACAAAATCATCACCTTCCTGTTATAAACATGCTGTCACATGATTTGGTTGCGTTATGGCCGCCTGCCTGACGTCAACTTACCTTAGTCGTATTTTACGACACCTCGTTAAGAAAGAGGGTGGTCTATTCTAATTAACCGGATACCACACGGCGGGTCGACTTACCTTACTCGCCTTTTACGACAACCTCGGTAAGAAATGAGGGTGGTCTATTCTAGTCAGCTGGGTACCGCACGGCGGGTCGACTGACCTTAGTCGCCTTTTACGACACCTTGGTAAGAAATGAGAGTGTTTGATTGATGATTTTGTATTATGTTAAACTACAAAATATTTTTAATTTATTTTTTGACTTGTCCCTAAAAGTTTGTTGAATATTGTAACGTGACTGCTAAAAAAGTATATAAGTAGCCGATCTTTCTTACAAGCTAAAATCTTCAGTCTGAAACCGCGGTGATAAGAAGGAAGCTAACTCTAAGAAAGCTGCCACAAACTTTGCGGTTAAACTTAAATACCTTTCTCTACCTTGCAGCTTCACAGGATAGAGCTTTTTTCTTTGAAATCTTTTCCTTGATGCAATATACGTTACAATTTCACACAAAAATTTTCATTCCAAATAAAATATTTACGCCGTGTGGTATCCGGCTGAATAAAATAGTAACACCCTCATTTCTTACCGGGGTGTCGTAAAAGACGACTAAGGTATGTCAACCCGCTGTATGGTATTTGTCTAAGTAGAAAAGACCACCCTCATTTCTTACGGAGGTGTCGTAAAAGGCGATTAAGGTAAGTTGAACCACCGTGAGGTATTCGTTTAAGTAGAATAGACCACCATATTTCTTACCGAGGTGTCGTAATATACGAATAATGTAAGTTGATGTCAGGCAGGCGGCCGGTCGTAAAATACGTTGCCCAATCATGTGACAACATGTTTATAACATGTTTTACATAGGACAGGAAGATGATATTGCTATCTTATACTTTTTGTAGAAGATAATCACAAGTTGTGTTAATCATAATAAAAAAGTGGAATTTGTCAATTATGTCAAAATATCGACTAAAACGTTATAAAATCACTTATAAACACAATTTATATAAAAAAATAAATTATCATTAATTAATTACCTTTTTTTTTGTTAAATACAATAATTAGCGACATGACAAAAGTTTGTAGAAGAGATTCTGTTTATCTTGGATATTATATTTGTCATTATATACTTTGACACAGATAATTTTAATTTATATCTATAAAATGTACATTTTTAAGTCTATTTTTAACTTCTTACGTAGTAAATTTCATACCACTTTATTTCCACCACAGGTTTCCTTAATTTATAGCAACGGTCCAATACTAAGCAGTTATTTTGATTATTGCAGCGCTGTTTGGACGCGTTACATTAAAAAAGCCTTAACACCATATTTTACAAATAACATTGTTAACATATTAAGATGAGCGACACTATATTATTTTGCTTATTTTTAAAATAATATTATTCTTTGTAAAACATTAAATTGACATATATTTTATAGTCCTAAACTTATCATCTTTCACCTCTAACTATTGGTTTATAGCTATGCTTAGATATAAATGTGAGCATTTGTAAATTACTTATATAATATACAAAATGTGGCAACACTGCCATTATTGCTAGAGTGGGGATAGGGAATGGTTGGTTGCTGACGCTCTTCGACTCCACAGTCGGTTGCCAGTTGTTGTCGAGAACTGACTGCTCTAACACGTTCTGCATTGTATCTAAATAAAAAATAGAGCGCAAATGTTAGCTAAACAAGCCAAAAATGGAAAATGAATTTTTTATCACATTTAATGCTAGTAAACTAACGAAATGATAGAATTAAGTACACTCGTTACACCAAATCGCTTTGATATTTTTTTTCAGTGGCAATCATGAGCAAATAAAATAAAAAAAAATTTATAGAATTTATTGTCGGTTTTATTATTCACATCATGATGTTTTTTTATGTCTGTTGTTTTGAAACATAGGAAGAACGTTCGTTTCGACAAATTATTTGAAAGGCATTTATGCACCAAAATTGCGAGTTCAAAATTGTTGACTACACATGACACAAAGAAGCTCCATTTATACAAATCATCTTATTCAAAGTTGCAGTATGCTTGACATTGAAGAATGTACTTTCTAGTAGTTTTACTTTTTGTTTCTTAGTGTTTCCCGAGGGTTGCTTTATCAAATAATAAATTCATTCCATAAAATTATTCCATCTGTTTAAGGAAATGATTATTCTTTAAAGTAACTATATATGCATACCCCAAAGGCCATCATTTTAATACTATTAAACAATTTGTAACCAAATACCATCGTAAAACGTAAGACAGTTAATTGTAATTTATAAAGTCAATTTATATAACTCAAACCCTGCATTTTTTAATCCGGAAATAATTTAGTTACAATTAATTTCCGATTTATTTGGAGTTCATTCGGAATTCTTAGTTACGATCTTGAAACGCGATTTCGTTGCATCCGGAATTAATTGGTAAAGTCTATACATATGAAAGCAAATCCGGGTTATTACGTACAAAGGACCTTAATTTAACATTCTTTTGTATCAATCTTTTGAAGTAATTTTTACCTTGTTGTCATAACCAATGAAAATAGTAGTAAATTTTATTAATTAATATATTTATTTAACAATTATCGTATGTAGTTTTTAGGTAGTGTTTAAGACAGTAATTATTACTGCAGTTGTAACTTCAGTTACGTGATGTCATTGTATTGATCTATCTATTGCGTATTTAAGAGAAATCATTACTTTACCTGTTATATAACGTAATCTGTGTATAAATTTTGTTGCAACTAAACAATATATTGTAATTTCTAATGTGTAAAGTAGTAAAAATGTCCTGATATAACTATTTTTGTAAAACTTACCGTAAGTCGTTACATCCGGGGTGTAAAATTTTTGCTCCGCTGGTTGCAACGGCACCACAAAATCTGTACAGAAATTGAATGAATGAATACTTTATTGCACTATAATAATACTAAATACACTACTACTTCTAAAACAATTAAAGAAACAAAACAAATAACATTAAAAGAAAAATATTGTGCAATTGGCGGCCTTATCGCTAAGACAGCGATCTCTTCCAGGCAACCATTTTAATATATTGGACATAAGTAAACTTACAAAGTAGGCAGTAGGTGCGTACGGAAAATAAAATACATATAAATATAAATAAAATAGTATAGAAAAATAAAATTATAATATAATAAATTGTAATATAAGATATATAAATCAATATTTTATATTTTATTTTAGTTTAGTATATTATTTTAGTTCTTAGTATTTTATTTAATTTTATTCGAAATTACAACAGAACAATTTGCTGTAATCCCCGTTTTTTAATCTATGTAAGTCAAAGTGAAAATGATGAAGGCACTTTAAGTGAGGTGGGCACAACATGTTATAAACATGTTGTCACATGATTTGGCTACGTATTTTACAACCGGCCGCCTGCCTGACGTCAACTTACCTGGGTCGCCTTTTGCGACACCTCGGTAAGAAATGAGGCAGGTCTACTCTAATCAGCCGGATACCACACGGCTAAAAAGAATATTACATAATATTGTTTTTAATTATATTGAATGAGAGTTGTCTATTAGTCACAACGTTATAAAAAATTTGCATTTTAATTCAAATGAAATTACCAGACTTGCTCAGAAAAAAAGAAAATCCGAGCTGGGAAAAGCAAACGCGTAATTAAGTTTTAAACACCGCCCTGTTTACTAATAGTTTTGTACCGCCACTCATAAGCTAATTAATTTATTCGTAAACAAAAATATAACCATTTTCTATTACTGAGTAATTTTATTACATCCGAATTTGTAAGCAAGGGTCGTATCACATAAGGGGTTCGTAATTCGTTTACTATTTGTATATACAATGCTAGGTCCTTTATTCAAAACAGGTCGTTCTTTACAACTTTTATATCACTACATATTATAAAACAAAGTCGCATTCTTTGTTTGTCCATATATCCCTATGTATGCATAAAACTTTAAAACTACGCAACAGATTTTGATGCGGTTTTTTAATAGATAGAGTGATTCCAGAGGAAGGTTTGTATGTATAATAACATTCAATACGGGGTAGAGAAATACTGTAATTTTTGAGGTTTCTGTAAATAGGCCACGGGCAGTAATGAATAAATCAAAACTACTGGATCGATTTTAATCATTTTTTTTTACACTGACTGACATGGGATATATATTTTATACCCGTTCGATGTAGGGAAAGGCCGCTAGTTAACATATATATATCTTCCCCTTATCCACTCTAACTGGTGTCGGCACAACATGTTATAAACATGTTGTCACATGATTTGGCTACGTATTTTACGATCGGCCGCCTGCCTGACATCAACTTACCTTAGTCGTATTTACGACTAAGGTATAGTAAAAGCAACTACATTATTTTCCTATACAAACTCTTAGTACCTGTCTTTACGTTCGGAAATTAAACATTAAGTCAGAAAGATAGCTTATTTACGCTCTGGAATATTAAAAGACCCATAGCTTGCTCGTTGAAGGCGGTACGAATATCGCCGGATCAGTTATAAATTAAAAATAACATTTTATAATTTAAAAAATATAACGTTTGCATTTTTATATCTCAAATTTAAAGTTCGTTGGCACAGTTCCTCAAACTTTATGTTTGATTCTAAACTGTTTAAACTAAACAAAACATCATAATTAAAATTAAAATTGAATAATAATAAAGTCTTACGATGTTGAGTTGTAGATTCCGTGGTTGTCGACGCCGGTGTGGTTGTTGTGGTTGTGGTTGTTGTAGTTGTAGACGTGGTTGTCGTGGTCGTTGTGGTTATTTTTATTTCTGAAACAAAATTCTGTTATTAAAACCTGCTATTACGTTCTAACGTACACGTTGTACGTGTTCAAGAAAACGAGATGAATTTTTTACCGTACTTTCTGTTGGTATTTTTACCGTGTGGTATCCGGCTAAGCAGAATAGTACCACCCTCATTTCTTACCGAGATGTCGTAAAAGGCGACTAGGGTAAGTCGAACCGCCGTGTGGTATCTGGATCAGTAGAATAGATCACCCTCCTTCTTACCGAGGTGTCGTAAAGTACGACTAAGGTCAGTTGACGTCAGGCACACGGCCGGTCGTAAAAACGCAGCCAAATCATGTTACAACATGTTTATAACATATTATGCCGACCCCACTTAGAGTGGGATAAGGGCAGGAGGACATATACTTTCTGTTGGTATTTGACAAGAATTCTATTAAGGAAATTTTAACTATGTTAAAGAGATCGTGAAGGGAATACCATTGGTGTACTTTCAACTTATTACTATTAGTTAATGCTTATCGCGAAATTCTCTTAAAATATGGGGGTTGATAAATTAAATAAATTTTGTTAAGGAACATAAGTTTTTATAAAAAAAAACTCATTGGGTAGGCAACCCAGACATGTAACCCCTGAACTAATCTATGAAGTGACATGATACAAGATTAAAGTACGATTAAAGTAAAAAAATCTTGGTCACACAAATAGTATTTCACAAAATAAAAAAGTAAAGATTAAAACATTGTAAAAGCTTTCTTAAAAAGCAATTTACTTTGTTCTAATAGGAAAGCTTTACGTGATCGCGTGATCGTTTCGAAGAGATTAATAAATCTTTCCTTACATTTTAGCTAACATCGTTAGATTTATATATTAATAGAAAATATATGTAATTCAATCTTCATATAGGCCGTAATAATTCTAAACAAGTATCGCTTTGCTTAGTATACAATAAGACAAATGCATGAGATCTGCTAATGATATGATAGTATTTGTAGTCTCTAAAGGTCACTTTCTTAACTCAGGTATTTGTTTAACGATAAAAATAATACGTTATTTTCGAGACTGTTTTTTTTTTTTGTTCAATATCAATCCTTATCTAAATAAATACGTTCGATAGCTTCGCCATTTAATATACATCAAAATTGTCATTTAACATAATATGTTAAATGACAATTTAGATCTATATTAATATAATATAATATATTATATTCAAATTTATTTCTTTCTTTCACGCTCGAGTGGAAAAATTGATTTTTTTTTTCATGAAAATATTTAGAAGCCTGGAGTTATATTAGATTTTAACTCCTTATTCAAGTCCACGATTCAAGACGATATCGTGGAAAAAGGATATTTACTTACTTAGAATGGAAGTCTAACTTGTAAAACATTATTACCGTATAATCTTAAGGTTCCCTCAGCTTTCCCCATTGTATTAGTGGCGACGCAAGTATAAGTACCAGGGTCTTCATCATCAAACTCTGCTATTGTAAGGATCGTCCGTATCTGATATGATGATACTCGGATTTCACTGATGTCGTGTTTTCCCCTGAAAAAAAAAATGATATTACATTTCTTGATGAGGGTATATAAATTAGGCCTTGATTATCGAGATATGTATTGATATAAATAACTTATGACCTATAATTCAGCGACATAAATTTAATATTTTTGAATTGACTATTCATAGTTTATGTATAGAAACCGGCTATATATTTCTAGAAGCCGGTGGAACTGAGCGGGAACTTAGTTCCCGCCGTAATAACGCCGCATAAAGAGTTCAGAAATAAGGGCCCTGTATGGATTAAAATTAGTAATAAAATAAGACGTTAGAAACCGGCTTTGTTTCTATAAGTTAACTATAAATTTAATGTTTTGGATGTAAAAATCTTTCCTGATACTATAGGGATACTAGAATATAGATTAACCGCTCTGCATTAGATTTACTATCCTCATATATATCACGCTAACTAAAGATATATGACTGAAGCATAGCGACCCAAGAAACTAGATCTAGAAAGTTGTATAAGTACCTTTTCAATAATTAAGAACAGACTAAGCTCATATTGAAAAAAAAAAATTGGTGAGTCAGTGGGACTCTTTGTAAAGTATCATGGGTTTAAGCCCCAAGCAGGCACAATTGAGTTTTTCTGTTAAAACTGGTGTCTTATTGATAGTAGCAATTTATCAGACATTTTCGGTCAAGTAACACATGGTGAAGAAACCTGCATATCTTTAGAAAATTCTGGGGATATGTATAACCTACCAATCTGTATTGGAGCTAACTCCAACCCTGCCATAGCTGTGCTATGTCCAGCTGTAACGTTATTTTAAGAAATTCGTATCAAATTTGATACGTTTTATTTTAAAGAAAATCATCTCACTTACATACCCAGAGAGTATCATTTCCTCCCCACTTTTTAGCCAGTAGTTAATAGCTGGAGGATAAGCTTCTACTAAACACTCCATCTGTGATTCGGAACCCGTGGGTACACCTATCACTTTTGATGCTATCATTATTGAAGGCCCAACTGTAACAAAGGAAAAAGTTGGTTATTCTGCTTCTCTACAAACATTCTACATTTAGGGAATTACCTACTTTCCATGTTTAATTTAAACCCAAACTGGTTTCCAATGTCGTAAACCAGTTAACACCTTAACAAGGAAAGTTAAATATTAAATATAGAACAACATCAGAATGTTTCATAAACAACAAAGTTTTAGACGCCGTACACAATATTGTTTTCAAAACTTTTACGTATATTCGTACACAAGTTCATACAGCTTACATTGGAATAAAGTTTCTCAAAGTCTTCAAGTTATTTAGGTTTACATAAGGGATTATTATAAAGTTGAATTAGTTTTGGTAAATAAATTGTGTTATTATAACTTGATGCTGTATTGCGTGATAAAATAATTTGATGTGTACTGTGCATTGTCATGCACCAGAAATCATTTATAGAATTAGCGTTACTTTGGGGCGATCCATAATACAAAAGTAATAATAAAATTATTTTTCTATAATCCGCGATTAATATTAATAAATAATTAAAAAAATAATTTTATTATTAATTATGCAATAGAAATCATTACGTTCAAGTGCTAAATAAACATAGAATTGAATTGAAATCTTTTATTTTATGTATGTAAAGAAAAAGTTAGAAAAACATCTATATATATAAAAGAAAGTTGGTCTAAGTTACACTATTTATAACTCAAGAACGGATGAACCAATTCGGCTGAAAATTGGTGGAGAGGTTGCTTAGAACCAGGAGACGGACATAGGATACTTTTTATCCCGTTCGACCGCATTTATTTTATCTCATAAATCCTCATGGTATAGAGTAAGGGGAATTGTTTTACTCCAAATTTAACGCGTGCGGGCCACGGGCAGTAATGAATAAAACAAAACTACTTGATACATTTTAATAATTATTTACACTGAGTGACATAGGCTATATATTTTATACCCGTGCGAAGCCGGAGCGGACCACTAGTTATTTATAAATAAAAGTGTAAAAGTTGTCCCATATATTTATTTATTTATAAGCATTAATATTTGTAACGCTGTATTAATTTTAGTATTTTTCTATTAAAGTTCCACTAATCTTACATCTGGATCAAACCAACAATATATAAATAATCTTTCAGTTATGTTGTTTATTCAAGTTAACTTGTAAACAATTGATTTGGAATTGTCAATAGTTGCAGTGTACTTAAGTACTTACAGTTAACGCTTAGCATTATCCTCTTGCTCACAGATGGTGGTACATCATTGGACGCTATGCATAAGTAGGCACCCATCTGCCGACGCTCAACCTTCGTGAGATTCAGCGACGAGCCGGTATACATATCCACTATAACAAACAACATCTTGTAGAGCAGGGCTTCTTAAACTTTTTTATATAGCGACCCCCTTCTAGCTTAGGAAATTTTAAACGACCCCCTCCTCCATATAATGAAATATATATTAACCGTAGATTTAGATGTAATATCGCACTATTTTACAATGTAAATAACAGTTTTGCATTGCCACTTTTTTCAAAAAATAGTTATAATAAAACTACAATAATATTTTGTATGATTTTTATTTGTATTTATATTTGTAAGTAGTGTGTAAACTAACCAATCATAAATTTAATAAAATCTATTTAATTAAATTTAATGAAAAGGGGTAATGAAGGAACTTAGGAGGAGAAATATCAATAAATCTTTGTTAGAAAAGTTCTTTAATGGACAGCTGCAGCCATGTAGTTGATTCAATAATGATTGAAAAGTATCAGATCTTTGCGACGCCTTTTGCTTTCAGTACCCACAGTTTAAGAAGCCCTGTTGTAGAGTAATATCAGTACAGTATAAATGTTTCGGGTATGCTTACATTACTTTCAGTTATAAACACAAGTACCGGTGACCGAGCCTTGCTCGGTAATTTTTAAAATGATGTAAAAAAAAATGAAAAGAAAAATTAAAAATAATAGGGCAGGAGGGGCTCGAAGTATTTTCACCTCTCTAGACCGCCCGTTCTCCAAATGAAACACCGTGAGTTTTTGTTTCAGAGCGAAAAATTGTGATTGTATTCAACGTAAATTTCAAAAAAAATTTCGAGCCCAAAAACAGGGATAAAACGACATTTTTTTAAAATAAAACTTATCTAGATCAATTTTTCTCCCCCAAAACACCCTATATACTGAGTTTTAGAAAAATCGTTGGAGCCGTTTCCGAGATTCTGAAAGTATATATACACATACAAGATTAACTTATTTAAATTACTTTTAGTTATAAACACAATATAGCCGTGTGATATCCGGCTGAGTAGAAAAAACCACTCTCATTTCTTACCGAGGTGTCGTAAAAGGCGACTAAGGTAAATTGAGCCACCGTGTCGTATCCGGTTAAGTAGAATAGACCGACCTCATATCTTACCGAGGTGTCATAAAATACGAATAAGGTTTTTGCCGTCAAGCACGCGGCCGGACGTGAAAACGCAGCCAAATCATGTGACAGCATGTTTATAACATGTGTCGACCCCGCTTAGAGTGGGATTGAGGCAGAAGGATGATGAGTTATAAATAAAATACTACTATAATATAAAAAAAAAACGAAAAACCCTATTTGGAATGATTGAAAAATAAAATAATATTTACATAAATCGCCTAGTTGCTCTTTATTAAAACTAGGCAGCGATAAAATATTTCACTTCGTAAAGTAAAATATTCACGTGTATTAAATGCCTGTAATCAATTTTGTAATGGAAGATAAACTTTGCGTTAACGGTCATATTACAAGTTTTATAAAATATATTTTAAAAAGAAAATTCCTCTACTTTTTAATATTATTTTAATCTTGTGCTGAAATTAAGTCGGAAAAGAAGTATCTGGCTTTTTAAGTAATAAATTCATTATTTATTTATAATTTATTTTCCTATTTATTTTCGTTGAACGGTGTTCTAAGTTTCTATAATTATCCTTTATATTTAATCAGTTAATATTGTATATATACATATATACAAGATTAACTCATTTAAATATTAAAGATTTTCTATTTACTCTATTGCAGTTTTTAGCATTTTTACTTAAGTATTATGGATGTCCGCAAAGTAACGCCTAATTCTATAAGTTATTTAAAAACATACAAACAACGCACCGAAACAGGTCATAAAAGGATGAACCGAGTTGTCTAGAGCTGGAATAAAACTAGATAACTACTATTCATGTCAGCACTGAGAGAAAGGCCGCACTTTTCTTTACCCACTCTCCTTGCAGTTTAATATATTGTTGTGGCCACGATATATTTGGCACTCTTAGCGCTTCTTCTGGCCATCTGCCACAGATAACTTTCGGGAAATGTTATTCGACAAATTGAAAATTTAAAAAAATAGGAATAATTTTCCAACAAAACAAGACGCCCTCAGACCAGAAAATTAGGGGCGAACTTCAGTTAAATTTGTATAGCAGCGACATTTACAAACGAATAACAAGTTAGCAAAACGTGAGCGCGTTTACAATTATTCATAAAAAAAATCTTTCCCCTAATTTTATCTTCTACGGTATGACACGAATTTTCATGTCCGATTTTCATTTCTCATAATGCAGACGAGATATTTTTAAGCCGTATTTTTAATCTGTCCGGAAACCGAGCTTTGTGTGGTAGAACCGCTTCTCAGTTGTGTGGTGTTTTAATTTTTTCTCATTGTAGCTCATATATGACATTTTCGGCTAAATATAAAATCTTTTCTGTGAAGCAAGTTTTTGTTGAAGTATTTTTATTTCTTTTTATTACAATGCTTCACCTAAATTAAAATAACTCCGACGTAAACAACGAAAAAATTTCTTTATCAAATTTCAATTTATGAAATTCTTACAGAGAATATATCATAGCAGTCGAATTTATAGATTACATTCTCGTGAAGATGTCGTTTGAGCTTAATAACGTTTTTAATATCAAATGTATTTTATTTTATTTCAGGAAAACCCAATACGGGTCATACAGACCCGCGACATACCCGCCGCTCGTCCCCGTCAGGGAGTGACGAACAGCGAGTATGACGGACTATCACCGACTAAAAACCTGACAGTGCTCCACCACGCTGCTGGTGGCGGGGATAGGGTACTGTTTTACATATTGCCCCCATCCCCGCCAGCAGCAATTCTGAACCCCAGAGTCCTCCACCTCTGGCTCAGGGCCTCTTTGAAAATGGCCCCTTCCTTCGCTAGACGATGCATCGGGAGTTCCAAATGCATCGACTACCTCGGGGACCTTTTCATGTGGGCGTCCGATAAACCCCGTTCGGAGGTCCCAGAAGGTCCCCGTTAGGGCAGCATGCGAGAGTCTTGAGCGAGTCGCCTGTGGTTGATCGGATCCAGGGACTCGACTTCTCAGATCTGCCCGCCGCCTCCTTCCGCGATATAACGTCCTTGCAGGAGGAGGCCTGCAAGGAGGCCTGCGAGGCCTAAGGAGGAGGCTGATCTACGGTTACGATTTAACGTCACCTGATCATAGTGTACTACTGCAGAATTTAATAATATCATATACTAACGAAAGCTAAAAATAAGTTTGGCACTGCTATCAGTAACGAAACTGCAAGATTAGTGCAACAGACCTACATGGCTACCCCTAATGGGCATTTCGTATAGAATTAGTCAGCTGTGAACTTTTATTAAATAAGATGATAATTTATTTACGTCTATTTATTTAATGAATACTGGATTTTTGATCTTAGTCAGCACTTTGTTAAGTTAACGAGAAAAGCAATACGTGTAAATTTCAAACCTTCATTCCTTTGAAGTTTGTTCGTTGAGAAAATGTGGCGTAAATTATTATGGGAACAAGGAACATTATACTGTATGGGTTTTTAATAACATTCTTATAGGTACTAAGGTATACTAAAGTACACATAGTGCGGAAGGCCATAGGGCATTAGGGTTTCAAGTGTTGGAGTGGCAACACCGCACTGGAAAAGGCAGTGTCGATAAACCCGCTACGTGATGGACTGACGACCTCAAAAAGGTCGCGGGGAGACCCTGGATATAGGCGGCACAAGATTGTGCTGTAGAGATCCTATGAAGATACCTATGTCCAACAGTGGACGTCTATCGGTTGACAAAAAAGAATATGAAGAGGCACTAAGATAAAAGAAATATAAGAAGGAAATACCAAAAAGGTTTTAGCCTCATACATTAAAGCTAGTAATCAATAATACGGCCATAATTATCCTATAGTTATGTAATTATTACCGAGGATTTAAGTCTAGGAATTAAGTGGTTTTCTTTAAAAAAATATATTTAAAATGAAGACGATTATAATTGATATTCAAGTTGAGTTTTATGGTAAAATAAAGGGTGGTAAGCATTTGCATTGCTAAAGAAAATGTCTGGATTATCTGCTAACAGACAACTCTGTTCAGTGTCTTAAGTTACTTCAATTAGCCAATAATGAACTTTTTCTAATAAAAAAAGTAAGCAGGGGCCTGTTACTCTCCCACTGCTGGGAATATACCCACACACGGAGAAATATATTTGTAAATAGTGTATAAATATATATATTATATATAAAATATATGTGTTTTGCTCGCAGTTATTGTAAAAAATCTACCCACACTACATATTATTAAGAATACTTAGGTATAGTTTAATATAGTTTAAGAGGAATGTGCAATATCCAGACACGTTGTCAAGGCTTAGGGATACGAAGGAACAAATTGTAAAGACTTTTAATGTATTTGAATAAATAAATAAATAAAATAAACTTATTTAAATATTAAAGATACAATATAACATCTATTAAGTCTTTAGTGTGTTAATTGCGCAAAAATAGCCCTTAGTAAAAACCAATATAGACAATTCTGTTTTATATGTACCCCCCAAACGGGACGGAGTTCCTTGTCATGTTCCCGAATATTGGACGGCTAAGTAAAATTTATTACAAGTCACCAAAGCCATCAGTTTCACTTAAGATATTATGTCAAGCTATTGCGTTGTTAATTAAGTTAAAGTAACCCTTTATATTGTATTCCTGTTACAATAATAATTAAATAGACAAATCAAATCATATGAGCTGTGATGGCCTAGCGGTGCGACCGTGTGAATCTCTAGAGACTATCATGGGTTCAAACCCGGGCAGACACCAATGAGTTTTTCTATTAAAACTTATGTGTCTAATTGATAATTGCAATTTTGAAGGAAAACATCGTGAGGAAACCTGCATATCTCTAGAGAATTCTGGAGATATGTGTAACCTACCAATCCGCATTGGAGCAGCGTGGTAGGTCTTAGCTCCAATCCTTCTCTCTTATAACGGAGAGAAGAGGCCTATTCCCAGCAGTGGGATAATAACAGGCCGCTACTTTAAATCAAATCAATTTTATTGTACAACAAAATAATAATAATACATTATATAATAGAGAACTAATATTTAAACAAAAAATTCTTACTTTAAAAATAAATGTCTAATTTCTGTTGAACCTGGAATCTACTTTTTGAGTAAAGTTTATAATAAATGAACCTCAAATTTAAGTTAATCTAAACGATAAATTAAGTAAGGTTAAGTTTAAGTACAAGTTTCTTTTATTATTAATTTTTTTAATTCGTCAGAAATACTTTGTCGGTCCCAGTTGCCTAAACAATCAAATACTCAAAATCTTTAATAATATATAAATATATTTTAAGAATTTCGGAAACGGCTCCAACTATTTGTATGAAACTTATCATAATATATAGATGGTTTAGGGGGATATGAATCGATCTAGCTAGGTTCCTTTAAAAAAATGTCGTTTTATCTCTGTTTTATGGCACTAAAAAAACTGCTCAAATAGAAATATAATGCAACGCTTAATTTTGCTGTCATTTGTAAAGTTGTAATACTTCAATGAGAAACGGACGGACTAAAAATTGGGAAAATACACGGGATCAAGTCCTGAAAGTCACCGACCCTTTTTTCAATTTTTTTTATATATTTTATAAAATGCAGGTACTATTACTGAATAGAGTAATATAGAATAGAGAAATGTTTTATAGAGTGAAAGCTAAATCACGAGTGATATGGAATAAGCGTTTGACCGCACAACGTATTGACTTCAAATGAAAGCGCGGGTGCTATAATACGCTGAATAAAAACAAAAGAGAATTTATTTTAGTAGCTGGTACTTTTAGTTCAATAGTATTTTTTGCAACTTAGAAAAGTAAACAATGGTATTATAATCAAATATATTATTTCTTAATGTAAATTATTAGTTCTTAATACAGTAATAGCTCAAGCTCACCTAGAAGGTATAGCTGTTGTTAAACTAACATATTTCATTGTCATCCTGAAGTAACAAAATCTAATTTCTAATTCGTTCCCACAATTTTTTGAATTTAATACAATAAGGCGGTTCATAAAGGGTTAAATTCGATAGTTGGCTAATTTTTACAATCCCCAAGTCCCCATTGCATTATTAAAACAAATAGTAAACTAAAATAATGTAAATAAATAAATATGTATGTTATTAAATAATGCATGTATATAATAAATGATGTATGTATGTATGTAAATAAGTGATGCAAGTAAATAATGGGGACTCGAGACTCAGTACAAATAAAGAAAATAAAACCTTTAATTCTTATTAATTCTTAGGATCGTTTTAGATTGTCAATGATTTGGGATCCGATCTGAAATAAACTTTACTCACAAAATAAATCGTGACGCAATTGTGTTGACGCAATATAACGAAACGTGTCCAGAATACTGAGAGTAATGTGCAAGATACATTACGTGTGTGTAAGACTAGTTGAGTTGAAAAAGATACCTGTAAATGCTTAGACGACAAAATGGTCCAGTATATATCGCAAGGCAAAGGATATTCTACCAAACCATCTAATCATATAAAAATCCCCCGACATTTATGAAAACAAAACTAGAAGTTTAATCATGTCACGGGTAATGTTTTATATGAGAAGAAGAAAACAATATGTCAAAGCATTGACATTGTTTATTACAAAGGAAAAATAAGAGACGATATAGGAACCCAAATGTTAGGGGGGCCGCCTGCCTGACCTGCCTACCTTAGTCGTATTTTACGACACATCAGAAATAAATGAGGGTAATCTATTCTACTCAGCCGGATACCGCACGGCTGGACGACTTAAATTAATCACCTCTTACGCCACCTTGGTAAGAAATGATTGTGGTCTATTTTACTCAGCCGGATACCACACGGCGGAACTCATTTAAATATTAAAGATTACATATATTTGAAATAAAACATACCTTTATGGAGCTCGCCATCTTCTTTCCTCAACAGTATGTTAGAGCCATCTTCTCTCCTCCACAGAATGCGAGGCAACGGTCTGCCATCAGCTTTGCACGAAATACTAACATCAGTTCCTTCTCTGGCTACTATATCTCCACTAGTCCCTTCGTCGACTATGTTTGGTGGAACTGTATAACAAAAAAACAATAATTCAATACATACTAATATTATAACGTCTGCTTGTCTTTCTGTCTGTATTTTTGGGAGTATCCTTGGATACAAAACTCCAATGGAGCACACACGTAACAACTCTTGCAGGGAAACTGAGTTCAGAGGCATACGCTGTTTGAAAAATAAGATAGTTCACAGATGTCGAAACAGCAAAACTTGTTTATTTTGCCTACTTCCATTTATCTGTTAGGCTTTCACGGTTAATCAGTTTGAGCAATATTAATAAAATTTGGTACGACTGGAGCGTATATATTGGGCTAACTGGATGCGGATTGTTTTATTTCTATAGTTACACCTATTCTGGTCACGAATGTATAATAGATAGCGATTCGTAAAATATTAAAAACTAGTCAACTTGAAGTAATAATAGGAATAAATCCCATAACTAGTCAACTTGAAGAAAACTAAAACCATGTTTATTTATAGAATTATACTTTTTTAACTGCGTGATTGTATAAACTGACCACAGACCACCAGACTACAGTGCCAAGGTGACCACCATCCATGTAACTATGTCTATATCATCATTCTGCAGCCCTTATCCCACTCTAAGTGGGGCACAACATGCTTTAACCATGTTGTAATATGATTCGCTAGGTATTCTACAACCGGCCGCGTGAAGGACTTCAACTTACCTTAATCGCCTTTTATGACGACTCGATTAGAAAAGAGGGTGGTCTAAACTTCTCAGCCGAATATCGCACGGCAGGTTACTATGTCGATATATCAACAAATAAAAGTACACTGATATGTATCCAATAAAGAGCAATTTATTGTCTAAGAATCACAAATATTCAAATATAAAATCCCAAAAGATATGTTATGTTACAACTTTTCCTAAATAAAATGCGAATTCGTTCGAATTGGTTTTCCGCGGGATTTGATATGTGTCATTGAAATTGCGTGGCATTAAAACAATGGCCGTTAAGGGAAACAGTGGTAATTTAAACATCATAGAATCGTTATTCTCGCCAAAGGAAATAAATTCCAGCGAGATAATTTACGTTTTATTCGCTTTTTTGGTTGAAATGAACGCATAAATCTACGGATAAGGATCTCGGCATAAATATTTAGGGCCTTAAAATTAAATGATGAGGTACGACAATGTCTAATGCATATTGTATTAAATTCCGAAGTCATTTTTAAAACAATTAGGAATGTATGTAATGTATGTAGTATGTCATATCTATGTTAATATTGTTAAAAAGTTTGCTTGTTTGCTCTCTTTCATATCTGAATGATTTTTTTTTCTATAAGAACTGGCATTTATAATACCAAGAAAGATATCGCGAGGCAAGTATAACTTAGCAAAATTATCTAATCTAATTATTGCATATCTATTGAGAATTATTATGATAACTAACTGATTTCCAATGGAAAAGTTAGTTTATTTACTAAACTAAGTACTAGATACTTTATTAATTAGTTAACACAAGATATCTTTTGCCCGAGAATATGTTAAAATAATTTTATGTAAATAAGTATTTCCATAATGTACACAACTTTTCTATTATAATAACATATACATAAAAAAAATATTAACATTACTAACAACACTGATGAAAATTTGTAAAATTTTAGCCAACCTAAGTGATTTATCTCATATAATACGACGAAAGCCATAACTGTCAATCATAATATTTCTATCTTAGATCTAGAAAAAAAGACATCGTAAATAAAGCCAAATCTATTTTTTTTTTACAGAATAAGGCATTACTTCGCAGAAGTCCATAATAGAAAAGTATTGCGTAAAAGAAGTGTGTATAGTGCTTGTGTGGAGTGTTAGTGGTGGCGGTGTTTTGTGATACATGTGGTGATTTATCCTGCATGTATACGGTATGTGAATGTCGCTTGTTTCATACACTTAGCATTACATATACACTCTTAAACGCGGATTACAGCAAAATAATTATATTGTAACTTCTGTAATGAAAATATTATATCGCTATAATCCAAGATCAATTATCGCGGATTAAAGCATAATAATACTTTTATTACTTTTGTAAAGCCAAAGTGAAAAAAATGAGATTAACGTACCGTGAGTCCCACGGGACGGTTGGTATTAAAACAATGATGTTTCACAGAA
Source organism: Morpho helenor (assembly GCA_029227775.1). Classification (NCBI taxonomy): domain Eukaryota; kingdom Metazoa; phylum Arthropoda; class Insecta; order Lepidoptera; family Nymphalidae; genus Morpho; species Morpho helenor. The sequence continues at coordinate 10,029,899 of JARGCU010000006.1, forward strand.
ATAAACGTAATATAAACATCATAGAATCGTTATACTCGACCACGGGAATAAATCTGGTGGAATAATTTATTTTTTATTCGCCTTTTTGCGCGAAATGAACGCATAAATCAACGGATAAGGATCCCTGTATAAATATTTATGCCCTTCTTAAAATTAAATAAACGACAGCTGAACGGCCATTTTCGTCATTATATTCGTTTTTACTTGACGTTTAGCGGTAGAGTATTAAAAAATTAAATCTCATCTTATCTCAAATGTTGGTCGTATGAGATTTTTATACAGAAAAAGTAAAACTAGATTTTCTATGACAACAAACGTATTTAGCAGATCTATATTACCGAGGTGTCCCTTAGTCGCCTTTTTAGACATCCCGGTAAGAAATGAGGGTGGTCTATTCTACTTAGCCGGATACCACACGACGGTATGGTTTTTATATCGCAAAGATATGTAACCGCCCCCTACTTAGATCTTTATATAAATAATAACGATCTATTCATCATTCTCCTGCCTTATGCCACTTTAAGTGAGGTTGGCACAACATGTTTAACACATGCTTAACTTCTTCTTCTCGGGTCGACTTACCTTAGTCATTTTTTAAGCCACCTCAGTAAGAAATTAGGGTGGTCTATTCTACTCAGCCGGATACCACACGGCGGGTCAACCTACCTTAGTCGATACCTTACCGTTGTACCTTATGTCGATACCTTGATAAAAAACATTTCAAATAGTCCTAATTTAATGGAAGTTGAAGCTTAAGAATTAAGACAGTACTATCGCTTGTAAATATTGCGTTAATGTAAATAATTTTTGTACGAAATATAGAGTTAAAAAGTATAAGGTGTAAAAGTTTTGTACTCTTAGTACAGAAATGTTCGATAACATTTTCATTTAAATAAAATAAGTTCCTGATAACTTTGTAAGTAAGAGCATGTTTTCGTTTTGCAGATCATTATTTACCGACATTTGTTCTGAATAATATTCTTTGATGTCTCGAACTGTTCTTTCAATAATTTATTTTCCGTCAGCAATACGTTTCAAAGTCTATTCAAAAATACGCGTTATTTATTCAAGTCAGAATAGCTTAATGTTACAGCTGTAATTTAGTCACGATCACATAGATAATATAGTATATAGGATAAAGATTTGAAACTCGAGTATTGACAGGAAACTGTTTTACGTTCCCTCTCAGAGATGTCACTGCTAAGTTACCTTAATAATCCACTACATGCAACAGCATTTCTTATTGATGGCACTTTACTGCATTTCTTATTAGTGATTCATTTAATAAACAGTACCAGGGTAAGACCGATTTTTGTTCTGTATTTTTTGAAGACAGTATAAAAAACATTAAAAAGAATGCAAAGATGGTTATAGATTGATTCGAACTGGGTATTCTAAATTTTGAGATAGCCCGTTCACAACTGCGCTATTATGTTGTTTATTTTTGACAGCGTAAACAGCCTTTGTTGTCTAATAATATTAAAACTCATTTTGTTTTTCTATCTTGTAAGAGATGGCGCTTACAGCGACCTGCAAAGTGATTCTTAGCGAGTTTCACCACCCCTTGCACGATGATTTGAGATCAGCAAACAGAAATACTATATAAATGTATAAATAGAGTCTAGCAGTCACCACAAGTTCGTATTGTGTGAGAGTTCTCTGACATATACTTATTTTTTAAAATAAATACTTGTTTGTGGAAGACCAAACGGACAGAAATATATGTATAAGGACATATAAATGTTACTAAAAAACCACACATCTATTTTATCGCAGTCTAAATCTGTCGTTCTGTAACAGTCAAAAGAATTTTCTAAGAAATAGAATGTGAAATTCGACTGTAAATAAATTTCCAACAATAGAATATTCCTTACAATTTATTATTCACCGCGAATTCCAAGCGAAACAGTTCTTTGAAGTCACAACTCGCTTCAATTTATTTCCTGTCGGAAGCACTCCGAGATCCACGTCATTGTGGACGATACAAAAGCTATAATTCAACATCAATCAATAATTACTTTGGAAACATCATAATAACATTTGTTTACTGTTTAGCTGAATGACAATAGTTAGATCTTTACGATAAATTAATCTACAGTATTGTATTCGTATAAGCGCATTTTAATTAAATAAACGAATAGTTCGACGCAGAATTTTATAGAATCAACAAATAGACAAATAATTTACATAACAAAAGTAAATAAAATAATTTAAATAAATGACTATTCGATCTAATGTATGAATATCAAATGATGGTTGTATGACTAGGGGGAGGGCCGAAAAAAGATGGATGGATTGTGTGAAAAATGATATGCATATTAAAGGAGTGGAACCAGAGTTGACGAATGATAGAGGAGAATGGGAGAAGAAGACATATTGTGCCGACCTCACTTAGAGTGGGATAAAGGTAAGAGAATGATGATGATTACTATTCAACCAAATGACTTCAATTTAAGAAAGCCGTATTTAAAGCTGCAATTTAAGGTATCCGACTGGATAGATGAACCGCCCTTATTTCTTACCGAGGTGTCGTAAATGGCGACTAAGGTAAGTTCACGTCAGGCATGCGGCCGGTCGTTATACGTAGTCAAATCATGTTTGTAACGTGTTGTCACGACAAAAAAGTCAAATGAACTCTAATGCAATTTAAGAAAGCCGTGTGGTATCTGGCTGAGTATAATAGACCTCCCTTAAATCAAATTCCAGGCCCTTAGCCAAATCATGCGACAACATGTTATAACATTAAGATGTTATAGCATGTGTATGAATGTATGTAACAATATATGGCATAAGTGCCACCACTTAGAGTGGGATAAGGGAAGGAGGATGGTGATGACAACAAAGTTGAACAACAATTAGTTCTGAATAAACTAGGTTTGAATATAGACTTAGCAAATACTCTGCACACTTGCATTTATAATGATGTATTACCATACACAGAGCAGCATTTAATTGTTTTGATTGGATCGATGAGCCGCATTAGGATTTAATGTTGTGGAATGGCAGTCCGACAGCTATTAATTGGTGGATTCCATTGTCTATCAGTACAATGAATTACTTCAATTGGAGCATAATCATTCTAGAATATCACTGAGGCCTAAATGAATATTATACAACAGAATATATCAATACATAATTTGTTCGTACAGTTGTCTTCGGCAAAGCCTAAATCTGATATTAAAAGGTCTGGATATTAAACTAAACATATCATCATTTTCTTGCCCTTATCCCACTCTTAGTACAACATGTTTTAAGATGTTTTAAGATGATTTGGCTAGGTATTTTACGACCGGCTGCCTCCCTAACGTTAACTTACGTGAAGCCGCAAAAATAGCCCGGTACTTAGTGCGTTTGTTATTCAATTTTCATCATTCTCCTGCCCTTATTCCACTTTAAGTAGGGTCGGCACATGTTACAAACATGTTATCACATGATTTGGCTACATATTTTACGACCTGCCGCCTGCCTGACATCAACTTACCTTAGTCGTATTTTACGAGACATAGGTAAGAAATGAGGGTGCTCTATTCTACTCAACTGGATGCCACACGGCGGGTCGACTTACCTTAGTCGCCATTTATGACACCTCGGTAAGAAATGAGGGTTGCCTTTTCTACTCAGCCAAATACCACACGGCGTGTCAGCTTATCTTAGTCGCCTTTTACGACATCTTGGTAAGAAATTAAGGTGTCTATTCTAACTAAGCCGGATACCGAACGGCACCGTAAAAATTGGTAGAAATAGAACTTAAATGTGTGAACTGACATACAGCTTGAGCAAAATACGTAATAAAGTTTTAAAAATATTACTAATTACAAAATAATTAGGTAGCCCAGCGGTAACACCGTGCGACTCTTTCGAGGAGGTCACGGGTTCAAACCCGGGCAGACACCAATGAGTTTTTATGTTAAAACTTATGTGTCTACTTCATAATTGCAATTTATCACACCCTTTCGGTGAAGGAAAACATCGTGAGGAAACCTGCATATCTATAGAGAATTCTGGAGATATGTGTAACCTACCAATCCGCATTGGAGCAGCGTGGTAGGTCTTAGCTCCAATCCGTCTCTCCACAAACGGAGAGAAGAGGCCTATTCCCAGCAGTGGGATAGTAACAGACCGCTACTTACTACTAAATAATATTATCATTACTCTTGTATTATGGACCACCTCAAAGTAACGACTCATTCTATAATATATAAATTCGTACAGTATGAAATTACGATATTGACAATATCTACGTAATATTAATGGTGTATATGATTTAAGGGTTGTATGCGGGCCCACGAAGCGTGTTGGTAAACTCGTGACTAGAAAACATGAGATACAAGACGCTTAAAAGATAAATCTTAACTCCAAAGGTAGATGAAATGGTTATTTACTTCCTCATTAGGAAAAATATTAATTTCTCGAACATACGACTGGCTGTAAATGTTTTTCTCTTTTTCGCATTTTATTTTTGGTTGAAAGTATTTAAAGCGCTAATATAGCATACTTTTTCATTCTTTGACTGTCCCGTTGGCGCAGTGGGTAGTGATTCTGCCTTCAGCTCCGCGGGTCGCGGGTTCGATTCCCGCCGAGGGCCAACATTTTCTATAAAAAGAATTTGTTGGCCTTTGAGCCTGGGTGTATATTTGTATTTAAGTATGTATTTAAAAAATATATAAGTATATATTCACCAGTTGTCTGTCTACCATAACACAAGTATTAAGTTACTTACTTTGGGGACGGACGACCGTGTGTGTAAGTGTCCAATATATTTATTTATTTATTTATTTATTTATTTTGACACTTGAATTCTCATAGATGTAATCACGGACGAAGACTAAACTGTATCTTTAATATTTAAATGAGTCGGAATCTCAGAAACTGCTCCAACGATTTTCCTGAAATTCAGCATTGTTTTGGGGGAGAAAAATCGATCTAGCTAGGTTTTATCTCTGTTTTTGGGCATTAAAAAATACTAAAATTTGTATTGAATATAAAACATTATTTTTGCCATTAACTGTCAAGTCAGCGTAGCATAACGGGCGGTCGCGAGAAATGAAAATACCTAGGATTGAACCGGTTCTTGGGTCTCGAACCTAGGATTTTTCACCTCTCTAGACCGCCCGTTCCCCAAATTAGCTACCATGTTTTCACGTTTGAAAGCAAAAATTGTCTTTTAAATTCAACGTAAATTTTAGCATTTTACCGAAAAAAGGTATATAAAGAATTTTTTTTAAATGAAACTTAGCTAAATCGAATTTTTCCCCCCCATAACTCCCTACATACCGAATTTCATGAAAATCGTTATAAATATAATAAATATATTTATATATATACATACAAGATAAACTCATTTAAATAATAAAAATAGAAAAAAATCGATTGTCAAAAATTAATAAAGCGACGTACTAGAGTATATTTACACTTATTGTAGAATGTTTTTGAATTCAAATTTTGATCAACTAATGTGTGTACTAAATTAAAATAAATGAATTTTTAAAACACAACTCAGTGAGATTGAGCTGTTAAGGTTTTTAAATTTATCTTTGCTCTCGTTCAAAATAATTCAATTCTGTATAATTAGCTATTATACGCTGTCACGGAGTTTTTTATAGTATCTTTGTAGATCTACAATTTTTAAGTACAATACTTCAGTATATCTCTTTTGGTTTACGCGGCGCACACCATTAAGTTCTCAGCAGGCGAGTTTTTCACAACTGCGTGACTTAAGCAACACAGCTTACATAAAACCGTAATGTTCTAGTAACTTAAACTTACCGGAAGAATTGCATGATTATAGTAGAAACCGTACAAAAATACGTTTAGTACATTTAAGAAAATCGATCAGATGTTTTGTTAATTGTTTTATAATAAGTATAGACATGTATATACAATTAAATTATTTAACTCACGACGGTTTCTTTCATGTATCTTTGTAAACCAAAGTCCTTTAAAGATCATAAAAAAATCATAAATCAGTATCAATGAATTTTCCCTTAATAGACGGTTCAAGTGATCTGGCTGTATTTTGACAACAATCAATATAGGTGATATTTCCTTCACAATAGCTTATCAATAGCTATTGTATAATGAATGCGAATGGTCGGGTGTCTGACTCGTGGCTTTTCATGTTTTTGTGGCTGCGGTATTGAAATTCCGCTCCGAAAAAATTCGTCAAACGTTTTTAAGCTTTTATATAGATTTACTCGCACCGCAGTCAGTTTTACAAGATCAAATTAACGTACACTTATTATAAATAGAATTATAGATTATATAAATTATTTAAATGTGTTTATGAAAATATATCATGAAAATTTAAAATTGAATCTATATCTAAATAAGGATTATATAAAAGAAAGAAGTGAATGACGAATATAGTTTTTCATATATTTAATAATAGATATGTATTTATTATTTTTCATAGCGTACTTTAATTTAGAGTCTGTTAGCGGACGTTTCAACCGCTATATTTAATATTAATACATTCTTACTCGACATACAGTGTATTGAAATTGAAATATAGAAACAATGCTTAAAGAACTTAAAAACACTTACATAAATATTCGCTGTAGATAACTTAATATAATCAATCTTGCAATGTTATATACGAGAGTATGGTCAAAGTTTTCTGAATTGCAATTTCTCTGAATTGGAATTATAATAAGTATATAAGAAAATTCTTTAGTGAATATACATATGAAATCTTTATTTTCGTGATTTCTTTGAGATGTTTTGAAAGCCTGTTTTTAGTTCACATTTCGTTGAAGCCAAAGCTCGTTGATTTTCTCATATATTAGTATTATTTTATTTTATTTTTATTTATTAGGATAACCAACAACTTACATTTTTAATACTATAAAATACTCTACAAACTATTCAATTAAATGTAGTCTTAATTATAAGTTACCACGGCATGTAATAAGGGACGCGTACATTACTAAATTCTTAAATTTTTTTCAAACTCAAAGATAGCTATCAGGAATTTGAATATTCACTTAATACAGGTATTGAATACCAAATATACATACCTAGTACATCAACACAGCCAATTTGTTTTTTCATTGTGCTCGTATTGATTTGGCACATGTAACACCCCCGGTCCTCCACCTTTAATGGTCGGATGTGAAGCTGCCAGGACCCAGGGGAGTCGTTGGCGACCGCGTAACGTGTACTGTGGGTTACCAGCCTTGTATGTAGTGTTAGGATTGTTTGATCGTCTGCTCTGATCCACGCCACCTTTGGACAAAAATAATAATCATAAAAGTAAAATACAGGCATTTTAAGAATTATTCTATTTTTATTTTACATCACCTCATAATTCATTAATTTTTTAATAATCACATAATCATGTAGTATCTGGGTGACCGATAATTTTTGCTTGCTATATTTATAATTTTGGTAATTTTTTTAAACGATTAATAAAAATGGGGTTTCAGGTGATAGATCTATCTAGCTAGGTTTTGTCTGGCTATCCCTGTTTAAAGGCATTAAAAAAATGTAAAAAAATAAAATATAAAGAGAATGCCAAGGTTAATTACGCTGTCATTTGTATAGTCAAGTCAGCTGAATTGGCCCCATGTGCCGAATTATTTATTCATAGTTTTTTTCAAGTTTCATCTTTTTATATCTTCTAAAAAAAAATACTGATTTGAGCTCGGTCACCAAGAGACTATTTGAAAAGGGAAATTGAAAATAATAATAATATAATGTGAAAATATTTATCACCTCTAGCAACAGGTTAAATAATTTTTATTATTTGTAGAACCGAACTACATCGATCTTACAAGACGAAATATCTATACTAATATACAAAGTTGAAGAGTTTGTTTGATTGTTTGAACGAGCTAATCTCAGGAGCTACTGGATCAATTTGTAAAATTTTAGTGTAATATAGTCCATTTATCGAGGCTATAGGCTATATAACATCACGCTAAGATAAATAAGAGAGGTGTAGCAATAAATAATATTGCAAAAACGGTTTAAAGCTTTCTTTGTGTGCGCAAAGTAAACGGTGAAATTTATTCTAAAATCTCTCATAATTAACTTGCGATAACAACTTTTGTGTTCAAAATTTCAATTCAGGACAAAAATTTTGGCACTCTGATACATGCAAGCGAAGCTGCTGCCACAGCTAGTCTCACATAAACCAATCGCTATTGTTCCCGGGGTCAGAAATCAAGTGAAATCGCATTACTTTAAATTCCACGAGCGGGAATCTTGCCGAAAAAAGAAAATTACTTATTCTATTACAAGTCCTTTGTACTTCTTCCAGTTCAATTTAATGTAATATTACAGGGGCTTTATACGCACGGATTCGCAATTGCCGAAATATGTAAATGATGTCAGAAACATTTGGCAGTAGAGGCTGACCTTTCGTTCGACCTTGACTAAAGTGCCCTTATCTATTGCACATTATATCTCTACAATGTTTTGCAAAGATTGTTAATGAGCAAATTATATTCAGGCTGGGTTTTGGGTAATAATAATTAAATCTTCCTGCCCTTATCCCACTCTAAGTGGGGTCGGCACCACATGTTATAAACATGCTGTCACATGATTTGGCTGCTTTTTTACGACCGGCCGCCTGCCTGACGTCATCTTACCTCTGTCGTATTTTACGACACCTAGGTAAGATAGAGGGTGGTCTATTCTACTAAACCGGATACCACATGGTGGGTCAACTTACCTTAGTCGCCTTTTAAGACACCTCGGTAATAAATTATGTTGGTCTATTCTACTCAGCCGGATACCACACGGCGGGTCGACTTACCTTAGTCGCCTTTTACGACAACTCGGTAAGAAATGAGGGTGGTACTATTCTATTCAGCCGGATACCACACGGCGTGGTAATAAGAATTGAATGATTTACTTAAATCCATATTATTATATTTTACCTGTTACCTTGTTTATTTGTAAAATAGTTGTTAAAGCCAAAATATGCTTATTACACACACATAACAAGAATAAAGAAAAAAATAACGAAATTCTAAATCTAATTATTCTTTATTCAAGTAAACTTGCGCTTTTGACTTTCAGAAGAGCCAGCAAAAACTCGGCAGTTGCTTTTTTTTTCAAAATATAATTGTTATAACTAGTTACAGTTAGTAATTACTATTTTGTACAGGGTCGAAGAGTAGCTATATCCGAACATTCTTATCATCTAGATAATCTTAAACAGTATATTATATTTTCTTTATGAGTCTCCTTTAACACTATATGCGATAATGTATGCGATGATATATATTTTCATCATTTTTTTGGAACTGATTATAAGATGTTAGCTCCAATACACTTACACAGAGTTACTACGCTTTTACAGCTCTTCCGGCAGGTTAAAAAATAAAAATAAAAATATAAATAAATATTTGGGACACTATAAAACTATAAAATGTCTAAAAGATCCACCGGTTAAGGTGAACGTACTGAAGAAAGTATTTTGAAATTGAAAAATATTCCAAACAAGATAGCAGAGGTAATTGGGAAAAAAGAACATATAAGCTAGTTGAAATAGTATCCTATACTTAGCACTTTCAATGAAGTCCCTTTTAATATTCAACGGCAAAACGATGTCAAGTGCGCTGACAGCATACAAGTAGAAAATTGCAAACGCAAGGAGCTTTGTGAAATAAAACCAGGAAACGAAGTAGGTGCGCCGAGCCTTGCCTTTATGAACATCATCTTATGACCGTATTAAGTGAAATCGTATATTTCAATCTGGAAAATGATATTATAATCTCAATTTTGAACAGAAATCGTTGATTAAATATTCAGCGCATACGTATTTATTACTTTGATGTATTCAGAATCTTGATGGAGTAATTCAAATTCAAAATATTCTTTATTCAAATAAACTTGTAAACAAGTGCTTTTGAATCGTCAATTCTACTGCTGGTTCGGAAAGCTGTTCCTACCGAGAAGAGCCAGCAAGAAACTCGGCGGTTGCTCTTTTAAAAATATAATTCTTAATACTATTTACATTAAGTCGTTACTGTCTTGTACAGGTTCAAAGAGAGCTATATCCACACATTCTTATCTTCCAAATAATCTTCAAGAGTATAGTAGGCTTTCTGTATCAGCCTCTTTTTAACAGTGTTTTTAAACTGATGTAATGGCAAAGCTGAAATAATTAGAAAAAATTAGATAAAAGATGTATTGACAGTATTATTAAGCACAGTATTATTATTATTTTGGGGTGCCAAAGTGGTCGGCCTCATCGTGGCGCAACCTGGGCAAGCTTAGTCTTGGCGAACGGACCACTGTGGGGTGGCCAAAGTATTACTATTTTAAAAAACAAAGTCTCCAAAAGCTGTCTGTCTGTATGTGATCGATTTTATCAAAATCTACTGAACCGATTTTTGTGCGGTTTTCACTTAAAGTTAGCGCAATTTTCCCGGAAGGTTTAGTTAAATAGTGCTTTATGAATTGTGTTGAAAAGGCGTAGTTGTAAGAAAAACTCGCTGACTGAGAGTTTCAGTCGCGTGTGCTGCGTAAGCCAACACAGATACACTCGAATATTGTAGATATACAAAAATACTACAAAGAAATCTGAAACAGCAGGTCTCTATAACTTATGGTTAACTCACAATAACTACTTTTATATTTAAATTTTTTATTTCATATAAATAATTTCTATTAGTTTTGTATAAAATAAAGTACAGTTAAAGTTACGTCGTTTTGAGATTCACTTCTAATTAATACTAGTATGAAGAAAATAATTACGTAAAACTTAAACGCCTACAATGTTAAAGGTTTAATAAAAGCCATACGACGTAAAAAGCTTTACATAACTTTTTTTATTGCCCGTTCGACGAAACCGGTATCTAGTTCGTTTAAAAATAATTCAAAACAAACTCGCATACGAAAATATAACGAACAAATCAAAAGAGCGGTGCTCTCTGGGACGTGCTAACCTGGCCGTTAGCTCCTATTTACTTTCAATTCGAGCTTTGATCAACCAAGCAGCTAATTTCTGTGCATTACAAGGTTCTATCTTTTATCATAATTTTTCACAAAAATCTAAATATAATTGGTACTTTCCAGAGAATTTCAAATATATAATAAGCTATTAAAAAGCCTTTAATGGTATAATAATAGTAAAATCTAATTATATCACATAGGGTCTTATATGAACTAAGCCGTGTGGTATCCGGCTGAGTAGTATTCTACTCAGCCGGATACCACACGGCTTACGACACCCTCACGACACGACCACCCTCATTTCTTACCGAGGTATCGTAGAAGGCGACTAAGTTAAGTCGACCCGTGGTGTGGTATCCGGCGAAGTAGAATAGACCACCCTCATTTCTTACCGAGGTATCGTAAAAAGCGATTAAGAAAAGTTGATCCACCGTGTGGTAGCCGGTTGAGTAGAATAGACCACCCTCATTTCTTACCGAGGTATCGTAAAAGGCGACTAAGGTAAGTTGACGCACCGCGTGGTATCCGGTTGAGTAAAATAGAATATCCTTTTTCTTACCGAGGTGTCGTAAAATACGACAACGGTAAGAAATAATTATATTATAACTTCTGAACTATAGTTCATTGAAAGTAAAAAGTCATAACTTTTTCATAACTACTCGTTAAGAAATTTTAGGTCTTATTTTATTCTAGGTGTCTCTGTTTCAAGATAACTTTCAAGTTGTTATTAATTTATAATTGTTGACATACGATAAGTAAACCCAAGTAAACCTGTCAAAATTTATTAGACACTAAATAAGTACTATGTAAGTTAGTACATATACCTTCTAGTCAGTAAATAGGCGACTACTCTACACGAAATTCTTAAAGGAGATAAATTGTTTGATTCATCATTTATTAAGGTTTTCTAACCTTATTAATCAAAGTCCTATTAAATATTATTGAAATACAAATTCGCTGCGAAAAGCATATTATTTTGATTATTTGAAATTGTTAAATTCAAACTTGTCGGGACTCAACCAAAATACCTAATAATTGAAAATCGATAGGGACTCTTCGTATACAAATTAAGTTCTATTGATACACTCTATTGATATTGTTGTTATTATAATCAAGATCTCTCTTATATTTTCTGTTTACGGTTTTCATCAAAACATGAAATTTGTTAAAATGCCGACCCGCGTCCCTCCAAACAATACCAAATCAGCCTCAGCATTGTTCTCTGGCTACAAATTTCAATGTAAATTTACAGTTCTTGAGCCTTCAAAATGTTTTCCAAACTATTTTCGTATTTTACAATCTTTAAAGTACAAAATTAGTGAAATAAGGATTCTGATTTGGTATTTTAAATTAAGCAAACGAAATATTTGAAAAATAAGTGTCTTTCTGTTTTATTATCGGACAATATAATACATTGAGTCGTTCAGGTATTTGTTTTCAATACTTTTGCGTATTTTATATCATTGCTATAAAATATCGTAAAGGGGCGAGTAAGGTTGATCTCAGGCAGGGGGCCGGTCGTAAAATAACTAGCCAAAACATGTTACAACATGTTTAAATTTTTTGTGCCAACCCCACTTAGAGACGGATAAGGGCAGAAGAATAATAAATGATGTTGCTATAAAATTCCAATGTACTTCATTTAAAGAATCGATTTACCATTAACGTCCAAAAATCTGCTGAGATCAACCATTATTGATCCGTGAACGCGTTTCCTTTTCCGGTGTATAATCTTACTATTCAATAAATTAATTATAATAAACCCAACAAGAACAACAGCTTACAATTCATTTACATATTCCAAGAAACGTTAATGGAAACTAAGCAAAGAGGGTGAAGTTTATTAAGGTAACGCCCAAAATGCTAATAAATTTGCCACTTGCTTGGTTACTGTCACGAACAGATTGAAAGTAATTTGCTATTGACAGTCAAGATTGAGTGTAACTAAAATAATTTGTTTTAATTTATTGTCAAGTTTTAAGTAAACAAAACTCGGCAGTGAAGGTTCAAGTACATTCCGCCTTTGCGAGGGCCTCCTTCTGCGAGGACGTTATGTCATGAAAGGAGACAGCGGAGTGGATCCAAGAAGTCGAGTTCTTGGATCCGATCCGCCACAGGCAAACGGCACAGACGACTCGCCGAAGTTCGTTGCATGCCGCCCTAATGGGGACTTTCGAGCGATCCGAACGGGGTATATCAGATGCTTGCTAAAGTAAGGTCCCCGGGGTGACCGATGCATCTCGTGCTCTCGATGCATTTATTAGCGGACGAGGGGCCACTCTTTAGAGAGGCCCCGACCAGGAGGTTGCGCAAGGTACAGAGTCACTGCTGGCGGCGAAGGGGACAATGTGTAAGACGTTACTCTATCCCCGCCACCTGCAGCGTCGTGGACCACTGTCAAGTTTTTAGTCAGTGAGAGTTATAGAAGCGGCTCATTTACGTCGGACGGTCATGAGGCATAATGGGGTTTCCTGATATAAAAAGTACATTCTAACATTAAATATAAAGTTCTTTGTCAAATATCCTTTAAGTGGATTTGTTGTGATTATCATAAGGTATAGTAAAACACTGATCACGGCGACTTAAAATGCTCCCTATGAATATATCAGAGATTGAATCAGTGATAACTTTGAGCGGTTCATAGCTGTTTTATGTAGGCAGTAAAATTTGCTATTGTATTATATGAGTAAAGTCATAAATTCAGTGCTCATAGATTATCGGGGCGATATCAAATAAACATATAAGTAACACAATGCAAAATAGGGGTTAGGTAGGCTTGTGTGAAATGTTGTTTTATGCTTCACCTTATATATGCTAGCAAATATCTGTCAATGCTATTATCTATAATATAATATAGATTATTTTAATACAATAAATATAATAAATAAAACATATTAATTTTTTATACTGAAATCATCATCATCCTCCTCCCCCTAAGTGGGGTCCACTCTAAGTGGGGTCGGCACATGTTATAAACATGCTGTCATATGATTTGGCTGTCTTTTTACGACCGGCCACCTGCCTGACGTCAACATTGCCTTAGTCGTATTTTACTACACCTCGGTAAGAAAGAGGGTGGTCTATTCTACTAAACCGGATGCCATACGGTGGGTCAACTTACCATAGTCGCCTTTTACGACACCTCGGTAAGAAATGAAGTTGGTCTATTTTACTCAGCCAGATACCACACGGCTTTTTTAATACCGAAATATTTACTAATAATCACATGCTTGTGATTCATATAATTTTTTTAAATTCTTAAGCCTCTTTTTCGCCTGTGCCCAAGATTTGAACCCAAGATTGCTTAAGATTTACGTATACTAACCACTTAATTCCTTGATAGACGTGAGATAGAGATATTGGGTCACGTCTCCCAGTCGAATTCGCGATAAGTTTATGTAAGCTGAATTAATGTTAATTGAGTGTCGTTATCTTATATTAACCGTGGGTAGAGCAGTTTGTATATCTGTTACGTATAATAACGACATGTTTCTAGAATACCAGTTGAGAGTATCCTGGTATTGTCTTTTTAATATCAAGGATACTACAAATATGCAGGTTTCCTTACAATTGTTTTTGTCTTATTTAAAAGTGCCTAAAATTAAAAAAAAATTAAATTTTCGATCTTTTGTTCACCTTTTGGCGTTTAAGCAATCTCCATTAATCAATTTTTTCCCTGTTCTCGTAAAAAAAAGGATTTTCTTATACAGGTCAGGTAGATATATAAGCTTTAAATCTGATAATTTACGTCATATTGGTTCAACGGATTTACCGTGAAGGCGTGACAGATAGACAGAAAGTGTTTTTCGTATTTATAATATTAGTATGCATTGATCTCAACTGTGTTTCATTGATCTAGCGATATTAAGAAAAAGTATTGTTAAGAAAAAATGTTGTTTATCCCTGTTTTCGGGCACTGAAAAAACTGCTTTAATTTTATAACAAAGCCAAGGATAATTACCCTATCAATTACAAAGTCATAATAGCTCAATTGGTTCTTGAATTCAGAATACTAAAAACGATTCCAGATAAAATCTATTTTTTTAATATTTTTAATTGTCTTTTTTTTATTTATTCAAAAAAAATTACCGAGGTACTATACTATGCATGTACTATATTTTACATGCAAATCTTAATAAACGCTGTCATATATAAAATGTAAACCACAATCTTGTGTATTTAAATTTTGTTAGATTCAATTGTCAAATCCAATTAAAGCATTCATTTTCTCTGTAGACGGTTAAAAGTAATACCTAAAAGTGAGCCCGTTTAAAAACGAATAGCGCATAGCACACAGTCCGTTTCTATTTCCTTTCTGAATGAAAATGCATTTAATGCTTTGCGAGCGCAAATTTCATAAAAAAATTTCAAGCGGGCTAATTCCACGTAATAAAAGAAAACGGCCTGAATGGTCTTTGTTTTCGCTGAGTCGAGAATTACAGCTTTACTAAAATGTAATTATTATTTACCATCATTAAGTGGGCTGCCATTACATTTTGTGTAAGGCAGGTTTGGCTTTCCCAAAGATATAATTATATTTGTTACTCTTTAATGGGCACTAAAATTTTTATTAAAACAATAATATTAATAATAAAATTATTCCACTTTTAGCCTAATAAATAAGCCGTGTGATATACGGCTGAGTAGAATAGACCACCCTCATTTCTTACCGAGGTGTCGTAAAAGGTGACTTAGGTAAGTTGACCCGCCGTGTGGTTTCCGGCTGAGTAGAATAGACCACTCTCTTTCTTACCGAGGTGTAAATACGGCTAACGTAATTAAGATAAAGAGTTTGTTTATTTGTTTTTTTTTATGAACACGCTAATCACAGGAGCTACTGAACCGATTTGAAAAATTATTTGAGTGTAAGATATATGTAAGTGGACATTTATCAAGGAAGGCCTTTGGTTATAACATCACGCTAAGATGAATAGGAGAGGTGCAGCAATAAAAAATATTGCGAAAACAGTAATTTAAAGCTTTCCTTGCGTGTGTTGAGTAAATGGTGAAAGATATTCAAAAATCTCTTATAATTAATTCACGATATAACTACTTATATGTTTAAGATTTCAATTCGGAAAAAAAAATTAATACTGATTTCTATATATTCATATACGAAATACTACCTATAGTGACGACTTTTTAACACGATTTTTTAACTTCTCAGCATATGTTTATTTTACTTGTGCACTGTTATACTGTTAACTTTAATATTTCATTTTTAAAACCTTTCATTTTTTTCTTATATATAACTTATAAATAATAAAAAAATACATGCGGGCAAAGCTGCTGGCACAGCTAGTATAATAATAAAATTCTTGTTCCTACAAAGAGAGTTCGATTATGCGGTACAACTCGCAAGTCACGGGGATCATCGGTAAAATACTGTTTAAATGTCATTAGATTGATCGATCGCCTCAGGACGGTGCCTCGTTTGTCATTGGAGATACTAAATCGGCCCGTTTTAGACAAGGTTATTTACGGAGCACTTTCCTGAGTAAAAAAACGAACGAGTAAATCTTGAAGATTAGATCTACGTTGGAGATTCCA
The DNA here is from genome assembly GCA_029227775.1 of Morpho helenor. Classification (NCBI taxonomy): domain Eukaryota; kingdom Metazoa; phylum Arthropoda; class Insecta; order Lepidoptera; family Nymphalidae; genus Morpho; species Morpho helenor. Next base: position 10,046,354 of record JARGCU010000006.1, read on the forward strand.
TCATTAATTTCGTTTAATTTGCGGTCCACGTTAGTTTTATTTACAGATGTTTGAAAACAAGTGATATATTCATGGTCGTTTGTTCGTCTAAATAAATTATTATTATGTAACGGACTTAAAAATAGGTTAACCCAATTTATTTATAACTCTAGATAGTCATATATCTCTACTAATATATAAAGCTGAAGAGTTTGTTAGATTTTATGTTTGTTTGTTTTGGTTTGTTTGTTTGTTTGTTTGTTTGTTTGAACGCGCTAATCTCAGGAACTACTGGACCATTTGAAAAATTGTTTGAGAGTAAGATAGTCCATATCGAAGAAGCCTATAGACTATATAAGATCACGCTAAGATGCATAGGAGAGGAGCAGCACTAAAAAATAATACGAAAACGGAAAAATTTAAAGCTTTCCTTGAGTGCGCTGAGTAAACGGTAATAGTTGTTCAAAAATCATGTATTACAAAATTGTTCCTCTCTAAAAGTTCTAAATAAATGTCCGCGACAGCATATGTCTAGCTTTTAAGGTTATTAAAATACTATATTGCGGTTTTAATCTATCCACGCGGGCGGAGCCGCTAGTCTAATATAAAAAGGTTTATTGGTTTTTATTTGAGCCCTATTTAATCTGTTACAAATATGAGAGATAAAGTTAATTAAATCATTCAAAACTCTCATAACTATTTGAAAGTAACTGCTTCTTATTATCCTATAGCCGCTTATCTCTGTTTGCAGCTGGAGCTGGATTGGTAGTTTACATTACACCAGACTTTTCTGAGATATATAGGTTTCTTCACGATGTTTTCCTTCACAGAAAAGCGTGTAATAAATAGCAATCAATTGGACAGAGATTTTAAAAGAATAACTCATTGATTCCCAGGATTTGAACCCCGTGCCATTCCCGAAAGTGTCGCACGGTCTTACCGTTGGACTATCATAGCCATAATCATAAAATTACTTTTAAAATCACCAAATAGATAACAATGACGTGGTATTATATTACTCCCAAGGAAAGTTCGATTATAGGGTTACATAACGCAAGTCATGAGGACCGCTAAAACACTGTTTTAATGACATTACAATGATTGATTGCCTTCAGAGAAGTGCCTCGTTTGTCATTGTAGACTAGGATTGCCACCTTTTTTTTGAAGAAATTCAGGAAAAAAAAAGTACAAATCTATTTTCAATCATTATTTATTTTTGCATGATTATTTATTATTACTTTTCGCTGGACAATGACAAAGGAGTTAGTGTTACTAACTAACTAAACCCCGTAAATATATGAATGAGTTTCATTCGAACAATCCCTATGCAGTGCTGCGGGTGCGTTCCATTCACAGTTGATTCAAAAAAGCGCGACAATTGAATTAGCGATAAAAATATAGTATTTTTCGTCCTATATTGTTTTTTTATAATATATAGTACAACTGACTAAAATATAGTACGATACTATATAATACAGTACGGGTGGCAACCCTATTGTGGACACTTAATCGGTATTATATAAATTAGATTTACAAAGCACTTTCTAAGGAAAAAACATGCTAAAGTTTCGCCTTGGATGGTCATTAATTTAATTCACTTCACGACCTACTTTGTTTTGAATTTGCAGATTGGTAAATCTGTTTTTAGTTAATTAATTTACCTATCTGTATAGAGGATGATATTTAAAATTAAGTCGGCATTATGCTTTAATTTAATGTGAACTCTTTTTCAAATCATTAATGGTTTATCGCTCTGTAAAAAAACAACTTCGATGTGAATTTTGTGAAGGACCAAGAGAAAGGACATTTATATTTCATTATTTTTCTTGCTTTTTAATCTTACGATAGGACAGGGGTGATGAAATTTGTACTTTGTTATGAAAATATTCATCATCCTTCTGCCCTTATCCCACTCTAAGTGGGGTCGGCGCAACATGTTGTGAACATGTTGTCATATGATTTGGCTACGTATTTTACGACCGGCCGCCTGCCTGAAATCAACTTACCTTAGTCGTATTTTACGACACCTCGGTAAGAAAGAGGGTGGTGCTTTTCTATTCAGCCGGATTCCACACGGCGTACTAACGGTCCATTCCCTTATATATTGTATATTACGATTGGGATGCCAGGAAGTAAAATCCTTAATACTCCCATCCAAACAGTGGCTACGAACAGGATGAGTTATTCTTTGCGTTAGAAAAAGAAAAGAGATTCTTATAATATAAAAAATATTAAAATCTTGCAATAACGCCGTGTGGTATCCGGCTGAATAGAATAGTACCACCCTCATTTCTTACCGAGGTATCGGAAAAGGCGAATAAGGTAAGTCGACCTACCGTGTGGTATACGTTTGAGTAGAATACATCATCCTCATTTTTTACCGAGGTTCGTAAAAGCCGACCAAGATAAGTCGACCCACCATGTGATATCCGGCTGAGTAGAATAAACCACCCTCTTTCTTTCGAGGTGTCGTAAAAATGACTAAAGTAAGGTGACGTCAGGCAGGGTGGCCGGTCATAAAATACTTAGCCAAATCATGTGACAACATGTTTATAATATGTTGTGCTGACCCCATTTAGAGTGGGATAAGGGCAGAAGGATGATTACTTTTATAGTTTAACAAGTTTGACGCCTCCGAATAATGGAACGCATAAATGGAGATGAGAATGAATTTTTCTAATTCCCTTTGTCTCAAGTTAGAATGGCGCTGTCGTATTCAATACTGGGAAAATAAAATAACGAAAGTTAAAGGAAATTATGTAAATTGCTTTGACGGTATGATAGATTAAGTCGGTATCAGACGTCTGATTTGAATAATTAACTTTGTTATTGAAATATATTTCAAAACTAATTAAGAGAGCATGGTGGAGTTTATAGGGTAAATATATTGTGGTAATATTACAAAGCCAAGAATAATGTTTGTACTATGAATCACTGGATACCTTTGGCAGCTGTCTTTGATCTGGAGTATCATGTTTAAGACTTTCTAAACAAATTTGTAACACTCTGTATACGCTACAATAGCGTATACAGGGTGGTTTCGACAATACGATATTAAATGAAAACTTATCATCATTCTCCTGACCTAATCCCACTTTAAGTGGGGTCGGCACAACATGTCATAAACACGTTGTCACATGATTTGGTTAGGTATTTTACGACGTCAACTTACCTTAGTCACCTTTTACGACACCTCAGTAAGAAATGAGAGAGAAATTATGATACCAGATGGCATTTGTATATTCAATATGTATTTAAAATTATATATATTTACCAGTGGCTTGTCACTCATAAAACAAGTATTTAGTTACTTTAAGGACGGAGGAGCGTGTGTTTAAATGTCCCATATATTTATTGATGTTTGTTTATATCACAATTTGAATTGAAAATAAGCTAATGCATATTTTAATGGCATCTATACTAATATATAAAGCTGAAGAGTTTGTTTGTTTGATTGATTGTTTCAACGCGCCAATCTCAGGAACTACTGGGCCGATTTGAAAAATTCTTTCAATGTAAGATAGTCTATTTATTGAGGACAGCTATAGGCTGCTATAACATCACGTTAAGATGAATAGGAGAGGAGCAGCAATAAAAAATATTACGGAAACTTTCCTTAAGCTTTTAATTTAAAGCTTTCCTAGCGTGCGCTGAGCAAACGGTGATAGTTATTCAAAAATAATGTTATACAAAATTGTTGCATTCTAAAAGTTCTTGATAAATGTCCGCGACAGCATATGTCTAGCTTTTAAGGCTAAGCCCACTTAACCATTTCTTATGGTTATCAAAAGGCTATATTACGGTTCTAATTTTGCTACGCGAACGGAGCCGCTGTCGATTGCTAGTACCTTATAATCGCCAATGTCGGACACAGAACAAGTGAGTACTGCCTCTCTGCCAAGTGGTACTGTGACGTTTTCGATCGGACCAACGAAGTTGGGCTCAGTGTCACGTAAAGACACCGTTGGGCCGACTCTGCTCAGCGGTGATGTTGTCTGATACCGCATGCTGCTTTTTACAACTGCAACAATACAAAAAGAACATTTATAACTAAAGTAAGTAAGTAAGTAAGTAACGGCCTGTTACTATTTCACTGCTGGGCATAGGCCTCTTCTCTCCGTTTTTTTTTTTGGAGAGAAGGATTGGAGGTAAGACCTACCACGCTACTCCAATGCGGATTGGTAGGTTACACATATCTCCAGAATGCTCTAGAGATATGCAGGTTTCCTCACGATGTTTTCCTTCACCGAAAAGCGTGTGATAAATTGCAATTATCAATTAGACACATAAGTTTTACTAGAAAACTCATTGGTGCCTGCCCGGGGTTTGAACCCTAGACCTCCTCGAAAGAGGCGCACGGTCATACCGCTGGGCTACCACAGCTTATAACTAAAATCGGTAATATATTAATAGGTGAAACAAGCTGTCATACTGCCAATTCTGGGTATATATGTAACATGTAACCTACCAATCCGTATTGGACTACCGTGGTAGGTTTTAGTTTCAACGCTTCCCCTTCTTAAACAGGAGGCCTAGCAGTGGAATATGAAGAGCCCGTTACTTTAGATGACACAAAAACTTACTCCTTTTTATGGTTTAATATAGGGAAGGAATAGTTCAGATTAAGTTCAGTTCCGTCCAGTTCAGAAAAGATGATTTGAAACGCAATAGATAGTAGTAGCCTTTCTTATTAGTATAGTATTAGCCTTTCTTATTGAGTGAAGAAATGTTGCCTAAACTAAAAAACCTGCTTTAATATGGGCTAGCATGTAACAAATTATCCAATGATATGCAAGTGATCTAACGAATTCATCTTCACAAAAAGGAAATTTAAAATTGCAATATATTAAGTAGATAAGTATATAAATTATACTAAAATTAAAAGATTGTGTCAAACCTGGGAAAGGTTAGCCTAATAGCCTAATAGCAGGCCTCCTAGATCGGAAAATACACGATAAATTGGCAAATATAAATCGCATCATATACCAGAAATCGAATCAAAACCCTTCACTAATAAGGTCGGCATTCATTCCGTGTTCATCTTAAAATCTCAACACGCAATCCTTAGAACTCGTAACTATTTGGAAGAGCGTTATTTTTATCATCCTTCGCACAGGGTCTAAGCCCTTCAGTGATATCATAATAAATTTACTGGAAGGGTAAATGTCACATGTCTTGTGTGAGAATCGGAGTTCTTATAGGATGCTAGTAGTTTCCTTCCGCTTTGCTAGGCTTACGGCAAATATTATACGTCATTTTTATATAAGTACAGTAAACAGTAGGGTTTTTTGAGAGAATTTATGATAAAATAATATGGCGTATAAAACGCGATCTTAAAATATAATAATAAACAATATCAAGCTTTTCACTGACATTTAAATCAATCAAATCAATGTAATGTAAACCTAATGTATACGAAATAAGTATTTTATTAAACTTTATTGCTTTATTGATTTGATAATTCATAATAATTATGACGGTATAGGAAAATTTTATTTATTTATTTATATAACCCGCCAACCCGCATTAGAGCAACGTAGTGGAGCTAAGCTTAATCCGCTCCGTTTAAAGGAGGAGGAGGCGTTTACTGGAAATGTGATAGCAACAAGCCGCTGCAATATATAAATAAGCGTGCAAAGGGTTAACTTTGCGCAGAGGTAATATGGTAACCAATGGATTAATCCAGGGGCAATTATTACTAGTTGAAAAAAGGGTTATGAAATAAAATCAATGCAAACAATTATTCAAGCGATAGACGTCTACTGCTGAGTATAGGAGGTCTCTTAAAATTATCTCCATACCACACGATGTAGGGCCACTTAATTCAACGAACTCTAACGACGTTTTTAAGGTTGTCCTATTAGGTTTTCCGATGCAAGGTCGGCACTCCATTACGTTCGGACAACCCTAAAAAAACCCTGTTAATAATCCTTAGCCCTATCAAAAAAATTTCAATTTATGTTTTATAACTATTTTTATAATTATCCTTATAACTATTAAGAGAAGAATATACACGTTAATTGTAAGACCAAAATATGTACTAATAGGATATAAAAATTATTTTCTTAATTTAATATAGAACTTATTTTAATATAGAACTAATGAAATTTGGTCTTTTTTTCTAATTTAACGTAAGAATCCCGAGCCTGAACTTTTACGCTTTCTTAGCCAAAGTATATAATTTTGTTCAGATAAAGGACTTCTTCGTTAATTAGTCAAATATTTAATTTATAAAATTGTTATTGGGGGTAGACAGTTTAACGGGATGAACAAAATTTAGAGAAGCTTTTCTTATCTTCAAATCTGATTTTATATTTATCGAAGTTATCCTGGAAAAACTAAAGACGGTTGCGGTCACTAATTACAATTAATGAAATTTGTGGATCGCTGTCTTAAAATTAGAGCAGAGATTTGAGTAATAAGTTAAATAATTTCTTACCGAGGTGTCGTAAAATACGACTAAGGTAAGTTGCTGTCGGGCAGGCCGATCGTAAAATACGTACATATGTATGTGTGTATGTATTTGTGCATGTTTAAAACATGTTGTACCTACTCCACTTAGAGTGAGATAAGGGCAGGAGGATGATAATATAGAAGTGATTATGTAATCAATTAATTACATTATTATTTCTCTTTATTTTAATTCGGAACATTTAAGGCCGGCTTCCCTACTCAATTATAATAACTCTATGAATTTATTGAAGTTATGTTTTGTTTATTATAAACTAGCTATCACGTGGAACCAAAATTACACAAAATCATCACAAAATGTAGTCCTATATGTTATTCCGATGTATAACCTATATGACTGTGAAGTTTCATGCAAATCCGTCCAATACTTTTTTCGTGAAAGACTAACAAATATACATCCATACCCACAAACTTTCGCATCTATAATATTAGTAGGATAGTAGGATAAATTAAAATTAGAATTTCTTTACAAAATCGAAAAGATCATGAGATGTATTTTATCACTATAGTAAGGGTTCTAGAGTATCGATGTTTTTGGTATCCCTTTTCTGATTTCACGTGCGATTTCGAGACGTAACTCAAGATTTTTACGAGTCTTTTTTACGGCTTACGACAAGCTAGTGTGTTAAATTGTGATTGAGCCAAAGATCAGACAATTTATTATTTGGGAGCTGAGATTAGATGGTTGCTTATCTGATTGTGTGGTTAAAATAGAAGAGCGAATTATATTTTGCTATACAAATAAGAAGCTGGAAAATACTTAAAAAATAATCAAATTATTTTCGTATTGTACTCTCTATTTCTCAAAATATCTAGATGATCACTTTGGACATAGTTGTGATCGTCCAGCGGTAGGACCGAGTAGAGTAGCACGGGCTACTCTTTCGAGGGATCGAAGGTTTTGGCCCCGATGCAGGCACTAATGAGTTTTTCTCTTAAAACTTTGTGTCTAATTGATAATTGCAATTTGTCACTCGCTTTTTGGTGAAGAAAAACAAGGTCCTTGTTTTTCTTAGAATCTTAAGGATATGTGTAACCTACCAATCGGTCTTGGCTCAAACATTTCTCTCCAGAAACGGAGATAGGAAGCCTATGTCCAGCAGTGGGATAGTAACAGGCCATTACTTTACTTTGGACAAAGATATCACGCTTAAGTATTCTTTTAGACAGTCTGATGCCGACTCTCTGGAACTGAATATAATTTAAAGTTTCGATATTGATTCTTATGACATAGACGACATGTCTTCTATTATTTAAATTATACCTTTACGATGCAAATTTTATATGATCACGATGCCAGTATTCTAATATACAGTCCGTCTTCTTATTGGACAGTTCTATTTCTGTCAAACATGTATAAAGATACATCCACCTATCCTTAATATCATCCAAATAGAATTCATCTCATGAGATTTTAATCATATATGTCATAGATTCATATCTCATGCTTTTATAACTATACGAGTACAACTTGTTCGGTAAATAAATCTGAAATCAAATCAAATCAAAATAATCTTAATTCAAATATGCTCTTTAAAGCACTTTTGAATTGTCAAGGATCAATATGATTAATGAAGCTACAACTGGTTCAGAATGTTGCTCTTACCGAGTAGATCCAGAAGAAACTCAGCGATCATCTTTTAAATATTTTCAATTTTTTATTATTTAACCTCAGTCTTGTATGAAGCTGAAAGGATTATCAAATCCAGGCATTTTTTATCTTCAAAATAATCTTCAATTTTGTAATATGTTTTACGAATAAATTTGTTTTATACTTTACGTATAAGGATGTTGTAATATGCTTTACGTATAAGAAAACCTAGACGTTCCGTCTGTTTATATTTCTCACTGTGATATATTTGTAGATAAGTGGGATCATATTAAACATGAATTTTATCAAATTCTTAGAAGAAATAACGTGTTTTAAGTGTCCTTGTCTTATTTATATATTTCATTATTAAGTATTGTGTGCTTGCTTGGTAATTTCATTACCTCCATTTTACCGTTCCAGATAGACCTAATTGAGATGAAAAGAAGCTTTAAAAATAAATGTTATCTAATGTTTAGCATTTGCTCAAGATTTATGTAAGAGTGACATTAAAAGGTCATATAATTAATTTCTTATTTATATAAAACTTTGCCAATCCTCGCACAATATTCTATAATACACAACACTTGAAACATGGTCTTGGCCCTGAGCCAAATTTAGTTACCTTGTATCGTCTGCCAAATAAGGTGTGTTTACCTAAGTAATGAAACATACATTACATTCTAAGCTTAGTATAAATTTCCGGGACAAATGCTTTGAAATCCCTAACAAAATAAACACGATAAATTGTCACGTAAACAGCATCCCAAGAAACATAAAAATAGGATCGTGGTAAAGTAGCCAATAAGTTCGTTACATTATTGTTTTAGACTAAACAACTTAATCCAGAGATCCGGAATCCGTTATAGAATAATTTATTATACTAAAGGAAAAAATAGACTCCCTGTGCTATCCCACTCGGGAATTTCAATATCCGTGGAGAAGATTTGAGCTTAGATCCACAACGCTAGTGCAGTGTGGATTAGCAGGTATACAAGTCAAATTCTTAAGATTTAAGCAGAATTCCTCATGATGTTTTTCTTCGTAGTAAACCATGCTGAATTCAAAATCTAATATAATTAGACTATATACATATATTTATTTTTATTTCGGCTGCGTATTTTACGACCAGTCGCCTACTCGTATTTTACGACACCTCAGTAAGAAATGAGGAAAATCTATTCTAAATAACCCGAAACCACACGGTGGATCAACTTATCTTAGTCACCTTTTACGACATCTCGGTAAGAAATGAGGCTGATTATATCCAGCCAGATACCATAGAACTGCATACTTCTTCATATTTCCTTTTTTTTAAATTACACAAGGAAATTGTCAGCCCATTAGTTAACTTAACCTCACAAGTTACCCAGTACAATACAAGTGGGTATCACAAGATACCCAGATATTCAATAAAGAAATGTTTTGCTTGCCGAGTCTCTAGAACAAATTTGGGTAAGTATTCACCATTAAACAAGTTAATGATGGCCTTCAATGAAATAAACTCCAGTGATGTTGATATTTTCCACGATTCCTATTATAGTTATAAGAATAAAGTTTATTCAATTTTGTTTTAACACTTTTAAAATTTTCTGTAGTTCTTTGTTTATTTTTATTATATTTTTTTTTATGTTATTCTTTTCAGTGTTAGTTCCCAAATATTTTAAAATTTTACTCTTTTTACTTTTACTTTGTACCAAACCAATGTTTATTTTTTTTTATTGTTTTTTTTTTTAATGTTGTATATGCCTGTAATAGTATTTTAAATAGATTAAGACTGTATGAATTACATGTAAAAAACAAATATGTATGTTAATAATACTGTTGGCATGTCTTACTAAATAAATAAATAAAACTTAACAAATTATTTTTTGATATAGAATCATAAAGTACGTGTATATATACAACCAATTAAAACTTATCGAATAATCCATTTCAAAATGTTACACTGAAATTTGGAGTCAAATAAAATTTTATCTCAAATACATGCAGAATTAGTTACATAAAAGGTTCACTCTACCCTTAACCTCTATCAAAGTCAACTAACGTGTCAGACGTAATACGCCTGATACTATAAATTGGACCCTCAAACGACCAACAACACTTAAACAAGTTTAGAGAGTAATATAATGCTTAATTACTTAGCCAAACACCTTAAACCTACAGGTAATAGTTTTGTTCTTAAATGGTTGAGTCAATAATTCTATCTAAACAATATTACTTTACATTAATTTCAGTGCTTTAAACTAAATTTACTAACGCTTTCAAATTATTTAAAAAGTGATATATAAATATATAAATAAATATATGGAACGGACGGGACGGACGGAACCATTTATTGCTGCCAATGATAGGGTCATGGCAATTTAGAAACATCCAGTTCCCAGGGAAAGCAAAACGCGTAACGATAACCATCTTAACATTACTGGTGAACCAGTTAATTAAAAGATGTCAACATCAATCTCCTGCCACTATAAATAAATAAATATATGGGACACTTACACGGTCGTCCGTCGCCAAAGTAAGTAACTTAATACTTGTGTTATGGTAGACAGAAAACTGGTGAATATATATGAATTTGTTAAATACATACTTGAATACAAATATACATCCAGGGTCAAAGGCCAACAAATTCATTTATAGAAAATGTTGGCCATCGGCGGGAATCGAACCCGCGACCTGTGGAGCTGAAGGCAGGATTACTAACTACCTACTGCGCCAACGGGCCAGTCAAAAAATATTACCATTAAATATTACTATATGCAAAAAAGCTACTATTATATGCCGTGCGGTATCCGGTTGACTAGAATAGATCACCCTCATTTCTGACCGAGGTGTCGTAAAAGGCGACTAAAGTAAGTCGACCCGCCGTGTTGTATACGGCTGAGTTTAATAGACCACCCTCATTTATGACCGAGGTGTCGTAAAAGGCGACTAAGGTAAGTCGACCCGCCGTGTGGTATCCGGTTGAGTAAAATAGACCAACCTCTTTCTTACCGAGGTGTCGTAAAATACGACTAAGGTAAGTTGACGTCAGGCAGGCGGCCGGTCTTAAAAACGCAGCCGAATCATGTGATAGCATGTTTATAACATGTTGTGCCGACTCCACTGAGAGTGGGATAAGGGCAGGAGGATGATGATGATGATATAAAAAAGTTACTAGTATATACAGTGTGGTATCCGGCTGACTAGAATAGACCACTCTCATTTCTTACCGAGGTGCCGTTTTACGGCCACTAAGTATGGTATCCGGTTGAGTAAAATAGATCACCCTCAATTCTGACTGAGGTGTTCAATGTTCCAAGTAAGTTGACGTAGTTAAAATACGAAGCCAAATCATGTGACTTGTTATAACATGTTATGCCGACCCTACTTACGAGCGGGATAAGGAAAGAAGAATGATGAGTCTGCGGCTAAATACCGTAAGCATTTCTGAAACGCATTGATGGAATTACGTATAGTGCTTAAGTATAAATTATAGTCTTCAAATCCAAAATGTTTATAACATTATAATCTGTGAAGGTTATAAAGAGAATTAAAAGTGTTTGTTTGGAGTATTTTGAGCTTTTTGAATGTGGGAAACATTCCAGTATGCGCTATTCCCCATTAATCTTGGCGAACGCGTGATGTATCACGTGAACTTTCAGCGTATGTAATTAATGTGTGGCCAACACGAATCTAACATGTTGTAGATAATACTTACATTTATTTACATGTTAGTTAAATGAATAACTTTATATAGGTAGTAAGGATATTAATTTAATATCAATCTCTTTTATAAGCTAGCAAGTTCCATTCTAATTCAGAGAATGTATTTGCGCAGTTGTTGTTCGTTGGTGGTGCGCTTATAACTGAACCACTTTAACGCACTTTCTTTATATTAGGATAATACAACTAGCTTTTACCTGCAACTTCGTTCGCGTGGACAGTTGTCGCGGATAGGTTGATAACAACTTTGGCATTTATAATATTAGTAAGTAAGTTATATTATACATTTATGTTATATAGATTTATAAGTTAATTTTCACGTCGTTGGTGAATAATAACTTATCCTTCACACAATTATTTTTGTAAAAATTTGAATTGTCAATTTTCGGTAAATTAGAAATTAGTAAATTAAAGCAATGAATATAAAATTATATCTTTTACCCGCGACTTCGTTCGCATGGACTGTTGTCGTTTGATAGGTCGATAATAGATGGCGCTTTTCAATGCATTCCTATTCCTGCAGAATTAACAGGATTTCTATAATCTAGATGTTATTCCAGTATATAAGAAATAATTGTGCCGAAATTTCATCGATATTACATCAGCGGATTCGCCGTGAACAGCAAACATACATCCATACTCACAATCTTTTGCAAATATTAGTGGTACTTTGAAAAATATATAATTTCAAATTCAATTAAAACTAATTTAGCATTGATAATTTTAATCGTAATTAAGTGCTTTAATAGCAATAGTAAAATAAACTTTTCTAAAGCACTAGCTGAAGGAAGAAAAACAGTTGACGATGCAATTTCATTGCTAATCAAGACAAGGTTATATTAGTGAAGAGATTAATTACCAGGTATTCCTCTGGCCATTACTCTTGATAAGTACTCGATTTGTCTGAGCGAGCTTTCAACGTCCGAAATAAACGGGTAGCCAACACGAAAGTAACATCGTAGAACGGAACGTTGGTTAATTATACGGGAAATGTATAATCGACCTCTCTCATCGTTTTATTTATTTATTATTATTATTATATTTATAAATGTATCAATTACACACAAGAAATAATTAATGATTCGGCAGTAACTAAATAAATACACAGATTCTTTGTTGATGATTCATAAGTTACCTGTTACATTAAGCTTGCTATGGAAGGAAACTGACGCCTGAACTAAGATTCCCTGTATTTCAGGCCGTTGTATGAATGTTGAATTACTTTAAAAATTAATTTCTTAACGAGGTGGCGAAAAGGACTAAGGTAAGTTAACTCGCTAGTATCCGGCTAAGTAGAATAGACCACCATGTTTTTTACCGAGGTGTCGTAATAGACGACTAAGATAAGTTGAAGACAGGCAGGTGGCCGGTCGTAAAATACCTAGCCAAAACATGTGATAACATGCTGATAACATGTTGTGCTGACCCAACGTAGAGATAATACTTAGGGATAATTAATTAAATAATTTGACTGACTCGTTGACGCAGTTGGTAGTGACCTTACCTTCAGCTCCGCGGGTCGTGGGTTCGATTCCCACCGAAAGCCAACATTTTCTAACAAAAATTTGTTGGTTCTTCGAGCTTGGGTGTATATTTGTATTTAAGTATGTATTTAAAATTATGTAACTATATATTTACCAGTTGTCTGCCACCCATAACACAAGTAAAAGTTACTTAATTTGGGGTCAGACGATTGTATGTGTAAGAGTCCCATATATTTATTTATTTATAGTGGCAGGAGATTGATGTTGACATCCTTTAATTAACTGGTTCACCAGTAATGTTAAGATGGTTATCGTTACGCGTTTTGTTTTACCTGGGAACTGGATTTTTCTAGCTTGCCATGACCCTATCATTGGCAGCAATAAATGGTTCCGACATAACCACATTCCGGGCCCATCTTGACTCATGGCTCATCACTCTCCAGCCATACTGCATTGTAATATGTGTATTTTTGTAACATTAATACTTTCGCTATTCCGATGTGTTGCACATATACACATTCTGAACCCTTTTGGTCGCTAACAAAGGTAACATTTATTCTAGTTCCGTGCAACCCCTAATAATTTGTGGATATCGGAAAAAGCAATGTTCCATGCAAAATTTGTAAGAATATTAGGAAGAAACAGAAGGAATATTGTTTATGGTAAAAATTACTATTCGCAGATAAATCTATACGTTCGCGTTCATATCTTGAGGATCCCACTTCGGAGCTCAAATATAATGACATAAAAGAGCAATAAAGAAGTGAAATTACTTTACTATAAATACTAGTATCAAACTGAATAGATTCACTTAATATAGTTCGCTTTATATATCGCAGTTAATATATCCAATGCTAGCTAAAAGAAGCTACACATACCCTAAGATGAAAATGATTCACCAATTTTTGAGGCAATCTTTTATAAAATAATAGAAACAATAACGCAAATAAACCAGTGGCTACTAATCAATGAATCTATTACAATACGAATATTTTAGAAAACTTAAATATAGCTAACCAAGCAATATAATTAATTTTAATATTGAAATAGGATTAATTTATGAAGCCGCTTTGGACAAGTTAATCCACAGTAAATTAGATCACCCGCTACCTAAACAAGCATTATTATTTACAAAGCACTCTGCATATGACGTATGAAAATATAATTATTATTACAATGCAGCAGCATTATTAAATAATTTATTATCACGTTATTGGCGTTTATTGTACCAAGTTTTCCTACTTTGTATAGAGATAACACATTTGCAATACCTTCTTTATGACTTAGTTTGATCTAACTTTCATCATTCTCCTCGCCTTATTCCACAATCGGGCTGAGTAGAATAGACTACCCTAATTTTTTACCAAGGTGCCGTAACGGGCGACTAAGGTAAGTTGACCCACCGAGTGGTATCCGGTTTAGTAGAATAGAACACCCTCCTTCTTACCGAGGAGTCGTAAAATACGTCTAAAGTAAGTTGACGTTAGGCAGGCGGCCGGTCGTAAAAACGCAGCCAAATCATGTGACAGCATGTTTAAAACATGTTGTGACGACCCCACTTAGAGTGGGATAAAGGGCCTATTACTTGCATTACAAGGCAAAGATTTTCTTCCGTAGGCAGAAGAATACATAGTGCTGCTACAATGTGTATTTGCAAATTATACACACAAACCAGAAACTAACTATTAAAAATTCGTAACAACGTTTAAAATATTTTGTACCGACCCCACTTAGAGTGGGATAAGAGCAGGATGATTATTAAACTATCTTATCATTTACTCTGTCTTAAGTTAAAACTTTTACCTTTTAAAACCATTTAGGTTTAACATACTGAAAACCAAGAATTCACCTGACCGAGGTTTTTATTCATGCTTAGTTATTTAGTTCATGCTTACAGATTATTTTGTTCTTTTAAATACGAAAAGAAATTATTTGTTTTCTTAAAAGCTTTAATTACTGAAAAATACGGTTCTCTTCGCGATTAACAACTAATTAGGAAACTCAATTCCGTAAAATTGTTTTTTTTTAAATAACAACGATTAAAAATAAGGTTGTCGGAGAAATGGCTTTGATGATAAAACATCATCATCCTCCTGCCACTATCCCACTTTAAGTGTGGTCGGCACAACATGTTATAAACATGTTGTCACATAATTTGGCTACGTATTTTACGACCAGCCGGCGGTCCACTTACCTTAGTCGTATTTTAAGACACCTCGGTAAAAAAGAGGTTGGTATATTCTACTCAACCGGATACCACACGGTGGATCGACTTACCTTAGTCGCCTTTTACGACATCTTGATGAGAAATGAGGGTGTTCTATTTTACTCGGTCGGGTACCACACGGCGGGTCGATTTACTTTAATCGCCACTTACGACACTTCTGTAAGAAATTAGGGTGGTCTATTTTACTCAGCCGGATACCACACGGTGGATCAACTTACATTAGTCACCTTTTAAGACACCTCGGTAAGGAAAATGACGTTGGCCTATTCTACTCAGCTGGATACCTCATGGCGGGTCGACTTACCCTAATCACCTCTTCCGACACTTCTGTAAGAAATGAGGGTGGTCTATTCTACTCAGCCGGATATCACACGGCGGGTTGACTTACCTTAATTGCCTATTACGACACCTCACTAAGAAATAAGTTTTTTCTACTCAACCCGATACAACATATATTGTTAAAAATTTGACCCTAAAATAGCATTTAACAAACTTCTACTCAGCCCGATACAAAATATAAATAATATTAAAAAATTTGACCCTAAAATAGCATTTTACAAACAACAAAAACTTTTATCTAGATACAATAACCGTAGCTCATATAATAATAACGTTCGGGTAATATCAGATATCGTATCCAATATGAGCGCATTTAGTTAGCAAAATTGTCAAGCACCATTATCCGGCAGCAATAAAAACGCAAAATGTCTATCACATCTGTCGAAAGCGATCGCTGTATTGCCCACAATTGCATGAAACACGACATAATACAACGTTAGGCCGATGATATTTCGCCGTTACTATTATGATGATGAGCCTATTATCAATGGATCGTTTTGTTTTGTACAATCTGGAATATACATCTAGCTGTCACATAATAACAATATTGGCAACGGAATATTTCTTTTTGTTTATTATTTTAGTAACATAGAAACGATTTCGTCGTAATAAATTTTAAATTATATTTTACTTCGAGAAACCCTATTTCCTTAAGCAAAACATGTTAACTGTTGGATTACTTCAACATTTTACCACGCCATTTTAGACGATGCCGTAACCTATTCTTTAATTTGTCCTAATATTGGTCTAATAATGCTGTATTTTACAAATTCAAATTCAAAATATTCTTTATTCAAGTAAACTTATAAAAAAGTGCTTTTAAATCGTCAACTCTGCTGGTTCGGAAAGCTGTTCCTACCGAGAAAAGCGAGCTTCTTGCTCGCTTTTCTTTAGCTGTCGATTAGGATTCCGGTGGTTGCTCTTTTAAAAATATAATTCTTAATACTATTAAACTTAGTCATTACTGTCTTCAAGGAGACCTATATCCACACATTCTTATCATTTAAGTAATCTTCAACGTATAATAGACTTTCTGTATCAGCTTCTTTTTAACAGTGCTTTTAAACTCCTGCAATGCCTAAGCTAAATTTGATTGCGAAATTTTATTATAGAATCACATACCCAAACCCCCAAACGACTTACGTACTTTTGCAAGGCGCGAAGCAGGAGCCGCAAGCTTATGTAGGTTTTTACTTTGTCTATTATATACATCTCCTATCGTTTTATATTTCTTTATATTTTGTGTACATAATTAAATTGCCTAAAATAAAAAATGCGGCTATTTCAATCCAACATCTCAAAATCCTTATGTCGTGGTTCTATAAGATCACCCATTATCACTTCAGTTCCACAACAAGATGAGCCATGACAGTGACTTTGGTTTTTCTGCGAATCTCTACATTTCTGATTCTTCCAGAAAAACTTTTAAGCCAGCTTAGTTCAGATCCAATAAACTTTGTGAGTACGTATTAGTCTCATAAGTATATCACACTGAATGTCCAAAACAGAGCAGGGTAACAGGTTTCCTTTAAAATATCGTGATTTCATATAATAAATTTAATGTACTAATGTTTAATAAATAAATAAGTATATGGGAGACTTACACACTGTCGTCCGTCCCCAAAATAAGTAACTTAATACTTGTGTTATGGAGATAACTGGTGAATATATACATATTTAATTTTTAAATACATACTTAAATACAAATATACACGCACACTCGAAGACCAACAAATTCATTTATAGAAAATGTTCGCCCTCGGCGGGAATCGAACCCGCAACCCGCGGAGCTGAAGGCAGGGTCACTACCCACTACGCTAACGAGCCAGTCAAATTTGAATATTTTGATTACAATTTGATTAATGATTGATTTTTACTACAATCGTTTTCAAGAAACTTTCGCAAAAGTTATTAATTTTTGTTTACGCTTTCCGGTATCTTTGCGTTATTTATGTGCGATGAGCAAATTAGTATGTTAAACCTATATGGCCATTAGTAGACGCGTGCGTCAACTCCCAAATGATATTTAATTACTAAATAGTTGAACGTTTTAAATGTTTGTGAATAATGGAAACGTAATTAGTATCCCATTTCAAAATCATTTGCATTTTATACATTATTTGAATATTATTATAGTAATATTAATTTTACATATGAAGAGATTCAGAACTTTGAAGTTATAATTAAAATAAAAATATAGAAATACTAACAGTCCCGCAACTTCGATTGCGTGATAAGTTGATAATAGATGGCGCTTTTGAATGTCATCCTATTCCTGTAAAATAAACAGGATTTCGATAGCCCATAATTAGCAATTGTGCCAAATTTCATCAATATTAGTTCAGCGGATTCGCAGTGAAAGAGTACCAATCATACATCCATAAACTTTCGCATTTATAATATTAGTAGGATAATAGGATTAGTAGGAAATAAATATATGAGATGTTTTTTAATGAATTTTATACGAATTATATAAAGCGATGAACGGCCAATAGCGAACGTTCCGCAATCACGTGGATCGGCGTTTGGTATTTTCATTGAAACCAACATATCGGTAAATAAAAAATGACAATTGCCCAGAGACAAAATATATAAAGAAACAAATAAAAAATCTATACTAATACATAAATCTGAAAAGCTTGTTTGTTTGTTTGTTTGAACGCGTTAATCTCAGGAACTACTCGGTATGAAAAATTCTTTGAGTATAAGATAGTCCATTTATCGAGGAAGGCTATAGACTATATAACATCACGCTGAATAGGAGAGGAATAGCAATTAAAATATTGTGAAAACTGCAAAATTTAAAGCTTTCCTTGCGTGCGAAAAGTAAACGATGAAAATTATTCAAAAATCATATATTACAAAATTGTTCCCCACTAACAGTTCTAATATTTCTTCTTCTGAAGACTTCTAAAAAAGTCCGCGACAACATATGTCTAGATTTTAAGGTTAATCTATAAACATTTTTATGGTTATCAAAATAGTTCTGAAATAATAAATTATTTGCGAAGGTGTTTTAATAATTATGATATTAATTCTTATTCAAATGAATAAGTTATAATTTATATGGCAAAACGTTTCTCCGGTCAGCTAGTATTATATTTACGAACAATACCTGTATGAAAAATAGAATAAGTAAATTTAATTAATGGATCCATAGGAGCATTAATGAATTAAGGTGTGAATGAAAGAATGAATTCAATGGATGACCTATAAACAGAGGCGTTAGCACAAAATGTGTGAAAATATGCATAAAGCTTTTGACCTGACCGAGTTTACAGCTTATGTAGTTTAAAACGAAGCCCTTTTGATAGATGTGGGAATTATCCAAACAAGAGATTTTCTTCTGGGTGACTTTTCCATTTTAAAGTCCATTATTGTAATTTAATTGGAATTGACATATACTATATATGAAATTACAATCAAAAAGATCTGCACATGCTATCTTTTATATATAACTATAATCTAATATATATGCTATATACTATATATAAAACTATGTACACGAGGAGATATTTAAGATTTAAATACATCATCTAAAAAGGATATGAGAATAGACCACCCTCATTTCTTACCGAGGTGTCGTAAAAGGCAACCAAGATAAGTTTACCCACCGTGTGGTCTCCGGTTAAGTAAAATAAACCACCGTCTTTGTTACCGAGGTGTCGTAAAATACGACTAAGGTAAGTTGATGTCAGGCAGACGGTCAGTCGTAATATACGTAGCCAAATCATGTGACAACATGTTTATAGCATGTTGTGCCGACCCCACCTAGAGTGGGAGGAAGATGATGATATGAGCGGTATAGTAAACTACTAGTTTTATTAAATAAGATTATAAAGTTCAATTATTTTAAATTGTAGATTAACTCCGCGCTCTCGCTCTTTTATGTGTATATGGATTGAAAAGTTTTGGGAAATATATATATCCTCATTTCCTTTATTATTTTATAAATGCCAATGTCTATCTGTTTGTTAAGCTTTCACGGCTAATATTGATTTTTGAGCACAATATATCTTATACACCGCGGAAACATTAAGAAAAAAATCCTATTTTTTCTTGAACAGGGAAGAATACATATTGTATTAATAAGGTTACTTAAACGCTTAAGTTGGCGCAAACGAAGTCGCGGGTACCACGAGTCATAATTCCCCTTTTTTATTAGGAAAAACCCCTCCAAGTCCGACAACTGGTGGCCCGACGCGTTATCGGATTCTAATCGACTAAAAAACTTGAGTGCTCCACCATGCTATGGTGCCGAGGCACCGTTGCACACATCGCCCCATTATTCTCCTGCGTTGATGCCATGGGGTCGGTACAACATGTATTTCCCGTACATTCCCTCCCATCATTCGGCACTACTCCTTTGTTTAATTGTTAAATTGTTTTTATGAAAATGTTGGCCTTCAGCGGGAATTGAGACCGCGACCCGCAAAGCTAAAGGTAGAGTCACTGCCACCTGCACAAACGGGACAGTCTCAGCCAATCAGGTCAGTTATACAGTTCAGGGCTTAAATTCATACTTTTGTGATATGTTTGCTAAAGTTAATACGTCCGGTGCATAAAGTCATCTATAGAAAAAGTTTTAATTACATAACATGGTAGTTAATCGTTACTTTCTGTGTAGGTCAAACAAACAATTTATCATTGCATTCATTTTTGTATGTTTCCGAGTCAAAGCCATTAGTTCTGCGCTGAATTAAATGGTAGCGACCTGCGAGTTGTTCGAACTACAATTGTGTAGTTTTTAAAAACCAAATACTCGTGTTTCGCTGACATTTTTACAAGTTTGTTGTTTGGAATTTGTTTAGCGCAATCTAGTTCAACAAAGCTTTGCATACATAAAGTTTGCTTAGTATAAAGTACTTCATATGTTATTTGAAACCGCTAAAAACGTCGTCCGCTCTCAATACAGCGGATTGCTAGCTAAAAATATTCCTATACTAATATTATAAATGCGAAAGTCTATCCGTCTGCCCATCTGCTTGTCTATCTGTATGTCTATGGCGGATTAAATTGATGGTAATTGTAAAAATTTAATCTTATATATAGGGCTAACACATAGGAGAAAAAAAGTTCCAGATTTTTAACGTAAATATGCGAACAAACAAATATTTCAAAACTCTTTCTGTTAATGTATTTGTTATTTTACTTTAATCTCTGACAGCTACTGACGTTCTCACAACGCACAATACTTAAAAAAATATCCAAAAATATTTTAAATATATAATATAGATAGAAAAACTTCAATAAAATACTAAATATACATCGCATTCGCAATAAAAAAAACCAAGATAATACAACAATAAACGATTATTAAAAATACAAATGTACTGAAAATACTATTTTGCTATAGTCAAGAAGACTTTTTTAATCGCGGTCGAAAGCTAAATAATCTTTTCAGTACTTTTGTATTATGGACCTCCGCAAACTAACGCCTAATTAAATTTATTAAAAATGCTTAAAGAAATTAAATTGAGTATGTCTAGAGGGAGTGTTTTCTATAATAATAAAAATCAAATGAAAAAATATATTACAAAATATTATAATTTATTATATCAAAAGGGATTTATATTAACATAACAAAAGAAAGCTAATCTGACATAATACATTATATCTTTACAAATTGGTTATTACTTGAGCTAGGAGTATGATAAACGCTGTTATGATATAGACCGTTAAAGCGCAAACTGCTATTGTTAGCAGTTCCCAGGGGTTACTACAGTAAATGACATAATCAAATTGTCTCGCACATCTGGACTAAAGGGGAGAAACAATAGCTACGCACGAATACCCCCGATAATAGCGTTGATACATGCAGGGAGAAGGTGATTTATTACACCTTAAACGGATTTTCGGTGCATATATGAGATATCTGTTCGATAGTTTCTCCTCTTTGACGGGGACGGTAAATGATCGCCATTATTCGGAATTTCTGTGTCGATTAAATGTTTAGTCCATTGGGATTTATTAGTACTGTGAGATGCGTAGATTTTAAACTTGCGATTCATACTTCTCTACTACACTACTCGTCAACGTGAACTACACACAGTACAGCGTTCTGTGCGTAGTTCACGTATAGTATTTAATTTTACGTAGCTGTATAATGCGCACTTAAATAGCAGGGACTAACTTGATTTATTTAGTAAGGCAAAAGACTTTTAAACAGACACTGGAAGTATGAACAAGTTTTAGTTTTTACTATAAATTCATCTAAAAAAACTGCTTACGCAAACACACACAACACACTCACACACACACACACACTCGCACAGCCAGACCGAAAAATAGACTTTCACACTCATAATGTTAGTATTGATATTCCAGGTAGACTAAAATTGAATCTCATTCCCTATTCCTGCTAAATCCCGCTATTCGCACCAAATATTCACAATAAACATCATATAAAAATAAACACATAATACAATAAATATAAAAAAATAACTAATAAAACGAGCCTACCATAGCTTGAGAACTACGCTTTCAGTCCATTAATGTTGCCTATTATCAGTAATAAATAACATGATTATTATAAAGCAATAGAAAAATAGTGCCTCTATTATTTGCGACAAATAAATACTTAGACTTCATACTAAGACTCTACTATAATCCGGAATTATAGAAAAATAATTTCATTATTACTTTTATATTATGGATCTTTGCAAACTACCTAATGCCTTATTCTATAACTTAGACGTTTACCTAGATAGTGATCCGACTATAACTTTTTGTCTGGAGTACTTTGAAAACAGACATTTTTCTTGGAAATAATTAATAGAACAGATTTCTTCTCTGAAATATTTCATCTTAATAACATTTTTGGAGGCAGACGCATTTACAAATAAATCTTCGGAAGGTTGGGAACCGTCTGTAATAAGACGTCTAGTAATAAACATTTATCTCATTCCACAAGACCGATGATTAATAGCGAATCGATAAAAATAAATTAATCTCTAGCATATTTGTTAAACGAACTCATATATCTTATTTCGAGGGAATGAATCGAAATATTTTTTTCGTTGCTCGCTCTTGGCTTTTCTTTTGCCAAATCTACGTGTCCAGTAAAATGGGGCGGGCAAACATTCCAAAACTCGGGGTGGATGAGAGGGAATAAATCTAAGAAATAAAGAAATCCCGGACGGCACCGAGGGAAATGGATAGTCGTTTATAATTTAAGGAATGAAGCAAGGGTGAACCTCTTTAAAAGCAATTACAGTACTGCCAACATAGGGGAAAGGAACAGGGGTTCGTAAAAAATGATATCGCTTCTGTGGACAACAATACATTTATAAACACAATAGTTGGTGATGATGGGATGACAGGCGCATACATAGTGTACTAGTGATGGACATTGATAAGAAATATCGGCGAAATGCAGAGCAATATTTAACCCCTAAAATATAGCCATCGTTAGTTCGTCGAACCGTTACAATATTGATATAACACTAGCCGGTCCAATATTTATTTTGTAACGAAGAGAATTCTGTATACAAATGGGGTAATGAACGTGTGTACGCGGTATGAATAAAAAATATTTTCATATTTTTATATATACGAATTTTCATAAGATTTATGGGAATAAAATAAAATAACTGAATACCTGAGTATGGAAGCTTCTAAAAAGTTTACTTCGAAGTTATATGAAGTATGTCACACAACTTTTTCATATCAAAAATATTATATAATTACAAATTATCTTGCGGCAATTTAAATTTGAATAATTCAATATTTTATATTGTTGTTAAAAGTAAAAGTAAAATAACTGTCAGTTACTATCCCACTACTGTGCATAGACCTCCTCTCTCCGTTTTCGGAAAGAAGGAATGGAGCTAGACCTACCACGCTTCCAACGCAGATAGGTAGGCTACCCATAGAATTCTCTAGAGATATCCTATTCCTCAAGATGTTTCCTTTATCGAAAAGCGTGTAATTAATTGCAATACACAATTAGACACATAAGTATTAACAGAAAAACTCATTGATGCCTTCCTGGGGATTGAACCCACGACCCCTCAAGAGTCGCACAGTCTCGCCGCTGCGCTGTCACAGCTTTTCTTAATAAAATAAAATGTCTCTTCGGGTAATTTTAACTCTACCTTTTGATTTTTATATCAAAATTTCCTAACTAAAGCGGATAACAGGAGTGTGTTAATTAGTCACGGTCGTTGCGAATTCATTATTAATGTTAGATTGTTTCAGTATATTTGGTTTCAGGTAGTTACTGATGTTCAAAATTTACTCCAATTTCTAAATTAGATACTTTATTAATAAGCGAGTTTAAAACTGTTAAACTAATTCAATAAGCAACGCTAAATTGCAATCTAAAATATTTTTTATTCAAAGGAATTTCAAATCTATAAACTAAATTTGATATATTTTAAGACTAGTATTTCGAAAGTATTTAACAAGCAGTCTTTTATTTATTCTTCCATTTACAAAAAATCAAATAAGACGTCCGAAGCTAAGCTTTTTCATTTGATGTAGTTTTCAACAGACGTAAATAAATGATTCACTAGATATTAAAAAAATAACGGGTGAATTCCAAACAATCCTAACCCACCAAAAATACAGTATAGCGATAATCAAATCAAATCAAATCAAAATAATCTTTATTTAAATAAGCTCTTTCCTAAACTTTTGAATTGTCAAGAAACAATATAATTAATAAAGCTACAACTAGTTTGAAATGTTGCTCTTACTAAGAAGAACCAACAAGAAACTCGACCCTCGATCTTTTAAACATTTAATATTTTACATTATTAAACTGCAGTCTTGTATATTATATACTTAATAATAACTAGCTGTCCGGTAACCGTGGCTGTGGCTCAGTTTGGTTTCGAAGTCCCCTCGAAACAGAATTTAACACCAAACTTTACAGAATCTTCCACTTGGTCATTTGAAAGATTGTCTGGATATTTCATTATAATCTATTCAGCCGTTTCAGAGTATATAAAGGACATACATACAAACATTCATTTTATATATTAAGATATTATCCTGAGCTACTGGATCCATCATGTTATAATTATAACAAAATATAAAACAATTTACTTTCATTTCAAACGACAAAAATCGATAATATATAATATCCTAATGTGAAGTGTCACAACACTATATCGGTGTATACTATCAGGGGAAATAGAAGGGTCGATGTGCGACGTAAAATGTGCAAACAATTAGAACAAGATCTTTATAGCATACCCACAATGGCACTTTATGGTGACGAGAGCTCGTTCCCATTTTAAATATGCGTTTTAAATATTGGCAACCCCATTAGTCGAGTGTACTAGACATCTGCTATTTTCACACCGTTTTAAAATATGAGAATTTTATAAAAAAACTTTGCTTTTTGCTTTTTGTTAACGTTTGCTTATAATATTCGTATATACACATCTATATATGAATATAATAAGAATATAATAGAAGAATATTATAATTATATATGAATATTATATGAACATTATATATACATGTATAGGGCCTATAAAACTTTATGTAGATAGCCATGAACCAACTATAGCACATCTAATACGTGAGTTTCAACATAAGCATTACACATCTTTACCATCATAATGTAATTGTTGACATTTATATATCATATTCTATGTATATGATATATGTATGTAATATTGTCTGTATCAAAATCTGAACAAAAAGTTCCGATCGATCCCTTGAAATTTACTAATATATCAGGTAAGTTCATTTAAAACATACAGCACGTACTACACTAAGGAAAACTTTCCGAGAATACTATACAGAGAGTGTTTGTTCAGCTTCGCTTTTCAAATTTAGCGTATCGAGATTATTAACTCGTAGCCAAGTTAAAGTTTAGAAGCCCACTTTAAAATGAAGCGAATTCAGACTGAATTTGTCCATGCAACTATCCTTAGTTATGGATGTGATAAAATTATCGATTTTTATATTAATAAAATATATTATTATTATAATGACTTTAAATATTACTTATATATCGCTTTAAAGAAAATCGATTAAAATATTTACCCTTTTTTTACTCTCCTTCTTCTTTAAAGATAAAACATGCGTTGTTGGCTTAAACCAATGTAGTCAAACTACACATTTTAAAGCAATTTTTAAAAACAAGTTATTATCTAATTGTCTAATAACTGTCGACTTTAATGAGTCTTTATTCTTATTGATTATTAATATGAAAGGGAAAAAGTTTTAACTTGCAAGAAAAATATTTTTCGATATGTATTGATCGATTGTTTAGAAATCGATTTATTTGGAAGGAAGAAAAATCGATGATTTATTAATCGATTTTTCAATTCGAATTGCAATTTATATCCCTAGCTTTGTCGTATTTTGTACTGCCACTTTCTATCGTAGGTATTGAAGTACGATCGGAACTTTCATTTTATTTCTAAATACATTCAAACAAGCATTTGAACAACATCGTGAGTTCCCGCCTTAGGCGAACCTATTCGATCTCATGCATTTAAATTTAGAATTAGTGAAAAGCTTTGTCCGCCGATTGTGTTTTTTTAAAGGTATGCAAACAAGTTATTTGAATTCATCCCTACGGCATATTTATTAAGGACATACTCGATTTAATAACTGCTGCTTCAGATAAATCAAAATGAAAAGAATTATTTTTAAATTTTTGCAACATGCTTGACACAATTTAGATTTAATAAATTTCATTTATTAATTATTGCTACAGGTATGTCCAGCTTCTTTTAACGCCATGTTTAATATCCGGTAATAATAACTAATTAACTACAAATGTAATAATAAAATTATTTTGCTATAATCCGCGACGAAGTAAAATAGAAAATATATATAATGCTAAATGTAGAGTGGACAATCGGTTATCATACCTGATACATGCAGGAGTCGTAAAAAACACATGCACAAACCTCCACCACCGCCACCACGATACACAAGCACTATATACGTTCACTATCACAAACTCAACAATCGTTTCGCCCCGCAACCGAAGCATCATCAGGAGATAGACTCCACGACCAAAATCGCAAAGCACCAAAAGCTTTCCGAAACGATTGTTGAGTTTGTGATAGTGAACGTATATAGTGCTTGTGTATCGTGGTGGCGGTGGTGGAGGTTTGTGCATGTGTTTTTTACGACTCCTGCATGTATCAGGTATGATAACCGATTGTCCACTCTACATTTAGCATTATATATATTTTCTATTTTACTTCATCGCGGATTATAGCAAAATAATTTTATTATTACTTTTGTATTATGGATCTCCGCAAAGTAACGCCTAATTCTATAAATTAACTAATTAACTAGTGCATATACACAGAATAGGCAATGTCTTGGATAAAAAATCTATTCGAGAACCACATAGATAGAATATTATCTAGGTAATTGGCATATTAACATTTAAAATGTTTCCATTTGCAAATTTTTTATTTTCATACAAAATATATTTCTGTAATTATATAGAAATATAAAAATATATTTGTCTAAGCTTAAGCTAGTGTGAAGATAGAAATATATAGAAGTGAAAAGAAATATTACTTACTATACAATTACGATTTATAGTATACAACACTGGAACTAATAACTCTCTCTAAACTCTAAGAGACTATCTCGTTCAAATTTACAAGTCTTACCTTTCTATAAGCAGTAACTGTAAATATCGCAAAATGAATGAACATATTTTGTGTCCGTTGAAGCATACAAAGTAATCACAAACTACGAAAAGGTCGATCTTTAATATGATCTTTAATATCCGGAAGGCGTATTCGAATCTAATAAACCTTTTACCTTCTTATATTATACATGTCTATATGCCAATAGTTATATTAGTGATACTAAGTAGTAGTAAGTAACGGCCTGTTTACTATCCCACTGCTGGGCATAGGCCTCCTCTCTCCATTTTTGGAGAGAAGGGTTGGAGCTAAGACCTACCACGCTGCTCCAATGCGGATTCGTAGGTTACACATATCCCCAGAATTCTCTACCGATATGCAGGTTTCCTCACGATGTTTTCCTTCACCGAAAAGCTTGTGATAAATTGCAATTATCAATTAGACACATAAGTTTTAATAGAAAAACTCATTGGTGTCTGCCCGGTTTTGAACCCATGATCGTCTCTAGAGATTCACACGGTCGCACCGCTAGGCCATCACAGCTTATTGGCATATAACAAAAAGTTTGGAAATGGCACCTATTTTTAAAGGCTTTTAGATTTGGATTAATTAAAATTTAATAGGTTAAAATATGTCCATTTAAATATCATTGTTGCCATTACGAATATTTGTAAATAGTGTAAATTAACCACGTTTGACAAAAGAAAGACTACGGTGTATATATGGAAAACCTATTGGATTGTCACTAAGGCTCTCTAGGTATTCATTAAAATTATTTAGATATTTAAATATATATAATGAAAACGTAGAATTACAGGTAGGTAGGTAATCAAAACAATTGGATGGAACAAAACAAATTTATCGGAATCGGATTGATCGTAATTTTGCGGATACGAAAGTCGTAGATTATCTTTTCACGATATTTTCCTGTAATCAGAAAATCAGGAAGATGATTGCCATTAATCTTTGAAAGTTTCGAGCCATAAAAATGAAATTGAAAGTTCCCAAGTTAAATTACTTTTTAAATACTTTACCTTCCTCCATTGACGAATCCATTATACAAGTCCGTTAAGAACCTAAAGCGTTTCGCATTGTTAAACTAAAGTCACAAAACTCTAGTATTAACATTGTTAAGAACATTGTACAAAAGCACAATCTGAAAACAAATGTACTTTGTTTAAGGATTTCAGTTAGCATTGTCTTCCGGGACAGCTATAAGAAATTCTTTCTACAAATAGATTTAATAGAATTTTTGCTGCTTACCGGATGTTCACATTACTATTACAGTTTCAACTATTCGAAATAGAAAATGTTAAACTTAAGTATTACTTCAACGAGATGTTAAATATGGCCTAGATTCTGACATTTTTAAATAAATTACTTAATCATCACTAGAGATTTATAAATTTAAGCGTGATCTCTGTTATAATAACTATCATTTTTGTCCTTGTTTTTTCATCAAATATCTATCAATTACATTCAACTTTCCGAGCCAGTCCTAGCCTTGTTGTAATTTATCGATTCAAAAGTGCTTGAAAACGCCAAATTGAATAAAGGATTATTTGAATTTGAATGATGGACGTAAAAAACAAGAATATAAGCATAATACGTAATAATGTAAGCAATATAAGCAAAAATTTTTGCATATAACGTAAATATTATAGCTAAGATTAAATAAATATTGAACAATTTGTAACCAAATGAAAACGAAAACGAAAAATCCAATTTTATATTTAAGTATATGAATTAGGATCGATATGTGCCTAGAGGGAAGCTGAAAAAGAGATGAAATGGATCAATTGCGTGAAGTATGACAAGCATATGAAAGGAGTAGCGCTAGAGTTGACGAATGATAAGAGAGAATGGAAAACAAAAACATGTTCTGGCGTCCTGACATACAGTGGGATAAGGAGGGAGAAAGGAGGAGGAATGAAACAAAGATTTTTAAGTTTTTATTTCGTTTTAACGTACTGAACATATATTACCAGCGCTTTTTGAAAATTCTGATTAATTTCGTCCAAATATCGTTACAGGACCATTAACAGCGTGCAATGTTTCGCATTGTTTGTCCAAACTCCGATAATATAAACTGCGATCGGGTAATAATTTAGCAAGTTTTATGGCTTACATCGAAACCCCTATTGTGTGCTGAGCTAAATTGGAATCGTTCGTTCGATACATCTCGATTAAGCTTAAAATACGTAACTTTACTGAGATTACTTATCGCGTTTTGTAGAGCTTCTTAATGGCTTTGATATGTATATACTAATAGTATCCTTGACTCCTATCGAAACTGAAGCGTTTAAGAACTTTCAACAATACAATATGTGTTTATTCTCTTCTATATACCTTGGTGTATAAGCTTTAATTTTGCGAAATTTTATCCGTATTGGTCAAGCGGATTAGCTGTGACAGCGTAACAAACAGACAGACTTTCGCATTTTTTATATTAATATAGATATTTATACTTAAATTACAAATGCCTAAGTCTATCTGTCTTTCTGTTATATATTCACGGCTAAATCGGTTGACCGGTATTGATTTTATTTAGTATAGCTGATATAGCTGATACTATACAATGCTGGGATAGTATACAGAAATAACTATATCTATTAAATAAAAAAAATATACAGTGAATAATTAATACAAATAACTTAACTGATACGAAGTCACGGTTACACCTAGTTTTAGTATAAATCCTTTTATCCTACCACAAAAACTTACCTATGTCAAAAAACACCTACATTACTTTTTGACATTGACAAAACTCTACCTCCTAACTCCCGGGACATCCCTTTGTGGCAGCCATATTTCCTTCATTGTAATTGCAATTTTTCCACTCGACAGGGGTCGCCACTTGCTATCAGCATACTTTCCCGCGGT
Source organism: Morpho helenor (assembly GCA_029227775.1). Lineage (NCBI taxonomy): Eukaryota > Metazoa > Arthropoda > Insecta > Lepidoptera > Nymphalidae > Morpho > Morpho helenor. Next base: position 10,076,612 of record JARGCU010000006.1, read on the forward strand.
GAGAGAACGTAAATAATCTATCTAGAGACAAGTCGCCCTTTTCGAGCGTCGGAAAAATGTATTTGCGACATAAAAGGTAAGGGAGTGGTTCGTTACGTTTTGTCGCTCCCTTAGGACACCTCGGGAAGCTCCAACTACATGAATGTTTTACGCTTATGTCACAGTTCTGATTTGTAACCGCTAGGCGACAGATTTTATGGCTGTTGTTTTACATTTCACGATAAAGTTCGCTCATTGTTTTTTTTTCATTCAAGGTTAAATAGAACATTCCTTTTATGGAACACATTAGTGCTTTAGTTATGTAGAAATTTTATTCTATGTATTATGTTAGATCTGCGTCAATATTTTCTAAGACATAAATGCTCTCGACTAGTTGGTTACAAATCTAGAATCTCAAGCTTGTAAAAAAGTAATCCCAACTACGTCACAAATTAGGTCTAGATTAGGAGAGTTTAAAAATAAAGCTAACACAACTATAATGGCACATTTAACGATAAATTCCTTTATATTATTTTATTTCGTAATCACAAAATATTGGAACATGGCAAAAAATTTGAGGAGTTATAAAATGGTATTAAATCCTGGCCTTAGCATATTATAAAATAGGGTTAGTAAATATTAACGCATAAAAAAAATGATGATATAGACAAAGTATATAATAGACAAAGTACGAACCGGCATAAGCCTGCGGCTCCTGTTTTGCGCCTTGCCCAAATAAATATGTCGTTTGTGGGTTTGGGTATAAAATTCTATAATAAAATTCCGCAATCCTTTGCTATTACAGCAGTTTATAAACACTGTGAAATGGAGCCTGATACACAAATACTGTTGAGGATTACTTAGATGATAAGAATGCAAGGATGTAGCTCCTCTTCGATCCTGTACAAGACAGTAATGACTTAATGAAACTAGTTATACGAATTATATTTTTAAAGGAGCAACCGCTGAATTTCTTGCTGACTTTTCTCAGTAGGAACAGCTTTCCGATCAGCAGTAGAGTTGACGATTCAAAAGCACTTGTTCACAAGTTTACTTGAATAAAGAAAATTTTGAATTTGAATTAGAATTGAATAAATTTCAATTGAATATAGGTATATAAAAATTAGGATTTGTATCGAATAAAACTAATATATCCTTAAATCAGAATAGTTTTGTGCGAAGCGATATTATTCTAGCGTGTAACGATCTATCATCGTTAATCATCATCAATATATTAATCTATTTCATAAAAGTTACAAGAACAAAGATAAATTATGAGGATAACACGGCATCTAAATATGAAGTATGAAATGTGTTAGACTGCAGTATTACTAAACCAAACAAATAACGAGGTCATAAAAGTGTCAAACAAGACAAAACGAGCGCGACAGTTTTGGATGTTGCATTTTTAAACAAAGAGCGTAACTGAGTAACTATAGTTATTATATTTTAACATAACTTTTTTATTTTGAGATTTAAGGTACGTTGTATTTACGTAACCTTTTAAGTCAGGAAATTATGGGTCGTTACTGCCCGACGGGGACGAGTGAAGGGTATGTCGGACTCACAACGACTAAAAACCTGACAATGATCCGCCACACTGCTAGTAGCAGGGATAAGGTAACGTAGCACACATTAGCATTACCCTCATCCCCGCCAGCAACGGCTCTGTACCCCAAAGATAGCCAAGCAGCGAAGGGGCCCCTCTAAACAGTGGCCCCTCCGTCTGCTAATTAATGCATCGGGAGCACCAGATGCATCGACCGCCTTGGGGACCTAACTCCAGCGAACGTTCGATAAACTCTGTTCAGATGGCCCCGATATCCCTGCTCAGGGCGGCATGCGTACGGCGGACTTCGGCGAGTCGCCTGCGGCGGATCGGAGCCAAGGACTCTACTTTCCAGATCGGCTATATTTACCTAACCTTACCTCTTGCTTGATATTCTTAATCTTTCTTTCGTTTCAAATTACAGATTATTTATTTTTTATGACATTTTTAAACGTTTCAATATTTCAAATACAGTTCTGCTTTGAGAAAAATAAAAAAATGAAAAGCTTTTTACACATTTTAAAACAACACATATTCAAAGAACATATCGTGTACAAGTTAAGTATGCACAAACTTACCTTTAGTACTCTCAACGACGTCGTCAATCCTCCATAGAAGTACCGCACAATAAACCGTCAGAAGCATCTTGTAGTTGCAAAGTTCAACTTTACGGACCCAACTCATCTCTTCGCAATCCCTTCGCTATTACTCCGTTAACATTTGACCGCAACATTAGAACGTCCCTAATAACAGAAATACTTATACACAATTTCGCAGCATTTATATCCAATAAAAAATCAACGCAGTTTTATATAACTTTAAAATTCTCGATATTTCAATATATTCAACTGTAAATAAAAATATAACGCTATATATATTATGAATGGAACAAACATATCCTTATTCTAGATGTTAATATCGATTAAATTATTACTAAAAAGTTTACTAATTATGTATGCAACTAATAAATTTTTACTTCGTATTTGTCATAGTGTAATTCGCCATAAGAATTTCAGTGTATACATATTTCTTTGTTGCCATTTTTGTAAAAAATATTGTACAATACAGTACACATTTTTATATTACTACATCGTATATCAAACCTTTCATAATGAATTACACATCCGCAGATATTTTGTAAAAACATTCGTGGTTGTTTATATAACGGTTTTAATTCACGTAGCGTATAACAAATAACAAAATATTTGACCGTGCATAAGTCTGGCAATATTTTCTATAGAAAATATGTTACCAACCTAAAACTTTAACAAAAAATGTCGTAAAGAATTAAAAATTTTAAAGACTTGCACGAAGCATGAACATATTACAAAGAAATTGTGAAAAGATGAGCGGCGTTTAATTACATTAGTAACGAAGTCCCGTGTCACCAACTGAGTCTGTAACAAAAAAAAGTTTTGTTTACTGTAAGAACAAATAGTATGCAGTTTTGGATAACTTCCTATAAGTGTTCGATAATTTATTTATTTATTCATGTACCATAAAAACGTAAGGAAACATTATTAATAAAAAAAGTTTATAAAGTTCAACTTATTCAGAGTTCTTTGCCAGCTAACATACAAAGTAAGACAATTTATAGTAAAGTTAATTTTGGTATGCAAATATCAAAAGTTATGATTTTAAAATATACTTACTAATAATATATACTAGTAACTTATCAATAAATAGTATGATTTAAGACTTTAAATACGTCTAAGTTTTTAATTTTAGATAATTGAATAGTGAACCTATTCCTAAGTACGCTATTCATTCACAATTTTATTGTTTTTATTTATTTATTCATTGTATTATATTTTAAGTAACTAGATATATAATATGAAATAGCAGAATGTGGAAAAACTGATAACATATAAGCAGTATATACTTCGTTCTTTTCAGTAGTAAAACTACCCATAATAGGTTTGTGATTTCATTAACAAAACTCATATCAAACTATGTAGTTTTCTTTTAAAAGTTACAGTTATTAATTAATTACTGGATTGTTTTATTTTAACACATGTCGGGGATAATTCCAAGAACAGGATCTGTGTGTTTATCCAATTATATATTTATTATCCAAGATTATCTAAGATTATATAAGTTCCAACATTGACAGCCTTGTTACTCTCCTTTTTCTTATTATTCTCGTTATTATTCTTGTTGCCGTAGTAACGAGGCCGTCCGGTGTTACCGGCCAGGCGTATTAGAATTCCCAACATCCTCCCCCCCCTTGGGAACTTGCTTCCCAAAGAGCTCTTGGGAATCTGACGTGCCTTCCAGTGCACAAAGTTTCGAGATGGATCTCTTAATGATACCACCTGCAGTTTGAACGTCGACGACTCTGCATAGTCCGTCGGCGCCAAGGTATAGTCGATGGATGCGGCCCAGAAGCCACTTCATCGGCGTTAAGTGATCATCCAGTACAAAGACAAGATCACCGATCTTGACATCTCGCTGTCTTGTCCTCCATTTCACACGTTCCTGTAGAGTCGACAAGTAATCCCTTTTCCAGCGTGACCAAAAGTGATGTCTCAGGCGTTCGATCAGCTCGTATCTGTTGAGGCTGATACGTTCGATATTAGGCGAAGGCAGTGAAGTCAACGGTCGACCCACTAAGAAGTGCCCAGGTGTTAAGGGTAGTAGATCAGAAGGATCAGATGACATTGACGTAAGTGGACGTGAGTTCATGATCGCTTCAACCTGAGCAAACAGTGTATACAATTCTTCGAAAGTTAGACTAGAGTTACCTGCTATTCGTTTTAAATGATATTTGGCCGATTTAACCCCTGCCTCCCAGACCCCACCAAAACTAGGTGCATAGACGGGAGAAAATTTAAAATTAATACCTTCATTGCACGCAAAGTCGCTGACTGGTGCTTGACATTTCTTTAGAAGTCTGTTTAGTTCATTACTAGCTCCTACAAAGTTTTTCCCATTATCGCAAAAAATAGTATGAGGTTTACTACGTCTTGCGATAAACCTACGCAAGCATAGAATAAACGCATTGCTACTTAGGTCGCTAACTACTTCCAAGTGTACAGCCTTTGTAGCAAAACAGATGAAAATACATAAATAGCACTTGGAAGTTTTTGCGCCTCTACCTTTACGATTAAGAATAAGAAAAGGTCCAGCAAAGTCGGTGCCACAAGTCTCAAAAGGAGAAGCAGGAGTAACACGAGGTTCAGGTAAGTCACCCATTAATTGTTGCATAGGCTTAGCCCTAAATCTTTGACAACGTACGCATAATCGTACAGTAGCAGTTGCTAACACTTTGCCACCTAATGGCCAAAAAAGTTCTCTAATGGAACTCAACAACTGTTGAGGACCACAATGTAAAGGCCGTAAGTGTTCTTTTTCAAATAACATTCTCGTAAATACATGTTTAGGGTCTAGTAAAATAGGATGCCTTTTATTATAAGGGCAATATGAAGCGTTGTCGATACGACCACCGACACGTAATATGCCTTGATCGTCCAAAAACGGATTTAAAGAAAGAATAGAAGATTTACGATTTAGGATTTTATCAGTTTCTAGCGAGTGTATATCTTTAATGAAAGTTTCTCTTTGTGAAGCTTTCGCTAGCAAGGTAAGTGAAGTGTGCAATTCAGAACAGGTGAGATTACCAGTTATTTTGGTATTATTTTTTCTAATATTATTTATAAATCTCAGTACATAACCAAAAATTCTTTGCAATTTATAGAGTTTAGAGTATTTATTAAACGGTATTACATCATTAGGTAAAATATTAGTATTTAAGCTTATTCTTGTTTCAGGTAACACAGCAGGAGCATGTGGAGAAGAAGGCCATTCTTTTTCAGGTTTAGCCAGAAAGGACGGGCCGTGCCACCAAAGGACATTCCCAGGAAGAAGACGAGGCTGAATCCCTCTGGAAGCCATGTCAGCAGGATTCAATTCGGTAGGTACATGACGCCAGCAGTTTTCATTAGTTAAGTCCCTAATTTGTTCAATACGATTACTAACAAACGTTTTAAGTGTTTTAGGTGGAGTGTGCAGCCATCCCAGAACAATAGTAGAATCTGTCCAGAATACAGAACGAGTAATAGGAATTTTAAGTGACAGTATAACCTTAGCATATAATTTAGCGCCAAGCAAAGCGCCTAGGAGCTCTAAGCGTGGAATAGTTTCAGATTTCAACGGACTGACCTTGGCCTTAGCACAGAGTAAATTAACAGATTGATCACCCTTATCATTAGTAGATTTTAGATAAATGCAAGTCCCATAAGCGTCTTGTGACGCATCTGTAAAGCAGTGCGCTTCTACAGACGTAGGAGATTCACAAAGTACATATCTAGAAACATTTATGTCTTCAAACAATTTCGTCTCATTATAGAAGCTTAGCAAAGATTTTTTTGTATCTTTTGGGAGGCTATCATCCCAGTCAAGTTTACTAAGCCATAATTTTTGAAGAGTAATTTTATGGAATATGGTACAAGCTGATAACAAACCCAATGGGTCAAAGATTTTACAAGAGTTCGACAGTATAGAACGTTTAGTTACTTTAGCTATACTTTCGACATTAACCGAAAAATGCAAAGTATCAGAATCAGGTGTCCATCTTAGTCCCAATACAGAAGACTGTTTACAGAAATCTTGAAATTCATTACAAGTAGGAATATCGTCAAATATATCAGGAGCATTAGTACGGAATTTCCTCAAAGGAAAACAACCTTCGTTAAGTTTATCAATAACCCCTTTCACAGTGGAAGCTAAGACAGTTTTAGAATCAGAACCAGTATTCAAATCATCGACATAGAAATCGTGCCTTATGGTATTAGCAATCATATCATCAGAACACTCATCAGCGAGTTGAACTAAACACCTCGTGCTAAGATATGGAGCGGAGGCGGTTCCGTATGTGACTGTATTAAGTTTTAATATTCTTAGCGGGAGTGTTTCTTTCTCCCTCCACAGAATTAGCTGCAGGTGACGTTGAGAACTGTCCACCTCTATTTGGCGATACATTTTCTCAACGTCACCTGTCACTACATACGCATATTGACGAAAACGTAGTAGTATAGCCATTAAGTCATCCTGGACCACAGGTCCAACATATTGAATATCATTTAGTGATTTATTACTAGTAGTTTTACAAGAAGCATCAAAGACTACTCTGAGGCGAGTAGTTTCACTAGCTTCACGAATTACAGCATGGTGAGGAATGTAGTAACCAAAGGTAAGTCGGTCCATGACTTCTCTCACGGTACCCAAGTTAGTAAGATGTCCTAGTCTTTCATACTCATTAATAAAGTTAGCATAGTCTGCTTTCAAGTTACATTTAGACAATTTCTTTTCCAGATTATAGAAACGCCTCTTGGCTAGATGATAAGAGTCGCCAAGAGCCGCCTCGGGAACCTCGCGAAAAGGAATTTTAACAGAGAACCTACCATTCTCCAAGCGCACAGCATTAGAAGTAAAATGATTTTCACAATACTCCTTATCTTTAGAAGGAGATATATTAGTAGCTAGAGGAATATCTTCGATTTCCCAGAATTTAGCAATAGAATCTTTAATCTCTTGACAAAAGTTAGAATGAGTAGTAGAAGCAGGACTCTGAGTAGTAGTAGGTCCTGTCACGAGCCAACCTAGTTTAGATTTTTGGAGCGTGGGCTTATTTTTGCCTAACTTGATTTGTTTGGAATCCATTATGTCCCAAAAAATATCGGCACCAAGTAGTATATCAATATCAGAGGGATGATGGAAATGTGGGTCAGCAAGTTCAATAGAATCAGGAAGAGAAAGTCGCGAAATATCTACCTCGACACCAGGTAGTTTACCACTAATCGCAGGTATGACATAGCAAGAAACATTACACTTGAAAGTATTCACCCGTGACTTCAATGTTACCTTACATTTCTTAGTAGTAGTAGTGACTCTATTGTTTATACCAGCAATAGACAGATTAGTATTCGAGCAAGGAATTTGTAATTTATTTTGCAAATTTTCAGTAATAAAAGAAGACTGAGATCCATTGTCTAGAAGAGCTCTAACAACATGACAGTTATTAGTATTAGTATCAACAAGCTCCACTTCAGCAGTACACAACAAGACCTGACCGAGAGTTACAGCGGACAATGATACAGGATCTATCATAGCAATAGTGGAAATCGGAGCAGAAGCTTCTTCAGACGAAGAGGACGCAGGAGCGGACGCTGCGACAGAAGCGCCAGAAGTATTTCTAGTATTTCTATGTAATAATAGATTATGTTTTTTGTTACAGAATTTGCATGGAGTATGTTTGCAGCTAGAAGAAAAATGTCCAGGACGCAAACAATTTTGACACAAGCGGTGCTTCAAAACCTCACTGTATCTAGAGTCTATTGACATAGATTTAAACTTATCGCATTTATACACTAAATGTTGTTCTGAACAAATAACACAATTAGCATTTTTCAAAGTAGGAGAAGCTACAAAAGATCTAGAAAGTTTATTTTCCTTTGAAAACGACTGTCTTTGTTTTTCAGATTTAGTGACATTATTATACTGCAAAGTTTCTAAAATATCAGCGCGATTGCGCAAAAATTCATTAAATTCAGCTAAAGTAGGCGAAGTATTCGTGTTAGTCCTACGTTCTTCCCATTTGCGACTAGTGGCGCCATCTAGTTTCGACACCATCACATAAACAATCAATGTGTCCCAATGAGAAGTAGGTTCATTTAAATTATTTAAGGAACTCAAATTTTTAGAATAGTAATCAATCATATAACGCAGAGACTTGAAGCTTTTCTTAGAAATCGGTTCAAAATTAAAAAGAGAGTTTAAGTGGTTGTTTACAAGTATTCTATTATTATTATAACGTTTAACAAGCAAATCCCAAGCAGATTTATAGTTAGCAGCAGTAAACTCAACCGATTTTATAACTTGAGACGCTCCACCTTCAAGTGAAGAGCGTAAATAATGAAATTTATTGATGTCAGGGATATTATTACTATTTATTAAAGACTCAAACGTATCCCTAAACTCCATCCATTTAAGGTAGTTGCCGTCAAACCGCGGAAGTTGGATGGTGGGAAGCTTTATACTATCAATATTATGGTTACGAACGTTTTCAGTAGAGTGCGAAGGCACTTTTGAGCCAGCTATCGAGCCATAATTTGAGGACACATGTAGAGCAGTTACACTTTGAATTATACTTTCGGCACGAGAAATATTCAAACAAAAATCATTTTCGATTTTCTCATGTTCCTCTAACTGATCGAAATCTAACATCTCAATATTATCCTTTAAAGAATCAAACTGAGTAAATAAGTCTCTATGTCGCGATAGTTTTAATTCAAGTTCCGCAACTAATGCCTTTGTAAGTTCCTTAGGATCAATTAATGAAGTAGTTTGTAAGTATTTCGCAAACGTCGTAATTCGACTCTTTATACTAGCACGTTTCCGAACAAGTTCTTTCAAATCTTCCGCCATAGTAAATAACAATTTAATGCCTTATTACAATAATCAACTAAACAGACTGTTCGGGGTAAGTAATGACAATATAGGTATCAAAGAACCGCAACGTTAGTTACAGCGTCAAAAAATGACGACGCCGGCCCCAGTCAGGTGCTCGCGGTCAGTGGAGGTCACACGCAGTCGACGCGATGTAACAGCACCGAACACCAACTTTACGCGGGGTCGGAGAAGCAGTGGCCACAAAGAACCTAGAATGATTTAGATTTTTAGTTAGAAAGATGCAAACAAAGAATGAAATTAAAGACAGTGTATTTAATGACAATATTTATAAGAAATAAAGATAAGTTAGTAACTCTAATTGTTTCAATTCAGTATTAAGAACTTCAATAATATTGTAAGAGAGTAACATTCGTTCTTATATAAGTAGATAGGTAAGTAGGTAGCTAATTTTAATATAAGTTGTTTAGAGTAACACATTCGTATTCATAGTAAAGTAAATAGTTTTATAGTTTTACCTAGTTCAATCTAGGGCTAGTTTTAAGTACTATAGTAATAGTATAGAATAGTATTCAGTTGAGTTTAATCAAGCGGATGTGAACACTGTTTGCAGATGCAAAACAATCATGAACACAACGTTCTTCCGTCTGCACACACAAAGTATAAGACCAAAATTGGGCGTACTTCCCTGTGAGTAGAACAAAAGACAACACAGATCCTTCGCGCAATAGTATCACGTAGATCACGTCGGGGTCACCAAAATATGTCGGGGATAATTCCAAGAACAGGATCTGTGTGTTTATCCAATTATATATTTATTATCCAAGATTATCTAAGATTATATAAGTTCCAACATTGACAGCCTTGTTACTCTCCTTTTTCTTATTATTCTCGTTATTATTCTTGTTGCCGTAGTAACGAGGCCGTCCGGTGTTACCGGCCAGGCGTATTAGAATTCCCAACACACACGAAATACAAACTTAATTGAACTTTAAAAAATTCCAAAAAATTACTTTACCGGAAGTACAGAGTTGTAAAGCTACCAAAAAGTCAGTACCATAATAAACCGTTCTAAAAATAAACAAAAATATAACACAAACGTATTACAAACATTGTTTCAACTCGCAACAAAAAGTAAACACATAAAGAATGCCTCACAACTCGTTGATGTCTCAGTCGGGGGATAAAAGGGCGTCGTATAAAATTTGAAAGGGCTCATTGAAGCTGTGAAAACATTTCTTTTTACTTCCAAATACGTCATAGACTGCTTTATGACATTAACGCAAGGATTCCATTACAGCGGTGACGCTACTTACTTGAAAAAAGGGTATTTTATTCTAAAACGACCACCCGAGTTACGAGTATTAACTTCAACTCTAACTTATTGGTATAATTTAAACATGATATGATTATATTTTTGATTGCCGAATTTTAGCAACTCTTAGCGCGATCCCAGATAATGAGTTTTCTTTGAATAATATAACAATTTAATAATGTAATCTAACTTCTTGGTATAATTTAAAACAACACACACTTCTATTAACACCTTACCTCTTTTCAGTTCAATCTTTTCAACCTGTTATAGCACCAAAACAAATACAATTTCATGATATAGTCATAATCAAGCATTGTCAGTATATGAAATGAAATGAAAATTGTTTAATCCACAAAAGTGCTAACACGACATAAACAAATATTGAAAATTAAACTAAAGCTAAATAAAGCATCTAATAAAAAAATATTAAATAAATAAATAAATGTCCGTAGCACAATGCAGAATAGGCTTTAGACTCAGCATAAAACTGTGTGCCCCGTCAGGGAGCACACAGAACTGACTTTCAGCTAAAGCCTATTGAGTTACGTCACGGACGACTAATAAAACAACTACTTTACATATAAATATATAGCCGTATAAAATCTATAAATAAGTAATTATGCTATCTTTCAATATATACATAAAATTAATATCCGGTATTAAAAACCGAAGAGATGATATTTGACTACTTCCGTTCCCAACGACAATAACATCTGACACGAGAATGCGTGTATTCAAGGATGAGTTAAAACAGGTGCTTGTTTTCTCCGAATTTAGACCTTAAATAATAAATTCTCAAATCTTCCGCCACTTGGGATCGCTAGATAGTAGAGTGTTGAGTACTGAATTTATATTATACTTCGAAGCTTTTTTGTTTTACTCCCTTACTTTCATTCCATGGTGGATAAAAATACGCTATGAGTTATTTATTATATAACTTTTAGCTTTGCTATTGTGGAGTCTATCTCCTGATGATGCTTCGATTACAGGGCGAAGTGATTGTTTATATTGTGGTAGTGAACATTGCTTGTGTATTGTTGTGTTCTTTGTTGGTGGTAGTGCGTGAATGTTTACAGATCCTGCATATATCAGGCATGAGAACGGATATTGCACTCTATTTTAGCAATAAATATACATATTTTCTTTTAACGCGGGTTGTACTCACATACTTTTGTATTTTGTTATAAGTGATCGAGATTTCTCTCCATGAAACGAGTGTTTATATTATACATCAAAGAAAACTCATTATCTGGGATCACGCTAACTGTTGCTTAAATTCCGCAATTAAAAATATAAGTCTTGATTTATAGAAGCAGGCGTTTCTTTACGGAATTCCATAGTAAAAAAGTTACAATAGAATTATTTTGCCGTAATCAGCGTTTGTTAAATAATTTATGTAATGCTAATTCTGTGAAGCAGACAACATTCACATAGAATGCAGGAGAAGTTACCACACGTATCACAAAACCCCGCCAACACCAACACTCCACACAAGCACTACAAACACTCACTACCACAATCACTAGGATCGTTTCGCCCTGAAACCGAAGCATCATCAGGAGTATAGGTTCCGCGAACAAAATCGTAAATAACAATTGTGTTGCAGAGATTGTAGTAGTGTGGTACTTCTAACGGCACTCCGGGAGTGCCATTAGTGAAAACTAAAATATTAACGTTGTGTGTCTTTCATATTTTGGAATGGTGAGGAATTTTGAATTTTGCACAAAATACTTTAATTCTCATTTTAACCGTCGTGTGGTATCCGGCTGAATAGAATAGTACCACCCTCATTTCTTACTGAGGTGTCGTAAAAAGCGACTTAGGTAAGTCGACCCGCCGTGTGGTATCCGGCTGAGTAGAATTGACTAACCTCATTTCTTACCGAGGTGTCGTAACAGGCGACTAAGGTAAGTTGACCCACCGTGTGGTATCCGGTTTAGTAAAATAGACCACCCTCTTTCTTACCGAGGTGTCGTAAAATACGACTAAGTTAAGTTGACGTCAGGCAGGCGGCCGGCCCTAAAAACGCAGTCAAATCATGTGACAGCATGTTTATAGCATGTTGTGCCGACCTCAATTAGAGTGGGATAAGGGCAGGAAGATGATGATGATGACTTTAATTCTCATTTTAAAAATATATCATTATCATTTATGCGCTAAAATAAAATATTCATTTATTGCGCTATCAAACATGTGGGCGTCGTCAAGTGATGCTATCTAGCAACGGATGTAAATATCAAGTTGTACCATTGGGTCGATAACTGGCTTTTTATTTAAAACAATACTTTGTATTTCCTTGATTTCTATAATAAGTAATTGAAGATTATTATGACGCATCTCCACACCCTTGTTAAGTTTTATCTATACTAATATATAAAGCTGAAGAATTTGTTTGTTTGATTGTTTGAACGCGCTAATTTCGGGAAATGCTGGACCGATTTGAAAAGTTCTTTCAATGTAAGATAATCCATTTATTGAGGACGGCTATAGGCTAACATCATGCTAAGATGAATAGAAGAGGAGCAGCAATGAAAAATATTATTGAAACGGCAAAATTTAAAGCTTTCCTTGCGTGCGCTGAGCAAACGGCGGTAGTTATTCAAAAATGATGTATCACAAAATTGTTTCCATGTAAATAAATGTCTAGTATATCTAGCTTTTAAGGTTAACTCACTTTAACTATTTCTTATGGTTATCAAAATACTATATTACGGTTTTAATTATTCCACGTAGGTGGAGCCGCTGGCGATTGCTAGTCCTAAATAAGATATTTTAATAATAAGCGATAAAATAGTGTAATAAAAGAAACGAAATTGGAATTATCTAGGGACAAAGATATTTTTGATGAGCTTACTACCTTCTATGTAAATGCTGAAGTGTAAGTAATAAGTAAAAGTAACGGCCTGTTACTATCCCACTGTTGGACATAGACCTCTCTCCGTTATAGGAGAGAATTGTTGAAGTTAAGATCTATCAAGCAGCTCCAATGGGGGTTGGTAAGTTACTCATATTCTCAGAATTCTCTAGAGATATGTAGATTAATTTTACGATGTTCACTTCACTTCACTGACAAGCGATAAATTACAAATATTAATAAGACATGTAAGTTTTCCTTGGGTTTTGAACTCGTGATCCCCTTGTAAAGAGTTGCAAGGTCTCACCACTGGGCTATCACAGCTTTTAATTAATAAATGCTCTTACAGAAAACTTAAGGGTATCCGATCAGAGATTGAACCCAAAAATCTTTCGTCAATCACAAAACAAAAATGTGGCTATAATTAATTAATAGCTAAAGATTTTTCAAGTCTAAAATCTTAAGAAATATTTTTATAAATTCCTGACAAAGAAATTTCAAAAGTCGTCCAGTAGGTATTTAATAAGAAGCGAGTTCTTGGAGACAATTTTAAACAATGTTAATTAATGTAATTAACTGAGCTCCTCTGAGTAGAGAAACACGCGGCGCAGAGCGTGTAATAAGACAGTACAGGTAGCTTTGAGGCTATTCACTTTGCATACATTTTCTGCTCATTAAAACAAAACAAATTATTCTTTAGAACTTTATTCATTATGTAGTGAATAAAAATAAATAATAATAGTCAGCGAGTGATATGACTAATATGTGGTAACGCCGGTATTTGAAAGTGGATCGTAGGTAAGGGAAATTCTTCATTTGGCCATTGTAATCGGTATATGCGGGTTGAGATGTGTGTATCTTACCTTGTATATATACAAGACACATATATTTAATATATAGATGAATTTAGTAACTCACACTAATACTAATGTACAAAGGAAACATTACACTGCTCAGAATGCACTACGTCAGTAACATAGATAATACACTATATAGGATAGTCAGTAACAAGAGAGCCCTTGGTGAGAGTGGACGTGTATTGACATATTATGTTACTTGTTAGTGCGTCTTTGAGCGTGGGCTATATTCATACACCATTAGTCTTTATTAATACAAGTGAACACATATACCGGAGTCTAATGATTTTTTTTAATATATGCAGATTTTATGAGATTTATAGATTGTAAATATACACCGTGTGGTATCCGGCTGAGTAGAATAGACCAACCTCATATCTTACCGAGGTGTCGTAAAAGACGACTAAGGTAAGTTGACCCACCATGTGGTATCCGGTTTAGTAGAATAGACCACCCTCTTTCTTACGGAGGTGTCGTAAAATACGACTAAGGTAAGTTGACGTCAGGCAGGCGGCCGGTCGTAAAAACGCAGCCAGATCATATGACAACATGTTTGTAACATGTTTTGCCGACCCCACTTAGAGTGGGATAAGGGCAGGAGGATGATGATATAGATTGTAAATATATATATACTAAGCAATAATTTTTATAGAAAACTCATAGTCTGTCTCGGATATGAACTCAAGAACACGTATAGACCACGTAAAAAGTCAAATCATTTTGAATTTCGTGTTAAATTTAAGGATATTGAATACAGCAAAGTATTTAACGAAGAAACATAAAGTCTTTTATTCCTTCCTCCGCTGAACATTTGTGTTTTCTAACACAAAGGGGCTATATATTACAGCGCAGGTACACCCGTGAAACCCGTAATATATTTTATGAGATTACACTACTAAATAAAACCTGTTGGCATTATTTCGCTACTAACTGGCGATATTTTGCAAATATCTAAGCATTTTTATCTTGAAACACAATGCTTTGGATTCAAGATTCAGTCAGGCAGAACAGCGGTTGGATGAAATATTGAAAGGATTAATTTTTTTTAGTAAGAAATACCAAATAAATATTAAATTATATAAAATGTATATATTACATAAATTATATAATATAAATTATAAATTATAAACGGTAAGACCGTGAGACTCAAGTGCGACTCATCATGGGTTTAAACCCCGACCAGTGAGTTTTTTATTAAAATTTGTGTCTAATTTGTAATTGCAATTTATCACATGCTTTTCGGTGAAGGAAAACATCGTAAAGAAACCTGCATATCTCTAGAGATTTCTTGGGATATGTGTAACCCACCTAAACTATTTTTTTTTATTGCCTTTTATTGTGTCCTTAATGGGTTATATTATTTTTTTTTATACATAATTTATTTATTTTATTTGTAGATTATTTTAATATTATATTTTCTATTTTAATTGTTATGTTAATTATTATTAAATTATATGTCAAAACAAATTATGTCAGTTTATGTTTATTTTAAGGACCTCTACTGAGTATAGGCCTCCTCCATTTTAACCTAAACTATATCGGAAGTTAAATATAGCAAACTTATAAGCATAAGCATATCATATGAAAAGTTAAATACATAATAGCTGCCCAACCATAGCCTTAGTTAAGTCACTATGCTAACAGCAATGAAACGACATTTATATTAATTGAATACTTGTAGTATGACTTATTAATGAAACCGACAATTGAGTTTCATTAAATACAAAATATATAAAAGTCAATTTGAATACTGAAACAAATTACAAAAAGCTTATAATATTAATGTACCACATTAAAAATATCATAATAATCATCAACACTCGCAAAATTACAACGAACACCGTCATTTAATATAACATACAGAAACCTTCGTAATTGCCCTCATGTCATTTACAGACTTTAATTTATGATGAACGCACACAGCTCGACGCGTTTCCCTGGAACCGTGGACCGAAATAAAAAGAAAATGAACACATAAATGATTCCCAAGGGAGCCATTCCTGTGTTTTATTCTTAGATAATTAACTCTTTGATGCCGTGGACATCTGTTTACACTGACGCCATATTTATATGATGTTTAAAATGAAGACAATCGCCTAATTAGACACCTATGAAATTATGTAGCATCAAATTTTGAGTACGGTCTGCTGTAGCAAAATGATTTGTTAGCCGCATTTATATTTGTTAAAATTTTCCTTCACATGTTAAACATCTGGCTTGTTTTTAAATAAATAAAATTAATAGATATTTGTACACTTCACAGCATACTTTAAGCAATTTAATTTATGTTCATAAGAATATACATAATTATAAAAAGATTGGCGATGTATATAATAGATAAAGTAGGAACCGAAATAAGTTTGCGGCTTCTGCTTTGCGCCTTTCAGAAGTACGTAAATCTTTTGTGGGTTTGGATATAGGATTCTATAATAAAATTCCGCAATCGATTTTAGCTTTGCCATTACAGCAGCTTAAAACCTTTATTAATAAAAGGCTTATACAGAAAGCCTACTTATTACTTTTGAGAATTACTTAGATAATAAGAATGCGTGGACATAGCTACTTTTCAACCCTGTACAAGAAAATAATTACTAAATGTAACTAGTATTAAGAATTACATTTTTAAAATTTGCTTCCTTATCATAGTTTTAAATATATTTCAGTAAATTTACTGGAGTATTGGCAAAATTTGTTCCTACATCACCGTCTGACATCGGAATAAATAGTCTCCGCGAGCGGCTTACAATCGATATATCACCAATCTGTACAAAGCGTTTTGACTGGTCATTTTTAATGCGTACACTCAAAGAAAGGTCCTCTATATCTCTTGACATTTATAAATGATCTGTTTTCAAAAGAACAATGATTATTTATCTTTGCAAGTGAGATTTGTCTATTTTTCTCAAATTAAATTGAGTAATGAAAAGCATGAAAGCTGTTTAGTAGGTTATTTCATAAAGGTAATGAACACATATTTCTATAATTTATTTCACAATCCTTTTTTTGTTGTATAATTTTTTTGCTCATTATATTAAGTACCTAGGTGACCGAGCGAATGACGTAAAAATAATTAAAATTAAAAAAAAAATTGACACGAAAAAAGAAAAAATAATAGGGCAGGTGGGGCTCGATCCTGGGTAATTTCACCTCTCTAGACCGCCCGTTCCCCAAATTAACTACCATGACTTAACGTTTGACAGCGAAAAATTGTGATTGTATTCAACGTAAATTTCAAAAAAATTTTAGAGCCCGAAATCAAGAATAAAACGACATTTTTTTTAAATAAAACTTATCCAGATTGATTTTTCTCCCTCAAAACCCCCTACATGCTGAATTTCAGTAAAATCGTTGGAGCCGTATCCGAGATTACAAATATATATATACATACAAGGTTAACTCATTTAAATATTAAAGAGATAAATGTACGACTAAAATTACAATACAACAAAGTAAATTCTCTGCACCACAATTTAAAGTAAAACTCATTGAAACTAGATTATGAAACAAGTATAAAACACAAAACAGAAACTAAAATATCGTATGAATGCATTCATAAATGTAAAAGACGATTTAACATATTTAGTGGCCAGGGTCTGAGCCCAATTTACTATTCGCTTTGTCTTTTGTGTTATTAGTCTGTTTTACATTAAAGTTATGCATTAACTTATTTACCATATATAATAAATAATTTTCGTATTTATACGATATAATAAATAATTCTCGTATTTATACAAGAATTATTTATAGTAAATACCGACCGAGAATTATTTATATATTATTTAATATTTATACGAGAATTATTTATAGTAAATAATATTATAATTTTAATTATATATATGAATCATAAGATGTTCCGATTGCAGCAGATAAAGTAATTTTAAAGTTAAAAAAAAAAAATTTGTTGGTACTAATATTCAATCTCAAGCGCGTATTGATATTAAAAATGTTTCCATATTTTTAGCGAAGATCCAGAAAAATTAAAAAGTGTTAATTTTAAACCAGGCTCGTTACTTACTGTCAAGATTTGTGTCAAGTCAGTTTAACATTTTTTCTTTTGTCATATCATAAACTTCGACACATCAGTGGTCCATCACTATACCTGGCGTAAGACCCGTAAGTGCAACAGAGGCTTTTTGTTTCACAAATTTTATTACTCCGTGGGCAGCGACCCTTTGATACTTCTATAGTTGTTCGCTTGGACGAGATTTTCAAAATCTATAATCGGCACTATTATAAACGCTGAAGTTTTATTATGCTGTATCGCTGATATTTGACTTTAACAACCGATTTTTATACTTTGTTGTAAGGATATAGTAGAAAAAACTGAGGAGTGGCGTATGCTTCCTATACTTCTAAACTGCACGGAAATGTTATGAATATTGAACACATACATTGAGACTGCATTCTGCATTTACCTGCGTATGAACGGGAAACATGTATGCTACCAGGTTATCCAGAGTAAGTAGGTCAAGCATATGTAATAACCTATACTAAAATTAAAATATATTATATTTCATAAATCGTTCAGCATATCCATGTAAATCAGCACAGTTTGGGATATAACTTTCTGGAACACATATAGCACACAATTCTCAATCTTTTTTAATTTAAAGTTCATTCTTATATATGACTTGACGACAATTTTAATAAGAAGGACAATATGTCGCGATAAAAGTCTAAGTAAGTATTAAAACGCTTTCAGTCGGACGACTAGCTTTTTTATGGCAAGCCTCACAAAAGGCAACATAAACTAACAAATCGGCTTTGATGTTTGAACTAATGCTGCGAAAAATAGACGCGGAACTAGATTGCGTCGAGACTTATATTAGGGCAAAAGTCGATATTCCTGAAGACTATAGAAATCAAGTGAGGTGTGGAATTTGGGACATGATGGATTTTACTTAGTAGTAACTAAAAACACTACAAATAAGTCCGTAATCTCTTAATTGGTAAACTTCTTTTGGTTCTAACATTGTTATTATCTATACTAATATATAAAGCTGAAGAGTTTGTTTCTTTGTTTGTTTAATTTTTGTATAATTTTAAATATTTAATTGTTTGAACGCGCTAATCTCAGGAACTATTGGATCGATTTGAAGAATTCTTTCAGTGTGAGGTAGTCTATTGAGAAAGGCTATAGGTTATATAACATCACGCTAAGATAAATAGGAGAGGAACAGCAATAATAAATAGTACCAAAGCGGCAAATTTTAAAGCTGTCCTTGCGTGCGCTGAGTAAACGGTTGTAGTTATTCAAAAGTCATGTATTACAAAATCGTAGAACTCTAAAGTTCTAAATAAAAGTCCGGGACAGTATAGCATATGTCTAGCTCTTATGGTTAACCCACTTTAACCATTTTTATGGTTATCAAAATACTATATTACGGTTTTAATCTTTCCACGCGGAGCCGCTGGCGATTGCTAGTGTCATATAATTTGATCAAAGTTACTGAAAGTAAATGAATTTGTAAGTTTAATACATAAAGCATTAATTCTGAGGCTTTTACATCGCCAAGCTTATAAATTATTCTGGTATCACAATCTCCAAAGAGACGTGTCAATAAATGCCGCGAGCAGATTTACGAAATTGGTTCAAATTACTCAATTTCCCTTAGGATACATTTTCGTAAAGAGCGACATTACGGTATTAATTGATCAAGCACAATAGTACAGAGATTTTAATCATTTTAATTTTATTTTGATGAATACTGTTCATAGAAGAAATAATCACTTATTAATGCTATTGAGTAAAGACCAAAACATTCAAAATATGTTTGCTGTATGTAACTCATGGCTAGATATTCTAAATCAAATTCAACATCACAATTTAATGTATTCAACTTAAACTATCATTGGTGTGGAAAAGTGCTTTCACCAAGAAGAGTAAACAACAAACTCGGCGGACACTCTTTAAAAATTATATTTAACAAGTGTATTTAAGGTGCTTTTAATACGCAATTTAGAGGCAAGTGCAAAAAATATTACGCAATTTTATTATAAAAATCATATCGAAATCTATAACCAATTTTAGAACTTTCTGGAGACATAACCTAGGTATTATTAAGTATTATTATTGGCGTGAAATGTTTTGAAATTTAAGTTCAACTACTAATTTTACCATATGATTTTATAACTGTTTACTTGTAATATTACTGTTAATGTTACAACTATGGCCTCATCATTGGATTTCCCATGTTAGGATATGAGTTTCACTGTTGTTCCGACATTGTCATCTTAAATGTTCCTAGATGAAAATATACAATTTTCGTTAAGTTAAGCTTTCAACCTTAGTATTTCCCATCTTACAAGTTGGACATTGGTTACTCAGCTCTATTCTGGTTTCTTCTTCTTCCACCTCTGGGTACTTTACTTCTATTATTCTCATTAAAGTAAGATATTTATTACAAAAGGTAGTATTAGAATTTATTATTTTAGCATGTATTAAACAACACTTCGACGACGTCATATAATAGTTAGAAGGTGGCTTGTAATGTTGACCAATAGTGTTGTCAATGTGCATGTGCAATAGTGCATGCAATGTTATAATACTGTGTACTAATTTAAGCGAACAGGCAGGGTGGCGGTGGACGTATCCAATCGCGGAAGCCACCACCCTGGACCTGGATGAGTTTGGCCAAATGAGGCGTTTCTCAGCAGTGGGCCGAATAAAAACACAATAGCGACCCACTTAAAATCGGAAAAAAAAAATGTAATGTTATAGTTGACTTGAGTCCATTACAAGTCAACATTGCTTAATATTTATTAATTAATAACTGCAAGGAGTGTTTTAGGAAAAAAATTCTCGATATAATGCAGACTTCATAGTACATTAATCAAAATTATATCTATAAAGTATTTTCTGAAATAAATATAATAGAATAAAGATTATATAAAGATTGCATATTTATTTTATATTATTATATTATATATATTTCACGCATGACATACACATACACACGCAACACACACACAGACACATACATACACACCACATGCTTCTCTGGCGTCCTAATTATAATAAGTATTATGTTAACAAACTTAAAATCTGTTATTGGCTGTATGTACAAACTAAGTTAATACTTTGTAAGTTATTAGATTAAGAGCTGTGGATTTTGTAAAAATAAATAAATAAACTCTATCATGTGATATACTAAGCAAGTGATAATATACTGTCATATCCAGTGAAGAATCTTCCATGCTATGTAGAAATTATTTATATATTTGTTAAACGATTCTTTACAAAAGAACGCTTTATAATCAAAATATTTAAAATTAATTTCCACCTGCCAAAATATCACGTTTCAATGTAGAATTACTAATTAAAAGTCCCAATCAACGAAACAATCTCGTTAATGAAATGTTCAGTCTGTTTGTAAATTTATAATTACAGGGAAAGCAAATTTTGAAGTCAATTCCCGTTTAAATGAGATCGCTAATTAGTATAGTTGGATATTTTGGCCAGCAATACGACTATTGTTATTAAAAATAAAGAATGTCAAAGCTTCTCTTCTCTGAATTCAATTGGATAAATTTTTGGCAATCTACTTTATTATTAATTTTGCCTCGTCCATCTGAAAAAAAACTACAAACAATTGATATTCATCCACTTGCCCCACAAAAGTCTGCTTTATTCTTAGAAATTATAAATTTCAAACTAAAATTTTGGTAATGCTACGAAATGAGAAGTTTACGCGGACAGGTTCTGCTTTGGTTCTGTTCTTTATTTAGGTAATCTCTATCTTATGAAATTTTGTAAGATGTATTACAATAAATAAGGCGAAAGTTAATTGAAAGTTCGACGATGACTAGATTCGATAACCTATAACTTAATTAATAATAATATAGCTTTTCCATATGACGGAGGTCACGAAATAGAAAATTTGTGATCTTCAGCAAACTTTGAAAAAAAATACCCTTGCGAAGGGAACCATCATGACTTGTAGACACAATGCAGTCATTGTATATCTATTGTATTATACGCCTCTTAATATTAAAATGTTATACTATTTTGTTTATTATTAGTTTTATAATTTTTTTTTTTAAATATTGGAATGAGTGACCTGATTGGAGTGAACTGAGTGCACGAGTTTGTAAATCTTAAAGGTGCAGTAGATATAAAAATATCAGTAGTGTAGTGATTTACAACAACACGTAACGTAGTCAATGTATAGAAACGGCTATACTCACGTCTTATTCGGGTTAGCCCGACTAGTTTCGAACCAGTTCCCGCCGCGATAACGTCGTGTAAATAGCTCATGAATAAGTGCCCCAGATGGGTTTTAAACTAGTCGGGCTAACCCGATAGAATAAGACGTGAGTATAGCCGGTTTTATACATTAATTATGAATACTACTCACAATAGTTTAAAATTAAAAAACACGTAACTTATATTATGTTATCTAAAAAAAACTTAGTAACCATTTTTTTACGATTAATTGCTTTACAGTGAAGGAAAAGTCATAAGGTTTGTAGAGTTCTTGGGGTATGAAAAACTATACAACCAAAGTTGGAACAACGTGGTAGCTATAAGCAACAATCCTTCGTTTTAAAGAGAGAGAGAAGGTCTTTGCTCAGAAATAAAATAGTACACTATTAACTACTATTAAAAAAACTGTTAAACTGTTGTGCGTTCTGATAGCTTTTATACGTTGCCCGTAACAAACTCATCCAAGGCCTGATCAAAGTCCTAAATCATCGCGTGAAGTAAGATAACAAGTTAATTTTATAAAACAATATTTCCCTTGCAAAACTAATTTCAAACTAGACAACCCTTTCCTCAGTTTCCTCAGATACAGTGATTACTTGGGAAGTTTCCTTCACAACTTTGTCTTATTCATTTTCACGTGTGTTATCAGACAAATCTAATTGAAAAAGTTCTTACACTTTTTCCTGTATATTATTATCAGTTGTTAGGGCGTGTGGTATCCGGCTGAGTAGAAAAGACCAACCTATTTCATACCGAGGTATCGTAAAAGGCGATTAAGTAAGTTGACCCGCCGTGTGGTGTCAAGCTGGGTAGAATAGAACACCCTCATTTCTTATTGAGCTGTCGTAAAAGGGCACTAAAGTAAGTTGACCCGCCGTTTGGTATCCGGCTGAGTAGAATAGACCACTCTCATTTCTTACCGAGGTGTCGTAAAGGCAATTAAGTAAGTTGACCCGCCGTGCGGTATCAGTCTGTGTAGAAAAGACCACCCTCATATCTAACCGAGGTGTTGTAAAAGCCTACTAAAGTAAGTTGACCCGCCGTGTGGTATCCGGCTGAGCTGAATAGACCACCCTCATTTCTTACCGAGGTGTCGTAAAAGGCGACTAAGGTAAGTTCACGTCAGGCAGGCCGGACATAGCCAAATCACGTGACAACATGTTTATAACATGTTGTGCCGACCCCACTAAGAGTAGGATAAAAATTAAAGAAGATTAAAATGATTACTGATGATAAATGAAGAAGATAACCCTTAAGATGCCCTCATCAAACAGATAACTCGACTCGACAGTTCGCGAAATTACATTCCCCTAGTTAACTAAAACAAATGTAATTCGCACACTAAGTGTTACTACCATACTAACTAAGTAATCAATAAACTTCTGACGAGGGTTTACTAATTCCCGTGTACCGTGAATAGTTGTATATGATTATAATCCTCGCCAGAACCGACGCAAATAATTTATTGTAATATCTCTTGGTATATAATAGTAATAATAATACATATATGTTATGATAATCTCATAAAAGCTGAAAAAAAAAATTTACTAAATATTGGGATCTAGCTCATGAGATTACCGCCATGTGGAATATTGACTCAACAATAATTGTTCCAATTGTTGTATCGGTAAACGGTCTACTAGCGAAGAGCCTCGACCAACATCTCAAGAGTGTGTGTGATAGAAAAAAGAATAGAAACAGAATCTAACAAAAGATGGAGAAACACAATGCTCAGACAAGCAAAGTTGTTTCTTAAATCGTTTGACACAAGAAAGTCTAAACAGCTGATGTCTCAGAGCAGGGAAAATGTAACAATTGTAACAGGAATTACAACTGGGCACTGCCTGTTAAACAGACACCTGTCAATAATGAGTATAACAGAAGATGCTGCGTGCCCAGAGTGTGGAGACGAAGAAACGAGTCTTCACCTTATGGCTGAGTGCCCTATGTACTCGCTGGTAAGATGGGAGATACTAGGTAAGGATGAAATTGAAGTTGAGGATCTGACAAATATCTCCTTCAGGGATGTTATCAGGTTCGTAAAAGCTACGGGTAGATTAGAGCAGGTGACACTGTCGGGACAGCAATGAAACCCTTGTCCCAACATGGGGAAATGGGTGGAATAGTCCGGAATAGGAGCTGATCACCCGCCCTGCATCGACAGGGGTCCCCGAGATTAGATAGATAGATAGAACATCTCAAGAGGCTCTCGCTTAGTTGTTGGATCAAGGGCAGGATACAGAAGGTGGTGTTGCTTGAGACGGCACGCATTGTGAGGAGGTTCCTCACTCTGTATTCCTAACCGCCGGGAGCTTGGATCCTTTCTCCGCTCTCCGTGGATATCAATTTTTTTATATTTTTAAATGTTTTTTTTTCTGTATGTTTTAGAAAATATTTAAAAATGTAAATTAATTTGTAAATAAATGCGTGAGAGAATATAAATACATATATGGTACAATTACAAACACTGTCCGTCCCCAAAGTAAGTAACTTAATACTTGTGTTATGTGTGACAGATAACTGGTTAATATAGTAATATATAACGCGAATAAAAAAAAATGAATGTTATCTGGAATCGATCCTGAATTTGAGCCCACCCGTTTCCCAAATATAATAAATAAAAAATCTTAGCTTTCACATATAAATTATTGTAGTAATAGTGCCTAAAACCGGTATAAAACTACATTCTTTCAAATTAAACCTAGCTAGATGTATTATTCCCACCCAAAACATGCTGAATTTCATGAAAATCTATATCCTACTAATATTATAAATGCGGTTGTCACTATGGATGTATGTTTGTTACTCTTTCACGACGAATCCATTGAACTAATATCGACGATATTTGGAACAATTATTCCTTATACACCGGAATAACACATAGGGTATAGAAATCCTGTTAATTCTACAGGAATAGGATGACATTGAAAAGCGCCAGCTATTATCGAACTATCACTCAACAACAGTCCACGCAAACAAAGACGCGGCTAAAAGCTAGTAAATTATAAATACAAGCTTAACTTATTTAAATAATAAAGATATACTCAGACTCGGAGAACCAACTTATTTGTTTATAGAAAATGTTAGCTCTCGACGGGCATCAAACCCGCGGAGCAAAGGCAGGGTCACTAAGGGCCTATTCAGTCTATAATACTAATGATTAAATTATTAAGTTATAATCCGCTTTTAAAGAAAAAGTACCAGGTTTACCAAGCATTGCTCGGTAATTTTTTACAAAATAAAAAAAAAGAAACTTAAAAAATAATTATGTAGTTGGGGATCGTTCCGAGGTATTTACATTTCTCGAGGCTGTTTCTCGAATAAGCTACGCTGACTTGACAGTTTATAGGAAAAAGTTCAATTCAATATAAATTTTAGTATTTTTTAATGCCCAAAAACAAGGATAAAAGGAATTTTTTTACATAAAACTTAGCTAGATCGATTTTTGTCCCCCAAAACCCCCTACATGCTTAATTTCAGGAAAATCATTGGAGCTGTTTCCGAGATTCCGAAAATATATATATTTATACATACAGGATTAACTCATTTAAATATTAAAGATATTTGTCATGTTAAATGCAGCAAATCACTATGCGTTCCCATTTATACTTATTATAAACAAAGGCCCCAAGAGCTGTTCATCTCTATGTGATCAATTTCATCAAAATCTACTTAACTGATTTTTGTACGGTTTTTATTAAAATATAGTGCAATGACTTGTAACTCAAAGAACTATTTCCAAATTCCCGTAATATATTCTTTGTGGTAAGAGCTATCGAAAAATCAAATTAAAAAAAACGTTTCAGTTGTAAATTGTTGAACATTATGTTTTAGGTATTATTTCTAATACGTTGTTTGAGATACTGAGGTGGACATTTATGTAAATATAGCATTATTAAAAAATTACAATTTTCCTCGCAATATTTTCCCTCACCGAAAACCTTGTGATAAATTGTAAATATCAAATAGACACATTTATAGACAATTTTCGGAAAAACTCATTGATTCCTGTCCGGGGTTTGAACCCGTGACCCTCTAATCCCACGGTCTCACTGGGCTATCACAGCTTACCACGCTTGTATACCGCGTATATATGCGCAATTTCTAAAATAACTTCATTAATAATTTGATTTACCATCATTCATTTAAAACTAAATATTTTTTTAACGGAATAACTGATCTAATATATAAAATTAATAAATACGTGCAATGTAATAAAATAATATTTTGGTACGTAACAGACTTTAATGTGCAATAAATCTATATTAAGAAGATGTTGTTTAAAGCACACGTCACCTCTTAGTTCATCCTGAAAAAAACTTACGACATCAAACCAAAAATAACTAGAAAAATTTAGCTTTTATATCTAAAAAACTTTGTAAACTTACATTGTTAAAACTAAAAAAATCCACAGCATTTCCCAAACTTTCACAGATCTTTCACTAACCCACAAACAAAACACGTACTAATTGAAATATATCTGTCAACACTCAAATTTCTTCCGGCATCGAACAGTTTTAGATATCGCCACGTAACATTTCACGACGAGCCGCGAACATCGAAACGCGTCCCGGCGCCGAAAGGTACTGGATACATCTAAAAAATCTGAGTCCTGGAAGCTTATTGCCGTACCTCTCTGTGTAAGAGCTTCGCTTTAAATCGAGCTCTTTCAAATTAGAACTCTAAATATACAAGTATAAGGTTTAAATGTATTCATTGTTATAAAACCTTTAGGTTCTGAGTTGTATAGATAGGGGAAGCAGCACAGATGCTGCGCGCATGCGATTTCTACCATGCTCTCACACATGTAAAACATTTGAGTTGTGTGTAGGTGAATGAAATACGATGTTACATTGTTTGAATCCGCGCTGGACACTATTGTTGGGGCAAGTGTTCCCTCGTCTTCCTGAAGGGAAGTAGAAATCCGTGGGTCGCTTAAAAGATTTCTATATTAAATGTCACTGACAAAAATATACGTTCTTTCTACTTTCACTTTTTAATTTTACTAACACATGGGATATATAGTTTTAATACGTGTAATATCTCGCCTTTATAAAAATTTGGATAGTTTTATTGCGAGTCGATATTTCAACAAAATTAATTGTATGTATTCAGATGTATTACATGAGCATTTTAGAATTGAATGAGTAACACAATGAAATAATAGTGGATAAATCGATAATTGAACAATGAAATTAAAAATCTAAAACTAGGAAATGTGAGTTTGTTCTTCGGATAGGGTGATATGTTACGTTAAAAAGTAAATAACATCATTCGCATTCAATACACGTTTAAGCATTAAACAGTTTAACTTATCAGCTTCCAAGTGCTTATAATATGATGGCCTAACAAGATATTAAAATAAATTTATATAAACTAATAGAGTACATAAAATGATATGTCATTCCTACGTTTTTAGACGTCTAAAGGACTTCTTTATTCCCATTACGTGTGAATAAAAAACATTGAAGTTGGAAAATTAAATATTCAGAGTCCACTTATGAATTCAATTCTATTTAAGAGGGGTTTTAATGGACGAGATTCAATACTAAACAGTGATCTGAAGTAGCACTTGTAAAATTGAAATGGCTTATACTCAGTACTCAGAAGCTACTCTGTTCATAAAAGCCGTTCAGTGATGTATCCACGTATGGCTTAGCTTATGTCAAATTAATCGTCATTTTAGGAACACCCCTTATGTATATTTAACGACACCCCGAACATTTTTTCATATTCGAAAAAAAAAAAACATTTTTTCAAAGAGAAGAGGCTATTATCTAAAGTTAATGTCCAACAACAATAATGTCCAATAATAGACATTTGATTTACTTCTGTTAGCAATTCTTGCAACTATCCAATTTGTCAGATAGCTTTTAACTAACCAGACTGTGCGCGTTAAATAAAATTTCACTATACAAAACGATATAGATTATATTTAAGCTAATTGTGTAACATACAGTAAACTTTTAGAAAATAAATGTTTATCACAATAAGTGTTCATCTGTAATAGTTATTTATTTATTTATTTATGTACCAAAAAAAGAAAATATACAAAAATGCAGTTAGATGGAAAACAAGTACAAAGGATAACTTATCTCTATAAGAGATCTCTGTTTATTATTTTGTGGTTGGATAACTAAAAGAAACGTATACTGCGTCCATCATATTATCAGTCTTTTGACAGCTCACGCTCATTAAGTTTTGTATTGCTTACGTACAAATATCATACAAATAATATTTGTACTTTATGGATGGGTACCGCCCACTTAGTGATGTCACACATAATGGGTTACTACGATTATGCCACAGATTAAAAATAATCGGTAGAAATCGATGTTACGAGTATTAAAAGACATTTAATAACATTATATAAAGTTTTACTTTCTTCTTAGTTAATACATGAATACAAATAAAACAATCAGGATATTTTAATTTATTTTATTAGCACGAGTCGTCGGAATGATAATCAACACTAGACTCCTCCGATGAGGAGTCTTCAGTAGCAGTTATTATTAGCTCTTGTGTAGATAATATATTATCAAACGCAATATCACGTTCCCAATCAGAGAATATTACTCTTTTAGTTCTTTCCACCACACTTGCCCAGTTCTCGGCCGTTACGTGGGTGCAAGCATTTTTTAGCAATTGCAACATTTTATTCGCTGTGAATGGGGGGCTTGTATTGCATCTCGCAGCATGCCCTTTTACTTGTGCCCATATAAGTTCTATTGCGTTGTACTGGCAGTGGTATGGAGGAATCCGAAGAACAGTATGGCCATATTCTGCTGCCATTTCATTGATTACATAGCGTTTTGCTCTCTTTTTGGTTTTTAATATTTTTATTAATTCAACTTTTAACATTGAGTCGTCCACATTTTCTCCATTGTCCCGAAGCCAATTAATTATTTCATGCTTTTTATTAGCCTGTGTTGGCATTTTGTCAATTTGACGGGAGTGGTAGGGCGCATTATCAATAAAAATTATTGATGGTTCTTCCAATGAAATGAGCATTTTTTTGAACCACTCTTCATACACATTTGCATTCATCTCTTCGTGGTAGTCATTTGATTTCTTCGATTTAAATGCCAACAGTGCGTCTTGTACAAATCCTTTTGCTGTACCTGCATGGCAAATGATTAGGCGCTCACCTTTTCCCATTGGTACTGAGGAAGTGGAATCAGCAGTATCATCAGTCCAGAAACGAGATAGTGTGTGGTTAGCGTTGAGCCATGTTTCATCCGTGAAAACAATATTTGCCCAATCTTGTATTTTCTTTGCCTCTCTTAAAAAATCACAACGTGCTATAGCTATATCTGTGCGTTCCATTAATAATTTTCTTTTATTTAACTTTTTATATGAAAAGCCAATTGTGTTCAAAACTTTGACCAAAGAAGATTTTTCACCATGAAATAGACCACTTCTTTTCAAAGAAACAATAAGTTTTCTCAAAGTTGGAATTTCTTTTCTCAAGTAGTAATCTAGTTTACGTAGGTTATCATTAATCGAATTACTTAGGTACGTAATTCGATTAATGATAGTAGGTACTATAATCGGAATGGTATCGCATACGAGAATCTTTAGGACATCACTATCGTCAATCTGTCAAAAGATGGTTAATATAATGGACAGTGTATAGTATAGGTACATTAAAAAATTTAAAATACAACAACAAAACACTATACACAAAATAATAAACTATATATTGATAAACTTACATTCTAATATAAAATACATATTATATACTAATACTACTATGAAGTGAAATAAACTTACATAGATATAGGTTATGACAGCGAGGAAAGATAGTATTGCTTTAGCCTAAATTTGAAAGTGTGCAAGGAAGGAGAGTCTTTAAAAATGCTATCTGGTAGTGAGTTCCAAAGACGGGATGCAAGGACTGTAAAAGACTTAGAGAAAAACATGGTTTTATAAGAGGGTACTCACAATAACTTAGTTGCTACGCAAGAACGTGCAGGTCTATTAATATTATATTATAAACTTGGAATGATTAAATATAGACACCCTTTACCGAACACATGTCATCTAAAGTTACAAAATAAGTATACGACGTCATAGGAAACACATTTCAGGCGATATCTTGACTCAGAGTCATCTGTCATTTTCAACACGAATATAAACCTGTTAGTAAACGTATGTTTTACATTTTGATGACTTTTACATTAAGCGATTGTGCGATATTATACGACATATCGGATTCATTGCACAAGAGCAGTTACAAATACGCCAGGGAAGAAATACATATCTGTATGCTTAGTGCGAGTTACATGAAACAATACGAATATATTTACGAAAGTGTTAATCAAGCTTACGTTGTTACGCCGTAATATAAATAAGTGTGAGTGACCAACAATGTGTGTGCAATCGTGTTTCATATAATTGTCACTAGATGGCGCTGTTGCAGCACCATACAAATGAGCGTTACACCTAAGCAATCGAGTAGGTTAAAAAAATCTCACTTAGCACACATTAATAACATATTTAATGTTAACCATTCCCAAGAATATCCTAATGTACCTAGATAGTACCTAGAGCTGTAAATGATAATAATTGATAAATTGACCATACTTTTAAAATCCCATATATTATTAAAAAATAAAGTCCCCAAAAGCTGTCTGTTTGTGATCGATTGTTTCAAATCTACTGAACGGATTTTAGTATGGTTTTTACTAAAAGCTAATGCAATTCTTCTTGAAGATTTAAGTACATACTACATTACGGTTTTTTTTTTAAATTGTGTTGAAAAGTGCGCGTAGTTGTAAAAATAATCGCCGCATAAACCAAGAGAGATACACCAAAGTAATGTACTTGAGAATAGTAGATCTACAACAAAGTCCGCGACAGCATGTTAATATCTAAAAATTTCTATTAAATACACTGAATTCCACACGGTTGAAGCCGCAGCCACGGCTAGTCAAATATAATAAAAATTAAATTAACTACAATAAAAACTGCTTACAGGTCAAAATGTCAACATTACGCAATATCTGATCGTCATCGTTGCGTTGTCGATTTATGAAAGAAACCCTTACGGGAGATGAGGTGTCAGTCGTTTTACGATCTGCCACGTCTTATGATAAACAAATTATATATAGACATTGCAGCTTGAATATTTGAAGAATAAATATAGTAACCACCTGCTAATATGCAATGGGACCGGTTTGCATAACAAATTAATCAGATCATCATCCTCATCATTCTCCTGCCCTCATCCCACTCTAAGTTGGGTCGGCACAACATGTATTAGCTTTAGGTCTCAGATTGGGAGCCACATTGTGCCTTAAGTATAGATGTCCATGTGGAAGAAGAGGTAGACAGTTTTGGAATAAACGGGCTTTCATGCCATAGGAGCTCTGGTAGGCTTTTCCGTCATGGTTCTCTTAATGATACCATTAAAAGAACTGTTGCCACCATCGACATTCCTGCTCATCTCGTGCCTTCGGGGTTATGTCGGGACGATGGCAAGAGACGGACAAGACATGGATGTGCGACGGAAATGGCCGAAACCGGCAAATGGTGGAATAATGCATCTCTCATCGGGAGTTATATATTTGTGCCGTTTACAGTTGAGACCCTGGGGCCATGGATTGGCCAAGTGCAAAAAAATATAAGTTTTACACCTCGGTTAATTGCCTCTTCAGGTGACAAGAGGGCTGGCTCTTTTTTCGCACAAATTATCAGCTTAGCTATTTAGCGAGGTAACACTGGCAGCATTCTTGGGACTATTCCACGTGGGCATTTGTGGTATAAGGTAATTTAAGATAGATATAACTTGTACATTTTTGTTGTAATTAAATAAAAAAAAATCCAATTAGAGAATTTCGAATGAAATTAGTATTTCTTCAACAGTTCATAAATAAATGTTCGGGTATAAAACATTCACAGTAATTAACAGTAGCCACAAAATGAATCAATCATACATTATATAGTATTAAAGCGGCATTATAATTTCAAAATTCGGAGATTAATATTTCAAATGGTATTAACGAACACCTCCACACATGTATATTCATTACGAATCTGAAACCGATTGTTTGTTTGGCGAATTGAGGTATCGTGATTGGATAGAATGGTCGAACAAATAGCATACCCACACAATTTGCAAATATGAATATCAATTCGCCAATGGCATAGTCTTAATGTTGAAACAAATGGCTCTATATTGCTGCAAAATTATTGAGAAATCGTAAGCTTCTAATCACAATGTTTCTGCCCTTACTCATCGGTGGGGTCGGCACGACATGCTATAAACATGTTGTCACATGATTTGGCTGACGTCAACTTACCTTAGTCGTATTTTACATCACCTCGTTAAGAAAGAGGGTGGTCTATTCTACCCAACCTGATACCACACGGTGCGTCAACTTACCTTAGTCGCTTTTACGACACCTCGGAAAGAAATGAGGAACGTCTATTCTATTCAACCGGATACCACACGGTGGGCTAACTTTACCTTAGTCGCCTTTTACGAGACCTCGGTAAAAATGAGGGTGGTCTATTCGACGCAGCCGGATACCTCAGCTTTCTTGATAAGTAATAACATGTGAAATCAAGTGTAGATAGTAGTGTAAATCAAGTGATAACATGTTGTGCCGACCCTACTTAGAGTGGAATAAGGGCAAGAAAATGATGAGAATGATGATTAGTAGCGATTAGTTACGATGCTACTCTCTAAAGAGGCTGATTCAGAAAGCCTACTATACTGTTGAGGATTACTTATAAGATAAGAATATGAGGATATAGCTCGCTTATACCCTGTACAAGACAGTAATGAGTAAATGTAACTAGTAATGAGAATTATATTTTTGAAAGATCAACCGCCGTGTTTCTTGTTGGCTCTTCTCGGTAGGAACACCTTTCCGAACCAGCAATAGAGTTTAGGATTCAAAAACACTTGTTTGCAAGTTTATTTGAATAAGAATTTATTTTGAATTTGAAGAATTTGAGTTTTAAGAATTAAACTTTGAATTTGAAATAAACGTCATATCAGTACAGCGTTTTTACTATTTATATAAAATTATTTGAAATCCAACCCTTATCAAATAGGAGTAATTCCTTTGTATCTCAATTTATATTATATTGAATTAGAGCCCCCTATTAGATGTCATGTAATTTGAATGTAGTGTTTAGAACACTCAAAGCCTTATCAAATAACTAGTCGTTGGCATCTGTATTACAGAGATAGAAATGTCGAATCCGCTCTCAATGGGAATTGCAAAACATTCGACTCCAGTCTAATAATTGATTACACTAAGAACAATATAGCGTCGACGAAAATGTCGACTTTTAGAATACCAAAATAGTTCAGAAATTACAGTAATTTTTTTTTGCTGTAATCCGCATTTGATAATAGAATAATGCTAAGTCGTAATGCATTACGATTTTGTTCGTTAAGCATATCCTCCTGATTATGCTTCGGTTTAGGGTAGAAACGATCGTAGAGGTACACTCACTACCACAAGGTAGTGAGTGTGTGTAGTGCTTGTGTGGAGTGTTGATGTTGGTGGCGTTTTGTGATACGTCTGGTGACTTGTCCTGCATTACATATATCTTAAAAACGCGGATTCATCATCCTCATCATCCTCCTGCCCTTATCCCACTCTAAGTGGGGGTCAGCACAACATGTTAAAAACAAGCTGTTACATGATTTGGCTGCGTTTCTACGACCGGCCGCCTGCCTGAAGTCAATTTATCTTAGTCGTATTTTACGACACCGCGGTAAGAAAGAGGGTGGTCCATTCTATTAAACCGGATACCACACGGTGAGTCAACTTAACTTAGACGTCTTTTTCGACACCTCGGTAAGAAAGGAGTTTATTCTATTCTACTCAGCCGGATACCACACGTCGGGTCGACTTACCTTAGTCTCCTTTTACGACTCCTCGGTAAGAAATGAAGGTGGTGACTAAGTTAACCGGATACCACACGGCTGAACAGCAAAATAATTTTATTGTAACTTCTGTACTATGGAATCCCGCAAAGTAACGCCTGCTTCTATAAATCACGAATATAGTTCGCCTGTAATATGTTATGAAAAGTTTATTGCATGTAAAATTTCGTCGTACAAAGCGGTGCTATTGCTTATGCGAATCAGGCGTTCGCAACTTATTTTTATGAACTTCTTCCGTTCTTTGGCGAACTTCATAAAAATTCTATCGAGCGTTAAAGAGTTTCAGAAAGTTTAGAAAACTGGTTACGGACGTCACTATCAGACCATCTTTCACGTCGTTTGCTTTTGTTAAGGTGTCAAATGTTTGGTGAATTCGCCCAGGTGGATTCAATGGTGCCCATTATTCGTTTAGAAAAGTGTGGTACTCGATTCTCTGCAAACTTGTTTAATTAAAGTTCTCGCACTCTTTTTTCCTTTAGGCGGGGAAATAATCTCTTCTTTGGAACACAGCGATATATAGAGAATACTAATTTTATATTTTTAAATCCTTTACATATAAAAAACTTAATATTTATGGGCTTTCTAAAACTAAATGCTAAAGCTCTTGTCATACGTCAAAGAACTTAATTACAAAATAACAGAACTGTTATTAAAAATAGTAAATTAATTAAATAACGAGCATACGTACACGCGCACACACATACACACACAAACAAAAACACAAACAGACGCGACTTAACGCGAGATAACACTTGATTATTTATAAATCAGAGAATCATTATTTTGGTACAGAAGAAGGTAGACACTCGTAGCACAAGTAATTTTAGTACGAGTCTAAGCACTAACATATTTAATTAATATTTTGTAATTAAGAATTTGGTCTAAAATCTGTATTATTAATTTATCACATATAACATTAGCACTAAGCAAATAATTATCAACAAAGACAAGGGATTAAAATTAATTTTATGTAGCAAGTAAGTATAAAAAAAAACGATAGACTTCTTAAATGACGTAAGTATAAAATAGATAATTCACACAGCATTTAGACAGTAGGGAACACTGGTTATTTCAGTGAATCATTAACAAAGTTAGATCCGATCCGATAACTGACTGACTATTATGATTATGTCAAACGGAACATAACTAATGTATATTTCTCCTTAATATCTGCTGCAACTCAAATGTACGTCATAACCATTCCGAATTCGCAAAAGTTAACGACTTAGTCTACCACTGCCCACACACGCCAAATACACATACGCTATAATTAAATTAAATAACTTAATAACATTTTTGAATATTACATAAATATATATTACCTTTGTTATGGAAGAGAAAGACCTTCTGACGCAAGTATTTCTAATACTTACTAGAAGGTCTCAATCTGTATTTCTTGTAATGAATTTTGAAAATAAATAAATATGTTTTTGTATTTGTATTTTTGTACGACTATTTCATAATTAAATTAAATAATTTCATTTTTGACAAATGCACGTAAATAAACATCAGCGACTCTATTACATTTTATAGTCGAAGAGCGTGCCAAGTTTTTGTACTCAGTATTTGCTTTCGGGATTCGAGTTTGAGTTCCAATATGGCGGAAAGTATTCTTGCATTCGCATATTCGGAACAACCGGCAGTAAGTTTCTCTATCAGAATCTAAACTTCGCCTTGGGGAATGAGTTATAGTCGGTAACCGTAAATTGTTAGCTGTTATTTACTGACTACAATACGACTTTAGAATTTTACGATTTACATATCCGATCTAACACAATAAAATTGTTTAGTGAAACTGTTTATTTATTCTATCTATTGGTATGGTATCCGGCTGAGTAGAATAAGCCTCATTCCTTAACGAGGTGTCGTAAAAGGCGACTAAGGTAAGTTGACCCACCGTGTGGTATCCGGTTGAGTCGAATAGACGTTTCTCATTACTTAGCGAGGTGTCGTAAAAGGTGACTAAGGTAAGTTAACCCACTGTGTGGTATCCGATTAAGTAAAAAAGACCACCATCTTTCTTACCGAGGTGTCGTAAAATACGAATAGGTAAATTGACGTTAGACACGCGGCCAGTCGTAGTACACGTAGCCAAATCATGTGACAACATGTTGTGCCGTTCCCACTGAAAGTCGCATAAAGGCAAGAGGATGTCTTATACTGATCAAAATGTACGTATTGTATATATAGTTTTATTTAAATGTGTATTCGACGGCTGATACAGAAAAAAAGTAATATAAGTAATATGGGCTATCAGTCAATATTGAATAGGATTGTGAAATTCCCGAAAACTAATTAGAACAGTTCTTAATTAAATTGAAATGAGATTGCTGCGACGATTCGCCCACCAAATTGAAATACTGTCAAGAACTGATAATTTCTACTAACAGGAACTATCAAAAGTTTTTATGATTGCTCTCGTCGGAAATATTAATTCCAACTGAATTTCAATGATTGCTGTTATTACATTGTCAATTGTGAAGAATTCATTAAACTAAATAAAACATGAGTGTATATTAATACTAGATGTGCTTACGGCTTCGCTTGCTTGGAAATCAATGTGTCACAAAAGACACAAAAGTAGTTGTTGCGAGTTAACCATAAGAGATAGAGACACGCTCTCCCAGACTTTTTTCTAGTATTTTTGTAGCTCTACAAATCTCTAGTACATTACTTCAATGTACATTTGGTGGTTTACGCGGCGCACTCGAGTAAAGCTCTCAGCTTGCAAATTTTTTTATAACTACGCGACCTCTTTAATTTACGTGAAACCGTTATGTACTATTAACCTAAACCTTCCGGAAGAATTGCACTATAATTTAGTACAAACCGTTCAAAAATCCGTTTAGTAGTTTTTGAGAAAATCAATCACATACAGATAGACAACTTTTAGGGACTTTGTTTTATAATAAGTATAGATAACAGTCATATAAATGACGGTATGGACATCTGTAAGACGTCACTTATCACAATACTAAAACGTCACTAAGTAAGTAGGTACTTCAGTGTTCGTACTTATAATCGAACAAAAGGAACTCATTTATTAAAGTAACCTCTACAACTAACTAGTCTTAATTTAAAGAAACAGCGAACGAGCATCTAATACTTCCGTCGAGTCCACGTTTAAACCCGTCTTCCACACAGGGTCATTTGCTGTAAAAAAAACTGTTGCACATTTATATAACGAAAATAATCATATAAATAAAAAATCTCAAACAGAAACATCTTAAATACATCTTAAATACATCTTAAATCACAGGTTTGATGATTGAAAAATATTTTTGAATATTCAAGTTTTCGGTTGAATTTACCTGTTAACATTTAGCTATCCGTGACGCCATGTTTCTTTGAATATTTTTTGCTATAAAATATTTTGTGATCGTTAATTAGAGTTCGTGTCTAGACTCAAAAAAAATATAGTATTTGAAATGAATAAAATTGAATTTAAAGTTGCCATTTCGCTACGATAGTTTAAAAGAATAATTTTGCTTAAATTAAAAGAATTTCACATTATTATTTGATAAATAACGAATTATAGAGGTGAATGAAATATTGTAAAATGCTTCATAGTCAATGTGTTGACGAATTAAAAACTTAATTTTTGAAAAATTACTGAAGGGATCGATTTATTTTTTACTAGCCTTGGTAGTAGTATGTACCCCACAATAACGTTCAACTGATGAAACGTAAAAGAAACACAAAACTAAGGACATCTTGCTATCCCTCTGGTGGCCATAGGCCTTCCCTCTCCATTTTCTAACAGTTGGAGCTAAAACTCACCACGCTTCTCCAATCCACTAATGATTGAGAGGTTAAACATATCTTTAGAAGCTATGCATACGTATATTTCTCACAATATTTTTCTTCAACTAAAAAGCCTGTGATAGAATGTAATTGTCAATTAGAGACATCTTTATAATATAAGATAAACTCATTGGTGCCTCCCCAGGGTTTGAACTCGTGACTTGCAATAGTCACAAGATTTCACCGCTGGGCTATCACAGCCTATAAAAAAAAGATAGAAAAAATCTAAATTCCGCATTTATAGTACTAGAATGGATGTAATGAATTAAAATTTTAATTTTCTATTTTAAAAATTGAGCTTAATGATTAAAAAAGGGTATATATATATAGTATTGTTTACAAAACTTTGGTTATTCTATTAAGCACCGTGTATATTCCAACTACAAGAACATCAGAGCGGAACCTTTGTTGTGAGGAAACATATATTTAAGATAGCATGTATTTCAAGCTTAGAATCTAAAAGCACCAAAACGTGAACCTCCTTTTGTCTGATGTTCCGTTTCTAATTTTCTCTAACAAAATTCTATACAAGGAAGAGTTAAAAGTTGGAAATTTTGTGTGTTTGTAAAAATAATAGTATCAAATTTATATAACAGTACATAGAAATGTTAATTCCATCAAATAGTACTAGATCTCTTGAGAAAGTCTTGGACTTGTCGATACAGAATATATAAAAGTACTATTTTTATATTTTATAAAAGGTAATATTTTATTTCGTTAGTCATCATTGTAAATTACCAAATTATCGTATGCTGTGATTAACTTTAAGTGACTTTATGTTCCAAATATTATGCACTTCTCATTTTGCTCAGTAAAACAGTTCAAAAAAAAATCTAACATTTTAAATATTACTAATACATACTTAAACATTTTAACACACTACCTCTAATTATCTGCCGAGTTTCTTGCTGGTTATTCTTAGTAGAAGCAAACTTCCGATTCAGTGGTAGCTTCTTTTGAAACATTTGACGATTTAAAGGTACTGAAAACAATCTACTTAAATGAAGAATATTTTGTTTTTGTGTCTTCACAGAACCCCAGTTAATTATTGGTATTAATGATAGAGATAAAATCAATACATTAATATCGAAATTCACCTTAAGAGCAAAACAGCAGCAATTTAATAACAATTTCTATTTAAGAGATACTCCGAATCAATACGAATTTCAAACGAAAAAGCTCTAGCTAAGTGAAATATTTTTAGTTTCCTATCGAGTAGCAGTGAAAAGCAAGTGATAGTCTTTACCAATTCGAGATACGACACCGACGAACTTTTATTTTTTCGTCTATATGACAATTAAATTCAATTTTCGAAAATATCAAAGTCATCCTTATATCACGTACACAACGTGAAAAAACTAAGAAACTTATAAACAAA
The DNA here is from genome assembly GCA_029227775.1 of Morpho helenor. NCBI lineage: Eukaryota > Metazoa > Arthropoda > Insecta > Lepidoptera > Nymphalidae > Morpho > Morpho helenor. The sequence goes on from JARGCU010000006.1 coordinate 10,115,869, forward strand.
TACGGGGCAGTAACTTATACTTAGTACTAATATTGTAAACCAAGCAAATAAATAATACAAATAAAGATATATCACAATAATTAGAAAAAGATTTCTATTTCTTTTGAAAATACAGATTATAAACTTGGAAACTTGATTATAACATCCCTTCTGAAACGTATCGAATACACGTAAAAAGTTGTTCAAACTATGAAGCCGTAGTAGAAAATATAACAACGACGGTCACTAGTGTTGTAAATAAAACACACGTTATTAAAAAGAAAACTATTCTTAGCTACATTCAAGTCACACTACAATAGTCTGAACAAAATAAACCGTCCTTTTCCTGACTAATAAAACAGGAACAACGGAAATAATAAAGCAAGTTCTATAGCTAGACAATGGTGAAGCCATCAAGATCTTCCCGCTTCAGTGTGTACCGCAACGGACATTCTTGGCATTTTATTGGAGCACTCCGTTTTCGTCTTTTGATTTGGTATGTAACTAACTATATTGGTGTTTCAAAGGACGTAACAAATTCAATACAAATTAGAACTAAGCTCTAATTTTAACAAAGATATCAGAAAATATCGACCGCTGTGACTATAACTATGTTAAAATTGTTTGTAGTTTTGTGTTGATATTATAACTCTCATATTATCGCTCAATAAAAAATAAGTTCTTCTCTTGGTTGATGATGATAATGGTGGAGATCTTAACGCGATCGAATCAGAAACGAAAAGATAAGATTAAAACTAAAATTATCGATTAAGTTTATATCACAAAGCCGAAGTGGCAAAAGACAAAATCATTTATAGATGCATGTTGGTGTTCTGATATGTTTAAGTTAAATAGCGGTGCGTAGCTAGTACTAAATAATTTTATTATTACTTTTAATCTTCAGGATATCTTAAGGAATCCCAAAAGAATTTCTGTAGTAAAATATGTAAAAGCCTGACATGCTTGCAGTACACGGGTCGATGGTTGTAAGTTCAAATATGACCAAGAAATGCACGTAGCATTTATATTTTGAAAATTACTTATATGTGTCGGAGTAAAAAAAAATACTAAGACGTAGAAAAGCAATATGGAAGTATAGTCTATGCCCATAATGTGAGGTTTGTAACCTATAAAAAAGAACCGAGTCTATAAAACATAAAAACAGCCCTAACACGTTTCAATTAATTATAAGTTAGAATTATTAACAGATTTATTTTAGCACCAGTTCGGAACGCTGTCTATCATCCAATCAAAATAACATATACTATATTACACAAGCGACATTTACTATTAAGCTTATTTATTATTAAGCTTTTGAGCTTTTGAGTATATATTAATATAAAAGCGAAGATTTTTTTGCCCATCTTTATTCTAAAAAAAACAACGTCACTAAAGAGTAGTTTTGTGGAGTTTATTAGGCGGATTTATAGCTTGACGCGTAACCTTTTATATCACAGCAGGTTATTAAGGTCACAAAATTATTATCTCTTGATATTTTCTCATTTAGTAAAAAAAATAATTTAGAGAATATTTCCGTGTGAGTAGAATAGACCACCCCTTTCTTATCGAGGTGTCGTAAAAGGCGACTAAGGTAAGTTAACCTGCCGTGTGGTATCCGGCTGAGTAGAATAGACCACCCTCAGTCCTCACCCAGGAATCGTAAGAGGTTAATAAGATAAGTTAACCCGCCGTGTGGTATCCGGCTGAGTAGAATAGACCGCCCTGATTCCTCACCCAGGTGTTGTAAGAGATGAATGAGGTAAGTTAACCCGCCGTGTGGTATCCGGCTGAGTGGAATAATCACCCTCATTCCCACCCAGGTGTCGTAAAAGGCGATTAAACTAAGTTGATGTCGGGCAGATGGCCGGTCATAAAATACCTAGCCAAATCATGTGACAGCATGTTTATAACTTAGTGTGAGGTAAGAGGTGGATGATTTTTGTTTTCATAAAAACTAGCTAACTTCTTCAAGCATTATTATTATTCTCCTGCCCCTATCCTACTCTAAGTGGGGCAGACACAACATGTTTTAAGCATGTTGTGATGTCATTTGGCTAGGTATTTGGCGGCCGCCTGCGTGACGTCAACATACATTAGTCGGCTTTTACATCTCGTTAAGAAATTAGGGTGGTATATTCTACTCTCGGTATTTTACATTATTTTTATTAATTCTGCAATACAAATTTTAATTAATTTTCAAGTATTTGAAAAAATTAAGCATAAATCAAAAAACAAGAAAGTTGGATAGATTTTTATTCTTAAGAATTACACAAATACTAAATTACATGAAAACAAAAAAGTACCAAATTGCTCATATGCTATGCTATGAATATGATATGATATGCTGATATGATATGATATGATATATATAATAGTGTTCATTTTATTAGGACAGTTGTATACCTAGTCCTCGAAGGGATAGTTTAAAAAAATATTTCATCATTATTATATCATTTTAAAATTTTGTCATTAAGACTGTACGTGTATTAAGTAGGGAGTACATCATTATTTCATTCAGAAAAGCTTTACGTCGTAACTATTTATGAGACGAGTTCTATTTTCACACTGTTGCTTCTACTTTGCATAATAAATACATCTACAAACAACTTGCAATTTATACATGCCGTGTATGATGTAAATAGTGCTTCCCCAGGGCTCGAGCTGCATACATGCAATAAATGGAAAATGAGAGTTCTAGTAAACCTATTTCAACCTCAAGTAGGAACTATGTATTTAATACATTGCTATATAAAAGTGAACAATTCATTTTTTTAATGAGTATACATCACAGATTTAATAATACTAAAGTAAAGGCAGCTAAAGGACTAAAAGCTAAAAAGAAAGAGCTACAAGGACTAAAGTGGGCAGCGATGGCCTCCTTCTGCGAAGTTATGTTGCGGGAGAGCGGATCCGGTTAGTAGAGTTCTTGGATCTGATCAGCCGCAGGTGACTCGCCGAAGTTCGTCGCAAGCCGCCCTAACGGGGACCTCCGAACCATCCAAACGCGGTTTATCGGACGCTTGTTAGAGTTAGATCCCCGAAGCGGTCGATGCATCTGGTGCTCACGGTGCATCGATTAGCGGAGAGAGGGGCCACTGATTATGGAGGTGGCGCTCTCCGAAGTACAGAGCCGCTGTTGGTGGGGATGAGAGCAATGGGTACCACGTTACACTGTCCCCGCCACCAGCAGCGAGGTGGCGTAATGTCAGGTTTTTAGTCAGTGAGAGTCCGACATACGCACCGCTCGTACCATGACCCATAATGGGTTTTCCCGGCAAAAAAGGGGGGCCATAGGCAAGGCTATAGATAGAGACATAATAAATATTGTGGGAAGAAGAAACTCATATACTTCATTATTGTCTAATCACATTTAAAAAAGAGAGACAGAAACCATTTGCTTTTTCTATATTTCTCTTATTGTATGGAACGTTATAGGTTGGTTCCTACTCTAGTATAATAAATTAATAAATATATGGGACACTTACGCACGCGATCGTCCATCTCCAAAGTAAGTAACCTAACACTTGTGTTATGGTAGACAGACAACTGGTGAATATATACTTATTTATTTTTTAAATACATACTTAAATACAAATATATAGTAACTCTTTGATACATATTGTTATTAATCTGTGATTTTTTAAATCTTGCATACATTTAAGTCTTCACAGAATTAAAATTGCCAGTTGAACGATAGCAATTTCAAGTAAATTTTAATGTTCATTATGACAATGAATTAGAAGACAATGAAAACGTTTGTTCATTTCCAAAGCAGGATTACTGATTTAACTCAAATAAAATTTCTTAATTACTAAAGTTCTTTGATAGGATAAAGATGATCTACATTGAGACTTTTATATGCGGATAAAAATTACAGTTGTATTGGTAGTGTTGTTTATAGAAATGAAGTACATTGTTTGACATGACCTTCTGATTCTGTATAATGCGCATTCTGATTATAAAACTCTTAAGTAAATAAATAATAAGTATATGGGACAATTACACTCACGGCTGTCCATCCCCAAAGCTAATATTTATACACATTAATATTATGTTATGGATGACATACAACTGTTATGATAATAAAGACATGGTAAGATATCATTCATTCTCCTATCTTAATCCCACCTAGGTAAGAAATGAGGATGGTCTATTCTACTCAGCCGGATACCACGCGGCGGGTCAATTTACCTTAGTCGCCTTTTACGACACCTCGTTAAGAAATGAGGATGATTCTACTAGCCGTATACCAAGAATACCACACAACAAAGACATATATAAATTATGTAATTTTATATATATAAACCAGACTCGAAGAACAAATTAAGTAACAAAAATCGGCCCTTGGCCTTTGGTAAATAACGGATTTTACGGATAATATTTTTCTTTGAGCAGGTAGTAAACGTTAAAAACTGTCATGCCAAATCCGTTTTGTATATAAGTCACACATAAAATAACTATTTGTACCCAAGTATGGTGCATAGTCATAAACAAATATTACCTTGTCGTGTAGAATGGAATCTACGGTATTGATGGTATTTCAAAGCGTTCACGTCGGATACATACGGATATCACACAGAATGGAGGTTATATATTCCGGACTTCGGCATTTCATAGTACTAGTGATAAACTGTAAACGTATCACGATGACACACAAATAATCATTCTCCTGCCCTTAACCCGCTCTAAGTGGGACACCTCGGTAAGAAAAGAGGGTGGTACTATTCTATTCAGCCGAAAACCACACGGCGGTATAGCTTAAACAATTATACTTATTATAAAACAAAGTCCCCAAAAGCTTGTCTGTCTGTTTGTGATTGTTTTTCCCAAAATTTACTAAACGGATTTTTGTACAGTTTTTACTAAAAGATATGAAATAAATAAATAAATATATGGGACACTTACACACACGGTCGTCCGTCCCCAAAGTAAGTAACTTAATACTTGTGTTATGGTAGACAGACAACTGGTGAATATAAACTTAAATATTTTTAAATACATACTTAAATACAAATATACACCCAGCAAATATATTGCAATCCTTCTGGAAGGTTTAGGTTAATAGTACATTAATGTTTTATGTAAATTATGTTAAAGAGGTCGCGCGGTTGTAAAAAAAACTCGCCTAATGGAAGCTTTACTCACGTTCGCCACGTAAACTAGTAGAGACTAAAATAATGTACTAGAGAAATTTAGATCTACAAAAACACTACAATAAACTCCAAAAGAGTATGTCTTTATGTCTTAAGGATAAATTACAACAACTACTTTTATGTCCAAAGTTTTAATTCGGTAAAAAAATTGTGATACATAAATTGTAGACAAAGCCGCTGGCACAGGTAGTTAAGTTAAAAATCATTGAAAAGATGATGAAGAAGAAGAAAACAAAGTAGTCAACTAAAATTTTAAAGTACGTACGAGATCTTTAACTCATAAATAATTTATGAGTACTACGAACTATAATCCCAAAACCATCAGTTATAAAATAATAATAGCTCGCTTAAAAGTTGAAAGCATTAACTTAGAAACCAGAATATAATCCAACATTAACTCTAGTATTATCAATGGAAGAACTTGCGCAATAAAGCGGTTTTAAGTAGTTTAATCAGTTATATTGCTTTAGAAGTCAGCAAGCAAATTCAATGTACTTTAAAAGTTTTTATCTGCTCATTCATTGCTTGTGGTGAGAGAATAAAACTGGTTTACATTATCTGATAAATCAAATAAATTGTTAATATTTTATTGTTGAAGCGTGGCTTACTTGACAGAATGGCAGATGTTTGATAAATAAATATATCTGATGCAAATTTAGATATAACTCGTTGATTATACTGTATTTTTATGTTTGCCTGATGACTTTGAACAGGAGAGCTGAATGTCGGCTCAAGGAGCGCGAGAAATTAAATGGATTCAGACATGAGATGAAATGAGTTCAAAAACTTTTTTATTTAAACGGAAACTATTATTTAAAAACTACTTGCTTATAGAGTTAATAAACTTGTAATAGCTGCCTCTGCATTGACATTAAAAATAATGATAATGGTTTAAAAACCCTTCTTTTTAAATTATTCATTTAATTCTCAAGCAGGGTAGAAAAATGACATTTTACTGGTATCGGTAGGGTACCTTGCGTTTTGAATTTTGAAATCTAGAACTTTAGCCCGCGTCACATTTAAGAACTTAAGGATCCCATGAACTTAAGGAACTCTCCAAACAAGGTAAAGGCTAGAAAGGTTTCAATAAAATCCAATAACATTTCCTAGATGGTTCCAATTAAGGGCGAGCTGTGCTTGGAGTATCTCTGCATGATCAAATCAGAAATGAGGAGATCCGTAGAAGAACCAAAGTCACTGACATAGCTCAGCGTGTTGCAAAACTGAAATGGTGATGCGCAGGGCAAATAGTGCGGAGAACCGATGGGCGTTGGGATCTCAAGGTGTAGAATGGTGACCCCGCACTGGAAAACGCTGTCTCGGTAAACCCCATATGCAGTGGACTCATGACCTCAAAGAAATCGTCGGGAGCAGCTGGGTCCAAGCGGCACAGAATCGTGGCGTGGAGATCCCGTGAAGAGCCTTATGTCCAGCAATGAACGTCCATCGGTTGAAGGAAGGAGATAGAGATGTATCCAACTTAGGACTCTAGTTTTGACTGAAATTGGCCTCCATAAAATGATCCAATATTATTGACTTAAATTAAATTGAAATCTATTACTTGAAGCGATACTAACCGCTGTCATTGATCCTCCGTTCAGAGGTCTAAACATAGTTCGTTCCCTTAATTCACCCTCGTCAAGTACAATAATCCACGGCGTTATTACTTTATTCAGACCAACAACAACCAGTTTAAATAAGTCCCTGTGATTGACAGCTCCATTTCTATGTTAACTAGTATGGCTAACATTATTAAAAGTTTTGTAGATTCTACACAAAATTAATTTAATCTGAATTCCCATTTTAACTAGGTAGCTGCAACTTTTTTTAAACTTAACAAGCTGTGCTTGTATTAAAAATAAGCGTTTTAAAATAATATGAAGCTTTTTAGCACCACGGTGTCACATTTAACTATGTGCTGAATGGTATTTATTATTTGGACAAAATTATGATAATCCTAAATAATATGATAAAGCTTATCTGTTTGTCTGTCTCTCACGCTTTTATGTTGAATCAACTGTACCAATATTGATGATATTTTTCTAAATTGAAGCTTATGCACTGAGATATTATATATATTGTCTTTCGGGAACAGGTAAAAAATATGTATTTCATTATTGAGTATACTTAAACGTAAGTTGGCGCGGCAAAAAAATAAATTTAAGCTTAATGTATATGTAATGATTGGTATGGTTTATATGATCCAGATATTAAAGTATAACTGGAAGTATTTATATAATCTACTGAATTAGGCGTTACGGCGTTCCGTAGTTGAAAAGTAATTATTAGGTTTTTTTGCTATAATACGCGGTAAACTCGCTTCTACGATTATTTATGTAACCTTGGTCCATATACAAGATTAGCTGTTAGTATTTTCGGAACCTTACCTCATTGCAGTGGATTCGTGTTTTTGATATAATGTACTGTATGTATATAAACATTTTATTTTTTCTTATTTCTAATTTATTTTTATATTAAACATATGTTATTATAATATCATCTATTTTATCCGTATTTCATTTGTTTTAATGTGATGTAATTTACAAACCTTTTCGTATACCTCAAATATTACTGAATGAACGGTTAAAATAGATTAGTAGAAATATTATCCACAAATTCAAATAAAACAAACCGAACATAATACCTACAATATGGATCAGCCATTTAATAGTTTGGTCGGAACTGTTGAACTAATGGCTAACTAATTTAGGTTCGTTGAAACTAGCTTTACGGCGAACATCGGTGTATCAATTTTGCTGCTTAGCCTTACCAATAAGCAAATATAATATTATTAACTCTGAAACCAAAAACTTTTTTATTTATATACTCTTAAAAAAACATTATTATTATATATTTTAAATATAAATTAAAATAATATTGATGACTTGTGTTATCCGACGAGTAGAATAGATTACCCACATTTCTTACCGAGGTGTAAAAGGCAATTAAGATAAATTGACGTCAGGGAGGCGGCCGGTCGTAAAATACCTATCCAAATCATGTGAAATGTTTATAACATATGTTGACCCCACTTAAAGTGGGATAATGGTAAGAGAAGGGCAGGAGTATGAGCCAATTTCAATCCGTTTCAATCTTTTTATATTAAACTGGCCGTGCCAGCTTCGCTCGCGTAAAAATCAGTATGTCACAAAAGACACAAAGTAACTATTCTGAGTTAATCATAACAGATAGAGACATGCTATTGCAGACTTTCTTATAGAATTTTTGTGGATCCGCATTTTTCTAGTACCTTACTCTAGTGTATCATTACGGGTTTAAACGGCACAACCGAATAAACCCCCCAGCAGACGAGTTTTTTTATAACTGAGCGGCCTCTTTAATACAATTTACATAAAACGATAATATACTAACTATCTATCTATCTAAACCTTCTGGAAGATTTGCATATCTTTTAGTAAAACTATACTAAAATCCGTTTAGTAGATTTATAGAAAATCGATCACATACAGACAGATAGCTGTTGGGGACTTTATTGTATAATGCTACTTCCTACTAATATTATAAATGCGAAAGTTTATGAGTATGTATGTTTGTTACTCTTTCACGGCGAATCCGCTGAACCAATATCGCTGAAATTTGGCACAATTATTGATTATACACCGGAATAAACTATAGGCTGTTAATTCTGGCTAAAAATCCTGTTAATTCTACAGGAATAAGATGACATTGAAAATCGCCATCCATTATCAATATCACGCCACAAGAGTCCACGCAAACGAAGTCGCGGTTAAAAGCTAACAAGTATATATAGATAGCCGGATTATAGAAAATAAAATAATCGCCATGAATTCAACTAACATAAACTGGAACAATTTCTATAATAAAGACCAACTATTAGTTTGGTCGGAATTGTAGAACTAACGGTTAACTAATTTAACTTTGTTGGAACTGGCTTCACAGCGAACACCGTCGTATCAATTTTAGGATTTCGCTTCATTGATAATCAAATAGAGACTATAGCAAGCAAAATACTGGTTTTTAAATAATATGGTCGGATCAGTCAATAAATAATCAGATTATATAACACTATGTAAAAAAAATATAAGTAATTAGCGGCCTGTTACTATCCCAATGCTGAGAATAAGCCTCTTCTCTCCGTTTTTGGAGAGAAGGATTGGAGCTAAGACCTACCACGCTGCCCCAATGCGGATTGGTAGGTTACACATATCTCCAGATTTCTCTACGAATCCTGCATGAATCAGATATGAAAACGGATTGTCCACTCTACATTTAGCATTATATATATTTTCTATTTTACTTCATCGCGGTTGAATAAAATAATAATTAATTTTATTATTTTATAAAATAATTTTATTATTACTTTTGTATTACGGATCTCCGCAAAGTAACGCCTAATTTTATAAATTATTTAAAGAGGGTGGTCTTTTCTACTTAACTCGATACCACACGGTAAGTCAACTTATCGCCTTTTACGATACCCAAAATTACAAAATAACATCTTTATTTATTTTTATTCCATTCTTCAGTATTACAACCCTCTAAATTAAAATTGTGTGAAACCCTGTAAATTAGAAGCCTAATGAGAAGTGGCTGGCAGCCAAGAAAATACTGTCGTTGTTAAACATTCGCGCTACGAGATAAATTAAGCGCATTGTAGTTCTTTTAACAAAAGAAATACATTTTCTTTACTTTTTGTCACAAACTAAACTTACGTGTTAGTAGTACAAAAGTAAGGAAATGCTATGAAGCTTAGCGATTGTAAATTACTTCAATGTGAATTACATTAAAAAGAATGAGGTTTTAGTATTTATAGTTATGGCTATTTTGTAGTAGCTAGCTAGAATACCAACATTTTACTAGAATTAACTTAGTATAGTAAATACTATCATACAAGTATGTACTTAGTAAAGTACACACTTGTATGATATTGAATGTATTGTGAGTTATAAATCGCTGAAGATGAAAAATTAACAACTCGGTATGTAAAGTGTATTAATTTAGGTTCACATGATTTGTATTTTTTATAAGTTGCACTAGAATAAAAAATGAAGAATTCTTTCAAAAGTAATAATAAAATTATTATATAATCCGCGATGAAGTAAAATAGAATATATATAATTCTAAATGTAGAGTGGACAATCCTTTTTCATACCTGATATATGCAGGATTCTTAAAAACACATGCACAAACCTCCACCGCCGCGACCAAAATACACAAGCACTACATACGTTTACTATCACAAACTCAACAATCGTTACACCCCGCCAAAGAAGCCTCATCAGGATAAAGACTCCATGTCGTAGCAATTGTTTTAGAAAATGCTACGACAAAATGGCTATGATATTTTGTAGAAGCAAGAACTAATTATAAAATCAAATTCCTTAAAAACCTAGGAATATAATAGCTTTTAGAATATAAATTGCCATATCCTATCCTACTTTCATATCCTATCCTGCAAATAATTCCTACTATCGTGCTAATATCATGAATGATAAAGCTTGTGATTATGGATGTTTGTTTGTTACTCTTTCACGGCCAATCCACTGAACCAATATCGATGAAATTTGGCACAATTATTCCTTATACACCATAGTTATATAGAATAGAGTAAATAGACAGTAATCGGAGTACATAGACTACAGAAATTCCGTTAATTCTACAGGCATAGGACTTCAAAAAGATCTATTATCAAGTAATCACGCGACAACAATCCACGTGAACGAAATCGCGGGTAAAAACTAGTGGTATATAAATCTTATACTATTATATAAAATATTTTTATCACTTAGCTATATTTATAGTATTGTGTTCACTTCCTTAACTGATTTGTGGAAACTTTGTTGGCATGCGTGTTAATTTTTCTGTTATAATTTTTTGTAATAATTTAAGTGCTTTTTGTTTTCCAATTATACAAATAAAAAATAAAAAATAATAATAATAATAACCATTAAAAACCATGTTATCATTTGTTATTTATAAATGATGTTCAAATATTTTATTTATTTCTTTCTTTTGAATCCACTGCAAGGAGGCAAGGTTTTCAAAATTTTGGGTTCATTACCTTCAATTCAATTCGATATACGAGTGTAATATAAAGTAACACTCCTTCGCATGTAAAAAGAAATTTTGGCAACAATAAGGGGAATTTTATCCCCTCATTCAAGCTAACTACGGGTTAAGACGTGCGAGCGAAGCTTATAAAGAATTATGCCTCATATTTTATAGAGAAAGCGAGGATCTGCATCCATATGTTCGTTCAGACGATTAAATTTCTACCATTATTCGCATTTGCTTCATCCCTGGACATATGCATTCCGCCGATAACGTTATAAAATGGCTAGAAAATCTTTTAATATATCCTACTATTTGTTTGATTATAATTTATTAGAATAAATATATAATATAGCATCTGTAAGATCCTTCCTTTCTACTTTCTATAATATACTACTAATATTACAAATGCGAAAGTTTGTGAGTATGGATGTATGTTTGTTACACTTTTACAGCGAATCCGCTGAACCAATATCGATGAAATTTGGCACAATTATTTCTCATATATCGAGGTAAAATGTCGGCTATAGAAATCCTGTTAATTCTACAGGAATAGGATGACATTGAAAAGCGCTATCTTTTATCAGTTGAAATTGCAGGGTTGATATTGAGATATTTTCAGGATTGGATGACAGAAGCTTCTGTTTTATTTCAAGACTACAGTCCACGAGAACGAAGTTGCGGGTAAAAGCTAGTTTTATATAAAAATAAGAAAGAATATGTCAAGCATTGTGCTGGATTTATAAGAAACTGGAAAAAAAGGTCGATGTCGTGAATTTCGAATAAGGAAGGAAATAAGATATTTGAAAATAGAGTTGGGTGGTTGGATAAAGCAGGAGTAGCATCTAATTTAGATATATTCTAAGGGAGGTAAAAGAGAATATAAAAAATTAAAATCAAGGGGAAATACAATAATTTAGTGTGTTTTATTTTTTTGTTATCGAGTATATTGAATGCTAGAGTCTCTTATAACACGTATTTTAGTTGTTTCTTATATTCATGATGACTACAAAATTTTGCGGTTTACTTTCTATTAAGATAAAACTCCTGTTTTTGTAAACTTTAGTTTAAATTGTCTGTATAAAATTTCTAAATAATAAAATGTCTAAATTTAATTAGTGATATCAACTCAAATATAATGTTTGATTTGTTATCACACATTAATTTGTTGTCGTTACTATTTTAACATTTGTCAAAATTAGTCTTGTTTACGTGATTTACAAACAGTTTTTATTAGCAACGTGCATTCAAATTTTTCAAATAATGATTGCCAAAGCTTTACTTATGAAACTAGAATGGATCTAGGCAAAATAAGGTTTCATTCTATAAATCATCTACATACAACCGTGTGTAACTGTCTCTTATGTTTATTATTTTTTATTTATACAATTATTCAAGTCCCATGACAGTTCAATATTGAATTACAACCCAAATGGACGCCATATTTGTTTTCTATATTATTCTTACGTGAACATACGATATGTAAATGTAATATGTTCAAAAACTAAGAATATTCCTCCAAATAAAATGGCTATGATGAATTCTATGGACGGATTCAGGCACTTTTCTTTATAGGTGTCATTACTCAGAGGGAAAGGTACGCCACCTGAGGTCCTACTCGAAATCTTTCCTGCATTGCAGATTGTAATATGGGACACCTGAGGATAAATTTAGGTAAATATTGCTTAATATATAGCACATAATATAACGTTAGCTAACAGTTAATTACGCTGTTTACTTTTATTTAAAACTATAGTGGTACACACGTTTCGTTTGCGCTGACTTAAGCGTTACTATACGTTTTTCAAATCAAAAAGCGTTTTAGAAAATTAGCCGTGAAACCATAACAGACAGACTTTCTTATTTATTATATTAGATAATTAAAATTTGGAACAAAATTTATGAAAAATAAAGTAGATAAATAGGAATATATAATGACATGAATAAACTTACAGTTAGCATGTAAGTTAGTTACAATCTAATAGAGAAAGTTGGGGCAAGGATCTAGTTTAGGAGGTTTATCAAGCGATAAAACCAAAAAACAAATGGTACTTGACAAGTAGTCAGAATGATATATTATTACGCAATTATGATTTTTTAAATAACCTTTTATAAGATTTTAAAAGATAACAATAAAAATAGTGAAAAGGAAATGCGTGTATATTTTTCAATGAAAATATTTCAAAATACCCAACCTCGTACATTTGTAAATAAATAGTAGAAATTGCGTCGACGTGATATAATAGTTCAATTTACGACTCAGGAAAAATGATTTCTTTGATATACCTTTATTGCTTTCAAAATGGACATTCTTGATTACTGGTAAAATTTTTAAGATAAGGTTTAGAAATATGGAATGTAATTTTAGGATTTGTTGGTATTTGTTACTTAAAAGAGGGCCCCAGCACAAATTAAAGAAAAATGTATAATGGTTAGTGAAATAAACATTTTGATTTTTGATTTGATTTATTCTACACAGCCGGATACCACAAGGCGGCCCTAATCTACGCTACTCTACTCTAAGTATACACACATGTAAAGAAAAAAAAACATATTTTTAATTCGAAAGCTTTATTTTTATTATTAAACATTCAAAAACAGGTAATAGATATGCTGCGTACCGTACATTACATAGTAACATTCCGCTTCTTAAGATAGCGTCATTTTGTCACTAATCAACAAATAAAAAATTTCGATTGTATATTTTTTATTAATTCGATATGAATAAATTATCACATACTTTTCCGTGTCCATGAAGGACTTTAATTGTTTTTCGAATAGTCATATGCTATATTTTATATTATTTTATTCATAACAATTTAAAATTGATATCCTATTCCCACTAATATTATAAATGTGAAAGTTTGTGAGTATTGATGCATGTTCGAAACTGCGGGATATTACTAGTAGGCCATAAAAATCCTGTCAATTATACAGGATGACATTGAAACACGCCATCTATTATCAAACTATCACGGGACAACAGTCCACGCAAACGAGGTTGCGGGTAAAATCTAATATTTAATATTTCTCTTTTTTTTTTAAATATTTAAAAATGTATTGTAATCTGTGACTAAATAGTAGAGTGAATAATAGATAGTCTTTTAAATGTAAAATTCTTACTTTTTAAATGTAAAATAATTTCAAAAAATTCTACTCTGCATTACCACTAAAAGCCACCAGTCGTAAAAAATTACGCTGCATCATTTTCGCGATTTTAAATGTAATTAAAGAGCTTATTCGGCTTCAAAACGCCTTAAGCGATGAATGCTGAGGGTAGTGGAAAATTTATGTCAGGTTTTTAAATTCAAGTAATAATTTGATGACGAGTCATTTGGTATATTGTTTTTGCACAACAGTGGATCGAAACTGCCTTGAATTGATTGTATTATTAATAGTAACTGCTTGACTGAGCCTCACTCGGTAATTTTTTACAAAATAAAAAAAAATAAAAAAGTAATTGGGTAGATGAGGCTCGATCCTAGGTATTTTCATTTCTAAAGACCACCCGTTCCCCGAATAAGCCACGCTGACTTAACAGTTTTCGGCAAAAATAGTGAAAAGTAGAAAAATAGTGTTTTATATATTAAATGTAAATTTTAATGCCCAAAAACAGGGATAAAACGATTCTTTTTTAAATAAAACCTAGCTAGATCGATTTTTCTCCCCAAAACCCCCTGCATGCTGAATTTCAAGAAAATCGTTGAAGCCGTTTCCGAGATTCCGAAAATATATTGATATATTTACATACAAGATTAACTTATTTAAATATTAAAGATTTATTGAAAACTAGTTATCTAGCCACGCGTTGCTGTGTCTCAGACTGGTTTCGAATTTTCCTGAAAACAGAACTCAACCGTTGAAAAATGCTCCGATCACCAACAAACTTTTCAAGTAACATCCGCTGGGTCATTCGAAAGATTGTACAAAATTTTCAATCGGTCCAGCCTTTTTCAGAGTCTATATAAGACATACAGACAAAAGTTTATATATTAGAAGCTAGAAGTCTTTTCAACTTGACTAAATCAAGTATAGTTAGTAAAACAATTTTTAAAGCAATTAGAAAGCAATTATCGGCTATCAAAAGAAATTTATCGTCAAGTGTCAACAAGAAAATAATGAAAGAGATAATAGCTCGTAACAACGTTTACTGGAAATTAAAAAGCCCTTAGTATAAATAATTAAAAATCGTCATATAATAGTACAATTTTGGCTTCGTTTTTAATAAAGCGTCATTATAAATAACTTTACTAAGAATACGTTCTTCATCCTCCTTCCTTTATCCCAATCTAAGTGGGGTCGCGCAACATGCTATAAACATGTTGTCATATGATTTGGCTACGTACTTAATCGTATTTTACGACACCTAGGTAAGAAAAAGTATAGTCTATTCTACTCAATAGGATACTACATAGCAGGTCAACTTACCTTAGTCGTATTTTACGAGACCTCGGTAAGAAATGAGGTGGTCTATTGTACTCAGCCGGATACCACACGGCAGAAAGTTTTAACTTTATAATATTATATATTTTATACTTTCGTTGAAATTGTATGTTTGATTAAAATTATGTAAAAGGCAAAGAAAAATACCGCCCAAGTCAAGTAATGTCTAAAAAGTAGTAAATAGGTTAGAAGGCTAAGAAATAATATAGTAGGAAATGTCCATACTAATATATAAAGCTGAAGAGTTTGTTTGTTTGATTGTTTGGACGCGCTAATCTCAGGAACTACTGGACTGTGTAAGATAGTCCATTTATCGAGGAAGGCTATAGACTATATAACATCACGCTAAGATAAATAGGAGAGGAGCAACAATAATTTATATGGCAAAACATTTGCCGGTTCGGCTAGTGTTTTATATAGTAAAACAACTGTTGTATAAGGGAATTTTAAAACAGAATATATTCAACAAAATTTACAAGACTGAAATAAGACTGCTTCATAATTCTGTCTTAAAGGACAAATCACAATATCAAAGGGAATCTACAATATGACATATCAACACCCCTTAATTTTAATTTTCCGAGATATCATGTTGACATTTCAAGAAATATGGAACGACACAAAACACTTTCTTAGCTATTAAGCTAGGGTTGTAATAATTAATATTCATAATAAATATAATATATTAAATATATTTAAAATAATTTAAAAAACTTTCGACTTTAATCGAATAAAAATTGAAATTTGAAATTTGGTTTAAATTGGAATTAATACAATATAAAATTCGCCAGTAAAGTTAATTCTCGAATTATTTAAAATTGATACTATTTCAAAATGAAAAGATTTGGAACATTCCTAATAAATTTGTACAGTCAATGTTTTGAGTACTATTTATTTTAGTATTGTTAGGTTATTATTTATATTGTGTAGCAGTATTATTATTTAGTGAATATTTTTGCGGAAATATGACAAAGTATTACAGGCTAAAAGCAACAATAATAAACTTAAGCGAATTGTGATGTTAGACGTAATAAGGAAAATGATACGAAGAACGAAATGAAACAAGCTCAACCGAGTCGTATGTCGGTCACGATAAGTTCACACGTTATTCTAAGTAACTATTTTATTCCGTTGAATTTCTCTCCTCTTATATATAAAAATACGTTACAACCTTCGAAAGCGTACCGTGTCATAAAATAATAAATGACTACACAGGACTTCGTATGCGCCAACTTAATCATTTAAGTACCCTCTATAATGCATTATATTTTTCTCTCTTCCCGAATGTAAAACGGGAATCGTTTATCTTATATGTTACCCCAGGGTATAAGCTTTGATTATGCCGAATTTTATGAATACTGGTCCAGTAAATTAGCCGTGAAAGCGTAATATTCGCATACAGTCTGACTTAATATCAAGGCCGGGGATTTTTTTTAAAAATTACTTAGTTTTCAGGTGTAGATTAGAATACTGTTCAAAGAGAAATCGATTATGACATTCTATATGTTGATATGACTACTTAGCCACTTAGAATAGATAAAAGATGATCGTATGTAAAAATTGTACCCGGAACGACTAATAGATCAAATTTTACGACAAAGATATTGAAGCCAACTGTGCTGGCTGAGGATCGGTCATGAGCAGTAATACTTTTTGTCTAATAAAAGTATTTTGGGAAAGTAATCTAGTTAAAAAAAAACATTGTTTTACGTACATCATAAGGAGCGTAATAGTTCTCGTCTCTTAAACCTTATCTGCCCGCAGTTAATCCTACCTTCTAATGAACAAGGTTTTGACGACCGACTTTATTATGCATAGTAACTCAGCCAAATTATTATGAGCCATAAAGGGCACAAAAAGTGTAAAAAACGCGTATCAAGTAAATTGTGAAGTTGACAACCCTGATTCATGTACAAAATAAAAAGTAGGATTCGCTTTAATACTAATAGTCTGATTGTAGCCGCGGATAATAGAAGTTTATACAAAAAATATTATAAATTATTTTTATGTGATATCAATTTAATTTGCTATTTGTAAACAATATTTAAGTGCATTGATTATGGATATACCCGATTTTAACGAAATCTTTAAACAGATCAAAATCAATTTCTGGTTAATGGGCATACCTATTGATGAACCTGGGATAAACATACGATACTTTGTTATGCTCTTCACTCTATCTCTTGTGGTTGCTGAGGAAATAGCGTTCTTCTTTTCAAAATTTTCGTTTGAAAATTTTCTAGAATTAACTCAGTTGGCACCATGCACTTGCATCGGGATACTATCAATCTTAAAAATCATTTTCATCGCAATGAAAAGGCGGAGTATTTTTGATTTAATTCTTTGCCTCAAAAAATTGTACGAAGACATATTATGTGATACAAATAAAAGAGAACTAATAAAAAAGGATTTCACATTTCTCAAATATCTTGTTAAATACTTTTTCATTTTGAACTTTATTTTGATCAACGTGTACAATTTTTCTACACTGCTCATCATATCATATCATTTCTATATGAAAAACGTAATAATTTATACCTTGCCGTATAATGTCCTTTTACCGTTTTCAACCGACACATGGTATACTTGGTTAATAGTGTACATTCATTCTATAATTTGCGGTAAGTATTTGCAGAACTTAACTAAACAAAGCTGTGGTAACCCAGTGGTAGCACCGTGCGACTCTTTCGAGGAGGTCACGGGTTCAAACCCGGGCAGACACCAATGAGTATTCTGTTAAAACTTATGTGTCTAATTGATAATTGCAAATTATCACACGCTTTTCGGTGAAGGAAAACATCGTGAGGAAACCTGCATATCTCTAGAGAATTCAGAGATATGTGTAACCTGCCAATCCGCATTGGAGCAGCGTGGTAGGTCTAAGTTCCAAACCTTCTCTCCAAAAACGTAGAGAAGAGACCTATTCTCAGCAGTGGAATAGTAACAGGCCGGTACTTACTTACTTACTAACCAAAAACTAAGTAGCCTATGTATTCTAGGTTTAAATACTTGTGAGCAAAATTTCATACAAACTCGTATGTCGTTGGACTTTCAAATGATATAAAACGCTCTCTTCCACGCCGTGTGGTATCCGGCTGAATAAAATAGTACCATCCTCATTTCTTACCGAGGTGTCGTAAAAGGCGACTAAGGTAAGTCGAACCACCGTGTGGTATCCGGCTGAGTAGAATAGACCAACCTCATTTCTTACCGAGGTGTCGTAAAAGGCGACTAAAGTAGGTCGACCCACCGTGTGGTATCCGGCTAAGTAGAATAGACCAACCTCATTACTTACCGAGGTGTCGTAAAAGGCGACTAAGGTAAGTTGTCGTCAGGCAGGTGGCCGGTCGTAACAACGCAGCCAAATCATGTGACAGCATGTTTATAACATGTTGTGCCGACCCCACTTAGAGTGGGATAAGGGTAGGAAGATGATGATAAAAAAACTCTCTTCCCTGTCTCCAACATACACACACAAACACACACACACATGCGTGAACGCACTTATACTTACCAATATTAGTATAATTTGTTTTTTACTAATAATAGGCCTTTTACACAGTCGGGATAAACTACCCGACCAAGATGACCTTGGTCAGGTGACATGCGCTTCCGACCAAGGCCGTTGGCACCAAATATCAGATATCCAGATCACCAAATATCCATTTTTACACCGACCTGACCAACTTCACCTTGGTCGGGTAGTTCAAAGTGACCGTATTGAAGGCTTGTAAATGTTTTAGGTTTTATCTGCGTTTTATACTACACCACCGTGGACTCATTGTACCATATAATGACGTCGCATATTTGCGCTCAATTTTCTCTACTGAGTGATGAAATACAATCGCTGGATAAAACTACCTCTCACAATCTTAGCGGAATTGTTAAAAAACATCAATATATTTTAAAGTATGTTTCTTTTTTTTATATATTTTGCTTTCGCTTCGGTTTCCTCTGTTACATATGTAAATGTTCTAACGTAAAACTTAAGTTAACAAATAATTCATTATAATAAATCTACTAAATAAATATCCTCAACACATAATGCAATACCACGAATATGGTTATCATTTACATCCGCTGTGGTATCCGGCTAAGTGGAATAGACCACCCTAATTTCTTAGCAAGGTGTAGTAAAAGGCGACTGAGGCAAGTTAACCTACCGTGTGATATCCGGATGAGTAGAATAGACCACCATCTTTCTTCCCGAGGCGTCGTAAAATGGAATAAAAGTTGACGTCAGGCAGGCGGCCGGTCGTATAATACCTAGCCAAATCAGGTGACAACATGTTGTGCCCACCCCACTTAGAGTGGGATAAGGGCAGAAGGATGATAATGGTTATTATTAAATCAAACACAACAATAGACCTAAGGAGTAACCTTGTGGTACCCCTATATTATTAATTGCAGTTGATTCAGTAATATATAAACGTGTTTGAATACTAAAGTAAAATAAGTGAAAATAAGAATATATTATAAAAGCTGTTTAAATACTAAAGTAAAATAAAATGCTTTTTTAAAATTGCTTCCAAAAATTATTGAGTCAGATTATTAAAAAATAACTTTTTCAGATTATCACAAGATCTAGAAGAAATTTTTCAAGCACCAAATTTATTTAACGTCCTTATTGGATCCATTGAAATATGTGCTCTTGGATTTAATTTAACGGTAAATTCTAATTCAATTTACAACAAACTAAATATATATGTTATGAATGTAATAAATTTAAATTTGTTTTATTAGATGGGACAGTGGTCGAAAGTACCAGGAGTTGTGTTATTTCTGATGTCAGTTTTAATTCAAATTTTGATGATCAGCGTGTTTGGAGAAAGTCTCATACGAGAGGTGAGTCTGAAATATCCTTACTTATATACACAGAGTTCCCAAAGGCTGTCTGTCTTTATGCGATCGATTTTCTCAAAATCTACTGTTTGTTTCTTTGTAATCTCTTTATTGCATCATTTAAAAAATTGAAACAAAAAACAACATAATATGCAATGGCGGACTTATTCCAGAATCGGAATCTTTTCAAGTCAACCAAATTTAAAAAGTGAATTTAATTAAAAATATTTTCTATACTGTATGGATATTTGTACGATTTTTACTAAAAATTACTGGAATTCTTGAGGAAGTTTCGTGGTATACTTCGGAACGGCTGTACTTGTGCTTTGATGGGACTTTCACTCTAAGATAGGGGAGGTTGTGAAGCAACATATAGTCTACTGGTTATCCTAGAACTACCGCGGGTAGTAATTTACGCGGGAAATACTTTGTAACACACTGACCCAAATTTCCACGTGGGTATATACGCAGGCAGTGCTAGTTAGTAAATATTTAAAACTTACATGGAAATTGAAAAAACGTATTAAACTTGGCCTCTGTGTTATTTGTTTTATCTTTATTTTCTCGCTTCCTTTGAGAATGCGATGCGAGGTAAAGTTGCGCTGAACTAATGACTACATTTGACATCTAGAGCAGAAGAGTCGGCGAAGCAGCGTTCTTATGCAAGTGGTATGAAATGAACAAAACGGCCAAGAAAATAATTTTCATCATAATGTTGAGGTCAGTGATCCCATATTTAAATGAATTAATCTCTCGGGGTAGGAACTATCGAAAATGTCTGGCTAAAGGGGAAACATCATATACTATGACGTAAATAGAAGTCAAATTTAATGAACTTTAAGGGTGTCTGACAGGGGGTTTCCACTATGTCCAAGTGTCTGGCATTGACTGACGTGATTTTTAATATTATTCTAAAGGTAATATCAAAAGATCAAGCCTTATACTATGACGAAATTAATTCGGAATTTTGCAAACTTGAGTACCTCGTATCTCCCAGAGCCATTATAATCGAAGTTCCATAATCTACCATCGTTCTTACCTGTGTTGGGAGCATGCACTGACAAAGTTTCAGCTTTTATAAAATGACGAAGGTCTGGCGCTCACGGGATCTTGGGTCATAAGAATAGAAAGCAAATAATATTTGAGCTGTCAAATGCAAAGCTGTGATAGCAGAAAGTTCTAAACCTGGGAGCGATTCCCAAATGTTACCCTGCCGGGTAACATTTGGGAATCGTCATGATAGATTTATAATAAAATAAACAAATATTGTCGAACAGTCTAAAATGGAAATTGTTTATTCTAAGAAATAATTAGTACAACGATATTTCTCCTTTATATTTATTCAATAAATTAAAAAAAAATTATAAACCAATAAAATCGATTTTCTTGAAAATATTTTTTTTAGACAGCTTATTAAATCCGCGCATAACGACAACAACCAGGTACATCAAAAGGCGCCACTACTCTCCTTACCGCAGCTCTCGGTGCCTCTCCGCACCTCGCCACAGCTCCTCCTTTTCCTTCCGTTACCATATTATATGAAAATAATTCGACTGTATCAAAAAATTGTAAAAACCAATTGCGAATATCTATATATTATTTTTTTCATTCAAACAAAAGTAAGTAATAACATTATATTCTCAACAATTCATGTCCTTTCAGATCCAATAAGCCACAGAAACTTACAGCGTACAAATTCTCCGTAATATCTTATGAAAGTTTTACAAAGGTAAGAGTACAATTCTCGCTGAAAGAGTTTCGCAATATCTAACTAAGCGACATGAATTCAAGGAAAATTTGTCAAATATTTTTTTCCTATGTCTAACTAATAAAAATCTCTATTGTAATATTGTAATATCGTACTAATATTATAAATGCGAAAGTTTGTAAGTATGGATGTAAGTTTGTTACTCTTTTACGGCGAATCCGCTGAACCAATATTGATAAAATTTAGCACAATTATTCCTTATACACAAGAATAACATACCTATAGAAATCCTATTAATTCTACAGGAATAGGATGACATTGAAAAGACATAAAAATTTCTGAATTTTTGGTACAATTAAAGTTAAAAATTGGACTTAAATATTGTATATAAAATTCCGGATTTGACGATATCACTGCTACAATAATTAAATACAATAACTAATTGTAGACTTGAGAGTCCCGATATGTCTGAAAAGTAAAATATAGGTCTTAAGGCAAACTGCGAAGAGAATGACTGAATGGAAGAATAGTACAGAATAGTAAAATAAATAATTTAAACTTTACATTAAACATACGACAACTATACACTGTCCATTATATTAACCATCTTTTGACAGATTGACGATAGTGATGTCCTAAAGATTCTCGTATGCGATACCATTCCGATTATAGTACCTACTATCATTAATCGAATTACGTACCTAAGTAATTCGATTAATGATAACCTACGTAAACTAGATTACTACTTGAGAAAAGAAATTCCAACTTTGAGAAAACTTATTGTTTCTTTGAAAAGAAGTGGTCTATTTCATGGTGAAAAATCTTCTTTGGTCAAAGTTTTGAACACAATTGGCTTTTCATATAAAAAGTTAAATAAAAGAAAATTATTAATGGAACGCACAGATATAGCTACAGCACGTTGTGATTTTTTAAGAGAGGCAAAGAAAATACAAGATTGGGCAAATATTGTTTTCACGGATGAAACATGGCTCAACGCTAACCACACACTATCTCGTTTCTGGACTGATGATACTGCTGATTCCACTTCCTCAGTACCAATGGGAAAAGGTGAGCGCCTAATCATTTGCCATGCAGGTACAGCAAAAGGATTTGTACAAGACGCACTGTTGGCATTTAAATCGAAGAAATCAAATGACTACCACGAAGAGATGAATGCAAATGTGTATGAAGAGTGGTTCAAAAAAATGCTCATTTCATTGGAAGAACCATCAATAATTTTTATTGATAATGCGCCCTACCACTCCCGTCAAATTGACAAAATGCCAACACAGGCTAATAAAAAGCATGAAATAATTAATTGGCTTCGGGACAATGGAGAAAATGTGGACGACTCAATGTTAAAAGTTGAATTAATAAAAATATTAAAAACCAAAAAGAGAGCAAAACGCTATGTAATCAATGAAATGGCAGCAGAATATGGCCATACTGTTCTTCGGATTCCTCCATACCACTGCCAGTACAACGCAATAGAACTTATATGGGCACAAGTAAAAGGGCATGCTGCGAGATGCAATACAAGCCCCCCATTCACAGCGAATAAAATGTTGCAATTGCTAAAAAATGCTTGCACCCACGTAACGGCCGAGAACTGGGCAAGTGTGGTGGAAAGAACTAAAAGAGTAATATTCTCTGATTGGGAACGTGATATTGCGTTTGATAATATATTATCTACACAAGAGCTAATAATAACTGCTACTGAAGACTCCTCATCGGAGGAGTCTAGTGTTGATTATCATTCCGACGACTCGTGCTAATAAAATAAATTAAAATATCCTGATTGTTTTATTTGTATTCATGTATTAACTAAGAAGAAAGTAAAACTTTATATAATGTTATTAAATGTCTTTTAATACTCGTAACATCGATTTCTACCGATTATTTTTAATCTGTGGCATAATCGTAGAAACCATTATGTGTGACATCACTAAGTGGGCGGTACCCATCCATAAAGTACAAATATTATTTGTATGATATTTGTACGTAAGCAATACAAAACTTAATGAGCGTGAGCTGTCAAAAGACTGATAATATGATGGACGCAGTATAAGCATACAACGCCTAAACGGGCAGACCAATTTCATTTGTATTAATAATAATTTAATTTATTTTCAGATTATCAGCACTTCTTGGTCATATTTTACAATACTGAGAACAGTTTATACACCACCCAACACAAAGGGATAGATTATCTATACTGATATCGTAAAGAGGAAATATTTGTATGTATGTTTGTAATGTTTTCATACAAAAACTACTGGACTGATTTAAAAAATCCTTTCACCATTAGAAAACTGCATCTTTACTAAGCAACATTACATTAAAAAATAGGGATCCATAATAAAATATAATAAGGTGTAAAAAATTAGTATTAAAAATCTGTCATTGCGAGCGCTGCGGAATTTATTGATGGTAGACCAAAAAAATGTTCTACAGTATCATAGAACGTATCACTATCCTACAAAAAAGTCTGCGACGCCATTGTTGGATAACAACTATAGTTATGCCAATATAACTAATTTTTTATTCATTAGATTAGGAATGTTAGTGTAATTAAAAACTAAGAAACCTAAGTGAAATAAAACTTTAATGTTAACAAAAATAAATCTATAGTCCGACTTAGTAGACTTTCCACTGCCATGAGATCGGTATGTACGCGGGTGAAACCGTGGGATATTATAATTATAAACTATATTTCCGTACCAGGCGTGAATAACTTAACAAGTCCCAAACACTTACTTTTCAAGGCAGCCATTAATAGGTTTACGTTGAGTATACGATCAAGAGAGTTATTTAAATATTCAGAAGTTTGTATGTGCGATATATAAGACTTATCGACTTCGGTGAAATATTCTCCGTATAATTAGACAATCCTAATGTCTATTATGATTAAACATATAAGCCGACTTATCAACATATTCACGCCTGGCATTGATTTGTTGTATTCCTATAGATATTTTATATTTTCTTACAGCCTTGGATGCACCAGAGGAAAATATAATTCATTAGAAAGTCTATCTTTAATATTTAAATGAGTTAATCTTGTATATATATTTTCCGAATCTCGGAAACGGCTCCAACGATTTTCCTAAAATTCAGCATGTATGAGGTTTTGGGGGAGAAAAATTGATCTAGCTAGGTTTTATGTAATAAAAATATTATTTTATCCCAGTTTTTGGGCATTAAAAAACACTAACATTTATATTGAATTGAATTTTCGCCATTAACTGTCAAGTCGACGTAGCTTATTCGCGTAACGGGCAGCCTCGAGAAATGAGAATGCCAAGGATCGATCCCAACTAAATGATTGTATGTAAAAAATTACCGAGCGAAGCTCGGTTACCCAGATATTATATTTTTATGTAACTTTAGAATTTTCATAACGTTAAAATACATTTTTTTTTAAATAAGGTAAAAGGTTTAAGTCACGTTTGTTTTTAAGGTGTATATTAAAAACCTAGTGTAGAATAGAAAATTTATTAGTGTAGAATATATAATAAATATTAAACAAAAGTATTTCTATTACTAAAATTTAATTTAGATGTAAAACTTTGTTCGTTTTTCAATTTTTTAGCTTCTTTGCAGCCTAGAAGATTCTGTCGATCGTCAATCATTAAAATCCATTATAAATTATTATCCGTTAGAAGGGGTATCTCCGAGCAGTGTTAACGCGGAATAAACCAGACCTGTAATAAAGAAATAAAAGTCAATAAATAGTAAAGAAATGTAATTAGAGAGCGTTTAAAACTCTTTTGTTTCAAGCGAATCACGCATCGAAAGCGCATTCCACATGTCATTGTCTTTGTAAAATTTATTGAAATGATCTAGTAAGTAATTTAATGATATGAGAATATATAGCATAGAATTAAGCAACTAATTTATAACCTGAAATTGAGTATTGTTTTCATTTGTAACAACAGTATAACATAGCGATAGGTAAAAGACGCGGAACAAATCAATAAAATGATCTCAGATATTCTTCTTTCTCTAATTATCAATCTATTTTAAATATGTCGCTTACTCGAATGAAAATGAGCGGCCGCCAGTTAATTTTAGTTAAACTAACGAAGCGAAAAACAATTTGGTGAGGTTATTTTGCAGACATAAATTTAACAAAAATTGTATTGATTTAAACAAGTGCATAAATCAGAAAATAATTTTTAATATTCCAACTAGCATTTCTAAACAATTATACGAGAACACAAATGCTTAGTCAATACTGCTAATAAATACTAATATATGAACATTATGAATACCAAACTACATCTTGAGTCGTATCAGATTAATTTAAAGATTAATATTATGATATTAATCTTTGTTATTATATACCCCAATAGCCAACATTTTTTTGCTTAATTAAAAAGACTACACTTACCCTCTCTTATTTAAGTACCAGTTGCCCATATGTAGATTTGCCCCACTACAATTGTTAGAATTGACCTGCCCCATATCATTGCAACGTCTTCCCACAAGATGGTTACGGGTTACTGTTGAAGCGAAGTATTCCCATGCTCTATTGTGGTCACATATTGGAGTGTAGCATCCGGGTTGAGATCTGCCGCCGTTAGGGAAGAAATCAGCGTCGCCAATAGCAGATCCGAGACCAAGACCGGCTATTCCTCCATTTGTATGTATACCTTCTACGTAAACACCATCTGCTCTACGTATGCGGTTATTATTATCGCTCCAGAGAGGTCCAGCAGGGTCCAAAGCTATTGTAAAAACAATACTCGTATTTAAGACTGTTCTTAATGAGTCAATACATTTCGTTCACATATCAATATTACATAGTTGAGTAGAATAGACCACCGCCATTGTAAAATACGAGTTACAAGGTGTCGTAAAATACGACTAACGTAACTTGACTGCAAGCTGTCGTAAAATACGTATGTACCTACTTAAAGAAGCCATATCGCATCTAAAATAACTTTTTTACTGTAGATTCCATCATCATCATCCTCCTGATGTTGATGACGACATGTTTATAACATGTTGTGCCGACCCCACTTAGTATGAGATAAGGGCAGGAGGATAATGATGTTTTTTTTAATATATGGGACACTTACACACACGGTCGTCCGTCCCCAAAGTAAGTTACTTAATACTTGTGTTATGGGTGAGAGACAACTGTTGAATATATACTTATATACATTTTAAATACATACTTAAATACAAATATACACCCAGACTAGAACCAACAAATTTATTTAAAAAAAATGTTAGCCCTCGGACTCGAACCCGCGACCCGCGGAGCTGCAAGCAGGGTCACTTCCCACTGCGCCAACGTTTTATCGTTTTCTTTTAAGCTCATTTAATGTAATAGTTGCCTGGAAGAGATCACTGTAAGTGATACGACCACCCTTGCAATAAAGTTATCGTAAATTTAAAAAAAACAATTTGACATACCAGTAACACGTGCCACTCTTCCACCAAGTTCTCTCCCAGCGTTTCCAACAAGATGAGAACCTAAACTAAATCCAATTAGATGCATGGTATTGAATGGTGCGCCTGTTACTCTGTTCAGGAAGTTGAGGAATTGTCCAAGGCCACGCCCTACTGCTGGCACACCTCTAACTGCAGTCGGATAAGGAGTTATTGCAAGCCTCCTCCAGTCGATAATAATGACGTTTGTTGCTGCTCTGTTAAGGTACGCTACAAATAAACAAATAAAGTTATAGTAGATGGGTTATAGTAGTTATAGCAATGCTATTTTTTTTAAAAGGATACTAAAAAAAATTGAAAAAGAAACGAAAAAAATAGTTGGACAGGTGGGCCTGGAACCTAGGTATTTTCACCTGTCTAGACGGCCAAAATGAAATACAATGAAATGAACGAATGAATAAATGAAGTACAATGACTTTAAGTTTCAAAGCGTAAATTGACTTCTATATCCAACGTAAATTTTAGAATTTTCCCGAAAATAGGAATGAAAATACATTTTTTTTTAATGTAACCTAGCTAGATCGAGTTTTTCTTCCCAAAACCCTATACATACTGAATATCAGAAAAATTGTTGTAGCAGTTTCCGAGATTTCGATAATATATTTAGCTAGATCGATTTTTTCCCCCATAACCCCCTACATACTGAATTTCAGGAAAATCGTTGAAGCCCTTTCCGAGATTCCGAAAATATATTTATATATACATACAAGATTAACTCATTTAAATATTAAAGATAAAATAAAAAAAATTGACATAAATATTAGGATTTGATTGATCTGAATTCATCTAATTGAGCTAAGGCAATCAAACTAAATTTGGATGTTATTGCCATGGTAAAAGTATTGAATGTATGTAATTTGTAAAGCTTACATATTCAAAAGTCCACAAATAAAACAAATCAAATATTATAATATTTCACAAGCAATTCCGAGTTGTTCCTAAATATATTTGAAAAGTTCCTGTTACTAGATATCGCCATAAAAATCAAAAAGTTGTTAATAGTATAGTATAATAATATCAAATAATAGTATAGTATTTAACTACTAATAGTATTCAAATGTTTTTTATGATATCATAAAACATTATCTTCGTAGATTAATATAACATATACCTTAAAATTTAAAACGATCATTTATTTTTAATAAATAAATAGATCGTCATTTTATTATAGTCATATGTTTTTCTAGCCCTTTCTTGCATAATCCGTAATTAACGTCTTGCGTCACAGATAAGATTATAATAAGATAATATACAACACTCATAAGTAGATGTATGAATAATATATATACATACTAAATTATACTTATGTATGTCTAGCTATAAATTTTAACGCAGAGTCGGTTATTTAATCAACGAAAACCCTTTAAACAATGAAGTAGAAGCAAGTGGACAGAACAAATGCCATCTAAGAGTAACGATTATTAGCTGACTTTAGTAGAGAAACCAAAATCGACGGACTAACTCACTCTAGGTTTAAAAGGTAAAGGCCCAAGAGAATATTCTACTATACTTACATTCATTTATATATTCTATATTCATATGAATAACAATTTAAAAATACTGAATAATGAAATCAATTAATAATTTAATTTTATTATTCGTTTTAACATCTCGTTTAAATTGCCTCTTCAAATGACAAGAGGGCTGGCTCCTTTTTCGCACAAAGAATCAGCTTAGCGATTCAGCGCGGAAACGCTGCCAGCATTCTTGGGACCATTCCACGTGGTCATAATATGTACAGTCCTAGCATGATAGTAATTTAAGATATTAGTACCTGGTTGACCAAGAATTGATCACTAATTTTTTATAAAATACAAAAAAGAAACTTAAAAAAAACAATTAGGATGGATCCTAGGTATTTACATTTACAAGAATACCCGTTCCCAAATAAGCTACGCTGACTTGTTTCTAGTTTATGGCAAAAAAAGCTACGCTGCCTTGTTTCTAGTTTATGGCAAAAACAGTGTTTTATATTCAATATAAATTGTAGTATTTTTTAATGCCTAAAAACAGGCCTAAAAGATTATTTTTACTTAAAACCTAGCTAGATCGTTTATTCTTCCCCAAAACCCCTACATGCTGAATGTCAGGAAAATCTTTGGAGCCGTTTCTTACGTCACGTACATAACGTAAATAAAAAAAATAAAGAAATTAAATATTACCATTTCTGATAACTGGATTTAGGTTAGTTTTCTGGTTGCTGAGCCATCCGTGAGCGATGACAACAGTAGGATCTCTTGGGTTGAAATTTGATGAAGTAATACTGTTAGCATTGTTGATTATTAATCTCTGATGTGAAGTAGGATTGCGCCTAAAAGAGGAATTTCAAAATATATTATTAAATCTGTGGCTTAGTGCGAGTTTTTGAACTTACTCGATCGCGTTAGCGTAACCTAGATTTATATGGAGCAGGAACAGCGGTCACTAGATGTCGCTGTTGCAGCGTCATACAAATTGGCGTTACGTTAACTTAATCAAGTACCTTAAAATAACTCGCACTTAGCACACTGAACTTTTTTTTAAAGATTACCAGCAATTTGGATTACAAATACTAGTAAACTTATTAACCCTAGCTTAGCTAAATTCTTGTGTTAGGAGTGGGTTCACGTCGGTAGTATGATAGCCGGGATTCGAACTTAGGACCTCTCGAACGCAAGTGCGTTACCCTAACCATTCCGCTACCGCCGCTTTGAATTCCATAATATGTTTTATCTACTCTGATACTATAATACAAAGATTATAAAACTGAAACCAAAATTCTTATGACAAACATTACGTAGGTACAGGCCAAAAATAAAGTTTTACTACGATACAGGTCTTGTATGGACACCTGTATGATAATATAACTTTTTAATCATAACTATACACCTATACAACCTCCAGCTGGACCAAGGAGGTTGAACCTCTACCTTAAAAAAGAAGGTTTCAATGAACGAGTCCGCGACAACGCAACACGCATGCGCAATCGATGTTTGCACCTTGGCGCTAACATTTGATATTTAAAAAATCTTTTCAATATTTAAACAAAGTTTGGTTTTTATTAATATTGTTTTACGTATTATAGTATGAGAGTAGATAAAGTAGTGTATGACATTGTACATAACTTGGTCTTATAACACTCGTGTTATAAGAACCCTTGCTATGCAACAGTAACATAATCTACTATTTTCTTACAGTTTTTAATTATTTACCTCGTGAAAAGGTGGTACTCATTATTGTCGGGGTTTCTCAGAAGGTCATCCAAGAGTTCCTCATCAACAGGGGCCAGTAAGTCACCTTGACGAATAATTCCATCTTCATCTTGATATTCAAAGAAACGGGGGTACTTGCCATCGATTAGCTGAGATGGGCCCGCGATGGTGGTGGAAACTAAAAAAAACCATTTTCTTATATAAAGACAAATTGGGATGAAAAGACGATATATTAAAAGCGTAAGATCATCAATACAAATCACGTATAATTTTTAATTACACTGTTTTTAATTTTGATCCCGGAACTATCTGTGACCCTTCAGTCACAGAACTTACAATATTCATAATTATTAATACAGTAAGATACGGTCGGCACAATAAGTTATAAACATGTTGTAACAAGATTTGGCTAGACATTTTACGACCGGCCGCCTGCCTGACATCAACATACTTTAGTCGCCTTTTACGACACCTCGGTGAGAAATACGGGTAATCAATTATACTCGATCGGATACCATAAAGCTGCTCAACTTACCTTAGTCGCTTTTTACGATACCGCGGTAAGATATGAGGGTGTTCTATTCTACTCAGCTGGATACCACACGGCAGTACAACTTCCTTTTTTACGACACATCGTTAAGAAATGAGAGTTGTCTATTTTACTCAACCGGATACCACATGGTGGGTCAACTTACCTTAGTCGCCTTTTACAATTAGATATAAATTGGATATATAATAATTATCAAATGTCACCTGATTAATGTTTATTTTTTTAATAACTAAACGAACTTTAAGGGAGATTATTTTTAATAAATTGTACAACGCTTTCTATAATAATATATAATACTCTTTAAGAATTTTAACACAGAAAACACGATATACCTATTACTATATTACCTTGACAAAATTTGTGTATTATCTTTGTGGCTAGTAAATTTGTTAATAATTAAGTCTTTTTCAATGTTTCCTTTAAATAACTTATTGCAATTTTCAGCTTAATTTGAATTATTATTTTCAAAATAATAAATATAGTATGGAGAAATTTCAAATTGTATAAAAAAGACACGTACCCACCATACACAGTATACACAAAATAGTCTTCATGTTCTCAACTGCGGCTGGTGGTTTTCTAAATCGTTCCCGAAAAATTTAATTTTATATCTTTGCAATTCAGCGCGTTTTGCCGATAATTTTAATTTATCAGCTATTTATCCAATTAATCTTGATAATTACTGTATTTAACATTCGCAATTGAATTTGTAATTAGAATCTTAATGCGCATTTTAATGATTTCAAATATGAGTTTTCTGTTTTTTATATTGCATATACGACGCATTATAAATACAAAAACGACTGATCCTATCTTCGTGTGGCTTTCACTAGTAAGTAACGGCACATATACCTAAGACATGTTTTGTTTTAGTCACAAAAACAAAAAGTTATGTCGAAATTAAAGTATACAAAGATACTGGTACTATTATCCGTTATAGGAGTAATCGATAACACAAGTAAAACTAAAGCCGCTTAAAAAGACCGATAACGCACAACACACGCGAAAGAATAATAAGTTAACCATGTTTCAATAGGTATATTGAAAGTTTTTTGGAAATGGTACGACATTCGAACCTACATATTTTAAGTGAAGTTCCTGAAAGACTCTGAGCCATAGCCGTTACTCGCTAAAATAAATATTTAATGTCTTGTATTTAGACACGATTCGCGATGTTCATATGTAGTTTATGACGAAAATCATTTGTGGGTTTTGTTATAGTATTCTATAATAAAAATTTACAACCAATTTAAACTTTGCTATTACAGTAGTTTTAAAATAACTATTAAAAGTAGACTGATATAGAAAGTCTACTATGATATTGAGGATTACATAGACGATAAGATAAGTGGAGCAACTCTTCGACCTTGTACAAATTAAAATTCAAAATATTCTTTATTCAAATGAACTTGTAAACAAGTGCTTTTGAATCGACAACTCTACGGCTGGTTCGGAAAGCTGTTCCTACAGAGAAGAGCCAGCAAGAAACTCGGCGATTGCTCTTTTAAAAATTTGTCTTAAAAATGTACTTTTAGTACTAGTTATATTTAGTCATTACTGTCTTATAGTTTTTACAATTTTAATTAATAACTATGTTTTAAAATTATTTTAATATAAAATTAAAAAAAATTGAATTGTATGAACCAGGAATAATTTTGTTAGTTTTTGAATACAAAAGAAATTATTATGTAATGAAACATATCGGCCATCATCGGCTGATAACAAATCTGTAGATATACAATATAACGTGGTAACTAACTGAATGCATTTATTATTTTCATGTTTTGCAATATGACCTAGTACAATGACAGTCTGTGATTAATGTCCTTTTAAGTTGATATGATTGATAAAGGCAAGGTGCGACAAGATATAGAATTATCTTTAATTTTTAAATTAAATTTTCAATTTAATATTTGAATATTTTCATAAAATTCAGCATGTAAGGGATATTGGTGATATTTAATATTTTTAATTTAAATATTTTCACTAAATTCAACATGTGAGGGGTATTGGGATAATTGATCTAGATCGATTTATTTAAAAAATATCTTTTTAAAATTAAATATATCTATCTGTTCTATAACACAGGGGTACCTGTTTTCAGGCACTGATAAAATGCTAAAATATAGAATAAAAATTATATTTTTTGCTGTCATTTGTAGAGTTGTAATTGCTTAGTGGATAACGGGCAAACTAAAGAAGTGAAAATAGCAGAGCCCCACTCACCCAATTTTTTCTTTTTTTTTCAAGTTTCATCCCTTTCATATCTTTTAAATCAATGCCAATAATATTAAAATAAAGAGAAACCAAGTAAGACTAATTATGTGTCTCTCATTTTATGTGACATTAGATAAAGATAAATACGAATTTCATCTTCCTGTTCTTATTTGTTAACACATTTTCACATACGCCCTGCCAATGATTCCTCTACTGTATAATAATAACTATCTCAGTTGATTTTGCACTACATATTAGGCCAAGATATACTATAAGACTGTCCACTGTGACTGCTTATATCAATGAATCAACAGAATCCATAATATTTAATGAGAATCTAAACGAAACCTCAGCGTAGGGTACCAGACCTCGCGGTCGATCGCCTATGCGGTGGACCGATCAAATAAAATCTGTTGTTGGTGGCCCTCTTCATGAATGCGCAAGGAAGACGGCAAACAGGGAAAAATGGCGAAACATCGTAAAGCAAGCGATAAGCGCCCCAACTACGTGACGGCCACGACCGCTCTACCAAGAGCGTATCGACGGAGAAGAAGAAACGAAACACAAAATTCTATTTATGTCCAAAATAATTGACATTATTTAAAATTGGTGATGGTTAGGTAAAGTTGCCTACGACAGGCTTTACATTTGAGTATGCCACAGCCGACAGCATAAAGTAACGGCTTGTTACTTTCCCACTGCTGGGAATATTTCTTCTCTCTCTGTTTTTGGAGAGAAGGATTGGAGCTTTGTCCTTCCACGGTACTGCGAATTGATTGATAGGTAAAACATATCACGATGTTTTCCTTCACCGAAGCGTATGATAAATTGCAATAATCAATTAAACATAAGTTTTAACATAAAAACTCGTTGGTGCTTCTCTGGGGTATGAACTCGTGACCTTTTGAAAGAGTTGCACGTTCCCTTTGCTGAGCTATCACAGCTGCCGATGGCATACTCTATTAAAAATATTGTTACGTATATCCCATGATATGCGTATATCCCAAACATAAATCATTAAAACTAAGACTTTATCGTCAAACAATCGTTCTAACTTTTGTAGAACCTAGACTTAAATCTTTAAAAAAATGTGAAGCTTTTGATACTTTTTAGGCACTTTAAATGTCTACTAGTATAGTACATCGAATTATGTGTGAATAAGTAGGAATAAGTAGGAAGTCAATAATACAACATACTCGTATGCAGAAATTCTTTATTAAGGATGAAAAAAAAATATTTTCATTATGAAAGACAAGTAATGCAAAAAAAAATCTTGTTTAGTTATATATAAAAACAAATTTTAATCCAATGTTATTAACGTGTTACAAAATTTTTGAAATCAATTTGAAAATTATATGGTTATATATGAATCATAGTATATCAATGACCTGGTATTTCATTATATTAAAAAGGGTATCTTCTTGCAGTATTAACTCGGAACATTCCAGATCTGTAAAAATAATTTAAAAACAAATTAGAATTCTATAATAAATAAATCTTTTTTCCCGACAGATGTTTTGTTTACGGCACCTCGATAAGAAAAGAAAGTGAAAAGAAAATTCTACTCAGCCGGATACTACACGGCGGGTCAACTTACCTTAGTAGCCTTTTACGACACCTCGGTAAGAAATGAGGGTGGTCAATTCTACTCAGCTTGACACCACACGGCGGGTCAACTTACATTAGTAGCCTTTTACGACACCTCAATAAGAAATGAGGGTGGTCTATTCTACTCAGCCGGATACCACACGGCGGGATAACTTACATTAGTGGCCTCTTGCGACAGCTCGGTAAGAAATAAAGGTGGTCTATTCTACTCAGCCGGATACCACACGGCGGGTTAACTTACCTTAGTGCCTGTCACGACACCTAATTAAGAAATTAGGGTGTTCTATTCTACTCAGCGGGATACCACGCGGGGTAAAAGCCTTTGCCCCAGTAGTCGACTGAAGAGGGCTGATTATGTAAAAGTTTTAAGTCTTTCCCACTCAACTTATATTGTAAGTTCTTATTTACTTAATTGTAAGACGATTACTTAATTGTAAGATTTTAATGTAATAATTTACTTAATTGTAAGACGATACTTAATTGTATGATAAACATCATGTGGTATCCGGCTGAATAGAATAGTACCACCCTCATTTCTTATCGAGGTGTCGTAAAAGGCTACTAAGGTAAGACGACCCGCCGTGTGGTATCCGGCGGAGTGGAATAGACCAACATCAATTCTTACCGAGGTGTCGTAAAAGGCGACTAAGGTAAGTTGACCCACCGTGTGGTATCTGGTTTAGTAGAATAGACCACACTCTTTCTTACCGAGGTGTCGTAAAATACGACTAAGGTAAGTTGACGTCAGGCAGGCGGCCGGTCGTAAAAACGTAATCAAATCATGTAACAACATGTTTATAACATGTTTTGCCGACCCCACTTAGAGTGGAATAAGGGCAGGAGGATGATGATGACTTAATTGTATGATAAATTTATGAAAACTTACCCTCTCTTGTTCAAGTCGCTGTTGCCCAAATTCAAAGTACTGCCGCGACAGTTATCTGTAGAAACCTGAATCGAATTACTGCATTGTCTGCCCACAAGATGGTTGCGAGTTACAGTCGCAGCAAAGAGTTCATAAGCTCTATTGTGATTACATAAACTGGTTACGCAACCAGGTTGAGAGTTGCCGCCATTGGGGAAGAAGTCTACATTGGCGATCGCAGTTCCAATACCTAAGCCGGCAACACCGCCATCAGTATGAATAGCCTCTACATAGACACCATCGGAACCGCGAAGACGGTTTACGTTCGTCAACCATAGAGGACCTGCAGGATCTAGACCTGTGAAATAAACAATATTTATATTTCTCCAAGCTTTGGTAGCCCAGTAGTAACACCGTGCGACTCTTTCAAACCCAGGCAGACACCAATGAGTTTTCCTGCTAAAAAACTTATGTGTCTATGTGATAATATTGCAATTTATCACACGCTTTTCGGTGAAGGAAATCATCGTGAGGAAACCTGGATATCTCTAGAGAATTCTGGAGATATGTGTAACCTACCAATCCGCATTGGAGCAGCGTGGTAGGTCTTAGCTCCGATCCTTCTCTCCAAAAACGGAGAGAAGAGACCTATTCTCAACAGCGGGATAGTAACAGGCCGCTACTTACTACATACTTTTATATTTCTCCAGTAGATAGAATATGTCCGACTAAGGAGTTATATCTGCTTCCTAATGGTATATTGACTTTTAGCTTCGAAGCTTTCGTTAAGTCGAAGCCACTTTAGTAGAAAAATTTTACTGTTACTAAGTTTACATATATTCTTATTAAGATTTAACTTTGTTGCAGCTTTGAAAAATCTTATCGAGCCACCTTTACGAAACAAATTATTAATAATGGGTTAACTCATTACTTAATACCCGCCGACTACTATAACCCATTATTGAATACTATAGTGTTATTTACTAATTTTTTGTTTTTTCATAAATCTATATAAATACAAAATTTCGTTTTTAATCGAATTAACACTATCGAATTATAAATTTAAATAATTAAAAATGGGACACTTACACACAAGGTCGTCCGTCCCCAAAGTAAGCAACTTAAAACTTGTCTTATGGGTGACAGACAACTGGTGTACATACATATATAATATTAAATAGGTATATGATTAAATATAAATATACACCCTGGCTCGAAGAACCACGACCCGCGCAGCTCATGTTATCAGGAATAAATCAAAGCAAAATGAGTTCAAAGGACAAGATTTTTTTTATTTAAAAATTAATTAATAGGTACCTGTAACACGCGCTGCTCTTCCACCTAACTGTCTACCAGCATTTCCTACTAAATGAGCGCCCAAACTAAAGCCAACGAGATGCATAGTATTAAATGGAGCTCCAGTGACACTATTGAGGAATTGCAAGAATTGTCCCAGACCACGGCCCACAGCTGGGACCCCAGCAACAGCCGTAGCATAAGTCGAAGAAGCAAGTCTTCTCCAGTCCAAAATAATGACGTTTGTTTCAGCTCTTCCAAGGTACGCTGTAATGACAATAATGTATTATCCTACTAATACTACTAGTCTATACTAATATTATAAAGAGGAAAAATTTGTATGTATGTTTATATTTTCACACAAAAACTACTGGATCGATTTTAAAAATTCTTTCACCTTTGAAAAGCTGCGTCTTTACTGAGCAACATTAGCTATATTACAATTAAAAAAATAGAAATCCGTAATTAGGTGTAAAAAAATAAACATTACGCGGTTGAAACCGCGGGATATTGCTTGCAGCAGCAGTATTATAATTGCGAAAGTTTGTGAGTATGTATGTACGTTTGTTACTCTTTCACGGGGACTGCGCTGGACCAATATCTGAATATGAAATTTGTAATAATTATTCCTTATACAACGGAAAAATATGTAAGATATAGAAATCATGTTAATTATACAGGAATAGGATGATATTGAAAAGCGCCATCTAATATCGACCTATCACAACAGTCCATGCAAACGAAGTCGCAAGTTAAAGTTAGAAGTTAAGTTAAAAGCTAGTCTTAGATATTTCACTATAACTGCGATAACCCAGTGGTGAGCGAGAGGTTATGGGTTCAAACCGCGGGCAGGCATCAATGAGTTTTCTGTTAAAAGTTTTTCTGTCTGTGATCTGGATATAAAGAAACCTTGAGTAAGCCTGCATGCACTTCTAAAGAAGTATATAGTGACTATAGATATAGTATATAGTGACTAGTAGTATAAAATATATAAATAAGAATCTCAAACTCAATACTATATCAATTCAATAATATATACTTCCTTTAAAATCTGTATTTACCGAAATTCACATCCACGAGTCATACCTGCGTATTTTTTTCGTTTTTAAACGATTTCTGAATTCAAAATAAAATAATATAACTTATATTCAGTGAAAGTCATTTAAAAATTATATAGTTTAAATATAATATACTTTATAACTTAACTTCAAATGAATTCGTAACTAATTGAATCAATTTATATCGAATTCGCAATTAATATTTATTTTTATTTTATCCACTAATGACTTTTTCTATGGAATTATCTTTAGAAAACACAATACGGTTCCTAAAATATTTTTTGTTGAATCGAAAGCTTCTAGAAGGAATGTGATTTGTTGATAACTTATCACAATCCCCTGTCGCTTAAACTGATTCGAATGCATTTAGTTGCTAATAAATAATAATTTATCATTAATTCATTCAAAATCATCGATTTATCTTATCGAATATTCTAATTATCTATAATTAAGGTTAATCTTATTAATACTTTAAATGATATCTGATTCACTGATTTGATTTAATGTTTTTGTTTCTGTGGGATTAGTTTTATTTTTATAGCGCTTTTTAATTAAAATGCGGATTGTTACTATCCTACGATTAAGGCTTTGTACAATTGATTGGGTCAAAGTCCGGTCTATTTTACAATTGTCAATCGCACCTATCTATATTGCGTCGTTATGCTTTGGCAACAAATTTCCGTTAGTTAAAAGGTTATAGCTATTATGCTGAGGTCCGCCGTGTAGTATCCGGCTGAATAGAATAGTACTACCCTCATTTCTTACCGAGGTGTTGTTAAAGGTGACTAAGGTAAGTCAACCCGCCGTGTGGTATCCGGCTGAGTAGAATAGACCAAGCTCATTTCTTACCGAGGTTTCGTAAAAGGCGACTAAGGTAAGTTGACCCACCGTGTGGTATCCGGTTTAGTAGAATAGACCACCTTCTTTCTTACCGAGGTGTCGTAAAATACGTCTAAAGTAAGTCGACATCAGGCAGGCAGCCAGTCGTAAAAACGCAGTCAAATAATGTGACAGCATGTTTATAGCATGTTGTGCCGACCCCATTTAGAGTGGGGTCTCTCTTTGAACCTGTACAAGACAGTAACGACTTAATGTAAATAATATTAAGAATTATATTTTTAAAAGAGCAACCGCCGAGTTTCTTGCTGGCTCTTCTCGGTAGGAACAGCTTTCCGAACCAGCAGTAGAGTTGACGATTCAAAAGCACTTGATTACAAGTTTATTTGAATAAAGAATATTTTGAATTTGAATTTGAATTTTGAATCTTCGCCCGCCTAATGTAGACAAGAACATCGTGTATGGCCGATACACGATGTTTTGCGCGCCAACGTGATACAAATCTTTGCCCACTAATGTAGCTCCAGGCTTAGTGCGATAAAATCTAACCTGAGACAACTTATTCACCTGATAAAGGCGGTGATTTTGATCTTGTCCGCCAAAATTTTTAAATCATCATCCTTCTACCCTTATCCCACTCTAAGCGGGGTCGGCAAACACGTTATAAACATGTTGTCACACAATTTAGTTACCAATTTTACCACCGACTGCCAGACTGGCGTCAACTTACCTTAGTCGCCTTTTACGACATCTCGGTAAGAAATAAAGGTGGTATATTCTACTCAACCGCATACTACACGGCGGGTAGACATACCTTAGTCGTATTTTACGACCATTCGGTAAGAAAGAGATTGGTCTATTCTACTCAACCGGATACCACTCGGTGGATCAACTTACCTTATTTGCCTTTTACAGCACCTCGGTAAGAAAAACTTTAAAGTAAAAAAAAACGTCTAAAATAGTAGATCCTATTTATAACTAAGAGTATAGAGGTGATACTTTGTATAATTAGGCGTTACTTTGCGGAGATCCATAATACAAAAGTAATAATAAAATTATTTTGCTATAATCCGTAATGAAGTATGATGATGATGATGATTCATCGCGGATTATAGTAAAAGAATTTTATTGTTACTTTTGTATGGAGGTGATACGTTATTGCTATGCCAATGTAGTAGGGTAAATTTTCGTTCATACCATTTCTAACAGTTGGGTTGACATTCGTGTTTTGATTGCTCAGCCAACCGTGAGCGACTACCACTGTTGGATGTCTGGCGTCAAAGTTGGATGATCGGATACTGTTTGCGTCGTTTATGACCAGCCTCTGTTGATTTCTGGGGTTACGCCTATAAGGTCACAATGTATAATGTATATCCACGTCATGTTTGTTTAAGTTAAGTGATTACAAATTAGTAGCGGATATCGAGGATTGCATAAAGTAGCATTATTTAGTTCTATTAAATAGTTCTTAATCTTTAAAAAAAAATCTTTAATATATTTTTTACGCTTCGCCCCTTAACTTATAAACCCATGGTTTCACATAGGTGCATACAATCATTTTCAGCGTGACTTGGCGTCGTGACTCCAACACCTTGAGATCTTTTGGGTTTTCGAAATATGCGCCCAGTTACTACATCTACATCTTTCGACTATATTCCAAATTTAATTTTTCTTTGCCCAGATTTTTTGATAGTATAAACAAGAAGATCCATCGACCGCTACAGTCTTACCAGAACAGTGTCTTATATCATCATCATATTCCTGCCCTTATCCCACTCTAAGTGGGGTCGGCACAACATGTTATACACATGCTATCGCATGATTTGGCTGCGTTTTTACGACCGGCCGCCTGACTGACGTCAACTTATCTTTGTCGGATTTTACGACACCTCGGTAAGAAAGAGGGTGTACGGTCTATTCTACTAAACCGGATACCACACGGTGGGTCAACTTACCATATTCGCCTTTTACGACACCTCGGTAAGAAATGAGGTTGGTCTATTCTACTCAGCCGGATACCACACGGTGGGTCAACTTACCTTAGTCACCTTTTACGTCACCTCGGTAAGAAACGAGGGTGGTACTATTCTATTCAGCCGGATACCACACGGCGTAGAACAGTGTCTTATATATACACATAAATATAGGTATGTGAATATATACTTCGTTGATTACAAAATATATAACGAAATATAAATTAAAATACCTCGTATACAAAAAGTAAGCATTATTAGCTGGATTTCTCTCAAGTTCGCTCAATAGTTCTGTATCGACAGGTTCCAGTAGATCTACAGTATGCATAACTCCGTCGCCATCGGGGATCTCCATGAACCGCGGATACTTGCCCTCAACAAGTTCCGCATGTTCCGCTATTGCAGAACATACTACAACATAATATAATTTAATTATGCAATGATATTAAACACAAAGGAACTTAAATAATACTAAGACTAAAATAATAAAATATAAAAACTACAATAATATCTTGAATTGACCGATCCTTGCTTGGAAATTTTGTAGGAAATAAAAAAAAAAGAAAAAATAATAGGGTAGGCGATATTTTCATTTCTCGCGATCACCCGTTTCCCGAATAAGGTACGCTGACTTGACACTTAATGGCAATAATTCAGATCAATATAAATTTTACCTATACCTACGTTATACCTAGTAGGTTATACCTAGGTTTGAGCCCCTCTACCCTATTATTATTTCTTTTTTTTTGAAGTTTCTTTTTTATTTTATAAAAAATTACATAGCAAGGCTCGGTCACCCAGATATTATATATATATATATATATATATATATATATATATATATATATATATATATATATATATATATATATATATATATATATACACATACACATACAAGATTAACTCATTTAAATATTAAAGATAAATCGATACGATATGATAACGAAACGAGACATCAACGAGACATGAACATCAATTTCATCCGCTTTTTTATATATTTGGACAGCTACAGACAAAATCTGTAAAAAATATCAAATATCAGCTTCAATATCATATTTTTTTAAATTGTCACTGAAGTTAATTTATCCACGTGAATTTTAGGTCTATCCAATGTCCACTGCAAAAAATATTCGTAACATTGTATAAGAAAGCAATAAGAACAAGTTACTAAAAATCTTGTTATAAATAGTTATAATAATTATAATAATAGAGTTGCAGCAAAAGGTTGATTAAATAATAAAATTAAATTAATTTAAAACAAAATCAAACGAGTCCTGTTAAGGACTGGATATATTTACTAACGCTTGCATCTATTGAAAGCTTAATATTCTCACTTTTGATTTTTATCGTCGGATAACAAGAAACTGTTCACGTGGGGTAGAATACAAAGATAGAATACGTGCTAGCGTATCGCTAGCAGAGATCAGATAGTCAAGTCACAGATAATAATTAAAAACAATACTAAGTTAAATACCGGAGATATCTTAGATCAAAATTCGAATAAAATAAAAGAATAAGGATAAAGACTTGAAGTTTGATAATAAAGGCTAATTTAACTGATAAAGGATCCGACACAGCACATCTTAGAACTAACAACAATGACAAAAACAATGGAATATCGCCTCACTAAGAACAAAGAGAATACAGACCTGCAACACACAACAAATACAATACTGTCTTCATGCTTCGTATTTCTTAACGGGTATTCGTTTTTTGTACTAGGTGTCAGTTTTTATAGCATCAGATTTGGGATTTTTAATCGATAATGTACAATTATCGCTAAATTTATTTTCAAATTTGATGATTGATTAGCGTATTATTGACCACAAGTATTACCGAATTTCATTATCATTGGTTGGAATTATTTTATCTTCATTGTTGTCAAAAAATTACTTCTACAATTTACAAAAATAGATTTGAAATTAAAACATTCTCAATCTGTTTATAGATCGATATATTAGATTATAGATACGTATCGAAACTAGTTGCTGATAGTTTTAGTCTATGGTTTGTCTAACAAATGAGAAATTTAAAAAAGGAATTGAAATGAGATAATAGATCAGAAGTGAATGGGAATGGCCTTTGGAAGGAAACATAGCTCAGCCTCATAGGTTCGGAGCCCGGTTAAGTTGTTTCATTATATATAGTATAAAAAAGTATTTTAACGTTTTATCAATAATTTCTAACTATGATTAAAAATTACTCACGTTGATGAAAACCAACGCCAAACTCAATAAATAATTGATACACTCAAACTATCATTTTTGCATAGAGGTTAACGCAGCAATTCAAAACTCCCTTGGATAGATTGGTCTTGCAGATTAAGATTTCAATCTACGGATTAAACATTTACATGTTTTATTAGTTACCAAAAAAGTTATAGATTCGTCGGCCATTGTTATTTTCTCTTAAAGTTGTTATCAAATCTGATGATAATATATTGAAAATTTGTAATTTACTTCTTTTCTATTAAACTGGATATTCTTTAAAAAATTTTAGAGATCAGATGGATTTACTTTATATAATATTATTGTGATAAGCATGTACTGAATAAAAATATATCTGTCAACTATTATAAGAAAATATGGTTTTAATTTAAGTATAAGTAAAAAACATTCATAAATTTGATGCTAATAATCTTTAATCTTTATTAATATGGGTAATTCCTTCCTGTGTTCACTCGGTATAAGCCGGATCTGTAAAAAAAGGTTTAATAAATTAGACGTTACTTTTCGAAGGTTCGTAATAAAAAAAATGATAATATTAGTTTGCTAGAATCGACGA
Source organism: Morpho helenor (assembly GCA_029227775.1). Classification (NCBI taxonomy): domain Eukaryota; kingdom Metazoa; phylum Arthropoda; class Insecta; order Lepidoptera; family Nymphalidae; genus Morpho; species Morpho helenor. The sequence continues at coordinate 10,159,869 of JARGCU010000006.1, forward strand.
TAAAAGAAAGAAAATATATGTAATGTACAGTGTACTATCCGCTTTTTACCTAGGTTAAACTGTGTACAATATTGTTTATTTCTTTAGATACTTCCGAGCTTTGTAATTTTTTTAAACCTAGTAACGTAGACCGGGCTAGATAGATCTGAATAAAGGGACATCCAAAAACTATAACTGGTGTGAAAATACGAAATCTATATTCTAAATGGTTCAATTAAGAAGGGCCAACATTTTCTAAAAACAGTTTTTCAGTTTTCCAGCTTACAGTGTTAATTTACTTTGGGGATTTGGAAGATCGTGTGTGAAAAATCGTTCTATATATTGATTAAAAAAAATTACCCTCTCTTGTTCAAGTTATCGTTGCCCATGTTCAAATTACTTCCACGACAACTGTTTGTATAAACCTGTATCGTGTTAGCGCACTGTTGGGCTACGAGATGGTCGTATTTCACGGTAGCAGCAAATAATTCCCAAGCTCTATTGTGGTTGCAGAACATATCACCGCAACCAGGTTGCGAGCTGCCACCATTGGGGAAGAAGTCAGCGTCGCCAACTGCTGATCCAATGCCAAGGCCAAGAAGACCACCGTCCGAGTGTATAGCTTCTACATATACAGCATCAGATGCACGCAGACAGTTTGAATTTCCAAACCACAATGGACCAGCGGGATCCAAGCCTGTATAAAAGAAATTTATTTATTTTTATTTATTTATTTATTTATATCAAATATAAAAGAAATGTATTTAAAACTAAATTTTTAATGTAAATATAACTTTATGTGTAATTTCTTTTCTCTGTCTCTCATTAACCAATAGACATTTCCGGTGCAAAGTCGCCGCTAGCACCTTGAGACCCAAAAATCCATAGGTTCTTCGAAATATGTGCCCCACCCATTGCCACGTCAGCTTCGCGACCCGTTAAGCTATGTCCGTCACTTTGGTACTTTTAAGGATCTCCTCGTTTCTGCTTTGATCACGTAGAGATACACCGAGCATAGCTCTCTCTATAGCCCGCTGAGTGACTCTGACTTTTCTTCACATCTCATTATCAAATCAAAACCTTTTATAAATAACGTCACAACGTTACGAAATGGAACACTACTCAGCTTAAGTTAAGGTGTTTCTCAACTCGACTTAAATCTAAATCCAAAACCAGTAAAAATGACAGTTATTAGTTCAACTTCACCCACTACAATATTCCTATGCTTTTTTTGTTGATAAATAAAAAGTAAAGTAATGGCCAGTTACCGTCACTTTGCTGAGCCATTCTGCTCCAATAAGGTTGTTAAAGTACATAATATATCCCTAGAATTCTCTAGAAACATGTAAGTTTCCTCAAGATGTTTTCGTTCACCGAAAAGCGTATGATAAATAAAAAATATTAATTAGGAAATATTTGTAAAATAAAAGGAAAAAATAATTGCTACCTGCCTGGGGCTTAAATCCGTGACCTCCTGGGTTTTTTTTTATAAAGTTAACTAAAGTTTATATTAGTTTGTAATTGTTGATAAATATTTATCACTAATTTCTTAGTTTTTACCTGTAATACGTGCGACTCTGCCGCCTAATTCTCGTCCAGCATTTCCAACGACGTGGGCTCCTAAGCTGAAGCCAACCAAATGCATATTGGTTACAGGTGCTCCGGTAGACTTGCTTAGGAAATCAAGAAATTGTCCAAGGTTGCGACCAACTGATGGCACATTATTGACGGCGTACCCATAAAGGGCCACGGCTATATTACTCCAGTCCAACATAATAATGTTCACATTACTTTTCTGAAGGAAAGCTGTAACAATATATATTTAGATATAAAACAATACACGTTTAATTATTTTGCGAATTTTGTACTATTGCTATTTTCGAATGAAGAAGTAAGGAATTCAGGTTAAAATGAGGAGGAATAAAAATCGCTCTTAAAAAATCACGTGATTATAAATATAAATGTGGATGGATACTCGTATGTGACGAGAGGGAGGCCTAAAGTGATTATTGGATTGTGTGACAAATGACAGCCATATACATATAAAAGGAGTAGAATTGTTAAAGTAGTAGTTGACGAATAATGGAAGTGAAACATGTTGTACTGTCCCCTCTTAGAGTGGGATAACGGCAAGAGAATAAATAATGAGTCTATTTTGATGATTACTAATTATATTACAAATTTTTTAAAGTATTTATAAGTAGAGGAAGGAAGTGATTTCGGACTCGCGGCTAGCGATTCTTCAGAATCCAGGATTACATTTAAGTGTATCATATAAATGGTTATAGAATAAAGATTTTATTTATTTAATGATAAAACTGTTTAGACGAAGATTTAAATTTTATCAATTTTTAATTTAGTTGAAAAAATAGAATGTAATATGAATAATAATTAACATCATATCTTACCATCTCTTACTACATCATTGAAGCTAGAATCCATATTGTCGAGCCAACCGTGAACGACGGCGACTACTGGGTTCCTGGCATCGAAATTAGACGAAGTGATGCTGTTTCGATCATTGATTATGAGTCTCTGTGCTGACGTAGGGTTGCGTCTGAAACGTTTCCAAATTAATAAAAATATATTTCTAGCAAGACAAGTCTATTTACTGACTAGTAATATCCTGCGGTTTCACCCGCGTACACACCGATGCCATGGCAGTGGAAAGTCTACTAAGTCGAACTATAGATTTATTTTTGTTAAATCATCAATAGTTTCGGCAGCGCATGCGATGACAGATTTTTATAACTAATTTTTTACACCTTATTACATTTTTCCTATTTTTTAATATTATATAGCCTATGTTGCTCAGTAAAGATGCAGCTTTCCAATGGTAAAAGAATTTTTAAATCAGTGCAGTAGTTTTTGTGTAGAAACATTACAAACATACATACAAATTTTTCTCTTTATAATATTAGTATAGATAACAATGTACTCAAATACTGTTATTTAAAAAGAGTCCTTTCAAAGAGGATAGAAAATTATAGGTCGTTTGGGATCTACGATTATTAAACTAATTCCATTTTTTACCTCCAAACATGAAAAATTAATAACTGAGAAATTTTATGTTGAAGAAAATACGCTAAAATCTAAATAAGTACTTACCTAACTTACTAATATAATTAACGCGAATTTTTTTGTTTTTGTTTCACATCCAAATTGGGTAAATCGATTTGTATTTTTTTAGTATGAACCTTTATTCATTTTATATGAAAAAATTATCAAATTAACTTTATTAATCTAAGTAAATCATTTTAAATAAAACAACTTAAACTAAAACTGACAATTATTCAACAACTTCATCAAATTGTAATTAATGTTAAGATTCCGGCTATACTCACGTCTTATTTTATCGGATGAGCCCGACTAGTTTCAAGCCCATACGGGCTCTTATTCATGAGCTCTTTACGCGGCGTTATCCGATAAAATAAGACGTGAGTATAGCCGGAATCTTAACATTAATTATGAATACCACTCACGATAGTTTAAATTCATCAAATTGGTTCACTTTTAATGTGCTATGAGCTAGCTACTACACATTCAACCTAACCTAACCTGACCTACCGTAAACAAATGATGCAAGAAGAAATGATGTTCCTAAAACATAAAATTTACCTATGCTTCGTAATTTACTGATATTATTTTATGAATTACTATTACTTATTTACTGATACTATTATTTATTTACTGATATTATATTAGGAAAAACATGCCACAAGAACACATGAGTTTGATAATTTAACTACACGCAAAGAACGATAATCACGTTATTTTAGTAACATAAATTGATTGTACCTTGTATATAAGTAAAATTGGATATCTGCAACGTTTCTCTGCCCATCTGTCGAACGTTGCATGTACATTGCCTGCAAATCTGCTCCATTTTGAACAGTTTTGCTTTTTAGGTATTCGCCCGGAAGAGACGTAGTCTCTCCAAGGATTGAAAAAGCTAGAACAAGGAAAACAATATTAGTACATGTATTACGTCATTACGCCAACTGTTTCCTTTTCATCAGCCTCCTGCCCTTATCCCACTATAAGTAGGGTCGGCACAACATGTTACAAACATGTTGTCATATGATTTGGCTACGTATTTTACGACCGGCCACCTGCCTGACGTCAACTTACTATAGTCGTATTTTACGACTTCTCGGTAAGAAAGAGGGTGGTCTATTTTACTCAACCGAATACCACACGGTGGGTCAACTTACCTTAGTCGCCTTTTACGACATCTCGGTAAGAAAAGAGGTTGATCTATTCTACTCAGCCGGATACCACACGGCTAGGTATTTTAAATTCTGTGTACGAAAAAGACTAGAATTAATGTATAAAAGTCTGGGGCCAAAGGGTGAATCATCACGCATCCGCCTTGGCAGAGCTTGAAACACCTTTGAAGAAAACAATAGAATAACGCTCCAATGGCAATAAAGAGATACCTACCCACCACACACAACAAGAAAAGAACCGTCATGTTTTTACTTTCCTGGTGGTTTTTTAATTTACATCTGCACGTCCACTTATATACCTGGATTTTCTTGTCCGATAATACAGTACTATCGCACATTTATTGTTAGGATTAATCAATATCTTGGACCATTTTATTTATAGGTTTTTTTCGCAACTCTGCCTTAAGAATTACCGGGTTTAATCGAATATATTGATTTAACATAAGATTAGTTGTTCATACACATATTTGTAATGAACGAGAAAAAAAACATAACTACACTAAAAAAAGTAAAACTTTTATAGTGTTTGTTAATTCGTATGAAAACCTCTACGTATTGTGGTTTACCTAAACTATGACTATTTGTATAGCCAAGTCCAAGTCATAGGCAGGTCTGTAAGTGATAATGACTTATTATTAGCAACTGATGGCATCTGACGTCAAAAAAAAAAAAAAATTTGTATTAGATGTTTTTATATTAGATTTATATTCTTAGACACTTAATAAATAATATCATATATGTACTTTTGTAAAACAAACAAAACGATTATTTAAAACATTATTAATTTTATCGTGATAAAACTGATACATTCTCGATTAATCTCACAATGGTTTATGATGCTATAAATGCTGTGACTAAAACGTGTGTAAACAAGTGAAAAATATGTTGCTAATACGCTTAATATAATGAATTGTAAGGTTTGATATAATAAAAGATATGTCAAGGATGGGACAGGGCCTTTTAAGATAGTAACAAATATTAGAAAGAAAACAAGGGACTATATCGTAAAAAATGGGGGTAATTGTAATTTGGAAAGACGAAGGGAATGTGTGTGATGGAAATGTGATGGTTTAGACAGTTTTGTGGGTAAATAGATAAGGAGCAGCGTTTGGACAAAAAGAGTTTGGGCAAAATTTGTATAAAGATAAGATGTAAAATGAAATATTAAAATGAAATAAAAATAATAGTAAAGTAAAGAATAAGTTTCATTTTCATATTGGGTTTGAATGCTTCACGTGTGGTATCCGGATGAGTAGAATAGACCACACTCATTTGATATCCAGGTGTCGTAAAAGGTGACTAAGGTAAATTGACTCGCCTTGTCGTATCGAGCTGAGTAGAATAAACCACTCTCATTTCTTACAAACGTGTAGTAAAGGGCGACTAGGGTAAGTTCACGTCAGGTAGGCGGCATGTAGTACAATAAATATCTACAACATGTTTAAAGCATGTTGTGCCGATCCCATTTAGAGTGGGATAAGGAAAGGAGAATGATGAATGGGTTCGAATGGTATAATTCCTTATTATATGATGGATTAAGATTAAGAGGAGGTGATACTGGCAGCTCTCTTTTCATCATCAGAAATCTGTTTTCATTTTTTACTACATAAAACCATAGGTGTATACTGACAAATAAGCGGTGACACCGTGCGACTCTTTCGCGGAGGTCACGGGTTCAAACTCCTGGGAGGGAACAGTGAGTTTTTCTATACACACAAGCTTTTCTTAATGAAGGAAAACATCGTCAGAAAATCTGCATATCTCCAGAGAATTCTGGGGATATGCGTAACCTGCCAGCGTGGTAGGTCTTAGCTTCAAAACTTCTCTCCAAAAACGGAAAGAAGATGCCAATGCCCAGCTGTGCGATAGTAACAGGCCGTTACTTTTTTACTAACAAAAATTAAGTAACATCCAATACACTGATAGATTATTTTTTATCAGCGATAAACTTGATCTTGGAAAACTTGAATAGATAACCGAAAGACAAGCAATAAAAGGAAACAGTATTATTTATGACAGTATTAGCAAATGGACATTATAATTGCTTGAAATTTATTTCCGATTAATCGGTTAGTATTCATTGATAAACAGAAACGTGTTAAACATTGGTTAGGTCATTAATTTAAGAGTCACTGTAAAAATATGTCGATAGGGCACTATCTTTCCTTCTTACACTTCTTTTATCCGTATTTTTTAATACTTTTAATATCTTCGAAATGCAAATTAAAAAAAACCACTCGCCCTTTGCACCTTAAATTTGTGAATAACTACATTTATATATTCTTTATTGTACATACATATTGCTAAAAAAAAAAGAAAAAAAATAACTCAAAAATAGTCAGATCCTACTCAGACTAAGAGAGAAATTCAAATTTAAAATATTCTTTATTCAAATAAACTTGTAAACAAATGCTTTTGAATCGTCAACTCTACTGCTGGTTCGGAAAGCTGTTCCTACCGAGAAGAGCCAGCAAGACACTTGGCGGTTGCTCTTTTAATTATGTATTCGCCAAATGTACCATTTTTATGTCCTGTATTCTTCAGTACTTGAAAAACAAATTCGTCAATCAGTCAACTTTGTCAGACATGACTAAGATCCTCCTTTGGTTACGCTTTACGCAAAATCTATTCTCAAGTATTTTCTAAGTTGTACGCTATTTACACGATCCTTTCTAAAAGAAGACAGTGTAGCCTGACTATATTTAAATACGCAAGGAACTATATAAAATATCAAGAAGAACAAATTCTAAGATAAAACTGCAGAGCAATTTCATTTTAAATTCAAGTGACTTTATTAAAAATTCATAGCTAAGAACCATATGGGTGATTGCGCCTATAACTAACTTCATAATATTATATTCGATATACGTGTTCCCCAGTATGTATTTAGAAGGTTCCATATCATTTTGTAACAAAATTTGGGTCTCAATATAGTTCCATATTGAACTAGCTTTTGCCCGTGACTTCGTCTTCCAATTCCTACATAAAAATCCCATGACTGCGCCAAAGATATGCAGGTTTCCTATCAATTTTTTCATCATCAAAAACTGAATAACTTATCTGACTATGGTAGATCTGCTAAACACTTTACTAAAAATAAATTGTTCTAGTTATGTTTACGCTTAATTAAACTATAACTTCAATACTAACCACGCCGTGTGGTATCCTGCTGAATAGAATAGTACCACCCTCATTTCTTACCGATGTGTCGTAAAAAGCGACTAAGGTGAGTCGACCCGCCGTGTGGTATCCGGCTGAGTAGAATAGTAGAATAGACCAACCTCATTTCTTACCGAGGTGTCATAAAAGGCGACAAAGGTAAGTTGACCCACCGTGTGGTATCCGGTTTAGTAGGATAGACCACCCTCTTTCTTACCGAGGTGTCGTAAAACACGACTGAGGTAAGTTGACGTCAGGCAGGTGGCCGGTCGTTAAAACGCAGCCAAATCATGTGACAACATGTTTATAACATGTTGTGCCGACCCTACTTAGAGTGGGATAAGGGCAGGAAGATGATGATACTAACCCTATACAAATATCTTACCTCCTCAGAAGTTACACCTATATAGTTAGTAAGTCCTCCCGAGTTGGGTTACAAAGATCTCCAGAATTCTCTAGAAATATGCAGGTTTCCTCACGACGTTTTTCTACACCGAAAAATCTGTTATAAATCGCAATACTAATACTTATTGTAATTTCTTTATTGTCTCGATTCACTCTAACGTGTGGCTACCACCGTATTAGAGCAAGATCATTACCAATGCATAACAGCGGAGACTTTGTGTCCCGTGCATCCAAATATCTATTAATAATTGAGTGGGTTAACGCCCAAGCTTATGAAAAAATATTTTTCTTTTTGTACTTTGGGTGTGATTATACTTTCTCACCAAAACTTAATTTAAACATCGGCAACTGTTTAAGTAATAAAAATATATTAATTTATTAATGAACCCTGTGATCAAAAATGACAAATTAAGGTAAGTGCTTGTAATTGACGGTTTTATATGAAATTTTAAATAATAAGCGTTTTGTTTATTTTAGCTAATAAAAAATAAATTTGTAATTACCTGTTGTCATCTATTAAAAACTGCCCTAAACCTCAGAACTGTAGCCCATTCTTTAATATTTAAAATTTAATATTATTAATTAATATTTTTTAACAGCTACAACAAACAAAACGCTTATTATTTAAAATTTCATATAAAACGGTCCACTACTAGTGCCCTTACCTCATATATCTTCCTGCCTTTATCCCACTTTAAGTGGGATCGGCACAACATGTTATAAACATGTTATAACTAGATTTGGCTGCGTTTTTACGGCCGGCCGCCTGCCTGATATCAACTTACCTTAGTCGCCTTTTACGACACCTCGGTAAGAAATGAGGGTGGTCTATTCTACTCAGCCGGATACCACACGGCGGGTCGACTTACCTTAGTCGGCTTTTACGACACCTCGGTAAGAAATGAGGGTGGTCTATTCTACTCAGCCGGATACCACACGGCGGGTCGACTTACCTTAGTCGCCTTTTACGACACCTCGGTAAGAAATGAGGGTGGTAAATTCTACTCAGCCGGATACGACACGGCGTAAATAAATATATATAAATATACAATAAATAAAAAGGATTTAACCGTAAAAGAAATCGTATACAAATCCGTTCATTCGATGTGAGAAAATCGATCACATACAGACAAACAGCTTTTGGAGACTTTGTTTTATAATACCTATAGATTTGTTTTATAGTATAGATGAAACTATTATGACTATGGCATAAAAATTGTTCTCTCAAATCACATAAAAGGCCTTCCTAACCCGCTCAAATGTTTTGTTCTATACTTTTTGTGAGATTCCAGTGGGAGAAATCCGAAATCTGTAGTATTAGCGAAGCTATTTGTCGGTCAGTTCGCGCGTTCACAACTTTTCTAATCTAAACTATTGGCCCGAGCGTTCAGTCTTCGGAAACTTGTTCACCGCCCGTTATTAAACTGCTTTAGTATAGATATTAATGATTACGATATTTATGTGTAACATTTTTTCATATGCCATTGTTCTCTTGTATTTATTTGGTTTTTAGCAAAGTTTCACTAATTATTCGTACTCGTGTTTTCAAAACAAAACAAATATAAACTGGTATATAATTGTATAATATGGGCCTCTAAAGAATGCTGAGAGACTCTAATGTCTATAGGAGTGATGGAATGAATAGAGAAGAAGTTTAGAGTTTATATAAATCAGGTCTCTTTATCATACATAGAAATATAGAAATACTCGGAGATTTCAAAAGATGATGTTACTAGATGTGTAATACGCTCTCTTTATTTTTACAACTAACTATACTATCTAGGCTTCTTTTTTAATTAGAATCATGTATAATATCATCTTATTCTGAATTTTGGAAACGGCTTCAACGATTTTCATAAAACTTATTATGTAGGTGATTTCGGACGCGATAAATCGATCTAGCTCGCCTTTAATTAAAAAAATCGTTTTATCCCTGTTTCAGGCATTAAAAACCTGCTAATATTAATTGGATGCAAAGGTTTATTTTGCTGTCATTTCTAAAGTTGTGATAGCGCAATGGGGAACAAGCACTATCGGTAAAGAAGTGAAAACACTACAAATCGAGTTCCAGAAATCCCGTGCTCTTTCTTCCTTTTGAATTTTTATTTAATTCAATTTTTTTATATCTTTAAAAATTAATTTAATTTTTATTCTTTTTTTAATTTTTCTTTCTCTTTTCTAAATATATGTATAAAAAGAATAAATAAATAAATAAAAATTACCGAGAAATGATCGGTCACTCAGTTATTTATAATTTACTAAGCAGTATGAAAGTTTCTTGCTTTTCATTTATTTATCATTAATTTTCATTTATATATGATTGAAAATAAGTTGGATAACCAACTTATCGATATGGATAATCGATATGGATAAAAATATATGGATAATCGACATCGACGCGAGTGATCATAAGATCACTCGCGTCGATGTCGATGAGAATAGACGGATATATTTCTCAAAATTTACGGTTTCAAAGCCTTTTCTAAGGCGGACGGTAGTCTGTATTCATCAGTCGACCTGCTGTCGGCCAACGGACCGTGATAAGCTCTAAAACCCTCTCATTAACAAAGGAGAGGGCTTGTGATTACAGTGGCTGATAAATTGAGCTTCACTAAAGCGATGGTGAGACTGATGAAAGGCTATACAATTAGATAATCCAGTTTTTAAGCGCTTAAACTGCTGAATGGTTTCATGGTATTTTGATGACACTATTGTGTATTTGTGACTGACCCGTTCGCGTAGTGGGTAGTGATCCTGCCTTCAGCGCTGCGGGTCGCGTGTTTGATTCCCGCCGAGAGCAAACATTTTCTATAAAAGAATTTGTTGGCTCTTCGAGCCTGGGTGTATATTTGTATTTAAGTTTTAATTAAAAAATGATATATGTATAGTATATTCAACAGTTGTCTGTCACCCATAACACAAGTATTAAGTTACTTACTTTCGAGACGGGCGGGCGTGTGTGTAATGTTTATATTTATTTATTATTTATTACTATTCATATTCAATCTCCAGTCGTTACCCCACTCTAAGTGGGATCGAAACACCATTTTATAAAATGTTACCTGATTTGGCTAGGTATTTTACAACCTGCCCGACGTCAACTTACTTTAGTCGCATTTCACGACACCTCGGTAAGAAAAAGGCTGGTCTATTCTACACAATCGCATACCATACCATACGATGGGTCAACTTACCTTAGTTGCCTTTTACGACACCTCGGTAAGAAATGAGGGTGGTCTATGTCACTCAGCCAGATAACACGCGGCGGGTCGGCTTACATTTATCGCCTTTTACGACATCTCGGTAAGAAATGAGAGCGCCGATAACACTTTTATAGTGTACAAGAAATGCTCTACTTGCCATAAAGTGGTTTTTTATAATTTATTTTCCAAAAAAAATCTTTGACATATAATAAACACCTTCGAAACCGCGCAGGGTTTATATGAAGATTTGAAATTCGTGCTACTTCTGTTAAACAATGTCTTAATAATATTAGTTTTTAAGTTCAATGTAATTTGTTTTTAGGGCCGAAGTTTCTGCATCATTTCCACCCTGTAGTATCCGGCTAATAAGAATAGACTACCCTCATTTCTTACCGAGATATCGTAAGAGGCGACTAAGATAAGTGAACCCGCAGTGTGTTATACGGCTGAGTACAATAGACCACCCTCATTACTTCCCGAGGTGTCGTAAAAACTGACTAAGGTAAGTTGACTCGTCGTGTGGTATCCGGCTGAGTAGAATAGGCCACCCTTATTTTTTACCGAGGTGTCGTAAAAACCGACTAAGGTAAGTCGACCCGCCGTGTGGTATCCGGCTGAGTACAATAGACCATCCTCATTTCTTACCGAGGTGTCGTAAAAGTCGACTAAGATAAGTTGACCCGCCGTGTGGTATCCGGCTGAATAGAATAGACCACGCTCATTTCTTAACGAGTTGCCGTAAAAGGCGACTCAGGTAAGTTGACGTCAAGCAGGCAGCCGTTCGTAAAATAACTAGCCAAAACATGTGCTGACCCCACTTAGAGTGGTGGATAAGGGCAGGAAGATGATGAACTACTATACTAACCCTATACAAATATCTTACCTCCTTAGAAGTTACACCTATATAGTTAGTAAGTCCTCCCGAGTACCTTACTTTTATGAGATACGTTTTGGCAATACTCATAAAAATAAAGTAGTGGCCTGTTACCCTCCCAATGCTGGGAATAGGTCTTCCTCTCTCTGAACGATGTTTCTGTATCATATATCGAAATATGTATGAAATTGCCTTAAATGTATCTACATTAGTTGGCATAAACAAAGGGCAATTAGCGGCTGACAGTATGCGTGTCAACAGCACCTGCGACACATTAGCCCGACGTTATGAGACTTGCACAACACGCCTCAAATAAACGATCACCTATTAAACCTCGTACACCATCTCATGTGTAATGTTAAAACGTATTTCATTCAGGTACATTTTATTCAATACAGTTTTTTATTTTAAAGAAATGAATGATAGAAATTTATTTCTTTAATATTCTTTATTGCACAACAAAAGACTAAAGATAAACTTATAATTATAAGACTTGTACAATGAGGCGGTCTTATCGCTTAACAGTGATTTCTGCCAGACAACCTCGTTGAAAGTTGTATAGAAAAAAGAAGTCGGGTAGTAGGTGCATAAACTTACATACTAATATTTAAATAAAGATAAACAAATACTTATATACTATACTAAATTCAATACATACATATAGATGAATAGTATAGATATATATGAGAATAAACATACATAAACATAAATAATGAAGTAAATAAAATAATCAACATCAAATTCAAATTCAAATTCAAAATATTCTTTATTCAAATAAACTTGTAAACAAGTGCTTTTGAATCGTCAACTCTACTGCTGGTTCGGAAAGCTGTTCCTACCGAGAAAAGCCAGCAAGAAACTCGGCGGTTGCTCTTTTAAAAATATAATTCTTAATATTATTTACATTAAGTCGTTACTGTCTTGTACAGGTTCAAAGAGAGCTATATCCACACATTCTTATCTTCTAAATAATCTTCAAGAGTATAGTAGGCTTTCTGTATCAAATCATCATTCTTGACTTCAAGTTTGAACTTGTGTATGGTTTTAGCCTTCCGAACCGGCAACACATTCCAAAAGTTCACCGCCGTTACTGTGAATGACTTAGCATAAAATTTAGTGTGCTGTTTGGGCATTTTAAGCCTTAGGTTTTCAGCAGATCTGGAACCCTTGCTACTATGCAGCCCCAGAAATTGAAATTTTGTCTTTAAATAAGCAGGAGTCGTGGGGCGGAATATAACACAATACAGAAGAGAAACGATATGAAGATTCCGGTAAAGACGAATGGGTAACCACTTGAGCTTCATACGAAATTTGGAAACATGATCATAGTTGCGAAATCCAAATATGAAATGTTATTCATAATTTCAATTCAAGCCCATATTATGCATTAGTTATTATATATGCACTCTCTCAGCTTAATAACCGTTTAAATTGTATACCCAGGTTACAAGAATTTGCACACATTAAGAATATTGCAAAGTGTCGACGTTTTGACGATGTAATGAAAGACTATTTATCCCATAAACCTTTGAAAAATAATAGATTAGATAATCATTAGACGTCGTTTGCAATTTATAATAGTAAATAAGCCTTTATTTTGTATCGTCTGAGTTGAATTACAACAATGTGTTATCATATTGAAATAACAAATATATTAAAAAAAAAATAAAGCATTGTTTTAATTTTTTTATAAGTACTATAGATACTGTAATCGGATATTACAAGAGGTCGCTGCTATCGTGCGTACTGCGTGCAGCTGATGGATAATGATCTCGCCGCGATGCCAGAAAGCAATTTTAGAGTCCCCTGTCACCGAGCGTCCTACGAACATAGCAGATGGAATGCTCGGCGTAATGCGCAGTAACAAATGAAGGCTTCGATGGCAACGGGATAACAAGCCACCTTGTGTGATGTGACGTTTGCTTTAGGATATGGTATTAATTACGAGTGCGTATAATTAAGTAATTAAGTTGAATTATAGTTTAGGGTTTCATTAATACGTACTTCTGGACCTTGTTTAACAGTATATAATAAAACTGTATCAATCAATCCACAGGCAATGACCTTGTAGCGCTGATCATTACCATTGATAAATTTAGCGTAAAGACAATAAATGATTATCATTGATAAAGCGAATGAACGAGTAAAAATATAAACATTTAAAAAATGCATCAGCATTAATCATTCTCCTGCCCTTATCCCACTCTAAGTGGGGTCAACGTAACATGTTTTAAATATGTTGTTACATGTTTTAGCATCATTTTACGAACGGCCGCCTGCCTGACGTCAACCTACCTTAGTCACCTTTAACGACACCTCGGTAAGAAATAAGGGTGGTCTATTCTACTCAGCCGGATACTACACGGTGGGTCAACTTACCTTAGTCGCCTTTAACGACACCTCGGTAAGAAATAAGGGTGGTCTATTCTACTCAGCCGGATACCACACGGGAGGTCAATTTACCTTAGTCGCCTTTTACGACACCTCGGTAAGAAATGAGGGTGGTCTATTCTACTCAGCCGGATACCACACGGCATACGTTTTTAATATTTAATTGTAAACAAAGTCGTACTTTTTACCAAAAAAAACATCGCTGACAGTATCAATAATTTATTTACCAATTATTTTATATTATGGACTGCGGTGTCAAATATGGATTAATTATCTATTAAATATTGACATCGATCATTTTATCAAAACTATTGATCCCTGTTTGCTTAAAATGTCAATGAAAAATAAAAGTATCAATGAAAAACCTATGTTGGGTAACAAATATTATTGAACATTTGTTAATTAATCATTGTAGTATACTAAGTAGGATAGACGCTTTTAGTTTGTAATTAAATTGTATTTTTTATATAAAAATAAATAAGTTTAAAGTAATTTTGGGTTTCTTTGATTTCTGTACTTCCCATATACTTGACAGTGTATTTGTTTCCGCCGCTCACAAATCGCAGTTCGCGTCGCTGTGTAGCGTAGCCGCAATCTAAAACCAGAGTTGAGAAATGATATAAGAGAATGGAAGATGAAGACATATTGTGTAGACCCCACTTTGAGTGGGGTCTTCAAATTAGAGGTGTGAGAAATCACTGCAGTGTCTCCACAATGGCGCGCTAGCCGCGCCACTACTACTAGTTGTCATACAAAGCAATAATAAAATTATGTTACTATAATTCGCGATGAAGTAAAATAGATAATATATATAATGCTAAATGTAGAGTAGATAATCCGATTAATTACCTGATACATACAGGATTCGTAAAAACACATGCACAAACTTCCACCACCGCCACCATAATACACAAGCAAAACATACGTTCACTATATGAAAATGGATTGTCCACTCTATATTTAGCATTATATATATTTTCTATTTCACTTTATATTATATTATTTGTATTTTATTGTATTGTATTATGGATCTTCGCAAAGTAACGCCTAATTCTATAAGTTGTCATACAATATCTAGAAGCTGATAGCTCCACTACCGCGACATCAATCGTGACACGCGTACATTTTGACGTAAGGAAGTGACACGCTTTAATAATTATTAAACCTCAGTATGAATGCAGTCCAAATCAACATTAGATTGTTTATTTAGGAATTTAAAAATTACACCTCAATACAGTATACTTCTATTACGTAACTGACGAACATCACTAGAAATTAGAATTTGCCAAAGCATTACATTCGCACGTTAATACAATACAGTCGCGCCACAGTGAGTCATCATCATCTTCCTGCCCTTATCCCACTCGTACATTAGTATTACATTACATTAGTATTGCGATTCATCACACGCTTTTTGGAGAAGAAAAACATCGTGAGGAAACCTGCATATCTCTAGAGAATTCTGGAGATATATGTAACCCAACTCGGGAGGACTTACTAACTATATAGGTGTAACTTCTGAGGAGATAAGATATTTGTATAGGGTTAGTATAGTAGTTCATCATCTTCCTGCCCTTATCCCATTCTAAGTGGGGTCGGCAAAACATGTTATAAACATGCTGTCACATGATTTGGCTGCGTTTTTACGGCCGGCCGCCTGCCTGACGTCAACTTACCTCAGTGGTATTTTACGACACCTTGGTAAGAAAGAGGGTGGTCTATTCTACTAAACCGGATACCACACGGTGGGTCAATTTACCATAGTCGCCTTTTACGACACCTCGGTAAGAAATGAGGTATGGTCTATTCTACTCAGCCGGATACCACACGGTGGTTGCGCCACAGTAAGTATTATATTAAAAAAGATGATGAAATAAGAGAGCGTTTACTGTCTTATGAAGCAAATATTCGAAAAAAGGTCATTAAAGCTCTTTTTACAACTTCACACGTTAAGTATCCATTAATTTGACCAGAGAACAAGTCTCGTTAAACGGTAACGTGTCGCACATATCATTAATAACACACAAAGCTCAGCTAAATGGCTCTTGTGTACTCGAGCAAATAATATTAGGTAATTTTATTCCGTCATTAACATTGTCTGGAACGATATTTCTTACAACAAGCTTCTAAAAATAAACAACTGCAAATGAATCTAAGGATTTGATTGATACTGAACAAAATTTATTTTTATATTGCTATTTTTATAAATGCGATCGATGTTCATAAATTTTTTTAACCGTCTTTAAAACCCAAGTGGATCAACAGTTCGTTGTAATTCGTCCTCCTTGAGTCGTAAACTCACAACTGAACATGGTGATAATCCTGATCGGAGACCTTCTCTTGGAAGAATAGTAGCAATGTTTGCCTCTTGCCTTCTGTCTGTGTTGTTTAGAGGTTATTTAATTCCTTCAGGCCACCGTAGCCTCTCATAACCAGGTCAGGGTTCCAGTAACATCTGCTGCTCAGCGTTGTTAGCTCGTTTAGCACCACCCAGAGGTAACGTTCAGGGGTTGGCAGATACTCCTGCGGACGCGAACGACTCCATCCTCTGGTAGCTAGGTTGTTATTATTTAAATAAATATTGTTTACGGCCTAACGAATATCAGAGAGTCTTTAGGATTTTAGAGTCTTTAGGAGGTATAAATTGTAAGTATATATTCCAAAATAAGATATTTATTAGAGAACAATAACAAAATTGTTGTATATGCTGGAGTTGTTTTAATCAATTCTAGATGGCAGTACCAGTCGATTCCATGCACTGCCATGTCAACAGGCTTACAGCAACAGTTGTGATTTCAGTTTTGAAAGTTGGATAGTTCTCAATCTTGCAATTATTAACATTGCAGGGTTCAGTTATTATTACGTCGTCAATTGCATTCAGGTTCTAGTTCATCCAACAGTGGAGTCGAGAATTTAGTTAAGGTTCAGTACTTACAGTACTTTACTTAATCAAATAAGTAATCAAGTATTCAATAATTAAATGAGTAATCAAGGTCAACAAACCATATCCTAATGTCAGCACGAACAATTTCACTACACCAATTATTCCACGCGTTCCATGTTTGAAAGGTTCTAAGAAGGCTCTTGTCAGAAAAGGGCAAAACTCGTTAGAGACTCCTTAACGAAAACTTTTACGGCATAATATTAGGGGCATCCAAAGTGCTGATAACGGAGAACTTAACGCGCTACATGATTCTTTTGATACAAGTTTCGTTACAGCGCCCTCACTTTTCAAAGACTTTCATCCATTTTATTCATTAGTGGTCTATCGACTTTGTAATATCTTTATTCAAGTACAAGCTTAATTGTGCTTCATCACTTTATAAATTTGAAAATCATGCAGCTATTAAAGTATAAATTTTTTAATAAATCAGCCTTCTAATAAAATTTAAGAGGTCTATTTAGATGTTTTAATAAAAGCGTTATAATGTTCTGATTTATTAATATTTATAGCTTTTTAACAATTAAGGCCCTAATATAATCTTGATAATAAAAAATATATATATATATATATGACGGCGTTCGAAATATTGATAGAGATTTAAAATGTTACATTGAATGACATCGGTTGTCATTCAGGCGAAGTGTCGTTTCTGTGGCAGCGGGGCGGCCATCTTTTAACTAGGAATTGATGTGAAAAGAGTCAGCGCACCACATCTGCGACAAATCGACATTTAATAAGAATATCCAGACGAATATTAATTATTGTTTGAGTTTTACTAATTCTCTTAAGTTATTGTGTGATTTACTTTTCTTTGAAGGCAAATAATTATAATTTCTGTCAACTCCTCTTTGAATTTCCCACATAAACATAGCCCACAGAGTATGGAGACAACCACTATTCCTAGTGATGGCCATTCTGCGTCATATATAATAATAATGATAAGAAAAACAACATTACTAGACATGTTTCGGTAACTACATAGTTTGCGTATAAAAATTTTGATCTTTGTTTTGCTTTAATTACTTCTATATTCGACCTTCACAAAATCGGCACGTTCATTTATCTATTTATTATAAGCGCTTTGTTTAAACAATTATGGAACATTACCAAGAATAATATTTACAAAGCTACGTTTTTTATAAAAATCGTATTTTAAATATTTCATTGATATATAATTGTTTACAAATCAAAATTACAATATAATATCATAAGTTGGTAGTCGTAACTTAAATCCAAACTTTGTTATCATCAACATAGTCTTTAATGGTAAATAAGCTTAACGAATAAGTATCTTTTTAATTGCTTTTTAACTTGTGTAATGGCAAGTCTAATATGGATTGTGGGATTTTATTAGGAAAATGTATACCGACGCCCACAAACGATCTACGAACTTTCTGAAGCCGTAGCCTTGGTATTATTTATTTCGGTTGGTTTTTATTAAAAACAAGTCCCACAAACACTTTATTATAAATGTATTGTGATACAATAAGACCAAATGTATATAGCAAACGAAATCTCGCACAATTGCTACGAGTATCATCAAATATCGCCAAAGCGATCATATAATAAAAAGCAATAAAGGAAACGGGAATCGAAACAGATGCTTCAGCAATAATGACGCGGAAAAAATCTTATATATGTAATAGCTCTCCGTATTCAAGTGTACGCTGGTATGTAATAAATATACATTAAATTGGTTTTTATAAATAATAGGAATAACTTCACATATTAAATGTAGTAGAATACTACTACATTTAATTAATTTAATTTAATTTAATTTACATTCTATTCTACTTGGGTGACCGAGCCTTGCTCGGTAATTTTTTTAATGGATATAAAAAAAAATTAAGAAAAATAAAAAAAGAGGGCGCCACTGACATGTGGGATTCGAACCCGGGTTTTGAACATTTTCGGTCCGCCTGTTACCGGCTATCACAACATTACGTTTGACAACTAAAAAAATCCTTTGGTTTTGATTCTACATTTTACCGTTTTTTAATGCCTAAAAACAGGGATAAAACGATTTTTTTAAAATAAAACCTAGCTTGATCAATTTTTCTCTCCCAAAACCCCTACGTGCTGAATTTCAGGAAAATCGTTGGAGCCGTTTTCGAAATTCAGAACATATTTTTATATATATATTCACAAGATTAACTCACTTAAATATTAAAGATAACTAATTTATTAAAATAAAAAAAATCCCTTTATTGTTTTTCTTCACATAAAATAACTATTACAAAAAAATTATTTACAATTTATAATTATTAGAAAAAAATTGATTTTTACAATTTAATGTGATTTTATCCGGCTGAATGGAATAAACCACCCTCCGACCTACCGAGTCGACCCGGAGTGTGGTATCTGGCTGCATAGAATAAGATCATCCTCTTTTCTTACCGAGGTGTCGTAGAAGGCGACTAAGGTAAGTTGACGTCAGGCAGGCAGCGGGTCGTAAAATGCGCAGCCAAATCGTGTGACACCATATTTATAGCATGTTGTGCTGACCCCACTTAGAGTTGGAGGGCAGGGGGGTTATGGTTATTTAAAGAGATTTTAAGATTGTATAATAGAATTACGAATCAATTTTAGCTTTGCAATTACAACAGTTTAAAATCATTGTTAAAAAGGCTGATACAGAAAGCCTAATTTACTGTTGAGAATAACATAGATGACAAGAATAAATAAAATAAATATATGGGACACTTACACACACGGTCGTTCGTCCCCAAAGTAAGTAACTTAATACTTGTGTTATGGTAGGCAGACAACTGGTGAATATATACTTATATATTTTTTAATTACATACTTAAATACCCAGGCTCAAAGACCAACAAATTCATTTATAGAAAATGTTGGTCTTCGGGAATCGAACCCGCGACCCGTGGAGCTGAAGGTCACTAACCACTGTGCACCGAGCCATTCAAGAATAATTTGAATTTATTAATTATTTAGTAACTAAATAAATGTAATAATATAATACCACTTTAATTCTCGACATTTATGAGAAAATAACCAAAGGAGTATTAGTAGCGCGTGTGAGCAAACCATAAAAGCACGTTAATAAGTCATAAACGCCGTAGACATTTCACTTGATATCTGCCGCTAATTAATTAATAACGCTTTGTTTATGCGAATATATTAATGCTGAGTGATGATTCGCATATGTCTACTGTTGCCAGAAATATTAACACTAACAATCTTATTTTAACACTAACAATCGCCAGCGGCTCCGCCCGCGTGGTGAGATCAATCCAAAACCACAATCTTAAAAAATCTAAAATTATTAAGCAAATAAATCTTTTGATAACCTAAAAAATGGTTAAAGTGGGTCAACCTTAAAAGCTAGACATATGCTGTCGCGGACTTTTATTTAGAACTTTTAGAGAGGAACAATTTTGATTATTGAATAACTATTACCGTTTACTCAGCGAACGCAAGGAAAGCTTGAAATTTTTCCGTTTTCGTACTATTTTTTATTGCTGCTCCTCTCCTATTTATATTAGCGTGATATTATAGCCTTCCACGATAAATGGACTTTCTTACACTGAAAGAATTTTTCGAATCGGTCCAGTAGTTCCTGAGATTAGGGCGTTCAAACAATCAAACAATCAAACAAACTCTTTAGCTTTATATATTAGTAAAGATAAAGAATAATTATCTTAGTAAGATAGCCTTCAAATAACACAAAATAATTTTATTATTAAGTAGCAGATGTTATCATCCCACTTCTGAAAGAAGGTCGCTTCTCTTCTTTTGGAGAGAATGGGAGTTTAGACAGAAAACAATACTACAATACTACAGTGGGTTCAATAACTCAAAAAATTCGTAGAGTCTATACCAACATTAAATTTTAGTCATCATAGTTAATGAATAGAAACCGGCTAGTTTCGATCCCGAGCGATAACGTCGTGTAAAGAGCTCATGTATAAGTGCCCCGGATGGGTTCGAAACTAGTCGGGCTAACCCGATAGAATAAGACTTGAGTATAGCTGGTTTCTATACATTACCTATGAATACTACTCACGATAGTTTAAATTTAGTCATTATCATCGTCTTGCCCTTATCGCACTCTAAGTGCGGTCCGCACATGTTTTAAACATGTTGTTACATATTCTGGCTTATTATTTTACAACTAGCCGCCTGCCTGACTTCAACTTACCTTAGTTACCTTTTACGACGCATTGATAAGAAATGAGTGTGATCTATTCTACTCGGTACCACACGGCAGCAAAACAATTACACTTTTATTTCGAAACCTTTTAAAAGTTCTCAATGAAGCTTGCAAGAAAGCTTTTAAAGGGGCGAAACTCGTTATACTCTTTACCGAAAACTTTTTCGGTAGAATGTGGGCATCCGAAATGCTGATAACGTAAAACTTGACGCGCTACGTGATCCTTTTGACACAAGTTTTTCGCTGTGTAGACAGTTTCTTAACATTTCATCCTTTTTCATCTCGAATGGTAGACAAAATACTCGGAGGTTAAATGGGGGCTATACTATTGAACATTGATCTGGGTGTGAATTCAAATTACTCTTTTGTTTGCAATTTTTATTGTCGTTTTACAACAGACAATACCAATATAGCAATAACTAGCTATACTCGCGACTACGTACTCGTTAACTATTAATTTAAGACTTAAAACCTTCTAGTAGGAATACTGTACTTGTCTGTATATAAATAAAAGTATATATAGTGTGGATATTTAATTAACTTCAAATTCAAAAATAGGTTTGTTCACAAAACTTTCAAGCTTAAACATTCCATTTCTATGTTAGATTTTAAATATATTATATAGTATGCCAAAATTGCTAGGAATGCGAGAAAATTAAAAAAAAAAGTTTCAATCGTTACAAGGTAGCGAAGTTAAGCTTTTTTTAAGAAGCATAACATTTTTTCGTAGTAATCGAATCGCTTGAAAATTTGTGTAAAAATTGGAAGTATCTGAAACATGATAGCAGATAAAAACTTGAAGTATAACTACAACAAATAAATGATATTATAAAACAAACATATTTACTATTAATACATAATTATAGTATCATTTAATACACAACAATTAAATTTTATCATCCATTACATTGTCATGTCTAGTCTTAATCCATAAATACCTAGAGATTAGAGATATAAAGACCTCTGTAAGATATTTTCATTTTGAATTAACTTGGCTGGTTTTTTCAAAGGTTTTGTGGTTTTGTCGGAATAAGTCCAAAATCTGTAGTATTAGTGAAGTAATTTGTCGGGCGATCCGCGTGCCGGCAACTTTTCTAATCTAAACTGTTAGATCGAGCGTTCAATCTTCGGAAAAAGTCGTTTGCTGTCCACACACTACTGTTTTTCTACTTATGAACAATGCTACTGTTTCTAAGTATTTTGAGCGCACAAAAACCTGATGGATACAGTTTATAAGGTTACTTAAACATAACTTTCAGAACCTATTAAAAAAATATATATGGACTAAAGAAACTGTCACCGTAAAAATTCAATATTCTAAAAATAAAATATTTTATTTATATAAATAAATAAATAAGGGACACTTACACACACTGTCGTCCGTCCCCAAAGTAAGTAACTTAATACTTGTGTGATGGTAGACAAACAACTGGTGAATATATACTTATATAATTATTAAATACATACTTTAATACAAGTATACACCCAGACTCGAAAACCAACAAATTCAAAGGTGAGAAGGTGTGAATGAGTTTTTATTTCTGTTTTTAGTTGTTATTATTATTTATTTATATTTGTTATTGTAAGAAAAGGCATCCCTAAACTTATAACATAACCTTCAAGCGTAACTGTAACCATAAAAATCAATGAGAAAGCGCTTTATGCATTCGGACACATTATTGAACAATTTTAAAAATCAAAATAAGATATTTCTTTTATATTAATTAAGAACCTTGGACATGCGGGCGTGGGGCCCGGTGCAAAGTATTACTCCCGAGCCTTAATAAAGTGGACTGTATTTTTTATTATTGCTGGTTCGCAGAAACCCCCAAAATACTTGCAAATAACAAGGTAGGATGTGGCAGCCGTCTGGTACTGGGCGGGAATAAAATAACTGCCAAGAGGGATGGAGGCACTTACTTGTGATATCGGATCCAACACTCTGTCCATTCACTGCTGTTAACACTATTTACACTACACAAACGTGCTAGCGGTGCGGTGCGAACTTATAGCCAAAATTATGCGCGTGCGGCGATAGATCACATACGGCGTTGATGTGCGACGTGCGACGACCGTCTTGCGACTGAAGTGCGTGCGGAAGGAAGCGGGAAGGATGCTATTGCAAGTATGATATCAAACATCCCCCCGGCCATGAAGGATCCCTTCATAAATGCGGTATAAAAAATAACAAAAATTAATCTACAGAAGAACCTAAAACTACTTATTCATATAATTTGTGCGTAATACATTAAAAGTAAACTAAACCTAAACAAATTATAAATAACTATTGCATTGGCAACGGGCAGAGTTTAACGACGGGTCTATCATAAGTACCACTCTTGGTCTTAACTTGAGCGACTCGAACTACTCCATTTTTACCCGGGAAAACCTTAGTTATAATTCCTAAGGGCCACTGCAACGGCGGTGCGTTTTCTATGTTAAGAATAACGATGGTTCCTACTGTAAGCGGGTGAGACGGTGTATTCCACTTTTCTCGCATTTGCAAGTTATGCAAATACTCCGTCTTAAATCGTTTCCAAAATGACTGGACAAGAGAGTCCATTAACGAATGTCTAGATAAAAGACTAGTACGTTCACTAATGTTAGGTGCGGGTATAAACTCTAGCGGTATAGCGGAAAGAAAATGTGAAGGCGTAAGCGCGGTTGGCTCAGAAGGGTCTGAGCTTAAAGCGTACAAGGGGCGGCTATTAAGTAGCGCCTCTATTTGATTAAGTACAGTGAGCATTTCCTCATATGACAATATTTGTTTTCCTATAACACGGAATAACAAAGTTTTGACGCTCTTAATATTGGATTCCCAAATACCTCCGAAATGACTTGCGGTGGGTGGATTTAGTTGCCACGTGATGCGATGTTTCGTCAGTTCAAAATTAAACATTTTATAATAGTCATCTGACTGCAAAAAGTTATGCAACTCATTAAAGTAAGCCTTAGAGGCAATAAAGTTCCTTCCGTTGTCACTGTATAGAAACTTACAGGGACCACGGCGGGATAAAAAGCGTTTGAAAGCGTCTAAAAAGGTAGCGGAACTCAGATCAGATGCTAATTCTATATGAACTGCCTTTGTGACTAAGCACACAAACAAACATATGTATGCCTTTTGGCTACGTATTCCACGTCCTCTACTTGGCGTTACATATAAAGGTCCTGCATAATCCAGGCCTGTATGTAGAAAGGCTTTACATTGCTCCAGCCTACATGGAGGAAGATCTGACATAAGAGGAAATGTCGGTTTCGGATTAAGTCTGAAACAAGTATTGCACTTATGAATGCGTTGACGCACCAAGCGTCGTGCGGATAAAATCCAATATTTTTGTCTCAATATGGAAAGTAATAATTGCGGACCTGCGTGTAAATTATTGCGATGATAATAATCAACTAAAATATCTAATATGTGCCCCTTTTTGGGCAATAAAGCGGGATGTTTATGCGAAAAATCTAAAGTAGAATAGGACAGACGTCCACCTACGCGTAATATGCCGTTAGAAACGAAAGGGAATAACTTTCTCAATGCGGGCGAACAGGATTTATTATTTTTAATATTATTGAGATCGTCACTAAAAGCTTCGCGTTGTATCGCTTGAATTATAGCTAATTCTGCCGTATCCATATCCTCAGCTGTTATTGTTTTATTACGCGGAAGTTTTCGCAAAAACCGAAGGATATAAACGGTGCAGCGAATAAATTTGGTCCAAGAAGAAAACTTGGAACCAAGCGTTACGATAATATTTTCATCGTGCGGTCTTGTTACATGAGAAACAGTTTTCTTCTCAGGTACTGCGGTTTTATCACTAGGTGCAAAGGTATTTAAACACCATTCTTCAGAGCGAGAAGAAAGCCAAGGCGGGCCTCTAAACCAAAGCGAGTGCTCTAGAAGTTGTGCAGGCAAAAGCCCGCGTGAAACACAATCCGCAGGATTTTGAGTTCCTGCGATGTGATAAAAGTCAACCTTTAAAGTTGATAAATGCGTCTGGATTTCTGATATCCTATTAGCTACATAAGTGTTAAATTTATGCGGTGAAGAAAGTGCCCAGCACAGAGCAACTTCTGAATCAGAGAATACAAGTACCTCATTTATAGTTATGCGGGTAGACAAAGTCTCATAAACCGATCGAACTAAACGTCCGAGCAGAACTAAGGCATTTAGTTCGAGTCGAGCGAGTGTGATCTTTGGCTTTAAAGGTGCCACGCGAGATTTAGAACAGACCAACGTAACTATAGGCGGGAGATTTGCAGTCTCAGTGTGTAAATATAGCACACAACCATAAGCCTTTTCACTAGCATCTGCAAAAGCAAGAAGAGTAACTTTAGAAGTTTTCTCAATTCCCATATAGCGGTTAAATTTAAGTTGAGCGATAAGTGGTAACTCAGAAATATAGTTTTGCCATTTATGAACAAAATGTGCAGGAAGAGAGTCATCCCAACCTATATGAAGTAGCCACAATTCTTGTATAATTAATTTAGCGTATAGAATTACAGGACCAATAAGGCCTAAAACGTCATAAAGACGAGCGGTAGTGGAGAGAATAGCTCGCTTAGTACAAGCTGTCGGCGGTTGCGTTACGGTAAATACAAAATCATCAGATGCAGGTAGCCAGTGCAGACCGAGAATTTTAAAAGTGCTATTAGGGTCAAAAGATATAACCTCCGATTGGCGGTGAGATTCTGGGACGTGTTCCAAAAATTCATGTGAATTGCTGGTCCACTTCACCAGTTCAAATCCACCTGCCTTGAAGAGATGGATCAATTCATCCGCTACCTTAACTGCTTCATCGAGCGTTGAAGCAGAAGAAGCCAAATCGTCCATATATACATCTCTCTCGAGCACGGCGGCTGCAAGAGGCCATCTTTGCCTTTCGTCACTGGCTAACTGGCGTAAGGTGCGTATTGCCAGAAATGGCGAAGAGCGGAGACCGAATGTAACTCGATTAAACTGATATATTTCGAGCGGTTCGTCAGGAGAAAAGCGGTATATAATTTGTTGATATTTGCGGTGCGGGGGATTCACATTAATGCACAAGTACATTTGTTTTACGTCGGCAAAGAATGCTATGCGGAAAATGCGAACATTTAATAAAATATTAAAAATGTCTGTTTGCAAATTGCAACCAGTATACAAAATGTCGTTAAGTGACAACCCTGTATCTGTACTAGCGCTGCCATCTAATACGACGCGTAATTTTGTAGTCGATTTATCGTTGCGTACTACAGGATGATGCGGGAGAAAGTAGCCGGGCAAAAGACAATTGTCAGGTGACACGCGTGATAAAATACCTTTAGCAAGATAGTCGCGGATGACGTCATTATATTTTTCGTGAAGCTCAGGTTCTCTAGAAAACTTCTTCTCTAAATTATAAAACCTACGCCGAGCGGTGATGTAGGAATTACCTAAATTATTAGGGTCCTGTTTAAAAAGAAGATCAACAGAATAAATACCATCCGGACTACGTGCGGTTGTTGAAATATATATTTCTTCACACCGTTGTTCGTCAGGACTCAAAAACTTGCGAACAGGTGTTTCTTCAAGTGACCAAAATTTTTCTATTAATTTATCTAATGGTTCACTTGTGAGCGAACACATAGTGCGTGTGTGACAAGACTTAGAAATGATAGGGGCGTCACCCATTACAATATAACCCAAAGAGGTTTCGAAAGCGGAAGGCATATTATTTTTACCTATTATTTTATCGTATAATAATATCCTGCAATAAATATTCACACCGAGTAAAACATCAATTGGACCCGGTTCACAGAACGCGTCATCCGCGAGCGGTAAGTTTCGAATATAATCTATCGATGTTAAATCGACGTTCGCGTCAGGTAAGTGTGATGTTATGCGTTCTACAACCATAGGCTGTATACAGTATTCCGACAAACTGTCAAAGCGGGAGTTAAACTTGAGGTCAGTATAACCCAATATCTTCTGAGAGGTTCCACCGAACCCTTGAACCTCAGAGTAGCGGTTTTGCGGCGAAATACAAAGTGAGAGTCGTTTACAACAGTCGAAAGAAATATAATCACTTTGCGACCCTGGGTCTATAAGACATCTCAAATAATGCGTGCGGTTATATTTATCAGTGACCCTTATCTTGGCTGTGCCAAGCAAGGTAGTAGTTGCGGTGCGGTTTAAGCGGTCATAATGACAGACAAGAGCATTACTTGTATTTAAATTGGCGAGCGCAGAAGCATCGTTAGTGCGTTCTATACGCTCGGCCGACTCATTGCGAGGCGAGTCGTAAGCGCGCGAGTGAGTCATACGAGACGGCGAGTTACTACGCTGTGCGGGCGGTTGTATCGCGGCAGGCTCCTTAGCTTTGTTTTTAATATTAAAATGTAATAACGAATGATGTCTTGCAGAACAAAAATTACAAGTATGCTTTGATGCACAAGACATAACTTTATGACTAACACTCAAACAATTGCTACAAAAAGAATTATTTTTAACGTAATTATATCTTTGTTGCGGTTTTAATTTTATGAAGGAAGAACACGAATACATATGAGAATGTTGAATATTCTTACATAAACTACAGTTAATTTTATTACTTGAATTAAATACCGAGTCCATATTAACAAAGGTTTTCGTTGACGGAACTTTCGCGGGAGAAGGAATATTTTTATTACGATATTTAATTGGCTGCGGGTTAGAAAAATTATTAATAGAACGCGACAATACTTTGTTTTGTTCTTTAACAAATTCGATAAGATTTTTATATGACGAAATCTTATCTTGGCGGTTCAAAATTTCAAACATTCTTACTGTATCCGAATCTAACTTTTGCGTAGCCAAATGAAAAAATATAAAATCGGTTAAATCCAATTTTAATTGCTTAAGCGCTTCGACCGAAGAGTCGAAGGTGTTAATGAAATGATCTAATGCATTTATATTATTACTAGCGAGCGGTTTAAATTGTAACAATTGATTGAGATAAGCGCTGGCGAGCGAGCGAGGGTCGTCATACTTTTGTATCAGGGCCTCCCATATAATAGA
This sequence comes from Morpho helenor, assembly GCA_029227775.1. NCBI lineage: Eukaryota > Metazoa > Arthropoda > Insecta > Lepidoptera > Nymphalidae > Morpho > Morpho helenor. Next base: position 10,188,236 of record JARGCU010000006.1, read on the forward strand.
ATAATTTTCAGCGGTGAGCGGTAAGCCCGAACAAACAGACGACGCCTTACCGGACAATTTACCGACTAAATAAAATATCCTTTCACTATCCGATAAATTAGAGTTGTCATGAATCATACTTTTAAACTGCTGGTAAAATAAAGGCCATTTACAGACATCTCCATCAAAAGATATTAAGTCTATAGGCGGGAGGTGCGGTTTTAACTTAGGTATATGCGAAGATGATTGCGGTTTATTATTAGCGGTTTCGCTATTTAGCGCCAATATTTGCTTAACGAAACAAAACATTTCCTCAAATGAGATCCATGACTGGTAATTAATAGGCTTTTTAGGATATAATTTCAGATTAAGAACATTAAATAAATCTAAATTTTGCTCGAATTCCTTCCGCAAAGTATCGATATTAATAGTTTTCGAACTCAAAGTTGAAAACTTAGTAGGATCTTTTTCGCATAAAACAGCTGTATCGTATATACTTTGCATCCGAGAAAACATGGCATCGCGTTTCGATTCCAATATTAAAAGCATATTAATATTGTCATTGTCAGATAAGGTTTTTGTATCACTTCTACTCATTATGAAGTAACAAAAATATCGTTATTAGAACGCGCGAGAATATACCTTATGTACTAAGTTATACGAGTCAACCAGCGTTTGATAAATAATCCGAGCGGGTGGTTTGAACAAAATGCAACTAGCCAGCGGAGCTGCACAGCGACGTCGTGACCTTCTAACTTAATATCGGTCGAACGAAATAATACGAAGTTAATAATTAACTAAGTACAAAGCGAAAAGAGTGGAATGCACGAATATGTATGCGATATATGATGATGTTATAGAACTAAAACAGTTGCCAATGCGGTTTAACAAAAATATAGTATAATTTTAACAACTATTTAGTATTACAGCACAAATTATCTGTATTAAATAAATAAGTAGTCAACTGCAGTATGCGGTTTATTTACGATAAGAACCGATTTAAAGTATAAGACAAATTTTAATGAATTTGAATGCGGTTTAACTATAATATGCGGTTAATAATTACGGTTCAAATCGAACAATAGACAAAATGGTGGACCGAATGAATATGATTATTAATAAATCCGGCTCGAAGGACCAAAAAATGGACATGCGGGCGTGGGGCCCGGTGCAAAGTATTACTCCCGAGCCTTAATAAAGTGGACTGTATTTTTTATTATTGCTGGTTCGCGGAAACCCCCAAAATACTTGCAAATAACAAGGTAGGATGTGGCAGCCGTCTGGTACTGGGCGGGAATAAAATAACTGCCAAGAGGGATGGAGGCACTTACTTGTGATATCGGATCCAACACTCTGTCCATTCACTGCTGTTAACACTATTTACACTACACAAACGTGCTAGCGGTGCGGTGCGAACTTATAGCCAAAATTATGCGCGTGCGGCGATAGATCACATACGGCGTTGATGTGCGACGTGCGACGACCGTCTTGCGACTGAAGTGCGTGCGGAAGGAAGCGGGAAGGATGCTATTGCAAGTATGATATCAAACAAACCTTAATGTTTGTAAAGGCTGAGTACTACAAATATTGCATCTAGTTGTATTCATCATATAATATAAAGTTTTTATTTTGAGGAATTCAGTTTCAGTTCCTCGCTCTTATGTAAGATGAGGCCTAAAATCTTTTTACGTTTTTGCGCGGTTTGTAATCCTTTGAAAATTCACGCGGAGGGCATTCACTCGAATTTTCCATACAGATTACTTAAGTTGCTTACTTGTGTTTTTTAAGGTTCATTTTGCTAAATAGGCGTCAAAGATAATACTGAATCAGGTGAACCTTTTCATGTTTCAAAATCAGGTGTTTTCGTGAAGGGTGCTTGTGTGACGAAATTATTTTTATATACTGAAAAAATTCAATATCGAATTTAGTTTTTGAAATCGATGAAAACTAGTATTAAGGTTACTTTAAAGTAACGGCCTGTTACTTTCCCACAGCTGGGCAAAGACCTTCTCTCTCCTTATAGTTTCCTCACGATATTTTCCTTCACCGAAAAGGGTGTAATAAATCGTAAATATCTTTTGGACACAACATCAAAATTCATTGGTACCTGTCCGGGGTTTGAACCCGTTATATCATATAATTTCCTCGAGAGTATATCATTTTGTCGAGAGCATAGTTTAATTTTAGTAAATAATTCGTATGCCTTACTCGCACTTGAATTATGTATAGAATTGTTGAATTATGTCACACTTAAATTATGTATTAAAATAGCTTAGTCAAATTTATCCAGTAAACAGAAACCAAAATAAATAAAAACTTTTTCAAAAGTCTTTCAAAATAAAAAGAAAAATTTTCGATGTAAGCCAAACAACGTTAATGTAACCTTCTTTAAATTACAAATACGACTTGACTTTGACTTATCGTGAATAAAAAACTTCCATAGGTTGCTAATAGATGGCGTTAGTTAATGTTATCCTATTGTTATTAAATTAACAGGATTTCTATAGGCTATATTATCCTATATAGTGTATTATCTATGGCATATATGGTACCCCGGTGTATAAGGAATAGTCGTGTTAAATTTTATAGGTATTGATTCTGAAAACATCACAGGCAGACAGACTATCGCTATCTATAATTTTAGTGTGGATACGCTACGCATTACACTTTCTTGGATTACATTATCGAATATTTCGCAGATACACAGTTCGATTTTGTCATTCTCTAATAGGAAGCACATAACATAAAATAATAATCAAACACGTCTAAAATAAACCCGGATATACCATGCAAATAAATTACCCAATTCTCTTTGACCACCAATAATGTCATATCATGCTTAGTTGAATCAAATATACTTATTTGATAGGAAGTTATCTAGAAAAATTAAATCCGAGGATTGCATAAATAATAAATAAAATGGACACCCATTAATTGAATTGCTGATAATAACATCAACGCAATAACGTATGTCGTATTTAGCAAAATACAATTATACATGATATAAAGTCATTCATCCATTCGTTAGAGAATTAATCCTGGACTTGATAACTGTTATAGTTATCCGATAACACTGACATATATATTACTCCATCTATGAGCAACTAATATTTATAATGATCCATAATTTATGCAGTTAAATTAGAAAACGCCTAACACCGCAAATATGTAATACTATAATTCAATAGATTATCAAATAATATATTACCTATACACAATGATAAAATCTTTAATCTATGCTAAGTTAAATGAGAAAAAACCTCAACAATATCTGTATTTTGCATTATATTATCTACTCATAGGAATTTCGAGTTAATAACGAACTAAATAGAACGTCTACATAGTAAGAGAACGTCTTTATTAAAGACAATAAAATTAAATTAAGAATAATTTTAAAGAAAAAATATTAAAACAAAAATTTCTAAAAAGATCTACTACGCTTAACTATTTGTTTAAAGAAAATATCATTAAATATTAGATCAATAGATATTGCAATTGTTTGTTGTGAAATTGTTTTCAAGAGATAAATAATAGATAAATAACTATTTTATCGTTATATTTATTCATATAAGCTTCAATTGATTGATTTAGTATTGTTGCGGCTTTTACAATATCACACACACTTCTAAATACAAAATAGACCTGAGTACCTATACTTATCCCTTGTTTAAACAATAAGGAAAGAACACATTGACTCTTCCATTCTTCCCGTTCTTCCTTCGATTGCTTTTCCAATAAGTCATTATGCGATGACTAAACGTTAATAAACAAGATACAAATCATATGTAATTTAATAATATTATACATTCTATAATATCATACCTTTTTTTACAATTAATACTATTCTTATATCCCTGTCAACTCTTACAGCTTTTCTGGATGAATAAATGGCAGAGACATTCCCGATTAACCTAAATTAACTATCAAGATGTCATTTCAAGTATGCATTTATTGGATTACTGTAGTGTGAGTGGGTGGCGAACTTTTCATTTATAAGGAATTTCTACAAGACAATCACAGTACGAATATTACTGTACCTAGTAATAGTTTTAATTATGTAAAACTATTACTAGGTACAGTAATATATATAAAGTTCATATATCACCGTATCAAGGCAAACTAACATGTTATACACATAAAAAATCAAAACTAACAGACAAAAATACACATAAACCATATCTTCCTATTTAATCCTTTAATATTGCTTCAAACATTTTCTAAGAGAATCTTACAAACCAACGTTGTACGCTTATATTTTACTATTTATTTTTAGGTGTATTGATGGTTAAAGATTATTTATAATTGAATATTAAAAGTATATTTGCAAGTGACTTAAAATGTAATTTTTGTTGATAAACCTAAAGTAATAACTATAATTACTTCTAAAATAAAGATAAAAGTTATAATAAAATAAATATTAATCAAAACTTAATACATTTCTTCTATTGAAGGCATTATTTGTTCTGGTACTTGTGAATTGTCTATTTGTCTTTTTCTGTACATCGGAGCAATTACTGTTGCTTTTAAATCGGATACATCAGTTTCCCTTTTCCCATGTCCCTTTTTATTTTTCTTGCTTGCTTTCTTCCTTGACTCGGTTATTATTAAATTAGCATCGGGAGATTCACATGAAACAGATTTTTGGATACTATACACTTGACAAGTAGTTACTATTTTGGTTTTGTTGTACTGATCTAGTAATGTGTTTGTTTCTTTAATTTTTAGGGCATATATTCTATCATTTTTGTTGTACTTGGTGATAGTAACTGCTTTATTTTTTCTCGATTTCGGTTTCTTAGATTTCTTCTCAGCTTTTGCCTCTGAATTTTCTGTTATAGTCTTCCGTTTGTCACGTCTATTTCCATCAAGTATATTTAGCTCATCTTGATTTTCAACACTAATACGTGGATCCATCATATGGTTATGTATTTTATGGGCTTTAATAGCACGTTCCATACAAATATAGCATCCTCTACAAATTGGGTCCATATATATTGACTGAATGTCACTTACTTTATTAACTAAAGAAGGAGCATTTTTGTTAAGGATAATATTCTTTCCTATAGATGGTTTTCTTTTAATTATCACCGTGTCGTTAAATCCTGAGTCATATGTGAATTTAATACTTGATTTACCTGTCAATTATAATAAAGTGATTAAAAACACATTACTGACAAATTTTACACATTTAAAACAATATTAACGTATTAAATATTGTTATATTTTTTACATTTACTGGCCCTTTAGCGCAGTTGGTAGTGACTCTGTCTTCAGCTGCGCGGGTCGTGAGTTCGATTCCGGTCAAGGGCCAAAAATTCTTTAAAAAAATTGTTGGTAGTTTAAGCCTGGGTGTATGTATTTCAAATTTTATACGTATATATTTACTATTAGTCTGACACCCATAACATAAGTATTAAGTTGCTTGCTTTGTGACCGATTGTGTAAGTGTCCCATTAATTTATTTATTTAAATATTGCTAGAAAAACACATTTTAAAAGATGACATAAAAACTACTATAAATTCGATCAATGAAAATTTTATACACCTATTGATTCATAATTTATCACTTCAAATTTAAGCTTAGGATAAATAAAACGATAACAACATAGATAAAACTTATGCTATTTTGAATTGTGTCGCTGTGAATGAAATGGTTTGTATAACAGCATGATAAATAACTATGTTATATTACTGTAATAAAATACGCCGTGTGGTGTCCGGCTGAATAGAATAGTACCACCCTCATTTCTGACCGAGGTATCGTAAAAGGCGACTAAGGTAAGTCGACCCGCCGTGTGGTATCTGGCTGAGTAGAATAGACCAACCTCATTTCTTACAGAGGTGTCGTAAAATACGACTGAGGTAAGTTGACGTCAGGTAGGCGGTCGTGAAATACGTAGCCAAATCATGTGACAGCATGTTTATAACATGTTGTGCCGACCCCACTTAGAGTGGGATAAGGGCAGGAAGATGATATTACTTTGATAAAATAAAATTATGAACACTAAAGACATAGCGCGGTACGGTAAAGTGTCGGAAAATTTTAATTAAGCTCTGTTTGAATAAGGTAAACGTAAATCAACGAAGTATCTCACCTAAAGCTTGCGGCAAAAATGCTACAAGAGCATATAACAACAGAGAACTCATTAGTTCCATTTGCGCGCACCTCGCTCAGAAGGTGTCTTCGCTGCAGCTGACAATCTCCTTACAAAAGTACGCTAACAAGCTTCGTTACAGCGCTGGAGTTTTACAAAACGCACACTCTGTTGCTCACGCCGTCTTGCCGTCTCAACAAGCGCTTCAGCCTCCCTTAAACGTTTTCAAGAGCTCCCGAGTTTATCTTAAGCACATCCGTGTTATATAAAACAAATTTCACCCTTGAAAATTTATAAAGAATACTAATTTAAACAATATTTACATTAAATTAAAATTGTGTAAAATCATGTAAACATACGGGTCGCGTCGCAACAAACAAGAGTTACCTTTGAATAAGGTTCGACGTTTCGACAGTGTTGCATCCACCGTGGTCACGAACAGACTGTCATTATTTTCGTCAATTACCCTCACTTGAACCGCACAATCCACATAACGTCTCTTGCACACACCACACTGTTATTATCTGCACGCAATATATATTACAACGATTTCTTTCGCGAATTATATTTAGTACTTGGGTGACGAGCCTTGCGCGGTAATTTTTATAAAGATATAAAAAAAAAATATTTTAAAAAAAGAAAGAAGGCGCCGATGACATGTGGGATTCCAACCTGGGTTTTCAACATTTTCGATCCGCCCGTTATCCATCGGCTATCGCAACATTACGTTTGACAACTAAAAAAATTCTTTGTTTTCAAATCTACATTTTACATTTTTTTTAAGTGCCCAAAAACAGGGATAAAACGGTTTTTTTTAAATAAAAACTAGCTAGATAGATTTTTCTTTCCCAAAACCCACTACACGCTGAATTTCAGGAAAATCGTTGGAGCCTTTCCGAGATCCGAGATACAAGATTAACTCATTTAAATATTAAAGATATTGATCCCAAATCGCACAGAAACGTCGAACCTTATACAAAGGTAACTCGAGTTTATCCTAATGTGACCCGTATGTTTCTATAATAAGTATGAATCGCGAAAGTTTAAAATCTACCTTTGTAAAATCAAATTGTTCATTGAACAATGACGCTCTGAGCCAGAGGTGCAATTTATATTGACGGCGTTTCGAGTTAGTGGAGCACGTATGCGACCGATGTTTACTCGATTCAAGGTGTTTACATGGGGGTAGCCGTTCGACAATCGAATGTTTGACTTCCTCCAGACTCGACTCGGAGCTATTGTGATCGTGTTTATATGTTTATGTTTCGTGAGCGATAACAGGACAGTCGCATCCGTGCATTGAAAAGTTAGTCCGCTGCAATGTTGTATGTAACATTCGTAGAGTAAACTTTTTTGTTACATAAGGTTATTAAACGCGATGAAGTAAACAAATAGCGATGTAAAAGTATGTGCATCTTTATAAATATATTATATAATATTGTGTTTATTTATTTTAGCTGTTTGGTATCCGGTTGAGTAGAATAGACCATCATTATTCTTTACCGAAGTGTCTAAAAGGCGACTAAGTTGACACACCGTGTGGTATCCGGTTAAGTAGAATAGACCACTCTCTTTTTTACCGAGCGGTCGTTAAATACGAAGCCAAATCATGTGACATGTTATAGAGCGGGAAATGGACAGGAGAATAATGATTCTATTTATTTATTTATATAATATCGTAAGTTTTTTTCAATTAATTATGCAGTCAAACTTATATGAATTCACATAAGTCTTTATTACAGTGTTAAAATTATAAGTACTGACAATTAATAACAATAAAAAAGAAAACACAAGAAAATAATGAATGTAAAATAATTGTATAAGAACAATCAACGCAAATATATAATAAATGTATTTCTTTGCATGATTTCGTTATACAAACACATTTTAGATTATTTCCGAATAACATACCAAACCAGTATGTTAAAAAGACAGATATATCTTTAATGGTTGTAAAAACACATAAATAATTTAGCTTATTTTGTTCTAAAGGAAATTTATAATTAACACCTTTTACACCTTATTACATTTTTATTACGGTACCCTATTTTTTTAGTAATATAGCCTATGTTGCTTAGTAAAGATGCAGCTTTCCAACGGTGAAAGAATTTTTGAAATCTGTCCAGTAGTTTTGTGTGAAATCATTACAAACATACATACAAATCTTCCCTCGTTTTAATATTAGTATAGATATGCAATGCAAAGTTGCGATGGTTAGAACGCGTTATATAAAGAGTTTGCAGTTTCTAACGAACGGAAGAGCTGACTTTTTTTTTCTATTTTTATAAAGTCATACATTTTAGCTAGCTTAACTTTTTACCATAAAACAAAATTCATGATACTGGAGTATCCTGATGATCTGTATTGGAACAGCGTTGTGATTGTAAGCAAAAAAAGCACTTTATAAAATTGGAACACAATCCCTTAAGATTGTTTTTCCAAACAATATGTATATATTTTTTATTCCTTTTCTAGCTTTTGCATGCAAAATCACGAGTATATTAAATATACCACCCGCCTATGACCAATCTTATTCTATCTTCATACAAAATATTACTTGACCAATCTTATTCTATCTGCATACAAAATATTACTCGACCAATCTTATTCTATCTGCATACAAAATATTACTTGACCAATCTTATTTTATCTGCATACAAAACATTACTTGACCAATCTTATTCTATCTGCATACAAAATATTACTTGACCAATCTTATTCTATCTGCATACAAAATATTACTCGACCAATCTTATTCTATCTGCATACAAAATATTACTCGACCAATCTTATTCTATCTGCATACAAAATATTACTCGACCAATCTTATTCTATCTGCATACAAAATATTACTCGACCAATCTTATTCTATCTGCATACAAAATATTACTCGACCAATCTTATTCTATCTGCATACAAAATATTACTTTGATGAACACATCTAATAAAAAGTGATAGAAGGACAAATAAAAGAAAAACAATTTCGTTAAAATAAATATCTATTTTCCTACAAGGTACTATAATTTATTTATAGCCCCTATTAAAAATACCTTCTAAAAATTGACTTAAATAACTCTCAGAATGTTTTACAATTTTGTCGACAAATGCTGCTTTATTTTATTTTTTGTAATAAGCCGTAATACTGTTTCGGACAGTAATAAATTGAATTTTATTAAATAAAAGCCATATTCTTTTCACAAAGTAAGTAAATTGCGTACCTTTAAAATATTTTATGAAGAATTTATTTAATGTAGTGTATTTAACGTAACGCGAGTAACTAGTACTTATAAATATGTTAAATAATTTCTTCATCCGCTTTCACAGTTAATTCGCAACGTTAATAAAATTCGGATCAACTGAAGGTTATGAAAACTGACAAATGTTAAGGGAAATAAATCATCGTTTAGTATTTGAGAACAGAAAAAAACACATACTTAATGAGGATTTTTTACCAATAAGTTAACATGAGTGGAGTTGCGGGTAATTTGTATATTGTGTTTGTAACTAGCTGTGATTGTGACGGACTTCGCCCACGTGGAAATCTATGTCATCATCATCTTCCTGCCCATATCCCACTCTAAATGGGGTCGACACAATATGTTATAAAAATGCTGCCAAATGTTTTTTTGATGCAGCGTTTTTACGACACGCCGCCTGCCTGACGTCAACTTATCTTAGTCGTATTTTACGACACCTCGGTAAGATAGAGGGTGGTATATTCTATTAAACCGGATACCACACGGTGGGTCAACTTACCTTAGTCGCCTTTTACGACACCTCGGTAAGATAGAGGGTAATCTATTCTACTAAACCGGATACCACACGATGCATCAACTTACCTTAGTCGCCTTTTACGACACCTCGGTAAGAAATGAGGTTGGTCTATTCTACTCAGCCGGATACCACACGGTGGGTCAACTTACCTTAGTCGCCTTTTACGACACCTCGGTAAGATAGAGGGTAATCTATTCTACTAAACCGGATACCACACGATGCATCAACTTACCTTAGTCGCCTTTTACGACACCTCGGTAAGAAATGAGGTTGGTCTATTCTACTCAGCCGGATACCACGCGGCGGGTCGACTTACCTTAGTCGCCTTTACGACACCTCGGTAAGAAAAGAGGGTGGTACTATTCAACTCAGCCGGATACCACACGGCGGGTTGACTTACCTTAGTCGCCTTTGACAACACCTCGTTAAGAAATGAGGTTGGTCTATTCTACTCAGCCGGATACCACACGGCGGGTTGACTTACCTTAGTCGCCTTTAACAACACCTCGTTAAGAAATGAGGTTGGTCTATTCTACTCAGCCGGATACCACACGGCGGGTTGACTTACCTTAGTCGCCTTTAACAACACCTCGTTAAGAAATGAGGTTGGTCTATTCTACTCAGCCGGATACCACACGGCGGGTTGACTTACCTTAGTCGCCTTTAACAACACCTCGTTAAGAAATGAGGTTGGTCTATTCTACTCAGCCGGATACCACACGGCGGGTTGACTTACCTTAGTCGCCTTTAACAACACCTCGTTAAGAAATGAGGTTGGTCTATTCTACTCAGCCGGATACCACACGGCGGGTTGACTTACCTTAGTCGCCTTTAACAACACCTCGTTAAGAAATGAGGTTGGTCTATTCTACTCAGCTGGATACCACACGGCGGGTTGACTTACCTTAGTCGCCTTTAACAACACCTCGTTAAGAAATGAGGTTGGTCTATTCTACTCAGCCGGATACCACACGGCGGGTTGACTTACCTTAGTCGCCTTTAACAACACCTCGTTAAGAAATGAGGTTGGTCTATTCTACTCAGCCGGATACCACACGGCGGGTTGACTTACCTTAGTCGCCTTTTACGACACCTCGGTAAGAAATGAGGTTGGTCTATTCTACTCAGCCGGATACCACACGGCGGGTTGACTTACCTTAGTCGCCTTTTACGACACCTCGGTAAGAAAAGACGGTGTTACTATTCTATTCAGCCAGATACCACACGGCGGATTATTCATTATTATAATTCACTTAAATTACCATTGAATTTAAATTTAACTAGCCGAAAGTATAAAATATTAATATCAGCGAAAATTCTTAATAAAAATGCAGCTCATTCATGTTCAGATAACTGGGTAGGCATCAAAGCGGGCTGATAAGCGAAATGAGCTCAAGCCGCTGGGAGCCCGTAGTTTGGCCTGGGGCCTCGGGAAATTCATTTAATTTAACGGCGCACTGTACATTTTTATACACATGCAGGAAACGAGTTTTCCGGTCTTTGTGGCGTCGTATCTGTTTAATTTAAAAACAAAACATGTTTCAAAAAGAAAATTGTTTGTATGCTGTTTAAAAATTGTTTACGCTTTAACAGAATTATTAAACTGCAGGAAAATTATTGTTAAAATTTTATCTTCACATTGTCCTTCAGTATAATTACGCCGTGTGGTATCGGGCGGAATAGAATAGTACCGCCCTCATTTCTTACCGAGGTGTCGTAAAAGGCGACTAAGGTAAGTCGACCCGCCGTGTTGTGTCCGGCCGAGTAGAATAGACCACCCTCATTTCTTACCGAGGTTTCGTAAAAGGCGACTAAGGTAAGTTGACCCACCGTGTGGTATCCGGTAAAGTAGAATAGACCACCCTCTTTCTTACCGAGGTGTCGTAAAATACGACTATGGTAAGTTCATGTCAGGCAGGCGGCCGGTAGTAAAGTACGTAGCCATATATGTAAACATGTGACAGCATGTTTATAACATGTTGGGGCAACCCCACTTAGAGTGGGATAAGGGTAGGAAGGTGATGATTGTCCTTCAGAATAATGATCTTTATCTTTCGAATTGTCATCATGATGTTAGCTCTAACGGGTAGTACAGCGTCACGGCGCAGGACAGGCGAACGTGGAAGCATCGCCAAGAATGCGAAAAGCTGCGAGAATGAAAATTTACTAACGTCGAGAAACGTCTCTAGGTCACCCTAAGGGTGCATGCTAGATAGGATAACGTGTTGGGGCGGACTGATGTTATGACTTGGACTAGTCAGCACAAAGAAGTAAAAAAAACTAGGATTCCAAGCCTGGGTAAACGTCTATAAGTATTTAAGTATAACTTGTGCGATTCATGATATATATACGTTTTACGATAAATGCAAATATCTTCGGTTAACCTGAATATGTGTAGAATATTCAGTTCGGAAGATAATCCCAGAAGTCCATATATAGTAATAGGTAACTACTTTACTTTTTACTTTATTATGAAATAGTACTAATTAAATACTATTTAAATATTAAAGATTAAATTGGTACGTAAGACATTGGATTAAATTATAGTAAAATATTATTATTACATTGCTTTATTATCAATCTATTTTTCATTCTCACATAAATAAATATTTCACCCTAGCCGAATAAAGTCACATTTCCTATACTTATGCATAGGAGATGTAACTTAATTCTTCAGCTAGGGCGATTTGCTCTTTCCTATTAAGATTGTACATTATAATTTTACTAGAAGGCCAATATGCTTTTCTTGCAGTAAGAGAAAATTTATAATCCCAAAAGCCTTTAAAGTTTATGCTACTTGTAGTCTGCACGCGAGCAAAAGATTTAAAAATCTCCTAATAACAAAGGAAACCGTGATTACAGTGGCTTGTAAATTGGCGCAGTAAATGTAATGAAAGATTAGCGACTTTGCTTTTAGAATGGTAAACATACTATACATATATATTGACTGGCCCGTTGGCTTAGTGGGAAGTGATACTGCCTTCAGCTCCTCGGGTCGCGGTTTCGATACCTGCCGAGGGCCAACATTTTCTATAGACAATTTGTTGGTTCTTCGAGCCTGGGTGTATATTTCTATTTAAGTATGTATTTAAAATTATATACGTATATGTTTACCTAAGATATAGACATAAGTATGAAGTACTTATTTTTGGGATGGTCGACTATGTGTATAAGTTTCTCATATATTTAGAAAAAAACAATTTATATTTATTATATATATTTATTTTTAATTGAGACTGGCTATACTCACGTTGTAAATATCAAGTTTGTCTCCTATTTTAAAATCCATCAGAGGAGTGTAAACTAACTATAAAAATACTAAACGATTTATGAAACTGTTTTTATAGACGGACTAAATCATAAGGAAGCTTTAATCTTATAATTGTAATAGTTTTGTAATACTAAGCCGTGTGGTATTCGGCTGAACAGAATAGACCACCCTCATTTCCTACCGAGGTGGCACAAAAGCCGACTAAGGTACGTTGACGTCAGGCAGGCAGCCTAAAATACCTAGCCAAATCATATAACAATATTTTTATAAAATGCTGTGACGACCCCACTTAGAGTGGGATAAGGGCAGGAGAATGATGATAATTTTGTAACATCATTAGTCAATAATGGAAACTCAAAGCAAAACAATCACTATTCACGCATCACGAATAAAATCGTAATTTATTGGGCCAACCCTATATAAATGACGAGTTTAGCCAATATTATTTTTCAGCCCTTAATATTACTAACTAAACTTTAAATTTAACAAAAAAAAGAACTTAGAGTGAAAATTTTAGATAGGGAACTCTGAGCTTTTATTTAGTGTTGTGAATTTCCTTGTACAAACTTCCTAGACATCCATAAATCCTTTTCTCATTTTGCCGGACGGTGTAAGGTCATTTATTCGCCTTACATTGAAGAACGTGGCTCTTCGACGCTATTTAATTCAAAGAGCAGTCTGGAGATGAAATCAACACGTTTTCGATGCATTTTAAAGTAATATTCTATGATTTTTTGAATTATTCCTATTTAAATAACATGATCGTCTATATCTATAATTATTATAAAACAAAATCACCAAAAGCTGTCTGTATGTGATGGATTTTCTCAAAATCTACTGAACGGATTTGTGTACGGTTTTTATTAAACGATGGTGCAATTAGTCCTAAAGGTTAAAATTAATAGTACATTAGCATTTTATGTAAATTGTTGAAAGGGCGCGTAGTTGTAAAAAAACTTGCCTATTGGCAGATTCAGTTGCGTGCGCCGCGTAAAGCAGACATACACTAAAACAATGTACTAGAGAATTGTAGATCTACAAAATACTATAAAAAAGTCCGTGATAGCATGTTTCTTTACTTATGGTTAACGTCCAACATTTACTATTGTGTTTTTTTAGCCGTGTGGTATCCGGCTGAGTAGAATAGACCACCCTCTTTCTTACCGACGTGTCTTTTTACTAAAGTAAATTGACTCACCGCGTGGTATCCGGTTGAGTAGAATAGCCAACCTTTTTCCTAATTAAAAATTCTTAAAATAGCTAGCAAAATCATGTTATTACATGTTTATAACATGTGCCGACACCACTTAGAGTGTGATAAAGGCAGGAGAATGATAATTTACTATTGTGTCTTTTGTGAGACATTGATTTCCACGGCGAAGACGCAAGCACAGAGCTAATGTAATACTAAAATTCTCGCATTTACAAAAATTCTTAAAACTTCTTGCACTCACAAGGACGATATCAGCCGATAAAAGAGCTGATATCATGATGAATGGCCTTAATCCTGAGCGCGGATCTGCATCCATCATGTTCCTCCTCATACCCTAGCTCTATATTTCATTTTTATACTAGATAAATGTTTTATTCGAATAGACTGACTGCGTTTTCTATTGATTCGAGCATTTAAGCTGTCGTACATGGTTTAGTTCAATTCTGTTGCATATTACTATGAGAATGGGAGTGTTGTAATTCTGATTATATATGCGCAATTTATATATCTGTTTATTACACTTTAAAGTGTCGAATTTCCGTTATTCTGTGGCAACTATATACAAAAAGCATTGGGGGATATTTAACACCAAAGTTTTTAGAAACGAAATCGCGGGATCAATGAGTATTAGTAAATGAGTTTATGTAAATAAAAAAAAATTGTAATTTATAGATTAGTTTTTTTTAGCCTCTCGGGTCGCGGATTCTATTCCCGAGGGCCAACATTTTTTAAAAACAATTAATTGGCTATTCTGGGTGTATATATGAATTTATTTAGAACTATGTCAGTAGTTACCAATATATTTACTAGAAGTCTGTCACCCATAAAACAAGTATTAGGTACTTACTTTGGAAACCGACTAGCGTATGTGTAATTATTTTATAAATTTATTATTATTATCTCGATACTGAAATTGTACAGAAGTTACGTACAGAAACTGGTAAAAGTAACGGCCTGTTACTATCCCACTGCTGGGCATAGGCTTCCTCACTCTGTTTAGGTTTGGAGCTAAGACCTACCACGCTGCTCCAAAGCGGATTGGTAGGTTACATATATCCCTTGAATTCTCTAGAGATATACAGGTTTCCTCACGATGTTTTCCTTCACCGAAAAGCATGCGATAAATTGCAGTTATCAATTATAAGTTTTACTAGAAAAACACATCTGTGCCTGCCGGAGTTTGAACTCGTGACCGCCTCGAAAGAGTCGTATGGTGTCAAAGCTGGGCTATTACAGCTTAAGAAGAAGCTAGTAATTTTATAACATTCATTTACACAAAGGTAAAATTTTACTACGCTGCTAATATCTTGGAAATGGTTTTTACTAACAATGAGGCATTAATTGGCCGCTATTCAACTCTGCAGCGATTTTAAAACGAGCTACAGTTTTAATTTTTTTTTATAATAGCAGTAATTTTAGTCTTTTGTTACATACTGATCAGTGAGTAAAGTTCGAATAGTGAAAATCTGCTGACGCGAAACTAAATTGGAATTGAAAGTTGCAGCCTACATTTTTAATATTTTATAACCTACATTGAAGGTAAATTATAATTAGTAAATATTGATATTTTAAATCTTTAATATTTAAATGATATAATGATATACAGAGATAGATCCAAAGCAACTATTATACAAAAGTATTTAATGAATGAACGAATGAAATGAATGAAATGAATGAAATGAATGAAATGAATGAAATGAATGAAATGAATTAAATGAATGAAATGAATGAAATGAATGAAATGAATGAAATGAATGAAATGAATGAAATGAATGAAATGAATGAAATGAATGAAATGAATGAAATGAATGAAATGAATGAAATGAATGAAATGAATGAAATGAATGAAATGAATGAAATGAATGAAATGAATGAAATGAATGAAATGAATGAAATGAATGAAATGAATGAAATGAATGAAATGAATGAAATGAATGAAATGAATGAAATGAATGAAATGAATGAAATGAATGAAATGAATGAAATGAATGAAATGAATGAAATGAATGAAATGAATGAAATGAATGAAATGAATGAAATGAATGAAATGAATGAAATGAATGAAATGAATGAAATGAATGAAATGAATGAAATGAATGAAATGAATGAAATGAATGAAATGAATGAAATGAATGAAATGAATGAAATGAATGAAATGAATGAAATGAATTATTACTATTATGACTATTATGACAGTACCACATTTTGTTGTAAACTCTGTACTAAAAAGTACATAAATAGTCGAGCATAGACGGTAGTATTTGGAAAAAGGTTAGTTAAGATGTTGAATGTAATAATATTTTGTACTAAAACAAGAATACAGGAAAACTCACATCAATATATGAGTTTATGAAAATCGTTGATCAGTGATATTATTAAAATAAGCACTTCAATTAGGAGGCTTTACATGAATAGCATCAAACGTTAGGTTAATAATTTCGACAACCTCACAAAGCGATAAAGGACTCAACGCATATGAACAAGGCCGTATCCACAATATTACTCAATATTAAAGGAATATCAAACGGCAAATAGAAAATAAATTAAACGTAAGATGTGAATATTGCTGAGCAAAAAACTTCTGTATTTCATCTTAACATGCGGGTGATAATCGCATGGTTAGATATCAATTTTCATTTCGATTCGGGTTCTTGCATAAGGAGTTGTGAGAAGCGAGTGTTTTTCACGGTCTCATTATGTGACGATTCGTATTCGAGGCCGGAGTGAAGTCCTCTCAACTGAGAAAGGTTCAAGAGTATCGTAGCACTCACTCAAACTTACGATCTTGTCATCATCCACTGGCTTAATAGAATTTTGAATTGAATCTCACGATCAATAACAGAGTGATCAAGCTTAGCCGCAGGCCGGTGGCGATTGTATCTTTAGAGGGGCTTATGAATAAAGATTGTACCAAAGATAAGTGACAATCTATGAAAATTTATATTTGATTACATTTTCTTGCTTTTTAACGTAAAATACTTACTGTATTACAAACTCGTCCTCAATATCTTTGATAGAATCAAAATGGATTGGATAGGAATTGAGAGATTATAATATAAAATGTAAGTAGTATAAAAACGTAAATAAAAATTATAAAAATTTCTAAATCTCTCAAAAAATAGTAAATGTTTTAAGTTTGTGTGTAAGTGTCTCATTATTATTATATTTTTATAGTTTGATTTGAATCTTTATAAACATTTAATGGTTTTTAAAAGATTCAAATTAAACTATAGTAATAATGAGACACACACACGATTATCAGTCTCTAAAGTAAGTAACTAAATATTTGTTTTATCGGTAATGAACAACTGGTAATTATATACATATATCATTTTAAATACGTACTTCAATACATATATACACCAGACTTGAAGAAACAAATTGTTGATAGACAATGTTGGTCCAGTCGATATAATATAGTCGAATATAACAAAATATTATAATGAACATTGCAACCTACATTTTGCATTCTCCTGCCCTTAGCTCACTTTAAGTGGGGCCGGCACAAGATGTTTTAACCATGTTGTTACATGTATTTGCTAGGTATTTTACAACAGGCCCCCTGCCTTACGTCAACTTACCTTAGTCGTATTTTACAACACTTCTGTAAGAAATGAGGATCGTTTATTCTACTCAGACGGATATCACTCGGCGGGTCGAATTATCTCGCCTTTTACGACACCTCGGTAAGAAGGTGGTCTATTCTACTCAGACAAATACCATTCGGCGGTGCAACCTATATACATTTTCATTAAATTTACTAATTTTGCAATGGTACACTCTCCTGATACAAAACCACTAATAAAGATATCGGCCAACTCAATTTCATTGTGTAAAGTAACGGCACTTTAAACATTGAAATACTTAAGCTTGTCAAGTTTAAGACTACTTGTTCACGAAACAGTTACAAAGCTCCCCACAAAAAGTACTGACCTAGATTCGGAACGAGCAACTCAACATTTAATTAGGCTTGTTATAAAATATTATGAACCAAATATTGTTGGCAACTCTATTATTTGTTATAAAATTTTAATACATAATATACAGTACCTGGGTGACCGAGCCTTGCTCGGTAATTTTTTACAAAATAAAAAAAATATTTAAAAAAAATAATAGAGTAGATGGGACTTGACCCTAGGTATTTTCATTTCTGGCGACCACCTGTTACCCGAATAAGCTACGCTGACTTGACATTAAAGGGTCAAAATAGTGTTTGATATATTCAATGTAAATTTTAGTATTTTTTTTAATACCCAAAATAGGGATAAAGCGATTTTTTTTAAATAAAACCTAGCTAGATCGATTTATTTCCCCCAAAACCTCCTGCATGTATGCTGAATTTCAGGAAAATTGTTGGAGCCGTTTCCGAGATTCCGAAAATCTTTACGATAACATGGCGCGCCTCTCTAAATTAGTGTTTCAATGTGTGTAGTCACATCCTTACGAAAAATGTTGCATGTAGTTATTTAGTAAGTAACGACCTGTTACTATACCACTGCTGGGCATAGGCCTCTTCTCTCCGTTTTTTTTTTTTGGAGAGAAGGATTGGAGCTAAGACCTACCACGCTGCTCCAATGCGGATTGGTAGGATACACATATCCCCAGAATTCTCTAGAGATATGCAGGTTTCCTCACGATGTTTTCCTTCACCGAAAAGCGTGTGATAAATTGCAATTATCAATTAGACACATAAGTTTTTACTAGAAAACTCATTGGTGCCTGCCCGGGGTTTGAACCCTAGACCTCCTCGAAAGAGGCGCACGGTGTTACCGCTGGGCTACCACAGCTTTTTGTAGTTATTTAGTTATGTGCAATCACTTCTCATAATACCTATAACTAGCAATCGCCAGTGTCTCCGCCCGCTTGGAAAGATTAAAACCGTAATATAATATTTTGATGACCATAAAAATGGTTAAAGTGGGTCAACCTTAAAAGATAGAAATATGTTGTCGCGGACTTTTATTTAGAACTTTTAGAGGGATCAATTTGGCTCAAATATATGGCTTAATAAAATATGGAGGCTCTTTTATATACTAAAAGGAACATTTAAGCCGAGACCAACCTTCATAAAACCTTCATAAGTTTTTAGTTTGACTGACCCGTTGGCGCAGTGGGTAGTGACCCTGCCTTTAGCCCCGCGGGTCGCGGGCTCGATTCCCGCCGTGGGCCAACATTTTCTATAAATGAATTTCTTGGTCTTCCAGTCTTATATTGTCCGATGTATATTTGTATTTAAGTATGTATTTAAAAAATATTTAAGTATTCGCCAGTTGTCTGTCCACCATAACATAAGTATTAAATTACTTACTTTGGGGACGGACGACTGTGTGTGTAAGTGTCCCATATATTATTTATTATTTATTTAGTAAGTAAAAATATTTGAGTGAAATAGTCTGTAACAAGAGCCTGTTACCACCCGTCCTATACCGACAGGCATCCCAGAGGTTAGAAGTAAAAATACGTATAAAGTAAGTATTAGTAACACAAGGCACAATGTAGATGTATAAACTGTTGGTAAATAAGAAACAAGTATGGTATATGTGTTTCGTAATCTTGAAAGCACCCAATAGCTCTTGCACAACGCAATGGGAACAACGAGACGCATCTGCTAAAAGATTTCTAAGATACTTCACAATAGCTATGAGTAAGTTCTTATGTTTGTTATTTCAAAACTACAGTAAGAATAATAAAAATATAGTGTGTGGATTTTCTAGTTTTAAACACTTTCTGAAGTAACAATAGATTATAAGTTTCAATTGATTTATTACAATTTTGAATTACAATTTTTTCTACAAAAATTAATAAAAATATTATTTTGGTAAAAAAAAAATATTATTTTGATATAAAATAAAAAATATTATTTTGCTATAAAATAATATTTTCATTACTTTTTTTTGTATTATGTACTACATATTTTTATTATATGTTATTTTTTGTTTTATGGACCTCCGTAAAGTAATGCCTAATTCTTTAATTTTTTTAAAAAAATTTTTTACTAAGCGTAATGACTTAGTGTAGTGGCTGTTCATTGACTTTATAAAGTTTATCTATCTGTATTTAAACATATCGTGAAGTAAAGTCCCTTAAAACTGTCTGCCTGTATGTGAATATGAATGTAAAAGATACTTCAATTCTTCCGGAAGTTTTAAGTTAATATTATGGTTTTATATGAATTGTATTGAAGCATGCTGGGAGCTTTACTGGCGTGCACAAAAATGTTACAAAAAAGTCCGCAACAGCATCTCATGATTACAATACTTTTAAATTTCTTGATATTTTCGAGGCTGTTTTTCTTAGTTCAGTATCAGTCCTTATCAAAATAAATCTGTTTCACTTCACCATTTAATATAGAGTTAAATTGTTCTTTACGGCATATGAATCAAATAAATACTGTACAAAATTTTATAGATTAGAATTATAAGCAACCAAAAAAGTCTTTTATGACTTTTCTCTTTCTCTTTTCGCGCTCTTTTCATGACATGCCACCGTAAACAGACTTTGTTAGCGAGGGGACGTATAACACACATCGACTTGCTGAACGCTCAATGTCATATGCTTTCTTTTTTATCTAGGTATTCTTAGTTAAGTATTTTTCTTCCTTTCATTCCATATTAGGTTAATTCATATTTTAAGTCAGAATAGAATAATTAATCCTTTCATTTCCTTGGAAAAAATATATGTCGCACTGATTTATACACGGGCAAAGCCGCAAACACAGCCACTATAATATATATTTAATACCGGAAAAACTATGTTGGTGTCGGCAGGAACTTTACGTCATAGTTGCGGAACTTCCGACATCTAATGAGAAATTAATTGTTGTTCTCTCTAACTTGCTTTAGAGCTTCACTTAGATGCTAGTGCAATTAATGTATATAATAAGTATATTTGGATAAATTTCATACTACTAATAGTACCTTCGTTAGCGAGGATTGCTAAGTAATTTTTTTTTTAGATATAATAAGATGAAACTTGAAAAAAATGGAAAAATATATCGGGCTCGATGCGCGGTATTCCATTTCTTTACTTCACTTGTTATCCGCTGAGCTATGACTTTATAATCTACATTTAAAATTTAATTTGCATTCTATACGAAATTTAAGTATTTTTTCAGTGGCCGAAAACAGGGACAAAACAATTTTTTTTTAATAAAATCTATATGTATGAATTTTTCCCCCCAAAATCCCGTACATGCAGAATTTCATGAAAATCGTTTATATAGTTTCCAAAATTCTGAAAAATATATACAAGATTAACTAAGATTTAAATATTAAAGATTATAAATGCGTAAGTAAGTTCGTTAGTTCCTTCACACTCGAATGGAACAACGCATAGATGTTCCTTACTTTTTTTTATTTTTACAAGCGTAAGAGAAAATGGGAAGGCAACTTCATGCATATAAATATTAAAATTAAAATTCATGGAAGGATACGAGATGATGTTAACAAGTTTATATATTAAACCTGTGTCGCAACTCAGCAGAGTTAGCCACTCATTCGTTGGTTGATATTCGCTTCTACAATAAAATTCCGCAATCCATACTAGACCAGGCTACAAAAAGGTTTAAATTAACTTTAAGAGATATACTTATACGTTAAGCATATTACAAAATTGAAGACTATTTAGAGGATAAAAATGCCTGGTTAAAAAAACCTTTCAGCTTCATACTACACTGCGGTTTAAAATGTTTAAAAGTGTGACCGCCGAGGTTCTTGCTGGTTCCTCTCGGTTAGAACAAGATTCCGAACCAGATTTAGCTGTGCTAATCATAGTGACCTTTGACGATTCAAAAGTGCTTGAAAGAGCTTATTTGAAAGATTATTTTGATTTAATTTGACTTGATTTGATTCATACATACATAATTAGCTTAGCTAAATACTAAATTAATAACATCAATAAATTAAAATAGTGATATACAAATACAATATGTAATTTAATTAATACAAAGAAATTCCTACATTAGTGTTTACAGTTTTATATTATGTAGTTAATTTTGAATGCGTTTCTCTTCTTATATGTAAAAATGAATGTTAGTCTGAATGTTCTTTATAAACTCCGAAACAACTGGACCGATTTTAATGAACTTTTCAAACAATCTTTATGACCCAGTGGATGATCCTGTAAAGTTTGGTGGCGATCGGAGTTATTTTTTTAACTGTTGTTCTGTTCAAAAGGTATTCGAGAGCAGACTGAGCCACAGCAACGCTGCTAGCAGCTAGTTACTAAAAAAATTCAGGTATACGTATAAATTAGATACTCTTTAATACGAAAATCTATTTATTACCTTCTCCTCCGTAGGTATAATGTTAATTAGGTCGCTGTGACTGACGTTAAATATATTGAAAACGTAATTAACATAGTAATGAAATTTTCATTGGTAAATGGAAGATTAATTTTTGTATTACCTATAATATTTTAGTATTAGTATGAGAGTTGTACGAGAAAGAAGCGCAATATCTCTTACGGCTTATAAAAGCCATATAGCTTCCAAATGAACTTTTCATCATTGATTGCATCATCATCATTCTGCTGCCCTTATCTAAGTGGAGTCGGCAATTCATTATTTAAACATGTTGTTACATGATTTGTACTCTAAGTAGGGTTGGCACAACATATTTTAAACATGTTGTTATGATTTGGCTATTTTTTACGAATAAGCCGTCTGCACGAAGCTACTTACCTTAGTCGCCTTTTACGACTATTCCAGACAAAATTTTGATTGATTCAATATTTCAGATCTAACAAAGCAATGTACAGTTTTAGAATTTTTACTTAGGCTTCTTCTTCCTTCTTCTTCTTCTTAAGGCTATCGGAAAAAAGAGAACTAATTTTTGTTACTAATATCTCGCTTGACCCTGTCACAAAGCCGTGAAATATATTGCACGCTTAGTATTAAAGTGACCTAACCTAATTCAAAATTAAGCTTAAGTGAGTTAAATATATTGTAATCCTTATTTCGATGCCATCACATTACATTACGCTACAAGCCATAAAAAAACTAGTGTTTTGTTGGTTTCACAAGTTATGGGTCTTTTAAACGCTCACAATTTTTGTGGGTGCTATGTTACGCTTTATTGCAATTTTCCACAAATTCGCCATTAAACAATTCAAACATTTTTTCGAATTAGGTCACTTTAATACTAAGCGTGCGATATATCATGTCTACAATCTTTTTAGACACAAGCACTCTCAAAACCAACTTAAAATCTAAAAATCATTATGCCTCTTTTAAAAATCGATATTACTATTTGAATAACAATGAGTTCCAGTTAAACTTCTTGATGGGCAATATAATTAGCATTAAGCAGCTATTATTCGCCCGAACGCCCTCCTTATAAATACTGTCAATTTCTTAGTAGGCATTAAAATCTTATAGACTTTTCTTAATTTCAGCGACCTAGATTTCTTATGTATCGTAGCAATATTAAATAATTTATAGAATTAGGCGTTACTTTGCGGAGATCCATAATAATAAATATTTTTGAAGTGTAAAACTATCATTCTCTAAAAGACCCGTAGAAGTATTGGTTCATTTTTCATAGCTTTATTGCATACGGCATTGACAATATCTGTCATAGTGGAGCTATGAAAAATGCCTCCGGGTTTTACAATTTTACTGTTATTATTGGGTTAGGGCATCAATTTTTGCTTTTATCACAAAGTGAAATACATCAAACGCTTAGCCTTGGCTGAAAACGTAGATAAAGCAGTTACCAAAACAACAACTGCTTTATCTACGTTTTTCTGCGTTAACTATATACTGACGAATTTTAGCAGAGAGTGGTAATTTTTAATGCTTTATATTTCGTATTTTGGAAGAGAAATGTGGGGCGCATTTGAAGAATTAATCAGTACAGAAGGAATTTGAGTCTCAATATATTTGGGATAAGAATTCGTCACAACAATTCTACCAACAATTCGGAATGCTATCATCGATTTAGAAAAGTATGGCAATAAACTTAATGGTTGCTTTTTTTTGGGGACTGTAAGTAAAGGTACTTAACTTTAACCCTTTAAGAAACTGACATTGATCCCTTTTAACTTACATATTTATCTTTTTGTAATTGATACTGAAGCGGTATTTTTCATAAAACTAACCGATCGCCATGTTCACCCTTTAGCACCGCTCATTATACCTAAAACATATTTAAAAGTTCTTCTTTTCTACAATGTAAAGTCTATTGCTGTCCCACTGTTTGGCATAAGCCTCTTCTCTCGGTTTTTCAGTTTCGATAGAGAAGAGTTTGAGCTAAGACGCACACGTAATTGCATATCTTTAGAGACTTCTGGGGAATTCTCTAAAGATATACAGGTTTCCTCACGATGTTTTCCTTCACTGAAAAGCGTGTGATAAATTGTAATTATAAAATATAGACTTAAGATTTAATAGAAAAACTCATTATTGCCTGGCCGGGGTTTGAACGTGTAACCTCCTTGATCAAAATATCAGGTATATTTGAACAGGTTCAATTTTTATGTTACGTTTCAAATGGTAAAGTTGAAAGTGCCACGTCACAATGTACATGCAATCCATCACAAAAGCGTGCGGAGAAAATGAAATGTCAGAACGAAGTTGTAACGAGTCTTTCAAAAGTACTACATCACGTTTTCAATATAATTGAAAACATCCATACAAAACAATATTACACCATTCTATTGTAGTATTGAAATCAGCTCTTCATTGTAAACTAGCAGGGTCTTCTCGTTTACTCCCCGGGTGGGGGTAAACGGGGTGCGGGCCTCGAGGAATTCCTCTTTACCCGGGCATCTCCTCGCGGGCACTTAAGCCCGGTATGTGTTCCGGCCGTAGGCCGAGGTCACCTAGGTGACCTAAAGGTGTCGGTATTTGGGCCGTAAGCCCAGGTCACCTAGGTGACCTAATGGATGTCTTGTTCGGTGGGGAGGTCTGGGAATGGTAGCTCCCAGACCTCGGGGTCAATTTCGGTGGTGTCACGTCCGGTGGTGTCCTGATCAGGTAGGTGTGTCATGTCCGGTGTATTCGCCCTTTCGCCCGTCGCGTCATCCTCTTCGTCGCCGTCGTCATCCGCATCGGGCCGCGGAGACGGTGACCGCAGGAGCTCGCGAGGCAGGGAACGTCCATCGGGTGGTCGCGCATGGAGTGGCGCGATGCCATGGAGGTGTACGTGCGCGCTATTGTCCGCACGCGCGAACATCCGGCGCGCAAGGCGACGGACATACTCCTCCACGGTCGGCGTTCTGGTATCCCGATGCACGACGTCGTTCCGCACATACCTCGGGGCTCCTACGATCAGTCGCAGGCAGTGGTTCTGCTGGACTTGAAGTCTTCGCCTCTGGTACGCCGAACATAGCGCGTACCAGGCGGGTGCCGCATACGTCAAGCGCGAGCGGACGTAGGCACCGTAGACTCGCAGTTTGGTGTTGACAGGTAAATGGGATGTGAACAGCGTGTGGAGCTGGGACCTGGCAGCAGCAGCTTGGCCCACGGCACGATTGACCATGGGGACCATGCGCAGGCTGCGGTCCAACTCACACCCCAAAAACCTCACTGTGGTCTTCCACTCTACGTCCTGGCCTCGAAGAGTCAGCTGACGTAGCGGCTTGGAGCGGCTGGTGAGCAGAGCGGCCGTCTTCCCGACGTTGACGGCCATCCTCCACTTGTCCAGCCATTCCGGCAACAAGTCCAGCATACGCTGCATGCGGTTGGTGGCGACGATCTGGTGGTAGGACGACGCGAAATACGCGCTGTCGTCAGCGAAGAGCGACAACAGCACGTCCTCCTCCCCTTCCCGCAGGTGGTGGCGCAGGGTGGGGATGTCATCCGTATACGCCGCGTATAAGCGCGGCGATATACAACTGCCCTGGGGTACTCCGGCTTGGATGGTGCGTGGCTGGGATTCGGCACCATCCACTGCCACGTAAAAGCTACGGCCGTGTAGAAATGATGCCAGCACTCGCACATAAGCAGGCGGCATGGTGGTGTCCAAGATCTTGACCAGGAGCCCGGCGTGCCACACACGATCGAAGGCCTTCTCGATGTCGAGAAAGACCCCCACGGTGTAGCGCCCGTTGTTCCGCTCACTGGTCAGGTGGTTGATTACCCTCGCCAGCTGGAGCGTCGTCGAGTGGCCGCTGCGGAATCCAAACTGCTCCTCGCGCAGGGGCAGATGGGGCGTGACTCGACGCAGCAGCAGACGCTCGAACAGCTTGGCTATGTGCGAGAGCAGGGTGATCGGCCGGTAGCTTCCAGGCAGGCGGCGGTCCTTCCCCGGCTTGGGAAGAACGATGATCTTCCCGGTCTTCCACGCCTCTGGGAAGTGGCCGGTGCGAAGTACTCCGTTGAACAGTCTCGTGAGCGCTACAAGACCTGTTCGGGGCAGCAGCATCAGCGCGGCGTTGGCGATTCCGTCGGGGCCTGGCGCCTTTCGCTTATCAAGGCGAGCAGCGACCGACCGCAGCTCTGACAGGGAGATGAAGTCCTCTCCCCGGAGCGGCGGTGTAGGGGCCGACAGGAACCTCTCCAGCTTGTCCTGGACAGCCGCGTGATGACGGATGATATGGAGGTTGGAGGTGTTGGGGGCGTTGGGCGTGAAAGTCTTCTCCAAGTGGGCCGCCAGAATCTCAGCACGATCCTTGGCGGCATAGGTGCGTTTACCCGCGGCATCGAGCAGCGGGTAAACGGGGGTGTCATGTCCGGTAAGCTTCTTGCAGAGAGAGTACAGCGCTGTGTCGTGTTCGGTCGCTCGATCGACGGTATCCTCCCATCGCGCCTCGTCGAGAGCGACTACGGCACGCGCGATCTTCTCTGCAAGCCGGTTCAGGTCAGCCTTCACCCTGGGGCAACGAGTGCGGGCCCATAGGCGGCGCAGGGTGCGCTTCCGTCTGAGCATGCGGCGGAGCGAGCTCGGCAGGTCCTTCCTTCGGTTGGAAGAGTCCGGTGAAGTCGACGTGGTGGTGGTGGCTGCTGCTTTGGCGGCGATAATCGCCTCCGCGACAAGTGCAGCAGCATCGTCGACTTCCGAAGGTGTGGTAATCGGGCCTGCTAGCTCAAGCCCGGCAAGCTCGGCGGTGTAGCGCTCCCAGTTCGTCCGCGTCCGTGGCGGGCGAGGCACTAGAAAGCCTCCCTGGGTGGCTAGGGTGACCAAAACCGGTAGATGTTGCGTGTCGAGGTCATAGAGGACCTCGACATCGAATGGGTTGTCAAGTCCGTGGTGCAGCACTATGTCGATGACGTCTGGCTGTGAGCGGCTGTCGGTGGGTATGTGGGTCGGCGCTCCCGGCCCCACCACACCGTACCCGCTCCTCACGCTGTCTTGGTGCAGGTGCCTCCCATCCGCAGTGATGATTCGCGATCCCCACGCGTGATGTTTTGCGTTGAGATCGCCCACGATCACTGCGGGTCCCTGCTGCCCGAAGATTGCCTCGACATCAGTGCTGCAGAAAGTCAGTCCGGGTGGTTTGTAGGCGGCATAGATGCGGAGCTCCTGGTTGCCCACGTTGACTCGCACCCCCTGTGTACGTGTGCTAGTGAACGGGGTGTGCTCCAACTCTTCGTGTATGATGTCCCTCCGCACCAGAGCGGCCGTACCTCTGTACGGGCGGCCCCGGGGAGAGACTTCGTCGCGGCGATACACGAAGTAGTTAGGCACGCGGAGCTCGACGCTGCCCGTGAGTTTGGTTTCGCCCAGGAGGATGACGTGGATATCCTGCGACTGGGCGAGTAGTGTTAACTCACGGACGTGACCTCTAATGCCGCCCGGATTCCAATACAGTATGCGTAGGGAGGTCATTGATACGACCTCCCAAACTGGGTGATTGCTGCCGTGATGGCGCCGACTACGTCCCTGGTGCTCAGATAATTTGTGAGCGCCGCCATGAGCGCCTCGATTAGGACCCGGACAATGTTATTGATGCCCGAGTCCTGCGCGGAGGGTGGCGGGGGGAACGTAGGGTATTGTTGCGGAGCTCGCGGCTCCGCCTCTTCTGTGGCCAGTCGGTGGCCGCGGCTTCTCGGCGCCTCGGCAATTTCAGGTAATGCCGCCAACAGTGTTGATGTTGGCGGCCTGGGGTGCGGTGTGGACGCGGCGGCGGGCTCAGCATCTGCTGGCCTCGGCTGCTTGCGCCTGCGCCGGTTTCGTTTTCTTCGCAGGGGCTCCCCCCTGCCTGTCGGGTCATTTGCCGGCGGTTGCAGAGTCGCCGGCTCCCGGTCTATGATAACCCCGCCCGCTTCCCCTCGTCGAGTAGCTGGGGCGGTCGGGATGTAGGCCGGCGGTTGTTCAGTCGCCGGCTCCTGGACTATGTTAGCCCCTCCCGCTTCCCCCCGTCGAGTAGCGTGAATGAACACGCCAGGCGTCGGCGGGGTGCTACTCAGTGCGGGTCGGCCGGGGGCGGCAAGTAGGGCCACTGCGGGGCGCGCCGCGGGGGCAGGGGCGGCGCGTACGGCTACCGCGGGACGTATTGCGGGGGTGGCGGGGGCTGCTGCGGCGGCTCGTTTGGCGGCGGCGGGTGTTGCGGTTGGGGGGGGAACTTTCTCACCCCCCCCTGCCCTCTTCTTCGTCTGCCCGTCCGGGCGCGGCGGTGCGACATCGATGCCGCGTTTTCGCGCCTCACGGCGAAAGACTGGGCATCTTCGGTCGCGCGCCACGTGCGCTTTACCACAATTCGCGCACTTGGGCGCGTCTTCCTGGGGCCTGTCGCAGTCTATGTCGCAAACTATTATTACTATAGTAAAAGTTTCATATTGCATTGATAGATGGCGCTTTACGGAATTAGCCCTCGCAATACAGGTAATTGCTACATTCATACATAACTCATAATCAGTACTTTAACAATGCTATTCATTTTTCATATTTATTACTTTTAATAATGTATCAAGGGGGAAAAGTATTTATGGATTTTGTATGCATCAGCTGAATATAGAAAAATATGGCGCCACCGATTTTTATAATTTTATTATTTTTAACTACGGCCCATAATTACTTATACAATCAATGGCATCATATTCGTTAAAAGCATCGAACAGAAAACCTTTAAGTCCTTTATAATGAACAAGGAATATTAAAAGAGATAAGAATAGAACTGAATCCCGGATAAAACAAAAGAATGATGGGGAAATGTGTGGAATGAGTTTTATGCAGGGTTTTAATTTCATAAAAATATGATTGAGGCTTATAAAAGTTAAGTATGGCGCAAAATTTAATGATAAAGGAAATTGTAAGGTAATTGATAGACACATGTGGAATCAATCCATGCATTTAGTGCTAAAGATGCATCGGTTAGTGATGGTAGGATCTTTATCTTCAGACCCTCCCACGAAGCTCTGTGAATAACAAATTAATTAATTAGTCAGGTTTTAGGTGATAATAATCCATTATTACTGCAGTCCCGAGCGAGAATCTAAATAAGAAAGAATGATATTCTGCTTAGGAATACTTTTCACTGTCTTACTTCACACTGTCTTTCTTTTCCTTTTAACCTATTATTGATTCTGCTAGATATGATCTGGTAAGCTACCATGGTAATGAAATCTATTCGCCAAAAAACTTGTGCGTTAACAACACTAACACCTTATTTACGTATTTCTTCGAACTGGCTTATGTTTCGAATAAAGAATTAGTAGGTTAACGATGCAAGTTTGAAACGCGTTCGCGAAAATAATTTTCTTAGGAGAATTCCGCTATATATACTGTAAGTTAAAACAAATATTAGCTATACGTAATTAGCTATTGTATATAAATACATACGTTAATATAAATAAATACCTCCTAAATTACGTTGTGTTACAAACAATACACCAAAATGCAGAGATGATTAGTACAAATATAGATTGTTTACCATTAAATTTGTTTGTGTAAAATATCAAAGGATATCTTTTCTCTTCCACAAAACATTGCGAAATAATTTCTCTACATTTATAAAATTAGCGCTACAAGGGGCCTACCTGTAACATTAACTCCTTTGTAACATAGATATCGGATATTTAATTAACTCTACTTCAAAGCCCGGTAAAGGGTCAATAGGCTCTCGAACGGTACAAAAAGGGTAGACTTAATGAAATTTGGAACTTCAGAATGTTATAGTATGTTTCCGCTCAGATTTTAACACCAAAATTATTCTACGGCATTAAACTTGGTTGAAGTAAAATTATCTTTGTTATCAGTGTTAACTGATTTGAAGCTGATTTTTATTAAATCTTTTAAGCCAAGGTAAGGTCCTAATATTGCAAATGTCTGTAAAAAAATAAAGTTAATAACGCCATCCTATTATCACATAGGCCACTCTGTGTTTGTGGAGGGAAGTGTTGGAGTTAAGACCCTTTTTTATGTTAGGAAAACCCATTATGGGTCACCTCCGCCCGACGGGGATGACCGGCGGGTATGTCGGACTCGCACGGACTAAAAACCTGACAGTGCTCCACCACACTGCTGGTGGCGGGGACAGGGTGCCGTTGTACACATTGTCCCCATCCCCGCCAGCAGCGGCTCCCTATCCCGAAGAGCGCCACCTCCGGGTCGGGGCCACTCTAAAAAGTAGCCCTTCTTTCCGCTAATCGATGCATCGGGAGCAACAGATGCATCGACCGCCTTGGGGACCTAACTCCAACGAGCGTCTGATAAACCCCGTACGAAACGAAATTTAGAGCTAAGACTCACCTCAATGTTCCAATAAGAATTAGTCACTCACTATGTTTTTCTTCACCGTGTTATAAACTGCAAATATAAATTAGCATTTAGCTATCTATGCTAGGGACGGAAAAAGTCAAATATCATCTCTTTATTTTTTATACCGCAAATACTGGTAGTTCGTCAATCGCGTGACCAATTGAAAAGGAGGGCGCTTTTGTGAGTGTTATAAATAGGCTGAGCTTGCTATACCTGCTATCACAGTTATACTCGGTACTCAAAACTCATTATAACAAAAGTTCCAAAATACCAAAATCATAACATTCAGATTGTAAGAATTAGTAAGTAAAAATAAGTAATGCGAACATAGTCGTGGGTGCGGCTAATAAATATCGTAAGCGGTTAAGTAATGGAAAACTGAAGTTATATTACTTATGTTTATTGTACGAGTATGGCCATGTTTATTCCTATAAAAGTTTTTTGGCTTAATCTTCATCATAAATATTTCATTCTCTATATTAAATTATTATTATTATTTTTTAATTTCTTGTGTCTTAAAATCTGATGCAGAGTAATCAAACAACTATTATTATAATGTAAACAATATCGTTATTTAATTGTTATAAAATAATGACAGAAGAACTCTTAAAAAAATCACTTTAGATACTCTCTCGTTGTTATGTTCAAATAAAATAGGTAATAGGAAATATACATCCGCTAAGACCGGAATAGCTTTTAAAGAAACCGGAAACAGGATGGAGCATCTTACGTTTTCCGAGTAATACCTTAAGTAGAAAGACATAATAATATACAAAACAGAAACCAGGGTTTAAAAAGGTAAACAACAGTACAGGTAATAAGTTGAGGTATAGCTTGAAAAAAGCGGTACATTTTTGTTTCAAATATTTAAAAAAAGTTAGAGCAATTTGCAATCTGGGAATTGAAAAATATTAAATAATGTTTTTGGCTCAAATATAATAAATTAACGAGTGCAATAATCGATTATAGTAAACAAATAGTTAAAAATACAACAATTTCGATTTAATTGTGATATATATAATTATATTATTAATTTATAATTATAATTATTAATGAAATTATTTAAATAAATTTATAATTACTTAGTTTTTGTATTTCATTTCTAGTAAATATTACACGTGAATTATATCTGTTATTTTAAAGTAGAATAAAAATCAATTCTAAATTTAAAGATGAAATTTAATAAAATTATACATGTCAAAAGTTATACGTATTTTATACTTATCATTTAATGTTGCCAGAATGATATAATTTTTTTAGTATTTGTAGCAAGTAAAATGCTAATACCTAAAATAAATTCATTATAAAAACCTATACAGTAGCATTTACGTTCACTAAATATTTAACAATATGTCTCAATATAAATGTGAAAAGTGTACACCGAAGCGTGGGCTTATGAGGTAATTTTAAACTCCAATGTGTCATCTGAAATGACCCATTTACGTACGTGACAGGAAATGCACGTACATTATTCTCTTATTTTTGAATTTATTTTATTAAGTTTTCCACAACAACCAGAAACACAAATTCTGTTCAAATTCAAATTCAAAATATTCTTTATTCAAATAAACTTGTAAGCAAGTGCTTTTGATTCGTCAACTCTACTGCTGGTTCGGCAAGCTGTTCCTACCGAGAAGTGCCAGCAAGAAACTCGGCGGTTGCTCTTTTTAAATAAATACAATTCTTAATGTTAGTTACATTTAATCGTTTCTATCTTGAACAGGGTCAAACAATATCTATATCCATGCATTTCTTCTTTCTTTTGTTCTTATTGCATATTATCTTTGACTTAAAATTAAGCTTTTCTTATAAAAACTGGCTATACCTGAAACTCTTTGAGAACCCCGGATGGATTAGAAAGTTTGGAGCGAATGTGATACATATGCCGCTAATATAGCTGGCCGGTGTTTGCATAGCTAAAAAATAACAAAACCATTACTTATTTTACAATTGCCAAAAAGGTGCCGTTTAATGGTGTTAAATTTTTATTATTCAGGAAAGTTATAAATATAAGAAGTTGTGATTATACCAAGCGCTTTGACACTTAAATCTAAGATTCAAAAAGTGGAGTTAATTAATATGTGCAATGAACGGCACATATAAAATATTATTTTGTAATGTATTTAAATTTATAGCTATCATACTGGTTTTTGTTGATGCACCTATCTCATTTTATGTTACAATTTCTTCTTTCTCCAAAGATTGTCTGGTAGAGATTGCTATTATCCTGCTCTTATCCCACTCTAAGTGGGGTCTGTACAACATGCTATCACATGATTTGGCTAAGTATGTCACGATCGGCCGCCTGCACGACGTCAACTTACCTTAGTCGCCTTTTGCGACACCTCGGTAAGAAAGAGGGTGCTCAATTCTACTCAACCGGATACCGCACCGGGGTCAACTTACCTTAGTTAACTTTTACGACACCTCGGTAAGAAATGAGGGAGGTCTATTCTACTCAGCCGGATACCACACGGCGGGTCGACTACCTTAGTCGTTCGTGTAAGGTAATTTGTGCACAATAAATATTTTCTTTTAAATATTTTATCTTAAATCACTATTTATAATGATAAACATCGTGAAGACTAAGTTTTGGATAGACTCTTTACCGCTCTAAAAAAAAATTACAAAGATATGTTGGGTTATGCGGAATAGCTTTAAGGATCTGGAGTTACTCCTGACCCCTTAACCCACATGACGTCACAGCCAGTGGTCCGTTGAACCCCTGGACATTATCCTTTAAGATCAACACCAATAACCACCACTCTACTACTAGTCAGTAAGTTAGTACAGTTTGATCATTTTTATGTACTGTGACAAGATTCCCACATTCACCCGCGATACATGCAAATTTCAAAGTTCCGTCTTTCCAGAAACTTTAGATGCTTATGGCACACAAATCCAACTCAAAAACTACGACAAATGGCTGTCTTTATGTTGCCGATAAATTTTACAATAAGTTTTGTCAGAATTGTGAAATTTTTCTGTGACAAAACTTTCAATGCAATAATTCCCCTCTACGGGGTTACCAAATAAGTATTTGAAGTACTCTTACACGTGTAGCATAATGTGGTATTTAGAAATATGAATAAAAATAATAAATAAAATAAATAAATATAATCTGATGAATTTATTGTGAATCTTGTGCTTTTTTTCAAGATTTTCAATAGCTTTTTTATGAAATAACAGTTCAATTTCAGATGGCTATTCATCGCTACCCCTTGCTATATGTCACCCTAAGCTAAGTGGCAACTTCACTTACATTTTATTCATTCCATCTTGCATTATCAATGCTCCAGCACTCACCCAGAAATCCCGTGCCAAAATAATTAACCTGTTCGGTTTTGTACTATTACAGAAGGTTCAGAAGTAAATTAGTAAAACCCTAAACTATAATGTAACTTGTATTCCCGCATTAATACCATACCCCAAAGCAAACATCACACAAAATGGCTTATTTTCCCGTTGCCATCAAAAACCTCCAATTGTGATTGCGCGTTACATACGTCATCGACTGTGTTTGTAGGACGCTCGGTGACAGGGAACTCTATAATTGCTTTTTGGCGTCGCGACTAGTTCTTTATCCATGGACATTCGTTTACAGTACATAATGCCTGCCCAATACTCCATAAATAATAATCAATAATAAACCATAATACTATTAAAATAATAAATCTATTTTAGAATACAATAAATAATATGTAATAATTAGCTCAGTAATTTGCACATGTGCATATAACCCTTTGTGGTGGACATTAAAACACCCATGTCACGTTATTTAAGGGTAAGCTGGCGCCTAATTCATTTAAAAACATTGTATCCTTTTCCACAGCTTTAAACGAAATGGATATATTTATGAGCAATTATTTTACTAAGCCATGTTATCTGAAAAGTGAGAGACCGTTACCGAGGGTTTGCAAGCTTCAACTCCAGAATCTCGGGAACTACTAGACGATTTGAAAAATTGTTTGAGTACTATGTAATAAAATGATTATAGTTTTCCGAAAATAACAGATCAACATACAGAGTATATAATTGAGATTATAGTTAGTTTACATATATTTTCTGAAGTAAATTTTTTAATATAACATTTCTTTAAGTTTTACATCGTGTGGATTTTGTAATGATGTGCAACATGGAGGCATTAGTTTCCGCAAGTTGAAAGT
This sequence comes from Morpho helenor, assembly GCA_029227775.1. Classification (NCBI taxonomy): domain Eukaryota; kingdom Metazoa; phylum Arthropoda; class Insecta; order Lepidoptera; family Nymphalidae; genus Morpho; species Morpho helenor. The sequence continues at coordinate 10,223,374 of JARGCU010000006.1, forward strand.
TAGACCGAAGTGCAAGTTGGAAGTTGTGCTGCTGTCCGCTACATCCGATGGGATATTAATAGTTGTTGCCCGCAACTTGCTTCTTAGCTTTAACTTTCTGTACGTGTTACTCTAATGTGTGTAAAAATATAGTTTACCATTCGATTACATTTTAAGCACATTTTATCAGATATTAAATTATAATCATCATCTTCCTGCCCTTATCCCACTATAAGTGGGGTCGGCACAACATGTTATAAACATGTTGTCACATGATTTGGCTACGCATTTTACCACCGGCCGCCTGCCTGACATCAACTTACCATAGTCGTATTTTACGAAACCTCGGTAAGAAAGAGGGTGGTCTATTCTACTTAACCGGATACCACACGGTGGGTCAACTTACCTTAGTCGCCTTTTACGACACCTCGGTAAGAAATGAGGGTGGTCTATTCTACTCAGCCGGACACCACACGGCGCGTCGACATACTTTAGTCGCCTTTTACGACACCTCGGTAAGAAATGAGGTTGGTACTATTCTATTCCGCCGGCTACCACACGGCGTAGATATTAAATTATAATACTGTTAGAAATTAAGTCTAAATTCAATTTTAAATAAACAACAAAAAATAAACGAATGCGGTTTAGATAACCACGCCGGGGACCGTTCTGTACACCAACACTTTTCACTACAAAATCCAACTACAGAATGATTCTACCACCAGTTCGGAACACTAATCCACTTGAGAAGAACTGGCAAGAAACTCAGTGGTTGCTCTTATCACGAATAACAATTATTTGAGGTTAGATTCTAATAACACGAAATACAAAAGAGATCACCCAAACACGTCTACCTCCTACGAATGCCACACGCAAATAAACAGCGAATAACTATAACCGTTATTTTATTATGCCGCCGTCACGCCTTTGGAACTGAACAAAAACACAATTAAAGGTATTTTAACGCATATGTTGACGCGTATGACGTGCGAATGCATCTAGTATATAATAATAATAAGTAAACAAAGTAATAAATTCTAGGCAAATGATAACTTATCAGTGACTCCAATAATGTCCTCATAAACTTTCTTGTCACGTTTTATCTATCACGTGTAATCAGCGGTTATTGTACAAACACCGCTTCAAACAACAACACTTAAAGCTTCCAAAACACTTCGGAAATTCATCCCCTTTATAAATTCAACCTATCTACATGCATAATGAATTAATTTACAAACTTATAGCATATGATTGGGCAAAGTAGATTTAAAAAAATGCCCTGTTATGATCCTAACTGCTGGGCATAGGCCTCCAAACTCCGTTTTTGGAGGAAAAGGAAGCTAAGGCCCACCACACTGCTCCAATTCGGATTGCTAGATTATATATATATCACCATAATTCTCTAGAGATATGTAGGTTTCTTCACTCTCTTTTTCATCTCCAAAAAGCGTGCAAAAAAATCGTCAAATTTCCTGCAATTTTAACTCGTGACTCCCTCAAAAACTGATACACGGTTGCACCGTTAAACATTAATGTAAATTAGTATATGTAATTTTGTTGTTAAATGTTAAAACTTAACAGAAAACTCATTGGTGCGTGCCTAGTTGGCACCATGTAACTATGAACACCTTACTCGTCTATAAAATATAATTTATAATACTTAATCACCGCTAGAACGCTCTCACCCAAGCAGCGTAAAGTATAAAAACCGCGCCGAAGGCGCTAGCACTCTTAATATATATTGGCACATGATTCGTCTAAGTGGCTAGGACCCGTACTACGTTGTGTTTTGTAATAACTCAAATTCTTTTAGAGCGTCAGAGGCTATGTGTCCGTCAATCTAAAGGAGTCAATTAAAACCTTAAATAGAATAAAATAATGTGATAATAATCACATTATAGTTTTATAATAATATTTCAATATATCATATTCTTTAATATAGAACGAGCCGTCAGGCCCTACATTCGTAGTTTGTATCGCTTTGCTCAATAGAGAGGTTCATTATCAAATATCATTTGTTATAATATAAAACAGTTGTTTGTCATCAGTTAAGAGGCGTAAAGCAGGCATAAATTAATATAAATTATTGAATATAAGTGTACGATTCACGAACAGTTTTTATATTTATCTAATACAAGAACAGATTTTACATGTACTCTACATGAACAGACTTTATATGTCCAACAGATATATATTCGTTACACGAACAGATTCTTATATGGTCAATACATGAACGGGTTACTATAAAATTTGATAAAAAAATGCGAGACATTCAGATAGTTGAATGTCTCGCGAATGTCTTATGTTACTTCATAGGATATGTTATAGCCAACAGAAAGATCACTCACTCGATCTAAATACCTAACCCTTAAACAACTCCGAAGTTTAATCAATGTGGTATCTCTCTCCCATCTATTATATTCTTCCGATTTGGAAAAATATAAAAAGAGAGTGATAGTCAGTAGCTCCGCACCCGCTACCAACGGTGAGCTCCGTCCATAGGATATGAGCCCCCCCCCAAGGGGTACCTGTTTATAGTGCGCCTGCGGCGTATGATCATGGGATAAACCCATTATTGTCGGGAGTCAACAAAACCACAGTTGACGTATTAGGCATGAGTGCCTGGGTGTATAATAGAGGACCGAAGCCCAAATAATAAATAGCCGGAGCTATAAAATATGGCATTAGCCAAAGGCACAAGGCCTCGTAACATTGATAATAAATTACAAATTCTTATATTCAGTAAAGCGCATGTCGCCTGCACACGTCGTAACGGTGCGTTCTATGGTAAAAACCACATACAGTATAATACGTATAATACGTATAAAGTCCACAAAGTGGAAACCCATCGAAATGGCAAACATGTTGCAAAGCAACTTGATTAGTTATAATATATACACCATATAGGTGTGTGTCCACCGAAGTGGATAGTGTGTGTCCACCGAAGTGGAATATGTGTATTGCAGAGCATTACATGAATGCCAATCACCCCCTATTCACCCAATACCATATAATGGAGTCACACATAGTGCACTCGCTTACGGTATGCGCCAAGCTCAACACGCCACCTCATACAACAAAAGGTAATTTATGTTTAACGCGGCAAGCCACGTAAGATGTATGATAAGGGAAATGCAGGCCACACTGTCTAAAGCTAGTCCGCAGTCTTATTAACAAAGACCCGACCAGCGGCTTTTATGCAATAATGCCATGCTATAATGGTCATTCTTGGTATCATTAACTAAGCTAAGGGGACGTCCTGAAAAGGACGAAACACCACACCCATCCGTTACTATGAACAGAGTCCATAGCGATCCATCACTGCTGCGGCGTATCACTTCAGCAACATAAAGTTAACTTCCGCAACGCCCAGCAACATTCAGCTGTGGTACCGTCACTATTGAGAGACTACGAACAACGTTTAGATGTCCGTTCGTCAAACAATAACATTTCAGCCACCACTGTACCGGCACTACTTCAAGCGGCCTATGCGTCCAAAGGTCGAGCAAGGCACACGGCAATGACCGAAATCACCACCGGCCTAACTAAACCCGTATCACAAAGGCACACGCCCAAAGTAACTCTGGTTGCGTCAAACCAAAGCTGAATAAAGGCACGCCGCAGCAACCGAAGTTAACTACGGGCCTAGACCCAGCCCTAATAAGATGCAGCCTAGTGTAGCCTTTTGGGCCAGGCACACAGCAATGACCGAAATCACTGCCGGCCTAAACCTCAAGTCTCCCACCAGTACCCGCCAGCGCATGTTCGGTAGAGTGCCAACCACTACTCAGCAAAGTTACCTTTACCAAGTAACATTCAGACACTTTAATCGTTCGAGGTGAGCTAAGCGATGTAACCATCGCTACACTCTTAATGGTCAAGTCACAATCACAGCCTTTCGAAAGATCGGCACGATCTTGCATCTTGCAACCATTATACGAGAGCGGGCCTAGATGTGTATTTATTATTAATTCTTAAAAATAGTCGAGTTAAAACTCAACTAATATCATGTATCGCCCCAGTACACATCTACAATATCATTATAACAACATTTCATAAGCGACTTAACAGATCACTTCTGCGCTCTGCGTTCCGCTCGCTCTCTCAATACTGTAGTACGGCGGATAACGTGACATTCGGTCAATATGACGAAAATTATACTTTTCTGAATTTGATGTTTTATGAATAGAGCATCAATTATAGATGCGAAAAAACATTACTGCGTGACAAACAAACATTTATTTTTATACTTATAGATTTTTCTAAAATATTGAAATTTTAATAATTATTTATTTTTTATTTTTTTTAAACTCGAATGTAGGGATGAGACTGTTACAACCAGTAACGAGAGAGTCGCAAGATCTCACCTGACTATGGCATATTACCTATAGTCATATTACCTTTTTAATTACACAGGAAAAACCCCTTATGAGTATACCCCTTATGTCGGACTCGCACGCACTAAAACGACCTGTGTGCTCCACCACGCTGTTGATGGCAAGGACAGGGTATCGTTGTACACATTGCCCCCATCCCCGCCGACAGCTCTTATCCCAGAGAACACCTCCCTGGGTAGGGACGCCTCGAAAGAGAAGCCCCCCTCCGCTAACCGGTGCATCGGGAGCACCAGATGCACCGACCGCCTCGGGGACCTGTAAGCCACACGTTCGATATAAAGTCATATGACTTGCTATCTGCTACACGTCAGCCTAAAGCATAACCCATACATAATATGATCATTAGGGACCCATAAGAAGAACTTTTTACCACTAGTAGCGCTTTCGCGCTCTATTTTTCATACTTGGCACCTAACTACACTTCTAACGTCACCAGTTTCACCCTATATCTCAGTAAAATATAATAGAGAGAAAAAATACTATACCATATGTGTAAAGGGGACGAAATATTTTATTATTGTTATTTTTTAAGTCCATACTGACTTTGACGTTTGCACACAATAGACGTTGATTGTATTACAGTGTGATCGATAGATCGGACGTGACAAGAAGGTTTAGAGGATTACTGGAATGAATGATGGTTGGTAAATAATATTTTTAGGTTATTTTTATTTGACCTCGTTCTTTGGTAGATCGATCATCGCTGCCGGATTATAAATCCTTACTTTGATAATTATTGGATAGATTTCGACTATATCATGTCTAGATTTTCAATGCTTTTTTTGATAGTATAGAAGATAATAAATAATCTAAAAATAGTCTCTGAATTTTGATATACGATTCTATAATAAAATTTCCACAATCAATTTTAGGTTTACTATTACAGCAATATAAAATAACTGAAGAAGGCTGATACAGAAATGTTATTATATTCATCATCATCATTTACCTACCCTTATCTAAATGGGGTAGGCACAACATGTTCTAAACATGTTCTTAGTTGATTGTCTAGTTATTTTACGACTGGCCTATCATCAAGTTACCTTTGTCGCCTTTACGTCACCTTGGTAAGAAATGAGGGTGGTCTATTCTACTCAACCGGATACCACGCGGCGGGGAATTCTATTATACTACGGAGGATGATATATAAAAATTGTTGGTTATTCTTTAGATTTGGTTTAGTTATACTTTGACCTTGCCTATGTTAGCGGGAAAGGCAACTAATAATAGGAATATTATTTTGTAATGAGCAATCGCCGAGTTTCTTGCTCTTTTTTTTGGTAGTGACAATTTTTAAACCAAAACCTGCAACGCGTGTTCACAAGTTTATTTAAAAAAAATGTAGTGAATTTTGTTGAAGTGTTCCACCCATCAGCATAACAATAGGCGAATATAATCCTGGAAACATTCGCACATGAAAAATAAGCTGTCACTTTGACATTTCATTTTCTCCGCACACCAACCGTGACGGATCGCAGGTGCATCATACACGGCACCGCATTGAGTTCTGCCGAATTTTGTTTCGAGTGTCATATTTCAAATTTAGTGCAGGGTAACAAATATTTACTAAGGTCATAAGCGTGCCATCAAAATTTTCAACTTCTAAAGTAATAATAAAAGTATATTACTGTAATCCGTGATAAAAAAAAAATATTTAGATTTATTGCGGATTACAGCAAAATCATTTATTATTTTTGTATTATGGATTTCTGCAAAGTAACGCCTAATTCTAAAACTTCGTATTTATTGGGAAAATATTTAAAATAATTAATTAATCACCTTAACACTATTTAATAACAGAATGTATATATTTTGGTATGTTTCAATTACACCGCGCATCTTTTATATTGAAGTCACTAATTTTCATTGCCGGTGTCGTGTGCAAAATATTGTGACGTGCCACTGGTTCACCATTTATGATTTTATGAGTGTTTTCGATATGTTACAGCTGTATTTTCCTTTATTATTTTTCTTCGATTTGTACATCAAAATATTTAGTGTAACTCACTCACTTTCACTCACATTATTTTCTCCAACAACTCTATTTTTATGATTCGGTGATTCGATGATCGACCAGACCAGTTCGACCAGATTTCACCTTCTTTAGAGCCTGCTCGTTTTTAAGAGATAGTTTGATATGGACCTACTACGCTGTTCCAATATGATTTGGACGGCACATATATCTCAGTAAATATCACATATAAAACGACGATAAAATTTACTAAATCCTATAGGAAAAGTTTTGTGAAAATTTTAAATTTGAACTTAATTATGTTAATATTTTAAGATATTTTCATTTCTAGAATTCTATGATACTATGTACTATGATTCTATGATGTAATAATGGTTGAAATACAAAATTAACTTAACTTTGAAGCTGTTAGATCTGCAGCCAGAAACAAAAAGTTCTGAAGTTGGCAATTTATCCGTTTTTATGCAAAACGTGGGATCCTTTGAAGTGACTATTGACCCTTCGTCAGAATTTTAAGTACCACTTCCAAATTATATTTGAAGTATACAAAAGTTAGTAGTCAAAGCTGTTTAGATAAAAGTATATCTTTGTAGGGGTTTCGAAAACACAAAATATTTTTGTTAAAACTATTTTTCATTCAGTTCATTGGTTTCTTATTAATACTGTAATTTTCGAAAGCACTCATGACGTACTTATATTAGCTTAAAACTCATTGTATTCCAGTCTGCTGCCTACATGTCGAGAGTCTAGTTATAATAAAACCATCATATCCTGTACTTTTAATAATAATAGCCGCAATTAATATCTCATGTTTGAAAATTTCGTGACGTTAATGGTCAAATATTGAAAACCAGTATTCTTTATAAAGGCTTTACTGATTCGTATATCATAGTACGGATCAGTAAAGTTTTATATGTACTTAAAATTATATAAATATATATGACGGAAAACCGTGTGTATGTGTCCCATATATTTATTTATTAATTTTATTCGCCAATAATATTTTACAATAAATTAAAGCTTTCAATTATTTCAGTACTTAAAATTAAAAGATCGTTGCAACTGATTAAATTCTACTACTAATATTAAGTTCATTTAAGTTAATATTAATAGTTGTTACCAGCGCCGTGTGGTATCCGGCTAAATAGAATAGTACCACCCTCATTTCTTACTGAGGTGTCATAAAAGGCGACTAAGGTAAGTTGACCCACCGTGTGGTATCCGATTGAGTAAAATAGACCACCCTCTTTCTTACCGAGGTGTCGTAAAATAAGACTAAGGTAAGTTGACGTCAGGCAGGCGGCCGGTCGTAATAACGCAGCCAAATCATGTGACAGCATATTTATAACATGTTGTGCCGACCCGACGATGTGTTGAGTGCGATAGGGACAGGATAATTAATAGTTGTTACCAAAAAAAAATTCTAACAATTACCAAACCCGGTAGGTACCTACCTATATTTACCTATATTTGGTGTAGGTAATTTGATTTTGACTCCATCCAACCGATAACCTTGTATAGCATATGCCCTGGCTGATTAATGGTATATGATTCTACTAGCGCAAATTGTTGGTTAGTTACAACAATAGCGGCAAACCACAATGCTAGACGAATGACTGATGCAGTGTAGAAATAGGAAGCGGTTGACCGCAAGTTTTGCGCACGTCCTACACAGTATCGTCTATTATCATCGCCCATCTAGAGCATTGTTAACCAACTTGAGGCCAACACTACACGGGCGAGCAATTTTATTGTTTGTTGAATTTAAAATTGACTCAAAACCAGTTCAACTCTTTCGTTTAGATTTTGGTGCCAAATTTAACGAAAATTAGTGTATGGTAATTTCTTCCTAAAACCTATCATTCAAGTATCTTAAGTGAATAATTCAAAGTTTTAATATTAAAAGAGTATTTATGTTACATAAGGGGGCACAAAATTTTTTTGAAAGTAAGGTGGAACTATGGCACATAATAACCTGGGTGACACTTGTCTAAGGCCACACGATAACACATTTATTTATTTATTTTCTTTTAGTACATACATATAGAGAAAGAAAAAGTAAAAAAGAACATGTACAAAGGCGGACTTATCCCTAAAAGGGATGTCTTCCGGTAAACCCTAGAGTAACAGAAGGAAAACGACAGAAAGTGAAATACTGGTAAAATATAGTGAAAATGAAAATATATAGAGAAAAGAAAAGTAAAGTTTTCCTCAAGCTGTGGAAAATGCTTTTAAATTCCGCCATATCAACGTGAAACATAATTACATGAAGTCATTTCCAGTCCATTTAAAACTTCAGTCGAAAAACGTATTTATTTTTATAGCAAATATACAAAATTTTTCGTTGCTCATTTATAAATGATAATTAACGTAGTACGTAAACCGGGGGTTAATTTTATTTTGCTATATAAGTAACAGAAATTTAATTACCTTTTTGGGACTTCAAAGCTCTGTTAAAGGTTAATGGGCTCGTAGGAGCTCTCTTTTCATGATAAAAAGGGTATTTCGAAACATTTGTAGGTAATCTAATAGCTATATTACACACAACGTCCTTGTTTTACCTAGTAGTATGAGTAGAAATTAAAATGGACACTTAATACGGACTGGCACGTACCTATCTGACTAATATTAAAACAGTATCACGTAATTGATAAAAAAGTAATTGATAAAGCTGTGATATTTTCAATGTCATCCTATTCCTGTAGAATTAACAGGATGTATATAGCCTATAATGTTATTCCGGTGTATAATAAATGGTTGTGCCAAATTTCATGGATATTGGTTCAGCGTATTCGCCGTGAAAGAATAACAAATAGACCCACAAACTTTCGCATTTATAATATTAGTAGGATATGTTATTCCGGTGTATAAGGAATGATTGTGCCAAATTTCATGGATATTGGTTCAGCGGATACGCCGTGAAAGAGCAACAAACATATATCAATTCTCACAAACTTTCGCATCTATAATATTAGTAGGATATGTTATTTCGGTGTATTAGAAATGATAGTACCAAATTTCATGGATATTGATTCAGCGGATTCGGCGTGAAAGATTAACAAACATCCATACTCGCAAACTTTCGCATTTATAATATTAGTAGGATTTAGACAGTCCTACAGCGAGTGTAACAATTCACTGAACGACCGAACAATACGCTTCAGATTTACATAAACTCGTTGCTAGCGTTGGTTTAGCTCGTATTCATTAGCATAACTATAAATCGTATTAAGTGTGAAATTATCACTTTGGCCACAGGTTCCAGCGTTACGTTTTCCACATCAAGTTGAATATTCGTTGATTCGATATTCTTTATTTAAAGAAACCGCTTTTTAATATTTTTTATATTCTTTATTTAAAATTATTTTTACGCTTATTGTCTCGACAGCCTGTTCAATAGTCAAAGTCAATAGTAAAATAACTTAACAGGCACCAATAAGAATTATTATTATAATTATTAATTTGATTACCATTACACTCAACTATAAGCTCTATATAAGCTGTGATAGCCCAGCAGTAACACCGTGCGACTCTTTCGGGGAGGTCACGGGTTCTAACCCGGGCACACACTAATGAGTTTTCCTGTTAAAACTTATGTATCCAATTGATAATTGCAATTACACGCTTGATATCACACGCTTTTCGCCGAAGGAAAACATCGTGAGAAAACCTGCATATCTCTAGAGAATTCTGGAGATATGTATAACCTACCAATCCGCATTGGAGCAGCGTGGTAGATCTTAGCTCTAACCCTTCTCTCCAAAAACGGAGAGAAGAGGCCTATTCCTAATAGTGGGAGAGTAACAGGCCGCTACTTACTTACTTACTTTTTACACTCAACATCGTTATAATAGATTTACAAACTTTGAAATTGTGGGCTTATGATTTACTTTTATCCGCGAAAAATATTTCCCAATATTTAAGCGTCGTTCATTATTTTTAACGTGGTTATAATGTTGTTATGACGTTTGTAATTATTCGGTTTTGTTATGGTGAAACTTCTTTACGAGTACAAGCTAAATTAGTTGTTCATTACCGAAAGCATGGATGTAAACTCGAGTTATAAAAAGAAATTGATATTATTTAGATTTTATTGTTTCTCACTTACCCAATATTTGTACGCTATTAAGGATAATAAGTAAGAATCCTTTAATTTTTTTTATCTTTAGTACGACTTTTTTTACTTACATTATGGAAAAATATTATTAGGAGAATCTGATAACACTCTGACACACACATATATATGCACTTATTCATTAGTAAAGTTTATTAATAAAGATATGTACGAGATGGAATGTATGAAACTAGTATTTATAATCTCTAGTACGTTCTAACCATTTCGTCGTCTAGACTTTTTATTAAAGAATTTAAAAAAAGAAAATATTAAAAATAATATATATAATCCATTTTACGCCGTGTGGTATCCAGCTGAATAGCATAGTACCACCCTCATTTCTTACCGAGGTGTCGTAAAAGGCGACTAAGGTAAGTCGACCCGCCGTGTGGTATCCGGCTGAGTAGAATAGACCACCCTCATTTCTTACCGAGATGTCGTAAAAGGCGACTAAGGTAAGTCGACCCGCCGTGTGGTATCCAGTTAAGTAGAATAGACCACCCTTGATGTCAGGCTGGTTGCCGGTCGTAAAATACGTAGGTAGCAAACTCTAAGAGAATATGTTTATAACATGTTGTGCCGACCCCAATTAGAATGGGATAAGGACAGGAACATGTTGATATATAATCCTTTTAATTTATTTCCCTGAATTGACTTAACCCAGAATCAACCACACAACCTCAATTCGTTATAATATAAATGTATGAACAGAGCTTCGCGATTTGAAAAAATATCCTCATGAAAGTCAATTGTACATTAATTCCGATCATTCCCCTGTTTCATTGGGGAATTTAATTTTCATAGCTCTTTTCGTATTGGCTATTCATCATATCGGAATTTATTATTTCCAATGCAAAATTCAATAAATACGTGGCGTAATTCACTGCGAATATTCTTTAAAACTTTTCGATATATTACTCACATGTGGGTTCAGAGGCAAAAAAATTATAAATATATATGGGACACTTACACACACGATCGCCCGCCCCCAAAGTAAGTAATTTAAATACTTGTATTATGGGTGACAAACAACTGGTCCATATATACATATATAATTTTAAATACATACTTAACTACAAATATACACCCAGGCTCGAAGAGCCAACAAATTCTTGTATAGAAAATGTTGGCCCTCGGCAGGAATCGAAACCGCGACCCGCGGCGCTGAAGGCGGGATCACTACCCACTGCGCCAACGGCCCAGTCGAAAAAAATTAAATAATATTCTGTTACTACTTTATTTGTTATAGTTTTTGACCTCATCCTCCTGCTCTTATTTCACTCAAAGGGGGGTCAGCACAACATGTTATAAACATGTTTTCACATGATTTTGCTACGTATTTTACGACCGGCCGTCTGCCTGACGTCAGCTAACGTTAGTCGTATTTTACGGCAACTCGGTAAGAAATGAGGGTGGTCTATTCTAAACCGGATATCACATTGCGGGTCAACTTACCCTAGTCGCCTTTTACGGCAACTCAGTAAGAAATGAGGGTGGTCTATTCTACTCAGCTGGATACTACACCGCATAGGTATCAGTAACATGATGTTATTTTACAAGGAGGGAAAGTAATGAATAAGATTTTTAGTTTTTACGTATCAAGATATTATATTGTGTTTGTAAAGTAAATATAATAACAGTTTACATCAAGAAGGCAATTTTCATAACGTAGCTTTTCAACCTTAGTCTCATATAACGGTATCTGGGGAAAGCAATTTTGGTGCAGATTTTGGGCTCGCAGCTTTGAGTGCTACGTCCATGTGAATAAAGTCACTGCGTCTAACAAGAAATTTCAAACGAGAGTGTGTTACAAAATAAATTACGACTCAGTATTTAACGGTATTGTGGAGAAAGTATAAAATTGACAACAAATATATACCCAACAGTATACCATTACACAATGGTGCCTTGATATTTTAAATTTTCATATATAGGTAATTATTTTTTTACGCCGTGTTATATCCGGCTGAATAGAATAGTACCACCCTCATTTCTGGGTGGGATGAGGGCAGGAGAATGATGATGTATACTATCCCACAGCTGGGAACAGGTATCAGGTCCTTTATGTCCAAGGAATCCAATACGATGTTTTTCTCCACCACAAAAATCTTACTTAATAGTGAATATAATTAGTATACAGTTTTTTTTAATTATTAGGTGGCTGACTAGAATTAGATTTAGATTTCGAACCCGTTAATCCTTGTCAAAAATCATACGGTCGGTTCATTTGGTCATTAATATCAGGTCACGCACTCAGTTGTTTGTTGTTGTCGAAGCGACGCAAGTATTGGATAACGCCACGTCTAACAACATCATTAAGGAATTTTAGGCTATGCATATCCCAGAAATTTTCCAAACTAATGTTAATATCTATGCGACGTTTTCCTTTATGTATTTTTTTTATAGAAAACCCAGTTATATCTAGAATTTAAACATATAAATCATATGATTCACACCATCTAACAGATAAGCAATGTGGTAAATTACCGATGTAATTTTTATAGATTACTCAGTGATTTATATCTAGGGTGTGAACAAATGAATCCATGATAAGAGTCATGCCCTCTTACCGATAACCTATGTGTCAATCATCGACAATATCTCGCACATAGAAAGTAGAGATATTTAAATATGGTTTACAATCAGACATTTAAAATTATGATAATATCATATATGATAAATTATATGTTACAACATGTTTTTAATTCGACCTCCTTCATAGAGTTGGCGATTAATATGAAAAAGCATTGTGGCTGTCATATTTTTATGTGTCTTTCATTGAGTTTTTGCGAAAGAGTAAATGGGTTGACTCTGGGAAAATTGCTTTTTATTTATTGAATAAGAATAAAGGGACAAATATCGTCTTTTATTATATATAATTAGAATGAGTGTAAAGACAAAACTTGTCACATTCTTTTGCCTTATTCGGTAATTTCAACATTAATATTTCAATCTGGAAAATATTTTAAGCGATTATACACATTTATAGTCTGGCTCTTTTTTCGCACAATGAATTAGCTAAGCGATTCAACTTCGGAAACGCTGCCAGCATTCTTGGGACCATTCCACGTGGGCATGATTTGTATAGTCCTAGCGTGTAAATAATTTAAGATAGATATAACTTGTACATTTTTGTTGCAGATAAAAAAAATTATACACAGTACTAATAGGAAGAAGTCGAAACAATACACAATTTTGGAAATTCAGAGAATACAAATTTAATCATGACCAAGAAACTTCGTAGCAACTTAAACAAAGTTAAGCATACGAATCGTGGCTTGTGTAAATCAACTTTATAATTACAATTACTGAGAAAGATTGCACACAAACGACATTGATTAGTTTATTATTATATAATAAAGCCTTTATTCTTGCTCGGTAATTTTTTAAAAGATGTAAAAAAAAAAAAAACTTAAAAATAATTGAGGCTCGAACCTAGGTATTTCCACCTATTAGACCGCCCGTTCTCCAAATTCGCTATCGTGACTTGACGTTTAATGGCGAAATTGGAGCCGTTTCCGTGATTCCGAAAAAATATATATAAATATATATAAACAAGATTATTTTTTACCTAAATACGCTTTTCCTCTCTATCTATTTGCAAAGTTATTAATTAACTCTAAGCCTTATTATAAGACCAATTGCTTGTAATAATGAGCAGTTAATACTTATCTTCTAAAAAAAGACGCTGAATTTTCTCTAAAAATCCTTTACCTCGCTTTATATTGCAAAGTTATTATTTAACTCTAAGCTTTTTGAAAAGACCAATTGCTGGAATTCAACAAATAAAATAGCAGGTAGCAATTTAATACTAAATCTATATACTTCATCATCATCTTCCTGCCCTTATCCCACTCTAAGTGGGGTCGGCACAACATGTTAGAAACATGTTGTAACATGATTTGGCTACGTATCATACGTCAACTTATCTTAGTCCTATTTTACGACACCTCGATAAGAAAGAGGGTGGTCTATTATACTTAACCGGATACCACACGGTGAGTCAACTTACCTTAGTCGCCTTTTACGACACCTCGGTAAGACATGAGGGTGGTCTATTCTACTCAGCCGGTTACCACACGGCGGAATAAATCTATATACTTATTTAACTTAAAAACTCCTATTTAAATTTAATTCTCGACGCAAATATGCACTCGCTCTGAATCTAACAAAACCTTTATGGCGAGTGAGACAACAAAAAGTAACGTCAGCGAAGACATCAAAGCCCTTTGTTTAATAACTTGATGTATAAACAATTACATTTGTCTCATTAATCTTGGGTAAACTTGTGCGAGATCTTATACGTCTGGCAAATGAAATTTTGGCGAAGCTAATGTGCTTACCTAATGATGATATGCGAATTTGTGTGATAACTTACTCAAGGTTTGTGCAAATAAAGTGTGTTATATTGTGGCTATTTGTTACTTTATTCATCTCTACATATTATAAAACAAAGTCCCCAAAAGGTGTCTGCCTGTATGAGATCAATTTTCTCAAAATCTACTCTCTAATCTAAACGGTTTTTACTTTTTTTTTGCAACTAAAATATAGCTTTTACTTAAATATAGAGCAATTTGTGGGGAAGGTTTAGGTTAATAGAACATTCTGTAGAACGGCTAAACCGATTTTGATGGGATTACTTTGACGTCTTGGCTTACTGGGGCTACTTTTTATCGTAGAGTTCCCGAGGGGTTAGAAATTACGGGGAAACACTTTGTAGTTACACACTGATTTCCTTTCCACTGCCACTGCTGGGCATAGGCCTCTTTCCGTTTTTATACAGAAGTATTGGAACTTAGACCTACCACGCTGCACCAATGCGGATTTGTAGGTTACATATATCCTCAGAATTCAGATCTACCAGTTCGGAAAGCTGTTCGTACCGAGAAGAGCCAGCTAGAAATTCGGCCGTTGTTCTTTTCAATATTTTCTATTACTAGTTACATTTAGTTGTTACTATCTTATCATCTACTGGCACTGCCAGTGGCTTTGCCTGCGTGGAAATCAGCGTCACAATTTTTTTCCGATTGAAATTTTGAACATAAAATTAGTTATTGCGAGTTAAACATGTTTACTATTAACCTAAGCCTTCCGGAAAAAATGCACTAAGTTTTAGTAAAAACCGTACAAGAATCCGTTCAGTATATTTTGAGAAAATCGATCACATACAAACAGACAGATTTTGGAGACTTTGTTTTATAATAAGTATAGATACAGATGTAATCCTCAATAGTATAGTCGACTTTCTGTTTCAGCCTCCCTTTAACAGTTTTATTTAAAGTTATGTAATCATCGTTGTTGTAGCCCAACAAGCTGTGGTAGCCCAGCGGTAACACCGTGCGACTCTTTCGAGGAGGTCACGGGTTCAAACTCCGGCAGACACCAATGAGTTTTTCTGTTAAAAACTTGTGTCTAATTGATAATAGCAATTTATCACACGCTTTTCGGTGAAGGAAAACATCGTGTGGAAACCTGCATATCTCTAGATTCTGGAGATATGTGTAACCTACCAATTCGCATTGGAGCAGCGTGGTAGGTCTTAGCTCCAATCCTTCTCTCCAAAAAACGGAGAGAAGAGGCCTATTCTCAACAGTGGGATAGTAACAGGCCGTTACTTACTTACTTAATCATCGTTAAGTTAAAATGAAAAAATTAGACTAAGCGATACTCCTATATATAAAAAAGAAAAAAAATATTTTTATATAGTTGATTTTTTTTGGTTGTAGTAAAAACATAAGTAAATAATTTTAATATGCAGTTCTTGATTAAACAACCAAAATATGGTCGTATAAGGAGACTGTAAACTTAATAACATGTTACGAACAAAGTAATCAAGCCTACTCTGGTAAGCATCTTTACATGTTACCAATATTTATTTCAGCCTCGAGGCGAAAACTGTAAGATATAAATTACAAGGCGAACGGGAGATTCTCGTATAATAAGCTTCTTCATGTTTACAATCTGATAAAGCGTTAAAATATAAATGACTAGCTTTTACTCGCGGCTTCGATAGCTGTTGCGTGATAGGTTGGTGATAGATGGCGCTTTTCATTGTCATCCTATTTCTGTAGAATTAACAGTATTTCTATAGCCTATATGTTATTCCGGTGTGTAGTTAATAATTGTGCCAAATTTCGTCGATATTGGTTCAGCGGATTCGCTGTGAAAGAGTAACAAACATCCATCCATACTCACAAACTTTCACATTTATAATATCAGTAGGATTTCTATAACCTATATGCTATTCCGGTACCTATATATGGAATAATTGTGCGAAATTTTTATCGATTTTGGTTCAGCGGATTCGTCGTGAAAGAGTAACAAACAGACATCCATTTTCACAAACTTTCGCATTTATAATATTAGAAGGATAGGATAGGCTTTAGTAATATATCAGTCGTTTGCTTAATTTGATATTATCTTTCTCCTGCCCTAAACTCACTCTAAGTGGGGTCGGCACAACATGTTTTAAACACGCTGTTACGTGATTTGGCTATTGTTACGAACGGCCGCCTGCTTGACTTTAACTTACCTTAGTCACCGTTGACGATATCTCGGTAAGAAGTGAGAATGATCTTTCCTACTTAGCCGGATACCACACGGAGGGTTAACTTACCTTAGTCGCCTTTTACGACACCTCGGTATGAAATGAGGATAGACTATTGTACTCAGCTGTATACCGCACGGAGCGTCAACTGAACTTATTCGTCTTTTACGATACCTCGGTAAGAAATGAGGGTGGTCTATTCAAGTCAGCTGAATTCCACACGGCGTGTCAACTTACCTCAGTCGCCTTTTACGACACCTCGATAAAATTGTGGTCAATAGACAGACCACCGTCATTTTTTATCGAGTTGAATACAACTCAGCTGGATTCCACACGACGGTTTAACATATTTGTATACATTTTTGGGTAACTTTATCACACCCCCATGTGAATATAAAAATTTGAAAAATTTGTAAAGCTCTAAAACTAGGTGCGCTGATAAAATAATATGGAACTAAAAGCTTTTGCGTGTAAAATATTAATGCGTCTATTGATTTTCCGTGGTTCGCTAAGATGTCGATCATTTTGTAAATAAAAATGGATAAATATTTAACTACAAAAAAATTTATAGAAGCAGGTTTTAATTTGCGGAATTCCATAGTACAGAACTTAATGATAGCTAATGATACTTAATAAATAATAGCTATCATACAAATAATTAATTGACTACAAATTATTGTATTCCGAATTATTAATCCTCGTTTGTTAAGAAAATCTATGAAATCTATTCTAGTGTAGGAACGTTCACAAACCTTATACAGGCATAGACCAGCCACCACACGTATTAAAAAACGCCGCCACCGACAACACACCACACAAGCACTACATACATTCACTACGACAATCTCTAAGATCACAGAATTCTCTAGAGAATGCAGCTCACGATGTTTTCTTTCACCGAAAAGCGTGTGATAAATTACAATTATTAATTAGACACATAAGTTTTGACAGTAAAACCTATTAGTGCCTGCCATGGATTTGAACCGGTGATCCCTTAAAAAAGTCCCACGTTACCACCTCGTGGGCCGTTAGGCTATCACAGCTGTGCAATTCAATAAAATAAACAAATTATTGAAATTTATCGAGAACCTATTAATCTATGTCCCAGTAAGTCATCATCTTCCTGCCCTTATCCCACTCTAAGTGGGGTCGGCACAAAATGCTATAAACATGTTGTCACATGATTTGGCTGTTTTTACGACCGGCCGCCTGCCTGACGTCAACTTATCTCAGTCGTATTTTACGACACCTCGGTAAGAAAAAGGGTGGTCTATTCTACTAAACCGGATACCACATGGTGGATTATCTTACCTTAGTCGCCTTTTACGACACCTCGGTAAGAAATGAGGGTGATACTATTCTATTCAGCCGGATACCACACGGCGTCTATGTCCCAGTAAGTGACACATAGATACTCGTAGGTGCGAATATAAAATGTGACCCTTAAAATCACGTGTATGAGCGTTATATGTAGGGGCTGAAAGCTTTTGGGTGTAAAACATTAATGTGAGTATTGCCTTCCTGCGGTCCCTTTAAGCTCTGTTGAACTCGATCGGTTTGTGCTTGCGGCTGTTTATTTAGTAGCATTTTACTCCTTGCTAAAATCTCTTTAGCGACAATCTCATCCTTATAAAACAATCCACGGCTTACTAGCGGCTCGAAGTATTTTATTAGATGAATCATATTTTAGTTTATTCTAATCACCTATCAACGTAAAAAAGTAAAAGTAAAGTAGCGGCCTATTACTCTCCCACTGCTGAGAATAAACCTCTTCTATCCGTTTTTGGAGAGAAGGATTGGAGCTAAGACCTACCACGCTGCTCCAATGCGTATTAGTAGGTTACACATATCTCCAGACATCTCTAGATATATGCAAGTTTCCTTACGACGTTTTCCTTCACCGAAAAGCATGTGACAAATTGCAGTTATCAATTAGACACGTAAGTTTATACAGAAAAAATCATAGGTGTCTGCCCGGGTTCGAAGTTGGCAGTTGGCAGTGGAACTGTATTTTCTGTATTTTGTAAAAAAAAAGCTTAATTTGTCAAGCTACTGCTGACTTGACTAAGGTCTCTAGATTTATAAAAAAACAAAAAATTATATATATTATTTATATTATAAATAAAAAATAATGTTTTGAAGCGGCAAATAAAAATTGTGTTGCTCTGTAGACCAACGAAACGACAATTAAGTTTCTATTTTACTTGCCGATTCCCTTTAGATATTAACTTATATATCCATTCTGTTGATATGTTAATACGAGTATTTTTTTGCTCTTCAAACTGTCTTTTGACAGAGTCAAACAGTGCTCTTTTCTTAATTCAAACTTGAGATATTGAAAAGAATTTATATTCTTTACATATATATATGCAGCAAAAAATAATTTTCTCAGATATCTGCAAGCTGAAAATTTTGCTTCATGCATTCGTATATCCTAATCCATTCCCTGAATGGAGCGGGGAAACCATTTTAAATTACTGCTTTTTTTCGAGCGCTCACCTCGCTTGAATGAAGGGTAACGACCAGACTTCTGATATTTATGACTAACGAGCCTATTCACGTACGCTCGGCTCCTAAATGGAGATTTATGAAACTGAAAATGTAGAATAACGTATGTCTTGAGCACAATTCGGAGCTCACGTTACTTGGTAGACGTGCGTGCTCTTATCTCTATTTCATAATAAAAAAGCCTTCCACTGAACAAATGAAAAGCCGAAGCAGAATAAAATTGACCATATTATACCTATTGGTTTTTCTTATGCTCACAGTCCACGATATTCTAAGGAACATACGTGGAATAGAACTGTTAACTCTAAGTAAGATTTTTTTTATTTAAGTTTCAATACAGGCATAATATTTACAATACACTTCTTGTCCTAGACCCCTAAACTAGGAATACCCGTATCTTGGGGGTCAGTACCTTCCCGCGCGCGCGCGTGTGTGTGAGTGTGTGCGTGTGATTCTTAAAGAAAAATTTATTTCTTATCGATATTATATACGTATGTAAAGTAATTAATAAGAAGCATATAGATTACGCTGTAAAGTATAATATTAATAAAACATTGCGTTTAAGAGATTTTCAATCAAATATATAAGTATTACAGGCGGTAGTTTGTTAGAAAGGTATGCCGTGTGGTATTCGTCTGAGTAGAATAGACCCACCCTTTTTCTCACCGAGGTGTCGTAAAATACGACTAAGGAAGGTTGATGTCACGCAGGCGGCCGGTGGTAAAATACGTAGTCAAATCATGTGACAACATGTTGTGCCGACCCCACTTAAAGTGGGTTACCTATATATTAAAGTTGAAAGCATTAAGATTTTGTCGTGGAACCCATCCTCCTAATGATGCTTCGGTTACGAGGCGAAACGATCTTAGAGATTGTCGTATTGAATGCGTGTAGTGCTTGTGTGGTATGTTATTGGTGGCGGCGTTTTCTGATATATTTGGTGACTGGTCCTGCATATATAAGGTATGTGAACGGTTACTGCTTCCTACACTAAGCATTAAATAGATTCTGTTAACAAACGCGGATTATAGTAAAATTATTCTATCATAACTTCTGCATATTGAAATCATTTTGAAAGCGGAACTGTAATCAAATAAAAATATATAAGAATCTAAACTAACGGTGTTACAAAACGAAAATCGCTATTTCCAAATGCCAATTTACTCGCGAGTTACATTAAATACAAAAGCTTTCAAAATACCTTGCCGTACCGACGACGATCGTAAAAGGATTTTCAGATTTTTCTGTTACACCTTCCATTCCATTAAGTTTTATTGGCAACGATAAAATGACACTTCATCGAGATAATTCCCTTTTAAAATAACTGCCATTTACAGCGCCTTAAAACATTTTAATAATAAAATCAAGCAGTAATTATATTTATTGATAGCAAATTTATTACTAAAATCCCAACGGAGAACCGATGGGCGTTGGGGTCTCAAGATGTTGGAATGGGCTCCGCGCCGGAAAACGCAGTCGGTAGACATCTATGAGATGGACTGACGACCTCAAAAAGGTCGTGGGGAGCCGCTGGGTCCAAGCGGCACGATTCAAAATATTCATTATTAAATAAACTTGTTTGGAAAGCTGTTCCTACCGAGAAGAGCCAGCATGAAACTCGGCGGTTGCTCTTTTATTGCAAATTGACCAACCCATTGGCGGAGGTGGCAGGGATCTTGCCTTCAGCTCCGTGGATCGCGGGTTTGACTCCCGCCGAGGTCAAACATATTCTAAGCACAAGTTGTATGGGTGTATTTAAGTATTTATTGAAAATCACATATGTTACCAGTTGTCTGTCAAACATCGTGTGGTATCCGGCTGAATAGAACAGACCACCTTCATCTTTTACCGAGGTGTCGTTCAAGGCGACTTAGGTAAGTTGACGTCAGGCAGGCGGCCCGTCGTAAAATACGTAGCCAAATCGTCTGACAACATGTTCGAAGGGCAGGAGAATGATGATGATCATAAAACTTGTGTGTTAAATTAACTACCTACATCTACAAAAGTAAGGTAAAAGATGTAAGATATGTTTACTATGTGACAAAGATAAATTACACACCTCGGTAAGAAGTAAGCGTGGTCTATTGTACTTAGCCGGATACCACATTTAAAACACAAGTTTATGAAAAGAGAAGCATACTCTAAACAACTTTGCAACACTAATTTCAAGTTTATAAACGCATCAATCAAGTTACCGCCAGTAGCCCACAGAGACTCAGTGACGTTGAACAGTTGACAGTTATGTTAACAATTCATCTAGTTGAGACGTATACAAATGGGAGATTACTCAGAGTTTGCGAACCCTTGACAAATGTCGCATCCACTCAGCCGTCTGGCGAACCATAACGAATGCTACTTTGAAAGTGCTATCATGCAAAAATCAATCACTGGGACGTTGATTTATTCGGTACATAAGTACCGAACAAGTCGAAAACATTATAATTCCAAAAGCATATTCAGCAGATTGACGATTTACTTCGCCATCGCTCTACGTAAATTAAAACAAAGGAATAATTCGACTTAAAAGCGCCATTATGAGCTTTCGCTCGAAGTTTTAATAACTTTGACATACTTTTAGGTTTAGGATAAGTATATTATCAACCAATTGTGAATTTTTACTTAAAAATGGCTTATTTCAAAGTTTTTAATAAAGAAAACAATTTATTTTGGACATTTACCCACACAGCTGTCCGTCCGTAAAATAATAACTTAATACTTGTGTTGTGGTAGACAACGTGTAAATATATGGGTACATAAAAGTAAAGTAAAGGCCTCTTACTGACCCACTGCTGGGCATAGGCCTCCTCTCTCCATTTCTGGAGAGAAAGGTTGGAGCTACGACCTACCACGCTGGCCGCCTGCCTGACGTAAACTTACCTTAGTTGTATTTTACGACACCTCGGTAAGAAAGAATGTGTTTTAATCTACTCAACCGGATATCACACGGTGGGTAAACTAATCTTCTCAACCTGATACCACACGGTGGGTCAACTTACCTTAGTCGCCTTTTACAACACCTCGGTAAGAAATCAGGGCGGTCTATACTACTCAGCCCGATACCAAACGGCGGGTCAACTTACCTTAGTCGCCTTTACGAAACCTCGGTAAGAAATGAGGGTGGTCTATTCTGCTCAGCGGGATACCACACGGCATTAAGAAGAGCTATCGATATCATTTTTAAAACATTTTGCTCTCAATTTATAGTGTCCGCTAAGGAAAACCTAAATTAACTAGAGCATGCAAACTATGCCCCACTAGGTTTCGTACACGTCGTTCGCGTTGGATATTAGCTTTGATACCTTAGACATATTGAAATACCATTTAATAACCTGCTAAAGTTTAGTTCACATTGCTTATTACTACTAATATAAAGTAAAGTCAATAAAAGGTATTTCGGAATATGAACTTCCTTAATGTTTGCAACAAAACTAGTTTCATATATAAATCAGTGCGACTCTTTCGAGGGGTTCATTCAGCTTTCTGTTAACTGTTACCAACAGTTAATATATAAAAAATTCATTAAAAACAAGGTATACATAAGAAACCTTATCGCTATAAGCTATCTCTTCCAGCAGCCCTAAGAGTATTGGGAGTAAAAATATTAAAATATTAAACATAATATGGATTATATATATATATATATATATATATATATATATATATATATACACACATACATACACACACATATATATATACTACATATACACGCAACATACATATATACAAGAGAAAAATAGTTTTTTTTTTAAGTTTTAATTTTAAAGAGTGTATGGAAGTTTTCGGGAAGTGAGTTCCATAGATATACTTTATACTTATGTGTCTAATTGATATTTGCAATCACACAATTTTTGGTGACGGTATACATCGTTAGAAAGAGAATTCTGGGGATATGTGTTAGGTCACACAACCAACCAATGTGGTCTGGGATTCAATATTCCTCTTAAAAATGGGAGGAGGCCTATGCCCAACAGTGGGATAATAAAAGGCGGTTACTTTTACTTTTCAATAACTTAGTCTTAGTAAATACCACACCAGTGCCATACCAGTGCCACATAACCACAATCTATCTGATGAAAGTGATTAAGCGGTGTAAAGTGTCTATCACCTCCGTTTGATCTACAAACACCTATTCAATTAGACGAAAGAGCAACAAGGCCATCGCATGGCATTGACTGATTATTGCAAATACAATGACACGACAAACGGCGGGCCTTGACCTTGAAAATGGATATATTGATTATAAACAAAAATAGAGTTTGTTTTTAATTTTCTAATATTCCCCTAAACTTTTTTTTTCATAAAAGTTTCTCCTGACAATAATTAATACAACAAAAAAAGAATAACCAAAAAATTTTCATCCGTTCACGTGTGATGCGTTTACCAAGAGAAATAGTGATTCAGTTTTAGAAGTCTTTATTTAACTTGACGTGTATGTATGTGAAGGTTCAATTATAAGTTAAATTTGACCTACTTCTCAGTGTCCGATAAAGCTGAAATTTTACATACTAGTCTAGTCCCGATGATAATGTATGCTCATGATAAGCATGACCAGATGTCAGGATTGGCTCCAGACGAGGAAATTGCTCTACGGTTACCAGTAGGGACATAAAATTTAGTTAAAAGATTTTATAACTTTAAAAAATACTTAATTTTTTTGTAAATATTGATATACACCCAGACTCAAAAAACCAATAAATTTTGGTTAGAAAATGTTGGCCCTAGGTTGGAATCGAACCCACGACCCGTGGAGCTGAAGGCAGGGTCACTACCAACTGCGCCAACTTTACTTGTTATATTTATTTTATTTTTATTTAGTTATATATATGATTTTTTAAAATAAAAATATATTGTTATGAAAATATCAAAATAGACACAAATGTCTCGAAAGAATATTAATACCAAATATATTTAAAAAGGTCGAACTAAACTTTGACTCCTACGTAGGTAGATTTTAAGGTTTCGCGATTCATGCTTATCATTATATTAACGTACGGGTCACATCGCAATAAAATCGAGTTATCTTTGTATAAGGTTCGACGTTTCGACAGACCTACATATACCGTTAGCCAGTTCGTGACCACGGTGGATGCAACTATGTCTCTGTCAACTATATCTATACTAATATATAAAGCTGAAGAGATTGTTGTTTGATTTTTTGAACGAGCTAATTTCAGGAACTACTGGACCGATTTGAAATAATTCTTCAGTGTAAGATAGTCCATTTATTGAGGAAGGCTATATAATATCGCGCTAAGATGAATATGAGAGGAGCAGCAATAAAAAATAGTAGTAAAACGGCAAAATTTAAAACTTTCCTTGCATGCGCTGGGTAAACGGTAAGAGTTATTCAAAAACCATGTATTACAAAATTGTTACCCTCTAAAAGTTCTAAATAAAAGTCCGCGGCTGCATATGTCTAGCTTTTAAGGTTAACCCACTTTAACCATTCTTATGGTTATTAAAAGATTATATTATGGTTTTAATCTATCCACGCCGGCGGAACCGCTGGCGATTGCTTGTTTATAATAAAATGAAAAAATTCGACCAAATCGAAATTACGTGATCTTTGAAAATATTCCAAAAATTATTTTTTTAAATCGGTTCATAAATCGGATATCATTAAAAAAGAATACAACTGAACGTCCCTTTTGAAAAAAATTGAAACCACAATCACACACTATTAGGTAAATATATTACAACACAAGGAAATTTTATTGGCACCCTTTCACTTTATGTCACGATTAAGCCTCTTTTATGGCCACTTTTACGCTATTTGTATCATTTATTGGTAAAAGGAAGCGTGTGCAAATAGGAATGGTTTACTCAGCGATGTTTTATACTTTAACAAAATATACCGATATTGATATTATAAATTTGAAAGAGAAATCATATCACACAAATTATAGTTGCAGTTACAAAAATTAAAAATTAGTAAATTGACGTCTCCAGTATAGTTAATACATAAATCCCTTTTTGATTACAACAATAAAATAGGACAAACGTCATTAATTGAAGAAGTATAAAGAATTGGAGAAAAGAACCTAGACACTATCTTTTTAATGAAAAGATGTTGAGAGCTCAAGAAGAACAGAATATATAAAAAAAATGTGGATGTCACTGTAACAATAGTGGTCCTTAATATACGTTTTACATTAAGCTTAAAAACTGTTTTAATTTTTATTAACTAGTTTTTTTATTGCCCGCAACTTTGCCAGCGTGGAATTCACTGTGTCACAAGGTTTTTCCCACCTAAATCACGAATACTTTACGGAAATTGAACCGTAATCCTACGTTTGTGAGTATGGATGTATGTTTCTCCTCTCTTTCAAAGCAAATCCGCTGAACAAATACAGATCAAATTTGGAACAATTATTCCTTATACACCGGGATAAAATATAGGCTATAGAAATCCTATTAATTCTACAGGAATAGGATGACATTGAAAAGCGCCATCTATTATCACCTATCACGCGACAGCAGTCCACGCGAATTAAGTTGCGTGTAAAAGGTAGTTTAGTATAGACCGAAGTATGAAACGAAGACTTGTCGTAAACTATTGCCCAATCTTTTAGCCGTAAAAACCGTATAGAAATCCGTTAAGCAAATTTTGAAAAAAATCGATCACATACAGACAGGGCTTTTAAGGGCTTTGTTTAAAATTATATGTACAATGTACTGTAGCACTAACATACAAAAAGCCTGAATAAGTATTTTTAGCTGAAATCAGTTCAGTAGCGAAGGTTGAAAATAATATCTTTTTATAACTGTTTATTGAAAACATGAATCTCGAAGATCAAAGGAGGAGTATAACTTATAAATATATCTACGAGTATAAAATTACATTTTTTTACACAATTTTCCAAATTAAATAGCACAATAAGAAGCCCAATATAGACGTTCACGAAATTGGATGTGGGTGGTAGCCTTTATAATGAAAAGACAAAAGACGACTAAAATAGAGTAGGCGTTTAATTCGCACAAGATACCAAGCTTCCAAAAGCAATTTTCCTTTCCTAGCTTAGTACTTTTGGTAAGCTTTGTAACGTAAATAAATACATGCAATACATAACAAACATGTTGTCACATGATTTGGCTACGTATTTTACGACCAGGTGACTGCCTAACGTCAACTTACATTAGTCGTAGTTTACGACGTCCGGTAAGAAACAGGTTGGTCTATTCTACACAACCGGATACCACAAGGTGGGTCTACTAACCTAAGTCGCCTTTTACGACACCTCGGTAAGAAATGAGGTTGGTCTATTCTACTCAGCCGGATACCACAGGGCGGGTCGACTTACTTTAGTCGCCTTTTACGACACCTCGGTTAGAAATGAGGGTGGTACTATTTTTTCAGCCGGATACCACACGGCGTAAGTTTTAGTAAGCTATGTAACGTAAAGAAATACCTAGAATACCATAATGTTTTAAGGCGTTATAAAGACAATCAAAGCATCAAGATGCAGAGCGACATATGAAAATTTAAACTGGTTCAAAAGAACCACCTTTATCTATTACTTTAATGCTAAATATAAGCTCACATACGTAGACAAAACCAAAACGAATTTAGCTATACATATAAAATTAACATAGAATATGTGAAACTAACTTAAACTATTACCAAAAATGAAACCATAATTGATGGACATTATCGAAAATATCAACGTAATTATATAACTAATAAAAACTACAAAAAAAATACGTAGCAAAATCATGTGACGACATGTCTATAACATGTAACCTAATTTTTGAATTTAAACTATCGTGAGTGGAATTCATAATTAATTTATAGAAACCGGCTATACTCACGTGTTATTATTATATCGGATGAGCCTGACTAGTTTCAAGCCCATACGGGGCTCTTATTCATGAGCTCTTTACGCGGCGTTATCGCGGCGGGAACTTCCGGAAACTAGTCGGGCTCATCCGATAAAATAACACGTGAGTATAGCCGGTTTCTATACATTAATCATGTAACCTAAGTCGTATTTTACACCTCGGTAAGAAAAAGGATGGCCTATTCCACTAAGCCGGATACCAAACAGCGGGTCACCATACCTTAGACCCTTTTACGACACCTCGGTAAGAAATAAGGGTGATCAATTCTACTTAGCCGGACATTCAATCTAAATCCACGAATTAAAATTAATACCCAATCAATAGTACTTTTAAAATATTATACAATAGAGATCTGTGGGAAAATGAAGTTGTTTCTATTTCGAAACAAAAGGGAAGTTTAGTAGTTTATTACGGCTTAATCCCGCAATCAAGAAAGGGCTTTTCTCTTGAGTAGATCATTAATAATGGCCGTTAAGACTGTCGGTTCTACATTTAAAATCTTTATTCTTGTATTTATTTTTGTATCTAAGACCAATAAAATCAAATTCAAGATTTTTTTGGTATCCACTTGCAAAGTTCTTTGGGAAAATTTAAATGCCAAAGCCCTATGGCCATTTAAACAAAACTATAAAATGTATAATATACATTTTAATGTAACAACATCTTGGAAATCAATTTGTTTTAAAGAGACAAACCCATAACTTAAAAACTCTACACTCGCCCAAAGCGTTAGTGGTCGAACGGTGAGAATGCCTAACCTTTACCAAGTGCGTGCATGCGTGCGATTCGTGCGTGCATGCATGCGTGCGGTACGTGCTCGAGTGCATGCAAGCGTGAGTATTTTTTTTGAGATATTGAATGTAGTTTATTTAAATTTATAGCGCGTATATTTAATAGTTTTGTTTGGCCGTGTGGTATCCTGCTGAATAGAATAGTACCACCCTTATTTCTTACCGAGGTGTCGTAAAAGGTGACTAAGATAAGTCGACCCGCCGTGCGGTATCCGGCTGAGTAGAATAGACCATCCACTTTCTTACAGAGGTGTCGTAAAATACGACAGAGGTAAGTTGACGTCAGGCAGGCGGCCGGTTGTAAAAACGCAGCCAAATCATGTGACAGCATGTTTATAACATGTTGTGCCGACCCCACTTAGAGTGGGATAAGGGCAGGAAGATGATGAAGATGATGATTTAATAGTTTTTTTATGATATTAATAATAGAAGAAAGATAGAAAGCTTTGATGAACATTTTTAATGTCAGTCATAAACATAATGTCAATAATTTGCTTTGGAAAAACTACGTATGTAATAAAAGGCGGACAATAGTCTAGTGAACTTTTCCCGTAACTACAAACACCAAATGAACATCTATAAAAGCAGTAAATGTCGGTGTAATTACATCTTGTCAGTAATTGCTACTCACAAAAAAAAACTATTTGGTTTGGCTTTTCTATTAAGGGTAGATAATACAAACAATTATTTAAAAATATGGTAACAATTCGTAATGATTCAATAAATAACACTGACAATGAGAAAATATCAGCCCTTAAAATAGTTCTACATTGTCTCTGATTAACAAAATAAGCATTTGTAAATATTGCACTTTAAAATTTTTGTTAGGTATCTATTTAAATCTAAATGAAATGTTGATGAATAATAAAGTTTTAAAACTTCAAAGCATTACAGTATTTGATTAAAATATAAATTCAAAACAGAAACTCCATATTAAATAAAATATCTTTGCCAAAATATCTTAAATATTTAAATAAGTTAATCTGTATATATATATTTTTCTGAATTTTGGAAATGGCTTAAACGATTTAGTATATAGAGGGTTTGGGGGTTCGAGGGTTTAGCTAGGGGTTTATTTAAAAAAGAAATGACGTTTTTGGGTACTAAAAAAACAGCTATAATTTGATCATGTCATGATAGCCTGTCTTATAAAAACAAATTGGTGCCGTCTCATAGCTCTTATTTAGAAAGGTTAAATATCTACGAAATGCACAGCTTAGCGCATCGTAGAGCTATGCAAGACTTATGTGTGCTACACAAAATTTTAAATGGGTTTTTGGTGTGTCCTGATATTATTGCACAAATTAAGCTAAAGGTACCGCGACTCGGATGTAGAATACAGGAAAAGCGTCTCTTTGATGTGCCTGGTTAACGAACACTATCCTACAAAAATTCACCTATTCCGCGTATGACTAGGTCTTATAATGATTATTGTTTGTCGGGTGTATGTAATCCTGATATATTTTTTGATAAATTACCATTGTTTAGGAAACATCTAGTGTTAATAAAGTCTCATCAGCGATCATTATAACCGATTAGCGATCATTATATATATTTATTACTATTTTTTCACAACTATTTAAAATTTGTAAAAAAAACCAGTTGATTTTACTGCTGATGCATATGTATGTGTGTGTGTATATATATATATATATATATATATATATATATATATATATATATATATATATATATATATATATACATATATATGTTTAAATTAAGTTAGTTAGAAATTGTCTGTTATTCATATTTATGCCTGTAATAGACTTAGATACGAACTTTAGTTTTTAATGATTGTTGGACAAACTTGTATGTAAGTTGTTGGCGTAATAAATAAATAAATAGCTCATTTGTGTAACGGGCGGCCACAAATTCTGAATACCGGGATCGATTCCAATTAAAATCATTTTTTTTTAATATATTAAAAATAATCACAGAGTAATTCTCGGTCACCCACTATTCATTAATCGTAATTCATCTTTGGCTCTAACAAACATTACGTGACTGAATAGTACAAATATCAATTGTTACCGAACTATCTATTAAATATAGACCATTTCCACTGAATGCTGCTCCTCTAAATCCCAATGCTAGTGTTCTACTGAGATAGCGCGCTCTTGCTAATACTCGCTAAGCTGGGACCGCGCTGAGCGCTGACAAAAGCAGATGTACTCGTAATAGAACGTATGCAAATAAAACGAGCTGCTTAAAGTTTTTGAAATCTTTATAATATAGACACGTTTTATGTAAAATATTATTTTTAATTAGTATTATAAAATATTACTAAACTTCGTTTAATTGTTGAATATTAACTTACCCAAATCATGCCCATTAATCAATTAAAATCACGATAGCGACATGACGACTGTCATGCAATTTGATCAGTTTAAGAGAAATTAAATATTTTAAGTCTTCTTAAAAAAGAATTACAAAGGCTTAATACCTATCTTAAACAACTAAAAACAATAAACGACTGTTTTGCAATGACTTTGTTTTTTTGCTTGCTTTTCTTGGTCGGAGCAATTTTTCGGAGTACCAGTAAAGTCAATGATTCAAAACAACATGAACAAAATAAATTTTGAATTTCAGTTTAAATGAAAACCAAACACTCAAATCAAATCGTACGAGTAGAGATAAAAATTATATATAAATAGTTGATGAAAATACCCATGAAGCATCCACAAATACTACTGGACTCTACTTTCCCAAATCCCCAATACTTATGTTCTGTGAAGATAGCGCGCCGTCACTAATACTCGTTAAACCCAAGCCGAGCGCTTGCAAACTGTCAATGGATGTAATGTACCGTATACAAATAAATTAGACCACGTGTAAGTTCAATCCCTGCCAAATATAATAAGGTTATCTTATATTCTATCTATTTATAACATTTCATCGAATAATCGTCTTAATTTACTTTTGTTTTATTTCCAACATATGTCAAATATCATAACTTAACCCAAAATGTCATGAGCAGATCTCATATCATATAATATTTTATTTCATTCTCTCATCATCTTGTTATCCTTATCACAGTCTAAGTGGGATCGGCACAAAATGTTATAAACATGCTGTCACATAATTTGGCTATTTTTTACTTTAAAATCATTTCTGCATCCCTTGCCACAAAACTAGCAGTCTTTCGTTCTATTTCACCCGATGGTGATCTATTATAAGCAAAATCTTTTCAAGGGATTTTAATGCCACATGCCCGGATACATCTCTGTCCATCACCCGTTAAGGAATTCAGATATTTCTTGTGAGGCCTGTGAGTCGCCGGTTTTGTATTGCTAATTAATATTAATTGGCAATCAATTAATTAATCTGCTAGAAATATGTATAAAAAACTTAAAGCAAATATTCGAAAAACGTCAAACTAACGAAATTAATTTTTTAATTCATTTTAAATTAAAAGTTATAGTAGAATTATTTTGCTATAATACGCTTTTGTTAAGAAAATCTAAGAAGACACCGTAAGATAACAGCTAGTATATATATATATATATATATATATATATATATATATATATATATATATATATATATATATATATATATATATATATATACATATATTCGGAATGTCAGAAACGTCTCCAACGATTTTCCTGAAATTCAGCACTTACATATATACTGAATTGAATTTTCGCCATTAACTGTCAAATCAACGTAGCTTATTAAGTGAACGGGCAGTCTCGAGAAATGTAAATACCTAGGATCGATGCCCAACGAAATTATTATTTTTTCCTTTTTTTAAGTTTTTTTATTTTTAAAATTTCCGAGCAAGGCTCTGTCACCCAGATATTTGATGTAAATTGTGTTGATGAAATGTATGTAATGTCAATTATGTAACATTCTGATACCATATTTACCTACGTTCCCAGTCCAAGTGTTCCCCGGAGATAGCGCTTGCTAATACCCGTTAAGCCGACTCTGGCTCGGAACTTCCCGAAAGGCGCCAATGTAGATATCTAAATTCCAGCTGCTTGGTAAAATATGCGCCATTATTCATTTAGATGTATCGATGGTAAGTTTGCGTTGTAATATTTATACATTAGTTCGATAATTTATAGAATTAGGCGTTACTTTGCGGAGGTCCCCGCCGTGTGGTATCCGGCTGAATAGAATAGTACCACCCTCATTTTTTACCGAGGTGTCGTAAAAGGCGACTAAGGTAAGTTGACTCACCGTGTGGTATCCGGTTAAGTAGAATAGACCACCCTCTTTCTTATCGAGGTGTCGTAAAATACGACTAAGATAAGTTGACGTCAGGCAGGCGGCCGGTCCTAAAATACGTAGCCACATCATGTGACAACATGTTTATAACATGTTGTGACGACCCCACTTGTGGGATAAGGGTAACTTACCGTAGTCGCCTTTTACGACACTTCGGTAAGAAATGAGGTTGGTCTATTCTACTAAACCGGATACCACACGGCGGCTCGACTTACCTTAGTCGCCTTTTACGACACCTCGGTAAGACATGAGGGTGGTACTATTCAATTCAGCCGGATACCACACGGCAGTCACAATAACTAGTTTTATCTTTAAAATTTCAATTCGAGAAAAATATTGTGACACTGATTTTCCAAGCGGGGAAAGCCGTTGGCACAACTAGTCCTATATATATTTATTTTTACATTAATTATGTATAAAACTTATACAATCCATAACAATCACTACACCGTACATCAATTATGTCTGCCACGATCAAACCCTGTCCTTGAGAGTCATTTGTAAGCGTCACACCTTGCAAACTATCAACAAGGAAACATAATCTCTAATACATTAACTTAAAGCTCATTATACTATAACCGACTGTTTCATTTAGCAGTTACAGAACACCCATTAATTAGAATAGACCCTGAATTAATCAATATTAGCCGATCATTAGTAAAATAGCCATATGTCAGCATTTAGTCTACTAAATATTTGATGAGCTTAATAATAAGCTTATAGACTAAACACAATTAATACGCAATCATCATCTTCCTGCCCTTATCCCACTCTAAGTGGGGTCATGCTGTCACATGATTTGGCTGCGTTTTTGCGACCGGCCGCCTGCCTGACGTCAACTTACCTCAATCGTATTGTACGACACCTTAGTAAGAAAGAGGGTGGTCTATTCTACTAAACCGGATACCACACGGTGGGTCAACCTATCTTAGTCGCCTTATACGACACCTCGGTGAAAAATGAGGGTGGTCTATTCTACTCAGCCGGATTCCACACGGCGGTAATAAGCTTATAGACTAAACACAATTAACGCAATATAGATTTTTTAAGTATTATTAACCTCCCATAGTTTTTTGACGCATTTACAAATAATAGAATCAGCAAAATTGATATTTGGTCATGAAAGCCATAGGCAGGCCTGTAAGTGAAATTTTCGCAATCATCTTCCTGCCCTGATCCCACTCTAAGTGGGTAAGAAATGAGTAACACCTCGGTAAGAAATGAGGGTGGTCTATTCTACTCAGCCGGACTTATCTCAGTCGCCTTTTACGACACCTCGGTAAGAAAAGAGGGTGGTACTATTCTATTCAGCCGGATACCACACGGCGGAAAAGTTTAAATTATGTATAAAAGACTATTCTACTCAACCGGATACCACACGGAAGGTGTACTTACCTTAGTCGCCTTTTACGGATACCGCGGTAAGTAATGGGGGTGGTCTATTCTCAGCCGTATACCACACGTCGGCTCAATTTATCCTAATTGCCTTTTACGACACCTCGGTATGAAATGAGGGTGGTGTATTTAACTCAGGCGGATACTGCACGGCAATATTATAAGAGATATAATTATCAAACATACATACAGATACGTAGTATCACAAAACACACGTACGTTTATACAATAATCACGTGCCAAAGCAATTATCGACGAGTGTGTCTGAATTAATTCAGTCGATAAGGACAAGACGAATTTCGACAAACCTCTGAATATAACTAACATTAGTTATTATCCCTCCAATACGCCTACGTAAAATACAGAAATAGTTTACTGTTTGAGTACAATGTTATAATACTGGTATATTAAAAATCTTTTATCGTACCCACTATGTACTGACAGTAAAAAAAATTTGCCGAGGTGTCGTTAAAAGTGACTTAGGTAAGTTGACATCAGGCAGGCGGCCGGACGTAAAATACGTTGCCAACTCATGTGACAACATTTATAACATGTTGTGCCGATCCCACTTAGAATAGTTTAAGAGCAGGAGAATGATGATAATCTGATGATCTGATCTAATAATGTTAATCTGATAAAAAAATACTACTGGTTCTTAATTTTTGATTTTTAATTTTTGTACGAAAATAAAAATAATCAATAAAATCGGAAGAAGTCGAAGAAAAAGACATTATTAATTGCTTACAAATTTATAAATATTACGTAAAAATATCATACATTTATAATATATTAACGTAATACTATTACTAGTAAATATTTTGACTGCTCCCTAAGAGATAAAATATCACACTATCACAGAGATTTTACTCAAAATAAACGGCGTAGAGGCATGCTACGTCGTAGAGGACATCTCCTCGATAAGCTACGCTGATATATCGTAGACTTCTAGAGCCAGTACACAATACAATTTTTTTTTATTCAATTATAATGTTGGTAAACAAATAATTAATTAAAGCTTTTTAAAGATTTTTTTATAAAAATATTATCTTTATAATATAGCTTGTTTATAAAGAGAATTTAATTGACAAATTAAGAAATATGCTGACGAAATTATTAACCTTACGTAACGTAGGCCTATGTTTAATTAATTCAAAGAGGTGATTAAGTCGCAGTCAAAATTAATTTAATCACATTCAGAGATCAGTTCTAGAACTCTAAAATAAATTTTCAAAATTCGTATTTATAGAACTATTTCTAACATAATTTTCTACGTTCAGCCTTTGTGTTGAGGAAAATAACATTCACCGACAGTTTTCTTCCAAAATTCCTTCTTGTCAAATAGAAACAATAAAAAACTCCGAAACCTGTTTTACTTAGTTTTATTTCTTATTTCATTCCCTTCTCCGCTGTAAGTAAAAATTGTCTCTTGTATAATTTAAATAGAGTCGTAGCGGAATAATTTAATTCAAAGTTTTATGAACAGATTTGTTATTCAATAGAAATGACAAATCTTTATTAATTGTTCGAGATTTGTATCAAAACTTCAAATAGAACTTTTACCCAAGTGTCAGCTTTGATGAGATAAACCACCGATAAACCTCTGTCATTGACAAAGTGATGCTAAATCGTTTCGTTATTGAAATGTAATACATACAGTCATGAAAAAATCCACTCCAATCCAATCCCACTCTAAGTGGGTTCGGCACAACATGTTATTAACATGCTGTCACATGATTTGGCTGCGTTTTTACGACTGGCCGCCTGCCTGACGTCAACTTACCTCTGTCGTATTTTACGACACCTTGGTAAGAAAGAGGGTGGTCTATTCTACTCAGCCGCATACCACACGGCGGGTCGACTTACCTTAATCGCCTATTATGACACCTCGGTAAGAAATGAGGATGGTACTATTCTATTCAGCCGGATACCTTTTAGCGAAGACAAATATCAACAATAAATATGATTCGGACCCTACAGAAAAATTATAACCGTAATATAGTCTTTTGATAACGATAAAAATTGTTAAAGTGGGTGATAACCTTAAAAGCTACATATATGCTGTCGCGGATTTTTATTTAGAACTTTAAGAGATAAACAATTTTGTAATACATGTTTTTGAATAACTATTATCGTTTACTCAGCGCACGCAAGGAAAGCTTTAAATTTTGCCGTTTTTATACTAATTTTATATTGCTGTTCCGCTACTATTCATCTTAGCTTAGATCTTAGATGTTATATAGCCTATACCCTTCTTCAATAAATGGACTAATTTACACTGAAAGAATTTTTCAAATCGGTCCAGTAGTTCCTGAGATTAGCGCGTTCAAATAAGCAAACTCTTCAGCTTTATATATTAGTGTAAATGGCTTATATATATTTCGAAATGTTTTTATCGCTTTGCGTATCATAGTAGTATAAAATACAATTGCTTATGTTCACTTATCGTAATATCTGTATGTCAGTTTAAGGTTTATTCTGTAAAAAGCCTTAGAAGTTAGCTAACTGTTGCGAGGCTTTTTTCAGAACACGAAAAATGCATTTGTGATTCCATCATAAACGTTCCTTCGACGTATGTCGCACGTGTCTTATAACTTACGCAATTCTTGACGTGTCTTTTGTAGTTATTGTTTCTTTTGCTTTTCTTTGAGGTCGGGTGTAACAATAAAGCTTTGTTGTGAAATACAGCGATGGAATTCTTTCAAAGAATCATGAATGTTTTACTTCCAATATATGTCGCCTATTTTTTCGTGGTATCCGGCTGAATAGAATTGTTACAACATGTTTTTAATACAACCTCCTTCATAGAGTTGGTCATTAATATGAAAAGCATTGTGGCTGTCAAATTTTTATGTGTCATTCATGGAGTTGTTGCGAGAGAGTAAAAAATGAGTTGACTTTGGGAAACTTGCTTTTTATTTATTGAATCAGAATAAAGTAAAATATCGTCGTTTGTTATAGAATAGTAACACCCTCAATTCTTACTGAGGCGACTAAGGAAAGTCGACCCACCCTGTGGTATCCGGTTTAGTAAAATAGACCACCCTCTTTCTTACCGAGGAGTCGTAAAATACGACTAAGGTAAGTTGCCGTTAGGCAGGCGGCCGGTCGTATATTTATAACATGTTGTCCCGACCCCAAAAAGTGGGATAAGGGCATGGATGATGATGATATGTCGCCTATTTTTTTTAATATTTGTCGTCGGGAACTAGGAGCTAAGTCTAGGAGATATATTTATATTATACTATCTCTTTATGATACTTCGGTTTCGGTGCGATACTATCGTTGACATTGTCCTAGTGAGTATACATAGTGCTTGTGTAATGTGTTGTTGACGGTGGTGTTTTATGATACATTATTAGATATTAGAACGGTTTTTGCTTCCTACACAAAGCATAAAATAGATTTTCTTATTTTGATTAGATTATTCTTATTAAACGCGGATGATAGCAAAAGAATTCTGTCATAACTTTTGTGCTATTAAATTCCGCAAAGTAACGCCCTACTTTACATAAATATATTTTTATATTTTATAATAAAATAAATGTTAATATTATTATACTATTAATAATAATAATAAAAACTCTTTATTGCACATCGAATACAGAAAATATAAGACAAAAGAAATAAAAATAAAAACAGATACAAAAGTGCAAAGGCGGTCTTATCACAAAGAATGATCTCTTACAGGCAACCTCTTCAGTAAGAAATTAAGGACAGAAAGGTTGAGAACGATGCACAAGACGGATACCACATAACATAATCGATAAACGTACTTTCTAATATTTACATTCTACGTTACATAAATATTATTTGTATTTAATAAATTTATACTCGCACGCCGTGTGTTATCCGGCTGAATAGAATGATGCCACCCTCATTTCTTACCGAGGTGTCGTAAAAGGCGACTAAGGTAAGTCGACCCGCCGTGTGGTATCTGCCTGAGTAGAATAGACCAACCTCATTTCTTACCGAGGTGTCGTAAAAGGCGACTAAGGTAAGTTGACCCACCGTGTGGTATCCGGTTTAGTAGAATAGACCACCCTCTTCTTACCGAGGTGTCGTAAAATACGACAGAGGTAAGTTGACGTCAGACAGGCGGCTGGTCGTAAAAACGCAGCCAAATCATGTGACAGCATGTTTATAACATGTTGTGCCGACCCCACTTAGAGTGGGATAAGGGCAGGAAGATGATGAATAAATATATACTCGCATCCACTAAAGTTCTGTAGCTGAACTATGTACGAGATGACATCCTTAGCTTACAAAAATCTAATTAGTTTAAAAAAATTGGAGTAGCGAAGCTTATACGGCAGAATAGAGAGAAATAAACTAAAATGTAGGTAATGTATACGCGAGACACGTCGCAGGGATGCAAACATTGTTACCTGTATTCAATTAGCTCGCCGGAGTTGAATTGTAAATCCGTGAGATCACGTCCCATGTCCAGGCTACGTGAGAATATAGCAGTTTTGTATTTGTATTAGTTAGAATGTTATATAATAAAAAAACTGTTATTTTCCGAAAAAAAAAATCCTTATAACAAATGTTATACTCAACCGTTGAGTAGTTCCCTGGTTTGGAGTCAATCCTGACAGCAATATCAGATAATGCTTATCATAAACATGCATTGTTATCAGGACTGGACCAGCATGTAAAATTTTAGCTCAATCGGACAACAGAAAGTGGGTCAAATTTAACTTACAAGATTCCACCTTCACATACAAACATACACACAAGGCAAGTGAAATAAAATCTTTTAATTATAACATTTAATTAAAACATTAACTAGAGTAGTTAAAAATAACAGCCTGATACTATCCTGGTTTTGGACATAGGCCATCTTTCTCCTTAATGAAAAAATACTATTATAGTATACTAATACTATATTATGTTATTTATATTATAAAAAACAGCGATATTTCTCCTTTATTCTTATCCAATAAATAAAAAACAGTTTTCCCAGAGTCAACCCATTTACTCTTTCGCAACAACTCAATGAATGACACATAAAAATATGACAGCCACAATGCATTTCATATTAATGACCAGCTCTATGAAGGAGGTTGTATTAAAAACATGTTGTAACAATATCATACCGTAGACAAAGTTCATAACATGTTAATAGAATTAGGCGATACTTTGCTGAGATCCATAAATACAAAAGCAATAATAAAATTATTTTGCTATAATCCGCGATGAAGTAAAATAGAAAGTATATACACATTTATATACAATTTGCGAATTGTAGTGGAGTCTATCTGATGATGCTTCGGTGGCGGGGCGAAGCGATTGTTGAGTTTATGATAGTGAACGTATGTAGTGCTTGTGTATTGTGGGGGCGGTGGTGGAGGATTGTGTGTGTTTTTACGAATCCTGTATGTTTCATGTATGAAACCGGATTGTCCACTTTACATTTAGATACACACTACACTCTACATCTACATTTACATATATATTTTCTGTTTCATTTCACCGCGGATTATAGCGAAATAATTTTATTATTACTTTTGTTCATAACATGTATAAAGTCTAATCTGATAACGAGAAGAAATACAAAAAACTTTAGTACTTTTATAGTCACGTATTTTATATTAAACAGGCCTAAATTATTTCGTGAGTTAGTTGTTCTGTAGACGTGCTTAATAGAAACACACATTAACATTGCCTGTTGTAAATAATTCATAGAAATAGATGTTACTTTTCTGAAATTTGTTTAGGTTTAGTAATTAATATTAAACATTAGGAGTCCCGCCCCAGCTTCGCACGGGTATAAAGCATATAGCCTATGTCACTCAGTGAAAATCACAGTATTTCTCTACTCCATATTGAATTTTATTATACATATAAACCTTCCTCTTCAATCATTCTATATATTTAAAAAAAAACCGCATCTAAATCTGTTGCGTAGTTTTAAAGATTTAAGCAAACATAGAGATATAAGGACAGACAGAGAAAGCGACTTTGTTTTATACTATGTAGTAACTTTTATCGCTACTACTATTTTGATAATTGTCAATTTTTACCATACTTACTAAAAGACAAAATTACGTTTAGCTGTCATTTATGTTTTGTTTTTCCATGTCATAGTCGTTTTTGTTATACCACGTTTTATAGTGACTTGACGGGACAAAATAAATGCGGTCGAACGGGATAAAAAGATCCTATGTCCGTCTCCTAGTTCTAAGCAACCTCTCCACCAATTTTCAGCCGAATTGGTTCATCCGTTCTTGAGTTATAAATAGTGTAACTAAGACCAACTTTCTTTTATATATATAGATTATAATTATTAGAAGTAAAATAATCGTGTAAAATAAAATGGTATGTAATGTTGTAGTCAATCCAAACAAC
This sequence comes from Morpho helenor, assembly GCA_029227775.1. Classification (NCBI taxonomy): domain Eukaryota; kingdom Metazoa; phylum Arthropoda; class Insecta; order Lepidoptera; family Nymphalidae; genus Morpho; species Morpho helenor. The sequence goes on from JARGCU010000006.1 coordinate 10,263,506, forward strand.
AGTCATTTGTAAAAAATCTGAAGTACTTCACCAAAAACATGATAAGCTTATAAGCGTGTGTGGTTTTGGAAATGATTTATAGCTTCCACACTGGAAACGTAACAGCGTATATGAATAGAAACTAATCAAGCTATCGTGTATATCAAATCTCTGCAATAATTAGCTCGTGTTATGAATTACGTTCGCCGCGTGTTATTCCCTTACAGTGATTTACTAGTTTAATAATTACAACATGAGCATATATTTTATATTCTTTTTCTACAAAAAATTATTGATATTATTCATCATTCTTCTGCCCCTATTCCGCTCTAAGTCGGCACAAACCCAACATAAAGTAAAGCACATGTCATGAATATACTAGCTTTTACCCGCAACTTCGTTCGCATGGACTGTTGTTGCTTAATAGGCTCATAATAGATGGCGCTTGTCAATGTCATCCTATTCCTGTAGAAATAACAGGATTTCTATAGCCTATACGTTACCTAGGAGTATAAGAAATAATTGTGGTAAATTTCATCCAAATTGGTTAAGCAGATTCGCCGTGTAAGAGTAACAAACATACATCCATACTCACAAACTTTCACATTTATAATATTAGTAGGATAGGCTTGTTCATGATTTGGCTGGGTATTTTACGACCGGCCTGACTGACGTCACGTTACCTTAGTCGCCTTTAAGACACGTCTGTAAAAAATGAGGGTGGTATATTCTACTCAGCCGGATACCACACGGCCGATACACTTACCTTAGTCGTCTCTTACGACACCTCTGTAAGTATTGAGGGTGGTCTATTCTACTCAGCCGAATACAACACGGCGGGTCAATTTACCTTAGTTGCTTCTTACGACACCCCGGTAAGAAATGAGAGTGGTCTATTCTACTCAGCCGAATACCACACGGCGGGTCAATTTACCTTAGTCGCCTCTTACGACACCTCGGTAAGAAATGACAGTGGTCTATTCTACTCAGCCGAATACCACACGGTGGGTCAACTTGCCTTAGTCGCCTTTTACGACATCTCAGTAAGAAATGAGGGTGGTCATTCTACTCAGCCGAATACTACATGGCGGGTCAATTTACCTTAGTCGCCTTTTACGACACCTCGGTACGAAATGAGGGTGAGGCATCTTGGCCGTGAAATATTGATCAAATATAGTACGATTAACTTATATACTAGGCAAATACATAGAGTAAGAAATCATAGTTTTTCCTTCTAGAACGAAAAAATACACGAAAGTATTGTGAAAAGCTGAAGTTGTACTGTTGTACATTGCCTGCATACGTTTTTTTTCTCATAAATCAATCATAGATTAACCATTTCGTTTCGTAATTTTAATATTAAATTAATTATTACTTTACTAAAATGCACGGTTACCTGTAGAGCAGTTAAATAAAGTTTGCAACTCAATTAGATAGAACGAATTGAAATGAATTTTTAATATAGTTTGGTAACTTTTAAACAGTCATTGGGTGAAACAACCTTATCTTAATTATATATTCAAAGGTACACTTTTGTTATTGAGGGTTGGTGGAGCTTATAAAGGTTTGTTTGGAGCGAAACGGGCCGGTCACGTTCCATCGCTGCGGTTGAAATATTTTAGTTTGAATAATTAAAACAAACGAATAACAAAATCATAAAACCGATAATTAGAATTCAAACTGCTTAAACGTTGATTTATCTTTGTCGAGATATTATAAATATATGAACTTATTTTTTTAATTTATTTACAGCAAAAATGTACAAGTTATATCTATCTTAAATTACTTACACGCTAGGACTGTACAAATAATGCCCACGTGGAATGGTCCCAAGAATGCTGGCAGCGTTTCCGAGCTGAATCGCTAAGCTGATTCTTTGTGCGAAAAAGGAACCAGCGCTCTTGTCACCTGAAGCGGAAGAAGATATATGAACTATATATAGATGTGAATTCGCTATGCCGTGTGGTATCCGGCTGAGTAGAATAGACCGACCTCATTTCTTATCAAGGTGCCTTAAAAGGCGACTAGGCTAAGGTGACTTACCGGTTGAGTAGAGTAGACCACCCTCTTTCTAACCGACTTTCTCTTTATAACTAAAATATGGCTGAGGTAAGCTGACGTTAGACAGGCCGCCGGTAATAAAAGCCAAATCATGTGACAACATGTTCATAACATGTTGTGCCAGCCCCACTTAGATTGGGACATGGGCAGGTGAATGATGGCTTAGATGGTAGGTATCCTCATTTTCAACCTATGGACATTAACTCATAAACGAATTAATGAGACATCATTAAATTTTCTTTCAATAAAGATTTCTTTGTCAAATAATCCTGCCGTGTTGCACTCATGATGCTTGGATTCAGTACCTTTTTTGTTATGGTTTAAAGGCTCTTAGTATAAATCAAGGTGCCCTTTGTGTTTGACAGCAGACAAAAAAACAATACATGATTTTTTTAGTAATTAGAACTGACGCATTTTTTCAATAGTATTAAATATACACATGCAAACTTGCTATAGTATAAGACTAGAGAATTCAAAGCATACGATATACGCATAAATTTGTAATTATTAATATTATATTCATAATAAGCTATAATGAATGTGTTAATTTCATTATTAATACAAAAGTAATTATAGAATATTTTGCTGTAATCTATTACTTTAATCTACAACTATTATGAAAATCTTCATCATCTTTACACCCCGTAACCGATGCATCATCAGGAGATAGGGTCCACCATAAAATTAAGAAGCGCTAATTATGCGTAACTAATTCTGGGGGTATTAGTTAAACTATAAGCTGTGGTAGCCCAGCGGTAACACCGTGCGACTCTTTCGAGGAGGGCACGGGTTCGAACCCGGGCAGACACCAATGAGTTTTTCTGATAAAACTTATGTGTCTAATTGATAATTGGAATGTATCACACGCTTTTCGGTGAAGGAAAACATCGTGAGGAGACCTGCATATCTCTAGAGAATTCTGGAGATATGTGTAACCTACCAAACCGCATTTGAGCCGCGTGGTAGGTATTAGCTCCAAACCTTCTCTCCAAATACGGAAAGAAGAGGCCTATTCTCAGCAGTGGGATAGTAACAGGCCGCTTACTTACCTTTTATTCTACATTATTAATAACTTTATAGTGATACAAGAAGCCACAAAATAAAATTAAATAGCCTCTGTTTCCGTCACCCGCCATAATTTCTTTGTGGTTAAAGCTTTGAGATTGTTAATTGAAAAGATGCCCTGCAGCTGCTTGAAACCACAAGCCATTAACACATAACGGTGAAGAAAACTTTCCGCATTTTAATCATGACTTCTTCTCGGTTTTCCTGAAAAAATCAAACCAAACAAAAGTAATAATTTTTATTTCCTTAATTAATAGAATTAGCCGTTGCTTTGAGGAGATCTATATAACAAAAGTAATACTAAAATTATTTTTCAATAACCCGCGAAGTAAATAGAAAATATATATAATGCTAAATGTAGAGTGGACTATCCGTTTTCATACCTGATACTTGCGGGATTCGTAAAAAACAACACAAACCTCCACAACCGCACATCACAATGCACATGTAATATTCAAACGGATAGTCCTCTCTACATATAGCATTATGTATATCTTCTATTTACTTAACCGCAGATTATTGCAAAATAATTTTATTATTACTTTTTGTAGTATAGATCTCTCCAAAGTAACGCCTCATTCTATTAATTAAGGAAATAAAAATTATCATCATCTTGCCAATCATTTTAAGCACTATAAAATCATAAAGTTACAATTACTATCTAAATATAGAATGCTTTTTGAGAAGACTACAAACAATAAATGATTTACTTAAGAGACATGTAGAACCTTAACAGATATGTCTTCAAATATAATATTCTTACGAACAATGTAAATAGCAAACAATGTCGCATGTATTTTACGATGAATATTTTCTTTGTAATGCAATCCCTGTGCGTCTGTAGTTACGGTAAATGTAAGCTTTAACGTCTTTCCTTCACTACAGAATTATTGTTAAAAAATAAATCAACGGTTTCTGAATTTAATAGTAAATAAAATACAATGTTGCTATATACTGATTTTCTTAATAAGATGTCTTTACAAAGACGCTTTATTGTATAACAAAGCGTAACTGGCTTTGCAAATCATAGTTTCTCACCTATTTTCCTTTTAATTTTTTACGCACCAGTAATTAATGTTGATTTGCCTTGCTATTGTGTGATTTACTATTATTTTATAATGACCTCAACTTATTCTATTACAAAATAATGATAATTTTATAAATAATAAATAATATTATTATTTATTGTATCAAGGATCTCTGCAAAGAAACACAGAAAGAAGAAGTATAAATTATTTATTTACCTCATTATTTTTGTGCTGTTATTACACTGTAAGTTGGGGCTCCGCACAACATGTTATTCTCTTCTTATCTATTGTTCGATAATAAAATTCCACAATCAATTTTAGCTTTGACATTACAGCAGTCTTAAAACACTATTAAGGAGAGGCTGATACAGAAAGCCTACTATACTTTTGAGGATTATTTAGACGAAAAAAATGCGTGGACATAGATATTGTTTGACCCTGTACAAGATAGAAACGATTAAATGTAACTAGTATTAAGAATTTTTAAAAGAGCAACCACCGAGTTTCTTGCTGGCTCTTCTCGGTAGGAACAGATTTTTGAACCAGCAGTAGAGTTGACGATTCAAAAGCACTTGTTTACAAGTTTATTTGAATAAAAAATATTTTGAATTTGAATTTGAATTCTCTTCTTTCATTTGTCAACTCAGGCGCTACTCTTTAAAATACATGTCATACTTCACAAATCCACCTATGTCTAGTCACATATCCATCCACATTCATATTTAACTCGTTTGGTCACATGATTTTCATAGCTTCCAATTATATGCCCATACTATCCAATTATTTATTGAACATTTAAATTAAAAAAAATATTGTGAATAGCAAACAAAACACGTTCAAGTACACTGAACTATCAAACCTTGTTGAATACCCACTTAATTTCAGTTATGATACCCTATACTTAATAAGAGGCTTAATTATGAAGAGAAGCACAAAAGTTTGAGAAGCACAATATGTAGGCGTAATATTTGAAACAATACTGTCTGATGTCTGGCATATGCTATTAATTGCGAACAATTCAATTTTCGTTTAAACTTTTAATTAATATAAGAAACTTTTCAATTATTTTATCAGCGACTAAATTTGGTATTAAATTAAGAAATAAATGTCCTGAACAAAATATTTTGGTACAAATTAAGTACATCTAATAAACCGTAATGCAATATCGTAAAAGGATGTGACTTTTATCCCATTCTCGCGGGTTCTAACACCCGGCAAGTATTTATGAATTTCTATAGAAACTTGTATGTCAACTGTTTAATATGTTTGATTTGTTGAATAATTATATAGCACCTGGGTGACCGAGCCTTATTCGATATTTTTTTTAAGTAAAAAAACGCAATTAAAAATTTTATCTGCTATCAAAATTATTTGAAATCGATCCTGGTATTCAGAATTTGAATTTCAGAAGTTACTCGATTGAGCTATCATGGCTTGACAATTGACAGCGTAATTATCCTTTGCTTTCTCATAAAATAGCAGTTTTTTAACTACCCGAAAACAGGAATGAAACAACTTTTTTTAAAATAAAACCTAGCTATATCGATTTTCGATCTTTTCTGTTCTTGTATGTATCTAACGTTTCTAATTTTAACACGCAAGTATAATCCAATATGTGATACGTAAATACATTAGGTATTATAAAAGACGCGATTATTGAAAATCAACGATAATCGTGCTTATGGAATATGTTATGTTATGGGTAAATTCCAATTCTGCTTCCAAACTTAAGTAAATATAATTTATTCTGTGATCAATAAATTATTTATTATAGATATATTACTTATTTTTTATTTTTTTTTTATTTTACTGCGTTGTGTTTGTTGTTATGCCAGTGCTCGGCGGCCACTGAAAATCAGTTTTGGGGCTTTGCTCCAATTACAGCTGAGTGGTCATCCTTTTTGGTGTCACACCACTGTACAAATATTATATACTAAATTAACTAGGTAAGATTAATTGTTAGTTTTAAGATTATTATGTATAGTGGTTTTTACTTTTTTGTTATTTGTAATTTGTATCGTGGTGTGAGAACAAATAAAGTTTTTTCTATTCTATTCTATTCTATTCTATTTAAATTTAAAATGTATTACTTCAGAAGTTGATTCCTTTTAATATATCTTTGTAATCTTATATTTTTTCATAAAATTCTAAGCAGTAACTCAACTTCTTGTTATGACTTTGTAAAACTTAATTAAAGTTGATTTACGATACCAATTTTATCAGATGTCATTGTAAATGATTTTATGCTGAAACTCCATTATTTTTACTATCCCATAATGATTTTTCTACAAGGACCTCTCAAAGGGAGGTCAGTACGGCATTTGAAGTGGTCGTAAAAACCTTGAAGTATGCTGAGATAGCCAACGGGTATAACCTTAGGGTATTAAATCTTGCTGATAAGTAAAAAGGCATACTTTTAATCTTTTTGTTTTAATGCAAATCATAAATGTATTACGAAAAGAGGACGTTAAAAAAATTATTATGCCCGGGAGCACTTTTGCATCGTCTTTTTATTACTTTTTTAGCAACAATAGCGAGCAGTAGAGATTTTAGTAGCGGCTGGTTACTATCTCATTGCTGACTTGATTGGTGTAGCGTTTATAAACTAATGTTGTATGAATATAGATCAGGCTCAAACATCTTCTATATCACTGCTGACATTGATTCGTATAGTATTTATAAACTAATGTTGTATGAATATAACACAGGCTCAAACATGCACTAACAAGTAACAACATGTCACTTCACGACCACTCTCACCAAAGGCTCTCGTGTTACTGTCGTGGTGCATCCTGAGAACGTGTATGTACCTCTGTACTATTCTGAGTTAGTGTATGTTCATGTATGTATTACATATATGTGTCTTGTATATAAATGTACCAAATACGTTACACACGTCTCAACCCGCATAAACTACAATTGGGACTTATGTTAACAGTTTGCAGAATCTATGTTACTCATAGAGTCATTATATATAGAGTAGGAAAACCATAGACAGACCTGTTAACGCACACCTTCAACAATAACAAGACATAATAGAATACCACTATTCCCGCTGTGAGATACACTTCTCTTAAATAACGAACAAAGACAGACTATCACTGAAACGATCTATCATTTATCGATAGGAAGACTCCACCGAAAACAACATCGGCACAGTGTTGCCAACATTTCAATAAAAAACGGCGCGATACTCTTGTTGACTTGACCGTGTTACTATAAAATACAAAGCGGAAGTCAATGACGACAACAGGCCCGTGAGAGACGATGTCTCATAAACAATAAAATAGGTAAAATAAAAAACCCATACTAATCTTTGTCTAATAAAACATTCGCAGAGAAATATTTATTGAACTATTTTTAGCCTTAACAATGATTATGCGTTTTTTTCAACATCCAATTTGATCCAAGTAACTAAATCCAATCAAATTCAAATTTAAATAATTCTTTATTCAAATTGGCTTTTACAAGCACTTTTAAATCGTCAAATAACAATGAAGCTACGACTGGTTCGGAAAGGTGCTCTTACCGAGAAGAATCAGCAAGAAACTCGGCGGTCAATCTTCAGATAATGAGCAAAAAAATAGAAATATATAAGTAGCCTCATTTGCTTTTCCTTTTTTACCATTTACATTGATTTTATTTTATATTTATTCATTGGGATAACCAACAACACTTACATTATTAATACTATAAAATACTGTACAAATTATTCAATTAAATGTACGCGTACATTATTTAAATATATTACAAAATAAAATATTATATCAAAATAAAAATATAAAATACATAATGTAACAATATTGTTAACTTAATTATTTCGTTTTAAATTTAATTATATTGTGTCTGAAAGTATGAATGCTATCGCAATTTTTTTTTTTTATTTTAGGCTCGCTCCCCTATAGCATAATTCTATGTTAAAAAACATTATATGAACCGTTATTTAAAATTATCTTATACACAGGCTTCAAAAGGCAGTTTTCTTTGAAATAATTCGATAACGTACTACCGCTTTGTGAAACCACGAATCTTAAAACGTCATTACTTACGCTAACCGCATGTCGGGTTTTCTTAAAGCCCGAAAGGAAGCGACGATGTTTGCGATTTAAAAGGTTTTAGAACTGAAAGATTGCCTCGCCAACACTTTGCACTCGATTATATAGGATTTTCTTTACTTAGTAGTTCATTAATGGTATTTATTTACACTCCATTTATGGTTTTTGCTTTTAATTTTGTGACTTTCGCTTGTATTGAATTTTATTGTAGAACCTACCTGATCGAATATAGCCTTTGTATGGGCGTTACAAGATGATTCTCATATTTTAGTTTAAGCTAAGTATATTTACTTAAACTAGTTTTCTCAGCTACCAACAAAATGACATGTATTATTATATTATATGTATAGTATAATTGCAGCAAATGGCATTTGACAATTTCCGATTTCGATATAATATGTTATCTAAGTTTACTAGCCGTGAGGTATCCGGCTGAGTAAAATAGACCACCCTCATTTCTTACCGAGGTGTAGTAAAAGGCGACTAAGGTAAGTCGACCTGACGTGTGCTTTACGGCAGACTAGAATATACCACCCTAATTCTTACCGAGGTGTCGTAAAAAACGACTAAGGCAAGTTAACCCACCGTGTGGTATCCGGTTGAGTAAAATAGACCACTGTATTTCATACCGAGGTGTCGTAAAAGGCGACTAAGGTAAAATTACGTCAGGCAGACGGCTGGTCGTAAAATACGTAGCCAAATTATGTGACAACACGTTTATAACATGTTGTGACGACCCCACTTAGAGTGAAATAAGGGCAGGAGGATGATGATGTTATTTAAGTTTACATAACAATTGCCCTAGTGTGCTATGGCGATCCTCTAAATTATTTACTTTTGTTACTTGAATTACAGACAAGATCTCGTTGTTATCAGTAATGTACGTTGTTTAAATTAGTTTTCGGTAGCCATTGGTTTCCAAACTGTGTTTTTCTCACAGGGTGTAAGTCGTAACATCGCCGAAATGCTCTCTTTTGATCTATACTAATATATAAAGATGAAGCTTGATTGTTTGAACGCGCTAATCTCACGAACTACTAATCCGATGTGAAAAATTATTTCAGTATAAGATAGTCAATTTATCGAGGTTGGCTACATTCTATATAACATCACGCTAAAATGAATAGGTAAGGTGCAGCAATAAAAAATATTACGAGAACGGCCAAAATTTAAACCTTCCTCGGGTGCACTGAGTAAACAGTTTTAGGATTTAAAAATCTTGTATTACAAAATTGTTCCCCTCTTAAAGTTCTAAATAAAAGTTGCCTGACGTCAACTTACCTGAGTCGCCTTCTACAACTCCTCAGTAATAAATGAGTGTGATTTTTCAGCCGGATACCACACGGCTATTATTTAAGAACATTACAATTGAATAAAAAAATCTTTTAGAGACAGTATACGGCTCTAAATGTCTACGATATACCAGCGTAGGTCATTTCCTCTACGACGTAGCGTGCGTCTACGCCGTCTATTTTGAGTAAAATATCCGTGATTGTAAATTGATTTGATTGTAGATTGATTGATTGATTGTGATTGTAAACAGACAAAATCATGTGATCAAAATTTTGTATACCTATTAAAAAACTGTGTCTATTTTTGTTTTTATGTTATTGTGACTGTTTAAAAAAGGACCATGGGAGTCACAATGTTAATGCTATTTTACGAAAACTGGTACAAGTGCCAAATAAAAAGATAACTGCTGCAACAAACGCTTGCCGCACATTCCAAAAGTTAGTTTTACTTGTTAATGGGCACAGGGACCGACACTATTATAAAACGTAGTTAAACCAGACGCAGTTAAACCTAATTGTTACGTAATAAAAACAACTGCTTTTTAGGTGATATTGCGTTTGGAATAACTATGCAACCGCGTTAAAATATTTAAAATAATAGGATACTAAGGATTGAAAATGTAAACTTTTAACTATATACGCAACACGATAAAATCAAATTTAAAATAAGTTCTAAGCTTAAATTGTGAAAAGTTGTATGATAAAAAAAATCAAGTTATGAATGATATTTGGTCGTCTTTTTGTTGTATGACTACTTAACATTACTTACTTTTAAATTTTGAAAAGTTATTAGATACATTATTTATCTGGATATAGGTAGTTTAAGATTAAAAATATATAGAAAATACTAATAAATATATACTAATATATAAAGCTGAACAGTTTGTTAAAACGCGCTAACCTCAGGAACTAATGGACAAATTTGAAAAATTTTATGACTGTAAGATAGTCCATTTATTGAGGAAGGCTATAGATTATATAACCTCACGCTAAGATGAATAGGAGAGGAGCAGCAATGAAAAATGTTGCTCAAACGGCAAATATTTATTTCCTTGCGTCCGCTAAGTAAACCGTGAATTATTAAAAAATCTCTTACAATTAACTCTCAGTAACTGATTTTATGTTAAAAAATTTAATTCAGGAAAAAATGTGACAAATTAATCACACAGCTAGTCGTAAGTAATCAAAGAAGTAATTCTTTAATCAAACTCCACAAAGCCTCCTTTTGCAGGTCATTTTGTTCTCTATTTTTATCAAGAGCGTAAAATATGTTCCACCAGCTTATTTGAAGCATATTATGAAATTCAACTTTAGTTAAAAATAAGTATCTTATCAAGGGAAACATTATGTTGGTGGGAACGTATAAATTTGGGAACCAATGGCCGTGACTAAAATCCGATACAACCTTAAGAGAAAGGTTAATGGGAGCAAACCGAAACAAACGATGTCCATTCATCTCCCTTTACTAGAACGCGCACCTGAGATACATTTCTATTTTGGAGCAAGTTTATCTTAGTACTATTGAAGTTTTGTTAGATATGTACCTAAATAAAATTTTCCTTAATACTGTATTATTAGGTGTGAATTGTATAATTAGATATTTTATAATCGCAGTGATTATTTTTATTTCTTAATTAGTGGTACCCGCGACTTCGTTCACGCCAACTTAAGCGTTTAAGTACCCTCAACAATGAAATATATTTTTTTGCAAAACTGGATTTCTTATGTTATGTTACTTCGGTGTATGTTTCGGTGTATGTACGCTTTAATTGTGCTATATTTGATAAATATTGGTCCTTTGGATTACGAAACAGTAACAACGGACAGATGGACAAACTTTCGCATTAATAATATTTTTATTTTTTTTAATAATATGAGTATGGAAATCCAAATGAATGTGTTCGTTTTATTTATAGTTAGTTTGATTTTATTATTTTACGTTCTAATGTAAACGACACGAGTCTTAGATGCTCTGGGTCTAAGTTGTGTACCTTAGTCGCCATTTACGACACCTCGGTAAGAAATGAGGGTGGTCTATTCTACTCAGCTAGATACCACACGGACGCCATATCTATCCACATTCATATTTTACACGTTTGATCACATGATTTTCAACCCTCCACATTATTTAAGAACAAAGGGAAATGATTAATTTAACCTGTATGACGGCAAATAGATGTCGGAATAGGCAATTATACCAGTATGTTATCACATACGCTTGACAGAAGACAGCTATGTTAACTCCCTCCGGAACGAGGCGCAGAGGGGAGTGTTTAATTAGAACAGTTACGCTGATAAGTTCCTGGCGCGTTAATTGATACTTCTAAGTAATGGCGATTGATGAAAGGGGACTAAATAACTGTAATATTAGAGTGTATTTATTTATTCTACTAATATATTAGAACCGCGATAACGCCGTGTGGTATCCGAATAGAATAGTACCATCCTCTTTTCTTACCGAGGCGTCGTAAAAGGTGACTAAGGTAAGTCGACCCGCCGTGTAGTATCCGGCTGAGTAGAATAGACCACCCTCCTTCTTATCGAGGTGCCGTAAAATACGACTAAGATAAGTTGACGTCAGGCAGGCGGCCGGTCGTGACATACGTAGCCAAATCATATGACAGCATGTTTATAACATGTTGTGCCGACCCCACTTAGAGTGGGATAAGGACAGGAAGATGATGATAGTAGAACCGCGATAAGTTAAAATCCAAGGAAAGCACAAAATATTTTAAGTTGTAAAGTTTTTTAAGTTATCAAAGGTTTGTGTTAAGTTAAGGGAAGTCGACGTAAGTTTATACTATTTGTACCCTAATGCGCCCGAAGTTGTAAATAATACTTATAAATATTTATTTATTATTATTTTTTATTAAATAAAATTATTATAAAATTATTTATTTATTTAGTAGTTCAAATTAACATTTTTGTTTTTGTTTTTATTAGTAAATGCTTAGAGCTGCTGTTTTATCTTATAAAACATGTCATAATTACCTATTAATGGTCCAATTGTAATAAGAAAATGGAAATATAATTTCCAACCAAATACTATAAATTGTAACCATTCTAAATAATAAATATATATATATATATATATATATATATATATATATATATATATTATGTGTTCTAGAAAAGGGAATTTCTTTATAGTTTACTAGCGGCCTAAAATATATATCCCATGTCAGTCAGTGTAAAAAAAATGTTTAAAATCGATCGAGTAGTTTTGATTTATTCATTACTGCCCGTGGCCCGCAAGCGTTAAATTTGGAGAAAAACAATTCACCTCTCTCTATACCAAGAAGATTTCCTGCTATCTTTGGAATATCTAAATTCATATAGTACATTTTTACTTATTTACTTTTACATTTTCCCTATGTATTTTATTTTTACAATTAATTACAGAATGTCTTTAAACAAACTCTCGAAAGAGGGACATAGCTGCTAAAGTCGAAGTGTTATAGGGCGAAGCGCGGCGTCCTCATGGCATTTTAAATCTGTAATATCTCCGAAAATGTTCACTTAAAATACATGCTGTAAACGGCCATATTGATTTATATTAAATCAACTATTTATTTAAGGTACTTAATTGGATAAGGAATAATGCTGTTTTGTATAAGAATTGCTTCAAAAATAGGGCATTATTTTTCGTAAAAAGTAAACGACAAAAAATGCTTTAGTGGGTTATCCATAAGCGATAGACATATACCATCGCGGACTTTTCTGTAGACCTTTTCAATGTGTACAAATACTTAGTACATTATTTTGATAAATCTCGTAGGGTTTAGCCTGCGTTTGCAATGTAAGCGGAAAAAAATGTAATTATTTACAGAAACCTCAAAAATTAAAGTATTTCTCTACTCCGTATTGAATGTTATTATACGTACAAACCTTCCTCTGGAATCACTCTATCTATAAAAAAAACCGCATCAAAATCTGCTGCGTAAAGTTTTATGCATACATAGGGAAATATGGACTCTGTTTTATAATATGTAGTGATAGTGATAGTGATTGTTATTTTCCTCGCTAGAGAGCTCCGATCATAAATGCGTCCGATCGCTGCTAAATTCAAATGGTTTAAGGGCGAACCGCGTTTTTTTTTTCGAATTTGACTAATGCTGTCAGCCCTTATGGCTTTGACAGCGTCACCGATAAGACGGGCGAGCGCGGAAGCATCGCCGAGAGGCAAACCGCGACCTCCGACGCGCTATTTATAGGCTCGCGGCGCGGCCCCTGCATTTTAAATCTGTAATATCTTCGAAACTGTTTATTTAAATTACATGCTGTAAAGGGTCATATTGATCAATATTAAATAAACAATATATTTAAGGTTCTTAATTGGATAAGGATTAATGCTGTATTGTATAAAAATTGCTTCGAACATAAGGCATCATTTTTCGTAAAAAGTAAATGACAAAAACTGCTATTGTGGGTTATGCATAAGAGATAGACATATACTATCGCGGACTTTTCTGTAGACCTTTTCATGGTGTACAAATACTTAGTACATCATTTTGATAAATCTCGTAGGGTTTAGCCTGCGTTTGCAATGTAAGCAGAAAAAAATGTAATTATTTACGACATCACATTAGAAACACAAAAATACACAGATATTAGAATTAATAATAGAACACAAAAATTACGGTATTTCTCTACTCCATATTGAATATTATTAGACATGTAAACCTTCCTCTAAAATCACTCTATCTATTAAAAAAAAACCGCATCAAAATCTGTTGCATAGTTTTAAAGATTGAAGCATACATAGGGATATACGGACATAGGGACAGACAGAGAATGCGACTTTGTTTTATACTATGTAGTGATATTATTTATTTTTACAATTGATTAGACAATGTCTTTACATACAACATTCATAGCTTTCTTATCATTAGACAATATAAACTTGAAAGAAGGACATTTAGTTGCGCCTCCGGTCGCTGCTAAATTCGAAGTGCTTATAGGTCTAAGCGCGGCCTCCTCGCGGGATTTTAAATCTGTAATATCTCCGAAAATGTTCACTTAAATTACATGCTGTAAACGGCAATATTGATCTATATTAAATCAACAATTTATTTAAGGTACTTAATTGGATAAGGATTAATGCTGTATTGTATAAAAATTGCTTTGAACATAAGGCATCATTTTTCGTAAAAAGTAAATGAAAAAAACTGCTATTGTGGGTTATCCATAAGAGATAGATATATACCATCGCGGACTTTTCTGTAGACCTTTTTAAGGTGTACAAATACTTAGTACATCATTTTGATAAATCTCGTAGGGTTTAGCCTGCGTTTGCAATGTAAGCGGAAAAAAATGTAATTATTTACAGAAACCTCAAAAATTACATTATTTCTCTACTTCGTATTGAATGTTATTATACGTACAAACCTTCCTCTAGAATCACTCTATCTATTAAAAAAAACCGCATCAAAATCGGTTGCGTAGTTTTAAAGTTTTATGCGTACATACGGAAATATGGACTTTGTTTTATAATATGTAGTGATTTTGCAGAAACTTCTCCTTCCTGTCAATTTCTTTTGTTTTAAAGAGTTTCGATATCGATTTGTCGAGATGTCGTTAAAGGCGACTAAGGTAAGTTGACCCACAATGTTGTATTCGGTTGAGTAGAATAGACCACCCTGTTTCTTACCGAGGTATTGTAAAATACGACTAAGACAAGTTGACGAAATATAAATTCAAATTCAAAATATTCTTTATTCAAATAAACTTCTTAACAAGTGCTTTTGAATCGTAAACTCAACTGCTGGTTCGGTAAGCTGTTCCTACCGAGAAGAGAAAAATATTTATACTAAGAATATGAATTTGAATAGACAGTTAAGCCCTTTAAACATCGTTTTATATAGTACAAAGTGAAGACGGCGGAGTCTACAAAATCGTTAGCGTAACAGTTTAATTTACGCTTTGTCGGCAGAGAAGCGTGGAATGGTCTAATTATGTAGATTTAGAGTCGCACACTGAGGTCGTGGTGTATACCCACTGAAATGATGAGCATGTTTCTTCTAAGGCTAACCTGGTGATTGTTTTTCATGGTGTAATTGATGGTAGGTTTATAGATGACAGATCTTTAAGACAGCTATTTTATGATGTTAAGTGAAGTCTACGCTTAAACACATTAACACAACGTAACATTGAGGACATGTAGATATCAGTACCTGGCAGTAAAAAAAATTAAAAAAAATAATTCGTTGGAGCTCTATCCTAGATATTTTCATTTCTAGAGACCACCCGTTCTACAAAAAAGAAATGCTGACTTGACAGTTTTCGTCAAAAATAGAGTTTTATAAATTCGATGTAAATTTTGTATTTTTTATATTTTAAACTAGGATAAAACGATTTCTTAAAAATAAAACCTAGAAACCTAAAATATATTGTAGGATGGAAATGATCCCGTTTTTCGGAATAGTGCCGTGTTAAAATTTGTAAGAGATAAACTAAAACTCAATTGAACTATCACTATTATCAATCTCATAATGTAAAGTAACGGCCTTAACGGTTTTTATAAATGCGAAAATTTGTCTGTTTTGCTTTCAAGGCTAATCCGCTGGACCAACATTGATGAAATTTGGCACAATTAAAATACCACTAGAGTAATTTTATTTCGGAACACATTATTGAGGATACTTAAAAGTTTAAGTTGGCGCGAATGTAGTCACGTATACCGCTAGTTAATGAATATCACAAAGTCATGAGTAATATATCTATCAATGCCATTAAGCGGCTTAACATAAGTAATTACAACGGAATATGATTTACGCAACAGCTTGATTAGATTCCATTCACAAATGCTGTCGCGGTTGCATACAGCGAACAATTAATCAGTTTGAAGATAACATACGGCTCGCGTTTCCATAAACACCGCTTGTTATATCATAGCATATCTGATAATTATCTTGTCATAGTTCAATCGCAATCTTCTCTTGTCGGTCGTGTCCCTGAAAGTGCTTTTTTCATTATTTTTTGGCAACTCTTTTCACTAATTTGTTTTCATCTAATCCGGCATTCAGCGTTCCTCATGGCGGTTGTAATAGACAGACCAGTAAGGGTGGATATTTGATCATACCAGTGGGTAGGTTACCACGAGGCCCACGAGGCCTTTTTCACTACGACCGGCCTAGGACTAGGGTTATGTAAATATATAACGTATATAAGTATCACGTGCGTGCGTAAGAGTCTTAAATAATAAAAGTAAATATAATGGTATTTGACTATAATCGGTAAAAATCGCGATATTATATTGCGTACCGTACCAGATTAATACATTCAATATTATCGGAAATAAGCAAGCAAGCGGAGGTAAGTAATAAGCAAAAATTCTGTAATAGATCTCAGCAAATTAATAAGTAATTTAAATAAGTCAATTTGGACGAACTTCACTACATAGTTTTTAAACGAAAAATCCATAGCTAAACTAGAATCAGTTTGTGAGTTTTCTCGCATATATTTAAAAAAATTTAGCAAACTATACTAAAACCTATATATATACTTTACATTACATAACAAAGCCCCCAAAAACTGATCGATTTTGTGATCGAGATCGTTTTTCTCAAAATCTACTGAACGGCTTTTTATATGGCATTTACTAAAAGGTTCTGCAATTATTACGGGAAGTTTAGGTTAATAGTACATCACGGTTTTTTGTAAATTGTGTTAAATTGCGCAGTTGTAAAAAAACTCGCCTTCTGAGAGCTGTAGTCGCGTGCGCTACGTAAACTAACAGAGATACATTAAAGTAATGTTGTAGAGAATTGTAGATATTCAAAAATACTCTAAAAAAGTCATGGACACCATGTTTTTGCCTCTTATGGTTAACTCACATAACTGCTCTTATGTTCAAAATTTCTAGTGCCCCATAAAACTGAGAATTTTCATTTGAAATTTTGAATCTCTCGGCACCCAACTTGTAAATTAGATGTTATAACTCTTCCCAATAATACAATTGGAACTCAATGGATTTATTGTTAAAGAGTATAATAAAATTAAGGGCGTTGTCGAATCCAGTATTGATGAGGTATCAATCTTCGAAACAATAGCTAGAAATAAAAGAAGCTAAAAATACAATAAAAGTTGACTAAGGTAAGTCGACGCACCGGCTGAGTAGAATAGACCAACCTTAATTCTCTACCGAGGTGTCGTAAAACACAACTAAGATAAGTTGATCCACCGTGTGGTATCCAGTTGAGTAGCATAGACCACCCTCTTTCTTACCAAGGTGTTGTAAAATACGACAAAGGTAGGTTGACGTAAGGCAGGCGATCGGTCGTACAATACAAAGCTAAATCATGTGACAACATGTTCGTAACATGTCGTGCCGACCTCACTAAGAGCAGGATAAGGACAGGAGGACTATATATCTCAGCAAAGCAACGCATGATTCTTTAAAAAAAAGCCTTAAATAAGTCAATTTGGAAAAACTTCACTGTGTAGTTTTTAACGAAAGGTTGGCGTATAATATAATATAATAGCGTATAATATACGGAAAATCCGTAGCAAAACTCCAGTTTGTCAACAATCAGTTTGTCATTTTTCTCGTATATACTTAAAAATATTAGCAAACTATATTAATACTTATATGGACAAAAAAACTGCCAATCTCATTTGAAATTTGTATGATATCTTTCGGCACCCAACTTGTAAATTGGATGTTATGATTCTTCCTAATAATATAATTGGAACTCAATGGATTTATTGTTAAAGAGTATAATAAAAATTAAGGGCGTTGTCGAATCAGTATTGATGAGGTATCGATCTTCGAAACAATAGCGTCTGGCGTCTGCCACGCTATCAAGTGCGGACGTTTCGTTCCCAATTAGGTACCTTAATGAAGCCGGGCATACTTTTAGTTATGAATTGGATCTCTGCATTAATTACTTGATTTTTCGTCAATCGACTCGTTATTTTGAGACTTTACAAAGGCCACGACTATGCTTATACTTAAATTTGATTGGAAAATAAAAATAAAATTAAGTTTATTTTAAAATTTTATTATATAGTTACAAATATTTTTACTTGTTTCAAATACAACCTACTTTCAATTATTAGTTCAATAATCCATACCAATATATAAAGCTGAAGAGTTTGTTGGTTTGTTTGTTTGATTGTTTGAACGCGCTAATATCAAAAACTACTGGACCGATTTGAAAAATTCTTTGAGTGTTAGATAGTCCATTTATCGAGGAACACTATAGGCTTACGCTAAGATGAATAGGAGAGGAGCATCAATAAATAATATTACGAAAACGGCAACATTTAAAGCTTTCCTTGCGTGCGCTGACTAAACGGTGTAAGTTATTCAAAAACAAAATTGTTCTTCTCTAAAGTTCTAAATAAAAGTCCCCGGCAGCATGTGTCTAGCTTAAGGTTAACCCACTTTAACCATTTTTATTTATCAAAATACTACGGTATATTACGGTTTTAATCGTTCCACGCGGGCGGAGCCGCTGGCAATTGCTAGTATCTCATTAACATATTAATCCACAAATATGACTTAATATTTTAGTGAGCAACAAAATTACAACCGTTAACGTACCCAATCAACAAACTGTTTACACAAATGAACAAGAAACTAAATCCCATTTGGAACAACAAATCTTGGTCTAGTTATAATAACTTTCAATTCCCAGTACGCAACACAATCTAATAAGCCGCGTGAAGCGTCGGGCCCCTGAATTAAGCACACATTAATTGACAATATGGCGCTCGTTAATTCGACCCAAATCCACCCAATTCGCTGTGCTCGAAGGAATATTATTGACTTGGGAAAATGCTAACTACGTCCCAACTCGTCGCTTTTGTTCTACAACTAATAGTATTCATTATTTTATTATATAAGCATCTAATACACGAGCGTTATTCTCCCCTACATAAGCACATAATTTGCATATTTTTTTTTCATATAATACTGATTTATTATCGGTCATTCATTCTCCTGCCCTTATACATCTCTAACTGGGGTCAGCACAACATTTTATAAACATATTGTAACACGATTTGGCTACTAATTTAACGACCATCCGCCTGTCTAACGTCAACTTATATTAGTCCCCTTTTACGACACCTCAATAAGAAATGAGAGGGTTGTCTATTCTGCTCAGCCATATATCACACGGTGGGTCAACTTACCTTAGTCTCCTTTTACGACAACTCGGTAAAAAATGAGCGTCATCAATTCTACTCAGCCTGATACTACACGACGAGTCAACTTACAATACAAATGAAATTATCTATACATATAATAAAATCGTTGAGATTAAGAACTCTTCCTCTTTGCGTTTGTTTGCGATTGAGAACCTCTTTGCGTTTGTTCCCGCTAATCTCAGAAACCGCTGACCCGATTTAGACGGGGTTTTCACTTATATGTAGTAGAAAGCCTCACTTAACATATAGGGTATGTATTATTTCAATAGGTCAGCGAATAATAAAGATATGACAATTTTACAACATGTTTTTAATACGACCTCCTTCATTGAGTTGGTCATTAATATGAAAAAATTATTGTGGCCGTCATATTGTTACCGTCATTATGTGTCATTGAATTGTTGCGAAAGAGTAAATGGGTTGAATTTGGGAAAATTGCTTTGTATTTATTGAATAAGAATAAAGGAGCAATATCGTTGTTAATTATATTCAGAAGGGGATGTAACCTAAAGTCACAAAGAGAGTGGACAAAAGGAATATCTGGAAATTTTAAGAGTTCAGAGGAAAGACAAATGAAGATCAATATCTTGAGACGACGCGGAGAGTGCGAATTTCGTAAAGTTTGAGAGATAGTTGCGATATGCGATGCTATGGAATAAAAAATGGAGTTTTTATTGGAGAGGTTAATGATGGTAATTTAGTTTATTAACTCTGTAAGATCAACATGACGATGTGCTATGTGAGGCCTTAGACGCGCCCGTGACTTTTGTTCGATGGGATTGTCTGCTAGAATGACGACTGTTCTCTGGATCTTTCCAGTTGTAACGATTGTTTCCTAGACTGTGGACATCTGCAACGACTGTCAGCTAGGCTCTGCCTGGAAGTGGTGATTGTTCTTTGAGCGTTATCATTTGCGAGTCTGCTTACGTGTGTATCTGCTGAGTTGGTTGCCACTAATTGAGCTGTGTTATGCCATGACAGTGATTGAGGGTGAGCTTAAGGTGCGAAATGCTTACAGTGCAAAAAGCTTAAGGAGTTGAGCTTAAAGAGTTGGGCATAAAGCGTGAGCTTAAAGAGTTGAGCATAAAGCGTGAGCGTAGTCCTGTCATGTCATGGCATGTGCGGTGTTCTTTTACAGATTAAAAGAGCAAGTATTGAGTTTCTTGCCGATTCTTCTCAGTACAATCAGCATTCCGAATCGGTGGTAGATTCATTCCCAGAAGTCAGCTTATGAGATTTGCGGGGTCGCAAATGTTGTCAAGATGGTCGACTGTTACAACATGCTTTTAATACAACTTCCTTCATAGAGTTGGTCATTAATATGAAAAAGCATTGTGGCTGTCATATTTTATTTGTGTCATTGGGTTTTTGAGAAAGAGTAAATGGGTTGACTTTGGGAAAACTGCTTTTTATTTATTGAATAAGTATAAAGGAGAAATATCGTCGTCTTTTATATTATACTTATATATTTTTTAAATATATCATCATCATCAATCATCATCAATATCATCATCAATCAATATACATATAATAAAATCGTAGAGCTGCCAAATCTGTACATTTGATATTTTTTAGAAAAAATTAGTGTTGTCGTCTCAAAACACGCTTCTAAACATGAAACAATAGTTTTTAAAATTTTTGTCTGTTTGTCCGTACGTATGTCTGTGCGTTTATTCCCGCTAATCTCAGAAACCGCTGATCCGATTTGGACGCGGTTTTCACTAATATGCAGTAGAAAGCCTCTCTTAACATATAGAGTATGTTTTATTACAATCGGTCAACAAATAAAAAAGATATGTCAATTTTAAGTTGAAAGGTCATATACTATGATACTGGTACTTGCATTTTTTCCGTTTTTGCCGTTCCTGAAGCGATTTTACTTACTGGATTGCATATATTAACATATCTAAGAGAAGCACAAATATTTTTATGAGACCTAGGCTGTCTGGAACCGACTTTTTTGAAGAATTTCACATTTTTATTCCAGCTTTTTAGCCATTGTGCATTTGTTCCCGCTAATCTCAGAAACTGCTGACCCGACTTAGACGCTTTTTCACTAATATGTAGGAGAAAACCTCATTCAACATATAGGGTATTTTGTATTTCAATCGGTCAGCAAATACTGGTACTTACATTTTTTCCATTTTACGCCGTTCCTGAAGCGATCTAACTTACTGAATTACATATATTACCAAGAGAAGCACAAAAATCTTTTTATGAGAAATAATCTGAAGGCGGGTCTGAAGCTGATTTTTTAAAGAAATTGCCATTTTTAATTGAGTTCTTAAGGCATAACAATAGGGTAACATACACTTATCGATAGCATTATAATGCACGGGCTTAACTGAACGGTGAGTCACACTTACGGGTAAGATTTAAGAGTAAGGATTTCGTCTAACCAAGTTATATCATCATTGTTAATAAAGGGTGCATGTTTGAAACTTTTTATTCCTTGAAGGCATTCATTGTATTATTGCCGTTGGCAATTGCCCGCATAGGCAATTGCCAACCAAAGATTAAAACCGTACCTAATATAGTATTTTGATTACCTTAAAATGGTAAAAGTGGGTTAACCTTAAAAATTAGATATATATATGCTGTCGCAGACTTTTATATTTTTATTTTGAACTGTTAGAGGGGAACAATGTTAGCGTGATATTATATAGGCTATAGCCTTCCTTGATAAATGGACTATCTTACACTCAAAGAATTTTTCTATTCGGCACAGTAGTTCCTGAGATTAGCGCGTTCAAACAAAACAAACTCTTCAGCTTTATATATTAGTATAGATTCTTTCTATTGAATGAAGTCCGTTATTTAGCTGTTAAGTTTATTGTAAGCAGACAGACAGCTGCGGGGACATTGTTGTATCATAATATAGAGTGGTTCTAAATTGTTAATCTATCGTTATCCTTACTAATATTACAAAATGCAAAAGTCTGTCTCAGTATGTCTGTCTGTCTGTCTGTCTGTCTGTATCCCCTGAACCAGTATCGATGAAATTTGGCACATTATTCCTTATGCACTGTGGTAACATATAGGCTATAGAAATTCTTTTAATTCAACAAAACTTACTGAATGTTCACAAAAACATAATTTAAAAATGTTGTAATAATATATTTTTTTCGTATTTATACTAAAAACTTTGAATCCAGCGCTGAACCTATATAGGTAATTAAAAAAACAGATTGACAATTCATACGTTACATATAAATGTTATTATTAAAGTTTTCTTGCACGTTAATAGTTTATAATATTTATAATAATATTTAATACCTGAAAAAAATTAAGAATTTTTTATGTACATATATGGAGTTTATTGTAACAGATAAGCCCAATCTAGGAAGTCTCCTTTTAATATTTGTTTCATGTACGGATTATTTACTAAAATTATAAAATTATGCTCTTGATTAAACTATAAATCTCTCTGACTATACTGATTATTCTATAGAGATATTTGCAGTTGGAGAGTGACAGAAGCTACTGGTAATTCCAAGACTACAGTCCCCGCGAACGAAGTTGCGGGTAAAAGCTAGTTTATAATAATTTCATTTAAGTAGTATATTTCCAATCAAAAGTGCTTTATTTTTAATCTGTGGACTGATATTTTTAGCAGTCATTTCACCAAAAGCATTTAAGATTGTTACTGACGAAGATATTTTTGAAAAAATAAAAAACATCGTTTTTCGATTGTTCTGAAGCTTATTCTTCAAAATAAGTTCAGAAACGAAATCAATATAAGCTAAAGATACAACTGAAAGTGAAATATTTGTCCGATGAGTCGCAAACGAAGGGCTGAAGTGTTTTCAATTTTCTGGTACACTGGCGAAGTCACGGGCATCTGTTAGTGATTAATGAGATGACTCAATTTGGAAACCAAGTAATACCTTTTGAGCGAATTTATATAACAGTGGGAACATTTAAATTATCTGAAATAAGAACATTTGTTTTTATTTAGGGTTCAATCCCGCCGAGGGCCAACATTTTCTATAAATGAATTTGTTGGTCTTTCAGCCTGGGTGTATATTTGTATTTAAGTATGTATTCACCAGTTGTCTGTCTACCATAACACAAGTATTAAGTTACTTCCTTTGGGGACGGACGACCGTGTGTGTAAGTGTCCTATAAATTTATTATTATTTATATTTATTACATTCTTCAAGTTGTACCGTTGTGAGGTATGATTTATTAGGGATAGTAATTTTTCTAAAAAAATACTTTATCGTAACAGATTTTACAAGTTCTTTAGAATTGTCAACTCTACTGCTGGTTCGGGATATTTCTCCTGACAAGAAAGGCTAGCAAGAAACTCTAACGTTTTACTTTTTTGTTGTTTATGTCATATAATGAACTCAAACGCTACTATGTATTTTTATTTATTAATAATTAATATAAGGCAGAAACCAACTTCCGTATACTAATTACATAATTAATAATCGCAGAATAATTGGGAAAAAGGTTTGTTGACACCTTCCTAAACATCACAAGTCACACAAGTGAGAGTGGTCGTTAACTTTTTTATTTTCTTCTTCTCTCTTCTCATTAGCGATATAGCCGAGCGTTAGCAAGTATTTCCCAAGGTGACTTTTGACTGTTCCCGAGTCTGACAGTAGATGTTTATCATTCTGTTATTTTTATTATAGAGTAGTGCTTCTAAAAACCATAGAAATCTTTGAGCAAAAGCTGTATGTAATTTTACTCTCTAATATAGTTCGTACTATTCTTTTATTTCTAGCCGTGTGGTATCCGGCTGAATAGAATAATATCACCCTCATTTCTTACCGAGGTGTCGTAAAAGGCGACTAAGGTAAGTCGTCACGCCATGTGGTATCCGGCTGAGTAGAATAGACCAACCTCATTTATTACCGAGGTGTCGTAAAAGGCGACTAAGGTAAGTTGACCCACCGTGTGGTATCCGGTTTAGTAGAATAGACCACCCTCTTTCTTACCAAGGTGTCGCAAAATACGACTGAGGTAAATTGACGTCAGGCAGGCGGCCGGTCGTAAAAACGCAGGCAAATCATGTGACAGCATGTTCATAACATGTTGTGCCGACCCCACTTAGAAAGGGATAAGGGCAGGAAGATGATGACTATTCTTTTATTTCTAGCTATATTTTCATTAAAAATAATATTACTGGAATGTATATAAAGAAATGCTTTAACTATATGAATTTTTATCCATTTTAACACCTCGGTTGATTGCCTCTTCAGGTGACAAGAGGGCTGGCTCCTTTTTCGCACAAAGAATCAGCTTAGCGATTCAGCGCGGAAACGCTGCCAGCATTCTTGGGACCATTCCACGTGGGTATGATTTGTATAGTCCTAGCGTGTAAGTAATTTAAGATACATATAACTTGTACATTTTTGCTGTAAATAAATGCACTATATGAGCAATTCTTATATTTAAATCCACGTGAAATGATGACAATGAATTCAGTTTAGTTTGTATTCACGTTGATATCTATTTTAAATTTGTATTGTCACTCGGTTGTAGAAAGTCAGCTATGTCGCAGTAAAAAGTCAGCTGAGCTTAGCACTTGTGACGACCGCATCTGGACTCTCTGGGGAATAAACTCGGAATAAACAATTCAAATGTAACACTCGTAAACCAACCACAAGACTATTTGGTTAAGTGAATCTGAGTCATCCCTTTTTTAATTTACAATTTAAATCATGCTGACAAATTTCTTACGAAACTGCCGCGTCCTTAGAGGTTTGTTACCACAACATTGTAATTTATATGTCGGAACTGGTATAAATTGGTGGCGTAAAAGGCGACTATGGTAAGTTATCCGCCGTGTGGTATCCGGCTGAGTAGAATCGACCACCCTCATTTCTTACCGAGATGTCGTAAAAGGTGACTAAGGTAAGTCGACCCACCGTTTGGTATCTAGCTTAGAACAGACCACTCACTTTCTTACCGGGGTATCGTAAAAGGTGACTAAGGTACGAGTAAATTGACCCGCCCTGTGGTGTCTGGTTGAGTAGAATCGACCACCCTCATTTCTTACCAAGATGTCGTAAAAGGTGACTAAATTAAGTTGACGTCAGTCAGGCGTCCGGTCCCAAAGTAAGTAACTTAATACTTATGTTATGAGACATTTATGATTCAAATTCATAAGCTAATAACGAGTTGATGCTGCGTGGTTACTGAATCTTTCGTAAGCCTTATTTCTAAGATGTGTTTTATATTAGTACATATCTTTCATCTAGTTTCTGGTTCCTGTTTCCCGCTCAGCTCGCCGTAAGGAGTAACCTCGAATGCAATTGGCTGGGGAATAAACGTGCAATCAACAATTCAGATTTAACAGCAGTCGTAAAGCCAACGTTGTTGTAAAATTCTTATGCGTTACATCGCTTTGAGTACGTAGCATTTTATGTTGATACTTTATTCAGATTGAAATTTCGCTATTCCACAAAGCATATCGACATAGAGGGAAATCAAATGGTCGACGAACTGCTGTAACAACTCGATCATCTGCTGATGTTTGTCAAATTTGAGTCAAGACTAAATTTTTGTCAACATTATATTATTATCATGTCAAATAAAAAAAAACAATAAAAAAAATAAAAGTGAACCCTATTTCTTTTTCCTTTCGAATTTTCAGCTTCCTTCAGTATAGGTAAAACTAATAGTAAAACATATTTTAATATATGAAATATACAAAAAAAACAATCAATTTTACTGAATATTGTTTATTTTCTAAGCATCTTTTGCAAACATGCAACATCTAGAAATCCTAGTTCGTTTCAATTCTAAATTAGTTATGAGGATAAACTTTATAGGCTTCATAAAGCTTTTCACATAATATTTAATTCAATTTTCTATTTTGTACTCTAACAACACACACACTAATACTAAAAAGCATCACAATCATATTAAAATTTTCTAGAAGGAAGAACCTCTTTGAGTTTGCTATAAAACAGTTTTCTATTGTTCATCACTAAAATTACATTTACATACGCTTTATGAATCAGAAAAAGGGTTTATTGTCAAAAACCAACTTTTTGAATAATGTGGATCCTTTATTGTGATCATAATGAATACAAAAACTATAAAATCATTTTAGGGCAAGCAAATTTTTATTATATAATGCAATAATAATAAACAGTTATATAAAAAGATTTATAGTGTGACTAAATTGGAATCCATATAAGTTTTTGATAAATCTTTTATCGCACACTGCGGCGGATTAATTCTATTGTTTCTTAGTACAATGGAATTTCTCAAAATGATGCCTCCTTCTGTAATTGTACGGGCTTTACTGAAAGCGATGAAAGTTAATTAATTTTATTTGAAAGAACTGCTGTATTTCTTCATCTGTAATTTCAATGGAAATACTAATTTTATTTTATTCAGTATTCGAAATTTGAACGCTCTTGAAATTTTATTGAATATTTTAATCGATATTCGGAAGCGTTTTAACATGCAAGAAAGCAACTTTTATTGAAAATATTAATCAAAATATTCCATTAACACAAACATATAAATATGGGTATAGACATGTCATAAATATTTAGAATATACTCGTAGTGTTTTGATTTGCCTAAATATGACAAACATTGACACTGTTCGTTTTAATATCTTACTGGTTCTTCTTGGTAAGAGGACTTTTCTGAACCAGTTGGAGCTTTATTGTAACTTGATGATTCAAAAATGTTTGTAAAAGCCTTCAATAAAGAATAATTAGAACTCGAATTAACTACTTAGACAATATCAGGACTGAGTTTCATACAGAGCCCACCATCGTAAATTTGGCATCAACATTTTTGCTACTGAAAAAATCATCATTCACCTGCCTTTATCCCACTCTAAGTGGGTCCAGCACAACATGTTACAAACATGATTTGGCTAGGTATTTTTACGACCTTTACGATTTTTACGATTTTAGTCGCCTTTTGCGACACCTCTGAGAAAGAGGGTGGTCTATACTACTCAACCAGATACAACACAGCGGGTTAATAACCTTATTCGCCTTTCTGACAGCTCGGTAAGAAATGAGGTTGGTCTATTCTACTCAACCAGATACCACACGGTGGGTCAATTTACTCGTACCTTAGTCGCCTTTTACGACACCTTGGTAAGAAATTATGGTTGTCTATTCTACTTAGTCGAATACCACTTTTCGACTGAACAAGAAAAATTACAAATATAATTTGACCTTCCGGTTTCCACTTAGACATGTTAAAAGCGCTCACTAATAACATTCATCATCTTCCTGCCCTTATCCCACTCTAAGTGTGGTCGGCACAACAACGGCTGCGTTTTTACGACCGGCCGCCTGTCTGACGTCAATTTACCTCTGTCGTATTTTACGACACCTCGGTAAGAAATGAGGGTGGTACTATTCTATTCAGCCAGATACCACACGGCGTGCGCACACTAATAACATTATACTATCTATTTATATTCCCTTCAATTTACTCTAATTTTGTTTCTATGCCGCCTAAATGGATTACACAGAGGATCAACATGTTTACGCAACGTGGTTTACATAGTTTTAGTACAAGGATTACCGTACATATTACTCGCTTATAATCTTATTTGACATGGACTTATCACGGACCCAACTTTAGTGCCCGTATCTATATTATATAGGATGTTCCGTATGTTATATTCTCTGCGTTGTCTTGTTTCTATCTTTAATATTTAAATGAGTTAATCTTGTGTATATGTAATCCGAATCTCGGAAATGGCTTCAATGATTTTCATGATATACAGCATGTAGGGAGGTTTTGGTGGGGAATCGATCTAACTAGGTTTCATTAAAAAAAGTCGTTTCATCGCTGTTTTCGGAAACTGAAAAAAATGGTAAAATTTACATTGAATAGAATAAACGATTTTTGCTGCTAGATGTAAAGTCATGGTAGCTCATTTGAGGAAAGGATAGACCCCCACCTGCCCCATTGTTTTTTTCGTTTTTTATCCCTTTAAAAAAATTGCCGACCTAAGCTCGGTC
The DNA here is from genome assembly GCA_029227775.1 of Morpho helenor. Taxonomy (NCBI): domain Eukaryota; kingdom Metazoa; phylum Arthropoda; class Insecta; order Lepidoptera; family Nymphalidae; genus Morpho; species Morpho helenor. The sequence continues at coordinate 10,292,103 of JARGCU010000006.1, forward strand.
ACTCACATACTGGTATTTTAAATGATACAGTTACGTCTGTGTAACGGATGAAATTTACTTTTTTCAATTTAATTATAGTTTTAAGAATTTGAATTTAAAAGATGGGCATTCCTCTAAATTTCTCGAAAAAAGGAATAGCTTTAATTTTTGCTGTTTTAAAATTATTTTTTTTTTAATTTAAACTATCGTGAGTAGTATTCATAGTTATTTTTAGAACCGGTTATAGTCACGTCTTATTCTATCGGGTTAGCCCGATTAGTTTCAAACCTATCCGGGTACTTATTCATGAGCTCTTTACACGACGTTATCGCGGTTATACGTTAAATTCTAATCTAACTAAAAAATCCTGCCAAACATAAACCATGATACTATATCCTTAAATTTTGTTCATAGGCATATCAATTTTCAGTTGGTGTTGAATATAAATTCCAATTTCAAAGCTACCCTACATCAATGTAACAGGGCGACAGGCGTTACCTAACTTCACTATACTCTGTAAATTCACACCATAGTGCCAGCCGCCTAGAGTGGAATCAAAACTCTATTTGAAGTTATAATTGAGTAACAAGTATTGTACGTCTGTACGTGCCATCGCGTCCCTTTATTCAGTGTACCTCTCTACACTTTGCTGTTCTGACACTTTCCGTTAAACTAACTGGTGTTAAAGGCCGTTGACATATTATCGGAGAGAGAACTTAAATATAAATAGTTTTACATATTTTTTTACGTATATATTTTAAGGTATTTTACTGTGTCTGATATATCTCGTTCTACTTACAATTCTTACTGAGGTGTCCTAAAAGGCGACTAAGGTAAGTTGACCCACCATGTGGTATCCGGTTTAGTAAAATAGACCACCCTCTTTCTTACCGACGCGTCGTAAAATACGACTAAGGTAAGTTAACGTCAGGCAGGCGGCCGGTCGTAAAAACGCGTCCAGATCATGTGACAGCATGTTTGTAACATGTTGTGCCGACCCTACTTATAGTGGGATAAGGGTAAGAGGATGATGAATAATAATTTATTTAAATCAGATATTGTATCTATTGTGTTAGTAGACAAAATAAAATATAGGAACTTTTAGACTATGTTAGTGTTAGAATTAAAATTAAAATACCGTATCGTAAAGTTTTATGCCGTTTCCGCTACTTAGTGTCGTTGCGATATTTTGTAAAAGGATTCTTGAAATGCGTTTAGGCTAACTGCCGTATTGCAGGGGTTTCCATTACATGGTAGAGCTAATTTACGGCGGTTAACTCAAGGGTTGATACGTTTTGATTTTACAAAAAGATGTTTACCTTCGAGTTTCTATACACGTGAACACGTGTTATAAATATTATGATTTTTCACAAAAGTAATGAAAATATTACTTTGCTATAATCTGCAACAAAAGCAAATGTATGTAATGCAGAAAATGTATAAATGTAAACTTAATTTAAAAAATGCAAATGTAAAATTTAAAAAATGCATAATATTTTCATATTTTGTTATAGCTATCCATCCAAATGATCGAAATATTCTTTAATTATATTTTTTCACGCCAATAGCAAAATTTTCGCGATATTCACTGTTGATAGCGTTAAGCAATTACTGGTATTCGTAAAATATTTGAATCAAGCTTTATGAAAAATGTTTTCATTAAAACATGAACTAGACTGGTCCATAGGCACAGATCGCAGAAACCTTGCATTCAACTGAGTCGCCAGTTCGATTCCCGACGTGGGCTAACATTTTTATAAACAATTTGTTGTTTCTTCGAGTCCGGCGTATTTATATATTTAAGTAATATATTTATTTCAAACTATCTGGGCATACATTTACTAGTTGTCTATTACACAAGTATAAATAAATAGTAAATAATTAAATTTACTTACCTTGGAGACCGACTACCGTGTGTGTAATTGTCCTATATATTTATTATTATAACTAGCTATCTAGCTGAAATTTCGAACATAAAAGTAATTATCGTGAGTTAATTATAAGAGATTTTTGAATTAATTTCACCTTTTACTTAGCGCGCGCAAAGAAAGCTTTAAATTTTGCCGTTTTCGCAATATTTTTTTATTGCTGCTCCTCTCCTATTCATCTTAGCGTGATGTAATATAGGGTATAGCCTTCCTCAATAAATGGGCTCAATCTTGATCTTAAACTCAAAGATTTTTTTTTAAATCGGTACATTAGTTCCTTAGATTAGTGCATTAAAACAATTGAACAAACTCTTCAGCTTTATATATGTATAGATAATTATTAGAACACCTTAGAACCTTATAAACCTTACCTTAGAACATGTACATTGTTTAAAATAATAATTATAAAATTGTCCCTCACAGTACAATTTATTACTACATAACGTCACGTTACCTCACTGATAATCCAAGGGCTGGAATCAGTTGACCCATTTCACTATAGACCTCCCTTTCAAGTCACGTAGGAATCTGGCCTTTGCCTTATTACGCACGACTGACCCTAACAGAAATCCTCAGTTTGTTTTGTAGTAACGTGACCTTTTCCGAAATAAATTAAAAGACCACTTAGTACTTTACTTAAGAGGTCGCTTAGAACTTTCAGTAAGAGACTATTGTTAGGAACTTGCCTTTGATAAACTTATCTCGTAAAGAAATAAAGTAATTGGGTGAATTATGCTGCTGCTATGTTTAATAATTCATATGTGTCCAATACACAAGCACTACATACGTTCACTATCACAAACTAAACAATTGTTTCGCCCCGCAACTGAAGCTTCATCAGGAGATAGACTTCACAACAAAATCGCAAATCTTTGCGATGTGGTGGCTGTGGTGGAGGTTTGTGTTTGTGTTTTTACGAATCCTGTATGTATCAGGTATGAAAACGGATTGTCCACTCTACATTTAATAATAATAAATATATGGGACACTTACACACACGGTCATCCCCAAAGTAAGTAAATTAATACTTGTGTTATGGTAGACAGACCTGGAACTGGTGAATATATACTTAAATATTTTTAAATAAATACTTAAATACAAATATACACCCAGGTTCAAAGACCAAAAAATTAATTTATAGAAAATGTTGGCCCTCGGCAGGAATCGAACCCGCGACCCGCGGAGCCGAAAGCAGGGTCACTACCCACTGCGCCAACGAGCCAGTCAATTTTGACATTATATATATTTTTCATTTAACTTTATTGCGGATAATAGCAAAATAATTTTACTATTACTTTTGTATTATGGATCTCTGTAAAGTAACGTCTAATTCTATAAATATTCTCTAGACTCCATTTGTTAAAAAAACTTGTAACAAATTTTAAAAGTAAATGTGATGTGAAGTATTATGTGTGTATGTCACGATCAGATAAAGTTCGTGGAAATAATCTTTGAGTAAACAGTCCAATATATCATCTTGCGACTCCTTAGTATAATCCGGCATCATGACCGTGCCAGGATCCAAGTTTGGACGTGTAATATGTAGCAAAGTCGTACGAAACATATTTTAAAACTTTCCACATTACTTAACCGCAACTGGCAGAAACTTTAAGATTTAAAATGTGTCTAACAAATGAAATGTAGAATTTCGGTATATATGCATAGACTATCATCTCCCTGTCCTTCTCCCACTCTAAGTGGGGTCGACACAACATGTTATAAACATGTTGTTACATGATTTGGCTGCGTTTTTACGACCGGCCGCCTGCCTGACGTCAACTTACCATAGTCGTATTTTACAACACCTCGGTAAGAGAGAGGGTGGTCTATTCTACTAATCCGGATACCACACGGTGGGTCAACTTACCTTAGTCGCCTTTTACTACACCTCGGTAAGAAATTAGGGTGGTACTATTCTATTCAGCCGGATACCACACGGCGTATATATGCATAGACTATGACTTACTGAAAATATACTTCTTTACTGTTAACTTAAAAAAATACAACCTTATTATTGTCTAAGTGCTGGTCAAGTACTTAGTCCTATCGTAAACCGGCTTTTTGAGAGATTCTTTGAAAAACCGCATATCCTTAAAACTCAAAACTTATGTCCTTTCAAAAGTCAAAAGTAATGAGAATATTATTTTGCTATAATCTGCGATTAAAGAAAATATATGTAACGCTAAATTTAGACTGTACTAAATTGAATAGTACACTCTACATTTAGCATTACATATATTTTCTTTTATCTTAAATCATATGCAAAATAAATAACCAAACTATACATTTATATATATGGAGTAATGTCCATATTAATATTATAATTCCACATTCTGTCTGTCTGTCACGCTTTCACGGCTAAACCGCTCGACCAATATTAATGAAATAGGCATTATTAAAGTTGGGATAGCCTAACATATAGGATAGATTCCTGTTTTTCATTCTAGAGCAGAAAAAAGGCATCGCTTTTATGGCTTGTTTAAAATGAAATTCAATACAACCGGATATAAAATCAGTGTAGGGGCGCAAAGCACAAAAGGCAAGTTCAGCGAAAGGGTTTTTTATTTGACAAAACGGGAATAGTAACTCAATATTGTCAGCGCTCCAACAGTGGCAGGAAATAAAATATAAAACAATATTCTGCACTGGAATATTATTTTCTTTTACGTACTTGGCAACAGTTTAAGATACGCTGCCAGTTTCAGATACGAGTACGAGTGTCATTTCAAAAGATTCAAAGCCTTGATTTTGCATGTTTATTCTATTTATTCATGTATTTTAGGTCCAGGACGTAGGCTTCTTCCTCGTCCCTCTATGCCAGAAGATCTCGTACCCTCACCATAAAATCTCGTCAATCTTCCAAAAACCTACTTTGGTGTTATTGCTACCAAACCATTTAAAGTGTTCAGAGTGTCCAGAATCGGGTCCCGATCCCGTAAAGGTAAATGGTTGAACCTCTTCTGCCCAGTTCGGTTTGCATATTCCACTTATATTACTGATCAGTAACGATTGATTTGGACTTAAATAACACTTACTTTTACTTAGTTACATATTTATGTCGTTTATATTAAGAAAAAGAGTTATCCACGTCTTTATAATGATGGGTTTAAACTCTTCACCACGTCGAAAGAATCGCAAGGTCTCACCGCTGAACTATTTTTAAACAATACTACCATTTAAAATAAATTGGTTAGGAGAGCATTCAGTTGTTTTTCCGTTTCGCTCAAAACCATGGAATCGCGTTCAATTACCACGTACAAATTACGTAGCTATTGCATTGTGCAATCAAATCTGAATCGAGTGTCACAAAAAGTGAGTCAATTTTGGCTATATTAACAGGATGGGTCCCATCAAAAGAGTAAAGCAAATCTGGCGAAAAAACATTCATGTTTAAATTTCTTTAATAAATACAAATTTAAAGTTACGTCAAAATACACTTTACGGAGTAAAACTTAATCATTAGAAATTAATCATGCTGCATGACTGGAAAAATTATTGAAAATGACTAAATATTCTTTTACTTTAACTGATATTCGTGTATTGTATGTGCAACCATCTTCTACAATAAGAGATGCTTATCTAACAGTGTAAATTCGAAACTCGTATACAAAACCAAGCAAAGGAGATTCATCTTCAGATGAAGATACAGAGCGAAATATACATTCCGAGTTCATCTCTGAGTATGCATCCTGTATAAATATATAAAATATAAATATATGGGACATTTACACATACGGTCGTCAGCCCCAAAGGAACTCAATACTTGTGATATGGGTAACAGATAACTGCAAATATATACGTATATAATTTTTAAATAGATACATAAATACACCCAGATTCCGATAACTAACAATTTTTTTTTTTTTAATATTGGCCTTCAGCTGGAATTGAACCTTCGAGCTAGGATATTGCACCATGCGCCGACGGGCTAGTCAGTCTTTGAATCTCTGGTCACGGGCAGCCGCTGGATCCAAGCAGCACACAAACGTGTGGAGTGGAGATCCCGTGACATACCATCCTTTAAAGAAGTAGAAGAAGATATATCTGGTGTACTCTACTAATTCGCTTTGATGCAGCGTGGAGGGACTAAACTTTATTTCTTCTCTTTAAAGAAACAAAAGCTCATAAAAAGGCCGCTATTTTATTTTCTTACCCAAATTTTATAATTCTATTTCCCTCGTCCTAGTTACATTTGGCATTACATTCATAATTTTTATTATTTGGTAAATGTTAACTTCTATAAATTATTTAAATACGTGGTTTCTTGCTGCTAAATGCATGTGACCTCACACATTTACAATTCAACGACGTTAGGTGTGTAGATTGAATGCAAGCAGTACTTACCTTGACAACCTTTATAAAAATTTATATCTCAGTATAAAACTAAAATTATTTATATGCTGTAAACGCACACTATATACAAGAACACGATATATTAGGAATACCACAATTCCCGTTCCGAGATGCACTTCTCTTGAATAATGAACAAAGACATAATGTAACTGAAACGTTTTATCAATAGGGAGACTCAACCGGAAACAACACGTTACAGTGTTGCCACCATTTTAATCAAAAGGGCGCGATACTCTTCTTTCATGACTGTGTTGCTATAAAATACAAAGCGGAAGTCAATGGCGACAACAATGCTTATTAGGATTTGTAGCTAAAATAATTTATTTATACTTCTAACTCTACAAATTACTTGAATAATATAGATTTTTAATAAGTTCTGACTTGTACTTGTTCTTACACGTTTTGGTGACTAAGAATATCTTACAATTAAGTAATTATTTTCCAACAATTAAAAATTATTTACTTGAATGGATAATAAAACTTGAATGTTCCATTTTATGCTATTATTAGTTTTTTGTTTTGAAATATTTAGATTTTCTAATATATAAAACTATCGCAAGTCACTTTTATTATATTAAGCATCAGGTTTTCGATATTTTATCGTAAAAGGTAAAGAGAAAAGGAATTGTCGAATCGTATTATTTTACGGGCATTGAGATTTCCCAAAAGAAATCTTGACATTGTAATATCTTGTGAGAACAATTCTTGGTTTTTATTTTGAGATATTTTCTCTACTCACAAAGAGTAAGGTTCTTTGAAGTCCTACACAAATATTGGAGTAGTAAAAGGGCTCCATAATCACGAAGTCACAAATAATATTTTGTCGCGATTGAGTTTTCAAGCAAATAATTTCCAAATTAATGATTATCAGTCGCTTACACCAAACATTTTAAACAGCTAGTGAATTAATATTTATAAATTAATTCATTTAGACATATAAAAACAGATTTATAAATTTCTTAATTAATAGGCAGACATGACAAAGACAGAAAAAACCTCCACTTCTACAAATACACAAGTATATTTGTAAATATTTATCTATGTTTGTATTGTAAATGTACACTTATCATATGTATCTGTCAAAAAAACATCCTCCTGCCACTCTAAGTGGGGTCGGCACAACATGTTACAAACATGCTGTCATATAATTTGGCTACGTATTTAACGACCGGCCGCCTGCCTGACGTCAACTTACCTTAGTCGCCTTTTACGACACCTCGGTAAGAAATGAGGTTGGTCTATTCTACTCAGCCGGATACCACACGGCGGGTCGACTTACCTTAGTCGCCTTTTACGACACCTCGGTAAGAAAGATACCACACGGCATCATATGCATCTGTCTAAGATATATACAATCATCTTAAATCTCTTTGCTCATTTTCTATATTCCCAATGGTTATACGATACGTCAAGACCTCCAACGAAGTAGCTCTAAACTTTGGTCCTTGCAAAAGCAACTAAGTTCGACATTCACTGGCGTTAGTAGTGCTTCTGCGCTCTGCACTTTGTATTTCATATTCGACGATGATTTTGCTCTAACCAGTCTATGTCTATGTCAATCTAACATGTCCGTTACTTTATAAACATAATCACAAAATTACAGTAAATATAGTAATAGATTACAACAGTAACAAAATTATTTTGCTATAATCCGCTATAAAACAACGATAAAAGTGCCCAATTTATCGAGAATTATAGCAAAATAATTTAATTATTTTGTTTTTGTTTTCTCTTTTATTCGTCAACTCATCTACTCCTTTTATATGCATGTCATAATACTTCACATAATCCAACCATCTCTTTTTAGGGCTCCTTCTAGACACATATCCATACATATTTACATTTATATTCAATTGAAATAATAATTTTCTTAAATAACAGCATCTGTATCAAGTAAATTTAATATGCGAAACAGTTTTACTTATATCCAGTATTGTCTGTGTAAACATAGATCCGATTGCTTTGATCGACAATTCCGGACGCTTCGTTTATTAGTGAAAATTTGGAGGCCATGAAAAGGATCTAAAAGGGTCGTAAATTTAAGAACTCTGTAAAATAGCTTGAGGTTTCATAGCCTTCATTTCGGATGTATTTTCCTTCGTTTCCTACATTCTAGGTACAGTTTGAGTGAATTTTATTGAAAACAAGTTTGAATGTGAGTAGCATCTTCAAATCACCTTGAAATTAAGGTTAAGGTTCTTAAGGAGTATACTCTTTACTTTATTAAAAGCTCTGAGGGTGGAATCTTGCAAGCTAATTTGACCCATTTCCCGGTGTCCGATTGAGCTGAAATATTACATATATTTAGTCCCGTTGACCAATACATGTTAATGATAAGCATGACCAGATGCTGATGCCAGGATTGGCTCTACACGAAAGGACTCCTCGACGATTAACAGTAGGGATATTAAATTTTGTTACACAGTTTTGTTAAACAGCTTTTTAAAAACTTTTAACTTGACTTGTTGTCTTTGACTATGCAATAACCAAAGAGGGTAAGTAGAGATAGAGAAAAATGTAGCGGCAAGCTGAAACCGACTAATAACGAGAGAGATTTCGTCAATCACATCGTTGCCGGCGCATTTCCAATCTAATATTATGTACGTCCTAGACAAAGAAGAGGATTCTTTTATATTTATAACTATATTTACACCAGGTCATTCAAACTAACATTAAAGTTTGTTTTTTAGGACTCAAAAGAGCTGCATACATACGTCATTTCTAGTACAAATGTTATGATATTTTGCTATAATCCGCAATTATAATAATCGCTGACGCTAAATTGGGGCAAGTAAAAAACCGTCTTCATACCTTATACACATTAATCACGACAATCTCAACGATCTTTTCACCCTGTAACCAACTACTCTAGTATAATAACTCTATGGGCTGCCCTAATCTAATATTATAACTATATAGTTAAAATAAGTATAATTATACAAATCTATGATAATTATACTATGACGCGCAGTCATTTGCCGTTGATATTCGTAATTCATTTCGGACGAGCTAATTGCATTCAGGAAACGTTGTCAGGTGCACGAATATGCTTGCATCGTTTATTTTGTGTATTTCGCGCTTCGAGAAAGTCAATTAACTTTTCGCTGTTATCACATTTTTCGTGAAAATATAAAGACGGAGTACACAATGAAAGTGTTTTCCCCGCAAATTTTGCACGTAAACGAAAACTTTTGTCGTCATCGCTATTTCCATAAAAACTTATCCCTTATTCATAAAAGTTTATGACAATGTATAAACATATTATGGCCGAAGGCTTTCTGTTATTTCTACTTATTTAAAATCTGCAATGTACAGTCACTAAAATAATTACGCTAAAAAAGTAAAGTTGAGGGTATATAAAATGTTCCGAATGAAAATAGCTAAAAACATGCCCCTTTTATTTTCTATAATATTCTGTCCAGTAGCCGTGATGGCCGAATTGTGACAATACGTTCAACGGACCAAGAGGTTGCGGGTTAAAATCCTGATTAGATTTTAAGTTTCCTATTAAAAATTTGCAACAGATCCAATGCAAAATGGCGGTTGCAAAACTTAATAAAATAAAATAAAATTCCTTAGTTCTCATCAAAGGAGAAAGTACGCCTAAGTAAGTGGTAAAATTTTAACACGACATATATTAGATATTAGGTTTAAAAAAACTTAAAACAAGTATAATGTGACATGACGTAAAGCTTGTTACAATAAATGTCGACATCTCTACCCATTTCTCATCTAGGCAATCTTTAAGTCATAAAACATTACAAGACATATTGATAGTGAAATAAGTAAATAAATGCAGAAAATGATACAAGTAAATACAAATATACTATTAGAATACAGAAATATTTAAAAAACTTTTAAAGAGGATTTTTTTTGTAATACATGATTTTTTAATAACTTTTACCATTTACTTAGCGCACGCACGGAAAGTTTTAAATTTTGCCGTTTTCATTATATTTTTTTATTGCTGCTCCTCTCCTATTTATATTAGAGTGATGTTATATATATAGCCTATAGCCTTCCTTTCCTTCCTTATAAATGGACTATCTTACACTCAAAGAATTTTTTAAGTCGGTCCAGTAGTTCCTGAGATTAGCGCGTTCAAACAAACAAGCAAACTTTCAACTTTATATATTAGTACAGATACAACGTTCTTTTTCCTTTTCACTTATTCAATAAATAAGAAGCAAGTTTCTCTAAAGTCAACCCATTTTTTCCTTCTGAACAACTCAATGACATTGACAGCGACCATATTCTTTTATATTATTGACCAACTATAAGGAGGTATTTGATACATGTTGTAAAAATATATACATTATAATTACAAAGATTATAACACATAATATATAATATTAACATTAAAACAAATTTGCTACAACTCAGTGTTATCTCTAAAACAGTAATTTCTGTTACACATTCTTCGGACAGAGAAACATTATAATTACATATGGAGTTTGGAGAGAGCTCAGAATATTGTTATAATACAAAAGCAACGACGATGTTTTGTTGTAAAGAACACAGTTTATATTTAAATAACAAAATTACATATTTAATAATGATATAAATAACTATTATATCATTTATTTTTAATTTTTTTTTTATAATTAGAAATATTTAAAAATGTAAGTAGTTAGATTTAAGAAAAATAAAAGATAATATAAATAGTAGAAATAAAAATAAATAAAAAGGGATTGGTGATATTATGTTCAAAGATAATATTGTTGAGATTAACAAATAGTCTATAATAAATCCCTCCTCTAGTCGATTTCCCCAATGCTGGGGGTCGTGATCAATCACGGAATCTCAGACTGATGGATGATCGTTTTCCATCTGCTACGGTCCCCAGCTACATGAATGGCATCGGATACTTTGGTTTCGAGCACTGTACGCAGTTGATCGGTCCAGCGCATTGGACTTCTTCCTCGCGGTCTTTTGCCATCTACCTTCCCGGTCACAATCAGCTTCTCGAGGCTGTCGCCTGTTTTCCGTGCGATGTGACCAAAGAACTCAAAGATGCGGCGAAGGCAAACATTGGATAGACGTGGTCGTTTATGTATTCGCAATTGCTCTAGTATCGACTTATTAGTACGGTGAGCCGTCCACGGTATCCGTAGCATCCTCCTCCAGCACCACATCTCGAATGCGTCGATGCGTCTGCGATCGGCCGCTTTCAAAGTCCATGTCTCTGAACCATACATGAAAATGGAGAATACTAGAGTAGATACTAGTCTCTTTTTTGTTTCCATCGTGATATTGCGATTTTTCCAAATTCTGTTGAGTTGGGTCATAGCACTTTTTGCCATTTTACTATAATAAATAAATGGATTAAAATAAACAATCTCAGTATAGTGGTATATACTGGTATCAATGACAGCTTACGGCGGGTAAAATGGCAATCGATCGATGTTTGTGTGTTGTGTTGTGAAAGAGAAATAATGTAAAATTAGAAGAAAACTATTCAATAATTACATATTTATTAGTCATTGAAGTTTTTAAATTGAGTCTATAAATATTGGTAGTAAGTTCACGAGCTTAATTTATTTTATTGGATCTTCTTTAATTTATCCACACTTAAAATTAAAAATGTTAAAAATGTTATCCACACTTATTAACAAGCTACCGCGAGCCAGTGAATATTATTTTTATCCTTATAAGAACCGATAAGCTAACCCGTGTAGTATCCGGCTGACTATAATAAACCACCCTCATTTCTTACTGAGGTGTCGTTAAAGCGACTAAGGTAACTTGACCCACCGTGTGGTATCGGATTGAGTAGAATAGACCGAGGTCTTGTAAAATATGACTAAGGTACGTTGACGTCAGGCATGCGGCCGATCGTAAAATACGTAGCCAAATCAGGACAGTCGTTAAGTGTGTAGAGAGATGTCGATCGACTGACTTCGGAAAGCTTGCTTTCTGTAAAAAGTCATGTAGTAAACTTTTAGGACACCTATATTTTCGATTAATCTAAAGTTTATATCACCAATCTTAATTACTGGCCCGTTGGCGAAGTGGGTAGTGACCCTGCCTTCAGCTCCGCGGGTCGCGGGTTCGATTCCCGCCGAGGGCCAATATTTTCTATAAATGAATTTGTTGGTCTTTGAGCCTGGGTGTATATTTGTATTTAAGTATGTATTTAAATATATAAGTATATATTCACCAGTTGTCTGTCTACCATAACACAAGTATTAAGTTACTTACTTTGGGGACGGACGACCGTGTGTGTAAGTGTCCCATATATTTATTTATTTATTTAATTACCTATAACATAAAACTTCAAAACAAATACACTCCAACTATTATCCGTTCTACTAATCATTACATCCATTAATTAAACATAGGAACAGATCTGGTAAATAAGAAAGCAATAAATCCAAATGATGAATAGCAAAGCTCGACCGCTGATCAGAATTGTAAATTGCTTGCGCATGCCTATTTGTGGCAAGGGCTTACCGATAAAATTGGACTGATTTACAAACTGATAGCTTTAGGGGCATACCGACTTTAAATATTTAGAATATAAGTAAAACTAATTTGTTGGAAATCGTTTTGCGTGTCAGATTTTAATCTAAATTTATCCCTTCTAGGATCCACACAAGATCGGTCGCGAAAATACCTTCATGAGAACTATCTCCATCAATGAATAGTCATCAGTTACAAAAGAAGAAAATAAAACAAGTTCATATGATATCCATCGTTAAAAATTAATCCTCCTGCCCTTATCCCACTCTAAGTGGAGTCGGCACAACATGTTATAAACATGCTGTCACATGATTTGGCTACGTTTTTACGACCGGCCGCCTGCCTGACGTCAACTTACCTTAGTCGTATTTTACGACACCTCGCTAAGAAGGAAAGTGGTCTATTCTACTAAACCGGATACCACACGGTGGGTCAATTTACCTTAGTCGCCTTTTACGACACCTCGGTAAGAAATGAGGGTGGTACTATTCTACTAAGCCGGATACCACACGGTGGGTCAACTTACCTTAGTCGCCTTTTACGACACCTCGGTAAGAAATGAGGGAGGTCTATTCTACTCAGCCGGATACCACACGGCGGGTCGACTTACCTTAGTCGCCGTTTACGACACCTCGGTAAGAAATGAGGGTGGTACTATTCTACTTAGCCGAATACCACACGGCTTATCGTTAAAAAAATTAATCATAAATTATCAAATCTGCATGCAGTCTTCAGTGAAATACGAGTTACTTCGAACCTATATAAATTGGGCACAATTATTCCTTATACACCTGGGTAACATATAGGCTATAGAAATTCTGTTAATTCTACAGGAATAGAATGACATTGAAAAACGCCTTCTATCAACCTATCACGCAACAACAGTCCACGCGAACAAAGTTGCGGGTAAAAGCTAGTATGGGCATTAAGTAAAGATAATATATAGTTATATTAAATTAAAAATTTATTTTAAAAATTCACAAATTCATTGTTATTATATTAAAAAATTTCAAATTCATTGTTATTATATTAAAAATTCACAACATTAAGGAAATGAAATCTTATCTTTTATTTCGTCCATAAACAACGCCTATTAAAATCTAAACTGACTTATAATTTAATACCCTTAGTCATTGAAATCCTACTAGTCCTATCCTACCCTACTAATATTCTAAATGCGAAAGTTTGTGAGTATGTATGTATGGATGTACCTATCTTTGTTACTCTTTCACGTGACAAATCCGGTGAACCAATATCGATGAAATTTGGCACAACTGTTCCTTATACACCGTGATAACATATAGGCTATAGAAATCCTGTTAATTCTACAAGAATAGGATGACATTGAAAAGCGTCATCTATTAACGCGACAACAGTCAGTCAGTAATATCATGCGACAACAGTCCACGCGAACAAAGTTGCGGGTAAAAGCTAGTAGGTAATTTCATGAATCTCGCATATTATAAACTTTGTTTGCAACAATAAAAAATCCTGATATAAGAAATATGAAGAAAACTCAACATTTGAAGTAGGTAACAAATAAAAATATGAAGCTTTATTTATTGCGTCACTTTTGTTCTTAAAATGCAATCGTCTGAAGTGAGACCCAAAGTAGCGATATAAGAAATGAAGCGGCTTTACCAAACGGAGGGTGAAACGAGGTAAGTGTTTTAACCTTAAGTGTTTTCTACTGCCTTACAAAACGGCGCAATTCATCTCATCGCTTAAACAGTTTTTGTATTGAGATTACTGACAAGCAAATATTTTTACTTTTCAAAATACAGCCGTGTGGTATCCGGCTGAATAGAATAGTACCACCCTCATTTCTTACCGAGGTGTCGTAAAAGGCGACTAAGGTAAGTTGACCCACCGTGTGGTGACCGGTTTAGTAGAGTAGACCACCTTATTTCTTACCAATATGTCGTAAATACGACAGGTAAGTTGACGTCAGGCAGGCGGCCGGTCGTAAAAATGCAACCAAATCAAGAAAAATCGATCTAGCTAGGTTATTTAAAAAAAAACGTTTTATCCCCAGTTTTGGGCATTAAAAAAATACTAAAATTTACTTTCATTGAAGCGAAGCGAAGCTTATTCGGGGAACGGGTGATCGCGAGAAACCTACCCAATTATATTTTTTTTAGGTTTCGTTTTTTTTATTTTGTAAAAAATTACCGAGCAAGGCTCTAACAACCTGGTACTAATTATTATACCATCAAAAAATTTAATGATTAAAATCGGACTTTTTTTTAATTAACGAAAAATTTCTTTAAGAAAGCTATCTTCAGGATGTAGATTACGCAATAAATAAGCGAGGCAACACATCGGTATTAATAGTGGTTGAAATTACGTTGGATGGAAACCCGATATAACCTTAAAGGATAGGTTAATGGGAGCAAAATAGAACAAACGATGTCTATTTATCTCTGTTCGCCCGAGCGTGCACCTGAGGTACAAATAATTTTGTAGGCAACGAATAGATTTTATAATTATCTGTACTAATTATATCTTAATATTTAAATGAGTTAATCTTGTATATATATATATTTTCCGAATCTCGGAAACGGCTCCAACGATTTTCCTGAAATTCAGCATGTGGGAGGTTTTGGGGGAGAAAAATTGATCTAGCTAGGTTTTATGTAAAAAAAATATTGTTTTTTCCCTATTTTTGGGCATTAAAAAACACTAACATTTATATTGAATTTAATTTTCGCCATTAACTGTCAAGTCGACGTAGCTTATTCGGTTAGCGGGCAGCCTCGAGAAATGTGAGTGCCAAGGATCGATCCCAACTAAATAATTTTTTTTTCTTTTTTTTAAGTTTTTTTTTTTGTAAAAAATTACCGAGCGAAGCTCGGTCACCCAGGTATTATTTTTAATATGATATAACGAGTTAACACCATACCATTATTATACAAAAATGACATTGCGATAGTAAAAAATTCTGCCATCCCTACGGTCTTAAAAAACAACTTATACAAGATTAACTCATCTAAATATTAAAGGTAATAGTAGATTATGATACTGGTGTATAATAAGGGTTCTTATAACAAGTGTGTTTTAAAAAAACGAACCGCGGGCGAGTTTTTTTATAGTATCTCACGAGTGTTATAGGACCAATAACTATAATACGTAAAACAATATAATAAAAGCCAAACTTTGTTTAAATATTGAAAAGGTTTTTTAAATGTCAAATGTTAGCGCGTTAGCAAACATCGATTGCGCATGCGTGTTGCGTCGCCGCGGACTCGTTCATTGAAACCTTTTTTTTTAAGGTAGAGGTTCAACCTCCTTGGTCCAGCTGGAGGTTGTATAGGTGTATAGTTATGATTAAAAAGTTATATTATGATACAGGTGTCTATACAACACCTGTATCGTAATAAAACTTTTTAATTTTTGGCCTTTACGTAATGTTTGTCATAAGAATTTTGGTTTCAGTTTTATAATCTTTGTATTATACTTATAGTATCAGTAGATAAAAATTATAATTTACCTGTAGATAATTGTTTGATGTTTTCAGAACAAAAATTTTATATAAGAAGTAAAATAATAAGACAGTGTATTTAATAATTTTTATTTAGTTTTTTTTTTTATATTTACAAAAATTATATTAAACTAAACCACGTCCGCACTGATGGAAGCATTTTCTAACACTGGTATGATTTCTGTGCGGAGTCGCTATAGAGGCAAATTTACAAAATATTTTTAAATATAAATTACAAACATTTCCTTCGATTTCTATTGAGGTATAACGGATACGTCAATCGCACGGAGCAATCTTATTCATAAATGCAAAAACAACCTACACAATATTAATAAAGTATAAGAAACAGGTATCTCAAACTATCGTGTTATTCATAATTAATGTATGGAAACTGGCTACACTCACGTCTTATTTTATCGAATGAGTCCCACGTCCTGTATGGGCTTGAAACTAGTCGGGCTATCCGATAAAATAAGACGTGAGTATAGCCGGTTTCTAAACATTAATTAGTTATCTCAAAATTCCGTAAAAAAATATACACAATAAAAAAATACCCCACGAAAATACAAAATCATTAACACCGCATAATAGAAGTTAAGTCCATCTAACAAAAAAAAAGTTGCATCGTAGTTTCATTTCAAAATAATATTAGTACATATATTATTATATCCTATAATCTGTACCATACAAAATGTCCTAAAATCAAAACAAAAATATTCTAAAAAAATCTTTTTATATGAATATAATATTAAACTCATTTAACCATTTCAATATTACGCCGTAGTATCCGGCTGAATAGAATAGTATCACCCTCTTTTCTTACCGAGGTGTCGTAAAAGGCGACTAAGGTAAGTCGAGCCGCCGTGGGTATCCGGCTGAGTAAAATAGACCACCCTCATTTCTTACCGAGTAGTCGTAAAAGGCGACTAAGGGAAATTGACTCACCGTGTGGTATCCGGTTAAGTAGAATATCCCACCCTCTTTCTTGTCGAGGTGTCGTAAAATACGACTAAGATAACTTGACGTCAGGTAGCGGGCGGTCGTAAAATACGTAGCCAAATCATATAACAGCATGTTTATAACATGTTGTGCCGACCCCACTTAGAGTGGGATAAGGGCAGGATGATGATGATGATGATGATTAACCATTTTAATATTATAAATATATAGCCATTAATGTTCGTAATATAAATTTGTGATATGATTATGACGTTTTTCCTTCGGAAGCTAACAAAAATAACATTTCAAATATGAGGGATCTAAAAAAACTATTTGACGTGAACGAAGTCGCAGATATCACAAGTATTTACACTAGTATTTAGTGATACTTTCAACACTATGCAGAGTGATAAGATGAGGAGCTAATATGACAATGGAAATGATAAAGGGATCATGACACCACCCGAGTTAGGACCATCTGAAGAAGACTTTGAGGTCTGGGAGCTACCATTCCCAGACCTCGTTAGGTCTCGGAATGGTAGGACCTCGACACCGTTAGGTCACCCAGGTGACCTCGGCCTACGGCCGAAACACAGGCCGGACTTAAGTGCCCGCGAGGAACTGCCCGGGCAAAGAGGTACGCCTCGAGGCCCGTACCCCGCCTACCCCCCCACCCGGGGAGTAAGCGAGACGACCCTGCTGCTGATAAAGGTCGGAGCAAGCAACGAGCGGGCACTAGATGTCGCTGTTGCAACGGCATAGAAAAAGGCGTTACACTAACGCGATCGACTAGGTTAAAAAAAAACTCGCACTAAACACTGGTATGCACACCGTTGTTACACCTTTCATTAGGAGGATATATGACCTCAAAAAGATTATGCGGTTTGGTTATTCATTGACACCAAAATCATATCAACCGAATCAAAGTATGCGTTTCACTTAATTTACGTTTCAGACATTTTATATGATATAGAGATTTGTACATGCACCAAAATAATACAATATATTAGGTAAGTTTATAGTTTAAAAAAACACTATTGCAGATGTCTTTAAATTAAAATTTAATGGGCGTAACGCACCAAAACATTTTTGTATTTTTATAGATATCGTATATACCTGTTACCATTACAAATAATTACTTAACTCTCAATTTAAAATAAATTTATGATGTCCAAATTAAATTTTTCAAGCGCATATGAACTAATAATCTTAAAAGTTAACTAAGTACTTTTGAATTGTACATTTTAAAAACATAATAACTTATTAGAGGTAGTAGTTACCAATGTTCATTACGTGAGAAGTAGAAAATGTTACACAAAAAAAACTTTATATGGTAACTCAATTTCGAGAAAATATCTATGACATTAAATAAAGTCTAGAAGCAATTACTGAACGATTATTTCTTTAAAAAAACGTTACAGTTTATATTTTAATGAAGTCATGTTTAATATAAATATTACAATAGAAATTAATAAATAAATAAACTATGCTGAAGATATTATAATAATAAATAATAAAATATTAGTATATTATTTTATTAAAACATGGTGGAAATTAGCGGTAACTGCGGAACGGTTAAAGATTACATAAGCTTTAATTTTTTTTAATAAGAATACTCGAAAAAAATATTGTCATCTATAGAATTGTTGACTTTACTTTCATTGGCTTCGATACAAGTCCAAGTTATTTCGTGATAAAAATATTAAACTTTATACTTTTCTGATAAATATATTGTAAAAATTACATAACGCAATACATATAATACCTGATTATTATTAGTAATGATATGGACGAAAAATTATTTCTAAAGTCATTTACAAAATAGATTTTAAACTTAGGGCCTGATTTACAAAGTGCCGGTAAATAATAAATAAGTTTTTATGCTGTACCAGGCGTACCATGTTTGATAAGTCGAGTTACGTATATGTTAAAACATAATGGGCATTAGGATTGTCTATAGTTCATGGTGAATATTTCAGTGAAGGCAATATGTCTTTTATATCGCACATACAAAAGTTGGGAGTATTTAAATAATTCTGTGCCATTTTTAAACGCCGCGTCAAGAAATTTTACTTGATGCATTGAAATGTCACGCTAATACTGTGAGCTTTGATTTCTTTCTATTATTTTTTTTTATTGTATATATATATATATTATCCTTTCTCTATTATGGAACACTAACCCACTATACTATGTTTTATTTTTATGTGATTCCTTCGCTCAAAAGGGTTGTCTGGTCAACAAGATCACTGCTTAGTGATAAGACCGCCCTTTGCACGTTTTACATTATTATTAGATTTAAGGTTGTCTGTTATTTGTTTTTATGTTATTTTATAGTGTAATTTGTGCAATAAAAATCTATCTATCTATCTCTTAAAGGTATATTAAACGTTTCTATTTATATGTCTGCCCGGATAAGTGTGCGTTTTGTTAAGTTATTTACGCCTGGTACGGATTTATTATAAAAGAACTGGTTGTCTTATCGCAAGCTTTTAAATTCACCAATACAAATAGAAGTCCTTTGCACAATTGTGACAATCGGCTAAAGATAGCATTTTAGAGTTTTTCTTATTGTTTATAGACAAGCGCTTGACTGTAATCATGCCTGATGGCTTAAGTTTATAGAATTATTCGCTCGCTATATCTATATATCTAAAAGCATTACCAAAGAAGACACTAAGGTTAGGGGTAACCTAAAAAATCCCGGATTTTAAAAATTGAATCAAAAACATAATTTTATATATTTTGCTCGTTAACTTATAATAAAAATTATTCGGATTTTATAATTCAGGCCCTTAGTATCTTTTTATTTACACTTTGCTCTTAATTTGGTCATGCCTCGTTTAAACTACGATCCACAACTTCCATTGTCTTCGCCAATATATATATTTTTTAAAACATATTTATTTGAATTTGAATATCTACAAAGTTTCTGATTTAGATGTTTACGGCTAACCACGTATTGAGTTTCAGTAAGCCAATTATAATCAAAGTTAAATTATTAAAAAAGGGTTTGATCGTCTTAGGTGTTACTTTACGGAGGTCCATAATACAGAAGTAAGGAAAATATTATTTTGCTATAAAATATTATCGCCGATTATTGCAAAATAATATTCATTACTTTTTGAATTCTTCATTTGTCAGGCGTAATTGGACCTTTTAAATTTCAATATCAGATCTCAGATAAATAATTTTTATATCATACTTATATATATATTTATTAGTATATAATTGATGATATTTTTGTACGTCCATTTCAAATTAATTCCGTATTTTGATAGTGTAGATCGTGTTTACAACAATTTTAAACCCATACGTACCTTATTCTACAATAACTTTAATTATTCAACAAAATGCCCTAATTTGTGCGAATATTTCATAACTGCCTAACTACTCAATCGTATTGATGGGCCGATTCGGATAATGTTTATGAATTTTAAGCAACAAAAATGTGGATTTGAACCCATGTATGTCTAGAACACGCATATCACAACTTATATAAGAATTAAATGGAATAAGTATCGCAGAGTAAAATATATTCTTCTTAATCATTAGTAGCATACATTAATATTACTTCGAGAACGTTACTCAATCAAATTGCCGGCCCATCACTACGAATTATTTTAAAACGCCCATATTTACAATAACATGGCACCATACAAGATTTTATATTGTACTATTTGCTATTTTTCATATCGCACTTTAGGAAAGAAAGTGACTTACTTATTTTATAGGTATTTTTTTAATGTCATATTCAAATATTAATATTATACTTAGAAAACGTTATACATAAATACATTTATTTCACAACTAGTAATATCCTGCGGTTTCACCTCCCTAATTTTTATTTTTTTACACCTTATTACATTTTAAAAACGAATCCCTATTTTTTTTTTAATTAATTTAAAATAAAATAAAATAAATTTAAAATATAGCCTATGTTGCTCAGTAAAGATGCAGTTTTCCAATGGTGAAGGAATTTTTTAGTTTTTGTGTGAAAACATTACAATCATACATACAAATTTTTCCTCTTTATAATATAACTAGATATTTTAAATATTATCTAACTTAGTATAATTAATCATGTAACTGTCAATTTAATTCCATCATAATTTTTGTTACAAATTAAAAATTAAAATTATTCTTGTACTTTATAAAATATATTTATATGTTATGTTTTTTTTACGTTTTGTCTACGTCGTATGAACAGGATTTGAAAATCCATTTATTTGTCGAGAGATTTTTTTAGGAGATATGAAAACTAGTAGTCATATTTTTTAGGAGATATGAAAACTAGTACAGTCATATTTTTTAGGAGATATGAAAACTAGTACAGTCATATTTTTTAGGAGATATGAAAACTAGTACAGTCATATTTTTTAGGAGATATGAAAACAAGTACAGTCATATTTTTTAGTTATTTTTTAATAAGTCACCTTCGTTCCTAGTGCGATATATCGTTGTTCAAAATTTGATTCTTCCATCTTTAACTAACATTTAGCACCTGTTATTCATAAAATTGTTTTAAGTACTAACAATTGAACGTACAATAGCGATTTAGAATATACCGACGATAATGTCGCGACCTAATAAACAATAGTTCGTCAATTTCCTAATGCACTAGACTACAAACGCCAATAATACAATATTTTTGATAAATATAAGTCAATCAGGTGATGACGGGACATATTTTTTTGTTAGGAGATTAAATCAGAGAATAGTAGACTCGACTAGAATGACATAACTATGTGCATTATTAAATAATGAACACTTTTTTTTTCTAACTAAGGCTGTTAGACCTGAAGGCTTTTACAGCGAGTAGATGGGCGAGCGCAAAAGCATCGCCGGGGGTTGGGTACTGGAAGAGCGGGTTTCAAACGAGGCCCACAGCATTCTGGGAAGTTCGCCTTAAGGGTGCCTCCTGTGAGGCCGGACCTTGGCTTATAGCGACGCGCTGTGGAGGACTGTATCGGACTGTGTAGAGATGTGAAAAAATTATCGATTTTAAAAATAATCGATTACTTTTTCAAAAAATCGGTTTTTAATAATCGATTTTTTCATCAAAAATCGTTTTTTTTTTTAAACGATTATTTCAGGTATCCCTTTTTCTTTTTTACTCTTTTTCTTGTTTTTTAAGATAAGATATGCGTTGTTGGATGAAACCAATTTAACCAAACTACACATTTTACTCCAATTTAACAAACAGCGAATCTGATATTATTTCTTGGTAGTTGTCCACTTTAATTAGCCTTTATTGTAATTAATGATTAATATAAAAAAGACAACTTTTGAATTAGTCAGAAAAAAAACGATTATTCATTAATCGATTTTTTCTACTCCTCCTACTCCTTACTTATCATATTTTACACTGTCAGTCACCGTTAATTGTCTTGACACTCAACGTTTACAAAAAAAGAAGTATGCACAGTTTAAATTATAAATAATCGTAATCTGATTTACACAGCATTTCACAACAAAATGAATAAAAACCTATCATCAAATTTATTCCAAAAACAAACTTCCAAAGGAAACTGACGAACTATAATAATAAAAATATTAAAAATGTTTTCCAATTGTAAAAGGCCACATAATTAAAATTAACTTCCAAATGATATATCATAATCCACGATAAAGACTAATAATTGACATAAAGCTATGACTCAGTCGCCCATTTTTCGTGTAACACTTTCAAATGTTCGTGTGCGCGCTTGGTAATGTTCAAGGTTGGTACAATTTCTAGCAAACCATTTTCGCCGATCAAACTAAGGCCAGCTAAACCTAAATAAGTGTGCATCGGATCTGTACATGTGTCCGGCCATTTTGAGAAACCTCCTACAACGCAATCCTGAGTTTCATAGACGTAACTTCTGTTACTCGCGTAATGCGATAAATGTAACGCGTCCAACATTTTCAGCGAGGCCCCAACCCAAAAACTGTAACACGTGTCGACAGGTTTGTTAGGCCTGCCTTGAAAACCGTCTATTTGTCTATAAAGGAGCCAGCGTTTTAATCCTTCTATTTGATCCTCTGTTAATTTGTCCAATTGGTTAGTTAAACTCAAGGTCGCCAGTGCACAGAAAGTTGTACCACCGTGAGATTCTAATTCTGGACATTGTGCGATACCGTAGTCGTAACCCTGGAAGAATAAGCAAATCTTCTTATCATCACCTAAAATTAAAAACTTTAAGAATTGCTACTATATTCCTTCTGTCAAACCCTGGTCCTTTTAATAAATAATGAAGGGATATAAGAAGCGAAATCTCTTTAGCAACGTCACTAGGCGCAGGAGTTATTTATACCACTGATCAATATTACTTTAAAACAGCGAAAACTAAGTCATCTAGTTATTTTCATTTCTGCAATGCACGAAAAATTTGTGGCCATTTGTGGCCTAGCCGGCACCTATTTTGGCTCGGCAAGACACACGACATTACCACACTACACATCAGCTTAACATACGAACACGTTAGTTATTACAGATTCTATATATTTTTTGTTTCATACTCACTATAGATTTGATGATGTAATCTGTAGCTCTTTTTATATTGAATCCGGACCAGTCGTTGAGTATGTAGCTAATACATGCTGCACAGTAAACAAAACGCATGTCCGATTCGCACCCCGACAGCGTCGCTGAGAAGTTACCCTCCTCAGTTTGTAGTGCTTTGACGCCTAAAAATAAAATTTTAAACACTTCAAATTCTATGCACTTCAAAAATGTCTTCAGTCTAGGAGTAGGAGTCTACCTCTTATGATTCTTCGGTTTATGTTGGACTTGATGATTTGGTTGCGGAGCAAAACGGTTGTTGAGTTTGTGATAGTGAACGTGTAGTGCTTGGGTATTGTGATAGTGGTGGTGGAGGTTTGGATATGTGTTTTTACGATTCCCGCATGTATCGGGTATGAAAACAGATAGTCCAAACAAAATAATTTTATTATTACTTGTATTATAGATCTCCACAAAGTCACTCCTAATTGTATAAGTTATACAATCCTTAAAAATTGTGCTTCAAGTACATATGTAATGAATGAATGTAATGCCTAAAAAGAAAGTAAAAGTGAAGTAACGGCCTGTTGCTATCCCACTGGGCATAGTTCTTCTCTTTTTGGACTGGCCCGTTGGAGCAGTGGGTAGTGACCCTGCCTTCAGCTCCGCGGGTCGCGGGTTCGATTCCCGCCGAGGGCTAACATTTTCTATAAATGAATTTGTTGGCCTTTGAGCCTGGGTGTATATTTGTATTTAAGTATGTATTTAAAAATATATAAGTATATATTCACCAGTTGTCTGTCACCCATAACACAAGTATTAAGTTACTTACTTTGGGGACGGACGACCGTGTGTGTAAGTGTCCTATATATTTATTTATTATTTATTATTTATTTTTTAGGGGAGAAGAGTTGGAGCTTAGAGCATCCACGTTGCTCCAATGCGGATTGGTAGGTTACACATATCGTCAGAATTCTCCAGAGATATGCAGGTCTGTTCGCGATGTTTTTCTTTGCCGTATTTATAAAAAAGTATTTATAAAGTACCTTCTATTAACGCTCTCCTGTTCAGCCTTGTCAGATCGTCACCCAGAGCCAAAAGAATACACAAGCCAGTGTAAGTCATAGCCAAGTGACCGCAGCGGTAGTGGCTCTGTCCGGAATCGAACTCAATATTAACCGTAGAGGAACCCTGGAAACCGCACGCTGACATATCACCATCTGCAATGAAAAAATTACAAGATTAAAACAAGAGCTGCGTTGTGTGTGGAAACAGCATATCTTTCTCTCTTCCAAAAAGAAAGATTTGCCCCAAAACAATGTGACAAAATAACACACTTTACTCCTTGCTTACTGTTCACTACCTAAGGCACACCTCAGTAGGCAAGCGGGGCGCAGACGACTCCCTGAAGCCCGTCATATGCCGCCTAATGGGGACCTCTGGGCGTCTCGAACTGGGTTTATCGGACGCCC
The DNA here is from genome assembly GCA_029227775.1 of Morpho helenor. NCBI lineage: Eukaryota > Metazoa > Arthropoda > Insecta > Lepidoptera > Nymphalidae > Morpho > Morpho helenor. The sequence continues at coordinate 10,317,204 of JARGCU010000006.1, forward strand.
ATCTGAAAAGGTTCTATCTGGAATGCATAACCGAAGCATCTGGTGCTCCCGATGCATCGATTAGCAGAGGGAGGGCCCAGAGGTGGCGCAGTCTTGGGTTCAGAGTTGCTGGCGGGGATAGGGGCAATGTGTACAACGGTACCCTGTCCCCGCCACCAGCAGCGTGGTGGAGCACTGTCAGGTTTTTAGTCGGTGCGAGTCCGACATACCCGCCGCTCGTCCCCTTCGGGCGGTGATGACGGTTTTTCTGACATAAAAAAAATCGTCTATAATCGGCACAATCATCGTGCACGTGTCTACATATCGTCCGTATTATACGATCATAATATGCTAAAGCCACGTAGTCATTACTACTAGAGCACGGGAGCCATAACTGCCTGCGGCTACTATCTGATCTCAAATTAAAAATAGAAAGTCTTGCGGCATCGAATGAAACATTCTTAAGTATGATCTTTGTAAATTTATTAGTGGTGTATTTAATGATGGTAGTGTGTAATGTACTACGGCGGTTTTTTTTTAGTTATCTCTTTACGTTACGTTAAGTTACGCGACGCACACGACTAAAGCTCCCAGCAGGCGATTTTGAAAACTGCGCGACCTTTTAACATAATTTACATAAAATCGTAATATAAATGATCAATACATATTACAGAACGATCGACCTCATAAATGCACTATAAAAGATTATAACACAAAAGACCTTTGGTTACACAAACGTAACAATTATGCTCTTAGTCAAGCCGCGTCGAGCTTACAAGGTTATGATTTTTTGCACTAACGAGGTTTTGTTTTGCTTTAAACCTGCCCTCTTATTTACAATTATTAATATCGACCTTGTGCAAAAAGAAGCTCAAGGTTTATTCCACCTAAATAATGCATCTCGTTTATATTATTACTCAATAACTTGGGATGAACTTCTTATACACGTATAATATGTTCTCTGGATACTTTTAAAGAAATTATGTGTGCGTGGATGGGTCAATGTGTGTACGCGTTCATGCGCGCATGCGTGCGTGCATGCCTACGTGCGTGCGTGACTACATGCTTGCGTGACTACGTGCGTGCGGCCTACGTGCTTTCGTGCCTACATGCTTGCGTGCCTACGTGCTTGCGTGTGTGCGTGCGTGCGTTCGTGCGTGCGTGCGTGTGTTGAGGCGCGTGCGTTCCTTAGAAAATGACAACACAATGAAATTGTTCTGACAGTCTTCAGGTAATAATACCATTCAATATTTACTGAACTCCTACTATTTTTTATTTATTCTCTTAGTTTGATACGGTTAGCGCCTACGATCTCGCCTGATGCTAAGCGATTGATGCTGCTTAAGGCTACCTTAGTCTACCTACCTTACCTACCTACATTAGCCTATTCACTCTTTTTGTATTTTAAGTTGTAGGAGTCTGGATAAAATAAACACAGTAAGGAACTGCTAAAGCGCTTTGAGTGGAGTTTATATTGATCATGTAGGTTGGATCATCTCACAGCGTTTACTAATCCGTACATCAACAATATATCAATGAAATTCAAATTCAATCGATTCGTAAAACAATTTCGTACCTAAGAACAATTGTTATCTTTACCCTTTATCAATATCGCACAATATAAATAACAATTATTTGTAATTTATACAATAAATTAAAAGACAACAAACAAACACGTGAAGTTGCATTGAAAAATTTCAACAGGTGTAAAAAGGTGCATTTCATTTTTGTTCTTTGAACCATTGTCTTAAATAAAATAAATATTACATTCATAATTGATGACATAAGATAGAACACAACATGTTTGATAAAAATGGGATTATAAATAAATATATGGGACAAACGGTCGTCCGTCCTCTAAAGTAACTTAACTCTTTAGTTATGGGTGACATATTCGAATTCTTCAGTTATTGGTCAACATATATATACATATATAAACATTAAATAAATACTTATATATATATATATATATATATATATATATATATATATTGTTTTTTAGAAAATTCTAGACCTCAGCGGGAATCGAAACGCTACCCGCGGATCTCAATCTCAATTATTACTTTAACACTTAAATTTGTAATAAGCAATATTTTAAATGAATTATTCAAATTTTCTGTGATAGCCCAGCGGTAACACCGTGCGACTCTTTCGAGAAGGTCACGGGTTCAAACCCGGGTAGACACCAATGAGTTTTTCTGTTAAAACTTATGTGTCTAATTGATAATTGCAAATTATCACACGCTTTTCGGTGAAGGACAAATCGTGAGGAAACCTGCATATCTCTAGAGAATTCTGGAGATATGTATTACCTACTAATCCGCATTGGAGCAGCGTGGTAGGTCTTAGCTCCAATCGTTCTCTCCAAAAACGGAGAAGAGGGCTATTTCCAGCAGTGGGATAGTAACAGACCGCTCCTTACTTATTCAAACTTGAATTACTGTAAGAATAACAATGAATTATTCGCGACTCGTATGACACAGTGGTTCAAGCAATCGCTTAACAAGTATGATATGACAGATTTCATTCCCGATTGGGTAACTATAAAAAGTCAGTTTTCTTTAATAACTTACTTTAAGAATTATTATAGTAACCCTTTAGGCTAAATTTAATATTTTAGATATTTAAAAAGACGTACTAAGTTGTATTTATATGTGGGTATTGAAAGTATTTAAACAATGAGACATTTTTGCCTCGTCACAAAATTTGAATCGTCGGTCAAACGAGGAAAAAGTTTTGCATAACAGGCTCTTTGTAAATTTAAATACATTCCTACCATGTCATTTCAATAATAATTTAAGTATTAAGAGTTTATTCTCTTCATATTTGTTACTTTCGTTAACTAAATACTTTCGTTTAACTAAATAAATTCAAATCAAAATTTGTTAACAAAAAAAATAGATATAAAATCAAATCACAAATATAAACGACTGTATACATGTTAAAACTAATAATTGCGTAGACATAAATATGTTAAAATACCGGTTTAAGTACGTTCGTTAAAATTTTACAGACAACATAAGGTGACTTGTAAAACATGTACTAGCTTCAGCCCACGACTTCTCCTGCGTGAATTTAAAATACAAAGCCTGTTACTGTTCAGCCTCAACTATATATTTAATATTTAAATGACTTAATCTTGTATGTATATATGTATATATATATTTTCGGAATCTCGGAAACGGCGCCAACGATTTTCCTAAAATTCAGTATGTAGGGGGTTTTGGGGGAGAAATTGATCTAGATAGGTTTTATTTTAAAAAAATCTCGTTTTATCCCGTGTTTTCGGGAAATTTATGATGAATTCAAAAGATAATTTTCGCTATCAAATGTCAAGTCATGACAGCTCATTTGGAGAACGGTCAGTCTAGAGAGGTGAAAATACCTAGGTTCGAGCCCCACCTCCTCAAATATTTTTAATTTTCAATTAAAAATTTTTTTTTTCAATTTTAATTTTTTTATATTTAAAAAAATACCGAACAAGGCTCGGGCACCCGTATTTATAAGCGATCCAGTCATAAAATAATTACCAAACATTTGGCACTAGTATTTATAATATTATTGTAAACTATATTACACTGCAAAATTAAGTGTCTCATATTTTAATCCACATTGAGTCGTGATAAATGCGTGTTTATTTTTCCTCAAATACTGTAGTGTAACTAATATGTTTATAATAAAGTATATTTAATAAATTACCTTAGGCAAAACTCTTATCAAAATGTAATTACCGGTTAATTAGTATCGCACACAAATTATAAAGGTATAGATAAGAAACAGTAGATACAATGTAACTTATTTACATGGCTACTGCAAATTTAATGTATTATATTACTTAGATTTAATTTTATGATTGTAAGAGACTTGTTTTTCCTATGACCTTCATAAAATAATACTCCACATTTTTATGATGTCTCTAGTGCGGAAATCACGAGAATGTGTTGCGATGTCTCTTTCATAAGTAGGTGGTCAACTGTAGGCTAACTGTTTAACTCAGTCTTCGCCTGTGGGGTAAAGGGGCGCGGAGGTAGGTAGAGAACGGGGACTGAAGTGCGGGCGGGGGGTTAACGTAGCGTGTTATACAAGAGGTGATCGCCCCCACCTACCACGGTCCCCATTCACGTCTTACCTCTGCACCCTTGTACCCCGCAGGCGAGGTCTAAGTTAAATGGTTAGCCTATACATATAAGGTTTGTTTAATTTGTGTTAAATAAAAAATATAATAATGTTAAATTAAAAATATTATAAAATAATAAATAATGTAATATTATTAATAGTTCATTATAAGATGCCTAGAGGAATACCTATAGCCATATAAAAAATTTAATTAGTCACATGGTGTGGCTTCAAAATGGCCACTTATAAAATAAAGTTATTTTTAATGTGGCTCACATTGAATCATCGCGAGGTGTTCATCTTTTCCCTTGATATCTCTAATGTTTTTTTGACCAGTCAGACACAATGGTTTTTAAACGAACAGCAAATTAGGATATTTATTACTGGCTTCTGTTCCAATGACCATCAAGAAATACTGTTTTCCGCAACCTAGTGGTTTACAACAATTTGTACAAATAACAAGCTATAGTATATAAATTGGCAAAATAAATTTTACAGGATTAAAAAAATTGAATATGACATCACATAAATATTCTATATCAGCTTTTTAAGACACTTACTACCTGACACCTCAATGATATAAATTTTAATATTGATCTAAACTTGCTACAAAATTTAATCTGAATTCCAGATTTATTGAAAAGTGAATTATATAAAAATATAATATATGAAATATAATATTTATTAAAATAGAGAAAATATTACTGTTTTTGTCTATGTTGCATATAGAAGACAGAAGTTTAATAACTATCAATAAATATTAAATTTAATTAAAGAGTGTGAAATGTCTACTTACTTTCTTTGTTCGGATGAACTTGCAATCCATAAAGCCATTCTATTATTCTAGACTGTAGATCTATTGATATGGAAGAAACTGATCCTAGAACATCCAATCCTGATACTGAAAAATATGCAATAGTGACCCTAGAAAAAATAAAATAACAATTATAATGTCAAAAATTAGATTTGTGAATATTCAGAAGCATATGTACATAAAACCCACATTAATTTTATTTTATAAGTGTTTATCAAAAATATTTTTATATGACTGGGCATATAAGAAAATCAAACAAATTTAAGTGTTTATTATTCATTTATTAGAATATAAACTGTGTTATGCCATTAATTTGGTACTACCATTAATATTATACAATTCATTAACTAGATATGATAAGAATAAATAAATAAAAAAATTAATAAATACATGGGACAGTTAAACACACGGTCGTCCATTCCCAAAGTAAGTAACTAATACTTGTGTTATGGTAACAGACAACTGGTGAATATATACTTATATATTTTTAAATACATACTTATAAACAAATACCCAGGCTCAAAAACCAACAAGTTCATTTATAAGAATCTATGTAAATATCTCAATAAATGTATAAGGACTTTCAAGTCAATAATAATCAGTTTTACATAAATTTAAAAAAAGAATCACTTTGAATCTCCATCTTACTGAGTAACAAAGTATTGAGACTTTTTTCACTGATAAAGATAAATAGCTATGTATAGCGTAAATTTGAAAAATACTTTACCTCGTTGTATCATGAGACGAAAGAGACGATGGTAGCACATTTAAAAACCTCATAAAATATTTGACATGCTGTCTGTGAGCCAAAATCTTATTTTCTTCGTTGTTCATTATTTGTTACCGCTCACTTTTTATTTAATTATTAATTAATAAAATTATTTTCAAATACTTGCTACCAGTCGAATTAAATTGCTGTTAACATCTAGTAATAATAAAAAAAATACTACACGATCAAAACACGATTTTTTGAAACTGCACGTATCTAAAAATTTACTGCATTTTTTATAGTAACTTTGAAGATCGTACTGAATGAATGAAAAGGAAATTTAGAAGTGTGATAAGGTTACAATATCCAATGTCATCTGTCTGTGAATGTCACGATCATAGACTATTAACGATGACGTAAAGTGTAAGCCCGACGTCATTCATAGAGATATTTTACTAGAGTAGAGGAGCCATAAGGAGGCCTGTAATAAGTAACAGTGTGTAACAATAATTAATAGGTAAGATGGAAGATGAAACTCGTTTACTTATGTTAGTCTAATCACACATATAAAAGCGAAAGATATAAGTACTCTTATTTGCTTTCTTTTTGTTGTAACAAAGCATATTTTAGGCTGACTTCCCTACTCTAGTATAATAATTCTTTGACCTCATTGCCATTCATTTGATTTTGGACATTACAAAACTATGAGTACTTTACATAACTGTTAAATACTATATGATTTAAACAGAAGAAAAAAGTTTCACATATGTTTAAGGGATATAAATTTAACATAATTAATCTTATATTAATGACGTTATTTATCTTCTTGAGATCTTCTCAAGTAAATAGGTTTTCTTTGAAAACTTCATCAACTTCTAGCCAGGATTTTGGGGATATTGGATTTACATCCTGACCTATTAGTTCTTTATAAATTATTCCATATTCTCCTTATTCTCAAAAGAGCCCTCGTTGTGTACCATAGATTATTAACTATAAAATAGATGGTTGAGATTCATACATTGGCGCGAGCCTATTTTCGGTGGTATGGGGGGGTGCAGAGTAGCACTATAGCTACTTACATTCTCATTCATAAAAAACTATCTGCCTCTCACCCGTTTCATTCATAAAAACGGATTTAGTCTCAGCTCTGACTCTTTCTCACATATGGAGTAGTAATATATATAACGTATGACGTAAAATCGTAGTAAAATTAGTGATGTACTTGGTGCGCTAAAACCGTAACTAGTGATGTCAAAGTTTTATCGATTCGCATTTTACTCTTACCGATTATTTGGATAACCGGTTTTCCTGTAACAAATTAATGATTTTTAGATTTTAATAAAACAAAATATTTAAGGAAATTCTTTAATAGACTTTTACTGTAATAAAAAAATTTATATTCAACAGCCGTTTTACATTTCTATGTGCATGCTTCTTAAAAAAAAAAGTTTTTTCCTAAACACGCTAAAAGTGCAACTTCAAAAATGATTACTATTTTTAAATAGGAAACAGAATCGGCGATCATGTATCTTGAAAATATAGGAATTGTAATTTAAATTATTATATATTATTATTAAATATAATTAATTATAAGTATTCACTCGAAAACAAATTTACAAGATTAGTATTTGAAACAATAGATGCTTTCGTTTTTACCGTTTTAGTATTTAGGAAAAAACATTATACTTAAAAGGAGTATACTTGATGGTAAATTATAAATATTAGTCTTTTTTAGATATATTGGTAGTAGTTTTATAGAATATTAGTGGTTTTTATCTCTAAGTATAATATTTTCCATCAAACCAGTTAACACTTCGGATTTATACATATAAAGTAAGAATTAAATTGTGAAATTTTGCCATAATTAATGTGCCAATTGATACCAAGCTTTTCGATGAAAGAAAACATCATGAGGAACTATAATACTCCATGGGTTAAGTATTTAACTAAATGTAAACATGTCAAAACAGGTAGTTTATAGTAGGCATTATCTGCCTACTATAAAGTACCTTTTTTATTACAACACATTATACTAACATTTAATATAATTTTTAATTCTTTTAAAGAATTTAAAATTATTGATAGTATTCCCACCACTTTATTATGGCGTGATTGCTATCAATAATTTTTACAAACTTTGAAACAATAAATAAGAATTATAAAATTTTTAAAGAAAACGATGGATAATATTAAATACACTAAATTACTACACATTTAAGTATCACAGAGTGAAGCTCGTAGAATATTGATATTATGTTGCGTTGGTTAATCCAATTACCATTTTAGGTAGTTTACTTGGCTAATTTGTATCTGCTGAATTTTATTAAATGATATATTGCTGTTTTGCTATACTAAAGGTATAAATATTTAATTTTAGAAAATACCAATCAATTTATGAAAATTACATTTATAAATATTAGAGATATTCTTTTGACAACTGCAGTTGAATCCCAATTTTTTCATTTGTTAATAATATTATTGTTATGACATATTTGTCACTCCTGAATCACATGGTTTTGTTTGTTTACATCTTGTTATGTTTCTATACTTATGGAGTATATATAGTAAAATAATAAAAATTTTGAATCAATTTTTAAATGTTAATAATAGTAATATTAGTTAGTTACTTTTGCCTCATGTATCATAGTTCTATAACTTTACTTGCGATAAAATTTTCCATTTCCATTATCGTTTTCCAAGTATCTGCAGTACTGTGAATTCTCCTTAATTGATACACCGTTGTCTAACTCGCATTATGATTACGATTGTGCAAAAAACTTTTAACAAATCATATTTATGATTAATGCAAGTTAACCAGGAATTATAGCTTTTTAAGTTATATACATTTTTGACTAATTAACACTTTACATGCCATATAATGCCATTCCAAAGATATAAGTTTTTGTGATGGATAATATAATTTTAACTAGATCAAATCTTTCAGTTTTATTAGACAATAGCGTAATTATAAAAATTTCACAATTTAAATAATCCTGTTTTGAAAATATATTACTCCCAGGATTGCTCAGGTTTTTAGTTTTGCTACACAAGTAAAAACACGTGTTTTGAATAGGAATAAATGGTGTTAATGTTAAAATACACAATTTTTAGCAGCAATACAGGCAGAACTCATATTTCATTATAAGCCCGTCGTTTAAGCAAACTAACAATTAAACTAGCAACTAAGCAATTGTTATTCATTTTCCTGAGTAATGAAAATTTTAAACCCATTCATCTCAAAATATAAGTTTTTGAGTTGTACCGCTATTGCTGCACATGACCGATATATCAATATACTAAACCGGTAATATGATATGGCTTGGGTCTGGAAAATATTTCTGATGGAATACAAGGTACTATAACTATCAAACAATAATATTAACCAATCATGTTTTAAACAATGAAACCAAATTATGATCCGTTCTAGTGTGCTAGAGCCCCCTTATCCACGGATTTGAGAAAAAATCCATTGGGTCCTAGTTAAGAAGTTTCAAACTTCATAATGTTTGTCAATTATACTAATATGAATACTATTTTGAAGACACAACCTTCTCTTGAGTCCTCTAGCATTGAAGCGGACTTTTACAGCCTTATTCCAAAATTCCGAATGGTTCAGGCGGCAAAATAAATTGTTAGTGAATAAAAGCATTCGCGCTGTGAAAATGTTATTACTAATGTCAATAAATGAGGCTAAATAATTATGATTCGACTGAAGCTCTTCATATATGTTCATCTGCATCATCGGGCTCGTGGACACTTCCCGGCGGAAGAGTTCGCAGCATATTTAACCTGTAATAAATAAGTTATTCTTTAATAATGTATAGATAGAACATTAGTTTGCAAAGGTAGTCTTACAGACAATCTTGGCATTGATATCCCCTGAGTAGAATAGACCACCCTCATTTCTTACCGAGGTGTCGCGAAAACCGATTAAGGTAAGTTGACGTCGGGCAGGCGACCGGTCGTAAGATACCAAATCATGTGATAACATGTTTAAAACATGTTGTGCCTACCCCATTTAGAGTGGGATAAGGGTAGGAGAATGATGCATTGACAAATAACAGAGATTTTAAATTTTAAAAATATATTTTTAGCTTCTACTGGTCTTAAATAGTGTCTGGAAAATATTTTTTTCGTGTCTATAACTTTGTCTACAGTTATATTTTAAGTATAGAATAGAGACTATAATTATAAATTTTGTTTTTTTAATAATAAAATATAAGGGGTATCTGTGACAATCTTTGTGTTATGTTAAATATCTTTGATTTTGTACTGTTAGCAGTACCAGGCTAAAAATATTATGCTTTCCAAATACTGTATTGTATGTGACAAAGTTCCAATGATCATCACTAATATGTCTTTTAAGCTATTCTTATATCACACACTTTTTTGCATCACTATAATAGAGGAAAAATTGTACCAAACATTTTTTGTTATATCTCAAACGGATTAGGCAGTTAGCCCATTAGACATATAAGCTTTAGTTTTAATAGAAAGTGAAATGGACAGACTGACATACTTTACATCAAATATTTACTTGCCTTCATCTAGTCAAATCAATTGACCTAATCAGGTGCTTCATCCCATAAAGCATCAACAGCATATAGCCCTTAGACGTCATCCCAATGAGTACTCTCTTTGGCTATGACCAGGTTCATCTGAAAATTATTGCAAATACATTTTACTAAATATGGAACAAGCTATGGATAGCTCAGCGGTGAGGCCGTTCGACTCTGTAAAGACGATCATGGGTTTATACCCCGCGCAGGCACATGTCTAATTGACAATTGCAATTTATGACACGCTTTTCGGTGAAGGAAAATATGGTAAGGAAATCCGCATACTTCTAGCGAATTCTAGGGATATGCGTAACCTACCAATCCGCATTGGAGCAACGCGATGGTAGGTCTTTGCTACAATACTTCTCTCCAAAAAACGGATAGAGGAAGCTTATGGTTCCCACTGCTGGGGTGGATAACAGGCCGTTACTTTAAACATACACATGCCAATTTTTGTGTTTACAAACAAAAATGATTTATATTTGAAACATTTTAACTCACTTGAAGAATATCAGCCATTGTATCAGATATTAATGAATTCATTGCAACAACAGTAGCAGTGCCTTGACCAGACACAGTTACTCAGACAAAAAATCTAGTTGAAATGTGCATAACTAAATGGGATAGTATGTTAAAGTATCTTGAACAAATAACTTTCTGTTAAATAATTAAAGTATGTCTGTAATCCATATTGTCTGTCGCAGAAAGAATAAAAACTATTCAGAAATAACCACCTAAAACATAGAATATAACTGATATTGGGTATGACATATGATATACAACACTTCAATGAAGCATACACAATAAATATTACTATAGAAGGAAAAGTTTTATTTTTATTATTTTAGTTTTATTTTTACTTATATTTTAAAATTAAAAAATAAAACTTCCCTATATTATCACAGTTCAATAAAAACACTAAGGATATACTATAATGCTATATGCTTCGAGGTCCCTGCTTTAATAAATGTATATATAAATTGAAAAACACTAGCTTAAATTGTACTATATATTATAGAAAAAGAATATAGCACGAAAAATACTATATTTTTATCGCTAATTGCAATTGTCGTGCTTTTTTTAATTAACTGTGAATGGAACGCACCCGCAGCCCTGCATAGGGAATGTAGGAACGAAACTCATTCATGTATTTACGGGGCTTAGTTAGTTAGTAGCTCTAACTCCGTGTCATTATCCAGCGAAAAGTAATAAAAAATAAATAATGATTGAAAATAGATGTGTCCTATTTTTTTTCCTGAATTTCCTAAAAGTACTATATTTTTTTGATTTAAAAAGAAAAATAGTATTTTTCTTCAAAAAAAAGGTGGCAACCCTAATCGCGCCCTTTTTGATTAAATAGTGGCAACACTGTGCCGTTATTGTTTCCGGTGGGGGGTGGAGTCTTCCTATTGATAAAACGTTTCAGTGACATTCAGTCCTTGTTCGTCATTCAAGAGAAGTGCATCTCGGAACGAGAATTGTGGTATTCCTATTATATCGTGTTATTGTATATAGTGTGCGTTAACAAGAAGTTTATGGAATTGTCTAATTTTAATTAAAAATCATTTGTTGGTTTATATATTTTTGCGTAAGTAAAAAGTGATTACAGTTATATATTACGTATAACGAACGTTTCAGGTGAGTCAGTACGTTTCAATTTTCTTCGTATTAAATAGTGCAAAAGTATAGTTTATTTGTTATTAAGTTTTGGATAACTACTCACATTTTATCCGAGAATGTTTGTTGAAATTCAAACATTTGAGTTGTTGAGTTTGTGATAGAGAATGTATATAGTGCTTGTGTATGGTGGTGGCGGTGGTGGAGGTTTGTGCATGTGTTTTTTACGAATCCTGCATGTATCAGGTATGATAACCAATTGTCCACTCTACATTTAGCATTATATACATTTTCTATTTTACTTCATCGCCGATTATAGCAAAATAATTTTATTATTACTTTTGCATAATTACTCTGTTTAAATCATAGCTTAGGTAAATATAGACATTGTAATCTTTAATATTTAATGACTAGCAGCGTCTGACTGCCCTCCTGTAAAAGCTGCAGGGCTTTTTCTTCTCATTTAACAGTATGGTTGAGGTGGACACTGCAGTGTTCTTTCTTCCCATACTGTGTAGGCGTTTTGTTGGTAATGTTTGTTTTCTGTATCGTCGAACATTAGCTTCAAAAGCGCGCTACTTTGTAAGACGTTTTATTAACGGGCTAGCCATTATAAAGGTGTCGTACTGATTTTTGAAATTGCGCAGTTTTGGTAATTCGTACGTCATTAATTTTTACATTTTTTTTGTAATGGTTATGTGTTGCGGTTGGCAAAGAGCCGGTATTTGGCACCTGCAATACATGTAAAACCTTAATTCTTTTCCCAGTCGCTTTTGGCTACTGATGTTTGAGTGCACGCTTACATCTGTGGCTGAAATTACGGGAATCTAACTTAGCTTCATAAATTCAGACTTCACTTGAGTATTAGTTACCTCAAATGCATTTTCTCAAATTACAGAGGTCCTGGTGGTTGACGCTACTGTTCGGCCTGGCGCTGTTCGAGCGCTCGAGGCGACGGCGGAGCGACAGCAGCTGCGGCATAGCCGGACGGGCCGGCCTGGGGTGAGGGGCGGCGGCACGTCTCCATTGGCGGCAGCGAGGCCAGACCAGCGTAGCTCGTGGAGTCACGAGGCCAGCTGTCGGACTGCCCTCCTGTAAAATTAATCCATTAATTTCATTCAATCCATTAATTTTTACATTTTTTTTTTGTAATGGTAATGTGTTGCGGTTGGCAAAGAGCCGGTATTTGGCACCTGCAATACATGTAAAACCTTAATTCTTTTCCCAGTCGCTTTTGGCTACTGATGTTTGAGTGCACGCTTACATCTGTGGCTGAAATTACGGGAATCTAACTTAGCTTCATAAATTCAGACTTCACTTGAGTATTAGTTACCTCAAATGCATTTTCTCAAATTACAGAGGTCCTGGTGGTTGACGCTACTGTTCGGCCTGGCGCTGTTCGAGCGCTCGAGGCGACGGCGGAGCGACAGCAGCTGCGGCATAGCCGGACGGGCCGGCCTGGGGTGAGGGGCGGCGGCACGTCTCCATTGGCGGCAGCGAGGCCAGACCAGCGTAGCTCGTGGAGTCACGAGGCCAGCTGTCGGACTGCCCTCCTGTAAAATTAATCCATTAATTTTTACATTTTTTTTTTGTAATGGTAATGTGTTGCGGTTGGCAAAGAGCCGGTATTTGGCACCTGCAATACATGTAAAACCTTAATTCTTTTCCCAGTCGCTTTTGGCTACTGATGTTTGAGTGCACGCTTACATCTGTGGCTGAAATTACGGGAATCTAACTTAGCTTCATAAATTCAGACTTCACTTGAGTATTAGTTACCTCAAATGCATTTTCTCAAATTACAGAGGTCCTGGTGGTTGACGCTACTGTTCGGCCTGGCGCTGTTCGAGCGCTCGAGGCGACGGCGGAGCGACAGCAGCTGCGGCATAGCCGGACGGGCCGGCCTGGGGTGAGGGGCGGCGGCACGTCTCCATTGGCGGCAGCGAGGCCAGACCAGCGTAGCTCGTGGAGTCACGAGGCCAGCTGTCGGACTGCCCTCCTGTAAAATAAATCCATTAATTTCATTCAATCCATTAATTTTTACATTTTTTTTTTGTAATGGTAATGTGTTGCGGTTGGCAAAGAGCCGGTATTTGGCACCTGCAATACATGTAAAACCTTAATTCTTTTCCCAGTCGCTTTTGGCTACTGATGTTTGAGTGCACGCTTACATCTGTGGCTGAAATTACGGGAATCTAACTTAGCTTCATAAATTCAGACTTCACTTGAGTATTAGTTACCTCAAATGCATTTTCTCAAATTACAGAGGTCCTGGTGGTTGACGCTACTGTTCGGCCTGGCGCTGTTCGAGCGCTCGAGGCGACGGCGGAGCGACAGCAGCTGCGGCATAGCCGGACGGGCCGGCCTGGGGTGAGGGGCGGCGGCACGTCTCCATTGGCAGCAGCGAGGCCAGACCAGCGTAGCTCGTGGAGTCACGAGGCCAGCTGTCGGACTGCCCTCCTGTAAAATTAATCCATTAATTTCATTCAATCCATTAATTTTTACATTTTTTTTTTGTAATGGTAATGTGTTGCGGTTGGCAAAGAGCCGGTATTTGGCACCTGCAATACATGTAAAACCTTAATTCTTTTCCCAGTCGCTTTTGGCTACTGATGTTTGAGTGCACGCTTACATCTGTGGCTGAAATTACGGGAATCTAACTTAGCTTCATAAATTCAGACTTCACTTGAGTATTAGTTACCTCAAATGCATTTTCTCAAATTACAGTGGTCCTGGTGGTTGACGCTACTGTTCGGCCTGGCGCTGTTCGAGCGCTCGAGGCGACGGCGGAGCGACAGCAGCTGCGGCATAGCCGGACGGGCCGGCCTGGGGTGAGGGGCGGCGGCACGTCTCCATTGGCGGCAGCGAGGCCAGACCAGCGTAGCTCGTGGAGTCACGAGGCCAGCTGTCGGACTGCCCTTCTGTAAAATTAATCCATTAATTTCATTCAATCCATTAATTTTTACATTTTTTTTTTGTAATGGTAATGTGTTGCGGTTGGCAAAGAGCCGGTATTTGGCACCTGCAATACATGTAAAACCTTAATTCTTTTCCCAGTCGCTTTTGGCTACTGATGTTTGAGTGCACGCTTACATCTGTGGCTGAAATTACGGGAATCTAACTTAGCTTCATAAATTCAGACTTCACTTGAGTATTAGTTACCTCAAATGCATTTTCTCAAATTACAGTGGTCCTGGTGGTTGACGCTACTGTTCGGCCTGGCGCTGTTCGAGCGCTCGAGGCGACGGCGGAGCGACAGCAGCTGCGGCATAGCCGGACGGGCCGGCCTGGGGTGAGGGGCGGCGGCACGTCTCCATTGGCGGCAGCGAGGCCAGACCAGCGTAGCTCGTGGAGTCACGAGGCCAGCTGTCGGACTGCCCTTCTGTAAAATTAATCCATTAATTTCATTCAATCCATTAATTTTTACATTTTTTTTTTGTAATGGTTATGTGTTGCGGTTGGCAAAGAGCCGGTATTTGGCACCTGCAATACATGTAAAACCTTAATTCTTTTCCCAGTCGCTTTTGGCTACTGATGTTTGAGTGCACGCTTACATCTGTGGCTGAAATTACGGGAATCTAACTTAGCTTCATAAATTCAGACTTCACTTGAGTATTAGTTACCTCAAATGCATTTTCTCAAATTACAGAGGTCCTGGTGGTTGACGCTACTGTTCGGCCTGGCGCTGTTCGAGCGCTCGAGGCGACGGCGGAGCGACAGCAGCTGCGGCATAGCCGGACGGGCCGGCCTGGGGTGAGGGGCGGCGGCACGTCTCCATTGGCAGCAGCGAGGCCAGACCAGCGTAGCTCGTGGAGTCACGAGGCCAGCTGTCGGACTGCCCTCCTGTAAAATTAATCCATTAATTTCATTCAATCCATTAATTTTTACATTTTTTTTTTGTAATGGTAATGTGTTGCGGTTGGCAAAGAGCCGGTATTTGGCACCTGCAATACATGTAAAACCTTAATTCTTTTCCCAGTCGCTTTTGGCTACTGATGTTTGAGTGCACGCTTACATCTGTGGCTGAAATTACGGGAATCTAACTTAGCTTCATAAATTCAGACTTCACTTGAGTATTAGTTACCTCAAATGCATTTTCTCAAATTACAGAGGTCCTGGTGGTTGACGCTACTGTTCGGCCTGGCGCTGTTCGAGCGCTCGAGGCGACGGCGGAGCGACAGCAGCTGCGGCATAGCCGGACGGGCCGGCCTGGGGTGAGGGGCGGCGGCACGTCTCCATTGGCAGGAGCGAGGCCAGACCAGCGTAGCTCGTGGAGTCACGAGGCCAGCTGTCGGACTGCTCTCCTGTAAAATTAATCCATTAATTTCATTCAATCCATTAATTTTTACATTTTTTTTTGTAATGGTTATGTGTTGCGGTTGGCAAAGAGCCGGTATTTGGCACCTGCAATACATGTAAAACCTTAATTCTTTTCCCAGTCGCTTTTGGCTACTGATGTTTGAGTGCACGCTTACATCTGTGGCTGAAATTACGGGAATCTAACTTAGCTTCATAAATTCAGACTTCACTTGAGTATTAGTTACCTCAAATGCATTTTCTCAAATTACAGAGGTCCTGGTGGTTGACGCTACTGTTCGGCCTGGCGCTGTTCGAGCGCTCGAGGCGACGGCGGAGCGACAGCAGCTGCGGCATAGCCGGACGGGCCGGCCTGGGGTGAGGGGCGGCGGCACGTCTCCATTGGCAGCAGCGGGGCCAGACCAGCGTAGCTCGTGGAGTCACGAGGCCAGCTGTCGGACTGCCCTCCTGTAAAATTAATCCATTAATTTCATTCAATCCATTAATTTTTACATTTTTTTTTTGTAATGGTAATGTGTTGCGGTTGGCAAAGAGCCGGTATTTGGCACCTGCAATACATGTAAAACCTTAATTCTTTTCCCAGTCGCTTTTGGCTACTGATGTTTGAGTGCACGCTTACATCTGTGGCTGAAATTACGGGAATCTAACTTAGCTTCATAAATTCAGACTTCACTTGAGTATTAGTTACCTCAAATGCATTTTCTCAAATTACAGAGGTCCTGGTGGTTGACGCTTCTGTTCGGCCTGGCGCTGTTCGAGCGCTCGAGGCGACAGCGGAGCAACAGCAGCTGCGGCATAGCCGGACGGGCCGGCCTGGGGTGAGGGGCGGCGGCACGTCTCCATTGGCGGCAGCGAGGCCAGACCAGCGTAGCTCGTGGAGTCACGAGGCCAGCTGTCGGACTGCCCTCCTGTAAAATTAATCCATTAATTTCATTCAATCCATTAATTTTTACATTTTTTTTTGTAATGGTTATGTGTTGCGGTTGGCAAAGAGCCGGTATTTGGCACCTGCAATACATGTAAAACCTTAATTCTTTTCCCAGTCGCTTTTGGCTACTGATGTTTGAGTGCACGCTTACATCTGTGGCTGAAATTACGGGAATCTAACTTAGCTTCATAAATTCAGACTTCACTTGAGTATTAGTTACCTCAAATGCATTTTCTCAAATTACAGAGGTCCTGGTGGTTGACGCTACTGTTCGGCCTGGCGCTGTTCGAGCGCTCGAGGCGACGGCGGAGCGACAGCAGCTGCGGCATAGCCGGACGGGCCGGCCTGGGGTGAGGGGCGGCGGCACGTCTCCATTGGCAGCAGCGAGGCCAGACCAGCGTAGCTCGTGGAGTCACGAGGCCAGCTGTCGGACTGCCCTCCTGTAAAATTAATCCATTAATTTCATTCAATCCATTAATTTTTACATTTTTTTTTTGTAATGGTAATGTGTTGCGGTTGGCAAAGAGCCGGTATTTGGCACCTGCAATACATGTAAAACCTTAATTCTTTTCCCAGTCGCTTTTGGCTACTGATGTTTGAGTGCACGCTTACATCTGTGGCTGAAATTACGGGAATCTAACTTAGCTTCATAAATTCAGCCTTCACTTGAGTATTAGTTACCTCAAATGCATTTTCTCAAATTACAGAGGTCCTGGTGGTTGACGCTTCTGTTCGGCCTGGCGCTGTTCGAGCGCTCGAGGCGACAGCGGAGCAACAGCAGCTGCGGCATAGCCGGACGGGCCGGCCTGGGGTGAGGGGCGGCGGCACGTCTCCATTGGCGGCAGCGAGGCCAGACCAGCGTAGCTCGTGGAGTCACGAGGCCAGCTGTCGGACTGCCCTCCTGTAAAATTAATCCATTAATTTCATTCAATCCATTAATTTTTACATTTTTTTTTTGTAATGGTTATGTGTTGCGGTTGGCAAAGAGCCGGTATTTGGCACCTGCAATACATGTAAAACCTTAATTCTTTTCCCAGTCGCTTTTGGCTACTGATGTTTGAGTGCACGCTTACATCTGTGGCTGAAATTACGGGAATCTAACTTAGCTTCATAAATTCAGACTTCACTTGAGTATTAGTTACCTCAAATGCATTTTCTCAAATTACAGAGGTCCTGGTGGTTGACGCTACTGTTCGGCCTGG
This sequence comes from Morpho helenor, assembly GCA_029227775.1. Classification (NCBI taxonomy): domain Eukaryota; kingdom Metazoa; phylum Arthropoda; class Insecta; order Lepidoptera; family Nymphalidae; genus Morpho; species Morpho helenor. The sequence goes on from JARGCU010000006.1 coordinate 10,335,442, forward strand.
CGCTGTTCGAGCGCTCGAGGCGACGGCGGAGCGACAGCAGCTGCGGCATAGCCGGACGGGCCGGCCTGGGGTGAGGGGCGGCGGCACGTCTCCATTGGCAGCAGCGAGGCCAGACCAGCGTAGCTCGTGGAGTCACGAGGCCAGCTGTCGGACTGCCCTCCTGTAAAATTAATCCATTAATTTCATTCAATCCATTAATTTTTACATTTTTTTTTTGTAATGGTAATGTGTTGCGGTTGGCAAAGAGCCGGTATTTGGCACCTGCAATACATGTAAAACCTTAATTCTTTTCCCAGTCGCTTTTGGCTACTGATGTTTGAGTGCACGCTTACATCTGTGGCTGAAATTACGGGAATCTAACTTAGCTTCATAAATTCAGACTTCACTTGAGTATTAGTTACCTCAAATGCATTTTCTCAAATTACAGAGGTCCTGGTGGTTGACGCTACTGTTCGGCCTGGCGCTGTTCGAGCGCTCGAGGCGACGGCGGAGCGACAGCAGCTGCGGCATAGCCGGACGGGCCGGCCTGGGGTGAGGGGCGGCGGCACGTCTCCATTGGCAGCAGCGAGGCCAGACCAGCGTAGCTCGTGGAGTCACGAGGCCAGCTGTCGGACTGCTCTCCTGTAAAATTAATCCATTAATTTCATTCAATCCATTAATTTTTACATTTTTTTTTGTAATGGTTATGTGTTGCGGTTGGCAAAGAGCCGGTATTTGGCACCTGCAATACATGTAAAACCTTAATTCTTTTCCCAGTCGCTTTTGGCTACTGATGTTTGAGTGCACGCTTACATCTGTGGCTGAAATTACGGGAATCTAACTTAGCTTCATAAATTCAGACTTCACTTGAGTATTAGTTACCTCAAATGCATTTTCTCAAATTACAGAGGTCCTGGTGGTTGACGCTACTGTTCGGCCTGGCGCTGTTCGAGCGCTCGAGGCGACGGCGGAGCGACAGCAGCTGCGGCATAGCCGGACGGGCCGGCCTGGGGTGAGGGGCGGCGGCACGTCTCCATTGGCAGCAGCGGGGCCAGACCAGCGTAGCTCGTGGAGTCACGAGGCCAGCTGTCGGACTGCCCTCCTGTAAAATTAATCCATTAATTTCATTCAATCCATTAATTTTTACATTTTTTTTTTGTAATGGTAATGTGTTGCGGTTGGCAAAGAGCCGGTATTTGGCACCTGCAATACATGTAAAACCTTAATTCTTTTCCCAGTCGCTTTTGGCTACTGATGTTTGAGTGCACGCTTACATCTGTGGCTGAAATTACGGGAATCTAACTTAGCTTCATAAATTCAGACTTCACTTGAGTATTAGTTACCTCAAATGCATTTTCTCAAATTACAGAGGTCCTGGTGGTTGACGCTTCTGTTCGGCCTGGCGCTGTTCGAGCGCTCGAGGCGACAGCGGAGCAACAGCAGCTGCGGCATAGCCGGACGGGCCGGCCTGGGGTGAGGGGCGGCGGCACGTCTCCATTGGCGGCAGCGAGGCCAGACCAGCGTAGCTCGTGGAGTCACGAGGCCAGCTGTCGGACTGCCCTCTTGTAAAATTAATCCATTAATTTCATTCAATCCATTAATTTTTACATTTTTTTTTGTAATGGTTATGTGTTGCGGTTGGCAAAGAGCCGGTATTTGGCACCTGCAATACATGTAAAACCTTAATTCTTTTCCCAGTCGCTTTTGGCTACTGATGTTTGAGTGCACGCTTACATCTGTGGCTGAAATTACGGGAATCTAACTTAGCTTCATAAATTCAGACTTCACTTGAGTATTAGTTACCTCAAATGCATTTTCTCAAATTACAGAGGTCCTGGTGGTTGACGCTACTGTTCGGCCTGGCGCTGTTCGAGCGCTCGAGGCGACGGCGGAGCGACAGCAGCTGCGGCATAGCCGGACGGGCCGGCCTGGGGTGAGGGGCGGCGGCACGTCTCCATTGGCAGCAGCGAGGCCAGACCAGCGTAGCTCGTGGAGTCACGAGGCCAGCTGTCGGACTGCCCTCCTGTAAAATTAATCCATTAATTTCATTCAATCCATTAATTTTTACATTTTTTTTTTGTAATGGTAATGTGTTGCGGTTGGCAAAGAGCCGGTATTTGGCACCTGCAATACATGTAAAACCTTAATTCTTTTCCCAGTCGCTTTTGGCTACTGATGTTTGAGTGCACGCTTACATCTGTGGCTGAAATTACGGGAATCTAACTTAGCTTCATAAATTCAGACTTCACTTGAGTATTAGTTACCTCAAATGCATTTTCTCAAATTACAGAGGTCCTGGTGGTTGACGCTTCTGTTCGGCCTGGCGCTGTTCGGGCGCTCGAGGCGACAGCGGAGCAACAGCAGCTGCGGCATAGCCGGACGGGCCGGCCTGGGGTGAGGGGCGGCGGCACGTCTCCATTGGCGGCAGCGAGGCCAGACCAGCGTAGCTCGTGGAGTCACGAGGCCAGCTGTCGGACTGCCCTCCTGTAAAATTAATCCATTAATTTCATTCAATCCATTAATTTTTACATTTTTTTTTTTGTAATGGTTATGTGTTGCGGTTGGCAAAGAGCCGGTATTTGGCACCTGCAATACATGTAAAACCTTAATTCTTTTCCCAGTCGCTTTTGGCTACTGATGTTTGAGTGCACGCTTACATCTGTGGCTGAAATTACGGGAATCTAACTTAGCTTCATAAATTCAGACTTCACTTGAGTATTAGTTACCTCAAATGCATTTTCTCAAATTACAGAGGTCCTGGTGGTTGACGCTACTGTTCGGCCTGGCGCTGTTCGAGCGCTCGAGGCGACGGCGGAGCGACAGCAGCTGCGGCATAGCCGGACGGGCCGGCCTGGGGTGAGGGGCGGCGGCACGTCTCCATTGGCAGCAGCGAGGCCAGACCAGCGTAGCTCGTGGAGTCACGAGGCCAGCTGTCGGACTGCCCTCCTGTAAAATTAATCCATTAATTTCATTCAATCCATTAATTTTTACATTTTTTTTTTGTAATGGTAATGTGTTGCGGTTGGCAAAGAGCCGGTATTTGGCACCTGCAATACATGTAAAACCTTAATTCTTTTCCCAGTCGCTTTTGGCTACTGATGTTTGAGTGCACGCTTACATCTGTGGCTGAAATTACGGGAATCTAACTTAGCTTCATAAATTCAGACTTCACTTGAGTATTAGTTACCTCAAATGCATTTTCTCAAATTACAGAGGTCCTGGTGGTTGACGCTTCTGTTCGGCCTGGCGCTGTTCGGGCGCTCGAGGCGACAGCGGAGCAACAGCAGCTGCGGCATAGCCGGACGGGCCGGCCTGGGGTGAGGGGCGGCGGCACGTCTCCATTGGCGGCAGCGAGGCCAGACCAGCGTAGCTCGTGGAGTCACGAGGCCAGCTGTCGGACTGCCCTCCTGTAAAATTAATCCATTAATTTCATTCAATCCATTAATTTTTACATTTTTTTTTTGTAATGGTTATGTGTTGCGGTTGGCAAAGAGCCGGTATTTGGCACCTGCAATACATGTAAAACCTTAATTCTTTTCCCAGTCGCTTTTGGCTACTGATGTTTGAGTGCACGCTTACATCTGTGGCTGAAATTACGGGAATCTAACTTAGCTTCATAAATTCAGACTTCACTTGAGTATTAGTTACCTCAAATGCATTTTCTCAAATTACAGAGGTCCTGGTGGTTGACGCTACTGTTCGGCCTGGCGCTGTTCGAGCGCTCGAGGCGACGGCGGAGCGACAGCAGCTGCGGCATAGCCGGACGGGCCGGCCTGGGGTGAGGGGCGGCGGCACGTCTCCATTGGCAGCAGCGGGGCCAGACCAGCGTAGCTCGTGGAGTCACGAGGCCAGCTGTCGGACTGCCCTCCTGTAAAATTAATCCATTAATTTCATTCAATCCATTAATTTTTACATTTTTTTTTTGTAATGGTAATGTGTTGCGGTTGGCAAAGAGCCGGTATTTGGCACCTGCAATACATGTAAAACCTTAATTCTTTTCCCAGTCGCTTTTGGCTACTGATGTTTGAGTGCACGCTTACATCTGTGGCTGAAATTACGGGAATCTAACTTAGCTTCATAAATTCAGACTTCACTTGAGTATTAGTTACCTCAAATGCATTTTCTCAAATTACAGAGGTCCTGGTGGTTGACGCTTCTGTTCGGCCTGGCGCTGTTCGAGCGCTCGAGGCGACAGCGGAGCAACAGCAGCTGCGGCATAGCCGGACGGGCCGGCCTGGGGTGAGGGGCGGCGGCACGTCTCCATTGGCGGCAGCGAGGCCAGACCAGCGTAGCTCGTGGAGTCACGAGGCCAGCTGTCGGACTGCCCTCCTGTAAAATTAATCCATTAATTTCATTCAATCCATTAATTTTTACATTTTTTTTTGTAATGGTTATGTGTTGCGGTTGGCAAAGAGCCGGTATTTGGCACCTGCAATACATGTAAAACCTTAATTCTTTTCCCAGTCGCTTTTGGCTACTGATGTTTGAGTGCACGCTTACATCTGTGGCTGAAATTACGGGAATCTAACTTAGCTTCATAAATTCAGACTTCACTTGAGTATTAGTTACCTCAAATGCATTTTCTCAAATTACAGAGGTCCTGGTGGTTGACGCTACTGTTCGGCCTGGCGCTGTTCGAGCGCTCGAGGCGACGGCGGAGCGACAGCAGCTGCGGCATAGCCGGACGGGCCGGCCTGGGGTGAGGGGCGGCGGCACGTCTCCATTGGCAGCAGCGAGGCCAGACCAGCGTAGCTCGTGGAGTCACGAGGCCAGCTGTCGGACTGCCCTCCTGTAAAATTAATCCATTAATTTCATTCAATCCATTAATTTTTACATTTTTTTTTTGTAATGGTAATGTGTTGCGGTTGGCAAAGAGCCGGTATTTGGCACCTGCAATACATGTAAAACCTTAATTCTTTTCCCAGTCGCTTTTGGCTACTGATGTTTGAGTGCACGCTTACATCTGTGGCTGAAATTACGGGAATCTAACTTAGCTTCATAAATTCAGACTTCACTTGAGTATTAGTTACCTCAAATGCATTTTCTCAAATTACAGAGGTCCTGGTGGTTGACGCTTCTGTTCGGCCTGGCGCTGTTCGAGCGCTCGAGGCGACAGCGGAGCAACAGCAGCTGCGGCATAGCCGGACGGGCCGGCCTGGGGTGAGGGGCGGCGGCACGTCTCCATTGGCGGCAGCGAGGCCAGACCAGCGTAGCTCGTGGAGTCACGAGGCCAGCTGTCGGACTGCCCTCCTGTAAAATTAATCCATTAATTTCATTCAATCCATTAATTTTTACATTTTTTTTTTGTAATGGTTATGTGTTGCGGTTGGCAAAGAGCCGGTATTTGGCACCTGCAATACATGTAAAACCTTAATTCTTTTCCCAGTCGCTTTTGGCTACTGATGTTTGAGTGCACGCTTACATCTGTGGCTGAAATTACGGGAATCTAACTTAGCTTCATAAATTCAGACTTCACTTGAGTATTAGTTACCTCAAATGCATTTTCTCAAATTACAGAGGTCCTGGTGGTTGACGCTACTGTTCGGCCTGGCGCTGTTCGAGCGCTCGAGGCGACGGCGGAGCGACAGCAGCTGCGGCATAGCCGGACGGGCCGGCCTGGGGTGAGGGGCGGCGGCACGTCTCCATTGGCAGCAGCGAGGCCAGACCAGCGTAGCTCGTGGAGTCACGAGGCCAGCTGTCGGACTGCCCTCCTGTAAAATTAATCCATTAATTTCATTCAATCCATTAATTTTTACATTTTTTTTTTGTAATGGTAATGTGTTGCGGTTGGCAAAGAGCCGGTATTTGGCACCTGCAATACATGTAAAACCTTAATTCTTTTCCCAGTCGCTTTTGGCTACTGATGTTTGAGTGCACGCTTACATCTGTGGCTGAAATTACGGGAATCTAACTTAGCTTCATAAATTCAGACTTCACTTGAATATTAGTTACCTCAAATGCATTTTCTCAAATTACAGAGGTCCTGGTGGTTGACGCTACTGTTCGGCCTGGCGCTGTTCGAGCGCTCGAGGCGACGGCGGAGCGACAGCAGCTGCGGCATAGCCGGACGGGCCGGCCTGGGGTGAGGGGCGGCGGCACGTCTCCATTGGCAGCAGCGAGGCCAGACCAGCGTAGCTCGTGGAGTCACGAGGCCAGCTGTCGGACTGCCCTCCTGTAAAATTAATCCATTAATTTCATTCAATCCATTAATTTTTACATTTTTTTTTTGTAATGGTTATGTGTTGCGGTTGGCAAAGAGCCGGTATTTGGCACCTGCAATACATGTAAAACCTTAATTCTTTTCCCAGTCGCTTTTGGCTACTGATGTTTGAGTGCACGCTTACATCTGTGGCTGAAATTACGGGAATCTAACTTAGCTTCATAAATTCAGACTTTACTTGAGTATTAGTTACCTTTCTTTAGTTAAACTTAGTCTAGTGCTATTCCATCTCTGAAAATAATTTTAAAAAATTAAAAAAATTAAAAAATGTTACTATTCAAATAGAACCTCTTATGAACGAGGTTGTATTTGAATCTATATGAATAGTTGTTCTATAATATAATAAAAAAATGTTTTTTTGTGTCATTATGCATTGATTTGTTAAGAAAGAGTAAATGGGTTCACTTTTAGAAAAATTGCTTTTTATTATTGCATAAGTATGAAGGAGAAATATTGTTTGTTATTTAATTTCTGTTAGATATAAACAGTTGCACATTTTAAGTGATTTATAAATTACATAAATATTTACTTTCAGTTTTATAGAACAGTCTTTTAATATTGCTGTTATTCTTTCATTCATTACACATACTATTATATCTTTTATTAGCACTGTAAATGTAAAGATATCTCAAATCATAACTATAAATAACATCATGTGACAATCATATTAAAATAAAAAATTACTCTTAATCTTGGATCTGAGGATTCTTGAATCTGCAATTAATCAATCAATCGTTTAATCAATCGTAAATTTAAATTTTGCTTTTGCTTTTTAATTAAAAATCAACAATAGTGTTATATAAAGCAATATACCCTATATTGCTTTATACAGAATAAACTTGCTCTCTTTTGCTATTTACTCCCTTTTCATCCGAGTCTCATTATAAAAAACTTGACAATCATTTTTAAAGTTCTAATATAATACAATGAAGTATACAACTTCAATTGAAAATACTTCTAAAAAAAAATATTAAGTAGACCATTTAAGTTATGTCCAAATTATTCATAACTAAGATGGATACACACTTATGATCAATTAGAACAACTTCTAAAAAACTTTAACTTTAATGTTCCATTATTAATCATTTATTGCACTACAAGACACTAGAAGCTATATAAAATCGCAAGACATATCCTTAATATAATAATGAATATAGCTAATTCATCAATCGAAATTAATGAACATATCATAATTTTTATATAACGATAACTAAGTCAAATAGGAAATAAAAATTATACTGCATGTTAAAGGTTTTAGGCTATCCATGCAAGGTTAGGTTATTATATTTAGATGTGAGAATGTAAATTTTAAGAAAGCTCTTACTATTATTGAGATGCACAAAATTCATTAAAACTCAACACTTACATTTATATAATGATTAAGTAAATCCTCTTCTTATTGTTTTATAACTGCACGTTTCTTCGTTGTTATATTTCTCATTTTAAAAAATATCTCAACAGCTACTGGTGAAATAAGACTTGATACATTTAATTTGCTTCTAGTGATATTTGTTTCAAGAATTTTGCTAACTAAATTAAAACAAAATTAGAACAAAAACTTTACAACGGGAAATTTAAAAATTTAATACACCGCCCATTCATTAATAAAATCAACTTGTTGTCTTGTTATATGATAGACAGTCAAAATGAGAATGAGTGCGTAAAAATATGTATGTAGGAGTGGAGCGAGATGCAGCTGAGACTATTTTCATACGATTCATTCATAAATACGTACATGTGCAAGAGGGATGCGAGATAACATGTGTTGGCGCCTGTAGTAAAACCGCCTTGGTTGTGTACTATTTAGATCTAAAATATTACACAATGTACATTTGAATATCGAATAGAACAAAGAGTTGTATATTTGAAATCCATGACCTTCAAAAGCCATTTATAAGGCACATCTTTTTTGTTAAATCCTCATCGTAATGAGGAGAAGTAACATTGCACCATAGCTTTGTACCAGCTTTACTTATGAAAAACATTCAGAAAAATTGAATTTTTTAGGGTTTGTTTTTTTTTTAGTATTATTTCTGATTTTTTTATTAACGACTTTATATGAAATACAGTTACTACTACTACCACTAATATTATGTTTGATATTGTATATATTCTAAAATATATGTGTTTGTTATATCTGTATTGCATTTATGTTTATGTTATTTGTCCATCTTTTTAATCTATACGGTTCTTTTTCATGGCTGACGTTCAAAGGAGTTAGCTGCAGTCATGAAGGTTCTCAAAAGTGTTTATTTTTTCGATGTGTATATTATTTTAACATGAAATAAACCTATTATCGATTAAGTTACACTGTATTTTAATTATTATCTATCAAATTTCTAAAATGTGTTAAGTGATTATATTTATAAAGTTGGCTAAATTTTCGTGTTAATAAAAATGAAACTCGTGCCTAAAGTACATTGTTTTGTTCGGAGGATAGGTTATTATCGTGGTATTATAGTCTTCTTGTAACTATAAGTAATAGCTACGTAAATTTTCTTTATAAGAGCGGTGTTTCCACTGTTATAACCTCATTTTTGTTGTAGCTGAACGTCTCTTTCCCGGCAACGGGATGTCAGAAGTTATTCGAAGTTGTAGATGAACATAAACTTCGTATCTTCTATGAAAAGCGCATGGGCGCCGAAGTTGAAGCAGACCAGCTAGGAGATGAATGGAAAGGTTACATCTTGCGTGTTGCTGGTGGAAATGACAAGCAGGGCTTCCCTATGAAACAGGGTGTCCTCACTAACAGTAAGTTCTGTGCATAAAGTTTTCTTAACATAATAACTTCAATCGAAATAAGTTTTTGCTTATACATATTACAGTAGGTACCCCACTGGCTGCTGCTGGCAAACCACGACATTCATTACTTGGTTCTTGGTTCTGATATATGTAAAGTTTTTGTGTAGACCGTTATATCCGGCTAAGTAGAATAGTACCACCATCATTTCTATCTAATCTAAATATCTAAAATTAGCTAAATTTGATTGTGACTTTAGGATTTAGCTATTTTTGATTCTAATCCCCTCATATGTGTGTGTGTATTCATAATTCTTTCCTCTTCTGTATATCCCTGACAATTTTTTTATAAACTTTGTCATAGTGCTTAGTTTATGCTATTGTCAGGGTAAATAAAATTTGCTCCGAGCAGCGGTTTCAGGCTTATGCCTGACAACTTTTACGATGAGCTAAACATGTTCTGTATTTATAATTATACTGCATTTTTGCATAACACAATATTATGGGAAAAATTAATTTAATGTGAAATTATATTATAATATTAATTAATATATTATAATAATAACATATAATTATTATTATTACTGTTTACAACTATTTGTTATTATTGTTATTTAATTTAATATTAATGATTAAAAGGATTTATAAGAAAAGCCGTGTGGTATCCGGCTGAGTAGAATAGACCACCCTCATTACTTACCGAGGTGTCGTAAAAGGCGACTAAGGTAAGTCGACCCACCGTGTGGTATCTGGCTGAGTAGAATAGATCACCCTGATTTCTTACTGAGGTGTCGTAAAAGGTGACTAAGGGAAGTTGTACCACCATGTGGTATCCGGTTTAGTTGAATAGACCACCCTCTTCTTACCGAGGTGTCGTAAAATACGACTAAGGTAAGTTGAAGTCAGGCAGGCGGCCGGACTGAACTTATAAACTATCTAAATAAGAAAATATTAGTAGCAACAGAAATTATTTCTTTTTGGTGCTTACTTCCATACACCCAAACTGAAACTGAAGTTGTTAGAACATTACTTAGAACTGTGGGGCTCACAACATGTGGCTCTAATGTTGAGATAATCCAAAGAACTCAGAACTATATACTGAAACAAATTTCCAACTCGCCATGGTTCCTACGAATAGCAGAGCTCCATACTTAATTAAAAATAAACACTGTCAAACAGGAAATCGAAACACACTACTATTCGTACTTAAAAAGCCTTTAAAATCATCCAAATCGGTTAGCGGTGCAATTGACGCTGCCACAGACGATTCGCCAGTTTAAAAGACGCCATATACTTGACTAAAACATGTGAGTTCTTCCCATTGGGGTTGTTAACTCCGAACAATAAATTCAGACTAAAACTACATCTGTTCATAGTCTGTTGACTGATCGCATTATACGCACAAAAAAAAAATAACATTACTTAACATACACTAACCTTTTAATTTTATTTTCAGGTCGTGTTCGCTTGTTGATGTCAAAAGGTCACTCTTGCTATAGACCACGTCGTGATGGTGAGAGAAAAAGAAAGTCTGTTCGTGGTTGCATTGTAGATGCCAATCTCTCTGTACTTGCTCTTGTCATCGTCCGTAAAGGAGCCCAGGTAAATATGTCATTGAGTTAATAATAGATTCTTTTGTTAACAATTATTATCATTGGATAGATTCAAGGCAATATTGAAAATGACTATTAATAATCTAAAATATAATTCATTAATTTTGATGTCATTAATGTACATAACATTTCTTATAATTTCAATGATTTAACGAACATTTATAATAAACTACCTTTTAACCGCGACTTTGTTCGTGTAGACTGTTGTCTTGTGATAGGTCGATAATAGATGGCACTTTTCAATATCATCTGATTCATGTAGAATTAACAGGATTTCTATAGCTTATGTGTTGATCCGGTGTAGAAGGAATAATTGTGCCAAATTTCATTGATATAGGTTCAGCAGATTCACTGTGAAAGAATAAGAAACATACATCCATATTCATAAACTTTTGCATTTATAGTGTTAGTAGGATTTGTACCAATAATTTAGTCAGTTGGTAATACAGTATAAAATTGTGTCTGCTTTAATGAGCTCTTTCTCTCAACTCATATTGTCATTAAACATGAATGATTTTAAAATTTGATTAGGAAATGTCTAAAAGCTAGGTTAAAGCAGTATTTTTACATTTATATTGCAAGTCAGTTGTGTTAGGATTAGGAATTATTGACTTTTTAAATTTCATATAAAATGTATGTGTAGTACAATGCTACAACTTTGTAATGTTATCTATAATATACAACTAAGGTAAGTTGATGTCATGCAGGCGGCTGGTCGTAAAATACATAGCCAAATCGTGTGACAACTTGTTTATAACGTGTCTCAACCCCATTTAGAGTGGGATAAGAGCAAGAAGATGATGATTTTATGCTTTTCTTGGATTTTAACTTATCGAGGTTCTCCAGAATATTATCCCTGTACTTACTGTTTCTCAGATAATTTATTCTGTGTAATTATATGCGGCAGGGTAAAGAAAATGGATACCAGATATGCCACTTCCATAAAGTTATGTTGTGGATTTCTAGAAAGATCCGTACATTTGTATTTTGAATTAAAAAATATGATAATAATGTCTAGTGAACTTCACCATTGAAATATAAAATGTAAATTGTAGGAAATTCCTGGACTCACTGATGGCAATGTACCTCGCCGTCTAGGTCCTAAGCGTGCATCCAAAATCCGAAAATTGTTCAACCTAACCAAACAAGATGATGTTCGCCGCTATGTCGTCAAACGTCTACTTCCCGCTAAAGAAGGAAAAGAGAATGCTAAACCCAGATATAAGGCAAGTATAGGAAATCCTTCTGTTATGATGTAGAGTATGTTTAATGCAAAGCTATTATTAAATGTTTAAGACAATGGACCTAATCTAGACTGGTGATGGGGATTTGTTTCTGAATTTTTCATTTCTCATTTTGAACTTAATTTATTTAATTATGTATACATTTTTACACAAAGCTGTTAAATGTTAAGAAAATGCTTATACATATACTAGCAATCGCCAGCAGCTCCGCCCATGTGGAAAGATTAAAACCGTTATATAGTCTTTTAATTACCATAAAAATGGTTAAAGTGGGTTAACCTTAAAAGCGTGATGTTATATAGCCTATAGGCTTCCTCGATAAATGGACTATCTTACACTGATAGAATTTTTCAAATCGGTCAAGTAATTTCTGAAATTAGCGTGTTCAAACAATCAAACTTAATTTTGAATGCTTTGAATGAAAGAATGGTTCCACTTTCATACAAGGCCTTAATTATGTAAAATAAAAATGTTTAAAAGATTGACCTACAGATCTCTGCTTTTCCTCATCGTTTCAGATCATTATTGAACGTTAAATCTTATTGATCCTTTTTTAAAATGCTTGTAAAAGCTTATTTGAAGAACTATTATATTTTGATTTGATTCGAAAAACATGTTCTAACTGTATTTTATCTATAAGTTTATTATACATTCATGGTACAAACTATACCATCTTATGGTATAGTTTGTACCATGAATATTTAATGTAAATATAACTTAAACTTGTGACATAGTTCAACTTGTAAAATCTCAATTTGAGCTGTATAACATTTATAAGAAGTATATATGAGGGGGTTGGAATCAAACCTAGCTATATCCAAAATAATTAAAATTGAGTAAACTGAAAATTTTGTTTTATGTGTTTAATTCTTGGAATATCGACAAATAAAAAATATTAAACACAGATTTAATCTCGGTGAATTTAAGTAATATCAATCATTACGTTTCCTGCAAACTGTAATACAAATATTTAAAATTAGCTAAATTTAATTGTGACTTTAGGATTTCGTTATTTTTGATTCTAATCCCCTTCACATATGTGTTTATTCATAATTCTTTCCTATTCTGCATATCCCCGACAATTTTTTTATAAACTTTGTCATAGTGCTTAGTTTATGCTATTGTCAGGGTAAATAAAATTTGCTCCGAGCAGCGGTTTCAGGTACATGCCTGACAACTTTTACGATGAGCTAAACATGTTCTATATTTATAATTATACTGCATTTTTGCTTAACACAATATTATGGGAAAAATTAATTTAATGTGAAATTATATTATAATATTAATTAATATATAATAATAATAACGTATATTATTGTTATTTAATTTAATATTAATGATTAAAAGAACTTATAAGAAAAGCCGTGTGGTATCCGGCTGAGTAGAATAGACCACCCTCATTACTTACCGAGGTGTCGTAAAAGGCGATTAAGGTAAGTCAACCCGCTTGTGGTATCTGGCTGAGTAAAATAGACCAACCTCATTTCTTACCGAGGTGTCGTAAAAGGCGACTAAGGTAAGTTGACCCACCATGTGGTATCCAGTTTATTAGAATAGACCACACTCTTTCTTATCGAGGTGTCGTCAAATACTTCTAAGGTAAGTTGATGTCGGGCAGGCGGCCGGTCGCAAAAACGCAGCCAAATCATGTAATAACATGTTTATAACATGTTGTGCCGACCCTAATTAGAGTGGGATAAGGGCAGGAAGATGATGTATAACAGAATTTATAAGAACACGTTCAGTATTGTATAAAATATTAAAACCATAGCTATTTATAGCTAATATGTTATTTATTTATAATGTTTATAGTGCTAAATTTGTTTTTTTTCTTATTGGATGATTCTTTAAAGATAAATTTTTTTTAGGCCCCAAAAATCCAGAGGTTAGTGACTCCGGTGGTTCTCCAACGTAGACGCCACCGACTAGCTCTGAAGAAGAAGCGTCTCGCCAAACGCAAGACGTCGGAAGCCGAGTACGCTAAATTACTTGCGCAAAGAAAGAAGGAATCGAAGGTTAGTAAATACAGTCAAAATAATTAACCATTTTTTTAAACAATATTTACACTACACCTTATGTACCTAATACTCTACCGTTATTTATAGCTTGATCAAACTGTATCAATATTTAATATATAAATGTAGAGAACACATTGGCCCTAAAGTCATTTTAGGCTTAAGGCAGGGTTTAAACTACATGAAGATATGTGAAGCTAAAGATAGTTCTTAACGTTACACAATTTATAAAAACCCAAGAATGAGAGTTGCACGAGATAAACCTAACGAATATTTGAAGACTTGGAAGCGTGACTGGACCGTTGGTGCAGTGGGTAGTAATCTTGCCTTCAGCTCCGCGGGTCGCGGGTTCGATTCCCGCCGAGGGCCAACATTTTCTATAAATGAATTTGTTGGCCTTTGAGCCTAGGTGTATATCTGTATATAAGTATGTATTTAAAAAATATATAAGTATATATTCACCAGTTTTCTGTCTACCATAACACAATTATTAAGTTACTTACTTTGGGGACGGACGACCGTGTGTGTAAGTGTCCCATATATTTAAAAAAAAATATTTAAAAAAATCACATATGAACACGCAAGAACTTGCCATTCATCTGTGTTTTTATTTGTGTGAGTTTTTTCTAACCTACTCTATTTCGTTACCGTAACGCAGTGATTCTTAACCACTGTGCCGCGTCACTTTAGTGTGTCGCCAAATTTTGCAAATGTATAATAATGTAAATATTATTAAATTATATCATAAATATTATTATTATTAGCTTAGCGTAGTATATATTAGTTTATTTAGTATATTTAAAATTTTTGTCATAAACTATTTATGCAGTGTGTTGTAGTAAGTAAATAATTTTTATCTTTTTCTTTGTGTGCCCCCAAATTTTGAAATCGTTAAATATGTGCCGCAACAAAAAAAAAAGGTTGAGAATCACTGCCGTAACGCAATTTGTATGGCGTAAAACAGGTTGCAGCGTCATAGCGATCGTGTAGGTTAAAGAAACTTTCACTACGCACACTGTTTTCATCAAGCGAGCGAGCATTCTTACAATATTGGAATAGAACGAGCGTTAGCTCGTCTGATGATTTAAAAATGATGATTTATGCTGATTTAAAAATTCATAAGTTAGATTATTAGTAATATTATCTATAATAAACAATTTATATATAACATACAATATTATGATTTTTATTTAAGTAAATAATAAGATATATAATTTTAACAGCTTGTATCACATAACTATAAACATATTTATAGTAATTGTACTAAGCTGTAAAAGTAAGGTGCTGTCACTTACCCCTTGACTTTTTTCTGTCTAAGTTAAGGTATTAGATCAGCAACAGTTAAAACTTGCTATATAATTATCATCATCCTCCTGTCCTTATCCCACTCTAAGTGGGGTTCGGCACAACATACTATAAACACGTGGTCACATGATTTGGGTACGTATTTTAGAACCGAGCGCCTGCCTGACGTCAAATTACCTTAGTCGTATTTTACGACACCTCTAACAAAGAGGGTGGTCTATTCTACTGAACCAGCTACCACACAGTGTGTCCGTTTTCCTTAGTCGTCTTTTACAACGACTCTGTAAGAAATGAGGTTGGTCTATTCTACTGAGCCGGATACCACATGGCGGTTACCTTAGTCGACCTTTACGACACCTCGGCAAGAAATGAGGGTAGTCTATTCTACTCAGCTGGATACCACACAGCGGATCGACTTGCCTTAGTCACCTTTACGACACCTCAGTAAGAAATGAGGGTGATCTAATCTACTCAGCCGGATACCACTCGGAATACTGAGCTATATAATTAATTGCAAAAAAAAATAGTCGGCCTAGGGCTTAAGGGCTATTAAATATAACACTAACTATTAAAAAGGACAAAAACATATGTTACAACATGTTTTAAATACTACCTCCTTCATAGAGTTGGTCATTAATATGAAATAGTTTGTCGATTATATGAAAAAACATTGTGGCAGTCATTATGTGTCATTGACTCGTTGAGATAGAGAGTAAATGGGTTGACTTTGGGAAAATTTCTTTTTATTTATTGAAAAAGTGTAAAGTAGAAATAGCATTGTTTATTATACATAATATCTTACATTTATTAATGATGGCTTGTTATTTACAGGTGAGACGTCAAGAGGAGATCAAACGCAGGCGTTCAGCTTCTATGCGCGATTCTAAGAGCTCAAGCCAGAGTGCGCCCCAAAAGTGATACTTTTACCAATAAAACTCAGTAAAACCTACAAATTGGATTTTATTGTCTATTGCAGTGTTTCCCAACCTTTTTGTTTCATATCTCACCTTAAAAATTCTTTGGACTTTTGTTACATAACATTAAACATTAATAAATTGAATTTTTCACTGAAGAAACTGAAAAGAAAGTTTTTGTTTTGCTATTTTCGTTAATTTGGCACCGAAATCTGGCATTGCATTTAAAAGGCCCAGAGCGAAATGGTAAACTCATGTCGAGTACATTTTCGAATTGTACCTGTGTGGAGTGTGTGCCCCACTTTGGAAAGGACTGGTCTACTGTCATAGATTGTAATATAACTAAATTACAGTTCCTAACCTTAATCCATACTAATATAAATACGAAGTATATCTCTCTTTTACCCTTTCACGACTAATCTAGTGACTCAATATTTATGACTTCTGACATTAAACCGGGGTAACATAAAATTTAAAACAGAGTAAAAAATTCGCGTTTTTCTTTCTAGAACTGTGACAAAAACTAATTATCGTACTTAAATGTTTAAGTTACAAAGTACATTATATGAATAGCAGTACTTTTATATGAAAAGCAGTGTAAAAATTGATAAAAATTCCAAGTAAAAGCATTCATTCATTTCAATTAGCTAAAAATGTATTATAATTTATAAAACATTATACAAAAGACAATAAATAAATAAAATAACAACACAATTTTGTCAAATCATTTAGAGGGTTTGAGCAAACCAAGGCCAACATATCGCGCCATTACACGAAGGTACGACGGATTTAGCTTTTTCCTTTTTTCTAAAAGCGATTTCAGAAGTCGTTCAGAAGAGTCATCGAAAGGTCTTTGGTAATCGGACGCCTGAAATTAAATTAGAACAACATTTTACTATAAATGAAAAAAAAATTAAGTTAGAAGACTAACTGCAAATAGTACGGTTAAACGAAAATTTTTCGTTTTTAAATTTTAAAAATAGAACAGCTTATTTTAACAGAAGTCTTTGATATTTTTTCTTTTGAATGTTGGATTTATATCTATTCGTGATTTATATTTTGCAATTATGTACCATTTAATTATGTGCGTATATCTGTATGGAAGGAAATTAAGTCTAAATGTCTTACGGTAGTTTTAGCAATCCATTGCAATTCTTCTAACAGAGTGTCATGATTTTCTACAGATGCTGGTAAGTAATAAATTCCCTCGTACTGCAGAAAAAAAAATACATCAGCTTAGACACACTGTGAGTATAGTTTTATATGCTGTTCACCTGCTGTAATTCATGCTTCCATTTGGTACCCGGCTGAGTAGAATAGACCACCCTCATTTCTTACCGAGATATCGTTAAAGGCGACTGAGGTAAGGTTGACGTCAGGCAAGGCCGGTCGTAAAATAACTTGCCAAATGATCTAACAACTTTTTTAATTAATTTGTGCCGACCCCACTTAAGTGGGATAAGGGCAGGAGTACGATGATAATTCACCCTGACGTCTTTCAGTCACCGAGCAAACTCAGAAGAATCGGCGAGAGTCACAACTACAAATGCGCTATAATTTAGAAACAAATTTTCTTGAAGACCTTGTTCCTATTAATGCATAGGTGCCCTCGAAACCAACGCATTAAAGATCTCAGCAAAATAAGTTACATTCAATGTAAAAAATACAATAAAGCAAATTACCTGAGAAAAGGTATTTAAATTTTCTCTTTCAATAACTTCTGTTTCCATATCAAGTTCGGAAGCGCGTGTTATTCTATTAACGGCTATCCCTTGAAGTATAACAGGCCGATAGCGCAGTAAATTAGAATTATCCTTTTTATTCGCTAGAAGTAATACTAGCATAGCCTGTCTAGGTGTTATGTATGATATCCAATTATTCATCTGAAAAATATATGACATTAAAAGAAGACAAAACCTCGTGTACGCAACGCGCATTACTCAGCTTTACCTCTTTTACTGATGCCAAAACCTTTCTCTCCACATTTAAATCAAAAACGTTACTCAATGTTCTAGGTGTTCCTAATGCTACGAAAAAATCGTCAAAATTTTTAATTTTATCAAGCGCAACGCTCGATCTTTCATTCGATATGCTTGACATTGATTTACATTTCTTGTGCGGTTTGATAAAACTTCTTTTCTTATTTTTGATGTTTCTTGTACAATACTCCGCTCCATTTTTTAATCTTTCAGCTTTATCAACTTGTGAATAATTTACATATTTATCCATTGTATTTAGCTTTTGTTTTTTCAGTTTCAGACCACTTTTAACTCTCTTAAAATCTTTGTCATGGTCTTGAAAACCATTATAAAGAGAATCCACATTGAGATTTGAATTGATACGGCTCACTTTTTTCCGATTATTGGATATTGACAAATTTAAAGTAATGTCGTTCTCATAAAAGAGAGCGGTGTAATCATTTGTTATCGGCATAATTATAAAATTATATTTATTCAGTATATCTATTATTATGTCATTTAAGTCGAATTTTCTATAAGCTGGAACAACTTGTTTTTCTGAATACGGATACAGCTGTATTTGCATATTTGAGTTATTTATTATGCTTTTTTGACAACAGTCTTGCTTTATAAGTATTGCGCTCTGAGATTCGCAAATACGTAATGTGATTGGCTTTATTTGGTAGTTTAATATCAGGCCTATGTTAACATTCAGCATAAGATCGTCAAGTAAAGGCGAATAGAAGTCTGTGTTAGAATTTAAACATGTTGTATCAACTGCATTTTGAGCAGTAATCACTGATTTATCTGAAAACGTTCCTCGACACAGATTTTGAATATCAGGCGATGTGTTAATATGAATAGGAATGAAACTGAGTTTTAATGATTCGCCGCTCTCGCAACGAGTCAACTCATCTATAGTAGACAAATGGGACTCAACCTTATCAACAATTTTTGGAAGAACTCCCCTAGAGTTGACAATTTTTCGCATTATCTTGGGCAAAATGCTACAAAGTTCGGCTGGTAGTTTTGCGTTTACAATAGTCGTTTCTGATTTAAATATTTTTGTTTGGCTTTTTGTAACTTCCAGTGGTATACACGAAATTGATTGTTTCATATGCAATACATGGTTTATTTCAGATGTCAACGCAACATCGAACTGTACAACAACATTAGTAATGCAATGCTTAATTGCAATTTGTTTTTGATTGATAGATTCAATTTGTAAATCTGAAAGACTTTCATCAAATCCAGGAATTAATTTGAGCGTATCTCGTGTATCATTAATTGCTAAAATCGGATTCGCTTTCCGTTTGCAAATTTGACAACATTCGTATCTGCTAACGTCTATTTCAGTTTGTACAGAATTGTCCCTTTTCACTAAAAAAAACATAAAACCCCATAAAAATCAAAATGTAACATGATAAGATTTTATTAAGTACTTTAAATTAACTTACAATTAGTATCCTTGGTTAAATGTTTTTCGTCCTGATTATAGTAAACTCCATTCTTAATCTTCTTGATAACGTTTTCGATAAAATCACTAGCCCATTTACCCTTCGCCCACTGATGCTTTATGTTCGGTTCATATTTTAACAGCTTTTCTTTTTGTGATAATTCGTATTGTTCTATGGGAAGACCAAAATCAATCGAAGTACCGACATCGGCTGAACTGCCAGATATCTCTCTTTGCTTAGCGACGTCGTTAGAAAAACTTTTATTATCGCTATTATTATCCACAGTCGATTTCTTATGTAGAAATTGTAACATTCTGTCTTTGAAATGTCGGATAGGTTTACTTTTACAAATTTTCTTATTAATATTGTCTACCGTTGAGATTGTTTGAACTATACTTCTATCGCTCGATTCCAAACACTTTTTACCTTTGTTCTTAGCACCCAAATTACTATTATCTTTAATGACAATATTTTTTATCTCTTTGTTGTGATCTACATTACAATCGCCATTCTTACTTTGAACAGTTTTATCATTAACCCGATTATTTTCGTCTGTATTATTTGCTACACCTTTAATGTTATCGTTCTTACACCAATTTCGCATAAAGGGCCAAATATGTTCATCTAATCCTGAAAACTGCGGCGGTTGATAATTTATAACTTGAATCGTAGAACTAACCTCTTCTTTAGACAAAATAATTAATGGAAATCTTATCTTAGCTAGTCTTCGCTTTATCTCAGTTTGTGTTAATTTTGGAATAATTGATGTAGTTGGCATGGTGGTTGTTACGCGTGGTTTTCGTTTTAGAGATTCAGCCTTTTTTGTTAATAAGATATTTTGCCCTTTGCTTAAAACTACTTTCGTTATACCATTCATTTGCAATTGTGATTCACTAAGGCTCAGCTTGTCACATTTATTGTGATCTATAAAGTTAAGTTATCATTAAGTATAGTTTAAAAAAAAACATCTTTTAAAAGTTAAAAATCTCACCTTCGTCATCACCCGAAAGATTTTTTATTATGACGCCATTACTAGAATCTGAATTCCAACAAAGAATATCTTTGCAATTATTTAAATCATCGTTGTTTGTTATAGAGTTGTTAATATTATGTTGACAGCAAATATTTCGATTATTACTGGCCCCTTCTGTGAGCATTTTTTTATTATCCAGACTTTTAACTTTACTTTCTAAATGTAAATTGTTTATTGGCTTATGACTTATGTATTTATGACCTATTTTGTCATTGTCACCTTCATCTCGCACATTATTTTGTTTTGGTATAGCATGCAGTTTATTTTTTGTGTGTGTTTTTATTTTTGATTTCTGCTTTTTTTCTTTAGATGGAATCTTATTCTCAATAATCTTTAGCTGTTCATGAATTTCTTGATAGTCGTCCTGTTTATCAATAACTGTAATGCGATCTATACTCGATTGTGAATTGTTTGGAGTTTTATCAACCAAACTCGAAATATAAGTAAGTTCGGTACTACACGTTTCGATAAATCTAAAACATAAATGTAGTTTAAGCATACACATTAAATAATGGTAAAATGAATAAAAATAAAAAAGTTTTACTTTGTATCCTTGCTTCGAAGTTTATTTTGATATTTTGTTTTCTTGACTGATTCTACACTATCTAGTGAAGCAGGCGGTGATGGTGTAAATGGAAATCTGTTCATATTCCTTAGCATAGCCCAAACATCATGAGCATTTATAGCAGACTTTTTATGTGAGTTTTTGCTTTTTCTAGAACACTTTTTTCCATCGCCCGTAAATTGATTTATCATATCAGTGGAGCTACTATCCAGATTTATATTAAGCTGTGAGCAATAACGTGCATCTCTATCAAATATGTCAATTCCTTTACTTTTAACACGCGGTTTTCTATTAGTTCTTCTCTTTTTTATCTTTTGCTGTCTTTCATCTTTGATTTCGTTAAAATATTCGGAATCGTTCATATCGCTTACAGTGCATACTTGGGGTATCGGTGCTGGCTCGTTTGGTAGAGTGAGGACGGATTTTTTCACTTTTTTACTTTTTTTTAAGGACTTAAATTCGTCAGAGTTAGCTTTGTAAATGTTAGCAGCTAGTGGAAAAGATGAAACGAAATCGGTAGTTTTTTTACGCACCAGCCTTTTTTCGGTTATTCTCGAGAGCAACTGTATTCTGTCTTCCTTGAGATAAGGCGACATACACTTTTTTTTCTTTGATCCATTTTGCTTGCTATTGCCACTGCCACTATCAACCACGTAATCGGTTTTCAGTAAACAACACGAACTTTCATTCGAAGATTTTGAACATAATTTTTCATTCGAATTTATTGCCATAACAATAATGTTGTGTCTGATCAAAAGATCTGTAATGTTTAGAATTTTGTGTTTAATTTAAAGCTATGTATACGATTTTAAGTTTAAAAATTCAGTGGCACCTCGAGATAATAGTGCCCATACATACGATTGTTTTAAGAAACAAGCCGTTGAGGGAGCTATATTGTGTTTTGAGATGCGAGCAAGATTTGAGACACGAGAAATCACACCTACACCGCTGTACACGACCTAGTGGTCATGGACACTGGAGTCGTTCTAATAGTTTCTCCTCTTAGACTAGAACTCAGTATGTGCGCTTTTGAAGAATTTTTGATAATTTAGGTTAGTATTTTTTATTTTTGTACATTTACAAAACACTATCACGTTTCTTTTTATAACTATGGGTCTAAAGAAACAGATGATGTCTATTGCAAAGTATGAGCAAAGTGTGCGAATAGTTAACTTGGCGAAGATGTACAGGGGTCGAACAGCAATGATATGTACTGTGCTTGTGTGGAGTCTATAAAAGGTACAACGCTAGCTAAGGCTGGTAAAATAATTTCTAAGCTCCGGACCTCTCTCCCTTAAAAGATAGAGAAACTACTGATAGAGTGCGTGACAGAGAAAGAGCTTCAAGAAGGAACCTTAACACAAAGCATTATGTGACAAAGCACGAGCTGTTTACATTGTGATTTATTGAAGACAACTGAGGTGGTTTTTTTTGGGAGCTAGAACGGATTAATAGCATTTAAATTCATTTAAATGAGAAAAAGTGCTTTGAGATACGAGCAAGGTTACGAAACAAATTAAACTCGTATTTCAATGTACCATCATCCTTCTCCTGCCCTTTTCCCACTCTAAGTGGGGTTGGCACAACATGTTATAAACATATCACATGATTTGGCTAGATATTTTACGACCGGCTTCCTGCCTGACGTCAAGTTATCTTGGTCTTATTTTACGAAACCTCGGTAAAAAAGAGGGTGGTCTATTCTACTCAGCCGGATACCACATAGCAGGTTAACTTACCTTAGTCGCCTTTTATGACACCTCGGTAAGAAATGGGGGTGGTCTATTCTACTCAGCCGAGCTCGATGTACCACTGTACAACTAACGCTAGAAAGGAATAAGTATATGCGAAAATGTTTTCATAAATCTGCAGAGAGATAAAAATTAATAGTATTCCGGACCTGGATATAAAAAAGGAGGAACCCAATTTGAAGTTGCTTTGGAGTTCAAACTATTTTCTTACTTACCCTAGGCTGTAAAGAAAGATTTATTCACAGTAATTTCGAATTATAAAACCTACAAGACTAAATCACTCCTACATTGAATTAAACTTATTATAGCAGGAAAATGGTTAAATATTACAGTAAAAAAATTATATAAATTAAGCCATTGACATAACAAAACAAAATTATTGGTGACAAAATTTAAATACTTTGTTTTTCTTAACCGAATACGGTTATTATAATTATTAAGGTTAGGTAATAATACAAAACTTTTTTGTATTTTTTGCTTTGTGAACAGTTACATTCTATAAATGAATTGTACTAACATTCTTATAGAAATCTGAAATTTATAATATTAATACAATTATAAATAATAATAATAAATATCAGATATTTTACAATCAATAGGTGTATCAAAGTAATAAGCTTAAAAATTAAAAAAAAATCTGTATGGGGTTAGATGTTTATTTCTAAAAATAAGTCAAAATAAACATTTTTTATTAATACCAATAATTGTTTTCTTTTCAATTAAGATTAAACTTAGATGTTTCTAGGATATATATGACGCAGAATGGCCATCACTAGGAATAGTGGTTGTCTCCTTACTCTGTGGGCTATGTTTGTGGGTGGGAAATTCAAAGAGGAGTTGACAGAAATTATAATTATTTGTCTTCAAGGAAAAGTAAATCACACAATAACTTTGGAGAATTAGTAAAACAGTAACAATAATTAATATTCGTCTTGATATTCTTATTTAAATGACGATTTGTCGCAGATGTGGTGCGCTGGCTCTTTTCACATCAATTTCTAGTTAAAAGATGGCCGCCCCGCTGCCACAGTAACGACACTTCGTCTGAATGACATCTGTTGTCATTCAATGTAACATTTTAAATCTCTATCAATATTTCGAACGCCGTCACGGCCGGACTGACATACGACCGTCCTCGGGCGTTACAAATTATTTGCATCTCGTGATAGATTATCTGAAACAAAAATTATCTCATCACTAGGATGTCCGCTCGATCATCCTGCCTCAACTAAACATAAGCACTGAGGTAATAGGGTACAACCACTTTAGTTGGTTATCATCAAATTTAATGAGGACAATACTATAATATTATTCAGGGAAAACAGCACTCAAACATTAGCGTAATTTATTTATCCTCCTAGTGGTAGGGGTTGCCTTAAATCGCGATAGGCCCGTACAAAACAATATTCATCTGGGCCAACCAGTGTGATGCAACACTGTTGTCCAGGATCAACTTCCATCTGGGCTAGGCCAGTGTGTCCCCTCAACTACTCCACATAAATTCAGCTCGGACGACACTGCCCATCCAGGATCAACTCACATCTGGGCTAGGCGAGTATGTCCCTTCAACCAATCCTCGTGGATATGGCCCGGACGACACAGCCCACCCAGGATCGACTCACATCTGGACCAAGTAAGCGAGTCCCTTCAACCACCCATTAGGCAATGGCCCGGACGACACTTCTTGTCCAGGATAAACGCTCATCTGGATCCGGCTAAGGAGTCCCTTCAACCAAACCTTTTGGGGGTATGGCCCGGACGTCCCTACCAGTCCAGGATAGACCAAAGAAACATTACCTCTGACCGATGTAGCGCGCTCTTTTAGCATAGGTCCACATTATGCTACCCCGGTCAGGATCGACACCTTTATTCAGTTATTGACACAAAAAAACATGGCATTAACATACCTATAATAAATTATCTTGTTCAGCATAAATCTCTACCTCATTTTGTACATCCCATGTTTCTGGATCAGAAAATGTAGTAAGTGTTT
Organism: Morpho helenor; assembly: GCA_029227775.1. NCBI lineage: Eukaryota > Metazoa > Arthropoda > Insecta > Lepidoptera > Nymphalidae > Morpho > Morpho helenor. Next base: position 10,360,228 of record JARGCU010000006.1, read on the forward strand.
CTGAACCCGCTGTCAAGGTACGAGAATTACCAGAAATAGTGTCCGAGTCAGCAGTCAAAGTGTCAGAGTTTGCAGACACCACGGCATTTTCGTCAGTCAAACACATACTATCTACATCTTCTGGCGCCGTCTCGGCCTCATCGTAATTTAGAAGGTTCATCGTAGTTTCGCGTAAACCGTCGTGACCTTGAGGTATTGCGCGCAAATTCTCATGTGAATACTTATATGTTCGATTGGCACCATCCAATCGTCTTAATTCATACCGATCGTTATCTAGCACAGAAGTTATAACAAATGGACCCTTAAACTTCCTGTCTAGTTTAGTCTGGTTCCGTTCACTATGTTTGAGGAAAACAAATTCCCCTTCTGAGAATGGCTTTATTTTTGCACGTCCCTGATTGAAACGACCCGTCTCATACCTAGCAGCCCTTTGAATATTAGCCGACGCATCATTTCTAATAATATCAAGATCTAAACGAACTAGTTGATCATGACCTTCAATATTTATTTTTGACAAACCTAAAGATTGTGCACGGATCCCTAGCATAAGTTCTATTGGTGACTATTTTGTAACAGCTGATTTAGTGCTATTTAACGCTAGCTGGATATGTCCTAGTTCATCGCACCAAGTTTTATTTGGATCATTTTCTACGATCGTCAATAGGCTTTTAAGAGTTCGCATAATCCTCTCAACTTGCCCATTGGCTCTACTTGAACCCGTGGCAATTAAATGAAGCTGAATATTATGTGATGCACAAAAATATTTGAAATCAGAGCTAATATAACATCGACCTTGATCCGCAATTATTCTTTTAGGCGCTCCAAATAAGAAGACTGCCTTTTGAAGCGCATGTACCGCACTTTTAGCATCAAGGGAAGATGTATGTTCTAATAAAACAAATTTAGTAAAACCATCAATAATTACTGAGCAGTATTCTTTACGGTCACTTCTGCCACTAAGCTTTCCTGTAAAGTCAATGTGTATAGTGTGCCAAGGCACAGGAACTTTTGATATTGGGTGAAGCTGTACGGGCTGAGCCCCTTGAAGCTTTACAAACTATACACGAGTCAATGAATTTTCGAACACATTTTGACATTTCTGGGAACCAGTATTGCTCATATAATTTGTCTAAAGTTTTATCTTTTCCCAAATGTTGTATCTCACTGTGAATATGATTAATAAGCGTCCAAATCAACGATCGTGCGACGACAGGTAACCAGGAACTTGTTTTATTCCTATCAATTTTCCTGTACAAAATGCCATTTCTAACATCGTACGTCTTAGCTACTGTTTCACGTAAACATTATTATTAGATTTTGCTATAAGATCTTGAATTTCGGTGTCGCGTTTTTGTTCCACGGAAAGCCAATCTTGGTGAAGTTCTACATACTGAACCTCCTTCGTATTTGTTTCATATGGAGATTTACAGGTAGCATCGATATTGGGATTCGGCAGTACTGGCAGTTCGGGGTCAAAAATGGTAAGCACAGGCTCAGACGTAAGTATTTCTATAATAGAGTTACGAATTCCTTCGTATTTTTGAGACCATGATATAGATCCCTTCAATTTTGTGAGCGGAAACAATGGACCTACGACTTGCGTAAAATTAGGAATAAACTTACGGAAATAAGAAGCAAGGCCAAGAAATTGCCGCACCTGTGTAGCTGTTTTAGGTTGTGGAGTGTCTACTAAAGCTTGTATTTTTCGCGAGTATGGCCTAATCTCACCCGATTGGCGGAAATAGCCCAGATAATTTATTTTCCGTTTCATAAATTTGCATTTTTTTAGATTTAGTGTGAAACCAGACTTTGTCAAAGCATCCAAAACATGGTCTAATAGCTGCAGACCGTTGGCTATATCAGCAGAGTAACACAACACGTCATCCATATAAATAAGTGGCTTATCTGTGAGATGAGTCAAGGCTTTAGTAATACACCGCTGATAGACCGATGGGGCGTTCCGCAAACCAAATGGCATAGCAAGATATTCATATTGCCCTTCTGGAGTAACGAATGCAGTCTTGTCTATGGAATCAGGGTGCATCATGATCTGGTGGAACCCTGATGCCATATCTAAAGATGAGAAATGGTTTGCCCCTGAAAGCTGATCTATTTGTTCTTCGATCCGTGGTAAAGGATAGTGTTCGGGTTGTGTATTGGAATTAAGTTCCCGGTAATCTACACACATCCTATATGACTTATCTTTTTTCTCAACTAATAATATCGGACTAGCAAATGGGGAACAACTTTCACGAATTACGCCAGAATCAAGCAATTCTTAAATCTTTTCCCTCACTATCTGTTTTTCTGCTGGAGCTAATCTATAAGGACATCGTTGCACGATTTTGTGGGGATCTACTAAATTTATCTCACACTTCCCAGTTTTAACACGACGGGTAGGAATACCATTGGAAAAATAATCGGAATACTTATTTAATATTGATACCAAAGAGTCCCTTTCAGAGCCCAATAAATCTGTATCAATCATTGTAAAATCAAATTTAATAGACTGTAAATCACAATAATTACTTTGTTCCTTATAACAAAAAGTAAGGTTATCGTTATCAATTTTAACACATAATCCTTGATCAAAAATGTCTCTACCAAATCAATAGGGTCTGAAATATGAGTGTCAGGTACTACATGGAAAAGCAAATTCACCGTTAGATCATCAATGGTCACGTCACTTTGAATTTGTGTCTTACTTTGAACATCATCACAGCCTATACCACTAAGATGAACTAGACTGTTGCGCACAGTACCATCAAGTTTGTCACAGTAGCTCTCTTTTAATAATGAACACTACGAACCGCTATCGAACAAAAAAGAAACTGACTCACCAGAAGATGTCCTAAGAGTAGCCCTGGAGGGGCGATGCCCACATTGATGGACTTCCTTGACCGCAGCTCTACTAACTTTCTTCCTTTCCGGACAAGAAGTTGCTACGTGACCAGGCTGACCACATACGTAGCAAGAAACCACAGTCTTCTGCTCCATATGGATTCGTAACGTCTTGAACCTTCATAACGGTATCATCACGTCGCTTCCTACACTCAGCAATACGATGTCCAGTGTATCCACAATAGTGGCATCTTCCGGGAAATTTTCCCGTGTTTCGGATTTTCTTAGCTTCAATTTCATGGTATTCAGCATCCGACCGTCGCTTAAGAGACATTCCACCAAGAATACGGAATAAATGAGCTCTGGCGGTAACAGTTTGAGAATTCAATTCGCGACGTATTAAGTTGTCCTTCTGGCAAAGTACCGATATAACAAACCCCATAATAACTTCTTCAGACATCGTACAATTAGGTATTTGTTCAATGAGATTCCACAACCTTAATGCGGATTCAGACGCTGACTCTGTGGCATTTATTCGAAAACGTAAAATATCATCAAAATAGTCTTGAATAAGTTTAGGATTAGAGAACCTTGCGATGAATAGCTCTGTGGGCCCCTTCGACGACCCACAGACTATTGTTGATGCGCTGGTTTCAATAAATAAAACTCTTCTATTAACTGCGAAAATAAAACTTGCCCCGGCTGACTGTTGAGAGTGGACACTTGTTGCTTCTTGAGCGTCGCGTTTCGAGTGACCATTTGTGTGCCGACCGCCATTGTTTTTATGCGCTAATGGCGGCCGGCACTCTATGAGTTTGCGCGTCCGACTCTCGGACGAGCTATAGTCAGCCGGTGCGGGGGGACATTTCGTCTTTATTTTTAAAACCCTTTTTACATTTCTATTACTTATTCTATCTTATAGTACTATAAATAATTTTTAATTGCAAATAATTGTGAGCAAATACTAAACTAAATACTAAATAACTAAAGTCGCGAACATCTCTCCCGCCGCAGCTCCCGAAGCTGTCCCTGTGTCTAGTGTTCGCGATTTTCGAGCTCGACGGGTAGGATGATTAACTTCTTTGTTGGCCGGCGCAGGATTCCCTTGGTAGTTTTAACGTCGACCGCTCGAACCCACCGTCTGGACCGGGATATGTAGTCTCGACGACTCCGCGTGGCCACCTGTTGCGATGCAAGGTTCTATCTGCGATCGCTAGATCACTCTTCTCGATGGCACCTTCCGCGTAAGGCTCCCGCCGGTGTTGCAGGACCGCTAGTCGTTGGCCTGTTCTCCAAACCCGGCGTCCCGAAGTGTCTGTGTTTTTGAAGGCTCTGAACTGTGTAGAGCTGTCGGGCGCGACTCTTGGCGCACTCGCTTTGCTCGCCAATTGGGATTGCGTCTCTTTTGTCCATGCGGGGTCTTTTTCTATGTTCTTTGCATTTCTCTTGCGAGTTATCATACATTTCTGCCTTTTTCGAAGTAGATCGATGAAAAGCAGCACTCGCGCTGTAACCCGTGTGACGCGTATCCAGCTGGAGAATCTGTCTATCTTCGGGAGTGCTTCTAGCAGGCTTGTGGTACTAGTCACGACGTTAACTCTCTCTTCACCTGTGGATTCATTTTCCGAGCTTTCTTCTTCTCGCGGCCACTGTTCTTCTCTCTTGTAGAGAAAGTCGGGTCCGCGATACCATCGATGTCCAGAAGTGAAGTCGTGAGGAGTTTCTCTGGTTGCATCGTCAGCGACGTTCAGTTTCGTTGGTACCCATCGCCATTCGGTTGTCTTAGTGTTTTCGGCGATCTCTGCTATTCGATGAGCGACGAAAGGTTTGTATGTTCGAGGACCGTTGCGCAGCCATATCAGAACCGTCCTGGAGTCCGACCAATAGTATCGACGTGACGGTTTCACGTCATGCTCTTCAATTATGGTGTTGGTGAGGCGGCAGCCGAGCACCGCTGCTTGAAGCTCGAGTCTCGGTATCGAGATCGTTTTCAGCGGGGCCACTCTCCTCTTTCCTGCTATGAGCGCGACATGTACGTTCCCGTTCTCGTCGATGACTCTCCAATATGACACTGCTGCGTAGGCCGTCGCACTCGCGTCGACGAACGTGTGAATCTCTATGTTTCGAGCTCTCGCTATGTGAGGGTAGCATCGAGGCACTGAGAGCTCTTGAAGTTGCCGAGTCTGTTTCATCCATTTCATCCAGGCTTTGGCTTCGCTTTGATGGAGTTCAGAGTCCCACCCTATGCCGGAGCGCCAGACGTCTTGCAGGATTTTCTTCGCTTGTATGGTGACCGGAGTAGCGATGCCCAGCGGATCGTAAATTGACATTATGATCTTCAATGCCTCTCTCTTCGTAGGCGTTCGCTCGTTCTTTACTATGTCTGCTGGAAGTTTGCAGAGCTTCATGTTGAACGACAGCGTATCAGGCTCCGTGTTCCACACCATCCCCAATATCTTGTCCGAGTTGAGGTGCAGTGTCTCTTCGGCGTGCTGCGGTGATAACGCGGAGCGTACTTTGATCGAATTCGAGTTCCACTTCTTCAAGTCGAAGTTGCCCTGACGATGAATCTCAGCGACTTGTGATGAGACTCTGATGGCTTCTTCTTCTGTCTTGAAGCTGGCTAGGTAATCGTCGACATAGTGATTTTTCGTGATGGCGTCTACCGCTTCCGGATGCGTCTCGCGGTAATCTTCAGCGTTTCTATTTTTCACAAATATCGCCGTGCTTGGTGACGATGTTGCGCCGAAGATTACGCTCTTCATCCTGTACTCCGTTGGTGGTAGGCTGCTATCTTCTCGCCACAGGAAACGTTGCATGTCGCGATCTTCTTCTATGATTGTGATTCTCATAAACATGTCTTGAATGTCACCGATGACTGCTACAGGGTGCTGACGGAAGCGCATGAGTACCCCGGGTAACGACTGGAGTAGATCAGGCCCTGCTAGCAACATGTCGTTCAGGCTGACACCCTTGGTTCTGGCGGCTGCGTCGTGGACGATGCGGAGCTTCTCGGGCTTCTGCGGATTGACTACTGCAAAGTGTGGCAGGTACCAGGTCTTCGCAGATCTTGACGCTGGTGCGAGTTCCGCGTATCCTTTCTCTATGAACAATTGCATCTGTAACTTGTATTTTCTCTTGAGGTCTTCGTTGCGGTCGAGCTTCTTTTCTATAAGCTCGAGTCGACGTAGAGCGGCACTGTAGTTTGCTGGTGGTGTGAAGTCGTCTCTCTTCCACAGCAGACCCGTTTCGAAGCCTCCCGCCGGTAGTCGACGCGTCTTTTCGTTCAACGTGTCTATCGCGCGTTGCTCTTCAGCGTTGAACGATCTTCTTGCTTCGACCCCTAGAGATTCGAGTGCGAAGTGTTCTTTCATCATCGCTTCCATCGATATTTCCTCATCCTCGGAGATGACCAGGTGATTGATGTGTTGCGTGGATCTATTTCTATTGATGCGCCCAGTACCATGTAGCACCCAGCCGAGGCTAGTTAGCGAGGCTACAGGTTCTGTTCTGTTTCCACGACGAATTTCATGGGTAATCAGGAACCGCCAGTTGTCTTGACCCAGCAGCACCGTCGGTTTCCCATTTTCGTAAACTATCTTTTCTTCTATTTCTTTCAGATGAGCGCACGAACGAGTCAGTTGGTTCGATACTGACTGCGGAGACAGGTGTAGATCTTGCATCGTACGCGCCGAGATGTCGTATTCCTTGCTGTCGCGTCCGCGTATGTTGAAGCGTACGCGTCGAGCTTCGGTCGCGTCGATCTTCGTACCCGCCACTCCTTCTATATAGAACGGTTCTGGAGGCCCCGTGGCGCCGATCTTCTCTGCTACCGCCGTCTCGATGAGGGTGCACGTAGAGCCGTCGTCGAGCAGCGCGTAGGTGTCGCAGGTGCCTCTTGGTCCCGATACTTGAATGGGTAATATCTTCAGGAGCGCGGTCGTAACTTTCTCTTTTGTTGACGTCACGATGTCTGTAGATTCTATGCTGCTTGTTTTCTCTGGAAGCTCTCTATGTAGCAACGGGTGGTGTGTGTTTTCACACCCGTTGATGTCGCACTTCTTTGTCTTGCAGGTGTGGCGAAACTTGCGTATCTTCAGGCAGCGGAAGCACAGGTGATGCTGCTTCGCCAAGTCCCACCTCTTCGATACTTCTGCACTCTTGAAGTTCCGACACTCGAACGATTGGTGGTTGTCCTTTTCACAGATGAGACAACGCTGTACTTCTTCTTGAACTGGATCAGCGGGTTTCTTTTCCAGAGTGTGGAAGCTTCGCGCTATCTTCTTGCCGGCTGGCTCCCGCCGGTCTTCCGACGGTATCTGCTCCACCGGCGCGAAACTCCCGCATCGCTCCGCCGTCTTCTCGAAGAAGCTCGATAAGGTGATGAGGTCCGGCTGATCTTCTTCTTGTTCAGCCGCGAAGTCGTAGTAACGATATCGCAATGCAGACGGTATCTTTTCGACGACACCTCTGACGATCTCTGCATTGTATAAGTAGTGAGGTTTGTTGAGGGCTCTCACTGTTGCTGTAACGTTGATGATCTTCGATGCGAATATACAGATATCGCGGGGGTTCTCGGTCAGCCGGGGTAGCGCTCGAAGTTTATTCAATTCCGCCATAACGAGGGCGTCCGGTCGACCGAATCTTGATGCTAGTAACTTCATAACCTCCGACGATGTCGTGTTGCCAATGAACAGGCACTGAGCCGCCTCTTTTGCGGCCCCTCGAAGACTTCTTCTTAGTCTTGCTAAATTTTCTTGTTCGCTGAGTAGTAATGCTGACTCCTCGAACGCAGTCTTGAATGGAAGCCAGTCGCACGATGCGCCGTTGAAGCTCGGTAGCTCGTGACTTCTATATGCGACCGGTTGAACCGCGCGTGCTGCGTGCGTGATAGCAGCCGCTAGTTCTCTATAATCGAAGCTATCTTGACGTCTTGTTGACGGATCTATACCGACGTGAGGCTCTATAAACTCATCGTGCCGCTTCGGGCCCGTGTGGAGTTCCTGAGGACGGGGCTCTGTTCGCGCCGTCTCTGTCGCACGCCGGTCTTGCGTCTCGTTCTCTCTTTGAACAGGAACGCTTCCGTTTTCTATCCTGGTTTTGTTGTGCGGCTCCATGGTTAGAGCTAGCGCACTCTTCGATAACCATTGTGACGTCATCTGTTCTTTGATGGTATCGTCCTCGTTGTCACTCTCGTCTTCGTTGTCGGTTTCTTCCTCCAACGCTAATACACGTGCGGCAGCAAGTTCTACTTGTTTTCTTAATAATTCTTCTCGGGCCTTTGCGAGTTCTTTTCTTCGATGCTTGCCAGATGAACTATGCGGACGCGACGTCTTCTTCTCGGATGCTTGTGTAGCGTCGACGGATTCTTCTCGTGCGGCCGTTCCCGAAGCTGACGCCTCTTCTGTGGACGTAGTCCGGGTTGTGACGGTCCCGCACGCTGTTTCCGCCGATGACGATTCCGTGCTAGTAGCCCCCGTCGAAGACTCTGTCGTCGTTTCGCTTTGCTTCTGACTTCTTGTTGCTGGCATTTTAACTGGGATAGTCTCGAAAAAGACTCTTTATATATGGCCTCGAAAAGGACCTTTGGATGTGTGGTCTCGAAAAAGACCTTTGGATGTGGTCTCGAAAAAGACCTTTGGATGTGGTCTCGAAAAAGACCTTTGAATGTGGTCTCGAAAAAGACCTTTCTATTGTGGTCTTGAAAAAGACCTTTTTTATTTTTCTTCAATATGCTGAAGAACCCGAAAATGGTACTTCGAATAATCTTCTAATCTTGATTCTTGTATACGGCTTCTGAAGGACCAGAAAATGGTACTTCGAATACTCTTCTAATCTTCATTCGGCTACCGAAGGACCAGAAAATGTGGGCCCCTTCGACGACCCACAGACTATTGTTGATGCGCTGGTTTCAATAAATAAAACTCTTCTATTAACTGCGAAAATAAAACTTGCCCCGGCTGACTGTTGAGAGTGGACACTTGTTGCTTCTTGAGCGTCGCGTTTCGAGTGACCATTTGTGTGCCGACCGCCATTGTTTTTATGCGCTAATGGCGGCCGGCACTCTATGAGTTTGCGCGTCCGACTCTCGGACGAGCTATAGTCAGCCGGTGCGGGGGGACATTTCGTCTTTATTTTTAAAACCCTTTTTACATTTCTATTACTTATTCTATCTTATAGTACTATAAATAATTTTTAATTGCAAATAATTGTGAGCAAATACTAAACTAAATACTAAATAACTAAAGTCGCGAACAAGCTCCTTGACTGTGATCCACGTGATTTCATTTAAATTAAGCTTCGTAAGACATTGAGCTGCACGGCCTTTTAGTGCATTAGTTAATGCAACGAGTAAGTGGACACCTTCTAGACGTTGGCTACGTACAATTACTTCCGTCACTCTACACCAACCTTCTATATCTGAATCAGCCTCATTTGGGTCAAATTTAAGGAATGATTGATTGGTACTAACAGGTGCTGTTGTGCTGTGTTGCGCTGATAAAACACGGTTAAGCAATTGTTCCATGTTCTTCAAAAGATTTTCAGCATGTGTAGTATTTGGAAGATTTGTTTTATTTCCCTCGGATCCCACTTCTGATGACGCAGAATGGCCATCACTAGGAATAGTGGTTGTCTCCTTACTCTGTGGGCTATGTTTGTGGGTGGGAAATTCAAAGAGGAGTTGACAGAAATTATAATTATTTGTCTTCAAGGAAAAGTAAATCACACAATAACTTTGGAGAATTAGTAAAACAGTAACAATAATTAATATTCGTCTTGATATTCTTATTTAAATGACGATTTGTCGCAGATGTGGTGCGCTGGCTCTTTTCACATCAATTTCTAGTTAAAAGATGGCCGCCCCGCTGCCACAGTAACGACACTTCGTCTGAATGACATCTGTTGTCATTCAATGTAACATTTTAAATCTCTATCAATATTTCGAACGCCGTCATATATAATTCATAATTTTTAAACGTAAACAATACAGCTGTGTTTGACTTTGACATTTTTATTGTTTTGACATATTATGTTCTATAGCTGCGGGCGATCAATAACAAAATTTTCTTCATGAATTACGTATTAAAAGAGAATTGTCTGAAAACAAAATAATAATGACTGCAGAAGTTCATTCAAATATAATACAGTATGTCCCATTCACATCGTTTGTTCATCCATCGTTTTGGCACAGTCTAACTGATTTAAAATTGAATGTCGACAAATTAAATGAGACGACAAAACAAATTTACGGAAGATTTTGCTATCGCGATGATATTGGTGCCGTGTTTGAGGTCGATGGTACCTCTTATAATAAGTAAGTAATATAATAGTTATAGTAGTGATCGATATTTCAAATCAAATCAAAATATCTTTATTCAAATAAGCTCTTTCAAGCACTTTTGAATCGTCAAAGATCAATATGATTAATGAAGCTACAACTGGTTCGGAATGTTGCTCTTACCGAGAAGAACCAGAAAGAAACTCAACAGTCAATCTTTTAAACATTTTCAATTTTACATTATTAAACCACAGTCTTGTATGAAGCTGAAAGGATTTATTATTTGCTGGTTCTGTTTAATTTTAAGTTGTCTATTTAGCATTTATACTTGGGTCAATCCTGTTTATTCCTCTTCAACCGATGAACATTCTAACAAAAATGTGATGGTTCTTTGAGCCTGGGTGTATATTTGTACTTAGGTATGTATTTAAAATTATATATGTATATATTTACCAGTTGTCTGTCACCCATAACACAAGTATTAAGTTACTTTGGGGATGGACAACCCTGTATGTAAGTGTCCCATGTTGCCTCTTCTGCTTTCCAAAATGCTGAGCTATAAAAATTATTTTGGTTCTTCTACAGATCTCCTCATTCCAGATTTGATAATGTAGAGATACTCCAAGCATAATTCACTCCATCATCTACAGAGTGACTCTGATTATTAACTCAACAATTAAATTTATCCCAAGCTGTATAATTTCTTAATATCTTCAGGCATGAATATTGCCATAGACTTCATTACAAGGATGAAGTATATTGTATGTGTTTATCATACCTTAAAAAAACTACCATACCTTAAAAAAACTAACCATAAAACTACCTTTTCCAAAACTCACCTAAATCAATTTAACTAATTATATATGATTATTTTTTTTATTTATTTATTAATACTTTATTGAACTCCACATTTTATAAATACAAACATTTGATTAATCCTAAACAAATAAAAATTTTGTACTGCACAAAAGGCGGCCTTATCGCTTATAAGGGATTTCTTCCAGACAACCTTTAGATTAGGAAAACTGTAAAGCACAGAGCAGGTAGGCGGTGTATAATTATAAACTGAAATACTAATAAGTATAAACTAATACATAAACAAATTACACAGATGGTAATATTATACTACATATTATATACAAACTAATAAATAGATAAATAAATATAGACACATACATGTATGTTACATATATACATAAAAACTTGCTTATGTATATGATTATGTGGCAATCATACAAACTTTTACATTTTAATAGTGCTATGATTACTTTACATTTTTTTATTAAATTTTTTTTAAAGGTTACTAGCAATTTGAGTTACAAATTACTAGTAAACTTGTTAACTCCTCCAGCTAAGCTAAATGCTTATACTAGGAATGGGTTCACGTCAGAAGTATAATGGATAGGATTCAAACCCACCATTATACTATTTATTTAGAAGGTAGTTTAAAGTTTTTGATCTATTTTTTAGTGTGCCAGAGACAGAACTACTTTATATCAGTATAATGGGAACACTCATGAACAAAAATACTATTGAAGATTTCAAATCCATTGACAAAGCAATGCTGCTCAACAGTGTTGGTGAAATGATTTGGGCTAATATAAAGACTAGATCTTGGATTAATAGCCCTAGTAGCCTATTGAATTTTTTTATACTTTCATTTGCTGTAAGTATATACCAAATTCAGGATTTCATTTTCATGTTTAGTGTTAAAACATAAAATAAAACATGATCTACAGAGTTCTGGAATAGGGGTGAGCAACCTATTTAATCAAATTTTTTAATTAAATTTTAAAATTTTCTTGGAGGCCTGCACCTAAAGTAACACTTATTAATTATTTACAAAACTTAATTTTTTATTAAATATAAGAATTAAAAAATAAAAAAAAGTTATGATTTTAGTTTAGTATTTACTACTATTTTATAACAATATATTAATGGGAGAAAGCCTATAAAATAAAAATTGATTTTGGAAATGCTTGGCAGATCGCATGTTTAAAGGGCCCCAAGTGACCTGTGGATTGCATGTTGCTCATCTCTGTTCTAGAACATTTTACATCAACAACAAAAATATAATAATATTTTTATTGTTGATGTGTAAACAACAACTGACACTGTGGATGCAATTTTGAAGAAACATAGAATCTTATGCAAAGGTAACTCAAGTTTATTGGGATGTGACCTGTGTGTTTATATAACAATACAGAGTACTTTTTTATATATATCTTTGTAATACATGTTAAATATGTAATACATGTTAAAATATAACATGAACAGAAAAATTTCTTATAGTTGTATAAAATAATATTCCTTATAAAGGTTTCTCTGTACTCATTTGGCATTATGTCATATTTGTTTTATAACTTTCAGGATCTCAAAAAGTTTCATTATTATTACTGGTTTGCATTTCCCTCACCGAGCCAACCTACAGTCTGTATCAAAGAATCAAGCCAAATAACAACACTATTTAATGATAAACAGTTGAAGGAATTGTTACAAAGCTACAAACTTTTAGACGAAACACAGAAATGCTTCTTCGTGCTAAATAGAGAAAGCGATAACGTACGAGTTGAAATTCTATCGAAGGTGTTCGATAAAGCAAATGAAAAATTGAATATTGATTTGTCAAATTTATATTTTGCATTTACGGATCCCAGCAATGGTGCGAATCCTGGATGGCCGTTAAGATTGTTTTTGGCTGCTTTACTGGAGTATAGTCCTATTTTTGTTGGAAAAACAATTCTAGTTGTAAGCATAAGATGCAGCAAAGACGGTGGTTTGGGCAGCAGTCAAATTTTTCATGTAATGATTCCAGAGGTTTGTTTTAATTTTTTTAAAGTAATTAAAAAAAAATGTATTTGCTAATACAGTCAGAAAAACATTTGAATAACTTTGGTATGACTTTAAATTTAGAATAACTAATCATGCTTTTTTTTCGAAATTATTTTGTGTCCCTAAATTCCAAATTGAAATATGAGATCTAATAAAAAAATATTTTTAAAAATTAAATTGAGTTTTCGTTTTAGAACGTTCAGTCGTCGGAAAATGTTGGTTGGGTTGGATGGGAAAGAAATGATAGAGGCAATTTTGGACCAAAACTAGCCAATATGTCTGCATCGATGGATCCTATTAAGTAAGACTAAAAACGGCTGAAAAGTTATATAAAACCTGTATGTAGTTTATCTGTGTTGAGATGTATGATTATTACTTTGTATCTATACTAATATATAAAGCTGAAGAGTGTTTGTTTGTTTGATTGATTGTTTGTTTGAACACCCTAATCTCAGGAACTACTGGACCTATTTGAAAAATTATTTTAGCGTAAGATAGTCCATTTATCGAGGAAGGCTATAGGCTATATAATTTCACGCTAAGATAAATAGAGAGGAGCAGCAACAAAAAATAGTACGAAAACGGAAAATTTTAAAGCATTCCTTGCGTGCGCTGTGTAAACGGTAATAGTTATTTAAAAATCATGTATGTAATTGTTGTAATTGTTCCCATCTAATAGTCCTAAATAAAAGTCCGCGACAGCATATGTCTAGCTTTTAAGGTTGACCCACTTTAACCATTTTTATGGTTATCAAATGACTATATTACGGTTTTAATCTCTCCATGCGGGCGGAGCCGCTGGCGATTGCTAGTATTTATATAAAGACATAAGCATATCATAAATATGTATTTGAGACAGTGTAAGGATATTGATGTCAATATCCTTACACTGTCTCAAGCGCACCACGTCAGTATCACCAGAGCTGTAGGCGGGAGTGGATGTATGACATACTATTAGTGTGTTTGAGCTGTAAACTAAACTCCTAAATATAAGTGGCCTTATACAACTATATATAAATGTAATAAATAAAATTTTAATTGTAGCATGAATAAGATATTATTATTCTAGGTTAGCAGACACAGCCTCTGATCTGAACATCAAATTAATGCAATGGCGTCTAGTACCTGATCTCAATGTAGATGTTATGAAAGAAACTAAGTGCCTATTGCTTGGAGCTGGTACTCTGGGTTGTCATGTTGCGAGAGATCTCTTGGTACGTATGCTGTAACTTTACTTCTCCGCGTTACCACTCCCGGAGAAAATGTAGTTAATCATGCATATAATTACTGCGCTTTAAACAAAACTTACTAATGGTATATAATTTGATCAATTTAGTCTTAATATTTAATTTCATAATTTTATGAGTCTTTAGGTCATATTATGTTACAAATCAAGAGTAAAAAAACGTGATATATTAATCTTAAATATGAATAATTTCAACATGCAGTAACAAAAACAATTTCTTTCTCTTTGTATCTTAGCTTAATTATACATGTATTTTATCTAAACTTCTACAAATTTAGCATGCTCAAAAGTCAGTAGTACCTGCTGCTTTGTTGCATGGTAGTAGTAACGGCCTGTTACAATCCCACTGCTGGGCATAAGCCTCCTGTCTCCATTCCTGGAGAGAAGGGTTGGAGCTAAGACCTACCACGCTGCTCCTATGTGGATTGGTATTTTACACATATCCTCAAATCCCTCCAGAGATATGCAGGTTTCGTCACGATGTTTTGCTTCACCAAAGAGCGTGTGTTAAATTGCAATTATCAATTGAACACATAAGTTTTAATAGATAAACTAATTGGGTTTTCGTCGCATAGTAACGCTTATATCAATATATGTTTTATTATTTTATAGGCATGGGGATTCCGTCACATAACTTTTGTTGATAACAGCAAAGTATCCTATTCAAATCCAACCCGGCAAGTATTGTTTAATTTTCAAGACTGTCTAAATGGCGGTAGAATGAAGGCGGAAGTGGCAGCCGAAAACTTGAAACTCATACTACCTTCTGTGGTAAGTTTATCATATTCAAAAACTAGGGCCCAAACTAAACTATTTAAAATCACCTTTGCCGTATTTGATATCTGAAGTCGAGATATTGTTGGTAATTTCCCTGTATTCTTTCAAATAAGGTGCCATTATGAAAGTCGTATTCCTGGAATCTAGTTTTTTTTTTCGGAGAAGTTTCCACTAGCTCAATTTATAGTCTATAATTCAAGGGTTCGAGATGACCCCTTAACCTTGGGACTCCGCACTGCCCTTTCTGAGTCCTGCGGTAGCTACGAAACTGTATTATGTTTGAGTTGGCTAAACATTTTCTCAGTGTACACAAATAGCATGAATCATCCAAGAAATTATTTATTTCAGCGAACAGAAGGCCTAGTACTTCATATTCCAATGCCCGGACATCCGGTAGGAGAATCTCTTAAGGAAGAAACAATCTCTAATATCCAACGGCTTACTGAAGCTATATCTAGTCACGATGTTATATTTTTACTATTGGATACGCGTGAAGCGAGATGGCTCCCAACACTAATTGCAGCGGCGTCGGGAAAGGTATGAAGTTTAGCCTATTATTTGCATGCATTATTATATGCATACATATTATAACACAAACTCCATCGTCTCGTCCGACTATCTACCGTTCCAGATAAACTGAAGAACTACTGAACGTATTTTTGCGGTTATAAGTAACAAACAGTGTGTTTTTTTATTAAAATTTCTGAAAAACAAGCCGCCTGGGAGGTTTTATTGGAAACGCTGCCAAAGCCGGTGAAACCGGACGTCATGTCGGAGTATAGTTTAACGACTCTGAGTCTATTTTTTGTGTTTCTTCTTCCATAATTAAAATAATAATTTGTAATAATTGAATTTAAAAAAAAAAAAATAATAAAAAAAAAATTATTTTAAAATAATAAATTCTTCCATAATTATGGAAGAATTTATGGGAGTCCTGAGTGTTACTCGGTAATTTTTTTAAAGGATATAAAAAAATAAAATTTGAAAAAAACGATACTATATAATTGACATGGGGCTCGATCCTAGGTGTTTTCACCTCCCTAGACCGCCCGTTCCCCAAATTAGCTACCATGACTTTACATTTGACAGCAAAATATACCTATTCTAATCAACGTAAATTTTAGCAAGTTTTCAGTGCCCGGAACATAGATAAACGACATTTTTTTTAATGAAACCTAGCTAGATTGTTTCCCAAAAAAACCCTCTACAAGCTGAATTTTATGAAAATCGTTAAAACCGAAATCGTTAAAAAAAATGATGTAACTCAATTATATTCAAAACATTTCTTTTAGATAGTAATAAACGCGGCGCTCGGCTTCGATAGTTACTTAGTAATGCGGCACGGGGTTAACTCGACGCCTCTTGAGAATAAAGTTGATATTGGTCATGTGGCCGGCAGTCAACTTGGTTGTTACTTTTGCAATGACGTCACTGCTCCAGGAAATGTAAGTAATTGAGTTAAAACTTATACAGAACTTTACCGGACGATATAACATTAAATAAATATACTAATTACTTAAACGTATAAGATAAAATTTCTATCAAAGTACATCATCCTCCTGCCCTTATCCGACTTTAAATGGGGTCGGTACAACATGTTGTAAACATGTTGTCACATGATTTAGGTACGTATTTCACGATCGGCCGACAACACGACCTTAGTCGTATTTTACGACACCTCAGTAAGAAATTAGGTTGGTCTATTCTACGCAACCGGATACCACACAGTCGGTCAACTTGCCTTAGTCGCCTTCTACGACACCTCGATAAGAAATAAGGGGGTCTATTCTACTTAGTCGGATACCACTCGATGGGTTTACTTACCTTAGTCGCCTTCTACGACACCTCGGTAAGAAATGAGGATGGTCTATTCTTCTCAGACGGATACCACATGATCAAAATACATGTAATTTAAGTGTTCAACATTCTTGTTTTGTCTCACTCGCTCCTGTACTATTGATTTTTTAGGTCAAGGTTTTATGTAGAATTATTTGGAATTATGTGTTAGGGTACGGTTATTGATCTTAATAAATAGTGTTTCTTTAAAAACCTTAAATAAGTAAAATAGAAACTTAATTGTCGTTTTATAAGTCAATTGAAAGTAATTTGTTTGAAGTGGCAAATAAAAATTGTGTTGCTCTGTAAACCAAAGTTTTATTATACATTTTTATTCAGTCTTAACCACTATATTTACACTACACAAAAACTAAACCTGTAAACCAAAGAAGCGACAATTAAGTTTCTATTTTACTTGCCGATGCCCTTTAAACTTTGACTGGCCAGCAGTGGATAGTAACCCTGCCTTCAGCTACGCGGGTCGCGGGTTCGATTCCCGCCGAGGGCCAACATTTACTATAAATGAATTTGTTGGTCTTTGGGCCTGGGTGTATATTTGTATTTAAGTATGTATTTAAAAAATATTATTTATAATATTCACCATTATATATATATATATATATATATATATATATATATATATATACCATAACACAATTATTAAGTTACTTACTTTGGGGACGGACGACCGTGTGTGTAAGTGTCCCATATATTTATATTTATTACATTTAAAAAAAAATTTTTTAAATAATAAATATATGGGACACTTACACACACGGTTGTCCGTCCCCAAAGTAAGCAACTTAATACTTGTGTTATGGTAGACAGACAACTGGTGAATATATACTTAGATATTTTTAAATACATACTTAAATACAAATACACACCCAGGCTCCAAGACCAACAAAGTCATTTATAGAATATGTTGGCCCTCGGCGGGAATCGAACCCGCGACCCACGAAGCCGAAGGCAGGGTCACTACCCACTGCGCCAACGGGCCAGTCAATATTAACTTATATATCCATTATGTTTGTATACGTATAGGTTTTTGGTCTTGAAACTTAGTTTCTTTTTTTTATTTCGTAAAAATTACCAAAGCTCTGTCAACCAGGTACTGGTGTTTGAATGAGTTGCTTATCTATCTACAGTCGGTGAAGGACCGTACGTTAGACCAACAGTGTACTGTGACTCGGCCTGGTGTGGCCGCTGTCGCTGGAGCGTTGGCCGTGGAAATACTTATGGGTCTACTTCAGCACACACTTAGGTAATGACAGTTATAGAAATGTTTTTGGTCTACTATATTGTCGACTATAATTTATAATTATAAAACAAAGTCCCAAAAAGCTGTCTGTGAATAATTTTCTCAAAATCTCCTGAAGGGATTTATATAGTTTTCACTAAAAGCTAATGCAATTCTTCCGAAAGGTTTAAGTTAATAGTGCATTACAGTTTTATTTGAATTGTGTTAAAGTCGCGTACGGCACCTATACTAACAGAGATACACTAAAATAATGTACTAGACAATTGTAGATCTACAAAATCCGCAACAGTATGTCTCTATCTCTTATGGTTAACACACAATAACTACTTTTATGTTCAAAATTTCAAGCCAAAATAGGATAGCCATTTTTCGACCGACGGCAGGCGCTGACGTCAGCTTACCTTAGTCACCTACCACGACACCTCGGTAAGAAATGAGGATGGTCTATTCTATTTAGCCGGATTCCACACGGCGGGCCAATTTACCTTAGTCGCCTTTTACGACACCTCGGTAGGAAATAAGGGTGGTCTTTCCTATTCAGCCGGATACCACACAGCGGGTCAATTTACCTTAGTCACTTTTTACGACACCTCGGTAAGAAATGAGGGTGGTCTATTCTATTTAGCCGAATACCACACGGCGGGTCAATTAACCTTAGTCGCCTTTTAAGACAACTCGGTAAGAAATGAGAGTAGTCTATTCTATTCAGCTAGATACCACACGGCGGGTTAATTTACTTTAGTCACCTTTTACGACACCTCGGTAAGAAATTAGAGTGGTCTATTCTATTTAGCTGTTGTAGCCCAGCGGTAACACCGTGCGACTCTTTCGAGGAGGTCACGGATTCAAACCCGGGCAGACGCCAATTAGTTTTTCTGTTAAAGCTTATTTGCCTAATTGATAATTGCAATTTATCACACGCTTTTCGGTAAAGGAAAACATCGTGAGGAAACCTGCATATCTCTAGAGAATTCTAGAGATATATGTAACCTACCAATCCGCATTGGAGCAGCGTGGTAGGTCGTAGCTCCAAACCTTCTCTCCAAAAATGGAGAGAAGAGGCCTATTCTCAGTAGTGGGATAGTAACAGGCCGCTACTTACTTTACTTTTTTACTTTTTCTATTTAGCTGGATACAATACGACGGTTGTATAATATAACTTTTTTTTTTACTAAAATGCGATATTTTCGCGTCTCCCTATGGGAATATAATTTAGATTTTGTTTGCGTTTTCAGGGGCCAAGCTCCTGCTGTATATGACATAACTAAAGAAGAACTTGATACACAAGCTCAAGGCGTATTAGGGCCTATCCCCCACTCAATACGGGGTTTCTTACATTCCTACCAAACAGTGGTACCAACGTGCACAAAATTCAAACAATGTATAGCCTGTTCAGATGTGGTCATAGACAAGTATAGAACAGAGGGTATAGACTTTTTACTGAAGGTTTTCAATAGCGGAACCTATTTGGAAGAAATAACTGGGTTATCAGAGTTGCAGTTAACTGCGGAAATGACTGATGTAAGTTTTTTTTTCAATTTACCAACAGCTTTAACACTTCATTCAAACACGTATTCTATTATACTATTACACTTAGTCTAGATGTAAAACTACTTAAAGGTAAACACCACATGCAAATGTAACTCAAAACTAGTAACTAAAACAATGCGTTAATAAACTAAATGCAACTTACAATTGATAAGGATAACAATTCAATATAGAACTAAGCTAAGTAAGTACAGTAATATTTTTGAGGATTTTTTTTCTTAAATGATGGAGTTACATGGAGTTGTAGCTTTACACAAATTTAGAAATTATCTTAAAACTATGCTGCTACATGAAGCTTAATATATAATTGAGGATTATTTAAGTGATAGTAGCATATCTTAACTGCAGTTAGCTACGCGCCTATCTGCAACGATTAACTTGTAACTATCAATCAAACTGTTAGTTAAAAGTTATTATTTTTTTTGTTGAAAAAATTATCCGCCGAGTTTCTTGCTGTTCTTGTCAGTAAGAGCAAACTTCCGAATCAATGGTAGTCTTTAAAAATATTTGACGATTCAAAAGTACTGAAAACAGTTCACTTGAATAACGATATTTTTAATTTAAATTTGCTTTGCAATTTTAAAGTTTTTTAAATGTATTCATTGCTCTCTTGTCTATGAACGTTATACCCCTTTTTGTATGAACTTTTTTTATTTTACAGATTCTTACGTTATCTGATGAAGATCAAGAGAGTAATTAATAAAATCGACATATCTGAATAATTTAATCTTTAATTCGATGTCGCTTTTATAAAAACCGTGCCTAACCTCAATGTTGCTAGCTCTAGTGCTGTGAAATAATTATGGTGTTGCTATTTTATTAATATAACTATGAAAAGCATTTATTTGTGACCTAATTAATATTACAGGCATCTATTTTATTTATAAAATATATAAAAATGTAAGCATAAATAATAAAAATATTAATTTGAAATAAAATATATTATTGCAATTGAATTTTTGTTTTCTTGGTGTTAATTATTTTTTAGATTTGTTGCATTATAACATACTAGCTTTTACACGCAACTTCAGCAGCAGGGGGTCTTCTCGCATACCTTTGAGGGGTAGGCGGGGTACGGGCCTCGAGGCGAACCTCTTTGCCCGGGCCGGTCCTCGCAGGCTTTGTAGCCTGGGCTGTGTTCGGGCTGTAGGCCCAGGTCACCTAGGTGACCTACAGGATCTCTGGTTCGGGGGGGTCTGGGAATGTTAGCTCCCAGACCGCGATGTCGTTTTCGGGTGGTGTCATCTCCGGTGGTGGTATCAACGTCGGTGGTGGTGTCAAATCAGGTAGTGGTGTCAAATCCGATGGTATCGCCCTTTCGCCCGTCGCGTCGTCCTCATCGTCACCATCGTCGTCCGCGTCGGGCCGCGGTGACGGCGATCGCAGAAGCTCGCGAGGCAGGGAACGTCCCTCGGGTGGTCGTGCGTGGAGTGGCGCGATGCCGTGGAGGTGAACGTGCGCGCTGTTGTCCGCTCGCGCGAACAGTCGGCGCGCAAGGCGACGAACGAACTCCTCCACGGTCGGCATCTTGGTATCTCTGTGCACGACGTCGTTCTGCACATACCTCGGGGCTCCTACGATCAATCGCAGGCAGCGGTTCTGCTGGACTTGAAGTCTTCGCCTCTGGTACGCCGAACATAGCGCGTACCAGGCGGGTGCCGCGTACGTCAAGCGCGAGCGGACGTAGGCACCGTAGACTCGCAGTTTGGTGTTGACAGGTAGATGGGATGTGAACAGCGTGTGGAGCTGGGACCTGGCAGCAGCAGCTTGGCCCACGGCACGATTGACCATGGGGACCATGCGCAGGCTGCGGTCCAACTCACACCCCAAGAACCTCACTGTGGTCTTCCACTCTACGTCCTGGCCTCGCAGAGTGAGTTGACGTAGCGGCTTGGAGCGACTGGTCAGCAGAACACGCAACTTCCTTCGCGTACTGTTGTCGCGTGATAGGTTGATAATAGATGGCGCTTTTCAATGTCATCCTAATCCTGTAGAATTAACTGGATTTCTATAGCCTATATGTTGCTCCGGTGAATAAGGAATAACTGTCAAATTAAAAATTCATAATCATAATCAAATTTATAAAATGCCAAATTTCATCGATATTGGTTCAGCGGTAATTTACAAAATTACATTGAAATCGATTGAGTGATTTCGGAGATTAACGTAATAATAGGGGAGCCTGGGATGCTAAATTTCCAAAAATCTTTGTGACTCACCTATTACCTTATACCACGCCTTAATCGTCAGATTATTGAAATCTAAGCTATTCTGCATGTACTTAACTTACCTTGCCCTAATCAGTCGCGCTCGAGTTTTTCGGAAGATCGATTTTTTTTTACTAATCTGACAGTCTGCCCTCAACGCAGACCCCTAAATTAAAGGTTCATATATTATAGGGGTATATTACAAGGTTCAACGTTTCTCCCCATATAATTTTCTAACGCGCTTTAGTAACGCGGAAAATCCCCGCTTGGGCTCCCCTACCATAAGTAACTTAAAAAAAATCGGTAATTTTGTATATAAACAGCTTAACTGTTTGGCTTTTAAAGTCAAATTGGGTTAAGTAACCTAAAAGGACAAGAAAATACACTATCATATTGTTTATAACTGGCGCAGTGGGCAGTGACCCTGCCTTCAGCTCCGCGGGTCGCGGGTTCGATTCCCGCCGAGGGCTAACATTTTCTATAAATGAATTTGTTGGTCTTTGAGCCTGGGTGTATATTTGTATTTAAGTATGTATTTAAAAATTATATAAGTATATATTCACCAGTTTGGGACGGACGACCGTGTGTGTAAGTGTCCCAGTTATTTATTTATTTATTTATAAAATTAAACCTTTGTATGACCAAGTTTATGATAATTTTTCTATGTTCTGACAATTCAACAGTAAAGTGCTTTTAAAAAGTCATCTAAATAATAATTTTCAATTAGAAATAATAGAGTGTAAATAAAAGAATATACATTCTACACAATTTATTCAAAATAAACTAAATTTTATGGATGCATTTTCAATACAATAGCGGGTAGGGGAAATTTCGTAGGGGCGTGTATCTCTTTCACAGGTTTAGGAGGTTTGATCTTTCTTCCGTGCCTGCCGTCTTTTCTCTTCCACAGGCCTGACCTGGGCCGGTTGCCGAGCCATCTATTACGTTGTGGGGAACCTATTGGTGTATCACCATGATCTATATTCGAGAGGCGACCTGGAAACAGGAAACAGTAGAAATTAGTTTGATGTACCAATCAAAATTAAATGATTATTTACAAAGCAAATGTAATAATAAAATTATATTACTGTACTGTAATATTAATTTTTTTGAGTTTTCTTGAAGATTTTAAATCTTCAATTTAATTAAGAAAATATTCTTATTTTGTTTTAATGTTCCGCTAAAATCACAAAAAAACTTCTTACACGACAAAAAAGTTTTCATATAATTATTCCATCCGTTCTTCCTGATGCGATGACTAAGTGAATTAGATTCATTTCAATATGTGGATGTAGATCATACGACATTAATTTTATTTTTAATTATTTACATGCCTCAGCACTCTATATAAATAAATCAATTAATTCATCGAAATATTTTACCCACAAGCATCATTTATTTATATTTATTTATTTATTTATAGATCACCAACAAAATACACACACTTGACATTACTCTAATACATTGAACAACTAAAAATAAGAAGTGTTTTAATTAAAGGTAATAACAACTTTCAAACTAAGTTACGACAACTGAGAGATATAATTTAACTATAGTAATTTTATATAATCGTTAAGTTAAAAAAAAGAAAGAATTAATAAAAAAAGAAAATTAATACAAGATTTAGCTTTTTTTTAAATAAACATGAATTATAGAGATCAACGACCTTACCCTATTACGACATGCGAAACGAAAATTAACCTTTACCCAAAAACTAAATAGTATGGTGCAAGGGAGAGAAAACAACGTTATTGTTTTCTCATGTCTTTTAAAAAAGCGCGCCGCAACAGATTAGTTTATGAGTAATGACTCACAAAGCCAGTCCTCATTTAAATAATGCCGAAGTTATTTATTACGTACAAATGATCAGTGGATTCATTTAAAGTCGTATCGTCAGTACCAGATATAGATAAAAGAAAATATGTGGCGTAATACTGACGCTGCACACATTCACTACCGCAATCACAACAATCGTTTCCCTCCATAACTGAAGTACCATCAGGAGATAGACTCGAAACAGAGACATTTAATATATTATCGTTGATATCATTTGGTAAAATAAAGTAATATACACACCAACGACAGCCATGCATCGTTCGTGGAAACTGAACAGCCTCTTTGAAGGCATCTGCACTACAATACGGTCGTCTTGTCTCCTCAATATGGTACCATAGGTGCCTGCTGCGTGTATATACAAACCGCCCATGCCTGGAAACAATAGCAAACGTTAAGAGTTATCCATTTATTTTCAGGCCATGCATAAGTAATAATGAAATTATTTTGCTATAATCCGCGATGCGATATAAACACACATCCACACACACACACACACAAATACACATACCCACACACACACGCGTGCGCACTTTCATCGATATACTATACTAATTAATATACTATTAACATACACTAATTAATATACTATAATAAATGTTTAATGTATTATATTAATAAATAACATAAAATAAATAACAATATGTTTAATATTTAAATGAGTTAATCTTGTATATATATATACATATATATATTTTCCGAATCTCCGAAACGGCTCCAACGATTTTCCTGAAATTCAGCATGTAAGAGGTTTTGGGGGAGAAAAATTGACCTAGCTAGGTTTTATGAAAAAAAAAAAATTTTTTATCCCTGTTTTTGGGCATTAAAAAACACTAACATTTATATTGAATTGAATTTTCGCCATCAACTGTCAAGTCGGCGTAGCTTATTCGGGTAACGGGCAGCCTCGAGAAATGTGAATGCCAAGGATCGATCCCCAACTAAATAATTGTTTTTTCTTTATTTTTTAAGATTTTTTTTTGTAAAAAATTACCGAGTGAATCTCTGTCACCCAGATATTTTTATTTAATTTATTACTATGTATAAAATTTAACTATACTATATTGAGTGCGATTAGTCAGTCATTCTTTCTCACTCGGGCCGTTTCTTCACAAAAATAACTATCTTATGTTACGTGTACTAAGAATCAATATTGTTTACAACAACGCACCTGTACAATTATAAGCAAACCAACGATGATGTCGCGGTGTACAGAAAAACTTGTTTACGCTATGCCGTGTCGAATTTTTGTATCAATATTTAAGATTTTATGTAATAAATAATAAAAAAGTAAAATAGTATAAAAAGCGACGATATTTCACCTCTATACTTATGCAATAAATAAAAAACAATTTTCCCAAAGTCAACCCATTTACTCTTTCTCACCAACTCAATGACACATAATGACAGCTACAATTTTTTTTCATATTAATGACCAACTCTACGCGACCAACGGTATCCGGCTGAATAGAATACTACCACCCTCATTTCTTACCGAGGTGTCGTAAAAGGCGACTAAGGTAAGTCGACCCGCCGTGTGGTATCCGGCTGAGTAGAATAGACCACCCTCTTCCTTACCGAGGTATCGTAAAATACGACTGAGGTAAGTTGACGTCAAGCAGGCGGCCGGTCGTAAAAAACGAAGCCAAATCATGTGATATGTTTATAACATGTTGTGCCGACCCCACTTACAGAGGGATAAGGGCAGGAGAGTGATGATGATGATTTAGTTGTTTATTAATAGTTGATTTATTGCATCTTTAAATCAGTAAATGAGTTACTATTTTGACATAATTTATTCAGCGCCAGCGACTGTACCGCCATCTTGAAGTTGTTAGAAATGGAAATAATCAAACGGCACATTGCGTTTTTCTTTTATATATATCAACTGCTAATAAGATTGTGATGGAATTGGTATTGAGAAACTCTTAACTATATATGTAAAAGAGAATGTATGTATGTTATTAATAGACTCAGAAAAAGGGTGATCTATTCTACTCAACCGGATACCACACGGCTAGTTGTAATAACCAACTAAATATTGATTACTAATTATTATACGACACTGGATCTGCCATATTCCTTAGTTTCCTAATACTCATGCGATAACATATAACTAAAAATGTGTATAAAATAAAAATTGTATATACCTGGTTCTTTTTCTACACAGTGTACTATCGTTCCCAGTGGCAATGCACCCAATACATAGGCATCACCTTCATTTGCTCTGACTGAAAAAAAAAATTAATATACACTTTGCTATCTATACAAATATATAAAGCTGAAGAGTTTGTTTGTTTGATTGTTTGGACGCGCTAATCTCAGGAACTACTGGACCTATTTGAGAAGTTCTTTAATTGTAAGATAGTCCATTTATTGAGAAAAGCTATATGCTATATAACATCACGCTAAGATGAATAGGAGAGAAGCAGCAATAAAAAATATTACGAAAACCGCATAATTTTAAGCTTTCCTTGCGTGCGCTGAGTAAACAGTAATAGTTATTCAAAAATCATATATTGCAAAATTGTTCCCCTCTAAAAGTTATAAATAAAAGTCCGCGACTGCATCAGTCTAGCTTTTAAGGTTGACCCAATTTAACCATTTTTATGGTTATCAAACGACTATATTACGGTTTTAATCTTTCCACGGGGGCGGAGCCGCTGGCGATTGCTAGTATTTAAAATACCACATTGAATATACATCTAATTACAGTGTAGAATCGTACTAAGGCTATACATTAAACTAAGTTATGACATATAATGTAAGACAGAGTGGTTATATCAAGACACTCATCTCCCATTAGAGTGAGTCCAGCTGTCATTTATTTTTGCTCATGTTTGTGATATATTTCAAATATATGATGTAAAGGAATATAATATTAATATTATAAACATAAAATTCTTGTGGCAACTAACATATAGTTGCTAGTGATTAATACTGCATTTGTATTAATATATTTTTAATTACCACATTGTCTGTTATAATTTTCTAAAAAATGGATTGAGTTATTTTTCTTTTATAGACACATATATGCCATTGGAGGCTTTTCTGTGGACCTATAAAGTAGGAATAATCATATCATACATCGTACATTTTAACGGGATTTAGCAGATTTGGATTTTTAATGAAAGGTTCCTATACATGAGTCTAATGAAAATTGTTTTTATCTAATCTAAAGATAATTTAATAATATTAATGAAATATGTGACAATAAAGGTTTATAAATATTTATTAATTTCTTTTATTAAAGTATCAATTATGCACAAGAAACAATTAATGATTCTTATATTCCTAATATTATATACACATGTGGAGACAGAAGACTGGCAATAGGATAACTTAGAAATCTCTGGAAGAGGCCTATGCCATGGGGCAAACTGAAGACTTAAAAGTCTTAATAAAAGTTTAAAAATATTATGTATATGTAAAGCTTCAGATAATAAAGGCTAATAATAATTATAATTATATACCTGGTATCCTGGGCAAATGTCGAGATGTTTTCAATATATCACCAGCTTTCATATTTTCAGTAGCAAGTATATATTTCAACTGATCACCCACCGCTACCAGAGCAACATCTGCAGTACGACAGCCACATTCTAAT
Organism: Morpho helenor; assembly: GCA_029227775.1. Classification (NCBI taxonomy): domain Eukaryota; kingdom Metazoa; phylum Arthropoda; class Insecta; order Lepidoptera; family Nymphalidae; genus Morpho; species Morpho helenor. Next base: position 10,387,495 of record JARGCU010000006.1, read on the forward strand.
ACCTAGAATATAAAATAATAATCTTATATTGAATATCATTAAATAATAATCTTATTTAATAATATAATAATATTAAATAATAATCTTAGAATACAAAATCATAATAAAAAACACAAATTGATAATCTTTTATTAAAATATGTTTCTTTTTGTTAAAAATAAAGCTAAACACATTCTCTTAAGTGAAATATCTCTATTGCTATTATAGCTCTATAGTGGTTTCATTTATTTACACTATCCTTGAAAATGATGGGTAGTGAAGATATATAATAATATAAATGTAGGTACATAAAATGTTCTATCGATGTGTTCAGCGATACATATATAAAGTTACAAAAAATATCCTTAAGCTCCAGACATTGGAGCCTTAGTGTTACATTTAGTTTATTTTAGTTGAGTTTTGCCCTTATATATAATGATGTACATGCTGTGGCGCCTAAAGGCAGTGCATTTAATGCCTTTTGTGGTGTGTTCTAATGTTTTGATGTAACTGCCACTGGTTGTTCAGAATAAATATAATAATTAAAATATTATACTGATATAATAATAATTATATTTACAATTAATATATTGGTTAGTAATATATATTGGTGGGGTGCCTATAGCTCATTTTCTTAAATTATTTTATAAAGATACTATACTTACACCATACATTTATACAAGTCACTACCTGATATAAAATAAGTACAGTGATATTATTACCTTGAAAATTTCGACATTATAACCTAAAAAGTGAAATCCATCATCATTTGTCAATATATGAGAAGAGCTGTCAAGTGCCAACATTCAAAACGAAACTGACACATTTGACAAGTGACATCCGGTTTACCATAGTGTTTATTTTCATGACATTCATAGTGCGGCCATAAATAAAAATACAATAAAATGGAAAAAAGCATGGAAGTGCTATTAGCTAAGTTGGATGAAAAATTGAAACAACAAACCATACTTATAACAACCTCTGTCACCAAAAACGTGATGGAGGCATTAGATGCAAGAATAAAAATAATAACAGAGGAAAATAATCTCCTAAAAATTAAAGTTTCTCAACTAGAGCAAAAAAGTGGACAATATGGAAAGAAATAATAGAAAGAAAAATTTGATTTTCTTCGGTATTGAGGAAGTAGGGAAAACTGAAACAGAACTAGTCGACTACATCAAAGATGCAATATCGGAAACAGGGCTGTACTTAGACAGTCACGAAATTACAAATGTATATAGGATTGGACAGAAGACTAACCAGAATCGCCCTGTCATAGTAACCCTGACAACAATATGGAAGAAAAATTTAATACTCAAAAACAAGTCTAAATTTCCATCTGGAATATATGTAAAAGAAGATTTTTCGAAAGATGTGTTACAGAAGAGAAAACAGCTGCAGCCAATAGTTGAAGAAGAAAGGAGGAAAGGAAACATAGCATATTTGAAACAAGACAAATTGGTGGTGATAAAGGCAAAAGACAATAATCGAGAAAAAAGAAAGAGAGGGGATTCCAGTTCACCCACTTCATTAAACCAAAAGAAAGCCACTATTGAAACAAACAAGCCAGCGCAGTCATCATCGAAAACTTCAACAAAAGATATATTAAGACCCAATAAACTAAACTTCATTGAACGAGGAAGATCACTATCACTGTCGGAAACTCCAAAAAACTAACACTGACTATCGATTCCCGGAACCAAACACGAAAAAAAACATTACTTAAAACAACATTATCAACATACACCCCAATCCGGCCGGTCACCGTGGGGGAAGAAGACCATTACCCTTCAACTGAACCACCTCAACAGCATCCACAAATGCTCCACAAAGCAACTCGTAAAAATAATGAAATCATTTATATTGCTACATACAATACTCTTACTTTGAGAACGAACGAAAATCTGGCTGAATTAACCTTAGCACTAACGAAAATTAATTGGTCGATATTGGGACTAAGTGAAGTTCGTCGTCTTGGGGAAAGCATAGAGGATCATAGAGACTTTATCTTTTACTTTAAAGGGGATACTCCAGGACAATATGGAACAGGATTCCTAATCAAAAAAGATTTACAGCCTTTTATTAATGAATTTATTGGAATCACTGAACGTATTTCCATACTTAACTTGAAATTTCCAGCCAACGATGAAACTTGGTCCATAGTACAAATCTACTCCCCAACTGAACAATCTAGCGAGACTGAAATTAACTCTTTCTACTGCTTGCTTGGCGATGCAATAAGAAACCATACTTACAAGAAATTAATAGTAATGGGCGATTTCAACGCAAGAATTGGAAGCAGAAAAGAAGGAGAAGATATGATACTGGGACCACACTACTTAGGAAAGAGAACAAGGAATGGTGAAAAGCTTATTCAATTCGCTTACGAAAACAACCTCAAAATACTTAATAGTTTATATAAAAAGCGAAATACAAATAGATGGACATGGATATCTCCAGATGGATGTCATAAAAACGAGATCGACTATATTCTAACTAATAAAAGCAATTATTTTCAAGACTGTACAGTACTAAATAACTTTAACTTTAATAGTAACCACAGAATGGTTAGAGCTAAATTTAAATTAGAAAATTTCAAGAAAAGAAGACCATTTATTTCAAGGCGAACAAATACTATAATAATAAATGATGATAAATTACCTAGAAAATTGAAAGATTTCATAAAAATAACAAAGAACTTAAACCTTCAAGAAAAATACAACAACTTTGAAAGAATCATAACTACAACATTAAAGAGTAGCTTAGATGATAAAGAAAAGGGAAGTATAAAATGGCTAACAGACAAAACTAAAGAACTACTGAGACAAAGAGCAGAATTAATATCAACGACAAACAAAACAAAGGATGTAAGAAAAAGAATATCGAAGCTAAGCAAGGAAATCAAATTTAACATAAGAAATGATCGTCAAACATACAGGCTGGAAATAGTAGAAAGATGTATCCAAAAAACAGGTGGTATCAAAAATGCAATCAAAACATTAAGGGAAAAAATAGAGTGGATGCCCAAAATAAATGACAGAAACTGCAAAAACGAAACACGGCGTACAGAAATTGTTTCCATAGCAACAGATTTTTTCCGAGACCTGTACACAAAGAAAAATATGAGCCAACCGACAGATCTAACAGGTGAAGATGATATACCAGCTATTATGTTTTCAGAAGTGCATAAAGCTATAAAGTCACAAAAGAGAGATAAAACTCCGGGTTCTGATGGTATTAGCAATGAACTTTTAATTCAAAACATAACCCATCTTGTACCGATTCTCACACAAATTTTCAATGAGGTGCTGCAAAGTGAGAACATACCACAACAATGGACAATATCGACCATAACACTTATACACAAGAAAGGCGATAAAAATAACATAAACAACTATAGACCAATAAGCTTAATGTCCAATATATACAAAGTTTTTGCAAAAGTAATCCTTGATAGAATTAAAAACACGCTCGATTTCAACCAGCCACCTGAGCAAGCGGGATTCAGATGTGGCTACTCCACCATAGACCACATATTTGTCGTAAAGCAGCTCTTTGAAAAATGTAATGAGTTCAATATTATATTCTACTGCTGTTTCATCGACTACAGCAAAGCTTTTGACTCGCTGGAACATGAAGAGATCTGGAAAGCGCTTAAAAAACAAGGAGTAGAAAATAAGTATATTAGAATCCTAAGGAACATCTACATAAACAGTAAAACCAAAGTCAAACTAGATAGGAAAGGCAAGGAAATAAAAGTCCACAGGGGTGTGCGCCAGGGGGATCCTCTGTCACCCAAGCTATTCACTTCAGTACTGGAGGAGGTCTTTCGCTCATTTAACTGGGAAAATTGTGGGTTATCAATTAATGGTGAAAACCTGACGCACCTAAGATTCGCAGACGATTTGATTATTTTTTCACAATCCAAAGAAGAACTACAGGCAATGTTGAATGATCTGGATACAGGAAGCCGCAAAGTAGGATTGCACATGAACCTAGAAAAAACCAAAGCCATGACGAACGGATATAAAGAACCAATAATTGTAAACAACGACACAATTGATTATGTAAATGACTACATCTACCTAGGTCAAGTAATTTCAACAACAGAACCAGCGGGAAAAGAAATAGACAGACGCATCGGAAATGCATGGAAGCAATATTGGAGCTTAAAAGAAATAATGAAAAACAAACAGATGAAGATGTCAATAAAAAGAAAACTATTTGACACATGCATATTGCCAGTGCTCACATATGGCAGCCAAACCTGGGCTACAACAAAAGCGCAAGATAAGAAACTTACAGTATGTCAGAATGCCATGAATAGAAGTATGCTTGGCAAAAGACTGTCCGACAGAATAAGAACATCTACTATAAAGAAAAAAACGAAAACTAAAGATGTAATTGACACCATCAGGAGGCTAAAATGGAAATGGGCTGGCCATACAATAAGAGGAGATGAAAGATGGTCAAGGAAAGTGATGTTTTGGCATACAAAACATCAGAAAAGAAAAAGAGGCAGACCACTGCGAAGATGGGTCGATGACATTTTGGCTGTGGCAGGGCCAAAATGGACTAGAACTGCCAATGATAGAGCAAAATGGTCACAGTTGGAGGAGGCCTTTGTCCGAAGACAAACAGACAACGGAAATTAAATATCATTCTTAGTATTACAAATGAAAAATTTATAACAAATGTCTGAATAAAGGCTTAATATATATAATATATATATATACTACCTGATACAAATTTCATTGCGTATAATATTTACCTCCTATATATAAGAAGCCAATGCACCTTTCTAGGGTATGTAACAATTTGTATTGGCAATAATGACCTTTTTAACACTGTAATTTATATCATTATCATCATCATCCTTCTGCTTTTATCTCACCCTAAGTGGGGTCAGCGCAACATGTTTTAAACATGCTGTCACATGATTTGGCTGCGTTTTTACGACCGGCCGCCTGCCTGACGTCAACTTACCTTAGTAGCCTTTTACTACACCTCGGTAAGGAATGAGGTTAGTCAATTCTGCTCAGCCTGATACCACACGGTGGGTCGACTTACCTTAGTCGTCTTTTATGACACCTCAGTAAGAAATGAGGTTGGTAATATTGTATTCAGCCGGATGCTACACTGCATTAACACTGTAAATAATATATGAATAAAATATTATTATACAAATATACCTGTATTACTTTTTCTTCCTGTGGAGGACCTTCTTCAGGCCCATCTCTAATCCATGCAATCCAATGATACTTGTGCTTAATTCCTCCTCCAATACCTTTTGCCACCATTCTTCCTAAAACATCATAATATCTTATTTATATTTTTTTAATTTCATAATAAATATTAGTGAACTCACTATGCCAGCTCATGATAAGTAATCTCTGTTACAAAATTCACTGGAAACAGCATGAGACAAAAAATAACAGTATATATCTCTAAACGGTTTATATACTGCACCCTACCAAAGTCCTCAATATCTTGTTGGTACATACTTATCATGGCTACTTCGTACAAACAACACCTCTAATAAGAGAATCAAATCTAGGACAATTTCATAGCAATAATTATTGATGCCCACTTGGTAATTGAAAATAGTACCTGTGGTCGTGAAGGAATTCATCATCCTACAACCCTTATCCCACTCTAAGTGTGGTCAGCACAACATTTTACGACTGGCCGCCTACCTGACGTCAACTTATCTTAGTCGTATTTTACGACATCTCGGTAAGAAAGAGGGTGGTCTATTTTACGCAATTGGATACCACATGGCGGGTCAACTTACCTTAGTTGCCTTTACGACGCCTCGGTAAGAAATGAGGGTGGTCTTTTCCACTCAGCCGGATACCACACGGCGGTTCGACTTACCTTAGTCGCCTTATACGACATCTCGGTAAGAAATGAGGATGGTCTATTCTACTCGGCCGGGTACCACACGGCTGACGGTTGTGAAGCGAGTACTCATGACAATTCACAATAGACGTCATTAAAACTAATTTAAACCATGATAAAATGTAAGCTCGCGAATCGTAGTATAATAGCATGCCAGTTCAAATGGTAACGCTAATAACTCAAATTTTACCGGAAACAGGATCTCGCCCAGCTAGGTTTGTAACTTCTAAAGGCTTCACAGTGTATTCCTCAGGAAAATGTACTATTCTTCTATAACTTTTACCAAAACCAGGTTTAGGTTTAACAATATTTGGCTTACTGGCATGATTAATAGCAGTCACATGCAGCGACCTACCAACTATACTCGGTTTTAAAGTAATAGTTAAACCTGCGAATAGCTTATTTAAAGCCATCGCTATGTAAGCTTCAACTAAAAATAAATTTTAAATGTAAATAAATAATTTTAATAACCTACAAAAAAGACTGACAGGACTATGAAGTTTATAATGACAGTCTCGATTAAGTCCAGAAATATTGGTCGCAAAACTATGTTACTAAAATTAGCATTAATAATTAGTTCTATATAATCCCAAATAATGTGTTTCATTAATTTGAATATTGCATAAATTAAAATTAATATATGAATTAATTCAATCGATTTAAAATATATTTAATGAAACAACATAACTTACGATTGTCTGTATAATTAATTTAGAAAAAAGGCAAAGAACGACCCCTAGCGGCAATTTTCTGATAAAAATACATCGTGAATGTGGCGTGTGTTGTTTGGTATATCGTGAGTCGTAAATAAAAATGTATTCAATATACTGGTATTCCGTATTATAAGTGTACTTCGTATGTGTTAAAACTATAGTCTACCCGAACAACTTCTATGAATAGCGAGAAGAGGAGTTAAGAAGTGGTTTACTTTTGGTATTTTGTCATATGTTGCACGCCTGCCTTGGACTCTTGATGAGGACAAAAAATAATCAGTAATTCCGATGCTAAATAGATAATGCAGTAAGTTAAATATTTTTATTTCAAGTTTATCTGATAGCTAGTGAATATAAGTGGTTAATTAATGTAAAGTTGAGGAGTATTATGCATTTATAATGAGCAGGTTACTGTTTCTACGTGCATTTCCCCAGTAACGTAACCATTGGCGCCTGCAGCTATTATTTGTAAACATACCGTAAATATTAAAAACCTTTCCACGTATATACATTTCATACATAAAATATGTATCCTAAACACACTTGGTAACAAAGTATTTCTTTTTGTTACAGAAATAGACACATTCAGTCTTCCGGCACGTTATTGCGCTTTCTCGTGACGATGCGGTGCCTTATGAGTGAATATGATATCTAAAGTAGTCATTTAGTCTTTAAAATACTTCATAATGGTTTTGAGAGCTGGATAAGAATAGTATCAAAATGAGTCACAATCTGGCAGGTATGCCATCGTACAGGCTGCCAGGCCCAGGATTAGGGCCTCCAGATTTTAAACCTCCGATGGATACCCCCACTCCTCCAGCACCAGCACCAAGTAACCCAAAGAAGAGGAGAAAAACCTCAAATGCTAATAATGCCTTAACGCCTCCTCAGCCACCACCAACTGCACAAGACTTATTGCCACCTCCTTTAACTGGATATGGGGACACTATTGTTGCTTCAAACCCTTTTGATGATTCTCCATCGACAATATCACATAATGGTCCAATCATGAGTCAAAATGGGCCTATGATGAGCCAGAATGGACCAATGGGGATGATGGGACCTATGGGGCATAGTATGGGTGGACCTCCAATGAGACACATGAGTCCTTTACCTCACTCTATGAGCCCTATGGGCCAACAAATGCCACCAAGAGGTGGAATAAGTCCTATGGGAAATATGAGTCCAATGGGTCATATGGGTGGCATGTCACCAATGGGTGGTCCAAGTATGGGTATGAGTAACCATAACATGGGTCCAGGTATGGGACCAACATCAAGATCTATGGGTAGTCCGATGAGTCCAATGAATTCTATGCCAATGGGTTCACCAATGTCGTCAGGTCCGATGGGTAGTCCGATGAATATGGGTTCAATGGCAGGTAGTCATATGAGCAACAGTCCGATGGGACCACCTATGCATAGTCCTCTTGGTGCAGGATCTATGAATGGTCCAATAAATGGGCCAATGGGAGGTCCTGGCCCGGGTATGAATGTTCCTCGCATGAATGGTCCAATGGGGCCTAGTTGTTCAAATGGATCTATGGGCCCTAGCAGTTCAATAATGTCACCGAGCCCTATGCAGACTGGGGGAATGGGTCCAGGTCATTGTGGAGGAATGAGACATGGCAGTCCTATGGGTTCAAGTTTAGGAAGTGGCCCAATGGGTGGAAATGGACCAATGACCTCAATGGGACCTGGCCCTCCATATTCTGGGAATCATATGGGGCATGGGGGACCTATGGGTATGGGTGGCAATAGCTCAATGGGAATGGGTCCAGGACCAGGTAACATGGGTAGTTGTGGCCCCCTTGCTGGTATGAGTGGAATGTCAATGGGAGGACCGGGAGGACAAGGGGTAGGTCCCATGGGCCAAAATATGGGTATGTTTGGACCTAAGCCAATGCCAGTCAGTGCAGGGAAAGTCTACCCTCCAGACCAACCTATGGTGTTCAATCCCCAGAACCCAAATGCTCCTCCAATATATCCCTGTGGAGTGTGCCACAAGGAAGTTCATGATAATGATCAAGCTATTCTTTGTGAATCTGGATGCAACTTTTGGTTCCATAGGTAAGAATTATCAATTCTATTATGTAAATTATACAGCTTTTTGAATACCATTCTGTCTTGACTATAAATAGTAGGTTTGAATTTAATTATGCTAAGCTAAAAACAGGTTTTGTAATTATGCAAAATAATATGATAAGTTATATGAATGTTTTTATTTCAATCCACAAAAGAATTGTATTTTAAAATTATCAATGAGGGGTTTAACATTTAAAATGTTTAGAATAAAATAATTGTAGATATTATTGTATTAATGACTATTTATAATAATTTATTAATTATAAAATCATATGGTGTTAATATTCATATTGATAATGTAAAATTATACTATTCATTTATGTATAGGCTTGTTATTAACTTTAGTAACATACTTGTATTATCCCAATGTACAGATAACAGTCAATTGCTAATCAAGTCAAATCAAAATACTCTTTATTCAAATAAGCTCTTACAAGCACTTTTGAATAGTCAAGGATCAATATGATTAATGAAGCTACAACTGGTTCGGAATGTTGCTCTTACCGAAAAGAACCAGAAAGAAACTCGGCTGTCAATTTTTTAAACATTTTCAATTTTACATAATTAAACCACAGTCCTGTATGAAGCTGAAAAGATTTTCATATCCTATAATACTTACTATTCAAAAGTATATCTCAAAGGTAAAAGTCTACCTTTTACCTTTCTTATCTTTTTTGTTACCTTATTTATGGTATATAATCACTATAATTTTAGAATGCCTATATAATAGCAAAAATCTCACATTCTCTGTTATGAGTAGCAACTAACAGTCAGAAGAATAGAACTACAACTAATATCATCATAAAATAAACATTTAAATCTCCCACCATGGCTGGTCCCTACAGGAACAGTAGACTGATACCCTCCAGGTTTAAGGAATACCACACATTTACCTATCTCTCAAATATGTTTATATTTATGTGCTGGAGGAGGCCTTTGCTTTAAGGCACACAAAACAGCAGGATATTTGTAGTTATACTAAGCTAACTGTAGATATATGTAACTTAACTGTACCTGTTTTTCGGAATTATGGATATCATCATCATCATATAATAGCAAAAACGTCTTATACCAAAGACAATTTGGTAAATTTATATTAGTCACAAAAAGACCTTTATTAAATATCCTCCTGCCCTTATCCCACTCTAAGCGGGGTTGGCACAACATGTTATAAACATGCTGTAACATGATTTGTCTGCGTTTTACGAACGGCCGCCTGCCTGACGTCAACTTACCTCAGTCGTATTTTACGACACCTCGGTAAGAAAGAGGGTGGTCAATTCTACTCAGCCAGATACCACACAGTGGGTCGACTTACCTTAGTCGCCTTTTACGACACCTTAGTAAGAAATGAGGGTGGTACTATTCTATTCAGCCGGATACTACACAGCTATTTATTTTGTCTTTGGTAAATTTATATTATCAAGCTGTCACAAAAATACCTAGCTATTATATTCTATCCAGATTTTATCATTCTTAATAACTTTTTCAGAGGATGCACAGGCCTAACGGAACCTGCTTTCCAGTTATTGACAGCAGAAGTGTATGCTGAGTGGGTGTGTGACAAGTGCCTACATTCTAAGAACATACCCCTAGTGAAGTTTAAACCATAGCGATTACCTACCAACTACCTACCCAACATATGAGTGGACATCTACATCCATCACAAGTATTTATTTCACTTTATCATGGACTAATAACATTAATTTATTGGATTGATCAGTCAAATTAAGAAGGATCTCATGGGTAATTAAGGAGCATGATATATGAATGAACGACTTAAAAAAACTTGATTATACTTAAAGAGAACAAAGAGTTATAATGAATATTATAATTCTTTTTACAAACAGTCAATGATTAGTCTGTTTATTTTATTTCTACAAGATTAAGTTATATTTTGTATTAAAAAACTGACACTACCATAAAAAGTATTGCTGTTGTGTGTAAATTGTGATACATATTTGATTAAGTATAAGAGTAATTCAAATTTTGGTTAAATCATTAATGAAATACTGTTAAAACTATATTTTAATTTTTATGTACTTACATTATATATTACAAACAAAAATAATGAAATGCAAATATGATTAGTATTTTTATGCAGTCTAACATCATTAATGAAATAAAATAAAAAAGCTCTTTGTGTATGAAGCAATAATACTTAATACTATTTACCCATACTTATGACTTAAAAAATATGTATCATATATTGGATAGTATGGTAACATCTTTTAGGAACTTGTAAAGTATAAGTAGTTGTTTTTATTAATTACTGTTCAATTAAACTCCATAACTGGGTTTAACTGCTATTATGTCTATACTAGGTGTGAATAACTTGACAAGTCCAAATCATAGACATCAAGGCAGCCATAAAAAAGTATATGTTTAAGGGACATATTTAAATATTCATGACTTAAAAGACTTATCAACCTCACTGAATGTTGACCATATAAATTAGGCCTTCCTAATAACTATTATGATTAAAAATATAAAAAAGGAATACCTAGTTACCGCGCCTTGCTTGGTAATTTAAAAAAAAAAAAAAAAAATTATTATGTAGTTGGGAATTGATCCTAGGTATTTACATTTCTCAAATCTGCCCGTTCCCCGAATAAGCTACACTGACTTGACAGTTTATGGCAAAAATAATATTCAATATAAATTTTAGTATTTTTTAATCCCCAAAAATAGGAATAAAGCCATTTTTTTTTACATAAAACCTAGCTAGATCGATTTTTCTCCCCTAAAATTCATGTAGGGGACATGCTAAATTTTAGGAAAATCGTTGGAGCCGTTTCCGAGATTCCGAAAATATATATATACAAGATTAACTCATTTAAATATTAAATCGACTTATCAACATATTCACACCTAAAACAGATATAACAGTTGAAACAATAATTTGATAAAAATTTTGAAAGTATGAACACAATTTGTGCTTAAGGCAATGAAGTAATAAAAGCAATAGAATGTGATTTTTATTAAGATCTATAAGTGACATTAACTGTGTTTTTTATTTCGAGAAGACGTGTGACTATTATGCAGTCTACACCCTAGTCTCAAGATATTAAGTTTGATCACTTGTTGGCATAGTGTTAATAAGTGCTTCCATCATTCAATCATTTGTGATAGATAAACACAAATGATTGTAACAAATACAGCATGTCTAGCACAACCTATAGAGACACAAAATTTGTTTGTGTATTACCTCAATGATATATTAGGTACTTATTAAGATCTCACCAAGTGACTTGAAATCTGTGAATTGGCATAACTGATCATGTGGTCTGCCCATACAGTTATTATACTAGAGCAGGGAAGCGATAGACAGGTCTTGTGAGGGTGTCACAATATATATAACGACCTAATTTTTTTGTCTAGTCAAACATAAAAATAGTAGATACAGTCTTATTTGTTTCTCTTTGTTGTAATAGGGCTCATTTTAGGCTGGCTTGCCTACTCATGTAATATCTCTATGATAAATATGGTAGATTATTCATTGAGTTATTATAGAAAGAGTAGGGTAACTATATAAGAGATCCATACTTATCTTTTTCTAATCACACAGAGAGATAGATAGATAGCCTCATTTGACATATTTAAGCCTGGTTCCCCTACATTAGTATAATTACTGTATGAACATGACAACTGCAACAGCATTCATGTCCATTGGTTTGCATTTAAGGATCATTAAGGCAGAGGTGGGCAACTGTTAAAAGTATGATAAATTTTATACACATGCAAGTGTCTCAAATTCAGCTTAGCAGCTAAGCAAATATTCTGGAACAAGCAATATAAATTTGCCCATTACTTTGTGGCCTGTCGTGTGTTTCGCTTTATTCTTTGTTAATATTGTAAATATATTCTAGAATAATCTTAAGTATAAACTTCCGCCTTATAATAAATGTGAATTATAAGAAAGTTGACGACAATTTTTAAATGGAATTAAAAAAGGTCCTTTTTAGTTTCACTTTTTCTCGAATGTTTTGCTTAATTACCATTTAGTATCATCGGAAATGTATAACAGGGTTAGATCTGTTTTTTAAATTTAAACTATCGTGAGCGGTATTCATAATTAATGTATAGAAACCAGCTATACTATATCGGGTGAGCCCGACTAGTTTCCAGCTCATCTGGGGCCCTTTTTAATAAGTCAGATGCGCTTGTAACTATAGTCTAACCGTTTAACTCAGACCTCGCTTTTGGGGTGCAAGGGCGAGAAGGTAGGATAAGATCGAGGATTGAGGTAGTGGGGGGCGGTCGCCTCTTATATACCACGCTAGTGGAGCCGCGCCCTTGTACCCGCAGGCGAGGTCTGAGTTAAACGGTTAGCCTATAGTCGGGTCCACCCGATAGAATAACACGTGAGTATAGCTGGTTTAGCCGGTTTCTGTACATTAATTAGGGTTAGATGCATGTTTTGTTTATCAAAATAATACTGAAAAAGCTTTGAACTTTCCGTAGATGACAAAAAGATTGAAGTTTTTTTCATCATATTTTATCATTATATGTTTTATCGTACATGTATTAGCAACTTTGTCGTACTTCTAAAATGCTGCGAGCTTTTTTATTAGAAATCATGTGAAATAATATTAAGGGCCTTGTATTAATAATTGAAAATTTATTAATGAAGAGAAAAAATGTAATAAATATTTTTTAATTGGTTCTATGCGAGTTATAAATTTTTGAACTCGAATGTACTATATAATATCAATAGCCTTATTAGATATTTTTCGTGGATTTGTGTTTTGGTAGCTTTAAATAACTGATATTTTATATACAGTTGTATATGAAACTTGTGACATTGTTTTGTACAATCGTGTAGAAAAGTCTGCAAATATTGGCACCTTTGGTAGAATATACGACTTTTACGTTCCGAAAGAAACATTAAAAATCTGCATGATTGTGTTAAAAGTTTTCGGCCCGTGGATCTCCCACTACTGGGCTAAGGTGTTTTTTTTAGTAACACATTCTATTTATTAATAGGATTAATCCTTACTTTACCTGGAATCAAATGATTAAAATAACGTGTCGTGTATTATAGCAGAATAATTCATAATTTTTCAGTTTTTGTTGTACCTTTTCGGAATATAAATAAATATATAGGACACTTACACACACGGTCGTCCGTCCCCAAAGTAAGTAACTTAATACTTGTGTTATGGTAGACAGAACTGGTGAATATATACTTATATAATTTTTTAAATACATACTTAAATACAAATATACACCCAACAAATAAAAAGAAATACAAATAAAAACCGATACGGGATTAGCGAAATACGTTTCGAGACGTTGTAATTCTAAACTCCGACTATTCTCTCCATAAAAGGGAAAAGGAAGCCCAACAGTGAGATAGTAAAAGAGTGCACTAAATTATTACTATTTTAAAAATATACTTTACTTAAATCGACTGTTCATTTACCTCTATCTATTTCAGTCTGAAAGTATTGCTTACCTAAACAACGTTTGCTACCGCTTAAAATTACAAACTTTGCAGAATTTGTTTTCAATGTCAAGTGCATATCACAATTGTATAAAATATCATGTAATAAGCTCGATAAAAAGGCCTTACATAGTAGTAACGCTAAGCCGATAATGTAAATACAAATTACGTAAACCTACTGATAAAACTGTACTTATTATTTGGTGCCCTAGTTTGCGTGTAACATTTCGCGTTATCTTAACAATATACATGTAAATACGATGAATCCATACGCTTTGTTAATTATAAGAGTGTTACGTGTTTGTCAATTTAAATTTTGAAGTTTGTTTTTGAAGTGAAACTTTTTTACGCACGCTTGACTTGGAGCGTGAGGTAGTAACTGCGTTACGAGTGCGACCGGGAGGCAATTGAAAGAGACGGTGATATAAGTTAGTTAAGATAGAGAGAGAGAGAGTGTCACGGTTCGTATATTACTTTAGGGGCTAGTGAGATAGCTGCGTGGTTCTTTCTCCCTTTCTCTTATAGCCGTTATAACGTTTCGTATATCTAACACACAACTCAAGCTTGACTTGGAGCGTGAGCTGGTAACTGCGTTACGAGTGTGACTGGGAGGCGAATGAATGAGACGGTGATATAAGTTAGACAATAGGCGTGTACTGTGTCTTAGATATACGATACGTTATTACGGCTATAAGAGAAAGACAGAAAGCACCTCGCTATCTCTCTTCCCCCTACAGTAATATACGAAACGTAACTCTCTCTGTCTCTATCTACACTAACTTGTATCTCTGTTAAAGAAGTTTTACTTAACTCGTGTGGTCTAAAGTACACCGTTTTTTTTAATAAAAAAGGTAACTACTAAGCATGTAAAAATAAGGTATGTACATAAAATTGTAAGTTTTAAGTTAATGTATTGAGATTATATCAAAGCAGAGTGCAAGGGGATCGACTAACTTTGACGAAATTATCACAATCATTATTACCTTAGACATGTACTCTGGTCTACAATTTGAATTAAGAGTGATTATGCAGCTATATATTATGATTGTTCACCATAGAGTTATTGGGAGAGCCATAGACAAGCCTAGAGTATCGGAACAAATATTTAGAGGGAAAATGAAACTCGTATACTTATCTTTATCGAATCACACGAAAAATAGAGAGACAGGTAGATACAGTCTCATTTGCTTTCTCTTTATAGTAATATTGGCAGGTTTTCGTACTCTAGTATAATAACTCTATGACGCAGTGACATTAAAAATTATGTACTGCATCATAGAGTGCTTGTTCATCATAGACTGTGTTTTATATACAAATGGATAACATAGATTTTCAATTTTGACTTCATAAAGTTTTAATCGATTTTGCTCTAAACAAATTTTCATTGCTCATTTGACGTCACTATGATAGTTCGAAATCTATTCAAATTTAATATTTAATGAGTTTATATATATGAATTGGGTGACCGAGTCTAGAAGTTGACACCGGGTATTTCGATTTATCTAGTCCGCCCGTTCTCTGTTAACTCCGTTACTGAGCTATTAAAAATTTCAAGTGATAGCTAAATTAACCTTTGCTTTCTATTCTATTCTATTTAAGCATTTTTTCAATGCCCAAAAACAAGAATAAAACGACATATTTTTAATATCAAACGTAGCTAGATCGATTTATCTATATCACCAGTATGAAATATTAAGATCAAAGATCGCTATTTGACTTAATAATGATTTAGAAGTTTTATTGATTTTTCAAAATCGATTTAGCGAAATATTTAATCAAATAATAAATACAGATTTTTCTTCGGAAAGTGGGCAATGTAAGTCTGTTTGACTGAAACAAGACGTTTATACTACATTAATATGAAAGGATTTAACATATTTTATGTAGATTCATAATGTTTTATGAAATATGTTTCGATATTTACTATTATATAATATGTAAATGTAATATTATATTTACTTTTATATACAGACCGAACAATATACACGAGCCCAGTGTCAGTTGTAAATTGTATATATTTATGACAAGTGAATTGATCCCAAATATTTAATTATTATATAAAACTTTATATATAAATAAGGTTAAAATACAGCAAAATAGTGCCTAAGCCATATACACTGTTTTTTGATAGCAACTCTTTATTTTATCTTAAAATATGAAATGAGATTTAATAACCTATTTATTTCTTTTATACTAACCATGACATATTTTAGTAACGTAAAATAATAATATGCAATAGATTAAATGTTTACATTCACATCGTCCCAAGTTATTCAAATTCAATATATTTATTCTCTATTCAAATAAATTTGTTTTTGAAAGTGGTTTTGAATCGTCAACTTAGTTCGGAAAACTGTTCAAACCAAGTAGAGCTCTGTGGTTGCTCTTTTTAAAATATGAACGAATGGTATATTAAATTATGCCAATATTATGGATTAAAATTTTGTGTACATGACTTGATGGCGGTTTTGATCAATTTATAATACAATTATTCACAATAAAGCAATTTACTGACCGTTAAGTTAGAAGACCGTTAGAAGCTGAAAGTTTAAAAAGTCAGGTGCGTAGCATGAACTTACGATCTATGTATTCTGTACTTCAATAGATAAAAAGTTTAAGGTTGTCTATTGTTGATTACTTATTATTTCTGTTAAAACCTCATTTAACCTTATATTAAATTCTGTTTGTTTGTTATTTGTGTTTGTCAATAAACAGTGTAAACCTTGAGTTTAAGAAAAAAATAGTACGAAACAAAAAAAATCATGTTATTTGAATTGCCTCACCATAATGTAATTTACATAGGAATTCGCTATAGCTGTTCTAAGATACATATTATTTGATATATACTAAAAAATATTGTTTATTATTTATTTAACAAAAATGAGATTTGCCTAGAATATCTAAGTATAAAGAACTGATTCTGTATTATTTATTTATTCATAATAACAATAGTGGTAACGAAAATCAGTTAAAACAGGTACATATTTAAAGATTTTAAAAATAACAATTTTATGTTAATCTTACTTTTTTAATGTTTTCATTTTTACTGACGGTCGGAGTGGCTATCGTTCTGATTTGCGGTTATAATTATATTTGTACTTATTAGTTAAATAAAACAAATCGGCCATAGACGCAGCAAAATTGGGTCATCAACAGACTTGTGCCTAAAAATTCATTACTACACAAAAAAAAAATGATCATATTTGCTATAATCCGTGATTAGAGACAATCTAACCAAATGTTTGAAGTAAAGTGTACTATCCCTTTTCGTAGCTTATATATGCAGGATCCGTGAAACGCATCCATTACAAATAAGACCATCACTTTATACTAGCACTGCACACATTCACTATCACAAACTCAATAGTCGTTTCGTCCCGTAACCTAAGCATCATCAGGAGACTCCACCAAATCACATTGCCATTTTGTAGGAATTTTGATAGCGCGAATTATAACAAAATAATATAATTCATTACCTTTATAATATAATGGATTACCGCAAAAGTAACACCCAATTGTATAAATTATAAATCATCAGTATACTTAAGGTATGCTTAAATCTTTTTTTAGCCAAAATTTTAGTAAATAAAATGTATTGAACAGTCAGTCATTTACATCTTATAGTAATTTATCTTTCAAATAATGGACATACCTAACTCACAATGCGATTTGGACTGGAGATACCTTACTTAAAAAAATTATTTTGGGTAGGGACGTTATTTGAGTATTTTTTAATGAGTTATGTAAAATATAAAAGTATCTAATCCATAATTGATGGGATCTGAAATATCTTGTCTTTATAAAAAAAAAAGCAATGCGCCCTCTCAAAACATGTACGACTCCTTGTAGTTTGCAATTTTTTATTCTTGAAATGTTTTAAGTGTAGTTAGTTTTAGTTGCTTAGAATTTTTAGCTGATGAGAGAACTTTTTTAACTTTATGTACATATATTTAATGAAACGAGAATGAATGCTAAATTGTACAGTTACTTATAAATAAGGTATCGATTAACTAGGATACGCGGCCATGATTGTAATATTAATATTGTCATCACAATTATTTAAGGGAGACTGCTGCTATTTATAGTTACACGTGTTATGTATTTTGTACATTGGGCCCTAGGGTGTATGAAATATTGTAATTCAAGTCTTACTTTATGAGAGCCCGACTGCTTTTTATGTATCTTGGCGTATTACACAACTCTCGCAAGCCTTTTTTTTTCAGTATAATCTGTCAAAATGTAATTTAATTATTAAATGTAATAAATAAAAACACGCAAGGTGACAACCCTTAGCACTCGTATGTCTCAGCAGTGTATGCGACAACACAAGTTTTACCGTTGCGCTAATGTGTCTCGCCATATTGGACTTTAAACACTGTAACTATAAAAATCCGAGTTATGATTGAATTCAAAAATAAATTACGAGTGCAAAAGGTTAAATACATACTTATTTGGGGGACATATTTATTTGGCGGGCATCTTTAATGAAAACAAAATGCATACATAAAATAACCTGATGGCAAAATAGCAAAGATAAATTATACGGTAATCTTTGTGAATGATCTTTTTTACTTTTGTAACGTGTAGTTTTGTATATATGTCGTCGATTTTACAGTTTTTTTTTATCTGTACTAAATGATACTGTCAACAGAACATAGATAGCATGGTAAGCAACTTACTACTTTTAGAATTTATGACGTATTTTGGCGGTTTTCTACAAGAGGGAATTTCGGGCTTTATTTTTATACGTTTGGATATGAGTTGAGGTATTGTATTTTGTATAGGTTATAACAAATTGATTTTTCCCTTTCGCCCTGTACATATGAATTGTTCGGCCCACGGTACAAGCTACACGTGTTGTGATTGCAAGTTTGTAATTCATATTTTATAAAATTACAACAGTGGTCTTAAATTTGTGCATAGTTTATTTTGTATTATGTGAATAATAACAAGCAATAATAAAATTGTTATTGAGGATCTTTTATTTTATACTAATACACTATTCCCATACCCTTAAGGTGTTATTAATAAAAAATTGCTTATTCGTCTCTTACTCCAAAGTTACAACGGGAGTAGTTAATTCTAGATTAGTCATGGAATAGCTGCGTGATAATAACGATATTAATAAATACGAAGTAGTTTTGGAGTAACAATAAAATTCGTACACTGAGATTAAGGTGTATGTTATGGCAACCCACTGATATTAAAAGTCAAAAGAATGAACAAAATGACCTGGTCGAAGGAAAGACAGTTACGTCAATTTTGAAGTTTGACACTTTTATTTGACAATTATACACGAGGCATTACTGATAACATAGTTTTTTGTATTTTAATTTAACTTGTTGAACCATAAAGCAAGATAATAATAATAATAACTTGTTGCTTCAAAATAGTGGTTTTAGAATTTGTGCTATTTTTTACATATATGAAAATGAGTCTAAAAGAAAAACGCATTCGTTCCATTGACTGGGATGAAGAAGAAAAGGTAAGCACGTGGCAATATTTTAATGCATAAAAAGTATAATTTACAATTTCAGTAATGCTATAATTATTGTTGCAGCAATTATTTCGCTCAGTTTTAAAAGAATTTGCGACGACAATAGAAAACAAATCACTAGATAATACCGCTTATAATCTTAGAATCTTATATTATTTCTATTTACATATATTCAAGCACATAAAAAAAACAAAAAAATCCTCGAAATCACCTTGTTTTGCAAAGGTAAAGTAATATGAGTGGAAAAGTTACAAATTGCTCTTGTGATTACTTCTTATTTATTAGCTACTAACCTAAAAATATTAAATTGATAACACCTAATTAAAATTTTCAGAGCAATAACTATGTGGACACAATGGTTAACTATTCTAAAAACTTGAAAGATCAAGAACACAAGAAACGGTTGGAGATATTGGAAGTGGAGCTGAATATCCAAAAGGAAAAATTAAAAAGTGCTATTTTAGAGAGGGAGATATTAGAAATAAAAAAGACGAAAGAGTTAATGTAAATTTTGTTCAACTAAACATATCTTGTGCCATATATTTTTAAATTAAATTAAATGCTCAAAAATTAATTCTTATTATTTATTTACTTTTTTTTTGAGTGCACATACACACATCATTTTATACCTAATTAAAATAGAAAAAGAAGGAATATAAATAAAAAATTATAATTTATTAGGTTCTTTGACAAATTAGAATAATGGATTTCCCTAATTTTTTATAGAGAAGTGGCAATTTTTTTCCTCTGGAAATGTAGTGTTATAAATGGAGTAGGTAGTATAAAATTAAAAATTTTCATTAATGAATGCTTCCTTGCAGTATTTCCTCTGAGTGTGTAATTTACTGTGTCTGTTACTGGAACACTGCTCTCTTCTGCTTCTGGGACTAAATCTTGCTTCTTCATAGCAATATTATGCAATATTGCCAATGCAACAATATAGAGTCTGGTGTTATCCAGCTTGGTTGTGAATCCTCTAAGAAGACTCTGGAATTGCTGCTTCCATACTCCAAAACACCTTTCAATACTATTATGTGTCTGTATATGAACTCGGTTATACATTTCTTCTTTGGTAGTAGCTGGATGCAATACTGGCGTAATTAGGTAAGGACTACAGGCATAACCTGAATCTCCCAATAATCTACCCTTAAATTCTCCTCCTTCAAATATTTGTTTTAATCGAGACTCATTGAATATTCTTGAGTCATGACTATATCCGTTATCTCTAAATTTGCATTTGAGACAAGCTATAACAATGTACATAAAATCACCTTGATATCATAAAATTCTACAAAATGTTGGTTATATGCTTTAAATAGTAATATGTTTCAGTAGCCAAAATAAAAACTTACTTGCACATTTATTGAACTGTATCCTTTCCTGTTAATGTAGTATTGTCCAATATCTCCTGAAATTTTTGGGATTTGTATATGAGTACAATCAATTGTCCCTATAACTTGTCTGAACCCACATATTGCATAAAAATCAGCAATCACTCTGTTTAGTTCACTATTGGAGGCAGGCATTTTTGTCCATTGGTCCCTGTGTCCAGTTATTGCCAAAGCAACTTGTTTGCACACAATGGATACTGTGGGCTGACTAAACCCACTTAGATCTCCAGCATCATCTAGAATCTGTAAAATAGATAGTGCGGATTCAAAATTTACTAGATAATATTTTGTAAACTGGTTGTACTATCTATATGCAGTTGCTTAGTAGGATGTATATTTACATTTATTAACACATTTACATCAAGCCTGAAAATATTATTACCTTATAGTATAGGTATATTATTACCTATACTGTATATATACCTATACCTATATATATATACAAAAATGAGGAGCCAAGTAACGACACCAATGTGAAGAGGACACCATTGCGGCAGAGAACTAAGGTAAGTAATTATTTATTTACTTTATTAGGCCTCGCTGTGTGGTATCCGGTTGAATAGAATGGTACCACCCTCATTTCTTACCGAGGTGTCGTAAAAGGCGACTAAGGTAAGTCGACCCGCTGTGTGGTATCTGGCTGAGTAGAATAGACCAACCTCATTTCTTACCGAGGTGTCGTAAAAGGCGACTAAGGTAAGTTGACCCACCGTGTGGTATCCGGTTTAGTAGAATAGACCACCCTCTTTCTTACCGAGGTGTCGTAAAATACGACAGGGGCAAGTTGACGTCAGGCAGGCGGCCGGTCGTAAAAACGCAGCCAAATCATGTGACAGCATGTTTATAACATGTTGTGCCGACCCCACTTAGAGTGGGATAAGGGCAGGAAGATGATGACTGTATATATACCTATACTATATATTTATTTTTTACTTGAATTCAAACTTGCATATTAACAGACTTCAAGAAAGGAAGTATATAACTATTAGGCTGGGGATCTACCCTAATAATAGTTTAGTTTATTTACCTCTCCGCGAACCCAAGTCCTTATCGCAGCTAAAACTTTCAAGTGAGGTGGTATAAAGCCCCCTCTTTCATCTCCAGCCAAATAATTTTTTACCATTTCAGTAATGAAATATGCAGTTGAGCGCGTAAATCTATATTTATATTTAAATTCATCTTCTTCAAGATCTTTAAAAGGGATAATTAATAAGGGCGTTAATGTTTACTACTAAAACACTTTACTGAGGCTGTGGTAGCCCAGCGGTAACACCGTGCGACTCTTTCGAGGAGGTCATGGGTTCAAACCCAGGCAGACACCAATGAGTTTTTCTGTTAAAACTTGTGTCTAATTGGTAATTGGAATTTATCACACGCTTTTCGGTGAAGGAAAACATCGTGAGGAAACCTACCAATCCGCATTGGAGCAGCGTGGTAGATCTTAGCTTCCAATCCTTCTCTCCAAAAGCGGAGAGAAGAGGCCTATTACCCGCTATTACTAAAACACTTCATGTTTGAAAGATAGTATCCCTACGACGAGATTCGAGAATCGTACTTTTTTGACAATATCACACAATATCTTCCATAATTTACCTATTATTCCGTTTATAGCGGATTAATTAAAAACCAATAACATTTTTTCATTACTAGTAATATGAATTATGAGTTAGGTAGAGAGAAAAATTATTTGGGATATATATACTTTATTTATCCTATGTCTTTTATGGCATACAATTCTTAAAACTACAAACGAGTCGGTTCATTACTTTATTTGTTAAACTATCTTACATTGCACAACAGCAAAAATATACATAGTCTTAAATTAATTAAATAAAATTCGAGTACAAAATTAAATATAAAATGTAGAATTTATAAAAATATTTCGCTCAGTACTATGTAGCAGAATTGGACAATGCATTTAAAATAAAATTCGGATAAGTATTAACACAGAGAGATTTTAATAAAAAATTTATTGAGATATCAATTATAATAAAATTAAATAAAATCTACTTACGATGCACCGAGAAAAGTACGGTACGAGTATAAACATAGCACCATGTGCTGTGTGATATATATTCTGTGATGCATTGATTTAAGATTACAAAAAAAATAGTATTAAAAATGTTTAAACTGTTGCATACATAAATTCTGAAGATAGGACTCTTCAAGTGATTTCTACGCCAAACGATTTTTAAAGGCTTAATCTAACTACTTTTGGCTTTTTTGAGTCGTTTGTCCTCTAGTAACGTTCTACGATCGATGTTGAAAAACATTGCTGTACGCTTTCGACTCTAGCGTTCATCGATTGTTAGAAGTATGGACCCCGCCATATCAACTTTGCGACCCATTGAGGCGTCAATCATTTTGGTTCTGGCCAAAACCTGGAGAGCGCGACTAACTTTTCTTATGAGGCCCATAGTTAGCGACTAAAGTTCAGTGTGCTTTTTGCGAGTTTATTAACCTACTCGATTACTTTAGTGTAACTCCAATTTGTAAGACTACAACAGCGACATCTAGCGACCGTTGATTCCAGCGTCATACAAATTGGAGTTACACTAACTCGATCGAGTAAGTTAAAAAAAACTCGCACTAACATCAGATCCGTATGTCATTACTAGCAGCACGAGTAGTTTAGTTTTAGTTATTTAAAATATCTTGCGTAACTTCTCGAACGGTGTCCGCCCAAATTGCATTCAACAACTGACCCTCATAAAATTGGTCCTTTCAAGCCGGATCGTGTGTCATGAGTTTAAATTTGTCAGTGTGGATAGTTTTCGAGTACCGTGTTACTATATAGTACAACATTTAAGACTTCATCCACAATTCAATGTGAACTACACAATAAGAATTTGTACTTTTTACTGACATTTAATTTAGATGTATCTGTTAAAAATAATATCACAAAACATTAACGCACCTTCATTTCTCAAACTATACGTTATTATAATTTCATTTATACATTTCAATCAATCACATTCATTTAAAATTCATAAAATGTTTGACAACTAAAACATAACTAAAGATGAGTTATAAATATTAAATACACATTAGTTTCCCAACACATCTGTGGATATTGATTAAACTCTGGTCTAATTAAAGATTTTATATGATTATAGATGTAGAAAATATTTAGCATACCCTCATAGACAATCAGTGTAAAAACTTTAAATTGACCCATATTTATTATTTTCAAACCTTTTCGGAATCTAGGAACTTTGCACTTAAGTTTTGAAAAACATTGTTGCCTTTAATCTACCATACAAATTGACCTTAAATGTATTAAAACAGACCTAGATCAGAGGACAATATGTTGTTACACAATAAGTCATTAATTATGTACTATATCACCCTATCCGAATGACTTTATTACATTTGTAATAAAGTCACGATAGACAGGATAGGGCGATATATTAATAATTATAATTATTTTATCACAAACTAATATTAGGACAAATATGTATATAAATAAAATAATAAATATAATGATGTCTTGATGTTATTATGTAAAAACATTCGATATTTTAATCTGATATGATTTAAAGAACAGCAATAGTACTCTGGTTTGACTTAGATCAGTATTGTTTACATTTTAAAACATTATGGTAGAACCAAGTTGCAGACATTATGGACACTTATTTAAGAAACACTGGTTTCGATCATACAACTTTGTATATATAATATTTATAACTTTACTTCAGTGCAAATTATAATTTCTATAAAATTCATAAAAAAATTAAGTTGCATTTAATTTACGATAAAATTAAAATGTTTTATTCTAACATTCATTACATTATTCTAACAAAATTGAGTTTTTTGTTCATTCCTATAAACTTTTACTATTTTAGGCAGACTTATTAAAAATGCTTTACTTGGTAACAAATAACATTTGTCATAATTACAAAATTAAAATTGTCTTGATACATAGCAGATATATATCTATATCTACATAAATGTGACATTAATATTTTGCCTAACTCGCATTAGATTCTACTTATACGAAGTTTTAGGAATGACTATAGGCACCATAAAAAAAAATTATCCATAGTCCGTCCCATATGATGTCAACCCTTTGTACTGTATAGCAAATGACACAGCTGCATCTAGAAAATCATAATGATTGTTCACAACATTATTATCACTCGAATGTATATTTTCATCTCCGTCGTATTCTGTATTGCTACTGTTTGGGTTATCAGATTCACTTAAAAATTGATATGAAAAATTTGAAGTATCTGGGTAAAATGATACAGGTAAATCGTTACTAACACTTTGTTTGACATCATTTGCTGAGGACCAAGTCATATCGAAATCATTGGAGTTGTCATCAATCTGATTTTTGTCATTAGTGCATGGGTTTGCTACTTGAACATTCTCTTCATCCGAGGGAAGTAAGCTGCTTGGAGGAGATAGAGGTAAGCATTTCCCTGAATAATCACATTGTGATAAATTCTTTTTTTCATTGTTACTTGAGCTGGAGTTATTTTGTAAGCCATGGGCAGATATTGCCATAAGTATTGCTTCATTTTCTATACTGTTGTCACTGGGTAGGTTATTGATAAATTCTGCTGCATCTAAAGCAAAAACTCTATTGTTGTCCATGTCTGCAGGTAATGGTGTAATCATCCAATTATCTAAAACACGGTTGATTGTATTGTCCACAAAACATTTTGCCATCTGAAATGAATGTTCTGTATTATACTACTGAAATAATCATGACACATGAATTGCAAAAAATGGAATATACTCATAGTTTTATGCTGTTTGTACTCTAACAAATTATTAGTGTAAATAAAAACAATTAAAAAATTTAAAAAAAAATTCATCTTAATCAGCTTAGCGATTCAGCGCAGAAACGCTGCCAGCATTCTTGGGACCATTCCACGTGGGCATGATTTGTATAGAGCTAGCATGTAAGTAATTTAAGATAGATATAACTTGTACATTTTTGTTATAAGAAAGTATAATTAAAGATTACAATATTAACACTTGGATAATCATATAACAATAATAAAATTGACAAGTTAAAAGATTTTAGGCTTCTGGTATCAATATGTATGATGCAAAATTATTGTTTACTAATATTATAAAACAGATATAAAGTATAACAATATCACATCAAATCAGTTATATTAAATAGGTCTTATGACAACTCTCTCCAAAATAAACACAATTTTATTAATATTGTCTCATATGAAACAAAGTTATAAAGAGAATACTGATTAAGGCACATGTAGTAATATCATATGAGTTATTGTGTATTTGAATTTATTTTTACCTGTCTTGCTTGCCATCTTGCTATACATTGATCCTCAACATCCTTATTAGAATACACCATTGAATTTGAGACTATTGAACAAGCATTACTACTGCTTGCACTTTCCCTATTGTTTTCTAACCATGTAACATATCTGGGATATGGTACCTTCTCCGTTGATATGCTCGTGCTGGGTAACAATGTATTACTATCGGTTATTGATTCCAAAGTATTAAAGTCCTGCTTTAATAAATAGTCACCTAAAATTTCGAGATTTTGCTCAGTATTACCAACTAATTTCGGTTCAAGTTCCGACGAAGTACCGGCTCTAGATGTATCCGCTTTCGATTTTCCCTCAGATATATCATTTCTCAAATGATATTTGCCTTTTACTTCCCAAGCAAAACGTGCCTTTTTTAATGGGCGTTCAGGCTCTGAGCAGTCGCCATTTTCTTGTCGTTTACACGAAGACTCTCCAGCGGTTCCAGGTAGATTCATCGCGAGATGTTTATCAAAATAGTCATTAGTAAACAAACACTGACATCATTAATTACTACCATATGATTGAATGACAAGTTGTTAATTATGCAGTTTTATCATTTGTTTTTTCATGTTTTTATACACGAATATTACAAATAAAGCCCAAAAATTATAAAGGAAATCTCATTCAAGCAATGATGTTATTAATTTGGTTTCCATGTAAAATAATAATTAAAATCAGACTTCTCGGTGAATACACTTATGCTTGCACAAGTATTTTGTGATCGGATATTATCTGTGGCGTGAAGTAACTAGTGACAGCTTTGGTGACAGTTGATGTATTTTTAACTCGCAAGTATATACTTCAAGTTCCTAAAACAACTTTTTTGAATTATTATTACATATATAATTTATTTTATTATATATAAGTTTCAAAATACATTTTTAGAGTTAATTTTTATGTTATAAGATTTCATTTACTCAAAGAGCCGTAAATTATGTTACTATGTAAAAAATAAACAAATGATTGAGAAAAATTATATCTGAAGAAATTCATAATTCCTTTTTCGCGCCACTGTATGAATTAGAATTTGAAGGTCTGATAACACGGAGTATATAGCTCATACTTGAGCATATATTTTAAAAAGACTGTCTACTTAATATAATTTCATTTTATTTATTTTACTAGATGTGTCTATAATCGGTGTCTAAGTCAAAAACAAATATTATAATCATATTATAATATCAATAAATGTAACCACAGACTAAGTACTACTTCGTACCTTTCTCGAAGGATCCTACTGTGGGATCCTAGGACGATAAACTATTTTTATTTTACTGATTTACTATGTCAAATTAATCAAATACGAAATTAAATCGAATAGTGATATGCAACCCGAGTGTAGATGAAAGCAACTAATATGTGCTGTCTTGATATATTATCGTAGCTATATCTTTAATATTTAAACGAGTTAATAATATTTATCTTGTGTGTGTATATATATATATATATATATATATATATATATATATATATATATATATGTGTGTGTGTGTGTGTGTGTGTGTGTGTGTGTGTTAATTTTTTTTCAGAATCTCAGAAACGGCTCCATTTTCCTGAATTTCAGCATTCAGCATGTATGTAAAGGGTTTTGGGGGAAAAAAATCGATCTAGATAAGTTTTATTTAAAAAAAATGTCGTTTTATCCCTGTTTTCGGGCTCTAAAATTTTTTTAAAATTTTATGTTATATACAATCACAATTTTTCGCTGACAAACGTAAAGTAATGTTGGTTCATTTGGGGAACGGGCGCTCTAGAGGTGAAAATACCCAGCATCGAGCCCCCACCTGCCCTAATATTTTTTAATTCTTCTTTTCAATTTTTATTAAAAATTACCGAGCAAGGTCGGTCACCCAGGTACTATATGTTAAAGTGTAATGTCAATTGGTAATGAGCATATAATATGTTCTTTTTTTGTAACTTGAATATACGGAGGAAGAAAATAAAAATGTAGTATTTGTATTATTTAATGCTAATAATTAACTTGTCATAGATTATTATTACGTACATTTAAGGTAGTGTGTAGACGTTCATAATACAACGTACAGTAACCTAAAGATTATTAAAAAAAAGCAAACTGGATTGCACCCCCGCTTATCGGTTTCAATATTTGAACAATGCAGTTTAACTAGAAAAACGACGGGTGAGCTCAAATGTATAACAAAGAGCGGACCAAATTCGTAGTAACGAGATATTGTAAGACACATTGACGCCTAATCACCGACAAGGGGAGGGAGTCCAGAATAAGTTAATTGGATGATTGTCGCCAGTCCCTATGCGTTGGCCGTGTGTTACCTATTACCTAAACAGATAATATTCGTAAATTTAATAAATATACAACACTCTCGGCGCTACTCTGATACATTTGTGATATTACCAGGATATTTATTGAGTGAAAAATGCAGGTATTTATAATTTTAAAGAATTTTATTGTTATGACTCATTCGTAAGCAATAAATGCAAGGGCATATTCTAACGGAAATGAGTTTGTCTTCTGATATATATTAACTTAGACGATGTTTTATATTTTAAGAAAAGGTTGTTAGTATGACATTTCTGTTGTATAACTATCTTTTTTGGAAAATATTGATGAAATAAAACTAATTTTAATAAATTATAGTATTGTATATGCACAAATAAAATTCAATTGATTTTTCTGAGCTACATAATATTTTAAATAAGGCGTAATAAGGCATAATTTTTTTTTAAACTATTGCAATTAAGTTATTGCTAATAAAGTCGCATCAAACTCTTATATAGTTTATAAAGGATTGAAATATGTATCCCGAAATAAATTTTCAATATTATCGGTTCACAAATGCTGATTCGAATAACTAAATGTTTTCATTTTAACTTGTGCAGGTTTCATTACAAAGTTGACTAAAAATGTGGTGTGTTGACTAAAAACACTGAGGTAATAAATGATCAGTAAATTTACGGTGTTTATTTTGGATTTTTTTAATTGAAAAAAAGATTTTAAATAATCGCCGCAGACATATCGTCTGGTTTAATTAATTTAGTTTAACTATTCGCTTTTTAAGATTCAGACTGAAGTCGTGATGCATTGTATAAATATAACATCATCCTACTGCCCTTATCCCACTCTAAGTGGGGTCGGCACAACATGTTATAAACATGGTATCATGATTTGGCTGCGTTTTTACGACCGGCCGGCTGCCTGACGTCAACTTACCTTAGTCGGTATTTTACGACACCTCAGTAAGAAAGAGGGTGGTCTATTTTACTTAACCGGTAACGGCTTACACGGTGGGTCAACTTACCTTAGTCGCCTCTTACGACACCTCGGTAAGAAATGAGGATGATACTATTCTATTCAGCCGGATACCACACGGCGTAGGCGTTGTATAAATATAACATGAATTGCACGAATGAATGTTTTCAAATTATAAGAAAACTTAAAAAATATAATAATAACAAAACCTTGTCTCTTAAATATCTGTTATTTCATGTGATATATGTAACCGATATTATGGTACATATATGACTTATATAAGAATCTCTGAATAATTGGTAACGCTGTTTATGTTTCAGAGTTCGTGCGTATTGGCCATTATTGTAGTTCTGTTCACATCAACGACAACAGCGTTAAAGATGACAGATTTTCAGTTAGAGAGAACATTGGCCGACCGTGGGACAATGCAGCGTCACATCAAGTGTGCCTTGGGAGAAGGACCTTGTGATCCAGTTGGAATTAGGCTTCGAAGTAAGACATATTTATTATTAGGGATATATATCCTCTTGCCCTTATCCCACTCTTAAGTGGGGTCGGCACAACATGTTATAAACGTGCTGTAATATGATTTAGCTGTTTTTTTACGACCGGCCGCCTGCCTGACGTCAACTTACCTTAGTCGTATTTTACGACACCTCCGTAAGGAGGGTGGTCTATTCTACTAACCCGGATATTACACTGTGGGTCAATTTACCTTAGTCGCCTTTTACGACACCTCGGTAAGAAATGAGGGTGATCTATTCTCCTCAGCCGGATACCACACGGCGGGTCGACTTATCTTAGTCGCCTTTTACGACACCTCGGTAAGAAATGAAGGTGATATTTCTACTTAGCCGGATACCACACGGCTAAACATTTATTACTAGGGATGTGAAAAACAATCGGTTATTTTTTTTAAATCCTCTTTCTTTTTTTATTTTCTTTCTTGTTTTTTAAGATTAGATATGCATAGTTGGATGAAACCAATGTAGCCAAACTACATGTTTTAATCGAATTTCACAAACCTGTTATTTATTCTTAGTAGTTGTCCACTTTAACTAGCCTTTAATGTAATTAATTATTGATGTTAAAAAAAGTAACTTCAAGGCAAGTCAGAAAAAATCGATTTCCAAAAACCGATTATTTCGTATCATAATAATCGATTTTTAAAAGATCGTATTATTCTATAAAGGGCTTTATTCTATACTATTCCATGTGACATCCCTATTTATTGCCTGTATTGTTTTTTTTTGCAATCTGCTACTAAAATTAATTTTTAACAGATCTAAAATTTAATGCCTACATTTATTTATTTTATTATCTGTCTGTATTTAAAAACATGTCCCAATAGAAATTTATAGTTCATGGAAATCCATTTCATCGAATTTCCATGACTCAAAAAGTGCAATTTTTAAACCAAAAGACAATAAATAGAACTTTTTTGTATTCTACGATTCTATTTATCTTTTTAATTTTTTAAAAACGTAACGTTATTTAAAAACTGTTATTTTAAAAGTAATTTAATAATTATTTTTTTTTGGTGTTTACAATATTAATACTTTTTACGAATTAATGATGTTTTAGTATAGTTTTAAGATTTGGTAAGGAAGAGTTACCGTAGATATCTTAAATAATAAAAAAAAATTATTTCTCCAAAAAATTTTATCTCAATCAAAATTACGTGTCACAATTGATTCCGCATAATTACGACTTTATATACTTCCTGTTCGCATAAAGTGTTATTATTTTATGACCTATAAAATACTTTCGCTAACTAATGACCGTCGGTGAAGCGTCGTATCTTAACGAGTAGTTCGCGTTTGGTAAGACGTGTGTCGTATGACATAACTAGCGTGAGTTACTCACGCGTATCAAAAAGCATAACCTATGGATTAGGCCAAACCATAACCACTTTCCTGATCACGTCACTCGTTTATACTAATTTAAAATATTTTTTTATAAAAAAATATTATTAAAAAAAGAAATGTTAAAAATGTTATCAGTTTCAAATACCCAATAATTTGTAACAAAAGCAAGATAATTTATTAAAAGCTTTACCTAATTTTTATTAAATCTCACTGTTTAATAAATACGATATATAATATTCAAATGAAGGAGTTTACAGAAAGGCATAAAGCTATTGTTTGGTGTCAAGGATATTATATTAGTGGTTATTCCTCGAAAGGCTATGAATCACTTTGTACAAACAAAATCACCCCTGTCTGAGTCAGAAGTTTCATTGGCAGGACGCATTTTTTGGTTTTGTTTTTAAGCTTTATATTTCTTTGTATCTGTGCTTTACTTTGTGTTTTGTCAGTTCATTAATATTCTACTATTTTCTAATATTGTATAGTTAGGGTAATGTTTTTGATAGTTTATGATCAATTTTTTACTGTAGCAACATTGTGGTAGTTAAATTCTAAAATTCAATTTTTAAAATATGCTTAAAATATTCTCATTTAAAAGTTACTATTCGAGTAATAAATAAAGTAAGAAAAGCGATCCAAATAAATTTAAAAGATAATAAGACAGCTAAAATTTAATCATGTTGCAGTTTAAGAGGAAAATCGGCTCTATTATTCTTCTGCTGTGTTGCAATCCTATAAGTATTTACAAGGCTTGCCATTTTCCAATTGCGTCTAGAAATTTAGTAACCGTATTTTTTTACAGCACTCGCTCCGCTAGTTCTCCGCGGCTCATGTCCACAATGTTCTGCCCAAGAGACTCATCAAATCCGTCGGACGCTCGCATTCGTTCAGCGGAATTATCCATGGGAATGGGCGAAGATAGTCCGTCAGTATGGTTGAATGCGAGGCTACCTTTGCCAGGTTGAATAATGGAAGACTTACGACCTTTTTTTACCAATTGCTATAATAGAGAATTGGGCACTTATTTTTTATTTTATTTTACCACATATCCGGCTCAGGTTGATACTGTGACAGTAAACAAAATACCTTTCACTATTACGTCTGAATGATGCAGATTCAAATTCTATAGAATTATTTTTAAATAGGTATCAAAATAAGAACTAATCACCGTATTGAAATAAGCAAATTTAGTAACTAAAAAAATTCCTTCGAGATATCCATAAATTCTTGTTCAGTTAATAATAATTTCATATTATAAAATTAGTTTATTTTAATTATGTTTAACACTAAATAAGGCTCATATTAAAACAAATTTATTTTTAACATAGATCCTTTTCTATATGTTGTGTAAAAGAAAAAATATTGATACATTTCCTATTTAAGAAAGGTTTTATATGACAAATACACTAATTATATCTGAAAGAAAATTATACTATGAAAATTCTTATGTAAATATCGTTTAAGCTGGGATTAATCACATTAAATTAAAATTTAATCAAAATATATATTTTCACTGAATTCAAGCTTTAGATAATTCTAAGACAAATAGAGTAATGACGCGATTCCGACAACTCGGAAAGTTTTGTTGTTTTATAGAATTTAGTACTGCTGCTTTTAGTGTCTATATGTTTTACTCAGGAGTTCAGATTGTATTTTATAATAGAACAAAAATTTTACTTTGGTAAAACCCAGGCTTTAATATTATCACGTAATGAATGCACAGCACACACCAAAGTAAAGGGGGGGTTGAGTTAAGTAAGTGTTACGGCATAGCGTTGACGAGCGACTGATACTCGAGCAACTCAGCATTCTCTCTCCGTTCATTCGAAACGAACGTGTAATTCGCGCACCTGTGGAACTATTTAGAAATCATAACAAATCCGGGTCACCTAATAGGAAAGTAAAAGTGTAATAAGGAATAAGGATGCAGGTGAGTTCAGACTTTTATTGACGTGTTCATTCGCGTTCCTGATTGGAACAGGTTTACGAGCTTTCGTTATGTATCCATGCAGATTATTGAACTCCAAGGGCGAAAATTATTTGAATGCATTTTTTTGCGTACAATTTTTTTCATTGATAATTTATGGTGGGCTTTATTTTAGTGGTTAAACACTCATAGTAGTGATATAATTATTGCCAAAGGTTGTTTGTTTGCCTCACGTCCAAATAGAGTGAAGGTTAAATATAACTTTGGCATGGGGATACTTGGAGATCTGGACAGCGGTGGTGTAGCTATTGACGGGCCAGACCTTTTTGGTCTATAGCCCACGTTAAAAATTATTTTGCCCCCTAAATAACATACATAAAAAATTTTAAAAATTGAATTGTCTACTTAAAGAACATAAATAATAGGTTTTAGGAAGAAAAATTGCTTTTTTTTTGTTAAATTTGGCACTGAAATCTAGCATTGCACGTCATTGGTCTAGGGCGAAAGGCTTAAACTCGTGTCGAGCTGCCCCCCTTAACCATCAAATTGCCCCCCCTGTGTCGTGGGAAACACTGGGCCCGCTAGACAGTGCATGGCTCGGGCCATTTGCTGTCAATGTTAATTAAAATTTAAAAGGTAATTTATAGTAGAAGGTATGACTTTGCGGAACTCTTCCTCCTGCCCCTGTCCCACATTATATGGGGTCGGCATATGTTAAAAACATGTTGTCACATAGCTACGTATTTTACGATCGGCCGCCTGCCTGACGTCAGCTTACCATACCTAGTCGTATTTTACGACACCTCGGTAAGAAAGAGGCTATTATACTCAGCCGGATACCACACAGCATACTTTACTCTATATTGCAAAATCATAACCTATTTTCATTCAAAGGTATTTATAAATTAACAAATGAAATTAGTTTCTTTTATAATATAAAAAGTCATGATGTCGAAACAGTTAAATATCGTGATTATTATCAAGAGTACGTGGATTCCTTTTGTAGGCCTTGGCAGGTACTGTTTTATATAAAAAACTTATCTGCTTACTCTATATTGACAATTCGTCCTATCCGAAGAACAAAGTCATATCTCCCATATATAAGCAAAGGAAATGTCTTTATTCTTCGGATAGAACGAATTCATCATACACTTTATGGTGAAGGAAAATACCGTGATAATATCTGCTAATCTCTTATAAGATTTTGGGATATTTGTTAACTCACACAGGGCGTGATGGATCTAAGTTCCGATCATTCAAAGAAAAGACTTTACCAGCGGTTTAATAGTAACAATCAATAGCCTTTACAACTTTACACAGTAAAATTATAATCAAACTATTAGAAACGTAAAGCACAGTATTCTGACTTGAAAAAATATTTTTTCTGTATTGTTTGAAGGACGATTGTCAAGTCTAAATGGTAGGTATTTGGTATGGTAATTGCTGCTCCTCTCCTATATATCATAGCATCATCATCATCATTCTCTTACCCTTATCCCACTCTAAGTGGGGTCGGCACAATATATCTTCTTCTTCCATTCTCCTCTATTATTCGTCAACTCTGGTGCCACCCTTTAAAATGCATATCATTTTTCACACTATCCATCCATCTTTTATCCTCCTATATATCTATATATATCCTCCTATATATCTTACACTAAAAGAATTTTTCAAATCGGTCCAGTAGAGATTAACGCGCTCAAACAAACAAACTTCAGCTTTATATGTTAGTATATTTAATATGGCAATAATTATCCTCATCTCGGGTTATTCTTGGTATAATGAAAAATTATTTTGAGTGAGAACATTTATTTGTCTCTTTTGTGTTACATGGTCACACCGTCCGTATGAATCGTTAAGCCGTCCGCATATCGCAGACTTAGTCCTTAGCATAAAATATCTACCCCTAGTACTAAATAAACATTATATCATCATCCTACCCTTATCCCACTCTAAGTGGGTTCAGCACAAAATGTTGTCACATGATTTGGCTATGTATTTTACTATCAGCCGCCTGCCTTACGTCAACTTACCTTTTCGTATTTTACGACATCTCGGTAAGAAATGAGGGTGGTCTATTCTACTCAGCCGGATAACACGGCGGGTCGACTTACCTTAGTGGCCTTTTACGACACCTCGGTAAGAAATGAGGGTGGTCTCATGCACTCAGCCGGACACCACACGGCGATTTGAATTACCTTAGTCGACTTTTACACCTCGGTAAGAAATGAGGGTGGTTTATTCTACTCAGTCCTATACCACACGGCGGGTCGTCTTACCTTAGTTGTTTTTACGACACCTCGGTAAGAAATCAGGGTGGTCTATTCTACTCAGGATACCACACGGCTAACTAAATAAACATTATAATTCGAGTTAAAAGATTTATACCCTAATATAAATCACAAGTACCTACTAGATACTAAAGATTTTCATTTTTAGTGTATTGATTTTTTTTCTATCAGTTAAGTACTAGTATATAACTTGGATGGTAAAATTTAGGGAATAGTTGTAAAAAATTTAATACACAATATTAAATAACTTATTCTTTTTGCAAAAAAAAACAGAATGATAAGACACTCTAAGTAGGATCGGGACCAATGTTTTAAACATGTTGTGGCTATGTATTTTACGACGTCAATTTACCTTAGTCACCTTTTACTACACCTCGGTAAGAAAGGGTTTTCTATTCTACTCAGCCGGATACCACACGAAAGGGCCAATTTACCTTAAAAGCATATACGTAAATAAGTAGTATACTATTTGTTCTCCAGTATGCAGCCATACTTAGACGTTATTGAAGGTTGTTTGGTCCCTAAGTAAAAATAACGTTTTTCCTGCCGTTTCCTGTTAATTTAAAGATTTATTGATTAAGATGTTCTCAAGAATAAACTTGTCTTTAGTTAATTTTGGAGAAGTTTCAGAAATACCGTTTAATCTTATTTGAATTGTCGTTTTTGAAAGATTGTGAAGATTGCCGAGGTTAAAAGATTTTTGACACAATAAAGACAATAAATCAACCCTTTACTAATATTTTGGTCATGATATGGGATTTCTAATTATGCTGTGTCGTATTCGGCTGAGTAAAATGGACCATCCTCATTTCTTACAGAGGTGTCGTAAAAGACGACAAAGGTAAATCGAACCGCTGTGTGGTATCCGGCTGAGTAGAATAGACCACCCTCATTTCTTACCGGGCTGTCATATAAGGCGACTAAGGTAACTCGACTCACCGTGTGATATCCGGCTGAGTAGTATAGACCACCCTCATTTGTTGCTGAGGTGTCGTAAAAGGCGACTAAGGCAAGTTGACCCGCCGTGTGGTATCCGGCTGAGTAGAATAGACCATCATCATTTCTTACCGAGGTGTCGTAAAATACGACTAAGGTAAGTTGATGTAAGGCACGCGGCCGGTCGTAAAATACGTAGTCAAATCATGTGACAACATGTTTGTAACATGTTGTGTCAACCCCACTTAGAGTGGAATAAGGACAGGAGGATGATGATATGGGATTTCTAATTTTTAGTTTATTTCAAGAGTGTACCCATAAGATAAAAGGCTCGATATTTTTACTATAGTTTTTCTTTTATGAGAAAATCTTATTGTTTGAAGCGGTTAACAAACCGCGGTAATGTTCTATTTAGTTTTTAAGACATGAACAAAGAGCTATTGCAATAAAATCCACTTTCAATAACAATTCATGAGAGGAAAATATTGCAAGATGGAATATGTGCAACGAAGATAAAACGTGCAAAATATATGAAACTAATAAACATTATATATGAAAACGATAAATAATAAATACTGTATACGAATACGGAAATAGGGTTTAGAAGTATTAATTTACGTCCATATAGCAAAAGTGGTAATATCACCATGTATTTAAAAAAAAATTCAAATAGTTTAGACGGCGTTTTCGATTAAAGCTCCCACGCGAATTACTTGTTCCGACATTTTCAACAATTATCTGCATATTTCAACTCTCATTTGTTACCAAGGTGTCTTAAAAGGCGACTAAGGTAAGTCGCCCCGCCGTGCTGTGCGTTATCAAGCTAAGTAGAATAGACCATTCTCTTTCTTACCGTGGTGTCGTAAAATAAGACAAAGGTAAGTTACGGTCGAAAAATACGTAGCCAAATCATGTGACATGTTTATAACATGTTGTCACATGAACTGTGCAGCTGAGGATTTTATTTTTTAATACGCAGCAATTAGTCATAGATAAATGGATAGTTTCTTGAAGAGGAATTCTCAATTGCACACAGATTACCCAGATATAACACATATATTAAAAGACCATAAACAAAAAGTTAACTAAGGAAACGTTAGGTAGTAATATCAATTTAGTAATCCACGGATCAACGAAAGTGAATGACATAATCGCTGTTTTAGTCACTCACTTTCGTTCACATAGTACTGGGATAGTCTAACTGGTCCAACTATGCTAGTACTGTACGCTAGGCGAGGCAGATAATTCAAAGAACCGATGGACATTGAGTTCTTAGGGTGTTGTACTGACGACCCTGCGTTGGAAAAGGTAGAATCGCCACTGCATGGACAGAGAACAGAAAAGTCGCAGAGCCTCTGTTTTCAATGGCACATGACCGCGTTCAATACTGCAGACAGAGCCTAAGGGCTCCTCTTCATAATCAGCGATTACAAACGATTAAGCGCTCGTATAGAGGGCATACTTAGCTGTACTCGCCAATCGTCATCTATAATCTTCTATAGCACGAGAATTCTAAGACACGCAACAAAGGGAATCGGACAATATTGTCGTACTGATTATAGATCATGGATCATCACCAATAAGGAAGAGCAGGCATAATAGTAAATATCATTGTATGAAAAGAGAAAGAGATAGAAAAAGACTGATATTTCCGACAATTCATATGAGCAACGTAGAAATATATCACAAATTTCGTACTAACAACAGGACAATAGCGATCTCTTAAACACAAGGCTGCGACGAATCGGTGAGACATACGACTAGATGTTATTAAAAAGTAGACAATAGGTTTCCTTATAACTTCTGTAATGAATAGATAGCTATTAAGCCCGGGAACTATCAAATTGCCTATTCACTGTTATTTATAATTTACTCTTCTTAATGCTGCTTTGGTTTACATGGCTGTAAATTTTATAAATAATGTAACGGGGGTTCTTTTTTCAAAAGGATCATTATTTATTTGTTGATAAATTTATTGAAATATCTCATTTTTATGAATGATCGACTTAATAGTTAATATGATAGCGGAATTAAGTCTCAGTTATTTCTCAAGATTAATTATGTTAGTTAGTAGGAGGTATGATTATTTGCGACACAACTGAGAATTGTTTGTAATCTGTTGTTTTTGTAATCTGCATAAATCGTTAAGTTTCCATTCCATATTGTCTGCATTGTTCCATAAGTGTAAGAGTGATGACTAATGACAGTCATATTACTGGCCCTGTGCTTTAAATGTCCTAAATAGTGGTCCAGCATCACAGGCATCCATAGGACGTTCCCCAACAATAGTAGAGCTTCTGTACTCTCCTCTCCGCATTTCGCAACTTTTATAATGCTTCTGTTTGCTCGTCCCACCCGGTGAAGCTGTAAAAGCCGTTAGGTTTAACAGCATATACACAGTTCGAAAAAAAGACCTTAATAGTTGGAAAGAAACTGACTGATTAAAAAAAGCTTTTATTTAACTTGCCGTGTATGTATGTGAAGATGGAATCTTGTAAGTTAAATATGACACACTTCCCGGTGTCCGATTGAGCTGAAATTTTACATACTGCTCTTATCCCGATGACAATTTATGTTTATGATAAGTATGACCTGATACTGCTACCAGCATTGGCTTCAGACAAGCAAACCACTCAACGGTTGGAAGTAGGGACATGAAATTTGTATAAAAGCAACATCTTTTGTTTAAAGAAAGTTTTTCAAAGGCTTTTTAACTTGACTTGTTTAAATTGTATGCAAAATAGATTTTAGTTAATCGATACTATTGGTAGGGGAGCCCAAGCGGAGATTTTCCGCGTTAAAGCGCGTCAGAAAATTATATGGGGAGAAACGTTGTACCCTGTAATGTACCCCTACCATATATATAAATATTGGCATTAGTTACTTTATTTATGTGTCATCGATGAACCCGCCGTATTGCTACATAATTAAATTTCTGGTCACGTTGAACTAAAGTCAGTGTTATGTACAAGTCATTGACAACATATACGTGTGCCTTTACATATGAATCAATGATGAATATCACTATTTCTTAAGTTTATTTTGAGATGTACCCGTTATGGGATGTGCAATACAGAACCTGTTTACAGAACCGGCTCTCTTTATGGTACTGAAGTAAATGGATTTCTTTTACGTGTTTATGTTACGATATATTTAAATATTTATTTATTTATAATCTTTAATATTTAAATGAGTTAATCTTGCATATATATATAAAATATATAATAAATAACGGCTCCAACGATTTTCCTGAAATTCAGCATGTAGGGGGTTTGGGGGGAAAACAGTCGATCTAGCTAGGTTTTATTTAAAAAAACATTGTATCCCTGTTTTTGGGCATTAAAATATACTAAAATTCATATTGAATTGAATTTTTGCCATTAACTGTCAAGTCAGCATAGTTTATTCGGGGAACGGGCCCCACCTACTCTATTATTTTTTTTTAAACTTTCTTTTTTTTATTTTGAAAAAGAAAACAGAGCAAGGCTCGGTCACACAGATATTAATCTATAATTAGTAGTAAGACCATATCTATTTCTAACAAAATTCCACAATTTTAGGTTTGCGATTGCATCACTTTATAAATTGGAGGCTGATACAGAAAGCCTACAATACTGTTGAGGATTACATAGATGATAAGAATGCGTAGATATAACTATTCTTCGATCCTGTACAAGATAGTAATTATTAAATATAACTATTTATAAAAATTATATTTTAAAAAAAGGAACCGCCGAGTTTCTTTCTAGCTTTTCTCTGTAAGAACAGCTCTCTGAACCAGCAGTAGAGTTGACGATTTAAAAGCACTTCATTACAAGTTTACTTGAATAACGAATATTATGAATTTGAATTTGATATTAACATTTTTTTTATTTACAATGATTTAAAATAAATTAAATACTAATTAAATTATAATAAAATATTGTTATTTTTAAAAAGTACCACGAAATTAAGAAATATATGAAATAATGAAGAATTCTTTAATAGAAAAATACCTAAGTTTTAAAAAATGCATTATTTACAGCTATTTAAGTCATAGTCATTAACAGCCGCCACTGTTGTACGAAAATGACCAAATTTAAATAGTTTGTGAACCGTGAACTTCATATGCATATTTGTTTCAATCTGCAAAATACATTTCGCAATCGCATACCATGTAATTCTACTCAACAGTAACAATAATATTATGATAATATAAATAATACCTATATGTACTTTTTATAAAAAAAAGTCCCCAAAAGTTGTGTCTGTATAACATTCATTCTCTAAAAATCTACTAAACGGATGTTTATACGGTTTTTACTTTAAGATAATAATAATAAATAAATAAATATATGGGCCACTTACACACACGGTCGTCCGTCCCCAAAGTATGAAACTTAAAACTTGTGTTATGGGTGACAGACAACTGGTGAATATATGTACATATATATATATACTTATATATTTTTTAAATACATACTTAAATACAAATATACATCTAGACTCGAAGAGAAATAAATTCATGTATAGAATTGTTGGCCCCCGGCGAGAATCGAACCCGCGACCCATGGAACTGAAGGCAGGGTACCCACTACGCCAACGGGCCAGTCAAATGCAATTCTTTCAGAAGGTTTAGGTAATTAGTATAATATATTTATTTTTTATTTTTAAAAAGACTGCACAGTCAGTCCAGTTGTTAGTAAAATACCTTAAGCCTAAGTGTTAGTAAATACAATGTAAATTTAACTTATAATTACCTAATACTACTCTAACCTAATAATTGTTCGGACAAAAATATTGTTTTACATTTTGGGCAAAGGTGTTGTTACAGCTTCTATTTATATAATCTATAATTCTGTTTAAATATTTATAAGTTTACACGGATGAAGCTTTCCAAAGTTACCCGCGAATTCTAAAAATGTTTTGAGCTATAAACATCACTATGCTTAGTGTGAGTTTTTCAAACGTACTCGATCGCGTTAGTGTAACGCTAATAATAATTTGTATGGCGCTGGGACAACGGTCACTAGATGTCGCTGTTGCAGCCTAATACAAATCATCATCATCTTCCTGCCCTTATCCCACTCTAAGTGGGGTCGGCACAATATGTTATAAACATGCTGTCACATGATTTGGCTGTGATTTTACGACCGGCCGCCTGTCTGACGTCAACTTACCTCAGTCGTATTTTACGACACCTCGGTAAGAAATGAGGTTGGTCTATTCTACTAAGTCGGATACCACACGGCAGGTCGACTTACCTTAGTCGCCTTTTACGACACCTCGGTAAGAAATAAGGGTGGTACTATTCTATTCAACCAGATACTACACGGCGTATTTGTATTTAAGTATGTATTTAAAAATTATATAAGTATATATTCACCAGTTGTCTGTCACCCATAACACAAGTATTAAGCTACTTACTTTGGGGACGGACGACCGTGTGCGTAAATGTCCTATAAAAAAACATATTTTTAATTAATATAATAACTTATTTATTAATTTTAATAAATTTCTAATATTCTATTCCAGTCCCTCTACATTCTGGTATTGTGCACGATAGTAGTGACATACGCAGCGGAAACACCGAGGCCCGAAGTGTCAGACACAGCTCTTGAAGAGGCTCTGAATGACAAACGGTTCATACAAAGACAACTCAAATGCGCTTTGGGCGAAGCACCGTGTGATCCTATTGGAAAACGTTTAAAAAGTAAGCTATATTGAATAATTTGTTCTTTTTTAATACAGAGTAATATTTTTCTAACAATTTCATAATATTAAGTCAACTTTTGAAGCCAAATCGTAACTTCGAAAGTGAATATTTGGAAACAAAGCAACCCTTTTTGTTAAATAACCTTCAAAGACTATAGACCAGTTTTGCCCAACGTGGGGCCCACGCCCCACA
This sequence comes from Morpho helenor, assembly GCA_029227775.1. NCBI lineage: Eukaryota > Metazoa > Arthropoda > Insecta > Lepidoptera > Nymphalidae > Morpho > Morpho helenor. The sequence goes on from JARGCU010000006.1 coordinate 10,429,941, forward strand.
AGTGGGCGATTTGATTGTTAAGGGGGGTAAGTGGAAAATGGACTTGACACGAGTTTAACTCTTTCACTCCGGGCCAAGGTAAGATTTCGATCCCAAATTTAACAAAAAGGAAAGTCTTCTTTCTAAACCCTATCATTTCAGTTTCTAAGGTAAATAATTCAATTTTTTTAAATATATATAATATATATGTATGTTACATACATATATACGTAAAAGGCGAATAAAGTAAGTTGACCCGCCGTGTTGTATCCGGTTGAGTAAAATAAATCACCCTCATTCCTTACCGAGGTGTCGTGTAAGGTGACTAAGGTAAGTTGACTCGCTGTGAGTTAACCGGCTGAGTAGAATAGACCACCCTCTTTCATACCGAGGTGTCGTAAAATACGACTAAGGTAAGTTGACATTAGATAGACGGCCAGTCGTAAAATAACCAAATCATGTTACAATATGTTTAAAACATGTTGTGCCGACCCCACTTAGAGTGGGATAAGGGGAATGATGATGATGAAAATGGTTTTACATATATATGGCAAAATAATTTTAAGGTGGGGCACAAAAAAGGTTGGGAAACACTAGATATTTGTATAAGTGTCATAAACTTGTAACTATACGTTTGATAAAAAAAACGGGCGACTGAAAGTTATATTGTTCGATAGTTTTTATACAAATTCGTTACACCAATGACACAATTACAAAGCATTGCAAGTGGTGCAACTTGTAGATTTCTATTTTACTTTTGTCTATAATTAGGTAATTTCGGTGGCTCAAATAGTGATATACACAATCATTGAATTACTATTCATAAATATAACAAATTTCTAATTTTAAATAACGGTTTTGTCAAGTAATTATTTTCCAATTAAATTTCGTTGACTCACACGCACAGTATGAGGTTTAGAACACAGATGGGTTATTATTATTAGTTACTTATGCTAAAAAGGTTGACGAAAATTAAGTCGCGGCTACCACTAGTCCTATACATATAAAAGAGAAAATATTAGCGATGTGAAAAATAATCAATTATTTTTTCATCAAAAATCGATTTTTTAAAATCGATTATGTTAGGCATCCCTTTTTCTTTTTTACTCTTTTTCTTGTTTTTTAAGATAAGATATGCATTGTTGGATGAAACCAATTTAGCCAAACTATTCATTTTGATCCAATTTCACAATCAGCGCATTTTATATTATTACTTGGTAGTTGTCCACTTTGATTAGCCTTTATTTTAATCATATTAATATTAAAAAAAGGCAAATGTTCAAATAGTCTAAAAAAACGATTATTTTGATACAAATTAATCGATTTATAGAATTAGGCGTTACTTTGCGGAGATCCATAATACAAAAGTATTAATAAAATTATTTTGCTATAATCCGGATCAAATCATCGGAAAAATCCGGGAAAATCATCGCGGATTATAGCAAAATAATTTTATTATTACTTTTGTAATAATCGATTTATTTTAAAGGGGGGGAAATCGATTATTTATTAATCGTTTTTTTGCATTCCAAGTCACATTAGTCGAGTAATGACAGAAAACTGATCCCGTCTCAGAGATGTCACTGCAACGTTACCGTAATAATCTACTAGATGGCGCTGTACTGTATTCTTATAGCGAACCATTTAAAAAAAATACTGGATGACCGAGATTTGCTTGGTATTTTGTTTAGAAAATATAAAAAAGATGAAATTTGAAAAAAAAAGCAATACAAGTTAATCGTGCTAGGTTGATGGTAGATGGATTCGATCCCAGTAATCATGGATTTCGGTCCAGCCCTTTCCGAACTGAGCTACAATGCTATTACGATTGACAGCGTAAATAGCCTTTGTTATTTTTATAATATTACCTGATAAGTGCATCTTATAGTTTCAACCCCCTGATATAGACTCCAAAATGGCGGGACGGATTTTAATATAGATTTAGATTGATTGACGTCTTTAGATTGACCCAACGAATAATCCTGTTATGGTAGTCTTTTTTGTTATTTATGACAGTTTTGTTTTGAGGAAAAAACAAAACCAGACTAAAGTGTGGGAAAGCAACGTGTGACCGGACCGCTAGTTCTTTATATTACTACAAGATTACGGTTATCATTTTGTTCTATTATATGTTGTCAATGAAGTCTTTATAAACAAAAAATATAAATGTTAATTAAATTAGCGCCACAAGGCGCTCCATCGCTACACAATTAATATCCCAGAAATACGCACTAAACGCTTCGGCTCATTTCTCATGCGCACGGCCAAAATGTGGAATTCCCTCCCTGCATCTATCTCTCCGGACTCTTAGGATCTACAAAATTTCAGCGCAGCAAAAAGCGCAAAAGCGCAGTCCACTTTAGGCTGCATCTTTCGCTTACTGCGAGATCGCAGCTAGGCGCTAACCTTTCTTTGTAAAAAAAAATTAATGCCCGTTCTACGTCTAAATAATTTAAAAAAATTGTTTTGTCTTCAAAGTCTTATTTCATTGTATATTAGGATTATGGTGTACAATTAATATATTTTTTAATTAATGCCCGTTCTACATCTAAATAATTAAAAAAAATTGTTTTGTCTTCAAAGTTTTATTTCATTGTATATTAGGGTTTTATATATTTATATTCTATTCCAGGGTTTCTTAAACGGGTCGCGACCCCAAATAGGGTCGCCTAGCAAAATTCTGCGGTCGCAAGAGAATTTTGACTTATATTTTACTTTAATACTTACCATGCAACTACTTGAATATATTCCAGCGAATTAGGACAGTCAGAAACCACTTTTATTTTTGAAACTATAATAATAATAATTAAAATTAATACAATTTCATAATTTTTTTGTGCAATTTTTAATTTTTAATTTTAGATTTTTGTAGATTTTCTAAAATTATATATTTTCATATGTATATTGTTTTGTAATAAATAAATCATTTGAAATATTAATTTATTTTTCTTTTATATTTGTATGGGGTCGTCAAGAAATTCGCAATGATAAATGGGGTCGTGAATGACAAAAGTTTAAGAAGCCCTGTTCTATTCTAATCTAATGTTTGTTTTTCAGCACTCGCTCCTCTAGTGCTCCGTGGCGCTTGCCCGCAATGTTCGCCACAAGAGACCAAGCAAATCCAACGCACGCTTTCTTACGTGCAGCGAAACTTCCCGCAACAATGGGCGAAAATTGTGCGACAATATTCCGGTTAACATTTAATAGACTATAAATAAATTATATTTATAATTTTATATTTAGTTAAATATAGACATAGAACATAAAATATTTTTTAAGAATCAATAAATTTAATACGTACTTAATAACCTATACTTATTATAAAGCAAAGTCCCCAAAGTCAGTATGTAATCAATTTTCTCGAAATGTACTGAACGAATTTTTTTACGGTCTTTAGTAAAAGGTAGTGAAATATCTTCCGGAAGGTTTAGGTTAATTGTACAATACGGTTTAACGCAAATTCTGCAAAAAAGTCTGTGACAGCATGTCTCTATCTCTTATTGTAAACTCAAAATAACTACTTTTATGATCAAAATTTGAATTAAATTCATTGATTTCCACGCGGGCTAAGCCTCAGGCACAGCTAGTAACAACAAACAAATACACTTTATTGCACTTAAAAAAATGTTAAATAATTTATAGAAGATTATATATATTTTCTATTTTACTTCATCGCGGATTATAGCAGAATATTTTTTTATTATTACTTTTGAAAAATGTTAAACGAAATAAAAAAAACCGTAGTAAATAAGACGACGTACACGATATACAAAAGAAGGGTAGTAATATAATAAATTTGTGTAATTAATAAACATGTCTACTAATGTATGAGCAAATGATTATATGCTTAAGTAAATAAGCCAGTCCTCATCAGAATATCTAACATAATTTGGCACTTACGTTATTAAATAATAATAAAATAAAATTATGTATGTCTGCTTAAGGCTAATGATTAAAAAGGTCATCAAAATTAAAAACAAAGATTGATCGTTGGTTTCCGAACAGTCAAATTTATGCTCCGATGTTTAAGCAAGGAAAAAGAGTTTTTTTTACTCTCGTATACCTTTTCTTTTACACTCCCTTTTTTACTGATAAAGTGACTGAAAATGGTAGCCAAAAATGATAAAAATGCGGTATCCAATTTTTATAATGTATAATTAATATTTCAAATATATATTACTTAAGCGATAAGTTCAACTTATATCAAGGAAATAAAAATAAATTATCTTTATTCTACCTGGTAGTTATTGCTTTGATAATTATTAATTAATAATTATATGCATCGTCAAGTTACGATGCACGTCTATTTGTTATATTTCTGAACGTTTTTTGTATAGAAATGTATAATATAAATATAGTTTTTAAGAATATTAAAAAAACATTAATTGTTCGATTGTGTACACAAACAAAAAATAAATATATGTTTAACATATTTTAATTTACTTTAAAATTTCAATGCTTTATTAAATATCGAAGGGGTGCTTACACACTCGAACTGAAGAAACTTGTCTCAGAAGTGTCTTTCCCTTTCAACGAAACAAAAATTGTTTCTCATTATCCGGGTCTAAAGCAAAAAGAAAATGTTTCTTGAATATGACGAATCCTGCATTGTTTGTAGATATTTTTAATATTTAAATATTGTCTTCTTATGTTGTAAAGAAATCTTATAGTTTGATGATGAGCGTATTATGTAATATTTTTTAAACGATAATAAGAATAAGTTCAAAGTTTATCTCCCGTGATATAATTTTATTAATTAATAAGACAAATCACTTATATAAATAAAAATTTTAATACTGAAATATTTTGTATTTATTCCTAAATCTATCCCTTACAGACTCTTTCACTGTCTTAAAAGTAATTACGAATACTTAATAGTTTTGGTTGACAAAATAAACCCGTTTTTTCTATGACTACAGGAAACCAATATAGGAAATAACTAATTACCCTCCGTATTTAATCACTCGACATCGACATCGTAAAAAGTCACAAGTACCACTAGTTTAATATATAGCCCAGATTTTCATTAAAAAAATATAATTTTTACGGCACCACCTACATAATAATCTAAAGAGTGATTCTGTATTTTTTATAAACAGTTTTAATTGTCAAAAATCTCAATAATTTATAGAATTAGGCGTTACTTTGCTGAGGTCCATAATATAAAAGTAATGAAAATATTATTTTGCTATAATCCGCGGTAAAAGAAAATATATGTAATGCTAAATGTAGAGTGTACTATTCGTTCTCATACCTGATACATGCAGAATTTGTAAAACCTCATGCACTACCTGAAACCGATAACACAACAATACACAATCACTGCACACATTCACCACCACAATCTCAACAATTGTTTCGCTCCGTAATCAAAGCATCGTCAGGAGATAGACACCACGACAAAATCACAAAGCTTATTTTCTTACAACTCTGGTTAATTTAATCTTTGTTTTACCATAAACTGACTCAGCAACTCATGTTAAAAACATATGCCCGTCACCTTATTATAAATCAATTGAAGTAGAACTAGAACAACACTAATTAATTAAATAACATTAAAACATTTTTTATTTTTTTGGTATTAGAAAAGAAGATTATAGTCATAAAATTTACTAAATTTATTGTTCTTTTTAAAAAATTACATATAACATTTTTACACTACATGGCGTTTCCCATAGATTATATACTTAATATTAGACCTAACCTATTATTTATTTATTACCTATTTCTTGCATAACATCATTCAATTATTTGCTGTAGCAACATATGTGAATTGTAGAAGTGATTCTATTTTGTTGGTATCTGCTGACGCTGAAGTTATATGTATTTCCGGTACTACTGTTTTGTGACTTTTATTAAAATTATATGGTTATCAAAATATTGGAATATCTGATTACACAAGACAAAGTATAGTAATAATTTATCCATTGAATTTACATTGATGATATAACAACTATATGTATTTTAATATACAAATCAGTGCTACCACCTGTACTGGCATATGAAATAATTCCGTACGCAGTCGGTGAATTTATTTACAAGTGCTATTTTGCAACTACTTTGACAATCATAGATCATTATTAATTGTGTTTTATATTATTTATTGTATTAATCAAGTGCAGTGATATAGTTTACTAGCCTATTCAGTGTTAATGAAATGTTATGGTAACAGCTACTCGACCTATAATAACTATAGAATAAAGTATGGTCGTGCGTGTCGCCTGAATAGACAGTAGTGATGTGTGAACAGGCTGAAATTAATTATTTAGACGGAGATATAGTATGGGTGAAGCTGGGCTCTTGCTGGTGGCCGGGTGAGGTGGTGGGATCAGAAAAGCTCCCGCCAGATTTGCTCCCATCATTTCGAAAGCCCCCTATAGCTGTTGTGAAGTTCTTTCAAGAAGACACATAGTGAGTTTACCACGTATTTTACGCGGTTTTATTGACAAGGAATATATTAATTAAAATATAAATAATATGTTGTCTTTGTTGTGATACTAATTACTTCATTAAGAGAGATTCTGTTTGTTTACACTTTTTATTGAACAATCCCTTAAATTTAAAATGTTTTATTTGCTTATTGTGCATGGGTGTTTTTAGATAACTTTAAAAGAGTAATAAATATAACTTCCAGTACTAAATAATGCTTGCATGTGTCAAACATTTTTCTGTGTAATTAAAACTAATATTGGATACTTAGCTCCTTAGATAGGATGATTTATAATATATATATACTGGTATACTATAAAGATATTTATAGTATACCAGTATCTAACATTTATTTTAATTATTTGTAATAAAATCTTATATTTATAAGAAGCATATATCAGTTAAAAAATAATACTTCCTTGAAAGTTTAGCATAGACATTGTATATTAAAAACTTATTTCTCGATAATGCTTAGCGATAGCACAAAAAGTTCATTGACTATTTATTAAAAGCTAGAGATAAATATTTACATTGTCATGTTTAATTTTTGTTTGGCTCTTATACTTTTTTTTTATAGTATTTATTGAAATATTGAATTATATAGTATTTAGTGAAAGCCTATATGCTGAAATTAATGTTATGATGATATGACAAAAAAATTTCATATTATCGATTATCCACCCATTCCACCCTCATTTGACTGAAACTTTTCTGAAACATTGTTTTGTATACATGTTCTGTTTTTTGCATAGGTTTAACATAATGGATAAAGTTAAAGCAGTGTAATAAAGGAAATCATCAAAATAAACTACTTCTTAATATTTATTGTGATATTGAAGGTGTGCTGTGCTAATGTAGTGTTGGTAATGGTTTATATTGTGTGTTTTTAACAAATCTATGTACACATGATTTGTTAAAAAAAATAGAAAAAGATATAAATTAAAAAAGATATACATCCAGGTAGTATACTCTACTTTTAGCATTGCATAGTTTTTGTCTCGGATTTACCTCACTTGTTGTGAAAAAATATAGAAACAGTATTAAATTCTGTATGACTATAATAGGATATTGGCAAAGTCTTTTCAAACTTGTTTGTCTTCATTATTGTAAGTAATGCAAAATGTATGGAAGCTTTTTTGGCTAAATTATTATTATTTGTTGTCGTGTGTCTTGCTGAGAGAATTAATAATAACTACTAGCAGTATCCATTTGCTGCATTATTTTGTAAAATAATATCCAAGTGAGTATTATTAGCCATGTGGTATCCGGCTAAGTAGAATAGTACCACCCTCATTTTTTACCGAGGTGTCGTAAAAGGCGACTAAGGTAAGTTGACCCACCGTGTGGTATCCAGTTTAGTAGAATAGACCACCCTCCTTACCGAGGTGTCGTAAAATACGACTAAGGTAAGTTGACCCACCGTGTGGTATCCAGTTTAGTAGAATAGACCACCCTCCTTACCGAGGTGTCGTAAAATACGACTAAGGTAAGTTAACGTCAGGCAGGCAGCCGTTCGTAAAAACGCAGCCAAATCATGTTACAGCATGTTTATAACATGTTGTGCCGACCCCACTTACAGTGGGATAAGGGCAGGAATATATATATCAAAGTGGGCATTATATGGTAACAAATAATATTTTCTATCTATGAAAATAACCGTTACAAACATTTTATAAGGAAACTTGTTCTGTTTCAGCGAATATGTCAAAAATCTAAACAACATTCATACATATAATTGTAGCCGCAAGAATGAATTCATCAATAAAGGACTGTGTAAGTTTACATATGTGTATATATTTTTGGAATCTCGGAAACGGCTCCAACGATTTTACTGAAATTCAGAACGTAGGGGGTTTTGGGGGAGAAAAAATCGATTTAGATAAGTTTTTGTTTTAAAAAAATGATGTTTTATCCCTGTTTTCAGGCTCTAAAATTTTATTGAAAATTATGTTGAATACAATCACGTTGAATTAAACGTTAAAGTCATGGTGGTTTATTTGAGGAATGGTCGGTCTAGAGAGGTGATGATACCTAGGATCGAGCCCCACGTGCTCTATATTATTTTTTAATTTTTCTTTTAATTTTTTTTAAATCATTTTAAAATTCACCCAGGTACTATTATTTGTCACATTAAAAATAGTCAAAAAAATTAATTGTCGAAATTATCAAAAAATATTAGCTAAATACAATTACCAAAACTAATTCTTGTACTATCGTCGATTCTATTTACTAAAGGCAACTTATTTTCTAATTACAGATATGTACAGGACAAAACATGGTCACATGGAGAAATTTCCGGAAGATGTTATACGGGCAGAAACTGCAGTCGGTGGTGATATTAAGATCTTAACTAGAGATGAATTTCAGGAAATGAAGAAAGAAAGCTATGCTGGTTTATTTGGTGATCCAAGGAAAGTGTCTGGATCTGCTAAGAAAGGTACTTTAGTATGATTAAAATAACCAGACTGAGAAATGTTAGTTAAGAAACTATATTAATGTATAGAACTGGCTATACTCACATCTTATTCTATCGGGTTAGCCCGACCAGTTTCGAACCCATCCTGAGCACTTATTCATGAGCTCTTTAGACGATGTTATCGCGGCGGGAACTGATAATGACCAGTATAAAAAAAATTATAAATTAATATAAAGAAGCTATGCACCAACATGGTGATCCTGATATAGAGTGGTTAGTGTGACATCCAGTTGGGAATTCAAACACCAGAACAGGCCATTAATTTTGTTGTCAAAAATGTATGTGGTAGATATGTACGATTGATAGTATTTCGAGAAGGAAAACACTGAAAGCAAAACCATCATATATTATAAGAGAATATGGAACCTATCAATCAACATTGGAGCAGCGTAGTAGATCTAAGTTCCAACCCTTACCTCTCCACAAAGAAGAGGTGCCTTTGCCCATCAATGATAGTACCAACCCAATAATATATACACAAAATGCAGGATTTACATTTTTGTATAAAAAGTAGCGGCCTGTTACTCTCCCACTGCTGGGAATAGGTCTCCTCACTCCGTTTTTGGAGAGAAGGGTCGGAGCTAAGACCATGTTACTCCAATGCGGATTGGTAGGTTTCACATATCTCCAGAACTCTAGAGATATGCAAGTTTCCTCACTATGTTTTCCTTAACTGAAAAGCTTATGATAATTTGCAATTATCAATTAGACACATAAGTTTTTAACAGAAAAACTCATTGGTGTCTGCCTGTGTTTAAACCCTTGACCTCCTCGCACGGTGTTACTGCTGGGCTATCACAGCTTTATTTTTTTTTTGTTTGTATACTTCATAAAAAAAATTGTTAACTTTACGTATTTATAGTTTTATTATAAGCCAAAGCTATATAATAATTTTATTTTCAGGAAAGAGTAGGACTTCAGAGCTGGGTTCACCAATAAGAAAGGTCAGTTATACATATTTTTCAATAAATTACATGTTATCTTTTGTATACTAACATAGTCATTCTTATTTACAGATTAAAGAAAAGACAAATTATAAAGTACACATATTACTGCAAGGTTCAAAAACGCCTAATCAATCCATGGAAAACGTTTCTACACCCTCAACCAGTCGAGCTGGGTCTGAACCATCAGAAAGCAAAGAACAAACGCCAGATAACAAAACTAATGAGATAGAGAATCAAATCCAACAATTACCTACTGCTCCTAGCACACCAACTATGTCTAGCACTGGACATTATGCTTGTCATGCCTGTCAATTTACAACAACACGTTTAAATGTTTTGATTTTACATAACAAAACACACAGTGTTACATACATGCCATATATACCTACACCAATTAAAAAAAAATCTGTTCACAAGACACCAAAATCTACTCCTGTTTCCTCAAAAATACCAAAACAGAGAAAGCCTCGTCAAGAAAAACCTGAAAAAACAAACAAAAAATCCCAAAGCCAAAAGCGACCTGCGGACTCAGAGCCCGCGCCTGAAGTAAAAAAACCTAAAACTGATGAAGAAATTAAAAGTAGTCTTTTAGCAGATTGGGATGACGGAGATGAAGAATCAAATGATGAATCATCAGCAATGGTGTCAGCAAGTTCTCCGGAAGTTCCTATAGCAGCGGAATCCCCAGCAGTTCCAACTCCTGCCGAGTTACCTAGTGCTCAAATTCCGGAGGAGACACAGTTAGTGGATGAGAAAAAGAGTGATGATTCCAACTCCACCGAAAAACCAGAATCTTCTAATGATTCTAAATACGAATTTTGCGAAGATGAAGACTGGCCTGTAGAAGCTGACATTGGTAGAAAAATACCTCGAGTAAAAAATCCATCAAAGAGAAAAAGTGAAACAAAAAGTATTAGTGTTGAAGATGATGAAATGGCTAGGGAGGTCGCTGATTTACTGACGAAAACTACGGTTCCAGAACTACCAACAGCTCCTGAACCTCTAAAAGTGGAGGAAAATTTTCCGGAGCCCTCCATCGTCAAATCTCCCGATAAACAAATAGAGAAACCAGAAATTCAAATCTCACCTGAAAAAAAAAATCTAAATGACATACAATTACCACCTAAAACAATATTTAAAACAAAAACTTTTTTTCGAAGTCGACATTCTAGAAGTCAAGATGCAATAGGCAAATATGTAGCAGAACAATTAAATGCTGCTGAAAGAATGGATTTGGCGGAAACCGAATTAAACGGTGCAGACTTAAGTTCTCCGCGAGAGATTATGAGGATCTCGCCACCCATAGAACATGTGAAAGTAGCTCGTTTGGCGCCAAAAATCCAGTTAAAGAAAATGAAGGCTGAAGCAGCACAACTGAGAGAACGAGAGAAATTTAATGCAGATAAATGTAAGGACGATTATTCTCTCAATATTTATAATACAAAATTAGACAAATCATTTGCTAATATGGCCGATTTAATTGAAGAAAAAGAGAACTCCATATCCCCATCTACTAATGAAATTACACTTGACACTTTATGTAACAAGAAACATGAAAGAAACATCGAAGATAATGAAAGCACTGATTTCTCCAAAGTAGATAGTTCAGTAATAGATGTTATATCTAATAATACAAGTACTGATACTGAAAAGCAACAAAACGATAAAGAATCTCTAACCCAAAATACACAAATTTTGACACTAGAAGCTGAAGATAATTCGTTAGTAACAACATGTAAAACTATTGACCTTCCAAAGTCATATGAATCTTTTATGAATGAATCAACAGCATCTGCGGTGGACGCATTATTGAGTGTATCTAGAGAAACAGACAGGGTAACAAAAGTAATAAGCGATGATCCACCAGAAGATTTATTTGAAGAAGACATTAAAGATAATGTCAATGTAAATGACAAAACTGATGAAAATATTGATGATGAAAATACGAATCCAAATAGTCTTTCTACAGATAAAGAATGCAATAGCGTACAACCGTCTGAAAATGATGATATTCCCATGAGACATAAAGATACTAATAGTTCTCTAAACGTCTTGGAAGATAATAGCGACGTAACTAAGACTACAAATGTTGAAGAAGAAAATGTGGTAAAAACCAATATTGAGGAGGTTGAAAGTCCTAAGATTATGTCTTCATCTAATAATAATATAATACCTGATTTTGTTTCAGGCGACACAAAAACATCTTATTCTCTAGAGAATTCTCCTTCTGAGTCAGACCTACAAGTAGCAGAGGCTCTTATTAATTTACCGACAACAACAATGCAAAATAAAGCGTCGGCAAAACAGGAAAATAATAATTTAGCTTCTAAACAAGAACTACCAGATCATACGAATGTCAGTTCCTTTAACGATATAAGTAAACACAACGTAGAAGAAGATCTCGGAAGTACCAGCACAATACCACTACATTCTGATATTGAAGTAGCAAAAAATAATGATAATATTAATTCTAGATTAGAACGAGAGCAGAGTGAAAATTTAAATGCAGCCAAATCCCTAGTGCAGATGTCCGAATCAATCGATCATCAAATGACAATAGCAGATATTGAACAATCTAATAATAAAGAAGTGTTAAGTATTTTAAAACGTAAAGAAGACGAGATAAAAATCACTAATGAACAGAATTTAAAAATTAGCAGTGAACCTGATCAAAAAATTATTATTTCTACTAATGATTGTGTAAAGAACCCATGCCATACAGAAATAAACCGCAAATCCAAAGAATTTGATCCTAACTCGTCAAAGTTATTGAAAATTTTAGAAGAACCCTGTATACCTAAATCAACGCCAATAAAAAAGACAATAACCAAACAAGTCATTGTTCCTGGTAAAGAAAAAATTTTAAATTTTGAGGTGGGAAAACCTTCACTTAAGCATAAATCTCAGTCGCCCAAACAGAAAATTATTATTCGGCGTACTGCACCTAACAAAACCATTTTGAATAACATTAATGAAGTAACGACACCAGATAAAATAATTTTATCACGTTCCAATAGGCCAGCTCAAGATGGCTCACCTGTACAAACGTACACTATTCAAACCACGCAGGATCCGCCACCTTCAGGTGATGGTAATACAATAATAATTCAACAAAAGATAAGAAAAATTACAAAACCAATGTCGAAGTTGCAGAAAATTAAACCAACACTGCAAACTTCACCTATTACCAATGTAACAGAAAACAAAACTGCACTAGATAATAGGAACAAAGAAGATGCAATGTTTGATATCAATTCTATGCCAGTCGTTCTTTCTGAAGACATCTTAACGCCGGAGAACATAGAAAAAATGCCTATTGTAATGTCAGATGGAAATGTGATTACTAACTCAAATAATCCGCCTAAGCTTATAAAAACTAAACCAACTTTGGTTGAATCAGAAAAGACTGCTGTTAGTGTAGTTTCTAACAAAAACGAAATGAAAACATTATTAATGAATTCAACCAACGAAGTCAGTAAAGTTACTACACCTAATATTCTTTCTAAATCCTCAAAATTACGGGGTGCTAAACCAATGTTAGTAATTGATAAAGTAACTGGAAAGCAAAAGATAGTAATGACAAAAACTGAACCCACAGTTAAAGAAATTAAGACCCCCCAACCGATACAGTCTTCATCTCAAAGTACAACCAAAACAGAAAAATTTATTATTTTGCCGACACCGAGTTCTCCTCGGTCTGGCAAGACACAAAAAATCGTAATCGATCCACAAACAGGAAAAGCACATGTTCTTGTAGGAAAAGGATCAGAAGCCCCCATAAATGTAGCTGATAATAAACCAGTTTCTGCCAAACTGATACCATCCGCTTCAGATACCACTACACCTGGCAATACTGTCATGATCATCACAAACGCTCAAGGAGCACAATCAAGAATAGTCCTGACGCCAGAACATGAAAAAATATTATTCCCAAATAAACAGTCAAATTTATCGCAACTTAAAACAGTAGCACACCGTATAACATCATCTACTAGCCCTGTCCAGAAAACTATTAGTACAGCCAATCCTATGAAAAATCAAACGCGCATCGTCCCTAAACAAAAAAGTGCTATTATTACTTCTAAAGGACAACTAATAGTAGGCGGCCGTATTACAACTGCAACTCAAAATATTGCCCCACTTCCTGAAATAAGACCAGCTCCAAAACGAATATTAGCATCAGAACCTAAAAAGCTTGTGCAAACTATACAGAAAAATTCATCAGAACCTTTAATATTTTTACAACAAAAATCTGGAGCAGTCATGCAGCTAACAGCTGCACAATTTGAACATTTACGTAGGACAGGTCAAATCATACAGAAAGGGCCTCAAGAAAAAGTAGTAGTTCAGAAATCAATTACTCTTTCGCCAAATGAAACTGTTGTTGTGCCAACTGTTTCAAAACAAAGAATAAGAAAGCAAGTAAATAATTCGCCACCACCTTCCAAGAAAGTTAAACATGAGATAGCTATTGCGCCTGCGCCTACATCGATAACGTCAATACCTGCCCTGACTCCTCTATCTAATACGATATCTCCACCTCTAGTCCAAAACATGCCTAGTGCATCCGCAACAAATTATGCAGATTTAGATAATATTGAGGAACTTTTGCCTTCTACAGCAATTGCAAAACAAGATTCGAGATCGTTACAGCCCGAACTTGCAACTGTTCAACCTCCTCCCGCATCTCTTTCAGATGGGCAACTGCTGGCAGTGCCTGGAGAACATTTTGGAGGGCCATCAGGATCATTTTATCTGTGTGTAGAAGAAAATGGAAGGTTTACCGTAATAGACAATCGTCCGTTAGTCCTTGAAAACAATCAACTTGTGCCTATGGCTGAGCCGTTGCCAGTACTTGCTCAACCAGAACGTAGAGATATTTTGGAAGCGGCTCTTGCCAATAGTGACGTTTTTCATGCTGAAACAATAAGGGATGACGCTCCAGATTTTAGGGACCTCAATGCTAACGTGTCAGTTCACTGTCGAGTATCTGAAACAAGCAGTACACTGAATCAGCCAATAATGACACCTGTCGAAGTACCATCCAAAGGTGATAGTGAACCAAATGTGCCCTCCAATTTAGAAGATGGATTAGCTGTTATCGGCGTTACACCGTTGACGGTACCTACGTCACTAGAACTGCCGATAACTGTAACCGATCCACGTATAGCACCCAAAACTACAGATCCCTTAAGCAATAATAATTATGGAACCACTTTGTTGCCATCGCCCAACACGGAAACGATATTTTCAACGACGGAGCAAACTGAAGTTTCTGTAGTCGGTCCAATATCCATGCCACTTCTTACAGAAGAAGAGTCAGTGGGTAAATCTATGCCTATTTTAACAGACGAAGTTACGGAGAGAACTACCTCGTCAGTAGAGTCCACTGTTGGTTCGCCATCATCGATAGACGTACGGGAATCTGAAAACGAAGATAGCAGTCAATGGCCACGGCGACTTCTAACGCCATGTTCTGACATATCTGAAACTTCTGCGGAAATTCCTTTACAACCAGTAATGCAGTTGTCCGTTAACGATATGTCACATAATAGCTAAACGCATTATATATATCACGATTGATTTTCATGATCACAAAATATTTATTGGTAATACAAAATCAGATAATACTAAATGTGCAATAGATTAAGTTTAAAAGGTTTTTTTATATTTGTCGTCAAAAATTGTACAATGAGTACATGATTTTTATGATTGTCAATTTTTTCATCGATATAAATCTTAGTGAGGCCGGTAAGGAATATACTTGCGTACGTTCTAAACGTGCTAATGTAGGGGTTTGTAAATATAAATATACATATATATGAAATGAGGATAAAATTTGTTTATTATGTCCGGACATCTCATTCAAACAAACATGCAGTGAATTACTGCACAGAAATTAGGGTAAGAATTATGATTGTAAATTATAACTGAATAATGAATTGTTTGATCCCATGTGTAATATATTAAAGATTAGGTATATCATAATATTTTTATAACGTTTAGCGATCTTTTAAGTAATAAGTATCCTAATTTGTACATGACGTACAAGATAAATTGTGCTATTGCGTTATGTAACCGCATTTCATTTTCTTTGTGAAAACTAAATAATAAATTTTACGTTTAGTTATGAGATAGTTCAGTTTAAAGTAAGCTGAATTATATATAATAGATATGTAGTGTTAATTAATGTTAAGTACAATATTTGTTGAATTAACGTTAAATATTGTCAAAGGCACATTGATTTGTTTGAGTGATCTATGTCAGAATCTAGATCGGACTATAAAAATGGAGTCTTTAGTATTTTACTTCTGTGTAGTTTTAAGGTTTTAATAAATAAAATTTATTCAAGAATATAATTTATTTCATATCGTATCTTAAATAAAATATCAAAATAACACTATTTTACAGAACAACAATATATATTTTCCTGATCTTACAGGAAGAGATGCCGTATCTAAAGATATTTCATTGAATTCATCGTTCATTTAAATACATTCTAAACTTAAACTTAGATAAACGTATTCATAAATTCGTAACGTAAAAACAGTCGCGCTACAACAATTTTTAAATTACTATTGGCTAACCTAAAATACTTTCATTTATATATCTATAAAAAACCGTTTACGACAACTTGTTACGACAATTAACTATGTAACAATCCGCAATATTGTTCAATATTTCTATCTACTACGAAAATAATTGCCAGCAATTTTTTAAAGTACAGAATATAAATTTTATCTTTTATATTTACATGATTAATTTGATATGAACATTTAATATTGCATAAAGTGAAAATTCCATGATAAGGTATAGAAAATAGAATTCAAAGATCGATTCGAAATTAGTGTTTAAAAAAAGAATTGTTTAATATTTCAAGTTGTGTAATTTTACTCAATTCATTTTAAATTAAACTTGAATTTTTGGTCTATCAGGTTTATTTGGTATTAGTTATATACAAGCAACACTATTCTATTCTCTAATACATTGTTCTATATTTAAAATTATTATTTAGGTAGGACAGTTCTAGAGGTAGTTTTAAATCATAGGTAATATACCGTTATACATAAAGTTTGCCTTTACAGTATCTGTACACGATCTTTAAATTCTCTTTAAAAATGGAATAGTCTAAATGTGAAATGGGTAAATTTTTATAGGTAAATAAAGGTCATTATCGGCCTAGTCTTTTTTAATTGGTTATTTATATTGATTGATTTGATTTTTTTTTGGTAATATTTAGAATATTTGTTCAAGATTATAGTATCAATTTTTTTGGTGAAGCCTAATGTATCACAAAGTAGATTGAAGTAGTGTAATATGTCCTCGGTTTAGAATTGTGTCGTTCAAATACAAATTGCTTTTGGCGCGACTTTCAAACGTGGAATGTTCGTTCGTTATTGAAGTGCTTGTCTCGTGGTGTTGGGCAGGAAGAGGCACATGAGGCCGCCGCTGGCGAGCAGCACGGCGACTATGAACGTCGGTGCCGGGCAGTATGTGTCCAATAATGCTGCGATCACAACGTTTCCGATAATACCGCCGAGTCGAGCTGCGACCATAGACACTGCTACGCCAGTTGCACTATAATAAAATTATTTTTTAATACAGATTCGCAACTGTAAGGGTTGATATATAGATAAAAAATGTAAGCATTGATATGGGGTTTTAGGAAACAGGAGAAAAAAATTAGGGATGATATCGCCATAAAGGATAACTGGAATTTCGAATGAGGGAGTGAAAAAAGAGTTGGGTGGGTGGATAGTGTAGCAACATTGAGTTTGGACAGATTTTATATGATATTTAAAAGATAATATTGACACTAAAGGTACAAAATACATATAGGTAATAATTTAAATTATTTCCTTATCAATTTTATTTTTCGGGTATCAAAGATGTCTAAATTACTACACAAAAATTAAAACATTTAAGTACGTCTTGAATAGAATTTAATTTATGAAAATTTACAACATATACAAAGCTACTAGTTAAGTGACCTTGGTAACTGAGAAAAATTTATTTATAACATATAACGTAGGTATAAAACTTTTTGTACCGTAAATTAGTGGGAAAAACTTCGGTGATGAGGCAATCGAGAGACGCGTTCCCGCAAGATATAACGGAGCTAAAGACGGCGCTAACGATCAAATTGTTCGTCTTGTTATATACAAAGTACATCGCCGCTGAGCACATACCCGCAGAGAATGTTGCGAACACTGCAATTAAAAGAATAATTAAAAGTAAGTAGCGGCCTGTTACTATCCCATTGCTGAGAATAGGCCACCTCTCTCCGTTTTTGGAGAGAAGGATTGGAGCTAAGACCTACCACACTGCTCCAATGCGGATTGGTATGTTACACTCCAGAATTCTCTAGAAATATGCAGATTTCCTCACGAAGTTTTCCTTTACCGAAAAGCGTGTGATAAATTACAATTATCAATTAGACATAAGTTTTAACAGAAAAACTCATTGGTGTCTGCCCGGGTTTGAACCCATGACCTCCTCAAAAGAGTCGCACGGTGTTACCGCTGGGCTACCACAGCTTGGATAATTAATATTAGAATATATTTGGTATTCTGCCTTAACACTGTTACCGAGATAAATATACCTCTTTACCAATTATAACTTGCTCCGTTTACATGTAAAAAAATTATAACGTATATGAACTTAATGGCTCAGATAAACATAGAGTTATAATTATAAGGATAGATTAGAGCCATAGGCAAACCTATGATAGTGACACTAGTATATTGTGACACAAGACACTGCTTTGCGCATTGCAAAAGTACGTAAATCGTTTGTGGGTCTGGGTATAAGATTCTATAATAAAATTCCGCAATCAATTTTAGCTTTGCCATTACATCAGTTTTTAAAAACTGTTAAAAAAAGGCTGATCCAGAAAACCTACTTTACTGTTGAGGACTACCTTCTTAGAAGATAATAATGTGTGGATATAGCCCGCTTAGATCCTGTACAAGACAGTAATGATTAAATGTAACTAGTCATAAGAATTATATTTTTAAAAGAGCAACCGCCGAGTTTCTTGCTGGCTCTTCTCAATAGGAACAGCTTTCCGAATCAGCAGTAGAGTTGACGATTCAAAAGCACTTGTTTACAAGTTTATTTGAATAAAGATTATTTAGAATTTGATATAATAACTATACAGATAAATCTTCATTAAGTGTACAGATTAAAAATTCATAATTGTTCGTAAATATTTCATAATTTCATTTATTTCGTAATATATCTTTTTGTCTCTGGGCAATTGTCATATTTTTATTCATCGATATGTGGGTAGCAATAAAAACGCCACTCGCCGATCGGTTCGTCTGTCGCCGTGCGTGTGTTACGTGAGCGCGGAACCTTCGCTAATGGCCGCTCGATCGCTATACATTATTCGTATCAAATCTATTGTAAAAACATAAACAATTCGTCTGGGACAATTCGTCTGCAATATTAAGTGCAGTGCCTAACATTAAAGTGTCGTGTCGAGTTTCGGACTCGTAAAAGTGTTACTGTTCGTACGAGTAACATTTCCCTTGGCGTCACAAGAAACGGCCGGCCGCCGGCGCATTTCAAGGACTTCGAACCTTCCAGTGCACGGTGGCAGTACAAAGGCATCGAAAGGTGGGTGGTGCTAAGTTGTTACTTCGTATCGGTAATAAATTACGCATTGCCCAGAGAGATTGAAAATAGTTAACGCCCTGAACCCCCCTATACAGTACACTTCAATTACCTACCAGCGACCTAGGGTCCAGGGACCAGGTTACTTTTAATTAGGGAACATTTCCCTACAATAATTAAGAGTATATTAACCATAGACTTATATACAATAGTAAAAGTCAGCCTAAGAGTATCCATTAATAATAAATAGAAAGCAAATGAACCAAAGAATAAAGAGTGATACAAATTATCTGTCCCAGAAAACTATTTTCCTCCACTCCCAACGCTCGTATCAACAGTGTCCGTGTAAACAAGCTAAGCAGTACATAGATTTATACTTTAAGAACCGGACCTTCTTTGTTGTGTTGATGTTCCTTCTACATTACGAGAAAGAGACAACTTTAAAAAGTTGCTAGTCATTGGCAAGGTGGAAGGAAGAGACCCAGGTGATAAAGCTATATAGCCCAGTCATATTAGGGCTTTCACCTCGGAATGAAAGATAATAAGCTGCAAATTGGTATGAACCTCTGTTTTGCCATTCTAAATGTTGTCTCAAAAGTCACAATCGTTATCGTGTCCGCGTCTCAAGATATTCAAGGTCAAAGGTCACAAAAATCGGTTTTTCGCGAATATCTGGCTTCCTATCGGTTAAATGAGATTTGTATTTATTATAAAAGTTGTAGGCTATAAAATTCCCTACAACTTTTGTTTAAACTTTTTTTTCATACGACCAACCGTTTTGAAGGTAGAGAGCGAAGAGTGCACATCGTACAGTCATATACGGCCTAATGCAAGGTCAAGCGTGAGTTATGCTTATCAGTACGTTATAAAGTCAATTATTTACTTGGAAATTATAAATATTAAACAATGCCTATTATTTATGTACTAACTATTAATTATTTATATTTAATTAAAGTAAGTAACTTGATTATTTATATATAATTATTCATATTTAACTATTTAAGTATAAAATATTATTAATTCTGGATTATATATTTTAGTTTTATTTTAAGTTAAAATGATAGTAAGAGTATATATTTTACACATATTTTTATTTATTATTAAATACGGCATAATATACATTTATCAAAATGTGAGTTCAAATATCAAAAGTATCTTTGTTGATTTTAATTGTAATGAAATTGGAAATGGAAGCTAATTATCTTCTTCTTGTTCGTCGTCTTCTTCTTCTTGTCGCTCAAAAATGTTCGATTCATTGTCATCATCCTCATTATCTGTCATGTTCATCTCCAAACCTTCCAGAATATCGGGATCATATGTATTTTCTTCATCGGGATTACTTGGATACAGTGAAGCGTTGAGGCAAGCTTGTCCGTTGCACTGGCCGCAAGCTAAAGAACATTGTAGCCCTGATTTTCTGCATCCACAGCGGGAACCACAACCATTTTTGCAATTGCAAAATATTACGTTTAGTAGTTCGGCTGGTGCTGGAGGTAATAACGTTCGTATGGGCTCCAGGATTTCATTTTCAAGCATCCAGCCCCATTCTTGAGGTTCTAAGTCCTTCCCTAACCACGTTTGAATCTGGTAGTAGACACGTTTTATGTGTTGATGAGCAATTTACGCGTTTTAAAGAAAAGATATATAATGTCGTGTTAACTTAAAATAAAACTAAAATATATAATCCAGAATTAATAATATTTTATACTTAAATAGTTAAATATGAATAGTTATATATAAATAATCAAGTTACTTACTTTAATTAAATATAAATAATTAATAGTTAGTACATAAATAATAGGCATTGTTTAATATTTATAATTTCCAAGTAAATAATTGACTTTATAACGTACTGATAAGCATAACTCACGCTTGACCTTGCATTAGGCCGTATATGACTGTACGATGTGCACTCTTCGCGCTCTACCTTCAAAACGGTTGGTCGTATGAAAAAAAAGTTTAAACAAAAGTTGTAGGGAATTTTATAGCCTACAACTTTTATAATAAATGCAAATCTCATTTAACCGATAGGAAGCCAGATATTCGCGAAAAACCGATTTTTGTGACCTTTGACCTTGAATATCTTGAGACGCGGACACGATAACGATTGTGACTTTTGAGACAACATTTAGAATGACAAAACAAAGGTTCATACCAATTTGCAGCTTATTATCTTTCATTCCGAGGTTGACCCCTTTTTTTACCTAATATGACTGGGCTAATATGAGTTGATAAATATCAAATACCAATATGTCCACCATAGACGAAAAAGTACTTTTTTATGTCAACTTAAAGTAAACTAAAATCTACACATTCTGAAATAATTCAATTTCAAATATGGCGTCGTCATTTCTAAAAAATTCTCAATTGAAAGTTTGATTCTTTTTCAAAACGCATCATGTGCCTTATGACGTCACGAATAGTTTAAATCAAATTCTGATATGTCCAAACATTATTTCTTTTCAAAAACAAATAAATCCCGAGTATTTGTTCAAATCCCAATATGTCCAAACTGATTTTAATAGTTTTGATTAGATTTGACCATTATTTTTTTATATTTCTATGTAATTATGGGCAATCATTATAAAATGAAGCTAAAATAATTAATAAAATATGCGAAAAAGCGTTGACAGCATCTGCGAACAAATTGGTCTACCGCCTTTTCACTTATAAAGGACATATTTACGTTTGATATTTATCTGCTCATATGTGTTGCGTATCAAATTCGCTCAGTATTGCAGGAAAGAGAGCCAACTAACAGAACATTGTCCAAAAGAAAGTGCTACATAAATTCAAATTCAAATTCAAAATATTCTTTATTCAAATAAACTTGTAAACAAGTGCTTTTGAATCGTCAACTCTACTGCTGGTTCGGAAAGCTGTTCCTACCGAGAAGAGCCAGCAAGAAACTCGGCGGTTGCTCTTTTAAAAATATAATTCTTAATACTATTTACATTAAGTCGTTACTGTCTTGTACAGGTTCAAAGAGAGCTATATCCACACATTCTTATCTTCCAAATAATCTTCAAGAGTATAGTAGGCTTTCTGTATCAGCCTCTTTTTAACAGTGTTTTTAAACTGATGTAATGGCAAAGCTGAAATTGATTGCGGAATTTTATTATAGAATCTTATACCATAAAGATCACATCGGCATTGATTAAGTAAGGAGAAAGAGATAGCAGATATAAATCTTGTAGTAACTTACCCAAGAAGAACTTCCTTCCAAGTCGATCCATTCCCAAAACAGCAAATATATTTGATGGTATAGCAGCGGCCACTGTGATCAGCGAGTCCATGAACACCTCGGAGTGTATGTGTGAGTCGCACATTGCCTCCGTGGAATGTGTGCCCAACTGTGTGACGTACGACGTAACCTGACATATATCCGCTTCGGCGTTGTCGTGAGTGCGCGACCACTCGTCGAAGCGGTTGAACATTTCAGGGAACCACATCATCAAACCGTAGTATCTATAAAGAAAAGTCAAATTTAAATTATTCTCTATTCAATATTCTGTATTCTTATATAAGCATTTTCGAATCTTCAAATTATAACAATCATCATCGTCCTGACCTTATCTTTAAATGGGTTCGGCAGAACATTTTATTAACATGTCGCACCTTTAATCAAAAAAAGAAACAACTCAAAAATTGCCAGTTTGGAGTTTTCAATTTAAAACTTTATAACGTAACCCCAAGAATAGATCTGCTTCGACAACCATACGATTCCGATTTATATGAATGAAATAAATAATAGTTTCGCTCTTTTTGACAAATTCGTGTGAACTGTTTGATAACACTAAAGGGAAAGATTCAGACATGTTCCAGCAGTAGTGAAAGTAAGGAGATTCTAGGGCGATATAAAACCTAATAACTCTTTATATTACTAAAGAGTGAGTCTAATTTCTTGTTTTTATTATTGATAAAAAGATATCATTCAGACTTATTTCACTATATTACTAAAATTATGCCACGGAATTGCGGAATAATTCTATTTATGCTTCTTTATTTAAAAAAATATTATAAGTTGTTTGAAAGAATCGGAGTACCTTCAGTTTATTATTAAAAGGTTATTAGATAGATGTATATCAATTATTTTTATTACGGTTTAAGAATAAAAAAAAAAACAAAAAGAAGTGTGATATTTTAAGTTATTTCCTTTTACAATGAAATAAAACATCCCCGTAACTACTTTAGTCTTATTAAAAAAGTTTTCTAACCAGATTAAATACATTTGTTTTCCATGATGAGGTCGTGGTGAGCATGTCGAATTTTTAATTTAATTGTACTGACTTCCATTAGTCAAAATCGAAATGGAGAGGCTAAAGAATGTGACTCCATTACCCTAACAGCAGCTGTGTTTAACAATAAAATCGCAGATGAAAATATACCAAATAAGTATATTAAGTAAGTAAGATTAAGTTGAAGACTGTAATAACGTTTTCAACTTAAATTGATTTCCTTCACGATTAATTTCCTATTTTTTATTTAATTCCAATTCTGTAAAACATAAGTTTATGTAAAACAAGCCTCATGCCTTATGATGACAGTGACGATTCCTTCATCCATGAGAATAATGATATCGTACAAAATAAAATAGCTAATATGGAACTTTACGGCACGTCAACGATACTTCTTCTAGTCTATCGTCTTCACGCCCATACACGTCTAGTACGTCTCTTGATTCTGATAGGTCAACATCTTCTATGTTGAGTCGCCCGTTGGTGCAGTGGGTAGTGACCCTTGGAAATCTTCAAAAAGATACCGGAACTCTTAGGGGTGAGATCTGGTTATGTGGAATTTCTATCCACTAAAACCCCCTCGATGGACAGCCTCCGCACTAGCAGAGAGGCCCCGGGATCTCTACGAACTGCACCGAGGTCTCTCTAGTGCCGTGCACATCATGCTCCACAAAATATAGTACGGAGCTTGTGTAACAAACTCCGTTTCCTCTCGGGGTCGAAAGGAACGACCACAGCCCCCACTATGACCGATCGTGACCCCAGAGGTCCCATTGGCCGGGACTATCAATTAGGGCGGTTTCTACGGCCCCTTCGTCTCTGCCTGCGAGAAGGATCAGCCCTTTCGCGGTTACGCTCGGCAGTCTCCTTCCTGACCATGATGGTTTCACAAAAGGAGACTACGGCTTTCCAATCTCTTTCACTTCTCAACATGGCAGAGACTACCGCCTTTAGAGAAAGTGGGTAGTGACCCTGCCGTCAGTTTCGCGGGACGCGGGTTCGATTCCCGCCGAGGGCCAACAATTTCTATAAATGAGTTTGTTGGTCTTCGAGTCTGCGTGTATATTTGTATTTAAGTATGTATTTGAAAAAACATAAGTATAATATGTTCGCTAGTTGTCTCTCACCCATAACACAAGTAGTAAGTTACTTACTTTGGGGACGGACGACCGCGTGTGTAAGTGTTCCATATATTTATTTATTCATTATTCAATTTATTAATTCCAAGAAAACTGCTCAACATTGTCAGTAATTTTCTAAGGAACGAAGAAGAATTTTGCGATTAAGGAACCTGATAACGACCAAAGTCTTGAAAATGAATCTCAGCCTAAGGTTTCGGTTAGTCATCTCTTTAGAGACAAGATAAAATCTAGCTGCGCCAATCAACCTATCAATAGTTCACCCACTTTTACCAAAAAAAGCGATTTCGGGCAAATTGACGACGATTTGACATTAATTAATTCTGACAACCTGTCAAATGCAGTCAGCTACGCACCAAGCTGCAACGAATAACTTATAACCAATCAATTTGTAATTATTTTTTGTTGAAAAGATTTTCCGCCGAGTTTCTTGATGGTTTCTTCTCGGTAGAAACAAACTTCCGAATCAGTGGTAGCAAGTAAACAGTTTATTTATATAAAGAATATTTTGAATTTGAAAATGACAGTAGGTAAGAACTATATTTTTTTACATTGAAAGTACGAATAAACGTGTATATTATTGTAAATTTTTGTTCCTTACCCAAGAAATATCCAATTCTTATTCTCAAGGTTTGTAAAAATCCGAGATACGTACAAATATTTTTGTAATAAAGTTATATAATTTAAAATAAAACGAATTAAACTGGATTGAGATTCCACATCTGAATAACTTTTCTCTAATAAACTGCTTCTTTAAGTTTTCTGACGGAAAATTATTTGAAATAAAATCGAATTATTAATCATAAACTGAAGTAAGTACGAACTTATATTTTTAATGTTATAATTTAATAATTTATAATCCATAAATTATACTTTTTATTCTATCTAACAAAGGCTAGTACACTAAACTATAATTTGGAACTATACATCATCTTCTTATATAGATATTTTATTTATTATTCATTTTTAAAGACCACGCCGGAAAAGTGTAAAACTTTAAACGCCCATTCCCAAAAAATTGAAATTTGGAGATATTTCTTTTTTTGATTAAGCGTGCGATGTTGTCACATGATTTGGCTACGTATTTTACGACCGCCTGCCTGACTTTAACTTAGCTTAGTCGTATTTTACGAAACGCCGATAAGAAATAAGGGTGGTTTATTCTATTCAACCGGTTGCCACGCTGTGGCTCAACTTAGTCGTCTTTTAGGACACCTCGGTAAGAAATGAAGGTGGTACTATTCTATTATGCCAAATTATAATTTAATTCAAATTATAATAAGAATCGTCAAGTTAAACTTTTAAAAGTTTTTAACAAAATTTCATGTCTCTACTGTTGAGGAGTTGAGAACCATTGAAGAGTTTCCTTGTCTGGAGTCAATCCTGGTTGCAGCATTAGGTCATGTAAGTAATGGCCTGTTACTAACCCACTGCTGGGCATAGGCCTCCTCTCTCCATTTTTGGAGAGAAGGATTAGAGCTAAGACCTACCACGCTGCTCCAATGCGGATTGGTAGGTTTCACATATCCCTAGGATTCTCTAGAAATTTGCAGGTTTCCTCACGATGTTTTCCTTCACCGAAAAGCGTGTGATAAATTGCAAGTATCAATTAGACACATAAGTTTTAATAGAAAAACTCATTGGTGTCTGCCCGGGTTTGAACCCATGATCGTCTTCAGAGATTCACACGGTCGCACCGCTGGGTCATCACAGCTTTTTTTAGGTCATGATTAGGACCTTTTAGTATTTTTTTTATTAATATTATATTATTTTATTAACATTTAGACCAAGCATGCTGCATCAGCGTGATCGTTATAACTTAGCTATATAGAAATGTAGGCAAAGGACGGTAGCAAATTTTACGACGCAATTTATAACTGTAACGTGCAGGATTGTTTGCGGCTTCTGTTGCACCAGCCGTTAAATTATAATTATTGTTCACTTAAGTAAACTTGTAAACAAGTGCTTTTGAATAGTCAATTCTGCTGCTGGTTCAGAAAATTGTTGTTTTCAAAATATAATTCTTATAAATCAAAGATTAGCTAAATTTTCATCATTTATTCATATTATTATATCATATTATTTATATTATTATTATATCATATTATATATATCATATATCATATTATTAATTCAGCGAAGGATTTTAGCTTCAGAAATTATTTTACGTTAAAAAAGGCTTATAGTACTAGTGCGAATGAGAGAAAACAACAATGTTATTGTTTTCTCCTATTTTTGGACAAAAGCGCCACGCCAGCTCAGTCAACTATTTCTGACTAATTATTTTCTTTAAAAATTTTTTTTAAATGTTATTTAAGAAGTTGCCAAAGTTATCTTTTACGTACAAATGATCAGTGGATTCATTAAGGGCCTGTTTCACAAGTTACAATAAACTGTCAGTTAGCTTATTCGGAACATACCTGTCACATATCTCGGAATTTTGCGTTTCTGCAATATCTGATAGGTTTATTCAGCACTTAAAGTCCCTAATAAGTTAACAGGTAGATCATGTGGCTCATTTTGTTTATCTGCTGGATAGCAAATACCTCTTTCAAAATGGCCGCGATTTTATTTATTTAAAATTTTTCACTTTTCAGAGACATTTATCTGTTTATTTGTCGGATAACTATCCGACACTTTATCAGTAACTTGTGAAACAGGCCCTTAATAAAAGTAAAAAGAAGTATACAAAAATCCATATAGGATTTTCGTACTTTTGGCACAAAGCAGGAGCCTTAAGCTTATATCGGTTTCTACTTTGTCTGTTATTGTGATAAATAGTGAAATGAGATTAACTGCAACTGCATCGCTAACAAAGCATTTAGGTTAATGAGCAAACCTGAGATCTCATGTATTTTGGAAAAAATAGCTGCCTCGTTATTTTGTGCACGCGGTTTTACAAACGCGCCGTGATTTCTTAACCACAAAGTAAAACTTACCCAATGTGGAATGTGAAGTTAATAGTTATGGATATCGTAGTAAATTTCAGTATAGGCGGCACAAACAGCTGTTTGCTGTGTTCTACGATATCACCAAGCATCTTCCTCAGCTTTGACTTCTGTTCCTTTGCCTCTATAACCTTCTCCGGTTTTTGGTGCAAGGGTTCTTCTATCAGAATTTGTTTGACAGGATATAGTTCTTTATCACGGCCTGTGTTCATCATGTAAATACCACGAAACACTTCTAAGGCCTCTTCTTGACGTCCGGTTGATATGAGGAATTTAGGAGATTCGGGAAGGAGAAATAGTAAAGCTGCCACCAAGAACGATGGCAGTGACATGACCAACAGAAAGATACGCCATGAATTGTAAACGAAACCTCCCGTTTCTCCTCCAATTTCTGAAATAGATAAAATAATTTATACTTATATATAAATCTGAAGAGTTTGTTTGTTTGATTGTTTGAACGCGCTAATCTCAGGAACTACTGAAAAAATCTTTGAGTGTAAGATAGTCCATTTATCGAGGAAGCCTACAGGCTATATTATATCACGCTAAGATGAATAGGAGAGGAGCAGCAATAAAAAATGTTACGAAAACGGTAGAATTAAAAGTTTTCCTTGCGCGCGCTAAATAAACGGTGAAAGTTATTCTAAAATCATGTATCGCAAAATTTACCCCCTCTAAGAGTTCTAGAGCTGAGAAAGTACTTTCATATGTAAATCTGAAATATGGTTTATGAATGAATTATCAGGTTATTCCAATTCACGAACCTCGTACGTAACAATATTTAAATATTAATTCAGAAATGTTAAGATTATGCTTCGTTGTTACCTCTTTTCTGAAAATACAAATAAATATTATTAAGAGTAAACAAAATTCCTACCACTCGGTATAATGACCCAAGCCAATCCAGCCACGAACAAGTTGCCAAGTGTCCAAAAGGCAGCCATGAAGCTTAACATTGCTCCTCGCTTCTTTTTCGGTTGAAATTCTGCAAAGTACGACCAAATAACTGGACCTGATCCACCCAAGCTGCAACATGAAAAAATTTACAAATTAAATGTAAGATTAGGTTACCTTCTTAGGGCATGTTTCACAAGTTAGGTACTGAGAAAGTGTGGGATAGTTAGCTGACAAACAAACTAAGTAGCAGATAAATGTCTCTTAATAGCGAAAAATTTTATAAAATTAAATCGCGGCCATTTTGAAATAGGTATTTGCTATCCAGCAGATAAATAAATTAACAGCCACATGATCTACCTGTTAACTTATTACGGTTTTTAAGTGCTGAATAAGTATATCACAAACCTGAGAAACGCAAAATTCCTAGATGTGTGTCAAATATGTTCTGAATAAGCTGACAGTTTATTGGTAACTTGTGAAACAGGCCCTTAATTTTTGCTATGTTAATTAAATATTTTGTATTTGTAAAAAATCACAAATATAATATCAATCTATATTTTAATACCTTTAAACGAGCAATTCTTATAATTCTTATATAGGTATATGAATATTGGAAATGGCTTCAAGGATTTTCATGCTATGTTAGCAGTGGTTTTAGAAGCGATAATAAGTCTAGCTAATAAGTCGAAAACGTCGTTTTATCCATGTTTTTGAGGCTATGAGAGATTGCTATAATATCATTATTAAATTTCGCCCCTGTCTACAAAGTTACAATAACTCAGGTGAGAAATCGCACGATTTCGCAACCAGAAGACCCCGTTCAGATGTTTCTTCTTTTTTACAAGTACGGTCTTTTGTAAGAAGAAACTATTATAATTCATGTTTAATTATAATTAAGTGGGCCGATACAACATGTTAGAAATATGTTGGCATATGTATTAGCTTCGTATTTTATGACCGGCCGCCTGCCTGACGTCTACTTGCCTTTATCATATTTTACGACACCTCAGTAAGAAAGAGGGTGGTCTATTCTACTCAACCGGATACTACACGTTGGATCAACGTAACTTAATCGCCTTTTACGACACCTCAGTAAAAAATGAGGGTGGTCTATTCTATCTATCTATTCTACCGGATACCACACGTCTTTAGCATGGCAATTATATAATTAAATAGAATTGGTATTGGTAGAATTTTTTTTTAAATTAAATCCAAATTAATTGAATTATAAATTTAAAAAATTATTTAAGCTCGGTCAGCCAGATGTACTCGTAGATAATAAAGCGTAAACACCTTTAAGGCCTATACTAAAAATTTCACGACAATGATTAATGCAAACGACTTAATTACTTAATATTAGATAAATACTTACGCAGCGCCGTTGATGAAGCGGAAAAGCATGAAAAGCTCATAGTTCTGGCTAAAGGATGAAGCCACAATGGCCACCCCATTTATGATCGATATGGCGATGAGAACGCGTTTGCGGCCCAGGGAGTCTGCTACAGAGCCCCACGCATACGCGCCCACCATCATACCGATGAAGATTATGCTGTTGAGCCATCCCTGTAAACAGTCACTTTGTTAATAATTAATGTATACAATCCGGCTATACTCATATTACTATAACCCACTCAATTACTATACTATATAATGTAAATGTAATACGTAATAATTGAATAATATTTATATCTGTCGACGTAACCCCTAAGGAGGCCACTGAAAATCAGCGTAGGGCCGTCCTTATTAGTCTTAGTGGTTATCCTATTTCTTTTTCTTCACACCGCCACACAACGTAATATAAGTATTTTGTTTGAACTCACAATTTTTCACGTTAATTTCTATTAATTAAAAAAAAAAATTCTATTGTTTTTACTATTACTGTAATGTGTGTAGAAAAGAAATAAAGAAATTCTATTCTATTCTATTCAGGTCCTTTTTTATCGGATGAGCCCGACTAGTAGGATGGGCACTGCCTCCAGCGTGGAAACCTATTTTTGGCACTACCGGTACTACTAAAGACCTGCTAGAACCGGACACTGTAAGAGTCGCATACATTCTTCCCGGCATCCGATTACGAAGACCAGAGCATCGACGGGGAGTGCATAGAAGACGCGCGACCAGCGCCTTTGCTACACACAGTTCCCGCCGCCATAACGCCGCGAAAAGAGCTCATGAATAAGAGGCTCGTATGGGCTTAAAACTAGTTGGGCTCATCCGATAAAATAAAACGTGAGTATACCCGGATTCTATACATTAATTATGAATACAAAAAAGTCACTGCTATTTCCTCGCAGCGACAGGTGATAACAATTATTGATCCATTGATTACAGCAAAATAATTTTATTGTAAATTGTACTATGGAATTCTGCAAAGTAAACTCTTTGATATCTTATTGACAGTATAAACTTGATACTTAGCAATTTTATACATTTATGTATGTATGTTGCCCGCTTCATACACTTGGCATTACATATATTCTTTTAGCGCGGATTACAGCAAAATAATTTTATTGTAACTTCTGTAGTATGGAATTCCGCAAAGTAACGCCTGCTTCTATCATTTACTACATTTAAATGTAGATGTACATGTAGAGTTTACTATCCGATCTCATAACTGATCAAAACTGCCACAACAAAATCGCAAAGCATTTTTCGAAAATTGCAAACAAAAAGTCTTGGACTTTTTCTTGTCTTGGACAGTTTTGGAACGATTGACTGACGGTACGGAAAACAATGGTTAAAATTGTGGTGGTGAATGTGTGCAGTGCTTGTCTATTGTTGTTATTGGTGGTGGATAGTACATGAGTTGTTACGAACTCATGTATTTTCTTTTGTCGCTGGTTATAGAAAAATATTTTAATTATTTTTGTATTATGGACCTCCGCAATCTAACACCCAATTCTATAAACCATACTATCTACCTTAACATTCTCATCTCATTTGCATACATTGCATTCATCAATGGTAAATTGTAGAGTGTAAATATAAATAATCAGAAGGCTTTCTTAGATGCCAACAATATAAATGTCGTCAATTCTCCTGGCCTACTCTAAGTGGAGTCGACACAGCACTTTTTTCTCTTCCATTCTTTCCTACCTTTCCGTCAACTCTATCTCCATTACTTCTTTTTTATGTATGCCATACTTCACGCAATCCAACCATCTCTTTTTAGGACTCCCTTTAGACATGCTTCAAAAGGCTTTGATAAATTAGCAAACTGTGATGATGAAAAAAAATATTTCATCGTAATACAATATAACATATATATGACTGCATTCCGATTGGACTCAATTCATTTACGTCATTAGTTATATCATTAAGTGTTTATTCTAGAAATAAAGATGTTCATTTTCTCAATAATAATGGCTAATATTAAAATTTTAGTTTACTAATAGTTAAGTACAGCATAAAGTTATTATACAAACGACGTTCACAATTATTATGCTTGAGGTTTTCCAATAATATGTTTGTTTCGAAAAAAGTCCCCGTTCCGAATAATAAATTGTTTTAACAACTAACTTAGGGTGATACTTGTCATATTTGTTAAACTAATGTTGGTTTAATTACTTAAATATTGACTAGTTAAAGACCTAGTCAATAGAGCAAGGGGACAATATTAATTCCGCCAAGTCACTTAAGCAAAATTCATATTATTCTCTTATATAGATGTATGAAAGCAATTTTAAAGCGATTTCGCAATCACAAAACTGACACGTAAACGACATTGAATCGGGTAAGTATGATTGATTAGCTAAGAACACTGAATAAATATTTGTTGTAAATGTTATTTGCATCACGAATTTTTCCTCTGTAAATTTAACGTTTGTTTAGGCTCGAATTTCACGTAGTGTATAATTATGTGATATCACAGTTGTTCTTAGTATCTATGATTTTATATTAACGTCATGGACCAACGCTTTAGAGGTGTGAAAATGACGAACAACTCCGAAGGCATATTCGTATTTGAATAAGAAACAAATATCTAAAACATTTAGGTACTTAATTTAATACTATTAGATTAAGTGTTTGCTCGATTCGTTGGCATAATTAGAGCAACGTATATAATGATATTGAAGTACCGCTAATGTATACATACATATAATAACAGTTTAAATGTATCTATGCGTCAATCGAAACCTAACAAGTTTTAAAAGGTTCAAGGCTTGAAGGAAACTGTCATTTAATTTGCATCGCGATATGTCTGATCGAATTCAGTAATTTCTAGACTTCGTTTGCCGGAGAAGGTCCCAGTGTAGTATCTTCTTTCTTTCTCAACCAATGGACGTCCAATACAAACATAAGTCTCTTCATGGGATCTCCACACTACGCGATTTTGTATCGCTTGGATCAAAATCGCGACCTTTTTGAGGTCGTCAGTCCACCTCATAGGGGGTCTACCGACGCTGCCTTTTCCAGTGCGGGATCGCTATTCTAACACATTAACCAACGTCCATTGATTCTCGGCATTATGTGCCCGTCCATCGCCATTTTAGCTTCGGGAGACGCTAAATAATTTATTTATTTATTTATCTATGGCTCTTCTACGGATCTCTTCATTTCTGTTTTCATCACGTGGAGATACTCAGAGCATAGCTCACCAGTGTAGTATATTATATGTCTATTTTCATTATTAACGTAGAACGCTTTAAGATAAGTATATATTCGTTGGATCGATGCAAAAGGAATAAGTAATTATATGAGCGATCGTTAAATTAGTATACACCATTCACAAATCTATTATAGCATATTAGACGCATAGTCATTTATATTTCTGATTTTATATACATGTACAATCAACAATCAATAAATCAGATCACAACAATCTCAGAAAACTAGGACTACGTCTATTTCACCAGCGAAGATGCTCTCACTCTCTCTCTCTCTCTCTGTGTTTGTGTGTATGTGTGTGTGCCTTTGTGCGTGTGTGTGTGTGAGTGTGTTATATGTGTCTGTACTCAACCTAGTACATACTTTAGTCTGTGTGGTGAGGTTTAAGTCGCACTGTGCGGACGGAAGAATAAAGGACATAGAGATGACGTCCATCTCCTCGGAAGTGCTGACCAGGCCGCAGACAGCCAGCAGCAGGTAGTGGAAGCGTCCATATCCTGTGGTACAATACAATTCAAGAATTAATATGAAATTAAGAGTTAACAGTAGATTAGACAGAAGATTGTAGAAATAAGCGTTTATTCGCTAAGGGCCATGATACAATGGGCTAAAATCTGCAATAAGAGAAAATATATGTGGGTAATTCTAAATGTAGAAAGCTATAGACTTTGTCGTGGAGTCTATATTCTGATGATGCTTAGGTAACGGGGCGGAACTTGAGATTCATCCTCCTGCCCGTATCCCACTCTAAGTGGGGGTCGGCACAACAAAATAATATTAACACTTTGAGCGGAGTATAAATAATATTTGAGAGGTTATAAAATGTTTATTGCACGACGCTACATTTTCTCATACAAAATAAATAACGTTCTGCTTTTGATACGAGTGTATAAAGGAACTAACATGGAGCGGTGTTATCGGTCCAAAAATTTAAATAATTTATTTAATTTATAGTAGCAGGCGTTAGTTTGCGCAATATCAAATCGGAATTTAAAGTAATACGGTATGACGTAGCTTGAAGGAATTTTTCAGCAGTTTAGGTACGTTGTTTAAAAATATATATATTTTTGCCAATGGATTAAACGTTGTGTCGCTTAGTCTTAATCTAAATTTACAATTTAATAATGTTTTTCCGCTCAAAGTGACATCAGACTTAACGCTTGAAAAGAATGTGAAAATCTATTTAAATAAACTTAATTATATCTTATTATTACTGAAAACTTACGGTAGTCAGAAGGTGACCAATGCAATGAGAGGGAACATTAATTAATGCCAGAGCAGGTTTTAAACAAAATTTTAAGCGCCTAATTGACAATTACAACACGTTTTCGGTTAACGCCGTGTGGTATTCGGCTGAGTGGAATAGACCACCCTCATTTCTTACCGTGGTGTCGTAAAAGGCGACTAAGGTAAATTGACTCACCGTGTGGTATCATATAACCGTGGGTTAGTGAAATAGACCACCCTCTTTTTTACGGAAGTGTCATAAAATACGACTAAGGTAAGTTAACATCAGGCAAGCGGCCGGTCGTAAAATACGTAGCCAAATCATTTGACAACATGTTTGTAACATGTTGTGCCGACCCCATTTTGAGTGGGATAAGGGCAAGAGGATGATGAACACGTTTTCGGTTAAGGAAAGTATTGTGAATAAAACTGCATAACGGAACGGGACATAAAGGAACGGCAGAAAGCTTTAAGCTTTTCTCTCCAAAAAGAAGAGTGCAGTGAGAGAAAAAAGAGAGTGTGTGCTCCTTTCCCCTACGAGGGAAATTTAACATGCCTACTTTATTTTTACTGAAGCTCGTAGACCAAGGATGGCTAGTATAGCTTTAGAAAAGAGCAACATTTTAATGTGCTGAAAAAACATTGCATATCTGCAATAAAATATGTTAATTTATTGAAATCGTACAATGCAGAGTGAGAACAAACTATTTGCTTGAATAGAAATAATGAGGATTGTAAATATTAAAGATTTCTATACAGATATCTGCGGATTTATGATCAATTAAGCATTGAAGTTTTATATTGTAGTCCTACTAATATTATAAATGTGAAAGTTTATGAGTATTGATGTATATTTGTTAGTCTTTCACGGCGAATCTTCTGAACCAATATCGATGTAATTTGGTAATATTATTCCTTGTACACCGGGACAACATATAGGCTATAGAAATCCTGGGGGACCGTCTCTACATAGCGAGCCGGTATTTACGGTCGTGACGGTTTAATATGACCGTACATTCAGATGACTGTAATTAGCCGTATGTACTTGTTTACAGTAAATTAATTGTTAATTTGTAAGATGTTGATTAAGATATGTTATGATGAAAGTTACTAAACAAATCCTGTTAATTCTACAGATATTAAAGAACTAGTGATAAGACTGAAAAGGACAAAGCCTTTTGAGTTAGTGTAATATAGTGATAGTGTAGTATTAGTGCTACTGAAAAAGAACACAAGAACGAAGTGTCTCTAATAGTAAGAAAGACTAAAATAAGTCATTGGACCTGTTCTTGGATATAAGTTAATTTATAAGTTTAGGTTAAAATTAAGTTGGTTAAGCCTTAAGACTAGATTGTGACTACAATAAAGTACCTCCATTGTGATGTACTTTATAATAGGAAAAACAAATTCTACAGGAATAGGATCACATTGAAAGCGCCATCTATTATCAATCTATAACGCGAATACAGTCCACGCAAACGAAGTTGCGGGTAAAAGCTAGTGAATATAAAAATAAACTAAAGCTATAAAACAAAACAGTTAAGTAGACGCAATGGAATATTCCTGAGACAAAATTAGTAAAAACAATGCCATAAACATTCTGCTAAGTACGAAATTATGATCCCGAGGTCTGGGAGCTACCATTCCCAGACCTCCCCACCGAACAAGACATCCATTAGGTCACCTAGGTGACCTGGGCTTACGGCCCAAATACCGACACCTTTAGGTCACCTAGGTGACCTCGGCCTACGGCCGGAACACATACCGGGCTTAAGTGCCCGCGAGGAGATGCCCGGGTAAAGAGGAATTCCTCGAGGCCCGCACCCCGTTTACCCCCACCCGGGGAGTAAACGAGAAGACCCTGCTGCAGACGAAATTGCGGGTAAAAGCTAGTAAATATAACAAAACAGTAAAGTAGACGCAATGGAATTCCTGAGACAAAATTAGTTAAATAAAAACAAAACAATAAACATTCTGCTAAGTACGAAATTATGATCCGAGGTATCGAATTCCAACAACGTGTAGAGATATAATAAAACTGACATGTGTAATTAATTAGACGTAGTTTGTGACTGTCAATAGAGCAGTAATTGGAACAGAGGAAAGCATAAAACGTAGTTTCATGAATGAAGAGTGCAAACTTTGCATTCCTTAGTGGTGTGGTACCACCGCGTAAACAACCATACACGTGGCAGCTTCTGGGAAGTTTGTCGTATGACAATATCAGATTTGTTTACTTTTGTACAGGATATGGTACACTCATTGCTCTAGAATGTATCATACGATATTGGTAAAATGCATATACTTTTTTTTATTCCCTGAATTTGATTTGATTGGATTATTAGCCATTCTAAAGAATTATAAAACGATAGGTGATGTGTATAATAGGCAAAGGAACCGACATAACCGGCTTCTCTTTGCGCCTTGCAAAAGTACGTAAATCGTTTGTGGGTCTGGATATAAGATTCTACAATAAAATTCCGCAATCAATTTTAGCTTTGCCATTACATCAGTTTAAAAACACAGTTAAAAAGAGGCTGATCCAGAAAGTAATAAATAAAAGTAAGTCATCATCATCTTCCTGTCCTTATCCCACTCTAAGTGGGATAGGCACAACTTGTTATAAACATGCTCTCACATGATTTGGCTGTGCTTTTACGACCGGCCGCCTGCCTGACATCAACTTACCTTAGTCGTATTTTACGACACCTCGGTAAGAGACTGGCTGGTCTATTCTACTAAACCTGATACCACACGGTGGGTCAAATTACTTTAGGCGCCTTTTACGACACCTCGGTAAGAAATTAGGTTGGTCTATACTACTCAGCCGGATACCATACGGCGGGTCGTCTTACCTTAGTCGCCTTTTACTACACATCGGTAAGAAATGAGGGTAGTATCTCAACCGGATATCACACGGCGGAATACATACCTTCGTCGGTAACGTTACAATTTTCCAAAAAATGTATATAAATGAGGCACTTACCAGTTTGTTCTATCGCCCGCTCGAAATCAGCTTTTTCCGAATTGGAGCCTTTCTCTGGATCGAGCTTTGTTGGTGACTTCAGCGAAGGCACGCCAGGTGACACTATATGTTGCAAATATTAAAACAAACGTTTAATTTGATAAGCAGAAACCTAAAATCGATCCCTAAATTATTTGAAGAGTCGTCAACAAGAATGTGACATACTCGTAAAATAACAATTTTGAAATTAAAACATTTGATCACTTGATGTAAATAATAATAATAATTTGGTTCTAAAATTGGTTTTAGAACCAAATTGCATACTTAGTTCGAATTTTAATTTTTAGGTACTTAGTGCCTTATTTACTTCAAGTGTTCATTTTACAAATGCAATTAACTATAGCTTTCAATGTTTAGATTGCTAATATAATGCTTGTTTTTAATTAAAATTATTTGTGTAAACTCGCCGTTAAGTAAAAAAAAAATAGTTATCCTGTTAATTCTTTAGGAATAGGATGACATTGAAAAGCGCCATCTATTATAGACCTATCACACGACAACAGTCCACGCGAACGATGTCGCTGGTAAAAGCTAGTAATTCATAAATTAATGAGCTCTTATCGAGAGCTTATTTGACGTTCAAAATCAACGACACCAACCAATAACAATTTATTAGGCACCAATATGACGAATTAAAAAAAAATATATTTAGATGATAATTTATAACTTACCAGGGTCAAGAGTTTTGGAACTTGGTCCGTTCAATTGGTGGTCACTTGTTACATCACAATCTGAAATGAAGACGACAATTACATAAAGAAATAGAGAAAAGTAATAATAAAACTATTTTGCTATAATCCGCGAAAAAGGCAAACAGTCTATGACCCTACTGACGATGCTGCAGTTGTGGGGCGAAACGATTGTTGAGTTTGTGACAGTGAACGTGTTTAGTGCTTGTGTATTGTAGTTTTACGAATTCCACATGTAACAGGTATGAAAACGGATTGTCTCCTCTACATTTAGCATTATATTTTCTATTTTACTTTATCACGGATTATAACCAAAATAATATTATTATTACTTTTTATAATCGATCTCCGCAAAGTAACGGTTAAATCCATAAA
Organism: Morpho helenor; assembly: GCA_029227775.1. NCBI lineage: Eukaryota > Metazoa > Arthropoda > Insecta > Lepidoptera > Nymphalidae > Morpho > Morpho helenor. The sequence goes on from JARGCU010000006.1 coordinate 10,468,536, forward strand.
TTATATAAAGAACTATATCATCCTTTTCTATGATACTTCTCATTTCTCACAAGTTAAACATAATAAAAGCTTTTAACAAAATTTCATGATGCTACTGTTAACCGTTAAGGTGTTTTACTCGTCTGGAGTGCATCCTGACATCAGAATCAGATTATGCTTGTCATAAACATGCATTGTTATCGGGACTGCACTAGTACGTAAAATTTCATCTCAATTGGACACCAAGAAGGGGGTTAAATTTAACTTGTAAGAAACCACCTTCACCTGCATACATGACAAGTTAAAGATTACACCTTCAATACAAATAGAAGATAAATAGAAGCGTTAATTATATCAAAGAAATACATTAATCACTGGAAGGGTAACCTATTGACGCAATTTAAATATATGTTTTAGTAATTATATTTAATAATACGTAGATAATATTCACGTTTACTTAATTTTTATTACGACTATTATTGTATTGACGTCGCTCCACTAAAAATCGTGTTTTGATTTTATTGAAACATGCTGATATTAAAATATACCCTGTGATAAGAAATTATTTTATCACAGATAAAATTATATTTTAATTTTATAATTTTTTTTATTATATAATGATTTTTATTTTATTTTATTATATTATGATTATTATTCTATTCCTACTATTTCCTTCCTCCTGCCCTTATCCCACCTTAAGTGGGGTTGACACATGTTAGAAGCATGTTGGCACATGATTGGCTTCGTATTTTACGACCAGCCGCGACTTACCTTTGTCGCCTTTTACGACACCTCGTTAAGAAATGAGGATGGTCTATTCTATTCAGCCGGATACAACACGGCGGGTCGACTTATCTTAGTCGCCTAATACTACACCTCAGTAAAAAAATAGGGTGGTCTATTCTACTCAGCCGGATACCACACGGCGTTGCATATGACTTACCTACACTAGTAAAATAATCTATGTAAAATGTACAGAAGAAGATATATGTTTAACTTGTATGAAATTCATCATTCTCCCGCCCATATCCGACTGTAAGCGGGTCGGCACAACATGTTATAAATATATTTTCACATGATTTGGCTACGTATTTTACCTAGTAAGAAGAAGGGGTGTTTTATTCTACTCTACCGGATACAACACGACGGGTCGAGTTTTCTTAGTCGTCTTTTACGACACCTCGGAAAGAAATGAGGGTGGTCTATTCTACTCAGCCGGATACCACACGGCGGGTCGACTTACCTAAGTCGCCTTTTAAGACACCTCGGAAAGAAATAAGGTTGGTCTAATCTACTCAACCGGATACCATACGGTGGGTCGACTTACCTTAGTCGCCTTTTACGACACCTCGGAAAGAAATGAGGGTGGTCTATTCTACTCAGCCGTATACCACACGGCGGGTCGACTTATCGAAGTCGCCTTTTACGACACCTCGGTAAGAAATGAAGGTGGTACTATACTATTCAGCCGGATACCACACGGCGTAAAGTTGCTAACTGTATATTTAACAAAATATAAACGCTTACTGTGAAGTTTCTTAGGACCAGGGTCAGTTTCTATCATCCTATGCGGGCGGGCAGCGGAGTATGCCTGCGGTGACGACTCACACAGATACACTTAGTAGCAAGCAGCACGCTTCCAAGAGCAAAAGGCTTTTCTGTAACAAACAAAAGATTTTCATTAACTATTTTTTTTTATACAGGAAAAAACCCCTTATGGGTACCGCCGCCCGACAGGGACAGGCGACGGTTATGTCGGACTTGCACCGACTAAAATAACCTGTGTGCTCCACTACGCTGCTGGTGGCGGGGATAGGGTACCTATGAAGACATTGCCGCCCATCCCCGCCAGCAGCAACTCTGTAGAGTGCGCCACCTCTGGGTCGGGGCCTATCTGAAAGTGGCCCCTCCCTCCGCTGGACGATGCATCGGGAGCACCAGATGCATCGAACGCCTCGGGGACCTAACTCCAGCGAGCGACCGATTAACCCCGTTCGGATCGCTCGGAGGTCCCCGTTAGGGCGGCATGCGACGGACTTCGGCGAGTCGCCTGCGCCCCGCTTTCATTAACTATACATTTACTATACATATATATACAGGGACGGCTCTAGCTGGTGTAGCGATAAGTCATATAATATATAAGTACCTGGGTAAAAAAAAAGAGTTAAAAAGTTTGGAAAAGAAAAAGATTAAGGGCAGGTGGGGCTCGGTCCTAGGTATTTTCACTTCCCGCCTTCACCGCCCTTTTCCCGAATGAACTACCATGACTATACGTTTGACAGCGAAAAATTGTGATTGTATTCAACGTTAATTTTTAAAAAAATTAGAGGCCGAACACAGGGATAAAACGATAGATCGATTTTCTCCCCCAGAACCCCCTACATGCTGAATTTCAGGAAAATCGTTGGTGCCGATTCCGAAAATATATACATACAACAACTCATTTAAATATTATATATATATATATATATATATATATATATATATATATATATATATATACACATACATACATATATATATCCCTCGGCTACGGTTTGGCTTACGACCCGGTAAGAAATGAGGGTGGTCTATTCTACTCAGTCGGATGCCACACGGTGGGTCAACTTACCTTAGTCGCCTTTTACGACACCTCGGTAAGAAATGAGGGTGGTTTATTTTACTAAGCCAGATACAACACGGCAGGTCCACTTAACTTAGTCGCCTTTTACGACACCTCGGTAAGAAATGAGGGTGGTCTATTCTACTCAGCCGGATACCATACCATATGCCCGATGAAGCTTACGTGTAAAGATATAAAAATAAACTGCGCTTTTTCAAAAACATGCAAACTCTAAGTCATGTGTCGATCTAAAATTAAAACATCAATCGTGTGATGGCCTTAACATTCAAAGCATGTGAAGCGCTGTGCCCGTAAAAATGTATTCCACTGTTTATAAACGATTCAATTTATAAACATATAACAGATTAGCTTTTGCTTGGATATTTTATCTAATTCTACTATTGTTGCGCTAAATTCTCAGTAAATAATTAAAATAAATAACAGTTGAAAGCTTTAGCAAGAGTTCGCAAATCAACAGTTGCTTTTGTTGTTGCGTTAGACCAAAAAAAAAGATGGCGTCTTGCCCAACAAGAGAAAGTCTTATATTTATTTATTTATTTTAGGGATATTGAAAGTTGTCAATATTTAAAACGAAGAAGAAGAGCGAGTGTAATTCTTTTTCCTTTAATCCGTAAATAAAATATATAATTTTTTTTTCCCTAAAATCTTTGAAAATGTAATAAGCGTACCTATTACAAAAAAAAATAACGTAAATATTTGATAAATTGAAATTTAGTATGTACTAAATGGTATATAAATTTTGTTAACTATTACTTACTTTATCATTTGCATTATTATTATCAATCAAAGATGACGCAGAAGTAAAAAAATGTTATATATTCTAATTCAAATGAAAAATATTCATTTGAATAAATTTTCATCTACGTTCAGAAATTGTACTAAACAGTATAAAAAGTGATCAATATTGCGTATCTTAATTTTTTAACTGTAATTTATTATAAATACCTAATTTTTCTACATGTATTCATTTTTCCATTTCAATGTTAAAATTTAAAAATCGAATCAATGTGTCTTTTATAACACCCGCCTTGTAATATGCGCCAATGGTGTTCAAACTTTAAGAAATCCGCGTACATTAACATCAAAATTATATTTTATTTAGAGTAATATACTTTGCGGAGTTCCATAATACCAAATTAATAATAATATTTTATCCAAGTTATAGTCAAATAACTGTTTTCTAAACGAACATCGGGAAATGGTCCCGTTACTATATATTACACACACAGAATTATTAATACTAGAGTAAGGGAGCCAAAATTAAAATTCAAAATATTCTATTATTCAAGTGTCTATGTCTAGTAATTTTGAATCGTCAAGCGTTATTAAAGGGCCTGTAAGTGAGATTGTCTCAATAAATAATGTGAGAGAAGATGTAACTCGTATACTTTAACTTTGTCTATTTACACATAAAAAAGAGAGACAAATATATCACCCTATTTGCTTTCTCTTTATTGTAATATGTCACAATTTATGCTCCCTTACTCTAAGTATAGTAAACTCTATATAACTTACACAATTTACAAGCTCTTATTAAACGTTCATAATCAATGCCACCGACCAATAACTTAGTTTTAAGTACTTAAGAGCAAGTTTACAAAAATAATTTTAATAAAAAATTAAATTAAATTAATTACAAACATTAGGTATGTGATGAAATGCAGATAGATCACACTCGTGTGCTTTCTCTTTATTGTAATATTAAGTTTATTAATTAATTGCTAGTTTATTGCATTTTAGGCTGGCTTGCCCTATTGTAGTATTAAAACTCTACGATTACACAGCGCGAGCAGTAAATGCGTAAAAGTTCATTCTTTTTTTCTGATTTCTTTTCAGTTCAGAAAGTATTCACAATAAATCTCAGCAATCATCGTTTGAAGACAATCGGTTACTTCATATCTGGTAAATCTCAAATTGAGAAAATAAACAAATTAAAATTGATGAAATTGAAAACTGCGTGTTTCTAATGACATTTTCCTTTAAATATAATGAATGCAATCTTTCTATTTCAGCCCATCAAACAATTTCTTTAGAATTATAATTTTCCTTACCAAAAGCACTAATTTAATTTTTTATAATTACACATTTGAAAGTCAATCAACCATTTTATTTTCATTGTAATCGATAGATATTTTACTGAATTGAAATTATGCCGTCTGTCAAGGCAAACAATCTTGTTTCGATATTTTCAAGGCTGTATTTGTGTTTAATAATAATTATATAGTCTACATCATTGTTTTATAATCGCGAAATGATTTATGCAATATATTAATCTACTACTAAATAGCTAAATGTAAAATAAAAAAATATATTAATATATTTTGACAGATATAAATTTATTATATACTAGCGGCCTGCCCCTGCTTCGCGTTGTTTTGTGTATAAAATATATAGCCCATGTCACTCAGTGTAAAAAAAATGATAAAAGTCGATCCAGTAGTTTTGATTTATTCATTACTGCCCGTGGCCCGCAAACGTTAAATTTGGAGAAAAACAATTTCCCTCTCCCTACACCAAGAAGATTTCCTGCTATCTTTGGAATATCTAAATTATTCATATACTTAGTACATATTTGCTTATTTATTTTTACATTTTTCCGTATGTATTTTATTCTTACAATTAATTACAGAATGTCTTTATATGCAACATTCACAGCTTTCTTGTCATTAAACAAACTCATGAAAGAACAACATATAGCTGCTAAATGCGAAGTGCTATATATAGGGTGAAGCGCGGCCTCCTCACAGCATTTTAAATCTATAATACCTCTGAAAATGTTCACGTAAAATACATGCTGTAAACGGCCATATTGATCTATATTAAATCAACAATTTATTTAAGGTACTTAATTGGATAAGGATTAATGCTGTATGGTATAAAAATTGCTTTGAACATAAGGCATTATTTTTTGTAAAAAAAAATGTCAAAAAAATGCTATTGTGGGTTATACATAAGAGATAGACATATACTATCACGGACTTTTCTGTAAACCTTTTCAAGGTGTACAAATACTTAGTACATCATTTAGATAAATCTCGTAGGGTTTGCAATGTGAGCGGGAAAAAATATAACCATTTACGACATCACATAAGAAACCTCAAAAACTACAGTATTTCTCTACTCCGTATTGAATGTTATTATACATATAAACCTTACTCTTGAATCACTCTTATCTATTAAAAGAAACCGCATCAAAATCTGTTGCGTAGTTTTAAAGATTTAAGCATACATAAGGATATGTCATTTTACTGTTTGGTGACAGTTTGAATTTAAAAAAGCAACAAATTATAAAAAGTGTTGACAAATTGTTGCTTTTACACAATCAAACTAAATGTAAATTCTTTATTTGTGCTTTTCCTTACTCTAAGACATTAACTAGTGAACAAAATAAGCACATTTATAATTTAAATTTGTTACTCTACAACTTGACATGTCATCATAATGATGCATTTTTTTATTTTGATACAAATAAATTTGTATCTTCTTTTTGCTTGACTAAAGATACAATGTATCTGCCCTTAAGATTAAGACGTCAAATAGCTACATTGCTAGCATTTAATATTAATGATACTGTTACACAAAGTGTAATAAAGTCTTTTGACTCATATGTTAATAATAGTACATGTAGTACCAATATTGATAGCACAAATTTAAACTAGACATTAAGACAACAGATATGCCTTGCAAATTAAATGTAGTACATCAGAATATACAGGGCGCATCTGGCAAAGAATTTGAAATAGAATTATTTATTAAAAAATTTGATATTGATGTGTTATGCATAACAGAGCACTGGTTTACTAAATTCGAAATATTATTTAATATTAAAAATTATATAGTGTGCAGTGCCTTCTTGAGAAAGACTGTTAATAGTCGAGGGGGTTCTTTAATATTAATGCAAGATAATAAAAACTATAAAGAAAGAAAGGATATTGTAAGTCTTTCTATAGAACGCACTATAGAGCTGTCTTGTGTAGAGCTGGAGCAGTATATTGTAGTGAGCGTGTACCGACCCCCATCAGGTGATTTTTCTTTATTTGAGGATACCATGGAGATCGTTCTTACGAGGCTTTGCAAAACATTGAAAAAATTGTTAATATGTGGTGACTTCAATATTGATATTTTAGTAAACTCTCACAATAGATCTAAATTACTTAATTTATTTAAATGCTTTAACTTAGAGAATGTATTCAATGAACCCACCAGAATAACCGCAACTTCAGCTACTTGCCTTGATAACGTATTTTGTAATTGTAAAGTTTTTGAAAAAGCTGTGATCAATAATCTCAAATCTGATCATTCTGGACAACGTATATCTGTTCCATACGCTGAAACGCAACAAAAACAAGTAATAAAATTTAAGCATATCACCAATAAAAAAATTAGGAAATTTAAGGAAAAAATTATAGCTCGAGTTCCTACTCTAGAAATTAAAAAACGAGGTCCGGATGAACTATACAATGCTCTTTTTGGATTAATAGACTATGAATTCAATAATGTTTTTAAGACCGTGGAAAAAAGTGTACTAAAAAACTTGAAATTTAGTGATTGGGCAACTGTTGGCATTTTTAAGAGTAGAAATAAATTATTTGATTTGTATGCACAAAAACAATTTAATAAAACCCCCACATTTGTTGAATATGTAAAAAACTACTCAAAGCTATTTAAAATTGTTTGCATACAAGCTAAGTCGCTATTTATCAAACAAAAAATTATGAAGGCAGACAATAAAATAAAAGCCACCTGGGATATTATAGGCGATGAATTAGGTAGAAATAAAAAAAATAATCGTGAATTTAAGCTTATTATTAATGATGAAATCATTACTTCTGATGCAGAGGTCGCTAAAACATTTGAAAATTTCTTCCAAAATATACCAATTGCGACCACTCAATGTATTAATTCTTCGCCAACAGAAGCTCTTAATTTACTAAGAACTATTTCCACTGAGTGCAGTGCTAACTTTTATTTTCAATATATTACCCCATGTGACATTCTTAAGGTCTTCAAAACAATAGAATTGAAGAAAACACAAGATCTATGGGGTATGTCCATGAAAACAATGAATAACATTATTGAAATTATTGCGCCTTATCTAGCCTTGATTTTTAATAGAGCTGTAGATTCCGGAATATTTCCCGATCTCATGAAATATAGTAAATTAGTCCCTTTGTTTAAATCAGGTGATAAAAATGATCCCAATAATTACAGACCCATTTCAGTATTACCAACTCTTAGTAAGATTTTTGAAAAAATTATGTACAATCAACTGCTCAGACATTTCGATTTGAATAAATTACTACATACTGAGCAGTACGGTTTTACTAAGGGTCGATCAACAACAGATGCGGGCGCAAGGCTGTTGAAACACATTTTCGATGCCTGGGAGAATTCGCAGAACGCTATTGGTATTTTCTGCGATTTGTCTAAAGCGTTCGATTGTGTCCAACATACAACTCTCGTTTATAAGCTGCGTCATTATGGGATCAAAGATAATGCGCTTAGTCTTATTACATCTTTTCTTTGCAATAGATTACAAAGAGTATGTATAAATGACGTCAAGTCATCCGGATCAGTAACAGTTATGGGCGTGCCTCAAGGTTCAATCTTAGGTCCTTTCTTGTTTTTAGTATATATTAATGATTTGCCATATTTTGTGCCCAGTATTTGCGACATTGTACTGTTCGCAGATGATACATCATTAATTTTTAAGGTTGACAGATATAAGGAAAATCTTGACGATGTGAATAATGCTTTGTCTCAAATATCTCACTGGTTTACCATAAATAACCTACTTTTAAACACAAAAAAGACATTCCATCGATCGCCGCCGTAGCGTGCGGATGTCTGGGTCGAGCGCAATCCGGTTGCCGCTCCCCCCGCCTGACTCACGCCCCTGCCGCGTTAGCTTGTGCCCGAGTGAATAAAGACATTGGACTGTTAGTGTCTCGTTCGTTCCCGTGCAAGTGGTTGTGATAGTGATATTGTGATTCGACTAGGTAGTGTGGTGCTTCACGCATAACACTTGCCGTAGGTGGTTCCGTCCGTGCGTAAGTACACTAATTTTTAATTTAGGTACTCACCTCTTTCCCCCGAAGGGAGAGAGACTAAGATCTAGATTTTTTCTTAGGTACACACCTCCCTGCCCTCCGGCAGGGAGGCCACCCCACACTAGCGGGCCAACATGGCCCCTACTTTGCGCCCCACGGGGCAACCGATCCTGGACGCCATTTTCGCGTTCCTTCAGGCGCACCACCCCGCCATTTTGGTGGAACTTACCAAGGCCCTCCCGCCCTCTCAGGGCCAGAGTGGCAGCCCGGCAGCACCTTCTCCCCCCTCTGCGGAAAAGGCCAAACCACGCTCCCGCTCCGTGTCTCCTGACATGGAAGTGGAGGAGCAATCCGATTCGGAATCCGAGACTCCCTCAGAGTCCGGTGAGGACGAAGCATCCGATGCTTCGAAGTCCCCGTCCCCCTCGGCGTCATCCGCCTCAGACGAGGACGACGGCTTCACCGCCGTCCTTTCCAAGAGCCAGAAGCGTAAGCTGAAGGCTCCCAAGACCGTCCCGCCCAAAAGGGCCACCAACGACGCAGGTGCACCTGCCCCGCGCCCCATCCCCAAACCCCAGCCTGCCTCACAGGCCACCACTAAACCGACCAAACAGACCGACTCCACACAGGACTCGCCTATGACGGAGAGGAAGGAGAAGGTGCCGCCCCTATTTGTTAGGGAAAAAGACGCGTGGAACCGATTAATCCCGCGCATGGACAGTTCGTCCATCCCGTTCACCTCTGCCCGGTCCACAAGCCAGGGCATAATGGTACAATGTCCGTCCTCAACGGACCACCGTCGCCTCACGACGCTCTTGGATGCCGAAAAGATCGGCTATCACACATACGCCCTAGAAGACGAGCGCGAACTTCGCGTCGTCATCCGCGGACTCCCGGTAGAGCTCGATATCGAGCATATTAAAAACGACCTCCTCAGTCAGGGTCTCCCGATCAGACAGGTACACCGTATGTACCACCACAGAACTAAAGTTCCTTATGAACTTTGTCTCGCGGTCCTCGACCTCAGTCCTGAAGGCAAACGTGTCTTCAACGTAACAACGATATGCAGACTGTCGGGTCTGCGTATAGAAACGCCGCGTACGCGTGGGGTAATGGGGCAGTGCCATCGCTGCCAACTTTACGGCCACTCGCAGCGCAACTGCACCGCACGACCAAGGTGCGTCAAGTGCCTGGGCAACCATGGCACTGCCGATTGCCCCAGAACGGTTCCGTCCGAGGAACCTCCCAGCTGTGTCCTCTGCAGGACCCAAGGGCACCCCGCGAGCTATCGCGGCTGCCCGAAAGTCCCGCTTAGGGCAAAACGAGGGGGCAGAAGGGCCACCCGTAAAAAGGCGGACCGTACCGCCCCCAAACCAGCTGAGAGGTTCGTCCCCGCGCCTCTCCCCACTTCAAACCCCTGGCACAGGAAACCGGCGTCCGAGCCGGCTGTGCCAGCAAAACCGGCTCAAGAGACGGTAGCGAAACCCGCTGCCGCCATCGTGAGCTCCACTATAAGAGCTGCCGCTCCTAAAGCGACAGCCGCCCCTCCAGCAACGAGTTTCATTGACGACATGAAACTCGTTTGCGATATAGTGACCAAAATTGACACTACGGAGCTGTCAATTTTGGCAAACAAGCTGAGGAGTAATCCTCAAAACAGATTAATGGCCTTGCTCGAACACTCTAGTTTGGTGCAGGCCATCTCTAGGCTTTAAGCTTAAACCCTCACTGGGTAGGGCCAAGCCCCACTCCCTCAAGCTCGTCACGTACAACGCAGACGGGCTTATCAGACACATGGACGAAGTCCGCGATTTCGTAGTTGCACACGATATAGATATTCTACTAATACAAGAATCCTTCTTAAAACCCCAAATTCGCAATCCCAATATTGCGAATTACAGTTTGATTAGAAATGACCGTCTGTCATCCAAAAAAGGCGGCACGCTCATTTACTACAAAAGAGCCCTCCTATGCTCCCCCCTTGATTCCCCAAAGCTCACTAACATGGAGGCTTCAGTCTGTCAGGTGGGTATGACCGGCCATCAGTCGATCATACTAGCATCAGTATACCTCAGTCCGACCAAACGGGTACTCGAAAGAGACGTCCGCACCCTTCTCGCACTAGGCGACTCTGTAATACTGGCCGGAGACTTCAACTCCAAACACGGCCAATGGAACTCTCGCCGAACCAACCGGAACGGCACAATACTCCAAGGCCTCAACGGCCTTCCAAACCTCGCTTTTGAGGTGATAGCCCCTAACGAGCCCACCAGATACCCGCCTAACGGGGATCCAAACAGAGCAGATGTGTTAGATATATACATTTTCAAAAATGTAGCTCTCCAGTTACATTCTATAGAAGTCCTGCATGAATTAGACTCGGACCACCGTCCGGTTCTAATTGAGTTAGGTCAGTCTACTTCCACGACCCCTCCCACGAAAACGATAATCGACTGGAGTAAATTAGGCGGGAAACTCCAGTCCCTAAACTCAGACCACCTAGATCTAATTCCTGACAAGATAGACTCCGTGGATAGTGCCAAGTTCGCTGTTACCCACCTTACGAAACATATAACAGACTCACTCGAGCGTTGCTCCAAGGAAGTCCCCGACGACCGCGGTCGTGGGAGACTACCGGACGACCTGCGCGACCTACTCAGACGTAAACGTGCCGCCACTAGGGCCCATGACGCATACCCGACAGACGACAACCGGAGAACTCTCCGGCGACTTCAAAGAGAGGTTAGAGAAAAACTCAGCCTCAACCGTCAGTCCGCCTGGGACAACAAACTCTCAGAGATCTCGCCGAGTCACCTGGCTTTCTGGAAACTGGCGAAATCCCTGAGAGGAGACCAGTGTGCAGCTACACCTCCATTGATACGATTAAACCGTCCGGTCGCTTTTGACGACATCGATAAGGCCGAATGCTTGGCTGACAGTCTTGAGGGACAATGTACAAACAATCCCAGTCATCCCGAACACGCCGAATTCCACTCGGAAGTGGAAATGGCGGCGGCTAGGATATCCGCGAAGGCTCCCGAAAGCGAGCCGCTCACTCCCACCACCGGAGAGGAAGTCCGTTCCATTATCCAAAACCTGAAGACCCGCAAGTCCCCAGGCCCCGACTCCATATCCAACAAAGCACTCAAGTGCCTCCCCGACCAACTCATAAACCTATTAGTATTGATTTTCAATGCCCTCCTGTTAGGTTGCTCCTTCCCCGACGAATGGAAGGAAGCAATAGTAATAGGTATTCGTAAACCGGGAAAACCCAGTAATCTCCCGAGCAGCTATCGACCCATCAGTCTGCTCAACAGCTTAGGGAAAGTCTACGAGCGAGTAATCCTCGCTAGACTCAAAACGTTCATGGAGTCGATGAAGCTCATACCGGATGAGCAATTCGGCTTCCGCGCCAAACACACCGCGGTACAACAAGTACACCGACTTACCGAAGTCATCCTAAATGGCTTCGCCAAAAAACGGTACACCGGTACTGTCTTCTTCGATGTCGCCAAAGCCTTCGATAAGGTATGGCATGCGGGTTTAATATACAAACTCGCAAACCTAGGAATCCCCGATAGACTCGTTCTTATCATTCGCGATTATCTTACAAATCGCTCATTTAGATATCGTATTGATGGTGCGCTCTCCTCAAGACGTACCTTACGCGCCGGAGTCCCCCAAGGTTCGGTACTCGCACCGTTCCTCTACTCGCTCTATACGAGTGACATCCCACGATTCTCCACTAAAACTAGTGCAGTCACCCACTTAGCCATGTTCGCGGACGATACCGCAATCTATACCACTTGTAGAGATCCCATAACCATTAATGATAGGCTCCAAAGAGCAACCAACCAGCTCGGAAGCTGGTTCCGCCGGTGGAGAATCGAAATAAATCCCGATAAAAGCGCAGCAATGTTCTTTGCGAGATCTAGGAGAGCCATGGACTTCATCCGGACGCCTCCTAGAGTCTCTATTTACAACAAATATATAGATTGGCAAAAGGAAGTCAAATACTTAGGTGTCATCCTCGAACCTACCCTATCCTTTATCCGACACATCCGCGTTGTCCGTAACCGGGCAGCGTTCGCCATGGGACGCCTCAATCCGATACTGTGCAAGGCAAGTAAACTGTCACTTCGCAACAAAGTGACACTTTACAAAACTTGCATCAGACCCATCATGACGTATGCGAGCGTCACGTTCGCGCACGTCCCGAAATCACGACTGTGTCCGTTGCAGACACTTCAAAATCGATTCATGCGTACAGCCACTGGCTGTCCGTGGTTCGTGCGCAACGTGAACCTCCATAGAGATCTCGACCTACCCACGATAGCCGATCTTTTCAGACGATTCTCGACGACTTACTTCGAGAAAGCGTCCATCCACCCAAACCCCCTTATAGTGGCCGCGTCCAACTATAAGGTGTTCAGGCACCCCAATAAGATTCACAGGCGCCCGAAGAGCGTCCTTAACGACCCCGACGATGCTATCACGGCATCCAACAAGATACACACATTACATCTACACAAACAGCGTCTTCGCCGGCGAAGACGAGGTCCCCGCTTGCTTGTGTCAAGCGGCCGCAGCCCTCTGCCGCGGCCGCCGTGACGCAGACTTCTTCCAAGTCATTTATTAGATGCAGCCCTCCAAAAACGCGCCGCCTTAAGCCGAGGTTCGGTCTCGCAGGAGACACCCTTAAGGCGACGCCCCCTGTAGCGCGGGTGCTTGTAATGCACCCGCATGTATCATCCATTTCTCGGCGATGCTTCAGCGCTCGCCCGTCTTATCGGTGACGCTGTCAAAGCCATTAGGGCTAACAGCATTAGTCATATTCGAAAAAACACAAAAAAGACAAAATGCGTAGAGTTTTCACTGCTTAATGGAACCAGACCAACAGAAAATGTTATATTAAATAATGAAATATTAGTGAAAGAAAATACAACTGTGTTTTTAGGAATGACCTTAGATACAAAGATCCAATGGGGACCCCATATAACAAACCTTTGTGGAAAATTAAGTTCCGCTGCCTACGCTGTTAGGAAAATTAGACAATTAACTGATGTTGACACAGCAAAACTTGTTTATTTTTCCTATTTTCATAGCATTATGTCATATAGCCCAGTCATATTAGGTAAAAAAAGGGGTCAACCTCGGAATGAAAGATAATAAGCTGCAAATTGGTATGAACCTTTGTTTTGTCATTCTAAATGTTGTCTCAAAAGTCACAATCGTTATCGTGTCCGCGTCTCAAGATATTCAAGGTCAAAGGTCACAAAAATCGGTTTTTCGCGAATATCTGGCTTCCTATCGGTTAAATGAGATTTGCATTTATTATAAAAGTTGTAGGCTATAAAATTCCCTACAACTTTTGTTTAAACTTTTTTTTCATACGACCAACCGTTTTGAAGGTAGAGCGCGAAGAGTGCACATCGTACAGTCATATACGGCCTAATGCAAGGTCAAGCGTGAGTTATGCTTATCAGTACGTTATAAAGTCAATTATTTACTTGGAAATTATAAATATTAAACAATGCCTATTATTTATGTACTAACTATTAATTATTTATATTTAATTAAAGTAAGTAACTTGATTATTTATATATAACTATTCATATTTAACTATTTAAGTATAAAATATTATTAATTCTGGATTATATATTTTAGTTTTATTTTAAGTTAACACGACATTATATATCTTTTCTTTAAAACGCGTAAATTGCTCATCAACACATAAAACGTGTCTACTACCAGATTCAAACGTGGTTAGGGAAGGACTTAGAACCTCAAGAATGGGGCTGGATGCTTGAAAATGAAATCCTGGAGCCCATACGAACGTTATTACCTCCAGCACCAGCCGAACTACTAAACGTAATATTTTGCAATTGCAAAAATGGTTGTGGTTCCCGCTGTGGATGCAGAAAATCAGGGCTACAATGTTCTTTAGCTTGCGGCCAGTGCAACGGACAAGCTTGCCTCAACGCTTCACTGTATCCAAGTAATCCCGATGAAGAAAATACATATGATCCCGATATTCTGGAAGGTTTGGAGATGAACATGACAGATAATGAGGATGATGACAATGAATCGAACATTTTTGAGCGACAAGAAGAAGAAGACGACGAACAAGAAGAAGATAATTAGCTTCCATTTCCAATTTCATTACAATTAAAATCAACAAAGATACTTTTGATATTTGAACTCACATTTTGATAAATGTATATTATGCCGTATTTAATAATAAATAAAAATATGTGTAAAATATATACTCTTACTATCATTTTAACTTAAAATAAAACTAAAATATATAATCCAGAATTAATAATATTTTATACTTAAATAGTTAAATATGAATAATTATATATAAATAATCAAGTTACTTACTTTAATTAAATATAAATAATTAATAGTTAGTACATAAATAATAGGCATTGTTTAATATTTATAATTTCCAAGTAAATAATTGACTTTATAACGTACTGATAAGCATAACTCACGCTTGACCTTGCATTAGGCCGTATATGACTGTACGATGTGCACTCTTCGCTCTCTACCTTCAAAACGGTTGGTCGTATGAAAAAAAAGTTTAAACAAAAGTTGTAGGGAATTTTATAGCCTACAACTTTTATAATAAATACAAATCTCATTTAACCGATAGGAAGCCAGATATTCGCGAAAAACCGATTTTTGTGACCTTTGACCTTGAATATCTTGAGACGCGGACACGATAACGATTGTGACTTTTGAGACAACATTTAGAATGGCAAAACAGAGGTTCATACCAATTTGCAGCTTATTATCTTTCATTCCGAGGTGAAAGCCCTAATATGACTGGGCTAATATGGAATCATGCTATGGGGTACAGCGGCTGATATTCACAGGGTCTTTGTTTTGCAAAAAAGAGCTATACGTGGTATTTATAATATGAAACCTCGTGATTCTCTTAGGGAAAAGTTCAAAGAAATTGGCATTATGACTGTAGCTTCACAATACATCTACAGTAATATACTATTTGTACGTAAAAATATTCACTTGTATAGTAAAAATAGTGATAGGTATGACAGACATACAAGAAACAGACATAAACTAATGACGCCTAGATTACGCCTCCAAAAGGTCCGAAAATCATTTGTCGGTCTCGGTACACGTTTTTATAACAAAATTCCTCAACATTATCTGGACTTGCCTTTACACAAGTTTAGAAATTATCTCAAAACGATGTTGCTACATAAAGCTTACTATACTATTGAGGATTATTTGAGTGATAGCTTATCTTAACTGCAGTCAGCTACGCATCCAGCTGCAACGATTATTTTGTAACCATCAAATTGTAATAATTTTTAAAAGATTAGCCGCCGAGTTTCTTGCTGATTCTTCTCGGTAGGAGCAAACTTCCGAATCAGTGGTAGCTTCTTTAAAACATTTGACGATTCAAAAGTACTGTAAACAGTCCACTTGAATAAAGAATAATTTGAATTTGAATTTGAATTTATATGGACAAACAAAGAATGCGACTTTGTTTTATACTATGTAGTTGTACACTTCGCGATGTCTTAATATAGCGCAATTTGTTATATTTTTTATAGATTAAGTACTCTTTGAAAATCAGTCGACACAACACATCGCCTTAATCGTCGCCCTAAATATTTAGCTCAGTTAATAAAAACAAATAACTAAAATAACTACTTAACTCAACTTTCTCAACTCAAACCGCCATGTGGAATCCGGCTAAGTAGAATAGACCACCCTCTTTCTTACCGAGATGTCGCAAAAGGCGACTGAGGTAAGTTGACCCACCGTTTAGTATCCGGTTGAGCAGAATACGATTAAGGTAAGTTGACGTCAGACAGGCGACCGGTCGTAAAATACGTAGCCAAATTATGTGACAACGTGTTTATAACATGTTCTTCCAACCCCACTTATGAGGCAGGAGGATGATGAAATAAAATAGCTCAACTAAAAAAATTACATAGTTTGTAGTTTAAAAAATAGTTTTAATAATTAGTTTTGTAAAAAAAATTAGATAAAGAATATCTTTCGGCGTTGGTTAAATTTTGCCTCCCTACACCAACAGTTTTGGACCAGATCACCAATTTTTATTATTTTTTTTATTATTTATTTTTAATTCAGACATTGTGTCCATATTGTTAGTTACAGGATTACTTATATTATAGGTTAGTATTTAAAATGGAAATTTACATAACTTATTAAATTGAATATTATTAAATGTCCTCCAGAGAGGACTATCCCATTTACAAACAAATGTGCTGAGGAGGGAGTTGGTGCTACCTACGAGTCTGTGCATCGTAGAAGCAGCACGTTTGCGAATGATAGCGTAGAAATCGTCTATGCGAGCATTCGCAAACATGGCTGATGCACTACAATGACGTGGCTTACCCAGCACCGCCCTCAGCACATTGTTGTACTGAACACGCAGAGCGCTGTATGCCCGCTGCGAATAGTCCGTCCACAGATTGCACGTGTAAAATGTTTGGCAATATGCCTTAAATAAAGTAGATTTATTTAAGGCATATTGGCAAATTTAAAAAACATTTTTGAATTGTAAAACTAGTTCAACCCCTATAATCGACTTGCCAGCCGGTGTCAGATATTTCTTAACATTCGGTTTCAACACATTTATCAAGGTGTTCACGCGTTCTAATTAACATTAATACCTTTCATTTTCTATGATTAAATATTAGGCACTGTGATGAATATGAGCTATAAATAAATTATTATCTATGAGCAATAATCCGCCGTGTGATATCCGGCTGAATAGAATAGACCACACTCATTTCTTACCGAGGTATCGGAAAAGGCGACTAAGGTAAGACAACCCGCCGTGTGGTATCCGGCTGAGTAGAATAGACCACCCTCTTTCTTACCGAAGTGTCGTAAAATACGACTAAGGTAAGTTAATGTCACGCAGGCGGCCGGTCGTAAAAACGCAGCCAAATCATGTGACAGCATGTTTATACCATGTTGTGCCGACCCCACTTAGAGTGAGATAGGGACAGGAGGATGAGCAATAAATAAAGTGTAAGAACTATAAAGAACGAACTACCTTAGGCATATTTTTCTGCATTAAGTAGGTTATCAAGAGAGTATAATACAATTTGCGAAACTGTTGATGTGTCCAGTGATACATTTATTAAATTAAAAGAAATAATACTTAAGCTCTAACGTCTGCAGTTTACGAGTAAGAATTAAATTTAGTTTAGTTAATTGTTGTCCTTATGCATGCTGTGGCACCTAAAGGTGCAGGCACATTTAGTGTATTTTGTGATTTATTTACTTTAATTTAATGTTTTAATGTAAATGCCACTGGTTATTCATAATAAATAAATCATAAATGGATTTGTGTTCAAATCAAACGGAATAACACGGAATCTGAGTAAGACATTATAATTTAGCTATAATATCTGGTCGACCGACTCTTGCTTGGTAATTTTTTACAAAATAAAAAAAAGAAACTTCAAAAAAAAAGAAAAAATAATAAGGTAGGTGAGGCTCGATCCTAGGTATTTTCATTTCTCGCGACCACCCGTCCCCGAATAAGCTACGCTGATTTGACAGTTAATGACAAAAATTCAATTCAATATAAATTTTAGTATTTTTAATGCCCAAAAACAGGCATAAAATTATTTTTTTAAAAAACAAATCTAGCTAGACCGATTTTTCTCCCCCAAAACCTCCTACATACTGAATTTTAGGAAAATCGTTGGATCCGTTTCCGAGATTCTGAAATATATATATACATACAAGATTAACTCATTTAAATATTAAAGAAAAGATTTACTTGTAGAGAGAAAAACACATGAATGTATCATCTTAGCTATTACTATGTTTATTTAAAAAAATCGTATGTTGTATTCTTACTTAAGTGCATTTTTACTATGTTCTTCCGCGTGAGTAACAAATAACAGGATGTTGACGAGGAGCGTGAGACAAATTTATTTGTAACACGGACCACAATCTAATCTGGCAATCTTGATATAAAGAAACAACTGGATATACCTCTTCTTAATTTCTAAGTCTCATATCTTTAATATTTAAATGAGTTAATCTTGTATGTATATATGTTTTCGGAATCTCAGAAACGGCTCCAACGATTTTCCTGAAATTCAGCATGTAGGAGGTTTTGGGGGAGAAAAATTGATCTAGCTAGGTTTGATTCAAAATAAAATAGTTTTATCCCTGTTTTTGGGCATTAAAAAAAATATACATTTTTATTTTTGCCTTTAATTGTCAAGTCAGCGTAACTTATTCGGGGAACCGGGCGGTGTCTAGAAATGTGAAAACCTAGGTTTGAGCCCAACTATTTTTTTATTTTGTAAAAAATTACCGAGCAAGGCTGGGTCACCTAGGTACTTCTTAATTATATACGGATAGACAATTTTGAAAATGAATTTTATTTGTATTCATATAATCATAATATTTATATATAATGCTAGATTCTGCTACTAACTTTTGAAAAATACTGATGTCAAATACAATCTACTATTGTTAAAATCTTTTATTTAACTTGACTTGTATGTATGTTTGTATGTGAAGGTGGAATCTTGCAAGTTAAATTTGACCCACTTTTCAGAGTCCGACTGAGCTAAAATTTATCATACTGGTCCAATCCCGATGATAATGCATGTTTATAATAAGCATAACCTGATGCTTCTGCAACGTTTGGCTACAAACGAGGAAACTCCTCAAAGGTTAACAGTATAGACTTCAAATTTAGTCAAAAGATTTTTTTAATTTGACTTGTTTATTTATAATTTGCACTCTTGTAAAATTAATAAGTTCTTTTATAATAAACTCCCAGTGAGATTGAACAATGAAGCCGCGATAAGAATTCTGACGATCAGAATTCAACAAGATTCATTTATTGTGTGAGTTTTCTACGTGTTTACGATGAAGGAAATTTTCGTGATGAAACTGGCCTGATATCAGTCAATGGTCCAGCAGTGGGATACTAAAAAGTTACTAATAAGTTTAAGTAAGGTCGTTACTTTACTCTTTTTGACATTTAATAGCATAAAAAAGAGCTCACCGTAGATGGGTATTGTTAGCACCATCAATTTCCATTTTACAGCGTATTTAAAAATATATATTTATAAATAATTAATGTATAGAAACCGGCTATACTCACGTCTTATTTTATCGGATGAGCCCGACTAGTTTCAAGCCCATACGGGGCTTTTATTCATGAAATCTTTACGCGGTGTTATCGCGATAACGGTTTCTATACATTAATTATGAATACCACTCGATAGTTTAAATTCAAAAATATTTAAAAATAGTAACACCATCAAAATACTAAATCTTTTTGAAACAGCATAGTATTATATGTTAACACTTGCCGAAGATAACTAATAAAATATTGTCAAACGAAATAATTGCATGGCTCTTCCAGGGAAGTTTATGTAAAAGTGAATTGAATACAAACCTGTTAAAACACCATTATATTAGTCCTTGACATTGTAACATAGAATAATGCAATTAAAGTGAAGTGATGCATTCAGTTGCATTTTGTTTTTAATTAAGCCAAAAGATTATCATAAGTCCAAAATAAAAATAAATTATGCTTCACTTAAAATAGTCTGTGGAAATGTTTTGTGTGCTAAATAGGTCTGATATAAATCTAATGTTTAAAATTTGCAAACACATGACTTAAATGCATATTCTTAAAGAGTTTTATAAGTAGTTGTTATAAGCAGATTGCCTTAAGTGCCTCTGGTAAAATACTAGTTTAAGATATAACAAGGTTACGCTGACATCTATAGGAGGTAGTGTTAATCAAATTGTTAGTTTATACTAAACAATGAATACTATATTGCCAGATAACCATAACCATAGCCGTATGGTATCCGGAAGAGAGGAATAGACCACCCTCATTGCTTAACGAGGGGTCGTAAAGGCGACTAAAGTAAGTCGACACGCCGTGTGGTATCCGGCTGATTAAAATAGACCAACCTCATTTTTACCGAGGTTGTAAAAAGCTACTAAGGTAATGAATGAATGAATGAAAAACTCTTTATTGCACACCAGGTAAATAATACACATAAACAAGACAAGAGAAGACAAGAGAGAGACAAGACAAGAGGTAAGTTGACGTCAGGCAGGCACACCCGACCCCACATAGAGTGGGATAAGGGCAGGACGATGATGATTGCCAGATTATCATAACACATTGTTGTATGATATTATAATTAATATTACCAATTATAAATAAAAATTACTTAACTCACAATACTGTAAAAAACCCTCCGTTGTTGCGCAATCTTTTTATAGCTGATCTGTTAATAATTTCAATTAAAAAACTATTTTTTATTTATTATCAGTATAACACCAAAGTATTGGATAATGGCTAAAATATTGTCGCATTTACACTTTATTCTACTTTCGCGACATTCAAATCGACGACCAATAAATAATATATTAATTTTGTTACATATATTATTCTTATTCTTCGTATTCTTTGTATACAATAATATTCCTATAGTATCCAATGACATTAGTTCAACGACTTACAATTGTACTACGCATCGGTGCGAATATCTGCGTAATACGAGTATGTGATTTATTGATATAAGTGACGCCGGACATCCTTAGCTAGAGGCCGCGATGACTCGAGTTTAAATAAAAAGTGTTTCAATTTACGAGTCCTTTGTGTATAAAGGACTTATTACACAAACATGTGGACAAAATACACAGATACAAAATAAATATTAAAAAAACCGCGCTCTGGTCGAACGTTATGCATGATGTATTACTCTTAGGTTATAGGAATATCTTGCCTAAATTCACACGTTTTATGTACGATGTGATTTAACCATTTCAAATTCAAATTTAAAATATTCTTTATTCAAGTAAACTTGTAAACAAGTACTTTTGAATTGTCAACTCTGCTGCTGGTTCGAAAAGATGCTGCTACCGAGAAGAGCCTATAAGAAACTCGGCGGTTGTCCTTTAGAAAACAAAATTAGTATACCTAAATAGTTACATTTAGTCACTTCGTGTACATAGTTGTTGTCTTGAATATTCATAGTAATCCATACGAATACTGTCTGCTACACTTTAATCGAAATATCATACAATAAGAAATACGAAATGTTTGATTGAAAAAAAATTAAAAAATTAATTGATAAAAAAGCTGTGATGGCCTAGTGGTGCGACCGTGTGAATCTCTAGAGACGATCATGGGTTCAAACCCGGGCAGACACCAATGAGTTTTTCTATTAAAACTTATGTGTCTAATTGATAATTGCAATTTATCACACGCTTTTCGGTGAAGGAAAACATCGTGAGGAAACCTGCATATCTCTAGAGAAGCCTAGGGATATGTGTAACCTACCAATCCGCATTGGAGCAGCGTGGTAGGTCTTAGCTCCAACCCTTCTCTCCAAAAATGGAGAGAGGAGGCCTATGCCCAGCAGTGGGGTAGTAACAGGCCGTTACTATGACTGAATGTTTATAGTGTAAGAATGAAAAGATAACTTTTGGTCGAACATAACTAGCAAACATTTAAGATTTACATTTTGACAAGTTAACATTATTTTACCGTATTGTTGCAGAATATAGCATAAACATACTTTGAGTAGATATTACAATAAATAGAAAGCAAATGAGGGCGATCTATCTGTCTCTCTTTTTTATTTGTGATTAGAGAAAGATAGCATACGATTTGCATTTTTTTTTTATTTATTTTTTTCGGACACTAAGGCTGTTTGCCGTGAAGGCTTTGACAGCGTCACCGGGAGAGTGGGCGAGCGCAGAAGCATCGCCGGGGGTGAAGTGCTAGGAGAGCGGGTCTCGAAAAGAGGCCCGCAGCATCCTGGGAGCGTCGCCTTAAGGGTGCCTCCCGTGAGGCCGAACCTCGGCTTAAAGCGACGCGCTGTGGAGGACTATTATCGGACTGTGGAAGAGTCCTAGTGTCATAACGGACGGGGTTGGACGCCCCGGCCGCTAGACGTGAGAAAGCGGGGACCTCGTCTTCGCCGGCGAAGACGCTGTGTGTGAGTGTGTGTAAAGTGTTTGACGTTAGCGATCGTAAGATGATCGTCAGGGTCATATAGAACGCTTCTAGGGCGCCTACAGTTTTTAGCTCTGAACTTATTGTCATAGCATCGGTATTGAACCATTTTAACAATGAGCTGGTTCGGATGTGCCTCTGCCTTTTCAAAATATTTCTTCATGAAACATTTGAATAGGTTGGCTATGGAGGGGAAACCTAGGTCTCTATGCAGGTCCACGTTTCGCATGTACCATGGACAGCCGGAGGCTATACGCGTGAATTTGTTTTGCAAACGCTGCAAAACATTTAATCGGTAAGGGCGTACATGCGCGAACGAGACGCACGCATAGGACATTATTGGTCTTATGCAAGTTTTGTAAAGCGTCACTTTGTTACGAAGTGACATTTTACTCTTCTTGCATAACATCGGATAGAGTCTTCCCTCTCATTATTTATAGTGTCATTGCCTTACAGGCCTGTCTTCTATCAGTGTTTTTTTTAAATAATTTAATGGTCTTGAAATTATGTAATAATATAACATTTTTGTTCAAGCCAAATATGTGTCAAGATTTGTTTTGTGATAACAACGATTTGTTGCATATTTATAGGAGAAACAAAGTAGTTCGCGTTGGTTGAAAACCAATTTACTTGATTGATAAAATGCAAGTAATCGTCGAAAATCAATAAAACTCAAGGCCAGCTTAACCTTCATCTCTATTTATAAATCCTAATCCTCGCAAGCTTCTACATGATTTTGTTTTATAGTTCTGAGAGAAAATTTACGAAGACAGTAAAAATATTTACATTCACTAATATTTTTAGCATAAGTTTATTTAGCGGTAAGCATTTGGCGCGCGAACGTAATCACTAAAAGTAAAAAGTTTATAAGGCTTTATGTAAATTTATCGGACATGAAAATATCTGAGAAAAAAGATTTTATATATTATCCGTCTAATTCATCTTCGCAGGAATATTCATATACTTCACCTTCTTTACTGCATACTGTTTAATCCTACCACACCCAAATACCTAAAAGAACAATTTGTTTTTTTAGGTGACACCCATACCCGTCCCTTACGTTCTGACCATAACCTACGTTTGAAAGTTCCTCCCCACTCATCCTCCTTTTATTCTAAGTCTTTTGCTGTTCAAGCTGTCCTTCTTTGGAATTCCCTTCCTCAATATATTAAAAAATCGAGATCCCTTGGAATATTTAAAAATAACATAAAAAAACATTATCTTAGCACATCTTGATCCCATCCCCTCCTTTGTCCTCACTGCTCTCTTCTCTATTTGTCATTATATTATACCATTTTTATATTTTTAATAAACATATTCACAATATATTATGTTATTATATATGTATATTTTATTTTATTTATTGTATTTGTATATATAGTATTTATTATATATATATATATATATATTATATATTTGTATATACATATTTCGTACACACCTACCGCCTGTTTTACTGTTTTCCTTTATTGTCGGTTGCCTGGAAGAGATCGCTGATCTAGCGATAAGGTCGCCTCTTGTACATGGACTCATTTACCATGCTTTTTTTTTTTTTTTTGTATATCGTGTACGTCATTTTATTTACTATGCTTCTTTTTCTTTTTGTATTTCGTTCTAGATTTTTCTGTGTACAATAAAGTGTATTATTATTATTATTATTATTTAAGTACAGTGTATATACTGGTTTTAGTTTGGAATTTTTTGCTTATCCTTAATTTTATCTTCAGCTTCCCAGATTGTCGTACTTTCTTTTCTTCTATCAATGAAAGTATCAATTTGTTTGCCAAGAATAATTGTCGAAACTGCTAAATAAATTGTGAGTGGGTTGTTATTGATAATTTTGGATTTGCAGAAAGTATTTTAAGTTATTACTAGGAAATATTTATGATTTTTTTTTAGGAATAGAATGGCAAACGAGCATATTTATCATAATCCTCCTGCCCACTCTATGTAGCACAACATGTTATTATACACTGTCCATTATATTAACCATCTTTTGACAGATTGACGATTTACATATTTAGTGATGTCCTAAAGATTCTCGTATGCGATACTATTCCGATTATAGTACCTACTATCATTAATCGAATTACGTACCTAAGTAATTCGATTAATGATAACCTACGTAAACTAATAACAGATATAGAAATCAACATTTTGATTTAATATTGCCTTAGTTTTTTGAAAATAAATGTTAATCCGTGTGTATTTATTATAATCATAAAAAATATATTATACATCAACTGGCAACATCAACAGACCTTCCGCTCGGCCGCCATTTTGACGTGATCTGTCACTCTCAACGAAACGCCCGTGATAGTCACACGCATTTACGTTCGCTGAGTGTTCTCTCGCATCTGTTACACCTTGAGTTAAGTAGCTTTATTCCTCGGAAAAACTTTTGTGAAACTTATATTAATTGATCGTGAAAATGCCGAAAGGACGTGTGTTGAAAGCACAATCGAGACAGTTAGTGTTAAAACTTCATGAGTATTTTGAGCAAGAAAATCAAAATGGCGGACCTCTTATACCTATCACGCAAGTCCGAAACCGTGTTGCAGCCGCTTTGGGGATCAGTCTATCCACTGTGACTAAAATCACTACTGATGCCTACGGCAGGAGCGGCTTGGAGCAAAACAAACCATCTACACCAAAAAGAAAGCGCCGGGCTCATAAGGTGACAGCTGTTGATGACTTTGACGCTGACGCTATTCGTCGTCATGTATATGATTACTACTTGAGAAAAGAAATTCCAACTTTGAGAAAACTTATTGTTTCTTTGAAAAGAAGTGGTCTATTTCATGGTGAAAAATCTTCTTTGGTCAAAGTTTTGAACACAATTGGCTTTTCATATAAAAAGTTAAATAAAAGAAAATTATTAATGGAACGCACAGATATAGCTATAGCACGTTGTGATTTTTTAAGAGAGGCAAAGAAAATACAAGATTGGGCAAATATTGTTTTCACGGATGAAACATGGCTCAACGCTAACCACACACTATCTCGTTTCTGGACTGATGATACTGCTGATTCCACTTCCTCAGTACCAATGGGAAAAGGTGAGCGCCTAATCATTTGCCATGCAGGTACAGCAAAAGGATTTGTACAAGACGCACTGTTGGCATTTAAATCGAAGAAATCAAATGACTACCACGAAGAGATGAATGCAAATGTGTATGAAGAGTGGTTCAAAAAAATGCTCATTTCATTGGAAAAACCATCAATAATTTTTATTGATAATGCGCCCTACCACTCCCGTCAAATTGACAAAATGCCAACACAGGCTAATAAAAAGCATGAAATAATTAATTGGCTTCGGGACAATGGAGAAAATGTGGACGACTCAATGTTAAAAGTTGAATTAATAAAAATATTAAAAACCAAAAATAGAGCAAAACGCTATGTAATCAATGAAATGGCAGCAGAATATGGCCATACTGTTCTTCGGATTCCTCCATACCACTGCCAGTACAACGCAATAGAACTTATATGGGCACAAGTAAAAGGGCATGCTGCGAGATGCAATACAAGCCCCCCATTCACAGCGAATAAAATGTTGCAATTGCTAAAAAATGCTTGCACCCACGTAACGGCCGAGAACTGGGCAAGTGTGGTGGAAAGAACTAAAAGAGTAATATTCTCTGATTGGGAACGTGATATTGCGTTTGATAATATATTATCTACACAAGAGCTAATAATAACTGCTACTGAAGACTCCTCATCGGAGGAGTCTAGTGTTGATTATCATTCCGACGACTCGTGCTAATAAAATAAATTAAAATATCCTGATTGTTTTATTTGTATTCATGTATTAACTAAGAAGAAAGTAAAACTTTATATAATGTTATTAAATGTCTTTTAATACTCGTAACATCGATTTCTACCGATTATTTTTAATCTGTGGCATAATCGTAGTATGTGTGACATCACTAAGTGGGCGGTACCCATCCATAAAGTACAAATATTATTTGTATGATATTTGTACGTAAGCAATACAAAACTTAATGAGCGTGAGCTGTCAAAAGACTGATAATATGATGGACGCAGTATAGCAAGTTTTCGCTCGATTTGGCTACGTATTTTACGACCGGCCGCTTGCCTGACGTCAACTTACCTTAGTTGTATTTTAAAACACCTAGGTAAGAAAGGGATGGTCATTTCTACTCAACCGGATACCACACGGTGGGTCCACTTAGCTCAGTCACCTTTCACGACACCTCGGTAAGAAATGTAGGTGGTCTATTCTACTTAGCCGGATATCATACGGCATAAGGATTCTGCATTAAGAAAACGTTAAAAATCATGGGTTACCCGAAATTAGCTCTTATTTAATTTATGTTAGCAAATAATGGGTCTCCTTTAGTAAATAAAACAAGTTACTATTAAATGTTGTAATATCAAACAAGTAATGATAAATTAATAGTTAAGATGTTTTAAATTTTTGTCGTAGTTTTTAGAAGGGACTAGATTATGCAGTTAACTTAAGCGTAGTACACAGAAATATTTGGTAAAGCAAGGTTTGCCATTGTTGTTTATTAGTCTTGGTTTTTACACTATACAACTATGAGGTCAAGGTTGTTGGACATAGTCAATTTATCACGTAATTTTTTCACTAGTTACTAGTTCTTACTTACTTTACTACTATGAGGTACTTAGTTACTTCTTGCTAGAAGTATCTTACTTATAAAACCAGTTGTATCTGCAGTATATTTAATATTTCTAAAGTGCTGAAACTTGTTTAAAAGCCTATTTATACAAGGAATATTTGAATTTCATTTTTATTTCCGAATTACATGTATTTTCAAATGTCATGTTTTGGGCTAAAATATTGACAAAAAAACCAATTGCCAAAAAAAAAAATTTGATAACTTTCATAATTTTAAAAAAAGCCATACAGGTATATAGAGGATAGTTTTATTTTTGTAACTATGATTTTCACTTATAATAACATTTTTGCGAAATAAATTAAAAACCATTGTCAATTAATTGCTTTTCTATTATTATTATTTTTCCCTTATTACTATAAAAATTTGGTATATTAGCACGATTAAAGTATAACGTTAAAATCGAATAATCAATTAACCATATATAAAGAAATAATTAAGTTTAAAATATTGTTACATTTTGTATTTTATAATTTTATTTTGATATAATATTTTAATTTTGTAATATATTTAAATAATGTACGCGTCCCTATTACTATCAAGTAGATTGCTTCTACGCAACCATGCGCAAAAGATGCACATCTCTGGTGCGCAGGGTGCGGGCCAGTGATAATAGCATCCTGAAGGTATTTGTCGGCAGGCTTGATTGTCAGTACCTGAACCACTGTCACATGGTTCACGTGCTGACTAATCGGGCCAATCATAGATAAGCTGTTAGAATAAGGTTAGGCTAAGTTTACTAACATTAGATTAAGTATGTGTGTATTACTAACAAAATATGACCAGAAATAATGTTGGTCGAAATAAATGTATTTTATTTTATTTTTTTATTTTTTTATTACATGCCGTGGTAACCTATAACTAAGACTACATTTAATAGAATAGTTTGTAGAGTATTTTATAGTATTAATAATGTAAGTCTTGATGGTTATCCCAATAAATAAAAATAAAATATATAGAAATGAATGTTTGTCTTAATCTTTTATAGACTCCGAAACGACTTTAACGAATTTAATGAAATTTTCAGATCTTTAAAATGAGCCAGCGGATGATTCTGTAGTTAGGTGACGATCGGAGCATTTTTTTCTAAACAGTAGAGTTCTCTTTCCTACCTCTTACTACCATAAAATTCCACGTTTCGAATAAAAATTGACATACATTTTAGTGAATAATTTCTTGGTCGTTATATTTATTACTGAAGGCCGTGTCCCTGAAAGCCCTTTGCAACTTTTCCATTTTATCCATCATTAAATGTTCCTTATGTTGTAATGTAAAATAATAAATACTTCAACTAAACTTAAAGTACATTAAAGTAAAGTAAATTAAACTTAACCTTACGTGTTATAAATTAAAAGTAATCTTAAAAACATGGTTAAAAAAATCAAAACTATGATGATGTAGAAAAAATGTTAGTGACGGTAATATACCTAAATATACGGTAGTAAGTAAGTAAGTAGCGGCCTGTTATTATCCCACTGCTGGGCATAGGCCTCCTCTCTCCATTTTTGGAGAGAAGGGTTGGAGCTAAGACCTACCACGCTGCTCCAATGCGGATTGGTAGTTTACACATATCCCTAGGCTTCTCTAGAGATATGCAGGTTTCCTCACGATGTTTTCCTTCACCGAAAAGCGTGTGATAAATTGCAATTATCAATTAGACACATAAGTTTTAATAGAAAAACTCATTGGTGTCTGCCCGGGTTTGAACCCATGATCGTCTCTAGAGATTCACACGGTCGCACCGCTAGGCCATCACAGCTTAAATATACGGTAGATAGATATAACAAGCATCCATGCGCACACAAGTTATTTCAGATCTATACTAACTTCACACACATACACACACATACTTGATTTGGATGATTTTGATTCTGTAATAAAAACTTTTTCAAATGAATACATAATTGTAAATTCTAAAGTATTTATAAGTAGGGGAAGGAGCTGATTTCTGGCACACGGCTAGCGTCAGTTCAGAAGCCAGGGCTATATTTAAGTGTATCATTTAAATGGTTATACAATAAAGAATTTATTTAATTATTTAATGGAAAGTCCTGTAAGGATGGATATTTGGTGACGCCAATTAGTGCGTGATAGCCCACGAAGTCTTGTTTTTGATAATATGTAATTACAATTATAATTAAGTAATGTATAATTGCAGTTTGGAAATTTTTTATTTCAACTCTATAATTGTGATTAAGGATCTATTGTTGATTATTGTTGAATAATCGTAGCGAATCTGCACGCGTAACGTAACAATAGCAAGTTACTTGTTGAACTTGACGTATTTGTGTTTAAAAATTAACTTTAAAGTACATTTTTATTACTATGCACACGTTTTTTCAAGCTTTGATAGCCCAGCGTTGAGGCCGTGCATGTTATAACAATTTGTTCCGACCCCACTTAGAGTGGGATAAGGGCAGGAGAATGATGATGTTTAGTAAAGTTTAATTATTTTTTTCTTTATTGTACACACTATTGTATTGTTAGAAAAGAACAAAAAATAGAACTCGTAGAAAGGCGGATTATCCCTAAAAGGGATCTCTTCCAGTCAACCTTTGAGTAAAGGGGAGAAAAAGACAAAAGTGAAATACTACCTGTATATATAGAAAGAAAAAAAAAATAACGAAAAGCTTTGTTCATAATATTTGCACTCGAGATAACACAAGAGGAAAAAATAAAAAATAAAAAATGATGCAATATACATAATAATAAATTTAACTATTCAATTTATAAATTAATATTTGTTTATTAAATAGATATAATCGAGAAATATTTTCTAGTCTGTGACTTAAACGCCGATAGGGAAGATTTGCGGATTGATACTGGCAAATCATTCCACAGCTTGAAGGTTTATTATATTAGTTTAATTAAGCAACGTGTATTTAATAGCGAACCGATTGTATTTTTGTCCCCAACAAATCGCATAAAAGTAGACGACGATATCTTTTTTAATATTTAAATTAGTTAATCTTGTATATATATATATTTTTTTTTTCGAAATCTCGGAAACTGCTCTAACGATTTTCCTGAAATTCAGCATGTGATGGGTTTTGTGGGAGAAATATCGATCTAGCTAAGTTTTATTAAAAAAAATCGTTGTACCCTGTTTTTGGGCACTAAAAATATTAACATTTAAATTTATTTTATTTTATTTATTTTATTTATTCTTATTGCACTATACAGAGGTACATAGGTTTATATTAAATTAAATTAGGACAAGCGTGCAAAGGCGGTCTTATCGCTAAAGCGATCTCTCACAGACAACCTTTGGTGAGAGGAGAATACTAAGAGATCAGGTATAGTGCATAATAAACTATAAAACATACAATTAAATACTAATATTACACAGATATCTACAATTATAAATATAAAAAACTATTTTTGCCGGAGATTGGCAGATCAGCGTAATTTTTTTTGGGGAACGGGCGGTTTCGAGAAATGAAAATACCTAGGATCGAGTCCCACCTACCCAATATTTTTTTTTAAAGTTTTTATTTTGATTTTGAAAAAAATTACCAAACAAGGCTCGGTCAACCAAGTACTATTATATGTACAAGTATCACAAGTTACAATTTGTTTTGTTAGTAAAAATAATATTAGTTGCGTAGCCGTTTCGGTATCTAATTATCTTCAGAAACCCGTTATTGCCGTATCGCAGATTATAATTGTATATATTATATGTATAGCAAAAAATTAATAAGTAAAAGTAAAAGATAAATATAATTGCTACTTAATTTTTTTGTATTGCGTGTTTTGTAATACAATTGTACACGTTCTTTTTTAACAATGTGATTGATTACATTTTTTAGGCTTTTATGTTTGTATAACATGTGCAGTGTATTTAGATTTTTATCTTCTATGTTAGAATTGGTTGTGTTTAGATTGCGTTATTGTATATTTATTGTTATAGTAAAATATAAAAAAAGGGTATTTGATTATTTTTGATTGACCACCTATTCTACTCAGCCGGATATCACGCGGCGGGTCAACTTCCCTTATTCGTCTTTTACGACACCTCGGTAAGAAATGAGGGTGGTCTATTCTACTCAGCCGGATACACGGCTTACCAGATACCTAGTAATTTTAACATTTAATTATGAAGATGACATGTGTACTATAAATATAATATAAATATATGGGACACTTACTCACACGGTCATCCGTCCCCAAAGTAACTTATTACTTGTTTTATGGTAGACAGACAACTGGTGAATATGTACTTATATATTTTTAAAATACATACTTAAATACAAATATACACCCAGACTCGAAGACTATCAAATTCATTTATAGAAAATGTTGGCCCTCGGCGAGAATCGAACCGCGACCCGTGGAGCTGAAGGCAGGACCACTATCCACTGCGCTAACGGGCCAGTCAATATCAATTACAATAAAAAATTGTAATAAAACTTCTCTAAACTAAATTTATAAATCGCAGGTTAAAATACTCAAGATAAAGGACACGCAAGAGTAAGTTTTAATCTATTCGCCAGGCAGAATTTTAAATTAAAACCCGTCCTACATTTATTCAATAGATAACATATTTAAACTGACTCTACCGTATACACACGTTGAATGGGTTATTATTTAAATAAACAGCTAATTGAATACATTTGATAGTGTACGACTTAGTTATTTATAATTTTTGGTTCGCCATTACAGCAGTTTAATAACATTTCACAGAATTAGGCGTTACTTTGCGGAGATCCATAATACAAAAGTAATAATAAAATTATTATGCTATAATCCGCGGTGAAGTAAAATAGTAAAAAAAAGTAGTAACTACTTACTATTACGGCCTATTACTATTCCACTGCTGAGAATAGGCCTCTTCTCTCAGTTTTTGAA
This sequence comes from Morpho helenor, assembly GCA_029227775.1. NCBI lineage: Eukaryota > Metazoa > Arthropoda > Insecta > Lepidoptera > Nymphalidae > Morpho > Morpho helenor. The sequence continues at coordinate 10,500,729 of JARGCU010000006.1, forward strand.
GAGAAGGTTCAGAGCTAAGACCTACCACGCTGCTCCAGTGCGGATTGGTAGGTTACACATATCTCCAGAATTCTCTAGAGATATGCAGGTTTCCTCGCGATGTTTTCCTTCACCGAAAAGCGTGTATAAATTGCAATTAGACACATAAGTTTTAACAGAAAAACTAATTGGTGTCTGCCCGGGTTTAAGCCCGTGACCTCCTCGAAAGAGTCGCACGATGTTACCGCTGGGCTACCACAGCTTTTAAGTAAAATAGTATATATATATATACTGCTAAACGTAGAGTGGACAATTCGTTTTCATACATGATACGTAAAAACATATACACAAACCTCCACCACCGCTACCACAATACACAAGCACTATATACGTTCACTCACTTTGCGATTATGTCGTGAAATTTATCTCCTGATGATGATTTGGTTGCAGAACGAAACGATTGTTGAGTTTGTGATAGTGAACGTATATAGTGCTTGTGTATTGTGGTGGCGGTGGTGGAGGTTTGTGCATGTGTTTTTACGAATCCTGCATCTATCAGGGATGAAAACGGATTGTCCACTCTACATTTAGCATTATATATATTTTCTATTTTACTTCATTACGGATTATGGTAAAATAATTTGATTATTACTTTTGCTTAAAAACTGTTATAACGGGGCTGAATTAGAATTCCTACTATGTAGAGGATTATATAGATGATAAGAATGCGTGGTTATAGCTACTCTTCGACTCTGCACAAGATATTAATGACTGAATGTAACTAGTTATAAGAATTGTATTTTGAAAAGAGCAACCGTCGAGTTTCTTGCTGGCTCTCCTTGGTAGGAACAGCTATTTGAACCAGCAGTAGAGTTCACGATTTAAATGCTTACTGAATAAATAATTATAAATAAATAAATAAATAAATAAATGAATAAAGAATAATTTGAATTTGGAATAGAATATGGAATTATATATCTTGATTGACTATTTTGATCGAGTTAATGGTAAAGAGTAAAAAAGTTCTAAGAAAAAAATGTATTAAATTTTTTTTTGCATATTCGCTAGTATTTTAGAATGTCCTTAAGTTACGTCAGAACTATTCACTATTTAAACGAGTGTTTACTAATAAATATATATACAATAGATAATTATAGAATTAATATAAATAATTTCGTACCTAACTTCTTACGATAATGCACTAGCCTTAAAAAGTATTTTACTAAAACTTGCCTTATAAAAAGTGTATTAATATGTAAGCCGTGATAGCCCAGAGGTAAGACGTGTGATTATTTCGAGGGGTCACAGGTTCAAACCCCGGCAGGCACCAATGAGTTTTCTGTTTGTGTAAGTTGTGTATATTTTATACGTATTTATAACCATTTCAATAAGTGACTTTCGTACGATATTTTAGAGTTCATTTCTCCTAGTTTCTAAATGATTTGTTTACTTTCAGTATCGAAGGTTTGTAAACTTAAATGTTTATAACTTTGTGGTTTAAAAACGATAATTTGTAGTTGTCTTCAAAATTTAGACCCGCTACGAGTAAATAAGTAGTGGTCACATGCTTCGTAGCCAAGTTGAAATACCGATAATCAGGACGGACTCTTTTTGTGGTTAACCGTAATCAACAATGACAATATTTAGTTTTAAAGTATTTTAAACGATTGAAAAACCTTACGAAAATTAAGTAAAAAATATTAAATAATTATTCATTCAACATAAACAAATCCAAAATATAAGATTCAAAATTTTTCTAACAATATTGATGAAAATTTATCTTAAAAACATTGTATATAATTCTTACCTTAAGATAAGAAGCAACGTAGCAGCAACGTTAGAAAATTAGCACCCGGTTCCTAATACGAATATCATAAAGTTTTTTCAATGAAAAATGTTTTGTAAAGCACATTAACAAGATAACTTCCGTCAAATATCACTGGAGGCAAACATTTCACGTCACTACTAGTCCTTAGAATCTGCATAAGGCCTTGGAACTTCTTTTGGATTCTAAACTGTTAAGTTTAATTCATTAAAATATAACAAATAATAAGATTTACAAGGCGTGTTGTCATGGAGAGTTCGCACGGATATGTGATGGCTGAAAGCACGCGCGCTTGACTTTGCTTCTGTAGACATACTGTCCACCCCACCTTAGCAATATTGTTTCTAATAATTATCTAGTTTTAAGGCTAACATCCAGTTCCGCAGTATCGTGAACATTAGGAAGTGACATCTTTTTGGTTTTTATTTTATTTAAACAAATACTTCTCGATTATATGGATTGACGCAAGTGCTGCGTGGTTTCCGACTGACTAGAATAGACCACTCTTATTTCTTACCGAGGTGTCGTGAAAGGCGACTAAGGTAAGTGCCGTGTGGTTTTCGGCTGAATAGAATAGATAACCTCATTTCTTACCGAGGCTCGTAAAAGGCGACTGAGGTAAGTTGACTTCAGACAGGAGGCCGTAAAAGTTAGCTAAATCATGCACATGTTGTGCCGACCCCACTTAGAGTGGATGATATATGGATTGACACGAACAAAGGAAATGTACAAACAGGCATTTACTAAGTGCTCAGTCACTCCCTAATGCTAAAGTAACGAAAAAAGGTAACTACTTAAAAACAAAGCTTTCGTGGTAGGACTAATTTTACGAATGAATGGCAAAGTTTTGTAAATGTCTATCCCATTTTATCCTACTAATATTATAAATACGACAGTTTCTGAGTATGGATGTATGTTTGTTACTCTTTTACGGCGAATCCGCTGAATCAATATCTATGAAATTGGCACAAGTATTCCTTATGCACCGAGGTAACATATAAAGAAATCCCGTTAATTCTACAGGCATAGGATGACATTGAAAAGCGCCATCTATTATCACAACGCGACAACAGTCCACGCAAACGAAATTGCGAGAAAAAACTAGTTAAACTATAAATTTTGAGTTGACTAAATTCAGAATTAGATTATTAGCGGTAACAGCTACAAAAAATATTTTAATTAAAATTAAATTCTCATTCTAATGACAAGGCGTAATAGTTTATGTACAAAAAACATTTAGTTTCATTGGCAATTAATACCTTAAGAGAATGAATAGATAATTGGATTTAATAGTACTGAATAATTATTTGCATTAGCTTCACGCTTCAGTGACCACGTTATTTCGTCGGCCCATAGTTATTGTCTACCTTTCTACCTATTACTATTTTAAACTATTGCTTTACTGGAAAGATAAGCTGATACTTCTGGGTATGTAAGAGAATTTTTTTATTTTTTTATTTTTATGGTATAGGATGGCAAACGAGCATGCGGTTAACCCTAAAGTAATCACCGCCGCCCACGACCTCTCGCAGAGCAAGTGCGTTGCCGTCCTTTAAGAAAGTGGAAAACACGTTTTTTGAAGGTACTTATGTCGTACCGATCCGGAAACACTGCCAAAGGGAGACCGTTCCATAAAATGGTGGTGCGCGGAATGAAATTATTTGAAAACCGCACTGTACTGGATCGCCAAGCATCCAGATGGTGAGGATGATATTTTAACCTGTGACTTACAGTGCGGTTATGGAATTTAGCGGCAGGAATCAAGTCATGAAGTTCAATGGAACACTCTCCGTGAAAGATGCGGTAGAAAACGCACAGTGATGATACGTCTCTACGCATCGCCAAGAAATATTATAAAATCGCTCTATGTTGGGCTACTACAGGCTTAGACGCCACAATATCGCCTTGCTTATCGCTAAGATAAGCGATACAAGATCATAAGTAAGTAGCGGCCTGTTACTCTCCCACTGCTGGGAATAGGCCTCTTCTCTCCGTTATCCGAGCTAAGAACTACTACGCTGCTCCAATGCGAATTGGTACAAGACCATATAACGCGGAAATTAATTAAGAACATCGATGTAAAGCAGTGGACGTCTAGCAATATAAAAGAAAAGAATTTTTTAAATGACCTGCTTTTAACTTTCCCGTTTTGTCTGGTAAAACTCTGAATCGCATCTTTAATTATGCGTCTATTGAGACCCATACATACACCTTTAAGACATAAGAGTCATATAATTTCAATTTATAAATGCGAAAGTTTATGAGTATGGATGTATGTTTGTTACTCTTTCACCGCGAATCCGCTGCATCAATGTCGATGAAATTTGGCATCATTATTCTTTATACACTGGGGTAACATATAGGCTAAAAAAATCTTGTTAATTCTACAGAAATAGGATGACATTGAAAAGCGCCATGTGTTATAAAACTATAACGCGACAACAGTCCACGCGAACGAAGTTTCGTTCGCGTGGACTGTTGTTTATCCGCAACTGCGGGTAAAAGCTAGTATTTTATATATTACTACAATACCCTCTGCTCTCTGACAATGAAAAATCGTCAGGTAAAGTAAAATAAATGGAAATAAGTAATTGGAATCCTAACATAATTCATCTGTACGTAATAAGTGAATGTTACACATGTCAATTGATTTAATGTTACTATAAAGAACAAAGGGGTTTCTTATCAAAACAGTAACGCAACAGATACCATATGAATAGTTAGGTACATTGTAGTAACTGAATCTATAGCATATATATTTCTAAAGAGTTCAATAGCATAGAGTAGGGGAGCCTAAAATGTCATCATTTTCCTGCCCTTTTCCCACTCTAAGTGGGATCGGCATATGTTATAAACATGTTGTCAAATGATTTGGCTACGTATTTTACGTCCAGCCGCCTGCCTGACATTAACTTACCGTAGTCGTATTCTACGACACCTCAGTAAGAAAGAGAGTGGTCTATTCTACTTAACCGGATACGACACGGCGGGTCGACTTACCTTAGTAGCCTTTTACGACACCTCGGTAAGAAATGAGGGTGGTCTATTCTACTTAACCGGATACGACACGGCGGGTCGACTTACCTTAGTCGCCTTTTACGACACCTCGGTAAGAAATGAGGGTGTTCTATTCTATTCCACCGGATACCACAAGCCAGCCTAAAATGTGTCTATCGAAAAAAGAGAAAGCAATTGAGGCTATCTATCTCTTTTTTTATGTGTAATTAGACAGAAACTTAACACAATTACATTACATAAACTTAACACTGCGGTATGGTAATAATTTATAACAAAATAAATTGCATTTAACGTATAGTTAACCTGAATTCAAAATAACATGTTTTATATCGCTCATATGAACCTGTTTCATTATCAAAAGGTAATTAAAATTGTATCATTCGTAATTTTCTTCTAAAAATGCCATAAAGTTATGTTGAATTGCCGTAATTCTGAAGGCCGTACCTCAAGGGCAGTATTATAACATAAATACATAATCTTAGGCTAAAAATAATTACTTTTTTTACTTTCTATTTATTTATTACTAACAATCGCCAGCGGCTCCACTCGCGTGGTAAAATTAAAACCGAAATATATTTAGATAACCATAAAAATGGTTAAAGTGGGTTATCCTGAAGAGTTAGACATATGCTATCATGGACTTTTATTTAGAACATTTAGAGGGGAACAAGTGTTCCCCTCTAAATAAAAATAATATAATATTTATAATATATATATTTTTTATATAATAGTATTTTATTTAATCTTCTATACTTATAATAAATCTGTAGAGAGGTTAATTCTGTAACTGGAATATATTTCCAAAATAACTATCAGGGGGTGATTAGGGATCGATACTGATGCCAAAAATGCAATCAGTAAAAATTTTGTCTGTCTGTCTGTCTGTCTGTCTGTCTGTATAACCGTTATAGAAACAAAAACTACTCGACGGATTTTAACGAAACTCGGTACAATTTTTTTCATACTCCTGAGCTGGTTATAGTATACTTTTCATCACGCTACAATCAATAGGAGCAGAGCAGTGAAGGGAAATGTCGGGAAAACGGGAGAAGTTACTCCATTTTTTAAGCTTCCTTCGCGTGTGCAACCTTTATGGTTAAAGCTACACAGAAATCATGTATGACGGAAATGTTTTCCTTAAAATTATATAAAAAATATCCCACGACACCATATGTCTATCTTTTATGGTTGACTCACAATAAGACGTGTAACTCCCGATAGCTTAGCAGTTCGAAGCTTTTTGGTTATATTTGTCTACTCCTACGTTTATATCACTCTCAGTCATTCCTAAATAAAAAAGTGAATAGTATTAACCATTGTATAAAAAAAGAATCATTGAAATCGGTATAGAAACACCAAAGTTATACATGAAATACGCTAATAATAAGCCATCGCGCGTGAATACTGAATCATGCTATAGGGATTATCACTACATAGTATAAAACAAAGTCACATTCTTTGTTTGTCCCTATATCCCTATGACTGCTTAAATCTTTAAAACTACGCAACAGATTTTGATGCGGTTTTTTTAATAGAGTGATTCAAGAGGAATGTATAATAACATTCAATATGGAGTAGAGAAATACTGTAATGTTTCTAATGTGATGTCGTAAATAATTACTTTTTTTTCTTTATAATTAATAATTACTTTGATGTTAGGCATAGCAGGAAATCTTCTTGGTATAGGGAGAGGGGAATTGTTTTTCTTCAAATTTAACGCGTGCGGGCCACGGGCAGTAATGAATAAATTAAAACTACTGGATCGATTTTAATATTTTTTTTCACTGAGTGACATAGGCTATATATTTTATACCCGTGCGAAGCAGGGTAGGCCGCTAGTATTTATAATATAATAGTATATGAATAACATGGACCGTTTACTTAGGGCACGCAAAGAAATCTTTAAATTTTGCAGTTTTTATAATATTTTTTATTGGTGCTCCTCTCCTATTCATCTTAGCGTGATGTTATGTATATAGCCTCCCTCAATAAATGGACTATCTTAAACTCAAAGAATTTTTAAATTCGGTCTAGTAGTTCCTAAGATTAGCGCGTTCAAACAATCAAACTCTTCAGCTTTATATATTAGTAAGTATAGATAGACGTATAGTATGTGTTTCCCTTTTAAATTTTATTTAAAATAAATTATATCGCAAAAACACAGTTAATTATGAAAAAACATAAATGAGATTCCAGATTAAAGAAACTAAATAAAAATAACTTAAATAGTTCTAAATAAAACAATATATATATATTATTTTTTTGGTACCAGTTTAGAGTAAGGAAATGAAATATTAAACCATTTTGTAGCTGAATATAATACTATTAAATGAATATAATATTATTAAATACATTGAAAAATAAGTAAAATTGTAACTGTTTATAAGAATTTTTTAAAGATTTTAGAATTCTATAAGAATGTTTTTACACTTAGAAGAAAAACCTAAATTCCATAAAACTATAATCACCAAGTTTGTACATAGTATAAAACAAGGTCCTCAAAAGCTGTTTGTATTTGATACCGATTTTCTACTAATGGTAAAATTCTTGAACTGGAATTTTTAAGCTACCAGTACATTCTCCAGACCGGCTTAATTGATTTTGGTTGGAATTTTACTGGAAGATAGACTTCGTGACGAAAAATATAGGCTTGAGATTCTTGCGGGGTCGGGGTTAATGCGGGAATAACATTGTGACACACTGACAGTCGCGGGCACAGATATGAGTGATTCAATAAGTGAATCTGTAAATTCATAAAAAAATCATCAGGACGTTTGTTACTTGCTCACATCTACAAATGTTTAATTAGAAGTCATATAAAAATACATAGTATAAATGTAAGTAACATAATTCAGGAAATGATAAGAATTGCCAACGGAACTATAAATAATGCACTAGTTTTTGTTAGTGGCTTTACACGTGATTACAATATTAAGGAATTGTTAATCACTACATATTATAAAACAAAGTCGCATTCTCCGTATGTACGCATAAAACTTTAAAACTACGCAACAGATTTTGATGCGGTTTTTTTTAATAGATAGAGAGATTCCAGAGGAAGGTTTGTACGTATAATAACATTCAATACGGAGTAGAGAAATACTGTAATTTTTGAGGTTTCTGTAAATAATTACATTTTTTTCCGCTTACATTGCAAACGCAGGCTAAACCCTACGAGATTTATCAAAATAATGTACTAAGTATTTGTACACATTGAAAAGGTCTACAGAAAAGTCCGCGATGGTATATATCTATCGCTTATGGATAACCCACTAAAGCATTTTTTGTCGTTTACTTTTTACGAAAAATAATGCCTTATTTTTTGAAGCAATTCTTATACAAAACAGCATTAATCCTTATCCAATTAAGTACCTTAAATAAATAGTTGATATAGATCAATATGGCCGTTTACAGCATGTAATTTAAGTGAACATTTTCGGAGATATTACAGATTTAAAATGCCGTAAGGAGACCGCGCTTCGCCCTATAACACTTCGACTTTAGCAGCGATGTCGCTCTTTCAAGAGTTTGTTTAAAGACATTCTGTAATTAATTGTAAAAATAAAATACATAGGGAAAATATAAAAGTAAATAAGTAATAATGTATTATATGAATTTAGATATTCCAAAGATAGCAGGAAATCTTCTTGGTATAGGGAAAGGAAATTGTTTTTCTCCAAATTTAACGCTACGGCCACGGGCAGTAATGAATAAATCAAAACAACTGGATCAATTTTAATCATTTTTTTTACACTGACTGACATGGGATATATATTTTATACCCGTGCGAAGCAGGGGCAGGCCGCTAGTGTAAACATAAAATATTAGTTTTCGCCCAATACTCGACATTCGATCATAATTAATAATAACTGGGTGACGGAGCTTTTTCGGTATTGTTTTAGAATATAAAAATAAATAAATAAATATATGGCACACTTACACACACTGTCGTCCGTCCCCAAAGTAAGTAACTTAATACTTGTGTTATGGGTAACAAACAACTGGTGAATATATACTTATATATTTTTTATATACATTAATACTTAAATACAAATATACACCCAGACTCAGACCAACAAATTCAGAAAATGTTGGCCGTCGGCGAGAATCGAACCCGCGACCCGCGGAGCTGAAGGCATGGTCACTGCACCAACAATGAGATACGGCCAGTCAAAAAAGATGACACTTGAAAAAAAAAGGAAAAATAATTGGGCAGGTGGGGCTCAATCCGGGGTACTTTAACCTCTTTAAACCGCCCATTCCTCAATTGAGCTACCATGACTTTATAAATGACAGCCTTTGTATTCTGCTCCAACGATTTTCCTGAAGTTCAGCATGTAGGGGGTTTTGGAAAATCCATCTACCTAGATTTTATGTAAAAAAAAATCGTTTTATCCCTGTTTTTGGGCATGAAAAAAATACTAAAATTTATATTGATTTGAATTTTTGCCATTAACAGTCAAGTCAGCGCAGCTTATTTGAGGGACGGGCAGTCTCGAGAAATGTAAATACATAAGATTCAGTGGTAGCTTCTTTAAAACATTTGACGATTCAAAAGTACTGTAAACAGTCCACTTGAATAAAGAATATTTTGAATTTGAATTTGAATTGATCCCTACTACATAATTATTTTTTTTAAGTTTCTTTTTTTTATTACGTAAAAAGTTACCGAGCAAGGGTCGGTCAAACATGTACTTTGTATTAATCAAAATTAAAATAAGACTGTCCGTACAAACGGTAATTGACTTAATATTTTATATACGTGCAAGAAATATCACATATCGACCTAGAGGAGTGCCCGCTCGGATACCGGTCGATCAAGGTAAAGGCTGATGTCAATTGAACTGCATTCATAAAAAGTAGTAACAACTTATATATATAATTATAAACATAGTAAGTAAAAAAAGTAAGTAACGACCTGTTACTATCCCGCTGCTGAGAATACGCCTCTTCTCCTCGTTTTTGGAGCGAATGCGGATTGGTAGGTTACACATATTTCCAGAATTCTCTGGAGATATACAGGTTTCCTCACGATGTTTTCCTTCATCGCTTCATCGAAAATCGTGTGATAAATTGCAATTATCAATTAGACACATAGGTTTTAACAGAAAAACTCATTAGTGTCTGACCGGGTTTGATCCCGTGACCTCCTCGAATGAGTCCCACGGTGCCGAAGGCTTAAACATAGTATATGTCCTCCTGGCGTCGTACTCCTCAATGCTGAGGGTCGTGATCTTTATGTAACACTTTAGTTCGGACTATTCGGTTCGGACTACATAGTATATGTAAATATATATATATACATAGTAGACCTTATGCGTACGGGATTGTTTTCAATAGATATAACTGTAAATCGAACGTCTAACGCTGATCATACCTAATTGTGTGACATCACATTTTCATCATTTTTTTGCATCAATCCTATCCTATCTCACTAATATTATAAATGTGAAAGTTTGTGAGTATGGATGTATGTTTGTTACTATTTCACGGCCAATCCACTGAATCAATGGATGAAATTTGGCACCCTTATACACCGGAATAATAAATAGCCTATATGAACTCCTGTTAATTCAACAGAAATAGGATGACATTGAAAAGCTTACCTTAGTATATTTTACGACACACTAGTAAAAGAGAGGGTGGTCTATTCTACTCAGCCGGATACCACACGGCATTCTACAACTTAAAAATCATTGTATTTTCGTAATTCAACTTTAATCTACTTAGTTTTTTATCTTTCTATTACGTTTTAAAACTGGCGCGAGTACACGATGAATAAATGAATCAATGAATATATTATTTGAGTACACTGTTATTCCGCTTTACAAATCACAATGTAAAATATATGTAGAGTATAATTTGCTTTATAAAAAACACACTTAATGATCTCATAAATTGCTCGCAAACACGTTTTAAGAGTAGTTAATATTAAGTATGTTTATGTTATTACTACATAGCACGTGACGAATTAATTAACCTTGTCGGAGATAAATCTATATTTTTAGTATGCAGATTATTAGAAATTATTATTATTTATATCCAAAAAGCTGTGATAGACCTGCGGAAAGCTGACATGGCCAAGCAGTGACATCGTGCGACTTTCGTGGGAGTCAAGAGTTCAAACCCTTCAAATATTTGTCTTAAGTAATTATATATTAGTAGCGCCTTTTCATTTCATCAAACACAATGCTCAGACAAGCAAAGTTGTTTCTCAAATCGTTTGATACAAGGAAGTCTAAACAGCTGATGTCTCAGAGCAGGGAAAATGTAGCAATTGTAACAGGCATTACAACTGGGCACTACCTGTTAAACAGACACCTGTCAATAATGAGAATAACAGAAGATGCTGCGTGCCCAGAGTGTGGAGAGGAAGAAACGAGTCTTCACCTTATGGCTGAGTGCCCTATGTACTCGCTGGTAAGATGGGAGATACTAGGTAAGGATGAAATTGAAGTTGAGGATCTGACAAATATCTCCTTCAGGGATATTATCAGATTCGTAAAAGCAACGGGTAGATTAGAGCAGGTGACACTGTCGGGACAGCAGTGAAACCCTTGTCCCAACAAGGGGAAATGGGTGGAATAGTCCGGAATAGGAGCTGACCACCCGCCCTACACCGACAGGCGTCCCCGAAAATTAGATAGATAGATAGCATCTAGACCTTTTCATCTACTTATTTTACCAAAATAAATGAATTAATTAATAGATTAAATAGTTAAATTTATATAAACTTTTTCTTTTTCTCTATATTACCCGTATTCTCATTCTTCTTTAAATCTTGTCCTTTTCCTTCTGTTACTCAAAGGTGACTGGAAGAGATCCCTTTTAGGGATAAGTTCGCCTTTATAAATATGCTTTTTAATTATTTTTTTCACTTTTCTAACCATATGTATAAAAAGAAATAAATAAATAAACCCCAGGCAGAACCAATGTTTTTCTATTAAAACTTATGTGTCTAATTGATAATTGCTATTTATTACACGCTTTTCGGTAAAGGAAAACATTGTAAGGACACCTGCATATACGAGGTGTGTTCAAAAAGTATCGCGTATTTTGTGTATTTTCAAAAAATATTTATTTATTCGTGAATATTTATTTTGTCCCCTTCAAAGTAGTCCCCTAGGGATATTATACACATGTGCCAACGTTTTTTACAATCTTCGAAGCACTTCAAAAAATCATTATTTTGTATCTTGTTCAGCTCCTCGTCGATGCAGTCTTTATCTCGTCAGTCGTGGCGTAGCGTCGTCTTTTCATGGGCCTTTTCAGTTTCGGGAACAAGAAAAAGTCACAGAGGGTCAGATCTGGAGAATAAGGTGGCTGTGGTATCATTAGTGTGTTGTTTTTGGCCAAGAAGTCGCGTACAAGCAGCGATGTGTGAGCAGGGGCGTTATCGTTGTCCATTTTTTTGAGTAAGTAAAAATCGAAGACGAACCAAAACACGTGCAAGCAAAGCAGCTGTCAACAATTAACTGAAAATTCAAAATGGCCAAACTTGTCAGCATAAGTGAGGGACAAATGTACCAACATAACGCCACAAAAAAAACGAAATTCGAATATGCAAAACCCGAGAAAATTCAAAATTCGCGATACTTTTTGAACACACCTCGTATGTATAGAATTCTAGGCATATGTGTAACCTACCAATCCGCATTGGAGTAGCATAGTAGATCTTAGCTTCAATCCTTCTTTAAAACGTAGAGAGGAAGCCTATGCCTAGCAGTGGGATAGTAACAGGCCATTACTTTCCTTTTTTATTTTAAAAATATACAGAGTTATAAAAAAAGAGATATACAAGTATATATTATAAAAAACCGATAAAAGCTTCCGGTTCCTGCACTACTTACAAACACTTTCCAAAAAAACTCCACTTTCCACAAATGACTTTCGTACTTTACAAAAGTACGAAAGTCATTTGTGGGTATAAGATGTTAAAAAATTTCACAATCAATTTTAGTCTTACAGTAGGTTAAGATACTATTGGAGGATGATACAGAAATATATATAGATGATGAGTAGGCGTGGATATAGCTACTCTTCGACCTTATGCAACATAGCATTGACAAAATTTAATTAGTTATAAGAATAATACTTTTTAAAAGAGATTTGTAAATCATTTACATCGATTTACAAATCAAATGACAGCGCCATCACAGTTTTACGCAGAAAAATGGATTTCAATTAAATAATTAAAATGATGAAACTAGAATGGATATTTCATTGTATTGAATTAATGTTAAAATTTCAGATAAATAGCAAATAAATTATTCAATAATTATGACAATGATTATAAACTTTCTACTATATAAGATGTTTTTAAGAAATTGAAAAAAAGTTTAATCAATGTCTTAAAAGAAAAGAAAAGCTGTAAAGTATTAGCAGTTTTGCAAGCGTAGAAATCAGTGTCACCGAGTATTTCTGAATTGAAACTTTGAACAAAAGTAGTTATTCTGATTTAACCATAAGAGATAGATAGAGCTAGAGACATTCTGTCGCGAACTTGTAGTATTTTTGTAGATTTACAATTCTCTGGTATATTATATTTATTTATCTCGTTTATTTACGCGTTCGTTTTCTACTTTGACATCCTCAAAGCCGTCAGTTGAGAACGTGCGATAAGAAGAAAAGATTGTTATTAATTTATATCAATTCTCAGCGTAATTTAGTAATGTTAACGACGAATTTTGAATAACACTATTGCATCGATTACCGCTGTGTGGTTAAACAGGGTGAGTAGAATAGACTCCTTTATTCTTACCGAGGTGTCGTAAAGGGCGAGTAAGGTATGTTTACCCGCCGTGTGGTATCCGGCTGAGTGGAATAGACCACCCTCGTGTCTAACCAAGGTGTCGTAAAAGGCGACTAAGGTGAGTTAACCCGCCGTGTGGTATCCGGCTGAGTGGAATAGACCACCCTCGTTTCTAACCAAGTTGTCGTAAAAGGCGACTAAGGTAAGTTGACCCGCCGTGTGGTATTCGGCTAAGTGGAATAAACCACCCTCATTTTTACCGAGATATCGTAAAAGGCGACTAGGGTAAGTCTGCCCGCCATGTGGTATCCGGTTGAGTAGAATAAACCACCCTAGTTTCTTACCGAGGTGTCATAAAATGCGACTAAGTTAAGTTGAACCGCCGTTTGGTATCCGGCTGAGTAGAATAGACCACCCTCGTTTCTTATCGAGGTATCGTAAAAGGCGACTAAGGTAAGTTGACCCACCGTTTGGTATCCGGCTGAGTAGAATAGACCACCCTCATTTCTTACTGAGGTGTCGCAAAAGGCAATTAAGGTAAGTAAAGTAGATATCAGGCAGGCGGCCGGTCGTAAAATACGTAGTTAAATCATGTGCCAACATGTTTATAACATGTTGTGCCGACCCCGCTTAGAGTGGGATATGGCTAGGAGAATGATAATGACGGGAGTTCACAATAACATTGTGATTCTATGTCACGACTCGCTATTTATTTCTAACCAAGTTGTCGTTTAAAGCGACGCCGGGGAGGCAGCCTGTAAAATAACTAGCAAAATCATCTAACAACATGTCTAAAACATGTTATGCCGCACTGAGAGTGGGATAAAGGCGGGAGAATGATGATGAATTTATAATAACAATTATCAATATGAACAGTTAATAAAAGGCCATCACTTTATCGTTGTTCATATTTGTCAATTTTGACAGTATCACATCAGCTTGGTACAGGTACTACCGAACTACCTGAGTAAACATAGATATCACTGAGTATATTTGCTACACAAACACTGTGTAGTGTTATATAATGACACGATAATTTGGTACACCTATTAAATATTGCACGAACTACAGGGGCTTCGGGTTATTTTATGACACATCTCTTAAATAGTTAGACAAACTCGACTTGAAAAATTGTTCTGTCGCAGATAGAGTTATTATACTGGAAGCTATCCTATATTGTGTATTATCTATGCTGGGAGCTATAGGCAGCCCTATCCTATATAGTGTATTATCTATGGGCAGCCCTGTAGGTTAGAGTGACACAATAAATAAATGAAAGTGAAGAAGAAAAATGAGGTATACGACCTCCAATCTTATACTAGCGATGTGAAAAATAATCGATTTTTAATAATCGAATATTTTTTTTATCAAAAATCGATTATTTAGAAATCGAGTATTTTAATTATCCTTTTTTTTTTCTTTCTTTACTCTTTTTATTATTTTTTAAGATAGGATATGTATTGTTGGATGAGACCTACGTAGCAAAACTACACATTTTAATCGTATTTCACAAACAGCGCATCTGTTATTATTTCTTGGCAGTAATCCACTTTAATTGACCTTTATTGTAATTAATTATTAATATTAAAAAGTAAACCTTTCAAATAGTCAGAAAAAATCGATTATGTTGTAACAAAAAACGATTAAAAAAAAACCTATTTATTTTAAGCCCAAGTTGAGCTATCAACTTTACAGATGGCAGCTACAATATCGTGTGCATTTTATTCAACATATTAGCATTTTTTCAGTGCCCGAAAAGTGAATAAAAAAAAATTATCAGGGCTAAAACGACATTTTTTTAATGAAACCTAGCTTGATCGATTTCTGCAAAAAGGTCAATTACAGAAGGAGACCCGGTTATATACAAAAGTAAGTATATCCGGAAATATTATTCAATCGTCATTCTGTCTTTTCACACAAAGATCATATAAAACGGAAATAACGGGGTTATCAGACATTTTTACAACCGCATTTATTTTCAATTAATGTTTTTTGTCCTATCGCAAATTTTACGTGAAGTAGAAGCATCCGGTTATTTCATAATATAAATATAACCGGATATATTATTTACCACTATTTCTATTTTCTTTCTCAAAGTAACTAATAAAGCAGGAGCAACTTGTTTTTCTTTACCCCATAAGTATAATCGGATATATTTTCCATGTGAAAACGTTTCACCAAAAAGTCACTTTAAGCTATTTCACGAGATCATATACATATTATAATTGTGTGGGCTTTGGGCTAAATTTGCAATAATTTTTTTATTTGTATGTTATTAAAGATAGTTATATGCAGAAAAATATTTAAAAAAAAAAATAACATTAACAATTATAATATAACTAATTATTACGTGAAGTAAAACACAATTACAATTTAATTAAAATATTTGTACAATTAAAATTTGACGAGTAGTTTTGTAAAATAACCTTAACCTTGGGTCTAATTCATAAAAAAAATTTACTACCCAAATGTAACTACTACTTTAAAAACAGAAAATAGAATGATTTAAAAAAAATATCAACAACTATAGCAGCATAGTAACTAAATACATACGTATAAGGTTTACTAAGTACTACGTAAATTCTGGACTTTTTTCTCAGAAACAGGCAAGGTCTAAACATTGTTTTCTAGTACGGTGGAAAATTGTTACTAAAATAAATGTATTTCATGATTCATACGAGTGACACCGACATGTTAGCTTATGATAATAGTCTGCAAGGTTTAATTATCGTGATCTACTTACCGGGCTGGCGTGTCTCTGCCGATGGATTACTTTGTGAACGTTCAACCACTGAATGGCTATGAACAAGAAGGTGAGGGGTGAAATGAACTTAACACTACGAGTCGCGTCCGATAACACTCTCGAAAGAGTGCGAGAAGCTCCTTTTGATGTCAGGCTATATATCTATCGGCGAGCCTCGAGGTGTCAACATAGACAATCTCGCAGCAAATACTACGCAAAAACACGTAAACAATATTTGATTATGGATTTTATTTATATGTAAACGCTTTTCCGGGAGAAATGTGATGTCAACAGTCAATCGAATTATATGTATGTAGTGATATAAATCAAACATTAATGTCATTGCAAAGATATCCCGAAACGGAACCATAGATTTACCTTTAATATTTAAATGAGTTAATCTTTTATAAATATTTTTCTGAATTTTGGAAACGGCTTCAACGATTTTTATGAAATTCAGCATATTTGGCTGGAAGCTAGGTTTCATTTATAAAAAATATCGTTTTGTCTCTGTTTTCGGCTACTGCAAAAATGCTAAAACTTACATTGAATAGAAAATACTATTTTTGTTGTCAGTTGTAAAGTTATGGTAGCTCATTTGGGGAACGGGCTGTCTAGTTAGTGAAGTGAAAATACCTAGGTTCGGAGCCCCTAATGCCCAATTATTTTTTTTTGTATCATCTTTCTTATTTTTCAAAAAAAATTACCGAGAAAGTATCCTTAAATTAGGGAAGCCAGTCTTAAATGTGCCATATTACAATCATCATTCTCCTGCCTTTATCCCGCTGTAAGTGTTTTAGTAGTGTTTTCGACAACATGTTTTAAACATGTTACAGATTTGTCTTTAGACCTTAGTCGCCTTTTACGACAACCCTGGTAAGAAATGAGGATGGTCTATTCTACTCAGCCGGATACCATACGGCGGATGTGCCATGTCACAAAAAAGAGAAATAAAGTGAAAGCAAATGAAACTTCATCTATTTGTATCACGTTTATATATGTGACTAGACAAAGATGAAATAGAAAAGAAGAAAGATAGAAGTACACGAATTTCATCTTTTCTCTTAATAATAACTCTTTAATAATAATTCTACGATCAGAACAAATTCCGAACCAATGGTAGCTTATTTGATAACGCTTGACGATAAAAAAGTTCTGGAACAATCTACTTGAATAAAGAATATTCAATTTGATATATATTGTTAAATATTAATCTTTCCGAACCAGCAGTAGAGTTGACGATTTAAAAGTACTTGTTTACAAGTTTATTTGAATAAAGAACAATTTTGAATTTGAATTTGAATTTGAATTTAATCGCCTAAATATTACATTTTATTCCCACTGAATTATTGAAACCTTGCACTGGCATCGTGCCCAGATTTTAAAGTCGATTGCTAGTAACGGTGAATTTCCGATATGCTTACTTAACATTTTAGCGATTCTAGAAACATGTGACGAGTAATGTAATAAACAATAAATTCAGCGTTCGAATATTATTACATTTTGCAGATAAAATTTAAATTTAAAACAAGCGAGCTAATTTTTTTCTTTCAAATGCTCTATTTTTAGTAAGTCCGAGTCTTGTACGGTAATTTTTTTTTTCTTTTTATTGGGATAACAAACAATTACACACTAGGATTACATATTTAAACTTAAATGAAATATTTGTAATTATGTTGGTGTGTAACCCGCACCGTTACCCACGTATTAATTATTGTGTTAGAGAGTGTTTTCTTAGATAATGAGGTTATTATGTTTATAAGAGTTATGTTTTAACTGTCTCATTTAATTGATTTAATAATTTCTATAACTCTGTTTCTATATTGAACAGACGATAAAAAGAATATATCAAGATTTTCAAAATCATTGTTATATGACTGGCATATCCGTTGTAATGGAGCAGGTTTATTAAGAATATATGAAAAATAAAACAAATAAAGAGCTGGTGACATGAAGAATTTGAAACTGGGTTTTTTCTCATTAATAAAACCGCTTGTTTACCATTGCGCTTTTACAACTTTACAAATGACAGCAAAAATTGTCTCGATATAGTGGAGAGACATGTCGCTATTTTCTATCCTAAAATTCCCGCGGGATTGGGATTTATGCGAGAATATTTTTCTCTGATCGAAGCCGTGGGTAGAGCTCGTAAATTATAATTAATCATAAATGTATACATTGGGTATGCCGTGTGGTATCTGGTTGAGTAGAATAGACCACCCTCTTTCTTACCGAGGTGTTATAAAATACGATTAAGGTAAGTTGACGTTAGGCGGGCGGCCGGTCGTAAAATACGTAGCCAAATCATGTGACATGTTTATGACATGTTGTGCCGACCCCACTTATAGTGGGATATGGGCAGGAGGATAATGATGAAATGTTGTCCTTAGACATTACAACGCTACATTCTTTTGTACAAGGAATATTTATTTCATAGGGTTGTATGAATTTACGTCGTGTGGTATCCGGCTGGATAGAATAGTATCACCCTCAATTCTTACTGAGGTGTCCTAAAAGGCGACTAAGGTAAGTCGACCCGCCGTGTGGTATCCGGCTGAGTAGAATTGACCAACCTCATTTCTTACCGAGGTGTCGTAAAAGGCGACTAAGGTAAATTGACCCACCGTGTGGTATCCGGTTTAGTAAAATAGATCACCCTCTTTTTTAACGAGGTGTCGTAAAATACGACTAAGGTAAGTTGACGTCAGGCAGGCGGCCGGTCGTAAAAACGCAGCCAAATCATGTGACAGCATGTTAATAACATGTTGTGCCGACCCCACTCAGAGTGGGATAAGGGCAGGAGGATGATGAGGGTTGTATGAATTTATATACCCCATTAGTAAGTTGTGATGGCCTAGCGGTGCGACCGTGTGAATCTCTAGAGACGATCATGGGTTCAAACCCGGGCAGACACCAATGAGTTTTTCTATTAAAACTTATGTGTCTAATTGATAATTGCAATTTATCACACGCTTTTCGGTGAAGGAAAACATCGTGAGGAAACCTGCATATCTCTAGAGAATTCTGGAGATATGTGTAACCTACCAATCCGCATTGGAGCAGCGTGGTAGTTCTTAGCTCCAACCCTTCTTTCCAAAAATGGAGAGAGGAGGCCTATGCCCAGCAGTGGGATAGTAACAGGCCGTTACTTTAGTAAGTAAAGCCAAATTCATACGTAGTATTGCAACTTATACATGACGTTGACAAGTAAGTGTCAAATTATGACTTGGCCCCTCCTTACAACCGCTCTGTGATATATAATTCCTTAAATAAATCAAATAAAGCTTTAATTTCAGTAATATACGATAAGAACTAAGTATGACATAAAGTAAATATAAGAATTACATACAAAATCCTATGATATGTGAATTCTTAGGAGCTTTACAAGAGAAGTTTAATTTTAATCTTATGTTAAGACCACGCGGATTAAATTTAAACCCACGTTCATAATATTTGTAAAGAAAACAATTAAAGATACGAGATTATATAACATGTATTACCCGGCCCAAATAAATATATATCCCGCTTCTGATATTGAGATGTTGAGATAGAGCTGTGGTAGCCCAGCGGTAACACCGTGCGACTCTTTCGAGGAGGTCACGGGTTCAAACCCGGGCAGACACCAATGAGTTTTTCTGTTAAAACTTATGTGTCTAATTGATAATTGCAATTTATCACACGCTTTTCGGTGAAGGAAAACATCGTGAGGAAACCTGCATATCTCTAGAGAATTCTGGAGATATGTGTAACCTACCAATCCGCATTGGAGCAGCGTGGTAGGTCTTAGCTCCATTCCTTCTCTCCAAAACGGAGAGAAGAGGCCTATTCTCAGCAGTGGGATAGTAACAGGCCGCTAGTTCTGATATTGAAATACATCATCTTCCTGCGCTTATCCCACTCTAAGTGAGGTCGGCACATGTTATAAACATGCTGCCACAAGATTTGGCTACGTATTTTACGAGCGGCCGCCTGCCTGACATCAACTTACCTTAGTCGTATTTACGACACCTCGGTAAGAAATGAGGGTGGTCTATTCTACTTAACCGGATACCACACGGTGGGTCAACGTACCTTAGTCGCCTTTTACGACACCTCGGTAAGAAATAGGGTGGTCTATTCTACCTAACCGGATACTACACGGCGGATCGAATTACCTTAGTCGCCTTTTACGACAGCTCGGTAAGAAAAGACGGTGGTACTATTCTATTCAGCCGGATACCATACGGCGTGTATTGAAATACGACAAATGCTATTTAACTATTTATGATTTTGAATTTTAGGATGTCTTGTTTATTATACATAGATAAAAGCGTAACAAAATTGTGAATTGCATTAAGCATATGTTCACAAAAATGCTCTTCTATTTGAGTGTGCATTAGACAAAATGAGTCTTGACATCCTGAATCTTAGGATCGAAATAGGTCATCGGAAGTGCGTTCATTAATCTGGGTCAATTTGTCATCATCGACGACACACTACGTAGGTACGCCTATTTGAATCGAAAATAAAATTATTAACTGTACCTCACATTACTTCAGCCTTATATAGTTTTATGTACAAAGGCTAAGACCAACAGAAAAACAGTTCAAGCCCTTTAATAATAAATAAATATATGGGACACTTACACACACGGTCGTCCGTACGCAAAGTAAGTAACTTAATACTTGTGTTATGGTAGGCAGACAAATAGTGAATATACACTTATATATTTTTAAATAAATACTTAAATACTAATATACACCCAAGCTCAAAGAACAACAAATTCATTTATAGAAAATGTTGGCCTCGGCGGGAATCGAGCCCGCAACCCGCGGAGCTGAAGGCAGGGTCACTACCCACTGCACCAACGGGCCAGTCCAATCTTTCTCAATAGTTTTAAATAAATCAATGAAAATCAGCGTAGGTCACACCCTCCTTATTAGACTGAGTGGTTATTGCATTTCTTTTACTTCATACCGTTACACAACGTAAAATAAAAGGCTATAAATCCTTTTTTATGGTAATTTTTTATTCTTATACTAAGTTTTATTGTATTATTTATAAAATTACTTTTATAAAGATATTCTACTCTATTCAATTCTAAATATTTTCTCTATCAAATTAATAACAAATTTTTAGTAATTAAATTAAATAATTACATTTTTAGCAAATTAAATCAAAGATTAAATTTCGAAGGTTTCGAATTCGGAGTTTGAATTTAAAAAGCACGAATGAAAACGATATCTTTACACATATAAAGGAGGAAAAGGTTTTTATTATACGTAGTTACTTCTTAAAACACGTATATATGTCACAGACATTGCTTATATTGTCCTAAGATAAGGGTGAGTGAAAAGTCACATATCACTTGGATTCTTCCGGAACAGTTTATACAGAGAAATGAACAGTTTATACGACGTCAAGCTAAATAGAGACCCCTAATTTTCCACCATACTTCGAGAAAAACAAGATTCACATTTGTCACAACAGATAATATATTACTACTCAAGCAAATTTAAATGTAACATTTATAATTTCTGTAATACAAAAGTAATAATATAAATGTAAAGTAATAATGTAAATTATTACTTTACATTTATACAATACAGCAAAATAATTTTATTGCAAATCAACGCTTAATTCTGTAATTTCTGTAATTTTCCATATCAAGACAGTATTGATTTTAGGGTGCTTTCAACCTCTGTTGTTTGTAAACGAACATGTATTCATATTGTGATAACTGTTCTACATATATGCAAACAGTTTTTATATACACATTAATTAACTCTTACGAATATATGTTCGCCTGGTAGACAATGTTTTGATAAAATGTGACGTTCAGTAACAGTACCGCGTTTTAATTTAATCACTCTTTCCTCTCCTAATTTTATTGGAAAACAAATTAAATACATACTTAAACTCAAATTATTCTTTATTCAAGTCGGATTTTACTAGCTTTTTCGTGCTTTCACAAAGAAGAACAAGCAAGAAACTCGGCGATCTCTCTTTGTTTAATTTTCTTTCTTTTATAATTACTATATATGAAACTATATTTTTGTTGTATAATATTTAATTGATGCGCGTATTTCAATAATTAAGTTCCATATATACTCGTAGTTTACGGAATAAATAAAACATTTAACAAATCAATTTTGTATTACTTTACCATCATTCTCCTGCCCTTACCTCACTCTAAGTTAAGTTAATATTTTATCATTTTCCTGCTCTTATCCCACTCTAAGTGGGGTCGGCACAACATGTTATAAACATACTGTCACATGATTTGGCTACGTATTTTACGACCGGCCGCCTGCCTGACGTCAACTTATCTTAGTGGTATTTTACGACGCCTCGATAAGAAAGAGGGTGGTCTATTCTACTTAACCGGATACCACACGGTGAGTCAACTTACCTTAGTCGCCTTTTACGACACCTCGGTAAGACATGAGGGTGGTCTATTCTACTCAGCCGGATACCACACGGCGGGTCGACTTAGGTACCCCTTAGTCGCCTTTTACAACACCTCGGTAAGAAAAGAGGTTGGTACTATTCTATTCAGCCGAATACCACACGGCGTTTAAGTTAATATTTTATATTACCTTAATAAAAATAACATCTAGACCAATTCAAATTTATCAAAAATACTCGATTGCTCTTTAAAAAACCGGAAACTGTGCATAAAATGATTTATCAGACAGTCAGTCCCATCTTTCGTCACAAACAAATGCTAGCCATAAATAGACAATTTCATATGATTGTAATCAATTTATAAATATTTAATAACAGTTCACCTTCTAAGGCATATTTACACCGTTAAATAAATAACCGCAAGGCACATGATGCGTTCATGGCGATATTCCGCTTCAAATAGAAATTTACATTTGAGGGTATTTTAACGTTTATATATATGCCCAGTCACTCAATATGCTCAGTCATCTTTATTTCTTTTTTTTAATATATGGGACACTTACACAAATGGTCGTCCGTCCGCAAAGTAAGTAATTTAATACTTGTGTTGTGGGTGACAGACAACTGGTGAATATATACTTATATAATTATTAAATACAAACTTAAATACAAATATACACCCAGGCTCAAAGACCAACAAATTAATTTATAGAATATGTTGGCCCTCGGCGGTAATCCAACCCGCGACCCGCGGTGCTGAAGGCAGGGTCACTACCCACTGCGCCAATAGGCCAGTCAGTTAGTACCTGGATGACAGAGCCTTGCTCGATAATTTTTTTAAGATATTAAAAAAATGCAATTAAAAACAAAAGAAAAAATGCTCCCCCAATGCTGATTGGTAGGGTATAAATATCCCTAGAATTCTCTAGAGATAGCAGGTTTCATCACACTGTTTTCCTTTACCGAAAAGCGTGTCATAAATTGCAATTATCAATTAGATACGTAAGTTTTAAATGAAAAACTTATTGGCGCCTGCGGGATGCGAACCCCTCTTGAAAGAGTCACATGTTCTCACCGCTGGTCTGTCACAGCCAGCGATGTGTATAGAAATTAATTAAAAATAAGTCAGAGTTACGACGAGTTAAGAAAAGACATCCCGAACTGGCTGGAAACGGCTTATATTCAAGCCCGCCCGGGGTTTGAACCCGTGACCTCTCGATACAGTTTTCCTGAAATTCAGCGGCATTCATTATCATGTAGGCGGTTTTGGGAGAGAAAAATTGACCTAGCTAGGTTTTAAAAAAAAAAAATTATCGCTGTTTTTGGGCATTAAAAAATAATAAAATTTATATTGAAATGAACCTTTGCCATTAACTGTGAAGTCAGCGTAGCTTATTCGGGGAATGGGTGGTCGTGAGAAATGAAAGAACCTGGGATCGAGCCCTACGTACCATATTATTTTTTTTAAGTTTCTTTTTTTATTTTGTAAAAAATTACCGAGCAAGGCTCGAGCACCCAGGTATAACTCTATAATAACTCTATAAATATTTAGTCAAATATTTAATGTGACTTTACCAATGACAATGTCACATTTAAATTTAGATGTTTTTCGTCCACGGCGGCTGCAGCTCACGAATCGAGCAGCGGTTGCGACGCGGCGGCAATTTATCAATAACGACAGTATAAAGTGTTCCGGTTGGCGGTACCGATTTCGGCCATCAACAGTCTCGTCCGCGTAGGGTTACCCCAATTTTTCATTTACTAGGATATGTCCTATAATTTTCAAATAAATACATATACCGTGAGGTATCCGTCTGAGTAGATTATACCACGCTCACTTCCTACCGACTTGTTGTAAGAGGTGACTTAGGTAAGTTGACCTATCGTGTGGTATCGGGCTGAGTAAAATAAACCACCCACTTCCTACCGAGATGTTGTAAAAGCCACTAAAGTAGGTTGACTCGCCGTGTTGTATCCGGCTGAGTAGAGTAGACCACCCTCATTTCTTACCATGGTGTCGTAAAAGGCGACTAAGGTAAGTTGACTCGCCATGTGATATCTGGCTGAGTAGAAAAGACCACCCACTTTCTTACCGAGGTGTCACAAAAGGCGAATAAGGTAAGTTATTAGTAAGTCACGTCAGGCAGGCGGCCGTAAAATACCTAGCCGAATCATGTTCATCATGAATCATGTGAAATCATGACAGGCAATAAATACATAAAAGTAAAGTACTTACTATCCCACTGCTGGGCATACGCATCCTTACTCCTTTTTTTAAGAGATGGATGATTAGAGCTTAGACAGGCTATGCTGCTTCAATACGGATTGGTAGGTTACATATATCCCCAGAACTACCCAGAACTATGGAGGTTTCCTTAAGATGTTTTCCGTTACCGAAAAGCGTGTGATAAATTGCAGATATCAATTAGGCACATAAATTTTCCTAAAATCCTATTAATTCCTAGAGAGAAGCAAAAAAAAATACACATATAATTTAAAAGAATACCTAAATACTCGTACACCTACACCTCAAAAACTAACAAACTATTTTAAGCAAAATGTTGACCCTCGGCGGAAAATCGAACCTGCGACCCCCGGGGGTAAAAGACGCTGCCTGCTGCACTACCGGACATTTACTATGTCAACTTTTATTGAATAACTAGTTGACGCAGCTAATTTTATACCACCTTGGGATACTTTTACTTTTCAATAATTGTCAATTTTTAGTTCTGTTTCATATTTCCTTTTAAATTTTTCCTGTTATTTTTTCTATTAGAATTCTTATGGGGGCTTTAACCAGTACTTTGTAAAAAAATATTAGTCGAATGGGATCAGCCATTCGTAAGTTTTTGACTTAGCAACACACTTGGCAATTCATTCTTATTTATACAGATAGCGGTCAAATCACAGAAAACTTGAACTCGCTGCAGTAAACATATAGTCGTAAAACTTTAACTTTACCTATAAATATTCCGGATTAAATGAACTAAAATTCAGAATATTCGAAATTCTCAAACCCGAGAAAAGATAACATGATAATTTAGGTGTCAAATGAAAAAAGCCTTTTTAGTAGAGACATAATAAATATTATGAAAGGAATTTAATTATTGATATTGTAAACATTTTTTTGCACATCTTAACCATTGCAAATAATTACTAACGCAAATGCCGGTTGTAAATAATTTTCGCACACAAGTCCCTAAAGTCGCGTAGCTGCGTGTTTTAATCTCTTAAAACTAGCACTGATGTACTAAATCTTTTGTAAATAATACGACTGATTAATTTTTGATATGACGTATGTGTTTTTAACCCAAGTACAATAACCAATATTTGTTTAATACGTCAATATATATTTTATTTTAATAACAAAATTAACCTGAAAACGGAGCTTTGATGTCGACAACTGTATACAGTCGTTTCAAATTGGTTTCAAGTTTTTGTGACATCTTGTACAAGTTCTAACTTAGTATACATCAATAATAAATTTTAATACAGTAGTTGGTTGGTTGGTGATTGAAAAGCTGAGCCCTATTTTCACTTTAAACATTGAACATCCACGTATCGACCCTCATTAAGTCGGCTATTTTTGGGTCTGTCTATATTAAAACTGCTGCAAAACGTGCTCTGTGAGCAGGTGATATTTACAATGGAGGAAACAGACTGAAATAACATCTCTTTTTCACCTCTTTGAATCGTTTTGCCTCATTTAAATGTTATATCAATCCAGAACGCTAGCTTGTTATAGCTACAATGTTCAAACTTTTATATGCAATGTAACATGCTTTCTGTTAATTCATGTCATAATGTTAATTCCAGTGCTTCTACCGAGAAAAGTTTCATAAGAAAAACCGAAAGGAATCTTCATATTTAGAATACCCAGGCGTGTTAGCTAAAAAAGTAGGCCTCGGGATTAAATAAAGACCCTTAAGTTCGTCAGGTCAATAAAGAAAATAAGAACACGCCTGTGTGAAGTTCTCCTCCACGATACTACAGATCTAAATGATTCTATATGTACCTTATATGTAATGAACCTAATACACTTATCACTTGTCTAAATAGACGTCGTCTATATAATTCATAACATATGCATTACCTACAATCTGTGAGTGTCATATGGTAAGACTGCGGTAAAGAAAGCATCGTGGAGAGAGAGAGAGAATGTACATTGAAGCAGCATAGTGGCAAGTTTTAACAATTATCCCAAAAGAAAATTGTTATTTTATAGGGTACAATGTAAAAATAGCTAGATCTACAATTGTATTAGAATAAGCCTATGTAATACATGTAAAATTGTAATTAATACAAAAGAGCAAAATAAAGTCCCTGTCGACTTACATATCAAAAAAACAAAAATAAAAAAAAAACTAAACCCTTCCAAGGAGACAATAGCTATTTTTACTTAGCAGTAGAACAGTCACACGTCGGCAAAACGTTTTATCATTAATGATAGTAACATTTTCTTCAAACATTTCAATAAGGTATCCCGTTTGCCAATAATAGCAGATGGCGATCCTACATCGTCCAAACTCTTAAGGCATTAAAGTGGTAGTATTACGATGTATCACGGTAACATGTAACGGTTAGTTAGCTAGATTATACAACGCAGTAGATTTTTGAATAGTCGATTATAAGGCATTGTACAAACACCATATATGCATATGTAAATAATAATTGTCTGTAATACAATGCCTTAGAACAGATTATTTTCAAATTATTATTGTTGAAAAAAATAAATGCCATAGACAAAAAGTTATATGATACCTATAAGTATAAAGAATATCTATTGTTATAGTTAGATATAGATGTAAATTTTTTCTGTAAATTTTATCTGGAATCATGTTTTTATTTTAAATAAGACAAATTAGTAAATAAGAAAACTTTAACAAATTATTGTAAATAAGACAATTTTTTTAAAATTATTATATTGCCACTGGTTCTTGTATAAGTATACAAAAAAATCTATTTAAAGGACTCTTTTACATATAAATATACATACAAACATGAAAAAGATTTATAAAAGGCTCTGTGTTGAGTTTAGGTCTGTATCAAAAACAAATTATCTATAGAATCGGTTGAAAATACGCTAAAGTTTCATTCTATATCTTTAGTGCTGTTAAAAAAAACAATATTTGACGTATAAACCATGCCTTTCTTGGTTTTATTCTGTATAGAAAGCCTAATTCCTAGTTACTAAAAGATTGTAATATTTTTCTTTATTTAATTATTTTTTCAAATTGTTTTCTATGTAGATTCGATATAACTGCAATTTTAGCCTCAAATAAATTAAAAAATTCATATGTAATACATACATTAAATTAATTAACACGCGCTTAAATTTATTAATATCATTAAACTAGTATTAACAGCAGTTTTTAAAACAAAGCATTGATATAATTATCATGTACGATAAACACGTGCAAGGTTCTATTTACAGGTGCTGATAATTTGACATAATCTCACACAATGTCTTGAATAAAAGAAATACTTACGAATACGTGATCATTCCTCACAATTGATATGGAGTTTACGTATGAATCTCGTATGGTTCTGACCACGGTTTTTCTCATACCTCAAGCGTTTTTAATGCAAACACTAAGCACTTATTTTTGCTTACTTATTTACTTTGTTTACTAATCTGTATCATTTTAGGTATGACGATTTATTTATATGAAAGACTGGTATTAGTAGAGTTAAAACAAGTTCGAAGTAACGTGCGTCGCGTCGCGTTGAACACTAGTGGAGGGCAGTGGCTGTGTACGAAGTCGTTGACAAAATAATAGCGACCTACACATCCTGTGACAAGTCGGCAGACTGACCTATAATGATGATGAATTATCTCTGCAAACAACTATAGTTAGGCACTATTTTTTGTTGCTTACTACCTATTGTCATAGATATTTGTTTCGAAATTTGATACAAAAGTAATAAGAATATTATTTTGCTATAATCCGCGATAAAACAAAATATATATAATGCTAAATGTAGAGTGTACTATTCATTCTCATACCTGATACATGCAGAATTTGTAAGAACTCATGCACTACCCGACACCGATGACACAACAATACACAAGTACTGCACACATTCACCACCACAATCTCAACAATTGTTTCGCCCTGTAACCGAAGCATCGTTAGGAGATAGACTCCACGACAAAATCGCAAAGCTTTGCGATTTTGTCTACATTAAGCTCTACATAGCGTATACGTATCATTATATATATTTTGTTTTATCGCGTATTATAGCAAAATAATATTCTTATTACTTTTGTATTATGGACCTTCGCAAAGTAACGCCTAATTCAATACATTATTCGAATTTTGATGTAGATCGAGATATACGAGAGTAGAAAAGATCAGGGCTTCTTAAACTGTGGGTCACGATCCTCCGGGGGTCACGACCCACAGTTTAAGTTTAAGGCAGGTCGACTTACCTTAGTCGCCTTTTACGACACCTCAGTAAGAAATGAGGGTGGTACTATTCTATTCAGCCGGATACCACACGGCGTGTTTACATTAGACTTATATTTACAGAAAAGTTTAAATTAAGCATAACAAATATACTTAAACGTAAAGCCTATTACACAATTGAAGATTATTGAATGATAAAATACTTGGATTTCAAAATCATTTCAGATTCAAACAAGACAGCTTAATAATCGGTTTGATAATCTAATTTGGAAATGTTAAAAATATTGACCGCCGTTTCTTGCTCGTTCCTCTCGGTAAGAGCAACATTCCGAACCAGTTGTAGCTTTAGTAAATGTAATTGATCCTTGACGAATTTGCAAGCACTTTTAAATAAAACTGCTTGCAAATTCGCAATTTTATAAAGATTATTTAGATTTGATTTGATTCTTATAGACGGAACATTATGTGACAAACTCAGATATTACAAATCCATCTTTTTATAGACTGACGTTGTAACCTCTAATACCATGATTATTAAGGGAGTATCGATTTCATAATTTTTATTAGGTCTTAAATTAGAATACTTGTTCACTAATTTAAGATAAATACAAACTAAAAGAAATTAAAAAAAATTATTGACATTTACTGACTGGCCCGTTGGTGCAGTGGGCAGTAATTCTTCCTTCAGCTCCGCGGGTCTCAGGCTCGATCCCTGCGAGGGCCAACATTTTCTATAAATCAGTTTGATGGTCTTCGAGTCTGGGTGTATATTTTGTATTTAAGTATGTAATTGAAAAATTATATAAGTTGTCTGTCACCCATAACACAAGTATTAAGTTACTTACTTTGGGGACGGACGACCGTGTGTGTAAGTGTCCCGTATATTTATTTATTATTATTATTGTACGGTAGCTTTAATTATTTTTAAGTGATGTGTATAATACACAAAGTAGGAACCGACATAAGCTAGCGGCTACTGCTTTGCGTCTTGCAAAAATACGTAAATCGTTTGTGGGTTTAAGTATAAGATTCTATAATAAAATTCCGCAATCAATTTTAGCATTGCCATTACATCAGTTTAAAAACACTGTTATAAAATTACTTAGAAGATAAGAATGTGTGGCTATAGCTCGCTTAGACCCTGTACAAGACAGTAATGACATGTAACTAATCATAAGAATTATATTTTTAAATAGGCAACCGCCGAGTTTCTTGCTGGCTCTTCTCGGTAGGAACAGCTTTCGAACCAGCAGTAGAATTGACGATTCAAAAGCACTTGTTTACAAGTTTATTTGAATAAAGAATATTATGAATTTGAATTTACGAGATAACCTGGAATTAATAGAACATTTATAATGCGATCAGAGTTACTGTTAATAAATAAAATGTTAGATAAATAATTTATAGAATTAGGCGTTACTTTGCGGAGATCCATAATACAAAAGTAATAATAAAATTATTTTGCTATAATCCGCGAAGAAGTAAAATAGAAAATATAGATAATAGAAAATTATATTTTCTATTTTACTTCTTCGCGGATTATAGCAAAATAATTTTATTATTACTTTTGTTAGATAAATTTTATTGGTGGTTGTTGGTTGTAATTATATGTAGGCATTGAATGATAGAAATACTTTAACTGATACTTAGCTACCAGCATGATCCGGTGTGTGTCAGTAATTCACTAAGAAAACTTGACGCGTCGCATTATTTGCTGGCAATCACCCTCTTCCGTTCACACAATGCCCACTCAATTACTCTCATTGAACAATGTTACAATTTTCCTTTTTGTCTTTCCTATGTGATTATCGTGGTATATATAAATGAGTTAATATTATATGTATATTTATATATATATTTTCGGAATCTCGGAAACGGTTCTAACGATTTTCCTGAAATTCAGCATGTGAAATCATCTTGAAATTCAGGGGGTTTTCGGGGAGAAAAATCGATCCGAGGTTTTATCTAAAAAAAAAATTCGCTTTATCCCTGTTTTTGGGCATTAAAACATACTTAATTTTACTTATATTAATTTGAATTGTTGTGTGTAGTGCTAGCTCGAAATTCGAATAAAACGGTATCGCAACATCCATAGGTTATGTTAATTATACAAATTAAAAAAAAGCAATTAAAAATACATTTCATAACGCTTATTATACTCGTACTGTTGTATATCATAAGAAAGCATAATTTTAATTGCGACCAGCTACACACGAGATTATATTGTAATTTTTGACAGGACTGACCGCCGAGTTACTGGTTCTTCTCGGTAGCTTTCTAAGCCAGCAGTAGAGTTGACGACCAAAAAGCCCTCGTTTACTTAACTAATATTAAAAATTCGATGGTTTGCGAGTATGGATGTTACTCCATCACGGGGAATCCGGTGAACAAATATCGAAATTTGGCACAGTTATTCCTCGTACACCGGGGTTATATATACTCGTAGGTGATAGGAATCCTGTTAATTCTACAGGAATATGATGACATTAAAAAGTGTCACCTATTATCAACCTTTCACGCGACAAAAGTGCACGCGAACGAAGTTTCGGGTACGGCTAGTAAAGAATATTTTTGAATTATTGAGATTTTTTTTTGGAACATACGGACTAAATCAAACTTTTGTATATGCAAAGTATATTCGAAAGATTTTTGTTTAATTTAAATACAACGATAATTATTTGTTTAAAATGACGAAGTAATTTACGCTTCCGAAATATGAGTCGACGAGAACTCTGCTAATTTACTTGTAAAATGAAATAACATTTTTGTTCAAATTTAATTTATTATTAAACATAAGTTACAACAAATGGCATCTTAAAACAAAATAGTACATATAAATAATAAAGCTGCTCGATATCATAAAGAGAAATAACATATTTAATTCATCATTCTTTATCCACTTGAAAATGCATAATTTTCGCATTTTTTATTGAATATATAGTAATATACCAATATATTAAATTATAATAACATGCCAAGGTAATGAAGCTAAATTCATTTTATTCCATTGGAGTAAAAAAAAATCATTTGATATTTTAACACAATATGCAGTTGTAAAAATTATTAAGGAATTTATAGTATTTATCTACACTGATACTATAATACAAAGATTATAAAACTGAAACCAAAATTCTTATGAAAAACATTACGTACAGTACGCGGACCAAGGAGGTCGAACCTCTACTTTAAAAAGATAGGTTTCATTGAACGAGTCCGCGGCGACGCAACACGCATGCGCAATCTATGTTTGCGCCTTGGCGCTAGACACACTTGACAATTAAAAAATCTTTTCAATATTGAACAAAGTTTGGTTTTTATTAATATTATTTTACGTATTATAGTATGAGAGTAGATAAAGTAGTGTATGACACTGTACATAACTTGGTCTTATAACACTCGTGTGATACTATAAGACACACTCGTGTTATAAGAACCCTTATTATGCAACAGTATCATAATCTACTATAATAAGTTAGGTAAATCTATATTTATTATTAAACAAAGTCCCCAAGAGCTGTCTGTTTGTATGTGATCGATTTTCTCAAAATCTACTGAACCTATTTTTGGACGTTTTTACTCAAATGTAGTGCAAAAGTTTATTGTAAATTACGTTATATAAAGATTGTGTTCAAGAGGTCGCGCAGTTGTAAATAAAAAACTCGTCAGCTGGGTACTTTAGTCCTATGCGCCGTGTAAACTAACAGAGATACATTACCGTGACGTACTAGAGAATTGTGGATCTACAAAAAAGTCCGCGACAGCATGTCTCTATCCTTTATAGTTTACTCACAATAATTAATTTTATGTTCATGTTTCCTATAAGTTTCATTATCAAAACAAGTCAAGTGGATAAGAATGATAATAACTTTGGATTGCCAACCTGAATTATAATATAATTTTGATCCCAAAATATTTTTGTATCGTATTGTACCAACATTGACACAAAAAAGCAATGAAATTATCTAAATCTATGTCTATTACATTATTGACTATTGACAACTATTTCATCTAATTAAGTACATAAATGGAATTCTGTGATATAACATTTATATGAATTTGTTAGTTTTAAAGTTGTGATTATATAACTGTGATCAGGACAAGAGACTAATTATTATAAAGGCCACAGACAAAAAATATAGAAAAGAATGTTTGAGGATAAAAAAAGTAGTTTAAATATAGAATAAAAATATTTGAATTAATGAACAGGATCTAATTCTGATATTACTTTTACATATAGCACAACTGTTTTTAAACGCAAAGTGAAGTATTTACAAAAAAAAAATATCTGGACCACAAATAAAAAAATACAAAAATGTCTCATTTCATAAAATGCCATATTTTAAATAGTGTTATGTTATAAATGCTATCTAAAAATGAATGTGCAGTTTTGTGCAAGTAAAATAATTATGTGAACATACAATAATTCATTCTTTTAAATACTTTATATTAATAATCAACAATATTTACTATGAATTGTCTAAAACTGCTCTAATCTGTATCTAGTAACCCAATATTACATGTATTAAATACTCGTTCATCAAGTGACATAGTGACATATTACGAATATCAAAGTAGCACTTAACAGCTTCGTTCAAACCATTGAGTTATTATACTAGAGTAGGAGCTAGCCCAAAATGTGACATTACAATAAAGAGAAATAAAGAAAGCAAATGAGATTTATTATCTCTTTTTAACAAATTCACACAACACCATTTTGAAACATCATTTCATCATTTTGTCATTCATCATCATTTCATCAAAACATCATTTTGAAGGCGTAATAAAAACGTTCTAAGTATTTTAAATGTACCTGGGTGACCGAGATTTTTATCGGTATTTTTTTATATCGGTATTTTTTTATATCAGTATTTTTTTTATATCGGTATTTTTTTATCGGTATTTTTTTTTTAGAAAAAAAAAAGATACAAATCTTCAAAAAGCTTTGAAAAAAATGAAAAAGTTGATTGGGAGTCAGTGATATCTAGCCCGGTCCGGGGTATATATTCATTGATATATTAAATTGAGAACTCGCCATAAATATTTCTTAGAGCATCTGTGATTAAACAAAGATAGGTATACGAATCTAATCTTCCCTCTCATTATTTATTGTGACACTTACTAAGAGGCCTGCCTATGACTTCCCTATTCTAGTATAATAATTCAATGATTCAAACAATATTCTAGTATAATAATTCCATGATTCAAACAATATTCTAGTTTAAAAAGTCCATGATTTAAACAATATTCTAGTATAATAATTCCATGATTCAAACAATATTCTAGTATAATAAATCCATGATTCAAACACTAATTATATGAAACTCTATATATTGTATAAGCCTGAACCATTTCTGTATACTTCATTTGTTACTTTAAATTATATTTGGGGAAAAAAAATTCATTCCAATTTATCAATAAGGCTGAAAATATCAAATTTTAGATATGGAGAAGATCAATTCTGTTTTGTGAATGTGGACATTTCACCAATCATGAGGAGAATATACAGTGGAGCAAAAAACAGTCTTAATATGTATAAATGGTTAGTAAACCAGCAACAACGCCAAATATATATTAGGCAATATTTTTAAATATAAGGAAATAATTATTTAAATCCATTCCAGTGGATTTTATTATCTTATGTAGTACAAAATGTTGGAATCAATTTTCAAATATATGAAAATAATTTTAACTTTCTTTATGATTATATAAATAGCCAAATAAATACTTTTTCAACGAATATACCTGTACCAGGCGTGAATAACTTAACAAGTCCAAAACGCATACTTTTCGGAGCAGCAATAAATAGTACGTTTAGTATACGTTTAAGGGAGTTATTTAATTCACAAGCACGTATATGCGATATCTTTAATATTTAAATGAGTATATATATATATATATATATATATATATATATATATATATATATATATATATATATATATATATATATATATATATATATATATATATATATATATTCGGAATCTCGTAAACGGCTCCAACTATTTTCCTGAAATTCAGTATGTAAGGGAGGTTTGGGGGAGAAAAATCGATCTAGCTATGTATTATTTAACAAAAAAAAATTATAACTGTTTTGGGGCATTAATAAAAATTTATATTGAATTGGATTTTTGCCATTAACTGTCAAGTCAGCGTAGCTTATTCGGGGAACGGGTGGTCGCGAGAAATGAAAATACTTAGAAACGCGCCACACCTACTGTAGTGTTTTTGTTTTTTTTTAAGTTTCTTTTTTTATTTTGTAAATAATTACCGAGCAAAGCTCGGTCACCCAGATATTAAAAGACAACGACTTATCTGAAATATTCACTATATAAATAAAGCAATCCTTATGCCTATTAAACATATAAAAGGGCGTAAGTCGACTTGCCAACATATTCACTCCTGGTTCGAATATAACACCCAAAGTATAAAATACATAGTGATATCAAATATAAATATAATATATGCAATCTAAAATGCATTTTGATTTCATAAACGGTGTCTTTCAAAAAGAAATGAAGTAATTAATAATTATAATTGTATACAACAAATAAATTAGAAAAACAATTTGTTCTGTAGAATCACATTAGCAAAGCTATGGGATAAGAATAGCATAAAGTGACCACACTTCTCGATTTGGGGTGGACCATCCTACGTCCCACCGATTTTGAAAATATCCCGCTTTTTATTAAATATCTGCATTTTTATTTTAAATGTATGACAATGATAAACTAAAGAAAGCCGATGAGAATTTAAGCAAAGAATATAATTTTATTGAAAATCGTTACGATTCAAATCACAAATTTTCATAGCTACCAAATATCATTAATAAATAATTTTTTTTTACAAATTTGTGAATGTATACAATAAAATATATATAACTTAATTGTAATTTTAAAAAAATCCTCATTTCATCCGATTTGTCCAGTTTTATCTCAAAGAAAGTGTGGTCACTTTAGAATAGCATGTGTGAGTCACATAATCTTAAACTTGTCATCTAAGCAATATATTATAATCTTGATCTTAAATAAAACAACGAATAAACCGCCTTATGCACTTAAATCATACACATTAAAAAGCTAAATATAGATAAAAAATAGAGAGATTTTTCAGCACATACAAAACCCAATTAAACAGTGCATCAGCTAACTCATAAATTACAAATGACCAGAGGCATACAAAAGAATAACTATATTACTACATTATTAAATCAAATTAATAATTAATAATAACTAATATTACATTAACAACCTCCAAACAACTTGACTGTATCTAACCTCTATAAAAACTTTCAATGCTTAACATCAGTTCGCACCACTGGTCGTTCAATATTAATTTTTATTATCCTAAATTAAACTTATAATCACTGCCATATAACAATATTTAGCCTATAAAAATATATTTATCGCTAAAAATAGAACTTAAGAGAAAGAATTACAGAGAATATACTCATATTTAATCGAGATTACAGTTGTAATTTCATTACAATCGAAAGAAAAATCAAAACATTGTGAATAAATTAATAAATTTAACTTAACATTAAACTACATTTATCTTATATAGATAGAGAAAAAATATCTTACCTTAGTTATATTACAAAAATATTATATATATGGTGGAAATATGCCAAACTTATGTACAAAAAGTACGAGAGATTCGATTTAACTGATGTGCACCTCATAGCTTGTAATCAAGCCGATCCTTATTGTCTCAAACAATTATTAGCCAAGGAATGTGATACTTATGATACAACGATATCAATACATAGCCGTGTAATATATTGTAATTTGATAGAACATCCTAACCTTATTTTCCCTGAAACTTTTATTCAATACCCTGGCCTACAAAAGTTTATATTCAATCAAATTACAACAATAAAATAACACAAGTGTTAAAGACATTAATTTTAATCCAATATATGTCTTATGATAAATATTAGTTTCCATAAGCTGCATTACATGCAATATAATATATTTACATAAATCTCTTAACAGAAAAGACACATTGTTTGTGCTGATTTAGTTAGTAGTCTTCACTCGTACAATCAGTTTTGGTTTAGCCATTAGCCACTTACACCTAAACAACAAACACATGGCCATTTTCTGCTTAGCCACAGCAAGTTAACGTCAGTTTTGATCATCACATGTTCAGTAAAATTGACTGAAATAATGTCATATTACGGTGTCACTTTTTATTAACAAAAGTAATGATAGAGAAAATTTTATATTATTCTAAAAGTGAAAGTATAGTATTCGTATTCATACCTGATGCATATAATCGTAAATCATGCACTATAAACCAACACAAACATCATCACACCACTGGCACTGCACACATTCACTACCACAATCTCAAAATAGTTTCCACTAGTTACCTGTCATCAGACTACTGGCACTGCACACATTCATTACCACAATCTCAAAATCGTTTCCACTAGTAACCTGTCATCAGACTACTGGCACTGCACACATTCACTACCACAATCTCAAAATCGTTTCCACTAGTAACCTGTCATAAGATTGTTTAGATTGTGTACAATTACACTACAATTTGTATATTGTATGTATCTATGTATATGTATGTATTTGTATGTATATCTAAATTAATATTCTTTAGCACACACCACCTACTATATAAACTGTAACTTTGTCCTTTCATCAACCTGGTTGGCTGGAAGAAATCGCTATTTAGCGATAAGTCCGCCAGATTGTAGCACTACTTTTTTTATTATATATTTATTATTATTATTTTTAGTTTATACTTTTATTAATGTGGCGTTTAACAAAAGTGTTCATTCATTCATTGTGGTAGTGAATATGTGATGTTAATGTAGGTGGTGCAGGTTTGTAATGTATGCGGTTAAAAAGAGGCTGATACAGAAAGCCTACTATACTCTTGAAGATTATTTAGAAGATAAGAATGTGTGGATATAGCTCTCTTTGAACCTGTACAAGATAGTAACGACATAATGTAAATAGTATTAAGAATTATATTTTTAAAAGAGCAACCGCCGAGTTTCTTGCTGGCTCTTCTCGGTAGAAACAGTTTTTCGAACCAGCAGTAGAGTTGACGATTCAAAAGCACTTGTTTACAAGTTTATTTGAATAAAGAATATTTTGAATTGAATTGAATATGAAACTATACATAAGGTCTGAACACAGATAGTATATTATTCTTTTAGCAAACATTTTCTCTAATTGTCGATTATAGCTATACACTATCATTACTTTTGTATTATGGATCTAAAGTAACGCCTAGTTCTATAAACACTGCACTGTTTTCAGGGGCAAGTGGTACAGGCGCGTGCGGGTCAAGACGGCCGGGTCCTTGGCCGGCGCGGAACACGCGACGTCCTAGGCGCTAGTAAGTATGAAGCGTCGACCGCACCGCGCTGTCCACCACGAGCTAGCAATCTTCGCGCGATGTTATTGACCCGATCCTTCTGTTGTTCCCTCCGTGCCGCTACAGTTAGAGCCTAAAGAAAAAAATAATATCATCCGCATATCGGTCAGAAATAAGTTTTAAAGTAAAACCAAACATTTTGTATTTAAGTATGTATTAAAAATTATATAAGTATATATTTACCAGTTGTCTCTCAGCTGTAACACAAGTATTAAGTTACTTACTTTGGGAATAGACG
The DNA here is from genome assembly GCA_029227775.1 of Morpho helenor. Taxonomy (NCBI): domain Eukaryota; kingdom Metazoa; phylum Arthropoda; class Insecta; order Lepidoptera; family Nymphalidae; genus Morpho; species Morpho helenor. The sequence goes on from JARGCU010000006.1 coordinate 10,539,483, forward strand.
ACTGTGTGTATAAGTGTGACAAATATTTATTATATTTATTATTTTTTTTTTTTGTAATCGTTGGCAAGTCATCATCTTCCTGCCCTTATCCTACTCTAAGAGGGGTCGGAACAAGACGTTATAAACATGCTGTCACATGATTTGGATGCGTTTTTACGACCGGCCGCCTGCCTGACGTCAACTTACCTCTGTCGTATTTTACGACACCTCGGTAAGGAGGGTGGTCTATTCTACTAAACCGGATACCACACGGTGGGTCGACTTACCTTAGTCGCCTTTTACGACACTTCAGTAAGAAATGAGGGTGGTACTATTCTATTCAGCCGGATACCACACGGCGTTATCAATATCATCTGTATATCAGAAATAAGCTTTAAAGGAAAACCAAACATTTTGTATTTAAATATGTATTAAAAATTGTATAAGTATATATTTACCAGTTGTCTCTCACCTATAAAACAAGTATTAAGTTACTTACTTTGGGGACAGACGACTGTGTGTGTAAATTTCCTAAATATTTAGTATGTTTTTTAATATTATTTTTTGTAGTCCTTGCCAAGTAAATCCTACTAATCTTATAAATCAGAAAGATTTTGAGTATGGAGGTATTTTTGTTACTCTTTCACGGCGAATCCGCTAAATATCAATGAAATTTGGTACTATTAGTCCTTTTACACTGGAGTAACATATAGGCTATAGAAATCCTGTTAATTCTACAGAAATAGGATGACATTGAAAATCGTCATCCATTATCAAGGGATGGCAATATTTGCAGGGTTGGCGAATGATAGCTAGTGTTTACTATTACTACTATTTTTTTTTTTCAAGACTAAAGTCCAGGCGAACGAAGTTGCGGATAAAAGCTAGTATAAACATAAGTAAACTTGCTATAAGTATTGTTGTCCAAACAATACTTATTTCAAAATGAATTGTTAGTACCTTATAGTTATATGTAGAAATTATAAATATGTATTGAAGTATTTAAATTTACATCTAGTATTTCTTGCACTTATCCATATCTTTTAATTTTGTTGTATAAGGATCCTTAATGTTATGGTTGCCTGGAACATCACTTTAAGTGATAAGGCCGCCCTTTGTTTATATTTAGTTTTGAACAAAACGTCTAAATTATTAGTATATACAACAAAGTTATCATGAATAAAATAAATAAATACCTTGGGCGCAGTGGTAGGTACAGGTGTTGGAGTCACTTTCTTCTTAGTTTCTTGACTATTCTTAGACTTCTCTGCCGGAGCAGCAGTCTTTGCTGCTCGTCCTTTTAAATATTCCGGTGACACCTCGTGAGGCTAGAAATGAAAATAAGTGTTTTCAATGTTTGAAATTTATTCTAAACGTACTAGGGATGATATAGTTATAACATTAAAGGTCCGATCCGGACACATTCCACTGAATAGATTTGCCTATTTGATGAAGAAAGTGCCATCTCCGAATTGTGTTGAATGCGCTGTTATCGAAGATGCAGGAGTGATTTTAGACTTAGATTAGGATAAATATTTAATTTTGCCAATTGTAATAGGATATTGGCTTCTCGAGATTCGGGAGAAGCGAAATTGCTTTACAATTGCTGGTTAAAGTAGGCATAAGTCGTAGAGAATAAGGCTAGTTTGTAGTTACTATGGGGTGGCATTTTCCTTGAGAAAATAAAGATTAAAAAAAATGTTTGATATTTGATTATAATTGATGATGACTGAAATAAAGAATACCTTAAATACCTTTTATTAGATATCAGACAAAATTATATTCAATTACAAAAAATAATTCATTCATTCAATAAGTATTTACAACTTTTGTTGGTTATATGTTAGAATTCTGCAATATAAGTTCTCTTTATAAACTATAACTGTGGCATATTTAATACTTCGTCAAAAAGGGTAAAAGGTTTTTGCTTCTCATGTTAATATATAATTTATCAACTAAAAATTGGATTGGAGATTGACTTTATAAACTTCAGATTATGGATTATCAAATTAACATATATCTCTTAAAATATCTAGGTACGGAGAAGTTTGGTGGCGAAGGTGTGTGCATCTGTTCTTACGAATCCTGCATGTATCAGGTACGAAAACGGATTGTCCGCTCTAAATTTAGCATTATATATATTTTCTATTTTACTTATTATGTATTATGTATTATGGATCTCCGCAAAGTAACGCCTAATTCTATAAACTTTTGTAATTATTGTGAAAGATTTAGGTTAATAACACATTACAGTTTATATAAGTTAACTGAACTGAAGCTGTGGTAGCCCAGCTGTAACACCGTGCCCCTCTTTTGAGGAGGTCTAGGGTTCAAACCCGGGCAGGCACCAATGAGTTTTTCTATTAAAACTTATGTGTCTAATTGATAATTGCAATTTATCACACGCTTTTCGGTGAAGGAAAATATCGTGAGGAAACCTGCATATCTCTAGAGAATCCTAGGAATATATGTAACCTACCAATCCGCATTGGAGCAGCGTGGTAGGTCTAAGCTCCAATCCTTCTCTACAAAAAAAAAACACATATGATTGACACAATGATTTCCAAACCAGCAAAGCCGCGGGCATAGTTTGTTACTATAAAATCTAAAATTATAAAAAATCGAGATGTCATTATACTAACAGCGTAAGTACGTGTGAGCTTGAGCCTCGTCGGGAAGTGATCGAATGCGTATGGTTTGGTGCATAGCGGGTACTTGGGCCGCGACACGCGCACGAACAGCCGAGCCGACCTGTCCACACGCAGCTCGCAAATGTACACGTGCTCCTCAGACGCGCCCACCGGACGACCCTGGTAGATGAAAAAATATATTAATACATATATTGGACAATTTATTTATTATTATCACTACATAGTATAAAAAAAGTCGCTTTTCCTGTCTGTCCCTATGTCCCTATATCCCTATGTGTGCTTAAATCTTTAAAACTACGCAACATATTTCGATGGTGTTTTTTTTAATAGATAGGAAGAAGATAGTTTATATTTATAATAACATTCAATATGGAGTAGAGAAATACTGTAATTTTTGAGGTTTCTAATGGGATGTCGTAAATAATTACATTTTTTTCCGCTTCCATTGCAAACGCAGGCTGAACCCTACGAGATTTATCAAAATGATGTACTAAGTATTTGTACACCTTGAAAAGGTCTACAGAAAAGTCCGCGATGGTATATGTCTATCTCTTATGGATAACCCACAATAGCATTTTTTGTCATTTACTTTTTACGAAAAATAATTCCTTATTTTCGAAGCAATTTTAAACAATATAGCATTAATACTTTTTAAATTAAATACTTAAAAAGGCAATTAACAATTGTTGATTTAATATAGATCAATATGGTCGTTTACAGCATGTAAATTAAATGATCATTTTCGAAGATATTGCAGATTAAAATGCAGGGGCATAGCGATTTTTGTTTTACTCCAAATTTATCGCGTGCGGGCCACGGACAGTAATGAATTATTGGATCGATTTTAATCACTTTTTTTCCACTGAGTGACATAGGCTATATATTTTATACCCGTGCGAAGCCGGAGCGGACCGCTAGTATCTTATAAGCTATTATAATTTTTAGTCCTTTTTATAACAATATCTATATAAAAGCAGTTAGTAAAAAGATTAATGAAAAGCAGTGCTTTGGCGCTTTGGTGCGAGCACCAAAGATAAGGAAATAAAGGATAACCAGTATATAGCATATAGTGTTTACCAAGTAAAATAAATATCACTTAGGAAATGGACAAGCATCTATATTGTAAGTCTATTAATATTATTATTTAAAATAACAAACAAACCTTGCAATATGTGTTGAGGTCCATCACCCAGCACTGGGACATCACAAGTTCTATAGGTACTGCTTCATACAAAGGTACCCTCATGACCTCGTTATGGAAGAATCTGTAATTCATAAAAAACATATTTATATTGACTGTATCATGTTAAAAAAAAAATCTTTTTGATCATTTTTTCTTAAATAAAAAAGAAAATATATGTAATGCTAAATGTAGAGAGTACTATTCGTTCTCATACCTGATACATGGCAGAATTTGTAAAAACTCATGCACTACCCGCCACCGATAACACAACAATACAGAAGCACTGCATACATTCACCACCACAATCTCAACAATTGTTTCAGCCCTTAACCGAAGCATCGTCAGGAGATAGACTCCACGACAAATCGCAAAGCCGTTTTTTACATCAAATACTTTTTATTACAGCAACGCCGTGTGGTATCCGGCTGAATAGAATAATACCACCCTCATTTCTTACCGAGGTGTCGTAAAAGGCGACTAAGGTAAGTCGACCCGCCGTGTGGTATCCGGCTGAGTAGAATAATACCACCCTCATTTCTTACCGAGGTGTCGTAAAAGGCGACTAAGGTAGGTTGACCCACCGTGTGGTATCCGGTTTAGCAGAATAGACCACCCTCTTTCTTACAGAGGTGTCGTAAAATACAACAGAGGTAAGTTGACGTCAGGCAGGCGGCCAGTCGTAAAAACGCAGCCAAATCATCATCTTCCTGCCCTCATCCCACTTAGAGTCGGATAAGGGCAGGAGGATGATGAGAAGTTTGTTGAAGGCGTATCTCACTTTCTTGTAGGCTCGTGGAAGGTCTCGTGCGGCCGCAAGTAGTGGTGTCCGTAAACATATCTCTCGTGCGTGTCCTTGTGTTTCCACAGACGCTCCACGCGGAATATGTCAAGTTCCGATACCGGCACTTCGCCGATCGTTTGATACGTATGCTTTCGCACTTCACCTTCCTACAATCGTACAAAGCAGACATTTTAGATATAGAAAAATATTTCTCTATATAAACGTATATTGTAAACATTAATTCTCGACATCAGACGCATAAGGTCTAATGTCGACATAAGACCAAAGGCGAATAATGTCTTTGATACGTGTGCTTTAGCACTTCGCCTTCCTACAATCGTACAAAGCATACATTTAGATATAGAAAAATATTTCTCTTTATTAACGTATACTGTAAACATTAATTCCCGACATCAGACGCAAAAGGTCGAAAGTCGACATAAGACCAAAGGCGAATAATGTCTTCAGTTTCTAAAAAAATGAGTTTATTTAATCTAATAAGGTAAATTTTAGATTAATAGTGTTAGGAATCGAAATATAAAAGCTTTCGCTAAAATATAAGAAATTTATTTTAGAATTATCCATAAAAACGAAAATACTATCCCAATTAATATACAAATTTTCTTTTCGCTCTCTTGTCATCAAAACACGCATCAGATCTTATGCGTCTAAGGTCGAGAATTTAAGTTAAGTATTAAAACCTTTTCTCATTTACAGTTATAAAAAAGGATTAAATCTTTAATATTATTTAAATTTATAGGATATCGTTAAGTCAGAATTTTTTAGTCATCCAATAAATATTTTTACAAAATGTTATGTGTGCGGAATATCTAGACTTGACTAGACTATTAGTGAGCAATTTGGCATATTATTTATGATGAATTATTTCATCAAAAATAAAACATTTATAAATGAATTAATTTTGCTTTCATATCACAGTATTCTGATCTTTTATCTCATCTGATTTGGTCGATATAACTAAGTATAATAATTAAATGAATATCGAGAAATAAAGCATATTACTGTGTTATACATAAAAGTAAATATAAGTAATGATTTTTATATATAAGAATGTTAAAGTATAAAAATATTAAAAATCTACCAATACCCTATTTTTGACCGTAATTAAAATATATATACAAATTTAAATACCCGAATTAAAGAAAGGAATATAAATTCTGACGCCGTTTACATTTGAATGAAACGCTAATATTAAGAAGGTATTATTTTTAAACTTACAACGTTAGAGCTCACCTTATCCTTAACATTTTCCTCATTCTTATTTCCTTTGGCAATCTTCAATTTCTTTCTATCGACACGCTTCGTCTTAGGTGATTCGGTCTTGTCGCCGTTCTTTTGGCTCACATCCGGGTGTTTGTCGTTAATGGGTATATCTCGTAGCACATAGACTGTATCGCCCTGGCGCACTTGGAGGTCTCCACGCATAAGAGATAGATAGAATTGGTGACCTTCGTCTGTGTACTCATCGAGAGGTATTTCGCGATCGACCTGTAATAATCGTTATATTATTGGCAAAGTTAGCAAAAGAAGCAGCTAAACGAGATATCTTACATTAAAGTAATATTTAGATACGAGTGAATTTTTTTTTTTCGAATTGACTGTATGCTGTTAGCCGTAACGGCTTTTACAGCGTTACCGTGCGGGACGGGCGAGCGTAGAAACATCGTCGAAGTTGCGAAATGCGGAGGGTAGAGCACAGAAGCTTTACTAGCGTCGGGGAACGTCACCCTAAGGGTGCCTCCTGTGAGGTCGGACCACAACTTAGGGCGATGTGTAGTGGAGAGATAATGGTATGACTTTGATTAGTCATTACGACGACGGACCAGCCAACCGACGTCAGAAATCTGGGACCTCGTCTTCGCCGGCAAAGACGCTGTGTGTGTATTATGTATTTTTGTGTTTGCGATCGTTATTTGCAATTTATATTATAATTGCAATTTATCACACGCTTTTCAGTGAAGGAAAACATCGTGAGGAAACCTGCATATCTCTAGAGAATTCTGGGGATATGTGTAATCTACCAATCCACATTGGAGCAGCGTGGTAGGTCTTAAGCTCCAATCCTTCTCTCTAAAAAACGGAGAGAAGAGGCCTATTCTCAGCAGTGGGATAGTAACAGGCCGCTACTTACTTACCTACTTATTAGTATACAAGACATATGTTTTTAATAGAACTCATTGGTGTCTGCTCGGGTTTGAACTCATGTTCATCTCTAGAGATTCACACGGTCGCACGGCTATCACAGCTTTTAAAAATGTGGTTTTTATTAATTATTAATATTTTAATATTTTTTTTGTACCTGATTGGTGGTGCAATAGTGACAGTGGTGTGCGGTGTCGGCGTGCGCGCTGTCGGCCGCGAGCCGCACGCAGCGCGCGTGCTGCCACACGCCGCAGCGCTCGCACTGCACCATCAGACCCTCCTCTACGTGCAGCCCGCAGATACACAGGATCACCTCCTCTGGTCACGGTAAATGGATAATTATACATTAATAAAATGAAGTAACCAAGGGCACTAGTAATTGACCATACACTAGTAATTAAATAAAATACATAAATAAATATATGGGACACTTACACACACGGTCGTCCGTCCCCAAAGTAAGTAACTTAATACTTGTGTTATGGGTGACAGACAACTGGTGAATATATACTTATATAATTTTTAAAAACATACTTAAATACAAATATACACCCAGACTTAAAGACCAACAAATTCATTTATAAAAAATGTTGGCCCTCGGCGGGGATCGAACCCGCGACCCGCGGAGCTGAAGGCAGGGTCACTACCCACTGCTCCAACGGGCCAGTCAATTGACCGTTTTGTTTGCGGGCTGCGGGCTGTTTGAAATATTAAATAATAAGCGTTTTGTCTGTTGTAGCTAATAAAAATTAAATTTGGAATTACCTGTTGCCATCTATTAACAACTGCCCAAAACCTCAGAATTGTAGCCCATTGTTTAATATTTAAAATTATATATTATTTATTGATATTTTTTATTAGCTACGACAAACAAAACGCTTATTTAATATTTCATACAAAACGGTCAACTACTAGTGCGTGGCCAATTACTAGTGCCCTTTTTTTGTAAATACTTTTTCCCGCGTTATTTCATTTTCTGCGAGAATTCTTTTATAATGTACTATTAACCTAACGCTTCCGAAAGAATTGCACTAACTTTTAGTAAAAACAGTACAAAAATCGGTTCACTTCATTTAGAGAAAATCGATCACATACAGACAGACAGCTTTTGGGGACTTTGTTTTATATTATAATAAGTATAGATAAAAACAAGTTCAAAGAGTGTTTCTAAAATAAATCTAATAGTATGATGAATATTAATCAAAACAAACAGGCAGCAATAAGTTAATTCTATCATAAAATTAAAAATGTACTCACCAGATTTAGATTTATGCACAAAACCATTTGGCAATGGTTCGTGTGGACCAAGTATTTTAGTTAAATGTTCAGCGAAGTCAGACTTTGTGGAGTTGTACACCTAGAAAAGACAAATCCAGGCTTAAATATTGTAATCTTTGTTTGTTTTTTGTGTTCTTCTATAACATATGGACTTTATTTTTTATATGAGGATAGTTCGATGGTTAGAGAGGGTTCTAAAATATTTTAAACACGGTTAACACTTTTTATGTGTTTATCTACCCATCATGTCTTCAACCTAGCGGGTTTCTACCCTCACAGAGTCATTCAATAGGAGTTCGCAACCCCTTCAATGTGTACAATAGGTGTTGTATATATTACACAAAGTAGGAACCGACATAGCTTGATGAAAAGCACCATATATTATCAAAGTATCACGCGAAAACAGTACGCGAACGAAGTTGCGGGTAAATGCTAGTGCACATATAATTCTACCTTTCTTAGTTGAATCGCAGCGGCTCCCAACGCAGTCATCTTGCCGTTTTCACGTATTATACTCGAGAATAGTCCGCTAATGTCGCTGTCGAACTGTGCTACGGACTCGTAACGTCCGGCATCTATGTTGTTATTTATTGAGTTCAAATCTAGAACATTCGTAGAGTCCGATTTGGTGTGACTTGACCTAAACCTGAGTAGCAGCGAACATATTGGCTTGTCTTCATCATCTGAAAGAGAAAAAAGAGATTTTGAAGTACACACAAAAGTTATTATTTAAATTTGTTATAATCTGCGTTCATGCAAAACTGTTCAAAGACAACGTAAGAGGTTAATTAAAACTTTGAATTTATGACTCTAAACTCTATTAATTATTTTTTAATTCGATTAGCCCGTTGACGCAGTTGGCAGATATCTTGCCTTCTGCTTTGTGGGTCGCAGGTTCGATTCATGCCAACGGTTAATATTTTCTAACAACAATTTGTTGGTTCTTCAAGTCTGGGTATATATATGCATTTAAAAATTATAAGAAGATATTTTGCAGTTGTCACTCACCTATAAGACAAGTTACTTACTTTGGGGACGGACAACCGTGTGTGTAATTATGTTACAATTACACGTATAATATACGTGTGTGTAATGCGATAGAAATTCTTTATTGGACACACATTACCTTACACAAAGTACAAAAAGAAAGAAACTTAACTAAAGAAACAAAATGCGTGCAAAGGTGGTGTTATTGCCAAAAGCAATCTCTACCAGACAACCTTTAGTGAAATAAGAAATCTATACTAATATATAAAGCAGAAGAGTTTATTTGTTTGTTTTTTTGATTGATTTATTGATTGTTTGAATGAATACACTAACTAATCTAATCTCAGGAACTACTGGATCGATTTGAAAAATATTTTCAGTTTAAGATAGTCCATTTATGGAGGAAGGCTATAGGCTATAACATCACGCTAAGATGAATATAGGGGAAGTGGCAATATAAAACGAAAACGGTAAAATTTAAAGCTTTCCTTGCGTGCGTTGAGAAACGGTGACAGTTATTCAAAACTCATGAATTATAAAATTGTTCCCATCTAAAAGTTCTAAATAAAAGTCCGCGACATCATATGTCTAGCTTTTAAGGTTAACTCACTTTAACCATTTTTATGGTTATCAAAAGACTATATTACGGTTTTAATGGGACAGAGTCGCTGGTCATTGCTAGTCGTAACATAAAAATGAGAGACAAATTTTCTTTAATAACCAGATATACATATTGTTCACATACCTTTTACAGTCACAATTGAATTATAGAGCGCTCTAAAAACTCTTGCTAGCCTCGTCTTCTTGTCAAGAGTCTTATCATCTTCCAAACGTGTTAACTCTTTAGTACTTTCTTCCTTAGAAGCGCGTAACTTCTGCAATCTCTTCAGAAACACTTGGGGATTCATGGTGTCGGGCAAGTTTAGGGGGTTGACGTTGGTAACCACAGGAGCAGTTGGTATTGGGGGCTGTGGCGTGGGTGGTGGCGGTGGTGGTGGTAGCTGTTGGGGCCCAGTTGCAGGAGTAGGCGGTGAAGGTGGCATTGGGAGTGATAGACGTTCCCGTATTCGACGTACCTGGAAGAAAAATTTAATTTAAGAAATGTTAAATCTAGACTCATATATAGAGCTGAAGAGTTTGTTTGTTTAAACGCGCTAATCTCAGAAAGTACTGGACCAATTTGAAAAAAAATTTTGAGTGTAAGATAGTCTATTTATTGAGGAAGGGAGAAGAGTAGCAATAAAAATATTGAAAAAAGGACAAAATTTAACGCCTTAATTTTTATTTTGACTAATTTCTAATTTGGCTAATTTTTAACCAATTTACCAGTTGTCTGTGACCCATAACACAAGTAAATTTGGTATAGAGTATACCAAAAGAGCTATGTAGTATAGAGCACCATCATTTCTTACCGAGGTGTCGTAAAAAACGATTAAGGTAAGTTGCCCCACCGTTTGGTATCCGATTGAGCAGAATATACTACACTCTTTGTTACCAACTGTCGTAAAATACGACTAAGGTAAGTTGACCCACCGTGTGGTATCCGGTTGAGTAGAATAGACCACCTTCTAACCGTCGTTGGTGTCGTTAAAGCCGACTTACCTTAGTCCACTTAATTATTTAAGTGTTAATTAACTCTTTAAGTTACTTAATTGAGTCACTTAACCCACCGTGTGGTATCGGGTTGAACAGAATAGAATAGAATGTGACAACATGTTTATAACATGTTGTGCCAACCCCACTTAGATTGGGGATAAAGAGCATGAAGCAGGTGGATAATGATGACTTACATTTTCCAGATTCCTAAACAGGAAACAGTGTCGTTCCTTAACTAAGGCCCTCTCCTTCACCGTCAGTGGTTTCATCTGGGGCTCCTGCCACAACTTGTTCAGGTGCTGCTGGTACTTCAGTATGGTCATGTTCTTGATGTCGCAAGCGCTGACGTTCTGGTGTTCGGACTTCTTGTTGCACTTGGCAGCCTTCCTCGGCCGTCCGACCCTGGGCTGGTTGCCGTTGGAGCTGGTGGACTGGTTGGAGGCGTTGGACGGCGTCCTCGACTGAGTCTTCAGCGGTTGCTTGGTGATCCTCTGCGATTTACCACCGATCACACCGCGACAGTCCTCTGAATCGCATTTGCATGGCTAGAAATGTGAGGTTAAATCGTTATTCATATCAGTATTAAACACAAACATTTAAATCTAATAAATTCAAATTCAAAATATTCTTTATTCAAATAAACTTGTAAACAAGTGCTTTTGAATCGTCAACTCTACCGCTGGTTCGGAAAGCTGTTCCTACCGAGAAGAGCCAGCAAGAAACTCGGCGGTTGCTCTTTTAAAAATATAATTCTTAATACTATTTACATTCAGTCGTTACTGTCTTGTACAGGTTCAAAGAGAGCTATATCCACACATTCTTATCTTCTAAATAATCTTCAATAGTATAGTAGGCTTTCTGTATCAGCCTATTTTTAACAGTGTTTTTAAACTGCTAAATATTTAAATGAGTTAATCTTGTATGTATATTCGGAATCTCGGAAACGGCTACAATGATTTTCCTGAAATTCAGCATGTAGGGAGTTTTGGGGGAGAAAAATCGATCTAGCTAGGTTTTATTTTTTAAAATCCTTTTATCCCTGTTTTTAGGCATTAAAAAATTACTAAAATTTACTTTTATTTTTATTGAATATATAAAACCCTATTTTTGCCGTTAAATGTCAAGTCAGTGAATGCTTATTCGGGGAACGGGTGGTCGCGATGAATGAAAATACCTAGTATCGAGCCCACCCCACCTATTATTTTTTCAATTTTTTTGAAGTTTCATTTTTTTATTTTGTAAAAAATTAGAGTAAGGTTCTGTCAACCAGGTACTTTAATAAATACGCCGTGTGGTATTTCGTTAAGTATAATAGACCATCCTCTTTCTTACCGAGGTGTCGTAAAATACGACTAAGGCAAGTTAATGTCAGGCGTCAGGCAATCTTGAGACAACATGTTTATAACATCCTGTGCCGACTTCACTTAGAGTGGGATAAGGGCATGAGGATGATTAACAGAAGTATGGTATAATGTTCGGTAAATTTAATAAAAGCTCTAGACTTAATATTAGATTAATATTAAATTAGTTTCATTTACCTGCCCTACTGCCGGATTAAACAACGAGAAGTTATAATCGTAAGTGAGCTCTTCATCGGGTTCTATATCGCGCAGTGCAAATAGCGCCATTCTAAAAGTACCTGCAAAATATATTCAAATTCAAATTCAAAATATTCTTTATTCAAATAAACTTGTAAACAAGTGCTTTTGAATCGTCAACTCTATTGCTGGTTCGGAAAGCCGTTCCTACCGAGAAGAGCCAGTAAGAAATTCAGCGGTTGCTCTCTTAAAAATATAATTCTTAATACTATTTACATTCAGTCGTTACTGTCTTGTACAGGTTCAAAGAGAGCTATATCCACACATTCTTATCTTCTAAGTAATCTTCAACAGTATAGTAGGCTTTCTGTATCAGCCTCTTTTTAACAGTGTTTTTAAACTGCTGTAATGGCAGTGCTGAAATTGATTGTGGAATTTTATTATAGAATCTTATACCAAAACCCACAAGGGAATTACGTACTTTTGCAAGGCGCAAAGCAGGAGCCGCAAGCTTATGTCAGTTCCTGCTTTGTCTATTGTATACATCACCTATCGTTTAATAATTCTTTATATTTTTATGTACATAAATTAAATTGCTTAAAATATACTGTGAAGCAAATGTAAGAATACCTGTTTCCTTAAACTTAAACTTATATAAATGTGAATACAATTAAATCAATAATAATAAATAAATGACCGTCATGTGGTATCCGGCTGAGTAGAATAGACCACCCTCATTTTCTACCGAGGTATCGTAAAAGGCGACTAGGGTAAGTCTACCCGCCGTGTGGTATCCGGTTGAGTAGAATAAACCACCCTCGTTTCTTAAAGGGGTGTCGTAAAAGACGACTACGGTAAGTTGACGTCAGGCTGGCGGCCGGTTGAAAATTACGAAGCCAAATCATATGCAAACATGTTTATCACATTTTGTGGTGACCCTACTTAGAGTAGGATAAAGGCAGGGGGAATAATTAATCTCAAATTATCATAAAACATCCTTAATATTAATTGGTTGTAAGTAAGTAGCGGTCTGTTACTATCCCACTGCTGAGAATAGGCCTCTTAAATCCATTTTTGGAGAGAAGAATTGGAGCTAAGACCTACCACGCTGCTCCAATGCGGATTAGTAGGTTACACATATCCCCAAAATTCTCTGCAGGTTTCCTCGCGATGTTTTCCTTCACCGAAAAGCATGTGATAAATTGTAATTATCAATTAGACACATAAGTTTTAACAGAACTCATTAGTGTCTGCCCGGGTTTGAACGCGTGACCTCCTCGAAAGAGTCGCACGGTGTTACCGCTGGGCTACCACAGCATCTTTGATTGATTGAATTGATTGGTTGATTACATGTTAATTGTTACAGCCCTATGTGCGCAGTTAAAATATGTTATTACCGCTCGAATAATCTTTTATTTCTATTAATAAATAATTGAACAGTTGAAGTAAATAAGAAACTAAGTACCTAAAAATTAAAATTCGAACTAAGTATGCAATTTGGTTCTAAAAGGCTTTTGGAACCAAATTGCATACTTAGTTTGTGTACTTATAATCTGGTTAGATAGTCCTTATGATACTAAATACAATATACTAACAGTGTTGTACGGCAGAATATTGTCACTCATTTTATACTGAACTGTTTGCCATTTTCTTCTTCTAGTGGTTTCCAGTATATTAATATGTTATTATTCTATGTTATTGGTATGTTATTATTCTATTATGTTACGTGTTCAGGTTAGTTTTTCACACTTTTTAAAATTATATGTATTTGTAAATCAATAAATATACATTGCAATTCAATTCTAATCAAATTTCATTTGATTCCACTTCACGGCTCTCTGTTCCTGATTTATAAATTCTGTTCTGATATTTGCTTTTAAAAGTTGACAATTTGCAGGAACATCGATGGGTTTTTAATCGATTTTTTTTACTATTTGTTGGTTTTAATTCTTCCGGTTTTTTAATAAATGTTAATTTCTTAAATTATAAAAACAAAGCTTTCCCTAAATGCTCCTCACTGACTTACTCGAGATCATTTAGCTTTCAAGGCGTTAAGCTATGGAATGAAATCATTCCATAGCTTAACCAGTATCCATCCGCAAATCTCTTTCCCTTTCAGTATTTAAGTTACAGATTAGAAAATATTTATCTTAAGTAATTATATATTAGTAGCATCCTTTTATCTATTTTTTTAACAAAATTATTTAATAGATTAAATAGTTCAATTTATATAAACTTTTTTTTTCTCTATATGACCCGCACTCTCTTTCTTCTTCAATTCTAGCCCTTTTCCTTCTATTACTCAAAGGTTGACTGGAAGAGATTCCCTTTTAATAAGTCCGCCTTTATACATGTGTTTTTTTTTAATTTTAATTTTTTTCTTTCTCTTTTCTAAATATATGTGTAAAAAGTTATTGACATTGATTTATTGATAATTTTTAGGTACTTAGGACCTTATTTACTTCAAGTTTTCAATTATTTATCACAACTAACCATGAGCGGTCCACTTCTGCATCTCACAATTAGGTCGGCACGAGTGGTTGACGAAACGGCCATCGCCGCCCATACGGTGCCCGTCAATAACGAGCCCACCGTCCAAGTGTAGACAGTAGTGGTGGGTGTCGCGTGCATATCTAGTTGCCATTCGTTCCTATGATAAAGAGTTAAATTGATTAATTGATTTAAAATCCTTGAGACGTACATTCTTAATATTACCTTATTAATATATAGTACCTGGTAATTTTTATAATAAAAAAAAAGAAAAATTAAAAAATAATAGGGCAGGTGGGGGCTCGATCCTAGGTATTTTCACATCTCTAGACCGCCCGTTCCCCAAATCAACTACCATGACTTTACGTTTGACAGCGAAAATAATTGCGATTGTATTTAACGTAAATTTCAAAAAAATTAGAGCCCGAAAATAGGGATAAAACGACATTTTTTTAAATAATACTTATCTAGATCGATTTTTCTCACCAAAACCCCCTACATGCCGAATTTTAGGAAAAAATTACGCTGTCAATTGCAAAGACATGATAGATCAATTGCTTAACGGGCGGTCTCGAATTAAGAATACTAGGATCGATCGCAGATAATATTTTTATGTCATCATCTTCCTGCCCTTATCCCACTCTTAAGTGGGGTCGGCACAACATGTTATAAACATGCTGTCACATGATTTGGCTGCGAATTTAACGACCGACCGCCTGCCTGACGTCAACTTATCTTAGTCGTATTTTACGATATCTCGATAAGAAAGAGGGTGGACTATTCTACTTAACCGGATACCACACGGTGAGTCAACTTACCTTAGTCTCCTTTTACGACACCTCGGTAAGACATGAGGGTGGTCTATTCTACTCAGCCGGATACCACACGGCGGGTCGACTTACCTTAGTCGCCTTTTACGACACCTCGGTAAGAAAAGTGGGTGGTACTTTTCTATTCAGCCGGATACCACACGGCGTAGATAATATTTTTATGTATTTTAAATAATTACCGAACAAAGCACGGTCACCCAGGTAATACTATTGTTAATTTTTAAATTAATATAAATTAAACGTATTGAATTATTACAAGAATAAAAAAATTGGCATTGTTTGTGTGGCACTGGCAATATCAATTTTTTTTATGTTACATTCGGAACATAAAACAAATTGTTATAAAACTACGTAACACATTTTAAAATATTAGGAATTCTATTGTTCGTTATATTATTGACTGGCCCGTTGGAGTAGTGGGTAGTGACCCTGCCTTCAGCTCCGCGGGTCGCGGGTTCGATTCCCGCCGAGGGCCAACATTTTCTATAAATGAATTTGTTGGTCTTTGAGCCTGGGTGTATATTTGTATTTAAGTATGTATTTAAAAAATATTATAAGTATATATTCACCAGTTGTCTGTCTACCATAACACAAGTATTAAGTTACTTACTTTGGGGACGGACGACCGTGTGTGTAAATGTCCCATATATTTAATTATTTATTATCTTATACAAATTGCTTGTCACCTTAAATTCCTTATCCGAGACGACCTCACCGACGTACTCGAGTATGAAATCGCCAGACTTTATCTGGTTCTTAGTACGCACGCCCCAACCTTTGTTTTCTGTCATAAACTTTTCGAGGCCCGACGCCCATTCGTGCCGTTGAATACGTTGATTCTTACATTTGTCTCTGTAACATTACATTGCATTATTGTAACATTACATTGCATTACATTGCATTATTGTAACATTACATTGCATTACATTGCATTATTGTACATTGCATTATTTAAAGTCATATATGCACAATTTTTGTTTTCAAACAGGTGGTTACATTTCTTATATAAACTTAACTTAAATGGATAACAAAAAACAATAGACTTAATTTGTTAGAATTTAACATCATCATCATCTTCCTGCCCTTATCCCACTCTAAGTGGGGTCGGTACAACATGTTATAAACATGTTGTCACATGATTTGGTTACGTATTTTACGACCGGTCACCTGCCTGACGTCAACTTAACAACTAACAAGCCGGATACCACACGGCGGTTGTTAGAATTTAACAATTTAGAAAAAAAGAATATATACCTAATTAGTTGATTAGAATATACACACAGTTTGTTTCCTTAGTTTCGCACATTAAGATTATACTGAATAATATATTCTACGATATGTACTACACTAGGTACGCCGTGTGGTATCCGGCTGAATAGAATAGTACCACTCTCATTTCTTACCGAGGTGTCGTAAAAGGCGACTTAGGTAAGTTGACCCACCATGTGGTATCCGGTTGAGTAGAATAGACCACCCTCATTTCTTACCGAGGTGTCGTAAAAGGCGACTAAGGTAAGTTGACCCACCGTGTTCCTTACCGAGGTGTCTTAAAATACGTCTGAGGTAAGTTGACGTCAGGCAGGCGGCCGGTCGTAAAATACGTAGCCAAATCATGTGACAACATGTTTGTAACATGTTGTGCCGACCCCACTTAGAGTGGAATAAGGGCAAGAGGTTGATGATCTACTACACTCGATATCATATCGCGTGAGCAGATTCAAAAGTCATACTACAGTAGATTATGTCAAAATACCTAACTGTTTTCCTACATCTATACTATTATTATACAGAGGAAAAATTTGTATGTATGTTTGTAATGTTTCACACAAAAACTACTGGACTGATTTCAAAAATTCTTTCATCATTGGTAAGCTGCATCTTTACTGACCGACATATGCTATATCACATAAAAAAAGGGATCCGTAATAAAAATGTAATAATGTGTAAAAAATTATATAAAAAAAATATATATATAGTCCGACTTAGTAGACTTTCTATTGCCCTGAGATCGGTATGTACGCGTGTTAAACTTGTTTTAATTAATTGATTATGTTTACTTACGTCTAGAATTGGATACTGTAATTTAAAAATTATAAATTATTTTATAACTCATCAAACTCTATCAAAGTCAGTTTTTTACGTCATGGATATCAAACTTTAGGTGTTAGTAATTTAATTATTGCTGTTGTTTCATTATCTTTTTTATAAATAAATCAATTAATGAAATTGTAAAAGTGTGCTTACCCACAAGGACATAGCTGTGGCGAACATTCCGAAAACACTAGTCGGTTTATACAATCCTCGTTACAACTAGACGACGGCATGCAGTTACATGCGACACTCTCGCATTCCTCTGCAGACGGTTTCACGTCGTAGTAAACATCTGTAAGTTAATGAGACACCATTTCATATCGGACTAGTGAAAAATATGCATAAATTTCATTCAATTCACTCACTTGTGCGTATTTTCTTGTAGTTCCAAGACGGAACAGGTTGGTTATAGTGTTGTTCCCACCAAATATCGTATGGCAATGAGAAATGTTGCAACCTCCGTCGAACCCATCTTTCGCAATAAAGCGGCGGACTTAAGAGACCGGGAGGAAATTCTGTCTGAGTGACGAGGTTCTTGCCTTTTCCTTCTGGCTTTGGACTGAAAATTATATGCAACATTAATATAAAATACTTAATGAACTTTTAAAAATATAAAGAGACTATACACTTACTCTTCTTTGTAATAGTCTGAGAACAGTCCAGCAACTAAGAATTTTTTTCGTAGACGAGGATTCTTCTTGGACACGATAGGTTTATCCCGACTGTCGACACCATTGACAGGACTTTCATCGCGCGATGACGCTACACGTTTTTTACAAATAATATTTTTCGAAAGCACGTCAATGCTTTTCTCGAAATCTATCTCCTTCTCATTGAGAGGCAGTGGATCATTTTCGTCGTGATCTTGGAGAGTGTCTATTGATGGTTCACGTGATTTAGACGTAATTTTTCTACTGACTACGGTATCCAATGAACTCTCGCGGGAACTGGAATGTATTTCATTAATTTTTTTATTAACTTGGCACGATCTAGATTTTCTTCTTGTTACTATGCTTAGTGGTTTGGTTATTTTATCTGCAGTATGCACCAATTTCTTGTCGTCTCCTTTCTTGCCCTTATTTTTCCCATCATCATTTATAGTGTCAGAACTTCGAGTACATCTTCGTTCGCTTGGATATAAAATTGCTAAACTGGATTTAGGCCTTAATCCGACTTTAGTGTTCTTCTCGACAACTTTGCGTTTTGAAAATATTTCCTCTATTTCATTAGAAGGAGACATAGCTCTAGTTTTTCGTTTTAATCGTTCTAAATTATCCAAACGATTGCACTGCTTATCACCCTTCAAGTTTAGTAAACTTAAGGGAATACTGTCTTCAGGATCATTGCTTAACGAACTAGTTAAGGAAGGGATACTGTCAGTTTCACTAAGGACTTCCCATTTGTTTATGTGATTTTTTATCTCCTTATCGGTTTTATTTTGCTTTAGCTGTAATGATGGAGCCCTTAAAATAGAGGAACCCGCAGCCTTCTTTTCAAAGTTATTCTTCTCAACTGTAACACTTTTATTAAAAGTTGTAGATACTTCTTTTCCTTGCAACTTTTCCAATGCTACGACGGTTAAACGGCCTTGCTTTGGTAATTCATCTTTATTTAAAATTATTTTTAGCTCAGGTTTTCTAAGCGTGGTGCGTTCTAAGAAACTACTCATGGCTTCACCGTCCTTTGGAACTCTTTCAAATGCAGAATGGTCAGTATCTTCTGACGTAAAATGACTGTCCGATGCACCATTAAAACTACAGTTGGGTTCAATTTTCTTCTTCTTTTTCTTAATACTAGGAAAACCAGTCCTGTTGATTGCTTTACGTCTTCTAGGTCGTTTTTTAAATGCATCAGTAGATTTAGTATCGTCTCCTTCTTTTATCTCTTTGTTTTGATTAGATGTGGCAAACTTTTTGTTTGACTCCGTCACGAATTTTTCTGCACTTAATTTAGGAACAACTACTTTTGTAGGCAGTACTAGTTTGCTTTCGCGAATTAAATTGCTTGTGGTTTTCTTCTTTTTCTTATCATTAGAATCTTCGCTTTCACCAGGTAAAGATCTTTTAGTTTGACGCAAATTGTGACCTCCTGTCGTCTCTTGTATTTTATCAGATAAAACGGATGCTATTGATTCACCTCTTTTTGGTCTGATAATAGGATCAGGTGTTTCAGATATTAAAGCCAACGCAATTTCTGATTCTGTGTCAATAGGTGTCAATAATGCATTAGTGGTTTTACCGTCATTCTCTTTAGCTTTATTTTTACCTTTGCCACTGCTACCTAATATACTGCTTATACAAATGGATGACTTAGGTATCTGATCCTCTAAATCAATAGATGGTTCAAAAATCCCCGTCGGTTTATCAACATTAACAACAATCGTCGTTTCTATAACTGTTTCAGAAAGTCTTGTTTTTTTACTTTCTAGAAGTTTAGCTTTAGATACGGGAGATTTTATAACACTTGCCCGGGTGTTCATCTGTGGCGATTCTTTGGCTTTAATCTTTTCATCTGGAACTTTACTCACACTGTCAGAATTATTTTTCTCTTTCTCAAGAATTCTTGATTCAATTGATTTTCGTATGTTGTTATTCAAAAGCGTATCAAGAACTTTTGTTGCTGCACTTGGATTAATTTTTGATACCAAATTACTAGTAAGTCCTTCAAGTCTGTTCTTTTTTCTGGTCATAATCTCTGATTTTTGGGCTGGTGGAATAGAACTTTTATATAAAGAACGAGCTGACATGCTTTTTAGCGGATCGACAGTCGTTGCATTATTAACATTTGTTTGAGATACAGACAACAAATCATTTTTTCCACTTTCTTTAGAATCCTCTTTAGTTGTATTTTGATTTATATCTTTAGAAATATTTGTGTTTACACACTTATCTTCAGATAATTTTTTAGACAATGATTGGACCACTTGATCTAAACTAGAATGAACCACAGCTTTGTCTGCTTCTAATCTGTGTCGTTTTTTAGGTGTCACTATCGGAGCGGAATTCCGAATTGGTGATACTTTTGATTCTGATCTGGGTGAGGATATTCGATGTGTTTCAAACTTTGACGATTCTATTTTCGCTTCAGACTCTTTAGATTTGGGTAGGGATTTTTCTAAATCGTGGACCATTTTATGAACAGCTTTCAATTTTTCTGAAGTCTCATAAATTTTCTTTGACAGTTCTGATTGTTCTGGTGAAGGTTTTTTGATAGTAAGATCATCATCAATTATACTAACGGCCGCTTCAGACTGATTACTTCCTGACAGAACTGTTGGATCTTCACTTTGTTTAAATACATCGACAGTATTTATATTTGTTTTTGCTGATTTTGAAGAAGACTCATTATTTAAACTCTTTGTTTCTTGTGTGGGAATGGAAACATTTTTAGAATAATCTTTTTTTCCTTTTTCCGTAACACTTTTTTGTTTTGTTACATCTTCCGTGGTATCATTGTGCGTGTCACCCATGCAGTTGGTTTCAGTACATAAAAACTTTTCAGAATTAACAGTTTTTAAATTTTCATCAAACTCTGCCGTGACCAGACTAAGACTCAACGGATTACTTGTAGAAGAGTTTATATGATAATGTCTCTTTTTTAAAGGCAATTTGTGTTCATTAGTATCCTTACCACCTTTGTTTTGAGATTCCATTAACTGTTTTTTATGCCTTCTTTTAGAAGTTGGGGTCACAATTTCTTGATTATCAGACGTTTTTCTTTTTTTTGACGCTCTTTTAATTACTTTACTCGGTGGTGCTGGTTCAATTTGTGGTTTTTCTTTCTCGACTGTTCTTTGGAGAATAGGTTGAGTGTTCACAATTAATTTTGGAGCAATCTGGCACAGTTTGATAAAATTCGATATAAGACTATCCATGTCCTGAGTGAATTTTTGATCAACAGAATCTACAGAATTCCTATTGGTATATGATTCTCGACACTTTGAAACTGATCTAGAGCGGTGACGCCTTTTGCTTCTATGTCGATGGTGTTTATTTTCAGTTTTAACTGTTACACGAGAGGGTCGTTCCGTGGATTTTAAATTAATCTTAGGCGGTGCAAGCACGACAGTCCTTCTGTGCTTTTTAATATGGTATGTAGGCTTTATATGTGGTTTCTTAAAGTTTAAAAAGACATTTCTAGACAAAGATTTATTTGGAATATAAGAGTTTCGTGCTTTTTCGAAAATACTGGGCAGTGGTCTTGAAGAGTTTTCTTTCTTTGTAGAAGGCACATCTTTCTTTGCCTGTTTCCGATTCTTCGGAGACAGCGTTCTTGGATAGTGCCTAAGACTATCAGAATCCTTTTTGGAACTGGATAATTTAGTCCCCGTACTAATTGGAGATACTCCAAATTTATGAGTAAAGATTGGTTTAAGTGACGGTAGAGAATTTCCGGAATTAATGTTTTTCGTAGGAGATTTCAACAAAGTGTTGTTATTATTGTGACTAACTTTGAAAATATTGTATGTAGTAACTGGCTTTTGTAAGCCACTAAAAACTGGTCCAGGAGCAAACGGATCTGAGGAATTTAGTCTCAATACATGTTTTTGATTAGCTTTACTAAACCCATAATTATATTTTGAAGGTAATGGATATTTTGTGCATACACTGATATATTTCGGACTAGCATTAGGTTTCCGCAAATATGTTTCACATTCAGAGTCACTTGAACTGTGTCCTAATGTGAGACTACTGAATGTTTTATTTGATAATAATAAAATTTCTTGGTCTGATACGAAATGTTTTTGATTTTTATAATAAGATCGATTTCTCACCGATCGTGTTTTTTTAAGTTTTCGCATTCGCCTTCGCATACTTCTTATGCTATAATCTGTTTTATATCCGGATTTATCGCTTTTATAGCCGGATTTATGATCACTTTTATATCCAGACCGGTAACAATCACTTTTATAACCTGATCGGCATCCATAATCACTTTTATAGCCCGATTCTATCAGTCTGCTGCAACTTTTGTAAGGTTTAAACTCATAATCACTCTTGTAACCTGAAAGAATATCTTTGTATTTTGGATTTAGGTCAATTTGTTTCCATGTAGGATCCAAAGGATCATCTACCGCTGCTTCATTTTCACTTTGATGATCTCTCCAAGAATTATTAACTGGTTTATTATTCTTATTGTTTTTGGGTAAATTTGCTAATTTACTATTAACTTCTTTCCTCTTTGCATAGACTCCCGATAATACAGATCTATTGGAAGGTAATGAGTCATCATCACTATCAGCTGAATCATATTGATTTTTGTCTCTTAGAGTTTTAGTTGTTTTAGCAGCCTTCGTCTTGTTTTGTGGTTTTCGACCAACTTTTTTTCTAGGCGGGTAAAGAACTCTATCAGTAGCGTATAACATTCTATCTAGAGCGGCTATATCCAACTTATGATCGTTTTTCTTGGTCTTTTCAAATTTATTTTGTTCTTGTTTAAGCGGAACTGGAGAAGGTGATTCTGTTTTTATTTGTTTTATTTCATTTTCTATTCGCTTCTTTGAGAAATCACAATCACTTGAATCAGATCTATTAAGCGCTCTACCTCGAGTTTTTGATTTAGATCTAGCGCTTTTCCTTTCAACAGTATTTTCCTTTTGAATTGACTTTTTGCTATGTCGAGTATGAGTTTCATCCATATCGTGCCTTCGTAACGGTGAATGTGTGGGCGAATTGTGATTCGACAAAATACCAGAGTCGGGAGAAACATTAGGCGGATCATTATTGTTATGAAAATCATTAATGACATCAACTCTTGACTTGGCTTCTTTTTGAGATTCAGAAACTTTATTATTAAATTCCTCCATTTTTCGGACCTTACGAGGCCGTCCTCTTTTTCTCCTAGATTCGATGACAATATTTTTGACATCTTCCTGAGATTCAACAGAGTTTGTACTAATTGTGTCTAGTTTTTGAGAATCTATCTGACTAATAGAGCCGTTATCCGCACTGGCTACGGTTATAGGTGAACTCTTTAAGAGGTCACTTGCACTACCAATTTCTGAACCTCCTGACGCTATATCTAAATTCATGAAATCGTTGTTATCGACACAATCCTCTAAACTTAGTGGGTTTGGTATAGATAATCCGACAGATTCTGTCACAGACGTTATTTCTTCAAGATCTTTATTAATTTGAGTTAACTCTTCCGTTTGCTGTGGGCTTAGGTGTTGAGTACTATTTAAATAAGTAGGGGCTATCGGTGGGATATCTGATAAATTATTTATTTGATCCAAAACACATTCACTAATGGTACCCACTCCACCCATTGTATTCGTATTTAGAGCACATGTTAACGATGAAGCTGCAGCAGAATTGATGGACGTTAGAGGGGCAGTACTACTCAAAAGTTGAGTTTTTGCTTCAAATTGTTGCAGCAAACTGGACGCATAATGGGAGGCACTTTGATGAACTGTGTCAGATTGCGAACATTCATTCTCAGATCCTGAGGAATCGGCGGTTGCTCTTTGTATTGCAGCTGTGACTAGCTGCGGAGTCAGCTCCATTTCACTACTTGAACCGTCTCCTGCAAAAATATTTTTTTAAATCAATACCTTTTTCTATATACCAGCATTTTAGTTATTTATTTGCAAATAAGCTTACCATTATCTGCTATGGACTTGTCGCTCTCAGGCGACGCGGTATGAACAGGAAAGGTCGAGAAATTGGGCTGTTGCGCCGGCGCGCTCGATGTTTGTTCTGGAAATAGTTCCGCAAGGTCCGCATCGTCGATGACCTGTGAAATTTATTTTGGGTTAGTTTATCGCGTCATACTAGACTTATAAATTCTTCACGTTTGTTAAAGTTCTATATTCAAATTCAAATTCAAATTCAAAATATTCTTTATTCAAATAAACTTGTAAACAAGTGCTTTTGAATCGTCAACTCTACTGCTGGTTCGGAAAGCTGTTCCTACCGAGAAGAGCCAGCAAGAAACTCGGCGGTTGCTCTTTTTAAAAAAAAAAATACAATTCTTAATGCTAGTTACATTTAATGTTTCTATCTTGTACAGGGTCGAACAATATTTATATCCACGCATTTTTATCGTCTAAATAATCCTCAACAGTATAGTAGGCTTTCTGTATCAGCCTCTCCTTAATAGTGTTTTTAAACTGCTGTAATGGCAAAGTTAAAATTGATTGTGGAATTTTATTATAGAATCTTATACCCAAACCCACAAACGACTTACGTACTTTTTCAAGGCGCAAAGCAGGGGCCGCTAGCTTATGTAGGTAAGTCGGTATATTGAAGGAAATCGTAAACTAGAAAAACATTATTAAGAGGAAAAATAAATCAGTCAATTTTATGGAAGAATAAAAGAAAACCTTATAAAAAATTACGTTTTCCATGAAAACTTCTATTTTTATTATTGTACAAATGCTACCTTTTTGTCATATCTTTGTATTTTGTATACATACTTAGTATACATTTCACATATAATACGGTGAGATGAAAATCATTGACTAGTGAAAATAGTGTTAAATATGGCAATATGGCATGACATGTGACTAGAAAGAGGAATAATAAAAAGGGTTGAATATCATGAAATGCATATAAAAGGAGTAGCGCCAGAGTTGACAAATGATAGGAGACAATGTAAGGGAATAACACGTACTGACCCCACTTAGAGTGAGATAAGGGCAGGAGAATGATGAATGTGTATACATTTCAGTTATAACTTTACCTGTAGCTGACAAGCGGCAGCGAGGGCGACACTTGAATCATCGGCAGAGGCATGAGCAGAGCCGCCAGCAGCGTCTGCGGTGTCTGAATCCGATGACGACGACGATGACGACGATGACGACGACGACGACGATGATGTTGAGGAAGAAGTGCTGCCACACGCACCACTTTCTGCCGCCGAAGACGCGAACTAATAAAGAAAATCAATGTTTAAATTTTGGTATTATGTAACGTAATATATTTACCGTAACATATACAGTCGCGATATCTTATTGAATTGCGCCTGTGCTATTGGATTTTAAATCTTTCAATTCTCCATATTGTCTCTTATGTATTGTATAGACTGGAGCAATAATAGAGAGATATTGCCTTTTGTTCGAATTTCTAGATATATTTCGAAATATACCCATATGATTTTGCCTTTTTTAGTCTAATAGAAATTGTGAATATTTTCGTTTCCTCATTACTCATATAATATATTGATTTATAAATCAAAAGTCTATTTGTTTGTTAAGCTTTCACAGCTAGCGCAATGCTGATGATATTTGGCACTAATGAAGCTTATATATTAGGCTTACATCTACACTTATTATAAAACAAAGTCCCCAAAATCTATCTGTCGGTATGTGATCGATTTTCTCAAAATCTACTGAACGGATTTTTATACGGTTTTCACTTCATGATAATGCAATTCTTGTTTAGATAGTAGTAGATTGAGTAGTAGATTTTCCGGATCGGCTTAAGCTATTTTGATGTGACACTGGAAGAATACTTTTTATCGTAGAACTCCCGTAAGGTCGGGATTTAAGCTGGAAAAACTATAAAACACACTAATTTACACATCGCGTGAGAAGCTACGGGCACTAGAATAAAATTACAAAAATATATTTTCTATATTTATTTTTATAATTTTAACATTATAATTTACACAAACGAAGTTGCGGGTAGAGTTACTTTACTACATCTGTTCAAGTAAAAAGGAAAGCAACCATTTCGTTAAGGAATTATTGACTTGATCTCAAACAGTTGGACACTAACGACAATAATCACAGAGTGGTGCCATTATACCGAGATTGATTTAGCGCAATAGTATAAAAGTTTCGCAAAGCGAGCTGTCTATCGTATTAGTATTACGCCTTTAGTCACCGCACAGATTACTGAACAAGACACGGAATAGGCTTTAAAGGCGACGAATAATTATATCGTAGTAGCCACGGATTCTCAGACAACGAAGAAATAGTTTTAGCTAATTTCACGCTTATCTGGAGTAAAAGATATTGTCATTTACCCCAGATAAGCAATAGGTATATGTTTTTATTGCATGTATTTTATTGTTTGTATGCATTGATTTATATATTATTGTTATTGGGTGAACGTGTCCTACCGTACTTCCTATCCTACTAATATTATAAATGCGAAATTTTTTGAGTATGGATGAATGTTTGTTACTCTTTCACGACGTATCCGCTGAACCAATATCAGTGAAATTTGGCACAATTATTCCTTATACACCGGGTTAACATATAGGTTATAGAAACCCTGTTAATTCTACAGGAATATGATGACATTGAAAAGCGCCAATTTTTATTAACCTATCACGCGACAAGAGTTGACGCAAAAGAAGTTGATGGTAGAAGCTTGTCATTTATAACAGTACATTGTTGTCTTCGCTTTCAAAGAAACGGGCGTGCATACATGAACTGTCATAATTTATAGTTTGACTATTCCTATAGTTATCGTCAATTTTTATAAATCTATACTACTCATAATATTTAAAATGCGAAAGCCTATCTGTCTGTCAGTAACGCTTTCACGACTAAATTTAGAGTCTTTGTATTATAAATTTAATTTCTTGATTTATAACAAATGAATTTAAAAAATAGTAATTATTCATGTGAAAATATAAACATTTTTATGTCATAGATATTCTAGCATCATTACATCACATCATCAAAAGAGACGCTTGCGGCTCGCGAGCCTCAGGTTGGCGACCCCTGCTCTCGGTCATAAAATGCTTAATAATATACATCTATATAATAAGTCAATGTTTTTTGATCATTTTTTTTGTATATGATTTTACATATTTTCTTAAGCGACTTTATCTACACTAATATATAAAGCTACGGACTTTTTTGTTTGTGTAAACGCGCTTATCTCAGGATCTACTGGACACTTTAAAAAAATCTTTCAGTGTAAGGTAGTCCATTTATCGGGGAAGGCTATATATCATCACGCTAAGATGAATAGGAGAGTAGCAGCAATAAAAAATATTGCGAAAAAAAACAAAATTAAAATTTTTCGTCGTGTCCGCTAAGTAAACGATGATCACTCATAATTAACTCACGATAACTACTAATGTTCAAAATTTAAATTCTCGAAAAAAATTGTGAAACACTGATTTCCATGTGAGCGAAGCTGCTGTGCACAACTAGTTATAAATATGTATACATTTTAGTTAATAACATTAGAGAACAGTTCAAAGTGGTAGATTCCGGCCAAATGTGATGTAGTGTTTATGAAACAGTGACCTTAATAATGTATTTATAGACAATGCGCGAAGAAAAAATATCTCTTGGGAGGAGTCTAGTAATAATTAATCATTCAATAAATTCCATATAGCTGAAAAATTTTAATTAACGCATATGCATCATTTTTTCATTTATAATGGTAATGAAAACAAAAAAAAAGTCTATATTATATTTAGAATATGATCATCCTCATCCTCCTGTCCTTATCCCACTCTAAGTGGGTCGGCACAATATGTTGTCACCTAATTTGGCTACGTCTTTTACGACCGGACGCCTGTGAGTCGTCAACTTACTTTAGTCGCATTATTATGTCGTTATTACGACACCTCGGTAAGAAAGATCTATTCTAGTGAACCGGATAACACCACACGGTGGGTCAACTTACCTCAGTCGCCTTTTATGACACCTTGGTAAGAAATGAGGATAACCTTTATTAACAATATTATTAATAATTCGAAACTGTAACCGCTTTTCTGTATTTTATAATAATAGAATATTAGTAATCGAAGTAGTTACAGTATGGAAGACCTACCACACTGCCCCAATGCGGATTGGTAGATAACACGTATCTCATAATATAGTAGGATAACATAATCTCAATAGATATTTCGGCTTCTTTACGATGTTTCCCTTTGCCTTTTGTAACTTTTCTATATACCTTGTTTTTTGTGACAAATTGATTGATTAATGTTATTCCTTTGATAGGTCAATTTTTTTAATTTTAGTGTACTGCTACTGTAAACTATAGGTGTTGCGTTTAAAAAGAATTGATATACAGAACAACTAATCAATAAGCGGAAGGGCAAGCAGCCCTCGCAATGCAAGGGGTTGAAGTGTCGTGTGGCCGGCGACCTTATCACAGCTCGCATATCAAACGTCCGGAACTACCCCACATTACGAACAGGGGCTATTTTTACAACAAAAAAGGGAAAATTTTGATGAACAATTCATTTCTAAGAACAATATCGTAATTATTTAATAATGGATAGGAAAAACCCTTGAAGTATAGACTGGCCCGTTGGCGCAGTAGGTAGTCACCCTGCCTTAAGCTCCGCGGGTCGCGGGTTCGATTCCCGACGAGGAAGAATTTGTCGGTCTTTGAGTCTGGTTATATATATGTATTTAAGTATGTATTTAAAAATATATAGGTATATATTCACCAGTTATCTGTTTACCATAACACAAGTATTAACTTACTTTGGGGACGGATGACCGTGTGTGTAAGTGTCCCATTTATTATTATTTATTTATTTATATGTCATTAAACTAATTCGATTAAAACCATAATTGTACGCAAGATAAAGTTTTGCTTGCAAATACTTCGATGGTGGGTAGAGGCTTCAATCGTAATTTATCTAAACACGAACAAAAAAAAAAGAGATAAATTGCAAAGGAAAAATAACAAGGTTTCAACGCCCAGTCGTATTTACTGTAAATAAAACGAGGAACTAGGTAAATTTAGAAATAGTTTATTACCGGTGAAATAAACCATATACGGCCTTGAAAAAACGAAGTTTTCTCTCAACACCATGTTGTGATTATTTAAGCTCATATTTTAGAGAGAGAAAATAGAATGTACAGTGCAGATTTATTTTTCCTCCGAATCGAGATATCTTGATAAGTTGCTCATCATGTTAAAACAATCGTATGATGACGTACTTCAGCAATGCCTGTTAAACAGAAACCTGTTTATAAAGAGAATAACAGAAGATGGGCAAACTACATGGGTGTGGAGAGGAAGAACCGAGTCTTCCTTATGGCTGAGTGCCTCATGTACTGGCAAGTTGGGAGAAACTAGATAAGGATGAAGTTAAAGTTGAGGGACCTAACATATATCCCCTTCAGGTTTTATAAAGCAACGGGCATATGACACCATCGGGATACCAGTAAAACCCTTGTCCCAACATGGGAAGTGGGTGGGATAGTCCGGAATAAGAGCTGATCATCCATCCTGTACCAACAGGCGGAAGATTAGATTAGATAAGATGATAAGGGACTGACTGGACCGCGCTGAATTCTTAAGCAATACAATCTTCATTTCTTATTTAAATAATATAGACGAGTGGTCGATTTACTAATGATAATTTGCGTTTATAAATGTGGAATCTACTTAAATTGCGCTAGTAAATACATTTTGCAATGAAAAGAAACATTTGGTCGCTATTAAATTAAATCACGCTATCGCAACATAGACAAATATGAAATGCATGAAAGTCATTTGAATCGACAATAGAGTAACGGTGTCGTACCTAACAGACGGCGCCGACACGAATATCACATTAACGACCTCGTGATCTGCGAAGATTTATATCTGACAGCA
This sequence comes from Morpho helenor, assembly GCA_029227775.1. NCBI lineage: Eukaryota > Metazoa > Arthropoda > Insecta > Lepidoptera > Nymphalidae > Morpho > Morpho helenor. The sequence goes on from JARGCU010000006.1 coordinate 10,569,580, forward strand.
AGTCAAACACAACGTCTGTCGAATAGCTTTCAAATGCTTTTTGTTCGTAAAAATAGGTGGGATTTTTTCGCGAAATACGTACATACTTGCAGAACAAAAACTTTATTCGATAACGTTCCTTAAAATATATACAAATTGCAAGCCGTCCTATGCTGTTGAATAGGACGACTTCCTGGTTTTTTGTTTCAAATTTGGCATATATTTACAGGATTTAAAATCTCATCATAATATTTGAATATTATTATGAGATTGGAGATTGGAGATATGACGGAGATCGGTTCACAATCCATCGAATCGTCGTCTTTCGTGTCGTACTAGAGGAACGATTTTTGGGGTACACACAGGTCAAGGTCTGGAAAAATAGGTTACTTCACTTCGCTATTGAAATCAACTCAGAAGAATTCGAAAACCGAAGCTTGTGAAATATAAATGAAATTTTTTTCTCTTTATTCGCTACGGTCTGATAGTATGTCGGGCTTTCATTAAAATATTTCTCGAAACCATACTATTCATACTCATCATCATCATGCCCCTGCCCTTATCCACTCTAAGTGGGGTCGGCGCTACATATTATAAACAGTGGTCTATTCTACTCAGGCGGATACCACACGGTGGGACAACTTACCTAAGTCGCCTTCTACGACACCTCGCTAAAAAATGATAGTGGTATATTCTACTTTACATAATCATATTTGTACATATTCGACTGGACCAGCACAACATGTTTTTCTCTTCCATTCTCTCCTATATTTCGCCAACTCCGGCGAGACTCCTTTTATATGAATGTCATACATACTTCACACAATCCATCTCTTTTAAGGCCTCCCTCTAGTCACATATTGTATGTTAGATTTATAATTTAAAATAAATTTGGTACTGCTATAAATCATATAACGCTATAAGGAAATGCTTATTCATTATTTTAATAACGCAACAGATAAAAAAGGCAAGTTACATACAACCAAAAAGCAAAATAATATAACGTCAATCTAATACAATACAATTCGTTGATCAATCTTCAAATTCAGGCGCCCCGAGATGTAAACAACTTTTTTTATTACGACTATTGGTCTCAATGGCCATTCAACTCTTCATTTGGACGTTTTGGCAAGTCTATTGACTCGTACCCAGCGAACACTAGCTACCAGCAAACTGGTAAAGTTTTATTATTAAAAACTTGTATAAATATAATCTTTGTATGCCATATACCATATATGATTACATCACAGGATTCTAGATAAAATTAAGGTGTACACAATGATAAAACTAATAAAAAATTAATTCTTTGTTTGCATAATTTTATTTTATCTTAGATGAGATAAAATGAATACTCAAATAATAACGGTTACTATGATATACATCAGTATAATTAACAGAGAGTAAAACAAAAGTATAAAAACATCAAGGTCAGTTCATAATCCATATCATAAAAAATATATCAAGTGTTCTATGAAATCAAAAATCTTATTCTTGGTTTCATAGAACTGAGACTAGACTTTTGTAAAAACAAAAGTTTCCGATATTTTAAAAATATATTTTCCGTCATACACGTGTCAATTATTCAACTAAGAAGTAATTAAACCATAGAGTTATTAGGTATACTAGATTAGGGAAACCAGTCTAAAATGTGCCATATTACAATAAGGAGAAAGCAAATGAGGGCTTTATCTATCTCTCTTTTTTATGTATGTGATTAGACAAAGATGAATTAAACGATTTTCATTTTCTCTCTCATTATTTATTGTGTCATTATCACTTACAGGCCTGCCTGCCGAAAAGCGTATGATAAATTGCTATATAAATTAAAAATTAATTAAATCCACTAAAAATATATACATAATAAAATATAGTAAACATGCTCATATTTCCCCCACATTAGTGATTCATTGGTAAATACGTGGCCGTTAAGTCCAAAATGTATAAAGAAGCTAAACCTACTCGTAACAAAGCGAATCTTAGAAGTTGATTGCATGGTTCATCGACCTGTACCAAATGTCGAGAACAATACTTACTGGTAATGGAGCACTTCAAATGATCGTGTATCGCGGCTGATCTTAAATCATATTTAGTTGAATGGAAACTATGAAGCTCGGCGATTAGTCGCGGATTACGCGAAGTTTAATTACTATGTACTCAAAATGTAGAAAATTTTATCAGAGAATGCCATCTCACCTGTCCCTTTGATTCACCTGTTGGTACATACGAAACCCTTGCAATCTTTGGTCCCCCTTTGGGTGTTAAATATGTACAAAGAATAATATTATTTCCTATAACACAGATGTTATGACGTAGAGGGACTCCATAGAGGGAATGTACCATCTTTTACATGCTTATCTTAACAATTTACAAGCTTGTATATTAAAATCTTGGGCAGACAAATTACTTTTATATAAAAAAAAACTATATTTAAATATAAAATAACTTACATTCTTGAAATGATTCTGAGTAATTTTTTTACCCACAAAGGACACTGATATCGTAAAATTGATCGTTTGTATGTGAGATGCAACTGGCAGAATATTAACAGCATTTATTTTGGGACTAAGGTCCACGAAGACGAAGTCGTTGGAACAGTATATTAATATGTTTTGATATTTCATGTTCATTAGACTACTATTTTTTACATACATACAATAAAAATTAAAAAAATATATTTTTCAACATTTCTGATCGTTTTAATATATTTGTAGACGGACAAAAAGAATTAGATTTTAAATATCATAAAACTTTAGATTGTTATACAAGTCTATAAATTATACAAATCTTTGGAATCTAATCTTTAAATGTCAAACGAGATCCGCATTTATAATTATACCCACATGGTCGTTACCGACGTTTATTATTTCAGTCTGAGAACATACAAAATTAGAGCTTATATTATAAATAATTTTTAACAAAAGTTCTACAATATTAAATGCAGCTCATTTATTTTTAAATCAGCATAAACCACATTATTTTGTAAAGTCTACTGAATTTATAAAACTCTATGTCTTTTGATAGCGCGAGTTTAATACAAAATTGAGAATAGAAAATACCTCGTTATACGGCACTATCTCTTCATTCAGCATTTAAGTAGGCGCTATAGTAATCAGAATTTGTTACTACTGCTAGGTTGACAGTATAATATGTTACAGAAATGGGGTAGGGACCTGCAATCGCTGACTACGGGTCTCAAAAGAAGAGATGTTGAGGTTCAAAGGTAATCCCTAACAAAGTGGACTTTAAAAGGGTTCCACTCAGTCATTAGTCCTAAGCGGCGCAAGATTGCATGTACAACTGAAATCACTAGACGAGACTTATAACCAGCAATGGACCCCTATCGATTGAAAAAACAGAAGAAATAAAGCATAGAATATGTTCGGCACTTAACGATCGAGATAGGCCGTGAACTTGACTGCGGCAGACAATCGATTGCGGTGATCAAATAGCGCGGAAGGGTAAGAGAAAGGCCGATCCGCAATATTTGTGAGTCGGCTCCGCTCAGTGGATAAAGAAAACCAACCGGTTTACTCAACACAAATGCTCGATTTAAACGCTTATTGTATTAACAAGCATAACTGTAGAACAAAAGTCTACAAATATATCGGAAGCTTAACAATTTACAATATAATTAAACTAGCTGCCCCTCGTGATTTCACCTTCTAGGTAAATCTTATATAGAGAGTAAGATGAAAAGAAAAAGTATGTACCTAGTTACAGAGAAGAATTTTCTGCAAGCATTAATTTTCCTGGAATAAAAATAGCCTTGTGTTCCAGATTTAGATTCCAGATTTACCAGTATGCGAAATTCCGGTACAAATCCGTTAAACCGTTGGAGCGATAAAAACACCCTTTTTCTCAAACTTTTCCTTTATAAGTAAGATTAAGAATATTTTGTAACATCGCTAACTACTGCAAAGAAAACCTTGTAACTTTTGTTTTTATCGCCTTACTTTTAAGACTGTTATTATTATTTTTCTTAGACATAAAGAGACCTCTATTAAAATCTATATCGACTATACTAATATATAAAACTGAAGAGTTTATTTGTTTGTTTGATTGATTGTTTTACTTTTATTTTTATTGATTGTTTTATTTTTTATCTTTATTTTAATGATTGTTTGATAATTACTTATAATTAACTCATGATAACTACTTTTATGTTCAAAATTTGTCCAAAAAATTGTGATACACTGAAGCTGCTGGCAATGCTAGTCTTATATAAAATGACTTACTTTTTATTATCAACATTTTAATTCTCAAACGCAGAAGATCATCACAAAGCCATTTTAAGAAATTTATAAATGTTCTATATATGTATATCTCCAACCTAACTCATCGTGAGAAAAATGAAAATTACAATGTTTATTTAAAAATAACAAAGCATAAATTCTATCCTTATGTACGAATAATTTTTATATTTCCGTCAAATTATATATGTTTAGTATCCATGAATAATACATGACACACGTGCAGTTTCGGCAGTTAGTTTATTGGCGTTGCACTCCAAAAGTAACATGATTTTGGAGGTGATTTTAAAATTGCCGAGAACAATATTTTAATTTCCATTCCACAGATTTATGGATTTTATCCTTAAATTCATTAATCTGTTAAACCATCTTGGCTGATTATAAATACCAGTGGTTTTTTTGTTTCCTTCTACGAACGGAAACGGGTAAAACTGTTCAGCGGTTAGATTGTGCAACGAATGTGTCTCATTGATAATTGCAATTTATCACACGCTCTTCGATGAAGGAAAACATCATGAGGAAACCTGCATATCTCTAGAGAATTCTGGAGATATGTGTAACCTACCAATTCGCATTGGAGCAGCATGGGGGGTCTTAGCTCCAACCTTTATTTCCAGAAACCGAGAGAGGAGGCCTATGCTTGCAATGTTACTTAAGTTAAAAGTACCTAGGTGACCGGGCCTTGCTCGGTAATTTTTTAAACATATAAAAAAATTTAAATAAAAAAAATAAAATAAGCGCTGGTGACATGTGGGACTCTATCCCGGGTTTTGAAATTATTTGATCCGCCCGTTACCCATTGGGCTATCACAGGATTACGTTTGACAGCTAAAATATCATTGGCAATCAATTCTACATTTAAGCAATTTTTGCCCAAAAACAGGAACAAAACAACATTTCTTTTAAATGAAACCTACGTAGATCCGATTTTTCTCCCTCAAACCCCAAAAAGGTAAAAATTTTATGAAAATCGTTGGAGTCGTTTACAAATGTCGATTAATAAATTTACAAGATTAAATCATTTAAATATTATGGATGTGTTTGTTGTTAATAACAAACACAATAACAATCACTTAAAAAATATGTATATCAAAGCGACATAAGTATCGATTCAGTATTTTATTTTTATGACACGTGAATCTAGATCATCCTGAAGATCGATCATAATTTTTATCGTCAATTCGTCACCCAAATACACGACGCTTAGGACATTTTCTATAAACGCCTGTTATCGAGGTCGTACACTCGCGTAATTGGTAACGTTTATTGATTTAATTTATATACGATAAGTTAACAGCTCATGCTTTGAATTAAATTCAATTTAAACTTATCTTAAGCGTGGTATATTTACGAATATTATTCTATAATATAATCGTACACGTTAATATTAAATTATCCGGTTTTGTCTGACATCAATTATGTGGGTTTAAAGCTTTTTTTATAATACAAAACGAAAATATTAATCTTAAGCCGCTCTATCTGAGTATCATCATCATCCTGCTCCCCTTATCCCACTCTAAGTGGGGTCGGCACAAAATGTTATAAACATGTATTGTCACATGATTTGGACTTTACGACCGGCCGCCTGTCTGACGTCAAATTACCTTAGTCGTATTTTACGACACCTCGGTAAGTAATGAGGATGGTCTATTCTACTCTGCCGGATACCACACGGCGGGTCATACTTACCTTAGTCGCCTTTTACGAGGACACCTCGGTAAGAAATGAGGTTTTACTGAACCGGATACCACACGGCATACCGCTCTATCTAAGTACCGAAGCCAAAAATTATATAGATCTATACTGTTTAAATAAATTAATATAAACCCAATGTTGAGATTATATTTATATAGTAGCTTCCGTGTATTGTAGAGCTCACCTACATTAATATATTTTTTAAATAGTGTATACTACCATCTTTAATAACAACGCATCAAAAACTCATAATTAAATTTAGTAATTCAAAGCAACTTAACTCAATAACTAAAGAAAATATTTTATTACATTATATAAGACCTACTTTTAAATTCTCTCTTCTAAAATCTTTTTTGTTCATTTACTTTTTATTACATAATAAAATTTACTCAATATGAATAAGACACTGTGGAACGTTACGTATATTTTGTAAATTAGAAATGCTGATTATAATAAATTGAGATTACGTTTTTATAAAATTCGGATGTGCTCTATTTAAGATTTAGCGGCAACGAGTACAAGATTACTTTATCTTATCGCAATGCACATAATCACCGGTTTACATATACGGATAGCCCGCATCAGAGCGAGTATCGCGATCCGCGCCGTTAATAGACGATTATTTTCAGTTTTAGTTTTTTGTCCTCACTCGCTAGCACCTACGCGTTAATAGAACAGGGCTGCAATCCTGATATTAAAAATCTAAGACTAATAATTCAATGCGTTAAAAAATTCAAAGGACAATTTCTCTTAAAACCCCTAAGTATTTTGTATTACACTTGTAATATAGTATTTATTTTCTACAAAGTTGCTTTGTTCCAATTAGTGTATAATGTATGTAGTAACATTGCCAATAAGATTAAAGGTTAAAGTAATCATTGGCAGCCCTGAATGAAGGCGGCTATCCGGTGGCAGTTGATTGTACTCATCAAGGATTTCTGCACTCAAGGACGCTGGTTGCTAGACGATTGCTGTCGAACGCCTCTTATTATTTCTCTTCAGACACATCTCGTTTTTGTCTCAACTCATTTATATTCATGATACATATCGGCAGTTAATCCCTATAAATTGTTTTTGTGCGAGGTAATGTTATCGGTATATCTATACGTATTACAGTTTTTATCAGGATTTAATACAAACAAGAATTTGAATCTAGCCGTTGATATTTTTGTAAATGATATCCAGTTGAAACGAGACTTCTGACGTCAACAATGTGCTGAAGGTGTTTAGCTTGTGTGTCTTCTTTATTGTGGAGCGAAATCAAAATAATGCAGGTGGAGATATATTTATTAGGATACGTCTTACAAGTTAGCGTATTTTATAGCGACTAATAAGTTGCTTATAATGCTGACATTTGATATACGCTGACGTCGCGGTACAAATAATTTAACAAGCCGATTTTAGAAGACATTACAACAATTTTGCACAAAATATTAAATTAAAATCTGCAAGTTAGTCAAGACTTCTTGTTATCGCTAGTATATGTTTATTGATTATATCGTAAATTAATCGTTAACTGATGAAAATTTTAGAAATAGGCGACTGATATCCAGACAGTTATAATAACGGATACAGATCGGAACGGATGGAAAGAATAATACAACCAATAGTCTAAATAGCTCTCTTTGATCCTGTACAAGACAGTAACGACATAATGTAAATAGTATTAAGAATTATATGTTTAAAAGAGCAACCGCCGAGTTTCTTGCTGGCTCTTCTCGGTAGGAACAGCTTTCCGAACCAGCAGTAGAGTTGACGATTCAAAAGCACTTGTTTACAAGTTTATTTGAATAAAGAATATTTTGAATTTGAATTTGAATTAATACTAATTTAGGAGCGATATAACTTACATAGTATTTTTTATTTTGTTGTATATATAATAACACTTAAGGAATTAGGTATAATCTGCAAACGTAATTATTTGCTTTAAGACTATAATATCATCATAAAAGTATGATGTAACAGTATTATTTATATAAGTTTAAATAATATATAATCTATTAAAAATGTTAATATTTTAAACGGGTGCTAGTACACAGCGGTAAATAGTTTAAGTGCGAACTGTAATTTGCTAGACCAAAATATTGCGCGATAGTGAAGAAACGTATAATTATAGATTCAAGGTTCGCGCGACGTTCGACACATGTTCGATATATAAACATTAATATATTGATATGTAAAAATTGTGGCCAGTAAACTAAGATTCATAGCCTCACTTCATCTATCTGCCCTTATCCCACTCTAAGTGGGGTCGGCACAGCATGTTATAAACATGCTGTCACATGATTTGTCTGCGTTTTTACGACCGGCCGCCTGACTGACGTCAACTTACCTCTGTCGCATTTTACGACACCTCGGTAAGAAAGAGGGTGGTCTATTCTACTAAACCGGCCACCACACGTTGAGTCAACTTACCTTAGTCGTCTTTTACGACACCTCGGTAAGAAATGAGGTTGGTCTATTCTACTCAGCCGGATACCCCACGGCGGATCGACTTACCTTAGTCGCCTTTTACGACACCTCGGTAAGACATGACGGTGGTACTATTATATTCAGCCGGATACCACACGACGTATTCATAGCCTCACTTATTTTGTTTAAATCAGTTTTTGTGTTGACGGAGCACCGGCAAAAACTATGCACTATGCTCATCCACTCGGGTTCACTCACCTCGACGAACCGAATGTGCGAACCTCATTTGTCTGCTACGATTTTTTGTGGCATATGGCTAGGTTCACGGCATTTGAGCAGATGTTAAACAATTAAAAGCCGCCTTTTTATTTCGTTTTCTGATAAATTAAAGCATGTACATATAGTAAATGGACATAGAATATTTAATGTGAGTACGCTTGGACCTACCTGACAAAGCGAGGCAGCAAGACTTTCTTATGTCAAATCAATCAAATGAAAATCAATATTTACACGAATCATGACCTAGGTGCAGGATATCTAATAAAGGGATCGAGCGTGTGTTAAAAATGAGGCTGATTTTTAAAGGGCAACCTCTGCTTTTAATAGATCTATCTCGGATCTGCAAGTGATAACACTACACTACACTACTAGACCTCAATCTCCGCTACACAAACGTCGTTTGACTTTTTGCGAATCCATACATAGACATACAATACGATTCGTATTGTATATATACCATACATATCATTCAAATTCAAATAATTCTTTATTCAAATTGGCTTTTACAAGCACTTTTTATTCGTCAAATTACAATGAGGCTAACTGGTTCAGAAAAGTGCTCTTACCAAGATGAACCAGCAAGAAACTCGGCGGTCACTCATCATTCTCCTGCCCTCATCCCATCTAAGGATGGTTGTAAGTAGGGTTACCTAACCAAATCATGTGACAACATGTTATAAACATGTCACATGATTTGGTTAGGTATTTCACGACTGGCCGCTTGCCTGACGTCAACTTACCTTAGTCGCCTTTTAAGACACTTCGGTAAGAAATGAGAGTAGTCTATTCTATCTCAGCCGGACACCGCACATTGGGTCAACTTATTTTAAGTCGCCTTTTACGACACCTCGGTAAAAATGAAGGTGGTCTATTCTACTCAGTCGAATACTACACGGCTAAATATGGCTACGGCGGTCACTATTTACAAAAATAAATATTTACACTGCAAGAACAATCCAGTCAATTTTGACAAGGTTCCGACGATTCAAGGGTGTATGCAAATGTACATCTCGTCGACAAAGCGTATTGCGGGCAGGAACAAAATAAATAAAAACGAAACGGGGACAAGGACAAAAGGACTACCGCTGAGATCCAACGAACATGTAAGAGGACGGCGTGTCACAACGATAATTGCTTTTATTAAAGTTTTAACATGTCGTATTTTTGAACTCAAATGTGTCGTTTGAATACATTTATAAGTAATAATTACACAGCTGCTTAACTACGTTTTAATGCTTTGACGAGTGTATCGACGTAATGTAAATTGCGTGTGTGTTAATATTTTGTTACTAACTCAAAACAGAACTCAAAAATCATATACCAGCTATAGAGGAAATAAAAAGCTGTGATAGCCCAGCGTTGCGACCGTGTGAATCTCTAGTGACGATCATGGGTTCAAGCTCGGGCAGACACCAATGAGTTTTTCTATTAAAGCTTATGTGTCTAATTGATAATTGCAATTTATCACACGCTTTTCGGTGAAGGAAAACATCGCGAGGAAACTGGATATCTCTAAAGAATATAAGGGATATCTGAAACCTACCAATCGGCATTGGAGCAGCGTAGTAAGTCTTAGCTCCAATCCTTCTCTCCAAAAACGGAGAGAGGAGGTCTATGCCCAGCAGTGGGATAGTAACAGGCCGTTACTTACTTACTATAGAGAATAGTCCGCTGGATCATTCTTAACTTATCTGAAAATTTCATTAAAATTTGTCCAGCCGTTTCGGATTCCATAAAAAAGATACAGACAAACATTCATTGTTATATATTAAGACTAGCTGCCTGCCCCTGCTTCGCACGGGTATAAAATATATATCCCATGTCAGTCAGTGTAAAAAAAATGATTAAAATTGATCCAGTAGTTTGATTTATTCCTTACTGCTCGTGGCCTGCAAGCGTTAAATTTGCAGAAAAACAATTTCCTCTCCCTATACCAAGACGATTTCCTGCTATCTTTGGAATATCTAAACTCATATAGTACATTTTTACTTATTTACTTTTACATTTTACCTATGTATTTTATTTTTACAATTAATTACAGAATGTCTTTAAACAAACTCTTAAAAGATTTGAAGTGCTATAGGGTGAAGCGCGGTGTCCTCACGGCATTTTAAATCTGTAATATCTCCGAAAATGTTCACTTAAATTACATGCTGTAAACGGTCATATTGATCTATATTAAATCAACAATTTATTTAAGGTACTTAATTGGATAAGGATTAATGCTGTATTGTGTAAAAATTGCTTTGAACATAAGGCATTATTTTTCGTAAAAAGTAAATGACAAAAAATGCTATTGTGGGTTATCCATAAGAGATAGACATATACCATCGCGGACTTTTCTGTAGACCTTTTCAAGGTGTACAAATACTTAGTACATCATTTTGATAAATCCCGTAGGGTTTAGCCTGCGTTTGCAATGTAAGCAGAAAAAAATGTAATTATTTACAGAAACCTCAAAAATGACAGTATTTCTCTACTCCGTATTGAATGTTATTACACGTACAAACCTTCCTCTGGAATCACTCTATCTATTAAAAAAAACCGCATCAAAATCTGTTGCGTAGTTTTAAAGTTTTATGCGTACATACGATATATGCGACTTTGTTTTATAATATGTAGTATTGATACGTATAAAATACGACACAGATTTATATTTTGAGTGAACATCATTTACAATTAGTGAAACAATACAGACAATAAGCAAATTAGCACTTTATATAATGATACAGCAGATTTTTTAGGCATAATTTATTTAATAATATACGATAATATATGCGGGCTTTATACTTGGAGTATGTAGGAAAAGTACAAAATTAGACCAGTTCGCTTTGAGTGAAATACGTACCGACTTGTTATTAAGTCAAACCTGGGCAACAGCCTCCTGTCTCTATTTATAAAGATAATATATTTATAAAGATCTGTCTATATTTATATAGTTATATTTGTAAAGAATTTTTGACGTTTAGCCTTTAAGACGTGTTTTATCCGGCTGAGTAGAATATACCATCCTCATTTCTTATACTAGGTGTCGTAAAAGGCGACTAAGGTAAGTTAACCCGCCGTGTAGTATCCGGTTGAGTAGAATAGACATAGAAGGCGCCCTTCTTCTTCTTGCCCTTATCACAATCTAAGCGGTGTTGGCACATGTTATGAACATGCTGTCACGTGATTTGGCTGCGTATTTTACAACCGGCCGCCTGCCTGACGTCAACTTCTCTTAGTCGTATTTTACAACACCTAGGTAAGAAAGAAGGTGGTCTATTTTACTCAATCGGATATCACACGGTGGGTCAACTTACGTAAGTCGCCTTTTAAAACATCTCGGTAAGAAATGAGGGTGGTCTATTCTACTCAGCCGGATACAACACGGCTATCCTCACCGAAAACAGTGTGGGGGTTAATAATTTAACTATTTATATTTACATAGTAATATTATAAAATTAAAAGTCCGTGTGTCTATTACGCTTTCAAGGCTAATTAGCTAGTATAATATTGATGAAATTTGACAGAGTTAAAGCTTTTTTTTCTTTCGCAATTCGAAAATACACATTGCATTATTGAGGATATTTAAACGCTTAAGTTAGCGTACACGAAGTCACGGGTACCTCTAGTTACTACACATTTTAACGTTACTCGGTTAATATCGATTACAAATTGAACCAACTACTCACTCCGTTGAAGACATGTTGCGGTTAAAGACTTCGAACTGCATACGTGTTTACGACGTGCGAAAAGTATCCGCAACGCCTTTACAAACCGCAATTCAAACTTTACTATCTGATAAACGTGGCGATATGCTTCAAATAATACTGTGTATATTTTACCATCAAATTTTGAACCTATAATTTATGAACATTTGAATTTCTATTCTTTTTTTATCAACCGATGAACATCCACTTCTGGACATAGGTCTCTTAATAGGATCTCTACGCCACTCGATCTTGCACCGCTTGGACCAAGCGGCTCCTCACGACCTTTTTGAGTTTGTCGGTCCACCTCGTGAGGGTCTACCGACATTGCGTTTTCCAGCACTTTCCGCACTGCATGTCCCGCCTATCGCCACTTCAGCTTTGCGAAATGCTGAGCTGTATCGGTGACTCTGGTAGTTCTACGGATCTCCTCATTTCTGATTTAATCACGTAGAGATAATCCGAGCATAGCTTGATCCATCGCCCGCGAAGCGACTCTGAGCCTTCTTATGAGGTCCATACGGTACGGTTTTTACTTAAAGAGTTTTAAGAAGGTTTAGATTAATATTACATTAAATTAAAATACCCGCGGGGTCGAGATTTCAGGAGGAAAACTTAGGAGGAGGCGAAGCGCACTTAGCTAGTTTTTAATAAAATTAAGTTACAAATCAGAAAATCATAAAGTAAATCGTATGATGAAATAGATTATTCAACAAACTAAGTAGAAAATTACTTAAACCAACTTGATTAGCACGTGTATCGGAATCGAAGCATACTTAAAAGTCGTACTAAGTAAACCTGTTCAACAACTTGATCGGAATATTGTCAAAAATAAAACCGACAGATGGCATTTAATTAGCTAAACCAAACAAGGAAAGTTAAAAAGCCGGAGAAATATAAAATTATTTATACAATAAACAAATATATGGGACAAGTAAACACACGCTTCATCCGTCCCCAAAGTAACTTATAACTTGTATTACGGGTGACAGACAACTGGTAAATACATACATACTTAAATCCTAAATATACCCAGATTTCAAAAAACCAAAAAATTGTTCTGTGACCCGCGGAGCTGAAAAAAGGGTTAGTGCCACACCTGCGACTTGGACCAGTGAAATTTGTCATGTCAAAAAAAAATTAAACTATAAGTTTAATTTTTTTTGACACACACATGGTCGCCCGTCCCCAAAGTAAGTAGTAACTTAATATTTAATACTTAGTAACTGGTGAATATATACATATATAATGTTTAAATACATACTTAAATACAAATATATACCCAGGCTCGAAGAGCCAACAAATTCTTTTTATAGAAAATGTTGGCCCTCGGCGGGAATCGAACCTGCGGCTCGCGGCACTGAAGGCAGGATCACTACCCACTGCGCCAACGGGCCAGTCTTTGCATAAATTGTATAAATCAGATATAATTAAAATGGCGTAACTTGAAAGATTACTCATAATCTATAAAATTATTCGAAAATAACTGCACACCTTTGAAATAGTCTAATGTGTATTTATGTTGCGGTTAGTAGGCGCGGCGGACGCCTTTCACACACTAAACGCGTATCTAGTTCGACATATTAAGCCACATGTCTTTGTTATGAACTAGTTTATATCTATAGTATAATCATAATAATGATTGACAGATTTAAAGTGTAATAAACAGTTATTTTATCGTAGGCAGCTGCTTACAATTGTCGCTACTTATAATTATTTATCTATCAAATTTAGTTTATAGTGATAATAAAATCAATTTGTTTTAATTATAATTTGGTACAACTCTTTTTAGATAAGATAACTTTAATCTACTATAGAACTACTACAAATAGACCTATTTTGATAAGTGTTAAACTGATAAGAAAAATTAATTGCTAAAAAAAAGAATTCACTATATCGTTATGAAAAATTCGTAGGCTTTTAGTCCATAATTTTAGGACATTAATTTCGGTGGTATCTACATATTATTGGGGTAATATTACTTTAATACAATGACATAAAGTTTTGATAGCACATATTAGAAAAAAATCACCCGAAATACAAATGTTGAGGTAAAAATAATCTATAAAAGTAGTATAGAGGCGAAATTAATTGATAATTAAATACAAAGGCGAAATTAATTGTATCTTGTTTTATGATTACACGGAGCTACCGATCTATGTGGATACTGCAGATTATTGAGTTGTATACGTACTTAGAACCTTTTTATTTCCTAACAAATCTATGCGGGCAAAAGCCAGTACGTAACTAATTTTAACGGCAAAACAAAATGATTCCAATTAGGAACGTACCCAATAAATACGTAAATAAATTGAGATATTAAAGCAATCAAAATTACCGAAAAATACATCATAGGTATATACAATTTTATGTGCCATAAAATAAGCGCTACTAAAAGATAAAATAGCAGTGACCAATCGATGAATCCATCGGAATTGATATTCGTCAATCGTATTCGTTTGTATTTTTTATACAAAATATTTATTACAGGTTTTTATAGTGTGTTAAAAAAAACTGATCTCTGTGGCGAGATATCACATATTAAAAATTTTCGTTGTCACCATTAACACTTCGGCTAAAATACAGCGATATTAGAGTTATATTCGTAAGTACAGAGTGTGTATGTTGGTTTGTTTATCTTTCATTCACAACAGAATGGAGAAAAAGTACAAATTATTTTTTGAAATACTTACATTTCTTTTATTTTTCTCACTATTAAACTTCATGCAGATGAAGTTGCTTCCAGAAGCCTAGCTTAGATAAATGATTTTTTTCTTACTTGTTTTAGTTGAATTATTAAGTAACATAAGAAAGCTCTTTTCGCGTGTTAGCTATTATGAGATTACATATATTTTTTGACAAAAAAGTTGCCTTTATTTCCTCTTTCCCTCGGATCAGCGGCACGCTTAGACGTTGTAAAAGTTAAATATTTTTTTATTGTTAAATTTAGTTTGAATACACGAATCCACGACAGTAATTTTTAACTAAAAATTAGGATAGCATAAATGTGAAGAAGTCTTTGAATTAGTTAAGTGTGTGTAAGTGGAGGAGCTGTGCATACCAGACAGTAATTACAATAGTGTGAGTTCCATCATTCATATTATTTTATATACAGAGACAGAAATCGTACCCATATACGACAAGTACTTGAATAGAAAGAAACAGCTGATTTCGCGTTGCTTCTTCATAGCGAGGTGTCGGCTTATAGTGGACGGAAAGCGATTCTCGTACTTTGCGTCGATCCTGGCCATTTTATATAGACCCTTGCACATTTACACTATTATTTTGTTCAACAATCTTTGCTCCTGGTACTGGGGTCTTATTATAAGTAAGATAAGATGCCATTAAATCGCACACCTCCGCGAACTCCGGTAATTACTGCCGATGTATCTACAAAGACGAGACCAATAATACCCGAAACTGATATTGGAGTTTTGCATCACTGTGACTCGGCGCCTGATTTGCATTTATTAGGGACTAACATCACGGGACGCAAAAAAAGGAAGCATGACGGTAATAATAGTGAAATAACATCATCAATTAAGGAATTGTTTGAAACTCTTTCGAAAGATATTATTAACCGGTTCGAAGAATTAAAATCTTCAGTAACAAATAGTGTGGAAACATTATCCCATAAATATGACGAGTTTCTATCAAAAATCAACTACTTGGAATCTGAGCGAAAGAATGATAAAAAATACATATTACAATTAGAAGAGAAGTTGGAACTTTTCGAGAAAAAGTCTAGAATGACGGGTATTGAAATTCGTAATTTAAATATTAAACCAGAAATAAAGTCTGAAAATAAGGAAGAACTTTTTTCTATAGTAAAAAAACTTGGTAAGGCGGTTAACATAGATATACAAAACTCGGATATCAGAGATGTGTATAGGATAAAATCAAAAACCACCCCAATGCCGATTATTACAGAGTTTACAAATACCATGGTAAAAGAAAAAATATTATCTGCAGTAAGAACCTTTAATAAACAAAAATCCAAAGGAGAAAAACTTAATTCCTCACACTTCCATACTAGTCAGCCAGTTCTACCAGTTTACATATCGGAGACTCTTTCACAGAAAACCCAAAGAATCTTTCAAATGGCTAGAAATTTTCGACAATCTTATGGGTATAAATATTGCTGGACTGCCCGTGGAAATGTATATTTACGCAAGGAAGAAAATTTTCCGCAAATACGCATTAATAATTTGGTAGATTTAGAAAAATTACAATCAATTTGACTAGAAAACATAAGCAACTCATACCAAACTAGGATTACTTTTGTTTCTGCTTTTGTCATCATTTATATTTACTATAAGTATAGAGTTGCTAATACTCCGCAATTAACTACGGTGTACTTTTTAAGCCTATTTTGTACTATCAATAATTTTAAGCCTCACATAATACACACTCGCATAATATATTACAATAAAAATGATAAAAAACTACCTTCTAAAATTATCAAGACTATTACATTTAAATACTTATATTCTATAATCTATTGTGTCAATTGTTGGAGTAACTTACATTATAATAATTTAAAATAGATAATATCACCTATTTAAATTCTGAAATTGATAGCATTTCAATTTCCAAAGCACTAAATTGTGAAATTGAACAATGTACACGTTTATGTCCCGAGCGGAGTAATTCCCTTTTTATCCTTAATCAAAACATCAGGAGTTTAAATGCCAATATGCCTGGTTTTGAAGTTTTATTATCAAGTCTAAATATATGTTGCGATATAATTATACTTACTGAATGCTGGTTATATCATGCCCCCACTATACCTATTCTAAAAGGATACACATCCATGTCAACAAAAAATAATTTCAATCAGAATGATGGGGTAGTGGTGTACAGTAGAAACTATCTCGATGTAAGCTTTGAAGAACCTCAAGCAAAAGATTGTAATTGTCTCATTATTAAATTAAAAAAGAATATTGCAATTGTTGCGGTTTATCGTTCGCCATCATTTAGAAACATTGATCCATTTTTAAATTCCCTAAATTGTATACTTAGTTCACTTTCCTCATTCAATACGATCGCCGTTATAGGTGATATAAACATTCCAATAAATGAAGGTAAGCTTGACAGTAACGGTGAACGATATCTTACTTTAGCTGCCTACAACGGACTTTTACCAGCGCACACGCTCATAACACGTGAGGCTAGTCAGTCATGTATTGATCATGTCTTATTAAAAACTAAGTCACCCTCATTGACCTTCATTATAAACTCGACTCTCACGGATCATAAATCAGTGCTTTGTTCTATAAAACAGAAAAAAATTATAAAGTTTGCTTTAACTACATACGATAAGCTGGATTGGGTTGGAATTTCTAAAGCTATGCAAAATGTAAATCTAAATCCTATATATGAAACTGATGATCCAAATATTGCAATGGATTATCTGATTGATGTTCTTAAAAATGTTATTAAAAATAATACACATGAAGTTTATTTATCAAAGCGTAAAAGAATTATAAAGCCATGGATTACGCCAGGATTGTTAAGGTGTATCCGACATCGCGATAGGCTACATAAAAAGGCAAAGTTATATCCAGAAAATGAAATTAATAAAATATCTTATTGTCGCTATAGAAATTTTTGCAATGCTTTGTTAAAAAAACTTAAACGAAATTATGAACGTGAACAACTAAATAGTGCAGGACAAAATTGCAAAAAAATTTGGCAGGCTGTTAAAACTATTACAAATACGGTCAAAACTAATAGGTCTCCAGTGGAACTTTTGAATATGAGAAATTGTGCTAATGAATCTATTAATTTAGTTAATCATTTTTTTATTAATGTGGCAAATACTTTGGCAGAAAAATTTAATTGTAATATAGAATCAGTGGCTCCTAACGGTAAAAATTGCGACGATCGGTCACGATTAAATTCTTTTGCAGTACTAGACACTGATGAAGCCGAAATAGCACAAATAATACTACAACTAAAAAATAATTCATCTATGGGTATAGACAACATTTCTAATGCTTTTTTAAAGGAATATAAAGACTTTTTGGCGCCACCCCTTGCTTTTATATTTAATATCTGTCTCCGTAAAGGCATTTTTCCAAAATCATTAAAGCAAGCAGTTATTTGCCCCATTCTAAAAAGTGGAGATAGAAATCTTGTGGCTAATTATAGACCAATCTCTATTCTCCCCTCCATATCGAAGATTTTGGAACGTATCATAAATAACCAACTTGTCAGTTACTTGGAAAAAAATGAGATTCTTGAAGAAAATCAATTTGGTTTCCGACGTGGTAAATCCACTTCGGAAGCTGTGCTTAAGCTGACTAATTTTATTGCATGTAACCTTGATCAAGGTAGAAAATGTATTGCTGTGTTCCTAGATTTGGCCAAAGCATTTGATACAGTTTCAGCACCTATTCTTTTGCAAAAACTTGGTCAAATAGGAATACGTGGAACACAGCTGGATCTTTTTAAAGACTATCTATCTGATAGAGTCCAGTGCACAAGAATCGATAAGTTATTCAGTAATAACCTTCCTGTAATAAATGGAGTGCCACAGGGCAGTATACTTGGGCCTTCCCTATTTTTGATTTATGTAAATACTCTTTGCTCGCTCAATCTCTTTCAGGGCTCAATCATTGCATATGCGGATGATACTGTTCTTTTATTTGCTGCTGATACCTGGGATGAAGTTTTTTCTGTTGCTCAAGATGGTATAAATAGGGTTTGTTGTTGGCTTTTTAATCATAAATTATCATTAAATACTTTAAAAACAAAATATATTACTTTTTCTATCCGTGGTTCTGTTACTCATACCTGTAAACTCATCGCACACAAATGTCCGCCACCTTATAATAAAATGTGTTCTTGTGATATGTTAGAAGCGGCTACATCACTTAAATATCTAGGAGTTATGATAGACGAGAACCTTTCTTTCAAACAACACATTCAATCACTCTCAAACAATGTACGTAAATTAATATATATTTTTAAAAATCTTCGACACGTTGCTGACTCTAAAATTTTATACCAGGTTTATTTTGCATTATGCCAATCGATTATTCTTTATTGTATTACATCTTGGGGAGGATCCTCGAAAACGACACTTAAACCCCTAGAAATAGCTCAACGTTCAATTTTAAAAGTATTGGGTTTCCACCCTTTCTACTACCCAACCTCACTTCTTTACAGATCTAGCAAGATTCTTACAGTTCGCCAGTTGTTTATATTGTCTATTGTTATGCGACAGCACAGTACCATTTTCTACGATCCTAAAGTTTTAAATAAACGACGAAATCACATGATTTGCACTCATAACCTAAGATATCGAACCTCCTTTGTTAAAAGATTTCCTATTTTTTTGGGTGTACATATTTATAATAAAATTAATAAGTTAATATTTATCTATCCACAGAACAGAAATAAATGTAAAAAGGAAGTTAGTAACCTAATGCTTAGCTTGTCATATAATGAAACGGAAGATATATTGAAATGTATATCATAACATATATGTATGTATATGTATTTTTATACACAAAGGTAGCTTTTTATTCATTGCACTTGGTCTTGTTACACAACCTCTCACACACACTCATGCACTTTACATATTACTCACCGAGAGGAACATATCTAACTACCCTATTTTTATTCTTTTTTAACTTTTGTTTACATTAAACAACAAATAATATTCATTTTTACAAAAATAAAATATTACAACTCACGGGAAGGGCGCTGTATACCGAGATACAGGGAAACCTAGTTCGGTTACAGAGGTCTAAATTAAGGAAAGAAATTTGTATAGATATAATATTTTTCTGTTGTTTTTACTTATGTAAGAATGTTGTTTTTTGGTATAATAATAATAAATAAATAAATATAAAAATTATCCCATAGCTGGGCCAAATCTGTTTTTCGAAACGAGGCTTAGGACTTAGAATAATCAATTGTAATCAACACGTATATAAGTGTCTAGTTATACTGGTATCCTCAGAATGTTTTTTTATTCACGGTCGAAAGTTGAAATATACTAGTTCTTATATTAAATGTCCATGGTTCAAACCCAAGTACTCTCGGTAGTGTCACGCGCTCAAACAGATTAGCCATCATAGCTTTATATTTTGTTTGCCTTGTTTACAATATAAAGTTTGCAATTGAAATTAAAATCGCAATGTTTGTATAAAAAATTCAATGGGGCTGCCAAAGCGATGTGATCATCAATTCGCAAATAAAACAATTAAATTTTTTCCGTAGCTATCTTACTGGTCGATTACAGGTGACAAAAATTAATAAATACTTTAGTGATGAGATGCCAATATCTTACGGGGTTCCGCAAGGTAGCATTCTAGGGCCAACTCTCTTTCTAGTTTTCATTAATGATCTCTGCAATATGCAGGTTTCAAACTCTAAAATAGTTTCTTTTGCTGATGATACAGCTATTACATTTTACGGTAAATCATGGTTGGAATTACAAAAAATAGCTCAACATGGTTTTAACACTGTTTTTTATTGGTTAATTTCTCACTCCTTATCACTTAACATTTCCAAAACCAAACTCATTACTTACTCAATCCGGTCTTTTACTCAACCTTTAATACCGTTAGCAGTTAAAGTACACACATGTTCCAATAAGTTTAGTTCAAACTGCCAGTGCGCATCTATATCTCCCACAGATAATATTAAATATTTAGGTATTGTGCTTGACAAGCATCTAAATTTCAAAGATCACATAGACTTGCTTACTGGTAGGGTCCGTAAGTTAATTTATATCTTCAAAAATCTAAGATCAGTAGCTAATTTTTCAGTAATACGTAAGGTGTACTTCGCTCTTTGTCAGTCCATAATTCAATACTGCATCACATGTTGGGGTGGTGCTGCCAAAACTACTTTAAAGCCTTTAGAAATAGCACAACGTGCAGTTTTAAAAGTGGCAACATTTAGATCTATACTTTTTCCGACTCACATATTATATAGCAACTGTGGAGTTCTTAGTGTAAGAAAATTATTTATTTTATATACAATATTGAATCAGCACAAAAGAACCCCCTATCGAAATATTGAAGGTAGGCGTAAATACAAAATTTGTGCCTTGAACCCGCCCAAATTTGCCTTTGTCAAACACTTTTATTTTTTTCTTGGCCCATACCTATATAATAAGGTCAACGCAATATTACCTATATATAATTTTCCCTATGCCCTTTGTAAACAAAAAGTAATTTCATTCCTTAAAGATAAAACATATGATGATATTGAAAATTTTCTATTGGTAGTAAATTAAATTTTACCATATTTTGCTCCTACTAAAACTTGCAAAACCAAACGTTCACGCTATTATGCACATTTACACACACATACACACACACACACACACGCACACACACGCACACACACGCACAGACACACACACTCACATACACACTCACACACACACTTACAAGTAGATTACAGTATTATTTTCTGCTTATTTAATTATCACTAATATTTAGTATATATAAATTAACCAGATAAGCTAGTAAACATATAAAGTGTATTCTGTTAATATGAAAGGGTGAGGGCTGGTTCTCCTTCACACAGATTGTAAAAAATCTAGGAAGGGAGCCAGTTCTTGATTAATAATTCGGATCTGATTAATATCTTAAACAGAAGTTTTAATGTTAAGCCTTATTGTATATGCCATCTTTGTATACTTGATTGATTAAATAAATTTGATTTGATTTGATTTGAAAACACATGTCCGATCGGCAGACGCTGTGTTACAATCTCGCTTTATATTCATCTTCAAAGATCGAAGCAAATACGTATTAATTGCAGATAAATAATATCGAGACACTCACTGAATATTAGGATTTAATGTTGTAGTATAAACAATTTTCATTTTGATATATTGGTTAGTGATGTGAATTTTCTAGATTTTATATTCATCTATTATTCTATATTCTAACCGATTTTAAAAAATCTATTTTCCAAACATTATTAATCCATTATTAAAAATCCATTATAATGATTACTTATTTTTCTAATTTTTTTACTTTCTTTTTTCTTGCTAAGATGAGATATGCGTTGTTGGATGAAATTTTTTTTTAAGTAGTCAGAAAAAATATATTATTAAAAATCGTTTTTTACCACTCCAAGTCACATTCCCTAATACTAGTTTAATATAATAAAATAAAAAATATTGAATTATTTATTTTATCACGGTTCATAGTACACCAATATTCTATTATTCATTATGGACTTATCAATAACATCCTTTTCTTAAATAATACATATTACCATTGTGTTAAAAATAATTATTATACCAAATTCCTCAGAACTCAACCCGATTCAGGATCCTTTGAAAGAGATCTTTTAAATAAATAATTAATCTCTTTTTAGATTAATATTCTATTGCATTATTAATATCGATTTACGAGAATTTCGAGAATTTGAATAAAAATAGAGTGAAATGAATTTAGTCGCCAACGTTTTTTCATTTAATTTGCATGACAATTGGGATAACAGTTATCACCATTATATAAAAATATTTACATAATATAGTTACGCAGCATATTAAGAATATTTCTTTGTTATAAATATTATTATTTATAATAAAAAAATATCCTTAAACGAAGTCTAAAAATATACATTTCTGACAAAGAGCCAAGAACACTTTAAAGGTTCTCGATGAATAAATTGTGAAACATGTTTGTATCATTCCAAGCTAATAGTCGGCTCGTTAAAGTATTAAGTGGCTTATTGAGCCAACTATCAAACACTCTGTTGATTCAATTACACGAACAAATAAATTATAACTTATTAAAATGCATCGTGCTTGCATCTCGTACTTTTTATTCATTTTATGTGGGTGGTTTTTTTTTTTCAAATTGAATGCTGTTAGCTTTAATGGCTTTTACTGCGTTGCTGGATGTGACGGGCAAACGCAGAAGCGTCGTTGAGGATGCGAAAATGCGAAGAATAGAGCGCAGAAGCTCTACTATCATCAAGGAAAGTCGACAAAAAGGTGCCTCCTGTGAGGTCGGACCACGGCTTAGGGCGCCGTGTAGTGGAGGACTGACGGTATGACTGTGATTAGTTATTACACCATCGGAAGAGCGGCGTAAAGCCACGACCAACCAATGTCACAAAACAGGGACCTCGTCTTCGCCGGCAAAGAGGGTCATATTGGACACTTGACCACAGGAAATATAGGAGGAAAAAACTCCTATATTTTCTGTAGTCAACTGGTATATCTCAACTTTCTCCAAGTATGACTTATTTATGTGGGTATTTTGCAATCGGTTCAAACCGTGATGGTGCAACAATAACATCATCTCAAACACTACTAATTTGATATAAAACTATGTGATTTATTGATATTTCTGACTGGAGGAAAAACGTGAACATCCCATAATAGTTCCTGAGATACAGAGAACCGATGGGCGTTGGAGTCTTTAGGTGCTGGAATGGTGACTATTTGGTACACGCTGCGTTGGTAAATTCCCATAAAGGGACGGGGACGGATCTAAGCGACACGAGATCGTGTGGTGTGGACGTCACGTGAAAAAACCTATGTCGAACTGTGGACTTATAGATTGAGAAGAAAAAGAATAAATATGTATGTTGTTCAATTATATTTCTAATAGATTCATTCAATCCAATAAATTCCTATAAACGTCCGATATTTCGCACAGTTTTTGCAATATCAACTAAAAGACGTTCCCATCGGCGTGCATTCGTGAGAAGTGATGTCACACTGTCACGTTGTGAATACAAGTGGTGCGCGGTCCCGAAATAAAAACACGACATTATTTACGGTCTTCATCGAAATCATTTTAAGGATACGTCAATACAAAACGAGCACAATGAGGTATTAAAACTAAAATCATGTTCAGAACATATCCGTATTTTATTTGTTCGAATTTTAAACTTGGGATTTGCCTTTTAATCGACGAAGATAATTATTATATACACCTATTTCAATATTTGTATAACTAGTAAGTTTATATTACACTCAAATAAAATATGTAGTATAATTTAAAAAAACATTTACTTATATCCTTTATACACTGCTTCCTTATTTCTCCTTGTGTCTCTGCAATAACCAGTCACACGAATTATAAAAGTACCAGGCAGCGACAGTTAAATCAGTTGCGATTTATCAAATTAGCATGTCTTTAGATCTGTAAAAGTACGACTTTATGATGTAGGAATGCTTAACCGTAAGTGGCGACGACGAATTGAAATAAAGGTACATATTTTTACAAAATTCTTTTGGCAAATTAAATCGTAATATTATTTGACTGAATACGAAATAACCATAACTTTGCTTTAAATTTAGTTTAATTTATTACGATTATTTATATCGTATGTAAAACTAACAAACCATCCCGGCATGCTAGTTAAGTATTTCTATAAAAAAAAACCTTACTACCACAACCGTATAATTCAATTACGTTTTCATACAAAAGTTTTCTTAAAAATACAATAATTAGCACGGTAATGAGATAAACGTAATACTCTTATGGTAATAAAATTTGCGTACGTTTAAAACTGGGCTAAATATAGCGTAGGTACATCAGTATGTACAATTTTAATATTATTTTGAATATTATTATGGCATATGATAAGCAAACGCTTATTGTTATAGCTTTAATACTACAGTATGATATTTTAAAATGTTAATCAGTGTTTTATAATAATTTAACTCTTAACTTTCCTTTATTTAAATAAGTTTAAATTTTAGTGCACCTATCATTTTAAATTATTGTTTATCGTAGAAATTCGAATATCTTCAATAATTATGGACATGCCTATAAAATTAGGTATATAATAATAAGATACTTAGACTTAGGTCATGGGCTAACCGCTATGTGTCAACAATAATTGTTCGAATTAATAAATAAATAAATAATAAATAAATATATGGGACACTTACACACACGGTCGTCCGTCCCCAAAGTAAGTAACTTAATACTTGTGTTATGGTGGACAGACAACTGGTGAATATATACTTATATATTTTTTAAATACATACTTAAATACAAATATACACCTAGGCTCAAAGACCGACAAATTCATTTTAAAGAAAATGTTGGTCCTCGGCGGGAATCGAACCCGCGACCCGTGGAGCCGAAGGCAGGGTCACTACCCACTGCTCCAACGAGCCAGTCAAGCCAATTGTTATATCGGTTAAGGGTCTTATTGCGAAAAGCCTCCACCAACATCTTAAGAGGCTCTCGCATAGTTGTTGGATTAAGCGCAGGATATTGCTTGCGTATTGTGAGGAGGTTCCTCACTCTGTATTTCTAACTATCGAAAGTTTGGGTCCTTTCTCCGCTCCAAATGGATCCCTATTTTTAAATACTTAAACTGTATTAAAATCTGTGTATTAAATAGGTAGTCTATATAATATAGATAGTTATTTAGTGTTACAAAAATCTTCAAAGTCAAACGGTATAAGCAGGGGGTTGTAGGTATAAAACGCAAGCAATTACGTATTAAACCAAAAATTTGTGTACAATATTTTGAGTAGTTTTAAATTATTCACAATCCATCATCTCTATTACGGTGAAGGAAAACTTCTAGAAAAAACTAGAAAACCAATTATACCAAGAACAAAGACATAAGGAGGCAATTATGTATTATGTTAGTCGTTATGTTTTATATTCACAGATTCAAAAAATTTAAAATATCATTCGATAAACTGGTATATACAAAAGTATGAAACTGAATGCAGTATTAAATTAAACGAGGAGCTTTTTAAAAGACGCAATCGTGAATATTAAGCAGCTGGACGATGATCATCTCGACAATGTAACCGCCATTTAAATGATGTACCATAAACTTTATTCTATAAAAGTGCAACGTTTATCTTTTATGATTGCCTCTCAGCTGGCTTTATATATTTTAATAAATATTAAATTACTAATAATATCCTGGAACACAAATGAGTGTTTTCCAAAATACCATAGTTTCATAGTTTTATCTAACCTTATTAAAAGCTTTTATTTAACCAAACTTGTATGTATGTTTGTATCTGAAGGTTGAATCTTGCAAGTTAAATTTGACACCCTTCCCGGTGTCCGATTCGAGCTAAAATTGTACATAGATAGATAAACATCTTTACCTATCGCACAAAATTACACTATAAAATAAAAACAAATAACAGAAAACTTTAAATCTAATAATAATGTAAAGCGTGCAATAAAACATAGTATAGTGCTCCGTAATAGAGAAAGGACAAAATAATAATAATAATAATAATAACGAATGTCGACAAAATAGCGTCGAACGCATGGCTCAAATCAGGTGAACTGTTTCCCGAAACTGAAGGGTTTATACTAGCTATACAAGATCAAATAATTGATACACGCAATTATAGGAAGTATATAATTCGTGATAGCACCTTTCAGTCAGATTTATGTCGGCATTGTCAGTCTAATTCTGAAACAATCCAACATATAACCGGAGCTTGTAGAGCTATAACACAGACTGATTACAAACACCGCCACGACCAAGTTGCGGCTATAATTCACCAGTATCTAGCACACAAATACAAATTTATAGAAGAGAAAATACCTTATTACAAATATAAACCTGAAATAATACACGACTCTTCTACATACAAACTTTATTGGGACAGAACCATAATTACCGACAAAACTATACATTGTAATAGACCCGACATCACTCTACATGACAAACAAAATAAAATAATTTACCTCATAGATATTGCTATTCCTAACACACATAACCTTATTTCTACATACAGTGATAAAATCACTAAATACACTGATCTAGCAATAGAGCTTAAAACTCAATGGAAGGCAGATACAGTTAGAACTGTCCCAATTACATTATCCACTACAGGCGTCATACCTCATGCTCTCTTTAACAGTCTTGAAACACTCAACATTAACAGAAACACATACATAAAACTACAAAAAGCAGTCATTTTAAATACATGCCGTATTGTTCGGAAACTCCTTTCTTTAAATCAATAACCTCATATTGCTCAGTTTTTCGCTTGGTCAAAAGCCCGCGATAATTCTGATAAACTCCCTCGTTTGACGAGAGAAAAAAAAAAGGATAATAATAATAATAATAGAAAGAAATCAAAGCTCTCAGTATTAGCGTGACATCTCACTGCATCAAGTAAAATTCCTTGACACGGTTTAAAAATGTACATACTTGTTCAGTATGTTTATAAGCATGACCTGATGCTGCTACCTGGATTTGCTGCAGACGAAGAAACTCCTCAACGATTCACAGTAAGGACATGAAATTTTGTTAAAATTTCACGTCCTTTATTTTTGAATAGTTACGACATACATAAACGAATGGAATACATCACTAACCTATAACAAAAAACTGAACTAAACAAAAAATACTTGCTTCAGACAGATATTAAAAAAACAAATTTACAGTAGTTACAATATTCACATAATTGTTTATTCAATTTGTTATTCATAACACCACAGTCTGACAATAAAATTACATTATAATCTACAATCCAGCGAAATATCAAAGCACTAAACAATTTTGTAAATTGTACCGAAATGACGCATGTTTAAGTATTGCAAATACAAGTGTTTTAAGATAAATTTAAATATCGCCGACCGCGATATTGACGTTTTTGATATACCTGACAACCTATTGAGTTATTATACTGTAAGTGTAGTTGTTTTTACTCGAGGTGTAGGTAAAAAAGCGCTGATTTGACTAAAATGAAAATGTTTAAAAGTATAGGTAAAAGTGCCAAATTTCATCGACATTGGTTCATCGGACGCCGTTAAACAGTGACAAACATACATCCATACTCACAAACTTGCGCATTTATAATATTAGTAGGATAGGATATATTTATAAATGATATATTATAGAAAACGCTAACTTTTGTTATCGTTTTCATTCCGTTTCATTTTCTTCATCGTACAGGATACGCTGACATGTGCAAAATAAAAAACTTCTAAAACAAGACAAGCAAGTTTCCTTATATCGTTGTCCTTCATTGCGAAGACGTGACAAATAAAAGTACCAAACTTCTTGTAAAGGTGCATTTTAGTATGCACGAAAAGTTACTGTAGCATCAATACTTATATCTATAAATATTATAGAACAAAATCTCTAAAAACTGTCCCCGTCATTTTCTCATAATCAACGAAACGGAGTTTTGTATGGTTTTTACTGAAATATAAGTAGTGCAATGCTTCAAGATTTAGGTTAATATTAATTACGGTTATGTAAATTGACTGAAATACATATTTTTGACGCATTGATTTCCACGCGGGAAAAGCCGCGGGCACAGCTAGTATATTATAAATTCGAAAATCTGTCGGACTGTCGGTTCCTGTATCCTACTCTAAGTGGGGTCGAAAGAACACGTTATAAACATGCTGTTACATAATTTGGGTACGTATTTTACGATCGGTACTCACTCAACTTACCTTAGTCGTATTTTACTTCACCTTGGTAATAAAGAGGGTGGTCTATTCTACTCAACCGGATACCACACGGCGTGTCGACTTACCATAGTCGCCTATTGCGACAAACCAGTAAGAAATGAGGCATGGTCTTTTCTACTCACCCGAATAACACAGGGCTTGGTTTTATGTAAATTCAATGAAATACATATTTGTGACACACTGATTTCCCTACGGGAAGCCGCGGGCACACCTAGTATATTATAAATCCGAAAGTCTGTCTGACTACGTTCCACGACCAAAACATTTGAGAAATATTGATGCAATTTCGTATAATGGAAGCTTATATACTGGGATAAAATATTATAGGATTAAAAATACCTTCTGGATCAAGAAAAAACGTAGTCGGTATATAAGTTTCAATTGTACTAAATTTCATAGACGTTGGTGCAGTGAATTAGCCTTGCAAGCGTAACAGACAGACTGAATTTCACATTTAAAATATTAACATGAATATAGAAATACGTATTACGTATAGTTACGAGTTAATATGCGAGGATAGCTCCGTATTCCGTGCGGAAGGCACCGGTGCACATCGACCCACACTTTATGGTAACCGAGTAACCTATTGCCTCTTATTAGCGAATTTCATTACATGTTATCTTTAATATTTAAATGAGCTAATTTGTATGTATATGTATATATTTATACAAACAATTTTGTAATACAGGATTTTTGAATAACTATTACAGTTTTCTCAGCGCACGCAAGGAAAGCTTTAAATTTTGCCGTTTTCCTAATATTTTTTATTGCTGGTCCTCTCCTATTCATCTTAGTGTGATGGTATATAGCCTTCCTCAATAAATGGACTATCTTACATTAAAATAATTTTTCAAATCGGTCCAGTAGTTCCTGAGATTAGCGCGATCAATCAATCAAACAAACAAACAAACAAACAAACTCTATTTATTAGTACAGATCAGTGATTCTCAACCTTTTGTTTTGTTGCGGCACATATTTAACGATTTCAAAAATTGGCGGCACACAAAGAAAAAGATAAAAATTATTTACTTACTGTAACACACTGCATAAATAGTTTATGACAAAAATTTTAAATATACGAAATAAACTAATATATACTACGATAATAACTAAACGTCTATTAAGGGATTACAAGCTAACAATAAAAATATTTTTCTTTTTAAATGATATAATTTAATAATGTGCCGCGGCATTGAGAATCACTGGTATAGATAATTGGCTACTGGTTGATTGCTTTGTCCGAATTTGTCAACCTGTTTATAAATAGTGTTTGCGATCAACAAGGCAACCGCCGGTACCGCGCACGACGCCCGTGACTCAGTAGTAGGCGCCCGTTATCGTACCCACGATCACCATCTACAGATCCTGGCCAAGCTAATTAAGGCGTATAACTTTTGGGGTGCGAAATAGACGGGAAAACTTGAATAATAATAAAGCTTAATATCCATTTTTAAAGGCTTTTATATACATGGGTATAATAGGTAACTTAAATTATATGTTAACATGAATAAAATTTTGTTACAGCTTTGAATGTTGTTAAAATAATGCTCAAAACATTAAACCCTGTTGTCATCAAACTCCTCTCCGAGTAAAGATGCGTTTTGAACACGAAACATATATCATCTTCCTCCTGCCCTTATCCCACTCTAAGTGGGGTCGGCACACACATGTTATAAACATGTTGTCACATGATTTGGTTGCGTTTTTACGACCGGCCGCCTGCCTGACGTCAACTTACCTTAGTCGCCTTTTGCAACACCTCGGTAAGAAAAGAGGGTGGTCTATTCTACTCAACCGGATAGCACACGGTGAGTCAACTTACCTTAGTCGACCTTTACGACACTGCGGTAAGAAAAGAGGGTGGTCTATTCTACTCAACCGGATACCACACGGTGAGTCAACTTACGTTAATCGCCTTTTACGACACCTCGGTAAGAAAAGAGGGTGGTCTATTCTACTCAGCCGGATACCACACGGCGGGAACAAGAAACATATATCGTCATTTCCATTTCCGCTTTTGTGGAAACCGAGCGTTAGATTTCGCTTAAAAGCTTAAACTTATTTTCATAAATCTAAGAGCATAAGGGAGTTTGACTTACTTTGTCTTTTAAACAGATGACATACATGTCATATCAAAGAATTACTACATTATATGATTTTGTAACGCTTGAGTCTAATAGGCAATCTGCGACCTTTTTGAACTCACCTGTCTACTTAGTGGGGGTCCACGAAATCTATGATTATGGTGGGAGTCAATCCAGCACAATAAGACCAACATCTAGCTATTTTCGGCAAGATAAGCACTATTGGCACCACCTAAATATCATGCTATCAGAGAATCAGCGACTATTAAAACCTTGACATATGACAACCTATGGCCCTAATTAAACCTACCTCCTAACTACAAGCCACATCTTTTCATGAGCCGTTAGCTGTTTTATTTTGTACCCCCAATAAAAATTACTAACTCCACGTTCAATTAAAATCTTTATGACAAATCAAGTACTTTTGTTATAATAAAAAGTAATGAACTACATAGTTCCTCAACACGCAATTACACTCAAATATCGTGCTATTGTAGAACATCAGGTGAAATGCGTGCCACGAAGCAAAATGTATTCCTTTCAATAAAAACAAAACGTGTATTGTTGCAAATTATTTACGGAAATTAACGGCATAAAACTACTCAATATTAAATGAAATTCAAATTGGGATACTGTTAATATTGTAGTAGTTGACAATGCCCACCCACTCCTGGTGTCTAGGAGGGAAGTCTTTGGGACTCAAGTCCTAACACACTGCTCTAACGCGAATTGGCAGAATAAATGTAACCTAGATATTCTCTAGAGATTAGTTTCTTTATATCCACATGAAAAATAAATAGAAAAAATCCTCATAATATATAAGACAAGTCAAAGTGCCTGCTGGTTGTATTTTTGTTTCAAATTAAAACTAAAGAATAGAAAAATAGTTTAACTAATAAATTATTTTATAATTTTAAGCGGAGCAAAAGCGTTTTACGTAAATAATCATCATCCTATTGCCCTTATTCCGCTCTAAGTGGGGTCGGTCATGTTGTCACATCATTTAACGACCCCCCGCCTACCTGACGTCAACTTACCTTAGTTGCCTTTTATGACACCCCAGTAAAAAATGGAGGTGGTCTATTATACTCAGCCGGATACCACACGGCGAGTCGCTTTATCTTAGTAGTCTTTAACGACACCTCGGTAAGAACGAGGTGTTGCATTCTATTAAGCCGAATACCACACGATGGTGTTAAGTAAATAATAATAATGTGATACCCCTTTTTTAATCTAAGTTCGGTTTACAAACTTTTCTACTGCCGCAGATCCCTTCTATTCCTATACAATCAATAACAACAAATACAAAACAATATTTACTGCCGCAGATCCCTTCTATTCCTATACAACCAATACCAACAACAAATAATGATTAGCGATAAGCAATAATCGCTTAAGAGCCAGCCCATAACTGGTTGCTTTTCTTAACTGTGCTATGGAAAGGCAGTAGACGGTTAACGGGCATTGAGAAATCATATTTTATACGAATATAGGTACAGCTTGTTAGTAATGAAGTACCGCGTTATGCACAACATTCACGACGCAGTGGCAGTACTCCCGGCGATGACAAGATAGCAGGCCACAACTTCCTTATCCGTTGCGCGATATAATCGCCCTTAAGAACCTTGTCTAATTTGAATAACCAACGACTTGAGAAGTCTCGATCTAAATATATCCCCCGATGAAATAACTTGCATCCTTGGGAAATATAAAATGGAATAATATGAATTTTAAATCAGCTACATTAGTCGGTACGGGTTCACTTGGAATAAATTATACGAGGTGTCATGGATCAATCATCACGTAGGGATACAAAATACAACGAAGTTTTTTTTTTGTTTAACACAGATAATTAAAGTTGTAATTAATGACTTTTTAATTTATGAATAACTTTTTATGTTCCGTTCCGTAGGATGGCAAGGGTGTCGCTGACATACTGAAGTTGCTCATAATTGTTACTAAAATTAATTACATCATATAGTTCCACTTTATAAAATAATAAGGCGCTATTGAAAGTAATTTAAAGAGGTTTTAAGAATAATTTTCTTAAGAAGTACGATCTTGTTTAATTTTTATTTGGTATGGCGCCTCACATTGTCTTTATAAGTGACAGCAAATATGTTGATGCCCATATATGAGTCGAACCAACCTAGATTTTAGATCAGATTCATCACTCAATTCAATATAATTGCTATTAATAACTGAATTTTATTTTCTCTTGTATTAAAAATGCAAGTTACCATCTTATTGATAAAACCATACGCCAAACGTATTAGCGTTCCGGACCGATGCTGTTGCGCACAAACTGTTTTCGCTTTATTTATGTTTTTATTTCCCTTTATAGACTTTCCAAGTAACTTTCTACGTTAGGCTATATCAAATATTATTCTTATTATTTGGTTAAATATTTTTTGAGAATAAACCAAAGCTATACTACTGGATACCTAAATTATAGATATATTACCTGGTGGCCGTATTCCTGCTGAATAGAAGAGACCACCCTCATTTCTTACCAAGGTTTCGTAAAATGCGACTAAGGTAAGTCGACAAGCCGTGTGGTATATGGCTGAGCAGAAAAGACCACCTTCATTTCTTATCGAGTTGTCGTAAAAGGCGACTAAGGTAATTTGACGTCCGGCAGGCGGCCGGTCGTAAAATACGTAGCCAAATCATGTGACATGGATATAACATGTTGTGCCGACGCTTATTAGAGTGGGATAAGGGCAGGAGGATGAGACATACCTGGTGAAATACTGATGAGATTAACGCTAAAATAAAATTAGATATAGAAATAGGCATCTGTGATATTACCATTAATATCTGCTATAGCATTTACGTTGGAATTCTCTATAAATTTTCCCGGGGTTCCCGCGGGGTTCAAGTCGTGACTGCGAGTCGCGTTCGCCGCAATTTGCTTACCCATACAGTGTCGGTGCGCGCCGCTCTAATCATGTGTAAAATATTACCGTACCTCGTCACTGTAACACGGAATCGGGACGGCACGTCAAAAGTCACAGAAGAACATTTTGAGATTAATTGACTGCGATAGTTGCTGCACGATTACCGTTGTCTGCACAAACCTGATTACGGAGCCATTATACACAATTCAAGTAAAGCTAATGATGTTGACCGATCAGAAAGATTGCTTGAAGAGAAGCTAGACGATAAGTTAAATAATTTTCTTACTCATAATAACTCAGATAATCTCGACTAAAATGTCATAGGTATTTTAAATAGGTATTGTTAAAAAAATGTTAGAACCTGTGTCTGATCTCGGCTGAAAAAAAAACAATCGATTCAGCCTAAGGGCTTGGATAACTCTTGATTTATTCACTCTTTTAATTTTAATAATTGTAGGTATCTAGACAAATACACGCAGGGAGGAAATTCCACACTTTGGCGGTACTTGAAGAAACAATTAAGTAAGGATAATTCATTCTAATATTATATATTCCGTCGTGTGGTATTCGGCAAATAAAATAGTCCAAGTACGACTAAGGTAAGTTGACATCAGGCAAGCGGCCAGTCGTAAAATACCTAGCCAAATCGTGTAACGGCACACAAACATGTTAGAAATTGTTGTGCCGACCCCACTTAGAGTGGGATAAGGGCAGGAGAATGAATAAATGAATACATTTTAATATTATAAATTCTTAGTTTTGAAGCCTAAACCTATTTATACGAAGATCAATACAGACAGAAAAGTGAAATATACTCATGATTTAAGTAGCTCCTTAAAGGACTTAAAATGCAATATATGCTAACCCAATTAAAAAATATATATATCACCAGTCCCTAAGCCTTAATATGATGGTGCAAATATAGAAAAAAATGTAACAATACAAAATACAAACAATAGTATGATGTAAAGTAACACTAGGCGTAAAATGGTCGGTTAAATAATCGTCCACACAGTTCCCATAAAAGCGTGGTGAATCGGCGAGATCAAGTTGAAGCGTGACCTCAAGTCGGCAAGTAACAAGGCGGGTGTTAGTACGAGGCGAGAGGAGGGCCGAGTGCCCATTAGAACAATAGTAGCGAGCAGAAGCATGTGATCATAAACTTGCACCTACAATCAGCTTGAAAGCTCGAATTCCTGACCTGCCCTAACATAACATGCCATTCATATATATCGTGATTTGTACGACCTTAAGTATTTCAGTTTTATACGCAGGAAATTGATATAACGAAATAAGAAATCTTACGTTAGTTATCTGTGTATTTTATTATTGATTTGCTTTTAGTTAAGTTTCTTAATTAATTAATTTATAGGGGTTTCATTCCAAATAAATACTTAAATAACCTCCTTTACATAAATAAGTAAATCAAAGGGGGAATACAATGTGTTAAAACAAAACATAATATTATACCATACCAATATAAGGGTTTGTTCATCATAGATAATGTTGACATTATTAGACATCCTCATGCATGAAATGGAGAACATGGATGTTTTTAAGGAGCTTTTCACACCACACTATCTATGTTCTAGTGCGACATACAAGAGGTGATTGCCCGCACCTACGACAGTCCCCGTTCTCGTCCTACCTCTGCGCTTATGCAGTAATGCAGTTACTAGGCTAACCGCTTAACTAAGACTCCGCCTGAGGAGTATAAGGATATCCCTCAGGCGGGGTCTTAGTTAAGCGGTTAGCCTAGTGGCTTTCCTTGGTCCGTCGAAATACTATATCTTATTCTAATATCGTGCGTTGTAAACTGCATAAGGGTTGTTGGCACCTTTTTTAATGTTTTTTAAAAGAAAATATATATATGTCAGTCGCACATCAAATGTCACAAAAGAAAAACGCATTGTTTTATTTTTTCCTTACTTTCGATGTTATTACTATAATTGATTATGATTTATACTAAACAAACAGCGGACCATTTATTGATCCGAATAAATTATAATTATTCAAGGGTCTTCTACGAATAATACCCATACAACGCCTTTAGCTTTGCAATGCTATGATTTATGATCCACACTATGGTTCATTTACGAATACCCGCATTTCATTTTTAATTAAATAAAGCTGACTTACGTTTTACATTAAACCCAATAACAGGGGCCAAAGTTTCAATAATCTTATTGATAACTTGATACTTTTGCTTATCTTATATATTCTATGACTCGAACAAACTATTTATTGATGCAACCACTATTTATCAATGCAGCGTTACAACAATGAAGTAATTAATATTTAATTGCACAGTATAATAGTGATGGTCGCAATCACTCTATTTTTAATTATCTGATCCGTATACTATAAAACGATTTGCGAAATGAATGCTTAATTGATTAAAGAAGGAACGATTTAATTCTACTAGGAGCAGGTGCAGTCGTCAGATCCAATCATTGACACTAATATCTGATAATAATCTTTAATTGAGGACTTAGCTGATTAAAGCTATAGCTAGATTGAATCCTTAGCACTTAAGGGGTTAATTTTAGCTTTGCTATTTCAGCAAAAATAACTATTAAAAGGAGGCTGATGCAAAAAGCCTACTAAATCTGTTGAAGATGGTAATAATTAAAGGTAGTTATAATAATTATATTTTGAATTGAGCAGCCGCCAAGTTTCTTGCCTAGCCCTAGATCTTCTCCAGAGGAACAGCTTTCCGAACAAGCTGTAGAGTTGACGATTCAAAAGCACTTATTTACAGAAGAATATATTGAATTTAATTTACGGAGGACAAAATACATTCGCTCCAGGTTAAATGCTACATACCATCATCCTCCTGCCCTTATTCCACTCAAGTGAGGTCGGCACAACATGTTATAAACATGCTGTCACATGATTTAGCTGCGTTTTTACGACCGGCCGCCTGCCTGACGTCAACTTAGCTTAGTCGTATTTCACGACACCTCGGTAAGAAAAGACGGTGGTCTATTCTACTAAACCGGATACCACACGGTGGGTCAACTTACCTTAGTCTCCTTTTACGACACCTCGGTTAGAAATGAGGTTGGTCTATTCTACTCAGCCGGATACCACACGGCGGGTCGACTTACCTTAATCGCCTTTTACGACACCTCGGTAAAAAATAAGGGTGGTGTTCGTAAATATTTCATAATTTAATTTATTTCGTAATATATCTTTTTGTCTCTGGGCAATTGTCATATTTTTATTCATCGATATGTGGGTAGCAATGAAACGCCACTCGCCGATCGGTTCGTCTGTCGCCGTGCGAGTGTCAACGTGAGCGCGGAACCTTCGCTAATGGCCGCTCGATCGCTATACATTATTCGTATTAAATTCGTTGTCGAACATTAAACAATTCGTCTGCAATATTATCTAAGTGCAGTGCCTAACATAAAGTGTCGTGTCGAGTTTCGGACTCGTAAAAGTGTTACGGTTTGTGCGAGTAACAGTTCCCCCTGGCGTCACAAGAAACGGCCGGCCGCCGGCGCATTTCGAGGACTTCGAACCTTCCAGTGCACGGTGGCAGTACAAAGGCATCGAAAGGTGGGTGGTGCTAAGTTGTTACTACGTGTCGGTAATAAATTACGCATTGCCCAGAGAGATAGAAAATAGTTAACGCCCTGAACCCCCCTATACAGTCCACTTAAAGAACCTACCAGCTACCTAGGGTCCAGGGACCAGGTTCCTTTTAATTAGGGAACATTTCGCTACATTATTCTGGACCTTCGCGCCGGATGCAATTTATTTTCTATTCTTTTTAAAAGATTAAAAAGCAGTTTTGAGTGACGCCATTTTGTCTTTCGTATAATTCGTATTTGTATATATTCTAAAAATAAACTTAATCGCTTTCGTAAATTTCTACCGTTTAATTAATAATAAATATTATCAGTGCCGTTCGTTTCGTATTCCATTAATTCGTAAATAAAGTAAGAAATCCTTACTAGTTCGTAACTTCGTATACTATATTAGGTTAATTTATATTTCGTTAAATTAACTTAAAATCTATTCGTTTTAATATTCAGCTGAATTAGAAATAGTGTGTAATAATCGGTTACTGCTATTTTTAATTTTCGATATTTCGTTTACATATTCGTACTATTCGTATTCGTTATTCGTTGTTAATAAATTGTTCTTACATAATTATTTTCGTCTTTTATGTTTGAACAAAGTATTCGTAATATTAAACAAAACATTCAGTTCGTTAATCATTCGATGATAATATTATATTTTTTCTAAAAACTTAGACGGTAGGTTACACTTCGTAGTTGCATCGAGCGGCAAAAGTGGTTTTTATATGTCACGACTACGACACGACATTCGACTTTTACAAAAATATTAAATTTTAATATTTCGATTAATTTTTAATTTTTATTTCGAAATTTATTACGTGTAACCATTTAGGTGCACGGTAGTGATTAAGCGAAGTTTATTTTTTATTTTTATTTTTTATTTTTTTCTTTTATTTCGGATTCTTTAAATAATGGCCGAGTCGAGTGAATTTATTGCTCTGATGCATAAAAGGAATTGCTTAGAGCATGAGTTAGACACAATCGTTCAACTAGGAATGGATGCAAATAACAATAGAGATTCTTATCGCAAATTTATGGTTTCTTGTATCGGACTTACACGGATACAAGATCAATTCGATCAAATTCAATCGTCCATTGAAAGTTTGGAACTTAAGGACACAAACACTTTGAGTCCTGATCATAGCAACATTCGTTCGGTATTTAATGATTTAGTTCGAGATATACTGGCAATCAAATTCGGTTTCGAAGTTGATCGAAATTTGGATACTGATGAAAAATCGGCAAATATTTCTGTACACTTACCGCAATTATTCGTACCCACATTCTCTGGAGATTATAAACAGTGGAATTCGTTTAGTGATCTATTTATCTCGTTAATTGATCAAAATAAAAATCTATCAGACGTAGCTAAATTTCAATATTTACTATCATATGTTCGTGGTGACGCGAGTAAGTTGCTAAGGGGTTTGCCGATCACTGGGAGCAATTATAAAAAAGCATGGAGCATTTTAGAGTATAACTATAAAAATGAACGTCTCATAGCCATGCAACATATGGATTCTTTATATAAGCTACCTAATTTAAATTCGCCATCCGCTACGGGACTTCGTACTATCCTTAGCGGATTCTTAGAAAATATTGGTGCATTAGAGTCTATGGGGTTCCATGTTGATGAGTGGGATTTTATTTTATATTACATGCTTTACCGAAAAGTCGATCCTAACACTCGTCGTGATTTCGATAAATCAATTGCGACCAATATTATTCCTAAATTTTCGGAACTTCAAGAATTCTTGAATCGTGAAATCATTGCTTGGGAAAGTTCTCGCCCAACGTCACGTTCACTATCGTTTCACTCTTCTACGCAGATAGATCGTTCTCGCGCTACTTCAACCTTCGTTACTTGTCCAAATTTGAGTAATTCGTCGCATTCGAATTTGGGTGCTTCTAAATCGCACTATAATTGTTTATTTTGTAAACAGGGATCTCATTCGTTATTTTCGTGTAATTCGTTTAAACAGAAAAAATCGTATGATCGTTTTATATTTGCTAAGCAAAAGAAGCTTTGTTTGAAATGTTTAAAGCCAATGCATGGTACTGACGATGCTTGTGCAAAAATCTGTTGTTCGGTTTGTAATGCAACACATCACCATTCATTTTTGCATTTCGCGAAAAATCCTAAAAACGTTGAAGATACTAGTCCAGAAACAAATGTAAATTCGGATGAGTCAGCTAATGTCGTCTCATTATATTCAACAGAATCGGCTAAACAAAATATGGTGTTACTTTCGACAGCCGTTGTTTTAGTTCGCGATTCGTCGGGTAAATTTGTAACTGCTCGAGCTCTAGTCGATCCGGGTTCTGAAGCTTCATTTGTTACTGAGGACTTAGTATCTCGCCTCGGGTTGTCTCGTCACAAAGTAGGCACGCCAATTCAAGGCATCGGTGATTTGACTACATGCTCAAAAGGCTGTGTAACAACAGTTATAAAATCACGTATTAATTCGGGATCAGAGTTTACCCTTCGTGCTTTGATTTTGAATCATATAACGTCGAATAAACCTTCGAACTTTATCGACCAAAAATCATGGTCTCATGTCAAACATTTGCTTCTTGCTGATCCAAATTATAATTTACCGTCTTCAGTAGATATTCTTCTCGGAGGAGATATTTACGATGACATTTTCGTTGGTGAGACTATTCGTGGCCCTCTTGGAACTCCAATGGCAATTTCAAGTTCACTTGGTTGGCTTCTAATCGGGAAAGTTGATCTCAAGTTCGTTCGTAATGATAATAATAATAAAAATATTTCGTCTTTCGTTGTTTCGAATCAAGAAAGTCGTCTTGATAATGCAATTCGTAAATTCTGGGAGATTGAGTCGATTCCAGAAAAATTAATTATCTCTCCTGACGATGAACAGTGTGAAAAAATATTCGTTCAATCACATAAGCGGTTGGAGTCAGGAAGATTCGTAGTCTCACTTCCATTTCGGGATGGTGAGCCTTCTCTTGGTGAGTCGCGTTCGTTAGCGTTAAAACGCCTGCTTTCTTTAGAACGTCGTTTTGCTCGTGATGAGCATTTTAGAAAATTATATTTCGAATTTATGTCGGATTATTTGGAATCCGGTCATATGGAACTCATCACAGGTGAAGTTAAAGAACCTCACTACTTTATACCACATCATGGAGTGCTTAGACCTTCAAGCTCGACCACTAAGTTAAGAGTAGTGTTCGATGCATCTGCTGAAGCAAGTTTTGGTGCTTCTTTGTATGATACCCAACTTATCGGGCCTAAGCTACAAAAAGATGTAGGTGAACTTATTTGTAGTTTTCGTTTCCATAAAATCGCTTTTACTGCCGATATTCGACAAATGTACCGGCAAATTCTAGTTAGTGAAAAACATCAAAATTACCAATTAATTTTGTGGCGCACAAATTGTGAGAGTGAGCCTCAAGTTTATCGCCTAAAAACGGTGACTTACGGTCTTTCGTCGTCACCATGCTTAGCAATTCGTGTTCTTCAACAGTTAGCTTCGGATCATCAATCGGATTATCCGGAAGCTGCTGAAGTTATTCGTCGCTATACTTATATGGATGATGTTATAAGCGGTTCTGATTCGGTAGAATCTGCCATACATCTCCAAAATCAGCTTTTGAATTTACTTAAAGACGGAGGATTCGAACTTCGTAAATGGTGTTCGAACAGTTCGGAATTTTTACAGTGTCTTCCAGATACAGCGAAAGATGTTGACGCACGTACTGTTTCGTTAGATGAAGACCATTCGGTTAAAGTCTTAGGCTTGGCATGGCAGCCGGTCAAAGATACATTTACGTATCACGTGAAACCTTTGCATGACAGAGTGACAAAGCGCGTAATTTTGTCTGAAATTGCTCGTATTTTTGATCCTGTCGGTTTCTTATGCCCTGTTATCGTTGCTGCCAAAATTCTTATTCAAGAGCTTTGGTTAGCTGGGCTCGATTGCGATGCAGAGGTTTCAGGTGATATCAAACAAAGATGGTTGCGTATTGTTTCTGAATTTGCTGAGTTGTCTAACATTCGAATTCCTCGTTTCGTACCTACTCAATCTTGTTATGTTGAGCTTCATGGTTTTTGTGACAGCTCGGAATCAGCGTACGCTGCTGTTATATATTTAAGAGTCGTACATCCAGATCAACATGTTAGTGTTCACATTTTTGCTGCTAAATCTCGAGTCGCACCATTAAAGAAGTTGTCGGTACCTAGATTAGAGCTATGTGCCGCTTCTCTGTTGTCTTCGCTATTCACATTCGTTCGTCACGTACTAGATTCCAAGATCACTATCACTCAAGAGGTGGCTTGGACTGATTCAAGCATTGTTTTATGCTGGTTACGTGCTGCTCCACATAACTGGTCAACCTATGTCGCAAATAGGGTCGTCGAAATTCAATATCATTATTCATCGTTTCATAAATTGATTAAAATAATATCCTATCGTCGTTGCTTTATTCCTAACTGCCAATCTACGAATAGTAATTTGACAGAACCTCTCGTAGTATTAGAAATTCAATCCACAACACTTCGCCTAGTAGGTATTTTCCAAAAATTATCGTTTGCGCAAGATTTAAAAAATCTCGAATCGGGTAAAATTTTCAGTACTCGGTTACCGCGTTTCTGTCCATTTCTGGATAAGCAGGGTCTTATCAGGGTGGGCGGTCGATTAACCAATTCAAACCGACATCTGAGTTTTTTCGTGGATTTTTGGAAACGTTGGCACAACGAATATTTGCATACATTGCAACAAAGAGGGAAATGGACGAAATCGATTGAAAATATTCGCGTTGGTACATTAGTTCTCGTCAACGATCCTAACTTAACTCCGTTACAATGGAAGTTAGGCCGTGTATCGGAAATTTATCCGTCAAGAGATGGTGTCATTCGTTCTATTACACTCAAAACTCAGCAAGGCTTTCTAAAGAGACCTGTCCACAGGTTATCTACCTTGCCTATTTAGTTTTTAATTTAAAGTTTTCATTAGTATTTTAGTTTCGTTTTCGTATTTTATTTCGTATTTTAATTTCTTTTCTTTAAATAATTTGACAGTTGCATTCGTAATTTGAGCCTGGTTAAAATTACATTTTAACGGTGGGCGGTG
Organism: Morpho helenor; assembly: GCA_029227775.1. Lineage (NCBI taxonomy): Eukaryota > Metazoa > Arthropoda > Insecta > Lepidoptera > Nymphalidae > Morpho > Morpho helenor. The sequence goes on from JARGCU010000006.1 coordinate 10,611,975, forward strand.
TTCGTAAATATTTCATAATTTAATTTATTTCGTAATATATCTTTTTGTCTCTGGGCAATTGTCATATTTTTATTCATCGATATGTGGGTAGCAATGAAACGCCACTCGCCGATCGGTTCGTCTGTCGCCGTGCGAGTGTCTACGTGAGCGCGGAAGCTTCGCTAATGGCCGCTCGATCGCTATACATTATTCGTATTAAATTCGTTGTCGAACATTAAACAATTCGTCTGCAATATTACCTAAGTGCAGTGCCTAACAATAAGTGTCGTGTCGAGTTGCGGACTCGTAAAAGTGTTACTGTTCGTGCTAGTAACAGTTTCCCCTGGCGTCACAAGAAACGGCCGGCCGCCGGCGCATTTCGAGGACTTCGAACCTTCCAGTGCACGGTGGCAGTACAAAGGCATCGAAAGGTGGGTGGTGCTAAGTTGTTGCTACGTATCGGTAATAAATTACGCATTGCCCAGAGAGATAGAGAATAGTTAACGCCCTGAACCCCCCTATACAGTCCACTTAAAGAACCTACCAGCGACCTAGGGTCCAGGGACCAGGTTCCTTTTAATTAGGGAATATTTCCCTACAGGTGGTATTCTATTCAGCCGGATACCACACGGTGAAATTTTCAACCCAGTATATTCCTAAAATACTCTGTATATTCTGCAGTACAAATACAATATGCCCCTGTACGCGATTTACCTGCACAACTTAATTTGAAACGGAAAGGAATGCTTTTCGTAAAGGTGCTGCGATGCTTTGTTTGTATCGCAAAGGGAGGTAGGGTAGTGTGCATTCCCACGCAGCACGGATACGGCGGTTCCGATCGCCGCCCTCACTAATTGATGAGATGCAACCAAGGTCGCTAAGCGATCGTATGCAAGGATCGAATGAATTTTAAGATGTTTTGATTGACATTATTAGATATCCATACTGACAATATAGAAGCCAAAGTATGTCTATATTGATGAAATAATACTTAGTACCAGGTTGACCGCGCTTTGTACGGTAATTTTTTAAAAAATAAAAAAAAACATCAAAAAAAAAATAGGGTAGGTGGTCGCGACCACCCGTTCCCCGAATAAGATAGATAGATAGATAGATAGATAAAAACTTTATTGTACAAACACATAAAACACATAAAAATACATACGGACTTAAAGTAAACTTATGTATACGTACAAAGGGCGGCCTTATCACTGAGTAGTGATCTCTTCCAGGCAACCCTTCTTACAGGATTATCAGAAAAAAAAAGAAGTGCGTGACAGGTGTGCAAAAGGAAAACTCGCATATTTATAATAATATAAATATACTTAGATAAAACTATTAATCATAATATACATACATGTATATTTAATACATATATTTATTCATACATACACTATATAATATCAAGAATAATTTTACTAGAGATAATATAAATACAAGAAAATAGTACATTAAAAGACCAATAAATAAGTAAAGAGAAATAACTTTAGAGAGACAAATAATAAGCTTTAATTTTATTTTTAAAGATAGGAAGTGACTTCGCATGCCGTATGTCAGTTGGAAGTGCATTCCACAAACGAACAGCCTTAGGAGTAAAGGAGTTAAAGTAAGTTTGGGAATGGCACTTCGGCACTTTTAATTTGTTGTCACTTTAAGAGCGAAGATTGAGATGAAGGCAGCTATAGCCTGCAAGGAAAGTGAAGCGTTCTTTTAGATAGATGGGAGTGCAAGGATGAAAGAGTATATTATATAGAAGTGAAAGAAGATGGAGATCACGACGGCGCCTGATGGGAAGCCAGCCAAGTTGGGAGCGGAAGTGTGAAATGCGGTCGAATTTCCTTAATCCAAATACAAATCTAATGCAAAGATTTTGCATACGTTCCAATTTATTAAGAAGATCTTCTGATAGATCGCAATAACAAGTATCAGCGTAATCAAGAATAGGCAGAAGAAGACTTTTTGCAAGAGATAATTTTGTCTTAAGAGGTAGAAAATGCTTCCACCTTTTCATAGAGTGCACTGTTGCAAAAATTCTGCGACAAAGTTCAGTGACTTGTGGCTTCCAGGAAAGGGTATTATCTACTAGAATGCCAAGATTCTTCACAACAGTGCTGTAAGGAAGCGTCGATCCATCCAAGACTACAGGTGGTAGATTCATCAAGTTTAATTTCGAAATCTGCCTTGTGCTACCAATTATGCAAAGCTGAGATTTACCAGCGTTGATAGACAGACCAAATTCCCTAGTCCAATTGGCGATGACATCCAATTCGTGATTTAATTCAGTGGTGCGGTGTGTTAAGTCGTCAACTGGAGTAGAAACGTACAACTGCAAGTCATCCGCGTATAAGTGAAAGGGAAGGGAGAGGAATTTGGTGACAGTATCAATGAAAATGGAGAATAACAGCGGTGAGAGTACACTACCCTGAGGAACACCAGCATGCAAGGGGCAGTACGATGATAACTGCTCGTCCACAAAAACGCATTGTTGTCTATCAAATAGGAATGAGCGTATCCAGGAGAGGACATTAGGCGACATGTTAATGGAGTTTAAGATAGCCAACAAGACGTCATGATCAACTGCGTTAAAAGCATTGCTGAAGTCAAGCAGTACAATTACACTTACCTGCTGGTGATCCATAGCGTACCGTAAGTCCTCACATACTTTTGTGAGTGCTGTCGTTGTACTGTGCCCAGGGCGGAAACCAGATTGGAAATTACTTAAGATATTATATTTGGAGAGGAATAGAAATAACTGAGAGTGGACTATACGTTCAAGGATTTTAGACAGAAAAGGGAGAATGGAAATTGGACGGTATTGAGAGGGTAATATGGGATTTGAAATCTTAGGAACGGGAATAACTTGAGCAATACGCCAAGCACTCGGAAAAGTAGAGGACGACAGAGAAAAATTAAAAATATGACACAGTATAGGTAATATGCTTTCTGTAATATGCTTTTATATAAGCTACGTTGACTTGACAATTAACGGCAAAAATATATGTGTTTTATATATTCAATGTTAATTTTAGTATTTTTTTATGCCCAAAAGCAGGGATAAAACGATTTTTTTGTTTTTAGATAAAAGCTAGCTAGTTCGATTTTTATCCCCCAAAAGGGTAAAAAAAATAGGGTAGGTGGTCACGACCACCCGTTCCCCGAATAAGCTACGCTGACTTGGCAATTAACGACAAAAATATATATGTGTTTTATATATTCAATGTTAATTTTAGTATTTTTTTATGCCCAAAAGCAGGGCTAACACGATTTTTTTTTTAAATAAAAGCTAGCTAGTTCGATTTTTATCCGCCAAAAGCTCCTGCATACGGAATTTCAAGAAAATCGTTGGAGCCATATAGTATATACAAGATTAACTCATTTAATTATTAAAGATATTGATAAAATTTACACAATTAATTTCCCATTTTTCGTTTGTAAACAGCGGAAAAATATTGCTTTGTTGAGGATAGTTAAACGGTTAAGTTGGCGCGAACGGAGTATACAAATACCACTAGTTGTCAATAAATATAATAATGTAGATATTTTAAATAATTTATAGATTTAGATTTGCGGAGATCCATATTACAATAATGTGACAACATGTTGTACCGACTCCACTTAGAGTGGGATAAGGGCAGGAAGATGATAATGACTTTTGTTATGTAATTAAAACGCCAAAAACTAACAAGTTGAATAAGAGTAATCATAACCTAAACCAATCTTAGAAACATTCATATTTATATTTGACAATGAACATTAAAAAGACATAATAGCATTGTTAAAATTAAAGAATAGTTAATTTTGCGCATTAGTATCAGTATGTAACGTACGCCTCAAGCTAATACCGTGACTTGGTATGACGCATTCTATCTTGAAATTCGAAATCATACAGAAAACGATAATTTATGTATAACCATACTTAAAGGCAGCGTATTTGACCGGGCGTGAAAGGACAATGAAAATTGCTTATACCGGAAACACGACGAAGAGAAATGTTTATGATTATAGTTTCTGTCTTAGAGATACAGCGTCATATGCAGAGTAAGTCAGCACACTACACAAGCAGCACATATATTCACGACGACAATATCGCAATGCGATTTCGTAGTGGAGCTAATTTCCTGACGATGCTTAGGTTACTGGAGGAAACGATTGTTGAAATTGTCGTAGTCAATGTGCGTGTAGTTCTTGTGTAGTGTGGCTGTTCGGTGGAGTTTTCTTATGATACGTGCGGTAACTAATCCTACATGTATGACGTAAGAGAACGTTGTCTGTTACCTACACTTAGCATTACATAGATTTTTTACAAACGTGGATTATAGCAAAATAATCCTATCAAAACTTTTGTTATATGAAACTCCGCAAAGTTTTAATCATTATTTAAATGGTACTTTCATTAATTATATCTCAAAATGAAATAAAATGTGAACATATTTCATAACCCAATCGTGCTATCAAATCGAAAGTAATAAAGAAATCTTATGAACCAGCTGCAGTTACTATAAATATTTATATGCACATTGTTAAAGTCATAATCAAATATAATACAAAGAATGTGAACCATAAAACGTCGAAGAGCGTAGCGTATGAGCAATTGACTGCTATTGAAACCGTTCAAGGCCACCGACCGGCGTATATAAAAGTATAAAATCTTAATATATAAAAATTAATGTTTGTCTGTATGTGCCTTATAGACTTTGAAACGGGTGGATTGATTTTAATGAAACTTTTAGATAATCATAAGGTTGACCCAGCGGATGATCCTGAAAAGTTTGGTGGCGATCAAAGAGTTTTTACTACTGATCTTAAAATTAAGCCCAGCGAAGTGGGCGAAGTATGCAAGTATTCTATAATATTAGGCGTTATTTTGCGGAGGTCCATAATACAAAAGTGACATTGAAGCTGTAGTAAACCAGCGGTAAACCGTGCAACTCTTTCGAGGCGGTCACGGGTTCAAACCAATGAGTTTTTCTTTTAAAACTTATGTGTTTAATTGATAATTGCAATTTATCAGACGTTTTCGGTGAAGGAAAACAACGTGAGGAAACCTGCATATCTTTAGAGAATTCTGGAGATTTGTGTAACCTACCAATCCGCACTGGAGCAGCGTGGTAGGTCTTAACTCCAAACCTCCTCTCCAAAAACGGAGAGAAGAGGCCTATTCTCACCAGTGGGATAGTAACAGGCCGCTACTTACTTATAATACAGAAGTGAAGAAAATATAATATAGACCACGATAAAAATAAATAGAAAATATACATAATGCTAAATGTAGAGGGTACTATCCGTTCTTATACCTGATACATGCAGAATTCGTAAAAACTCATGCACTATCAAAACACTATTACAGATAGACTCCACGACAAATGTGCTGTTGATGCTTAGGTTACGGTGCGAAAGCTTGTTGAGCTTGTGGTAGTGAATGTGTGCAGTGCTTGTGTATTGTTGTAAATGGTGGTAGTGCTTGAGGTTTTGTAGAATTTTATCAGATGTGAAAACGCAAAGTAAACTTTACATTTAGCAGTACATACCGAATGCTTAGTATTAACTGACCGAATTCAAAATGAGGCTTAATTAAGTTAGAGCTAAAGGCTTAATTAAGTGACATAATTATAATCCTTATTTCAATGCCATCCATAACATCACGCTTGCAGCCATTAAAAAAGGAAATGTTTTCTTGCTTTTTCAACATACCTATGTCTCTTTAATATTCCCAAGTTTTTAAGACGCACTTTATTGCAATATGCCATAAAAGAAACTTTTATGAATTCGGATACTTTATTTGTCAACATCTTCCTGCCTGCCACTCTAAGTGGGGTCAGCACAACGTGTTATAAAGATGCTGTCACATGAATTGGCTACGTATTTTACGATCGGCCGCCTGCATGACGTCAACTTACCTTAGTCTTATTTTACGACACCTTGGTAAGAAAGAGGGTGGTCTATTCTACTAAACCGGATACCACACGGTGGGACAACTTACCTTAGTCGCCTTTTACGACACCTCGGTAAGAACTAAGGTTGGTCTATTCTACTCAGCCGGATACCATACGGCGGTCGGAACTTGAAATAAATAAGGCACTAAGTACCTAAAAATTAAAATTCGAACAGAGTATGCAATTTGGTTCTAAAAGGTTTTTAGTATCTATTATATAGTACCTAAGTAGTATCAATTCTATATATGTTGTATATTTACTTCAAGTGTTCACTTTATTTGTATTTTCTTTTATCGTCGATTATAGCAAAATTATATTTTCCTTACTTTCATGTATAAAATATTCATCGAATACTTCCTCGTTAGTGGAGAGATATTTTAAACGGTGTAACCGCAGAGTAATGCATAAAATAAGAGTCAGTTGTGGAAGTGAACAGCGGTCAATTACTGCGGTAGCGCCCGGCTTTGTGGCGGGTTCGGAAACAATCGAAGCGGTGCGATGGGCGAGATACCCAGCCGTAATAACTCCAATGGTGAGATAAGACCGCCACTGCCCGGCTAAAAGTTGTACCACAGACATGTATACCAATAACGCGCATACACTATATTCATAGAGACACGAAGAGTATCAGAAAGTATTGATATTAAACCCATGACTAGTATCGAAAAAAAAGTAGTGTATTTATAAAAGTATCGACACAAAAGTATCGAATACTTAAGTGCCTAATCCTAAGGTTTTATATTAAAGAAAGCACATGAGACTTATTGTCTATCTCCCTTTTTTATGTGTGATTGGACAGAGATAATATGAGTTTCATCTTTACTCGTATTATTTGTTCTTATTATTTGCGACACTCTCAACGCCGTGTAGTATCGCTGAATAGAATAGTACCACCCTCATCTTTTACTGAGGTGTCGTAAAAGGCGACTAAGATGAGCTGACCCACCGTGTGGTATCCGGTTTAGTAGAATAGCCCGCCCACTTTCTTACCGAGGTAAAATACGACTAAGGTAAATTGACGTCAGGCAGGCGGCCAGTCGTAAAAACGCAGCCAAATCATGTGACAGCATGTTTATAACATGTTGAGCCGACCACACTTAGAGTGGGTTAAGGGCAGGATGATGATGATTTTCTTTTTCTTTTATCGCCGATTATAGCAAATTTATATTTTCCTTACTTTCTTGTATATAAAAATTGTTGTGTAAAAAGATTATTTTGATTTCATTTAATTTGAAAAGTTGTACCACAGACATGTATACCAATAACGCGCAGACACTATATACTCGTGTCTCTATGAATATTCATAGAGACACGAAGAGTATCGGAAAGTATCGATATTAAACTCATGACTAGTATCGAAAAAAAAGTAGCGTATTTATAAAAGTATCGACACAAAAGTATCGAATACTTTAAGGGCCTAATCCTAAGGTTTTATATTAAAGAAAGCACAAGAGACTTATTGTCTATCTCTCTTTTTATATGTGATTGGACAAAGAGAATATGAGTTTCATCTTTCCTCTCACTTAGTCTACAAATGGCTCCCCTACTCTAGTATAATAAATTGATGCGCATATGTTTGTACGTCAATGTCAGTAGCGTGAACAGAACATAAAAAAAAACAAATGCTACATAAAAATAAGATAATAAAAGACAACTGAAACGTCACGATTTTATTATTGTATTTAATCATTTTATAGATCCCATTCCGCCTCCACATAATCGATTAATAATCATAAAAATGACTCGAAAGACTAACTTAGATAGGTACCTCTTAAAAAGTAAGTAAGTGTCGAATACAAAATATCGATAACAAAAGTATCGAACCGTACTCGATACCATAGAGTATCGATTTCGTGTTTATTCAAATGCAGCATTATGTAATTAATGTATTAATGATATGTAACACTCATCTCGAATCCGAATTATGAAAATTCATTAAGTAATTAAAGTAATTGTGACAGGTACAGAGATAATGTCTTATTATCGAGTATAATTAGATGCATTAAATAACAATTTGTATTCAAATTTATTCATTTACAGTAACAAGGCAGTCAATGTTAAAATTTTTGTCAGTAAAATTATCGTTACAAAAAAATAATAATTTTGTAATATTTAAAGTCGTTACTACTGAGAATACCAAAATTACCTGTACTTAGATAAACCTTGACATATATACCACAATTATCATCACAATGTTATATATTAATTGGTATATGATTCTATAATAAAATTCTATAAATTATTACAGCTTTGCCAATAGAGCAGTTTATAAAGTAAAGTATATAAAGAAGGCTGCTACAAAACCCTACTTTACCATTTAGGATAACACAAATGATAAGAATGCGTGGATTTAGCTACTCTCCGTCCTCAATAACGTAACGAAATGTAACTAGTTGTAAGAATTATATTTTGATTACAGCAACATCTAGTTTCTCTCTATCTCTGATAGATAGAGACTAGAGGCAATAGAGTCGACCATTTAAAAGCGTTTGATTACAACTTTACTTGAATAAGGAATATCAATCAAATCATATTGATATTTTTAATATCAAATTGATATTAAAAATATCAATTAAAAAGCAAATAACGACAAGTAACACAGTAACAAGGAAACAATTAAGTTAAACCAAGTACAATCGCTAATAATGCTAATGACTAGACCGCTATAACTTGCAATGAATGCACAAACATACGAAAATACGTGTGTAAGCATTCTTAAGCCTCTTAATAATCATTCGTATTTTTTAACGATGCCAAGACTCGAATCGTTATTTTGAACACCATTATGCAATAAGTGCGCTAAAATGCCTCGACGGCTAACTTTAAGGTCATTTAACAGCGACTGGATTATTTTTATACTGGCTATATGCTGTTAGCTCTACTTGGCTTTAGCAGCGTCACCTAGCGGGACGGGCGAGCGCAGAAGCATCGGACTATTCAGATTTCATCTCCTATAAGGAATTTTTTTATGTCAGGAAAACCCATTATGGGTCATCACCGCCCGACGGGGACGAGCGGCGTATATGAACGACTCGCACTGACCAAATACCTGACAGTGCTCCACCAAGCTGCTGGTGGCGGGGACAGGGTACCGTTGTACACATTGCCCCTATCTCCGCCAGCAGCAACTCCGAACCCCAGAGTGCGCCACCTCTGATCGGGGCCTCTCAAAAGTGGCCCCTCCCTCCGCTAATCGATGCATCGGGAGCATCAGATGCATCAACCGCCTCGGGGATCTCCTCCACAAACTGTAGTTTTTGTACATAAAAATATTGATTTTATCACATCATTAATAGCAAATAAAATGTATATTCTCATATATAATAATAATGTTTAATTCTGTGCAGTTTATATCTATATAATTATAACATGTTGATATCATTACGAACGTACAGACGTCGATATCTTAGCAAGTACACAATATTGCGGTGGGGCGAGCACCAGGACCAGTTTACGCCGACAACCATGTAAACGATTTATTCCCGAGCCTCGTTTTGCATTACCCGATCGGGAGCTAGGGCTGTTTAATATTTTAGTGTCTAAAATTCTCAACTGAATTGTCCAAGGGCTGTGTTAACCTTATACGAGATTTAATTAACACATTATTTTAATTTTTAAATTAAGAGATATGCTTATACGTAAAGCATATTATTAAATTGAAGATTATTTGGATGATAAAAATACCTGGATTTAAAAATCCTTTCAGTATCATACAAGACTGCGGTTTAATAATGTAAAATTGAAAATGTATAAAGGATTGACCGCCGAGTTTCTTTCTGATTCTTCTCGGCAAGAGCAACATTCCGAACCAGATGTAGCTTCATTGATCATATTCATTCCAACGTGCTTGAAGGAGCTTATTTAAAAAAGATTATTTTGAATTTGATTTGATATATTTCATTATCGCAAATCTCTTTTCTCCTGCCCTTATCACACTCTAAGTGGGGTTGGGACAAAATGTCTTAAAAATTTTGTTACATGTTTTGAGTTATGTTACGACCGGCCATCTGCCTAACCTCAACTTACTTAGGTAAAAAATGAGGGTGGTCTATTTCACTCAGCCAGATTCCGCACGCCATCTACCTTAGCCGCCGTTTACGACACCTCGGTAAAAAATGATGGTGATCTATTATTCTACTACCTACGACACTCTTCACTATCGCAAATAAGAAAATACATTCGCGTAATGTCTAGTTGCAAGAGACTGTATCCTTAAATCCCATAAACTCGAATGATTACTATACCAAAAAATTACTCATAATATGATCAATTACAAAACTCGTGTCATATTTTGCAAAAATTTGAAACAAATAGTCAACGATACTCTAATACAGCAATAAACAGGAGATACAGATTATTTAGATTATACCATTTTGTAAGCATAAAGAAAAAAATATTTTATGTTACGCAAAATTAGTATTTAAAATATTATGCCTATGGTGGTCAACCCTATTCAACCGTGCAGTTGTCACAGGAGCTTTATTAAAGGACGCAAAAGCAAAGATGGCCGTTGGACCGGCTTATCCCGATTCCCAGCGCGCCTACCCGAATCGCCGCTAATACGATATACGAACTTAACCACTCAAGTTCACATAACAACTTAACAGTTAAAAGATAAATCAAAGATAAATCACCAAGACTAACAAATTGTCCACCCACATAGACAGTAAAGTTTATATGTGAAGTTATAAATTTAACAAACGTTAGATGACATTTCCTTCAAGAAGATAAACAAGGTATATTTTAACAATTACGTAAGAACCGTGGGCCGACGATAGCCGATGAGCCGGAAAAGCATTCCCATAAAACGACAAACTATAAAACTGAAACATCACTGAACAGAAGAATATCTCATAAATATTTGATTGGCATGTGAAGATGATGTAAATCGTTTATTAATACATAAGATCCGTAACTGGTTATTCAAAAAAACATATTGACTGTAAGCGTGTAGGAATGACGTAGTTAATTGATATAAACCGAACTAGCTGTGCCAGCAGCTGTCACAATTTTTTCCCGAATTGAAATTTTGAACATATAAGTAGTTATCGCGAATAGAATAGTACCACCCTCAGTTCAGTACCACCCTCAGTTCTTACCGAGGTGTCGTAAAAGGTGACTAAGGTAAGCCGACTCGCCGTGTGGTATGCGGCTGAGTAGAATAGACCAACCTCATTTCTTACTGAGGTGTCGTAAAAGGCGACTAAGGTAAGTTGATCCACCGTGTGGTATCCGGTTTAGTAGAATAGTCTTTATTACAGAGGTGTCGTAAAATATGACTGAGGTAAGTTGACGTCAGGCAGGCGGCCGGTCGCAAAAACGCCGTAAAAATGTGACAGCATGTTTATAATATGTTGTGCCGACCCCACTTAGAGTGGGATAAGGGAAGGAAAATAATCAAGTAGTTATCGTGAGTTAATTATAAGAGATTTACTTAGCGCACTCAAGAAAAGCTTTATATTTTTACCGCAGCGAAAAAGCGAAAAATTAAATTTTAGCGAAAAATTAAAACCGTAATCAGTCTTTCGATAACCATAAAAATGGTAAAAGTGGGTTAACTTTAAAAGCTAGACATATGCTGTCGCGGACTTTTATTTAGAACTTTTAGAGGGGGACAATTTTGTAATACATGATTTTTGGAATAACTATTACCGTTAACTCAACGCACGCAAGGAAAGCTTTCAATTTTGCCGTTTTCGTAATATTTTTTATTGCTGCTCCTCTCCTATTCACCGTATCGTGATGTTATATAGCCTTCCTCAATAAATGGACTACCTTACACTAAAAGAATTTTCCATATCGGTCCAGTAGTTCCTGAGATTAGCGCGTTCAGAAAATCAAACTTCAGCTTTATATATTAGTATAGATAAAGCCGCTAGACGCGTCTAAACTACTCACACACACGCACTCAAATATACATTTGCCGCGTTTTACACATATTCCATCCATGCCAAATGCGCGATATACCGAATATTAACTGCGATAACTTTGCGTAACATTACGTCACTATAAATAATGTACTGTACAAATTTATTTTTAACATTCGAGAATTTCAGTCCGACAGTTAAGAAATCGCGTCAATTATTTTAATAGAGTCATTATTATCCGCCTATCGGCGAATGGGTATGCAATCGTCTACATTCACCGAGTAAGAGTCCACAATGGTCTATGTACAGAAATGGAACCGGTTTGAAATGCGAATTCTAACAGTCGAAGGAGTAAAGGAAATCAACGCATCGTACTATAATCGACTGTAGAGTCATGCCCTTATCCCACTCTAAGTGGGGTCAGCACAACATGCTGTCACGTGTTTTGGCTATGTTTTTACGACCGACCACCTGCCTAACGTCAACTTACCTAAGTCGTATTTCACGACACCTCGGTAAGAAAGAGGGCGGTCTATTTAACTCAGCCGGATACCACACGGCGGGTCGACTTACCTTAGTGGCCTTTTACGCAACCTTGGTAAGAAATGAGGGTGGACTATTCTAGTCAGCCGGATACCATACGGCGGGTCGCTTTACCTTAGTCACTCTTTACGACAACTCGGCAGAAATGAGGGTGGTCTATTCTACTCAGCCGGATACCACACGGTGGGTCAACTTGCCTTAATCGCCTTTTAAGACACCCCAGTAAGAAATGAGATAGTCCTATTCTACTCAACCGGATACCACACGGTGAGTCAACTTATCTTAGTCGCCTTTTACGCAACCTCGATAAGAAATGAGGGTGGTCTATTTTACTCAACCGGATACCACACGGTGAGTCAACTTATCTTAATCGCCTTTTACGCAACCTCGTTAAGAAATGAGGGTGGTCTTTCCTACTCAGCCGGATACCACACAGCGGGTCAACTGAACTTAGTCGCTTTTTACGACACCTCAGTAAGAAATGAGAGTTGTCTATTTTACTCAACCGAATACCACACGACGGGTCGATTTACCTTAGTCGCCTTTTACGACACCTCGGTAACGGTAAGAAATGAGGGTGGTACTATTCCATTCAGCCGGATAACACACGGCGTAATAATCGACTGTAGACTCGATCTTCGATAATAAAACTAAAACAGAGATGTTTCGTTGAAGCGTTGCGCCGAAATATTGCGCATGTATGCGGTCTTGCAGTTTTTGCGGATGTCACCAAAAGCCGGCAGTCGCCACGTTTAAAGTGTCCGACCGGTTTACGTTACCATCTCCTCCCGCCGCCGTCATAAGCGCGTCTGCAAATTCAACACTCGTCAAATTCCGCAAACTGCACCGCGGCCGCTTCGACGCATTGATGTAAACATGCACCTCTCAAGTAATATCGGATACATACTCTTTACGACTTAATTATATTTGAAAAGATTTTAATTGAATTATTTAAAAAGATTTAAATTATATTACCACCTTTGTACTCACATAAATATTTTAAAACTGTCTCATAATAGGAACGCTTTGTTGAGTAATAAGTATGAAAAAACCTACTACACCAGCTAACAAATTTTTATATAATCACATTGTTAAGATTATAATTTTATTTTCATCATCATCATCCTCCTGCCCTTATCACGCTCTAAGTGGGGTCGGCACAACATATTATAAACATGCTGTCACATGATTTGACTGCGTTTTTACGACCGGCCACCTGTCTGACGTCTACTTATCTTACTCGTATTTTACGATACCTCGGTAAGAAAGAGAGTGGACTATTCTACTAAACCGGATACCACACGGTGGGTCAATTTAACTTAGTCGCCTTTTACGACACCTCAGTAAGAAATGAGGGTGGTACTATTCTATTCAGCCGGATACCACACGGCTAGACTTAATTATATAATGAACAATAATTAAACATTTTCATTGAATTGTACAAAAAGCATTTTTATAGTAACATCTTAATATTGTTGTTATAAAACAGTCTCAATAAGAACGCATTGATGAGTAAATGTATTAATAACCTACTTCATACTGACAAAATTTTATATACTCACATTGTTAAGAAAATTAGAATTCTATTTCATTTACTACAACACCAACCTGGCATTTATCATTTGCCAACTTTGCCCATAGAGACTTTATATCGATATATCTTACACAAATTATTATGTAAAAGTTTATAAGTTTTTTAAAAGTATACTTTTTGCTGTCTACCGTTGTTTCAAGATGTTCTCCTATTAAGAATCAGGAACTTAGGAGCAACTCTTTTATTATCAAGACTATAACTTTTACGCTGCAATTGCAAAACTATTTAGATATATACATTATTAACTCCTTTATTCTTCATCAATCAACTTCAATACAAAAGTCACCTTAAAAATTTTAATTTAAGTATGATGGTAATTTGTTACATCATTTACTGTAAACGAAAACGTTGGAAGTCTCTGAAGAAACAATATGGTCTACTATAATAAATAATATAAACAAAATACCCGTGTAAAGCCGGGACAGGCCGCTATTGAATATTAAATCCACGCTAGGTACGTACATAACACCTGTGAAAGGTACTCTAGCCAAGATAAAAAATTCAAACAATAAATATTTAAATAAAGTGTTTACGTTACGTTTACACATGACATTGAGTCATCGCCATCTTTAGATGTAACTAACATTACATAATCGGTAATTAAAACAGTTCACAACGGCTACAATAGTGAATAAAACTGATACAATTCAAATGCTAGGAAATGTGACGAATCATTCACTGTGCTGCGTTGAAGCAAACATCGGTGGGGGCTATCGATTCGATAACGATCAGGAAGAAATGTAAATTGATCTGGAAGGGTACCGTAATCTCGTTAAAGCTATTAGATACGTAAGATAAGATCTACAGGGCTTTAACTGCGACGCACATCAATCAGTAGCGAGCCTTAGGTCCGCCGGCAACTAGCATTCCTCTATTTTCTTTTATAATGATCTACTTATACAGCAAAAACTACTATTACCTAGAGTGGTAATGACAAATATCTAGCAGGGAACTATTAATAGACTAGCGGCCTACCCTGCTTCGCACGGGTATAAAATCTATAGCCTATGTCACTCAGTGAAAAAAATGATTAAAATCGATCCAGTAGTTTTGATTTATTCATTACTGCGCGTGGCCCGCAAGCGTTAAATTTGGATAAAAACAATTCTCTCTCCCTATACCAAGAAGATTTCCTGCTATCTTTGGAATGTCTAAATTCATATACTACATATTTACATTTTACATTTTTCCCTATATATTTTATGTTTAAAAATAATTACAGAATGTCTTTATATACAACATTCATGGCTTTGTTATCATTAGACAATACAAACATGTTTTCTTTAGAGGTTACTCTTAAAAGAGCGACATTTAGTTGCGCGTCCGATCGCTGCTAAATTCGAAGTGCTATAGGGCGAAGCGCGGCCTCCTCGCGGGATTTTAAATCTGTGATATCTTCGAAAATGTTCATTTAAATTACATACTGTAAACGGCCATATTGATCTATATTAAATCAACAATGTATTTAACGTACTTAATTGGATAAGAATTAATGCTATATTGTATAAAAATTGCTTCGAAAATAAGGCATTATTTTACGTATAAAAGTAAATGACAAAAAATGCTATTGTGGGTTATCCATAAGAGATAGACATATACCATAGCGGACTTTTCTGTAGGCTTTTTCAATGTGTACAAACACTTAGTACATCATTTTGATAAATCTCGTAGGGTTTAGCCTGCATTTGCAATGTAAGCGAAAAAAAAGTAATTATTTACGACATCACATAAGAAACCTCCAAAATTACAGTATTTCTCTACTCCATATTGAATATTATTATACATTTCTCTTGAATCACGCTATCTATTAAAAAAACCGTATCAAAATCTGTTGCGTAGTTTTAAAGATTTAAGCAGTCATAGGGATATAGGGACAAACAAAGAATGTGACTTTGTTTTATACTATGTAGTGATAATCCCTATAGCATGATTCAATATTCACGCGCGATGGCTTATTATTAGCGTATTTTATATATAACTTTGGTGTTTCTATACCGATTTCTATGATTCTTTTTTTATACAATGGTTAATACTATTCACTTTTTTATTTAGGGATGATTGAGAGTGATATAAACGTAGGAGTAGACAAATATAACCAGAAAGCTTCGAACTGCTAAGCTATCGGGAGTTACACGTGTTATTGTGAGTCAACCATAAAAGATAGACATATCCTTTCGTGGGATATTTTTTATATAATTTTAAGGAGAACATTTCCGTCATACATGATTTCTATGTAGCTTTAACCATTAAGGTTGCACACTCGACGAAAGCTAAAAAAATGGAGTAACTTCTCCCGTTTTCCCGACATTTCCCTTCACTGTTCTGCTCCTATTGATTGTAGCGTGATGAAAAGTATACTATAACCAGCCCAGGAGTATGAAAAAAAATTGTACCGAGTTTCGTTAAAATCCGTCGAGTAGTTTTTGTTTCTATAACGGTTATACAGACAGACAGACAGACAGACAAAATTTTTACTGATTGCATTTTTAGCATCAGCATCGATCCCTAATCACCCCCTGATAGTTATTTTGGAAATATAATGCAGTTACAGAATTGACCTCTCTACAGATTTATTATAAGTATAGATTCGCTAGTCATTACGAGTTTCTTCATTATTAGACGTAAAATTTATTAATAAATAAGCAATTGTAATAAAGTAAGTAATTCAATACAAAAGTACCTAATAATAAAATTATTTTCTAATCCGCGATAAAGTAAAAAGAAAATATATATAACTAGCGGCCTGCTTCTGCTTCGCACGGGTATAAAAATATATATTCCATGTCAGTCAGTGTAAAAAAAAAATGATTAAAATCGATCCAGTAGTTTTGATTTATTCATTACTGCCCGTGGCCCGCACGCGTTAAATTTGGAGAAAAACAATTTCCTTTCCCTATACCAAGAAGATTTCCTGCTATCTTTGGAATGCTAAATGTTGAGTGGACTATCCAATTTCCAGTCCACTTAACAATCGTTCCGGGGCGAAACAATTGTTGAGTTTGTGATAGTGAATGTGTGTAGCTTGTGTATTGTGGTGGTGGTGGTGGATAGTAGTGTATTTTTTTTGGAAACCCTGCATGTATCGGGTATGAAAACGGATAGTGCACTCTACATTTAGCATCTATCTATACAAATATATAAAGCTGAAGAGTTTGTTTGTTTGAACACGCTAATCTCGGTTCCTACTGGACCGATTTAAAATTCTTTGAGTGTAAGATTGTCCATTAATTAATTAAAGAAGGCTGTAGACTATATATCATCACGCTAAGATGAATAGGAAAAGCAATAAAAAATATCGTGAAAACTGCAAAATATAAATTTTTTCTTGTGTGCGCTATGTAAACGGTGAAACTTATTCACAAATCTTTTAATTAACTCACGTTAGGTACTTTATGTTCAAAATGCTGCTGGTACAGCTAGTTATATATATTTCCTATTTACTTTATCGCGGTTTATACTAAAATAATTTTAATATTACTTTTGTATAATGAATCTCCATAAAGTAACGCCTAATTCTATAAATTATTTAACTAAATCAATGTCAATGTTATCGACAAAAAACACCGGTGTATAAATCAGACAACTTAATTCAGATATGACGGCATGCGTGAGCCGTTAAAATCAAATATCCTTGAAACGATCAATGACATTGGCCTGTTTGATAAAAAAAAAAATAGAATTTACCTGAATTCACTAACCAGTTTTAAAATTTCATTTTATATTAATCAAACAATACACTATATTAGATATCGACGATCATAGCTCGTAATCGAGCCAATGAACCTATTTAAACGGGTTCGTTTTAAATAATTTAAGACTTATTTGATTTTTATTTTGGTTATAGATATCTTACGATAATAACAAAATGCTTCTATCCCACATTTGGGAAGAGCGGGATGTGATATATTTAATATCGTTCGGGAAAAATCGGTCTTGCTAAGTCTTATATAAAAAAGGTTGCTGTAAAGTCGGTTTTACGGGCAAAGATTTTACGTGAAAACGTCTTTTTAAATGTGATGGATTGGAGTGGGAGAGAGACGCAAGGCATTCGCCAGTACGGCGGGCCTCTCTTTCGTTCGGTGACTCATCGTAACAGACGTGACCGGGCGTTACACTTTTTCATGAGTGACTCCAAGCCGCAACCTAATTTAAGACGTTGTCACGTCAAAAAAAATTGTTTTATCCCTGTTTTTGGGCATTAAAAAAATACAAAAATTTACATTGAATATATATATAAAGGACTATTTTTACCGAAAACTGTCAAGTCAGGTTATTCGGGGATCGGGTGGTCTCTAAAAATGAAAATACCTAGGATCGAGCCCCCACCTACCCAATTATTATTATTTTATTTTCATTTCGTAAAAATTACCGAGCAAGGCTCGGTCAACCAGGTACTGTATAAAAAAGTAAGTAAGTAACGTCCTGTTACTATCCCACAGCTGGGCATAGGCCTCTTCTCTCTTTTTTTTTTTGGAGAGAAGGATTGGAGCTAAGACCTACCACGCTGCTCCAATGCGGATTGGTAGGTTACACATATCCCCAGAATTCTCTAGAGATATGCAGGTTTCCTCACGATGTTTTCCTTCACCGAAAAGCGTGTGATAAATTGCAATGATCAATTCGACACATTACTTTTTTTTTAGCAGAAAAACTCATTGGTGTCTGCCCGAGTTTGAACCCTAGACCTTCTCGAAAAAGTCGCACGGTGATACCGCTGGGCTACCACAGCTTGATGGTAGTAAGTAAGTAAAGTAAGTAACGGCCTGTTACTATCCCACTGCTGGGCATAGGCCTCCTCTCTCCATTTTTGGAGAGAAGGGTTGGAGCTAAGACCTACCACGCTGCTCCAATGCGGATTGGTAGGTTACACATATCCCCAGAATTCTCTAGAGATATGCAGGTTTCCTCACGATGTTTTCCTTCACCGAAAAGCGTGTGATAAATTGCAATTATCAATTAGACACATAAGTTTTAATAGAAAAACTCATTGGTGTCTGCCCGGGTTTGAACCCATGATCGTCTCTAGAGATTCACACGGTCGCACCGCTAGGCCATCACAGCTTAGCTTCTCTAAAGCTTGATGGTACTGTATACTAATATATAAAGCTGAAGAGTGTGTTTGTTTGATTGATTGATTAAACGCGCTAAACGCAGGAACTACTTTACCAAGTTGAAGAAATCTTTTAAATTTAAATTATCCATTTATCAAGGAAGGCTATAGACTATTTAACATCACGCTGAAATGAATAGGAGAGGAGTAGCAACAAAAAATATTGCGAAAACGGCAAAATTTAAAGATTTCCTTGCGTACGCTAAGTAAACGGTGAAAGTTATTCAAAAATAATTAACTCACGATAACTACTTTTTCAAATTTCAATTCGTGAAAATTCTGACACACTGATTTCCATGCCAGCGAAGCTGCTGGGGCACATATACTTTTTAATAATCTCGAAAAAATACAAACTAATAATGTAAGTCTTATTAAAATCCTATCATAAATGCGAAAGTTTATAAGTATGGATTTATGTGTTACTGGTTCAGGGCGAATCCGCTGAAGCAATATTGATGAAATTTGGCACAACTATACCTTATACACCGAAATAATATATAGACTATAGTAATCCTGCTAACTATGTTTGTAATGTTTTCACACAAAAACTACTGGACCGATGTCAAAAATTCTTTCACCATTGGAAAGCTGCATATTTACTGAGCAACATAGGCTATATCACATTAAAAAAAATAGGGATTGGTAATAAAAATGCAATAAGTAATAAAAATAATAAAAATAATCTGTCATCGCATGCGCTGCGAAAACTATTGATGATATATTTAACATTAAAAAAAAAAATTGTCCGACTTAGTAGACTTTCCACTACCATGAGATCGATATGTACGCGGGTGAAACCGCGGGATATTACTAGTATGAAATCATCATCTTCCTGCCCTTATCCCAATCTAAGTGGGGTCGGCACAACATGTTATAAACATGCTATCACATGATTTGGCTGCGTTTTTACGACCAGCCGCCTGCCTGACGTCAACTTAACTCAGTGGTATTTTACGACACCTCGGTAAGAAATGAGGTTGGTCTATTCTACTCAGCCGATAATACACGGCGGGTCGACTTACCTTAGTCGCCTTTTACGACACCTCGGTAAGAAATGAGGGTGGTACTATTCTATTCAGCCGGATACCACACGGCGTATATTACTAGTATGAAATAAAAGCAAATAATGCTAAAACAATCTATACATTGGAGCGACTAATCGTTGGCATCCTGCGCTGCAGTCCAAAGAAGCGTAATCATGTGATGATCACGAGGTTGAGAGGTTGACTGTAAGGTGAATTCATTAAAACTGATTACTCGAATGAGTGGAATGAAATAATGTCGCCTATACTGCGTCCATCATATTATCAGTCTTTTGACAGCTCACGCTCATTAAGTTTTGTATTGCTTACGTACAAATATCATACAAATAATATTTGTACTTTATGGATGGGTACCGCCCACTTAGTGATGTCACACATAATGGGTTACTACGATTATGCCACAGATTAAAAATAAGCGGTAGAAATCGATGTTACGAGTATTAAAAGACATTTAATAACATTATATAAAGTTTTACTTTCTTCTTAGTTAATACATGAATACAAATAAAACAATCAGGATATTTTAATTTATTTTATTAGCACGAGTCGTCGGAATGATAATCAACACTAGACTCCTCCGATGAGGAGTCTTCAGTAGCAGTTATTATTAGCTCTTGTGTAGATAATATATTATCAAACGCAATATCACGTTCTCAATCAGAGAATATTACTCTTTTAGTTCTTTCCACCACACTTGCCCAGTTCTCGGCCGTTACGTGGGTGCAAGCATTTTTTAGCAATTGCAACATTTTATTCTTAGTGAATGGGGGGCTTGTATTGCATCTCGCAGCATGCCCTTTTACTTGTGCCCATATAAGTTCTATTGCGTTGTACTGGCAGTGGTATGGAGGAATCCGAAGAACAGTATGGCCATATTCTGCTGCCATTTCATTGATTACATAGCGTTTTGCTCTCTTTTTGGTTTTTAATATTTTTATTAATTCAACTTTTAACATTGAGTCGTCCACATTTTCTCCATTGTCCCGAAGCCAATTAATTATTTCATGCTTTTTATTAGCCTGTGTTGGCATTTTGTCAATTTGACGGGAGTGGTAGGGCGCATTATCAATAAAAATTATTGATGGTTCTTCCAATGAAATGAGCATATTTTTGAACTACTCTTCACACACATTTGCATTCATCTCTTCGTGGTAGTCATTTGATTTCTTCGATTTAAATGCCAACAGTGCGTCTTGTACAAATCCTTTTGCTGTACCTGCATGGCAAATGATTAGGCGCTCACCTTTTCCCATTGGTACTGAGGAAGTGGAATCAGCAGTATCATCAGTCCAGAAACGAGATAGTGTGTGGTTAGCGTTGAGCCATGTTTCATCCGTGAAAACAATATTTGCCCAATCTTGTATTTTCTTTGCCTCTCTTAAAAAATCACAACGTGCTATAGCTATATCTGTGCGTTCCATTAATAATTTTCTTTTATTTAACTTTTTATATGAAAAGCCAATTGTGTTCAAAACTTTGACCAAAGAAGATTTTTCACCATGAAATAGACCACTTCTTTTCAAAGAAACAATAAGTTTTCTCAAAGTTGGAATTTCTTTTCTCAAGTAGTAATCTAGTTTACGCAGGTTATCATTAATCGAATTACTTAGGTACGTAATTCGATTAATGATAGTAGGTACTATAATCGGAATGGTATCGCATACGAGAATCTTTAGGACATCACTATCGTCAATCTGTCAAAAGATGGTTAATATAATGGACAGTGTATACATACATTAAACACAAGCAAAACTAGCCGATAAAGAAGGGCGTTTCATAAAACAACACTATTTAAGATTATTAGAATCAATTTCTTCGAAATTCGATTCAAGAGTACTCGTTTACAAGTTTAATTTAATAAAGAAAATTTTGAACTTCAATTTGAATTTGAATAAACAATTTTTACGCAATATGACACTTAAGACGACTAGGTTTGTATATTTTCAATTTTATCAAAATTTCATATTGTGTTCTGGGTAAGATTTTTTTTTATCATAGTATTTCAATTCCTATCCTATCCTACTAATATTATAAATGCGAAAGTTTGTGAAATGTGTATGGATGTATGTTTTTGACTCATTCACGGCGAATCCGCTGAACCAATATTGATGAAATTTGGGACAATTATTCCTTATACACCGAAATAACATATAGGCTATAGAAATCCTGTTAAATCTACAGGAATAGGATGAAATAGTAAAGGGCCATCTATTATAGACCTATCACACGACAAGAGTCCACGCGAACGAAGTCGCGGTTAAAAGCTAGTAAAACATATTATAACGATTTAGTATTTTTTTCCATGTTATGTCGCGTTTGAGTTATTTGCGGCTCTTTTAGTCGAACCTAAATATTCCGAAAATAAGGGTGAACATGAGGTTAGTTCATCTTCCTGCCCTTATCCCACTCTAAGTGGGGTCGGTACAACATGTTACAAACATGTTGTCATATGATTTGGCTGCGTTTTTACGACCGGCCGCCTGCCTGACTTCAACTTATTTTAGTCGTATTTTACGACACCTCGATAAGAAAGAGGGTGGTCTATTCTACTTTACCAAATACCACACGGTGAGTCAACTTACCTTAGTCGCCTTTTACGACATCTCGGTAAGAAATGAGGGTGGTCTATTCTACTCAGCCGGATAGCACACGGTCGGTCGACTTATCTTAGTCGCCTTTTACGACACCTCGGTAAGAAAAGAGGGTGGTACTATTCTATTCTGCCAGATACCACACGGCGGAACATCAGGTTATTTCTGTGGGTAATATAATAATGATATTTTCATCGTTTGTTTGTAGCAATTCAAAGTTGACAATCTCGATTTTTACAAGTCTCACGTAGGTTTACATAGATGTATGCCCACCGTGTCTAAACACGCGACGCGGTCACGCTTGCTCGATCACAATTTCATGGTCAAATGATGCAAGTTAAGATCTGTCTATTAAGGCGTATTCTATTTGTTGACTGTATAAATAGGTTCAACGAACAGACTATAAGTATTGTCTATTTGTCAATCGGTTTTAATTTATTCCACATAGATTAGCGTTTGTTTAAAGTACGCAATGACCGTTAGAGCACGATAGTCCAAGAATATTTTGAAGTTAGAATTTAAATGAAATTCATTTTAAATCACCCATGCATTTTTGCGTTCTTTCTCACAGTCATATCTTAACTAAACGACACTATAACGTATCAAAATGTTATAAATTCCACAATTTAGGATCTTTATCTGGGATATTTCATCTACTTCGTCAGATGTCAAGTTAGTGCTGAGCAAATTAATTTTCCAGAATATTCCAAAATGCAATTTGAATAAGGGGCTAAGTAACGCCAAATAGTATAAATAACTAGCTGTCAGGCCACGAGTCGCTGTGGCTCAATCTAATTTCGAATTTCCTCTAAACAGAACTCAAAAAAAGTTAAAAAATAATCCGATCGCCACCAAACTTTACTGCCTAGGATGAGGATGTTCTTAATGTAGCAGTCAAATCTATACTATAAATCGAAACATCATTTAGGGGTATGAAAAAGAGATAGTAACGATTCTCAGACCTACTTAATAAGCATATAACATCATCTTCCTGCCCTTATCCCACTCTAAGTGGTGTCGGCACAACATGTTATAAACGTGTTGTCGCATGTTTTGGCTACATATTTTACGACCGGCCGCCTGCCTGACATCAACTTACCATAGTCGTATTTTACGTTACCTTAGTCGCCTTTTACGACACCTCGGTAAGAAATGAGGGTGGTCTATTCTACTCAGCCGGACACCACACGGCGGTTAATAAGCATATAACATTTTACAAAAATCGGTCAAGCCGTTTCGGAGACGTATGCTAACAAAAATTTGTACACGAGAAATTAAGAAATAAGACTAGTTTTGCATAAAAACTTTGTAATAATATAATAAACAAAAAATATATCATTATGTCGATCATATGGCTATCATCAGTATGTTAGGAAGCATCAGTTACTGTGCGGAATTCCATAAATATGCACATGTACAAAACGAGCTATAATTTTTTGTCTCTCCTTCTGTACATCTGTATGTACTATTGACATCTAAACTAATAATAGAGACGAGAAAGTGTTTGTTTGTTTGGATTTTTTTCTGATATTAACAACGGCAAGATACTTTTTCAAAGTGATTTTAGACAGGCAGAAGCTAAACCATACTAATATCATGAATGCGAAAGTCTGTGTTATACTTTTACGTCTATTTCGTTGGAGTTTTTACTGTAATTTCGTACAATTAAAGCTTATATACCAGGCCTGCATATAGGATAAAAAAGGATGCGGTTTGTGCGTGTGTTTTTACTAATCCTGCTTATATCAGCTATGAAAACGGATTGTCTCTACATTTAGCATTATATATATTTTCTATTTTACTTTATCGCGGATTATAGCAAAATAAATTTTATTATTACTTTTGTATTATAATAACGCCTTATTCTAAACACTGGCGGTTACTTTAAAAAAAACATACAAAAACTTTAAATAAAAAAATTATATATTTCAACGCTCATGTTCACGCGAACAAAGTAGCATCACTAGTATAACTAGTACTAAACATATAGCCGATCTCAATTAGATACACTGGCTGCTAATAGATCGGTTGCACTAACAAGAGGCGTTAATTGGCGTGAGTCACACGTCAATATCGATATCGATAAGGTCGAGTGGTTCTAGTTTAGTGTTGTCCTCATGGTCATGCGAAAAAAGTAGCATCCCTAGTATAACTAGTACTAAACATATAGCCGATCTCAATTAGATACACTGGCTGCTAATAGATCGGTTGCACTAACAAGAGGCGTTAATTGGCGTGAGTCACACGTCAATACCGATATCGATAAGGTCGAGTGGTTCTAGTTTAGTGTTGTCCGTACTTGCGTTGGGTTGTTGCGCACCTGACAGTCATGCTGGTCGTGGTACGAGCTGACCAGCTGGCTGACGTACTCCCAGACCTCGCCGGGAGCCGTCCAGGCGGCGGAGGACGCGGCGTGCCGCATCATGCCACCATCACACACTAGTCACTTATCACACTAACTCACTCACTGTTACATTAACTCTCGCACACGTCCGACCGTTGACGAGCTATTTATATTGTTTTATCCTCAATCGCTCGCAACTAGGTCGCGATCTACATAGCAAGCTATGCTAGAGTCAGTTACAGTTTGTAAACAATTAATTATCTATCAACACGTCGATTATCTTGCGATATAGACATCTGTTACTAAACCGCGGTCGTCAAATTCAAATAACAAATCCTACTAATATAAAAGTAATAATAAAATTATTTTTCTATAATTATATTATATTATAGCAAAATAATTTATTATTACTTTTGTATTATGGATCTCCGCAAAGTAGCGCCTAATTCTATAAATCCTACTAGTATTATAAATGCGAAAGTTTGTGATTATGGATGTATGTTTGTTACTCTTTTACGGCGAATCCGCTGAACCAATATCAATGAAATTTTTCACAACTATTCCTCATACACCGGCGTAATATATAGGCTATAGAAATCCTGTTAATTCTACAGGAAGAGACATTCAAGTATTCTATATTCAAGTAGACTGCATTCAGTACTTTTGAATTTTCAAATGTTTAAAAAAAAGGTACCACTGATTCGGATTTTTGCTCCTACCGAGAAGACCCACCAAGAAACTTGGCGGATAATGTTTTCAAAAATAAAAAAAATTATCTAAAAAATTATCGAAGCAAAAAAAATTATCTAAAATCATCGCTGATTTATAATTTTTTGCTTTCAAATGTTACCAATTGCATAGATATACAATTATTTATAGATATACAATTATTTTTGTAAGAATATAAGTAACCCTGTCGCTAGTTCTCAAGTTATGTACGTCGATTTTAATGAAAATATTAAATTACATATAAAAATCTAGTTTCATTGTAATTATCAATATTATACTCTCCTTAAAATGATTAATTGATGAGAAATTACTCCCAAACTAACTAGTCTAAATATAAAATAGACAAATTGAATAAATGCAGTTTATCTCATTTCAAATATCTTTTTTAACTTTGTGACTATTTAAAAAAATAGTTTATTAATCTGAAACAACTCATAAACAACAATGTTACTATACTTTATTTACACATATTCTTAATATAAGAATAAATTACTTTAATAGATTGAACTTCATTTTTTTAGATTATGTTATTAGTAAAGTAAAAGAAAAATCATTTTTATGAAAAGCGACTTATGCAATCGAATGAGTCTCAACTCATCAAGGTCTCTTATTTACTTAATTGAAGTTAATTAGAATTAATGTGAGAACAAATATAATATTAAGTAGAGCTACAACATCAAAACAATGCAATAATAACCCATTAACATAATATATGAGAGAAATGGCTAATTTGGTGCGATGCGCGCAATCACAGAACAAATCCATTGGATCCGCACGAATAGCACTGATAAGAGGCGACCTTGAGCTGCGCTAAGCGATTGATAAGGGCAATTCGGTGGTCCCTAGTTGTTGCGATTTCGACGCTGCAGAGATACAGAGCGGCTTATCGCCGTGTTTGTTTTTCATCAAATTAGTGTCGCGACGCTATTATACTGACATTAATCGCAAATAAATGAACTTTGATAAAAATATATTATTACATATTAATGTTCTATTACAAACGTATAGTTATTGCAGAGATACGAATATATCAATTTAGAGATCTATATCACAAGATTAAATCATTGTTTTATCACTGATGTTTTTTCAATAATATTTACATGTAATATTTGAAAGTTTAACATCACTCATATGTTTCACAATCACTCAATCACAGAGTACAGTCAACGATCGCGTCGTGCGCCGCGAACGAGCACGCAAGCCGGCACCGCGTACGCAGAAGTAGACGCGCGCGCGCCTCGCCGCGAACCAGCTAATGACCGGCGCGACGCGTATTCGCGACCCCCACTCCGCCACTGTACGCGCTATCAAACCAGTTTACGTGAAAAATTTTAATTCCTCGGCGCGAGTGACGACCGGTCGCGCTTTCCTCACGCGGCGGCCTCCCCCGCGAGGAAAAAGCGCAGCGCCCCTGGGGCGCAACGGAAGTGCACGGCACGCGAGCCGAGCGCACCCACCGCCTTAATTAAATGCTGCATGCTGCACACCTACCCTCGCCGCCGCGACACGCTCTGCCACCCAAACACACACCTTTCTCACCTATCAATTATCCAACAAACAAAAACGCAAAAGCTCATTCTTAACCATTCTTAATCACCCGAACAGCGCATTCCATTTAACAAATACCTCATCGTAATGCAATTCGCGAATGAAATATTCATTATGAAAGCAACACTCGATTACGAATGCCTCGATTGGCTAAAATACAAAATCGGCGCGTCGCGACCACAAAGTCGAAGCAATAAATCTCTATGCGGACTTCATCCGTCAACGCAAACAATAAGTATTTTATACGAACGCGAAGTGAACGACCTACTCCCAGATTAGTCGTGGGTGGTTCTAATTTATTAAACATATAGATCACAACAGAACAAGGGAATTTACAATATTAATTTTTGATAATTATTGCATAATTATAGTTTGTCGGAGTATAGATTTATGAAATGATTTACTTAGTTATTATAAAGCAAAAGTAAAAAATATACAACGCATAACTTGTTAAATGATGTAACGCTTTCATATAGCGCATCATATTAACAAGTATGATGCAAAAATAGCAATCTGGGGCGCGGATTCTTTGGCTCTTAGAATTATTTTACGTAATTTCGTATCGTATTACAAATATGTTATTTTCTAATATGAAGCAAATTGCTTCTTACAATTTTTTATTCCATACTTGTTTGTCTTTGACAAACAAACAAAGCAACAGATCGATGTAAGTTTTGTTATGCGAATAGGGTGAAGGCAGAAGGGCATTAATATTGCAGTACTGAATTCTTGGCCGTGTGATTTCATTATCATCCTGCCATTAACCCAGTCTAAGTGGGGTCGGCACAACATGTTATAAACATGTTGTAACATGATTTGCCTGCGTATTAACGACCGGCCGCCTGCCTGACGTAAACTTACCTTAGTCGTATTTTACGACACCACGGTAAAAAGGAGGGTGGTCTATTCTATTTTGCCGGATACCACACGGCGGGTCGACTTACCTTAGTCACTTTTTACGACACCTCGGTAAGAAATGAGGGTGGTCTATTCTACTCAGCCGGATACCACACGGCGGGTCGACTTACCTAAGTCGCCTTTTACTACACCTCGGTAAGAACTGAGGGTGGTACTATTCTACTTAGCTGGATACCACACGGCTATAAGGAATAATTGTACCAAATTTCATTGGTTCAGCGGATTGGCCGTGATAGAGCAACAAACATCCATACTCACAAATTTACGCATTTATAATATTAGTAGGACTGGACAACATTGTGTATCATTCCTCGATTTTAAAAGCCTTATTGTCATAAGATTTTGTTAAAAATTCATAAATACATAAGTGTAGAGTTAATAATATTATGGGATCTTCATAAATGGGGGACACCATGAATTAAATCATCCCATAAGTACAGTCACTTGGTGCGGTAAACAAGAATAAGTGGCCGCGCATTAATATAAGCAATATGGAGAAGTAACAAAGAAATTGGGGAACCTTTTAAGGCCGACAAGAACACCCTTTTAAGTCCCCCCTAAATAAGAACCGGATTGTATATTAAAAAGAGGTAGGACAAGTTAAATATTCACTAGTTCATTTCTTGCAGCTGATATTTTGATGTAACTTCATATTTGTTTATTAAATAAATATATGGGACACTTACACACACGGTCGTCCGTCCCCAAAGTAATTTAATACTTGTGTTATGGGTGACAGACAACTGGTGAATATATACTTATATAACTTTTAAATACATACTTAAATACAAATATACACCCAGGCTCGAAGATCAACAAATTCATTTATAGAAAATGTTGGCCATCAGCGGGAATCGAACTCGCGACCCGTGGACCTGAAGGCAGGCAGGTCACTACCCACTGCGCCAACGTGCCAATTGATATAAATAAATTGATAGGGGTCTTCTGTTGTGAGTAATTCATACAGATTTCAATGATTTTGTTTGTCCTTTCCTTAAACACCTGGCGCCCAGTGGTTTATTCTAGGAATAAACCGAATCCAAATGACCATAGAGTTATAGAATATGCCATATTATCATAAACAGAAATCAAATGAGATTCTTTACCGAGGCGTCGTAAAAGGCGACTAAGGTACGTCGACGCAACGTGTGGTATCCTATAGACCAGAGCTTCTTAAACTGTGGGTCGCGACCCCCAGGGGGGTCGCGAGACTACTGAAAGGGGCGTCGCAAAGATCTGATACTTTTCAATCATTATTGATACAACTACATGGCTGCAGCTGTCCTTTAAAGAACTTTTCTAACAAAGATTTATTGATATTTCTCCTCCTAAGTTCCTACATTACCCCTTTTCATTAAATTTAAATAAATAGATTTTAATAAATTTATGATTGGTTAGTTTACAACAATTATAAATAAAATTTTCAAATTAGTATACACACTACGTACAAATATAAATACAAATAAAAATCATACAAAACACTATTGTAGTTTTATTATAACTATTTTTTGAAAAATATTTATATGGAGGAGGGGGTCGTTTAAAATTTCCTAAGCTTGAAGGGGGTCGCTACATAAAAAAGTTTAAGAAGCCCTGCTATAGACCACCCTCTTTTGTAAAATACTACTAAGGTAAGTTGAGGTCAGGCAGGCGGCCGGTCGTAAAATACGATGCCAAATCCTGTGACAACATGTTTATAACATGTTGTGTCGACCCCACTTAAAGCGGGATAAGGGCAGGAGAATTATGAGAAAGCAAATGAGAGTCTCTCT
This sequence comes from Morpho helenor, assembly GCA_029227775.1. Taxonomy (NCBI): domain Eukaryota; kingdom Metazoa; phylum Arthropoda; class Insecta; order Lepidoptera; family Nymphalidae; genus Morpho; species Morpho helenor. Next base: position 10,641,946 of record JARGCU010000006.1, read on the forward strand.
TTTTAGGTTTCATAAGATAAAGATGAAGTATAAGATTGGTTTCTACCCTTTCATTATTTATTGTGTCACTCTTAATTACAGACTTGCCTTTGGTTCCCACGATTGACTTTGTCTTATAATTCAACTTATTTTTAACTAGCTATCGCCAGCGGCTCCGCCCGCGTGGAAAGATTAAAACCGTAATATAGTCTTTTGATAACCATAAAAATGGTTAAAATTGGGTTAACCTTAAAAGCTAGACATATGCTGTCGCGGACTTTTATTAAGAACTTTTAGAGGGGAACAAAGTCGAAGCCGGACTCAAACACAGCAACGTGTAGCCGGAGAGCTAGTATTGATTAAATTAGCCATAATTAAAGTATTGGGGGAAATTATTATTTTTTTTTTTGAGAACAGGAAAAAACATTGCGTTATTGAAGGTATCAAAAGATTAAAGTAAAGCGATGTCGCGCGTCCCACTAGTTTATAATATTTGTATAGTAAATATAAAACTAACATTTTTTACTCTTCTTTTTCTTTTTCTACCTTGATATGGATGTTTGTTATTGTAAATGTTGCAGCCATCTTTAATTAATATAGCATTTGAGTTTCTATTTTTAATGTATCACGTATCCTTTAAACACATATTTGATGTCTATATTGTTGATGGCCTAATAAAGTAAATCATCATCATCCTCCTGCCCTTATCCCACTCTAAATGGGGTCGGCACATGTTATAAACATGCTGTCACATGATTTGGTTGCGTTTTTACGACTGGCCACCTGCCTGACGTCAACTTACCCTAGTCGTATTTAACGACACCTCGGTAAGAAAGAGGATGGTCTATTCTATTAAACCGGATACCACACGCTGGGTCAACTTACCTTAGTTGTCTTTTACGACACCTCGGTAAGAAATGAGATTGGTCAATTCTACTCAGCCGGTTACCACACGGCGGGTCAAGTTACTTTATTCACCTTTTACGACACCTCGGTAAGAAAGAGGGTGGTATATTCTACTAAACCGGATACCACACGATGGGTCAACTTACCTTAGTCGCCTTTTACGACACCTCGGTAAGAAATGAGGGTGGTACTATTCTGCTCAGCCGGATACCACACAGCGGGTCGACTTACCTTAGTCGCCTTTTACGACACCTCGGTAAGAAATGAGGGTGGTACTATTCTATTCAGCCGTATATCACACAGCGAGGCCTAATAAAGTAAATAAATAATTACTTACCTTAGTTCTCTGCCGCAACGGCGTCCTCTTCACATTGGTGTCGTTGCTTGGCTCCTCATTTTTGGTCTTCTTAACGTTCGCATTTGCCTTAGAATTATATGCCTTTTCCTTGTTCTTCGCAACGTCCTTAGCTCCACAAATCTCCTCATCACTGTCACTTTTTATAATATTTTTACCACTCTTCAATGTCTTCTGCGGTGAACATTTCGCTGGCAAATTTTTCTTCACAGTTTTCAACGGTAAATCATCATCACTTGAAGATTCTGATGAACATTTACTGCACGATTCAGAGCTTGTACTGCTTTCAGACAACACCTTTGCAACCTCTTTGGACTTTGCAGTTGGTTCGCTTGGTTTCTTTTTTACTGATGGTTTGGTAGATTTTTTAGGTGTCACCTTCCTCGCTGGAATCGCGGCGATCTTTAGCTTCAAACCAGTATCGCAAGAGGTGACTGAGAAATGCGGTTTCCTTGTGTTGCTTTGTTTATTCCCCGAACATTCCCAGTCACTGCCCGTTGATTCACTTGAGCTGCTATTCTGTAAACAATAAAAATAAAACATTCTGAATATAAATTGAATTTAAATACAACTTTCATTTATTCATCAAACTTTTATATAAAGTTTTATAGAAAAATATAGTCAAGACAAAATTGTTTATTTATAAGCAATTATTGAAACCACATAAAATTTAGTAAGACTTATTGCCCTTAATGCTTAAGATAGGCTTTAAGAATTTTATATGGACTAATTACTTAAGCTAAGTAGATGTATAATTGGTCTTAAAGATCATAGAAAACTTTTAGTTCTAAATTCTAAAGTTCTTCTTTATATTTAACCATTTTTAGCAGCTTTTACGGGCCACACAAGTTTCACATGCATGTTAACTAAATTTACTTAAATAATTTATAGAAGTAAGCATTACTTTGTGGAAATCCATAATACAAAGGTTATGATAGAATTATTTTGCTATAAACATCTATCAATCATAATTACACTAAAATAATTCTATCATAGTTTTTGTACATTAACTTAGTAAAATTGAACTTAAACAATATTGTCAAATAAATTGTAATTGCACAATTGATAATATTAGTGATTTTAAACTATAATTAAAATTAAGGCCATTTTCTAAAAAAAACTTTTATAGTAGTCTCAGCTGTAGAGATTACATTAATATCCAATACATGATACAGTAAGTCAACTATTTCAAAAGCTTGTGTGTGAACTGACTTAACAAAAATTTATCTGGAATAAAATTCACATTGCTTTAAAAACACTAATTTAAATAACTCATATCTTCATGAGCAAAGGTATTTAAAACTGGAATACAAAATAGCAGAATGAATGTTAATTGTTGATTAAGAATACTAGAGATATATTTTGAAATTATACACATAGCTCCACCTATTGGAAAGAGCAGAACAACAGCTTCACAACAAAATTGTATAAAAGCATAATTTAAGTTTTGTATAATATCATTAAATATATATACTCATAAATATCTCATTTAAGTCATACCAAAACAAACTACTAAATCTCATTAGCATATTGTATTCATTATTGGCCACAGATCTGATTTTATAATTATTATGATTTTAAAAGTATACCTAGCCAATTAGATTCTTTTAGTATGTAGTTCTTTTTTATCTCTCTTAACTATCTTTTAAAAAACAGGTAAAAAAAATATATTAACCTCAGTATCACTGTTTGAATCTGAATCACCACTTGAATCCTGCGTTTTTGGCACCTCTGTGCCCATTTCTGAAACAATAATCTCATTAAGTAAATGATCCAATTCTTCTATAGTCAATTTATCTATGGTATAACAATAGTCTCATTGAGTAAACTCAAATCTTTATTGGTGAAATAGTTCGGAATGGGAGCTGACCACCAATTCTGTACTGACAGGCATCTCTAATAATAGATAGATAGAAATGATACAATTTTTTATTTATTTAAGTACATACAATTGATAATATAGAAAGCAATAAACATTAAAAGTCAGAAAAATGTTATAAAGATGTTATATTAGGTAAAGCAAGACAGGGAAATGTAGGACAACCTTAAAAATGTTGATGTATGATGGAGCAATGTAATTTAATCTGTCAACATCAGTCCCGAAGGTAAGTAACTTAATCCTTATTATAGCTGACAGACAACTGGTAAATATATACATATATTATTTGTAATAAATATACAGAGAATCAAAGAACCATCAACTTGCCACAACTTATTTATGTAATTATAAAATCTGATGATTTTGGGACTTTTTTTGACTGGCCCGTTGGCGCAGTGGGTAGTGACCCTGCCTTCAGCTCCGCGGGTCGCGGGTTCGATTCCCGCCGAGGGCCAACATTTTTTATAAATTAATTGTTGGCCTTTGAGCCTTTGAGTGTATATTTGTATTTAAGTATGTATTTAAAAAATATATAAGTATATATTCACCAGTTGTCCGTCACCCATAACACAAGTATTAAGTTACTTACTTTGGGGACGGACGACCGTGTGTGTAAGTGTCCCATATATTTAATTTTTATTTATTTACTTTCTCAATATATGAGTTATAATAATTTAACAATCCTGTTACCAACAACAGTCTACTTGGTCTAGTAATTAATGATGTACCAGCTTTTAGTCCATTTTATTGCATGACAATTCTAGCTTTGTTGTCTAACATTTTAAATAATCAATAATTATATGCAATAGCTTATATTTTGTAATACAAAAACAGTTATATTTCTAGAAATAAATCCTAAAATTATCAATATTCCTTTGAATTTCTTAGACCTATGATTTTAATTTTTCTGTATTGCTATTTAATCAAGCACAAGTGCTTTTCAATTGAGTGTAATACATTGTTATAAATATACGAAGAATATAAGAATAACTATGGTAGTTTGAGGTATTCTGTACAAAATGAATTAAATAAATATTACATACAGTTTAGCATACACTTTGTTAAAGAAAAGATTCATAGATAAGATAGTATTGATTTTTAATCCTCAACTATTTTCTCATTCATTCATTTTAAAAATAGACACTGATAAATCTTTGATTTACCAATAGATATTGTAATCATCACATTGGATACTAAACACTAACAATATAAGTTAACAAGGGAATAGATGAAATATGTAGGTTTGGCAAAAGCAATATTTTTAAACTTATTGATATTTGAGCATAACACTCACAGTATTATAAATATCAAAATATAAGCATACAAATATTTAAAAAACAAATGTGAACTATACTAGGGTTGTACCTAATGCATGATGATTAATGTTGTCATGGACAAAAGCACATAAAGTTATATGTAAATTCTACCATTCCTATTTACATTTCAAATTTAAGTATATGCATGTGATAGGTAACTGAGAATATTTTCCTTTTTAACTCCTAGCACACTGACACACACATTCAAATTCTGTATAGTTAAGTTAGGCATTAGCGTTCTTTAGGTGACTACATTATCAATAGAGAAAACTTATCAGCCCAAAGTATAGTAGCCAATTTATAATAATATTGAGGAGAATAATTAATAAAAATAGGTGTTACATTGCTAAGGTCCATAATAATCTTATTAATTTTATATTGAGGAACCAAAAATTGTAACTATATAGGATACGAGCAACTAAGTAAATATGTGAGTGTTATTCATATTTTTTTTTTTTTACAATTATACATTATACAGATGCTGATGTTATAGATACACACAATTAGTTTTGAATTAGAAATGTTAACTGTCACAAGTTCAACTGCTTGAATAACAATTGTCACTTGTTTACTGCTTTACTCACAAACTGTAATTTTGTTAGGTAGGTATTACTCCTACATATAATAAGTTTTGCATAGGTATTTCTATAAAACATTTTATATTTACAAAATAACCAATTACATAATAAAAAGTCTTATCCAAGTGCTTTACATATTTTGAGTTTGATTTACCTCTCAAAGCTAATACTCCAACAAGTAAACATGTATGACATCCAAGTTTTATAATTTTACTCAAAATAATAAGATTGTTTACTCCATAATATTCATAACATAATATATTAAGATACAACTTGAGTTCTACTTTTTTAAAGAAGAGTAACAAACAGGATATCGTATCTTTAATAGGTAATGTGATTTTTGACGGAGTAACTGACGATATCATAGTTAACTAGCTGAATTAATATCTAATGACGCTAGACGATTAGGGTACTTACTTCAAGGTTGGTCAAGATATTCCAAAATACGAAACTATTAATCTCCTCATTTCACTCATGGAACATCCGTAAACAGTGTATTAATCTGAAACGAATACGACATCACAATTGCGAGACTAAATGTGTGATAAGTGCACTGATTTCCAGAAAATAATTTCGTTTTCTCTCCAACTCTAAAACTAATTTCTCGGTTTGACAGATCTGACGACACCCGTTCGACCAGTTTTACTTCACCATGTAACTAAAAACTCGATTTTAAACACTGCAATAAGTGTATCAAATATTTACGTTACATTAATAACATACATTGATTTGACGCAATACAATAAAATATTATCGTGTTTAACGGTTTTTACGACGTTGGCGCCAAATAAATGCATACGTTTACAATCATACGCAAAACAAAATACATTGATAGGTTATAGGCATTATTTTATGATATAATTAGCAAGAGGCGCACTAACCACTTGGATATTTTCGCAGAAATCCACGAAACAATGATTTTTTTCCACAAAGCCTTATTCTTTAAATTGCTTGGCCACCATGTTTACAAATCTTTCGCATAAAAATTTAGGTAGGTAACTATAGAGGGAGAAAGCTAGAAAATTATAGTGCGATTCATTCTTACTTATGGAAGCCGTCTACATATGAAAGAGACTGAAATCATAATAATGGGTTTAAATTGCAACGCAAAATGGCGTCAAAGATAATGTATACATAATACAAAAGATGGTGTAGTATATAACGAATTTATTTTTAAGACAATTTTGCCTATTGTAAATTAACACATTAACATTACACTATTAGCATTTAAAATAGATACATATATAAATATTTAGTAGGTAGTGTAATTTTAAATTTTTTTATGTTATAATAGGATGAATGGAATACAAATCTAATTGATCGAAATAAAAAATAAAAATCTCAGCCCTCTTCAATTTCTAACTCAATGAAGTTTTGTAGTAGTAGTAGTAAAGTTTTTATAAAATAATAATTTAATAAAAAATTAATAACGAAGAGCTCACTTTGCATTCATTTTCTTACGAAGGCCAATAATACCGGTCTGAATTTAAACGAATGTTCCATTCCTGAGCATAACTATAGGCTTTAGAATAAAGAAAAGTTATAGAAGTATTTTAGTACAGTAGTAAATTCATGTGGCATTGACCGTATATAATATTGTTTGATTCTTATATAAAATGATATGCATGTAAAATTATATTTTGTGTTCAAGGCATGCGTTAGCGAAAAGTCAAAGGAAATCGAAGTAACAAATTCTTTAAGACAAAAGCGAAGTTGAATTTTATAGGTGATAAAATATAAGTCATGGGCTTCTCTGTAGTCGCCTTTCTTGTAATTTTGCTTTATAAATTACAATAAAATGCACGTGTTTTTTTTTAGACAGAAACTTATGCTTTGCAGAGAAGAGATATGCATCAACTGTCATGCAAATATTTTGTTAGTTAGGTAGGTAAACGATTCGATGTGCTGCGTTACCATACTCCTAAAGAACACTAAACCTAGAAGATAGATTTATAGTCTTTGGCCCACGCCGTAGCCTGAATATTTTTAGGTAATAGTTTATAGTCTATGCCGTATATTAAGTTATTTGTCCTTGCCTAAAATAAGATATTTTATTTGAAAATTTCAATTGAAATAAGTATATATGTAAATAATCATCATCACGTATTTTATTTTTGAATATGAATGTAATTTTAAAATACGCATAAGTGGTGCATAAAGGGGTAAAAAAATGCTTTAAGCCATAATGTTCAATGTTTTAAGTAACGAAAAACGTAACAATATAGAATATACTACTTGTGAGAAATTAAATTGCATTGTGTACGGTATAAAATGTGGCAATTAAAAATACCAGTAGGTGTATGTGGGGAAAATAAAACCATATATGCCGGTATGCTTTAACATTGTAAATTAAAAGAAATTTCAATACACCATGGATGAGGTTGAAGTTTGGGAAGATTTATCTAACATCCCAGCTGATCCCCCAGAGATGAGAGAGCTATGTGAAAAATGCAGGTAGGCTTACATTATATAAAATATATACTATAAGTCAATATATATAAAAAAAAACATTGACTTAGACACTTCCTATTAATGTTATGATAGTGTAAACTTACTTTTAGAAACATTCATCAAATGAATAGGTTATCCTAATGTTACTAAATTTTATTTTTAGAAGACCATCAGTTGTATGTTGGTGTTCCGCTCTTCCTCCACATCGTCTGACTCCCAAGAGTACCATTATTTTATTACAACATCCAGCAGAAGAAAAAAGATGTCTTCGTACTGCTCCTATGTTGCAACTTGGTCTAGCTGAAAACAAGTGCCTTATATTCAAAGGGAAAAGATTTCCTCTGCCTAGACATGAAAACTTAGAAGAAATTTTAATTCATCCCAACACAATTCTTCTGTATCCCAGTAAAACAGCTATAGATATTAAAGAACTTGATCATGAACACACATCATACAACTTAGTTTTGATTGATGGGACGTGGCCACAAGCGAAGGCAATATATACATCAAGTCCTATTCTTCATAAAATCAAACAAGTGAAACTCATATCTACAAGCACAAGTAATTATATTATAAGAACTCAACCTACAGAAGGTTGTTTAAGTACATTAGAAACTGCAGCAGAAGCATTGTCTCAACTAGAATGTGATCCTATTTATAAAGAACAACTGATTGAACCATTACATATGCTGTGTAAGTTTCAGTTAGATAATGGAGCAGTCACACATCAGTCAAAAGAATTTTTAATTAAAACTAACACATATCCAAAATTAATTGGAAAGCGACTGTCAAAACTATTAAAGTCTACGAATGAATACATTACCAATTAAATAAGTAAATAACTTTGTAAGATTTTTTATTTTGTATAAAATATATGTATTGTTATTAAAATATGACATAAGATTATTTAAATTTATTATTTGTAAAAGTATACAAAATTGATGATTTATTAGTTTTATAATATATTTACATTTAATATATTGTCGATATTTTCATAAGAGAAAAGATCCTTTTATATATTTGTCAATATTGTTTTTTGCAGCTCAGGGCATCTCAAGTAACAATTTTAATTACTACTTGGATAAAAAAAGATGGGTTGAATAAATTTAAATATTGTATCCTATCATAGTGGTGTTACCAGTTTAGTATTTTAGTTAGCTATTTTATCCATGGAAACAAACCAAAAAAAGATCACATGATTTATTATTTGATTTATATTCTTTTACAAAATAATATTTTAATAGTTTAATGTGCTATAATTCATTTGAAAACACTTCTGCATGTCTAATCGAGAACTAGACATTCCCATTGGTCCTTCAATCTGCACTTCCGCATTACATCCATTAATTTTTTGCATCAGGAGACTCTTTGTGGAAAACTTCCTGTTATTCCATAAACAAATACTATAGTTACTAGAAACTAATAAAACAAAATCTATTTTTCTTAAACACTTTTGGGCAAAATAATTAATATTCTATTATGTGCAACATTAAGCTGAAGGAGAATATATAGACATAATTGGCTTAGTATTTGAAAGATAGATGCTTCACTTTTAGTTCCAAGTTTCTTATTACTGTATCTAAGGTACTTACATGGTCTTCGTGGAGTTGTTGCTCTATGGTCAGAAAGTTATATGAAAGAACTATGTATACTTGTCAAGAAAAAGTGTAATAAACTACAGAATTTATATAAGTAGACGTTACTTTGCGGAATTCGATAATACAAAATTAATGATAGAATAATTATTTACTATTATCCGTGCTTATTAAGAAAAAAATATGTAATGCTAAGTGTAGGTACCATCATCCGTTTTCATACCTTATACATGCAGGATTAGGAATCGCACGTGCCTACAAAACTCCACCACCGATAACAGTTGGAAAAAACTGCACCCATTCAGTATGATATTTCCATCTAAGGTTTCAAATAGACTGCATATAAATCAAAGCTTTTTCGAATATTATATTTCATAGATATGATACTTCTGCTATATACGTGACATGAAGAATTATTCAATGTTACTTATCTGTGGTGTCCAATCGCTGTCACTGTCACAAAGTGGAGTTTGTCAGAAATATAATCTGCCATTTCTTTCTTACAGTTCTGTCAAACGAACTAAAACATGGCCGAGGTTAGTGTTTAAATTATAAAATTGTTCATCTAGTTTTACGTGTTTAATCGTTTTGTCGTAATTATTAGGAATACTAGTGAATAACCATGCCTCAAATTCGGAAATGTTTCCCAGTGATATTTTTTGTTTGTGACCAAAAATGTTTACGTATTTCAGGTCGAAGAAACTCTAAAGAAAAAACGTACCTTCAGGAAGTTTACCTTCCGAGGCGTTGATTTGGATCAGCTGCTTGATATGCCAAAGTGAGTTGTTAGGAAATTTTGAATTTCCTAAATATTTGTATGTTTTACTCCTTGGTGTATGGAAAACATAACCTAAGATATTAAAAGTGTAAACTCGTTGTTTTCAGCGAGCAACTTATGGAGCTAATGCACGCGCGAGCTCGCCGGCGATTTGCTCGGGGCCTAAAACGTAAGCCTATGGCTCTAGTAAAAAAACTACGTCGGGCCAAGAAAGAGGCACCACCAAATGAGAAACCAGAAATTGTTAAGACTCACTTGCGCAACATGATCATTGTACCAGAGATGGTCGGCTCTATTGTTGGTATTTACAATGGAAAGACTTTCAATCAGGTAATTATAAATAAGATAGTCTTTTTTGACTTGTAATATTACTGTATTCATTTATTGAATATTTATTTTGACAGGCTTTTTGCAACTAGTATATTTTTGACCAATTCCTACTAAAAAAATTTATGATAATATAATTTTGTGATAATATTACATTTAGAGTGAAATGTATTTTAATCAAAATATATTTCCAAGTTTCTAACATATTAAAAATGGAACATCTGACCGTCATAATAAATAATTTTAAAGAATTAATTTGAAAAACATTTCTTTAATTATTGCTTATACATGGTTAGCTGATTTTGTTTACATGGTTTGCTGTTTTTGTTTTTTTTTATCTTGACTAGATTCTAATTAAAAAATTATATCCTAAATGTATTTTTATAATTAATCATTTGCTTTATGGTAAGCATTATAACAAATTCTGTATATGCTCAGAATTTCTAGTATAATTAATTTCATTATTGCTTAGTCTAGACTCTCTAGTATAATCCTCTCTCCTTTTCAAGGCTTTTTCTGTAACTTCTTACTAGTCTTACTAAAAAATACACTATTTCACTGTGTCACATTTCTTGTCTCTGGTTGGTCTGAGCCAGTATAGCCCTGAGCTGAGTGAGTGATAAGAATGAAAGAACTAGGTGAATTGCCTGTTGGCACAGTTAGAAGCAATCTTGCCTTCAGCTCTGTGGGTCACGGGTTTGATTCCCGCTCAGGGCAAACATTTTCTATAAATGTATTTGTGGCCTTTGAGCCTGGGTGTATATTTGTATTTAAGTATGTATTTAAAAAATATATAAGTATATATTCACCAGTCTTCTGTCTACCATAGCACAAGTATTAAGTTACTTACTTTGGTGACAGAAGACTGTGTGTAAGTGTCCCATATATTTATTTATTTATAATTGTAGATTTATATGTCTTACAGACATGGACAGAATATCACTGGACTAGTCGTAGCACCCCATTACCCCCCTCCCCCCATTACCTCCAACAGCAGTTATTATATGTGAAAATATAAATAATAAAGCTTAATGTACAAAAATTTGTTATAATCTTTTACAGGTTGAAATTAAGCCTGAGATGATTGGTCATTACCTTGGCGAGTTCTCTGTCACATATAAGCCAGTAAAGCATGGTAGGCCTGGTATTGGTGCTACCCACAGCTCCAGGTTTATTCCTCTTAAATAGAAGGACAGCATTCACCTAGGTTAAGTGTAAAAGTGCCACAGCAGTACAATAAAGTATTTTTGTGGATGACTAGAGTTTTATTTTTACATTTGATTAGATTTGATTCAGGTTCAATAAATTGTTTATTTCTTAGTAAATTTGTCTTTAAATACAATACATGGCATAGTTATAACAAATTAATCAAGTAAATAATAATAATAATATCTTTATTAATCATCCAAATGTACATAGTGCATTGAAACCCTAGCTCCTGAACTAGAAGAACTGTGTTTCAGGAGCTAGTACCTTCCCTTATCAATTAAAAACAGCAATTTGGCATATACAAAGATAAAAAAAAATATAAAAGAATAACGTTTATATATATAATAATGTAGAATAAAAAAAACATGCACAATCATCATAATACTATGTTCAAGTGTGTTGAAAGATGTTTAAACATTTAAAATTATCTTAGAGTATTTTTTTTAATCAAGATTGTGTTATTTATATGAGCTGAGTATCACATTTTGGGCATGAGTCGTTTTGTGTTTTATATTAATTAATCTATACGTAATTATAAATTTTTGAGATGAGTATGCTAATGTTGTTGAAAATTGTACTGATGTATTTTATCTCATGCTATGAAATCTATTATAAACAAATACCTTTATCTACCATCTACCTTTGATGTTTAATATTATAGGTCTTCATTTAATGACCATTATGTTTACCAGTGCACCATGATTTGCACAATCCATTATATGGAACCTATTTTTTGTATCCAATATTAAGTTAAAATTAAAGTGCTGTAATATAACTCAACAGGTAGCGTTTGCTAAAGCGCACAAGACTACACTAGCTTGAAATTTTCTGACGTAGTTCTATCGACGTACGATAGATGGCGCATGTGGAAAATTTTCACTATAACATCGAAGTTATAACTTTTTACAATTAACGAAGGGACTTCCAACGTAAAGAGGAAATAAAGATCGCAGGAACTCGGAAGAGTCACTTGCGTGATAATTCCTATATCGATCAACGTATAATATAGTACAACGTATGTCAACAGCATATAGTAACAAAACAAACAAACTGAGAAGCTTTAAGGCAGAGTGCGAAAGTACTCTCTTTTGAAAGCGGAGTTCCTAACAACCTGAAAGAGCTGAGATTAGTTAGGGTATCCACTTAAATTACATTTTGAAGGACTAATCTGTTGACATATATTTATCTTTTGATGAAGTGGTTACCGAAATTAAAATATAAATATAACAGTTATTAAAAACCAAAACTCGCCTAATTAATTCAAATAAGGGGGTGAAAATATGTCGTAAAATAAATTGAAATAATAACACTACTCTACCTACATGTATAAGAATGAATGAAGTAAAGTAAATCATCATCTTCCTGCCCTTATTCCACTCTAAGTGGGGTCGGCACAACAAATTATAAACATGTTGTCACATGATTTGGCTGCGTTTTTACGACCGGCCGCCTGCCTGACTTATCTTAGTCGTATTTTAGGACGCCTCTGTAAGAAAGAGGGTGGTCTATTCTACTAAACCGGATACCACACGGTGGGTCAACTTACCTTAGTCGCCTTTTACGACACCTTGGTAAGAAATGAGGTTGGTCTATTCTACTCAGGCGGATACGAAACGGCGGGTCGACTTACCTTAGTCGCCTTTTACGACACCTCTGTAAGAAATGAGGGTGGTACTATTCTATTCAGCCGGATACCACACGGCTTGAATGAAGTAAGGTAAATAAAGTAACTTTTATTTTGAATGGGAAAAACTGTCGTACAAAAAAAGTGTAATTTGTTGTTTTATTTTCCAGAAGTATCAATAACAACGTTTAACAAGGTTATGTTATATATTAAAACTTTCAGCCTAAAGTCCGCAGAACTAAAGCTTTAAATTGAATTTATTCAGTCAACAACAAATGATTTTAAAATGGCACCACTTAATTATTATATGAGGGAATTAAAATTTTGAAAAGCTATGAGCAACTTTGTTAACTTGGACATTATTTTAGCGAGTCATAACCGGTGATAGCTGCCGCGAGCCAATGCAAACCGATTCAAAGTCAAAGTCCTGGATGATATAGAACCCTTTTTTGGTAGGCGCGTCATTCGCAATGCCATAAATTATGAGAAACAAGAATTTTAGGTGTAAATTTGAAATCCTCATATGGAATTATTTTAACTAAAAGTTAGTATCTTTCAGTGAAATCACCATATGTTCATGCTTCTCCCTATTTATAGTTTTACGCTGTAACACCTACAAGATTTAATAAAAGTACCAGAGTGAGCCTTGCTCGGTCATTTTTTTAAAAGATATAAAAAAAATGAAAATTAAAAAAAAATAGTTGTGCAGGTGGTGCTCGAACTTAGGTACTTTCATCTCTATAAACTTGTTCCCCAAATGAGCTACCATGACTTTGAAAATTATCTTATAAATTCAACGTAGATTTTAGCATTTTCCCGAAGACAGGGCTAAAAAGACATTTTTTTTAAATGAAACCTAGTTAGATCGAATTTTTCCCCCCAAAACACCCTATATGCAGAATTTCATGAAAATTGTTATACATACAAGATTAACACATTTAAATATTAAAGATAACTACCACTCAATTTCTTATTCAACCGATGGACTTTAGCTGCTGGCTCTAAGAGATTTCCACACCACACGATTTTGTGTCGTTTGGATCCAGCTGCTTCTCGCGACCTTTTACAGTCCTTTAGTTCTCGTAGGGAGGCTACCAACGCTGCATTTACTGGTGGTCGCCATTCCAACACCCCAACGACCAACGGTTGTATTCGTGCTTATTTTAAGTGCATAAGTAAAGAAATATCGGATTCTCCTCAAACATTGTGTCCGAGGTGTCGTAAAAGGCGACTAAGGTAAGTTGACGTCAGGCAGGCGACCGGTCGTAAAATACGTAGCCAAATCAAGTGATAACATGTTTATAACATGTTGTCCCGACCCGAATATACCCAAATTATCTTGATTTAAATTTTACTAAAGGATGTTCTAAAAAATTCATTAAAAATCAGAAACTAATTTGGCACTTTTATTTTCGTTTCGAGAAGACTTTTTGCAATAAGTTTTCTTTAATTAAGCGATTGAAATAAACTTTCATTGGTTACAGTGTATATGTGTTATTTATTTAATATCTGGGTGACCCAGCCTTGCTCGGTAATTTTTTACAAAATAAGAAAATAAACTTTTAAAAAAATTTTCATTTCTCGCGACCACCCGTTCCCCGAATAAACTACGCTGACTTGAATGTTAATTGCAAAAATTAAATTAAATATAAGTAAATTTTTAATGCCCAAAAACAGGGATAATTTTTTTTTTAATAAAACCCCGCTAGATCGATTTTTCTCCCCCAAAACCCTCTACATGCTGAATTTCAGGAAAATCGTTGGAGCCGTTTCCGAGATTCCGAAAATATATATATACAAGATTAACTCATTTTAATATTAAAGATACTCTCGCGCCATTACAATAATACGTCAATAGTGCATTCGTAAGTATAATAAATTACATATTGATCTAGGTCACTGACTGCATAATCAGAAATATGATTCTTTATAAATTTCGTTCCGGTAACCACTGGATAAAAGTAATTTAGAAGGCTGTATTGTTTATTATTAATGTCTAGATGGCGGCGGTTGGCCTGACTTCATCATTGCGGCATGTGCAAAATGATATTGCAACAATTTGACCGTCGTAAGTCTTAATTAATTCGCTTATGAGCAACAAAAAAGGGGAGTGATGCGAAAATGTTACTCATGCTTTAATGTTACTGGAATTGTTCTGCGCATTCAGCAGACATTCATGACACCTTCAAACTGATATATTATCATCAACATTTTCCTGGAATACAGGCCTGGAGATTGCGTCTTACAAAATAGATATTTAAACAATTTACCTGTTCTATAGGAGCGAGAATATGGATGGTGGTAACAATAATGGTGGTTAGGTTTTAAATAATATATAATAGTTGCTGGTCGCCGTGTGGTATCCGGCTGTATAGAATAGTACCACTCTTATTTGTTACCGAGGTGTCGTAAAAGGCGACTAAGGTAAGGTAACTCACCGTGTGGTATCCGGCTGAGTAGAATAGACCACCCTCTTACTTACCGATGTGTCGCAAAAGGTGACGAAGGTAAGTTGACCCACCGGGTGATATCCGGTTAAGTAGAATAGACCACCCTCTTTCTTACCGATGTGACGTAAAATACGACTAAGGTATAATTTATAGAATTAGGCGTTACTTTGCGGAGATCCATAATACAAAAGTAATAATAAAATTATTTTGCTATAATCCGCGAGGAAGTAAAATAGAAAATATATATAATGCTAAATGTAAGTGGACAATCGGTTATCATACCTGATACATGCAGGATTCGTAAAAACACATGCACAAACCTCCACCACCGCCACCACAATACACAAGCACTATATACGTTCACTATCACAAACTCAACAATCGTTTCGCCCCGCAACCGAAGCATCGTCAGGAGATAGACTCCACGACCAAAATCGCAAAGCGAAGCAATACCCAAATAAGTTTAGTTATATACTAATCGGTTCAACCCCACCCTTTATTTTATTTTGCCTGCAAACAAGTGTAACAAGCTTGAACTAGAAACATTTATTTGCTCGTTAATGAGGGTGCCATTGTTATGTTTAATAATCTCAAGGTTTTCCAATAGGCTCAGCTTAAGGCCTTTATTAGAACACGTGTGCAATACTTCGAAACTATGGTCATTAGGAACTTTATGACCGCTTTCTATCAGATGTTTAGCGAAATTTGAATTTTGTGGTTTGTTATTCCTGAACGCGGCCATATGTTCTTTAAAACGAGTTTCAAAATTACGACCAGTCTGACCCACATATGTATCATTGCATTCAGGACATTTTATTTTATAAACACCACACTTTTTCGCGCTTGGTAATTTATCTTTATTATTGCACAGAATCTTTTTTAAAGAGTTATTACTTTTAAAACCTAATTTTATATTTGATTTGGATTTAAATATAGCTGAAATTCGTTCTGACAATGCTCCAAAATAGGTCAGACTGGCTTTGCACTTATTATCTTTGTAATGTGGCACCGCGTACAAGTGTTTTGCCAATTGCAACTTCTGTTTATTTTTTAATATGTTATGTACTACTTGCTTATCATAGCCATTAGAATGCGCCATCTGGCTGATTATTTGAAGCTCTTTGTTAAAATTCTTCTCGCAAAGAGGGACTGATAAAAGTCTATGTATATGACTGTGAAAGGCGGCAAGTTTGTGTTGCCAGGGGTGAAAAGAAGAAGCAGGTATGATCGTATCCGTGTAGGTTGGTTTGCGAAAGATCTCAAACATATGTTCATTATTGGACCGTGTAATAGTAAGGTCAAGAAAATTAATTTAGCGAGTTATTCTGCTCTGATTCTAATTTGAAACTAATTTTGGGATGTTTGGAATTGATATTATTAATGAAAATATCAAGTTGTCTATCCGTACCCGTCCAGCATATAATTATGTCATCTACATATCTATAATAGTAAAGGATGTTTTTATTTTGGACAATGTTTTGATTTTCAAAGTGGTCCATGAAAATTTCAGCCATAAGTGGACTTAAAGGGGAGCCCATAGCTAAACCATCCTTTTGATGAAAGTAATGGTCATTGAATCGAAAATAATTTTGTTCCATACATAATTCTGTTAATTCTATTATTTCTGAAATCTCTCCAGGGTGTAAACATTTTTTCTCGAGTAATGTGGTCAAAATGTTTAATGTTTCCTTGTATGGAACATTCGTGAATAAACTATCAACATCAAGTGAATCACAATGTAGAATTCGATTTATTAGACATGAAAGCTAGGGACTTTGCCTCCGTAGAAGTTCATAAAAAATACCTTACACAAAGTAAGAAGTTAAAATCTTTAATAAGTAATATCCCAGACAATAATAATAAAACATCTACCTCTTTAGTCAATACTACCCCACATTCGTTTTATCCCCGAGTAAAGAACCTCTCAGATGTTACCATCCCAGCCATTGAAATGACACTTTTAGAGAAAGGCTTAAAATATAATATTCCCCACAACATCTGTGATAAATCATTAGAAACCCTAGCTATCGATGCCGAACTAGCAGTGATCGTAAACAAAGAGGATAACATCGTTAGGAATTTAGTCGCGCAAGAAATCAAATCAACCCCCATCTTACCCTCTTTTAATGCTGAATCTAAAACTCTTAAGTCTCTTCAAAAAACTTTATCGAATAATAACCTTGTCATTTCTAAAGCCGACAAAGGAAATACCGTAGTCATTTTAAAACGCGACATTTATTTGGAAAAAGTTAATGATGTTATCCATGGTGAAGAATTCGTCAAGTTACCCTCAGATCCTACCAAAAACTTTGCACAGTCTTTTAAAGAAATTGTAAATAATACTCAGTATATACTTCCCACCAACTCATCTAAACTGAGGGTCACTGAGATGAATCCTCGCTCTCCGATGTTGTATGGTTTGCCAAAAATCCACAAAAATAATACCCCATACGTCCAGTTGTCTCATACATAGGCGCCCCAGCATATAAACTAGCTAAATATTTAAATTCAATCATACCGTCTAAAACATCCTTTCAGCCAATACATGCCCTTAAAAACAGTCTCCAGCTGGTCGACAAAATTAAACATATAAAATTACCAAATAAATGTAAATTAATATCACTTGATGTTGATAGTTTATTCACGAATGTTCCATACAAGGAAACATTAAACATTTTGACCACATTACTCGAGAAAAAATGTTTACACCCTGGAGAGATTTCAGAAATAATAGAATTAACAGAATTATGTATGGAACAAAATTATTTTCGATTCAATGACCATTACTTTCATCAAAAGGATGGTTTAGCTATGGGCTCCCCTTTAAGTCCACTTATGGCTGAAATTTTCATGGACCACTTTGAAAATCAAAACATTGTCCAAAATAAAAACATCCTTTACTATTATAGATATGTAGATGACATAATTATATGCTGGACGGGTACGGATAGACAACTTGATATTTTCATTAATAATATCAATTCCAAACATCCCAAAATTAGTTTCAAATTAGAATCAGAGCAGAATAACTCGCTAAATTAATTTTCTTGACCTTACTATTACACGGTCCAATAATGAACATATGTTTGAGATCTTTCGCAAACCAACCTACACGGATACGATCATACCTGCTTCTTCTTTTCACCCCTGGCAACACAAACTTGCCGCCTTTCACAGTCATATACATAGACTTTTATCAGTCCCTCTTTGCGAGAAGAATTTTAACAAAGAGCTTCAAATAATCAGCCAGATGGCGCATTCTAATGGCTATGATAAGCAAGTAGTACATAACATATTAAAAAATAAACAGAAGTTGCAATTGGCAAAACACTTGTACGCGGTGCCACATTACAAAGATAATAAGTGCAAAGCCAGTCTGACCTATTTTGGAGCATTGTCAGAACGAATTTCAGCTATATTTAAATCCAAATCAAATATAAAATTAGGTTTTAAAAGTAATAACTCTTTAAAAAAGATTCTGTGCAATAATAAAGATAAATTACCAAGCGCGAAAAAGTGTGGTGTTTATAAAATAAAATGTCCTGAATGCAATGATACATATGTGGGTCAGACTGGTCGTAATTTTGAAACTCGTTTTAAAGAACATATGGCCGCGTTCAGGAATAACAAACCACAAAATTCAAATTTCGCTAAACATCTGATAGAAAGCGGTCATAAAGTTCCTAATGACCATAGTTTCGAAGTATTGCACACGTGTTCTAATAAAGGCCTTAAGCTGAGCCTATTGGAAAACCTTGAGATTATTAAACATAACAATGGCACCCTCATTAACGAGCAAATAAATGTTTCTAGTTCAAGCTTGATACACTTGTTTGCAGGCAAAATAAAATAAAGGGTGGGGTTGAAACGATTAGTATATAACTAAACTTATTTGGGTATTGCTTCGCTTTGCGATTTTGGTCGTGGAGTCTATCTCCTGACGATGCTTCGGTTGCGGGGCGAAACGATTGTTGAGTTTGTGATAGTGAACGTATATAGTGCTTGTGTATTGTGGTGGCGGTGGTGGAGGTTTGTGCATGTGTTTTTACGAATCCTGCATGTATCAGGTATGATAACCGATTGTCCACTTACATTTAGCATTATATATATTTTCTATTTTACTTCCTCGCGGATTATAGCAAAATAATTTTATTATTACTTTTGTACGACTAAGGTATGTTGATGTCAGGCAGGCGGCCAGTCGTAAAATACTTAGCCAAATCATGTGGCAACATGTTGTGCCGACCCCACTTAGAGTGGGATAAGGGCAGGAAGAAGATATAATAGTTGCTGGCGGCTTGTTGTGAAACTAAATTTAAGGTGGAACCTAATAACATACAATTCCATACAAGTAAAAAACATTTTTTGAATAATTTTTCACTTGCTTAATTTACTCATATCGATTAATGATAACATGATTCAGATAGTTTGTTTTAAAAAGAGCTATTTCTGGTATTTATAAAATGAAATCACGTGATTGCCTATGCTAAAAATTTAAGGAAATCGGCATCTTGAATAAATTAAGAAAATACTATAAAAATAGTGATAGACATAAAAGAAAAACTAATAACTTAAATTAACTTAGGACTCCTATGTTTTGTTTCCAAATTTGAGAGTGCAAAAATTGTTTGCGGGTCTCGGTACTCGTTTCTATAACAATCGATGTAGCTAGATTTTATATAAAAAGGCACTGAAAAAACTGCTAAAATAGAAATAGTCTGTAAACCTTAAATTTGCTGAAATTAGTCAAGTTCTAATAGCACAATGGTAAACGGGCGAATTAAATTTGTGGAAATACCTAGGTCAAGTCCCACATATCACCGACCCTATCTTTCTTTTAATGTTTTATCATTTTTATATATCTTTTAATAAGGTAATAATAATATCTTTAATATTTAAATGAGTTAATCTTGTATGTTTATATGTATAATTTCGGAATCTCAGGAACGGCTCCAACAGAGAAAATGGGAGAGAAAAATCGATGTAGCTAGGTTTTATGTAAAAAAAATCGTTTTATCCCTCTTTAAGGCATTAAAAAATACTAACATTTATATTGAATTTTTGTCGTAAACTGTCAAGTCAGCGTAGCTTGTTCGGGGAACAGGCAGTCTCGAAAAATGTAAATACCTATGACTACCTTATCATTATTTTCTTTATTTTTTTATTGTAATAAATAACAACCAGCTACTTATGTTATAATCCACGATTAGATAATTTCTATTTAATGCTAAATGGACTTTGATTATACGATGTAGTCAGCTTCTTCGCTGACATGATGAGTACCGGAAAGTACGACATGTACATATATACTGCGTCCATCATATTATCAGTCTTTTGACAGCTCACGCTCATTAAGTTTTGTATTGCTTACGTACAAATATCATACAAATAATATTTGTACTTTATGGATGGGTACCGCCCACTTAGTGATGTCACACATAATGGGTTACTACGATTATGCCACAGATTAAAAATAATCGGTAGAAATCGATGTTACGAGTATTAAAAGACATTTAATAACATTATATAAAGTTTTACTTTCTTCTTAGTTAATACATGAATACAAATAAAACAATCAGGATATTTTAATTTATTTTATTAGCACGAGTCGTCGGAATGATAATCAACACTAGACTCCTCCGATGAGGAGTCTTCAGTAGCAGTTATTATTAGCTCTTGTGTAGATAATATATTATCAAACGCAATATCACGTTCCCAATCAGAGAATATTACTGTTTTAGTTCTTTCCACCACACTTGCCCAGTTCTCGGCCGTTACGTGGGTGCAAGCATTTTTTAGCAATTGCAACATTTTATTCGCGGTGAATGGGGGGCTTGTATTGCATCTCGCAGCATGCCCTTTTACTTGTGCCCATATAAGTTCTATTGCGTTGTACTGGCAGTGGTATGGAGGAATCCGAAGAACAGTATGGCCATATTCTGCTGCCATTTCATTGATTACATAGCGTTTTGCTCTCTTTTTGGTTTTTAATATTTTTATTAATTCAACTTTTAACATTGAGTCGTCCACATTTTCTCCATTGTCCCGAAGCCAATTAATTATTTCATGCTTTTTATTAGCCTGTGTTGGCATTTTGTCAATTTGACGGGAGTGGTAGGGCGCATTATCAATAAAAATTATTGATGGTTCTTCCAATGAAATGAGCATTTTTTTGAACCACTCTTCATACACATTTGCATTCATCTCTTCGTGGTAGTCATTTGATTTCTTCGATTTAAATGCCAACAGTGCGTCTTGTACAAATCCTTTTGCTGTACCTGCATGGCAAATGATTAGGCGCTCACCTTTTCCCATTGGTACTGAGGAAGTGGAATCAGCAGTATCATCAGTCCAGAAACGAGATAGTGTGTGGTTAGCGTTGAGCCATGTTTCATCCGTGAAAACAATATTTGCCCAATCTTGTATTTTCTTTGCCTCTCTTAAAAAATCACAACGTGCTATAGCTATATCTGTGCGTTCCATTAATAATTTTCTTTTATTTAACTTTTTATATGAAAAGCCAATTGTGTTCAAAACTTTGACCAAAGAAGATTTTTCACCATGAAATAGACCACTTCTTTTCAAAGAAACAATAAGTTTTCTCAAAGTTGGAATTTCTTTTCTCAAGTAGTAATCTAGTTTACGTAGGTTATCATTAATCGAATTACTTAGGTACGTAATTCGATTAATGATAGTAGGTACTATAATCGGAATGGTATCGCATACGAGAATCTTTAGGACATCACTATCGTCAATCTGTCAAAAGATGGTTAATATAATGGACAGTGTATAAGTGGATTTTCTAAACCTACCTACTGTAAGGAACAATTGAAGAAATCCTATTGGATAGCTTCCACGCTCAGTCTCATAGTCGTGAAGATACTCAAGAGATCGATGCCTCGTAGTTTTATGTACTTTGATTAGTAAAAGAAATCCGTAATCAAATAATGCAATGAATTGGTAATCTTATATTGGCATTAAGGTTACCATTTTAAAGATTAAGGCCGCATTGGGTATTTATAATTTTCCTTATTCTGTGCTCCTTATATTGTTTTACTTTATTTATTCGCTGTGAACTGCATTATAAGCGATGTATTTATTAAGCCATTCTAATATTATGTGTGACAAAGTGTATAAATAAATATGTAGTAATATAAAAATATTCATATATAATATAAGTGTCATTGAGTTGTTGAGAAATGATTAAACGGGTTGACTTTTGAAGAAATTGTTTTTTATTATTGCATAAGTATAAAAAAAATCGTTTTATAAATATATGGGTTAATTAAGCACACGGCTGTCTCCCTATCTGTCCCCAAAGTGAGTACCTAACGGTTAATATTTGAGTTATAGGTGACATATATACATCCAGACTCGTTGAACTTACAAATTGTTTATAAAAAATGTAGCCCTCGGCGGAAATCGAACCTGTGACCCACATAGCTAAAGACAGGGTCATTGCCAACTACGCCAACGGGCGGAGCTACGAAAAACATAACTCGGTCCTTGTTTCACGTCCAAAAAATATCAAAGGAAGCAAGATTGGGCAGGATATCTTTGAGATTTGTAATGGTTTTGGAAGCGTTAGAGAGCGACCTAGGCTACTTTTTATTTTGATTCTAAGGTTGCTGACATAAGTAATATGATGCCAATCAAATTATATTCGTCAACACTGCAAAGACTGGGTCTCATTTTGGTGACATCGGTTGAACGGGGCTTCCCGCTTACACCTAGCTGTATGATGACTCGCCTTAGTCATAATAACAACCCTCCATTTACGTCACCTTTATTCTTGGTTCGTCACCGTAGAAGGCGCTCTATAGACGACATTTCCTTATGCTACGACAGCTTGTGCTTTCTACTCTCCGTATTCCGCAATCGGTGAAATACGATAAATAAATGAGTTCGTATGTCTTGCACAGTGACGCTGTCATATTATTGGCTGGCTCGTTGGCGCAGTGGGTAGTGTCCCTGCCTTCAGCTCCGCGGGTCGCGGGTTTGATTCCCGCCGAGGGCCAACATTTACCTACTATAAATGAATTTGTTGGTCTTCGAGTCTGGGTGTATATTTGTATTTAAGTATGTATTTAAAAATTATAGAAGTATATACTCACCAGTTGTCTGTCTACCATAACACAGTATTAAGTTACTTTGGGGACGGACGACCGTGTGTGTAAGTGTCCCATATATTTATTTATTTATTTATTAGGTCTAACAGCGTATTGATTTTTTTGAAAAACAAAATTTAATTCGTTTTCAAGTTACGTATTATTCTATCGGGTTAGTCGAACTAGTTTCGAACCCCTCGCTGAAGTTAGGTTAGGAGGCATTCGATGGATCTGTTGCTGCGGTCAGTAGAGAAAGGGGATATTGTTTAGGGAGACGCCGACCCGGAAGTGCGCTCTCCGGTGTACAGAGAGGCTGCTGGTTGGGATGGGGATATGTATACGACATTACCCTGTCCCTCCACCAGCAGCGTGGTGGAGCACTGTCAGGTTTTTAGTCGGTGGGAGTCCGACATACCAACCACTCCTCCGCGTCGTGAGGTGACGACCTATAATGGATTTTCCTGAAAAAAAAAGGACTGAAAAAATAAAACGTGTCTATTATAAGAACTGACATTGATGCTTGTCGATTCGAATCGATCTCCGGGATCACGATGAATAAAAGTGATTAACACTTTTACTCCCTTTCTCTCAATGAGATCAATAGTTCGTTCATTACGATCATTATATTCCTAAAAGCTACACGAATATTGTTATCACTGACCAAACTTGCAATAAACGTTCCCCACACAAATCATCTTCGCCTCCGCAGATTATTTGTGGTTTACCCGTGTATAGTTGTCCTAATGTTTTATGGGCGGCTCACTTCGCATTGCTCCAATGTAAATAATATGCTGCTATAACTGAAAATAAACGATGCTCGGTCAATGAAATTCGACAAGCGTCCGACCAGTGGCGTCGCTGAAACTGGAAGAAATCTCGTCCTAACTAGAACGAATAATTAGAGTAATTAAAAAATATTGTTTGTCCGACCTCAGGGCGCTTGTCGTTTATAAGCGAAGGCTTCGCGATTACGGTCCATTCGCTTTGTCGCTCAGCGCGCGTTTACCGCGTATCCTGTCCTGAAACACGCAACAATCGTAATAAAATAAATAAATAAATTTAATACAAAAACAAGTGTTACAAAATTACACAATTACATTACTTTTAATTTAACATTATCTTAGTAGTTATATTTCATTTAAGCTAATTGCTTTTTAATAGTGACAACTGAGACGATTTTCACTAAGTGTTTTAGTGTAATTTGTGATAATGATTTTTATCTTTGGTTCTCGTGATACAGTAAACTCTACTGTATATTAAAATATAGGTGAGTAAATTTGTTTATCTGTTTCATGTTATACAGCATTATATCAAACTCGAATCAATAAAATAAATAAATTATAACAAAATACAAATCAAGTTTATCACTAGGATTATGTTAAAAATAAAATATATAAAACAAGAGATAGAAAGCTACGGGTTGAGATCGTCGAGTTAAAATTCGCATCTCGGTCAACAGGTTTTGCAACTTTCAAGAAATATATTTCTTTAAAATATAACTAACATACAGGAGGACTTGATATACAAAATGTCATTTAGTATACAGTTTAAAAAATTGCAGGAACAACCCAAATTAGTATTGACATATATATTAGGAGCATTTATAGCTTAAATTAATATAACCGCAACATTAAGTCCAGTTTTCGACTAAGTATTTTCATGAGATATGCACTAGAATTAAAAATACACTAGAATCTCATTTAGCTATCAATATATCGCTCCTAGGCTGCAATAGTGGCCACAACTCAAAAAATCATGTTTTGAGATAATTTGGTTTGACGTTTCCTTACTTAGGAAAATGCATAAAAATGCTTTAGTTTGCTTGAACGAACGGACTATATATTAATGTATATTAATATTCACACCTATTCCTAGTGCAAAACACATGTTTCATAAGTTGTGCCACTTTTTCAGCGAATGAGTGATGTATTCTATTTAGTTGTAGTTTGGTATTTTTAATACTTTAACGTGGTTATACATTGAAACTTACATTAACTTCCATACCCATATGCCATTTAGCTAAGCTCACTAACATGAGTGAGCTTAGCTGCATCGACAACCTTTAGACGAGATGTAAATAAACACAAAACTAGTATTGTAACGAAAATGAAACATACACCAGAAACTATTTTCTCATTCATTAAAAAAACGATTGTATTATATGTATTGACTAACATACCAATCCCATTATCAGTAGTAAAAACTATCATTGACAGTAAATAACATGTTCCCATCGCCACCAAACTCTACAGGATCATCGGCTGGGTTATTCTATACATAGTCTAAAATTTTTAATATAAATCGTTCAGTCGTTTGGGAGTCTATAAAGGACATACAGATAAACATTCATTTTTATATATAATACTAGCTGTCCAGCAGGATGCTGTGGCTGTCTGATTTCGAATTCACCTCGAAACAGAACTCAAAAGTTAAAAAATGCTCCGATCGCTACCAAACCCTATAGGATCATCCGTTGGGTCGCTCTAAGCATTGTCTGAAAATTTCGTTTCAATCGGTCCGGCCGTTTCGCAATGTATGAAGTACATAGAGACATACACTTAATTTTATATTTTAGATAAAATTTTATATTAAGATTTACGTAAATTTTAAAAATTTTAACGATTGCTTAAACAAAGATAAAGGTTACACTAGTAGGTACTGATATAACTTCCACGCTGAATCCAAGCGCCCACTATCCGTATTGGAATTTTAGACGACTGCTTATCTACATCGCTTCTTATATATTCTGTACTAGCGGCCTGCCCCTGCTTCGCACGGGTATAAAATATATAGTCCATGTCACTCAGTAAAAAAATTATTAATATCGATCCATTAGTTTTGATTTATTCATTACTGCCCGTGGCCCGCAAATTTGGAGAAAAACAATTTCCCTCTCCCTATTCCAAGAAGATTTTCTGCTATCTTTGAAATATCTAAATTCATATAGTACATGTCTTTATATACAACATTCACAGCTTTCTTGTCATTTAACAAACATAAAAAACGATGTCGTTCTTTTAAGCTTCTTATCTATCTGTCTTTTTATAGCTGTTAAATGCGAAGTGCGATACGGCGAAGCGCTGCATCCTCACGGCATTTTAAATCTGTAATATTTCCGAAAATGTTCACTTAAATTACATGCTGTAAACGGCCATATTGATCTATATTAAATCAACTATTTATTTAAGGTACTTAATTGGATAAATAAAAATTGCTTTGAACATAAGGCATTGTTTTTCGTAAAAAGTAAATTACAAAAAATGCTATTGTGGGTTATCCATAAGAGATAGACATATACCATCGCGGACTTTTCTGTAGACCTTTTCAAGGTGTACAAATACTTAGTACATCATTTTGATAAATCTCGTAGGGTTTAGCCTGCGTTTGCAATGTAAGCGGAAAAAAATGTAATTATTTACGACATCACAACAGAATCCTTAAAAATTACAGTATTTCTCTACTCCGTATTGAATGTTATTATAAATATGAACCTTCCTCTTGAATCGCTCTATCTATTGAAAAAACCCGCAAAATAGGGATATATGGACAAACAAAGAATGTGACTTTGTTTTATACTATGTAGTGATAAGGAAATTTTTTTCAGTAGTCAAAAATCTCAGTAATATTACAATGCCTTAGTATAACCGTGATGTATCCGGCTAAGTAGAATAGACGAACATCAATTCTTACCGAGGTGTCGTAAAAGGCGACCAAGGTAAGTTGACGTCAGGCAGGCGGCCGGACGTAAAAACGCAGCCAAAACATGCTACAGCATGTTTATAACATGATGTACCGACCCACTTAGAATGGGATAAGGGCAGGGGGATAATAAAAACATTTTTATATCATTTTTCTTTATTAATACATCATATTGTCTTACAATATAAGAAAAAAAAACTCTCTTCTGATTAAAAAGTCTTACAATAATATATAAAATTATATTACCCTTCATAATACTGCCACGGTTCACCTCATTCCAGTCTATTCGAAGATGATATAGAAGTTTGTTATTGTAAGCAGATCGTGATATTTGTGTAAATCTGTTATTGTTCATCACTGCGTAATTCCCCAATAAGAAAATATAATATAGAACTTAATAAAGGTTCAATTTTATCCAGAGACAAGTTTTTAGGGCATACGGAAAAAACGGAGCAATTGTGATTGGCTGTGGACAAAATTCATATAAAAGACTTAGAAATACTTTAGACATTATACAACATTATCATTTGTTATGATGTGCAAATGTTCTTAAACTCATTCCCTGCTGATTTTTTTAAACTCTAAATGTAAAACTTAATTTTATAATTTAATAGATCCTAACGTAATTTTGATATCAAATCAAAATAATCTTTCTCCAAATAAGCTCTTTCAAGCACATTTGAACCGTCAAGGATCAATGAGATTAATGATGCTACGACTGGTTCGGAATGTTGCTCTTACTGAGAAGAACCAGCAAGAAACTCTGTCAATCTTTCAAACATTTTTTAATTTTTACATTATTTAACTGCAGTCTCGTATGAAGCTGAAAGGATTTTCAAATCCAGGCATTTTTATCATCCAAATAATCTCCAAATATTCAAGCATATTCTTACACTTAATTTAAACCCTTTTTTAATGAAACTAAAAATTAAGAAAGATATATTTTTTATATATTATATTTGACGTTCATTATACATATATAACATTAAAATAACTAAATAAATTAAATAAAAACAGCATTAACAAAAACAGGTAGTAAATAAATATTACGTAATTTGTTATAATTATACAGACTAATATTATTTCTGTATAATTATAACAAATTACAATATTGACAAACATACCTACATTTGATACTGGTGTAGTAATAATCTCCGTAACTCGTGTTGATAAAATTTCATTATATCGTTTAAGAACTACCAGAGATTAATTATCTAAGAGGCACTTCAACTTTTAACTATATTTTAGAGTACTATTTTAATGATATAGGCATGATATCACTCACGTAATTCCGATGTCGGTAAAAATATTGTAAACTGATTTATAAGTACTGCAGCTATTTATGTAAAAAATCCTACTACAGAATTTGTTTTTTGTCTGATAAAATTTTTCTCCTTTTACATGCTATGTTATTTCCCTACTGGACATAATATTGGTCAATTAACCAAAAGAGTCGTTTTGGACAGTAAGTTTAAAATAAAGAAGAATAAACTATAAAAATTACAAGACAGTTGTCAATAAACTAAAATATCGCAGGCTTTCTCATGTGGTAAGGTATTAATACCTCGAGAAAATGAAATGACTTGTTAATTTTTTTCAAACTTCACAAGTATTACGCACGTCTTAAACTGCTTTGTAGTGGTTTTTGAATACTCCAAGAAGATGCAGCTATTAAGTATGACCAATGGGAATGTAGTAAGATTTTGTTCTTTACCGTTAATAACGAATTAGTTTCCCTCGAACGAACGAAGTAGCATCCCTCATCACATGTCTATACGAACTTATAAATTATTTGTTCCAAATAATATGTTGTTCAAAATTCTAAAAAAAACTGTTGCTGCCAGAGAGCTTATATAACAAAACATGATGGGATGGGATTTATATCATAATTTTAATAATAACATACTTTAACCATCATAACTTCTAAATAGACGACGATTGGCGAGCACAGCCAATGCTCTCTACACAATAATAAACTCAATTGTTACATAGAATAGAAAAACGCGTAAATGATGGGTAAAATATTTTTACTAGAATTTCATTTGCTTAGCCTTCAGTATGAAGCTAAAGCAGACTTTACTTTAACTTTCAGATAAAAATAGCCAACTTAACTTAGGCAGACTTTTAATTATTACCACAGTAAAATCATAGTGTCGCTCTGTTTCACCAAATAAACGCATTTTTCTACGTACTGGCTTTTACCCGCAACTTTTTTAGTTTGCGTGGACTGATGTCGCGTGATAGGTTGATGATGTTGAAGATGACGCTTTTCAATGTCATCGTATTCCTGTAGAATTAACAGGATTTCTATATCCTATAGGTTATTCCGGTGTATAAGTAATAATTGTGCCAAATTTAAACTTACGTATTTAAGTTGATATATTTTAAAGTAATATCGTAGGATTTATCGCGAAAATGAATAAATGGCGGACATTCTGCGTATGAAACAGAGGTGGGTGGCTATTATTAAACAAATTACATACTCATGTAATAACTTTCAAAGGTTATCTCCACTATAACTTGAAAAAAATTGTGGATCAAAATTTTCCTTATTATTTGGTTGACCTTATAGCAACTTGTTTTTGTTTTGATGTTGTTTTACCTTAAAAATATAAAGACGATTTAAAGGCCTTGAATTACCAAGAAATGTTGCTTTGCTATAGATAATTTACTTTACTTTATTTTATTGAGATTTCGAGCAGGAATATTTCAGTCATTCATCTGTTTTTCCCGACATATGGTAAAGGTGTTTATGTGAATGAAATTTAAAAGAACAGAATAGTTTTTTGGTATTGACAAAGGTGTTGAGAGCAGTTTCCTATATATGGTATATAGATTTATCTTACATTATCTCGTATTATCTTAGTATCTTGTAAAAAAAGTACATAACCTAACCAGAAGCAAGATACTAACGCAAAAGCTTCACACGAAGAGTCTCATTTTTCGAACTGGAAAATGCTTTGGTATAGACTAGCTCGCATTCTTCAATTGAAATATCTTTGCAGATTAAAAAAGGAGAATAGCACAAAAGACACAAGACAAAATACACACGCGAAAGAACAGTGTATGGAAATGAATCCAAGATATACGAATTGATGGGTGATACTTCGTTTATTGAGTACTAACGTTGTAAAACTAAACTAAACTATGTACGTTGAGGATTACTTACATGATAAGAATGCATGGACGTAGCTTCTCTTCGACCCTGTACAAGACAATGACTAAATGTAAATTATAGAATTATATTTTGAAAAGAGCAGTCGTCGAGTTTCTTGCTAAGGACAGCTCTTCTCGGTAAGGACTGCTTTCCGACCCAGCAGTAGATTTGATGATTCAAAAGCACTTGTTTACAAATTTACTTGAATAAAGAATATTTGATTTTAAGCTATTTCGTTTATAATTAATGTATAGAAACCGGCTATATTCACGTCTTTTTATCGGCTGAGCCCGACTAGTTTCAAGCCCATACGGGGCTCTTATTCATGAGATCTTTACGCTTCGGGCTCATCCGATAAAATAAGACGTGAGTATAGCCGGTTTCTATACATTAATTATGAATAACACTCACGATAGTTTAAATTCAAAAACGATGCCTTTTAGTTTAAATTTGTTACTACCCCATAATGAGTACTACATCATCTTCCTGCCCTTATCCCACTCTAAGTGGCGTCGGCACAACATGTTACAAACATGTTGTCACATGATTTGGCTATGTATTTTACGACCGGCCGCCTGCCTGACATCAACTTACCTTAGTCGTATTTTACGACACCTCGTTAAGAAATGAGGGTGGTACAGCCAGATACCACACGGCATCCCATAATGAGTACTACATTAGTAGAGTATACTCATTCATATATATTTGCGTATAACAACGAGCCTTCATCGAGGCCCTATTACTTGATTAACTGGGCCGCACCCACCCATGTTGACGCTATTACGTTGCTGACATCTTTGTTTCGAATGTGACGAAGTTAATTGCTATTCACAAATAGGTCAAATTATAATGAATGGTTTGTAATTTATGTAAAGCTTGAAATATGAAATGAAATAAAATGAAATTTATTTATTCATGGAACATTTACAGATAGTACTTGTACAATGGTAGCGATGATACTGCAAAAAAATGAAAAATATGTATTCATTCATCATCAACTGTTCTTGTCAACTGTTGGAGATAGGTCTCTACGATAGCATGCAACTGAGCTATTCTTACCGAGGCGTTTGTAAAGGCGACTAATGTAAGTTGACCCACCGTGTGGTATCTGGCTGAGTAGAATAGAACACCCTTATGTCTCACCGAGCTGTCTTAAAAGGCAGCTAAGGTAAGTTGACGCTAGGCAAGTAAAAAATAGCCAAAACACGTAACAACATGTTAAAACATGTTGTGCTGACCCTACTTAGAGTGGGATAAAGCCATTCAGGGAGAATCAGAACTAAAATTCTTGCACGATATCGGCCGAACGAGTGCTCTTTGCTTATTAAGTACGATTTACATCAGACAAGCGAATGCCGTGTCGTATCCGGCTACGTAGAATAGACCACCGTCATTTCTTACCGAGGTGTCGTAAAAGGCGACTAAGGTAAGTCTACCCGCCATGTGGTATCTGGTTGAGATGAATAGACCACGCTCTTTCTTACTGAAGTGTCGGAAAATACGATTTTGACGTCAGTCAGGCGGCGGGTCGTAAAATACATAGCCAAATCGCGTGACAACATGTTTATAACATGTTGTGCCGACACCACCTAGAGTGGGACGAAGGCAGGAGAATGATGCTTTTCGGTGAAGGAAAACATCGTAAGAAACCTTCATATTATTAAAATTACTTACTTTATAATACGTTATAATTAAGATTATTTTTATTTTTGTTGTATTCTTAAGATGAACTCCTAAATTTTATTTTACTTTTTTATTCTTGAGTTATCTTTTAAATAGGTGACCACTTTTTTCATATGTAATGGTTTAACGTTGTTCATTAATTTTGAAATGTTGTGTAGCCTGTAAATAGTGTGACATACCGTATTGGAAATAACACTAGTTTTATTTTGCTAAGTACATGCTGATGGCTTTACTTAAAAAAAAATAAAATAAATAAATACATCTCTAATGAATACATAGGATATGTATAACCGCATTGGAGAAGCTTGGTGGGTTTTAGGGCAAACCCTTATGTCCAAAAAGAGAGAGATGAAGCTTATGACATTGGACTAATAGAGACATACTTTACGTAAGTATAGCATCCCCAGAAGTAACCCACGTCAAAGATAAAAACAAAATAATAAACATTCCGATTCCTCTTAATTTTATTATTAAAATATTTAAATGAGTTAAACTTGTATATATATATATTTTCCGAATCTCGGAAACGGCTCCAACGATTTTCCTGAAATTCAACATGTAGGAGGATTTGGGGGAGAAAAATTGATCTAGCTAGGTTTTATGTAAAAAAAAATTTGTTTAATCCCTGTTTTTGGGCATTAAAAAACACTAGCATTTATATTGAATTGAATTTTCGCCATTAACTGACAAGTCGACGTAGCTTATTCGGGTGACGGGCAGACTTGAGAAATGTGAATGCCAAGGATCGATCCCCAACTAAATAATTGTTTTTTTTTTGTAAAAAATTACCGAGCGAAGCTCGGTCACCCAGATATTTTTATTAAAACCTGTTATAAATATGATCTCGTCAATGACATCGGTCATTAAGTTTGCCGCTCCGCAAAATACTTGTTTTGAGTTTTTGATTTTTATGACTGTGGTGCTAATTACGAGGTTCCCCGTTGTTTTTCTAATTTGTATATACGACTATATCTATACTAATATATAAGTCAAAGAGTTTGTTTGATTATTTGAACGCGCTAATCTCAGAAACTACTGCAGCGATTTGAAAAATTCTTACAGTTTAGATGGTCCTTTTATTGAGGAAGGCTATAGGTTATTTAACATAAGGCTAAGATAAATAGGAAAGGAGCAGCAATAAAAAATAGTACGAAAACGGCAAAATTTAAAGCTTTCCTTGCGCGTGCTTCGGACATCGTTTTTCAGAATGTATTTTTATTACATTTTTATTATTTATCACTAGCAATTGCCAGCGGCTCCGCCCGCGTGGAAAGATTAAAACCGTTATATAGTATTTTAGTAACCATAAAAACGGTAAAAGTGGGTTAACCCTAAAAGCTAGACATATGCTGTTCTGGACTTTTATTTAGAACTTTTAGAGGGGAATCATTTTGTAATGCATGATTTTTGAATAATTATTACCGTTTACTCAGCGCACGCAAGGAAAGCTTTTAATTTTGCCGTTTTCATACTATTTTTTATTGCCTCCTATTCATCTTATCTTATCCTATTCATCTTAGCGTGATGGTATGTAGCGTATAGCCTTGCTCAATCTACTATCTGACATTTAAAGAATTTTTCAAGTCGGTCCAGTAGTTTCTAAGATTACCGCGTTCAAACAATCAAACAAACTCTTCAGCTTTATATATTAGTATAGATAAAAGGTTTTGCTGACTAACATTTTCTACGAGACCGACAACACATCCAGCGAACCTGTAAATATTATTACATGTTCAACAAGAGAGGATATGTTATTATGTCAAAATACTATGCAATTGCCTCGTCAGCTAATTTCTCGTTATAGACACCATTTTTTATTGGTAAAAGCTGGGATTTGGAAACAAAGTTCCCAAAAAGCAATCCTCAAACTATCTAGAAGCTACAAAATGTCACATAGCTTTAATATTTCAATAAGTTATATATATAGAATCTGAATTTAGGAAACGGCTTCAACGATTTTCACGAACTTAGTAGGGGATTTCGCGGGCGATAAATCGATGTAGCTAGGTTTCATTTAAAAACAAAAGATTTGATTTATCCCTGTTTTTGAGCACTGAAAAACTGCAATAATATAATATGAAAACATAGGCTAATTGAACTGTCATTTGTAGAGTTTGCGAAGGCGATTTGAAAATTACAATGCCTACTCCAGTTCGAGTCCAGGTATCTCAAATCCTTTTTTTATATTGCATAATTTTTAATCTTCTAAAAAAAATATCGAAGAAAGTGCGGTCACCCAGGTACTTAATTGATTATTATCATCTTCTTGCCCTTATCCCACTCTAAGCGGGGTCGGCACAACATGTTATAAACATGCTGTCACATGATTTGGCTGCGTTTTTACGACCGGCCGCCTGCCTGACGTCAACTTACCTCAGTCGTATTTTACGACACCTCGGTAAGAAATGAGGGTGGTACTATTCTATTCAGCCGGATACCACACGGCGTCTAGGTACTTAATTGATTATATGAGCTCGATATTCGAGAATTTTTATTATCTTTTAATTCGTCAAGAAGTATTGCGCAATAAAATATATTAAAATGAACTCCCCAAAACTGCTAGACCGAATTTAATGAAATTTTCAGACAGTCGCAATCACCCAGCGGATGATTCTGTAAAGTTTAGTGGCAATAAAGAGAATTTTTTAGTGTTAAGTTCTGTTTCGAGGGAAATTCGAAACCAGATTTAGCAACAGCAACGCGTGGCAGCGAGAAAATTATAATTTTTGTTAGATTTACATTGACCAATGTCATCATTTGCCAGGAAAAATAACGAACGATGTAATACAGTACGACGATATAAGAATGAAATATTTATATAGGAATATTGTGTAATCAAAATATATGTACTGAAAATATTGATTCAGTCACAGGTTCAATGCCACGTCGCCAAATGGTTAGTCATAAGTTTGATCCGATCATGTACATAATTTTTTTTATAATCGTTGAATGTATGACGCATGAACGCCGTGTGGTATTCGGCTGAATAGAATAGTACCACCCTCATTTCTTACCGAGGTGTCGTAAAAGGCGACTAAGGTAAGTTGACTCACCATGTGGTATCCGGTTGAGTAAAATAGACCACCCTCTTTGTTACCAAGGAGTCGTAGGCAGGCGGCCGGTCGTAAAATACGTAGCCAAATCATATGACAACATGTTTGTAACATGTTGTGCCGACCCCACTTAAAGTGGGGTAAGGGCAGGAGGATGATGATGAATGTATAACGCATAAAAACCTCTCGTCATCCTATGTGCTATTAAAAGTTTAGTTCGAAACAAGGTACGACATAACTTGTTATAGACAAAAAAAAAATGTTTATTATAAAAACACATGGTCACCATAGTTGCATTCTACGAAGCTCATAAACGAGTGGAAGCAGGCTTTTGCGCCGGTTCGATCCGGCTAAATCCGCCGTCGTTAGGTCCGTAGGTCATATGCAGTTGCCCAACACACGTGGCGAATACTAAACAACATTACACAAAACAAAGCTGTTAAAAAAGCTTATATTCTTTTGCTATAGCACGAAAAAAATATGTTATGCTATATTTAGAGTGTAATATCCGCTGTTTTGCCTTATACATGCAGAATTCGTAACAAACTGCAAACCTCAACCATAACAACTATCACACAATGCACTGCGCCATTGACTCCCACAAACTTAACAAGCATTTCACCCCGTAATCAAAAGCATTATCAGGAGATAGACTCTTCGTCAAAATTGTATGATATTAACTTTTTTATTATGGATCTCCGCAAAGTCATGCCTAAGTCTATACATTAGTAAAGACATATATATGTAAGCTAACCTTTCTTTATCTAAACGTTTTTTTGTTTAGAAATTACCATTAAATTTCTCCAGCCCTTATCCCACTCTAAGTGGGGTATGTATTTTACGACCGGCCGCCTGCTTGACGTCAACTTACCTTAGTCGTATTTTACGACACCACGATAAGAAAGTGGTGGTCTTTCTGCTCAGTCGGATACCACACGGCGGGTCGACTTACCTTGGTCGCCTTTTACGACACCTCGGTAAGAAATGAGGGTGGTACTATTCTATTCAGCCGGATACCACACGCCGTTAGTTTAGAAATTACCATAATGATCTTTTTTGACTGCTGCTACCATACAGTAGCTGTAGCTATCTAATGAGATACATACATACACAAAAAAATGTATAGTATATTAAAATTTAAAAAAGGAAAAACAAAAATGTTATATAACAATTTTTAACTTTCCATATTTTCTACACTTTACCTGAATTTTTTTAATTTAAAATCTGCAGTTTGAACTTTACTCAGACAGTTGTTGCAGTAATAACCAAACAAGTAGGTAACAAATGAAATAATCGGTTATATTGCTAGTACTCGTAATTGCATTCTCGGTTTTTCCGTCATATTAAGGACTTTTTTATACCTTAAACACAGTGTGGTTAGGTAAGATAAAGATTTTGTTTGTAGTGAATAATAACATTAAAAATGAATAACATCGATTACTTAATACGAAAGAAATAATTTACGTCGGGGAACATTGGCCGTATAAAGATAAGAAGTAAATTATTTATTCTGTGAAAGAGGGAAACTTTCACCAGGTAATTATCGGCGTAAGCTTCATTAAATGTATAAATACATACGGCCACAGCCAATGTGATCCTCTGAACTACATATATTTTTGACTAAAATGATAATCTACTTTTTTAGGATTTTTTTTCATTTATACCTGTAATTTAAGTAGTTTATTGTATACCACTCAGATGTTGCTTTTATGGCATAAAGTTTGTTCTTATTGTTTTAATTGGGTTACATTGAAAATGATAACAACATGCTAATAGCTAAATTTACCATACATTAAGTAACCGTAGTTGGTACACATGTATTATATTAATATTTGATGTGTCGGCGATAAACCACGAAAGGATTGAGTCAACATACAAAACTATTTTGAAAAGCTGACATTTTTAAAGACTTACGAGTCGGAAGGAAAATACTCATTATCATAAAATAAACGATTAGATCAGCGGATAACAAGAACTGTACTGTTCTTGGACATCGCACGTTCATTTTAATAAAGCCTGTTTAAAGGTGCCATTTGTTTAACACTCGAGATGTCGTGGAAATATACAATATGTCTGTTGATACATTTAAAGAACAAAGGTTAAATTCTTGAAGTAAAATATAGTATACTAGCGGCCTGCCCCTGCTTCGCACGGGTATAAAATATATATCCCATGTCAGTCAGTGTAAAAAAAATGATTAAAATCGATCCAGTAGTTTTGATTTATTCATTACTTCCCGTGGCCCGCAAGCGTTAAATTAGGAGAAAATAATTTCCTTTCCCTATACCAAGAAGATTTCCTGCTATCTTTGGAATATCGAAAATGTTCACTTAAATTACATGCTGTAAACGGCTATATTGATCTATATTTAATCAACAATTTATTTAAGGTACTTAATTGGATGAGGATTAATGCTGTATTGTATAAAAATTGCATCAAAAATAAGGCATTATTTTTCGTAAAAGTAAATGAAAAAAAATGCTATTGTAGGTTATCTATAAGAGATAGACTTATATCATTGCGGACATTTCTGTAGACCTTTTCTAGGTGTACAAATACTTAGTACATCATTTTGATAAATCTCGTAGGGTTTAGCCTGCGTTTGCAATGTAAGCGGAAAAAAATGTAATTATTTACAGAAATCTCAAAAATTACAGTATTTCTCTACTCCGTATTGAATATTATTATACATACAAGCCTTCCTCTTGAATCACTCTATCTATTAAAAAAAAACCGCATCAAAATCTGTTGCGTAGTTTTAAAGTTTTATGCATACATAGGGATATATGGACAAACAAAGAATGCGACTTTGTTTTTAATATGTAGTGATATTAATTTCGACATGAGACGCATAAGGTCTAATATATTAGTTTTGATTAGTTATCAGGACAGCAAAAAGAAAATTTGTAAACCGATCCGGCTATTACTGTTAATTGATGTTAGAATTTGAAATAAAATATTGTTAACATTGTAGCAGATTTTTATATCTTTCGATTCCTTATACTTTTAATTTATAAATTTAAAAAAAATCGTACACATCTCTGTATATTCGTAAATAATTTAGCTAGAAATATATTTCTAAGATTGATAGAAAGAGATCGACGAGCATAGGCAGGATATGTAAAAAAGTGAATTTTGTCTGATCTTGACATTCGACCTTATGCGTTTCACATCGAGAAATACTAACAATAACTGTACTCGGTTAAAGTTTCGGTCATCCAGATGCTGTTTGATTAATTGCTGTAATAAGTACTGATCATGTTAATAAATGAAATAAAATAATTTAACAACGAATAAGAATGTATATCCTCCTGCCCTCACCCCACTCTATGTGGGGTCGGCACAACATGTTATAAACATGCTGTAATATGATTTGGCTGCTTTTTTACGACCGGCCGCCTGCCTGACGTCAACTTACCTAAGTCGTTTTTTACGACACCTCGGTAAGGAGGAGGGTGGTCTATTCTACTAAACCGGATACCACACGGCGGGTCGACTTACCTTAGTCGCCTTTTACGACATCTCGGTAAGAAATAAGGGTGGTCTATTCTACTCAGCCAGATACCACACGGCGGGTCGACTTACGTTAGTCGCCTTTTACGACACCTCGGCAAGAAATGAGGGTTAACAACGAATAAGAATTTAATTACTAAATAATTGAGTATAATGTTTATTCTCTCACAATTTGATTGTGCATAACGCTTTGTTGAATGTTATCATAATTAAAATCAAAGTAAATCTTTGAAAACCAGTGCTAGCTGGATTAATCCTTTGATAATAACTTGGGTACTTCTATTATAATACATATTTATGAGCCATTGTTGATCCTCAGTTGTCTAGTTATTACTGAAAACATTAAACGTCTAACAGTAATTGTAACATATTCTTTGGTTAATTCCAGGGATACGTGTAACTAAGATTAAGTTTGGTGGTCATCTAGTAAGAGTTAAATAAGTATAATGGTGTTATAGTAGATAAAATAATTGTGTATATTATTTGATAATCTGATTTGTTTCCCTTGTCTTGTATCTAAACTTTGAAACATGGCTTTTTTCATTATGCCGTATGGTATCCGGCTGAGTAGAATAGACCACGCTCATTTCTTACCGAGGTATCGTAAAAGGCGAAGACGGCGAAAGGCGAAAGGTGACGCCAGCATGAAAACGCCAACAGAAAACATGTTACAATATGTTTAAAACATGTTGTGCCGACCCCGATTAGAGTTGAATAAGGGCAAGAGAATGATGCTGATTTATTTCGTTGCTATCCCACTGTTAAGCATAGGTCTCCTATCTACCTTTTTTGGAGAGAAAAGTTTGCGCTTAGACGTTCGCTGCTCTAATGCGGTTTGCTTACACAGAGACAAGAATTTTTAGATATGCAGGGTTCTTCACTATATTTACAAAGAAATTTTAGATGAAAATATGTCTTTTAATTTTTGAGATAATTCCTAGGTTTCGGCAATAGTTATAGACTAACTAGCTTACGTAACTAACTTAAACGGTGAAATAAAATGGTAAAATTTGTTATTTTGAAACATTAATAAAATATTTTTTTTAAAATTTATAGAAAAAGGCGTTACTTTGCGGAAGTCCATAATACAAAAATAATGAGAATATTATTTTGCTATAATCCGCGATAAATTTAAGCAAAATAATATTCACATTAGTTTTTAAATATTTTTATTTGATACTTTTAAAATAAAATTATGTTTATACAGATGTGCTAAAATTGTAGAACAACAGAAAAAACATAAATTTTATTAAATTTGGTGACTAAAATATAATACCTATAAAATCATTTGG
Source organism: Morpho helenor (assembly GCA_029227775.1). NCBI lineage: Eukaryota > Metazoa > Arthropoda > Insecta > Lepidoptera > Nymphalidae > Morpho > Morpho helenor. The sequence goes on from JARGCU010000006.1 coordinate 10,681,898, forward strand.
ATAAGCATACAATGAGCTATTACTCTTTACGACGTTAATCACATACTATAAATCCACAATTGTGTTTATCTGGATAAAGCTGAGATGTTATGCAATTTGATGCCTGCACATCACTTCATATAATGCTTTATTCAAGTTTGCTTTTACAAGCACTTTTGAATCGTCAAATTACTATGAAGCAACGATTGGCTCCGAAAGGTGCTCTTAACGAGAAGAAATAGCAAAAAACTCTTTGGTAACTCTTTTCTAAAATCAATATTTAAATAATATATCTATACTAATATTATAAAGAGGAAAAATTAGTATGTATGTTTGTAATGTTTCCACACAAAAACTACTGGAGCGATTTCAAAAATTCTTTTACCATTGGAAAGCTGCACCTTTACTGAGTAACATAGGCTTTATTATGATACATTAAAAAAATAGTAATCCGCAATAAAAATGTAATAAGGTGTAAAAAATTAGTCATATCAGTTAATCTGTCATAACTTTTATATATTGATGATATATTTAAAAAAAAATCTATATTCCGACATAGTATACTTTCCACTGCCATGAGATCGGTATGTACGCAGGTGAAACCGCAGGATATTACTAGTAATAGTGCGTAGCTGATTACAACTTAAATCCAAGCTTTCTTATCATCAGCATAGTAACATGTCATATAGGTTGCGATACGTCCCGCTAATGTGTGCGAGCCTTTAATGTTATCTTAGATCCAATCCGTAGCTGATAGCATGAACAATATTACTATATGATCGTTAAAATGATTAAAATTCAGTATTTATTTAGTCGAGGTAATAGTTAATGTCCTATTCGTTGTACTGGCGCCCCGCGGTACAAGCCGTGGTGAATAGGTTGTTAAAAGGCTGTAAGAGTACGGGTAATTTGGAGATTAAATACAAAAATCAAGTTTTGTTTTAAATTTTCTAACCTAAAAATTTTTCTTTTCATAAGTTCCTTCTGACAATAATTCCTTCTCGTCCAGTCGTGTGTTCACTGCTGAGCATCGTGATGGTCCTGATCCCTTTTGTTCTGGATTAACTGCCGCCAATATTCCGTGACGGCAGCGCTATGTATAGACTCAGTCCGATGTTCAGATGTTTAGACACCTGACCCGACCATCTTTTTGGGCTCCAACCCCTGGATCTCTTTCCGTCTACCTTCCCAATGACCATGAGTTTCTTGAGGTTATCGCTGGGTTTTCTAGCCATATGTCCAAAATACTGAAGTATTATCAGGAGGCGCATGCTTGAGAGTCTCTGCTTCGCTTTGATCTAAAGGCTGTCCAGGGGATACGCAACATGCGCCGACAGCAGACAATAATTAACATAATAAAGAAAAAAAAATAGCGAAATTGTTCCATCCGTTCACGCGTGTGCAATGACTAAATGAAATAGAAATTATTTTTTTATAAATAAAATTATAAAATGTTCATGTTTTCTTTCAGATACGACGCGTAAAATTATGCGGTTAAGAACAACAGAAAACGGCATACATATTATGATCAGTTCTAACAAATATTACTTACACAGAACGATTTTCCGGTAGTCAACAAAGTTGACCTAGAAAATGGCGGAAAACAGGTATTTATATCATCTTTTTTTAAATGTAGGTAATTGAACGTTTCAGGTAAATATTTAGTTACCTTTAAGTAAAAAAAGAAAATAAGTATTTTTAAATTTTATGTTTGAGTTTTATTGCCGTAGAAATGGAAGCCTTTTATACTTTACTATTTTGATATAATTAATATTTGCATTTTTTTATATCTCTGATGATTGAGTTTTCTTTATAAATAACTAGCGACCCGCTCCGGCTACGCACGGGTATAAAATATATAGCTGATATCACTCGGTTAAAAAAATGATTAAAATCGATACAGTAGTTTTAATTCACTCATTATTTACTTTTTACATTTTTCCCTATGTATTTTATTTTTACAATTAATTACAGAATGACTTCATATACAACATTCACAGCTTTCTTGTCATTAGACAATACAAACATCTTTAGAGGTTACTCTTGAAAGAGCGACCTCAAAAATTACAGTATTTCTTTACTCCATATTGAATGTTATTATGCATATAAACCTACCTCTTGAACCACTCTATCTATAAAAAAAAAAAACTGCATCAAAATCTGTTGCGTTTAAAAGATTTAAGCATACATAGAGATATAGGGATATAGGGACATTGGGACAGACACAGAAAGCGACTTTGTTTTATACTATGTAGTGACTAGTTATGTTCGCGGCTTCACACGCATGGGAATCAGTATATTTAATTGAAATTTTGAAAATAAAAGTAGTAACTGTGAGATAGCCATAAGAGGTAGAGTTTAATAGTTTTAAAGACTGTCCAGATTTTTTTGTAGTATTTTTGTAGAGCTACAATTCTCATTGCATTACTTTAATTAATCTCTGTGATTTAATGTAATTAGTTAATCTTAACCATCAGGATAATTAAAATATATGTTATATGAATTAAAATAATAATTAATGCGTTTTTACATATACATATTAAATCTTTTAATGCCTTTTAGATTCACTGTAGCCGCAGTAGAGAATGAATCGAAGAAGAATGGGATACATATGGGTGCTAATATTATTGCCAGACCTTTACGCTCCTCATTGGAACCGTCCGAAAGGACAGAATCCAACCCACAACCAGAGATTGGGGTTCCAGATCCCAGCTGCAGGAGAAAAAGGTCTTTGGCACAACTTACAAGGGAAGCTCTGCCAAGATTAGAGAACTACAGAAATTCTAGGCGAGCCCTAAAAAGGCCGAGCCTCGGAGAAATCCATGGAGATCATTTAATTACTGAAGAGGTTAGTGCTTTGTTAATTTTATGGGAAACTAATGATTTATTGTTCAGTAAAATTACACGCTCGAATCTATTAGGCAGTGACGTCATTAGTCCAATACGTAAAAAGTTCATTACTTCTAATGCGTGTCGTATATTATGAACTCAGAGTACTAAAATTGCGAAGTAATAAACATATGATTTATTTTTAAACGCTGTAGTTTATAATTTCTGCAATTTTGTTTTTGTACAAATTAAGATCAGAATCCGGTTTCAAACTCCTGGAGTAACCCATGAGTTTTCTATTAAAACTTATATACATGATTGATATTTGTAATTTATCACAAAGAAAGTCTTCAATTTGAAAGAAAACATCGTGAGTAAACCTGCATATAATGATTTATAGAATTCGGCGTTACTTTGCGGAGGTCCATAATATAAAAGTAATGACAATATTATTTTGCTATAATCCGCGATAAAAGGAATTATATGTAAATGTAAAAACATGCTAAATGTAGAGTGTACTATTCGTTCTATTCTGATACATGCAGAATTTATAAGAACTCATGCACTACCCGACACCGATGACACAACAATACACAAGCACTGCACACATTCACCACCACAATCTCAACAGTTATTTCGCCCCGTAACCGAAGCATCGTCAGGAGATGGACTAAAATATAGAGTAACATATGCGAAAGATTTGGAAACAACCTAAAAATCTGCAAAATAGTTTTAAAATTTTTTCAACCATCGATTTGGGAAGTTACATCCATTAGCTAATTGTTTACCGTCGTTAGAACTATTAAAATGTCATTAGATGACCTTAAAGAACACTGCTATTGGGTATTACAATGTAAGCATTTCTCTAAAACCTTATTAAATACTATTATAATTAATCAATTAGATTTATGTACGTCATAATCAAGCTGTTGTAGCCCAGCGGTATCACCGTGCGCCTCTTTCGAGAATGTCTAGGGTTCAAACCCCGGGCAGGCACCAATGAGTTTTCTAGTAAAACTTATGTGTCTAATTGATAATAGCAATTTATCACACGCTTTTCGGTGAAGGAAAACATCGCGAGGAAACCTGCATATCTCTAGAGAATTCTGGGGATATGTGTAACCTACCAATCCGCATTGGAGCAGCGTGGTAGGTCTTAGCTCCAATCCTTCTCTACAAAAAAAAAAAAAGGAGAGAAGAGGCCTATGCCCAGCAGTGGGATAGTAACGGGCCGCTACTTACGTCATAATATGTTCTTTATTCTCTATGAAATCATAAGTATCTATGGATTATCATTCTATCTTTGATATGAAAGCAATGTTATAATAGCAATAGAATGAATAATAACACTAATTGACTTCTATGGGAATAAATTCTCATGTTTTACACGCAAAATATGTTTAATGTTATATATAAATTTTTTGTATTTTATTTTTGGGTATTCTTTTCTGTTTGCTTGTTATTTTTAACTTTAATTTTGACACTTTATTTAGTGTAAAGGCGGCGAATTCTTCGGGTTAGCTATAAGCAATTTATCATCATTCATTATTTTCCTAACCTTATTTTATCAAAAGTGGGGTCGGCACAACATGTTATAAACATGTTGTCACGCTCGGCTAAGTATTTCACGAACGGCCGCCTGCCTGACGTCAACATATCTTGTACGCCTTTTACGACACATCAGTAACAAAAAGTGTGGTCTATTCTATTCAGCCGGATACAACACGGCGGGTCAAATTACCTTAGTCGCCTTTCACGACACCTCAGTAAGAAATGAGGGTGGTCTATTCCACTCAGCCAGATACCACAATGCGGGTCGACTTACCTTAGAGGCCTTTTACGACACCTTGGTAAGAAATGAGAGTGGTCTATTCTACTCAGCCGGATACAACACGGCGGGTCAACTTACCTTAGTCGCCTTTCCCGACACCTCGGTAAGAAATGAGGGTGGTCTATTCTACTAAGCCAGATACCACACGGTGGGTCAACTTACCTTAGTCGCCTTTCACGACACATCGGTAAGAAACGAGGGTGGTCTATTCTTTTCAGCCGGATACCACACGGCATCTATAAGCAATTTATATGAAATTTTAATTTATATTATATAGCCACCAAAGCGACGGAAGCGTTTACGAGGAATGCGTCATTTTCTATTACACAACGAATCAAAAGTTGGTGGGAACTGGTTTGAACAAGTGAGAGGCAATTTGAACAGCCCGTCAACAGGGCTCGTACCTTGAGTGTTTTATCTGAACAAGTCCCTACTTGCGCAGATATAGGGATGCTAATATCTTCATAGTATAGATAACATATTTCATATTAAATCCAAGTAGTGATCGCCCAGCGGTAATAAATAACCAATAACAGTGGTATCCCATATATAATTTTAATTCTTTCCGTAATTGCTCGTATGTGAAATGTCTCAAAGCAATTTTACCTATTGATATTAATTAAAATACGCCGTGTGGTATCCGGCTGAATAGAACAGACCACCCTCTTTCTTATCGAGGTGTCGCAAAATACGATTAAGGTAAGTTGACGTCAGACAGTAAATTAAATACGTAGCCAAATCATGTGACAATATGTTTACAAAATATTGTGCTGACCCACTTAGAGTGGGATAAGGACAGGAGGATAACGATGAAATTAATTGAAATACAATTAATCCGTTCCAGCTCTCAAAATCCAATCTCAGTTATTTCGTTAAGTGTTTTTGAATCAAACTTATTAAAAATGGTTTAAAAACGAGGGAGACAAATAGTCTAACGTTGGAGAAACTTAGAGCTGCACACGACATCAACATGTGCCTCGCATCTTGCGGTCGTTTGCGAGTCCTCTTATCTCAAATCTTGCTCTAAACTCTATACTAGATATCGCTCTCTCGGCGCCTCACATCTCAGAACACTCGTATATTGAAGTTCCATTGTATTAAGTATGTTTAGATTCAAGAATTTATAAGAATGAAGTTGAATGTCTCCCTCAGTATGAGATTATGGCATATAAACTATTGTGACGTCTAACCCGTCGATATTTAATGATGACGCAGATTCGGAGGTGCGATTGGTTATTATAGGTGTCAAATAAACCAAATTTCGCGTTTCTCATAGACAATAACCTAATCCTAGTTTCTCGATTTAAATGAATCGTTAATATTTTCAACCAAACCAATAGTAACACCGAACCAGTAAGATCTGGCCAAAAGATAGTCGAGTGGTTCATCATAACAATGAGTAGTTATCTTTTTTAAGTGCGAAATTAAAATCAAGTTCTTTAAAGTGCTTCCTAGCATTTGATTAGAACATGTGCAATTGAACAACGAGAAATTGAAATTAATAAGTACTTATAAATAAAAAAAAAATTATTGCATGTATCACCTTAACGAGACATCAAGGGTGAACAAAACATGTTTCATACAAGCTGTGTTGAAATACGGCTCATTTGAATCTTTTAAAGTGATTTAAGAAAAAAAAAATTAGATATCTAACTTACCTTTACCATGGGCTTATTATTTTCGGTACACAAAAAATATGAAACAGTAACATTTATTCAGCATATTATATAATAATTGTTTGCGTATTGTAGGCAACTCTATCCTTCCACCTCGATTAATAAATGAAACACCTTCTTTACATTACTGGTTGTATTTTGCTTTGTTTTAAATAATTTATTTTACACCACATTTTTAATTACAATCTCTCCGAAATTAATGCTGCTGTCCACCCAATAAACTCTTTTTAACCAAGGATCACATTCCGTTCGTCATCCCCAATAATTCCAATATTCTCCCTTTTTTTGCGATACTGTGCTTTGTTTTCTTTTTTTTTTCTGTTTTACACCAAACCTTACAATATTTTATGTAAGCATCATAAATATACATGGACGTAAATAATTAGATACAATTATAATAAAAAATGGCAACGAAACTGAGGCTACAAAATCTTAAGTAATGCAAATTAATATTGTAATCCTTCAACTTAATAATATATTAAAACAGGCAAATTTCCAGCCATCTTAAATATTCTTAAATAGACATTACGCGAAGGAAAACATCCTGAGGAAACCTCAATATCTCTGAAAAACTTCTGGGGATATGTTTATTCTACCAATCCGCATTGGAGCAGCGTCGTAGCTCTAATCCGTTTCCCCTAATACTAGACAACTATTTTATAAACCATAGGAAACAATTTTATTTCCTGAAACACTATTCTCTTTCCTAATTCAGAACACGGTTACTTTATTGCTTGATAATTAACTACATGACTTAATAAAGTTCTTATTAAGATCACTCAAGTGAGATCAATAGATTTATTAGAGATTAAGTCTTGTACTATAAATAATAGGATAAAATATCGCTTAGGACCTTTTACGATGTATAGGATAGAATAGGTATAAATCTTTCATCAAAGGTTCTTTCGTATTTAATCATCCTAGGAAATGGATGCATTATAAATATTTAGATTCGTGTTACTGCCAAAAATACATTTCCATAATGTAAGCAGTTCTATATCAGAATGTAGAGTATTATCATAGTATATTGAAAATGTATTTATATTTTTATAGGAGTCCTGTTTCTTCTTAGATGTTGTGAAGATATTTAGGCGCTGGTAATGATACAATGAAGTCTTCTTTTCTCAGTTTTATTCGTCAGTTTAGGTAAAAGGTAGTAAGTCCGTGTAGTAATAAGGCAGTAAGTAAGTCCGTTACAAAAGTAGTTGTCAAAAATTTGAATTAATTGGTTGATGACAGATATAAAAGGTTTGTTGTGGCTGCGTTCACAACAAGTCCACTAAAACTTTAACTATGTAAGACTCCCAAACAGTATAGTTCCTAGGATTTAATATCTGTGCTATGTCCAGAAACTGGATATACTTGTGGTAGGGAAGTTGTGATACTAGAGTATGAAAATCAAATAAAACACTTTTTTTAAAGCTTTTATTCGACTTGCCGTGTATAGACTAACTTCACATACATACATATGTGAAGTTAGAATCTTGCAAGTTAAATTTGACCTACTTCTCGTGGTCCGATTGAGCTGAAATTAAATATACTGATCGAGCCCTGATGATAATGCAAGTTTATTATAAGCATGGCCTGATGCTCCTGTAGAAGAAACTCCTCATCGGTTAACAGTAGGGACATAAAATTGTGTTAAAAGTTTTTTTTAATCTGACTTGTTTTATATTTATATTAAATTTTAAGTCAATCCATTAAAGAAGTAAAAACACTCATTATACAAATTTATTTTGTAATTTAAAATATCTTATTTTAGTTAAGTGACAATGCTTAAGCATGTAAAATTTTCAATGTCTCTAAAATACATGTGTTTCATAACATTTTCCGATAGCGCTACAATATGTAGAAACAGATAAACTAACCTTCTGCTACCTAAATATGGTAGTTAAAGTTGCAAATGATAATAATTTTTATGAGGCAAATCACCACGCAACATACAATGTCGGTTTTATTATACCTAGTATGATTGCTGTTGTTCGACAGTCAATTGTAAACGTAATAAATAGGTTACATGTCCATGTCGTACAAATATGATGTGATGATTACCATGATTGACAAAACCACAATAGACGTTAAACTATATTATATCGCTCAAAGGCTGCAATAGTGGCACAACTCAAAAATCATTGTTTTAAGTTAAATAAGCTTAAAAGTTTTGATTGCTAAGGAATTGCTATGGAAAAGATGTGTATTTTAACATTTACACCTATTCTGAGACCAAAACACGTGTTTTTTGAGTTGTGCCCCTATTGCAGCCCATAAGCGATATATCGTTTTCCTAAAAAAACAAACCGAGCTTAGTATGCTGTTACAAATCCCACAGAACACTTAATACGGGCTTGATATAGACCTACCCACCTAATGTTTAAACAGCAGGTCATCTAATAGTCATCAATTCCTTGTTTAGACCTTTTTTTTAATACAGGAAAACACCCTTATGGGTACCGCCGCCCGACGGGGACAGGCGGCGGTTGTGTCGGACTCGCACCGACTAAAATGACCTGTGTGCTCCACCACGCTGCCGATGGCAAGGACAGGGTATCATTGTACTTATTGCCCCCATCCCCGCCGAACAAACTCCTTCTCCGGGTAGGGGCCCCTCGAAAGAGAAGCCCCCCTTCGCTAACCGGTGCATCGGGAGCACCAGATGCACCGACTTTAATCTTTCACCTTTAAACAGGTTCTATAGCAAAAAGAGGCGTATATAAATTAATAGAATAAATTGCACCTCGTGAGTCACGTTCTCGTTAGACAGGGTGAAGATAATCGTAAAAACGATGTCTCACGATTATGACAATGTGCTGATTATCTACATCACATAAAGCTGAGGCCAGACGATATTGATGTACACCATATGTCAATTATGATTTGTCACGGGGCATTGTAATTAGCCGACGAGACTATTGATAACAAATGGCTGAATTGTTGTATGACATCGTCATAATGTGGTCGTATTATTTGCTGCAGGCGCTTGAAATGCTAATTTAAGTTACACGTAAATGATACTGGCTTATTGTTAATAATTATTAATTAATATCACACAGTTCCTACATTACACATACCATTAAGTATAATCATTTATTCATAACAATTTATTGCAAATATCGAATTTAAAAAAATGGATTAAAGTATTCTTATTGGAGGATTTTCTTTACACTATTGTACTATATATATACTTTGTGATTATACTCCGACGACTCCACTCCTTTTCATCGAGTTCCGATATGGAAATTTTATTAAAAGAGTCATTATGTCGAGAAAATTTTCAGTATAGTTCTACGCTGCCAATCAATATTGCAGCAATACAGTGGGTATAAGCTCTACCAATTTTATAGAGAGGTTATTGCCTTGCAGTGTAACAAGAACAGGTTGATACTTTACTTGCTGTTCATACTTGATAATTATACTGTTACTGTTGGAACTACTTTTGGTATCCACTGTATATCTATTTCTGTCACTTACATTGTGATTTAACAGTAAGGTCCACACCAATGTCCAGTCTAACAGTAGGCACCCTTAAGGCTACCTTCGCAAGATGCTGCGAACCTCTTCCGAGACTCTCAGTCCATAGTTTTCTCCCGGCGATGTTCTCACCTAACGTACTGGTGACGTTGTAAAAGCCATTTTGGGTAACAGCAACAATGACAGTATGCTTAAGACCACACGGCAGAAGCGCATAATTCATCGAAGCGCGCCAACTCTACCCTAACGAGGGTTAGATAGTCCAGCGTGACGATTCAGTCTCGCTCAGTGCCCACAATCAACAGGTCCATTGAGTTCATGTTGTCACTTCAAAAAGTACAACGACAATATATTGTTTCAGGATGAAAAACAAACCCAAAATGAAAGGGATACGAAATCCCCAACACCAGCGGTCGGCATTAAACTAGGATGGATTCAAGTAAGATACACTAATTGATTGGTTGAATTGGCTGAAATTATATGAAATTAAGTGTTTAAAGTGTTATAGGGCGTGCTGATACCATGCTTGCTGAACATATGGGGGGTTATGCTCTTCCTGCGCATCTCGTGGGTTGTAGCTCATGCCGGAATCGGACTCACTCTTGGGATCATCGCTGTTTCTGCAATAGTCTGCGTGATTACCACCCTCTCGATGAGCGCCATTTGCACAAATGGAGAAGTAAAAGGGGGTAAGTATTTCTGAGAGTAAAGAGCTATAACTTTAAAAATCTAGATTTTAAAGAGCCATTTTTTGTTTAATTTTATATTTTTTTTATTAAATTCTACTAATATTATAAACGCGAAAGTTTGTGAGTATGGATGTATGTTTGTTACTCTTTCGGGAAAAAACTATTGGAGGGATTTGGATGAAACTTCACAGTATAGGTTGACATAGGCGTAAAATTTTTAGTATTATTTTTAGTTACGGCACTGTTTTGATTGAATAGGTTGCCGATTCCTTCACTAGACCGTAGAAACCTGCGTCCACCAATGTAGTTCATCGATCTCAAAAGGAGGCTGATACAGTCAAAATGCTGTGCTATTGAGGATTACATAAACGATAAGAATGCATGCAGTTACTCTTCGACTTTAATCGAAATAGCAGTGGCAATGTAACAATGTAAAAGTTATAAGAATAATTTTTCGAAAAGAACAACCGCCGAGTTTCTTGCTAGCTCTTCTCGGTCGAGGCAATTTTTCCGATCCTGCAGTCGATGCAAAATCACTTCTAAAAAGTTTACTTGAATAAAAATATTGAATTTGAATTTCAACTTGATAATTTTGAGAATTAACGAAAGCAACGTTTCACATTGCTTCTCAATGCGCGACAATATAGTGACGTCACATTTGTTTCATTATGGGGTTACGAAGTATCTATGGGGCCGTATAGCTTTGACTGACAGTTATGGTGCTTAACTGTCGTGGACTCGTTTGGCTGACTTGGCTTTGCTTGCTTGGCGTAAAATAATTATTGGAGTATTAAGTTTTACATTTCATTTTCATAACAGGTGGAATTTACTACATAATATCAAGATCACTCGGTCCAGAATTTGGTGCGTCTGTCGGGATTATCTTCGCCTTTGCAAACGCAGTAGCAGCTAGCATGAATACAATCGGATTCTGCGATTCCTTAAACGACCTGCTCAAACTTAACGAAGTGAAAATTATTGACAACAGCCTGAACGATGTCAGGATAGTCGGCACAGTAGCACTCATCGTTATGTGCGTCATCTGTGCCATTGGAATGGACTGGGAGAGCAAAGCGCAGGTTAATTTATTTAATTAATTATTAATATTTTAATTCATAAATAACATTTAATTAATAATGATTTTATACTTGAATATTCGTGGTTTGAAGACATAATTATAAATTATTAGTTGCATGGATCGTGGTCACAACGGAACTGATACTGCCCCTAACATCTCAGCTTGAAGTACCGCCTACCTGCAGTTCCGTCGTGACCACGATCCATGCAACTGGGTCGAAATATCGGCAAATTAAAACAAATTACCGTGGTATGTACCCGAAACTAATAATTTATAATTTAATTAATAATTTTATGAGGAACAGAGTATATTATCCCAAAGTATATGACCAAAACATTTTTATAATTAGGTGAAGATGTTTAACTTAATCTCTAAAAAACAAAAGGCTACAGCCTGGGTTTTAAAATAAATGATGATAGAAAGATAGGTAAAGATAGTAGTGAGGGTATCATTAAACTAAAATAATAAATAAGGTAAGGGTAAGGTAACACTAGTAATTTACCGTGTGCTAGAAGTTGACCATTTTGTATGAAATTTTAAATAATAAGCGTTTTGTTTGTTGTAGCTAATAAAAAATATTAATTAATAATATTAATTTTAAAATATTAAACAATGGACTACAGTACTGAGCTTTCGGCAGTTGTTAAGAGATGGCAACAGGTTACAGATTTGTTTTTATTAGCTACAACAAACAAAACGCTTATTATTTATTAATTAATTTCATACAAAACGGTCAACTACTAGTACATGGTCAATTCTGTACCTTCTGACTCAAGTATTTCTAATACTTACTAGAAGGTCTCAATCTATATTTCTTGTAATGAATTTTGGTAAGAAATAAATATTTTTGGTTTTTTGATTTTGATTTGAATTACTAGTGCCCTTACCTTCATTCATTGTAAGTTTTTAATGTTATGGTAGCACGAGTTATACAATAAGTCCAGAATATGCATAAATCTAAATAACAGACATTTATCCAACTGAAAATCTGCGTACGTCATTGTAATAAATCCAGAAAGATAGGTTTACAACGGTTGCGGTTTGCGGGTTATTTTTCAATATCAATGATTTATTTCAAAGTCATTAATCATTAAATGTCTCATCTTTACATATTTATTTTATAAAATAGAATATTGTTTAATAAACATTGTTTGTTTATTTTATATAAACTTACAAAATACTTATCGGATTTTCATGTGATATTCACCCACAGATTGACATTTATAATTTGCTTAGGTTTTATGAATATGCGGTAATATAATAAATATGTTTTATTCTCATACTAAATTATTTTTAACTCATGTATCTATAATACGAAGTTTGGAAAGTAACTCATCCTCATTATTAAACATCTTTAATAACTAAATAATTTAATTATATGAAGCAATTTATGCGAAACATTATGATCTTTTACACCAAATAATATAAATGAATATCTTAAAGGTCATTGCAAAGTTCAAACTAACGAGCGCCAAAATATTTTGTGCTAGGAAGACAAAAATATAATACAATATTAATTTACTTTCTCTATGAGAGCGTATACCTTATTGCATATCATTATGCGAGTAGTTTTAACGCCGTGTGGTATCCGGCTGAATAGAATAGTACCACCCTCATTTCTTACCGAGGTGTCGTAAAAGGCGACTAAGGTAAGTCGACCCGCCGTGTGATATCCGGTTAAGTAGAATAGACCACCCTCTTTCTTACCGAGGTGTCGTAAAATACGACTAAGTTGACGTGAGGCAGGCGGCCGGTCGTAAAAACGCAGCCAAATCATGAAACAGCATGTTTATAACATGATGTGCCGACCCCACTTACAGTGTGATAAGGACAGGAGGATGATGATTCTGCGAGTAGTTTTAAAATATAACTCTTATCAATGCACTTAGGAGATCGGTAGAGATAAGACCAATCAAAGACATCGAAGACTTAAAAGTGCAGAGACCCTAATGTAGTTTTATTATTACAGAAACGTCATTGCTGAACAAGAAAAACATACTATTCGTTTAAAATAATGATTAATTTGTAACTTATATTAACGATGGACGATTATATAGGTCACACAACTGGTATTGAATAGGATCACTTTTGTTAAATAATACTTGACTGGCCCTTCGGTGCCGTAACATGAACAAGGTAGCAGTAACCCTGCTTGCGACCCCGTGGCTCACGGGTTCGATTACCAACGACAGCCAAGTTTTTCTAAAAACGATTTGTTGGTTCCTCAAATCTGAGTGTAGATATATATTTACCAGTTGTGATCCATCACACAAGTATTAGGTAAATTACTTACTTTAGGGACGGACGACCCTGTCTGAAAGTCCATATATTATTCTTTATTATTTAAATGAGTTATACATATTCATATACATATTCATGTTATATGTCATACAATCTATCTATCTATACTTATAATAAATCTGTAGAGAGGTCAATTCTGTAACTGGAATATATTTCCAAAATAACTATCAGGGGGTGATTAGGGATCGATACTGATGCCAAAAATGCAATCAGTAAAAATTTTGTCTGTCTGTCTGTCTGTCTGTCTGTCTGTCTGTCTGTCTGTCTGTATAACCGTTATAGAAACAAAAACTACTCGACGGATTTTAACGAAACTCGGTACAATTTTTTTTCATACTCCTGGGCTGGTTATAGTATACTTTTCATCACGCTAGAATCAATAGGAGCAGAGCAGTGAAGGGAAATGTCGGGAAAACGGGAGAAGTTACTCCATTTTTTAAGCTTTCGTCGCGTGTGCAACCTTGATGGTTAAAGCTACATAGAAATCATGTATGACGGAAATGTTCTCCTTAAAATTATATAAAAAATATCCCACGACAGGATATGTCTATCTTTTATGGTTGACTCACAATAACACGTGTAACTCCCGATAGCTTAGCAGTTCGAAGCTTTCTGGTTATATTTGTCTACTCCTACGTTTATATCACTCTCAGTCATCCCTAAATAAAAAAGTGAATAGTATTAACCATTGTATAAAAAAAGAATCATTGAAATTGGTATAGAAACACCAAAGTTATACATGAAATACGCTAATAATAAGCCATCGCGCGTGAATACTGAATCATGCTATAAGGATTATCACTACATAGTATAAAACAAAGTCACATTCTTTGTTTGTCCCTATATCCCTATGTATGCTTAAATCTTTAAAACTACGCAACAGATTTTGATGCGGTTTTTTTTATAGATAGAGTGATTCAAGAGGAAGGTTTATATGTATAATAACATTCAATATGGAGTAGAGCAATACTGTAATTTTTGAGGTTTCTAATGTGATGTCGTAAATAATTACTTTTTTTCCGCTTACATTGCAAACGCAGGCTAAACCCTACGAGATTTATCAAAATAATGTACTAAGTATTTGTACACCTTGAAAAGGTCTACAGAAAAGTCCGCGATGGTATATGTCTATCTCTTATGGATAACCCACTATAGCATTTTTTGTCATTTACTTTTTACGAAAAATAATGCCTTATTTTTGAAGCAATTCTTATACAATACAGCATTAATCCTTATCCAATTAAGTACCTTAAATAAATAGTTGATTTAATATAGATCAATATGGCCGTTTACAGCATGTAATTTAAGTGAACATTTTCGGAGATATTACAGATTTAAAATGCCGTGAGGACGCCGCGCTTCGCCCTATATCACTTCGACTTTAGCAGCGATGTCGCTCTTTCAAGAGTTTGTTTAAAGACATTCTGTAATTAATTGTAAAAATAAAATACATAGGGAAAAATGTTAAAATAAATACGCAAATATGTACTATATGAATTTAGATATTCAAAGATAGCAGGAAATCTTCTTGGAATAGGGAGAGGGAAATTGTTTTTCTCCAAATTTAACTCTTGCGTGCCACGGGCAGTAATGAATAAATCAAAACTACTGGATCGATTTTAATAATTTTTTTTTACTGAGTGACATGGGCTATATATTTTATACCCGTGCGAAGCAGGGTAGGCCGCTAGTCATTTTAATAATATTTTACATTATTAGAATTACCAATTACGATCAATAAAACTAAAAGAATTTCATTATATATCAATATATTATCAATATATTGTTCTTATTTTAAACTAAACATTAACTTGAAAAAAAAATCTTACCTACTAAGTCTACAACACAAGTGACGCCGCAGCACGCAGCTACTTGATCAATATATGTTCATAAGTTTTATTTTACGAGAGTTAAGTATTCAGTACTAACCTTTACTAATATGCCTATGACAAATATCCGTATTTGATAAACGAATGTTTTTCATTTTATTTATAGTGTATACGTTTCTATACAGAATTTTCTCATCGCAATCATTGTTGGCGCCATGGTCGATTTCATAGTCGGCACATTGATGGGTCCCAAAGATAACACTGAAATTGCTCAAGGATTTGTTGGTCTATCTGGTAAGTGTTATATTATTAACCCCTACTCAGCGAGTGAACATCATAATCATAATCGTATAATTTAAATTTTTAACAAATTTTTGGTGCCACTTAAGGATAATCAGATCTATAGTCGCACAGAATAGGTCCGAAAATATATAAATACATGAAAGTCCATCATAATGATGGATTTGGTATGATTTTGAAGGTTTGGTTCTGTTCTTTAAGTTCTTTTCAGAACTTTAATGATGGCTCTTTCTGGCTGAATAACATCAAGCTTACAGCCCATAAAAATCACTTCTAACGGGTATATTTTCTTTCATCTAACGTAAGCTTACTACAATGTACTGTTGTGCATTACTTTATAATTTATTGCTAAAAACAAAAATTATTATTAACTCAAAAATATAAAAAATTTCTGGTAGCGTCTACGTTTGCGGAGAATTTTGGGACGGATTTCCGACTGAGCGAGGGAATAAATCAGGACTTATTCAGCGTATTCGCAATATACTTTCCAGCGGTCACTGGTATTCAAGCCGGCGCCAATATCTCCGGGGATCTCAAGGTGAATTCTCAGGATATATATTATCCTGATTTTAAATTTTGTCTATTTGAAAATACAGGATTGCCAGTATAAAAGAGCACCCGCCGAGTTTCTTGCTGGCTCTTCTCGGTAGGAACAGCTTTCCGAACCAGCAGTAGAGTTGACGATTTAAAAGCACTTGTTTACAAGTTTATTTGAATAAAGAATATTTTGAATTGAATATAAAGTCCATAAGATAATTTATTACTCTGATTCCCAGCTTAACCAAGACTTTAATACATAAATTGCAAAAATCCAAACCTATAAAAAATTGTATGCTTCTGTGCTCGCCCGTCCCGCCCTGTGACGCTGTATAAGCCGTTAGGGCTAACAGTATATAGTTAATTCTAAAAAAAATGATAGAAGTAGTAGGTACAAAGTGAAATTACGGACTGAAAGCGTTATTGCATACTGCAATAACTTCGCGTAGCAACGTGTGGCCCAGTTCCCATTCCACGAAGTTATCGCAAATATTGACACGAGTGGTGTTGGGCAGGCGGGTGTGGGTTAATTTGGGCTCCCCCGCCGTACTCACTGCCAAGGGAACGGCCAACGCACTATTCCTATACATGTGATCAATCATAAAATACCATTTTCCAGACCATAGATAAAGATTTATTCACTTAAAAAGATGTAATTTTACCAAACATTATTTTTTTCTTTTTCCTGCCCTTATCCTACTCCAAGTAGGGTCGGCACAACATGTCATAAACATGTTGTCGCATGATTGCTTACGTATTTTGCGACCGGCCACCCACCTGACATCAATTTAGCTTAGTCGTATTTTACAACACCTCGGTAAGAAATGAGCAAATGTTTTTGCGAGGTCACTATTTTCAACTCATGTCCACGTGGAAATTTATGAAGAATTCTAGCGGCGCATATTAAATGTGTTCAACGCTTTTTGTTTCCATTCCTTTTCTAGTTCTATTTTCCTAATATGTATCACAAAGGAGACACAGAAAGCCTATTTTACTATTGAGGTGTGCATAAATAAAAAAAACTCGAGGCTTCAGCTACCCTCTTTGCACATGCAATGACGAAATGTAAGAATTACATATTGAAAAGAGCAACCGTTGAATTTCCTGCTGGCTCCTTTGAGTAGGAGCAATTTTTCGAACCAGCAGTGAAGTTGAAGATTCAAAGAACTTGTTTAGAAGTTCGCTTGATTAAAGAATATTATCTTCTATACTGATAATAAATCTGTAGAAAGGTCAATTCTGTAACTAAAATATAATTGCAAAATAACTATCAGGGGGTGATTAGGGATCGATACTGATGCCAAAAATGCAATCAGTAAAATTTTTGTCTGTCTGTCTGTCTGTCTGTCTGTCTGTCTGTATAACCGTTATAGAAACAAAAACTACTCGACAGATTTTAACGAAACTCTGTACGATTTTTTTTCATACTCCTGAGCTGGTTATAGTATACTTTTCATCACGCTACAATCAATAGGAGCCGAGCAGTGAAGGGAAATGTTGGGAAAACGGGAGAAGTTACTCCGTTTTTTAAGCTTCCGTCGCGTGTGCAACCTTGATGGTTAAAGCTACACAGAAATCATGTATGACGGAAATGTTCTCCTTAAAATTATATAAAAAATATCCCACGACAGCATATGTCTATCTTTCATGGTTGACTCACAATAATACGTGTAACTCCCGATAGCTTAGCAGTTCGAAGCTTTCTGGTTATATTTGTCTACTCCTACGTTTATATCACACTCAGTCATCCCTAAATAAAAAAGTGAATAGTATTAACCATTGTATAAAAAAAGAATCATTGAAATCGGTATAGAAACACCAAAGTTATACATGAAATACGCTAATAATAAGCCATCGCGCGTGAATACTGAATCATGCTATAAGGATTATCACTACATAGTATAAAACAAAGTCACATTCTTTGTTTGTCCCTATATCCCTATGTATGCTTAAATCTTTAAAACTACGCAACAGATTTTGATGCGGTTTTTTTAAATAGATAGAGTGATTCAAGAGAAAGGTTTATATGTATAATAACATTCAATATGGAGTAGAGAAATACTGTAATTTTTGAGGTTTCTAATGTGATGTCGTAAATAATTACTTTTTTTCCGCTTACATTGCAAACGCAGGCTAAACCCTACGAGATTTATCAAAATGATGTACTAAGTATTTGTACACCTTGAAAAGGTCTACAGAAAAGTCCGCGATGGTATACATATGTCTATCTCTTATGGATAACCCACAATAGCATTTTTTGTCATTTACTTTTTACGAAAAATAATGTCTTATTTTCGAAGCAATTTTTATACAATACAGTTTTAATCCTTATCCAATTAAGTATCTTAAATACATTGTTGATTTAATATAGATCAATATAAACACAGCATGTAATTTAAATGAACATTTTCGAAGATATCACAGATAAAAATCCCGCGAGGAGGCCGCGCTTCACCCGATAGCACTTCGAATTTAGCAGCGATCGGACGCGTAACTAAATGTCGCTCTTTTAAGAGTAACCTCTAAAGAAAACATGTTTGTATTGTCTAATGATAACAAAGCTATGAATGTTGTATATAAAGACATTCTGTAATTAATTTTAAACATAAAATATATAGGGAAAAATGTAAAATGTAAATATGTAGTATATGAATTTAGATATTAGATATAGCGGGAAATCTTCTTGGTATAGGGAGAGGGGAATTGTTTTTCTTCAAATTTAACGCGTGCGGGCCACGGGCAGTAATGAATAAATTAGAACTACTGGATCGATTTTAATCATTTTTTTCACTGAGTGACATAGGCTATATATTTTATACCCGTGCGAAGCAGGGTAGGCCGCTAGTATTGAATATAAAGCTTATATGTAATGATTTTATATATTTCAAGAATACAATAATTATTGTATAACGAGATGATGTTTGTGACAACGTCATTTGAGAATGTTAGAGTTGTTATTTCCATTGCTAGGTCATGTTGTTACACGTGGAGCGGGAATTGATCTACCCCACATCACTGTAGGCACGATTCTCTACGAGCGATTTATAACGAGAGACATGTCATCCTATGTAAAGACAAATTCTGTCTTACGCGTTAATTAAAGACAATTGCTTGTCGTTTAGGATACGTGCATGTCATGTTTAAGGCTCGATAATGATTACGATTAACGATGAATGAGCAACTTGCAAATTAGTTACAAACTACCAAGGATTTAAAATTGAGCATGTCGTATTAGATAGAGATGACACAAAAGGGTATTTATGCATAAATTTTAAAAACCCAGCTGGCTTTAAGATAAAGAACTGTTTCATTTACAAAGATTCCACATTTATTTCCAGTAACATTTCGGTCGGTGAAGACACTAGAAAGCGGGACAATATAGTTCACAATAGTCTTTATAGTAGATATAATTGTATTCCGAGTTGCGGTAAACACAAACCTTTTAAACTCTCGATCTTAATCTTAATCAAATGACAGATAAAATAATAAAGTGCAAAATACAAAAACATTTTAAATTGTATATTTTTTTTTAATGTAATCTCGTGTTGTTGTCGTCAAGTTACAAATGTCCTTACCACCCACAAGATAGTATCCCAGTAACTATTAAGACCGTTTTGCGTCAATACACCCAATGGCACGGAAAAATGTTATTGTTTGGTATTTCTTATATAAATTTTACGTTTAAAGTTACTACTTTAAATTAAAAATATTGACGAGTAAACGTAAACATAATAAATTATGTGTAAACAAGTGCATTTTGTTCTATAGAGTACTATAGAACAAAAAGCATTTGTTTACACATCCTTATTTATTTTTTAACTTTTGATGTCATATAGTTTCTTAGGAATTTTGCAAATTTAAGAAGAATTGGGATCTGTGCAATGCACTTTTATACTAAAATCCATTAGTTACACTTATGCTCTTTTGCGTCTATATCGAGAATAATTTATTCCTCTTTTTTATGTGCCAATGTGCCTCTTTACTACCGAAGGCCTACTAATGTTAGCGTTTTATCGATTGCAAGACAGTCGTTCTACGAAATTTTTATAACCACTATTTTTCCTACGTCCAACACGCTCGTTCCTTCATTTTGCTCGTCATTATAAGTTGGAGTATCTTTGGTGCCTAAGCAAATCAAATCATATTATTCTTTTTTCAAGTAAGATGCATTAGGTTTAATGATTCAGAATGTTAGTTTGTAGAATCATTCGTTTATCTTCCATTTTAGCACTTTTGCAGTCACTTTGATAATCATAAAATATTGTTACTTACTTTATAATGGCTTTTAATAAGGATAATATTTTTGTGACGTTCATTTAATGAAGATGTAAGTTCTAAGTAGATATAAAAAGCGCAAATGACTAAGAATTGCTCAGCGTATCAAGAATTAGCACGTACTTCTTACACTACAATTACTAGTCTTTAGTGTTATTTAGTCAATTTATCAATTGAGCTGACAATTATTAGTACCAATAGTGCTATTGAAGCTTCCGCTCTGTTTGAATGACGTCACTAAATATTCAAGGAATAGAAAATTTTAAATCTATCAAACAATAAAATCATAATCCTTACATATTCTAAAACTTGAGATGATCAAGTTGTCGTCAAGTAATTTACTTAGCGAAATTGCATTGTGGTGATAGAGCTATTTCGCTATAATAAATTGGATTAAGAGAATCTAAGTAATATTAAAAATATCAGTAATATCTAAGTAATATAAGCAGGACGATCCGTTCTCATTCCCTATACATATAGGATTAGTAATAGATTCACGAGAGGTATTTCAACGACCGTTGAGTTCAAACTTATTGACAAAAGTAATGATTTTTACTGAGATTCTAGTATTTTGAGTTTTTTTGGGAATGAAAAAACCAAAGCACCCTTTATACTCCTTTCCTTATCCCCCTCCCACTCTTAAGGAATCAAAACAACATGTTTATCTCTTCCATTTTATCATCTGTTGTATTCGAAGTATCCTTCGTAGAATTAGAATTAATTTAAATATTTATTTGCACTCAGAAAAAAACAGAATCACAGACGAATATATACATACACTAAAATATCATTCGCATTACTCTTTTTATATGAATGTCATACTTTACTCAGTCCAATTAGCTCTTTTTCGGCGTCCCTCTAGTCACATATCCTTCCACATTCAAACAAGAAACCATTAGTAAACCATATGTCCGAGTACAAGAGCGAAAATACAATGTTAATTTAAATAATTGGGAGTTATGTTCAGAAATTGACCTTTCAAATAAGACTATTAACAAAGATCGTGTTTGCGAATTGTAAATAAACCAAACCGAATAAAATGCGACACAACAACGGTGTCAAATTCGTTAACCTCTGAATTTTTGGTATTTTATTAACAAGTCGATTGAGCTGGAGTCAATTATGAACATTTATCGATGACTCATTGTTATTATTGAGATGAACGGCCTGAACTTTAGTGTCGATCATCAGATGAAACTGAATTCTGCTTTAATATGATGACCAATCTTAAGGAAAATCAATAATTATTATAAAACAAAGTCTCCAAAAGTTGTCCCTCTGTATGTGATCGATTTACTCAATATCAACAGCATCGATTTTTGTACGGTTTTTACTAAAAGATTCAATACAAAAAATGCAATTTCTGCGGAAGGCTCAGTTTAATAGTAGATTACGGTTTTATGTACATTGTGCTAAAGTTGTCGCGCAGTTGTAAAAAACACTCGCCTGAAGTAAGTTTAACTCACATGCTCTGCATATACCAGCAGAGATACATTGAAGTAATGGACTAGAAAATTGTATGTGTATAAAAACAGTTTACACAAGTCCGTGATGATATGTCTCTATCTTTTGCAGTTAATTGAGAATAACTAATTTATTTTCAATATTTATTTATTCTGTCCTTATTTTCGAGATTTTTCTTCTATGTTATAATATTATGAATGTGTTCTCATGATATATATTAACAATACCACATGAAAATGCTTGTATGGTTATGAATAAGAATGAATCAGTCGAGTAAAGCGATGCATCAAATAACTAGTCATTTACATTCTTGGAACAAATTCGTATATTCTCGAGTCGATATCGTTTCCATATGCTCAAACAAATTTTGCTATAGTCTATTTATTTTAGATGTACTAAGCTCTAAAATTTAGAGACCAGCAATATCTTCTAGCTTTAGTTAAATTTAGTTTCTAGTTAAAGATGCAAAGGTTTTGTTTTAAATACGTAAATATGTAGATAGCGTAATATATGATTTTCTGTATAAATCTCATATTTTTGTAGGATCCAGCATCAGCCATACCAAAAGGTACTCTGCTTGCTTTACTGATATCGGTAATCAGCTACGCACTGATGGTACTTTTCTCCGGTGGAGGAGCTTTGCGACAAGCCAGCGGCAACTTGACTGATCTCGTAATGGCCAACGGAACAGTTATAGATTACAGTAGAGTAGCAGACTGTGTGAACACTGTTGCTGGATGTAAATATGGGTTACACAACAGCTACTCCGTGAGTACTCCTTAATATTAATAAAGGTCTAACAGGGCCGACATAAGGCGGGTTAACCGCGTTCTTCGGAACTCGCCCCGTATTTGTGCGACTTTAATTTACTACCTTAATTGCATTAAAATTGGTATAGGATAGGCCTCGTCGCTCCCTTTTTTTGGAGAGAAGGGTTAGAACTTACCACAACGCCACTCCAATGCGGACTTGTAGGATACATATATCCCAGGAATTCTCCAGAGATATGCAGGTTTCCTCATGATGTTGACTGGCCCATTGCCACCGTTAGCAATGACTCTGCCTTCAGCTCCTTGGGACGCGGTTTGCTTCCCACCGAGAGCCGAAATTTTCCTATAAACAATTTGTTATATACATGTATTTAAAATTTATATGAACTTATATATTTATCAGTTGTATGTAACCCATAACATAAGTATTAAGTTACTTCGGGGAAGGAAGACCGTGTGTGTAATTGTCCTATACATTTATAATTTATAATGTGAATTGCAAATATAAATTAGGCGCATAAGCAGAAAACTCATTAGTGCCAGAGGTTTGAACTTATTTCTTTGAACACAGTTGGATTCTCACGGCACTTGTACTATATGTTACTTAACAATAATTTCACCTAGGTCATGCAACTCATGTCTGCGTGGGGTCCATTTATATACGGAGGATGCTGGGCGGCGACTCTCTCCACGGCTCTGACCAACCTGCTGTCTGTGCCGCGATTGATCCAAGCACTAGGTCGGGACCGCATCTATCCCGGCCTCATCTTCTTCTCGAAGCCCTACGGCAAGCACGGGGAGCCCTACCGAGGATATGTGCTCACGTTCCTGGTCTCCTTCGTATTCCTGCTTATTGGTAATTTCTTTTTCCTTAATACTTTCTACTAATATTATAAATTTGAAAGTTCGAAAGTTTGTGAGTATGTTTGTTACTCTTTCACGGCGAATGCGCTGAGCCAATATCGATGAAATTTGGCATAATTATTCCTTATACACCGAAAATATAGGCTATAGAAATCCTATTAATTCTACAGAAATAGGTTTACATTGAAAAGCTCTATCTATTCGATCTATTCAAACTTCGAACGAAGTCGCGGGTAAAAGCTAGTAATCTATACTACTATTAAAAATACTGAAGTCTGTCTATCTATTACGGTTTCACGGCTATTCCGGTGGAATAAATTGATGGAATGTGGTAAAATGAACCGATGTTCTGAGTTAACATAATAATGCAAACGTTCCCGTTTTTTTTAACACATAAAAAAAATACTCAATGGAGGGTTATTTATGTATCGGGATATGTATATTATGAACCAATATTAAGTTTTGTTTATAGAACTTTTTGTTCATACAAACCTACTGACAATAACCAGTACAAAAGAAAGATATATGCAATATAGTGCAGCCGTCTGGAAGTTAAGCTTTTATCTACATTTCTGTGATTCATTTTTTTATAGATTTACGTGAAAATGATTTACGTGAAAGTGATTTACTCAATATATATAATATACTAGTGGCCCGCTCCGGCTTCGCACGGGTATAAAATATATAGCCTATGTCACTCAGTAAAAAAAATGATTAAAATCTATCCAGCAGTTTTGTTTTATTCATTACTGCCCGTGGCCCACACGCGTCAAATTTGGAGTAAAACAATTCCCCTGGGGTGCCAAAGTGGTCGGCCTCCTCGTGGCGCACCCTGGGCAAGCTTAGTCTTGGCGAACAGACCACTGTGGGGTGGCCAATCCAGTTGTCCTTCTGATTAGCAGAGGGCAATCTGGACAGGCCGGGGACTCCGGGGGGGCTGGGGTGGGGTTCCTAATGAGCGACGGGTCCGGTTGGGCTTACTCTAAGTCTAGCTGGACTTGGTTACGGCCACCGTCGGCGAAACCTGGAAGCACAGCAATGGGAACGGGGACCTTCGAGTTGCGAGGAAGAAAACCTCTATAAAAAATTACCCGGTGGGGGCGGAAACGCCCACCAAGGCGTTGTGGCCCCTACTTGGGGCGCGGTCTCTCCCTGTTGACCGTGACATAACAAACATGGTGGGCAGGGAGCGACCGTGGGCAGCGATGGCCTCCCTTTGTTCTGCGGAGGGGGGTGAAGGGAGGCGGCGGAGTGGTTCCACGAACTGTTGTTCTGGATCCAATCTGCTGCTGGTGAGTCCAGGTGTTAGTGACTCGCCCAAGCCCATCGTCTGCCGCCCTAACTGGGGACCTTTGAGTGTTTCGAACGGGGTGTATCGGACGCCTGGCTTACAGGTCCCCGAGGCGGTCGGTGCATCTGGTGCTACCGATGCACCGGTTAGCGGAGGAGGGCTTCTCTTTCGGGGGGCATCTACCCGAAGAAGGTGTTTGTTCTCTGGGATCAGAGCTGTTGGCGGGATGGGGGCAATATGTACAATGACACCCTGTCCTTGCCATCGGCAGCGTGGTGGAGCACACAGGTCGTTTTAGTCGGTGCGAGTCCGACATAACCGCCGCCTGTCCCCGTCGGGCGGTGGTACCCATAAGGAGCTTTTTTCTGTATAAAAAAAAAAAAAACAATTCCCCTTTCCCTATACCATGAAGATTACCTGCTATCTTTGGAATATCTAAACTCATATACTACATTTTTACTTATTTACTTTTACATTTTCCCTGAGTATTTTATTTTTACAATTAATTACAGAATGTCTTTATATACAACATTCACAGCTTTTTTGTCATAAAGAAAGAATCTTCATTACACAATACAAACACGTTTTCTTTAGAGGTTACTCTTGATAAAGCGCCATATAGTCGGCCATGTCAAAAAAAACCCGTCCAATCGCAGCTAAATTCGAAGTGCTATAAGACAAAGCGCGCAATCGCTATACCCTGCATTTTAAATCTGTAATATCTTCGTATGTTAAATGTTCATTTAAATTACAAATGAAGAAGAAAATATTAATAAAATGCTATTGTGGGTCCATAAGAGATAGACATAATATGTATACCATCGCGGAGTTTTCTGTAGACCTTTTCAAGGTGTACAAATACTTAGTACATTATTTTGACAAATATTGTAGGGTTCGGCCTGCGTTTGCAATGTAAACGGAAAATAAATGTAATTATTTACGACATCACATTGGAAACCTCAAAAATGATAGTATTTCTTTACTCCATATTGAATGTTTATAATAAAATATAACAAACGACGATATTTCTCCTTTATTCTTATTCAATAAATAAAAAACAGTTTTCCCAGAGTCAACCCATTTACTCTTTCGCTACAACTCAATGAATGACACATAAAAATATGACAGCCACAATGCTTTTCATATTAATCGCCAACTCTATGAAGGAGGTTGTATTAAAAACATGTTGTAACAGTCGACCATCCTGACAACATTTGCGACCCCGCAAATCTCATAAGCTGACTTCTGGGAATGAATCTACCACCGATTCGGAATGCTGATTGTATTGAGAAGAATCGGCAAGAAACTCAATACATGCTCTTTTCATCTGTAAAAGAAAACCGCACATGCCATGACATGACAGGACTACGCTCACGCTTTATGCTCAACTCTAAGCTCACGCTTTATGGTCAACTCTTTAAGCTCAACTCCTCAACTCCTTAAGCTTTTCGCACCATAAGCATTTCGCACCTCAAGCTCACCCTCAATCACTGTCATGGCATAACACAGCTCAATTAGTGGCAACCAACTCAGCAGATACACACGTAAACAGACTCGCAAATGATAACGCTCAAAGAACAATCACCACTTCTAGGCAGAGCCTAGCTGACAGTCGTTGCAGATGTCCACAGTCTAGAAAACAATCGTTACAACTGGAACAAATCCAGAGAACAATCGTCATTCTAGCTGACAGCTCCATCGAACAAAAGTCACGGGCGCGTCTAAGGCCTCACATAGCACATCGTCACGTTGATCTCACAGAATTAATTAACCGAATACCAATTACCATCATTAATCTCTCCAATAAAAACTCCATTTTTTATTTCACAGCATCGCATATCGCAACTATCTCTCAAATTATACGAAATTCGTACTCCCCGTGTTGTCTCAAAATATTGATCGTCATTTATCTTTTCGTCATTTGTCTTTTCTTTAAACTCTTTGAATTTCCAGATATTCCTTTTATCCACTTGTGGGTTAAGGTTACATCCCACTTCTGAATATAACAAACGACGATATTTCTCCTTTATTCTTATTCAATAAATAAAAAACAGTTTTCCCAGAGTCAACCCATTTACTCTTTCGCTACAACTCAATGAATGACACATAAAAATATGACAGCCACAATGCTTTTCATATTAATCGCCAACTCTATGAAGGAGGTTGTATTAAAAACATGTTGTAACAAAAAGTTTATAATATGTTAGATTATACATATAAACCTTTCTCTTCAATCACTCTATCTATTAAAAAACCGCATCAAAATCTGTTGCGTAGTTTTAAAGATTTAAGCATACAAAGGGATATAGGGACATAGGAACAGACAGAGAAAGCGACTTTGTTTTATACCATTTAGTGACGTTTAGCTATTATAACTAACGACGATATTTCTCCTTTATTCTTATGCAATAATAAAAATCAATTTTCCCAAAGTCAACTCATTTACTCTTTCTCAAAAACTACTCAATGACACATATGACAGCCACAATGCTTTTTCATATTAATGACTAACTCTGAAGGAGGTTGTATTAAAAACATGTTGTAACAGTCGACCATCCTGATAACATTTGCGACCCCGCAAATCTCATAAGCTGACTTCTGGGAATGAATCTACCACCGATTCGGAATGCTGATTGTACTGAGAAGAATCGGCAAGAAACTCAATACTTGCTCTTTTAATCTGTAAAAGAAAAATCATTTCGCACCTTAAGCTCACCCTCAATCACTGTCTAGGCTGCTAGGCAGAGCCTAGCTGACAGTCGTTGCAGATGTCCACAGTCTAGAAAACAATCGTTACAACTGGAACAAATCCAGAGAATAATCGTCATTCTAGCTGACAGTTCTATCGAACAACAGTCACGGGCGCGTCTATGGCCTCACATAACACATCGTCACGTTGATCTTACAGAGTTAATAAACCGAATACCAATTACCATCATAATATCATCATAATAATCTCTCCAATAAAAACTCCATTTTTTATTCCATAGCATCGCATATCGCAACTATCTCTCAAATTATACGAAATTCGCACTCTCCGTGTTGTCTCAAGATATTGATCGTCATTTGTCTTTTCTTTAAACTCTTTAAATTTCCAGATATTCCTTTTGTCCGCTCTATTTGTGAGTTTAGGTTACATCCTCTTCTTAATATAATAAACGACGATATTTCTCCTTTGTACTTATTATATTATTATACTTATTCAATAAATAAAAACAGTTTTCCCAGAGTCAACCCATTTACTCTTTCTCAACAACTTAATGACACATATGACAGCCACAATGCTTTTTCATATTAATGACCAACTCTATGAAGGAGGTTGTATTAAAAACATGTTGTAACACTATTATTTTGATAATTGTCAAATATTTTACCATACTTCACCAAAGAAAATTTACGTTTAGCTGTCATCTATGTTTTGTATTCCACTGACGTTTGCGTTTTGTTATTCAATGTCATAGTCGTTCTTGTAATACCACGATTTATAGTGACTTGACGGGATAAAATAAATGCGGTCGAACGGGATAAAAGGTATCCTATGTCCGTTTCCTGGTTCTAAGCAACCTCTACACCAATTTTCAGCCGAATTGGTTCATCCGTTCTTGAGTTATAAATAGTGTAACTTAGAGCAACTTTCTTTTATATATATATAAGAGATGTAATGAAAAGTGCAGTACTTTTCCCCGAAGGGTTTAATATTTGAATTGTTACTTATCATGTATTATAACTACCTGTGTTGAAAAAAGTTTCTAGTTCTTCAAGGTCAGAAAATTAAAAAGCTTTGGTGTTTTTGAATGAGTAGATTCAGATCATTCAAGATAAACAAATAGTCATGTGATTTATGTTACAAGGTGCTGTAATATAGTTTATACAAAATCTGCAATTATTTGTTATAGCGGAGCTAAATACGATCGCGCCTTTGATCTCCAACTTCTACCTTGCGTCGTACGCGCTGATCAACTACTGCACATTCCACGCAGCCCTTGTACGCCCTCTCGGATGGCGGCCAACTTTCAGAGTATGTACATGTATTATTACAAATACGAATATCTTTATAAATCAAGCCATGTGGTATCCGGCTGAATAGAATAGTATCACCCTCATTTCTTACCGAGGTTTCGTAAAAGGCGACTAAGGTAAGTTGAGCCACCGCGTGGTATCAGGTTTAGTAGAATAGACCACCCTCTTTCTTACCGAGGTGTCGTAAAATACGACAGAGATAAGTTGACGTCAGGCAGGCGGCCGGTCGTAAAAACGCAGCCAAATCATGTGACAGCATGTTTATAACATGTTGTGCCGACCCCACTTAGAGTGGGATAAGGGCAGGAGGATAATGTCAAAATGACTTCAATAACAATTTATGAGTAAATGTGTAAATTGATCAATCGGGTTCTTCATAAAGTTATTATTGTTTCAGTTCTATAACGTGTGGTTGTCGCTGGCGGGTTTCCTTCTGTGCGTCGCCATCATGCTTCTTATAAGCTGGCAAACGTCGTTAGTCACCTTTGCCGTTTTCTTTACACTCTATCTCATTGTACACTACAGGAAACCTGGTAAGAATTTGAATTATTCTTTCAACTTACACGAAGATTTAGGACAAGAAAGTCTTTTGAATTTATGAATAAATAGGAATTCCATCTCTAATTTTTTTTTCATTAATTGTTGGACTAAGACACAATATACGTATAATAAATCTTTGCCTCTCTTAAATGTTAGAATGTAGATAAGACATGGTTTAGGTGCAAAGAATACAATCATCATCCTGCCCTTATCCCACTCTTAAGTGGGATCGGCACAACATGCTATAAACATGTTGTCACATGATTTGACAATTTCTTTTACGACCGGCCACCTGCCTGACGTCAACTTATATTGATCGTATTTTACCACACTTCGGTAAGAAAGAGGGCGGTCTATTTACTTAAACGAATACCACATGGTGGGTCAACTTACCTTAGACGCCTTTTACGACACCTCGGTAAGAAATGAAGGTGTTCTATTCTACTCAGCCGGATACCACACGACAAGGTGCAAAGAATACAATATACACAGAAATTAAATCATTCTTATAAATCTGAGGAGTATTGTTTGATTGTCCTTTTCATTATTTTATTTTTACATTGAGAACAGTAAGCATATTGTGTGTTTAAAGTAGCTCGACTGAAGAAGCACAATATGTTTTTCTTATTAACAAGCTGAAAACCAACACTGTTCATTATCCCTAAATGCAGTATGAATTGCTGAGCTTATAGCCAATTTCTGTATATCCACTCCCAATAATAAATTGAATGCCTGGAACTATAGTAATTGTGTTTATAATAAACAGTAGACATTAATGTATTGTAAACAAAGCTGAGAATATGAAATAAAAAACTTAATGTTTGAGACGTTAGGTTTGTTTCCGAATATATCTTGTGAATTTGATTAATTGTTTAATAGTTTGATTTAAAT
Organism: Morpho helenor; assembly: GCA_029227775.1. NCBI lineage: Eukaryota > Metazoa > Arthropoda > Insecta > Lepidoptera > Nymphalidae > Morpho > Morpho helenor. The sequence goes on from JARGCU010000006.1 coordinate 10,712,530, forward strand.
AAAATAAAATAAATTGAATGCCTGGATCTATAGTAATTGGGTTTATAACAAACAGTAAAGACATTAATGCATCCTAAACAAAGCTGAGAATATGAAATGAAAAACTTAATGAGACGTTAGGTTTGTTTCGGAATATATCTTGTGATTTTTATTAATCGTTTAATAGTTTGATTTAAAATTTGGTATATGTATTTATTTTTAATGATATTTCGGGACGTGTTTTAAGTAATAATAATTAAAATAACTCAATAATTGTTCGTATTGTTGTTCGGTTAACAATCTTATTGGGAAAAGCTCAAACAACGGCCCAAGAGGTTTTCGCTTAAATTAAGAGTCTGATGCAGAAGAAAGTATTACTCGAAATGGCACGTATTGTGAGGAAGTTCCTCTTTCTGTAACCCTAACCATCGGTAGCTTGGGATATTGTTCCGCTTCCGGTGGACGACGATTTTTTGTGTCTTGAAATGTTTCTCAATTATATTTAAACAGTGATTTGCACTATATACGCTTTTTCCTATATCATCGTTGCACTTGGAAACGAGAATAGTCGTGGATTGTTGCTAAATCCATATAACCGATAAATTATTGCACCATTTTCGTATGAGCTAGTTTCTATTTTCTTCTCATTACGTAACGATGCGTGTTTGTAAATTGTTACTTGCGTACTCGCTACCAATACTACAGAATCCGGAATCATATTTTATGGATTTTGAAATTTCATTACCTAATTAAATCAATTCAAAATCCATAAAATATCATTGGCCTGGCCATTCACCCGGGTACCACACGGCGGGTATACTTACCTGAGTCGCCTTTTACGACACCTTGGTAAGAATCGAGGGTGGTCTCTCCTACTCAGCCGGATACCACACGGCGGGTCGACTAACCTTAGTCGCCTTTTACGACACGAGTAACTTTGCCGTGTCGTAGGCAACATGAAATTAATATTTGTCAATTTACTGAAATTGACTCAACTTATAAAATGAGCTAACATTCTTTTAAAGAGTCCTAAAATTTCCATAAAGCCTAGGTAATTTTCTTGAAAAAACAAATATTCACATATCAAACAGTCACCGTAAATTTTTGATCGTATTTTTGTAGATGTAAACTGGGGAAGCAGTACGCAGGCTCAAATATATAAGACTGCTTTATCAAGTGCTCACAACCTAGCAAGGACCGGCGAACATGTGAAGAACTATTGGCCACAGTTGCTAGTACTGGCTGGGAAACCTCAAGACAGACCTGCTTTGGTAGACCTTGGAAATCTTATTACCAAATCGGGATCACTGATGATTGTGGGCGAAATATCACAGGTATATCTTAATAAAGATTAATGTGCTTCATCCTTAATGAATGGAATACCACATTTATGTAAATTTTTAATTAATTAATTATTAAATTTATGTTGAGCAAAATTGTAATAAATTAAGACGCAATTATTTAAATTATAAATTAGCTAGACTATTCCGAGGCAACATATTAAATGACTCAACCTCTGAATTTGACTCGACTTGATGAATTTGTTTTCAAATTAATATTAAAATTACTTAAAAACGGCAGTACGCCCAGTTATCTCAACAATGTTAACAATCCGGTGATTTCTTGGACATTATAAAAATAATCTAGCATTTAATTAAAAATATGGTTTCGGTAACCGAAGTATTATAAGAAGATAGACACCACGAAATGTTCTGCTGGTGGCGCATGTTGCGGTTCCCCTGGACAGCCTTTCGAACAAACGTCTCCATTGTTAGTGAGTTGAAGGTGAGGCACAGGCTCTCAAGCATATGTCTTCAGAGAATACTTCAGTATTTTGGACATATTGCTAGAAAACCAGTATTAACTGGGACTTTAATAGCATTGGGGCGGTAGACGGAAAGAGATCCAGAGGTCGGAGCCCGCAAAGATTGTCATGAACATTTGGACATCAAACTCCATACGGCTATATACAACGCTGCCGATCGGGAAAATAGGCGGCAGTTAATCTACAACAGAAGGGATAGGGACTATCACGATGCTCAACAGTGAGCACATGACTGAAGTAGTAGGAAGTGAGGACTCCACGAAAAAATCGCAAAGACCATTTTATAAATTGCTATATTTGTCGTTTCTTCCTACAATTTCAGCAAAAACTAACGTATAAGGACCGCGCTCATCGGAGAAGATTAGGAGATGAGTGGTTGCATTGCCGCAAGGTGCGGGCATTCTGCGCGAACGTCAACGGTTTTAATTTTGAAAACGGTGCACGAGCATTAATGCAGTCCACTGGAGTGGGTAGACTGGCCCCCAATGTGCTCCTCATGGGATATAAGGCCGACTGGACTAACTCTTCTTCAGGAGATCTGGAGTCTTACTTTAATGTTTTGCAGTAAGCATTCTCTTTTTATTATTTAAGTAGTATATTCATTGATGTCGCACTAATAAAAAGGAACGCAGATATTCCATGATCATTGATTTCAGTTATGATTAATGTTTTTTTTATATTACTCGTATTATATGTACGGGGAATCCAAGGCCCAATTCAATTCTTTTCATGCTTTTCTACAGCAGAACATTTGTTTGTAACACTATTTGCAGAATAATTTTTTATTGTATTTTTTAGTTCTGCGTTCGAGACCCGACTGGCAGTGGCAATAGTGCGGGTGGCAGGAGGGCTTGACTTCAGCGTCGCGGGCGAAGAGGTAGGCAGCAGTGGTCTCACAGCGACATCCAGCAGCGGCGACCTGCACGTGCGAGCGCCAATCATGCATGCGGACTCTGACCTAGATATACGAGCACCTCCAGACTCACAGCCTACAAACAGACAAAACCTGAGTAAGTGGCTAATGTACCTTTGTCTTTGTCGTAAAAAACCTTCAATGTTACTGCAATTCGCAAGAAAGGTATTGCAGTCATGCTGGACTTTTACCACCTAAAATATGATGGCGTTCAATTTTTCTGCATGGTGACGAGGGCACACGAATACTGCACGCTCATCAGCTGTAGCCGCTGAAATCAGCTATATTGTGAGGCCTTAATAATTAGATCCCTAGCATAGCCTAGCGATTTGCATTTACAACAATAGGTAACAAAAAAATAGCATTCATACAACAACGCAGCACTTGTGTTGGCTTTTCTTCTATATGAATGTCACTAACATATGAAACTAATAAATAGAAACAACATATTTTACAAGAACTACAAAAGAAACTATAAAATAAAAAAAGAAAATGCTCTAAAATTATAAAAGCGAATCTCAAAATGAAAAAAAAGTATTGTTCGGAAGGGAGTTACCTACATCCAATACCTTAACCTTTTTATCCTTGCCCGATTAAAATCCGTAGTCGATGCTTATAATCTCCTTCCCAACGAACAGTTCGGATTTCGTCCAAAACACACCTGTGTTCAACAAGTGCACCGCCTCACGGAGCACATATTGCAAGGTTTACAAACCAAGCAGTTTACAGGTGTCATATTCTTCGATGTCGCCAAAGCCTTCGATAAGGTCTGGCATGCAGGCTTAATCCACAAGTTGCTCCTATTAAATATACCTGACAGACTCGTACTTATCATACGAAACTACCTCACCAATCGTACCTTTCGGTACCGCGTAGACGGCACTCTATCATCTCGCCGCCCTATCCGTGCCGGTGTCCCTCAAGGATCTGTGCTGGCACCCTTATTGTACTCGCTCTACACGAGTGACATTCCACGGGCGCCTATTAAAGAGCGCACTCATCTTGCCCTTTTCGCGGATGATACCGCTGTATTTACCACATCTCGCCAACCTCAAGTTATCACTAGACGTCTCCAGAAAGCGGTAGACAGCCTCGGACGCTGGTTCCGCCGATGGAGAATCGAAATAAACTATACATACAACAATAATAACAGCTATGCACTTTATCGGTAATCGCTTCCGATCTCACATAGACACACCTACGGAAATTTCCCTTTACGATACACCAATTCACTGGCAACAGAAAGTCAAGTACCTAGGTGTCACCTTCCAACCTTCCATGACCTTCCACGAGCACATACGCATAGTCTGCAATAAGGCTGCGTATGTCATGGGACGACTTTATCCGATGTTATGCAAGAAAAGTAAAAAGTCACTCCGCAACAAAGTGACACTCTACAAAACTTGCATAAGACCAATAATGTAATGCGCACGTTTCAAAGGTCAGATTGCTCACGCTTCAAAGAATGCAAAACCGATTTATGCGGACAGCCACTGGTTGTCCGTGGTTCATGCGGAACGTTGACCTCCATAGAGACCTCGACCTCCCTACCATTACTCACCTCTTTAAACGTTTTTCGAAGTCTTACTTCGAGAAATCCGAGGTACACCCAAACCCTCTCATTTCAGTTGCTGCCACTTACATCCCAGTTAGGTCTGACCACCGAAAATATAGGCGTCCAAAAAGCGTCCTATATGACCCTGACGATCAAATAACGATCGCAAACACAGAAACACGTAATACACACACACAGCGTCTTCGCCGGCGAAGACGAGGTCCCAGATTTCTGACATCGGTTGGTCGTGGCTTCTTGCCACCCTTCCGTCGTCGTATTGACTAATCAAAGTCATACTATCAGCCCTCCACTACACGTCGCCCTAAGCCGTGGTCCGGCCTCACAGGAGGCACCCTTAGGACGACGTTCCCCGACGCTAGTAGAGCTTCTGCGCTCTACTCTACGCATTTCGCAACCTCGGCGATGCTTCTGCGCTCGCCCGTCCCGCCCGGTGACGCTGTAAAAGCCGTTAGGGCTAACAGCATATTGTCAATTCGAAAAAAAAAAAAAAAAAAACCTTAACCTTTCCATTGTCAAAACTTGAATAGTTTTTAACATTTTTGTGGTTATATAAGCAATGGTTTTCAACAAAGACAAATAAGTTCACAAGGAAATAATTAAAGCTGTAGAATGCAGTGCAGTAAAAACACGATTACCGAATCGACAATAGATTTTGAGCAAACATTTTTACGGAAGACGTACTGCTTTAATTAAAAACATTTCCATTTTTTGTTTCAGATCTTTTATCTCTAACAACGTCACGATCATTTACGATATCTGAGAAAAATGACGCAAAAGACAGGAAAAAGTACAAAAAGGGAATGGACATGCATCGACAAGTGGTGTACAAATCTGCTTCAGGCATTGAAATATCGATGGAACAACTATCGAACATGACAATATTTAAAAGAAAACAGGTAACTAAAGAAAATTTTGTATTAGTAACTGAGTTTCGTCAGATTTTTAGATTATTGCACTTAAGAGTTAAGGGTCTTAGAACATAACCAATTTGATAAAAATTAAAATCATCGAAATTCCTAGATAATCCTTTACGAGATCCTCGATATATCATTACAAAATATTTACTTACATTTTGTCAATAAATTTACATTCTAGTTACTTCTATAAAAAGAGGGGGAAGAGAAGATTTATGGAGAAGGTAGAAGAGTTGTTGTGAGGAGAGGAGTGTAAATGAGATACATCATTTAAATAGGTTGTGAACTTATCATTTCACTAGTGAGGTGATAAGTTGTTAGAGAATACGTATAATATTAACTTACAGTCATTTGAAATCAGTCCATTTAGTTCAGATAATTGAAAGATGTTCCTCAACACGTTTGGAATACCAAACAAATATTTAAATATGTTTCAAATATCGCATTCATCGTATTTGATCTTTATTTAAAAAGGAAGCCGGAACATTGGACGTATGGTGGTTGTACGATGACGGGGGACTAACGATCCTGCTGCCGTACATTATCTCGCAGCGTTCGGCGTGGGCGAGATGCAAGCTGAGAATCTTCGCACTCGCTAATCGGTGGCACGAATTAGAATTAGAGGAGCGGAAGTACGATATTTTTATTAATTTCCACCTTTTTTTTTAACGGGTGCACTGTAGTTCCATAGTGTCTGAAAAAATAGCGGTTTAGTTTAAAATAAACTGTGTTATTATCACTAACTATCAACATATCTTTACACACACAGTTTCACAGTATCCCATAAGACAAGTACAATAGAATAAATAAATTGTATACGTTAACGCTAATTATTATAAAATATAAGATATACACATGATTTTAAAAGTAAAGTCAAGTACCATCCTCCTGCCCTTATCCCACTCTAAGTGGGGTCGGCATAACATGTCATAAACATGCTGTCACATGATTTGGCTGCGTTTTTACGACCGGCCGCCTGCCTGACGTCAACTTACCTCTGTCGTATTTTACGACACGTCGGTAAGAAAGAGGGAGGTCTATTCTACTAAACCGGATACCACACGCTGGGTCAACTTACCTTAGTCGCCTTTTACGACACCTCGGTAAGAAATGAGGTTGGTCTATTCTACTCAGCCGGATACCGCACGGCGGGTCGACTTACCTTAGTCGCCTTTTACAACACCTCGGTAAGATATGAGGGTGGTACTATCTATTCAGCCGTTACCACACGGCGTAAGTATAGTCAAGTATATTGTAATTAAATATATCACAAATGTATTTTATTATAACAATTTAAAATTACCTTATTAGCTACAATTAGATAAATAGGGGGAGAGTGTTTAGTAGAACAAAAAGGGCGATCATGTAAAAAAAATTGTTATACTAGTTAATTTATATATGATTTTTTTCAGTATGGCCAACTTACTTGCAAAGTTCCGCATAGACTACTCTTCGCTGACGATGGTGCAGGATATCACAGAACCACCTCAGCCTGAAACTAAGAAAATGTTTGAGGACTTGATCAAAAAGTTCACTGACCAAACAGGGGGTAAAAAAATTAGAACCGCTTTTTTCTTTAAACAGAACATTAATTATAGATATGTAATGAAATCTTTGTTTTACAGACTCCCAGATTAGCAAAACTGAACTGACGACTCTTGCAGAGAAGACAAATAGACAACTCCGGTTGCGGGAGCTTCTGCTGGCCAACTCGTCGCAAGCGCGTCTCGTTGTTATGTCGCTACCTATGCCCAGAAAGGTACGCATTTTACAGTAAAACGAGATTAATACTTTTTATTAATGGAAGTCTGAAATTTGCGCCCATTAGGATAGAAAAGATGAGAAGAATGAGATTAAGTTGTCATGTAATGAGGAGGGTTCAATATATGTCTAAGGGAAGGCCAAAAAGAGAGGGATAGATTGTGTGAAGATGCATATGCATATAAAAAGAGTAGCACCAGAGTTGACGTAGGATAGAAGAGAATGGTAGATGAAGATTTATATGAAGACATATTGCGCAAACCCTTAGAGCAGAATAAGATTAACATTCTCGACCTTTGATATTCTCTATATTTGATTGCGTTGTTGCCACAGTGATTAAGTTGGTAACTGAATGACTGATATTTAGGGTTTTATACCATAAACATTTGGCTAGTTATCTTTCCGTTCCGTTCCTCCGTTCCTCGTTACGTTTGTCTATATTATTCTTACCATCAAATAATAACTGTTAACTTACAGTACAATTTATTCAACCCCGCTGCGTTCATTCCGAAAAGGTTGCTTTGGCTAGTCAGCAATTGAGACAGTTCGTAGTTAAAGCTGTTTATTTATCAATCCTGAGTAAAGTATTTAGTAGCTTCTTTGTTCTTTTGGTAACAGGATAGTTCGATAAACTACTTATATAAATGTTTTTTATAACTTAGACTATTTCAGGGATTTAAAATTTAATTTCCACTGTGTAAATTCTGTACATTTTTTTAACCGTATGTCGTCTTTCACAGGGTTCCGTTTCAGCGCCGTTGTACATGTCTTGGCTAGAGATGATGAGCCGTGACCTGCCTCCTATGCTGTTCGTTCGCGGCAACCACACATCTGTACTTACTTTTTATTCGTAAACATACATTTGCTGCTAAATTTCAGTTTTTAATTATCTATATTCAAGCTTGACCAGCCCAAACAGCAAAAATGTAACAGAATATCATAGGAAATTAAAACAAAACCCAACTTTTCGTCAAACCGCATCTAGATTAAGTACTTATACATCTTTACAATTCCTTTTTTATTAACTTTATGTAATCATTGTTCATAGTAAACTAAGTACATTAAGTTATTTAATATTGCTGTTGTAGTATGTTAAGCGTTTATTTAGTGACCAAAAGGAGATTCCTTATACATATAATAACGTTATTTATTGAATAGTTAATTCTGTTAATCCTTTCTGTAGTTTAATTCGGAATCCAAACGTTGTGACCAATATATGATTGATTTTATAAAGTCGTTACGTAGTAAATGTGTAATTCTATGTTCTAAATCCATTAGTAAGTTTAGAGAATAACCTATTTCGTAGTTTTATCAATTTTATTTGAACAAAATGTATAAGTTGGTGTAGTTGTTGTTAAGGTATGATTGTATTTTACTGTATTTACTATATTTTATTCTTTATAGTAGACTTTATAGACTAACAGTACTTTTACTTTGCAGTAGATTTTATTTATTCTAGAAGACGCCCCATCCATTTGCCCAATGAAAAACGTTTAGTTGTTTTATCATAGATAAGTGAATCGGTTTTGGATATTGGTTTCTAAATGTTAGTGAAAATTTAGAGGCATTGCAAAGAGCTGACTGCCTCATCAGTTACTTTAAGTTTTTAGTTTTTGCCTTTGGATGCGTTTGCGGACTTTGGTTCGAGCAACTTTTACATGAAGTCTGATCAACTTTAAATCGAAGTCAGTTCGAAATCAGTTTCTCTTGGTGGCTTACAATTTATATCTCAAAAATTGCTTCAGACCATTCAAAGTCGAAAAAAGCGTTCAACCAGCTTCGTATTTAGGAACGCATTTCCACTATTTAGTGGAAATGCGTTCTAGTTTCTGTTCTTAAATTCAAGCGTCATTCATGAAGCCGATAATGGTACAAACTTGTATTTATTAATAGCTTATACATAGTAAATAATTAAATTCTAACTCTGTTGACGTAGTACTTATTGTTGCAGCATTTGCCTTAGAAGTATTGAATATAGTTATTATATTATATCTATTTTAAGTACAATTAATCATAATAATTTTAAGACTTCGTAAACCAAAGCATAAACTATACAGTATATAGAGATTAAGTTATTTTTACCAAAGGTAAATGAATATAATTCTGACTGTAAAATGCATGAGCGTACTTAGAACATACTTTTGCAATTGCGATGAAATGTATGCAATGTATTCCAGAAATTTTTATTTAAAGTTATTTTGCTATGAGTTGTAGTAAAACAAAAAAAGTTCATGGTAGTTTTTGATAATAACACCTGCGAGTCATTGAACAAAATAGCATATGGAATTTCACCTTCAAAGGGATTTTGATATCAAGCTCTATTATTCTTCCTTGATGACAGAACCTTGATAGTTTCACTCTATATATAATCACTGTTTATATAGTCACTATATATATATTCACTCTATATAGTAACTCTATATATAGTCACTCTATATATAGTTTCACTCTTTATACTATGATGACCTACCATATATTATCTACTATACTCAACTTTATCATGTAAAATAGTAAGACCCATCGCTATCAGCTAAAGCCGGATCGTATTATATTGTTTTTACTCCTTTTTCGCAGCTGATTTTAGAGAATATTATGTGAATAAACAGTGTTAGTATAATATGATATACAATTATTACACAACAGAAAGACAATTTACTTAAATATATTTTATTAATTAGTACGATGTTTGTTTTATTTCTGTTACCTTCTTATTCGTTTCAACCTTTTTTGTGTAAAATTTTAACAATAATATTTTCACGTATTATTATTGCCGCGATAAACTAATAGCGAATAATATATTTAAAATAGATATAAATTTATTGCAAGTTACAACAAATAATTTTATCCTTACTTTTTTATTTTCAATTATTGTCACAGATGATCTGGATTATCCTTGTGTTATGAACTTTTGCTTAGATATTACTATCTACACTGTAGTTTAAAGAATAATTAATGACATTGGCATAAATTAAGTGACATATTCTCAGCCGAATGAAATCAATTTATTTATATTTTTATGGTTTACTTCTATATAACAACATGAAATCCAAAGCATTACCAGGTAGTGTGCAATTTCAATAATATTGTTATTGTAGACTGGCAATTGTCAGCGGCTCCACTCGCGTGGCAAGATTAAAACCGTAATATAGTATTTTGATAATTATAAAATAGGTTAAAGTTGGTTAACCGTAAAAGCTATACATATGCTGTCACGGACTTTTATTTAGAACTTTTAGAGACGAACAATTTTGTAAAACGTGATTTTTGAATAACTTTCGACGTTTATTTAGCGCACGCAAATTTTTTTTTAAATTTTCGTAATTTTTTTTTATTGCTTCTCCTCTCCTATTCATCTTAGCTTGATGTTATATAGTCTATAGCGTCGATAAATGGAGTATCTTACACTCAAAGAAGTTTCTGAGATTAGCGCTTTCAAACAAACAAACTCTTCAGCTATATATAGTATAGATAATATAGTATCAAATACGTAGCTGCGGTGGCGTAAACCCATAAGTGCTTTATATTTTAAAGGAAAATTTACGCGTAGTGTGAACGTATTTTACTGCTATAATCATAGTATTGAAAATGTAAACTTCTTTAAGTAATTGAACATCATTGTTTAAAAATCTTCGATCATGTTTCATGTTTGTGTACAAAATAGTAACTGAAGAAGTACGGTTGGAATCAAGTCGTGTGAAACCATAACACATTTACATAGTGTATTACCAGACATTCGATGACGGTCGATCCACCATTGTTAAAGTCGATTTTTTAAATATATCGGCCTCAATATTAAAGTATTAATGAGTTATAATAATGAATATCCAAATACAGCTTGTCTCTTTTGGAAGGAATGGTAAGATAAAGATAAAAGTTGAATCGCTAATTCTTTCTGCGAATAAGGAGTCAACCTTCTTGTCACCCGTAGAGAAACTTTTGTATTAATAATTAAATTATGTTCTATCGCACAGTCGCGAATTTTAGGTCGTTTAAACTCTCCTTTTTTTGTTCGTCCAAATCAAAAATATTTATTATCAGTTTTTATAACTGTTTGAATAGAACCAATAACTGGTGGAGAACTTTCTCAGACTAATATTGAAGCTGGAGTGGGCGCCGCGTTGATTGCTACTTCAGCTCTTAACGACGAGGTGAGTGTTAAGATCCATACTAATATTATTAATGACAAAGTCTGTCTGCAACTAGTACTACTAGTACTAGTACTAATTTATATAAAAAAAAATACCTGGTTTTCCTTTAGGAACACAAAGACACACAAATAGTAAGAAAAAAATTTTGACGGTATTTGACGCATAAATTGAAGTTCATATACTTGCGGATACTTTGCGTAAATATCAATCCTCCGCTTTGAAAATTACAATTTTTCGCTCAAATCTAGCGTCCAAAATAACATAATAATATAAAAATAGTATTTGAGAAAATTAATTAAAGGAAATCTAAGGACATACAGAACGAAATATTCAATGAATAATAAATTTTGGTTTATTTTTTTTTTCAGGAGGGTGTAGAGGGAAGATCTAAGATAGAACCTACATCAGAATTAACAACATACAATATTAAATTAGGATGGATTCAGGTAATATCTTTATTAAAAGATGATAATATAACAGTTTTAAGAATATTTATAAAAGATTTAGTCTATATACAATACTTTTTGCATATTGATTTATTAATAAGGAAGGCGAAGCTCTACAAATCAATTTTAAAGCTGTTTATATTACCTAAATATTATTTGTAGACAACAGCAATAATAGAGTTATTTTGCTAAAATCCACGATAAAAGATGATCTATGTCATGTAGTATGAGCAATTATGGAGCTGTTTGGAGCTCTAATCTATCAAACTGCTCCAGGTTACACATTCCCAGGAATTCTCCAGAATTTCCTCACGTAGTTTTTTGGCACCCAAAACCCGTTATTCTATTTATTTTGACCAAAATTAATTAATAGATTAAATAGTTAAAATTATATAAACTTTTTCTTTTTCTCTATATTACCCGTATTCTCGTTCTTGTTCAATTCTTGTCCTTTTCCTTCTGTTACTCAAAAGTTGACTGGAAGAGATCTCTTTTAGGGATAAGTCCGCCTTTATACATGTGCTTTTTTACTTTTTCTTTCTCTTTTCTAAGTATATGTGTAAAAAGAAATAAATAAATGAACCATGTAATAAATTGTAAATATCAATACGCAACGCGAGAAGTGCAAGATTGAGTTGGTATTGATATGTAATGAGGAGGGACGAAAATCATGTCACCAAACGAGAGTGTTAAGTTTGAATGTGGACGGGTATGTACTTAGAGGGAGGCCTAAAAAGAGGTGCTCGGATTGTGTGAAGTATGACATGCATATAAAAGGAGTCGCGCCAGAGTTGGCGAATGATAGGACAGAATGGAAGAGAAAAACATGTTGTGCCGACCACACTTAGAGTGGGATAAGGACAGGAAGATAGTAATACGTAACACAAGATTTAATTGTAAAACTTCTGTGCCTGCCTCAGGTTTAAGCTCTCGTCTCATTGTTAGAAGTTAAACGATAACAAATTTCATCTAAAACACCTATCACGATTTTTCTAAATACAGGGTGTGTTGATACCGTGCTTGTTGAACATCTGGGGTGTGATGCTGTTTCTGCGAATAGCGTGGATCGTGGCGCAGGCCGGCATTGCGGTCACAATCGTCATAATCCTGCTCTCCGGCATCGTTTGCATCGTCACCACACTCTCACTTAGTGCTATTTGCACTAATGGTCTGTTGAAAGGGGGTAAGGTACCATTTCTATGATTTGTTGCTTACCTTTGTATATGACAGTCTTATTTTATTATATTTTTTATGGCTCTACCCGCGACTACGTTCATTTAATTGTATTCCTGTTTCTGAGAGGAACGGAATTCTTTGTATCTTATATATAGCCTGATATATGAACTTCTATTGCAAGTAATATTTAATCAATATTAATGATGTTAGTAACAATATTTCTTAAATCTTTGTTATATTTGCACTACATAAATATTATGCACCATTGCGTGTGCACCATTACAGTGATTCAGGAAGGGACTGTCGTATGTCGTCGTCGTAATAACAAATTGAAAACATCATTTCTATATGAAAGTTTTTTATTACAGGTGGCGTGTACTATATAGTATCTCGGTCCCTAGGAGCAGAGTTCGGTGCTTCTGTGGGCATTATATTTGCATTCGCAAATGCAGTAGCAGCAAGCATGAACACTATTGGCTTTTGTGAGTCATTGAATGAATTACTGAAATCATTCAGTATCAAAATTATCGATAATGGAATGAATGACATACGAATCGTAGGCACTATTGCACTTCTCCTGATGTGTTTGATTTGTGCGATTGGAATGGACTGGGAAACTAAAGCACAGGTTACTATTTTCGACTCTCAAAAAAAATGTATAGTGAACCAATACAATAATGAAATGAAATGAAATTTATTCGGAACTATAAAAATGCACTTATACAATGGCAACAAACAAACTGCAAAAGTATAAACTGCGCTGCAGATGTCAACGCCCGCCTCCTTAAAATTTAACAATAAGCAGTGTTCCAAATGATAACTAAAATGTTAAAGCATATACAAAAAAAAACAATATATACGAATAAACTACTGTCCTATTGAAAGAAATAAAATAATAGGGCTAATAATAAGTACTATCATGGAAATTCAATGCCACCGTCTATGTTAAGTAAAAAATAAAAGTACAAAGTTATCCGCAAAATATGATTTCTACCAAAAATATAGTCTACACTTTGCTGTGCAAGAATTCTAATATTAGTAATTAGTGTAGATGCTTGCCAATAATTTGCCCCATCCAAAGAATAGTTACATGTTCCATGTTTATACATAGAACATGTTCTATATTCATATTATTTGGATGGGGTGATGTACCTACTTTTACTGTTTCCTTTTTTGTATAGGAAGCGTTATATACAACAATAAAGATTCGTTAACGGTGTGCAATTGTTTATGCAATTGGTGTTATTGGTTCTCATCAACTTAATATTAGTTGACTACATTTTGGCCGAAGCTTCGACAAACATACATACGAGTAGAATACGGGATCTTATGCAAATTTTTTGTTTTATTTCTGATATAAAGTAAATATAACCTATAATTTTTGTATCGTTATATCCGCATTCAGCTAACAGTTTTAATTTGCAGAACTTTCTCATAGTAATTATCGTGCTTGCGATTTTTAACTACATAATCGGAGCTTGTATAGGACCTGCTAACAATAAAGAGAGGGCTCAAGGATTCATCGGAATTAGTGGTAAGAAGATTATACTAATAAGAAAAAGATACTTTAAGAAATAGCTTACGCCGTGTGGTATCCGGCTGAATAGAATAGTACTACCCTCATTTCTTACCGAGGTGTCGTAAAATGCGACTAAGGTAAGTTGACCCACCGTGTGGTATCCGGTTGAGTGAAATAGACCACCCTCTTTCTTACCGAGGTGTCGTAGAGTGCGACTAAGGTAAGTTGACGTCAGGCAGGCGGCCGGTCGTAAAATACGTAGTCGAATCGTGTGACATGTTTGTAACATGTTGTGCCGACCCCACTTAGAGTGGGATAAGGGCGGGAAGATGATGACTAAGAAATATGCTAAAGCATACAACACAAATGAAGAATATATGAATGATAAAAATTCTTGAATTTGAAAATCCTTTCTGCTTTATATAGGTCTATGGTTTAATAATGTAAGTTGAAAATGTTAAAAAGATTGACCGCCAAGTTTCTTCCTGGTTCTGTTCGAGAAACATTCCGATCCACTGGTCATTCATTAATGATATATGCTCGAAAAAAAACATATTGAATTGTCAAAAGATGATTTTGATGCGTTATTTTGTATTTCATATTAGCGAGCACTGCTTTGAAGAATCTACTGCCAGATTTCCGCTACAGCGACGATCAACATCACAATTTCTTCAGCGTTTTTGCGATGTATTTCCCTGCGGTGACTGGTGTTCAGGCGGGTGCCAATATATGTGGCGATTTAAAGGTAATACATCAAATATTAAACCTGTTGATACTAACTATACGATACGAAAAAAAAAATTACTTACTGCCAAGTAAATGCGTTACGAATCCTGCGTGTATTAGGTACGACGGATAACACACTCTACATTTAGCGTTACATATATAACATAATTTTGTCTGTATGTCCCTTATAAACTCTGAAATGGCTAGTCCAATTTTAATGCAATCTTTAGATGAATTTTAGATTGAACATATAATCCTGTATAGTTTGGTGACCAGTAGTGGCCAATGACGTTTTATTTCGAAACTAGACTGAGCCACGGCAACGCGCTTTTATCGCGGATTATAGCTAAATAATATATTTTTTTTTATTTAAATGAGTTAATCTTGTATGTATATATATTAATATATTTTCGGAATCTCGGAAACGGCTCCAACGATTTTTCTGAAATTCAGCATGCAGTACGTTTTTTTTGGGGGGGAATCGATCTAGCTAGGTTTCATTAAAAAAAAAAGTTTTATCCCTGTTTTTGGGCTTTAAAAAATACTAATATTTACATTGTATATATATAACACATTGTATATATATTTTTTGTTATTTCGGAAAAAAATACTGATCAAGGCGGTCAATCAGGTACTAATATTTATATTTTCCAATATATTTTGCATATGTTCTAGATAACTTTTTTCTTATATAATCCCCGAAACCTTTTTTATTTTATCTAAGTTTTTTTTCTCAGGATCCGTCGACAGCTATTCCCAAAGGCACGCTATTAGCGTTGGCCATATCGATGTGCAGTTATTTGATAATGGCGATACTGTGCGGAGTTGGTGCTCTGCGTGACGCAAGCGGGAAGGTGGCGGATGTGTTATCCGGCACCCTGGACTCTTGCAAGCCCCACTGCGAATATGGCTTACATAACAATTACGGAGTTCAGTTTGTCAATATTAAAGCGTTTTAGAACCGTAATAGAAATTGAATGTGACGAGAATCAGGATCAGAGTTATATTGTTATCATTATAAATCGTCTAAATAGAATCGAAAAATAGTTTACAATAAAAATACATCTAAATCTATAGTTAATTACTTAATTATTTAAATTCTTGAATATAAATAATGTAGGAAAGAATTATTAATTCTTGAATTTAAATAACATATTTTAACATTAGATATGAAGTTTAATTAATGCTTAAACACCGAGGGAATATATAGGTAAACATATAGGATAAAAAAACTTTCTTTTGGAAACAGGGAAAAACCATATTGCATTATTCAAATTCAAAATATTCTTTATCCAAATAAACATGTAAACAAGTGCTTTTGAATCGTCAACTCTACTCCTGGTTCGGAAAGCTGTTCCTACCGAGAAGAGCCAGCAAAAACTCTTTTAAAATTTAAATTCTTACTACTAGTTACATTAGTTATTACTGTCTTGTACAGGGTCGAAGAGTAACTACGTCCAGGCATTTATATCATCTAAGTATTCCTCAATAGTATAGTAGGCTGTATGTATTGGCCTATTAAGGGTATTTAATCGCATAAGCGCTAACAAAGTCGCGGATAACGCTACTGTAATATATTTTAATTTTAATTTACTAACAAGTTGTGATAGTCTTATAAATTTATATCTATACATTTTGTTGACGAGCAGATAATGCAACTGATGGCGAAATCAAGTGCTTTAATCTACGCTGGATGCTGGGCGGCGACTCTCTCCACGGCTCTGACCAACCTTCTGTCTGTGCCGCGATTGATCCAAGCACTAGGTCGGGACCGCATCTACCCCGGCCTCATCTTCTTTTCGAAGCCCTACGGCAAGCACGGGGAGCCCTACCGAGGATATGTGCTCACTTTCTTCGTGTCACTCATATTCTTGCTCATCGGTTTGTTACAAAAACTTTTGCTATTAATAATTGGAAAAACACTTAATAGAATCCGAAAATATTAATTTGCATTTAGTGATCTGGATTATCCATCAGCAACTTGCGCTTCAATATAATTTTGACATCACCAAAGTGCCATATTAAAAGGCTGCTCTTAAATATATTCTAGTAAATACTAAACGCTAATAAAAAGCGCCATGCATTGCTCGGACGATATGTTATTATTCTTAGGCATGAATCAAGCAGGTATAGTTTTGAATGAATGAATGAATTGGACACTGCGTCAATTATTGCTGAAAACATGAACCAAATATTTCGATCTTGCAGAGATTAACTCCTTGTGAACTATATTATATTAATAATAATTTCTAATGTTTATAGAAATTGGAAAAAGAAACATGTCAATTATAATATTTAAATATTCTTTATAACACAAACAAAATCATAGGCATCATCAGTTTAAAACAGATTAGAAACATTGTACTAATGAACAGTCATTTACGATAAACAAAATTTTGAAATGTTTTATCGTATAACTGTGCAAATTATTTTGAATATCGCCAATTATTTTTTTCAGCCGACCTGAACACAATAGCTCCATTAATCACAAATTTTTATTTGGCCTCGTATGCTCTTATAAATTTTTGTACTTTCCACGCTGGAGTAATTCAGTCCATCAGCTGGAGACCTACATTTCGGGTATGTTCATAAGTACCTAAATAACATCAGTAATACAACTAGTTTTATTATTAGTCCGCGTAAGCACAAATGAGTTTTTCTGTAACAAATTATGTCTAATTGATAATTGCAATTTATGACATAATATTTGGTGAAAATATCACGGGGAAACCTGCATATCTTTAGAGACTTCTGGGGGTATGTGTAACCTACAATTCGGCATTGGAACGGTGTGTTGGATCTAAGCTCAAACCCTTTTCTCGAAGATATAGAAAGTAGGTCTATACCCAGAAGTGGGATGTTAATAAGTTGTTACTTCTACTATTACTAATATTACTAATAAAAATTCTCTATGTAACTTTAAGTGCTATATTGTTTTTTTTAAATTTAGTGTCTCTGTTTTAGTGTTACAATAGATGGCTATCCCTATTTGGGTTCCTCATGTGCATCCTAATGATGATTATCATAAGTTGGGCGATGGCGCTTGTTACATTCTTCATATTTATGACACTTTATCTTCTAGTGTTGTACAGACAACCAGGTGATAAATTTCATATCAACATTTTATATTTTTGTTATAATATGTTCGTAGACAATTCTAAACTGTACATTTATAGTAACTAGTAATACCCACGACTTCGGTTTCGGCGATTGCTATTTTCTTATTAATAACTATAATTTTTATAAATCTATCTAAATTGATGATGACTGTGATGGCCCAGCGGTGCGACCGTGTGAATCTCTAGAGACGATCTCGGGTTCAAACCCGGGCAGACACCAATGAGTTTTTCTCTTAAAAACTTATGTGTCTAATTGATAATTGCAATTTATCACACGCTTTTCGGTGAAGGAAAACATCGTGAGGAAACCTGCATATCTGTAGAGAATTCTGGAGGTATGTGTAACCTACCAATCCGCATTGGAGCAGCGTGGTAGGTCTTAGCTCCAATCCTTCTCTCCAAAAATGGAGAGAAGAGGCCTATTCTCAGCAGTGGGATAGTAACAGGCCGTTACTTACTTACTTTATCTAAATTAATTTTTGTTTTCTACTACCGTTTCCTCTTTTATATTATTATCAAAGTATCATCATACTCTTGCCCTTAACCCACTCTGAATAGGGTCGGAACAACATGTTATAAACATGTTGTCACATGATTTGGGTATGGGTACGTATTATACGACTGGCCGTATTTTTGTCTGACGTTAACTTACCTTAATCGCATTTTACGAAACCTCGGTATGAATTGAGGGTGGTCTATTACTTATATTATACTACTGAACCGGACACGACAAGGCGAGTCAACGTACCTTAGTCGTCCTTTATGACATCTCGCTAAGAAATGAGGTTGGTATATTCTAGTCAGCCGGATACCACACGGCGGGTCGACTTACCTTAGCTGCTTTTTACGACACCTCGGTAAGGAATGAGGGTGATCTATTCTACTCAACCGGACACCACACGACTAATTGAAAACCCATTTACGCTGTAGGGAATTGGGGATAGTGTGGAAGGGAGGATCATAATCTATACCTTACTTGCTAAACAGAACACCTTAACCTAATTCACTTAATTCAGCCATTATTACTCAGGATATATGTAAATAATACAATTTTATCTTTATTTTATTCATTTTATAATGGATTATGTATAATTTATTGTGTAGAAGTGAACTGGGGCAGCAGTACTGAAGCGC
Source organism: Morpho helenor (assembly GCA_029227775.1). Classification (NCBI taxonomy): domain Eukaryota; kingdom Metazoa; phylum Arthropoda; class Insecta; order Lepidoptera; family Nymphalidae; genus Morpho; species Morpho helenor. The sequence goes on from JARGCU010000006.1 coordinate 10,731,766, forward strand.
AGCGGTACAAAGAGACAGTGTCGGCCTTGGTCCAGATGTCTCGCATGGGAGAGAACATCAGGCTGTACAACCCCCAAGTGCTGGTGCTGGCCGGGCGGCCGCAGAACCGGCCCGCGCTGCTCGACGTGGCTCGCATCATCACTAAACTGGGCTCCTTCATGATAGTGGCTGATATTAATGAGGTCAAGAAAACTATCCCTTTTGTATTATGGATTTACGAAAGTAGCGGCCTGTGACTACCCCACTTCTGGGCTCTCTCCTTTTTTGGAGAGAAGGGGATCTTAGACCCCACCACACTGCTTCGATGCGGATTGGTAGATTACACATATCCTAAAAATTCCCCAAAGATATGCATGTCGCCTAACGATGTTTAACTTCATCGAAAAGTGTGTGATAAATTGCAAATATGAATTAGGTACAGTTTAAATACAAAAAATCATTATTCAAGTTTTATTGGTGCCTGCACGATGTTGGAACATAGGTTTATAGGTTAAATTCTATGAATTACGAAATATATAACTTCTTTGTCAACCGATGGACGTTTGCTGGATTTAGGGTGTCTTCATGGGATCTCTACAATTTTGCCACGTGAATCCAGCGGCTCCACGCGACCTTTTTTTAAAGTCTTCAGTCATCTATTTACGTGTGCCCTAAACTTATTGCTTTTTTAAATATAGGAACCATTGTCTAGTGTAGAACGACTTGGTCGACTCCATATGGGCGAGGAATGGCTTCAATCGCGGAAAGATCGTGGTTTCTATATAGTGCTGGACGGACTTTCATTTGAAGACGGAGTTAGTGCAGCCATAAAATCATCGGGTCTTGGTTACTTAAAGCCGAACATTATGCTGATCGGTTACATGAACAGATGGACTATATGCACCGTCCAAAGTATAAAAACCTACGTACGAGTAATTCAGTAAGTGTTGTTGTTTACAGTACATAGTATAGAAAATTCAGTCTCTCAGTCTGTATAGCGTCTGTCCGTCTACCAGTGCGTTTGTCAATCTGTTTGCGATAAACTCAAAACTAGTGAATAGATTTTCGTGAGTTTTTCTACAAAAAATTAGGCGTATAATTTGTTAAGGTTTGCAGGCAATTTGCGATATCAAATTATAATTGAATCATTAATTGGTAAAAGGAAATAAACGGCAACTTGCCTCCCAAGTATTTTAATTGTAGGAAAAAAGAAACAACATCATTGAATAAAGTATATTATAATTAAATTGCATGTATCGCAGAAGTGATGGCCAAGTCTTTCAGTTTAATTTGTTATGCGCTTTTCTATGAAGTTAAACATAGCAACTTAGAATTAGATTAGAAACATTGAATGTCTGGATCAACCATCCCAACATGCACAAGAACAACGTCGATGAGTGGAAACTCTATATTCGTTCTCCTTTGTCCAGCATTGAAGATTAATATATTACAGAGTTTTCTTATATTTTTTGTTAATTCGTAGATTGGCATATGAAGAGCAGCTGGGTGTGGCAATACTGCGCGTACCAGAAACAGCACGGCCAAAGAAGACAGTATCTACAGTGAGCTCCACAGATTTGCGTAGAAGTTTCGAAGCGCGAACTCACACGCTCGTGCAATCTGTTATGCACGCTGACTCTGACTTTGACCTGCCCCAACAGGAGCACCGTGAGAATTCCATTTATATTTCAAAGACTTAATTGACTTCGTTAGAACTATTAAAAGTTTTGTAATCAATATTTCTCTTAATGCCTATTAATTATCTATTAGCCGCGGATAATACTGCGGGGCGCAGCTATAATGTCAACCCAACATGTATTGTGTATGTATGCGTATTGTGCAGATGTTATTTTGAAGTTACTAAAAATGTTCTAATTTTTTTTTTTAATTAAGAACGCGCCATGAATATTTTTTTGCGAATCTGTGGTTATACGAAGATAAGTAGGTATACGAATCTAATCGTCCCTGTCATTATTTATTGTGACACTCTCACTTACAGATCTGCCTATGGCTCCCCTAGCCTTGTATAATAAGTCTATGGGCGCAACTAGTTTAATTATAATAATAACCTTGCTGTCAGTTTAAATTGATTTCACAAGAAGCCGCTAAAAATATGGCAGACAATAAATGTGCCTAACGATTCAATGCCCTTTAAATTTTAAATTAAAGTAAATTCAATGTTCGTATAATTCCTCTTCATTGTAGTGGAAACCTTTGGCTAGCAATAGGAAGCTAATAATAATAGAAAGCTCTTTAGCTTACCCTTTCCTAATATGACTTTAAATATAATTAAGGACAAGAAGACAGTGGGGCCTCAGAAATGCAGTTGGTTACAAGAGACGAAAGAACACCGTTTCATCAAGACTACACAGATTCACAACCTATAAGCTTATCGATGCGAAAATCAGGAATGTATAAACCGATAAGATTTAGTAATGTAAGTTCAATCATGTTTTATCCTTGCCATATCAACCTATTACGATCATAGATGTTTTAAGGATTTTGTTTCTCAAAACTCGACAAAAAAATGTGAAGATTAGATCTATGGAAATTGGCGTTTCAGCTGAGTTCAAACGACAATTAATAGTTTTCGAAAAACAGTGAGAATTGATTGGTTAAATGATTCGGTTTAACTCTAAGAATCACTTTTCCGGTCAGTCCGACCAGCCAAGGCTGGCGAGAAGAAAACACACAATAAAATTAAGGCCTGAACACTGAACACCCAGGAAAGCCTACAAGGATCGATCCGGGCAAGGAGGCTAGCCTCGAGGCCCATACTCCGCCTGACACCCCCTACCCATAATAACCAATATGGTGACCCATAATAAAACAAAGGAGTTGCTTTCTCATCTATGTCCTATAAAGTGTATTATCCATGGTTTATTCATTGATTGTGTTGTGAGTGGATGTTATAAAAATAGAGTTGGCCAATCAAATTGTTATAATATTTTTTGACACTCCAATGTCCCATCGAATCTCCTGAGGACCTGGACCACTTTGGGTCCACCTGGACCACTTTAGGTCCACCTGGATCACCTTCGGGGATGCATGTGGTGCTCCCGATGCATCGTCTAGCGGAGGGAGGGGCCACTTTTAGAGAGGCTCTGACCCAGAGGTGGCGCACTCTGGGATTCAGAGTTGCTGCTGGCGAGGATGGGGGCAATGTGTATAACGGTACCCTGCCCCCGCCATCAGCAGCTTGGTGAAGCACTGTCAGGTTTTGAGTCGGTGCGAGTCCGTCATACCCGCCGCTCGTCCCCGTCGGGCGGTGATGACCCATAATGGGTTTTCCTAACATAAAAAAAACTGGCTCCTATAGTCAAAGTACATATTGTTAATATTGTTTCAGGATAATAGTTTGTACACCTGGTGGTTGTATGATGACGGCGGGTTGAACATCTTGTTACCGTACATAATTGCGAGACGCGGCTTCAAGGAGAAGATGCCCTTGAAAATATTTGCACTCGCTCGAGACTCACAAGATATTGAGGAGTCTGAGAACCGGTAGAAAGTATCTTTTGAATTGACGGCTATTATATATAATACTAGTGGTACCCCCTAATAAAACGGGAATTTTTTAACCTATATCAGACGCTTAGTATTAAAATGAGTATTAAAGGAGCTGTGATAGACCAGCGGTAACACCGTGCGACTCTTTAGAGGAGGTCATGGGTTCGAACCCGGGCAGAACCAATGAGTTTTTCTGTTAAAACTTATGTTTTATTGATATTGCAATTTAACTGATTTTCAGGAAAATCGTTGTTTGTGTTTTAGAGATTCAGAAAATATATTTAAATATATACATACAAGATTGACTCATTTAAATATTAAAGATTTTATTAATTTGTAGTATAAAGACTTTATTGCAAAAATTCCGCATCGAGTACTCCTCCCTGACGATGATCGAAGGCCTCAACGAGCCGGCCAGCCAGGCCAGCGTTCAGTTTTTCTATGAAGTAATTGAGAAGTTCAGGAGTAATACTAAAAGTGGTTAGTTTAATCTAAATCATTCATACAAGCAGACGTTACTTTGCGGATTTTTTTTTACTATTGAGTACAAACTCAATAATGAATTTTACTATAATACACGTTGTTTGAGGAAATCTATATAATATTACGTGTTCAACGGACAAACCGTTCTCATATCTTAAAAATACAAGATTAATAACCGAACGTACCACATACCACTATCATCACAGACTACTGATGATGCTTCGGTTGAATTTTCGGATGAACAGTGCGTGGGTAATGGTAAGCAATTATTCAAGCACAAACCGTATTATGGAAAACGTGTCCGAGAGAATTATTACGATAATTATTCGATTACATCTTGTGAGATTACGCTGTGTGGTATCCGGCTGAATAGAATAGTACCACCCTCATTTCTTACCGAGGTGTCGTAAAAGGCGACTAAGGTAATTCGACCCGCCGTGTGGTATCCGGCTGAGTAGAATAGACTAACTTCATTTCTTACAGAGGTGTCGTAAAAGGCGACTTAAGTAAGTTGAACCACCTTGTGGTATCCGATTTAGTAGAATAGACCAACCTCATTTCTTACCGAGGTGTCGTGAAATACGATAGAGGAAAGTTGACGTCAGGCAGGCGGCCGGTCGTAAAAACGCAGCTAAATCATGTGACAGCATGTTTATAACATGTTGTGCTGACCCTACTTAGAGTGGGATCAGGGCAGGAAGATGATGAAAAATACTTTAAGTGGTTTTAACTTAAAAGACATAAGATAGATATAAGGCAGTCGTGGACTTTTATTTGAACTTTTAGAGGGAGCAATTTTGTAATACGTGATTTTTGAATAACTATCACCGTTTACTCAGCGCAATAGCAAAAGCGCTTTACATTTTGCCGTTTTCGTATTATTTATTTTTCTGCTCCTCTCCTATTCATCTTAACGGGATGTTATATATCCTCCTTGATAAATGGACTATCTTACACAGATATAATTTTCCAAATCGCTCCAGTAGTTCCTGGGATTAGCGCGTTCAAACAATCAAATCCTTTAGCTTTATATATTACTATAGATAATACGCGTGGTTTGAGGAAATCTATGTAATGTAACGTGTACGAAGGGCAATCCAAGGGTTCTCATACCCTTATCATACTAGATTAATAACCGAACGTACCACATACCACTACCATCACAGACTTCTGATGATGCTTCGGTTGAATTTTTGGATGAACAGTGCATGGGTAGTGGTATAAAATTAATCATGTACATTTTATAGAAAAAGACGTATCCGCCGACATTTCTACGCTATTTGATCGCATCTTTTGATATCTTCAAGATTAGTAAATAATATCATTATTATCGTGTATTTTATTGTAAAAAATCAATAGTAATGAGAATATTTTGTATTATGGACCTCCGCAAAGTAACGCCTAATTTTATAAATTAGGTAAAAAATTAAATTAATACATTAATTTGGATAGTAATCAAAAATAACAAAATGCCTTTAGTTAACCGCGTGATATCTGCCTTTCGTTTTCTTTTTATAGGGCCTTTTGAAGCTTGGTTTAATTTTTGCCTGATATATCACTGATTTGTATACATTATACTCTTGTATCCTGAATATGCTTTTTTACAGATATCCTTATAACGGACGCAGAGTTGGAGCAATTGCATACAAAAACTAACAGACATTTACGTATGCGCGAACTTCTTATTGAGCACTCCTACATAGCGTCTTTTATCGTCCTATCACTGCCTTATCCTAGACTGGTAATTACTTTTTTAATTTACGCATATTTAATTTACGTAACGCAACTCATATCCTTAAAACTATAAGTATTTAATAAATATAATACAATGTTGCTACGGAGCAACATTGTATTATATTTATTGATTGATTCGGATCAATAAATTATTCTTTGGTAACGCTTGTATAAAATATACATGTGTATCATATAAACCACGAAAAATGCAAGTATATTGGGTTATGGTCAGTCTATCTGAGGACTTGATTGTTGCCAAGTTTATACATCGGCGATTGGTATTGTGTGGCGTTTTGCTTGTCCCAAAAAATTAAGAAGATAGTGTCGCTTGTATCGCCCTTGAGTCTCCATACTTCAATCAGTTGAATATCCTTAAGCATGCTAGGTTGTAATCCTTGACGTTCTAATTTTCATTTGTAATATCTAACAGCTACAGTTCCTGTTATTAATATAAAAATGCGGCTTAAGAAGTTGAACTTATTGTGATATCAGAGCATGAATCGAAATTAAAAAGAGGAATTACTTAATTCATATCTATATACCATGTAGATTAGAATAGATCACTCTCTTTTCTTACCGAGGTGTCGTAAAAGGCGACTAAGGTAAGTTGACGTCAGGCAGCCTGTCGATCGTAAAATATGTAGCCAAATCATGTGACATGTTTATAACATGAACACTTGAAGTAAATAAGGCACTAAGTACCTAAAAATTTAAATTCGAAGTAAGTATGCAATTTGGTTCTAAAATTGGCTTTTAGAACTTATTTGCATAAGTAAGTAAGTAACGGCCTGTTACTATCCCACTGCTGGGCATAGGCTTCTTCTCTCCGTTTTTTTTTTTTTTTTTGGAGAGAAGGATTGGAGCTAAGACCTACCACGCTGCTCCAATGCGGATTGGTAGGTTGCACATATCCCCAGAATTCTCTAGAGATATGCAGGTTTCCTCACGATGTTTTCCTTACCGAAAAGCGTGTGATAAATTGCAATTATCAATTAAACACATAAGTTTTACTAGAAAATTCATTGGTGCCTTATACTTATTTGCATACTTAGTTCGAATTTTAAGTTTTAGGTACTTAGTGCTTTATTTACTTCAAGTGTTCACATGTTGTGCCGACCCCACTTGCAGTGGGATAAAGGCAGGAGAATGATGATGATATTAATATAAAACGTAATATCCACTTTTCATTTATGCCAAAAATAAATAGTTCCCAACACAACTTATTTTTTTACGGTAGGGTAAAGTTTCAGCAGCGTTGTACATGTCATGGTTGGAGGTGCTGAGCAGAGATCTGCCGCCAATGCTTTTTGTCAGGGGAAGTGACGTGTCGGTACTAAGTGCTCAATGATTCACCAATTATATAAGATTATAGTATAAATTATCTAATATAAGCATTATGAATTAATAAAGTCTATGTGTATTAGCAGTTGATATGTTTTTTTTTAACATTTTATTTTTGGTTTGATACATTTATATTGTACTTTAAAGAATTAGGCGTTACTTTGCGGAGGTCCATAATACAAAAGTAATGAGAATATTGCTATAATCCGCGATAAAAGAAAATGTATGTAATGCTAAATGTAGAGTGTACTATTTATTCTCATACCTGATACATGCAGAAGCATTTGCTTTGCGATTTTGTCGTGGAGTCATCTCCTGACGATGCTTCGGTTACGGGCAAAAACAATTGTTGAAATTGTGGTGGTGAATGTGTGCAGTGCTTGTGTATTGTTGTGTCATCGGTGTCGGGTAGTGCATGAGTTTTTTACAAATTCTGCATGTATCAGGTATGAGAACGCATAGTCCACTCTACATACATTTTCTTTTATCGCGGATTACAGCAAAATAATATTCTCATTACTTTTGAATTTATATTGGTCTACTCTAACGTGACTTTGTTGCGAAAAGTTTTGTACAAAAGTAATATTAAAGTTTATAACAAACGGCGATATTTCTTCTTATTTCTTATTCAATAAATAAAAAGCAGTTTTCCCAGAGTCAACCCATTTACTCTTTCGCTACAACCATGGTATGTTATCTTAGAACTAAAGGTCCTGATTCGGTTTTCAGCGACATCAAGAGTTCAGTTTTTAAAACTATGCAACAGTGTTTACATATTTTTAATTAAAGAGTGTAGTGTTAACATATTAAAAAAATAAAAATTTATAAATTTTATATTTGTAATTATTTTTTTAATGTTATGTTGTTTTAATTAAATAATTTAACAAGAATAAGTAATATTTTATATAATTTAAATAGAATAATTTTTCTACATAAAAAAACTATAGCTAAACTTGTCTTTGACCATAGATAATACACTATAATGAGTGCTTGACAGATATCTGTTAAATTTGAAAAATTACGATGAATATATGTAATATATGGACTTTGATTTGAATATTATTAGTTTTTGTATGTTACGTAGAAAAAAATGTCGCAAAATGTTTTTTGTCCAACAGTCTTTGGTAAAGGTGAGTGCTTATTATTAAATTAATCAAAACTCCTGCCGCGTCTATGGCAATGACGTTTATACTTAGATTATCGAATAGTATTAATTTATATCTGCTTAAAATAATTGTTGCAGATCCTCTAAGAATATGGATTTATTCCAAACTTGGGTACGGAGGATTGGAGGTCTGCTAAATATAATAATTTGGAAGCAGATTACGTGTTCAGAAACCGACGTGTTTTGGCGCAAACATGTTTACATATATCCGTTTTTATTTCCTTAAAAATTTTCCATTTCATTTTAATTTGTTCGATTTGTTAATGTTGTTTTGGTGAGTTATTTAATACACAAGGCAAGTAGTAAAGCCAAGACTTTTCTATATGCATCATTGCTTCTAGGTGTAATAAACGATATAATATCAGATAATTTACGTATGACGTTCTTTTGTTAATGTTTAAAGTACATACTTTATTATTAACTGGACTGGCCCGTTGGCTCCGTGGGTCGCAGGTTCGATTTCCGCCGAGGGCAAACATTTTCTATAAATGAAGTTGTTGGTATTTGAGCCTGGGTGTATATTTGTATTTAAAATTATATAAGCATATATTCACCAGTTGTCTGTCACCCATAACACAAGTATTAAAATTAAGTTTACTTACATTGGGGACGGACGACCGTGTGTGTAAGTGTCCCATATATTTATTTATATTTATAATGGCTTGATTTGTATTTATAACTTAAATTTATAATTTGTAGATATTACTTGTTTATTTTGTACATAAATAATATAATGAGCTTTATATTATAAAGTTAGCTTTTCGCATATATATTTATAAGCCTGCAATACTAAAGTAATTGTAATTTCCGTTATATTCAAATCAAAAGTAATTTATTGTTAAAACGACTGTATTATTTATACAAAATAGATAACTTTTCAATAATTTTGTTTTTTCATTTCTTTTGTATTTATACCCCGCCCTACTGCAAAAATATTATATATATATATAGTATATATAGATATATATGACCCTTTTGACCTTTTTAGTACAGAAACTGATCTCTAGATGGCGCTATTACGGATCACAAAAAACGACTGCGAGTTACCCATCTATTTCATTATGTACACTGTAATCTTTGGCTACAACTCAACGAATGACACATAAAAATATGACAGCCACAATGCTTTTTCATATTAATCGCCAACTCTATGAAGGAGGTTGTATTACAAACATGTTGTAACAGTCGACCATCCTGACAACATTTGCGACCCCGCAAATCTCATAAGCTGACTTCTGGGAATGAATCTACCACCGATTCGGAATGCTGATTGTACTGAGAAGAATCGGCAAGAAACTCAATACATGCTCTTTTAATCTGTAAAAGAAAACCGCACATGCCATGACATGACAGGACTACGCTCACGCTTTATGCTCAACCCTAAGCTCACGCTTTATGCTCAACTCTTTAAGCTCAACTCCTCAACTCCTTAAGCTTTTCGCACCATAAGCATTTCGCACCTCAAGCTCACCCTCAATCACTGTCATGGCATAACACAGCTCAATTAGTGGCAACCAACTCAGCAGATACACACGTAAACAGACTCGCAAATGATAACGCTCAAAGAACAATCACCACTTCTAGGCAGAGCCTAGCTGACAGTCGTTGCAGATGTCCACAGTCTAGAAAACAATCGTTACAACAGGAAAGATCCAGAGAACAATCGTCATTCTAGCTGACAGTTCCATCGAACAAAAGTCACGGGCGCGTCTAAGGCCTCACATAGCACATCGTCACGTTGATCTCACAGAATTAATTAACCAAATACCAATTACCATCAATAATCTCTCCAATAAAAACTCCATTTTTTATTCCATAGCATCGCATATCGCAACTATCTCTCAAATTATACGAAATTCGCACTCTCCGTGTTGTCTCAAGATATTGATCGTCATTTGTCTTTTCTTTAAACTCTTTAAATTTCCAGATACTCCTTATGTCCGCTCTATTTGTGAGTTTAGGTTACATCCCACTTCTGAATATAACAAACGGCGATATTTCTTCTTATTTCTTATTCAATAAATAAAAAGCAGTTTTCCCAGAGTCAACCCATTTACTCTTTCGCTACAACTCAACGAATGACACATAAAAATATGACAGCCACAATGCTTTTTCATATTAATCGCCAACTCTATGAAGGAGGTTGTATTACAAACATGTTGTAACAAGTTATTTTGCTATAATCCGCGATGAAGTATAATAGAAAATATATATAATGCTAAATGTAAAGTGGACCATCCGTTTTCCGTAAAAACAGCACAAACTTTCGCATCAACAATCGAAAAGCTTTGCGATTTTGTCGTGGAGTCATCTCCTGATGATGCTTCGGTTTCGGGGCGAACCAATTGTTGAGTTTGTGATAGTGAACGTATGTAGTGCGTGTATTGTGGTGGCGGTGGTGAACGTTAGGTTAGGTTACTCTACATTTAGCGTTATATATTTTTTCTATTTTACTTCATCATTATAGCAAAATAATATTATTAATACTTTTGTATTATGGATCTCCGCAAAGTAACGCCTAAATTTATAAATTATATAAAAGTGTTTTATTTGTATTTATTACAATTTGTAACATCTGGCTTCATCTTCGTCTCATTATTTATTATGACACTAATTTTCAGGTCTGCCTAAGACTTCCCTACTCTAGTATAATAACTATATACCTACATGATTAATTACTTCTAACACTTTCGTCAAATTTGATAAAAGTTACTGAATTTAATTGTTTCGACTAGACGCTAAATCACTAAAATAATGTGTTGTTTAAATAAAAGGTGAAATCTTAACTCAAAAATAATTTATGGTGATATTGGAATTTAGCCGACATCAGTGTAATGTAATGGTTTTAAATTAGTGTAATGTATCTTGCAATACGTTACTTAGAATAAATATTAGTTATATATAATAAAACAATTGTATGTCAATATATTACAAGTATTTCTTTATTTCACACATATTTCACAAGTTTTAATTTTTAATTCCAAACAGAAATGATAAAATATTTACAGACACACGAACCAACAGACGTTCCAGGTTAACAAGGTTCTTAAACAATACACCGTAACTGTCAGAATAAGGTTATTTATATTCAATTTTATCGTAACAAATATGCGAATGATACAAATATTACATTCGATATACTTCTTATGGCATATAATATTTACAATAATTCATGTTCAGCTGTTTTAGTATTACTTGATGCAAATGTACACATTCTTCTAAATTACATCTACAAATATTACTATACCTACTGATAGCCACTGGGGAAGCGCGGGAATTACCGTTATCAAAAAAAAAAAATTACACTCTCGTGTTTGATTTGGAAATTTCTCTACTACTGTAACGATTACTATACAAAATTAATGAGGAAAAATAAACATTAGTGTATATTTTGTGTTGGCAACACTGATAAAGGTTTGGTGGAAAGATGGCGGCTTGCGTGGAAGTAATGCTATAGAATTTACGGTCGGCAAAAGGGGGAGGTCTCTGGGGTATTTTGGTTTTAGAAGTGAACGGCGGACATAGATACTGAATATGTTATTGATAAACGGAATTGGAGTTACATTAAGTTATACCAATTTTGTAACTTTAGCATTTAAACCGAGCGTGTTATGAAATAAATGGGTTTCAGCTATCGTGCTTTATTATCCTGCTTTATTTTTTTATACCATTCTAGTTATATGAATACGATTTATAACTTCAGCCTATTCGTAGGTGCATCATATGTCGTTATATGATATTGTATAATTATGACTAATACCTGATTAATCGAGAGTATAACAATTTTTTTTATAAATACGGAGTAATAATAATATTGTAATGCACCTGCAAATTAAAAACACAAAAGTGCAATTTACAATTTCAATGATGTAATTGTCAAAATAAAAAAAATAAAGATTTTTGCAAAATTTTGTAATCTTTTACCAAATTTACGTTTAATCGAAAACACTAATCAACATTTGTGTTAAAAACGTCAAAACGTGTATGCGTATGACAGATAAACTCAATTGATAGTGGATATTATACAATATATAAACAAAATTATGTATAAATTAAGTGTACAATAAGTTGTTCTAGCTTATTGAAGTATATTAAAGTTTTATAATTAATTAGGTTTATGTTTTAAGGGATCTTGATAATAGGGAGTTATAGCGATGTCGTGATAGTATTTTTTTTTTGTATTACATATTACAACGTTGAACTTCGAAAATTTTACACAGTAGGTAAAAATATTTAATGAATTTTCAATAGATTTAATAACTATAATAGCCATAACTAAAATCTTTTTTAGACATCAAAATGTTGAGTTTGAATTAAAATGCTTACCCGTTTAACCGTAAGAACTTTTAAAAATTTCTTATAGGAAAATCAACCAATTAAAATGACTGAAAATAATTTTGTGGGACATGAGCTTGCAAAAAGTGATGATCGTCTCTCAGACTATACTTATTATAAAGCAAGCAGTGGCATGTGTACTATGAAATGATTAAATGTGCATCAAACAAGTTACTAGAGATTCGGAGAGTTATAAAAATGCTTGGTGATAAAAACTTTGTTTAACGAGGCGATAGCGATATGTCAGTTGCATGATAGGACGGCGGTTGAATATACATCGTACGATATGTATATACATACAATGTTGAAAAATAAACATTTTGCTCAGTGGCGTAGCTATTGGAGGGCTAACAGGAGCAAATCCGGGGCCATAAAGCTCCTGGGGCCTACCTCACTTCTCAATATATATATAGTAATATTCTATTCGTACGCAGAAATATCCATATGTACAAGACCAAATTCGATGTATATGATAGACATACAAGAGGTCACAAAAAGCTTATGATACCTGTGTCGCGACTTAGCAGAGTTAGCAACTCATTTGATGGTCTCGGTATTCGCTTCTACAATAAAATTCCGCAATCCATACTAGACCAGTCTACAGAAAGGTTTAAGTTAAGTATAAGAGATGTACTTGTGCGTAAAGCATATTACAAAATTGAAGATTATTTGGATAATAAAAAAGCCTGAATTTGAAAATCTTTTAAGCTTCATACAGGACTGCGGTTTCTTTATGTGAAATTTAGAGTGAGTGTGAGGTTCTTCTTGGTAAGAGCAACATTCCGAACCAGTTGTAGCTTCATTAATCATGTTGATCCTTGACGATTCAAAAGTGCTTGAAAGAGCTTATTTGGATAAAGATTATTTTGATTTTGATTTGATTCTAAGAACACGAAGAATACGCATCAAATAATTTTAAATTTTAGTTGGGGCCCGTTTCTTTTTTGCAATGGGGCCTTTCATTGCCTAGCTACGCCACTGTTCCTGCTTCAACTTCATAAGATTTGGATCATAGCTAAACATTGCAATTTTTAATATTACTTTAAATTTAACTATGTTATTAATCAATACTTTTATATTTATTTTTATATAGAGGAGTATATACGGACGTTTTATCGTCGATAAAAATTTGGAGAAAATTAACAATATTCAGTCTATAAAACCATTTTTTTAATGTATATCTATATAACTCTTAATTGAATATTTGATTTCAAAGGCATAATTTTGTTACATTTATATACCAAAAAATTAATGTAATTAAATGTTCAATCAAAGATGTAAGAACCATATCAACCATATAATAAGTGAACAGTAAAGATATAATTTTATAAATTATACAAATTAGACATAAATTATAAATGAAATATATTATACAATGTTTGAGTCAACGTTGTGGTGTCTTTGATAACACCACAATATTGCATCAAACCTTGGACAATAATATTAAACAGGGATAGGGAAATAGAATCCAATAATGGTGTTTATGGAATATTTAAAAAATGTTTGAAATTATGAAGAAAAGTTATCTTAATGTGCTGGTGTTCTGATGATTTTCTTGATGTAGCAACGAAATTTGAGCTTTGAGCTTGAAAAAAACTGCTTGAGGAATTATAGCACTTAGTACTAGATCAGGTTTTATAGTTATACTACACAAGTTTTGGGCAAGCCCTACTTTCTCCTTTTGAAGGGTTGGAGACATGTCCAAAAATTATCCAGAGGCAAAGGTTTTATGATGTTTTCCTACACCAGAAAACATGTAATAAACTACCTACAAGTTTTTATAATTAGTTAATTTAAAGTTTATCGCTAATGCTGTTGCTGGTTCTTCTTGATAAGAACAACATTCCAAACTAGTGGTAAGTTTATTTAATTGATTGATTATTAACTATTCAAAAGCTCTGTAACAAGAATTAAATATTTGAATTTGGATTATTTCGTCTTTTTCGGATATAGAACAAATCTTATAAGAAATTTTTATCATATGATGTAATGGGATTTTAAACTATACGACAAATTGAGTAATTTGACTGAAGTTCAAGGTTTTTTACTTGGATATCGTCATTTCCCAATCCCTGGCAGTATACAGTACAATTTAGTTTAAAAAGATATTATAATAAAAGTATAAACTACTACATAAATTAAAGACACAGAAAGTCTTCACACAGCCATACTTCTTATACATAAATAAATAACAAAGGGGTACTTACAATTTAAGTTATAATATATTTGGTTAGAGATAGTGTGTAATATGAAAACTGCAAATCCTTTCCAATTATTCACTCGGTCCTTATTCATACTACAGGAACGTTTAGTTTACATATTTATTATTAAGTAAACACTAAGAGACTTACCAGTAGGGGGATTCGTAATGAAAGGGAATAGGACACTAAAGTAATCCAGAGCTTCTGATTCGTCCGCACTATCACAAACTAAACCTTATTCGTAAATCACTTGATTATATACTAAGTCGCAGTGGACGTTAAGTTTTGAATTATGACACTGTTAAGTGTTAGTGACACAATTTACACTAGTGAACACATGCCGCTTTGTGCGGGCTGTTTTCCAGCTAAGTACACAGTTGGGCATAGACTAATGCAGTTTTATATCAGTATATTTCAATGCGTCAATGTGTCACAACTGTTTACCATTTACTGTGGCACACTTGCCTATACTCAGTTAATTTTTTTGTTGGAATTCCATTTTCAAATAAACTCAGTGTGATTTAACACATTGTATTTTTTAAATATTTTTTCTTGGAGCACACTCGCATATACTCATTATAACTCTTGTAAAAATTCTATTTTCAAATATAGTCTGAGTAAAGTTATTGATTTTAATTCATCATAACTGTTTATTGTTTATTTTACTGTGGCACACTCACTTATGCCCAGTTATTCTTGTAGAAATTCCATTTTCAAATATAGTTGGTATTATTTAATGGATCATACTGTTCATTATTTTTTACTGTGGCACACTTGCATATATCCAGTTTAATTTTGTAGGCATTCTATTTTCAAAGTTACTCTCTGTGAAGTTATATTAATTTATTGAATTGCACTGTTTATTATTTTTTACTGTGGCACTCTCGCATATATTCAGTTTAATTCTTGTGGAAATTCCATTTTTAAATACAGTCAGTTTGAAGCTATTTATTTCATGGATTGTGCTGTTTATTATTTTTAACTGCGGCACTCTCGCATATATTCAGTTTAATTCTTGTGGAAATTCCATTTTCAAATACAGCCAGTTTGAATCTATTTATTTAATGCATTGTACTGTGGTATATGGCTCTTGTCAGCTTGTGCGGTATTATATACATGATCAATAGTGCCGGCCGAATATGGTCGGCCGAGCGCCGTCCGCTTACAGCACGACGCAGTAATGTCACAACAGTCTTCATTCGGATTCCTCCTCAATCTCATCGTCGAAGCCGGTCAGATCAGCTGATTCCAGGTAGCCGTGCATCACCTGCAATTGACAAAGTATAACGTTAACTAAAGTTATAGAGCGTTAAGTTTATATGTATAAGACAATAAAATTATAGAATAAAAAACTAGTTATTTTATCTTGTTTCAAAATTCGGCGATTATTAAGACAACTTGGACTACCTTAGACTAATTAAATATCGCTCCTCTGTATAGGGAAAGAATACTTTTGCCTAACCATTCTTCATCAGTCTACGCTCCGTTTTCATTGAATTTTGTCTTGTCGTTATATTTTTTTTTTAAACTACTGTAATACAAGTTCTTTTTTGCTAATGTTTTGACTACTTAAAGAAGCTACACATTGGATGAACGCTAATAATATTCGTATAGTACTGCTATTCAAAAAAATTGTTTTTCTCTATAACTAGATGGCGCTGGCGTTTTATTTATACTCTTTGATTACGGGTATGTAATCGCAATGTTAACGCAATTATAATAGCAAATACTATGAGTCGAATTAACGCTAATTACGATCTTCCTGTACCGTTTTTTTTCTCTCTCTGTCATTACACGTCGTGCAAACACCTAACAAGTTTTTTCATTGTCCTTTTTATATTTATTCAAATATTACCGTGAGTCCCCTACAACGACGTTAGTAAATTTGCGTCACTAGGCCTTAATGCGTAAGACGTGAGCAATGGATAGCGGAGAATTGTTTGGGCATGAACCTCTTTGGAGTCTCTGGGGACCGTTCAAGTATTATGTGAGCACTATGGGGGGACGGGGGTCATTGCTTATTTTGGATGACATGAGGGGTAGGGGAGTCTAGATGTCGATACGTCATCGGTAGTTATTTACTTTTTTACACGAATCCTCACATTGTCTGTGCTTAAAAAGAAATGCATAAAAAACTTAGAATCATGAAATCGGGTTTCACGGACTGAAGACTGTTTGAATTTAATGTGTACCAAAAATTTAAAATTGTTTATAATGTTAGAAAGATACAATATTTTTTTCCTTTACTCTATGTTGAATACCGTATCAGTAAAATATCTATTCTAAATCTTTTTTCTTATTTTTCAAATTATAATTACAATATTTAAAAAAACCAATACATTGATTGACAAATATTTACGTAAGCATGGGAGGAGGGGGTAAGAGCTTTGCTTACTTTTGCTGACAAGGGGGATGGGGGGGTAAATAATTATAATAAATCTGCTTATGTAATACTTGAGCGGCCCCATCAGATGTTGGCGGGAGTGGCAATTATCCCTGAAATGACTTCTGGAAGGAGTTTATCCACACGCAGCATAGTCGCCAAAATGCAACTAAGTAGCGAAAGATAAAGTAAACGCTTGAATAAGGCACTAAGTACCCAAAAAAAAAACCGAACTAAGTATGCAATTTGCCTCTAATTTAGTTCTAAAAGCCATTTAGAACCAAATTGCATATTTGGTTCGAATTTTTTTTTTAGGTACTTGTTGCCTTATTTACTTCAATTGTTCAAGTAATGAGCTCGAGCCCAGTGCGTGCACTCACCGCGTACTCGAGCAGCGCCAGGTGGCAGAACACGTACTGGTCGGGCATCTGTATGGAGTGCGCGCGCTGCTGCCGGATGCGCTCCACCGCGCCGCGCACGTCCGCCACGCCCTCCGCCGCCAGCCGGGACGTGCACGTGTCCAGGGTCAGGAACGTGCCTATCGACAGACATACATGATAAAAACAACCCTCTTTTAAACTATATAAAACTATAACTATAACTATAAAAACTATATAAACTATATAAAGTACGTAATTCGTTTGTGGGTTTTGGTATAAGATTCTATAATAAAATTCCGCAATCAATTTCAGCTTTGAAATTACAGCAGTTTAAAAACACTGTTAAAAAGAGGCTGATACAGAAAGCCTACTATACTCTTGAAGATTATTTAGAAGATAAGAATGTGTGGATATAGCTCTCTTTGAACCTGTACAAGACAGTAACGACATAATGTAAATAGTATTAAGAATAATATTTTTAAAAGAGCAACCGCCGAGTTTCTTGCTGGCTCTTCTCGGTAGGAACAGCTTTCCGAACCAGCGGTAGAGTTGACGATTCAAAAGTACTTGTTTACTTGTTTATATTTGAATAAAGAATATTTTGAATTTGAATATATAATCTCATTCTCCTGCCCTTATCCTAAGTGAATCGGCACATGAGTTCGCTATAAACATGTCATATGATTTGGCTATTTTACGACCAACCGCTTGCCTGACTTACCGGACCATCCGTATCCAGAACCGGATACAACACAGAGGATCTACTTACCTTAGTCGCCTTTTACGACACCTCGGCAAAATAGAGGGTGGTCTATTCTACTCAGCCGGATACCACACGGCTAATATATATATATATAGAAATAACTAGTTCATCATCATCCTCCTGCTCTTATCCTACTCTAAGCGGGGTAGGCACATGTTATAAACACGTTATCACACGATTTGGCTAGTTATTTTGCGACCCGCCGCCTGTCGTCAACTTACGTTAGTCGTATTTTACGACACCTCGGTCAGAAAGGGGATGGTTGATTCTACTAAACCGGATACCACGCGGTGGGTCAACCTGGGTGGTGGGTTACCTTAGTTGCCTTTTTGTAAGACTTTAAAAAAAAATAAGGCAAATTATTTAACCTAAGTGTAAAATATCTCTCCAGCTATGTATCCCACATGGTGGTGGGGTCAGCCTACCTTATGCTTTTCCTCCACTTCGCTCGGTCATGGACATCGTCGTCGGTAACTTAGCATACACTCTTATCTTTTAGCACTACTTCTTTCCACCTAAACCGACGGCCCTAAATATTTACTCACCCGTCCTCCCAATGCCGGCGGAACAATGTACAACGATAGGTGGTCCTCTACTGTGTCCCGCCCACGCGTCACCCAACCTGCAAACAAAGGTGACACTTCAATTAGTCTTAAAAATTGCAGTAATTTAAATAAAGTTCAAATTTTAAAGAAAAACCTTTAAGAACCAAAGGATTAAGAAAAATTTGCAAACAAATTGATATTTCTGTAACTGCCTTACAAAATAATCATTTGAATATTACAATAATTATAATAGAGATTTTATTCTTTTGTTTTAACAGTGGACTAAGACAACATTAGGTAGAAACCGTCTGCCTGATGGGAACTTACCTTAGTCACTTTTTACGACACATCGGTTAGAAATTAGGGCGCTCTATTCTACTCAGACGGATCCTACAAGGTGGGTCAACACACCTTAGTCGTTTTGTAACTATCAAATTTTAATAATTGTTTTGTTGAAAAGATTATCCGCCGAGTTTCTTGCTGGTTTTTCTCGGTAGAAGCACACTTCCTAATCAGTGGAATAAAGAATATTTTGAATTTAAATTTATGACAGTTCTGTAAGAAATGAGGGTGGTCTATTCTACTCAGCCGGATACTACACGGCTTAGAATTATGATCTATTATTCATGATATTTGAATCCCCGCAGTAGTCCATTTGTAGGCAAAGACTTGTTATACATACTCCTGTCGAGCGCGGTGCTGAGCGCGGCGCACAAGCGCCAAAAAGCGCAGAACGGGCTGCGCACGACCGCCACCCGGCACCCCATAGTCAGGCCACCGTGTGTACTGGCCGTGCCATACGCGGCGACGTTGTTCTGTCTGCAAATTTATTACATTTTTTAATTCCAGTCGAATCATCATCCACCTCCCCTTATCCCACTCTAAGTGGGGTCGGCACAACATGTTATCACATGATTTGGCTACGTGTTTTTCGACCGGCCGCCTGCCTAACGTGAACTTACCTTAGTCATATTTTACGATGCCTCCGTAAGAAAGAGAGTGGTCTATTTTACTCAACCGGATACCACATGGTGGGTCGAATATTTGTAAAAAATAACTTAAAATAACTAAATGTGGGTAGGCCCGGACCTCGTGACCGATAAACACGATAGAGTTATCGTTAGTGTTGAGACAAATGATAAGTAAGGGAACATGAATATATATATTTAAAGATCATATACTTATCTTTGTCACACATAAAAAGAGATAATAAGTCTCATTTACATACTCCAGCAGCCATATCATGTGACAGCATGTTTATAACATGTTGTGCCGACCCCACTTAGAGTGGGATAAGGGCAGGAAGATGATGACCGCTACTCTAGTATAAAAAGTCTATGGTAAATACATAATTCATCAGAACCTTAACTAACTGAGGAGGTTATATCTACTAGTCTATGACCATCTATCCGTGACTATGTATTTATTAATTATTCCGATAAATTAATATGTGAATAACGCAAATTGTATATTTCAAAAATTTTAGAATGCAATACAATAAACTGATATTAACAACCTATTTTAGACACACACGAGTGTAACATCGAGCGTGATAAATCTAGTTAAATCCACATTAGGCAATCTAGGTATTGTTTTTTGTTATTTAGTTTTTTTTTATTTCTATTTTTATATTTTATAGTTTTATTATAAGCCGAATTAAAAATAAATACAAACTATTGAAGCTATTATCGCCTTTATATACAAAGTTTTACATTGTAAAAGTTAAGGCTTTTTACACACCAAACCCACCGCCCCGTCGGCATTGCCGGTGGCATTAGATATTCTCTACCCTTGACGGTTGCACGACGATCGCGGCATCTGCGGCCTATACCTTTTACCAGTCAGTGATTGCCGAGTTTAGGGAGTGGCTGTGTAGATTTTTGTTAGAACACCGTAATTATAAATTAAATTTCATAATTTATATTTGAATAACGTCCTAAAAATATGATACAAGATATGCCCACCATAAGAGAGCGTGCGGCCGCAAACCCGGCGGTTTAACCGGACGGGCCGGAGGTTTTGGTGTATAGAGGCCATTAGCACCACCGTACTTACCCTGAGATCGGTGAGTAGCAAATGTGACACGACGTAGTCGTCCTCGACCTCTATAGCTTCCGTGGTGACGGAGAAGCCAGCGTGTACGGCGCGCGCACCCTCCGTGGCCGGCCAGTACTGCCCGCACTTGACCCGGCCGCGCTCCACTGTTCGCGTCGTCATCACGATCACCAGGCTGCCCTGCTCCCACACCATCCGCCAGAAGTCGCCGAACGTTTTTGGTAGCGGCCCTGTAATAGTTGAGTTTTTTTTATTCACAATTAATTTAGTAATAGTGAGAAATAATAAACCATAAAAATAAGTAACATTAATATTTAAACATTTTCTAAAGTTAAATATGTTTTACTATTAAAATACCTGTTTCAAAAATACAAATTTTGTTTTTACAAATTTTGAACATTTCGATTTAGATGTTATCGAAATCATTAAAATAGCTATTTTAAGAAATATCAAAAATTACTGAAATTGGGATCGATAGGTATCAAATATCGTATTAAATATTGATAAGAAAGAAGTAATTTTATTTAGTGCTTTGATGACCCTGCCCTGCATTTTCATGGTGAAAATAGTACTAAATAAAATAGGCAGGGTCATCAAAAGTACTAAATAAAATAGAAAAAATAATAATAAAATGACAATGACAAAGTTTTTGAAATGGACCACCTACCTATTTAGGTTTTATTTCAATAATTTTTCACAAATATTCCAAATATTTCTGGTAGTCTCATGATCGCGATACACATTGTATAAAATATAGAATAGACCTACTAGAATGATTCTACAAACACTTTGAAAAACGTCAATGACTGAGAATTGGCAAGAATCTCAATAATTGATTTGAACATAAATAATAGTGATGTCAGGAAGATTATATTAATTCACTGGTCGTCAAACAACAATCATATAATTGTCATATCAAATCTAGATCAGAACTAGACTACTTTCATAAACACAAATCCACTATTTAAAACTACTGGCACAATGAATTCGGGAATTACATTTCCGGTCTCTACTAAACAACTGAATCTCATCCACAAGTGACATTTAATTTCATTCATTTTCAACCTATTCATTTAATAATACCAGTACAGATATAAAAAAATGAAAATTGGAAAAAAATGAAATAATAGTTGAAAAAAAAGTAAATAATGAATAATAAAAATGAAAAGACAGGTGGGGGCTCGATCCCAGGTATTTTCACCTCCCTAGACCGCCCGTTTCCGAGATTCGGAAAATATATCTATGTACAAGATTAACTCATTTAAATATTAAAGATAAATAACACGTACATTGTATTAAACTAACATGCAGTGGGTTTTTATAAAGAACACGATAAATTTAGGAGAAATAATTCTATGTGGTCGCAATAAATCATAGAGTAAGCAACAACACGTCTAAACAAATCTGTCAGCCACAGATATAATTTTTCTTTGCTGATAGTTGCTTACGTCACAGCAAAAATAAAATTTCTCAGAAGCGTTACTGAAGAACACATTTCCATAGATATACATATATAACTGATAAAATCGTGTAGGAATTCTACTTTCTATGAAATGTATCGATTTATTTTTGGACCATTTCGGATAGTATACGCAATACAGACTAAAGTTAGAACTCGAATTATAGGAAGTAGTATCATTTGTTTTGACCATATTTTCCGTATTTGTTGGCACCCTGCCACGTTCTGCGGTGGAAAGTTTCGTTTGACGTTACAGTGCGGCTTTGCGAACCATTGTGATCATAATAAATGGACTTTGAATATCATACCTTATTTATCTGGAAAAGTATTTCTAAAATTTGCTATAAGGAAAAATGAAGGATGTTATATTTTTTAAATTATTTGTATACTATCAAAAATTGTACACCTTTCGTTATCAAGCTAGAGTGCTATAGACAATTCATCACTTTTATCAAAAATCAAAACTAATTTTCACGCATTATCATGTGAGATAGTGGTTAAACTAAACTTTTATATAAGAAATCTATTGCACGAAATTATAGTATTTTTTAATAATTTGGACGTGTCTTTAATAATTTTACAAATAATATGAGCGTGTCATTTTTACATTAGACATCCGTACGGTTTGTTGCACTTGCACTTGTTTACAAGTTTAATTGAATAAAGAATGATGACAGAGCATTGCTGGGCATTTTTTCGGTGTATCGTTTTTTTTATATACGGAAATTATAATTTAGATACAATTTATAATAGTTTTACTTAAAAAGAACTAACTTGAAGAAAATGGAAAATAAAATAATCTAAATCGTGATATTAGGATAGGCGGAGTCTTGTGATTTCCAGGCCGTCCAATTTCCTACCTGCGCTATTATAATTTTGGTATGGTGGCGAAATTTACCTTCGTATTCTACTGATATTGTAGCAACTTTCATTGGCCTGAAGAAACGGATAAAATGAAGTTTTCTAAAAATTAATACCTATATCGATTCATCGCCCTCAAAACCTCTTGCATACTAGATTTCATGAAAATCGTTGAAGTTCCATAATTCAGATTTTATATATAAACTAGCGACCAGCTTCAGCTTCGCGCGGGTATAATATACATAGTCTATGTCACTCAGTGAAAAAAATGATTAAAATCGATCACATTACAAACCTCAAAAATAACAGTATTTCTCTACTCCGTATTGAATGGTATTATACATATAAACCTTCCTCTTGAATCACTCTATCTATTAAAAAAAAACCGCTGTAAAATCTGTTGCGTAGTTTTAAAGATTTAAGCATACATAGGGATATAGGGACAAACAGAGAATGTGACTTTGTTTTATATTATGTAGTGAAGAATTGCACGGTTAGAGGTATGGATTTTGATTTTTTATTATAATAAAAGGGTGTCCACGTACCCTGTGTGCATATAAAGGCGTTCCTCTGTTTATATCCGTCGACGTAGTTGGCGTTGATGTAGTCCGAGCTGGGGTCCTCGTCCTCCAGCGATAGCAGCACTCGCGAATGGTCGTAGCACAATACATCCGTGTATCTGTTCTTGGCGAGATTACTTGGTAATCTGGAACAAACATAAATCACGTTAACTAGCGATCGACGGATGATCAAAAAATGATCAGATGTCCATACTAATAATATAAATGCGAAATTCCGTGTGTGTCTATCTGGGTTTCATGGCTAATAAATCTATACTAATATATAAAGCTGAAGAGTTTGATTATTTGAACGCGCTAATCTCAGGAACTACTGGACTGATTTGAAAAATTCTTTCTGTGTAAGATAGTCCATTTATCGAGTAAGAATATATAACATCACGCTAAGATGAATAGGAGAGAAGCAGCAATGAAAAATACTGCTAAAACGGCAAAATTTAAAGCTTTCCTTGCGTGCGCTAAGAAAACGGTGAGAGTTATTCAATCTCTCATAATTAACTCACGATAACTATTTTTATGTTCAAAATTTCAATTAGAGAAAAAATTTGTGACACTGATTTCCACGCTGGCGAAGCTGCTGGCACAGATAGTTTAAACTATACTTATATAAAAAAGAGGAAAACTTATATGTATCACACAAAAAGTACAGGACCGATTTAAAAATTCTTTCACCATTGGAAAGCAGCATTTTTAGTGAGCTACATAGGCTATATTACATTTTCAAAAAAAAATAGGGATCCGTAATAAAAATGTATAAGGTGTAAAAAATTAGTCATAAAAATCTGTCATCGCGTGCGCTGCGGAAATTATTGATGATAGAACAAAAAAATGTTCTACATTATTATAGAACGTATCAATATATACAAAATAGTCCGTGATACTATATATCCAACTACTACATTTATGTCAATATAACTACTTTTTCATTAATTAGATTATGAATGTCAGTGTAATTAAAAACTGAGAAAACTAAGTTAAAATAAATCTTTTATCTTAACAAGAATAAATCTATAGTCCGACTTATTAGACTTTCCACTGCCATGAGATCGGTATGTACGCCGGTGAAAAAGCGGGATATTACAAGTAAAGTAACATAATAAAATCAATTCCAACACAAAATTGTTTTCCAATGTAACTAAAGGCAAGATTCACTCACTTGGCATGTTGGAAAGTCCCGTTGGGCGGCCTGGCTCGTATCTCCTCGTATTCAGCCACGAGGCCGCGCCGCCCTAGCGACTGCACCCGCGCTAGTAGAGCCGCAGGAGTCTCCCCCGCGCCCCCGCCGCCGCACTCCTCGTCCGAGAGCCCGGGCGACGCTTCCCCTGATGACCAAGTACCACGCGCTAGACAAGGGCAGGAGGATGATGATATACATGCGAGAGTAAAGCTAAAACCGCAAATAAAACTAGGTATCCTAAACAAAGTGAAACAGTACTTCACACCTGAACAAATCTTCACTACATAGTATAAGTCACATTCTTTGTTTGTCCATATATCCCTATGCATGCTTAAATCTTTAAAACTACGCAACAGATTTTGATGCGGTTTTTTTAATAGATAGAGTGATTCAAGAGGAAGGTTTATATTTATAATAACATTCAATACGGAGTAGAGTAATACTGTAATTTTTGGGGTTTCTAATGTGATGTCGTAAATAATTACATTTTTTTTCCGCTCACATTGCAAACGCAGGCTGAACCTTACGAGATTTATCAAAATGATGTACTAAGTATTTGTACACCTTGAAAAGGTCTACAGAAAAGTCCGCTATGGTATATGTCTATCTCTTATGGATAACCCACAATAGCATTTTTTTGTCATTTTCTTTTTACGAAAATAATGCCTAATTACCGAAGCAATTTTAAACAATACAGCATTAATCATTATCCAATTAAATACCTTAAATACATTGTTTATTTAATATAGATCTATTAGACCGTTTACAGCATATAATTTAAATGAACATTTTCGAAGATATTACAGCTTTAAAATGCCGCGAGGAGGGCGCTGAGTGACTGAGTTCACTGAGTGACATGGGCTATACATTTGTATACCCGTGCAAAGTCGGAGCGGTCCGCTAGTAACCTTATATAAGGCTCAGGTCCGTTCTTGTATGGAGTACTGTAGTCATCTTTGGGATGGGCTCCGCTAAGTACCAAATTCAGACACTTGGCTCTGTGGATCGACGCGCCAAAAGAATCATAGGCGATAGTAAGCTAGCTCAAAACAGGCTCACTCTAGAGCATAGACGTACAGTCGCATCGCTTTCTATTTTTTACAGGATATATTTCGGAGAGTGTGGCACAGATCTTTTTGATATGATCCCTCCCTCACCATTCTCTCTACCAAGTAAAGGGGACTCTTTAACACTCACGAGTTTTGTAGACGCTACGCTGCCCTTTATACAATCTGCCACATAAAAAATTTAATTCGGTCACTTTAATACTAAGCGTGCGATTTATATAATGATAAATGTTGAGTGTACTATCCGTTTCCATATCCTTTTGTTCCGCAGCTTTAAAACACAGCCGTCAAATGCCCCTATCGCTATTTGTTTAAAGTTACGTTTTATCAAGATTATAATACAAAAACTAAATATTTACTTACTTAAATAGGAAAAGTGAATAAAGAATGAAAAATATATGTTTCGCACAAAATAACGTTTATTCATATACTTTAGTTTAAACAGTAAAAAATAATATATTGACATCGTGTGCAAATAATAAAATATACTCGTAAAAGTTGATGTTTATGGCACGTTGTTATTATACGTTTGAAGCAATATAGTCAGTACATTGCCTTTGTATATAGCCTGTTTTTATTTAGAAACTTATGTGTAAGACACATAAATTGATAATTGTAATTTATTACACGCTTTTCGGTGAAAGAAAACGTTCTAAGGAAACCTGCATATCTCTGGAAAATTCTTAGGACATGCGTAACCTACCAATCCACATTGGAACAGTGTGAACTAATCTAAAAGGAGGGGCGACCTATTAATAGTCGTAGTTGTAATAACTGTCTTGAAAATTTATTCATTTATTCTATTATATAAATGAATAAATTTTCAAATTTTCAATTCAAGTTTACTATGCAACACGAGTCCTTGGATCAATTGGAAAGTAGGTATTTCAACATATGTTACACGTTAATGAATTGTTTAATTTGACGTCTTATTAACATATTTTCCAATTTACACTACCATCAGGACTTAAATATGAAAATAAACTTGCGATATCTATGTCGTAATATAAAACAAACAAAAATATAAGTAACGTGGGTATAGATAGTATTGACTTTTTTACTTATTCTAACTTTTTTAAATGGTCACGAACAGTCCAGACGAATAGAGTATTCAATGGACTAAAATACGTAAGTTGCATGCTTAAATAAGAATTTGATGTTCAACATTAAATGCTTATTTAATCCTCTGTACAAAATGTAATATATTTAAATGAATATTTTAAACAATATCGCAAAATATAAACAGACGGCGACGCGTGACCGGGTTCTGCTAATATTCTATAAATTTAATAAGGAATAATATTGGGTTTGCATAAAAATAAGTACAAATTGTATTACTTATGTGATAATATATGAAGCACAATTGAAAAAAGAGTGCAAGTTCGTCCAAGACTGTAATTTCAGTAACAAAATAAACAACCAATTTTTACTGGGTCTGTTTTTATAGGTCGAATTTCTTTTCGGTAAGAACTATGACAGCAAATTGCTACTTAATATAAGTAAAAGGACTTTTAACTATTAAAAAACATAGTGAATATCATTGCTAACATTTAAATTACCCTTTATCGATTTATGCAGTATTTTGCCCATTAGCATTGCATATGATTTTTATTCCTATCAAACTAATAACATACCCGTATTTAGTTTATCCAGATTCATTTAAGTTAAAAGATAATATAATGGACCGTAAATTTCCTTGTGAAATATCTCGAAGTTATCCAATGTTTGTAAATAATTCTAAAACTTCAGTAAATGAATTGTCATTTCTCTTTTAAATATGTTTGAAACTGAGGAGGTTTTACTACTTTCAACAAGATCCTTACATGTTTATACCTTTACAAATCCAATATTATTATCATGTTCATTTTTTTGTTATTTAAAAAAATGGATGTATTTCCTAACAAAATAAAAAGCATTTTTAGTTAATGATTGCGTTCAGTTCATTACCTTCGTGTGATCGTCTATCGATTTAAAAAGAACAATTTAGTCAATTTCCTAAGCTGTGTGGTACCCGGCTGAGTAGAATAGACCACCCTAATTTTTTACCAAGGTGTCGTAAAAGGCGACTAAGGTAAGTTGACCCGCCGTCTAGTATGTAATAGACAACCCTTATTTCTTACTGAGGTATCGCAAATGCGACTAAGGTGAGTTGACGTCAACCAAGCAGCCGGACGTAAAATACGGCACAACATGTTTGTATCATGTTGTATCGATCCCACTTAAAGTAGGATAAGGGGAAAAGGATGATGAATTTAATCAAAATCCTAAACGTGTAAAAAATATATGTTATACCTATGTTTAATTTCAAAGTGTACTTACTAATTAAGTCTAAATCATCCTCGTCTCCAGAATTGATGTGTCCAGCCTTCATGTCGCCATTGTAGCCATGCATGTTTCTGCGATTAAATGAACAATTTTGGACTACAATCTCCACTTTCTATAATAATATATGTAAATACATAAATAAATTTGATAGGATATACATACGTTCCTAAGCGTTACACTACACGCATAGAAGTCTGTACATTTTCTATAGTTTAAAAAGTGTAAAATACCTGAGTGGGCTCGGGTCGCAGGTGTATGGTGGGTCCCCGCTGATGTGCATGATGTCAGAGCCGTTGTCGAGGCGGGTCACGCGGTCGCTGGTCATGTCACACGCAACCTCCTCATTTATTATACCTGCCGACGATATAACACTTCAAATATCACTCGTACAAATTGCAATACAATTTTATCACTTCAAGAATTAGTACATTTGAAATTTCTCCAATTAATTAATTGAATGAATTGAATATATTTCGTCTTTCCTTATAGATCAAAAGTTCCTTATAGATAACCAATTAATTAATTTAATGAATTAATTACATTTCGTTTTTCCTAATAGATCAAAATATCATCGACAATTTTTTTTTAATCACACGTCGAATACTTAATTTAGTGTAACAGTAACAAATATATATTAAACTAACAATCGCCAGCGGCTCCGCCCGCGTGGACAGATTAGAACCGTTATATTTATAGTCTTTTGATGACCATTAATATGGTTTTTTGAATAACTATCACGGTTTACTTAGCGCAAGCAAGAAAAGCTTCAAATTTTGATGTTTTCGTACTATTTTTATTGCTGCTCCTCTCCTATTCATCTTAGCGTGATGTTATGTATAGCCTATATATAAGCCTTCCTCGATAAATGGATAATGTCTTATACTGAAAGAATTTTTGAAATATGTCCATTAGTTTCTGAGATTGACGCTTTCAAACAATCAATCAAACAAAACAAATAAACAAACAAACTCTTCAGCTTTATATATTAAATAATATAGCAAATGTTATACAAAGGATTAGGCTCCATATCTAAGTCTTAGCTCTCAAGCATTACGCCGGAATGACGGCAAATCTCTGCGGCGTCACCTTTTCTAAGCAAAAATTATTCGAAGAAAAAAGAAATTATCTTATCTTTGCTAGAATAATAAGGTGAATATTATCAATGGCTTGAGTACATTTTAGTATTTCGCACTAAAACTCCTCTTTAATATAAATGTATGTATTTATAGATCAACCAAATTCCATAATTTTATGTAAAGTTAATTTAATTTAAGCCATTAGCTGTGAAACAATGCTTTTTATAATGCAACTATTGGCAATAATGACCCGGATGAGTTAGATTAAGAACAATAAATAATATTGGATTGGAAAACTGTACCTATCCCGCCGTGTAGTATCGGGCTGAGTAAAATAGACTACCCTCATTTCTTAGCGAGGTGTAAATGACGACTAAGTTAAGTTGACGTCAGGCAGGCGGCCGTAAAATAAAGCCAAAACATGCAACATGTTAAAACACGTTGAACCGTTTACTTAATTTAGAGTAAGATAAGGGCAGGAGAATGATGGAAAAGTAACCCCATCGGGTTGTGACAAATCACGACTGAATCAACCCGTAACTGAGTAACAGCGAGATACAATTGTTTCATATCTAGTTTGGATTTAGCACATCAATAATGATGAACAAGTACAAACAATTTTGCGATAACATGCAAGTGCGTTAATTGACAACATTTCCATCGTCGATAATAGAACAATTAACGTGCAAATACTAAATATGGTCATAAAATCTAACAGAGTAGATGATATAATAGTGACTCAAAAACAACTATTACTTAATATAAGTGACTATAATCGTAATGGACGCCGCCAGGAATATTTTAAGGTACATCTGCATCTACATATACTATTAACAATGCCACGTTGATATTTTACATATAAGTGATCTAAGATGCTACTTAAAGTATTCTGTAAACATTTGATACATTTTCGCAAATTATCATAATACTTTTTTTAGTCCAAACTTATATAAATAATAACAAAATTCGGTCTTTTACGCTTTCGGGACTAATCTGCTTGAGCAATATGAAGTTCGGTACAATTTATGCTAATATATACCGGGCTAACATGTAGGAAAAAGTAATTCCCGATTTTCCTTCGGGATTAGGAAAAACCTAGTATATAATTGTTAAGCTTAACTTAGCTAACTTAGCATTTAAGTTGATTCGAATGTATTATGAGTACAGCTTTTTAGAAATAAATAACTTTTCAACGCACAATAAAGCATTAAATCAAAAATTAATAAATATAATTAATAAGCACTCACCATTTTGCTGTTTAACCGGTGGTATGTGATTACTAATTACATAATCGTCGATGACGCCGTCACGCTTTGAGTCGAGGTTATTTGTGTAGCAGTTCCTACAATGCTCGAGCCTGTAAGTAAAATAACGCGCAATTTACATATCTAGTTGCAAAACAATAAAAAACAAGCATCTTAGTTTTCTCTTAATATAAATATGACATGTTGAATATTTCATATTCTTAACAGAGAATGTAAACTGTCTATCAGTTTCTTGAAATTCTGGGTATCTATATATTGTAATATTGTAACAGGATTGTAACAATATTACCTATTTAATTAAGAAATTAGGTGAGAAGTTGCAAAGATTTTCAAATCCAAGAATCAGCAATTCTGTAATATGCTTTACATATAAGCATATTCCTTACAACTAATTTACAGCTTCAAGTAAGTCAATATGTTTTGCGGAATTATGTTTTGGTATACCTTAAAGAGATAAGGAAACGTTTTCGATAAGAGATTTTTTAGAAGATTCGATTAGGCGACTTTAGTGTGTTAAGAAATTTTATCAACTATCGTCATATTACAACTAATTTACATACAATAATAACAAATTATAAACTAAAACCTTCATCATCAGTAAGCAGCACGTAAGATTATGAGCTTACCGCGAACACAAATTAATCTCTCTCCAAGTTAAAGTCATTAAACATCAATCAGTACTTTCATAATTCGCGCTGAAGTTGTTCGTATAGCACTTCCTGAAGTGCTCAATACAATAAGTTGAACAATCGAGTTAGCGCACTAATCCACTGCAAAGTGGCTCAGCACACAAGTAAAGTTATAAGCAATTAATGACTAATTAATGGCTTTTTGCATAACTTGACGGCCTTATAATAAAATAAATGCGGCTATAAGGAAAAAACCTCGTTTTAGTCAGATTTCCAAATTGCAAACATCAACTACATGGTTTTACCCAGACCAAGACGACGACCAAAGAGATTATGGCAATCGACAAAAAGCAACATTACGACCCCAAGTCTTGGAATCGTAGACCAAATCCAAATCCAAATCGTTGTCTTGGATCCATGGATCCAAGTGGCAAAAGATCGTGTGGTGTGGAGATCCTGTTAAGAGACCTAGGTCCAGCAGTATCCAAGGCCTAGTCGAACGGTCAACGAAGAAGAACATATTTACGTCTCTGACGTTTCTGACGTCAGTAATACAGACTGGGAGTACCAAATGGATATCCATTGCTTGAAATAAAGTTTCATAGAAAGTGGTAATTGTTACTAGTATTTAAAACAAGAGATAATTTTTCTGAAGAACGAACATATGCAGTAGAACTTCTGCAACACGCAAATCTGCATTGTATCAAGGTAATTAACATTATAATATTTCGGGATGTTTTGATAGATGTTAAAATCTATCATTTTTATGCCTCTTAATAGTAGTAAAAGTAGTAAAAAGTGTCAATTTTCAGGTAATGGAAGCTATACTTTTTACTTTAACATTAGAAATAAAAGATGTAAAGAACAGGACGTAAAGTATAAATTTGTTTTTGACTTAATTTAATAAAGTTTACCTTTTGCAAAACAGTGTGAGTCCCTCGAGTTTTCTACAGAAAATCACGAGATTCTTGTTTGAATGTGACTTCATATGTGAGCTTATGTATTTTTCCAATTCCTATATAAAACAACTTAAAAGAAAATAGTCAAAAATTTGCTCTGAAGGTATGGATAGAATCAAAAATAGATTACGGGAAAGTGAAAGCTCTTTTGTTCTGACAACTTTATATATTTTTAGTTTTCTACTAAGTTTCATCAATTTGCTTTAAAGAATTATCCTTGCAGTAATGTGTAGCGGACATAAAGACATATTTTCGTATTTATTATGAGTATAGATTTAGTTCAGCACAAAAATAAACAACTTTTTATTCAATAGAATAAAATAATTGATTCCTTCATTGCAATGATTAAAACTATTGTTACGATCTTTTGGTTTCCAACAATTGCGCCAAGACTTCAAATATCCTTGGACTTTACTTAGAAATTAGCTCCTGAAGGTTACAAATCTACAAATTCAAGAATTCTCTAGAGATATGCTGATTTGTTTAATGTGTTCTTTCCTCACCAAACAGCGACGAGTGACGAGTTAATATTATTTAAGCATATACTGCATATGATGTTCAGCAAAGTTTAGGGCCAAGAATTTTGGCATCAATTAGGCCAATGTATTCTATTTGTTCGATAACAAATTACAGGTAGGAAAATTTTATCGTATTTTATTTTTCTACCATAGTAATACATTATCACAGATTAAAACACCGGAATAATAGATTGATACATGATAACACAAAGGCCAATACAAATTTTATAGTAAAAATGTACTTCAAGCTAAAGGCCGTTCCGCCATCGCTGATATTGACGTCATCGCTCTTTTGTTCCGACTTGTATGATGAAGTGGCAATAATTATATTGTCTCATTCAATGAAATCTTTAATATTTAAATCATTTACTTTTTCCTTTTACCTACATTTTTCTGAATTTTGGAAACTGCTTTGGGGCGGAAAAATCGATCTAGCCAGGTTTTGTTAAGAAAAAATGTTGTATTATCCCTGTTTACGGGCACTAAAAAAACTGCTATAAATTTATGAGAAAGCATAATTTCGGAAAGGATAATTTGGTTGTCAATTGCAAAGATAGTGGGTATTGGGCCATTGGGGTAACGGGGGATCTCGAATTCTTAATACTAGGATCGATCCCAGATACAATCTTATTTTTAATTGCATTTTTTTAAAATAAAATTACCAAGCAAGGCTCGGTCACTCAGGTATTACAACTGTAATATACGATATAATTACACATTCAGTTAAATTTTATTTTCTCCATCTATACAAATATTATAAATACGAAAGTCTGTCTGTCTTACTTCTTTCACGGGTACTCTACTCCAAAGCTTGACTCTTTATTTGTAGCAATTCACTTGATCGACTTTATTTTTTATAATCTACTAGCGTCCCGGTGGTCCCGTGTAGTATCCGGCTGAGTAGAATAGACAACCCTCATTTCTTGCAGAGGTATCGTAAAAGGCGACTAAGGTAAGTTGACGTCAGAGAGGCAGCCGGTCGTAAAATAACTAGCCAATAATGTAACAACATGTTTATGTTATAGATATGTTGTGCAGATCCCACTAAGAGTGGAATAAGGGCAGGAGAATGAAGACTAGCGTCCCGGCCACGCTTTTCTGTGGCTCAGTCTGGTTTCGACTTTTTTTTCGAAAACAAAACAGTCATATATAGTCATTTACATTTCAAATTCACAATTCAAAAAATGTTTCGATCACCTACCAATTTTACGGGAATTTCCGCTGGATGAAGTTTTATAAAACTATAGTTTAATAAAACTTCATAGCAAATAACCTTTAGGGGTCGACGGTATCCTTTTATCTCGGCAAGATAAACGTCGTTCCCACTCTCCGACATACGACCTACATATAAACCCATCTTATAGTCGGTCGAGTATAGGCAAGAGACTGATGTTCTGATAGCCAAGCGCCTATATATATCATTTCCCTTGTTATAATTTACCTATCTCCAACTTAACTATAAGCTACATAGTGTTGTTATATTGTTACCCTTATAAAAGACTAGCAATCGCCAGCGGCTCCACCTGCGTGGAAAGATTAAAACCGTAATATAGTCTTTTGATAACCATAAAAATGGTTAAAGTGGGTCAACCTTATAAAACTAGACAAATGCTGTCGCGGACTTTTATTTAGAATTTTTAGAAGGGAACAATTTTGTACTTCATGATTTTTGAATAACTAATATATAATATATAATAATAACAAAAAAGCTTTAAATTTTGCTGTTTTCGTACTATTTTTTATTGCTGCTCCTCTCCTATTCATCTTAGTGTGATATATAGCCTATAGCGTTCCGAAATAAATGGACTATCTTACACTGAAAGAATTTTTACAATCGGTCCAGTAGTTCCTGAGATTAGCGCGATCAAATAATCAATCAATCAAACAAACTCTTTAACTTATAGTATATATTATATTTATACTATATATTAGTATAGATTGTTATAACAAACCCTATTATCACTATTTTCATTCAAACGCTACTAAGACATAATTTTATCGCTAGACATAAACTAAGCGGTCCAAAATCGTATTTATAACTAACTAGGATGTTACTAAATTCTTCAAGTCTAATATGAAAATCGCTTAATTAGGGTATTACTAAATTCATATATGAAAATCGCGGTCCATTTTTTTGGTACAGCTTCCTGATTACACATGTTAATCAGCGAAAACGAAATCTCTGTTGCTTCACGTTCATCGTTCATAAACCAGATACGTCTTGCGTAAGGCAATGTAATGATTATTCAACCATCCCATCTTCCTACATAATATATCGCTCGCCGTATAATATTCTAACAGTGTTTCCCAACGTTGGGCCCACGCCGCATAGGAGGGTAATTTAATTGGGTAATTCTTCTAAAAAAGTTAGACAACGGCTACATGTTACTCTTGATTCTAATACCTTACTCTGAGCTTTATTTCGGTATAGACCTAAGCAAAACCTACAAAAGTCTAGATATATTTTCACACCAAGTGGAAGCAAGAATGTTTTCTCAAATACAACTTAACACCATCAATATTGAGTCAGTAGTATTGCGCAAAAGTGTTGTGCAAAAATAAGGTCTCGGAATTGTCTTAAACGTCTTTACTATTGAAGATAGCGGGATATAAAATACGACTACCGCCATCTAGCTTAAATTTGGAAAGCTAATCTATGAGTATCAATGCAACTTCACTTCCTCATGTACGACGGACGTGATCGGCCTAAGTATTTTCTAATGTTTGTTTGAAGCCCCCTGACTAACAGCACCAGACTCAACTAAAACCAAGAAAAGACGCCCGCCATAATACGGCACGCTACTTGATCACTGAGGTCAAAGCAGCTAAAGAAAAAGTATGCCGACCCGCGAGATCCTATTGCTCAATACCAAATATGAGGACCCCGGGTCAGGTTAATACAAGTTACCTGATACCCTGACAGTGTAAATAAGTAAAGGTGGTACTCACCAAGCAACGTGATCGGGTTCCAATTGTCCGCCGAGTTGCCGCGGCAGGCTCGACCGCGGCACGTGCGCGCCGAGTTGCGGTGCACTCACCGTGTGAACGCGCTCGCGTAGTTTTTCACGCACAAACAATCGGAGGATGCGGAATGGCGCTTTGAACCAAAGCGGCGCGGTCACTATTAGAACCTTCTTTAATTTAGCCGGATAACCGCCCTGAAACAACGAAAACAATTTTAGATCAATATAAATATATTTTATTACAATCAATATTGATTTATACAAAAAAAATATTAATGCACTATAAACTACTAGAACAATATAAGTCGGTACCTAAACTAGATTACCTTAATGTACATGAATGGGCATGCTCATTGTGATAACAGATTCGTTGTTAATGTGTGTGTATACAATGTTGCGTTATTTTTTATTTATTTATTCATTAGAAAAGAGTAACAAAGACTCAGCTATGATAGCAAATTTTCTTTTTTTTTGCTGTTGGTAAAAAAAATAGTGACCAGTTGATTACTGTACCACTGTTGAGCAATAATTTAAAGGAGAGAGGAATGAGTGTGTATACAATGTAGCGCTTTTTTTTAATTTATTTAAAAAGAGTAACAAAGGCTCAGCTATGATAGTAAATTTTCTTTTGTTGCTGTTGATAAAAAATAGTGACCAGTTCTGTGCCACTGTTAAGCAATGGCCTCCTATCTCCGTTGAATTATTGGAGCTTAGAGCGACGTAAAGCGCATGATAAACATGTCATTTAAACATATAAGTTTTTATACAAAATTCATAGATTTTACCCGCGAACCGTACTCACCCACTTTTCGCCATTTTACCATCACATCGTTTTTAATAATGCATCATATGAGAGTAGTACTAAAAGATATTTTTAGTGTTTTTTGCATAATATTTTGCCTGGTAGAAAACATATTTAAAATTATCATATTTAAATTTTCATATTCATTAAAATAGTTGGATAACCATAAAGCTTCATGATTCAAAGACTTACGAATACTCACAAAAGAAATAAAATCAAATAAAAATAATCTTTATTCAAATAAGCTCTTTCAATCACTTTGGAATATGTTTGGAATATGCTATGAACTGGTTCGGGATGTTGCTCTTAGCGAGAAGAACCAGCAAGAAACTACGCGGTAAATCTTTTTAATTTTACATTATTAAATCGCAGTCTTGTATAAATCTGAAAGGGTTTTAAAATCCAGGCGTTTTTGTCATCCAAATAATCTACAATTTTTTAATATGCTTTACGTATAAGCATATATCTTACATATAATTAAAACCTGTGCACATGATGTACACGATATAGGATCATTTTGTATCATTATTCATGTTACATCCGTTTATATCCATCTAATTTTACCACAAGGTCAATAAAATTTCATAGAAAGATAATAACTGAGTTCTACGAAGTATGTGCAATGATCATGGGAAACACAATATTACGTCATCCTACGGACTGGTCCGTTGGCGCAGTCGACAGTGATCCTGCATTCCGCTCCGCGGGTCGTGGACTCTTTTCCCCCATTTTTTTTTACAATTGGTTGGTTATTCTATTCTGGATGTATTTATATATATAAGTATGTACTTAAAATTACATATGTATATTTACCAGTTTTATGACATTCATAACACAAATACTAAGTTAATTTGGAGACGGATTGACCGAGTCAGTAATTGTCCCATATAGTTATTTATTTATATCATAAACGCAGAATGTCTATGCGCGCACCAATTGTGTTTGTGTGTGTGTGGGTGTGGCTGTGTGTGCGTGCGTGCGCGTGTAAGTTTGTGTGTGCCTGTGTTATTGATATACATATTAATAATTATAATTTGTATGAATTAAACTGTGTTTGTCGGTCCTTCTTTAACTTTCAAACGTAACAAAAGATGATTAGACTTTCTATATATATAGATAGTTTGAAGATTGGAAAATGTCATAAGCTTTTTAACCTAAAACCGGTATGCGGGGACGTAATTTTTTTTTTAAATCAATTCATTGCACTAATTCAGGTTATTTATAAAGTTGTGTACAAGCAACAGTATTATTATATTATTAACAGTTACTAAAACCAATATATGAAAATAAAAATTACATTTGGTCTATATTATTTGTAAAGCAAGTCCTACCTTTATATCAATAGCATAAAGTTTCTACAAGTTGACTTTTCAAAAGTAGTCACATTGAAACTAACCTACAATTTCTCTAAAGGAAAATCGTTACAAATATGTCAGCAGAATATCTCGACCGTTGGCGGATACCTTTCCTAGAAATTCTATATCGAGCGACCTCGACGCAAAATGGATTCCAAGTAAACTCTCGAGTGGATCCTAGCATTATGTAGAGGCATTACAATCAGGAAAATAGCTCAGTAGTTAAATAATTTATAGAATTAGGCGTTACTTTGCGGAGATCCATAACACAAAAGTAATAATAAGATTATTTTGCTATAATCCGCGATGAAATAAAGTAGAAAATATATATAATGCTAAATGTAGAGTGGACAATCGGTTATCATACCTAATACATGCAGGATTCGTAAAAAACACATGCACAAACCTCCACCGATATTAATAAAACAATAAACAAACACGTTTTTTTAAACTTAACTGGCTTCTTCAGGCTTCAAACTACATCGTCATATGGCTTAATATAGAGAGACTAAAATTAAAAAAATCTAAATTAAAAAAAAAAGCCATGAAAGGTAGCAGAGAAAGAAATATCGCTATCCAAATATGTGCTTTCTTGTATTACTCAATACCTCAAATATGACCATATAAGCAATTGCTTCCAGGTTTATAAAGGAATCTCTTGTAAACATTATCGACTTGAACGTTTTCGACATACCGACTCATGGTACAAGATCCAATAAGATTTAGAAAACCTTTCTATTCTTATGTATATTCATTTATTGATCCAACGAAGTCCGTACGTATTTGAGTAACAGGGTTGCCAACTGTCAAGAAGATCAGGCACATAGCCAAAACCATAGTCAAGAATCAGTGTTGCGTAGATTTCAAGCAAAATAAATTAATATAGAAAATGATATAAAAATTTGTAACGTATAATATGAATAGCTGGAGTAAGTACTTTCAATACGCAAATAGAACTTAAGAAAAGAATTTAGAATAAATCCTCGCAACGAAAATGGTTTGCAAATACACAAAATAACAGAACGCCAATATTCTGTCAGAACTCTAACGAGATAAATTCTTGTATAGCTATTAATTACATATTACGGACAAAATTAAATAGAAAATACGTATTTCTAGTAGAAGAGTATGCTTTGATAATCGTAATTGCGAGGTAAATGGATTAACTTAAAGGTACATCATTTTTATTGTTTCTGTTCACTAATTCACGAATTAATTTAAAAAGGAATTGTCAATTAGATAATATGCGATAAACTAAGGCAACTAACACTGTAATATAACACCCGAGTTAAGACGTAGTTAATCTAGCTTTGAGATTACTTAAATGAAACCTTGTAAATTGTCTAGCGTCACTTGAACGCAAAATCGCACTAAAGGAACAATTAAGCCACTTTCAAACTTCAAGTTCACATTATCAGCACCAGGGTTAGTTAATGAATCTGATGCGAGTCAGCCCGGGCCTCATAAATATTCAAGATGTCGAAGCTCGGTGATTGGTTAAGGATAAAACGAACTGATTTTAGAGTACAAAACTTATGCCAACTAAATTCTGCCTTGTGTCACTGTCATGCTTGTCGCTTTAGTTGTTCACAGTTAGGGAACATCGAACAAAATTAATTAGGCAAATTCACGATGCTCAAACATGGCTGTGCATATTTTATAACGGTAAACAGGAATACTCGTAACTTGAACAAAGGGCCGTGATGACATATGCTGTTCAAAAATAATAATATTTAATTTACAATATGCATTGTCGATGCATATATGTAATCACCGCCATCTAAGATTTGATAACAGAATTCACTAAATAAAAATATTTCTTTATTGGAGATATGACGTACCGTCAAAAGAAGCATAGAATTATCATACTAGAGTAGAGAACTCACGACTCAAATGCAGCATATTCCAATAAAGAGAAAGCAAATGACGGTGTATCTATCTCTCTCTTTTTTATGTAATTAGACAAACATGAAGTATACGAGTTTCTACTACCCTTCTCATTATTTATTGTTTCACTATCACTTACAGACCTGCCTACAGCCCCCTACTCTAGCACAATATGTTTATGGACAAAATACATAGTTTGACAGACATTAAATACCATCATCATTAATTTAAAAAAAAAACTGTACTCTATATATTGTCTTTGTTGCAACGAGCACTTAGTTAATAGCCTATACACTGTCCATTATATTAACCATCTTTTGACAGATTGACGATAGTGATGTCCTAAAGATTCTCGTATGCGATACCATTCCGATTATAGTACCTACTATCATTAATCGAATTACGTACCTAAGTAATTCGATTAATGATAACCTACGTAAACCAGATTACTACTTGAGAAAAGAAATTCCAACTTTGAGAAAACTTATTGTTTCTTTGAAAAGAAGTGGTCTATTTCATGGTGAAAAATCTTCTTTGGTCAAAGTTTTGAACACAATTGGCTTTTCATATAAAAAGTTAAATAAAAGAAAATTATTAATGGAACGCACAGATATAGCTATAGCACGTTGTGATTTTTTAAGAGAGGCAAAGAAAATACAAGATTGGGCAAATATTGTTTTCACGGATGAAACATGGCTCAACGCTAACCACACACTATCTCGTTTCTGGACTGATGATACTGCTGATTCCACTTCCTCAGTACCAATGGGAAAAGGTGAGCGCCTAATCATTTGCCATGCAGGTACAGCAAAAGGATTTGTACAAGACGCACTGTTGGCATTTAAATCGAAGAAATCAAATGACTACCACGAAGAGATGAATGCAAATGTGTATGAAGAGTGGTTCAAAAAAATGCTCATTTCATTGGAAGAACCATCAATAATTTTTATTGATAATGCGCCCTACCACTCCCGTCAAATTGACAAAATGCCAACACAGGCTAATAAAAAGCATGAAATAATTAATTGGCTTCGGGACAATGGAGAAAATGTGGACGACTCAATGTTAAAAGTTGAATTAATAAAAATATTAAAAACCAAAAAGAGAGCAAAACGCTATGTAATCAATGAAATGGCAGCAGAATATGGCCATACTGTTCTTCGGATTCCTCCATACCACTGCCAGTACAACGCAATAGAACTTATATAGGCACAAGTAAAAGGGCATGCTGCGAGATGCAATACAAGCCCCCCATTCACAGCGAATAAAATGTTGCAATTGCTAAAAAATGCTTGCACCCACGTAACGGCCGAGAACTGGGCAAGTGTGGTGGAAAGAACTAAAAGAGTAATATTCTCTGATTGGGAACGTGATATTGCGTTTGATAATATATTATCTACACAAGAGCTAATAATAACTGCTACTGAAGACTCCTCATCGGAGGAGTCTAGTGTTGATTATCATTCCGACGACTCGTGCTAATAAAATAAATTAAAATATCCTGATTGTTTTATTTGTATTCATGTATTAACTAAGAAGAAAGTAAAACTTTATATAATGTTATTAAATGTCTTTTAATACTCGTAACATCGATTTCTACCGATTATTTTTAATCTGTGGCATAATCGTTATAGTAACCATTATGTGTGACATCACTAAGTGGGCGGTACCCATCCATAAAGTACAAATATTATTTGTATGATATTTGTACGTAAGCAATACAAAACTTAATGAGCGTGAGCTGTCAAAAGACTGATAATATGATGGACGCAGTATAAATATATTTTATAAATTTTATCACCTGCTTAAGAACAATGTCTTTATTTTTAAATCCTACAAAAAGAATTTATAGACAGGATTTACAAGTACTTAGTGCATTGGTATTTTGATTCTCATTAATAATTACATGCCTACGTATGTATTTTATTAACTAGTGGGTATTATGTTTTGCTTAGTAGTGTTTTTTGTTTGATATTATATTACCTTAAGCGCCGCTTACGCATGTAATTCAACCTTACCTGGATTAATGCTTTTTCTGCATTTTAAAAGTATTGCGTATATCTATTACGAATACTTGAATAAAAGAAAAGAAAATATGAATGTGAAAATGTGTTACAAATAAATCAAAAAGCTTCAATTCGTTACTCGGCAGCTTGATAGCTGAAGATGTTATTATTATGCCTATTATAGATGAGGGTCAATAAAACGAAATGTATCCTAGCCTTAGGGTGAACTCAGACACTCTGAACACAGGGGTGCGGGGTCACTGACCCCAGTTTTGAGCTCTCCTCGGTTTATGAAATTATAATGTCTGGCGGCAATAAGCTACCTCCTATATACAGGTCTACACACAACAAAGGTAGAGCAAATGAAGTCAAAATCCTAAAATAGTACTTTTCAACGGATCGTATGTACGGAGTGTGGATGTATATTTATCATTGAATAAAAGTAATTACTATGCTTCATTCATTTGAAATGAGCTGTTAGACTAACCGATTCACAATTAATATAATACGCCACTGATAAATCGTCGAAATATTTAAAAAAGCTTCACAGTGAACAAACGTAATTCAAATTATGTAACGACATGCACTTATGTTTACGACTTCAATAACAAATGTTGCTATAACTGCTGAAATTTTAGGTGTTTAATTAATTTTTCACTTTTCACTTTTTTGTATTAACAAACCACTACGCCACGAAATTCGTTTGAATTCTGATAGGGAATTAATTGTTCAAGAACTACAAAGCTATCATTACAACTGTAATAGAAAAAAATAGAAAACAATGACTAAACGAAATCCATTTATACCATTAAGTTATTATACTAGAGTAGGGAAGTCATATACAGGCCTGTTAGT
Organism: Morpho helenor; assembly: GCA_029227775.1. Taxonomy (NCBI): domain Eukaryota; kingdom Metazoa; phylum Arthropoda; class Insecta; order Lepidoptera; family Nymphalidae; genus Morpho; species Morpho helenor. Next base: position 10,774,422 of record JARGCU010000006.1, read on the forward strand.
GAGAGTGTCGCAACAAATAATGAGAAGGAATACGAAACTATATATACTTATCTTTGTCTAATTACATACATATAAATAAGAGAGACAATAATAGTCAGACTTGCTTTCCCTTAATTGTCGATGGATACATTTTAGGCTGGCTCCTCAACTCTATTATAATAATTTACATCATAAACTTTATTTGCCTTAACATTTTATAGTAATTGCGCAAGCTTTCTGTCTGTAATTAGGATACATACACGAAAACTACGAGCGAAGGCTCTTATGAGCAGTTTCGCAAAACGCCGTTATTAAATTGCTAACTCCTGTTAATTTACAAGATACTACAGTAAAAAATCCTTAAGATACTACAGTAAAAAAAAACCACTGGAATTAGATCCAGGTAACGCGGAGATCACATGGGCCAATCCACCTAATAAGGTAAGCATTATTTTAGTATTAGTATTTTCTTCAGGTCAGTACTATCTGCACTCGAATATAATACGCAGCACATTTTCCGCATTCAGAAACATACGTGATAGTAATAGTAAAATACATTGATCTCATGGACAATGCACACATATAAATATTTAGTACAATCTAGTCATATGGAAAGCTCATTGGCCGGAATTTTCCGCATCGGACATGGGCAGTCTAGACATCCCGGTGAGGCAGACGGTGGGGTGTAAATATTAATTCGTAATCAAATCCATTTTACTAAAGTACTTTTCCGCCTCGTCCATGAGCAGTCTAGACATGGTGATAAAGCAGACAATAAGTGTTAAGTATTTATTTGAAATAAAATATTAAACTAATGTATTATCCCTTACCGTACAAAAAAAAATATTATGGACAATTATATCCTCCTGCCCTTATCCCACTCTAAGTGGAGTCGGCACAACATGTTATAAACATGTTGTAACATGATTTGATGCGTTTTTACGACCGGCCACCTGCCTGACGTCAACTTACCTTAGTCGTATTTTACGACACCTCGGTAAGAAGGAGGGTGGTCTATTCTACTAAACCGTATACCACACGGCGGGTCGACTTACCTTAGTCGCCTTTTACGACACCTCGGTAAGAAATGATGGTGGTACTATTCTACTTAGCCGGATACCACACGGCTAAAAATATATTATGAACTAGCTTTTACCCGCAACTTCGTTCGCGGGGACTGTAGTCTTGGAATTACCAGTAGCTTCTGTCACTCTCCAACTGCAAATATCTCTATAGAATAATCAGAATAGTCAGAGAGATTTATAGTTTAATCAAGAGCATAATTTTATTATTTTAGTAAATAATCCGTACATGAAACAAATATTAAAAGGAGACTTCCTAGATTGGGCTTATCTGTTACAATAAATTCCATATATGTACATCAAAAAATTCTTAATTTTTTCAGGTATTAAATATCATTATAAATATTATAAACTAATAACGTGCAAGAAAACTTTAATAATAACATTTATATGTAACGTATGAATTGTCAATCTGTTTTTTTTAATTACCCATATAGGTTCAGCGCTGGATTCCAAGTTTTTAGTATAAATACGAAAAAAATATATTATTACAACATTTTTAAATTATGTTTTTGTGAACATAATGTTTTAAAATAATTATCTGAAAATATATTAACGTCTCGTTATGAACTGTAATGACTTTTCAAATAAAATTGTTGAAGTTTATAAACGCAATCAATTTGTTGTCTATGTTTGTACTTGTCTCTGCTACTTATATCTATGTTAGCTCTAGTTGTCTTTTACTTTCTTCTTGGTCTGTAACGTTCTACTGCTCTGGCTATTGTTCAAGTTATCCCATTAAATCTCGGTTCACAAATATATTATATTTCATTTTACCTCATAATCCTTCAGGTTATGGGCCCAGAACAACGACATATTGTGTATTTCTATATATCTAAAGAACCGACAAGATTATTTTATAACCTAACGACGACACAGTGGTTTTGACGATGGCCGGCGCCATGTGTACAAATAATTTCATCGATAAATTAAAGGGAATAGATAATTATACATCATGGAAATTTATGATGAAAATGTTATTGATACAGGAAGATCTGTGGGAATGCGTTGAAAATAGCGTTAATGGTGATGCGAAAAAGCAACAAAAGGCGTTGGCGCGCATTGCTTTGGCTGTACAACCCTCAGCCATTCCTCACATTCGTAACGCCAAGTCAGCACACGAGGCGTGGAGCAGTCTCGAGAAAGCGTATGAAGACCGAGGTTTGTGTCGCAGGTTAGGACTTCTGCGAACATTGTTTGCAACGAAGCTGGACGAGAGCGATAACATGGAATGCTACATCAATAAAATCACCGAATTGTCACAACAGCTAAGTGAAATAGGATCTCCTTTAGAAGACGATTTTATTGCTGTAATTATGCTTAGTGGGCTATCATCTGATTTCGAACCCCTTATTATGGCTATGGAAAATTCTAATGTCAAGCTTTCCAGCGAGATAGTGAAAGGGAAATTACTTCAAGAAAACATTAGAAGAGGTGATAAAAATGAAGCTGCATCTGCCTTGCTTGCTCGCAAACGTCTAAGATGTTACAGATGCAAGAAAGTAGGACATTTTATGAAGGATTGTCCTAAGTCAGCACATACGATAGATGTGAAGGCCAATACAGACCAATCCAAGGCTCTACTAATTGCATTGTCAGCAAACATCAAGCATGGGCAGTGGTATGTTGATAGTGGTGCCACGGGGCACATGTGTGGTGATAAAAGCATAATGTTTGATTTTAGTGATGAAAAATCTATTGAAGTTAATGTAGCAAATGGTAATAAATTGTACACTTCTGGAAAAGGTTGTGTAAAAGTTTGTATGAAAAATGGTACTGTAAGGACAATAAGTAATGTTTATTATGTGCCTAATTTAACATTTAACTTGTTATCGGTTAGTGCTATGGTTAGCAAAGGATTTAGAGTGGTGTTTAGTTCTGGCATGTGTCAAATTTATGACAATAGGATTGTGATAGCCACAGCCACTCAGTGTGATGGTATCTATCGATTAGATTTGTTGAAACCATCCCATGACTGTAACCTTACAACATTGTGTGATATCTCCTACAGTTTAGCAAATTCAGATTATGCCGAGAAGACATGCAGTGAGAATGATCCATCAACAGTGATAGACTCTGCGATGATGACTACAGAAAAAGAAGTCAAGGTATCACAGCAGGTTTGGCACAGGCGTCTGGCACACCTGAACTTCCGCAGTATGGAGCTTATGAGAAAAGGTATGGTTACAGGTATTTCTTATGATAATAGCGCTGTAGAAAAATGTGTATCGTGTGTCGAAGGAAAGCAGACCCGATCCCCATTTCCCAAAAATTCTTTTACTAGAGCTACAGAGAAATTAGAACTTGTACACAGTGATCTGTGTGGTCCTATGCCTAGTAAATCGTTCAGTGGTGCAAAATACTTTATGACTTTCATAGATGATTATACTCGAAAAACATTTATATATTTCTTAAAGGGAAAAGATGAAGCTTTTAAAACATTTATTGCCTGGAAAGCTTTAGTGGAAAACCAGACTGATAAAAAACTTAAAATGATACGTACTGATAATGGAACTGAATATTGTAATTTAAAATTTCAGAATTATCTAAAGGAGCATGGGATTGTACATCAAACAACTGTGCCATACTCTCCTCAACAAAATGGAGTTGCTGAACGTGCTAATAGAAGTATAATGGAGAAGACACGCTGTATGCTTCAGGAAGCTGGCCTTGGACCTAAGTTTTGGGCTGAAGCTGCAAATACAGCTGTCTATTTGAAAAACCTATCTCCAACTATAGCAGTCAGAGGGTGTACTCCAGAAGAAAAGTGGAGTAATCGCAAGGTATCAGTTTCACACTTAATCACTTTTGGTTGCATTGCTTATTCACATTTAAATAATCGTACCAAGTTAGAACCTAAAGCGAAGAAGTATATTTTTGTTGGATATAATGAACATACAAAGGGCTATAGATTATTAGACCCTAACAATCCAAAAGATTGTGTAAAAGCTAGGAATGTTACATTTTTCGAAAGTAAATATATTAATGAAAATGATGTATCAAATAATGATAATCATAGTAAAGAGTATACAGAGTATACACAAATAGCTACAGATATGAGTAACGAGACACAACCTCTAACAGAATCATCAAGCGAGGTAAATTCTGATAACACATCTAACCAAAATGAACCGAGGTATAGTGTGATATCTATTGATGATACTGTGAATGAGGAAAGTTTTTATACGGATAATTCTTCGGATGAAACTTATATTCCAGACATAGGAGAAGAGTCATCAAGTTCGTGTCCTGAAGAAGACACCAGCCTAGCTATGACTACTCAACTCATCAATGAAGAAACTTGCATTGATGAACCACAGACTGTAAATGAGGCATTGACAGCTCCAGATGCAAACAGCTGGAAACAAGCAATGAAAGATGAGTATGGATCTTTTAATGTCAACAAATGTTGGACACTTACTGATCGAGTTGATAGCCAAAACCCTATAAAATGTAAATGGGTGTTTAAAAAGAAACTGGATGTCAATGGTGAACTTCTAAAGTACAAGGCTAGACTAGTAGCAAAAGGTTTCACTCAACGTTATGGAATAGATTACAATGAAACCTTCTCCCCTGTTGTTAGATATTCCAGCATTAGAACACTGTTAGCTGTTGCTGTTGAATATAATATGAATATTTGGATGTAAAGACAGCATTTCTAAATGGCGATCTTCATGAGTTAGTATATATGGAGCAACCTGAAGGTTTTGTTATTAAAGGCGATGAGGATAAAGTATTCAAGCTTAACAAGGCCATATATGGTCTGAAGCAAGCAGCAAAAGCATGGTATGAAAAAATTAATAAAATATTATGTGAAAAATTAATGTTTACCAAGTCATTATTAGAAGCTTGTGTGTATTATAAGTCTAGTCGAAACAAACTTATTATAATTGCTCTGTATGTGGATGACATTTTATTAATGTCAACATCCAATACTAATGATGAAGTTATTAACTTAAAGAACAAACTCAAAAGTGAGTTTGAGATTACAGACCTAGGGTCAGCAAGGTATATCTTAGGAATGAGGATTACTAAATATGAAGACAAAATAATCTTAGATCAAATACATTATATTGAAAAAGTATTACAAAGATTCAAAATGCAGGATTGTAAACCTTCAGCAACTCCTATGGAACCTGGTGTGAGACTTCAAAAATCTATTAATCACAGCAGTACTGAGTATGATTACAGAAGCCTTATAGGCTCATTAATGTACATTGCAGTAGGTTCTCGACCTGACATAGCACATGCAGTTAGCTACCTGAGCCAATTTAACGACTGCTATGATGAAACACATTGGAAATCTGCAAAGAGAATACTACGCTACCTGAAAAGTTGTAAAAATTTAGGTCTGCACTTTGTGAAAGGAGGAATTAGTATTACAGGATATGCAGATGCTGACTGGGGAAGATGTGATGCAGATAGAAGATCCTATACTGGCTATGTGTTTCAGGTTGGCAGGTCTATAGTTAGTTGGGAAAGTCGAAAGCAACGCACCATCGCCTTATCAAGCACAGAGGCAGAATATATGTCTCTCTCTGATTCTGGTAAGGAGGCACTGTTTCTACGTAATTTTTTGCAAGAAATATTAGGTATATTGTGTAAAGTTACAATTTTTAATGACAATCAGTCAGCACAGAAACTATGTAAAAATACAATTTTTCATGCCAGGACTAAACACATTGATATTCGCCATCATTTTATTAGGAATCATATATCCAACGGTTCTATTGATATTAAATTTATGTGTACTAAAGATATGATAGCAGATTTATTTACTAAACCATTGTCTAAAGAAATGCATAATAAGTTTGTAAAACAATTAATGTTACGATGATAACAAAAACAGTACTTATGTATATTATAAATATATATTTGAAAGAACATCTTTGTTTCAAAATCTAAATGTCTGTTTGAAATAAACCTAAGTATTAGTATGTATAATAACTTTGTTAAGTACATTATAGTTGAACATTATGATATGTTGTAAAGAGAAAAGCTGTTTAAAATAAAACTATAAAAATCTGGATGTAATAACATTACTACAATAGTTTGAGAGCCAGTTTTTTTTGGACATGAATGAACAAAATTGTATTGGTTTAAGGGCCAGTGTTGAAGTTTATAAACGCAATCAATTTGTTGTCTATGTTTGTACTTGTCTCTGCTACTTATATCTATGTTAGCTCTAGTTGTCTTTTACTTTCTTCTTGGTCTGTAACGTTCTACTGCTCTGGCTATTGTTCAAGTTATCCCATTAAATCTCGGTTCACAAATATATTATATTTCATTTTACCTCATAATCCTTCAAAAATAATACTGTAATGACAATCAAAATAAAAATGGTGTTAAAAGTAAAAAATACATGTCAATTATTAGTCATTTTTTACTTGTTGCCATAGACTACTATTCTAAAGACTTCCGTAAATTCAGATTTGACTTGATTTTGACATATCGTGAATAAAAAAATCCATAGTTTTATTACAGATGGCGTTTTGAATGTCATCCTATTTATTTCCTGTTGAATTAAAAGAATTTCTATAGCCTATATGGTACCACAGTGTATAAGGAATAATGTGCCAAATTACATCGATACTGGTTCAGGGGATACAGACAGGGACAGACAGACAGACAGACAGACAGACATACTGAGACAGACTTTTGCATTTTATAATATTAGTAAGGATAACGATAGATTAACAATTTAGAACCACTCTATATTATGAAACAACAATGTCCCCGCAGCTATCTGTCTGCTCACAATAAACTTAACAGCTAAATAACGGACTTCATTCAATAGAAAAAATCTATACTAATATATAAAGCTGAAGAGTTTGTTTTCTTTGAACGCGCTAATCTCAGGAACTACTGTGCCGAATTGAAAAATTCTTTGAGTGTAAGATGGTCCATTTATCAAGGAAGGCTATAGCCTATATAATATCACGCTAAGATTGTCCCTCTCTAACAGTTCAAAATAAAAATATAAAAGTTTGCGACAGCATATGCATATCTAATTTTTAATGTTAACCCACTTTTACCATTTTAAGGTAATTAAAATACTATATTAGGTACGGTTTTAATCTTTGGTTGGCAATTGCCCACGCGGGCATTTGCCAACGGCAATAATGAAATGAATGCCTTCAAAGAAAAAAATGTTTCAAACATGCACCCTTCATTAACAATAATATAACTTGGTTAGACGAAATCCTTACTCTTAAATCTTACCCGTAAGTGTGACTCACCGTTCAGTTTAGCCCGTGCATTATAATGCTATCGAAAAGTGTATGTTTGTTTGTTATGCCTAAAGATTATTGTTATGCCTTATTAGTGTATTGTTTGTTATGCCTAAAGAACTCAATTAAAAATGGGAATTTCTTTAAAAAATCAGCTTCAGACCCGCCTTCAGATTATTTCTCATAAAAAGATTTTTGTGCTTCTCTTGGTAATATATGTAATTCAGTAAGTTAGATCGCTTCAGGAACGGCGAGAAATGGAAAAAATGTAAGTGAAAAAATGTAAAACCAGTATTTGCTGACCGATTGAAATACAAAATACCCTATATGTTGAATGAGGTTTTCTCCTACATATTAGTGAAAAAAGCATCTAAGGCGGGTCAGCAGTTTCTGAGATTAGCGGGAACAAATGCACAATGGCTAAAAAGCTGGAATAAAAATGTGAAATTCCTCAAAAAAGTCGGCTTCAGACCGGCCTAGGTCTCATAAAAATATTTGTGCTTCTCTTAGATATGGTAATATATGCAATCCAGTAAGTAAAATCGCTTCAGGAACGGCAAAAACGGAAAAAATGCAAGTACCAGTATCATAGTATATGACCTTTCAACTTAAAATTGACATATCTTTTTTATTTGTTGACCGATTGTAATAAAACATACCCTATATCTTAAGTGAGGCTTTCTACTGCATATTAGTGAAAACCGCGTCCAAATCGGATCAGCGGTTTCTGAGATTAGCGGGAACAAACGCACAGACATACAGACAAACAGACAAAAATTTCAAAAACTATTGTTTCATGTTTAGAAGCGTGTTTTGAGACGACAATTTTTTTCTAAAAAATATGAAATGTACAGATTTGGCAGCTCTACGATTTTATTATATGTATATTGATTGATGATGATTGATGATGATGATATATTTAAAAAATATATAAGTATAATATAAAAGACGACGATATTTCTCCTTTATACTTATTTAATAAATAAAAAGCAGTTTTCCCAAAGTCAACCCATTTACTCTTTCTCAAAAACCCAATGACACAAATAAAATATGACAGCCTTGCATGACATGCTTTTTCATAATAATGACCAACTCTATAAAGGAAGTTGTATTAAAAACATGTTGTAACAGTCGACCATCTTGACAACATTTTCGACCCCGCAAATCTCATAAGCTGACTTCTGGGAATGAATCTACCACCGATTCGGAATGCTGATTGTTCTGAGAAGAATCGGCAAGAAACTCAATACTTGCTCTTTTAATCTGTAAAAGAACACCGCACATGCCATGACATGACAGGACTACGCTCACGCTTTATGCTCAACTCTTTAAGCTCACGCTTTATGCCCAACTCTTTAAGCTCAACTCCTTAAGCTTTTTGCACTGTAAGCATTTCGCACCTTAAGCTCACCCTCAATCACTGTCATGGCATTACACAGCTCAATTAGTGGCAACCAACTCAGCAGATACACACGTAAGCAGACTCGCAAATGATAACGCTCAAAGAACAATCACCACTTACAGGCAGAGCCTAGCTGACAGTCGTTGCAGATGTGCACAGTCTAGGAAACAATCGTTACAACTGGAAAGATCCAGAGAACAATCGTCATTCTAGCAGACAATCCCATCGAACAAAAGTCACGGGCGCGTCTAAGGCCTCACATAGCACATCGTCATGTTGATCTTACAGAGTTAATAAACTAAATACCAATTACCATCATTAACCTCTCCAATAAAAACTCAATTTTTTATTCCATAGCATCGCATATCGCAACTATCTCTGAAACTATTCGAAATTCGCACTCTCCGCGTCGTCTCAAGATATTGATCGTCATTTGTCTTTCCTCTGAACTCTTAAAATTTCCAGATATTCCTTTTGTCCACTCTATTTGTGACTTTAGGTTACACCCCCTTCTGTATATAATTAACAACGATATTGCTCCTTTATTCTTATTCAATAAATACAAAGCAATTTTCCCAAATTCAACCCATTTACTCTTTCGCAACAATTCAATGACACATAATGACGGCCACAATATGACGGCCACAATATTTTTCATATTAATGACCAACTCAATGAAGGAGGTCGTATTAAAAACATGTTGTAAAATTGTCAAATCTTTATTATTCACTGACCTATTGAAATAATACATACCCTATATGTTAAGTGAGGCTTTCTACTACATATAAGCGAAAACCCTGTCTAAATCGGATCAGCGGTTTTTGAGATTAGCGGGAACAAACGCAAAGAGGTTCTCAATCGCAAAGAGGAAGAGTTCTTAATCTCAACGATTTTATTATATGTATAGAAGAAGACAAATATATAAAAATTTCAAGTTACGAAAAAAACTTATAATTAATTTATTTATTACCTATTCAGTAGTCCTAGTTTCATTTATGGTAGCTTCTATAAATATATAGTACATAAAATATGAGAAAATCTGTTTTCATTATTCAGATTTTGAAAGAAGAAATATTCAGGTAATGAATAAAGCTGTCTACAAAATATGAGTTGGTTGTTATTTTCCACAAAGGCTTTCAACATTTTAGATCAAAGACAATAGCGTTAGCGTCAACGCGAATTTTAATAAGTAGGCAAGAGTATTATTTGTATAAATATTTTGGTATCATTTATTATAACTTGATGTTATTTAATCTATACATATTAAAATATCCCACGCCGTGTGTTATCCGGCTGAATAGAATAGTACCACCCTCATTTCTTACCGAGGTGTCGTAAACGGCGACTAAGGTAAGTCGACCCGCCGTGTGGTATCCGGCTGAGTAGAATAGACCACCCTCATTTCTTGCCGAGGTGTCGTAAAAGGCGATTAAGGTAAGTCGATCCGCCGTGTGGTATCCGGCTGAGTAGAATAGATCACCCTCATTTCTTACCGAGGTGTCATTAAAAGCGACTAAGGTAAGTCGATCCGCGTGTGGTATCCGACTGAGTAGAATAGACCACCCTCATTTCTTATCGAGGTGTTGTTAAAGGCGACTAAGGTAAGTTGATGTCAGGCAGGCGGCCGGTCATAAAAAACGTAGCCAAATCATGTAACAACATATTTACAACATGTTGTGCCGACCCCACTTAGAGTGGGATAAGGGCAGGAAGACGATAACATATTAAAACATCCCCAAAAGCGTCTGTATGTGATCGATTTTCTCCAAACGGATTTTGTACGGTTTTTACTAAAAGATTGTAATTCTTGTGGAAGATTTAAGTTGCAGTACATTTTAAGCCATTTGAACTAGAAGAGAGAGGAGGTTGTGGAGCAATATATAGGCTACTTAGTGTCTTAGTAGTGAATTTACGCGGGAAAAACTTTGTAACACACTGACTTCCACGCGGACATAGCTAGTGTCTGAACAAAGCAACAAATTTAGTCTAGCTTATTTATAATGTTACTAGCTTTTACCCGCGACTTCGTTCGCGTGATAGGCTGATAATAGATGGCGCTTTTTAGTGTCATCCTATTCCTGTAGATGTAACAGGATTTCTAAAGACTATATGGTATTCCGGTGTTTAAGGAATGTTTGTTCCAAATTTCATACATATTGATTCAGCGGATTCGTCGTGAAAGAGTAACAAAAATATAACCATATTCACAAATTCTCGCATTTATAAAATTAGTAGGATTTTGATAATAACGTTATGTATGCCATTCTAAATATAAAAAAATACGCGCATTTTTGAAATACTGGCCGAATGTAAGAATTCTTTTGGAGAAACTTTTACGCTTTCACTTTTGGCTTATATACAGATGCAACTGCACAATGTGCAAATGATTAAGGACTTGGTACGAACTTCGAACGATGAAATATGATATGCTGTTTGATTAAGAATGAGATAACGTTATTTCTTTTAACGTTAACTGGTAGATTAAATATGAAAATTAAACCAAGTGTCATTATATGCAAGATTTAGGTCTTTATCTTCCATTAATTATAGGAATCTGGACTTCTTCAATACTAACACAATAGCTTCTCACCGTGACTTCGTTAGTGTGTCTTAAAGGCCGAAAGAAAAACTAGCATACCAAAAAGACATCGGTCCAATACTCGTGCAAGCAAGACAATTTTCAAAAATTATTTCAATATGGATAAGATACACACGTGTGGTATCTCATTTCTTACCGTGGTATCGTAAAAGGCGGCTAAGGTAAGTCGATCAGCCTTATGGTATCCGGCTGAGTAGAATAGGTCGCTCTCATTTCTTACCGAGGTGTCTTAAAGGCGACAAAGGTTATTTGACGTCAGGCAGGCCACTGATCGTAAAATAGGTACCGAGCCAAATCATAACACAACATGTATAAAACAAAAAGTCTTATTCCATCATATTAAGAATGCGAGTTTTTTTCTTACCGAGGTCTCGTAAAATACGACTAAGGTAAGTTGACGTCAGGCAGGCGGCCGGTCGTAAAATACGTAGCCAAACCATGTAACAACATGTTGTGCCGACACTTAGAGTGGAATAAGGTCAGGAGGATGATGATGACGAGGGATACGATACACACAGTTGTAATATGAGTAAAACTCTCTTTATAGTAACACAATAACCAAAATATGTATTACGTTTCATTTTCATTCATTATTACTCGGAAGCTGCGCGGCGGCTCTATCAAATTGCATGAAATCGCTGTCGCGCTTTCTTTTACATTCATCGCAACCTGAACTCGTAATAATAAGATATAGTAAATATTTAAAATATAATGTAAATTTGTATATAAATAAATAAAAGATATTGTAACTAGCCTACGAATTTTATGCAAAAAGAATATTAGATTAAGATTAACAATATACTGAACCAAAACAAAATCGACGTTTTCGTCACTCAAATTGAAATTCAAATAAATCTTTAATCAAATTGACTTTACAACAACTTTTGAATCGTCAAATTGCAGCAAGAAACTCGGCGGTCACTCTTTTCAATAATAAATATTTCAAAAATGAATTTTTAATTGTTCACAAATCATAAATCACATTATAATCTTGTGCTAGCTGGTCGTAATTTTAATCCTTGCTTTCTTGTCATTAACATAGTCCTCATCAGTATAACAAGCAAGAACAACTGTTTGGAATTTAAAACATACCATTATCATTCAAAAATGATATTTGTAACTGGTTTTTACTTTTAACTTAGGTAGGTTAAGATTAACAAATTAGTACTATCAAATTGATTTTAATATTTGATCTAAAACGTGTAACCTTTAAGTACATTTTGTAGTGCGGTATAAATTAATGATTTAACTTCTAAATTTCTCCTAGACTCAAGAAATATGAGATGACTTTAACGTAGTAATCAAGCCGCGTATTGTTTGCGAGCACAATACAGTCTGCTAGCGCAGGAATTCCACAATCACTAAGTTAAATTTTAATTATAAGCAAAACTTTAGTTGTTTATGTTCTTTATATTCAAACGTTGCATTGAAATTATGCTATATCACGATCACATCACGATGTATCGAGAGCTTACTGTTTACTAGTGTCTCTAAACGTATTTTTAATCAGTTTTTGTGATATAAAACATTGCTCGATAGGAAAAAATATTTATTTTCTTGCATCACTAACATATGATTCTTCTGAAAAGCTACTCAGTCGGATTGTGTTATAGAATTTTAATTATAACTTTTATTACCAATATAAATCTATTTTCCTTTCATGTACTAGTATGACAGGAAAATAATGTTGAAAATATTGTATTGAATAATACATCCCGTTCGTATGTTGAAAAGAGATTTAATTACAGAAACTTAAACTGAATTTAAATTGAGCGTTTGCAACAAACGAATTTCAAAAATTATAACGGGTTCTCAGTATTTAGATATCCTAGTTGGTCCCAGTAGATACTCAAAAAATTGTAAATCATTTTGATTTGAATCAAATATTTTTTTTTCAATTTGAAGAAATTAAAATATTAACTCCTGTACGTGTTCGCATAAAGAAAGTACAATGCCTATGACAAAAAAACACTAACAAGCGCAGACAGATCTTATTCATGATGGGTTGTACCGTAATACCAATGTAATATTCACTTGCTTGTTGACAGCTAGGGTTGCCAACTTTTTTTTACAAGTAATATTAAGGTCTCTGATGAATATTAAATAGTATTCTATAAAAACAGTATTTCATTTACTTCATGTAAATACATATTTTTAAAACTTTACGACCGATTTTAAAACGACAGTAACTGACAGTGGCCTTTCAATGCTGAGTTTTATTTAATCAATGAATAAGAACCTTAGGGTTAGTAACATCACTTAAAAAAGATTATATAATAATAGAGTAAGACAGCAAATATATATGAAACATATTAATGTGCTAAAGTCGCAATTATTTTAAATCAGGGCTAATTGTTTTTCCTTAATACTGTAACCTTTCGTTAAAGAAATTAGGCCCTCACGGTCTCAATTATAACTAAAATTGAATCTTATTGTTACTTATTTGTAGCTTCGATGAACTGAGGGCCCTCTACATTTATAAAATAGATTGTTTAAAATTAACACTATAAGTGTTAATTTTAAACGATCGAACCAGCATTTTGATGCTGAAAACAGTAGTTTAATTATGTAGTAAAAAAACAGTAGAATACTTTTTTTAAATTAGTTGACAACCCTACTGACAGCTGCTCTCTAGAGCAATATTCATCCGATATTTCTCAACATTACAGTGACAGTCACTTTCAACCTCAATAATATTTATTTACATAATGTTACCTGATTTATATATTTGTGGTAATCTCGTATCAACGAGCAATAGAACACGTCACATTTTCTTAACATATCATATGAGATAGAGTAACCTGTTACTGTCCCACAGCTGGGCGTAGGTCTCCTCTCTCCGTTTTAAATTTGAGAGAAGTGTTGGAGCTTAGACCTACTTCGCTGCTCCAATGCGGATTGGTAGGTTACACATATCCATATTTTTCTACAGATATTCAGGTTCACTGACTATGTTATAAATTGCAATTATAAATGACACACACCTTTTAACAGAAAACCTCATTAGTGCCTGCCAGGAGTTTGTAACCGTGATCGTTCGAAACAGTCGCACGATCTCAATTCTGGGCTATCACAACTTCATAAGTATTATTTAGATATCCTGCCTAATCCTAATCCTTCTCTAAAAATTAGACGAGGCATTTTCCTAGGGATAGAATTAGCTTGACACTATAAAAAAAAAATTGTAAATAACTGGCACATACTAAATCATATTGTACTTATAAAATTTTACTTTATTTTGGTTAATCTATTTTTACTAATTATATGTTAAGTGCAATATAATAACTAAATTACTCATAAACGATTAAACTTCTAAATTAAGTAATTTAAATTCCAATCTTGCTTTAATATCATATTTGCTGTAGGTCAACTTGTTAACTAATGAACGCAATGTACCGATTTCTTATAGTTTATTACTCAAGTATGACCTCATAAACATCTGTTATCAAACAGGATCATAGAACAGGGTCGATCTAATGATATTATGACTGATTTATAGAAGCAGGCATTACTTTGCGGAACTCCATAGTAAAAAAGTTATGATAGAATTATTTTGCCATGTAATACTAAGTGTAAGAAGCAGACAACGTTAAAAAATACCTTACACATTCATCCACTTACCACAAATATAACAAAACACCACACGTATCGCAAAATATCATAAAGGCGTAACTCTCCAATACTTCAATCTTCAGAGTGAAGAAACGATACATAGACCCATCACACTGTTCAATATTTAAATTAAAAATATACTTTATTCAAGTAAACTTGTAAGCAAGTGCTATTAAATTGTCAACTCTACTGGTGGTTCGGAAGGCTGTTCCTAACGAGAAGAGTCAAAAACTAAACTCGGCGGGTGCTCTTTTCAAAATATAATTCTTATAACTAGTTACAGTTAAGGATTTCTATCTTGTTCAGGAACGAAGAAAAGCTATATCCACACATACTTGTCATCCATGTAATCCTCAGTAGTAGGCTTTCTGTTTAGGATTCCTGTATAACAGTATATTTAAACTACTGCAGTGGTGAAGATAAAATTGACAGCGGAATTTTATTATAGATTCTTATACCCAAACTTACAAACCAATTACGTACGACGCAAGGCGCAAAGCAGGAGCCGCAAGCTTATGTCGGTTCTTACTTTATCTATTATATACATCGCCTATCATTTTATAATTCTTTATATTTTTATGTACAAAAATTAAATTGCTTAAAATATACTGTGAATAATTCCGTATTTGCAGATTAAATATATCCCAAGAGCTCTAAAGATTTGCAGAATACGTTCTCTATCTTATTAGTACTTTGCAATTTTTTTAATTCTCTTACAAGAATTTACTGCCATTTATGAAGAAAGGATAGTCTGCTAATGTAAGTTCGCAATATATTTACAGAACAAACATTTATCTTGCGCATTTCCGTCCTTACCGAGACACTTGTATTATCCTTTATAAACACCCTTTCAAGACGCGACACGCTACATAGAAATCCCCTGCCGCTTTTCTTGCCGTCCTCAAAGGTTAAAACTAGACCAGCGCATTTCATTTCAGCAGTAAAATGAAGGCATTCAGCGTTAAAATGAACCAAGCCACGTTAATATAACCGCAATAAACATCGAATTAAAAAAGATGTATTAGTTTATACAACGAAAAATTGTATCCGTGACTTAGTTCACGTCCACTTTGGTAATATAATTTAATTTAAATTAAATAATATATGATTTTTTCTTTCGAAGGAAGAAATGGATTTTATCCTAGATATAAGCTTTAATTGTGTCAAATTTTATTAGGTATAAAATGAAATTTTAATTATAAATATTCTACGTATATAAAAATGAATGTGATTCCAAAATGGGTGGACCGATTTTAATGAAATTTTCAGACAATCTTTAGATTCATTCAGCGGATGATCCTGTAAAGTTTGGCGATCGAAGCATTTTTTAACTGTTGAGTTCTGTTTCAAGGGCAATTCGAAACCAGACTGAGACGCTCGTAATTTTACTCGAACAACAATCTATTTCGGTCGGTAGAAAGTAGAAAATAATCGAAATAATTCTCGTACTTATCATCTCCGAACCCCAAGCGTTAAAACTATTGTAAGATTGTGAATTATATATAACACTAACCTAAGCTTTAAAAACAGAATTTTAAGTTAAAATATATTGGTTTTATTATAATACCTTTCACCTTTTACATAAATTCAAATTATAATAGCAATAATGGACAAAATGTAAGCCCACGGATAAAAAACCGAACTAAAGACAGGGATAAGAAATTTAAGTCGCGAATACTCTTCCGTTCTTTCCTTAACGACATCTAAACCTTTGACATATGACGATAAAGCAGTCTTGTCGATAGAGATGCCACGAAAGCATGCCTGGCAGTGAGCCAAATGAGCACTAAATAACGTCCTACTTTAAGAGTAAAAATACTTCACCTATATACTTATTGATTAACTTTCCAAGAGAAAGGATCTATAAGGATGAATAAGGACACGCCTCCGATAAGATCAAAGAAAGTCTTTACTAACATAATAGGTAAGTCATCATTCTCCTCATCCCACTGTAAGTGGGGTCGGCACAGCATGTTTCAAACATGTTGTAACATGATTTGGATAGGTATTTTACGACCGGCCGCCTTCCTGACGCGAAGTTACCTTAATCGCACCATCACCACACGGCGAGCTAACTTACCTTAGTCGCCTTCTGCGACACCTTGGTTAGAACTGAGGGTGGTCTATTCTACTCAGCCGGATACCATACGGCGGGTCCACTTACCTTAGTCACCTTTTACGACACCTCGGTAAGAAATTATGAGGGTAATATTTTCTACTCAGCCGGAAACCACACGGCGGGTCAACTTAGCTTAGTCGTCTTTTACACCTCGGTAGGAAATTAAGGTGGTCTGTTCTACTCAAGCGGATATCATACGGCATTAACATAATAGTTAAGTAAATTAAATATTAATATCACCGAGTTCGGTCGAATACTCTGGAATTAAATAAATCAGTATAATATTCTGTTACAACCTCCTTGAAATAGTTGGTCAATTATATAAAAAAACATTGTGCCCGTCATTATGTGTCGAGTTTTTGAAAAAAATAACATGGGTTGACTTTTGGAGAAAACTGTTTTTTATTATTGCGTAAGTATAAAGGAAAAATATCGTTTGGATAATTCTTATTAAGAAATCGTGTTTTATACACCGTTTCAGTTTTCAACAGTATCCTATTTTTACCGTGTATTGACCTTAAAAATCCTTCGTTATTCGTTAAAGGAGTAGCTCGTATCACCGGTCCGTTAGACATCACTCAATTCTAATTACAGCTTATCGACCTTTGAGTCAAATGTCAGGGAGTTCGATTCTATTAGCCGAGTCAACTAATAGACAACTTACAATGTCACAATACGAGATTAATTGGATCTGACATTTCCAGTGCAAGTATTTGAATATACCTGTAAACAATATATAGTGAATATCTTTAATATTTAAATGAGTTAATCTTGTATATTTTTTTTTTCTAAATTTTGGAAACGACTCCAACGAATTATATGAAATTCAGCATGTAGGGGTTTTGGAAGGGGAAAAATCGATCAAACTAGGTTTTATTAAAAAAATGTTGTTCTATGTTGTCCCTGTTTTCGGGCACTGAAAACACTGCTACAACTTTATGAGAAAACAAAGGTTAATTGCGCTGTCAATTTGATAATAGCGATAGCTTATTTAGGTAAGGGGCAGTCTCAAATTCTCAATACCAAGACCGCTTCCAGATAACATTTTCTTTTTTTTTATAGCAAATTTTTATATACTATTTAAAAAAATTACCACCTAGGTCACTCAGATACTTATTACTAAAGGATGTTGGTTTCTTATTTGCAACAGCGTAAGCGTATTACGGTGCGGTAAAATAAATAAACGATGACCCTAGTCAGTAGCCAATCTAGGTAATTCACCTAATCGATTAAGCTTTTTATACAAAAGCATTGGGTCATTTTGCCGTTCGTTGGAGTATTTATCAAACCCAAGATTCTGATCTTTCTTATCATCTATGTAATCGCCAACAATATAATTGATATTTTTCAGTGCTGTAATTAAGTTTAAAATTCGTTATGCCGCTTGACATGTTTATATTTTCTTACGTGATTTGCTTGGTTTTTAGCCTAATAATTACTTAGCTTAAGCCTATTTTCTAGCCTAATAATTACGAATATTTAAAATAAAAATCAAAATTTTGAGAATAGTCCAAATAATAAAGAACGGTCGCTATGTACAGATAAAAATAATAACGTTATTTATGTTTGCTGTAGGACAAACTAGTAAATAACGATGCAGTATATCTTGAATATATTGCAAAGTGGGACGCAAGCTGCTCCCAATACATAAATAATCCTTATCAAAGCAACCTTCTACTGCGGACGGGTTTCATCACGCTCCATTCCATGCCTTAGTGCTAAATATAAACCGCTTTTTTATCTAGAAAGTGTTAGTTCTGCGAATTTTAATTTTAAATCCAAATTAAAGAATTTAAATTAAAAATATATTTTAGGGTAAAAATATTTTTTTTTGTTTCAATACAATAAATTTTTTTAATATATGTAATTTATTTTACTGTCACTCTACTAACTTTCAAAACACGTTTAGGAAAAAACAGAATAAAAATATAATCCCACTTCTGATATCACGCAAAAACATGAGAAGGCACAAATTTTGACTGGCCCGTTGGCGCAGTGGGTAGTGATGCTGCCTTCAGCTCCGCGGGTCGCGGGTTCGATTCCCGCCGAGGGCCAACATTTTCTATAAATGAATTTGTTAGCCTTTGAGCCTGTATATTTGTATTTAAGTATGTATTTAAAAATATATAAGTACCTATATATTCACCAGTTGTCTGTCTACCATAACACGAGTATTTAGTGTGTCTAATATATTTATTTATAATTATACGAATGGAATGTTCAATGAAACGGAAAGTGGACTACCTGCTCGCGAGCGATTTTACCAACAGTCACGGAAAACAGTCACTCACATCCACCCAAAAGATCAAACAGGGAACACGATAGTTACTCATTTTACGAACTGTAATTACGTTGAACAGTTACCATCAAAGTCGAGTAGGCACAGATGTACTAAGTCAAACCATTGACGATATATGGATTTTACGTATTAACAAATGACCCTTCAAATTTTCCTACTAACCTATGCAACTGAAATATCTAAACCACATCTAACTTTACCACAAAGACGAGAGAGCATCTAATGGTAGTGTGGAGTCCATTTTCCGATCTGAACTAAGATGTATACAGAAACTTCCGATATTTAACACCACATTCTTACTGTTGCAAATCCCATTTATATATATAACTCCTATTTATATAACTAAAGAAACAGCAACTATCATTTATTTTTCTTTCCGCAATGTTCAATTAATTAAGTTGAATCATTGAACAAAAGAGCCCACTTTTTTTTGTTTCCTTCAAAATATTTACAAGTATTTTACCAAAGGTTATTTGTATTTTACCGTCGGAAGTCTCATTATCTACTACGGAAATTGTTATCATAAAAACGACGTTTTGAGACAATTAACTTTGTCACAAACACTTTTGTAAATAACTCTTAACTTACGCCGGTCGGCGCAAACATTAATTACTGCACGCCGTCATACTCGTCGTGCCATAGGTATGTGAATAATGGTCTAGTCGTGATGGATACTAATAAGAATTTATCAAAATTTGCTTAGATCTACCTATTAACTTTTTTTACATGTAGGCGAAAACTCTTTTACATATAAAAGTTTTTGAATATAAAGATACGCCGTGTGGTGTCCGGCTGACAGAACAGACCACCCTCATGTCCCTCATGTCTTACCGAGGTGTCGTAAAAGGCGACTGAGGTAAGTCGACCCGCTGTGTGGTATCCGGTTGAGTAGAAAAAGTCGCTCTCACTTCTTACCGAGGTGTCGTAAAAGGCAACTAAGGCAAGTTGACCCACCGTGTGGTATCCGGTTGAGTAGAGTAGACCACCCTCTTTCTTACAGAGGTGTCGCAAAAGGCAAATAAGGTAAGTTGACGTCAGGCAAACTTGCCTGTTTAAATAAACATTCGTCGCTAAAAATAAAAATACCCGCGTAGTTTTTTACTATTATTTGTAATTTTACTATAAATAATAGAAACTTATTAAATTTGAAACTTATTATTTTAATATAGAAACTTATTAAAATTCTGACGAATAGGATGGCTTGTATTATATGAGTGTACACGATACCTACTGAGAACTTTTTTTTTGTGACTGTTTAATATCACATATTGAACAAGAGCATAGATAAGATAAACTTGATTACTAGAGATTCGGATTATCGATTCCAATTGAATATAATTAGCTACATTTCGTAGAAACGCTTGTACCAACATAATAAAGCGACAGGTAGAAGCGAATGTATTGCTCAAAACCATCTCTAAAATATCATTAGTTGCCGATAAACAACCAGTAAATCGAGTGCCCGTTTCTCTTATAAGTACAAGAAATAGCTGTGAAAAAACTTTATTATTTGTACATGTAAAATATTTTTTAAATTTAGAATATCGCGGTATTCATAGTTAATGTATAGGACTGGCTATACGCACGTCTTATTCTATCGGGTAAGTCTGACTATTTTCACTAGGAACTGTGGTTTTCGCCGCATTAATGCCGTATAAGTGAACATAGCCAGTTTCTATACATTAACTATTCAAAATATTATCTTCGCTCCGACTCGAATTTAATTAGGAGTATCATTGTGTCTACTATTTTACGTTCGTACAAAGTGCGCAATTTGTATATTCCGATGAACCGGAAGTAATTGTGACATTTAGAAGCAATTCAGCCGGTCCGAGTCACGGTAAATATAATAATCAATTAATTACTTGCCAATCAATTCAACAAATTTACAATTTCCGTTAAATGATAACGTTGAGCATTGTATATGGCAGACAGATTAATCTATACTAATATATAAAGCTGTAGAATTTGTTTGTTTGTTTCATTGATTGATTGTTTGAACGCGTTTTTATTTCAGGAACTACTGGACAGATTGGAAAAATTCTTTCAGTGTAAGATAGTCCATTTATTCAGGAAGGCTATAGGCTACAAAACATCACGCTACAATGAATAGGAGTGGAACAGCAATAAAAAATAGTACGAAAACGGAATAATTTTTAAGCTTTTCTTGCATGCGTTGAGTAAACGGTATTAGTTATTAAAAAATTATGTATTACAAAATTGTTCCCCTCTAAAAGTTCTAAATAAAAGTCCTGCGACAGCATTTGTCTAGTTTATAAGGTTAACCCAGTGTAACCATTTTTATGGTTATCAAAAGACTATAATACGGTTTTAATCTTTCTACGCGGGCGGAGCCGATGGCGATTGCTAGTAATTAATAAACTCCCTTCTGCCCGCGATGTTATCCGAAAAGACGTCTGTATCGGGACCAATAGTATTTTTTATTTTAACCTAGGTTATGAATCTGTGGGCGAGATTTAATTCAAATCCATTTTTACATTCGAATCGAATCTATTGAAGTCATAACTGCGGAATCTAAAATATAAAATTATGTATGATTAAAAAGATATGTAAGATTTAATTTATTGATTTAAATAAAATATTCGTATGGAAAGATTTTTTTGTATGAAAAAAAATTTAAATTTAACGAATTATTGTAACCTCGATTAATAATTAATGAAGCTTGAATGTTTTTGATTACTTTTTTTATCAAGCTAATCAGGCTTGATATATCTTTTTTCATGTTTGTGAAAAACAAAACTATGTACCAACATTCCAGCAAATAAAATTTCATCATCATCCTCCTGCCCTTATCCCACTCTAAGTGGGGTCGGCACAACATGTTAGAAACAAGCTGTCACATGATTTGGCTGCGTTTTTACGACCGGCTGCCTGCCTGACGTCAACTTACCTTAGTCGTATTTTACGACACCTCGGTAAGAAAGAGGGTGGTCTTTTTTACTAAACCAGATACCGCACGGTGAGTCAAATTACCTTAGTCGCCTTTTACGACACCTCGGTAAGAAATGAGGTTGGTCAATTCTACTCAGCCGGATACCAAACGGCGGGTCGACTTAACTTAGTCGCTTTTTACGACACCTTATTAAGAAATGAGGGTGGTTCTATTCTATTCAGCCGGATACCACACGGCGTTCCAGCAAATAAAATTCATTCTTATTATTATGAATAAAAATATTTAATATTTAACGCTCTTTGAAACTGCGACCAACTGACCTAAATTACTTAGCAACGCTGTAAAACCGTAAGCATTTTATACAAATTAACTTTAAATATGTTAATTAAGTAAATATTTTTATATCGCTTTCATAAGTATATTTAACATTGTTTTGTGAAAAGAACTTTCTGTATGTACATGGCTAACCTTTATATACCTAAAGGAATTTACAACTACGTAATATCAAAGAAATAAACGTGTCAGTATGACTTTCCTAACAACTTCCGCCATTAGTGTTATCACATAATTGTTCTAGTAAATGGCGCCAAGAGCCGCTTCAACTGTGTTAATTATTCTATATCCGGTAAAACTTTTCTCCTATGTATTTAGTGATAACTTGTCCAAATGTTAACGTTAACGTTAACGTGTCCATTATATTTTTTTTATGTTAATTCAGGCCGTTCAAAATAAAGTATAAAAAAAATTCAAAAAAAACTATATATTAGCCTTTTTTAAAAGTCGGCACAACATTTTATAAACACGTTGTATACGCATTTCACGATTCGACTACGTATTTTACGACCGGCCGCCTGCCTGACGGCAACTTACCGTAGTCGTCGTCGTACCTGTCGAAGAAATGAAGGTCTATTCTACTCAGCCGGATGTCATGCGGCGGGTCGACTTACCTTAGTCGCCTTTTACGACACCTCGACAAGAAATAAGGGTGGTCTATTCTACTTAGCCAGGTACCACAGGGATCATTCTTTAAATTTGATAGATGTAAATATGCTTCACACGGATGAGAATCGGCACCATTTTTGCTTCTGAGTATTTACAGAAAAATTTCTGTTTTGAGAGTTAAAAAATTGAAATAAAATATAAGCATAACCATCCTATACTATCCTACTAATATTATAAAGTTTGTGAATATAGATATATGTTTGTTACTCCTTTACAGCGAATCATCTAAACCAATATCGATGAAATTTGGCACAATTATTCCTTATATACCGGAATAACATATAGGCTATAGAAATCCTGTTAATTCGACAGGAATATGATGATTTTTAAAAGCGCCATCTATTATCGACTTATTACAGGACAACAGTTCACGCGAACGAAGTCGCGGGTAAGCTAGTAATATTAAAAACAGAATAGTACGATTATCCAAGATACTAATTTCCTTAAATATTACCAAACAGTAATCCCAACGCACATACTTGCTAAAGTCTTAATGAGATGTTTTTAGCGGGCGAACGCAATTTAATTAAGGAACAAGTTTAGCGTCGGGATGTGACAGCATAAATCGTGGCGACACGAGTTTTAGACAACCCTAAAGACTCATCTCTGCGAGAAAGGAAAATTGCCTCTCTCAACGCCAGCGAAAATGAAAATCCCCCCTCGAATAAAATTTAGTTGCGTCCTATTTTAAACAGAGTGCATTTTCTCTTTATTAAAGTAAAAGTCCTTGGGAGCTGTAGTTGGCGATGTCCCAGACCGTTGAGTTATGATGTAGGTCAGGCATGCTATCCCCATTTTCCGACACGATGTCAGCCACTGCAATGAGTGAACGTGAACTCGGTGAAAATAAATAGCAAATACCGGCTATTAAACTGGTGGCAATGTTGACCTGACTGCGAATGACAGATTTATTTAAATTATGGTATTTACTTTGCCTTGTTTTAATTTAACTCTAACTCAGATATATAGAACTTTTTTGTACATTTATGTCTACATAAATAGTACATAATGCAAGCTGTATTAGCAACGACGTTCGCGTTAAATTAATCTAATCTTGCTTAAGCAAATATTGTTTAAAGGTTTCATAAAAAAAAATTTGATCCCTGTTTTCAAGTACTGAAAAACTGCTACAATATTATTAGAAAACAAAGGTTAATTACGCTGTCACTTGCAAAATCATAATAGCTCTGTTTGGAACGGGCGGTCTAATGATACCCTAGATTGAGAGCGGATTTCACCGACCTTTTTTTCTTTTTTTCATATTGCATCTTTTTTGTCTTTTAATAAAATATTCAGCAAAGCCTCGTTACCCAAATATTCTTTAATTATGTATGTTTTTAACTGTTACCAAAGGACTAATGAATTTTTTTTATGCTACGTATATTAGCTTTATTGGTACAAAATTCCATAACTATCGGTCCTGTAGTTTAGCCGTAATAAATGATAAGTCAACCTGTCTGTTATTTACGTTTTACAGTT
This sequence comes from Morpho helenor, assembly GCA_029227775.1. Lineage (NCBI taxonomy): Eukaryota > Metazoa > Arthropoda > Insecta > Lepidoptera > Nymphalidae > Morpho > Morpho helenor. The sequence continues at coordinate 10,799,139 of JARGCU010000006.1, forward strand.
TACATACCGGGCTAACATTTAAAATCCCGGTGTTTCTTACGGGATAGGAATAAAACATAATACAATTTTTTTATTTATTATATTTATACCGCAATAGTATTCTATTTGAACATTTAAGTTGAGTATTAGTAGTTTTGACATCCCAATACCATCCTCGAACACGCAACGAAAAAATCAAAAGTACGTCGCATGGCCTTTTAACTTTTCTATTGTTTTATAAGCGACTTCTAGTGCTTTGGTATAACGAATCTAGAGTTTATCAGTAGAGTTAATAAGCTACTTTTTGATTAGTCTTCAAGGCCCCAATACAAAGGCCATGATATCGATCCAAGTAGCGTCGGGAAGTTATATCATGTTTTATCTCGCTTTTCAATAGCCGCAATCGACAAATATCAGAATAGTGAAACCCCGTCAAGACGCTGTTATATTAGCAGTCCTCGATCATATTATAATTTAATGAGCGCTTCATATAAATTATATTATTACAAATATAAGCTTAAACAATTTTCAGTTAGTCACGGATAAAGAAATTTCATATTATGATTACAAGTCAAGTTAAAAAAGCTTATGAAAAAGCTTTTAATAAACTTTCATGTCCCTTGTTAACCGTTGGGGAGTTCCTTTGTCTGGAGCCAATCCTAGCAGCAGCATCCGGACATGCTTGTCATAAACGTGAATTGTCATCGAAACCGGACCAGTATAAAATATCAGCTCAATCGGACACCAGGAAGTTGGTCAAATGTAACTTGCAAGATTCCACCTTCACATACAAATACAACAAACATACAAGTAAAGTTAAATAAAAGCTTTTAAAAATGTGTAGTTTAAGATATAATGTAATTTTATCATAGATTAATATTTTACGAATAGAAGTCAGCCTTGGTTATGTTGGATGATTGAGAACCGCAGATGGCTTTGTAGGTAGCCGGGAAAATCCTATAATTTATAACGTCAATAAATCTACTTTCTATATACAATTCTGAATAATATTCAAGACAGAATGCGTTCAAGATAGCTTCTCTTATACATCGTAAATGTGTTGGACTGACATTTAACAAACTTGTTTTCATAATATAAATAAATCATAATCCTTTTTTTTATAAACTCATCCTATACAAATAATTACAAAATAAATATTATAATATTTAATTCAAATTCAATAATAATAATAATAATATTCTTTATTGTACACCAAAAAGAATACAGAAAAAAAAATACAAAGACGTTTGGTACAACAGGCGGCCTTATCGCTAAAGAGCGATCTCTTCCAGGCAACCTTAGGGCAGAGAACTTAATTTTATATTAATGGCAGGGGTGCACAAACTAAAAGAATTCAAAATATTCTTTATTCAAGTGAACTGTTTACAGTACTATTAAATCGTCAAATGTTTTAAAGAAGCTACCACTGATTCGGAAGTTTACTCCTACCGATAAGAACCAACAAGAAACTCGGTGGATAATATTTATTTAAAATATTTACAATTTCATAAATGGTTACAAGATAATCGTTGCAGCTGGATGTGTAGCTGACCGCAGTTAAGATATGCTTCTATCGCTCAAATAATCCGCAATTGTATAGTAAGCTATATATAGCAGCATCGTTTTAATAATTTCTAGACTTATATAATACTAATGTAATGTAAATGTAAATGTTGTTGAATATACATAGATAAAAGAGAAAGCCGAAATAGTTAGATGATAACATCACCTTACTAAGAAGTCGAGGGTTATAGGTGCAAAATTAGTCCGTCATTATCGGTTCTCATACCTGATAAATGCAAAAATCATAAAAACTCACGTACTACTCACTATCACAATACAAAAGAACTGGCAAAATATCAATAATTTTCGTCAACTTTACTTTTATAGTATGTATAAAGATGTAGTTCGATAAAATAAATAAAAATTACATTCTGAAAGACTGAACTATAAAAACATACAAAGTTGATATAAATCGGAAATACTATGTTGCAATCGCAACAATGCAGTAACCTCTTGACCTCATTTCAGTAATAAAACACTAAGGGAATGTTTTAATCGCGCGGAAGTTGTTTCTAGAGTTTGGCTTCTTTCCATTTCGAATTGAACACAGGTCGAAAACTAAACATAGTCTGCGGATACAGAAACATACAAAATAAACATCTAATAATAATTCTACTAATATTAAAGACATAAAGAATACAAAGACATGTTTTAACGCTCCAACGTTTTAAGGGATACAAGTGTTTCGTAAAAGTCTAAAGCTGATATAACGCCAATAAATCTACTATCTATATATAAATTACGCGCATAAGCCGGGTAATCGTTTTAATTTTCTTTATTTCATATATATATTATCATTTTTATTTATATTTCATATATATTTTCATTTTTTTTTTTTATTTATTTATGGTACATCTGATTATGTAAACTGTATAGTACATTTGTATAACGTACGGTTGTCTACATATAATTTATTTTCTATATTTAGTACTAATCTCAGCCAAATTGAGACGTTACCAAATTTAGCTACTATTTGATACCATTATAACTTAACACCAAAAAGGCTGTCCAAACAAAAAAAATCCGCTATAAACTATCCAAATAGTATCAACTAGTCATATTTTATCTGTTATTTACTTGTGTCCAGATTTAAATTATTAAGGTTATAATATTTGTTACAAAAAAAAATTACCACATATTATGATGTACTGGTTCCTAAATAAAACAAAGCATTCAACAAACAGCTGTTACAAAAAGCCATCGCAAATCCACAACTACCATTTGATAGCTACCCAATTTACTTTTAAAACACATGCGATCTGACAGATTTGTGAAAACACGATGAATCCGATCCCAATAGTTGAATAACAATCGAGTCGAGGGAGACCAGAATGAATAAAGGGAAAAAAAACACGTTACGCAGCTGCCCTCGTAACGAGAGCCAGGTGCGATGTTCCTACCATTCACCTTAATTTCGTTGGTAACTGTTAACGATAAGTTTTTTTTTTACTTGAAGCATAAATATGGTTTGTCATGACTCATACTTTTTTCATAAACTAAAGCGCACACTTCTCCCATAGAAGGGATCTGATTGAGAGGGAACTTTTATTTAAAAAAATTGTCGATATATATAATAGATAACGTACAAACCGACATAAGCTCGCGGCTCCTGCGTTGCGCCCTACAAAAGTACGTTAGTCGTTTGTGGGTTTGGGTATATTATATTGGGACATTCTATATTAAAATTCCGGAATCAATTTTACTTTTACCATTACAGTAGTTTAAAAACACTATTAAAGGGAGACTAATACGGAAAGCCTACTATTGAGGATTACACGGATGACAAGAATGCGTGGATATAGCTACTTTTCGGTCCTGTACAGGATAGTACTCGTAATCCTTAACTGAAACTAGTGGTAAGAATTTGAAAAGAGCATCCACCGCGTTTTGTCCCTTGCTCTTCTCGGTAGGAACAAATTTTCGAACCAGCAGTAGAGTTGACATTTCAAAAAAACTTGTTCCCAAGTTTACTCGAATAAAGAATATTTTGAATTGTATGATACGACGTTTATGTATAATTCTAATTCAGAGTGTTACATTTACTTACTAAAATTTAAAAATACACACAATAGATTTTTATGGTAACGTAAGGTAGAGTAACGAGTTTTATCTTCCCTATTATTACTAATTGCGACACTCTCACTAACAGGCATGTCTATAGCTCTCCTACTATAGTGTAATGAAAGGAAAAGCCTCCTTTTCCTTCTCCTTCTTTCAATACACTATAGTAGAAGACAACACAACTTCCGCTCTCCTCAAAGCGGAAGTTGTAGCATAGAGACGTGAAATTCTTTGGCGAGGTGTGGTGCGGTGCGGTGAGGAGACGTGCGGAGAGGAGAGTGGTATTTGACATAATCGTGATTCCTGCACGGAGTTGACAAATTATTGTAAAAGGATGAATGGTTTGACTTTTGGGAAATCTGCTTCTTATTTATTGAGTATGTTTAAAGGAAAAATACCGTTCTTATAGTATAATAACTCTTTAGATGTAACAGCGCGCGGTAGGTTAGAATAAGCCTGTACTTAGTCTATGGTTAAATTTTGAAATTTTTATCGGTAAGGCTGCGCCTTAAGCTACTTACAAATTTCCTAAACCAGGCACAATTCCAACTTAGCACCTTTTGTGTCAAACACAATATCAATAAAATCTTATTTAAACTAGATCTCAAATTATTGTAGTTCACTATGTGGCGGGGAAGTTTGCAAACAACTGCTAGTGAGCGACTGCCAAATTAACTGTTCAGAAGTTAGTAACATTAGGAATAGATGTCGGTAACCTAAATAATGTTAGATAACTAGAATTGTGTCGTTTGCGCTGTATCTTCAATGTAGATAATGTTTACGAGAACTAATTAAATAGCGAGCTGCGACATCGCACTACCCATTTCCTAGACATCTTGAATTATTACAACTCTTTTTTATGCTTGTTTCTAATTTACAATCAAGAACTACTTTTAGTAATACAGAAATAAAGATATCATCTTATATCTGATACTTATATCTTATCTTATATTATCTTATATCTTATTGCTGAGGTGCCTACCCTTTGACCATGTTATTTATCTGTAGTTATTTTTATTTTAGTTTTTTTTTTGTGGACAGTAAATCTTGAATTATTTATTTTATTTATTACAGGTTTTAAAAACGATTTTGGATTTTTTTGATATTGTAATAAAAACAAATCCATCATATGTATAAATAATACCTATTTAGTATAATATTATAGTAAATATGGGACAATTACACATTCGGTCATCCGTCACTAAAGTTAAAACAATAAACATGTGTTATGTGTGTGAGAAAACTGGTAATATATTCATATATCATATAAAATAAATACTTAAATTACACCCAGGCTCGAAGAACTAAAAAATAAAGTTAATTTAAGTAATATTCGCTCTAGGCGTGGATCAAACCCCAGGGATTAAAGGCTGCCACCTTATGTAAAATGTTAATATTATATTGTTCACATTATAATATTAATATTTATACTTTCATGATAATTCTCCATAAATGTTCCGATAGAAAACAACATGGTTCGTATACGGTGGGAGCACCCATGTGCAATGTGCAAAGACTCCAAATGAATGCGCATAGCGTTAAGCCCTCGTTCGTACTAAGGATTGAACCACACTTTCACTAATACTGACCTTATTTAATTAAACAATTATTTTTAATACAAATCATATACAAATATTTAGGTATGACTTGCTAACCGGTTTATAGAAATTTTTCCAAGCAAATCTAAGTGGAATTTGATTCAAATTTAAAACAATTGCATTTGAAAACTATTAAAATTATCGCTTCAAGCTTAATATATATTTTTTTGACATGGCAACGGAATAAAAAAACATTTTTTATTGCCATCTTTCATAAATCAAAAAACTATTCTTTCTATTTAGATATTATAAAATCTATATCGATAAAAAAAAGTTAAACATACCGCTTCATCCGAAGAATAAAGTTACTTGTTCCATTTACATATTTACCAGTTTTCTGTCACCCGTAAAACAATTATTAATTACTATGGAGATGGACTGTGTAATTGTCCCATATATTTATTTTATTTAGTTATCATTAATATAATACATAACCACAGTAGTAGATTTTAAACTTTCGCGATTCATACTGATTATTATATGTTCATATAAAGGTAATTCGATTATAACGCGATGTGACCCGTATGTTTATATAAAAATCAATAACCACAGTAGTTATAAGCGATACTTAATTTTGAGTAATACTTAATTTTGAAAAGAGTGACCGCCGAGTTTATTACTGTTGTTGCTTGTTGTTCTTCTCGGTAAGAGTACATTGTAATTTGACGATTCGAAAGTGCTTGTAAAAGCCAATTTGAATAAAGAATTATTTGAATTTTATATATATTTCGGTGATATCTGACCCAATCCTTAGGAACGCGATTACAATGTGTGCATGTACCAACGTCAGCTGTAAATGCACCGAGCTCATTACGCTGACGGAATCATGAAAAGCGCGTCAGCTAACAAAATCCGAGATAAATGGGTCACGGAACAATACCATTGTCTCATTCATACAAATGGCAATATCAGCATGTAAATAAAGCAAAGGTCAACTTTAATGAGAAAAAATTGCATATGAAGTTATGAGTTTTACAAATTTTATAAGTCCTTAATATTTGCATTTTATGATCGTAATAAGAAATTACACAGTTGATAACCCATACTAACAGTATAGGTGTCATTTACTCGTCGTTGGTCCTTCATTCAAGACGGACCATTTGTGTCCTTAGTGCGAGTTTTTTTAACCTACTGGATCGCAATTGCATAACGTCAATTTGTATGACGCTGCAACAGTGACATCTAGTGACCGGTGTTCTAGCGCCATACAAATTGGAGTAACGCTAACGTGATCGAGTAGATCAGAAATCTCGCACTAAGTACACAGATCGAAATAACACACATGGACTAAATAACGCGTACTTTTTATTACGTCAAAATCTATGTTCACAGAAAAATCAAAAAAGGTATCTGTAGGTACCATCATACATAAGCTTTGCAGCGCGAGTGACGTGGCTAGTGATACTCTTTTCAAAATATACTTATAACTACTAACATTTAGCCATTACTTTCTTGTACAGGGTCGAAGAGTAGATATAGTAACCACGCATTCTTACTATTTTATAATCCTCAATAGTATAGAAGGCCTTCTATGATTTAGTTTTCAACTGCTCTGATGTCTAAAATTGATTGATTTTATTATAGACTCTGCTACCAAAACCTACAAATGACTTAAGTACTTTTGTAAGACGCAAAGCAGAATAATCTATAGACTACTGGCTACGCACGTATTTTTATATCTAACAGAAATCTTAACATTGTATAAGTCTAAAAGGCCCGCGTATAGATTGACATTATGTTATACTAAGTACAACAATTTGATATCAGGTAATGTAACCAGGCCAGTACTGCGTCCTAGAGGAAATTAGTAAACTGTCATGAATAATGTATGTAATGTTAGCCACACAAATGTTAATGTACAGCATGACCCAGTATTGATAAGGAATAATACCACTAACTTATTTTCATAGTGTCACCATTAAAAAATAAATGTTAAAGAATTCAATGCAATTAAAACTAGACAACGAGGCTTTCTCCCGCTGGAGTCTTTTCTTTTATGTAACCCCTTTAATTGGACTCTGGTGAGTCAACAATGCCGCACCGTTCGCCTCAGACTGTCTCCGCAAATTCATTTCAACAATGCCTACTTTATACTACAGTTTCCCAATAAATAACTGGCACAAAACCTAATTTAATAAACTCTATTTAAGTATGAATAAAAAAGGAGAGTGAGAATTTCAGCAATTTATAAGTACCCTTTTCATATTCATTCAGAGTTTTAAAAATGAATTATTAATGGATGTGTGTAGAATATTATAGATAGATGAAGAGAATGGAAGATGATTATATATTGTGGTGACCCCACTTAAAGTGGGATAAGAGGAAGAAAATGATGATGATGATGATGAGATATAGGCAACTAACTAGCAAGGATATGCCGACAGTATTGATATTTTTAACCCATGTTTATTGTTTGCTACGTAAAAAACTGAAAAGTATTGCTATTTCCTGCACTTTGCTTCTATTTATCAAAAGACGATTTCTAGCTTATTATAAGTAAATGTAGATTAGTAAGAACTAATATCACATATCGATATACGATCGTTCGGTCATCACTACGGTTGCCGCCAGCCGGTCGATCCACGTACGACGAGCGGAAGTAAGGCGATTGCGGAGGTGACGTCACGGCCGCCCGCGCCCTTCACCTAGCGGATATTAATCATCCCGTGTCGATGTAAAGATTTCGCTAAATGACACGGGAATTCAATAGGTTGTAAAACAGTTATAAATAGCTCTAAAAAGGGTGAACACGTGTTGAAAACATTACTTAATTAAGACAAAAAATAATTAAAATATTACTTAATTAATTGCTGTAAGACAAAACTGCTTTTATAGGGTGAAAAAAATTAAAAAAATATTTATTTCCATAACAAATTCTCACAAATCATAAACAGAATCTGGGACCATCCTAGTAGTATTTCTACTAGTACTATAGTACAGTATAGGGTCAATGGGTAAGATGGACTGGCGCAAAAACATCGCATTAGTGTTGAAAACGCGGGAACTATGCCAGACCGCAAGTCTTAAGGTGATGTGCACTATAGGCTAACCGTTTAACTTGGACTTCGCCTGTGGAGTACAAGGATGCGGAGGCAGGACGAGAACGGGGCCTAAGGAAAGTGCGGGCGGTCACCTCTTGTATATCACGCTACGGGCTCTAGCTGCTCGTACCAACCTCAGTCTCCGTCCTCGTCATTTCTCCGCGCCCTTGTACCCCGTAGGCGAAGTCTGAGTTAAACGGTTAGCTAACGGTTCTTACTCTACAGTTAAAAATAGGATTTTGTTTTGGATGACGTAGACGAAATCTACAACGTACAATGAATGTGTATGTTGTCAGTCAATCGTCGCAGACATATTGGGCGTTCTAAGACCGCCTACGTTTTCATTGGAATTTGAATATAAGTGTAGGTGAAAATCACTACTGTAGCGAATACGTGTAAATTTCACTTGCGAAGTGGTGTGTACGTGTGTGTGTGTAGTGTGAAAGATGAACTATTTATGAAGTTTGAGATCTATGTGTGGTCGTAAAAAGCACAGACAGCATTGCGCTATCCCCTTTTCGTAGTTTTTAGAGAGTGCGCTATATGACTTTAACAGTGACTGCAAACGCGTTGTTTTTATAAGATGTTTCTATAAAATGTTGTAGACTGACTCTTTATTGAGAATTAATAGTCTAGCTAGTGAAAAAGTGACATTTTACACTCCTTGCATATTATCGTACGTCCCATGACACTACCCACAGATGGTGTGCTTGTGGAAGGGTGAAGCGTAAGACCTAGGTACTTCTAGGCTTTCTCTTTATAAACTTGCCACGAAATACATAGAGGTCTGTGCGAAATATCAGAAATAATTGTTGATAATGTGTCGGCTTGCACTTCGTCTCAGAATTTACATTCGTTCTTGATATCTGAAACACGCGTCCGAAGCTATTTAGCGTTTTCGTAAGCAGCCTGGCGATATTGACAATACCTAACCTTCTAATTCCATTTTAAACAATAACGCCGGACCAAAGTATTCAAGTATAATATAAAAGTAATAAGTAATAGTAATCAACTTAAAAATGAGAAAAACCGATATTAAACAAAATCCTTTAATTGAAGACGGCGTGGGAAAAAAACGAATCACAAAACCACCCATCCGTAATTTTTTAATAACCAGAATAAAAACAAAAACAAGCGACAAAAACATGTGTAAACTCCCGAAAAAAAAAAGGTTGTTTATATATCTCTAAATGAGGAAACTTTTTCGTTTATCACGTACGTTTATTTGCCAGACTTTTTCCATTTGAATTTCTCGAAACTGCGGTACGTATTTTCTTTCACCGCTTTCCTCAAAGTAGTAGGCGATTGTATCGATTCATCCGTACTAGGAGTTCATGTAAGAGGGTAGAAAGAAATAGGGCAACCATTTCACTGGGATTCCCCGGATTTGTCCGAGTTAAGAACGCGTTCAAGACCCCGTACCGCTCCGACGAGGTTTTTACCAAAGTACTACGGATTTACCGGACGCTATTTTATAATTACAGTAAGGCAAAAACACCAGTATTTATAATATTGGTGCGAATGTTAAAAGATATTGGACAATCCATCGCTATCGAATAAAAGTGTTACTCGATAAATCTTCGTTAATAAAAAAAGAAAAGAACTATTATTTCTTTCATACTATATTGCGTCGTGAGTACAATTATTTATAGTATACACTACGTCATTAAGTTTGAGCATGTAATTAAGACGAAAACGATCATAAAAAACACTTCATAGCGTTACATTAATTATATTAATTCTAACACAAAGATCGTATCAAATATTACAAAGATTAAACATAGTTTTGTGTAATTAATCAGTCCTTCACCACTTTGATAATTATTATTTAGCCTTCACTTTGTATTAATGATTTTGATTTGTTTGTGCTCTATCTAAAATAATATTTTTATCTAAAAGTCAAGTAAACTTTCAAAGTCGAATAATATACAGAATAGAATATAATCCTTCCAGAAATATAATTAAGTTAACTAGTTATTCTATTATATTACAATAAAAAGGCTTACGTTGAATTATATAAAAAAAATTAGGTTTAAAACACGTTTTTATATAGCACAACGAACTAAAAAGTGAGAAATAATTCCCAATATAAGTAGTAAAAATCATGACCGAAAAATAATGTTTTTGTGGCGCTTTAACCCATCTTTTTGGCACCCCATATTATTGAGCACGTCACGCATTTTCCAAGAATATTTTTCGTTCATTATTTTATTTTAAGTATTTTACACTTTTTAGTTCGAAATTAGTATAAAGCGTATTTTTTTATTTACCACTTTATAATGCGTAAAAAATTCAAGTTTTGTAAACTTGGACATGGAGCGGATTTTTTTTCAATTAAAAATATAAAAAAAAACCAAACATACAGATGCATTACAATATCTACAATAATACACTATTATTACGTTTGTTCATAATAAAACATAAATAAGGTCAAGATATAGGTAGGCATATAGACTTTTCCTAAAATAAATAAAACGCAATTCTGAGGACAGACCTCGCTGAACATGAGTCATTGCGGTACGCCACGTGACGGCAAGGTGAAGAGCGAAACTGAAACACGACCAAAAACAGGGCTGCGAGATTTAAAAATATCTGAGTCAATATTATATCACTGCATGATGTAACTGTCTACAATTTGTAAATGTAAACACACTGTATGGACGACCTTAAGACATGTTAAACGTAATTCCAGAGGATAGACCTCGATGTACGATGACTCATTTAGGCGAGCCAATAGCAGTGTGAACCAGTGATGCGAAACTATATCAGGGTTACCAGTTTCATTGTTTTATTTTTAATACTTCCTTTTAGTTATCTTTGTACTAAAAGTTATATCTATGAAGAAACTTTTATAATAGAGGGTACCTACCATATGAGTTTCAGTTTTTCATTAATACAACATAGAGACAGTACACTATTTAAAGGACGTTCTGAAATTAACCCGGTTGAACAACATTATATAAATGTTTGTTAATGACCTACAATTTTTTTGTAACTTATTTTATCAAAGTAATATATAATTTAATTTAATTAGTGTTTAAAATTTACTTCTTTCGTGTGTATGATAGATTTCTCAAAACTTACGCCAATTTATAAACAATACCAATAAACAGCTTAGTTAAATCCGACTCACTGTCAATTGGCTAAAAGTATTTAGCATTAAGCACACGTGTCTACTAAATTAAAATCAAAATTATTAAATGAAACTAATACTTGTTGGAAATCGATCGAATTTGTTTTATTCCAGCATTAAAAATTAACTCATTATCAATCTTACAGTGGGGATTATATCCCATTGGGGATTATTATATTAAAGAGAGATCAGTATGATATTAAAAAGAGTCCCAATTTATCAAATCAAATCATATTTATTGTGAATACAGTAATTACAGATGATGTTATCCCAAAAATAAAATCATTTCTGGTTATACTAGTTAATATAATGATTTGGTAGATAACAATAATTATAATATAATCGTCGGTTAATTATATTAAACGTTTATTATAATTTCATATAAATAATTAGTTTTAAAACTCTTATCCAAATAATTAATATTACAACCAAACCAGTCTCGTCAACCCTGACAATAGTGTTGAGAACGAGTGTGTTTACATTAAATCAATACAGCTTGACTCAATATTACTGCGTCACATTTATATACTGCTACGTCTCCGCTAAAAGAGAGAGTAATCAATAAAATGCTATAAATAAAGACCTCTTTAGATGAATAGACTGTCATTCAATCACGAATGTACGAATTTAGTACGTAAGTAATTTTTATTTCCCTCAAGGGAAGTCGACCCACCGTGTGGGTTGATTAAAATAGATCACCTCCTTTCTTACCGAGGTGCCGTAAATACGACTAAGATAAGTTGACGTCAGGCCGGTCAGACGGTCGTAAAATACGTAGCCAAATCATGTGACAACATGTTTATGTTGTCACATGTTGTGCCGACCCCACTTAGTGTGAGATAAGAGCAGGAAGATGATGAAGTAGTTTTTTATGTCACGCGACAGATATCCACAAAAATAAAGTCGTTATTCTTTCTATGAACAATTATGACGGTGTTATAATTATAATAATGACAAAACGTTGTTCAAAATTTTAATGTTAGTATTGAATTTTGTATTAGACGGTCATGTATTATAAAAATAAAGTATTTGACCACAAGCCAACAGTGATATTAATTTGCAATTACCTTATATAATATAATAATATAAATTTTTAGAAAAAGATTTTTAAATAAACAATATTGAATTCAGATGTTAATAGTTCTCAAATGAAGTATTAGTGTTTAAATATAATTAACTAGATTCTACTTGCGACGTCGTTAGCAACGTATTTTTATACTGAAGTCAAAAATAGGGAGAAAGAGTAAAGTAGAGATAGAAGTATTTGTCATTTTCTAGTCCAAAACTCCATACAAAAATCACACGGTTCCGTTATTTCGATCGGTAAACGAAGTCGCGGACAGAAGCTAGTCACTTCATAATGTATAATAAATAAAGTGACAAACTTTGATGTAACAAAGCTACAAAGAAAACAATAAAAATACTGCGCAGTACTACAGCTAGATCAAAACAAATTACGTTTGTTTACTCTATGTTTATCACTTCATAGTGTTCTTGGTAAATGATGCTGAAGATTACTAACATTTACCTAAAGTGTTTGTTTACAAATACGGAGAAATAAAATGAGGCTATTTTATATGTGTCGAAACCAGAAGAAGCCAAATTATCTTTGCAGTTTCTTTAGCTATAACGGAAATGTAAATGCGTAAATAGGGTTTTATCCCTAAGTAAAATAGGTACTTTAGGTAATTGAGGTTTTTGTAGTCGTCTCTTCTGAACGTCGACTTGATACGACTATTAGATGCTTAGTCAAAGGTCAAGGCCGGGTTAGATGTTAGTCTTGTTTAGAAACAAAACATGTTTTAAATATTATACGTAGACGGATCGTTATTGATTCCAAATGTAGGTTATTAGTGAGTTAATTAAGAAGTTATTTTGTTTTAGTTTGTTTGGTTGTTTACTGTTATTTAATTATTAGTGTCAAAGGAACATTTCCAGTTGTGGTTAGTATTCCCGATAAACAGTTTTATCAGCTCTACTTTGTGGTCATTTGAAACTGGTAGTAAAATCGTATTGGCATCTATACTTCAATAATTATAGCTCTACAAATTATCTACAACAGTATCTATTAAACATTACCTGATATCTTTTGCTCTGTTAGTGAACTATTTTGTGTGTAGATATTTATCATAGCATTAAATAATTTGTAAATTTTATATTACAAAAAATGTTAAAATTATCGCGTAAAACTTTAACATTAAGAATCAGTACGTAAATAGTGTTAGGAGGGCGATAAAGCCGGCTCCGGCGTATAGAGCTCTTAAGACCTGACCTTGCTCTTGAGGACTGGTTTCCGCACCCACACCGGCCTCCTATACTTATTACATTTCAAGATATATCGGCAAGGAATTTTTGTTTAACACGCAATAAACAAAATCGAAAATATGTGAATCATTCTTAAATATTTCCTCATCATTGGAAAATTGTTGATAATAATGTTCCATACAATAATATTTGTATAAAATATTTTAAGCGAACGTGATTCTAAGTTTTTAAAGACTTAGATGAATATTCAGCTTGATAGCTGAAAGTGACGATGCCTAAAAATTTGCGTATGAAGGAAAATCTCCCTACCATCGTTCCAGACTAGCTTCGTAAATGCCAATTTAAGTTTCCCAACGAACTAATTATTTAATTTTCTACAACATCCCTAGGCAGTTTCATGCATTATAAGGGCCTCATTAAATTTTATTAATAAAGCCGTAATATATTGTCAAGAATGTTTGATACTCATAAGTGATATAAGAGGAAATGAGCAAGAGAACTAAAATGGGATATGAAGGGGAAACTTCTTTCATTTTAGCAGTTTGGCGTTCCAATTTTTATCCTTAATCCAAATTGTAGTTTCGGATCCTCAACGCTTTCGCTAACAGCAATATAGCTATTCGTGCTAAATGATCTAAATAGCGCTTGCCCTTAATAGGTTGGCATAATCATTTCGCTAAAGTTAACAAATACAATCACCAATACTGCCCCTGCCATGCATGGTGATTATATTAACCTTCAAACGTGACATATTTGCATTAGGTCAAACAGAGGGTCGGTTTATCGGTCGAGCTAACAAACGTCGCAATAGGAGTATTGTCGAAGTAAGCTGTAGAAAGCTAGAACATCAAGTGGAGGTTGCGAAATATTTTAACTAAGGAATCGGCTATACATGTATCAAGGATTTCTATCGTTATCATGTGAGCAATCCATAAATGTTAAAATATAGATTTTATTTTGAGTATGTGCTATTTCATCATCATCATCAACCTGTCCTTGTCCACTGTTGGACATAGGTCTCCCCAATAGCACGCCACTGAGCTCGGTCTTCAGCTCTTCGCTTCCAACCGACGCCGATGTGCTATTTATAACGGTAAAAGTTTTTTGTGCAAGGCCTCATGAAGTGTCAATAATAAGACAACAAAACACGTGTAAAGCAAAAGTGAAACTGGCACTTATCCCAAAGCTAATTGTATATTTTAGTCATTATGTACTGTAGCCGTCTGATGTAGAAAATACAATTACTCTTGATATTAAGATAAAATTAAACGTTGTCGCTAACTTAGGAGGCTCATTGGCTCAAAGTCATTTAACGGTTGGAGTGTCTTTGCACAATCAAATCAGATATGAAGATATCCATAGGAAAACCAAACAAACTGATAGAGCCAAAGGGGCGCAGAGATAAAATGGCGATTGGTTTGGCACACAATTTCTAAGAACCTTAGAGAATAACGGTGTTGGAGTAGTGACCCCTAGTTGAAAACGTAATGTTATAAATCCCGCACTGGTTGAACTTAAAAAAGCTGCAAGGAGCCACTGTATTTAAGTAATACAAAATCGTGTGGTAAAGAATTAATTACACCTGTGTTTAGGATTAGACGTCACTTGAAGTGAGAGATAAAGGGATCAAAATCTGATAAAGAAAGCGATACGACAGTTCTAAGAAACAAACAGGAAAATAACGATAAAATCTCTACTTTTTACAATCAAACGGCAATAATTCATCATAATAACTGCATAACCGAACGTTGGAAATATCACACGCGAAATAAACCGATTGTTTTGCAACGGCAATAGTATCCAATGTTTTGAAAGCAGCACACTGCTGTTGATCAATATTTGACCGATTTAATTTTTACCTTCCATACATTGTGAACGTTTTGCAATTATAGGGTAAATACTTGAACTGCGCTGCCGATTGCATGTCGTGAAATAGAATTGCATTGTTGAAGTACAACTTCCTGTTGTGTTTGCAGACTTTGCTTACGTCAAGTTCGAGCGTTTGAAGGCAATAAAACTCGATGCATAGAATTTAAATATAATTTACAGTATACTAGAATTTGCCTGCGACTTTGGTATATCGACTCAACTGTGAATATAAAGTAGGCTATTTAACTCTGAAGTCTATTTACTCTGTCCATAAGATAAACGATATTGATCCGATACTTATTTCGGGCGTGAGAGGAAGATAAAAAACAATCACATTTTGGGATTTATAATATTAGCAACTATAGCCAGAAACTTTTGTCAGTTAAATTTATCAAAAGTAGAAAGCGCTGATTAAACAAATACGTTTAAATCTTAATAAATTGTGGTGTATATATATAAAGTTGAAAAATTGAATATGCCATCTTTTTCCAACCATTTACGTTAAAACTGATCAGAAACATTTATTATCAGAAAATAGACTTAAATTCGCAACAGGAAAATCCTAAGGCAGTAATTATAGTATAAGCCAGCCAAGCAGATAATGGTCTAGTTAAAAATCGGTAATCTAGCTCCCTCGGCTCACATCCTTGGATCTCGAATTTGCTGCATCAACTTCGTAATTACTCTACATTTTTTAAATTTCTAACATTTAAATTTGTTCTTTGAGTTTTTAAATTATACTTATAGTAATTGACACCTCTCTGGATATAACTAAATATCTGATATTAGGGAAAGTGTCAGCACTTGATATAACAAGTATAACCTAGCACAAGAGTTCAAACCCATTTTCTTATTATTGCAGAGATCTGTATTTCTTGTTTAAAAAAATTGTAAACTCGACAAATTTATAGAATACATGCCATATATATGCCATTGAATAGTGTATAACATTTATTTAGCTTGTTCCAGAAACGTGATACTATAGTAGGATAGTCTATTCAAACCTTCTGAAGAGTAAAGGCTTTATGTGAGGATATAGAGCGTAACTTAATTTCATCGTATAGTTCAGAGTTCACTGTTTGACACCTAAAATACATTATCATATTTATTTTATAAATGTATATTCACTAAAAGGGTAAAAATAAAAATACATCATCATACAACAACAAAGTACAATCATACCTACTTTTTAAGAAGAGTAGTATCAAAATTGGAGAATGATAGAAGAGATTGGAAGATGAAGACATATTGTACCACTTTCAGTAGAAAAATGATGATTCCGACGTAAATTATCTCTAAATTACTAGTTCCATAATACATCAACCATGTATGATGATGGAATCATACAAGATTAGATTCAGTCTCAAATTATAATTATATACTTAATAGTTTCTTTTCTCTAGTATACTTGTAAATTTGTCAAACAATTCTACATTATTTAAGTTATTATATTTGAAAAGAGCGACCGCTAAGTTTCTTGCTGATTCTTGTCGTTAATAACACCTCTCCGAACGAGTCGTAATTTGACGATTCAAAAATGTTTGTAAAAGCCAACTCGAACATAGAAATATTATATATAATTAGAATATAGATTTGTAATTGACCTTCAAATGCGGAGTAACGATATCAAAAAATGAAGGAATACCCTAACATTTACAACACATTTCTGAATGTACCACAATTGTCAGTAGCAATTGTGAAAGCAATTGACCTTTATAAAATTCATAAAACGAATAGTGAGCTTTTGCCCTTTGAAGAAAAAAAAATAGGCCCGACAATTGAGTTTAACCGTCCGCGATGTAATGACTCTGAAAGGGAGGTGTTAAAAAAATGGATCCTTTTACATTCTTTTGATGAATATTTTAAAACGAAGTTGAAAGTCAGTTAAATCAACTTTAACGAGAAATGTAAATAAAGCTTTCACTTTTAGCTAAGCTTTTTATAAAACAACAATATTTAACAACACTCAAACAAGGTTATACCTTTTCTTGCTTTATTAGAGTTAAAAAATCAAATATAGTTAGCTACTAAACTGTGTGTAGAATGTCACATGTATGTATATATACTGTTAAATATTGTTCCATTACAATAAAAATAGCTCAATAAATTTATACTACTACTAACTATAACTGTTTGTGGCATTCATATCTGACCAATATGCCTTCTAATGTTTTCTTTATTAACAATGTAATCGTTATCATGAAGAATTTGTTAACAACGTTAGATGATAAGATTGGGTATCGATTGTTTTTTTAATTATGTATTTAGAATTTTGAAGGCCCTATAGTATACAGCCACATATAGATGTAAAGATAAATATCATACATTATGTTAAACACACAATCCTTACTCATATCATAAATGCGAAAGTCTTGTAGAAAGACAGTTATTCTTTCACAGATAATCTGCCCGACTAATATTAATGAAATATAGCACAATTAAAGCAAATATAGGATAAAATAGTCGGAATTCGGCTGAGTAGAATGGCCCATCCTAATTTCTTACTGAAGTGTCGTAAAAGGTGACTAAGGTAAATTGACCCATCGCGGCGGCCAGATACTATAGGTATCTGGTTGAGTAGAATAGATCACCCTCATCTCTTACCGGGGTGTTATAAAATACGACGTAGGTAAGTTTACGTCAGCAGGCGGCCGGCCGTAAAATACGTAGCCAAATCATATGACATTTTTATAACATGTTATGTTGATCACACTTAAAGTGGGATAAGGGCAGATGGATGATGATGATGACACATATATGATAAAAAAATCCCGTTTAATGGGATACAAAAATGAAGGTATCTAAACACTTAAAATGATGTGAACGATTCGTGGAAATTAGTAGTTTTAAAATAATAATAAATTATCAGTTATGGTTAGAAATTGTAATATCAGGAGTGAAAGAGGCCGGCCTTGAACGCACTAAACCTTGTACAACGTGTGCTCGAAAGTGAAGAGGAATGGCTCAAACATGGGGAGGTGATCCGTAAAATCATGGTTAAAAGGGAGCAGAGAGAAAAAAGTCAGAGAAGGATACTAAAGAAACGATCAGCACGGAGAAATTTGCATCGTCCAGCGGAGGGAGGGGCCACTTCCAGAGAGGCCCCGACCCAGAGTTGGCGCACTCTAGGGTACGGAGTTGCTGCTGGCGGGAATGGTGGGCATATTCATAGGTACCCTATCCCCGCCACCAGCAGCGTAGTGGAGCACACAGGTTATTTTAGTCGGTGCGAGTCCAACGTAACCGTCGCCTGTCCCCGTCGGGCGGCGGTACCCATAAGGGGTTTTTTCGTGTTGAAAAAAAGCACGAAGAAATGCACAAGCGGTTCCGTGCTGATGGGCAGAGAATGAGAAGGTTGTTTAGTCCGTACGGGCTGGTAGACGTCCGTCAGGTATTTTTCCTCCTCGCGACAAAAAAAAATGTTAAAAAATTCTTATATTACGACGCATAGGTTATAGTGAAATAAGAATGCGTGAGGTGTTATACAATTAGCAAGGACGAGAGGTCGTCGACGGCATGACGCAGTCTTTCCGGTCCGGACACTACATGACACACCTACAGAGGTTCTGAGTGGCTTTAATGTATTTTTTTTTACGCTCGAGAAAATTTGCATCTTGCGTTTTGAAATCTTTAAAACTTTTAGAGATGATATTTCTCATAAACCAATAGTGATAACGATAAATCTTGAATGACAATAGATAACTGATTGCGAGTAGTTATATATAAAAATAAACAAATTTGCGCCTTTTATTTCAATCATAAATAATTTGAAAGTTCGAATAAATATTCTCATTAGTTTCAAAATATAATTCTGATCATTTAAAATTTATATTACACTACTACAATGACAAAATTTATTGTAATTAAATAATTTATAGTAGTAGGCGTTACTTTGCGCAATTCCAAAGTACCTTCAAGAGTTATGGTAGAATTATTTAGCTATAATCCGCGTTTGTTAAGAAAATCCATGTAATGCTAAGTGTAAGAAGCAAATCCGTTCTCATACACTATACATGCACTACCCACATTCACTACAACAATCTGAACGAATACTTCCTCCCCATAGCCAAAGCATCATCAGGAGATAGACTCCACGACAAACTAGCAAAATTTAAATTTATAGAAAAATAATTCGTCAATCATAACATTTGATTCTAGACATTAATAATTTAAGCAATGAAAATAATTCAAACATCATAAACGCCCAATATTCTTATTATTACGGATATTAAACTTAGAAAAAAGTGCACATATCTACAATTTAAAAAAGACAAAAATAAATAACCTTTTAAAGTAATATTAAATACTTTTTAATAACTTAAAAAAACTTTGTGCGAAATAAAACATCTTCGCGTGTTTATATTATCCTAGTACAGAGAAAAAGCAATCTTTATTTAAATTAGAATCTAGCTAAACCTACTTTAGTATTCTAACAATATTATACTCTCACATTTAAAATGAAATGCATTATGTATTATGAAATGAGAGTTATTTTGTCGTTCCTTTCCAACTTGTATACCGTAATCTACGTGTAATACACGTGTTCTTGCACTTACAGGCTGTTTCGTATTATTCACTCTTTAGAATACTGCGGTTTATTACGCTTTTATTCGTTTGTAGTAACTTCAAAAAGCGATGTTGTGGTTTATTAAAGACTTTTTTCATAAATTAGCGGCCTATTACTTTTTCACTATTACGCAAAGGCAGCCAGTCACTTTTCAACAGAAACAGAGCTTACTCCAAAACTTAGTAAAGATTAGCAGGTTACAAGATTTCAACAAGAACTGTAAATTTTCCTTGTTTTCCAATACTATAATAAGCTTGATCAATTGTAAATATATTGTAGCGGAAGGAAAATTGAGGAAAGCGGAAGTTGTAGCATAGAGACGTGAAGTTAGCTGTATGCTGACGGGCGGAGAGGTGCGGTGCGGAGAGGATCGGAGCAGAGTGGAGAGTGGTGGCGCAATTTGATGTACTTGTTATATGTGCGCGGAGTTGAAAAGTTGTTGAAAGAGATTAAATGGGTTGACTTTTGAGAAAATGGCTTGTTATTTATTGAATAAGTGTAAAGAAAAAATATCGTTGTTTATAACATACTTTAGGCGTTTAAAGAAATCTCATAAACACTTGCACGGGGTTCGAAGCCTTACTCTTTTATACGAATTCATTTAATATATTAAATTTTCATTTAATTTGTCTATTGTGCCTCATCTATGAAAAAGTAAATGATTTTCTAACAAATCAACGAATGAATGGCAGACTAGTTGTTAAGTCCGGTTCTCCATGACAGCGTTAAAATCAGTAGAAAGATTCATAAAAAAGTTCCTTACTATAAAAAACCTAACAGAATTTTTTATCTTTTTTTTTACTTAATTTTATATTTTTATTTTTATAGCTTTATAACACATTGATAAAACGAATAATTAAATATTTATACATTATAAAACTGTGAACTGAAATGTCAGAAGATTCAAACATTTAAAAGCTTTTCAACTAGAGGTCGTAATTAATGTTGCGGTCGGAAAGGAATTATGCGGGTTTTCATCCTAATTTCAGCGGCTGAAAGGACATCATCGTGAGATATTAGAGGAGGGTAAGTTAAGCTTAGCATAGGGGATTACTCGCATGGTATACTGCGGCAATAAAATGTTTTAAAAGTATAATATTTACAAAACTTATGTCAGTTTTTATATTATCATTGGTATAGCAAGTTTGTGATAATGGTAAAATAGTATTATTTTAACAAGCTTGAATATCCTTATCATAATTAAAACTAGAAGAGGCAAGCAACATAAATGAGAGCCAATTGCGATAAGTTGAATTTTTGTGTGTAAGAATACTGTTTGTGAATATTAAGATTCGTGATGTGAAAAAATTATACAAAGTTTAATTATTAAAACAATCAGGAATACACGATCGAATCATTTTATTTTAATTGTTTAAAATTTAATTTTACGGAGTACCAATATTGGAATGAAATGGCGTGATGAACGCAATGACAAGTACAAATGACGATGTCAATTACGATTACTAAGCCAGTTTTAATTAAAATATGTTCTCGTGAAAATTTTGTAAATTAAACCGTTTTTGTTCAAGTTCTAAGAATCACACATTGCAAACTGTAAAAAACAAAAGTAAAGCCATGGCAGGGATAAGATTTTCTCTCTGTTTTTTGAGAGAAGTGGAACTTGGACCTTCCAAACTGCTCCATTGAGGATTGGTAAATTATGCATATCCCAGGCTTGCTTCAGAGATACAAGGATTTTTACACGATATTTTCAAAATTTAATAGGAATAATAAACAACGATAATAATAACACAAGGGTAAAAATCTAATATGTCAAGGGGGTGTGATAATCTCTTATGTGTGTGTATAAATGGTATATACTGTTATATACACAGTTTTGTGAGTGGATAATGCAAGTTTTAATCTTATGACATTTACGAAATTATTCACATTCCAGTGTATGAAAAACCTTAAATAGATGTAAAATTTAATTTTTTTTTTACTTATAGAGCAACTTTTAGGTAATTAACTAACATGGTTATTAAAAAAAGGCAATTAATCAAAGTATTCTTCGTATCGTAATCCCATGTGTTATCATTTTCGGAGAAATCGTTTTTCCTGACAAAGGTTGTGGATTAGAGCCGGCAATTTTTAGTGTGTACATTCCATTACACGTTTAAAATTTTCGCTGCCTCACGTCGGCATTTTTGTAAAAATAAAATGTCCCTAAAATATTCGTGCCAGTGAACAATAGCAGCACATTTGGGAAATTTTACGAAACGACAACATATGACGGATATTTATCACGACATCGTGTTTATAATAATTTTTGGCTTTTCTTTCGACGTTGTCTTTAAATAAAATAATATAAAAATGAAATTAAAAACAGTCAATACCTATGTGTTTAAAATGTTCGCTTAACGCTTAACCAATCTTACATGAGTTCGTCAAATATAATCCAAGACGTAAGCGAAGATTTGAGTGAAGATATATAGAACAGGTTATATTAGCATAAAATTTTAAGCACCTCTGAAATTAACTCACGCATCCTTATATTACATGATAAGTGAAAAACATTTTTTTAAATTAAATTTACATAAGATTGTTTTAAGGTTCTACCGGACTAGTCTTGTCCAATTCCCATTTAAAATACTTGTTAGCCATAATTATCCATTCTTAACTGTTAAAAAACTTATCAAGCAAATTACAACATTTAATTCCACTACAAATAAGAGTTATCAACAATACAGACATGTATATACTAATCTATATAAAAATTCGTTTTACCTTAGGTGTATAGATTGTTAACAGTGCAATCGTTACAGCTGTTTTCCCCTATCGATCCGACATCGCTTGATTGTAAAGTGCGTTATAATCGCGCGACCGTAATCAACAATAGCTACTTTCACAGTTCAGACACTTCGATACTGGACACTGGTACCACTCAGCGGCAACAACAACCAAAAATAACAATCCTGTAATCGCCACCTGTTAGAAGCACCGCGCACGAATGGTATATCGTATGACACTGACAGTTCACGTTTCCGCGATAAGATATATCGATATCGGATTAACTTATCCGTACTGGACGTAGATCGACATGTATTTATGGAGCGCGTGATGCGGCGTTAAGCACGTACGTGTTTACTGTACGAAGGCGCGAGCTCGACTGACGTAGGCAAAAGTCGAACCCTTGTCGCTGACGCCCGCCTTAGCTACGGGGTACCTACCTACGGGCCTGAAACCGCCCGAACACCCACTGTGCTACGGAATTTCCAAGCTACGAATTTCCACTGAAATACGTAGTTCTTGAAATCGGAATAAAACGTACATTAAAGGCAAATTAGTATATAGAAGCAGGCCATCTTTGTGAAAATCAATTAGTGTTGAAGTCCCCGTTTACAAGTAAATGAATTTGTAGTGACCTAAATAAAAATTGAGTAGGCATTAAATTTCTAGCCCGAGTTGTAAAATAATTTCCACGAGCAAGTAATATGTATATTTAACCTAATTCTCTGTGTCCCTAGGTCTCTTATTCAATAAAAAGATTTTTACTTGTCAGAAAAAAGGTATCCCTTACTCGAAGCTTTAACCCTGGCTAATTCTCATCCTCTCGAAAAACCAAACATTTTAATGTTCAATAATACACAAATGGCTTATGTTTAAACCGTAATGGTGAAACGGTGAGAGCCCATACCAAGAGTTCACGAGTTTACACCACTTGTCGTTACCATTACGATTTTTACGATTAATCGTAAAAACGATTTTGTCGCGAACCTATCCTCCTGATGATGCTTCGGTTTTGAGGTGAAATGATCGTAGATATCGTGGTATGGGCGTGTGTAGTGCTTGTGTGAAGTGTTGGTGTAGGCACCATTTTGTCATACGTGTGGTGACTTCTCCTGCATGTATAAGGTATGTGAATGTCGCTTCCTCCATACACTTATTACATAGATTCTCTTAACAAACGCGGATTACAACAAAATAATTATATTCTAATCCAAGAGTTCTCGAATTATATCGATACAAATAAACTAGGTATATTTGTGCCTTATATCGGAATTAAATACGTAAAGAACCGTTTTGGACTCTTTTTTTTCGTTTATACTCTTAAGTGATATTTGACTTTTTTTCTAAATAATAAAAAAGGTTTAATTTCATATATACTTACTTATCGTACTGCTCAAGCCTTGATAACATACATGAATAGCCGCTATAGTTTTAAGGTAAGGGTTTAAGGGTTCAAACCTTGGACCGATACCCAATAGTTTTATCTCAACGCTTATATTCTTAAGTGCTATATACAAATCGTCATGCGCTTTACGATGAAGTAAAATATCCATTCCATAATATTAGAGAATTTCTGGAGTTTATATAACTAGTCAATTTCCACTAGAGCCTTCTTTCTTTTTCTTCTTTGCCCAACAGTGTACAGAAACATGTTGAAATATAATAAACTTATTCTTTTCCCAAATTATAAAACTTAAAAATCTTTAGCCGAAACAGCTTTCTATTTGTAAAACGATTTCCAAGTCTACTGTATTTAAACAATATAATGAAATGTAGACTTTAAGAATCGTCCATATCAAAAATACATAAATTTGCAAACTAAATTTCTCAACAACGCGTAAAGTTTAATATTTAGTACCAGAATTAGAATAGATAAGCAACAGAGGTTCATTTTGTGAGTTACGTCAATAAGCTAATTTTATAATTTATCCAATTAGATATTTAATTTGAAGTAATTTATAATTTCTTTAAGACTATTGTAATAAAAAAAAGTCGAATAGATTGGCTTAATTACTTTATTTTGTTTAGACCAGATAAGAAGAGGACTTCTTGAATACTACGGCAACACTGCGACGGCCATGAAATGACGTAAGCAAGTAAAGTTTTGTATTACCCTTGCACCATTGGCGAAGCTAGTTCTTCATATAAAAACTCATTGCCACAAGGTAGGTACCATGTAGTCACTCAGCGAGCGAAGGAGCTAGCTATATGCTCGGAGTATCTTCACTTTATCAAATCAGAAGTGACATTCGTAGAACCATAGTAACACCGACATAGCTTAGCGAGTCACGAAGCTGAAATGGCGATGGACGGGGCCCATAGTGCGGAGAATCCATGGGCATTGGAGTCTTAAGGTGTTAAAATGACAACACCACACGGGAAACGCAGCATCAGTAAACCCCCTCCAAGGGATCCTGACAATTTCAAAATAATTGCAGGGAGCCGCTGTGATCCAAGATCGTGTAATTTATTTATTTACAGATTTTAATATATTTTAAAATATTTTCCAAAAAAAAACATTTAAAATCGGGATCCACGCACGAGGAGCGGAGGAAGGACCCAAGCTTTCGGTGGTTAAGCTCTCTACTCTTATTTTATTATGTTACAATTAGTGGAAACTTTATTGGTCTGTGTATAAGCTAATTTAATTTAATTCTAATTTATATATATTATTAATGTTATTAGCAAAAGTGTACTATTTGTTTTCCAAATATTAAAATAAGATAAAATAAAATACTGTCAATACAAAAAGACCCTTCGTTCTCTACAAATAAAGAGTAGATCATCGACTATCATAGGGGGTATACTTTCACCTTCACTACACACGTAACTCACTGAGACAAACAACTCCAGATATTTGGCCACAAGCACCTACAAAGTAACTAAATTATTCAACAGAGTAAGCTTCGGTAATTTCCAATTGTTTGTTTTACCAAACTACGCCTTACACATCAGTATAGCATTTCGCAATTAGCGTTAACATTAACTATCATAAATACAAAAGATGACAACTAAAGAAATGATTTAGGAGTAAAAATGATGAATTTCTTATATATAATTATGATGAAATGAATCTTCAATATTACGTTTATAAGTTATACAATTTACATTTTTACGTAATATCATTTACGTTTTTTCGTAATATTCATAATTTTTTATGTATAAGTACCTTATATATTCATAAACATTCATGCAAACCATATCGGAATTTCAATATCTTCTAAACTACGTATGTTCGATTCAGATGAAAGAGACTGATGAATTCTATCTATAAGATAATGTTTCTATCTAATCTATGTTTATATCATTAACTTTATTTACCGTGTTTGAAATACGAATACAATCATTGTGGTAAGAGAAGTTGAGTCAAAATGTATCTGTAAACAAGAGATATTATGTTAAACTGTTATTTAGTAAATTCTATTACAATATTATATTAGGAAATTATTGAAAACCAAATTTTATATTACGAATACAGCACACCTCCATATTGAAACTGTATTAATTATTGTATTATTAAGCATACTTAATTTTATAAAAAAAAATTATTATTAATTAATTTTAGATTGTTAACGAGTGAATATATCTTTGCTTTGGTTTGCTTGGTGCTTTTAGCTTAGTTAGACCATCTTCAACGTAGGATCGTACGTCGAACGTAATATACAGAACGCTTCAATTTTAAACTCTCCCTCAGTAAATATAGTAAAAATAAACGTAAAGTAAACATAACCTCAGCTTTAGAACATTAACATATGAGTAATAAAGTATAATACACATTTTCCACGGAACTTATACCATGTCACAATGTGCGTTTATAGTAATCTGATAAGTAAACCGTTCATAGATTCAGTCATATATTGTCTACATTTTTAAGGTACCGAAAGGGTCTTCTTACTTGACTTGAAGCAAGTGGGTTACGAATTTCGAAGCGAACCCCTGCGCCCAGGCCGTTCCTCACAAGCCTTGATGCCTAGATTCTGTAGATTGTAGGTAAGAGGGGTACGGGCCTTGAAGCGAAACTCTTTGCCGAGACAAGCTTAGTAGCCTGGTTTTTGGACTAACTTGACATTATAGGTGATTTTTGGACACAATAGGTGGCGCTCTTGTGAAAATTAGAAAATGTTAAGTATGCATATATGGCGCTTTGTCGCATTACAGAATCTGCTAGAGCCCGCTAGTTATAAACTATTACATTTGTTCGTAAACTATACTATCGCTACTCCGATTCCGGGATTAATATGATTCCGGGATTTATAAATTTTGTCCACAACGCCATCTGTTTGTACTTTGTATCAATACGCTGACTGTAAATATTCCAAAACGCCGCCAACTGTCCACTGTGCTACAAAATAACATACAACTAAACAAAACTATGAATACTAAGTACATTAATTATGAAAGCCTGCCGGGACTGAAGGGTTAAGTACTTCATTAGGATTACTGCTTAATTGTTCAAGATAGTATTTATATTTACGTCTTAAATTTACGTTTAAAAAAACCGTATTTCTATTTCTATAATATCTTATATTAATATTATGTCAAGGCATAAATAAGAAACCGTTTCCCGTTCAACATTGTCAAGAGAAATGTAAATAATGAATATTTAATTTTATTTTATTTAAAATATTTCTGAAACATAGTAAAATATAAATTTATTTACCTAGGGAACGTACTTCTCTACGAAAATTTGAATTAAGCCAAATTTCACACAACTCAGTGCGCACAATTTTCCTTAAAGCGGTTACAAAGTTAGCTTCACATATTTACATGTATAGATTAAATATTTTATATATTTTAATCATAATTGATCTCATTTATAAACTAAAAATGATTCCACATATAACTTACTTTAACCACATAAGTCATGAGTGGTTAAAAACACATCCATAAAATGGTATAATTGAAAGGCAATAATACATATACATAGGGCAAAGTATGGTATGAATACTTTTAATAAAAAAAGGTAGGTTTTATTTTGTTATATTTTTTACACATTTTTGCTACATTATTGCTATTAATAAACTTTGTTCATTGAAGTTGTCAAAATCATCTTTATAATTAAGCTATGGTAACCTATGGCCTATTTGTTTTCCAGTCTGTAGCAACGGACATGAACGATCCAATAATACTTAAAGATTCATAAATTAATTAAGGGTCATAACAGCAGTTAATACCACCAACTTCATTTTATCCAAACGTCGAGAATAACACATTCACACTTATAGAGACTGTGCCTGGTACTACCGCAGCGGATATGTAGTTAATAAGCATTAAGAGTAACATGGATAATTAGATTATTGACGAAAATTAAGTCTTTTAATTTTGTAGTATTTCGCTAAACTTACAAAAAAAATCTTTCATTAGAACCTTTTCCTGAAAACACGAAAAAAAGAATAAGCGAAATCCATCCGTTCACGCGTGATGCGATAACCAAGGGGCTAAAAATAATGGCGAATATATCGCACGCTTAGTGTTAAGGTGACCTAATGCAAAAAAGTTTTTTTATGTGGCCAGCAAAGCGTAGCTCCTACAAACCTCGCGATCGTTAAAGAGATCCATAACTTGGAAAAGCAAGAAATGACTACTTTTTTGAATAGTTCGTAGTCTTATATCATAGATGGCATTCAAATAAGGATTACAATGTATCTAACTCATTTGAGCCTTTACTACTCATTTAAACTGGGCCACTTTAATATTAAGAGTGCTATATAAGCATAGATTTAAAATATCGCCCTATCCGAAAAATTCACATTTCCTATGCTTAAACATGGGACAAGTGATTTTATTCTTCAGATGGTTTTCAATCATTTTTACGTACCTTGAGCATTGTGAGAATCTTCTGGGACAGCTCATAATCAAAGTTTGTGTACTTGGAGTCGGTCATGTCGTATATGAACACGAGACCCGCGCGTTGCGTTTCAATGGACTGCAACGCCACGTCCAACTGATACACGAGACCCTGGACATACACAGTTCTTGTAAATATAGAATGTATATTAGTTTATTCATAAAAATATTAGGGGTGTTCTTAATTCGAATTCAAAATATTCTTCATTCAAGTAAACCTGGAAACAAATGGTTCTGATAAGTCAACTATACTGCTGTTTCAGAAAATTACTCCTAGTGAGAAAAACCAGCAAGCCGGCGGGTGCCGACGGTTTTCAAATTATTATTAAGTATAATAAGTGTCTGTTATCTCACTTCTGGTTATAGGCGTTTTTTCTCATTATTTGGAGAAAAGGGTTTTATTCTTATATCTACTTACATCTCTTTATCTATCGTCTATCTCGTGCAAGGTAGAAGAGTAGCAATAAATTTTATTTTATTTATTTATTTAAATAAATAAATAATAATAAATAATAAATGAATTTTATATCTAAATATAAGAGCTTTCTGTATCAGATTACTTTTAATAGTTAAGTGTTATCACAGCGAGGCTAAAATTGATTTTTATTCGACGCCCATCTAAAAAGATGAGACGGTCGATGCATCTGGTGCTCTCAATACATAGTCTAACGTAGGGATGAGTCACTTTTGGATACGCCTCGACCTACAGGTGGTGAACTCTAGGGTTCAGAGCTACTGCTGGCGGGGATAGGTAAATGTACAACGGTACATTGTTCCCGCCTCCAGTAGGGTGGTGAAGTTGTTCGGGTTAGTTTTAGTCGGTGCGTGGGCCCTATAAGGGATTTTCCTGATAAAACAAGGCTAAAATTGATGCAAAAGTAATAATAAAATTAGTAATAACAAGTGTATTGTTCGCAGGCAAAATAAAATAAATTGTGGGGTTGAACCGATTAGTATATAACTAAACACTTATTTGGGTATTGCTTCGCTTTGCTATTTTGGTCGTGGAGTCTATCTCCTGATGATGCTTCGGTTGCGGGGCGAAACGATTGTTGAGTTTGTGATAGTGAACGTATATAGTGCTTGTGTATTGCGGTGGCGGTGGTGGAGGTTTGTGCATGTGTTTTTTACGACTCCTGCATGTATCAGGTATGATAACCGATTGTCCACTCTACATTTAGCATTATATATATTTTCTATTTTACTTCATCGCGGATTATAGCAAAATAATTTTATTATTACTTTTGTATTATGGATCTCCGCAAAGTAACGCCTAATTCTATAAATTATCTAAAATTGATTGTTTGAAGGAATCGTATCACAATGATTAAATAAGTACTTTTGGTCTGTCCGTATGGCTCCTATTATTATGACATTTTGGCACCAAAAAGATGACAATAGAAAGTACGCCTTCTTCTTTAAACGGATGTATATAAAATATACTTAATGTATTGCTCCTTTTCTTTTCTTGTTCTTTCTATTGCTATTCTTGTATACCCTTGGAATTTTGCTTAAGATTGCTTGATTGATTAGTAGAGCCCTTGAAACTCTTCAATCACAAAAACTTTAAATACCGCAGAAACATCTGCTTCATTAAAACAGTTTCGCGCATTATTTTATTTATATTCAGTAAAGTAGAAAACCCCACAGTCCGCCAAAAACTAGGTCAGGTTTTTATCGTTGCTCAATACCGTGGCACAATTGTTTCCCAATAATAATTAAGTGCATAAAAATAAAAAGCTCATGATTATTAATGCACGGATTATTATCTCGTGATGATTCTTCAATGACGGAGCGGAGAATGGAGTGACTTGTTTTGTATTATTTACCACTCCAGCTTTTTTTAAAGTGAGAGCACTCAGTACATTCATGAGCAGTTTCTTTTTGTAGCGCACTATATAAAACTTGCATTGTTTCGATTTTGAATCATTGATTGAACTCTATATAACATATAACCTATATTAGAGTATCCGTGCTTTCGTTCACGCACACTTACGTGTTAAAATACTCTCGACTATGTGCTAAATTTAATTTTTCCTGTTCTCGAAAGAAAAATAGGAATTCCTTGGAACTACTAGGTACGACTCTTGCAAGGGGATCATGGGTTCAACCCTCCAGAAGGCACCAATGAGTTTTTCCGCTTTTTACAGAATAGTGTAATTGAGAATTGCAATTTATCACACGCTTCGTGAGAAGACCTCTAGAGTATTCTGTGGATATGTGTAACCTATCAATCCGCATTAGATCAGAGTGGTGGGTGTTAACTCCAACCCTTCTCTCCAAAAACAGAGAGAGGAGGCCTGTTCCCAGCAGTAGGATAAGAATAATGAATTAGTACCTGTAAAGTGGTTTGATGTGTTGTTTGCGCGGGAAAGTGCTTATTAGCTGTGAAGACAGCAATCGCAGCTCCCGTCGCATCCCGCGTCGGCTGTAGAAAGTTCGAAAAGCTCTTTATATATGTTCTAAAGCATTTATGACTTTAATATAAAGAAGCAGACTAATATGTTAATTTAATGAATAATGATTAAATAATAAAAACGCACGAATTCTAGTTTACTATATTTTGTTCTTAATACTTCAAACTTTACCAGAAAATAAGTTCAGTAATAAATATTAAATGGAAATAACGTAGAGAATTGCATTAAAGTTTATAAATTAATATGGGGAATGGGGGAATTTTGGGTATAAAAGGGAGGATCGACTCTTCAACTCATCAAGTGCCAAACCATCTGGTACACCAGTAAATAAATTAAGAATTAATATTTGGGACAAATACATATACGATAAATTACTTAATACTTGTATTCCTAGTTACTATGGAGACAGACTGTGTGTGTAATTGTCCCCCATATTTATTTATATTGCAATCTGAAGTAACCCTTACCAATATGGTAAACTTTCCAGTCTCGAGTTCGCTTTTCAGAGGTTCTTTGAACGGCTCAAACTTTATGAGGCCTTCCCTGCGCCTCGTGGCCTCGTGCTGTCGCCATAGCGTGTGCGCTCGCGCCACATCGAACTTGCGCGCCAATAGAAACTTGATCGCGATAGCTTGGGTCACGCACGCCGAGCCTGTTTCCCTTAACGCTTCTAGAAACTGCTTCGTTGCCTGGAATTAAATAAAAAACATTGTTAGTGTTATGTATGTGTTCACTTGTATTGTATGAATATAGACTTGTGTTGTATGATAAAAGGAAAAGGTGCTCTTAATCTAGGTATATGTTTTGTTACTATTGTTTTTAAAATTAAGTAAAAAACAATAATAACAAAACTATAATTTCGCAACTTTCACTTTTTATAATTATAATTATATTTTATATAGTGTTATAATTTAGTTTAATAAATTACATATGGTACCCTTGTAAGCATGCTAAGACAATAATCACATCAAGAAGACAAAAATTATTGTACTAATTATGTTGAATTTTTATATCCTCAATTCATGTCACTTCTGTTAGCTAAATAAAAAAATGATTCTAGTACAGACTCAAACACGCACTAACAAGTAACAAAATTACACGTCCACTCTCGCTAAGGTGCTCTGGTATTACTGACGTGGTGCGCTTGAGACAGTTTAAAGATTCACATACAATCACTGTGCGATAGTGCGAGTATATTCATGTATATGTGCGTGTCCTGTATATAAATATAGGTAAGGTTACAAGGTAACAATCACATCTCAACATACATACACTACTCTTAGCATTTAAGATTTTTGTGTTATCATTTAAAATTCATATAATTATTATCGAGAACTTTGACAGAAAAAAGTGAGACTACGATTCTCTCCAAGAGGTCAAGGGTTAAACCCGGGCCATGAGGCAATGAGTTTTACTGTTAAAACAGTATATGCCTTATTTATATTTACAATTTATCACACGCTTTTCGGTAAAAGAAAACATTGTGAGGAAACCTACAACTATCTGGAGAATATCTGGGATATGTGTTACATACCAATCCGCAAAGAACAGCCATTGTATCTAACGTCCAACCCAAAAAAATTGTGACATATTTCCATTTATTTATCTTACTGCTAAGCAAAGTTCTTCTCGAACTTATTAGATTTTATGAAACTAGCACTAATTCGGAATTTTGCTTTTACCGAGAAGAACTAAGAAGAAACTCCAAAAACCTTTTTAAGTTACATAATTTGCTGTTTAAGGCTTCTTCGAAGCTGAGAAATTTTTCAAATTTCAATGTTATGTACTATGGTTTTCAATTAATAAACAATATATCCTACTTTACAAAAAGATAATATACAAACGGGTATTTTACCAAAACGAGTTTAAATAGTTGCTTCAGGAACTCCTGTACCAAATCCAACTCTGGATTACAATCCATTGAGATGAATCGATAAAGTACTTACTACACAGTCACTTTTTCTGAGCACTACACAAGATTTTGCAATTTTGTAACACTTCCACACTTTAAGAACTTCAAATGTAATAAATGCACTTAATTTGTTATTTTTAATTCAATCTTAACATCTCTTAATTAATTATTAAATTAATCTGTAATACTTCTCTCAAACCAAAATACTATGCAATAACAATAAAAAATTTAGTCAAATTGAATGAAATTATGATTAGGCTGGCGATATGGGCGATATAAAAAAAATCAAGGTAAAAAAAGAACATTGGCACATTTTAACGGAACGAAGACTACAACAAGAAATAGTAATTTTACATTTTCATTTTTTAAGTAATATTCAAACATTACTATAAAATCTTAACTACAGAATTAATGTGTACCAAGAGCTGCGATAACCCAGCGATAAGACCGTGCGACTCTTTTGCGAGGGTCACGGGTTCTAACCCAAGGCAGGCACTTATAAGTTTTTCTGTTATAACTTATGTCTAATTGATAATTGCGATTTAACACACGCATTTCAGTGAAGGAAAACATTGTGAGGAAACCTGCATATCTCCAAAGAATTCTAGGGATATGTGTAATCTACCAATACAAATTGGAGCAGCGTGGTAGGTCTGGTTTTCAA
Organism: Morpho helenor; assembly: GCA_029227775.1. NCBI lineage: Eukaryota > Metazoa > Arthropoda > Insecta > Lepidoptera > Nymphalidae > Morpho > Morpho helenor. Next base: position 10,832,785 of record JARGCU010000006.1, read on the forward strand.
AAAAATCAACGGAAAGAGGAGGCCTACTACTATTTTTTTGTGTTATTTTTAATGTGTACTGTCAGAATGTTACAAGCATTAAACAATTAAAAAAATTCACAATGTACAGGAAATCTGATCTGGGATGACGCGATCTTATCTCTTATATTAGCTAATGTTCGATGTGTCATAAACGCCATGTTGTATCCGGCTGAATAGAATAGACCAACCTTATTTCTTACCGAGGTGTCGTAAAAGGCGATTAAGGTAAGTTGACCCACCGTGTGGTATCCGGTTTAGTAGAATAGAATACCCTCTTTCTTACCGAGGTGTCGTAAAAGGCGATTAAGGTAAGTTGATCCACCGTGTGGTAATCGGTTGAGTAAAATAGAATACCCTCTTTCTTACCGTGGAGTCGTAATATACGACTAAGGTAAGTTGACGTCAGGCAGGCGGCCGGTCATAAAATACGTAGCCAAATCACAAGATAACATGTTTGTAACATGTTGTGCCGATCCCACTTAGAGTGGGATAAGGGCAGGAGGATGATGATCTCTAATTATTTTTCCTATGTTAAAATTTCTTTCCTACCTCCGTTTAATTTGGTGGAATCAATGACATAAAAAAATCTGAATCACTCAATCACAGTTCGAAAGTTGTTCCGAGAAATATTTTATGTTTCCCTATATCGAAGTGTGAGATAAATTACATTGTAATTCGCAGAAAGAGTTCGTTACATGAACCGATCGGCCCACTTCTTGGTATGGGTATATAACTTAGGTACACCTCTGCTATCGATTAATGTGTAATATTAGGTCCTTACATATGAAATTGGCGTTTTCTATGGGAGGAACATAAAGTCGGTTTTTTTTAATGAAATTTATTTAATTAATCAAAGTATGTACCATTGCTATGTATGCACTTTTGCCATCTCATAGGTAGTTCATTGATCCCCTTACTAAAAAAACCATTCGGGCGGGAATCAATAAAGTCTTTGAAGGCGGTTTGGACTGCCCCATCGGAGTTGAATTTTTTCCTTGCAAGTAGTTATCCAAATTGCGAAAAAAATGGTAATCTGTTGGAGCAAGGTCCGGAGAGTACGGTGGATGTCTAAGACATTCTAATTGAAGCTCCTCTGATTTGGTAGCCGTCTGTTGTGCAGTGTGTGGTCTAGCGTTGTCCTGAAGCAGCAGTGGCCTAGAGCGATTGACCAGCCTCGGTTGTTTAGCAGCTAGCTTTTCCATCATGGTTTGCAGTTGCTGACAATAGATATCTGCCGTAATCGTCTGGCCAGATTTAAGAAAGCTGTAGTGAACGACACCGGCACTAGTCCACCAAACACTTACGAGCAACTTTTTTTTAGTCAATTTTCGCTTAGGGCAGGATTTGGCTGGTTCGCCAGGGTTCAGCCATTGCGATGAGCGCTTCCGATTATCGTAGAGGATCCACTTTTCATCACAGGTAATGAATCGATTTAAAATTCCTTCATTATTGTGCCGGTTGAGTAACGTAACGCAGCAGTCGACGCGCGTTTGTCGGTTTGCTTCACTCAATTCATGAAGTACCCACCTTTCAAGCTTTTTCACCTTCCCAATTTGCTTCAAGTGGATTAGAATAGTTTTATCACTAACACCGGAGCCTGCAGCTAACTCGGACGTGGTTTCCGATGGATCCGCTTCCGCGATAGCCTTCAATTCTTCATTATCAACTTTGGTCTCCGGCCGTCCACGAGGCTTGTTCTGCAGGTCGAAATTTCCAGAACGAAAACGTTGGAACCAAAAACGCACTGTGTTTTCTTTTGCGACACCGTCACCATACACATCATTAATCCTTCGAGCCATTTTTGCAGCACTGGTGCCACGGTGGAACTCATACTCGTAAATAACGCGATATTTCATGTTTTCCATTTTGTAAACAGAGTGACACAAAGAAAAAAACAAAAGAAGAAAAAACAAATGAATTAGGGGGTTTGAAACACAAATGCATGAGTAAATAGCTGTATGAATTTGAATTTGGAATTCAAAACCATAAAGGTAATATTTGAGATCAAAGTGGCCAGTACGATAAAACGCCAATTTCATATGTAAGGACCTAATATGTTAAATCCAAGTAAGTTCATTGGAAACTCCACATACCTAATTAATTATTTATAGAAATAGAGGTTACTGTCCGAATTCCGTAGTACAAAAGATATGATAGAGTTCATCACGCATTCTCCTACCCTTATCTCACTCTAACTAGGGTCGGCATAACATGTTATAAGCATGTTAAATGATTTGGCTAGGTATTTTACAACAGGCCGTCTGCCTGACGTCAAGTTAGCTTAGTCGCCTTTTACGACGCCTCGGTAATGAGGGTGGTCTATTCTACTCAGCCGGATACCACACGACGGACATTAATTAGTGCAGCGTAATGATGATGGTGATGGGAAAGGAAATATAGTTTTTACAACATACACATTCTCCTGCCCTTATCCCACTCTAAGTTGGGTCGGCACATGTTATAAACATGTTAAATGATTTGGCTAGGTATTTTACAACAGGCCGTCTGCCTTACATCAACTTACCTTAGTCGTCTATTGCGACATCTCTATTAAAAAGAGGGTGGTCTATTCTTCTCAGCCGGATACTACACGACGAATCAACTTACTTAAGTCGCCTTTGCGACATCTCAGCAAGAAAGAGGGTGGCCTATTCTACTGATCCGGATACCACATGGCGAGCCTACTTACCTTAATCGCCTTTTACGACAGCTCGGTAAAAAATGATGGTGGTCTATTCTACTCAGCCGGATACCACACGGCTAGAAATATTATTACAACATCCCGAATTACTCCAGTAGCACATTGTAAAGTTACCTTAACCGTCAAATGCGCGTGTATGGACACAAACCCATTAAAAGGGAGACGCTAATTCTTCCGGGATGTATATCCTGTGCGGTGACCGTATTAGTGCCGGCGGTAACGCTCGGTTCGCATGTATTGAACGCGTTTACAATACAAACTAATCAAGTGATTTTCGAAGAAAAACAAGAATAGTTAATGTATAGAAACCGGTTATACTCACATCTCATTCTATCTGTCAACCATAACACAAGTAGTAAGTTACTTTGGGGACGGACGATCATGTGTAATTGTCCCATATATTCATTATGATTCTTGTTTTTTTAAATTTAAACTTTCGTGAATAGTATTCATAGTTTATGTATAGAAACTGGCTATACTCACTTTTTATTCTATCGGGTTAGCCCGACTAGTTTCGAACCCATCTGCTGTACGCAGTTCCCGCCGCGATAATGTCGTGTAAAGAGCTCATGAATAAGTGCCCCGCATGGGTTCGAAACTAGTCGGGCTAACCCGATAGAATAAGACGTGAGTATAGCCTGTCTCTATACATTAACTATGACTACTACTCACGATAGTTTAAATTTAAATACACAAGAATTATAATAAATATAAAGGACAATTACACACATGGTCGTCCGTCCCCAAAGTAACTTACTACTTGTGTTATGGGTGACAGACAACTAGTAAATATTGTTACAAGTTTTAAATACAACCTGCTTCCAATATTTAAGTTAGTAACAAAAAAACAACATTGCAAACGTCAATGTGACATTTTTGCGTGCTTTGGCTCTCTATTGATACCTGATATCGCATGCTAATATCTAGATCTTGAGGTAAGCTAACGTAGGTGCTGGGTAATATGTCATATGGTGATGCCTTGCCGAGCCTATATAGACTACGCCGTCGCTACAAAATATTTCGTGCGTTACAATATATGTATACATAATAAATTTTTAAATAAATACACCCAGACTCTAAGAACCAACGAATTGTGTTTAAAAAATGTTGGCCCTAGACAGGAATCGAACCTGTGACCCTCTAAACTGAAGGCAGTGTTGCTGCCATCTGTGTCAACGAGCCGGTCAATCAATTACCATTTTCCTGTTTATTTCCTCTGTGACATACAGACACATATTAAAACAAGTAAATGACAAAAGCTTAGATATTCACCGCGAAACTTTACCATTACACTGTTATATAAATAGTCAATTATATATAAGTTTTCCTATATTTGCAATGTCATCATCATCAGTACATCACATCATCATACTACTGCCCTACTTTAAGTGGGGTAGGCACAACATGTTATAACATGATTTGGCTACGTATTTTATAATCGACCGCCTGACTTTAACTTACCTGATATCATTATTTGATTTATTATTATTGACATCAGTACATTACACTAGGAAAATAGAATAGAAAAAAATAGAAATAAAACTTCATAATAGGGTACGCAGTAGGTAAATATTCTGACTGAACATTTTGAATAATAAAATCGATAAGACAAGACATTTGAACTCTGAATATGAATATGTTAAATTCTATGTAACGACAAGACAGCTTACGTCATGCGACCCTCAAATTTTCTTTATACACTGTCCATTATATTAACCATCTTTTGACAGATTGACGATTTACATATTTAGTGATGTCCTAAAGATTCTCGTATGCGATACCATTCCGATTATAGTACCTACTATCATTAATCGAATTACGTACCTAAGTAATTCGATTAATGATAACCTACGTAAACTAATAACAGATATAGAAATCAACATTTTGATTTAATATTGCCTTAGTTTTTTGAAAATAAATGTTAATCCATGTGTATTTATTATAATCATAAAAAATATATTATACATCAACTGGCAACATCAACAGACCTTCCGCTCGGCCGCCATTTTGACGTGATCTGTCACTCTCAACGAAACGCCCGTGATAGTCACACGCATTTACGTTCGCTGAGTGTTCTCTCGCATCTGTTACACCTTGAGTTAAGTAGCTTTATTCCTCGGAAAAACTTTTGTGAAACTTATATTAATTGATCGTGAAAATGCCGAAAGGACGTGTGTTGAAAGCACAATCGAGCCAGTTAGTGTTAAAACTTCATGAGTATTTTGAGCAAGAAAATCAAAATGGCGGACCTCTTATACCTATCACGCAAGTCCGAAACCGTGTTGCAGCCGCGTTGGGGATCAGTCTATCAACTGTGACTAAAATCACTACTGATGCCTACGGCAGGAGCGGCTTGGAGCAAAACAAACCATCTACACCAAAAAGAAAGCGCCGGGCTCATAAGGTGACAGCTGTTGATGACTTTGACGCTGACGCTATTCGTCGTCATGTATATGATTACTACTTGAGAAAAGAAATTCCAACTTTGAGAAAACTTATTGTTTCTTTGAAAAGAAGTGGTCTATTTCATGGTGAAAAATCTTCTTTGGTCAAAGTTTTGAACACAATTGGCTTTTCATATAAAAAGTTAAATAAAAGAAAATTATTAATGGAACGCACAGATATAGCTATAGCACGTTGTGATTTTTTAAGAGAGGCAAAGAAAATACAAGATTGGGCAAATATTGTTTTCACGGATGAAACATGGCTCAACGCTAACCACACACTATCTCGTTTCTGGACTGATGATACTGCTGATTCCACTTCCTCAGTACCAATGGGAAAAGGTGAGCGCCTAATCATTTGCCATGCAGGTACAGCAAAAGGATTTGTACAAGACGCACTGTTGGCATTTAAATCGAAGAAATCAAATGACTACCACGAAGAGATGAATGCAAATGTGTATGAAGAGTGGTTCAAAAAAATGCTCATTTCATTGGAAGAACCATCAATAATTTTTATTGATAATGCGCCCTACCACTCCCGTCAAATTGACAAAATGCCAACACAGGCTAATAAAAAGCATGAAATAATTAATTGGCTTCGGGACAATGGAGAAAATGTGGACGACTCAATGTTAAAAGTTGAATTAATAAAAATATTAAAAACCAAAAAGAGAGCAAAACGCTATGTAATCAATGAAATGGCAGCAGAATATGGCCATACTGTTCTTCGGATTCCTCCATACCACTGCCAGTACAACGCAATAGAACTTATATGGGCACAAGTAAAAGGGCATGCTGCGAGATGCAATACAAGCCCCCCATTCACAGCGAATAAAATGATGCAATTGCTAAAAAATGCTTGCACCCACGTAACGGCCGAGAACTGGGCAAGTGTGGTGGAAAGAACTAAAAGAGTAATATTCTCTGATTGGGAACGTGATATTGCGTTTGATAATATATTATCTACACAAGAGCTAATAATAACTGCTACTGAAGACTCCTCATCGGAGGAGTCTAGTGTTGATTATCATTCCGACGACTCGTGCTAATAAAATAAATTAAAATATCCTGATTGTTTTATTTGTATTCATGTATTAACTAAGAAGAAAGTAAAACTTTATATAATGTTATTAAATGTCTTTTAATACTCGTAACATCGATTTCTACCGATTATTTTTAATCTGTGGCATAATCGTAGTAACCATTATGTGTGACATCACTAAGTGGGCGGTACCCATCCATAAAGTACAAATATTATTTGTATGATATTTGTACGTAAGCAATACAAAACTTAATGAGCGTGAGCTGTCAAAAGACTGATAATATGATGGACGCAGTATAGAAAACATCGCAATCCAAAACGATCAGTGAAATATACAAAAATAGAATTTTATTGTTTTAAAAGCGTTTTAATAGAAGGAAAAACGATTTAAGGAAAATTTTACATTAATTACTAATGACTGACAAAACACCATACCAAGAATACTAAGTCCTAAACCTACTACTAAGATTAAACATTTAAAACTAATTAATAAAATGTGATTTGCTTAAAAACGAAAACATAACATATGTGTTTTATGAAGGTTCATTCCATGCTTGACTGATGATTTATAATCTATGATTTCGATGGACTAAAGAAAGTCACAACTCATACGCTAGCCTTATTTAGTTTCGACTTCTTTACATCATAAAAGAATATACATTTTTGTCTATAGTCTATAGAATTTACATTTTTGTCTATTGTCTATAGTCTACACTGAAATGTTTTAAAAAACAATTTTAATAAAAATTAAGAAGAGCCTAGATTTAGAAAAACAAATACCTACAGTTAGACTACGTTATATAAGGCGAATTATTCAAAACCGAAATTTGTGTTATCGATTGTCCCGATGAGATACTTTTACTATAAAGTAATTGTAATAAGAGAACCAAAATAACCAAATAATTAACTCGTAAGTGCAAATTTTTCATAACAAAAAATTAAAAATTTGAATCTATCTGTGTAAAGTTAGAAGGAAATATAGCAGCAAGAATTAAGCTGTCAAATTAATTAAAGTCACTAGTACTAGAATAAAATCATTTGATTCACATTATAGCAATTAGATATTATCGCAACACTACCAAAGATATTGGCTATAAGACAGAAAGAAGAGAAGAAAGAGCATATCAGCAGAACATTTATTATAGTATCTTCATAGATATTACTACAAAATTTAAATTCTAAGACACAACAATAATACGCCTAATAATACGAAAAAATACGCTAAAAATACGCGGTATCAAATCCGGTCCTTGACCTTTGTACTGATTACACTTCCTTTACACGATATTAAAAACGAGTACACTATCATTAATATAAACAAATCACTAAGGCCTATAAATTGTTTAACTAGCACTTTTTCCCCGACAAGCAATATGCACGATCGTAAGCAAGTAATAACAATCATAAACTGTCATAGCAACAAAATGTTATGTTAATGCATTAAACTCTTAGTCACAGTTAGCACATATTTTTGTCTTAAAATATAAACGCAGGCAATTATAGACATAATTTTTAAATGTAATTTCTTGTTGTTATTGCTTCTCTCTGTGTAAACTGTTTATTTTGTATTACGTGAATGAACACAGCTATTCTATTCTAATTTTGAAGATAATTTTTATAAGTTACTAGCGGCCTGCTCCTGCTTCGCACGGGTATAAAATATATATCCCATGTCAGTCAGTGTAAAAAAAAATGATTAAAATCGATCCAGTAGTTTTGATTTATTCATTACTGCCCGTGGCCCGCAAGCGTTAAATTTGGAGAAAAACAATTTCCTCTCCCTATACCAAGACGATTTCCTGCTATCTTTGGAATATCTAAACTCATATAGTACATTTTTACTTATTTACTTTTACATTTTACCTATGTATTTTATTTTTACAATTAATTACAGAATGTCTTAAAAACAAACTCTAAAAGATTCGAAGTGCTATAGGATGAAGCGCGGCGTCCTCACGGCATTTTAAATCTGTAATATCTCCGAAAATGTTCACTTACAATGCATGCTGTAAACGGCCATATTGATCTATATTAAATCAACAATTTATTTAAGGTACTCAATTGGATAAGGATTAATGCTGTATTGTATAAAAATTGCTTTGAACATAAGGCATCATTTTTCGTAAAAAGTAAATGAAAAAAACTGCTATTGTGGGTTATTCATAAGAGATAGATATATACCATCGCGGACTTTTCTGTAGACCTTTTTAAGGTGTACAAATACTTAGTACATCATTTTGATAAATCTCGTAGGGTTTAGCCTGCGTTTGCAATGTAAGCGGAAAAAAATGTAATTATTTACAGAAACCTCAAAAATTACAGTATTTCTCTACTTCGTATTGAATGTTATTATACGTACAAACCTTCCTCTGGAATCACTCTATCTATTAAAAAAAACCGCATCAAAATCGGTTGCGTAGTTTTAAAGTTTTATGCGTACATACGGAAATATGGACTTTGTTTTATAATATGTAGTGATGTACAATTCGGACTATTTGAATAGTTTAAGTCTAAATTAATAAATAAAGCTGAAGAGTTTTTGTTTGTCAGCTCTTTGATTTGAAAACGATTTGAAAAATTATTTGTGTGTAAGATAGTCCATATATCGAGGAAGGCTATAGGCTATATAACATCACTTTTTGATGAATAGGAGAGAAGCAGCAATAAAAAATATTGCGAAAATGGCAAAATGTAAAGCTTTCCTTGCGTGCGTTTACATAAACGGTGAAACTTATTAAATATCATGTATTACAAATAATTTATAGGGCGCAAAACGTTGGCCCAATAAAAATGAGGGTGATCTATTCTACTCAGCCGGATACCACATGGCTAGGCAGGAGAATCATCATCAATACTTATAAAACCGATGAAATTAAAGAAGAACTCGTCTATCGTTATAAACTAAACATAATGTACGCAACAATCTACAAATTTCCATGTGAATATTTAATATTAACGCGAATCAATATCATAGAGGTATAACACGAAACCCAGTAACGCCCTCGCCCGCCACTTCCCAGACTGCGTAGGAGGACGCGAATATCAAAACGACGCGTATATACTCTGAGGATCAAACTGAACTCATTTACACTTTTACTACTTTGCAATTCAATCAACTACTGTATGACGCAAATGGACGGATTTGATATGTGCACAAATTTTAACTCTGTATCCAAGGATAGAAGGTCAACCCCCTTTGAAATTGTCGTTATTAACTATGTTGCGTTTTTATCTTCTAGTTTTATATATTATATATCTTATATATTATATATCAGTTATTATAGTCTGATAACAGGTACTTGATGAGGATAAAGTACTTTTTCTAGAACTTTGAATACATATTATATAAATACTAGAGACATTTCCATAGTCCACACGACAAACAAACAAAACAAATTCTACTAGTACTAAGTATCCTCCTGTCCTTATCCCACTCTGAGTGGGGTCGGCACAACACTATAAACATGTTGTAACATGGTTTGGCTGCGTTTTTACGACCCGCCGCCTGCCTGACGTCAACTTACCTTAGTCGTATTTTACGACACCTCGGTAAGAAACGAGGGTGGTCTATTCTACTTAACCGGATACCACACGGTAAGTCACTCACCTTAGTCGCCTTTTACGACACCTTGGTAAGAAATGAGGGTGGTCTATTCTACTCAGCCGGATACCACACGGCGGGTCGACTTACCTTAGTCACCTTTTACGACACCTCGGTAAGAAATGAGGGTGGTACTATTGTATCGCCTTTTACTACACCTCGGTGTAGTAAAAGGCGACTAAGGTAAGTCGACCCGCCGTGTGGTATACGGCTGAGTAGAATAGTACCACCCTCATTTCTTACAGAGGTGTCGTAAAAGGCGACAAAGGTAAGTTGATGTCAGGCAGGCGGCCGGTCCTAAAATACGTAGCCAAATCATGTGACAACATGTTTTTAACATGTTGTGCCGACCCACTTAGAGTGGGATAAGGGCAGGAAGATGTACTATGTGATTGAGTAGGTTAACAAAACTCGCGCTAAGCACACTGATATATTGATCAGCCACATAAAATATTATTTTTATATTTAATTGTTTGTTGTTTGTTTATGAATCCTTCAATAAGAAGGATTCTCAAACAAACGACAAACAATTAAATAACTCAAACTTAACAAGAAACGTTATATGATACGCAAAGATGTCTGTCTACTCGTATGACGCAGAAATTCCAACAATGGGTGGTGGTTTCGTAAACAATAACAATTTCTCTAGAAGTAACAACACAAGTCTAGCGATATGTGAACTACTATTTTATTATAATACTTGCACCATTTGAATGTATGGTTTTTAATTGCTCTCACTAAAGGCTGATCTCGCTAAAGAGGCTGATACAGAAAGCCTACTATACTCTTGAAGATTATTTAGAAGATAAGAATGTGTGGATATAGCTCTCTTTGAACCTGTACAAGACAGTAACGACATAATGTAAATAGTATTAAAAATTATATTTTTAAAAGAGCAACCGCCGAGTTTCTTGCTGGCTCTTCTCGGTAGGAACAGCTTTCCGAACCAGCGGTAGAGTTGACGATTCAAAAGCACTTGTTTACAAGTTTATTTGAATAAAGAATATTTTGAATTTGAATTTGAATTTAAAAAACAACACAATTTAATAAAACTAACTTTTACCGGCAAATTCGTTTGCGTGTACTGTTGTCACGTTTTCAATGTCATCTTATTTCTGCAAAATTAACATGATTTCTATAGTAGGCTATAGATGTTACGCCTGTGTATGGCGATGCTTCTGCGCTCGCCCGTCCCGCCCGGTGACGCTGTAAAAGCCGTTAGGGCTAACAGCATACGTCAATTCGAAAAAAAGCGATAGCATAGATGCAAATCTATAATTTTGTCTCTATTTGTTAGGCCTTCTATTATTAAAAATCTTAAGAAATTATTTTTAAATAGGTAGACCAAAAATTGAGCATTGTACCTTGGTGCTGTATCAAAAAGGATAAAGTATAATGTTTTCTTCGATTTATGTTTCGATTTTGATAACTTTACAATATATCAATTTAGGTAGGAAGCAAATACTGTAGGCGAATGCCTCTGGTATGCTGTAATTATAAAGAGGAAACTGATGGAAAACTAATAGGAGGAAGCTCCTATTATATACATAATATGACTAAAAGAGTAGATCGAACAATGAGCTAAATTTTAACTGTCATAATATTATAATGATTGCATTGCATACAACAGGATACTTGTCGAAAATTCAATTCCATGTCGGATCATTATTTTTAAAACTTTCATGCATCGGTTTATAAGTAAATTAAATATTTACGATAGTTAACTATTTATATATGACGTCTACTGCAATCTATGGCTCATAATCCCCCTGCCCTTATCTCACTCTAAGTGGGGTCGGCACATGTTATAAACATGTTGTAACATGATTTTGCTATTTATTTTACGACCGGCCGCCTGACTGACGTCAAATTACCTTAGTCGTATTTAACCACCCCTCGGTAACAAAGAGGGTGATCTATTCTACTCAACCGGATTCCACACGGTGGGTCAAATTACCATAATCACCTTTTATGACAACTCGGAAAGAAATGCGGGTGATCTATTCTATTCTGCCGGATACCGCACAGCAGGTCGACTTATCTGAGTAGCCTTTTACGACACCACGGTAAAAAATGAGGGTGGCCTATTCTACTCGGCTAGATACCACGCGGCGGATCGACTTATCTTAGTAGCCTTTTACGACACCTAAGTATAATAGAAATGAGGGTGGTCTTTTGTCTATTCTAGTAGAAATGAGGGTGGTCTATTCTACTCAGCCGGATACGACACGGATATGCAGCAAACTATAGGTGTGTAGATAAATTTTTTTTTCGAAAGAAAGACTTTTTTTTCGTTTTCACCATTTTAAGTTAAGATTATTTGTGGGAATATGTTTATAGTATACCACAAAGAATAATATTGACAAGAATAGAACAAAATTGTACCTGCATTGAAGCGAAATCGTGGGCGTCCATTCTTTTCTCCAAAAGAGGACTAAAAGCGTCTTTTCGGTGTCGTATATTTTCACATAATACAACAGAAGGTGCGATAGGATGTAAGCTTATTAAATTAAACAACCCTACGTCTGCTTACGTTAAACAAGAGGCAAAAAGGCTAAAAGTGGAATAAAATTGCATCGCCCACAAGCGTTCACAGGAAATCACAGTTCACGACTACATCGATGCTATTTTGCGTGTGTACCGATGCAGTATGGTAATAATCGCAATGCAAAATCATGATTATAGAATCTAATGTATTACAAAAGCGACTGTAGCGTTTTTTTAATAGCTGAATAGCTAAAAAAACACCCTCCTTAGTATGTCCGTAAATTATACCACAAATTTCAAAAGTATTTTGCGACTGCAGTAGCGCTCTTTGACATGATTTAGATCCATTATGGCGTGTCATCGTCTTCTGCCCTTATCCCAATCTAAGTGGGTTCGGCACAACATATTATAAACATGCTGTCACATGATTTGGATATGTATTTTACGACCGGCCGCCTCACGCCAACTTACCTTAGTCGCCTTTTACGACACCTCGTTAAGAGAGGGTGGTCTAGTCTACTCAACCGGATACCACACGGCTAATTAATTATGGCGTGTATTAATTCAAAAAAAAATAATATTAATTCAAAAAATGCCGAAAATAAATTTATATTATTATAACGTTACAGTGTTTTATAGTAACCTATACTGCGTCCATCATATTATCAGTCTTTTGACAGCTCACGCTCATTAAGTTTTGTATTGCTTACGTACAAATATCATACAAATAATATTTGTACTTTATGGATCACTTAGTGATGTCACACATAATGGTTACTACGATTATGCCACAGATTAAAAATAATCGGTAGAAATCGATGTTACGAGTATTAAAAGACATTTAATAACATTATATAAAGTTTTACTTTCTTCTTAGTTAATACATGAATACAAATAAAACAATCAGGATATTTTAATTTATTTTATTAGCACGAGTCGTCGGAATGATAATCAACACTAGACTCCTCCGATGAGGAGTCTTCAGTAGCAGTTATTATTAGCTCTTGTGTAGATAATATATTATCAAACGCAATATCACGTTCCCAATCAGAGAATATTACTCTTTTAGTTCTTTCCACCACACTTGCCCAGTTCTCGGCCGTTACGTGGGTGCAAGCATTTTTTAGCAATTGCAATATTTTATTCGCTGTGAATGGGGGGCTTGTATTGCATCTCGCAGCATGCCCTTTTACTTGTGCCCATATAAGTTCTATTGCGTTGTACTGGCAGTGGTATGGAGGAATCCGAAGAACAGTATGGCCATATTCTGCTGCCATTTCATTGATTACATAGCGTTTTGCTCTCTTTTTGGTTTTTAATATTTTTATTAATTCAACTTTTAACATTGAGTCGTCCACATTTTCTCCATTGTCCCGAAGCCAATTAATTATTTCATGCTTTTTATTAGCCTGTGTTGGCATTTTGTCAATTTGACGGGAGTGGTAGGGCGCATTATCAATAAAAATTATTGATGGTTCTTCCAATGAAATGAGCATTTTTTTGAACCACTCTTCATACACATTTGCATTCATCTCTTCGTGGTAGTCATTTGATTTCTTCGATTTAAATGCCAACAGTGCGTCTTGTACAAATCCTTTTGCTGTACCTGCATGGCAAATGATTAGGCGCTCACCTTTTCCCATTGGTACTGAGGAAGTGGAATCAGCAGTATCATCAGTCCAGAAACGAGATAGTGTGTGGTTAGCGTTGAGCCATGTTTCATCCGTGAAAACAATATTTGCCCAATCTTGTATTTTCTTTGCCTCTTTTAAAAAATCACAACATGCTATAGCTATATCTGTGCGTTCCAATAATAATTTTCTTTTATTTAACTTTTTATATGAAAAGCCAATTGTGTTCAAAACTTTGACCAAAGAAGATTTTTCACCATGAAATAGACCACTTCTTTTCAAAGAAACAATAAGTTTTCTCAAAGTTGGAATTTCTTTTCTCAAGTAGTAATCATATACATGACGACGAATAGCGTCAGCGTCAAAGTCATCAACAGCTGTCACCTTATGAGCCCGGCGCTTTCTTTTTGGTGTAGATGGTTTGTTTTGCTCCAAGCCGCTCCTGCCGTAGGCATCAGTAGTGATTTTAGTCACAGTTGATAGACTGATCCCCAACGCGGCTGCAACACGGTTTCGGACTTGCGTGATAGGTATAAGAGGTCCGCCATTTTGATTTTCTTGCTCAAAATACTCATGAAGTTTTAACTATAACTGTCTCGATTGTGCTTTCAACACACGTCCTTTCGGCATTTTCACGATCAATTAATATAAGTTTCACAAAAGTTTTTCCGAGGAATAAAGCTACTTAACTCAAGGTGTAACAGATGCGAGAGAACACTCAGCGAACGTAAATGCGTGTGACTATCACGGGCGTTTCGTTGAGAGTGACAGATCACGTCAAAATGGCGGCCGAGCGGAAGGTCTGTTGATGTTGCCAGTTGATGTATAATATATTTTTTATGATTATAATAAATACACACGGATTAACATTTATTTTCAAAAAACTAAGGCAATATTAAATCAAAATGTTGATTTCTATATCTGTTATTAGTTTACGTAGGTTATCATTAATCGAATTACTTAGGTACGTAATTCGATTAATGATAGTAGGTACTATAATCGGAATGGTATCGCATACGAGAATCTTTAGGACATCACTAAATATGTAAATCGTCAATCTGTCAAAAGATGGTTAATATTATGGACAGTGTATAATGGTTATTCCTTTTGTATTTCTCCGCAAATTTACGGTAAAAGTATTTAATCGCAGAGTTCCATACTCAACATTCATTTTTCCGGTAACTTCTATATATTACTAAGTAACTAAGCAGTGCATATTGTATAGAGTACAGTCAAACCAATGCGATTGAACGACGCCCTCTCAGTCACTCACACTTAAACCAACCGATTTATTAACGGTGTTTCCATTCTCAGATAAATATCATTTTATCTCATATCTGCACTTTACTAAGGACATTCTATAAATATTCTTTTACTCCAAGGGTACCACAATACATTAAGCATGCTATACATGTGTTTTGACAATAATTCAGACAGAGAAATAAATGACACAGAGTAGATACAGAATAATGTAAACTATCACATTATTAGGAAACAATTATCAGTCTCCTGCCATTATCCCACTCTAGGTAGGGTCAGCACTCCATGTATTTCTTGTCCATTCTCTCCTATCATTCGTCATCTCTGGTATTACTCCTTATATACATGTCATACTTCACACAATTCAACCAATTCTCTTTAGACCTCTCTAGCAACATATCCACATTATTAGGAAATGATAAGATGCTAAAATTATTCTTTTCATTCTCCTGCCCTTATCCCACTCTAAATGGGGTTGGCACAACATGTTACAAAAATGTTGTCATATGATTTGGCTACGTATTTTACGACAGACCACCTGCCTGACATCAACTTACCTTAGTCGTATTTTACGACTCCTCGGTAAGAAAGAGGGTGGTCTATTTTACTCAACCGGATACCACACGGTGGGTCGACTTACCTTAGTCGCCTTTTACGACACCTCGGTAAGAAACGAAGGTAGTACTATTCTATTCAGCCAGATATCACACTGTGTATGCTAAAATTATTCTTTTATGCTGTAAAAAATAAAGTGGTTCCCAAATAAGGAAAACTTTAAACGTTTTTAATGGCTGTGTAAATGATAACTTAGCCGCCAAACACCTGGATAATAGCAATTAATAAATTAAATCCTTATTATGTAAATCAAACTAGCAAATTAGTTTTTACAGCAAAACAAGCTATACAAACTACATACTAAAAGAATAACCATTCCTAAGGTCTTGTCGTTCAGTGAAACTCAAAGCTTATTACTTATTAAGAGAAAACTTTCCATTACATACTGTACATTATTTCTTCTAAGTATAAAAATCTGTATATTTATTTTTAAATACCATTATTTATACTTTACATTTAACTAGTATGAATAAATATATACCTTTCAAAAGTTATAATGAAATAATTTACTATTATCTGCAATCAAGTAAATAGAAAAAATATACAATGCCAAATGTAGAGTGGACTATCGGTTTTCATACCTGATGCATGCAGGAATCGTAAAACAGTAAACAAAATCCCAAACTGCAATTTTGTTGTGGAGTCTATCTCCTAATGAAGCTTCAGTTTTGGGTCAAAACAATTGTTGAGTTTGTGATAGTGAATATGTGTAGTGCTTGTGTATTGTGGTGGCATTGTTGGGGGATTGTGTGTAAATAAAACATTTCAGTTTAAAAGATGATCTAGCTGACTGAAAGACTGTAATTAAAGGCCTCCTTTCATAAAAATTAAAAAAAAACAAAGTTATATTATGTCAAACAAAGTTTGTAAACAAAAATTTATTGGTAAAATCTTCGGAACGTAAAGAGTATATTTATTTCATTATACTCATATATTGTTCAAGTAAACGGTAATGTAACATTAGAAGAGCGTTATATTTAAATATAACTATTTATTTTAGATTAGTATGCCACATCGATAATTGATGTTTTGAAGCAATATTCAAGCTTTTAATGACACTAAACTTAGACTAAGCTTTATTAATTTGAAGAAATATATATCCTTATTACCATATCAAATTAAATGAATCGGTCTGAAGCTTTCCACGAAACCAAAACAAACACCGATGACATGTTAAACAGAAACTACATATAAGACCTAGCTCATACAGTATTCAAGATGAAGGAATAGACACAATTTTGAATTCTATGCAAAATGAAGACCAATCTAGTTCAGATAAAAAGTACTTTGTTCTAATTTAGTAAAATAAATTAAACTTACCAACTCCTGATCGGGTGACAAGGCCACCGCCATTTTTATGACTGAAATCTAAATCATAGATAATACACTATATAGGATCTAAATGTCAAATTCGTATCGTGAAATGTTGCTACTTGCTACTTGCTACTTCTAAGGCACTAGATAATAGATATATCAAAATTATAAAAGGAAATTTTTAAATAAACATTTATATTCTTCACATCCAAGATAAAAAGAAGGTAGAGAATGTGAATAGAAATAAATAATGAACTAGCTATGTGTGAATAATAAGACTGCTTTATCAATATAAAAACACAAGCATTGACTCGCAAAAATAAGTAGGTCGTTTTCAATGCCACTTTTCTGTATTGATTTATTGAAGCAATTTTGCACTGGAAGTCGATTTTAAAGCGCTTGTGTATTGCTATTAATAAAGAATGTTCAGAATTTAATTATAAAGAACAACCACCACAGTGATTAATTATGGAGATTAGGCTTAGTTTTCTGTCGTTAAAGAGACAAATAGAATTTTAATATGTAATTTAAGTAGCTTAAGATAGATATAACTTGTACATTTTGCTGTAAAAAAAATGTAATTTATATATCAAAATACTAGTCAGAGGGCTAAACGTCAAATGTCAATTGTTAATTTTAGGCATATTTTAGGTTGTATGTCATTTCATGTTGTGATGATTTATGCCTATGAAAACCTAATTTAATAGTTATATAGTAATCTATTTATTATATTAATTTTGTGAGTTGTCTGCGATAAAGCTCTAATCGTAGCAATACATTAGAAACTCACAGATATAAACAAAATTTGTAAATATAGATTAAAATGTCAACACGTTGGTAAGTTTAATTATCAATTTTTAATGTTCGTTATTGAGAATTATTAAAGAAGAAAATCAAACTTTATATCATTACAGGTATCCTATATATCAAAAGGGCAACCCACAATTGCGTGTGTTTTTGCCTAACTTTTGGATGAAGTTAGTTCGGCCTTCAACTAAACAACAATCTAACATAGTCGAATTTCACTGCTCAATGGAGATGACAAGATACGATGTAAAAAATTACTTAGAGAAAATTTATAATGTCCCTGTGATAGATGTTAAAACCAGGATAGCTATGGGCAAATTCCGAAAAGATGTTGGCAAAGGTTATATTTTAAAAGATGATGATATAAAATGGGCTTATGTGACTCTAGTAAGTTTTTTCTTTATCTAAATTTTGTAAAGTTATAATCAGGAATAATATACAATTGTTTTTATAAAAAAAATTCTATTTCTAAAAAGACCTATTCATTATACAGTTTGTAGTGTAGTTAAAAAAAACTATATTATACTTTTATATACAATATAGTACTTTTCAATTATATATTTTGTAATAATATACATTTAAATATTCATGGTATTTAAAAATTAATTTTACCTTAAATATTTTTCTTTATTTACTAGTCAATAATATAGAAAATAGTGTGCTAAAATATATGCTATAAGATTAATTTATTTTTGTTGTTTTAAAATTATAGCCAAAAACCATGAAGTTTGAATTTCCTGATATATTTGCAAAGAAGAAAGGTGATAGCGAAGATGATATGAAATCATTAGATGAAGCAAAGAAATCTTTTAGAACATTCATAGATCGCAATAAAGACAGATCAGATATTCCAAGCTGGTTCTCCTTGTAACATATAACATAACCTATAGTTGGAATTAAATTATTATGCTATGCTCTGAGTAAATACTTTTTGTCATAAGTAAAATATATTATTAATAGGTAGAAACTACCTTCTTTGCTTTTCATTTCTTATCCATAGAATGAAATTAATTTCAAAATAGAATTACAGGTACCTCATGAAAGATGGTAGATTTTATGAAAGATATTTTGTAAGAAGAGTAACAGTAACTATGCTTGAAGAGAGAAATTTTTGTGATATTCAACAATGACCACAATACAAATTTACTTATCTACCATAAGGAATTATGGTGTAACACTTCCCCTTTATGTTGAACCAAATATTGCTCAGGAAATTTGCGCTTAAAAAGTGCTAATGTTCCTTAGTAATGTTTCAAGGTAGTAAATAATATCTACTACCAGTTTATTTTATTTGTTACAGTTGTTGTTAGAGGTTTGATAAAAATTATATTCGGCTAAAAGTCTATTTAACTTGTGGTTCAAATTAGAATTTTTTATTTGGG
The DNA here is from genome assembly GCA_029227775.1 of Morpho helenor. Lineage (NCBI taxonomy): Eukaryota > Metazoa > Arthropoda > Insecta > Lepidoptera > Nymphalidae > Morpho > Morpho helenor. The sequence goes on from JARGCU010000006.1 coordinate 10,852,090, forward strand.
ACAGGGAAAGTGTTAATATAAAAAACTGGTTAGCATTTTTTTAGTTATTTATAGTATTGGCCCTTATATAAAAAGACTAGAAATGAGGTCAGGAGTGAACTGCCATCAATTAAAAAAGTAATCATTTTGTATTAATTATATTTTTATGCATACTATAAAAAAAAAATTTTACTAATATTTTGTGACTACTCTGCATGATACAAGAACTTGCTTCATGTGTCAGTCTCTATATTAAAATCCAATTGTAGCAAATGTTTTCTCATATAACTGGCCAACCTACTAATACTATAACATATCAAGAAAATCCACCTATGAGGAACCCTTAAAATATAGTTGTCATTTACCTTTCAGGATTAATAAATTAACATATATGTACCTGAAATACATATTGTAACAACTGTATAATTCTATCAAATAATGCAGGATACATAAACTTGCAGACTGTAAATTTTCTCATCTTAGTATATAAAATTTAAAAGTACATATTTCAGCTAAGAAATAATTTTATATGTTGAAGATTCTAATTTTTTTTTTAGTTTTTTTTTTTAAGTATATAGGCAAATTTCACATGTTCCATGAAATATAACAGCTTAAAAAGTACTACTACCTTTTTTTGAAACAGCAGTTTCATTGAATTCACAAGATAGATGGTATGGTGTGGTAATCCTTTAAAAAGACCTCTTTCAAACAGGAGATAACATTTATTTAAAAATGCAAAATATTTATTTATTAACTGAAGTGAGTCATTATGGATCAATGATACAGTTACATAATTTTTAAAATAAATTTTAAATCTATAAACATTTGAAAATAACTTTTTTCTGAATTTTTAAGTTATGTGATCACCTAAATATATGATTTATCATTTCACTTCAACATTCATTCACACAAATAATCTATGTTTTAGAAGTAACTAAATTTGAAGATCAGTGTTTAAAATAAAAGCAGTTTTATTGTATATATATGTTGCATTTATTTAACAATAATAGTCATAACTCCTGGCAACTATGTTTAAATCAACATCACATTTTCTCAATGCAAACAAATGTTTAACAAAAACTAATTAACAAATTAAGAAAACAAAAAAGGTTTTATCATAAAAACTTATTGTTTTCTTATAGTATTTTTTTTAAACTGATGAAACTTAAAATAAATTCTAACAAGGGCAATCAATACCTCTTAAACACATTATTTTAAGTACTTAAAATCAAAACAATCAGTACTTTTAAACATAAAAAAACTTAATACTAGTATCTTCAGTGATTGAAGGGTTTTTGGCGATATATAATAAAAAATTAGAAATCCCCAAAATATTCATCCAGAAATACGGACGAATGACAACGGGGGCACTCCGTTATGTCCAACAAGAAAGTTACCTGTAAATAAAATCAAGGTAAAACTAAACTGCACCTAAGCCCGATTATTTAAGAATAAATATTTTAAATAAAAGCATACTCTTGGATGTTGATCACATTTCAAGCGAACACGTCCATGACAGTAGTATCCACATGCTCGACAGAATACAATCGTTTTTTCTCTCCTGCAGGAACATTTGTTATTAAACACTTCTGTGATTTCAGGTACACCTCTTCCCACTCGATTGTCAGTTTTGTAAGTTTTTCCAGCAGCTGCTGCTACAATAGGAGTTGTAGAATCCATCGTCAATATTATAATTTGACAAAAATATTTAAATATTACTTATTGCTAACAGCGCAGGAAGTAATATTATATTGTCACAATTTATATTTGGAAGTGGGTACCGCGAAAACACAAGTTTAAAAAAAATCAAAGACAAAATGTATGCAATGTAGCCAACGTTTTAAAAAATATCAAATTTAAAAAATATCAAATTAACTTGGTTAATAATCAATATATCTTTAAATACACATATATCTGTTTTCAAATACTAGGCCGAATTTGTAACAACAAATTAAAATTTGTCGTTAACTAAAACAAAAATAGGTATATATTTTTATTGCTCTTACTAATTTTCAGCGATCATGGATATAAATCACAGGCTTTAATAGAAAATGTAATGAACATTCTTGTTCTTCACAAAGAGTTTACCTAGTAACTTATTAAATAATACATTATAGTCCGTCAAGAAAGTCATGAAAAAAAAGGAGGGCGCCACTGTTTTTTACATGGTATCTCTATATACTTCGATTAATAAATTTTGGTACTTCAATACTTGGTTGAAAAAAAAACAGTCAATGATAATATTTTTTAATTAATCATAGTCAAAATCAGAATCAAGGTATTCAACTCCTGAAATGTGTCCTTTGCATGAATTTGCTTCAAATAATATTCACGTTTTGAAGCTATAATTGACTTTTCTATAAGCGCCAGTCTATTTGTTTTGCATTTTTTGAACTTAAATCCAATTGAATGTAATATCTGTCTGAGAAGTTCATGGCTGCCATCAAAATCTAATTCTTGTTTCACCACAGCTAATAGTTTTCTTAGGGTAGGTACTTCTTTTTGGACTGTGTAGAAAAATTGAGCTTTTTGACGAATGGCACATAGACTGAAGTCATCAATCTGTTTACTAAGTCTGCCCTTCCTTTTTTTTCCAGGCGTTACAAATTCGATTCCATTTTTCATACCCTCGTCCACTATACGTCGAACGGTGCTTTCAGAAACACCTGGAAGAAAAAAAAAATTCAAACATTGTAGTAAAAATACGAAAGTATCAAAATTTTTTAAGCGTAGTAATATAGGAAAGCTATACCTACAATAACATAACCTCTTAAAATTCGTAAACAATATTATCACAAAGTTAAAATATCACTTAAAAATGTACAATTTCAACCTATTTCATTTCTGTTACAGTGTCTAACATTAAAATACGAGTACATACCTGTTATTTTAGCTGTTCGACCGTAAACATCTCCCAAATCAGAAAATAACTTTCCCGTTTCAAATTCACTCATAAATTCTTGAAAAACCTTAAATATGATCTGTCTCGTACTACTTTTATAAACAGTGCGATTCATTTTGACCACAAAACGGTTAAACGATAAGAAATATTCGCAGTAATTAATAAAAATCCAGTAAGCTAACCACAACAACCTCTGATGTGACAATTGATGTACTCAGTTAGACAGGAATACAGTGTTGCCATAACAAGTAAAAGCTTTAGTTCTCAAAACATTCTTTTCATGACTTTCTTGACGGACTATACATACCATGGACGTAGATACATACAATGGTAAGTCAATGTATTTTATCGTCATGGAATATTGACAAGGCGATATTTTCAACTGTTATCAATGATTTTAGCCTGCTCGTTTAAGTCTGAGAAAATAGAAAGAAAAAAATTAAGACATTGTGTGGCTCATCGTAAATCAGAATATATACAAATTATAATATTTGTATATATTCTCATTTGTACAAAATGTAAACGCTATGAAAATAACAAATTATGTGGTATGGTTTCCTACATAGTGTATGTTCATTCTTCATAGACTACTAAAATGGTTTCCTAATACTGCTAATTAATCTGTGGTCTTCTTTAGGGATGTCATTTGGTGTAGGAAAATTCGATTACTAAATATTCCATTGTTCCCCTTTCGATCGATTTTTTCTTCCTTGAAAATAAATCTATTTTTTTTTATATTCGAAAAGTTAATTTTATTAATATTAATTATAATCAAAATTAATACAATTGGACCGGTACGAAAAGAAAATAACATATGCGCTGATTGCGAATATCGAGAATGAATGTAGACAATCTACACATTTTATCTAGATTGTCTACATGAATTCTTACTTATATCAAAAACAAGAATAAAAAAAGAAGAAAGAGGGTCAATAATATAACCGATTTTTATTGTTTAGAAAATCGATTAAAATAATAAAATAATCGATTATTTTTAAGTCCCTAGTTTCCTATCAGTATTTATTTAAAATTTGTTATTCTACGAGTATTATAAATTAAATTAACAAAACAATTACATAATAACATGTTAAAAGCATTAACGAGGGCGCCTAATCTTGCCGTGAATATACAATCTAAAGTGAAATTTCCTGAAAAATTAAAGGGAACAATTTTAGAAAAATGGGCAAATTATTGGAAAAATCTTATAATGGATTATCGACAAATGTTGCAAGATTTACGGGCTGATACACAAGATGATCCAAAGAAAGCTTTGAAATGGACCACCGGATTAGTGACTATTTACGCGTTGTCTAGAAATAATCCCGCCGAGATAGATTTTAAGGACCATATGAAAAGAATTACAAACGAAGTTATATTAGTGAGTGAAGAATGCAGGAATCCAAAATCGATGGAACACCTGCAATATTTACAACAATGTTACAATGAAGGTTCAATACATTACCAGACTTTAGGAATAATTTCTTTTATGTACACATCTTCCCTTAATGAGGCTTGTGATTTATATAAAGCCCAATGTTCATACTTAAAACCTTCGTATTATAATATGTTCTCTCGAATAGTTGATGTTGGTTTCATGGGCAAATGGTGGAATATTCATATCAAGACTACCAACTATGATGTGAATTAAATATGCTCATTTTAACTTATTAAAGTTTTGTGCTGTTGTAAGCATGCCTCTTTGGTTATGGTAGTTTAAAAACCAATTAAGTAATAGTTGTATACAATTTCGACACTATCAGTTAGTTCAAATTAGCCTTTTACTGATTAAATACATCTTTGTGTAATATATTATTCTTGAATACATTCAAGAATAATATATTACACAGAGAACTTAACTATTTGCAGTTATGTAATAATGATTAATTAATATATAGCAATTTTAATGGAATTCTTAGGATATATAGGTTTGTCAAATAAATAAGGTTATTTGAGGAAAAATGGTTGTATTTGTTCTTCTTTTTTATGATATTTAAACATTCGATGTATAAAAACTAATAACTCTTCATAAACAGCAGTACTCATGAGGTCTATGCTAAAATGCAAACTCTAAAATTGCTAATTACTAAGTGAGCTCAAAAATATAAATTACCCTATGAATCTCAACATACATAGAACAACTTCTGTTTATTATAAGTTGATTGAAGTTTTTACAAATTAAAAAAACCTTTTATTGATATTAAAAAAAAAATTAATTACATAAAGGAAACTAACTGTAGAAAGCAATGTGCAAAATAATATTGAAGACAACAATTCTTATCCAGAAAATAGAAAGTAACAACTCTGCTATTTATAAAAATAAATATTACTGCACATTGAAAGAAGAATAAGTAGTAAAATGCAATCACTAAATAAATATAGTTTTCCTTTCTCCTAAGTGATGTAAACAAAATCTCTTGTATGACTGCTTAGTCTAAAAGAAATTATAACTCCTACAATAAAGTAAAGAAATCAAAATAATAATTGATTAAATTGTGATTAAAATGCAATTACATTCTTCATACAAAAAACCCTTGTTGATTAATTACTATGCATTACATTCATAAAATTAAAAATTTTCTAAAGATACTGTATTATTATGTGGTATAAAATCGCGAAAAGCATATCAAAAGTATATATAATGCTGGTGCAAATTTATGCTATAACATTGCAATTACTGATTATAAAAAGATAAATTGTAACAACAGTATAATGATAAATTGGCAGATTATCTCCCAATAAATCAGATCAAGCCATGTCTTCTTTTCAATTACAATAATTCAATATGATACCTTCCATGTCAAATGATCATAAACATAGAGGAGTAAATTACAATATGCCTATATCATTTGGAGACTGGAATATTGATAAGTCATTATTAATTATTGTGAAGAGTAGGAATGTTATTTCATCCTCAGTTTCTATGTTAAATAAACATTCCAGCCATGGCAAATTCTCATTTGTGGGAGACCTCAAAAATGTTTAACAATCTTATTTATCTTTGAATTCTATACATTAAGTAAATACAAACTGTCACAGCATTATAAGTGGCCCTTCCCTATTGTCATAATTTACTAACTAATAAAATGTATGTATGACATATAAATATTATTCAAGCATAAACAACAAATATAATGCTTGAAGCTTATACTATATTGAATTGGTACTATGAGACGATGAATTAATATTCATTATACAGTCTTCCTAATTATACACACTGTAACACAAGTTAAATAACAACAGGGATATGCAATTAGTCAGTTTTTACTACCCTATATTTCAATTTATACAAATAATATCAGATAAAAAAAAATGACTCATGAAAAATTTACATCTATCACAATGTTTCAGACTTTACGTATATTAAAATAAAGAAACTGATAGAAAATGGAATGAACAAATAGAAAAATTAATTGTAAATTGTGACGATAATATTGCAACACACACATATATATTGTACAGAACGAAGATAATTATTGGGGTAGCTAAATAGATGACACAAAATTTTGTATTTATAGGTACTTAATAGGAGTAATAAGAATTTGCGTTACAAATAATTAGATACAAGGGTTTCAATTTCAATAATTACAATTACTGTAAAAAAACGTAAATAAGATGATACATGTGTATGCAAAAATAAAAGTACAGTATCGCAGATGAAAAAAAAAAAACAAATTACTATAAGCAAAACATATTTTAAATATACAAGTTTGAAACCTCTTCAAAGTAAATTGGGATGAACTAGCAGGTATAGAATCAATGCAGCTGGAGTATGTGGGGCTCGTAGAACTGTAGAATATCTTCAATTTCATTTAATTCGTCTTCATCAATATCATCAAGAAAAATGTGATCATCTAAACATGAAAAAAAAAAATATTTTATATAAAAATGAAAACAAACTTTAGACTAAAAACATGAAAGTGGACATAATTTGTCATTTTTTTTAAATTGATGGATGTTAACACCTGGGTTCAGCAGTTGTTTGAAACAAAGATTAATCTATGCTTTATCTATGACAACTGTCATGTTTAGCAACTAATATGTGTACCCATTAAAAATATAATCATCATCATCATCATCTTCCTGCCCTTATCCCACTCTAAGTGGGATCGGCAAGGGTGAATGACCGTTCCCCATTCTATTACATTTTGTGTGTAATGCATTGACCTGGACCGACAGAGTATATACAAGTGCGAGGGAGACAGAACTATAATGTTATTGTTATACTATTATTTAAACAAGCACCTGTAACGCTGTCGTCACATATTCTCGACCTAACTTTCCCAGTCATGATTGCCTAAAGAAGTTTCACTACTAAATCATAATAAACTGCTTTCAAGGTGTTAAGCTGTGGAATGATTTACCAGTATCAATCCGCAAAATATCTTTCCTTTTCAGTATTTAAGTTACAGATTAGAAAATATTTATCTTAAGTAATTATATATTAGTACCATCCCGTACTCTTTTTCTTCTTCAATTCTTGTCCTTTTCCTTCTATTACTCAAAGGTTGACTGGAAAAGATCCCTTTTAGGGATAAGTCTGCCTTTATACATGTGTTTATTTTTATTTATTTTTTTAAAATTTTTCTTTCTCTTTTCTAAATATATGTATAAAGACCGGCAGACACCAATGAATTTTTCTGTTAAAACTTATGTGTCTAATTGAAAATTGCAATTTATCACACGCTCTTCCTTCTCACGAGGAAACCTGCATATCTCTAGAGAATTCTGGAGATATGTGTAACCTACCAATCCGCATTGGAGCAGCGTGGTAGGTCTTAGCTCCGAACCTTCTCTCTATAAACGGCGAGAAGAGGCCTATTCTCAGCAGTGGGATAACAACAGGCCGCCACTAAATAAATAAAAATAAATAACCTGCGCCAAGGAAATTTTCCAAGTCCTCAGGGTCGTATATATCGTCGAAGGAGCCGTCGGAGCCGTCCTCATAGAAGCGGTCCACGAAGTCGGCACGCAAGTGGGGGTTGCTGCGGTCCTCATACGCGTTCACCGTCAACAGCTTGTGGGTCTCATACTCCTGTAGGACAAATAAATAAATAAATATATGGGACACTTACACACACGGTTGTCCGTCCCCAAAGTAAGTAACTTAATACTTGTGTTATGGGTGACAGACATCTGGTGAATATATACTTATATATTTTTTAAATACATACTTAAATACAAATACACACCCAGGCTCAAAGACCAACAAATTCATATATAGAAAATGTTGGCCCTTGGCGGGAATCGAACCCGCGACCCGCGGAGCAGAAGGCAGGGTTACTTACTACCCACTGCTCCAACGGGCCAGTCAAAAATCGCAATCAAAATACAAAATAAAATTGTATGTGCTTAAGACTATAGAGCAGAAGCGAAAACTTCAACAAAGCGATGTTAATAATAAGAAATACAACTTTTTATCGCTCTATATTCATTTATTTAGTGTATGAGGGTGTGTGTGTGTAGTGTACGCCGTGTAGTATCCGGCTAAATAGAATATTTGGACATTCGCATTGGACCAGCGTGGTAGGTCTTAGCTCCTAACCTTCTCTCCAAAAACGGAGAGAAGAGACCTTTTCTCGGCAGTGGGATAGTCACATGCCGCTACTTACTTTACTTACTACAGTACTTTACTACAGTATGATCTCACTTAGCCGTCTCATTTCTTACCGAGGTGTCCTAAAAGGCGACTAACATAAGTCGGGGTGTGGTGTCCGGCTGAGTAGAATAGACCAATCTCATTTCTTACCGAGGTGTCGTAAAAGGCGACTAAGGTAAGACGACCCGCCGTTTGGTGTCCGGCTAAGTAGAATATACCAGCCTCATTTCTTACAGAGGTGTCGTAAAAGGCGACTAAGGTAAGTCGACCTGCCGTGTGGTATCCGGCTGAGTAGAATAGACCAACCTCATTTCTTACCGAGGAGTCGTAAAAGGCGACTAAGGTAAGTTGACACACCGGGTGGTATCCAGTTGAGAGTAGAATAGACCACCATATTTCTTACAGAAACTTTCGTACTATTCTATTCAGCCGGATACCACACGCCGGGTCGGCTTACCTTAGTCGCATTTTACGACACCTCGGTAAGAAATGAGGTTGGTCTATTCTACTAAACCGGACACCACACGGCGGGTTGACTTACCTTCGACTATAAACGTATATACGACACCTCGGTAAGAAATGAGGGTGGTCTATTCTATTAAGCCGGATACCACACGGCTAAGTGATATCATACTGTATACTAATACTATATAATGTACAAAGGAAACTTTACTTTACTTTAACAAGTCAAGTTTTACTGACCTGTGGACTTTCGGCGGGCGCGGCGGAAGTAGCAGCAAGCCTCAGTACGAGCGGACGAGGGTGTGACCGGAGCGCTTCGTTTGCTGAAATGATCACGTCTTCTGACACGTTGTCACAACCGCACACGTCGATTTCCTATAGAGACAAATATATATTTATATCAATCACATAAGGGATGTAAACAATCGGAAACAGATCGCCAAAGCTGGACATTTCTCTTGAATAACGAACAAAGAATGAATGCGACTAAAAACGTTTTAGCAATAGCAAGACTCCACCGGAAACAACACGACACAGTATTGCCTCCATTTCAGTTAAAAGGGAGCGATACTCTTAATGACTGTCTTGCTATAAAATAAGCGAAAGTTATCGGCGACAACATACATATGTGTGTATGTATAGTCTGTGTGTATGTATAGTCTGTGTGTATATATATATATACATATATATATATATATATGTGTATGGGAAAACGAATAATGAATCTATTGAAGGAAGATAAAGTGTAACTCATCTTTATTCCAGAATTATCTTCCTTGGGGATCCCCTTTATTATATGTTTATATCCATCGGCTTTTGGTGATTTTAAGCTTTGTGCTATGTTGAATTATCGAATATTGTTTTATGTAAATGCGTGCGCGTCCGTTAAGAAGCACTTTACTCGAGAGATCAGAGGCAACTGAGATGAGGAAGAGCTAGAGATAGGGAGCTACACTTTATATATTATATTATATTGAAAATGAAAAGAAAAGTAGTTTGTGCTAATTCTACGGAACAATATATATATATATAGTGTGTATTGTGTGTGTTTGTATAACGTGTGTTTATGTGTGTGTGTGTGTGTGTTAAGGGGATAAGGCCAAGTCAGTGACCTCTAGCTGGTGGCAGCTGGCGAGGATGGTGCCGAAGGGCACGGAGGAGAGCGCGGGGATGCCCCTCGCGAGCAGGCTGGCCAGCCGCGGCAGGCGCGCCGCCGCCGCCAGCCCCAGGTCGGTGAGCGCGGCCAGGTACGACACGTCCAGCCGCCGCAGCGAGCAGCAGCCGCCGCACACCGCGGACAGACCCTCGTCGCCGACACCTACCGCAACAGACCACTTACAGCTTACTGACCCACAAAATTTAAAGCTTTCCTACCGGTACGCAATACTATAATTAAAAATAATCAAAAATTAAAAATTATTAATATTTATATATTTATTTATTTTTACACTTACACACACGGTCGTCCGTCCCCAAAGTAAGTAACTTAATACTTGTGTTATGGGTGACAGACAACTGGTGAATATATACTTATATAGTTTTTAAATACATACTTAAATACAAATATACACCCAGACTCGAAGACCAACAAATTCATTTACAGAAAATGTTTGCCCTCGGCGGGAATCGAACCCGCGACCCGTGGAGCTGAAGGCCGGGTTACATTTACAGAAAATGTTTGCCCTCGGCAGGTCATTTATATTTATATATTTATTTTTATATTTATATAATTATCTTTGTAGAATTTAATATATTACATTTTATTTTTAATTCTTTGACATGTAATTTAAATAGAAATGTATTTTGGTTATTTTAAACAAGATTTTAATTCTGTGTTACAATTATTTTTATTTTTATACCATAAATCACTTTTGTAATTAACTTTAATGACAAATATTGAATGCTGTAGATGCTTTTAAGTGGCGTGTTCACGCAGAACCAAGGCTTTATATATAATATGTAACTGTACAATTACAACTGTGTTCATGTCGTTGGTGTGTCTTGTATATAAATAAATAAATACGACAGTCTCCGAGGCCATCCACGTGGCTGAAAGCAGGAAAAGTTGGAAGACCATCGTAAATACGAAGACTTGAATGGTGGGGTCACGACCCCCATTATTGGGGAAACGATGCAAGGAGGAGGAGCGTACGCTGAGTGTAAGATAGTCCATTTTTCGAGAAAGACTATATACCATCATCCTAAGATGAAAAGGAGAGGAGCAACAATAAAAAATATTACGAAAACGGCAAAATTTAAAACTTTACTTGCGTGCGCTAAGTAAAAGAGGAAAGTTATTAAAAAATCATGTGTTACAAAATTGTTCCCCTCTAAAAGTCCTAAATAAAAGTCCGCGACAACATATGTCTAGCTTTTAAGGTTTACCCACTATAACCATTTTTGTGGTTGCCAAAAGACTATTACGGATTTAATCTTTTTACGCGGGCGTAGTCGCTGGCGACTGCTAGTAATTTAAGATAAGTCGAGCTACCTTGTGCTGTCCGGGTGAGTAGAATAGACCACCCTCTTTCTTACCGAGGTGTCGTAAAAGGCGACTAAGGCAAGTCGACCCGGTGCGTGTTGTCCGGCTGAGTAGAATAGACCACCCTCATTTCTTACCCATTTGTCGTAAAAGGCGACTAAGGTATGTTGACCCACCGTGTGGTATCCGGTTTACTAGAATAGACCACCCTCTTTCTTACCGAGGTGTCGTAAAAGGCGACTAAGGCAAGTCGACCCGGTGCGTGTTGTCCGGCTGAGTAGAATAGACCACCCTCATTTCTTACCCAGGTGTCGTAAAAGGCGACTAAGGTATGTTGACCCACCGTGTGGTATCCGGTTTAGTAGAATAGACCACCCTCTTTCTTACCGAGGTGTCGTAAAATACAACAGAGGTGGGTTGTCGTCAGGCAGGCGGCCGGTCGTAAAAACGCAGCCAAATCATGTGACAGCATGTTTATAACATGTTGTGCCGACCCCACTTAGAGTGGGATAAGGGCAGGAAGATGATGATGAAACATTAAATAAGGCATATATATAACATATATAAATTTTGAATGACCCGTTGGCGCAGTGGATAGTGACCCTGCCTTCAGCACCTAGTGTCGCGAGTTCGATTCCCTCCGAGGGCCAAAATTTTCTATAAATGAATTTGTTGATATTCGAGTCTAGGTGTATATTTGTATTTAAGTATGTATCTCAAAATATATAAGTATATATTCACCAGGGTCTGTCTACCATAACACAAGTGTTAAGTTATTTACTTTGCGGACGGACGACCGCGTGTGTAAGTGTTCCATATATTTATTTATTATTATATAACAATGCACTTACCGGTATGACTGAAATTCTTTCTAGAATTACATCCCGATACATTCAGCGACTCGAGTTTGGGACACGACTGGCCCACTGTTTTCAACACAGCATTACTCATATAAACGTTTCTGCTTATATTTAATATCTTCAACTCCTTCAGACCGGTCAGAGCCTTGCACAATTCATCATTATGCATAGGCGAGAGTACTAATTCTACGGACGTATATTCACTGAGCGATAGCTCTTCGAGCTTTGGCAACTTGCTGAGTATTAATGGTATCATTTTCCACATGGTCGCCGGACAGACGTCTAATTTGAGCGAAGTTAGGTTAGGTAATGTATCTATCGCCGCACTAAGTACAGTGCCTTGAAGACTGTAGCAGTTGTAAAATGATAAAGAGGAAAGCTTCGATGGATTCGAGCCCGTAAGGAACAATCCTGTTACGTGTGTGTTATTGGCTATTGTTAATCTCTCTATAGAGGAATCCTTCTTCACTAGCTGGACCAAACTTGAATCTGTTAACTGTAATGTTTTTAAAATTAGAACAACAATAATGCTACAGGAGGACCGAAAGGCTTCATAGTTTAAATAACATCAACAACTGTTATACTATAAGACTGAATGTGTTGAAAATAAGAAGAAAATTTATAATTAGAATGCTCAAAAAATAGTATCTGTCTTAGAAAGTGATTGGAAATAATAAATACTATTTTATAAGAGGACTGAGCATTTCTGAATTTGAGCTTAAACTTAGAATAATTGTGCTGTGTAAATTTTGTACATTACATAGTACATTGATAATTTAACCACCAAAATAAATAAATTAATAAATAACATAAATAACTTTTAGCATCTTAAAACTTGGTAATTTGTTTAAATTTAGAACAATATTTATGATTTAAAAAACCAAGCATTTTATGACTCAATATTTAAAATTAGAACGATTAATACAGTATTCCTCATAAATGCGCCAGGAAGACGGCAAACAGAGAAAAATGGCGAAACATCGTTAAGCAAGCGATAAGCGCCCCGACTACGTGACGGCCACGACCGCTCTGCCAAGAGAGTATCGACGGAGAAGAAGAAGAATACACTGAGGAGACCTCAATCTTACACATTGGTAATCAATTTAAAATTAGAACAACAATGAAGGTCTCAGACTAGCACATCTTTGAATATAGAATTAAGTTTCAAATTAGAAAAACAAATTATAATTACAGACTAATAATTACTACAGAAGAGTATTGAGTTTCGAATTAAATTAAAATTCAGCAACTAGACTTAGTAGTTAAATAATGTTTAAAGCAATATTAAAGTTAGGTTCGGTAGTAACTATACAATTTAGGACAACAAATGAAAAACATTTTAAAAATGCTATAATCTTACCTTATTACATGACACAAATGAAAGACTTTTGAGTTGTTTGCATCCATATATTAGTGGATTCCAGTTTTTCGTATGCATTCCAACTACCTAAAAAAGAAAATATAGAAGTTTAAAAATAATGTTAAAAGGAGGCTTATACAGAAAGCTTATTACTATTGAAAATCACATGGATGACAAGAATGCGTAGATATAGCTATTCCTCCACCCCGCACAAGATAGTAACGACTAACTGTAAGTAGTTATAAGAATTATATTCTGAGAAGAGCAACCACGTTTCTTGGTTCTTTCTTGGGTTTTCTCGGTACAAACAGCTTTCCGAACTAACAGTAAACTTGACTATTTAAAAGCACTTATTTACAATTTTACTTGAATTTATTTTGAATTTGATATAATAATTTATAGGTATCAAATATACGAGTACGAACATATAGGAGTACGAAATACACAAGATCTTTTATTTTAAAGATGCACGCCCCTCCACCAAATTAAATTTTAATGTGTGAGAGAAAATATTTACTGTACTACTTTACTTGTGTGCGGAGCAGCAATTCCAAAGTAAACTCGACTCACTAGTCACTAGCGCACTTTAAAGTCAACTAATCGCTCGACTGGTGTAATTAAGGCATTTATATGGAGGAGTACGTGCACGCTTTGTATGAGACAACACGTCTATTCTGTCTCGCGTTCCTATCATTTGTGCATTAGTTGACTAAGCAATCCGGTTGCACGGATTACAAATAACGTTTGCATAATAACTGGAATTAATAGAATATTTATAATAAATAAATTTTATTATGAAAATATTAAAATTGAAATACTACGACGAATACTGACTACGATAGTGTGAACACTCTGATTGTTTGTTGGTTGGGCGTATTTTGTAAAACATGTCGCTGCCATGAACTTAGTGGTGAGTGACAGTAGTGAAGTCGCGCGACCAATAGAACGGTCGCACTGCAGCGGCCATTGCGGTTTATCGCCGCGCCGCAACCGCCATTACGACTGACAACGCCGACAAGTCAAGACCGCACCGCTTGCCCGCGTCACCGTTTTTTGTACCACAACGGTCATCCGCGTCGCGCCTTCTTCGGATTGCGACAAATCTGGAGCAGACTAACACCATACAGTCCACAACCGCTAAGTTAAGTGCTTTGAATTGTTGTTACACTATACGCCTTATCAGCATATCCGCAGGTGAAAACATAGGATCGCGGAACCGCCCCGCGGGTTTAACCACCAGTTTGTTGTTTAAGAATATTTTAACTGACCGAGAACGGCATTATAGTCTGAATCGAGCCTTATTGTGACGTGTAACCTTGAGCTCCTCGAGGTGCGGGCAGAACTTGCCGACGGTGTGCGCGGTGCGGTCGTTGAGCGCGGACCAGTGGTGGTCGATGTGCAGCCGCACCAGCGAGCCGCCCAGCCGGTGCAGCACGCGCCGCAGCACCGCCGTCGTCAGCGTCACCGGCACGTGCTGCCACCACGACGTCTTGAACATGCGGAAACCTGAGTGGTGATAGAGTCGATTAGCCAGTGGCGTAGCTAGAGTGTGGCGAGAGGGGCGGTCGCCCCAGGGCACCACAGGCAAGGGGGGCACCAAACTTGATAATAATTTTTTTTGATAAATAATGAAATCATTTCAGAAAAAGTTGAATAAGAGTCTTATTCAACTTTTTGCACATTGATTTTGTATGATTATATTGTCTACAATAAACACAAAAAAGTTTCTTAGCTGTAGAGCTCGGTGAAGAAACAACGGACTTTGCCACTCAAAAGTGAGGAAAGTTCGTTTTTAAATTTTCTAAATAAATGTTATCATAATCTAATGTTATTTTATATATAGTTATTATCATTTTGAACCAATTTAAATTTATATATTAAAGTCATTGCGTTCTGAAATCTAAAATTATTTAGACTCTTTAGAAGGGGGAGGGGCACCAGGTGACAATTGGCCCCGGGCCCCAAAAATACTAGCTACGCCACTGCGATTAGCGTACGGTTAACATCGATATGAAGTGGCAATGGGCGGGGCACATAGTTCGAAGAACCGAGGGACGTTGGGGTCTCAAGGTGCTAGAGTGGTGACCGCGCACCGAAAAACGCAGTATAGGCAGACCCCCCACCAGATGGACAGACGCCTTCAAAAAGATCGCGGGGAGCACAAGATCGTGTGGCGTGGAAGTCCATGGCAGAGACCTATGTCCAACAGTGGACGGCTATTGGTTGGAGAGAGAGAGTGAGAGAGAAACATCGATAGACATGGTATATCAATAGTCATCATCTTCCTGCCCTTATCCCACTCTAAGTGGGTTCGGCACATGTTATAAACATGCTGTCACATGATTTGGCTGCGTTTTTACGTCCGGCCGCCTGCCTGACGTCAACTTACCTCTGTCGTATTTTACGACACCTCAGTAAGAAGAGGGTGGTCTATTTTACTAAACCGGATACCACAAGGTGGGTTAACTTACCTTAGTCGCCTTTTACGACACCTCGGTAAGATATGAGGCTGGTATATTCTTCTTAGCGGGATACCACACGGCGGATGGACTTTCAATAGTATCGATAGCTATATCGAACTGAAGGCAGTGGGTAGTGACCCTGCCTTCAGCTCCGCGGGTCGCGGATTCGATTCCCGTCGAGGACGAACATTTTCTATAAATGAATTTGTTGGTCTTCGAGCCTGGATATTTGAATTTAAGTATGTACTTAAAGCTGTGATAGCCCAGCGGTGTGACAGTGCGACTCTTTCGAGAGGGTCACGAGTTCAAACCCAGGCACGAACCAATGAGTTTTTCTATTAAAACTTATGTGTCTAATTGATAATTGCAATTTATTGTTAGTACAAAGACAGATAACAATTAAATTATTATGTAATTAAACTATAAGTGTGAGTGTCTCATATGTTAATTAAAAACTAGCAATTGCCAGCGGCTCCGCTTGCGTTGAAAGATAAAAAACCGTAACATATGATAGTATTTTGATAACTATAAAAATGGTTAAAGTGAACCTTAAAAGTCAGACATATGCTGTCGCGGAATTTTAATTTAGAACTATTAGAGGGCAACACTTTTGTAATGCATGATTTTATAATAACTTTCACCGTTTACTTAGCGCACGCAAGAAAAGCTTTAAATTTTGCCGTTTTCGTTTATTTTTTATTGCTGCTCCTCTCCTATTCATCTTAGCGTGATATATAGCCTATAGACTTCCTCGATAAATGGAATATCTTAAAAAATTTCAAATCGGTCCAGTAGTTCCTGAGATTAGCGCGTTCAAACAAACAAACTCTTCAGCTTTACATATTAGTATAGATAATACTCGTTGTACCGAAGACAAATGGAGCAAAAAGGTGAGTCTGGAGGAGAGTCAATATGGGAGGACGACCTAAAAAAGACCCTGGGTCCTCTTTGGTTACGAGTGGCAGGGGACCGAAAGCAATGGAAATATATGGAGGAGGCCTTTGCTGTAAGGCACACCGAGCAGTGGGATATTATGTAGATATATATTACTAAACTAAATGTAGTAAAGTTATCTGTTTTCTCGGATTAAAAGGCTATCATCATAGATAATACTCACCTTGCAAATATTCTTGCACCATGTTCTGCCACCTTTTACTGACTCTTTCAGATCTGATAAGGTCCCGTATAGGAACATAACTGAGTATGTGCGACAAACAATCAATGTTGAGTATATCCAGTACATTATATTGTTGATTTGTATCATCCTCCAAAACATTCTATAAAAAAAAACAATTTAATGCAATCAATTTTTGTTTTTAAGTATCTGTGATAGTCTAGTGCAGTGATTCTCAACCACTGTGCCGCGGCACTTTTGTGTACCGCCAAATTTTGCAAATATATAATAATGTTAATATTATTAAATTATATCATTAAAAAAAATATATTTTTATTATTATCTTGTAATTTATCCCTTAATAAACGTTAAGTTAATATTGTAGTATATATTAGTTTATTTCGTATATTTAAAAAAAATATCATAAACTATTTATGCAGTGTGTTGTAGTAAGTAAATAATTTTTATCTTTTTCTTTGTGTGCCGCCAAATTTTGAAATCGTTAAATATGTGCCGCAACAAAAAAAGGTTGAGAATCACTGGTCTAGTGAGACCCTACGACTCTCTTAAAATAATCACGAGTTCATACACTTCCTGGGTATGGCCGAGATTTTTTTTTTGGTAAAACCTATAAAGGCCTATGATAAGTATGATACATATTTATGATAAGTATAACCTGATGCTGTTACCAGGATAGTCTCCAGATGAGGGAACTCCGCAACGGTTGCAGCTAGGAATTTTTTTTTGTTAAAAGCCTTAATTATATTTATTTATATTTTTAATATTAGAATTGACCACATACCGTCTCTTCATTTGAGCTTTCAATGTTTTCCGCTTCAACTGTTTCAGGTACTTCTTGTGCATTATTATCTGTAAAGTTCAAATAATATATGAACAGATAATATAAACATATATAACATATATAAACAGGGGCAAAATGTATATTTCATTTTTTTCGGTTCATGAATTTTTTTGTACTTTAATTCGTGGCACAACTCGAAGAATCCAATTAGGAGGATTGATATTTGATGATGTGAGGTGTCGTAAGATAAGTTGACCTGCCGTGTGGTATCCGGCTAAGCAGAATAGACCAACCTCTTTCTTACCAAAGTGTCACGAAAGCCGACTAAGGTAAGTTTCGGCCAATTCGTTAAGGCCAATCGCAAAATAATTAGCTGAAACTTGTAACAACATGTTGTGCCGACCCCACTTAGAGTGGGATAAGAGCAGGAGAACAATGGTGTACTTTCGAAGAAAATAAATATAATTTAATTGAGATTTGGTTGTATCAGTAATCGCTGACTAATCTGGCGCGGCGCGCTTGTTCAAAAAACAGTAGACAACAATTGTTATTTTTTCTCCCTCCCAACAGTACTATTAGTTTGTTTGTTTGTAATATTTATATTGCATTAATTAATGTAAAAATAATAATAAAAAAACAACTTAATGTGCTATGGCGGGATTATTCCGGAATCGGAATATGTTCCAGCCAACTAGTCTAAAATTAAAAGGAAGTTAATTAGTTTTGGGTCATTTGGTTTTGGTTAATTAGTTTTTCGTTTCGTGTGTCGTAATAGGGTAGGGTCATTGATCTCTATAAATCCTTTTTTTAAATACGTAAATTAATATCTGTGGATAAAATTGCTGAATTAACTGTTTTTATTTTATGTACGGTGCTGAAGTGTGATTAAAATTAAAATTAATGTTGTACGGTCGGCACGTACAGATGAAACTAATAAGAGGCGTGTAAAAAAGTCACTCTTACATAACTCCTGTACTTCCTCGCATCCTGGTGTGCCGCTGTCATCTTCTCTTCGGGGCTGTTGCGGCCTCCAATGAACTGTACCGTCTGAGTCTTCCGACGGTTGGTGCCAACTATCAGCTGGTGATATTTTAAGATGTCTTCCTCTCAGTCTTTTTTCGTGTAATGGTGCTTGTAAAGCTCTAAAATTAATGTTAAACAAATACATCATGAAGAAACATTTATTTATATGGGCATCCAGTAGTTGGAACATATAAAACTTACATACAAAAATAGACAAAAAGTAATTTAACACGTACAACTTATGAAGGTGTCACAGCATGCACCAAAAAATTATTAAACAATTTACATAAAAATATAAATATAAGCAAATGACGTTAATAGATAAAAAAAAAATTGTAAACGAAACAAATAAGGAAAAAAAATGCTAAAATGATATTGATTGCATCAAATTAATCTCTTAATAATCTTACTGTTCTTTTTTAAATTTTCGTTAAGTGTCGATCACCATGAATGATCCTACAGACCAGTAGTGGACATCAGTGCAAAAGGGTAAGCACTGCTATCAACAATCCACCGGCCACACATGGTGATTGCCAGCATAAACCTTGATGATCATGTATATAAAACCACAGCCCCCAGTCCCCAGCAAGTCCACTATTCATTTACAAATTTAAAAGTAATCTCATAATTAAATGAATTATCAATTTATTGTATTATCAGCTGTTCTTGATAACTCTACAAAGTGTGAATAAAATCTATCTGTTCAAAGTAGGAGAAACAGATCAAAGGTGTCAGTTATAAACAAACAAACATACACAAATACAGGTAAAACGTATCACTACATAGTATAAAACAAACTCGCATTCCCTGTCTGTCCCTATGTCCCTATATATGCTTAAATCTTAAAAACTACGCAACAGATTTTGATGCGGTTTTTTTAATAGATAGAGTGATTGTAGAGGGAGGTTTATATGTGTAATAACATTCAATATTGATTAGAGAAATACTGTAATTTTTGAGGTTTCTAATGTGATGTCGTAAAAAATTACATTTTTTTCCGCTTACATTGCAAACGCAGGCTGAATATAAAGACATTTTGTAATTAATTGTAAAAATAAAATACACAAGGAAAAATTTAAAACGTAAATATGTAGTATATGAATTTAGATATTCCAAAGATAGCAGGAAATCTTCTTGGTATAGGAACAGGGGAATTGTTTTTCTCCAAATTTAACGCTTGCGGGCCACGGGCAGTAATGAATAAATCAAAACTACTGGATCGATTTTAATCATTTTTTTTAATCACTGAGTGACAAGCTATATATTTTATACCCGTGCAAAGCAGGGGCAGGCCGCTGGTTAGTTTATAAAGCGTTTAAAAACACAGTTGTCTGTTGTATTCAGTGATATATAATTTATCAATTGTTTTTAGGTATTTTTGTAACATGTTATAATATAATGCTATACAGTTAATCTGATTTGAATTCAATACCAAATAATTTAATCTAAACCTATGACCTGAGACACATGGAATCCACTGTTTACTTTGAAATATATCATTTCTATTTACTTTAGATATCATCGAGGTTCGGTCAACCTTTTTTTTTATATATCAGGAAAACCCATTATGGGTCGTCACTGCCCGACGGGGATGAGCGGCAGGTATGTTGGACTCACACCGACTAAAAACCTGACTGTGCTCCACCGCGCTGCTGGTGGCGGGGACAGGGTACCATTGTACACATTGCCCCTATCCCCGCCAGCAGCAACTCTGAACCCCAGAGTGCGCCACCTCTTGGTCGGGGCCTCTCTAATAGTGGCCTCTCCCTCCGCTAGACGATGCATCGGGAGCACCAGATGCATCGACCGCCTCAGGGACCTAACTCCAGCGAGCGTCCGATAAACCCCGTTCGGACCGCTCGGAGGTCCCCGTTAGGGCGGCATGCGACGGACTTCAGCGAGTCGCCTGCGCTCCGCTCACCTGCGGCGGATCGGATCCAAGGACTCAACTTCCCGGATCCGCTCCGCCGCCACCTTGCGCGACATAACGTCCTCGCAGAAGGAGGCCATCGCTGCCCACGATTCCTCCCTGTCCACCACAGCACGAACAGTGGGTAAGGTTCGGTCAACCTGCATTTAATGCACTTGACCATGTAAAAACTACTTTGGTTGTACTGAAGGAAGAAACTATAACATCCATGTCAGGTATTAAGTCTCCAAAGATTGATAACAAACTTTTCTTAGTTATTAACTTAAAGTTATTAACTGAAACTTAATAAGTTAATACTGACTTGAAATTGTACTAAACTGTTCTTAGGAAATTTCTTTAAAACATTTTTCAATTAGAGCAAGCAGGTTTGGAGGGTTGGTGGTATATGAAAACTTTCAGATATCATTCCAGCATACGAGAAACCTTAATATAATATCAAGCTCTCTTCGGTATAGTGAGCGACAATATCCTTCTGTTATTTACAATATAACAGAATAAAATTTGTTGGTCTCATTGATTCTGTGATAAGTTCAAATAACTCAATCCATAAAAAAAAATAGATAGGAACTGTATTTACGGAAATAGTAATTATTTCTCACTCATTTACTAACAAATTTACTACAAATTGAATACAAAATTTTACAAATAGACACATACCTAATTGACAGTACTTTAAAAACTTAAATTTAAAGGAACAACATTGTGCATATAATTAAAATATAAAAATTATAATACACTAGAAGGAGAAAAGACAGTCCAGTGATAAAGATTTCAGTCAGATTTCACCTACTCATATGAATTCAAGAAATACTATAAAATAATGTTGAGTCAGTATTTCACATGGCAGTTATTGCACGAGCTAGGTTTAAATATTTAATTCTTCCTAGTCATTCGTTCAGAAAGCAATGTCACTTGGAACAGTTATTAGATATAAATAATAATTGCTCATTGCTATGGCAATCTACTAAAACTATATCAACTTAATTAGCGACAAAAATGTCCATCATGACAATAGGTTTATTCTTGTAGAACAGAGTATTACATTTTCCAAGAAGTATTAGTAACTATATATTAATAAAATAACTACTTACTTGTGAGCATCATCTGGATTACTATACGTAACAAAAGCATATGTAGGTGTTGGTGTTCTATTAGGTCCTTTATCACCCATTCTCAGCCAACAGCTCTTAATAAAGCCATACTGAGCAAACACACCAAAGAGCTCCGTTCTTGTTGTCTGTTGATATCAAAAATAGTTGTTTTCAGCTTATATATTTAAATTTATTTTACCTCTACCCCTACAACATATGTTGCGAAACTCAGTGACTCATAATTAACAAATACATGGCGATTATTATAAATATATTCTCAATCAATTAAAAAAAAATTCTTACTTTAGGAGGCAAGTTGGACACATATAATTTCCTGATAGGTATTCCATCCTCTGTATGTGTTGGGATAGCTCTCAAACCAAAGGGTGTCACGTCCAAATTTGAACTTAGAGCATCTGAAGATAAGGGTTAACAATTAATATTTTATTTATAAATTTTACCTTTTGAATTTTTTTTATTAATAAAAAATACATACAAAATTCTCGACGAACTACGTGAAATACTTCGGGATCGTATAATCGTCCTTCATCGTCATCGTCGAAAAACATGGCCTACAAAATTTACTAATAGCAGTTAAAATTACTTGTGATAAAAGAGACTAATAGTTAAACATCATAAATTCAAACGGCTGGGAAACACAGACAATTTTAAATATAAACTCGTCAGAATTGATATTCAGAATTGCAATCAACATTCAATACCATAGATAATACACTATAATATGAAATAGATACGCCACATGACGATATCCGTAATCAAACCAGGCGCTCCTTCTAGAAGATGGCGCCACGGTCACTAAAGATAGTAGCGCTACCTATAATTACACATCGTAAACCATATTCATGTAGGTAGGCTTTAATCTACGAGGTCAGAGCATAGAGTGGAAGACTGAAGACCTCAGTTCGGTTCTTGGGGTGTGACATCGACCGCAGCCTGCGAATGGTACCCACGGTTAACCGTGTAGTGGGCCAGGCCGACGCTGTTAGGTACCGCATGCTGGTGCTCAGCGTACCACAGGCGAAGACTCCAGATTCAGCAGAATCGTTGCCTATACCTGATCGTAGGAGCTCCGAGATATTTGCAGAATGACGTTCTGCACATGAACACTAGGACGCCGACCGTGGAGGAGTTCGTTCGCATTAGTACGATTAGAAAATAACATAGACAAATTTGTAAAATTTGATTAATATATGTAGTTTCGTAGTACATTGATTTAAGCCAACAACGCATATTTTTTCTTAAATAACAAGAAAAATTAGGGTAAATAGTATAGATTTTTAAAATTTAATTATAATAAAATAATCGATTAATATAAAATCGATTATTTTTTTTACATCTCTAGTCTACACTCAAGATCATAGACTACTAACTAAAAACACAAGACTTAAGACTATATACATAAAATTGAAAGTACATAATACATATTTAATTTAATGTTTCTATGGTCGTTTTAGGTTACGGCATAAAATAAATCCATACATTTTATTATATATATATATAATGTAGTTTATAAATATTGTAAAAATGAGTGATTTGAAGAAAAGAAATAGAAACAATGCTAAATCTGAAAGTAATATAACGAAAGAGGA
Organism: Morpho helenor; assembly: GCA_029227775.1. Taxonomy (NCBI): domain Eukaryota; kingdom Metazoa; phylum Arthropoda; class Insecta; order Lepidoptera; family Nymphalidae; genus Morpho; species Morpho helenor. The sequence continues at coordinate 10,875,763 of JARGCU010000006.1, forward strand.
AACAACCCCCGCACAATTGTATGTACATTAATACAAAAAAAAAATACAATCATAATTTACTAGGTAGTTTTAATTTTATTTAGTTTCTAGGTCTATCGATAAAGCATTACGATTGCAGTTAAAAATTATATCCAAAGTCATAGTGGTCATTGCGCTTCTGACTGTTGTGTACTTTTCGGCTAAAGATGATGTCCGAACGTTTGCTAGGCAGTCAGACTTGCTTCCAGGAAAAGGCCAAACAGTGGAATGCTCTTCAGAATATGCGAAAGAGCTGTACGAGTACGAGGGCTGTGCTCCTAAGGAATGCAAAAGATTCGTGACTGATAAAGTAATCTCAATAAGGGAAGCAGATGAGTTATTATTGGTAGCCAAAAAGGGATTAAAGTTTGGCGGTTCATTTGGTGGTGCTTCTATATTGGACCTGCACAGTGGAGCATTATCAAAAGGACAGTATTTTTTAAATGTATATAAACTTGAGGAAATGAAAAATTTATTTACACAAGATGACTTTAATCTTTTCATGGTAAGATTAACTTTTGGTTCCTGATAGTATAAAAATTCATACAGACTTTTTTTTATTTATAGACTTTTTTCCCTTTATCTCAACTCAAGTATAATACTTGCTAAGTACCTATTGTGTAGGACATTTAACTTATTTGAATTCTTTGTTTTAGGTAGTTAAAGAAAAAATTAAATTAACCATCGCTCATCATTTTGGAGTACAGCCTAATAAAATATATTTAACACATCCAACTTTCTTCTCTGAAATTACATCTAAGGAAGCAATTACTGTTCATGATGAGTACTGGCATCCTCATGTTGATAAAGTGAGTTACCTTGAATTTACAGGATTTTAAGTATATGTGTATCTATTGATAACTTAAAAAATATTAGGCAAGCTGTTAAGACAGACTTAATTTATTAGAATCATAGTTATAACAGTATAGAGATATAGTGAAGTCTGTTAAATATTTTGTTGATCCAAGATTTGATGTATTTGCAAATAATACAAAGATTTTAATATTTTTTATATTACAAAGTTTCTATTTACTTATATTATCTCAAATTATATGCTAGCACATATTACTATTTGATAATTTTGTAACTTATAATTTATTTGTTGCAGAAAACCTACAAATCATTCCATTACACAACATTACTTTATTTATCAGATTACAACATTGATTTCAAAGGAGGTAGATTTATTTTTATTGATGAAAAGTTTAATAGTACAGTAGAACCAAAAAAGGCTAGACTAAGTATGTTTACAAGTGGGGCTGAAAATTTTCATTATGTTGAAAAAGTAACTTCAGGAGTGAGATATGCCATGACTATTTCATTTACATGTGAAAAAAAATATGCTATAGAAGATCCAAGCATTAATAAATATAATAATTAACATTCCAATATGTAATAGTTTTATTTCTTAAACAAATACTTTTTAAATAAATTTATTGACATTCACTGATTTCAACTCCATTATAAAAAGTAAAGAAATAATTTGAAATTGAAATTTTCTGATTGATATGTATTGGAGTGTTACTAGCATAAAAACAAAAAATAATACATGATTTATTAATTTACGAATTGAAATATATTGAATATTTGAAATTTAAGTTTCAACAAATTCAATGACAAATATTATTCAATATCGTCTGGGGTTATCATCTAGTGGCTTTTAATAACTCTGTTGTAGTCATAAACATTGATTATTTTCGCATCATAATTTGTTTTCACTCTATGAAATTGACTTATTAAAATGACTCCTAGTTTTGGTTATTATCAGTAGATATTATCGACTGTTTCGAAAGACATAGGTATTAAGATATACGTTCTTAGATGACACCAATGTAACCAAACTACAATTTTTTATCGCAAATACAGCAATTTTCAACCGTACTGTTCCACTTTCATTAGTCTTTATTTTAATTTATTATTAATTTAGAACACCAACTAATCGATCTTTTTTTACAAATCGATTTACTTTAAAGGACGAAAAAAATCGTTTATTTAATGATCGATTTTTTTCTCATTCCAATTTACATCCCTACGTCGTACATAATTATTAATTATAAGTCAGATGTCAAAACAAGAAAAACCAAGAGAAAAACATTTTCAGCTGTGACGTTGAGCGACATATTGTTTACATAAAAAAAAAAACAAAATACACGTAGAAAACTTGTTCTTCATTTTATTTTAATTTAGTTTTTAAAATTCTAGTGTAACCTGTCCGTAACATATAATATTGAGTTATAAAATTTCTTTTACGCATATACACGGTAAGTAAAAATTAAAAAACAATTATGCGTCGTATAACCGCTAAATCAATTCGAAGTAATTTATATTTTTAGATATTATTGAAAATGGACGGTTCTCATGAGCCCAGTGATTCAGAATCTGGAGACAGCTGGACATTGTTAGAACACAATCCTGCATATGGTGATGATAATCAAGATTTATCTGAACATCCTCCAGAGAAGTAATTTTTTTGGCTTAAATATTGTTTATCAATATTATATAATATTAACTATGAATGGTTAATGTCAGACAAAGACGATCGATCGCTTTAAATATATAACTGTTAGATATTAATATGACCTTGTAGAATTTTATTAACAATAGAAATCTACGATTTTTACCATAGTTTCATTTAGTTTAGACAACATTTCACTCGAAATCGGATTTTTCCATTTTGGCTTGTTTTTATATGGCCACATTGATAAGGAGATTAATGCTAATACTGTTTTAATCACTGTTGATTTTTTTACATCAATGCAAATGTATACCTTTATCAACATCAGATTACCATAATTAGCTTCAAAACATCATTTGATATTTTGAGCAAGCCAATATATGAATTGAAGATTTATTTTAATCAATTTTGTTATTGTATAGTCACATATTATTATTATATAATATTCTTTATTTATTAGGGTAAGATAAACACAAAATCAATCAATAAGCTACTTCCAGACTCAAATTATATTTTAATATTTTAAAAGTTATGTGCATGCATAAAATGAAATTTATATTTACTTGAGAAATATTTTAGTGTTATTTATACAAAGGTTTATACTATAAGCTATAACAATGGTAGGAATTAGAACTTTATTGGTATTTAACTATGTATTTTTCTTAAAGAAATGCACATTTTTAGCATGTTGTTTAATTTTACATGATACTAAGTTACCATTTTGTTATCCATTTTACTTTATCATTTTATGTTGATCTTCTTTTTAACAAGTACCAATATATCAATTTTTTTTCTTTTACAGCAGAGAAGATAATCTTGAGAAAGATGATGATACAGATGGCATATCTATTATTACTGACAGCGAGCCTGAATCACCTTCTCCCTGCCCAAGAAATGAACACTACATGTCTACTGAGAACCATCCAACAGAACATGATATTTCTAAATCTATTTTGGTCAATCAACCACTTTCCAATAATAATGACCTTGATGAATCTGTAAGAGAAGATGATGACTTTCTTGGTGTTGACAATATAAAACATAAAACCTATGTTCATAGGCGTAATAAAAGATTGAGCACAGTCCTTAATATTATTGTTTTAGGAAGTGTTATTACAGCTGCTGGTGTAGCCATTGGACATATGTGGGGTGCTAAAAATGATTGCTCTATGCATACTACACCAACTGTTAATAAAATTTTATCTAATTTATATAAACTACAAGAAGAAAATGCATATCTACGAACTAAATTGAAAGAGATCACAATAATGAGCAATTATCAAACCACTTTACAAAAAACCAATGCAAAACAAAACAGATGTAGAAAAATGTTTGAAGAGTCATTGAATAATGATAACATTAATAAACTTACTAAATGCCTTGATGATAAGATACATCATGTTGACTTGAACACTCACCTGATTGAACCTGTTTATGAGAAAGAATTCATATCTGACATTGAGAAATTAAAGAATGTGTATCTTCAAAACAAAAGCTGGTTGGATGAAGAAATTAATCAAAGGCTCAAACTAGAAGAAGAATCTGTTAAGAAACTGAAAAATAAACATATTTCAAGACTCCAAAAAATTAATGAAGAAAAAGACTTGAACCATAAAGATTTATCAAAAGATCAAGAAGTAACAGAAAAGCCTGTAACACTAAATCAACGAGGTGAAACGGTGAATGAAATTAACTATGTTGAAGCAAAGAGAGTTAGTTATGCAGATTCACTGAAATCAACAGAAAAACTAAAAAAGAATAATATCAAAGAATCTAAATGTAACAAAACATATAAAACGGAAAAGAAAGTGAAAAATAATAAAAAACTCAGAGGAGATTTAGGATCAAACATTGATTATTCAGAAAGTGAAGAGGAATTTAAAAAAGATAACAGACATGCAAGACAGAAGTTGAAACCAGAAAAAATTAAACATGACAGGCAAAAATCACATAAGAAACAAAAAAGGAGGAATAAATATGAGCAATGGGAAATGAAGGGAGGTTTTATGAAGGACTATGATGATATATCATTATTATCACAAGACACTGATTATGTACTGAAAAATTTTAAGAATGACATTGAGGATAATATGAATTATCTAAAAGATAAAATAAGTGATAACATGTTAGATAAAAAGGAAACAACGGGAAGTGATGTGGCAAAAACAGAGAAAGGATATAAAATAGGTAGTAATATCGGTGTGGAAGCGAACTGGTTTGACAAGAGAGCTAATTTTCGCACAGAAGCTAGAAAAAAATTAGAACAAGAACTATTTGGTGAAAACCCTAATACTGCAGGATGGTATTTCCGACGTATGAACAAACGCGAGCAGTGCCGCGCGAAGGGCGACAACAGCACTTTTAGAAAATTAAAGCGTAATATGAATTTTAAAATGAGACATTAAAATATAAATTGATACTTTCGTGATATAAAATATATTTTTTCCAATACAATTGGGTTGTATTAGCAATCTAGAGTTTAAAATTCTATATTAATATTTTCATAGTTCATCATTTCCTCATATTTAGTATATCATATTGAACATTTTATAATCATATTTTAATTGAATTTTTTATCTATATATCTCTGAAACACATATGACTTTTTTGATGATTTTCACAACAATAATTGTAACTTTATGTTAGTATTTATAGATAAGGACAGATATTGAAACAAATAATCTTAGTACACCTGCATACTTTATTATACTGAAAGTATTCAATATTTATTTTTTACACTTGCTCTTACGGATTCTTACATCCAGTGATATTTTAGTATATAAGTATTCAAAATTTTAAGTGTAAATAAAATTGTTGACCGACAAACTATTTTTTATTTTTCATATACAAATAAATAATTAATCATCTGCAATAGCACCACTGAAGACCAAATTAATAGCAGCATTTACATCACCTGAAATAAAACAAATTTGTCTATATTTAGAATATGACAAGATTTTAATTCGTAACAAATTTATAAAATCCATAGTCTAAGATGTATCTATTAATATTAATATCTGGGTGACAGTATTTTTCAGTAGTCTTTTACTCAGTATTAAAAAAAAATGCAATATGAAAAGAGTCTTGTAATATATGAACTTGGTCTGTGGAATTTAACCTCATTTCCAAGTGAGCTATTATAATTTTGTAAGTGACAGCGTAATTAATCTTTGTTTTCTAATTATATTGTAGAAGTTTTTCAGTGCCTCAAAACAGGGATAAAACAATTATTTTTAATAAAACCTAGTCAGATCGATGGATCGCCCTCGAAGTTTCGTTACGTTTCATCAACATTACAAAAGATTAGGTCATTTAAAGATTAAAAGATAAATGGGAAAGACGCTACGTCTGCCTTTATCAGTTTTTGTAAACAACCGAAAGTTCCAGACTAACGACGTTAAGCAAACTTTTTGTCACAATAATGTTACGAACATCCAAAAATGATTTGTATATACTTAAACATAGAGTTCAAATTCTTTTAACGAGGTGACTATATAAATTACGTTGTACAAATAGCAACATATCTAAAAATTGTGTTGTATATCCCTACCGGTGTAATAACGATTTAATATTAATCGAGAAATAGAACTTTCTGGATCGATTCGATTATTAAATAAGCGTCCAGTTCCCTTGCCTTTAGGTTTTTTTTTTGTCGAATGGCGATAAATAAAGAATTCCGAAACTAAACAAACGATACAATAGTGATTTTAGCCATGTTACTGGACTATGATTCAGTATTAAAATACTGAAAACCTGAAATAAAGTTTCTGAACGACTCACCACGTTTTCTTTCGAATCCACGAACTCTTTACGCTACAATAGTAAGATTTGAAAACCATAGACTAATGTATGACTATAAATAATTTATAGTTACTATATAACTATGTTTACTTAGGTCGCATGCAATTTTGCCGTGGAGTCTATATCCTGATGATGCTTTGGTTATGGGGTGAAACGATTGTTGAGTTTGTGATAGTTAAAGTGTGTAGTGCTTGTGTATTTCTGTGGAGGTGGTGGAGGTTTGTGCATGTGTTTTTACGAATCCTGCATGTACCGGGTATGAAAACGAATAGTCCACCCTACATTTAGCATTATATATATTTTGTATTCACACTATCGCGGATTATAGCAAAATAATTTTATACGTACTAAACTAACTATTTGATTTTTTACCATATTAAAGCAAGAACGCCGTGTGGTATCCGGCTGAATAGAATAGTATCACCCTCATTTCTTACCAAGGTGTCGTAAAAGGCAACTAAGGTAAGTTGACCCACCGTGTGGTATCCGGCTGAGTAGAATAGACCAACCTCATTTCTTACCGAGGTGTCGTAAAATACGGCTGAGGTAAGTTGACGTCAGGCAGGCGGCCGGTCGTAAAATACGTAGCCAAATCATATGGCAACATGTTTGTAACACGTTGTGCCGACCCTACTTAGAGTGGGATAAGGGCAGGAAGTTGATGATGAATTTTATTATTATTTTTGTACTATATAGTGTTGATACTATATAGTAGAGTTGGTATTTGTATATTACCTGCACATATGAGTAACACTCGCAAGTTGAGCGCATCATCTAGTAGACCCATTTCGTGCATGTGCTGCAATTGAGTGGAGAAATCTTCGTCTCGCGCTACCGGACTTTGAGACGATGAGGCTAAAAAATTTAAAAAAAACCACCGCCAAAACGGTAGTAATAAATAAATAAATATATGGGACACTTACACACACGGTCGTCTGTCCCCAAAGTAAGTAACTTAATACTTGTGTTATGGGTGACAGACAACTGGTGAATATATACTTATATAATTGTTAAATACATACTTAAATACAAATATACACCCAGGCTCAAAGACCAACGAATTGATTTATAGAAAATATTGGCCCTCGGCGGGATAATAATAGTAATAGTTTTATAATTAAAAATCAGCTGTGATAGCCCAGCAGTGCGAACGTTGAAATCTCTAGAGGCGATAATGGGTTCAAACCCGGGCAGACACCAATGAGATTTTCTATTAAAACTTATGTGTCTAATTGATAATTGCAATTTATCGCACGCTTTTCGGTGAAGGAAAACATCTTGAGGAAACTTGCATATCTCTAGAGAATCCTCTAGGCATATGTGAAACCTACCAAATCCGCATTAGAGCAGCGTGGTAGGTCTTAACTCCAATCCTTCTCTCCAAAAACGGAGAGAGGAGGCCTATACCCAGCTGTGGGATAGGAACATGCCGATAATACTACCAATTTAAAAAATCATAAATAAAGAGTCAATGACATTTCTGTTATTCACATATATTGATAAATTAACCAACATTTGATAAGCGTTGATAATTGTATATCTATTAAATGGATAACGTAAATCAATTAAATAATAATCAACAAAATTAAATTAGGTCGGTGTAAATACCAACGACTCTACACTAATTTTATAAATTGCTAGCGGCCTGCCCCTGCTTCGCACGGGTATAAAATATATATCCCATGTCAGTCAGTGTAAAAAAAAGGATTAAAATCGATCGAGTAGTTTTGATTTATTCATTACTGCCCGTGGCCCGCAAGCGTTAAATTTGGAGAAAAACAATTTACTTTCCCTATACCAAGAAGATTTCCTGCTATCTTTGGAATATCTAAATTCATGTAGTACATTTTTACTTATTTACTTTTACATTTTCCCTATGTATTTTATTTTTACAATTAATTACAGAATGTCTTTATATACAACAATAAGGGGGAGTGGGATAAGGGCAGGAGGATGGATGATTGAATTAATTGAATTATGTCAAAATTATTACCGGCTGTACTCTGATCCATGGGTGTTCCTGCCGGGTTGGACCGCGTCAGTGCTTGCGAGATAGCCTCGCTGAACATCTCAGCGGTTATGGCGCCCCCGCTCGTGCCCACTGCCGCTGTAACGTTCAGTACATGTAGTAATTTATCTATTTTCACTCATGCAAAAAAGTAAGAAAAGTAAGTAACGGCCTGTTACTATCCCACTGCTGGGCATAGGCCTTTTCTCTCCGTTTTTTTTTTTTGGAGAGAAGGCTTGGAGCTAAGACCTACCACGCTGCTCCAATGCGGGTTGGTAGGTTACACATATCCCCAGAATTCTCTAGATATATGCAGGTTTCCTCACGATGTTTTCATTCACCGAAAAGCGTGCGATAAATTGCAATTATCAATTAGACACATAAGTTTTTATACTAGAAAACTCATTGGTGCCTGCCCCGGGTTTGAACCCTAGACCTCCTCGAAAGAGGCGCACGGTGTTACAGCTGGACTACCACAGCTTATTCACTCATGCATTTATTTACAAATTCAATTACATTTTTAAATATTTTCTAAAACAAACAGAAAAAAAAAACATTTTTTTAAAATTGTTTATTAGGCGAGCGCTTTTGACTGCAATCATGCCTGATGGTACAGTGACACAGTCTAAGGTGGAACGCGCATACCTATTAGATGCCTATTCATCATTGCCTTGATACCCATATCACTAATATAGGGGTCAGTAGATGTTACTGACCCCTAAGATACGGGTTTTCCTAGTTTTAGGGGTCTAGGATAAGAAGTGTATGTAAATATTATTAATGTAAGTAAGTAAGTAACGGCCTGTTACTATCCCACTGCTGGGCATAGGCCTCTTCTCTCGGTTTTTTTTTTTGGAGAGAAGGATTGGAGCTAAGACCTACCACGCTGCTTCAATGCGGATTGGTAGGTTACACATATCCCCAGAATTCTCTAGAGATATGCAGGTTTCCTCACGATGTTTTCCTTCACCGAAAAGCGTGTGATAAATTGCAATTATCAATTAGACACATAAGTTTTACTAGAAAACTCATTGGTGCCTGCCCGGGGCTTGAACCCTAGACCTCCTCGAAAGAGGCGCACGGTGTTACCGCTGGGCTACCACAGCTAATATTATTAATGTATTGAAACTTAAATAAAAATTATATATTAATATAACATATTTCGTGGTATGTCGATAACGTAAGGGTGGAACTTCTGGCGCCTAGCGGTGCGATGATAAAAAGGCGATGGTGGAATAAGGCCATGGAGTACCTGAGCACTCTCTCTATCTCCGGCTATGTATCCCACATGGTGGTGGGGTCAGCCTTCCTTATTCTCCTCCACTTCGCTGGGTCATGGACATCGTCGTCGGTAACTTTGCATACACTCTTATCTTTTAGCACTACTTCTTTCCACCATCTCTTAGGTCCTCCAACTGGTCTTTGACCCGGGATGGAAAGCTGTAGTGCCAAATTTCCGAGTACCTGAGCACACTGTCCGAAATATATCCTGTAGAATACCGATAGACAGGCTACCCTGCGCCGATGTTGCAAGCTGTGCGTCTCAAGCAACACCGCCTTCTGTATCCTGCCCTTGACCCAACAACTAAGCGAGAGCCTCTTGAAACGTTGGTCGAGGCTCTTCGCTAGTAGACCGTTTACCGATACAACGATTGTAACAATTATTGTTGAGTCAATTAATTAATTTATCTATTTATTATTATTTAGGCATTTCTGACAGAAAAACCGTTACCAGTATAAGCGCTTCCCACACTTAGCATTACATAGATTCTCTTCACAAACGCGTCTCGAGTCTAACGCCAGCAGCATTAGGTTATCCTTATCATACACATGCATTTTCATCGAGACTGGATAAATACATAAAATTTCAGCTCAATCAGCCCACAGGAAGTGGGTCAAATTTAACTTATTAAACTTAAATTTAAAGATTAAACCATCACATACATACACGGCAAGTTGAATAAAAGCTTTTAAAACCAAAAGTAAAGCAAAGTCTATTAAATAGTTTAAGTATTGTATACAGCTAGTAATAAGTGTCAGTCAGTCTCAGTGCCTCAAGACTAGTCTCTGAAACTTGGTCGCTAACTATGGGCCTCATAAGAATGGTCAGAGTAGCTCAGCGGGCGATGGAGCGAGCTACACTCGGAGTATCTCTACGTGATCAAATCAGAAATGAGGAGATCCGTAGAAGAACCAAAGTTAAGAACATTGCTCAACAGGTCGCGAACCTGAAGTGGCAATGGGCACATAGTTCGAACAGATGGACGTTGGGGTCTCAAGGTGCTAGAGTGGCAACCCCGCACCGGAAAACGCAGTTTAGGCATACCCCTCACCAGATGGACAGACGAGCTCAATAAGGTCGTTGGGGGCGTGGAAGTCGATGGAAGAGACTTATGTCCACAGTAGACGACTATTGGTTGATGAGTGAGAGAGAGAGAGAGAGAGAGAGAGTGAGAGAGAGAGTGAGAGAGAGAGAATGAGTGAGTGTGAGAGCGAGAATGAGAGTGAGTGTGTGAGAGAGAATCAGTGAGTGAGAGAGATAGAGAATTAGTGAGTGAGAGAGAGAGAATGAGTGAGTGTGAGAGAGAATGAGAGTGAGTGAGTGTGTGTGAGAGAGAATGAGTGAGTGAGATAGAGAATGAGTGAGTGAGAGAGAGAATGAGTGAGTGTGAGAGAGAATGAGAGTGAGTGTGTGTGTGTGTGAGAGAGATAGAGAACGAGTGAGTGAGAGAGAGAATGAGTGAGTGAGAGAGAGATAATGAGTGAGTGAGAGATAGAGAGAGAGAATTTTGACTGGCGCGTTGGCGTAGTGGGTAGTGATCCTTGCTTCAGCTCCGCGGGTCGCGGGTTCGATTCCCGCCGAGGGCCAACATTTTCCATAAAAAAATGAATTTGTTGGTCTTTGAGCCTGGGTGTATATTTGTATTTAAGTATGTATTTAGAAAATATATAAGTATATATTCACCAGTTGTCTCTCACTCATAACACAAGTATTAAGTTACTTACTTTGGGGACGGACGACCGTGTGTGTAAGTGTCCCATATATTTATTTATAATAAGTATAATAAATATGACGTGATACCAGTGGGCGTGCGTGCGGCCGGGGTGGCGCCCTCGGGCTCCGCTGCGGCCTGCAGGAGGCGCAGCAGGCGCTCCTGGCCGCCCGCGCCGGTGCCGCGGCTGCTGGACGACAGGACCGCCTCGGTGGCTGCCTAAAGGTATATAAACAGCAAAACGTTTTATTTGCTTACTTCCGTAGCATTATGTCTTATGGAATATTGTTATGGGATAAATGCGCGGATAATGAAATAATAAATATAAATATATGGGACACTTACACACACGGTCGTCCGTCCCCAAAGTAAGTAATTTAATACTTGTGTTATGGGTGACAGACAACTGGTGAATATAACTTATATAATTTTTAAATACATACTTAAATACAAATATACACCTAGACTCGAAGACCAACAAATTCATTTATAGAAAATGCTGGCCCTCGGCGGGAATCGAACCCGCGACCCGCGGAGCTGAAGGCGGGGTCACTACCCACTGCGCCAACGGGCCAGTGAAAGAAATTTTGTATTACAAAAAAGAGCCATACGTGGCACTAAACTAAACTCGTTGTTCCCTACGAGTTTAGTTCAAGGAAATTGGTATTCTTACATTTGTTTCACAGTACATTTTAAGAAGTTTCATTTTTGTGCACATAAATATAAAGAATTATAAAACGATAGGTTATGTATGTAATAATTGCTTATTATTTAAACATTGACCACGACTGGGATCCAGTGATCAATAAATATAACTCGCGAAAGAAATCGTCGAAAGAAACCTATATCGCGGGCAGATAATATCAGTGTGAAGTGCAAAAAACTTTATTACGATTATATACGATTTTATCTCGATACCACACGGCGGTTCGACTTACCTTAGTCGCCTTACGACACCTCGGTAAGAAATGAGTGTGGTCTATTGTACTACCGCTATTTGGTATCCGGCTGTGATACCACATCGCGGCATGCACTCTTAGACTCAATTATAATATATTTAAATTACCTGCAAAGCGGCAGTCAATTGTTCGTGAGTTATAGCACTTCTGTTTTCTCCCTCTTCGGACTCCTCCTCTTCAACGTCTTCATCCTCGGATAAAGCTTCCAGTGAGTAAGCGAAGCCAGATGTTGGTGCTGCAATATTAAAATAACACTAATCTATACTAATATATAAAGCTGAAGAGTTTGTTTGATTGATTGAACGCGTTAATCTCAGGAACTACTGAACCGATTTGAAAAATTCTTTGAGTCTAAGATAGTCCATTTATCGAGGAAGCCTATAGGCTATATAACATCACGATAAGAAGAATGGAAGAGGAGCAGCAATAAAAAAATATTACGCAAACGGCTAAATATAAAGCTTTCCTTGCGTGCGCTGAGTAAACGGTGATAGTTATTAAAAAATCTATGTACTATAAAACTGTTCCCCCTCTAAAAGTTATACATAAAATTCCGTGACAGTATATGTCTAGCTCTTAAGGTTAACCCAGAGTAACCATTATTATAGTTATCAAAAGACGGTTTATTATAATATTGCGGTTTTAATCTTTCCACGCGGGCGGAGCCGCTGGCGATTGCTAGTAATATATAAATAGCATAAAACATTCAAATTCGCTTACTCTTGAACATTCACGTTGTTTACCAATCGTGTTCTGTATCCCCACAAATGTATTAACGACTCGGTAGTAATTGCAGAACTTTCTCGATCGTTTTGTACACTTTAAAAACGGATGTATTACGCAACTCTGGTATTCAGTTTGCGATCAAATCAGTGTCCTTAGTACGAGTTGTTTTTGCACCTACTTAATCGCGTAAGCGTAACACCAGTTTGTATGGCGCTAGAACAGCGACATCTAGTTAACTCGGAAGATAAAAAAAACAGACCTGCTTTATGATTGTAAGTACTGAATTTTTGGATTAAAAAACTGCAATAAAGTTTCCAAACGAGTCACCAGTGGGCTTACAGTAAGTTTTTTATAAGATGAAGTGAAACCAAATCAAGTCATATTCTTTTACCGTTATTATGAGCCGTGTGGTATCAGGCTAAGTAAAATAGACCACGCTCATTTCTTACCGAGGCGTCGTAAAAGGCGACTAAGGTAAGTTAACCCGCCGTGAGGTATCCGGCTGAGTAGAACAGACCACCCTTATTTGTTACCGAGGTGTTGTAAAAGGCGACTTAGGTACGTTTACGTCAGGCAGGCCGTTCGTTAAAAACCTAGTCAAATCATTTAACAATATGGTTAATACATTTTGTGTCGACCCCACTTAAGAGTGGGATAAGGGCAGGAGAATTCTTTTACCGTTATCAGCAGTGGCGACATTCGAGCGTGATCGAACAAGTCTCATAAGGTGTCGCAAAGCATTCGGCAAGTCAGGATGTGCTTCAGCGCCTCGTCGCATAGTCTGTAGATTGGCACCCAAAGCCGCGAGTAGCTCTACTTCATGAAGAATGGATAGAGTCATGCAATCTTCGTCTAGCGACGGTGCATGCTCTATGATTTCAGCCATCGCCGATTCGTCGTTTAATAACTGCAAATAAATATAATAATTTTTTTAATAAATAGTCCCTGGTTGACCGAGCCTTGCTCGTTAATTTTTGACATAATAAAAAAGAAACTTAAAAAAAATAATCATGTAGTTGGGGATCGATCCTGGGTATTTACATTTCTCAAGACTGCCCGTTCCCCGAATAAACTTCGCTGACTCGACAGTTTGTGGCAAAAATTCAATTCAATAAAAATTATAGTATTTTTTAATGCCCAAAAAATGAGATAAAACTATTTTTTAATTTATACATACATGATTAACTCATTTAAATATTAAAGATGTTGCATTTATATAAATAAATAAATAGATGATGGAATCACTCGCGCTCGCAGTAGTAAAATCCCAGCAACGTGGTTTCACCGCTGGGCTGTCACAGCTTAAAAAGGACATAAATGAAATCACAACAAGCAACTTGATGACATTTGAATATTTATGATTCTAATGTATGCATGATTTTATGATTCTAAATTCCACAATGGCACTGTATGTCACAGGTTAAAATATCATCCTCACCATCTGTATGCGTGGTGATCCACAGTGCGGTTTTCAAATAATTTTATATACGCGCACCGCGATTTTAAGAAACGATCTCCCTTTGGCGGCGTTCCCGGATCGGTACGGTATAAGTACCTTCAAAAAGCGTATTTTACACCTTTTTAAAGGACAGCAACACACTCGCTTTGTGCGAGGTCGTGGGCGTGGTTACCTGATGTGCACCACATGCTTGTTTGCCATCCTATTCCATAAAAACAAGTTAACTATAGTTAATGCTAGAAACAAGATATACCTGCATAGCCCTTGTCCAACCGGGTGCATTTGGAGTACATCCAAGTGTTCTGAGTGAAGCATTCAACTGCTGCAATTCAGCATCTGTGTATGTTGTTGGAGGTGTTGGGGGAGGCTGTACTTTCTTCTTAACCACATGCACCATTTCACCACTTTTTACACCATTGTCAAGAAGTGTGGTATTATCTTTTAATATTTTTCCATGATGGATTAATTCTAAAAAGATATAGACAGAAAAACAACTTAAAACTGACTAGATTTAAGTTAATCAATTTTTATCAATGATGTTCTTTTTGTAGACCTACAAAAGAAGCATGTCCCATTAAACATTGTTTTGTTATATATATATATGGTATAATGCAGCAATTACAAAGCTCTTCTTCTTCTTCTTCTTCTGGGAGTAGTGGCTTTGCAGGGCCATAAGGCCCAGTATCACTTTGACCATTACTGATCTATTGTGATCGCCACTGACTACAGTTCGCTGCCAATGCAGGTGATCTCCAGAAATTCCAGGATCTTCTTGGCAGCGAGATCCTTCACCTCTTTTGGGTGCAGACAATGCGACCCTAGGAGAGAGTATCGAATGTGAACCAGCGCAGGACAGTCGCACAGGATATGCAAAGCTCTTAGGCATCTTGATATTTAAATTTCCAATAATAATTATATTGTACAATATCATAACAAGCCGACCCCAATTAAAAATGGGAAGAAGGCCAGAACATGATGATGATCATAACAAATTGACCACCCAAACCTTTCTTGTGAAACACTATTAATTACATAGGTTTTTAACTTCTATTACTAGCACTGTCGCAAAAGCCTTTTCTAATTTATAGAATTAGGCGTTACTTTGCAGGGATCCATAATACAAAAGTAATAATAAAATTATTTTGTTAAAATCTGCAATGAAGTAAAATAGATAATATATATAATGCTAAATGTAGAGTGGACAATCTGTTTTCATACCTGATACATGCAGGATTCGTAAAAACACATCCACAAACCTCCACCACCGCCACCACAATACACAAGCACTACACAGGTTCACTATCACAAACTCAACAATTATTTGCCCTGCAATCAAATCATCATCAGGAATTAGACTCCACAACAAAATCGCAAAGTCTTTTCTCTCTGTGGAGGCAATAGTACCTATTATAAACACCACTCTGGTCCAGAGCAAATATGAAAGTTAGAGATATGTAGGTTTCCTCACGATGTATTCCTTCAATGTAAAGCTAATGATGTTATGTAATTAATTGATATTAAAAATATCATCTCAGCAATCACAGCTCCTCAATTGCCCTATGATAATAATAATTCATAACACAGGTAATAAAATGTAGTTGTCTCTCCATAAATAAACCAGAAGCATGTCAAATATAACATCAAATAAGAAGGAAGAAGTTACAAACACTAAAATCTAGTTCTGGTAACATTTAAAACAGTGTTAACCTAAAGAATCAGATGGGATATTAGACTTCTTTTCAGCTTCATTTCTTAGTTGTTCTACAGTATTTTCAAGTGTGAAGTTCTCTAGTTTATGTCGCTCTATCGGCCCTGGTTTTACTTTAAGTCCCAAAAAAACACATGGCTGATTTTCCAAACCTTCCATTGTTTGTTGATTGTATTTTGATTTTCAATAAAAAAAAGTAATATTTATTAGGCCTTTATTTTTGCTAAGCACCATACAATACCATAATACTCTAGTTATATTCAGCTTGAACACTTTAATAGAATCAGCTTTAATCTTTAACAAATTTATATTATACTGAATAACAATAACAAAATATATTTGCGAAAATCTCAATTCACGATTATCCACAGATAAAATGCTCAGCCATAGACTATGAATTATGATAAGAAGGGATTTATTGGAGTAGAAAAAATCGAATAATAAATAATCGATTTTTTTCTTTAATATTAATCGGTTTTTAAGAATCGACTAATTCGTATTAATATAATCGATTTTTTCTGACTATTTGAATAGTTGCCTTTTTCTAATATTAAAACTTAATAAGAATGAGAACTAATTTAAGTGTACAACTGATGAAATGTGAAATTTTATAAAATGGGTAGTTTTGCTAAATTGGTTTCATCAAAAAATGCATGTTATATTAAAAAACAAGACAGAATAGAGAAAAAGAAGAAAAGAGGAGTAATTAATAAAAGCAATTTAAAAAAATATATTGTTTAGAAAATCGGTTATAATAACAATCTATTCGATTTTTTTAATAATTGATTATTTTTTACATCCCTATTTGTCATTTGTTTAAAAATTATTCCTGTTTTGAATGCCTGAATTTATCAATTATTTTTCCGAAATGGAATAAATTACCATTGATTACTCAGTTATGCAATGGTGAAAAAGAAATGAGTATTTTTGGTAACGATATTGACACCCGAAAGGCTCAAAAAATATTTTTGAAATCGACATCTTGACAAGTAAAATGACTTGAAAATGAAGAACGGATGTAATGAACTTTTGGAGTCCAAAATAGCTGAGCGTAACGAACGCGCTAAAAAGATTTACCGGTAAGCTACATTTTAATCTAAATGAACAAGTAATTTGATATTTTTATAAGTAGGTTACATTTGTTAAATATATATATTTAATACGTCACAATTGCAATGACGCAAACAATAATGCATAGAACCGACATACAACATCATAGCTACTTAACCATCCCATTTGGGCTTACATATAAAATTGTGCCTTAATTTAAATCTGAACAGTGATTCTTTACTTTAAAGTACATTTTGCATCAATAGAGTTACTAAGGTGTTATTTTAAGCAGTACATGTTCTATTATACATACATAAAAATATGTAACTTTATGCTTTGGGGTGATTTAATGAACAACTAAAAATGACAGTACTGTTTAATTATATAAATAGTTCTTATAATTCATTTCATATCTTAAAAAGTAATAAGCCTTGAGACCCTAACTGCATCATATATTGATATCTATTTCAGTAGATAAGATTCATCTCATTCATTCCTTAATTATAAATTTGCTAATATTGTTGTAGATATGTAAGTGATGTTGCAAGACGACTCAGTGAAGCCACATCCAGTAGTGAGGCTATAGCTGATCTATTTACCATCAACATTGAATCGCAGAGACAAAAATTGAGAGACAATTGTGAAAAGTTATTCTTCCTGGATACATTGAATTATGGGAAAAAATCATTAGAATTGCTTTGGCGTAAAGTATATTATGACACTTTGACTGTTGCTAAAAAGCTACGTGAATCTGATAATGGATATGACAATTACATATTTACACATATCATCTGTGGTATTGGTCATTTTCAACATTTATTGACAAGAATACAATCAGAAATGAATATTAACATAAAGGAATTGGATTTTATGCCATTATATAATGATGAAGAATGTGAAGATTTCGAAATAAACTGTTCAAATGAGGACTTTCAACTTGGTAAATCTGTGTTATATACATGTTTAATTTATTTGGGAGATCTAAGTAGGTACCAAGTTGAAATATTTAATAATTTTGAATCATCTTTAGCAGCTCGCTACTATCTTCAAGCAGCTAAAATTGATATGACATCAGGAATGCCATTTAACCAGCTAGGCAATCTTTACTTGGATAGAAATTATAATATAAATTCTGTGTGTTATTACATACACTGCCTGAACACTATGACACCTTTTGATGGTGCAATGGGCAATTTAACAAAAATATTTGAAAAAAATAGTCAATTTTGTGACACACTACACAATTCTGATCCTCTAACACAAGTTGAACATATGCAAGTGACAATTGCTAATTTCCTATCTCTAATTGAAGTATGGTATTTTGGAAAAGAAGATGATAACATACCTAACATATGCAATTCAATAGCACTTCAGCTTAAAGTTGCAATGGATTTTACTACAACACCTTTACCTGACATTAATAAAAATTACAGTGATTATACTAAAGCTATTGATGAAGAAAACCTTAATCCTTCATTTATGAATGCTAGTGTTATACATAATATTGTGCAAATCTGCCTTTTCACTTTAGCAAAATTAAATGAATTTGATGAAATGAAAGCTTTTGCTTGTAAAGCCTTTACATTGGCATTCTTATCACAAGTTTTGCAAAAGCTTCTAAAGCAATTGGAGTCATTTGGATTAAGAAGTCCAGCTTACAAATATAAAGCGAAATTTGCATTAAAATATGATAAAACAAATATGGTAGAATCAGACAATACTAAGACAGAAAACAAAATTATTGTTACCG
The DNA here is from genome assembly GCA_029227775.1 of Morpho helenor. Taxonomy (NCBI): domain Eukaryota; kingdom Metazoa; phylum Arthropoda; class Insecta; order Lepidoptera; family Nymphalidae; genus Morpho; species Morpho helenor. The sequence goes on from JARGCU010000006.1 coordinate 10,894,690, forward strand.
AAACAAACCTTATAAATGGCAGTACTAATAGCTTTGAGGAAAAGTCAAGTAAAGAAAATTTATCTGACAGAGAGACTAACAATTTGATGAATGGTGAAACCAAAAATAATAAAAAGCAAGCATTGACGAAACGGCGACGTCGACAACGTGCTACATCCTCAGAAAGCACTGATGATAGTGATGCAGACACTGAAAGTAGTGCAATCGAAACTGATAAATCAGGATCTGAGGACGAAGATTTATCAGATTCAACATTTCTTTCTGAGGATGAATCGAAAAGCGATGAATCAATCTATGATGAATCTAAAATTGACAATATAAACATTCAAACAAATGGAGGTTTGCAAGAAGATGAGAGCAAAAAGAATGGTGACATAAACATTGTTGTTAAAAATGGAGTGAAATATGCAAATAATAATATAAATGACCTCAAAGTCACTATAGAAAGCAATGAAAAGTTAGATACTCCTGCTATTGAGCAATTTTTGCTGGGTGAAAATTTTCTGCCCAGTGTAAAACTGTTGCAGGATTGGATACTTACAGAAAAAGAGTTGATACTTTCATGTGGAGACAGTGGCGAGTCTTTGTTCCAATGTGTAGTGGATCTTCTTAACATTTTCCTTTATTATTTTAACCCCAAAAACAATGAATTATTATCAAAAATGGAATGCAAAATTTTGGATCATGCCAGAGTAGTTTCCAAAAAATTAAAACTTGAATATAAGACCATACCATTGCCTGAAGATATTAATTTACGTGGCACTAACATCTGTAAATTTGATAAAGACGCTGCAGAGTGGCAGATATTGGAAAAATTCAAGCTATCTGTAATAGAAGAAAATGTTGTACGGATATTGAATTTCATTGACTTTGGATATCAAATTGCAAAGATCATTCCAAGGATAAGATTTAATAGAAGTATGAAAATATTTTATTTCAAGAAAGTGCTTCCTCCAAAAGTTAGTACCAAGATCGGTCATAAGAAAAGCAGAGAATGGCACAATTCAAAGAATCAGGTAAGTTTTTTTGTTTTCTTATGACGCCAATGTGTTGTGATAAAGTTATGAAAGAATGTAGCTAATTAAAAACAAAAACTCCTTCATGAATCAATATGTGCATTTATGAAACTAATGAGAATATTATTCTGCTATAATCTGCGATAAAAGATAATATATGTAATGCTATGAGTGTAGTATTCGTTCTCATACCTGATACATGCAGAATTTGTAAATCTCATGCACTGCCTGACACCGATAACACAACAATAACAAGCACTGCACACATTCACCACCACAATCTCAACAATGGTTCCGCCCCCTAACCAAAGCATCATAAGGAGATAGACTCAACAACAAAAGCGCATAAGCTTTTGCGATTAATACAAACCTTAATACCTTAGAACTTAAACGAATCTAATTGTAATATATGTTTGTTTGTTTTATAATAAGTTATAGATTAGGATGAATTACTTCTAATTCCTATCAAATAGGTAAAAATTATGGATCATTTTCAGGTCGAGCCTAATGAATCGGGCTTACTGCGTCGTCTAGGACGATTATGGTTAACATCACAAGTAAAGGAATTGGAGCGTACTCGACAAACCGACGTGCCTTCACTACTCGCTGTCGACACGGCGTCGTTGTATAAACACTTACGGAGAGTCAAACAACTTGAGAGGACTCACAACTTCATAGTCCTTGTGCCTACTGTTGGTAAGACTTTTCGCTTTTATAACATTGTATTTTCAAAAGTAATGAAAATATTATTTTGCTATAATTCGTGATAAAAAAAAAAAGTGTAATGCTAAATGTAGAGTGTACTATTCGTTCTCATCAAAATCGTGACGTGAAGCATTACCCAAGCAAGCTGAGTTATATAGTCACTTAGTAAGTGACTATATAACTGAGCTTGTTGAGATTGTGGTGGTGAATGTGTGCAGTGCTTGTGTATTGTTGTGCCATCGGTGTCGGGTAGTGCATGAGTTCTTACAAATTGTGCATGTATCAGGTATGAGAACGAATAGTACACTCTACATTTAGCATTACATATATATATATTTTTTATCACGGATTATAGCAAAATAATATTCTCATTACTTTTGTATTATGGACCTCTGCAAAGTAACGCCTAATTCTATAAATTACCATTGTTTTTTCCTATAATTAAAATCGATTTTAACTTTATAAGCTACTAGCTGTGCCAGCAGCTTACATGGAAATCAGTGTCACAAATTTTTTCTTAAAAAAAAAGCTTTTAAAGATAGAAAAAAACTTCTGTTAAAACCAAGTGTCTAATTGATATAATTGCAATTTATTACACGCTTTTTGGTGAGAAAACCTGCACATCTTAAAAGAATTGTGGGGATATGTCCAACCCACATTGGGGTAGTGTGGTCTTAGCTTCTTCCCTTCTTTCCAAAAACAAAGAAAAGAAGCCCCAGATGCCACTTTTCTCTGTTTTTGGAAACCCAAAAGATATGCCGGTGGGATAGTAATAGACTTACTTGGCCCCTTACTTGGCTGAAATATATTTTTATTATTATTATTTTACTTTTTTATAACATTATAAAACATTCTTTTGCAGTTCTTCAAGAGCTTGACGAATTGAAACGAGAGAAAAGTTCAGCTCGCGACGCTATCCGTTGGCTCGAGGTACAGCTCAAAAGTGGATCGCGATTCCTTAGAACCCAACGCCACGGACAAAGCAAACCTCTTCCTCTTTTGAAGTATCCTCGAAAAGCACCGCCTCACATTCACAACTTCATACAAATTTTAGAGTTCTGCAATCACTTTATGACAGATGAAAAACAACCTCAAGGTGGCAATGGTGATCCGGATAATTCAATTCATGGGAAAACAACCCCTCTCTTGATACTGCTTGTGGGTAATGAGCCAGGAAAGAGTGACGAGCAATATAAGGAATTCAGTTTGACAGGCGCGGCGAAGGCAGCGAGTATTCCCGTGAAGTATATAGGCGATTTTTATACAAAATGGCGTCAAACGGTGCCTAAGAGTAGCAAGAAGAGATGAACTCATTTTCGGCATGAACCGGACTCGATTGCTGAAAAGGGAACAGGCACGATGCCCTGCACACGAACAAATCACCGTCGGATTGAATTGTTTTGTGCCTACATACATTGTGGTCACAAAGACAATAAGCATATGCAATGATATGAAATTGGTTGTCTTCAAGAATAGTCTTTTATTTTACTAAGTAGTAAAACTCATTACTTTCAACATTTTATGGAGTGTAATCCATTTTAATTTCATCATCACGTCGTAATGGGATTTATATATTACTTTTTTTTAATCTTATTTGGATATTATACTTTCATCTTCATGGTAATAAATATTTGTAACATGGTAATTGTTTTTTTTTTTATATTTTAATACTTTTTTATTATTACATCCTAACCTAACTACTGGTTTTGTTCAAGTCCACTTAAGAACTTTCGCTTTTTTGAGGGATTTTTACGCCATTCAAAGCTACAAATAGATGGCTGGCAACACTATCGGCGTCAATGTCATCTATACATTGTTTCTGGATTATTCTGGTCTAACAACGAATAAAAGATTGCATCAACTGATCTTTTATTATTTGAACCTATACACACTTCAATAGGTACTTTTAAATCGCAAACTATATTGAAATCGTCAAGCATGAAGCCAGTGGGCTAATGTATTTTTATCAGCTACGCCCAGGCTGGAACGATACACATACTCGATTAATCAATCAAACTATATTTTTTTGAATATGGCTTTTCTCGCTAGGTAAAACTTCCGGCTTGGTAATATCCCACTAGTTAGCATAGGCCTCCTCTCACCGTTTTTTTTAAATTTAAATTTAAAAGTTTTATTACGGTACCACATAAATACTGTCAAAAAACGTATTTTCCACCTTTTTAAAGGACGGCAATGTACTCGCTCTGCGAGAGGTCGTGGGCGGCGGTGATTACTTTAAGGTAAACCGCATGCTCGTTTGCCATCCTATACCATAAAAAAGTAACTAGTAAAAAGTACTGAAAACAGTCTACTTGAAAAAATAATATTTTGAATTGGAATTTATCCCGTCTTTACTCGATTAATAATCTCGAGTCTTCTATCGCCTGCGATTTTGACTGTGATGGTCTGATGACTCGTAGATAGACGATGATAATTATCGTTATACAGGGTTGTATTAGGGTAGGGTAAAAGATAACTTTGGCATAATTCAATATTCTTAAATATCGTATAAAAAATGGTTACAAAAAATAAATAAATGGAGATCTGACTTTGTATGTAATGGTTGACGGATCTGGCGTCGCGCACATGTTCAAAATTCAGGAAAAAACAATTGTTTTCTCTTCCTCGCACCTGCCTTTTTGGTCAAGGTTATTTTTTTGTTTCGTGTGTCATAATAGGGTATGGTAATTGATTTCTAGAAATCATGTTTAATTTTTTAAAACTCGTAAATTAATTCCTGTGGCTAAATAAAAAAAATTAAATAATTTCGTATGATCGGTACCACTATGGGGCTTAAATACAGGACAAGAAAATATCCCGTTCTGTCGTTAAGAAAGCAGGGAAACAATAATGCGTAAACATGTCTGTCTCTTATTGTCTTGCCAATATAAATGAAATTTGGCACAAATAAAGCTTTTACACCAGGATTACAAATAAAAAAGTATCCTATATCCAAGAGATAGAAATTTAAATTGTATTATTGAGTGAATTTAAACATTTAAGTTGGCGCGAGAAAAGTATAGAAATTATGTGTACATATATTTTGCTATTAGACCTGGCTATGATTTGCTGTACCTGTTTTTACTTTTCATTCTAATATTTTGGTTCTTGTCAGTTTTAAATTTGACATAAATTCAAAGTTAATCACTTAAATTGTATGTAGTAAAGTATTTTACAAAAAAAAATTAATATAAGTATTTTGTAAAAATCAATTTTTTATCAGTTTCCAATTATTCTAACATTCGTCCTCAACGTCCTTGAAGCGGCGGTAGCGGAATGGTTAGGATAACGGACTTGCGATCGAGAGTTCGTGGGTTCGAATCCCGGCCATTATACTACCGACGTGAACACAACACAAGCATTTTAGCTTAGCTGGGGAGGTTTAAAAGTTTACTAGTAATTTGTAACCGAAATTGCTAGTAACCTTTTAAAAATATATATTTTGAGTTATGGGTGACAAACTACTGGAAATATATAATTTAAATATACATACTCAAATACATAAATACAGCCAGAATTGATGGACCAACAAATTGTAATACTTTTGCCCTCGGCGAGAAATGAACTCACGACCTTAAGGATCTGAAGCTGTCTTCTGCGCTAAGGCGCCTGTGTATATTAATATATCATAGCGGACTTTTTTTTCCAACAATACATTATTTTGCTATATCTCAAACTGATAAGACAGTGTTTCGATATATAACCACAGGCAACGTGACTTTTTAGAAATTTTCAACAATTAACAATTTTCAACCGTTGTTGAAAACCGCTTGAAAATTTGTTGAGGAGTTTTTGAGTTAACGAAGGCACAAAGGCGCGGCGCAGAACTTTATTGTTTAAGGATTGAGATGGGTATAGGAGAAATAAATCTATTAACATAAATATTAATATACACTCTATTTATTATAAATATAAAGCTAAAATAAGCGATAAATTAGAAAAAAATAATAATTTATATATAACAAACATAATTCACAAGGTTGACGTCAAACAATAATTGCATAAGACAATAATTAATTTGGAATTTTTAATGCCACTTAAAATTTTATTTTCTGGGACGAATATTTAATATTTTGCTAGTGCAGAATGAACAACATACTTAAAATTTAATAATATGCCAATTCATAGACCTTAGAACCATAAAAACAAATATGTTAAAATTAAAGTATTTAAATTAAACCACGTGTTACTAACTTGTTGAAAGTTATGTAAGTAATAGGTGTTGATAATATATAATTATAGTTATTTATATTAAATCAAACATTATTAACATAGCCTCTCTAAATCCCATCAACTCCAGGAGGGTAATTAAAAACTCTTTTATAGTTAACTTACATTATAATAAATCAATACAATATAATGTACAAAATATACAATACGTTTAACAATCTTTCAACAGTCTTATATCTTTATATAACCTATACAATATTGCACTTAAAACTCCATTAAAATATGTGAACATAGTACATTTGAGATTATATTATACTCTTATCAATATCACTACATGCAATTTATTTAGCTCAAGAACATATTTTTGCTCAATAGCAAAATATAAAACAAAACCTGCCTTAAGTTTGAGACAGATAAACACTATTGTACAAATGCCTTAGTACATTTTTTTAGGTAAGCCATATTTACATTTCTTCTAAATTTAGTTTTAGAAACTAGCAACCCACAAGTTGTATTAACTGTTGCACTGTAGATCTGTCCAACAAGCACAAATCAAAGTCAAATGTTTGTGTAGTCACTTCATACCTCCCTGTCTCAGCAATTAGATTTACAACCCTTTCCAACTCTTCATTATTCTTTATCATCATTATACGTTGCTGCAGCTCTCTTAACTGTACCATGTAATCAGGAGAGAGATCTCCTGGTTCTGCATCTTCCCCTAAACTACTCGACACTCCATTATCCTGCACTTTAGTTTCTATAGTTGTTGAACAACTACTTTCCCCATGTTCAGTGTCATTATTTGACGGCCCTGAATCAGCTACTTTTGCGACTTTTCGGTTTTCAGACTCTTCTTCTGCTGCTGCTGCTTTTCTTCTACGACGTTTTTCTTCACGTTTTGACTTATCTTTATGTTTCTTTGATTTCTCTTTTTGTTGAATGGGAGGTACTTCTACCACTGGCTCAGGTTCAGGTTCAATTTCAATCTCAGGTTCCAATTTGGGTTCAGATTCCAGCTCTGGAAATGGTGGACGCTTAATAGGTTCAGGTGATTGATTGTCTAATTTTACTTTATTATCTTCTTCATCACCCATTATAGAACTCTCAGAATCAGAATGACTGCTATTAATATCTTCTGCTATATGGATAGCTTTATTAAGACCACTTTTAGAACTACACTGAGAAGCAGTATCTACAGATATGGGAGATGCCAGTTCAGGGATGGGACGTTCTTTAGGAACTGGTGTTTCTCTCTGTTCAATAACTTCAGGTTTTTCAGGCAATATTTCACGAACCTTTTCATGTTTATGCTTTTTTTCTTTACTTGATTCTTTATGTTTTTCTTTCAATTCATCCCTTTTCTTATCTTTTTTCTTATGTTTATGTTTCCTTTCTGGGTCACCTTTATCTTTGGGCTTATAAGTTTCATGACGCTCTACATGTTCTGGTGGTGGAGTTTTCCTAAGATTATCAATAGAGAACTTATTAATAGGTTTTTCAAGTTTTAAAGACTTTTCTTTTACTGGAGAATCTTTGATGACTTCTTTTTCTTTTATAATTTCTCTGGATTTTTGAACTTCTTTTAGCAATTCTTTTGGCTCTTTAGGAGAATCTTTTGGCCTATTGCTTTCTTTTTTATATTCCTTTTTTTCTTTCCTTTCTTTATCTCTATCATGGCTTTTTTTCTCTTTTTTCTTCTTTTCCTTAGAATTTTTTTCAATTTTAAGATCTGGTATCCTTTCTTCTGGTTTTAATTTTTTTTGTTCAAATCCTTCAGAACTATGTTTTGGTACTTTATGTTCTTCCTTCATACTAGAGGCACTGCTGGATCTAGGTGAAGGACTTGGGGGTTTTCTTGCTGGACTAAGACATCTTTTTTTGACAGGTTCTGGAGATGGTGGTCTGTCATTTTGTCTCTTATTAGCTTTTTCCTTGATCTTTTCTTGTTCTTTACTATGATTTTTAACTTTTTCTGATTTCTGTTTTTCTTCCTTCACTTTAACCTTATCTGGTTTAGATTCCTTATGCTCATGTTTTGACTTTTTCTCTAAATTTGATCTTTCCTTGTCTCTTTTATCTGTTTTAACAGAAGCTGCCATCTTATCAAGGGCCTTCTTTGAATCAGGAGACACTTTAGGCGGTTTCTGAATAGGCAGCCCAAATAAAGTTTCAAAACTACTACTTCTGTGAGGCTGCTCCTCTTTAAACTCTTTTACTTTATGCTTCTTAATGTTATCTGAAGATAGTTTAGGTTTACTGACAAGTTGTTGTTTTTCATCTGTGAATGAATCCCTACTTTTACTTTCTTGGTCGGGATTAGTGTAAAATGCATTATTAGTCATTATTATTCCTCCACCTTTTAATAATTTTCTTCTGAATTCTTCATTTGGATTATTAAATATGAATCTGTCTTTTAGAAATCCACTCTGTTGCAGAGATAGATCATAACTGAATTTTATTTTCTTAGGTTCATCTTTATTTTTTAAGTATATTTCAATTGGAAAAACAAAACCTGCATAACCTGACTCCTTTATTGAAAATGGTGGTTCTTTTACCACTGAAATATATAAAAAAAACTGTTATCTTAAATAATAACTTTAACAATAAAATACAGAAAATTAAAAAACAGGACAAATAATTAGCACAAAATTTTAAATTTAAATCTAAAAAATAATTATTTTTATTAATTAGTATTAAGTTTATTCTGTATACTGCAATATTGATTGATAAGAACAATAATTATTGATGATCTTCAATCTCACAATAGCTTGATAATAATAATAACTAACGAGCCAATATTAAATATATAAATATTTTGCAATCCATAACACAAAATATATTCTTAAAAACGAGAAAAAAAAATATTTACCTCGCCTTGGCTTTGGGAAAGTTTCATGTAGGTGGAAAACTACTTTGTCAACAAAGTGACTTATATCAGCACCTTCCTGACCGCGTACGAAGACTTCCCAATCATGAGTGAAACCTTCAGGAGTTTTCTTTGATTTCATTGAAGCTTCATGCCCAATTTCGAAACTTACCTTAATCGGTAACATTGTCGATCTATAAACAAAAATGTATAACACAATATAAATACGCAACTTGCATTCTTGGGTACAATAAAAAATAAAACAATCAACTGCAAAATATAGCATAAAAATGAAGTGTTTTAACTACTCACACGGCAGTTTTACTTTATATCTGTAACAAACATCACATAAATCAATTCTTATATAAGTCTCTCTACCACTGGGTCAAAATAATACTATATAACGAAAATAATTTTTTAGCGCCCTTGTTATTTTTGTCCGCCATATTCAGTTTCATATCAATTTCAGACATAAAACTTAACATCAATTCGTTCTTAGACGTATAACACACAAATTCGCATTCATCACAATACTAAATTTGATAATAGGCCGTATAAGATCAATGCCTTTTTCTGGATATATATGTTACTAAATATATCAGGAAGGTTTTAATAGTAAAAAAAATATAGTTTTTACTAAGTTCAACAGTACAAGTTCATTAAAACATATGTTTTATTTTAATGTAATATAACAATTATATTAAAGATAATGTCTTTTTGCGTATTAGTGATTAAAAGTTTGAGGAATATTCACATTTATATTTACATAATTTGGAATTAAAGCCGTGGGTAGAAAATATATCGTTAGAAACGATACATTTTTACAAAATTAACAGTCATTGTTCTTTCTCATAGTTTAAATAAAGTTTAACAAATGGCTGCAGTTTCATATGAGAATAAACAAGTTTATTAGTTTATAATTTTAAAAAAACTTTGCTTTCGATATCTTTTATTATAAATGATGAATATAAATAATAAAAGAAATTTCCTCTTTAATTTGCGACGCAGTAAAATATTTGATCATGAAATCTGAACCTTATGAGCAGCAACATAAAGATTAAATTACATTGTTAGAAAAATGCTATAATGCAATCGGTTCATACGATCTAGAAAAATAGAACGATTAAATTTGTTTGTAATATGGCAATTATAGTTTTTGAACTGTGTATCACATGAATTACCTGTGTGTTATTTTTAATACAAATCATACCAAAGACTCTTTCAAGAGAAGTGTTCAGTGTTCACATAGAAATGAAAATGTAGAGGCATACGAAGGTATCTCCCTAGTTTTATATACGTAACGTACATACTTTATTGGCTATAGCGATGGCTATCAATGAAAATTAAACGCATAGGTAATGTGTTGTAATCTGACTTCTTTAAGAAACCAAAAAAAACGATGGAAAATATTATATATATTATAATACTACACTATCACAGAATGACTCTATAAAAGATTGATATTACGTTACATTAGCTAATCTAATATTTTAACTATTGCCAGAATTACATCTAATGGTTTAATTGTCTTAAATCTACAGGTATCTGAAGATTTTTTTTAAAATTAAATGTTTAATAATTATTTGATAATTGCAATTTATCACATGCTTTTCTGTAAAGGAAAACATAGTGAGGAAACCTGCATATCTCTGGATAATTTTACGGATATGTGTAACCTACCAATCCGCATTGGAGCAGCGTGGTAAGCATAGATTACTAATTATAAAAGTGGTAAGTATTAGCTCCAAATTCCAATCTTTCTATCCAAAAATGGAGAGATGAGCCCTATGCTCAGTTGTGGGATAATAACAGGCCGTTAGACGTTTATGCTTTTGATATACCAAAAGCAAAAATATTTTATTCAAGAAATTATTTTGCAGGTTTTTTTCAATTTCTTTATGTAAATAATATTATTGTAATAAAACGTTTGCTACACCAGAGTTATATGGTTCTGTTTACGTTTAGTTTGTTGTTAGACCTCGTTTGCTATTAGTCTATGATTATAACTAGGGATGTAACTTTGAGTAGAAAAAGTCCGTTAATAAATAATCGATTTTTGCCCTTTAAAATAAATTGTTTTGTTTTTGAAATGTTGCCTTTTTAATATTAATAATTTAAAGCTGATTAAAGTTGACAAGTACCAACTACAATTACGCACTGGTTGTGAATTCCGATGTGTAAATATGTAGTTGGGCTACATGTGGAAATGTGTAGTTTGACTACATTGCTTTCATCTAACTTAGTATCTTTAAAAATATGAGAAAGAGTAAAAAAAGAAGATAATAAAAATAATCTATTTATAATGAAAAAAAGAATGATTATTTTAATAAAATAACCGATTAAAATAAAATCAGATTATTTCTACATCCCTAATTATAACCTCCGTCCTCCCTTAGTTATTATTTTCAGGATTCATAATTCATATGCAGGAATTTGTAGTTTTTGTGGATTGAATTTCATTGTAATTTCTATTATGTCTAGAATATTAGCAACGATTTTCCAGCCAATAAAGTAAAAACTTGAAAATGCGTTGTTAATACTCTTTAGAATTCAATGGGTGATTATTTTTGTGTTCATTTTTAGGTTTATTGGTCAGAGCTTGCAATATTATGCACCCGCGACTTCTAATGGTAGCTTAGCAATGGCTGAATATCCTCTACTATCATGCATAAGAACTAAAGTGCGTTGTTATTTCCCACGACCAAATGAAGTTAGAAGAGTGCGCCGCCATGGTTGGAAGACTAGGATGTCAACTCCTAATGGAAGGAGAATTATTATGAGGAGACTTTTAAAAGGCAAATTTGTGTTGTCTCATTAATTTTATTTTGATAAATTTAGTTAGGACTTAGGTTTTGATGTACTAAAAGATGTGTAAATATATTAAGGAGTTTTATTTTGTATTCAAACTTTTTCTTAAATTCAAGCAATTTCTTCCCATTCCAATTCTTACGATTTTCTGATTATTACTTGTAAAGTGAATTGAATATTAAAATTAATAATGGATGTTGATAATAAACATTAATAAACTAAAATATATTTCCCATTACTGTTAATCACAATTTCTGCAATAGGACTTTAATAAAAACTGATTGCTGCACTTTTATATGTATTGACACATACAAATTAGTTTTCATAACAATAATCTTTATATTTCTAATCCTTTGAAAAAAATGTTCACATGTTACAAGGAAATAATTACAATCTACATCATTAGTATTAGTTGAACAAATATTTTTGTTGTGTGTGCACAGAATCATCTGAATTTGTTGGAGTATTGGCTGGTTTTAAAAGATTAGACATCTCTGATACAACAAATGTAGTTAGTTTTATAATAGCTAGGTGAGCTGCGAGTTGTAATATCAGTGCACCAAAACCTTTGTAAAGACCACCTATACCCTCTCTAGACACAGTTGTACTATAGCAATCCAAAAAACCTTCATAGCCTGTTAGTATTGGAGTTACTGAGGTTCCTGTGTCTAAATTGTCTATTATAGTTCTTGTTCCCTGAAAGAATATCATTTTTATGAAAAGATTTGTATTTATTTTACTAACTTACATTCGATTGGTGCCCAAGTTTAGATCTTGCATGCAAAGATACAAAATTATTTCTACTGTTTTTATTATATTAAATATACATTCTTCTAATAATTATAAGTAAACCAAAATTTTAAAAAAAACCTGATAAAACAACATGTAAAATAAAAATAATATTTTCAAATAAAGCTTATTAATACAACTTATATTACAATATCTGGGTGAACGAGTTTCGCTCAAAAACAAAAACAGGGATAAAACAATATTTTTTTTTACATAAAACCTAGCTAGATCAATTTTTCTCCCCAAAACCTCCTACATGCTGAATTTCAGGAAAATCGTTGGAGCCGTTTTCGAGATTCAGAAAATATATATCTATATACAAGATTAACTCATTTAAATATAAAGATAATCACTGTTTGTGTGTATATACATGTTTACATTCATTTAAAAATAATACTTATTTAACATACCTGTATTTGTAATCTGTGTATTATTGTCTCTATAGGATAGAAAATTATTTCCATAGTTATGAAGGAGAATATATTAGCTTTTATAACCATATCTTCAATAAGGGGATTTGCACTGTTACCATTATAAAAAGAGTCACTGAGTTCATGTCTATGCCTCTGTTGGAACCTTAGAATCCTTACTGTTATAGTTTTCAATAATGTACTGAAATTTTAAATTTTTTATTAATTTTACTGTTTAAATGATAGATTACATGTTGAACAGTAGAACTAATGAGTTGAAAGTAATTTATAGAAGTACACACTATGCAATATTCTATAGTAATATGCAATTCAGCAAAGAACGCTGATTGTTTGGTATTAAATTTGGTATAAAAAGTACTCGTTAAAGTTTATTTGAACAAAGAATATTTAGAATATGTAAATTAAACAATAGCAATGTATATTGTTAAATTATGGAATATAAGTAACAATTTTGTATTACAAACATCAAAATACTTTTAATAATGTATTGTTTTTTCTGTTACAGAAGGCAAATTAATATAATATCGCATTTAATTGTATAAAATTTTGCCATCAAATTAATCATGTAATATTCAATTTTGTCAATTAAAATAAATTACAGTATTACTTACTGAGCTAAGTATTTTGAGATACCAAGTGCTGCAGTAGGCATAACAATGGCCCATATAGGCAACATTCGACCTCTGCTAGGAGTTCCCCATTCCAAGATGCGTACAAATCCTTCTCTAAAAACATCAAATATTGCTGGCTTGTCACTAGCTATATCACTTTGTACTGTTTCTACAAGACTCGCAGAGTAGAACGGTGTAACAATAGCAATGCTAATGCTGCAAACATCAATAGATATGAGAAGTTAAAAGTAAAACAGTTGGGTTTAGTTCTATGCGAAAATGACTTGGAACAATATTTTTTATCCTAAGTTAATATGATGTCTTTTATTAAACAAGTTATATTGCTGAAATTACAATTGCTTTAATTATACATCAATATTCGTTTAATGTGTAATTTAAACTTTGTAGGTTTGTTAAAAAAATATAAATGCATACTTTACCATTTTAATGTTATATGTTGAAGAAATTGTAGTACTGAGTCACACTTTTCTAAAACCCTGTGAAATATATATACAAATTAAGATACACACAAAAATTCTATGGGCATATAAAATTTTGAAAATATTTTATATAGCTTAGGGTACAATGCAGTAAGCAATAACATTTAAGCTTATGTAAATTACCTTGGCCATCCAGTTCCCTTAGATATAATATCTTCCACAGCCAAATTAAGGCCTTTAACAATACAAGTTGATCCTATTCCTTTCCATAATGTGGTAAGATCTTGACGTCTATGTAGTCTAGCTACCACTGGCAATAAAGTGTAGGGCACTATATGGTAGTTTTTTAAGCTATTGTGAACCTAAAAAAAAGCAAATCCTAAATATATTTTATTGGGGATAATATATTGGTTTTAACACTTTGTAGACAGGCAGTTTCATGTGTTAATAGACCCTGAATTATGATAATGATATGATTAACAAAATTTATTCATTTTTTATATTGTGGAAACAAATATATATACTATAATAATAATTGACATGATATATAAATAAGCCAAACATAAACCAAAAACAGTTTCCAAATATTGAATTAAATACATAATTTAACATGCAAAATGCAAAATGTTCAATATAATCTCATAATTGGAATTTAGATTTCAACTATTTTATCAACTTTATAAAAAGGAAAATAAAAACCCTTTATTAAGCATATAAAGAACATATGTCCAGTGTTATTAAGTTTTTCCTTTTACTCATGTTAGTTTAAGTTTTCCAACTCTACTGGTACTTATAATACAAACTTATTTGTATAACCGAATAAGCTGGTATGGATCACATATTAACTTATGTTTAAAACCTTAGGCTTATACATTTTTTATTGATCTCTTGTTCTTCGAGAAATGTATGTAGTATATTAGTGAGGTTTTTGTATCTTTTAAATTCATTAAAAAAATAATATCTTATTCAATACGAACCTGGCATTGTCGTCTTAACACAATAAATGGATGGCTTAATAAATTTTCAGTTACCAAACTAGCAACGCTTATTGCTGTTGTTACATAGACATTACTTTCTGTGAACAAGAAGTTTTATATAGTGACAATTTTGTGTTGAAAATAATAAATTAAAAGACTTCCACTACATTTGATGAACCCTAAGTTCTATCTTTGTACAAATTCAATTTAGTAAAATATCATATAAAACAGTTCCTTAGATAGGACATGAAAAAATTATAATGGCATAGTATAAGATTTTCTTTATGAAAGTTATCATACAATCTAAACATATTTCTCATTTAAATTACTTGGGAATTCATAGATGATTCAGGATTTCTTGAATTCACGTTTATATGACATTTGAGATTAAAAGTATATTAAACCTCAATTATTATCATACCTTCTGAAGCTTCATCCATAACCAAAGGAGGACCTTGATATTCTTCACTTAAAGGAGTGTGATATCCATATATTTGCTGGTAACGAGTATCATACAAATCGTTTGTTTCTCTATTAGGATCTAATCCACACGGGCGAATATATCTACTGTAATCACCAAAACCTGCCATATTCATCAATTATCTAACCACTAGTATATTGCACCTTCCATAAGGATAGAATGTCAATAGTCAGTACATTATTCTTAACCTTAAAAAAAAACTGTGAATTGATGGTAGTTGATGTATTAACGATGATTTAATAATAAATTATTGTATACAAAGGTTAACTAGCAAAACAGTAAAATGGGAATATACAACATAATATATGTCCATCATAGACTACTAAATACTAATAAAACAGGGCGGTTTTACTACAGGCGCCAACACATGTTATCTCGCATCCCTCTTGCACATGTACGTATTTATGAATGAATCGTATGAAAATAGTCTCAGCTGCATCTCGCTCCACTCCTCCATACATATTTTTACGCACTCATGTCTCATTCTCATTTTGACTGTCTATCATATAACAAGACAACAAGTTGATTTTATTAATGAATGGGCGGTGTATTAAATTTTTAAATTTCCCGTTGTAAAGTTCTAGTACTTTAATTTTTACTAAAATGTATAATTTTGTTTTAATTTAGTTAGCAAAATTCTTGAAACAAATATCACTAGAAGCAAATTAAATGTATCAAGTCTTATTTCACCAGTAGCTGTTGAGATATTTCTTAAAATGAGAAATATAACAACGAAGAAACGTGCAGTTATAAAACAATAAGAAGAGGATTTACTTAATCATTATATAAATGTAAGTGTTGAGTTTTAATGAATTTTGTGCATCTCAATAATAGTAAGAGCTTTCTTAAAATTTACATTCTCACATCTAAATATAATAACCTAACCTTGCATGGATAGCCTAAAACCTTTAACATGCAGTATAATTTTTATTTCATATTTGACTTAGTTATCGTTATATAAAAATTATGATATGTACATTAATTTCGATTGATGAATTAGCTATATTCATTATTATATTAAGGATATGTCTTGCGATTTTATATAGCTTCTAGTGTCTTGTAGTGCAATAAATGATTAATAATGGAACATTAAAGTTAAAGTTTTTTAGAAGTTGTTCTAATTGATCATAAGTGTGTATCTATCTTAGTTATGAATAATTTGGACATAACTTAAATGGTCTACTTAATATTTTTTTTTAGAAGTATTTTTTAATTGAAGTTGTATACTTCATTGTATTATATTAGAACTTTAAAAATGATTGTCAAGTTTTTTATAATGAGACTCGGATGAAAAGGGAGTAAATAGCAAAAGAGAGCAAGTTTATTCTGTATAAAGCAATATAGGGTATATTGCTTTATATAACACTATTGTTGATTTTTAATTAAAAAGCAAAAGCAAAATTTAAATTTACGATTGATTAAACGATTGATTGATTAATTGCAGATTCAAGAATCCTCAGATCCAAGATTAAGAGTAATTTTTTATTTTAATATGATTGTCACATGATGTTATTTATAGTTATGATTTGAGATATCTTTACATTTACAGTGCTAATAAAAGATATAATAGTATGTGTAATGAATGAAAGAATAACAGCAATATTAAAAGACTGTTCTATAAAACTGAAAGTAAATATTTATGTAATTTATAAATCACTTAAAATGTGCAACTGTTTATATCTAACAGAAATTAAATAACAAACAATATTTCTCCTTCATACTTATGCAATAATAAAAAGCAATTTTTCTAAAAGTGAACCCATTTACTCTTTCTTAACAAATCAATGCATAATGACACAGACAACATTTTTTTTATATTATAGAACAACTATTCATATAGATTCAAATACAACCTTGTTCATAAGAAGTTCTATTTGACTAGTAACAATTTTTAATTTTTTTAATTTTTTAAAATTATTTTCAGAGATGGAATAGCACTAGACTAAGTGCAACTAAAGGAAGGTAACTAATACTCAAGTGAAGTCTGAATTTATGAAGCTAAGTTAGATTCCCGTAATTTCAGCCACAGATGTAAGCGTGCACTCAAACATCAGTAGCCAAAAGCGACTGGGAAAAGAATTAAGGTTTTACATGTATTGCAGGTGCCAAATACCGGCTCTTTGCCAACCGCAACACATAACCATTACAAAAAAAAAATGTAAAAATTAATGGATTGAATGAAATTAATGGATTAATTTTACAGGAGGGCAGTCCGACAGCTGGCCTCGTGACTCCACGAGCTACGCTGGTCTGGCCTCGCTGCTGCCAATGGAGACGTGCCGCCGCCCCTCACCCCAGGCCGGCCCGTCCGGCTATGCCGCAGCTGCTGTCGCTCCGCCGTCGCCTCGAGCGCTCGAACAGCGCCAGGCCGAACAGTAGCGTCAACCACCAGGACCTCTGTAATTTGAGAAAATGCATTTGAGGTAACTAATACTAAAGTGAAGTCTGAATTTATGAAGCTAAGTTAGATTCCCGTAATTTCAGCCACAGATGTAAGCGTGCACTCAAACATCAGTAGCCAAAAGCGACTGGGAAAAGAATTAAGGTTTTACATGTATTGCAGGTGCCAAATACCGGCTCTTTGCCAACCGCAACACATTACCATTACAAAAAAAAATGTAATAATTAATGGATTGAATGAAATTAATGGATTAATTTTACAGGAGGGCAGTCCGACAGCTGGCCTCGTGACTCCACGAGCTACACTGGTCTGACCTCGCTGCTGCCAATGGAGACGTGCCGCCGCCCCTCACCCCAGGCCGGCCCGTCCGGCTATGCCGCAGCTGCTGTCGCTCCGCCGTCGCCTCGAGCGCTCGAACAGCGCCAGGCCGAACAGTAGCGTCAACCACCAGGACCTCTGTAATTTGAGAAAATGCATTTGAGGTAACTAATACTAAAGTGAAGTCTGAATTTATGAAGCTAAGTTAGATTCCCGTAATTTCAGCTACAGATGTAAGCGTGCACTCAAACATCAGTAGCCAAAAGCGACTGGGAAAAGAATTAAGGTTTTACATGTATTGCAGGTGCCAAATACCGGCTCTTTGCCAACCGCAACACATTACCATTACAAAAAAAAATGTAATAATTAATGGATTGAATGAAATTAATGGATTAATTTTACAGGAGGGCAGTCCGACAGCTGGCCTCGTGACTCCACGAGCTACACTGGTCTGACCTCGCTGCTGCCAATGGAGACGTGCCGCCGCCCCTCACCCCAGGCCGGCCCGTCCGGCTATGCCGCAGCTGCTGTCGCTCCGCCGTCGCCTCGAGCGCTCGAACAGCGCCAGGCCGAACAGTAGCGTCAACCACCAGGACCTCTGTAATTTGAGAAAATGCATTTGAGGTAACTAATACTAAAGTGAAGTCTGAATTTATGAAGCTAAGTTAGATTCCCGTAATTTCAGCTACAGATGTAAGCGTGCACTCAAACATCAGTAGCCAAAAGCGACTGGGAAAAGAATTAAGGTTTTACATGTATTGCAGGTGCCAAATACCGGCTCTTTGCCAACCGCAACACATTACCATTACAAAAAAAAATGTAATAATTAATGGATTGAATGAAATTAATGGATTAATTTTACAGGAGGGCAGTCCGACAGCTGGCCTCGTGACTCCACGAGCTACGCTGGTCTGACCTCGCTGCTGCCAATGGAGACGTGCCGCCGCCCCTCACCCCAGGCCGGCCCGTCCGGCTATGCCGCAGCTGCTGTCGCTCCGCCGTCGCCTCGAGCGCTCGAACAGCGCCAGGCCGAACAGTAGCGTCAACCACCAGGACCTCTGTAATTTGAGAAAATGCATTTGAGGTAACTAATACTCAAGTGAAGTCTGAATTTATGAAGCTAAGTTAGATTCCCGTAATTTCAGCCACAGATGTAAGCGTGCACTCAAACATCAGTAGCCAAAAGCGACTGGGAAAAGAATTAAGGTTTTACATGTATTGCAGGTGCCAAATACCGGCTCTTTGCCAACCGCAACACATAACCATTACAAAAAAAAATGTAAAAATTAATGACGTACGAATTACCAAAACTGCGCAATTTCAGAAATCAGTACGACACCTTTATAATGGCTAGCCCGTTAATAAAACGTCTTACAAAGTAGCGCGCTTTTGAAGCTAATGTTCGACGATACAGAAAACGAACATTACCAACAAAACGCCTACACAGTATGGGAAGAAAGAACACTGCAGTGTCCACCTCAACCATACTGTTAAATGAGAAGAAAAAGCCCTGCAGCTTTTACTGGAGGGCAGTCAGACGCTGCTAGTCATTAAATATTAAAGATTACAATGTCTATATTTACCTAAGCTATGATTAAAACAGAGTAATTATGCAAAAGTAATAATAAAATTATTTTGCTATAATCGGCGATGAAGTAAAATAGAAAATGTATATAATGCTAAATGTAGAGTGGACAATTGGTTATCATACCTGATACATGCAGGATTCGTAAAAAACACATGCACAAACCTCCACCACCGCCACCACCATACACAAGCACTATATACATTCACTATCACAAACTCAACAACTCAAATGTTTGAATTTCAACAAACATTCTCGGATAAAATGTGAGTAGTTATCCAAAACATAATAACAAATAAACTATACTTTTGCACTATTTAATACGAAGAAAATTGAAACGTACTGACTCACCTGAAACGTTCGTTATACGTAATATATAACTGTAATCACTTTTTACTTACGCAAAAATATATAAACCAACAAATGATTTTTAATTAAAATTAGACAATTCCATAAACTTCTTGTTAACGCACACTATATACAATAACACGATATAATAGGAATACCACAATTCCCGTTCCGAGATGCACTTCTCTTGAATGACGAACAAGGACTGAATGTCACTGAAACGTTTTATCAAATGGAAGACTCCCCACTCCAGTCCCCACCGAAAACAATAACGGCACAGTGTTGCCCCTATTTAATCAAAAAGGGCGCGATTAGGGTTGCCACCTTTTTTTTGAAGAAAAATACTATTTTTCTTTTTAAATCAAAAAAATATAGTACTTTTAGGAAATTCAGGAAAAAAAATAGGACACATCTATTTTCAATCATTATTTATTTTTCCATGATTATTTTTTATTACTTTTCGCTGGATAATGACACGGAGTTAGAGCTACTAACTAACTGAGCCCCGTAAATACATGAATGAGTTTCGTTCCTACATTCCCTATGCAGGGCTGCGGGTGCGTTCCATTCACAGTTAATTAAAAAAAGCACGACAATTGCAATTAGCGATAAAAATATAGTATTTTTCGTGCTATATTCTTTTTCTATAATATATAGTACAATTTAATCTAGTGTTTTTCAATTTATATATACATTTATTAAAGCAGGTACCTCGAAGCATATAGCATTATAGTATATCCTTAGTGTTTTTATTGAACTGTGATAATATAGGGAAGTTTTATTTTTTAATTTTAAAATATAAGTAAAAATAAAACTAAAATAATAAAAATAAAACTTTTCCTTCTATAGTAATATTTATTGTGTATGCTTTATTGAAGTGTTGTATATCATATGTCATACCCAATATCAGTTATATTCTATGTTTTAGGTGGTTATTTCTGAATAGTTTTTATTCTTTCTGCGACAGACAATATGGATTACAGACATACTTTAATTATTTAACAGAAAGTTATTTGTTCAAGATACTTTAACATACTATCCCATTTAGTTATGCACATTTCAACTAGATTTTTTGTCTGAGTAACTGTGTCTGGTCAAGGCACTGCTACTGTTGTTGCAATGAATTCATTAATATCTAATACAATGGCTGATATTCTTCAAGTGAGTTAAAATGTTTCAAATATAAATCATTTTTGTTTGTAAACACAAAAATTGGCATGTGTATGTTTAAAGTAACGGCCTGTTATCCACCCCAGCAGTGGGAACCATAAGCTTCCTCTATCCGTTTTTTGGAGAGAAGTATTGTAGCAAAGACCTACCATCGCGTTGCTCCAATGCGGATTGGTAGGTTACGCATATCCCTAGAATTCGCTAGAAGTATGCGGATTTCCTTACCATATTTTCCTTCACCGAAAAGCGTGTCATAAATTGCAATTGTCAATTAGACATGTGCCTGCGCGGGGTATAAACCCATGATCGTCTTTACAGAGTCGAACGGTCTCACCGCTGAGCTATCCATAGCTTGTTCCATATTTATTAAAATGTATTTGCAATAATTTTCAGATGAACCTGGTCATAGCCAAAGAGAGTACTCATTGGGATGACGTCTAAGGGCTATATGCTGTTGATGCTTTATGGGATGAAGCACATGATTAGGTCAATTGATTTGACTAGATGAAGGCAAGTAAATATTTGATGTAAAGTATGTCAGTCTGTCCATTTCACTTTCTATTAAAACTGAAGCTTATATGTCTAATGGGCTAACTGCCTAATCCGTTTGAGATATAACAAAAAATGTTTGGTACAATTTTTCCTCTATTATAGTGATGCAAAAAAGTGTGTGATATAAGAATAGCTTAAAAGACATATTAGTGATGATCATTGGAACTTTGTCACATACAATACAGTATTTGGAAAGCATAATATTTTTAGCCTGGTACTGCTAACAGTACAAAATCAAAGATATTTAACATAACACAAAGATTGTCACAGATACCCCTTATATTTTATTATTAAAAAAACAAAATTTATAATTATAGTCTCTATTCTATACTTAAAATATAACTGTAGACAAAGTTATAGACACGAAAAAAATATTTTCCAGACACTATTTAAGACCAGTAGAAGCTAAAAATATATTTTTAAAATTTAAAATCTCTGTTATTTGTCAATGCATCATTCTCCTACCCTTATCCCACTCTAAATGGGTTAGGCACAACATGTTTTAAACATGTTATCACATGATTTGGTATCTTACGACCGGTCGCCTGCCCGACGTCAACTTACCTTAATCGGTTTTCGCGACACCTCGGTAAGAAATGAGGGTGGTCTATTCTACTCAGGGGATATCAATGCCAAGATTGTCTGTAAGACTACCTTTGCAAACTAATGTTCTATCTATACATTATTAAAGAATAACTTATTTATTACAGGTTAAATATGCTGCGAACTCTTCCGCCGGGAAGTGTCCACGAGCCCGATGATGCAGATGAACATATATGAAGAGCTTCAGTCGAATCATAATTATTTAGCCTCATTTATTGACATTAGTAATAACATTTTCACAGCGCGAATGCTTTTATTCACTAACAATTTATTTTGCCGCCTGAACCATTCGGAATTTTGGAATAAGGCTGTAAAAGTCCGCTTCAATGCTAGAGGACTCAAGAGAAGGTTGTGTCTTCAAAATAGTATTCATATTAGTATAATTGACAAACATTATGAAGTTTGAAACTTCTTAACTAGGACCCAATGGATTTTTTCTCAAATCCGTGGATAAGGGGGCTCTAGCACACTAGAACGGATCATAATTTGGTTTCATTGTTTAAAACATGATTGGTTAATATTATTGTTTGATAGTTATAGTACCTTGTATTCCATCAGAAATATTTTCCAGACCCAAGCCATATCATATTACCGGTATATTGATATATCGGTCATGTGCAGCAATAGCGGTACAACTCAAAAACTTATATTTTGAGATGAATGGGTTTAAAATTTTCATTACTCAGGAAAATGAATAACAATTGCTTAGTTGCTAGTTTAATTGTTAGTTTGCTTAAACGACGGGCTTATAATGAATTATGAGTTCTGCCTGTATTGCTGCTAAAAATTGTGTATTTTAACATTAACACCATTTATTCCTATTCAAAACACGTGTTTTTACTTGTGTAGCAAAACTAAAAACCTGAGCAATCCTGGGAGTAATATATTTTCAAAACAGGATTATTTAAATTGTGAATTTTATAATTACGCTATTGTCTAATAAAACTGAAAGATTTGATCTAGTTAAAATTATATTATCCATCACAAAAACTTACATCTTTGGAATGGCATTATATGGCATGTAAAGTGTTAATTAGTCAAAAATGTATATAACTTAAAAAACTATAATTCCTGGTTAACTTGCATTAATCATAAATATGATTTGTTAAAAGTTTTTTGCATAATCGTAATCATAATGCGAGTTAGACAACGGTGTATCAATTAAGGAGAATTCACAGAACCGCAGATACTTGGAAAACGATAATGGAAATGGAAAATTTTATCGCAAGTAAAGTTATAGAACTATGATACATGAGGCAAAAGTAACTAACTAATATTACTATTATTAACATTTAAAAATTGATTCAAAATTTTTATTATTTTACTACATATACTCCATAAGTATAGAAACATAACAAGATGTAAACAAACAAAACCATGTGATTCAGGAGTGACAAATATGTCATAACAATAATATTATTAACAAATGAAAAAATTGGGATTCAACTGCAGTTGTCAAAAGAATATCTCTAATATTTATAAATGTAATTTTCATAAATTGATTGTTATTTTCTAAAATTAAATATTTATACCCTTAGTATAGCAAAACAGCAACATATAATTTAATAAAATTCAGCAGATACAAATTAGCCAAGTAAACTACCTAAAATGGTAATTAGATTAACCAACGCAACATAATATCAATATTCTACGAGCTTCACTCTGTGATACTTAAATGTGTAGTAATTTAGTGTATTTAATATTATCCATCGTTTTCTTTAAAAATTTTATAATTCTTATTTATTGTTTCAAAGTTTGTAAAAATTATTGATAGCAATCACGCCATAATAAAGTGATGCGAATACTATC
Organism: Morpho helenor; assembly: GCA_029227775.1. NCBI lineage: Eukaryota > Metazoa > Arthropoda > Insecta > Lepidoptera > Nymphalidae > Morpho > Morpho helenor. Next base: position 10,918,770 of record JARGCU010000006.1, read on the forward strand.
AATAATTTTAAATTCTTTAAAAGAATTAAAAATTATATTAAATGTTAGTATAATGTGTTGTAATAAAAAAGGTACTTTATAGTAGGCAGATAATGCCTACTATAAACTACCTGTTTTGACATGTTTACATTTAGTTAAATGCTTAACCCATGGAGTATAGTTCCTCATGATGTTTTCTTTCATCGAAAAGCTTGGTATCAATTGGCACATTAATTATGGCAAAATTTCACAATTTAATTCTTACTTTATATGTATAAATCCGAAGTGTTAACTGGTTTGATGGAAAATATTATATTTAGAGATAAAAACCACTAATATTCTATAAAACTACTACCAATATATCTAATAAAGACTAATATTTATAATTTACCATCAAGTATACTCCTTTTAAGTATAATGTTTTTTCCTAAATACTAAAACGGTAAAAACGAAAGCATCTATTGTTTCAAATACTAATCTTGTAAATTTGTTTTCGAGTGAATACTTATAATTAATTATATTTAATAATAATATATAATAATTTAAATTAAAATTCCTATATTTTCAAGATACATGATCGCCGATTCTGTTTCCTATTTAAAAATAGTAATCATTTTTGAAGTTGCACTTTTAGCGTGTTTAGGAAAAAACTTTTTTTTTTAAGAAGCATGCACATAGAAATGTAAAACGGCTGTTGAATATAAATTTTTTTATTACAGTAAAAGTCTATTAAAGAATTTCCTTAAATATTTTGTTTTATTAAAATCTAAAAATCATTATTAATATGTTACAGGAAAACCGGTTATCCAAATAATCGGTAAGAGTAAAATGCGAATCGATAAAACTTTGACATCACTAGTTACGGTTTTAGCGCACCAAGTACATCACTAATTTTACTACGATTTTACGTTATACGTTATATATATTACTACTCCATATGTGAGAAAGAGTCAGAGCTGAGACTGAATCCGTTTTAATGAATGAAACGGGTGAGAGGCAGATAGTTTTTTATGAATGAGAATGTAAGTAGCTATAGTGCTACTCTGCACCCCCCCATACCACCGAAAATAGGCTCGCGCCAATGTATGAATCTCAACCATCTATTTTATAGTTAATAATCTATGATAATTACTATTAAAGTCACAGATTAGAGTATTGAAATGTCATTTGTTGGTAATGTCAAGATACCTCCGTTTTGACAATTGCGCACTATGAAAATATGGAAGTACGTAAATCCTCTCGGGGATGAGGCCTAAGACGCATGATCAAATTTCTGTCTGTCCCTATCTTTTGTAAAGATTTCACACGGTCAGCGAATGTCTATCGATTAAAAATAAATGGGACAAAAGTCTCATGGCCCTAAAATGTGGACTTGAGCGGAGGTTAATATTATATACAAAATAAAATGTTGAGAAAAGCATTGTTGTATTTGTCGACTTTACACTTTTACAGTAAGTGATATAGAAAGAGTGATTTGAATGTTACTTAATTAAATGAGTTTAAAACTATTGTAAGGGGTTGCTTCAGGTGTAGCGGCCCAGGGTGAATGCACAGATTTAAGAGGCAGGCACATAGCAAACGGAACTCATTACGTACCGGGCCCAGATACATGCACTTTATGTGTCTGTATCAATGGTTTGCCGCAACAATGTAAGGCGGTGTTGTGCTCTCCTCCTCAAGTAAGCCCACTTTGTTTTGTTATATTTTGATAGTAGTGACTTTTCCAGATAACATTATTTAACTTGTACAGTAGCCTAAATATTCTATACATTCGTAGTTATTATCTTTTAAATTGTTTATTCACCAGTAAGTTGTTAAAAAAAATAATCAAAATTACTAGTGTTAATAAATATTACAAAGAGATCACTAAATTACTAAAAAAATAACTCAATGTAATGTGGTTTCTGTATCAAGCATAATGAAGTGGCATTAATAGTTTTGCACAGATAATTTTAACATGGATATTGTGTTTAAAATATTTATTTGATAAAGGATTTTGTAGAAGAAAAAGAAACAAAAAAGTTATTAAGTTACTTGCTTAATTAAGATAGTAAAATATGATTATGTTATCATCTATCTAACAGCTTTAGTAGCTGTATGTATATGCCAAAATCGAATGAAATAGAATTCCAAGGTATTGATAACAATTAACATATATGCAATATTTATAATTTACATTCTGTGCAGATTGACATCTTAATGATGATAAAATATATTTTTCATATCAGTTCAGAATCATATCCATAAATTGCACCTATCTATGGAACATTATGGAAACAATATCTATAGAAGAATATTTATTGATCATTCATAATTTTTTTGATAATAATCATATTAATTATAAAATTACCATAATTATGTATAGCTATTTCATTTTACAGATAGCCCATTAGGCTCCCTTTAAACTGACCAAATCTTTCCTATATCAGCTGCTTTATTCACAGCATTTTTCTGAATTATTCTGGATATCATAATGCCTAGGCATTAGCCTACAATATAACACTTGTTAAATATCTTATCTTTTTAACAATATAAAACTAAGTCTATAATATCAAGTGTGAGAGAGGGAGGTCTAAATCTTTATGGGTATGGTTAAAATTTTAAAGTGTTAACAGAATATAATAATTCCCAGCTGATAACTCTTATTGCATTAGTGATACTATAATAATGGCTAAATGCTGTGAGACAGATTGCCATTTTACAATTAAGAGATTTTGATAGACTCACCAGAATATTTATTAATTATACTTTAATGGATTCAAATACACCATGTGTTATCCGGCTCATTAGAATAGTACCACCCTCATATCTTACTGACGTGTCGTAAAGGGTGACTAAGGTAAGTTGACGGCAGGCAGGCGGTTGGTCGTAAAATACATATCAAAATCATATTATAACATGTTTGAAAAATGTTGTACTGACCCCGCTTGGAGTGGGATAAAGGCAGTTTGATGACTTTAATGGATTCAAATTAAATGAAATCAAAACTTTTTATTCAAATAAGTTTGAATTGTCGAATCTTGAATTGCTCTTACTGAGAACAATCAGCAGGTAACTCAGCAGTCGAGCTTTTAAACATTTCCAATATACATTAAACATACATGCATGAAGCTAAATTTTCAAATTAAAGCATTTTTTTAAATTAAAACAAGTAACAAACATAAACCCATACTCACAAACTTTCGCATTTATAATATTAGTAGATAGTAAGATTAGTAGGATATAGTGTATTATGTATGAGATAGATTATGGCGGTACGAAGTTCGCCGGGTCTAGTTAAGTAAGATAGAGTGTATTATGTATGTGATAGATTATGGCGGTACGAAGTTCGGCGGGTCTAGTTAAGTAGGATATAGTGTATTATGTATGAGATAGATTATGGCGGTACGAAGTTCGCCGGGTCTAGTTAAGTAGGATAGAGTGTATTATGTATGTGATAGATTATGGCGGTACGAAATTCGGCGGGTCTAGTTAAGTAGGATATAGTGTATTATGTATGAGATAGATTATGGCGGTACCAAGTTCGCCGGGTCTAGTTTTATCTATGTTTGTCATACAGGACTGCCGATCATTTCGCGTAGGAAACACATGTTGTGAGTTTATTTGCTTGGACGATGTTGTGAAGCCAGCGGATGGCACAGAGGCGAATGTACGTGTTGTAACCGGAGTTGCAGCCGCTGTTGTTCTCTTGACAGTAGCACTTGTTGTTTATAACGTGCGGAAATATAAGAGACGAAGGCCGCGTTATACTGATGATCAAAGGAGTTTAACCAGTATTGGGTATGTAATCTATATTCTCTGTGTGTGAACTTAGGTATGCAATATCGTTCTTCAGACAATCTATCATCAATTGTAAGGGCAGGAGCCCTTATCCCACTCCAAGTGGGGTGGACACAATTTTTTTTAAACGTGTTATAACATGTTTTGACTAGTTATTTACGATCGGCTGCCTGCGTGACGTCAACTTATCCTAGTCGTATTTTACGACACCTCGTTAAGAAATGAGGGTGGTCTATTCTACTCAGCCTGATACCATACGACGTGTCAACCTACTTTAATCGCCTTTTACGACACCTCGGTAAGAAATGAGGGTGGTCTATTCTACTCAACCGGATACCACACGGTTAGGTAGTCAACTTATCATAGTCGCTTTTTACGACACCTCGGTAAGAAACGAGGGTAGTCTATTCTGTTCAACCGGATACCACATGGTGAGCCACTTATTTAGTCGCCGTTTGCAACACCTCGGTTAGAAATGAGGGTGGTCTATTCTACTCAGCCGAATACCACATGGTCGGTCAATTTGCCTTCGTCGCCTTTTACGACACCTCGGTAAGAAATGGGGTGGTGCATTCTACTCAGCCGGATACCACACGGCGGGTCTAGTTAGCTTAGTCGCCGTTTACGACACCTCGGTAGGAACAATTAAATGATAACACAATCCTTAATTGCTATCACTTGACTTTATCTATCTATCAGGTTTTTCGTGAAACTCTTATTTTAATTTAATATATGTGCACTGATTGCTTTCTCGTATGAATATATCAGGGGAAGTCTGAAAGTTGCGCCTATTACAGAAAAGATGAGAAGTTCGAGACTAAGTTGCAATGGTCATGTAATGAGGAGGGATGAAATTCATGTGACCAAAGGGGTTTTAAATATGAATGTGGATGGATGTATGGATGGGACCCCCCCAACGAGGTGGACTGACGACCTCAAAAAGGTCGTGGGGAACCGCTGGATCCAAGCGGCACAAAATCGTGGATTGTGGCGATCCCTTAAGGAGACCTATGTTCAGCAATGGACATCCACCGGTTGAGAAAGAAGAAGATGGATATATGGCTAGGGGGAGGCCGAAAAAAAGATGGATGGATTGTGTGATATGAAAATGTGTATTGAAAAATGATATGCATATTAGGGAAGTGGCACCAGAGTTGACGAATTATAGAGGAGAATGGAAGAAGAGCCTCCTTCTGCGAGGACGTTATCTCGCCGAAGGAGGCAGTAGGGTGGATTTGGGAAGTCGAGTCCTTGGATCTGATCCGCTGCAGGCTAGCCGGGCCCAGGCGATTCGCTTAATATCATCGCGTGCCGCCCTAACGGGGACCTTTCCAGGCGTTCCGAACGGGGTTTAGTCGGACGCCCACCCCTATAAGTTCCCCGAGGCGTTCGATGCATCTGGTGCTCCCGAGGCATCGTCCAGCGGAGGGAGGGGCCACTTTTAGAGAGGCCCGACCCAGAGGTGGCGCACTCTGGGGTATAGAGTTGCTGCTGGCGGGAATGGGGGTAATGTCTTTATAGGTACCCTATCCCCGTCACCAGCAGCGTAGTGAAGCACACAGGTTATTTTAGTCGGTGCGAGTCTGACATAACTGTCGCCTGTCCCCGTCGGGCGGCGGTACCCATAAGGGGTTTTTTCCTGTCTAAAAAAAAGATTGGAAGAAGAAGACATATTGTGCCGACCCCACTTGGGACCGATCCCACAGAGTGGGATAAGGGTAAGAGAATGGTGATGATTGCTTTGCTGTATTTACAGATACATCAGTGGCAGTATGGGCTATATGGGTGGCTCTTGTGAGCCCGCGGCGTTAAATGCTTGGAAGCCACAGTTCAATTACCTACCACGGGGGGAAGCGCCCCCACCCTACGAGGAGGCCATAGCGCAGTGCCGCCAAGAGCCCGTCAGGTTAGTTATGTACGTGCACCTTTACGACTTTTCTAAGTAAAGTAAAAAAGCTGTGACAGCTTAGCAGTGAGATACTGTGACTCTTTTGATTGGTTCATGGGTTCAACCGGAAAGTCACCAATGAGTTTTCTGTTAAAATTTTTGTGTCTAAATGATATTTGCCAATTTTGACATTTTGACAGTGAATGAAAACATTATTAAGGAAGAATAAATTTGAGATGATCAATTGGTATGTCAACGCCAGCAACTCCCAAAAGTCGGTTAACAGGATACTGAAAAATATATTTAAAAATCACAGCTAATCGGCTATCAGCGATTTATTTTTATATATTTTCTATTTGCTAAATACTTATTATAACTTTAGTATTATGTACATTGTGATCGTTTTCAGAATGAGCAACGACTCGTCATACCACCGCACGTACGCAGCTGCCGTGGACGCTCGCGACGAGGTGTGCGCCTCGCACGCATACGTCAACTTGCCGCGCCCGTTGGCTCAGGTCAGTGCGACGTACATCCATTGAATGACAAAAGTTACAATAGAATTATTTTGCTGTAATCCGCGTTTGTTTAGAGAATATATGTAATGATTGGCCCGTTGGCGCAGTGGGTAGTGATCCTGCCTTCAGCTCCGCGGGTCGCGGGTTCGATTCCCGCCAATGGCTAACATTTTCTATAAATGAATTTGTTGGTCTTCGAGTCTGGGTGTATGTTTGTATTTAAGTATGTATTTAAAAAACATATAAGTATATATTCACCAATTGTCTGTCTACCATTACACAAGTATTAATTTACTTACTTTGGGGACGGACGACCGTGTTTGTAGGTGTGCCATATAAACAAAAAAAAATGCTAAGTGTACGAAGCAGACAACGTTCACATAAATCCTGGACAAGTTACCATACGCTGCTCCTGGAAGGTTACACATACCCCAAGAATTCTCTAGAGATGTGCAGGTTCCCTTACGATGTTTTTCCTTACCTAAATAAGTGTGATATATTGCAATTATTAATTAGGTACATACGTCTTAACAGAAAAACTCATTGGTGTCTGGCCGGGGTTTGAACTTGTGACCCTTTGAAGGAGTCATACGGTCTCATCGCTGGGCCTTCATCCATTATTGTTTATCTTACTAATATTATAAATGCGAGCTTGTAAATATGGATGTATGTTTGTTGCTCTTTCACGGCGAATCCGTTGAACCAATATCGACGAAATTTGGCACAATTACTCCTTATACACCAGAATAACATATAAGCTATAGAAATCCTGGTAATTCTACAGGAATAGTATGATACTAAAAAGCGCCATCTATTATCAAGAAATCACATGATAACATTTCACGAACGAAGTCACGGGTAAAAGCTAGTTTTATATAATTGAAGCTAATTTAACATTAAATTCGACGCTAACTATCCATGGCCACTAGTATATTAATATTGTTGTATCTGTTGTAAGCAGATAGCCAACACTCAGAACTGTTACAACGCACCGCTGTTGCAGCCCATGCACCCGGTTGAAGTTCGGGAGGCGGCTATCATCCCTCATCCTTTGGTTCCAAATAGTGAGTTTACTTTATTTGATAACTACAAAAAAATTATTATTTTATTATAATTTAAATTAGCTAATCTTAACCAGTGTCTATACATTGGTTAAGATTAGCTGAGTATAGCCGGTTTCTATAAACCGGCTATACTCACCTCTTATTTTATCGTATGAGCCGTACTGTCTTGTACAGGGTCTAAGCGAGCTATATCCACATATTCTTTTCTTCTAAGTGATCCTTAACAGTATAGTACGCTTTCTGAATCAGCCTCTTTTTAACAGTGTTTTTGAACTGATGTAATGGCAAAGCTATAATTGATTGCGGATAATGTACCATGTACATAAAACTGTATTGTACTAACTTTTAGCACAAAAAGATTTTTAGAAAATATATCACATGCATCTATCCCTGTATTACTTATTAGTTTATATATAATTAAGATTTAAATTGTAAACCTTTTACAAATTTAACTTTTGTAACTCTGCACTTGCAAGATATTCATGCACCCTGTTTTTCCAGTAATTGGATGTGCACAATTTGTATGTTTTCTAAAATATGTTTTATTGTTAGTGTTATGTCTGTTGGCAGACTGTTTAATAAATAAATAAATAAATACACACAGAAACCTTTTGGGCATTTTGTTTTATAATAAGTATTAAGTAAGACTTGGACAAAATCAGTTGCAATGAACTCTGTTCGATGCATATTAGCACCTTACACATAACATTATAACAGCATAAATACGGACGCGCGGCGCCGCCGCATTCAGTTTGCATACGTCTACCAGCAGCGCGAACAACGCGCGCCCCCCGGCATTTATAGTTTTAAGAGCATTAGTTTATAGTAACATAGTTTAAGTAATCATTTATCATTAGTTTTATTATATGTTTGGGTAGAAAACAATTCTTCTCCTTACAAACTCCGAGCAAAAACAGGAGTCACAGATATCATTTTCCGCATTGAAATACAAAAATGGAGATGGGCGGGTCACACAATACGCTGCTCACTAAATAAATGGAGTCAAAAGGTTACTCTCTGGTACCCCAGGGATGGAAAAAGAGCTAGAGGGCGGCCAGTGAGAAGATGGAAGGACGACCTTATATTAACTGCTGGGTCCTTCTGGACGAGAGTGGCACAAGATAGGGGTCAATGGAAAGCGTTGGAGGAGGCCTATGCCAAAAGGCACACCTAACTAATGGATTTTATATAATTAAAAAAAAACCAATCCAATTCATGTAGTTCGGAATAAAAGGCTTATTATATTATATTATATTATATATTAAGTAAGCTGTGATGGCCTAGCGGTACGACCGTGTGACTCTCTAGAGAAGATCATGGGTTCAAACCCGGGCAGACACCAATGAGTTTTTCTATTAAAAAAAAACTTATTTGTCTAATTGATAATTGCAATTTATCACACGCTTTTATCACACGGTGAAGGAAAACATCGTGAGGAAACCAGCATATCTCTAGAGAATTCTGGAGATATGTGTAACCTACCAATCCGCATTGGAGCAGCGTGGTAGGTCTTAGCTCCAATCCTTCTCTCTTATAACGGAGAGAAGAGGCCTATTCCCAGCAGTGGGATAATAACGGGCCGCTACTTTACTTTTTTTATATATTAAGTAAGACTGGTATTGTCACGTGGTACACCAGTGGGTGGCGGTGCGCGGCTGACGGGCTCGCTGGGCGCCATCAGCGGCCGGCTCAGCGTGCCGCGCGACGACCACGAGCGGCCGCACAACGTGCCCGGCTTCTACGCGACCCATACCGCACTGTGAGTTGATATCACCTTGCACTCTATATTGAGGAGTTTGACAGTCATTCTCATGCCTTTATTCCACTCTTGGGGTCGACCCAACATGTTTTTCTCTGGTACTATTTAAACTTTTGAGATTTATACTTATTTATATATAAACAAACGGGTCACATCGCGATAAATTCGAGGTACCATTGTATAACCCACCCATGGGTGAAGCCATTGAAATTCGATACTAATACTACATAATACATTTAACAGAGAAGAGGGCTTCAGATTGTCATAGACTTGGGGTCAGTGATTAATAAATATAACTCGCGAAACAATATGTTGCAAGCTATATCGCTTGCGGATATTATCAGTGTGGTGTTTAAGAGATCTTATGTGGATTGTGCGGTTCGAGTGAGGTTAGATGAAGAAAATTATGACTAATACTCAGGAACGAAGATGCCGTGGCGCTTCAGGCAGTTCGTGACCACGGTGGATGCAACTCTGCCGAAACGTCGATATTATACATACAAAGGTAACTCAAGTTTATCGCGATGTGACCCATTTGTTTGTATAATAATGTTTTTCTCTTCCTCCCATTCATCACTCTGGCGCGCGCGACCATCTCAGAAAGGTCGTAAGTTGCCGCTTCATTCAGGCAGCGAAGAGCGTCTAGACATTTGAAGAGACTTATGACCCCTATTGGTTGATGAAAAATAGCGATAGAGTAAGAGAGAGAGATAGAGTAGGAATCGCGGAAGTTTAAAGTGTACTATCTGATATGAATAGTGCAATATGGTTGTTGTCGTTGTATAAGCCACCGTACGATCCCGCGCATCTCGCCGGCGGACGGGTCGCTGCAGGCGGCGGGGCTGGGGTTCAGCCGCGCGGAGGCCGGGCTGGCGGGCGAGGTGCGCCGCTCGTTCCACCGGCCGGCCGAGCGCGCCGAGCGGGCCGAGCGCGCGCACACCGGCCGCAGCGTGCCGCGCAACCTGAACATCGCCTCCGCGAACGACGCGCACCGCCCGCACGCCGACGACGTGTGAGATTCAAATTCAAAATATTCTTTATTCAAATAAACTTGTAAACAAGTGCTTTTGAATCGTCAACTCTACCGCTGGTTCGGAAAGCTGTTCCTACCGAGAAGAGCCAGCAAGAAACACGGCGGTTGCTCTTTTAAACATATAATTCTTAATACTATTTACATTAAGTCGTTACTGTCTTGTACGGGTTCAAAGAGAGCTATATCCACACATTCTTATCTTCTAAATAATCTTCAAGAGTATAGTAGGCTTTCTGTATCAGCCTATTTTTAACAGTGTTTTTAAACTGCTGCAATGGCAAAGCTGAAATTGATTGCGGAATTTTATTATAGAATCTTATACCAAAACCCACAAACGAGTTACGCACTTTTGGAAGGCGCAAAGCAGGAGCCGCAAGCTTATGTCGGTTCCTGCTTTGTCTATTGTATACATCACCTATCGTTTTATAATTCCTTATATTTTTATGTACATAAATTAAATTGCTTAAAATATACTGTGAAGCAAATGTAACCTGTTACTTTAAACTTCTCTCGCAAGGAATCACGCGGTCTTAAATTATAAATGCCACGTATAGCTCTTTTTTGTAAAACAAAAATTTTTTCACTATCCGCGCATTTACCCCATAGAAATATTCCGTAAGACATAATGCTATGGAAATAGGCAAAATAAACAAGTTTTGCTGTTTCGACGTCTGTGAACTGTCTTATCTTTCGAACAGCGTAAGCCGCTGAACTCAGTTTCTTTAGTTTACAGATTACTTTAATATATTAGATTCTCAACATTTTTTTTGTTGCGGCACATATTTAACGATTTCAATATTTTTTTCTAAAATTAAGGACGGCGTGATAGACAGGACCTAAGGTGTTTAACCATCACTGCATGTCTCGTATCACATGTCAACGTTGTAAAACAGTTTCCGTAAGAAGCATATAAAGAGATCATGAAGCACGGACGAGCTTGCAACTAGTCAGCCCCACCTGATAGAATAAGACGCGAGTAAAGTCGGTTTCTGTACATAAACTATGATCAAACTACTGTTTCTTGCAGATTATCAGTTAGGTCGGTAACAGGACGGGCCCGCGTTCTGGAGGAGCAGGATACTAAGAACAAGCCCCAGACTGAGACGCCCGCCCACACCAACCACCCTACTCTGCCACTCACAGTGGACAAGGTAACACTTCCATACTAATATTATATATGCAAAGGTCTGTCTTTTACGTTTTCACGGCTATTCCGCAGAAAACTGATGGAATTTTGCCCAATTTAAGTTTAAAACGTTTAAAAGGTGGGCTCTTAGTCCCTATGGCAGCAAACAACGACCTTAAAATGAAGTGATAAGGTTTTAAAAACCCCCTAAAATTATTAAACATAATTTCGAGTTGGATTTTGATTTACCTGTGGATGTCCATTGGTTGTAAAATCCCCTTAAATAAACCAAGTAAGTAGTTAGCAGTTCTACTATTAACGTCTTCTGCTTGTAGAATCCCTTAAATATCCAATATCTGCTTTGAAGAATCCCTTAAATAAACCAATACCTAATACTTAGACTTGGACATCTAGTTCTGCTACTGACGTCTGCTGGTTGTAGAATCCCTTAAATAAACCAACACCTGGTTCTTAGTTGGACGTCTAGTTCAGCTACTGACGCCTACTGGTTGTAGAATTCCTTAAATAAACCAATACCTGATTCTTAGTTGGATATGTAGTTCATCTGTTGACGTCTGCTGGTTGTAGAATCCCTTAAATAAACCAACACCTGGTTCTTATTTGGATGTCTAGTTCAGCTACTGACGCCTACTGGTTGTAGAATTCCGTAAATAACCGACATCTGATTCTTAGTTGGACATCTGGACTAGTCCATAAGTATATAGTCCATAGTCCAACGTCCATAGGTTCCAGAGGAAATTAACACAAATATTTTGTCCTCAGCCGTCGTGCGAGTGCAGCTACGAAGGAAGCGCTCGTGTGGAGGACGCTGACGACTACCGCAACGAGTGCGAGAACTGTCACTCTACGAATAACACATCGGGGTATAGATACTTTTGCATTAACTAATTTTCCTCTATCTTCTGTATCGCATTTATATCTTAGTATTAAAGTGACCATAGAAATTTTTTTTTAAAAATATTAATTTCATTTCCATAATTCATTACAAGAAATACAGATTGACACCGTTTCTAAGTCTTTTCCGTCTAGTGAGCGTTAGAAATACTTCATAAAAGTTTTTTTTTATTTTTTTGTATTCTGTGATTAAAGGGTTTTTACACTACATGTGTATGTCAGCCCTATTATACCCTAAAACTTGACTAATCAAACTATTCTAAAGTGCTTATCAAGAAGAGCTTAAACAAATTGCATGCTTCATCCGAAGTAGGTTTTGATAGCATACTATGGAAGACACCAACTTGCAATTCATTTAGAGAAGTTGTTTTGTGACAAATTGCAAAAAAGCGTAGCGCCATGTACAGGGTAGCTCTCGCCTTGCCTCGGTATGTCTTGCCCGCTCTGGCTCCAGTGTTTGTTTTGTACACGAGTCTTGGTCATTGGTCTTGCGCCGCTTCGTACAGTCGGTGAGCGCGTTGCTGTTCACTCTTGAGTGTACATGGTCACTTGATTACGTCACCGAACCTGTACGTCTCGGGCGAAACATAAATAAATATATATGGGACACTTACACATACGGTCGTCAGTCTCCAAAGTAAGTTACTTAATACTTGTGTTATGGTAGACAGACAACTGGTGAATATATACTTATATATATTTTTAAATACATACTTAAATACAAATATACACCCAGGCTCAAAGACCAACAAATACATTTATAGAAAACTAGCGGCCTGCCCCTGCTTCGCACGGATATAAAATATATAGCCCATGTCACTCAGTGACAAAAAAAAATAATTAAAATCGATCCAGTAGTTTTGATTTATTCATTACTGCCCGTGGCCCGCAAGCGTTAAATTTTGAAGAAAAACAATTCCCCTCTCCCTATACTAAGAAGACTTCCTGCTATCTTTGGAATATCTAAATTCATATACTACATATTTACTTATTTATTTTTACATTTTTCCCTATGAATTTTATTTTTACAATTAATTACAGAATGTCTTTATATACAACATTCACAGCTTCCTTGTCATTAAACAAACTCTTGAAAGAGCGACATATAGCTGCTAAATTCGAAGTGTTATAGGGCGAAGCGCGGCCTCCTCACGGCATTTTAAATCTGTAATATCTCCGAAAATGTTCACTTAAATTACATGCTGTAAACGGCCATATTGATCTATATTAAATCAACAATTTATTTAGGGTACTTAATTGGATAAGGATTAATGCTGTATTGTATAAAAATTGCTTTGAACATAAGGCATCATTTTTCGTAAAAAGTAAATGAAAAAAACTGCTATTGTGGGTTATCCATAAGAGATAGACATATACCATCGCGGACTTTTCTGTAGACCTTTTTAAGGTGTACAAATACTTAGTACATCATTTTGATAAATCTCGTAGGGTTTAGCCTGCGTTTGCAATGTAAGCGGAAAAAAATGTAATTATTTACAGAAACCTCAAAAATTACAGTATTTCTCTACTTCGTATTGAATGTTATTATACGTACAAACCTTCCTTTTGAATCACTCTATCTATTAAAAAAAACCGCATCAAAATCGGTTGCGTAGTTTTAAAGTTTTATGCGTACATACGGAAATATGGACTTTGTTTTATAATATGTAGTGATATTGGCCCTCGACGAATCGAACCCGCGACTCGCGATGCTTAAGACAGGATCACTATCCACTGCTCCAACGGGCCAGTCAAGCATAGACATAGCAAATGCACTCGGGTAGGAAGTGTAAAGCCACCATTTCGTTCCGGTCCACCGTCGTCCAGTCCGTGCACTGAGTGGTTCAGGTGTGTGTGCGCAGATGGGAGGAGGGCGCGGGCGGCGAGGAGGCTGCGGGGTGGGGCGGCACGCAGACGCTGCTGCGCCGCGCGCCGCCCCCGCCTGCGCCCCCGCCCGCCACCGCCACGCTGCCGCAGCCCGTCACCAGGCACCCGTACGTACCACGTCTGTATATATTAAAACCCTAGTATTCTTCTTTACTATTAGTATTCTTTCTTCTTTTTTTTTTTTTACTAATTATCCCAAATAAATGACATATATTTATACACTGTCCATTATATTAACCATCTTTTGACAGATTGACGATAGTGATGTCCTAAAGATTCTCGTATGCGATACCATTCCGATTATAGTACCTACTATCATTATTCGAATTACGTACCTAAGTAATTCGATTAATGATAACCTACGTAAACTAGATTACTACTTGAGAAAAGAAATTCCAACTTTGAGAAAACTTATTGTTTCTTTGAAAAGAAGTGGTCTATTTCATGGTGAAAAATCTTCTTTGGTCAAAGTTTTGAACACAATTGGCTTTTCATATAAAAAGTTAAATAAAAGAAAATTATTAATGGAACGCACAGATATAGCTATAGCACGTTGTGATTTTTTAAGAGAGGCAAAGAAAATACAAGATTGGGCAAATATTGTTTTCACGGATGAAACATGGCTCAACGCTAACCACACACTATCTCGTTTCTGGACTGATGATACTGCTGATTCCACTTCCTCAGTACCAATGGGAAAAGGTGAGCGCCTAATCATTTGCCATGCAGGTACAGCAAAAGGATTTGTACAAGACGCACTGTTGGCATTTAAATCGAAGAAATCAAATGACTACCACGAAGAGATGAATGCAAATGTGTATAAAGAGTGGTTCAAAAAAATGCTCATTTCATTGGAAGAACCATCAATAATTTTTATTGATAATGCGCCCTACCACTCCCGTCAAATTGACAAAATGCCAACACAGGCTAATAAAAAGCATGAAATAATTAATTGGCTTCGGGACAATGGAGAAAATGTGGACGACTCAATGTTAAAAGTTGAATTAATAAAAATATTAAAAACCAAAAAGAGAGCAAAACGCTATGTAATCAATGAAATGGCAGCAGAATATGGCCATACTGTTCTTCGGATTCCTCCATACCACTGCCAGTACAACGCAATAGAACTTATATGGGCACAAGTAAAAGGGCATGCTGCGAGATGCAATACAAGCCCCCCATTCACAGCGAATAAAATGTTGCAATTGCTAAAAAATGCTTGCACCCACGTAACGGCCGAGAACTGGGCAAGTGTGGTGGAAAGAACTAAAAGAGTAATATTCTCTGATTGGGAACGTGATATTGCGTTTGATAATATATTATCTACACAAGAGCTAATAATAACTGCTACTGAAGACTCCTCATCGGAGGAGTCTAGTGTTGATTATCATTCCGACGACTCGTGCTAATAAAATAAATTAAAATATCCTGATTGTTTTATTTGTATTCATGTATTAACTAAGAAGAAAGTAAAACTTTATATAATGTTATTAAATGTCTTTTAATACTCGTAACATCGATTTCTACCGATTATTTTTAATCTGTGGCATAATCGTAGTAACCCATTATGTGTGACATCACTAAGTGGGCGGTACCCATCCATAAAGTACAAATATTATTTGTATGATATTTGTACGTAAGCAATACAAAACTTAATGAGCGTGAGCTGTCAAAAGACTGATAATATGATGGACGCAGTATAACTGATATAATAACATTTGTAACATAACGTGATTCCGCACTCAAAACTAGATGGCGCCACTGGTCGTTTGCTCCGCGCTATCGAAGTATATCGCTAATAATAAGTGTATCGCTATATGCACACATTCTTATCTTCCAAATAATCTTCAAGAGTATAGTAGGCTTTCTGTATCAGCCTCTTTTTAACAGTGTTTTTAAACTGATGTAATGGCAAAGCTGAAATTGATTGCGGAATTTTATTATAGAATCTTATACCAAAACCCACAAACGAATTACGTACTTTTGCAAGACGCAAAGCAGGAGCCGCAAGCTTATGTCGGTTCCTGCTTTGTCTATTGTATACATCACCTATCGTTTTATAATTCTTTATATTTTAGCCATTTTGTCCTCCCTCCACGCCAAGCGATCTTGTGCCTTTATCATCCAGTCTCGACCTGCATATCGTTTGACGTCGTCTGCCCATCTTTTGGGAGGACCATCTGTTGTTAGCACGTGGTCTCCATTCCACGTACCACGTCTATATATCTTAAAACCCTAGTATTCCTTCACCCTCAACCACCCCCTGCCCCGTTACTTATATTTTTTAATTATATAAACAAGGATATTTTTTGATAATCCGAACAATCTTGGCTGCTTAGCCTTTAGATTCATTATTTTTTCTATTATGTAACTTCACAAAGTAACGCCTAATTCTAATCTTTATGGTTAAATCTTTTAAATGGCTCATAGCGTTACGCCCGTTAATGCTGAACAACCTGTTAGAGCTAACAGCATGTATCTGTTCTAACAATAATGCTCTTGTGTAAGAATCATAATCAATATGTAACATCTGATTTTTATAACTTGCCTAGGTTCATTCCCAATCTCTTAAATCACTCTAGTAAAATCACAGCCGTTGCTCTGGTTTAGAGCAAAAGAAATTTACATTTTCGCATTCAAAGTATTACTATTTTATTAATAATTGCTGATACTCTCTTATTTATCTTAGCGTGATGTTATATAGCCTATAACCTTCCTCGATAAATAGACTATCTTACACTAGAATTTTTCAAATCGGTCCAGTAGTTACTGAGATTAGCGCGTTATTAAATAGCCAAACAATAAAAAAAACAAACTCTTCAGCTTTATATATTAGTATAGATTTGTCAAGTTAAATTTTTATGTTTATGCCGTGTGGTATCCGTTTGAATAGAATAGTACCACCCTCATTGCTTACCGAGGTGTCGTAAAAGGCGACAAGGTAAGTCGACCCGCCGTGTGGTATTCGACGGAATAGAATAGATAACCCTCATTTCTTACCGAGGTGTCGTAAAAGGCGACTAAGGTAAGTTGACCCACCGTGTGGTATCCGGTAGAGTAAAATAGACCACCCTCTTTCTTACCGAGGTGTCGTAAAATACGACTAAGGTAAGTTGACGTCAAGTAGGCGGTAGTTAAAAAACGAAGCCAAACCATGTGATATGTTTGTAACATGTTGTGCCGACCCCACTTAGAGTGAGATAAGGGCAGGATGATGATGATGTATAATTTGCTTATAATATATATTGTTTGTAGGCGTAACACTATGGACAATCCATCAAACTGGGAGAATTGGTTCAACTCGATCCCGGACTCTGACACTGAATCTGAAGAGGAATGAAGGAACCCAAGTGTAAATTTATGTAATACATAAACACTGGACTTTAATGTTACCTAAATTACATCGACACTCATAATTTATTTCAAAATGTTGCATGTTTGAATTTATGTACATACAATGGTACCTCGACCTATGAGTTTAATTCGGTCCGTAACCTTGCTTGTAAGTTAAATTGTATTTCAAAGCAATTTTCCCTATTGAAATGCGATAAATCCGTTTCAGCACCCAAAACAACACCTCAATTGTTTTTTTTATTTTTTCCTATTTTGAGTTGATATCTGTCATGATCTTACACTCCACTAGCGAGAAACGCCGAACTTGTGGCTAAACTCGCTACAGGTCAGGGGTGACGGCTTCCTCTATTGGTGGGAATTGGGGTAAAAGGGAGAGGGTAGTCCTTACACTAGATCTTACATATCTAATATCTTATCCTATTACGCAAAAAAAGAATAATTGTTTTTGTTAAGTGTTTTTAAATAAAATCTCTCGTGTTAATCTCAACTTATCAAAAATGCTTCAAAAACAAGGGAAACAAGTAAACAGACGGGATCTAGGCTGAGATAGCAGAAATTGTTAGACGCTGCACACGAAAACATAACAATTTCTACTATACAAAGAAACATAAACACACACACTACACTATGCCGAGCGCGTGTAGGGCTCGTGTAGTGTGAAGTGTAGTTGAGTGTGTAGGCTAGTGTAGTTGGTGTAGTGTTCGATTTCTTTCGATTTCGATCTCAAATCTTGCTCTCATCTCAATATAAAAAGCAAAATATTGATCACTCAGAGGCTTGTTTCTCAAAACACTTCTATATGGACACTTGTACGTCGAGGTACCACTGTACATTTAAATTATCGATTGATATAAAGTTATATATTAATTATTTTCTTACTTAGGGAGGAAATTATAAAAAATTGCTCTTTATAACTTTAAATTTTTCCGCTAAAGATGGAAACTTATATGTGTATAAAAGACATCAATAATATAACTCTCTAGAGTTTTACTCTACTAAATTCATTCAGGGTAATTAAGGCTGTGACCTGATTTTATTATAAAAGAACATTTCTTTCTCATCAATAAGCTGACTACATAAATAATATCTCTAAAAGAGTTGGCTTGAAAATCCTTTGCCAATATGTTGAATATAAAACTTTAAAGTGAATAATAAGTTGAGAATATACACAAAGAATAATGCACTTTGCCCCACACCCACTTAGAGAGGGATAAGGGCAGGAGGATGATGAATTCTATAATTATTGCACAAGATCAATCAAAAATATTATAACGACTGACAACATCTCTGCACTGTAATTTATAGTAGTTTCGGCTTGTGCCCAGTAAATTAAATAAACCTCACATGATCTGATTATTATTATTATTGAATAAATTCATTTTATGCCCAGTGAGCTATCTCTTATGAATAAATCTTAACAGTTTCGAACTGCCACCATTGATCTGATCGTATGGAATTTCACGTCTTCAAATCAATCAATTAATAGCTCTAGTTATGACAATAGTGTCGAATAGCCAATTATTTATTTAACTAAATAAGTTTAGTTTAGTATTTTCTTCCTTAATACGCACTGACTCGATTGGTGCTTTAAAAGAACTAAATAGTTCTTTTAACCAACGACCAAGTATTTACTCGGTCGTTGGACCAAATTATGTTGCAATGATAATTGAAAGAACTTTCGGGAAAATTCTTTTACTAGTAATTAGTACAGTAGACTAACAAAAAAATTACAGACAAGTTTTTAACAACTAGGTATACATTCTTTCCTAACCACTGATTTAAAACTGATTTTATTGATTTCTTAAATAGTTTAAACAAACATCGATTAATGGCCTTGGGAAATATTTAATAAACAAAAACATGCGTTAAGCAGTGCCTTTCAAACTTGGTCAAACCAAACATAGCCGTTTAGCATTCCGTTAATTTCAGTATTTGACGAGTTTGCCAAGATAGTGCGTGTGTTACACAATTTTATATCAATTTATAATTTAAATGTACTCAAATATGAGATAAAAATTGCGTTTAACAAATATCCAAATATACATTTGTATATTTGTTTGTACAAATAAACAATAACACAACAACAACATACAAACAAATATACAAATATTTGTTTGTATGTAGTATTGGTATACTAACTAAAGCCTTTTGATGTTTTGTTGTGTAATTTATTACTCTTACTCTCCAACTTAATTAATTTTTAATCAGGGTAGAATAAGAAATTAACATTCCCGTATTATTTTATTTATCACAATTTTTTGCACATAGTGTGTTTATTTTTTACATCATTAATTTTATTCACAATTTTACCAAAGAATTGTTTTGTTTTTTTTAAAGTATGTTTTCTTTATACATCCAACGGAGTTTTTTTATGTTCGTTATTTATTTAATAAGCTTTAATAATTAATTCACGGAGTTGGTAGTTTTAATGTGGCTAGTTTATAATTTGGGTTAAGTTTTTATACGTCGTAAGTTTAATTATAGGGAGACAAACATCTTATGTATACCAGTAAATCAGATATCATCAAATTGTTTTCTAATACTATCTTTATATGGAGGTTAATTATAAAAATAAAACAAATAACGGCAAAACGATTTGTTTTGGATTTGAAATAATTACAAAATATGCTTGAATATCTCAATAAAAACCAACTTTTTTTTCTAACAAGAAATATATTATAAACATAATACAACTGAAATTCTCATCAAATTTTAATACGGTCAACAAATGGTTTATATTATAATGATAACATTCTCCCTATAATACGTGCCGTTTAAAGTAATACAGCCTTCTGCATTCGACTCTTTATCCAACTATTAATTGAATAAGGCTCTTTGCAATAAGGCCGTTAACCGAAACAACAATAGGAACGATTATTGTTGAATCTTCACATCTCATGATTAAGGCCGTTGGCTGTAGTTTTCATAGTTTTTATGTTGAAATCTAATATTATCAATGTAATATAAGATTTTTTAGTCTTAAAATAAGATAAATGGTGCCAAAATGGGAAATGAGTACAAGAAACAAATATTGAGGATGACGAGATCGAATTCACATTTTTAAGAATCTTAGCTAGATAGATATTTCTGTATTAAAATTTGTTCACGTAGAAATGGTGAACACCCTCTTGAAGAAATATTTGCTTCATCAGAGGTATATTAAATTAGAAAAAAATATGTCATTCTCCAAATTGCAAATTAATAAATTTTATCAGTGAGTAAGCGAAAGCCTTTTTTAGGTAGTTGTTGATCGCGGCTCTTCGCAAAAAAGCCGTTAACCGAAACAACAACAGGAACAATTATTGTTGAGTCAACATTCCACATGGGGGTTATCTCATGACTAAGGTCTAGATATTTCGTTACTTTTACAATCAAAATGTTAAAGTTTGTCTTAACATTTCACTCACTTTTCGTGAACATATATCGTATAATATTATGTGTATTGTTTTGGTACTGCTAAAAAAATATTAGCTAGGAGATAACTTATATTTATAACAATTAAAAATGGCTAATTTATTCAGCCTTCATTCTATTTAATACATTGTGGTATCTTGGTTCAGAAAGTAAACTAACTAGAAAAATGTTCACGTTCCGCATTGTGTTACCGATCGTCATGATAGTCTTTCATACTTAGAAGTGTAACATTTTGCATTAAGTTACCGTATAGGCGCCTATATGATCCGAGACAAACAAATCACAATCGTCAATACAAACTCAACCTAAAAATGGTCTACGCTTATGAAATAAATTATTCAGGATGTAATAAATGGTCATCCTACAGTCCTCTACAATATCAAATTTCACACTATCCTCGAGTTTAGCACTTCCGTTTATGATTTTGTGCCCGCTAGCCATATTATCGATTCGAAAAACGGTTAATTCATCGTCTATGGTTAAATCATATTTTTCAGCTAGCGTGATTTGGGAGATTATTTGTTTTAAAGCCACAGATAATAATCGGTTTTGCAATAAAATCTCATTACTTTATTAATATTAGGAAATAGGTCCTGTCGAATGGGCATAATAAGATATAAACTAGGTACTTAAGTTATGATATATTTTTGATGGGGTAAAATGTCGGACGAAATGTAGAGCTCACAGATAGTATTTTAATATTTAATAGTAATCGAATCTATTCCATATACTGTTTGAAATATATGTCCAGGTTAATGTTCGAAATAGATCTTTTGTGGTTTTCTGTTGTCTATGCGAAAATGGTTTATGTCAATCCATACCAGATTCGTTAAGGCGTAAGCGTTCGTTTATATTTCACACTCAAATTTTAGATTGTTTAGTTGTCTAGTGATATTGATGTTATTCTGCATTCAAGTTTCCGCCTTCTTACTAAACAACAAAATTGTTTAGTTATTGTTCATTATAGAATTTGCAGACGAAAAAAATGTTTATTTCATAACAATTATCGTAAATGAAAAAATTTTTTTTAAATTTATTTAAAATAAATTATGACTTAATAAATAATCTATAAATAAATAACGTATTTGCGTCGCAATAATTATGACATTTCCAAGAACGATTACGAATTCAGTGTTCGTAGAAAAAAAAAAGTTTAAAAAAAGAACGCTAATACAGAGTTTTAAATATGTCTACATAAAAATAATAATTAATTTCGACCATTAACCAAAACATAAACAATAATTTAGCTAGTTACGAAAGTAATTATATATTTTTGAATAAAATTGTAGCTTAAGGAGTTGCTAATACTAACGTAGAATAAGTTTTTTTTAATTAAAAAATGTAATTAAGTAAATTAAATCTTAAATTTTTTAAGTTGGTCCTACTGCTTCTGAATTTACGACGGAAGTATAATGGATATATGTATTTAATTATGATCACAATTAACGCACGTAAAGTATTCTCTGGGATTTTTTTTAGTTTAAGAATTAACAGTCGTGTTCTTTGTACTTATAAATATTCGTATAGTCACTAATAATTATAATATGATAGTAATTACAGATATATGTTTAATATCTAATTTCACAAATTTAATTATAAACACGTTTAACAGAATAATCATCGTTATGAGGCATCCCAATGATTAATAATTTGTTTCTATGAAAAATTAAATAAATTTAAGTAAAGGGTAATTTATTTAATTTTGATTGATGTAATAAATGACAATAAGAACGTTGATGGTAGGGAGGGTTCAATTTTAACTCTAATTAAGTTGAGTCGTCTGAAATTCAACTATGCCTACCCTTGTGTTATGATTGGTTTTGTTCATTTCAGTCTGTTATATTATTTTTGCTGTAATATTGTCAGTTTGCACATATTTGCATTTTATGTTATGTTAAATTTTTCTGACGACTAAGTGTAATTTATTGCATCCGCTTTAATTAATTTTAATCTTAAATTGATATAGGTACATAGAAATATTATTTTTGTGTATGTGTATTTGTCGTTATTTTTAAAGAATCGTGTTCGGCAAATTGCAAGCAGGAGACTCTCCAGCGAATATTCAGGTTTGAGATCTATATATGAGATCGACGTATTTAATAGTATATTAAGTTTTTTTGTTACTTAATTTTATTTCCCACCAAAATAAAAACATTCCAAAGTGATCAGTACTATCACAATTTGAAAATACGAACAAAATGTACGATAAAATGTATTGGAAATGTTAAATCGACGACATTGTGATTTGTTAACGTGTTAAGAACAGTATTAAATACGTTCCCGAACCAAATAATTATAATATGAAATAAACTAATAACAAGGAATCTGATTTTTGTTTTATTTAACGTATACATTATTGGTAATATGATTAATTTAAAAATTATATTAAATTTTTACTAACATGTTTATATGTATATTTTTTATAAGCATATTTTTTTTTAAATTATTTTCAACGTGTATAAAACTACTTATTTGTATATAAGTGTAATTAAAATAACAACAAATAAAAGCATGTTTGAAATTTCAATGTTTGTGGCTGCATCAGGGTCTGGAAGCCAGGGACCGCATTGTCTGTATCCAGCTTCCTGTAATAATAAAATATTAAATAAAGTATCATAATTTCTTATCAAATCATAATTTTTTTGAGTTTTCTAACATAGAGCTGTAATCTCGTGAATCTATTTTATTACTCGCGGTCATGTGGTAGAGTACCATAATTGAACGGATTAAAGGACTCGATTCTAGGCCATTATATATATATAAATAAAAAAATACGTCGATCGTTACATGTTCTTGATAGTGTGTAACTTTTTGAAATGCCTTAAAGGACTTGATTCCGCCATGTTAATAACAGTGGTCGCGTTTCTTCTGAAATGCCTGAAGTTATTTGTCGCTGTCCCCTTAATAATGAGCAAGCTTTATCAAAGTAATCTTCGATAAACGCTTAGACAGAAGAAGTCAAAAAGAACTAGTAAGCATGCTGTTATAATCTCTGACTAAATAGGTAAAGGTTTTGGATCTCTCATAAAAAATCGCATAGCAGATTCTGTTCTAAATAAATATATACCGGGAGCTTATGGCATAAACAACCTAACCTGTGATGATTTAAATTATAATACAACAATCATCCGTAAATGTTATAATATACGCTTTTTCTCGTTCCAAATTGCTTATTTACAAACAAAAAAGTAGCTTGATTGTGTAACTCAACAATGTTTCAAAGATTGACCTCCGAGACTTGCTGGTTTTTCTGGGTAAGAGCATTATTCCGAACCAGTGGTAGCTTCATTAACCTTATTGATAATGATTCTCATCATTTTCCTGCCCTTATCCCGCTCTAAGTGGGATCGGCACAACATGTTTTAAACATGTCACAGATTTGGCTACATATACGACCGGCCGCCTGATTGACGTCAGCTTACCTTAGTCGTATTTTACGACACCTCGGTAAGAAATGAGGGTCGTATTATAGTCGTAGGTTAGTCGTATTTTACGACACTTCGGTAAGAAATGAGGGTGGTCTATTCAACTCAGCCGGATACCACATGGCGGGTCAACTTACCTTAGCCACCTTTTACGGCACCTCGGTAAGAAATGAGGGTGGTACTATTCTACTTAGCCGGATACCACACGGCTAAGTAGAATAGTACTACCCTCTTCTCTGTGTGTCTCTTCTTCATTATGCTTACATATGAATAGTTGTGTGGATAGCACGTGGAGTGAGGAGCGCGGGCCGGCAGCGGTACTCGGTTGCGCCAACACGCCAGTCGAGCTGCCGCAGTCATGGGGCCCTCGTCAACGTCATCCATGGTCACCTTCGCACATTTATAATTAAGTAAATAAATACGACTGTTAAAACTTATGTGTCTAATTAATAATTGCAATTTATTACACGCTTTTCGCTGAAGGAAAACATCGTGAGGAAACCTGCATATCTCCAGAGAATCCTGGAGATATGTGCAACCTACCAATCCGAATTGGAGCAGCGATCTTAGCTCCAATCCTTCTCTCCAAAAAACGGAGAGAAGAGGCCTATTCCCAGCAGTGGGAGAGTAATAGGCCCGTACTTTACTATGAGACGCACACACACACACTACACACACGGTCGTCAGTAACCAAAATAATTAATTTAATATTTGTGTTATGGGTGACAGACAACTGGTGAATATATACATATATAATTTTTAAATGCTTAAATACAAATATACGCCCAAGCTCGAAGAACCAACAAATTCTTTTTATAGCAAATGTTGGCCGTCGGCGGAATCGAACCCGCGACCCGCAGAGCTGAAGGCAGGATCACCTCACACTGCGCCAACGGGCCAGCCAAATATAAAAAATAAATGATATATGTCACAACACGTCACGCGGTCGTTAGTAACTTAAAACTTACATTGTGGGTGACAAAAAAGGTTAATATATACACATATAAATTTTTAAATAAAAATGTCCGGACTCAAAGAACTAACAAATAGTGTATAGAAAATTTTGGTCATCGATGGGAATCGAACCCGAGACCCCCGGAGTTGAAGGCATGGTCACTTTTGGCTACCTGCACCAACGTCCCAATTTTATGACAATTACCCACTTTACATCAATAGAACAATTCAGCCAAGATAAATGAATAATATATCTTTAGTCTCAATTTCTAGTACAACTTATGAGTGAATAATATATTAAAATGTTTTTTCTTAAAGTACGCCTTTTATTTTTACATTTTATCATCCATTTTTTAGCACTGTAAGAAACAAACCGTGTTTACTTTGTACGTAACTAGTTAGACGGGATAACTACGCTCCAATCTACATCAGCCATTCGTGTTAAGTGTATTGCCAATACTATAATTTATATAATTTCTTAATCCATATATTTTTATAGTTTTATTAATTCAATTTTAGAAAATCAAGGTATTTATTGTGATGGTAAAATATAATGTCACTACCTATAATTTAAATTAAATCCATGAAATCGATTTCATCAGTCTTATATTTAAATTTTAGAATTGAAATACCCTATAAGTTTTTACGAACGTCATGCCTTTTTTTATTTACGAGACTGAAATCCAGTTAATTTATCCGTTGATCAGTCAGATACGAAGTTAAATTGTACTGAAACCATTACGACGTAAACCTGGTTAGATACCTAAAAGTCTATATCAATTAATATACAACTCAATTCCAACATACCAGTTGATTATAGAAGGGATTATTGACCGGTTTGCCCATATTTGGACAATTGTTGTAGACAGCTATGAGCAATAAGTTCGTTCCTGGTACATCGGTACCGATCAGCGGCCATTTGCAAGGGCTTGGCGTCCTTCTTAACTGTGCCATTGACTTAGGAGTACGCTGCAAATAATATACGCTGAATTGGACGTATAAAACACAGAGAGACAATTTTTTTCATATATTATTATCTCTAATAAATAACGTCCTAATAAAAAACGGCGCTTTGTTGTTGTTATAATTTAAGAACGAAAAAACTGGGGCAAAAAAGTTTAAATGTGATATTATTTTACTGGCAATAACTATTAAGTTTAACGTCTATATCATAAACAAATTAGTGAGGTAGTAATGTTTATGGCATGGTATGTAAATTCTAGTTTTGGCGTTATTAAATTTTATTCGCCGTCTTTCTGCACTAGTTTACTTTGTGTTTGTCTTTGGTACAAACAACAAGGTACATAGAAATTTTTACCCGTCTAAACAATGCATATATATGAATGCAATTAATATAATATAATTATGATACAAATATTATTAGAATATTGTATAAATATATTTAGTATTTGTTATATGTGTCTGCAGCTACAGATCTTCCTGGTATGAACCTCCCTAAAAATAGTCCTAGCGGCGCCCATATGGACTGCAATTATTAACTGTCTTTTGTATATGTATAATATTGTATCTGTATTTCACGCTATAGACTTCTTATCAAAATATCCAAAATATTCTACAACCAACCTGAAACTCATACAATGCTCGGGACCGATCGCACGCGGCGAAGTGCGTTCTGTTGACGATAACGCGCGGGTCGTAGAGCCGCTCATACTTCTCTCGTTCGTAGTCGTGTCTAACTCGCTTACGGCGTTTCTCTTTTTCTGCCTCTGTATCGCTATTCACGAAACCCGCTGTCATGGAAATATAATATAATGAAAAATATCTTCCTGCCCTTATCCCACACTAATGCGTGGCCAGACTTAGTAGCGATCTGCGGCGGGTAGAGCGAATTACTCACGAACCAAAATTCGCTAGTGTCATGGAGCGACAAGGGTAGCCGCCCGCATACTTGACAGTGTATATGTTTCCGTCGCTCACCAAATCGCAGTTCGCGACGTTGTGTAGCGTAGCCGCTGCCTAAGTGGGGTCAGCACAACATGTTATAAACATGTTGTCACATGATTCGGCTACGTATTTTAAAACCGGCCGTCTGCCTGACGTCAACTTAGGAACCTTAGTCGTATTAACGACATGGGAGTGGTTATATTATACTCAACCGGATACCACATGGTGGGTTAACTTACCTTAATCTTACTTTAGTAGCATTTCACAACACCTCGGTCAGAATGAGGATGGTCTATTCTACTCAGCCGAATACCATACGGCGAAAATATAATATAATGAATCTAAACTAATATTATAAATGCGAAAGTCTATCTGTGCAGGATCAGGTTCTGAGACAGAATCCGCCCCGCCACTTCCTTACGTGAGATAAATTCACGCAAGAGAGGTGGGCAAGAAGAGGTCATGCCTGGAATTTCGCCGATAGTACCAGATCTACGTGGTGAACTATCAACAATTTTAATTATCTGCTACATTTATGACGTCACATCAGTTCTTAGTAATTAGATTATATTTAATGCAATCTTTAATTCGTCCAAGCATGTTTTCTGAGTGCTAACAACGATAGCCTTTGTACGTCAATGTAAAGTGCATTTCGCGATATCTGATAATGACTTTATCTTGTTCCAACGTATAAATGAAATTGAAAACGTCAGTAACTACAATACATTACGTTTTAAAGAATGCAAGAATGACCCGATTTATAATAGTGACATAATATTTACACAATTTTAAATATCTTTTCAATGAGATCATATACCACAGTTTTGGAAAACTTTTTCTTCTATTTCAACTGAAAGTCTGCATGACTTATTTTCTTCAGAAGATTTCTTCTCCACGTAATAATAGGACGCTTAGATAAAGCTGCTCACGACAAACATTGAATCCGCGCACAACACTGTATTATTAACGAACATCAACGGCTGATGGTCGAAATTTTGACCTTGCGACCGCAGCGTACTATCCCTTCAAATTTTATGAATATAAAATAAAGAAAATTCATTATAACTTGATATAGAAATCCACTAGACTAAGCTGCTAGCTGCAGCTACTAAATATTCGGTATACTAGTGGTTTCCCTATACTGGTGGTTTGATAAGCTGTGATAGTCCAGCAAAGACACCGTGCGACTGTTTCGAGGAGGTTAGAGGTTCAAACCCCGGGCAGGTACCAATAATTTTTTCTTATACTTAGGTATAATTATATAATTGATATTTGCAATTTATCAGAAGCTTTCCGAGGATGGAAAACACCGTGCGGAAATTTGTGTATCTCTAGAGGCTTCTAGGGACCTAGGATGTGTAACCTACCAATCCGTATTTGAGCAACGTGATAAGTCTCAGCTCCTCACCAAAATCGGAGAGAGGAGGCCCATGTCCAGCAGTCGGATAGTAACAGGACAATACTTTATACTAGGAACGATAGGCTATATATTTTATAAGCATAATAATACGAGTAATTGAACTTACTAGACGTCAATATGGCTAGGACAGTGAAAATTTCTCTGCTGATGTGCACTACTAATTGCGCTGAGGTCAACAAAGATCGCAATATCGAAGGTAATATCTGAAATTAAAGTCAGATCGCTGGAGTTACAAAGGCTGCTGAACCGAGCTATGCAGTTACAGTAAATGGTTTTAGTCAGAGGTTTCAAACAACTCCATTATTAATCATAAGTAAAGTCGTTTATTGCGTAATCGCCATAAACGACTTTACTTATGATTAATTTGCACGCAGAATGATATCATCTTCTCTTACAAAAATATACACTAGTAACTTCCGAACTCCTACAGTTCACAATAACCATTATCATTATCCTGCTCTTGTTTTACTCTAAGCGGTGTCGACACAACATGTTTTAAACATGTTGTTAGGTGATTTGGCTACTTATTTAACGAGCGGCCACCCGCCAATCGTCTTACCTTAGTCGCCTTTTACAACACCTTGGTAAGAGGTGGGTGGTTATTTTTTATTATATTATATTAGATTATATAATATTATATTATATAAGAAATACCACTCGCTTCAAGTTTAGAACAAAGATGTCCAACATTTTAAATAAAAAACTATAGGAATGAACAAGTATGAATTTTAGAATATTTTGTGAATACACAAAACGACTATAAAGAACAATTAGATACTCAAAACATTAAAATACATACTGAAGCGCTAGAAGATTTCTCTTTTACATGTGGAAAACAAACGCCTTGGTAATCATGTATCCAGCGTAGCTTAAATATGTCGGCAGTGAGCAACGCAGCCATGGCCGCGGGATGTTCATTCGCAAGATGTTCTGTAATTGGCCCATCTGACTTTTCCTCCTCGTCCTTTCTATTGCTGGAAACAATCCAGCCTCCATCGTCAATAAGCAGACATGACCACGTTGTTCCATCACATTGCGGCTCGCACAAATCTTCGTCTTCCTCTGGGCACTGGCATATAATGTATAATTGTTTTAATAATAAATTAATAAGTAATTTTATAATAGTCTGTAATTTCTGACTGAAAATAATAAATACCCACGTTTATGAGTACGGATTTAGTACCAAGCATAGACCACTTCAAATGAACCAAAGCAAACGGCTGTATTTAAACTGCATAAGATCGTATGGCGTGGAATCTATGACCTAATCCCTAGACGTCTAATGTAGAGAAAGAGAGAGTATATCTGTCTGAGCTTACAACATAATATCACATATTGCATCACTTACTATTTTCAAAGGTTTCAGAACAAGATATAGCAAATTTAATATTATAAATTTGATATGGTACTTACATGAAAGTTAGTAATACTATCGAGCAGATCACGTAGATGCTCAGTGTAAAAGTGATAGCCAGCCACGCCAATAAAGCCTTTGTTAGGGTGGCCAAGAGCTCGCGCTGCGGTCAACCATTGCCATTTGTCTCCCAGCTACAAATTTAAGCAATAGAAAATGACTATTGCACTATGAGAACTGATATGAAAAAGTATGTGTGATGCAAATAACTAAAAGGCTTGTTATAAGTTCAAAGTCGGATGACACAGCGATGGAAAGACCTGTGAGGGTATGTGCCAGACCAAATCATAAGTTACGAGATGCAAAGAGATATAAAGGAACTAACTAATAAAGCCCAACAGTTTGCACGTACAAGTAGTCGCGATAGGTGGGTCGTATGGTTCAAAGACCTGGTGTCACAAGTTGCTGGAGAGGTGACTTCGCACAGATAAAGTGCAGTCTAGAAAAGACGACATTAAAAACTCGCAGTCATACATTATATTTCAGTGGCACAATATTTTTGATTTTGCGAGTATATCCCGTCAGAGACCGATGTGAAGCATTGGATATGTACGAGTATCGGTCGAAATAAAGCAAATACTAACTGGAGGGGGTGACGCATCGCTGTTCCTCAACACCCTGATAGGCGCAACGGGCGCATGGATGATAAGCGTGTCGGGCGAGGCGGCGGCGCGTCGGTACCAAGGCTCCTCTGGGCCCCGGGACCATTCCGATCCTTCAGGGGGCTCTGCGTGCGGACTAGTTGCGCGGTACATTTGCCAACGCATCAAACCACTTTCTAAACAATTGACAATTATAAGGTTTGATATAAAAAATAATATTTCAAGCGTTGTCATGAGTTTATAGAAAATTCAAAAACAAGGGACGATATCGCCAAAAAGAAGGATAATTGGAATTTGGAAAGACAAAAGGAATAAGATATGAAAGAGTTTTGTAGTTGGATAGAAAAGGAGCAGCACCTAGTTCAGACATTTTTTAAATAAGGATGGGATATAAAAGAGAACATTGAAATGAAATGAAAATACATATAATAATAATAATTTAAAGTATGAGTTTCATTTTCTTCATCCTTCAGTTCTTCATACCGTATGAATGCAGAATTCTTAAAACGATTTTTACGAGCATTACACCTATTTTCCCTGATTGTGGTTTATAGCACAAAATTCATTAATTAATCTTTTTTTTGTATTACGAGATCCATAAAAAAACATATGGTTGAGTTTTTAACATTAATCCAGTATTTAAAATTGTTGCAAAAGTAATAATAAAATTATTTTGCTATAATCCGCGATGAAGATCGCTTCGCGGATTATAGCAAAATAATTTTATTATTACTTTTGTATTATGGATCTCCGCCAAGTAACGCCTAATTCTATAAATGATTTAAAATTGTTGCCTATTACATTGAAAATTACCGCTAACAAAGAACGCTATGTTTGAACCCAGCTGGCACGAGGAACAAGTTTCTTCTGCATCCTCATTTTGCATCCAAGGATATGTTGCCACAGATTCCCTGCTCAGTCGCGCCATAAGTTCTTCGTCACCTAAACAGAGTATTATAGTTGTAATATCGCATAAATGTCAGTTCATTTTCAGTTCAGTTTCAAATCTGGTGACTTCTACTTCTTTTGTATGTCAACTGCTTGGTGTAACAACTACTTCTTTTGTACGTCATACTTCACACAATCCATTCATTTCTTTTCGGCCTTTCTCTACTCACCTATCCACTCAAATTCATATTTACACTCGTTTGGGCACATGCTTTTGTTCTATCGACATTACATGTTCATACATTCTTAATCTTTCACTTCTCGTCTTTTCTATAATGAGCGCAACTTTCAGACGTCCCCTTATAAACTCGTTTCGTATTTTATCACACAACCACTTTAACATTCTAATTTCATTTTTTTTATAAATAATAAAACAGAAATATAATTTAATTTAATTCTTGCCATACCATAACCATCATCTGAACTTTTGCCTATTTGCAAATATTCGTCATGTCTCAAAATCTTGATCGCTTCTAATGTTTTTTACATGTTTACTAGAATTTAATATTATGATTAATTAATTTGAACATATCAAAATATATCATAGATGAAGATATGTAATAAAAGATTGTCTCAAGTATAATTGCACAGATATAGGATCTAAGGAATGAAGCGATCGATAAAGTTGTCTAACCTATTAGCTAACTATTATCAATATCTTTAAGTGCTAATGATTTGTAGATTTGAAACTATGACGGATCGACCGTGAAGCGTGTACAGCGACATTATGATAAGAGTAGATTTTAATCGTATCGATTTAGTTTTGAATTTCATTAGTATTACTATGGGCAAAATTTTAACTAAACCTTTTTATAATTTTTCAAAACGAATTTTGATTTGGAAGGATGAGTAAAATGTAAACTAACAAAAAACTAAGTTTACTACTATATTATTATGTAGAAATTTCAATTATCGTTTTGCTTATACTGCCTGAGAATTTTTCTTAGAAAATTCCTAATTTATAACTTTTTAAGTTGTTTATAGTGAATTAGCAACACCCCGTGGTTTCACCGGCGTATATACCGATCTCGTGGTAGTGGAAAATCTTAGTAGATTTTCAACTACCGGGACTCCTTCCTATTTCACTTCCTTTCTTATGTTTTATTTCACTTACTTTCTTATTTCTTAATTACTTCCTTTCAGATTATTAGATATGCAATTACATTCATAATCTAATCAACATACAGATTTTACTTTAGAATGAATATACCTATATCTAATACATTTTTTAATTCGTTTTATCTTTGGAATGGAATGTCCGATTTTAATATTTAAAAAAGTGTTTTACATGTATTGGAACGGTTTTTAATAAAATAGCATTTATTTGAATAAAGATTAATACAGAGGTGTGAAAAATATGGTTTGATTATTGTCGGCACTTTTACCAATTGTTAAAATGTAAAAAGTAGTTATAGTAGGCATTATTACAGTCATTACATATATAGTATTACGGACTGTTTTTGTAGAAATCGATACATCCAATAATACTGTAGAACATTTTTATGATTATCGATATATTACGCAGTGTACGCGATGTCAGATTGTTTTTGATTTTTATTTAGAGATCCCTAATTAAAAATAAAATGGATATAGCCTATGTCACTCATTGAAGATGCAGCTTTTTAATGGTAAAAGAAATTTTGAAATCGGTCCTGTAGTTTTTGTGTGAAAACATTACAAACATACATACAATTTTTTCTTATAATATTAGTAACAAAGAAATGAAGATATTTTGAACGTAGAGCGTGGCGAACTTTTAGATATTATTTATTATCTTGTTATTATGTTTTTTTTTATATAAAATTTTTGTTTATGAATGATAGATAAAGATATATCGCTACTCACGCATGATCGTATCGTACTCGTAATCTAATAATATCTATATACATATCCGGCTTTAACGAAAATATGGCTAAGTTAGTTTTGTTATAATATTTTTTTACATGTTTATTTTAACAGTTGTTTTGTGGGAAATTGCAATTAAGCGTAGCGTAGCGCTTACAAAAAAACTATCTCTACTAAACTATCTCGTCATAAGCGAAAACAATAAGTTATTTATGTTCTAAACCAGGGCTTCTTAAACTGTGGGTCGCGAACCCCAGGGGGGTCGCGACACTACTGAAAGCAAAAGGCGTCGCAAAGATCTGATACTTTTCAATCATTATTGATAAAACTACATGGCTGCAGCTGTCCTTTAAAGAACTTTTCTAACAAAGATTTATTGATATTTCTCCTCCTAAGTACCTTCATTACCCCTTTTCATTAAATTTAAGTAAATAGATTTTATTAAATTTATGATTGGTTAGTTTACAACAATTATAAATAAAATTTTAAAATTAGTATACACGCAGCGTACAAATATAAATACAAATAAAAATCATACAAAATACTATTGTACTTTTATTATAACTATTTTTTGAAAAAAGTGGCAATGCAAAACTGTATATTTCATTATATGGAGGAGGGGGTCGTTTAAAATTTCCTAAGTTTGAAGGGGGTCGCTATATAAAAAAGTTTAAGAAGCCCTGTTCTAAACAATATGATGCAAAGATAAAAAGTAGGTATATAGTATTATTACATTGATAAGTTTTCTCCCGCACAGTGGGTTTTATGGGTGTGAATAAATGGTGAATTTTCCGCATCGCAAAATCCGATTCATTTTTTCGCCGTTCGATAAAATGCAGCACCTCGTCTTTTCGATTGTTGAAGTGGGGATCAACATGTTGACAATATAACCTGAAAAAGAACTTTTATTTAATTTTTGGTAAAGGTCATATATATTTATTTAAGATATAAAATATATATTTAGCCATGTGGTATCCGGTTTAGTAGAATAGACCACCCTCATTTCTTACCGTGGTGTCGTAAAAGGCGACTAAGGTAGGTCGACCCGCCGTGTTATATAAGACTGAGTAAAATAGACCACCCTCATTTCTTACCGAGTGTCGTAAAAGGCGACTAAGGTAAGTTGACCCACCGTGTGGTATCCGGTTGAGTAGAATAGACCACTCGCTTTCTTACTGATATGCCGTAAAATACTAGGGTAAATTGACGTCGGGTAGGCGGCCAGTCGTAATATACGTAGCCAAATCAAGTAACAACATGTTTAACATGTTGTGCCGACCGGACTTAGAGTGGGATAAGGGCAGGGAATATTATCATATTGTAAATAACTTGACACTACTATAAACCATGTCTTCGTGGAAAGGTTCCATGAATGCCTTTTACGAGTTGTTTCACGTTTTCAAGTTGTGAATGATCTTATTTCCTGAATTGATTTATGTAAAGTACTTAAACAAACTACTATTTAACATTATTCACTGATTACTTAAAATATGTAATTTAAGTACATACAAATTCATTGTTAACCTTCTAGCTTCTAAAAGAGGTACGGCTTTGGAAAATACATTAATTCATCAAATACATCAATCTTATCATTATTGTTTCCTCGGAACATTATCTAATAACTCACCACCTATGAAAATAAATTATCTTTAAATACTTTCAAAATGAGGAATTCATAATAGACTAACCAGTCAGGATGTACTGAAAAATCCGTTGTAATCAGAGCCTTCCACGCTTCTTCTGCTAATTTTTGAGTAAATATTTTTTCAGGTACAGCGTGTTTCGTATTATATTTTGGCAAGGAGACTACCACTGTATAATGATCCATCACTCGTTTCCAGAAATAATCCTTTTTTCCTAAGATCACTCGCATGCCACCTTCGTATAAACTTTTAGCGTCCATTGTCTTATGACCATTTGCTTGGTCGATCACCAGCGTGTTCCTGAACTGATAAAAATGTACAATTTATACAAACCACAACAAATTCAGCTTGAGTTGACGTAGATCTGAAATTTCGGTATCATTAGTATATAAAACAAGTTTAGTTGTATGAAATAAATAATGAATTCGTCAAAATGCTATTTGCGTGTGATCTATATCGTCATTCATATATATAGTGTTTTTGTTGTTTTACCTAAGTTTTCTCGAGGTAAATAAGTCGAGTTTTGATGGTTAGTCTAAACCTGAATTTAAACGCTAGGGCTCCAATAATATGAGGAATGAGGTCCTAATTATGTTATTGAATACTTGACACTATCGCTAAGTCGCTGCCTGACAGGGGACTTCGTACTTATAATATCAATATCTGAGTCTTAAATAGTATATGTTTGATACATTCAGAATTAGTGTATTGATTAAGGGATATAAGTCACAGTGGTTGACCGATTGTCACGGTTGTGTAAGACGGTTTTTTAATTAAAGATATTAACAATGTATGCTAATGTTACCCATTAGTATGTTATCATAAATTTATGCCAATATTCCATTATATACCTACTGTTTTCTTGACTAACTCCAGAATAAGTAAAGTAGGGCTTTGAACAATGCCCCGTTTACAGAACATGCTACTTTATAGAAATTGGCGTTACTTTGCGGAGGTCCATAATACAAAAGTAATGAGAATATTATTTTGCTATATTCTCATTACCTTTGTAGAACATGCTACGTAAATTGTGAGCCGGAGCCACAGCTGGCGTGATAATGGCCTAAAAGTATATAGGCTGATTGATTTAAGTGCTCTTTGCTTTCAATTTTTTTATTTGAAGACCTGTCTTCATTCATAAGAATGTATTATATGGTTATTTTTAACTGGTATCTTAGCGTTTAAACCAAATAAAATAAGGGGTTGGTTATTTCTCTTAAATCAGTATTTTAAAGGAATCGCTTTTTTAGCACCAATAAAACCTTAAATCTTTAATCTAATAAGTAACGTATAGAATAAATATTTAGTTTCCCTACTTTTGTTTATCAATCAATAAAAAATTCTGTCATTGATAACAACGAATATGGAAAACTAAGAAATCATGTTATCCGGAAGATATATTGCACTTATTAAGAAGCTTCTATTTGTTTCTATGCAGCGTTGGTTCGTAATTCTTTGATCAAAGTCTCATGATATCTTTTGAGTCATTCAAATGTATGATGATTTTATGGTTACTTCGATAATCAGGTAGGTATTTAAGATATGTTGGATTTATCAGGTATTACCGTTGGATTAATTAAAGTATTTTTAAATTTGTGTTTTATTAATTTGTTGATGAAGATGTCACGTGCTTAATGAAGTATGTTACATTAAAACCAATGGTTGGTCAGTTATGGCGGGTGTATGACACATTAATTGAGTTATTGCAAAATTATCATCTACTTTGGAACCATATTGCTGTTTGTATTTTTTTAAAAATTGGTTTTTTCGATTTTCAATACTGTTAAAGAGCCTGGGTTAGATAACCCAATGAATACGTAATATATCAACTGGTTAACCTTTAAAAATACGTACATTAAACCATTCTTGAAGGTAATGCCGGGGTAAATGATCTTCGGCTGGTTGTTCAAGATCAAGAAAATCGACGGTGCGATATCCAGGCTTTAATATATCGCCATCAAACTGAAAGATAAACGATAACATAAACATGTATCAATAAAAAATATAAAACTAGTCAAAATTAGTGCGGACCTGACACTTCATTAACGATCCTATATTAAAAGATACAACCAATAATGGCAATTTACAATTTCAGTAGGGAGTTAAGCACGATACAGAGTCTTATCTAACCTCAATATTTAAACACACATATGCATATAGAATAGATTATAGATAGAGACAAGGAGAGAATACTAGCGTATAGTAGTTTTCATATTATACACGAGTAATCTCTCAGAAAGAAAGTTGCATTGAGATGAAAACTTTTATCAGACTGCGTGAATATTTTTAACAGTTAATTGCCATCGCAAACGGCGTGAAAGCTCGTTCCTATATAGAGAAGCAAAAGTAAGGCTGTCTGTCCACGGTTCCTGTCGGAACGGAGCGATGCAGCGGAGTCGAGCGAGGGAGTTATGCGGAGCAGAGTTGCGTAGTGTGTCTGTCCATTGGAGTGAAGTGAGGAGGCGGAGCGGAGCGAGGAGGTAATGCGGAGAAAAATTGCTGACTGTGCTTTTCAATATGCTGAGCACGCGACGATGCATTTTGAGTATTCGGTAGCGGACGATTGCCTAATTTGCGCGGGTGCGCCCGTATTCAAACTCGCTTTCCTTTTCCGTTCCGCTTCGCCGCACCGCTTCCCAGTTTGTTTGAATTCTAAAATATTCTATAGTTTCCATGTCCTCTGAAGAAGAGCGGAGATTTGGTGCAATCCTATTGGTTAATATTTCTACGTTCTCCGCCCAGCAGCCTCTCTCTGCTCCGATGTACAGGCAGATAAGTTTGCAACACGTAGTGTATTGAAATGGACCATATTTACTAAATATTTACGTTATAGGAACTTTAAAAACGTAAAGTAACGGCCTACTACAACACAGGAGTCTTGTAAGAGTAGTATTAAAAAATTAATTATAATGTTCAGTATAAGAGAATTTTCAATATTGTACATTCTTTCAGACTATTTTAGGAAAAGTAAATAAGATAGTGAACACCAATATCATGTTTCACTAAGACTTAATAAATTACATTGAATATACGTTTCTATCAATCATTATCAGGAGATAAGCGCAACGAAATTTCGCAATTAATTTTTGTGTAGTGCAATGGTATGTCTTTAGATCATGGTTTAAAGTAATTTATATCAAATAGTATGGCTTAACACACTACTTTATTACTAATAACGTATCCTTACGAATAAAGTACATGATAAAGATAATTACATTTTATAATGATTAGATTTTGTGACTTGCAAACTTTACTTATTGCAATTTTTATTTATTCATTTACAAAAGTCTCTAAATTATTAATAAAATAAACGATTCTAACATATAAAATAAAATGACTCCGAATTCTTTTATTTCTTTCTTTATTTAAGAATTGTGTTAATTTATTAGAAATAAATGCATTAGATTAAAAAATTAACGCCTTAATGCTCGCAGCGACATCTCACCATAGAATAATGGAGAAGGAAAGCCTAAAATGTGTCCTATTACAATAAAGAAAAAGCAAATGACAGTGTATCTATTTGTCTCTCTTTTTTATGTGTGATTAAACACTGATAAGTATACGAGTTTCATCTTCCCTTTCATTATTGTTTGTGACATTCTTACTTACAGGCCTACCTATAGCTTCCCTATATAACTCTATGCTTCACACAGGTCACTAACACACAGCGTCTTCGCCGGCGAAGACGAGGTCCCAGATTTCAGATATCGGTTGGTCGTGGCTTCTTGCCACCCTTCCGTCGTCGTCGTAATCAAAGTCATACCATCAGCCCTCCACTACACGTCGTCCTAAGCCGTGTTCTGGCTTCACAGGAGGCACCCCTAGGACGACGTTCCCTGACGCTAGTAGAGCTTCTGCGCTCTACTCTCCGCATTTCGCAACTTCGGTGATGCTTCTGCGCACGCCCGTCCCGCCCGGTGACGCTGTAAAAGCCGTTAGGGCTAACAGCATATAGTCAATTCGAAAAAAAAACAGGTCACTATTGGGTGTAAAGAATGTTGTGAGAAGGGTATGGTGATAGGATACATTATACATATATACATTTACATTTATATTATACATACCTACATATTTCTGTATAATCAAATACATTATCATTATGATTCAACTAGTTTAAATTGTGGTCGGATATAATTATGACGAATATCACAAGTAAGGATTACTTACGATTGGTTTCCAGTTATCGTGAATAACGATATTACCTCGATGATCCACAATAAACAATGATCCACCTGCACCAACCTACAAAACGGATTAGGAGTACTTATTTTGATATGACAAATAAAAAGTTCAATATATAGATATGATTTTAATGATGATTTTATTCATAATAACAATAGTGAAATTCCTGTGCCGCACCGAAATCCATATCTCGAAAAAACAAATCCATCATTTTAAGCTTTTTTGAATGCCTATGTATTTGTTTTTACTATTACTAGATAACTGGACTATGATGGGAGGAGTTTCAAGAAAACTTTTTTTATTTTGTTTCCTCTATACGGACTCCACATTTTGAATAAAATTATACTTACACTTAGGTGCAGAAACAATTTCGCATCTACTATGTCAGGCTGAATAGAGAAATTTAAGCGACTTGGACTGTCTAGCGGATTGTTTCCCAACGTAGTGCCCAAACCTTACAAGGGGGAAAATAATTTATAAGGGGGGGAGGCGTCGTGCATTTGAAAATGACACAAGTAACATTTTCGCTCCGGTTCATATACTAGTAACATTATATAGTAGTAAATTATATAATAAATAAATACTTTTGTTGAAGCATATTTTATGTTTTTGTAGTAATTATATTTTGGCAATTTTCCAACAGTCATCGCTAGTTTTAATAGAACTTAATGCCTTTGAATTGTAATAGTCATAATTAAATGAAACATGTTGATAATTTTCCACAAGAAGCATTAAGGAGCACTTAAATGCCGTGTTGTCTTTAAACAGTTATCACTAATTAACGCGTCACAAACTATTTTGTAGGTAGTTTATGACGCATGTAGTCACAACTAAGTGTCGTTATCTACTGATGTCACTTTCAACTACAAACGCCGTGTGGTATCCGGCTGAATAGAATAGTACCACCCTCATTTCTTACCGAGGTGTTGTAAAAGGCGAATAAGGTAAGTTGACCCACCGTGTACCTCGGTTTTTTTCTAAAAACTCTTTTTTCTCTTTTCTCATAAAATATAGAGAATTTTTATACCATAGACAGTTTTATACCATTTAATAATAATTTCTATGTAAAGGTTATGTGTAAGGTATCAGAAAGCTGTATAGGAGAAAACGGTGAAGTAGATGCCGTAGGTGTTTGTCCACTCACCAAGTGATAAGGGAGAATAAGTTTGAGATGATCAATTGGTATGTCAACGCCAGCAACTCCCAAAAGTCGGTTAACAGGATACTAAAAAATATAATTAGAAATCATCATTTAGTGTAACTAAAAATATTAAAAACATGCCTGCGATTTTGTCTATGTGGTATCGGAATTAAAATATCATATACTAGCTTCTACCCGCGACTTCGTTCGCGTGGACTGTTGTGTGATATTTCGATAATAGATGGCGCTTATCAATGTCATCCTATTCCTGTAAAATTAACAGGATTTCTATAGCCTATGTGTTATTCCTGTGTATTATAACTGTACCAAATTTAATCGATATTGGATCAGTGAATTTGCCGTGCAAGAGTAACAAACATACATCCATACCCACAAACATTCGTATTTATAATATTAGTAGGATATTAATCCAGTCTGTAAACTATCTGTGTGACTAATTTCATCAAAATTCGTTTAGACTTTTTAAATGATTAACGTATGTCTAAATGTACAACAATCTTTTATCTTTTTAGACTAGCTCGTTGGTACAATGGACCTTCCATCAGTGTCCGCGGGTCGCGGGTTCGATTTACAAAAAAAAAATAATAAAAAAAAAATTGAAGTATATATTTAAAATTAATTATGTACATATTTACCAGTTGTCTGTCACCCATTACACACGTATTAAGTTACTTACTTTGGGCATAGACGGCCTTGTGAGTAAATGTCCCTTAGTATGTTTATTTTTTTTATAAATTGTCTTATAGTATTATATTTTATTATCTGGAATTTTGGCATACTATCTTAAAAAATGTCATGCATGCATCAAGATTTTTTGTTAAATCACTTAACCGATTAGTTTACTAAAAAAGCCTGATTTTTAGATCTAGATGTAAAACACGTCGATGCGATCAAAAGAACCTTCTCGAACAAATATGTGCCGTCAATGAAAAAACCTATGTACAGCTTTAGGCAAAAGAAAAAAATAATAAAATATATAATTTATTCGAGTGTGGTTGTTTTATGAATTACCTAATTAGTTATTTTAAATCTAACATTTATAATTTTTAGAAATGATTATAATAGTTTATGATTTCGTTCCAAGAAAAAATGAGAATAAGAGAACAAGATAAGAATATAAAAACTATATTCATATCTAATATATCACCAAAACTGTAATCGTTTTCCAAGATAATTAAATTGAAACGCTAACAACAAAGATGTCATTTCGAAAAAAAGGTTCGTTGCTTGTTGTCAAATGTACTATAAAAACTATTTCATTTAAATATCGCTTATCATAAGTGATATATATTTTTCAATATTATTTGCT
This sequence comes from Morpho helenor, assembly GCA_029227775.1. Lineage (NCBI taxonomy): Eukaryota > Metazoa > Arthropoda > Insecta > Lepidoptera > Nymphalidae > Morpho > Morpho helenor. The sequence continues at coordinate 10,960,296 of JARGCU010000006.1, forward strand.
ACGTATTTTGCACGCTACGTTTAACGCGATTGCTTAAAATGAATTTACTCAAATCCTAAGCCTGGATTACGATAGCGTCCAATTTCCCGTTAATCCGATAAAACGTTTTATATAATGTAATTTTGTTAACGCGGATGTGTAAACAGAATTTTAGCGCGCACATTTTATATTTTTGCATTGTTTAATTATACCAGATAATACATTAAAATTTATTGACACTTACGATATCTCTAAATAATATTAGGAGTACACAAAATGTACATTACCGATCTGGTAGAATTCCTTTGTTTTTCCTGAAAATAATTAGATAACGATAAGTAAATGTTAGTTCAAATGATTAATGAGGTAATGTTTTTATACAGTGAATAATGCCTAATGAATACACGAGTATCATAAAGATATGCTAATGGTTAATAATTTAGAATAGAGATTTCGGCTCTTCAGACTTTAGATAAAGTATTCTGAGAACAGTTTCGGTAAAATATCGCATATTTTTATCTTTCTTCTTTATATAGTGACGAAAGAATCAGATATAAGGTACGTCTATAAAACTATTGTGTAGCCATATAAAAAAAAAAAATTGAGATATTACAAATTTCTTTATTGTATATTGATAAAAATGTGAAAATTATTCTACAAAAATCTACGTAATAGTGAATTCACAGTTACTGTAAGTTGTAACTACCACAAGTTTCACAAGTTACTGATAATGTGTCGGATATTTAACCGACAAATAAACTAAGTAGCAGATCAATGTGTCTAAAAAGAGACTAGCAGATGAACAAAATAAGTATAAGTGTAAGTATTATTTTATTGTCAATTTAATTTTGTTATTATTTAAGTATTTATTGGTAACTTGTGAAACAGGCTCAAAAAGCAAGGTAATAAAGAAAGATCACAAGTCTTTTTTTAAACCCATAAGTTCTAGCCCGGAATTTAAGCTTGCGAACCCTTAGCGACCCGAACTGTATAAAATATAAAATAAATAAAAAAGTAGCTCACCTCGTCTAAAACTTTCGTAATATTCTGTAACAACAAAAGACAGATATATAAAAAAGTGGGTAAGTACTTGGAAATTTGTATCAGGTTAAATCTTCAAAATATTATAGAGTTTGCAGTCCCACAAACAATCATGTCATATGGTTAAACAACTAAATACTTGTATTAAAAAAAAACAGAAAGCAAACTTTACTATTGTATAACACGCAAGCTTTATCATAATTATTAGATTAATTCTTACTAATAATAGTTATATACAATCTAATAATTATCTATAGCCTTCTACTTACTTCTACAGTGGTACCATCGAAGACTGGTACTGACACGCTCACTTGTAGTCTATAGTTTATTTCTTCACCTTCATAGTATTGCCCATATTTTTCCTACAAAGAAAATATAATTGAAAATTTCATAAGAGTAATACCTACATTTGTACCACCTCCTTGGATAGGACATAACACTAACCAGCTTCCGCATATGCAGGTAATCTCCATATTGACGCGCAGTAGTCAGAAACTGGTCTTTGTGACGCCGTAACTCACTGTACCTGTAAACTTGTTCCGTATTTTCCTTCTGTTGCCAATAAAATTCGCTTCGACGAGGATCCTGTAAGAAGTATTGACACAGGGTTCGCGTTCAATCCTAAACGTCGAAGAATATGCGAGAATAGTCAAATTAAATTTATTATTTCGTAAGTGGTTTATAATTAAGATAGATTTTGTAAATATCAGGCCTGGAGTCTGCATATAGAAGCTATTGGAGCTTCGAACATTAAAGTCAGTCTCTTTCTGAATGTTGATCTTCTTATTTGAATTCATTTACCGTATACAGTAAGTAAATTTAGTATCCTAGAGTCATAAGTAACTAGAGTATCAAATCAATCAAATCAAATTTATTTAATCAAGTAAACAAAGATTGCATATACAATAAGGCTTAACATTAAAACTTCTTTTTAAGATATTAATCAGAACCGAATTTTAACCAAGAACTGGCTTCTTTCCTAGATTTTTTACAATCTGTGTGAAGGAGAACTAGCCCTCACCGTTTCAAGTAAATATAGTATCCTAGAGTCATTAGTAACTCGAGTATCACGCATTTGAAATCTGTGTTGATTTAATGTTGCTTGGGTACGTCTGTGCCTTATTACTTGTTTTGTGCTCTTTCCTAAAATAATATTTTTGTGTATGCATACCTCAACGTTTGCATAAACGTCGCTGTACACTCTTAGCCGGTGTTTCCGTTGTGCTACCAACGGACGCTCCATCACCCGCAAGATGTTCATCACTTGCTCTGTGACGTCAGAATGTGTAATGAGCTCTGCGAAGTAACCATCTCTATCACAACTCAACGAATCTCCGTACAGGTGTGTGTTGTCTCGTAAACCGTTCACGTCGTGTAGCCAAAGCACAAAGAGTCTAAGAAAAATAAGGAAGAATAGTTGTTAAAAGAATGAATATCTAAATTGCTGTAATAATTAAAAATTAGAGCATATTAATATAGTCTCATTAGTATTGATGTAACATTAAAGTCCTTTAGTTTGTTTGGACAATGCTCATTTGTTTTAAGTCAACTATATGGTACGTATGTAGATAATATACATCTGGAGTGGAGTGCAAAATGTTTTTTTTAAATAAAATATATAAATAAGGGAAAGTCTCAACGTTGTGCCCCATAGATAAGATGAAAAGTGGAAAATTCTACAATGAGGAGGGCAGAAAATTATATGACTAAATGAGTGCTAAATAAAAAATCAACTAAAAAATACGGTAATGTTTGACATGCATATATTTGTAAAAAATAAAGATTAAAGTATTATAGAAGATTAAAGTATGAAATGCATATACTCCTTTTATATAAAAGGAGTAGCGCCGAGTAGACGAATGATAGAGGAGCAAAAAGCTATGTGCCGGCCCCAATCTGAGTGGATAGGGCATGATGATTTTCAATATAAGCGTACCTGATTTGTCCTTCAGGGTCAAGGCGGCGCATCAGTTCAGTATAATTGTCATAGAGACTGTCCGTTAGCATGACAATCGCTTGCTGGCACGAGGGCGGTCTGTCCGTTGGCTTGCGGTGTTTCTTCAGTAGTTGTACAGAGTAATCCAGAACGCTTGTCATCCATGTCTCGTTTATCATCTTTTGTTGCTTTAGAGCGGCCATCATCGCTGCTGAGTTTACATGATTCGCCTGTCAATATATTAATTGATAATATAATTAAATTACTAGATATTCAAATAGATTCTCTATTTTTGATTCGGAAAACTGCTCGTGCCCAGAAGAGCCAACAAGGAACACTACAGCATAACTAATTACAGTTTTCCATTGCTATCTTGTTCAAGGTTAAAAAATAGCTAATATCCACGCATTCTTAACAAATATGTAGTTACAGTTATTCGTTTATTATTATTTACGTAATTAGTTACTTTTCGTTATTAGTTATTTACGTAATTACAGTTTTTCATTGCTATCTTGTTCAAGGTAAAAAAATAGCTAATATCCACGCATTCTTAACAAATATGTAGTAGGTTTTTTGTATCATCCTCCTTTAAGGAAGTTTTTTAAACTTCTGTTATGCCAATATTTTTATAATTTCTTTTAATGTTAATTTTTTTCGTAATTATTTTTTCTAATGTTATGTTCAAAAGTAAAGTAGAGGCCTTTTATTATCTTTGCTGGATATACGATTCCTCTTTACTTTTTTGAGAGAAGAGTTAGACATTAGACGCATCGCGTTGCTTAAATGCCGATTGGAAGGTTATATAATATATCCAGAATAATCTAGAGATATGCAGGTTTATCACGATGTTTTCCTTCATCGAAAACATTTGATAGATTGTAAATATCAATTAGGCATATAACACAAAACTCATTGTTTACACGGTCTAATTGTTTGGCTATTACAGCTTGGTTGTTTTGTTAAACTGTTGTAATTAACAGAAATTGGCATCCGTCATATTTCAAGACAAAAAGTGTATAAAATACCCGAATTATACAATAATAAAACTTGTTGTCGGCAGATTTTTATCTTTTTATTTTTAGCAATCATAGATCGAGCATTAACATAGATAGTGATCTTGTTGAAGTAAAGATTTTTTAGGAATTGATATCAACTAACAAGATTTGTTGATTGTTGCTGATTGATTAACGACAAGGGAGCAAAGATTATTAGCGAGGTTAAGCGTTTTAACTGGAATCATAAAAAAAATATTACATTTCTGTTAATTGCTTCTACAGTTAAGCTTTAATTCTTTTTTTTTAGAATAATAATATTAGTTTTTTGACAAAAGACCGAACTTGAAAAAAAAGGAAGAAAAGAAATGAAAAGAAGGCCGATTTTCCAGCTGAGTTGTTTCTATACTGTAACCCTGTATATAGTGGCGAAATTTACCTTTGTATTCTGAGGATATTAAAGAAGTTTGTTATTGCCTGAAAACTCAGATTTTTCCAAAAGATTGTTTGTTATCTTTTCACTTCGTTATTTTATCACATCGACGATTTTTATAATGATACCAAGCTAAATCGATTTATCATCCCTTAAACCCCCTGCATACTAAATTTCATAAAAATTGTGGGAGCTGTTTCCAAAACCAGCAACAAACTCTCTTAACTATAGTAGTTACATTTCATCATTACTATATATTTTTATTTTTAATTTACAAAACTAATTTTACATGTTCTTAAAACTTAATTTAGTGCTTAGAAGCTCTAGTTAAGCAAGTAATGCCTTTACTAGGAGCTTCCACCCTCCCATAATTCTATATACATGTAAAAACATAAAAAATTCAATTCAATAAAAAAAAGTGTTAACTCCTGTTAGCGTATTGTATATATTGTGTATTCCGGTGCGGGCGTGTGTGTGTGTGTGTATGTGTGTGTGTGTGTGTGTGTACTATATATACAAGCATTGCCTGTTTAAAGCAAATATATACTTACCGGCACAAGTTTTTCATTAAAACATGCAATGGGCGACTGTACCATTACATTGAAACGTAGTACGTTCACTTGATCATCGTCTGTAAGGGCACTGAGGAGAGCCAGGGTAAATTGTTCGGCTATCACTATGTTGGAAGAGTTGCTCATCGAGCCAGAAGCGTCAAGAAGGATAAGCACGTCCCGCGGAGCGCCGCTAGCACTCACGTACCACGGCCGTAGTCTACAATCGTAAAGTTCTTCACCGCTTATCTTCAATTTATACATGCTGGGCCACAAAGCAGCTGAAAAAAGGCATACTTCATGCGTTACCATAGAAATTACCCAAAATATAGACTTATATTCTTCACGTGCGTTGCGCTATTTATTTACTAATCCTAAATAATCTTAGACAACATCAAAAAACTTAAATTTGAACTGGCATTGTATATATCTTAATTTTAGCTAGTTTAAAATAAAAATACGAACGTGATAATTAAGACGGAAAAATATTTCGAAGAATAATATGTTATTTTATTCTTCGGATGGGAAAATATTTAATAAATATTTTTTTAATAGACTGTCACAAGAATAATTATTCTTTCAGAAAGAAATACGGAAATCACATAGAGAAAGTATCGTAAATACGATTATAATGCTGACGTAAAAAATGTAATCGCTAGTTACAATATTCTGTGTTCCATTCTCAAGTTAGTACCAATAATTATCAGCAACATACTCAAGTTTCCTAGGACAAAATTAATCCAGTTGTTGACTGGGGAAATCCCTCATATCTATGGTACTCTAGAATGTATTAATTAGTCTAAAGTAAAGCTCTTTGTTTAAATGTCGGTATCCCTTTTTGATGTCAGCATAGGGCTGCAGAGCAATGCCAACACTGTGGCCAAACTCAGGTTAGCAAGGTTGAGTTGAATCGCCAACTCAACTGTGGGTCAAAGAAACTCGCTGGTTGCTCGTTTCTAACTATTCGCTTATACCAAATTGGTGGAATATACATCAAGTATTTATATAATATAGTAACAATATAATACTTACCAGGATAATGGCGTAAAAATCCTTTTGCACTGCACATATATTGGAAATCCAATGTAGCATCTTTTGCATAATTTTCCCGAAATGTAGTTATCAATTCTTCAGTCCAGTAAATATGTTCCAGAACCCTAGTATCTGCAATGACTTATGTGCATTACTAAAAAAAATAATTAGAAAGGCTTAATATGTTCATTGTGACTTGAATTGCACCATTCACAATTGATAACAAGTCAAGTTAAAAGCTTTTAACCAAATTTTATGTCCCAACACCTAACCATTAAGGAGTTCTCTCGTCTAGAGCAAATCCTGGCAGCATCAGGTCATGCTTATCATAAACATGCATTGTCATTAGGACTTTAGTAGTATGTAAAATTTCAGCTCAATCGGACACCGGGAAGTGGGTCAAATTTAACTTGCAAAATTCTACCCTCACATACATACACGGCAATTAAAAAAAGCTTTTAAAAATAAGGGTAAACAAATAACCTTTACACCTTACAAAGGTGTCCATTTAACATAATTTTTTCTACCATTTAAGCAATAAATAACATCTTATAAGTATGGTATAAACATTTTCATTTTGTTATTCAAACCTACCACGGTTAAGGTACAGTGAGATATTGTACATGTTGCCAACATTATTGTTTAAGAGACTTCTTTTCAACACAAGAACCACTCAACATTAGCAAGTTTTTGTTGGAATGATACGTCGTAATACAAAAGTAGAAGTATACATGTAGTCATAACGACAGAATCATTTGTTCTCACCACATTCAAATACCTCTGCTGCAACGTGCACGCTGGTCCGTTCTAAAGATACTTTAGCATCAAAGTGAGCGCTATTCGCCAAAACTACTTTTTCTCGACTAATGCAACTCAAAGGTTTGTCAAATTCCATTTCAGGTTTATCTTCTTCCGTAAGTTCATCTAATTTCTGAAATTTATTAATTTCATTATTAGATGTTATTGTACGAGAAAATACAATGTAATATAATTTATCATGAAATAATTTATAGAAATAGGCGTTACTTTGCAGAAGTTTATGTTTAAAAACAATAATAAACGCTCATTTCATTTACATTTTATACGCTTCTGGAATATGTTTGTAGCACTGTAATTTGTTAACGAATTTATTATACTACATCAAAAATAGATATTAGGTAAGCTCGAGAACAGTATCGACTGGCTCGTTAGCGCAGTTTGCAGTGACCCTGCCTTCAGCTCTGTGGGTCGGGGGTTCGATGCCCGCCGATTGCCAATATATTCTATAACCAATTCTTTAGTTCAACTGGGTGTATATATGTATATATTTACCAGTTGCACCTGTCACCCATAGCAAAAGTATTAAATACTTACTTTGGGGACGGACGGCCGTGTGTATAATTGTCCTATATATAAGTATAGTATAGAAGTACGTTAGAGTCATTTATGAAGTCACCCATAAATGAACGATTAATGAATATCTTAGTGCGACAGTAGCTAAAGGGAAATATGGACTTTTGGGTCCAATTGTAATAGGTTGAGGTATAGCATGAAAAAAGCGAGATATGCATTATTTGTGATTCAAAATATTAAAAAATTAGCGCAATTTGCAACCTTGAAATTGAAAAATCTTTAAACGTGTGTTTGGCACAAATAAAATATGTTATCGAAAGAGGGTGGTCTATTCTGCTCAGCCGGATACCACACGGCGGGTCAGCTTACCTTAGTCGCTTTTTACGATATCTCGGTAAGAAATGAGGGTTGTCTACTCAGCCGGATACTACACGACTTACATGACTAAATCAATATAAATAATTATAAAACTAATTAATTTAAAATAATCTTATACAGTTTTATAGTTTGTATTTGTTAAATATTTAAGAAATTAAAGTCAATATTGATTTTTGTTTAGAAATCGATTAATTGTTTGTTTTGTCACTATTGTATTTACGATTATCTATGCTTTTGTATTAGGTATTAAGTTTTGTATTATTAGAAAAGTAATATTTGCTGTAATCCGTGATCTTTGCGTAAAAAATATCGGTTATCTATTTATCTTAGATTATCTACTTAGATATGTTTAAGCGGACCAAAGCCAGTAAAAAGGAATCAATAAAATTTATTTAACATTAAGGGCGGAGTGATAAACAGGGCCTAGGACGTCATCAAACCATAATCCGTCACTGGTAATTACTAAGTTTTTAATAACTGTATTTATTTCTAAGAAATTAAAAAAGTTTCCAAAACAGTTAATAAGTTTGTATTACCTTTGTACCTTCTAACAAAATAAATGTGTTTTTGAAATTAAATAATACAAAAAACATCTAATACTTACAACACTTCCAGTAAAGGTATATTCGGGAGGAGGAAATTTTCTTTTAGTTGCTAGTTCTTCGGCCTTTCTCATGATCGCATCCGCAGTTCGACCTCGTCTCTCTAACAATTCTTCCAATGATTTTGCCGCTTTCTCAACAATAGCCGATCCATTGCGCAATTCCATCTTTATATCCGAAAATCCCTTTAGAAGAACGTCTCTTCGTACCATTAGATTCTCATTTTCTTGTAATTTGATTGATATTTCTCTGGCCCAATCTTGCACTCTGCGTGTATAAAATATTTATTTACTTTTGTGTTACTAATCTTATACATAAAATGAATGTTTATTTGTATGTCCTTTATAGACTCCGAAACAGCTGGACCGATTTAATTGAAATATTCAGTCAGTTTTTAGAATGACCCAGCGGATGATCCTATAAAGTTTGTTGGCGATCGGTGCGTTTATTTTAAATGATGGGTTTTGTTTCGGGGGGAATTCTAAATGAGAATGAGCCACAGCAACACGTGGCCGGACAGCTAGTTCTACTACCTACTAATATTATAAATGCGAAATTTGTGAGTATAGATGGTGTTTGTTACTCTTACACGGCGAACGAATATCCATGAAATTTGGCACAATTATTCCTTATACACTGGGGTAACATATAGGCTATAAAAATCCTGTTAATTCTACAGGAATAAGATGTCATTGAAAAGCACCATTTATTATCAACCTATCATGCGACAACGTTATTACCTATAATAACATTCATAACGCATATTTCAAATAGACTAAAGATTTTAAATATATGCTGTACTAAAAATAATCACATTGTTACTTACAAATTCAATGTTATCAGTTTAAGCATATTTTTCTTCTTCTTCTTCTTCGGCGGTTCGTACCCAATTTGCGACACGTTAGTAATTTTTAACGGCACACTATAAGTTTTACTTTTATTCACTAATAAATGCCCTTGGTGTTCTTGAAGGGATTTCTTGATACTGTCCATAGAATTACTTTTGAATGGCATATAACGAATGGTAAGTATAATTTCACAATGTAAAATTATAATCAAGAAATGTTTGAGACTAAAAAACATGTTCGCGTATATTTATTACTTATAGACAGATACGTTCTCGGTTTGTTAGAGAAAAGTGAGAAATTGAAGGCGGGCGTCGATCTCGCTCGCTTTGGACAGACTCCGTAGCCGCATAGGGTGTCAGAGTCCCGCCGTTTAGGCGCCAGTCTCCCCTTGCCAAGGAAATGATACAATGACCTATATCTATACTAATATTATAAAGAGAAAAATTTGTATGTATGTTTGTAATGTTTTCACACAAAAACTGCTGGACCGATTTCAAAGACTTTCATCATTTGAAAGCTGCATCTTTACTGAGTAAAATAGGCTATATTACATTAAAAAAAATAGAGATCCGTAATAAAAATGTAATAAGGTGTAAAAAAAATAGTCATAAAAATTTGTCATCACTAACGAAACATTGATGATACTCTTAACAAAAATAAATCAATAGTCCGATATAGTATACTTTCCACTGCCATGAGATCGATATGTACGCGGGTGAAACCGCGGGATATTACTAGTACTATATACAGTATTGTACATTCAGTTCTGTATTGCGTTTTCGTTTTAGGTGCTTATATATGCTTTCTAAATTGACAAGCCCGTATACTCACGATGAATTGTTCTTACTATACCTGACTGAAGCAGCAACAGATACCTTAACTGTATATAAAGACCTTAGATTACCTCAATACCGCAATTTTGGATTTTTATATAGTATATTTAGTCACATGAGTAAATAAAACAACTAACCAGCGCTATAGTTTATTTTGCTCCTTAAACCTTTTCGTATATTCCAGCATTGAGATATTCTAAGGTCTTCATTTACTGATATGGAACAGGTTAGGAATCTGTAGCTGCGTTAGGCAGCTACATTATTAACTTACGACTAATTTATGGCATAATTTATGGATGACCCAGAAACAAGTCGGAATTACCCCTATTCAATCAAAGCATTAAAAATTTTCAACTACTGGTATAGAACAGAATAGACAGAAATATTTAATTCTGTACAACATTTCAATTCAAGGCAAAACAAACCGCTGGGCTATCACAACATAAAAACAAATGGATTCAAAGAGTTGTCATTTTTGAGTAAGGGTTTTAAAGACATTACTTAAACTAAAACACAACATCAGATAAAATTTGTAGATTTAAGCACATACAATTGTAAGAATCTTAGTCTTCCCGATAATTTCTATATGGCGCTGTGTCCTACCCAGCAGATAGATAAAGAATCGATACGTTCAAAATGTCTTCCTGGTGGCTGATGATGAGTATCTCCTTGACAGCCTTCTGAACAAAGGTGTTCATTTTCACTGAGCTTAACGTGAAAAAGAGACTCTCAAGTCTCTTTCTTTTCTCTCAAGTCTCTCCAATACTTTGGTCATATTGTTGGTAATATTTGGTCAGAAAACCCAACGATAACCTTGAGAATTTGGTTACTGGTAAAGTAGACGGCAAGAGACCTAGGCATTGGAATTGAAAAAAGGGGTTAATAAGATAGACGGATCAGTTGCCTGAACATCTTGACATGACTGAGTGTGGCTATACACAGTGTTACTGATCAGTAAAAGTGGCAGTTTATCTACATAGAAGAAATTGGGATCGTCACGATACTCAGCAGTGAGCATACGACTCAAGAAGGAGGAGGAGGTAGCTCATAGGAATACATAGCATCTGAAAATAATATCGAAGGTCAACTAAAGTCGAACCATTCGTATAAATAAATGTATACAATACTCGTAATATAAATATACATGATTCAATTATAAAGATAATCGTAATCGATAAAGAAAATGGATAAATAGATAGAAACAAAATATAATTATTTCGAATAATCATGATTTCCAAGATAAGGCCCTCAATAATTAATCGCCCGTATATAATATCAATACGCGATATAATGATTCATTATTTCAAAATTTTAAACAGACATGAAAGGTAGGCACGCTGATATTGTTTATTAGTAAATGTTTTTTTATTTTAGTGAATTCGTATAAATTTATTTTAGTTATGTTTGAAATATAAAAAAAGTTACGGGACGCTCCAAGTTTATTGATTTTTGTTTTAATTACCAAATTTTAAAAAGACGATACTTTTCAGCTTACATTGTGCTTTTGGCCATTACCGTCGCGGCAGTCTCCGCCGTGCGCGATAACGAATGCCCCCCTGAACAGGAACATGACTGGACTATAGAGAAACTTCTGCGCCACGAGGATTGCAACAAGTTTTATAAATGCACTTTTGGAGTACCGGTAGAAATGGCTTGTCAAGACGGACTATGGTTTTGCTTAAAAACTTGGCGGTGTGAATGGCCTTTTTTGGTAGATTGTGAAGACAGAAACGTTCCTACACCCGCACCGCCAACTACTACAAGCACTTCAACCACACCTGCGCCAACAACAACTACAACCACACCTGCTCCAACAACAACTACTACTACCACACCCGCTCCAACAACAACAACAACCACTACAACCACACCTGCTCCTACGACTACAACAACTACTACAACTACACCTGCTCCTACGACTACAACAACTACTACAACTACACCTGCTCCAACAACAACAACAACCACTACAACTACACCCGCTCCTACGACTACAACAACCACTACAACCACGCCTGCGCCAACCACTACAACTACCACAACAACAACGCCAGCGCCGACGACCACGTCAACGACGACCACCACAACGACCCCTGCACCAACTACTACTCCATCAACCACAACAGCATCGCCCGGTTTCAGACCAAATGGATGCCCGGTCGATCTATTTCGTCACTGGCTACTTCCACACGAAACGGACTGCAATTTGTTCTACTACTGTGTTTGGGGCGAGAAAGTGTTGAGGTATTGTCCTGCAAACCTACATTTCAACAGAGTAATTCAGGTTAGTAGTTTTTATTCAGGTTAGTCAATTTTAAGTTATTTTACATTGTCAAATTTAATATTCTGCTCTTTTAATGTACTAAGCCCAAACGGGCCCTCTTATACATGAGCTGTTTGTGCGGCGTTATCGCGGCGGGAACTGAGTCCTGAGAGTTCCAGACAGCTCATGAATGAGGGCCCAGTATGGGCCTTAGTTCCCACCACGATAACGCCGCACTAATAGCTCAAAATAAGGGCCCTGTATGGGCTTGGAACTATTCGGGCCCACCCGATCAAATAAGACGTGAATACAGCCGCTTTGAAAAGCTTTTATTCAACTAACAATTTATGTATGTATAATTTATGTGTGTTTAAACCACTTCTCGTTGTCCGATTTAGCTGAAATTTTACATACTAATGCAGTTCCAATGACAATGCATATTTATGATAAGCATGGTCTGATTCTGCTGCCAGGATTATCTCAGAATTTATCTCCAGACGAGGAAGCTCCTCAAAGGTTAACAGTCGGGACATTAAATTTTGTTAAAAGCTTTTTAAAACTTTTTTAACTTGACTTGTGTTGCATTAACTATTACCACTCAAAACTCTAAATTCAAAAGCTACCGTCGATTACATACTCTTATCTTGTAGGATATCCCTAGAATTTGTAGGAAGGCATTTAAGTGGCTAGAACAATAACAGCTTATCTACTGTTTCGTGATATCATTATCCTTAGATAATAATTATCATCACTTATGGTTTTAATTATCGTAACGGAAATGTACTTTTATATCTTTAAATATAATTTATTATATAAATAACAGCAGCGGTAAATAACTACTAGTGATTAAAATATACAGTAGTTATTTAGTGTATTTTATGGTATCCCAAATTAATTAAATGTCAGTTAGTTTAAATATTTAATAGAAGCAAGCATTACTTTGCAGAATTCTATAGTTCAGAAGTTATGACAAATATTTTGCTATAATCCGCGTTTCTTAAGGAAATCTATGTAATGTTAAGTGAAGGAAGCAGACAACGTTCACATGCCTTATACATGCAAGACCAGTCAACACATATATAGTGCGATGCGACAGGATAATGAATGTATGCTTCCTTTAAGATGAATGCAGTGTTTACTTTTAAATAACAAATACATTTACAAAATAATTTGGTAAATAAGAAAATAAATAAATGTAAATGCTTTAATGTATGTGTGTAAGCCTTTTAAATAAATAATAACTCAAACATTCTTTGCAGGTATGTGATTGGCCTAGAGATGCAGGTTGTACTCTCGGATCGGCTTAACTACTAGCGACGGTAAATGATTTTGCGACGTCAAAGATAGGCTTCGAAGTGAAAAGTTAGCTTTATATTTGAATCCATCAAATATTTATAAATTAGTAAATTTTTTATACAGTATTTATAAGATATTAAAAATTTAATGAATTTTTTTTAATATTGTTTTTTTTAAATTTATAACTATAAACACTCATAATGCGATAATGTTAGGGAATTCATTGAAAAAATTCAAATCTCCTATAAAAGGAATATTAATCGATTAAATATATTGGCTATTATTAGATCTATCTATTATTTTTCCTTGAGTTGCTAATTTGCGCTGAAGGTAGATTAGATTTTACTAGACTAGATTTTACTTAAAAGCACTACAGAACACGATACGGAACCGTGGATTATCTGTTACCGTGTATGTTGCTTATATCATAGACATAGGGTCTAAAAAAAAAAGAAAGCGCCGATGACATGTGGGATTCGGTTGGGAACCTTTTCGGTCCACCTGTTACCCAATGGCTATCGCAACATTATGTTTGACAACTAAAAAGATTCTTTGCTTTCAATTCTATATTATACCATATTTTTAATGCCTAAAAACAGGGATAAAACGATTTTTTTTAAAATAAAACCTAGCTCGATTGATTTTTCTCTCCGAAAACCCCCTACATGCTGAATTTAAGGAAAATTGTTGAAGCCACTCCAGAGATGAAGAAAAAAATATTTATATAAATACTAAATTAACTTATTTAAATATTTAAGATAATTTTAAATTTCGTTTCTCGAATTTTCACGTTATAGTCTATGTGGAAAATACATATGAGAGGGACAGTGATATTTTTTTATGGATTACTTTAAACTTATACTTACTTATAATATATTTTATTTAAATAAATTTTATACACGCAATTGTAAATCAATTGTACCATAACTCAAAACATTGCTCTTATCGTGAAGAACCAGCTCTGGTTTCTCCGTTTAAAATATTTATTTTGTAACTCGTTGTAGCTCGTTTTACCTTTACTTAATATCAATTTAAAGTAAATAACTGTGCATCTATTATAAGCTATTTATTATTATCTATATCACTACTATATATCACTGTTTATTTTATATATTTTTTAAAAGATATATTTTTCTGTACAAAGATCAGAATACTACGAGAGAGATAAATTAATAATATTTATATGGATATAAAAATATATTTTTTCTTTATAATTTGAAATTTCACTGCCTTATCATGAATGCACTTTATAATACACAATTCTCTACCTGCTTATACAATTTTACCATGCTTATATTAACAGTACCTGGGTGACCGAGCTCGGTAATTTTTTAATGATATAAAAAATTTTGAAAAAAATGAAAATTGAAAAAAATGAACAAATAGTTGGGCAGGTAGGGCTCGAACTTAGATATTTTCCCCTCTTTAAAATGTCTACCATAGCTAAAATTGTCTTTTGAACTCAACGTAATTTTTAGCATTTTCCCGAAAACTCCACCTTAAGCTGCGTATCAGGGAAGTGTGTGGCTTAAGTATTTTTTATTCATTTCTTTTTATACATATATTTAGAAAAGAGAAAGAAAAAGTAAAAAAGCACATGTATAAAGGCGGACCTATACCTAAAAGAGATCTCTCCTAGTCAACCTTTGAGTAACAGAAGGAAAAGGACAAGAATTGAAGAAGAAAGAGAATACGGGTAATATAGAGAAAAAGAAAGTTTATATAAACTTAAGTATTTAATCTATTAATTAATTCTGCTAAAATATGAAGATGAAAAGATGCTACTAATATATGATTACTTAAGATAAATATTTAAGTTAAATATTTTCTAGTCTGTAACTTAAATACCGAAAGGGAAAGAGATTTGCAGATTGATATTGGTAAATCATTCCACAGCTTAACACCTTGAAAGCTAAATGATCTCGAGTAAGTCAGTGAGGAGCATTTAGGGAAAGCAAGATCTAAGGTATTTACAGATCTTAGCCGGCCACATCCTACATCCGAAAAGAAGTTGAATCGCTCTTTAAGATATATTGAGATTAAAGGATTAAAGAGTACTTTATAAAGAAGTGATAGGATATGTAAATTTCTTCTGAATCGTATAGGAAGCCAATTTAATTTGTTACGTAACTCAGTGATGTGGTCAAATTTACGAAGTCCATAAATATATTTATAAGCTACATACAATTATATTAAAAGAAGACGTGCAGAGTCATGGTAGCCCCAGCAACATCTTGAATGTATTATTATACTGTATTTGAAGGTATCGTTATATTATTAAATTTTCTCCTACGCTGCTCGTGTAAAATGAAGTGCAGTTTGCTTTGAAGAGCGTAATTTTAACTTCGTTTGAGCAACGAGCAAACCTACGGGCAATCATGTTAGCTTTTATTGAAATCGCCCTTCTCTGTCTTTTCAAATCTTTATTGTATTTGTCTTCTTCATTATACTGTTATAAAAAATGTAGAAGCGCCTGCACAAAATATGCCGCAATTATGCTTCAGTACTGCATTAGTATCGCGAATACAATCAAAATAGTTTGTGTCAAATTCTACTCACTGATTGGAAGATTTTTTTCTACCTTATGTTCAACTATATTTTTAGGCATCTATTTATTATTTTATCTAATTAACGCTTAAGATGAAACTTAATTTGCAGACTTACTCAAATCTGCACTCTTACATGAAAACGTCAAATTATATCATAGATTTAATACGTAATGTATTATTATTAGAAATGAAAAAAAAACTAACAAAATATTTGAAACTAGTTCGTAGAATTATTATAGATTGGTAGAAGAAAATGAGCTCCTGGAAAAAAATTATGAAAGACCTCAGAGTATATTGCATATTTTAATTCATATGATAATTCTTCGAATCAAATACAAATTATTGTTTCCAGTACTTATCAATCATCAAATGCTTTTAATGAAGCTGCCACTGATTCGGAAATTTGCTTTTACTGAGAGGAACCATTAAGTAAGTTGGTGGATACTACTTATTTACTATTGATTATATGTTAATCGTTGCACTTTGGTGAGTACTTAATTGCAGTTAAAATAATTACTATCACTCAAATAATCTTCAGTTGTATACTGTACAACTGAACAATATTTGAACTTTAAATTTCAACGTACTAAAATATAAAACAGCACTCAAAAATGAACAATTAAGGGATACAGTATTTTTGTGAATAGTACTCTATTAGAGTCTGGTTTACTGAAATTTTAATCACTTTTAAAGTTGAATCCTGAAGATCCAACGACATCTTTTAATCGATCATAAAGATAAGAAATAAATATATAGATTATTAGAAATACGGAGAAGTAATCCATTATCTTCCACGATAAACGCAATCGGCACAAATCTTAATCAAATCTATGCAAATCGTTACTTTAAATCGATTATATAAAAAAATACTTAATCGATTAAAACTATTTGGAGTTCTTCAAAAAGGTATATCTGAAATTAATTATATTATATTTATACTATATAGTATAAGCAAATAAAATAAGTAAAGTATGTAACTATATACGAGATGTTCAAGTACGAAATCCAAAAACAAAATACAGGGATATGGGACAAACATGGTATAAACACTATTGAGGTTATTATTGAATAATTGAAATTAAATTTTCGCGGTTAGGTATCCAATAATTAGAAAAATCATTGGCCAGAACGATTTCTTACTGGTTCTTCTCGGTTAGAGCACCTTTCCGAATTAGTCGTAGCTTCATTGTAATTCGACATTTCAAAAGTATTTGTATAAGCCAACTTGAATAAAGAATAATTTGAATTTGATAAAAAGGAGATGGCATGTATAATCAATCTCTATTTCTAAATACCGAGAGCTTGGGCCCTTTTTTCATATCTTTTTAATGGTTTTTTCTTTGTACAAAATATTTAAGAATGTAATTATACATTATTACTTAAATTGTCTCATTACTTTTGTATTATGGACCTCCGCCTAGTAAGTAACGCCTAATTCTATAAATTATTTATACATTTGTAAATAAATAGAAAATAGTCAAACGATATTTGCGTAGTTGTTTCTGCCAGAAGTATGGGCGGTAGTTCCATGATTCTTCTCTGTGGTCGTTTTTATAATTTCTCTACAACTATTCTACATTAATTAAACCAATAAATTAAAATATAAAATATATAAACATATTAAATGTATATAAATTATATATTTTTCCTACCTTACTCCTAAAATGTTATTAGATATGAAGGCTATATTTCTTTACCAAATTCTTAAAATGCCTGGTGAACCTGAATTATGATGAATATATAAATATAAATGATTTCTAGGGTAATTTAATATGAACTAATTTACCATTATTTAAATTTCCTCAGGCATCCTACATTTCTACTCGTAGAAAGAACTCTCCACTCCAAGAAATTTAAGTTTCTTTTTAGCATATAAAGGAGTTCTTGGGTCATATTAAAATTCGTTATTCGTTCGTATTAAGTGATAATCGTAATCTATAAAGAGAATGATAATAGATTGAAAAAAGCAAAATTATTTCTAATAATCAAGATAAGGTCCTTGATCAACAGTATATAATATGATTACCCTAAAAAAATTATTCTTATTTCATAAGTTTAAAGAGACATGAAAGGTAGGTACCTACGATTAATAATTGAAGAGTGTGGTATTTAGTGTCATAGTGACCGTTCAAGTATTACGTGAGCACTATGGGGGGACGGGGGGTCTTTGCTTTGATTATTTTCGATGACATGGGGGGTAGGGGAGTCTAGATGATCATCAAACCTCACAGTGTCTTAGCTTGAAAAGAAACGCATTAAAAAACTTAGAATTATGGATTCGGGTTTCATGGACTGAAGACTGTTTATTTAAATTTAATATGTGTATCAAAAATTTAAAATTGTTTATTATGTTAGTAACATATAATATTTTTGTCTAAATATTTTTTCTTATTTTTCAAATTATAATTATAACGTTATAATTATAATATTTAAAAAAAACCAATACATTGATTGACAAATGTTTACGTAAGCATGGTGGGAGAGGTAAAAATTTATAATTAACCTGCTTACGTAATACTTGAACGGCCCCGTACTAGAAATATATAAAATGGTAAAATAAGCTCTCACTTTAAAAAAAAAATCAGGCATTTATTGATATAGGCTGTATTTTTCAGCTTACATTGTGCTTTTGGCTGTTACCGTCGCGGCAGTCTCCGCCGTGCGCGATAACGAATGCCCCCCCGAACAGGAGCATGACTGGACTATAGAGAAACTTCTGCGCCACGAGGATTGCAACAAGTTTTATAAATGCACTTTTGGTGTACCGGTAGCAATGGATTGTCCTGCTGGACTATGGTTTTGTTTAAAAACTTGGCGGTGTGAATGGCCTTTTTTGGTAGATTGTGAAGACAGAAACGTTCCCACGCCCGCACCACCGACTACAACAACCACTTCTACCACACCTGCGCCAACAACAACCACTACAACCACACCTGCTCCAACAACAACCACTACAACCACACCTGCTCCAACAACAACAACAACTACTACTACAACCACACCTGCTCCAACTACAACCACACCTGCCCCAACAACCACTACAACTACACCTGCTCCAACAACAACCACTACAACTACACCTGCTCCAACAACAACCACTACAACCACACCTGCTCCAACAACAACCACTACAACTACACCTGCTCCAACAACAACCACTACCACTACAACCACACCTGCTCCAACAACAACAACGACCACTACTACCACACCTGTTCCTACGACTACAACAACTACTACAACCACACCTGCTCCAACAACAACAACAACCACTACAACTACACCCGCTCCTACGACTACAACAACCACTACAACCACGCCTGCGCCGACCACTACAACTACCACAACAACAACGCCAGCGCCGACGACTACGTCAACGACGACCACCACAACGACCCCTGCACCTACTACTACTACATCAACAACAACAGCATCGCCCGGTTTCAGACCAAATGGATGCCCGGTCGATCTATTTCGTCACTGGCTTCTTCCACACGAAACGGACTGCAATTTGTTCTACTACTGTGTTTGGGGCGAGAAAGTGTTGAGGTATTGTCCTGCAAACCTACATTTCAACAGAGTAATTCAGGTTAGTGGAACTTAATTTTTAGTTATTTAATGCATTTCATCACATTCGTAAATTCCCTACTATCTGTCTGTATATTAATATTATCCCGTCTAAAACTAACATATTTTAACTATTAACTGTAATTTCATAGGGTTATAAAGAAAGAAGTCGTAACTTTTTTATTGTATCGCTTTCGCATTACTTATTATAATAATTAAACTTTGAAACTTTGATTTCAAATATTGTAATACGTCTGTAAAATTTATGGCCACAAGTTTTGTTAAAATATACATTAATGCATCTATGTATGTTCTTAAGAAAAAAACTTCTCACTGTTCATTTAAATTTAAATTTGTAAATTACAATTTTTTTTTAAATATTCATTTTTATAGGTCTTACTTTACTAAGTTCATTTCTATTGCAATAGATTTTAGTAAATTCGATTAATGGATAGGCAGGTCACAATAACATATATGTAATCTGCAAATCCACCAATTAAATATACAAAATATAGAAAAGTCATAGCTTTCTAAACTCATATCTTACCTACTCCGCACTCACTCCTACTCCGAACTCACTACCCCATTAAAAAAATCATACAAAATTTTAAATAAATCTTATTAAAGAATAAGAAGTTTTATAAAAACTACCATTGTTTATTTCACCAATTAAAGAAATGAATTTATTGTTAACAGAGTTTGGTTTAATATGATAGGTTAGCACGTTTGTATATTTCTATATTTGTTATAACTACGTTGTAAAAACTCCTTAGTAAACCCGTAGACAGACGTATGTTATAACGTATTTCTGCATCTATATTCCCCCACTCGTACGATTCGGAAAACTTAAAAAAAAAAGAGTGAATAAGCGCTACATTTCCAGACGCGGTCCAACTTAAGCTACATCTTTTGGTTTCCATCGGACGAGATTGTAGCCAGGCGCTAGCCTTATCGTATATAAAAAAAGATAAAATAGGTATATTTTATCTTTGTCTTTTGTAACAATATGTATGTACAATAAAGAAATAAATCCCTTCTGTCTGTTTGGTATTTATGACAAACTATTTCGCGTAGAGAATGTAATTGATTGAGATTTAGAAAAGATTACATAGGCAATGTCAAAACTTGAAGTTAAATTTTGTAGATGGTGAATAGGTACCACTCATTTAGCTTCATTCGTAGAATAAAGTCACATTTCCTATGCTTATACATGGGAGATGTAACTTTATTCTTCAGAGAGGGAGATTTTTTTATCTTGTTTGATAAACCTTGTCTGTAAAGGAAGCTATTTAGATACCTAGAACAGGTGCTATCAAGGTTGTCAACTATACAACTTTGGTTAAACACAGTATTATATTATTTTCACTACCTTTTTACTGTTAAAAAGTAAGCGAAATACTGTTCTTAGCATCAAAATTCTTAACGCTATAAGTGTTTGGGTAGATGCTCGCAAACATTTTTATTTATGTAGTCAAAGATGCTCAGTGCAGGGCTGGTATAAACGAATCTATCAATGCCAAATATTCATGATATTTTACTAATAAACTAAATTTTAGTTCTAATTTTGTCGAGGTTTATGAAGTTTTAAAAAAGGAATATAAAATAATAAGTCTTGCAAAATACTCTAACAATACGTATTTAAAACATTCAATAAATAAAATACTGTCCGTTTTTCTAAAATATTATTTAATATTCTTTTCAAACCTAAACGTACTTTATTTTTAATAAAAAAATAGTAAACCCTGTCTGGCAACCCTAGATGTAATCTATATTTTCGTCATATAATTATCCTTAGATAATAAATATAATTACTTATAGTTTAATCAACGTAACGGAAATGTACCCACATATTTTAAATGTGATTTATAATTTAAGTCTGATGTCAAAAAAGAAAAAGATGAAATTAGGTAGTGAACAGCATAATTAAAATATTCAGTAGTTGTCTTAACTATCATGTAAACGTGGCTTACTGACACAGGTGTTGTTACAATTAGAAGAAGGTCCTTATTTAATCTAACCCAAAATAAAATAAATTATTATTATCAATTAACAAATGTTTTTATAAGACAAAGTCATTATATCAGTCTTTGTGCGAAGCATGTTTCACCTCTTTTTTGCAGACATAAATAGTCCAGAAAGATATCAGAGAGATAACTGGTTATTGGTTATAATCAATCTTAAGAATAAATTATTATCCAATTAATAAATTATTGTACGAGGTATATTCCATTAAAATGTAGATTCCAAAGATTGTTGTTGGAAAACCCAAAGACTGTAGATTCCGAAAAATTTTTTAGTTTGAGTAATATTAAATGAAGATATTTTCATCATTTTATGTACTATTTAAAATATTAAAGTTCATTCAATATTATATTTATTTATTATTATTATTATTAAAATATTTATGTTGAAGTTTAATAACGAATCAATGGAAATCATACTTCTTTGTTTAATACAACGATATTTGGGCACAGATATTAATTATTTCGTGTATGAAATTAACGGGATAAACATACCCAAGAAGTGTTTATGACAAAAAGGATTCAAAATTATTTTTTACCGATATGTGTTTTTTTTTATTTGTCTTTTAACGCAATTGTTTATTAATGATAATAGTTCTTTACTATTTTTACAGGTATGTGACTGGCCTAGAGATGCAGGTTGTACCCTCGGGTTGAATTAACTGCTTGCAAAATGAAAACTAAACGAAAACGAAGACGAAACTTCATGGCATTATATTGAATACAGTTCTTATAGCAATCAAAAATTTAAAAGAATTTATCTTCTACTTTTTATTTCGTACAAATAAAAACAATCATGATTTTATGAATTAAATTTTTAAATATGTTATTCAATTAAATGTTGGCAATCTGATGTCTTATTATTGTTACAATGTCTACGCTGAAGGGTAATTAATGTCCAAGTAATATTATAAATGCGAAGTTTGTGAGTATGCATGTATGTTTGTTACTATCCAATATCGATGACATTTGGCACAATTATTCCGTATACACCGGAATAACGTAAAGAAATCCTGTTAATTCTACAAGAATACGGTGATATTGAAAAGCGCCATCAATTATGGACCTAACACACGACAACAATCCACGCGAACAAAGTCGCGGGTAAAAGCCTTATATATAAGTTATTATAATAATAATAATAATTTTATTTCATTTCATTCCATATAGTACAAATAGTTCTGCTTAAATTTAATAAATTAAACTAATACATTGTCGTAAATTGTGGCAGATATCTATTGATACTCGCACTAGGTCAAATATAGGTTATTAGTTCACTATGCATAGAATATTGCTGAGCTTCATAGGAAAGCTTATAGTCACTCAGCGGACTGAGATGAGGAGATGAGGAGATCCCTTGGAGAACCAAAGTCACCGATATAGCTTAGCGTGTAGAGAAGCTGAAGTGGTGATGGGCGGGGTACATAGTGAGGAACGATGGGAGTTGGGGTCTCAAGGTGATGGAATGGCGATCCCGCACCGGAAAACGTAGCGTTCGTAAATCTGCTACGATGTGGACTGAAGACCTTAAAATCTTGACCTCGAGGAGCCGCTAGATCTAAACGGCACAAGATCGTGTGTTGTATAAATTCTGTCAAGAGACCTATGTCCAGCAGTGGACGTCCATCGGTTGAAGAATAAGAAGCATTGTATATTAACCGAACTCGTTAATATAAGCTTACTGCTGAGCTAAAATTTTCTCTCAACAATGTAATTGCAGGATCCTTGATAATGGGTTAAAGTTATGTCATGAATCGGTGACGGTTTTTTCTTTGGTCCTATGGCAGCATGTAGCTCTTTTATTGGGGTAGGGAAATGAGAGAATCTTTTAAATATTTATGGGATTTAATTGGGAATTTAAGATTTCTTTGTTTTGTTAATTATAATACAAATTATAATTTTATCCCTTTATAGAAATCAAAGACCAGAACTAGTTAGTGTGTTTCTTTTTTATTTTCTTTGGAATTGATAATATACTGTACAATAGTCGGTGGAAGACGAGTAGCCACGACCAACCGATGTAAAAACACTGTAATCTTGTATTCACCATGAAAAATCTGCATATGTGTACTATCCGAGTAAGTGTTCGCGATCGTGAGTAGATCGTCAGGGCCATAGGATCTTTTTGAGCTTCTAAAAAGTATACGATCTCTGGTAATATCAAGTTGTGTCAAATGATATAGTTGAATTTGAGCCTTAATACTACTTGCAACGCCATCTAGTTGCGTTACTTAAAAACACTTCTCTCATGAAACCAATAAAATTGTCAGCTTGGTTGTTGATATACGGGTATGAATTTTCCATGCAATCACCAACCCGCTGCCTTCTTATTCACCAAGTGTTCAGCTAGGGTTGTGGTCACCTTAAAAATCGCCCCGTTTCATAATAGAGTTAATATATTTGTGTGTCACAATCAATATTGAGATGGAATACATCAACTTTGTCTAATCACACATTAAAAAGAGAGACAGACAGAGATCCTCATTTGCTTTCTCTTTATTGTTAAATGGCACATTTTAAGCTGGTTACCCTGATTTACTTTTGTCGATGTTGCAACTTAAGAAATATAATAATATGTCAATTAAATACAGCGTTGTATTCTAGATGTCGCTACACTTAATGTAAAAATATTTCGAAGATCGTTACCTATTATGATGAGTGTAAATATATACTATAATATATATAATATATACCATCTGTCTAGATACCTCATATTAGGCATGTCACTTGGAGTAGAAAAAATCGAATGATAAATAATCGTTTTTTTCCCTTTAAAATAAACAGATTAAATAAAATCGTAATTTGTATCAAAATAATCGATTAATAATAATCGATATTTTTCTGACTATTTCAAAAGTTGCCTTTGTAATATCAATAATTAAAATTAGAATAAAGGCTAATTTAAGTGAATAACTACCAATAAATAATAACAGATGCGCTGTTTATGAAATTCGATTAAAATGTATAGTCTGGCAAAATTAGTTTCATCCCACAATGCATATTTGATATGGAATATATATATTTCTACTTCTAAGGCTTGCTTACTTTAACCCCTTTTTTAAGTGGTCACCGACAATGCGGTATTTGGATTATTTTTTCGACGGATACTTTTTAATCCTTATCAACTTAACTACGTTATCTTAAGCATTCTATTCCTAAAACAAAACTACAATTAGAGATTCTTAGGATTACTTTTTCTGCCGCTGGTAAAATAAAAGAAAAAAAATAGTTTTAGTTATATTTTTATTTTAATGTAAATAAATAAAAGGTTAGGTAAAGAAAAAGATGGTTTCATTTTTTTAAATTGCTACTTTTTATTATTATTGTTATAACGAATTAATAAGAACCATATAAATTAACAATAGTACACATTAATAATAGTTTATAACTAAGAAAAAATTAACTATATGCAAGGTTATGACGTAGTTATCTAAAACAATCATTTCTGTTATCGGTATCTGGGTATCATGAACGTTTTTACAATTGATACTAAACTAGACTGTAACAATTCTTCCTGCACAATTTACATTTACAGGCCAGTCACATTGCCCTTTGCGTGGATTATAAAGAAGATCATCTGGGCATATTAAAGTAAAAAGCTTGCCATTAGAACATACATAGAATTGATTGCAATATTCGTGAGCGACTAAAACGCCGTCGGAACCTTCACGTGCACAAATTTCCGGGGCCTCCGCAGGGTTGTCATTGCCAGGACCATCATTGTCATCATCACCTCCGTTATCGTCATTCTTGTTGCCTCCGTTATCATTGTTATCAGATGCAGGAATGATTCTGTCACCGCAATCGACATCATGAGGCCAGTCACACTCATTTTTGCGGGGATTGAAGAGAAGATTGACTGGGCATCTTAGGCTAACGGGGTTTCCGTTGTAACATTTATAGAATAGATTGCAATATTCATGAGCGACTAAAACGCCATCGGATCCTTCACGTGCACAAATTTCTGGCGCCTCAGCTGGGTTGTCATTGCCAGGACCATCATTGTCATCGTCACTTCCGTTGTCATCATCACCTCCGTTGTCATCATTGTCATTGCCTCCGTTATCATTGTCATCTGGAGCAGGGATGATTCTGTTACCACAATCAACATTATGAGGCCAGTCACACTGGTTTTTGCCGGGATTGAAGAGGAGGTTAAGTTGGCACCTTTTGGCAACAGGGCTTCCATTGTAACATTTATAGAATTTATTGCAATATTCATGAGCGACTAAAACGCCATCGGATCCTTCACGTCCACAAATTTCCGGTGCCTCGGCTGGGTTGTCATTACCAGAACCATTATTGCCATCATCACCTCCATTGTTATCATTGTCGTTACCTCCGTTATCATTGTCATCAGGCGTAGGAATGATTCTGTCACCGCAATCGACATAACGGGGCCAATCACACTGGTTTTTGCGAGGATTGAAGAGGAGGTTAAGTTGGCACCTTTTGGCAACAGGGCTTCCATTGAAACACTTATAAAATTTATTGCAATACTCGTGAGCGACTAAAACGCCATCGGATTCTAAACGCCCACAAATTTCCGGTGCCTCGGCTGGGTTGTCATTGCCTGGACCATCATTATCATCAGCACCGCCATTCTCATCGTCTTCTTTGTCATCATTACCTCCATTGTTATCATTGTCGTTACCTCCGTTATCATTGTCATCAGGCGCAGGAATGATTCTGTCACCGCAATCGACATAACGGGGCCAATCACACTGGTTTTTGCGAGGATTGAAGAGGAGGTTAAGTTGGCACCTTTTGGCAACAGGGCTTCCATTGAAACACTTATAAAATTTATTGCAATACTCGTGAGCGACTAAAACGCCATCGGATTCTAAACGCCCACAAATTTCCGGTGCCTCGGCTGGGTTGTCATTGCCTGGACCATCATTATCATCAGCACCGCCATTCTCATCGTCTTCTTTGTCATCATTACCTCCATTGTTATCATTGTCGTTACCTCCGTTATCATTGTC
Source organism: Morpho helenor (assembly GCA_029227775.1). NCBI lineage: Eukaryota > Metazoa > Arthropoda > Insecta > Lepidoptera > Nymphalidae > Morpho > Morpho helenor. The sequence goes on from JARGCU010000006.1 coordinate 10,986,934, forward strand.
ATCAGGCGCAGGAATGATTCTGTCACCGCAATCGACATAACGGGGCCAATCACACTGGTTTTTGCGAGGATTGAAGAGGAGGTTAAGTTGGCACCTTTTGGCAACAGGGCTTCCATTGAAACACTTATAAAATTTATTGCAATACTCGTGAGCGACTAAAACGCCATCGGATTCTAAACGCCCACAAATTTCCGGTGCCTCGGCTGGGTTGTCATTGCCTGGACCATCATTGTCATCAGCACCACCATTCTCATCGTCTCCTTTGTCATCATCACCTCCATTGTTATCATTGTCGTTACCTCCGTTATCATTGTCATCAGGCGCAGGAATGATTCTGTCACCGCAATCGACATAACGGGGCCAATCACACTGGTTTTTGCGAGGATTGAAGAGGAGGTTAAGTTGGCACCTTTTGGCAACAGGGCTTCCATTGAAACACTTATAAAATTTATTGCAATACTCGTGAGCGACTAAAACGCCATCGGATTCTAAACGCCCACAAATTTCCGGTGCCTCGGCTGGGTTGTCATTGCCTGGACCATCATTATCATCAGCACCGCCATTCTCATCGTCTTCTTTGTCATCATTACCTCCATTGTTATCATTGTCGTTACCTCCGTTATCATTGTCATCAGGCGCAGGAATGATTCTGTCACCGCAATCGACATAACGGGGCCAATCACACTGGTTTTTGCGAGGATTGAAGAGGAGGTTAAGTTGGCACCTTTTGGCAACAGGGCTTCCATTGAAACACTTATAAAATTTATTGCAATACTCGTGAGCGACTAAAACGCCATCGGATTCTAAACGCCCACAAATTTCCGGTGCCTCGGCTGGGTTGTCATTGCCTGGACCATCATTATCATCAGCACCGCCATTCTCATCGTCTTCTTTGTCATCATCACCTCCATTGTTATCATTGTCGTTACCTCCGTTATCATTGTCATCAGGCGCAGGAATGATTCTGTCACCGCAATCGACATAACGGGGCCAATCACACTGGTTTTTGCGAGGATTGAAGAGGAGGTTAAGTTGGCACCTTTTGGCAACAGGGCTTCCATTGAAACACTTATAAAATTTATTGCAATACTCGTGAGCGACTAAAACGCCATCGGATTCTAAACGCCCACAAATTTCCGGTGCCTCGGCTGGGTTGTCATTGCCTGGACCATCATTGTCATCAGCACCACCATTCTCATCGTCTCCTTTGTCATCATCACCTCCATTGCTATCATCGTCGTTACCTCCGTTATCATTGTCATCAGGCGCAGGAACAATTCTATCACCGCAATCAACATAACGGGGCCAGTCACACTGGTTTTTGCGAGGATTGAAGAGGAGGTTAACTGGGCATCTTCTGGCAACGGGATTTCCATTGAAACATTTATAGAATTTATTGCAATACTCGTGAGCGACTAAAACGCCGTCAGATCCTTCACGCCCACATATTTCCGGTGCCTCGGCTGGGTTGTCATTGCCTGGACCATCATTGTCATCAGCACCACCATTCTCATCGTCTCCTTTGTCATCATCATCTCCATTGTCATCATTGTCGTTACCTCCGTTACCATCGTCATCAGGCGCGGGAATGATTCTGTCACCGCAATCAACATAACGGGGCCAGTCACACTGGTTTTTGCGTGGATTGAAGAGGAGATTAACTGGGCACCTTCTGGCAACGGGATTTCCATTGTAACATTTATAGAATTTATTGCAATACTCGTGAGCGACTAAAACGCCGTCAGATCCTTCACGCCCACAAATTTCCGGTGCCTCGGCTGGGTTGTCATTGCCAGGACCATCATTTACATCATCACCTCCGTTGTCGTCATCACCTCCGTTGTCATCATTGTCGTTGCCTCCGTTATCATTGTCATCAGGCGCAGGAATGATTCTGTCACCGCAATCGACATCATGAGGCCAGTCACACTGGTTTTTGCGGGGATTGAAAAATAGGTTAGCTGGGCACCTTCTGGCAACTGGATTTCCATTGTAACATTCATAAAATTTATTGCAATATTCATGAGACACTAAAATTCCGTCGGATCCTTCACGTGCACAAATTTCCGGTGCCTCAGCTGGGTTGTCATTGCCAGGACCATCATTGTTATCATCGCCTCCATTGCTATCATCGTCGTTGCCTCCATTCTCATTGTCATCAGGTGCCGGAATGATTCTGTCACCGCATTCGACATCATGAGGCCAGTCACATTCGTTTTTGAGGGGATTGAAGAGGAGATTAACTGGGCATCTTATAGCGACGGGGTTTCCATTGGAACATATATAAAACCAGTTGCAATATTCGTGAATGACTAAAACGCCGTCCGCTCCTTCAGGTGTGCAAATATCAGTTTTGTAATTAGAAGTGCTTCTGTTATCCTCTCTACTTAATTCCACGCTGTCATGTTCTGATTTTGAGTAAACAATTCTATTTTTACAATCAACATTGGATGGCAAATCACATTGTTGAATTTCCACATTGAATAAGAAATTTGGCTTACATTTGTACTCAATTAGATCGCCTTTGGAACACTGGTAGAATTTATCGCAGTATGCGTGAGGGTAAATTTTTTCAATCGATGCGTCTTTCGGACAACCCTGGTTATTCAGTTCCACGTCCACTCCTTGGACTATTATTGCGCAGAACAATATAGCTGCAACTGAAAATATTATACACTTCAATATATGACATCAGTTTTCTTATTTTTATTATTATCTATGTAAAATTGATCATAATTTTTTTTTATTTATTCTCAATTTCATTGACATTTCCATAAATTTTATTTAAATAATAGTTTAAAGAAGTAATATTATTATAGTATAATATAATTTCGTATAACTAAATAAGCTCAATGATATTTTTTGTTAATTTGTTTAATTTTTAATATTTAAATGAGTTAATCTTGTATATATATACATATATGTATGTATATACAAACCTATATATATCTATTAATATATTTTCGGAATTTCAGAAACGACTTCAACGTTTTTTGTGAAATTCAGCACTGAAATAAACCGACTTCACTGAAATATTCATGCAATGCTTATGCCTATCTTCTTTTTTTTAATCTTAATATTCAAACGAGTTAATCTATATATATATATATATATATATATATATATATATATATATATATATATATATATATATATATATATATATATATATATATATATATATATATATATATATATATATTAGGAATCTCGGAAACGGCTCCAACGATTTTCCTGAAATTCAGCATGTAGAGGGTTTTGGGGAAGAAAAATCGATCTATCTAGGTTTTACTAAATAAAACTCTTCGATTTATCCCTGTTTTTAGGCCCTAAAAAAACTACTAAAATAGGAACAGAAACCAATAGATATTTGAGCTATCTAATGCAAAGCTGTGACAGCCAAGTTACGCGCAAACCAATAGAGTTCAAAACCTGGGGTCGATTCCCACATGTCACCACCGCTTTTTTTCTTTTTTTTATTGCATTTGTTTATATCTTTTAAAAAATTATCAAGCAAGGCTCGATCCCCCAGGTACTTAAGACTTTATTATTAAAACACCCTCAAAAGCATTAAATTGAACTTTTTCCTATTCCTGAAGGATAAATGAGTTTTTCTTCTATACCTAATTTATCCAGGTATATAAGCTACCATTGTTTTTCAAAACCAATTACAATAATAGTAATTTATATCCTAATTTTAATTTTTATAGATGGTAATATTATTGAAATTCTTAAATAAACCTTTCTTACTACTATATGAAAACACGGTAAAAACCGTGAATATGTTCATAAGTCGACTTACGTTATTTTCATCATTCTCTTACCCTTATCCCACTCTAAGTGGGGTCGGCATAATATGTCTTCTTCTTCCATTCTCCTCTATCATTCATTCGTCAACTCCCGTGCCACTCCTTTAACATGCATATCATTTTACACACAATCCATCCATATTTTTTTTTTCGGCCTTTTATTTAATCATTAGTAGACCATAAGGTGACCGAGCCTAGCTCAGTATTTTTTTTTAAAGATACAAAAAAATAAAAATTGAAAAATAAAATAAAATGGAAACAAGTAATTGGGCAGGTGGGGCTCGATCGGACTAAAAAAGTGAAATTGGAAGTGGGGGAAAGTCGGAGTATTTTCACTTTTTTAGTCCGCCTATTATCCGGTGGGCTAATGACAACTTTATCATTGACATCTACAATATCATTTGCATTCCATTCTACATTTTAGCATTTTTATAGTGCCCGGAAACAAAGCTAAAACGACATTTAATTAAATGAGACCTAACTAGATCGAGTTTTCCCTCCCAAAACCCCCTACATGATGAATTTCATGAAAATTGTTGGAGCCAATTCCGAGATTAAATATTCAATACCTGGATTACCTCGGAATTTTTAAAATGATGTAAAAAAAAATTAAAGAAAAATAAAAAAAAAATAATAGGGCAGGTGGGGCTCAATCCTAAGATTTTTTCACACTCTCAAGACCGCCCGTTCCCCCAAATGAACTACCATGACCTTACATTTGACAGCGAAAAATTGTGATTGTATTCAACGTAAATTTCAAAAAAAATTTAGAGCCCGAAAACAGGGATAAAGGACATTTTTTTATATAAAACTTATCTAGATCGATTTTTCTTCCCCAAAACCCCTTACATGCTGAATTTCAGGAAAATCGTTGGAGCCGTTTCCGAGATTCCGAATATATATATATGTATATATACAGATTAACTCATTTAAATATTAAAGATTAAAGAAAAGAAGATAGGCATAAGCATTGCATACGGCGAATATTTCAGTGAAGTCGCTTATATCGCAAAAATAAACTTGTGAATATTTTAATAACTATCCTAAACGTATAGGAAACGTAAATCTATTTATGGCGGCACTGAAAATTGTGCGTTTTGGACTTGTAAAGTTATTCACGCAGTATGGAATTAAGAATTCAAAAAAGAAATTATTTTACGATACCTTTCATTTTTCATCACTGCTGTCAGTGCACCTTAACTTATTAAAGACTACAAAATGCAAATAATTTTAATGACGATGTGTTATATATATAAGAAGATTATCTTTTAATATCTGCGATTAGAAATTATTTCAAAGGATTTAATAACCTCATCTATCGGAAATTGTATGATAAAAAAGCACCGGCAAGTTATAAATTTTGTTAAGCGAAAGCTGTTTTTCAATATAAAGGTTCCGCGACTTTTGTATATACTACTTCAAACTATTTTTTTTCGAGTTGGCTGAAAACTTTTAACAAAAACGGCAAAATTTAAAGATATCCTTGCGTGCGCTAAGCAATCGGTGAAAGTTATTAAAATACAAGTTCGCGACAGCATATGTCTAGCTTTTAAGGTTTATTCCACTTTAACCATTTTTATAGTTATCAAAAGACTATATTGTTTCGGTTATAATCTTTCCATGTGGGCGGAGCCGCTGGCGATTGCTAGTCAATAATAATTATATAAATAATATATCATTTTTCCACAATTTAAAAAATATAGTATAGCTAATTAATTATAATACAATGGTATTTGTTATTGCGTACACAAAAACACACACACACACACACACACACACTACATACAGTATGTGTATGTGTGTACATACATAGTATACAAACAAATAAATCTGTCACTGTGTATTTTTTAGAGACACAAAATCCTGAAATTTTGTTAATTATTTTCGAGTAAGGCATAAGTAATATCATATACGACTTTAATTGCATCGTACCGAATTCTGAAAATATGTTACTGATAAAAAAATATTATTTTATTTGCTGTATAACCGACAATTGCTATTGACAAATACCTACTTTGTCTGTATTAAATAAAGGTCAATTTTTTTTTAAACTTATGTGTCAATCCTTATTTCATATTCAATAAAATTTCAAACTGTACCAAAAAATTCCATTTTACAATAAAAAGGTTTGTCTGCTATACCGTATGTGGAATTATAAATAATTTTTATACTAACAAAGATATAGAAAAAGTCATACCAAATAATAGTAGATATATGGACATAAAATATAGATGTATGGACATAGCATAGAAGATATAATATCCATGTACAAATTATAATTATAATTTTGTACTACTTCTACAAAGCTGTATTAGCGAACAGTAGACGTGTGACTCTTTCAAGAGGGTCACGGATTCAAATTCCATATAATGGATTTTCTTATAAAATTTACGTGCCTAATTGATAATTGCATTTCCATCATTCTCCTGCCCTTATACCACTGTAATTGCGGAGGGCAAAACATGTTATAAACATGTTGTCACATGATTTGGCTAGGTATTTTACGACCGGCTGCCAATCTGACGTCAACTTACCTTAGTCATCTTTTACGACACCACGGTAAGAAAGAGGGTGGTCTATTCCACTCAACAGCATAACACAGGGCAGGTCGACTTACCTTAGTCGCTTTTTACGACACCTTGGTAAAAAATGACAATGGTCTTTTTTACTCAGCCGGATACCACACGGCGGGTCGACTTACCTTAGCCGCATTTCACGACACGTCGGTAAGAAATGAGAGTGGTCTTTTCTACTCAGCCGGATACCACAAGGCGGAATTGATAATTGCATTTTATTTTTCGCGCTTTTGACGCACGAATTCTTGAGATATGTGTAATCTACCAATCCGCATTTTAACAGCGTATTGGGTCGTAGGTACAATCCGGACAGAAGAGAGACAATAATGGAGAGACCTAGGCCCAGCTGTGGGATAATAACAGGCCGTTACTTTACACCACGTTGTGTAAAAGTTCAAAATATACTTAACCAAATAATGCGTTATTGTGCAACTGCTAAAACATAGGTATTTTGGAATATTTATTTAGATTAACAAAGCTACCGGTGTTCAGTAAAAATATGTCTGTTTTAATATGATAAAGATAACATTACGATTTTGATCTTAATTACAGTTGCAATCGAAATATTTCAGGTAATAATTTTTCGTATATGAAAATCTTATGAGCTGTGATAGCCCAGCGGTGAGACCGTGTGACTCTTACAAAGGAGTCACGAGTTCAAACCCTAGGCAGGCTCTGTTAAAACATGTGTTTAATTGCTCATTGCTATTTTTCACACGCTTTTCTGTGAAGGAAAACGTCGTGAATAAACCTGCATATCTCCAAAGAATTCTGTGGATATGTTTAACCTACCAATCCGCATTGGAGCAGCGTGGTAGGTCTTACCTCCAACCCTTCTTTTCATAAACGGAGAGAGGCCTATGCCCAACAGTGGGATAACAACAGGCTGTTACTATACTTTATTTTATATTTAAAACAAATAAGGCTGAGGGTAAAACTTTAGTCCTTTTATGTATTTTGATTTTCCATCGCTCATAATAAAAGTTAATGCAATTTTTATCAAATACAAAGTACAATTACATCGCTCATTGGTGCCCAAAAAATATGAAGGTATTAATTAGATCTATTAGAGAGATCTTTAAACTTTCGTGATTCATACCAATTATTATATAAACATACGGGTCACATCGAGATAAAAACTTTCGAGTTCGTGACCACGGTAAATGCAACTCTGCCGAAACGTCTAACCTTATAACAAGTTAAATCGATAAAACCTAATATAAAGGTTTGAATCAGTATGAATCGGGAAAGTTTAAAGAAGCCATCTAGTTAATACCTCCTACCTACTTATATTTCATATACATAAATATACATACCTTCTTATATATATATATATATATATATATCAACGATATTGATGACAATTTTCCTTTACACTTTTAAAATGAATAAGAAGCAATTTTCTCAAAAGTCAAACAATTTGTTTTCAAAAACATGTCATATACACTTATATTATTGAACTAACTAATTGAAGGAGGTCGTAATTGAAACATGTTGTAACAGTATACTTAATACTTGTGTTATCGGTGACAAACAACTGGTACTTACATACTTAAATATAAATATACACTCAGACTCGGTGTAAATAAATAAACTAATAAAGTGACTGACAACTGGTGACTATATATTTCTATAATTTTAAATACATACTTAAATATAAATATACACCCTGGCTCGAAGAACCAACAAATTGTTTATAGAAAATGTTGGCCCTCGTCGGTAATTGAACCAGCGAACCGCGGAGCTGAAGGCAGGATCAGTACGCACTGCGCCAACGGGCCATAGGAAGGGCATACTCGGCTATATTCGCTAATCATTAACAACGATCGTCTACTATCGCCTACAAACCGGAAAATATCAATTTTGCGGACACCCATCCTATCAAGTTTACTTGAATTAAGAATATTTTACTTTTTTGAATTCGAATTTGAATATAATAATAATTGTACACCAAAAAGAATACAGAAAATATACAAAGAAGTTTGGTACAACAGGCGGCCTTATCGCTAAAGAGCGATATCTTCCAGGCAAGGCAAGGGCAGAGAATTTAATTTTTAATAAATACATGGGGTAAAAGAAATAAAAATAAATAGTAAAGAGATAAAAATGAATTATGTTGTTAAGTAGTGTTGCTTGATCCTAGATTTGAAAATAGAAAGAGTAGGAGATTTTCTTATATCTAGAGGAAGTGTGTTCCATAAGAGTGCAGCTTTGAAGCTTATAAGCTTAAAGCACGTACCGTACTATTTTACGTTTAAAATGTGAACGTATATACATTAATCTTTGGATAAGGAAACAATCGAACTTATCTATCGTTATTAATGTATAGAAACCGGCTATACTCACGTGTTATTTTATCGGATGAGCCCGACTAGTTTCAAGCCCATACGGGGCTCTTATTCATGAGCGTTATCGCGGCGGGAACATGTTGTCTAACGCCGCGTAAAGAGCTCATGAATAAGAGTCCCGTATGGGCTTGAAACTAGTCGGGCTCATCCGATAAAATAACACGTGAGTATAGCCGGTTTCTATACATTAATTATGAATTCCACTCACGATAGTTTAAATTCAAAAATTATCTATCGTTTTTTAGTTTAGTATAATTAATTGTATTGGTACTGCATTTCTCGAAAGTTTTTTTGTAATCTTTGTCTGATTATAATGAAAAAAAAATCCGAAATATTTCGCAACCTATAATGATTATTTTTATTACACATAATAAAACAAAAGAACATAAAGACATTTTTAATACTCAAGATAAGGTATCACGATTATGATAACGTCAGATTTGCTGGTATATTAATTGTATATGATGCGGTACGAGTGAATATAAAATATGACACATATATATATATATATATATATATATATATATATATATATATATATATATATATATATATATATATATTGCCGTGTGGTATCCGGCTGAGTAGAATAGACCACCCTCATTTCTTACCGAGGTGTCGTAAAAGGCGACTAAGGTAAGTCGACCCGCCGTGTGGTATCCGGTTGAGTAGAATAGACCACCCTCATTTCTTACCGAGATGTCGTAAAATACGACAGAGGTAAGTTGACGTCAGGCAGGAGTGGGATAAGGGCAGGAAGATGATAATATATATATATATATATATATATATATATATTTACGGCAGAACATGTTATAAACATGCTGTAACATGATTTGGCTGTTTTTACGACCGGCCGCCTGCCTGACTTCAACTTACCTTAGTCGTATTTTACGACACCTCGGTAAGTAGGAGGGTGGTCTATTCTACTAAACTGGATACCACACGGTGGGTCAACTTACCTTAGTCGACACCTCGGTTACTCGTATCGTGTACAGGCAGAAGGATGATGATTTTATTTTTTGTTTTGTTTAATTTTTGTGCAAAATAGGAAAGAATATTATTATTCCGCGCCAGGTAGATCATAGATTACTAATGACTGATTTTTAAGAGATATAGTATGACAAAAATATAATCAATGCAAGTAAGCTGGATTTGCAATATTTTCGGCATATTCAATATATATTATCTAAATCAATTATTTAAATGGCTAATTAATCAGTATTATGAGTATTTAATAATGCGTCAATGTTAAAATCTTTATAAAGTGACAATTTTTTAACGATTTCATACGAACTTTGAACATGATATCCTATAGTGAAAAATCGACTGCAGGTCGGTATATACAAACTGCAATATAACTTGCTCAAACTATATAATAAAATTCAATATTTTATAATGTAAGGAAATTAATATAAAAATATAATACTTATTTGTATAAAGATAAATAAATATATCGCCCCACCCGAAGAATAAAGTTACATGATGGAGCGATATCCGGTTGAGTAGAATAGACCACCCTTTTTCTTACCAAGGTGTCGTAAAATACGACCAAGGTAAGTTAATGTCAGGCAGCGGCCGGTCGTAAAATACGAAGCCAAATGCATTACAAAGATACGCGTCATTTTTGGAAAAATGGAAATTATTACATTTTTGTTATTGCAACAGCCTCAGCTTTTACTCCCTTTGTTGAAACCACTTGTGACGTTGTTAAATTTGATAAGTATGAATATAATCATTTTCAAGTTATCTGGTATGATAGTAGTCAAAGTCACAGCCATAATGGCCGATAGTGACAGCGTCTGAGCTTTACAAAGTCTACGAGTTTATATCCCGGGCAGTGACCCACGAGAACTTATATCTTTTAATCATATTTATGATTCATCATGTATTTTTACGGTAAAAGAAAACATTTTAAACAAAACTGCATATCCACTAAGATTTCCTGGAATATGTGCAGTAAGCAAGGAATGAAAACAAGAAGATCTTTAAAGTTAGTAGCGTCCCAAACGTAAAACTGAAAATGTAACCTGAATCGAATGAACATAAGAAGGTCAATCAAATCAAATCAAACAAAACAAAATATACATCTTTTTAATAAAAAAAATGATATTAGTAATAGGCAAACCAGGAACCGAAATAAATTAATAATACCCAGGATACGGCTTCAGAAAGTTCGTAGATCGTTTGTGGGCCTCGGTATACATTTTTATAATAAAATTCCACAATCTATTTTGGACTTGCCTTTACACAAGTTCAAAATAGCAATTAAAAAGACACTGATTCATAAAGCTTATTATACTGTTGAGGACTATATTGATCATAAGAAAGCTTGGTTTTAAATTGCGACCAGCTACGCACTAGATTATATTGTAATTTTTTTAATTTGTTCTTAATTAAGCCATTATAGTAAAACTCAATTTTGAAAAGAGTGACCGCCGAGTTTCTTGCTGGTTCTTCTCGATGAGAGCACCTTTCCGAACCAGTGGTAGCTTCATTGTAATTTGACGTTTCGAAAGTGCTTGTAAAGGCCAATTTGAATAAAGAATTATTTGAATTTGAATTTGAATCATAATTTTATTTTACTCTATAGTAGTGCCTCCTTATGTAACATATATAAAAAAATTAAAAAGTTGTATTGTTCACTTAAGAAACTAGAAGAAGAGATTATTTAGTTACTTTTTCTACGAATTGTTATTTACGTTAAACAAATACATCTACCAAATATTTGTAAATAAATTAATGTAATGATGTACTTTTAATATCTTGATGATAATTACTTAAACTAATTAAAATCCTATAATTATCCATTTTTTAAATTAATTTCACTATTATATATCATATTTACTACGTGACTGGACAAACTTTGTTTTGCCATATAAATTATTTTTTGGAAAAAAAATTGACCAAAGAATAAAAAATATGTTTGGTGTTAACAACTCTTATCACATAAGGGTATGAAAAATAGATAATAGCCTCTCTAGCCTCAGCCTATAATTCTCAGATCTACTGAATAAAATTTCATAAAAATTGGTCAAGCCATTTCGGATGTAATTAACATTGTGACACGTGAATTTTATATACTTATACTTATTATTTAACATACAGTATATGCTAATTATCGCGGTCACCCCATCGGTACGTAGTACGTGCCCCGTCCATTTCCACTTAAGCTTCGCAACACGATGTGCTATGTCGGTTATTCTGGTTACTTCTACGGATCTCCTCATTCCTGATTTGATCGTGTAGAGATACACCTAGCATAGCTCGCTCCATCGCCCGCTGAGTGACTTTAAACTTTCTTATGAGGTCCATAGTGAATCAAGGTATTGTGCAGGATTAATAATTAATAGGTACATTAAACACCTTGTGAATAAATGTGCGGTCGGTGTGCAGTTGCGGACGGTCTCCATTATTTTATTAGTCATTTAAACGTGGTATCGTGGTACTTAGCAACTTAATTGTTAAAACTTAAACTTAAATTTAAGAAATAAACTTTATTAACAAACTCCTTACAACTTCGAGTATAATAGTCAAAATTAACTGCTTTCTAACGTTAATAGAAAACTTTACGTTGCTATATTTGATGATACTAATATACGCATACAAAACACAGTTATGTATTTTGCCCTCCAAAAATAATATAAGAACATAGTTTTTTCGATTAGTTATAGATATTAATTAAAGTTATATTATTTAAAATCATATAAGTCGTTCGTTGAAGAAGTAAAAGGTGGAGCGTGCGAAACGGAACGCGGCGGCACACGTCACAACGAGGCAGCGAGGACCGAGGCGGAGGGAAGGAGGACCGACGTCATTGGCACGCGTCAGCGTCACTGTCATCCGACCTCTCAGTTACCGAGTGATAAACGCGCTTTACCGACGTCTTGTCCGTCATGTTGCGCGCTTGACTTGCCGCCGAAAACTTTAAGCTGCCTAATGCATCTTAGCCTGCCATCAACAAATCACAAGTGAGTTCGTGGCTCGAACGTAAATACCGTATATATAGTGTTGACAATATCCAAGCGTAATGACCTCGACGGTCTGTTACAGATGTCAGCCGTCACCGCACAAGGAACGGCGCTTTTATCACATCTTAGAAAATGACTGAAGGTCCCCCGTACCAACATGAGAAGCCGGTGAGTCTCACAATATAACGTCACGTGTGGCGACTGCGGACTGACTCGCGTGCCGAGTGTGACGACCGTGACTAAAACCGCCGAGAATTCGCTTGTTTGGAAACTCCGGCGGCCCCGTTCGTTAGTTGATACGCATTGACACATTTGTTTTTCTTATCGTTATCAATCAACGTCAATTAATAACTACACTCTACTAGTCTATGTTTTCTTCTATAATTAGTTAACTAACCAGAAAATTCCGATTATTTTGATTTATCTATATACAACATTGTTTTTTCGTCAGAACTTGACACCCGTTTAAAATGTAACTGGTTTTCGGAGACATACCGGAAATTTTAACATTTAATACAAAGCTAGGATTCAGTAATTAGGTACAGATAACTTGTTTAGCTTTCGGCCTTCTTTGATGATCTTATTTGGGAGAAAAATATACAATATACGATGTTACCTAGATGTATTACATAGTGTCGAATTGGTATGATATAATGAATTATTATGACATCATTATTATAGATATAGGAATCGAACTTTGGTAATCCTGAATCGCCAAATTATTTGTTGATAACAAGATATATTATTGTGTGTGTATAAGTACTTAAATCTTATCGTGGCGATACGAACGCCTTTATAGTACCAATATCCAATAATGTTTGTTGAGTTTTAATTATATCGATTATTGTAAATACTTATAAGAATAAACTAATTAACTAAAGAACACAATTAGTACTCAATCATAATTAATTAATATGTACTTTACCTTCTACAGATTTATATTTTACATCTTAAAAATAACGTTAATTTTCACCCGGAAATCCTTGACCATTCGTATCTTATCTACACAATGTTAATGATTTATGTCTGTAGGTTATTTTATTGATAGCGTATTTACGCTTCGCAATCTTACGTAATGTTATCATAGAGATACTAGAATAGAGAAGTCAGCCTAAAATATGCCATATTACAATAACGAGGATGCAAAGATGAGTTAGGCTGACTAAGAGGCTCATAAGAAAGCTCAGAGTCACTCAGCGAGAAATGCTCAGAGTATCTCTACATGATCAAATCAAAAATGAAGAGATATGTAAAGAACCAAAGTCACCGATATTGCTCAGCGTCTCGTGAAATTGTAGTAGCGATGGGAGGGGTACATAATTCAAATTCAAATTATTCTTTATTCAAATAAATTTGTAAACAAGAGCTTTTGAATCGTTCATTTTACTGCTGGTTCGGAAAGCTGTTCCTACCGCGAAGAGCCAGTAAGAATCGCGGCGGTTGCTCTTTTCAACATAATACTCATAACTAGTTACATTAGGTCATTACTGTCTTGTACAGGGTCGGACAGTAGCTATATTCACGCATTCTTACATCTAAATAATCCTCAACAGTATAGTAGGCCTTTTGTATCAGCCTCTCTTTAAAAGAGTTTTTAAATTGCTTTAATGGCAAAGCTAAAATTAATTGCGGAATTTTATTATAGAATCTTATACCCAAACCCACAAACGACATACGTACCTTTGCAAGGCGCGAAGTAGGAGCCGCAAGCTTATGTCGGTTCCTTTTTTGTCAGTTATATATACATCAACTATCGTTCTATAACTCTTTATATTTTTATGTATAAAAATTAAATTACCTAAAATGTACTGTAAAGCAATTGTAAGAATACATATTTCCTTAAAACTCTCTCGCAGGGAACCACGCGGACTTAAATTGTAAATGCCACGTATGGCTCTTTTTAAAACATAGTGTGGAGAACCGATGGAAGGGCTTTAAGGTCTAAAATTGTTGGAATCATGACCCCGCACTGATGGAAAACGCAGCGTCGTTAGACCGCCTACAAAGTGGACTCACGACCTCAAAAGGATTGCGGGGAGCCACTGAATTCAAGCGACACAACATTTTGTGGAAATCCCGTGAAGAGGCCTATGTTCAGCAGTGGAAATCTGTTGTCTCTTTTTGTTGTGTGTGATAAGACAAATATGAAGTATAGAGTTTTATCTTCCGTCTCATTTATAGTGGCTCTGTCACTTTTAGGCCTGCCTATGGCTATCCACTCTAACTCTTTCGTTATTCAATGATGCAGATGCGATTATGTAAATAAATGTAAATCAGAAGGACGGACGGTAGGGGTGTTTTTTAACTACTCGTTTGTGTTGGGGCACGTACAATCAATGACTAAGTTGGCGTGTCTTTTGTGCGTTATGTTCCTATGAACTTCGATGGTATATTAACTCTATGATTTATCTATATAGTGACGGCCTGTTATTATCCCACTGCTTGGCATAGGCCTCTCTATTTTTACAGAGAAGGGTTGGAACTAAGACCTACAACGCTGCTCCAATGCGGATTGGTAGATTACACATATCCTTAAAATCCTCTACAGATATGCAGGTGTCCTCACGATGTCTTCCTTTACTAAAAAGCATGTGATAAATTGTAATTATCATTTAAACATATGTGGTATTCGGCTGAGTAGATTAGATCACTCTCATTTTTTACCGAGGTGTCGTAAAAGGCGACAAAGGTAAGTTGACCCGCCGTGTGGTATCCGGCTGAGTGGAATAGACCAACCTCATTTTTTACCGAGGGGTCATAAAAGGTGACTAAGGTAAATTGAGGTCAGGCAGGCGGCTGGTCGTAAAATACCTAGTCAAATCGAAAAACAACATGTATATCATTGTGCCGACCCGACTTAGAGTAGGATAACGGTACGAGAATGATGACGCCTGCCTGAAATCAACTTACCTTAGTCGTATTTTACGACACCTCGGTAAGAAATGAGGTTAGTCTATTCTACTCAGCCGGATACCACACGACGGGTCGTCTTACCTTAGTCACCTTTTACGACACTTCGGTAAGAAAAGAGGGTGGTACTATTCTATTCAGCCGGATACCACACGGCGTGAGAATGATGATATCAAATAAACATAAAAAATAAAAAATAAACATTTGAACCTGTGACCCCCTCGAAAGAATTGCACTTTATCTGACCGTTAGGCTATCACAGATGTTATCTTTTATATTAATTTAAGTTAAAATGAAGACGCGCTGCCCTAAGTAAACTTTCAATACCAATTATATCCAAAGAGCGAACACAAAACAACTTGTTACACGTGAAGCAGCCTTCAACTTACGGGTGACTGAATAATTATTATAATCTAAAGCGTATTCAAATATAACCATAACCTAAACTGAATGTATTTTGTATCTGTTATATTGGAAAAAGCAGGCAATATATAATAATATATAATGCTCTGATATCTATGCGATATTTTTAAATTCCAACTTAACAGCGTGACTGGTCCGATGGCGCAGGTGGTATTTAATCTACCTTCAGTTCCGCATTTCTCTGATTCGATTTCCGTTGAGAGCTAATATTGTTCTATAAATGATAAAGCAGGCGTTACTTTGCGGAATTCCATAGTACAGAAGTTACTATAGAATTATTTTGCTGTAATCCGCGTTTGTTAAGAGAATCTATGTAATGCTAAGTGTATGAAGCAGGCAACATTCACATACCTTATACATGCAGGACAAGTCACCACACGTTTCATAAAACGCCGCCAACACCAACCACACAAGCACTCATAAGAATCTTAGGAGAATAGGCTTCACGACAAAATCGTAATGCCTTTTCTATAAACATTTGTTAGTAGCTTGTACAGAATATTTTGATTTTAAAATATCGCGAGTGGTATTCATAATTAGTATATAGAAACCGGCTATGCTCACGTCATATTTTATCGGCCTCCGAGCTGTTACACGCAGTTCCCGCCACAATAACGCCGCATAAAGAGCTCATGATTAAGGGCCCCGTATGGGCTTGAAACTAGTAGGGCTTATCCGATAAAATAAGACGTGTAATTGTTTTATCATTTATAGAAAACGTTCTATAAAAGATAAAACAATTACAGGATAAAAGAATGAATAGTACTACAATAGCCTTTGTTACCAGCACCGCTTGAATTCACTTTGATTTTACGACAAATAAAATTATCTCCTCCTTAGGAGATAATTTTATACGTCCTTACGTTTCCTTTGTGAAACGAAACCTGCTTTGGAAGTATAATTCGAAAATAGAATCGTATCGCAGCTTTTTTTTAAATTTTGTGATATATACTGTACTATTGATAGCCGAGCTCTTCTGTACTGAAGAACTGATGAAAGCTTTTATCTATATTTCTATACTAATATATAAAGCTGAAGAGTTTGTTTGTTTGAGCCCGCTAATCTCAGGAGCTACTAGACCTATTTGAAAAATTCTTTGAATGTAAGATAGTCCATTTATCAAGGCTATATATATATATATATAACATCACGCTAAGATAAATGGGAGAGGAGCAGCAATAAAAATATTCCAAAAAAAAAAAACAAAATTCAAAGCGTTCCTTGCGTGCGCCAAATAAACGGTGATAGTTATTCAAACAATCATGTATCACAAAGTTGCTCCCCTCTAAAAGTTCTATATAAAAGTCCGCGACAGCATATGTCTAAGTTTTAAGGTTATCCCACTTCAACCGTTTTTATGTTTATCAAAATATTATATTAGGGTTTTAATCTTTCCACGCGGGCGGAGCCGCTGGCGATTGGTAGTTATCTTATAAATTACATTCTTGATGGACTACTTATATGCGCAACCTCGTTTGTATTGAATTTAGCTTTAAAATACCCTCAATTATGTGATGAATATTCCGACCGATTTCGGTCATGGCGACCACTTTGACTCCTAGTCGGAGTGCCGCTGATGCGCCCGGATATGGCTTACGTAGCCAATCTTTGCAGCAAACTCCCGTGCGCAATGTGGGCACGTGAGCTTGCCGCTGACATAATTATAGTGAATGGCAGCGGGTGGGCGAGCCTTTAACTCATCACGCTTGGCGTCGAGCTCAGCTTTACGCTGTTCCTCGAAGTCGCGGATTTGCCTCTTCACGAGCCCGCGCCATTCAGACCGCTGTGCTGCCAAACCCTCCCATTGAGAGGGCTCAATATTGCATCTTTTCATGTGACGCTTCTGGACATCAATTATGTACAACATTGTTTATTTCCTATATCCAAAGAAAATCATTTTTCCTGCTATATAAATGTTTAATCTTTGTTAGATTGTAATCAACATGTATTAATCGCATAGCTACATTTCGATCATAATCATGATATATGATTTTCGATCGTTTTAAGAAGGTCACATATAATAAGATACTGATAGTAACTCGAATTCCATACCACGTCATGTCACGTTGCACTTACTTGAATGTTATTAACAGGTTTTATTTGCGACTTCGTTTGCGCAGTCGTCTAATGTATTAATAATACTGAAATAACAAAATCTACGTTACACTTTAGCCCTTTAATTGCACCGGCACACAAACAACTATATCTATACTAATATATAAAGCTGAGGAGTTTGTTTGTTTGAACGCGCTAATCTCAGAAACTACTGGACCGATTTGAAAAATTATATGAGTTTAAGGTAGTCTATTTATCGAGGAAGGCTATATATAAATTCACGCTTAGATAAATAGGCGAGGAGCAGCAATAAAAAATATTGCATATTCGGTAAAATTTAAAGCTTTTCTGGCGTTCGCTAAGTAAACAGTAAAAGTTATTCAAAAATCATGTATTACAAAATTGTACCCTCTAAAAGTTCTAAATAAAAGTCTACACAGGATATGTCTAGCTTTTAAGGTTAATAAAATACTAAATTACGGTTTTATTCTATCCACGCGGGCGGAGCCGCTCGCGATTGCTTCTATAATATATAATTGTTATAACTAAAAATAAATAAGTAATATAATTATTTACAAATCAAAACTTACAATATAATCTATTGCGTAGCTTATCGCAAATTAAATCCAAGCTTTCTTATAATCAACATAGTTATCAACAGTACATATAAGTTATGAATAAATGTATTTTTAATTGCTTTTTGAACTTGTAAGAAAAGCACTATGGGCTTTGCCTTATGCAGAAACACCTTGGTTCATAAACGAATTTTATTGCGGAAAATTGCTAATTTATTCCTATTAATAGGACGAAAAAAAATTAAATTTAAATAGCTTGTTACCGTATAGCATGATAACGCAAGAACACATTAATAATAATTATTATTATATACTTTAACTTCCGTGTCTGTCTGCTAAACTTGAAAAATAGTATGTTTTAAAAATTTTAATAAATACATTTCAATATTAGAAGTTATGATGGTCAAATTGTATGACAATTTTTTAATTTTTAATATAAAAAAATGCAAATTAAAAAAGAGAGAGCGCCGGTAACATGTCGGACTCGGACCCGGGTTTTGAACATTTTTGGTCCGCCCGTTACCCATTAGGCTGTCACAGTATTACGTTTGACAGCCAAAAATATCATTTGCATTCAATTCTAAATTTTAGCATTTTTTCAATGCCCGAAAACAAGGATAAAACGACATTATTTAAAATGAAACCCCTACATGCTGAATTTCATGAAAATCGTTGGAGGCATTTTCGAGATTTAGGAAAAATATATAAATTAACAAAATTCACTCGTTTAAATATTAAAGATAAGGCCTATGAGGCTGGCTTTCCTACTCTAAATACAAAAACTATGAGAGAATTATGTTAAATAATAAACATCAGTCTGAGCTAAGGTGAAGCGTGACTGTTTAAATTGTACATACAACCTCGACCTCTTCAATACTTTAAATTTTATTTGTTTATTTTTTCTATTAATAAAGTTCTAGTGTGTTGCTATTGCTAAAAACGGTGATTGCTAACCAATAAATAATATAAATATTTACGTAGATAGTCGATAAATGGCCCTGGATCTGTTACAGCATGATATCACCTCATATGAATTTGTAATGTTGCTAGAATATACGGTAGTCCTAATAAATATTGGTGTCGATATTGTTTTTTTTTGTTCGAGTCCTTGTTTCGACTGGCCCGTTAGCACTGGTGACCCTGCCTTCAGCCTTCTTTGGATATAGCTAGGTTTGATTCTAACCCCCCTCACATGCTAATGATTTTTTAATAAATTTCACCGTTTACTTAGCGCAACGAAAGCTTTAAATTTTGCCGTTTTCGCAATATATTTTATTTCTGCTCCTCTCCTATTCATCTTAGCGTGATGTTATATATCTTATAGCCTTCCTCGATAAATGAACTACCTTACACTGAATTTTTCAAATCAGTCCAGTAGTTCCTGAGATTAGCGCGTTCAAACAAACAAATAAAAAAACTCTTCAGCTTTATATATTAGTATAGATTCATTACATTCAGACAGGTTTGAAGTAATTATAAGATATCCGGAGCATGAAATTTACATACTCTGATTTTATAATTAAAATTATATACGTATTAAGTAAAATTTAAATTGAGACAATTATGCTGAGTAATTTAGTTTTATTTTATTAATAAATTACATTTATTATACCTACTATTATTTTTTCTGCTACTTCATGAATATTTATTGCTTTATTCCTTTTTCTTTTGGTTAACTTAAATGTGACTTGCAGTTCTTAAAATATGATTTAAAACTTCAAGATCTTATCTTATATTCGCACCAATATGTAAATTGCGTTGTAAATTTTGTATTGAATTCGTTAAATTACCTTCGTTTCGATTATTTCGTAGATATTTTCATCATCATCATCCTCCTGCCCTTATCCCACTCTAAGTGGGGTCGGCACAACATGTTATAAACATGTCACATGATTTGGCTACGTATTTTACGACTGGCCGCCTATCAGACGTCAACTTAACTTAGTCGTATTCTACGAAACCTAGGTAAGAAAGAGGTCCGTTTATTCTACTCAACCCAATAGCCCACGGTGTGTTAACTTACTTTAGTCGCCGTTTACGACACATCGGTAAGAGTGAGGGTAGTCTATTCTACTCAGCTGGATACATTTATAAGATTTTAAATACATACTGAAATATATATATACACCCTAACTCGAACCAACAGATTGTTGATAGAAAATGTTGACCTTCGGCGGGAATTGAACCCGTGTTCCGCGTAGCTTAAAGCAGGGTCACTGCCAACTGCGCCAAAGGGTCAGTCAACTGTGTTATCATCGAACTGTGCTATAATAACCGACTATAATTTTACTTTTGTAAAATATATATATAGTTTAAAAAATTATTACAGTAAAAAGTAATGGCCTGTTTCTATCCCACTGCTATGTATAGGCCACCTTTCTGTTTTTGGGAAGAAGAACTTTAATAAAGACCTACCACGCTGCTCCAATGTGGATTGGTAGGTTACACATATCCCTAGAATTCTCTAGAGATATGCAGGTTTCATCACGATGTTTTCCTTCACCGAAAGGCGTGTGATTATTTGCAATTATGAACTCGACACGGCTATACCTAATATATATAGCTGAAGAGATTGTTTGATTGTTTAAACGCGCTAATCTCAGGAACTACTGGACCGATTTGATAAATTCTTTGAGTGTAAGATAGTCCATTAATCGAGAAAGGCTATAGGCTGTCACACGCTAAAATGAATAGGAGAGGAGCAGTTATAAATAATATGTCGAAAACGTCAAAATTTACGGCTTTCCTTGCGCGGCCTAAGTAAACGTTGAAAGTTATTCAAAAATCATGTATCACAAAATTGTTCCCCTCTAGAAGTTCTAAAAAAAAGTCCGCGACAGCATATCTCTAGCATTTAAGGTTAACCCGATAACCTTTTTTATGGTTATCAAAATACTACCATATATTACGGTTTAATCTTTCCACGGGTGGAGCCGCTGGCAATTGCTAGTAAGTTACATTAGAAAAACTCATTGTTGTCTGCCCGGGGTTTGAACCCGTGACCCCTGGAAAGAGTCGCACGGTCTCACCGCTGGGCTACCAGAGCTTTTTTGCTTGTTACAGTATTACAGTATAAGAAATATATGTCCTTCTGCCCTTATCCCAGTCTAAGTGGAGTCGGCACAACATGTTATAAACATGCTGTCACATGATATGGCTGCGTTTTTACGACCGGCCGCCTGCCTGACGTCAACTTACCTCAGTCGTATTTTACGACACCTCGATAAGAAAGAAGGTGGTCTATTCTACTAAACCGGATACCACACAGTGGGTCAACTTACCTTAGTTACCTTATACGACACCTCGGTAAGAAATGAGGTTGGTCTATTTTACTCAGCCGTATACCACACGGTGGTTGTTACAGTATAAGAAATATACGACATAAAACCTTTGTTATTTATGAAAAATATAACAGATAAAGTAAAGGCGTGATTAAATTGAATTTCGTGATTCAGACTGAGTGATAATAAAATTTTATTACAATTTTTATGTACTTATATTTATTTTTTTACATTTATATTGTTATGATCGCCTTTATGAACGATAACACAACAATAACACTTATATTTTTTATTATATTTGCAATTTTTACAATAATCTATACTTATAATAAATCTGTAGAAAGGTCAATTCTGTAACTGAAATATATTTCCAAAATAACTATCAGGGGGTGATTAGGGATCGATACTGATGCGAAAAATGCAATCAGTAAAAATTTTGTCTGTCTGTCTGTCTGTCTGTCTGTCTGTCTGTCTGTCTGTATAACCGTTATAGAAACAAAAACTACTCGACGGATTTTAACGAAACTCGGTACAATTTTTTTTCATACTCCTGAGCAGGTTAAAGTATACATTTCATCACGCTACAATCAATAGGAGCAGAGCTGTGAAGGGAAATGTCGGGAAAACGGGAGAAGTTACTCCATTTTTTAAGCTTCCGTCGCGTGTGCAACCTTGATGGTTAAAGCTACACAGAAATCATGTATGACGGAAATGTTCTCCTTAAAATTATATAAAAAATATCCCACGACAGCATATGTCTATCTTTTAAGGTTAACCCACTCTAACCATTTTTATGTTTATCAAAATACTATATTACGGTTTTAATCTTTCCATGCGGGCGGAGCCGCTGGCGATTGCTAGTGTGACTTATAAATCTATGATTACTAAACGTTGGTAAGCTGTCATCGTCCTCATGCCCTTATCCCACTCTAAGTGGGGTTGACACAACATGTTATAAACACGTTGTCACATGATTTGGCTACGTATCTTACGACCGGAGGCTTGCCTGACGTCAACTTACTTTAGTCGTATTTTACGACACGTCAGTAAGAAAAAGGGTGATCTATTCTACTAAACCGGATACCACACGGTGGGTCGACTTACCTTAGTCGCCTTTTACGACACCTCGGTAAGAAATGAGGATGGTCTATTCTACTCAACCGGATACCACACGGCATTAAGTGTTGATTAGCTGTATGCATCAACAATTTGAAATATTTTGTTATATCTGAGCTCATGTAGATATGTGTTTCAGATATATATGTATCAGTATATACAATTGTAAAAAAAATAATTCCTTATTTCAGTTAACTGAAATCTGCCTTCTTTTACAAAAACCCACTACCGGTTTTGGAGCAATTTCGACTTTTCCGCACGATGAAATATTAAGTAAATGCTCTTGTTTAATTATATATTTCTTGTATATGTTTTTATGAAAATCTTAACCACTTAAATTCCAGCAGCAACACAGTGTATATAAAAAAGATTTCGCGGCTTTTTGTCGCTCTACTCACGGCCAAGGCCATTGTAACGTAACGAGGCATAGAGTTTGGCACCGTTCACTGATCAGCAAAACTATTCTGTTAGTTGACAAACACAATATTATTTACTAGCTGTGCCAGCAGCTTCGCCCGCATAGAAATCAGTGTGTCAATTTTTCCCAAATGAAATTTTAAAAATAAAAGTAGTTATCGTCAGTTAATAATAAGAGATTTTTGAGTAGCTTTCACCTATTACTTAGCGCACGCAAGGAAAGCTTTAAATTTTGCTTTTTTTTTTTTAAATTTCTTGGAGTCACTCATGAAAAAGTGTAACGCCCGCTCACGTCTGTTACGATGAGTCACCGAACGAAAGAGAGGCCCGCCGGACTGGCGGATGCCTTGCGTGTCTCTCCCACTCCAATCCATCACATTTAAAAAGACGCTGTCACGTAAAATCTTTGCCCGTAAAACCGACTTTACAGACAACCGTTTTTTTTATTGCTGCTCCTCTCCTATTCATCTTAGCATAAAGTTATATGTTATGTTATTGTCATGTCTATAGCCTTCCTCGATAAATGGACTATCTTACACATATAGAATTTTTGAAATCGGTCCAGTTGGTCCTTTTTTTTTATACAGGAAAAAACCCCTTATGGGTACCGCCGCCCGACGGGGACAGGCGGCGGTTATGTCGGACTCGCACCGACTAAAACGACCTGTGTGCTCCACCACGCTGCCGATGTGGCAAGGACAGGGTATCATTGTACATATTGCCCCCATCCCGCCGACAGCTCTGATCCCAGAGAATAAACACCTCCGGGTAGGGGCCCCTCGAAAGAGAAGCCCCCCTCCGCTAACCGGTGCATCGGGAGCACCAGATGCACCGACCGCCTCGGGGACCTGTAAGCCAGACGTCCGATATACCCCGTTCGGAACGTCCGAAGGTCCCCTGACAGGGCGGCAGACGATGGGCTTAGGCAAGTCGCTATCACCAGGACTCGCCAACAGTAGATTGGATCCAGAACAAAGTTCCTGGAACCGCTCCACCGCCTCCCTCCACCCCCCTCCGCAGAGCAGAAGGAGGCCATCGCTGCCCGCGGTCGCTCCCTGCCCACCGTGTTTGCTATTTCCCGGTCGACAGGGAGAGACCGCGCTCTAAGTAGGGCAACGCCATGGTGGGCGTTTCCGCCCCCACCGGGTAATTTTTTATAGAGATTTTCTTCCTCGCAACCCGAAGGTTCCCGTTCCCATTGCTGGGCTTCCGGGCTTGGGACTCCACCCCAACCCCCCCGGAGTCCCCGGCCCGTCCAGATTGCCCTCTGCTAATCAGAGGGACAACTGGATTGGCCACTCCACAGTGGTCTGTTCGCCAAGACTAAGCTTGCCCAGGGTGCGCCACGAGGAGGCCGACCACTTTGGCACTTTGAGATTAACGCGTTCAATTTCAAACAACCTCTTCAGCTTTATAATCTTTGTATTAATTTATTCGTGGTCAAACTTGATAGGTCTATGATTGTAGAAATCATTTCCATGTAACTTTTTAACGACTTTTCGAACGAAGATCGATATTTTTTTTACTGTATCATTCCTGAAAAGTTTTTAAATTCTACAGCTTAATGTTAATATTATATGATGTTCCTCCTATGTATCCTAAACTAAAAATTATATTTTATAGCACATAGAGCGAAATTGACAAACGCCGTGTGGTATCCGGCGGAATAGAATAGTACCACCCTCATTTCTTACGGAGGTGTCTTAATAGACAACTAAGGTAAGTCGGCCCACCGTGTGATACCCGGCTCAGTAGGATGGACCACCCTCTTCCTTACCGAGTTGTCGTAAAAGACGACTAAGGTAGGTTGACCCACCGTGTGGCATCCGGTAAAGTAGAATAAACCACCCTCTTTCTTACCGAGGTATCGTAAAATACGACTAAGGTCAGGCAGGCGGCCGGTTGTAAAATACGTAGCCAAATCATATGACAACATGTTTATAACATGTGGTGCCGATACCACTTAGAGTGGGATAAGATAATTTATCGCGGATTATAACAACATAATATTTTCATTACTTTTGTAAGGTTGTATTCATAAACATTTAATATTACTTTGGACTTCAGAGAGCAAGTTACGTGATTCCAAGTTACTATTACTAACATCTGACAATAATTGTAAACATAAGGTACAATTTGTGTGTTTTATTGTAAACATAAGGTACAATTTGTACTGACAGGTGTATTCTATACACGTGTCAGTAGCTTATCACTAATATATTCCGGAGGTCAAACAGTACTTGCTTTGTATAAAAGCTAGGAATTCTATTCCGCCGAACACCACACGACGTTTTTATTTTATTTTATTTATCGCGGATTATAGCAAATAAATAAATATTTTACTTTATAGCAAATAATATTATCTGTTCTTTTGTATTATGGACCGTCGAAAAAGTAATGCCTAATTCTATTAATTAATAAAGCTTTACTATGTAGCGCCAAAAATATTCAAATATTCGACACGGCATCGGTATATTTAGAAAAATTGTATAAACTCCTTAAACCCACCGTGTTGTAACCGACTCTAAAATAGACCACTCTGATTCTTACCTAGGTGTCGTAAAGGGCGACTAAGATAGGTTGACCCACCGTGTGGTATCCGGTTGAGTAGGGAAAAACCAACCTATTTCTTACCGAGGTGTCGTAAAATACGACAAAGATAAATTGACGTCAGGCAAAGCACGCTCGTAAAATACGTAACCATACATACATCCATACTCACAAACTTTCGCATTTATAATATTAGTAGGATTTTGCCGTCCCTACTTAAAATGGAATAAGGGTTGGAGGATAATGATTTAAAAAAATATTACAATTATACTTGGCACTGATAAACCAGAGTAATACTTCACAAACATGTCGATAAGCAAAATTAACTTTTTTATTGTCACATTAACAATGTACATACAGGTAACCAGAGACCCTGCCATTTTGCTCTTTCAGCACTCTGTACACGTGAACGGATGTCAGCTAATAAACGAGCTCATTACTATTCTGTCATTAGATATGACAAGTTAAAGAGAAAACCATTTTATTTTACACTTTTCATTTTATACGTGACACTGGCAGAGTGATTTGCATAAAGCAAGATAATAATAAGTACACTTTTCGTTAAGTTTAAAGTTTAACCTGACTTACTACTAAGCAGTAATAGTAATATTTATGCTTAAAAGCCTTTAGAACGAATTGTCACTGACTTTGAAAATAACAAAGTACGTATAAAAGAGTTATCCTTTAAAAATCTATGTTGCTTTTTCAAGTTATGCTGGACATTAGAATTTGTATTAAACTTAAATAATTTATAGAATTAGGCGTTACTTTGCGGAGGTCCATAATACAAAACTAATGAGACTATTATTTTGCTATAATCCGCGATAAATATCGCGAAATCTATCGCGGATTATAGCAAAATAATATTCTCATTAGTTTTGTATTAAACTTACTTAAGTATGTATTCTTTACATGTAGTATGCATTTATATAAATCTTCATTTTTCTCCTATTAGATAGTATACAAATTGAATTAATATATAACACATTTACTTCACGTCCATTTTAAACGTTTATATGTTTTAAATAGGTAGGTCTAGTTTGTTTAGATATTAAGGTTTATCTAGTAATAGCTTCTTGCATGTAGCATGCGGCTTAATCCTCGTGAATATAATAATATTTCTATCAATCTCCAGTCCTTTAACAATCTTTAAACCATAAATCATGTCCATCGATCTCAAACAACACGTATTTCAATAAATGAGATGAAATTCAATGAGAGCGACCCCTCTCGGTCACTTTACTTTTTATATTGTATAATTTCTGGAATATTTGTATCTGTGTATTTCAAAAATCAAGGAAGCAACCATTTACAAATCATACGTATTTATAATATAGTAAGTGTGGACTGAAAAGTGTGAACCCTGTCAGTTAATTCTTTTTCTTGTATGAATTATTATATTCAAATTCAAAATATTCTTTATCCAAATAAACTTGTAAACAAGTGCTTTTGAATCGTCAACTCTACTGCTGGTTCGGAAAGCTGTTCCTACCGAGAAGAGCCAGCAAGAAACTCGGCGGATGCTCTTTTAAAAATATAATTCTTATTACTAGTTACATTATTACTGTCTTGTACAGGGTCGAAGAGTAGCTACGTCCACGCATTTATCATCCAAGTATTCCTCAATAGTATAGGGCTTTCTGTATAATAAATTTTATCTGTGATTATTTCAGCCCATAGAGAACCAACCATAAACAATGACTTTCACCTCTTCCAGATGTGTATCCGCATATGGCTGGAGGTGGGTCACGCTTGCGAGCCGCGGCAGTCGCCGTCGGGACGTGCGCTGGCGCTGGACTGGCGTGTGTGGGTTCGCGGGGCGCGCGGCGACATCAGCGCCTTCGTCCACAAAGTTGTCTTCGATCTACACCCGCCCAGCGCTTTCGTTTATCCAAAGAGAGGTAAAATAAACAGCTTATTACTATTCCACTCCTGAGCATAGGCCTCGTTTATATCGTCGTCGTCCTATGCTTTTTTGGGTGGAACAGTGTATATAAGACCCACCTCCAATGCGGATTTGTTGGCTATACAAATGCTCTGAATTCTCTAGAGATATGTATGTAGGTTTTCTCACGATGTTATCCTTTACCGCAAAGCGAGTGATAAACTCTAAATGACTATTTGCAATAGTTTGACACATAAGTTTTAACAGAAAAACTGTGATTTTCTGAAGTTTGAGTCTGTGACCCCGTCGACAGATTCGCACGGTCTCAGCACTGGGCTATCGCAGCTTACAGCTTGTTACAGCGTACAACTTAGAAAGAGAGGTATCGGGATAAAGACAGTTAAATCTTTAAACGAATACCAAGTTACAAATGTTAGTCACTTAAATGCATTCTTGTAAAGCAGTTATTAAAGGAATAGTTGCAGAAGAATAATTAAATTCATTTACAGTATATCGAATTATTTAGATTATCAGGAAACGCTATAAACTCCTTGATAACTACTACTAAAATATATCTGCATTTAGATTTTATACAATATAATTGTTTTTTTTTTAATATTTAAGACTTTATCTGCATTTCATAGCATTGATTTTTTCGTAAGATTATTAAATTACTATATTATATTCGTAGAGAATAAAAATAAATTAATTAAATTGAAATGTTATTCGCGTAAATATAAAAAAATGGTGACGAGTAAATATAAAACACTTATTATCGTTATCACGTGCGTAGATAGCCCGTTACCAAGCAAAGTGCAAACAAGATCGCAATAGTTCACACAAGCACATTAAACTGATCTCACGACTTATTTCCAGTGCTCCAAGAGCCGCCGTATGAAATCCAAGAGTCGGGCTGCGCTTCAATAGATATTCCAATTCACGTGTACCTGAAATTCTCAAGCAAACCAAAGAAAATTTGTCTCAGATACAGTCTGCATATCGAAAACAACAATAAGGCCAGTTCGGAATCAAAGTGCGTGTACTACGACTTCGAGAATCCATCAGAAACATTAGGCAGCGCCCTCATAAAGGGCGGAGGCGAGATCATCGCCAGAACCGGCAGCTTCAACAATTCCGGAAAACTAGTCGTCCTATTCCCCGACGACAGATGCTTGAAAACTATGAAAATGAAACGCTACAAGTTCGTTAAGCCGATCCGCTGCAAACACGGAACGAAAAGACTGATCAAACCGTGTTCACTCGACGAGGTGTGCCCCAAATGTGGGGAGTCAATAAACGCTGATTTCAAGAAACAATTACGCGCGGTGGAAATGACCGAGGACGAGATAAATCGTGTTTCGCAGTTATATTTCTCGTACAGCAATTATGAGAAATCCGTAAACGGGTTAACACTGCCTCCTCTATCAGATCCTATATACAGATTGCCCGATTTACCACAGTCGTTGCGTGGTACGCTTGCAAGTGTTGAGGCGGACTACGCGATGCAATGAACAAATAAGTGCCTTAAATATACATCTTCCATTTAACAGTCTGTTCGGCTATATGTTGTACATGCTAATGCATATTATTTTAGTGTACGTTCGTGTTATTACTGTTGTATTTACGCCAGATATATTTACATCAAACCATGAAGCAAGTAAGTGTGGAACTGCTGAACGTACTGAGGTAACAATTTTTAATATATTTCTAGTAAATTATATACATTTAGATTTTTTTAGTAGAATACATGTCAAATTTCATAACCGCAGACTTAACTTCTTTCGAAAATTCGAAATAAAATTCGAAGAAGATTAAGGAAACTAAGGTTGCAATTGTATTTTTAATATTCACCAGCGAATTTACAAAATATGTTTAAATCCAACGTATAAAATACTTTGTTATTACAACACTACATTAGTTAAATTTCATTCATAATATCTTGCTTAAAAAAAATTAATAACAGTGGCTGAACGGGTTTCCGAAAATAGAAGAATTATACCAGTTGATATTACACAGTGCCATGTTATATATTCTTATCACGTAGTATTCGATGTTTTACCAATTTAAATAGCTATCAATTAATTTAAAAATATATACAATATGTATTATTTATTTTACACAGAAACGTTATCTTGTTATTTACGCTAACTGATTTTATCTTAAGTTATCATGTAAGTCGTTATGCTTGAAGTTAATGTGCTGTGAACACGATCTCAAGAGTCAATATTGTAGTTAGTCATAAAAGTTTCTTATAATAAGTGATACTTATTATTTTATTTTTAATGTTTATGAATAGATTTTATTTATTAATTACTATTTACTACTAGTTCTATTACAAGATCTGATAGTGATGTCGTCGGGTTTTAATTTTATCGATTTTTAGAACGAATAATTTCATACGACTCAACTAGGAATGTTTTTTGTGTATATTCCTAAATTGTCTTTTCCGTGATAAATTTGAAGAAAATCTTTATACTATATTACGTTTATACCGCTTTTAAATCCCTTAGTCCCTTATTCAGATCTCATAATATCTATTATGTAGTCCAAGTACTATTTTGGTTACAAGTCTAAATTAATTGTTTTTTTTTGTGAGAAATCCATAGACAATCTTTATATTTTATACTACTGCTGTGCCCCAGTCTCTTCTTCAGATCTAATCATCATTCTTTGTCTTTGAAAGAGAACCATCTAATTCGGGTTACTGCAGACCATTTAGCACTGATAGAGAAGCCGTTCTTTTTTCATACTACCATAAGTCTTGGTATCCACCAAAGCGGAGAGGAAAGGCGAAGGGGTTTGAATACCAATCAGATATCGTCATTTAAGCTAAGCGGCAGGGCATGTGGAAATGACGATACCAGATTGGCAGTCAACACCTATCTCCTCTCCTTTCCACTTTATTGGATAGCGTGCTTAAGGCAGCTAGAGATTTATCGGATTGTCTAAAGGACCACTAGGCACCGCGTTGCAGTTATCAATAGAGTCGACAGACTAGTTTCCATAATAATTCAGATTATATGCCTCCATTAACTTAATGAATTTCGCATTATAATAAGTATTGCACGATTTAAAATTATAATAGTTCACGAACAAACATGATGATGTCACTATCAGTCTGAAAAATTACGTTTCAACATACTTCTAACAATGGTTGTTATTTTAAATGCATAAATTAGGTAGTTTAATATTATCCAAATGTACTTGTGGTACTTCCAAACATTTATTTAACTTTTAATATATGTAAACCAATGAAGTTCCGTAATTAATACAGCAAACAATGCGATACATTATAGGCGCTTTATTTTTTTTAAGTAGTGACGTGTAGTGCTAATTTTCACCGATATTTATTAAGTAGAGTGATTTAAATTTAACCAATATTTCGTTGTGATTAACAAAATGACCGTTGCTTTGTTGAAAAAGGATATTGTCTATGATTTATGAGGATGTTATTGATAAGTTATAAATACTTTTTTCATTGTTATGTTTTTTTAAGTAATGCGATAAATGGAAGTTCATATTCATTCTAATACCCACAATGTAGTCATTTAAATGCTTGTTTATTTCTATAAATCAATATAAAACGTTGAGTGAAAAGTAATATCAATATGATAAATCGATTAAAATTTCTATGTAAATAAAATCGATTATTTTTAAAAACCGAGTCAGGCATGTAATTTGGACATTACTAGTTAAGATGTTAAAAGTTAAATAAATGTATGGAAAGACTATATTATGCATATATTATGCACTATCGACGATGATCATTGATCGTGTGATCGTCTATAATCGGCACGATCATCGTGCAAGTGACCACTCCATCGTCGGTATTGTCATACGTTATACGTATAACCCAGCGATTCCCTTTGATACGTGTTCGAAAATCGACAATTCCCGGATTGTTGGCGATAGATCATAGATCGTAAAAGCTGAAAAGGAGCCATTAGTCTTTATATTATGCGTTGCTCAGAAAAGTGAAAAATAAACTTACTTCGTAAATTATTATATAGACAAAATGAGCTCAAACTATATTTATATAATAAATGTACCGTTAGGTAAACCAAAACTAAGTACGCACTAAAAACAGGGTAATTTAAATAGGTACTATTATATTAGATTAAAAAAAATATTTTAAATATTGGTAAAGTTATATACATTGTGTATGTTTGCTGTGAAAGGATGCAAGTATCGAACAGCTTTTTAATATGTAATAGTTATGAAAAGCATTAATGTTAAAACATATTTATTATTTTCGTTATATAGAAATGAATTATATTTGCTGTTAGTATTTTATTGCAAATTAAATGCAAATGACAACCAATTTATTATCTGTATATTAT
This sequence comes from Morpho helenor, assembly GCA_029227775.1. Classification (NCBI taxonomy): domain Eukaryota; kingdom Metazoa; phylum Arthropoda; class Insecta; order Lepidoptera; family Nymphalidae; genus Morpho; species Morpho helenor. The sequence continues at coordinate 11,019,190 of JARGCU010000006.1, forward strand.
GTCATAAATATTTAAGATATTCTTTCTTTATTCAAATAAACTTATAAACAAGTGCTTTTGAATCGTCAATTCTAATGCAAGTTTGAAAAGCTTTCCTACCGTGAAGACCCAGCAAGAAATTCGGCGTTTGCTCTTTTAAAATTATTCTTATAGCTAGTTACAATTATTCATTACTATTTTGTACAGGGTTGAACAGTAGCTATATCAGCTTATTCTTATCATCTAAGTAATGCTTAACAGCTTTTCAAAACATAATTTTTAGAATTATTTACATATTGTCGTTCATGGTCCTTCTACAATGTCGAAGTTAGTAGTTAAGAGTATAACCACAAATTGTATCATTTATGTAATCCCCAATAGTTATAGTAGACTGTATCAGATTAATTTCAATAGTAAAATTGTAAACATAATATATACCCCATAATATATAGCTTTCCGAACCAGCAGTAGAGTTGACGATTCAAATATATAAATATTATTTTTTTAAACATAATATATGCCCCGTATAATTATTGCTAATGAATCTCCGGCTTTATAATGTTTAAAAAATATTAGTTACTAGAATGACTTTGTCAAGCAAGAAACGTGTCCTTTTACCTAGTTTGTATATTTAAAATATTATATAAACAAAATACAACGTTATTAATTGACAGATATAAAAAGGATAACGAACGCCCAACAGCGCTTTATAGTCATTGCGTATTGTTTTTTCTCAACAGGTTGTAACAAAATTATATCGTGAGCGATAATTTATTTAAGTAAATGGATTTTTCTAAAGGCTAACTGAACAAAAAGCTATCTATTTATGTACGAATGTAACATTTATACAGGCTTGTTAATATATTACGTTATTTTAGCTCAATAAGTGTTACCAATTTATAAATTTTTTAACGTATAGTCTTTAATAAACGGTGCTTAAAATGCTATAAAGTTTTAACATATTTGTTATATATAAGATGCTAAATATTTTATTAGATAACTTATAGTCAATTGATGTATTGTTTTGTTTCCTTATGTCCCACATCAAAAATGAAATGGTGGAACTTTGTAACGTTAAGTAATTTTGAAATTTAACGGACTATACATATTGCTAGGTTTATGTGCGGAAAGTTAAAACAATGTCGCATTATTTTACCGAATGGATTCTGGTTTTATTTTATATGAAATAAAATTGATTGATGAATAAATGCTATGAGGTTTTCTCATTTAGTTTTCTTTTAAATACACACATCGCTGGTCCCGTTTGCGCTTTTTCCTCTCTTAGTATTATGGTGCGTGTTAGTATTAATGTTGCGATAACTTTTAAGATTCAAATTCAAATAATTCTTTATTCAAATTGGCTTTTCCAAGCACTTTCAAATCGTAAAATTACAATGAAGCTACGACTGGTTTGGACAGGTGCTCCGAAGAACCAGCAAGAAACTCGGCGGTCACTCTTTTCAAAATTAAGTATTACAATAATGTATTTTTAATTAATAACAAATTCAAAAATTTACAATATAATCTAGTGCGTAGCTGGTCGAAATTTAAATATAAACTTTCTTATCATCAACATAGTCCTCAACAGTATAATAAGCTTTATGAATAAGTGTTTGCTTTTTAATTGCTTTTTGAACTTGTGTAAAGGCAAGTCCAAAATAAATTGTGGAGATGTGATCATTTATATTTATTTATTAAATGAATGAATATTTTTTTAAATCATATAATATATAAATATAAGCATAGGATTGATCATGAAATGCTTTAAGTAAACACAAAAAAGTTAAGTAATATAATGTAATTAAAAAGTAATAACTGCACATGGCGGACTTATTCCGGAATCGGGATCTCTTCCATTAAACCAGATACCTAATATAGGTGTTAAATAATTAATCCGTCCAGATAGAAATATTGAATAAAAAATAAGGCATTGATCGTGATCATTTAAAAAAAAACGTAAGATTTCGAGTTAGAATGGATATAGTACAGTATCCTTAAAAGACAAGTATTTACTACCACCGCTTGAATTTTTTTTATTTTATCGCTAAAAGACAGATTCAGCGGAGACTTTGTCATATAATATGTAATGACAAGTAAGTAGTAAGTAAATCTCATTTTATTTACGCCATACCTACTCTAAAGATTAAATTATCTTTCTAGTTTAGTATTGATAATAATTCTAGTGCGTAGTAGTTCTATTTACTCAGTCAGTCAAAGAACATGAAATTATAAGATTCAATATTGATACGGAGGAGTGCGAATGCAAGCACCCATTTAAGTAACGGCCTGTTACTATCCCACTGCTGGGCATAGGCCTCCTCTCTCCATTTTTGGAGAGAAGCGTTGGAGCTAAGACCTACCACGCTGCTCCAATGCGGATTGGTAGGTTACACATATCCCTAAAATTTTCTAGAGATATACAGGTTTCCTCACGATGTTTTCCGTCACCGAAAAGCGTGTGATAAATTGCAATTATCAATTAGACACATAAGTTTTAATAGAAAAACTCATTGGTGTCTGCCCGGGTTTGAACCCATGATCGTCTCTAGGGATTCACACGGTCGCACCGCTAGGCCATCACAGCTTAGCACCCATTTGAATAAACATAATTAATACGTACACAAACAAAAATCTTACATTCAAGTACCTAACTTTTAACCAATACTTATCTCCGCCGGAAAGAATTTTGTGCAAACCTAATTTTTTTACAATATACAAATATAGTTAGTCAAAACCAATGAAGAAAAACAATATTTTTCGCCATATTTTGGGAAAATATTTAATTATTAATAATAAATTTAATTTCCTATTGTTATAGCCGATATCCAGAGTTCCAAACAGGCCTCAAAAGACTAGATTACAAGCCGCAAATAAAATTAATAGAAAAACGTTTCCACAAATATATTTTGCCACAGACTAGGGTGTATAAAAAAATCGATTAATGAATATCGATTTCTTCCCTTTAAAACATTTAAAAAATCCATTAATTCGTATCCAAAATAAAAGATTAATAATAGGTTTTTCTGACTATTTGAAAAGAGACCTTTCTTAATATTAATAATTAATTACAATAAAGGCTAGTTAAAGTGGACAACTACCAATTAACAATAATAAATGCACAGTTTGTGAAATTCGATTAAAATGTGTAATTTGGCTACATTGGTTTCATTTAACTATGTATATCTATTCTTAAAAAATATAAAAAAAGAGTAAAAAAGAAAAAGAGAAGCATCGATTGTTATATGTAAAAATCGATTATTTTTGACATCCCTACCACAGACTACTAATTTTGCTGATTTTGATTCCTTAATTCCAAACATTATCAAAGTCAAACATATTCTAAATACAAAAGATTCAACTCTGGTTTCCCTTCAAAGCGTATACAAAAGATTCCACAAGAATAAATAAAAATGGTTTGTGTGCCGTGTTTCATCATACCCCTATTGTTATTTTTGTGGCATAAATTTATTCAACCATACGTGCTACGTTTCTGGAACCCCTGGGCCGTAAAAGACGCTGATGGAAATGTTGTAAACGAATTCCCCTTTAAATGTGCAGGCGGAGTATGTGCCTTTAGAAAAAAAAATGACCAGAACGGGACCGATATTTTAGAAAAAGACTCAGCTGAGACTAATTCCAACAAGCAAACTGTACATAAAGATTCCCTAGAAGTTAAAGAAGATGCTAGACTTAAATCTGAATAGTTTCAATATGACAGTAAATAGAAGAATATTATATCTTCACTATGTAATTTAGTGATCATTTGGTGGAATGATGAGCATAATTTATACTTAAGTTGATTGGTTCAAGGTTTTCTTTTGTTATATGTTCTGTTGTTGTATGTTGTTTCTAATTATTTATTCAATTGTGACATATTTTGTATTTGGAATTATTTCTTTTATGTATAATAATTAATGCTAGCAATGCAATTTAAAATTTCATAATATTATATAAATATATAGATAGAAATATTTGTGATATATTGACATCTAGGAATAATAAAGAAATAATGTACCTTAGATTCTTGCTGATGTCTAAGACACTTTTTCATTTATTACAATAAAAATATATAAATTATTTTGCATGTTCCATAATTTTATTAAATGTTTAATATATATGTTGATTTCTTGATATTGTTAATGTATATATTTATCGTTATTGGCAGCATTTCTTAGAAGAAAACATATTTACCTCTTGAATAAATTTGCAATTATAACAATTATTTCTTTTTAGTTGAATTTCAATCCTTTTCTATCTTAACATATTGATAAGGTAACTTTATGCTATTACAGCCTAAATCATATCAAAATAATTGATATTTACATGTCAATCTATGCCAATTTTAATGCTTTGTCAAAATAATTTTTGCAGTAGTTACTTTCCAATGACTATTTAAAAAAAGGGTTTAAAATAACTGTATTTTAGCAATAAAATTATTTTTTTTAAACATTAGTATTATTGTGACTACAAAAAAAATTAGGAATTAATAAATTCATACAATTTTTCTGGATTTATTTTATTTTAGTAAAAATGAAATGCATTACAGTTGAAATCATAAAAAAATAAAGAATAGTTTGTTTTATTTCCTTAATCTGAATTTTAAATTCAAAATCTTACATTATATATTTTTTAAATTGACTTAAAAATCTGCAACTAGTAAATAAAGATATGAATAAACTGAGAATACAACTGTACTATAACTCCTGAATTTTTATTATAAAATTATATTTCTAACGATTCCTTAATGCTGAATGAAGAAGACTAGATTTAAAAAGAAATTATTTGTCATTATTAATTTTTACTTCTTAATCTTAGGACTAAAAAATCTATATTTTATAAATGTCTATATTTTTCACCAGTTTCATTCTATTCAATTGTTAACTCAATAATTGTATTTTAATAAATATATAGTTACAATGTCTATATTTAATGTTGTATCAAATAAATGCAAATTAAATGATTTTTTTTTGTCAAAAGTTTATTAACAGAAAAAAATGAATGTGCATTATTTCTTAAAGTTGATTTATAAAATGAAAGATGATTTTCAATCTGATATTTGATATGAATAAGATAACAATTGCATATAGAATTTTGAGCTGCATTTTATTAGTTTGAGATACATGGTATACCTATATCTTATAATACTGTGTTAAAAAATGGTCTTTTAAACTCTCAGTGAAATCATATTCCATTCTACTTATATTAGTAGCAGTTACTCAGATATCAGCTATAATGAAATATATGATTATTATGTGATATTATATGATGTTATTTGAAAAAATAAACTATTTTTATATTGAAATATTTATTTAAGTTCAGTTGGATTATCATACATATAATTAATCCTATCAATGCCTATTATATGCCTATTTTTTTTATCTTACCTAGCTTATCATCAAAATTATAGTAACATTGAAAGTCTAATATGGAAACTTACAATACTGATACACTTATTCAGATTATTAATAGTAAAAAAAAGAAACAGTGTTGTAACTACCATATTAACTTAAAGTATTTATGCTCCAGAGCATTCTAGATGGCAATACAGTACTAAACATTTAAATCCAAATTTTAAGTGTCCTTAATAAAATTACATCAACATTAACACAATAAGTAATCTATTTGACATTTTTTAATTCCACTTCAAACACTAGAGTTGAATTTGGAGGAATGACTGGCGGTGATCCCTTAGCCCCATAACTGTAACAAATGCAACATTATCATTATTACATATCCACAATATCAAAACATAATAACAAATAGAAACATGAGGAATGTAAGAACTAGGAGCTATATAAGAAGTTGTATCTTTTCTTTTTTCCAAAGACTACAGAACTGATTCATTTAGAGAGGTTGTCAAATTTTTATACAGAAAGACTGTCATAGAGAACTTTACTTGTGTCTGATATAGCTCCTTAGTTTGACAATAGTCATACAATGAGCCCTCCACTACAAATACCATTAAGGGAATGCATCAAGCAAGCAAGCAGACAAGCATTAAGGCACCATTAAGACTCTAGTAGGACATCTACCATCTACACTCTACATTTCATCCCTGACTATGCTTTTTCACTCACCATCACAAGCAACAAAGTATAAAAGTCTTAAGGTCCTAAGTTAAGGGCTAATACTAATAATTAATATTAGTATTAGCCCTACTACTAATAATTCTTCAAAAGAATTCAAGAAAAATCAAATAATTATGTCGCTGTTTATAGAGTTGAAGGACCAAGCTTATATTTATGATGGTAAATAAGCATCACTATTTAAAACAAAAATGTAGTATGCTTTATATAAGTCAAGTGAAATGAAAATGTGAACTTTTTATTTTGTGTTGTGTGAATAAATAAAACTATTCTATTCTTAAATTTTAGTCAAATGAAAATCAAACAATTTGCATTTATACTTACGCCATAGCAGGTGGACATACGATCTTCCTCTTGCCTCCAACCTTCATGCCAGCGACGCCAACATCCCAACCAGAGATCACCTCCTTAGCACCCAGCTTGAACTTGAAACCAGGCCCTTTCAAGCAGTTGTCAAACATCTTGTTGTTTTGTTTTAGCTTACCTTCGTAGTACACCTATTTGGAAAGCGAAATTATTTTTAAATAAATATTTAACCAATAATTGTTTTCATTGTACATATCAGTACTAGGAAAGATGAAAATCTGCCTGATTAAATTTGGACATGTAATAAGGAGGAATGCATATCAAATGACCAAAAGATATCGTAATATGAATGTGGATGGACATATAATTAGACAGAGGGCAAAAAAAGATAGGTCGATTGTGTGAAATATGATATGCATATAAAAGGAGTGGCACCAGAGTTAACAAATAATAGAAGAAAGAGAATGGAAGATAATACATTGTGCAGACCCCACTTAGGGATTAGGGTAAGAAAACCATGTCATTAACATTGTAACAAAAACAATGATTTTACAAATTAACATTGTATTATCAAAGTTGGTTTCACAAATTAAGATGTTTATTGACTTCAAGCCTATAGAAGATGACGCCACGTGTAGTATATGTGGAAATGAGAGTGCAGGAGTCTGGGAAAAACAGAGAGTAGCCAGTCCATTGTTTTTTTATTGAATGAAAAACAGTAGTTTTTAAGCAATATTAGTCTAGAGTATATTATACTCTACACTAATATTGCTTAGTCTAGAGTAGAGTAAAGAGAAAAAAAATAAAGGATCTGACAAAGTAAATACTCTGAATTTAATTTTTAAAAATATTGTAAAAGTAAATACATCAATGAGCCTTGCAATGAAATAATAAAAAATATATATTGACAAGTGGACTCTGTAAGTATATGTATAGTATTGATACTTTACTTACCATAACAACCTTTCCAGGTTTAGCTACTGGCCCTGATCCAACTTTCAAGTCCTCAATAAACACACCACCGCTGAGTGACTTCTTTTCTTTTTTCTCACTAGCAGCCTGAGCTGGCTGTTCTTTTTTCGTATCACCTTTCTCTTTTTTACTCTTAGGCTGTTCAGCTGGTTTCTCTTTCTAAAAATAATACTTTCACGATTGTTGAGTGAACTCTAAATTGACTGGCAGTGGGTGCCTGCCTTCAGCTTCAAGGGTCGCGGGTTCGATTCCCGCCAAGACCCAACATTTTCTATAAATGAATTAGTTGGTCTTTGAGTCTGGGTGTATATTTGTATTTGAGTATGTATTTAAAAGATATATAAGTATATATTCACCAGATGTCTGTCTACTATAACACAAGTATTAAATTATTTACTTTGGGGATTGACAACCTTGTGTGTAAGTGTGCCATATATTTATTTATTATAAAAAAAAATCTGTAAATTAATTTAATATTATCACTGATATAATCAAAAGATAATATGACGACAAAAAGAGGCTATTTGTATTTTTGTTTTCATAAACTATTATTCTAAACATTACCTTCTTTTCAACACCATTGACTTGATGTTCCTGCTTTTGTTTCTGGAGTTTCTTTTTTAGGCGTCGTTTTGCAGACTTAGTCAATTTGGACATGTCAACATCCTCTGTGCTGGTCTCCAGTGTTGTGTTGGCCTTATCGGATGACTCTTCATTCTCCTCATCCTCTGATTCTTCTTCACCTTCTTCTTCTTCTTGTTCATCAGACTCTTCTTCATCACTGTTCAAAATTAGTATTTTTAGATAAGTACCTGGTTGACCGGTTTTTTTTTCAAAATAAAAAAAAGAAACTTCTAAAGAAAAAAAAAATTGGGGCTCGATCCTAAGTATTTTCATTTCTTGCTACCACCCGTTACCCGAATATGCTACGCTAACTTGAAAATTTACGGCAAAAATAGTTTTATGTTCAATATAAATTTTTTAGTGCCTTAACATTACAGGGATAATACGATTTTTTTTAAATATTACCTAGCTAGATCGATTTTTCTCCTTCAAAACCCCCTACATGCTGAATTTCAGGGTAATCGTTTGAGCCGTTTCCGAGATTCAGAAAAAAATAAATAAATATATACATACCAGATTAACACATTTAAATATTAAAGATATCATTAAAACAGATATTAATAATTGTATATAGGACCTGAATAAATAAAATAAATATATTAATATCATTACTTATATTAATATAAGAAATAGATGATATATTGCAGGCTTAGTAGAGTAGTAGGGTTGACGATTCAAAAGCACTTGTTTACAAGTTTATTTGAATAAAGAAAATTTTGAATTTGAATTTGAGAATTTAAGTAACCTATTTCAAAATTAAGCTTCATTGATTGCGATCCTTATTGAAATAAGGATTGAAATGCCATCTATGACATCATGCTACAAACTTTTAAAAGAACTATCGTTTTCTTGCTCTTTAACACTCATAATGTTTCTATCGCAATTTGCAACAAAACAATATACACATGAAAGAAAAAATAGCAACAATTCTTAAGGAATCAAGAAATCATTAGACAGGATCAGTATATGGCTAACAAGTTAAAACAATTCAATTTTGATTTTAGTACATACTTATTCAAAGTCTTACCTATCTGTTGCCTCAGCAGTAGTGTTCACTTTGAAAGAGTCATCATTCTCATCTGTGTCAATGTCATCTCCATCTAATAACTTCTTGAGCTGATCAGTACCTTCATCATCAGAATCTGAGCTTTCAACTGGCTTTTCTTTTTTAGCTGCCTTTTTATCTTGCTGTTAATAGGAACATCAAGTAAAATGTGTAGAAAATATTTATTCTGCTGTATCTATGATAAGATATATAGGATGCTAAGATATATAGGAGAGGAGCAGCAATAAAAAATACTGTGAAAACAGTAAAATTTACAGCTTTCCTTGTGTGCGCTAAGTGAACGCTAATAGTTATTCAAAAATCATGTATTACAAAAGTGTTCCCTCTAAAAGTTCTATATAAAAGTACGCGACAGCATATATAGCTTTTAAGGTTAACCCACTTTAACCATTTCTTTTGGTTATCAAAAGACTATATTACAGTTTTAATGTCAACTCGGGTGGAGCTGCTGGCGCTTGCTAGTAGTTTATAATAGTATAAGTTACTAACATTCATTTAAAGTAATTTGTAACTTAATTATGAGTTATTTAACTTGAAATAAATAAAATATTATTATTGAAGTACTTATATATATATACTAATATGTATTATAAATGCATAAGTCTGTCTGTCAGTACACATTCATGGCTAATTGGCTGGACCAATATTGTTCAAATTTGGCACAATTCAAGACTGTAGAATGGTATTAAGAAATAACTTCACATAACTTTAGAAAACAATACATTCTGCCTATAACCAAAGAAAAACTCATAACTGCTTTTAATCAATGCAGTAAATTCAGTTTATTTGGTATTGGTTAAAATATTTGTAGATAACAAAAATCAATTAAATACTAGCTCTCCCACCACATGTTGCTGTAGCTTAGTCTAGTTTGAAATGGAAACAGAAGTCAACAGATAAAACAATGCTCCAATTGCCAAGAAACTTTACAGGATCATCGCTGGGTTGGAGTCTATAAGATAATATACCTTAGATTTCTTATTGGTAGTTTCTTCAACAGCATTTTCAAGTTTTCTTTTGTTTTTGGGCGGAACTAACACTGGAGCTTCTTCCTCTTCCTCCTCCTCCTCTTCACCTTCTTCATCATCTGAAGGATCCTCTTCAAACTCAGGGTCCAAGTAGCCAGTCAAATGAACATTGCATTTACCTAACATAAAAAAATTAATTAACGCTTTGATGAACCAACTTGCACACATACACTTGCAACTTGCACATGCACAAACTTCATATGTGCATCCGACAAAGAAGACCAGAGCGACAGGGAACACATTCAAGAGGCGTGATAACCGCCGCTGCCATGTATATAAATTTTATTGAAGTGATATGAAAAAATATTATGTTACCAACTGTGAACTGAATCTATCAATAACTAGTTTTGTAGTAAAGAAACTATGTCATTGTATCTGAATTTCAGAAACAACAAGCTAACTAGGAATATCATTTTTAAAATGTCATTTTATCACTGTTTTCAGGCACTAAAAAACTGCTTAAATGTAATTTACATTTAAGCAGTTTTTTAGTGCCTTTAGTATAGAAAGGTTAATTTTACTGTCATTTGTAAAGTTGTAATAGCTCAGTAGGGAAACAAGGGAACTAAAGAAGTGAAAATACCTCAGATATCACCAACCATTTTTTTTTTATTGAATTTTATATATCTTTAAAAAAAAATATCCGGCAAGACTCTTTAAGGTACTTTACATAAAATTATGATTTATATTATATTACTGTGGCACATAAGATTTTGCTTACTAAGTCCATGTATATATATGTTTTGTAAGTTTACTTACAATTTTGAGGGTTTATAGATAAACCGTGTAGTATCCGGCTGAATAGAATAGTACCACCCTCATTACTTACCGAGGTGTCGTAAAAGGTGACTAAGGTAACACAACCCGCCGTGTGGTATCCGGTTTAGTAGAATTGACCAACCTCTTTCTTACCGAGGTGTCGTAAAATACGACTAAGGTAAGTTGACGTCAGGCAGGCGGCCGGTCGTAAAAACGCAGCCAAATCATGTAACAACATGTTTATAACATGTTGTGCCGACCCCACTTAGAGTGGAATAAGGACAGGAGGATTTGAGGGTTTATAGGTCAATATAACTGGGCAAACTAGATTGAAATATGTTCCCATATTTTGGTCACTTTCCACTTTTTTTATATGTGCAGGTGCTTATTATAAAATAGATGTACTATAAATTTACATCTAAATTGAATATTACTATCCTCACCATTAGTCAAAAATGAAATAGAGTCTCCTGTTTTAAAGTATAGATCGAGTGGCACTTGAATGCACTTATTTTTTTGTAATGTGCACACTAGGAAATTTTTGCCATCAACCACAACCATGACTTGGCACGCTTCATTATCTCCTGTTGATATATCCATAGCTGCCTGGGATATATGGAATGGCTTCTCCACCACTTGGGTGTACCGCTTGTTTGGTTCCATTATCAATCCTGCAATTAGATACTTTAAAGCTATCTAATTAGACCAATATATAAAACCTTTCTTTTCCAGAAAGCAAAGATATTGATCAATATTACATTTTGTTTAAGAATATAAAGACTAAGACACCCACCGTGTGGTATCCGGCTGAATAGAATAGTACCACCCTCATTTCTTACCGAGATGTCGTAAAAGGCGACTAAGGTAAGTCGACCCGCCGTGTGGCATCCGGCCAAGTAGAATAGTCCACCCTCATTTCTTACTGAGGTGTAGTAAAAGACGACTAAGGTAAGTTGACCCATGATGTGGTATCCGGTTAAGTAGAATAGACCACCCTCTTTCTTACCTACGTATCTTAACAAACGACTAAGATAAGTTGACGTCAGGCAGGCGGCCGGTCGTAAAAACGTAACCAAATCATGTGACAGCATGTTTATAACATGTTGTGCCGACCCCACTTAAGAGTGGGATAAGGGCAGGAAGATGAATACAAATACTAAGACAATTTGTTTGGTTTAATATTAATATAAACTGAAAGATATATGTATGTAACATATATATAATCATGTTGGATGAAAGGTTATAATTCATAAGAGATATGCTGATAATATTCTTCTATACAAAAGCAATGTCATGTGTTAGAAACTGCATATAGTTATTATTAACTGAAAAAAAATCAACAAGTTACATTTTGTTAGGCAATGCCTAGTGCCAGTTACTAGTATTTGTATGTAATTGATAGTGACTCGATGGGCAAAAGACTTCATTCTGATTAATGATATGTTAAAAAAAACTAAGTTCCAAGAAATAAAGCCTAGAAACTATAATATTAACAAGCATTGACGTTTACTACATATGCATATATTATACTGGACTACTTAGCGAGTGTATATACTGTTTTATAAAATGTAATGAATGCTAGTACTGCGCATATTCTTTTGAGGTACCTATTAAATTCTTAAATAATCAATATCTATCAATATTTAAAAAAACGTTGCTTTATAGAAACACGTGGTATTATACCGCTACCGGTTACTTACCCCAAAACATTTTGGTAGTTTTTGATTTATATCTAAATTTAATCTACAATCAATCGAGAACTTATTTAAACTTAGCGATTATAAAATGCTTAATTTATAGTACTTTCATTGAAAATCTGTAAGCGGTAAATCTCACCACACCGAAATTACACAAGACAAGCAAATTAAAAGCACATGAAATTCTAAAAAGTAGACGGTTAATATCACAGACTATAGCAGCGGTGTCAAAAAATAATCGATTATTTTGTCATCAAAAATCATCTTGCAAAAATCGATTATTTTAATCACCCTCTTTTTCTTTATTTAAGATTAGATATGCATTGTTGGATGAAACCAATGTAGCCAAACTACACAAATTAATTGAATTTCACAAACATCGCCTCTGTGATTATTTATTGGTACTTGCCCACTTTAATTAGCCTTTATTGTAATTAATTATTAATATTAAAAAATACAACTTTTCAAATAATCAGAAAAAAACGATTCTTATAAAATCCATTATTTCGTATCAAAATATAAAAGGGTAAATAATGGATTATTTATTAATAGATTTTTCTACCACAAGTCACAACCCTAGACTATAGATAGGATATATTTTTTTAGTTTTATCGAAAGAAAAAGCTGTGATAGCCTAGCGGTAAGACCATGCAACTCTTTCGAGGCGTTATGGGTTCAAATTTTTCTACCACCAATTTTTCTGGGCACTGGAAACTTATGTATCTAATTGTTAACTGCAATTTATCACAAGCTTTTGGGTGAAGGAAAACATCCTTAAGGGAACCTGCGTATCTCTATAAAATTCTGGGGGTATGTATAACATACCAATCTGCATTGGAGAAGCGTGGTAAGTCTTTAGTCCCATCCTTCTCTCTAAAAATGAAGAGAAGGCCTATGACCTGCAATGGGATTTAGTTTACTTACTTTTCTTTAGTACTAAACTAGCACCTTGTTACGATACCATGGCTACCCGAAAGCATTTTTTCTCCTTTGAAGACAAGGTTTGAGATAAGACATCACAATGATTAAATGGGAATGTGCAAGATACACATATATCAATTATTTTCTAAACTACTTATAGAGGTTTCCTAGCGATATTTTGCATTACTAAATATTTACAATATTGATATTAATATAACAAAGAAGAATTTAAATCATATAAGATATTAGTGCCTATTACTTATTGTTTCTACATTTATAAAGTTTTTGTACATTTAGACTTTAGTCTCTTTACATATTGAGGGCATGTTTATGTCGGTACCTACTATTTTAGTTAGTAATTTATGGTCGGTACCATAGATCAGTGTTACATATTTTTGTTAGTAGTCTATGATTCTACGCATGTTTTGTTTTTTAATTTATGTTATTAATCTGTGTTTCTTTTGCTGTCAACTGTCAAGCGGCGGTACACGGTTTTCATTATGGTAAAAATACATTTTATTATTTATCGAAATTTATCTCCAAAATCATTGCACATTATAACCAATTAAATATGCAATAACCGTTTTTTTCATGGATTGCAATTAATATTGTATTTATTTATAAAATTCTATTTAAATTTTAGGGTCGTGTCAGGACTAAGACCGTGAAAAAAGCTGCGAAAATTATAATTGAGAAATATTACACAAGATTAACTCTTGATTTCCATACAAATAAGAGAATATGTGAAGAAATTGCTATTATTCCCACTAAACCTCTTCGCAACAAAATAGCCGGGTAAGTTATTTATTTATTTATGTACCCTAAAAATTTTGTAAAAAAAAAATTATTAGTAAAAAAAAAGGGTACAAAGGTCAACTTATCCCTATGATAGAGATCTCTGCCAGCTAACCTACGAAGTGAGACAATTTATATTAAGGAATAAGGTACGCAAATATCAAACACTGAATTAGAATTACCTACTAATAATTTCCTAATTATTAGTTATTTTATACTGACTAAATACAAAAATTTACTTTACTTGTATCGTTATTGTTTATGTATCAATTTATTGAATAGAGGTCTATAAATTAGCATAAATGTAGTCAACTGTAATTTAGAATTTGAACTAATTTATAGTATACAGATATATTTTTTTAAATTAAAATATTAATTTTTATGCTTTCATTTGAAATTGAAAATTATGATTAGGACACAAACAATATTCATAGTCATAAGTTGCTAATGAATATTTTCTGTTACTTTGAAATTGTTGATAATGTTTTATTTAATTTTAGTTGATAATATTCTAGAATTTTTCTTGAGAAATTGTGTATATTTGCAATAAATATAATTAATTAATGATTTATTACCCTCCCAGTTCTTATGAGGTGAGCAGAATTTTGTAGAATTTTAAACACATTATATTCAGAATAAATAAAGATAAAATGAAGCAATTCTTGTTAATCAGTCATAGTTGGAAATTGATAACAAATTTAAAGCAAATCTATTATCTTTTTTCAGTTACCACTTTCTATTTATACTAATTATTTATAATATATGTTACTTATTTTAATTGTCATATTGGATTATATTATAATTAGCTGCTTGTATTAACATTACTTGTATTTAACTATATTTCAGATTCACTACACATTTAATGAGACGTTTAAGACATTCCCAAGTTCGCGGAATCTCTATCAAGTTACAAGAGGAGGAACGTGAGAGGCGTGACAACTTTGTCCCGGAGGTATCTGCTCTTGAGCATGACATTATTGAAGTGGACCCTGATACAAAGGACATGTTGAAAATGCTTGATTTCACTAACATCAATGGTCTCCAACTCACACAGCCCGCTACACAGGGAGGCTATGGTGGAAGGCGTAATTAAGAAAATATATTTTAAAATATATAGTTTGTTTTATTACATCTCTGTTTTTGTAGAACATTTTTGTTTACTTTATTAGACAGTTATTAGCTATTGTACATGTCTGATGGCCATAGTAAACATCTTTACATATGAAACAAAGTATCTGTATATTATTGGTTTTCTCTAAATTACTGAGAGAATTTTGGTACAAATTTTACTGAATTAGAGTAAAAAAAAATATTGATAAAATAGTGAGTGGATTTTTGAAGAATGTTTAGGTTAGTACATTCTCTGAAATGACAAAACCAATCTAATAAGTTTCATTGGAAGATAGAGAAGACAAGAGACTGCAGTAACAGGCTTTTATTGTAGCTTCGCCCTATGTTGGTATCAACATGGAAAAAACACTGATTTCCATGTTGACAAAGCCCTGACAGCTAGTCTATTAAAAATGCCAGTCTGTCTGTTTTGGATTAAATGTTCCTGATTCTCCTTCACAAATAGGATGAAACTACATAATTGAGGGTATTTTAACATTTGCATTAGCGTGGACGAAATTGTAAGTACTGCTAATAGAAATGTTAGAAAAATAATTTATATTTCATTAGAAAGTAGATAATACTGTCAACGCCCAATATCACTTTGACCATTGCTGATCTATTGTAATTTCCCACGTCCCAGACTACCGCTTAGCCTCTAGGTCTAAGGACTCAATCAAAATATGGTAACCCTACACATAGATAAGTTAATTCATTTTTCACAGGTTTACTAAATATAGTTGAGTAATAATAAACTTAAAGTCTGTATAATTCCACTGGGTACGATTGGTAAAATTACTCTACGCGTGAAAATTTAAAAATAAATCCACATAAAAAAATTACCTGAACCAAACTTAGATACTGCTACATATTAAGACAACAGATTTTAAAAGTTGAAAAGTTATCGATTTTACACCTTATCGTTGTATTACGGCTTATATTTATAAATATTAAATAATATTATCATTAAAACTTATTTTTAAAACATATTATAAATTTAAACTGTACAAAGCTAAAACATATTTCTATTTGTGTATTCGATTATAGCGATTGTTGTTTGCGGTGTTTCGTTTGCTCGATGTTTTCTTACTCATTCGCTCTTATTCATAGTCCTTAATGGATAAATAGCTCCCGTTCGTGTTACAGAGTACCTATTGCTGTGTAATAAATTAACAAAGAACTTTATTTCTTCTCAATGAATTAAAGGACTTAAAATATTCAGCTATTATTAGCTCATAATTATTATGAATAATGGAATGTATCCATTTATTAGATAACGTCAAGTTGGATAGCGATCTTTTCCAAGAGGTCTCTAAAATCACCAAGAGCTTCAATTGTTCAGGTAAATTATATATATTCATTTTACATAATGTATAAGATTCATTAATTCTAAATCATTTATATGGGTAGATGCTTCATCAATACATAATGGGAGGTTAGTTAGAAAAATCAATACAGCGAACTAAAATAATCAGCTGTTCAGAAGGCGCGGGGGGAGGGGGCGCGGCATGGGTGACCGTGAAGATGTGCTTCCGACGATAAATTTGAAATAAATTTATTCAATCGGTCATTAGATGTTCCTATTTCGTATACTAACTTGGATTTTTACTAAAACTGATATTTGACAGTATTATTTAGGTTTTAGTCGTTGTTAGTCAAGCAAGCCAGTAACCCCACGATACTAATAAAATGGATTTTAATGACTCACAAACGAAAACATTTACGTTATTGCTGGCTAGGGTTATATTTACGTAGTAGATCTAATCTCTGACATCATCAGCCTATTTGAATGCTATATACTTAAGTCTAAATTTTTCCTCGATACTTTTTTTACAGGTAAAAGTTTACCTACATATGGGCTTAAGTCAATAGTGGGAATGAGACAAAATACTTTAATTAGCATGTGTAGTAAATAAAATTACCGAAATGAGTTATAAGATGATATATTAAAATAATAGCTATACTCCATAGGTGTAGGTATTAAATTAAATGTAAACAAACAAAACCATATGACTCAGGTGTGCCAAACATTTTATTTTAATAATATGATTTACATATATGTTTAGTATTTACAAAATGTAAACATAAATTACATATACTATATTTGATAAGTGAATCTATTATGCAATGCTTTTACAATATAATGACTTTTCGATAGTTAAGTTTGACTATAATACACTACAAATAACCAAAATTCCCTGCTTCTACAAGTATGATTTATAAGCTACAACACATCTAGAAGAGCTTGATGTAAATGTATTTGTCAATATTTGATGATGTAAATGTATTTTACTAATATAAGTAGAAATCATTATTTTAAATTACAGTTTATTATCTGCTTAGTTTAATTATAAAGATTTTTGCTCTGTGTATATATACTAATAACAATTTACTAAAGACAATGTGGTTCTATTCAATTTATACTCTGATAATCGATGTATGTTTTTAAATAGAATGTGCTATCGAAGAACAGAATTGGATGTGCTTGCAATGTGGTGTTGTGAACTGTGGCCGCTATGCCAGTGGCCATGCAAAAAAACATGCAGAATCATTTGACCACCAGCTGTGCATGAGTTGTGATGTATTTTCAGTTTATTGGTAAGATTTAAGAATAGTTTTATTGAATTTAATTATTATAGACCGTGAATACATATTATACATTTTGTCTCTTTTATAATTAAAAGGCAAAATTTCTTATACATTTCTTACTATTGCTAGTTTGGGTTATCTTTTAGTGGTAAAAAATCGAGCACAACATAGTAAATAATAAATCTAGTGTGACAAGTATAACTATTATAATTTATAGAATTAGGCCTTACTTTGTCCTCCACAAAGAGTGTACTAAGAGAGAAGAGTGTACTATTCGTTCTCATACCTGATACATGCAGAATTTGTAAGTGAGTGCATGAGTTCTTACAAATTCTGCATTTATCAGGTATGAGAACGAATAGTACATTCTACATTTCGCATTACATACATTTTCTTTTATCGCGGATTATAGCAAAATCATATTCTCATTAGTTTTGTATAACTATTATTATAATCAAGTAATATGTCACTCCTGCATGCCATTAATAGTAAATGGAAATTGAAAATTTATATTTTTTGCAGTTACAAATGTGATGACTATATATCTAATGACACAGATTATCAAACTTTACACAAGATAAGACAAAATATTATACAGTTTAGGAATAACGAAAATACTGTACCAAATAGTAAAATAGAACAACTTGAAAATAACGGCAAAGACAGTAAAGAACAAAATAGTCCTTTATTAAATGAATTGGATTTAAGTGACAAGTCTGTGTTGTGTACTCTTGGTACAGAAGAGACATTGGTCGAGGCGCCCAAAACATGTTCAAGTGATATTTCTGATATTTTACCTGATATGTCTGAGAACAATGAAAATAAAGCAGCAAAAATAAATAAGGTAAAACATAAACATATATATTATTAAAGATCTTAGTACTTGGGATTAACAAACTGAAATGATTTTAATTTTATTTACATATTTATTTTATTTATTTATTCTTATTGCACTATACAGAGGTACATTAGTTTATAAGAAATTATATTAGGATAAGCGTGCAAAGGCAGTCTTATCGCTAAAGCAATCTAAAAGCGATTTTAATATAGGTGTTAAAGATGTTGGCTTAGAGGTAAAGAAATTGTTATCTTCTATGGGTGTGCAGCTCCTATGACAGACTATTTCACCCATTTCCCCATGCTGGGACATGGGTTAACATGAAATTGTTAACAGGAGGCCAAAGATATATTTGTATTATATTATTAGTAACTTTACTCACTCATATCACCTTATCCTAAGAATGAAGTCACATTTCCTTTACTTATTCAAGGGACATGTAACTTTATTCTACGGATAGGGTGATGTGTAAATATCTAGAACACAATTTTTTAAATTACAATTTTATGACCTAAAAACTATCAATTTATTATATAAGATTTAAGAATTTGGGTGACCGACCCTTGCTCAGTAATTTTTAAAATGTTTTTAAAAAAAATTAAAAAAAAATTGAAAAGAAAAATCCAAAAATAATAGGGCAAGTGGGGCTCGATCCTAGGTATTTTCACTTCTCTAGACCGCCCGTTCCCCAAATGAACTACCATGACTTTACGTTTGACAGCGAAAATTGTGATTGTATTCAACGTAAATTTTAAAAAATTTTTAGAGACCGAAAACAGGGATAAAACGACATTTTTTTAAAATTAAACTTATCTAGATCGATTTTTCTCCCCCAAAACCCCCTGCAGGCTGAATTTCAGGAAAATCGTTGGAGCCATTTACGAGATTCTGAAAAAAAAAAAATATACATACAGGATTAACTCATTTAAATATTAAAGATATAAGCTAAAGCTGTGGATTAAAAGACTGACTTATCAGAAATAGAGTCTCCATTACAAGCTCCATTATATCCCTAATATAATATAGATTAGGAGAATAAGAAGCATGTCCATGTTTCTACTTACTCAAAATATTTATAAACACTTTAAGTGCACTTACAAACAAGTACACTTCAAGACACGTATAAAGTGGAATATTGATAATACAAAAATTCTAAAGTTTAATATCCAATATGCAATTTTGGCAGTTTTGAGTTTCGAACACTTAAATACATTTCGCACGCTTAGTATTAAAGTGGCTTAATTCAAAATTAGGCTTGATTGAGTTAGTTACATTGGAATCCATTATTTCTATGGCTAAGCTCATAGAAATTAAAAAAACTTGTTTCACAATAAAAAAAACTAGTGTTTCAATGCTCTTACGATTTATGTTATATTTAACCGTTACGAGTTTTTTAGGCGCCATATAAGGCGGTAAATAAAAATAAAGTTTTGAAAATTCTTAATTAGTGTTAAGTATTTTATGTGCGGCCCGGAAAATTTAAATTGACTTTTTGATTAAAAAGGTTGCTCGCCCCTGGATGAAACTAATATTTTAAACACTGTGGCGTGCTTATTTAAGCACTTTCCCCATCTTCCTGCCCTTATCCCACTCTAAGTGGGGTCGGCACAACATGTTATAAACATGCTGTCGCATTATTTGGCTGCGTTTTAACTTACCTCTGTCGTATTTCACGACACCTCGGTAAGAAAGAGGGTGGTCTATTCTACTAAAGCGGATACCAAACGGTGGGTCAACTTACCTTAGTCGCCTTTTACGACACCTCGGCAAGAAATGAGGGTGGTACTATTCTATTCAGCCGGATACCACACGCCGTATATTTAAGCACTTTATTAATCTCAAAAGATGTTTTTACATTTCAGAACATTGAAGAGCCAGTAAGAAGTCTTAGACCTCGTTCACGGAAGCGTTCTCATTCAGGAGACAGTGGCTCTATGGAGAATCCAAGTCAGCATTCTAGAAGTAAAGAGAAAAAGGTGTCCCCCTGTAATGGGAAAAGTCAAAGGGAGAAAAAGATAGTAGGTTTAAAAAATTTAGGCAACACATGTTTCATGAACGCTGTGCTACAGAGTCTGAATAATATACAGGAATTTAGTTGTTACTTCAGCCAGTTGCCTTCATTAGAAATGAAGACAAACGGCCGTAAAGTTTACCACTCAAGAAGCTATACTCGACAAGAGATGCATGATGTTGTTATGGCTGAAGAACTCAGAAAGGTAATGTCACTAGTAATGTAATGTAATGTAATGTTACAGCCTGTTACTATCCCACTGCTGGGCGTAGGCCTCTTCTCTCCGTTTTTTTTTTTTGGAGAGAAGGATTGGAGCTAAGACCTACCACGCTGCTCCAATGCGGATTGGTAGGTTACACATATCCCCAGAATTCTCTAGAGATATGCAGGTTTCCTCACGATGTTTTCCTTCACCGAAAAGCGTGTGATAAATTGCAATTATCAATTAGACACATAAGTTTTAATAGAAAACTCATTGGTGCCTGCCCGGGGTTTGAACCCTAGACATCCTCGAAAGAGGCGCACGGTGTTACCGCTGAGCTACCACAGCTTATGTCACTAGTACTATTTACTAATTAGTTTTCATATTTCAAATTTTGTAACACATAATTTTTAAATAACTGTTACTGTTTACTCAACGTACACAAGGATAATTTCTGCTCCTCTCCTATTCATCTTAGCGTGATGTTATATAGCCTATAGCCTTCCTCAATAAATGGAATATATTGAAACTTGAACTTGAAACACTGCAATAATTTTTCAAATCGGTCCAGTAGTTCCTGAGATTAGCGCGTTCAAACAACCAATCAATCAAACAGTCAAACAAACAAACAAACTCTTCAGCTTTATATGAGGGGGATAGAATCAAACCTAGCTACATCCAAAATAATTAAAATTGAATAAAATGAAAATTTTGTTTTGTGTTCAATTCTTGGAGTTTCGACAAATAAAAAATATTAAACACAAATTTAATCAATGTGAATTTAAGTAATATCAATCTTTACGTTTCCTGCAAACTGTAATACAAATATTTAAAATTAGCTGAATTTGATTGTGACTCAAAAACTCTGAATCAAAAATAACTAAATCCTAAATTTAGTTATTTTTGATTCTGATCCCCTCATATATTAGTATAGATATTTAAACTGTATGCCATATTAAATAAATTTTAAATTTTCTCCAAGACTAAATCATTTGTTCGAGCTGTGATGGCCTAGCGGTGCGACCGTGTGAATCTCTAGAGACGATCATGGGTTCAAACCCGGGCAGACACCAATGAGTTTTTCTATTAAAACTTATGTGTCTAATTGATAATTGCAATTTATCACACGCTTTTCGGTGACGGAAAACATCGTGAGGGAACCTGTATATCTCTAAAAAATTTTAGGGATATGTGTAACCTACCAATCCGCATTGAAGCAGCGTGGTAGGTCTTAGCTCCAACCCTTCTCTCCAAAAATGGAGAGAGGAGGCCTATGCCCAGCAGTGGGATAGTAACAGGCCGTTACTAAAATCATTTGTGTTTATTTTAAGGTCCTTATAAACCTTAATACTGGCGGTTGCGGGTCGAAGGCCGCGATATCGCCGGAATGCTTGTTCCTCGTCATCTGGAAGGTGGTGCCAAGATTCCGAGGGTACCAGCAGCAGGATGCACACGAATTCCTGCGGTATATGTTGGATAGGTCAGTTTGATTTGTTGTTATCTAATATCCAAGATATTGTGTATATTCATTTAAGTATATTTATTTATTTGGACAGCCAGTTGTTGTTACATATAAAACTTACATATAATAAAAATAGAAAAAAAAAAAAATTTAACATGTACAACATATGAAGGTGTCACAACATGCACCAAAAAAATTATTAAACAATAACCATTAAAAAAAAATTACAGCATTTACATTAAAAATTTAAGCATGTAATATTAATATTATAATAGGTAGAAAAAAAAAACAATAATATTTACTGTGAACGGAACAAGTAATCAAAAAATTGAATTAAATTAAATTCTAAGAAGATATCGATTGCATTTAGTTAATCGCCTCTTAACAATCTGTCTTTTTTTTAATTTTTTTAGTGTAATAACAGTTTTTAGTATATTCATTTTTTTGTTTTAATGCCTAATCTTTCATGAATAGACAAAGAGTGTTCTGTCTAATTAATGTATAGAAACTGGCTATACTTACGTGTTATTTTATCGGATGAGCCCGACTAGTTTAAGGCCCATACAAGGCTCTTATTCATGAGCTCTTTACGCTTGAAACAAGTCGGGCTCATCACATAAAATAACACGTGAGTATAGCCGGTTTCTATATATTAATTATGAATACCACTCACGATAGTTTAAATTCAAAAGTTTTCTGTCTGTCTTATTATTCTATACTCATTAAAGAGTTAGAGAAATGAGATTGTTTATTAGTACTACATCATCATCCTGCCCTTATCCAACTCTAAGTGGTGTCGGCACAACACGCTATAAACATGTTGTCACATGATTTGGCTATGTATTTAACGACCGGTCGCCTGCCTGACGTCAATTTGCATTAGTCGAATTTTGAAGAACCGGACACCACAAAGCGGGTCGACTTACCTTAGTCGCCTTTCACGACACCTCGGTAAGAAAAGGGGGTGGTCTATTCAGCCGGATACCACACGGCGTTGATCGATTTATAATAAAAAGTGATATTAAAAATGTTTTACTTTTTAGATTACACACGGAACTGTTACAACTTTTACCGCCAGATCGTGGTGAGGGTAGTTTCATGCCACGGACGCCCTCGGCCTCCATAGTGACTGCCGTTTTCGGAGGGACATTACAGAGCGAGGTCAGTATATTTATTACCTCATTTTGGTATTACACACAGCTATTATTATCTTTCTTCTAAGAATAACTTTTTTTAATATAAATTGTCTCACTTCGTAGGTTAGCTGGCAGAGATCTCTGTCATAGGGATAAGTTGACCTTTGTGTACTTTTTTTTACCAATAATGTTTTTTTTTCCAACATTTTTTATGGTACATAAATAAATAAATAACGCTTATGCGTAAGACCACGATAGAGTACCTTTAGGCTTTAGACCTTTAGGCTAGCGGTGCGACCGTGTGAATCTCTAGAGACGATCATGGGTTCAAACCCAGGCAGACACCAATGAGTTTTTCTATTAAAACTTATGTGTCTAATTGATAATTGCAATTTATCACACGCTTTTCGTTGAAGGAAAACATCGTGAGGAAATCTGCATATCTCTAGAGAATTCTGGAGATATGTGTAACCTACCAATCCGCATTGGAGCAGCGTGGTAGGTCTTAGCTCCAATCCTTCTCTCCAATAACGGAGAGAAGAGGCCTATGCCCAGCAGTGGGATAGTAACAGGCCGCTACTTACTTTTACTTACTTAAACAGTATGAATCGTGAAAGTTTAAAATCTACTATTAAGTAATGGTTTGCAGGTTCGCTGCCTAGCGTGCGGCACGGAGAGCAAGAAGTTTGATCCTTTCCTGGACCTATCCTTGGAGTTGCCGGAGACGGGAAGGCACGATGCGCCTGTTTCCCTCTTCGAGTGCCTCACCAGCTTCGTTCAGGTAAAATACACACATCTTCAACGGATGTATCTCCACTGCTGGACATAGTTATATTCAAATTCAAATTCAAAATATTCTTTATTAAAATAAACATGTAAACAAGTGCTTTTGAATCGTCAACTCTACTGCTGGTTCGGAAAGCTGTTCCTACCGAGAAGAGCCAGCAAGAAACTCGGCGGTTGCTCTTTTAAAAATACAATTCTTTATACTATTTGCATTAAGTCGTTACTGTCTTGTACAGGTTCAAAGAGAGCTATATCCACACATTCTTATCTTCTAAATAATCTTCAAGAGTATAGTAGGCTTTCTGTATCAGCCTCTTTTTAACAGTATACAGTGTACAGTACAGTACAGTATATTTAAAAGATGTTCACTCCATACGATCTTATGTCGCTTGGATTCGTTGTTCGTTGGGTGGTGGCCAACGGAAGCTGTATTTTCAAGTGCGTGGTTTTCATTCCAGAACCTAAAGACCCATCGGTTTCTCCTATGATGCCCCGCTTAAAACCGCTTCAACTTCGCGACACGCGTATTTCTATCAATAATTTTGGTTCTTCTACAGATCTTCTCATTCCTGATTTAATTATGTATAGATAATTCAAGTATAGCTGTAGTATCCCCCTTAGCCACTGAGTAACAATTTCTTATGAGGCCCGTAGTCAGCGATCGCATTTTACATCAATATGTCACTGGCAATACGGTACGTCAAGATTTCGGTCTTCAGACTGAGGTTGGCAGCACTAAAATTATTGTTTTTTTGCTGTCCCCGAAGGGAAAGCGAAATTTTTAAACCTATATAATAGCCAAATATATGAGCTTTAAGTATATCCGATTTCAATTAAATATTTTCAATAATATGGATTTTTCAAGCGAAAAAGATAATTTTTGATCAAGGGGGCACCCGTAAAGAATAATAATGCATCTTACAGCAAATAAAAATAATTGCACGCTCGTGTCCTTCAATTGCAAATCACTGAAGCGGTCGATAGAAGATATAAGGCAATTGTGTCAATCAGCTGATGTGATAGCCTTGCAAGAAACCTGGCTGTTTGATTATGATTTACCTATCCTGGCAACTGTTCATGAGGATTTTGAATATATAGGAAAATCCGCAATAGACGCTTCAAAAAAATTATTAAGGGGCCGACCATACGGCGGAGTGGCTATTTTGTGGCGAAAAGGTATATTCAAATCAGTGTCAGAAATAAAGTGTAACAGTGTAAGACTCTCAGCTATACAAGCGTCGGTATGTGACAGGTCAATTATTATATTTTGTGTGTACATGCCTACGGACGAGTCAGATAACCTTGTAGAATTTACTGAATGCCTCAGTGAAATGAGTGCAATTATAGACAGTACTGAAGTAGATGCTATTTATATGTTAGGTGATTTTAATTCGCACCCCAGCGAACCTTTTTGGTATGAGCTGAATAGTTTTTGTGACGTGCCGGATTGGATCTGTGCAGATGTCCAAATGTTAGGTTTTAATTCCGGTACGTATACGTTTAGGAGTGATGCAAACGGCAGTAAACGTTGGCTGGATCACGTAATCGTTACACGATCTGCTTGGAAAACGGTACAGCAGGTTAGTGTGGATTATGGTATATATTGGTCTGATCACTTTCCATTAAGAATGAGTTGCAATTTAAAAATGCTAGTATCGACATCACTTGTTGAAAAAAAGAAAATCGATCAAATTATTTGGCGCGAACGTAACGAAAGTCAGATCAATAAATACCATCAACTATGTAATAACGTGTTTCGAACGATGTGTTTTCCTGATAGTTTTGCGCAATGTGCAGATAAAATGTGTAGTAAAGTAGAACATAGATGTGAACTCGATAAGTTCTATGCAGACATCGTTAAAACCCTATCTGATGCAGCCATACAAACCCATGATACATATCAAAATCAGACTCACGAGTATCATGGAGCGCGTAAGTCTCATAGAACGAGTAAGATCGTGGGTTGGAATCGTCACGTTCGCGAGGCGCATAGGTTTGCCCGGCTCAATTTTCAAACCTGGCTTTCTCATAATAAGCCGGATTCGGGAACGATTTGGGAAGATATGCGCAATAGCCGAAAAGTTTTCAAAAGTAAGCTGAAATGGTGTCAAAACCACCAAGACCAGATAAAAATGGATATTATAGCATCAAAAAGACAAAGTAAGAATTTCAGTCAATTTTGGAAGGCTACGGGAAAAATGAATCTTAAGCCGGGTAGACCTACATGTGTCGCGAACTGTAGTACTCCAACCGCGATATCGAATCTTTTTAAAGAGCACTTCCAGGTATCATCTCCTCTTGGTCCGTCATTAGCGGCGGATAAAGATGAAAAATATTCTGAAGGACCTTTGTTCACATTGTCCAGCAAACTGGTGGCGGATGCGATCCAGAATATGAGAAAAGGTAAGTCACCTGGTCATGACAGTCTGAGCATAGAACACCTGAAGTTCGCTGGAATACACTTGCCGAGAGTACTTTCTATGTTCTACTCGTTGTGTATTAGCCATGCATATTTGCCAGAGGACCTGATGAAGACTATTGTGGTACCCGTTGCTAAAAATAAAACAGGCGATATGTCGGACAAATCTAATTATAGGCCGATCTCACTGGCTACCGTTGTTGCTAAGGTGCTGGACAGTCTGCTTGATAAAGTACTCAATGAACACCTCCACATACACGACTCGCAGTTCGGGTTTCAGCCAGGTCTGTCGACTGAAAGTGCAATATTTAGTCTCAAGCAAACTGTCCAGTACTACATCGATAGGGGTACGTCGGTATACGCTTGCTTTCTAGATTTGTCTAAAGCGTTCGATCTCGTCTGCTATGATAAACTGTGGGCTAAGTTGAGGGAAACAAACGTACCACCAGAAGTCACTAAAATCTTTCAGTACTGGTACTCTAACCAACACAATACCATCCGTTGGGGAAATACCTTGTCTGAGCCCTATAAGTCGGAGTGTGGAGTTAGACAGGGAGGATTAAGTTCTCCGAGGCTGTTTAACCTCTATATAAACGAACTCATTATAGGGCTTAGTAATAAACGTACAGGCTGTTGGGTGGATAACGTCTGTGTTAACAATATAAGTTACGCAGATGACATGGTGCTTCTGGGTCCCACGGCCGGTGCCATCAGAGAGCTGCTTCGACACTGTGAAGAATACGCAACTAGCCATGGTTTGCTGTATAATGTGAACAAAAGTGTTTTCATGGTCTTTAAGGCTCCCGGAAAGAAGTGTGCCGTGGCTCCAGCTATTTCTCTAAATAATGCAGCACTTAAACAGGTACAACAGTTTAAATATCTTGGCCACTTTGTCACTGAGGACCTCAAAGACAATATAGATATAGATCGGGAACGCAGAGCTCTAGCGGTCAGGTGTAACATGCTGACTCACAGATTTGCACGATGTAGTGAGGACGTTAAAATAACATTGTTCAAAGCATACTGTCAGTCCTTCTACACGAGCAGTCTGTGGTGCAGCTACACACGTGCATCGCTGGATGCTCTGCGAGTCCAATATAATAATGGATTTAGAATGCTGTTGGGACTTCCGCGTTTCTGCAGTGCCTCCGGTATGTTTGCAATAGCTCGTACCAACGACTTTTATTGCATCATCCGGAGAAGAATTGCTAGTTTGTTGGAGAGAACGCGGAATAGTGCCAACAGTATTCTAAAAGTATTGTCGGACAAAATGGACACCAAATTGTTTGCTCATTTTGTCCGAACAATTATTAGGTTAGAGTAGTATTAGGTAATAAGTTAAATTTAAATTGTATTTACTAACACTTAGGCTTAAGGTACTTTACTAACAACTGGACTGACTGTGCAGTCTTAAATAAAGATTATTATTATTATTATTAATTGTTACAGATTGAAGAACTGGCCGACACCGAGCGCTATTTTTGCAGTAGTTGCAAATGCAAACAGAAATCCACTAAGCAGTTCTGGATAAGACGGTTACCGAATGTTCTGTGTCTGCATCTAAAAAGATTTCGATGGCATAATTATTTTAGGTAAGTTAAAACAACGAACTAGTGTCTTATCAGTTGTAAGCCCTTGTTCAAAATGCTCAATATATTGCCTTTGCCCTGTATTTATATCAAGGAAATATGCATATTTGTAAAAAAATATCCTGATTATTTTACAAGTAATGACACAAGATATAGAGATAGGTTACTTTTACCCAGAATAAAATTGTCACTTTACAAAAATAATGCATATTGTATGTCAATTATAATCTTTAATAAGCTGTCTAAACATATAAAAGACTTATGTCTTCCTAAATTTAAATACAAGCTACATGAGTGGTTATTATCTAATTGTTTTTATTCGATAAATGAATATTTAAATTTTCAGAATAAGCCCTTGTAATTTGACTATATAAACTTTTAACTCTTCTCAAATAAACTCTTTTTTATCTGTGTCAAACTTAATAAATTATAATTTAGGTTTATCATATTTGCATACCTATTTCTTGGTAATACGCTGAAACAATAATTGTAACAACTTTTTGTAAGTGTATTGTGCAAAAATAAATGAATTTGAATTCGAATTTGAATCACTAATAGGATAGGCTAATAAAATATCACATTGATTAAAATAAATCTGTACATTATAATTACTAATCCACGCACAAATGCCAATACACACGCATTGACTAACGCACGCTTTGTTACCCGTACTTATTACGCACGCAAGCACGCAAGCACGCATTCACGCATTCACGCATTCATGCATTCATGCAATTACGCTTTTACCCATGCATGCATACATGGGTTAAACCATATCTCATCCTTCGTCTACTAAACATATAACTACTCAGCAAATACAATTTGAAACATAGGAGTTTCGTATAGGTAAAACATATCCTATGAAAGCAGTTGCTATTAATAAAAATAAAATAATGATTCCTACTATTCAAGTATAAAATAAATTAAATGACTCATAATAAATATTTCGTCCAATATGAAAATAAATACAAATAAAAAAAAGAAGCTCCATTGGCATGAAGCGTTCGAATTAATCATCCATAATTAACATTTCGGCAGATATAGTTAACTCTAAAAAATGCCATTTCAATATTAGCTGAATAATATATAGTTAAAAAAATTCAAAAATTTGTATAGGGTTCTTTCTACATCTATGACATAGTAGTTTCGTTGTGATAATGTAATTATAATGCCGTATAATTCTATAATAGGTATGAATCGCGTAAGTTAAAAATTCACTATTCTTAAAGGCTGTATGAATGTAGTTGACAATACTTCATGAGAAAGTTCATAGAAACTGAAAAACGCAGCGTTGGTAGAACCCTCAATAGGCGGATGAGCTACCTCGCTCACAGACAGCTGCTGGTGTTAAGAGTTCCTAAAGAGACCTTGCTCCAGTATTGAATATACAGTATTAGGTGTTGTACGGGCTAATACGTGCATTTGCAAAATCAGCATTTACGCAATATTTTTAGTAGGTATAGCATAAATTTGAAACCACGACGTTTGCGGCCGCGCGTGCTTACGCTATCATTATCAAAATCATTAACAATTTACCTTAATAAATATTAAAATCATTATCGAAAACCTATCAATAAGTAAGTAAGTAGCCGCCTGTTACTATCCCACTGCTGAGCATAGGCCTCTTCTCTCCGTTTTTGGAGAGAAGGATTGGAGCTAAAACCTACCACGCTGCTCCAATGCGGATTGGTAGGTTACACATATCTCCAGAATTCTCTAGAGATATGCAGGTTTCCTCACGATGTTTTCCTTCACCGAAAAGCGTGTGATAAATTGCAATTATCAATTAGACACATAATTTTTAACAGAAAAACTCATTGGTGTCTGCCCGGGTTTGAACCCGCGACCTTTTCGAAAGAGTCGAACGGTGTTACCGCTGGGCCATCACAGCTTTTTAATCAATAAAGTGTCGCAATATATCAACTAAATTTATCAACCATTCAACCAAAGATTGTACAGTGTAATAGCTGCCCGTACATATTTGTGGTCTTATTAATAAAAAAATACTCGCAGGACAAAAGTGGACACGAGCATAACGTTTCCGCTGAGCGCCCTGGACATGTCCCGGTTCGTGTTGGCCAACGTGCCGGACACGCGCCGCTCTGGCCTTGGGAATTACCTGTATGACCTCGCCGCGGTCATCGTGCACCACGGCTCCGGGTGAGACCTCATTTTTTACTAATGGCAATGTATATTAATCGTTTATTTTATTAATGGCAATGACTAATAGTGGTTTATTTTATTAATGGCAATATCTAATAATGGTTTCTTTTATTAATGGCAATGTCTAATAACGGCTTATTTTATTAATGGCAATGTCTAATAACGGTTTATTTTATTAATGGCGATGTCTAATAATGGTTTTTTTTTATTAATGACAATGTCTGATAATGGTTTATTTTATAAATGACTATGTCTAATAACAGTTTATTTTATTAATGACAATGTGTAATAATGGTTTATTTTATAAATGGTAATGTCTAATAATGCGATCACGTCACTGTCACTGAATGCTATAATATCAATATTTACTGAATCTAATAATAATAGTTATTTTTAATAATGGCAATATCTAACGTTATTACTTCACTGTCACTAATTGGTGTAATTCAATTTAATTTATTTGCTCATGGCAATGTCTAATAATACGATTTAGTCCTTAACACTGAACGTTGTGATCTCTATAACTTTTTTAATCATGGCAATGTGTAATAACGTAATAACGTCATTTTCAATAATTGCTGTAATTTCAATATGTCTTTCTCGATTATCTTAATATAAGTAAATCTTTAAAATCTTTAATTATCTTTATCTTATCTTTAGTTAGACTTAATCAATTTCGGATGGTAGCGTGCACAAAACTATGCGAGATTTTATCGTCATAAACCTCTTAGTCCATAAAGTCCAAAACCTTTAAACATTGTGTACTAAAAAAAACATTAAAAACGCATAGATAAGGAGTGGGGACAGTTTTAACGAATCATAGGAGAGATTGCTCTAATGTGGATTGGTAGTTATATATATCCCTAGAATTCTCTAGAGATATGCAGGTTTCCTTCACCAAAAGGGTGCGACAAACTGTAATTATCAATTAGTCCCTGCCCGGGGTTTTGAACCGTGACTTCTTGAAAGAGTCGCACTGTCTCACTATGATGTACATCAAAATTTATCTTCTACATACTGTTGCTATGCACCTTTTTAAAAGCTTGTATTGAACTTTGAATCTAGGAAGTTAAATTTTACGCATTTCCCTATGTCCGAGCTGAAATTTGACATATTAGTCCAGTTTCGATAACAATGCTGCTGCCAGTGTTGACTACATACGAGGGAAATCCTTAACGATGACCATTAAGAACATGAAATTTTGTTGTAAGCTTTTTTAACTTGGCCTGTCTAACTAATAATTTCCTTTCGCAGTGCGGGTTCCGGTCACTATACGGCGTTCGCAATCAACGAGGACCAGTGGTTCCACTTCAATGACCAAAATGTTCGGGCGACGGATTCGAACGCTGTAGCCTCTTGCAAGCCGTACATTTTGTTCTACATACGCCGAGAGTTCTCTCTACCGTCCGCCTTGTGACAACT
The DNA here is from genome assembly GCA_029227775.1 of Morpho helenor. Taxonomy (NCBI): domain Eukaryota; kingdom Metazoa; phylum Arthropoda; class Insecta; order Lepidoptera; family Nymphalidae; genus Morpho; species Morpho helenor. The sequence continues at coordinate 11,051,150 of JARGCU010000006.1, forward strand.
CTATCAGCTAAATAAAATAAACTCTAGCACGAAAGCCGTAAGGTCGCTTATTGATCAGCATGCATTACGGGAGATGTATGAATTGATGCGCCTCGGGATCCAATACTTGAGTTGAAATCCGTTTTGTAGGCACATGTTAGACTTTTAGCCCAATATCCTAATTATATAGGACAGCTCATTTATTTTCTACGATGCGGTGAAACGTTTGCATTTAAAGAAATCCACGATGTATCCTCTTGCAAACCGTACATTTTATTGTACATATGCGCCTAGAAATCTACCGTACGCCTCGTGACAACTCCGCACATAATAAAATAAACTCTAGGTAGAAAGCCCTAAGGTCGTTTATTGATATTCATGCATTAGAATTCTTTTATCTGCATAGACGCGTCTCAGGATCCTATACTTGAGTTAAAATCCATTTTGTAGGCGGATATTAGCCAATTATTCTAATTATACAGGAAACCTCATTTATTTGCCACGATGCGGTGAAATGCGTACATTTTATTCTACATACGCTGAGAAATCTCTATCGTCCGCCTTGTGATAACTCTATCAGCAAAATAAAATAAATTCTAGCTCGAAGGCCGTCATTATCTTACCCTTGAGTTGAAATCTGTTTTGTAGGCACATATTAGCCCAATATTGTAATAATGACCGCTATTCTAATTATATAAGAAGCCTAATTTATTTGCTACGAGGCGGTGCAACGTTTGCATTTAAATAAATCAACGTTGTAGTCCCTTGCAAACCATACAATTAATCTACATACGCCGAGTACCTCCGCCTCATAAAAACTCCACACATAATAAAATGAACTGTAATGTGAACGCACTAAGGTCACTTATTGATCCGCATGCATTACGAGTTATATATAGAAAACTTATTTTATCCGAATTAACTCGCCTCGGGATACTTGAGTAGAAATCCGTTTTGTGGGCACATGCTCGTATTAGCGTTTTAGGCCAATATGACCATTATTCCCATAATATAGGAAACCCAATTTGCTTAATTGCGGTGCAACTTTTGCATTTAAGTAAATCCACTACACCATTTCTATAGTATTCACTAAATCATTAGACATACAATAATTAAATGTTTGTAATATTGAATATTCAAATCTGACTATAAAAACCTCCTCAGATCCGATCTTAAGTGTCTAATGAAAATGTAAACTAAAGCAATTACATTCGATTCGTATAAAAGGCAATTACATTGGATTCGACTTCTCATTGTTTATCATCGATTTGATAGTCCTAAAGGCATGCAACACTTTCATTTCATGCATAGAATTTTGAATCCAACAAGAATAAAAAATTAAGCATCTTTAACCCTTAATAATCAATTACCGGGTCACCAAAACAATTATAGAGTAAAATTCTCAATAAATAATCAGATTTAATGAATTTGTTACTTTATTGACCAAGTTTTATTAAATCAAAATATCTTTATTCAAGTAAGGTTTTAAATGCTTTTGAATCGTCAATGATCAATTAGATTTAACGAAGCCGCCGTTAATCCGTAACGAAAGTGTTACCAGTTCTGAAATCTATTCTGAAATTAGCAAAACATTTCATAAAGTGCTGTAAGATATTAGTATAATGTTTTATTCTAAATGAAATTATGAAATATAGTCCAGAAAATAGATATTTAAATATTTTTTTAGTTTGATAAGTTTTGCATTAAATAAACTGAATCCGTACACCAAAATGGTTGTTGTAACTTAGCCACGTTGACACTATAACTTAACACATTTTAATAATTTCAAAGAATAGCTTGTTAGTATATTAATTGTTGAACTTGAGCAAAAGTTTATATAATGGTCCCTGAGTTAGCTAGGAAAGGAAAATGTTTGGCCAGTAATTATTAGGAACATAAGCATATTATATTAAATATACTTAACACGTTAAGGTAAATAACAACTTTTTAATTATCTTGTTTATTATACTTGCGGTTAACGGAAAAACATGAGTTTTACGCCTGACGATTGACGATGATCGTTGATCGTCTATAATCGGCACGATCGTCATGCAAGTGTCCACACGAACGTTTTTAGTATCATACGCTACATATCGTACGTTTCATATACAGTAACTCACAAAAATATTCGGACACTAAGGTATATTCGAATATTTTGCTCAGTAGAGCGTACACCTATCTATCCATTCCTTCATAATTTTTTTCAATGAACAGATATGGATTTATTTTTAAGTATATTTATTATTATTGACTTGGATATATTTCTTATTACTAGAAAAAAAAAACTAACACGATCCCTACATAGATGTTCACTGTACTGAGCGATTTATTTGAATATACTTTCAAGTGTCCGAATATCTTCATGAGTGACTACGTAACACTCCGCGATTGCTTTTGATGTGTGTCCGTAAAACCGACAATTCCTTGTTTTAAATCATCATAGGGTTAATTGACGAGTACACCCGAGAATGCCCTCTACGTGATCGTGGTTAACCGCGAAAACCTCTTTTAATATAGTATAATACAAAAATATACCGCAATAGAGTAAAACGCATTACAGTGCTTGCTCAGTTTTTACTCATTTATTGTCGATTTTTACGTAGATTTTGTTACAATGCATTATATTTTTCATTCTAATGTATTTATTTAAATACACAAGTAAGAATACATAAACGAGCTGGTCTCGTAAAGATGTGAAAAATTTGAATAATGATCTAATACAGTAGTATAATATTACGGTTCATTGGTATTGAAGTATAAGTAGTAGCAGAGCATCGATAAAAAAAAATGATAATATTAAACAAAAGTTATCATAACTTCTGTCCAATATTCTCATTTTTAATTAAATTATTTTAAAAATTATTATGCTATAATCCGCGTTTCATAAGATAATTTCTGTAATGCTAAGTAGTCATTAAGGCCTAAACAGTCACCATACGTATCACAAAACGCCCCAACCAACAACACACCACACAAGCACTACACACAATCACTATGACAATCTCAGCGATCGTTTCGTACTGTAACTGAAACACCAGGAAGATATATTCCCCGACAAAATCGTAATGCACTACACTTACCATTACATAGATTCTCGTAACAAACGCGGTTTATAGCAAAATAATTCTATCATAACTTCTGTACTATGGAATTCCGAAAAGTAATGCCTGCTTCTAAAAATTATTTGAGATTATTGGAGCTTATCAAAGTTACATAGTTCAATGTATATAATTATAATGAACTAATTAAGTCCTTGGCAAGTATACTAAGTAACAAAAGGATCCAGAGCGCAGAGTTTATTTAAAACACCTATGCGTCTAGAAACTATATAAACCTTTTAATGAAACCCATACTTTCGGATTACTATTTAAAACGTCAATAAAGATATGGATTAAAATTTACAACGATTTCATATATTTGCTGTAATTATAAAAATTGTTTTGCTCTAATCTGCGATATGAAGTAAATAGAAAATATATATATAATGCTAAATGTAGAGGAGATTATCCATTTTCATATCACATGCAGGATTCGTACAAACACATGCATAACCTCCACCACGGCCACCACAATACACAAGCACTACATACGTCTACTATCACAAGCTCAACAATCGTTTCGCCCTGCAACCGAAGCATCATCAGGAGATAGACTCCACGAAAAAATAGCTTTAATCGAGTAGTGCTTATGTACTGTGGCAATTTTTACGAAGGTTTTGAAATGAAAACGGATAGTCCACTCTACATTTAGCATTATTTATTGTTACGTGTCTCAAATACAACCTCCTTTAAATATTTGTGTCAATAACATAAAAGACATTGTCACCGTCAATATGTGACAAGTTGTTGGAAAATATTAAATGGGTTGATTTTTGAGAAAATTGCTTCTTTCATAAATAAGTGTAAGGAAAAATATCCTTGTTATGATATATTTTCTAGTTACGTTATCGATGATTATAGCAAAATAATTAATTATTTTTTGCATTATGGATCGCCGCAAAGTAACGCCCAATTCTATAAAATATCTGCTGTCTTTTACTTTTTTTAATAACGCGGTCAAAACGCTCTGTAGACTATTTTAAGCTTTTAAAAAAAGTAATCAACATATTTATTCCCTATGCGATATTCTTACATTCCTGAGTAACGTATTTGGACGTTTATTCTTGTTTTTACAGCGTTTGCTTAATTGGATGAATTGTGTGAAACCATATTGTGATAGTTCGAGTGTGTATATATACTGGTTTAATGAGTTTATATCGTGAAGTGGTCTCTTTTGCAAGTACCTAATTGAAATTGTTCGACAACAGGTTTATTTTTAAGTACTTCAATTACTGGAAGTTGATAGTGATTGAATTTAATAAATTCGCAAACAAAATACTGTGTTTTATTTTGAATTTATTTTCGTCTGCGTGGAAATTAGTGTTTCACAAACACAAAATTAATTAATGTGAGTTAACCATAAAAGGGTTAGCAGTAAGGGTCGCTAGGGTTGCCACTAATTTTGCCGGTAATTTTTTACAAAAAAATACTTTAAAAAAAGAAAAAAAACAATAAAATCAATTACTTAGTTGGGATCGATCCTTGGCACTCACATTTCTCGAGGCTGCCCGCTAACCGAATAAGCTATATTGACTTGACAGTTAATGGCGAAAATTCAATTCAATATAAATGTTAGTGTTTTTTAATGCCCAAATATAGGGATAAAACAATATTTTTTTTACATAAAACCTAGCTAGATCAATTTTTCTCCCCCAAAACCTCCTACATGCTGAATTTCAGGAAAATCGTTGGAGCCGTTTCCGAGATTCGGAAAATATATATATATATATACAAGATTAACTCATTTAAATATTAAGATAGATATACCAAGAAACATTTATTTACAGCAATGAATAAAATTTAAGAAACGTTTGAACCATGATTTTTTTTCATTATCACAGTCGGTGTCCAAAGATATTGACAAATGTAAAGAGGACATGCTACCAGTCACTGGTAAATACTGCGTCCATTCTGCTGGCTTTAAAAGCGACATATTTCTTATAAATAATCTATCGCTAGCACATTTATTAGTTACTTCTTCACTTTTGTATAGAATTTCCTGAGCATTATTTTCCTCGGCTATTGGAACATTAAAATCGTATACTTCAAGAACTTCATTATTCTCGCCTATCCAGTTACCATCTAATTTTTCTATAGGATCAGTGATATTATTTTTATTAGCCACTGTTTTATTGATTACTTTTACGTGTGGCTTTTGCAAATTGCAGATAGTGTCCTTTAATGTACGATTATTTATATGGAGAAAAGAATCTTCTTTTGCATTATTGGTCTTTGTAAATCCAAAGCAATCATCATTATTTACGATTTCTTCTGTATTATTTGCACCACTTTCGGTATTAAATGCATGGCTATGTCCAGTAGTATTCACTATAATTGTAGGTTCACAATATTCGTGACTATCTCCTTTGTTTGGATTAGGAGTAGCATATTCGTCTGTTTTGCTAATTCTTGATCTTCTTCTTTCTCTCGGTGACAAATATTGCAAGGGGTTTACCTTGGCTTCTTCTATATTAGGGTTCTGTTTATGTGTTTTGGTTATTTCCTTTTCAAACCAACTATTCACAGACGTTTTAAAAGGTACATTTTCTACAGTTTTACTTGGACTAATTTCTGAACTATTCAGCGATAACTGGTAAGGCTCAGTTATTTCCTTTACAGTTGGTAGTGTTGGCGATATTGGTAAATTCAATCGTGGTACATAAGTAGGGATAGGCGTTGCAAGTCTACGTGTCATTGGAATTTCTTTGAGCGGCGCTTCCTCATCAGCAGTACTAGTGGACTCTTTGCTAGGACTACTATACAATTGTAAATCTTGTTCCTCCAAATATCGTTTGTTTTTTAAAGCGTATATCCATATAGTTCTCTTGTCTGTATTAGAATCAATATCATATAAATTATTATGATCCTCGAACGACTCATTACTTCTGCTATAATAGTTATTATTTATCGTACTGTCACACTGCATTATTTCAATATCATCATATGCATTCGTTTCTGATGATGTTTCGGAGGTTATGTGATTATTTATAATTGTGAAAAATCCTGCGTTTGGATTTTTTCTTGTAGGTATCTTTTCGCCTCTGTCATGGCAATCGATACCATAGAAATCGGTGAAAATTTGATTAAGAACATCTTCGTCATAATATGTATTACTATTTTTTATACTATCGTTATTTTCATTATTTTGTAATCTATTATCTGTAGCTCTATTATCTGTAATTCTATTTACTAAATCTTCGTCCACACCCTCTAAGCTTTCGTCAGTTGTGTTGCACCATGAGTGTCTGTTATCGCAAATATTATGCTGTTCGTTTTGTTCAATTCCATCGGAATTTAGTTCGATAATTTCCACAGTATTCATAGTTTCTTCGTGAATATTAGGATTAAAATATATAGTCGGATATACAACATTACGATTGACATCTGAAAAAAGAAATTGTATTTAATAAAAGTGGGTATTTATGAAACGTAATTAAAATGTGTTTTTCGACACGTGGCCTGTAACTATTTAAACATTAAATTCGCTAAAGAATGATACTCGAAGAGAAAATTTGAGGGTTTCAAACTACCTTGCAATTCAAGTCAGTTTGAAAATCAGGAGTCTGTTAACTAGTCGAAACAAGGAAAATCGAGAGTTGTCGAATATTAATACTATTTTTTGACTGTACTAAGTACACTACGCGCAAATTCTTATTCGCTCATTATTTTGGACAGTTTCGATCGATATCGAAGAATCTAAGATGTTGTTTACATGCATAACTCAAATGAAGATCGAGAAATGCCCTTAGCCTAAGAGGTAACATAGTATACTTACGATTAAACATACGGTTCTTTGGGTTAATTTTTTTATACATTTGTGACTTTTTCATTTTATTAACGTGAAAAATTATGATATAAAAAATATTGGGTAAATTTAACGTTTATTATTGAAATATGATTTAAGAACTTAGCGCACAAACGTTTAACAAATGTTTTTGACAATATGATTTTTAGCCTTTTATCGCCTTCGAAATGTCAATTTATTTTTATTGTTTATGATTTCCCCGGTACCTAAACTTTGGATATAATCAATGAATTCGTGTATAGAATATTTAGGTAGGTAACTTCTGGAGTATTAAATAACTTGCTAGCCAAATGAATAATTTACAAGCGAAATAATTTAATAACTAAAATTTATAGATTTATAATTCTTTTCTATTAAATTATTTAGTAGGTATTTCACATCATCATCCTTATATCTTCCTAGCCTTATATCTCTTTCAATTTAATTCTCTATTCTATTCAACTGAATTCTATGTATTTTGAAAGCAAACTTTATTATGTTAGTATCGATGTAGATATTTAAATGGACTAGCTTTTAATTAAGCTGCTTAAAATGTAAATAGGCCAATTTAGCGAGCCTCATTTGAAACGTGATTGAAAATGGACTGAAACTACCAGAAATTAAGTGAAATAGAGAGAGGAAACATGCATCGGCGTGAACAAAGACCCGCTGTGATAATTTGTGAATTAGCGATGAGTGCTCAGGCGCAATCGAATTAATTGGTCTTTGACGCTCGCTGCTTTAGAGCGTCCAGAAATGAAATCCGGTAATAACAGCGGCGAAATATATTTAATTATAAACATGTGACATTTTTGAAATTTGATTATTTTTCTAATTTAATTTATTTAACATGTATTTTTATGTAGGTTACTGTTTTTGTATACTTTTAATACCCACTATTATTTAAGAGCTTTTGGAACTAAATTTTCGTGTATTTACTTTTAATAAGATCTAGGACAGAATATCCATGAACCAAGAGAAACATTTAGAAGGAAATCAAGATGGTATTTTTACTGATGCCTCCAGCATACGAACTCTGAAATAATAATAAAAATAAGATATAAATAAACAAATAATAAATTTATTTTTTTATTGGAATCGTTATTAATATATGCGTATTATTTATTTTCTTATATATGCCTGATAATGATAGAGTTTAAACTATGTTTTTTTAATACTAAGGGGATTTGGCGTACCAAAAAATTGAGTAAAAATGGGTAACTTTAGGGTAATACGATCTTAGGCTCTTTTTTTATATCAAATAAAAGTAGAAACAGTGCATAATTTAAGTGCATAATATATTAAGGTAATAACTTACAAACAAAAAAAATATTAAACCATAATAAAAGATAACTAAAATCCGCCGTGTGGTATCCGGCTGAATAGAATAGTACCACCCTCATTTCTTACCGAGGTGTCGTAAAAGGCAACTAAGGTAAGTTGACCCACTGTGTGATATCCGGTTGAGTAAAATAGGCCACCCTCTTTCTTACCGAGGAGTGATAAAATACGACTAAGGTAAGTTGACGTCAGGCAGGCGGCCGGTCGTAAAATACGTAGCCAAATCATGTGACAACATGTTTGTAACATGTTGTGCCAACCTCACTTAGAGTGGGGATAAGGGCAGGAGGATGAAGAAAAGAAAATTAAATGAAGAAAGAGTTAGATACCATTAATCTTGAGAATGAGAATGAAATTTTTTTCATATAACATACTTGTACACTGAAAGAACCAAAATCAATCATCATCAACCAAACCTAATCAATGAAGTATGAATATGCGGAGATATTAAAAATTAACATAAGGTTATAGTGGAACCATTTATTACAGCACAGACCTAATTTGCAAAACTAGGTGCGAAATCTCACAGGGGAACATTTCCTACCACTAGGTAACGTTATTTGGACGCGCCTAATGGAGTAAGTGCTTTGCCAAATGGCCCGCGCCGCGAGCTTTTAATGCAATTTCGCGTCCCTTTGTGAAGAGAATTGACGCAATCAATCCATTTACACTTTGTTTCGCTAACATTCTCCGTGTAGAACGCCGCTGGCTTTTAGCGACAATGTAATTGGCCTTTCAGAGCATACTTTGTTGGAAAATATTTTTGAGAAGTTATTTTAATCTATGAATTATTTTTACCTATATTTTAAGTCTGAAAGATATCGCTACAAAATGCAAAAAGGGACAAGAAAGAAGTCAGATTAAGGCGCTCATTTTGGACGCGAAGTTTAAAATGGTATGAACATGTAATAAGGAGGGATGAAAATCATGTGACCAAACGAGTTTAATACTCGATGGTATGACTGGTAGCTGTCGTAAAAGGCGGCTAAGGTAAGTTGACCCACATGGTGGGTCAACTTACTTTACTTTACTACTTACCTTAGTCGAAAGAAGGTGGTCTATTCTATTTAACCAGAAACGATTAAGTAGAATCTGAAAATCCTCTTTCTTACTGAGGTGTCGTAAAATATGACTAAGGCAAGTTGACGTCAGTCAGGTGACCGGTCGTAAAATACGTAGTCAAATCCAAATAAAAAAAATGTGACAATATGTTTATAACTTGTTGTGCCGAAACCACTTAGAGCGGGATAAGGGCAGGAAGGTGATGACTGATTTTAAATATACAGACTACGAAGTTGTAACATACGAAATTCTAGAAAAACGGTTTGCATTACTTATATAGCCCTATCCAAAGATTACAGTCACATTTCCTATGCTTATATGTACATGGGAGATGTAACTTTGTTCTGTTGATGTTTCTTGCTGGCTCTTCTCGGTAGGCCTTCCGAACCAGCATAAGAGTTTTCGATTTATAAGCACTTGTTTACAAGTTTATTTAAATAAGAATAATTTGAATTATTCTATTAGCTTTTTATACGTAATGAACGGATCTCTGAAATTAAAGAAAACATTAACACAAATGTTTGCACACAAACATCCATTAGCGCCGGCGTTTCGTTCGTTGCGCGTCATAATTAGAACTTACTTTTGTCTATCAAAATATTTTTAATTGGAAGCGTTAGAATATATTGTAGTATGTGATTATCCGAAGGCGTGTATTTGCTTAATGGACAGAGATAAAAGCAAGCGCTATCAACCGATCGAACGTAATTAGAGGGTAGACGCCGCCATTCCGTGCTCTTCCTTATCGTGCCACTTAAAGCTATACTGCCTTCTCACGTGTATTATGTAAAGGAAATTGCGCCAGCCAATGGTGTTTGGTTCATGATCAACCTTTTCGTTATATTTACAAGTATATATAGTTTTATATACATATATCCTTTTATGGCATAAACTTCATTTGATAGCAAAAAGATTGCTAGAATGTAAGTAATTAAATTACGTTAATTCGTTATTTGCAGTGATGGGAGCCCGCGCAACTCTTTCGAGAAGGTCACAGGTTCAAACCCAGGCTGGCACCAATGTGTTTTTCTGCTAAAACTTGTGTGTTTAATTGCTAATTTATCACATGTTTTCTCGGTGAAGATAAATATCGCAAGGAAACCTACATACGATTATCTCACTACTCTAGAAAGTATTGTAGGTATTCACTTTCTAAAAACTTATGTTCTTTTCTAAAGAATTATATTTTTGCTATACACTCCACAAACAAAAGAAAGTGTTATTGGATAATATTTTAAATGTACAACTTCCTTACACAAGAGCTTTTAGTGAAATTGCCTTATACATATTCAGAAGGCAAAAAAAATATAATAACACACTATCGCGCGACGCTAATTGCAAATTACCAGTACATTATACTATTTTGCTTAAGTAGTAAGTAAGAGGAAATGCAGACATACGACTCGACAGTTGACTTAGGAAATCTTAATTTGGTGTGGCGAGCATTTTACTGTAACTACCTTTATGTCTTTAAATTTTTTACGATTCTTTTCGTGGAGCTTATCCACCTGATGATGCTTCGGTTTCGGCGTGAAACGATCGTGGGGGTTTGTTGTAGTGAGTGTGTAGTGCTTGTATGGAGTGTTAGTGTTTTAAATTACATTTTAAATAGTATTAAATATATTATTTTAAATAGTATTTTAAACAGTATTATTGGTGGCGTTTTATGATACGTGTGGCGACTTGTCCTGCATACACTTAGCGTTACATATATTCTCTTAACAAACGCGGATTACAGCAAAAAAAATATTGTAGCTTCTATATGATTTTTTTTGAATTTTTAGTCACCGCTACTTGAATGGCAGTAAATATCGATCAACATTCACCTGTCCTTATCCCACTGTAAGTGGTGTCGGCACGACGTGTTTTAAACATGTCATTAATTGATTTGGCTAGTTATTTCTCAACGGGCAGCCTGACGTCAACTTACCTTATTTGTCTTTTACGATACCTCGATAAGAAATGAATGTGGTCTATTTTACTCAGCAAGATACCACACGGCGGATCAACTTACCTTAGGTGCCTTTTACCATACCTCGGTAAGAAATGAGCGTAGTCTATTCTACTCAGCCGGATACCACAAGGCACAGCAGTAAGTATCGATATTAAGATATTAAGAGATCGAATTTAACAAGGTTAAGAGTTTATTACAAGATTTTATTAGAATATGTACTTTTTTATTCAAGAACCATATTTTGTAGGATCTGTGTCGTACTGCGATGTATGTTGAGGTCCTGAGGTTGTTGAAATAGTGACTCTGCATTGTTTAATTTGCAGGAACTCAACCGGTCCTATATCAGCGGGTCTAGAAATTCAGGCATTGGTTTAAAAGACTATTAGAAAGCTATAGCATGCTATTGAAGAATAGAACGTTATTCTTTATTTTCATGTTATTAAATCTTGCTACTAGATCTTGGTTTTGTCTATTATAACATGTTGATGTACGTATAGTCGGTATTTATAGATCTATTTTTATATCGTAAGCATTAATCTTTCAAGTCAAAATGTCAATTGAAAGTTTGTATATGGTAATAATTAGTGGTTATTATAAATACCTTCCGTCATTCATATCTGATGTCTGCGCGCGCCATAAAATGATCTGACAGTTGGTTACCTTGCACTTAAAATTCAAAATATTAACGTACAAAAATGATAGATTGTTTTTAAACTACTTGAAATTTAATAAAGTCCTTATTAGATATCTATGTAGTTATTTTTGCAATGAAATCATAATAAATATTATTGTTTATCTTAATTTTTTATTCAGATAAATGAAAGATTCTGGTTTTATATCAGTATTTTTGAAGTATAACTTAGGTTGAATTGTATTCTATCTCTCTCTATCTAATGTTATTGTGTTTTATATTATGTCATCCCAATTATATAGGAATAAAAAAAAAACAAATTCAAATACAAAATATTCTTTATTCAAGTGGAGTGTCTACAGTACTTTTGAATCGTCAAATGTTTTAAAGAAGCTACCACTGATTCGGAAATTTGCTCCTACCGAGAAGAACCAGCAAGAAACTCGACAGATAATTAAAACCTGTATATATCTATTACCATACACAACAATCAGTTTCTAGAAGTCCCGCTAGATATGAGTAAGATTAGTAGTCAAAATACTGTATAAGTTTTGAAAATTTGAAACAAAAGTTTCAGGCTGTAACATGAAATGATTTTTATTTACCCAGTTTGTCTATAGATGAATATCTTTCCAAACTTCCACTGAAAGTAAAGTTATTGTATTTTTAGATCAGTATCTCGCAGTAGTTCGTAGTGCTGCAAACAACCAAACATGCACCAACTGTTGGTAATTTGGCCAGGGCTATATAACCTAATCAATTTTAAGTGCCTATTTAAAGATATATCTCAATCTTAAGATGTTTTATATCTCTAGTAAGGTTAACTAATTCTGCAACGAAACGGTGTGACAGTCGGGAATGTTTAAAAAATTATGTGTTATTTAGAATTTTAGTAACAATTTTATATAGTACTAATTGGGCCAGCTTCACCCGCGTGCAAATCAGTGTATCACAATCTTTTCCGGCTAGAAATTTGAAACACAAGTTATTATTGTGAGTTAACCATAAGAAATAGAGACATGCTATCCCGGACTTTTTTGTTGTATTTTTGTAGATCTACAATCCTCTACTACATTATTTTAGAGTATATCTGCTAGTTTATTAAACCTCCCAGCAAGCGAGCTTTTTACAGCCGCACGACGTCTTCAATACAATTTACATAAAACCATAATGTTCTAACCTAAAGCTTTCGGAATAATTAAGATTTTTTTAGTAAAAACCGTATGTATATAATTCTACTTAATAAATGTTTCATTCGCATTAATATTCATCTTTATTTATTCTTTTTCAAGTTGTGTACAATTTATTGCATCAAATGTAGGTATGTATGTAATAAATATTTAGGGTGTTGAGTAAGAAAATAAAGCCAGAGCTACGTCACACTTATATACTTACAATTTTATGAAGATGAAGATCACTAAAATAATAAAGGGTGAGAAATATTAATTTTAATAATACTAACTTAAAGTAGCCGACACCTGAGATACGTAAATGGATGGCATGATTTGCCACTTTCGCCCAAATGTTTTAGGAAACGTCGGTGTTCTTTATTATCAGAGTGGCTAATACAACACCGACTCGACGCCTAATTGTCACGATTTCACACAAAATTACGATTTAATTCTACACTTTATATAATAACCCAAATAAAGCCTTTTTATAGTGTTATTTCCTAGGAGTGAAAGGAAGACTGAAAAAAATTGAATTGAATTGAAATTTTCAGTTGACAAAAAAATTCTATCCGTTTTAACACCTCGGGTAATTGCCTCTTCAGGTGATAAGAGGGCTGGCTCCTTTTTCGCACAAAGAATCAGCGTAGCGATTAAACGCGGAAACACTGCCAACATTCTTGGGACCATTCCACGTGGACATTTGTATAGTCCTAGCGTGTAAGTGATTTAAGATAGATATAACTTGTACATTTTTGTTGTAAATAAAAAAAAGTTAAAAAATTAATGCAAAAATATAATTATTACGCTATTTTGGAAACTTTTTCTTTATAAATTTTGTTGTATATAGATATGTAATAGATAGAATTAAGACATACACGGTCCCTAAAGTAAGCGATTTTGTTATGGAGTCCGTCTCCTGATGATGATTTGGTTACGGGTCGAAATTATTCAGATTGTGGCAGTGAATGTGTGCAAACTTTAAACGATGATTGATAAAGTTGTCACTGTTATTCTAAAGTTTGAAATATTATTAAACACTAAGTCTATGTATATCCTCCTGCCCTTATCCCACTCTAAGTGGGGTCGGCACAACATGTTATAAACATGCTGTAATATGATTTCAACTTTCCTAAGTCGTTTTTTACGACACCTCGGTAAGAAGGAGGGTGACCTAATCTACTAAACCGGATATCACACGGTGGGTCGACTTACCTTAGTCGCCTTTTACGACACTTCGGTAAGAAATGAGGGTGGTCTATTCTGCTCAGCCGGATACCACACGGCGGGCCGACTTACCTTAGTCGCCTTTTACGAAACCTCGGTAAGAAATGAGGATGGTACTATTCTTCTTAGCCGGATACCACACGGCTAACTAACACGAAACACTAAGTCTAGAAATACAAAAAAACCTCCCAAATTTAATAATACTTTAACATGCCCTGCGAAAGGAAACATAGTGTCAGTGGGCGTGTTAATTTTTAAATTTGTAACCATAATTATACTGAAGAGGATCTCAAAACGTTTTTTTTCTGTGTTGGAGTGTCAATTATTTCATCACTCGGATCTATAGAGCCGGTGCATCTGATGCTATCGGTATTTACACGTCAGCATTATGGGAAAACAGTTTCGGATAATGGGAACATCAAAGGAACACCTCAATTATATAAACTTCACTAGAACGGGTTTCACATAGCGTATGGAGATTAATCCATAAATCATATCATCATCCTCCTCCCCTTATCCCACTCTAAGTGGGGGTCGGCACATCATGTTATAAACATTTTTGGCTGCATTTTTACGAGCGGCCGCCTGCCTGACTTCAACTTACCTTATAATTTTACGACACCTCGGTAAGACAGAGGGTGGTCTATTCTACTCAACCGGATACCACACGGTGGGTCAACTTACCTTAGTCGTATTTTACGACACCTCGGTAAGACAGAGGGTGGCTATTCTACTTAACCGGATACCACACAGCGGGTAGACTTACCTTAGTCGTCTTTTACGACACCTCGGTAAGAAATGAGGTTGGTACTATTCTATTCAGCCGTAATCCATAAATCATATCAAAATCTTAAGATTTTGAAAGCACTTTTAATCATTAGATTTAATGAAGCTACTACTGGTTGAGAATGATACTCTTACTGCGAAGAACCAGCAAGAAACTCGACGGGCAACGGTTTAAACATTTTAAATTTACATTATTGAACCGCAGCCATGTTATAAAGCTGAAAATGTCAAATACAGACATACATATATAGTTACTATATCTGGGTGACCGAGCTTCGCTCGGTAATTTTTACAAAAAAAAAACTTAAAAAAAAAGAAAAAACAATTATTTAGTTGGGGATCGATCCTTGGCATTCACATTTCTCGAGGCTGCCCTTTATCCGAATAAGCTACGTCGACTTGACAGTTAATGGCGAAAATTCAATTCAATATAAATGTTAGTGTTTTTTAATGCCCAAAAACAGTTATAAAACAATATTTTTTTTAGATAAAACCTAGCTAGATCAATTTTTCTCCCCCAAAACCTCCTACATGCTGAATTTCAGGAAAATCGTTGAAGCCGTTTCCGAGATTCAGAATATATATATATATACAAGATTAACTCATTTAAATATAAAGATACATATTATAAAACTCTAAAAGCTGTATGTGATCGATTTTCTCATATCTACAGAACAGAGTTTGGACGGCTTTTACTAGAAGACAATGTACAAAGTGCAATTGTTGAGTGAGGTTTAAAGGCGGAGCCGCAGGCGGAGCTAGTAAATTACGAAAGTCGGTATGTCATTATGCTTTCAAAGCAAATCCGTAGAACCGATGTTCATGAAATTCGGTACAATTGAAACTAATCGCGAAAACCGCGAAAATGTATAGGCTGAGAAATTGCCGTTTTTTTCACACATGGGAAAAAAACCATTGTAGACAAATGAGGGTATTTTAACATTTAAGTAGACGCGAACGTAAACATGGGTACCATAATTTTATTTATGTTTAAATTTTATATTTGTTTAATGATTTTATTAAATATCTTCCCAAATAGCATCTTTATATACCTAATCTAAAAAAATTACCGAGATAAATACGGTCACCCTGATATTAATTTATATTAATATTTAAACAACCTATATATTTATTTACAGCAAAAATGTACAAGTTATATATATCTTAAATTACTTACACGCTAGGACTATACAAATCCTGCCCACGTGGAATGGTCCCAAGAATGCTGGCAGCGTTTCCGCGCTGAATCATTAAGCTGATTCTTTGTGCGAAAAAGGAGCCAGCCCTCTTTTCACCTGAAGAGGCAATCAACCGAGGTGTTAAAACGGATAAAAAAATTTTTGCACTTTGACTCCATGGCCCTAGGGTCTCGACTGCAAACCGCACAAATATATAACTCTCGATGAGAGATGCATACTTCCGCCGTTTGCCGGTTTCGGCCATTTCCGCCGCAGCTCCAGGTCTTGACGCTGTTTCCCTGATATGGGACGAGGCTAACGTATCAACGCATGTTGCGTCCCACAACAACAACAAACAACAACTAACATCAAGGTTGTTACAAGCAATACGATTATAAAGTTCATGTAAGATCTATTGAATCAGTTTTCTATAACTAACAATCAATACAACTCACATGTAAATGTTTATAAAAAATATTACAACAATAATTATTACTGACACCTCTATCGAAATCTCCGCGTGGCGTGACGAGCGTCATTGTGGTAAAAAACTGCTTACAAATTAATTGAAATGCTACATTACGACAGTGGGTCGGAATAGGGGCACTACAAATATAAAACAATCATTTGGACGGCTCAAAGAGTGGTGCCGTGTAACGCAACGTCGCTGCGTGTGCCTCGATTTATAGGAGGAAGAGGTTAACAAATATTGTTTATATCATCATTCTCCAAGCTGTGATAGCCCAGCGGTAACACCGTGCGACTCTTTCGAGGAAGTCAAGGGTTCAAACCCGGGCAGACACCAATGGTAATAATTTTTCGTATATATGAAAATCTTATGAGCTGTGATAGCCTAGCGGTGAGACCGTGCGACTCTTACAACGGAGTCACGAGCTTAAACCCCAGGCAGCCACCAATGAGTTTTTCTTTTAAAACTTGTGTCTAATTGATAATTGCAATTTATCACACGCTTGTCGGTGAAGGAAAACATCGTGAGAAAACCTGCATATCTCTAGAGATTTCTGGAGATATGTGTAAACTACCAATCCGCATTGGAGCAGCGTGGTAGGTCTTAGCTTCAAACCTTCTCTCTACAAAAAAAACGGAGAGAAGAGGCCTATTCTCAGAAGTGGGATAGTAACAGGCCGCTACTTACATCATTCTCCTGCCCTTTATCCTACTCTAAGTAGGGTCGACACAACTTTTTTTAACCATGTTGTGGTGTGATTTGGCTAAGTATATAACTCCTGAAGTAAACTTACCTTAGTCGCCTTTTACGATGCCTTGGTGAGAAATGAGGGTGGTCAATTTTACTAAGCTGGATATCACACGGCGGGTCAACTTACCTTAGTCGCCTTTTACGACAACTCGGTAAGAAATGAGGTTTGTCTACAATTACAATATATGAAATGAGGTTGGTCTTACAATTTAATACCTATAAATTATGTGGTCAGTGCTAGTTTTTATGTTATTTATTTTATATATTAAATCTTCTATGGTATCAATTTGTTATTTGATTTAGTTTGTGCTTTACAATTCAGTAGACACTAATAATTAAATACTAATAATAAAAATAATTCCGAAGAATAAGATAGAATAGAGAGAAATTTTTCGGATAGATTGACTTCATTGTCGTATACACGTCTTGCTATAAATTAAGTCAAATAATGTTCTGTTTGACTACAAAATAAATATAAACAGCCGTGCGACTCTCTAGATTAAAACTTATGTGTCTAATTGACAATTGCAATTTATCACGCTTTTCGGTGAAGGAAAACATTGTGAGAAAATCTGCATATCTCTAGAGAATTCTAGGGATATGTGTAACCTACCAATTGGAGCAGCGTAGGTCTTAATGCTAATCCCTCTCTTCAAAAAAAGAAGTTAGGAGCCCAGCAGTGGTATAGTAACAGGTCGTTACTTACTATAAATATAAAAATATTAACTGTTAAAATCTTATAACTTAAGCCAGAAAAACGCTCGCGCCTCGTCATCGCGGCGCCTTTCATTTCACATCTCAAACGTTTGGCTCCACCCCCACAATGGCCCCAGCACAAAGATCGCGTTTGCCGCCTCGTTATAAAATCGTACAAACAATACCGCGGTATCGCTTTCTGTACGAATCAATCGAGCCGAATCAACAATGCATAGCCACATGACAAGTTCATGTCGATCCCTCTTAAGGTGTTCAGTAAAACAATCTAAAGCTCTTTCATAATGGAGCGATGTTGTAAGACTAACTGAAGAGGTAATTGTTTCGGCCATCTTGAAAATAAAGGTGTGATTTCTACGCCACGCTGTCTGCTTTTTTAATTGGTCACAAGAAATGGTAGAGGAAGCGTTTACCGTAATCGGTATAAGTAAGTAATACAGAGAAGTACTGCACAATGTATCTATCAGAATTAAGTCTAGTCACTTTAGAAGTTAAGTCACTTTAGATTAATATTTAAGTTAAGTCACTTTAGAACTAATTGTGCGATATGAACATTACTTGTTTATATAGTTCTTTATATATTCGACTTCGAAATAAAATATTTAAAACCATAGGTATATTTTGATTCTACCATCATCATCCTCCTGCCCTTATCCCACTCTAACTGGGTTCTCCACAACATGTTATAAACATGCTGTTACATTATTTGGCTGCGTTTTTACGACCGGCCGCCTGCCCGATGTCAACTTAACTTAGTCGCCTTTTACGAAACCTCGGTAAGAAATGAGGTTTGTGTATTCTACTCAGCCGGATACCACACGGCGGGTCGACTTACCTAAGTCGCCTTTTACAACACCTCGGTAAGAAATGAGGGTGGTACTATTCTATTCGGCCGGATACTACACGGCGTGTTTATATAGTTCATAATATATCCGACTTCAATATAAAACATTTAAAACCATAGGTACATTTTGATTCTATCAATGTTTTCTAACACGAAAACTCCTATCGAGACTTCTTATGTAAACAGTTTTGCGCGAACAAAAAACAAATTTATTCACCCCTCATTGGAGCGCTACGTGTACGATATGTAAAGCGATGTAGCAAAATGCTGGCACATACCTAATAAATATTACCGCACAAACAGCGCGCCCGAGGCTGCGAAGAATTTGCATACTACCTACTCTGTGACACAGAGTAAATATGTTGAAAGATTTGTAACTTAAATCTATATTTATTATAAAATATATTAAATATGTCGAAAGATTTGTAACTTAAAACTATAATTATTATGAAATATAGTAAATATGTTGAAAGATTTGTAACTTAAAACTATAATTATTATGAAATATAGTAAATATGTTGAAAGATTTGTAACTTAAATCTATAATTATTATGAAATATAGTAAATATGTTGAAAGATTTGTAACTTAAATCTATCATCATCAATCCTGTCCTTATCCCACTCTAAGTGAGGTCGGCACAACATGTTATAAACATGCTGTTAAATGATTTGGCTGCGTTTTTACGACCGGCCGCCTGCCTGACGTCAACTTATCTTAGTATTTTTCGACACCTCGATAAGAAAGAGGATGGTGTATTCTACATAACCGAATACCACACGGTGAGTCAACTCACCTTACGCCTACATCGGTAAGAAATGAGGGTGGTATATTCTACTCAGCCGGATACCACACGGCGGGTCGACTTATCTTAGTCGCCTTTTACTACATTTTGGTAAGAAAAAAGGGTCGTACTATTCTATTCAGCCGGATATCACACAGCGTTTTGTAACTTAAATCTATAATTATTATAAAACAGAGTAAATGTGTTGTAAGATTTGTAACTTAAATCTATAATTATTATAAAATATAGTAAATATATTGAAAGGTTTGTAACTTAAATCTATAATTATTATAAAATATACTAAATATGTTGAAATATATGTAACTTAGATCTCTAATTATTACAAAAAAGAGTAAGTATGTTGAGAAATTTGTAACAAATATATAATGATTATAAAACAGAGAAAATATGTTGAAAGATTTGTAACTTAAATTCCTCATTTTTTACCGAGGTGTCGACTAAGGTATTTATTTATTGGATGCGTATTTGAAGTTATATAGATTTCAATACTTAAAACGAACCAAATAATGTTCTAGTTTTTAATATGTAATACAACATTTTTTTTTATTCTTTGTATTTTTTTGTATTGTATTATAAGATTATTGACCAATCGTGTTAAATTTGTTGAAAATGAAATAAACAAAGTTTTTAAGGTACCTCTCAAAGATTACAGTATACATAATGAAAGTATCTCTTTCGATACGTATGGAAGTAAGTTGCTTGTTGTCAAATTAAAATATTATGAAGGGTCGAGAAGTTTAAAATGCTTGCAAAATTGGCAGAATGTTAAAAACAAAAATAAAACGTTAATAATATTTTCTGTCAATGTCGTAACTGATAAAGCGTAGGCTGTGACTCAACTCCACTTGAACGCTAACCTAATACGACGTATGTCAGTTACGTTCAACTACGTGCTGGGAAATTGCTCTTGCATGTAAGGGTTTCTCGCTTGATTTTCAGTTCTAGCTCATTTCAAGTTCTAGCTTCAAACGAACATAGCGTCTAATCATCTGCAAAGCACCAAGTATTCTTTTGCTTATGAGATTACAAATGTTTATTACGAGTATTAGGCATTGGTTAAATTTGTAGGTAATATTTTACTATATTATTTAATGAATTTCCTGAATCTCATCTTTCAGGAGTTGTAACTACTATGACACTATTTACTTTAAAAATGTCATGTAGGATCAAGTTTATAAATTATGTATTAAAATATAATCGTATATTTTTAATCATTTTTATTTTTTACTATTTGTTTTAATAATTATTTTTAGTCACTGTATCAACAGCATAGTGAAGATATTGCTTTTTACAATGGATTTTTTTAAGAAACATTATAAATTATTTATTTATCATTTACAGGCGTATTCAGCATTGTTTTTGTTAGTTCTTAACAATTCTATTTTAATTATATCAACAATTAAATCTAAAGTAAAAAAAGAACATGTACAAAGGAAGACTTATCCCTAAAAGGGATCCCTTCTCTTCTAAATTAAGTTCTTAACAAGGCGATTTATCAGCAATTGAAATCCGAATGAACTTAGTGTATCTATATAAAATGTTGGTTGCTTGCAACTATAAAATGTTAAAGGAAAATTCTTTGTTTTTCAAAATTCACTTTTGAAAAATTTATGAAATTAATTGGCTTTTGATATCAACTTTTTATATTATGATTTGTGATAACATTTGATTTATAAAAAAAGAAAGATACATTGGAAGTAGAAGAGTCAGCAATTATCAAATTAACACGTTAAAGTTGCAAACATGTAATATACTCGTAGGTTTGTATAATTTTACTAAAGATTTGATAAATAAATAACAAAAAAAACAGAATTGAAATAAATAATATTAAATATAAATAAATAAATATATGGCACTTACACACACGACCGTCCGTATCCAAAGTAAGTAACTTAATACTTGTGTTATGGATGACTGACAAACTGGTGAATATTATTAAATACATACAATTATTATTATTAAATACATTATATACAAATACATACTTAAATACACCCAGGATCGAAGAACGGAAGAATTGTTTATAGAAAATGTTAATATAGGAAACAAAGATACGTACATAGTTTAAAAGGTAGATCAGAAAATCAAGACGATATTGTTTATACTATATGACAAAAGTCTGCGCTCAAGAGGTAAAGGGTTAGAAGCTCTTAGGGGAAGAATGTAAAAGTAAATATGGCGCTGGCGCAAGGGCAGACTAACAGACGAGGAAACAAACAAACGGCGAGCAATCTTAAACGAACCAAGCTCTTGAATCCATTCAAGTGGTGTGTCACGCACTAACTGTTGTTGGTAACAACATAAACAAACTTGCCAATACATATTCGTAGTTTTCGTTATCACAATAAATTTATAGCATAACGCCGTATGGTATCCGGCTGAATAGAATAGTACCACCCTCTTTTCTTACCGAGGTGTCGTAAGAGGCGACTAAGGTAAGCCGACCTGCCGTGTGGTATCTAGCTGAGTAGAATAGACCACCCTCATTTCTTGCCGAGGTGTCGTAAAAGGCGACTAAGGTAAGTTAACTGTCGTGCCGACCCCACTTAGGGTGGGACAAGGGTAGGAAGATGAATGAATTTATAGCATAATTCTTAATCTGTATAGCGCAGGGGTTAGAACGTCTGACTCTCTTAAAGTTGTTACGAGTCCAAACCTAGGGAGGGCAGCAATGAGTTTACGTTACCAACCTCCAATGCCACCACAATACACAAGCACTACACACGTCCGCTATCACAAGCTCAACAATCGTTTCGCCATGCAACCGTAGCATCATTAGGACATAGACTCCACGACAGAAAAATCACAAAAGCTTTGCGATTCAATGTGTTTTTGAAATCGTGTATGTATCAGATATGAGAACGGATAGTCTACGTTTAGCATTATATATATTTTCTATTTACTTTATCGCGGATTATTGCAAAATAATTTTATTGTTGCTTTTGTATTATAGATATCCGCTAAGTAACGCCTAATTCTGTAAAATATGGTAATTTCAATTTATCACACGCTTTTCGGTGAAGGGAAACATCGTGAGGAAACCTGCATCTGTTAAGATGTGTTTGTGTTCTTACACAACTTAAAAATATGTTTACTTTTTTGTTAACTAAATAGTAAAGCCACGCATTACTGTAGCTTTCTATACTATTGAGGTTTATTTGAGTGATAGCATATCTTAACTGCAGTCAGCTACACATCCAGCTGCAACGATTATCTTGTACCCATCAAATTGTAATAATTTTTTAAAAGATTAGCCGCCGAGTTTCTTGCTGATTCTTCTCGGTAGGAGCAAACTTCCGAATCAGTGGTAGCTTCTTTAAAACATTTGACGATTCAAAAGTACTGTAAACAGTCCACTTGAATAAAGAATATTTTGAATTTGAATTTGAATTTCTAAAACTTCTGTATAATATTTTCCGAAAACTTCTTATATTTTCAATTAAGAGATTCATTTTATAAATAATAATAATAGAGGTGGGTCTAAACTCTTAACCTCCTTTCCAAATGAGAGGTTATACCTACGCAAAGCAGCGTTGTTAACTTGTTGTAATTTCATTGTAGTGTTTTAATGTAAGCAGTTTTTGTATTTGTCAGATTACATAAAGTAAATTTATTATTAAACTAGTAATATCCCGCGGTTTCACCCGCGTAATTTTTATTTATTTACACCTTATTACATTTTTATAATCCCCCTAGTTTTTGAATGTAATATAGCCTATGCTTCCAATGGCGAAAGAGTTTTTGAAATCGCTCCAGTAGTTTTTGAGTGAAAACATTACAAACATACAAATTTTTCCTCTTTATAATATTAGTATAGAAGAATTCGATTTTGATCAATAATTTAAAGTTTATATAATGTAAACACGTCCATTGTAAGTGTGAAGTTTTGAAAGCTAGATCCAAAGCCTTCGTGGAAGACTCAAGTGTTGACATTGGCGCACAATAGAGGCAAACTCGTCTGTCCTCGGATTATTTCGAAAAGCGACCCATCCAACGTTTGTCGAGATGACTCGGGACTTACATTATCCAAATACGGACTATTGACAAAATTATATAATTACAATTGGCGACGGGATTCAAGTTTAGTTTTTTGTCTGCGGTACATAACCTATATTTATAACAAAAGTAATGAGAATATTATTTTGTTATAATCAGCGATAAAAGAAAAAATGTGTAATGCTAAATGTAGAGTGTACTATTCGTTCTCATACCCGATATATGCAGAATTTGTAAGAACTCATGCACTACCCGACACCGATGACACAACAATACACAAGCACTGCACATATTCACCACCACAATCTCCAAAGTAACGCCTAATTGGCAAAGTAACGCCTAATTCTATAAATTACTATATTTATAATTTAAATTTTATTATATTACTAGTTGAACCCGCGACTATTTTCGCTATAACATGACCCGCCGGCTGAGTATTCGGCTGAGTAGAATAGACCAACCTCATTTCTTACCGAGGTGTCGTAAAATACGACAGAGATAAGTTGACGTCAGGCAGGCGGCCGGTCGTAAAAACGCAGCCAAATCATGTGACATGTTTATAACATGTTGTGCCGACCCCACTTAGAGGATAAGGGCAGGAAGATGATGGTTTAATTTGCCTAAATTCATTATGATGTATGATACAATTACAATATAATATTTAAGTTCTAATACGATTATGTGAATTCCGAGATAGCTGCATAAATTAGTAACATAATTTTTGAAAAATTAAGAATAATCTTTTTTTCTCAGAGAACACCAATTCATATACTTACTTGAAAATTTACTACATTGCTTGTGAATATACTTAAACTACTTTTAAAAATCAAATATGATCAAGAGCAAAATCAATATTTGCTAACAGAATTAAGTCAGTTTATACGAATAGCATTCCAATACATGTAAAGTTTCCTTTATTCACGAATAATATTTGCTTTCTCACCAATTCCTTCTGCATTTCTCAGTATTCTAGCGAACATACTCACCATCTATAGGGGAAGGCGGGGAAATTACGAAACCTAAGGGACTTTTGTAATATCCAAAATATATGACATATAGGTTAAATGTAATAAATATTTCTGAAAAGTACATTATCATACTTTAGACTTTTACAATAATAATATTGATATATTTTTATGTACATTATCAACAAAGTTAATCAAATAAAAAATTTATAACTTTAGGTTATGTTTGTTTTGGCGGCATCTAATATTATGCTGATGCACTATCTATACTGAAAAGTTTTGTATAGAATCAACCATTATTTGATGTTACATTAAATTTAATTCACAGATAAATTGCTCGAAAAATACTGAAATATTCCAATTAACGTTGTCTTGAACGTGCATATATTAAGCGCTACGATATTTACCGGGCTACTAGTAAGGACGTAATTTCTAAGATGGCTTTATGTGTAATATGGCTTTATGTGTAATGCTATAATATATCGCTCTAAAATAGTTAAATTGATTCGTTCAGGAATAACCTGCATTCGCCTTTACCCCGCCTTCCCCTAATAACCAACATAGCTATATAAATAGGCGAAAACAAACATTAAACATAATTGTTATTCGTTATGGAATAAATACGTTTCTCCTCAAACGTTGGGTAATATTTAAAAAACCATAGACAATATCGGTAGCTCATTAATGGAAGAAAGTTTTGGGCAAATATTTGAGCATTCCGGCTCAAATGTAATTACGGACGGTGGTCGCAAAGCACAAAGACTGGTAGTTGATATAACAGGGTATTTATTGATCGCCGAGAAAACAGAGAAGCTCATTAGAAACACATCGGGGTACATGTGTAAATAAATACGCATCGAGACGGCGCGGGCAAACATCTTCAACGAAGTTACGGGGTACAGACTTACGTGTGTTTCGGACATTTTGGGCCGCCTTCTAGTTTTAGCGTTTTCTGGGTGTAATTAAATTGGTCTAGTCATCATCCTCCTGCCCTTATACAACTTATTGGAGTTGGCACAACATGTTATAAACGTGTTGTCACATGATTTGCTTATTTTATGACAGGCCGCCTACCTGTTAAAGTTCACAAAATTGTCGAATGTAACGAACAGTCTAGTTTGGAACTTTGGTTAATTGGAATTGTGAAATACTAAATAATTTAAAAATAATATTTATAAAGTAACAATATATTATTAAACCAACAATATCATAAATCAAAATAAAAATACATAGACAAGAAATAGTAAGTAAGTAAGTAGCGGCCACTGCTGAGAATAGGCCTCTTCTCTCCGTTTTTTGGAGAGAAGGTTTGGAGCTAAGTCCTACCACGCTGCTCCAGTGCGGATTGGTAGGTTACACATCTCCAGAACTTTTTAGAGATATGCAGGTATCCTTACGATGTTTTCTTTCACCGAAAAGCGCGTGATAAATTGCAATCAATTAGATATATAAGTTTTAATATAAAAACTCATTGGTGCCTGCCAGTCGCACGGTCACACCGCTGGACTATTACAGCTTGTGATTGCTGTTGTATTGTATTATATAATAGTGAAACGCTAAATTTAAAACAATTTTGTTGATATTTTCCCTTGATATGTACCCCGAGAATGAACATGTTAAGTTGATTTTTATATACACATCTAACTAGCCCATGTCCTTTATACTCCGTAGCTAAAAGAATGCGTGGCAAATACATGAAAGAGCACTGACAATACCGTGTTTCGGGTTACATCTGGTACCGCGCAAACACGACCACTGCCCACGGGAACCAGATAGAACCAAGCCTAATGTTGGATTACAGAATACAATCCGACTTGTACTTAGAAACGAAAGCCGGCTACCTAATCAACTGCGGCTGATTACAAAAATGGAACAACGATATATTGGGTAGCTTTTTGACGCGACAAAATCGAAAATTACGATGTTGCGGCTTGGAGTCACTCATGAAAACGTGTAACGCCCGCTCACATCTGTTACGATGAGTCACCGAACGAAAGAGAGGCCCGCCGTACTGGCGAATGCCTTGCGTCTCTCTCCCACTCCAATCCATCACATTTAAAAAGACGTTGTCACATAAAATCTTTGCCCGTAAAACCGACTTTACAGGCAACCGTTTTTTTTTATACAGGAAAAAACCCGTTATGGGTACCACCACCTGATGGGGACAGGCCCACTAACAGTGGCTAACAGCTACGTATTTTACGATCGGCAGCCTACCTGACGTCAACTTACCTTAGTCGTATTTTACGACACCTCGATAGGAAAGAGGGTGGTCTATTCTACTTAACCGGATACCACACGGTGAGTCAACTTACCTTAGTTACCTTTTGCGGCACCTCGGTAAGAAATGAAGGTGGTACTATTATACTCAGCAGATGCCACACAGCGGGTCGACTTACCTTAGTCGCCTTTTACGGCATCTCGGTATGAATTAAGGTGGTACTATTCTATTCAGCCGGATACCACACGGCATGTCTCATGAAATTATATATCATAACAATTATGAATATATGACCATATAAGAATATGAGAAATGAAATGAAATGAAAACTATTTATTTCTTCCCCATGTGAAACGAAGACTTAATGTAGCTTATTCTAACTTTCACATGACAAAGAAAGGGCAACGGCTCAGTGTACGCCACATGTCACAACAGAAAACTGAGGTGACACACAGCACTGGTTTTTAGCCGCTGCACTTTGAGTGTCATTCCGGAAAAAATTTACTAATACTTACTGCTACTATGAAAAAAAAAAATTATGCAACGAAAAAACTTACTTACAAACCTTAAATACCTTACCCTAATTAATTTAATTCAACGTACAAATGTAAATAATAACTCAAATATTTTAACTTGTAGTTTTACTATTTTTATTATATATTTTTGCTATTTTCTCCGCCATCATATTATTACATTTATAATTATTAATTTTTATATTACTATATTCTATGACTACAATCGAGGAAAAGGAAATTTATAAGATAGAAATGTCAACTTGAAATTTCTCATGAGCAAATATGATTAAACCCATAATAGACAGACAGACTGGCATTTATATTAGTATAGATATAAAATCAACTAAATAAAATAAGGCAAGTTCGACGCGAGCCCTCTTCAAAATGATCGTTATATAAAAAGCATTAACTAAACAGTGACATAGAAACCTCTTGGGTTATTTTGTTCATTTTTATAATACTCGGTGGTCTCTGTTATTGTAAACATTGAGATTAATCAATACCATAATATGTTTGTATTACGTCATGGCATAGTTATGATTTGTGGTCCATACTGATATTATGAACAAGTCAAGTTAAAAAAACCTATAAAAACTACTGTTAACCGTTGAGTTTCCTCACGCCGTGTGGTATCCGGCGGAATAGAATAGTACCACGCTCATTTCTTACCGTGGTGTCGTAAAAGGCGACAGAGGTAAGTCGACCCGCCGTGTGGTGTCCGGCTGAGTAGAATAGACCAACCTCATTTCTTACCCAGGTGTCGTAAAAGGTGACAAAGATAAGTCGACCCGCCGTGTGGTATCCGGCTCAGTAGAATAGACCAATCTCATTTCTTACCGAGGTGCCGTAAAAGGGGACTAAGATAAGTTGACTCACCGTGTGGTATCCGGCTCAGTAGAATAGACCAATCTCATTTCTTACTGAGGTGTCGTAAAAGGGGACTAAGGTAAGTTGACTCACCGTGTGGTATCCGGCTCAGTAGAATAGACCAATCTCATTTCTTACCGAGGTGTCGTAAAAGGGGACTAAGGTAAGTTGACTCACCGTGTGGTATCCGGTTAAGTAGAATAGACCACCCTCTTTCTTGCCGAGGTGTCGTAAAATACTACGGTATGGTAAGTTGATGTCAGGCAGGCAGCCGGTCGTAAAAAACGTAGCCAAATCATGTCACAACATGTTTATATCATGTTGTGCCGACCCCACTCAGAGTAGGATAACGGCAGGAGGATGATGTTTTAGAAAAAAACAAATCATAATTGACTATTTCTGATTCCATCATACCAATATGGTTATTCACAAAAGATTTGTACTATTCAACAAAATGTTACATCAATCGTGAGCAAATATCCAAAAAATTCACGAGCAATTTTCAATCCAACGATCCCGGAATCGTAACAGTGGAGCGTGCAAATCGAGACCTATTCCCATAATATGAATGGGAGTGAAACGATTGTCGAGCATTCAAAGCCGGTCGCGTGTACACATTTAATTGTGACCGGAGGAAACAGATGCTGATTACCGGCCCGGGGGACGCGAGTGGAGAAAGTTTATGTTTGATTTGATATTTATATAAGTATCTGCGAGATAAAAATTTATATTTAACTAACACTATAGACCAGGGCTTCTTAAACTTTTTTATATAGCGACCCCCTTTAAGCTTAGGAAATTTTAAACGACCCCCTCCTCCATATAATGAAATATATATTAACCGTAAATGTAGATGTAATATCGCACTATTTTACAATGTAAATAACAATTTTGCATTGTCACTTTTTTCAAAAAATAGTTATAATAAAACTACAATAGTATTTTTTATGATTTTTATTTGTATTTATATTTGTACGTAGTGTGTATACTAATTTTAAAATTTTATTTATAATTGTTGTAAACTAACCAATCATCTATTTAATTAAATTTAATGAAAAGGGGTAATGAAGGAACTTAGGAGGAGAAATATCAATAAATCTTTGTTAGAAAAGTTCTTTAAAGGACAGCTGCAGCCATGTAGTTGTATCAATAATG
Organism: Morpho helenor; assembly: GCA_029227775.1. NCBI lineage: Eukaryota > Metazoa > Arthropoda > Insecta > Lepidoptera > Nymphalidae > Morpho > Morpho helenor. The sequence goes on from JARGCU010000006.1 coordinate 11,080,658, forward strand.
ATTGAAAAGTATCAGATCTTTGCGACGCCTTTTGCTTTCAGTAGTCTCGCGACCCCCTGAGGGTCGCGATCCACAGTTTAAGAAGCCCTGCTATAGACATCTATTTGGTATGGTATGTAAATGTGGACTATGGACATATATTAGGTATGGAATATAGAATATACTATGGAGATATATTTGTTATGCAATCTAAAACACACTGTTAGTAAAGGTACTAAACATAGTCAATATGTATATACTGGTCGGGTAAAAACTAGTTTATTATAAATCAGCTGCGCTGTGCTGCAAGAGTAGATAGTTCAAATAAAATCAAATCAAAGATCAATATGATTAATGAAGCTACAATTAATGTATGTAATGAATTGACCACCCTCATTTCTTATCGAGGTGTAGTAAAAGGCGACTAAGGTAAGTTGACGTCCGGCAGGCGACCGGTCATAAAATAACTAGCTAAAACATGTAACGTATTTAAAACATGTTAAGCCGATCAATATAAGGGCAGGAGAATGTTGAACTACGTTCTAACATATTATAGGTACCTAGACTAAATTTAAGCCCATTCAAACAGATTTGACTCGACTTATTCATGTCGTATGTAACTTGAATATATGTATCTCTCAAGATAGCCAGCTCGATGTAAGGAAAATTCAAAATCAATTTGTAGGTAAACCTAGGACATCCATTCGTGCATCTGAACGAATGTGCTCCGTGAATTCTAATAGAAATTAGGGATGTCTAAAACAATCGATTTTTATATTAATCGATTAATTTATCATAATAAACGATTTGTAATAATCGATTACTTAACATTATAAATCGATTTTAAAAATCGATCACGTTAATTACTCACTTTTTGTTATTATTTTTGCCCCCTTTTTTCTTGTCTTTTAAGATAAGATAAGATATATTTTATTAAACATAATATGATTTGTTTGATGAAACCAATGTAACCAAACAACACATTTTAAACGAATTTCGCATACAGCGCATCTGTAATTTTTTATTCGTAGTTGTCCACTTTATTATTCTTTAATCTAATTATTGAAATAATAAAAAAAATTAAGTAGTAAAAAAATCGATTATTAAATAAACGATTTTTTCGTTTCGAGATAATCGATTTTATTAATGTCACATCCCTAATAGAAATTCGATTGAAACATATTAAGACTCAGCACTGTTTTATTTTAGGTATTTTGTATTATTTTTAAACATTCTTACGTATTATAAAACAAAATCACACGATTTTAAAGGCAGGCTTTGGTGTTTAACTTAGCGGTAAGGTTTTGCGTTACTTGAGGCCGTGGGTTGTAACCTATTTAGTTTTTAGGAAAATCTAGGCCTGTATTGAGATGCCTGTATATAATAGATGAAGTAGGAACGTCATAAGCTTGCGGTTCCTGCTTTGCACGTAACAAAAGTACCTAAGTCGGTTATGGGTTTTGATATCAATTTTAGCTTTGTCATTACAGCAGTTAATAAAAACTATTAAAAAGGAGGCTGATACAGAAATAAAAATGCGTGGATATAGTTACTCTTCAACCCTGTTAACTCCTCAATGACTATATCTTAATATTGAAATGAGTTAATCTTAATCTTAATCTCGGAAACGGCTCCAACGATTTTCATGAAATTCAGCATGTAGGGGTTTTGGGGGAGAAAAAACGATCTAGCTAGGTTTTAAGTACAACAATATTAGTTTTATCCGTGTTTTTGAGCATGATTACATTAACAATATTTTTGCCGTAAACTGTAAAGTTACCCTAGTTATTCGGGGAACGGGCAGTTTCAAGAAATGTAAATACCTAGGATCGATACTCAACTACTTAATTTTTTTTTTCATGTTATTTTAAGTTTCTTTTTTGTAAAAAAATACCGAGTAAGGCTCGGTCAACCATCGGCTCGGTCCCATAGTACCATAAGCACTTGTTGACACGTTTATTAACCTTCTGGCTTCTAATCCGCTTGCAGCAGCTTAAGAGTCTAATCTTTAAACATTCTCATCAAGGCAAAATAATTGTTTCATTGTAACCTACATTTACTACATTTATTAGGCTCATTAATAGATTGATTTTCTTTACCACTGATTCTTCCTCTTCCCAACACTTATTTAGTTCGGCTTAAAATAAATAACACTATATAAACAAAACTATTGGGCATTTCCTCTCATAGCCCCGTATCGTTTACTCCAATACCATGAACCCTCAACTTGAAGTGCGAATTTGCGGGCGGTCCACTCATAGACTCTCCATTCCTGTTTGTTTTGCTGGTGTTTGAACTAACTATACGATGAACATATTTATCATGACCCATATAAACTGTTGTAGCGTTTTAGCCTTTATTATCATACATTTCGGTTGCTTTTAGCGTACTATTAATTTACATCAATAAGTATGTTTCGTGTTGTACATGTCCTATGTTTTCTGAAGTGTTGACCGGCAATATTGCGCAATGATGCTTTTAATATTCCTTTTGATAGATATTAAGTTACTGTCGAGAGTTATATATACAGGCTCTGAAATATGGTCAAAGCATAATCATAACGATAATCACTTACGGAGCAAATTCTATAATGGTATGGATATATAAGGTTTTAATATAGAAAATAGTTTTCCGTGAACAAACGCTTAACGTATTTAAAATTGCTAAACATTCCCAAATTTCAAAGATTTTTATGATATAAGACATATATTTTGTTAATTTATATTTTGATTAAATAATTTTTAACTGACTTACGGGTTAGAAATTAAGACAAATCATAATAATAAATTATTAAAACGCCGAAGCCGAAGGATCGACTAGACTTTAAAGCAAGCGGCTCATTGAGATTTCCTTAAAATATAATTAAATAGATATATTGGAGTTTCGATTACTTATTATTCCAAATGGCTTCTTTCGCCGTATTTAATATTTGGTAACTAGCCGTAACCGCGGATTTGCCCGAGTGGAAATCAGCATGCTACAAAATTTTTGCACTATTTCTGTAATAAAATAGCCTGTACTTCTATGTTACTCAACAACCTTCCCTATCATCCAGTTACATCACAATTTGCTTTAGCCCTTCCACAGAATATACTATTTGCCTAAACCTTCCTGAAGAGTTGCACTATATTTTAGTAAAACCATAAAATCCTTTCAGTAGATTTCAAAAAAATCGATCACATACAGAAGGATAGTTAACTTTATATTATAAAATGTATAGCCAATCACTGCGCACTCGCGACATTAATGTTATCAAATCTATTCGAAGACGCCGCTATACTAATCGATAGATTAATACAAATCTTTAAAGCCAGTTCAAATCCAATAAAAAATCTTTAAAAACTGTTGTGATATAACGAAAATAGACCAAGCGTCATAAAAATAAGTTCTTAATTCAACAAAAAAAAACACAATGTTGTCAATCATCGAGCCGATGATTTGTTATAAAAATACTCGGGGCCGAACCCGCGGCGCCATTCAGTGTGCTCAACGATTCCGTCACATTAACACCTATTACGCTTTGTACGTCGCACTCCACGCAAAATACTACACTTTCCTTTTTACTGTTTATTGTTATCGTTTGTTTCGAGGCGCAAACCGTTCGCCGACAATGCGCCAGCCGGTGCGGCTCGCTGAGCGCTTTCAAGAGTCCAAAAGCGGTAATTCGCTTCATTCATTGTTGCCGCTAAAAGTCGCCCTTTGTCGACACTTGACGGAATTGGGAGCGTTTAGATTCGGGAGTGGACAATTCGCGTGGACGTTTTACGGCGGCGCCCCGGTCACTCCGGCTCTGGCTAATGGACTCTTTCATTCCAAATCATTTTGTTTCGGCGATAATTGGGGTCCTTTGAGCTGATAACGTCCTGCTATTTATTCATCATAGTGAAATATCGGCCAAGTTCAGATAAGTTTTTCTAAGATTAAAACCTACATGTTTCGTGAATATTTACAAATTATTAAGCACTTCGCGGTTAAAACTTCGATCAATTAACAGTTTTAAAAGTGCACTAAAAATGTTCTTAATGAATAAATGCTACTACTCAATAAATGATTTTCTTAATGATTAGAATAGATAATTTCGTTTAAATATTAAACTAAGTTATCTATTCTAATTTAAAATATAGATTAATTATAATTACTATACAATATTATACACCATATTGTAATGGTAGAATACATTGGGTAAATAGTTACTCTTATAACATCTATATTTACTGTATATTTTTTACAAAGTAAAAAAAAGAAACTTAAATAAAAAGAAAAAATAATTGGGTAGGTGGGGCTCGATCCTATTATCCTATGTTGGTATTTTCATTTTTCAAAACCGTTCGTTCCCCGAATAAGCTACGCTGACTTGACAATTTACGGCAAAAATAGTGTTTTATATTCTATATAAATTTTAATATTTTTTAATGCCTAAAAACAGGAATAAAACGAATTGTTTTTTTAAATTAAACCTAGCTAGATCGATTTTTCTCTCCCAAAACCCCTTACATACATACAAGATTAACTCATTCAAATATTTAAGATTTGATTAGAAAATATCTTGAGGAAATCTGCATTTCTTGGAATATGTGTAACTTACCAATCCGTTTTAGATAAGCGTAGAAGTACTAACGAGGCCGGTCGCTGTCATGATGGTCTGACTTAGTGAAAGAAGCCACCGCCTTATACAATTTCTATCAGACGGTAAGCGCTACTTTGGAATTGATGGAGGCAGATCATACGAAAAAAGGTTTTAGTTAACACGATCCTTAGTAATGAGGGTTTGATTGAAGAAGTGCTAAGCTTCAACCCATATCTCGAATAAGAGATACATCAATTCCAAGCTATGTTGAACACTAACAGACTGTTACTTTATTCCTTGGTAATTAGATGTGATCATTACACGATCGGATATTCACTCATCATAAATTTCTATATCTACGAGTATACTAATGTATAAAGCTGAAGAGTTTGTTTATTTGTTTGATTGATTGAACGCGCTAATCTCAGGAACTACTAGACCGATTTTAAAAATTCTTTGAATATAAGATAGTCCATTTATCGAGGAAGACTATAGGCTATATAAACGTTCCCCTCTAAAAGTTCTAAATAAAAGTGCGGGATAGCAATATCTTTTAATACTATATAACATCACGGCAAAGAGAATAGAAGAAGAGCAGCAATAAAAAATATTACGATAACGGCAAAATTTAAAGCTTTCCTTGCGTGCGCTAAGTAAACGGTGAAAGTTATTAAAAAATCATGTATTACTAAATCGTTGTTATTGTTGAGAAAAAGAATCGTACTCATATGAGTAGGATTTTTAAGGGGTATTTTCATCCGTAAATAGTTTGGACTCAAGTTGCGTATTACTCGCAGAATTAGCTTTTTTCGCGATATGGATATTATTATACCAATATTCCTCATGAGAATCCCGCCGTGTGGTATCCGGCTGAGTAGAATAGACCAACCTCATTTCTTACCGAGGTGTCGTAAAAGGCGACTAAGGTAAGTTGACCCACCGTGTGGTATCCGGTTGAGTAAAATAGACCACCCTCTTTCTTACCGAGGAGTCGTAAAATACGACTAAGGTAAGTTGACGTCAGGCAGGCGGCCGGTCGTAAAATACGTAGCCAAATCATATGACAACATGTTTGTAACATGTTGTGCCGACCCCACTTAGAGTGGGATAAGGGCAGGAGGATGATGATTCCTCATGAGAATCATACAGAATTGTTCACAGGTTAACGTTTTCGACAATCATCATGAACACAAAGATACTAACAGATCGTATCTGTGGTAATCCCACGTTAAACTCGTCTACAAAGGCTGAATACTCAGGAAGTTGACGCACACCCTTCCCAACCTTTCGCAGGGTGTTTACTATTAGACGATTATCACTAATGCCCATTGTTCACTGATAACCTGATAATACCAATTGAATAACCATTCTGCATAACGCGCCTAAACCGGAAAGCATGTAGGTATGGATTTGGAGATTTTAAAACGATATTGTAAGGAACGTTTAACCTCAAACTATTTTAAATACGGACTATTGGCTACAGACAACAAAATATTAGCAAAATAACTCTTTCATTTGTGGTAATCCAGAGCATCTATATTGCATAACAATGTATGGCAAAATAAACAAGTCTGCAGAATTAATGATAATCCTAAAGACAAGTTTTTCTTAGTTAGGAGTCAGATGTTCTCCCACTTCAACGGCCAAATTATAACTTTCTTTTTAATAACATCTTGTAAATGTGGGTTATTATAGTGGGTGGGTAAATATTTTTTATTAATACGAAATTAATAAATAAATAAATAACTCTAGCAGTTAATAATCGTGCGGGGAAATCAGTGTCACAATTGTTTTCCGAATGTAAGGTAACCATAAGAGATAGAGATATGCTATTCCGGACTTTTTTGTAGTATTTTTATGGATCTACAATGATCTAATTTAACTTTAGTGTATCTTCCAGCTGGTGAGTTTTTTTACACCTGTTCAACACAATTTACATACCCTAATCCTACCCTAAAAAACCTATCATATACAGACAGACATCTTCTGGGGCTTTATTTTATAATATGTTTAGATATTATGTATACAGATTAGCATTAAGCGCAAGCGCTATTAGTAAAAACTATTATATAAAAAAACATGAAAATTTATCCATACATTAGCATGGATATTTTTTTTATATTTTTTTCATGTTATAATATTAATTATAAATGTTGAAATAAATGAAGCCTACATTCTCTGGAACGGGTACCTATAGCGATTTTGATGGGACTTTTACTAGAGGACTTTGTGGAGCAACACATAGGCTGTTTTATGGAAAAAACAGTCACACGCTGATACAGGAATTAACACATTGATTTCCATTTTTCTTAATTTTAGAAATTTGGGTTACAAATTACTAGTAAACTTGTTAACCCCTTCATAAAAGCTAAATCACGAGTAACGTATTTATTATTTTATATTTAACGTATTTAATTTAGGAGTGGGTTCACGTCAGTAGTATAATAGATGGGATTTGAATCCACGACCTCTAGATCGCAAGTCCTTTACTCTAACTATTCCGTTGCCACCGTGAATATATAAAATAAAATTTAAATAAAATACCTATTTATTTATCCTTTCGAGAATGATTCATTCATAAGTCCACTCGTTAAAAGCTTTATTTACCGTGAGAACATGTTTTATACAAATAACTATTGTGTGGTTGGAATCGGTGATGCCAATCAGTTTGGAATGTAACACCCGATTATCTTTTATCAGGTGCGGATTGGAAATAGTTAACGACGATAACGACGTGCTTAATATGTAAATAACTTACTATTTAACGAATTATTATTAATCAATGAAGCTGTGACAATGAAGTTATCTATAATATATAAAGCTGAAGAGTTTGTTTGTTTAATTTCAGGAACTACTGGATCGATTTCTTTACTTGAGTGTCAGATAGTCCATTTATCGAAGAAGGCTATAGGCTGTATAACATCACGCTAAGATGAATAGGAGAGGAGTAGCAATAAAAAATATTGCGAAACGGTAAAATTTAAAGCTTTCCTTGCGTGCGCTAAGTAAACGGTGAAAGTTATTCAAAAATCTCTTATAATTAACTCACGATAACTACTTTTATGTTCAAAATTTCGATAATTTTGAATTCGATTGAAAAAATTGTGAAACACTAATATCCATGCGGACGAAACTGCTGGGACAGCTAGTACTAATATATAAAGCAGAAGAGTGTGTTTGTTTGTTTGTTTGTTTGAACGCGCTCAGGAGCTACTGGACCTATTTGAAAAATTCTTTAAGTGTAAGCTAGTCCATGTATCGAGTAAGGCTATATAACAACACGCTAAGATGAATAGGAGAGGAGCAGCAACTAAAAATATTGCGAAAACGGGGAAAAAATTGTGACACTGATTTCCATGGCACAGCTAGTAATTAATAAAACTGTGATAGCGCAGTAGTGAGATCGTGCGACTCTTTAGAGGGAGTTACGAGTTCAAACCTTGGATAAGCATCAATGAATTTTTCTGTCAAAATTTATCTAATTTATAATTGCAATTGATCACGCTTTTCGGTAAAAAAAACGTTGCGACAAAACTTACATATCTTTAGAGCAGGGCTTCTTAAACTATGGGTCGCGACCCCAAATGGTATTAAGATTCGTTGTCGAACTTATATTGACGGTATAACAATGGCGGGTGGGTTGCATCGACCCTCTTATCTTGTTCTACATCAGATCACAAGTACATTTTAAGCTAAGACTGAATATGCATGTTTTTATTATGACTTAATTCGATTATTCGATGATTCGACGATTCGATATTTAAACGAGTTTCTTGCTGGTTCTCTCGGTAAGAGCAACATTATAGAACCAGTGGTAGCTTCATTTTTCATAATAATCCTTGACGATTCAAAGTTAGCTTCAATCGTATACTTATTGTAAAACAAAATCCCCAAAAACAGTCTGTATGTGATCGATTTTCTAAAAATGAAAATATTTAAACAATTGATGAGTTTCTTGCTGATTCTTCTCGGTAAGAGCAAGATTCTGAACCAGTGGTAGCTTCATTGTTCATATTAATCCTTGACGATTCAAAGTTAGCTTCTATGCTATACTTATTATAAAACAAAGTCCTCAAAAACTGTATGTCTGTATATTATCGATTTTCTAAAAATGAAAATATTTAAACAATTGATGAGTTTCTTGCTGATTCTTCTCGGTAAGAGCAACATTCTGAACCAGTTGTAACTTCATTGTTCATTTTAATCCTTGACGATTCAAAAGTTAGCTTCTATACTTATTATAAAACAAAGTCCTCAAAAACTGTCCGTTTATATGAGATCGATTTTCTTAAATCTACTGAGCAGATTTTTGTACGGTTTTCACTAAAAGGCAATTCTTCCAGAAAGTTTAAGGTAGTAGTATGTTATGTTAAATGTGTTGGAGTGATCACGCAGTTGTAAAAAAACTTGCCTGCTTGGAGAAATGCTCGTGCGCTGTGTAAACTAACAGAGACACAAAAAAGTAATGTATTAGAGATTTGTAGATCTACAAAAATACTTCAAAAAATCCATAATAGCAAGTCTCTTATGGTTAAATCACAAAACTACTTTAAAATTTATTGGGTTAAATTAATGCATTATTTTATGTCCAGGCATTCTTAGGTAGGTACTTTTCTTTCTTTTAATCCATTTTGGTTTATAGCCGTGTGGTATCCGGCTAAGTAGAATAGTACAACCCTCATTTCTTACCGAGGTGTCGCAAAAGGCGACTAAGGTAAGATGACCTACCGTGTGGTATCCGGTTTAGTAAAATAGACCACCCTCCTTACCGAAGTGTCGTAAAAACGACTTAGGTAAGCTGACTTCAGGCAGGCGGCCGGTCGTAAAAACGCAGCCAAATCATGTTACAGCATGTTATACTGACCCCACTTAGAGTGGGATAAGGGCAGGATATATAATCCATTTTGGTTTAATCAATATTTTTAACTTTGAATAAAATAAAGTGATTTAAGCAAAAAAATCTTAGTGAAACTGATTACCACGATTTTGCAGCACGAGTGCAACCAGCGTATGTATCATGATAATTTTGACTTGATTTGAAATAATTTTCACTGAATTAAAAAACTCAAAAATCACACTGCTTTCTTCGAATTTAATTTAAGGTTCACACGCGACTAAAATGATTCACGTTTCTAACGAAACGCGGCTACTAATACGAAGTACTTAGTTAAGCGGAGTTTATTCATAATAATGTAGTTGTTATAAACAATAGGTGTTGAAATGGGCATTAATGTTACTGAGAATTATAGATTTTTGGGCGACTAAGGCCTTTTTTTATATTTAGAAGTTATAAGTCACGCGGCCTCAACATTCAGCTATCACGATTAATATATTTATCTAAATAACATATATAAAGATCAACTTGTTTTACATGCAGATAATGACATGTTTTCTAACCCGCCGTGTGGTATCCGGCTGAGTAGAGTAGAGCACCCTCATTTCTTACCGAGGTGTCGTAAAAGGCGACTAAGGTAAGTTGACCCACCGTGTGGTATCCGGTTTAGTAGAATAGACCAGCCTCTTTCTTACCGAGGTGTCGTAAATACGACTAAGGTAAGTTGACATCAGGCAGGCGGCCGGTCGTAAAAACGCAGCCAAATCATGTTACAGCATGTTTATAACATGTTGTGCCGTCCCCGCTTAGAGTGGGTTAAAGGCAGGAGGATATATATAATCTTTTACAATGATTTCTACACCAAAGGATCTGTAAGATCTACATCAAAATCTGTAAGAGATTGTTTATAACAATAAGATCGCCTTTTTTAAAATTTATGTTAAACCATTTATTTAGTATTCTGTGTGCACCATGTATTACGTAAAAAATTACATTAATAAATAACAGTCTTTGGTCAATATTCCTTTTAACTCATCTTTAACTGCCGTCAGATTGTAGTATATATCAAAATTCTATGGAGGCTGAATAAAAACTGTTTAGTTATAACTTCTATTTATTGAAATTTATCGACTTATATACTAATTATCCATATTTTCTAGTAAATAAACAACATTATTCACAAGTTCCTATAACAATGAGATGCCTCTAGCTTTATATACAAATAGTTTACGAATATCTACAGTCACTTGGTCGTTCTCAGACTTTAAATATATAATTATAGACTATTAAGTAGCATCGCGGGTAAAGTACGAGTTAGTAGACTTACAAATATTTACAGATTTTAAAGTAAAGAAAGAAAGTAAGAAAGATAAAATGATAATAAAGATAACTATTTTAGGCGTAATTATCATCCCGATAATTCTTGCCTGGAGATGAAAATAATATATTAAAAATAATTATAAATTCGCGTATAGTAAAGAGTTCAACGCGCACAAATGTCTACAAATAGTTTTTCATATACACAGTTCAAAAACAAGATAAAGATAAGAAAGGAAATATTATATATCTTTCACTATACTATGTTTTAAGGAAATAATACTGATTCACTATTCACATATATACATAGCACAGCACCTTTCTTAAGGTGCTTAACACTGATTTAGTATAACGTCCAGTTTAAGGCATTTTAGTTTAACTGTCCGGAGGGCGTTGATCCGAAGGGCTTGAAGGAGCGGGGGAATGCGGAACGGCGTGACGACGAAGCTGCTGCAGCAGAGCAGGGTCCAGTGCAGGCCACCATCCCCCCAGCAGCGGGTAATGAGCGGCCGGAGTCAATGGCGTTCGGGCCTCCTCCTCCGTCGATCGCGTTTCCTCTTGATCACTCGCAACAACATCTATGTCCTCTTCGACCTCTTCCTCGCCACTGCTGTCCCTTCGCGGACGCTTCTCCGGTCCCTCATCAGGTGCGAGCAGCGAAGCCACGTCGAACTGCCGCTTTCGCCCCTGCACGCCCGATGGAATCCTTCCGCTGCCCCAAAAAGGTATCGGAAGCGTCGTCGGCGGAGGAGACTGGGGCGGCGGCGAAGGCGAATCTTCCCCGTCGTCGTCCACAGCAAGACCCATATGCTTTCGCACCTTCCTCTGCGCCTTGCGCCTCCTGAAATCGCCCTTGCGGAAATCCTCAATATTCGCAGGATGTATCGCCCAGTAGTGTCCCTTCCCGTTAGCGGACCTGCCCGCTTTCACGAAGCAATCGTTCAGAGATAAGTTGTGGCGTATGGAATTCCTCCAGCCGGGCCCTCTCGATCTGAAGTAGGGATAGTTGTCCAGGATGTGCTGGTAGATGTCGGAGAGGACCAGTTTGCGTTCCGGCGAGCTGAGTATGGCCATCGCGATGAGGCCGATGTAGCTGTGCTGCGGTTTGGGCTCCTCGGGTTGCAGGGCGCGCTGCTGGAGAAGGGACATGGACAGGGCCAGGCGCGGCGCGTAGGGGCCGTAGCACGGCGGTACTGCTGGAGGGTAGAGGCGGAGGCGCTCGGCCACGGCGTAGTTGTACAGCTGGAGGCGGTAGTGGTCGATCGCGGCGGCGGTGACGGCGGGCGCGTCTTTGGCCAGCGGCCAGGAGCCTCCGTCGGCTCCGCTGCACATGTTCGCGGCGGCGGTCGGGGCGCGAGTGCGGCGGCCGCGGGCCCCGGGCCGAGGCGCGCTGTGCCGGGGGCCGCGCCGCCGTCGGCCAATCGCGCTCGCCCGCTCCGCTGTGTACGTGTTTTTGTTTAGCGACGCCCCACTCCGGCTCAGCGACGGACCCCTGCCTTGAGGTTGAGGTACTGGCCGCACGTAAACGGTGATTTATGACTTGTGAAGATATAAAATTGATGTAATACATTAGCTAACGATACTTAGAGTACAATAAAGGCATATCAATAATAGAAAATTGACTCAAATAATCAAATATTAACTTAAACTTATTAATGAAGAATTATATGCATTTTATGCTTATCAGATTACAAAAGTAATAATAAAATTATTTATTAAAATAATTTTATTATTACTTTTGTATTATGGATCTCCGCAAAGTAACGCCTAATTCTATAGCTTATCAGATTCTACATCACGGTTTTTTAGTTTTGATTTACCTTACTAAAATGTAAATATGGAAATTTGTGTTCGGAGTTTTTCTTCAATCAGAAAATACGATTAACTAATTTGGTACACATTGCGTCGATCCTAATGATGCGATAATTTAACTTCACCGCTGTATGACTGAATGATACGATTTATCAAGAATAGGTAAGTTTGAATCGCTAATGCTTAAAATGTATACAATACGGTATTTTATGACTTAGATTAACATAAAATTTTAAAACCCTTGCAGGTAAATATATGAATTAGAAACAAAATTAATGAATGTTCAATGATTTTTCAAAGTAGAAACTAAAAGACGTTACACAGTGTAACAATTTTTTATACATTAGTTACAAACAAAATAGACTATTAGTGTGAGTGACAAATAATAATAATAATAATAATCCTTAATTTAACATTAATTTACAGATTTACACTACCCTCTGTACTATTCCATGATCCCCTTTATCTGTTAGTTTAGCTAGTAGCTTAGCTAAATTAACAGATAAAAAGAATCATCAAAAATTTTAAAAAATAAAAAATAGTTTGAAAACAATATTTAAAAAAAAAAATTGTTTAATATAGTTTTGAGTAGTATAGCTATCTACGAGTTCACGAGACACAAGTTTCCTTTTCAAAGTGCTAAAGGACTTCTATTATTATCATTATATGGTATATTTAGAATACCTTAACTAATACAGATGCAATTTAGCCCTATTTTCTTACAGATGATAATGAATTTCCATGTTGAGAAGAGTTAGCTGCTTTAAGTATATTACATAAGACTGCCAATGCAAAAATCAACTAACTTTTTGCTTCTCTTAGTAACTTAGATTCTATACTAAATTCTACGGTTTCGGTAAAAAGTCACATAAAATATTTCACTTTATTTTAATTTTTTTTTTGTAAATACCTTTATAGTAATAATGTACTAAAATTCTTAAAAATTATCTTTCTTTTAAGAATTCATATATACTATTAGTATATATGAATTCTTAAAAGATCCTATAATAACAATTGTCCTCGCCTTTTTACGATTTTAAATAAATAAACACTAGCAATCGCCAGCGGCTCCGCCCGCGTGTATAGATTAAAACCGTAATATAGTCTTTTGGTAATCATAAAAATGGTTAAAGTGGGTTAACCTTAATAAGTAGACATATGCTGTCGCGGACTTCTATTTAGAACTTTTAGAGGGGGAAAACTTTGTAATACATGATTTTTGAATAACTATCACCGTTTACTCAAAGCACGCAAGGAAAACTTTAAATTTTGCCATTTTCATACTACTTAATATTGCTGCTCCTCTCCTATTCATCTTAGCCTGATGTCATATAGCCTATAGCCTTCTTCGAATGGACTATCTTATACTGAAATAATTTTTCAAATCAGTCTAGTAGATTCTGAAATTAGCGCGTTCAAACAATCAAATAACAAACAAACTCTTCAGCATTATATATTAGTATAGATTTAATAATTTCAATTCCTTTTTTGTTTGCTGTCGCTCCATTTCAAAACCGTTACAAATGACAACTTCGTAGCGAGTACTTCTCTGTTATTTTGTAGATATCACAACAAGCAACAACACATTACTTCTCAGGAAGCATGAGAGAAAGGGACAACGTAACGATAATGCGCTTTCTACTGCAAGTGTGACAAGGACGGAATACCGAGCAACAGTTTCACATGTCGCGGTAAGCGGTCGTGATAGCTTACCCTTGTTCTTTACCATTTGAAATTAAGCTTTATTATTGAGTATATACGATTGATTTTTCCTTAAATTTTAATGGGATATGACGTAGTGAATGAGAAAGGAAAATAAAGATATCTTTCCATGAGTGCGAGTGGTGCAGATATATCGAGGAGACGCCGCGGGCCAACAATGCAGTTGCCGCCCATTTAAATACGCCATTTTGTTTACTGTCTCCTTGTTAGGTTTTGTTGGGGAAAGCAATGTTTCAGAATTAGGAAATTACTGGGAAATTTATGTATTCGTAGAATATTTTATTTATACACTCTTATTTATTGTTTATATTAATCTTCTTGTTGTCTTGTTTATATTAATATATTATGTTTATAAATAAGATTTGGAATCGATAGTCGTCATAAGAATTGTTAGCCATGTGGTATCCGGCTGAGTAGAATAGACCATTCTCATTTCTTACTGAGGTGTTGTAAAAGGCGATTAAAGAATTTGACCCACCGTATGGTATACAGTTGAGTAGAATAGACCACCCTCATTTCTTACCGAGGTGTCGTAAAAGGTGACTAGGGTAAGTCGATCCGCCGTGTGGTATTCGGTTAAGTAGAATAGACCATCCTCATTTCATACCGAGGTGTCGTAAAATACGACTAAGGTAAGTCGACCTGTCGTGTGGTATCCGGCTGAGTAGAATAGACCACCCTATTTCTTACCAAGATTTTGTAAAAGGCGAATAAGGTAAGTCGACCCGCCATGTAGTATCCGACTGAGTAGAATAGACCACCCTCATTTATTACCGAGGTGTCGTATTTATGAGTTCACAGGTTCGATTTCCAGGTACTTACTATTCACGATAAATCTACGATCTGATGTTATCTATGACTAGGTTATTTAATCGAGTCGATAGCTTTTTGTTACAATTTAGTTTTTATTAAGATAAATGCGAAAAAAAACAAGATTAATTGAGGGTATTTTATATAAAAAATTGTGATAGCCCAGCGGTAACACCGTGCGACTCTTTCGAGTGAGTCACGGTTTCGAACCCGGGCGACACCAATGAGTTTTTCTGTTAAAACTTATGTGTCTAATTGATAATTCCTTTTCGATGAAGGAAAACATTTTGATTAAACGTGAGAGAATTCTGGGGATATGTGTAACCTACCAATCCGCATTGGAGCAGCGTGGTAGGTCTTAGCTCCAAAAACGAAGAGAAGAGGCCTACTCCCAGCAGTGGGAGAGTAACAGGCTACTTTACTTTACTTTTTTTATTTTATAGAAGTAGGCGTTTTTTGCGGAATTACGTAATTAGTATTAATAATTAGTAATTAGTAAAATTATATAATAAAATTAAAGACATAGGTATACACTTTTAGAGGGGAAAATTTTTGTAATACATAATTTTTGAATAATTATCACCGTTTACTCAGCGCACACAAGGGAAGCTTTAAATTTTGCCGTTTTCTACTATTTTTTGCTGCTCCTCTCCTTTTCATCTTAGCGTGATATAATGATTTCAGATTAAGACAAATGGACTATCTTAAACTGAAATATTTTTTCAAATCGGTCCAGTAGTTAACAAACAATTAAACAAACAAACAAACTCTTCAGCTTTATATATTAGTATAGATGTAATATTTTGTCTACCCTGTGCAAAAATTCTGTGCACGCCACTGTTGTCACGTACCCGGCCACATGCATTACTATAGCATATATGGCGGTGTTGTAAATATACACGAATATTTACAACACCGCCATAACACTAGTAATAAAAGGCTAATACAGAAAGCCTACTATACTACTCAGGAATACTTGGATGATAAAAATGCGTGGATTCGTGCGTGCGTACTCTTCGACCCTGTACAAGATAGTAATAACTAATTAACTATTAATAAGTTGATGATTCAAAAGCACTTGTTTACAAGTTTATTTCAATAAAGAATATTTTTAATTTGAATTTACTCTGATTATTGGTCCTAGCATATATTCGCCGTAGCAAGAATATTAGCCGTAGCAAGAATATTAGCCGTAGCACGAATATTCGCCGTAGCAAGAATATTCGCCGTAGCACGAATATTCGCCGTAGCACGAATATTCGCCGTAGCACGAATATTCGCCGTAGCACGAATATTCACCGTAGCACGAATATTCACCGTAGCATGAATTTTCACCGTAGCACGAATATTCGCCGTAGCCCGCTAATGTAGCCCCAGCATGTCTCGCTTTAACCGTTTCGTAGTTCGTTCATTCGATTGTTGATCAATGTTTGACGAGGCCGCATTAAAATGCGTACAGCGTGTCGCGGTGTCCGCGGTGTTTTGTTCAACAACTGGTTTGTTTTATCCGCGAGTTATTCACATGACGCCCGCTGAGTTAATCCGATTTGTACGTCCACGTACAGACCTACATACATTTTTTTGTTTATTTATTACTAGTTATTTGTTATTTAGTTAGTTACTGAAAATTATTAAAATACGTACTTAACGTATTCAGCCATGCGATAGTCGGCTGATTAGAATTGACTACCCTCATTTCTTAACGAAGTGTCGTAAAAGGCGACTAAGGTAAATTGAGCAACCGTGTGGATCCGGCTGAGTAGAATAGACCACACCATTTCTTACCGAGGTGTTGTAAAAGGTGACTAAGATAAGTCGACCATCTGTGCGGTATTCGGCTGAGTAAATAGACCTCCCTTATTTCTTAACGAGGTGTCGTAAAAGGCGACTAAGGTAAGTCGACCCGCCGTGTGGTATCTGGCTGAGTATAATAGACCACCTTCTTTCTTACTGCGGTATCGTAAAATACGACAAAGGTAAGTTGATGTCAGGCAGGCGGCCGGTCGTAAAATACGTAGCTAAATCAGTTGACAACATGTTTGCAACATGTTGTGCAGACCCCACTTAGAGTGGGATTATGCCAGGAATATTAAATAAATATTTATTTCTCAGCCATGTCTTTAATAAAACGCACATATTTTGTCCATAACAAAGTTTTACTATAATAATAATTCTACTATAATAATTGTACAACGCGTTTTCCTAACACGGAATCTACCGCGTTATAGAGGCGATTACTGTATGTATAATTGTTGTATATTGTTTCAAAAGATTCAAAATTCGAACGTTCTAATATATGCAGATTGATTTAGTAGTAAAACGGTCCGCATTGTTGTTCTAATTGCCCGCCGCAAGACGGAGGCGTGACGCTCCGCCCACCGAGCTTTGTGCCCGACTGTACCGGAGACTGTTCCCAGCGAGCTCATTCACTCGCGACTGCGACAGTTTATTTTATGTTTGCTTTGTTTATGTAACTGTACAGCGCGGTGTTATGTTCATTGAAATATACGCACCTGGTGCGCCACGCCTTATCGAGATTTATTATTATTAATTAAATTTAATTTTGTTTAATGAATAAATTAAATATAAATTTAATTTTGTTTAATAAATAAATGATAAATTTTTATTTATACACTTCTCTAAGTATGAAAAATAATAAAATTAAATAAAGGAAACGATAAAAATTATATACAATAAATTGGCGGGCTTAGCCATTAACGGTGACTAGGTTGTGTACTTTAGCTTTACTTTACATGAGGGTTAAAAACTGAAGAGATATGGTGGATCATCTAATAGGTATATTAAATGAATGAATGTTTGAAAATTATGCTTTTTTTCTAGATTAGGAAAGAAACACGTAATGTATTATAAATTATGATTAAACGCCTGAGTTGTCGCGACCTCGTCGCGGTAAAACTACTTCAGATATTTATATTTTATTATATTTTGACTGATTTTTTAATGTATGTAACGTATAAATTTATATTTTTGACATTTGCACGCCACTTATGGCAGTTTATGGCTGTATTTAATTAATTTTAAGATCTTTATATGACCCATAATCTGCAAATAAAGAAGATTTGATTTGATTTGATTTGATTTGATTTGATATGATAAAAACAAGCTTAAAAACACTGTATAAAAAAGGGTAATAATTATTTTTGGCTAATAATAAAATATTAGTTTTACAAATACAAAAGTCTTTTATCTTCCAAAAATAAATATACTTTGAGTCCTGCTTGTAATACGTACGAAAGAAATGGCGGCGGTAAATAACTTTTCCAGCCATTTAGCGGCTGTCGTGTATTAAATTAGAGACTTTGTGTGGAAAACTGTTCGCAAAATATTTAGGCGTCACAAAGGAGGTATTAGCATGACGGGGAATGGTAATTTTATGTAAATCGACCGCCGAGCGCCGCCGCCGGCGAAGGCGACTTTTGGTGCAAATTGTTTATGTTTGAATAACAACTTCGACGCTCGACTTTCATTTCGATATTTTTATGTACAACGCTAAATTGGAACTTGGAAGTAATAATTTACACTGACATTTTGTAGACTTACAGATATGAAAAGCATTATATAACCTATGATATATCTTTCTGTGGGAGTCGTGAAAAAAACTTCGGCCAGGCAATGAGTTTGTTGTTTTAAAACTTTGATATTGATATTTGCTATGCATCGCACGATTTTGGGTGAAGCCAAAGATCTTGAGATCTGCATATCTCTAGAGAATTCTGTGGATATGTATAACCTACCAATCCGCATTGGAACAGCGTGATGAGTCTTAGCCTAACTTGTCTCTCCAAAAACAGAAAAAGGAGGCCTTTGGCCGGCAGTGGATAACTAGACGCCGTTACTTCTTTGCTACACAGGAAAATATAATTTAAAAATCCTATTGATTTTTACAATAAAACATTATACGAACGCCGTGATGTATCCGGCTGAATAGAATTGTACCAACCTCATTTCTTACCGAGGTATTGGAAAAGGCGACAAAGGTAAGTCGCCCCGCCGTGTGGTATCCGGCTGAGTAGAATAGACCAACCTCATTTCTTACCGAGGTGTCGTAAAAGGCGACTAAGGTAAGTCGACCCACCGTGTGGTATCCGGTTGAGTAGAATAGACCACCCTCTTTCTTACCGAGGTGTCGTAAAATACGACTAAGGTAAGTTGATGTCAGGTAGGCGGCCGGTCGTAAATACGTAGCCAAATCACATGACTTTCTTCATCTTTATGACATGTTGTGCCGACCCTAGTTAGATTGGGATAAGGGCAGAAAGAAAAAACCTTTATATGAATTTTATACAAAATGTAAGTAAATATATAAATATTCTGTTTTATTTTTAGTTAACATTTTAAAGAGTACATACATACATTAAACTTAAATACTAGTATAAAAAAACCACTAAGGTTTGTCATTAACGCTACAAGCAATTCACCTGATTTTTAAATTAAATAACAATAAATAAATATATCGGACACTTACACACACAGTCGTCCGTCACCAAAGTAAGTAACTTAATACTTGTGTTATGGTAGACAGACAACTGGTGAATATATACTTATATAATTTTTAAATACATACTTAAATAACGGTAACTACTAATTAAATTATATATATGGATAAAAATTAATAATTAAGAAATAAACATTACAAATATGAGATCCGTTTACATTTATGATCAAGGAACTAAGTAGGTATAAAGTCTATATTACGTGTAGATTTCTAAGTACGATTTTAATTAAATATTTTATATAATAGAGTGTTTTGAGGTTTGTTTGAAGGGTAAATGTGGAGATGGGAGGAGGGAGGTAATTAGGAGACTTCTCCCGTCTGCTACACCACCGACACAGACAGTGTACTATACATGTAACATCGGCAAGAATCATTGCCATTTAGAAACCTATACAACGAAAACAAAATCTAGACTTTTTTGCTCTGTATTTATTTATTTGAGAATTAAAATTGGCAACACCGCATTATAGTCTCTATTTCTTAAGACCATATTTGTGGTGAACTGGTACTATTTATCAAGCCAAAGTCCAAAAAAAGTTTTATCCGTTTTAACACCTCGGTTGATTGCCTCTTCAGGTAACAAGAGGCCTGGCTCCTTTTTCGCACAAAGAATCAGCTTAGCGATTCAGCGCGCAAACTCTGCCAGCATTCTTGGGACCATTCCACGTTGGCATGATTTGTATAGTCCTAGCGTGTAAGTAACTTAAGATAGATATAGCTTCAAGTATCAAGTAAATTTGGATATCATATTTAAGTCACGAATTTATAAAATATTAATAACATCAGGTTTTGTTAAAGATTTTGAGCATAAGCCATAATAGAGGAGATATAGGTAGGCTTTTAAATAAGAATGTCACAACAATCAATAGAGAAGATGAAACTCATATACTTATCTTTATCTAATCACACATAAAAAAGAGAGATAATAAATTTCATTTGCTTTCCATTTATATTCGATGGTCGAGAAACAGCCAAACTCGACTCTTATAGTTATTATACTGCAGTACGTAAGCTAGCCTAAAATGTACCTTATTACAATAAGATGGTAATGCAAGAAGGTGATCAATCTGTCTCTCTTTTTTATGTGTGATTAGACAAAGATGAAGTATACGAGTTTCATCTTCCTTCCCCATTTATTGTGACACTATCTTAAAGGCCTTACAGGTCTGCCTGTGGCTCCCATACTTTAGTATAAATAATTCTATGACACGACTCAGGTTGGGCGTACTACTAATGTTGCTTATATGCTATCTTTATTTGCAATTTATACAATTTGTGTAGGCTATCCACATTATAGGCTAAATTGATTAAACGACACATTTTAAGCTGGTTCTAATATCTACTATATAAAAATAAGTCGGGTTTTCCTTCCTGACGATATAACTCCAGAACGCACGAACCGATTTCCACGGTTTTGCATTCGTTGGAAAGGTCTCGGGCTCCGTGAGGTTTATAGCAACGAAAATCTAAGAAAAATTTCAATAGAAAAGCGGGAAAATAGGGAAAATCATTTTTTAAATACAGCGCCATATCAAAACTACTGGATCAATTTTAATCATTTTTTTTACACTGACTGACATGGGATACATATTTTATACCCGTGCGAAGCAGGGGCAGGCCGCTAGTTCTACTATAATAACTAGGTTTTAAGTATATGTAATTGAAAACAATTCCATATAGATGAACGATTTATCATGCGAGCTTGTAATGAAAATAAAAAATATAAAAAATCATTATTCTTCCTGCCCTTGTCTCACTTTAAGTGGAGTCAGCACAACATGTTTTAAGCATGTTGTTACATGTTTTGGTTTGTTATTATACCACTGTCCGGCTGCCTGACAACAACTCACCTTACTCATCTTTTACGGCATCTCGGTGAGAAATGACGGTTGTCTATTCTACTCAGCCGAATACCACGCGGCGGGTCAACTTACTTTAGTCGCCTTGTACGACGCCTCGGTAAGAAATAAGGGTGGTCCATTCCACACAACCGAATACCACACGGCATGAACAGTAGTATAATAAAATAAAGTAAATGTTACTAAACTATTTGTATTAATAAAAGAAGTGTTCTAAATCAGTATTATTCTTTTCATAAAAATTGCAAAAATAAAATCAAAGCAAACTCTCATTCGCTATCCGCGGGCTAGCTGCTAATGACAGCGACTGTCACATCTCCCACGTCAAAATGGCGCGAAAGGCTGTGGCAAGATGTGACGTCATGGCTTGCTTGCTTGCTTGCAGTAACGACAAGGCGGCGTTGTTACATAGAATCTTTATATTTAAATGAGTTAACCTTGTATATATATATTTTCTGAATCTCGGAAACGGCTCCAACGATTTTCCCGAAATTCAGCATGTAGGAGGTTTTGAGGGAGAAAATTTGATATAGCTAGGTTTTATGTAAAAAAAATATTGTTTTATCCCTGTTTTTGGGCATTAAAAAACACTAACATTTATATTGAATTGAATTTTCGCCATTAGCTGTC
This sequence comes from Morpho helenor, assembly GCA_029227775.1. Taxonomy (NCBI): domain Eukaryota; kingdom Metazoa; phylum Arthropoda; class Insecta; order Lepidoptera; family Nymphalidae; genus Morpho; species Morpho helenor. The sequence goes on from JARGCU010000006.1 coordinate 11,102,704, forward strand.
AAGTCGACGTAGCTTATTCGAGTAACGGGCAGCCTCGAGAAATGTGAATGCCAAGGATCGATCCCCAACTAAATAATTTTTTTCTTTTTTTTTTAAGGTTTTTTTTTTGTAAAAAATTACCGAGCGAAGCTCGGTCACCCAGATATTAATTTTTATACACAAAGCAATAAAATTTATAATGCAATTATTATGTATACCCACTTCAAAATTTCTATATGCATATTGTGTTTCTTTTGTATTTATAGGACGAAATAACATTGAACAGTAACTTTATTTTTATAATCTCAAACGTCTAATAAGATTAAATAAATATTACCAACATAATGACCTCTTGAACATTGCATGGCCAATAAAAGTCGTTCTGAGAATTGTAAAACCACGACGCTTAAAAAAAACTTAAGACATTGTCTCTCAACCTTTTTTTGCCCTACCTTAGCCTTTAAAAATTACTACGCCTCTTCTAACACACATACCCACTTTTAAGTATAATTTTAATATAAAAAAAATCTAATAATTTATAGAATTAGGAGCTTTGCGGAGATCCATGATACAAAAGTAATGATAAAATTATTATGCTATAATCCGAAATATAGCGCGGAGAAACATATAATTTTCTTTATAAAATATATAATAAACAAACACTTAACTAAAATGATAGGTTTTTGGAATAATTTACTTTTTTTGATAAATTTGGCTCCGAAATCTAGCATTGCATTTATGTGATTGGGCCGTTGGTGCAGATGACAGTGACCTTCAGCTTCGGTCGCGGGTTCTATTCCTGCCGAGCGCTAACATTTTTTAAACACAATTTACTGATTCTTCGTGTCTGTGTATATTTATTTAAAAATTATGCATGTATATATTTATCATCTGTCACCCATGTCACACACGTATTCAGTCACTTTGGAAACGGATGACCGTGAGTAAAATATAATAGAAATAAAAAATGACAGTATGAATGAATTAAACTCGTGTCGAGTTAAATTGCTAATTGCTATCTTTAACAATCACTGTTGGGCGTGGGCCCTACGTTGAGAAACACTGCCTTAAGATGTATCAAGCGATTGCGACACTTGAACAATCTGAATTTTATACGAATGCGATATATTAGAATGAGCTTTAGTTAATCAAAATTAAATTTTATGTCTATGCCATTTTAGTTTGAATTTGAATGAATTTTAGCCTATGAATTTTTCAAAGTTTATAAGAATGAGATATCTTATAATAAAAATTGGTTTATCAAAATTAAATTTTATGAATATCGAAATATGGTTCAAATTAAATAGTTTTTAAATATAAAGACAGTAACACAATACCACAAGCGCCTCTCCCATTCATATCTAAGTTGGCATTTTTATTCAATACCGTTGACACTTTTATACAGTCACGATTAACAGGGACAAACGAAATTAGAACCCAATAATATTATTACTTTTTTTTGGTACCTCGACTAATAGTTCCCTTTCTTGTGTAATATATGAATAGCCTCTCGGATTACCACCTACGTATTTGTGTAAACACAATAAATATTTTTTAGAACCTTGCTTTATCTTTCTAAGTGTAGATTTGAGATAGAAGTTTAGAGATTTAAATATAAGATAGGTAAATGTCATATTTTGACTTGCCTGTTGACGCAGGTGGTAAATCTGTCTTTAGCTCTATGGGTTGCGGGTTCGATTTCGACAGCGATCTAACATTAAAAAAAAAAAATGTTTGGTTCCTCGAGTCTGGTTATATTTATATATTTTAGTATTTAAAGTTGTCCGGCCACACGTTGCTGTGACTTAGTCTGATTTCAATTTCCCTCCAATTTCCCATATAACATGACAAACAAATATTTTTATACGTTCCTTAACATACTACCACTTCAGTACATAACTCAATCAATATGTATGTAAGTTAAAAACTGTTATATTTTTAATTAATGCAAATTATATTTTTGGCTGACAAACGTAATACTGTGATAGCCCAATGGGTAACGGACTAAAAAGTGTAAAATCCGGGTTTGAGAACCACAAGTCATCGGCACTTTCCTTCTTATTAAATTTTTTTAAATTACATTTTTTAATATCTTTAAAAAATATCAAGTAAGGCTCGGTCACCTAATTACTTATAGTAGATTATGATACTGTTGCATAATAAGGGTTCTCATAATACGAGTGTGTTTTAAAAAAACGAGCCGCAGGCGAGTTTTTTTATAGTATCACACGAGTGTTGATAAAGACCAAGTTATGTACAGTGTCATACTAGTTTATCTACTCTTATACTATAATACGTAAAACAATATTAATAAATACCAAACTTTGTTTAAATATTGAAAAGATTTTTTAAATGTCAAATGTAAGCGCCAAGGAGCAAACATCGATTGCGTATGCGTGTTCCGTCGCCGCGGACTCGTTCATTAAAACCTTTTTGTTAAGGAAGGGATTCAACCTCCTTGATCCAGCTGGAGGTTGTATAGATGTATCGTTATGATTAAAAAGTTATATTATGATACAGGTGTCCATACAAGACCTGTATCGTAATAAAACTTTTAAATTTTTATTTATGGCCTGTACGTAATGTTTGTCGTAAGAATTTTGGTTTCAGTTTGATAATCTTTGTATTATAGTATCAGAGTAGATAAATATTTATCGCTATAACGACTTAAGTACATATTAACTAAAGAATACATTAAAACCGCAGCGATTGATCGACTTAACCGCGATGCACACAATGGCTGTCGGGATTAAGGACGCTAAGTGGATTACGCTTCCGCCCCGTGTCGCACTTGAGAGTGGCTACTTGATAATAGCGATGTCAAATAGTAATCGATTTTAAGCTCTAATAATTTATTTACAACAGACATGTACAAGTTATATCTATCTTAAATTACTTACACGCTAGGACTATACAAATCATGCCCACGTGGAATGGTCCCAAGAATGCTGGCAGCGTTTCCGCGCTGAATCGCTAAGCTTATTCTTTGTGCGAAAAAGGAGCCAGCCCTCTTGTCACCTGAAGAGGCAATCAACCGAGGTGTTAAAACGGATCGATTTTTATATTATTCTTTTCTTAAAATCTATGGACAATAATCGAAGTTTTATAATTCCATTTCTTACTTTCTTTGTTTTTTAAGCAAAAGTTATATGTATTAGGAAGTTTTATTTTATTTAATCCCATAGAAAAAAAATAAAAAAATAAATAAAGAAATGTACGTGTGGTATTCGGATGAGTAGATTAGACCAACCTCTTTTCTAACCGAGGTGTCGTAAAAGGCGACTAAGGTAAGTTGACCCACCGTGTGGTATCCGGTTCAGTAGAATAGACCAACCTCTTTCTTACCGAGGTGTCGTAAAATACGACTAACGTAAGTTGACGTCAGGCAGGCTGCCGGTCGTTAAAACGCAGCCAAAACATGTGACAGCATGTTTATAACAAGTTGTGCTGACCCCACTTAGAGTGGGATAAGGGCAGGAGGATGAGGAGAAAAAATATACAAGTTATATCTATCTTCAGCTCTTTAACATATAAGAAATTCATAAGCGCACTTTTACTAAATCTATACTAATATATAAAGCTGAAGAGGTTGTTTGTTTGAACGCGTTGAATCTCAGGAACTACTTTACCGATTTGAAAAATTATTTTAGTGTAGTATAGCCTTCCTCAATAAGTGGACTATCCACTTATCGAAGAAGGCTATAAACTATATAACATCGCTAAGATGAATAGGAGAGGAGCAGCAATAAACAATATTGCGAAAACGGAAAAATTTAAAGCTTTCCTTGCGTGCGCTAAGAAATGTGGAAGTTATTAAAAAAAATTGTGACATACTGATTTTCATGTAGGCGAAGCTAGTCTTTTATAATTCTTCTATTAGATTAACAAAATCGACCAAATTTTGAGTAATAGTTAACTAATAAAAACGCTATTAATTAGCCTATCCTTTACGCATTTAGCATAAATATGTGTGCCCATCACGATCTTTTATTCAGTCAGTCACTGGCAACCCCAACCCCACTGTCATCACGGAAGCTTTCGAGTGGTCATTAGATTATTCACGATTGAAAACATTCGCAGTCTGTAACAATGCGTGAAAGCCATTGTCGACCATTTTGTTTTGTCAATACGTAAATACTTCATAAATATTTGAACAGCTTTAAATCTCAACCCTTGGGAAAGATTTGCAACATTTTGTGCACAAAAAATAATCATTTACAATTATGTTTTGGCTACTGAGTGTAGCGGAAGTGCTTTATTCACTTCTGAAGCTTTTGTATTAGAAATTTAAGTACAACGTACGACATAACTTAAGTGATAAGTAAAATTCATGTAATATACCGTTTTCTTAGATGAAAATAGAGTTTCTACCTTATATAAATGGATTATCATACAAAAGAAACTGATAAGTAAAAATAAAATGTCTATTGGCGGCCTTATCACTGTAAGTGCTCTGTGACTGCGACTGTTAAGTAAAAAGCATAAATTGCATGCATTTTCTGAGCCAAAAAAAACTCTACTATTATTTCAAAAATCATGTTACCTAAGTGATCAGGTCAGACTGCAAGCGGCGCCGCTCTTAAAGCAAGCCCACGCGAACATCGTCATACGAACAAGTTTCGAAATACTTAATTCAATTACACGCCATTGTCCACTCAGTTTTTGCTCAAGCATTTTACACCGCAACAATGCATTTATTTTGCCAACAATAACTGTATTTCTGAACACAATGAAACACTCGTCGGGGCCCGTCACGATCGGACCAGACGGTCAGTTATATTTTTTTCGACAACTTTTTCAACACTCGAAACTAACTGTTCGTGAAAGGTGAATTGTTTACTTGAAGTGTTTACCGTGTCCTCAACCGATACCATCTTAATCTGAGATTAGTGGAGCGTTAACAACTATTGTCAGGTTATCTAAATGCTTCATATTGCCCACCTATGCAACAATGGTCCTATTTGCTCTAAACTCCCACGCACAATAATGGTGACAGGATGAATCTTTTCCGATTACGCTTGCATCCGGTCAAGTGCTTTCATTTTTTTGTACCTGATATCAATTATTAGACAGTATAAATATAAGTACCTACGTGAACAAACTTTGCTCGGTATTTTTTTTAAAGATATAAAATAATAAAACGTAAAAAAAATTGAAAAAATATTAGGGCAGATGGGGTTCGATCCACAGTTCGACCAGGGCTTCTTAAACTTTTTTATATAGCGACCCCCTTCAAGGTTAGAAAATTTTAAACGACCCCCTCCTCCATATAATGAAATATATATTAACCGTAGATGTAGATGTAATATCGCACTATTTTACAATGTAAATAACAGTTTTGCAGTGCCACTTTTTTCAAAAAATAGTTATAATAAAACTACAATAGTATTTTGTATGATTTTTATTTGTATTTATATTTGTACGTAGTGTGTATACTAATTTAAAAATTTTATTTATAATTGTTGTAAACTAACCAATAATAAATTTAATAAAATCTATTTAATTAAATTTAATGAAAAGGAGTAATGAAGGAACTTAGGAGGAGAAATATCAATAAATCTTTGTTAGAAAAGTTCTTTAAATCACAGCTGCAGCCATGTAGTTGTATCAATAATGATTGAAAAGTATCAGATCTTTGCGACGCCTTTTGCTTTCAGTAGTCTCGCGACCCCCTGGGGGTCGCGACCCACAGTTTAAGAAGCCCTGCTCTAGACTACCCGATTACCCCACTGAGCTATTACGACTTTACAAATGAAAGTCTAATTAGCATATGCTTTCAAATATTATAGCAGTTTTACAGTGCCTGAAAACAGGGATAAAACAACATTTTTTAATAAACCTAAAACCTAGCTAGATCGATTTATCGCCTCCTAAACCCTCTACATACTGATTCATATAAATCGTTGAAGCCGTTTCTTAAATTCACATTCTAAACTAAATTCTAAATTAAGATTAACTCATTTAAATATTAAAGATAATATTCATCAAAGATGATAGATTAGTCACCGTTGCTTCGCCTGCAGGGCTGTTAGGTGATCTATTTATCTAATTTAAGACGCCTGGTTAGTGCAGGATGGGTGGCTAGCTCTATTCCACCCGTTTCCCCATTTCGGGACATGGGTTTTACAGCTGTTCCAATAGTGTCACCTGATTCAACCTTCAAGCTTCAAGCTCTAACAAGCCTGATACTGAAGGGGATATTGGCTAGGTCCTCGACTTCAATTTCATCCTTACCTAATGTCTCCTATCTTACCAGTAAGTACATGGATAACTCAACCTTAAGGTGAAGACTAGTTACTTCCTCTCCACACTCTGTACACGCAAAATTTTCCTTTATTCTCATTATTGAGATGACTGGTGATATTCCAATCCTATCTAGATTTTTTAAATTCCATCACGCCTATGTTAATGGCATTAAAAATATGTAGATACCCTTCTAAACTTTTCTCAGAGGCCAAACATAAGAACATGCCGACAATATATATATTAGATAGATTAACTTAAAGAAAAAACAACATAAAGCTGTGCAAAAGCCTTTTAATGCTGAGTGGGACATAAAACTCACACGAATAACCTATGACAGTACGAATAGCTCAATTTATTCCAATAGTTAATTCCAGACATTCTAAGAAGATATAGTATATACCTATGTTGCGAAAAAAATTCCAAGTATCTATATTTCACAGACAAATAAATCAAGACTTTTTGTATGTTGTCTTTACTTTTAGCAACTAAAAAATATTACATATTTTCTGACATCTTTATCATGTCATTAAAATGTATTTACTTTTGTAAAATATATATTTTGATAAAATGGTCCACGTTTCAAATCTAACAAAATGTACACCAAAATCTATGACATATATCCTATTCCTCTTATTCCTTTTTGCAATAGTACATTTGTGGTTCGTGAAATATATTCTGGATTTCGCAGATGATGTTAATTCTATCTTCTCGATATCAAAACGTGTCAGGGAATCGAAGGATATGAAATACATACTGTTATGGACAGAAGCCCCTTATAACTTTCTTATCAAAGATGGCAAAATTATACACCCTCGAATAAATTGTTCACGAAATAATTGTGTTTTCACAAAAGACAAAGGACTCTTTGAAGGCGTTTATACAAGATTCGACGCTTTACTTTTTAACGAGGCTATCCTGTACTCTAGGGAGAAGCCTGCAAAACGAAATCCTTCGCAGATATACGTTTTTAGTACGTTGGAATCATCGTACACGGTTCCAGCGTGTGAACTAGACAACGATGGATTTTTCAATTGGACTCTTACATATCGTCTCGACTCAGATATCGTGTGGAGTTACTTTATTGTGAGGAATCTCAAGGGAGCTATCGTCGCCCCCAGCGTTACAGTAAAATGGCGGAGGAGTCTCCGTCCTGTTAGACAGAAAATAAAGACTATTTTAGCAGGCAAGAGGAAAGCAGCCGCGTGGCTCGTCAGCCATTGCAAAGCCGACAGTTTGAGAGACGAATACCTAACGATACTGCAAGAGCACCTTTTCCATTTCGCGTTAAAAATCGATGTTTACGGACAATGTTCACAACGGAAATGCCCGAAAGGTGATTGTGATCAGATGATAAGGAAGGATTATTATTTTTACATGGCCTTCGAAAATTCCTTGTCTGAGGATTATGTGACGGAAAAAGTTCTTCACGGATACAATAATTACGCTGTACCTATTGTCTATGGTGGGGCTAACTATAGCAGGTATAACTTTAATAATAATAAACAATTAATTGTAGTAAAAATAATTCTCTCACGTCACATTTATATTTTTAAAAGCTTTTATTCAACTTCCCGTATGTATGTGAAGGTGGAATCTTGCAAGTTAAATTTGACCCATCCCGGCGTCCGATATTTTGCATACTAGTCCAATACCGATGATAATGCATGACCTGATGCTGCTGCCAGGATTGGCACCAAGAGGAAACTTTTCAATGGTTAACAGTAGGGACATGAGATTGTATTGTTTTGAAAATATTAGTTTTGATTTGTTTTGAAAATGTTTAAAAGATTGACAGCTCATTTTCTTTATGGTTCTTCTCAGTTAGAGCGACAATTCGAACCAGTGTAGCTTCATTAATCATATTGATCCTTGACGATTCAAAAGTGAAAGAGCTTATTTAAATAAAGATTATTTTGATTGGATTTATTAAAAGCCTTTTTAACTTGACCTATTTTAATAATCATATGTAATGTGTTTCTAACGCCGTGTGGTATCCGGCTGAATAGAATAGTACCACCCTCATTTCTTACCGAGGTGTCGTAAAAGGCGACTACGGTAAGTCGACCCGCCGTTTGGTATCCGGCTGAGTAGAATAGACCACCCTCATTTCTTACCGAGGTGTCGTAAAAGGCGAATAAAGTAAGTCGACCCGCCGTGTGCTATACGGCTGAGTAGAATAGACGACCCTCTTTCTTACCGAGGTGTCGTAAAATACGACAAAGGTAAGTTAATGTCAGCCAGGTGGCCGGTCGTAAAATACGTAGCCAAATCATTTGACAACATGTTTATAACATGTTGTGCCGACCCCACTTAGAGTGGGATAAGGGCAGGAAGATGATGATGATGTTTCTAATATTTTTCGCAGATTTTTGCCAGCGGGGTCATATTTAAACGCTCGAGAGATGCACCCGTATAATCTCGCCTTTGCGATGTACCAAGCAATAACTACGCCAGCGCTCTACGAAACTTACTTCCGTTGGACCAACCTTTATACAGTCACTACTGATTTCAGAGACAGACATCCTTTATGTAAACTTTGCTCTGCGTTGCATTATAATAAACCTACACCAGCAAAGAAGAAATTTAGGTTATGGTGGAACGGCCTTAATGGATTTAAATGGTGTCTTTCAAAAGAATATTGGAATGAGACTGCCAATGTTAATATTGATGCGAAACATATATTTAATATGTATTAAGAACGATAAATTCAAATTCAAATTCAAATTCAAAATATTCTTTTTTCAAATAAACTTGTAAACAAGTGCTTTTGAATCGTCAACTCTACTGCTGGTTCGGAAAGCTGTTCCTACCGAGAAGAAGAGGCGCCTATTATCAACTTATCAGCCGACAACAGTTCACGCAGTTGCGGGTAAAAGCTAGTACTAAATAATTTTGTTACATCATGTTTTTAATACGACCTCTTTCATGGAGTTGGCGATTAATATGAAAAAGCATTGTGGCTGTCATATTTTTATGTGTCTTTCATTGAGTTGTAGCGAAAGAGTAAATGGGTTGACTCTGGGAAAACTGCTTTTTATTTATTGAATAAGAATAAAGGAGAAATATAGTCGTTTTATTATAATTTATAGAGTTAGACTCTGGGGAGATCCATAATACAAAAGTAATATTAAAATTATTTTGCTTTTATTTTTGAATGATTGTACATTCATCGCGGATTACAACAAAATAATTTTATTATTACTTTCGTCCTATATACGTTAAAACTAAATTGTATGTTGCTTAGTTTAAGATTTATTCTACAAACTGTATCCTATCGTATTTTACATCATTTCTATGAGTACGTTGTACGAGCGAGTTAGTGCTAACTACTAACAAGGGTACAGTCAAGTTCAAAAGCTCGACGTGTGGCGGAGGGGAAACCAATTACCGCATTTACATATATCATGGCGGTAGTGGTACGCTCTACCTCTACGGGAATTAAACATCTTTAAACATAACTTTATATATAAACCTGTTTGCTAATGTACCATGAGAATGTTTGACTGTTAATTAGTAGCAAGTATGATTTTCAGCAAAATAACACAAAGAAAAGTACAAAAATAAGCTAAATTATAGGTACAGTGAAATGGACAAAGGGCAGTTTTATAACACAGTAGTGATAAGTTTCCTTTATAAAAACAAAGGCATCCAACCAACCAATTCTTCGCTCCAAAGAAGAAAGTGTTATACTCAAACTTCGTAACGTGTAAACACGTATATTTTTAATATTTATATTTGAAATTAATTTTTTAATAAATAATTAGGTATATTCAATATTATTATCAATATTATCATAATTCAAATTAACTTGTAAACAAGTGCTTTTGAATCGTCAAGTCTACTGCTGGTTCGGAAAGCTGTTCCTACCGAGAAGAGCCAGCAAGGAACTCGGCGGTTGCTCTTTTAAAAATATAATTCTTATTACTATTTACATTAAGTCATTGCTGTCTTGTACAGGGTCGAAGAGTAGTTATATCCATATATTCTTATCTCCTAAGTAATCCTCAACAGTACAGTAGGCTTTCTGTATTAGCCTCTTTTTCACAGTATTTTTCAACTGTAATTGTAATATATTGTTACAACATGTTTTTAATACAACCTCCTTCATAGAGTTGTCGATTAATATGAAAAAGCATTGCGGCTGTCATATTTTTATGTGTCATTCTTTTGAATTTTAGCGAAAAGAGTAAATGGGTTGACTCTGGGAAAACTGCTTTTTATTTATTGAATAAGAATAAAGGAGAAATATCATCGCTTTGTTATATTCAGAAGTGGGATGTAACCTAAACTCACAAATAGAGTGGACATAAGGAATATCTGGAAATTTAAAGAGTTCAAAGAAAAGACAAATGACGATCAATATCTTGAGACAACACGGAGAGTGCGAATTTCGTATAATTTGAGAGATAGTTGGGATATGCGATGCTATGGAATAAAAAATGGAGTTTTTATTGGAGAGATTAATGATGGTAATTGGTATTCGGTTAATTAATTCTGTGAGATCAACGTGACGATGTGCTATGTGAGGCCTTAGACGCGCCCGTGACTTTTGTTCGATGGAGCTGTCAGCTAGAATGACGATTGTTCTCTGGATTTGTTCCAGTTGTAACGATTGTTTTCTAGACTGTGGACATCTGCAACGACTGTCAGCTAGGCTCTGCCTAGAAGTGGTGATTGTTCTTTGAGCGTTATCATTTGCGAGTCTGTTTACGTGTGTATCTGCTGAGTTGGTTGCCACTAATTGAGCTGTGTTATGCCATGACAGTGATTGAGGTGAGCTTGAGGTGCGAAATGCTTATGGTGCGAAAAGCTTAAGGAGTTGAGGAGTTGAGCTTAAAGAGTTGAGCATAAAGCGTGAGCTTAGAGTTGAGCATAAAGCGTGAGCGTAGTCCTGTCATGTCATGGCATGTGCGGTTTTCTTTTACAGATTAAAAGAGCAAGTACTGAGTTTCTTGCCGATTCTTCTCAGTACAAGCAGCATTCCGAATCGGTGGTAGATTCATTCCCAGAAGTCAGCTTATGAGATTTGCGGGATCGCAAATGTTGTCAGGATGTCAGGTTATAATATATACGAAAATATATGCAAAAAATCCAAGCACTACAGTTAGTCATAGTTATGATACAAGCATTTCTGTGGCATCTCGCCCGCCGTCTCGTATCCGGATTAAAACGAGTGCACAAAAATAATCCCACACGGGGCCAAGCTCAGAGAAAACTCATCAAATCATATAAGTCTTCATGCCGTAATTTTCTAATCCCTTCACAATAACGTCCTGTTATTAATTTCATTTCCAACAAAAGAGCATGTTGGTACAAATATTCACAAAGACGGCGAAGTAATTAATGTTAGAATCGTATTGGTAGAATCCAGTCGTTAGTGCCCTGGGGAGGGCGACACAATACCGTAGTTAGGGTAGGGGGGTGTATCGGCGGACGTTTAACGAGCAAATTATTTAGTAAATGTTGCCAAATAATAACATTAATGTTGCTACGTGGGGCTTGGTCGCGGCTCTCTAACTCTGTTCGGATTGTGAAAGGATAAAGAGGATCGAATATTTAATTGTTTTCAAATATTTCGAGTGTAAACGCTGTTGTTACTACAATTTATGGGTAAGTTACTTAAATCACATAGTCGTGTTGTATCCGGCTGAGTAGAATAGACCACCCTTATTCATTACCGAGGTGTCGTAAAAGGCGACTAAGGTAAGTTGGCCCACCGCGTGGTATCCGGCTGAGTAGAATAGACCACCCTCTTTCTTACCGAGGTGTCGTAAAAGGCGACTAAGGTAAGTAGACCCACCGTATGGTTTCTAGTTAAGTAGAATAGACCACCCTCATTTCTTACCGAGGTGTCGTAAATTAAAATTAAGGTAAGTTGATGTGAGGCGGGCGGCTGGTCGCAAAATACGTAGCCAAATCATGTGAAAACATGTTTATAATATGTTGTGCCGACCCCGCTTAGAGTGGGATAAGGGCAGGAAGATGATGATGAATTTAATATAAAGAATATTTACAATTTGAATTTGAATCGCTGGAGCCGTTTCCGAGACTCAGAAAATAAATATTAAAGATATTATATTCATCATCTTCCTGCTCTTATCCCACCCTAAGTGGGGTCGGCACAACATGTTATAAACATGCTGCCACATGATTTGGCTGCGTTTTACGACCGGCCGCCTGCCTGACGTCAACTTACCTCTGTCGTATTTTACGACACCTCGGTAAGAAAGTGGGTAGTCTATTCTACTAAACCGGATACCACACGGTGGGTCAACTTACCTTAGTCGCCTTTTACGACACCTCAGTAAGAAATGAGGTTGGTCTATTCTACTCAGCCGGATACCACACGGCGGATTAAAGATATTATATTAATGATATAAAATTGTCGTCACATCTTAAAGTCTTATCCACATTAGGCTATCGTCAAACGGCTCAGGAGGGTCGCACCCCACGGGTCGGTTAGCCAATGAGAGCGTGTGCACACTCGACTGCGCCAGTGCAAACACCAGCGAGCCTGAATGACACATAATTGAGTGTCTCCTCGTCCTCAACTCCTCGTCAGGCCATTGTGGACCTCATTATGATAATTATCAACTAAATGCCCACGAATTGATGGTTTTATCGATGTTTTATGCTCGGCTGCGCAATTTTTAAGTGACAACTTGAATTAGTAGTAGTATTGTTAGTGAGGGTTAAGTCACTTTTGTTATATCAGAATATATACATAATCATCCTCCTCTTATTCCACTCTTAGTGGGGTCGGCACTCGGCACAACATTTGGCTATGTATCTTACGACCGTCCGCCTGCCTGTTGTCAACTCACTTTAGTCGGTTTTTAAGACACCTCGGAAAGAAATGAGGCATAAAAAGTCTAGTTAATTTTGAGGAATCTTGCTATATTTTTATGTTATAATATTTAAATGAGTTAATCTTACAAATATATAAGTATCTATATTTTCTAAATCGGGTTTTGGGGAGGAAAAATCGATCTAGCTAGGTTTCATTTCAAAAAATGTCTTTATATTCCTGTTTTAGGGCACTGAAAAAAGCTAAAATGTAGAATAGAATTCAAATTATATTTTAGCTGTCAATTATAAAGTATAGCCAGCCATTTATGGGCGGACTGATGAAGTGATAATACATTGGATAGAGCCCCACCTGCCCAATATTTTCTCATTTTTTTTCAAGTTTGATCTTTTTTATATATAAAAATATATCAAGGCTCGTCGCCCAGACACCCAAGTACTCTATATAGTACACCAATACTGAAAAAGCATTTTCGAGACTTCTGGAGACGAAACATAGGAATCATTTGTTTATATCGGTTTTCTTGAATCTTCAGTAATCCATTAATACGACGTTATTACTACATAGCTACAAGCTGTAGTAGCCCAGCGGTAACACCGTGCGACTCTTTCGAGGAGCTCACGTGTTCAAACCCGGGCAGACACCAATGAGTTTTTCTGTTAAAAAATTATGTGTCTAATTGATAATTGCAATTTATCACACGCTTTTCGGTGAAGGAAAACATCGTGAGGAAACCTGAATAGAGAATTCTGGAGATATGTGTAACCTACCAATTCGCATTGGAGCAGCGTGGTAGGTCCTAGCTCCAATCCTTCTCTCCAAAAAACGGAGAGAAGAGGCCTATTCTCAGAAGTGGGATAGTCACTTTTTACTACATAACCTCTGTTACTTAACAATTTTTGAACTAAGAATATATACTAAAAATATCGTCAAGATAATACGAATATTGCAAAGTTAACAGTGCGAGTAACGAGCGGTGCTAAAGACCCCAGGGACTTAGAAGTCCCCGCAAACGGAATAGATAATTCAATAAGCGACGGAACGCGCCGCCTAATACCGAAATTAGCAATACGATACGATTAAATAGATTTCGGTCTGTAAAGCAGATGTCAAGGGAATACGGTAAGCTGGGGTATTTTGAGTCATTACCGCGGATGAAGGGTTGCGCAAAATATTGTTTGATATTTACTATTTGGACTGTCGTTGTTTAATGTCTTTCTGAAACACCGAAATGACACCTATCTTATGTTATATGTTTCATATACAACCTCCTTTATATTGACTGGCCCGTTGGCGCCAGTTTTATGTGAAAAAGAAGGATGTAGAGAAACATACAGGCAACTTTTACTCCGAGAGCTCCGACGCGGTCAGTGCGACGCGTTACTTATACACTGTCCATTATATTAACCATCTTTTGACAGATTGACGATTTACATATTTAGTGATGTCCTAAAGATTCTCGTATACGATACCATTCCGATTATAGTACCTACTATCATTAATCGAATTACGTACCTAAGTAATTCGATTAATGATAACCTACGTAAACTAATAACAGATATAGAAATCAACATTTTGATTTAATATTGCCTTAGTTTTTTGAAAATAAATGTTAATCCGTGTGTATTTATTATAATCATAAAAAATATATTATACATCAACTGGCAACATCAACAGACCTTCCGCTCGGCCGCCATTTTGACGTGATCTGTCACTCTCAACGAAACGCCCGTGATAGTCACACGCATTTACGTTCGCTGAGTGTTCTCTCGCATCTGTTACACCTTGAGTTAAGTAGCTTTATTCCTCGGAAAAACTTTTGTGAAACTTATATTAATTGATCGTGAAAATGCCGAAAGGACGTGTGTTGAAAGCACAATCGAGACAGTTAGTGTTAAAACTTCATGAGTATTTTGAGCAAGAAAATCAAAATGGCGGACCTCTTATACCTATCACGCAAGTCCGAAACCGTGTTGCAGCCGCGTTGGGGATCAGTCTATCAACTGTGACTAAAATCACTACTGACACCTACGGCAGGAGCGGCTTGGAGCAAAACAAACCATCTACACCAAAAAGAAAGCGCCGGGCTCATAAGGTGACAGCTGTTGATGACTTTGACGCTGACGCTATTCGTCGTCATGTATATGATTACTACTTGAGAAAAGAAATTCCAACTTTGAGAAAACTTATTGTTTCTTTGAAAAGAAGTGGTCTATTTCATGGTGAAAAATCTTCTTTGGTCAAAGTTTTGAACACAATTGGCTTTTCATATAAAAAGTTAAATAAAAGAAAATTATTAATGGAACGCACAGATATAGCTATAGCACGTTGTGATTTTTTAAGAGAGGCAAAGAAAATACAAGATTGGGCAAATATTGTTTTCACGGATGAAACATGGCTCAACGCTAACCACACACTATCTCGTTTCTGGACTGATGATACTGCTGATTCCACTTCCTCAGTACCAATGGGAAAAGGTGAGCGCCTAATCATTTGCCATGCAGGTACAGCAAAAGGATTTGTACAAGACGCACTGTTGGCATTTAAATCGAAGAAATCAAATGACTACCACGAAGAGATGAATGCAAATGTGTATGAAGAGTGGTTCAAAAAAATGCTCATTTCATTGGAAGAACCATCAATAATTTTTATTGATAATGCGCCCTACCACTCCCGTCAAATTGACAAAATGCCAACACAGGCTAATAAAAAGCATGAAATAATTAATTGGCTTCGGGACAATGGAAAAAATGTGGACGACTCAATGTTAAAAGTTGAATTAATAAAAATATTAAAAACCAAAAAGAGAGCAAAACGCTATGTAATCAATGAAATGGCAGCAGAATATGGCCATACTGTTCTTCGGATTCCTCCATACCACTGCCAGTACAACGCAATAGAACTTATATGGGCACAAGTAAAAGGGCATGCTGCGAGATGCAATACAAGCCCCCCATTCACAGCGAATAAAATGTTGCAATTGCTAAAAAATGCTTGCACCCACGTAACGGCCGAGAACTGGGCAAGTGTGGTGGAAAGAACTAAAAGAGTAATATTCTCTGATTGGGAACGTGATATTGCGTTTGATAATATATTATCTACACAAGAGCTAATAATAACTGCTACTGAAGACTCCTCATCGGAGGAGTCTAGTGTTGATTATCATTCCGACGACTCGTGCTAATAAAATAAATTAAAATATCCTGATTGTTTTATTTGTATTCATGTATTAACTAAGAAGAAAGTAAAACTTTATATAATGTTATTAAATGTCTTTTAATACTCGTAACATCGATTTCTACCGATTATTTTTAATCTGTGGCATAATCGTAGTAACCATTATGTGTGACATCACTAAGTGGGCGGTACCCATCCATAAAGTACAAATATTATTTGTATGATATTTGTACGTAAGCAATACAAAACTTAATGAGCGTGAGCTGTCAAAAGACTGATAATATGATGGACGCAGTATAAACTTCGTAAAAAACTTCGTGTTACTTATTTCCACTCGAGCAAAACGCGGGTACAATTAGTTTTTGTAGAAAACTCATATGTGCCTGAAGCGTAAACCGTACTATGAATTTGTCTGCTTCAGCTCCGCGGGTCGCGGGTTCGATTACCGCCGAGGGCCAACATTTTCAATAAACGTATTTGTTGG
The DNA here is from genome assembly GCA_029227775.1 of Morpho helenor. Classification (NCBI taxonomy): domain Eukaryota; kingdom Metazoa; phylum Arthropoda; class Insecta; order Lepidoptera; family Nymphalidae; genus Morpho; species Morpho helenor. Next base: position 11,119,398 of record JARGCU010000006.1, read on the forward strand.
TCTTTGAGCCTGGGTGTATATTTGTATTTAAGTATGTATTTAAAAATATATAAGTATATATTCACCAGTTGTCTGTTACCCATAAAACAAGTATTAAGTTACTTACTTTGGGGACGGACGACCGTGTGTATAAGTGTCCCATATATTTATTAAAAAAATATCCCCATATATAGTTGGTCAATTAAATAAAAATTTTGTGTTATTGAGTTGTTGAAAGAGATTAAATGGGTTGACTTTGGGAAAATTGCTTTTGTATTATTGCATAAGTATAAAGGATATATATTATTGGTTGTTATACTTAATAATAAGTACTTGGTTGACTGAGCCTTGCTCGATAATTTTTTAGAAAATAAAAAAAAACTTTAAAAAAAGAAAAAAAATAATTAGGTAGTTGGAATCGACCCTAGGTATTTACATTTCTCGAGAATACCCGTTCCCCGAATAAACTACGCTGACTTGACAGATTAATATGGCAAAAATAGTGTTTTATATTCAATATAAATTTTAGTATTTTTTAATGCCCAAAAACAGTGTTAAAACGATTTCATTTACATAAAAATGGTTGGAGTTGGTGGAGAGGTTGATTCTAGGCGGATAACACACGGCTGGTTAACTTACCATAGTCGCCTGATATTATAATTGATATGTATAAAAAAAGATGATTAATTAATATTTTTTTTATAATAAGCCTGATAATTATAAATAGCAATTTCGTATGCTTGCGGATTTGCTCAGTATAGAAACATCGCATTCATCAATTTACCTATTGTTAAATTGTAGTTCTAATTGGCTTAGTCTTAAAGTCCATATTGGTACTTTTATTTTATTTAGTTTAAGGGTTTGCCATATACAGACACGCGGCGGCACGTGTATATCACGATTCAATGCTTTGTCCGCTGCAGATCGTTTCCGGGTGACCGTATTGTGTTGCCAGTATAAAAAAATTGGACATTGATGCGGCTTCTGATTGAAATCAATATTTAACGTTTCAGTTTATTTTTAAATTATCTCTGACAAGCATAAATTTAAAGAGTAAACGAATTATATAGACTCATCATCTTCTCATCATGCTGCCCTTATCCCACTCTAAGTGGGGTCGGCACAACATGTTATTCTACTCAACCGGATAGCACACGGTGGCCCAACTTACCTTAGTCGCCTTTTCGACACCTCGGTAAGAAAGAGAATGGTTTATTCTATTCAGCCGGATACCATACAGCGGGTCAACTTACCTTAGTCGCCTTTTACGACGCCTCGGTAAGAAATGAGCGTAGTTTATTCTATTAAGCCGGACACCATACGGCGGGTCGACTTACCTTAGTCGCCTTTTACGACACCTCGGTAAGAATCCGGTTAAGTAGAATAGACCCACCCTCATTTCTTACCGAAGTGTCGTAAAGGGCGACTAAGGTAAGTCGACCCGCCGTGTGGTATCCGGCTGAGTAGAATAGACCACCCTCATTTCTTACCGAGGTATCGTTAAATACGACTAAGGTAAGTTGATGTCAGGCAGGCGGCCGGTCGTAAAACACGTAGCCAAATCATGTGACAACATGTTTATAACATGCTGTGCCGACCTCACTTAGAGTGGGATAAGGGCAGGAAGATGTATGTAATAATTGAAACTTTAGATCGGAAGTGATCAAATTCACGGCAAGTCCAGTTATTGTGGTACGTCACGTGCCGCCCTACCGCCTACTCTGGCACATAAAGGTTTGTCAACAAATTGCTTCCGGATGACCGTATCGAATTGCAGATAAAAAATCTGCAATATGATTGACAGAATCGTTCGTGTGATATTACAGAAATTATCTCGATTGAACTAATCTAAACATAAATTTATTTTGTTATAGAAATGTACTTACTACTTAGATAAAAAAAAGATGGAAAACGAAACTAAAAATTCGATATATCACATTTAGTCATCATTCTCTTACCCTTATCCCACTCTAAGTGGGGTCGGCACGGTCTTTAACATGCATATCATTTTTCACACAATCCATCCATCTTTTTTACGGCCTCCCCCTAGCCATACATCCATCCACATTCATATTCAAAACTCTTTTGGTCATATGAATCATTGTCCTTTCATCCCTCCTCATTACATGACCATACTAACTTAATCTCGCACTTCTCATCTTTTCTATAATGGGCGCAACTTTCAGACTTCCCCTAATATACTCATTGCGTATTCCATCAAGTTTTGTCACACCTTATAACGTCTGTTATATCAACTTAGTATTTGATTTAATCTAACGGATACGTATTATTGGCTGCAATAGTGGCATAACTCAATAAATTATGTTTTAGATTAATGGGCTTAGAGTTTTTATTACTAAGGAAAGTGTTTCAAAAAATGCTTTAATTTGTTGAAACGAATGGCCAATTCAATATTAATTGAATTATGAGTTCGCCAGTATTGCTGCTTAAAAGAATGTGTTCAAACCTATTTTTTGTCCAAAACACATGTTTTTTGAAGTTGTGCCATTGTTGGAGCCCATTTTTTTTTCGAATTGACTATATGCTGTTAGCCCTAACGGCTTTTACAGCGTCACCGGGCGGGACGGGCTAGCGCAGAAGCATCGTCGAAGTTGCGAAATGCGGAGAGTAGAGCGTAGAAGAGTTGGAACCCATGAGCGATATATTTGAATGAACATTTACCTTGTTTATTCTACATATAAAGCTACAACTTTCAAGCATTTCTATAATAGTCTTCATACATATTTTTATCAATAAAAAATTGGCTTTCACAAGCACTTTTTAATCGTCAAATTACAGTGAAGCTACGACTGGTTCGCAAAGGTTCGTATATAATATTTGTAGGATTATGTGTGTATTGTAGGTAAAGAAACCAGCGTATGTAGTCACAGTTTTGTATGATAACAAAACCAGGTTAAATAGGTACCCGTTTCATTGAGTAGGGGTAAACAATAATGGTTCCGAGATTTGTTGCGTATTAGAATATTAACAATCGAGTCAATTATCGGGGAACACATCGAGCGAACAGATACGCCAATTAGGCTCGCAGGAAGCCCGCGCAGGCGCTCTGCCTAATTGTTTCCGTCTTGCCCCCTCGGTGACGTTGCCGCCAAAAATCATAACGTCGTCCATCGATATCATTGTATAAATATCATAGAGTTATACTAGATGGTAGCCATAGACAAGTGAGTGTCGAAATTACGAGAGAGGGAATATGAAACTCGGATACTTCTTGTACCTTTGTCTATTCCTACTAATATTATAAATGCGAAAGTTTGTTAGTATGTTTGTTACTCTTTCACAGCAAATCCGCTGAACCAATATCAATGAAATTTGGCACAATTATTCATTATACACCGGAATAACATATATGCTATAGAAATCCTGTTAATTCTACAGGTATAGGATGGAAAAACGCCATATATTATTGGAACAACGTGGTTGGTTTCCAACCTTTCTTTCCAAAAACGGAGTGAGGAAACCCAGCAGTGAAATAAAAAAAGGCCGTTACTTTTGCTGGAACCAAAATAAAGCATAACAATATAATGAAGTATGCAAAACATTATCACTAAAGATATCAACCCTCATAGCAATCCCTCGAGGATTAACCAAAGTAACATTCGGTATAATATCTACGTAGTGGCAACATTGGAAGGAGGGAAGGGGGTAATAGCTCTTCATCCGATAATAGCAGGATTAACACGACAACCCTTTTGTGGGTGGCTTGTAAAACTTCATCAAAACATTTACACGCATTTATTATTTATTCACGTGCATTTAATATTCCATTCCATTATGATGTTATTATGTTGTTCTATTTTTTTTATAGTGCGGTGTATGTTTTTAGTTGTACTGTTTGAGTATTAACTGGTTTTGTATGAATATAGTAAATACACAAACAAGCGCTATACGTCCACTCTCGCCTACGGTACGAGAGTTATTGACGTGGTGCGCTTTGCAATACCTAGTTTCCTTTGTAGACATATATTAGTATGTTTATCATAATCATCCTCCTGCCCTTATCCCACTGATTTGGCTGTTTTTTTACAACCGGCCGCCTGCCTGACGTCAACTTACCTTAGTCGCCTTTTACGACAACTCGGAAAGAAATGAAGGTGGTCCATTCTACACAACCGGATACCACACGGTGGTCCGACTTACCTTAGTCACCTTTTACGACACCTCGGTAAGAAATGAGGGTGGTACTATTCTATTCAGCCGGATACCACACGGGGAACTAGTATTAGTATGTTTATGTATTGGTGTATTCATGTATGACCATTAGACAATCATTTTAATTTCAGGCGCCTACTCATTTTAGCAGTAAACAAATAAAAAAAACAATTAATTTATTCAATTAATTAAGCCACGATAATTATTTTACGTTCTGAATAAAGTAACATGATATAAAAGGGTGAATGACCGTACTTTATTCCATACAATTTCGTATGTAATGCATAACCTTGACCGAGAGACTAAATACAAATGCGAAGAAGACAAATATACATACATACTCTCTTTTATATACATAGATATGATAACCTAATGGATCTTACAATGGAGTGCGCAGAAACATTGGTAAGCCAGATATATCGGACAGACATTGAACCAAAAAAACTGGTTAGATCTACTTTATAATTCTCTGACAGATTTCCGCGTGGATTTGATTTGAAAACCTTTATCAGAGGTTTTTTAAAAAAGAATGTTAATTAAATGCAGTATCAAGGAAATTTATATAATTTGTACAGGATTTAATATAATTAGGGTGGCAATACTGTTTTTTGTACAACGGAATATGCAGTAAATTCTATAATATATATTATATACGAATTATATATTATATTATATTTATTTTATTATTATTTTATAGAATATATTATTTTGCATTTACATTATAAAAATCTTCATGAATAAAATAATAGGTACTATAATTACCTACTTTCGAATAATTTCTGTCGTTTTCCGACGAATAAAGGTTTTCAACAAAATTTCAGATCCCTGTTGTAGTTCCTTCACTTAGAGTAAATCCTGGCAGCAGAATCAGCATTTGTTTATCATAAACATGCATTATCATCGGTTCTGCACCAGTATGTAAAATTTCAGCTAAATCGGACACGAGAATGTGGGTTAAATTTAACTTGCAAGATTCCATCATCACATACAAACATACATACAAGGCAAGTTAAATAAAAATTTTTAAAAATTACTTTAAAAAAATATTGTAATCATTCTTGGTTATGTTTAAAAGAAACCTAAATCAATTTTGATGGGTGTTGACGGATGAAATAAAAAATCTTTGATGTTATTTTACTGCACCCCTCAGTTAGAATTTTAAATAAAATATTCACATCACACGTTTGGCAAGCCCCGCGGTGTTCTAACTAGCGATGTGAAAGAATGATCGATTTTTATTTAATCGATAACTTTGAATAGTAATAATTATATAAAATCGATTTTTAATACGTCTATTACTCCCTTTTTCTTTCTTTTTTATTTTTTTTTTGTAAAAAATGACATACTTATTTGTCGTTGCACAAATCAATAATAATAATAATAAATTTAAATTATTTTTGACTTATAATTGATAATTAATATCGTCTTGGTAACTTTATTAATCGAAAAAAATCTAATTACATGAATAAATCGATTATTTTTTAGTTTATCGCCTATTCCACTCTAAGTTACATTCCTAATTCTTTCACGATTAGTTCTGAAAACGTATAATTTTCTAGAATTTATATTAATGTAGCAATGTGGTAGCTGTTATTTCAAACTCGCTCGCATGGAAGTAAGTGGATATCAGTGTCACGAAGTTTTCTCCGTGTAATAACCCCACAAAAACTGTAGGATTAAAATTAGCCTATATGTTATACATCCTTGTATCTTCTAGTGAAAATCACATAAAAATCCTAAATCCACAAGAGTTGCGCTTTTGGTAAAAACCGTACAAAAATTGGTTTAATAGATTTTGAGAAAATCGATCACATACGGACTTTGGGTACTTTGTTTTGTAATAAGTATGATAAATGGGCCTGAACTTGTAAATAACCTCACTTTAATGGTACAAAACTAAACCGGCCAAATAAGTAGGTGTCAGGAGCAATGCATCAAGAGCGGAGGGGCGCGGACGTGCCGTGTAACTAGAGCTACTAGCCTTATAATGTTACATAATTCAATTGATTCCCCGACACTACCCGCACGCTTCCTCCTAACTTCGTTTAGAGCGTTTTGATATCGGATACACTTCACGCCTCGAACAATTCTTTTACCCCACAAATAAAACGATAGTCGAGTTTACTAAGCGTTTGTATTTAACAGAATAATCCATTATATTGGTAATGCGAAACTCTGTCAGTCTATTTGATAGTCAGTTTGACTATCTGTATATCTTACTGTTTTTCTGTCTATTTGTATATCCTTATATCCGTTTGAATGTCTATCTGTTTGTCTATCTGTCTGTCTATCTATCTTTCTGTCTGTCTATCAATCTATCTGTTTGTCTATCTGTCTGTCTATCAATCTATCTGTGTGTCTATCTGTCTGTCTATCTATCTTTCTGTCTGTCTATCAATCTATCTGTTTGTCTATCTGTCTGTCTATCTATCTTTCTGTCTGTCTATCAATCTATCTGTTTGTCTATCTGTCTGTCTATCAATCTATCTGTGTGTCTATCTGTCTGTCTATCTATCTTTCTGTCTGTCTATCAATCTATCTGTTTGTCTATCTGTCTATCTATCTATCTTTCTGTCTGTCTATCAATCTATCTGTTTGTCTATCTGTCTGTCTATCTATCTTTCTGTCTGTCTATCAATCTATCTGTCTGTCAATCTATTTGGTGGTCTCATCAATATCATTTTCTGGTTATGCTCAGTTATTGTGACAAATGTACCTCGCTAACTTATTTAAAGAATAGATAGATAGATAAAACTTTATTGCACAAACACATAAAACACACAAAAATACATGGGAACTTAAAGTAAACTCATCACACATAGATCACTGAGTAGTGATCTCTTTCAGATCTATATGAACCTAGTTTTAATTTAGTTTCTGTATAATTTACTAACTTTATTTATGTAAATAAAAATAGCTTATGGCTATGAAGACATATATTAAGACAAAAATAATTACTTACAAAATAATTTATAGAATTAGGCGTTACTTTGCGGAGATCCATAATACAAAAGTAATAATAGTGATAGACTCCACGACCAAAATCGCAAAGAATTTTTTGCGATTTTGGTCGTGGAGTCTATCTCCTGATGATGCTTCGGTTGTGGGCCGAAACAATTGTTGAGTTTGTGATAGTGAACGTATATAGTGCTTGTGTATCATGGTGGCGGTGATGGAGGTTTGTGCATGTGTTTTTTTACGACTCCTGCATGTATCAGGTATGATAACCGATTGTCCACTCTACATTTAGCATTATATATATTTTCTATTTTACTTCATCGCGGATTATAGCAAAATAAATTTATTATTACTTTTGTACTTACAAAATGGTAACCCTACACGTCTGGGTCAAAAACCAGATCGTGGGTTGCGGCATGCCAGTATGATGAATTAATCTCTTGCCTCTATCTCGGTCAAGTTCAAATGTTAGATTTTTTGTTTAATATTTAACCATACGATATGTTGACGCAATGTCATATAAATATTTCATATTATAAAAGTTTATAATTGTTACTTCATGTGCGATACTTCCAACTTAACATTTCTTCTAACTAAATTCCCCTTTCTGGTTGAGGCTGATCCAGAAAGCCTATTATACTGATGAGGATTACTTAGAAGACAAGAATGTGTGGATATAGCTTGCTTAGACCCTGTACAAGATAGTAATGACTAAATGTAACTAGTCATAAAAATTATATTTTTAAAAGAGCAACCGCCGAATTTCTTGCTGGCTCTTCTCTGTAGGAACAGCTTTCCGAACCAGCAGTAGAGTTGACGATTCAAAAGCACTTGTTTACTTTGTTTATTTGAATTTGAAAGAATATTTTGAATTTGGAATTTGAATTTCCACTGTCCTGTGGGAAATGATATAATCTATCACATAATCATATTAGAACAGTCTACATAAAGGTTTAAATCAAGTATAAGCAATATGCTTATACGTAAAGCATATTACACAATTGAAGATTATTTGAATGATAAAAATTCTTGGATTTTTCCGCCGTGTGGAATCCGGCTTAGTAAAAAAGACCACCCTCATTTCTTACCGAGGTGTCGTAAAAGACGACTAAGGTAAGTTGACGTCAGGCAGGTGGCCGGTCGTAAAATACTGCCAAATCATTTAACAACATGTTAACACGGCAACATGTTGACCGATTCAACTTGGAGTGGGCGGGATAAGGGCAGGAGAATGATGATGATGAAAAATGTTTGGATTTATAAAATCCTTTCAATTCCAAACAAGAAGGTTAAATAATTAATGTATAGAAACCAGCTATACTTAGGTCTTATTCTATCGGGTTAGCCCGACTAGTTTTGAACCCATCCGGGGCACTTATTCTTGAGCTCTTTACACGACGTTAACGCGGCGGTAACTGTTTAACTAGTCGGGTTAACCCGATAGAATAAGATGTGAGTATAGCCGGTTTCGAAACATTATCTATAAATACTACTCACGATAGTTTAAATTTTAAAAGGTTTAAAAGTTTCTTACTGGTTCTTCTCGGTAAGAGCAACATTCCGAATTAGTTGTAGCTTTATTAAATCTAATTGATCCTTGACGATTCAAAAGTGCTTGTTAAAAGCTTATTTGAATAAAAGATTATTTTGATTTAATTTAATTGGAAATCTATCAGTTGGTCCAGATATCTTGATTCAATAAAAGCCTGGAGCGTTATGTGTCAAGTTAAATGCGAAAGGTCGTCGGCATGGTGTACAGCGAGCAGGTGATGTAAGAAAAAATGGAGAGTCGTAAATATGTAAAGTAATTTTTATATAAAGTAATAATAATATCGATACTCTTAAACATCGATATGTCTTAAATATCGAGGAAACATCGATATGTTTCCTTCTATTCTTCTTCTTTCACTTCTATCACGCCAAAATAAGGGTTTAAAAAATATATATTTCGCACGCATAGTATTAACGTGTAATTCAAAACAATTCTTTTTTGGCAAATTACAATAAAGCGTATCGCCTACAACAACTTACCTCAATTGCCTATTACGATACCTCAGTAAGAGACGAGGGTGGGCTATTCTACTCAGCTGGATAACCCACGGCAGACAGCCATGTCTTTAAGTGACCAAAATAAAAAAAATCTTACTTTCTAGATTCCCCGAATGCCGATATTTGTCAAGTTCGATCGCTATCAATCACACGTGCATTCATATCACGACATGTCATAAGTACAAAACGTCGACCACACCCAAAGTTTTTAGGCCAAGGTCTTTATAATTTCCAATTCGTAATCCACTATACAGAGATCCGGTTTTTTCGCGGCACACAAACAAGTTGTATGGGATGGTAGAAAGCGAAGTATCAAATTAAGCTGGCGTTATACTTGATTATTATATTTCGTTCAGTTAAATATATTTTAAACGAATGCCAATATGTGCAGCGGTGACCTTAAATCCTTTTGATATCGTATTTATTTTTAGAGAGCTTTTATTTATCGATATAAGTCATGCGGTAATCGCGTGTTCGCATTTGTCTTAATCTATAATTTATACCGATAAAAATGGCACACAAAAAAAAAGTTGAAGTTGCTTTTTGGACCGACCTATGGGTATGTATTTCAACCCACTGAATCCAAATTAAAGGTTGAGATTTCCGCATCTAAGAACCTACATATCATACATCATCATAGACATATATACTTTTTAAAACTTTACCCAAATTTTTAAAGGGTTAAAGGTCAAACTGACCTTTAATTCGATTTAAGTGGGTCGAAATACGTACCTATAAATAAAAAAATAATATATGGGACACTTTACTTACAGTCGTCCATCCCTAAAGTAGGTAACATTTGTGTTATGGGTAACAACTGGTAAATACATAGTACATATAAATTTAAATGTATACTTAAACACAAATATACACCTAAGTGCGAAGAATCAACAAATTCTAATTTCCAGGTGAGCGAAGCGGCGGACACAGCTAGTTAAACAAAATATATCTTCCTGCCCTTATCCCACTCTAAGTGGGGTCGGCACAACATGTTGTAACATGATTTGGCTGCGTTTTTACGACCGGTCGCCTGCCTGACGTCAACTTACCTTAGTCGTATTTAACGACACCTCGGTAAGAAGGAGGGTGGTCTATTCTACTAAACCGGCTACCACACGGTAGGTCACCTTACCTTAGTCGCCTTTTACGACACCTCGGTAAGAAATGAGGGTGGTACTATTCTATTCAGCCGGATACCACACGGGTAAGCTAGTAAAACAAAATATTAAAGTTTTATACCTCTTTTCGTAATTATCAAGCATATTTTCCTAGCATACGTTCAACATAAAGATTCAATGTTGCGTAATTGTTTAATGGTCCCAAAATGCGGTCGCAATATTTATCGCATACCAAAATATTGATACAGAAATAACATGAAGCAAACATGTAATGTTTTACTTGATTAATTATAAACCTTGCACCTGCTCTATCCAAAAAGCCCACATTAAATCAATTAATATTTCTTGCAAGCATATCATTACGTTTCCAAATTTAATATCTTATTGCTTTCGATTTTGGTTCATGTTAGTTGTTAATATACAACCAACTGAAATCCACCATGGTCCAATTGTAATTGCCATGTTACCCATATCGCTTAGTATTAAAGTGACCTAATACAAAAAAGTTGTATTGTTCCAAATTGCAATAAAGCGTAGCGTGACTTGAACGTGAACATGTGCTTTTTTAATAATTCTTTGTCATATTGCCGTATGGTATCCAGCTAAGTAGAATACTACTCATTCCCTATGACCGTCCTCATTTCATACCGAGGCGTCGTAGAAAGCGACTAAGTTAGCCATATAATATGAGCCATATAAGTTGAAATGACACCATGTGGTATCCGGTTGAGTAGAATAGACGACCCTCTTTCTTACCGAGGTGTCGTTATATACGTAGTCAAATGATGTGACAACATGTTTATAAAATGTTGTGCCGACCCCACTCAGAGTGGGACAAGGACATGCGAAGGAAGCGATGATGAGTGCGATGTAATAGATGGGATTGAAATAAGGATAACAATGTATCTACCTTAATAAATCATAATTTTGAATTAAGTCACTTTAATACTAAGCGTGTGATATCTCTTAATTAAAAATATGCAGGTTTACTTATGCTATTTGTGTATACCTCGACGTGCATGATGAATTGAAAATATCAATGAAGCACATAGGTTGTTGTGAAAACCCACAAGTTTAACCAAACCTAAGTCCTTAGTTGAACCTAATATCGCAAAGTAATGACAAATTACTCGTATAACTATTATGATATACACGGGTTATTATAGCTAAATTTTGTAATAATTTAGTCAGATAAACACATTTAAATAAATAAATATGGGTGACCGAGCCTTGCTGGTTAATTTTTTTACAAAATAAAAAAAGGAAACTTCAAAAAAAAAGGAAATATAATAGGGTAGGTGGGGCTCGATCCTAGGTATTTTCACTTCTCGCGACCACCCGTTCCCCGAATAAGCTACGCTAACTTGACAGTTAATAGCAAAAATTCAATTCAATATAAATTTTAGTATTTTATAATGCCCAAAAACAGGGATAAAATGATTTTTTTTAAATAAAACTTAGCAAGATCTATTTTTCTCCCCCAAAACCTCCTACATGCTGAATTTCAGGAAAATCGTTGGAACGTTTCCGAGATTCCGAAATATATATATATACCTATATATACATACAAGATTAACTCATTTAAATATTAAAGATAAATAGCCAATTTCCAATGGTTTCAATTCCTTACATAAGTTGATTTAAGCATTTAAAAAAAATCATATTCATGGACACGCGTGGTGTATATCACGTTTCCTTATTTCTTTATATATACATCCGAAAAATTAAATACAGCGTCAAATATATTAAACGGAAGTTGCCTTGACCTTCTTACATACAAAAAAGTCGTAACCATTTTAAATTCATGTTGTTCAAATGAAGTACTTTAAATATGGATTAATCTAAATTAAGTTTAAATCACATGAACAAAATAGATGATTAAAATTACTTTAGTTAGAATTAAAAGTTAATGTTTAAACCTTTTTATACGCCGTGTGGTATCCGGCTGAATAGAATAGTACCACCCTCTTTTCTTACCGAGGTGTCGTAAAAGACGACTAAGGTAAGTCGACCCGCCGTGTGGTATCCGGCTGAGTAGAATAGACCACCCTCATCTCTTACCGAGGTGTAATAGGCAACTAAGGCAAGTTGACTCATCGTGTGGTATCCGGTAAAGTAGAATAGACCACCCTCTTTCTTATCGAGGTGTCGTAAAATACGACTAAGATAAGATGATGTCAGGCAGGCGGTCGGTCGTAAAATACGTAGTCAAATCATGGGACAACATGTTTATAACATGTTTCGCCGACCCCACTTAGAGTGGGATAAGGCCAGGAAGATGATATGTTTAAACCTTGCTATATTAAGTTTAATCTATTTCGATGAAATGAAAATAAATAAACATTATAATTTTTAATTAAACTTACTAACTACTATTACTAATTATGACATAAAACGTTAAATTCCGCACTTGAATAATAGAATTAAAAATTTTCATTTAGCACACATCCATGAAAAGAGAATGAATATCAAATAAAATCTTAAAAAGATATTTTATTTTAAAGAAATAGATACAAAAATAATACCGTGCAAAATAATGACCTCTGTTGCACTTAGGAGTGCTCCATAGCTCGGGGGCAAATGTCACTGTGTAATTTTTTTTGCAACATTTCTTGTATATAAACTGACGCGTAACATGTTCAACTATAGTCAAACATCGACATTCAAAACAGCAACAATGGTAGCTAAGGTACAAGAAATTTATTTAGAACCGAAAACATAATATGTTAATTATTAATTAAATAGTTTTTAATGGCTTAAACAACACTATTAATTAACTTCGATTATTTGCAGTTCGTCATCGTTCTCGCTATGGCCGTAGCAGCCAATGCGGCTCTGATCCCCGCAGCCAACTACGCATACGCTGAGCCCGAAGCACCAGCACACTACGAGTTCCAATACTCAGTGCACGATGGCCAGACCGGGGACGTGAAACAACAGCAGGAAGCACGCGCTGGAGACGTCGTACAGGGTTCTTACTCTCTGGTGCAACCTGACGGAGTACACCGCATTGTCGACTACACCGCCGATAAAGTAAACGGATTCAATGCCAACGTTCGCTACGAAGGACAATCCATCGCTGCTCCCGCTAAAGTCGCCTACGCCGCTCCCGTAGCCAAGGTCGCCTACGCTGCTCCCGTTGCCAAGATCGCCTACTCTGCCCCAATCTCCTACGCCGCGCCCGTTGCTAAGGTTGCATATGCCGCACCTTTAGCTCAAGTGTCTTACTCTTCTCCCGCCATCTCCTACTATCACTAGATAATTTGATATTTATTGTTTAAGATAATTTATATGTTGTAAAATAGTTGCAAATAAATTTTGTTTAAGATTTTATGTAAGAGTATCATTCTTTCATCTATTATAATTCACAATGTGGACACCTGTCTAGTTCTAGCAAGCGTCTCTTAATTAAATAACTTCATAATTCAGAATATAACTGTAATTCAATTCATATAAAAAAAACAATATCGTTATAATTAAGTTCAATTTATCCTTTACTAGAATATTAACGATTTTACTAGAGTTTCCTTCTAATGAGTAAATGAACAGTGTAATTGATTCATAAATTGAGGCAATTCAAAACTTATACTTTACTTCTTAATAAAAACGTGACAGCGGATGTAACTGAGGATCACAATTTTACTGAAATTTCTTTAACTAAAATAATATCAAAAGTAATAATAAAATTATTTATAGCAAAATAATTTTATTATTACTTTTGTATTATGGATCTCCGCAAAGTAAGGCCTAATTATATAAATTACTTAAAATAATATCAACAGTCTCCAACGAATTTTTCTACTTTATGAAATCAGCCAAATAGACTGAAACGTTATCAAATAATCTCGCATAAATGATTTTTTAATTATCTTACGGTACTCCGTAAGATCAATAGAGATACTTCTCTATTGCTGTACTTAATTTATTTATACTAATTTATAACAAACCTGGCTATGCAATGACGTGGTTCAGTGTATTTTAAACTTCCGCGCTCTTAACATTTTGCGCCCCGTTTTACAGCGTCATCGGGCGGGACGGCAGAAGCATCGCCGTCGGTCGTTAAATACTTACACAGAAACAATTCAAAATGTAATATAGTTTTGGTATCTTACTTGAACTTATGAAACTTTTATGTTTACTGTAAATGTCATATACCAAAAATACAGTAAACAAGTTTTATATGTATATAAAAGCTCTTTATTATTTAACATATTGTAACTACGCATCGCCCAGATTAGGCTATACTGTAAGTTTGAATTTGCTCATTGAGAGAGAAATTATGTTAATTCACCGATGGGCAGAGGACCAATTTGTTACTATAACGATAATTTCCTACTAAAATCTCGATATTCCGTGCACTCTTTTGATACGAGAATAAAACAAAAAAATAAAAATAAATAGAAAAAAGTACCACCCTCATTTCTTACCGAGGTGTCGTAAAAGGTGACTAAGGGAAATCGATCCGCCGTGTGGTATCCGGCTGAGTAGAATAGACCAAGCTCATTTCTTACCGAGGTGTCGTAAAAGGCGACTAAGGTAAGTTGACCCACGTTGTGGTATCGGGTTTAGTAGAATGGACCACCCTCTTTCTTACCGAGGTGTCGTAAAATACGACTGAGGTAAGTTGACGTCAGGCAAGCGGCCGGTCGTTAAAACGCAGCCAAATTATATGACAGCATGTTTATAACATGTTGTGCCGACTCCACTTAGAGTGGAATAAAAGCCGGAAGATGATGATGATAAAAATATACTAATGATAATATAAAATATACTCTTTTTCGCATTTCATTTATTTCAAACAGTTTTTTTTTCAATTTTTTAAAAATAACTAGAAATGCATTAGATTTACACGAGAATGCTCCTTTCCAATACGAGTTCTTAGGTCTATTAGTAGATAACTGTAGAATGAATGAATGAACTGTATGAAAATTAATACAATATTAAAGGTGATGGTTTTCGCACCACCCGGTATTTTACACTATACCTTTCCATACAATAATGAAATCGTCACCTCTAGTCATCAATTGGAGCATATTATTATAATTTTCTGCTGAAGTTTTCATAATTTTGTATACCTACTCTGTTTATACTATATTACACAATACCTATAGCCTTTTCTTCTAGTTTCGTTTGATATAAATCTTCCTTACATATGTATGAATTCAGTCCAAAATTGTGTATTATCAATAAGAGCTTTTAAATCTAGTTAATTGTTTAACCGAGACCTTTGTGTGAAAAAATTGATAAATCTGAACCAGAACTTTACTATTTGAAATTTTTGCACAAGTGTTGTAATAATATACTCTAGTGGTAAAACTAAAGTGGTTACAAATATTAATAGTTCTTGCAAAACTTGAATTGTTTTAATACAAATTCATTGCGACTGCAATGCTTAGTCAAAACAAAACAGACACATTAAAGTTAAAGAACACATTGTGTGTATTAGTTAATAAAATAATTTATGAATATACGGAACTTGCGTTGATTTTAAGGCTTTAAAACTGATCGATTTATATTAAATACTAAATATATAGATTAAAAAAAATGGTAAGTGTGGTATAACGACCTCCCTTGCACTTCAGAATGCCTTATAGCTCGGGGGCAACTATATGTCACTATGCGTAAATTTTTTGCAACAATTTTTGTATAAATACTGACGCAGAACATGTACAACTATAGTCAAACATCGACATTCATAACAGCAACAATGGTAGCTAAGGTACAAGAAATTTATTTAGAACTCAAAACATAATATGGTAAAAGTAAGTAGCGGCCTGTTACTATCCCACTGCTGGGCATAGGCCTCTTCTCTCCGTTATTGGAGAGTAGGATTGGAGCTAAGACCTACCACGCTGCTCCAATGCGGATTGGTAGGTTACACATATCTCCAGAATTCTCTAGAGATATGCAGGTTTCCTCACGATGTTTTCCTTCACCGAAAAGCGTGTGATAAATTGCAATTATCAATTAGACACATAAGTTTTAATAGAAAAACTCATTGGTGTCTGCCCGGGTTTGAACCCATGATCGTCTCTAGAGATTCACACGGTCGCACCGCTAGGCCATCACAGCTTTTTAAAAAAAAAAAACATAATATGTTAATTATTATTTAAACAGTTTTTAATGGTTTAAGCAACATTATTAATTAACTTCGTTTATTTGCAGTTCGTCATCGTTCTCGCTCTGGCCGTAGCCGCCAATGCGGCTCTGATCCCAGCAGCAAACTACGCATACGCTGAGCCCGAAGCGCCCGCACACTACGAGTTCCAATACTCAGTGCACGATGGCCAGACCGGGGACGTGAAACAACAGCAGGAAGCCCGCGCCGGAGATGCCGTACAGGGCTCCTACTCTCTGGTGCAACCTGACGGAGTGCACCGTATTGTCGACTACAGCGACGACGGCGTGCACGGATTCATTGCCAATGTCCGCTACGAGGGACAAGCTATCGCCGCTCCCGCTAAAGTCGCCTACGCTGCTCCCGTAGCCAAGATCGCGTACTCCGCCCCAGTTTCCTACGCTGCTCCCGTTGCCAAGATCGCTTACTCCGCCCCAATCTCCTACGCCGCGCCTGTTGCCAAGCTGGCGTATGCCGCACCTGTCGCTCAAGTCTCTTACTCTTCTCCCGCCATCTCCTATCACCACTAGTTTATTTATTGTTGATATTTATTATTTAATTTATTTAAAAATAAAATAATTGCAAATAAATGATTTGTTAAAGATTTTATCTAAGAGTATTATTCTATAATATCACTGTTATTTTTTATTAAATAATTTTTCATCAATATATGAAAATTTTAAATCAATTAATTAAATTACGTTTACAATTTACGCTGTACACTTGTGTTACGTTATAAATTAAAAGCTTACATTGTACAGCTGTAGAGCTTTTAATTTGTAACTAGCGATCTATACTGACTTTGAACTGGTAAATTCACTTATAAAGCATATTAGAAATGAGATGTGTGAAAAATATACTTGCACTTCAGAAACCGTCGGGAATAGAACCCGCGGACCGCGGAGATGAAGATAGGGTGAATGCCACCTGCGCCAATAGGCCAAATGATTATAGTTCTACTAGGTTGTATCTCAAGTACGTAAAGAAGAAACCTATTTTAAAGAGAATGTATAAAATAAGCCAAAGCAGTTTCACGCATTGTCTACATTACTAACAAGTAAACAATTTAGAAGGACTCTTCATATCTTTCTATATTACATTACAAAATCGGAATTTCTATTATATAAATATTGATTACTATAACCAAGATCGCATTAATTTTCGATGTGTTCGGCGTTAGAAGAGGCACTCTAGGGCACTTAGGACGACGTTTACCGACTTTAATAGAGTTAACTGCGCTCTATTCTCCGCAAATCGCAATCTCAGTAATGCTTCCATGCTCGCTCGTTCCATTCGGTGACATTTTAAAAGACAGCAGGGCTCACAGCTCTATTTTCAATACCAAAAATATATAATATCCAAAAAAAAATCCGTTGGCTGCCGTTGGTTCGATAAAATCTTCCCTACGTAATTAGAAATTGAAAAGTTGAGTATTTATTTTTATATTTTATTTTTGAAAGTGATTAAATAACAGAAAAAATGTACAAGTTATATCAATCTTAAATTATGTACTTATACGCTAGAACTAAACAAATCATGCCCACGTGGAATGGTCCCAAGAATACTGGCAGCGTTTCCGCGCTAAATCGCTAAGCTGATTCTTTGTGCGAAAAAGGAATAAAGTAAAGTTAAAAGTTGATAAATTTTATCTCATTTTAAAAGGAACTCTTAGGTCTGGTGAAATGAAACTGCAAATTGCAAAAATGATAACCATTGTTACAATATATCTATAGATCGGCCATTTTTAGAAAACTGCATACTCAAATTATTAATATCAACCAAAAGAATATAAATTGCATTCAGTTGTCACGATAATTAGTTTTTAAATGAACATATATGGGACCATCACATCAGTCCGTCTCCAAAGTAAGTAACTCAATACTTGTGTTATGAGTAACAGGTAAGTGGTAAATATACATATATATATTTTTAAACACATACCTTAATACATAATATATACACCTAGACTCGAAGAAACAAAGAAATGTTTATAGAAAATGTAGGCTCTCGGCGATAACCGAACCCGCGACCCCTGGAACTAAAGGCATGGTCACTCCTAGATACGCCAACGGGCCTTTCAAGTTAGACATAAAGTTACAAATAAGTGTGATAAGTTAATAATAGAATGTAAGAAGTCAAATTATGTCTTTCAAATCTTTAAACCATTTTGATGATCAACTATTTGATTGGTTCAATTATATTTAACTAAAACATAACATGACATACGCGATCGAAAGCATGTATAGGTTTATGACACTTCCATATTCCCACACTAATAGGTATATCCGAAAGTTTAAAAAAGCGGCAACTAATTCAAAAAGGAAGTGGCAAAAACCTTCTATAAGTAGATTCATAAGTTACTCGGTCAAGTTCAAGTTATATAGTTTAAATACTTTCTCTTTTTACCTTTGAACTACTATATTATTTTACGTGTAACATAATTATGTACATAATTAACGACATTTAAATAAGCTTGTTTCACACAAAGATTAAAAGATCGTTTCAGAACGAAGATATTTCTGTAATAGTCTACATTAAATTGTTATTTAATTTTAATTCTGATTTAAAATATAATCCTGTATATCTAATAATAATAACTTTAATATAAAAAATCTGTTATATGTTCTCGATTTGTCCATATTTACACATAATTCATTCATTTACACATTATTTCACATAAGGTTGTTCAGATCTGTTTGTAGGAGTCATGGCGGCTTATCTTATCTTAATAAGATATTTCAAGTATTATTTACCATCTTAAGTATTGGTCGATTGTAAATTTTACTCCGAGTTTAACTCGAAGGGTAAAAAAGGACTTAGAAAAGAGGAGTACTCAGGAAGAATATTTATAAGTTAATTAGACGCATAGACCCTCATTTTATACCGAGGTATCGTAAAAGGAGACTAAGGTAAGAAATGAGGGTGGTCTATTCTACTCAGCTGAGTAGAATAGACTACCCTCATTTCTTACCGAGGTGTCGCAAAAGGCGACTGAGGTACGTTCACGCTAGGCAGGCGGTCGGTACTAAAATATTTAGCTAAATCATGTGACAACATGTGCATAGCATGTGTGCCGACCCCATTCTAAGTGGGACAAGGGCAGGAGAATGATAAGTATTTATGGGTAAAATAAATTTACTAGATGAGAATGAAAAATAATTTCATCGGAATCATTTAAGTAATCTAATTATATTTTAATCAAAAACTAATACTTCGAATACCACACTACGATCATATGTTATTCCAATCGCTAAATATTGACCTCTAGTGCACTTAGAAATGCTCTATAGCTCGAGGGCATTAGTGTCACTGTGCAAAAATTTTTAGCAACAATTTTTGTATAAAAACTCAAGCGAAACACCTACAATCATAGTCAAACATCGACATTCACAACAGCAACAATGGTAGCTAAGGTGACAGAAATTAATATCTAAATTCTAAACTTAATAATAAAACGATTATGTTTAATTGAGCACATTTTATACGGATATAAAAATCTTTTATTCAATTAATTTTATTTTATATTTACAGTTCGTCATCGTTCTCGCTATGGCCGTAGCCGCCAATGCCGTGGCTCTGATCCCAGCAGCCAACTACGCATACGCTGAGCCCGAAGCGCCCACACACTACGAGTTCCAATACTCAGTGCACGATGGCCAGACCGGGGACGTGAAACAACAGCAGGAAGCCCGCGCTGGAGACGCCGTGCACGGCTCCTATTCTCTGGTGCAGCCCGATGGCGTACACCGCATTGTCGACTACACCGCCGATAAAGTAAACGGATTCAATGCCAACGTTCGCTACGAAGGAAAGCCCATCGCCGCTCCCGCTAAAGTCGCTTACGCCGCTCCCGTTGCCAAGATCGCCTACGCCGCCCCTGTTTCCTACTCTGCTCCCGCTGCAAAGATCGCCTACGCCGCTCCCGTTTCCTACGCTGCTCCCGTAGCCAAGGTCGCCTACGCCGCTCCCGTTTCCTACGCTGCTCCCGTAGCCAAGGTCGCCTACGCCGCTCCCATTGCAAAGGTCGCCTACTCTGCCCCAATCTCCTACGCCGCGCCCGTTGCCAAGGTGGCATATGCCGCTCCTCTCGCTCACGTCTCTTATTCTTCCCCCATCATCTCCTATAACCACTAGTTTAATTATTCCTGATATTTATTATTTAATAGCGAAATAGTTGCAAATAAATTATTTGTTTAAGATTTTATACAAGAGTATCATTATTCCCTCAAAAATGCTGTAATTCTGGGTCTGACATTTTAACGGAAAGGTTCATATCATCCTAATGTATTAGGTGATTTCATCATCTGGTTTTCGTTCGGTTTCAATTATATATCAATCAAAGTACTAATATTACCTATAAAATTATATTCACTTGAAAATTGTTAAGTAACTGTGACTAGTATTGTGGGTTTGACAAGGTTTTAAAAGGTGGGTTTTATTTATTTAGAAGGCCAAAAATATTATGCAGATTATAGAATACATATTAATACGACGTTATTCCCTATACCCCTAACTTCGGGCTTATTCACATAAGTTTATTTAAATAAATAGTATTTTGAATTAAATTATATTCAACTTCTTAACTTTTTAATTGGGACTGGTAATTTTCAAAATATTATAAGTTATCAAATTTTAATGTATATCTTACTTTAGCCTTAGTTGCTTTGCTATATTTAATATTATAATGTCCTTAAATCAATTCGGCCGAACTTGTTACATCAATGATGTAAGTAATTAATTTCTTACATCAGATTTCAACAGATGTAGTTGAAAATAGCTACCAAAATGAACCCGTTAATTTTGAATACAACTTTTGAGTAATTTGTACCTAGTAATTGCTGGCAAACATTATGACCGACATGACAGGTTGTAAGTTATTTTCCGCATAAATGCGTCAATGATTGGTTACGACGCGACGTATCTACAGAACCGTGTTTCTCCCAACTTCCCAAACAAAATACCTTTAATATTTAAATAAGTTAATCTTGTATAATAAATATACATTTTCTGAATTTCGAAAACGGCGTCATTTTCATGAAATTCAACACGTAGGGGGATTTGAGGGGAGAAAATAGATCTAGCTAGGGTTCATTAAAAAAAACGTCATTTTATCCGTTTCCAAGCACTGAAAATGTAAATGATATTTTAGCTGTCATTTGTAAAGTTGTGATAGCTCAGTGGTGGGCGGACTAAAGAAGTGAAAAAATCACCAACCCAAAGTTTTATACATTTGGTTAAGTATGCTAAAGTATCTTTAATATTTAAATGAGTTAATCTTAAAACTTCACTTAAGGCTTCAACGATTTTACTGAAATTCAGCATGTAGGGGGTTTTGGAGGAGAAAAATCGATCTAGATAAGTTTTATTTAAAAAAAATGTCGTTTTATCACTGTTTTCGGGCTCTAAAATTTTTTGAAATTTACGTTAATACAATCACAATTTTTCGCTGTCAAATGTAAAGTCATGGTAGTTCTTTTGGGAAACGGGCGGTTTAGAGAGGTGAAAATACCTAGGATCGAGCCCCACCTGCCCTATTATTTGGTCTTTTCAATTTTTTTTTTATTTCTTTTTTACATCATTTTAAAAATTACCGAACAAGGCGCGTTTACCCAGGTGCTATACATAATATATACTTAGATAGTATATATGGGACAATTATACACACGATTGTCCGTCCCCAAATTCAATAACTTAATACATGTGTTATGGATGTCAGACAACTGGTACATATATACAAATATAATTTGAAATACATTCTTAA
Organism: Morpho helenor; assembly: GCA_029227775.1. Classification (NCBI taxonomy): domain Eukaryota; kingdom Metazoa; phylum Arthropoda; class Insecta; order Lepidoptera; family Nymphalidae; genus Morpho; species Morpho helenor. The sequence goes on from JARGCU010000006.1 coordinate 11,141,554, forward strand.
ATTCAAATATACACCCAGACTCGAAGAACCAACAAATTGTTTATAGAAAATGTTGGCTCTGGGCGGGAACCGAACACTCGACCCGCGGAGCTAATAGCTGTCTAAAAGGCTTTAAAAAAATAATGACTAAACTAGACAGCTTTACAAGTGTATATGCAAAGATGTGCTATCAAAAGACATTCAAATATTACCTTTTTTAGGCGTATAACATTTCGCCGATTTATCCTCAATAGTGTAATATAGCATAATTGACTGATATATTACAAGCTTATTTTACCTTATGACCTTACTATGATTACTATCTCCTATTCTAAGCTCACTACATCTGCGCGTGGTTTCATTACGCAAGAAAATAACAATACTTAAAATTATCATTCTTCGTAAAAATATATATTACTTAGAAGTTATGTATCTTCGTTTGGGCCAATATAAGCGTTTAAGTACCCGTCTAAGATGTCGTAAAAGGCGACAAAGGTAAGTCGACCCGCCGTGTGGTGTCCGGCTGAGTATAATATATCACCCTCATTTCATACCAAGGTGTCGTAAAAGGCGACTAAGGTAAGTTGACCAACCGTGTGGTATACGGTTGAGTAGAATAGACCATCCTCTTTCTTACCGAGGTATCGTAAAATACGAATAAGGTAAGTTGACGTCTGACAGGCGGCCGTTTGTAAAATACATAGCCAAATCATGTGACAACATGCTTATAACATGTTGTGCCGACCCCACTTATAGTGGGATAAGGGCAGGAGAATGATGATGATAAGCATTGAAGCACCCTGAATCATGAAATAAGTGTATTTTATCTTTGCCTATCTGAAAGTAAAATGGGAATATTTTATATCCTATATGTTACTCAGGTGTATAAGGTGAGAAGGAGGATTTTACTAAGAATTAGGGTTTAATTTACCGCGAAGTTTTAATCAAATTTTAAACAATTACTATTGTTACAGCTGCTCTATGAAGATTTTGGATCTATACAATTATATGCCTATAACATAACATCCAAAATTTACAGAGACAAACCAGAGTAAGTTTCAACATTATTTTTTATAGCATCTACTTAAAGGTCTGTGAGATTTTACATTACGGCCAATGTACAAACACGACCTTACATTCTTATGATATATATAGATTCTAAAGGGCAGTGCGTACAACTTCGTAACAGACGAACGCAGAAAGAGCAAATTGCGATTTTATTGGTCCGATTGCGTCACACCATGTCACAGACAAGTCTACCAAGGTGTTCATATAGGCAGTACACGAATCGTGATCTACTTACGGATAAATTCCGAGTAAATCGGCAACCTTCACCTCGTCAATTGTAGCTTGTTAATTAGTGTATGTTCGATAGCCCGCGGCTGGTGCCTAACGTGTCGCCAATAGTATAAAATCATATGTGATCTTCGGACAGGCACATTCAATCTTCGACTACCACAGCAGCAACAATGGCAGCTAAGGTAAAGGAACATATATTTTTATCCATACGAGAGATTGTTACTTTATAGAAATTTATTTCACGGTACACCGTGTACTCCAAACGAAAGCATATAATTTATTTTTATGGAAATATTTAAGTATGTGATATTGAAAATCTAACAGCTCATTCTATGGTTTATCCCTTACAACTCCTTAGGGACAAACCCATACCATCATAGGCACTAGGGTGAATTAGTTAGATATAATAAAAACTTTTAACAAAATTTTATGCTACTGTTAACTGTTCAGAAGCTCCCTCGTCTGAAATCAATCCTGCCGACACAATCAGTTCATGCTTATCATAAATATGCATTATCGTCGAGACTGGACCAGTATTCTTATCTCAATCGGACATTAGGAAGTGGGTTAAATTTAACTTGCAAGATTCCACCTTACATACATAAACGGCAAGTTAAATAAAAGCTTTTTATAACAATTAGTTAACTACTTTTATCGGAAACTTGCAACAATACCCGGGGCCGAGAGGAAACCAAACAGGTATAAAAAAGTACCTCCAAATATCACTTGCTGATTCAATTAGGCGTTACAACTCTCCAATGATTTGCCTATCCTGAGTTAAATATGATTGAATTTATTCCAGCATCCATTAAATACTCCGATTTCTTGCTGTGAATTGCAAAGAGAAAAATTGTCTAATAATAAATCTGTTTGTGTTTTGCAGTTCGTAATCATTCTTGCTCTGGCCGTTGCCGCCACTGCTCTTCCCGTAGTACCTGTGGCCAAATACGCGTACGCTGAACCCGAAGCGCCCGCACACTACGAGTTCCAATACTCAGTGCACGATGGCCAGACCGGGGACGTGAAACAGCAGCAGGAAGCCCGCGCCGGAGACGCCGTGCAGGGCTCCTACTCTCTGGTGCAACCTGACGGCGTGCACCGCATTGTCGACTACAGCGACGACGGCGTGCACGGATTCATTGCCAATGTCCGCTACGAGGGACAAGCTATCGCCGCTCCCGCTAAAGTCGCCTACGCCGCTCCCGTCGCCAAGATCGCCTACTCCGCCCCAGTTTCCTACGCCGCTCCCGTCGCCAAGATCGCCTACTCCGCCCCTGTGTCCTACGCCGCCCCTGTAGCTAAAGTAGCCTACTCTAGCCCTCTATCCTACGCTGCTCCAGTTGCGAAGGTAGCGTATGCTGCTCCCCTCGCCCACGTCTCTTACTCTTCTCCCGCCATCTCCTACCACCACTAGACTGTTCAAATCCATGTTGACGCTTAATTTATTTATTGATGTTATATAAATAGATAGTAATAAATTATTTGTTTATGTTGTATTTGCTTTTTTTATTAGCTACAGTGTTAATGGGTCCATACCAGTACCAAAATACAAAACCTAATTTTTTTTTACTTAGTTTTTTTGGGTTTACATAAAGTTTTACAAAAAAAAGACGCTCACAAACTTTTACCTTTATAATATTACTAGAATATTCTACTATATCTTCTATTGAGTTTTCCACAAACGATTCTCGACTATACAAGAACACGTTATCGTTAGCGTACAATAAATAGTATAAATCACTCTATTTTCCATCAGAGTTATGATATAGGTACACAAAATGTACTGTCAAATTTATTAGCGAGGCGACTGGTCCTGGGGACTGGTGTGGGGAGGGTGGACCGCACCTGAATTATTCATAGAGCCACATAGTGATTTCATCTCATTGAATCGAACTGCCGGCGGCCGTGATTACGACAACGATACCTCCGCTCGAACCCTGGACAATAACGCTATCAACTAACATTATGACGGATAAGAATCGGCAACTATTCTAATAGACATAGGCAACTGACAGTATTCTGATAATTCCAAAGGTTTTTAGCGTAGAAGCAAAATTTTCGGTGAAGATGCGAGATGAGATGCAGAGAACAGAGCGCAGATACTCTACTAGCTTCGGTAAACCTCGTTAGGGTCTTCTCTATGAGCCTCGATTATGGCTGAGAGCGACTTGCAGTAATGAGTAGTGATGAATATGTTGCCGCCACTGACGTCTGCTTATTTTATAGCATCACAGTCATGAAACAAAGCCCTTTTTGATTAAAATGGTAGCAACACTGTGCCGTTGTTGTTTTTGTTTGTCTTCCTTTTGATAAAACGTTTCAGTGACATTTAGTCTTTGTTAGTTATTTAAGAGAAGTGTATCTCGGAGCGGGAATTGTGGTATTCCATTATATCGTGTTATTGTCAAAAGAGTGCGTTAACACATAGTTCGAAAAACCGATCAACAGAACATAAAGATTTTGAGTAGTGACCTCGCACTAAATATAGCAATGAATGACCACTTTAAGTGGTTTTAAGTCTCAACAAAGTCCCACAGACGACCTGATTTTAACACAAAGTCGTGTATCGTGGAAAACCCTTATGGCTACATTGAAAGCATATCTATCAGTTAAAAAGAAGACTTTATTGAACTATTTTGATAATGCAGATTTGGTAGCCTAAGAGATGGATAGGCGATCTCAAATGATTTGCGAAGAGCCGTTCTAAGGGTTTTCTTTTATTAACCGTCCAATAATGGAGGTCTTTAGATTGAAAAATAGCAAGTTAGTGATAAAAAAAAGTAAAGTAAGTAACGGCCTGTTTCTATTCCACTGCTGAGAATAGACCTCTTTTCTCCGTTTTTGGAGAGAAGGTTTGAAGCTATGACCTACCACGCTGCTCCAGTGCGGATTGGTAGGTTACACATATCTCCAGAATTCTCTAGAGATATGCAGGTTTCCTCACGATGTTTTCCTTCGCCGAAAAGCGTGTGATAAATTGCAATTATCAATAAGACACATAAATTTTAACAGAAATCTCATTGATGTCTGCCCGGGTTTGAACCATGACCTCCTCGGAAGAGTCGCACGGTGTTACCGTTGGGCTACCACAGCTTCATGATCGTTTCTTTTAACCTATTTTATCTTGTCACGGTTAGTGATAGTTAGTAAATACCTAAATAAATAGTGATAAGATAAAATAAATGATCACTAACTGTGATAAAATAAAATAAATTAAAAGAAACGATCAAACAACTACCCTAGTCCGCCGCGTTCACTCACCGCTAGCAGGTAAAAATGAAGAGATTGGTTTTTATCAGTGCCGCGGCACAAATTGAATGTAAAGTTGATTTCCCGACGGGCCCGGCCGCGTAATTCCCCGCAAATTAAGCTGATACCGATTCACTTGCTACCAATGTAAATATTTTCGATAAATGCCTCCATTATATTTACACGTTCTATTCGATGATTCAATAGATACGCGATACTGGTCGGTTGTATATTTTAACGTAATTTGGTTGTGATGGATCTACTATGACAGCCCCTGAATCTAATTTAGTAGAAAGTATCCCATAAGATACTTATAGTTTAAACGTCAATTGCTTTTGCATATTGCAACTAGGACAAAACTACACTGTTTAATAAAAGGCAGTGAAATTTATGCAAGTACTTTCCAATCCTCAAATTAAACTTACCACTGGTAAAGAAAGGTCACTCTTTTCAAAAATATTAATTTAAATAATACATAACTATTGCATAACTCAAAAAATCATACTTAAGTAAGTAAGTAAGTAGCGGCCTGTTACTCTCCCACTGGGAATAGGCCTCTTCTCTCCGTTTTTGGAGAGAATGATTGGAGCTAAGACCTACCACGCTGCTCTAGTGCGGATTGGTAGGTTTCATTTATTTGCTAGAATATGAATAATATACAGAGATGTTGTTATTTTAAAAGGCACAAACATATTCTACTGTTACACAGCATGCAAATTTTAGTGTCAATTATATTCGAATATGGATAATTTAAAATTTTAGATACAAAATGTCATAAAGCATCAGAACATCATTTTCCCATGTAAGTATTTTACATAAAATCCTCAATACCCGAAATATAATCCACCGATCTGAACCGACACTATTGCAGGATTACGCAACAGTAACTGGCAACATCTATAATAGACAAAATCCTCTTACCGCCAAAAATTAATCAAGAAGCCCTACGGCTTACCGGGGCGGCTTTCTCGCTTTGTACACATCAAATCAATACTTGTCGCAAGCTTATCTGTTATGGTGGCTTTTATACTATTTCTTCTCATATTTATCTTTGTGGTAATACTTTTATTTGGACATGTATATATTTTATCATGTTGAAAGTTATCTTTAATATTTAAGTGAGTTAATCTTGTATGTATACACGCCGTGTGGTATCCGGCTGTATAGAATAGTACCACCCTCATTTCTTACCGAGGTGTCGTAAGAGGCGACTAAGGTAAGTCGACCGGCCGTGTGGTATCCGGCTGAGTAGAATAGACCACACTCATTTCTTACCGAGGTGTCGTGGAAGGCGACTAAGGTAAGTTCACCCACCGTGTGGTATCCGGTTGAGTAAAAAGACCACCCTCTTTCTTACCGAGGAGTCGTAAAATACGACTAAGTTAAGTTGACTAAGTCAGGCAGGCGGCCGGTCGTAAAATACGTAGCCAAATCATGTGACAACATGTTTGTAGCATGTTGTGCCGTCCCCACTTAGAGTGGGATAAGGGCAGGAGGATGATGAATCTTGTATGTATATATATATATTTTCGGAATCTTGGAAACACCTCCAACGATTTTCCTGAAATTTAGCATGTAGGGAGTTTCGGGAGAGAAAAATCGATCTAGCTAGCTAGGTTTCATTTAAAAAAAGGTAGTTTTATCGCTGTTTTCGGGAAAATGCTAAAATTTATGTTAAATTCAAAAGATAATTTTCGTCATTAAATGTCAAGTCACGATAGCTAATTTGGGGAACGAGCGGTCTAGATAGACGAAAATACCTATGTTCGAGCCTCAACTATTTTTAAATCTTTTTAAAAATTACCGAAGACTGAGTTACCAAGGTACCTACTAAAAATATTTTTTTTTTCAAAATCGTATCGTGTCGTACATATGTATTTAAAATTATATATGAATTTGCCAGTTGTCTGTGTACCATTTTTTTTTTTTTTATGTCAGGAAAACCCATTATGGGTCATCACCGCCCGACGGGGACGAGCGGCGCGTATGTCGGACTCGCACCGACTAAAAACCTGACAGTGCTCCATCACGCTGCTGGTGGCGGGGACAGGGTACCTATGAAGACATTGCCCCCATCCCCGCCAGCAGCAGCTCTGTACCCCGGAGAGCGCCACCTCCGGGTTGGGGCCTCTCTTAACAGTGGCCCCTCCCTCCGCTAATCGATGCATGGGGAGCACCAGATGCATCGACCGCCTCGGGGACCTAACTCCAGCGAGCGTCCGATACCCCGTTCGGACCGCTCGGAGGTAATCTGTGTACCATAACATAAGTATTAAGTTACTTACTTTGGGGACGCACCAACCGTGTGTGTAATTGTCGTATATACATATTTATCTATACTAATATATAAAGCTCAAGAGTTTGTTTGTTTGATTGTTTGAACGCGGTAATCTCAGGATCTGGACCGATTTAAAACATTCTTTGAGTGTAAGATAATCCATTTATCGAGGAAGGCTAAAGGCTATATAATAGCATGCTAAGATGAATAGGAGAGAAGAAATAAAATATTACGAAAACGGCAAAAATTAAAGCTTTCTTTGCGTGTGCTAAGTAAACGGTGAAAGTTATTGAAAAATCATGTATTACATAATTATTCTGAAAGTTTTTAATAAAAGTCCGCGACAGCATATGTCTAGCTTTTAAGGTTAACCCACTTTAATCAATTCTTATGGTTATCAAAAGACTGTATTACTGTATTGATCTTTCCAAGCGGGCGGAGCCGCTAGCGATTGCTAGTATTTATTTATTTAAAATCGTAAAAAGGCGAGGACAGTCGTTGTCACTGGAAAATTATTTATCATAAGTATTTTGTTATTACTGGCTTTTACGCGTGACTTCGTTCGCGTGAACTGTAGTAGCGTGTTGTAGCGTAATAGGTTGATAATAGATGACGCTTTTTAGGGTCATCCTATTCCTGTAGAATTAACAGGATACAACGGACTATCTTGCCAGTATTTTTTTTAAATTGACCGCGGAGTGTATAATTATTTTTTGCAGTAGCAACATTCTAAAATCATGTACAACAGATTGCGATGATTCAACAATGCTTATTATTATAGCATAATTTTGATTTCTAGATGTCAATAATTTTTAGCAACTGAGACGTTTTTTGCAATAGTATGTATAGTTATACGATAGTAGCTATAGCTATACGATAGAAGTTATAGTTATACGATAGCAGTTATAGTTATACGATAGTAGCTATAGTAGGAAGGTTGTAGGCATGCCTGTAATTATCATAAATAATGATATTGGAGGATGAAATTCATATACTAATCGTTGTTATAATCACACATAAAAAAGAGATAGATAATAAATCTCATTTGCTTTCTGTCTATTGTAATAGGGCATATTTTAAACTGACTTCCCAACTCTAGCATAATAATGAAACATGTACCAGCAAGGTTATGTTGGAATTTAATTCTAGAAATCTTGTTAAGAACTAAATTCAATTTTATTGAATATTTTTATTGAATAGAATTTACCAACTTGAAAATATGAAGCCTGAGTGAAATTATAAGATAGAAATTAAAACAACTATTAAATGTTCTAACATATTTACTTGTTATCATTCTTAGGCGGTAAAGGACATTCATAAATATTTAACATTTTGTCTTTGCCGACGGACAACAATTTATTACTTTCAAAATTAAACTGGAGATCCCATACCTGAAACAATTATTCATAATAATGAATTTATCTATGGCACAACAATACACAAGCACCGCACACATTCACCACCACAATCTCAAAGCGATTGCGAAATTGCGAAGCTTTGCGATTTTGTCGTGAGTCTATCTCCTGACGATGCTTCGGTTACGGGGCGAAATAATTGTTGAGATTGTGGCGGTGAATGTGTGCAGTGCTTGTGTATTGTTGTGCCATCGGTGTCGGGTAGTGCATGAGTTCTTACAAATTCTGCATGTATCAGGTATGAGAACGAATAGTATACTCTACATTTAGCATTACATATATTTCCTTTTATCGCGGATTATAGCAAAATAATACTCTCATTACTTTTATCTTTTTTTTTTTTTTTTTTTCTCATTTAAAGAGCTTAGTCACTTACGTGACTATGTTGCTCTGGTAGGTATTAACTTAAACTTACACTACTTATATTATTTTCGCTTACTTATATTGTGCCTACTTACTCTATACATATATTTTGCCACGTCAGAAGTCGGAGTCGTCAAGCTAATGTTACACGACCCTAGTGTTCTATCTGTCTTAAAAGGTACGTTTCGCACACATTCCACTAAAATATGATGTACATCTTCTATTATACCACAGTCTGGACAATTGGGCGATGAGACCTTTTTCATTAGGTGCGCAAACATATTCAGTGGAATGTGTCCGGAACGCAAACGGAAGGCGGTAACAAGATCTTGACGACTCAATCTACTGTCAATCAATGACGCATCATAGGGTTGTGGTTGAATAGTCTTGTACCAAATACCCTTTTCTTTGGACCTTTCATCGAAGTATTCTTTCCATAATTCCTTAAACCGCTTTTTAATAAAACTTATACAATCCGTAAAGTATGGCAATACGTGCGTGTCAGTACCCTCTCTGCTAGCCTGCTTAGCATACATATCAACCTTTTCGTTACCCTTTATACCAATGTGAGCTGGGATCCAATGAAGTACAACAGTTTTGGATTTGGAAAATGATTTATGTAACAGATCTAATATGTTATAGGATATCGGCGTTCCTCGAAAAGTCGAGGTACACCGAGCCACATGTTGTAAAGCACTTTTTGCATCTGATAATATAATAAATTTATCATATTTTACTGACTGCATATATGACAAAGCCTCCCGAATAGCAATCAGCTCTGCATTACTTTTATCTTACAGTCAAACAAATTTTTCAAATCGGTAAAGTAATTCCTGAGATAAGCGCGTCCAAACAATCAAAACAAACAAACTCTTCAGCTTTATATATTAGTATAGATATAAATAATCTTACAGCAGTTTAATAACACTGTTAAAAAGAGGCTCTTGAAGATTATTTAGAAGATAAGAATGTGTGGATATAGCTCTCTTTGAACCTGTACAAGACAGTAACGACATAATGTAAATAGTATTAAGAATTATATTTTTAAAAGAGCATCCGCCGAGTTTCTTGCTGGCTCTTCTCGGTAGGAACAGCTTTCCGAACCAGCGGTAGAGTTGACGATTCAAAAGCACTTGTTTACAAGTTTATTTGAATAAAGAATATTTTGAATTTGAATTTGAATTGGAATACCGTATCTGTGTTGCAAGATTGAGATGGTATGGACATGTAATGAGGAGGGATGAAAATCATGACCAAACGTGTGTTAAATTTGAATGTGGATGGATAATGGATGGAATGTGGATAGGCCTAAAAAGAGATGGTTGGATTGTGTGAAGTATGATATGCATATAAAAGGAGTGGCGCCAGAGTTGACGAAAGATAGGACAGAATGGAAGAGAAAAACATGTTGTGCCGACCCCACTTAGAGTGGGATAAGGACAGGATGATATCTTACCGTATCTGTGTGTTCATGGAATACTTTCAACGTTTTCAGATCTTTGAGCGCCAAAACGGAGACCTTTCCGTCGGCCGCTGCCACTGCGATGCGGGTACCGTCGTTTGAGAAACGAGCTCGCAGTATCCACGTCTTGAAACGTAATTTGCTGTGTTCATTACCGCTAGCTCTAGGAAATGAAAGTTTTATTAATAATAATAAATAATTATTAGTAAGTAACGGCCTGTTACTATCCCACTGCTGGGCATAGGCCTCTTCTCTCCGTTTTTTGGAGCTTTGGAGCTAAGACCTACCACGCTGCTCCAATGTGGATTGGTAGGTTACACATATCCCCAGAATTCTCTAGAGATATGCAGGTTTCCTCACGATGTTTTCCTTCACCGAAAAGCGTGTGATAAATTGCAATTATCAACTAGACGCATAAGTTTTAACAGAAAAACTTATTGGTGTCTGCGTGGGGTTTGAACCCTAGACCTCCTCGAAAGAGGCGGACGGTATTACCGCTGGGCTACCACAGCTTGAATATAATTTAATCTTGACAAATTTTCTAAAAGGAAAAATTATGATAATATATATCCTCCTGCCCTTATCCCACTCTAAGTGGGGTAGGCACAACATGTTATAAACATGTTGTAACATGATTTGGCGGCATTTTTACGACCGGCGTTTTGACGTCAACTTACCTCTGTCGTATTTTACGACACCTCGGTAAGAAAGAGGATGGTATATTCTACTAAACCGGATACCACACGATGGGTCAACTTACCTTAGTCGCCTTTTACGACACCTCGGTAAGGATGAGGTTGGTCTATTCTACTCAGCCGGATACCACACGGTGGGTCACCTTATTATAGTCGCCTTTTATGACACCTCGGTAAGAAATGAGGGTGGTACTATTCTATTCAGCCGGATACCACACGGCAGGTCAACTTACCTGAGTCGCCTTTTACGACACCTCGGTAAGAAATAAGGTTGGTCTATTCTACTCAGCCCGATACCACACGGTGGGTCAACTTACCTTAGTCGCCTTTAAGACACCTCGGTAAGAAATGAGGGTGGTACTATTCTATTCAGCCGGATACCACACGGCGTACAAAATTATCAAGGCAATTAGTAATAAAAATATAGTACTTACACATCGAATAGTTTTACGAAGCCATCATTAGAAGCGGAGAGAAGCAGGTGAGAGGTGGGTGAAAAGTCAACGCTTCTGACAATCTCTGTGTGCGCTTCTATTGTGTGCACAAGTTTTCCCTGTGCGACGTTGAACACGTAAACTGTGCCATCTACAGATCCACTGGCTATATAATGCCCGTTCTTGCTCTAAAAATTTATATAGCAATAGAGATAAATAAATGGACTTTCTGTAACAAATATTTATTTTTTGACGTGACAACGTCTTAAATTAGGTTGCGGCTTGGAGTCACTCATGAAAAGTGTAACGCCCGCTCACGTCTGTTACGATGAGTCACCGAACGAAAGAGAGGCCCGCCGGACTGGCGAATGCCTTGCGTCTCTCTCCCACTCCAATCCATCACATTTAAAAAGACGTTGTCACGTAAAATCTTTGCCCGTAAAACCGAATTTACAGGCAACCGTTTTTTTTTATTTATCAAAACTTAACCCATAAGACATTACAGTTACCCAATACATCTTGTGGGGCTACATTGTACAAAAAAACACAATAAAGCATGCAATAATATATATAAAATAAGATAAGAAAAGAAAATAACATAAAAACATAATATTAGGTTTACTTATTCATCTTCCTGCCCTTATCCCACTCTAAGTGGGGTCGGCACAACATGTTATAAACATGTTGTCACATGATTTGGCTACGTATTTGACGACCGGCCGCCTACCTGTCGTCAACTTATCTTAGTCGTATTTTACGACGCCTCGATAAGAAAGAGGGTGGTCTATTCTACTTAACTGGATACCACACGGTGAATCAACTTACCTTAGTCGACTTTTACGACACCTCGGTAAGAAATGAGGGTGGTCTATTTTACTCAGCCGGATACCACATGGCGTATTAGGTTTACTTACTCTGTTAACTAAATGTAATTAATTTAATGAACTGAAGCGGTGGAGTATGAAACACATGGCCAACCAAGGCCGAGTTCTCCCTAACCTAAACAAGCGGAGATATAGTATAGTTAGTTTTCAAGTTAGAAAATTTATTAATAACTAGCGGTCCGGCGAGCGTTGCTGTGGCTGTCTGGTATCTATCCTCGAAACAAAACTGTCACGGACAGTTAAAAGAAATATTGCCCCGATTGCCACCAAACTTTACACAAAACACCAAGTCAGTCTTAAGATTGCCTAAAAACTTCATGATAATCGGCCCAGCCGTTTTAGAGCCGTTTCATAAACAAATACGTTCGTTTTTATATAAATAGACACTAGCTGACCGGGTAAGCGTTGTTGTGCCATTTAAATTATTTCTAGGGAATTTCTAATGTACCTATGTTATGAAAATTATCAAAATTAATAGCCCTTATCACTTAGAGCAGTGATTCTCAACCACTGTGCCGCGGCACTTTTGTGTGCCGTAAAATTTAAAAAGTGTGCGGTCAAATTTTGCAAATATATAATAATGTTAATATTATTAAATTATATCATTTAAAAAGAAAAATATTTTTATTATTAGCTTGTAATAACACCTTTATAAACGTTTAGTTATTATTGTAGTATATATTAGTTTATTTAACATTTTTGTCATCAACTATTTGTGCAGTGTGTTGTAGTAAGTAAATAATTGTTATCATTTTCTTTGTATGCCGCCAAATTTTGAAATCGTTAAATATGTGCCGCGACGAAAAAAAGGTTGAGAATCACTGACTTAGAGGTATGAAATATAGATAGTAACAGATTCTAAGACATACTGAATATGAATATAAAATTTCATAAACATCGGTCAAGTCGTTTAGGAGTATGGTAAATAACATTGTGACACAAGAATTTTATATATAAGACATATTTACCCAAGCAACACACAATGCGAACTTTCCCCTAGTATCCAGTACTCTATCTACAGTATTTTTCACTATCCCATACAGTGTAAGCTTCCCAGTGTGACTGCCGGACACAACTTGACTGCCATCTGGTGAAAATGACACCTTCCAAACATCTGTAGCACCAGTTTGTATTTCATGTACCTTGATACCAGTAGTTAGTTCCCAAATTATCAGGGTTGAATCTAAAGATGCTGAAGCTATAGCTACAACAAGGAAAAATATATGATGGCAACATTTTAAAGAAAAGGTCACAGAACACTGAATATAAGCAGGTACAGTCCTACCAACCTAACAGTACAACAAAACAGATGTCAAGGATGTGATAATTTTTAAAATGATGTAAAAAAATTAAAATAAAAAAAATTTAAAAGAGAAATGAAAAAATAATATAGTAGGTGGGGTGCGATCCTAGATATTTTCATCTCTCTAGACTGCCCGTTCACCAAATGAACTACCATGACTTTACATTCGACAGCGAAAAATTATGATTGTATTCAAAGTAAATTTCAAAAAAGTTTTAGAGCCCGAAAACAGGGATAAATCAACATTTTTTTTAATAAAACTTATCTAGATCGATTTTTCTCCACTAAAATCCCCCTACATGCTGAATTTCAGGAAAATCGTTGGTGCCGTTTCCGAGATTCCGAAAATATATATACATACAAGATTAACTCATTTAAGTATTAAAGATAACGGCAACATTTTAAAGAAAAGGTCACAGAACACCTAATATAAGCAGGTACAGTTCTACACCTAACTAACATTACAACAAAACAGATCATCGTCTTCCTGCCCTTATCCCACTCTAAATGTGGTTGGCACAACATGTTATAAACATCCTGTCACATGATTAGTCTGCGTTTTTACGACCGACCGCCTGCCTGACATCAACTTGCCATAATCGTATTTTACGACACCTCCTCCACCTATTTTACGATACCACATGGTGGGTCAACTTACCTTAGTCGCCTTTTACGACACCTCGGTAAGAATGATGATAAGAATGATAATGAGGATGGTCTATTCTACTCAGCTGGATACCAAATAGTGACTTACCTTAGTTGCCCTTTACAACAGCTAGGTAAGAAATGTGGGTGGTCTATTTAATCCTGGATACCACACTGCTCCTATAAGTGTAATCATGACTTACTATATCCATCTGGGCTGACAGCCACTGATTCAATTGCCATATAATGACCTTCCAGTGTATGGAGCAATTCTAACTTGTTATTGTTTAAACTCCATACTTTCACTAGGTTGTCCAACCCTCCAGTTACCACATAGTCCTGGCCAATCCTATCAAAAATTAGCTACTGTTATTTCCATCTAATGTCATACTTTGAATTATTAAATCAAATTAATTAAAACAAATATATCATATATAATACCTGCATATCTCTAGCGAATTCTGGAGATATGTGTAACCTACCAATCCGCATTGGAGCAGCGTGGTAGGTCTAAACTCCAAACCTTCTCTCCAAAAACGGAGAGAAGAGGCCTATTCTCAGCAGTGGGATAGTAACAGGCCCCTACTTAGTGCTACTATTTGTAATATAAATAATAAGTAATATTTATGATACAAACAAAACAAAATTTTATTACCACTGTGGCAATAGTGCTAATAAAATAAAGTTGCTGAATTATAATTATTAATTATGAATAATGAAAACAAATAAATTAAATTGTATACACCTATATCATCTCATCCTGTATCTGTCCACTGTTGGACATAGGCCTCTCCCATAGCAGGGCACTGAGCTCGGTTACTTGTAATTGGTGTTGTGTAAATGTAAATAACAAATATATCCAATATTTATGATATAAAAGTGTTATTACCACTGTGGCAGGTTTGGTGGTAAAGTTGTCTATTTAAATTGTATTTATATATTATATATCATTTGTACAAGTTTGTTTAAAAAAACAGCTTCTATGTTTAGAGCAAAAACTTAACAATGAAAAACTTTACGCAAAACAACATATATTGTAAATAAATCATCATCCTCCTGCTCTTATCCCACTCTAAGTGGGGTCAGCACAACATGTTACACACATGTTGTCATACGATTTGGCTACGTATTTTACGACCGGCCGCCTGCCTGACGTCAACTTACCTTAGTCGTATTTTACGACTCCTCGATAAGAAAGAGGGTGGTCTATTTTACTCAACTGAATACCAGATGGAGGGTAACTTACCTTAGTCGCTTTTTACAACACCTCGGTAAAAAATGAGGTTGGTCTATTCTACTCAGCCGGATACCACACGGCGTATATATTGTAAATAAATGATATAATTATTTTATAAAACTTAAAATGATTACAAAACTCACTTTGGATCCTCCGTGGATAATATTCTTGTCCACGCGCAACAATATATGGGATCATCATGTGCGTTTTCTTTTTTATTTAACAACGAATACTAAAAAATATAAAGTTAATTAATAAATCATATGGGGACAGATCTTACGATAATTTATTGTATTACTTACAACAGCCGCAGCCGGCATTCTTCAACTGAAGCAATATTACTTTACTAGTATTAAAGCAAGGTTAAGTAAATTCCTCTTAAATTACATATTAGTTTTATATTCTTTTCAAAATTAATCTAGGTACATATATGTAATTAACTTTGTTTTGGTTTCTTTTATCCTTGACAAATTGACAAATAACCATAGACAATAAACTATAATAAGAGACCAATAACTTTGCAGAAAGTTTGACAAAATCTGATCTTTCGAAAGGGTGATGAAGGGTGGGTTCAAAATCGGCCAGGCACCAATTAGTTTTTCTATTTAATGTAATGAGTCTAATTGATATCATAACATTTTGAGAAAAGCCGTCCGGCTAAGTAGAATAGTACCACCCTCATTTCTTACCGAGTTGTCGTAAAAAGCGACTAAGGTAAGTTGACCCACCGTGTGGTATCCGGTGTAGTAGAATAGACCACCCTCATTTCTTATCGAGGTGTCGTAAAAAGCGTCTAAGGTAAGTTTACCCACCGTGTGGTATCCGGTGTAGTGGAATAGACCACCCTCCTTCTTACCGAGGTGTCGTAAAATACGTCTAAGGTAAGTTGACGTCAGGCAGGCGGCCGGTCGTAAAAACGCAGCCAAATCATGTTACAACATGTTTATAACATGTTGTGCCGACCCCACTTAGAGTGTGATAAGGGCAGGAGGATATATATCATAACATTTTGAGAAAAGTAACCAATGTATACAGTACAGGAAGTTAATACAATAACATCCTGTACCTACTGTATACATTGGTCAAAATTAATATAATAACTTCATATACCCAAGACTTTATTCAACTTAAGTATAAAATACTCTCAACAATTTACTTTTCCAATTCCCGAAGCAAAAACGCATTTTCTAGACCATATAAGTTTCAATTCTACCAAATTTCATTCAATTCAATTCAATTTTATAATTGCTTGAGCAGATAAGCAGTGAGTGTTTTACACAGACAAATAGAACGACATACTTTTACATCTTTAATACCAATGTAGATTACTGGTTATAGAAGTTGTATAGATCTAGTTAGATCTATATCAAAATTTCTTAATGAAAAATATGTGTTATTCGAATTATATTCTATTTTTTAAATTATCTAAAACAACCTTTCTTTGTATAAAAAACAAATTAGATTAATTTTAAAACCATTTTTATACAATACAGCATTAATCCTTATCCAATTAAGTACCTTAAATAAATTGTTGATTTTAATATAGATCAATATGGCCGTTTACAGCATGTAATTTAAGTGAACATTTTCGGAGATATTACAGATTGAAAATGCCGTGAGGACGCCGCGCTTCGCCCTATAACACTTCGACTTTAGCAGCTATGTCGCTCTTTCAAGAGTTTGTTTAAAGACATTCTGTAATTATTTGTAAAAATAAAATACATAGGGAAAATGTAAAAGTAAGTAAAAATGTACTATATGAATTTAGATATTCCAAAGATAGCAGGAAATCTTCTTGGTATAGGGACCTTTCCCTATTGTTTTTCTCCCAATTTAACGCTTGCGGGCCACGGGCAGTAATGAATTAATCAAAACTACTGGATCGATTGGACATGGGATATATATTTTATACCCGTGCGAAGCAGGGGCAGGCCGCTAGTTAGGTATAAGGCAACGATTGTGATATTTGCATCATTTATACAAAATATGTGGTAACAACTTTTAAAGAGGTTTTACATAGATTTAGATTATATATAAAGATTACAGTGTACATTATGTATGTAAATATATATATTCTGTTTGGAAATTGTATTGTAAAATGGTATTAGTTGGTCTAATAAATAAAATAAAACAATTGAAACATATTTTAGCTAAGCCTTTTGGTATTTACTTGCAATATTGTAATATGCCAACATGAAGTTCCAGTTTCAAATCTTATACCATATTCTTAAATAACTAATTAAAACCAATATATTTTTAGGTAATTTTATATTACTATAACTCAATTCTTATAATGGACAGTCATAAATATTGATACTTTTATCTTCAGATATTGATAGAATTTTATTACTTTCTGCATTGAATTTCACACCCCAGACCTGTGAAAAAAAAACCAAAATTACCAACCCAAAAAAATTAAATTTATTAATGGTGATTTAATGATTATGATGTGTGGTATCCGGCTGAGTAGAATATACCACCTTCATTTCTTATCTAGGTGTCATAAAAGACGACTAAGGTAAATCGATCCACCATGTGGTATCCAACTGAGTAAAAGAGACCACCCTCATTTCTTACAGAGGTGTCGTAAAAAGCAACTAAGGTAAGTTGACCAACCATGTGGTATGGGGTTGAGTAGAATAGAGCACATTATTTATTACAGAGGTGGAGTAAAATAAGAGTAAGGTAAGTTGACGTTAGTACGCCGGTCGTAAAATACGTAGCCAAATCATATGACAACATGTTTGTAACATGTTGTGCCGACCCCACTTAGAGTGGGATAAGGGCAGGAGGATGATGATGCCTTGATAATTTTGTATGGTTTTATTTAAAGATATTATAATAGATTTAAAAAAAAACATTGTACAATTTTTAAAATATACATTTGGGTATTTTTAGCATTAATATGCTTTGTGATTATGTCGCAGTGTTATCTCTTGATACTGCTTCGGTGACGGGTCGAAACGATCATTGAGATTGTGATAGTGAATATGTGCGGTGCTGGTGCGATTGGTGGTGCTTAAGATATGAAAATGGATCTTTTAGCATTATATGATTTTACTCTAAACGCGGATGATAGCATAATAATTCTGTCATAACTTCTGGACTTCCGCAAAGTAACACCTGCTTCTCAATAAAGCATTTAGCATTATATAATTTTTCTCATGTTGCATGTTTAAAACATGTTGTGTCGACTTAGAGTGGGATAAGAGTAGGAGGATAATGATTTAATGATATCTTTACCTGATCATTGTGCTCTTTAAACACATGTTGACATTGCATACTATCTAAATCCCAAACTCGTACAGTTCTGTCTGAACTGCCAGATGCAAAACGTTTGCCGTCTGGTGAAAATGCAACCGACAAGACCCATGATGCATGTCCAGATAAAGTTCCTGCTAAATTTGCATGTACACTGTGTAACAAAAAAAAATTAAATGTACTTTACAATTTACTTTACTTAAATACACTTTTCTATTAAAAAATTCGAAAATTATTGTAATAAATTATTGCAATTGGAAATATTAATGAAATATTCTGTACAAAAGTAATAATAATAAAAAATATATACATATATATTTTTCTATAATCCGCGATGAAGTAATATAGAAAATATATATAATGCTAAATGTAGAGATGTTTTTACGAATCCCGCATGTATCAGGTATGATAACCGATTGTCCACTCTACATTTAGCATTATATGTATATATTTTCTATATTACTTCATCGTGGATTATAATTTTTTTAAATTATTACTTTTGTATTATGGATCTCCACAAAGTAACGCCTAATTCTATAAATTATGAAATGCTCTGTCATTTTTCAACAGTCATAATTATATACATTTAATTGAATATTTAACAAATACAAGTAAGTAAGTTTGTTAATGTTCAGTGATACTGTGGAAATATCTTACTTAGTACAGCGAGGGAATATCCATAAATACCTATTTTATGTATCTAAGCCAGTCTGTTCTTTAGACCATTATTATTAAAGGCACTTTAGCCGTGTGGTATCTGGCTAAGTAGAATAGTACCATCCTCATTTCTTACCGAGGTGTCGTAAAAGGCGACTAAGGTAAGTCGACCCGCCGTGTAGTATCCGGCTGAGTAGAATAGACCAACCTCATTTATTACCGAGTTGTCGTAAAAGGCGACTAAGGTAAGTTGACAAAAGGCAGGCGGCCAGTCGTAAAAACGCAGCCAAATCATGTTACAGCATGTTTATAATATGTTGTGCCGACCCCACTTAGAGTGGGATAAGGGCAGGAAGATGATGATATTATTAAAGGCACTTATTTTTGTTTTACAAGTTAATGCCATACAATTGTTATATACTTTTGAATTTAAACTATCGTGAGTGGAATTCATAATTAATGTATAGAAACCGGCTATACTCACGTGTTATTTTATCAGATTACGGATTTACGCGGCGTAAAGAGCTCATGAATAAGAGCCCCGTATGAGCTTGAACCTAGTCGGGCTCATCCGATAAAATAACACGTGAGTATAGCCGGTTTCTATACATTAAATGTTATATAGATAAGAAAACTGCTTACACATCATAAAGTTTCATATGCCCATCGTCAGAAGCAGTTAGTAATAGTTGAGAGTCAGGTGAGAAACATAAGCTTCTGATTGGCATAGCATGTCCTTCCAAGGTATGTACAAGTTTACCTTGGGCCACATCAAATATATTAATAATACCATCTAAAGCACCACTTGCTATATATTTTCCATCTGGACTCTGCAAGAAAATGTATATTATAAGAAATTACAAGAATTCACTTGTTATAATGATAAATTTACATCATCTTCCTGCCCTTATCCTACTCCAAGTGGGGTCGGCACAACATGTTATAAACATGCAGTCACATGGTTTGGCTGTTTTTACGACCGGTCGCCTGCCTGGCGTCAACTTACCTCAGTCGTATTTTTCGACACCTTGGTAAGAAATAAGGGGGGGAACTATTCTACTCAGCCGGATACCACACGGCAGGTCGACTTACCTTAGTCGCCTTTTACGACACCTCGGTAAGAAATGAGGGTGGTACAATTCTATTCAGCTGGATACCACACAGTGTGTTATAATGATAAATTTCAGGCAGGCAGCCGGTCATAAAATGCGTAGCCAAATCATATGACAACATGTTTGTAACATGTTGTGCTGACCCCACTTAGAGTGGGATAAGGGCAGGAGGATAATGACTGTATTATATCACTTTACTTAAAAAGTGTAGACCTAAATTTTCAAAAGTGCATAATGTTTACTTTATTTTCTTTTTTATATTTTTAGACTATAAATATTATATTATTTACATATGCTACACTTAGTGTAAATTTTCTTCTAGTGTCTAAAGTTTGTTCTTCTTTGCCACTTTCCACACTGAATATCAAAATTTTGCCAGCGTTACTGCCTGAGATAACATGCTTGCCATCAGGGGAAAAATCTAGTGTCCAGACATCTGTCAATTCAGTTTCCATTGTTTTAAGTTTTTCACCGGATGCTATATCCCATAATATTAACGAGGAGTCTTGAGAACTGCTAGCTAGAGCTGAAAAATTATCAAGTTCTGAGTTTGAAACACTGAAATAATTAAATATGAATATGTATAGAGAAATTAAATTTATCATGATAAAAACTATTTTGAAATTAGTTTTGTAAATTAAGTACAATGATGCCCAAATATGATCCAATATATTTACAATCAGCAATTATTATCCAACTAATATTTAAGTTTACATCATCATCCTCCTGCCCTTATCCCACTACAAGTGGGGTCGGAACAACATGTTACAAACATGTTGTCATATGATTTGGCTACGTATTTTACGACCGGCCGCCTGCCTGACGTCAACTTACCTAAATCGTATTTTACGACTCCTCGGTAAGAAAGAGGGTGGTCTATTTTACTCAACCGTATACCACACGGTGGGTAAACTTACCTCTGTCGTATTTTGTCACTCCTCGGTAAGAAAGAGGGTGGTCTATTTTACTCAACCGGATACCACACGGTGGGTCAACTTACCTTAGTCTCCTTTTACGACACCTCGGTAAGAAATGAGGGTGGTCTATGCTACTCAACCGGATACCACGCAGCGGGTCGACTTACCATGGTCACCTATTACGAAACCTCAGTAACAAATGAGGGTGGTACTATTATATTCAGCCCGATACCACATTGCGTTAATATTTAAGTATACATAAGTTACATTAAACAATGTTTCATAGAAAGGAAAGTAAAGACTTACTCTTTCCATCAGGACTGACTACTACTGAAATTACACCTAAAGAATGTCCTTCTAGCTGATGTTTGATTTCTAATTTCCCATTCTCTAATTGCCAAACTTTAATAATATCATCCAAACCCCCAGTTATAATATAGTTTTCTGGTGGTTCTTGAGAGTGATTTGAATCTCTGAAAAAAAAACCATTTCATGATTTACAAAATTACAGCAATGAAACTCCTATTGAGTATATAATTTTTGGTATAAATATTATATATAGACTTTATTAATTCTCCTTCTCCTTTCTGCCCTTATCCCACTCTAAGTGGGGTCGGCACAACATGTTATAAACATGTCACATAATTTACTGTGTATATTACGACCGGCCACCTGCCTGACATCAACTTAGTCGTATTTTACGACACATCGGTAAGAAAGAGGGTAATCTATTATACTTAACAGGATACCACACGGTGGGTCAACTTACCCTAGTAGCCTTTTACGAGTTACGACGCCTTGGTAAGAAATGAGGGTAGTCTATTCTACTCAGCCGGATACCACACGGCGGGTCGACTTACCTTAGTCGCCTTTTACGACACCTCGGTAAGAAATGAGGGTGCTGTATTCTACTCAGCCGGTAACCACACGGCGGACTTTATTAATTATATGGTAAAAAGATACTGTGACATACTGTGAATTTTCAATATTTTCAGCATTGTCACTCACTTCTTTATTCTTCTCGTGACTTATTTGGCTCCAATTACAACACCATATAGCATCTTCATGGGCATTTTCTTTTTTAAGTTGCAAATAGTACTGAAAATGAGAAAAACATGATAAATTTTCATAATAATTAGAATTGGATATTCCTAATAATTCACTATTTACCAATGTTGTAATAGACATAATAGAAAAGCGAAAGATTTGCTAATGTTTATTTAAATAATTTAAATCGAACAAGAAATCTAGTAGCCGCTACCAAAACAGATAATTGACCACGGACGAATAAAAGAAGACATGACAGATTGCTTACCATGGACTTGGAGTATGGACTACTATTGCTTGCCATAGATAATACACTATATAGGATATTGCTTGCTATGAGAATAAAACACGGAAATAAAAATACTATTGTACACATTAAACGCAAAAGAGACTACATCATACATAACACACTATAATATGGACTACATAGTCTTCTTCTATTATAGTGTATTATCTAGTACATACGAAAATACATATAGGCTATACAAATTACAAGTAGAAATGTTAACCGATTTGTGTCAATCTTATTTATGTATAGCTTGTCTGTGTATTGTGTAAATAATTTTTAGTCTGGGAGAAAATGGCGACGCGAGCGTTTATAACCATAGTAGATTTATGATATCAAGTTTTTTCTTGCTATACAAATTAATTATGTTGTAAAATTTGGACTAAATTAGATTATCTTTAAAATTATTGTTGATATATTTAGGTGAAAATAGTGAAAGCTCTAGTTCTCAATATCGTAATAATGGCTATGTCCAAGTCAACAAACACTTATAATCGACAGAATTGGGAGGATGCAGTAAGTTTCTAAAAATTCAAAGTAACTCGTAATTGGTTTTGTTTATTATCTATATTATTCTTCATTATTTTTTTTCTAGGAATTCCCGATTCTCTGCCAAACATGTCTCGGCGATAACCCCTACATCCGTATGGTATGTAATCATTTTCTGCGAAAGATTTTACTATTACTAAAGATAAGAAAGATTCTAATGATTCTTCTATTTGATTTTGATTCCACAGACAAAAGAGAAATACGGTAAAGAATGTAAAATCTGTTGCCGTCCGTTTACTGTATTTCGATGGTGTCCTGGCGCCAGAATGCGTTTCAAGAAGACTGAGATTTGTCAAACATGCTCTAAGCTGAAAAATGTATGTCAAACGTGTCTTCTGGATCTAGAATATGGGCTGCCTATTCAAGTAAGGGATGCAGCTCTCAAAATACAGGATGATCTGCCTCGGAATGAAGTAAATAAAGAATACTATATACAGAATTTAGATAGTCAAATGTCTAAATTTGATGCTACACAACCCAGCAATTCAGCATTGAAGTCTAAAGGGGCTTCAGATCTTCTTTTACGATTAGCAAGAACTGCTCCGTATTACAAGAGGAACAGACCTCATGTGTGCTCATTTTGGGTGAAAGGAGAATGCCGTAGAGGTGAAGAATGTCCATATAGACATGAGAAGCCAACCGATCCTGATGATCCATTAGCAGATCAGAACATAAAAGACAGGTGAAATATAATTTTTGTACTATAGCAAAGTATATCTGTTCAT
Organism: Morpho helenor; assembly: GCA_029227775.1. Taxonomy (NCBI): domain Eukaryota; kingdom Metazoa; phylum Arthropoda; class Insecta; order Lepidoptera; family Nymphalidae; genus Morpho; species Morpho helenor. Next base: position 11,165,351 of record JARGCU010000006.1, read on the forward strand.
TAAAGTTCATATTCAAAATATTCATTATTCAAATTGGCTGTTACAAGCAATTTAAAATTGGCAAATTGTATTGCACTTACTACTGGTTCTAAAAAAGCTCTTACCAATATAAATTAATTTTTTTTAGCTTTCTTATCATTAAATAATCTTTATTAGTAGAAGTATCTTTGTTAACATTTGGTCTTATAGTGCTTGTTTATACTTGTATAATGATAAGTAGATAACAAATTTTTGAGAATTTATGATAATTCTTTATAATAGTTATTCTGCTTGTATTCTAGCAGAACTGTAGTGACATCTTGCATCTAATGAAGGAAATATAGCTTTCAATTAAAAATCAGATATTTAAAATAAGATATGTATAAATGAGGGGATCAGAATCAAAAATAGCTAAATCCTAAAGTCACAATCAAATTCAGTTAATTTTAAATCTTTGTATTACAGTTTGCAGGAAACGTAAATATTTATATTACTTAAATTCACAGTGATTAAATCTGTGTTCAATATTTTTTATTTGTCGAAACTCCAAGAATTAAGCACATATAACAAAATTTTCATTTTACTCAATTTTAATTATTTTGGATATAACTAGCTTTGATTCTAATCCCGTCATATAAAAGTACTCAGCCTAAAAATAAGACAACTAAAATATTGTTACAAATGTTACAAATTTATTTACATTATTTAATTTTTCAGATATTATGGTGTCAATGATCCTGTTGCTGAAAAGCTAATGCGTCGTGCAGCTGCCATGCCTGCTTTACCACCACCAGAAGATCTCACAGTAACAACTCTATACATAGGAAACTTGCCTGAGAATATCACAGAAGATGAATTAAGGGGGCATTTCTATCAATATGGAGAAATTAGGTATGTAGTAACATGTGTATAGTCCGTCAAGAAAGAAAGGAGGCCGCCACTGTTTTTTACATGGTATCTCTATATACTTCGATTAATAAATTTTGATACTTCATTTGAAAAAAAAACAAAAGTAATAATAAAATTATTTTGCTGTAATCCGCGATGAAGTAAAATAGAAAATATATATAATGCTAAATGTAGAGTGGACAATCGGTTATCATACCTGATACATGCAGGATTCGTAAAAAACACATGCACAAACCTCCACCACCGCCACCACGATACACAAGCACTATATACGTTCACTTTCACAAACTCAACAATCGTTTCGCCCCGCAACCGAAGCATCATCAGGTGATAGAAATCGCAAAGTCTTTGCTTTGCGATTTTGTGCATGTATTTTTTACGAATCCTGCATGTATCAGGTATGATAACCGATTGTCCACTCTATATTTAGCATTATATATATTAGGTCCTTACAAATGAAATTGGCGTTTTCTATGGGTGGAACATAAAGTCGTTTTTTTAATGAAATATATTTATTTAATCAAAGTATGTACCATTGCTATGTATGCACTTTTGCCATCTCATAGGTAGTTCATTGATCCCCTTACTAAAAAAACCATTCGGGCGGGAATCAATAAAATCTTTGAAGGCGGTTTGGACTGCCCCATCGGAGTTGAATTTTTTTCCTTGCAAGTAGTTATCCAAATTGCGAAAAAAATGGTAATCTGTTGGAGCAAGGTCCGGAGAGTCCGGTGGATGTCTAAGACATTCTAATTGAAGCTCCTCTGATTTGGTAGCCGTCTGTTGTGCAGTGTGTGGTCTAGCGTTGTCCTGAAGCAGCAGTGGCCTAGAGCGATTGACCAGCCTCGGTTGTTTAGCAGCTAGCTTTTCCATCATGGTTTGCAGTTGCTGACAATAGATATCTGCCGTAATCGTCTGACCAGATTTAAGATTAAAGCTGTAGTGAACGACACCGGCACTAGTCCACCAAACACTTACATTTAGTTACTTTGTAGGAGTCATGAATATAACTTTCATCTAAATAAATTATGTTTTTTTGAAGCTCTTCTGGCAATCTTCTATTTTCAAGAATTTGCTTCAAATAATATTCACGTTTTGAAGCTATAATTGGCTTTTCTATAAGCGCCAGTCTATTTGTTTTGCATTTTTTGAACTTAAATCCAATTGAATGTAATATCTGTCTGAGAAGTTCATGGCTGCCATCAAAATCTAAGTCTTGTTTCACCACAGCTAATAGTTTTCTTAGCGTAGGTACTTCTTTTTTGACTGTGTAGAAAAATTGAACTTTTTGACGAATGGCACATAGACTGAAATCATCAATCGGTTTACTAGGTCGGCCCTTCCTTTTTTTTCCAGGCGTTACAAATTTGCCTCCATTTTTCATACCCTCGTCCACTATACGTCGAACGGTGCTTTCAGAAACACCTGGAAGAAAAAAAAAATTCAAACATTGTAATAAAAATACGAAAGTATCAAAATGTTCTAAGCGTGGTAATATAGGAAAGCTATACCTACAATAACATAACCTTTTAAAATTCGTAAACAATATTATCACAAAGCTAAAATATCACTTAAAAATGTACAATTTCATTTCTGTTACAGTGTCTAACATTAAAATACGAGTACATACCTGTTATTTTAGCTGTTGGACCGTAAACATCTCCCAAATCAGAAAATAACTTTCCCGTTTGAAATTCACTCATAAATTCTTGAAAAACCTTAAATATGATCTGTCTCGTATTACTTTTATAAACAGTGCGATTCATTTTAACCACAAAACGGTTAAACGATAAGAAATATTCGCAGTAATTAATAAAAATCCAGTAAGCTAACCACAATAACCTCTGATGTGACAATTGATGTACTCAGTTAGACAGGAATACAGTGTTGCCATAACAAGTAAAAGCTTTAGTTCTCAAAACATTCTTTTCATGACTTTCTTGACGGACTATAGCTGATATTGGCCATGAAATAAATTAGGGTATGTTACAATTTAGTCTAATAAGAAAGTGATTTAATATTAGTTGAATATTGAATATAAGTTTTAAAAAAAAGTTTTTAAAAGTATAGGATAATTGGGATTTGGAACATTTGAGATTTTTAATATAGAACTTGATTATTTTGTACTTATTTTGTACATACTTATTTTGAAAGAATTATAAATTAAATTAATTAACATCATCATTTTCATTCACATTATTTTGTAAATTGTTTTCTATAAACATTTATTCAAAATTGTAATAAAAGTTGATTTTGTTCAAAGACCTGAAAATCATGTGACTAAATGAGTATTAAATATGAATGTAGATGGATATGTGATTAGAGAGAGGTCTAAAAAAAGATAGTTGGAGCAACAGAGATGATGAATGATAGGAGAGAAAGGAAGAGAAACACACATGGCAATCCCACTTAAAGTGGGATAAGGGTAGGAGAAAGTAGGATAAAAGAAATAGAAGAAGTATATTGATAGAGCTGTATTTTATGTACAGGTCATTGACACTAGTGCCAAGAGCACAATGCGCCTTTGTGCAGTACACCACTCGGAGTGCTGCAGAGCATGCTGCTGAAAAAACGTTCAACAGATTAGTGATTGCTGGGAAGAGACTTACTATCAAGTGGGGCAAATCGCAAGGTAGATTGAATTTTTGCTTTTAAAAGTTACATAGCTGTTCTGTGTAGAAGCTTCGATATGGTGATCAGTCCATATTATAAAGCATTCCACCCATTTGACTTTGTTGGTACATGTCCTAACAGTATCGCCTTATCTTACCAACTGATTTGACAAACTATTAATTCATTTATTATATTTATTATCGACTGGCTCGTTGGCGCAGTGGGTAGTGACCCTGCCTTCGGCTCCGTGTTTCGCGGGTTCGATTCCCGCCGGGGGCCAACATTTTCTATAAATGAATTTATTGGTCTTTGAGCCTGGGTGTATATTTGTATTTAAGTATGCATTTAAAAAATATATAAGTATATTTACTTTCTACCATGACTCAAGTATTAAGTTACTTTGGGGACGGACAAACGTGTGTGTAAGTGTCCCGTATATTTATTTATTTATGTATCATAAAAAATGTTGGGAAAACCTTATTGGTAAAAAAAGTGTACAAAGGTCAACTAATCCCTCTGACAGAGATCTCTGCCAGCTAACCTACGAAGTGAGACAATTTATAGTTAAGAAAAAGTTGGTACGCAAATATCAAACATTGTGAATTAGAATTTCCTTAATAATAACTAATGTAAAATGTACATGTTTTAATTTTCCTGAGACAGTGTTATTTACCTTAATAGAAAGAAGGTTTTACATCAGGGTTAGATCAACTTGTATCTATCACAATATTTTTTTTCTTTTATTGTTTTGTTTCATTTTTTTATACCTCATAATTATTTTTTTTATAATCCCATTCAGAGAGTGGGCTTTATTAAAATAAAATTCTGTTAATTTTGCTTTTAGATTTTTGTTAATGAATATAGTTTTTTTAGATGTCTTTTACTGTTGAAAGATATTAAGTAAAAAAAAAGTAAGTAGTGGCCTGTTACTATCCCACTGCTGAGAATAGATCTCTTCTCTCTGTTTTTGGAGAGAAGGATTGGAGCTAAGACCTACCACGCTGCTCCAATGCGGATTGGTAGGTTACACATGTCTCCAGAATTCTCTAGAGATATGCAGGTTTTCTCACGATGTTTTTCTTCACCGAAAAGCGTGTCATAAATTGCAATTATCAATTAGACACATAAGTTTTTAACAGAATTGGTGTCTGCCGGGATTCGAACCCGTGACCTCCTCATAAGGGTCACACAGTGTAACCGCTGGGCTACCACAGCTTCAGAAAGATATAAACGCCGATAATATTGCAGGTCGTCAAGGGACTAGTGACAAGAATGAAACCCTGCCTGCTTTGGAGCCTGTGCCGGGTCTACCAGGAACTTTGCCGCCACCGCCGCCTGCTTTCTTACATCCCTTCCCACCTCAGGTAGGAAATTTGGATTAAGTGATACAAAATTTATCGTCATATCGACTTTACCTAGTGTATTTAATCTAATAATTTATTACGTCCTATATACTAATATTATGAAGAGCCGCCGTGTGGTAACCGGCTGAGTAGAATAGTATCACCCTCATTTCTTACCGAGGTGTCGTAAAAGGCGACTAAGGTAAGTTGACTCACCGTGTGGCATCCGATCTAGTAGAATAGACCAACCTCATTTCTTACCGAAGTGTCGTAAAAGGCGACTAAGGTAAGTCGACCCGCCGTGTGGTATCCGGCTGAGTAGAATAGTACCACCCTCATTTCTTACCGAGGTGTCGTAAAAGGCGACTAAGGTAAGTCGACCCGCCGTGTGGTATCCGGCTGAGTAGAATAGTACGACCCTCATTTCTTACCGAGGTGTCGTAAAAGGCGACTAAGGTAAGTCGACCCGCCGTGTGGTATCCGGCTGAGTAGAATAGTACCACCCTCATTTCTTACCAAGGTGTCGTAAAAGGCGACTAAGGTAAGTCGTCCCGCCGTGTGGTATCCGGCTGAGTAGAATAGACCAACCTCATTTCTTACAGAGGCGTCGTAAAAGGCGACTAGGGTAAGTTGGTAAGAAATGACACCTCGGTAAGAAATGAGGTTGGTACTATTACGTTCAGCCGAATACCACACGGCGTATTATTATAATTTTAATATCAACATTAAATTAAATACCAAATTTTATTTTATTCAATCAGATAAAATCATTCTGGTCTTATCCCTCTGTAATATGGGTTGGTATATGTTTTGTTGAACAATCGATGTCGTCAAATGATAGCTAGTTCGGCTAAATTCAAAATATTCAAAATATTCTTTATTCATATAAACTTGTAAACAAGTGCTTTTGAATCGTCAACTCTACTGCTGGTTCGGAAAGCTGTTCCTACCGAGAAGAGCCAGCAAGAAACTCGGCGGTTGCTCTTTTAAACATATGATTCTTAATACTATTTACATTCAGACGTTACTGTCTTGTACAGGTTCAAAGAGAGCTATATCCACACATTCTTATCTTCTAAATAATCCTCAAGAGTATAGTAGGCTTTCTGTATCAGCCTCTTTTTGACAGTGTTTTTAAACTGCTGTAATGGCAAAGCTGAAATTGATTGCGGAAATTTATTATAGAATTTTATACCAAAGCTATTTTACGTACGCTTTTTATGTCTCCTCGGTAAGAAATGAGGTTGGTCTATTCTACTCAGCCGGATATCACACAGCGGTTATTTATTTATGTTATTAATAAAGAAGACTGTTTGTCTCCAGATACCACCCCCACCGACGAGGCCCAATGATTTCTTCAATCTCCACCACTACCCCGGGCCGGCGTGGGGCGCGTGGGGAGGGGTTGCGCCGCCCGTGCCGCCGCCGCCCGCCCTCCACTACCCCAGCCAGGACCCGGCCAGGCTGGGCGCCCACGCCCACGCCTCCGCGCCACAGACATAGCACAGGCTCTACCAACACATCCAGCACCTCCACGGGCTCTTCTGATGAACTGTGGTATATCCATACTTATATAATTAAGTAGTGTTGTATAAAAGAAAAACAAAAGTAATGAGAATATTCTTCTTCTTTGTTAACCGATGGACGTCCACTGCTTATGGAGGTCTCTTCATGGGATCTTCATACCACACGATCTTGTGCCGCTTGGACCCAGCGGCTCCCCACGACCTTTTTAAGGTCGTCAGTCCATCTCGTGGGGGGTCTACCGACACTGCGGTTTCCGGTGCGGGGTCGCCATTCCAACACCTTGAGGAGAATATTATTTTGCTACAATCCGCGATAAAAAAAAATATATGTAATGCTAAATGTAGAGTGTACTATTCGTTCTCATACCTGATACATGCAGTATTTGTAAAAACTCATGCACTACTCGACACCGATGACACAAAATGATCACAAAATCGCAAAGCTAAATAATAAATAGCTTTGTCGTGTCGTCTATCTCCTGACGATGCTTCGGTTATGGGGCGAAACAATTGTTGAGATTGTGGTGGTGAATGTGTGCAGTGCTTGTGTATTGTTGTGTCATCGGTGGCGGGTAGTGCATGAGTTCTTACAAATTGTTCATGTATCAGGTATGAGAATGAATAGTACACTCTACATTTAGCATTACATATATTTTCTTTTATCGAATATACCAAAATAATATTCTCATTACTTTTGTATTATGGACCTCCGCAAAGTAACGCCTACTTCTATAAATTAGTGTTGTATAGTAAACTAAGCTGTTTTATCCCCTAAATTACCTGAGAGATGGCAAATATGTGCAGATAACAATTGCAAATGAAGTTATCTTTTTGCTTCCAATGAAAAAAACGTATTTTAAAAAATAAAAAAAAACCATCGGAGTTAAGTTTGTACACCTAGTACACTGGGGTATCATATAAGATAAAAAATCCTTTTTTTTAGGAACACAGAAATAAATGCATTATTAAAAGCCTTAAGTTGGTGTGACCGAGGTCGCAGCTATCACTAGTAACATAAAAATCTGAATTTGGCTATATTTTTAATTTGTAATATGATAGCCCAGCGGTAACACCGGTGACTCTTTCGAGGAGGTCACGAGTTCAAACCCGGCAAGCACCAATGAGTTTTTCTGTTAAAAAATCGATAATTGCAATTTATCACACGCTTTTCGGTGAAGGAAAACATCGTGAGGAAACCTGCATATCTCTAGAGAATTCTGGAGATATGTGTAACCTACCAATCCGTATTGGAGCAGCATGGTAGGTCCTAGCTCCAATTCTTCTCTTCAAAAACGGAGAGATTAGGCCTATTCTCAGCAGTGGGATAGTAATAGGCCGCTACTTATTTTTTTACTATAGTAAACTAGTAGTCCAGTGGTGTTATACCGTAAGTTGCCCCCCCTCTCCGCAGCAAAGTAAAATGTCCTCTTCCTTTTGGTACCCAAAGCATCACATCTTCCGACCTACTCATATTTTTATATCATAGCTTTGTCCTCGAGATACATTTGTTCAAATCAAAATAATTATTCAAATAAGCTCTTTCAAGCACTTTTGAAGCGTCAAGGATCAATATGATTAATGAAGCAACAGCTGGTTCGTAATGTTGCTTTTATAGCGAAGAACCAGGAAGAAATTCACTGGTCAATGTTCTTTTGATTTACTTGTTATGATTGTGATGTATAATGATGTAATTAGGTCACTTTTATACTAACATACGATATGATCATCACAATAAGATTATTATGATGTGTTTTCATTATAATAATTTTCCTATTAAATAGTAACCTTCAATTGTACTATTTTGTTTTTTCTATTCCCGAAAAATTTCTGTACAAAAGTCAAAAAAACATTGTATTACTGTGGCTACTTGAAAAGTTTAAGTTGGCGCAACCGAAGTCGCTGGTACCATTAGTTATGAATAATTATATTATATAAAGTATGTATGTAGTTATTTTATATTATAATTATTAATAAAATTGTACTTTGTATTTTTAATTTCAAGGATGATTTGAAAATTTATTATTGTAGTGGCAGTAGTTAGATCAATATTGAAGATAATGTTAATTAGAATATAAGAACTATTTTTAAATATACAAAATATCCAATTTAATGAGATTTTTTTTATCGTGTAATGCATGCACCTGCCATTTACTAAAAAAAAACCGCCTTATCCGAAGAATAAAGTCACATTTCTTCACATCTATTAAGCATAGATTACTTTGTGTGACTGTTTTTTGGGTAGGGCGAAATCAATAATGCTTATTTTTATTGATTTCTTTCCAACAAATGTAAAAGCCTTATGTCTACATTAATATAAGACTTAGCATATATGATGCGTACATAGATTCTAAGTCTTATAATAATGCAGATTGCTTCAGAAGTGGGATGGAGCCCACTCACCGTGAGTGCATAAAATACCCTCAAAAAACACGACCGAGGTTGGATGTTTTAGAAAAAGTGTAAGAATGAGTCTCTTAAATCCTTCAAAATCAAAAGTAAGATGATGTATGCTTTTATTTGGTACTATAATGTAGTTAAATAATGGCGGTAATAAAATAGGGTTTGTGTAGAGATATTTAAATTTATGACCGGTTTTGTATTTCGTATTCAGTTTCATTCTAAACTTTGACTCGATATGACTGTAATATGTTATATTGTCTTTGGTGTTGATAATAGTCTTTGCTGGGTTTGTTTATGTTGCCTCCAAATATGTTTATCCAACGTCAGAAGTGGGATGGATACCACTTACTGTAGGTGTGTAAAACACCCACAAAACCTCAACCATCATGTTTTAGAATAAGTATCTAAAATCCTTGTTGGACTCAAAAGTGAAATGATATATCTTTTTATAATGTCGATAAATAATGGCGGTGTTAAAACTGGGGTTTGTGTAGGTAATTTTAATTTTTAACCAGTTTTGTGTTATTCATTCAGTATTCAATTGCAATCTAAACTTTGACTCGATATGACTTTAATATACTCTGTCGTCTGTGGTGTATGATGTTGATTATAGTCTTGTTTATTCTAGTTAGGTCTTGCTTTATCTAAGATTAAGCCCTTTGGTCGATTCATGTATACTACCTTTGTTTATCCAACATCAGAAGTGGGATGAAGACCACTTACTGTATATCCCCACATATCACTCATTGGGATACTTATTCTAGTTAGATCTTGCTTTATTTAAGACTAAGCTCTTTGTTCGATTCCCTCCCTCCTTTATTTATCTCCCTTTATTTATCCGACATCAGAAGTGGGATGAAGACCACTTACTGTATATCACATATCATTTACAAGGATAAAAAATAAAACAACAATTCGGAAACTATATTTAATATTAATTATAAGTTTATAACATGACTTATTCGTTACAAAACAGTTAAATATTTAGGTATAACTACGCCTTCGCTTACCATTATCTGGGTAAGGACGGTCTCACAATAACTTACATTATATTATAGGCCCAGATATATAGTTACTAATTGTTCTATAGGACATTATACAGTGAAATTGATAGTTGGTTATGGTACACACGACGTTTTGACCATAGAGTTATATTATATAGAGTAGGAGAGCCATATAAGTGCAAATATCTTAGAAATAATAAAACAGGGAAAATGAGAGACCCATACTAATCTTTTTTCAATCACAAAAAGAAAAATTCATGGCGCGTTTTTATTTATAATACTTTAAACATTTTTAACTACACCTTAACAGGTTAAATGCCATGGGGGTCACCGATGACCTAAGTTAATTAACTGCGTTACGAAACATCACAAAAATTGCCTTGTGGTATTCTGCTGAGTAGAATAGACCACACTCATTTCTTGGTGTGGTAAAAGGCGACTGAAGTAAGTTGACGTCAGATAAGCGGCCGGTCATAAAATAACTAGCCTAAACATGTAACAACATGTTTAAAACATATCGTGCCGACCCCACGCAGAGTGGGATAAGGGCAGGAGAATTATGATAAGGATGAAATATTACAAAATTCAATGTTAAGTTTTAAATCAAGCAAGCAGGCTATGCAAAATTAGCATGGCATTCAACGTTTTAAAAATGTTTGCGTTATATATGCAAAAGGAAAATTACTTTAATAGTTTCAAACATTCAAATTTAATCCAACTAAATCCAATCTTCAAACGCAAAAGGGACACGGGTTGCGTCATTTGCGTTTTTTTTTACAAATAAACACATTTTAACCTGGCTGCCCTTCTCTAGTATAACCCTATGGTTTTGACCAGTGTAATCTACAATTTGATGTGCGATTATTTTACGTATTGATTAGTAAAATGGCCAAAGTCACCACGTCGCAAACGGCATGCTAATAATACCAAAGTTAAATACGGTTGCATCTACAATAAACTAGTGGCCTAATCAAATATTAGTTTTCAAATAAATTTTAAGAATACTATTATAATTATTCAATAACAACGGTTAATGGACTGTCCATTGTTATGAAATTCATAAACAAAATTCGTAAATCTCAATTATTTGATTAAACCACTTTTACGTATCATTTTAAATAGAGTGACTTTTGGTGTTTTGGTCATCTAATCGCTATGTTACACACATAAATACTATTTTTAGTCTTGTGCATCTAGAACGGTGAAAAGGGCAAGACGGTTCAAAATACGTCGAAATTAAGTAAACGGTCCGAATATTACAATAAATTCACATATAACACACACTACATTTGAATATCGAACATCGACAAAAACGTATAAAATTTTGGCGGGCATTCCAAAATATATACAATTCGCCCATTGGAATGTTACATTCTAAATTTGAAATGAAACATTCTAAATACTGACCAAATGAAGTCGCTAACAAAGTATTGTCACAATTTATTGCATAAAAAACTTAATGTGTTTATATTGCAGCAATTTAAATGAAGCAATGTTTTGTTTAAAAAAAATAGATCAGTGTTTCCCAACGTCAAGCCCACGCCCCACAGGTGAGCAATTTGACAATTAACGTGAACTCTACACGAGTTTAACTTTTTCGTTTTCAGCCATTTAATGCAATGCTAGATTTCGGTGTAAAATTGAACGGATGGTTTTTTCGTGATAAATAATACGGTAAATATTTATATATTTATAAATTTAAATATGTATAATCTATCATTTAGTTTCTCACGTGAACAAATCAATTTTTTAATAACAACAACTTAAAAAAATAAGTCCAAAGAGTTATATAAAATAAAATTACCATGTCAATAACAGGCATAAATATAAAGCACTTAAATCTCAAGCCTGACGTAATTTAAGAAAAATATGACCTAGTACCAAACATACTAACAAAATAATCAAGATACTTAACCAAAAACTATACACCATTATTATGTGTATATAACTATATGTAACAATAAATTTTATGTATGTTACATTGGGTATAAGAATTTTAGAAAGGTTAATGTGGGGTATATAACAAAAAGATTGGGAAACACTGGAACAAATAAAAATATTATGATAAACTCTGCTCTTAGTATAGACCATATATAATTGAAATTCTGATGGAAATATACTCTGTATTTATTTGCGATAGAAAACTCGGTTACAATATTAAATCCGTAATTATTTAAATAGTTCTACTATTTTAGGTAAACACTTGGCTGCGTCGAATATTATTTAAAATGATATGAGGTTAAAGCGTCTATAAGCTCGTGGTTATATCTAGCATTAACTAAATTATTGTAAGGCGTTGTTTATTCAGGATGTTTGGCATGCTATTATCAAAGGAATTTACACATAAAGAAAATACAGATATATATAAAGGTGTTGAATGTAATAATTACAGTATATTTCGCACGCTAAGTATTAAAGTGACCTCGTTTTGTGGCAAATTGCAATGAAACATAGCTTACCTAGCCTCTTGAAGATTATTTAGAAGATAAGAATGTGTGGATATAGCTCTCTTTGAACCTGTACAAGACAGTAATGAATTAATGTAAATAGTATTAAGGATTATATTTTTTAAAAAGCAACCGCCGAGTTTCTTGCTGGCTCTTCTCGTAGGAACAGCTTTCCGAACCAGCAGTAGAGTTGACGATTTAAAAGCACTTGTTTACAAGTTTATTTGAATAAAGAATATTTTGAATTTGAGTATAAAAACTCATGTGTTAAAGAGACCCATAGCTTTAATTCTTAATAAACGTAGGGTAATGCGACATTGCATCAAAAGAGTAAACGAAATTAATTAAATGGAAATAATCCATAATTACTACATTTAGCTTCGACTGAAAAGATAGTTTAATAAGATTTTTTTTTGTCTTCGAACCTCTCGCTGCTGCTAACGTAATTACCAAGACTTGTTTTTTCTACACAATTGTTGTTAAAGCTTAATTTCGAATTAGGTCACTTTAATAATAAGCGTGCGATTTATTGAACTCCTAGCGCCTTTATCAGGTATCCATATTTGCAATTACTTTTATTTATCATATTGAAATTAAATTTCAAACCGCGTTATTGTTACTGACAAAATATTTTTGTTTCAAACATTGCAGTTCAAAAACGAATTAATGCAAAAATTGTTATTTTTAATCTGCAAAGTTATCAGCTATAACAGAAATTTCTTTCATTGTTTAGATGGGTTACGTATTACACTCATATCTAATAAATATTTTTAGTTAAATTTGTTTTTAATCTTATAGTTTGTTTAAATAGTAGGAAATACATATAGGGTAGGGGATTTTGTCAATTGGTTGTCATATCATACGCCTCCGGTAAAACAAACATTAATATGTTTTTCAACAGTATTTTCAAAACTTCGTTTTATTAAGAAAGTTGTTGTATCATTTTTCTACACACATATTTCAGACTTTTAGATATTAATAAATTTTAGTTACATTGGTTTCTGAATAAGTAATGTTAAAGTTAAATGACATTGTTAAAGAAATAAATGAAAGATATAAAGTCAATAAATCGCACAGCCATATTTGTGGCCCTAAAAATAATCATAAAACGCAATTCCACTCTTATAAACATATTGCTGCCGTTTTCCTTTGATATCAGATTCAAAATCTTTACAAATTTTGTAATACTGCAGAATTTCCGATCGAATAGACGATGCTTGAAAAAATTATTTTATCTACTCGAATACTATAATACAAAGATTATAAAACTGAAATCAAAATTCTTATGACAAACATTACGTACAGACCAAAAAAAAAAAGTTTTATTACGATACAGGTCTTGTATGGACACCTGTATCATAATATAACTTTTTAATCATAACGATACACCTATGCAACTTCCAGCTGTACCAAGGAGGTTGAACCTCTACCTAAAAAAAAAGGTTTCAATGAACGAGTCCGCGGCGAAACACGCATGCGCAATCGATGTTTGCGTCTTGGCGCTAACATTTGACATTTAAAAAATCTTTTCAATATTTAAACAAAGTTTGGTATTTATTTATATTGTTTTACGTATTATAGTATGAGAGTAGATAAAGTAGTGTATGACACTTTTAGATAACTTGGTCTTATAACACTCGTGTGATACTATAAAAAAAACCCTTATTATGCAACAGTATCATAATTTACTATTAATTATTTTGCTATGATAATAAATTAAAATAGATTACTTTTGTTTAACGGAATTCTGCAATGTAGCATCTTAAAATGGAATATTAAAAAAAAACTTTTACTCATTGTATTTTTAAAAGACGCAATATAGTTATAATTATCAAAGAATGCCAACAAGAAATTTATGAAATTAAAATATTAAAAAGATTATAAAATATTTACTAAATGAAGTAAGGTAAAAAATGACTGAATGAAAGAATTGAATTGAAACTCCTATTTAATTAATAAAAATAAATGAACATGTTCTAAAAAATAAGACAATATTAAGAATCTAATTACTTCAATATATTTATTGTTAATTTAACATAGAAATAAGAATACGCCGAACATACTTTCCTTTTGCACTAAGAAAGAGTTATATACATGATTGACGTCAGTGAAAATTAATTTCCTTCAATCTATTATAATATTAATAACAAGCATTTTGCATATTTAAGTTCAATTGGCTATATGGTTCTTAAATTATTAAATCTCTGCATAATACATAAAACTGATTAAACGCTTGTCCATAAAACAATAATAAATCCAAGAAAATATTTATTTCAATTACAATATCATATTTTAAAAAGCGCTTTGCTATTATGCACTCACGCGCAAATTAAATGCAGGCTATATATGTCAAAAGGTACCTGAAAATTAATATAATATGTGTTATTTATGATATTATTAGGCTTTTCATAGAGTGTTTGGTATCTGGTTGAATAGAATAGACCACCCTCATTTCTTAACAAGGTGTTGTAAAATGCGACTAAGGTAAGTTGACCCGCCGCCGTGTGGTATTCGGCTGAATAGAATAAACCACTTTCTTTCTTACTGAGGTTTCATAAAAGGCGACTAAGGTAAGTTGTCACGCCGCGTGGTATCCGGCTGAGTCGAATAGAATACCCTCATTTCTTACCGAGGTGTTGTAAAAGGCGACTAAGGTAAGTTGACACGCCGTATGGTATCCGGCTAAGTAGAATAGACCACCCTAATTTCTTATCGAGGTGTTGCAAAAGGCGACTAAGGTAAGTTGACTCGTCGTATGGTATCTGACTAAGTAGAATAGACCGCTCTAATTTCTTACCGAGGTTTTGCAAAAGGCGAATAAGGTAAGTTGACGTCAGGCAGGCGGCCGGTCGTAAAATACGTAGCCCGATTATGTGACAACATGTTTAAACATGTTGTGTCGACCCCGCTTAGAGTGAGATAAGGGTAGGAGAATGTTAATTCTGAATGATAGAGAATCCGGGTACAGGGGAAAAATGCATTATTCAAGTTATTAAAAGGTTTAGCTGGTGTGACCGAGATCGCGGCTATCACTAGTAATATAAAAATCTGAATTTGGCTATATTTTTTAATCTGTAATGATGATAATGTTAAGGTGGTTGTGCGGTGTAACAAAACTGGATAAAATACGAAACGAGTATATAAGGGGAAGTCTGAAAGTTGCACCCATTATAGAAAAGACGAGAAGTGCAAGATTGAGATGATATGGACATGTAATGAGGAGGGATAAAAATCATGTGACCAAACGTGTGTTAAATTTGAATGTGGATGGATACGTGCCTAGAGAGAGGCCTAAAAGAGATGGTTGAATTGTGTGTAGTATGACATGCATATATAAGAAGTGGCGCTAGAGTTGACGAATGATAGGACAGAATGGAAGAGAAAAACATGTCGTGCCGACCTCAGAGTGGGATAAGGACAAGATATAATGTAAAGAGCTCACCTCAACGCGCCTCAATATCTGTTCGCGTTTGCAATCTGTGCGTTTACCGCTGCGGCCGCCGCACTCGACGCTGCGGTCTGCACGTGTTGGTTGCGGAGTATTTCCGTAGTGAATTCCGCTTGCGCTTTCGCTATGGACGCACCCGTTGATCTGTAGATGCGGTGTACCTGAAAGTAATACGAAAAGAATAATTAATAGAGATAGACGTTACTTTGTGGAGATCCATAATACAAAAGTAATAATAAAATCATTTTACTATAATCCGCGATGATGTAAAATAGAAAATATATATAATGCTAAATATAGAGTGGACAATCCGTTTTCATACCTGATACATGCAGGATTCGTAAAAACACATGCACAAACCTCCACCACCGCTTAAATGCGATTAAGGTAAGTCCAATCTCATTTCTTACCGAGGTGTCATAAAAGGCAAGTAAGTTGACCCACCGTGTGGTATCCGGTTTAGTAGAATAGACCACCTTCTTTGTTACCGATGTCGTCAAATACGACTAAGGTAAGTTAACGTCAATCAGACGGCCGGTCGTAAAATACGTAGCCAAATCATGTGACAGCATGTTTATAACATGTGCCGACCCCACTTAGAGTGGGATTAGAGCAGGAGGGTAATGGTGAAGATATTAGCAGGGTTTGAGAATGACAGAAGTGTTGTCGCCAATGACTTCCGCTTTGTATTTTATAGCAACACAGTCATGAAACAAGAGTATCGCGCGCTTTTGACTGCAATGGTGGCAATACTGTGTCGTGTTGTTTCCGGTGGAGTCTTCCTATTGCTTAAACGTGTCAGTGGCGAGAATGATGGGTATTACCTTGGTTAGTTTAGCTGTGTGATATCCGACTGAGTAGAATAGACTACCCTGATTTCTTACCGAGGTGTCCTAAAAGGCTACTAAGGTAAGTCGACCCGCCGTGTGATATATGTCTGAGTAGAATAGACCACCCTCATTTCTTACCGAGGTGTCGTAAAAGGCAACTAAGGTAAGTCGACCCGCCGTGTGGTATCAGTTTGAGTAGAATAAACCACCCACATTTCTTACCGAGGTGTCGTAAAATACGACTAAGGTAAGTTGACGTCAGGCAGGCGGCCGGTCGTTAAAACGCAGCCGAATCATGTGACAGCATGTTTATAACAGGTGCCAGCCCCACTTAGAGTGGGATATGGGCAGAAGGATGAGTGTTACCTTGGTTATAAGCATAACATCCGCCACCAGTGCAGTGATGAACCCAATGGTGACCAAGATGGTAACGATGCCAGCGCCGACGTTCTCTTTGAAAGTGTTGATACTGGTGATAAGGCCACTGCAACGAAAACATAAATTCAAATTCAAATTCAAAGTATTCTTTATTCAAGTGGATTGTTTACAGTACTTTTGATTATTCAAATGTTTTAACTATACCTACATAACTACATTATAATATTTACTAATCCATCATCATCTTCCTGCCCTTATCCCACTCTAAGTGGGGTCGCCACAACATGTTATAAACATGCTGTCACATGATTTGGCTGCGTTTTTACTACCGGCCGCCTGCCTGACGTCAATTTACCGTAGTCGTATTTTATCACACTTCGGTAAGAAAGAGGATGGTCTATTCCACTCAGCCGGATACCACACGGCGGGTCGACTTACCTTAGTCGCCTTTTACGACACCTCGGTAAGAAAGAGGGTGGTCTATTCTACGAAACCGGATACCACACGGTGGGTCAACTTACCTTAGTCGCCTTATACGACACCTCGGTAAGAATGAGGTTGGTCTATTCTACTCAGCTGGATATCACACGGCAGGTCGACTTACCTTAGTCGCCTTTTACGACACCTCGGTATGAAATGAGGGTGATACTATTCTATTCAGCCGGATACCACACGGCGTACATATACAACTAAATACATATACAATAAATATAAATAAATACTACTACAGAAGACAGTGTAATTTTAACAAATAAACATAAATTGACTTACCAAGAGCCTCCGTCATTGAACCCAATTGATTGCACCAGTGTTATAATCATTTGGACCATGAATATCAAGAAGAAGACCATGAAGTTGAAGGACGAGTCGCTTCTGAACGCTTTGTAGATAGGTCTGTACCAGCAGATGAAACTGAACGGCGTCAACAGCACAAAGTACAGGATCGACAGGCCGAATACAGTGAAATAGCCGGTAGCGAATAGTATGGCAATACCTCCGACTATGTTCAGAGCTAGGACGAGCGAGTGAACTGAAAAAAATCATAAAGTTATTTAAGGTAAGTGCACTAGTAATAAATATTATAATAAATAAATAATATTTATCTATACTTATAATAAATCTGTAGAGAGGTCAATTCTGTAACTGGAATATATTTCCAAAATAACTATCAGGGGGTGATTAGGGATCGATACTGATGCCAAAAATGCAATCAGTAAAAATTTTGTCTGTCTGTCTGTCTGTCTGTATAACCGTTATAGAAACAAAAACTACTCGACGGATTTTAACGAAACTCGGTACAATTTTTTTTCATACTCCTGGGCTGGTTATAGTATACTTTTCATCACGCTACAATCAATAGGAGCAGAGCAGTGAAGGGAAATGTCGGGAAAACGGGAGAAGTTACTCCATTTTTTAAGCTTCCGTCGCGTGTGCAACCTTGATGGTTAAAGCTACGCAGAAATCATGTATGACGGAAATGTTTTCCTTAAAATTATATAAAAAATATCCCACGACAGCATATGTCTATCTTTTATGGTTGACTCACAATAAGACGTGTAACTCCCGATAGCTTAGCAGTTCGAAGCTTTCTGGTTATATTTGTCTACTCCTACGTTTATATCACTCTCAATCATCCCTAAATAAAAAAGTGAATAGTATTAACCATTGTATAAAAAAAGAATAATTGAAATCGGTATAGAAACACCAAAGTTATACATGAAATACGCTAATAATAAGCCATCGCGCGTGAATACTGAATCATGCTATAGGGATTATCACTACATAGTATAAAACAAAGTCACATTCTTTGTTTGTCCCTATATCCCTATGACTGCTTAAATCTTTAAAACTACGCAACAGATTTTGATGCGGTTTTTTTTAATAGATAGAGTGATTCAAGAGGAATGTATAATAACATTCAATATGGAGTAGAGAAATACTGTAATGTTTCTAATGTGATGTCGTAAATAATTACTTTTTTTTCTTTATAATTAATAATTACTTTGATGTTAGATATAGCAGGAAATCTTCTTGGTATAGGGAGAGTGGAATTGTTTTTCTTCAAATTTAATGCGTGCGGGCCACGGGCAGTAATGAATAAATTAAAACTACTGGATCGATTTTAATATTTTTTTTCACTGAGTGACATAGGCTATATATTTTATACCCGTGCGAAGCAGGGTAGGCCGCTAGTTTATTATAATATTTAAAATTAAAAAAAAATAATTGTTCGGGTGGGGCACGATTCGACGTATTATCAATTCATTAGTCCGCCCATAATTTGCTGAGCTATAACAACTTTATAATTGACAGCTAAAATATCATTTGGATTCTAATCTAAATTTTAGCTTTTTTTCAGTGCCCGAAAACAATAAAAAAACAGGGATAAAATGTATTTTTTTTGCAATGAAACCCAGCTAGATCGATTTTCTCCCCCCCAAACCTCCTACATGCTGAATTTCATGAAAATTGTTGGAGCAGTTTCCGAGATTCAGAAAATATATTTACATTTATACATACAAGATTAACTCATTTAAATATTAAAGATTTTGTTCCATCACTAGTATATATCATCCTGTCCTTATCCCACTCTAAGTGGGGTCGGCACATGTTTTTCTCTTCCATTCTGTCCTATCTTTCGTCAACTCTGGCGCCACTCCTTTTATATGCATATCATACTCCACACAATCCTACCATCTCTTTTTAGGTCTTCCTCTAGGCACATATCCATCCACATTCAAATTTAACACACGTTTGGTCACATGATTTTCATCCCTCCTCATTACATGTCCATACCATCTCAATCTTGCACTTCTCGACTTTTCTATAATGGGTGCAACTTTCAGACTTCCCCTTGTGCCATCACTAGTATAAAAATAAAATTATACTCACACATCCAAAGATGGTACAAATGTCGTACGATTCTTTGGAACTCGAGCGGTATATCGACATTGATGTCTTGATAGAAGCAGGGTTGGATTGGACAGAATGCTGGCAGCGGTGGCCAGTTGTTTCTCCTTCCAGCTGAACCCGCCCTCAATTCCGCCTCGCGTCTCGCTAATTCCTCTGCTTTTCTTTCTAACTCTTCTTGCCGCCTCTGTAGTTCAATTTCAGTAAGAGACATTGTTGTATCCGATTATAAATGCACAGTCTATTCAAAACGAACGCTTTTTAGTTAAAACATTTCAGTATCCTACTATCCTACTAATATTATAAATGCGAAAGTTTGTGAGTATGGATGTATGTTTGTTACTCTTTGATAGCGAATCCGCTTAATCAATATCAATGAAATTTGGCACAATTATTCCTTATACACCGGAATAATATATACGCTTCATAAATCCTGTTAATTCTACAGAAATTGGATGACACTAAAAATCGCCATCTATTATCAACCTATCAATCGACAACAGTTCAAGCGAACGCGGTCGCGGGTCGCGCAGGTCGCAGGTAAAAGCTAGTATTATAAATGCGAAAGTTTGTGAGTATGGATGTATGTTTGTTACTCTTTGACGGTGAATCTGCTGAATTAATATCCAGGAAATTTGGCACATTTATTCCTTATACACTGGGTAAACATATAGGCTATATTAATCCTGTTAATTCTACAGGAATAGAATGACATTGAAAAGCGCTATCTATTATCAACCTATTATTCGACAGTTCAGTAACAGTTCACGCGAATGACGTCGCGGGTAAAAGCTAGTATTATTAATACACAAAACACAAACACAACCACACAAAATTATAAATATATATTTAATAATCAACTATTTTAAAAAACATTTTTTAATAAATACATAGAAAAAATTCAAGAAACATAATAAACAAAACTTTCACGTCACTTATACTGTTATAATAAGGAGCATTAATAACTGTAAAGCAATAATATGACACAAAAGCAACTAGCAGCTAACTGAGAAAGAAGCAATAAAAAACAAAGGAAGTTGTGTTCATAGGCTTAAATGGTAAATTGTTGCAATACAGCATAAATTTTGATATGACACATTTACACTATGTGGGCATGTAATCTACTGACAAACAGTTATGATCTTGGCATTTTAGTCTATGTTTACCAATGTCAAGATAGTGTAAAAAATATCCAATTTATTTTAATTTAAAAATGTAATTTATTTTATTTTATTTTATTTTATAAGGAAAACTTACAGCTATTACATTACAATAGATACAAAAAATAAATTACAAAATAAAGCCAATTAAAAGTTTTCACAGATAGAAGATAAATATATACATACGCTAGCATGGATACATACATACATAAATATAATATATATACGTAATAAAAATTTTACATTATATTTTTGAAATAAAATATGTAGTTAAAAGTTTACGAGCGGAGGTTGCAGAGGTACTATACAAATCTAAATCTACGTTACTTTTACACAATTTATTAAATGCAATAGGTGCTCTAAGAAGATAACTATTTCGTCTGAATCTGGTATGAACAAACGGTACATGTAGCAGAGAATGAAATCGAGTTCTTCTGACTGGTACTCTGAGTACTACTTTTTCCAAAAGATGCGGGCATTCAATTTTACTTGTAGTCAAATTAAGCAAAAAAGTTATGTCATTAATATTTCTTCGAAGTCTAAGTGGTAGTAGATGTAAGTGTGCGCACATAGCATCGTATTGAGAAAATTGCTTAAGATTAAATTTATACTTTAGAAAACGAAGGAATTTTTTTTGGATATTTTCTATACGCTTTAGTTTAGTACTATTTGTCATGTGGTATCCGGCTGAGTAGAAAAGACCACTCCCATTTCTTACCAAGGTGTCACTTTTAGTATTTTAATGAATCAATAATTCACTAAAACTGGAATTTGGAAATATAAAATAGGTATTAAGACAAAAGTGGAATAAGTAGTAATTTTTTGACTATTTACTTGAAAAATAGTAAGGAATAATATTAATAAGGTGCTATGTGTATGGTATGACACTGATAACGCAACAATACACAAGCACTGCACACATTCACCACCACAATCTCAACAATTGTTTCGCCCCGTAACCGAAGCATCGTCAGGAGATAGACTCGTAAATCTTTACGATTTTGTCGTGGAGTCTCAGTATAAGGTATGGGAACGAATAGTACACTACATTTAGCATTACCTATATTTTATTTTATCGCGGATTATAGCAAAATTATATTCGTATTAGTTTTGTAATATAATGCAACTAAAAAGCATGTAAAAATTGTATGCACCTATACATATCACATCACAATACTGGATTTAACTATGTATATGCACGAAACACTGATACTTTGTTTGTCATTGTAAAAGAGTTTGACATTTATAATAACACTGTAAAAATCTATTTTGTATGAATAAGTTGTTGAATATTGTTTGTTATTATAGATACTGAAAAAGATAAATACATGATACCAAACATTACATGCGATATATTTTAAATAGAAAGATAAGCAATACAATAAAAAATGATTATTATAAACACCACAATGACTAATAGTTTGTTATGTTACGTTTAAGTGTTACCTTTAGTTCCTTTAGTGCAGGTTTGAAAGCAGAATTAAGCAAAAGTGTATTAGTGGCATGCATATTACTCAAATAAAATATTATAACTTTAATAGTAGATTTATACAATAAACAGGATAGCAGATAGTTAAATGGTCTATCCATATTACAAAACAATCATGTTTGAATCTTAAATTATCTAATATGTAAACAAATGGGTCACATCGCGATAACCTCGAGTTACCTTTGTATGAGGTTCGCAGTCAGTTTGTGACCACAGTGGATGCAACTCTGCTAAAACATTGAACCTCATACAAAGGTAACTCGAGGTTATCGTGATGTGACCCGTTTGTTTATATAATAATTAATATGAATCCCGAAAGTTTAAATCTACCTATCTAATATATAATATATCTAATATAGGGTCATGATCTATTCTAGCCAAAGCTTCTTGAGTAGACAATATTTTTTTAAGTCAATTTTCTGGCCTCTATTCGATTGGTCGATGACAACTATTATGTTTACAGGACATCAATTAGAAATTTAGTTATTTAACATTTATATTGAGTTTGAGGAGGTGTCGTAAAAGGCGACTGGGGTAAGTTGACCCACCATGTGGTTGCCGCTTGAGTAAAATAGACCACCCTCTTTCTTACTATGGTGTCGTAAAATACGAATAAGGTAAGTTGACGTCAGGCAGGCCGCCGATCGTAACATATACAGCCAAATCATGTGACAACATGTTTGTAACATGTTGTGCCAACCCCTCTTAGAGTGGGATAAGGGCAAGAGGATGTATGTTATATTGAGTTTGAAATCATTTGTTATACCTCATAATAATTAGAGTTTTAACTCTAAATATAATTTGGCTCAATTGTTTCAGCATGAATAAATGATTATATCATTAGAATGATAAATATTCAGATTGCACATAGCAACATAATTATCTAATAATAAATTTCTGAAAACATACTTGAAAATCAGCTGTGGTGAAGTTAGGAGGTGGTGCCTGGCTTTGCTGTGGTTGATTTGGCCTTGTGTATTGGCCGCCAGATGGTGGTGACACTGCCTGCATGATTGCTGGCTGCGAGGGTTGTTGAGCTGCCTATGGAAATTATAGAATAAACATAAAGAAAAGAGTTAAACATATGAAAAGTTTTCGTAAATTCAATCACACATAGTTTTCATGAAAAATAATATTCTCTGGCTGGAAAATATATTGCATACACTATTTAATATCATTAAGTGTGAAGTTAGACCTGCCGTGTGGTATCTGGCTGAATAGAATAGTACCACCCTCATTTCTTACCGAGGTGTCGTAAAAGGCGACTAAGGTAAGTCGACCTGCCGTGTGGTGTCCAGTTTAGTAGAATAGACCACCCTCTTTCTTACCGAGTTGTCGTAAAATACGACTGAGGTAAGTTGACGTCAGGTTGACGCCAGTCGTAAAAACGCAGCCAAATCATGTGACAGCATAAAAATTTTGTAACTTATTAATAAAAATACATAAACTACACGTTGTATGAGGTCTCTCAAAATCAAGCAAATTTATACATTAGTGTGGGAATTAAATTCAAATTAGTTACTGATATGTACAGATACTATGATGTGACATTTCCAGTTTTCGTAAAAATCACTTTAAAATTCATGATATCTATCGTACACTATCAATTATTCATAGTCTTTTTATCAGCATCCGAACATTCAATAAATGACTAATATATGCTCACCGTAGACGGATTTGCATTTTGTTCGTCAAAGGGGTTGTAATCGTCAAGACCTCTTGTTGCATTGTTTGTACTTCTAGCAACTTGCTGCACAGATGGATCCTGGAGTTAATCAGTATATTATGTAGTGGAAATAGAATTTTTTAACAACTTTTCACAATTCTGCGAATATCAACTCACCGCAAAGGGATTGTCTATGGCTGGGTCACTAAATGGATTATCCTCGAATTTCGACATGCCTTATTATAAACTACGCCACTTTTTACAAAATTATAACTTACGCTGTACAAAAGAAATATTTGGATGGTATAATTTTAGCATTTAATGATGATAAATATAATCAATCTACACTATTGACAGTTTTACGATGGTGACGAAGTGACAGACTGACAAAGACGAACAATATTGAACATTAGTGTGTGTTGCTAATTTATTGTTATATATTATTTACTCTATTTTTCAATAAATATAATTTAATTTTAATGTAAATTTCTAAAAATAGTTTTACTAAAGGCCCATGGCCCATCATTTTAAATATTTAAAATAAGATTAAAATAAGTTTATCTAGTTTTTAAAATAAGGAATCTTGCCTACCTACAATTTAAATCTCAGTTATTATATGAAAAAAAAACTTAAATTATTGTTTTTTGACATAATAAGTAAACTTAACTTTTACAAAGTGTTTTGGCAATGAAAGTGCTTTGTTGAACCTATATATTAGATTATAATAACTTAATATTAACCCAAACTTACATATTTACATAAATATTATAAATGCAAGTAAATCAGTTCCTTCTCTACAAGAAATATCTTATTCTGAAATAGTAACCAACCAACATAAAGAATGATCATATAGTTTTTCAAAAAACTTTCATAAAAAAAAGGATAAATAAAAAAGGAGTGGCATTTTCAAAACTACTTACATAATAAATTGAAAATTATAAAATAATTTGTTTGAAAATTGAATTCGTTGACATTATAACACTAAGTCTTCCAGCGCCTCTGTCTGTACATCTGTTTGTCTGTCTCTGCGTGCTAAGGTCAACACTATAAAAACAAGTTTTATGCGGGTTTAACTAATAAATTAATTGATTCAGGAAAATAAGTTTACATAGTACCATTATTTATTAAGGTTTTATCTTCACGATATAAAATATGTAATCTTTGAAAACGCAATATACAGCGAGGAGGACTATATTCGTCTTTCAGTAAAAAAAACCATATCAATGAATGTAGAGTATATTTTAACAATTTGTGACGTCATTATCAATTTACTTTCATTGTTATTGCTTTATGTTGGTAACTTGAAAAGACGAAAGTGGTTGGCAAGTGACATCACTTGTCAGTTTAGATGTTTCTGTCAAAGTAGGAAGCTGTTTATGTTTTGTATCGTTTATTTGCGAGGGTTTTTTCATTATTTTTAGTAGATGTTCTTGTTTTTAAGTCAATAATTTATTGTAGACTTTTTTTAAGTGCTACATATTTATGCGAATTGTATTTAAATGAACCATGTCAGATGTCAAGAGGTGAATAAATCAGTGTTTAGTGTCTAACGTGAGAGTGACAGCCTTTTTTTTTATTGTATGGGATTTGGTGCGAAAAAACATATACGGTAAGTGACTATTAACATTTCATTTAGCATTTCGTTTTGGATACACGGTGTGGACAACTTAAAAAATAGTAACAGAAACGGAAAAGTTATTTTATGTTTTAACCGAAATCAAATTATAAAATATTGCTTTGACGGTTAGCAACTAAATAGTTTTGCGCAATGGTACGTAACTTTAACTTTAGACAGTCGAATTTTATTGGCAAGTTTTTAAGTGCTGCGCGGGCGCAATGTTGCAGAATGGTGTTAGCGGTAAGGCGAAAGTTGTTTGGTCTCGTTATAGGGGAAGTAAATTATAGTCCTATTGAATTAATTAAAATAATATTAAGTTTAGCTTATCGTAAATGTAACTTTTTAATTATTTTTGTTCGCGCATTTTATTTAAAAAGCGATCATACAATTATTTTTAATCATAAGAGTATATTTACAGAAAATATTGCAGCTTTAAACATTTGCTGATCTTTGTTTTAGCCAGAATAATTCAGCATAAATATTTTATTGGTTCTGTGTTCCTAAAGGTTAATACAGTTTAAGAGTTAGAAGTTTAGGTTATAGCAGTTGGTGGAAAGAATTTTTGTACACCCTTGTGGGATAGCTTACCGTACTGTGTGCTTATATAAGATCCATTTAACACTGTAATGCACAAATAAAATATTTGATTTGATTTGATAAACCTAACTAAGCAAACTTACTGTGCTCCAATACTATTCAGGATACTGTACAAAAACTCAATGTATGTATATATTTTTCAATGGCATATCTTTGAACAGAGGTCAAGGACCAACAAAACAAATTATGTAAAGGTTTTAATCATGAAAAATTTCACTCTATAATTGACTGTAGTAGCAGGACATAATGATGAATGTTGGGTTACTACCTTTTCCACTGTGTCGTATCCGGCTGAGTAGAATAGACTACCCTCATTTCTTACCGAGGTGTCGTAAAAGGCGACTAAGGTAAGTTGACCCAACATGTGGTATCCGGTTAAGGAAAATAGACCACAATATTCCTTACCGAGGTGTCGTAAAATATGGCTAAGTTATGGTTAAGTTGACGTCAGACAGGCGGCCGGTCATAAAATATGCAGCCAAATAATGTTATAACATGTTTGTAACATGTTGTGCCAACCTCACTTAAAATCCCACATAGGGGCAGGAGAATGATGTTAGGTTCTTCTTCTTCTTCTGGGAGTAGTGGCAGTTGCAGGGCCAGTGGGCCCAGTATCACTTTGACCATTACTGATCTATTGTGATCGCCACTGACTATAGTTCGTACAGTATCTCCAGGAATTCCAGGATCTTTTTGACAGCAAGATCTTTCACCTCTTTTGGGCGTAGATGATGTTAGGTTACTAACTTTTAACTATAAAGTATTGTAAATATAACAAAACTCAAATAAGTAGAAAAATATCATTGGTAGTGTATCAATAAACTGGTTTTAAAAGGACACATGCAAACTAGAAGAACAGGTGTAATATTATGCAATTACTTGTGGCCTACTATCAGAAGCTATAAATACTCATATTTTATCTCATCACTCTTACTTATTGAAGATATAATGAAGAATTATAAGTGAGGAGTTCATATAAACAAATTTTATATATTATAGTTTTGGAGAGGTCCACTTGTGTGTATATCTTTAATATTTAAATGAGTTAATCTTGTATGTATATATATTTTTGTAATCTCGGAAATAGCTCCAACGATTATCCTGAAATTCAGCATGTAGGGGGTTTTGGGGGAGAAAAATAGATCTAGCTAGGTTTTATGTAAAAAAAAATAGTTTTATCCCGGTTTTTGGGCATTAAGAAATACTAAAATTTATATTGAATTTTTGCCACACCGTGTGGTATCCGGCTGAATAGAATAGTACCACCCTCATTTCTTACCGAGGTGTCGTAAAAGGCGACTATGGTAAGTCGACCCGCCGTGTGGTATCCGGCTGAGTAGAATAGACCAACCTCATTTCTTACCGAGGTGTCGTAAAAGGCGACTAAGGTAAGTTGACCCACCGTGTGGTATCCGGTTTAGTAGAATAGACCACCCTCTTTCTTACCGAGGTGTCGTAAAATACGACTGAGGCAAGTTGACGTCAGGCAGGCGGCCGGTCGTAAAAACGCAGCCAAATCATGTGACAGCATGTTTATAACGAGTTGTGCCGACCCCACTTATAGTGGGTTAAGGGCAGGAAGAGGATGATATTGAATTTTTGCCATAAACTGTCAAGTCAGCGTAGCTCTCAAGCGTCTTGAGAAATGGTAATACATAGGATCGATCCCAACTAAATCATTATTTTATTTTTTACTTTCTTTTATTTTATTTTGTAAAAAATTACCAGGTCAACCTAGTACTGTTAACTTATTGAAGGTAAGGTTTTTTAAAATGAAACAAGAAATAAAATCATCATCCTCCTGCCCTTATCCCACTCTAAGTGAGGTCGGAACAACATGCTATAAACATGCTGTCACACGATTTGGCTGCGTTTTTACGACCGGCCGCCTGCCTGATGTCAACATACCTTAGTCGTATTTTACGACACCTCGGTAAGAAGGAGGGTGGTTTATTCTACTAAACCGTATACCACATGGTGGGTCAACTTACCTTAGTCGCCTTTTACGATACCTCGGTAAGAAATGAGGGTGGTCTATTCTACTCAGCCGGATACCGGATAAACAAGAAATAAAATAATGAAAGAAATAATGTATTGTGTATTCTCTGGCTGAGTAGAATTGACCATCCACATTTCTTACTGAGGTGTTGTAAAAGGCAACTTTGATAAGTTTATGTCAGGGATGAACCTGGAAATAAAATAAGCAAAATCATGTGCTGACCCCTTTATATTATTATAACGTCAGCAGAATGGTGATATAGAAGTAATAATAATGTTTAACTATATAATGATTTAGTATTTTTATTTACAAGTAATTTTATGGTCTTAGCTGTATTTCAAGGGCGGAGGGTTTCGCTGGACAATCATAGTAATAGACAATAGTAGTAAGTAAGTAACGGCCTGTTACTATCCCACTGCTGGGCATAGGCCTCTTCTCTCCATTTTTGGAGAGAAGGATTAGAGATTAAGACCTACCACGCTGCTCCAATGCGGATTGGTAAGGTTTCACATATCCCTAGGATTTTCTAGAGGTATGCAGGTTTCCTCACGATGTTTTCCTTCACCGAAAAGCGTGTGATAAATTGCAATTATCAAATAGACACATAAGTTTTTATAAAAAAACTCATTGGTGTCTGCCCGGGTTTGAACCTGTGATCGTCTCTAGAGATTCACACGGTCGCACCGCTGGGCCATGACAGCTTTTTTATCATAGGTAGTGTAATTAAATTAAAGTTTAGTTTAAAAATCTAATTAGCTAAATTTTATTACCCTGATATATTCAACATAGAAGTGATATAATAGCACATAGTGTAGGTACCAAAACTTTATGCAGCTGAGTAGAATACACCACCCTCATTTCTTACCGAGATATCGCAAAAGGCGACTAAGGTAAGTTGACGTCAGGCAGGCGGCCTGTCGTAATATACGTAGCCAAATCATGTAATATGTTAATAAAATGTTGTGCCTGCCCCTCTTATTATGATAAGTGTAGCTACCGAAAATTATTTTTCATTATCTTTTATATATTATAGTCACTAGTGTTATAATTTTTTTTTAATTAAAGCTGCTTTAGTGTGCGTAATTAATATCGAATATACAATTTTTAACAGAACTCAGGGATCACAGATGGATTTATTTTAATGGATAAATTGTTTGAGTATTGACGAGCTATGCTTGCAATTAACAGCCCTAGATGATATCAAAACTTACTTAAAAAATATGCGATATTAATGTAGTCCACTATTAATAATTCATTAACATGAATAAACAAACAGTATTTGAATAAAAAAACGAAACATTGTTTCTAAAATAATCGTTTTCTAATAAGGAAATCTTTATAGGCTAATCAAAAGGTTGTTATACTTTAAAAGGTCGTTTTTACGTTGCGACTATAATTAATCGATACGAAAGAATTCGTAGGTGGAGTAACGTAATTTTTGACGTTATCTTTAATGTAGAAGCATATATACTTGCCTCCCAAATTTGGTTGCTGATAAATGATGGGAACAGTTGACAATTATGAAATTAGTTTTTATAGTAATACATTTTTTTCTATTAGTGTGAAGTAGTAAATGAAGCTGTGATAGCCCAGCGGTAACACCGGCCGACTCTTTCGAGGAGGTCACGGGTTCAAACCGAACAGACACTAATGAGTTTTTCTGTTAAAACTTATGTGTCTAATTGATAATTGCAATTCATCACATGCTTTTCGGTGAAAACATCCTGAGGAAACCTGCATATCTCTAGAGAATTCTGGTTATATGTGTAACCTACCAATCCGCATTGGAGCTGCGTGGTAGTTCTTAGCTCCAATTCTTCTCTCCAAAAACGGAGAGAAGAGACCTATTCCCAGCAGTAGGAGAGTAACAGGCCGCTACTTACTTTTTAGTAATACATTTTTTTCAAATTTGGTGGTAAATTTTATTTGGTCTGGCAGAAGGATTTGCCAGTTTAGTAAAGTGGTTTAGTCTAAATAATTAATGTCTAAATGCAAAGCCATAACTTTCTCTTAGAAAATCGTCAGTTAAGAATTGACTTCGTAAATAGATGATACGTAAATTTGTTGCTGATAAAGCGTGAATTTATACATATTATAAAACAGTGTCTCAAAATCTGTCTGTATGTGATCGATTTTTTTCAAAATCTACTGACTGGATATTTGTACGGTTTTTACTAAGGGCGGCTTGCAGTAACAATTTAAAACTAGATTTAATGACTAATAAACAGGACTTAGGCTAAGTCGAGTTTTCGTCCTGCACGATATCATTTTTTGAGTTAAACCAAATTGAAGGAAAAAGCCTTTAGGGTCGATTTAAACGTTAAATCTCGATTTAGTGGCTAACCGTGTACGTCGATTCTTTTTTCATCTAATTATTTTTACTAATGGATTTGGTATTTGATATGTCTGATGAAGAAATATTTTCTAATGAGGACTAGTCTTCTGAACACGACGAAGAAATAGTGCAATACTTGAATACGCCATTTTTTTCTCGGAGATCGAAAAATTGGTGCAATTATAAGTAAGGTTTAGGTAAATAGTACGTTACGGTGCTATTAGGTTAAAATCGGAATACTTTGTGACAAACTGATTTCCACGCGAGCGTAGTCGCTGGCACAGCTAGTTCTTTATAAAAAATAGATTTCATTATCATTCTAACGGTATCCGCTTATTTCAAATATCTTGTTTTGATATGGAAAAAAAGGAAATGAAGTTCATAAGGTTATCACTTACTTGAATTATAAGTAACTATAAATTATGTTTATTAGAAATTTATCATAGATATGCAGACTTCAACACTAATAAACCAATCTCAGAAACTACTGGACCGATTTAAAAAATTATTTCAGTGTAAGACAGTCCATTTATCGAGGAAGGCTCTACGCAATATAACATCACGCTAAGATGAATAGGAGAGGAGCAGCAATAAAAAAGAGTACGAAAACGGCAAAATTTAAAGCTTTCCTTGCGTGTGCTGAGTAAATGGTAAAAGTTATTCAAAAGTCATATATTACAAAATTGTTTCCCTATAAGAGTTCTAAATAAAAGTTCGCGGCAGCATATGTCTAGCTTTTGAGCTTCAACCCACTTTAACCTATTTTTTAACATATTTTTCTATAGTTATTAAAAACTATATTACGGTTCTTATCTTTCTACTCGGTCAGAGCCGCTGGCGATTGCTTGTATTACAATAAAGAGAAAGCAAATGGAAGCGATCTATCTGTCTCTCTTTTTTATATGTGATTAGACAAAGATGAAGTATACGAGTTAATACTCGTATACTTCATCATCATCACCTTCCTTTCATTAGTTATGCTCCCCTACTCTAAGTAAAATAACTATGATTTTTATCCGTATTCTAACATTACTGTATATTCGATTATCTTCAAAGGTCATGTTCGCATCATGAATGAAACAGTAGATTGAAATTGAATTGAATAAGATGTGGGCATTACCGAAGGAAAATGTTTCCGGCACATTGCACCCGTATAGCCCAAGTTAGTCGATAAACGTGTAGACCGGCGTCATCATGACGGTGGCGAATGTTGGATCTCACAGCGAATGGCACGTCTCGTGTTAAATGAACTAAAACTGAGTAGCGTGGATGGAGTTTGTAAAACACTTTATCTTATAGACAACTAGCGGCCCGCTCCGGCTTCGCACGGGTATAAAATATACAGCCTATGTCACTCAGTGTGCTATCCAGCTGAATAGAATAGTACAACCCTCAATTCTTACCGAGGTGTCGTAAAAGGCGACTTATGTAAGACGACCCGCCATGTGGTATCCGGCTGAGTAGAATAGACCAACCTCATTTCTTACCGAGGTGTCGTAAAAGGCGACTAAGGTAAGTTGACCCACCGTGTGGTATCCGATTTAGTAGAATAGACCACCCTCTTTCTTTACGAGGTGTCGTAAAATACAACTAAGGTAAGTTGACGTCAGGCAGGCGGCCGGTCGTAAAAACGCAGCCAAATCATGTAACAACATATTTATAACATGTTGTGCCGAACCCACTTGGATAAGTGGGAGTGGGTACGAGTGGGATAAGGGCAGGAGGATGATGATATTTCATCTCATGACAGGAAGCGAATCCGGGACTCCCCAGTAATTAGGCAGCATACCAACCAATACACATGTATCTCCCATGAATTTTCCATATAAAAGATATCAAAAATTTATCAACAGGGTTTCTTGAATAGACGCCAAGTTTTTCTATGAACGCCATCTGTTTCGTTTCATGTCTTATAAAAAGCGAACGAGCTGTATCTGAAAATATCTTATTTATGCCTCTCCGTACCGTTAAGATAACGAATAAACATTTTAAACTAAACAATTTTATCTTAACAAAATAGCATTTCGTCACATCTAAAATTGGACATTAAATATACTTAGAAATGATGCTGAGTATTACTTGCCCAAGCCAACACTTTTTTCGTCGTTTTTTGTTTTTCGTAAAAGGCGACTAAGGTAAATCGAACCGCCGTATGGTATCCGGCTGAGTAGAATACACACTCTTTCTTACCGAGGTGTCGTAAAATACGACTATGGTAAGTTGAAGTCAGGCAAGCGACCGGTCGTAAAATACGTAGCCAAATCATGTGACAAATGATGTGTTTGTAACATGTGCCGACATGTAACATGTGGGGTAGGCTCAGGGGTCGGTCTAAGAAATTTTACTTTACTTTGTTACTTCAAATTATTGAAGGTATGTAGTGTCTTTGCATTATATGTCAGTAAATTATTATTTATTACACTTTTACGAGTATTTGTTACGAAATAATATGAATGGATAGGATGGTGGATGAATACCATTCACAGAAACCGAACATCAAAGTCCGGACAGCACTGAAGTGACATATACATCTTAAATACATAGATCTACATGTTCACACGCACAACAACAGTCACACCCACACACACACACACACGCACACACACACACACACACACACACACACACACACACACACACACACATACACACACATCCACAACCCACACACAACATCCCCTCCCACACACACACAGTGCGCAATAATTAAATTAAATAACTTAATAAATAGTAAATGCTTACCTTTTTAATATTTATATAACTTACCTTTCTAATGGAAGAACTTACTGACACAAGTATTTCTAATACTTACTAGAAGGTCTCAATCTGTATTTCTTGTAATGAATTATTGAAAAGAAATGAATATTTTTGTATTTTTTGCCCGTGCCCGAACACATCGCGTTGCAGAGGTGTACCCGGCATACATTACCGTAGCCTGAATATCAAATCAAATCAAAATAATCTTTATTCAAATAAGCTCTTTCAAGCCCTTGTGAATCGTCAAGGATCAATATGATTAATAAAGCTACAACTGGTTCGGAATGTTGCTCTTACCGAGAAGAACCAGAAAGAAACTCGACGGTCAATCTTTTAAACATTTTTAATTTTACATTATTAAACCCTAGTCCTATGTGTAATAAATGTTCATATCGTGTATTAAGCTGAAAGGATTTTCAAATCCAGGCTTTTTTATCATATAAATAATCCTCAATTTTGTAATATGCTCTACGTATAAGCACATCTCTTATACTTAACTTAAACCTTTCTGTAGACTGGTCTAGTATTGCGGAATTTTGTAGTAGAAGCGAATACCGAGACCATAGAATGAGTTGCTAACTCTGCTGAGTCGCTACACAGTCATCATCTTCCTGCCCTTATCCCACTCTAAGTGGGGTTGGCACAGCATCTTATAAACATGCTGTCACGTGATTTGGTTGCGTTTTACGACCGGCCGCCTGCCTGACGTCAACTTACCTCTGTCGTATTTTACGACACCTCGGTAAGAAAGAGGGTGGTCTATTCTACTAAACCGGATATCACACGGTGGGTCAACTTACCTTAGTCGCCTTTAACGACACCTCGGTAAGAAATGAGGTTAGTCTATTCTACTCAGCCGGATACCATACGGCGGGTCGACTTACCTTAGTCGCCTTTACGACACCTCGGTAAGGAATGAGGGTGGTACTATTCTATTCAGCCGGATACCACACGGCGTCTGAGTCGCTATACAGTATTCACACAATATTCGCCGTAGCCCGCTAATGTAGCCCCAGCATTACTCGAATTTAAATGTTTCCGATTCGCTGCTCCCTTATATCACAAGTTGGTAGATAAACGAGTAGCCGGCGTCGTGGTGGCGGTGTCGGATGATCACCTCGCTACTGGCACACCTCGTAATGTTTAATGGACCATAACAGGTAACCGACTTTGTAAGATGTTTTCTCGGTCGGAGGTATTGGTTTGTTAGAATATTTTCGTCAGGGACATGTTACTATGATTATCTTTAATATTTAAATGAGTTCATCTTGTATATGAAAATGAAATGAAAAGTTATTCCACAAAAGTGCTAACAGGACATGAACAAATGTAAGAGATTCAACTAAAGCTAAATAAATATTAATAAATAAGTAAATGTCCGTAGCACGATGCAGAATAGGCTTTAGACTGAGCATAATAGTGTGTGCCCCGACAGGAAGCACACAGAACTGATTTTCAGCTAAAGCCTATATATATATACACACACAAAATATATATATATATATTCTAACTATTTGAAACGACTCCAACGATTTAGGCCTGTTGTCCAAGTCGTTTTAGGCCTGTTTTCGGGCACTGAAAAAATGCAAAATAAAATTTACACTGAATAGAAAATACTATTTTTGCTATCATTTGTAAAGTCATAATACCTCATTTGGAGAACGGGCTGTCTAGAAAATTGAAAAATCTAGGATCCTGTAAGAATTATCCTGTAAGTATTATCCTGTAAGTATTATCCTGTAAGAAAATTACCGAACAAGGCTCGGTCACCTAGGTATTATTATAGTATTTGAGCTTAGATCTCTTCTACGAATTGGTTTGTTACACATATCCCAAGAACTCACATATGCAGATTTTCTTAGGTGTATTACATTGCCAAACTCAAGAACAATTGTAAGTAAATATATAGGGCATTAACACTCGGTCGTCCGTCTAGTAAGTAACTTGATACTTGTGTTATACGTTACAGACAACTGGTAAATATATGCGTATATAATTTTAAATAAATATTTAGATAAATACATCCAGTTTTTGTCGTTCCAATTGTTTTAAGAAAATATTGGCTCGATGGGAATTGAACCCACGACCCCCGGAGCTGACGGCACGTACACTGCCACTTGCACCAACGGACGAGTTGGGCCAATATCAGTATTATTTAAAATTCTGAGGTTCCTATCGAAGATTTGAACCCAGGAATCCCTGTTAGAGTTCGCCCACTTTTACTATTAGGCCAATACCCATCAAATTTTGGTCTTGTAATTTTTTTCTCATAATGAAATGACTTGGTATGATACTCCTTTGTATTTTTAACAAAATTGCGTTACAATAAACTGCAAATATTTTCCAAAATCTGCGTTTTTACTAAGATTTATTTTCACATCGTTCAACGTCATGATTAGAATGAATTAAACTTTTGTATTTGTTAATTATTCTTCTAATAAAATACATGCTTGAGGTTTCTTAGAGGCTTGATATCAAATTTTAATTATTCTCGTGAAACATCGGGAAAAGAAAAACTACTGTTAATTGATAGTGCTATATATTTTTAAACATTTTCATGTATGTATATTTATAATAAAATTTAGATTTTAAATTTGGATATGAAGATTTCGCTCCTAAATAAAACTTGTTAATTTTTAATTGAAGAGTTTGTGGTTTTCTACTATTACGCCCAGTTACTCATATTTGTAATTTAAGCCATTTGGATGGAAAATCGATAGTTTAGTTCGACATGTTTCATAACTGGTTTCTAAAATATTTCGTCAATGATCGAAGTTAACAGCTTCGGAGGCATATAAAAAGGCGGATATATAAAGTACGATTTATTAGAGCGGTTAAAAAGTTAGTGAATGGATAACCTTGTCTTGTCATGTCAGTAAAAGACTCAGCGCGAGGTGGTAACAAGAAATAAGTTTTTCGCCAAGGTTATAATTTTTGACCCGCTATTGTCTCATGTTTATGGCCATTGATAGGTCGAAACATTCGCTCTTCAAACGTCTTAGTACCCTAATCGGTTCTTTGAAATATAAGCCGCAAACTCATTAAAAATAATGATTTTTTATATTATCCTCCTGCCCTTATCCCACTCTAAGTGGGATCGGCACAACATGTTATAAACATGATGTCACATGATTTGGCTAAGTGTTTTACGACCGCCCGCCAGCCTGACTTCAACTTACCTTAGTCGTATTTTACGATACTTCGGTCAGAAGAGGGCGGTCTTTTATATTCAACTGAATACTACACGGTGGGTTGACTTACCTAATTCGCTTTTTACGATACCTCGGTCAGAATAAGGGTGGTTTATTCTATACCGGATATCACCGGATGAGGATTGCAATAATTTTATTGACTATCACATACTTTATATATACGATATTGGTTCAGCGGATTCGCCGTGAAAGAGTAACAAACATACATCCATACTAATAAACTTTCGCATTTATAAAATTAGTAGGATTACAATACAAATAACAAAAGATCCTATAAAACGACGTATATTATTATATTGTCTGCTTAGACACTTTTGTACGACTCAAGGCGTTAATCGTCGGTTTATGTATCGCACACAGATTTGCTGGGCTTTCTGATGACATAACTTTGCTGCAAATTGCTCCATAAAAGTTATTTGTGCGCTCCATTTCTAGTCACACTTTTTCTCCGTTAGATACAATGAACTGTGATAACGGAAAGTGAGAAGCTATTTTATTTATCTTTTACTTGCTTTTACCCGAGACTTCGTTCGCTTGAACTGTTGTCGCGTGATAGGTTGATAATAGATGGCGCTTTTTAGTATCATCTTATTCCTGTAGAATTAACAGGATTTCTATAGCCTATATGTTATTCCGGTGTATAAGGAACAATTATGTTAAATTTCACCGGTATTGGTTCAGCGGATTCGCCGTGAAAGAGTAACAAACATACACTCATACTCACAAACTTTCGCATTTATAATATTACTAGCTTTTAGCCGCGACATCGTTCGCGAGGACTGTTGTCGTGTAATAGGTCGATAAGAGATGAAGCTTTTCAATGTCATCCTATTCCTGTAGAATTAACAGGATTTCAATAGGCTATATGTTATTCTGTTGTATAAGGAATAATTGTGCCAAAGCTCATCGTTATTTGTTCAGCGGATTCAGCATGATAGAGTAACAAACATACACCCATACTCACAAACTTTAGCATTTATAATATTAGGGTAGGATAGGATAAATGATGTGTAAGAAATGATCATTACAATAGTTAGGAATGGGCCTTATTTTAATCATCATTATCCTCCTGCCCTTATCCTGCTCTAAGTGCGGTCGGCACAACCCAAATAACAACAGACGCAACAGAATCCGTGAAAAACCAACATATACATTGTCTTTATATTAGACTTTGTTTAAACTTTCGATTTTGTGCCTGCCGAGTTGGCCGTGAAGCAATTAAATTTATACATGTATCATATAATTTTATTTCAGTTAATTACATGTTATACAGTAAAAGTTTTGATAAGTACTAGTAATTAAATGTAAGGACAATTAAAGATAAAACCCTTTACTTCAATCACACGTCGATATCGCATTAGCTTTGGAGGAATAAAAAATAACAAAATTAAGTAAAGTAACGGCCTGTTACTGTCCCACTCTTTGACAGAGACCTCGTCTCTCCTTTAAGAGAGAAAGGTTGGAGCTTAGACCCACCACGCTATTCCAATGCGGACTGGTGAGTTAAACATATCTTTAGAATTTTCTTAGAAGTTTCATCACGATATTTCCTTCACCGTAAATCTTAATTAATCTCAGATATCAATTAGGCAGATAAGTTTTAACAGAGAAAATCATTGGTGCCTGCCCGGGATTTGAACTCATGACCCTCTATATAGAGTACTACGGTCTCTACGTTGGGCTGTCACAGCTTTAAAAATAGAATATATACACATTTCTGCACTTTAAAAGTAAAGTTATCCAACTATATTGTTTAATTTTATATATACGAGGCATGTTAAAGAGTACGCAACCTAAGTCTGTTACGTTCACGTGTTCCTTTAATTAACGTATCATACAGAGGGTGGATACAATTCTCGAAAGAGATGGACAAACTAAATAGCACTACGAATTTTTTTATACAAAATTGACGACGTTGGGAATAAGTAGTATTTATTTAGAACATAACCAAAAACAGGCTTTAAAATTTATATATTAATTATTATGCTTTTAATTTAGACTTTCTTTGGTAAAATAGTAAAGCTTTTGCCTGCGAGGGCAGGACTAATTTCGTGAATATTGACAAATCAGTATTTATGTAATCTATAATACCTTTGAGGGATAAAGTTATTATATAAAAGAGAAGCTGATACAGAAAGCCTACTATACTCTTGAAGATTACTTAAAAGATAAGAATGTGTGTATATAGCTCTCTTTGAACCTGTACAAGACAGTAAGGACTAAATGTAGATAGTATTAAGAATTATAGTTTTAAAGGAGCAATCGCCGATTTTCTTGCTGGCTCTTCTCGGTAGGAACAGCTTTCCGAACCAGCAGTAGAGTTAAGGATTCAAAAGCACTTGTTTACAAGTTTACTTGAGTAAAGAATATTTTGAATTTAAATTTGAATATTTTGAATATGGTAGAATAGTAATTTAAGTATGCTACACGTTAGTATCTTATATAATGTTCTTATCATAATCTTGTTAACTGTTTATTATACCGATAGAGCTCTCTAACTTCCAATCACCATGGACTTCGCATTTCCTTCTGATTCTTTCCTGACCGTTACTTTAATATTCTTGTTTGTCTTTTTTTCTTCTCTTTCTTTCTCCTTCCTTTTAATCATGATTCTTCGAAGTACATCCTCATGCTTAGGTTCTTAACACATTGTCGTGTTAGAACAATTAAAATGTCAGGAAAGTTCCGAAGAAAGGAAACGATTGGTAATCCTAATAATACATCAAGCAAGCAGTGGGTAAATGTGCCAGTCTATTTTCGTACCGTATAATATACAGTGCAATTATTTCGCGGAACGTAGCTAAAACTACCATTCGTATGCCTGTCATACAACAGCGACCTTACCACGGAGGTCACGATAAAATTAAATAATAAACGGTATCAGCAGTTAGACATGTCACACGTGACTGGCGGCTTCCGTGATTTTGGCCGTTGCTTTTTGTTTTGCAGACTAGCTGTGCCAGCAGCTTCGCCCACGTAAAATACAGTATGTCACAAATTTTTTCCCAAATTAAATTTGGAACATAAAAGTAGTTATCGTGATTATTCGCGCACGCAAGGAAATGCTTAAAATTTGGCCTTTTTGCAATATTTTTTTATTGCTGCTCCTCTCCTAGTCATTTTAGCGTAATGCTATATAGTCTATAGCCTTCCTCGATAAATGGACTATCTTACACTCAAAGAATTTTTCAAATCGGTCTAGTAGTAGCGCTTTCTGAAAATCAAACAAACGAACTCTTTAGCTTTATATATTAGTATAGATAAACTAACCCGGGTGGTTACTAAAAGTATAGAGCCGTGATTATCTAGCGAAGAGTATAAATTAAATGCTGATTACTGAGAATGAAGTTTATTTTAATCTTTCCCCTAAATTAAAGCCTAATAAAAAAAAAGTAAAGTAAGTAAGTAGCGGCCTGTTACTATCCCACTGCTGAGAATAGGCCTCTTCTTTCCGTTTTTGGAGAGAAGGTTTGGAGCTAAGACCTACCACGCTGCTCCTGTGCGGATTGGTAGGTTACACATATCTCCAGAATTCTCTAGAGATATGCAGGTTTCCTCACGATGTTTTCCTTCACCGAAAAGCGTGTGATAAATTGCAATTATAAATTAGACACATAAGTTTTAACAGAAAACTCATTGGTGTCTGCCCGGGTTTGAACCTGTGGCCTCCTCGAAGGAGTCACACGGTGTTACCGCTGGGCTACCACAGCTTAAAGCCTAATACATTACAGAAATTCTATTGATGTGTGACAATTAGATCAGAGAATAGAAATTTTCTGTTGAAAACCTTTCCTAATTCTTAATTTTTAGAAATCAAGATGCCCTGCTTGGTGAGAATATGAGGAAATTAAGGGAAATTTGAATTAAGGCGAATCTTGATGAAACCCCCCAATTTCTGGACAATTATTTCTAGTAAATTCTTGGTATATGGTGTAACCTGACAGCATTGAGGCAGTGTCGTGGGTCTAAGTCCAATCCTTCTCTACTACGAAGGGATAAGGCCTTTAAGAGCAACTTTTGCATGGGTACAAGGCCTGTAATTTTACCTTCTTACAAGTGTTGATAACGGATAAGTTTTAAGTAACTTCATTACACCTGAGTTATTAGTCGTCATTGTGACGTCACGGTTCTTAAAATCTTAATTATATCTTACATTAGCATTTACATTGCATATTCTTCTATCCGTTATTTAATATATTACATTATAATCTAGTGTAACATTCAAGTTTGTTTTGAAATGTCAATAAAAGAATAAAAGTGTACTTTCTCTTTTTAGCAAGAAAAAATAAACGTCAACGGTAATTTGGTACGTGAAAGTGGGTACTACAAGTGAAATATATTTTTAATTTATATTATTATAACTTTCACTCGCCCGGCATGTTTTCTATGTGAATGTGGGAAAGCGATAAAAAGTAAATTAATTCAAATCCTTTGCTTGCCACAAAAATTAAACGTTTATTTGTACTTTCTAATAATTTTATTAAAAAAAAATTAAACTCGTAAACACTTATACCATTTAATTAAAATTCATATATTTAAATTTTTTTTACAAAGAAGTTACATTTAAAGTAAGTTATATTTAAGTAAAGTAAGTTACATTAAAGTACATTTACAGTAAGTTACATTAAAAAAAAATTGGTATAACCCGTTGACTCACTTTAAGATTGGTTTACAATCTGGCTTTTAATATATATTCCAAAAATTCTTAAGGCTTATGTAGATTTCATTACGAATTTGCGTCCGCCTTTTGCAAAACCGTGCCTTCGTGCGCGTCTATATAAATGTTAAAATACCGTCGTATATATTTTGTCCTCGTCCCAAAGGAAAATGGGAAATTTTTATCCTGTATGGTACCCCGTTAAATTTTATCAATGTAATCCAGCGGATTAACTGTGAGAGTGTTTAAGACAAACAAAAAGGAAGACAGACTTTTGTATTTATAACGTAAGTTTAGATATTAAGTAACTCCTAATTGGCCATATTCATCATCCTCCTGCCCTTATGCCACTCTCAGTAGGGTGGGCACAACATGTTGTCACATGATTTGGCTACGTATTTTACGACCGGCCGTCTGCCTGACGTCAACTTACTT
Organism: Morpho helenor; assembly: GCA_029227775.1. Taxonomy (NCBI): domain Eukaryota; kingdom Metazoa; phylum Arthropoda; class Insecta; order Lepidoptera; family Nymphalidae; genus Morpho; species Morpho helenor. The sequence goes on from JARGCU010000006.1 coordinate 11,207,063, forward strand.
TAGTCGCCTTTTACGGCAACTCGGTAAAAATGAGCGTGGTCTATTCTACTCAGCCGGATATCATATATACTAGATTAACTCATTTAACTAGTAAAGATATAGCGGTATCACATACTGTAAATAGCGTTATACATCCAGTCTCCGTAATCAAGACGCCCAAGCCATATTAGGCTGGAAAACCGATTTTGGTAGTGACAAGATTAAGTTTCCTAGCACGTAAGGCAGTGTTTATCGCGTTACGCTAGACAGTAATTCGATCTTAGTTTCTCGCAGGCTCAGACTGGACTTGGCCATTGCGCAACACTGAACTTAGGTGTGACTTGAGTCATTCGTGTGCTACGTGATTTTGTACGGTTAGTATATTTCCAACATATATTGTAGTTGGTGTCATAATTGCGTAACTGGAAATGGCAGCTGGTTAAAGGTGATGAGGCGTTAAGGTTTAAAGGCTATGCAATCCTTATTAACGGTTCGAGCATAAACCAGTTAAGCGTCTTCAATTTTTTTTTTATAATAGAATAGCGGCCTGAACCGGCTTCGCACGGGTATAAAATATATAGCCTATGTCACTCAGTGAACAAAATGCTATTTTGGGTTATCCATATGAGATAAATATATATCATCGCCGGCCGGTCGTAAAAACGCAGCCAAATCATATGACAGCATGTTATTACATGTTATGCCGACCCCACTTAGAGTGGGATAAGGGCAAGAGGATATATAGACAGATACCATCGCGGAGTTTTCTGTAGACCCTTTCAAGGTGTATAAATACTTAGTACATTATTTTGATAAATACTCGTAGGGTTTCGCCTGCGTTTGCAATGTAAGCGGAAATAAAAAATTATTATTTACGAGATCACATTAGAAACCTTAAAAATTACAGTATTTCTCTACCCGTATTGTATGTTATTGTACATATAGACCTTCCTTTTGCAATCACTCTTTTAAAGTATACAGTTTTAAAGATGCGACTTTCCTTTCTTGAGGAACATTTAGCAAAGCTGGACTGTAATTGCTATAAAATGTAGTACAATGGTTTGCAATGTACGTTTCTCTTTAAGGATAGGACTCAGTACCTAAAAGCAATTAATTATTAGATTTACTTGGTTACATAAAGTAACATCGTAATACTCGCATATAAAAAAAACTGTCCAAGATAAATATAGAGGCGACAATTTACACGACAAAGCATCTAAAACTAGTTTCTAGTCCACGTTCAGAACGGGATTTGCAAAAACCTGTTAAAAGCAAAGCACACTAACGGTCTGTTTCACAAGTTACTGATAAAGTGTCGGATAGTTAACCGACAAATAAACTAAGTAACAGATAAATGTCTCTAAAAAGAGACTCTAAAAAGTGAATTAAAAAAAAAAAATTGCAATATGTCTTTGCTATCCAGCAGATAAAAAAAATAACTGCCACATGATCTACCTGTTAACTTATTATGAACTTTAAATTCTGAACAGCCTATCACAAACCTGAGAAACGCAAAATTCCGATATATATGTGTCAGATATATTCCGAATAAGCTAAATGACAGTTTATTTGTAACTTGTGAAACAGGCTCTAAGTAATTTAAAATTTACATCTTATCAGTGACCATTTGCTAGTCACACTGACATATGAAACTCGCAATAGAATTACAAAAGATGGGCGTAACTATTGAATTATCATTACACGTTAGATGATACCAGTGTCACTATCTATGCCAATATGATTTACAAATTTAGGCAATTGTTCGACGGTGGCAGATACTATCTCAAACATTAACTAGGTTTACTGCGGGCCCGATAGGCCTCATTTCGTTTGCCACTAATTGGCCCATAAACACTTATCTAGAACATTCCATCCTCTCTTCATTGCCACTCTGAGCCAAATTGTTAACAAAACAATTCCAGAGTCACATACGTTTAATTGCAATTGGCTGGTATGACCTAATTTAAGTCATAACTTTTTCTAAAAGATTCATCATCTTCCTGCCCTTATCCCACTCTGAGTGGGGTCAGCTCAACATGTTATAAACATGTTGTTACATGATTTGGTGAGTGATTGTATCAAGCACTGGCGGCTAACCTTCGCTAGTCGGAGAGGCACAAGAAGAAGAAGAACATGATTTGGCTGCGTTTTTACGACACCAACTTACCTTCATCAACTTACCTTAGTCGAAATTTATGACACCTCGGTAAGAGAGAGGGTGGTCTATTCTACTAAACCGGATACCACACGGTGGGTCAACTTACCTTAGTCGCCTTATACGACACCTCGGTAAGAAATGAGGTTGGTCTATTCTACTCAGCCGGATACCACACTGCGTAACTTTTTCTAAAAGATTAAGTCCAGAAAACCAAAAAGATAGTAAAATAAATGGGTTATTCGCACACAAGGTAGAAACGAAATTGGCTCCTGAATATGTTATGTTGCATATACGGTTATTTTTATAAAGAAAATACCGCTATAATATCAACGTGAATAGCCTTAGAAAGTACAGGAAAACATAGTTGTACAGAAACATATCATAAATTCAATAATATAAAGCTTCCCCGTCGCTAGTTGGCTGCACAAGTGAACTTCCTTTCAGCCCCGGGAATATGTTCGCCTTGTTTTGTTATGTTTGCGAGTTAGGAACGGCAAATTGTCGGATTACACAACTCCTAAGTCGAACGGTCAACAGCGCCGTAGAATGTTCTTGGGCAACTACTTCACCAGCCTGTTTTTTGACGTTCGAAATTGTTTTCAAAAACATGGGAACAAAACAAATTTAAACAAATTTTCGACAAGGCAATTTATATAAAGCTTTGTTGGTGTTACTAATTAGGAGTTTTTGTTTTGCATCGTATTTTAAATTATGTAAATGTCAGTAGGGAATGTGCCATGCCGACAAGTCCTTTTGGACTTGTTTTTTGTTTTCGATATAATATTACAGATGTTTGTTGCGAAATCAGTGATTTATGTATTTCCTTTAGCGAGGCAGTTTGTACTTCCTTTCGGTAACGTGTAAATAAGGTCTTGGCATTTTGCTTTAACTTTAACGGCTGTAAATTTTATAAGAAAAACAGTTGTTGGCCGCCGTACTCAAGATGGAGCGGTAGCCGCTTCGTGAATATTTATTACTTCGACCAAATGTATTTTCTTGTGAAAGATTCTAGATAAAGTGTAGCAGCTTGTTTTACGTTAATAGCGTTCAGTTTATAAAATTGGCAACAACAGAAAAGTTAATTTACTGTACGTAGTAGATACATCATTTGTTTTTATTTTAATATCATCATCATTCTCCTGCCCTTATACCACTCTAAGTGGAGACGGTACAATATGTTATAAACATGTTGTAACATGTAAGGTACGTATTTTTATATCTGCCGCCTGTCTGACGTCTACTTACCTTAGTCGCCTTTTGCGACACCTCGGTAACAAAATATGGGGACGCCGACTCAGCCGGATATCACACGTTGGGTAAATTTACCTTAGTCGCCATTTACGATACCTCGTTAAGAAATGAGGATGGTCTATTCTATTCAGACGGATACCACACGGCGGAACAATTGAACACTTAAAGAAACTAAGGCACTAACTAAGTATGCAATTGAGTTCTAAAAGCCTTTTAGAACCAAACTGCATACTTAGTTCGAATTCTAATGTTTATGTACTTATTTACTTCAAGTGTTCAGTTCATAATACCATAGCTTATTTTCTTCAATTCAATATAAAATAGTAGCTTTAAACCGCAACTTCTTTCGCGTAGACTGTTGTCGCGTGGGAGGCTGATAATAGATGGCGCTTTTCTATGTCATCCTATTCCTGTAGAATTAACAGGATTTCTATATATGTAACACCGGTGTATTAGGAATAATTGTGCCAAATTTTATCCATATTGGTTCAGCGGATTCGTGATAGAGTAACAAACATACGTCCTTACTCACAAACTTTCGCATGTATAAAATAATACTAGTTTTTATCCGCAACTTAGTTTGCGTAGATTGTTGTCGCGTGTTAGGTTGAGAATAGATGACGCTTTTGCATGTCATCCTATTCCTATAGAATCAACAGGATTTATATATTACTATTATTAAGGGAAGGCACTGGCTCTTGAAATACAGTTTATTCTAGTTTAGGGACCAAGGTTTCAATATATCGTGTTCACTTTGTTTATATGCACCAATAAAGATTATTATTATTGCCTTTATCTTATTCCGGTGTATAAGTAATAATTGTGGCAATTCATATATATTTTTTCAGCGGATTCGCCGTAAAAGAGTCACAAACATACATCCAAACTGACAAATTGTCGCATTTATAATTTTAGTAGGATAGGATATTACTAGATTTCTAGAAACATTTCTACAGAAGTCTATATAAGTGAAATATTTCAAGCGAGCTGTTGTCATAAAGTTACAGCCACATAAAATGGGAATTCACTTCACCGCAAAATCAGGAGGGTTTACCTTGTTACCGTGTGTGCTATAAAAATTCCCGCGCGTCCCGTCGGGAACAACTCCGCTCTCGGATTTCCCCCGTCTATTTGGTGTAAATAAGCGTCCCCATTGTTTGTCAGATAAAACGTGAATTGTTGCAATCAACGTGAAATTGTAATTTTTGCAAAACGATCCCTCTTGCTACATGATTCGTATTTAAAGGCTGTTGCGAATTTGTATTTAAAGAATTTTATTACTAATGGATTTTGCAATTAGCAATTGTGCAATTAGCAATTTTGCAGTGTCGAAAAATGCAATGTTAAAGCTTTCTTTTATATCCAAAATATTATCCTCCTGCCCTTATCTTACTATAAGTGGGGTCGGCACAACATGTTTTACGAAACTTCGGTAAGAAATGAGGGCGGCCTATTCTACTTAGCCGGATACCACACGTTGGGTCAACTTTTATGTTCAAAATATATAAATAAATATATAAGATAGTCCGCTCCAAAAGTAACTTAATAATTTTGTTATGGGTGACAGACAACTGGTAAATGCATAAAAACAACCAGATTTAAAGAACCAACAATTTTTATTATAAAAATGTTGGACTTCGGCGGGAATTGAATCCACGACTTTAGGAGCTAACGGCAGGTTCAGTGCCGTATCCGCCAACCAGCCAGACCCTAATCATAATAATACCAGCTAATAATTTCTAATGACTTGACATTCGGTAATATTTTTTCTTTTCAGAAAGTCATGGTTGAACTTGTGTACTTTTGTTCAAAATATATTTGTCTTTATGTACTTACTTAATTCATAACCAATTTCTAAGATGAATTGAAAAATTCTTTATACTTCTAGTGCTGAATTATTTTTATCTTACGATTTTTCGTATACCAATTTTCGAAATCTAGTTTCCCAACAACTTGCTCGAGATTTCATTGCAGTTGCAGTACAAATGAGTCCAATTTGGTTTTGTGAGCGATAAAAGTATCTAAATATACCGTTGGGATTATCCGATGTTCGCATTCTTTTTTCTCCTTGTAAAATTAACCTCTTTGTTCGCAGTTAACGATTGTAACTTTGTTGCGGGAAGTAATATAAGGCCATTGTTGTTTCTAACGACTTTGTTTTTATATATTTTAATCGTAAGTGTATCAGTTCTTTGTTCTGTATTACTGAACTTATGAATATGAAGTATTGCAATATTAAATATTATATTGAAATTATTTACCTATACTCCGAAAATTGCGCTTTCCAGGCTAATCCGCTGGAGCAGTTTTGATAAAATTTAGTATTATCGTATTTTTTACATCAACCATTATTTCTTACAGAGGTGTCGTAAAAGGCGACTAAGGTAAGTCGACCCGCCGCGCCGTGTGGTATGCGGCTGAGTAGAGTTGCCCAACCTCATTTCTTACCGAGGTGTCGTAAAAAAGTTGACGTCAGGCATTCGGCCGGTCGTAAATACGCAGCCAAATCATATGACAGCATGTTTATAACACGTTGTGCCGACCCCACTTAGAGTGGGATAAGGGCAGGAGGATGATGATGTATTTTTTTTATCAGGCTTATATAAAGAATAAAAAATCCCAATACAACAATTTACATAACAATACAATTAGTATTTTTTTTATATTTAAAGGAAAGTATATTATCTTTGTTCTTTATTATTGGAGTCCTAAGTTTGAAGCATAAAATTGCTAATTAACTTAAAATAATCTTAATTAAGGTAATATTGTCATTGTTTGTGTATACTTCTTAAACCGACTTTATAGCGTCGAAATTCCTTTGAAGAGGAGATCTCTTCTCTTCACGGCTAAAACAATATATTTAATTCTGAACGTATAACTACTTTAAAATCGACTATCTTATATGAAGGATTGATAACTTATTAGCTATCTACGTATTACCTGCTATTGCAGGTACATGTTACAAGTAGGCAAGCTTGCATTTGAGGAAGTGTCAATGTGTGCGTCACCACAATCACTAGTCATATTGTCATTATGTCATTGTACTCTAAGTCTTTAGTTACATTCGCGTATGTATATATATTATTAGGCTGTTAACATATCTCATAATAATCATAATTACGAACCTACTCCACAAATTATTAATAAAAGTAAATAAAAAGATTCCCTAGGATATTTGTAAACTAGCTACGCCGTGTGCTATCCGGCTAAATAGAATTGAACAACCTCATTTCTTACTGAGGTGTCGTAAAAAGCGACCAAGGCCAAGGTAAGTCGACCCGCCGTGTGGTATCCGGCTGAGTAGAAATAGACCACCCTCTTTCTAACCGAGGTGTCGTAAAAGACGACTAAGGTAAGTCGACCCGCCGTGTGGTACCCAGTTGAGTAAAATAGACTACACTCTTTCTTTCCGAGGTGTTCTGTGCGGACGGACGATGTTTTCCTTTCGCGTAAAAAATCACGTACGTCTTTATAGAAAGCTATTATTCAAATTAATTTAAATAGACTTGCCAAAAATGGCTGCAAATACCATCAACTCTATGCCTGGTTCGAAAAATCAAGTAACATAACCTCATACTCAGTTAGATTAGTTATTAATTTTGTATAATTATTACGATTACTTGTAGATTCAAGACTAATGTGTTAGACAATATATCAGGTGAGCTTTTGAATTGCAAATGAACAATCCGGATGTCAAAACCGAGAGCAATAATTTGCCGTTTATATACAGTACTAAATATTCATTACCCATCGGAATAGCTGCCACGAATTGTAACTAAATATAACGCTGAAATGTTGCGTCGTTCGTCTAAAAGCTCTATTAGCTAATGTTTAGTATATCAGGCATTAAATGTTGTGCGCCTCTTAATTAAAATTCTATTTATAATTTAGATATAACATTGTTCTTTCAAAACAGTTCTATTTGTAATCCCGATAAGGCTAGAATAGATGAGAACGTTAGGTTAATAATGTCTTATAGAAGGTACAATAAAAAGGAAAGTAACGGTCTGTAACTATTGAAGGGCTCGGTAAAACCTTAAATCATCATCATTTTCTTAACCTTATCTCACTTTACCTGAGGTCGGAACAATATTTCTGTTGCGCACAGCACGGGAATGGAATGCTCTCCCGGCATCTGTTATTCTCAATGAGTACAATATGGGTTTTGTTTTTAAAACAAAAGTGAATAGGGATCTTCTAGGCAAGCGCGTTCAATCTTAGACTGTTTCATTGCTTACCATCAGGCATGATTACAGTCCAGCGCTCGTCTATACACAAGAAAAAAAAAGTCTTCATCCTCCATTCTCCTCTATCATTCGTCAACTCTGGTGCTACTCGATGTGTATTTTATTCTTCACACAATCTATTTATGTTTTTTTCGGCCTCCTCTAGATATATCCATCCACATTTATAATTAAAAGTATTTTGGTCACGTGATTATCATCCCTCCTCGTTACATAACCATACCAACTCAATTAAATAAGCTTAATGTGTACTACGTGTCTTTATAAGTTATAAAAGTAACAACATTGGGGTGACATTGTATGGAGTTAAGTATAACAATTTACACCCGCGTTTTACATATTGTGGCCGACATGTGCATTTACGTCAGCGGCGGTTAAATATGGTTATGGGGTTATGGCTTCATGGTTCATTAGATTCCGATGCGACATTACAGCAACATAAACGTGCAAAATATCACCTAGATTCACCTGAACAGATAATACGATCGAACGTGACTGTTATAACAGACTTGCAAGAAGGTTTACTATGTAAAGTATTGGAATAAATGTTTGATTTCTTTTTCTTCTAATCAAGCCGATAGGCGATTAATGCTTAATATTTCTCTCTTTTATATGCCTCTCTCCTCTGCTGGTCTATCACTGTCTTTAAGAGATTTTGTGCCCCTTTAATCTAGCAGCTTTGAATTTCTCGAGGTCATCTGTTTACTTCCCTACTCATTACTATCGTAGCATTCTAATGTCGATTCTGCGATCGTAACTATCAACACTACCGAAACTAGTCATCGATAGTTTGCTAGACGGCTAAGATAGATAGGTTCTGAGAAGATTCGTGTCGCATTGGCGCGCAAAACATCGTGTATCGGCCACACACGATGTTCTTGTCTACATTAGCGGGCGAAGACTAAGAAAGCGGCCTACGGCGAATATTCGTCGTTGAGTTATGTGTGTCTGTCGTCCCACTTCAAAGTCTGAAATGTTGTCGCGACAAATCTCTTTGATGCGCGCCAGTTTACCGACAGTGCCCCGATGCTACATCGTCTGCGTCCGAATACATCGCATTGTAACGATGTACCCGGCCACATATATTGCCGCAGCCCGAATTTTCGCCATAGCCCGCTAATGTAGCCAAGGCGTAAGAATCTAAGCTAATCTAATCTAAGAATTTGTTAGCAGCGACGTCATCAAACATCAGTTTCTCAGTCGCGTCTCGTTGAAGTTATCGCAATGGTCAAACACTTTCCGTGATCACTAAGTTTACGTGTCAAGGGATCGCTTCCCTGGTTGCATAACTTTTACATCAATTATTACATAAACCTATGTTTCCAACGGCAGCATAATATGCGAAAAGAATACAAAACGTTAAGATTTATTTTAGAGCCGACGTTGTTGCAATATTCATGCCCGATCATTTATTTTAAGTGAAAGTTGGTTTATGTGCGTTACTTGAATATTTTATGGTTACAATTAAATTATCTTATAGCTTATAGGATGTTGAGTATGTGACGTGAAAATCCCTCAATGTTGAACAGCGAATGTCTATCAGATGAAATATCAAAATAGGGTAAGTACAGGTGAATACTTCTTTTTATATACTTCTGTAGTTGTTCCTCCCACATGTGACTATAGACATTATCATCATGATAACGCCAAGTAACGAATGTAGATGATTAGTGGATAAACGTAATTGCAACGGATAAGTCATGAAAATGTTGCTAGTGTTGAATGTGTTAGCTCGAATAGCTTGTCTCTGACCGGTACGGCTATACCTACGACTATTAGGGTTTCCTGTATATAAAAGTAAATACACGAGTAACCTTCAAGGTTTCAACAAGGTACGCAATTACAGCTACGCCGTGTGGTATCCGGCTGAATAGAATAGTACCACCCTCATTTCTTACCGAGGTATCGTAAAAGGTGACTAAGGTAAGTTGACCCTCCGTGTGGTATCCGGTTTAGTAGAATAGACCACCCTCTTTCTTACCGAGGTGTCGTAAAATACGACTGAGGTAAATTGACGTCAGGCAGGCGGCCGGTCATAAAAACGCAGCCATATTATGTGACAGCATGTGTTGTGCCGACCCCACTTAGAGTAGGATAAGGGCATGAAATATGATGCCGCAATTACAGCTTCCACTAAAAAAAATAAAGATTAGATAAAATGTATATTTATGGCACGGTAAAGATAATGGATTTCTAAACAAATATCTTTTTAAAATCCACATCACGCTACAAAGTAGTGCCTTGGCCTCAAAAGTGTGCGATTGTTTCTTGTCACATCGTCTCGCTGCAGGCTACGCTTGATGAGGAACGCGACCTTGCCCTACGTCCAATGGCTGTGAATATTCAAAAATTCATGTTTCATTCTGAACATAGAGATTTTTATCGCAACTCATTATGTAACTCAGGTTTTGTACGGCGATTGGCGGTGAAATGATGCACTTTTCGCTTTAAAAACTTTACCTCGATATTTTATAAATATTAATTAATTCCTATAAGTTTTGCATGTTCTTTTGAGCGCTGCGCAATTGAAGATTATAAAAGTTTTTAGTATTGAAATGCAGTAGTATCAAAAGATACACAATAGGTAGACAAAAGTAATTGCTTTGAAACTTCAGTCATGACAGGTATAAAGGTTTTTATTGGAAATTTTGTTTGAAAAATCTTAGTGACCGTAAACAGAATCTTTGATGTAAAAGGAAGTAACTTCCATTCCACTTTTGAAATCTCTGAAAACTTTTTATCGTAGTGTAATTTCATAACTCTTGAGATGTAAACATTCTATTTATAAATAACTATCGTGGAAGTACCGTTTATTTTACGTAGCTAATTTCTTACCACACGAAATGTATATCGGATGGTGCTATCACGCAATGCGGGTGGTTAAATAACTAGCCCATTTATCAACCGAATCGTAGCAACTGTTTGTGTTGCGAAATTGATGTATTATATTTGTTCAGCGATGAATGAATGTGATTTGAATTCGATTATCGGTGATCGATTTGATCATAAGGATTCTCGTAAATAACTCAGTACCAGTGTCCAACAGTGTTTTGCCAATTGCCATATGGATCTGGATGCTGATACTGGCTACATTGGGCGAGCAATAAAATGAGCTATATCCGAAATGTATCTACGCTTAAAACAAAATCGAGAAGATCCGTAGAAGACCACAAACTACCGATATAGCTGTCGCAACCGTTTGCTTGAAATGGCGATTAGCGGGACATATGGTACGCATAACTGATGAGCATTGGGGTTTTTAGGTGCTAGAATGACGGCCCCGGGCTGGAAAATGTGGCGTCGGTAAAATCTCCTACTAAAGTGGACGTAAAACATTAAAAAAGTCGAAAAGAACCGTTTTATCAAGCAAGAAGATTGTGAAGGTCCCTAGATGAGTTTTCTAGCAGTGGATGTCCGTACTATGCATGTGAAGAAGATAAGTGGATCTAAATTATTTTTGAATTTGCAACATGAACTCGTGTAGATAAATAGGCGTAACGTTTCTTGTTGCCGTATTTCGCACTGCGTGGTTTGCTTTTGTAAGATTTGTTATTGCGAACGATCTACGGTTTGGCGATTTTTAATCAAATCATTGAAGATCGGTTAATTTCATACGCACGTATTTAAAAACTTTTATTTCTTTTTTTGGAATTATTTGAAACCATATTGCTTTTTATACATTTTTAACCAAAGTTACGCCTAATAATGTTTGGTTTGTTTCCACGAAATATTAATAAAAAAAAGAAAGAGTAATAAAAGTTTAAATAAATAATCATGGCTTTCTTTCTTTCGTTTCTCATAACGTAAACGTATTTAATATAGAGTTCCGATAAAATGTTGAGCAAAATCCTTGACACGGAATAAAGGACTTTTGGTGACATAGCAGAATCAGCGAAATATAGATTTATTAGGATTATTTCCACGCTGTATCTTCAGTTCTTAGAGTTGGCAACGTTTTTCGTTAATGTCGAAGTTTACTTGATCTACTCTGATACATTAAATAGTTTCGAGAACACTCTCGTTCATAAAATGTTCTCGACTAAGTTATCTCCTAAAGATTAGTTGCCCAACTTCGTGGCTATTTAATTTATTATGTTACTAATAGCTGATTTTTATATTATTAAAGTGACGGCCCGTTACTATCCCACTGCTGGGCATAGGCCACACTTCTCTGTTTTTGGAAAGAAGCATTGGAACTAAGTCCTACGACGCTGCTCCGATGAGGATTAGTAGGGTATACATATTCCTAGAGATTTGCAGGTTTCCTCACGATGTTTTCCATCACCAAAAATCGTGAAATGAATTGCAATTATCAATTAGACACATAAGTTTTTAGAGAAAAAAGTCATTGGTGCCTTGGGGTTCAACCCATGATCGTCTCTAAGGAGTCGCACGGTCTCACCGCTCACAGCTTTTTATATTAATTGACCTTCGCAAATTTATCTAAAAAAAAAAAAAAAAGTAAAGTAGCGGCCTGTTATTATCCCACTGCTGGGAATAGGCCTCCGTTATAAGAGAGAAGGATTGGAGCTAAGACCTACCACGCTGCTCCAATGCGGATTGGTAGGTTACACATATCTCCAGAATTCTCTAGAGATATGCAGGTTTCCTCATGATGTTTTCCTTCACCGAAAAGCGTGTGATAAATTGCAATTATCAATTAGACACATAAGTTTTAATAGAAAAACTCATTGGTGTCTGCCCGGGTTTGAACCCATGATCGTCTCTAGAGATTCACACGGTCGCACCGCTAGGCCATCACAGCTTTTAAATCAATCAAATCAAATTTAATCAAATTTATCTTAGTCTTTTTAAATCGATGGACGTCTTTTGCTTGTCATTCACACTCATATATAATAGAGTCACAGATTTTCCCTTTCTTTGCTTTAAGGTAATCCCCCTTATCCCACTCTAAGTGGGATCGGCACAACATGTTACAAATATATTGTCACATGATTTGGATACGTATTTACGACCGGCCGCCTGCCTGACGTCAACTTACCATAGTCGACTATTGCGACACCTCGGTAAGAAAGAGCGTGGTCTATTCTACTCAACCGCATACCCCACGGTGGGTCAACTAACTTTAGTCGCCTTTCCGACACCTCGGTAAGAAATGAGGGCGCTACTATTCTATTCAGCCGGATACCACACGGCAGATAATCTGTCCACCTAATGCGATACAATAGCAACCCTGCGTTTTCTAGATTTCTATTCCATAAATAATCTTGGTTTTTACATAGTTTGTAATGAATTATCCTCCCATTAGCTAGTTGCCAGAGTTTTGTTGGGTTTACCATAGGATGTGACGAGGTCACTTCAGGTTGGCGTAATGGAGATACTGGCTGAAATGAAATTTTATTATTACACTACGTTTCTTAATGTCAAGAAGACTTGACTAGAAGAGTTTAATTAAGAGTGTTTTTATCGTCGGGTGTATAGCTATGATGGTGAGGGCTGAATTATAAGCAATAAAAGAACAAACGATTTTAAATTTACTATTAGTAGCTATCAAGTCATTGCACTCGTTCTTGGTTAAGATATTATCTCTGAAATTGCTCGTTCGTCTGTCAGTTTACTGAAGATTCTTGTAGATTTTCCATACAAAAGTCATAATAACTAAACGTTCATTGGGCGTAAGAATCGAAAATAATTACTCGGAACGTTAAACGTAAATTATTTTAATTATTTATATAACCTTAGTGTTTGCTGTTATATTTTTAGTCATTATATTCAAGGTTACCTTTTGTTTATTTTTATTACAACTTTGATTCTATGTAAGTCTGACATTGAAATATAAATGTTATTTTATCGGCTGGTCAATAATATGATATACTTTCACATTCACCGCTTAGTGCTTGAAGTAATTAAGATATGACATAATACAATTATTGTAAGTATAACTTGAATATATCTACAAGTGAAAGGCTATTAAATGCAACCTGATTATTAAGTATATCCGTACTAATATTATTAATGCGAAAGTATGTTTTATTTGTCTTTCTTTTATGTCGTGGAGATAATTGAAACTTCTGTAACTCATTTACGCTACTTTTATTTAGCTTAGAAATAAAATTTCATTTCTCAAATTATCACGTTTTTGGATTTTTAATTGCCTTATTAATTTTTGTAGATCGTACTCTAAAATGCTATTAGATTTTAAAGCTTTTATACTGTCAGCTAAGCATAAAGTTCCGACCTGGACGAAACCTCTCTCTTCTGTGGATTGAAGAATTGGAAGGATAGAAGCTTAGACGACGTAGGTATCAATACGGATTGACGGTTAAACTTGTCCTAGGCATTCTCCAAGGATATTCAAGTTTCCGAAAGATTTTTTGAATTGAAGGAAGATAAAACAATTATTAACAAAATCATGTCTGCGCTGGTTGTTAACTAACCTGCTAGTATCACATGGCCACTCTGTTTGGCGTTATGATTTAGAGTTTTGTTTCAACTCTTCTTGAAAGAACAGGCAAGGCTTTTGTACAGCAGTATAAAAACAGGCCGCTAAGTTTAACTTTTTAGAAAGTATTGAAAGAGAAGAAAAAGTACAACAATATTTGTAAGAACAAAACAGGACGTTATACAAATACAGCTGTCAAAGGGAATAAGAGCTGATCATTGCACTCTGGACACTGAGAATATCTGATCTAATCCACTCAAAAGCAACAGGCCCGATCACATGTAGCGTACAAAGGTACTTAAGTGCTGAATGCGAGCCGACTTGGCGAAACAAGCCGTAAGAGGACTAAAGCGTACCTCCGTTAAACGGTAGACCCATATCGTCGGACTTAACAGTGCTCTGATAAACTAGCTGTTTGTGCGACAGTATGCCTTCTGTGGGTCTAATATTCTCTTAGACAACTGAGACAGCGGTCTAAGTAATCCGCCGGATACAGCTCTAAATTACTGGCCTCCACGTCTTGTTTGTCAACAATAGATTTCTCGACTTACAAATGAGGGCCGTTTCGTGATTGTCTGACTAGATAGTGACGTCCTGTTAGGTAGTTATTTCGCCGTGTGGTATCCGGCTAGAATAGACTCATTTCTTACCGAGGTGTCGTAAAAGACGACTAAGGTAAGTCGATTCTCCGTACTGGTATCCGGTTGAGTAGAATAGACAACTCTAATTTTTATAGAGGTGTCTTAAAAGGCGACTAATCTAAGTCGACCTGCCGTGTGGTATCTGGCTTAGTAGAATAGACTACCCTCATATCTTACCGAGGTGTCATAAAAGGCGACTAAGGTAAGTTCATGTCAGGCAGGCCACCGGTTTTAAAACACTTAGCCAAGTCATGTGACAACATGTTTATAACATGTTGTGGCGATCCCACTTAAAGTGGGATAAGGGCTGGAGGATGATGATGAAGTGACATGTATCGTGATTTTCTGACTAGATAGTAAAGACCTGTTAGGTCGTTATTAAAACAAGAACGTAATGTAAGTGAAATGTGAATCCATTGAACTCCAGTTTAAAGAATAATTTTTAGAAAAAGGTAAATCTACTAAATGGATTTTTGTAAGGTTTTTACTAAGAGGTAGTGCAATTCTTCCGACAGGCTTAAGTTAATAAATAGTACATTACGGTTTTATGCAAATTGTATTGAAGAGTTAAAACATTCGCCTGCTGGGTGCGTAAATCGCGTGCGTCGCCTAAACCAACAGAGGTAACCTATAGTAATGTACTAAAGAGTTGTAGATCTACGAAAATACTACAAAAAAGTCCACGGTAACATCTATGCCCTTATGGTTAACTCGTAATAACTACCTTTTTGTTCAAAATGTCATTTAAATACACTGATTTCCACGTAGACAAAAAATCAGCTACAGGCAGAGCTAGTCGTAAATAAAGTTACAAGATTCTAAGTGCTGTTACGTTTATAACATGACGCAGTACGTCGGCTGTAGATTTACAAGTGTATATTGTCTGCCTCCGCGTCAACATTTGCAATGCAGGGGGAGTCCCCGTTTTATGGCGATAGAGTTGATCCCTGAATACAAATGACAGGTGCCACTTTCTCTCGTTTTACAGCATCGTTAGAGATATTATGTCGTTGCGTTTAACGAGCCTTGAATAAAAACTACGCTGATTTTAAAATGTTCTGACGGCGATGTGACTATTGTTCAACTTTTCAAATGATTTTCACTTTATTTAAAATAATATTAATGATGGTATTTATAGTGATGTTCTAAATTTTTTTAATAACTAATTATATAGTAAGTAGTAGTAGTAGTAAGTAATGGTCTGTTACTATCCCACTGCTGGGCATAGGCCTCCTCTCTCCATTTTTTTTGGAGAGAAGGTTGGGAGCTAAGACCTTCCACGCTGCTCCAATGCGGATTGGTAGGTTACACATATCCCTAGGATTTTCTAGAGATATGCAGGTTTCCTCACGATGTTTTCCTTCACCGAAAAGCGTGTGATAAATTGCAATTATCAATTAGACACATAAGTTTTAATAGAAAAACTCATTGGTGTCTGCCCGGGTTTGAACTCATGATCGTCTCTAGAGATTCACACGGTCGCACCGCTAGGCCATCACAGCTTGCCACACACTTGCACACTAATTATATGAGAAGCTTTAAAAGAAAACATTTGATTTTTGTAGTAGTTCTTTCTAGTTGTAGTAAGTACACTTTTTTAACAATCTATTCTCAAATCTATTATGTTTATGTTTTGTAAATAGTTTACTATTTGTTATTAAAATCTTTTCAACCAACAAACACATGGAAATGTCATATTTTAAACTAAAGTAAATGTAATTAACCCAACAAACTGTAATGCTGGTTCATTCATGCTGTTTAACGGCAAAAATTCTACAAACCACAGTTACAGAAATCTATAGTATTGTTTTTTCTGATACAATTCTGTTATAGTGTTTGAATGTGTATTGTCAGTTTCTTATTAATATCCATTTTTAAATCCTTTTTAATCAGTTTATATATATAGTTTTTTCATAGTTACTTTTTAATTTTAAAAATATAATGTCATCGTACATGTTTAAGTTGCATGCTGTGTCTGCCTAGCTTAGTTGTAAACTTATAAACCCTAAGCTGTTTCTATTTTAGTTTTTAAATAACTTAATTCTATTGGCGAACCTAATAAAAATAAAGAAATGCTGATTTTGAAAATGGGGTGATGTGTGACAAACTCTCTCTCTAGGCACTAAAGTTCTTGCAGGTGAACTCGCGAAGTATAGCTAGTTAACAAATAAATGAGCTGAAATTATACTGAACAGATGGAAGGCCATTGATACTGTATATCGAAACATTAAAAATAATACACACAACCAGAAACAAATAAAAATTATTTGCACTGGGGTCGCGTTACCAATTGTCATTATCATATTTTAACAAGATTAAAACGAAAAGTTGGTACAATAATGAGCGCCGCTTTAAATCGGACACGGTTCGGTCTCGGTGAATCGTTTTGGCACAATTAAGCGAATAATTGAGACTTAACTGCACCGTGAAATGGGTAATATGCTCTTTTCATCTTTTGGAAACTTCACATCGTGAATGTAAAGGTAATGACTGTAAATTGATCGATAACGGCCAGTTTATCGATAAGCGATCGTAGCTGCAAAAATATTTACGAATTGGTAAAAGTAACGGCCTGTTATTATCCTATTGCTGGGCATAAGTCTCTCTCCTTTTTTGGATAGATGGGTTGAAACTTAACTAAACCACCACGCTGCATGTTTTAAACATGTTTTTAATTGATTTGGCTAGTTAATTTAGGGTCGGTTGACTGACTGAGTCTATCTAATGCTTCGTTTGCGAGCGAAGATATCGGCCAGCTTATCGATACGCGATCGTTGCTGAGAAAAGATTTTTGAATTGATAAAAGTAACGGCCTGTTACTATCCTACTGCATACATCTTACTGCACAGAATAGGCATAGTCCTATTATCTCCTTTTTTGGAGAGATGGGTTGAAACTCAACTAAATCACTACGCTGTATGTTTTAAATATGTTTTTGATTTATTTAGCTAGTTATTTTACGACTCGCCGCCTGCCTAACGTCTACTTGCGTTAATCGCCTTTAACCACACCCCGGTAAGAAATAAGAGTGGTCTATTCTACTAAGCCGGATACCACATTGCGAATCAACTTACCTTAGTCGCCTTTTACGGCATGTATTTGAGTATGTATTTAAAAACTATAATTAAAATAAAAAATTTAGTATTACATTTATTATTAAAATTATTATTAAAATTATGATTTTTTTTTAATTAAAAAATATTAATTAAAATTAGTATTCATTTACTAGTTGTCTGGTGATAGACAACATAAGTATTAAGTTGCTTAATTTAATTATGGATGAACGTGAGTGTAAGTATATATTTAAAAAATATAAAAAAACCATACATAAAAATATATAACTATAAATGTTGAGATTAACCAGTTACTAACACAGCGGTGTATAACGCCCAATAAACATTTCACGTTTTATGATACGAAAAAACGAGAGTGAATAAGCGAAAGCGTCACTGCGAGATGACGATTGGCGGGCGTGCATATATTAAGATGTTTTATCGACACTCACATTTTAATAATTCTAAATAGGATCGATGCGAGTTTGGGTATAGAGATAACAAATGTGCTAGAGAGTGACATCATCATCTTCCTGCCCTTATCCCACTCCCAAGTGGGGTCGGCACAACATGTTATAAACATGCTGTCACATGATTTTACTGCGTTTTTATGACCGGCCGCCTGCCTGACGTCAACTTACCTCAGTCGTATTTTACGACACCTCGGTAAAAAAGAGGGTGGTCTATTCTACTCAGCCGGATACCACATGGCGGGTCGACTTACCTTAGGCGCCTTTAACAACACCTTGGTAAGAAATGAGGTTGGTCTATTCTACGCAGCCGGATACCACACGGCGGGTCGACTTACCTTAGTCGGCTTTTACGACACCTCGGTATGAAATGAGGGTGGCACTATTCTATTCAGCCGGATACCGCACGACGTCGACAATCACATTATAATAATTCCAAATAGGATCGAAGCGATTCTGGGTATTGAGATAACAAATGTGCTAAAGAGTGACAGGTCAGCTTTAATTTTGGTACTAAGGTCCACAGATGAAGTCGTGGCCGGTAGCTAGTTATTATAAATGACTAGCACTACTAACTATACCCGTGACTTTTGGCTTTGTCGGCGTGGAAATCAGTGTATCGTATAAGTTTTTCAGCGTTAATCTTGATCCAGCACTAATTTCAGGATAATAGTACCCTAAATGTTGCTCCACAACCTCCTCTATCTTCCAGTGAAATCCTATCAAAATCGCTTCTTCCTATAGCTTCATAAGAATTGCACTATGTTTTATTAAGGACTGTATAAATCACTTCAGTTCAGTAGATTTTGAGAAAATCGATTACATACAAATAAATAGCTTTCGACTTTGTTTTTTAATAAATAAATATCTGTGTAATATTATAGTTTACTATGGACAATACTCGATGTCAAAGTATTCTCCTCTCACCAAAGGTTTTCTGTGAGAGATCGCATGTGACAAGACCGCCTTTGCACGCTTGTCTTCATTTAATTTCGTATAAACCAATGTTTTTTTTTTCGAATTGACTATATTCTGTTAGCCCTAACGGCTTTTACAGTGTCACCGGGATGGGCGAGCGCAGAAGCATCGTTGAAGTTGCGAAAAATCAATGTACTTTTGTATAGTGCAATAAGAATAAATAAATAAAATAAATATAGATTCTAACTTTTAATTCTGAGAAGATATGAGAACAGGTGATATGGGTATCAACTACTCAAATCGGCTGTTAAGTGACGCGTTTATAATTTAAAGCATAAAAGTCAATGAATCATCATCATCTTCCTGCCCTTATCCCACTCTAAGTGGGGTCGGCACAATATGTTATAAAAATGCTTTCACATGATTTGGCTGCGTTTTTACGACCGGCCGCCTGCCTGACGTCAACTTACCTTAGTAGTCGTATTTTATGACACCTCGGCAAGAAAGAGGGTGGTCTATTCTACTTAACCGGATACCGCATAGGTGGGTTAACTTACCTTAGCTTTTTATGCTTTTTTAAAGCATAAAAGTCAATGATGGACGTTAACGATCCTCAACAATCTTAGAAACGCTTTGTTATTATACTTATTTATTATATATTTTTTGCGTTTTTGTATACGCGTGTATCAAGTTCGTCATGCTACGCTTTGTAAATTGATTTAACACATTTAGAAAGCAATAAAATTGATTTTACATTAAATTTATATTAAATGGTATTTAAAATTTCACGTTTTTAAACTGTTTTCGAAATAGTATTAGTAAAATATTTAGTTGTTATTCATTTAAACCTGGATATGTTTGGTATAACATGTATAGCAATAGTCCTATCTAAAAAAAAAGGGTGATGATGATTTATTCCACTGTAAGTGGAGACGGCACAACATGTAATAAACATGTCACATGATTTGGCTAGGTATAGATAAATGAGGGTGGTCTATTCTACTCAGCCGGATTCCACACGACGTAAATATAAGGGGAAAATATCGTTATATTAATATTTAAATTGGATGTTTTTTTTAATTAGCTTAGAAAAACCTACTACGACGCTCATAAGAATATTAGTAGATACTTCATTCGGTAGATCTTTAATTTGCTAAATTGGAAAGAAACATCTTATTGCGCTTGGAATTAGGTTTATTTACAGAACGCACTTGCTCGTAACAAAGGGATCCTCCGACGGAAATAAGTGAATGGAATAAATGAAACGTCCTATAAAATGGATAGGATGCGGCTGTTTCGAGGAGTATTCTGCTTATTATACTGCAGCCATTCCCGAGACTTGAATGTTACTTTGATAGACTTTATATTCTGTGGCAATCGAGTGCCGGATTTCAGGATTTAGGGCTAATAGAAAATGAAACATAAAGCGTAAATAATGTAAAGTAAACCGGGCTGGGTTTTGCCGGTACATGATTTAATTTGCGTGATTGTTTCATGGTCCACACAGATTGTTTAAAATAAGTACTGCTGTCATTTGTGGGACGGATCTGTTAAATATCAGTTGAATGCTTTGCATTCGGTGGATCGACGTGCCAGAAGACTCATTGGCGACTAAGGCTTAACATTGGTTAATGCGAAATTACATAGTTTGCAACATCGGCGCAAGGTAGCCTGTCTATCGGTTTTCTACAGGATATATTTCGGAGAGTGTGCCCAGGTACTTCACGACCTTGTTCCACCATCGCCTTTTTATCATCGGACCTCTAGGCGCCGGGAGAAGTTCCACTCATACGTTATTGACATCCCACGAAGGCGCACGGAGCGCTTCGCTTCGTCGTCTCGTAAATCGTCGTTTTGTAAATACAAAGGTCTGTCTTTCTGTCTGTCTGCTTTCACGTCTAATTAGCTGCACCAATATTAATGAAATTTTGTCTAGTAAACAGATAAATAAATTAGTTTTTCCTGCCAAAAAAAGGTTAAAAAAATGCTAATTCAAATTATTTTTTATTGAAATAAACTTGAAAACAAATACTTTTTAAATCGTCAATGATAGAATTATTTTGCTATTATCATCACCAAACTTCACAAGCATTGCACAGATTCACTACGACAATGAAGGATTGTTTTGCCTTGTAACATAATCAGGAGATAGGCTCAATTAAGTAACAATATTGATTTGTTTACCATAAGGAAATTACTATACAGTTAAGCACTTAATACTTAGTTACAAAATGAATAAACAATTATTATGCCTAAGACGAGGTTCAAAAGCTTCATGAAACAAGACATCGATCTAGGGATTATTTTATTGTATACACTGTTAGGCTACGTTGATCCCACTTTGTAATTACTTTCGTAATTTTAACTTAATACTATTTAGTTTTGGAATTAATACAATATTTAGCGTAAAATACCCGGTAAAAGCTTGCTTATTAGAGACAAATTGCATAGAATGTTTTGTTTTCAAATTTAATTTAATTAAGAGTATCAGGGTGATTATTGTAAAGATTTAAAAAATGCAATAAAAAAAAAAGAAGAAAGGTCAGGTGATATCTGGGACTTGATCCCGAGTATTTCCACTTCCTTAGTCCGCCCATTCCCACTTCACGTTCCCACTATTTCATTTCATTATTGTATTCTATGTATACTTTAACGCAGTTTTTCAACGCCTGAAAACAGAGATCAGGCAACATTTTTTTAAAAATACAATTTATCTAGCTCGGTTTCATTTAAAAGAAATGTCGTTTTATCCATGTTTTCGGCTACTCAAAAAATCTTAGAATTTACGTTGAATAGAAATTACAATTTTTGATGTGAAATGTATAGTCATAGCAGCTCTTTTTGGGAATGGTCTAGAAACATGAAAATACTAGGATGGAGCCCCACCTGACCAATTATTTTTTTTATTTTTTTTCAATTTTTTTTTTTTATATCTTCTAAAAAAATAATGATCAAGTCTCTGTCCCCCAGATACTTTATATAAATATGGAATCGAAAACTCTTCTGCGCTCGATGAAGCTGTAAGAGCCGTTAGAGCTAACATCGTATAGTAAAAAATGTGCTTTATATTTGAAAATGTATTTTCTACTTATGGAATAGAATAAACGTTATACCGTACGAGGCGAACGAGGCACGAGGAGTTAAGAAACAGGTCGCCGAGCCACGGATTATTTCTAATACCCACTTACGTCGTAAAGTATACAATGTTGGGATCCTGTCGCGATCCGGCTTTGTTTTAATGAAAATTTCAGTTCAACAAGACGTTAATAGAATTTTCTAACGGCTTTGTGTTTGTTATAGACTTTAGTAATTTGATCTTGTAATCGTCAAACGAATATTATGTTTGGCAACTTGAGAAACGTAATTTTTGAATTATAACTTTCCTTATATCAACCGAGTAGGATACAAATTTAACCTTGATAGGAAAAAGTTTGTTTTTGGTATTTTCATGTTAAAATTATCGCTGCTTGTCATAATTATATTGTTATCTTAATAGTAGGGGAGCCCAAGTGGGGAATTTGGGATTTACTCGAGCGCGGCAGATTAACATACAGCGGGATTTTACATACCCGGACAGACACCAATGAGTTTTTCTGTTAAAACTTGTGTGTCTAATTGTTAATTGCAGTTTGTCACACGCTTTTCGGTGAAGGAAAACTTTGTGAGGAAACCTGCATGTAGAGAATTCAGGAGATATGTATAATCTAAAACCGACTTGGAGCCGCGTGGTAGGTCTTAGCTCCAATCCTTCTCTCCTATAAATGGAGAGAAGAGACCTATTAACAGATACAATACAAATACAAATATTAAAAAAATCCTATACTTTTTTATTTACCTGTACCTGTGTGACATCCGGCTAAGTAGAATAGTACCACCCTCATTTCTTACCGAGGTTTCGTAAAAGGCGACTAAGGTAAGTCGACCCGCCGTGTGGTATACGGCTGAGTAGAATAGTCCACCCTCATTTCTTACCGAGGTGTCGTAAAAGGCGATTAAGGTAAGTTGACCCACCGTGTGATTTCCGGTTTAGTAAAATAGAACACCCTCCTTCTTACCGAGGTGTCGTAAAATACGACTAAGGTAAGTTGACGTCAGGCAGGCGGCCGGTCGTAAAAACGCAGCCAAATCATGTTACAGCATGTCTATAACATGTTGTGCCGACCCCACTTAGAGTGGGATAAGGGCAGGAGGATACTTTTTTATTTGCATGCTATGCACTATTATTGTTGTTCTTGTTAAATGAACTTGTTATATAAATATACTTAAATTTATACTGCAAATTATGTTATACTGTGCAATTAAAATTAAAATATGCTTTACACTGTAACTTTCAACTTTTTAGGAGACGCTTGTTCCTCCCTAAAGGTTCATTAATCATCAATGTCAGCGCTTATTGTAATATCTCCCGTAGGCTTAAGATCACTTAATTCCCTTTTAGACAACCGGATTTTGTATAATAAAGTGCTTTCTGAGTAAAACATTGAGTATTTATATCAAATTATTTATTTTTATATTCTCCCTGTGTTTTGGGGGTAATTGAATAAATTTTAATTTTGGATGACAAATTTATTTAATACATTCCAAAGCGTAAACATGATGTACGAACGTTATTTTTTTTATACACATGCTATTTCATTAATGTGTACCTATGTATATTTCATTAAATTAATTAATGTATATCTATGTATATTTCATTAAATCAATTAATTTTTGTGTATGTATATTTCATAAAATGGTATTTTGTGTATACTCGTATGTTTATATATTTTGGGATAAATCAGACATTAGGACGATGCAACTACCGCCGTATGGAATCCGGCTAAGTAGACCACCTTCATTTCTTAGCTAGGTCTCGTAAAAGGCGACTAAGGTTAAGTGCTGTGTGGTATCCGGCTGAGTAGAATAGACTACCCTAATTTCTTACCGAGGTGCCGTAAAAGGCGACTAAGGTTAGTGCTGTGTAGTACGGCTCAGTAGAAAAGACCACCCTCATTTCTTAGCGAGGTCTCGTAAAAGGCGACTAAGGTAAGTGCCTTGTGGTAACCGGATAAGTAGAATAGACCACCGTCATTTCTTACCGAGGTGTCGTAAAAGGCGACTTGAGTAAGTTGGCTTTAGGCCGGCAGCCGGTCGTAAAATAACTAACCAAATCTATCTAACATGTTTACAACTTATCACGATCCCACTTAGAGTGGGATAAAGGCAGGAGATGATATATAAATGATATCCAATTAATAAGGCTATATATTGATGCATTTCAATTAGAATTTCAAGTGATGCAATTATTAGCAGTAGATAATTATACTCATGCCAATATAATAGGCCTGAAGGTTTAAGTGTCCATACAAATCTGTTTTGATATACGTCGATATCGGGCAAATGAATATTAAATCATCTCTCGCATTTAACTCGAACATTCTCAATTACCGCATGATTGAGTCCCCTATTGGGATCGTTTATGTGATGATAAAGTTATGGGATTGCTTTAAATGCGAGTGTAAACTTGCATGTCCGTTCTATAAATCTCTATTGAGAATTTCTGAGCTGTTGTACGAGTTACCATGGCGGATAACTGGGAGATATGTTATACCCAAAAATAAAGGTGATATAAAAATATTAAAATAAGGTAAAATCAGCCTTTATAATTTGACGAAATTAGATCGGTATTTTGCGACCGCGTATCTCCCAAAGCTACTATGATCCAAATTTTATAATCTACCATTGTCGTTACCTGTGTTGGGAGCATGCACTGACAAACTTTCAGCTTTTCTAAAATGACGAAGGTCTGTAATTCACGGGCTCTTGGTCCATTGGAAGTGTACTGTAGAGTGCAAAGTGATTCAAGAAAATAGTGCCAAAATTATTTTTAAATGATTATAATGATATTTTACTATAATTCACTCCAAATAAAATCTATGAAAAAAAATAATTTATAAAACGCCTGTACCACGACAAAGCTCTGCCATTTTGTTGTGGAGTCTAGCTCCTGATGATGCATCGGTTACGGGTCGAAACGATTGTTTAAATTGTCTCAGTAAATGCGATAAGTGTTATAATTTCTTGTAAATTATACAATCTGCAAGTTATGCCTAATTTGGTAACTTATGTTAACATTAAATGTCGGTTTCTACCCATTGCGTAGGTAACTTGGGTGCTTCCCAATTAGTAATGCCTATAGCGTTAAGCGTTGCTTTGGCATTTGCGGTTAGACTTAAATCGTTTTGGTCAACGAACTTGCAGTCAAAAGCTGGATTATCAATGAAAATAAATTTACAAAATTAAACCTTATTAATAATTTCATTTTTGTTTCAGGTATGTGCTTGGTGCGAAGAGGTTGTCAGGTATTCTGCTATATAATATAGCCAGTTTCATAGAGTTATTTACTTAGTGAAAGAGGGTGATCTATCTGTCTTTCTTTTTTTTGTGTCATGAAGTAGATGAGTGTCATCTCCCTTCGCATTATTTATTGTATCACTTACCTACAGGCTTGCCTATGGTTCCCCCACTCCAAGTTTAAACTTTATGGTAAGTCTACTATTCTAAAAGAAATTTGACTTTTACAGATCATGTGTAATCATCCATGGCTAAAGTGTGCAGCGTTTCTCGTATTTAAAATATACATAAATATCGCCAAACCATTTTAGAGTTGCCACAACAAAGCATATTTTCGCTTATAATAATATACGAAGATTTAAAATACAAGTAGCTTCAAAACGTTATATAAGCGCAAAACTGTAATCTGTATTGTGCGTTTGGTACAAACGTAAATAAGAATTTGTAAAACTAAAACAAACTTGTTTAAAATCTATTCAATTATATCGGTAAATAAAAACAAATCCTAATAAATCAAATTTAGTTTTGTAGATGACATTACATTACAATTATCTTAAACGCTGGAGCTATGAAAATAAGGTAGATGTGAGGAGTTTCGCTGAATATGAATTAATTTGGAAGTATATGTGACTAGAGGGAGGCCTAAGAAGAGATAGTTGTATTGTGTGAAGGTATGACATGCAAAAGAAGTAGCGCTAAAGTTGACGTTTAATAGGAGAATGGAATGGAAGAGAAAAACTTTGTGCCGCCCCCATTTAGAGTGAGATAAGAACAGGAATTCTGATGACGTGAGGAATTTCGCTGAAATAAAACAGGCACGTAGAAATACTTGTAAACTATAAACTAATGAATCATCTATGTAAACAAGAGGCCGTGTGAGCTACCGGTGTTTATGTTAATAGATTGTGAAGTGGATCGTGAGACGTAAATGTATAACACCATTGTATGAAACGTCAACGCACGTTGCAGATGATATTTGCGATTGTTTGTGAAATATGAAAGACCTAGTTCATTAGCGTCTTGGCCTTTGATTTTAGTTAGTGGCATATTATAGATAAATGGTACGGATGGAATCATTATTCTTGTTTAACATGTGATAATAGGAAATATACTAGTGATACATTTTGAACAGCCTGTAGATAGTAATCCTCGTTTCTTTTGTAAATGAGAAAGTTCTTATGCCTGTAACTCTTTCACGGCTAATCCGATGATGCGATATTGATGTAATTTGATCCTGTTTAAACTTATGTACCTACTGGGCCAACATACAGAAGAAAAATTGAGAAATGAAAAAACACAACACAAAAAAGTTATTTCTAAACTAAAGTAGACGCGGACGAAGTTGCTAGAACAATAAGCATTATAATTATAATGATATCATTAGTAATTGCATAACGCTTAGACCATTGTGACCCTTATCAGGGAATTGTAGAATTACGTTGTACGAATGTACGTTCTTAATTTTAATTTGTCATTACGACAAAGAAAAACTTCGAGGTAAAACTGCATATTCTAAGAGAACTGCTAATGGATTCTTCGAGCCCACAAGTATACCTACTTTGTTTGTAAGGATTAATCTGTATATGGGATTTACCCAGGATCGTGTGCTGTTACTCTATTTTCATTTCAAAAACTGGTCTGTGGACTTTCCCTACTACAAGTTCTCATCCTAACTTTTTCCTCAATTAAAATGCTTTCTGTGCTTCGATGCGTCCTATTCCACGAAGTAACAAACATAATTGTTCTTTATTATAATGTTTTATTTTTTTTGTATAACTATTGGACATAGTGCTATTTTTAAGAGCTAATGATACAGCCTTCCTTTGCATTTAGTTTATTACGTCATACAAGTACTCTACATATTAATATGCCCTTAGGCTTAAGTTTGCCTACGATATCACTTATAACTAATAAGGCTACCTTTAATCATTTAATTTTAATTATTTGTATCTTCTGTTTGTAATTGTGAATGGAATAAAGAATATCATACCTTATCGTTTTGATCTTGTATATTCTATTCCGTCTTGGATTCTTTATATGAGATCAAATCATAGTGACCAATATTTATGTCAATAAGTGTCCTAATTTTGTCTGGACCACTAAACTACAAATTTCAATCAAATTTTGCAAACAGCGTATCTGTATTATTTTTTTTATTTTTACAGTCTATTTTAATTAAAGTGTTTTTAATTATTTAATAATAATTAACTTTTTTAATATAATTAAATGGATTATTTTTTACTTAATTGGTTTTCACCAATCGATTTAATTTAAAGAATTATCGATTATTTATTATTATTTTAATCGATTTTTCGACTCCGGTTACATCGCTAAATCAGGGACACTACGTCAATTTTTCATATACTTTCTATGGGACACGTTAACTAAGAAGTACTTAAGAATTATTTAAGAGTCATGTAAGTACTTACCATGATGACGTAAACGTATATTATGTAAATGCGTTTCCTGATAGATATAATTGGCTACGAAGATAACACTTTCTGACAATGTCGTTTAGCGGGTTTCAATTCTCGTCAAGGTAATTCAACGAAGTATATTGTCACACAATATTTGTTATAAAGCTTGATTTATGTCATTGTCTATGATTAAGATGTTATTTTACGAATGTTGTTAATATGCAGATAATACATTTTCAAATTAAACACCTGATTTCCTTCGAATTTACAACCTTTAAAAAAAGTAAAAAAGCGTTTTGTTACTATCCCACTGTTGGGCATAAATCACCTCTCTTGATTGCTAGGTTACACATATCCCCTGAATTCTCTAGACATATGCAGAATACAAGCTAGGCTTAGTTTGGTTGCTAGTGGTGACTTTTAGAATATAATCTAGATAATATTCATAAGCTTTTGTTAAATAGTGTTAACCAAAATTGTGTTGAGCAAATAAATAATTTCTAAAAAATAATTTCTAGTTTTTGTCACGATGTTTTCCTTCAAAATCGTGTGATAAATGGCAATTCAGTCAATATCAGTTCAGGCAATATCAGTTAGGCACATAACTTTTTACAGAAAATTGGCGCCTGCCCGAAGTTCAAACCCGCCATTTGCATTTCTATTTTTATACCGGATATGATTAAAACTATTTTATATTTTATAGGATATGATTAAAACTAGATCTCTATAATCATTGTGCATATGTCTGAAATAAATGTAATTTAAATTTTAAAATTTTACTACTAATATTCTTCTTTCGTGTGGCTTTGCTTCCAAATCGAAACAGTCAAATAGCTATAATTAAAACTAAGGTTCTATAATCACTATAGTAATATCTGAAATAAATGTAGCAGACTAACAAACAATATTACTAGTGTGTGTATGAGTTTACTGTCTTTTGAAAACGTTCTTTCTTTTTTGTATTATTTAAGGTTAATACGCACTAATAGTGTGTCTACACGTCCACTCTCGCCTACGGCTCTGGTGTTACTAATGTGGTGCGTTTCAGACGGTGTAATGTTTCCTTACACTAGTATTAGTGTGTTTATGTATATTTATGTTTACCTATTTAAATGAGTTAATCTTGTATGTATATAAATATATTTTCGGAATGTCGGAAACGGCTCCAACGATTTTCCTGAAATTCAGCATGTAGGGGGTTTTCGGGGGAGAAAAATCGATCCAGCTAGGTTTTATTTAAAAAAAAATCATTTTATCCCTGTTTTTGGTCATGAAAAAATACTAAAATTTATATAGAATTGAATTTTTGCCGTAAACTGTCAAGTCAGCGTAGCTTATTCAGGGAACGGGTGGTCGCGAGAAATGAAAATACCTAGGACTGAGCCCCTATTATTTTTTGTTTTTGAAGTTTCTTTTTTTTATTTTGTCAAAAATTACCGAGGTTCTTTTCGAGGATGTTTTGTAAAAAATTACCCAGGCTCGGTCGACCAGATATTATAAATAATCAAATATCTCAACCCACATAGACTATATCTAGGATCCACACAAAAACAAAACTTCGCATACCTTTACTTACCAGCTTATACAGTTTCAGTAGGAAAACAATTTGTTATTTCTAAGAAACAGTTATCAAAACTAATGAATGCTATTGTAAATATTGTTATATTCTGCTTTAATTACCTCACTTATCGGAGTTATTGGAATAAATTTAATTATCCTTGTTTATTATTTACTGAAATGTTAGTCGCATTTATACTAATATTATAAATTGTAAGTCTGTCTGTCTGTTTTGCTTTCACTTGAAAGGAACTGGTGCAATAGTGATGATTTTACCTACTATATTAATTATATGAAAATCTTATACACTGGGCTCATATTAAGAATAAAAATACTTCAGTTGTTTTTAGGTACCAGAGAAAATTCCATTATTCAAGGTAAAGAGACACATTTTCTTATACTTCGGCTATATTAGCTAGAATCTGAAGTCTAAAATATCTGAAGCTTTTGGTAAATGGACGGTATCATATAACTTTCGTTCAAAAGTAATAATAAAATTATTTTGCTATAATACGCGATGAAGTGAAATAGAAAATATATATATAGTAGAGTGGACAATCCGTTTTCATACCTGATACATGCAGGATTCGTATAAACACACGCACAAACCTCCACAACAATACGCAAGCACTACATACGTTCACTATCACAAACTGAACAATCGTTTCGCCCCGCAACCGAAGCATCATCAGGAGATAGACTCCACGACAAAATCACAAACTTTCGTTCACTTTATTGTCACTGGGTGACCACTAAATGCTTAAAAATAAATCAATGAAATAGACATCATCTTCCTGCCCTTATCCCTTTCTAAGTGGGGTCGGCACAACATATTATAAACATGCTGTCAGATGACTTGGCTGCGTTTTTACGACCTCTTGCTTACCTCAGTCGTATTTTACGACACCTCGGTAAGAAAGGGGGTGGTCTATTCCACTAAACCGGATACCATAAATAAATGAAACAGACATCTACTAACTATATACATATGTATAATATAAATATACCATCAGACAACAAATTGTTTTTATAGAAAATGTTGTAATACCTTCGCCTGTTATTCAAAGCAACATTGTATCACTTTACTACACGTGGAAACATGTACGGGCGTCTAGTTACATTAGACCCTATCAGTCTAAACTTTCCGCCCCGGCGGGCTTGTATCGATGCAACTTAGACGATTAAATCCTTGTCGAACGCTTCGATTAGGGATCCCAGTGTTTGTGTAGTGCTCAAACGGTAACGCATCTGCTTAGAACTTTAGCCTCTTGTGTTCTAAATTGGAAAACGGGTGTTAATAAAATTTAGTAGTTGATACATGTAGTAAGCTGTGGCAGCCCAGCGGTAACACCGCATTCGAGGAGGACACGGGTTCAAACCCGGGCAGACACCAATGAGTTTTTCTGTTAAAACTTATGTGTCTA
The DNA here is from genome assembly GCA_029227775.1 of Morpho helenor. Lineage (NCBI taxonomy): Eukaryota > Metazoa > Arthropoda > Insecta > Lepidoptera > Nymphalidae > Morpho > Morpho helenor. The sequence goes on from JARGCU010000006.1 coordinate 11,237,911, forward strand.
ATTGATAATTGCAATTTATCACACGCTTTTCGGTGAAGGAAAACATCGTGAGGAAACCTGCATATCTCTAGAGAATTCTGGGGATCTGTGTAACCTACCAATCTGCACTGGAGCAGCGTGGTAGGTCTTAGCTCCAAACATTCTCTCCAAAAACGGAGAGAAGAGGCCTATTCTCAGCAGTGGGATAGTAACAGGCCGCTACTTACTTTTTTTTACTTACATGTAGTATCAGTCTGTATATGAGACGATGTTTGTAGTGCGCGAGTTTGTGACGTAAAAACTTAAGTCAATATTTACGTACGTTTTTACGTACTAGATACTATACTATTTAAACTACTAGCCGTGTGGTATCCGGCTAAGTAGAATAGTACCCTCATTTCTTATCGAGGTGTCGTAAAAGGCAACTAAGGTATGTCGACCCGCCGTGTGGTATCCGGTTTAGTAGAATAGACCACCCTCTTTCTTACCGAGGTGTTGTAAAATACGACAGAGATAAGTTGACGTCAGGCAGGCGGCCGGTCGTAAAAGCGCAGCCAAAACATTTGACAACATGTTTGTAACATGTTGTGCCGACCCCACTTAGTGTGGGATAAGGGCAGGAGGTTTAAAACTGAGGTTTAAAAGGCGGCTAAGGTAGGTTTATTGTAGCCCATATGAGCAATATTGGCAACGGATTCAGTTAAAATGGAACTAAAAATAGTTGACTAACAATATCGTTGAAGATTTTAAGGGACCTTTGATTTTAGGGAAAGGGGATAATCTATTTGAATAGTTTTGAGTTTCTATTGGGTTAAGTTTTTTCAATATAGTAACGATATCTTTTCAAAGATGCTTACGGATACGCCGATAGATGTTTTACCTTGAAGATTTTAAACTGAACGTGCCTAATTCATAAATATACACCATGTTTTTCGTTGAAACTAAATATACTGTGGATCATGATTTATAAATAAGCTACAAATTCGCATAGAAGTTGTGGGCGTATGTTTAATGTAAGCTTTTATGAGCTTCCTCTGTTATATGAAAGTATCAATCGCCTGAAACTTAAACATTATCTATATTTATATTATACTAGCAATCGCCAGCGGCTCCACCCGCGCGGAAAGTTTATAACCGTAATATAGTATTTTGATATCATCCTAAAGCAGCTGCTCCAGCATTTTAATTTTAATAATTTACTTCATCCTGAGCAGTATGGGTTTACTAAGGGTCGGTCTACAACGGATGCGGGTGTGAGGTTGTTGAAGCATGTCTTTGATGCGTGGGAGAACTCACAAAATGCCATAGGGGTATTTTGTGACTTATCCAAAGCATTTGATTGCGTTCAACACGAAATTTTATTGTTAAAGCTTGGCTATTATGGCATTAAAAACAATGCACTTCGTCTCGTTGCATCGTACCTTCACAGCCGGATTCAAAGAGTGTGCATTAATGATGTGCAGTCATCCGGATCGGCCTTAGTTATGGGTGTGCCTCAAGGATCAATCCTTGGTCCCTTTCTGTTTTTAGTTTATATAAATGATTTACCGTATTTTATTCATAATATTTGCGATATTGTACTGTTTGCGGATGATACATCATTAATTTTTAAAGTAAATAGAAATGACGATAATATTGACGAAGTAAACAGGGGTTTATCGCAAGTAGCTCATTGGTTCAGGCTAAATAATTTGGTACTGAACTCAAATAAAACTAAATGTATTGAATTTGTATTACCTAATGCTGCAAAAACAGCAAATAGACTCTCTTTAAATAATGTACCACTAAAAACAGAAAATTCAACTGTATTTTTGGGAGTATCTTTGGATACAAAACTCCAATGGAGCACACACGTAACAACTCTTGCAGGGAAACTGAGTTCAGCGGCCTACGCTGTTCGAAAGATAAGACAATTCACAGACGTCGAAACAGCAAAACTTGTTTATTTTGCCTACTTCCATAGCATTATGTCTTATGGAATATTGCTGTGGGGTAAATGCGCGAATAGTGAAAAAATTTTTGTTTTACAAAAAAGAGCTATACGTGGCATTTATAATTTAAGACCGCGTGATTCCCTGCGAGAGAAGTTTAAGGAAACAGGTATTCTTACATTTGCTTCACAGTATATTTTAAGCAATCTAATTTATGTACATAAAAATATAAAGAATTATAAAACGATAGGTGATGTATACAATAGACAAAGCAGGAACCGACATAAGCTTGCGGCTCCTGCTTTGCGCCTTGCAAAAGTACGTAATTCGTTTGTGGGTTTTGGTATAAGATTCTATAATAAAGTTCCGCAATCAATTTCAGCTTTGCCATTACATCAGTTTAAAAACATTGTTAAAAAGAGGCTGATACAGAAAGCCTACTATACTCTTGAGGATTATTTGGAAGATAAGACTGTGTGGATATAGTTCTCTTTGAACCTGTACAAGACAGTAACGACTTAATGTAAATAGTATTAAGAATTATATTTTTAAAAGAGCAACCGCCGAGTTTCTTGCTGGCTCTTCTCGGTAGGAACAGCTTTCCGAACCAGCAGTAGAGTTGACGATTCAAAAGCACTTGTTTACAAGTTTATTTGAATAAAGAATATTTTGAATTTGAATTTTGAATTTGAATTTGATAACAATATAAATGGTTAAAGTGGGTTAATCTTAAAGCTAGACATATGCTGTCGCGGACTTTTACTTAGAACTTTTAGAGGGGATCAATTTTGTTATATATGATTTTTGAATAACGTTCACCGTTTACTTAGCGCACGCAAGGAAAGCTTTAAATTTTGCCGATTTCGTAATATTTTATTCATCTTAGCGTGATTTTACATACCTGATATATGCAGAATTTGTAAAAACTCATGCACTATCCGCTACCGATAACACAACAATACACAAGCACTGCAAATATTCACCACCACAATCTCAACAATTGTTTCGCCCCGTAACCGAAGCATCGCCAGGAGATAGATAAAGCCATTTTGGCTTTGCGATTTTGTCGTGGAGTCTATAGTATTTTATTGTGTATTGTTGTTATCGGTGGCGGGTAGTGCGTGAGTTTCTACAAATTATGCGTGTATCAGGTATGAGAACGAATAGTACACTCTACATTTAGCGTTACATATATGTATTTTATTTTATCGCGGATTATAGCAAAATAATATTTTCTTAGTTTTGCATTATGGACCTCCGCAAAGTAGCGCCTAATTCTATAAATGTATAGCATATTTACAAAAAATAGCATACGAGTAAATATACCGTCAATGTCATAGCTTGTGGATTCACCCGCCTGGTCCGCGTAAACATAAAAGATAGAGACATGCTGTCGCTGACTCTTTCATAGTAATTTTGTAGATCTACAATTCTCTAGTACCTACATTACGTAAGTGTATCTCTGTTAGCTTAGGCGGCGCAGCTTTGACCTAAACTTTCCGGAAAAATTCCACCTTTTAGTAAAAACCGTACAAAAATCGGTTTAGTAAATTTTGAGAAAATTGAATCACATACAGACCGAAATTTTTTGGGGACTTTGATTTATAATAAGAATAGATAACGGGATATCGTTATATATAACTAGATTTTAACGTTAAAAAACATACAACAGAGTAAAAAATATACATCCATACCCACAAACTTTCTCATTTATAATATTACTAGGATTTAATGAAATTGTTCTGTACTATATTGTTTTTTTAAATCGTTTATTATTCCACCATCGAGCTCGTTAAACCACAATTTGCATACAACGTTCAATATAAAATTTTACGTCAGTAATTAGTTACTGACGCGTTTAATTAAAGCGCTCTATACGTACTAAATATGTTAATCTTAATACCCTGGAACATGTAATTAAAACAAGCTAAGCATGTATTGTGTATTAGAGGAAACAGGTATAAAAGCTACGTATTCTTGCGCCGGCGGGGATGCAAGAAAGTTTCTCATTAATGCCGTGTCATCGGAAAATATCGCTTCAGTTAGTCGTTTGATTAGAATATTATTAGATAGTAACTTATCGATTCTTGCTATCATATATATATTTTTTAAATATGGGACACTTACACACACGGTCATCCGCCCCCAAAGTAACTTAATACTTAGTAGACAGACAACTGGTGAATATGTACTTATATAATTTTTAAACACATACTTAAAATCAAATATACACCCAGGCTCAAAGACCAACAAATTAATTTATAGAAAATGTTGGCTCTCGGCGGGAATAAAATCCGTGACCCGTGGAGCTTAAGGCAGGGTCACTACCCACTGCGCCAACGGGCCAGTCAATTGTACTATTTTACTACATTTAATAATTGTGCTTTTGTACTACATTTAATAATTTATGATTTGATTAATTTAATTATTTCATCATTCGCCTCGTAACCGAAGCATCATCAGCAGGATAGGCTCCACGATAAAATCGTAATGCCGTTGAGGCGATTTACAACACATATAGACCCTATAATCAGCGATGAAGTAAAATAGAAAATATATATAATGCTAAATGTAGAGTGAACAATCAGTTTTCATACCTGATGACATGCAGGATTCGTAAAAAAACCAGCACAAACCTCCACCACCGCCACCACAATACACGAGCACTATATACGTTCACTATCACTAATTCAACAATCTTTCGCCCCGCATCCGAAGCATCATCAGGAGATAGACTCCACGACAAAATCGCAAACATTCCTTCACTTTATTATATTAAATGCTTAAAAATAAATAAATGAAACAGACAACTACTAAGTATATACATATGTATAATATAAATGTACCCTCAGACGTAAAGAAACAACAAATTGTTTTGTAGAAAATATAATAGCAAAATAATTTTATTACTACTTTTGTATTATGGACGCAAAGTAACGCCTAATTCTATAAATTACATATGGACCCTTCATTCTGTAGTCATAAAGTAGCGGCCTGTTACTATCCCACTGCTGGGCATAGGCCTCTTCTCTCCGTTATTGGAGAGAAGGATTGGAGCTAAGACCTACCACGCTGCTCCAATGCGGATTGGTAGGTTACACATATCTCCAGAATTCTCTAGAGATATGCAGGTTTCCTCACGATGTTTTCCTTCACCGAAAAGCGTGTGATAAATTGCAATTATCAATTAGACACATAAGTTTTAATAGAAAAACTCATTGGTGCCTGCCCGGGTTTGAACCCATGATCGTCTCTAGAGATTCACACGGTCGCACCGCTAGGCCATCACAGCTTATAGTCATAATCACAACAAATTTTTAATAATTTATCTAAAGGCTTGTCTCAGCTACGTAGTAACGAAATAGCGGCTTGTTATTCTGTCTCGTAACATGAGATGGGTTCGCTTGAAATTCAGGTTAGACGTACGGAATGCTTTGACTTTGAGCGTCGGATTTTGTGATTGAATTGCACTTGTATTTTAAAAATTCATGTCTGTATTAAGATTTCTTCATTAGTATCGATAATAAACGTATACTGGTAAAACCGTTTCGTAATTATATAAACTTTCTTTTTAATAAAATACCGGTACTGAGATATCACGCCGTGTGATATCCGGTTGAATAGAATAGTATCACCCTCATTACTTACCGAGGTGTCGTAAAAAGGCGACTAAGGTAATTCGGCCCGCTGTGTGGTATCCGGCTGAGTAGAATAGACCACCCTCATTACTTAACGAGGTGTCGTAAAAGGCGACTAAAGTAAGTCGACTCGCTGTGTGGAATCTGTATCCGTCTGAGTAGAATAGACCACCCTCTTTCTTACCGAGGTGTCGTAAAATACGACTAAGGTAAGTTGACGTCAGGCAGGCGGCCGATTGCAAATATCAATTAAACACAGTTTTATCAAAAACTTGCGACCCGCTGCGGCTTCGCACGGGTATAATTTAAAATAAATAGCCTATGTCACACAGTGAAAATAAAATATTAAAATTGATCCAGTAGTTTTGATTCATTCATTACTGCCCGTGGCCCGCACGCGTTAAATTTGGAGTAATATAAAAAACGCTATGCCCTGCATTTTAAATCTGTTCTTCTAAAATGTTCATTTAAATGACATACTGTAAACGGCCATATTGATCTATATTAAATTAACAATATATTTAAGGTAGGTACTTAATTGAATAAGGATTAATGCTGTATTATTCAAAAATGCTTCGAAAATAAGGAATTATTTTTCGTAAAAAGTAAATGACATTATGGGTTTTCTATGCTATTATGGGTTATCAAAAAGAGATACATACATATATCAGGAGTTTTCTCGCGGAGTTTTCTGTAGACCTTTTCAAGGCGTACAAATACTTAGTACATTATTAGCGGGACATTTATTAGTAAGCGGGAAAAAAATTTAATTATTTACGACATCACATTAGAAACCTCAAAAATTACAGTATTTCTCTACTCCATATTGAATGTTATTATACATATAGACCTTCATCTTCAATCACTCTATTTATTAAAAAAAACCCATCAAAATCTGTTGCGTAGTTTTAAAGATTTAAGCATACATAGGGATATAGGCACATAAGGACAGACAGGGAAAGCGACTTTGTTTTATACTATGTAGTGATTTTTTATCGGTAGCTAGTGTTTGAACTTGACACCTTGAAACATTCTCATTCTCACTGTTTGTCTATCGCAACTTTTACCGTAAAAATGTATTTGTTATTATAATTATGAATAGTTTAAAATTGGGTTAGACAATTGAATTGAATATACATTAATAATTGAATGTAACAAGAGATTGCTATACATAACTCGAATACAATAAAAGAGTTTCAGTATCACATGTCATATATTAGCAAGTTGGGAAGATGTTGAGCGAACAGTACTTGTATTTGTATCGGCCCGAGGCACCAGATATTGCTCGTCTTTAGATCGCTTTGACATGTTACAGCCGAACTGTTTCCTTGCGATTCGGTGATCAGATGAAAGCGTATTGGATTAATGCTATATACGAACGTACTAGTTAATATTGAACTGAATTGATTTAAAACGATTTGATCATTTTCATTGAATATCAAATCCATTCATACAAACAATTGCCAATGATAGTCAAAAACTCATCGTTCATCATCATCTTCCTGCCCTTATCCCACTCTAAGTGGGGTCGGCACAACATGTTATAAACATGCTGTCACATGATTTGGCTGTGTTTTTACGACCGGCCGCGTGCCTGACGTCAACTTACCTCAGTCGTATTTTACGACACCTCGGTAAGAAAGAGTGTAGGCTATTCTACTAAACCGGATACCACACGGTGTGTCAACTTGCCTTAGTCGCCTTTTACGACACCTCGGTAAGAAATGAGATTGGTCTATTCTACTAAGCCGTATACCACACAGCGGGTCGACTTACCTTAGTCGCCTTTTACGACACCTCGGTAAGAAATGAGGGTGGTACTATTCTATTCAGCCGGATACCACACGGCGTTCAAAAACTCATCGTTCTCTTGCCATTATCCCTCTAAGAGTCGGCACAACCTGTTTTATACATGTTTATTGGAAACTTGCACGCTTTCGTCTAACTGGCCGAGTCATTTTAAGCTGCCATTTTAGGCAATATCACGTTAACGGAAACGCATGCTACCAAGATAGATTCTTAGTAATTATTACATTATATTTTAACATCTTTTGTACGCCGTGTGGTATCCGGCTGAATAGAATAGTACCACCCTCTTTTCTTACCGAGGTGTCGTAAAAGGCGACTAAGGTAAGTCGACCCGCCGTTTGGTATCCGGCTGAGTAGAATAGACCACCCTCATTCTTACCGAGGTGTCGTAAAATACCACAGCGGTAAGTTGACGTCAGGCAGCCGGCCGGTCGTAAAAACGCAGCCAAATCATGTAACAGCGTGTTTATAACATGTTGTGCCGACCCCACTTAGAGTGGGATAAGGGCAGGAGGATGATGAATTAACATCTTTTATATTGCAATAACTATTAACAAAACACTCAAATAACATTATTTAGTTGATTTATGATACAACATTTATATCTGCCGGAAGTAATGCGAATGGCGCTAGCAGTCAAATACTGTTCTTCTAATCCATACTCCATCCTTAATAATTGTAAATGTATTACAATAAGTAATTGATCCTAACATGTTGTAACATGTTTTGGCTAGTTATTTTAAGATCGGCCGTCTGCCTGATGTCAGCATACCTTAGTCGCTTTTACGACACCTCGGTACGAAAGAGGGTGGTTTATTCAACTCAGCTGGATACCACACGGTTGGTCAACTTATTTTAGTCGTATTTTACCTTGGTTATAAATGGGTGGTCTATTGTACATAGCCGGATACAATACAGCAGGTTAACCTACCTTAGTCACCTTTTACGATACTTCGGTAAGAAATTAGCCTTATCTATTCTACTCAGCCGGATACCACACGGCACTTACCTTAGTCGCTCTACGCAACGTCGCTAAGAAATTAGTGTGGTCTATTCTACTCAGCCGGATACCACACGCCATATATAAACAATATATTTTAATTTAATACCTTGATTTATGTCAACGCACACTATTTACAATAACACGATATAATAGGAATACCACAATTCCCGTTCCGAGATGCACTTCTTTTAAATGACGAACAAAGACTGACTGTCACCGAAACGTTTTATCAATAAGAAGACTAAACCGGTAACAACAACGGCACAGTGCTGCCACTGTTTTAATCAAAAAAGGCGCAATACTCTTGTTTCATGACCGTGTTGCTATAAAATACAAAGCGGAAGTCAATGGCGACAACATTTATAAGGTCAAACAGGACATAGTGATGTAAATAGATAAGATTTTCAGTTTTCTTATATTATAGCTAAACCGTGTTATAGGAGGGTTATTTGTACATAATTGACGGTATAAATCTCAGGTTCCATCACTACTGAATATGTTTTTAAGTTGCTGTACAACTATGTACTCGTATATGGTAGGTTTGTTGGACGATGAAACAATTGAGCTCAGTCGCCTAACGTCGAGATATATTGCTTCCACTTTAGATGCCTATTCGCTTTGACATGTTACATTCGTATTAGGTTCTTACGACTCGCTGATCAGAAAGCCTATTGAATCGAAAAATCCAATTTGATCTTGTTGTACCCGGCGTATTCACTATTAATGTGACAGTTTATATATTTTATTTGTGTACAATATTTCATTCAAGGCAGTTTCGGACCGCAATTTTTGTACTATTAATAGAGATATGGTGAACCTAATTTGAAGTAGTAGGCCTTATTTGCGGCGGTCCACAGTACAAATGCGTTACAACAAATGATAATATTATTTTACATCATCATTCTCTAGTTCTTATCCCACTGTAAGTGAGGTCGGCACAGTGTTTTTTTCTTCTATCTGTTTAATATTTAAATGAGTGAATATACATATATACATATATGTATGTATATTTTCGGAATCTCGGAAACGGCTTCAACAATTTTTCTGAAATTCAGCATGTAGACCCCCTACATGCTTTTGGGGAGAAAAATCGATCAATAATCGATCGTAATGGAAACAATATTAAATATAGGTTGCATTAAAATCTTTAAACTCTAAAGATCACTTGTTTAGTAATTTTTCTCATTACAGTAGATGCACATGATTCCAAATTCTGATGTTTAGTTTATTAAGGGATACTAGGTGACCGTGGTTCGCCTTAACCAGGAATGATAAACCATTGGCATGTCAACGATCACGACATTCACTGAGTACAATAAACTATGCGTGTATTTAAAACATTGATTATAAACTTTGGTAGACGAATTTTAAGTTGATTGATGCTATTTATTATTTTCTAAATATACTCAAATTCAAAATTTTTGCTGGCACATCTATGACCTCATTAAAAATTTGTTTAGTAATTATTGCACGTTTATGCACAAAGGTTAGCCTAACCTAGTCTACATTATCGGATGTGAGCTAAGACTAGTTTATCTAATCTCTTTAACGCGCTAAAAGATTGATTATTTCTACGAAAACTAATTATATACGAGATTGTAGTTTGTTATGACGCAATTAATATGTCCGTCCGCTCCGTTTTCCTAATTACAACATGACTTATTACTTAATATAGACAAGGACGAGTTTAATAAAGGAAGTAGGTATGTTCTTTGGTTATATATATTTAAGTATAATCATATTTTGTAAGGTCACCTTGCTGTTTTTTTATTTTTTATCTGCTTTATTTTTGCAAAGCTGTGATAGCCCAGCGGTGACACCGTGCGACTCTTTCGAGGATGTCACAGGTTCAAACCCGGGTAGACACCAATGAGTTTTTTCTGTTAAACTTATGTGTCTTATTGATAATTGATATTTATCACACGCTTTTCGGTAAAGGAAAACATCATGAGAAAACCTTGCATATTTGGTGAGAAAAGGTATATTCCCAGCAGTGGGATAGTAACAGGCCGCTACTAATTTTCATTCTGATTTTTTTTATATTAATACGCGCTGACTCGATGATGAATGATACGATTTTCTGGAATGAAAAATAATGTTTATAGTTAACTAGTTATCCTTGCCACTTCGACCAATCACTATATTTAATTGATTTTTTTACGTAAAAGTAGTTATTGTGAGTTAAACATAATAGATAGCGACATGCTGTCCTGAAATTTTTTGTGGTATTTTGTAGATCTACAATTCTTTAGTATATAACTTTATACTGCGTCCATCATATTATCAGTCTTTTGACAGCTCACGCTCATTAAGTTTTGTATTGCTTACGTACAAATATCATACAAATAATATTTGTACTTTATGGATGGGTACCGCCCACTTAGTGATGTCACACATAATGGTTACTACGATTATGCCACAGATTAAAAATAATCGGTAGAAATCGATGTTACGAGTATTAAAAGACATTTAATAACATTATATAAAGTTTTACTTTCTTCTTAGTTAATACATGAATACAAATAAAACAATCAGGATATTTTAATTTATTTTATTAGCACGAGTCGTCGGAATGATAATCAACACTAGACTCCTCCGATGAGGAGTCTTCAGTAGCAGTTATTATTAGCTCTTGTGTAGATAATATATTATCAAACGCAATATCACGTTCCCAATCAGAGAATATTACTCTTTTAGTTCTTTCCACCACACTTGCCCAGTTCTCGGCCGTTACGTGGGTGCAAGCATTTTTTAGCAATTGCAACATTTTATTCGCTGTGAATGGGGGGCTTGTATTGCATCTCGCAGCATGCCCTTTTACTTGTGCCCATATAAGTTCTATTGCGTTGTACTGGCAGTGGTATGGAGGAATCCGAAGAACAGTATGGCCATATTCTGCTGCCATTTCATTGATTACATAGCGTTTTGCTCTCTTTTTGGTTTTTAATATTTTTATTAATTCAACTTTTAACATTGAGTCGTCCACATTTTCTCCATTGTCCCGAAGCCAATTAATTATTTCATGCTTTTTATTAGCCTGTGTTGGCATTTTGTCAATTTGACGGGAGTGGTAGGGCGCATTATCAATAAAAATTATTGATGGTTCTTCCAATGAAATGAGCATTTTTTTGAACCACTCTTCATACACATTTGCATTCATCTCTTCGTGGTAGTCATTTGATTTCTTCGATTTAAATGCCAACAGTGCGTCTTGTACAAATCCTTTTGCTGTACCTGCATGGCAAATGATTAGGCGCTCACCTTTTCCCATTGGTACTGAGGAAGTGGAATCAGCAGTATCATCAGTCCAGAAACGAGATAGTGTGTGGTTAGCGTTGAGCCATGTTTCATCCGTGAAAACAATATTTGCCCAATCTTGTATTTTCTTTGCCTCTCTTAAAAAATCACAACGTGCTATAGCTATATCTGTGCGTTCCATTAATAATTTTCTTTTATTTAACTTTTTATATGAAAAGCCAATTGTGTTCAAAACTTTGACCAAAGAAGATTTTTCACCATGAAATAGACCACTTCTTTTCAAAGAAACAATAAGTTTTCTCAAAGTTGGAATTTCTTTTCTCAAGTAGTAATCATATACATGACGACGAATAGCGTCAGCGTCAAAGTCATCAACAGCTGTCACCTTATGAGCCCGGCGCTTTCTTTTTGGTGTAGATGGTTTGTTTTGCTCCAAGCCGCTCCTGCCGTAGGCATCAGTAGTGATTTTAGTCACAGTTGATAGACTGATCCCCAACGCGGCTGCAACACGGTTTCGGACTTGCGTGATAGGTATATGAGGTCCGCCATTTTGATTTTCTTGCTCAAAATACTCATGAAGTTTTAACACTAACTGTCTCGATTGTGCTTTCAACACACGTCCTTTCGGCATTTTCACGATCAATTAATATAAGTTTCACAAAAGTTTTTCCGAGGAATAAAGCTACTTAACTCAAGGTGTAACAGATGCGAGAGAACACTCAGAGAACGTAAATGCGTGTGACTATCACGGGCGTTTCGTTGAGAGTGACAGATCACGTCAAAATGGCGGCCGAGCGGAAGGTCTGTTGATGTTGCCAGTTGATGTATAATATATTTTTTATGATTATAATAAATACACACGGATTAACATTTATTTTCAAAAAACTAAGGCAATATTAAATCAAAATGTTGATTTCTATATCTGTTATTAGTTTACGTAGGTTATCATTAATCGAATTACTTGGGTACGTAATTCGATTAATGATAGTAGGTACTATAATCGGAATGGTATCGCATACGAGAATCTTTAGGACATCACTAAATATGTAAATCGTCAATCTGTCAAAAGATGGTTAATATAATGGACAGTGTATAGTGTATCTTTGTTGGTTTACGCGGCACATGCGAACAAAGCTCCAACCAAGCGATTTTTTTTACAACTGCGCCTACCTCTTCAACACAATTTATATAAAATTGTAGTGTACTATTAACTTGAACCTTCCGTAAGAGTGCAAAAATCCGTTAAGTAGATCTTTTGTGGTCTTTGTTTTTATAATAAGTTAAGATGATTTTTTATTAGTATTGCTAGGAATCGTTTTTTTGGTAACATTAATGTGCTATACAGGTGTCCTTTAATTAATGGATAACCTTGTAACACCTGTAAGCTGATATATTCACCACTCAAACTACAATTAAAAAAAACAGATTTTCGAGCTAGTACCCAATTTATGACTTTTTTAAATCAATTTTTTTAAATGTCGTTTTAGTCGTGATTACATTTAATATTAAATATTATAAGGTTATTCATCAATTACGGAACATCCTGTATATAACGGCTATTACGACTTACACGCTGTTTTCCTTCAAACGGGTAGTTTTCCATAGACATTAATAATTGTAATAAAATTTATTCTCCATTTGTAAGTGTATCACGTAATAAATAAAATACATTAGGTTGCAAATTCCTTTATATCTCATAGATCCGCAATTTTTTTAGTGTTATAACGCTGACGTGCGGCGGCGTGACGTGATAAATTTACAATACAGTTCGCATGACGTTGTTATATTCGTGGCACGACACGTTTGACGTCTTATTTATGCATTATTTTTGTAAGTACACTTTACCTCTGTGTCGCAGCTGTAAAATCTTAGTACGAATAAACCTTGTGAATTTTATTAATACTAAAGTTTTAAGTTTATATTTTATTTTATTGACTGGCTCGTTGGCGCAGTGGGTAGTGACCCTGCCTTCGGCTCCGAGGGTCGCGGGTTTGATTCCCGCCGAGGGCCAACATTTTCTATAAATTAATTTGTTGTTCTTTGATCTTGGGTGTATATTTGTATTTAAGTATGTATTTAAAATATATATTAGTATATATTCACTAGTTGTCTGTCTACCATATCAAAAGTACTAAGTTACTTACTTTGGGGATTGACGACCGTGTGTGTAAGTGTCCCATATATTTATTCTTATAAACATAAATTCCCATATAAGTTATAACAACATTTATGCCGTCTTGTATCCGGCTGAGAAGACCATCATTGTTTTTTGTCCGAGTTGTCGTAAAAGGTGACTAAGGTAAGTTAACCCACCGTGTGGTATCTGGTTTAGTAGAATAGACCAACCCGTGTCGTATAATACGATTGAGATAAGTCGACGTGAGGCAGGCGGCCGGTCGCAAAATACGTAGTTAAATCATGTGACAACATGTTTAGTAAAATGTTGTCACATGATTGTACTAATGTTGACTCTGTACAAGCTAGTAATGACAAATGATAAATATAATATTATAAGAATTATATTTTAATAATAGCGACCGCTAAGTTTCTTGCTGGCTCTTCTAGGTAGAAATAGTTTTCTGAATCAGCGGTAGAGTTGACGATTCAAAAACACTTGTTCACGTGTTTTTTTGAATAAAGAATATTTTGAATCAAAATTTGAATTCACGATAGGCTAATTTAAAAAATAATATTTTTATCATCATCATCCTCCTGTCCTTATCCCACTCTATGTATGGTCGGCACAACATATTATAAACATGTTGCCACATGACTTGACTACGTATTTTACGACGGGCCGCCTGCCTAACGTCAACTTATCTTAGTCGTATTTTACGACACCTCGGAAAGAAAGAGGGTGTCCTATTTTACTCAACCGAATACCACACGGTGGGTCGACTTAGCTTAGTCGCCTTTTACGACACCTCGGTAAGAAATAAGGGTGGTATTATTCTATTCAGCCGGATACCACACTGTGGGTCGACTTAGCTCAGTCCCCTCTTACGACACCTCGGTAAGAAATGAGGGTGGTACTATTCTATTCAGCCAGATACCACACGGCGTGTCGACTTACCTTAGTCGCCTTTTACGACACCTCGGTAAGAAATGAGGGTGGTACTATTATATTCAGCCGGATAGCACAAACCTCTTTTATATTTTTCATTAAAATTTGAAATCGAAAAAAAAAATCGTTTTATTTTTCATAAAAACCTCAGTTTAATAGGTTTTATTTTCCCACGCGCTCAAACCCTAGCCAATTAGTAATATTTTAGAATTATTCGTGTCATGTCACACGCCTGACCTTTAACGTTGGCGAAGAATATAAATGGCGTTCAATTTTACACTGATCCATTAGACGATCGCATTATGGTGTTAGAGGGCAAATTGCTTCCGAGTCGCCGCACGCGAATGACCCACGCGAGCCTTCAGCCTTTATAACATATTAACTAATACCTAAACCCATAAAACACGTTTATGTTGACGGCTTAAGACGATTATGGTGCGGTATAGAGTGCCGATGGAACTTTTGTTTCGATACAGCGTATGGTGCAATAAAATTATTGGGAAATATTTATCTGATTCATTACTTCATTAAGTTTTCTTTTTTGTTTCTCTTTAAGTCATTGTTTTTCTTTTTATTATTGTTGTATGCAGTCTGGTTGTTTTATCTCGGTGGGGAAATAAATAATGAAGTATTTAGTATACATAAAATTAGCAGAAATATAAATGACATATAAATAATATACACATTAAAACATGTTAATTAACATTTATAAACGAAAATTGTAAAATAACTTAAAGCATTTCATACTTCATCAGCTTCCAAAAACTAGACATACTGCCGCATTGACTACTACACGGTCGGCGGCGACAACTGTTATTTTCTTACTTATACACTGTCCATTATATTAACCATCTTTTGACAGATTGACGATAGTGATGTCCTAAAGATTCTCGTATGCGATACCATTCCGATTATAGTACCTACTATCATTAATCGAATTACGTACCTAAGTAATTCGATTAATGATAACCTACGTAAACTAGATTACTACTTGAGAAAAGAAATTCCAACTTTGAGAAAACTTATTGTTTCTTTGAAAAGAAGTGGTCTATTTCATGGTGAAAAATCTTCTTTGGTCAAAGTTTTGAACACAATTGGCTTTTCATATAAAAAGTTAAATAAAAGAAAATTATTAATGGAACGCACAGATATAGCTATAGCACGTTGTGATTTTTTAAGAGAGGCAAAGAAAATACAAGATTGGGCAAATATTGTTTTCACGGATGAAACATGGCTCAACGCTAACCACACACTATCTCGTTTCTGGACTGATGATACTGCTGATTCCACTTCCTCAGTACCAATGGGAAAAGGTGAGCGCCTAATCATTTGCCATGCAGGTACAGCAAAAGGATTTGTACAAGACGCACTGTTGGCATTTAAATCGAAGAAATCAAATGACTACCACGAAGAGATGAATGCAAATGTGTATGAAGAGTGGTTCAAAAAAATGCTCATTTCATTGGAAGAACCATCAATAATTTTTATTGATAATGCGCCCTACCACTCCCGTCAAATTGACAAAATGCCAACACAGGCTAATAAAAAGCATGAAATAATTAATTGGCTTCGGGACAATGGAGAAAATGTGGACGACTCAATGTTAAAAGTTGAATTAATAAAAATATTAAAAACCAAAAAGAGAGCAAAACGCTATGTAATCAATGAAATGGCAGCAGAATATGGCCATACTGTTCTTCGGATTCCTCCATACCACTGCCAGTACAACGCAATAGAACTTATATGGGCACAAGTAAAAGGGCATGCTGCGAGATGCAATACAAGCCCCCCATTCACAGCGAATAAAATGTTGCAATTGCTAAAAAATGCTTGCACCCACGTAACGGCCGAGAACTGGGCAAGTGTGGTGGAAAGAACTAAAAGAGTAATATTCTCTGATTGAGAACGTGATATTGCGTTTGATAATATATTATCTACACAAGAGCTAATAATAACTGCTACTGAAGACTCCTCATCGGAGGAGTCTAGTGTTGATTATCATTCCGACGACTCGTGCTAATAAAATAAATTAAAATATCCTGATTGTTTTATTTGTATTCATGTATTAACTAAGAAGAAAGTAAAACTTTATATAATGTTATTAAATGTCTTTTAATACTCGTAACATCGATTTCTACCGATTATTTTTAATCTGTGGCATAATCGTAGTAACCATTATGTGTGACATCACTAAGTGGGCGGTACCCATCCATAAAGTACAAATATTATTTGTATGATATTTGTACGTAAGCAATACAAAACTTAATGAGCGTGAGCTGTCAAAAGACTGATAATATGATGGACGCAGTATACCTACACACAAATAAAATGAGGGTGCTCTATTCTACTCAGACAGTTACCACACTTCGGGTCAACATACCTTAGTCACCTTTTACGACACCTCGTTAAGAAATGAGGGTGGTCTATTCTACTCAGCCGGAAACCACACGGGCAGTGCTAGAGTGTGACATATTGACTTTATATTATCTAAACACTTTAGATGCAATAATTTTTAGAATTAGGCGTTACTTTGCGGAGATCCATAATACAAAAGTAATAATAAAATGATTGATGAATGAATCATAATTCATCTCGGTTTATAGCAAAATAATTTTGTACTTTAGTTGCACTGTTGCCTACGCAGACAAAGTCGCGGGTGGAAGCTTGTATTGTTTATGTAATGTTATATTTACTGTAATGTGAAATTTCTGTCTAATTTAAGTATCATATTAAGTACATCTGGTTACGTTTTATTTCAACATATCGTATAACATTTGCGCAATTTTTAAATTTGTCCTCGCTCTATTCAAATTTTATCGAAACAAAATATCATCGCTACGCATGGATGATTTAGTTATTTCATAATTTTGGTAGTTTATGATACTGCAACGTTTTTGAAGGTTGTTCAATAACCTCTACTGTGAGTGATTTTGCACTGACGACTGTTTTAAAAATTATTTATTTCTGCTGTTATTTTTTTCGAAATAATTTAACGCCATGGTTTTGGATCTGTTGAATCCAGCCTATTGATTTGTGCGATCATTATAAGTCATTTACACAAACTCGTAAATATCATAAAACGTTAAGTAATGAACTTTCGGCATTATTCTGGTGTCTTTATCGCGCTAAGTGAGGTCAGCACAACATGTTTCAACCATTTTGTGATGTGATCTAGGTATTTTACTACCGGCCCCTACCTGAAATGAACTCACCTTAGTAACCTATTGTGACACCTCGGTAAGAAATAAGGGATACCACACGGCATACGTAATGAACATTGTATTATTTGTCTTAAGTAATTATATGTATATTAGTAGCATCATCTCATCTATTTATTTTACCAAATTTATTAAAAGATTAAATAGTTAAATTTATATAAACTTTTTCTTTTATATATTATAGAATACGGGAGAATACAGGTAGTATAGATAATATTACCCGTATTCTCTTTCTTCTTCAATGCTTGTTCTTTTCTTTCTGTTACTCAAAGGTTGACTGGAAGAGATCACTTTTAGGGATAAGTCCGACTTTATATATGTGCTTTTTTACTTTTTCTTTCTCTTCCGCAACAATATGTATGTACAATGCTACTAATAATATAAATGCGATAGTTTGTGAGTATGGATGTATGTTTATTACTCTTTCACGGTGAATCCGCTGTACCAATTTCGATGAAATTTGGCGCAAATATTCCTTATACACCGGGGTAACATACAGGCTATAGTAATCCTGTTAATTCTACAGTAATAGGATGACATTGAATAAGCGCCAACTATTATCAGTTTATCACGTAACAGGCAACGTAAGCGAAGTTGAATAAGTAAATAAATACATAAATAAATAACTTTTTAGACAAAGTTAATAAAGGCACAAGCCGCCGTGTGGTATCCGGCTGAATAGAATAGTACCACCCTCATTTCTTACCGAGGTGTCGTATAAGGCGACTAAGATAAGTTGACGTCAGGCAGGCGGCCGGTCAAAAAATACGTAGGCAAATCATGTGGCAACATGTTTTTATAATATGTTGTGCCGAACCCACTTAGAGTGGGATAAGGGCAGGAAGATGATGATTAATTAAGGCACAAGATTTTGATTAATTTATGGCTACTTTAGAATATCAATTGATCAAAGTAACCTCCTGACTAGATATAAAGCCTTCACAAAAGGCATGAGGATACAATAGGCTTAATGGTAACATGACACGCGTTATGGTGTCACGATTCACGACATGGCGGAGAAGTCATGACGTGTAAAATGATAACGACAGAATAATAATGATTTCAACCTTAACAGTTACTAATAATATTTATTACTACATTGTTTACTGTTGTAAGATATATAGTGTTATAATATTCTTGCAAATAGATTTTTCCGCACTTACATCTGTGTTCCCTCATAATTAGTTTTATTCAATGTTTCAAGTTATTAATCTATATCTATACTAATAAGTTTGTTTGTTTGTTTGTTTGATTGATTGATTGTTTGTTTGATTGTTTGAACCCTTTTATCTCAGGCACTACTGGACCAATTTGAAAAATTCTTTGAGTGTAAGATAGTAAATTTATCGAGGATCATAAATGTTCATTTTTTTATTTACTACTAGCAATCGCCAGCGGCTCCGCCCGCGTGGAAAGATTAAAACTGTTATATACGAGTAGTATTATGATAACCATAAAAATGGTGAAAGTGGGTTCACTTTAAAACCTAGACATATACTGTCGCTTTTATTTAGAACTTTTAGAGGGAAACAATTTTGTAATATATGATTTTGAATCTTTCACCGTTTACTTAGCGCACGCAAGGAAAGCCTTAAATTTTGCCGTTTTCGCAATATTTATTATTGCCGCTCCTCCTCTATTCAACTTAGCGTAATGTTATAATATGTATAGCCTTCCTCGATAAATGGACTATCTTAGACTCCAAGCATTTTTCAAATCGGTCCACTAGTGAGATTAGCTCGTTCAAACAAACTCTTCAGCTTCATGTTCGCGTCATATGCTCTTAACATAGTTAATGTATAGAACCAGCTCTACTCACGTCTTATTCTATCGGGTTAGCCCGACTAGTTTCAAACCCATCCGGGGCGCTTGGTTCGAAACTAGAGATGTTAACCCGATAAAAAAAGACGTGAGAATAGCCGGTTCTAAACATTAATTATAAATACTAGTCACGATAGTTTACATTTAAAAATTTGCGCTTAACATACTGCACTGATTTTTAGTATGTTATAACTTTTGTATAGTTCAATTTTTACGTATTGTGAAAGTACTTATAAAACTAAACTTAATTTAACGTTGCAACACTGCGTTTATATTTCGCAATGCTAAAGCGGTTTTTTCGAAAGCTCCTGCTCAATTTATCTCAGACATAAAAGTTATGAGCGATTGGTAACAACATTATGTAATATCTATATGTATAAATGGGTGAAGCTAAAACTTTGCGCCTCTTTTAACGTAAATTAGGGCCGGTCCACATTGTCACATCTTCTTTTCGCTTAGCTTAAATGACGATATCTGATTTGTGTTTAAAATCCTTACTTCTCCTCTCCGTTTTTGGTGAATATAGGATCTTATGCATATTTAACGTTCTTATAGAAAAGGAATGCATGAGGTATCCGGCATAGTAGAAAAGACCAATCTCATTTCTTACCGAGGTGTCGTAAAAAGCGAATAAGGTAAGTCGACCCGCCGTGTGGTATGCGGCTGAGTAGAATGGATCACCCTCATTTCTCACCGAGGTGTCGAAAAAGCGACTAAGGTAAATTGACCCACGGTGTGGTATCCGGTTTTGTGGAATAGACCACCCACTTTCTTACCGAGGTGTCGTAAAATACGACTAAGATAAGTTGACGTCAGACAGGCTGCCGGTCTTAAAATACGTAGCCAAATCATGTGACAACATGTTTATAACATGTTGTCCCGACGCCACTTAGAGTGGGATAAGGCCAGGAGGATGATGACGAAATACTTTAAATAAAAATTACAAAATTTAATAAACAACATTTTGACATTTACTTAAACAAAATTGGATTTTTTTTCGACGCAAAATATTGACGAATCGGATAAGAAGAACGAATATAATATGATATGATATTCTTGATAGATATAATAGCTATACCAGTCCTGAATTGTATACAAATATATAGCTGTCAGACCACGAATTTCTATAGATTAGTCTGGTATCAAATTTACGAGTCCCTGTTATCAGAACTCAACAGTAAAAATAATGCTCCGATCGCCACCAAACCTTGCAGGATCGTCAGCCGGATCAATCTAAAGATTATCTGAAAATTTCATTCATATCTGTCCAGCCGTTTCGGAGTATATAAGGACATATTGATAAACATATTTATACATATAGATGGTGATAATACTTCAAGATGTACGTATAATTATCTAATAATAGGTACGTGACTATTACTAAAAACGGGTCTACTATTTTTAGTATGGTAATATTTCTGAAATTACATTAATTCAATCGCATTATACTCTCAAGATGTTCTATCGCTTTTTGATTACACATTCGCGTGTTCCGGGACTCGATTGCGGTGCAATGGGCCCGGAATAAATTTAGAATAGTTTGTAGCTCCGCTGACGCATATTTTACGAGTTTTGGCAGTGTGAATAAATCATGTGGATGCCTGTTGTTTGTACGGCTATAGTTTCTTCACTTTGTTGGAAATAATATTTTATCACTTGGAACATGAATGTTTTGATTTAAGACAGAAAATTGGTATGACATTATGAGTGTCGAAGCTTTGATAGCGGTGAGACCGTGCGACCCTTTCGAGGGGTCACGAGTACAGACGGTCAGGCACTAATGAGCTTTTCTATTAAAAACTTATGTGTCTAATTGATAATTGTAATTTATCACACGCTTTTCGGTTAAGGAAAACATCTTGAGGAAACCTGCATATCTCTAGAGAATTCTAGGGATATGTGTAACCTACAAATCCGCATTGGAGCAGCGTGGTAGATCTTAGCTCCAATACTTCTCTCCTAAATCGGATAGAGGAGGCCTATGCCCAGCAGTGGGATAGTAAAGCAATAGTAGTAGTAGTAGGGATAGAAAGGCTAAAAACAAAAATGCATGTCAAGTCAAAACCGAGGATATCCGTGGAAGAATGAAATTAGGCTCAAACTGTAAACTCATTACAAAGCGGCGATGGTGGTTGCGCAAGAAAAGCTTTTGGTCGTTGAAGCCATAAGGTGAAGGTATGGTTACTCCGCACTGGAAAGTCTTTGATAGACCCTTCATTAGCTAGACTGATGACCTGAAAAGGTCGCAGGGGGCAATTAGATCGACCTAAGATCGGGTAAAGTTGAAACCCTTTCAGACATTTGTTAATAACGATCAGATTGAAGACGAAAAAGATTAGCATCACAGGTCCACAAAAGATCTTAAAAACAAAGTTAATTGCAACGGAACGAGGTCATGTGAATTAACCATCCCCTAAGACCTATGTTCGTTGTTAATCAATTGTGAAACAAGATATGGATAACGAAGTTAATATAAATAAACTATTGAAATCAATAAACTGGTTTTAATAGATAGAAGATTGAAACGGCAACGTATACATTATGGAATGTGAATAACAGACAGTGTGTTCGTTCCAAAAAACAATGCCAAAGCCTTTTTTAATTATGTAAAAGAACCAATGTGTGTTAAACTTGAAAGTATCAACGTCACGTATGATGTTAAAGACGAACGCTAGAGATTTGTGTTTAAAATATTTAAATTTCAAAATTGTAAAGGCATTTATGTTATGACACGTTTATTATTTGCAATAAATATGACGCACAACACATTTTAAACATAATCAAACGCGAAAACGTGATGTTTCATCACACTAATATGATTGTTTCAACGTAATCACATTCCATTAATCACAAAGCCTTCATAAAGTCATTTTATATTACTTGTCGCATACGAAGATGTCCATACCAAGACAAAAACTAAATAATCTCTAAAAGGGACTTAAGATGCTCTGAAGGAATATTGCATGCCGACCAGATGCGGTTTGATCGGGTTTGTTTTATTCATTTCAGGTTTACGCTTGACTAGTATCTATTTCATGGTAATACAAATTAAATCGGTTGTTGTTATAGTTTTATACTAGAATAGCTTTTTCCAAGTTATACTAAATTAGTAGGATTTAACAATTTGGAAAGATACCTTACATATACAACAAACAATTTCACAAACGGCATACACTTTCATGCACACACGCACATAAAAACGCACACACACCCACACACAATAACACAACATACACATGTGTACTCACTAACGAACAACTTTATTTATTACACACTGTCTTGCATACGAACAGACACAAAGGGAAATTCATTGTAATAATGGAAGGAACTACCTTCTGTGATACAGGGTTTGCCTACTACTGGTAGTGTATATCTGTAAATTGGTATTAAATTAAGGTGTCTAATAAAGGATTTTTATTATTATCTTCTTAAACTCACTCTCGCCCGAGTTATATATACATATTATATAGGAATATATATAATATAAATAAAATACTGATAAATGTACTTATTAATACATAAATAGATAAAAGATGGGCGGAGGATCATACCCCGGCAGGGGAGACCAAACGGCCGGGGGTCAGGGCGACAGGTTGAGGAAACGACGAACTATTCTAGCCGAGTCCAGCAGTACCGCTTTCTGCATTTTCGCTGCGAGCGAACTGCCACGGAAACCCAGCTGCCTCAGATGGTAAGCGAGGCTAGCTGGAATTAGCCCGTTCGCAGATATAACGATTGGGTTGATTTCAGTGGACGCCACGTTCCACAATGCGGTAACCTCGTGTGCTAGATCTAAATATTTACGTTTCTTTTCAGTTTCAGCTCTCACGAGGTTTTCGTCAAACGGGATCGTGATGTCCACTAGAAACACCCGCGATTGTGCCCGGTCCAATACTACTATGTCAGGCTTGTTGGCCAAAACAGTTTTATCTGTAATGATTGACCGGTCCCAATACAGTCGCACACCGTCGCGTTCGAGTACCGGCATCGGTTTATACTTATAATAAGGTAACCTTTCTTCCAAGAGGTCATACTTCAGAGCTAGCTCTTGGTGAAGGATTTTAGCTGCTTGGTTATGTCTATGCAGATACTCAGTGTTTGCAAGCGCTGGGCAACCCGAAAGCACATGTCTAAGTGATTCCCCAGGTTGGCGACAAGCTCGACAGATATCAAGAGTGCCATCCTTTAGAATGTACTTTCGGTAGTTCCGCGTTTTAATGACCTGATCCTGTATCGCACAGACAAAACCCTCGGTTTCTCCGAAAAGATCACCGAAGCGCAGCCACTGCACGGACGCTTTTGTGTCCACATGAGACTCGTGGAGAGCTTTGAAAAAGCGACCGTGCAGCTCCTTCTCCTTCCATATGACCTCCCGGTCAGAAGTGCTCAATACCACTGGTTTGTGCCACTCGTCTTTGGCCAAAGATAAGGGAGAGAGCCCTTTATCACATTTTATAACGTCTCTGTGCACCAATGAATCCTTTTTCACTTCAAAGTAGGCTCTGAGTCTGCATATCTCACGGTTGTGCATAGTCCTAGCACTTAGTAGTCCCCGGCCGCCACATTTCCGAGGGATATACAGCCTCATGACCGAAGATTTAGGGTGGTGCATACGATGGAGAGTCATAGTTGTGCGGACTTTCCTATCGAGAGATTCAAGTTCTGTCTGGGTCCATCTGAGTATGCCAAAGGAGTACAAAAGAATGGGCATAACCCAGCCGTTGTATGCACGGACCTTATTGGAGCCCGACAAATAGCTCTTAAGAACTTTTGTGAGACGTCCAAAAAAGGCTTCGCAAACTGACTTTTTCATGTCCGCCTCATTTATTCCTAAACCCTGTGACATACCCAAATAACGGTAAGTTTCAGTCTCAGAGAGGGTTCTTATGTCAGATGGCTCAAGATTGATTGCAACCGTGTCAGAGACCTTTCCTTTATCCACCCGTATGACTGCACACTTATCCACTCCAAGCTCCATCCTGATGGAATTGCTAAAGTCAGTGGTGATCTTTAGCAATTCCTGCAGCTGTGCTGTGTTAGGTGCCAGCAGTTTAAGGTCATCCATGTAAAGGAGGTGCGACACTTTTACGCCTCCTCTCTGAAACTGAAATCCCCTCCCAGATTTTTCCAACAACAGGCTCAGAGGATTTAAGCACAGACAGAACCATAGCGGACTCAGACAGTCGCCCTGGAATATACCTCTCTGTATCCTTATTTGGTCACCAGCCACCGTCAACGGCTTGCCTCGGAGCCAAAGGGTCGTACTCCATTGCCTCATACATTTCTCAAGAAAGCCCCGGAGTGCCCCATCGATCTTGTACAGTTCAAGCACTCTCGCAAGCCACGAATGAGGTACCGAGTCAAAGGCTTTTTTGTAATCGATCCAGGCGGCGGTGTAATTTCTACGATTGCGCTTGACCAGTTGGCTTACGACGGTGTCGATGAAAAGAAGTTCCTTGGCACCGCTGCTCCCCTTCCGACATCCATTCTGAGCCAAAGACAGGATGCGATTCTCGTCTATGTGACGTGAGATCTTGTCGCTCAAAACCGACGTCAGTGTCTTAAAGATTGAGGAGAGACAAGTAATAGGGCGGTACATTGAAGGGTCAGAGGCATTGTTGGTTTTAGGTACTAAGTGAGTGACGCCAGTCGTGAAAAGATTTGGAAGGGTCCCTCGTTCGATTGATTCCTGGAATTGTTGTGCCAAGGTTGCATGGCTTTTCGAGAACCCCTTTAACCAGTAATGATGCAGTCCGTCCGGGCCTGGGCTTTTCCAATTTCCAGCCCGTCGTACTGCATTAGCTACGTCCTCTACGGAGACCGTAATGGGGGCCATCGGACCTATTGCAGCGCATGCTTCCTCTACTATCGCAATCCAGGAACCCTCCTCATGGTTTGTGTTTCGCGACCAAATGTTCTTCCAGTAATCATAAAATTCTTGCAAATTTGTTCTATGAGGCTCGGGACATGAGGATGGACGCTCCAATTTGCTGTAAAACTTTTTCTGGTCACTCACGAAAGTTCGATTTTGGCGGAAGCGCTTAACTCTCTCTGAGTACCGGCGGATACGGTTTCCCCACGCTGCAATTTTTTGTTTAAGGTAGTCGATGCGTTCCGTTAGCTTTTGGATTATGTCTGATTGGTTTAATTTGACATCTAGTCCGTTGAAGGCTATTCTAACAGAACGAACGATCCTTGGCCTTCTGTTACCCGACTTAAAGCTTTGTAGCCTACCAATCAGGACTCTTGTAAGGGTGATACGATTTTCTATACGCTTTTTCCAAGCTGGTATGCCACCATTTTCAAAAGTGGTGCGTCCAGAATTAAGTGGTTTTACGCCTAGATAGCGGTGGACCGCTAGAGCAGCACCAAAGAGGATGGAAACCGTATCATCCAAACCAGTGACATTCGGCAGGTATTCAGGTAACATTTGGTTTGCAGCTTCAATGGCATCCCTCGTCATCACATTTAATGCCAAACGTGAAAGCCGCGGTCTATCCTCAACAGGAGTATTTCGCACTTCAAAAATGGTCTCTTCTACAAGCCTTCTCAGTTTTTCTATGTCACAGGAAACTGTCCTTTCAGTATCCACTACTACAGGCGTCTCAATAAAAGTTTCCTGAAAGACAGGTGGATCATTCTGTTCTGTGGTTGTAGTCTCAATTACAGGGGCGACTTCACTTCGTAGTCGTTCGAGCTCTGTAGCGTTAAAGATGTTCGCACGCTGTATATACCGAGCTCTATCTGCCAGGTTTTGTTCCGTGATTGTTAAGTCAGGTTCCAGCAACCTGAATTCACGATACATTGCCGCTCGGTAGCCAGTCCGTCCAGTTTCCCCTTCCGTAGCCCTGTAGTATGCACGCATGACATTCTCGTTCATTTGAGAAGTCCATCTCATGCGGCGTACTCCACCAGCGGCGGGCTCCGAAGTTTGGGTCCCTATGGGTCCCATCGCAGCCAAGCCCTCTGATGGGGATGGTGGATTTGTCGACCGGCTTGGTGATAGTGCCGGTCGACTGGTGTGGCTGGCGGCCCGCATGCTGCCACGTCCAGCGCCAGCTCCAGACGCGCCCTGACGACCTCCAGGTAGCGGCCTTATACGTATTATTATTATTATACGAGAACTCACTCGCGCCCAAGTTATATATATTTTATACATATATATATACTAATCTAAATAAATAAAATGGGGTAAATATACTTGATATATACATATTATTATTATTATTATTATTATATCATACTGATGCACCAAACATTAAGAAAATTAGATTACAATTGTAACTTCTACGCTAGGCTAATGAAATTTGGCACAATTAAACTTGGTTAAAATATTACTTCAATTATTCTTTTGGGACAAAAAATACGTAATAAGCGAATAATATAAGTAGATATGGAATAGTGTGTATTGTTGAATGTATCGCAGGCACGTTCGCGGTTCCGTTTCCTTTACTCGACGAAGCTTGGCGATTGCCCAATTCTTGATGGTCTGTTAATAAATTGAAATTTGTGACTGTTTACATATTCCAAAGTTACAGCAAGGAAAATGAAGGGGCTCATACAACATGATATTTTTCCATCGTCGAAGTGTTTTACCACCACTCTTATCTTTGATCTGCTTTTAAAAAAAATATGTACGAATATTATTGTTAACACATATATCTGAATCACTAAACTTAGCAGAGGTTTGCATACGCAGCTGATATTTTATTAATACGCATAAAGCAAGCTGTGGCCATTTATTATGCGTACAGCTTAGGTATTTAGAGCATTCTAGTCTTTTATATTTCCTGTTATATATATCCTAGACACCTTGAAAGCAAGATATTATAGATGTCTTGATATAATCGTTCCGTCTAAGGTCGTACCTACGTTTACCATCAGGCATAATTGCTCGGACTTGAATAGGAATATTAGCATATATGAATAGGCAATACAATTGGCAAACGCGGTCCACCTTAGGCCCTGTCGTAGGGTTTTTATCGGGTCACATCGCGGCTAGGCGTTCGCCTTATCTTTATTAAAAAAAAAACACATTGCAAATGATTGATTCATCCACGGGAAAACCAACACAATCGTTGGGAAATCCACTATGTAGGAAATGGCAATTTTAAGCTATATAAAATTCCACATTATTTACGATGTTTCGCTGAATCCTTGATGCAATTGTGAATAAAGCAATGGAATAATGGAAGTGAATAATGGAATAAAGCATCTTGAGAGTGTACATATTTATATTCAAAAAGTTCTGGAAATATAATAAATCGATACAAGTAATGAATTTTCTTTACTTCAATTTCATATTATTTGTCTAGTTACATATATGAAAGAATATAATCTAAAAATAATAAATAATTATGTAAAAATCCGCGATAAAACAAAATATATCTTATGGTATATGTAAGCCGTGTGGTATCCGGCTGAGTAGAATAGATCACCGTCATTTCTTACCGAGGTGTCGTAAAATACGACTAAGGTAAGTTGACGTCAGGCAGCAGCAGCAAAAATTCTTCATCCATATTCCTTTACTTATAGCCGAAATCGTCCATAAAAATTCTCAATATCTTTGGGTTAGGTTCACTTTTTCACTAATTTATTTTACAAATTGCATTCAAAATTTCGCAAACAAACAAAGATTTGTGTTTACGACACGACTGAAGATCGGGCTGTGATTTCGGAATATCTATAATGTCATCACAGCTTAGATGCAAGGCTGCATCTGATTTATAACAAATAGTAGAGTCTCTTCTGCAAAGGTCATGGTCCCATTACGCAATAACTTGGTGTCAGTGAGTTTGGTTACACGTAAATTTAGTTGAAAAGTGAATGTACTTACGCACGTGATATTGCCTCGAGGTAGTTTATAGTGGTCTTTAGTGTCTGTGGTATACGGACGTTTAAATTGTTACAGCGGCGGAACGTGATTTAAAGAACCGAGAGGTGTTTTATCTGTGACGTGCGCATGAGTGTACTGTGTTTGTTACGAGATCTTTGTAGTGTTATTTACCAAAGGGAGCAGACGTTAGCATTGCTGTCTGGCGCGCGACAAATATTGAAATATACGAGGTTATATTAAATGTAGTGATTGTAAATATAATAAATCTTTGTCACTAAACCAGTGGCGGGTTGTGTTTGTGTTGTGTTTTGATATGTGCGAATAAGGGAAGTGGTTTTGTATTATCGGATATTTGCAAGGAGATTACTATTTCAAGGTAATTTGTAAATATTATAATTTTATTATTTCACGATGTTGTTTAGAATAAATATCAAGAATCTTTGTTTGTGAATGTTTTTATTGCAATTTAATAATTATTTAAATTACCATTTCACAAAATAATTTAATTTAAATTATATTGTTCAAAACATGATAGATCATTCTTATATGTTTTTTCTTTAAATAATTAACATTATTTAACTACGTTATCTAACAGGATAAAAGCCTGTTAGATAACGCGTCAGCAGGTTGGTGTTTTTTGCTAAGAGCATAATAATCTACTTATGAAGAGATAACGTTTCAAGTGTAATATATGATTGATTTGAAATTGATTGATATATTATATATGGTATGGTAAATCTTATATGCATGTATAAAATTCGCGTGTCACAATGTTAATTACCATACTCTTCCTAAACGGCTTGACCGATTTAATGAAATTTTATACCCGATACCCGTATTCAGTAGGTCTGAGCATCAGCTACTATATATTTTTTATACCCCTAAGTGATATGGGTTGTCCGACCCTATCTTTTATTGGTCATTTTTTTTGTGCTGTATGCACTAGAAATTTGCTAGAATTAATTTATATAGAAAAAAAAAGTTTGCCAGGTCAGCTAGTGGGCATACAAATATCTCGTATATCATTTTTTAAGAGTATAAGGAAAATTATATTAATAATTATTTGCTATAAATAATTCTTTACGAAGTATAGTATTGACATTTGGAAAGTTAAATATTCTCTATAATACATCGATGATAAATTTTTCTGCGTCTATTTATAAAATATTATCTGATATTTTTCTGGAAAGATAGCTGCACAGTTGTCGGCAATTCCGCTCAAATGTCGGAAACACATTTCGTAGTCGTGTAGCCTGAAGTCGGAGAGAAAATTCTGAACCGAGTAGTAAAAAGCCCTATCTTTAGAAAGGATCAACGAATTGGACAGGCGTTTTTAAACTGAAAGTACAGAAGTAATGAGAATATTATTTTGCTATAATCCGCGATAAAAGAAAAAATATATAATGCTAAATGTAGAGTGTACTATTAGTTCTCATACCTGATACATGCAGAATTTGTAAGAACTAATGCACTATCTGACACCGATAACACAACAACACACAAGCACTGCACACATTCACCGCCACAATCTCGTGGAAGTTTTCTTTTGTTTCATATGGTGAATATTTGCAGTGCTTATGTATTGTTGTGTTATCGGTATCGGATGTGCATGAGTTCTTACAAATTCTGCATGTATCAGGTATGAGAACGAATAATACACTCTGCATTTAGCATTACATATATTTTCTTTTATCGAGGATTATAGCAAAATAATATTCTCATTAGTTTTGTATTATGGACCTTATTAAAACTGAAAGTACTTCGAATTCGATAACGCATTGAAAAAGTCGTGATTTAAATTATTCTCTTTGTTTTCTTTGTTTTGTTTTTAATTATTCTCTGAAACATTGTTAGATTAAATAAATATATGGAAAAAATATATGGGACACTTAACACACGGTCGCCAGTCCCCAAAGTAAGTAACTTAATACTTGTTTTATGGTAGACAGACAACTGGTGAATATATACTTGTATTAATTTTAAATACATACTTAAATACAAATATACACCCAGACTCTGAAGACCAATAAATCCATTTACAGAAAATGTTGGCCCTCGGCGGGAATCGAAACCGCGACCCGCGGAGCTGAAGGCAAGGTCACTATCCACTGCGCCAACGGGCCAGCCAATAATGATAAACGTTCTTCAATGAGTTCGGAAAATTAATGATAAGATATCATTAATATGCTCCTCAACTATCACTTTATTATCTGTGTTAGTAACGAAGAATACTTAAGTAACAGCCTTGGGGATTTGAACCCGTAAGTCTCTTCAAAGAGACGCACATTCTCACCGCTAGGCTATTACAGCTGAAGGAGAATACTGCTTTCTTTTGTTTATGTATTTCATAATATCCGTTTAATTAACAAATGTGTTACGGATATAAAAGAAATAATGCATAATGTAACGGTTTATATAATTTCATTCATTTGTTAATAAATTTCAATATAATTAGCATCTCAATTTGTTGTTATACAATTTGTATTGGATCGCTATTGTTTTAATTAATAAGCTTGTTGCTTGTCGGGCGTACTGTTTATTATTTTATAAGAACACAAATACTATTAATATATGGATATAGTTTAAGTAGAAAGTATATATGTATATTGTAAAAACGTTACAAAAATCCGTTTAGTAGATTTTGAGAAAATCAATCAAAAGTATTTGTATTTAAGTATGTATTTAAAAATATTTAAGTATATATTTGTCTGTCACCAGTTGTCTGTCACTCATAACACAAGTATTAAGTTACTTACTTTGGGGACGGACGACCGTGTGTGTAAGTCCCATATATTTATTTATTTATTTATTTATTTATTTATTTATTTATTTATTTATTTATTTATTTAGTCACATACCTACGGATATCTTTTGGAGACTTCGTTTAATAATAAGCATAGATACATAATATTTTAATGAGTTAATCTTGTGTGTATATATTATATTTCTGAATCTCGAAAACGGGTCCAACGATTTTCTTGTAATTAGGCGTTGGGGATTCGGGGGGAAAAACTCGATCTATCTAAAAAAATGTCTTTTTATTCCTGTTTTCAGGAAAATGCTAAAATTTACGTTGAATTTAAGACAATTAATTCGCTGTCAAACGTTAAGTCATAGTAGCTCATTTAACTTAATTGACGGTCTAGAGAGGTGAAAATTGATAAATAAAGGTTGGAGCCTAACTATTTTTTCATTTTTTTTCCACTTTCATTTTTTTATAATTTTTTATATAGTAACGGCCTGTAACTATCCCACTGCTGGGCATAGGCCTCCTCTCTCCATTTTTGGAGAGAAGGGGGGGGAAGGGTTGGAGCTAAGACCTACCACGCTGCTCCAATGCGGATTGGTAGGTTACACATATCCCTAGAATTTTCTAGAGATATGCAGGTTTCCTCACGATGTTTGCCTTCACCGAAAAGCGTGTGATAAATTGCAATTATCAATTAGACACATAAGTTTTAATAGAAAAACTCATTGGTGTCTGCCCGGGTTTGAACCCATGATCGTCTCTAGAGATTCACACGGTCGCACCGCTAGGCCATCACAGCTTTTTTTATATATTAAAATAAAATAAATTTTTTTATATATTAAAATAAATTACTTTCACCCAGGTACTAATTCCAATATAGTAAATTATTTTATTTACGCTGCAGGTACGATACAGTAAAGTATTAACAATTATTTTGATTTGAACCATTAAACCTACTAAACTGAGTTAAGTGGCTTTAATTACATTTAAATTTTAAACATTGCAAGGAAAAAATAAATATGCATAAACCGGGTGTAGCCATGTGAGTGACGTGTGTTTTGGACTTTAGGTTGTTGGTGTAATTAGTTTCAATGCGGCAAATATATATATCCTCCTGCCCTTATCCCACTCTAGGTGGGGTCGGCACAACATGTTATAAACATGCTGTCACATGATTTGACTGCGTTTTTACGACCGGCCGCCTGCCTGACATCAACTTACCTTAGTCGTATTTTACGACACCTCGGTAAGAAGGAGGGTGGTCTATTCTACTAAACCGGATACCACACGGTGGGTCACCTTACCTTAGTCGCCTTTTACGACACCTCGGTAAGAAATGAGGGTGGTCTATTCTACTCAGCCGGATACCACACGGCGGGTCGTCCTACCTTAGTCGCCTTTAACGACACCTCGGTAAGAAATGAGGGTGGTACTATTCTATTCAGCCGGATACCACACGGCTTAGTTTCAATGCGGCAAATATCCTTTGGAAAATATTTTATCTTCAAAGTCGAATCTATGTAAAATAATTTGTGTTTAATATTTCTCAAGGAGTAACGAGATTTTAGATAAGAAGCCCACTAATTATTTCTTAAAGATTTTAATCAGTTAGCCGTTTTTCAATTATACGAAATTGGCTTAATGGATTTCTACATTTTATTTTTCTATTACATTATAATTAGTATTTAATTATAAAAAAAAATTATAATTGATAATTAATATCTCGGTATATTTACAACGGTGTTGTTGTTTTGAAACATGTTTATAGTCATGCACATACCTATGAACTATATAAAAAAACTTGGGGTTTCAAAATTTTTTTTTTATATTTTTAAAAGTTATTATTTAAAAATTAACTTGAATTATTACTTGAAAAATGAACAGAATTAATTTTTGAATGCTATTTTTATTAAAACAAAATT
Organism: Morpho helenor; assembly: GCA_029227775.1. NCBI lineage: Eukaryota > Metazoa > Arthropoda > Insecta > Lepidoptera > Nymphalidae > Morpho > Morpho helenor. Next base: position 11,271,139 of record JARGCU010000006.1, read on the forward strand.
AAAAAATATATTTTTTTAAATGAAGAAGAATTACAAGAAAATAATACTTAGCTATTGGATCATCAAAATAGATGTGAAGAAATTGAGATATAATTAAAGCATACAAATCAGTTTAATATCTATATATATAAAAGAAAGTTGGTCATAGTTACACTATTTATAACTCAAGAACGGATGAACAAATTCGGCTGAAAATTGGTGGAGAGGTTGCTTAGAACCAGGAGACGGACATAGGATACTTTTTATCCCGTTCGACCGCATTTATTTTATCCCGTCAAGTCACTATAAAACGTGGTATAACAAAAACGACTATGACATGGAAAAACAAAACATAAATGACAGCTAAACGTAATTTAGTCTTTGGGTAAGTATGGTAAAAATTTGACAATTATCAAAATAGTAGTAGCTATAAACGTTACCACATAGTATAAAACAAAGTCGCTTTCTCTGTCTGTCCTTATATCTCTATGTTTGCTTAAATCTTTAAAACTACGCAACAGATTTTGATGCGTTTTTTTTTAATATATAGAGTGATTGAAGAGGAAGGTTTATATGTATAATAAAATTCAATATGGAGTAGAGAAATACTGTGATTATCACTGAGTGACATAGGCTATATGCTTTATACCCGTGCGAAGCAGGGGCGGGACTCCTAGTATATGATATAGAAATACCTGTTTTTCACCGAAAAATACATAGTCCGCGATCCGTTGTCGACTATGTATTCTTCGGGTATTTTAAAATGAATTTTACTATGAGTTTTTTTCCGGTTAGTACGAACGATGTCACGGCTGCCTTTAGTCTAAGATATGCGGGAAGATATAGAGACTCTCCGCATTTCGCAATATCGACGATGCTTCTGCGCTCACCCGTCAAACAGCAGACGGTCGAAAAAAAAGCCGAAAGTCTTACATTACAATGCTAATGAGTTCTCATAGTAGATTTGAATTATAATTAAAGTATTTTCATAACTTATCCTATTGTTTCAATCATGATTGCTTTCAAAAAATTTCTTACCACAATACCGTGAATGCTAAAAAATTTTTTATCTTGAACCTAGTGCTTGCAGCTTCCTCCTCGAAATCAAGTGTGTCACAAAGTTTTCCCGCGTAAATGTATTGTAATATAATTTACTATTTACCTAAACCCACCCTACTCAAGAATTTCATTATTTTGTAGTTTTTGTTTACCCGTGAGTTTATACTATTTGTATCTTGTATCCAGAGTTGAAAATAATAAATACACATGCGAGTACTAATACAAATAAAGATGCGAAAAAAAGTTTGTCAATTTATTTTGTTTAAAGAATTTTCAGTTTTTATATCGATTCGTTTTTTAAGTTATAGATATTTTTAGGGTCTGAGGGGAAGGGAGCAGATTATTTTTTGAAGTTACAGAGGTTTTGACGTGACAACGTCTTAAATTAAGTTGCGGCTTGGAATCACTCATAAAAAAGTGTTACACCCGCTCACGTCTGTTACGATGAGTCACCGAACGAAAGAGAGGCCCGCCGGACTGGCGAATGACTTGCGTCTCTCTCCCACTCCAATCCATCACATTTAAAAAGACGTTGTCACGTAAAATCTCTGCCCGTAAAACCGACTTTACAGGCAACCGTTTTTTTTAACTTATCGCAGTATTGTAGTACTTTGAGGATATTTTAACATTGATGAAGGAAGTTATCGTAAATTGTGTACATATATTTCGACAAGTTTAAATAAAGCACATAATTTACAGGAAAAAGATAATTAAAGTATACCATTACGACGTGTGCGGGTAATTCCAACAAATAACTAGCTATAAAAGTCGTTTATGTCCGTTAGTTTCAGTGTTATAATATCATTTGAATGTTAAACTGTTGTAAACACCATTCAGTTTCTGTCGTTGATGTAATGTCATTTTTATTGCCAGTGTTCAGTTAATTGTTTCGTTCAAGGTCTTTGGGTGGCGTTTCCGTCAGTTAATTTACGTAAGTTGTCAAGACCTACTTACCTTTATACGGATTTGTAATATTACAAGCGACTTATAGACCACCCTTGTTTCTTAACGAAGTGTCGTTAAAGGCAACTAAGGTAAGTCGACTTGCTGTGTGGTATCCGGCTGAGTAGAATAGATCAACCTCATTTCTTACCGAGGTGTCGTTAAAGGCAACTAAGGTAAGTCGACTTGCTGTGTGGTATCCGGTTGAGAAAAATATACCACCTATATCTTACCGAGGTGTCGTAAAATACGACTAAGATAAGTTGACGTCAAGCAGGTTACCATGTAGGTTACCAGGCAGCCAAAAATGTGAGAACATGTTTATAACATGTTGTGCCGACCACACTTACAGTGCGGATAAAGGCAGGAGTCTGATGATATAAATAGCTATTATTCATAAATATTCAATACTCATTCAATGCATCACTCTTAAATAATTCTCACTGCTCTATTTAAGTGTTTTTTGTGACAATAACAATGTCTGAAAACAATAAGCTATGAAAATTTTGCACAAATTGACTTACTGTGTACAAGAACACACTGCATCTACGATACAATATTCGGGCTGGAGTCCAAACTAGCTTGCCAATACTACAACATGGGCCTCCAAATCCCATTAATACCTCTGTGGTAATCGTTAGCTCTGAACTCAGAATTACCTTGAACCTTTATTCTGAAAATTTCCGTTATTTGATATTATTATTGACCATTGATAGAAGGTCAATGTAGATTATGAGTTATTGGATATTACTATTGTCCATTGATAGAAGGTCAATGTAATATAGATTACGATGTAGACAAAAAGGCTGTGTTAAATTCATCCCATTATCGCATCCATACTGACTTTTGTTCTTATTGGCAATTCTTTCAAAATCTTATTAGTCATTGTAATCTTATCTTATCGAACGTAATGCCAAGATCAGCGGTCCGAAGTAAAAAAGTAAAGTAGCGGCCTATTACTCTCCCACTGCTGGGAATAGGCCTCTTTTTTCCGTTTTTGGAGAGGGAGAGCTAAGACCTACCACGCTGCTCCAATGCAGATTGGTAGGTTACACATATCTCCAGAAATCTCTAGAGATATGCAGGTTTCCTCACGATGTTTTCCTTCACCGAAAAGCGTGCGATAAATTGCAATTATCAATAAACACATAAGTTTTTACAGAAAAACTCATTGGTGTCTGCCTGAGTTCGAACCCGCGACCTCCTCGAGAGAGTCGCACGGTGTTACCGCTGGGCTACCACAGCTCACAGGTCCGAAGTAATTATTAATAAAATTATAAAATGGTTATAAAACTATGATATTTAAAAACAAACTTAAAAAACACATATTAAACGATATTAAATTACTAAATTAAAATAACTTGTCATACTAACATTAGCTATACTGTGGCAACGATTTTGCATTCTTCAACCGGTGTAAAATAAAAGTAAGTGGGTAGATTACTGTATGCATGTTTTGCTGTATTAGATTGCCGAACAAAACAATGTATGTAAATATGATTTTCTCTGTAAGTGAATGTACAAATTCTTTGAGAAAATAAATTCTTTAACCAGAAACTTTACAACTCAATTTATTATCGAAACTATTAGCTAATTAAAGTGTGCCTGTCAAGAAGTGTGAAGTAGACGTCCGATAGGCGGCCGGTAGTTAATTACGTAGCCAAATCATATGGCAACATGTTTATAACATGTTGCGCCGGCCCCACAGTATTAAGGAAGCAGCGAGATGATGATTATGTCAGAATATACTTCGTTCTGCTTATCGCGTTTTGCAGCTTCGGCTATTTTTCTATGTTTCCATCCTTTCTAGTGACGTTGTAAACGCTGTCAAGGCTAACTGCTCATTAAGAAGTCATCAATATCTTACCCTTATCCCACTCTAAGTGGGGTCGGCACAATATGCCTTCTTCTTCCATTCTCCCCTATCACTCGTCAAATCTGGTGCCACTCCTTTAACATGCATATCATTTTTGACACAATCCATCCATCTTTTTTTCGGCCACCCCCTAGCCATACATCCATCCACATTCATATTTAAAACTGCTCATTAAGAAGTATAATAAAATTCCATCCGGTGAGATTATGGTCAAACGCAAACGGGTCGTCAATAAAAAGAATTCTAACGCGATAAATACCAGCGGTAGTTTTGTAAATTGTGTAATTTTGTAAGAGAAACATAGCGCCGTGTATAAACACGCGATTTCAAGTTTAGGCAAATGTTTTAACAGATTATGAATAAGTTTGTTGCCGCAAGGAATTACCCATTCAATGAGTCAACACGCAACGCTATCGGGCATGAGGTTGGTCTTTATTTATTCATTCGTTAAATATCTTCGTGGCTATTGACTTACACGAAATATGGTAATAGTTCTTGACGTGCTTGGCTTCTACTAAGTTCTAGTAGACTTGAATTAGAGAATCATATTAAAAAATTAGAGTTAGGGAGAAATTAGACTTAACATGTCTAAACACTCTGAAGTCCGATTTGTACATATTTTAAAACTTGTTGTTGGATGGTAAGCTAGTTTTTTTACGACCTGCCGACTGCCTGACGTCGCCTTTTACGACACTTCTATAAGAAATTTGGGTGGTCTATTCTACTTAGCCGGATACTACACGGCGGTAAATTCTACTTAACTAATCCTACTCAATTCTAATACTACAATACTAAACCAGTTTGTCTGTATTGTAAACGGGTGAAAAATAAGTTTGAATGTTTAGGTATGTAAATATTATAATTTCTGAAGTGTTTGTCCGTTTGAACGGAACGGATTGATGTGTTTTTTTGTGTTTAAGGATATCTTGATACTAAAGTCTACGCAGACAAAAAATCTAAATAAAGAGAAATAAATAAAACATCCTTTTTTTTTTGGTTTTACTTTACCCGTAAGCGCTGAATAAATTCACAGTAATATAAGTTTATTCAATTATTTTCGTAAAGAATTCGAAGACATATTCTATCTTTCAAATAACTTTATCTTACGAGAGTCTCGTTAAAACTTTTTGTTGGGAAAATCCGACAAGAATGCCCTATTGTCGTACGTATTTCAAAATATATTCAAACTTTATATGAAAGGTACGCGTAGCGATCCCTAACTACGCGGATCGTTTCAAAGACTACTCGAAGAATGTTTTCTAAAAACGTTTTATTTGATGGTCTCCTAAGATAGTGGCGACCCTAAAGTTATAAGAATGTCTCATTAAATGCGGTATTGGATGGTTTGGTCCCTTACGTAGCAGCCCTAACCCTGTCGGATCACTCAAGTGATTTTCCCATCGATTAGACGACGCTTCATAAATATTCGAAATGTTTGAGTTGAGGGCACGAACATTCTCTTTATGTTAGTTCTAAATATATTGAGTCTTAAAACTATTGTTAACGTTCGAAACTTCGGCGATAGTTGAAAACTGCTAAACTGAGTTATGTATATAAATCTAAGTAATAGTAGCTAGATTGTTGTTTATTCTTGTCATACCTTGACAGCATCTTTTTATATGTGAGTGTGGATTTAATTAACCATTATAATTGATTATTTACAAAATTTTATTTGATTAATCATTAGTTTTTTTTATTTTTATCGGGTCTTTAAACCCCTTAGAGGTTATGTCAGAGCCATCGTAACCTAATTATACCTATTTTTACAACTTAATCATATCGAGACTTCTATACAATAGTTTTGCTTGCTCAGAAGACGGTACTGCAAATTTGGTACATTTGTTTCGTTTGAATAATATAATTAAAAATAGGTTGCTAAACTTCTAATGCTAAAACTATATATAGTAGTAGCAGCATGTTGCTGGATAAATGCTAACTCTTTCGTTAAAGACAATTTTTTTAGCTTGAATATGTAATACAAATGCCAGGAGCTTTCTAAGGCTCTGTAAATTTCTAGTTCATACATGCATGATAAGAAAATAGTGACGTTTTTTACTTGCAACCAAATAAAATATCATCGACTATGTCTGCCATCAAGTTGTAATTTAAAATCTATTTAGAAACTTTCAGTAAATTTGGCATAACAAGTTTTTTTATGCTTTATTTACAAATCCTTTTATGAATATATTTAGATTTATAATCTTAATTTATACAATGAATTTTCCGAAATAACATTGATTCTGATGAGCGCAGTTCCCGGATTATTGCTATCGTGCTCAAATGCAATCGGCTAGCAATACACTGATTTGAATATCAAACAAAAGTAAGCAATCGAATTATTTCAATTCCCTGCACAATCATATTTGATATTGCAATACTGTTATTCTCTCTTTTCAATATGTATGTGCGACGTAATGCAAAAAATGTAAGCAGCATTATTTACTGTAAAGTGATAATGAATAAACATGGTTTTTACCGACAACGTTATAGGGTTTTCTACATGATATTGCATTTTTTTTCGTGAGGAGGAAAAAAATGCAATATGATGTAGAAAACTAGTCAGGACTATTAGGCGTCCGTCATGGATTTTTCCTCCTGGACGCCTTTTTCACTTCCAATCAGCAGTGAACCGCATTTAGTATCACACGAGTGTTATAAGACCAAGTAATGTACAGTGTCATACACTACTTTATCTACTCTCATACTATAATACGTAAAACAATATTAATAAAAACCAAACTTTGTATTGCGCGTGCGTGTAGCGTCGCAGCGGACTCGTTCATTGAAACCTTTTTTTTTAAGGTACAGGTTCAACCTTCTTGTTCCAGCTGGAGGTTGTATAGGTGTATCGTTATGATTAAAAAGTTATATTACGATACAGGTGTCCATAGAAGACCTGTATCATAATAAAACTTTTTAATTTTTAATTTTTGGCCTGTACGTAATGTTTGTCATAAGAAGCTTGGTTTCAGTTTTATAATCTTTGTATTATAGTATCAGAGTAGATAAAAGAATTTAAGCTACAAATAAACGTTTATGCTACCATTCTATTGCTAATAATTTGATTTCCAAGAGACCTCGCTTAAAATATATTTTGTTCTATTTAGAATTTTTAGAAATTACTTGTTCTGGTTGCAGTTCTACAATTAGGTACAAACTTGCTTTCATTTCAAGTATCTTAGCGTCTCTCGCTTAGATTCTAGTTGTTTCCAATTCGAAATTTTCACATTATTAATCGCAGTATCGCACGTTTCGCTACTTTACAAATCAGGAGATTATAGCAAATAATTTTATTATTACTTTTGTATTATGGATCTCTTGCCGTGTGGTATCCGGCTGAGTAGAATAGTACCACCCTATTTTCTTACCGAGGTGTCGTAAAAGGCGACTAAGGTAAGTCGACCCACCGTGTGGTATCCGGTTTAGTAAAATAGACCACCCTCTTTCTTTCCAAGGTGTCGTAAAATAAGACTAAGGCAAGTTGACCCACCGTGTGTATCCAGTTTAGTAGAATAGACCACCCTGTTTCTTTCCAAGGTGTCGTAAAATACGACTGAGATAAGTTGACGTCAGGCAGGCGGTCGGTAGTAAAAACGCAGCCAAATCATGTGACAGCATGTTTATAACATGTTGTGCCGACCCCCCTTAGGGTGGGATAAAGGCAAGTGGATGATGATGATGAATATAATATTTTTAAATTTTTTATATAAAACTACTTATAAATTCAACATTTATCTTCCAATACAGTCCAAATACAATCCGTAATGTTGATCTAAAATAAGTTTGCAATCTTTAAATTTCATTTGAAATTTTCAAAAAATATTTACTTTAGCTCAACGATCTATCCGCTTTACCTCCCGCCGAGGCTTATTGTATATCCCAAGGCTTCGTTTCAATCGTGTAATCAGTTTACTCTACCCGCAAGGAACATAAATTTTCTTTGCATTTTCTTGTAATCTATTTTGTTATTTATCGTCACGGAAGGAGAGATAAAAGAGAATTGAGCCTATATTTTTCTGTTATTTTATCATTATATTACTATAGTAGATGTAACTTTAGCTGTGTGGTATCCGGCTGAGTAGAATAGACCACCCTCATTTCTTAGCGAGGTGTCGTCAAAGGCGACTAAGGTAAGTCGGCCCGCCGTGTGGTATCCGGTTGAGTAGAATAAACCACTATGTTTGATTTGAAAAGCTGAAACCACAAAAGACAGACAGGCATTTATTAGTATTTTACTGGCCCGTTGGTGCAAGTGGCAGTAACCCTGCCTTCAGCTCCGTAGGCCGCGGGTACGATTCCCGCCGAAGGACAACATTTTCTAAATTGTTGGTTCTTCTATTTTGGTTGTATTTATATATTTAAGTATATGTTTATAATTGTATTTGTATGTATATATAATTTGAACCCGTAACACAAGTATTAAGTTACTTACTGTACCGTGGGTGTAATTATCCCTATATTTTTATTTATTTAGTACTAGCTTTTAACCGCAACTTCGTTCGCATGGACTGTTGTCACGTGATAGATTGATAATAGATTTCAATGTCATCCTGTTCCTGTTGAATTAACAGGATTTCTTTAGCCTATATATTACCCCGATGTAGGAAATGAGCGAAGGAATTGAGCACAAATTTCATCGATATAAGTTCAGCGGATTCGCCGTGAAAGAGTAACACAAACATATATCCATACTTACAAACTTTCGCATTTATAATAATAGTAGTATTTAGGATTACTTCTTGTTAACGCACACTCTATACAATAGCACGATATAATAGAAATACCACAATTCCCGTTCCGAGATGCTCTTCTCTTGAAAGACTGCATGTCACTGAGACGTTCTATCAACAGGAAGACTCCACCGGAAACAACCACGGCACAGTGTTGCCACCATTTAAATCAAAAAGGGCGCGATACTCTTGTTTCAGGACTGTGTTGCTAAAAAAAAACGGGAGTCATTGGCGACAACATTCTTCTATATTTTCTGTTATATTGAGTGGTAAATTAAAAGCGCAAAGGACAGTGGAATCTCGTCTTGATGTTTAAAAATGGAGGTAGAGTTGGCAAGAGGACAATGGACGCTTTTGGAGTGTTTCTTGGCGGCGTGACGTTGACAAACGACAGGGTCCCCGCACTGTCAGGTGACCCGGAGAGCAATTGCCAATTCGTTTTGTATCAGCGTATTATTTCGCTCTCAGAATACTTGATACGAGCACAATAATCGTGTTCGTCTGAAAAACGTGGCCCATTAAATTTACTTCGTCACAAACTCATTATTATTTTTACAGACTAGCGGTCCGCTCCGGCTTCGCACGGGTATAAAATATGTAGCCTATGTCACTCAGTGAAAAAATGATTAAAATCGATCCAGTTTTGATTTATTCATTACTGTCCGTAGCCCACACGCGTTAAATTTGAAGTAAAACAAAACCGCTATGCTTTTTATTTTTTTTATTTTGTAAAAAATTACCGAAAAATTGCTCGGCCAACCAAGTACTTTTAAATTGAAAGAATTTAACATCAATTTTTTTTAGCAAAGTTATAATAATCAAACCGGACGTGGCGCTCGGTGCTATGGTCTTTTTTAGCATAGCATCTTTTTATTAGAAAGAGAAGTTGTAACGTATGGAAAAACTTAAGATTAAACAGTCAATTGAAGTGTATTTGACAAACGGACAATGGGCGCTCCAAACATTCCTCAGAGACGTGACATTGACTAATGACGTGGTCTAACTCCGCTTGACAGGTGCCCTTACAGCGACGGTCCATTCATTGTGGATCAGCGGAACGTAGCACATAGTTTGGGAACACTCAACGGTCCAACCGAAAATATTGGTGTCTGAAAAGCCTGTAATTACCCTACATTCAAATAACGTGCGCAATAAACACACATAAATAACTGAACACTTTTTGTACCTTGTTTATTGATACAAAAATTTTCGATTTTAGCTTAGTCATCTTTTACGACACCTCGGTGAGAAATAGGATGGTCTATTCTGCCCAGATAGCAAAAATGTACGAATTTAGATATATATTTTCTTTTCAAAATCTTTAATATTTAAATGAGTTAATCTTATATATACTTTCGGAATCTCGGAAACGGCTCCAACGATTTTCATGAAAGTCAGCATGTAGGAAGTCTTGGGGGAGAAAAATCGATCTGGATAGATTTTATGTAATAAAAACTCGTTTTGTCCCTGGTTTTGGGCAGTAAAAAATACTAAAATTTATATTGAATATAAAACACTGGGGAACGGAACGTAAAAAATTACCGATCGGTTAACCATGTACTAATATTAATATAACTTTTGTACAACAGACGTGTCGATACCAGCAATTTCGACACAGTGGTCCGCGAATAAGCGTTTCGCGGATGTATTACGCAACAGAAGGTGAAAGTGAATTGGCTATTTTCGTTTTTAGTTAACACCTGACTTTCAATTGTTTTTGATGTTGGATAGTGTGCATTGTAATGTAATCAAGACTCAAAGTAAAGGGGACAGTTTGAGGGAAAGGGTTTAGTTGCGACAGTGCGTTGTTTAGCAACGTTTACCCGATTTCATGAAATTTGCTCGAATAACTGGCAGGTGACGTAATTTTATTAAAACCAGATCCATTTATATAATTCACAGCCTTGTTAATATAAGATTATCCATACAATAATCTATACTAATAAATGTGAAAGTCTGTCTGTCTTTATCGCTTTCACGGCTAGTTCGCTAGACCAATAATGATGAAATTTGGTACAGCTGAAGCTTGTATACCAGCCTATTTTAAACGCTAAAAGAATCCCATTTTTTTTTCAGGAATAGGTAAATACAACATAATTCATGATTAAGGGTATTTTAAAAGTAAATTCCAAAATGATGAGATTTTCCGGCGCTGGTAGAGATTCTGCGTTGTATTTAATATCGTTTCATTCTAAGTCACCTCCTTTGTACCGAATAACCAACCGCGTCGTGTTATAATAATGGGGCTATCAATACACTGGAAGAGTTATGTGTAATTGTTAACCAAAAAAATATTTTATTTCTTTTGTATTGAATTGTCTCTTCAAATCATAGAAAGTAGTGTAATCCCAAATTTGCTACCAACAAATTACAAAGTGATTATCTATATATATAAAAGAAAGTTGGTCTAAGTTACACTATTTATAACTCAAGAACGGATGAACCAATTCGGCCGAAAATTTGTGTAGAGGTTGCTTAGAACCAGGAAACGGACATAGGATACCTTTTATCCCGTTCGACCGCATTTATTTTATCCCGTCAAGTCACTATAAATCGTGGTATTACAAGAACGACTATGACATTGAATAACAAAACATAAATGACAGCTATACGTAATTTTGTCTTTGGTTAAGTATGGTAAAAAAATTGACAATTATCAAAATAATAGCTAAACTTCACTACATAGTATAAAATAAGTCACTTTTTGTATAGTTTAGATATTCCAAAGATAGCAGGGAATCTTCATGGTATAGAGTAAGGCGAATTGTTTTATTCCAAATTTAACGCGTGCGGGCCACGGGCAGTAATGAATAAAACAAAACTACTGGATAGAGTTTAATCATTTTTTTCACTGAGTGACATAGGCTATATATTTTATACCCGTGCGAAGCTGGAGCGGGCCACTAGTTTAAAATAAATAAGAGTTTCCCATTTAGCTTGTTCCTTCAAATTTTTAAAAATTAATTAATTTAAAAGCGTATGTGCTTGTATAAGTTCCTAAACCACTATCTTTATTTTCTTTGTTCATACTAACCGCTACTCGGTTTATTACTGTGTAGTTGCGAGGTAGGTTTTAATTTTAAATTTACTATTTCAGTGAAAAAAAAATTTAACTTTATATTTTCCCGCAACAACTTAAATACAGGAGAGTGGAAAGTTTATTCAACAAAGCAACGTACGCCCACCACTTTTACTTAGCGGACTAGCTGAGATTTTGTTCGGAACAATCTCGTGTTAATAAGTAGGCTTGAGAAATATGAGCGGAATACTTCTTTATCGTATTAGGGTGTTACGTAACTACTAAACTCGAGTGCGGCTGAGGTATTCGGGCAGGGTAACTTTGGGAACATAACTCGATAATTGATAAAGTTTGTATGAGTGTGTGTGTTGAGTGGAGGCAAATATTGGTAAAACTGCTTGGTTACGCGCGCCGCGTACGCAATTAACGAGTTAATGGAGTTCGAATTGCTGATTACGCTGCAGTTACAAATTGAACTGACCATTGTACGGAATTACGTATTGGCTGTGCGGAAGCTTGAATTGAGTCTATTGTACTGTCGAGCGGTAACTACGGGCTAGCTGACGCCGGGCGATCTAAGTCGAAGTGTATTTTCACTCAGTAGAGGATACTGAGGCTACTTGTGACATTTTAAACTTTAAAGTGTCATATTTTTTAATTTGTCTGATTGTTTTTTGTAGAATAGACCACCCTCATTTCTGACCGAAGTGTCGTAAAAGACGACTAAGGTAAGGACTACATACGTAGTCAAATCATGTGACAACATGATTATTAATATAATACACAACATAATTGTTGCGCAGTCTCCACTTAGAGAAGGATAAGAGCAGGAGGATGATGATGTTTTACCCGAGTATATATTTTTTTGATTAAGTAACCATTCAGTATTTAAATTTACAACACATTTTGTATACCAAATCATTAGATTAAATAGAAATGAACAAATTCTGAAAAAACTCCTCTGTTACTTTTAAACCCATACTAATCTTAAACTTCAACTAGAAAGATATATTTTCGTTTCATTATAATTTAAGCAAAGGTGCTCTTTTGCGTTATATCTTCATCATCTTTCTCCTGCCTTTATCCCATTCTGAGTGGCGTCGGCACATGTTTTAAACATGCTAGATGGTTTGGCTAGTTATTTCACGACCGGCCGTCTGCCTGATGCGCTGAACTCAATTTATTTAAGTCTATGTTAATTATTATGAATTTCTTTTTATGACACCTCAGTAAGAAATGAGGGTGATCTATTCTACTCAGCCGGATACCATACGGCGGTTCAACTTATCCTTCATCTACCTTTTTTATGTGTGATCAAGGATAAATATAGGACTCTTATCTTTCCTTATTATTTGTTGCACACTCGCACTCACATGCCTATGGATTTTCCACTCTACGTATGTAATAACTCTATGGTTAATAAAACATTGCATCGCATAGATTGTTGCACAGATGGTAAAGACTGATCGACCTCGAAACGTCAACTGTTCACGCTCCAGTTAAGGCGGCACGCGAGCGTTGCGCCCTCACGTGGCGAGCAATTGAATGCATTGGTAATGACAGGCCCATCAACTGATATGAGATGCGTCGATAATAGCAAGTGGTTTGGCTCAACTATATTGAGTTTTATATGTAAGCTGTACTTTTGTACAACCGTAACATAAAGTACTATGAAGTCACTGGCTATTGGCTTCATAAAGATGGTCATTGTTCAACGGGAGTTATGCTCGGTGTATCTCTGGTAGACACGGTGGGCAGAGAGCGATCGCGGGCAGTGGTGGCCTCCTTCTGCTCTGCGGGGCGGGCGTAGGGGGGCGGTAGAGCGGTTCCGGGAACTTTTGTTCTGGATCCAATCTGTTGCTGGCGAGTCCAGGTGGTAGCGACCTGCCTAAGCCCATCGTCTGCTGCCCTGTCAGGGAACCTTCGGACATTCCGAACGGGGTATATCGGACGTCTGGCTTACAGGTCCCCGAGGCGGTCGGTGCATCTGGTGCTCCCGATGCACCGATTAGCGGAGGGGGGCTTTTGTTTCGAGGGTCCCTACTTGGAGGAGGTGTTCTCTGGGATCAAAGCTGTCGGTGGGGATTGGGGCAATGTGTACAACGATACCCTGTCCTTGCCATCGGCAGCGTGGTGGAGAACACAGGTCGTTTTAGTCAGTGCTAGTCCGATATAAACGCTGCCTGTCCCCGTCGGGCAGCGGTACCCATAAGGGGTTTCTTCCTGTATAAAAAAAACGGTGTATCTCTGGTCAAATAGGGAATGAAGAGATCTTTAACAGAATCAATATTACCGATATGTCGGAGACCTTACTCGTAAGTTGCAATGGGCAGAGGAAGGTGCTCTTATATACCGACATAAGCTTGCGTCTCCTCCTTTGCAGCTTGCAAAAGAACGTATATCGTTTGTGGGTCTGGGTATATGATTCTAAAATAGAATTCCGCATTAAATTTTAGCTTTGCCTTTACAGCAGCTTAAAAACGCTGTTAGAAAGATGCTCTGATACGGAAAGCCTACTATACTGTTGAGGATTATTTAGATGATAAGAATGTGTGCATATAGCTACTCTTCGACCCTGTACAAGACAGTAATGACTAAATGTAACTAGTAATAGGAATTATATTTTAAGAAGAGCAACCGCCGAGTTTAATGCTGGCTCTTCTCGGTAGGAACAGCTTTCCGAACCACCAGTAGAGTTGACGATTCAAAAGCACACAGGTGTCCATACAAGACCTGTATCGTAATAAAACTTTAAAAAAATTTATTTTTGGCCTGTACATAATGTTTGTCATAAGAATTTGGTTTCAGATTTATAATCTTTGTATTATAATATCAGAGTAGATAAAATATATTAATTATCTATTAAAAACCACCTTAAAAAGTATATAGTTTATTTTATACCGTTACTTTTCGAGAATATATGTTAAAGACTAGGCGGGTGGATTATGATGCGGTTTTCACATGAATATTATATTTTTAATCGGAAATATTGTTATAAATATTTCCATGTTACAATAATTTACTAACCGCTGTTATTGCAGTACTAACCGCAAACGTAATCAAATGTTACGGTTATAAAATAAAGTCTCATAAATAAACTTTTTAATTAATTTAAACTTGATCATAATTTAGAACTGTACACCATATCAGATTTGTTATTGAAAGGTTAGTGATTGACAAATACGTCACTCCATCGAAATATTTAAAAGAGAATATATGTATATATATTTTCCATATAGACTTGGATCGACCTATTTCAATGAAATTCGAAGACAATTTTAGGTTCTATATTCTATATTACGGTTCTATATTACGCTGTTTGTCTTACGTGGAAAAAGTTTTTTTTATATATTTCGGTTTCTGTTGATGAGATAAATTTAACTGAGCTATTTTAATACATATTTCATGTAGGTAAGTCTTAAGAATGTTTACTGCGGGCAATTAGTCTTCCTGAATCGGTCTGATTTTTGTGATGGAGATGTTTACAGGATTGGAGTGTGACAGAAGCTACTGTTTATTCCAATACTACAGTCCACGCGAACGAAGTTGCGGGAAAAAACTAGTTGTTTATAAATATCAATGTCTTTTTTTGGGGAAATTGAAACTAGACTGAGCCACAGTATCGCGTTGCTGGACCCTAGCGGTCAGCATTAAATAATTATGTAATTTGACGCAGCGGAAAAGTTGCGTGACTGTCGCTCTTGCATTATAGATGCGATTATTTTTCGGTCTAATTGTTTTGAGCCGAATTATTGAAACTACGCATAATTATTTATTACTATTAAATACAAATTTATTTAGGGATTATGATTGTGTGTGTTTGTCTACTAATGATGTTAAATCGAGTTATGATAATGATTGCAGTTAAATTTTGATTACCTTTGTTTCATGTTTTTATATTAAAAGTGATGATTATTAACTGCTAAAAATGCTATAGTAAGAGAAAATACTACCCGCAACCAATAACATAACATTACACAAGCACTGTACACATTCACCACTACAATCTTAGCAATTGTTTCGTCCCGTAACCGAGGCATCATCAGGAGATAGACTCGACGACAAAATCGCAAATCGCTTTGTTAGTAACATTCACCACCACAATCTTTGCGATTTTGTCGTGGAGTCTATCTCCTGACGATGCCTCGGTTACGGGGCGAAACAATTCTTAAGATTGTGGTGGTGAATGTGTGCAGTGCTTATGTATTGTTTTGTTATCGCTGGATAGTGCATGAGTTCTTACAATTTCTGCATGTATCAGAACGAATATTACACTTTACATTTAGCATTACATTTTTTTTATCGCGGATGATAGCAAAATAATATTTTCATTCGTTTTGTTTTTTACAAATATATTTGGTTTATTCGTTTCGTACTGAGCCTAATTCGATTAAACCGAAATCACTGAATCGATCTGTTGATGAAACTACTATTTCAAGGTTCTCGAACGCTCTTGACATCTATTTCATGATTGCAATCACATAGAGAGGTGAGACCTTAACCTGTAAATTAACTTAATAAACGTATAGCATTTTTGCAAAATTTGTGATACTCGTAGCCCTGCGGTCAGACAGTGTGACTCTTTCGAAAGGGCCACGAGTTCAAACCCCGGGTCACCAATGAGTTTTTCTATTATTCAATTATCAGTTAGACACATTAGGTTTTTATGTGTCTAACTGATAATTGTAAAAGTAATAGTAAAATTATTTTGCTATAATCCGCGAAGAAGTAAAATAGAAAATATATATAATGCTAAATGTAGAGTGGACAATCGGTTATCATGCCTGATACATATATACGTTCACTATCACAAACTCAACAATCGTTTCGCCCCGCAACCGAAGCATCATCAGGAGATAGACTCGCTTTGCGATTTTGGTGATTTTGGTCGTTGATTGTAGCAAAATAATTTTACTATTACTTTTGTATTATGGATCACCGCAAAGTAACGCCTAATTCTATAAATTATGATAATTGTAATTTATCGAACGCTTATCGGTGAAGGAAAACATCGTAAGGAAACCCGCATATCTCTAGAGAATTTTAGGGATATGTGAAACCTACCAATCCGCATTGGACCAGCATGGTAGGTCTTAGCTCCAACCCTTCTCTCCAAAAATAACCGAGAGAGGAGGCCTATGCTCAGCGGTAATATAGTAACACGCGATGCTTTATTGTTTTTTCATATTGATACTGTAGATTGTTTTTTCCTCTATTCTCAAAGGAAAACCATTAATTTTTTATTCTTTCAATAATTTCTTCTTAACTTTTCATATTTATTACTCCAACGGATTAGCCTTAAAATCGTAACAGATAGACAGACTTTCGAATATATAATAATCAGTATGGATGTCTCAGTTTTATTACATAAAACTAAATAACTTCCTCATTCTATCATATTTAAGTTTGTACTCTACCATACTATAAATCCTCCTGCCCTTATCCCACTTTAAGTGGGGTCGGCACAACATGTTATAAACTGTAACATGATTTGGTTGCGTTTTTACGACCGGCAGCCTGCCTGACGTCAACTTACTTTAGTTGTATTTTACGACATCTCGGTAAGGAGGGTGGTCTATTCTACTAAACCGGATACCACACGGTGGGTCGATTTACCTTAGTCGCCTTTTACGACACCTCGGTAAGAAATGAGGGTGGTACTATTCTACTCAGCCGGATACCACACGGCGGGTCGACTTACCTTAGTCGTTTTTTACGACACCTCGGTAAGAAAAGAGGGTTGTACTATTCTATTCAGCCGGATACCACACGGTTGTACTCTACCATACTATTACTTGGTATTAAGTAAAGACGAATACCAAATGGTTATGTAATATAAAAACTAAATATAGGTTACTTATCCTGGTCAATAATCTAGATGCAACAAAATACAATGAGCATGAATTCTCCAAAATATGCATCAATCTGAAAATTATCGATTTCTACGTAACGTACATTTTGGTCATATGGTTTTGCCCATAAAGGGAAAATCCAACATCTGAATCACACGTGTTCTCACAATCTACACGTGTTTATACTGTTTAATTTTAACTACTTGCTTCCAATCTTGGGTTAATCCGCCGGTAAATGTTGGTTTTTATATCATTGCGGTTAAAGTACTTCCCGCAACCATATCAGTTTCTTGTGGTTTGGATTTTCATATTGTTTGAATGAATTCTAATTTTTCATTATTTAACCCGGTAGAAGACTTGGACAATTCCGATACGACAGGTCGAAATATAGTCATTTATAAAAATAGTAGCATTTACCCGCGAATTCGTTAGCGTGAACTATTGTAATAGGTTGATAATAGATGGAGATTTTAGTGTAATCCTTTTTCTGTAGAATTAACAGGATTTCTATAGCCTATATGTTATTCCGGTGTATAAAGACTTATTGTACCAAATTTCATCGATATTGGATTTCAATCAATATAGATGAGATTTGGCAAAATTTCAATAGTTATGCTTTAAAAATTGCATCAGTTGCTTCATTTAACTGTAAGGAGGACGAACAAATTCACAAACATATTTTCATATTTATCATATTAGTATAAATATAGAGTATTACACCAAATTTTAGTTACTATTAGACTCGAAATTTTGATATTGGTTTCATCCACACTAATGTTATAAAGTCTGTCTGTCTGACTTTAAGCTACGCTTTCAAGGCTAATTCCTTTGACTCATATTGATGAAATTTAGCTCAGTTCTAGTTTACATACCGGGCCAAGATACAGAATAAAAAAAATTCTCATTTTTCCTTTAATAACAGGAAAAAACACGTATATAATTTGTAGAATAAGACGTGACTTGCGAATTAAAAGTAATAATAACGTTATTTTGCTGTAATATTATTAAAATTAAAAATTATTAGGCGTGTTGACGTAGACAATATGTATAAGTAATTTATAAAACAAAGTTTCCAAAAGTCTATATGTGATCAATTTTCTTGAGAAAATTACCCATACAAAAATCTTAAATAAAACCAATAAAAAAATGAATTTTGAAATCCACCGAAGGGATTTTTGTATGGGTATTACCAAAAGATGTTTAGTATATGTTCAAAAGAAGTTTAGTTTTATTGATCATTACGGTTATATTCCCGCGGAGTCGGAATTTACGCAGGAAAAACGTTGTGACGCAGGCGACGCCGCGGGCATAACTAGTATTTGAATAAAATGAACAAGTATTCGGAACTAGGAAATCGAGAATATTATGTGCACAAACAGTTCAGTTCAGTTTCATTTGCAGCCATTACGTTCAGCCGCCGCGCCAACTTTGGTAATAATCTCAAACGCATCCGACTAAGTCCACGTTTAGTTAGTGGAATTTAGAGTTAAATGGATTTGATTTTAGGATTTATATCGTTACAGACTTGTTGCAAGTCTTTGTTAGACTGGGATTTAAAATAATTAGCTTTTACCTCGTTAAAAATAACAACCGAAATCACCAAAAAAAGTCAATTTTTAAACAGCGTCGATGTACTATTATCCCTCTTCTGTTTTCCTTGCTTGGCTATTCCAATGTAAATTGGCATTTAGGTATTTGTTCAGGCATTTGTTGGTATTATAACGATGTTTTGGTTGCCTTTAATAATTTTTTATATTGATTAAGCATAATAAGTAATTTATTGTTATTGATTATTTCATACTTAACACACTACAATTTCTGTAAATCAAAGAATGTGATTTTATATGCTAAGGTTAACAAATCTAAGTAAACTGTGATATTCAAATTCAAATTCAAAATATTCTTTATTCAAATAAACTTGTAAACAAGTGCTTTTGAATCGTCAACTCTACTGCTGGTTCGGAAAGCTGTTCCTACCGAGAAGAGCCAGCAAGAAACTTGGCGGTTGCTCTTTTAAAAATACAATTCTTAATACTGGCTACATTTAATCGTTTCTATCTTGTACAGGGTCGAACAATATCTATATCCACACATTCTTATCTTCTAAATAATCTTCAAGAGTATAGTAGGCCTTCTGTATCAGCCTCTTTTTAACAGTGTTTTTAAACTGCTGTAATGGCAGTGCTGAAATTGATTGCGGAATTTTATAATAGAATCTTATACCAAAACCCATAAATGAGTTACGCACTTTTGCAAGGCGCAATTTCTGGTCTCATTTCTGTGGAACATCTGAGAAATATAACAAACAAGCTATGCCATAGCAGCTTCGCTCGCATAAAAATCACAATGTGTGTCACAATTTTTTTTCCGAATTGAAATTTTGAACATAAAAGTATAAGTTTTTTGAATAACTTTCAACGTTTACTTAGCGCATTAAAGGAAAGCTTTAATTTTTGCCGTTTTCGAAATATTGTTTATTGCTTCTCCTCTTCTATGCATTTTAGCATGATATTAAATATGAATAATTTTTCAAATGGCTCCAGAAGTTCCTAAGATTAGTGCGGTCAAACAATCAAACAAACTCTTCAGCTTTATATATTAGTATAGATATAACCATTGATAGACATTTTAAACTATTATAAAATTATTCGTTTTAAAAAAACTATTTGATTTCATAGACGCGTAATTCGTTACAATTTTAATCCAATTTTCAAACAGTGCATGGCACTGTGTTAAACAGTTTCGGTTTTATTGATTCAGAGATATCCGTAGCAATTTGGTTCAGTTGCATTTTTAAAGTTGGGTATAGTGCCGTTTTAGTGGTACAGGGGTTTTATCTCGGGTGCGATGGTCTTTGTATGCGCAGTTTGTTTTTCTATTGAACTCTTTTTTTGTTGTGATGTCGTTCGGGTGATGTGGGGACGTGTGGATTTGTTTGTTTAAAATTTTAAATGAATTAGAATTTCAATTCAAATTACGATGAATTTAAATTTAAATTACAAAAGAAATAATAATGTGTTATTTGATAAAAAACCGCTGTATAGCGGTGGATGTAAATATTTGAAGAATATTTGGAACCCTTAGATTTAATTGTTGATATAATTAAAATAGAATGCTTACGAACTAACTTAAAAAAAACAATGCTCTATACGCCTGTAAATGATAATTATATTGGTTATTAGTGTATCAAAGAAAGAAAGAAAGAAATAAATAAATAAATATTGGAACACTATTAAGTGTGTATTACACGGGATTATATACAAGTGTAACGGATAAGTTTTTCCTAAATTAATGTTGAAAAATCTTCTTAATTATTTTATTTAGACTTTTCGATTTCGGTTTTGGAATGTCTTTTATTATTTTTCGTTTTTGTATTATATTGACAGGCTAGCTTTTACCCGCAACTTCGTTCGCGTGAACTGTTGTCGTGATTGGTTGAAAAAAGATGGCACTTTTCGCACATAAAATTAACAGGAGTTCTATAGCATATATTATGTTACTCCGTGTACCTAAGGAACAATTGTGCCAAATTTGAACAACATTGGTTCAGCGAATTCGCTGTGAAAGAGTAACAAACATACATCCATACTCACAAATGTTCGCATTTATAATATTAGTAGGGTAGGAAAATGCCATTGTGTCCAACGACATAACCTTCATAATTTAGCCTATAATATTTAAATAGTATTTCTATGAAACTGTTGAATTATCGTATATACTAACAATTTTTTTGTTCTAAAACTAATAAGATTTTTATTTTCTTTTCAGGTACGAATTACCAGAGTTATTGAACAAAAAAGTCTCTAGAACGCCCAAAACGGTGAGCTAAAATTATTGCGAACCAATTCGTCTCTACTGAAGGACGAGCTTCGTACAATAAGCTCCGACATTGCCTTAGTGCCAATACAATAAAATGGAAGAAGCTTTTTTTTCTCCTCGTTCTTCGATTAAACGATGCTCTTATCTCTCGATTTACTAGTGTGAAGAATTTCTACTATGAAAAATTCTTTGTGAGAAATTTCGTTACTCCAAGATATTTTAAAGGTTGTTACAAACATTTGAGAAAAAGCTTATCTAAGTTTTATATTTGAATAGGTATAATTAAAAAATTGTTTCGAACATCATTATCCTGCTACCCTTGACCACTCTAAGTAGGGATGGCACATGTTATAAACATGTTGTCACATGATTTGGCTACGTATTTGTCGTATTTTATGATACCTCGGTAAGAAAGAGGGTAGTCTATTCTACTCAACCGGATACCTCACTTTGGGTTAACTTACCTTAATCGACACCTCGGTAAGAAATGAGGTTGGTCCATTCTACTCATCTGGATACCACACTTTGTGATTGTTTTGAACATGACACGACTAATACAGTATGTTAAAAAATAATAGTCAAATAAGAATGCCAGTTATAATTTAATTCAAAATTCAAATTCAAAATATTTCTTATTCAAATAAACTTGTAAACAAGTGCTTTTGAATCGTCAACTCTACTGCTGGTTCGGAAAACTGTTCCTACTGAGAAGAGCCAGCAAGCTCTTTTAAAAATACAATTCTTAATACTGGCTACATTTAATCGTTTCTATCTTGTACAGGGTCGAACAATATCTATATTCACGCATTCTTATCGTCTAAATAATCCTCAACAGTATCTACTATTCTGTTGAGGCTGTTGATGCTTTCTGTATCAGTATGTGTATAATATACTTAATACCTTAATCTCTTATCACACCACTACAGTAAGACATCTCAAAATGCTTTAGGACATTCTAAGCTCTGCAACGGAAACATATTCATACATAAAAGTCGTAAATTCTTGTGACTTTCATTGTTCATCAATATACAAAGATAAACCCTTGGTCAAACCCTCCACAAGTCTGACAAGGGACCTCAGAATTATAAAGACAGACCCTAGATTCCAGTAGTAATGAATTGTTATGTGACGCGACAAAAACATAAAGAATAATATCCAGCAGTATACACAAATTTCATTGTATCTTTTCTATTATGTTATTTTGCTTTAAACGAAAGGTACGACTTACCTCTATACATTTCTTCATTCATTTTTACTACAAGATTTGTATATCTTATATGTTATATAAGCCTGAATTGTGCTAAATTACCTCGATATTGGTTCAGCGGATTAGCCGTGAATACGTAACAGAAATACAGACTTTCGCATTTATAATATTAGTAAGGATAGATGTAACGATGTTTTAAATTATGCAAAATCGATTTTAATACATCGATGTTTTTATTGTCTATCAAATATCATCGAAAATCATAGATAATAGACCATCTCTGTTTCTAAAGAAAAATAAAAATGGTTGATATTAAATTCCTATCACATTTTTATCACATTTACTCACCTTTTTAACTTTCCCTGGATCTCCACAAATAATTAATTAAAGACAAAAATTAGCCAAAATAGGTACAGACGTTCTCGAGTTTTAGCGAGACTAATAAACAGCAATTCATTTTAATATTTAGTATATAGATTATACAAGAAGTTTTATTAAATAAAACTACTTCAGTAATTGCATGGCTTAAAAAGTGTACATGTTGTTTTATCTAGAGATGGTTTGAAAGCAATATACCGAGAATGCTTCAACGACAATGAAATAAAATTGCGAGCCTTTATTTCGAAATCCGTGCTTTAGAGATCTCTTTTGATTTCAAGTGCTGATCGTTCGATAAGAAATTGTCAGCGAGTTCGTTACTCTTTGTCGCCATCTTTTATAGTCGCAAATTTTTTGCCTTTTAACGTTTCTTTGTTACTCAATTTAAATCGGGATTGTTAAAGAATTCTGATAGTTACTCGATCGTTATGATGCGATGTAGTTCTGAGACGGATTGGAATTGCAAAAACCTACGTGGTTTTCCTTAAGCACGTGTGATAATTGGTGTTTGCCCGCATATCTTAGATTAAATTATTGAAAATATAATTTACTATTTGTAAATTCGTACAAGATTTCCAAGTGTATGGATAACAAATTATGGAATAAGTATTTTGCATAGTCTATATCTATACTAATATATAAAGCTGAAGAGTTTGTTTGTTTGATTGTTTGAACGCGGTAATCTCAGGAACTACTGCATCGATTTGAAAAATTATTTGAGTGTAAGATAAGTCCATTTATCGAGGAAGGCTATAGACTATAACATCACGCTAAGATGAATGGGCGAGTATCAGCAATAATTTCTGTAGCAAACGTTTGCCGGTTCAGCTAGTAGTTTATAATACGAGAACACGACGCTAATAGACCTGCGCTTAACTGTCTGTATTTCGCACCCTCGACGATGCACTTGCGCTCTTTTGTAAGGCCTAATGACGCTGTAAAATACGTTAGGGCTACCTCGGCGATATCGTTTCGTAATGATATGACTGTGGAGTTTTAGAATCACTTTCAATTAAACATATTGCGATTTAGACAACTTTTCGAACCACGATAGTACTAACCTAATCATCATCCTCCAGCCCATATTCCACTCTAAGTGGGGTCGGCACAATATGTTATAAACATGATTTGGCTACGTATTTTACGACCGGCCGCCTGCCTGACATCAACTTTTTTTTTTTTTTTAAACAGGAAAAATCCCCTTATGGGTACCGCCGCCCGACGGGGACAGGCGTCGGTTATGTCGGACTCGCACCGACTAAAATAACCTGTGTGCTCCACTACGCTGCTGGTGGCGGGGATAGGGTACCTATGAAGACATTGCCCCCCATTCCCGCCAGCAGCAACTCTGTAGCCCAGAGTGCGCCACCTCTGGGTCGGGGCCTCTCTGAAAGTGGCCCCTCCCTCCGCTGGACGATGCATCGGGAGCACCGGATGCATCGAACGCCTCGGGGACCTAACTCCAGCGAGCGTCCGATAAAGCCCCGTTCGGATCGCTCGTAGGTCCCCGTTAGGGTGGCATGCGACGGACTTCGGCGAGTCGTCTGCGCCCCGCTCGCCTGCGGCGGATTGGATCCAAGGACTCGACTTCCCGAATCCGCCCCGCCGCCTCCTTCCGCGAGATAACATCCTCGCAGAAGGAGGCCGCCTGACATCAACTTACCTTAATCGTATTTTACGACACTTCGGTAAGAAAGAGTGTAGTCTATTATACCTAACCGGATACCTATTATCTATACCTTTATATTATCTTAGTATATGCAAGATTTTTATAATTAATGTATACTTGTATAACTAGACGATAAGCTTTAGCACCGCATAAATTAAATAAGACACTCAAAGCACCTTTCAGCTAGCCGCTGAAGCACACTTCTGAACTCTTAACGCCACGATAAAATTGTAAAGCTTTGCGATTTTCTCGAGGACTATCTAATCCCTGAAAATTTGTGTATGTATAGATACGTAGAGAGGTGTGAAAGATTTTTCGTAACTGGTAACCCTTTTCATAAGTAATTTTTGAGCAGTAAAAAAAAAAAAAGTATGTAGCGGCCTGTTACTATCCCACTGCTGAGAATAGGCCTCTTCTCACCGTTCTTGGAGAGAAGGATTGGAGCTAAGACCTACCACGCTGCTCCAATGCGGATTGGTAGGTTACACATATCTCCAGAATTCTCTAGAGATATGCAGGTTTCCTCACGATGTTTTCCTTCACCGAAAAGCGTGTGATAAATTGCATTATCAATTAGACACATAAGTTTTAACAGAAAAACTCATTGGTGTCTGCCCGGGTTTGAACCCGTGACCTCCTCGAAAGACTCGCACGGTGTTACCGCTGGGCTACCACAGCTTTTGAGCTTTTGAGCTCTTTGAGCAGTATACGGATTAAATTTTATTATTTGCTAGCTGTACCCGCGGCGTCTTCCGCGTGGTTATCATAAAGTTATTCCGCGTGAATCCCGAGCCCGCTGAATTCTAGGATAAATTAATTAAGGATTATGAATAAGAGCCCCGTATGGGCTTGAAACTAGTCGGGCTCATCCGATAAAATAAGACGTGAGTATAGCCGGAATCTATACATTAATGATAAAAATAAGCTTATTTGTTGCTCCACAATCTCCTTCATGTTCCAATGCAAGTCCCATCAAAATCTATTTGCCGTTCCGGAGAATATACTAATAAACTAAACCCGCTTTAACAATTGCGCTTTTAGAAAAAATTATACAAAACTCTGTTCACTAGATTTTGATCGATCACATACAGACAGACAGCTTTTGTTTTATAATATGTATAGATTACTACTTAGATATTTATTACATTGCCTTAGATCTGAGCTAGGAAAGGGAGAAAGCAGAGAGTAGCCGAGACTGTTAAAATTAATAATTTCATTTCTCAATAAAACAAACATATATTTAATTTATAAGCTTTGTTTGAGCTCATAAAGCTTTTAGCCTATCAATTAAAACAATTATAGATTAACGTTGAAAAACGTTGACGTGAAATGTGAAATGAAATAATTCACCATTATTTAAATGCCATCGGCATTGTTTTTGTTACGTATGCATTCCAAATTTAAACTCGAATTATCAACGCTTTTAGCAAATTTTGCAATGGAAAGGTATCAACGTAACATAAATATAAAAACAACGTAGAATTTAATTTACAAACAAACATTTGTTGTTAACTACAGATAATTGCTTTATATTGTGGTATAAAAGCTTGTACTCAATAGATTGGATTTAAAACTCCGTCATTGAATTTCTTATTTAAAATATTAATATAACTATACAAAAATTAAAAAAGAATAAAGTGGATAATGTTGCGAAGTACTAGGCTTTTCATCAGTAATGAAGATGACGACCGAAAAGAGATAATTGTAAACTTCGATATTATGTATCATTATTTGCAGTTTCATATACTGAATTCATATTTGTTTACTTGGAAATCGGATTAAGATAGACAAGAGGCCTGGCTCCTTTTGTCGCACAAAGATGATTCTTTGTGAAGTAGGCTGGTAGCGTTACCGCGCGGAAACGCTGCCAGCATTCTTGGGACCATTCCACGTGGGCATGATTTGTATAGTCCTAGCGTGTAAGTAGTTTAAGATTGATATAACTTGTATTGATGTAAATTAAGATATAATTTTATCTTACAGTAAGTGTTACTAAGTTATGATAGCCCAGCAGTGAAATCATGCGAACCTTTAGAGACGATTATAGGTTCAAACTCCAGGCAGGCAGCATGAGTTTTTCTAATAAAACTTATATGAATAATTGTTACTGACAATTTATCACACGCTTTA
Organism: Morpho helenor; assembly: GCA_029227775.1. Lineage (NCBI taxonomy): Eukaryota > Metazoa > Arthropoda > Insecta > Lepidoptera > Nymphalidae > Morpho > Morpho helenor. The sequence continues at coordinate 11,297,799 of JARGCU010000006.1, forward strand.
CTGAAGTCCTGATGATCTCGGTTGTGGGGCGAAACGATCGTTGAAATTGTCATAATGATCATCTTCCTGCCCTTATCCCACTCTAAGTGGGGTCGGCACAACATGTTATAAACAAGCTGTCACATGATTAGGCTGCGTTTTTACGACCGACCGCCTGCCTGACGTTAACTAACCTCAGTCGTATTTTACGACACCTCGGTAAGAAAGAGAGTGGTCTATTCTACTAAACCGGATATCACACGGTGGGTCAACTTACCTTAGTCGCCTTTTACGACACCTCGGTAAGAAATGAAGGTGGTCTATTCTACTCAGCCAGACACCACACGGCGGGTCGATTTACCTTAGTCGCCTTTTACGACACCTCGGTAAGAAAGGAGGGTGGTACTATTCTATTCAGCCGGATACCACACGGCGTATAAATTACTCTACTATTTTATCATATAAACCTAACGGCTTATAAATAGAAATACACACGAGTATTTCTATTTATGAGCTTGATCCGACTTCCTTTAAAGTCAAGCGTCGAGCTTAAAATTTATTGCTGCTTAAAATACGCCAGAAGTGGTATTTGATTTTATTATTAGCAAGTTTCGCGAGCAATCGAGATCGTAAACGGTCCATTCACTTTCACTTCACATTTATTTAGCACTAGCTGTGCCAGCTGCTTGGAAATGGAAATCATCATCTTCCTGCCCTTATCCCGCTCTAAGTGAGACACAAACATGTCTACAAACATGTTGTTAAATGATTTGGCTTAGGTATTTTACGACCAGCCGCCTGCCTGACGTCAACTTACCTTAGTCGCCTTTTGCGACACCTCGGTAAGAGATGAGGGTGGTGGTAAGAGGTGAGGCCATAATATTCTCATTACTTTTGTATTATGGACCTCTGCAAAGTAACGCCTAATTCTTTAAATATATACCTATATACTATAATATATGTATAAAAAATATGCATAACATAACATATGTATGTATACAATATGTATAAAATGTGTAAAAAAGTAAAAAAAATCACCATTTCTTAATCAAAGTAACAGCTATATAACTATATAACTCTAATATAACTATATAACTCTAATATAACTATATAACTCAGCTTGCTTGGGTAATGCTTCGCTTTGCGATTTTGTCGTGGAGTCTATCTCCTGACGATGCTTCGGTTACGGGGCGAAACAATTGTTGAGATTGTGGTGGTGAATGTTTGCAGTGCTTGTGTATTGTTGTGCCATCGGTGTCGGGTAGTGCATGAGTTCTTACAAGTTCTGCATGTATCAGGTATAAGAACGAATAGTACACTCTACATTTAGCTTACATATATTTCCTTTTATCGCGGATTATAGCAAAATAATATTCTCATTACTTTTGTATTATGGACCTCCGCAAAGTAACGCCTAATTCTATAAATTATTCAAAGTAACAGCGTTATAAATATCACGTATCTGTTATGAAATAATGTTTTTAGGGCGAGCTCAACTCATCGTAATTCAATACTCTTCGGAAATGTGATCTTTATTACGTAATTCATACGTGAACGTAGAAGCCTTACAAAGATGTCTAGCCTTTCAATTAAGCTCCTTTGTTTGTATGTTAGTGGTTACGCAACATTAAGTTGATATATCTATAGTAAGTAAGTAAGTAGCGGCCTGTTACTATCCCACTGCTGGGCATAGGCCTCTTCTCTCCGTTATTGGAGAGAAGGATTGGAGCTAAGACCTACCACGCTGCTCCAATGCGGATTGGTAGGTTACACATATCTCCAGAATTCTCTAGAGATATGCAGGTTTCCTCACGATGTTTTCCTTCACCGAAAAGCGTGTGATAAATTGCAATTATCAATTAGACACATAAGTTTTAATAGAAAAACTCATTGGTGTCTGCCCGGATTTGAACCCATGATCGTCTCTAGAGATTCACACGGTCGCACCGCTAGGCCATCACAGCTTTTGATATATCTATATATCTATACTTATTATAAAACAAAGTCCTTAGTCTTTCAGTTCTAAAGCACCAATTTTACAAGGTTTTAACTAAAGTATAGTGCAATTCTTATACTTAAAAGTAGTTTTTAGTATAAAACTAAATAATTAAAGTAAAAATTATGTAAATTATGTTGAAGAGGTCGCGCATTTGAAAAAAAACTCGCCTGCTGGGAGTTTCAGTCGCGTGCGTCGTGTAAACCAACACAGATATACTAAAGTAACGTCTTAGAGAATTGTAGAACTACAAAAATACTACAAAAAAGTCCGCGACAGCATGTCTCTATCTCTTATGGCTAACTCACAATAAGTACTTTTATATCTTTTGTGAAGCACTGATATACACGCGGGTGAAGCCGCAAGCACAGCTAGTACTTATTATATAACAAAGTCCCCAAACCTGTATGTCAGTATGTGATCGATTTCTCAAAATATACAAAACCGATTTTGTTACGGTTTTTACTAAAAGGTAGTGCAATTTTTCCGGAAGGTATAATTACAAAAATTCGTTACGGTTTTATGTAAATTGTGTTAAATTGGACGCGTAGTTGTAAACTCGCTTTCTGAGATAATAAGTCTCGTGCGCCGCGCAAACAAAAATACACTAAAGTAATGTACTAGAGAATTGTAGATCTACAATATACTAAAAAAAGTCCGCGACAGCATGCCTCTATCTCTTATGGTCAACTCACAATAACTAATTTTATGTTAAACTAGCGGCCTACCCTGCTTCGCACGGGTATAAAATATAAAGCCTATGTCACTCAGTGAAAAAAATGATTAAAATCGATCCAGTAGTTTTGATTTATTCATTACTGCCCGTGGCCCGCACGCGTTAAATTTTGAAGAAAAACAATTCCCCTCTCCCTATACCAAGAAGATTTCCTGCTATATCTAATATCTAAATTCATGTACTACATATTTACATTTTACATTTTTCCCTATATATTTTTTGTTTAAAATTAATTACAGAATGTCTTTATATACAACATTCATAGCTTTGTTATCATTAGACAATACAAACTTGTTTTTTTTAAAGGTTACTCTTAAAAGAGCGACATTTTATTAGCGTATTTCATATATAACTTTGGTGTTTCTATACCGATTTCAATGATTCTTTTTTTATACAATGGTTAATACTATTCACTTTTTTATTTAGGGATGACTGAGAGTGATATAAACGTAGGAGTAGACAAATATTACCAGAAAGCTTCGAACTGCTAAGCTATCGGGAGTTACACGTGTTATTGTGAGTCAACCATAAAAGATAGACATATGCTGTCGTGGGATATTTTTTTATATAATTTTAAGGAGAACATTTCCGTCATACATGATTCCTGTGTAGCTTTAACCATCAAGGTTGCACACGCGACGGAAGCTTAAAAAATGGAGTAACTTTTCCCGTTTTCCCGACATTTCCCTTCACTGCTCTGCTCCTATTGATTGTAGCGTGATGAAAAGTATATAGTATACTTTTCATCACGCTACAATCAATACCAGCTCAGGAGTATGAAAAATAATTGTACCGAGTTTCGTTAAAATCCGTCGAGTAGTTTTTGTTTCTATAACGGTTATACAGACAGACAGACAGACAGACAGACAGACAGACAGACAGACAGACAGACAAAAATTTTACTGATTGCATTTTTGGCATCAGTATCGATCCCTAATCACCCCCTGATAGTTATTTTGGAAATATATCCCAGTTACAGAATTGACCTCTCTACAGATTTATTATAAGTATAGATATTGCAATTAAATACACTAATATGGTATCTGGCTGAGTAGAATACACCACCCTCATTTCTTACCGAGGTGTCGTAAAAGGCGACTAAGGTAAGTTGAGCCACTGTGTGGTATCCGATTGAGTATAATAGACCACACCATTTCTTACCGAGGTATCGCAAAAGGCGACTAAGTTTAGTTCATGTCAGGAAGATGGCAGGTCGTAAAATACCTAGCCAAATCATGTGACAATATATTTATAACATGTTGTGCCGACCCCACTTAGAGTGGAATGAGGGCAGGATGATTTCAATTAAATACACTGATTTCCACGTGGCCGAAGCCGCAGGCATAAAAACCTATATAATACAATTACACACTCTAGTTTCGCATTGTATATGTAGTTATTCTTGTGTTAATAATCCTATTTTTAAACTAGAACGCTTTTCTAGGACAGTATAAAAGAATACACGTTCATCAAGGTAACCAAGTGCAAGAGCGTGTTGCATATATTTGGTTTTGATTAACCAATATTTTGCTAAAAGTAAAGGCCATACATACAAATGGCATACGATATTCCTGTCTATTAGTGACCATGAAATTTTATAATTTGGCGAAATAGTTAATTATAAATAAGTTATACAATATGTGTTCATTAGCCAAGAAAATCTCAATATTTATTATACTTATGAGAGAAATAGGCGTTTATTTGCGGAGGTCCATAATACAAAAATAATGAAAATATTATTTTGATATTTATACGCGTTAAAAGAAAATATATGTAATGCTAAATGTAGAGTGTACTAGTTCTCATATCCGATACATGCTGAATTCGTAAAAACTCATGCAATACCCGTCACCAATAACACGACAATACACAAGCACTGCACACATTCACTACCACATTCTTGACAATCGTTTCGCCCCGCAACCGAAGCTTTGCGAGTTAGTCGTGAGTTTGTTTTATCAAGTATGAGAATTTATAGTACATTCCCCATTTAGCATTAGATATTATTATCATCATCCTCCTGCCATTATCCCACTCTAAGTGGGATCGGCACAACATGTTATAAATATGTTGTTACATACTTTGGCTTCGTATTTTATGTCTGTCCACGTCAACTTACCTTAGTCGTATTTTATGACGTCTCGGTAAGAAATGAGGGTAGTTTATTCTACTCAGCCGGATACCACACGGCTTACATTTAGCATAACGTATAGTTTATTTTATTTCGGATTAAAAAGAAATAATATTTTCATTACTTCTTATATTAGTAAGTAAAAAGTAAGTAACGGCCTGTTACTATCCAACTGCTGAGCATAGGCCTCCTCTCCCCGGTTTTGGAGAGAAGGATTGGAGCTAATACATACCACGCTGCTCCAGTGCGGATTGATAGGTTTCACATATCCCTAGGATTCTCTAGAGATATGCAGGTTTCCTCACTATGTTTTCCTTCACCGAAAAGCGTGTGATAAATTGCAATGATCAATTAATTAGACACATAAATTTTAATAGAAAAACTCATTGGTGTCTGCCCGGTTTTGAACTCGTGATCGTCTCTAGAGATTCACAAGGTCGCACCGTTGGGTTATCACAGCTTCTTATGTTATCATTCTATAATTAAATAATTAAAATAGAATGTTTATATAGTAAAGTAATATTATGTGTTCGCGTGTTCTGCAGTTATTTTGCAGCGTGATTCGAACTTTTTACTCGCATTACGTAAGAAGTGGTCTTAATACTAGTATCTACAACTCAAGAAACAGGTTTATGGAAACTTGTCACATTTGTATGAATTGACTCCCAATTAAACGCAGTGGCTGCACGTATGAAGTTGAACTGCACCATAATTTGCAGACTTTCTGGAATTTCAACTTTATAAAGTGATAGATTTATTACGTGTTAACGCTTAGCTCTTTTTCTTTGATTTGTTTCATTCCTTTTCCAAACGTTGCGGCATTTACTTCGTAAGTTTTTTCATTTATTTTAAGGGAGTATTGTTTTAAGGGCGTTTATGTTAAGTTACTTTTTTGTCCATTTAATTTAAGGGCTTACTTAAATTTCTCTAGCTCCGCCGTGAGGTATGCGGCTGAATATAATAAGAATATAGAGAAAAGACCACCTTAATTTCTTAACGAGGTGTCTGAAAAGGTGACTAAGCTAAGTTGATCTCGGGCGACGGCCGGTCGTAATATATGTGGCCAAATTATGTGACAACATATTTATAACATGTCTTATTCTATCGGGTGAGCCCGACTAGTTTTAAGCCCCCTAAGGGCCCTTATTCATGAGCTCTTCATACAGCCCGTTGCGACAGCAACTACATATATTATTTTTCTTCACATGTAAAGAAGTGGTGCCGAGTGGTATCCGGCTGAGCAGAATAGACCACCCTCATTTCTTACCGAGGAGTCGTAAATGGCAACTAAGGTAAGTTCATGTCAGGCAAGCGGCCGGTCGTAAAATACATAGCCAAATCACATAAAAACATGACTAACATATGTTGTACCGTCCCCACTTAGAGTGGGTTAAGGCGAGAAGAATGATGAAAAGTAGTTATGGTGAATAGACCATAAGAGATAGAGACATGCTGTCGCGGACTGTTTGTAGTAATTTTGTAGATATACCATTCCTACCTATTTAAAACCAAATTACATGTTGTGCCGACCCCATTTAGAGTGGGATAAGGACAGGAGAATGACGATGATGAAAGAAATAAAGAAAGAAAGAAAAAACATTTATTTCTACTTCCTGTGATACACAGCACACTTATATAATAACCTAATACAAACATTAATACCTTAATGACGATGACGAGAATGACATGCAGTGTAAAGAAATTAGTTAAAATTATAACAATTTTATGTGATTTAGATATCTTAGATAACTTTACATTTAAATGTAACTCGATCGTGGCCTTTGATTCAAATTTATACATTCCGCTTATTGGGACGTGAATATTCATCCCTCAAATCAGGCCTTCACACAATAGTGTCAGGTAGCTGACACCTTGTTAGAGAGGTCGTCCTTTTGAATCCAACCGTCATTGTTGAGTTGGGTCGTCGGACACCGTTACGTTCTTCTCTTAATTGAAATTGTATATCATTGCTCGTTCAATAGTTCACCCCGTTTAAAATATACGACTGCTAATAACAGCAGTAGCTTTAATGAATTTGTAATAATACTTTGTATTTAATATTTAAATGAGTTAATCTTGTATCTATATATATATTTTTGGAATCTCGGAAACGGCTCCAAAGATTTTCCTAAAATTCAGTATGTAGGGGGTTGTGGGGGAGTAAAATTAAGCTAAGTTTCATTTTAAAAGAATGCCTTTTTATACCTGTTTTTGGGAAAATACTAACATTTATGTTGAATTTAAAAGATAATTTTCGCTATCAAACGTCAAGTCATGACAGCTCATTTGGGGATCGGGCGGTCTAGACGGGTGAAGATACCTAGGTTCGAGCCCCACCTCCTCAACTATTTTTTTTTTCTATCCTTATAAAAATACCCAGGCTCGGTCACCCAGGTCACTCTTATATTAATTAGATGTGCCCGCGGCTTCGTATCAATCTAACTTTTTATACTATATATGACAGCTTTTGGGGACTTTGTTTTATAATATGTGTAGATGTAAAATTCTCGTGTCACAATGTTAGTTACCATCTCATCCGAAATGGCTTGATCGATTTTTATGAAATTTGATATGCATTTATATCCACTCTTAACATTTTATTTTACCTAATTTTTTCTGTTCGTACAATGTCAAACTCGAAATAGTATGTGATTTTTTCGCATATATTCCTTTTATCCATCCATTATCTTTATTCCTGTAGAATTAACAGGATTTCTATACCCTATATACACCCCGGTGTATAAGGAATGATTGTGTAAATTTCATCGATATTGTTTTAGTTTATTCGCCGTGAAAGAGTAACAAACATACATCTATACTCACAAACTTTCGCATTTATAATAGTACTAGCTTTTACCTGCAACTTCGTTTGCGTGGAGTTTTGTAGCGTGATACGATGATAATAGATGGATGTTCAATGTCATCCTATTCCTGTAGAATAAACAGGATTTCTATAGCCTATATACACCCCGGTCTATAAGGAATAATTGTGCCAAATTTCATCGATATTGGTTCAGCGGATTCGCCGTGGAAGAGTAACAAACATACATCCATACTCACAAACTTTCTAGTTTATAATAATAGTAGGAACTAGGATTGGAATCTAAAGTGACTAGATACCAAAAAGGGATAAAAGTTAAATATTTGTTTATTTTATTACCACTGACCGATCGCTAGTCTTCGTTAATTAAAAATTTAACTCTTATCCGTGCGATTTTTAGAACACTATCGGTCAAACTTGGTAGGGTCCGTATGTTGGAGGTAAAAGAAATGAACAGTATTTTTCTTCGCGAAATACAATTAGAACGGACACATTTCTCGTTAACGTCGTGTGTGGTGCAACAATTTAGAACGCTCTTGGATTTCATTAATAAAGTTTCAGCGCTATTCTTCTTAGCGTTCTGCGCGTTTAAAACTTCAAACGTTTTGCCGGCGGGTGAAGAAAGATGAGTTTATATGGTTTCGTTTATGACGAAGACTTACAATTTCAAAGGGTCTGTTAGTTATTTATTTTTTAATTATATTTTTCCTCTTTCTGAACTTTATATTTTTTCATCAACATCTTATATTTTTGACACATTAAGATTTTTTGTTTTCAGTAAATTGCTTTAAAAAAAGTTTTGTTGCAAATTGCAATAAAGCGTAGCGTAACGCCTGCAAAACTCGTGAGTGTTAAATAGACCCATAACTTAGAAAACACTAACTTTTTCAAAATTAATAATACAATTATTTTACTATAATCCGCAATAATAAATAGACAATCTATCTACCTGTCCTTATCCCACTCTAAGTGGGGTCGGCACAACATGTTTTTCTCTTCCATTCTGTCCTTTCTTTCGTCAACTCTGGCGCCACTCCTTTTACATGCATATCATACTTCACACAATCCAACCATCTCTTTTTAGGCCTCCCTCTAGGCACATATCCATCCACATTCAAATTTAACACGTTTGGTCACATGATTTTCATCCCTCCTCATTACATGTCCATACCATTTCAATCTTGCACTTCTCGTCTTTTCTATAATGGGCGCAACTTTCAGACTTCCCCTTATATACTCGTTTCGTATTTTATCCAGTTTTGTCACACCACACATCCACCTTAACATTCTCATCTCATTTGCAATAATAAATAGACAATATATATTGCTAAATATGGATTATCGGTTCTCATATCTAATGTCACTTTTATTTAATATATAATAATAATAAACGTTTATTCACAGATTTCAATTGAATATAAACATTTTTTTGGTCTTATAAAACTCCTAGCTAGGTTATAAAATAATATGTGTTAAGGATTAACAGGCCTATTCCAAATTTAGTATGTAACAATGTTTTTGTACAATATATAGTTTTTCTTCTTTGTCCAAAGCTGCTAACTTTAAGTTATACAAGTTTAATTAAACGAAAAAAATAAGTTAGATTTAGATTACTAAATGTAAAACAAAATAACATGGAATGTATACCTCTAGATAATTTTATATTTAATATTTATTTATACTACTTACAAGATTAAAATTTGCAATTAACATATTAAGGGAATTATATTTCCTCTCTTCTTCGTCCGAGCCGTCAATATTTATGTCGAAACAGAAAAATTTCATAATAAGGAATTAACCTTTCCTCTCCAAATCTACTGAGCCTTTCTAAATATATAAAGTAACATTGTGTATGGGAAAGTTTTTGTTTTTCGTGTATACATAAATTGAATGGCGCGTTATTTTTTTGACAACCGACCCCTGGTGTCGGGGTGAAATGTGATTGAAATTAAATTTGGCTGTAAGCGAAAGCCGTTCAACCTTTTGAATAATGCAAATGGATTATTGTACTGCACGAGTGCGTGATGTATTCTGAATTTCATATTTTTTAATTTCCTGCCGTTCATCTAAACAACCAAATTGCCCTAGCTGTAACGTTTGTAGCAACCTTGACGCGTAAGCGGATTTTGGGCTAAAGGTGACGGTCGACCATTTTCGTCACAAATTTTGTTACCGCGACATTGTGTAACATTACTCATTTTTTTTCTTTTGATCGGGTACACTCTTGTTTAATGTTTTATTTTTAATATCTGGGTGACCGAACCTTGCTCGGTAATTTTATACAAAAAAAATAAATAATAATAATAGGGTAGGTAGGGCTCGATCCTAGGTATTTCATTTCTCGCGAACGCCCATTCTCCGAATAAGCTACGCTGACTTGACAGTTAATGGCAAAAATTCAATTCAATATAAATTTTAGTATTTTTTAATGCCCAAAAACAGACAAATAATGTCTTAAATAATGAGCTAGATCGATTTTTCTCCTCAAAAACCCCACTGCTGCATTTCAGGAAAATCGTTGGAGCTGTTTCCGAAATTCAGAAAGTATAAATATATATACAAGATTAACTTATTTAAATATTAAAGATAGATATATATGGGAAACTTAAACACACGGTCATCCGTCCCCAAAGATTCCGTCTGAGATTCCGAAAAATAATATATATATATACATATATATATATATATATATATATATATATATATATATATATATATATATATATATATATATATATATATATATATGTGTGTGTGTTTGTGTGTGTGCGTGTGTGTGTGTGTGTGTATATATCCGGAATCTCAGAAACGGCTCCAAATCTATATATATATATATATATATATATATATATATATATATATATATATATATATATATATATATATATATATATATATGTGTGTGTGTGTGTGTGTGTGTGTGTGTGTGTTTGTGTGTGTGCGTGCGTGTGTGTGTGTGTTTGTGTGTGTGCGTGTGTGTGTGTGTATGTATATATATACTCGTATATATGATATTTATTGTAAATACTTATAATTTTTACACTGGGACTTAAAATGTGATCTGATTATCCCCTACATGCTGAATTTCATGAAAATCGTTGGAGCCGTTTCCGAAATTCAGAAAGTATAAATATATATACAAGATTAACTTATTTAAATATTAAAGATAGATATATATGGGAAACTTAAACACACGGTCATCCGTCCCCAAAGTAACTTAATACTTGTGTTACCTATAACACAGACAACTGGTGAATACATACATATATATTTTTTAAATACATACTTAAATACAAATATACACCCAGGCTCAAAGACCAACAAATTCATTTATAGAAAATGTTAGCCCTCGGTGGGAATCGAACTCGCGACCCGCGGAGCTTAAGGCAGGGTCACTACCCACTGCCCCAACGGGCCAGTCATATAGATATAGCTATAGTTAGATGGAATATTATTTTTTTGTTGTCGCGTGCCGTTTCGTATATTGTAATCCATTTATCAACGGTCGAGCCGTTTAATCTATGCGACATGACGCGTAAATTTTTTTTTCTCTGGACTGGGGACACTCTTGTTTAGTTTATTCAGCTCGCTGTATGGCCCCCGGCTTAATCTATTTTTTGTTTGGATGTATTCGTTTGAAATATTATTCAAATGCTTGATTGCACAATGCGTATGTACGCTAGGCCAGAAGTACTATCGCCAGATTTATATTGTCCATCATCCTGCTATCCTTATCCCACTCTAAGTGGGGTCGGCACAACATATTTTACGATCGACCGCCTGCCTGACGTCAACTTACTTTAGTCCTATTTTACGATATCTCGTAAGAAAGAGGGTGGTATATTCTACTCAACCGGATACCACACGGTGGGTCAACTTACCTTAGTCGCATTTTACGACACCTCGGTAAGAAATGAGGGCATCGGTTTAGGCGTTCCGGAGAATGTACTATTAACCTAAATCTTCTTCAAGAATTGTATTTTAAGAAAAATCTTGCAAAAATCCGTTAAGTTGTTTTTTGAGAAAATCGTTCACATACAGAGAGACAACTTTTGGAGTCTTCGTTTTATATTGTGTATGGGTTTATTAAAAAAGTATAAAGAATGATTCTTCTTTTTCACAACAGTAACGATAACAGACGGACCGAAAATATTCAAAACCCGGGCTCGAATCCCACAAGTCATCGACGCCTATATTCTTCTTTTATTTTTTTAAATTGTTTTTTAATATCTTTTGAAAAATATAGAGCAAGGCTTGGTTACCCAGGCACTAAATATTAAATAGGGAAATTACGAATTGTCGTCTTTGAAAGTTAAATTTAAAAAAAGTTTCAATTAAAAATAAAATTTAATTTTACTTTGACAACTAATATACTATCTCGACGAAATAATTTAAAACGCTTTCAGCTATTCAACGCTATCTCAGAAAATTATCTTTCGCAAAAAATAGTTTAAGCGAGCGAACTATTAAACTTCGCAATTGCTACAGTTAGGTTTACCATATTTTAACGATATCCAGGAATGTGTTGAAAATTTATTGTTTCGGTGATGTATTACCTCCTAGTTTAGATTATGTTTTTTTCTGTGGTTTAATGTCTGTTTCAAGAATATCATAATATTAATGTGCCTTATAAATATTGTAGAAATATTTATATAAATATTAAAATAAAAAAAAACTTTCGTTATATTTATAACATCATATTTTACACAAAATCAAAGGGAATCACAAAATATTTTAAGTTATAGAGTTTTTAATTTATCAAGGGTTTGTGTTTAAATTATAGTATTGTAATAATACAGCCTAAAAGCCTACTGTGTTCTACAACAGTTTTGGTAATTGGATTATAAAGAATCACAACTTAACTTTTCAAAAGTTTACCAAAATTAATATTGAAATATTGAAATAAGCATAATTTTTATGATCCAACTTCACTGCTTTGTATAGAGAAACTAATTTTTCTTTATAAAGGCCTTCGTTGTCATATGGATTAGTTGAATATGCTTTAATAATTTCGAATAGTCTGCTATACGAAAGTCTTACATTTTTACTGGTCCAAATAAATAATCTATAGAATTAGGTGTTACTTTGCGGAGATCCATTAAAAAAAAGTAATAATAAAATTATTTTGCTATAATCCGCGATGAAGTCGGATCGCGGATCGATTTATCGTGTATTTTATTATTACTTTTGGTTCCAAATATATCAATATTTCCATGATCATAATAACTACATGTATAATAAACTCGTGAAAATGACATAGTTTTAAAAAAAATATCCATAGTCCGGATGCAGCTGTTACTATAACTTGAATCTGTCAGCGGCTTTAAAATCTTGTAGTTGCTTCAACTCTATAAACTTATTACAGATTTGTAGTGATCCTAAAAAAAAACTATGTCCATATTTGGCTACCCTATTTGGAGCGACTGTTTAAATATTAAACTATGGAAATAAACACTTAATAAGTGCAAGTGGAGCTGCACTAAGTGGCGATCCGTGTTATGAAACGAGGTCGTTGTTTTACATAACTGGGTTCTGCTCAGTGTGACATTAAATAACGCGATATTTCTTACTTAATCCCTTACGTTGAACTATTGGCTAAAGAGAAGCCGTCTTGTTCCCACTTCCTACATCCGCACAAATTAGTTTGATTAGTTTTTTAAAGCCTTTATTTTATCCTATTTTTTTAATATGTCTAAATTAATAATTACCACCCTCATTTCTTACCGAGGTTTCAACCTAGAGTTGGATAAGGGCAAGAGGATGATGATGATGATGATGTCAATTTCTTTATTTATCTATTATTTTAAGGACCTCATTGACTATAGAGTTCCTCCATTTTTTCTACGAGTACATCTGCTAGATACATCATACATTGCAGGAGTTTAAAAACACTATTAAAAATAGGCTGATACAGAAAGCCTACTTACTATACTATTGAAGATTATTTAGAAGATAAGAATGTGTGTATATAGCTCTCTTTGAACCTGTATAAGACAGTAATGACTGAATGTAAATAAAATAGTATTAAGAATTATATGTTTAAAAGAGCAACCGCCGAGTTTCTTGCTGGTTCTTCTCGGTAGGAACAGCTTTCCGAACCAGCGGTAGAGTTGACGATTCAAAAGCACTTGTTTACAAGTTTATTTGAATAAAGAATATTTTGGATTTGAATTTGAATACATCCAGTTAATTCCAGCATATTTTATGTTAATTAACCTAGAATATAATGGAATAGAGAAAAGCTCTTTGTATAACAGTGTCATATTTCACCGCAGCGATCAAAGTAATAAGATACGGCGGAACCTTCGCACACATCATGCATATATGTATTGGCAGCCAAATAGGATGGCCGGTGGGGAATAAATGTGATATGTGACAATGTATTCGTTTGTATTTGAATTACTATCACATTTTGCGATGGATAATCTTGGTTTTGATCAAATGTATGATCTGAAAGGCTACAATGTTGTATCAACAAATAACGTTGTATTAACATTATAAAAAAATGGTTATAATGTATTAGTTTGCTCTTGCTTCTTATTCCTTCTTTTTTATATCAGGAAAATCCATTATAGGTCGTCACCGCCAGACGGAAACGAGGGTGGTTATGTCGGACTCTCCCCGACTTAAAACCTGACAGTGTGTAACACGCTGCGGGTGACACATTTTCCCCCATCCCCGCCAACACCTCTGAACCCTAGAGTGAGAACTTCTGGATCGAGGCTTCTCAAAAAAGTGGCCCTTCCATCCGCTAATGGTCGATGCATCGGGAGCACCAGATGCATCAACTGCCTCAGGGACCTTTTCAAATGGGCGTCCGATAAACTCCGTTCGTAACGTCCAAGGTTCCCGTTAGGGTGGCATACGATGAGCTTCGGCGAGTCGTCTGCGCTCCGCTCGCCTGTGGCGGATCGCATCCAAGTATTCGACTTCCCGCACAGCCGCCTTCTTCTGCAAGATAACATCCTCGCAAGAAAGAGGCCATTCGTAGCCCACGATCCCTCTTTGTCCACCATGGCGCGAATCACGATGGGCAAGGAGCGATCGTGCCCCACCTTAACGAGCTCCGCCCGCATAATCGCCCAAGCTGGGTAGTCTGCAAACGTATTCAGTGCCGTGTCAAACTCGGCGCCACAGTCGTGGCACTCACCGGACGCTTTGCGCCGGACCACCTGAAGATCCCGCGGAGCGGACCTTGCCAAGGCGCAGGCCGCTTCGCCACAGATGGTCCGGTAGCCCCATATAAGTTTATTTAGTCCGTTTAATTCAGTAATGCGAACACAAATATCGTATTCGAATCTATTAGCTCTATTAATATCGCCGAATAAATTACATTCGTTTCGGCTGATCCATAATTATCGGCATAATGTATTGCGACCACAGTTTATTTGATCGTTCATGCGTGACTGCTCTAATTGCGAATTGCGGTTCTAAATTGAATAGATTTGCTATGTTATTCTCTTTTGGCCAATATTGATTTGATTGACCGTGACTTCCATTTATGTTGCGGTATATATTAAATTGTGATAAAGTGAGGTTCAAAGACATAATAATTGAACAGTGAAATCCCAAATTAAAAAGCGCCCAGCAAGTGGTGAAACAATTTGCTTCCTCTAATTGATGTTATAATTAACGTCATCATTTGCCGTGTGGTATCCGGCTGAGTAGAATAGACCACCCTAATTATTTACCGAGGTGTCTTAAAAGGCGACTAAGGTAAGTTGACGTCCGGCAGGCGGTTGGTCGTAAAATACGTCGCCAAATCATATGAAAACATGTTTATAACATGTGGTGACCCCACTTAGAGCGGGATAAGGGTATGGTGGTGATTACTAACAACTAAGACCGCCTTTGCACTTCTGTATGTTCTTATATCTCTGGTTTCTTTTTACTTTCATTTATTACTTTATTTTTCACTTGATACGCAATACAGAAATCATTCTTTTTTTTTTTTGTAAAATAAAATCGAATTTGATTGAACCGGAAATTACATAGGTGCGTGCGTCCTACTTATAAACATTAATATTACTGGAAACAGAATTTGGAATATATCTGTAAGCTCGATTAATTTCGCCGAATAAATTAGAATCGTATCGGTTAATCCATAATGTATGACTATTTGTTTGCCCGTACGCAATAGGCCTAATTGGAAATTGTATCGCATTGATTTGCAGTACTTAATTTTTTATTAATTATGGTCTATATATTTTTGATTTTCAACACTAAAATCTGATAATAAATAATAAATAAATATATGGGACACTTACACACACGGTCCTCCGTCCCCAAAGTAAGTAACTTAATACTTGTGTTATGGTAGACAGACAACTGGTGAATATATACTTATATATTTTTAAATACATACTTAAATACAAATATACACCCAGGCTCAAAGACCAACAAATTCATTTATAGAAAATGTTGGCCCTCGGCGGGAATCGAACCCGCGACCCGTGGAGCTGAAGGCAGGGTCACTACCCACTACGCCAACGAGCCAGTCATTGATGTTTGTATATTAATAGGTAAAGGCAATATAACCTTATATAAGTGTAAGGAGTTTGGATCAACGCGATAAATTGCAAATTAAGACATATTAGGGAGCACTGTGTAAATTAAAATTGAGTTGAAAGTAGTGTTGAAATGGGGGAACCATGTGTCTCTTTATATGGGGGTCACGGCTTCAAATTCTTCAAGTTTTCTATCGCAACGTTTATGGTCAATTGATATTTAATTCATTATATGTTTTTAATTTAGGAAATTATCGTAATATAAAGGTATTACGATAATCATCATCTTCCTGCCCTTATACCACTCTAAGTGGGGTCAGCACAACATGTTATAAACATGCTGTCACATGATTTGGCTGCGTTTTTACGACCGGCCGCCTGCCTGACGTCATCTTACCTTAGTCGTATTTTAAGACAACTCGATAAGAAATGAGGGTATATAAAGGGGGAATATAAAGGTATTACGATAATTTCCTAAATTGAATGTGTATAATTTTAAAAATACGCTCAAATTATCAATCTTCATTAGTTTAACGTTGTGGCTTCAAGCTCTAATCTTTTTGTCTCTAAAAAATAAAGAATGGCTACACCCCCTCCAGGCAGATACTATAAAGTGCCGTACTGGCGATGTCTTTAGTCTCCAATAAGTATAGGTAGGTAAGATAGCGGCCTGTTGCTCTCCCACTGCTGGGAATAGGCTCTCTTTTCGGTTTACTTGAGAAGGATTGGAGCTAAAACCTACGACGCTCCAATGCGGATTGGTAGGTTACACATATCTCCACAATTCTCTAGAGATATGCAGGTTTCTTCACGATGTTTTTCTTGTAATTGAAATTGTAATTATAAATTAGAAACATAAGTTTTAATATAAAAACTTATTGGTGTCCGCCCGGGTTTGAACCCATGATCGTCTCTAGAAATTCACACGGTTGCACAATCACAATTATTGCATAAATTAATATAAAAATGATAAAAAAAACAATGTGCAAGATAATAGGGGTTTTTCGATTATATAAAAAAGCGATTATATATTTTACTAACAAAGTACAAGCTCGTACTTAAATAATATTCAACAGCAACCGAGTAAGGTAAAATCAATTAGGAATATAATCTATAATCTAAATGTTACGTTAATTACAAGCTACCACGGCTTACAACAGTAACTATATTAATTATAAATTACATGCCGTTGATGTTTCGTTTAATTATAAGGTAGAAATTTCCATTCGCCTATTATATACTAGGCGATGTTAAAGCGCCTACGAAGTTACTCGCTCTAGAATTAATAAAATTCTAATGTTTATATAAAATAGTTAGGAACTTAATCATCATCTTCATCCTCCTGCCCTTATCCCACTCTAAATAGGGTTGGCACAACAAGTTATAAACATGTTGTCATATGATTTGGCTACATATTTTACGACCGGCCGCTTGCCTAACGTTAATTTACCTTGTATGATGAAGTTGTATTTACGATACCTCGATATTAGGGTGGTCGATTCTACTCATCTGGATACCATTCGGTGGGTCAAAATACCTGAGTCGCCTTTTGCGACACCTCGGTAAAAAATGATGGTGGTCGATTCTACTCAAACGGATACCACACAGCCAGTCAAAATACCTTAGTTGCCTATTACGACAACTCGGTAAGAAATGAGGTTGGTACTATTCTATTCCGCCGGATACAACACGGCGGAGCAACTTATTTTACTCGCCTTTTACGACACCTCTGTAAGAAATGAGGGTGGCCGATTATACTCAGCCGGATACCACACGGTGGGTAAAATACCTTAATCGCCTTTTACGACTCCTTGGTAAGAAATGAGGGTGGACGATTATACTCAGCTGGATACTACACGGTGGGTCAAAATACCTTAGTTGCCTTTTACGACACCTCGGTAAGAAATGAGGGTGGCCTTTTCTTCTGAGCTGGATACCACACGGCTTCGTATTACTTGTAAATTATACAAAATCACGCAAATTCGTATATATGCATGCACGTATATATTCAAGCACACACACATACTCACGCACACTAATTTATTATGTGTATAAAATAGAGGGTTCAAGTTTATTTTACTTCATATTGCTGTACCTATATACAACAAACAAAACCGCAAAATCATTAACAGTCTGCAATAAACATAAAATGATTATAAAAAAAATTCTAATCAACAAATCCACTTACGTAAATTACAGCCTGTTTTAACAATAAAAGATAAAAATGATAATTAAAATAGAAAAGTAAAAGCGGTTTGGCTCTCAACTTCCGAGTTTATTCCGTGCCATTCCAACATCTATAAAATTAAACAAAGCCACTAAGCTAATTTACAGCCTATAATAAACATAAAAGAGAGTAACTTTTGGATACGGGATCGCTTTTGCGTGCTCTATAAGCTGGTCGAAAATTACGTCATTACAAATTATGAGATTATATTAATAGCTTCATATATTTGGCCAATGAAAACAGTAATAATGTAGCGTTGAAAAAGTACGTAAGTCGTTTGTGGGTCTAGGTATAAGATTTTAGTACTGGGGTATTTTTTTATAGATATAAATTTATATAAATTGAGAGCTGTAATACGATGACCCGACGCACGTGCTGTCGGGGGCGGGAATGCGTGCTATTCACGAATACGGAAAGCATCGCGGACAGACGACGGGTTCCTCACGGCATTCCAGGTATGGATGTGCCGGACGGAGGATGCACCGTCTCAGACGCGCTAAGGCGTAGTGTTCCAGTAGGATGCACTTTAGAGCCCTAGGATCTGATAGCGATGTCGATCTAATAACATAATGTATGGGGACTTCTTATATTACTATGAAAGCACTTCGATAGCGCGGAGCAAACGATCAGTGGCGCCATCTAGTTCTGAGTGCGGAATCACGTGTTGCTAGTACGTTGTGTTACAAACTCCCCCTCTGTCCACGAAGGCGTCCCGACGAGTAGGACAGGATAAAAATTGTTTCCTCGGATGCCTCGGCCACTTCGTATCGATGGTATTGAGTAGTTTCATTCTGGCTTGGTCTGGTAGTGATCCGTTGGATATTCATTCCGTCCCTTCTTCTGGACAAAACTGCAGAAGCCGCCATGGTGACATAAGGTTGAATGATGCCTCTCAACCATTTCGTTAAGCGATGCAGTGGAACAGATATAGGCGTATGTATTGTCTTTCGTAACAGTATATCGCTGAAGTTGATATGTTTGCCAATGTGTTCTATTGATTTAGGTTTCTTCACAATACTCGGCATTTCTTCGGTTCATAAAATTTTCTTTGAGCCACCCTTCGAATGCGCGTTGGTCGCTAGTTGGTAATACGACGAAGTGCGAAACACTTTCGTACAGATGTAGTGTTATTATTTCTAATGTGTCCCCGGTGTCACGGATGAGTCCTTCACAATATTCCTGGTAAGGATGTGTTAGAAGATGCTCTGTTTGTAGTTCGCTGAACTGTTGTGTTCCAGTTTGGATGCACTATAACTGCGATGCTTGGGATCGATAGCTAATTCCAGTGGATGTTTCTCTTCTCCCTCCCCCTGGACAAGAACTTCTTTCAGGGTCACTCTTCGACGTCGAGTTGTGCGTCAGATTGTATGATGTAGTTAGGGCCTCTCTTCAGCTGCGAGTTTGTCGTCAGATTGTACTCAGAATCGCTTTTCGGCTGCAAGTTTGTCGTCAGACTGTACTCAGGGGCGCTTTTCGGCTGCGAGTTTATCGTCAGACTGTACTCAAGGTCGCGTTTCGGCCCCACGTTGGGCGCCAAATTGTAATACGATGACCCGACGCACGTACTGTCGGGGGCGGGAATGCGTGCTATTCACGAATACGGAAAGCATCGCGGACAGACGACGGGTTCCTCACGGCATTCCAGGTATGGATGTGCCGGACGGAGGATGCACCGTCTCAGACGCGCTAAGGCGTAGTGTTCCAGTAGGATGCACTTTAGAGCCCTAGGATCTGATAGCGATGTCGATCTAATAACATAATGTATGGGGACTTCTTATATTACTATGAAAGCACTTCGATAGCGCGGAGCAAACGATCAGTGGCGCCATCTAGTTCTGAGTGCGGAATCACGTGTTGCTAGTACGTTGTGTTACAGAGCTCAAATTATGAGTTGTTATCTATTCCTGCTATTACTCCCCCAAAACCCAAAATGCTCAATTCCAGGAAAATCTTTGGAGTCGTTTTCGAGATTCCGAATATAAATACACACACACACACACACACACACACACAGACACACACACGCACACACACACACGCACACACACACGCACACACACACATATACATACAAGACTAACTGATTTAAATATTAAAGATAATAAAATTCCGCAATCACACTATTAATAAAAGGCTAATACAGAAAACCTACTTATACTATTGAGGATTACTTAGATGATAAGAATGCGTGGACGTAGCTACTCTTCGAACTTGTACAAGTTAGTAGTGACTAAATGTAACTAATTATAAGAATTATATTTTGACAAGAGCAACATCCGAGTTTTTTGCTTGCTCCTCTCGGAAGATTTGATGATTCAAAAGCAGTTGATTACACGTTTACTTAAAAAAAGAATATATGAATTTGAATTTGACCCCGGACATTTTTATTTTAAATATGGAATTACATACTTGTGATACCTACCTGCGACATCGTTTATTTTGTATGTGTGTATGTACGTGTGATTTACATGTTATTTATTCGGAATAGTTCTTGGAATCGAGGTGTTGTAAAAGGCGACTAAGGTAAGTCGACTCGCCGTGTGGTATCCGGCTGAGTAGAATAGACCAACCTCATTTCTTACCGAGGTGTCGTAAAAGGCGACTGAGGTAAGTTGACCCACCGTGTGGTATCCGGTTTAGTAGAATAGACCGACCTCCTTCCTATCGAGGTGTCGTAAAATACAACTGAGGTAAGTTGACGTCAGGCAGGCGGCCAGTCGAAAAAATGCAACCAAATCATGTGACAGCATGTTTATACCATGTTGTGCCGACCCCACTTATAGTGGGATAAGGCAGGAAGATAAATATAAGTTCTTAGAATCTTTGGAAGAACTATTTAGAACGTGTTGTAAATTATAACAACTTTGAATAATTACAGATATCAGAAATCGATCTCTGAAGTTGAAGATAAGTACTGTTCAGCCGTGCCTGAGCATTTCCCCGTAAATTTATTAGCGAGTCATAGAAATTAAACAATAACACTGTTCAGTGCTTAACCGAGCATAATTTACTTTGAATGATTATGAAAATTAGGAATTGATCTTCGATATTCATAAAAGGCTTCAGACTTGTCTTTGGTAAGAAATTTATTATGAGGAAAAAGTTCAAAGGGTTACGAACGTTATAAAACAGAACGGTAATGAAGACAGTGTTGTTAGATTTCTCTTTAGATGAATGAACGAGGCTAGGTCATCTACTTTGTGACTTCAAGAGGTCACGGAAAACGGATCAATTCTTGGGATGACAAAATTGTCCTATACACGTCCCATAGTGGACAAGTTAGCAGCTAGATTTTATATAAAAAAAAAGTAATCGCCGAGTTTCTTGCTGGCTCTTCTCGGTAGGAACAGCTTTCCGAACCAGCAGTAGAGTTGACGATTCAAAAGCACTTGTTTACAAGTTTATTTCAATAAAGAATATTTTGAATTTGATGCGATAGCAATGAATTTTAGAAAAGAAGCTGTCATAGCGCCTGGTCTTGACAAAGCAGAGACCCCAGTTGACTGTAGAGACAGATATAATATCGGTGTTACAATGGGTATAAAACAAGAACAGATAATTCTAACAATAAACTAGATTGATGCCCGCTCGAACAAAACTGTTTTGTAAAAAAATAAAAACATAGAACACAGTGGTTATCCTTCATAGATTATTATCAGCGCGGAAAGGTTGAGTATCGTGCACCAAATTGCCTCCGAGGAAACGCGAACGTAAAAAAAAAGAAAATAAGGCGACATCCGTCCGCGCCGACGGTCATTACGGTAATGCGAGACTAAACTTGATTGATGACAGAGAATCCCTAAAGCCTAGTTCAGATTATGCTATAATTTTTTACCAGAGCGGCGAGTAATTTAAACACTTAACTTAAAGTGTATGAACAGCGTTTATTTGCAAGTATTGGTTTAGTTCATTTGTCTACTTAATTTAATCGAAATTTCTTATCTTAAATAGTCATAGTTTGCTCTTAAATACGCTGAAATTTTAGTTGCAACCTTAAGACGGAATTATCCACCAATTGCAAATATTGTTGTTCAGATATTGATGAGTTTAAAGCGGATTTTTAGATGAATCTGTGGTTAATGGTAGTTATCTTGGTAATTTCATAATATGGATATACTTATTTTCGTTTCAATCTCGTACTACTTTCTACTAAAAATAGGTTTTCAAGGCTGTACGAAATATTAAGAGATTTAATTTTTCTAACAAAGCAGTGTAGCAATGTGATTTTTCAAAGTAGGAAATTGAAGGTCTGTAGTGTGCTGCCCAAATGGGGACCTCCGGTTGATCCGAACGGGGTTTATCGGACGCTCGCTGGAGTTAGCGAGGGAGGGGCCAATGTTTTAAGAGGCATCACAGTAGATTAGCAATGGTCAAAGTGATAATAGACCTTAAAGTTCTGCATAGCCACTACTCCCGGAAGAAGATGATGAGGCCCTACCAGGATAGACGCTCTCAGGGGTACTGAACCGCTGCTGGCTAAGAAAGGGGTAATGTGGACAATGTTACCCTGGCCCTGCCACCAGCAGCGTGGAGCACTGTAAGGATTTTAGTCGATATGAGTCCGATATACCCGCCGCTCGTCGCCGTCGCGACGACCGATAATGGATTTTCCTAACTGGAGTGTGTTATAGGTTACTTTGTATACAAAGCCGTTTGTAGTATAAACAGAAAATGTAACTAAGGAACCCTTAGCACTTAGTTCGACACGCACCTATCCTCTATTTCATATTACGTAACTTGTACATTAGTAAAGAATGATTGATTATCGTTAATTAAAACATCTCACACACGAGCCGTTTGTTTCGCTTGAATACGGAAAATGACCTAATTAGTTCGCTGAGCTAATGAAGCGGTAATAGCTTGGACGTGTCGGTTTCAGGCTTGCGTGACATCAACAATCTGTTATGAATGCTCATTGTCACATGACGCTTCAGCTGATCTGAAACACGCGTGTTATCTCATACATTATTCGAACGCGTAATTGTATGTGATATAATCCGCTGTTTGTACGTGTGCGCGATTCGGTCAGCTCCAATGTGAATTGAAAATAGTATTGTATTGATGACAAGTTTTGGAGCCTTGACGTTATTAATGATGATTGAACCTGAATAAGGATACATTACATTTAGCCTACTATACTGCTGATACAAAAAGCCTACTATATACTGTTGAGGACTATTTAGACGATAAAAATGCGTGGATATAGCTACTGTCCGACCCTTTACAAGAAAGTAATGACTTAATGTAACTATTTATAAGTAATATGTTGATAAGAGCAACCGCCGAGTGTCTTGGTGGCTCTTCTCGGTAGGAACAGCTTTCCGAACCAGCAAGAGAATTGACAATTTATAATGTCCTAGTCCGGCTGTGAAGGCATACTAGACGATAGACATATAGACATGTTCGCACTTAAAACATGCATGGATATGTGCGAAAACATAAACATATGTTAAAATTGTGGATTATATGAATGATCGATGCAGGTTCTAAATAATTTATCGTTCTAAATAATACTGCAATTTCAAAATTATTGTAAATTTTAATTGATTTATTTAATTGAATAATTGATTTTGAAATTTGAAAATTTATAGATTGCTTATCAATGGAGTTAAAACCAGTTCTTGTAATAAAGCTAAGAAGTCGATTTTAGTTTAGTTTTGTTCTTTGTTTAATTTGCCTTAATACACAATCAGGCACAATTAAAGGAAGCGGTAATTATGGGTGTGTAAAAAACCGTGGTAGACGAACCGTTGTACCAGGTAACCTTATTATAGCGGATACAAACCTAAGTTCCGGGTTCGAACACCTTTTCATCTGCTTAAAAAATCTACGATTAACTAATGTTCTCGTATTGTCTTACGCTTTTCAGTGAAGGAAAACATCGTGACTATCGTATCTCTGGGAGGGTCATATGAATCCCGCTTTGGAGCAGCGTCGTGGGTCTAAGCGCAACCGTTCTCTTTTTTAATGAAAGAACGCCCTTTTCTAGGACGGTAACGCTCGGCTATATCCACTGAAAATCTTAGATGTATTGTATACAAGCAACATCTACGAACTCGTGCGTCTACTAAATTGTTGGAATACCTTTAATTATGGAACAATTATTTTAAAAAAAATCATTTTTATACAATATGTTAGCCCGGTATATAAAGTGCATTTGTGCCAAATTTCTTTTATGTGACTATCACAGTGTTTCCCAACCATTTTTGTGCCATGCAATAAACATTCCCCCGTGTGGGAAACACGTTGGAAATCAAGAACGTTCGTTTCATTACAAATTTCAATTACAATTTCATGAACCTGCTATCAACTATTATATCAATCTTTAGTATTACCAATCAATGTGCGTAGTGACAATCTCGTACATTGTGCAACATGTCGTCCTTGTAATACTCGTGTCGATAGTTCTAGAACTATACTATCCTATTAGGCGAGACGCGACCTGACATGTAACGGACATTAGCCTTTACATTATCATTAGTATGTGATGGCGACGACTTAAGCGGACAAACGAAATCTCAAAATTACGGTCGAAATCTGTACATATTATAAAACGAAGTCCCCAAAAGTTTATAGAATTAGGCGTTACTTTGCGGAGATCTATAATACAAAAGTAATAATAAATATTATTTATTAGATTATAGCAAAATAATTATTACTTTTTCCCCAAAAGTTGTTATGTGATTGATTTTCACAAAGTCTAAAGAATGGATTTTTCTATATATTTTTTACGGTTTTTATCATAAGACTAATAGTACCTATATTCTCTCAAAAAAATAAGTTGACCTTTGCACACTTTTTTATATTATTTATATTTTTCTAACGTTATTTACGCACATAAATAAAAATAAATACTAAGGTAATAGTAAAATATAAGGTAATAATAAAATTATTTTGCTATAAACCGAGTTGAAGTAAAATAGAAAATATATATAATGCTAAATGTAGCGTGGACAATCCGTTTTCATACATGAAACATGCAAGATTCGTAAAAACACAAGCAAAAACCTTCACCACCGCCACCATAATACACTAGCACTACACACTTTCATTATCACAAACTCATCGATTGTCCACTTTGTGTCACAGTGGATTGTCCACGCTACATTTAGCATTATATATATTTTCTATTTTACTTCAACTCGGTTTATAGCTAAATAATTTTATTATTACTTTTGTATTTATTTGTATTATGGATCTCCGCAAAGTACCGCATAATTCTATAAATTATTTAAAAATAAATAAATATTTTCTAAAAGCTTTCAACCGATTTTGATGTGTTACACTGGAAGATAGGAGGTTGTGGAACATTGTGTAGACTAATTTTGTCTTAAGATTCCCGCGGGATCTGGATTAAAAACTTTTTGGCACACTGATTTTCATACAGCAGATTTCCGAACCAGCAGTAGAGTTCACGACTTAAAGTTAAAAATTACCTCGAATAAAGAAAATTTTGAATTTGAATTGATGCCTACTTAGTATTTGAACCCGTGAATCTCTGTGGTAACTGTCACGGGTCTCTCCTATCTCGCCTATTACGACTCTGATTCATCATTCTGTCATTTTTTTATTCGTAAATTGTCTCCGCGGCCCGATGCGGATGACGACGGCGACGACGAGGACGACGCGACGGGCGAAAGGGCGAAAACACCGGACACGACACCACCCGAACGAGGACTACCAGAAGACGACTTTGAGGTCTGGGAGCTACCATTCCCAGACCTCCCCACCGAACAAGACATCCATTAGGTCACCAAGGTGACCTGGGCTTAGGGCCCAAATACCGACACCGTTAGGTCACCTAGGTGACCTTGGTCCACGGCCGGAATACATTACACGGCCGGCTTAAGTGCCCGCGAGGAGATGCCCGGGTAGAGAGGATTTCCTCGAGACCCGCACCCCGTTTACCCCCACCCGGGGAGTAAGCGAGAAGACCCTGCTGCTGCTTATTCGTAAATTATTGTGGATCAATTAATACATTTACTTGCATCGTGTAGATTTCGCAATGCAAAACGTTTCGAACATGGAGTCACTTTTAGTGAAAGGACTACATTCACTTTGTTTCGTAACTGGGATACAATTACTATTTATTATTTGGAGGAAATTCGATTAGCAAAATGTAACGAGTTAATGTAATACCACATACCAGAGAGGAATTTATAATGAGAATATTAACAAATTAAGTAAAGTTTTAAGTACCTGGATTACCGAACCTTGCTCGTTAATTTTTTACAAGATAAAAAAAAACAAGATAAAACTTCAAAAAATATATTCAGTAGGTGGGGTTCGATACTAGGTATTTTCGCCGCCGCTCGTTCCCCTAATAAACTACCTAAGCTGACTTTACAGTTTAAAACAAAAATAGTGTTTTATATTCAATGTTATTTTAGCATTTTTTCAGTAACCGAAAACAAGGCTAAAACGACATTTTTTTTAAATGAAATCTAGCTAGATCGATTATTCGATTAATTCATTTAAATATTAAAGATAAATACTATGTGATATATTTATACGTTGTTTATTATACATTTATATATTTCATGTTTTGATAATTAGGCAAAAATAGACTCTAAATGTTTTCTTCTTTCTTCTGCCCCTTATCCCACTCTAAGTGGAGTCGGTCCATTTTTACCCTTCCATTCTCTGCTATCATTCGTCAAATCTGACGATACTCTTTTGACACTTCTTCTTTTATTCTTTTTTCTTAACAAAGTAGAATCTAAGTGTATGGTAAATAAAAAAAATATTTATGCTGAGCAACAACACAGGCGAGGAACGGATAAGAGAAATGGCACAAAAACAAAGGTGGAAACTTTACACGTAGAATATTTTTCTACTAGCATAAACTTCGTAATGAGGTTGGTAAAATAATTGTTGTAACACTAAGAAGGTACGGAAAACGGGCAGCATTAATTAAAAACAGCACCGCAGCCGAGGGCCCGCGGTCAGAGGAAAATGTAACATAAATAATAACATAAGACCAACTGAGTGCGGAATGTATAAAATATAAAAGGGCGGCCGCAAACTTTCGGATTCTCTTTTCCTAACTTTTTCTCGGCGACCTTTTTCCTACCGTTATTTAACTCCGTCTCATTTGCCTTAAGTAAGTCCGACTGAGGCGACTGGGTTATACGTCAGACCTCTCATTTTAAATATGTATGAAGTTATTACTCTTCTGTAGCTGCATCAACAGATAAAGTAACCCTTAACTTTTTCAAATTGGATTTGTCTAGTTCTGTCTTGACGCGTAAAAGTTTTGGCAAAAGTGTGACATGCAATTTAGTTACGCCACAGTTAGTTTGAGCGGTGTAGGGTTCAGAATGTATTATACGAATTGATTTTGTGATATCCTTTTCGAACTTATTTGGTGTCCTTACTTTATGTTAGGTGTTTCCTGGATCAAATATTGTTCTTATTAGTACACATACTTGTGTCTTTAAAGGAAATCAGAATCTTTCGGATATATCTAATTAGTGGCAACATAAATGAATGACGCTTTTATCGCCAACATTATAAGGGAATCTCAATTACGGTCTTTATAAGTTAATGTTATTGAGATTTGCATTTCACCAACAGAGGGAAACGCCATCTTACCTTCTTCTTTTTCAACAGAATTACGTTCGCTCGCTGCTTTTATATTTTTTAGTATCAAGCGGCCTTTACCTTTTTGAGGTCGGCCGTCTTCTTCATAGAGTGATTACCAAAACGTTGCATTGGTAGTCACTCTGACGTTTTCCAGAGAGGGATATCATGGTAACAGGTTGGGACCTCAACGTCCATTTATTTCTTCATCTCCCATTCTCGCTTCAGTTTCAGAAACTAAGCACTACATCAGTAATTTTAGGTTTTCTAGTGATCTAATTATTCCTGGCTTATTACCTAGACATAATAGCAAAGCTCGCTTCATCATATGCCAAGCTATGACTCTATTTTTTATAGTGATAGCAGGATCAGTTTTTGAAATGTTCTCAAAACTGACCATTAGACTTATAACAACAATTTAAAGTCAATGTAACGTTTATATTGATGACGTATATCTCATATATAAGTGTAAGTATTTTTTTAACCGAAAATGTTTCAATTAGGTACAATTTAAAAGCGTCAATTATTATCTACGTTCTCTTGATGCTTTGCGTTTAATTATAAAAATTAAATTATTAATAACAAGTAAAACCAATTTTCAAAGCATAGTTTAACATAATGAATAAACGAATGAAAATTCGTTGAAGCCAAATTGGAAAACGACGCTAAAAATTTCCAGTAAGTTAATTATGAAATCTGCGAACAGAGATAAATTATTCAGCCTAAAAACACAGCGCTCCTCGTTTTAGTTGAGATAAACGCAACAGTAATAGTTTCGCCGGAGTTCAGGGGTATCCATCAAGTTTAGTCTCGCATTAAGCTAACGAGAGTACGGCCATTTGAGCCTCCGCAGGTCCCCACTTTGTCAACTGCCGTTTAATTTGAAATAAAAAAAATCAGCCTCCCTTCACGGTAAACGCTCGACGAGATACAGAGGAATAACTTTTCTATTTCCATATTTTTCTAAATGGAAAATTCTCTCACAATGTTTTACAACTTTGTTTTTCTAATTTTGTATTTACTTAAGTTGAAATATTGTTTCCAAGTAAAAAAAGTTTTCGTTCTTCTTCGTGCGTATACTTTTTGTATTTATTACGATCCTCGGGGGAGACTGGAGTAATATAAAATTATAAGTTTCAACCTCGATATTGCTAAAGTAAATATAATTTCGCAACAATTCTCATAGGATACTGTTCTTTGATTGTAGTGCTTGAGTCAATAACGATTAATATACACTTTGCTGAAATAGTTTGAGCAGTATTATTTTAAGGGTCGTATCGTTTTATAAATTTCTCATCACATTGTATTCAGAGAATTTCATGAACTTTTTGAATGTTTAAAATAATATTGGATGGGATATCGAAGAATATTTTTTGGTTCGGTATACTGATGACTTGACGATCGCTATGGCACAGTTGTTGTGCAAAATCGTACTACTAAGTCATTTGGATTCTCTATACGATATTGAGTAGAAAACGTCAGAATCTACCTTTTTGATCAGTGCGTACTTTTAGGTTTGCAGTCGAGAGAGAGGTTAACTGGAAACCAGAAACCAAAGAAAAATCCCTTTTAAATTCTAACCAATATAATTTATAGCTATTCCGATAAAACTTTCGTTTCTATCGAGATAATTCGACTGCTGGGCTTTTTATTATTTATATTCAAGATATTTTTGGGATGTTTTTGAAATGATTATAAGTCAAAATAATGATCGATCAAATAGAACTCAGAAGCGTATAATTGTTGCCATAGCTTTATAATACTTCAGTCCTAAATTGGCTTATTTTGTAAAATATGATCGCACCTCAACATATATTGTAAAAATACTGTTGGAGTGCTAAAATAAATAAATAGATTTTCACATTCGCTCACAGACCCTAGCAAGTCAAGTTACAAAGCACATAATTTAGAGTGCTCTGTAATTTAGTGCGACAGAAATAGTCTGACACTTTACTAATCGTTGAAACGCTTTTGCAAATAGGTAGTCGGAGCAAATATATTTTCCGCGATGAAATGTTTGTGCGGTAAGCTGAACATTATTCCATTGTTCTATTTGTAGTTTTGTCGGTTTTGCCGAACAGGAAAACAATAGATAACCACACACTCGACCGTAGGTTGTATTTTTCAAACCAACTGAACCAAATGACGCGCCAACCACAAAAGCTCCAGTGCCCCACAATGTATCTTCCCAATGAACTTTTACGTTGAAATAACTGATATATCGCAATGCCGATTGCAACTGAGAGAATTCTTGTATTTTCTAGTTGCTCTTGTGACTTATATTATTATATTTTGAAGTACTGCTCAACCCAAAGTGCGTTCGAGTATCGAACTCGATTTCTGCTCGATTACGTAATGCCAAACAAATATTACTTGAAAATCTTTAAATATTTATGAAGAAATCTGATATCGATGATGTTGATTTTTGCTATGCTTTATTTGGCTTACTTTAATGTGACCAATTCAAAAATGTCTATAGATTTTTTTCGAATTGATTGTAATTTCGGCTTTTACAGCGTAACCGGGCGGGAAACAAATGTCTATAGAAGAATCCTAATGATTTATAGAAGCAGGCGTTACTTTGCCGAATTCCATAGTACAGAAGTTAATATTAAAGTTTAAATAAGATAAGATGAAATCGTTTTTTTTTAGTTAATGTATAGAACCGGCTATACTCACGTCTTATTTTATCGGGTTAGCCCGACTAGTTAGTAGATAAAATAAGACGTGAGTATAGCCGGTTCTATACATTAACTAAGATGAAATCGTAATGTCCAGCATAAGTAAAGCATTATAATTTTGTCGTGGAGCCTAGCCTCCTGATGATGTTTCGGTTTTGGGGCGAAACGATCGTAAAGATTTTTGTAGTGTGTGTGTGGAATGTTGGCGTTGACGGCGTTTTGAGATACGTGTGTTGACTTGTCCTGCATGTATAAGGTATGAATGTTGCCTTCTTCATAGAATTAGCATTACATAGTTTCTCTTAACAATTAGAGCAAAATAATTCTATTGTAACTTCTGAGAATCCTAAAATTTTATGATACGTTTGTTGTTCATTTAGGCCAATAAAGCTGACGTTTACTGCTGGACTCAGGAGTCTTCACGGGATCTCCACAATACACAATCTTGTTTCGCTTAAATCCAGCGGCTCCCCACGACCTATTTAAGGTGCTCAGTCCACCTTTAAGGAGTCACCGACGCTGCGTTTCCCGGTGGGTCGTTACCATTCTAACACCTTAAGACTTACAATGCCCATTGATTCTCCGTAAAATGTCCATAGTGCGGAGAGCCGTTGAGAACTGCATGCATACGCAGTAGCATTGAGTAAAAATGGAAAACAAATTTTGCAACACTGTTATATCAAACAGGATAGTCAGCTGAAACTTCCCCTGATTTTTACGATCGTATCTAGTATTTCTATGACGCCGTGAACAAAGAAAATAAATCACATTCAACAATTACTATCGTAGGATGAACAATACAGCGGCTTTGTGCAAAGTTATCGTGACACTTCCTTTGACGCTCGAAATCCATTGCTTTGAGATGAAAGCATTTCATTCGGGAGTCGTTCAAACGAGTGGCGGATGCAAATCAACCTCATCCTTTCACTTTCAAATCCCTACTATGCTAATATTGTCAAAACTTGTTGGTTTGTTTGTTACTCAATCACGCCTTAAGCGTTTGATGAATCGAAATGAAGTTTCGTATACATACGGAACAACTTTTTTCATTTATACTAATACTAGCTTTTACCCGCGACTTCGTTTGCGTAAACTGTTGTCGTGTGATAGGTTGATAATAGATGGAGCTTTTCAATATCATCCAGCATCCAATTCCTGTAGAATGAACGAGATTTCTATAGCCTATATGTTATTACGGTGTATAAGTAATAATTGTGCCAAATTTCATCGATATTGCTTCAGCGGGTTCGCCGTAAAAGAGTAACAAACAAACATCCATACTCATAAACTTTCGCATTTATAATATTAGTAGGATATACAGCTGAAGAGTTTGTTTGAATGCGCTAATCTCAGGAACTGCTTGACTGATTTGAAAAATTCTTTGAGTGTAAGATAGTCCATGTATCGAGGAAGGCTGTATACTATAACAACACGCTAAGATAAATAGGAGAGGAGCAGCAATAAAAATATTCAAAAACGGTAAAATTTAAAGCTTTCCTTGCGTGCGCTAAGAAAATGGTGAAAGTTATTAGAAAATCTCTTATAATAAGGTCACAATAACAACTTTAATGTTCAAAATTTCAAATTTTGACGCATT
The DNA here is from genome assembly GCA_029227775.1 of Morpho helenor. Lineage (NCBI taxonomy): Eukaryota > Metazoa > Arthropoda > Insecta > Lepidoptera > Nymphalidae > Morpho > Morpho helenor. Next base: position 11,330,056 of record JARGCU010000006.1, read on the forward strand.
GATTTCCATGCGGTCGAAGCTGCGGGCACAGCTAGTTTTAAGATATTTTATTAAGTGCGTTAGCGTTATTAAATCCATACTATTATTCTAAACCAGGGGGCAGCCACTACTTAATTAAACAACTTCTTATGTATTTTTAATATTTTCAAACTTATATTAATTTTAACTTTTTTAATATTTTCCAGTTAAGGTAAGTAAAGAGGTGAATCCACTTTAGAATTTCAAGAAAATGGTACTTCACATTAAATGTATTATTAATAAACTTAAATAACGTTTAGTAAGTACAATAGCATAAAAAAAACGTTCGCTTCGCTTTCATAAATGACACGCCATTATTAATTTTTTATACAGTTTATTTTGCGCTTAATAATTCAATAGCTGTACATCCACCGTAGCTATTATAATCTATTGGAGGCATCTTCGTATTGATACACAATATTTTTCACGTGTTGTTTATTTAAAAGGAAGTTTTTCTCATTATTATATAAACATAGGGATCACATCGCGTTCAATCCGAGTTACCTTTGTATAAGGTTCGACTACAGTCAGTTCGTGAACACGGTGGATGCAACTCTGACGAAACGTCGACCTTTTTTATGTCAGAAAAACCCATTATGGGTCATCACCACCTCATGGGGACGAGCGGCGGGTATGTCGGACTTTCACCGACTAAAACCTGACAATGCTCCACCACGCTGCTAATAGCGGGGATAGGGTACCGTTGTACACGTTGCCCTCTTCCCCGCCAGCAGCAACTCTGAACCCCAGAGTGCGCCACCTCTGGGTCGGGGCCTCTCTAAAAGTAGCCCCTTCCTCTGCTAAACGTCGACCTGGGCCTAACGGCTTCAACACTGGCCAGGCAGATAAGCCTGCCTGAGGCAAAGAGGTATACCCCGCCTAATAAGGAGAAAGCGAGATGACCCTGCTGCTACAATAGGTGTTTAAGAAATCGACATTGCCTAAATAGTGTCAAAAAACCTAAAATAAATTATAAATTGTCGGCGTGTCTCGATTAACTTGACAGTTGTTGAAGTGCATATTATAACGCGTAAGCGACACCACTTGCATGGCGCTTAAGACTTTTTACGCGCGACTTCGTTAATAGCGATAAGCGAGTTCGTTGAATGTTTACTTTGTTTAGCACAGTGTTATAATATTGTAATATCGTCATGAATAACTGCTACGCGTGTAATAAACGTATTAAACCTACTGAAAATATTACATGTTTTCAAACTACGTGTGCTAAGCAATATCACTGTCTCTGTGTCGGCATTCCTGTTGATAAACTCAAGAAACAAACAACATGGGTGTGTCCCGAGTGCCAGACAAAAATTTCTCATCAGGGGGATAACTCGGACACCCCGGTCAAGAAAACTGAGGATCCGATAACAATAAGCACGAATGCGAGTACAGTTACCCTCAGAAGACATCAAATCACGTCAAACCAACAATTGTGTGACTCTCAGGAAATTTCGGGTCAGACTTCAATGTTTATGCAGGCTATCAGAAATGAATTACCTGATATTATAAAGAACTTAATGTCGGATGAGTTCACATATCTAAAAAACAATCTCAGTGAAATTGAAAAGTCTTTGAAGTTCATGTCAGCGAAATATGAAGATGCAATTCAATCGATTACGTCTATGAAAGAGGAGGTTAATAATTTGAAAAAAGAAAACATTTCATTGCATAAAAACATAAAAGAACTGCAAGCTGATTTGAATAATGTTGAACATGACTTAAGCAAACATGAACAATGGGCTCGCTTGCAAAATGTCGAGATACTGGGCATTCCGGAGAACAGTGATGAAGGTTTACCGGAACTTGTAGAAAGAGTAGCGGTAAGAGCCGGTATTTCTATCAGCAGTTCAGACATCGAGTTCGCGCATCGAGTTCAACCAAAAAAAACTTCTGGAGGAAAATCCCGTGCAATTATAGTGCGCTTCAAGTATCGTCGTAGTAAGGATATGTTTCTCTCTGCAGTGCGTAAGTGCAAGAACATGAATACCACCCACGTCGGAATACCAGGTCAGGCCAAAACTATATTTGTGAACGAGCACTTAACGCAACGTAATAAAAAATTACTTTTTTTATGCAAAGCCAAAGTCAAAGAACGTGGTTATCTTTATATATGGACAAAGAATTGTCGTATTTACGTCAGAAAGAACGATGGATCTCCTCATTTGTTAATTTCTTGCGAAAGGGACCTGGCAAAAATTGTGTGATTATTAAGTTATTTTATAAATGGTATTCTGGTAATGTCATGTTGAATAAAATAATTTGTAACACATATCATATATCAAACACACTCACATTCACACATTTATCAATCATCACACTTACATTATCACATTTTCTAGATGACAAAAATGAAAATTATTATTTACATATAGTATGTATATATATAAATCATTTATACAGTATGCGTTCGATACACGTGTATGTATATATCTGTATATGTTCTTACAACACATCTGACTGGATTATAATTTTGGATATTTATAACTTAAATGGCTAATAAGACTAAAACACTTAGTGTCCTGTATCAAAACACTAGGGGACTAAGAACCAAAACCCGTGATTTTTTCAATAATGCATTATGTTGTGATAGTCATATCATTGCAATAACCGAATCATGGCTATGTGAGGGAATCTTTGATTCAGAGCTGTCGAACTCCCGGCACGATATATTTCGTCGTGACCGGGGAGATGGAAGGCGCGGAGGCGGTGTCTTGGTGCTGGCCTCCCGTAATCTTAAAGCTTACCGTAGATCTGAATGGGAGCATGAACAACTAGAATGTTTATGGATAACTATTGAATCTGGCTATATTAATTCCACCTCCAATCTTCACCTGGCGACAATTTATTTACCCCCAGACAACTTACTACCAACTAAATTAAAATATTTTAATGACATGTTAAGTAACATCTTTTCGAATAATGGCAACGATTTGTTCTTGATCTGTGGTGATTTTAATCTTCCCTGTTTAAAATGGACAGAGGACGGGCCCATTATATTAAAAAAAGGTACCTCCGAAACACAGTATACTGCTAGTTTAGTTGTTAACTGTATTAACACGTTAGGCTTTCAACAGCATAATACAGTGTTGAATTCTTTTAATAGTACACTTGATCTCGTCTTAGCCAACTTTAACTCAGAGGTTACAAGGTCGCTCTTTAATATGGTTGAGGAAGATAAATACCATCCCACTATATTAATTGACATAACCGATATTATTATTCCCTCATTACCCAATAATGTCACTAGTAAATATTTATATAAGCATGCTGACTATGACTCAATTCGTGAAATACTTAAAAATTATGACTGGGATTCTCTGCTTCGTTCTACCTCTTTAAATAATGCAACGTCAACTTTTTATAATTTATTGCATGATGTTATTGAAAAATTTACCCCGAAAGCGTTCTTTCATAATAACAGTAGGTATCCTGTCTGGTTCAATAAGGCACTTATTCACATCGTTAAAGCTAAAAATAAGGCTCACAGTGATTGGAAAAAACACAAAAATCCTATTGATTATGACAGTTTTTCTCTCCTGCGAAAAAGATATAAAAACCTCACAAAAATACTTTTTCAAAAATACATAAGTAATGCTGAAAAACAAATAAAAAGTAGTCCTAAAAATATTTACAAATACATAAAAGGAAAACGTAACACAAATTATAACTATCCTCAAAGTATGATATATAACAATGAAATTCACTCTAGCGAAATAGAGATCAGCACAGCATTCTGTAAATTCTTTCAAAACATGTTTCAAACACCATTGCCAGATTACAGTGGGATATCTTTAAACATACAAGAACAATTTGACAATATACCTCAATTGCAAGTTGATGTTGAGTTGGTGTATAAACATCTCATAAGTATAGACCCAAATAAAGGGCCGGGTTCTGATAAAATACCACCAATATTCATTGTCCGATGTGCAGATGTGCTAGCAAAGCCTGTTAGTATACTTTTTAACAGATCTTTCAAAGAAGGCATATTACCTACTACTTGGAAGGAAGCACACATAGTGCCCATTCACAAAAAAGGTCTAAAAACAAAAATTGAAAACTACAGGCCTATCTCAATATTAAATGCACTTAGTAAGATACAAGAAAAACTTGTTTATAATCACATTTATCCTCTTATATGTGGCGCCATACCACTACAACAACACGGGTTTATTAAACGTCGTTCCACTCTTACTAATTTGTCTGTTTTCACGTCTGATATTCTAAGTTACATGGAAAAGCGCATGCAGGTTGATGTGATCTACACGGACTTTGAAAAAGCATTTGACCGTGTGGATCACATCATACTTCTTCGCAAACTCATGGCACTTGGAATAAATGGGGACTTATATCGTTGGATCAAATCTTATATAGTTAATAGGTCGCAAGCGGTTATCGTTGGCAACAATAAATCGGACTTTGTCGAAATCGTATCAGGCGTCCCTCAAGGATCGTTGTTGGGTCCATTGCTGTATTCGCTGTATATTCATGATATTGGAACGTGTATAAAACATTCTAAGTTTCTTCTGTACGCTGATGACACAAAAATTTATAAGAATATTAAATCTGTTGAAGAGTGTTTGCTACTTCAAGAAGATCTTGATCGACTTGTTAAGTATTATGCTAATAATCGAATTACAGTTAATACAAATAAATGCCTCCACATCACATTTACTCGCAACAGAAATAAAATTACCGCAAACTTTCATTTCAATAAGAATGTTATTTCAAAAGTATCCTCTGTCAAAGATCTAGGTGTAACCTTGGATCAGAAATTAACTTTTACAGATCATTTTGATATCGTCTCAAATAAAGCTTACAAACTTCTTGGTTTTATTATGCGCAATTCAAAGCATTTCACCGATATAAACACAATTAAAGTGTTGTATTTTTCTTATGTTCGAAGTATATTGGAATATTGTTCCCCTATCTGGAACCCACAATATGTGACACATAGTCAAAAGTTGGAAAAAATACAACGAAAATTCATTAAATATCTTAATTACCGCACAAACAACTTTCAGGTGGACTATCGTTCCTCTTGCAAGTATTACAAAATTACAACATTAGAAAACCGCAGAATCTTGTCTGATATGATGCTGTTTTACGATATTACTTCAGGTGTCATTAACTGCCCAGACCTGGTATCTACAGTAGTCCAATTATTTGTCCCCCACCGCCGAACACGATATACAAACTTATTTTATGTTCCCTTCAGTCGCTTCAACTACAGCAGCAAAGCGGTCACTCGAAGGCTGCCTAAAACTTACAACAAACGCTTTAACTCTATTGACCCTTTTTGCACGTCTAGAAAACCATTCAGAAAGGCAATTTTAAACAACATTGAGTTACATAACTCATAATCTTCTTCACCAATCATCACAATCATCACATATAATCTTATACAATTCATACACGTCCATATACTTTATAAAAATTTTACACCACATACACTACACATATACCAACACAAACAACCACACTAACACATAACACCATCATACATAATTTTGTTTAGATATTTTATTTTTATTTTTTTTTCCTTGATTTGTTAACTTTAATTTAATTTAAAAATAATGTTCAACTAAAAAAGATTCTTTTTGTTTTTCTATTTAAACTTGTTAATTATATTATGTCTATTACCTACATAGTTTGACTCAATGTTTAATTTAAGAAATGTAATCCTTAATGGCTTATGTTAATATTTTATATTAAGAGTAATTTAGTCATAATAATAGCTGTGGATTTTTTTTTACAAATAAATAAATAAATAAATAAATAAATAAATGTATATGATTTAACACTAGAATTCTTCGACTTAAAAGACACAAACATTTAACCATAGGATCGATATATATTACGTCATTTCCCTCCGTCACGTTTTCAATTAGTGTTTCAGGGGCTGTGCGGATGAGTGGTATTGTATAGTGTTAACGCCTCTATTCATCCCAAGTCGTAAACGTTTCATTCACCATATTGTCAGTGTCCTTTGATCATATCTTACGGTGAACGAGTATATTAAATACTTGCTCATATATTGCTTGTTATTAAATTCTTGTGCTTCCAGTGGTTTTGTGTTCTGTTAATTGAAACTATACTTAATATAAGTTACCTTGAAGTAGTTTTTCGAATGTTTGAACATTTAACACAATGCCTAAGCTTTATCTGTTTTTTTTCTTGAACGTGTGATAGTCTTTTGCTAACAATGAGCTAGTATGTTACTATGCTTGTTGTTATATTTTATCGATTAATTTGTGCTGTCTCTTGTCTTTCTTCTGACTTAGGGATATTCTCGGTATATACCCAAATTTAAACCTGAATATTGTAGCACGTATGTGACACGCTTTTAGGTCAAGGACCTACTTGTATCGCGGTAAAATTAACAACTTTAGAATAATCTACATTATCAGTTAGAGAATGGTAAAGGAATATATACATAGAAAATCTTAAAAATACTGATACATATGTAATACTTTTACGTACAAGTTACAAGTCGTAGACACCTACTTGCAACTTTACTTTTAAGAAATTTGATAAAGTTCTAAATAAATTGGTTCAATCAAGTTATAATAAACCGATAGTTTAAGTAGTATTAGTAGGTCAACTACTAACTGAACGCCGACAATCAAAAGGAAATCAAACGACATAAATAAGTATGATTTTTTATGTATTGTAGATAAGTCTATATATTTTTATTATAAAAATGTTCATTGCTGTGAAATTTGAAAAAGATAAGAGTTGTATTTATTAAGTTAAAAAATTGTCTTTCTTTTGGTTCCTTTTTCAATTCATAACAAAAAAAGTAACGATAATTTTGTTCAAAGGAAGCCACCAGTTGTATTTAAAAGAGATAAAATACTGTTTAACTTATCGAGGAGACCATTTCGTCCATCTTTCGGACCAGCTTCCGCTCTATAATAAGAAAAAATGATTGAGATTGGTTATAGCGAAGATAGCGATATTGATGGTTTTGAAAGAAGCAGATACTGAAATAAGATAAAAAGCTTTTGTATTTTTTAAATGAATTATTTTACCTTGGACTCTCATCTATTATATAACATAGTTATGTACGTTCAATATAACAGTTAAGTATTGAAGCATACCAAATAATGCGTCCTATTAAATAAAATTTAAAAAATTAGTTAATGAACCTAAACTCATGTGCACACTAACACATGCACGTCGATCACGTTATTCTAAATATTAGAATTCGCGGCTAAGATCTAATTAGATCGGAACGACTCAGAAAATTTAAATTCTAAATATTTTTTATTCAAATAGTGGTATCCGGCTGAGTAGAATAGACCACCCTCATTACTTACCGAGATGTCGTAAATGGCGACTAAGGTAAGTTGACCCGCCGTGTGGTATCCAGTTGAGTAGAAAAGACCATTTCCTTTCTTACTGAGGTGTCGTAAATACGACTTAGGTAAGTTGACGACAGGCAAGCGACCGGTCGTAAAATACGTAACCAAACATGTTTATAACATGTTGTGCTGACCACACTTAGAGTGGGATAAAGGCAGGAGGATGATAAGTCGACGAGACAGCAAAAGAGAGAAGAAAAACAAAAGGAAGAAATAATAAAGTAAAAGTAAAATAAATAATAACGATGCCATTGTTAATTTTCCTTACACCGCCAAAGAGGTTGTCAATCATCAGTAAACATGAGATGAAAAGGATTAACTACATAAAATAACGTGCTCTGGAAGTACTACTATATCTTCATCAACGTTTTAATTATATTCGCATTAGTATGGGGGTGGAAATTTTCAACACCTAAACGGGACGTATATCGCATATGAAATGTGAACAATATTGATGATCAAGTTTCCAGTAACCTGAAACCTCTGAATTTGTGGCTGTGCGAAGCCCGAACTTCGTTGTATGTCATATGTAGCTAAGGCTGTGTTTACATCAAACGGGTATATACAAATATATATATATATATATATATATATATATATATATATATATATATATATATATATATATATATATATATATATATATATATATATATATATATATATAATATCTTTTTGCTATTAAAATAGTTCTAACGTTATTAAAGGCTCTCGTATTTTACCCATTGAAAGAGGACACGTTTGCCGAGTAATGGAATGATATCTTTAATATTTAAATAAATTAATCTTGTATGTATATATATAAATATATTTTCCCCATATCGGAAGCGGCTCCAACGATTTTTATGAAATTTGGCATGCAGGGGGTTTTGGGGAGGAAAATTCGATCTAGCTAGGTTTCATTTCTAAAATGTCTTTTTATCCCTGTTTTTGGAAAAACGCTTAAATTTACGTTGAATTCAAAAGACAGTTATCGCTGTCAAACGTAAAGTCATGGCAGCTCATTCTTGGAACAGCCGGTCTAGAGAGTCTAAAAAAGGTCTTGAGAGGTGAAAGCACCTAGGTTTACGCCCCATCTGCCCAACTATATTTTCATTTTTCTTTCAATTTTATTTTTTTCATTAAAAAAAAATTACCGTGCAAGGCTCGGTCACCTTACTACGTGTAAGTTTCATGAAAATCGTTGAAGCGTTTCCGAAATTTAGAAAATACACACACACGCACAACTATAATAGAAACAAAAGGATATTAAATAATCAGTTGTCAATGTGAACTCGCCTTTATTCGGAGCTCGCTGCTAATTAGCTAACAGTCACTCACAGGTTTCGACGCTGTGCTCTGCATTATCTCAGGAACAAAGCGTTTCAGCACAAAATGAATGTATTTCATACATAATTAGGAAAATATGAAAAGTTATAGCAATATTTCATTAATTATATATCTCAGGATTGTCACAATTATGATGCAATCTGATGTACGTATAGAAGACATTTTTGAGCACTGATACAGATGCGGTATACCATATAACTGTAATAACATAAATACCATAAAAGTAATAATAAGTAACCTCGCTGCTCCAATGCGGATTTGTAGGTTACATATATCCCTTGAATTCTCTAGAGATATGTAGGTTCATCACGATGTTTTCCTTCATCGATAAATTGCAATTATCAATTAGGCACAAGTTTTAACAGAAAAAGTCATTAGTTGCCTGAGGTTCAAACTTGTGACCCTTCGAAAGAGTCGCACGGTCTCACCCCTGGGCTATCAGTTCAGCTTATAGGTTTGATATAAAGAATCAAAAATAGTATGTCAAACATTGACATGAGTCGTTCAAAAAAGGGTAACAAGGGACTCTAGATCGCGAAAAAAGGGGATAAATGGAATTTGAGACGACGAAGGGAAAGAGATATTTCGAAAAAGATAGTAGGGTAGGGTGGTCAGTAACAATAACTGTTTATATATGATAACAATTTTCTTTCAAAATGTAGCAATAAAAAAAGTTGTTCAATAAAGTTAAATAATAAACTAAGCCCTAAAATGCGATCTCTCGGCTGTCGGATCACCTAATGAAATTATGTTACAAGGACACGTCGCTTGCGAGATATACAAAAGGCTGGTTTTTGTGAAATGTTACCTAGAACCTCGCTAGGCATGCTAACATGTGAATATTTACAAACCTTATTTGATATCCTTCGTCACGATTTCTATACATTCTCTCTGTACCCTTTCTTTCGGAGATATATTACGGAATATTTTTATTGGCATCTGAATCTCGTATGGAGCTAAAATTTTATTACATGCTCTTTTCTCGAAAAATGAAACTGAGGGCACATATGCTCTAACTTTTTGAAAACTCTTGTGTCGAATATATATATTTTTAACTTAATGTGCTGATGTTGTTTGGTTTTGGACTTCTCTATAGTGGAGCGAAATCAAAGTAATGCAGGTGGAGATATATTTATTGCGATACGTCTTACAAGTTTGCGTATTTATTAGCGACTGACTATTGTCTGACAAGTTGCTTTTAATGCTGACATTTGAGATACGCTGACATCGCGGTACACTTAACTTAATCTTATAAATTAACGTATATCTAAGAACAGGTCCATTGACTTTTTTTACTTTTGAAGACAACAGTGTCTTTAGTAGAACTTTTTTAATAACACTACAATACACTAAAAGATTTTGTCCATTTCAGTATTCTCGCTAGTCCTGTATTATCGAGAAGCTGGATAGCTTAGATATTCGCGTGATGACGAAGCTTCTGCTCGTGGGCGTCATCATGCCGTTTGATAACTTTAATGACAAAATCAACTTCAAGATGTCGATGAATGACTTGTTTTCTAGTTTACGATTATAATATAATAGTAAAGAATAATTAACAAATGATATTTCAACGTAACACAATTCGCAATAATACTTAACAAAGGTAATTAAATTTTCACTCCTCCCTTGATTCCTGTGTGTGCCATCCGTCTCTTAATTCTTAACGTTGTTTGTTGTTCGCGATTGTTTAAGTCAAACAAAGGCAAACATAAATGTTTGCGTGACATTGTTTTACTTTCGCGTTAGACCTTTGCTTAAGTTATATTCCAACTACATACGGTATTTCGTAATTTGGCTTTTGTTTGTGCGTTTGTGTTTTGTTTCGAAGAGACCGTGGGTGTCGTCATATAATTGTTTTGGATAAGTTCTAAGGCATTGTAAATTTGACATTTAATATTTGTACTGAATGTTATATTTGTAGGACCCAATAAGTTATTATGTTATATCTTCTGTCGCTTCTGTGATAATGAATGTATAAGGATAATTTTATGATATTTTAAAAATTTTGTAAATATGATTCGATAGTAGATTATCAGTACTATTACTAAAATATTTGAATTATTTGCGCAATCATGAGGATAGGGGGAAGAGTGCGAAATTATTTGACTTTATGCTTCTTTCACTATTTTTCTGCCATTTCTTGGTGCCCTTTAGGTGTTAGTTGCTCGCATATCGATATATTAACTTTGGTCATCATCATCTTTCATTTGGATCATTATTTGTATTTATTCTTACATCCAAAATATATTTTCTGTTCAGTGTATTACTTTATACTGCCACTGAGAACATTTTTCTCTTAGAACACACTTAAGTGTGTTCTAAGAGAAAAGTGTTCTTGGACAATTACTGCTCTCGTTAGACTGAATGAATTAATAAACAGCGACTAACCATCAATGTCATAAATATTAAAATTAGTTTAATAATAAACTGTTTATAACTATTCATATTAGTTTCACAGTATACTATTATATCATTTCAACATAAAGAACAATCGTTTCCTTCCATATAACTTTTACCCTGTTTAATTGGAAAACAAAATATGCCAAAAATCAGACCCAAATCAAATAAGGGATACTGCTTGGACGTAAGGGGAAGTTCATGCGAATATGAACAGTTAATTTAAATGTCAATACAGTGAGGATTTTGTACAGCAGTGGATAAATTGTGATATAAAATGTTCTTTTGACCTTTATTTATTCAGAGCTTACGGATTTTCCAATTTTACGATGCATTGTATATTATATAGAAAAGTATTTTTTAATTTGACTACTTGATTTAAATACAATTTTCGTCCAATTCGAATTCTTTCCTGTTGTTGGATGTAGAATGTTCTGGCACACTGGTTCCATTATGCCTTCGTTAATAGAAGCAAAAATAGACTATTCTCTTACTTGGGTGCCAATCAGTAGATCTAGAATCAGGATTCTTGCCTGTTTATGCATAAACACATTCGGAGCTGTCGCTGCCTCAGGAGGCAAATTTATCACAAGTGCTGTGGTGACATAGCTCTGGAAAACACAGTATCGTAAACCTTACATTTGATGAACAGATAACGTTAAGATTTATTTATTTGTTTTCTTTATTGCATTTATCTGTTGCAAGAAAAGAGCAAAAACAAGATTTTAAGGAACTACTTGATCACAGCGGGATAAAACCATTTGAATAATACTTTGCAGATATCAGCAATTGCAGATTTGCTATCAGCAGACATAGACGTCGATCGAAAAGAAGAAGAACACAATAGAAGACAGTTTGGTTTAAGAATTTTCATTGTGCGCCTTTTAATTTGCCTAACAATACATACGTATAAAACTTGCACATTCGAGCTCTAGCTGAATAAGCTTTACATGTGATCGCATTTAAAAGTTTTATTCAAACACATTCACTGCAATTGTGAACCTTCCGTCTATGGTAATACAGTTTAAAACCACTATTAATCTATCAAATGCATTAGCGCATCGGAGCGTGCTGACTGCTGTCACTTAGAGTAACGTATTTCTAGGGCTGCTTGGGAATTTTACGACATAACCCCGACATGTAGGACTTATGTCAATACCTTGTGGGTGTTAATGTTAGTGTCTATTTTTATCGATGAACGATTCAACAATATCTTTTACAAACTGTGAAGTTCCTTAGTTTTGTTTTGGTAGGTAGTTTGGTACGTTTGGTATTTTTTTTTTGTGTAATAGTAGAATGTAGTAGTATCTAATGGTAAACGATGATACAGTCTTAAGAAGTAACGCGCATGCCTATAATAAGCCTATTTACTCTAGCTTCGAAAGCTCTCATGTTATAAATATTGAGTAAGAAAGATGCCGGGAGAGAATTCCATTCCCGTGTAATGCACAACATTAATGTTTAGAAATCGGTTCGACTTACGTATTATTTATCCGCTGAGTCCGACAAGTTTCAAGCCCATTAGGGGTCCTTATTCATGAGCTCTGCGATGTTATCGCGGCGGGAACAGGTCAATAGTATAGCCGGTTTCTGTACATTAACACAGGAAGTTACACGTCAAGGTTAGCCCGTCTTCATTCAAGTTAAAGTAAAGTACAGTTAAAGGATTTGTGAAGATTCGTTTTAAATTATATTTGGAAAATGAATTCAACTTTGATTGCAGTACATTTGAGAAAACTTGAGATACTAAATATACCTTAGCGGTAAGCATTAGGAACGAGGGAGCGAAATGGTTATACGGAGTTATTTATAACTTCTTTCGTAATAGAAACATTGTACGTATCAAATCTTTTAACTTGTTTAAATAGCTCTATTGAATTTTATCTACGCAATTATCATTTGGAAGTGGTATCCGAGTTTAACTTCCTTCAAGAGGATTCTGATACTTTAGAGTAGAATATTCAATTGGATCCAGTTTAATGCTTTAAGCTTTTTTATTAGAAACTTTAAGTACATATAGTATTTATTTTAAAGGAATATTTTAACTCGTGTGTAATTAAAACGATGTATTCAAATTTAAATTATTCTTTATCATTATCTTCCTGCCCTTATCCCACTCTAAGTGGGGTCGGCACAACACCGCCCGCTTACGACCTTTTTACGACTGGCCGCCTGCCTGACGTCAACTTACCTCTGTCGTATTTTACGACACCTCGGTAAGAAAGAGGGTGGTCTATTCTACTAAACCGGATACCAGACGGTTGGTCAACTCACCTTAGTTGTCTTTTACGACATCTCGGTAAGAATTGAGAGTGGTACTATTCTATTCAGCCGGATACCACACGTTGTTTAAATTATTCTTTATATTATAAGCTTTTTTGAAACGTCAAAAATGTAAAGAATTTGGGTTTAAAAGCTCTTTTAAATTGACAAAATTTTGATGAAGCTACTGGTTCGGAAAGGTGCCCTTATCCAGGAAAACCAGCAAGAAATTTGGCTATCACTCCTTCTATCTATCTATCTATCTAATTTCGGGGACGCCTGTCGGTGCAGGACGGGTGATCAGCTCCTATTCCGGACTATTCCACCCATTTCCCCATGTTGGGACAAGGGTTTCACTGCTGTCCCGACAGTGTCACCTGCTCTAATCTACCCGTAGCTTTTACGAACCTGATAATATCCCTGAAGGAGATATTTGTCAGATCCTCAACTTCAATTTCATCCTTACCTAGTATCTCCCATCTTACCAGCGAGTACATAGGGCACTCAGCCATAAGGTGAAGACTCGTTTCTTCCTCTCCACACTCTGGGCACGCAGCATCTTCTGTTATTCTCATTATTGACAGGTGTCTGTTTAACAGGCAGTGCCCAGTTGTAATGCCTGTTACAATTGCTACATTTTCCCTGCTCTGAGACATCAGCTGTTTAGACTTCCTTGTATCAAACGATTTGAGAAACAACTTTGCTTGTCTGAGCATTGTGTTTCTCCATCTTTTGTTAGATTCTGTCTCTATTCTTTTTTCTATCACACACTTTATTATATTATGTGCAATTGGGAGGAAGGGTTCTGGTCCTACGAATGTTTGACTAGCTCCCTTTCTTGCCAATTCGTCAGCTTTTTCGTTCCCTGCATGGCCACAGTGTCCCGGAACCCATGCAATCGTTACTTCCCCCTTCTCAGCTAATTCGTTTAGTTCACGCTTACATTCCTTCACGATAGCTGAGGTTGTTTCTATGCGGTCAAGTGCTTTTAAAGCTGCTTGACTATCGCTATATATGACTATATTATGTTCTGATGCTATTTGTGATTCTTTGAGTTTCCTGGCACACTCCATGATAGCTATCATTTCGGCCTGGAAGACACTTGTATATTTACCCAGATTTAGGACCTGGTGTAAATCTGACGAGGTGCCGTAGACAATTCCAGCTCCCGCCAGCTTCGCGGATTCTCGTCTAGACCCGTCCGTGTAGCAGATGGTCTGACTCTTCGCGCTGTTTTCCACTTCCCAGTTTTCTTTTACTCCTATGTGTATCCTATATTTTTTATCGAAGATTTTCTGTTTCTTGATCAAGTCACTTCTCCTGACGACCATAGACAGATTTTCTCCGTAAATCTTTTCTATATCCGTATGACCTTTATCTGTAAAGTTTCCTTTCCATTGTTGGAACACTTTCATCTTATACCATTGCTCTATAGCTTTTCTCTTAGCTGCTAGATCTAGAGGATAGAGTCCCACCAGAACTTCTAGTGCAGCGGATGGGGTTGTTCTCACTGCGCCTGTGATCATTAGTGTTGCTATCCTCTGTATCTTCATTAAATCCTTGCTGTTGACTCCGATGTTGGCTCTGTGCCACCAAATCGAAGCGCCGTACAGTATTCTGGGTAGAATGATAGCCGTATATATCCACTTGATAATTTTTGGCTTCATACCCCAGGTTCTGCCCACCGCTCTTCTACATTGCATAAGTGCAATTTTTGCTTTGTTGCATTGTTCTTTGATGTGACTTCTAAACCTTAGGGTTTTGTCAAGCTTTATACCTAAGTACTTTATTTCCTTTATCAACTGTATCTCTACACCCTTTATGCTGAGTGGATTAAAGTTGGCTATTTTCCTTTTGTTTGTGAAAAGGACTAGTTTGGTTTTCGTCGGATTGAGGTTTAATCCCCTTTCCTGACACCATCTTAGTGTTTCTTTAATACTAATACTCATTATGTTCCTTATAGTGCTCAGGTCTTTCCCTGTTACTAAAAGGACACCGTCATCTGAGTATGCTTGCATGTATGTCCTCATATCATTAATCTTCCTAACTAATGGATCTAGTAGGAGACACCACAGAAGAGGAGAGAGACACCCTCCCTGAGGAAATCCTCTCGTTGATTTTATTATGTGTGTAACTCCGCTTAGCTCCGCCGCGATTGAACGATGCTCTAGCATGTTCATTATCCAGCGTCCCACTTCATACGATATTCCTTCCCTACAAATTGAGTTTCTTATAGCGTTGCGATTTGCTTTGTCAAAAGCACCTTCTACATCGAAGAAGCAACCTAATGCTATTTCTTTGTTACATAAAGTTCTTTCTATCCTTACCACTAAATTATGGAGAGCTGTTTCTGTTGATTTTCCCCCCATATATGCATGTTGATTTTCATGCAGTGGAAGGTTGCTTTGTTCTAGGTTAGTTCTTATGTGTCCTTCGATCACTTTTTCTAGTGTTTTTAGAATGAACGAGGACAAACTAATACACCGAAATGACTTCGGTTCCTGATAGGTTTTCTTTCCAGGTTTTGGAATGAACACCGCTTTTACTTTTCTCCAGCTCGTCGGGATGTAGCCCCACCCCAAACTAGCATTGAAGAGTGCTAACATGTTTCCTTTAATATATTCATATGCTACCTGTAGCATTTTAGGGAATATTTCGTCTGGACCAGCTGCTTTGTATGGTGCAAATGACTTGATACTCCACTTAATATGCTCTGCTGTTATGATATTTCCCGGGTCTGACCAGTGGTATCTGGTGCTTGGCGATATCATTTCCTCTTTAATTTCTTTGCATTCTGGAAAATGTGCTTCTGCCATTTTGGTTAGTATTATTTTGGGATCCGTAATTATTGTCTCATCCAATTTAATACTACCCAGTCTGCATGTTCTGTCTTTTGCCAGTATTCGCATTAGACGTGCTGCTTCAGGGTATTCTGTGACCCCGTTGCAATACACCTGCCAGCCATTTCTGGACTCTTTTCTGCACTTTTTACGGAATTCCGTCCTGTTCTTCCTATATTCTGCCCAGCTCAATTCATCCCCTTTTTTAAGGGCAATTCTTTGAGATTTGCGTACTTTTTTCCTCAGTTTTTTCAGTTCGTTGTTCCACCACGGTTGACCCATACCTTGTGTAACCTCTCGTAGTGGACACGAACTGACAAAGGCATCTTTTAACGCTGTGCTTAGTTCCATTGCGCCTTCCTCTAACTCTTCTATCGTGTTGTAGGAAGTGTATTTGGATCTCCATTCGCTCATTAAGGACCCAAAATTGTCCCAGTTGGTCTTCTTAGCATTTCTAATGCGCAATTTGCCAATTTTGCTGTTTATGTGGAAGGTGATTCTGCGATGATCTGACAGCGAGTCGTTCAGATCCACCTTCCAATCTTTTATGTATTTGGCCATGCCTTCCGATGCTAGAGTAATATCTAGCACTTCTTTTCTCGTGCTTGTAACGAACGTTGGTTCATTACCGATGTTCATTATCTCGAGATTGTTACTTATGATAAATTCTAACAGTGCTTCTCCTTTCTTATTTGTGTCTGTGCTACCCCACACCTCATTGTGCGAGTTAGCGTCACATCCTATTATAAAATAAGCTTTCTTACCTTTGTATTTGTTAATGGTTTCTTCCAGTTCTCTAGTCGGTGGTGTGAAGTCGGTCTCACTAGGAATGTAGGCCGACATAAACGCCATCCTTAGTTTCTTTTCTTCATCTAGTGGAATCAAAGCTTCCACCGCTACTAAATCTCTGTAACATTCTAATTCAATTAGTCCTAAGTTCCTGATCCTACTACTGGTATAGATACATGTTCTGGGGACCGACTCACCATTGTTGTAATAGGTTAGGTCTCCCCCTAAACAACCCATACCGACCACACGTCCGTTAACAACGTATGGTTCTTGTAGCAGGGCCACATCTATTTGCTTGCTGATCACATATTCGCAGAGTTCGCTCATGGCTTCTCTGCAGTGGTGCAAGTTTATCTGAAGAATCTTTAGTGTGTGTGTGGTGTGTTTTTGTAATTGTTTATGTTTTTTGGGTGTACTTCCCATTAAGTGTGTTGTGTTGTGTTTGTTTGTTCTTTTTCCCAATACATAATGATGCCCCGCACGCCTTCGAGCACCAGCTGTGAGGCAAGGCGCTCAAGAAGTGTACGAGGCATCAGTTATGTATCGGTACCTTTGATCGTTAGTGTGCCGTGGTGGTACCGGCATCTCCGACTATTCCCTGCACGGATGTCTTAGCGGGGGGGTACTAGGGGCCCCGCCTGACGCTCCGATTGCTGGTTTCGTCGTGTCCGCTGGTTCCAGCACACGAGCAACACTGGTTGTACTGTTCTGTGCGGAGTTTGAGTCGGTTTCGACTTGACTCTGTTCTTGTGTGTCTTGTTTGGGTTTGAGTTTTGATTTCCAATTCAGAAACCTAACCTGCACTTGTGTGGCTTGGTAAAAGAGCCACACAAGACCCTCCCTAAAAAATTCATTTATTTCCCGAGGGACCCCCACAATCAGACGCTCCCCCAGAGGAAGGGGCTCTCTGACGATGAGGCTCCACTCGGGAAGTCTCAATTCTGCTCTATTACGATTTTGACCCCTAAGCAGAAGGAGAGGATCAGCTGCTCTCCTAGTGCCTGGGATCCAAATTGCCACTCTCCCTCTATCCCTTCTCATGGCCTTGATCGAGACGCCGTTGTAGAGGCCGAAGTCGCACTCCAGCAACCAATCCCTCGACTGCTCAGTGGCTGGTGTCACAAGGAAGAACCCTTCTGCCACCAGCCCCGAGGTCGCAAAGTTTAGCTTGGAGCTGTCGACCTCCTCCACGACGGCTGCCTCGATAAGGTCAGCTATTTTGTCCCTTATATGAATTGCTAGATCCCCATCGACCGGCAAACCATCTGCACGATGGATGGCCACAGCGAGATCACTCTGCTCCTTTGCTGTGCAACGTGGTCCCGCTGTAGCCCCCCAATTGCGACGCTTTGCCGGTCGCTGTTCGCTCGGTCCTTCTTCAGGGTCAGTACCCTGCCTCTTCTTCTTCAGCGGTCTGGAGGTCTTCGCCTCCCCAACCCCCGAAGAGGTGTCCCCCTCCACGGGTTGGGAAGTCGAAGGCGCGTCCGACACGGCCAACTGCCTTCTAAGTTTCTTGGCCCTATTCTTGCGTTTTTTAGACGCCACCATCTTGAAATCGCCCTCACCCGTACCCGAAGGCCCAGGCGTCGGCGACTTCAATAGGTCCTCTTCTTCCCTCAGATGGAGGGTTCTTAAAAGTTCATCGTGGAGATTCGCTGCCGAACCTCCAGGATGCTCTAAACCGGAATGCGAAAAATTGCCCCCCCCAGAATACGAGGGGCAGCCTGAGACTGATGCTTGGGCCGTAACCCGAGCAGCAGTCTCAGGGAGGGATTCTCCAGCCGGGCTGGTACCCTCCTGGGGTAGACTATGCTTTTTTCCCGCGTTCATGTTTTTAAGCAGGTGAGAGGATGTTTTTGGGGGAGGGATTGGATTGAGAAGGATTTGGGGGTAGAGGAAGGGGATAGCGGACGTGCGTGATTGCGTGGGAAACCGTAACCCCGCACCGCCAGATCATACTTGCTATTGCAGCCTGAGGAATAAAAAGTGTGAGCTCATTAGTGACTGCAACATTGCCCAGGGTGCACGGCGTGGACATGTATGATTCGACTTATGACAGTGCCCTGTAGCTCAGCTCACATGCCTGAGCGTGACAACTGTCATCTACACCCCCTATCACTCCTTTAATAAACTCCTAAAAAAAATTATTTCATATAATATAATTATTTAAAATTAACATTAAAAAGCTTACAATTCAATCTAGTGCGATGCTGTTTGAAACTTAAATCCAAGATTTCTTATCATTTAAATATTATTTTACTATTCAAATAGTATGATAAGCTTTGTCGATAAGTGTCTTTTTGAGCTTGTGTAAAGGCAATCCAAAATAGATTGTGGTAATCTATACTAATATATAAAGCTGAAGAGTTTGTTTTTTTGATTGTTTGAACGATCAGGAACTACTATTGAACAATTGGCATTGGCATAGGCGATATAACATCACGCTAAGATGGATAGGAGAGGAGCAGCAATAAAAAATATTACAAAAACGGTAAAATTTAAAGCTTTCTTTGCGTGTGCTGAGTAAACGGTGATAGTTATTCAAAAACCTTGTATTACAAAATTGTTCCTCTCTAAAAGTCTGCGACAGCATATGTCTAGCTTTTAAGGTTAACCCACTTTAACCATTTTTATGGTTATCAAAAGACTATATTACGGATGTAACCTTTCCACGCGGGCGGAGCCGCTGGTGATTGCTAGTTTATTATTTGATGAAGCAGGGGTTTTTTTTGTTGTAACCGGGTTCTCTGAATCGAAGTGTCAGGTTTCCCATAATTGTAAGTGGTTAAACGAATATCACCATGCATTACTCGCAATTATAATCCATTACGACTATAGGCTGACCGTTTAACTCAGTCCTCGTATGCAGGGTGTTAGAGCGCAGACAGAAGAGAACGGGGGTCACGCTAGGAGCGCTTGTCTCATGCACTTACCTCAGTCCCCGTTCTAGCCCTACTTCCGCGCCCTTCTACCCCGCACGCAGGGACTGAGTTAAACGGTTAGTCAATAGTTGTGAAAGTAATAAATTTTCTATTATATGTACGGAGTGCTTCTGAAAAATGTCTTTTGCATTTACAAGAATCTCATACGAAATTTATTCGTAATATAATACTTATAAGCACGTGTCGGGTCATGCATGAGGCAACGGCAGTGGCCCTATTGAATTTTATCTTCGCATTAGCATTTGGAAGCAGCGATGCAGGATCAAAGTGTAATATGCTCAGAGATATTTTCGAATTGAATGAAAATAGTATCGCGACTGGCGAATAGTATCGGCTGGAAGAAGATTTTGTCCGCATTATAATGTTCTAATACGATTTTGCAGTGAAATAAAGATAACATATTTTACAGTATATTAATAAGACAGGGTAAGATTGAACGATGTCTTAGATTGTGTTTGTTTACATACTTAATTCGTTTTAGATTATACTTTCTTAAAGATTGAGTTAGATAGCACTTATTATTTTATTTAAAAAAAATAGGTCATGGAAGAGTTCAAATAGGTTGTTATACAAAAGTAATGATAGAATTATTTTGCTATAATCCGCGTTTGTTAAGAGACTCTGTTATGCTAAGTGCAGGAATCAGGCAACGTTCACATACCCTATACATGCAGGACCAGTCACCACACGTATCACAAAACGCCGCCACCTCAACACACCTTACAAGCACTACACACACTCACTACGACAATCTCTACGACAGCTTCAGTAATCGAAGCATCATCAGGAAAGGCTCCACGACAAAATCGAAACTCGTTTTTATACGATGTTGAGATGAAGTCTATGCCCAGCAATAAGAAATAACGAGCCTTTATTTTAAGTAAGTACTGGGTGACCCAGCCTTGCTTGGTAAAAAAAAAATTAAACTTAAAAAAAAAGGAAAAATAATTGGGCAGATTGGGGCTCGATCTTAGGTTTTTTTTTCACTTCTCTAGACCGCCCGTTCCTAAAATGAGCTACCATGACTTTACAAAACATGGCAAAAATTGTCTTTTCTATTTTATGTATTTTTTTTTTAATGAAATTTAGCTAGACCATGGACATTATCCCAGGCATTTCAACTTCTTTAGTCCGCGCGTTCCCCACTAAGCTATTACAACTTTAAATATGTCAGCAACAATAGTCTAGTGTATTCAATTATTTCTATTAATTGAAGCAATTTTATAATCCCTCAAAACGGGGATTATTCGTCATTTAAAAAATAAAACCTAGGTAGATTGATTTTTTCCCCAAAACCCACTAAATACTGGATTATATGAAAATCGTTGTAGCCTTTTCTGGGATTAACTCGTTTAGATATTAAATATTTATACTTTGATGTGTAAATGGCGACTGTCCCCTTTGAAAATGATGAAAGATATATGAGAAAACATGTTAAGTGATTCACGAAGTGGCTATCATAGGTGGAACTTGTGTCGGTCAAAGAGGGTCGTGTAACAATAGACATGGGTTGACACCGCCCGACATAAACTGGACTGCGACATTATATTAGTTTGCCGTTTTGCTACTACGTTTGATGTATTAAATTGGCATATTTGAACTTTGCCCTTCTTGTTTCGATGTATTTATATTGTTAGAAATGAAGTTGAAATTCAATTTAAATAAAAAAATAAAGTAATGCCTTTAGGGAATCACGCCGGGCACTTTATTGCGCACCAACACTTTTGACTACAAAATCCAACGGCAGAATGATTCTACCACCAGTTCGGACTACTAATCCACTTGAATAGAACTAGCAAGAAACGCAGTGGTCGCTTTAATAGCGATTATTTGAGGTTAGATTCTAATAACACGAAATACAAAAGAAATCATCCAAACACGTCTACCTCCTACGAATGCCGCACGCCAAAAAAAGAGAATTTTTTTTTCAGACACTAGCTAAGGCTGTTAGCCCTGAAGGCTTTAACAGCGTCGCGCGAGGATGGGCGATCGCAGAAGCATCGCCGGGGGTAGAGGTACTCACCGGGGGTTGAGGTACTCAAAAACAAAATGACGTCAGCTGTTGCCTTATATAGGCTGTCACAGATTAGAAATTTGGATTCCTAACAATATATTCATTGTTTTGATTGTTTAAAGTCGTTAGGATAAAAATTTGTCGTATTGGTATCGTATCGTATACGTTTAAGTTGGAACCGACCATACAACATTAATTTTAGTTCCAGGTACCTATACACCTTAGTAGCCTACATGAAAATTTCAGTTAATTTAGTGATGTAATTTAACAACAGAAATTATTTTATGTTATGAATGAAAGATACATGATATGGGTGAATAACCGTACCCCATTCCATTTCGTATGTAATGCATAACCTTGACCGAGAGAGTGCGCAAAACTATAATGTTTTTGTTTTGTCCTGTTATTTAAGCCTTATACATACCTCAATACCTAAGAATATACGTCTTTCCTCTACGCTTATCCCACTCTTAAGTAGGGTTGGCACAATCTGTTTTTTTTCCATTCTCTTCTATGATTCACACCCCCCAATTTTTATTTCTTACATTAAGCGGTAAAATTATACTTAATTTTTACTTAATGTACCTAAAGTTTCGAATAAGATTACTACTAAATAAATGATTCATATGATACGTCTAGTAGAAAATAGATACTGAGGTGAATGTCGATTACGAGAGAAGGGTTGACGCCCGTCTACCTTTGCCGTGTTATTGTCAGTCCTTTGTCACGATGAATTACGATAAATTAGATGTATGTCCTTATTAAATTTTGGCGCTCCGTACTTTATTCACTCATTTAGCAATCTGTAATATAAAATAATTAAATGATTTATAGAAGCAGGCGTTACTTTGCGGAACTCCATAGTACAGAAGTTACAATAAAATTCCTTTGCTGTAATCCTTGTTTGTTAAGAGAATATATGTAATGCTAAATGTAAAGCAGGCAACAATCACATGCAGGACAAGCCGCCACACGTATCACAAGACGCCGTCAACATCAATACTCCATACAAAGCACTACACACACTCACTAACACAACCTCTACGAATGTTTCGCCCCGTAACTGAAGCATCATCAGGAGTATAGGCTCCACGATCAAAATCGTAATGAGATACATTCTTCGGTTACAAGCCACGAGTGGCTGTGGTTCAGTCCGGTTTCCATTTCTTCTCGAGACAAAACTGTGATTACAGTTAAAAAAGTTCCAATCTTCACAGGATTATCCACCGGTTAATCTGAAAATTTCATTAAAATGATTATCTTTAGAGATAATTTTAGAATTAAATTATAAAATTAAAATATAAATAAGTAACAAAATGTAGGTCAAGAAAGGGGAAATTGAAAAAAAATTATTTTCTCTTTAATATATTTATTTTAATTTAATATAAGCCGTGTAGTATCCGGCTGAGTAGAATAGGCCCGAGGTATTGTAAAAGTCGACTAAGGTTGATTGACCCGCCGTTTGGTATCTGGCTGAGTAGAATAGACCAACCTATTTCTTACCAAGTTGTCGTTAAAGGCGACAAAGGTAAACTGAATTCAGGAAGGCGGCAGGTCGTAAAATTACTAACCACATTATCTTACAACATGTTGTTATCATGTTGTATCCACTTAGAGTGGGATAAGATATTTTCCGTTCGCGGATTAACAATTGAAATAGTTTTCAAAAGAATTGTTTTCTTATATCGAGACTTCTTTATTTATGTCTTTCTTCTGTCTTTTTAATAATAGTGTTTTTCCTTTTCAGGTAAGGCAAGGCGTCGTTAGTCGAAAGGCTTTTTGTTTAGCCGAGCATCATTATCCAAGACAGGCCGGGATCGGTAGAGCTGTGAGGATCTTTGTTTTAATGAGTTTTATATAAAACCTACTTAAATAATTTATAGAATTTGGCGTTACTTAGCAGAGATCCAAAAGTAATCATATAATATAGAAAATATTATTTTACTATAATCCACGAGAAATAGAAAATCTTTAATATTTAATAGTTAACCTTGTATGTGTATATATGTATATATATATACTCGTATATTTTCGGAACCTCAGAGACGGCTCCAACGATTTCGAAATGAAAATCAGCATGCAGGATGTTTTGGGCGGGAAAAATCGATCTAGCTAGGTTTTATTAAAAAAATCGTTTTGTAATATATATTTATTGTTTTTACTTACTTGCGGATTATAGCAAAATAATTTTATTATTATTTTTGTAATACCTGTTTATTAAAGTGAAAGCGTGTATTTGTAGTACGTTAGCGCTTCAACAATAGACTGTATTTATGGAAAATTTTGCTTATAAATTAGGTTTGCCTATAATATCCCTGGTTAACAATAATCTCTTTCTGTTCAAGGAGAGTGAGAGTGTGAGTTTTGCACACCAACAAGATGTTAATAGGCCGCTATTTTTATTATATATAATATAAATTCCCTCAGGGCTCTAAAAGCGGAATCATTACTTTTATAAAGATAATGCCTTATTTTGACTGATTGCTTTCTCTGAGAAAGAATTTTTTGAGAAGCCAAAAATAAAATATTTTGCGAGTATAACGACGATAGTGGAACATTATGGAACACTGTTGAGCTTAGGTTTATATTCCCCCCTTTTTGGAGAAAAGAGTCGGAGCACGTTGCTCCCATGTGGATGATTAGGTAACAATTAAATAATAATAATAAATAAAGATATGGTACACACACAACGTCCTCCATCCGCCAAGTAAGTATTTATTACTTGTGTTATAGGTGACAGACAACTGTTATATATTTATAGTTAAAATATGTACTTAAATACACGTACTTAAGTACACGTACAGTGGGTAGGTGTGTAAAGTAAACACATGTGTTTTAGTTATCCTTACTTTATAAATTGGAAATATATTAAATTAATTACATATTTAATTGGAAACATACTTATAAATGAGTGAAATGTTCTAAGTGCTATTGTACATACCCGCTGTTAACTCCTTATAAAGTTTTTCTTAGTATTTACTAAACAACTTCACTTAACCTCAAACTAAACAAATGGATTCCATAAAACAAAGTATGGCTGAATTAACTGAGCACTTCAACAGCAGAATGGCAGAATTCCAGCAGAATCTTCAAAGTTCCATCCCGGCCACTAGTCCAAATTCAAACATAGCGGCTCAGTTTAACACTTTCAGAAGTTTTGTTCTAAGTACGCTCGAAGCACTACAGCTACAAATACAAGTCCTTACTAAAAAGCTGGATGATATGGAGATGAGAAGTAGGAAAAAAATACTGCTTGTCCACGGTGTTCCGGAAAGTAAAAATGAGAAGATTGAGGCTGTTGTATCCAAGGTTGTTTCTGACCATCTCAAGTTGCCAGATATAAATGAGGGCAGTATCAGTCGCTGCCACCGGTTGGGCTCTATTAAATCTGATAAACCGAGGGCAGTGTTAATCAAATTTCATGACTTGGCCACTAGAAATAAACTTTGGTTTAATAAATCAGGCCTCAAAAACACTGGTATAACGCTGTCTGAGTTTCTGACTAAAGAACGCCATAATGTTTTTGTGGCTGCTCGGCAACGCTTTGGGATTTCAAAGTGCTGGACTAAGGATGGACGTATAATTATTCTTAGATCAGACGGTACACTCAAATACATCTCTTCATTAGCCGAGGTCAATTCTCTAATGCCCGTAAACAACGTGCCCGCTAAAACTGTTGCTGAGCCGGCGGCTTCAACTTCTGCAGCTAACCCAAACCTCAAGGTTGATAAATTTTTTAGACCTAAGAAAGTGAGTAGAAGATAATGTATTCTCGTGAGTAGAGGATCTCTACGTTCCCAAAATCTGTTGAACGAAGTGTATCATTCATATCACATTTTAATGTATTCTCTCTTCCGCATACTACTTCATAATGTACTCTCTTCTTCGCGGTAGTTAATTAATTTGCTATGCGAGCTGTGTAGTTGCGTGATTCTATACTTTATAACATAAATTTTACAGTATATATTACACTGGAATATATTATTATTATCTTCTTGCTGGTATATGTTGATCAATTGTATTATGATAATATCAATTATCAGTTTGACACTTTAACCATAGACTACTAATAACTAATATGCCTACAACCTACAATTAATTTTTGACAGTTTAAAATATTTGCTTGTGTTCTGGCATCTAGTCTATTGGGTTTTGATGGTATTTTGCTGCCAAACGTCACACACGAATAAATTAATAGACAGTGTTATTATAGTAACTAGGTTTTAATGCACTTTTGTAATTTATATTCACTATAGTTTTATAATTTATGCTGATATTTGTTTTGTTTTTATTCTTCTTATTTTATTTTTAAACATCACTTTAGTTATGAGTAGGCCTACTATGTAATGACATACTTGTAGTAATTTCTTGTTTACAGCTGGTGTGTACATGGCACAGGCAATTGTGAAATATTTGCATATTTGCTTATTTATTTATTTTTTTTTTTTTTATTATTATTATATAATATATTATTATTAAGTACATTATTTAATTATTATTATTATTATTATTATTTTTTTTTTTTTATTATTATTATTATGTATTTTTATGATAATACAAATCAGTCACGTAGTGTATTTTATGACAGTCCCACTTCATCTTCTGATTGCAGCGTTCATAGTCCTCCCTTATCTTTACATGATCTTCTCGACTCCAAATTTTCCACATTTCCTAAAAACTTTAATGTTGCCCACATAAATGCGCAAAGCATTCCATCGCATTACTCTGACCTTTTAGCCACGTTTGATCTTGCTAATATTCATGCTCTTCTGGTATCTGAGACGTTCCTTAAACCCGCTTTGCCTTCTACCTCGTACTCATTGCCAGGATTTCAGTTAATTCGCAACGATCGAACGGGCAAAGGTGGTGGCGGAGTTGCTATTTATTTGCGTAGCCATATTCCGTTCAACATCCTTGATAAATCTCCGTCACCGTATTCCGAATCCTCGGAGCATATATTCCTTGAGGTGTTATTTGGTAATTTGAAGGTTCTTCTTGGGGTGTTTTATTCCCCATCTCTCCATATTAATTATTTTCGAAACTTTGAGACCCTCTTAGAGACCCATGTTACTAATGTTGATCACACCATTATTATGGGTGATTTTAACACATGTTTAATTAAAAATGATTCACGTGCTAGTCAATTGAAAAATATTATTAATAGCTCTAATTTACACCTTTTACAAGATACTCCTACTCATTTCTTCCCTAACTGTTTACCTTCACTGCTTGATTTAATAACTGTTTCTTCTCCTGAACTTGTTAGCGCGCATGGTCAATTTCCAGCAGAGGCGTTCTCATATCACGACGCCATATATTTATCTTATAAAGTACGGCCACCCAAGGCTAAACCTACTGTTACTATGCGACGCAGTTTCAAAACTTTCAACCGTGAGCGTTTTCTGCATGATTTAGGCCAAATCAACTGGGAATCTACGCTTGACGCTCCCTGTATAGATGAAAAGCTTAATACTTTTAATTCTACTCTGGTTGAACTTTTTGATCTGCATGCACCAGTAAGGCCAATCAAGCTAAAATACGTTCCCGCGCCTTGGTTAACTGAGGACATTAAGGCGCTAATGACCAAACGCAATTCTGCTAAGTCCAAATACAAATCTAATCCTACTGACGACAATCTACGCAAGTACAAGTATCTCCGTAATCAATGTAACAGAGTGTGCAGAGATGCGCAACGTAAATATATCCATTCCTCAGTCGACAATAAGAAGCCCTCTGAGGTGTGGAAATTTCTAGGCTCGCTAGGTATTGGACGGCAGAAGGAAAAAATTCCACATACTGTAAACCTAAATTTATTAAATCAACATTTCACTAATATAACTTCTCGTTGCTCTCAAAAAAATATTACCATCGCGGCCCTAGAGTCTCGGACTAAGCCTACTCATCCATTATTTTATTTTAATTTTGTAACTGTGGATGAAGTTAAAAAACATATCTTAGCTGTCACATCGGGGGCTGTGGGTTCCGATGGTATCAGTCGAAAGATGATCGTTCTGGCCTTAGAAAGCATATTACCTATACTGTGTCATATTTTTAATTTTTCTCTGTCGTCCTCTACTTTTCCGAGTGCTTGGCGTATTGCTCAAGTTATTCCCGTTCCTAAGATTTCAAATCCCATATTACCCTCTCAATACCGTCCAATTTCCATTCTCCCTTTTCTGTCTAAAATCCTTGAACGTATAGTCCACTCTCAGTTATTTCTATTCCTCTCCAAATATAATATCTTAAGTAATTTCCAATCTGGTTTCCGCCCTGGGCACAGTACAACGACGGCACTCACAAAAGTATGTGAGGACTTACGGTACGCTATGGATCACCAGCAGGTAAGTGTAATTGTACTGCTTGACTTCAGCAATGCTTTTAACGCAGTTGATCATGACGTCTTGTTGGCTATCTTAAACTCCATTAACATGTCGCCTAATGTCCTCTCCTGGATACGCTCATTCCTATTTGATAGACAACAATGCGTTTTTGTGGACGAGCGGTTATCATCGTACTGCCCCTTGCATGCTGGTGTTCCTCAGGGTAGTGTACTCTCACCGCTGTTATTCTCCATTTTCATTGATACTGTCACCAAATTCCTCTCCCTTCCCTTTCACTTATACGCGGATGACTTGCAGTTGTACGTTTCTACTCCAGTTGACGACTTAACACACCGCATCACTGAATTAAATCACGAATTGGATGTCATCGCCAATTGGACTAGGGAATTTGGTCTGTCTATCAACGCTGGTAAATCTCAGCTTTGCATAATTGGTAGCACAAGGCAGATTTCGAAATTAAACTTGATGAATCTACCACCTGTAGTCTTGGATGGATCGACGCTTCCTTACAGCACTGTTGTGAAGAATCTTGGCATTCTAGTAGATAATACCCTTTCCTGGAAGCCACAAGTCGCTGAACTTTGTCGCAGAATTTTTGCAACAGTGCACTCTATGAAAAGGTGGAAGCATTATCTACCTCTTAAGACAAAATTATCTCTTGCAAAAAGTCTTCTTCTGCCTATTCTTGATTACGCTGATACTTGTTATTGCGATCTATCAGAAGATCTTCTTAATAAATTGGAACGTATGCAAAATCTTTGCATTAGATTTGTATTTGGATTAAGGAAATTCGACCGCATTTCACACTTCCGCTCCCAACTTGGCTGGCTTCCCATCAGGCGCCGTCGTGATCTCCATCTTCTTTCACTTCTATATAATATTCTCTTTCATCCTTGCACTCCCATCTATCTAAAAGAACGCTTCACTTTCCTTGCAGGCTATAGCTGCCTTCATCTCAATCTTCGCTCTCAAAGTGACAACAAATTAAAAGTGCCGAAGTGCCATTCCCAAACTTACTTTAACTCCTTTACTCCTAAGGCTGTTCGTTTGTGGAATGCACTTCCAACTGACATACGGCATGCGAAGTCACTTCCTATCTTTAAAAATAAAATTAAAGCTTATTATTTGTCTCTCTAAAGTTATTTCTCTTTACTTATTTATTGGTCTTTTAATGTACTATTTTCCTGTATTTATATTATCTCTAGTAAAATTATTATTGATATTATATAGTGTATGTATGAATAAATATATGTATTAAATATACATGTATGTATATTATGATTAATAGTTTTATCTAAGTATATTTATATTATTATAAATATGCGAGTTTTCCTTTTGCACACCTGTCACGCACTTCTTTTTTTTCTGATAATCCTGTAAGAAGGGTTGCCTGGAAGAGATCACTACTCAGTGATAAGGCCGCCCTTTGTACGTATACATAAGTTTACTTTAAGTCCGTATGTATTTTTATGTGTTTTATGTGTTTGTACAATAAAGTTTTTATCTATCTATCTATCTTAAATATAATAATATACCAATATCACTGATAACACAACAATACACAAAATCGCAAAGTTTTTTATGGAGTCTATCTACTGACGATGCTTCCGGTTACGAGGCGAAACACTTGTTGAGAATGCTTGTGTATTGTTGTGTTATCTGTGATAGTGCATGAGTTTTTACAAATTCTGCATGTATCAGGTATGAGAACGAATAGTACACTCTACATTTAGCATTACATATATTTTCTTTTATCGCGGATTATAGCAAAATAATATTTTCATTAGTTTTGTATTATGGACCTTCCGCAAAGTAACGCTTAATTCTATAAATTATTGCAAATATTAATTAGGCACATAAGTTTTAACAGAAAACTAAAATGCCTGCCTGGGATTTGAACCCGCGACCGTGTGGAAATAGTCACACGGTCTGACGGTAAGGATATCACAGCCTAGGGATGCTTAAATAGGAGCAAAAGGATCTTTTAATTATTATAATGCTGACCTTTACTTAATTAATTACTTTCTTGGGAATGGCATGTATTCCACACAGTAACACCTTGTACTTTATCCACATTTAAGATTAAGCAAAAGTAATTTGTGCTTTCCACTTTGGATAAAGCTCTCAAATGATCTGATTGCACTTAATGCGGCTTGGAAATAAAGGATGAAGTGGTTTAGCTTTATTAGTGTAAAGCTTGGATAAACTTGACTGATTACATTCTCGGAGTAACTACATTTTAAGCTTTATTTTTCTTATCATAGTTTTATTTATTCATTAGTCCGTTAGTTGAAATAAACGAAAACCGTAACATATAAAATTTTTATTAAAATAACTTTTACGAAGATTTTTACATGTTTGAAAATTTTTATGTTTTAATACGTTATGTTGTAACACTTCAGGTCAAAAACCTTTCCCAATATTAAACGAAAATACTGAATTAAATAATAAGAAGTGATGAAGAATGAAGAAGTTTGTGTTGGTTGGGTGAATATACGAGTGTCAACGTACATAAATGTAATATAGATAATAAAAATATAGAGCAATAATAGCCACAAATGATATCATTGCGACTTCAGTACTGATTACAAAATTAAAAGTAAATAATGCTATCAAAATCGTCGGTTCTATAACGAATTAAACATGTTTACATTTCAAATTCACGCGAAAAGCGCTAACAAGTTACCGTACAAGTAATTTGTTACGTGTAATCAGCGTAAATATCTTCCAATGGAGTTCATTACGTGGGATTTAGGTTTCAAATGATGTGAATGCTTGGGAATCCATTCTAACAGGACAAAGCGGTGTTCCCCTATTACGGTAATGCTCCGATAAACTTGACAGATTACTTTCCCGGGAGTAGAATCTTTTAAAAGCCGCTGCTGAGTATTAGGTATTACAGGATTTTCCCAGTTATCAAAGTGGAGGTAAACGAAAAAAACGCAAGTTTTGTATACGTATCTAATGTTATTCTATGTTACATTGCGATGCGAATGAGATGAGAATGTTAAGGTGGATGTGTGGTGTGACAAAACTTGATAGAATACGCAATGAGTATATTCGGGGAAGTCTGAAAGTTGCGCCCATTACAGAAGAGATGAGAAGTGCGAGACTAAGTTTGTATGGTCATGTAACGAGGAGAGATGAAAATCATGTGACCAAAAGAGTTTTAAATATGAATGTGGATGGATGTATGGCTAGGGGGAGGCCGAAAATACATATGGATATGCATTTAAAGGAGTGGCACCAGAGTTGACGAATGATAGAGGAGAATGGAAGAAGAAGACATATTATTGCCGACCCCACTTAGAGTGGGATAAGGGATGATGATGATTGCGATAGTATTCGATGAAATTTAAGAGTCTCAATAAGGTAGAATATTTATAATATATTGTTTTGCAATTTTGTCGTGCAGCCTATCTCCTGATGTTACGTGCTTCGGTTACGTGACGAAACGATCGTTGAGATTGTAGTACTGAATCTGTGTTGTGCTTGCGTTGTGTTGTTGGTGGTGTTTCTGATACGTGAGACTACTAATCCTGCATGTATAGGATATGACAATGGTTTTTGTTTCGGCTGAGCTGTTTCAGAACAGTATTATTGCTCTACAGCTTACTGTAGCATGTTTGCTGAGTAGGAGACCTTATTTTAACACAAAATTCGACTATGTAAGAATGTAATGTCTTTTTTTAATTGTGTTCAAATAGGTCTTTACTTTCTTTTTCTTATTATGATTATTGTGACAGTAAATACATGTAGTGCTTGTGTATTAATATGTGGTGGCGATGGTGGAGGTTTGTGCATGTGTTTTTACGAATCCTGCATGTAACATGATAACAGATCTATTTTATTTCATCGCGGATTATAACAAATTTATTTTATTATTGCTTTTGTATTATTGATTTCAGCAAAATAACGCCTAATTCTATAAATTATTCTTATTATGATTTTCTTTCGTTTGAATATCTTCGGATATAATAAAAGACGGAATGCATTCTGCACGCCCACCAGGTAACTTTTGTTGAGTGTTCATTAATTACTTATATCGGATAGAGAGTTTGAAATTATCTATCTAGGGATACACTTTAACAAACTGGTCCCTCCCTATCACGGTAATGCCTCAGCTAAACTTGACTGATTACGTTCTCGAGGGAAGAATATTTTCGACGCCACAGCTGGATTTCGTTAGTGTTAGGGGATTTTTCTTAGTACCTAATGAAAGTAAATGAGATTGAACGATGAAAAACTTATGTTATTTGTCCGTGTTAAACGTTACGGTGTTATATGAACAACTTTCTATAATGTTTTTAATATTAAAATGAGTTATTCTTTAATATTTAAATGAGTTAATCTTGTATATATATATATATATATATATTTTCCGAATCTCGGAAACGGCTCCAACGATTTTCCTGAAATTCAACAGGTAGGTTTTAGGGGAGAAAAATTGATCTAGCTAGGTTCTATGTAAAAAAAAATTGTTTAACTCTGTTTTTGGGCATTAAAAAACACTAAAATTTATATAGAATTGAATTTTCGCCATTAACTGTCAAGTCGACGTAGCTTATTCGGGTAACGGGCAGACTCGAGAAATGTGAATGCCAAGGATCGATCCCCAACTAAATAATTTTTTTGTTTTTATGTTTTTTTTTGTAAAAATTACCGAGCGAAGCTCGGTCACCCAGATATTCTTGTATATATAATATACATATGTATATATATTTTCTGAATTTCGGAAACGTCTCCAACGATTTTCAAGAAATTCAGCATGCTGAGGGCTTTGGAGGGAATAAAATAGATTTAGTTAGTTTTTATTATAAAAAAATGACGATTTATAACCGTTTTCAGGGATTGCAAAATTGCTTCAATTGACATTAAATACATCAGACTATTTTTGCTGTCATATTTAAAGTTGTAATAGCTTAGTGAACGAAGTTGAAAAACCTGGGATCAAGCCCCAGGTATCACCAACACTTTTTTACCTTTTTAATTTGCATTTTTTATTATTTATATCTTTAAAAAAATACCTAGCATGGCTCGGTCAAGCAGTTACTATTTTTCATACCTTATGCAATATGTTTATTTAAAATTAGAATAAATAAAATGAATTTTTAACTAAAGCCATTGGCTTTAATAAATAATAGTAAAAATAGTTTATTTATTTTTTAACATAAAAAAAGGATTTCCACATTAAAATGGCATGTGTAATTTTGGCTTCGTAATTGGATATGTCGGAATGGACACTCGTAATTCTGGTTATTTAGCCACTGAAACGAATTGAGTTGTCGAATCGTTCATGGCGAACATTATGTCAGTAACCAGATTAATACACGTTGTACACCTGCCTTTAATGTTTACGCTATTAATATGTTACTTTTTAAATTGTTTTATTTTGCCGTGTGGTATCCGCTTGTGTAGAATAGACTACCCACATTTATACCGAGGTATCGTTAAAGGTGACTCAGGTAAGTCGACCCGCCGTGTGGTATTTGACTGAGTAGAATAGACCGCCCTAATTTCTTACCGAGGTGTCGTAAAAGGCGACTAAGGTAAGTCGACCCGCCGTGTGGTATCCGACTGAGTAGAATAGACCGCCCTAATTTCTTACCTCGGTGCCCTAAAAGGCGACTAAGGTAAGTTGACCCGCCGTGTAGTATCCGGTTGAGTAGAATAGAATACCGTCAATTCTTACCGAGATGTCGTAAAAGGCGACTAATGTAAATTGATTTACATTGTGGTATCCGGCTGAGTAGTATAGATCACCCTCATTTCTTACTGAGGTGCGGTAAAAGGTGACTAAGGTAAGTTGACCCACCGTGTGATATCCGGTTTAGTAGAATAGACCACCCTCTTTCTTACCGAGGTGTCGTAAAATACGACTACAATTGATCAACCTCTTTCTTACCATAGTTTCGTAAAATACGACGATAGTAAGTTGACGTCAGGAAGGCGTCCGGTCGTAAAATACGTAGGCAATTCATGTAACAACATGTTTATAACATGTTGTGCCGACCCCACTTCGAGTGGGATAAGGGCAGGAGGATGATGGATGATGATAAGGACGAGAGAAGTCATGTCATGAATTACAGTCTGCGGCAATGACAATTTTAATTCTTTATTCCGAGGTGCTTTTGTCTTAACTCTAGACTTTATGACTCAGTATACAGCAAGAACGGTTATCTTCCTCGTTCTTAGAGATCATTAAACTGCATCGCGAATTTCCTGCAGACAAACGCTCGTGTATAATAATCGTGACAATCGCAGCTACAGCTGTGTCAGATTTATTGTACCAAAAGTCACATTGTCAAATAAAGTTGGTATTCTTTATTCAATAAAAGAGTTTTTAAATAAAGTTAAATTTGTACAAATTAAAATAATTACAATAAAGAATTAAATAAAAAGTAGGGTTAGGTTTATGACAATTAATTGAGACAAAATAAAATGATTTTTTTTGTTGTACTAAATTTATTGCAGACTAGCGGACTGCTCCGGCTTCGCACGGGTATAAAATATATAAGTCACTCAGTGAACTCAGTCACTAAATGCCTTCCTCGCAGCATCTTAAATCTGTAATATCTTCGAAATTGTTCATTTAAATTGTATGCTGTAAACGGCCATATTGATCTATATTAAATCACCAATGTATTTAAGGTACTTAATTGGATAAGGATTAATGCTGTATTATTTTTCGTAAAAAGAAAATGACAAAAAATGCTATTGTGGGTTATCCATAAGAGATAGATATATAACCATCGCGGAGTTTTCTATAGACCTTTTCAAGGTGTACAAATATTTAGTACATTATTATGATAAATCTCGTAAGGTTCAGCCTACGTTTGTTATGTAAGCGAAAAAAAATTGAATTATTTACGACATCACATTAGAAAGATCAAATATTACAGTATTTCTCTACTCCATATTGAATGTTATTATACATATAAACCTTCTTCTTTAATCACTCTATCTATTAAAAAAACACATATTTAGGCATAAATAAGGATATAGGGACATAGGGACATGGGGACACGCAGCGACTTTGTTTTGATTATATTAAAGTAATAATTTTATTTCTCTTTATTATGGACCTTCGCAAAGTAACGCCATATTTTATAAATTCATTGAGACTTTCCCATTTCTTTCGCGTATACTTGTCTGGCGCAGTTGGAAGTAATCCTGATTTCAGCTCCGCAGGTCGCAGTTTTGATTCCCGCCGAGGGCAACATTTTCTAAATACAATTTGTTGGGTTTTCGAGTCTGAGTATATTTATGTATTTAAGTTAATATTTATCTGTCACCTATAACACGAGTGTTACTTAGGGTACAGACGATCGTGTATGTCCATATATATTTATGTCGAGTTTGTAACTTTTAGTGAATGCATTTTTTTGTAAAGCATACAAAGTGTTGTTATTATTTAATTAAAAGGAAAAAAAGTTATTTAGTTTTTCACTTAATTAATAAATAAGATAAACTATACGATAATTGGTTGAAACATCCATAATTCAGTAGCTATAAAAGTGTATTTATTATAAATGCTAATGAAGGAGACTAATTAAGTTTACTATCCCGGATTTAGGTAAGATATTATCCTTTAGGTTATAACGATTCACAAAGCGTATCGTGACCTTATCTGGCACGTGCCAGAAGTTTTTATAGCCGGTGCTCTGGTAATTAACTCTTTGTTCGAAATATCACGATGTTGTTAACCTTAAGCCTCTTCTATCCATTTTCTATAAGCTATAAATTGTGCCCCGCCTGAACCTTCACATGCATTTGAATGCCAGGACATCGAAAGGCATGATTGCATTGTAGTTTATGCAAGAAACGTGGGATGATTTCTTGCTACATAGTGTTTCTTGTGGCTATCATTGTATACGTCCCAGCATTAGCATTTAAAGTTCATAGTGCAACTACTGTTATAGGATAGATCCCGCCATTCAATATTATCTTTAATATTTAAATGAGTTAATCTTGTGTGTATATGTATATATTATCGGAATCTCAGAAACGGCTCCAACGATTTTCTTGAAATTTAGCATGTAATGAGTCTTGGGGGAGAAAAATCTTTTAAGCTAGGTTTTATGTAAAAAAAAAATCGTTTATCCCTGTTTTTGGGCATTAAAAATTACTAACATACTAATATTTGTATATAAAACGCTCTTTTTTATTAGTCTCGAGATAAGTAAATACCTATAATCGATCCCCAACTACCTAATAATTTTTTTCTTTTTTTTTGAAGTTTCTTTTTTTTTGGTATAAATATTAATAATATATATAATATTTATATTATAAATATTAATAATATATATTATAAATATTATATAGATATTATTAGAATAATACCAATATTTTAGAGGACGATATTTTTAATTATATTGTTTCACGCTTATTTAATTATTTCATCGATATTATGTTATTTTCATCTGTGGTTTTCTAGAGTCATTGAAAATATTGTCTTCTATACTGTAATATAGATTAAGGATGTTTAGAAGTAGCATATAATATTGGTTTAAAGACTAAACAGTCTAAAAAAACGGTTACAAGACTAAGTATTATGTATCACATCACTACATATTATAAAACAAAGTCCATATTTCCGTATGTACGCATAAAACTTTAAAACTACGCAACCGATTTTGATGCGGTTTTTTTTAATAGATAGAGTGATTCAAAAGGAAGGTTTGTACGTATAATAACATTCAATACGAAGTAGAGAAATACTGTAATTTTTGAGGTTTCTGTAAATAATTACATTTTTTTCCGGTTACATTGCAAACGCAGGCTAAACCCTACGAGATTTATCAAAATGATGTACTAAGTATTTGTACACCTTAAAAAGGTCTACAGAAAAGTCCGCGATGGTATACTATCTCTTATGGATAACCCACTATAGCAGTTTTTTTCGTTTACTTTTTACGAAAAATGATGCCTTATGTTCAAAGCAATTTTTATACAATACAGCATTAATCTTTATCCAATTGAGTACCTTAAATAAATTGTTGATTTAATATAGATCAATATTGCCGTTTACAGCATGTAATTTAAGTGAACATTTTCGGAGATATTACAGATTTAAAATCCCGCGAGGAGGCCGCGCTTTGACCTATAAGCACTTCGAATTTAGCAGCGACCGGAGGCGCAACTTAATGTCCTTCTTTCAAGTTTATATTGTCTAATGATAAAAAAGCTATGAATGTTGTATGTAAAGACATTGTCTAATCAATTGTAAAAATAAATAATATCACTACATAGTATAAAACAAAGTCGCATTCTCTGTCTGTCCCTATGTCCGTATATCCCTATGTATGCTTCAATCTTTAAAACTACACAACAGATTTTGATGCGGTTTTTTTTAATAGATAGAGTGATTCTAGAGGAAGGTTTGTACGTATAATAAAATTCAATACATAGTAGAGAAATACTGTAATTTTTGAGGTTTCTGTAAATAATTACATTTTTTTCCGCTTACATTGCAAACGCAGGCTTAACCCTACGAGATTTATTAAAATGATGTACTAAGTATTTGTACACCTTGAAAAGGTCTACAGAAAAGTCATCGATGATATATGTCCATCTCTTATGAATAACCCACAATAGCATTTTTTGTCATTTACTTTTTACGAAAAATAATGCCTTATTTTTGAAGCAATTTTTATACACTACAGCATTAATCTTTATCCAATTAAGTACCTTAAATAAATTGTTGATTTAATATAGATCAATATCGCCGTTTACAGCATGTAATTTAAGTGAACATTTTCGGAGATATTTTCCAGAGTTTAACGACAAGGAAGCTGTGAATGTTGTATATAAAGACATTCTGTAATTTATTGGAAAAATTAAATACATAGGGAAAATGTAAAAGTAAATAAGTAAAAATGTACTATATGAATTTAGATATTCCAAAGATAGCAGGAAATCTTCTTGGTATAGGGAAAGGAAATTGTTTTTCTCCAAATTTAACGCTTGCGGGCCACGGGCAGTAATGAATAAATCAAAACTACTGGATCGGTTTTAATAATTTTTTTTACACTGAAGGACATGGGATATATATTTTATACCCGTGCGAAGCAGGGGCAGGCCGCTAGTGTCTAATAAAATATATTAGAAACTGATACAGAATATAGAGTGTTATCTAACGTTAATAACATATCGACTTTCTCTTACAGACGCGATATTGAATTCCAAAATATTAGGTTTCAAGTATTACGCGTAATTCCCACTACTAAAAGTTTCATGACAGGGGTTATGACAAAATATATTACCAATAATGATGTCTGAGAACGATAATATGTAATAAAATAAGGCGCATTATTGTATATCGTTTGTACATGGTATTTCATTTTGTTGCGCTCGCAAAGTACTTGATGTATGAGTAGACTAGGGTTGCCAACTACACTGTTCTTCAATAAATTATACTTTTTGCTTTTAACAAAAAATTAAGTATATAAAATACTATTTAAAGCATCAAAATGAGTAGTTAAGGTTTAGATTTAGTTCCTCACAATTTTATTTCCTCTGTCTTACGGTGCTCAGCGTAGTCAGAAAGAAACAAATCACACTTTAAGATAATTTTAGTTATAATTATGGTGTTGTATATGAAGTTGTTGTATATGAAGAAAAGCTGTGATGGCCTAGCGGTGCGACCGTGTGAATCTCTAGAGACGATCATGGGTTCAAACCCGGGCAGACACCAATGAGTTTTTCTATTAAAACTTATGTGTCTAATTGATAATTGCAGTTTATCACAAGCTTTTCGGTGAAGGAAAACATCGTGAGGAAACCTGTATATCTCTAGAGAATCCTAGGGATATGTGTAACCTACCAATCCGCATTGGAGCAGCGTGGTAGGTCTTAGCTTCAACCCTTCTCTCCAAAAATGGAGAGAGGAGGCCTATGCCCAGCAGTGGGATAGTAATAGGCCGTTACTTTATATGAAGTTATGTAAAAAAGACATCAAATTTATAAGTTGTGCAAGAAGCTCTAATAAATCTGTCATCATACCCATTACACGTTCTATCATCAGCATAACATGTTTTAAACATGTTATGGCTGGTTATTTTGCGACTGACCGTCTGCCTAAATAATCGGATAGCGAGTTTGAAATTATCTATCTGGGGATACACTGAAACGAACTGGTCCCTCCCTATTACGGTAATGCCTCAGCTAAACTTGACTGATTACTTTCTCGAGGGAAGAATATTTTTGACGCCACAGCTGGATTTCGTTAGTGTTAGGAGATTTTACTTAGTACCTAATGAAAGTAAATGAGATTGAACGATGAAAACTTAAGTTATTTGTCCGTGTTAAACGTTGCGGTGTTATGAGAACATCTTTCTATAATGTATTTAATATTTAAATGAGTTAATCTTGTATATATATAAAATACTATTCATTTTAAAAATATTGTTTAATATTCTTCTACTTTTTGCCGGCAAAGAATATGTAGGATATTCTTTTACGGTAAAAAGTTGGCAACCCTAGAGTACACTAACACATGACAACATAAAACTTGCCGATCGACCAACAGAGGGATGCATGTGATTATACCCAGCCGTCAGGTCTTGACGGGCCTGAATATGTATGGGCATGTTTGATGCAACGTATCTCGGGCTCCCGTCGACCCGTCTATTGGTTTATTCAGATATGATTTGAACAAGTGTTAACGTCTGTCACAGGCAACACTGTGTGTGCTGGAAAATTTAAAAATGGAATAATTTTGTCCATTGCTTTTCATTCATCACTGTTCGCTGTTGTGTGCGTCAAGGAAATTAGTAATTCACTGATGTTTCAGTTTTTTAAAAGACAAACAGACTTATCAATGAACTTGTTTCTGATCATTTGATAGGCTAAGTGAGAGGCTTTTCGTAGTTTTATTTTAACGTATTAAACTAGACTTTGGATAAGCATATTAGATGGGTCAACAGAAGTTTTTTGCTGATTCTTCTCGGTCATGGCAACATTCCGAACCAGTGGTAGCTTCATTAATTATATTAATCTTTGAACATTGAAAAGTGCTTGGAAAAGTTTGTTGAATGAATGAAGATTATTTTGTTGTGGTACGGAACAGATAGAGTTAAAGGACTTCTCGATTTGCAAGGTATAGTCTTGTGGTACAACAAAAGTGTAATGCATTCATTCAATAGAACATAATGTAATTGAATAATTATACCGACTCTATCTCCTGCCCTTATCCCACTCTAAGTGGGGGTCGGCACGTTATAAACATGTTATCAATTCAAAACCAGATTCTAAATTTTCTTTATTAAAATAAACTTGTAAACAAGTACTTTTGAATCGTCAATTCTACTGCTGGTTCGGAAAGCTGTTCCTACCGAGAAGAGCCAGCAAGAAACTCAGCGGTTGCTCCTTTTAACATAATACTTATAACTAGTTACATTTAGTCGTTACTATCTTGTACAGGGCTGGATAGTAGCTATATCCACGTATTCTTAGCGTCCAAAAATTTATTTGCCTACGTATTTTACGACCGGCCGCCTGCCTGGCGTCAACTTATCTTACTCGTATTTTATGACACCTCGGTGAATATTTTATAGAAGAAGAAGAATGTGAAGATATTATACGAAATTTAGAAAATTTTGAAAAGAGTGAACACCGAGTTCCTTGCTGGTTCTTCTCGGTAAGAGCACCTTTCCAAACCAGTCGTAGCTTCATTTTAATTTGACGATACAAAAGTGCTTGTAAAAGCCAATCTAAATAAAGAGGTACTATTTCCTAAGCGCAAAATTATATAACAAAATTGACAATATTTTAAATATCTCTAATCTAAATCTCATGCAGAAAAACTGTCAATGATTGGTTGAAAGGAATTAGCTATATAAAAACGGAGGAATTTGTCACCGGAGGAATATAATAAGTTAAACTTGAAGACAATTACTATCACATTTTATTGACACAAACGCACACACACATCCATACACGCACACACTCACACACGCTCACACACGCAAATAGGTATAACTAACTAACTTATATAGGTATAAATATTTAGAATGGGTCCAAAGCCGTGGGTAGAAGGCGATGGCGTTCGTTGTAGTTTATAAGATACTAGGAGTCCCGCCCCAGCTTCGCACGGGTATAAAGCATATAGCCTATGTCACTCAGTGATAATCACAGTATTTCGCTACTCCATATTGAATTTTATTATACATATAAACCTTCCTCTTCAATCACTCTATATACTTAAAAAAACCGCATCAAAATCTTTTGCGTAGTTTTAAAGATTTAAGCAAACATAGAGATATAAGGACAGACAGAAAAAGTGACTTTGTTTTACACTATGTAGTAACGTTTATAGCTACTACTATTTTGATAATTGTCATATTTTTACCATACTTATCCAAAGACTAAATTTCGTTTAGCTGTAATTTATGTTTTGTTTTTCCATGTCATAGTCGTTTTTGTTATACCACGTTTTATAGCGACTTGACGGGATAAAATAAATGCGGTCGAACGGGATAAAAAGTATCCTATGTCCGTCTCCTGGTTTTAAGCAACCTCTCCACCAATTTTCAACCGAATTGGTTCATCCGTTCTTGAGTTATAAATAGTGTAACTTAGACCAACTTTCTTTTATATATATAGATAAGAATAAA
Organism: Morpho helenor; assembly: GCA_029227775.1. Classification (NCBI taxonomy): domain Eukaryota; kingdom Metazoa; phylum Arthropoda; class Insecta; order Lepidoptera; family Nymphalidae; genus Morpho; species Morpho helenor. The sequence goes on from JARGCU010000006.1 coordinate 11,371,974, forward strand.
TAAACGAAAAAAGAATAAATTGAATTCGAATTTGAATTAACCCATGAAATTATCAGATCAGTAGTACAAGTGTTCGCATATCGTCATAACGTCAGTCGGGAGTCGACGTTGCAGAATATGCATGAGCTTGCGATGTAGCCTAGATTCTCATACTGCGCTACGCAAATGTGTTGATTTATTCAGACGTCTGTGATCAGAGTGAATGTTAACGTGTCTCCATGTCGCGTTAAGTTCGCTTATCTTGAGGATTAAATGTTATGGTTGGGTTTAAAAATAATCTACAATACTAGTATAATAAGTTGTGTCGTAAAAGGCGACTAAGGTAACGCGACCCGCCGTGTGCTATCCCGGTGAGTACGCCGGGTGGTATCCAGCTGTATAGAATAGATCACCCTCATTTCTTATCGAGATGTCGTAAAAGGCGACTAAGGTAAGTCGACCCGCCATGTAGTGTCCGATTGTGTAGAATAGATCACCCTAATTTCTTATCCAGATGTCGTAAAAGGCGACTAAAGTAAGTCGACCTGCCGTGTGGTATCCGATTGAGCAGAATAAACCACTCTCTTTCTTACCGAGGTATCGTAAAATACTAATAAGGTAAGTTGGTGTCAGGCGGGCGCGCGGTCGTAAAATACGTAGCCAAATCATGTGACAACATGTTTTCCCGATCCCACTCAGAGTGGGATAATGGCAGGAAGATGATTATCCTTAAAGTTAAATATTTATTTTCAAATCCGTTGAATGTATAATACTGCTCAGTTTGGCCTTATTGCCGTCAATCATATCGACCTACCATTGAAATAAACGTATGTGTATTAAGTAAACGGGTAAATATATCTACGAAACAATGCCAGCTTATTTGGCTGTAGTAAAATAATACGCAAAATATAAATTTAAATTACTTAATAAAGACATCGTGACTGATTCAGTCATTCAGTTCAGTAAAGCCCCTAAAATTAATATTAATTAATACGTATTCATTTGTTCATTCGTATGTAATATTCAATTTGCATGGTGCGTGATGTATGGTGTAATAAATAACAGTGTAATTCGTGCTAATAACTGAAATCGAGCGTACACTGCGTGGAATTAGCGGGGTGAAGATAATTTGCGGTCACGTATGGAGCACGTAATATATGCGGTTCTATGTGTCGCGTCTGCTTACATTTTGATGTGACTTGTACTTTTCATATCAACGTCTTTAATCTTGTATATGTTTCTCTTTGATTTGAATTCTGAATAACCTAACTTGATATCAATAAAGTATTTTTTATTATGCTTTAAGTTTGAGCTCTGAAAAACAATATGAGTAATGCACTGGTATCTATAAGGCCTCTCGCCCACGGGGAGTTTTTGTAAACGCGCGTCAGCGTCGCTAGTACTATATTAGACCGCTATTAAGGCCCTAAGCCGTAATAGCGGAAATAGCGTGTTATGTTAAGCGTTGCAAGAGAATTGTGCGGATACCTAAAAATTAAATAAAAATTTCAAAGAGTTAAATACAGACAAAACAAATTTAATAAAAGCTTATAAAAATTATCTCTTTTTATGCTTTAAATATGCTCGCACGACTTTATTATGATTGTTTTACGTCCTTAGTTCCCGTAGCTCTTTTGCGATGTCCCTTATCACGTAGTGACGTAGCATTTATAACGTGATTTATATTTAAATATTGTTTGCTTCTGCAATAGAAAGAAAACAATATAGTTCACAGTTAAGAGTATTTTAACATCAAAATATGTACAAACTAAGTCCACTACAAACATTTGCCACTACTAATTCTGTATATCAGTATGGAGGAAAATATATTTTGGCTACATTTTTAAAGACATTTTCTTATCTTAGGCGCTATCATAACTACCTCGACCTTGGGTTTGTCTATATAATCGTCACGATGTTACACCACGTTATCAAGGCGAGCGATCAAAGTAGTAATTACTTATACATTAGCGTCACAGGAACACGCTATGTTGCGTGCGAACCGATCATCCTAGTTTGATTGTAACTCTTGTTGGTAAATAATTACGCGTTTGGCGATCACTTCTGCGTTTGATCGAATGACGAAACACGACTGGTGTTCAATTGCCCTTCTTTTGTTTTTCGCTGGCGAAGACGCTTTGTGTGCGTGTGCGCGTGCAGTGTCGTATAGGGTTCGTGAGTGTTCGTCGAGGTCGGTTAAGACGCATAGATCATTTATAGAATTAGGCGTTACTTTGCGGAGATCCATAATCCGCATTATAGCAAAATAATTTTATTATTACTTTTGTACGCTGTTTTGTATCAGTCATACGTACGACGCATACATCCAATTTATGATCATGGGGTACACCAGGATTATTTTCAGGGGATGTATCTATGTTCGGTGCATTAGCACCTTACACATAACAGCATAAATATGGACTCGCGGCGCCGCCGGGTTCAGTTTGCATTTGTCTACAAGCACCGCGAACAACGCGCACCCCCCGGCATTTATAGTTTTAGTCGCATTAGTTTATTGTAGCATAGCATTAGTCATCATTTAGCCTTAGTATTATTATAAGTTTGGAGTAGAAAACAATTCTTCTCCTTACATACAAGTACTATTACTATAACAAAATATACAACTTTACATTTTTACTAAGTGGATTACAGAATATTAAGTACTTTAGTTATTTTAATTCAACACAGTTGCTAATTCCAAATATTTATTATTTCATATTCAGACGAAATTAATGCACAGAATACATAATTTTTTCCGGAGTGGAGGGTGCAATTGCATCCCCTTGCAACCCGCTGCCGGTGCCAATTCGCCGACGGTCATGATTACACTATCAGGACAGTAAAGCCTAATGTGGAAACCGCGTAACCTTATCTTAGTTAATATTGGCTCGCGGGATCAAACAGTAATCTCTAAGGTACTTATAGGTTTTTCATAAACATTTACGTGCTTGAATTATATTTACAAAAATAGTCTTGGTGTTTTCGATATTATCTATATTCCTAAAATAAACTAGTCCCTAATTTAGTTTAATTAATTAGCCTGTTTTTCAGTACTTTCCAAGACATAATTCTTAGTGCACACTATATACAATAACACGATATATTAGGAATACCACTATTCCCGTTCCGAGATGCACTTCTTTTGAATGACGAACAAAGACTGACTGTCACTGAAACGTTTTATCAATAGGAAGACTCTACCGGAAACAACAACGGCACAGTGTTGCCAACATTTCAATAAAAAGGGCGCGATATGCTTGTGTCATAACTGTGTTGCTATAAAATACAAAGCGGAAGTCAATAGCGACAACATCATGATAAGGTAAAAGTCTATTTTTTATGATATCTTTTATAAGCGCTTAATAACGTGTATGAAATTCGGATACAGAAATAGTTTGCTCAGAACATTATCATAATTACAACATACACATTAATTAGTCGAATAAGTTAAAAATAGTATTCATTTATGTACATACCAAAGTGATCTAACCAAAAGACCATTTCAAAGCTAAATCTGTTTTGTCTATACAAATTGTTATATATAGAATTACATATAGAAAACAGGTCTAAGCAAATGTGACCATTTTCAGGGATATCAGATATCACTGAAACGTATCTAAGCAAATGTGACCATTTTTAGGGATATCAGATATCACTGAAACGTATCTAAGCAAATGTGACCATTTTCAGGGATATCAGATATCACTGAAAATGGTATCCGGCTGAGTAGAATAAACCACCCTAATTTGTTACCGAGGTGTCGTAAAAGGCGACTAAGGTAAGTTGACCCGCTGTGTCATATCCGGGTGATTAAAATAGACCAACCTTATTTCTTAACAATGTGTGGTAAAAGGCGACTAAGGTAAGTAGACGTCAGGAGGGTCGCAGGCGGAAGGTCGTGTAATAACTAGCCAAAACCTGAAACATCATGTTTAAAACATGTTGTCCCCACTTAGAGTGGGATAAGGGAAGGAGAATGATGATGACATATAGAAAACATAGGTGATCTTAACTAAATGTGACCAAAATTATTATGGTGATGTGCAGATATAAACCACATTCGCTATAAAATGAAAGTTTCCTATTGTTTTATAGATTTTCTCAAAGTTATATGCGCTTTTATGAAATAGAATAGTTCCCTAACAAAGGATTATTAAGTATATTTAATACCTACTTTTCTACACGCGTTGTCATGTATTGCACTAAAATAAATTTCTATTCATCATCCCTTTAGTGTGAACTCGACTGTAGCAAAGTTATACAGTGTACGCAATAAATACGTTTGTTTGTTCATAATGTTAAGCTTCGGAGTACTAAAGACAAATCTACTTTTAATGTGTTGCGATAGTGCTAGCTGTGGCAATCTCCTCCAGGATTTACGATGAAGTTAAGAGAAGTTATAGTTGTGACGTTTGTTGTATCACGATGCAGTTTAAATGTTAGATATAGTGGGAACATAAAATTGCAGATGTAGATTTCACCGACCTTTTCATTATTTTTTTTATTGCATTTTTTTATATCTTTAAACGACCCCGCACCGGAAAACACAGTGTCGGCAGACCGCCCACGAGATGGCCTGACGATCAGCACTGCCATTACAGCAGTTTAAAAACACTTAAAAAGAGGCTGATACAGAAAGCTTACTATACTCTTGAGGATTATTTGGAAGATAAAAATGTGTGGATATAGCTCTCTTTGAACCTGTACAAGACAGTAACGACTTAATGTAAATAATATTAAGAATTATATTTTTTTTAAAAGAGCAACCGCCGAGTTTCTTGCTGGCTCTTCTCGGTAGGAACAGCTTTCCGAACCAGCAGTAGAGTTGACGATTCAAAAGCACTTGTTTACAAGTTTATTTGAATAAAGAATATTTTGAATTTGAATTTGAATTCGATCTCACAAAGATCTCGGGTAGCTGCTGGGTCCAAGCGGCACAAGATCGTGTATGGTGGAGATCCCATGAAGAGACCTATGTCCAGCAGTGGACGTCCATCGGTTGAGAAAGAGAGAGAGAGAGAGATATCTTTAAAAAAATTACCGAATAAGGCTCGGTCACCCATACTCTATATTATAACACAAAAGCTACGCGGCACATCCACCGTGTAATTTTCCGAATAAATCATAACTTTCTTTAATCTTTTATTTCTGCGGCGCTCTATCGAAAAAAATACTTAATTTATTTTCAATTTTGCGTAACACAGACACCGCTGCGTGACGAATGACCTCCGCGTAGTACGTGATTTAATTTTTAACGCTATACATATTTTAATGTCTGATGTATGTACAGTCGGCCTCATATCTACCTCACATTAATCAGAGCTTTCAAATTTCGTGAGCGCTCAGATATTGAATTAAATTTGTACAACCATTTTACTTTATGAATTCATATTTCTTTGCTTTGATGGATGCTCATAAATTCATGAATATTTAAATGTAGGTGTACTGTATTTATCCTATTTTAATTTGCTAGATATTTACGACCTGAATTTACTATATAAAAAGGTTATGTTTAATTATTTTACTCATGTTTTTTTTAATTATTTTATTGGCGAGCGTTTGACTGCAATCATGCTTGGTGGTAAGCGATGATATAGTCTAAGATGAAATGCGTATGCTTATAAGATACCTTATCACTCTTGTTTTCAAATTACCCATATCATAAGTGTTGAGAAATATAGATTCTGGGAGAGAATTTCATTCCCGTGCTGTGCGCAATAGAAATAATGAAGCGAAGCGCTTCGTGCGTCTTCGTGGGATGTCAATAAGGGTGGAATATATGTGACATATTACTTACATTGCAATGATTTCATAATTAGACTCTGCAATTTGTTACAGGTGAACCAGTTACATAAGGATACAAAAAATTTATGTCATATATAAAAAAATTATTCACAATGCAAGCTGTAGCGTTGCCAAAATTATTATTAATTTTATCTTTTTTGTTTTGTATTTCTTGGGAAGAAAGTCCCGTACTTCTTCCTTTTAATATGCCGTCCCTTATTCAATGTTTTCACTAATTAAGGCCGGCTTCTCATATACTTCTATATTATTTCACAACTTGGTAGGAATGTTTGTTTGTAAATTATAATCGCCAAAAAATAATACCATTGATAAAACAATTTTTATTTATTTATTCGCTTGGCGATTATTCTTAAGGCTTTGTAAAACATTTTATCTCCAAACTCTGAGAAGACATAAATTTTGAAATATAATTATGTAATTAAAACTAATCTATTTCGATTTCGGCTCTTCTGTAGTAGTAAAGATTAAGATTCAAAATATGATACTTGTTAAAATATATTTGAATAGAGTTACTTTAAATCTAAATTCAAGAATCTTAAAGAACAAAAGACGCTGACTGGTACTAATAGTAGTGAATTAATTTGTTGATTTATCTTGATACTAAACTACGGTATGAAATAATTATTTTATTTTGCTTAATCAGTGGTTGCTTCTCAAACATATAGTTTAAGTGTTATTGTACATAGTTGGATATACTGTTTGTTATTTTAACGTAAAATATATATTTGGTATTGATTGTACTCACTTTTGAATTTCAACTATTAAAGAATAAAATCGCGCTGGCTTTGTGTCTCAAGCACGGGAATATTAATGTAGGGTTGCTACTTTAAAAGGTTCAGTTTTCGTCAGTGAATTTACATCTTTGTTAAAAAATATCCTTCGTTGTATGTATCTCTACACGAATGCACACATACAAAAACACCTAAAAACCCATAAACACCTACACACGCACGCTCGCGCTCCCTCTTAAACACACACTCACACGCACATACACACACAAAAATTACTTAAAAAAATACAAAAAAAACTACTAAAGAAATACTAAAAAAAAGCTCAAAAGCGTCGTATGTTGTTCAGCATGCTGTAGTGTCAAACGGCTACCTCTAAGGTTTCCTACTTCGTATCGAATTGATGTATGATACAGTTCACCGATGGTCATAATATTAGTATAAACATTGTTTAGTAAATAAAAAATTAATATTTAAAGTGCGAATAATAAAAAAAATAATCGACAAATTTGTGAGCTTATATTGAAATGAATTTTATGAAATTTTATATGAAGAATGGAATGCACTTTTAGCTTATAAAAATGTCGTGAGATTTAAAGACAGAATTTCTAATATGTCTGCACTTAACTAAGCCGCATATAAGCTTTATATGTCTGTCTTTACGCAACGCTGTGATCGTGTTATAGGTAAAAAGTATATATAGGAACGGCCTGTTACTATCCCACTCATAGGCATAGGCCTTCTCTCTCCGTTTTTAGAGAGAACGTATGGAGCTAAGATCTACCACGCTGCTCCAATGCGGATTGGTAGGTAACACATATCCTCAGAATTCTCTGTAGCTGTGCAGGTTTCCTCACTATGTCCTTCTACACCGAAAAGCGTGTGATAAATTGCACAGGTCCATTAGTTTAGAGGTAGACGTCTCTAACTAAGAAGGTGTGAGGTGATGACCTCAAATGAAATGCGTGTTCACTTAAGTAATTTAATGACCGCTCTGGTCGGCGGTTAGCTGTGACTGACTAGTGACTTGCTTTCGGAGGAATACATTTTTATAAGATTACTACTGCGTTGTCAATATTTCCCGGAATCGTACAATGCAATTATAACACACCTACATTAGTTTCAACAGAAATACTCATTGGTGCCTGAACGGTAGAACCCGTGACACTTCGAAAGATTCGCACGGTTTGACTGCTGTTATAGCTGCCCCAACTTTATTATTCAAATAAAATTCACGTGAATTTTTTTTAAAGACCGAATCGGTTTTAATTTATTCTTTTACAAAAAACCGATAATGATTAATGTTTTAGCTTTGTTATGGGAATTTCTTTCAGTTCGAAAGCACAATCGTTTTGAGGAAAAGATTTCATATTTAGGACGGTATGGCCATTAATCAATGTGTTTTGTTCATCGACGCCAATTACGTTCTGTTTTGAATATTTATCGAAGGAGAAAGCTGTATATGATGTATTAGAAAAGGCTTCTGTTAATAGTTAATGAGTTAATTGTATTGAAGGCGTGTATGTTAAACAGTAACGTGTCTCTTCGAAATCACAATGGGTATTTGGGTACTATCATCTTCCAAATTTAACAAGTAATTTAAAAAATGGGTGATACGCAACAAATCTATATGTGAGTAAATCAATGTATTTATTTTTTCACCATCTTCCTGCCCTTATCCCACTCTAAGTGAGGTCGGCACAACATGTTATAAACATGCTGTCACATGATTTGGCTGCGTATTTTACAACCGGCGCCTGCCTAACAACATTAACTTACCTAATCGTATTTTACGACACCTCGGTTAGAAAGAGGGTGGTCTGTTCTAGTCAGCCGGATAACACACGGCGGGTCAACTTACCTTAGACGCCCTTTGTAACACCTCGATAAGACATGAGGGTGGTCTATTCCACTCAGCCGGAAACCACATGGTGGGTCAACTTACCTTAGTCGCTTTTTACGAAACCTCTGTACGAAATGAGGATGATCTGTTCTATTCAGTTGGATACCACACGGCGGGTTATCTTATTTTAGTCGCCTTTTACGACACCTCGGTAAGAAAGAGGGTGGTCTGTTCTAGTCAGCTGGATAACACCCGGCGGGTCAGCTTACCTTAAGCGCCTTGACGACACCTCGATATACAATGAGGATGCTCTATTCCAACCACTAGATCTATACTAATATATAAAGCTGAAGAGTTTGTTTGTTTGAACGCGCTAATCTCAGGAACTACTGGACCGATTTGCAAAATTCTTTCAGTGTAAGATAGTCCATTTATTCAGGAAGACTAAAGGCTATATAACAGCATGCTTAGTTGAATAGGAGGGGACCAGCAATAAAACAGTACGAAAACGGCGTAAATTAAAGCTTTTCTTGCGTGCGCTGAGTAAACGGTAATAGTTATTCAAAAATCATGTATTACAAAATTGTTCCCCTCTAAAAGTTCTACATAATAGTCTGCGACAGCATGTGTCTAGCTTTTAAGGTTAACCCACTGTAACCATTTTTATGGTTATCAAAAGACTATAATAAGGTTTTAATCTTTTCACGCGGGGGAGCTGCTGGCGATTGCTAGTTATATATAAAATTAGTAGAAATTTACACCGTGTGGTATCCGGCTAAATAGAATAGTATCACCCTCATTTCTTATTGAAGTATCGCAAGAGGCGACTAAGGTAAGTCGACCCGCCGTGTGGTATCCGGCTGAGTAGAATAGACCACCCTCATTTTTTACCGAGGTGTCGTATAAGGCGACTAAGCAAAGTTGACCCACCGTGTGGTATCCGGTTGAGTAAAATAGACCACCCTCTATCTTACCGAGGTGTCGTAAAATACGAATAAGGTAAGTTGACCCACCGTGTGGTATCCGGTTGAGTAAAATAGACCACCCTCTTTCTTACCGAGGTGTCGTAAAATACGAATAAGGTAAGTTGACCCACCGTGTGGTATCCGGTTGATTAAAATAGACCACCCTCTTTCTTACCGAGGTGTCGTAAAATACGAATAAGGTAAGTAGTTGTAAGGCAAGCGGTCGGTCGTAGAATACGTAGCCAAATCATGTGACAACATGTTTATAACATATTGTTCCGACACCACTTAGAGTGGGATAAGGGCAGGAAGATGATGATATAAAATTAGTAAAGATTTATGTGGGTATCAAAAAAAGACAAAAAATGTATGAGATAATGACGTAAGAATATTTCGGTACTCACAACCGAATGTTGGCGGGTTAAAGTTAAAACTTTAACAGTAACTGCTTTTGCTGTTTGCGTTCTGCGCCGCGCCCTTTACCGTCTAAGCGGATGTTAGGTGCTATAATTAAAAGTTATCGCCCTGTTAGTTTCACCTCGGAGTTCTCTCATTAAAAGTTCTCACCTAAACGCAAACAATCTCGCGTTGCTACACAATACCGCTCGAAACTGACTTTTCTTCGTGCGATTTAAAGATTTTCTGTAATTAAAGTCTAGAATATTCCAATTGTATTAAATAAACATTTTTGGCATTGCTTACTGTATACTGTAGTGTATATAAACTAATGTTGTATGATCCATCACAGGCTCAAACACGCACTAACAAGTAACCACATGTAATTTCACGTCCACTCTCACCAAGGGCTCTCGTGCTACTAACGTGGTGCATCATGAGACCGTGTATGTTTCTTTGCACATCAGTATTAGTGTGAGTTAGTGTATGTTCATGTATGTATTACATATAATATGTGTCTTGTATATAAATATACGAAGTAACTTTTTTTGACTGGCCCGTTGGAGCAGTCGGTAGTGACCCTGCCTTCAGCTCCACAGGTCGCGGGTTCGATTCCCGCCGAGGGCAAACATTTTCTATAAAAATGAATTTGTTGGTCTTTGAGCCTGGGTGTATATTTGTATTTAAGTATGTATTTAAAAATATATAAGTATATATTCACCAGTTGTCTGTCTGCCATAACACAAGTATTAAGTTACTTACTTTGGGGACGGACGACCGTGTGTGTAAGTGTCCCATATATTTATTTATTTATTATTATTTATTTAACTTACACATCTCAACCCTCATACACTACACATACCATCTTATGTTGTGTCTATATACAAAAGTGTATATTGTAAAATTTTAAAGTTTATCCCTTATTTTTTAAAACTAATTAAACACACTAAAAACAAAACCAAACTTTACATTAGTTTTGTATTATGGACCTGCGCTAAGTAACGTCTATTTCTATAAATCACCCTTTTTTTTTTACTTTTATTGGTTCGCCAGCGATTATAACGTAATAGATAAATACAATTACAATTAAATTATTACATTCATACATACATATATGCACAATCGTTTAAAAGTTTAAAAAAAAATGTCGTTTTATCCCTGTTTTTGGGAAAATGCTAAAATTTATGTTGAATTTAAAAGATAATTTTCGCCATTAAACGTCACCATAGCTGATTTTGGAAACGATGATAGAGATGTGAAACAACGCAGGTTCGAGCCTCACCGTCTCAACTATTTTTGTTTTTTTTTTCATTTTTTTTTTTAATATCTTTAAAAAACGGTAATTTTTTTAAATATATTAAAAACTAGCGGCCTGCCCCTGCTTCGCACGGGTATAAAATATATATCCCATGTCATTCAGTGTAAAAAAATGATTAAAACCGATCCAGTAGTTTTGATTTATTCATTACTGCCCGTGGCCCGCAAGCGTTAAATTTGGAGAAAAACAATGTCCTTTCCCTATACCAAGAAGATTTCCTGCTATCTTTGGAATATCTAAATTCATATAGTACATTTTTACTTATTTACTTTTACATTTTCCCTATGTATTTAATTTTTACAATTAATTACAGAATGTCTTTATATACAACATTCACGGCTTCTTTGTCGTTAAACAAACTCTGGAAAATATCTCCGAAAATGTTCACTTAACTTACATGCTGTAAACGGCGATATTGATCTATATTAAATAAACAATTTATTTAAGGTACTTAATTGGATAAAGATTAATGCTGTAGTGTATAAAAATTGCTTCAAAAATAAGGCATTATTTTTCGTAAAAAGTAAATGACAAAAAATGCTATTGTGGGTTATTCATAAGAGATAGACATATACCATCGCGGACTTTTCGGTAGACCTTTTCAAGGTGTACAAATACTTAGTATATCATTTTGATAAATCTCGTAGGGTTAAGCCTGCGTTTGCAATGTAAGCGGAAAAAAATGTAATTATTTACAGAAACCTCAAAAATTACAGTATTTCTCTACTCTTTATTGAATTTTATTATACGTACAAACCTTCCTCTAGAATCACTCTATCTATTAAAAAAAACCGCATCAAAATCTGTTGTGTAGTTTTAAAGATTGAAGCATACATAGGGATATACGGACATAGGGACAGACAGAGAATGCGACTTTGTTTTATACTATGTAGTGATATTATTTATTTTTACAATTGATTAGACAATGTCTTTACATACAACATTCATAGCTTTTTTATCATTAGACAATATAAACTTGAAAGAAGGACATTAAGTTGCGCCTCCGGTCGCTGCTAAATTCGAAGTGCTTATAGGTCGAAGCGCGGCCTCCTCGCGGGATTTTAAATCTGTAATATCTCCGAAAATGTTCACTTAAATTACATGCTGTAAACGGCAATATTGATCTATATTAAATCAACAATTTATTTAAGGTACTCAATTGGATAAGGATTAATGCTGTATTGTATAAAAATTGCTTTGAACATAAGGCATCATTTTTCGTAAAAAGTAAATGAAAAAAACTGCTATTGTGGGTTATCCATAAGAGATAGACATATACCATCGCGGACTTTTCTGTAGACCTTTTTAAGGTGTACAAATACTTAGTACATCATTTTGATAAATCTCGTAGGGTTTAGCCTGCGTTTGCAATGTAAGCGAAAAGAAATGTAATTATTTACAGAAACCTCAAAAATTACAGTATTTCTCTACTTCTTATTGAATGTTATTATACGTACAAACCTTCCTTTTGAATCACTCTATCTATTAAAAAAAACCGCATCAAAATCGGTTGCGTAGTTTTAAAGTTTTATGCGTACATACGGAAATATGGACTTTGTTTTATAATATGTAGTGAAGAAAATCAAGCAAGGCTCTGTTACCCAGGTAATTAAAACTTATGAGTCTTTTGGATAATTGATGCGGTGATGGTGGCATTACGTAGACATAAAAAAACGTGTCAAAAATCAAAATTCCACCTCCTGAGTTGTCTCATTAAAAGTTATCGTTTAATCGCAAGTTATCCCAAACAACTTTTCGTCGGCGTTTCAAATATTTCGGTAATTAAAACTGGCGATGTAGCTAACTCGTTGATATTTCCATAGTTCAAAAGCGAATATTTGAACAGTTTGACAAACCACCCATCCCACTCATTCCCCCAACTTGAAGTTTTTGTTTGTTCGTTGTTATCTTGGTATTGGCCGTGTGGTATCCAGCTGAGTAGAAGCTGTCGTTAAGGAGATTTAGCTAAGTTGCCCCACCGTGTCGTATCCGGTTGAGTAGAATAGACCACCCTCATTTATTACCGAGGTGTCGCAAAAGGCGATTTGGCTAAGTTGCCCCACCGTGTGGTATCCGGCTGAGTAGAATAGACCACCCTCATTTTTACCGAGGTGTCGTAAAAGGCGATTTAAGCTAAGTTGACCCGCCGTCTGGTATCCGGTTGAGAAGAATATACCACAACCCTTTCTTACCAAGGTGTAGTAAAAGGCGACTTCGCTAAGTTGACCCGCCGTGTGGTATCTGGCTGAGTAGAATAGACCACCCTCGTTTATTACCGAGGTGTCGTAAAAGGCGATTTAGCTAAGTTGATCCACCGTCTGGTATCCGGTTGAGAAGAATATACCACAACCCTTTCTTAGCGAGGTGTCGTAAAAAGCGACTTCGCTAAGTTGACCCGCCGTGTTGTATCTGGCTGAGTAGAATAAACCACCCTCGTTTATTACCGAGGTGTCGTAAAAGGCGATTTAAGCTAGGTTGCCCCGCCGTGTGGTATCCGGCTGAGTAGAATAGACCAACCTCATTTCTTACTGAGGTGTCGTAAAAGGCGACTTAGCTAAGTTGACCCGCCGTGTGGTATCTAGCTGAGTAGAATAGACCACCCTCATTTCAAACCGAGGTGTCTTAAAAGGCCACTTAGCTGAGTTGACTCACCGTGTGGTATCCGGTTGAGTGGAATAGACCACCCCCATTCTTACCGAGGTGTCGTAAAATATGACTAATGTAAGTTGACATCAGACAGGCGGCCGGTCATAAAATGCGAAGCCAAATCATGTGACAACATGTTTATAACATGTGCCGACCCTACATAATGTGGGATAAGGGCAGGAGGGTGATGATGTTGTTATCTTGTACTTTATGTCGATTAGACATTGGTGACCGACAATGTAAAAATAAACTATGACCCAAATCCGACATTAAGAGAAATACAATAACAACACAATAGCGCCTGTATGTATATAATAGTGATGACTGCAAACTATGTAGTTAGTAAAAAATATTAGCTGCTTCGTGGAAGTTAGTGTTTAACTATTTTAGATAATATAATTCAATATTTCAGATAATATACATAAAACAATAGTGTACTATTTACGTAAACAAGAATTGTACTTAGGTACTATCTTTTAGTTAAAACAGTACAAACATTTATTGAGTTTATTTTGATAAAAAAACAATCACTTAGCACAGACTTGACATATTAAAGTACATCTCAATGAGGGCAGAAAACTTAAAATTATGTATAATGTGTGTAAAAAGTTGTCCTGTCAATTTCATACATTAAATAATTTCGGTGAGCACGACAAGCCCAAAATAAGACGCGAATATAGCCGGTACTATACATTAACTAAAAGTAAAGTAAGTAATTAACGGCCTGTTACTATCCCACTGCTGGTCATAGGCCTCCTCTCTCCATTTTTGGAGAGAAGGGTTGGAGCTAAGATCTACCACGCTGCTCCAATGCGGATTGGTATTTTACACATATCCCCAGAATTCTCTAGAGATATGCAGGTTTCCTCACCATGTTTTCCTTCACCGAAAAGCGTGTGATAAATTGCAATTATCAATTAGACACATAAGTTTTAATAGAAAAACTCATTGGTGTCTGCCCGGGTTTGAACCCATGATCGTCTCTAGAGATTCACACGGTCGCACCGCTAGGCCATCACAGCTTTTTTATGTCAATGTCATACATAAAATAATTTCGGTGAGCACGACAAGCCCAAAATAAGACGCGAATATAGCCGGTACTATACATTAACTATGTAGCAATAATAGTATTGTATTAACGGTGTATATTTACTTTAATTACGACGTACACCACAATAGCTTCCACCAGCCGCACGAGTGTTATATCTCACGTCAACAAACGCTCCCCAAGAACAGATTTTACGCGTTCATTACGACGTAGAACGGTACAGATGCTATCTAAATTACGTGGAGACAAAGGCATCGCAATACCGAAAGCGACACGCATTCTCTTTCTGGACGCGAAACGGCTTAATATTTATCTTTGTTCCATAAACGGGTTGCGGAATGTAATTAAAAAGGCCCCCTAAACCTTTGAGTAGACATTCTCTTAGTTACAAGGTGCAAGCTAATGTCCCGCGCCAGCCGCAATATCAAGCTAGTTCTACATATGCGACTTTTTTTTTGTACTAACGATAATTTACATAATGTACGCCGTGTGGTATTCGGCTGAATAGAATAGTACCACCGTCATTTCTTACCGAGGTGTAAAAGGCGACTAAGGTAAGTCGACCCGCCGAGTGGTATCCGGGTGGGTAGAATAGACCTCATTTCTTACCGAGGTGTCGTAAAAGGTTACTAAGGTAAATGGACCCACCGTGTGGTATCCGTTTTAGTAGAATAGACCACACTCTTACCGAGGTGTCGTAAAATACGACTAAGGTAAGTTGACGTCAGGCAGGCGGCCGGTCGTAAAAACGCAGCCAAATCATGTGACAGCATATTTATAACATGTTGTGCCGACCCCACTTAATACTTTAACTTTACATAATGTACAAGGGGCAAGTTGAAGGCAAGCGGTCACGCAGTCGATCACCCTGAGGAAGATAATTTAAACAAGATGGCGTCTTCGCCTGCCCTTATCCCACTCTAAGTGGGGTCGGCACAACATGTTACAATAATTGAGTTTGATATACGAAAATAGCTTTTGCTATGAAAAAAATAGCTGAATTATTATACTGAGTGACTCCTGCCAAAATACCAAATTCCGGGCAGACAATGATATGTTTTTTATAAAAACATCTTCATCTTCATCCTCCTGCCCTTATCCCACTCTAAGTGGGGTCGGCACAACATGTTATAAACATCTTGTCACATGATTTGGCTTCGTATTTTATGACGGGCTGCCTGCCTCACGTCAATTTACCGTAGTCGTTATTTACGACACCTCGGTAAGAGGGTGGTCTATCCTACTACAACCGGATAACACACGGCGGGTCGATTTACTTTAGTTGCCTTTTACGACATCTCGGTAAGAAATGTGGGCGGTCTATTCTAATCAGCCGGATACCACACGACTCTTAAAAAAGATGGCGTCCCTGTTTCAAAATTTATTTATATGAATTGATGATAACAGGCAGTAACTTCTTTCAGCGAAAAGTTTCTATCTTGCTCGAGAGAAGGATGTAGTTGTTAGACCTAAATCCGTTTCATTGCGAAATTGTTTGGAAGCTTACATATTATTAAAAAGTATCCCTGAAATTTTACCAAAATAGGACACATTAATTTTAATAGAATTCATTCGTCATTCATCAGAGTTTCCTATTCTGCAGTTTAACGTTTTACTATATATAATTACAACTCTAAAGTAGTAGCTAATAGAACGTCTGTTTTCTCTTGTTTTCATTTTTCGATTGATGACTTAGATATGGAAATAAGAAATAACCTTTTATTTCTTATTTATTTATTATCTATATTATATGTATATTTAATTGTGGAATATCAATCGAGTATAAATTAAAACGTCTAGTCATTCGCTAATAAATTAATAAAAATAAATATGGGTATTATATAGTCAGAAATGACGCCTTAGCTCCTGCTTAAATAATTATAATTCTTCCAGCTGGTATTTGGAAGGTTAGACGGAATTGTGCCGATGGCAGTTTATGAAATCATGAAATGAACCAACGAGTAAGTGCTCTAAGTAAATGTCTTTCACGTATTTTCGTGAAGTCCTCAATGAATAATAAATTCCACCTACTTCTTTACTACGTGGCTTTCAGGTGTACTAAATTAGTACTATTCTATTTAGGAGCAGAATTTTTTCAGCGACGTATTTTCGCATTCTAATGCCACTTGCTGAATACAGATCAACACGCCGTGTGGTATCCGGCGGAATAGAATAGTACCACCCTTATTCTTACCGAGGTCTCGTAAAAGGCGACTAAGGTAAATCGACCCGCCGTGTGGTGTCCGGCTGAGTAGAATAGACCAACCTCATTTCTTACCGAGGTGTCGTAAAACTCGACTAAGGTAAGTTGACCCGCCGTGTGGTGTCTGGCTGAGTAGAATAGACCGCCCTCATTTCTTACCGAGGTGTCGTAAAAGGTGACGAAGGTAAGTTGACCCATCGTGTGGTATGCGGTTAAGTAGAATAGACCACCCTCTTTCTTACCGAGGCGTCGTTAAATACGACTATGGTAAGTTGATTATTATATAAACATACGGGTCACATCGCGTTATAATCGAATTACCTTTATATAAGGTTCAACGTTTCGGCAGAGTTGCACCCACCGTGGTCACGAACTGACTCTACTAAAATCTACTAAGGTAAGTTGATGTCAAGTAGGTGGCCGGTCGTGAAACACGTAGCCAAATCATGTGATAACATGTTTATAATATGTTGTGACGATCGGCAGGAAGATGTGATTCTGAATACAGATCAACGAATATTTCTTTCTAGTATACTATAGATTGTATATATGAAAACATTATTGCGAACCGTAAAAAAGTTGACACGTCAACCCATTTTGTTAAGTTGTTTTGTGTGCGACTAGCCTTATCTTCTTTACACAGTAGTGTGTATCCAGCGCAAACGGTTTACGCTCTGTTTGTCCCCAGGAACCCGTCCCGTTCTATTTTTGAAATTGAACCAACTTTTCAATTTTACGTTCCATTCTATGTCACAGGAGTGTTATTTAAACAATTTCGTAACAGCGCACGCCGCTCTTGTTATTTCCATACGTTTGTCAATTCAAATATCGAATACAAATTGGGTTTTCCTTTGATCGTTGCTCTATGGTAAAAATAATTTTGTATTGGTAAATACAATTTTGTTTGTACCTCCAATATATTTTAATATAGTATGAATAAAATAATATTTAGAGTTTATATATAGAGATAATGTAACGATATTTTTTTAAAAGCAGGCGTTACTTTGCTGAATTCCATAGCACAGAAGTAACAATAGAATTATTTTGGTGTAGTCCGTGTTTGTTAAGAGAATCTATGTAATGGTAATTGTATGAAACAGGCAATATTCACATACACTTATACATGCAGAAAAAGCCACCACACGTATTACAAAATGCTACTAACACTCCACACCAGCACTACACACACTCACTACCGCAATCTCTAAAATTGTTTCGCCCAGAAACAGATAGCAATTTTTTTTTTGTGAAACTTTCCTTTATGCGAAAACTGAATTAACTGCGGAATTAAGCGAAATAATATCATAATTACTTTACTATATTTATTTTACATAAAATATTCAACATATAGAATTAATTTTGAATGTTACTTTAGTTTGAATAAACTCAAACTCAGCTTTAATGAAACCTAGGTAGATTGAATAATCTAAAAATTGGTAAAATTTCTAAAACATGCTGACGTCACAAACTTGCCGTTGTTAACGATTAGGTACGTTCTTAAGAACCGAATATTTTTTGTCAAAAATTGAATATGTAAAGTATGAATTATAATTTGAAATCTTTGATTTTAAATGTCGGAACGGAAATTTGAATTTCAAACTGATATACAATGACGAGTCACGAGCGTTGCGGTGACTTTGTCACGCGCAGTAGACGATCGTTCGACGTGGAGATGTGAATAAAATTTACAGGCATTACGATTACAGATCGAAGCATTGTAAAAGAGTGCATTTCCATGGCTATAAAAAGAGGTAGAGGAAGACCTCAAAGTACTTGCATGATTGGTCGCTGCGGATTCATGTCTTGGACATGAAATGGCTCGTCCTCAATAAAGTGGATGCGAGTGACAGAGATGCATGACATCGTTTGTTAAGAAAAGGTGACCACATGTAACGGGACAGAACTAAGTGCGCGGTTACACTTAGCAGTTACAGCGATCAGCGATGCGACAGGTAGAGCGATTCGCTAGCGACATGGTAACAAGTGCTTTATGCTCCAGCTTCTTATACCATCACTCGTTACGTTCAATAATTTTTCCAACGAGCATAAAATAGATCTTTTTTATACCAGTGTTGCATCTGTACGTTAGGGATGTAAAAATTAATCGATTTTTAAAATAATCGATTATTATTTTAAAATAATCGATTATGTTTAATCAAAAATGAGTTTTTAAAAATTCCCTCCTCCTCTAAGACTTCCTCCCTCCGTTATTGAAGAGAAGGCTTGGAACTAAGGCCTGCTACGCTGCTCCAATGCGGATTAGTAGGTTACACATATCCCTAGTGCAGAAGTAATAATAAAATTATTTTGCTCTAATCCGCGATGAAGCAAAATAGAAAATATATATAATGCTAAATGTAGAGTGGACAATCCGGTTTCATACCTGATACATGCAGAACGTGTAAAAACACATGCACAAATCTCCACCACCGCCACCACAATACACAAGCACTACGTTCACTATTAAAAACTTAACAATCGTTTCGTCCCGCAACCGGAGCATCATCAGGAGATAGACTCCACGACAAAATCGCAAAGCAAAAAAATAGCCAAACTAGCTTAGTTATATACTAATCGGTTCAACCCTACCATTAATTTTATTTTGCCTGCGAATACGTGTAACATGCTTAAACTAGAAACATTTATCTGATCGTTAATGAGGGTGATTCCTCATCCTAACCCACTCTCCTGATAAAGTTTTTTTTTACATAAAATAATGTTTAATATTCAAGCAAAAATGTCGCGGTAAAGTAACCCTATTTTACACATTATAGACGGTTAACGTGAAAAAGAACGCCTGGCATATGACAGACATCACAGTGAAGTATGATGCCAGTAGATCAATATCCGTCCCCGCCGGGATTTAGACGTCTAATAAATTAATCTGGCAGCTGATTAACGTCATAGCGTCACCTGTAGTCAAGGAGGCAGTGAACAGGAAGATATCGACAATAACTTGCCTACATTCTAAATTAAAAAAAATATCATAGTCAATTTTAGTATTTTGCATATACGCTTCTATCGACGACCTTTATATGGCTTTAGTTATCAATTATTTTTTTAATAATAATGCTAAAGTATGACATTATGGTAAATGTAAATATTTGTCGTATTCTAAACATTGACTGGAAGGAAGTTTGCAGCTAAGTTTTTGCCGTTATCAGAATTTACTGTGTCTAATTAAATAACGTCATCAGTGTATTTAATATAAATTTTGAATGTGAAAGTACTTATTATAAGTTAACTATAAGAGATAGAGACATGCTATCGAAGACTTTTTTGGAGTATTGTTGTAGATCTACAATTCTCTAGGATATTACTTTGGTGTATTTCTGTTGATTTACGCCGTGCACGCGACTAAAGCTAGTAGGATGTTTTTTAACAATTGCGCGACCCCTTCAACATACATTAATTACCCCTTTACATAAAACTGTAATGTACTATTTACTTTAACCTTCCGGAAGAATTGCACTATATTTTTTTTAAAACCGATCAAAAATCTTTTCAGTAGATTTTGAGAAAATCGATCACCGTGAGACAGCTTTGGGGACTTTGTTTTATAATAAGTGTATATTGTTAACATTTCTTAATGTTTGGGATTTAGTTATTTTTGTTTTAATTTAGTCTAATAGATATATAAAAAAAATACGTGATTGTATGTAAATTTAAACTTGTGACTGGCTCCTAGACTATGTGAATAGTGACAGTTCGTAAGAAGCGATAAGACTGGCATGCAATTAATGAAAAGCTGATTTTAGCGATGTCCCATGAGATAATTGGAAGCCGAATTTGGTGGATTAAATGAGATTGAAATGTGCCTGTGATATTGGAAATCTTATGAACTTGTTTCTTCCGTTAATTACGCTTATTTACTTCCTACACTTAGCGTTAGATGGATTTTCTAAAAAAACCGGATTATAGGTATCAAATTAATTCCTTCATAACATTTGTACTATAGAATACCGCATGTTATATGTTTTAGTAAATGTATGTTTGTTGTTTTAGTAAATGTATAAAGAATTGTTTAAGCCACGTGGTATCCGGCTGAGTAGAATAGACCACCCTCATTTCTTACCGAGGTGTCGTAAAAGGCGACTAGAGTAAGTTGACTCGCCGTGTGGTATACGGCTGAGTAGATTAGACAACCCTCATTTCTTACCGAGGTGTCGTAAAAGGCGACTAAGGTAAGTTGACCCGTCGTGTGGTTTCCGGCTGACTAGAATAGACCGCTCTTTTCTTATCGAGATGTTACAAAACGCGACTAAGGTAAGCTTACGTCAGACAGGCGTCCAGTGGTAAAAGACCATACCAAATCATGTCACAACATGTTTAAAACATGTTGTTCCGACACCCCTTAAAGTGTGATAAGGGCAGGAGAATGATAATAGAGAAATGTTTTTGAGTACGTGTAAATTTTCCTTTTAGTAGAGAAAAAATCATTGTACTTACAATTAAATGTTAGAAGTTTGAAACAATGGGGGAAGCAAACAAAAAAATGTTAACCTAAACTAACTGCGGACCTATTATGGGACTTACGGGTACAATTATGTCACAGTTACATGAAAATAAGGGAAAAATGTTTCCCTACGTAGCTGGGTTACCCACAATTTGACGAGCAAAAGTTGTAAAGGTAGTTTTACTCGGCAATTGACGTTGGCAGACTGTTGTCCTATTTGGTGCCTACAAAATAAAAAAAAGAAACAAATATTAGGTAGGCAGGGCTAGACCCTAGGTACTTTCATTTCTCGAGACCGCCCGTTCCCCGAATAAGCTACGCTGACTTGACAAAAATAGTGTTTAATATAAATTTTAGTTTCCTTTGCTTTCAATACTACATTATACCATTTTTTTTATGCCCAAAAACAGGGATAAAACGAACTTATAAACCCCCTACATGCTAAATTTCAGGAAATTCGTTGGAGCCGTTTCCGAGATAAAGCAAATTTTTGTATGGTTTTTACTAAAAATTTGTGCGTAAAATTTATATGTATTGTATATTGACTGTTAAAAATATGTGACATGTTTATAACATGTTGTCCTTACCCCACTTAGGGATAAGGGCAGGATCATGATGAAATACATTTATTATCATTATTATTTTTAACGTAATACGGATGAGCATGGAGCAGGTAGTTGCAAATAAACAGTTTTCGCCCATGTTGCCTAAATTATTTAATTCCATCTGCGGAGAAGTGGATATTTTTAACGACACTTTACAAAAATTCAAAAAAGAGACAGTAATATTGTTAAGAGGAGATTAATTCGATGCAATCGATATCTTCTTTATGTGTTTCGTTTACAGAAAATATTATTGTTTTTTTTACCTATTAACTTTTAACTATTTGCTTATATTTTTATGTAATGTTTTTATTTAAATTGTATCATAATTTTTTACTGTATGCCGTGACACCTTCATAAGTTGTACATGTTAAATTACTTTTTGTGTCTATTTTTAATATACGTAAGTTTTATTCAAATTCAAATTCAAAATATTATTTATTCAAATAAACTTGTAAACAAGTGCTTTTGAATCGTCAACTCTACTGCTGGTTCGGAAAGCTGTTCCTACCGAGAAGAGCCAGCAAGAAACTCGGCGGTTGCTCTTTTAAAAATATAATTCTTAATACTATTTACATTCAGTCGTTACTATCTTATACAGGTTCAAAAAGAGCTACATCCACACATTCTAAATAAGATTTATTATATGTAGCAACTACGGGATGTCCTAATAAATAGATAAATAAAACGTGATAGGACATCCTTCCGCATGTATCTCGATTAGCGTTTTGCATAATGGCCAAACCGAAAGTACTTAAGTACATAAAGTTTCCTGTTTATTGTGCTTGTACTGTTTGTTACCCAAATGTGTCCTCCGGCGGGTATTTTTATCACCGCCGTTATTTAGAGCGGCGTCCCCAAGTGTTGTTTCGTAATTATCTTGTTACTTTAACTTTCTACTATTGCAGAATTCTTATGTTCGTTATTTTGCCAGCTGTATTATTCAACGTAACGGTTAGTTTTTAGTGTTATAAAGTTGGTTTTGTTAAATTTTTAAAACATTGTCTGTTTCATTTGTTAACTTTTTGATCTATATTAATATATAAAGCTGAAGAGTTTGTTTGATTGTTTGAACGCGCTCATCTCGCATGGCAGAAACCTGCGACCTCGCACGACGCATCGCAAGAACATACGAACTGATTCGCATTGAGTATTTCTGCGATGTTACGTCACACTTGTTGACCATATTATTTTTAATTTTCAATTTAAAATACGTTTATTATGGTTGACGGTCATCAAAGGAATGGTCACCCTGGGAGACGTCTTGCCGTACGAAATCCCATCGCAGTAATTCGTGTGGCAACTTTCTGCGTTGCGAATTCGCATCGCGTCGTATTGCAGTTTCGTGTTTAAGCTCAAAAAATTTTCAGTGCTCGACAACGCTGCTGTTAGCGGGTACAATAGTTGTACGCATTGCCCCTATCCATCATTACATTATTGTGATTATTCTCCATTTTCTTTTTATTTCTTTATTTTCAAAAGAACAGAGAAAACGTTTTTCGCCTTACTCGTGACAAAAAGAGACATACTTTTTCCGTTTATGTCCAAGAAATTTACAAGCGATATCTATTGCCTTAAAAGTATTATATCATTCGCATTGTTATCGCACTAACAGCATTGTACGAGATATAAATCATTATTATCGCTGATAGGACTGATACATCGTCCCATCTCGGTCCGCGTTAACGACACAGCGCTCGGAAATTGCAATCCTCGTACGTCACACACCGTGGCATGCCATATGTATTGATGTGGAATGCATTGGCCCCTGTCCAGTTTAGCTTAATCCCTTTCGCCAAATCCTCAGTTTCGAAAAGCTAAGCGATAAATTGGAATTTATATATTATTGAACATATACGCATTACCATAATAATGGAAGAAAAATAAATAAGGCAACATTAAACATAGAAGACGCTTATTGATAATAGATTCAAAAATATGATACAAAATTAGATAGCCTATAAAGACATTATCTCGCTTAAAATATGTTTGGTAGACTATGATTATATAGTATATGCACGGATATCTAGAATAACTAGCAAATACACACTGTTCAAGATCTAATGTACTTAGAGATATTTAGAGAATACCTAGTTTTGAAAGGACAGAGCGTTTGAGATCGTTTTCAATTGCAATTTTATTTTGATGACATTAACTTAATGTTGCATGGAAAACCGGGTGGTATCCGTCTGAGTAGAATAGACCACCTTCATTTCTTACCGGGGTTTCGTAAAAGGCGACTAAGGTAAGTTGACGTCAAGCAGGCGGCCGGTCGTAAAATACGTAGTGAAATGTGACAATATGTTTATAAAACGTTGTGCCGACCCCACTTAGAGTGGGATAAGGGCAGGAGGATGATGAACCTAATGTTGCATGAAGTGCGAGTCTATTAGTTTTGAATCAAACGCAAAGCAGTTTGAATATTGGAGATGCGTCCAGAAATTGCAATCACTTTATGTCACAAACGGACGTGCTGGAGCGGTATATACGAGCTACGGACATTGTCCAGTTCAAATTGATCCTTAACGCCTATTTCGTGCCCCTCAACTAAAACGATACCATTTGGAATCAATGGTCGCCAGAATAGGACTGTCGCTCATAAATTCCATATCCACTTTCCAATGATCATTCATAGTTCAATCGAGCGCATTGGCTATAATGTCAAATCGTCATCCACCTCTGACCACCCACCTACCTATTTATCAGTTATATTGTCTACTAGTGATGTCCGTGAACTCGTTTGCGTCGACTTCGATGTTAAATACTCTTAATTATGCTCTTTATCCTTTTAATTCCTGATCCCAAAGGAGAAATGAGTATTTTTCTATCATATAAGTTAACCCGGTAACCGTTAAACTGGAGGTGGCAGGGCGGATCCGGGAAGTTACATTTTTGGATTCGATCCGCCGCGAGCCTGGCGCAGGCGGCTTGCAAGTCCAATCCTTTCAAGTCCATCGTTTGCCGCCTTGACGGGGATCTTCGGGCGTTCCAAACGGGGTTTATCGGATCTGGTGCTCCTGATGCATCGATTAACGAAAGAAGGGACCACTTTTAGAGAGACCCCGACCCAGACCGACCTCTCTGGGGTCGGTCTGGGTTACTAGAGTTGCTGCTAGCGAAGACGGGGGAATTGTGTCCAACAGTATCCAGTCTACGTCACCAGCAGCGTGGTAGAGCACTTAGGTTGTTTAAGTCAGTTCAGAGTTGCTGCTAGCGGGGACAGGGGCATTGTGTTCAATTCTTTCCAATTCTGATGATATAGTTGATGGCTTCATAGGGCATAGTTATGGGTTGACCATTTTTATATCAGGCAAAGTGGACTGCGAGCAACAATAACTGAATATGCAAATTTAAAATGTTTTTCTTTTGTTTTCAGGTATGTAGCAAGACGAAAGTATAATCACAATCAAGAAGGTAACTTTATGATGTTTATAATTTCAGATAAACTAAAGTAAAGTAAAGATAAGGTTTTTAGCGTTGTACTTATCTATAGTCAGTATAGTGGTATATTGTTTATTGTTGTGTCAAAAATCTGCAACAAATAGATAAATATGTATTATAAATATTTTATTATTTTAAAAGGGCCTACCTTTTTGTGATACGTTTAATAACGTTTGGTAGTTTTGTGATTATCACGAACACATTGTTTTGGTAATACCTGAACCCATTATAGGGACATAATCAGCGATATATTCACTTGCGCATTACACATGCAGATTGACAAGGGCGGTGAGATTGGATCATTACACGCCGGCTTGAATGGCATTTGATACAAGACACTATGCATTGCATATGAAACTAAATGCCTGAGTATCTAATTGGAGCTTGAATAGATATACTCGATTCGCTATCAAAGTAGTCTCTATTAACGCAAAGTGTATTGTTCAATGCGCCGAAATCCTCAAAGTAGATTTAAAGTCGAGGAATACGTAGGTGGGTTTTGCAGGTTTGTCGGGACTTCTTGGCACCCTTCCGTCGTCGTAATGACTGATCAAGTCATACCATCAGTCCTCTACTACACGTCGCCCTAAGCCTTGGCACCCTTAGGACGACGTTCCCCGACGTAGAGCTTCTGCGCTTTACTCTTCGCATTCCGCAACTTGGGTGATGCTTTTTCGCTCCGCCATCCCGTCCGGTGACATTGAAGCCGTTAGAAAAAAATAAAATAAAATCTATTTTAAGAAAATTATAACCATTGAAGTAGAAGAATCTTGAGGTCAATGCATTCCTTTTAAATGGGAATCGTTTAGCTTCGTATGGACATACGAGAAATGCAATTTCCGAGTGTAAAGTAAACGATATAGAACGATGCATCTGTAGTTACGATATTAATATTTCACGTGTTATACAATGCTCGCTAGGTATTCACGCTGCTATCGACGAAACATTGTCAACGGCCAATATGTAATGGATATTTATAGTTTCCGCTTTGCCTTTCTGTCATAAGGAATTGGAATTGAGATTTCCTTTTATCGTGTGATGCGGAAATGGCTTTTACCAAAGACTTTGTTCTGTTCATTAAAGTATTGAATTATTATATATTTAGATATTTGTAAAGAAATCTATCTAAGCTGTGGTAGCCCAGCGGTAACACCGTGCGCCTCTTTCGAGGAGGTCTAGGGTTCAAACCCCGGGCAGGCACCAATGAGTTTTCTAGTAAAACTTATGTGTCTAATTAATAATTGCAATTTATCACACGCTTTTCGGTGAAGGAAAACATCGTGAGGAAACCTGCATATCTCTAGAGAATTCTGGGTATATGTGTAACCTACCAATCCGCATTGGAGCAGCGTGGTAGGTCTTAGCTCCAATCCTTCTCTCCAAAAAAAAAAAAAAACGGAGAGAAGAGGCCTATTCTCAGCAGTGGGATAGTAACAGGCCGCTACTAAAGAAATCTATAAAATATGATGGTTTAAATGATATGATTACTCTCCATTCTCTTGCCCTTAACCCAATCTGCTAGGTTTTATAACCGGCCGCCTGCCTGACGTCAACTTATAACCTTATACTATCCTTCTAATATTATAAATGCGAAAGTGTGTGAGTATGGATGTATGTTTGTTACTTTTTCAAGGCGAATCCGCTGAACCAATATCGATGAAATCTGGTCCAATTATTCCTTATACACCGGAATAAAATATAGGTTATAGAAATCCTGTTAATTTTACAGGAATAGGATGGCATTGAAAAGCACCATCTCTTATCGACCTATCACACAACAACAGTCCACGCGAACAAAATCGTGGGGTGGTGGCTAGAACCTTTATAAGTCTTAAGTTACACAGTTCAATTTCTCCTTCTATCTTATTTTGTTGATGAGTTCAATGTTTGTACGTCAAAAAAAACTGTTTCTGTTAATCAATCGAGTCAATAAGAGTAAGAGATTTGACTGTAAAGTAATTTTTAGCATATAAACAACAAAGTCAGTGTCAAAGTCTAAACTTTTCTTTGCACTTTAAATTTGTAACAGAAAGAATGTGACCTCACTTATCACAGTTTCCTTAAAACAAGGTAATTAAGATTCTAACATTGCTTAAAAGGGAGCGGATAAAGCGATAGTCGGCCAACGGAAGTTATTTAGAGAGAAAAACTAACGGAGTTATAAACTTTGTAGTTAACACAACGATTACAATTTAAATAGCAGACAAACAATTTATTGAAGTAGGCGTTACTTTGCGGAATTGTATAGTACAAAAGTGATCAATTATTGATTTATAGAAGCGGATGTTACTTTGCGGTATTCCATAGTATAGAAGTTACAATAAAAATATTTTGCTGTGATCCGTGTTTGTGAAGAGAATATATTTAATGCTAAGTGTATGAAGCAGACAACATTCACACACGTTCACGTTCCTTATACATGCAGGACAAGTCACCATACGTATCACAAAAACCGCCAACACCAACACCACACAAGCTCCACGAACAAAATCGTAATGCATTATGATTTTGTTCGTGCCTGTCCTCCTGATGATGTATCGGTTTCTGGGCGAAGCGAACGTGGAGATTGTGGTAGTGAGTGTGTGTAGTGCATGCGTCGTTTCACTCCTTTGGTACAATCAAAGCTAAAAGTCATACGCATAGAATAAAAAAATTTTGATACAATTTTCCGAAATTAACGACGTAGTTGATGAAATAAGAACAATGAATAATACTAAAATTGCTACGAATTTAGATAATAAACTGTACATAATAAATTACAAAGTTTATCATTTGAAATACTTTTGGTGTAGCCATTATGCAACGTTGAAAAGCGTGTGATACAGTCTGGCATTCTTCCAAGTGTAGCAACGTTCAAACAAACATAATGTATGTATAAAATGGGAGATTGAGTTAAGGCGATAGTTACTAGTTAGATAATGGAAAATTGTTGAAAGAAATATTTTCAAAAAAAAACTGTCAAAGAGTACATATCACATAGCGCACACAACTGCTGTTACGGTTTAGTTTAGAAATGTTGGCATAAAATAACCTCTATGGTTGTTGTCGATGACTTATCTAATGTGTTCTGTGACACGGGTAACGATGTTTTATTATTTACTTACATCTTTTTATACATATAGTTAAAAAACACGGAAAATTAATTGATACTATTCCTAACATCACGCTTTAAACTATTGCCTTATTGTACTCTTGTTCTGGTCACCATACTCGTAAAGTATTGGCTTAATACATTACACTGAAACAAAGGCCTCTTATCTACAAGTAGAGACGCATTAGAAGTATCAAATTGCAGATTAATTATAGATTCAATTGACAGAGTGTCAATGTTTAACATCAAACTGACTTTAAGTGTCACTCAAATTAATTCGCTGCATGTAAATATCGACAAATATCACCATATACAACATAATTAGTTTATGAAGAGTTAATTAAAGCATGTTTCAGCCTTAATTTCCTAATTGTAGTCGTTCAAACTGTCTTCGTTACATGTTCATTAGATTCTTTGACATGTTTGAAAGCTATCAGTAAATAGTAATTATTTATTCCTCACGGTCTATAATTATTGTAACACAAGTTCTTTGTTACAAGTAAATTATTTTGTAATACTAGAGTGCTTACGCATTCCACTGGGTTGTTATAACTTTTATCCAAAATAAGCTATTAATGCGAAGAAAACATTAGTTGAGGAGTGATTTATTGAGGTTGAGTTTCTTTGAAGACGAATTTCTGGGACCGAATCCATTAAACATAAATAACTAGAATTGGGATAAGAAATATCAAATGTATTTAATTCTACTTCACAATGTTTTCACACTATATTATGGTATTAGAAACTTCTCAAAAATACGCTTAAATATGTAACAAAGGTAATGATGAATTTTTTAGTATAAGAAAATTTGTCAAAAATGTTAACCTCACTTACTCTACTTCGAATCAAATCAAAACCTTTAATTAATAACGTTAAATTAAAAAGTTTAAATAAATAAGAGTAAAAGTATGAAAAAGAATGTACAGAAATGTGACAATACAAAGTGGAACGCAAATAAGATTAAAGTGAAAAAAAGTTGGTGACCAAAGATCTCCTGATAAAAAATACAAATGCATACCAAATAATTGTTTCAAACAAACACGCGATTTTATCATCCAACGCTAGAAGGTTCCTTACTCTACAGTATTAGTCAAATCATCAAAGAAGCTGAATTTATGTAACGTTAATAAAAAAAATCATAAATTTAAATAAAATCATATACGAATAATGACATTACAATCTAAATTTTTAAAAGTTTCGAGTATCACGAGCACATCTATCGAGAAAATCAAACCGATAGAGTTAGAATAATCATCAAGGCATCAAAGTTACAAATTAATATTCACAAAATATATTTACATTTACAAGACAGTTTAATTTGTAATTTCACGTTAGTCAGTTACATTTCTAGCATTTTACGTGTTACGTTATTTTCGGTCTTTTTCCCTGTACCGTGTGGTGCGAACTCGAGAGCGATTCAATTTAAAACGTCACTCCGTTCGAGGCAAGAATTTGCACTATGCGCATATATTCAGGTTGCTAGTCGCTTGGTGGCCTTCACAAATTGTTAAGCATTTTAATGTACATTACTCTAAAGTACACCGGGACATATGTGAGCTGTTAAAACTGAAAGGGCAGCCGTTAGAGTTAACATACTCGCCATATCTTCTCACAAAAGACCTGCAATAAAAAAGTAAACTATAGTTTTTTTTTAATGTTAAAGTAGTTTTCTTTATTTGGAGTTGGATTAAATTTACCAAAATTATGTCATTTAAATTTAAAGAGAAAATTATAAAAGCTAAATGGAACATGATAGAATGTTCCAGAAAGGTGGTGGTTAAATTGGCAAGCATCAAGAAATTTCACCGCCTAGGACCTATTACAGTAGGTCTAGTTTATGTGCATATTTTTTCATGCTGGTCCTTCTCGTTAGTAACAGCTTTCTGAACCAGCAGTAGAATTGACGATTCAAAAGCACAGTTACAAGTTTATTTGAATAAAGAAAAGAAGAAGAATTTAAGGGTGCTTGTGTAGGAAAAATCGGCTTGTATAAATAAGATAACATATCATGTCGTCAAAAGTGTGGCAGAAAGCCATGATGAAACAACATCAAAAACTGGAATATAATTACCGCTGACAAAGACACTAAATGTTTTGTGATCGTGGCTGTCTGAAAGGATCGTTCAATTTCCGAAAAGTTGTAGGAACTTAATATGTTCAAAGAAAATATGAGAAACCAATAACATAAATGTGTGTGCTAGTGAAAGTTAATAAGAAACTTGATTCTTGATGAAACATTCTGGAACCAATACATATACATTTGTATTGAAGTGGAAAATGTTACTCATTTCCAGAAATTATTGAAGTCTCGAAAATTGTCGACACTCCCAGCTTCGCAGGACGTCGTTTGACTTAAAATTTCACTGTTTGTTCACTCAGGTTGCAGTAAATATTAGATATTATGATTTCACGAACGCTGGAAGCCAGAACTAAATTCATTTGACTCGAACATGACTTTCCCACAGACATAGACTGGAACTGCAATTAAAAGTTTGCTTGGGAATATACGACCACGTTTTGATTTAAAGTTTGCGGCTTCGTTCGGAAGCTTCTCTTTTTACGCCGAAAAAGGCAATATCGTAATGAAATATCGCCAGTACGAGCTTGCGTATTTGCAACTTCTCAAAGATGTCGAGACTAAAAATATTTATTGGTATACAATTACCTATTTTGAATAACAGAAAACTTTAATGTTTAAAGTTTTAAATAATTTATAGAATTAGGCGTTACTTTGCGGAGATCTATAATACAAAAGTAATAGTAAAATTATTTTAGTATAATCCATCATTCATCATAATTCATAGCGGGTTATAGAAAAATAATTTTACTATTACTTTTGTGCTATAGTTTTTTCTCGTACCCTTCACAGCGAATTGTTAATCGCGGTATTTCAAGTTCTAGTGGTCATTGAATGACTAAATATTTAACATAAAATTTTAAATTCCCAGTAATACAAATTTCATAGAATGCCACGTAGTGTATCCTTCGAGATAGTTGAATAATTTTTAATCTTTAGTATTTAAATGAGTTAAATGCCCTGTTTTCGGGCATTAAAAATACTATAGCAATGCTGCGATAGCCGATGGGTAACGGACGGAGCAAAAATGTTCAAAACCCGGGTTTGAATCCCACATGTCATCGGCGCCTACTTTCTTCTATTATTTTTATTTTTTTAAATATTTTTTTACGCAGGTTCTACTATTTTAGAGATCATAAATGCATTTCTTCCATTACGGAAATCATATTCTTCCTTCTTTGTCCCAGCCATCAATATTTTATGAAGAGACATAAAAGCATTTGGTGCGATATTGAGAAGACGAACGTATATATATATTTTTTACTTAGGGTACTCTAATTTTATAGTGAGCTCCACGTTGATTGAACTTAGTATGTGGCTATATATATATATATATATATATATATATATATATATATATATATATATATATATATATATATATATATATATATATATATATATATATATATATATATATATATATATATATATATATATATATATATATATATATAGTTGGTAATAATAGTTAGAAACTTTTACCATTGTAAATATTAGTGACATTTATATTCAAATGTTTCTATTTTTATACAGCAACTATGATATATTTTTTAATTTCTTAATTCGTGCTTTACTTTGAACAAAGTTTTTAATTGATTTTTTTATGATCTATGAATATAATATTCGAAAGAGCAACATTAAACATTTCTCGAAAGTTAAGCCCTTGTAACGAAATTGCCATCAGATATTTTTGGCCAACAGTGGTTTCAGATAATCTCATTGACTTCTAGACTAGGTATCACAGTATCCAGTTCCTTGGTTATTTGTTTTTATAGTTATTTTTTTATATATAAATTTTTTTTTAATGCTTTATTTAAAATAAGTCTCTTGTTCAGCTTTGTCAATAGTAAATTACGGCCTTCAGTTTAGGTAAAAAAGCTACGGTAATAAGTCTATTGTTATGACTAAAGGAATATGGATCTATAAGAAACCATCTAAGCAATTAAAGCGACGTTTGTTTTGCCATTGAATTCGTAGAGATTCTTTTGATTGATTTACAATCATATTCCAGCTTTTATTTATTGAATCTCGAAAATATTTTTATTTTAGTTAAAACAGTTCAGTAAGTGAAAAAATCATTATTTGCTAATATTGTAATAAAGTTCACAAAACAGTAATGCCCTGTTACTATCCCACTGCTGGGTGTAGGCCTCCTCTCTCCATATTTGGAGAGAATGGTTGAAGCTAAGACCTACCGGGTTGCTCTAATACAGATTGGTAGGTTATACTTATCCCCTGGATTCTCTACTGGTTTCCTTATGATATTTTACTTCACTGGAAAGCGTGTGATATATTGCAATTATCAATTAGATACATAAGTTTTAATAGAAAAACTCATAAGTTTCTGCCCGAGGTTTGAATACGTTGCATGTATTAGGTATGAAAACGGATTGTCCACTCTACATTTAGCGTTATATATATTTTCTATTTTACTTCATCGCCAATTATAGCAAAATAATGTTATTATTACTGTTGTATTATTTTTATCCTATTAACTGTAACAAGTTTGTGTATGTTGTTTTATGTCGTGAATACAAACATGCTTCACACTTAGCCGTGTAGAAAACAATAAGGGCGATACCCTCACGTCTCCCCCACAATCCCTTTTGAGTCACAGAAAATGAATGTTATTTCAATTAAACCTGCCGAGGGTTAGGACGTGACGAGATTTTTTATATGTTCCTACTCAATTTTGTATGAATAAAAATAAAATTTATAAATTTTAGACTATATAATATAGTAGGAGTCCCGCCCCAGCTTCGCACTGGTATAAAGCATATAGCCTATGTCACTCAGTGATAATCACAGTATTTCGCTAGTCCATATTGAATATTATTATATGTATAAACCTTCTTCTTCAATCACTCTATATACTTAAAAAAAACCGCATCAAAATCTTTTACGTAGTTTTAAAGATTTAAGCAAACATAGAGATATAAGGACAGACAGAGAAAGTGACTTTGTTTTATACTATGTAGTAACGTTTATAGCTACTACTATTTTGATAATTGTCATAGTTTTACCATACTTATCCAAAGACTAAATTACGTTTAGCTGTCATTTATGTTTTGTTTTTCCATGTCATAGTCGTTTTTGCTATACCACGTTTTATAGTGACTTGACGGGATAAAATAAATGCGGTCGAACTGGATAAAATGTATCCTATGTCCGTCTCCTGGTTCTAAACAACCTCTCCACCAATTTTCAGCCGAATTTGTTCATCTGTTCTTGAGTTATAAATAGTGTAACTAAGACCAACTTTCTTTTATATATATAGATTTTGTTTCAATTCTCAGATACTATTTATCGACCTCAGCGAATAAGGTCGAATGTCAAAATTTGACCTATTGACTTTTTTACATAGCCAACCTAAATCGAGATTTTTCTAATAATCTAAGAATTATAAATAAATATAAATATATGGGACACTTACACACACGGTCGTCCGTACTCAAAATAAGTAACTTAATACTTGTTTTATTGGTGACAGACAACTGGTACAAATATATACATATATAATTTTAAATATATACTATATACATACCCTGTACTATTATACATACCCAGGCTCGAAGAACCAACAAATTGTTTATAGAAATTGTTGGTGCTCGGCGGGAATCGAACCCACAACCCGGTGAACTGAAGGCAGGGTCACTGCCCACTATAAGTTATATCGTATGTGATGAATTTTCTTATTTTCCATCGAAGAATGCTACATGATAAATTAAATCATCATTTTCCTGCCCTTAGCCCACTTGAAATTTTCCAAAATTATTCCATATACTGAATGAAATCCTGTTAATTCTACAGGAATAGAATAAAATTGAAAAGCGCCATCTTTTTATCAACCTATCACGCGACAACAGTAGCAAGCAAACGAAGTTGCGAGTAAAAGCTAGTTTATATATATTTGTATTGTGCTCAAAATAAAACATTTACTTGTTGTAGATAGGAAAAAATATTTCCACGTTCTCCAATTTCTATTATCCTACGGCAAAATAAATGTATTAATTATTTCAAAACTCGCCGCGAGGTAAATACGTGACAGGCGTGTTATTATATTACACGTTCTTGTTTAATAAATAAATAAAAATGTTATGTATCTACCGCCGTGTGGTATCCGGCTGAGTGGAATAAACTTCCCTCATTTCTTACTGAGGAGTCGTAAAAGGCGACTAAGGTAAGTTGACCCGCCGTGTGGTATTCGGCAGACTAGAATAGACATCCCTCATTTTTTACCGAGGAGTTGTAAAAGGCGACTAAGGTAAGTCGATTGTCGTGTGGTATCTGGTTGAGTAGAATAGACCACCCTCATATTTAACCAATGTGTCGTTAAAGGCGAGTACAAAGCTTGACTCGCTGTGTGGCATCCGGCTGAGTAGAATAGACCACCCTCATTTCTTACTGATGTGTCGTAAAAGACAACAAGATGAGTTGACCCGCCATGTGGTATCCGGCTGAGCAAAATAGACCACCCTCATTTTTTACCAATGTTTGTTAAAGGCGACTACAGAAGTTGACACGCCGTGTGGCATCCAGCTGAGTATAATAGATCACCCTCTTTCTTACTGAGGTGTCGTAAAATAACTGTAGAGTGGGCCAGTTTATCTATACCATAAGGTAGAGGTTGCTTCCTTAACTTCTTCAGCATTACATAGATTATCTTAACAAACGCGGATTATAGTAAAAATAATTCTATCACAACTTCTGTACTATGGAATTCCCCAAAGTAACGCCTGTTCCTTTTTAATTTATAGAAATAAATTTGAAATATACTTACAAAACTTTTTACTCATTTTTTGCTTTTTAATTTATAACCGTGTTTAATTTAACAATTTTTTCTAACAATTCACACAAGTGAAACTCAAATCAAAAATCATTTTTTATTTCATTAGCTGTTACACATTTTTCTTATATTTAAGCTGTGCCAGAGAACACCGCTCATTTTGTTCAAAGTCAGCAATGGTTCTATACAGTTTGCAGCAAATTTAAAGTTAATAAATTTATTACAAAAAGAAAAAAAATTTGAACATAACATTTGTGTTAACGTGTGTATGTGTGTGTATATGGTTATATGTATATAAAGTAATTTTCTTGGAGCGGCAAAATAAAAAGTGTGTTGCTCTGAAAAATCAAAGTTTTATTTTTATTCGTCTTAATCACTATATTTACACTATACACTGTAAACTAAAACTAATATAAATACCTGAAAAATCAAAGAAACGACAATAGAGTTTATATTTTGCCTTTAAATATTTACATTATATCAATCCTGTTAATATTTGCTTTAAACATTTTCCTTTTGACGGCATCAATTCGTTTCCTTTTCCAAATTTAAAATTGAGATGTGTACATATCACAATTAAAAAGAATTTATAATCTTTACATCCCCCCCCCCCTTAAAAATTTGTTTAACAAAAATTAAAAAAAGTTTATTGTCGTTTTATAAAGTAATTTTCTTGGAGCGGCAATAAAAAGTGTGTTGCTCTGAAAAATCAAAGTTTTATTTTTATTCGTCTTAATCACTATATTTACACTATACACTATATACTAAAACTAATATAAGTACCTGAAAAATCAAAGAAACGACAATAAAGTTTATATTTTGCCTTTAAATATTTACATTATATCAATCCTGTTAATATGTGCTTTAAACATTTTCTTTTTGACGGCATCAATTCGTTTCCTTTTCCAAATTTAAAATTGAGATGTGTACATATCACAATTAAAAAGAATTTATATTCTTTACATGTATATATGTATATGTAAAAGTAATCTGTCTACTGTTTTATATGTATAGATTAAACCAGTCGAGCGAATGAATGCATTGTTGAACGAGGCCTGGCCGCGCCTGATCAGTTATTTATGTCAACCAACTGGACTGTCGGCCATATTTGTTCGGCTACTATAAATTCATTCCCTTTGTAGTTCGGGTGCTTACACATAAGGGATGTTTGCTTAGGTGTTATGAATTAAGTTTCTTTAATGCTTACCGTTTGTGAAACAAGTGTTTTCATTGAAATAAACACTTAAATTGTTCTGAAAGCTCATAACCACACTTATACGGACACTAAATCTTCACTTACACGTAAATTAATAAAGATATGGAAGTTAAGGTTAAATGACTGGCTAGTTGGAGCAGTTGGTAGTAACCCTGCCTTCAGCTCCGCGGGTCGTGGGTTCCCACCGAGGGCCAACATTTTCTAACAAACATTTGTTGGTTCTTCGAGCCTGGGTGTATATTTGTATTTAAGTATGTATTTAAAATTATATAAATATATATTTTTACCAGTTGTCTGTCACCCATAACACAAGTATTAAGTTATTTACTTTGGGGACAGACGACCGTGTGTGTAAGTGTCCCATATATTTATTTATTACATTTCCAATCCTCTTGTAAGTGGGTAAGATTTTTTCAATTTTTTATTCCTGCTGCCCTTATCCCATTCGAAGTGGGGTCGGCACGACATGTTACAAACATGTTGTCTTCATTTGGCTACGTATTTTATGACTTGCCTGTCTATTCTACTCCGCCGGATACCACACTGCGGGTCGACGTCGCCTTAGTCGCTTTCATTGAAAAAAATCTGTAGGTAAGAATTTTTCAATGAATATATTGGTATTTATATCGGTTTGTCATTTTCATTAAAATTTCTTAATGTAATTATTTCTCATTAATAATTAAGAATAATATTATGATTAAAATAAAAGTACAGCGAGTTAATATTAAAATTATAAAAAAAAATCTCTAATTGTTTAATGAGTTTTGTTTGGGAAACTCCCGAAAAAATATAAATTTATAAAAGAAATGATTCTATAGTAAATTATTACTCTGTATATTAAGTAGGAAAAAATAATAAAGAAATATATTATATGTTTGGTCTTTTCCAATCTCAAAGTGATGCTGTTAAATTAATTATGTTTTCACACGGTTCTGTTGTGAAATTTCCTACAAAAAATAAAATCATAAATGTCAATTTCCTTAGAAGAAACAAACAATACTGCCCATGGAATTATATAAAAACAAGCTTGTTCCGACGGTAAATAGGTTGCGAAAAATGTTTTTGATCGTTTCAATTTAACACTGGTATATTTTTTAGAGAAAATATTATTTATTTAATATAAATATTGTAAAAATATAATTTATGTTACCTAATATTATTTTAATGGTTCTATTTTATCTGTATAGTGGAACGTACTTTGACTTTTTCATTTTTTAAATAACGTTAACCTATTATAGATGATTAAAGATTTAATATCGCACCATTCATGAACAAGTTCCTCTGAATAAATTTCTAAGACCAATCTAATCGCACGAGGCCAACCAGTATATATGGACTGGTTTACTGTTTTCCATAAAACTAGTTTAATTTCCGTATACATAATTTTTTTTACATATAAAAAAATTACCTATTCACAGTCTTGACGATAAAATACATAAGTAAAAAGTAAGTAAGTAGCGGCCTGTTACTATCCCACTGCTGAAAATGGGCCTCTTCTCTCAGTTTTTGGAGAGAAGGTTTGGAGCTAAGACCTACCACGCTGCTCCAGTGCGGATTGGTAGGTTACACATATTTCCAGAATTCTCTAGAAATATGCAGGTTTCCTCACGATGTTTTCCTTCACCGAAAAGCGTGTGATAAATTGCAATTATCAATTAGTCACATAAGTTTTAACAGAAAAACTCATTGGTGTCTGCCCGGGTTTGAACCCGTGACCTCCTCGAAAGAGTCGCACGGTGTTACCGCTGGGCTACCACAGCTTATTCCGCTGGGCTACCACAGCTTATTACATAAAAATAATAGATAAAATACATGACGTTTGGTAATTAGTAGGTTTTAATACATAAGTAGGTTTTATAGTATTAATTACATACGTATTATAATTGATAATGTCTGACCTGGAAATGTAAAGAGCTCATGAATAAGTGCCCTGGATGGGCTCGAAACTAGTCGGGGTAACCCCATAGAATTAAAGATGAGTAGAGCCGGTTTCTATATATAGACCGAGCTTTGCTAGGTATTTTTTTTTAGAAAATATAACAAAGATGCAATATAAAAAAATTAAAAAGGATGGTCACATCTGGGACTTTTGGGTATTTTCTGGGATTCGGGGTATTTTCACTTTTTAGTCCGTCCGTTCCCAGCCGAGTTATTATAACTTTGCAAGTGACCGCGTAATTAGCCTTTGTTTTCTAATAATATTGTAGCAGTTTTTCATTGCTTGAAAACAGGGATAAAACATTTTTTTTATAAAACATAGCTAGGTCGATTTATCGCTCCGAAACCCTCTTTCCAACATCCGCATTGGAGCAGCGTGGTAGGTCTTAGCTCCAATCCTTCTCTCCAAAGACGGAGAGAAGAGGCCTATTCTCAGCAGTGGGATAGTAACAGGCCGCTACTTACTATATATATGTACAAGATTACTTCATTCAAAGAATAAAGTTTACACAGATAAATTAAGCTTGACAGGTGAAGGACATATAGCCCCATCCAAATTTTACTTCAAATAACCCTTCCTGTCACATGGGAGCCAGTTATCCGAGCGAGCGTTGTGTGTGACGTCATCCCGAGGAAATGAGAAAGTTATCGGCACCTAAACCATTGGAGATGTTATCCTAATACGTATAAAATCCTTCTATAATTCAATTCCACCTAAAACGGGAGCGCAGAGTGGAAAAATTTATGGGGAAATCCCTACAGGATCATAGAATATATTTATAAATGGAACGTGAACGTGGAAAAAGACTGAACAGTTAGATATAGATTTATTTAAGAATAATATTATTATATTGTTTTATAACAATGCCTTGTAAAACAAAATTACCTAAGTAATAATAACATTGTTATAAAGCAACTCTTCATTTAGAACAATATAATACTCATCATCCTTCTGCCCTTATCCCACTCTAAGTGGGGTCGGCACAACATCTTGTCACATGATTTGGCTACGTATTTTACGACCGGCCGCCTGCCTGACATCAACTTATCTTAGCCGTATTTTACGACACCTCGATAAGAAAGAGGGTGGTCTATTTTACTTAACCGGATACCACACGCTGAGTCAACTTACCTAAGTCGCCTTTTACGACACCTCGGTAAGAAATGAGGGTGGTACTATTCTACTCAGCCGGATATCACACGGCGGGTCGACTTACCTTAGTCGCCTTTTACGACACCTCGGTAAGAAATGAGGGTGGTACTATTCAATTCAGCCGGATACCACACGGCTTCTTAGTCGTATAGATATCATTTTAATAAATGTTTTTTATCCCCCTTTTACAGGCACTGAAAAATTCTTACAATATTATTAGAAATACAAAGGTTAATTTCACTGGCACTTGCTCATAATAGCTCAGGATTACGTTACGATTAGGTCAAAAATAGCTACAGGATCGAGTCCAGTTATCTCCGACCCCCGATCACTTATTCTTTTTTTTGTTCAAGTTGCATCTTTTTTATATCTAAATCTAAATCTCTCTCCCAGATATTACATAAAAATAATACAGTAAAGCTGTAAAAGGAATTAAAATCTAGATCAAATTAAAAGGTACGGATAGCGAACTGAACGCTTGCGATGTGTCTACTAATTATGTTAACTAAGCGAGCTGATCCAGCTTAGGTCCGGTACTGAAAATGAAGCACTTAGCTCTTAATTGGAATATCAATGGTCAGTTATTTTAAACGTATATCTATGTTTATACACTATGTTTATCTTTCCCTAAACAAAATTATAGAATGTGTACTATATTCAGTATCAAATCTTTAATATTTAAATGAGTTAATCTATGTACGATGTACTTAAACCTTTCGGAAGAACTGCTTTACCTTTAAGTGAAAATCGGCCAAAAATTGGATGAGTGGACTTGGGAAAATCGATCACATACAGGCAGACTGTGTAGCTGTGGTAGCCCAGCGGTAACACCGTACGACTCTTTCGAGGAGGTCACGGGTCCAAACCCGGGCAGACACCAATGAGTTTTTCTGTTAAAACTTATGTGTCTAATTGATAATTGCAATTTATCACACGCTTTTCGAAAAACATCCTGAGGAAACCTGTATATCTGTAGAGAATTCTGGAGATATGTGTAACCTAGTGTCTTAGCTCCAATCCCTTCTCTACAAAAAACGGAGAGAAGAGGCCTATTCCCAGCAGTGGGAGAGTAGCAGGCCGCTATTTACTTATAGATATACTTATGACAGCCTTGACGACTTTGTTTTATAATAAGTATAGATATAGAAGTGAGAAGTGGAGTCATTAATTAAATCTCGTATTGGCAGTACCAATCTGTATAACAAATTAAAATATGCTTTTGAATATTGTGTCACGGCGCACCTTACTTCTTCTTAAGTTAAGATGCCTTATTTGTAATTAAATTTCCATTTTTGACATTAAATTTTCATCATAGCAGATCAACCAGCTAATCAGCAATTTGGTTACAAAGCCTAGACCGCATTTAGGGCGTGCAAGGAACTAAGCGCTTGCGGCGTGTCTCATTATGGTAACAAGCTCGATGCGGCCTAATCCGGCTCGACAGTGTTATATTTTAGACCGAAATTATACACTGAGAAACAGTTGTTTACTCGAAATACCGAAAATATTGCTGAAATATTTCTTGGCGAATAATTCCGAGTGATATCCGCTGTCTGGTATCAGACTGAGTTGAATATACTACCCTCATTTCTTACCGAGGTGTCGTAAATAGCGACTAAGGTAAGTTGATCCACCGTGTGATAACCGGCTGAGTAGAATAAACCACTCTCTTTCTTACTGAGGTGTCGTAAAATACGTGTAAGGTAAGTTGACGACGTGACGTTAACTCTTGACGTTAACCTTATTACCCTTTTACGACACCTCGGTAAGAAATGAGGATGGTCTATTCTACATAGCTGAATACCATACGGCTTAGTAGGACTTAGTAAGTATTTAAAAAAAAGCCTTAAGGCCACTTCTAGAAGATATTGCAATTTACTACTAAACAAATTTTTATGAGACTTTCAGTGGAAAAAGCAGTAGGAACATATAGGCTGCCTTTTATCCTAGAAATTACGCAGGGTCGGGATTTATCTGGAAAAACTATGTGATACCCAGATTTCCACAAGGGCAAAGTTTATATATAACGCCTTTGTACTAGTTTATCAAATTTACAGCCATACTGAACGTGCTTTGGACGTGAATGGCAGTGATTTACGTACAGCTCTTAACAGGGAGGTAAATATTTGGCGAACAGGCCAACAAGTGTGCAGACGTTGCGTCACGAAAATTATCCCATGGTCGTATGTCACATGTAATTGTGACGCATGGATATGCATTGAGTAATATGAAAATATTATTATTGGTGCACCACGGTTTCAATTGGACCACCATTTTTGTGTTAGGCCCCGAATGTAAAATGCTTAGCATATATTGTTATATCATTTTGTCCATTGTTGAATCCATACCGCTTTATAATTATTTAATAATACTAGCTTTGCTTAGTTGGATTTGCTTAGATAGATAAAAAAAATACGGGCCTGTTTCTATCCCATTACTGGGCATAGGTATCCTTTCTCTGTTTCTAGGAGAAAGGTTGGAGCTAAGACTTACCACGCTTCAATGCGTATTGGTAAAGGACTCATATCCCCAGAATTCGCTGGAGATATGTACGTTGCCTCACGATGATTTTCTTTACCGAAAAGTGTTTTAATTGCAATCAATCAATTTGACACATAAGTTCTAACAGAAAAAACCCGTTGGTGTCTGCCCTGGGTTTGAACCCTCAGCGTGATGAAGAGAATGTTTCGAATTGTATGCCATGCGGAGTCATGTTATACTTCACACAATCCAACCATCTCTTTGTCTTTCTCTAGTCATATATTCATCCACATTCATATTTATCGCTTGGTCACATGATTTTCATCCCGCCTCATTATATGTCCATAAAATCTTAATTCTGTGTTGTTGTCAATGTTTTCCGGTTGTATTTCATAGCCACACGCTCATGAAACAAGAATATCGCGCCCTTTTTAACTAAAATGGTGGTACCACTGTGCCGTTTTTCTAGTTTCCCGTGTAGTATTACTTTTGATAAAACGTGTTAAGTAACATTCATTCTGTGTTCGTTATTTAAGTCTATTCTATTATATCGTTTTATAGAAGAAAGTGTGCGATAACACTTGTACTTTCGTATTTTTTATAATGGGCACAACTTTCAGATATTACGAATTCGAACGTTCATTTGTATGCCCATCACTGAAGTGAATGATGCACAAAGCGAAATTAATTCAATTTTAAAAAATATATTTTTAATCCGGCTTTATAAGAAGATTTATTCGTTTAAAGTTTCGTTCGCAGAAATAAACAATTCTATAAAATATCATTATCAAAGTCGGCCACCGCATGCACAAGTATGAATCTACGCGAAATAGAGGGTAGTAAATATTTCTGCTGGAGTTGGGACGGGAGTGGCTGTGTTTTGAATTTTAATGACGT
The DNA here is from genome assembly GCA_029227775.1 of Morpho helenor. Taxonomy (NCBI): domain Eukaryota; kingdom Metazoa; phylum Arthropoda; class Insecta; order Lepidoptera; family Nymphalidae; genus Morpho; species Morpho helenor. Next base: position 11,415,046 of record JARGCU010000006.1, read on the forward strand.
TTTAAAGCGCGACCCGAACGTCTAATACTAGACGCTTTGCTTGGGTTATGTAAAAGTTTTATATTATGTTAGACTGTGGTTGCACGATTAGGGCTGTGCGATAAATATTCATTGGAATCTTTACCATAACTATCGACAAAAAAGCTGTTGATGTTGGAAACAAAAAAGATGATAAGAATTTGGAGATAAACCACAATGTTAAAGGAATCGACACCTATAAATAAAAATAAAGGGGGATTCATCTAAAAGATAACAAAAACAAAGAACCGACTATTTTTTTGTAACAATAGATATGGATCGGAATATTAATGTGTTAGGATATAAGTGGTTATGTAAGCACTTGCCGTCAATTCTTGAAGAAAAAACTAACTGGATAAGTAGAAATATCGAAACATAATAGAAAAATATACGGAAGTGATGGAAAACTTAGATATTTAAGACTAATATATATATTTTAGAGCTGGGATTGTGGCGCTGGTGGCAGTCACTTATCCTTCTGCTTCGCGGGTTACTGTTCGATTCCCACCTGTAGCCAATATTTTCTATAAACAATTCGTTGCTTTTTCAAGTTTGGGTACATATATGTATTTAAATATTTATTTAAAAATTTATATTTATAAATTTTTTCTTACTTTCCTTGGGGATAGAGGACCGAGTGTGTAATTGTCGCATATATATTTATTTATATTCCTAAAACTCATATTTTTATGTTTATGACTCAACGTATCTATTTTTATTAAGATTAACTTAGTCACATCTCTTTTATATAGTTAACTAGGAAAGTGTGAACAACGGAAAACGCAAGTTAACCCAGTAACTAAAGTCTACAACTCATCGTTAAATGTGGCAGATACAAACCGCACCGCATCGTATATTATAGCGCGAGCAATGAATCGAATACTTTATACGGTTAGGTCAAACGGACAACTAGAATGAATGGGATATAGTTACTGCTATTGTTATTGTGATGGAAATGTTTCATAGATAAATAGTTGATACGTTTTTATTGGTTGAATTTAAATTGTTCTATCTGTATACAAAGTCGTATCTTTTTGTTATAATTTTAGTAGTATTGAGTTATGCTTTTTTTCATAATCCTCCTGTCTTTATCCCACTCTAAGTAGGGTCAACGTAATGTACTAGAGAATTGTAGATCTACAAAAATACAACAAAAATGTCCGCGAGAGCATGTCTCTGTCTCTTATGCTTAACACACAATAATTGATTTTATGCTTAAAATTTTAATTCTTACCGAGGTGTCGTAAAAGGCGATTAAGGTAATTTGACCCACCGTGAGGTATCCGGTTGAGTATTATAGACCACTTTCTTTCTTACCGAGATTTCGTAAAAAACGAATAAGTTAAATTGACGTCAGGCAGGCGGCCGGTCGTAAAATACGTAGCCAAATCATGTGACAACATGTTGTATATTTATTAGGATAACCAACAATACTAACATTATCACTACATATTATAAAACACAGTCAATATTTCCGTATGTACGCATAAAACTTTAAAACTACGCAACCGATTTTGATGCGGTTTTTTTTAATAGATAGAGTGATCCCAGAGGAAGGTTTGTACGTATAATAACATTCAATACGAAGTAGAGAAATACTGTAATTTTTGAGGTTTCTGTAAATAATTACATTTTTTTCCGCTTACATTGCAAACGCAGGCTAAACTCTACGAGATTTATCAAAATGATGTACTAAGTATTTGTACACCTTAAAAAGGTCTACAGAAAAGTCCGCGATGGTATATATCTATCTGTTATGGATAACCCACAATAGCAGTTTTTTTTCATTTACTTTTTACGAAAAGTGATGCCTTATGTTCAAAGCAATTTTTATACAATACAGCATTAATCCTTATCCAATTGAGTACCTTAAATAAATTGTTGATTTAATATAGATCAATATGGCCGTTTACAGCATGCAATTTAAGTGAACATTTTCGGAGATATTACAGATTTAAAATGCCGTGAGGACGCCGCGCTTCACCCTATAGCACTTCGAATCTTTTAGAGTTTGTTTAAAGACATTCTGTAATTAATTGTAAAAATAAAATACATAGGTAAAATAAATAAGTAAAAATGTACTATATGAGTTTAGAAATTCCAAAGATAGCAGGAAATCGTCTTGGTATAGGGAGAGGAAATTGTTTTTCTCCAAATTTAACGGTTGCGGGCCACGGGCAGTAATGAATAAATCAAAACTACTGGAACGATTTTAATCATTTTTTTTACACTGACTGACATGGGATATAAATTTTATACCCGTGCGAAGCAAGGGCAGGCCGCTAGTTAATACTATAAAACACTAAAAACTATTCAATTAAATGTAGTCTTAATTATAGGTTACCACGGAATGTAATAGGGACGCGTACATTATTTAAATATATTACAAAATAAAATATTATATAAAAATAAAAATAAAATAAAGTAAGTCAGTCAAAATAAGACCTTATTATACCTATAAAATATATTGATGCCTATTAAGTTGCTAATTGTACTGTTCAGAAGTAAAATACTATATCAGTATCTCTTGCGCCAAGCAGCTAAGAAATATCTCCCGTATAATGTAGCTACGACAGTTATTGTAAATGATGCCTTTCACGGGATAATGTCGTCCGTGTAAGAAGTTACTGCTATCTGTATATAGTAACGCAATAAACATCATAACCCTCCGTATTAAACGGAGCAAGCAAAGTAAATAAAGTCGCTGAGTTAGTGTTATTCAATGCTATTTTAACGCAAATGTTTTGGTCAAATGTCGCCGTTGCATAGGTTTATATTCTTTTATTATTTTTTCTTATGACGCTGTGTTATCCGGCTTAATTGAATATACCATGCTCGTTTCTTAACGAAGTGTCGAAAAAGGCGACTAAGGTAATTTGACTCGCCGTATGGTTCCTGACCATAGTCCACCACCGTCTTTCTTACCGAGGGGTTTTTTTTTAACAGGAAAAAAACCCCTTATGGGTACCGCCGCCCGACGGGGGCAGGCGACGGTTATGTCGGACTCGCACCGATTAAAATAACCTGTGTGCTCCACGCTGCTGGTGACGGGTATAGGGTACCCATGAAGACATTGCACCCCATCCCCGCCAGCAGCAACTCTGTACCTCAGAGTGCGCCACCTCTGGGTCAGGGCCTCTCTAACAGTGGCCCCTCCCTCCGCTAGACGATGCATCGGGAGCACCATAATCTGAAGTATAAAGTAACATGTATTATATACATAGAAAATGTTTATTAACATTAACGTAGAATTTTATTCTTCGGATGGGTGGTAATGCTTCATTGTTTTTATAACGCAGTTTTCGTTTTGATTAAGTAGCTAACATACATAATAGGATTACGTAGAACTTAACAACTTAAGTATTAATTAGTACAGTATTTATTTAGTTTCATCTTTATTTATTTCTTTATAGTACATTCATATAGAGAAATAAAAAGAATGAAAAGAACACGTACAAAGACGGACTTATCCCTAAAAAGTGATCTCTTCCAGTCGACCTTAGAGTAACAGAAAGAAAAGGACTCGAAGTAAAATACTATTAAAATAAAGATAAAATTAAATACAAGAATTAAAATTTGCACACTTAAAACAAAAGATAAATAATATACAATATAGATAAAAGTAAGTAAGTAAGTAACGGCCTCTTACTATCCCACTGCTGGGCATAGGCCTCCTCTCTCCATTTTTGGAGAGAAGGGTTGGAGCTAAGACCTACCACGCTGCTCCAATGCGGATTGGTAGGTTACACATATCCCTAGGATTCTCTAGAGATATGCAGGTTTCCTCACGATGTTTTCCTTCACCGAAAAGCGTGTGATAAATTGTAATTATCAATTAGACACAAGTTTTAATAGAAAAACTCATTGGTGTCTGCCCGGATTTGAACACATGATCGTCTCTAGAGATTCACACGGTCGCACCGCTAGGCCATCACAGCTTATAGATAAAAGTAATTATTTAAATTTAAATAAATTTAAGTATTTAATCTATAGTTTGAAAGATAAACTTTTAAGTTATAACAACGATAAATATTTCGTTATATATCAAGTGTTATCAACACCTAACCGAGCAAAGTTCGATTGCAATTTTGAAACCGCAATTACCGAGATAGTCGCATGCTATGTAAATATAAGTAATAAATAATATATGCAATCGTGTTATATAACTTTTGATATAGCGTAGAGTCTGAATTGTTTCCACTACGTATGCACGTTGGAGCGTATTAGAGATTCATAGTAGTTTGCGTTTATATTGAACTAGCGGTAACACAATACTTTACTTCTTCTTATTTCACTATAAGATTTACTCATGACGTCTTTAGCGTCAACGTAGGCGTTAAAATACCTTTAATTATTATGTGTTGCTCTTTTTTTTGACAAGAAAATTTTCGATATGTCCCCAGAGTAAATAACTTCATACTTGGGTCATAGGTGACAGGCAACTGAAAATTATATATTTGTAAATTTTGAAATATAAACTTAAATTAAAAACACATGGACTCGAAGAGCCAAGAAATTGTTTTTTAGGAAATGTTGGTATTCGGCGGGAATCGAACTCGCGTCCCACGCCTCTTAAAGCAGTCAGTTATTGCCACTAGCGCCAATGGGCTAACGAAAATGCAAGCTTATAAGCATAAGCTTTAATTGTCTCAATTTTTTTTTCAAAAGTTATTATAGCATTATTTTGTTAAAATGTGTGTTTGTTACGAAAATCTATGTTATGCTAAATGTAGGAAGCAGAAGCCGTTCTCATACCTTATACATGCAGAATTAGTTAAGGCATGTAAACAAAAACATCGCCATCAACAGCACACTATACACATTTACTACGACAATCTCTACGATCGTTTCGCACCGCAACCGAAGCATAAGGAGATAGGTTCCACGATAAAATCGCAATATGCAAATTCGCGACATTTTTTTACTATTTGTCTAACAGACAGTAACAGACAGACAGAAAAAAAACGTTTAAAGTTCAGACTACAAGACGACATCCTAGGTTTAAGATTATAAGAACGAACAATAAATAAACAGACACACTGCATTTATTATGATTGTTTCTTATAGCAATTCCCTATTTAGTAGTGAACTCAACGTCTGTTTCAGCAAACTTCTCGCTTGCTTCGTTTAACGTTACTTACAGTTGACAAATATTCGTTTCGCGTTGGATTTTATGTGCTTTCTACTATGTGGTAATAAATAGAGGAAAGTATGTTTCGTGCTTGCAAATTGAACTGGTACAAAAAGATAAGTAACTGCCTGTTACCATTCCACTTCTGGACATAGACCTCTCTCCGTTTCTGGAGATAAAGGGTTGGAGCCCACCAAGCTTCCTGAATAATTAGGTTATAAATATCCCCAGAATTCGACGAAAAGCGTGTGAATAATTACAATTATCAATTAGACACATAAGTTTTAATAGAAACACTTATTTGGAGACTACCTGAGGTTTGTATTCGTGACCCTCCCGATGGAGTCGCACGGTTTCACCGCTGGGTTATCAGAACTTTATCACTACAGTTAAAATTTGACATAAATAGTCCATAAATAGTTTTTTGATAAGATTTCTACTGAAGTCCATTCTTTGATAAAATTTCTAATAATTTTGAAATCTAAAAGCTTAGTAATTATTATGTTCGTTAAGCACTTGGTTATTACTTTATCATGTATCTTTAATTTTTCATATTGCATTGATCAATAACATACAACAATATTATTTTTACAACCTTTTATAGTACACAATTGAGACTTATACTATTCAAATTACACTTTACTTTTTTAATTGATAATTGCAATTTATCACACGCTTTTCGGTGAAGGAAAACATCGTGAGGAAACCTGCATATCTCTAAAGAATTCCGGGGATATGTGTAACCTACCAATCTGCATTGGAGCAGCGTGGTAGGTCTTAGCTCCAACCCTTCTCTCCAAAAATGGAGAGAGGAGGCCTATGCCCAGCAGTGGGATAGTAACAGGCCGTTACTACTTACTTACTTACATGACGATAATGATATAAAAATCTATGAGAGTTGAATTAAACTTATGTACTTTTACACATACAGATAAATGTCTGGGACTGGTTAAATTGAAGTATATCCTCTCTAAGGGGTTAGTACACGACAACAAAGCGACACGGCTGATGTCACATCAAAATTTTGTAAAACCCAACTAACTATAATATAAGGAATGACGGAGGTTGCAAATTTTGGCGCAAGTACCATTGTCATGTCATTTTTAATTTGCTGACGTATGACGTTACGATGATTATGTTAATGTAAGTATATATTTTGATCTAAGAGCACTTGTGAAGCTTGATGCATATTTAATGTTGACTATTAAAACCCTTAACACTCTCAAACATTTTTCAAGTAAATTCTAAGGGGGTTTTACGGTATCCGATACTGAATAGATGATCAAAGACAAGCGACGAATTAGCATGAGCGATCGTACGGAAAGTTTGAAGTAAATTTGAATTAATCGCGCCGTGTGAGCAGATGTGGGAGTTTCTAATGGGCTTTTTGTAAATATGCCGCTCGAATGAATGGTGAATTTACTTTATACACAGTGTTTTGCGCTTCCGTTTAGGTTTTATATGAGGCTTCATTTTGATTATTGTAAGTCTTGAGAATACTGTTACCTATTATTTACCTACATACTATTTAGTTACAATTTGTTACGTTGCGTTACAAAATTTGAATAACGTAAAATTCTTTCGTAAACTTTCACGGCTAACCCTTCGTTCTAACTATTCAGTTAGAACGAAGGGTTAGCCGTGAAAGTTTACCAGACGGTCAAAAAATTAGAAACGCTCCGGTCACGGTATGCCACCCTACTAATCTTACTTCCTACTATTATTATAAATGCGAAAGTTTGTGTGTACGGATGTATGTTTGTTACTCTTTTACAGCGAATGCGCAGAACCACTATCGATATACTTTGGCACAATTATTCCTTATACACCGGAATAACGTACAGACTATATAGTAATTAATAAGTAAGTAACGGCCTGTTACTATCCCACTGCTGGGCATAGGCCTCCTCTCTCCATTTTTGGAGAGAAGGGTTGGAGCTAAGACCTACCACGCTGCTCCAATGCGGATTGATAGGTTACACATATCCCCGGAATTCTCTAGAGATATGCAGGTTTCCTCACGATGTTTTCCTTCACCGAAAAGCGTGTGATAAATTGCAATTATCAATTAGACATAAGTTTTAATAGAAAAACTCATTGGTGTCTGCCCGGGTTTGAACCCATGATCGTCTCTAGAGATTCACACGGTCGCACCGCTAGGCCATCACAGCTCGTACATACTATATGAATCCTATTAATTCATCAGAAATAGGATAACATTAAATACCTAAATAATAAATAAATATAAATATATGGGACACTTACACACACGGTCGTCCGTCCCCAAAGTAAGTAACTTAATACTTAAGAAATATTGAATAGCGCCAACTATTATAAAACTATCACGTGACAACAATTCACACGAACGAAGTTGCGGGTAAAAGCTAGTAATTTTAATAAAGCCGTATGATCCCATAAGGCAATTTCAGTGGGCATGCTACAAAACCCCTCCCGCCTAACCTAAGCACCTAACATTTAACCTACACCTAACGTCAAAGTACATTGTCGTGACGACGTCAAAAAAGGGCATTCGGAACATCTGAGTGCGTGAAGTCCCACGGGAATAAGTCTATATAACATTGAATGCTAAAGTTTTTGCAAGTTCGCACAACCAAACGCCACATAAAATGTAAATGTACCCTGCGGACATAAAATCCGAAACGGTTAGAAACTCGATCTTCAGTTAAATCTAACCAAAGCGCACTAGAAGCGTTCCGCAATAAACCAGAACGTAGGGATTATATGGAACAACCGAGGCAATTTGTTGTTTAATCTAAAAACCGGATTTAGGGTTTAACAATAATGTATGTTTTGTGTTGAATGGTCCTCTACCGTTAACTCTCGTTTGCAAACTAATCGCTGTAAAAGGCTACAAGTGCATTTCGGTTAAAATAGCTTTATTTGCCACTTCTGTTAAATTCCTTCATTTGCCACTTTTGTTAAATTCCTTCATTTGCCACTTTTTTAAAATTCCTGTATTTGTTACTCTTACAATCTATTGTGAAAGTTTTTCTACTTATTCTTTTTGGATTTATTAATTTTTCTCGAAGACTACGACTAAAGCTGTCGTGGTGTTGCAGAATATTTCATTTCGCGAATGCTTTTTTATTATTTTATTAAGTTCGATGAGACATACCTATATGTTATTAATACAATCTTTACTCCGTGTCGTATTCGGCTGAATAGAATAGACCACCCTCATTTCTTACCGAGGTGTCGTAAAAGGCGGCTAGGGTAAGATGACCCACCGTGTGGAATCGGGCTGAGCAGAACAGACCACCCTCTTACCGAGGTTTCGTAAAAGGCGACTAAGGTAAGTTGAGCTATCGTGTGGTATCCGGTTGAGTAGAATGGATCACCCTCTTACTTACCGAGGTGTCGTAAAATACGACTAAGGTAGGTTGATGTCAGGCAGCCGGCCGGTTGTAAAATACGTTGCCACATCATGTAACCACATGTTTTTAACATATACCGATCTCACTTAGGGCGGGATAAGGTCAGGAAAAAGAAGACTATAATCGTATAAATTCTCTGGTACTGTAGTGGTCCATCTCCGGGCATACATTCTCGACATAAGCCAAACATTATCCAGTACTTTAAGAATAAGAATAAGAATATCTTAACATAATCTAGTGAATAAAGTTTCCTGAAATATAACAACTCAGCAATGTAATCTTCTATATTCAGTTAATTAATGGCACCTTACTACCTATTCGGATGCCGTTTAAACCTGCATAACCAATAAATTTCTGAGACTAAACCTCTTCTCCGAATACCACATCAATTATTGAGTTATCCGCGGTGGCTGCACGTTACATCATGAATAAAACATGCCTACATTATGGCAGTACCCAGGACCGATTTTATTTGACCTCGGTGTTTGTACCTCACACTATTCCGCGTAGTTCAGCGTGATTGGGCGCATTTTTGGCTCACGGCTGATATGTAGACGAAAACAAACAAGACCTAGGCAAACATACTGACTTAGTAAACATCCCCTACTGTTAACACGATCGATAACAATACTCGAGTTAGATGTGAGTGGTTTGCCTTAGAAACTACTCAGTGTTATTGATGTCTATTTACTGATGAATGAAACTAATACACGTCAGAAACGATATGCGTGATATACATTCACTTTCGATTAAGGGTTATGTATATTAAGGAGCAGTATGTAGAATTTCAGCTCAATCAGACACCGGGAAGTGGGTCAAATTTTATTTGCAAGATCCCGTTCTTATGTATGATACTCGTAGGTACATGGCAAGTTAAATAAAAGCTTTTGAAAAACCTCTCAAATGAGATGGCATGGAGCACGATATTAAGGCCTCAAAACATGATGTTATTACAGTGCTTCATGACTTCATTGCATTTTTATGAGAAAGTCTATTCACCAATACTCAATTGGCCGTGGCGATGTAATAAAGATTTACGCAAACGAAGGCAATATGCTCGAATTTAAAAATCTGAAGTAAACCGAGCGCTGGCGGCCATTTGTTCTTACTTCACTTGTTTTTATTTTCCCCGTTTAATGCGGCGTGAGCTCGAACAAAGGTATCGCGGTATCCGGTAGTGGGCGAACGGGGAGATTGGGAACAAAAGGAATTATGAAGATGGCTTATTATTCTGTGGCACGCGGCAGGGCGTCGGTCGACGTCGAATTATTATAGTGCACTTCATGCTGTTCTGCTCATGGACTGAGACTAACTGGTACACTTATCGTTTGGACGATTTATTGGTCATGAATTTCGAGGAAATATTTTCAATTAGGACTGGTATTTCGACTAATGTAAGTTGACCAGCCGTGTAGTATCTGGTTGAGTAGAATATACCACCACTTTCTTACTGCTGTGTAAAAGACGACTAAGTTAAGTTGACGTTAGGCAGGCGACCGTTCGTAAAATAAGTAGCCAAATCATGTGACAATATGTTGTGCCGTACCCCACATAGAGTGGAATAAGGGTAGGCCAATAATAATCCAAACTTTAATAACAACAGTTAAGAATAGATCATATAATATAAATATTTACTTCGTATCGCGTAATGAACAAATAATTTCAACGTTAATTTATCGCTTCTTCTTTCTCAACTGACGGAAGTCCACTGCGAGACTATAACCCTAGATCTTTTCGATATTTTTCCACAACACGCTACCCATTGGTCTTTTGGTCCCTTATAAGTTATGGGACCGTAACCAGCATATAGCATAGAATTCAGTGGCGAAATCATCAATAACGACTTTATTTTTTTTTTGTACTTTCGTAATTTTTGCAAATATTATGTTTATGTCATGCTCAAATGATAATCGATAACAAACGTTACGGTTTGAAGGTACTTTTATTCGTGGTTTCGGTTGAAATTCTTAGATTTACATTTCCAAGTTGACGAGTTCTTTTATGTCACCGCGCGCTGACAGGATTGTGGCTGGCGTCGTACATTGTACTGCGCTTCTTTCAGAATCCGCAAACAGATGTCCGCGAGCGGAGGAAAGTTGCATAATGACCCTTACGATAAAACTGATAGGAACCAAGTTTGAAAACATCCATCTGACAGGCGCTATTTCCTTTCTTTGTAATAAAATCTCCTTTTATAAATGTTGCTGTGTTTAGAGATAGTACAAAATGTAACAATGTTTTTCATTATACTAACATGAATATTAAAATATCTCGGGAAAAGTTACATTTTCCAAATAGATAAGAGAATGACTATGATGTTTTATGTTATTATTATATATATTTACGCAATAATAATTTTTAAGGCACTTCTCTGTCTCTACTGGTGACAGCCATTGTAAGAGAAATAATACACAATCGAAGGATGCAATCACTGGTTATAATTTTCGTTGTATCAATTTAATTGTAATTAATAAAATCAATGCACTAATAACTAGAAGGCGATATCACTTTAGTAAAGGATAACATTTGAAACAAATATATGATAGGATTTTGAGGATTAATGACGATTTACGTAGACTGGTGCGCGTCCCGTTGACAACAAACAACATGGCCGCACCGACTATAGACATGATAGCAGCAGCAGGGTCTTCTCGGTTACTCCCCGGGTGGGGGTAAACGGGGTGCGGGCCTCGAGGAAATCCTCTCTACCCGGGTATCTCCTCGCGGGCACTTAAGCCCGGCATGTGTTTAGGCCGTAGGCCGAGGTCACCTAGGTGACCTAAAGGTGTCGGTATTTGGGCCGTAAGCCCAATGGATGTCTTGTTTGGTGGGGAGGTCTGGGTATAGACATGACGCTTTACCAGACTTTCAAATCTTGTTTCAAAATTATAGATGTCGCTACGGTTGCGTCGATTAATATCTAATCTCTAAACAAATTGATAACTAAACTCAGTTATTTAACTAGCTCATTTAAAAATGGATAGTTGATACGATTGTGGTGTTTTCATAATAATAGACTATCTCCAGAAAGAAAAGTCAGAAGCTGACCCAATAACAGCATATGAGTAGTATACAAGGCAAATACACTATCTGCACCCCTTTTCCGATCCAATTGAATAGGTCGAGTGGTACCACAGAGGTACAATAGCCACTTAACAACCCCGCTGTTCACAATGTGGTTTATGTACTAAGGAATATGCAGAGGGCCTACTTACTATGGAAATGAAGTAATGAGGTTTTAGATTATCGTCAAACACAGGATCTGTTTCTCTATGCGGCATTTTCTTTAGTTCAATAATTTATGTTTCTCTCTTATTCATAAAAAGAATATTAATTAAAAACTAAGTAGTTAAGATACTAAGTTTTTAGAACAATAATAAAATATTTAGGCGAGGCGATGTGCAATGCAATTTAGAAACTATGATATATTATCCTACTCGCCTGACCATAGATTATAAAAAAGTTGAGTTGCTACGGTGTGTTATTCAGTAAATGCTTGCCTACTAACATTTAGTTGTTGTTAATGTGATTAATATTATCGCTAAGAGTTATGAATTCTCGTCTGTTCTTCTTACTAGATTACAACATTTCAAACCGTGGTAGAATCTTTTTACCGTTTGATATATTTCTAATTAAAACAGTAAGGAGGACTCTGTGCTTTTTTTTCTAATGGACGCTAACAAGCTGGCGCTACTTTGCGGAGGTCCATAGTACGAAAGTAAAGAAATATTATTTTGCTATAATCTAAAATAAAATGCTAAATGTAGAGTACTCATCTCATACCTGATTGATACATGCAGAATTTGTAAAAACTCATGCACTATTCGCTACCAATAACACAACAGTATATAAGTACTGCACACATTTACCACCACGATCTCAACAATTGTTTCGCCCCGTAACCGAAGGATCAGTCAGGAATCAAGTCAGGAGATAGACTCCACGACAAAATCGCATAGTACACTCTACATTTAGCATTGTATATATTTTCTTTTATCGCGAATTATAGGAAAATAATATTTTCATTGATTTTGTTAGCTGATAGTTAAAAATCAACATATTAAAGGTCTGTTTCACGTTACCAATAAATTATCAGTTACCTTATTCCCTTACCTTACCTTATTGCGAACATATCTCGGAATTTTGCGTTTCTCAGGTTTCTGATAGGCTTATTCAGCACTTAAAGTCTCTAATAACTTAACAGTTAGGTTATGAGGCTGTTATTTTTTTTATCTGCTCGATAGCAAATACCTATTTCAAAATGGCCGCGATTTTGTTTTTGTTTAATTTCTTTCGAGTCTCTTATTAGATACATTTATCTGTTATTTAGTATATTTGTCGGTTAACTATCCGACACTTTATCAGTAACTTATGAAACATGCCCTAAATAAACTTATGAGAGCTAAGCGTATACCGTTTTTCATTTATTCGACAACATCTATCAAACCGAATCGATAGTTTCCAAGTAATGTCGTGGTATATGCGTGCCAAGAAGTAATCAACTGGTGTTTATAATAAAACACTTGGCGTAGTTATTAGATTTAAACGGTGTAACAATTTCGAACTCATTTGCTACGCGAGCGAAATCACGCGATGTGGTAAAAACTTTGCCCACGCTTTTGTACATTGTTTTTAATTATACAAGCTATTGGGTCCATCTTTCATACAAAATTATATTCATTTTTACCCTAATATTACAAGTTGCGTTGTTACGCCGTGTAGTATCCGGCGGAATAGAATAGACCACCCTCATTTCTTAACGAGGTGTCGTAAAAGGCGACTAAGGTAAGTCGACCCGCCGTGTGGTATCCGGTTTAGTAGAATAGACCACCCTCATTTCTTACCGAGGTGTCATATAAGGCGACTAAGGTAAGTTGACCCAACGTGTGATATCCGGTTTAGTAGAATAGACAACCCTCCTTACCGAGGTGTCGTAAAATACGACTAAGGTGAGTTGACGTCAGGCAGGCGACCGGTTGTAAAAACGCAGCCAAATCATGTTACAGCATGTTTATAACATGTTGTGCCGACCCCACTTAGAGTGGGATAAGGGCAGGAGGATATATATTACAAGTTGCGTTGTTATATTATATCTGGTTCATCAGAAATCGTAAAAATCAGGGAATCAACATATCTGTCAATACGTAAAACAAATTTATTATATATATGGTGTTTATATAATCGACAAAGTAGGAACCGTCATAAGCTTGCGGCTCCTGCTTTGCACCTTGCAAATGGACGTAAGTCATTTGTGGGTTTTGGTATAAGATTCTATAGTACATCGGTTTAAAAACTCCGGTAAAGGGAGACTAATACAGAAAGCCTACTATACTGTTGAATAGTACTTAGATTATAAAAATGATAATGAATACCACTATTAACACTGCACACATTTATTTAGACAATCTCAACATTTTTTTGCCTTATGAACGTGTTATATTTAAGCGGCTCAGTTCACGATAAAATCGCGATAATTAATTTTCGATTTGGTCGTGGATTAGTGAAGAAATAAGCATTTACTTGAAACGAATTAAATGTTTGTCAATTGTTTATAGTAAAATCTTTTATTTAAATAAAAATATATATTTTGATATAAAAAGTGTTCCGTTTCACTTTTTCATCTAAAGAGGAATTCAGGAGATATATTACAATTTTATTTTTAAGAAAAGATGGGATATGGGTGGAGCAAATAGGGGTTTCTGAACGTTCGTTAGAATGCAAACAAGATGTTTGACAGACGCGATATTGCTTTGTATTTGCATAGGCGACGACAGAACCGTTGACTGGAAAGAGTTTACAATATGTTATTCGTGTCGAGGAAATACTTCTTTGTGTAATTCAAATTTCAAAAATGGAACTCATTATTGCCTGCCCGGGGTTTTTTTAATTTATTTAGTAATCCAACAGCATTGTGACATTTATTACAAGCTATAACAATAAGCCAATTGAGGATTTCACTTTTGATAGTAGGTATCCAGCTAATCTTACCACTAATTCGTTGTGGAACCATATATAAATTTTATAAACTTAAAGCTCTCTGTGTTTGTGTATATATATGTGTGTGTGTGTGTGTGTGTTTGCATGTCATAACAATTTTTGTTCATTAATATCATCATCATCATTCTCCTGCCCTTATCCCACACTAAGTGGGGTCGACACAACATATTTGAAACATGTTGCTGCATCTTTTCGTCCAAACTTGATGAGTGTCCTCATCCCGCTCTAAGCGGGGTCGGCAAAACATGCTATAAACATGTTTTCACATGTTTCGGATAGGTATTTTACGACCGGCCGAGTGCCGGACCTCAACTTACCTTAACTTACCTTACGACACCTCGGTAAGAAATGATGGTGGTCTATTCTATTCAGCCGGATATCACACGACGGTTTCATACTTATACTATATATGCGAAAGTATGTAAGTATGAAAGCTGTTTATTAGCTTTAATAGAGTATTAATAAAAAAAACATATCGCATAACTCAGTTTCCATTAATAACTTGATTTATGATAGGTAGGCCGAAACAAAAGTAATAATAGAATTATTGTGCTATAATCTGCGATGAAGTAAAATAGAAAATATATTTAATGCTAAATGTAGAGCGGACAATTCGATTTCATACCTGATACATGTAGGATTCGTAAAAACACATGCACAAACCTCCACCACTGCCACCACAATACACAAGCACTACATACGTTTACTATCACAAACACAACAATCCTTTCGCCCCGCAACTGAAGCATCATCAGAAGATAAACTCCATGACGAAATCGCAAGCTACCACAAAAATTAAAGGTACTTAAGAGTAAAATCAAATTATTATAACCGGCTATTGGTAGGGTGGAAGTTTGTTAGTCTCTCACAAATTATTAACCCGTTTCTATTCGAACGAGAGGACTGTGAGGAAACCATAATGCAATTAGTTTTGTTATTCAAACTTTGACTAAAACTATGCCTTATTCTGGTCAAACACTTCGTCCAAATACTTTATTGTACTAACGCTCAATATCTAAAGTTTCATCACTCTATTAAAACTTGTAGTCCAAATATTCAGTATTATATTCAAAGACTGAGTTGGTATATGGTTAAATTTTTTTTAAGAAGATAGAGTTTATTATTTATTGTATATCTTTTATATTTAAATGAGCTAATCTTGTATGTATATATATAAATATATTTTCTGAATCTCTTAAAGGGCACCAACTAATTTTCCTGAAATTCAGCATGTAGAGGGTTTTGGGGGAGAGAAATCGATGCAGCTTAATTTTATTTTTAAAAAAATCCGTTTTATCCCTGTTTTCGCGAGCTAAATTTTTTTTTAAATTTACGTTGAAACAAAAACAATTTTTCGCTGCCAAATTTAAAGTCATCGTAGTTCATTTGGGGAACGGGCGGTCTAGAAAGATGTAAATACCTAGGATCGAGCCCCACCTGCCCAATTATTATATTTTTTATTTTTTTTCTCACCCAGGTACTAGAATAATAAAAACTCTTATCTATATTTATTTATTTATATATTATAGACTCCAAAAATAGCCTGTTTTCTCACCATCGGCCCTTCCGCGAAACCTTAACGATGCTTTCTAGCCGCGATGTGCTTTTGTGAATTTGTTTCTCGGGTTTTCTACGCGCCGTACATATATTATGTTGCAGCCGTTTCCAAAATTCAGAAAAATATATATTATACAAGATTAACTCATTTAAATATTAAAGATTACTTCAAAATATTTATAATCCAAAAAGACTTTTATAAGCTTATATAAAAGGTAACTGCTAAATATACCGTAGTACAGTATTGCTAAATATACCGTAGTACAGTAGCAGATTGTCAATGGGCAAAAACTATATTTTACTTCAGTCGCTCTAAACAACGCGTGTTCCGATAATATCTATATTCCGTCCATCCTAATTATTATGAACAGGGGTTGTGAGTAAGTGACTATCGTATCTCGATGATACGTCTCGACTTAAGCTTATTAGACAGGATGAGGAAGAAAAACCCCTTTTCATATACTCGCATATAATTCGCTTTCGCATGTAAAATAGATGTAATGTGACTATAAAGACCAATATATTAAAAAAATATCAGCCTGTATCAGTAGCAGCCTGTTACTAACCCACTGCTGGGCATAGGCCTCCTCTCCCCGTTTTTGAAGAGAAGGGTTGGAGCTAAGACCTAACCACGGTGCTCCAATGCGGATTGGTAGGTTACATATCCCTAGAATTCTCTAGAGATATGCAGGTTTCCTCACGATGTTTTCCTTCACCGAAAAGCGTGTGGTCAATTGCAATTATCAATTAGACACATAAGTTTTTAATAGAAAAACTCATTGGTGTCTGAATTGGGTTTGAATCTGCAACTCCCACGGAAAGAGTCGCATGGTGGCACCGCTGGGCTATCACAGCTGTAAAAAATGTGTGCTTTGTAATAATAGTTTTAATTCGGATCCGATCTTTGTACTTTAACTAAAAAATCCACAAAAGATAAATGAGATTTTGGGACTTCTTTAGATGTTTAGTAGCGGAAGGGTCAATGCCACGTTCATCAGTTGAAAAAGAATGAATATCTAAAATTTGACCAAATAGATCGCCATTCAAACTAAAATAGTGATAAAAAGAGAAATATAGAAAAAAATTGTTTATGACTAATAATATCATAGTATGATCTTTATAATTATATTTTTTTATATTTTACATAAAAAAGTTAGGTAAGTAAAGTTTTTTTTTACTATAGTATCATCTTTATAATTATATTTTTTTGAAATGATTATCCGCCAAGTTTCTTGCTGGTACTTCTCGGGAGGAGCAAACTTTCAAATCAGTGGTAGCTTCTTTAAAAACATTTGACGATTCAAAAGTACTGAAAACAATCCACTTGAATAAAGAATATTTTGAATTTGAATCGGAGGCCTGCAAGAAACTCGACCTACTATAAAAAGAAGAATGTATGAGTTTTGCAACGTATTAAAAGATAATTAAACAATTATAATTATGGCTTAGGTTTGTATTAGATCCTATGCTTTAAACTTATAGGCTTATCAAATCCGAATTTATATTAATGTTATTAATAGCAGGTGATGTTTACTACGTCAGTTTGTTTGCCTAGGTTTTGTTTATCTTCCACCCAAAACGTGTGGGCCTTAAATATGTCCAAATAAGTAGAACTCCGTATGAATTAGTTACGCGGGATTTCAGTGGATCAGGTTAGGCCGGTCGTAAGCTCACTACCATGAGGTATGTTTTATTCATGGCGTTACGATCAGCTGCCGCGAATAACTCAGTAATTATTGAGGTGTTCGGTGGTGAGATTTGGGCGCCGGGAATCTATCGACAGGAATTAATAGGGTTGAGCGTCGTCCTAGTTTACTTATCGGTACTTTCTTTATCTCTTTCTTTATCGCTTGACAGTATTTAAAATATGTACAAGAATATTATATTTATACGCGTATTCTAATATTTGTTTGTATACTATATGTAATAAGGTAAACATTCGTGTTTCTTCAAATCTATACTAATATATAAAGCTGAAGAATTTGTTTGTTTGATTGTTTGAACGCGCTGAGTGTAAGATAGGCCGCTTATTGAGGAAGGCTATAGGCTATATAACGTCACGCTAAGAGAAGAGAGGAAGCTATAAAAATAGTACCAAAACGGATAAATTAAAATTTCCTTGCGTGCGCTGAGTGAACGGTAATAGTTATTCAAAAATCATGTATTACATAATAGTTACCCTCTAAAAGTTCTAAATAAAAGTCCACGACAGCATATGTCTAGCTTTTAAGGTTAACCCACTTTAACCATTTTTATGGTTATCAAAAGACTATATTACGGTTTTAATCTATACACGCGGGCGGAACCGCTGGCGATTGCTAGTATTATGTAAAATAATAACTTATTATTTGTAAGAAATTTCCAAATTAAATATCGGAGTAAATATTATGTTTCAAATTAAGACGTGAATAAATATTGCTTTTATCGTCAAAGATGTTTTATGAGACATCAAATTGAATAAATAAAATATTTTATTTTTGTATGAGCGTTTATTTTGAGCAATATAAAAATTTTTTTCGCGAATATATTCAATCGTTTGATCGGATCTTAGTTCGACCGAGTTTATTTGAATTATGTCGAAATGAGTAATTTTTCCGCCGTGTGATATCCGGGTGAGGAGAATAGGCCGGTCGTTAAATACATAGCCAAATCATGTGACGACATGTTTATAACATGTACTTCCGACCCCACTTATAGTGGGATAAGGGTAGAAAGATAATGATCATGATGAGATACTTAAAGGACCTAACATTATAATACTAATTATAAATACGCCTGGGTATAGCTTTAGTTAATAATGCAGCTATATTATTTCTAATTTCAATACATATCTATTCAATGGCTTGTTTGCTTTTTTTCCTGCGTACATTACTACTTTGTTTAGTTATTCTATGGAAATCCGCGATTGTTTCCGCATTTATTTGATCCCCATTGTTTTTAATAATCTATTGTGATACCGATTTTTATGTAGGATTTTTTTTTTGCTAGTCAATGTCGGTTATATCTTTTGTGTTTTATGAGTGATGGTAAAACTAGCGGGGCGGTTTTGCGATCCATCGTCCTTCTTGGATATGCGGTTCAGGCGTATTATGAAACAACAAGTCAAAGTACTTACTGTAGCGGTTGTGGACTGCATAGTGCACTAACAATAGCCTACTCCAGATCATTTGGAATTTGAACAAGGCGCGGTGCGGTACATAAAGGCGGTGCGGGCAAGCGGTGCGGACGGCTGTCAGAGCGCGACACGACATCTCGACGTTGTAAGCCGTAATGGCGGTTGCGGTGCGGCGTTGAACCGCAATGGCGGCCGCAGCGCAACCCTCCAATTGGTCGCGCGACTTCACCACTGTCACTCAACACTAAGTCCATGGCATAACATTTCTATATACAAAATACGCCCAACCAATGAGTATTAAAGTATTTATCATCAGGTCTAGTGAGAAATTTATTTTAAAACGTTAATGGATTAAAGTAAAAAAAAGATATTCGTTTCTAGAACTAGGTAGGCATTACCTTGCGGGATTCCATAGTACAAAAGTAATAGCAGAACTATTGTGCTATAATCCACGTTTGTTAAGAAAATCTATGTAATGCTAACGCCAAGTTTTGCGATTTTGTCGTGGATAGTATTTCCAATGATGCTTCGGTATCAGTCGGAAACGTTTGTTGAGATTGTCGTTGTGAATGTGTGTAGTGTGTAATTAGTGGTGGTGATTTGTAATACGTGGGGTAACTAATCTTACTTGTATGAGGTATGAATGCTTTTCGCTTCCTGTACTTATCATTACATAGATTTTCTAAACAAATGCGAATTATAACATAATAATTAATCATTACTTTTAACAAAAATATTGTTTTAACTGATATTTAGTCGCACAAACAATGTATATAATGTATCTTAACTAACCGAGATTATAGAAAAAAAATCCGTAATCCGTCCGTAAAAAGTAATTTGCGACAGTTTTTCCCTTATGAAGACGGTAATGTGGTCTGTAATTAACTTATGCTCAAGATTATATACCAAGAGCAAAAGCTGGTAATACAGGTGATTCAAAAGAGATTTGTCACGATCGGGATTATATCTGTCTCCTCTAACATACTTAGTTGCTAAGACGATAATTCAGTGACTGCCGAACTGTCCACGTCAATTGTCTTGTGTATTACAGATAAAGCGAGACGGTCTCGGAGCTAATCCACTCAGAGATTTATGTCAGGTAAACTTAGAGCTTTAGATTCTGCTTTTAAGGCTTCTATATTATAGAAGTTTCTGGTATAAGTTTATTCAAGAGGGGCAATTATGTCTGCAGGGATGTTAAAAAAAATTACTTCTCCTTATAAAGCTAGACAACCTATCGCTTCTCTTATTTTATTCTATTTTTCGTACCATTTCATACATTATGCTGAAATCAGTTTGAGTGACGACTATCATAGCAATAAGCATATTACACAACTGAAGATTATTTGATTGATATAAATGCTTGGATTTGATGAAAATTTGAGATTTGGGTGAAAATTCATACAACTTCAAACAAGACTGCGGTAAATAATATAAATTTAAAATGTTTAAAAGGTTGCCCGCCGAGTTTCTTGCTGATTCTTCTCGGTAAGAGAATTCCGAACCAGTTGTAGCTTCATTAAATCTAATTGATCCTTGACGATTCAAAAGTAAAAAAAAAGCTTATTTAAATAAACATTATTTTGATTTGTATTTGATATTGTTATATTTTTCCATAGACATATAATAACCAGTCCTTTTGATTGAATTCTAAATTTGATAATAAAGAAGAGCTTTAATTACTTTCATTATTACTTTTAAATATAGTAATTCAAATAATCATTTTACTGTGAAGAAAACTTGCATAGTATTACTTTTTCAAGAACGATTGTTAATTGATTCAAATTACATCTATTATCATGTTCTATCTATTTGCTATTATTATGATCTAGTTATCGTGTAATTTTCTATTTATCGATAAATTGACGAGCTAACTTAATTACAACTCGCATCACTATTATTGGAGGAGTGTATTATGTAAACGCAACTTCGCGTGTCAAGTTAATAAAGCCCGAGTGCTGCTTAAATAAGCCTTCTGTCTCTTGTCTTCTGTTAAACGACCCGTCTTTGGCTCTGTCTGAATTAATTATGTTAATCGCTTCGGCTAAGAGTTCATTGCTCAAATTAACCGGCTACTCGTTATTAGTGAATTTTATTTTTTACACTTTAATTATAAGTATGGCCAATGTCAATTAATGACTTGATTATCTCATTTTTCTTTCAAACATTTTAATTGTTATCGACTTCTAAATCACGGATAACTTCTCTTGTAATAATTGAAGAAAAATTCCTGTCAACACGTTTATATAATTGGTGGTGATTTGACTCGATGATTGGACTCTTTATACATACATATCTCTAGCCCGTATGCTTGAATATTCTTCTGCAATCAACATTTTTTCAACCAGCGCGTACTATGTTGATTTAACTTTATATTTTATAACCAAACTGTTAGATACAACAATAGACGCTATGTTAGCTATATTTGTGCTTAGATTGATAATTAAGTACTCCTCTAATTACAGAAGTATGAAATGTTCTTAATTTATAGACACTGTTATGAGCACTTGCAATTAATTACTATCAAGTATTGCTAACCCCACTGCTATCTCTGAAAATTTCTCATTCTACTAAGAGTCACCAAATTCTCTCTAATAAAAATCTGTTCTAAATATAACTATTTTAACTAATTTTAATTCGTCAATGCTTTCTTGTTCATGGTCAGAAAATACATAAATTGACTTCTTTAATCCTTTATATAATTATCCTTATTTATATTATTATAAAGTTTTCTGTATAAATATCCTTTTAATTTATTTAAATGCTGATGTAGGGGTAAGATTTCACTCATTGTATAATTTCGTTATTTGATCGTAAAGGTACATTTATTAATTCATCAATTTTTGTTAATGCAAATTTAATAATATGCCTCATAGCCATTTTATACGTAAAATATTTAATGAAGGCTTTCATCTTTATTTTAATATGAGGAAAAGGATCAAAGGAAAAATTTATATAATTCTTTATAACTGAAAAAAGGATTTCAAATTTTTAATTGAAATTTAAGAGCACGGAGGGAGTTTTTAACGTGGGTTAAATGAATATGTTGGGTTGTTCACTCGCAAATATTTCGGCACCTCAGGCCCTCGGCCTTAATGGAATCATACTCTCGATCACTTTCAATTAATTTTCATGGACGGCCATTTTATGATCTGACAGCTAAGCGGGATATATTTGTACTAAAGTGGGATATATTCGTTAGTTGCTTTCTCAGTTAATGTTAATGTTCGTTAAGCATGTCTTTTCTTTTTCTACATTATTTTTTATATTATTTCTTAATGGGTAATAAGTAAGGTAATAATATACGTTTGTTAATTATTATTATTGGTTATTTCTGTGATTCGCATTTTGGTTACTTGGTGTAAAAGGAGAAGACGTGATTGTCTAATGTCGGCTATTCACTCTCACCCGAGATCACTCACTATGTCTCGCCTGATACGCCTCAGGTCATGTAAGCTCGGAGTGACCATGGACACTCTCGAGAGGGGCGCGTTCACCGTTTGCGCGAGGCGGCATGAAACCTTTTTACCGTTTGATTTGAGTAGGTATTTTTCGATCGGCGGCCTGCCTGACGTCAATTTACCTTAATACGTTATTTACGACACCTCGGTAAGAGGGTAGCCTATTCTACTCAGCCTGATACCATACGGCGGGTCGACTTACCTTAGTCGCCTTTTATGAAAACTCGGTAAGAAATAAGGGTGGTCTATTCTACTCAGCCGGATACCACACGGTTGGTCGACTTACCTTAGTCGCCTTTTACGACAACTCGGTACGAAATGTGGGTGGTCTATTCTACTCAGTCGGATACCACACGGCATTTCGAATAAAAAGAGTTGAAAATTATACTAGGAGATAGGAAAAACTTTTCACGACACACCCCTGTGTATTCTGTAAATTAATACAAAATGTTATTAATTGTCTCATTTTAATTATTACTCTTTGAGAGAAGTAATTCTCATCGGAAATTACATGAAGTC
This sequence comes from Morpho helenor, assembly GCA_029227775.1. Lineage (NCBI taxonomy): Eukaryota > Metazoa > Arthropoda > Insecta > Lepidoptera > Nymphalidae > Morpho > Morpho helenor. The sequence continues at coordinate 11,438,239 of JARGCU010000006.1, forward strand.
ATGATACGAAGGATATTATATTAAAATCTCGGGAACATCTCTGGCGGAGATGTCGAGTTTATAATAAGGTAGAGCGTAGAACCTTTACTGTCATATTAATAACTATTACTCGTTACTTATTAAATATAATCGTACTATTACTTATTAAATATAATTTTAAGGTACGTACTGCATTTATTGTACACTAGTAATATCCCGCGGTTTCACCCGCATACAGACCGATCTCATGGCAGTGAAAAGTCTACTAAGTCGGACTATAGATTGTGCTCCCGATGCACCGGTTAGCGGAGGGGGGCTTTTCTTCCTATTTTTGTTAACATAAAAGTTTTACTTCCATTTAAGTTTAAAAATGTAATATAGCCTATATTGCTCAGTAAAGATGCAGCTTTCCAATGGTTGAAATCGGTCCAGTAATTTTTGTGTGAAAACATTACAAACAGACATACAAAATTTGTAATATTAGTATAGATGTACAAAACTTTTAAGATTATTATTTGATGTTTTAAAATTTTATGAGTTTTCGTCTCCCTCGAAAATTTGCACGCTTTCACCACCACAATCTCAACAATCGTCTCGCCCCGTAATCGAAGCTTCGTCAGAGGATAAATTCTGCGAAACGCAATTTGTTTGAGATTGTGGTGGTAAATTTGTGGGGTAAAGAAAATAATTGAGTTTGTGGTAGTGAATGTGTGTAGTGCTTGTCTATTGTTGTGTTAATGGTGGTGGGAAGTGCATGAGTTTTTACGAATTCTGCATATATCAGGTTTGAGGTGGGATAGTACACTCTACATTTAGCTTTACACATATTTTGTTCTATCGCGGATTATAGCAAAATAGAATTTTCATTACTTTTGTATTATAGACCTCCGCTAAGTAACGCATGATTCTATAAATTATGCTTAAATATTCAAACAAAAGTACGGTTACAACTAGTAAGAATATAAATAAGTTACTATCAAATTTGTCTGTCTTACCTATTCTTTTCAGCTTAACATTTTCTGGCTCATTGTCCTCTTGCAGTGAAACGCTGTCTTTTGTAAAAGTGACATTAGACGACGGGTGACACATTTCTTGCGAACTCCTAGTTAATTTGTACGGATTCCGAGTCGATATTAAATTCTTCAGACGATGTAACCGCTGTCTGCGATATAGCGTTATCTTCTGGGACTCTTTTGTAGACATCGTATCGTTTATGTAAGTATTTTATGTGTGTGGTTAATTTAAGGCCGCGTACAGACTTCACGAGGCGTTGCGAATAGTTCGTCACGCACATTTACGACGGTACCGGTCCCGAATGACACATGCTCAAGCTGAGCACACAAACAAACCATCCGTCAGTAGAAAAATGGTTCCGACAAGCCAAGACGTGTAGATTGCAGCTGCGGCCAATATTCATAAAACTAACTTCGTAACTAAATTCTTAAACGATTATGTGTACGATGTGTTGTAGTAAACGATTTTTCATGAACCAATTACATTATGGGAACACATGAGCTCCATGACTCATGAGCGAGCAACGCAAACAAAACGTTAGTCTACACTGAGCGCACGGCTCGCACTGGAGCAGCGTTCGCAACGATCGTTTGACGCGAATGCTCACTGTGAGCACAATACATGCGAGGCGAACCATTCGCAACGCACGCCTCGTGATGTCTATACGTACCTTAAAATAACACATTAATACAGAAGGTGTGTCATTCGCTTCTGTTGTTATTGTACTGGCTGTGCTTACGGCTTGCGTGGGAATCAATGTATTTAATTGAAATTGAACATAAAAGTAGTTTTTGTGAGTTAACTACAAGAGATAGAGACATGCTGTTGCGGACTTTTTATGTAGTATTTTTATAGGTCTGTAGACCTTAGTAATGTACTAGAGAACTGTAGTTCTCTAGTACATTACTTGTGTGTATCTCTGTTGATTTATGCGACGCACGCGACAATACCTCTCAGCAAGCGAGTTTTTTTTTTACAACTCTTCAACATAATTTATATATAATGGCACACGGCGTTTCCTTTTCATTATATTATGATATAATAATATCTATCAAAGCAATAATATGTTTACTTTTTGTATAATAATCGTATTGAACGCCCTCGACAAATAATTTATTTTCATATCTATTTACCGAACAATATGATAAAGTAATAGTTACTTCAAAAGGTTTATTGGTTCCAATATTGCTTGTAGGACTCTTAAGAAGTTTTTGATTCTATCAATATTGCTTCCATATATTCGTTGGAATAACCGAAACGTGTCTAAAGGAACCGGCACAAAGGGATCCCGTCCAAAGTTCTCTCAGTAACAGGACTCGGCCGTCGGGATGTTCCAAATAAAATTCCATAAATATATTTGATATATTCACGGTCAGGCCTTCCGTACTTTGGCCGCGTGGCTTATCGGGATTATCTCGGGGATTGCCCTGGATTTTTTTAACTTGTTCGCATTTGTGCGACCGGTTATTGCGGTTGATATCTAGCTGTGATTTGCCCTTACTGCAAATATGTTTATTGTGCCCTAAATACTTTTTAAATTTATGGCGCTCAAACGTTAAAAATTAAACTGAAAAAGGAGCCCCTTTGGTAGGGGTGCCTTTTATTAAATTTTAATATTCTTTTCCGTGCCTTTTTCTGTAATTCAAAGGGCATATAATGCTTTTTTTAAAAGAATTGGTTTTTTATTTTTATATTTCTTCAATCATTTCTATTTTAAAGTCTTACAGAAAGTAATTAGTATCTTGTCAAGAATTACGGATCCGTAGGAGAACTGAAGTGATTTTGGCGGCACAGTCCCGCGTTTTGATGACGCATCGGCTTGCGTCATCAAAATGCGGGACTGTGCCCATTTTTAAAAATGCCCTTATAGATAATATCTGGATTTCTTTTAGAATTTAATTTGATAAAAATTCATGATGGTCGTATTATTTTTTTTTTTTACAAATACTTTTATAGTTACCAATAATGAATTATGAATGAAAAAGATCACACGATCGTTCCCCAACAAGATAGACCAAATAAAAAACTCTTCGTCCTCTAAATTTCACACAATCGTAAGAGAGGCAATGGATCGAAACAAATGGAGGCACACCATCAACGCCAGAAACTGATGTTGACCACGATCAGACATGAGGGACCGACATTCGAGAAACGTTGATACAGTGAATACGTTATGTAATCTTCCCTAATCTTTGTTCCAGGTACTCCAAGGGATGCGAAAGATTGTAGTGTTCGGGTCCTACTCGTGTTTAAGTGGTGAAGTGCAGGCGGTTGCCCGCGTGCTAATGTTGTGATCGAGTGGCGGCCAGTCATGGTGCTGTCATGGCGCGCGCTGGCGCTGCTGGCCGCGCTGCAGGTGTGCGCGACTGTACCCGAGACGTACTACCACAACCACTTCGCCGTGAGGGTACCTGGGGGCGTCGAGAGGGTCGATGACATCGCCAGGAGGCACGGCTACGTCAATCATGGACAGGTATTTACACTTTTACTACCTTTTGCTTGTGATTTCGTCGACATTAGTCCTGGAATAAACAGAAGCATCTGTCACTCTCTCACCGTGTAAATATCTCCCTCAAACACTGTCACATGATTTGGCTACGTACGAGTCATTTATTTTAGATACAGGCTTCACTTTGCGGAATTCCATAGTATAGAAGTTGTCATAGAATCATTTTGCTATAGTTCGCGGATACAAAAGCGGATTCATCATCTTCTTGCCCTTATCCCACTCTAAGTGGGGTTGGCACAACATATTACAAACATGTTGGCACATGATTTGGGTACGTATTTTACGACCTGCCGCCTGCCTGACATTAACTTAATTTAGTTGTATTTTACGACACCTCTAAAAAAAGAGGGTAGTCTATTTTACTCAACCGGATACCACACGGCGGGTCAACTTAGCTTAGTTGCCTTTTACGACACCTCGGCAAATAGTTTTCACCATAGTATATTTTATAGTAAATAAGAATATCGCATCGCAAACATCATCGCAATTTAATAAAGTTAGACGTTTACTTTTACGCTCTTATAAGTTTTTACGATTGCCTTCATTAAGTAAAAGTGAATAAACAGTTGAGATAATATTTATTCAATTATTAGTATTATTCGAAAGACTACTTTTAAAAAATATTTTCGATATTATCTCCCGCCTAATTAAATTATCTTAAAATTTGTTTGTAGTAAGTAAACACTTCAGTTATAAGTTATAATTTTGTTTACATTGTAAATAAAAGGTAGTTTGAAGTACAAGAATATAATGAATAGTTTAAGCTCAGTATTATAAATAGGATTTTTTCTCAAATTCTACTGATCGAATTTTTATACGGTTTTTACTAATAGATGGTGCAATTCTTGAGGAAGGCTTGGTACATTATCCGGAACGGTGAAACCGATTTTCATGAATTTTACTCAAAGATTGAGGAAATTGTGGAGTAACATACATTTTTGTCTAAGAATTCTCGCAAAATCTGTATTTATGCAAAAAAAAATTGTGACACACTGATTTCCACGCAGCTCAAAGCTAGTATAGAATAAAACAAATTCATTTTATTTCGGGGAAAAAAAGTAAAATAGAAATTAGAAATTAGAAATTATTTATTTTGCTCAACACAGTTTTGGTAATCACTTATACTATTTAACAAAAGCTTATTATTTAGATTACATTCTAAAGGTCACCACTAGCAACCAAACTAAGCCTAGCTTGTAGTCTTGGTTACTAGTGCCTTCCATTGTCATACATACTTAAAACGTGTATAAACAAAACATAAAATAATGTTAACTCATATTGTGTATACGTCTGTGTGTGCAAGAATGTGTATGTATGTGGATGAGAGTGTGTGTGTGAGTGAGTGTTAGTGTATGTATGTGGATGTGAGTGTGTGTGTGAGTGAGTGTTTGTGGTATCTATCCTATGTATGTGGTATGGCTGTTTTATTATTGTTAATTTATCAGAATTTTAAACTATTCTATTTTTGATTTTATTTTTAATTTTTTTTCGGTTTAGTTAACTATAGATTTTAGGAGATTTTCTGTTTCGTTATAGTTTTTGCTTAAAAGGAACTTTGTTACAATTATCTTACATTGTTTTTTGTTATACGGGTAAATTAAAACTGACTTATTTATTTTATTATATAATATATGGTACATAACTTAGGGCAATTTAACAATAAAGTCGATTTAAGTCATGTGTACTACTGCTATTTATATATAAGCTATTTACAATCACTAAATATTACATAACGTTGATATAATGTCTTTTAATATATACAGTGAAGGTATTTACCAGTAAAGTCATCTGTTACTGCCAACGTAACTAATAACTCGATAGTGTCTAAGCTAAGACGCTCCAAAGCCTAAAAGCTAGCTCTGGGGCCCAGAGATCGCTTATCCTTGCGGTTTTATCTGAAGGCCTTGCTATCGTGCACAGTTTAATCATGCTTGTGAAATATTCCTTTGATATCTTGGAGTTGTTAATTAATTTTATGTCATTTATCTACAACTGTGTGATATTAACAGTCTTAGATCAGTATTCGTATCAAAAATAAATAATTAGTGAAATCCAAAAATTGAAAAATATTGTTTAGCACGCAGTACATTTATTCGCATCTACAATTGATGCTCTTAACATAAGACATCAAAATAAGAAATTTAATTTTTTTTCGAAGTGACCGAACGTCATGGCGCGTGATGGTCTCAGAACTAATACGTATGATAAGACGGGACATGGCGAAGTAGTGACCTGCATGGGCTATTATGAATTATTGTAATAGTGATATTGCAGATATGTACAAGGGCGATACATGATATTAGTTAAGTTCGTGAATCTTACATTTTTATTTCATTTTAATAATTATTGAATCATTTTTTAGAAGTAGACTTTTCTTTGTGGATTTCTTATTACAAAAGTAATCACAAAATGAGTTAAATCTATATCTGCTGATGGTGATTCATCATTAAAATTATCTTTGTGTTTTTTTGCCGTGTTACTGGTGGTGGTGTTAGTGATCGTTACTGCGTGCGGTTAGTATTTTTTAAGCGTTTATTAATTAATTTGACATGATTATAGATACATATATCATTTGAAAGCGTCTTTAAGAGCACCTTTCCTAATAATTGGTAGGTACATTATAATTTGCATCTTCGAAAGTGTTAGTGAATGCTGAAGTTGAATAGAAAATATATTAAATTTAAGTTTAATTTTAAGGGGTTGAGGGATATTTTGGGCAGATTTGGATGAAATTTCATACCCCGACTTATTTATACTAGCCATCAATTGAAAGAACCTAAATATAAAATAACTATAATCGTATAAACGAATTATTAAAAAAAATTCAAAAAATATTGCGAGAATAAAGTGTAGGATTAACACATTCATCCATTGCGTAGTTCCCGAGGCTTCGCATTTTTCATAGGGATTTGGGAACATCTGTCACAGCTTGCCTTTGAGTCTAACATAAATATTCCATTACGTGTCTAGATATATGTATCTATTAAGGAAACTCCTTCGCAGCTCAAGCTATCCGGGTGTGGAATAATAAATTTCTCTCGCGCACATTACGTGAATATAAAATTCCTTGATACTGGTAATACGAACTCGGAAGTGATTTCAATAATTACCACACTAATATCAAAAGTGCAAAAGTTGTGTATTTAACAGTTATAATATATTCAATTTAAATCAATATTTTACTTTCTAAGTAGCTTTGCGATTTTGTCGTGGAGTCTGTTACCTGACGATGCTTCGGTAACGGGACGAAACAATTGTTAAGATTTTGTTGGTGTATGTGTACAGTGCCTGTATATTGTTGTGTTATTGGTAGCGGGTAGTGTATGAGTTTAACAAATTAAAGCTGTAAGACTGTGGAATGCTCTTCCATCTGAAGTTCGGAAATCTCCTTCATTAACCATATTTAATGTTTGTGTGAAGGATTTTTATTGGTCTTCTACTATTTACTACTCTTATTTACTTTTCTTATACTTTATACTTACTATTTATTTACTCTTCTTTTGCATACATATCTGCGTGCATATGTCAACCTGTGAATAATTATATAAAAGATCCTCTCTTTCAAAGGGTTGTCTGGAAGAGATCACAACACTGTGTTAAGACCGCCCTTTGCATATTTAACTCTATCTATTATCTATGTCTCTTATTCTTTTCACGTTGTTGTTGTTTTATTTGTGCAATAAAGTTATTTTTCTTGTCAGTAATTGCTAATTAAACATGAGCTAAATCCCGTATCACATAATACCCAATGCAGTTACATATAGTATAATAGTAATTAATGCTATTGGTTTAGCTTCCACAAGTCTATTTATGTTATTGTAATAAACTCGACTAATAGACGTAGCATTAAATTAATTTACCGAAGTCTATCATACATGCTCGGGAATCGTGAATACTCTGTTACAGCAATAACTTGTGACATCCGTTACAACACGCACCGGGAATTTTCCTGAACATTTCCGTAATCCGATAAGCTACAAAGACATGACATAATTACTCTGCTTCCGGAAACCTTGGTCCGTTCCGTAATTTGATTGCGTAGTCTGGATCTATTTGGAGGCAGTAATTGGATCATTTAACGATTTACTTAAAAATTAAGCTTCGTAATGGCATTATTTTTGATTTTTCACAAGCCAAGGTAAAGTTCATAAGCCTATGTGTAGTATCCGGCTGAATAGAATAGACCACTCTTATTTCTTACCGAAATGTCGTAAAAGGCGACTTAGTTGAGTTGACCCGCCGTGTGGTATCCGACGAGTAGAATAGACCACCCTCATTACTGACCGAAGTGTCGTAAAAGACGACTTAGGTGAGTTGACCCGCCATGTGGTATCCGGCTGAAAATAATAGACCACTCTCATTTCTTACCGAGATGTCGTAAAAGATGACTTAGGTGAGTTGACTCGCCGTGTGGTATGCGACCGAGTAGAATAGACCACCTTCATTTCTTACCAAGATGTCGTAAAAGGGTAACTAGTGAGTTGACCTGTCATGTTGTATCCGATATAGAATAGACCACTCTCATTTCTAACTGAGGTGTCGCAAAAGACGTCTAGATTAAGTTGACGTCAGGCAGGCGGCCGGTCGTAAAATACCTAGCCAAATCATGTGACAACATGCTTACAACATGTTGTGCCGACCCCATTGAAGGTGGAACAAGAGTAGGAGAATGATGATAATATTATGATTATTTTTTAAACAACTTAAATGCGAGACGAAATTATATATATGTTTATATCTGTGGGAATCCATTAATTAAGCATCCATTGGCGAGTTCACGAGTTGCTTAACACGTTACTAATGGAGTACACTAATGGACTTAGCATTAAATTCATTTACCGTAGTGCTAAGGACTTAGCTGACCAATGACAAACGTTCCGCCATTGCAGCGGTGACATTGGTTCGGACGAACGTCAGATATTTTCGGGAACATTCTGCTAATCCTATTAGTGTGGCGACATCACAATACAATTACTCTGTTTGGGAGTACTATTGTCCTATGCACGTAATTTGATTGCTGATAGTGGGTATATTTTTATATAGCAGGCAGAATTCCATAATAATGATTCCATAGTAATTATTTTGCTATAATTCGCATTTGTTAATAAAATCTATGTAATGCTATGCGTAGGATGAAAAATACGATATCATGCATGCAAAATTAACACACCACTACTATCGATACACTACACACATTCACTTAACAATATCGACGACAGTTTTTGACCCATAACAGAAGCATCATAAGGAGAGGCTCAGTTGTGATTTTGTCGTGTAGCTAACCCTGCACGTATAAGGTATCAGAACGGATTTTGCTTCCTACACCTAATATTACATAGATTTTCTTAACATACTCAGACCATAGCAAATAAATAAATAAGCATCTTCCTGCCCTTATCCCACTCTAAGTGGGGTCGGCACAACATGTCATAAACATGCTGTTACATGATTTAGCTGCGATTTTACGACCGGCCGCCTGCCTGACGTCAACTTACCTTAGTCGCCTTTTATGACACCTCGATAAGAAATGAGGTTGGTCTATTCTACTCAGCCGAAAAGCACACGGCGGGTCGACTTACCTCAGTCGCCTTTTACGACACCTCGGTAAGAAAAGAGGGTGGTACTATTCTTTTCAGCCGGATACCACACGGCGGAATAGCTTTAATTTTTAACCTGTTTTTACATTAACCGACCCCATTTAGAGTAGAATAAGGGCAGGGGGATGATGATCACGTTAAAATATGCTCTCGTTAGCTAATTTTAAAGTGGCCATAACGTATTTAGAGGAAGCCAGAAAAATTGCACGTTATAAGGGACGTGAAAGAAAACCTTTCTATAGAGAAAGTCGTTAAAGTGTTTCTTTAGGGTTTCCGGTTGGATTCACGTAGTGTCGTTGATGGTCCTCGAAGGAATGCCAAATAACCCGCGTGTTTAGACGGTTCAATGGCGTCGCGTTCTATCTAAAGGGAACTTATTATGGCCTGTTAAAAGAACCATATTGAACTTGAATAAAAAGCCGTGTGGTATCCGGCTGAATAGAATAGTTCCACCCTCATTTACCGAGACGTCGTAAATGGCGACTAAGGTAAGTTGACTCACCATGTGGTATCCGGTTGAGTAGAATAGACTAACCTCTATTCTTACCGAGGTGTCGTAAAAGGCGGCTAAGGTAAGTTGACCCACGGTGTGGTATCCGATTTAGTAGAATAGATCTCCCTCTTTCTTACCGAGGTGTCGTAAAATACGACTAAGGTAAGTTGACGTCAGGCAGGCGGCCGGTCGTAAAAACGCAGTTAAATCATGTGACAGCATGTTTATAACATGTTGTGCTGACCCCACTTGGAGTGTGTCGTCGATGGTCCTCGAAGGAATGCCAAATAACCCGCGTGTTTAGACGGTTCAATGGCGTCGCTTTCTATTTAAAGGGAACTTATTATGGCCTGTTAAAAGAACCATATTGAACTTGAATAAAAAGCCGTGTGGTATCCGGCTGAATAGAATAGTTCCACCCTCATTTACCGAGACGTCGTAAATGGCGACTAAGGTAAGTCGACCCGCCGTGTGGTATCCGGCTGAGTAGAATAGATCAACCTCTATTCTTACCGAGGTGTCGTAAAAGGCGACTAAGGTAAGTTGACCCACCGTATGGTATCCGGTCGAGTAGAATAGACCACCCTCTTTCTTACCGAGGTGTCGTAAAATACGACTAAGGTAAATTGACGTCAGGCTGGCGGCCGGTCGTCAAAAAGGAAGCCAAATCATGTGACAGCATGTTTATAACATGTTGTGCCGACCCCACTTGGAGTGTGTCGTCGATGGTCCTCTAAGGAATGCCAATAACCCGCGTGTTTAGACGGTTCAATGGCGTCGCTTTCTATGTAAAGGGAACTTATTATGGCCTGTTAAAAGAACCATATTGAACTTGAATAAAAAGCCATGTGGTATCCGGCTGAATAGAACAGTATCACCCTCATTTCTTACCGAGGTGTTGTAAAAGGCGACTAAGGTAAGTCGACCCACCGTGTGGTATGCGGTTGAGTAGAATAGACCACCCTCTTTCTTACCGAGGTGTCGTAAAAGGCGGCTAAGGTAAGTTGACCCACCGTATGGTATCCGATCGAGTAGAATAGACCGACCTCTTTCTTGCCGAGGTGTCGTAAAATACTAAGGTAAATTGACGTCAGGCTGGCGGCCGGTCGTCAAAATGGAAGCCAAATCATGTGACAGCATGTTTATAACATGTTGTGCCGACCCCACTTAGAGTGGGATAAGGCAGGAAGATGATGATTGAACTTGAATAAAATGGGTAACTTGAAATTGATTGTGTTGTATCTTTACGTACCTTTTTTACCTAAGTTAAGTTAACCTAATATTTCAGTTTACTGGTAACTTGATAGAAAATAATTAATTTAAAAACTGAATTAAGAATGTAAAATTGAAAATTTTTGAATTCGAAGAAATCGTTTTAGATGAAAACGATTTAAAAGTCAACATAATAATTTATAGAATTAGGTGTTATTTTACGGAAGTCCTAGAGACAAAATTAATCTTTAATATTTAAATGAGCTAATCTGGTATGTATATAGATAAATATATTTTCTGAATCTCGGAAACGGCTCCAACGATTTTCGTGAAATTCAGCATATAGGGAGTTTTAGGTGAGAAAAATCGATCTAGCTAGTTTTATATAAATCAAAATCGTTTTATCGTGGCATAATGTGGAATTGAAACCAAAGGATGAATTTAGTAGTCAAACATAATGTTGCGATAGCCGATGGGTAACGGGCGGACCGAAAATGCTCAAAATCAGGGTTCGAATCCCACATTTTTTAAATTTTTAAATTTTTTTTTATATCTATTAAAAAATTACCGAGCAAGGCTCGGTCATCCAGGTACTTATAATATTATTCGGCTACATAAGTAAAGTAAAAACGGCCTGTAACTATCCCACTTTTGGAAATAAACCTCCATTCTCCTTTTTAAGAGGAGTTTAGACCCACCACGCTTTACGAGGCTTACATGTATCAGTTAACATAAGCACATAAGTTTTAATAAAAAACTCATTGTTACCTACACGGAGCTTGAACATGTTAGCCCGCAGAAGCCCCGTTTTACTTTTGTATTCTATTAAACAACCAAAGTGGCATTTCATTATACAATAATAAATCCATTCTTATTAATGTCTGGTTAATGTATAGAAACCTGCTATACTCATCGTTTCGGATGTGCCAGATCGGGTAAGTTTCAAGTCTATTCGCATTTAATCATAACGATACACCTATACAATCTCTAGCTGGACCGAGGACGTTGAACCTCTACCTTAAAAAAAAAAGGTTTCAATGAACGAGTCCGCGGCGTCCAACATTTAAAAAATCTTTTCAAATTTGTTGTTACATTCAGCGTTTTATTTACAATATTGTTTTACGTATTATAGTATGAGAGTAGATAAAGTAGTGACACTGTACATAACTTGGTCTTATAACACTCGTGTGATACTATAAAAAAAAATTCGCCTGCGGTTCGTTTTTTTGAAACACACTCGTGTTATAAGAACCGTTATTATGCAACAGTATCATAATCTACTAAAAATTAACTAGGAATACCATTCACGGTAGTCAAAATGAAATAAAAGTATATCCATGCTGACATATATATGACAGTCTGAAACCTTTATCACGTTAGAAAGTTTTATTTACTCATATCGACCCATATGGATGCTATATTTGAACGTTTTTCAATTAAAATCGTTTATAGCCTTTATTCGTTTCGTTTGTTGAAATAAAAATGGTGCAACGTAAATTTCAACGTTCCGCTTCGATATCTGTTGGCTTAACTTACTGCCGACAAGTGGGGACATTAATTACCTTCGTTCAGTTTGTTCGTTAAATATCAGTTTTTAATGCCTTTCCACGTTCCGATACTGAATGCTATGAAAAATCCCTTAAGCGAACTTTAAAAGTGTGGCAATTAGCAGTTGCTTTATATATTTCTCCTACTGTTCTGTGGAATTATTATTTTCTTACGACATAATAATAAACATTGCTGACTGGATATGAGCAATTTGTAAAAGCACTTATTTATTACTTATTTACGTGATTATTTCACATCATCACACATCATCAAATGAGGGTGGGCTATTCTACTTAGCCGTATACAACACGGAAGGCCAACTTACCTTAATCGCCTTTTACGACACTTCGATAAAAAATGAGGACGGTCTATTCTACTAAACAGTATACCACACGGTGGGCCAACTTACCTTAATCGCCTTTTACAACACCTAAGTAAGAAATAATTTACTCAGCCGGTTACCACGCGGCGGTTACATGATTATTTCACAATAGGAATTATTTTAACGATTTTTTTGTGGTAAATAGTATGGATATTATTACGACATTAATGAAACCCTAAGATGATATATCATATAGCAATATCTATAATAAAGTATAGATATTGAATATATACTAAGTATACTATTTACTAAACTAAACTATTTTACAAAAATAAGCATTAAAAAAAAACAAATTAAAACTACTTAAATCATAACTAAAGAATAAAAATAAAAATTAATAAATATATATATATATATTTACACTAAATCAAAACCATCCATTCCATTGCAATGGGGTAGAGTTCCTAAAATACTGGCAGCGTTGCCCCTTTGTATGGCCAAACTTATTCGTTGGCCAAGGTAGCTGCCAGCTCTCGGGTCTCCGGTACACTCTACGAGCCTTCTAACGAGCTCGTTGAAGAACGTATGAGCGTCCGGGCCCCATGGACCTAAGGTCTCTACACCAAAAGGCACAAAAATGAAGCTTCTATTTATGTCTTCATATTTCTATCTATTCTATATTAAACGTCCGCGATTTGTCTGTGTGGACTAAATTACGAACATAAAAAGCCTAAGCATCTCTCAAGTTCGTCAGAGCTTTAAGGCAAGTTTAGTGTAAGCATAATAAATTGCGTTTATTATACTACGTAAAAGTTAAAGTATTCTATTTTTATTTTTCATCATTTTATTTTTTACAGTGGCAAAAAGCTTAAACTAGGTTAAAAATTATACGTAGACCTCAATGAAATGCTAGGAACTTCATGGTTGGTAGGAATGCCCATCAAATGTGTCATCAACAATTTAATGAGACAACGCTCCATATACTGACATATTTTTGTTAGATGTGACAAAAATAATTCCATTGTGCTACAGAAAGATACAGTAAAAAGCTGAACGGGACGGAAGGAGACTTGGGCCGTTTGGCCCGTGGATTAAAACCGTCTTTTATTAACATTAATACCATAGAACCCACGTACCTAAATTAAACATTTTATTAGCCGTGAACAATGCTCATTTTTCTTAGCTGACGCTTTATAAGAAAGCTAAGTCGCTCAGCGGGCAACAGAACGAGCTAAGTTTGGAGTTTCTCTATGACTTAACAAAATTACCAATATACTGCGATATTGCGAAGATTAAATGGTAATGGGCCGGATGCATAGTACTAAGAAACTAGGCGTTGCGGTCCTAAGGTGCGAAATGGATTAACTCACCCCGGAAAACTCTATGTTGTTAGATTTTTTACGAGATAGACAGACTACTTCTAAAAAGGTCGCCAGAAGCCAGTGGTTCCAAGTGGTATAAGACGTAACGTTTACTTACGGGGCAGTACACATAAAAAAGAAACGATATTCGTCGGGGTCCCAAGGTGTTGGAAGGGCTACCAAACACTGGAAAACTGTCTGTTGGTAGATTTCTTACAAAGTCAAAAGACTACATCTAAAAAGGTCGTGAAAAGATCCAAACAATTCAGGACTCATCACTTTTGCTTACGTCGTTAATATGATTTCAACTGTTGAACGTTTTCTGTTTAAATATAGGTCTCACTGAGATGTTCAGGACGCACAGTATTGTGCGGTTTCCTGTGACACGTCAGTAGGTCGGTCCACTGGGTAGGGGTTCCGACACCGACATTGCGTTTTCCGGAAAGGGGTCGGCACTTCTGTTCATAGAGAACAAACGTCCGTCACTTCGTAGTTTACAATAGAATATGATACATATCTGTTGTTATATTACACGACAGGCTTTTGTTTATAGATGTAACAGCAAGGTATATATGGCCTCATCGGAAGATATCTTCTGGTTTCTCGATGCTATAGCAACCGCTACTAGCCTGGAGTTCTTGTCAAATATGAAGTAACTGACAGCATATTAACGATTACAGAAAAACGTATATGTGCGATTTTCTCACGGCATTTACTTACACCCTGATACTTTCATGCCGCTTAGAGTTAACATTATTGCTTGTTATAACTTTAAGATTTAGGCAACATCTTATTTTTATTAATTTCTAGTTAAACTAGATCATGTTTTGCTTTGTCTTAGTACACTAAATACGCCGTATATATCTAAAGATTTTCGTAAAAAAAAGTATCTAAAAGCATGATTTATAAAAACACGTCTTCTTGCTTAACTTATTTTTGAATTTTTGAAAACATCGGATGAAATTTTGTACATAAATTTGATAAGTGGAAAGTATATAAATAAGTGTTGGTTTGTAATTTTGAGTTATGGTGACTCATTATATTCAGAGTTCATGAAACGAATGCGTTAGCAAAATACTGGCATTCCTCTTCTTCATTTGTTTATCTCACAGCCACGATACTACCACTCAGTCTGATATGTATTATTTAGCAAAATCGACATATCCTATATCTCACTGGGCGCTCTTAATCGAGATTGAGTCTCCCCACAGGCAATCTTAGGCCGAACTCATTAATCTCTTCGGACTAAGGGTCAATCACTACGGGAACTTTTACGTTCGCCCACGCTGTAACTTAAGTTATTAAAGTACAATATTTAGAAAGGTATATTGATATATAGTGCGTATGTCAATACCATAACCGACTTGTCATTACGCAGCCGTTTCTATCTACTGACAATCCTATATCATCAACATTCTCCATTTATATCCTATTCTAAGTGCGATCAGTTAGACTTGTCTCTTCCATTCTCTTCTATCATTCGTCAACTTTAGCGCTACTCATTTTATATGCATGTCATACAATCCATCCATTTTTAATCTCTCACTTTTTTCCTTTTGTCACATTTTTATCCACATTCATATTTAACTCTCGTTCGGGTATCTTTTCTTTTCTTCCCTCCACATTAGTCTATACCGTCTTAATCTTGTATTCTCGTCGTTTCTATAATGTAATATAACTGTATAATGTAAGGTACGAAATTATCTATAAAATATATTAAATTCTGTGTCCATGTTCAAATTAACTTATGGGCAGTGTCTTCTATCCCAAATGATTCAATTTATCCAGAGAGTGCATTAGTGGCCGATTTAGTTACGATATATCGTTTTTTTCTTTTCTTAAAGAATTTTAAGATATTTTTTCTACATGATTATCGATTACGAATGTAATGTATGAAGCTTTTTGATTAGCTAATTTATACAAAGTTCAAATATTTAGGAATACGGTCAATGCCTACTGTCTAATGATTTGTGTTATAGATCGCATTAAACGTGAAAAGTAATATAATCAAGTTTATGCTCCTTTGTTTGTGTTGAATCTAGTAAAAGAAATATTTCTAATTTTTCTTCTTCATAGTGCATATTATTCTCTAACCGGGACTCGTTAAAACTATGTTCAGGCGACTTTAACCTTTGCTTTTCTAAACTCACGGACGAAAGTTGTATAAATGGAGATATATTTTGTAATGGCTAAGTAAGATAAAGGTCGGGTCTGGAAGCCTGCTGAATACTTTTAGCAGTCGCTCGTTGTCGTTAAAGTTTAGAACAAAGCGCAATTTTTAATTACAAACTTTGCGGTGAGGTGTATTGGGTTTTGCGCGGGAATTTTTCCCTTTGTTTGGCAAATTAAAAATATGTAACATCAGCAAATGTGGCGTCGTTTGATTAACAAGTTATTGTAATAAGTATTTATATTGACTTATTAGCAGCTATATACCTGAGAAGAGAAATCATCTGGTTATTTTTTATGCATTCTTTATTTCTCTTTTTAATCTATTCCTTAACAGTTCCAATCCTTATATTTAAAACGCCACTCTAGAGGTTCATTTTACAGGTTTACAATATGGTATTTGTACTGTCGTATGTACTGTTGTATGGTATTTTTACTGTCAAACTGTTGTCTGACTGTTTGTCAGTAAAAATAAAAATAAAATAATAATAATAATAGAATAATAAATAAATAAATATAAATATAAGGGACACTTACACACACGGTCGTCCGTCCCCAAAGTAAGTAACTTAATACTTGTGTTATGGGTGACAGACAACTGGTGAATATATACTTATATATTTTTTAAATAAATACTTAAATATAAATATACACCCTGGTTCAAAGACCAACAAATTCATTTATAGAAAATGTTGGTTCTCGGCGGCAATCGAACCCGCGACCCGTGGAACTGAAGGCGGGGTCACTACCCACTGCGCCAACGGCCCAGTCTACTAGTAGTTGTATGTTATTTTACATACGATGTCAGAAACATCTTCCATTGCATTTCTAATGCAGAAGCTACTTAAAAATTTATACGGAACGTGTCAGTATTAAGTTAAATTAACTGAAGTTAAAGGTAAGAACTAATAAGTTAAACATAATTAAAACTTTTAATAAATAAGAGCTTTGATCACCGCTGAGGATTTACCTCGTCTGTAGCCAATCCTGGCAGCGGAATCAGCTCGTGCTTATCGTGAACGTGCATTTTCATGTGGACTGGATCAGTATCTAAAATTTCATCTTAATCAGACACCGGGAAGTGGGTCAAATTTATCTTGCAAGATTTCACCTTCACATATTCGACATATATACAAGGCAAGTTAAATAAAAGGCTTAAAAAAAAATAGATGTTGCAAATGCCATTCAAATCAAGTCAAAGAAATCTATGTTCAAGTAAGCTTTTGCTAGCACTTTTGAATCGTCAAGGATCAATAAGATTTAACAAAGCTACAGCTGGTTCGGAATGTTGCTCTTACCGAGAAGAAACAGCAAGAAATTCGGGGGACAATCTTAAACACTTTTAATTTGCATAATTCAACCACAGTTTTGTTTGATTAGCTTTACCATTAGGTTATTAATAAAATTAAGAGGGTATTTATAAAGATAAAGCAAAAAATATGGCCAAAACCTTTTCTTCATTATGTCGCAATTAAGGAAATAGGCTAAGTATGAAATTTAATTAGTCGGATACCAAAAAGGTTTCTCAACCCATAATTGTATTAGGGTGGTTGCGTCAGTTTATTAATCGGATTACCGAATGTTCAAAGGAACGAATGGGCCAAAAGCTATGGAAAGGTTTTAGGAATTTTTTTCACTTAGGTCTATCACGATGGTACGGCTTTTTCGGCACCGAATAAGACTCGGCCAACCAGGTTTTATATTAATATTGTTTTTTTTTTCCGAATTGACAATATGCTGTTAGCCCTAACGGCTTTTACAGCATCACCGGGCGGGACGGGCGAGCGCAGAAGCATCGCTGAGGTTGCGAAATGCGTAGAGTAGAGCGCAGAAGCTCTACTAGCGTCGGGGAACGTCGTCCTAAGGGTGCCTCCTGTGAGGCCGGACCACGGCTTAGGACGACGTGTAGTGGAGGGCTGATGGTATGACTTTGATTAGTCAATACGTTAATATTGTTATAGGCTTAATAATTAGTACCTAGGTGACCGAGCCTTTTAAGATAATGTAAAAAAATAAAAAAAAATTAATAGAGAAATAAAAAAATAATAAGGCAGGTGGGGCTCGATCCTAGGTATTTTCACCTCTCTAGACCGCCCGTTCCCCAAATGAACTATCATGACTTTACGTTTGACAGCGAGAACTTGTGATTGTATTCAACGTAAATTAAAAAAAAAAATTAGAGCCCAAAAACAGAGATAAAACACTTTCTTTAAATAAAACTTATCTAGATCGATTTTTCTACCCCAAAACCCCCTCCCTACATGATGAATTTCAGGAAAATCGTTGGAGCCGTTTCCGAGATTCCGAAAAAAATATATATACATACAAGAGTAATTTATTTAAATATTAAAGATTATTCACGCTCCAGCCCGTTCGAAATGGCAACACTACTCCGCGAGCTTGTGTAATTGCAATAAATGTCATTGACGGAACAACACCATTTTATTTTTATTCTCAACATTGATTTGATCCCGTTGCATCAAACTAAGATTTATAGTAAATTTAGGTATATAGGTTCTCATGCTATAATATGATCTCTCTATGTAATATATCTAAGAAATTGAATACCATAAAAATGTTTTAGACGTAAGTTTTCGTAAAGGCTTCTCAAAGTGTCATAGCGTCGCTCGGGTTGCAGTCTTCGGCAGCATCCCCTTCGGGACGTACAACGTAATATCCTTCTGAAAGGCAAACGGTGACAGGTGTTCTCAAATGGCTATGAAAAATGCGCCGCCTCGAGTATTACGTGATGGAGGTATGTGCCAGCGAATAGAGTTTTCAGATTCTTTGTGCTTATAATAAGCAGCAAGTATACCAGATGTTCCCTACAGGCCCTATGTCCCCTGCGATTCATTTGTCACGTTCGAGTGTGCTATATGCGACGTCAAATATGATTTTCATTGTGCCAAGTAAACTCATTATTTATAGAATTAGGCGTTCTTTGCGGAGGTCCATAATACAAAAGTAATGAGAATATTATTTTGCTATAATCCGCGATAAAAGAAAATATATGTAATGCTCAATGTAGAGTGTACCATTCGTTCTCATACCTGATACATGCATAATTGGTAAAAACTCATGCACTACCCGACACGATGACACAACAATACACAAGCAACAATACAACAATACATTCACCACCACAATCTCAACAATTGTTTCGCCCCGTAACCGAAGCATCGTCAGGAGATAGACTCCACGACAAAATCGCAAAGCGAAGCATTACCCATGCAAGCTGAGTTATATGATTGAGATTGTGGTGGTGAATGTGTGCAGTGCTTGTGTATTGTTGTGCCATCGG
Organism: Morpho helenor; assembly: GCA_029227775.1. Lineage (NCBI taxonomy): Eukaryota > Metazoa > Arthropoda > Insecta > Lepidoptera > Nymphalidae > Morpho > Morpho helenor. The sequence continues at coordinate 11,457,744 of JARGCU010000006.1, forward strand.
TGTCGGGTAGTGCATGAGTTCTTACAAATTCTTCATGTATCAGGTATGAGAACGAACAGTACACTCTACATTTAGCATTACATATATTTTCTTTTATCGCGGATTATAGCGAAATAATATCCTCATTACTTTCCCATGATAAGCAGCAAGTATACCAGATGTTCCCTACAGGCCCTATGTCCCTTGCGATTCATTTGTCACGTTTGCGTGTGCTATATGCGACGTTAAATATGATTTTCATTGTGCCAAGTAAACTCGTTATGGAAGCGGTTCGGGACGGAAGGATGTGCCGACCTTTCCTTTTGGGGTTCGACCGTGTTCTTGGTTTGGATTAATGTGTGCGTTAGAAAAACGGAACGGGTTCATTAGGAGACGTTTGTTACGTTTACACCGTTATATATGTTAAAAAATAAGTTTGTCCATAATACAGAAGTTATTTTATAAAAAAAGTAAGTAAGTAAGTAGCGGCCTGTTACTATCCCACTGCTGAGAATAGGCCTCTTCTCTCCGTTTTGGAAAGAAGGTTGGTAGCTTAGACCTATCACGCTGCTCCAATGCGGATTGTTAGGTTACACATATCTCCTGAATTCTCTAGAGATATGCAGGTTACCTCACGATGTTTTCCTTCACCGAAAAGCGTGTGATAAATTGAAATTATCAATTAGACATAGTTTTTAACAGAAAATCTCATTGGTGTCTGCCCGGATATGAACGCGCGACCTCCTCGAAAGGGTCGAACGGTGTTACCGCTGGGCCATCACAGCTTATTTTATATATTTTGCTATAATTCGCTTTTGTAACCACGCCTTGTGGTATCCGGCTGAATAGAATAGTACCACCCTAATTTCTTACCGAGGTGTCGTAAAAGGCGACTAAGGTAAGTCGACCCGCCGTGTGGTACGGCTGAGTAGAATAGACCACCCTCATTTCTTACCGAGGTGTCGTAAACGGCGACTAAGGTAAGTTGATCCGCCATTGGTATCCGGTTGAGTAAAATAGACCTCTTTTTTGCCGAGGTCTCGTAAAATATGACTAAAATAAGTTGATGTCTGGCAAGCGGCCGGTTGTAAAATACGTAGTCAAATCATGTGACAACATGTTTGCAACATGTTGTTCCGACCCCACTTAGAGTGGGATAAGGGCAGGAGGATAATGAATCCGCTATCTGCATGGAATGCGTCCCAGTTTGGACCAAGTAAGTTTAAGTAAGTAAGTTTGGTCAAAGTGGTCATCCTCGTTGAATATCAGACTTCCGGTGTCCAAACAATTGGTGATCAACGAATTAATCCGGTGAAACATTTACATTTTTGTATATTAAGCATACAAAACTGACTACGTATTTGTATGTACTTCTGAAAGAACTAAAACACTTAAGAGTTAATGCTCGAACTTTTTCTGGTAGGCTATATCAGGGCTTCTTAAACTTTTTTATATAGCGACCCCCTTCAAGCTTAGGAAATTTTAAACGACCCCCTCCTCCATATAATGAAATATATATTAACCGTAGATGTAATATCGCACTATTTTACAATGTAAATAACAGTTTTGCATTGCCACTTTTTTCAAAAAATAGTTATAATAAAACTACAATAGTATTTTGTATGATTTTTATTTGTATTTATATTTGTACGTAGTGTGTATACTAATTTTAAAATTTTATTTATAATTGTTGTAAACTAACCAATCATAAATTTAATTAAATTTAATGAAAAGGGGTAATGAAGGAACTTAGGAGGAGAAATATCAATAAAGCTTTGTTAGAAAAGTTCTTTAAAGGACAGCTGCAGCCATGTAGTTGTATCAATAATGATTGAAAAGTATCAGATCTTTGCGACGCCTTTTGCTTTCAGTAGTCTCGCGACCCTGGGGGTCGCGACCCACAGTTTAAGAAGCCCTGGGCTATATCATTATAGAAATCCTTTTTTCATTGATATAAGGCTGTGTAGTGCGTGATTGGCGAGTAAAGTACAGGGTATGTCGGTAAATGAATCGCTAAGCCCATTAGTGTATTCCATTAGGTTCGTGTTAAGTAGACTCGTGAGTATTGTCGCAGTTAGATGGCCGTAGATAGCTTTGCACGCGTGATTGGTTGAGTTAATGGTTTATTGTTTGTAGGCAATGTTGTTCGTGGATATTTAACGATCGAACGAACACAATCTATGGGAGTTATTGTCTTTTGTGTAACTTTTTTCGAAGCAATTACGATGAGATATATAAGACTACAAGCTGTGATGGCCTAGCGGTGCGACCGTGTGAATCTCTAGAGACGATCATGGGTTCAAACCCGGGCAGACACCAATGAGTTTTTCTATTAAAACTTATGTGTCTAATTGATAATTGCAATGTATCACACGCTTTTCGGTGAAGGAAAACATCGTGAGCAAACCTGCATATCTCTAGAGAATTCTGGAGATATGTGTAACCTACCAATCCGCATTGGAGCAGCGTGGTAGGTCTTAGCTCCAATCCTTCTCTCCAATAACGGAGAGAAGAGGCCTAGGCCCAGCAGTGGGATAGTAACAGGCCGCTACTTACTACTTACTACTATATAAGGCTACGGCTATAGTTTATACTGACGCGATGATGGTATCGAAATTATAATATACTAGCAATCTCTAGCGACTGGATAGATTTAAATATAGAATTTTGATAACCATAAAAATGGTTAAAGTGGGTTAACCTTAAAAGACATATGATGTCGCGAACTTTTATTTAGAACTTTTAAAGGGATACAATTTTGTAATACATGATTTTTGAATAACTGATGGTAAAATATATTTTTATGAAGTATATATTTTTTGATTTTTTGTTAATAATAGATGACATAGTTCTAATTTAATCATTAGCCGTGTGATATGCGGCTGAGTAGAATAGACCACCCTCTTTCTTGCCGAGGTGTCGTGGAATACGACTAAGGTAATTTGAAGTCAGGCAGGCGACCGGTCGTAAAATACGAAGCCAAATCATGTGACATTTATAACGTGTTGTGCCGACCCCACTTAGAGTGGCATAAGGGCAGGAGGATAAAGTTCTAATTTAATCACATAAACAAACATGTTTAAAGAAATTAAATTAACTGTACTTAAGTATTAGTGTTTCCAAAATGCTAAGCGTACCAAATAGCGTGGTACTTAACGCCTCAATTCGGGCTGGCTTAGTCCCATTACTGTTAGATAATGCCAGCTGCCCCCAAATGGCTGGTTGAAATTAGTCTGGATTTAGTTCAGAGAGTTCTTCCTATCGGCGTTTAACTGCATCTAGGAAGCGGCTGATAAGTTTTAAACATTACAGTTATGAAGTTTAACATTATAAGTTTTTTTTGGAATTAATAGCTAAAAAACTGTACCTGTTAATAACCGGATCTCTGACCTCTCTGAGATTTCTGAGTTTTTTTTTTATGGTATAGGATGGCAAACGAGTATGAGGTTTACCTTAAAGTAATCACCGCCGCCCACGTCATTTGCGTTGCCGTCCTTTAAAAATGAGTTTCGATATATTTTTAAAGATTTCCCCCCTGTTAAAAAAAGGTTGAGCTTCTAAATCTTTAGAGATATGCAGGTTTTCGCTTGATGTTTTCCTTCACTGAAAGAATGTGATAAATTGCAATTATCAATTAGACACGTAATTTTTAACAGAAAACTCATTGGTACCTGCCCAGAGTTTAAACTCGTGACCCCTCGAACAGAGCTGAAATTGATTGCGTAATTTAATTATAGAATCTTGTACCCTAATCTACAAACGACTTATGTACTTTTGCAGGTCGCAAAGCAGGAGACGTAAGTTTACGCCGTTTCCTACTTTGTCTATTAAGTATATATGTCGGGAACGGAAATACTCAAATATTATTTCTTTAGTTTTTATACCGGGAATACTGGTGGCGCGCGGCGGTCTCGTTGGAAAGTTTGACTTGTACGATTATTCAACATCACGTGTTTTGATCGTGTTATAACCTGTTTTGGTTAAACAAGTTGGGTCAAAAGCAGATCTACTTACATTAAGTGTTCAGTGTTATTAAAATCTAACCTCAAATAATTACTATTCGTGATAAGAGCAACCACTGAGCCTCTTGCCAGTTTTTCTCAGTGGGTGACAGCATTCAGAACTGGTAGTAGATTCGATCTGGTAATCATATCAAATTATTATAATTATATTCTATATTAAACATATTTTTTGTAGCGTGAATTATTTATTATTTATTTATTTATATATACATATGTGCTACATTTACCACACTATTTCTAATTTCTTGCGTTATATATTCAATTCAGAATAAACTTTGTAGTTAACATGTGTATACAGGTGTTAGATTTTAACAGGTGCAATTAATTTTAACTCTCGATTTGTATGTTTGATGTGTCTCAAAACTGGGTCAGACTATGCTCGGATTAAGTTTAGAGAATATCTCGGAAATTGCTTCTTGTAATGCCTTGGAGCGTAATTGCAGCCGAAATTCAGTTACTACATGCACTTGGGTAAATATTAAAGTGAGCCCGAACTAGGCTCCGAAACAACCTTAGAATATAGTATTGGTTACATTTTAGAGTTTGCGACCGTGGAAGTGAAATTGGTATTTTATACTTCAAGTGTTTTTGGAATTCCTCAACATAATCTAGACTTGCTGTTTCATAAAAAATAAAATCGTAACAGACAAACAGATAGGCAGACAGACTTGCGCATTTATAATACTAAGTATCAGTGTGACCGAGCCTTGCTCGGTAATTTTTAAAAACATGTAAATAAAATTTAAAAAAAATTGAAAAGAAAAATTAAAAAATAATAGGGGAGGTGGGGCTTGATCCTAGGTATTTTCACCTCTCTAGACCACCCGTTCATCAAATGAACCTCAATGACTTTACGTTTGACAACGAAAAATTGTGATTGTATTCAACGTAAATTTCAAAAAAATTTTAGAGTCCGAAAACAGGGATAAAACGACATTTTTTTTAAGTAACTTATCTAGATCGATTTTTCTTCCCCAAAACCCCCCTACATGCTGAATTTCAGAAAAATCGTTGGAGCCGTTTCCGAGATTCCGATAATATATACATATATATACATACAAGATTAACTCATTTAAATATTAAAGATATGATAGATTGGCACACTTTAGTTTTAATTAGTGCATTAACATCAATTTAAGTAAGATTTCCTATTCTATTTGAACGGGTTCATATAGTATTAAAAAGCTTTAAATATTAGTTAAGTTTTTCACAAAGTCGTGGAGGAATATTTTACCGTTAAAAACATTTTGAGAAATTTTACTACCAAAATATTTTTATATTTAGAAATGTATACTCTGCGTTTAGTGTAATGTCTTTGATTAATAAAACATTTTTTTTTTAATATCCGTTATTTAGACATGATTTAGGGCTATTACGTTTCAGTACATTATTTATTACCTTAATATGATTTAATGCTAGCAGAATACTGAAGGCTCCTCAAGAAATATCATCTACAAAGAGCACTTTATACTGGTACGTTCAAACGCGAAAATAAATTCTTTTTTGGCGCGCAAAAACATTATTTATTGCGTCTCTAAGTGTAATGAAATATGATCGCGTTCACTGGAAATGAACGCTTTTGTAGATGAGAGAGTAGAAAAAAAAAAAGAATTTTGGCAACAAATTTATTATTCACGTACACTCAAACGGTTTAATTCAGTCGGTTCTATTATTGGCACGTATATCGGTTACCGATGGAATCGTTTTATTATTTATTCAAAACCCTGTATGGGGTATAGCACCGTGAGAACCAGCAGGTGGCAAATATAGTACGCAGCGGCGCAACATATCGTGAATAGGTTCGTTATTTGCCTAAACCGTGTTCTATGCATGCGATTAGACAGTATATGCAATATATTGCGTACTAAGGACTCAACCCACGGCGATATTTTTTGGCGATTCTGTTGCGCGTTTAATATACGCGCCGCGCATGCTACTGACGCGTATAAGTCGCATTTGCAACACGTTATAGTAGCGAAGCCAACGCTGTACTGCATCGCGACTGTAGTGATGCAAACGCGCGACCGTGTCAGACGACATCGGGGAGAGCTCAAGAGAGTACTAAAGACAAAAAAATTATATATCTTTCCAAAAGATATGATCACTCTCTAGCACACATGTGTTTCATTTAATCTATATCTCGTTCAGAGTTAGAGAGAAAAAGATGGGCTTATATAGCAATTAACACGTAAAAGAGAGAGATGGGTAGCTATTGCATGTTGGTATTAAAAGAGCCGAAGATATAAACGATATATTTTTAATCTTAGCTGCCTAAGCCGTACTGAGCTAAATGAGTTAAAGATATAAAAGAGTAATATATGTCCCAAGATCGAAAAGATATAAATCACTCTTTTCTTGTCAGGGATTTTGATAGATAATTTGCCCATCTCTAGTGGCGCGTGAGTGGAGAACCAAGTGTCATTGCAACACTTGTCGTCAGTGCTGTTGTCTGTTACGTGATACCAAATTAAGTCGTTCGACTCTGAAACATGTATTATAAAAATTCTGAACCTTACTGAATCGCGTTTGCATCGCAACATAATAGTGAACAGACAGTTTGCTGTGGTTGAGGAACCTTATAGTTTTTTTTTATTTAGCCTATTGTATGTGTTTTTTATAGTTAATGAATAGAAACCTCACGTGCAGGTTTTATTCTATAGGGTAAGCCCGACTAGTTTAAAGTACGAGTCCCTTATTCATGAGCTCTTTAAACGGGCGTTATGGCGTCGGGAACTGAACCCTATACATTAACTAATGGTTTGTTCTTGATATTTTTAAAGACTCAAAGCAAAAAAATCGATAGTTAAAAATATACATTAAACTTTTACAACGTTTATCTACTTTAAAATCATATGTTTTCATGTGTAAATAAATAAAGAATATCGCACGTGAACTTGCGACGAACTAATCGTAAATTGCCTGTGGGCGTTTAATCGCGCTTAATAGGTCATGTTTTATCGATAATCATGTAATAACATGTTTTATCGATAGATTGTAATTATACTGTACGTACAATGTCTGACTACGTTTCTGCTTATTTATATTTTTTTAAATGTCTATTAATTTCTTCGTTTTCCTTATATTTTTGTAGGCTGTCACGATCAGAACACACAAAAAATTCAGATAAGTATAGTAATTTACTACTATTTATTTGGATAGTTATTCCTAGTCTACTTTGCGTAAATCGAAACTCTTTAAAAAGTAAAATAAAATAAGTCTCATTGTTTTTTTCAATATGCTGCGTTGAAATATGAAATATTTGCCAGTCTGCCACTGCGTCTTGTTTTTTTTTCATGTCAGAAAAACCCATTATGGGTCGTCACCGCGCGACGGGGACGAGCGGCGGGTATGTCGGACTCTCACCGACTTAAAACCTGACTGTTCTCCACCCGCTGCTGGTGGCAGGGAGAGGGTACCGTTGTACACATTGCCCCCATCCCCGCAGTGATGATGCGAATGCATCCCAGGCGACCACCCTCTTTCTTACCGAGGTGTCGTAAAGTACGACAGGGATAAGTTGACGTCAGGCAGGCGGCTGGTCGTAAAAACGCAGCCAAATCATGTGACAGCATGTTTATAACATGTTGTGCCGACCCCACTTAGAGTGGGATAAGGGCAGGAGGATGGTGATGATATAAAATAAATAAAATTTATCTATTTATATTTATTACAATATACTCGAATAAGATTCGTAATGAATACGCATAATTGGTTAGTAAAAGTGGCAGAAGGCAGTTAGTTTGATAATATAAAGTGCGAACCGGATAAAGTTGGCTCGTAAAACTTAATATACTGTTGTTCAGTCATGGCAATGCGCCCTGTAACTGCGCTATCGTAAAGTATTCATCAAAATTACCAATTTGTGCAGCTATTATTTTACATCTGCTCTTTTGTTTCGGCACTGCTTTTTAAATTTCATCAGGTATGTTGCCATTTACTAAGGGCCTGTTTCACAACTTACTGATAAAGTGTCGGATAGTTAACTGCCAAATAAACTAAGTAGTAGATAAATGTGTCTAAAAAGAGGCTCTAAAAAGTGGGAAATTGAATAAAAAACCGTCGCCATTTTGACTTGTATTTGCTATCCAGCAGATAAACAAAATAACAGCCACATAATCTACCTGTTAACTTATTAGGGACTTTTAAGTACTAAATAAGCCTATCAGTAACCTGAGAGACGCAAAATTCCGAGATATTTGTCAGATATGTTCCTAATAAGCTAACTGACACTTTATTGGTAAGTTGTGAAACAGACCTTAAGTGTATAGTATTTATTTAGCTGTTGATTTTACTAGTTTTCAATCGTCAGTCGTACGGCTGGTTTGGATAATCGTTTACCGAGAAATCTTTTCTTCTTCTTTGCTTGTCTCTCCAACTATTGGAGGTTGGCAGTTAGCTCTGCATATGCCTGCCTATTCCTGGCCTGAGAAAGGAGTCGGAAGCGCTCTTAATTCCGGTTCATTACCAGATGTTTCGTAACCAAGATTGTCTTCAACGACCATGTCTCGTTTACCCAGCAACTTTTGCCATCATTATCAACAACATCATTCTCTTAGCCTTATCCCACTCTAAGTGGTGTCGGCACAATATGTCTTCTTCTTCCATTCTCCTCTATCATTCGTCAACTCTGGTACCACTCCCTTAATATGCATCATTATCAACAACATTTTCTATAAAAAAATTGTTGGGTTTTTCGAGTCTGGGCGTATATTTGTATTAAAAATTATACATGTATATATTTACCAGTTGTCTGTCACTCATGATACAAGTATTAAGTTACTTTGGGGACGGACAGCCGTGTTTGTACATATAGATGTTTATTTATTATACCCGTAGCTGTTGAAATTTTAAATTATTTTTGTTAAACACATACCTTATAAACATTCATATAGAATTAATTGTGTGAACATTAGAGAGTATCACAATCACATTATACGCAGCCTCAACAATGGAGGTAATTAGGCTTTATAACTTAAAAGGTTTCTTATCTTGCTCAATTTATCTCGAGCCCTTACAAGGAAAATGTAATAAAAACAAACAATGTACATTCACTGAACTTGTTAGGCTAATTAAAAAAAAGTTTGCGGGTGTATTATTTAAAACGAAAAACGCTTTATTCTAAAAGCTTTGTACAAACTTTTTTTCGCTTCTTAATTTGTATGCTCGAAAACTTTAGAATATTGATAGAACAGTTCCTGATTTTGTTCTTCTATGCATTAGGAGTTACGATGTTTCACTACATTATTCAATTTCTTCAAATTCATCTTATATGTGATTGCTTTTATATGTGATACAGATTTTCTTCTCTAAATTGCTTTTATAATCTTTAAAAACTTTGATACTGTTCACCTATGGGTAGTGTCTTAATTCTTCTACGCTCCGTAGTTAGGAATAATCTGCCATATATACTCTAAATGTTTTGATTGAGATAAATAGAAGGTAAACAAAATAAATAAATCCAACTAATATTATAAATTCCTATTATAGTTATAAGAATAAAGTTTATTCAATTTTTTTTTTAACATTTTTAAAATTTTCTGTAGTACTTTGTTTATTATTATTATATTTTTATTTATTATTTTTTTACCTTTCAGTTTTAGTTTCCAAATATTTTAAAATTTTACTCTTTTTACTTTTACCTTGTACCAAACCAATGTTTATTTTTATTTTTACTGTATTTGAATGTTGTATATGCCTGTAATAGTATTTTAAATAGATTAAGACTGTATGAAATACATGTAAAAAACAAAAATGTATATTAATAATACTGTTGGCATGTCTTACTAAATAAATAAATAAATAAATGCGAAAGTTTGTAAGTATGGATATATGTTTGTTACTCTTTCACGGCATATCCGCTGAACCAATATCGATGAAATTTGGCAAAATTATTACTTATACAACGGGGTAACATATAGTCGTAGGCTATAGAAATCCTATTAATTCTACAGGAACAGGATGACATTGAAAAGCACCATCTATTATTAACCTATCACGCGACAGCAGTCCACGCAAACGAAGTTGCGGGTGAAAGCTAGTTGGTTATAAAATAAATTCGCATTTTAGGAGGCCAATTTATGCATTTACGAATATAGGAATGCCTACTTTAGCAAATTTTTTAAGATGAATTTAAAAATATGTTATATATTACTAAATATTTACCAATTTTATAAAAAAAAAAAATTAATAATAAAAGGGTTATCGACGAGGATGGGATTCGAACCCACGCGTGCAGAGCACATTGGATTAGCAGTCCAACGCCTTAACCTCTCGGCCACCTCGTCATGCCGCTTTTGTTTGAAATACCACAGCGTCTTAACTTCACTTTTTCTTACTGTGATTACGTTTTAATAGCTATTTAGTATTACCAGTTTATATATTGTATTTAAATAGATTATAAGTATACTAATATTCTACATGCGAAAGTTTATCTGTCTGTCTGTTACGCTTTCGCGGCTAATCTTCTGTGCTGATATTAATAATATAATAAATATATGGTCCACTTACACACACGGTCGTACGTCCCCAAAGTAAGTAACTTAATACCTGTGTTATGGTAGACAGACAACTGGTGAATATTTACCTACTTATATATATTTTTAAATACAAATATACACCCAGGCTCAAAGACCAACAAATTATATAAAATCATTTATAAAAGATGTTGACCCTCGGCGGGAATCGAACCCGCGACCCGCACAGCTGAAGGCAGGATCACTACCCACTGCGCCAACGAGCCAGTCAAATAAAATCTGATACAATTTCAGCTTATACACTGGGGTTACATTTAGGTTATACATTCTCGTTTTGCTTTCGGGAACAAGAAAACAAAAGACATTACATTATTGAATGTAGTAAAACGCTTAGTTTGGCTTGAACTATTTTGACTATGAACGCGTTGTTTATACATGTAACTTTTATGAGGTCAGGACACCTTGATGAGAATCAAACGCCCAATCTATATTAACGCGGTTCTTAAATGATTGTGAATTTTCAATATCTTCCTTGATGACCAAAATTTGCAAAGATTGTGACTCCGTGCAAAATATTAATCGCCAACTGTACATATTTATGCAAATTGCTCTGGTTTGTTTTCCCGTCATAGGCCTGTCGTTAACGTTGCGGGTCGGGTTAAGTTTCGAGTTAGGGTTGCCAACGGTATATTTCTCAAAAAGTTTTCTTACAGCGAGTATTAACGTCTTTGCACGTTCATAGCCGTGAAATACATATTTACTAATCATAAAAAAATAGAGCGCCTGAATTGCGATACTTGTTTTAGCTAAGTAATAACACAAACATTTAATTGCTAATTTTGCCGATGGACGTCCTTTAATTATGCCAATAAAATCTATCTCCATATGATTAAATACTTAATTTAATCATATGGAGATAGATTTTATTAGCACAACAACTATATGCAGTAAAGATAATAATGATTTAAAAAAAGGAATGTTTCTACTCCTTCTAAATACTCTACTAAACCGTCACACCTGATTCGATTACTAACAATCCTAGTATTTTTAATGCCCAAAAACAGGGATAAAACGAAGTTTTTTAACATAAAACCTAGCTAGATTGATTTTTCTCCCCAAAAACCCCTACATGCGAGATCCAATATATAAATACATACAAGATTAACTCATTTAAATATTAAAGATAAATGAGGTAACAGAGAGTTAGTTTTTAATTTATATTGAAAATTTAAATTTGACAACCCTTATTATTGTTGATTGGCTTCTCATTTAGGGCGATTGTACTCGAATACATAATTCGTTTTAACATCGACGTCATCAGGATAATCTGGCATACGGGCTTTTAATTGATTGCTACAGGGTTCAAAGGTCATACCTGTACATACGTCTAGTAGGTATATCATTCAATTTTTCTACTCAGCCGGATACTACACGGCTTACTATACATTAGGTACATCGTATAAAAAAATTGCTATTTCAATTCTTAGCACCGTATTAACGCTGTATATATAAAGATTTTTATTGTGCTTGAATACATAATGCGTGTTAATGCCGACGCCATAGTGCTAATCTGGCATACGGGCCTATCATTGATTGCTGACCGCTTCAACGGCTCTCCGTGAGCATGGTCGAGCGGCCAATTTCACATCTTTAGCTATGCAAATATATTCTGATTTGGACTTAGCTAACACTGTCACAAGTTATTATATATTGCACGCGTCTTATAACTAGTTACATTAAGTCATTACTATTTTATACAGGGTCGGACAGTAGCTATATCCACGCATTCTTATCTTCTAATCCTCATCATCCTCCTCATAATTCTCAACAGTATAGTAGGCTTTTTGTATCAGACTCTTTTTAATAGTGTTTTTAAACTGCTGTAATAGCAAAGCTAAAATTGATTGTGGAATTTTATTATAGAATCTATCGTAATCCTTCCAGGTGCTTTCTTTTATAATAGTCCATTTGACGTCATACGAAATTCAATATGGCGCTGTCTATTTAGAACACAATTCTTTACGTAGTACTATAAAAAATTGTGAGTTTTCTTTATCCCTGTTAGGTCGAATCACCGATAATATAGACGTCCAAAAAGCGTTCCGTATGACCCTGATTATCAAATAACCATCGCAAACACACATATAATACACGCAAACAGCGTCTTCGCCGGCGAAGACGAGGTCCTAGTTTTCTAACGTCGGTCGGCCACGGCTTCTAGCCATACTCCCGACGCTATATAATGACTAATCGTCATACTATTAGCCCTCCACCACACGTCGCCTTAAGCCGTGGTCCGGCCTCACAGGAGGCACCCTTAGGACGACGTTCCCCGACGCTAGTAGAGCTTCTGCGCTCTGCTCTCCGCATTTCGCAACTTCGGCGTTGTTTCTGCGCTCGCCCGTCCCGCCCGGTGACGCTGTAAAAGCCGTTAGGGCTAACAGCATATAGTTAATTCGCAAATAAAAAAAATAGTTTTCTTTTGTCGGTGTTAATTTTCGTGCCGTGTTGTAATTTTTATCTCTACCAACCCTTATCGCTGCTCATTGGCTTCTCATTTAGAGCTATTGTGCTTGAATACATAATGCGTGTTAATGCCGACGCCATAGTGCTAATCTCACATACGGGTCTATCATTGATTGCTGACCGCTTCAACGGCTCTCCGTGAACATGGTCGGGCGGCTAATTTCACCTCTTTAGCTATGCAAATATATTCTGATTTGGACTTAGCTAACACTCTCATAAGTCATTATGTAATGCACGCGGCTTTCCTCGAGTGGAAATGAAGGTGTCACTAAGTTTTTCCCACGTAAATCCCTTCAGCTCCGCGGGTCGCGTGTTCGATTCCCGCCGAGGGCCAACATACATAAAAATTATATATGTATGTTATTCACCAGTATTGTCTGTCACTCATTACACAAGTATTAATTAAGTTACACACACGATCGTCCCCAAAGTAAGTGTCCCAAATATTTATAATTATTTATTTAATGATCATCAACCTCCTGCCCTTAGCTCACTCTAAGTGGGGTCGGCACAACTTTTATTTATTTATTTATTTATTTATTAGATACACCAACGATATATTATACATACATTAACAATAAATTCTTATATTAATTCAAGTTCCAATATAATAATCATTTACAGGCGTATTCAGCATTATTTTATTTTATTTATTTTTTTGTTAGTTCTGAAAAAATATATATGTCAAAAAAAAAAATTTTAAACTATAAATTATTCTATATGTCAAAAAATATAAATATAAAATACTAGTGGCCCGCTCCGGCTTCGCACGGGTATAAAATATATATATAATAGCCTATGTCACTCAGTAAAAAAAATGATTAAAATCTATCCAGTAGTTTTGTTTTATTCATTACTGCCCGTGGCCCACACGCGTCAAATTTGGAATAAAACTATTCCCCTGGGGTGCCAAAGTGGTCGGCCTCCTCGTGGCGCACCCTGGGCAAGCTTAGTCTTGGCGAACGGACCACTTTGGGGTGGCCAATCCAGTTGTCCCTCTGATTAGCAGAGGGCAATCTGGCCGGGGACTCCGGGGGGGTCCCTAATGAGCGACTGGTCCGGTTTGGCTTACTCTAAGTCTGGCTGGACATGGTTCGGCCACCGTCAGCGAAACCCGGAAACCCAGCATTGGGAACGGGGACCTTCGGGTTGCGAGGAAGAAAACCTCTATAAAAATTACCCGGTGGGGGCGGAAACGCCCACCAAGGTGTTGGGGCCCCTACTTGGGGCGCGGTCTCTCCCTGTCGACCGTGACATAACAAACACGGTGGGCAGGGAGCGATCGTGGGCAGCGATGGCTTCCCTTAGCTCTGCGGAGGGGGGCGGAGGGAGGCGGCGGAGCGGTTCCACGAATTGTTGTTCTGGATCCAATCTGCTGCTGGTGAGTCCAGGTGTTAGTGACTCGCCCAAGCCCGTTGTCTGCCGCCCTAACTGGGGACCTTCGGGTGTTTCGAACGCCTGGCTTACAGGTCCCCGAGGCGATCGGTGCATCTGATGCTCCCGATGCACCGGTTAGCGGAGGGGGGCTTCTCTTTCGAGGGGCCCCTACCCGGAGAAGGTGTTTGTTCTCTGGGATCAGAGCTGTCGGTGGGATGGGGGCAATATGTACAATGATACCCTGTCCTTGCCATCGGCACCGTGGTGGAGCACACAGGTCGTTTTAGTCGATGCGAGTCCGACATAACCGCCGCCTGTCCCCGTCGGGCGGCGGTGACCATTAGTTTTTTTCAGAATAAAAAAAAACAATTCCCCTTTCCCTATACCATGAAGATTCCGTGCTATCTTTGGAATATCTAAATTTATATACTACATTTTTACTTATTTACTTTTTTACATTTTCCCTAAGTATTTTATTTTTACAATTAATTACAGAATGTCTTTATATACAACATTCACAGCTTTCTTGTCATAAAGAAAGAATCTTCATTACACAATACAAACATGTTTTATTTAGAGGTTACTCTTGATAACGCGACATCTAGTTGGCCATGTGAAAAAAAACCCGTCCAATCGCAGCTAAATTCGAAGTGCTATAAGACAAAGCGCGCAATCGCTATACCCTGCATTTTAAATCTGTAATATCTTCGTATGTTAAATGTTCATTTAAATTACAAATGAAGAAGAAAATGTCAATAAAATGCTATTGTGGGTTATCCATAAAAGATAGACATAATATGTATACCATCGCGGAGTTTTCTGTAGACCTTTTCAAGGTGTACAAATACTCAGTACATTATTTTGACAAATATTGTAGGGTTCAGCCTGCGTTTGCCATGTAAACGGAAAAAAATGTAATTATTTACGACATCACATTGGAAACCTCAAAAATGATAGTATTTCTTTATTCCATATTGAATATTTATAACATGTTAGATTATACATATAAACCTTTCTCTTCAATCACTCTATCTATTAAAAAACCGCATCAAAATCTGTTGCGTAGTTTTAAAGATTTAAGCATACAATGGGATATACGGACATAGGGACAGACAGAGAAAGCGACTTTGTTTTATACTATGTAGTAACGTTTAGCTATTATAACTAACGACGATATTTCTCCTTTATTCTTATGCAATAATAAAAATCAATTTTCCCAAAGTCAACTCATTTACTCTTTCTCAAAAACTACTCAATGACACATATGACAGCCGCAATGCTTTTTCATATTAATGACCAACTCTAAAGGAGGTTGTATTAAAAACATGTTATAACATATTATTTTGATAACTGTCAATTTTTTTTCCATACTAAATCAAAGACAAAATTACGTTTAGCTGTCATTTATGTTTTGTTATTCCACTGAAATTTGCGTTTTATTATGTTACTGTCATAGTCGTTTTTGTTATACCACGTTTTATAGCGACTTGACGGGATAAAATAAATGCGGTCGAACGGGATAAAAAGTATCCTATGTCCGTCTCCTGGTTCTAAGCAACCTCTCCACCAATTTTCAGCCGAATTGGTTCATCCGTTCTTGAGTTATAAATAGTGTAACTTAGATCAACTTTCTTTTATATATATAGATTAATAAAATATCATATAAATGTCATACTCAGAAATAATGTTATTATGTCAACTGAACAAAATAAAATAAAAATAACATATAACAAGTAAATTAGACTGCTGTCACAAGTGCCCTTATTTTCTTCTTAAAGCTATTAAAATTATCGTGAAAGATGTCAATGTCATGGTTGGTCATACTGTTATAAGTATAACTAATTCTATTAATAGCAGAAAATTTGCCTAGGTTACTTTTAAAAGAACTAAGTGAAAAGGATTTCTTAAGAGGATATCTAGGAGGACGGGAAGGGACATTTATATTGATCTGATACAGCAATTCGGGGGAGTCTACCAAGTTATGGACAATTTTGTATAGCGCTATTAAATCACTCATGAATCTACGTTTCTCTAACGATTCCGAACTTGTTATAAACATGTTTTCACATGATTTGGCTACGTATTTTACGACCGGCCGCCTGCCTGTCGTCATTTTACTTTAGACGTATTTTTTAACAGCTCGATAAGACGAGGGTGGTCTATTCTACTGAACCGGATACCACACGGCGGGTCAACTTACCTTAGTCGCCATTTATGACACCTCGGTAAGAAATGAGCGTTGTCTAATCTACTTAGCTGGATATCACACGGCGGGTCGACCTACATTAGTTGCCATTTACGCCACCTCGGTAAGAAATGAGCGTGGTCTATAATACTCAGCCGGATACCAATAACGAAAAGCATTGAATTGTAGCAAATAAATGTTTTTGCCGCGACTATAGTTGTGAATGTTAAGTTTTAGTTTCAGACCATAATAATACAGAGGGCTTCTTTCTACAACTGGCCGATAAAAGTTATATTAGTTTTGTCGTAAAAACTTTTAAAGTGTCCAATACAAAAAAAAACTTGGCCGATATAGAGTGAATGTGCGTTAAACTTCACCATCCGTATCTCTTATTGGCGATCGAACCTTCGTCTCGATGGTGCTATCGATGTTACAAGTTTTGTTAGGAAAGTTTTATAGGGCGGTTGCATTACCATCTGAATATATATTGTTAAACTTGGGTCAGATATGACCACTATTTACCGATACTTGCAGATACTGCTTACTTAAATTTCTATAATGACTTTGTGATCATGCCCTTGCCCTTATCCCACTCTAAGTGGGGTTGGCACAAAATGTTATAAACATGTTGTCACACGATTTGGCTACGTATTTAGACCGGCCACCAACCTGACATTAACTTATTTTAGTCGCCTTTTGCGACACCTCGGTAAGTAAGAAAGTGGTCTATTCCACTCAACCGGATACCACACGGTGAGTCACTAACCTTAGTCGCCTTTTACGACACCTCGGTAAGAAATGAGGGTAGTCTATTCTACTCAGCCGTATACCACACGGTGGGTCAACTTACATTAGTCGCCTTTTATGACACCTCGGTAAGATTTGACGGTGATTTATTCTACTCAGCCGCATACCACACGATGGGTCAACTTACCTTAGTCGCCTTTAACGTTACCTCGGTAAGAAATGAGGGTGATCTATGCTACTCAGCCGAATACCACACGGTGGGTCGACTTACCTTAATTGCCTTTACGACACCTCTAATAAAAAATAAATTTTAATTACCTGTTGCCATATATTAACAACTGTCCAAAATCTCAGAACTGTAGCCCATTGTTTTATATATAAAATTTAATATTATTAATTAATATTTTTCATTAGCTACAACAAACAAAACGCTTATTAGGTAGATAAAATTTCATAAAAAACGGTTAACTACTGCTCCAATCCTTCTCTCCAAAAACGGAAAGAAGAGGCCTATTCTCAGCAGTGGGATAGTAACAGGCTTCTACTTACTTTTTTTACTTACTAGTCACTTACTAGTGCCCTTACCTAATTACTAATTATTAATAAATTACAACATGTTATACACAGTCCAATATTTTATGTCGGGTGGTATTCGAAAACCAGCTGTACCTGTTCCTTTTCCTTCTGTTACTCAAAAGTTGACTGGCAGTGATCCCTTTTAAGTATAAGTCCGCCTTTATAAATGTGCTTGTTTACTTTTTATTTCTCTTTTCTAACTATATGTATAAAAAGAAATAAATAAACTAAATAAACAATCTTTTCAAACGTTCCAGAAAAAGTTGATTTGAAATAATATTATTTTAATTTACTTTAAAATGCGCGTAGCTTGTGGTCCCAACTTAAACCGTAAAGTAAATACGGTTTGTTGATTTTAACGTGACATATTCATACACAACTTGTGAAATTAGCTAACTTTACTCAAACACTATAGAGAACTGGGTGACGTAAACTATTTCTATAGAAATTAAAGCTTTTCAGAGACCTAAGCGCAAAACGTAAGCCAAACATAATCATTCAAAATAGGTAACTTTCCATTAGTTGAATTTGGTAGCAATTAAAACTTATTTTACGCTATTGATTGAGTAAAGTGCGGAATCGTAACACTGGCTTGTATATAGTATTCAAAACAGAACATGTTTAGAATTCACGACATGAATAACAAAGTGTAGCCTACACTGAGTAGATTTCAATAGAAGCTGTTTTGAAATAAAGACCCCTTTTCAATAGATTCCATATGGGTTCCATATGGGAAACTGCTTCTAATGTGGATTCGGCTGAGTAGAATATACCACCCTTTTTCTTACCGAGGTGTCGCAAAAGGCGACTAAGGTAAGTCAACGCGCAGTGTGGTATCCGGCTGAGTAGGATAGACCACTCTCTTGCTTACCGAGGTGTCGTTAAAGGCGACAAAGGTAAGTCGACCCGCCGGGTGATATCCGGCTGAATAGAATAGACCACCCTCATTTCTTAACGAGGTGTCGTAAAAGGCGACTAACTTAAGTCGACCCGCCGTGTGGTATCCGGCTGAATAGAATAGACCACTCTCATTTGTTAATTAGGTGTCGTAAAGGGCGACTATGGTAAGTTGACGTGAAAATACCTAGCTAAATCATGTTTCATCATATTTATAATATTTTGTGCCAAACCTCCTTAGAGTGGGATAAGGGCAGGAGAATGATGATAGAAATTAGAGTAGCTTTATACTAGATGCGAGATTATGTCTAAAACTTGTCGTTAACATTAATAAAACAATACGAAATGATATACCTAACATTTTAACTTTTTTCCTTTTACCGAAAACAAAACGCAATAAACAGTGAATAATAATACAATACTTTTTTGACAAAATTCTTCTTCTTCCGCGATCCAACGCTTTCCAAGCGTGCTTAACTGGATGAAATACCTATAAAAATAAAGAATTCAATTTAGTGTAGTATTGCGATTACCTACGATACATAAATCGTCCAGATGTATTCATTTATATTAACGCCTACTTACCAGAAACGAGTCGTAAACATTGCTATCAGAAAGTTGTTTCAAGTCCATTGGTACGTGAGCTAAATTGTTTATAAACGGCTTGAATGTTTGAAATAGTTAGCAGGCCTTCAATCAAATAGGAAAAAATCATATATAATGTAATTTTAGTCTTTTAAGATCTGCTTACTTTAAATATCGAGAAAATACTACTATAATGGTTTATTCCACAAACGGCTCGCAGTCCAAACTCAACAAATCTTCGCAACCCTAAAAAGGAAATTAAAAAAACAAACAGGTATGGTTTTACGGCAATAAATGTTCAATGAACTAAAATCCGCCACGGAAACGTCGTATAAATAGCTCTTGATTAAGGGCCTCGGATGGGCTTGAAACTAGTCGGGCTCACCCGATACAATAAAAATAAGTGAGTATAATAGGCTTGTATATAATAACTGTGTATACCACTCGCGTAGATGCCTTCGAGATGTGGTGTTGGAGAAGAATGTTGCGCATCCCCTGGACTGCCAAGAGAATTAATTAATCGATATTTAAGGAACTAAACGTTTCAACTAGGCTTCACACCATCTGCTTGCAACGAAGCCATGAGTAATTCGGACATATTGCTGGTAAAAGTGGTGATAACCTTTAAAAGGTTATGGTCACCGGCAAAATTCAGGGGAAGGGACCACGGAGGCGAAGTCCAATGCGCTGAGCAGATCAAAACCGCACCACTGCCGACACCAGGATGCATCAGGCCGTTCACGCTGCGAGCAACAGACTCTCTTGGCACAATATAGTTCGCAACAAATTGATCCGTAGTGGGATCGTCGCGACTTAGCAGAGTTAGCAACGCATTCGATGGTCTCAGTACTCGCTCCTACAATAAAATTCCGCAATCCATACTAGACCAGTCTACAGAAAGGTTGAAGTTAAGTATAAGAGATGTACTTATACGTAAAACATATTACAAAATTGAAGATTATTTGGATGATAAAACAGCCTGGATTTGAAAATCCTTTTAGCTTCATACAGGACTGCGGTTTAATAATGTAAAATTAAAAATGTTTAAAAGATTGACCGCCGAGTTTCTTTCTGGTTCTTCTCGGTAAGACCAACATTCTGAATCAATTGAAGCTTCATTAATCGTATTGATCCTTGACGATTCCAAAGTGCATGAAAGAGCTTATTTGAATAAAGATTATTTTGATTTGGTTTGGGGGTCACGATTCTCAGCATTGAGGAAGACGATTTGAAGAGGAGGACCAATCACGATACGATCAAGAGCGTTTAAGTTATTTTTGAATTTAATCAATTCAGAAATAACTAAAACACACACAGTGTGTTCTTCACACACACAGTCACACATCCACACAGTGGATGGCAGAATTGGTTCTATATTAACTCCGTTTTTGAATCATATTACTAAATATTATCTCATCGCATACAATAAAACGTTTAGTTTTCACAGTTCATAATAATGCGATAAGACGGTACTATTGGAAGGTCGTGTCTAAATCACGGGAAACGTGCCGTCAGTATAATCACGGCGCACCTGGCCAACCCCGAAAGATATATCTCATCCTTTTGTTGTTCGCGAACGAGTTTTTTTTATATCCGCCACGTATATATTCGTCTGCCGAAAAACTCGGCACCTGCGCCTACTCCACGCCCTCACATATTTATCGTGCTCGTTCCGCGTACATTGTATAGAATAGTGAGCAGTTGCGAACTTATCGCGCCTAATGTACCGCTATTTTTTCGCACCACCCGGCGACGATTCCGCTGATGTTTTTATTATAAAGACGTGTCGGGACTGTGGAAATATTTACGGATGTTACGGTAACGTCGTCGCGTGATGTACGCGCCTCGGCCTGTGTTTGAATGGTGTTCTCTTATTGTTTGTCTAACACGTAGCGCTTGTTATCTCGTAACTACGTATTTTGAATTCCTTTGAATTTTTATATGCTAAGATATAAATATTTTTTTATGGATTATCAGTGGATGTGTACTTTTTTCTTAGTTAGTAGTATCTTTATTACTGAAGGTCGTTTTTAGACGGAATTATTACAATGCTAAAGTAATAATAAAATATTTTTTTTTGCTATAATTCGCGATCAAATAAAGCAATAGCGCGATAGCAAAAAAAAATAATATTATTATTACTTTTGTATTATGGATCTCCGCAAAGTAACGCCTAATTCTATAAATTATTACAATGCTTTGACACGTTTTTCTGTCCTCGGTGGTCTTTAATACTATTAAGTAAATTAAACTCATAAATATTCTACAAGAGATTTCCATCCCATACTATAGTTACGCTCCTTGACCTTCTTGGCTTCTTCTCACGTTGAACCAGCTCCTTCGAATTTTTTGACGTCATTTAATAGTGAGTCTACCATCACTGCGTATTCCTGTCCGGGATCCTATCACAAACACTATGAGACACCAACATAATCGGTCATTCCAGAAGCTCCTTTAAAATCTGGAAACATTGGGCTAAGTAGGCGAAGCATATTGAAAGAGAGTATGTACATTAGACTACATTACAGTAGAGGAGAGGAGCTTCCCCCTCGTGGAAATCAGTGTATCATAAAGATTTGCGCTAATCATGGCCTAGTGAGAATTCTTATGTTTTGTACTATAAACTTAAACCTTCCTCAAGAAATGCACAAATCTTTAAGTAACAATTGTACAAATATCCGTGCAGTACATTTGAGAAAATCGATCAAATACAATACAAATAAGTTATATAATCCAATATAAATAGTTTTTGTGGACTTTGTTGTATAATAAACTAGGAGTCCCGCCCCAGCTTCGCACGGGTATAAAGCATATAGCCTATGTCACTCAGTGATAATCACAGTATTTCGCTACTCCATATTGAATTTTATTATACATATAAACCTTCCTCTTCAATCACTCTATATACTTTAAAAAAACCGCATCAAAATCTTTTGCGTAGTTTTAAAGATTTAAGCAAACATAGAGATATAAGGACAGACAGAGAAAGTGACTTTGTTTTATACTATGTAGTAACGTTTATAGCTACTACTATTTTGATAATTGTCATATTTTTATCATACTTATCCAAAGACAAAATTACGTATAGCTGTCATTTATGTTTTGTTATTCCATGTCATAGTCATTTTTCTTATACCACGTTTTAAAGTGACTTGACGGGATAAAATAAATGCGGTCGAACGGGATAAAAAGTATCCTATGTCCGTCTCCTGGTCCTAAGCAACCTCTACACCAATTTTCAGCCGAATTGGTTCATCCGTTCTTGAATTATAAATAGTGTAACTTAGACCAACTTTCTTTTATATATATATAAGATAGATATAGATAAACTTATGTTTTAAATTTGTTCGTCAACGAAGAGGGGAGGCAGTCACGTTGACTTGGCCATCGATATAAATGATGGAGGTACCTACGTACCAGGTCATGACCTATTTGCATCTTCAAGTGCCTTTTACGTATATTGAAAATTTTTCCTCTGTGGTATCATGTTGTTATTGTGCAGAAAAGCTTTTAACGTTGATATGCGCGTGTATCTGTAGAGATGTACGATGAATCTTTAATATTTAAATGAGTTAATCTTGTATGTATGTATGTATGTATGTGTGTGTATGTGTGTGTGTGTGTGTATATATATATATATATATATATATATATATATATATATATATATGATTTTTATGAAATTCGGCATGTTTTGAGGGGAAAAATTCGATCTAGCTAGGATTAGCATTAGCAATTAGCATTTACAAAAAAAAGTCTATTTATCTCTGTTTTCGGGAAAATGCTAAAATTAACGTTGAATTCAAAAGACAATTTTTGCTGTCAAATGTAAAGTCATGGTAGCTCATTTGGGGAATAGGTGGTCTCGAGAGGCGAAAATACCTAGGTTCGATCCCCACCAGCCCAACTAATTATTCATTTTTTTTCCTTTTTTTTATATCTTTAAAAAAATTTACCGAGCAAGGTTTTTGTCAACCAGTTACTAAATTAGCAGGGTCTTCTCGCTTACTCCCCGGGCGGGGGTAAACGGGGTGCGGGCCTCGAGGAAATCCTCTCTACCCGGGCATCTCCTCGCGGGCACTTAAGCCCGGTATGTATTCCGGCCGTGGGCCGAGGTCACCTAGGTGACCTAACGGTGTCGGTATTTGGGCCCTAGCCCAGGTCACCTAGGTGACCTAATGGATTTCTTGTTCGCTGGGGAGGTCTGGGAATGGTAGCTCCCAGACCTCAAAGTCGTCTTCTGGTAGTCCTCGTTCGGGTGGTGTCGTTACTTGTTACGGTTACTAAATTGTTAAATACTATTATCGTATAATAGATTGATAATAGATGGCGCTTTTCAATGTCATCCTATTCTTATTGAATTAACATAATTTCTATAGCCTATATGTTACCCTGGTTAATAAGGAATATTTGTGCCAATTTCATCGATATTGGTTCATCGGATTCGCCGTGAAAGAGTAACAAACATACATCCATACTCACAAACTTTCGCATTTATAATATTAGTAGGATTGTTCTTAATATCATTCTCCTGCCCTTATTCCACTCTAAGTGGGGTCGGCTTAACATGTTTTGGCTAGTTATTTTACCGGCCGCCAGTCTGACGTCAACTTGTCTTAGTCGCCTTTTACGAGATCTCGATAAGGACCCTCATTTCTTCTACTTAGCATGATACCACACGGCGGCTCAACTTACCTTAGTCACCTTTTACGACACCTCGGTAAGAAATGAGGGTGATCTATTCTACTCAGCCGGATATCACACGGCGGCTCAACTTACCTTAGTCATATTTTACGACACCTCGGTAAGAAATGAGGGCGGTCTGTTCTACTCAAACTTTTACTAGTACATAATTGACTGAACATCTTCACGTCAACGTTAACTTACCTTAGTCGCCTTTACGACACCTCGGTAAGAAATGAGAGTGGTCTATTCTACTCAAACTATTACTAGTATATAATTGACTGAATAATTTAAAAATAAATATCTATTGGTTTATATGTTTCTTCTAACGAATATATACTACATTGAATCGGCGTAAAATCCATGGCTAAGCATAAAAGCCTTTGTTTTATTCCGCTCTGCGCTTTGCCAATTGGAAATTTGGCTTTTCGGGCGCATTATCGTTTTAATTTCGGTAAGTAGTCCGACCGGCTCATGCTACTGTAGTATCAATTTACACATTTATCTGTACATGTTATAAAACAAATTACCCAAAAGCTGTCTGTATGTAATTTTCTCACAATATATTGAATTTGTGGTACGCCGTGTGGTATCTGGCTGAAAAGAATAGTACCACCCTCATATCTTATCCAGGTGTCGTAAAAGGCGACTAAGGTAAATTGACCCACTGTATGGTACCCGGCTGAGTAAAATAGATCACCCTCTTTCTTACCAAGGTGTCGTAAAATACGGCTCAGGTAAGTTGACGTCAGGCAGGCGGCCGGTCGTAAAATACATAGCCAAATCATGGGGCAACATGTTTATAACATGTAGTGCCGACCCCACTTAGAGTAGAATAAGGTCAGGATAATGATGGATGATGATACTTGTGATGTGCGAATTTTTTTATCGAACTGAATATATGCTGTTAGCCCCCACGGCTTTTACAGCTTCACTGGGCGGGACGGGCGGTTGCAGAAGCATCGTCGAGGTTGCGAAATGCGAGGTTGCGAAAAAAAGAGTAGAGCGCAGAAGCTCTACTAGCGTCGGGGAACGTCGTCGTAAGGGTGCTTCCTATGAGGCCCGATCAAGACTTAGGGCAACGTGTAGTGGAGGGAAAATAGTGTTACAAGTCGATTAGTCTATGGCGTCGGGAGAAGTATAAGGGACTTATACGCACGGTCGTAAGTCCCCAAAGTAAATAAAAATTCACGATCCAGAACTGTTCTGTTCTGGATCTGTTCTGTTCGATCCAGAAATCGGATCACTTGTTTAGTCCGCCCATTATCAGCTGAGCAATGACAATTTTATAATTGATAGTTATAATATCATTTGCATTCTATTATACAATTTAAAGTTTTTTCAGTGTCCGAAA
Source organism: Morpho helenor (assembly GCA_029227775.1). Lineage (NCBI taxonomy): Eukaryota > Metazoa > Arthropoda > Insecta > Lepidoptera > Nymphalidae > Morpho > Morpho helenor. The sequence goes on from JARGCU010000006.1 coordinate 11,483,148, forward strand.
ACAGGGATAAAAAGACATTTTTTTAAATAAAACCTCCCAAAACTCCCTGTATGTTGAATCGTTGGAGCCGTTTCCGAAATTCAGAAAATATATGTACAAGATTAACTTATTTCAATATGAGAGATTTTGCTCTTTACCTTTTAAATCCCTCTCACTATTTCCCAGTAAACTCATCGTTTTCATTGCGCTAAGTAACCCAAATGTAGTTACATTTAGTCCAGTGCAAATTTGCCCGCTGTAAATAAATGAATTCTCCCTTTGTGCGACCGATGAGCGTTCAAAATTGTCAGTTTGTACGAACACGCTTTTCCCGTTGCATTATATTCAAGTATTTAATTTTGGCAGCGTGTAATGTAATTTTCGTGTTGCTTTCGCCATTTGTTTATTTAAATTGATTGACTGTTGTTCATGAATGTTATTATATCAACATGCCAGGTTAAATTTGGATATTGTCATTAAGTGTGATATTAAATATTGTTGTGCATAAGAATATACATAATTATAAAAAAGATTAGCGATGTATATAATAGACAAAGGACAAGAAGACAATAGGAAAGGATAAGCTTGTGGCTCCTGATTCGCGCCTTGCAAAAGTACGTAAGTCGTTTGTGGGTTTGGGTATAAGATTTTATGATAAAATTCCGCAATCAATTTTAGCTTTGCCATTACAGCAGTTTAAAAACACTATTAATAAAAAGCTAATACAGAAAGCCTACTATACTATTGAGGAATACTTGGACGATAAAAATGCGTGGATGTAGCTACTCTTCGACCCTGTACAAGACAGTAATAACTAATGTAACTAGTAATAAGAAATATATTTTTAAAAAGAGCAAGCGCCGAGTTTCTTTCTGGCTCTTCTCGGTAGGAACAGCTTTCCGAAACAGCAGTAGAGTTGACGATTCAAAAGTACATATTTACAAGTTTATTTGAATAAAGAATATTTTGAATTTGAATTTGAATTGTAGAACCAGAAATAGACTGTACTTATAAGAAATTATTGTGCTCGAAGTACACCGTAATATAGCCAGTTCGAGTTTACGTTTGCAACATTTGTTACGAAGTGATGTCTATATTTGTAAAAGTTTAAAACCGCGTTTGATATGCTGTTCAGGCAGGCTTACCTTAGTCATCTTTTAGGACACCTCGGTAAGAAAGGGGGTGCTTTATTTTACTCAACCGGATACCACACGATGGGTTAACTTACATTAGTCGCCTTTAACAACACGTCGGTAAGAAACAGGGTGGTCTATTCTATTCAGCTGAATACCAGAGGGCGAATTTTCGTTTTTATCGTATTATATAATATATCACTGAATATATGATTTGATAAAATCAACAATATAGCACTTTTCCAAATATATGTGCCCAATTTATTCTAAGATGAGTGAGTGTTGAAATATGTGTTCTGAATAGAAAATAAGGCAGTAAAGGACGATACATGTCTTGATGCGTCCGTGACGTTTTTCGTTTATGCTTACATAAAGGATATTTCTCATACCTCATTTTTCAGAAACGATATCTTTGCATAAGCATCAATTTTAGATGGCTGAAGCTAAGCGCACATTAGCATATCTATACTAATATTATAAAGACGAAAAATTAGTAAGTTTGTTTGTAATGTTTTCACACAAAAACTACTGGACCGATTTCAAAAATTCTTTCACCATTGCAAAGCTGCATCTTTACCGAACAATATAGGCTATATTACATTAAAAAAAATAGGGATCCGTTTTAAAAATGTAATGTTAATAAATCCGTTAAATAAATGTAAAAAAAATAAAAATTACGCGAGTGAAACCACGGGATATTACTAGTTTAATAAATATTCATGAAACATGTCCTTTACTGCTTGGTAATGAATGAAATATACTCGTTGTTTCTCGTAGTAGTACTAAGCTGTGATAGCCCAGTGGTGAGACCGTGCGATTCTTTCGGGGTTCAAATCCCGGGCACAAATAAGTTTTTCTGTTAAGACTTATGTGTCTTATTCATAATTGTAATTTATCACACGCTTTTTGTTAAAGGAAACGTGAGGAAACCTGCATATCTGTAGAGAATAGTAGATATGTATAACCTACCAATCCGCATTGGAGAAACGAAATAAGTTTTTGCTTCAAACCTTCGCTGCAAAAACGGAGAGGATTCCTTTGGCTAGCAGTGAGATAGTAACAAGCTGCTTCTTTTCTATTAGTTATTGATATATGCAATAATATTGACTTAGATCAATTTGGCTCAATTTGTTCGGCTCTACGATACCGATATGCTACTGAGGCTTTTTATCAAGCTTCAAGCAATCAAGTGATTTGATAGAAATTGACTCAAATGTCCAATCGAATTTTTTCGTGCTTGAATTGCCGCGTCGGCGCCGCCTTTTAGCTTTGATGCACCTCCCTGAATAGTGCCTTTGAAATGTTCCTCTTTCGTGGTCCTTTGTAACTGTAACATAAATGAAGATGTGCAGTCACAGAAATAAAGCTACATTCACACGTCACGATAGTGGCATTTTACAGTTCTATGCGATTCCAAGAATCGGAATAATCGAAATGAAATGCTTTTGAATTTTCTTCTGTTTCCGCTCAATCTATCTTACAATGTTTTTCTGTCATAAGAATCGTCTATAAAATACTACATGGTAGCTTACGTACGAGCTTTGTTAGGTAATTTTTTACAAAATAAAAAAAGAAACTTATAAAAAAATAATTAGGTGGTTGGGATCGAGGTTAGGATGCTGTTGCGGACTTTTATTTAGAACATTTAGAGGGGACAATTTTGTGTAGTGTATGACACTGTCCATAACTTGGTCTTATAACACTCGTGTGATACTATAAAATAAACGCCGTGTGGTATCCGGCTGAATAGAATAGTACCACCCTCTTTTCTTACCGAGGTGTCGTAAAAGGCGACTAAGGTAAGTCGACCCGCCGTGTGGCATCCGGCTGAGTAGAATAGACCAACCTCATTTCTTACCGAGGTGTCGTAAAAGGCGACTAAGGGGAGATGACCCACCGAGTGGTATCCGGTTTAGTAGAATAGACCACCCTCTTTCTCACCGAGGTGTCGTAAAATACGACAGAGGTAAGTTGACGTTAGGCAGGCGGCCGGTCGTAAAAACGCAGCCAAATCATGTGACAGCATGTTTATAACATGTTGTGCCGACCCCACTTAAAGTGGGATAAGGGCAGGAAGATGATGTGATACTATAAAATAACTCGCCTGTGGCTCGTTTTTTTAAAACACACTCGTGTTAGAAGAACCCTTATTATGCAACAGTATCATAATCTTCTATTGTGAAGTTTCTCGGATGATTTACAATAGAGGCCATCTCAAAATAGGGATGGGCCTTAAGATGGCGCTAGGATTTGAAATATACAAAACGTTTATTCGTTACGCGCTCACAGAGACGTGAAAAAAGGGTGCCCTTTACCATGAAAAGAAATTCACCTCGAGTGTACTCGTGTAGGATCCACTCGGGGAAAGTACGATTTGCCTTTTATTAAACAAAGAATATTAGTATACCTACTCGAGTGTAATATAATTTGAGCTGGGATTTGTCACTACGCGACGGAGTTCTGATATTATATTCGTATAATTAAAATGGATTTACCCGAAAGGTTTATTTGTGACTGTGGGCAAACTTTGTTATTCATCCTTTTTTACTTGTCTTCAGCTTACGTAATATCTAATGTTATAAACTTTAACGCCATTATTATATATAGAGATAGATTAATGAACTTTGGTTTTGTGTATGCTTTTTCTCTCTATAATTTCCCTTTTGAAACATGTTCATCTGTTTACATATAGCCATGTAAAATAACTTATTGATATATTTAACGTTGTATGTTGAAGTATGAATGAATTGACAGTGCTGCGAAATCTTAGTGGAAACAACAATTTAAAGGTAACAACAAATTACCATATTATACTAGAGTAGGGGTGTCAGCTTAAGGTTTTTCCTTCGAGAATAAAGGAAAAGCAAATAAGGCTTATTATCAGTGTCTTTCTATTGCGCTCGCGTCGTGCGTCATTTTTACTGTAAGTGTTTCAGAAACCTTACTTTATCTACGCCTGAGGTAATTGTCAACTCTATTTCTGGTCCGGAAAGCTGTTCCTACTGAGAAGAGTTGTTTATTGAGTTACTTTGGGGACGGAATCTACGCCGTGTGGTATCGGCTGAATATAATAGTACCACCGTCATTTTTTACCGAGTTGTCGTAAAATGCGACTGAGGTAAGTCGACCCGCCGTATAGTATCCGGCTGAGTAGAATAGACCAACCTCATTTCTTACCGAGGTGTCGTAAAAGGCGACTAAGGTAAGTTGACCCACCGTGTGGTATCCGGTTGAGTAACATAGACCACCCTCTTTCTTACCGGGAAGTCGTAAAATACGACTAAGGTATGTTGACGTCAGGCAGGCGGCCGGTCGTAAAATACATAGCCAAATCATATGTCAACATGTTAATAACATGTTGTGCCGACCCCACTTAGAGTGGGATAAGGACAGGAGGATGATATTTGGGGACGGAATCTCCCATATATTTATTTAACTTAATATATATATTTATCGAAGTGAATTTAATATAATAGTTATGAAATCTCCAATGAAATTTGAGGTAACTATAAGAGCAGAGGAAGCCAAAGTGGAAATGGGACACGTTCGATGGCCCCCGCAATATTAGGTTATACGGTTTCAGGTGTACTCTAGCTCTTGAGTTCAGCGAGATTGACGCCATGCGATCGATACGTAACGAGGTTTATATTGCATGCGGTTGTTATTACCGGTCAACCTGGTCAACCGGTTCGATACCAGATAAGTCAATTGAATAACTAAAACTTGCTGAAACTCAAACAAATTCCTATAACGTCAGATTCTAAATAAATATATTGACGTTACTATGTATAGTATCTGGATGGATGTAATTTTTAAAATGATGTAAAAAAAAATGAAAAAAAATTGACGAGAAAAATTAAAAAAAAATAGGACAGGTGGGGCTCGATCCTAGGTATTTTCACCTCTTTAGACTGCTCGTTTCCCAAATGAACCACCATGACTTTATGTTTGACAGCGAAAAATTGGGATTGTATTCAACGTAAATTTTAAAAAAAATTTAGAGCCCGAAAACAGGGGTAAAACGTCATTTTTTAAAAATAAAACGATTTTTCTCTCCCAAAATATATAACTGACGATATATATGACTGGCCCGTTGGCGCAGTGTGTAGTGATCCTGCGTTCAGCTCCGTGAGTCGCGGGTTCGATTCCGCCGAGGGCCAACAATTTTCTATAAATGAATTTGTTGGTCTTTGAGCCTGGGTTATACACCCTGGCTATATGGATTTAAGTATATATTTCAAATTATATAACTATATTTACCAGTTGTCTGTCACCCATAGCATAACACAAGTATTAAGTTACTTACTTTAGGGACGGATGACCGTGTGTGTAAGTGCCCCATATATTTATTTATTTAATCATATAACGTTCAATAAATATAATTATTTCCAGTCCATAAACTTACATATACGTGTCTGTATGTGTGTGCGCGTGTGTGTGTGTGTTTGTGTGTGTGTGTGTGTGTGTGTGTGTGTCTAATAAAGTAATATGATGCGACTGTGTGTCACAATTGGTTGAATGCCCTGTTACTATCCCACTGCTGAGCATAGGCCTCCTCTCTCCAATATCAATTGTCAGGTTAAACATATCCCCAGAATTCTGTAGATATATGCAGGTTTCCCCACGATGTTTTCCTTTACCACAACGCGTGCGATAAATTTCAAATATCAATTAAAGACAAGTTTTGACAGAAAAACCTTAAACCCGTCGCATGTTCTGATCGCTGGGCTATCGAAGTTTTTCATTTTAATATTTACATTTTAAATAAATTCAAAAGTGCATTTAATTTGTTTAGATTTTCAGGCAGCTAGGACGGGCCATCTATCATGTCTTGCTTCGTACAGCGTGATGCATTAGCTCTCTATTGAATAACCGAGCTGCATCAATATCGCCTCCCTGGGATATTGGAAGATAAACTCTGAGAGAGATTCCTTTTTATTTACATTTTAAACGGTTTTATTATATGCTTACTTGCTATACCAGCTTCGCCCGCGTGGAAATCAGTCGTCATCTTCCTGCCATTATGCCACTTTAAGTGGGGTCGGCACAACATGTTATAAACATGTTGTCACATGATTTGGCTACGTATTTAACGACCGGCCGCCTGCCTGACGTCAACTTATCTTAGTCGTATTCTACGACGCCTCGATAAGAAAAAGGGGTGGTCTATTGTACTTAACCGGATACCACACGGTGAGTCAACTTACCATAGTCGCCTTTTACGACACCTCGGTAAGAAACGAGGGTGGTCTATTCTACTCAGCCGGATACAACACGGTGGGTCGACTTACCTTAGTCGCCTTTTACGATACCTCGGTAAGAAAAGAGGGTGGTATTATTCTATTCAGCCGGATACCACACGGCGTAAGAAGTATACAAATATGTATAGTAAAAAGAGGTCACATAACATTTCTCCATATTAATGTTATAAATGCGAAATGTCTGTCTGTAATTTTGCCAACTCTGACGCTACCCCTTTTTTTTTTAATCATCCTTTTTTTCTATTCTTCATTCCATTTTTCCAATCATCTTTTAGGCCTCCATCTAGTCACATATTCATATTTAACACTAGTTTGGTCACATGATTTTCATTCATTATCTATTATTTTCCACATATATATACAAGATTAACTCATTTAAATATTAAAAACTTGTAAATAAGACTTATGTCTGTGCCAGTCGATGCCTCTAAATTATCAGATTGTAATATTAACACTCATACATCATAGATTCCCAAGCGACAAGGGTACGTCTGACGAGGGTTCAAATCATAGATATTAATTTGTATACCGAAATGGTAACCGAGTTAGCGGCTTCTGCTAATTAGTTAGTCGAACTAATCATTTCAGGGGGACCCTGTGTCGTATTAATTAAACATGTGCGCAGTTTGCAGCGACTAATGATTTTACAAATATCCACACATATTGTAGTGTATGGATCAGAATGTTGGGCAATGAAAAATATGGATGAAAGAAGAGTACATGCAAATGAGATGAGAATGTTAAGGTGGATGTGTGGTGTGACAAAACTGGATAAAATACGAAACGAGTATATAAGGGGAAGTCTGAAAGTTGCGCCCATTATAGAAAAGAAGAGAAGTGCAAGATTGAGATGGTATGGACATGTAATGAGGAGTGATGAAAATCATGTGACCAAACGAGTGCTAAATTTGAATGTGGATGGATATGTGCCTAGAGGGAGGCCTAAAAAGAGATGGTTGGATTGTGTGAAGTATGATATGGATATAAAAGGTTTGGCGCCAGAGTTGACGAATGATAGGACAGAATGGAAGAGAAAAACATGTTGTGCCGACCCCACTTAGAGTGGGATAAGGACAGGGAAATATATATTGTAGTGTACGGGGACGCCGTGTGTGACGCTGAATAGAATAGTACCAACCTCATTTCTTACCGAGGTGTCGTAAAAGGCGACTAAGGTAAGTCGACCCGCCGTGTGGTATCCGGCTAAGTAGAATAGAGAAACCGCATTTCTTACCGACGTATCGTAAAAGGTGACTAAGGTAAGTTGACCCACCGTGTGGTATCCGGTTTAGTAGAATAGACCACCCTGATTCTTACTGAGGTATCGTAAAATACGACTGAGGTAAGTTGATGTCAGGCAGGAGGCCGGTTGTAAAATACGCAGCCAAATCATGCTTATAACATGTTGTGCCGACCTCACTTAGAGTGGGATAAGGGCAGGAAAATGATGTTGGACCTCGGTGGGTATTGCGACCCAAGTTACTTTTAAACCCTTGTAAATACTGTATCATGTAAATCCTTAAAACGGTTTAATGTGTAACGGAATCGTGCAAGTTCACATAATATCTCTAAATTATAAATTTGAACTTACGGAATACATATTAGCTGCGAAAGTTCTACAAAGTGAAGATACATAGCGAACTTGAATCGCTTCGTAAGTCAGTTTAGCGGAACTAATGAAACTTTCTACTTGGATTTTGAATTTCTTGGCTAACCTACTTGGAAACAAAAAATATTACTATAGAAAATTATAGATAATGAATGTCAATCATGTGACCAAACGAGTGTTAAATATGAATGGATATATGGCCAGAGACTGGCGTAAAAAGAGATTTTTATTAATTTTTATTTATATTAATCAATGATAAGATGATTCGATTATAGTATGCAAATAAAAAAGTAGGGTCAGTGTTGACAAAATGACATACAAACAGACATTTATAGTATTAATATGGAGAAGACTATGTGATCACTTTTTACTGTATTCAAATTCAAAATATTCTTTATTCAAATAAACTTTTAAACAAGTGATTTTGAATCGTCAACTCTACTGCTGGTTCGGAAAGCTGTTCCTACCGAGAAGTGCCAGCAAGAAAATCGGCGGTTGCTCTTTTTAAAAATATAATTCTGATTACTAGTTGCATAGTTACTAGTTACAAGACAGTAATGACTGTATGCAATACAGTCATTACTGTCTATCTTGTTGTTTGTTTTGAGACAGTAATGACTGTATTACATACAGTCATTACTGTCTTGTACAGGGTCGAAACGAGCTATATCAACATATTCTTATCTTCTAAGTAATCCTTAACAGTGTAGTAAGTAGGCTTTCTGAATCAGCGTCTTTTTGACAGCGTTTTTAAACTGCTGTAATGGCAAAGCTAAAATTGATTGCGGAATTTTAGTATTGAATCTTATACCCAGACCCACAAACGATTTACGTACTTTATTATACACATCACTTATCGTTTTATAATTATTTTTATTTTATGTACAAAAATTAAATTGCTTAAAATATACAGTGAAGCAAATCCGCCGTGTGGTATCCGGTTGAATAGAATAGTACCACCCTCTTTTCTTACCGGGGTATCGTAAACAGCAACTAAAGTAAGTCGACCCGCCGTATGGTATCCGGCTGAGTAGAATAGACCACCCTCATGTCTTACCGAGGTGTCGTAAAAGGCGACTAAGTTAAGTTGTCTAACCGTGTGGTATCCGGTAAGATAAGTTGACGTCAGACAGGCGGCCGGTCGTAAAATACGTAGCCAAATCATGTGACAACATGTTTATAAGACGTTGTACCGACTCCACTTAGAGTGGGATAAGGGCAGAAAGATAATAATACAGTAAAGAAAATGTAAGAATACCTATTTCCTTAAACTTCTCTCGCAGGGAATCACGCGGGCTTAATTTGTAAATACGTACATATTTTTGCAATGTGTATTTGCATATATATTTATTTGCATATATATCATTTAAAAATCGAAGGGACATTTTGTTCAATCTATTTGAGAAACACGATGAGAACTGATAGATTTCCGTACGTAACCGAAAAACGAATTCGAAAAATACGTTTGCAAAAATCCACCTGCTAACGGATGATCACTATCGCAAAATCGTATTGTCGCAATACGAAACGAATAGAACACATGGATCGGCAAAGAAAAAAATGTGAAAAGCTTTAAATCGTTATTTTAATACAAAAGTAATACAATGGTTTTTTAATATAAGTAGCGGCCTGTTACTATCCCACTGTTGAGAATAGGCCTCTTCTCTCTGTTTTTGGAGGGAAGATTGGAGCTAAGACCTACCACGCTGCTCCAATCCGGATTGTTAGGTTACACATATCTCTAGAATTCTCTAGAGATATGCAGGTTTCCTCACGATGTTTTCCTTGACCGAAAAACGTGTGATAAAGAGCAATTATCATTAAACACATAAGTTTTAACAGAAAACTCATTGGTGTCTGCCCGGGTTTGAATCTGTGACCTCCTCGAAATATTTTTAATATTGCGTAATAAACATTGTAACTTAGAATGATATGATCTACTATAATTGTTACTAACTACATGATTAATATGACTTTATTGGAATTAGGTGTTACTTTGCGGAGATCCATAATGCATCATCATCCTCCTGCCCTTATTCCACTCTAAGTCGGGTCGGCACATGTTTTAAGCACGTTGTTACATGATTTGGCTAGTTATTTTACGACTGGCCGCTTACCTGACGTCAACTTATCTTAGTCGGCTTTTATGATACCTTGGTAAGAAAGGAGGATGGTCTATTCTATTCAGCCGGATACCACATGGCGGGTCAACTTTCCTAAATCGCCTTTTCCGACACCTCGGTAAGAAATGAGGGTGGTATATTCTACTCAGTCGGATACTACCCGCCGGTCAATTAAAGCTTCAATTTAATCGAATTTTGTCTATTTTGGTCCATCGGATGTCTGCCGTTAAAGTATAACAATCAGACGGACAGACTTTAGGTTTTATAAAAATAGAATGGATGAATTAAAAGACTCATAGAATCATATATTGCGAATGCACATTTCCATAGTTATATTTTTGTTTTCCACACAGTACTGAAATTCAGTATTTAATTACAAACTTTCATTAGTTCCTGTAAACTGACTTATAAAGTGATTTGAGTACGCTATTTATCTTTACTTGCAAAACTCGTGCGATTTATTTATATTGTAAAAGTTACTTAGAATTCAACATCTTGTTGTGACGTTCTAGGGGCCTTGGTTCTCACTTTTTAAATTCCACTTTAAATTTCATTAAATTCATTAAATATTAAGAGCCAGTTTCTTATTTCTTTACGTGTTTATTGAATCTCATATTTTATAAATGTATAGAGATAAAAAAACTAGTGTTTTAAGGAATGAATTCGTTACATGTATGTATTTAGCATGTAACGAATAGCATATAACGAGTAGTATGCAGATATCGATTAACAGTCTTGTCTTGCCTTATCTTGTCTTGTCTTGTATCGTCTTGTCGTGTCTATGGCTTTCAGGTGTATCGATTGGTTACAAATTATTTTAACATGTCGCGTAGCATGAAGCACTCACATTTTTTTAACTCATGATTTAAACCAAAGAGTTTTCTATTGAATACTTGAACAAGAGTCAGTTTTACCCTTAGGAAAGTTATCATTTTAGTGAAAAATTTCGCATAAAAATGATCAGTTTTAAATATTAGTTTACTTCACAATTTGAAAAGAAGATGTTATATTTTTACTAAGTTATGAGTTTGTTTAATATGTATTACGATTGTATCGAAAACTTCCTAATATCACTAATAAAACACTATGACTTATGTTGTAGTAAAGTAATCCTCTGTTCGTGTAAGAGCGTCTGATGCATATCAAGCAAGCACAAAAAATACATACTTACAAGCACAAAAAAATTACAATTGTTACCTAGTTTCTTGGCTTAGACCCGAACTACTCGTAGGTTAAAATACCGGCCCACATGATCGAGTCTTCGATCGAGAGAACTTTAGCCGTAAGGTATCCGGCTGAGTAGAATAAACCAGCCTCATTTCTTGCCGAGGTATCGTAAAGAGGACTAAGGTAAGTTGACCCGCCGTGTGGTATACTGATGAGTAGAATAGACCACAATCATTTCTTACCGAGGTGTCGTAAAGAGGACTAAGGTAAGTTGACTCGTCGTGTGGTATCCGGTTGAGTAGAATAGACGACTCTCTTTCTTATCGGGGTGTCTAAAATACGACTAAAGTAAATTGATGTCAGGTAGGCGGCAGATTCTAAAATATCTAGCTAAATCATGTTTATAACATGTTGTGCCGACTCCACTTAGAGTGGGAAAAGGGCAGGCTAATGATGAATGATGATGATGTTCTTAACTTAAAAGTTAAATATAATAATAAATTTGTTATGATTATTAATTTTACCAAGTTGAAACAATATGTTGAAGAAAGAAAAACATTTTAACTGCGGAAGGTATGTGATTTAAAATAAATAGAGTTATAATTTTACCATAAAATTAACGCAACATAAAACCGTGATAAATTTTTGCGCAATTTTATATCAAAGAGAAAACAAAATGAGGATCTACTTTAGAAAGAATAATTATGAAATAATTATAACGTACATTTTTATATTTTCTTTTTCAATGCAAACAAGTTTTGAATCTAGTGAGAGGATAAAATTAACGGGTCAGCGAGCATCTGTCTCTAATGTTATTTGTGAGTTCGTATACAAGTATTTTCCCCACTGATCGGACTAAAAAAATACGGCCTGCACAAGATAAATCAGCAAAGGCATTTAAACGAAAACATCGTTTAAAATATGGGTCCCAAAGGCCTATAGTCGCATGTTTCCAAATGACCGATGCTCGTTTAAACAGTGTACGTAAAGATAGGTTCAGACCCATCGAATATGTATAACCTCTCGAGTTTGTCTGTCTTTGTGGACGACTGTAATCAAATCGGACTCAAATTCTGTAGCATGTGTTGATTCACGTTGTAGAAACGAACCCGATGGATAAGAAACTCGCGATAGATGTCGATGATATTTAAGAAATTGATTTTCAAGTTTGTTAAATACAATTTTGTCATACATCATGAATAGTTTTTGCAGACAATTAAAGTGAATACCTTTTTTAAAATTTGATCCATACTACATTATTTATACTTTTTAAAAGCGTCGTTGTTAAGATAATTGAGGCCACGAAATGTAATATGTTAATAGTAGAGCGCATAAGCTCAAAAAGCAGCTTAGGACTTTGTCAGCAAATACTATCATAGCCCTTTTTAAGGAGAAAAGTATTAGCTTTACGAATAATAGATAATGTACCCTAAAAGTATTCCCATTAAACTATATCATATAGTGTAAGTAATACATATAAGCATATACCTGATGGACATCTTATACATATATAAAAATGAACGTTTATCTATATGTTCTTCATAGACCCCGAAACGGATGGACAGATTTAATGAAATTCTCAGAAAATCTTTAAATTGACCTAGCGTCCTGTAAAGTTTGGTGGCGTTCAGATAATGTTTTAAAATGTTGAGTTCTTTTTCTTTAGGAATTCGTAAATTAGACAGCTAAAGCAATGCATGGCTGGTTACGTATATATTACATACATCTGGTTAGAGCATGAGACTTTATACATTAACGATACTTGGTAATGTATAAAATCTTATTATGTTATTTAGAGGTGTATCTTTCTGCATTTTTATGGTGTTTTTATTAAACCCATAAGGGTAATTGAATTGTGTTTCCACTTTAACACTGAAAATACCTTTTATGGACGACATTGCGTTACGGTTGACATTCTATAATTATTAAGGAAACATGTATCACAACTTAAAGAGGATGCTCAAGTAGATATTTTGCTATATTTTTAATATTATGCTTTTAAAACTTCCTGAGAGTTCTACAAATATATTAAAACCAAAATCAGCCAAATTGGTTGAACTGTTTTTGAGTTTTGGCATGACTATCAAACGTGGTTTTATTTTTAATCGCGTATCAAATAGTAACAAAATTCAAAAACTGTGTTTCTATGAGAAATAGGAATGTTAAAATACACATTCTTTTCAACAGCAATACCGGCAAAGCTCATAATTCAATGTTAGGTCATTCGTTTAAGAGAACTAAATCGTTTTTTATGAATTTCCTTATTCTAGCAATAACCCTTTTATTATCTCAAAACATGATTTTTGAGTTGTTTTGCTTAACAATGAAAACTGTTAACCCATTAATTATCTCAAAACATGATTTTTGAGTTGTGCCACTATTGCAGCCCATGAGCAATATATTGATTATAACGTTATCTTTGTATGTCGTGATTACAAACTTGTTTCCTTAATTAAATATAACATTTATAACATTTATGTATAAATTATTATTTATTTTTATTTTATATAATCTACAGCTATTTGCATAAAATATATATTAAAAAACTATTAATAAGGCCAAACTGATAACTGATAATTTTACATAAAATAAATTTTGCTCAACAGAATTTAGTAAAGAATGTACGAAAGTTGAATCACGTCGTTTATGCGCGCGCGCGTGTGTGTGTGTGTGTGTGTGTGTGCGCGTGCCCGTTCGCGTGTGCGTGTGTGTGTGTGTGCGCGCGCGTGCGTGCGTGCGTTCATGCGTGTGCGTGTGTTTGTGTGTCTAAGTGTTATTGACATATATAATTTGAAATTGCGTTATGGATTCAATGTAAATATAGGTTTCAACTTCAAAGGAGTGAAAATTATAGGGTAACTAGCTACGTATTAATTACTTTGTTTGCTTCAAAACAATCGAACTCAGCTTAATGAATCTGTGTTCTAATTCCCTGATGTTCTAGCTCGACTCTGTATGCACTACACTAGTACAAATCTTAATAGTAATTAAGGGAATACTGTTGGATTTAGAGTCTGAATTCTATTATTTACTCATGAAGCTATTTATACTTTTATGCTTAAGTTGCATGTGAGAAAAGTAGTTATAATATTATAATGTTGATATAATACGCGATCAGATCTTTTCGCGGATTATAGCAAGATATTATCATAACTTTTATATTATGGATCCACGCAAAGTAATGCGTAATTATTTAAAATAACTCGTAAAAGTAAAAAAGTAAAGACCTACCATCCCACCGCTGGATATAGTCTCCTCACCTTGTTTTTGGAGAGAAAGGTGGAGGTAAGACCACGCTGTTCCAATGTGGATTGGTAGGTTATATATATTCCAAGATTTTCTCTGCAGATATACAGTTTTCCTCACGATGTTTCCCTTTATCGAAAAGCGTGTGATAAATTACAATTATCAATAAGGCACATAAGTCTTAACAGAAAAACTCATTTGTACCTGCCCTGGGTTTGAACCCGTGACATCCTCGTAAAAGTCGCACGGTGCAACCGCTGGGCTAGTTTTTATTGACACTGACATATTCCTAAATAACTTTATTTGAACTTTGTATAAATTACCTAATGAAAAGCTTCATACCTTACATATTCGTAATCATTTACCTCTATTGATAATCATGTAGTAAAAATATCCTCAATTTTCTACAAAAACGATATATCGCTAGCCAGCGATGAGACCGTGTATTAAAGCTCATAAATTACTCGTATATATACCTATAAGGCTATAAGCTACCTATCCATATGGAAGTGTTTTAAGTCTAACGTTAAATATTTGTCTTAATTAGGAAAAAAAGGCCTTTACCCACTCGTCAAACTGGCCGCTACTCACTAATTAGCGATAAACGTACGGAGTATTGATCGTAAGTTAAAATTTATATCCTTTGTTACAGATTGGTGCATTAAAGGACTTTTACTTGCTCTCGCATCACGAAGTCCACAAGCGATCAACGGAACCGAGTCATGAGCATCATCACAAGTTGAACAACGAACCTGAGGTAAGTGTTTAAAGACTATATCGCCCTATTCAAATTCAAATTCAAGATATTCTTTATTCAAATAAACTTGTAAACAAGTGCTTTTGAATCGTCAACTCTACTGCTGGATCGGAAAGCTGTTCCTACCGAGAAGAGCCAGTAAAAACTCGGCGGTTGCTCCTTTGAAAATAAATAGGTAATTTTTATTACTTGTTACATTACTGACATTACTGTCTTGTACAGGGTCAAGGAATAGCTACATCCAGGCATTTTATCATCATCATCATCATCATCATCAAAGAATAAAGTCACATTTTCTATGCTTATACATGGTACATGTGACTTTATTGTTTGGATTGGCCGAGTTAATTGATTCTATGTACATTACTTGTAACATCATCCGCTGTTTGGTATCCGGCTAATTAAAATAGACCACCCTCATTTCTTACCGAGGTGTCGTAAAAGGCGACTAAGGTAAGTTTAGCCGTGTGGTATCCGGCTGAGTAGAATAGACCACCGTCATTTCTTGCCCAGGTGTCATAAAAGGCGATTAAGGTAAGTTGACCCGCCGTGTGGTATACTGATGAGTAGAATAGACCACAATCATTTCTTGTCATCATGTGTTATTTTGCTGCCTTAAAAATAATTTGTAATACTTTTATAGTTCATACTCCTAGACAGTACTATTCGTTCTTAAACCTGATACATGCAGAATTTGTGAAAACTACCCGCCACCAATTACACAACAATACACAAGCACTGCACACTTTCATAACCACAATCTCACCAATTGGTTCGCCCCGTAACCAAAGCATCGCGAGGAGATAGAAACCGTAACGCTTTGTGATTTTGTCGTGGACATGCGCAAAGTAAAGCCTAATTCTATATATTAGAGAAATGTTAACCCTTTACATTATTTTTATTTGGATAAGTGGGTTTTGGAATTTTCCAAATAATAAATTGTAAATATGAATTAGGCATATAAGTTTATAAGATTAAATACACAAATAATTTATATATTATACACATCGTTTATTGGAGTACCGTCTAAGGGATTGTATTGTATGCCTTTGTTCATCGCGAGAAAACCTTTGAGCTTAAATACTCGAGAGCCATTATCTATTGACCCTTGGCTTTGCGAAATTCGACTCCGACGGGTCAAGTACATGTACAAACTGCGGGATGTGAAGAGCTTTGACTTCTACTACGATATTGCGAAGAGAATTAACTCTTCGGAATGTATTATATATTAAATAGATGTACCTGCGGCTTTTCCCGCGTGGATATCATTGTCACTAAGTTTTTCGCACGTTTATTCCTTCATTTTATTCTGAGTTTAAAATATAAATTAAACCACAATGGGATTTGATTGGAATGGAATTTTAATTGAATTGGAATGAATGGAATTTTATTTGAAATTAAACACAGTCAAAAACAGTAGTTTCAAAAACAGAAGTCAGTAGTTGCAAAAAAATACTTCGATCGCTGTTCAACTTTACAGGATCATCCGCTGGGTCATCTGAAAATTGTATTACAATCGGGCTGTTTCTGAGTTTACAAAGATATACAGACAAACATTCATTATTATATATTATACTAGCCTTGTTTGTGGCTTTGCCTGCGTGAAAGTAAGTGTATTTCATTGAAATTTTAAAATTTAATTATGAAAAATGAAATTGATTACAAAAGTAGTTATTGTGAGTTAACCATAAGAGATAGAGAAATGCTGTCGCGGACTTTTTGCTTTATTTTTATTGATCTGCGATTCTCTAGTACATTACTTTAGTGTGTCTCTGTTCGTATGCAGCGCACGCAACTAAAGCTTTCAGTAGGCAAGTTAGTATACAACTGCGCGAGTCCTTCAATACAGTTTACATAAAACTTTTAACTTAAACCTTCCGGAGTAATCTTTAATCTGAATAATCTTTTAGTAAAACAGTATAAAAATCTGTTAAGTAGATTTTGAGAAAGTCGATCTAATACAGACAGACAGCTTTTGGGGACTTTGTTATATATATTTTTTTAAATATAAATTAATATTATAAATGCCTATGTCCAACAGAGGACGTCCATTGGTTTGAAAGAGAGAGAAGCTGGAAAAAAGTTAGGGCAGCTCATAATAAAAAAGCTTCCATTAAATTTCCCGGGTGACGTTGTTTCTTATTAAATATTTTCGTCATCCGGAATAATTCATATCCAACCTTACCCTGTTTTGTCTTTGAGCCGTAACTTATGCCGCTCTCATTTGGAGCGAAACAACTAAATCCCTCCCTTTGTCCCGGCGCCGGATGGTGTTGTTTTTATTTACTACTACACAATATCACTGAAAAAATTAGATATTCAGATTTTTGATAAGATATTTTTCTACCAAGGCGTGTTTTTATAGCTGCAATAATGTAAAAAATATGAACAAAATAATTTGTGAATTACTTGTGACGTACTGTTATCATTAGTTTCTGCTACTCACGATTTCACAAATTTAGATAGATTCACAAATTTAGATAAATTCTCAATGTGTGGTTTTAAGTAAGTTTTTTAAGTAAGTAGACAGAAAAGGATCAATCACTTACCTTTACAGGATCGGGACTCGATTCTGGACCCTCTGATTTTGGTAAAATCTAAATAGTTTTGGTCACTAAACACTGGTTTTTAGGAAATTGCTGTTTTTGCGCGTACGTTGCGTTTTGCGAGTTGCAATAAAAAATTTTCCTTTACACCGATCGGTTACTTTGATTTAACAGTAAGTTTTTATCCTACACGTTGTCCCGATATACCGCTTCTGGACTGCTCACAGTGGCACAACTAAAAAAATCATGTTTTGAGATGAATGGGCTTAAAGTTTTCATTGCTAAGGAAAATAAATATAAAATGGTTTAGTTTGCTTAAACAGATGGCCTATTATAGAATTATAACTTCTGCCGGTATTGCTGCTGAGAATAATGTGCATTTACACCTTTTAAATTTATTTACCAAAACACGTGCTTTTTAAGTTGTGCCGCTATTGAATATGTGACTAGCGGCCTTAAAAGAGATGTTGGTATTTTGATATGCATTTAAAAGGAATTATTTCCGATTCCGCAATAAGCCCGCCATTGCAAATTATGTTGTTTTTTTATTATTTTTATATGAATCAATGCAATAAAGAGATTACAAACAAACAAACAAGGAGTAGCGCCAGAGTTGACGAATGATAAGAGAGAACATGTGCCGAGCCTACTTAGAGTGGGATAAGGCGAGGAGAATGATGATTTTAAATAAATAAAATGGTCGCCCAATTTGATTTTCAAGCTTACGCTGTGAGGTAAGTTTATGACATTAGGTACTAACATAAAATTCTTTTGAAATTTAAATTCTTTCTCCCAAGAAAGTAAAGTGACGTTAAGTATGGAATACGTTATGAATAGCCCGCCTATGAGTAATATATACATGCTTATGAATAGGAAAGCGACTTTACACTAGAGTGCAACCGAAGTGCAGGTTTAATAAAGAAGGCTTGAAAAGGTTAACTCAAACATGTAGTTCTTTTGTAAGTAAAATATACTTCTTTCATAAATAAATAAAGATTTGTCTATTGATTATACGTGTAGAGGAAAAATAATATTATCGTTGAGTAATGTGGTGGTAAGAATATTTATTATATTTGAATCAGTTATTATAATTTAACTGAAACGCTCTTTTTCAGAAAAAAATATGCCAAACAAAAACTTTAATTGCTAGTTGTACCTGCGACGTCGTTCGCGATAAATTAAGCGTTTAAATATCTTCAATAGTAATTTTTTTTTCCCGGGTTCCTAAATTAAAACCGGTTTTTTTGTCCTATATGTCAACACGGTGCATAAGCTTGGATTTTACCAATATTCGTTAATATGGCCTGACTGGCCCATTGGAGCAGTGGGTTCAGCTCCACGGGTCGCGAGTTCGATTCCCGCCAACATTTTCTATAAATGAATTTGTTCTTTTCTATAAATGTTTGTCTTTAAGTCTTGGTGTATATCTGTATTTAAGTATGTATTTAAAAAATATATAAGTATATATTCACCAGTTGTCTCTCACCCATAAAACAAGTATCAAGTTATTTACTTTGGGGACGGACGATCGTGTGTGTAAGTGTCCCATATACATATTTATTATTTATTATTTAAATATTGGTATATAGATTAGTCGTGAAAACGTTAAACAGGCAGAAATACAGACTAATTTTAGCATTTATAATATTAGTAAAAATTTATTCAATACTAACTCGGTGTAATGTATTAATTCAAACATTTCAAAAATCAACTATGGCACGTTAACTTTGTTTTTAAGCTATAAAAAGCTTACAAAGCTACCAGGATTTCTAATAAATTGATGCCTATAAATAAAAAAATCCCAGACACTGTGATAGTGTCAATCTTAAAAACGCTTTTACCTAGCTTTCGGTACGTCCATATTAAAATGGAGCCCAAAAATTTACGATCAAAGCTAACAAAATCCATTCATTCCAAAACATTTTTAAGTCATCACAGTCACAACAAATCCATTCGGATTATAGGCTTACCCCCTTTGACGCTGCGACGTGATTTCGAACAAAATAATAGAGCTTAATCTACTCGTATATCAAATAGCGACGGGACATAGCTTAGTGTTAGCTAGAGATGGGCAGCTCGCGACCTACAGACAAGAAAGATATATAAGGTAAGTGCACTAGTAATTGACCATGTACTAATAGTTGACCGTTTTGTATGAATGTTTTAACAATAAGCGTTTTAATGTATAAAAACCGGGTATACTCACGTGTTATTTTATCGTATGAGTTTCCGCAGTTCCCGCCGCGATAACGCCGCGTAAAGAGCTCATGAATAAGAGCCCCGTATGGACTTAAAACTAGTCGGGCTCATCCGATAAAATAACACGTGAGTATAGCCGGTTTCTATACATTAATTATGAATTCCACTTACGATAGTTTAAATTCAAAAATAGGCATTTTGTTTTGCTAATAAAAAATATTAATTAATAATATTAAATTTTAAATGTTAAACAATGGACTTCAGTTCTGAGGTTTAAGGCAATTGCTAATAGATGACAACAGGTAATTATAAATTTATTTTTTATTAGCTACAACAAACAAAACGCTTATTATTTAAAATTTCATACAAAACGGTCAACTACTAATACATGGTCAATTACTGGTGCCCTTACCTTATATCTTTGCAAAAGATATAATCACTCTGTAGCTTGCATGTGTTTCAATTAAATCTCTAAACTTTACATTTAAGAGTCAATTTTCGTGATATTTTACGGCTCGTTCAGAGTTAGAGAGACAGAGATGGATTTATATAGCAACTTCCACTCGAAAGAGAGAGACAGACAGTTATAGCATTTTGTATTAAAAGCGCCGAAGATATCTATACTAATATTACAAAGAGTAAAAATTAATATGTATGTTTGTAATGTTTTCACACAAAACCTACTGGACCGATTTCAAAAATTCTTTCACTATTGAAAAGCTGCATCGTTACTGAGCAACATACGCCATATTACATTAAAAAAATAGGGATCCGTAATAAAATTGTAATGAGGTGTAAAAAATTTAGTCATAAAAAATCTGTCATCGCATGCGCTGCGGAAACTGTTGATGATATATTTGACAAAAATAAATCTATAGTCCGACTTAGTATACTTTCCATTGCCGTGAGATCGGTATGTACGCGGCTGAAACCGCGGGCTATTAGTAGTAAAGAATATATTTGTAATCTTAGCTGCCTTATTCTCTCACTGAGGCGCACTGAGCTTAATGAGTTCAAGATATAAAAGAGTAATATATATATCGCAAGGCCGAAAAGATATAAATCGTTCTTTTCTTGTCAGGGATACATGTTGCCCATCTCTAGTGTTAGCGCATCGAGATATTTGATAACAGAGCCGGTAATGGCTAAGCTTAATTGGAACACATGTATGACGCGGTACGACACGCCGCGAACGTGTTCGGCGGATTTGATTAAAACGTTGCCGTGGGTATTTTTGTTTGGCGAGTGTATCGAGCTAACTCATCCCAGTCTGTTTCATCGCTAAACCGACAAAGACTAAAATTAACGGCTGAAATTAACGATTTTTAATTTTCTTATTATTTTTATTAACCGATTTTCTAAATATTCATCGATTTTTAATTAATTATTATATTGATTACTCGCTTTTTTATTCTTTTCTGTTCAATTTCTCCTTTTTCTTGTTTTCGATAAATATTTGATTCAAATTTTGTAAACATCTTTTGACTGGCCCGTTGGCGCAGTGGGTAGTGACCCTGCCTTCAGCTCCGCGGGAGGCGGGTTCGATTCCCGCCGAGGGCCAACATTTTCTATAAATGAATTTGTTGGTCTTCGAGCCTGGGTGTATATTTGTATTTAAGTATGTATTTAAAACTTATATAAGTATATATTCACCAGTTGTCTGTCTACCATAACACAAGTATTAAGTTGCTTACTTTGGAGACGGACGACCGTGTGTGTAAGTGTCCATATATTTTAAAAATTGATTATTTAGTCATCTATTTTATTCTCTACAGAAAATTACATCGCTAACAAAGACCCCGATTGATTACGGAATCGACAAAGAACTCGCGATTCATTAATGTCATTGACATAACTTTGATATTGACTTAACATATCTCAGATTTATGATAGGAATCAGGTTTTCAGCGCACAGTACACTGCAGTGGCCAATCCGCTTAAAAAGCGTGGTAATTATTGGAATCTATCTTCACCAATAATTCTTCATTTCCAACTGTTGGACCTCTTTTGTAAGACACATGTCTCTTCATAATATTTCACACGAACTTGCACCGCCCCTATCCAGCGACTCCTTGAGAAAATTTCGTGATCGTAAATCTGCTAAGAGTAAGTGAAGAATCTATCAATGGTTGCGCCTTAAAGGGCGGAGAAGTCTCCAGCTATCTTGGACCGAACTCCCATCGGCTATTTGGGCAATTCAAGACCGAAAAAATCCTATTTGTTAGTTAGATATGAATAAAAGGCGTTGAATAAAAATTATTTGAAAGCACGTCACGACCCTTGTCCTTTTGATAGAAATAGATGACCTTTCCGTAAACTTTACTTTCTCATTCCATGTCTAGTTTTTAATAAAGAAACAAAAGGGTCTTCCTATATTTTTTTTCTGATTTGTTATGAAATCGGAAACTTTCTAGGGACGGACGGCACAATATACGAGTATACATATCTTTAATATTTAAATGAGTTAATCTTGTATGTATGTACATATATATATATTTTCGGAATCTCAGAGGCTCCAACAATTTTGCTAAAATTCAGCATGTGGGAGGTTTTGAAGGAGAGAAATCGATCTAGTTATGTTTTATCTGAAAAAAAAAATCCGTTTTATCCCTGTTTTTGGGCTTTAAAATATACTCATTTAATATTTAAGAATTAATTTTGAATTTATTGAATTTTTGTAAGGAGTGATATTGATATAAGATTTAATTCAAAAGAATTGTGTTTTATCAATAAGTTGAAAAACTCCGTAGGTATTAGTTTATTGAGCCTCTGAGCCTAGGTGCTTATGACATATATAAATAATGTATGAAGAGTGAACTCCTTCCGCCGTGTGGTATCCGGACGAGTAGAATAGACCACGCTCTTTCTTACGGAGGCGTCGTAAAAGGCGACTAAGGTAAGTTGACCCGCTGTGTGGTATCCGGCTGAGTGGAAAAGACCATCTTCATTTCTTACCGAGGTGTCGTAAAAGACGACTAAGGTAAGTTGACCCGCCGTGTGGTATCCGCCTGAGTGGAATAGACCACCTTCTTTTTACCGAGGCGTCGTAAAAAGCAACTAAGGTAAGTTGATCTGCCGTGTGGTATCCGGCTGAGTAGAATAGACCACCCTCTTTTTTACCGAAGCGTCGTAAATGACGACTAAGATAAGTTGACCTGCCAAGTGATATCCGGCTGAGTAGAATAGACCACCCTCTCCTCACCTCTCTCTTATCGGGGCGTCGTAAAAGCGACTAAGGTAAGTTGACTCGCCGTGCTATATCCGGCTGAGTAGAATAGACCACCGTCATTTCTTAGCGAGATGTCCTCAAAAGCGACTAAGGTAAGCTGACGTCAAGCAGACAACCGGTCGTAAAATACGCAGCCAAATCATGTGACAACATGTTTATAAAATATTTTGCCGAGCCTACTTAGAGTGGGCAGGAGTACTTGATGATGATGATGTACCAAGAGTAAATTCCAGTAGTGTATCGAGCTTATATAGGCATTTAAAATATCTTTCTATTATGTGTTCTGATAAATATAAACGTTTCTTCAACGCAAAATAATTGTCGAAGAGTATAAAAAGAAAGACATCTAACAATGGAGACGTACGCCCAAGTTGTTCCAATACCGCATCGCGACGCTTCCTATCCGTTCGAACGTTAACTTCGTCTCACAAAAGAAAACTATCATTGTTGGTGCAAAGTTGTAAGTCGTGTGCACTAAACTGTATAAGGGGACGCCGCGTCCGAGTTTCACAATGGAAGCAATAATATATGAGTTATAAACTTAAAACTGAGTAGGAAATAAAAGAGAAGAACTTTTATCAAACATAATAATAGCACTGTGATAATAATATTTTTTATCGCATGAGAATGGTACATATAATGATGTAACACAACATTTTCTGCCATTTCGGCGTGCAAAAGTAACTAATAAAATATATCTAAAATAAAAATAAGTACCTGGCTGACCGCGCCTTGTTTGGTAATTTTTAAAATAATGTAAAAAAAATAGAAAAAAAAAAAAAATTAAAAATCACTACATATTATAAAACAAAGTCGCATTCTTTGTCCATATATCCCTATGTACGCATAAAACTTTAAAACTACGCAACAGATTTTGATGCGGTTTTTTTAATAGATAGAGTGATTCCAGAGGAAGGTTTGTACGTATAATAACATTCAATACAGAGTAAAGAAATACTGTAATTTTTGAGGTTTTTGTAAATAATTACATTTTTTTCCGCTTAAATTGCAAACGCAGGCTAAACCCTACGAGATTTATCAAAATAATGTACTAAGTATTTGTACACCTTGAAAAGGTCTACAGAAAAGTCCGCGATGGTATATGTCTATCTCTTATGGATAACCCACTATAGCATTTTTTGTCATTTACTTTTTACGAAAAATAATGCCTTATTTTTGAAGCAATTTTTATACAATACAGCATTAATCCTTATCCAATTAAGTACCTTAAATAAATAGTTGATTTAATATAGATCGCCCGCCGCCCGCCGCGCCCTATAACACTTCGACTTTAGCAGCGATGTCGCTCTTTCAAGAGTTTGTTTAAAGACATTTTGTAATTAATTGTAAAAATAAAATACATAGGGAAAAATTTAAAAATAAATACGCAAATATATACTATATGAATTTAGATATTCAAAGATAGCAGGAAATCTTCTTGGAATAGGGAGAGGGAAATTGTTTTTCTCCAAATTTAACTCTTGCGGGTCACGGGCAGTAATGAATAAATCAAACTACTGGATCGATTTTAATTTTTTTTTTTCACTGAGTGACATGGGCTATATATTTTATACCCGTGCGAAGCAGGGGCAGGCCGCTAGTAATTAAAAAAAAATAATAAATAATAAGAAAAATGAAAAAATAATAGGGCACGTGGGGTTCGATCGTTTCGCCCAGAAACCAAAAGGTACATCAATAGAATAGGCTCCACGACAAAATCGTAATGTAATCGTAAGTTCTCTAAAAGAAATACCAAGTCGCTCGTTATATAGCTAAATATAGATTACCATCATCATCCCCATTATCCTTTGCCCTTATCCCACTCTAAGTGGGATCGGCACAACATGTTATAAACATGTTGTCATATGATTTGGCTAACTTTATAACGACCGGCCGCCTGCCTGACGCCAACTTACTAATTTACTTATACTTACCTCGTATTTTACAACAGCTTAGTAAGTAAGAGTGGGTTAACTTACCTTAGTCGCCTTCTACGAAATTTAGATAAGAAATGAGGATGGTCTATTGTAGTCAGCCGGATACCGAACGGCGGAAAAAAGAATTACAATGTATCCTAAGTTAATTGAGCGTCATTTTTAAATTAGGTCACTTTAATACTAAATTGTGCGCTACTAAGAGTGTATTTCCGATTACGACTGTCAGATTTCAGTGCCAATACGAAAACCTTGCCTATCTTGAAACATAAAAAATAATATAAAGCTCAGATTTTTGCAATGGCCCGCAGCGATTGTCCGTGCTCATGTACGGAATTTGCCAAATGGCCTTGGCTACTGACCGGGCCTCGTTAATACCTAAATAAAAGTTGACTAGTTGAACTGGTATAAATTAAATAAAAAATTGTATAGAAGCTATGATTAGCAAGTTTTCAGATTGATCCTTAAGCACTGAGGGATTTTTAAAGCCTTCCTTTCGTGCGACTTCACGAAATCTACCCATCACAGTCAGATTCCACGTCTATTTTCACAAAAATGAACTTACCTAAACGGTCCGTAGTCGTGCCAGATATATATACTGCCTGTCCCCGTCGGGCGGTGATGACCCATAATGGGTTTTCCTGACAATAAAAAAAAGATATGTATATATATATATATATAGTTATATTGTACTCTCCTTGGATTTTAGCTGCAAGGAATTCCCTATTGAATAAAGCCGCCTATAAGAGGAATAGCAATAAATAATATTATGGAAACGGCAAAATTTAAAGCTTTCCTTGCGTGCGCTAAGTAAACGGTAGAAGTTATTTAAATATCATGTACTACAACATTTTTCCCCTAAAAAAAATATGTCCGCGACAGCATACGAGTATGTCTAGGTTTTAAGGTTAACCCACTTTAACCATTATTAGTATGGTTGTTTTATATTATACAAAGATAATAAAGAGGATAAAATAAAAATCTAAATCTAATAACAAAATATTTACTACATTGATTTAATCAAATCCACGTTACACGTCCACAGACATGTCACGTCGTGTTAAACACGTGTTCCAATTAATTCTCGTTACATTCGGCTCCGTTATCAAATATCTCGTTGCACTAACAATAAGCTGGTCTGTCGTTATTTCACATGTCCATAGATTACGATTCGTTATTTTGTCCCTTCGTTGCTTTAATAAAAAAGGCATATAATTTTTACGAAACTGAGTAATAATGGAAACATTATTTTGTTGAATTTTATAATAAAAAAAGAATTTTTCTTTAGCTTATAAATTATTTGGATTATAATTCGCATTTCACTGTTTTTAAGACGTTTTTGTGACAAGTTCAATAACTAAATGTATTTTGTTGTACATAATCTTATGTCCTTTCCTGCCGTGTGCTATCAGGCTGAGTAGAACAGACCACCTTCATTTATTACCAAGGTCTCTTAAAAGCCGACTAAGGTAAAATACCTACCCAAATCATGTTTATAACATGGTGTGCCGACCCAACTCAGAGTGGGATAAGGGCAGGAGAATGTTGAGTCTTGTTTGCGTCTGCGATTTGGTGTCTAACTTTATTGCGTCGTTCTTTTCCTGTACTACTCAATTTAATTATAATGTAATAATTTCATTAAACTCTTAGTTATTTTGCTTTAAACGAATCCTACATACATATGTCTTTATGTATTTGCACTAAATGGGTTTCCATGACTGCGTTTTAATAAGATTCATTGGGAAATTGGTTTTCGTCCATTGTGATTTAAAGCCGAGTAATTTTATTTATCAGTTGCGATGGTTTTAGCTCAGATTAAAAGGTTTTTGTAGCATCGTATCTATTCATTAGAATGCTAAATTGAATATTTGAGTTTAGCTTATCCTTCGTATATTTGTATATAGCTTTCAAAGATTAATTAGCATGTAAAAAATATTGAGTTTGCCTAATTAGTTTTGAAGCAATTCAGGTGTTGTTACGTTTGATATTGGTACTTGCACTTGCTTACTTAGTTTTCAAATCTGATTTCGTAGATTCATATCTATTCATTACCATGCTAAATGATATATTTGAATTTAGCCTATTCGCCCCATCATCCTCCTCCTGCCCTTATCCCACTCTAATTGGGGTCGGCACAACATGTTATAAACATGCTGTCACATGATTTGGCTGCGTTTTTACGACCGGCCGCCTGCCTAACGTCAACTTACCATAGTCGTATTTTACGACACCTCTGTAAGAAAGGGGGTGGTCTATTTTACTAAACCGGATACCACACGGTGGGTCAACTTACCTTAGTCGCCTTTTACGACACCTTGGTAAGAAATGAGTTTGGTCAATTCTACTCAGCCGGATACCACACGGCGGGTCGACTTACCTTAGTCACCTTTTACGACACCTCGGTAAAAAATGAGGGTGGTACTATTCTATTCAGCCGGATACCGCACGGCGTTTTCGTATCTATTCGTTATAATGCTAAATTGAATATTTAAATTTAGCCTATTCTCCGCATATTTTTATATAGCTTGTCATATACTAATTATTCGCATGTCAAAAATTTGGGTTTGCCTATTAGTATGAAGCAATCCAGGTTTTGTTACGTTCCATTATGGTATGCACTTGCTTACTTTCATTTACTCAACATTTGCAGTATAAATAAAATTTTATTATTTTCGCTCCTTAAATACTTCGATAAAATTCATTTTCTGCAAAAGTTTAGTGAACTAGTAACTTGGACTTAAGTTTTCTTTTGTAAAATAAAGTTGGGCGACTGAATGGATCGGAAACATTGTGATACGGCATTTAAGCGTCTTTCGCGGTCGCGTTCATTGTTAAACAGTTTCAAATAAATACTATTTTCTTCCTTTAAATGCGAAAAGAAAACTTGCCGCATCATTCTTTTTTATATTTTATTCTTGGCAAATTGACAAGTTTTCTCACTGGCAACCCCATGTGACAAGTGGGAAATGTAATAAATAAAACAAAGTGATGGAATTGAAAAGAATTTATAAAATTAGGCGTTACTTTCCGGAGGTCCATAATATAAAACTAATGAGAATATTATTTTGCTTTAATCCGCGATAACAGAAAACAGTAATGCTAAATGTAGAGTGTAATATTCGTTTTCATACCTTATACAATACACAAGCACTGCACACATTCCCCACCACAATTTCATCAATTGTTTCGCCTCGTAACCGAAGCATCGTCAGGAGATAGACTCCACGACAAATACGCAAAGCCACTGAACTAAAAATTTGGTAGTGATTATTTAAACTAACACATTTTTAATGTTAACTCATAGATGATTGCTGAAGGGTTGTATGTACTTGCAAATCATTTGTAAAGATCTATATTTAGATCCAACGATATAAAACGATAGTTGATGTAAATAATAGACAAAGTAGGAACCGACATAATCTTGTGGCTCCTGCTTTGCGCCTTGCAAAAGTACGTAAGTTGTTTGTTGGTCAAAAATCAAAATCAAAATAATCTTTATTGAAATAAGCTCTTACAAGCACTTTTGAATCGTCAAGGATCAATATGATTAATAAAGATACAACTGGTTCGGAATGTTGCTCTTACCGAGAACTGGTTTGGGTATAAGATTCTATAATAAAATTTCACTATCAATTTTAGCTTTGTCATTAGATACAGCAGTTTAAAACACTCTTAAAAAGAGCCTCATACAGAAAGCCTACTATACTGTTGAGGATTACGTAGATTTAAAAAAAAGTGTGGATAGTTACTCTTTCGACCCTGTACAAGACAGTAAAGATATAATGTTACTGGTAATAAGAATTATATTTATGAGCAACCGCCGAATTTTTGCTAGCTCTTCTCGGTAGGAACAGCTTTCCGAACCAGCAGTAGAGTTGACGATTCAATAGCTCTTGTTTACAAGTTTACTTGAATAAAGAATATTTTGAATTTGCATTTTGAATTACAGTCCTAGTCGTGTGGTATCCGGCTAATTAGAATAGTACCACCCTCATTTCTTAGCGAGGTGTCGTAAAAGGCGACTTAGGTAAGTCGACCCGCCGTGTGGTATCCGGCTGAGTAGAATAGTACCACCGTCATTTCTTATCGAGGTGTCGTAAAAGGCGACTAAGGTAAGTTGACGTCAGGCAGGCGGCCGGTCGTAAAAACGCAGCCAAATCATGAGACAGCATGTATATAACATGTTGTGCCGACCCCACTTAGAGTGGGATAAGGGCAGGAAGATGATGAGATGATGATGAATAGTAAAAACAGCGTCCAAATTGGATCAGCGGTGTCCAAGATTAGCGGGAACAAACGCACAGAGATTTGACATCTTAACGATTTTATTCATCATTCTCCTACCCTTATCCCACTCTAAGTGGGGTCGGCACAATATGTCTTCTTTTTCCATTCTCCTCTATCATTCGTCAACTCTGGTACCACTCCTCTAACATGCATATCATTTTTCACACAATCCAACCATCTTTTTTTCGGCCTTCCTCTAGCCATACATCCATCCACATTCATATTTAAAACTCTTTTGGTCACATGATTTTCATCCCTCCTCATTACATGACCGTACCAACTTAGTCTCGCACCTCTCATCTTTTCTGTAATGGGCGCAACTTTCAGACTTCCCCTAACATACTCATTACGTATTCTATCAAGTTTTGTCACACCACACATCCACCTTAACATTCTCATCTCATTCGCATGCACATTTCTTTCATCCTTTCCTTTTATTGCCCAACATTCTGATCCATACATTACGACAGGTCTAATGACCGTTTTATAAATTTTCCCCTTTAGTTTAAGGGGCATTCGAGGGTCACATATTGTTCCTGAGACCTGTCGCCACTTCATCCATCCCGCATTCATTCTATTTCTCACATCGCGATCTACTTCACCGTTCTTCTGGAAAAGCGAACCAAGGTACCGAAAGTCGGAGCAGACTGGCAAAACAACACCATTTAAGGTAATTGGTGAAAAATTGGAGGTACCACTAAAATCACAGTGCATGTGTTCGGTTTTGGCCAGATTGATTTTTAAACCGTCTTTCTCCAATTTTTCTTGCCATTTTACAAATCTGTTCTGGACCTCGGTTGCATTTTCACCGACAATTACAATATCATCGGCAAATAGCATACACCAAGGAGCCTCCTCTTGAATGTCAGCTGTAAGTGCGTCCATCACAAGGAGGAATAAGAAGGGACTTAAAGCCGATCCTTGGTGTAAGCCTACGGCCACATCGAAATTGTCAGTTACTCCGGCTTCAGATCGGACATGAGTTCTAGCTCTATCATACATAGATCTTACAATTCGTACATACTTTCCAGGCACTCCTTTCTCTTTCAGACTCCACCAAAGAACGTTACGGGGAACACGGTCGTATGCTTTTTCCAAGTCTATAAAGACCATATGTAAGTCCTTACGCGCACGCCGGTATTTCTCACACAACTGGCGTAAGGCGAAAATAGCATCCGTCGTACTCGACCCTGGCATAAAACCGAACTGATTCCTGGTTACCTTACACTCCTCTCTCATTCTTCGCTCAATTACTTTCTCCCAAACTTTCATACTGTGTGACATTAGCTTTATCCCTCGGTAGTTGTTACATTCTTGCACATCACCCTTGTTTTTGAAAATGGGCACCAGCGTACTGGTAGACCACTCGTCGGGGATCGCTTCTTCATGTAACAATTTATTAAAGAATAAAGTAAGTCATTTCCATCCATTCACTTTCAAGCACTTCCACGCTTCAGCCGGAATACCATCCGGCCCAATCGCTCTCCCACTTTTCATGCTCTGTACTGCTATTCTAACTTCATCTTCATTCACTTCCCTCACAATGCCTAAATTAATAGGTATATTTTCTAACATTCTACTCCAATCATTCTCTTCGTTCATTAATGTTTTAAAATAATCCTTCCAACGTCCTTTTATATCCTCATTATTCGTCAAAATCTTTCCGCTCTTATCTTTCATACATTTAACATGCATAATGTCCTTTTCATTCCTTTTTCTCATGTTCGCTATCCGATACAGTTCTTTTTGTCCTTGGGGGCTTTCTAAGGTTCTGTATAGATTGTTCTGTATTTTGCCCTTAGCGATAGCGACTGCTTTCTTTCCTATCTTCTTTTTCTCAATATATGCTTTACGCTTAACCTCTCTTAATTCAATCTCACTCACATTTACACTTGTCCATTCTTTAAAAGCATTCTTCTTTTCTTTCAAAGCGTTTTGCACATCTTCATCCCACCACCATGTATCCCTCTCAATCTTCCCTTTCCCTTTCGTTTCACCAAAGATGTCTTTTGCAGCACTCTTCATACATAAAGCTATTTCATTCCAACATTCATTTATCGACTTTTCTTGCATTCTATCATTCATATCTTTCATTTTGCCTGCCACTCTTCTATGAAATTCTCTTGCACAATCCACTTTATCAAGCATATACCATTTAATCTTGGGTAGGGGCTTTGGCTTGTATCTGTTCACTTTTACTAAAAGGTTTATTTCAAGTAAAAGCAACCTGTGTTGACTAGCTAACGGTTCACCGGGTATTATTTTACAATCCTTAGCTAGTAATAAATTACTTCTTCTAAGTAAAAAGTAATCGATTTGTGTTTTATGATTGCCGCTCTTGTAACTAATAAGATGTTCGTCTTTTTTTTGGAAGAAGGTGTTAACTATTGCCAGATCAAACGAAGAAGCAGCTTGCAAAAGCGTTGCGCCCTCTCGGTTTTGGGTACCAAATCCCCAACCCCCATGCACTCTCTCATATCCTACGTTCAATCTACCTACATGTCCATTAAAATCACCTCCTATGTACACATCTTCATTCTGAGGGATAGCCATCATGATCCCATCAAAATCCTCCCAAAACTTCTCTTTCACTATATCATCACATCCGGCTTGGGGCGCATATGCACTAACTATATTTAACACTACATCATCTTTCATAATTTTAACAACTATTATACGATCATTTACCCTTTTAACATCCATCACACATTTTTTCAACTCTTTATCTAGTGCAACACCCACTCCATTTTTCTTACCATCACTTCCACAGTAGAAAAATTTGTATCCTGATCCAATTTCCCTTGCTTTAGTACCCTTCCACTTCGTCTCTTGCAGACATGCAACATTTATTCGTCTCCTTTCTAGTACATCTGCTAACTCTCTTCCTCTTCCATTCATCGTACCTATATTCCAGCTAGCCATCCTCATTCGTACATCTCTTTGGACTCGCATCTTACGTCGCACCCGTCCCTGATGCGACAACCCTTGTCCATTTCTCGCAGGCACCGGGTGCTGTTCCTGCGCGTCGCCTGGGGGGGACGCCCTAGCATTATCGCACTTTCTAATATTCGAAGACATATTGAGAAAAGGATTTGGCATAGATTTTATTATATCAACGATTTTAAGATTTTTTTTAACGATTTATAAGATCAACGATTTTATTATATGTATAAAAAGATAGATATACCTAGATTTGTAGTCGGTTAATGTTTTCCTTTACGCTCGAGCTTCGCTTTATACGTGAAGCTAATAAAACCTAGGGGCGTGCCTCCGGCCACTCTCATGTTGATCAGCGACCCCTACATCATAAACAGCCCCTGTTAACCCCGTTACGTCGCTTATTGCTTCGTAATGAGGTGCTTCGTGACCTGGAGTTTAATCTTGGTTTCATTCTTGTATGGACCATATGTACTTTAATGTTGAGACTTTTATAAAACTCTTCTTTAATAATGTATAGGACATTTAAATAGTCGTCCGCCGCAAAAGTATCTTATATCAAAAGTATCTGGTAACTTAATCTTAAACTTTAAAACTTAGGTAGTGTTATCGGACAAACAACTAGTAAATCATTATCTTCCTGCCCTTATCCCGCTCTAAGTAGGGTCGGCACAACATGTTATAAACATGTTGTCACATGATTTGGCTACGTATTTTACGACAGGCTGCCCGCCTGACGTCAACTTATCTTAGTCGTATTTTACGGCACCCCGGTAAGAAAGAGGGTCGTCTATTCTACTTAACCAGATACCACACGGCGGGTCGACTTACCTTAGTCGCCTTTTACGACACCTTGGTAAGAAATGAGGGTGGTACTATTCTATTTCGCCGAATAGCACACGGCGTTTAAAAAAAAACAGTAACATTCTACTGTAATAATATATGGGACATTTTGATAGTCGTCCGCCCTAAAAGTAACTTCATTTTAAACGTAAAAACTTAGTGTTATCGGATAGACTACTAGTGAATATCCTACTAATGTTATAAATACGAAAGTTTTTGAGTATAGATGTATGTTTGTTAATCTTTCACGGCGAATCCGCAGTACCAATATATAAATAATTACAATTATAATGACATAAGCTACTGGTTTCTTCCAAGACTATAGTCCACGCGAACGAATTTGCGTGTGTGCATGTGTGTGTGTGTTTGTGTGTATGTGTTGTGTAGGGGGCGGCGGTGGTTTGACTCGTTGATATATAAAAGACGCTTATTTAAACTTTTTATAACAACTTATTGCTTTCACGTCTTTACAATATATCTTACACCTTTGCCATCTTGAATAGTAGTGGCTTCCTCTTTTGTCTCTCTACCACACATCCTTCTTGCTCCCTCACTCATCTCTACTTTCCGTTCTTTACAATCTTATTTTTAAACATTTCGCCTACATATATAATTTTTAATACATACTTATATAAATAATTAATAAATATACGGGACACTTACACACACGGCCGTCCGTCTCCATAGTAAGTAATTTTATACTTGTGTTATGGTAGACAGGCAACTGGTGATTATATACTTATATAATTTTAAAATACATACTTAAATACAAATATACACTAAGACTTGAAGACCGACCAAATTCATTTATAGAAAATGTTGGCCCTCGGCGGGAATCAAACCCGCGATCCGCGTAGCTGAAGGCGGGGTCACTACCCACTGTGCCAGTCAATACATACAGTATACATTTATACACCCAGACTTAAAGAACAAACAAATTGTTGATAGCAATATATTGGCGGGAATCGAAATCGCGTCCTACAGTGCTAAAGGCAGAGTCACTGGCAACGCACCAATTTTGTAATGTGGCCATGAAATCCCACATCGCCCGCTCTATTTAGCTTAAACATAAAGGATTTCTCAATAACTCCGCTGTTTGTTGACCCGACAAGCGAGGGCGGTACGACTTCTTTTTTTACGTAAATCTGCTTAAACCCTTTTGGACCCGGCCACAGGACCTTCGGTTTATTAGTTTAGGACCCTATTACGTTACGGTGTATAAGCACAAAGAGGCTTTATTAAGCCTTGTTTAGACGCTTGTGTACGTTTTTGTGACGACTTAGTGAAACGACCTCCAACATAATATTTATGAACATATAGCTCGTTAGAGCTCAGCTCCATATTTCATCATTCTCCTGCTCTAATACCACTCTAAAGCATACTATATGGTCGGCACAATGTGTTAAAAACATGTTACCTACATGATTTGGCAATTTTTTACGACCGGCTGCCTGCCAGACGTCAATTTACCGTTGTCGCCTTTTAAGGTTAGAAATGAGGGTGGTGTATTCTACTCAGCCGGATACCACACGGCGGGTTAACTTACCTTAGTCGCCTTTACGAGACCTAGGTTAGAAATGCTCAACATGTTGTCTTATGATTTGGCTAAATATTTTACAACCAGCTGCCTGCCTGACGTCAACGTACCTTAGTTGTGTTTTGTGACACCTCGTTAAATAGACGGTGGTCTATCCTACTCAGCCGGATACACACGGCAAGTCAACTTACCTTAGTCGCCTTTGACGAAACCTCGGTAAGAAATGAGCGTGATCTATTCTATTCAGCCGGGTACCGCACAGCGGTTCAACTTACCTTAGTCGCCTTTGACGACACCTCGGTAAGAAATGAGAGCGGTCTATTCTATTATGCCGGGTAGTATAAGTCTTGTTAACTTACCTGAGTCGCCTTTGACGACACCTCGGTAAGAAATGAGGGCGGTCTATTTATACACAGCCGGATACTTCACGGCTTTGGGCAGCTCAGCTCTATATTTTTTTAGATTTTGAGATTCGATTTTTCCCTAGATTTTGAGGATTACGAGTAGATAGATAAGAATGCGTGGAATGCTGTTTGTTTCTTTGTAATCTGTTTATTGCATCAATGAATATAAAAATGATAAAAAAACATAATGTGTTGTTTTTATATTATTAAGTATCTTTTTTTTTCATCATAAGAACGGAATATGATTATTGAAATTATGAGTTATTAAATTCGTACAAATATAACGAAAGAATTTCTTTTTGTTTTTTTTTAATGATTTTATTATAAAAAAATCACTAAGAAATAAAACATTTATTTCTTGATTTCACACCAGTTGTTTATAATGTCAATAAAAACATAAAACAATAAAATAACATGTTATCTAAAACCGAGAACGTTGATAAAATCACTTTTTGCCAGCAAACGGTGCCTCCGTATTGTTTTAAGCGCTTGTTAGCACGCGTATGTTCAGCTGAGCAAATACACACCGACATAGTTATTTCACGGCATAAAACACAGGGAACCGGTTTATCATTTAAAAATATACGAGTGAAACTAGGAACCCTGTGTTTTCAACGGAAATATATTTTGGAAATACATTTTAATATTCCTCGTAGAGCCTGAGAGTTATAAAACGATTGATAATGAAAAAATACGACTGTCATCGCAATGAAGGTGATATATCTGGAATGAAAAAAAAAACAATCAGGATTAAATTAAAAACAGCGCTCATTCAAAAAAAAAACAGCAGAAACAAAACCGTTACTATTTTGTCTCCCTCGCACCTGTTTAGTTGTATCTCACTTAGTTTTTAGGTCAAGGTTTGAGTGGCTTGTTAGGGTACGGTCATTGATCTCTATAAATAGTTTTTATTTTTTTTTATAACGTAAAATAATTCCTGTGGTTAAAATACTTCGCTGAATTAACTGGTTTTTTTAAGTGAAGTTCTGGATGTATAAGTACCTAGAATTGTACTTACCCATCCTACCCTATATTTTATCCTTCCACCTGTATGGAAGGCTAAAATATAGGGTAAAAAAACATAATTTTTTTCGATGGAATTCGATAAAAATATTACTAGGGAATTTTAACAGTAAAGTTAATTACCATAGACGAAACGGCGCTTACAAGAAGATATACTTTGGTTTCGGTATGTAACATTCCAAAAAAGCGAATACGTGCTTTTACGCTTGGAACTATTTATATCTAATGAGCTATTCGACACAAAGAGCTTATGACATAGAAAAGAAGCTGGATTTCATATTTCATGAAACATATATTGGATTTTGTTTGACAAAGGGCGTCAAAGGGGTCAAGTTTTCTTGTTATAGCGACATTAAGGAGTATAGTGTCTGCACGAAATCTCAAGAAAAATTGATTTATAGAAATCTTTCGAAGGGTGTGATATTGCATATTCTTTTTCGAAGTTTTCACTCATGTTAACTCGTACATATATTTGTAAAGATATAAATAGATATTAAAATCCCACTGCACATACTTAAGTTTATTTATGTAGTTATTATACTAAAGTAGGGGAGTTATATGCAGCATAGTAAGTGAAAGTATCACAATAAATAATGAGAGAGAAGATTAAACTCGTAAACTTCATCTTTGTCTAATAACGCATAAAAAAAAGACAGATGGCTTGTCTTCACTTATTTCTCTCTATTGTAACAGGTCATACTCTTGTATAGTATAGGATCTCTTGACTTGTCTAGTAACTTTAGTATAGTAACTCTTTGAGTATTTCTTATTTAATTTTTAGGTCCATACTTTTTTTAGTAAAATTATTTTATTATATAATTTTAATTTTTTTTTCAATTTGCTAATCGGTATCGTTGCGTATATAAATGGGAATTTCCGTCAAAATATTTTGGTTTATATTTTGGGTTTTAAAATTATTAATTTTTCGGTTAGGGCACATGAACAAGGCTTAACGAGATAGAACTGCGGGTTCTCCGTTTATGGATTTTCTATAACAACTTATATGGTTGTTAATATTTATGCACCTTAAGATGAAAGGAAACGCTATTTCTTGCAGCGATCTAAGCTTAAAATCGTTTCAAGGAAATGATATCACTTATGCAGTGATATCATCACAGTGAGATTGTAACATGCCTTTACTCTCCTTTTCCTATTTAAGTTTTATTTCATTTGTTTTCGTGGTAATGCTTGTATATTTTTGCTCAGTTTTATGTCTGGTAATTTAATTTTTCAACCGCGCCATATATATGTATTTACGTAACGAACTGAAACAGAAGGCGGGGTTAATGTTATGTTAGCCAGCTTTTATAATTATGTGGGATTGTTCCTTTTTTCTCGTTTCTTTAATGTGGAATATTTTGTTAATAACTATAACTGTCTTTTTATTTCCATGTGGTATATAAATTAATTAAGACTTTTTCTGTGAAGGTCATTTATGCCATAACGCTCTCTTAATTTTAATTTATTATTATAAAACACATCTGTTTCAAAATGTGTTTTGTAAAAACTTTTGCTTGAAAACCATTTTCTATGTTAATTATAAAAATATAACACTTATAATATTAAAGAACTAACGTCAGTACTAGTATTGAACAGTAAATTGAGTTTAGTTAATGTTGCGGCTTGCTCATAAAATTAACACGATGAAGTAAATTCTTACAAATTATTATAATTAGCTACATAAATTGATTAATTCAAAATTTTATTTGAAAAAAAAAAAGCAAATATGAAGTGGTTAAGGTAGTAGATTTAGCTAGACGCGCCCCAAATAATATTTTCCACGTATTTCATACTGTCATGAGCAACAGTTGATGTAAACACAAACTTTGCTGAATGCTGAAGAAAACAGTACTGAATACGCCTGTAAATGATAATTATAATCAAACTAGAATTAATATAAGGATTTATTGTTTTTCTATCCATAATATATTGATATCTATCTATTCTATCAAAGAAATAATTAAACTTTAGTTTATTTATTTATTTATTATGACAAGCCAATAGCATTTTACACATACTTATTAATACACATTTTCATACGGTAAGTTCTAGGTAAAACACTTTTTAAGGCGAGTACAGCGTTATCGTAGGTACAAAAGTTATTTATATAACTAAAAGGAGTCAAATTAAGTTATACTTTAAGGAAATTTTTTAATAAAAAACTATTACTAGGTAAATGATGTCTCGGGAATGTAATAAAGCTTGGCCATCTTAGTTCAAACCGAGCGTGTGGTTGGAGTTTTTATTGAATTACGGAACCAAGACTAACATCAGTGTCTTTGGCTTGGACGTTCATACTCGGTTGCAGCAAAATATCCCTGACCCGACTTTCCGTCTAATTAAAACTTTGTTAACTCGCATCCTTCTTATACTTAATATAGTGATATTTAGAGTTTTTCGCACACAATCTAAGCTGAGATACAAAAGTAATGAGAATATTATTTTGCTATAATTCGCGATAAAAGAAAATATATGTAATGCTTAACTATTCGTTCTCATACCTGATACATGCAGAATTTGTAAGATCTCATGTACTACCCGACACCGATGACACAACAATACACAAGCACTGCACAAATTCACCACCACAATCTCAACAATTGTTTCGCCGCGTAACCGAAGCATAAATTGTATTTGTGCAGTGCCTTAGTCGCCTTTTACGACACCTCGGTAAGAAATGAGGGTGGTCTATTCTACTCAGCCGGATACCACACGGCGGGTCGACTTACCTTAGTCGCCTTTTACGACACCTCGATAAGAAATGAGGGTGGTAGTATTCTATTCAGCCGGGTATCACACGGCTAAATAAAAATAATTATTAGAGCCTTATTAATTAGCAGCGAATATTATATTTTTTCCCTTTTGCAATGGTGACCCAGACCTTGCCTGAGAGAGATTGCCAATCAGTCTGTCTTTATAATTATTGATAATATGAGATATTAGTGTAAGTAAGATACTGTTTTTTTATGGCTTAGCTTGTTCAAGAGCTTTTAATCGCCCTAGAACGTGCAATGAATATTTGTATTTTGCCACATTTCGTTATCTATTTTAATTTCTTGTGTTTGTCAGCGTGAGCTAATAGTGAGAATTGAAAGGGGTTTATTTTAAAATCATGCGGTTTTGCGACAGCATCGAGTTCCAGCAAAACCATTTTCCATTATCATGTAAATTGGATCCAGTGCTAGTTTCTCTCCGTCGCCTCTCATTGGCTCTAGAATTGCCCCTCGAGGATGTCTTGTTTGGAGCGCTATGAATTGCACCATTGTTCACTTGGACAAAGTACGTACAAACATAAATGTCGGTAAAATTTTATTTTATACAAGTTTTATCCAGTTTTTCGATCACCCAGGTACTACGTTTTGCAAGAAAGCATGCATACTATCATTCGTGTTTCATCTAGTTAGGTAAAAATGTCAAACAATTGTGAGTTCATTTGCTGAATTGTAAAATGAAATTATAAAATAATATAGACGCTAAAGCCGTGTGTAATTCAATTTCATTTGAAATCTTAAACGACTTTTATTCATATGTGCTAAATTGGATTTACTGTCAAAATAAACACCTCTATTTTGAAGTGGAATGAAATTTCTTTCCAAAGTGTTTAGTTTTTTATAAAGTGTTTCAATATAAACGAATAGTATTATATTGCTTGCGGCATAATTTTATATACGTTTGTTCTCAGGTGAAATGGTTTGAACAGCAACGAGAAAAACGGAGAGTGAAACGTGACTACAGTCAGGACTCATTGCTGTCGCAACTATCCCGACGGTTATCCTCGCATCGAACCCGTCATCGGGCTATCACACCGGCCCCATTCTTTCCAGATCCATTGTTTAAGGAGCAATGGTATTTAGTAAGTAAATATCTTACCTCTAGTTCAACCAATGGACTTCTCACTGCACATAGGTTTGTTTAAGGAATCACCACAACACTTGTGCACTTTGTGCCGCTCGGATCCAGTGGCTTCATGCGACCTTTTTGAGGGCGTGCGCAATTTCAGCATGTTAGGACCCAGACACCCATCGGTTTTACGCAGTACGTGCTCTACCTATTGCCACTTCTTTCTTCTTCGCAAAACGCTGAGCTATATCGGTTACTTTCGTTTATCCATGGATCTCTTAATTTTATCGGGTAGAAATGCTCCAAGCATAGCTCGCTCCATCGCCCGCCGATTGACTCTTAACTTTGGTATGAGGTTACATACGTTAAGTAAGAAAAAAACTATTCTTTAATAATTGTTTTTTTCAAATGAAAATAATGACTTATAGAATGGAGGTGCTAAAGATGGACTCGATATGAATGTAGCGTCTGCGTGGCAAAAGGGATATACCGGCAAAGGTGTCGTCGTATCCATTCTGGATGATGGTATTCAAACAAATCATCCGGATCTTGCCCAAAACTATGTGAGTACATTAGTTTAAATTTATTTTAAAAACCTGTTTGTGAAAATAAGCAATTACTTAAATTAATGAAAAGCGTAACAGTAAGTTAAAAAACGTTACGTGCGATTGTAGTTCAACAGTTTATGGTTATTTTTATATTTCATAGGATCCGCTTGCTTCCTTTGATATAAATGGAAATGATGAAGATCCTATGCCACAAGATAATGGTGATAATAAACATGGAACACGGTGCGCTGGAGAAGTTGCTGCGGTTGCTTACAATCAGTATTGTGGTGTTGGAGTAGCTTATAATGCAAGTATAGGTGGTGTTCGAATGTTAGATGGTGTAGTTAATGATGCCGTTGAAGCTAGAGCTCTGGGCCTCAATCCTGATCATATTGACATATATAGTGCCTCATGGGGTCCAGAAGATGATGGAAAAACAGTTGACGGTCCCGGACCATTAGCTAGAAGGTATAAATATGGTTACTTGATTACCTAAATAATTTAATAACTATTTTCTTCTAAAATTATGTTTACAATTTCAGAGCATTTATTTATGGAGTAACTAGTGGTAGACGAGGCAAAGGAAGTATATTTGTGTGGGCATCAGGCAATGGTGGTAGACATACTGATTCATGCAATTGTGATGGATATACCAATAGTATATTTACTCTATCAATATCAAGTGCAACTCAAGGAGGATATAAGCCATGGTATTTAGAAGAGTGTTCTTCTACTTTGGCGAGCACTTACAGTTCCGGAACTCCTGGTCACGATAAAAGTGTAGCTACTGTTGATATGGATGGAAAATTAAGAGCAGATCATATTTGTACAGTAGAACACACCGGGACATCAGCTTCTGCTCCTTTGGCTGCCGGTATTTGTGCTCTTGCATTAGAAGCTAATCCTGATTTAACATGGAGAGATATGCAATATTTAGTAGTTTTAACTTCGCGTCCACAACCACTAGAAAAAGAAGCTGGCTGGATAGTAAACGGTGTAAAAAGAAAAGTAAGTCATAAATTCGGTTACGGCTTAATGGATGCTTCTGAAATGGTGAATTTAGCTGAACAATGGGTATCAGTTCCTCCACAACATATTTGTAAGTCTCAAGAAATTAATGAAGATAAAGCGATAGACCCTTCTTATGGATATACATTAAGTGTACATATGGATGTAAATGGTTGTAGTGGGACAGTGAATGAAGTACGATACCTAGAACATGTTCAATGTAAAATATCCCTTAGATTCTTTCCTAGAGGAAATCTTCGTATTCTTCTTACTTCTCCCATGTCAACTACATCCTCATTACTATTTGAAAGACCTCGTGATATCATAACCTCTAACTTTGACGATTGGCCATTCCTTAGCGTTCATTTTTGGGGAGAACGAGCAGAGGGCAGGTGGACCTTGCAAATCGTCAACGCTGGCAATAGACATGTTAATCAACCAGGTATTCTCAAGAAATGGCAGTTGATATTCTACGGCACTTCTACTGACCCTGTCAGATTGCGTTCTAAAAGGCCACCTCCTTTAGCGCCACCGTTTGGTTTCCCAACAGCCGCTGATAATTTTGATTCTGCCGGGGACCCTTTTTACAATACTGACGCGTTTAATAATTACCAGAACTTTCCAACTTTATTCGCCGCCGGCTCAGATCCGGAAAAGGCAATAGCTCGTCTCGATGGACATAATATTCCCTCACCGCATGGGGAAAATGTCCTTTCTGATAGTAATGATAAACGCGTCATACATGAATGTGACCCCGAATGCGATTCTCAAGGATGCTATGGAAATGGACCTTCACAGTGTATAGCCTGCAAACATTATCGACTTGACGACGGTTGTCTTTCCCGTTGTCCGCCAAGAAGCTATGCAAACCAGGGTGGAGTTTGTTGGCCTTGTCATGAACGATGCGAAACTTGTGTTGGCCCTGGACAAGACTCGTGCCTGACATGTGCTCCAGCTCATTTATTAATAGCAGATTTAGGTGTATGCACGCAGCAATGTCCTGATGGGTATTGGGAAGATAGTGAATCATCTGTTTGCCGTCCGTGTGCATCACACTGCTCTACATGTTCTGAAAGAGCTCATACATGTACTTCTTGTGAACACCATTTAGTGCTTTACAACGAAACTTGTTCAGCTTCATGCCCTCC
Source organism: Morpho helenor (assembly GCA_029227775.1). Classification (NCBI taxonomy): domain Eukaryota; kingdom Metazoa; phylum Arthropoda; class Insecta; order Lepidoptera; family Nymphalidae; genus Morpho; species Morpho helenor. The sequence goes on from JARGCU010000006.1 coordinate 11,525,906, forward strand.
CTCTACCTATGAAACAGATGACTATACATGTGCTCTATGTGACACATCTTGTGATACATGCAGTGGACCAAATCAAGATCAATGTGTTACGTGTCATAAGTCTAGCTACATGCTTGATGGCAGTTGTGTAAATGTATGTCCTACTGGATATTATGCAGACAAAAAAAGGAAAGAGTGTATGAAGTAAGATTTTTTTTTATTTCTTGATGGTCTTCATCAGTTAACTGAATTTTGTGAATAATTATTATTTATTTTTCTAGATGTCCTATTGGTTGTTCAACTTGCTTAGCTACATTCTGTTTGTCATGCAATTCTAACTGGGAATTGAATAAGAAAGGAAGATGCGTGGCGCTTGGCAGTAATCAATGCAAACTTACAGCGTTTTCAGATGGAAGTAACTGCCATGATTGTAATAGCGAATGTGAGTCTTGCTTTGGTGAAACTGAAGCAAGTTGTATCACTTGCCCATCACCTAATTTGCTGCAGAATCACAAGTATGTAAACACATTTTACTAAAAACCATGTACCTAATATGCCTATAGATAAGTATAACTACAATATTTAAGGGCATCTTTTACTTTCTTTTGTTATAAGTATAGTTGCTGGAGTAAACTTTTTATCTGTGGTCTTGGTCTATTAAGGCTATTGACATTATTTTGTTTGTAACTTTAACATAAGAATAGAAGAATATATAAGAATTATTGCGTTTCAGATGCGTGACCGAATGTAGCCGTGGCTATTATTCTGAAGCAGGCCGTTGCATACGTTGCATGCATGGTTGTGCATCGTGTGTGTCAAGGCTTAATTGCACGTCTTGTGTAGACTCTTTGAGGTTACAATCTGGTGCGTGTAGAACAACTTGCGCCGAGGGGTAAGTGTTAATAAAATATTCTAATATACATATTATATTTATTTTTTGGCACTTCTTATTCGAGAAATTCTTAGTTTGTAAAAAAGAATTCATTTTAAAACCGATACCACTCATTTTTTCATGCTATATTACTCCTTTAGAACTATTGTATTCCCTCAATGCAAAGCTTATGATGATTTGTAAACAGTCATGAAGTATATAAATTAGAACTCATACTCGGGAACTAGGTATCACGCTTGAATCAAACAGAAGGTATTGCTTAACATAGATTTAAATTGCCTTCTAATTGTTTGGCCATACTTACCAGAAATAAATGATCAAACAAATGATAATCTACTTAAGATTAAATGAATGAAGGAACGAATTATGCTTTTATTGTACACCACAAAAATATATAGAAACGGCAAAATACAAATTTAAAAATGCACAATCTGGCGGTTTTACCGCTACATAGCGATCTCTTCCAGACAACCAGGTCAGGGAAAGGACATAGCTATGGGCAAAGGTACATGCGGTGCATGATACAAAATTGATTATAATTCAAATACCAAACCTATACATATTAATTAAGTTTTTATGTGTCTAAGGAATCATTTTTCTTTAGATATTACGCTGATCGCAGCACATGCACAAAGTGTTACACATCATGTCGGACGTGCATAGGACCTAGGAGGGATCAATGTGCGTCATGTCCGGACGGTTGGAAACTGGCTGCCGGAGAGTGCCATCCCGAGTGTCCCCAAGGTAAATTTCAATAATTTGCTTTTGTATATTTATACAATATTTTTTGTTTAGTATGTATGTTATTATCTTTACGCACGCCAGTACAGTATACTAGGATGTGAGACCACATGCTCAAACCTATAATATCTTGTCACACCTGAATCTTGTATAAATCTTGTATAAATATTTTACTCAGTTTTGGAAACGGCTCCAACGATTTTCATGGAATTTTGCATGTAAGGGGGGGGGGGGGTCATTCTAGCTAGGTTTTATTTTAAAAAAAGTTGTTTGTCCCTGTTTGCGGGCCACTGAAATAAAAATAGATTTTAAAGGTTAATTTTCTGTCTTTTGTCAAGTTGTAATAGCGCAATGGGTGGATTAAACGTGTGGACATACCAGGGATCAAGTACCACATGTCAACGACCCTTTCTTTCTTTTTTATAGCATTTTTATATCTTTAAAAAAATTAACGAATAAGGCTCTCTTACCTAGGTACTGTTATATAAAGTGATCAATTGATAAACATTATCATCCTCCTGCCCTTATCCCATTCTATGTGGGGTCGGCACAACATGTCATAACCATGCTGTCACATGATTTCGCTGCATTTTTGAGACCGAAGTTGAATTTTACGACACCTAGATAAGAAATGAGGGTGGTCTTTTCTACTCAGCCGGATACCATATTGGTCAACATATTTTTTTTAAATAGGTTTCTACCAATCTGAAGATGGATGCCGTCATTGCCACCATTACTGTCGCGAATGCAACGGCTCCGGTCCGCTACACTGCACCTCGTGCCCGTCAAGGTTTATGTTAGATGGCGGGCTTTGTATGGAGTGTCTCGGCTCGCAGTTTTTCGATCCCAGTAATGGAACATGCCGTGCATGCGACGGATCGTGTCGCAGTTGCTCTGGGCCAGGCCTGAATAGTTGCACTGGGTGTTCAAGACCCCTAAGGCTTGACAGGTTAGTTTTACAGAAGATATGCGTTTATTCTCTTAAATATTGATTAACACATCACTTATTCATAAAGTTTATTATACTGTTGAGGACTATGTTGATAAGAAAGCTTGGATTTAAATTGCGACCAGCTACGCACTACATAATACTGTAAATTTTTTAATTTGTTCTTAATTAATTAAGACATTATTGTAATACTTAATTTTGAAAAGAGTGACCGCCGAGTTTCTTGATGGTTCTTCTCGGTAAGAGCACCTTTCCGAACCAGTCGTAGCTTCATTGTAATTTGACGATTCGAAAGTGATTGTAAAAGCCAATTTGAATAAAGAGTTATTTGAATTTGAGTGTGATCGCGCTTGTTGTTGTCTTGCTTTATCAACTAGAGATATAGGATAATTATGATTTATTAATAAAAAAATCACATTTCCCGAAAAATAAACTAATGTTTAATCTTAGTATTATATTGGATCTATTGATTTAATGATCGGACAGTAAATGGAGCTGTAAAAATGTTATTCCGATTCCTTCTTATCAAGTCTCTTCAGCTTCTAAATTGTTAGAAAGTAACAACTTAACGAAAGGTACTAATACAAACTTTTTCTTCATTAATCATTTTTCAACAGATTAAACAACCAATGCGTTCGTTGTTGCTCGGAAGTCGGTATGTCAGCAAATTTGACATCTGTGTCTGATTGCTGCCATTGCAATCCTGATAGTGGTAAGATTGTTTAATTTTTGTTTTCCATTTTTTTTATTGATTGACTAGCCTCGCATCATAAAAAGCGAAGTTTACATTCTAAAATCAACTAACTCGAGTTGTGCCTTTTAGTCTTTTATCAAACTTTTGCAAGTTTGTTTCCGGACAAATAGATGCAGAAAAGATATTGCACACTTAAGGCATATTTATAATAATAGATAAGCCTAAGTGCTTTGTACTTATTTACAATTTATCACAAAATTAAATTAAAAATATAATTACGACAATAATAAAAATATACATGGAAGAGTATTTAATGCGTCACAAACAAACATGAATTAACAAAGAATTGGAGGTGGCAAAAACTTAATGTTATTTTTTATATAATCTCATTGATTATTAAGTACCTAAATAGATTCTGTTCTAACTAAAATTGATGTTTCGAATTTACTAGCTTTTCGTTTGCATAGACTGTTGTCGCGTGATAGGTTGATAATAGATGACGCTTTTCAATGTCATCCTATTACAATTATTATATAAAATTAACAGGATTTCTATAGCCTATATATTACCCCGGTGTATAAAGAATAATTGTGCCAAATTTTATCGATATTGGTTCAGCGGATTTACCGTGAATGAGTTACAAACATACATCCATACTCACAAACTTTGGCATTTAGTAGGATAGGATAGTCTATTACTGAATTGTGACCGAGAATTATTAGAAGAGAAAAGTGGGATAGAACATCGTAGTAAGGTAATTTTGGGTCATGTGGAAGAGTACTTTGTTTTTATATTGAGTTATGATTCGTTTTGTTCTTGCTTTAAAATATATTAACCTTTATCCCAGGTGAGTGTACAAGCTTGTCGATAGCTGGAAAGCGTCGCAACTCCGAGGCGATGTCAGTGTACGCTACAAAGAGAGAAAAAGCGTCATCTTCGTTCCTCGATCTTCGGTTCGTGGGGGGCATATTCGTGATGGTTGTGCTGTCTATAATGGTGGTTCAGGTATGACGTTTAATTCGAAAGAAATTTTGAAAAGACTATGAAACACGCATTGCATTAAAGTGACCGAATTGTAATAAAGCGCAACGTGGCGCCTACAAAACCCAAGTTCCAAAGAGACCTATAACTTAGAACAGCAAAAAAAAAAAGTTTTTTTAAATTTGTAGCGTGATATCATAGATGTCATTGAAATAATGATTACAATGTATTAAACTCAATAAAGCCTAACTTTGAATTTGGTCAGATTAATATTTGTATTAATACTTAGGTATGCGATATATTTCTTATTTTAAAACGTAATATCTACTGTAATAAGATATTACTTGTACAAGGTTATTGAATGAATAAATAATCAGTTTGATTTTAATTTAATTTTTTATTTTATTTAATTTAATTTTATTGTTATTTGTTTGTTTGTTTGTTACTAACATAGTTTATAGGTTTTTTATTATTATTAAGGTAATTGAGGTATTGAGGTAAAAAATGATTTGCTATTTATTTTGTTTCTTCTGCTTGTTTACAAAAACACGTAAACGAACTTAAGGTACCGTCTTGCTCTAGCAACAAACTACTGCTGATCATACGTCATTTTAAGAGATCTCCACACCAAACGATGTTATGCCGCTTAGATAATAATAATTAATTTATTTCATTCATATAAAGTATAAATAATTCTGCTTAAATTTAATTAATTAAACTAATACATTGGCGTATATTGTGGCAGAGATCTATTGATACTCAACTACTATTGAAATTCAACTGCTCTTCTTCTTCTCAATCGTTTCGCTCTTGACAGAGCGGTCGTGATCGCCTTTAAGTTGTGGTTTTGGTAGCGGCTGTTGTAATGCGCTTCACAATTTTTTTTGCGCCATTTTTTGCGGTCTGCGGTCATTCGGGTACACTCATGCACCGGACCGCCCACAGCAGATTTGATCTGGTCGGTCCAACTGCTCTACTGCGACTTTTTTCGCCAGTTAAAAATTTTCTCTGTTACAGATGCGAAGATCACGGCAGCCGCAAATGCGTTCGAACGGCGCGGTTTACTCGCCGCTAGCTTGTACCGACGACGGTGATGTAGCGGTGCTCGGCTCGCGGACTACCTTCCCGAGCAACCCCGAGCAAGAGCACAAACCCCTGCTCGAACATTCCACGTAGCACGCTGTGATGCTAGACGTAAGTGACCTTGTAAGCCTAAATAGATGCCCCGTTAACGCGTCCTACCTGTTAATAATAATAATTAATACGAAAATGTAATTGTGCCTCCCACCATACCCGCTATGAGGTAAATAATGTTATAACTAACGAAACGAAACAATTTGAAAGCGATACTCTAAACTGAATAGTAAATTGAAAGCAGAAAAAAATAATGATATCAATGTTAAACAAATGTATACTTTTGTAAATGATTTCATAGACTTTTAGAGAAAAGTTAAGCACTTATCCCACTCTAAGTGGGGTCGGCACATGATTTGGTTACGTATTTTACGACCTGCCTGCCTGACATCAACTTACCATAGTCGTATTTTACGACACCTCAGTAAGAAAGAGGGTGGTCCATTCTCCTTAACCGGATACCACACGTTGGTTCAACTTACCTTAGTCGCCTTTTACGACACCTCGGTAAGAAATTAGGGTGGTATATTCCACTCAGCCGGATACCACACGGCGAAGAAGAGAAAAGTTAAGCATATTAATGAGTTTAAGAGCACTACTATAAACAACTACGCTTAATAGAAACACAAACTATGACAAAAGAAAACAACAATGAAAGCGTAAATTACTGAGTCGTAAATTACTTAAAAGTAGAAAAAAATAATGATGTCAATGTAAAAAAAGTTTATAATTTTGTAAATAATATCATAGTTTACGCCAAATGAAATAATATAAAATGACTCTAAAAGCACCACTTTAAACAACTAAGCTTTATCTAAGCACAAAGTCTGACAAAAGTCAAATTTATCTATGGCTAAATTGTTTCGTGTTAGTTTAATGCCACATCCATAATAATATTTTTTTATTTATATTTAATGTCTTTCGTGTATGGTGGGACACATTTTTGTAAAATTAAATAGAATAATGTTTGAAAATCAATTCCATAATTTAACTTATTGATCGGAACATGAGATATATTTATATACTTATATTCAGTCAAATCATTAAATCAGATGAATCTGTGATTATAGTAGCATAAAACGTAGCATAAAATTGTTACTTGGTTACAAATAGACCCTTCATACTCATTTAAATGAAATTTTAATAAATAATTGAAATTAGTAATTTGCACACAAAATACTTTGTCACATACAAATTAGTCGCAAATAGTCATAGCTAAAGTATAATGCTGTAAAGTATTTTTGAATTTAAACTATCGTGAGTGGAATTCATAATTAATGTATAGAAACCGGCTATACTCACGTGTTATTTTATCGGATGAGCCCGACTAGTTTCAAGCCCATACGGGGCTCTTATTCATGAGCTCTTTACGCGGCGTTATCGCGGCGGGAACTGCGTGTAGCAGCTCGCAGGGCGCGACTCGAGAGTGGTTGGAGCGGGGGGAGGGACGGCAGCGGCGCTGGTCGCGCGTCTTCTGAGCACTCCCCGTCGCTGTTCTGGTCTTCGTTATCGGATGCCCGGAAGAAGATGCCCGGATGCCGCCGCGTAAAGAGCTCATGAATAAGAGCCCCGTATGGGCTTGAAACTAGTCGGGCTCATCCGATAAAATAACACGTGAGTATAGCCGGTTTCTATACATTAATTATGCTGTAAAGTAAGTTAAAAGTTTATTTAAAAATTTATATGGTCACAAATAAAATTAAATATCCTGTTCGAAGGACCATGTAATATATTTATGTAAGATCTTTACGTGGCTCAGGAGAAATTTCATGTTAAAAACTGAACGTAATTGCTTTTACCAGATTTAAGCATTTTTTATATTTACTTTATTAATACATAATTCATAAAATTAAAGCTATTTGAAAATCTACAAACATTTGATACCTATATAAGTAATAATGGAAAAAGAGTATATATTTAAAACGCTGTTAACAATTTTAAAATTAGTTATTTCCAATTATTTTTTTTTACTTTACATACATAGAGTGAAATATTTTATATATAACTAGTAAAATGCCGCGGTTTCACCCGCGTAATTTTTATTTTTTTACACCTTATTATATTTTTATAACGGATCCCTATTTTTTCAATGTAATGGCTAATTTATAGAATTAGTCGTTACTTTGCGGAGGTCCATAATACAAAAGAAATGAGAATATTATTTTTCTATAATCCGCGATAATCCCGCGGATTATCGGATTATTTTATCGCGGATTATATCAAAATAATATTCCCATTACTAATGTAATAGAGCCTAGTAGCTCAGTAAAGATGCAGCTTTCCAATGGTGAAAGAATTTTTGAAATCGGTCGAGTTGTTTTTGTGTGAAAACATAACAAACATACATACAAATTTTCCCTCTTTATAATATTAGTATAGATAGAGTAAACTATTTTATTAAATATTGTTGATGCTTCTGTCCTTGGGAAGAGCTTGTGAAATACTTTGTTTTATTAAAGTAAATACTAATTTATAATTTTTTTAAGTTCGTAACTATTGTATGCGTTCAAATTGCATTTTCTCCTGAGCTTTCGAATAATATCACAAATGTAATGTATTAAGAATTTCCGCGTGTCCGTATGACCTATTTTCGAATATAGATGTAAATAATGTATGAACAAAATGTTCTACCGGGCTTAAGCCGAGTGCCGTATATATTGTGATATATAATTAGCTATGAGTAATTATGTAGGCATTGTTTGTATGTATATAACTTGTACATGATTATTACTATTGTTTACTTATATAACCAATTGTATTTCTAACCAATTATATATTGTTATATTTCTTAAATGATCATATTCATTCTCCTACCCCCACTCTAAATGAGATCGGAACAACATTTTAAACATGACGTTACATGATTTACCTAGTTATTTTATAACCGACCGCCTGATGTCAACTTACCTTAGTCGCCTTTTCCGACACCTCAATAAGAAATTAGGATGGTCTATACTACTCAGCTGGATACTCACGGAGCATGATTTCTTAACTGTTCAATATTCCAAATATGTATCCAAAAGAAATAAGTTTTCAAATAAAGTATTACAACTAGAAAAGAATGTATTTTTTGATGTTTGAAAAAAGAGAAAGTATATTTAGTGAAAGATGTTTAACATGAGCAAGTATTTTTATACTAAATTGACATGTTATAAAATGTCTATTGACCGAGAATACTTCGAAAAGACATTTTCTTTGTTGAGTAAGAAACATATTTTTTTTTGCAAAAAATAACACTTACCTTAGACAAGTGTACTGTTTATGTAAAATTAAGTAAATCTTTAAAAGCTTTAAGAAAGTTTTTTTAAATATATCATTTGGACTTTTCAATGAAAATTTACAGTAGAACAAATAACACTATTTATTTTCTTATACCTTTACCACTAAAGGTGGTTCAGTGTTGATAGAAATCAGCCTTAAACAAAATTAAGGAAGCTCCCAGCTTCGTTACACAAATCGCCTTATCAAATACGCAACCCTTATTGGCCAGTTGTTTACATACTGTAAGGAAAATTTTGCTTAGAATACCCTAAAAGGTTGTAAATCTTCACAATTGTCTTGTTAGAAATCCGCTTACGAAGCTCTCTGTCCCCTGCAAAGTCAATAGTTAAACATTGAAGCCTCAGCATAAGTTAGTTAGGCTTAGTTTGCGCACGGAATCAATAAAGCGTCACGTGGGCTTAACTTAGGAGGGCAAGTTTGTTATCTCAGAACGCTGGGCCTACAAGTTTGAATTGACATTTGCATATTGACCAAGAGGGCAACTAAATGTGAATTATTAGACAAAAAGTCTTGATTTTTAATTGTACTACATATGATTTTATCATGTGGTTATTTCTTATTTACATAGATCGTTCGGTTTGTCGGTAGTTAAAAAAAATTATTTCGCATGATTAGTATTAAAGTGACCTAATCCAAAAAAGTTGTTTGTGGCAAATTACAATAAAGCTCTTAATTATAATTAAACTCATGAGTGTCACGACCCCCATAACTTGAAAAAGCAAAAAAACACTAGTATTTTAATAATTCGTATCTTGAAGATATCGATGGCATTGTAATAAGGATAATGAACTCAATTAAACCTAATTTTAATTCGGACACTTTAATACTAAGCGTGCGATATATCTATATTTTGACTATAGACAACAATGCCTACAAAATTGCTGCAATAACAATAATTCTTAAAAACATATAAACACAAATTATTTAATAAATAATCGGCCATAGATAATAGATAATATTTCAAAGATATAAATGAACTATTCTTTTGTAACATTTTTAAATTCTTCACGTCACTTATATTTTAATATATCATTTTAAGTAGATTGTAGTCCAAAGTTACCAATAGATAATACGATAAATTGTACAATATATTTTTAAAAGGTCTCAACATCACGTGACAGCAAAAGAGTTAATATATATATAATTTAATATTAATTCCGATATTACACACATCACCCTTTCCAAACAATAAAGTTACATTTCCAATATATAAGCATTAAAAATGTTGCTTTATTCTTCGGATGGGGCCGATATATTCCACGTATTAATTTAATTATAAAAAATCCTGTCACAAAACTATGAAATGGAAATAAGGTTTATTATAAATAACTTTATTTTAGTTTTCAGTTCTATTTAAATTTGTCTTTTTTTAAGTAAAACATTTGCAAAGATATTATTCCGAAAGTCACTATGCAACGTCATTGAGAGTGTATTGGCTACTTTTTACATGACTTAATAAATAGTATTCATTTTAATGGAATACCTAGTGACTTTCGATTCGTGAATAGATATTGAACTTGTATCAGACATGCCGTCAATTATAATTCACTCGTCATTTTAATGGAGTACCTAGTGACTTTTGATTCGTGAATAGATATTGAATGTTCAAAGTATGCGGCATGTCGTCAATTATAATTCATTCGTCATTTTAACGGAGTACCTAGTGACTTATTCCTAAATAGATATTGAATTTTTAGAGTACCAGATATGTCGTCAGTTGTAATTTACTCGTCATTTTAATCGAGTACCTAGTGATTTTTGATTCATAAATAGATAAAGAATTTATAATGTATCCGACATGTCGTCAATTATAATTAACTCGTCATTTTGATAAAGTACCTTGTGTCTTTCGATTCGTGAATAGACATTGAATTTTTAGACTATCCGACATGTCGTCAATTATCATTCACTCGTCATTATAATGAAGTACCTAGTGACTTTTGATTCGTGAATATACATTGAACTTTGAAAGTATGCGGCATGTCGTGAATTATAATTCGTCATTTTAACGGAGTACCTAGTGATTTTTGATTCGTGAATAGACATTAAATTTTAAAAGTATTCAACATTTCTTCAATTATAATTCACTCTTCATTTTACATTTCAAATTTTTTTGGGTGGTAAATTAAAATTTAAAAAAGCTTTTATTTCATAATAAAACTTCGAAGAATGTGACTTTTTTTATTATAACGCAAGTATTTACGACATGTTGGATAGTTAAACTTTTTCGTTATCTACATCGCTTTTTTGTCGTGCGTTAATAATAATTACTGAATATGTCAAAATAACTTTAGAGCGTTAATTATTTGCATGTTTTGTGTATTTTATTCTGAAGCCGCAAAATTTTTATTATTTTGCAATACATTATTTTCTCTATTCCTAGAGCAGCAACAAGAAGTACCAAAACATGTTCCGTACAAAAAATAATCGAATTTTTTATAGACAAAAACACCGGTCTAATTTATGCTAGCTGAAATTTTCTTATTGCTAATTAGAACCAATTTTATTGTTATAAGTAAAGTCTCAAACGATGTAAAAACAACATATAATTATTATATATAGCGGTAGATAAATTTTATTTTTTAAACTAAATAGTATTTTTTTAGTCTGTGGAGTATAAAAACAGACTATGTAAAACTAGATCTATCAAAAACAAAATGTTACCATTAACATCACAAATGTAAATAAATAGTTAGAATGTTGAATTGTTTAAATAATGAATTAAATATTATTATCATTGATTAGATAATTTATTGAATCAAAATTGATGAAAGTTTTGTTTGTAGCTTATAATAATTAGTATCTTTTAAACATAATGCGATCACATGCAAGTTCCAATACAACAGTTTAAAGAGCTACGGTTTTAGTCGCAACCTTCCGGTTTTAATAAAAAAAATATGCCTACATAGTCGGATAGTGATCGCAAGTTAAGTTCGGCGGTGTAATTCAATCCCACACACAGTATTTTTAACGGATAAATCGAAATCCTTGTTTTGTCGTCGATAGGTTGATGCTTCGGCTCATATCTGGAGGGATGTCCCAGTTTTATTTCTTTAATTTCTATCTTTGATGACGCGTTTCCATAAGCCAAATTCTAGTGTTATAGAACATGACTCTAAGATGACGTTTCCGAGCTCTTATTCTCTATTTATTTCATACCTTTAGCTACGTAGATAGGCTCAATGACGCTGGAAAACATTCGACATGCTTAGATGCAATTCGTCTAAAAAAAAAATTGCTTCTGTTCACCGCCGAGCTACAAAACCGCGGCCTTATTTTGTATTAGAGAGTAATAATGTGAAAAACAGCCAATGTTTTGTGATTGAAATGTAATCATGTCAGATTTTGTTAAGAAAATTATTGTGAATTCGCTAGATTTTGTCAATTAAATTGAATTTTGTACAATATGTGTATGTATATTATCAATTTAGCTTTTTATACGATATATTTATTAATTATCAATATTTTTTGTGTACTTAGTATTTAGTTCTTGACGTCTGATTTGGTTGAATTATTTCAACTGTCGAAATGTGCATAATTTGGATGGTATTTTCTAGCAAAATTTATTTTTATTATTTACTTGGTGTTTTGATCTGTCTGTATAGTGATTTTATAGTTTGTTTTAGTGGAGAACTTTTTAATTAAAATTGTATTTTTATATGGATTATTCTTATGTGCAATTAATATTTATAATAAAAAGCAAATCTGTGACAATCTGTTTCATTTGTACTCACCCTTATATCCGAAACTTAGTAAAAACCTTTTTTTTTGTAATGTATAAAAAAAACATAGCTTTTCTATTACATCCTATAAAAATTATACTCAACCATTTTTACTTCGATATTGCACGAAATAGCAATAATGAAATATACTTTGAAAAAATTATATTTTGAAAAAAAAACGCTAATACTAAGCTTATATTAAGTCATAGTATAGACCTACGAGACAAGATGTAGCGTTAGGAGACCTACGAAACGAGACGTAGCGTTAGTTGATCTGCTACGAGACGTAGACATAATAGACCTACGAGACGCGACTTCGCATGTATAGACCTGTAAGACAAGACGTAGCGTTAGTAGATTTACGACACAAGACAGCGTTATTAGACCTACGACACAAGACGCAGCGATAGTAGACCTTCTTGACAGACGTCGTCATTAAAGTCAATATATCCATTAGCGGAGCAGTTCTACAGGTAGAGTCATAGATAATACACTATATAGGATATTTTTGGTCATTCGTCAATCTAAGAAGCGCCATTTCGGACTTGCGACTGACATTTCCTAGAACGTGCTTTCTGACAGTAAAAAAGCAACTTTTAAGCTTATAAAATTAAAAGTACATGCTGAAATTTACTATCCATTATAAACAATATGATATAACAAACGATATTTATCATTTATACTTATGCATTAATAAAAAGCAATTTTCCCAAAGTTTCCATTAATTTTCTCTCTTCCAACAACTCAATAATGACGGCCACATTGTTTTTTTTTTAATATTATTAACCAACTATATGAAGTAGGTTGTATTTGAAACACGTTATAACAATGTTTTAAAATGTATGTTATAAAACAAAATCATCAGTACCGAAAAGAAGAAGTGAAATTACTACGAATTGACGGCCCCAATTTCTATTCCCTTATTCATATTGGATCCCGAGGATCCCGCAAACAGTCCCTTATTATGAGGGCAATGTCAGAGGGACGTTATTTGCATAGTATTGTGCTGCATTAACATTTAGAGAATCGCCGCCGACCGCCCGCACAATATCGTATTTTAATGGAGTTTGGACTATATTGTTTTGGGTATCTGTTGTTTAAGGTTTGTCGTGTTGTATTCCGTTTATTCTAAGGCTTTTGGAATTTAGGCCGCCGTGTGGTATCCGGTTGAGTAGAATTGACCACCTTCATTTCGTACCGAGGTGTCGTAAAAGGCGACTAAGGTAAGTGGAACCGCTGTGTGGTACCCGGCTGAGTAGAATAGACCAGCCTCATTTCCTACCGAGATATCAAAAATGTCGACTAAGTTAAGTTGACGCGCCGTTTGGTATCCGGCTGAGTAGAATAGACTACCCTCATTTCTTACCGAGATGTCAAAAAAGTCGACTAAATTGACGCGCCGTTTGGTATCCGGCTGAGTAGAATAGACCACCCTCATTTTTTACCGAGGTGTCCCAAAAGTTTAAGCTAACGTCAGGCAGGCGACTTCATATTTATTCAAAAAGTAAGAAAGGACTTTCTCTAAAGTCAATAATTTATTTATTTTTATCAACTTGTCAACTCCGCGCAAAAATCACGATTACGTCAATTGGCGCTACTACTCTCCTCTCCGCACCGCACCTTTCTTCTCCGCCACACGCCTCTTCACCTACACGCCTGTATGCTTCTACTTCCGCTCTCCTCCATTTCTTTCCGTTACATATACTTTTGAGATTATGAAAGTATTTGTTACACGTAAAATAGAAAAAGTAGGTACCTAAGCCCTAATTCATTATTATTTATCTTACAAGAAATATCTAATTTTTCAATCTAAAAAGAAAACTAATTTTAATTTATCAAGTTCACTTGATCTCGTTAGTTATTTTGCGACGAGTTAGCAACAAACTTAAGAACTTCTCGAGGAAAATGTTTGTCTAAGACGGAAGAAAATTAATAAAAAATTCTGGAGCAAAATTTATTCAACGAACAAAGTCTATGAAGTTTGTTATTTCCGTTAATTGAGTATCGCTTTTGTTCGTAAAAATGTCATTATTTTAAATAATTTATAGAATTAGGCGTTACTTTGCGGAGATCCATAATACAAAAGTAATAATAGAATTATTTTGCTATAATCCGCGAAGAAGTAAAATAGGAAATATATATAATGCTAAATGTAAGTGGACAATCGGTTATCATACCTGATACATGCAGGATTCGTAAAAACACATGCACACACCTCCACCACCGCCACCACAATACACAAGCACTATATACGTTCACTATCACAAACTCAACAATCGTTTCGCCCCGCAACCGAAGCATCGTCAGGAGATAGACTCCACGACCGAAATCGCAAAGCGAAGCAATACCCAAATAAGTTTAGTTATATACTAATCGGTTCAACCCCACCCTTTATTTTATTTTGCCTGCAAACAAGTGTAACAAGCTTGAACTAGAAACATTTATTTGCTCGTTAATGAGGGTGCCATTGTTATGTTTAATAATCTCAAGGTTTTCCAATAGGCTCAGCTTAAGGCCTTTATTAGAACACGTGTGCAATACTTCGAAACTATGGTCATTAGGAACTTTATGACCGCTTTCTATCAGATGTTTAGCGAAATTTGAATTTTGTGGTTTGTTATTCCTGAACGCGGCCATATGTTCTTTAAAACGAGTTTCAAAATTACGACCAGTCTGACCCACATATGTATCATTGCATTCAGGACATTTTATTTTATAAACACCACACTTTTTCGCGCTTGGTAATTTATCTTTATTATTGCACAGAATCTTTTTTAAAGAGTTATTACTTTTAAAACCTATTTTTATATTTGATTTGGATTTAAATATAGCTGAAATTCGTTCTGACAATGCTCCAAAATAGGTCAGACTGGCTTTGCACTTATTATCTTTGTACTGTGGCACCGCGTACAAGTGTTTTGCCAATTGCAACTTCTGTTTATTTTTTAATATGTTATGTACTACTTGCTTATCATAGCCATTAGAATGCGCCATCTGGCTGATTATTTGAAGCTCTTTGTTAAAATTCTTCTCGCAAAGAGGGACTGATAAAAGTCTATGTATATGACTGTGAAAGGCGGCAAGTTTGTGTGGCAAGGAGGTGTGTGCATGTGTTTTTACGAATCCTGCATGTATCAGGTATGATAACCGATTGTCCACTTACATTTAGCATTATATATATTTCCTATTTTACTTCTTCGCGGATTATAGCAAAATAATTCTATTATTACTTTTGTGTCATTATTTTATTAAGTTCGTATTATCTATTTGTCTCTGGGCAATTGTCATTTTTTTATTCACCGATATGTGGGTAGCAATGAAAACGCCACTCGCCAATCGGTTCGTCTGTCGCCGTGCGAGTGTCGACGTGAGCGCGGAACCTTCGCTAATGGCCGCTCGATCGCTATACATTATTCGTATCAAATCTATTGTAAAAACATAAACAATTCGTCTGGGACAATTCGTCTGCAATATTAAGTGCAGTGCCTAACATTAAAGTGTCGTGTCGAGTTTCGGACTCGTAAAAGTGTTACTGTTCGTACGAGTAACATTTCCCCTGGCGTCACAAGAAACGGCCGGCTGCCGGCGCATTTCGAGGACTTCGAACCTTCCAGTGCATGGTGGCAGTACAAAAGCATCGAAAGGTGGGTGGTGCTAAGTTGTTACTACGTATCGGTAATAAATTACGCATTGCTCAGAGATAGAAAATAGTTAAGGCCCTGAACACCCCTATACAGTCCACTTAAATTACCAACCAGCGACCTAGGGTCCAGAGATCAGGTTCCTTTTGATTAGGGAACATTTCCCTATAGCTTTATGAACAAAAATATAAAAGAATGTGTTAGCAATTTTAACATTTGTATAATAAGATAATAATTATTGTATTAAGTTTAGTGTATTAGGAAGTATAAATATTGGCATTAGTCAATATTGTAGTATCAACTTAAGAGGATTTTAAAAATGGAAGAGGAATTCATTTTGGCGGCATTCTGTTCTGACGAAAAATTGTTATTAAAGTAATTACAAGTAATAAAGTGTTTAGGAATTGTTTGATATATTTTAGAAAACTTTTCTAAGTATTTTAATACATGATACAAAAGTAATAATAAAATTATTCCTCTGTAATTGTGAATTACAGAAAATAACTATGATTGTTATATTTTTTAATTAAAAAAGGAAATAAATAAATTAAATATAAAATTAACAGAGCTTTCAAAGGCCTGAAAACCATGTAATGTAGGACATAAATTAGTTCTGTAGCGAACAATAAATTGAGCGAAAATTAACAACATACACGGCACGAATTTATTTGTGTGCGAGGCATTATTTGTGTTTTACTCGCTAATTAATCTAAACATAGTAATATCGTAAATTTTCAAAGATCCAAAAATAGCTATCAAGTTTGACAGAGTATAACGAGCCACGTGGTGGCTGACTATGGCCTGGGATAAGAGGTCAGAGTTATAAAACAGGGGATGGAGTGAGCTACACTGGAAGTATCTCATCGTGAACAAATGGAGGAAATGTGAGCACCGTAAGGAAATGGAGACGGACACGAAATAGATATAGCTCAGCATGTCGTGAAAGCTAATTGGCGATGGGCGTTGGACATAGAACGGAGAAAGGTGGGCATTGGGGTCTTAAGGTGTTGGAATGGCGACCCCGCGATCAAAAACGCAGCGTTGGTTGAACCTCTACAAGGTGGATTGAGACCTTAAAAACAGTGCAGCAGTGGACGTTTACGGTAAAAAAGAAAATTGCGATAGCGAAAAAAACTTATTTTTATACTTTTTAGCGATAATAATGAAATCATTATCAATAAGTGAACAATATATTGATTCTAAAGTTTATTATCTCATACGAGTGATGTTAACTATAGGCGATGTATTGTCACGAGATTCTCACTCTTCCATACGCTTCAGTTGATGTACCTCACACAAGATCTATCAGTAGTCTTGTTGTTAGAGACATAAAAAATTGTAAAATTAAATAATAAGTTTAATAATGGTCGGTATTGTATTGCTAGTTTCTAATTTCAATAATTGTTTAAAATTTTGTAATTCTGTGTCAGTTTGTATAAAATCTTTAACATAATTAATGTTGCGAAAAATTGTTATTAGCCTATTTTAGACATAAAAATTTTATTACATTTTATTTTATTTATTAAATTTTATACATTATATTAGACATAAAAAATTACTCTATGGCATAGTTAATCTATGACAGCTGTCATATTTGACAGCCCTTCTTTGCATACCGGCTTTCAAGTAGCAATACGTGTTCCCTTAAAATAAAATAAATTTTCTCAAGTATTTTTTTAATTTACTTCTTTAGTTTATCAGTTTAAAAAAATTAACGCTAAGCGCAGACTTAACACTTGTATTCTATCATAGTAGAGACGATGATGCTATATTATTGTATCCCAACATCTATCTATCTTCGATAATATTCCTATATCTTTGGCTCTTTAAGCTATATTAACGATTCATCAACGAGTCCCTTTATTTTTGAATTCATCACGGAATTTCTGAAATCTGTAATTTTTATAAACAAACCACAATTTCTGAGTTATGCCTTTAAAATGATAGTGTTTCCAATTTACCGAGTAAATAAATTGAAAATAGTAACAGCGAATGGAAACTGAATGTATTTAATTCATTATTGATTTACATTTGTAAAAAGGAATGTTTTTAAAACATGTCACTCCATTACGTGACGTGTTATTTGTATGATTAAAACAAACACATTTCATCACGGATACATCGTGCACAAAAACATGACCAATTCCTAAATGCAACAGCACCGTTGAAAAAGTTCCAATCTGTATTGAAGCGTTTACTGCCGCTCTAAATGCTAGTTTGACTTTTTATACAAAAGCCATTTGTTAGAGTTGCAAAACAAATTGATAGCATCGATATTCAATTACTACCCGAGCTTTTAAAGGCCTGCAAAGCCTGTATTTCCATAGTAATGTCGACATAAATTGGTTTTGTATCGAGCAATAAATTAAGAAAATTAACAACTCGCACGCTGTTATTGAATATGTGATCACTCAAAGCCAGTTTGATTCGTTTTGTGTTGAACAAATTCGGTTTATTTTACTGCTATACATTCTCTTTTATTTCTACACTCTGATTTAATCAATATAAATCAACTAGAAATTCTACATTTTACATTGTAAGCATGTTGTAACATGATTTCGCTACATCCAAAACCTTAGTCGCCTTTTACGACACCTCGGTAAGAAATGAGGGTGATTCTACATAGCCGTATACAACACGGCGGGTCAACTTACCTTAGACGACTTTTACAATACCTCGCTAAAAACTGAGAGTGGTATATTCTACTCAGCCGGATATCATATGGTAGGTCAACTAACCTTAGTCGCTTTTTACGACACTTCGGTAAGAAATAAGGGGGGGGGGGTCTATTTTACTCAGCCGGGTACCATACGGCGGGCCAACTTACCTTAGTCGCCTTTTACGACATCTCGGTAAGAAATGACATTTATGACACCCTCATTTCTATTCTACTCAGCCGAATACCACGCTGCAGTTTAGTATAATACAAATATTATTTTTTTATTTATATCTCTTATTTATATTTATAATTATTAATATAATAAATTTATAATCATTATTATTATATTTAATTGATATTATTTTCGTCGTTTATATTTACTTTTTTTTATTGTTTTTTTTGCCTCCTATATAACGTACGTCAAATGAATTGTTACCTTTTAAACAATATACCTCGAATAAAAAAAAATTCACGTAGCGGTCAATATTAGTAGAAATACAAAGGCCGAAAAAGCCTTGTCCGAATTACCTTTTATTTGTTTCTACGTACTTCTGAAAAATAAATTAGAGCTTGTAGGGTCTCTAACCGTCGGAGCGAATAGCTGACCTTCATTACGTTTCTGTGTGCTGAGGAATTAGATTATATTTTGAATTCATTACGCTTCTGGCAAAGTCAATTTACTTAATTTAAATTTCTATACCTAAAGTACTAATAAAAATATTTTCGACGGCAATGTTTTTGTCTTGGAGCTAAGATTTATTTTATGGAATTACATAGTAATAAAATATTATATTGTACACTATTTTTCGAACTATGTGAATATAATTGACTATATAGCCCTAAATGCTTTTTCTACGTCATCTGGCGGGATGGACAAGCGTAGAAGTATCGTCGAGGTTGCAAAATGTGGAGAGTAACGTGGTCCTAAGGTACCTCCTGTGTGGCCTGACGAGGTGTAAATGTTTTTGATTAGTTATTACGTCGTTGGAAATGTGGCGAGATCCACCATCAACCGAAGTCATGTCATGGTTATGTAGATTTCAGACGCAAAACAAGTTTTTTTAGTTTTGTAATGTTCTGCTACGTTTTCATTTTTATTCTTATTTCTTACAGTGAAAGTCATATTACCAAAAGATCCCAATGTTTTTTAGAAATTATTGAGAATATTTTTTGTACTTTTACAAAAAAATTATTATGATGCGAAAGAATTGTGTTTTACTTTCATATAAGTTTTTTAGTTCTAAAAGAGTTACCGCCGAGATTCTTACTGGTTCTTCTTGGCAAGAGCTTTCCGAACCAATCGTACCTTCATTGTAATTTGACCATTCCAAAGTGCTTGTAAAAGCCAATTTGAATAAAGAATTATTTGAATTTGAATATACCCGTAGTTGGCTCAACTACGCGTTTTCAAAACTTTAAAGGTTTTAAATCCATTGATCCAAGGTAGGAATCTGTGGTAGCCCAGTGGTAACACCGTGCGCCTCTTTCGAGAAGGTCTAGGGTTCGAACCCCGGGCAGACACCAATGAGTTTTCTAGTAAAACTTATGTGTCTAATTGATAATTGCAATTTATCACACGCTTTTCGGTGAAGGAAAACATCGTGAGGAAACCTGCATATCTCTAAACAATTCTGGGGATATGTGTAACCTAGCAATCCGCATTGGAGCAGCGTGGTAGGTCTTAGCTCCAATCCTTCTCTCCAAAAGAAAAAAAAAACGGAGAGAAGAGGCCTATGCCCAGCAGTGGGATACTTAAGGTAGGAATAGACTAGAATTTTTTATACAAACTTCCATTTGAATGTAAGTACTGTTATTTAATACACTTATAATTCCTGTTGTTTCGGGAAAAGGATATGTAGGCTAAGCCATATAATTAAATAACAAGAATTCCGGAAGTCCTAGCAATTTGTCACTGTTGTATTGACCGGTTCCTTGTTTAATATTAAAAGTCCTCCATCAGAATCCTCTTTCCTTTTTCGGAAACACCATTTAAATTTCGTTTTATTCAAATAGGTGCTCCGTATATTTTGTTCTACAAAAACCGGCTAAGTTAATAGGGTCGTTGAGGAAAATCGCACCGCTAAAAATACAGGTTCAAAGGCAATAAGGACACATCAAATAAATGTTAATTTTATTGTTTTTCGATTGGCCGGAATAGGTCTATGTTTGTGTTAAAGAATAAAAGGGCGTTTGTCATTATTGTATTCATATAATTCTTTATTCAAATTGGCCTTTACAAGCACTTTCGAATCGTCAAATTACAATGAAGCTACCACTGGTTCGGAAAGGTGCTCTCACCGAGAAGAACCAGCAAGAAACTTGGCGGTCACTCTTTTCAAAATTGAGTTTTACAATAATGGCTTAATTAGGAACAAATTAAAAAATTTACAATATAATCTAGTGCGTAGCTGGTCGCAATTAAAAACCAAAGCTATGTATTATAGCTTCTACCCGCGGCTTCGCTTGTCGATTAACCAAGTTTAAAGTAGCTTATATCTGACTGGCCCGTTGGCGTAGTGGGTAGTGACCCTGCCTTCAGCTCCGCGGGTCGTGGGTTCGATTCCCGCCGAGGGCCAACATTTTCTATAATTGAATTTGTTGGTCTTTGAGCCTGGGTGTATATTTGTATTTAAGTATGTATTTAAAAAATATATAAGTATACTAGCGGCCTGCCCCTGCTTCGCACGGGTATAAAATATATATCCCATATCAGTCAGTGTAAAAAAAAATGATTAAAATCGATCCAGTAGTTTTGATTCATTCATTACTGCCCGTGGCCCGCAAGCGTTAAATTTGGAGAATATATACGTACAAATCTTCCTCTGGAATCACTCTATCTATTAAAAAAACCGCATCAAAATCTGTTGCCTAGTTTTAAAGTTTTATGCGTACATAGGGATATATGGACAAAGAATGCGACTTTGTTTTATAATATGTAGTGATATTCACCAGTTGTCTGTCACCCATAACACAAGTATTAAGTTACTTACTTTGGGGACGAACGACCGTGTGTGTGTCCCATATATTTATTTATATCGCACTCCAGCTCTTTAACTAAACTGCTGAACACGGGTCTCTTCTCTCCAATCTTGAAGAGAAAAAATGGAGATACAATAAACGAAGGGTACAACGCCTAATGTTCAACAAAAGCAAAAAAATGTTATCAAATCATCATCCTCCTGTCCTTATCCCACTCTAAGTGGAGTTGGCACATGTTATACACATGTTGCCACATGATTTGGCTACGTATTTTACGACTGGTCGCCTGCCTGATGTCAATTTACCTTAGTCGCCTTTTACGACAACTCTGTAAGTAATAAGTGTGGTCTATTCTACTCAACCGAATACCACACGGCGGGTCGACCTACCTTAATGGCCTTTTACGACAACTCAGTAAGAAATGAGGGTGGTCTATTCTACTCAATTGGATACCACACGGCGGGTCAACTTACCTTAGTTGCCTTTTACTTTAGTTACTTTTTACGACACCTTAGTAAGAAATGAGGGTGGTCTATTATACTAGATACCGCACGGACAAGCAAGCATTCGTATTTTTAATTTTAGTAGAGACTGTATATATGAATGTGTCGGAAAGTATTACAATAGTCACTTATTTAAGCAATTTCAAATACACAGCAAAACATTTATCATAAAACATTCAAATCATCCAAATAACTTTATAACGTAAATAAACAATTCAATATTCCAAAATACTAACGAAGTTGTAGCAGTAATTTAGTTAAAAAAGCTATTAAAAGCATCTGGAATATTCCAGAGGCACGAAGTTGGCATTCGTTAACGAGCCACGGGGGAAGCAGGGAGTGATTATAACTAACTGTAATTCATGAAATGTGACACTAAGTTGGTCGGGGCTAACCCTGTAATGAAATGCGATGGGTATCTGAGGCCGAATGAACGTATATCAGGAACAACTATGGCCGCTACGCAGAAAACTGTTTTTATTTAAATATTAGCTTTTGCCCGCAACATCGTTTGCGTGGACTATTGTCGCGTGATAGGATGATCTTAGATGGTGCTTTTCAATGTCATCCTATTCCTGTAGAATTAACAGGATTTCTATAGCCTATATGCTATTCTGGTGAATAAGGAATAATTGTGCCAAATTTCATCGATATTGGTTCAGCGGATTCGCCGTGAAAAAGTAACAAAAATAAATCCATACTCACAAACTTTCGCATTTATAATATTAGTAGGATATTAGTAGGATGGTCGAAGCTAATGAATTAATTATTTTGTTAGTATCTGAGTGACCGAGCCTTTTTCAGTAATTTTATTAAAAAATACTGAAGACTAAAGTCTTCGAACAGTGCGTGTTGCCAGTGATGACCTATGGCTCTGAATCTTGGTCGCTGACTATGGGCCTTATAAGAAAGCTCAGAGTCGCTCAGCGGGCGATGGAGCGAGCTATGCTCGGAGTTTCTCTACGTGATCAAATCAGAAATGAGGAGATCCGTAGAAGAACCAGAGTCACCGACGTAGCTCAGCGTGTCGCGAGGTTAAAGTGGCGATGGGCGGGGCACATAGTGCGTAGAACCGATGGGCGTTGGGGTCTCAAGGTGCTGGAATGGCGACCCCGCACCGGAAAACGCAGTGTCGGCAGACCCCCTACGAGATGGACTGACGATCTCAAAAAGATCCCGGTCAGCCGCTGGGTCCAAGCGGCACAAGATCGTGTATGGTAGAGATCCCATGAAGAGACCTATGTCCAGCAGTGGACGTCCATCGGTTGATGAAGAAGAAGAAGAAGAAGAAGATTAAAAAATATAAATAAATGCAATAAAAAAATAAAGAATATACAAAACAGCACACCCAATACAGCTATATAAAGCACATGCTTTGCGATTTTGGTCGTGGAGTCTATCTCCTGATGATGCTTCGGTTTCGGGGCGAAACGATTGTTGAGTTTGTGATAGTGAACGTATATAGTGCTTGTGTATTGTGGTGGCGGTGGTGGAGGTTTGTGCATGTGTTTTTACGAATCCTGCATGTATCAGGTATGAAAATGGATTGCCCACTCTACATTTAGCATTATATATATTTTCTATTTTACTTCATCGCGGATCATAGCAAAATAATTTTACTATTACTTTTGTATTATCGATCTCCGCAAAGTAACGCCTAATTTTATAAATTATCTCGTTATGTCGTAATAAATATTTGTAAATTTGGATTTTGGTTTCACTTGTGACGCATAATAAAATTAAGTTACTTACTTTGGGGCCGTATGATAGTGTATGTTATTTTTTCATATATTTATGTATATTGAAATGCCTAAAATGGCACATTAGGCAAACAAGAGATACATTTTCCAACCGTAAAATTAAATCACTTTAATTGGACCTAACTCTAACAGCGAAACTTAAGCTTTTCTTGGAAGCGGAACAACTTACAGCGACACGTGTGAAAATTCGTGACTTAACTTGCATTAAGTTCTCTACGTAATGAATACTTGGTGCTAGTTTGGAGAACTATTTTACTTAACACACATAGACATATAACGTTGAATGCTTTAATTTATGGTCGGCAGTAGAATTTACTTTATTCCCTTACCACTGTATAAAAAAACTTATAGTTCAGTATTTAATAATAAATCAGATAAATTAATACGAATAGAAATATACCGTGTGGTATCCGGCTGAGTAGAATAGACCACCCTCATTTCTTACCGAGTAATCATAAAAGGCAATTAAAGTAAGTTGACCTACCGTGTGGTATCCAGCTCAGTAAAATAGAGTACCGTTATTTATTACCGAGATGTCGTAAAAGGCGAATCAGGTAAGTTGACCCACTGTGTAGAATCCGGTTGAGGTAGAATAGACTACCCTCTTTCTTACCGAACTCATAAGGCGACTAAGGTACGTTGACGTTAGGCAGGCGGCCGCTCGTAAATACTTAGCCAAAATATGTGACAACATGTTATATATGGAGTCACCCATATATAACAGATTTATGGAGTTGCTAGTGCGACAATAAGACATTTATATGTATATAATGTAAATTTTTTTGGATAAGGATTTGTATATTTTTCACTAACATAGTTTATAAGTTTTCTTATTATTACTAACAATTGTGAGCCTTAGTAGCTTTGAATAAAATTATTATTATTATTATAATGAAACATAGACACAGTTAAAAGACAGAATTTGAAAATAAATGGAGAAACTCCGTCTTTCTTATTAAGTCAGAGTCGTTCATAAGGAAAAAAAAATTGCAATGAGGTCGATGAACCGATGTGAGATTTCTCGAGTGCTGAGAGTTAAATCAAAGATATAATAAGTATTTGTAAATAATCTCACCTCAAATAATAATAATTTTTAATGTACTGTAGTGTCCACATACTTCGAATCTAGTAAGTACTAAGTGGACATTAATGATCAAATATATTTATTAAAATTACATTCATTTTTACTTTGAATTGTTATTTTGCTTTTGCCGGAATTAATCCTCTTCAAATTCGGGGTCGTTCGTTTATTGTTGAAGTAATCTGGAGGACACATTTATATAAATAAAACTCATGTTACTTGTTTAATTTTAATGTTTGCCTCAAAAAGAGAAAATTTATAACACAATATAATTTTGTAGATGTAACAAGGAAGCAATATATGTCGTATTTATTTCGAGTATCAAATATAACAAAACCAGCATTAACAACTGAACTGAACTGGGTGCGAAAGCTGCTTAATATATGACACAAAATTTACTCAACTTATGCTTTCTTTTTCTTTTTCGAGGGGAAAAGTCGAGAGGGAAGCAGCGAGGTCAATATGCTCGCATCCATTAATCCTCAAGTGTTCTGCAGTTATCTCATAGGATTCTGGTCAATACAATAAACAAAATAAACAATAAACAATATTAGAAATATATAATTGTTATACAATTAAATACAGTTGTTAAGAGAAACGCTTTGCCGTGCCAAGTTCTACGCCGTAGCACTGACGTAGCACGTATTTGCAGCTTTTATCATAACGAAAAATTAATATTTCAAAGTAAATTACTGCAAATACGTATATATATATTTTTGACTTAACTTTATTTCTTTAAAAGAATTAACTGTAAGGAATATAAAATTCCGCTGCTATTATATGATCATCATCGTTCTGCCTTTATCCCACTCTAAGTGGGGTCGTCACCAAATGTTTTAAAAATGTTGTCACATGATTTGGTTACGTATTTTATGATAGGCCGCCTGCCTTACGTCACTTACCTTAGTCGCCTTTACGACACCTCGCTAAGAAATGAGGGTGGTACTATTCTATCCAGTCGGATACCACGCGGCGTTTTTATAAATTATAGGTATATGAGAAGGTAGCAAGAAGTTTCTTGCTGGTTCTTCTCGGTAAGAGCACCTTTCCAAACTAGTATTTATTTAATTTTGGCAATTCGAAAGAGCTTATAAAAGCCAACTTAAATAAAGCGTAATTATAATTTCAATGAAAAAAAATTCCATCCTTTTTTTAAATTATCTGGTTAATTATTTCAAAATTGATCGATTTTCAGATTCATTCATAAATTAATTTGGACTAAATGCCATACTCTGGCGATAAAACATTTAACATTCCATAAAATATACAATTATTAATATACTACATTTCTATTTAAGACTGAACATAGATGTTTGTAAAATTGATAAAGCTGTCTCAAATTACTAATTTGTGAACCATGTTTCCACTCTAAATATTAACGACCAAAGCTACTTAAATACATAAATTATACGAAACTAATACAAACGACCTTAGAATTACATGCTTAGTTATTGTGTGAATGCATGTCGGGAAACGTTCAAAGTTCACCTAATGAATACCACATTTGGTACAACTTACTACATAAACTATTTCCTCCCTGCGGGCCGAACAATAGACACGGTATCGCACGGGATCACGTACCGTCTGCGATAAACATTCCTTATGTTTGATTCTGACGTATTTCTGAGGGTGCCTTGTCAAAGAGATTAGCGTATGCAAAGCAGCTGTCACAAACAAACCGAAACCCAGTTCTACCACTTAGGAAACAAGGTCGAAATTTGTCCAAAATTTCTACACGCGAGATAAAACCTAAATTTACTAAACCCAGTAATCACGTACGTAGTTTTGTAATATTAAAATGAGATGATACCTAGAAAGGGAATTTTGAAATTTATCACGAATTTAATAAAGTCATCATCTTCCTGCCCTTATCCCACTCTAAGTGGGGTCGGCACAACATGTTATAAACATGCTGTCACATGATTTGGCTGCGTTTTTACGACCGGCCGCCTGCCTGACATCAACTTACCTCTGTCGTATTTTACAACACCTCGGTAAGAAAGAGGGTGGTCTATTCTACTAAACCGAATACCACACGGTGAGTCAACTTACCTTAGTCGCCTTTTACGACACCTCGGTAAGAAATGGGGTTGGTCTATTCTACTCAGCCGGATACCACACGGCGGGTCGACTTACCTTTGTCGCCTTTTACGACACCTCGGTAAGAAAAGAGGGTGGTACTATTCTATTCAGCCGGATACCACACGGCGTACACGAATTTAATAAAGTATTAGGTTGAATCTTCTTATATAAAACAGAGCAAGCGCTTTAAGTCTTTACTTTATGCAATCAGTTAGAATTTTAAAAGATAAAGAAAAGATTTTTAAACAGCTATTTAAACAGTACTTCATATTATATTATAATAAATGCGTAGAAAGCTCATTAAGCAATCAAATGTCATTTCAATCAAACTTTCACTCAAACTTCACTTCAAAGGTTAGCCTTTATAGCCTTATTGGGGATTTTGTTTTAATATAAGTTTAAAACAAAATCCCCAAAAGCTGTATGTATGTAGATGATCGATTTTCTCATTATCTACTAAGCACAGTTATGAACGGTTTTTGTTAAAAGATAGTGCAATTCTTCCGCTAATTATATATTGGGGGGAGGGCGACTGTCGGGTACAAACTCCGTTTATTGTAATAACTTTCTTTATTGAGTTTAATATATACAATAATTATGTTAAACTATTTAATATGAAGATTATGTATATATGTAATTAAGGCTATTCTTAAATACTCGTCCGTTCTCACCGATGTTAGGTTAGGTAAAGGCGACGTTCAACGAAGTTTCTTTCCCAGGCTGGAACACTACACCTCCGGTGTCGTATGGAGTCTGGGAAAGCGGCAAACGCTGAGCAGACGTAACACGCTTATTACCGCTTTATGTTAATTGTGTTGAAGAGGTCACGGAGTTGTAAAACCGAATTAAAAATCAAATCGATTGAATCAGGCGAATCCTCAGGCACCATTTGATAATAATCTACCTGGTAGTAATATATAATTAAACCTTATTATTATATTGTATAACGGTACAACAAAACTGTTTGATGAGAAAACCCCTTGAAAAACGATTAAAACCTAAGGCTAAGGAGTTTCATTGCATCCAATTGGCAACACGCCCATAAGAAGATACGCGCCAAGAAATTGTCAATCCTCCTTTTTTCAACGAAAAGCATAAATAATATGAATTCACAATAACTCTGAATTCACGGAGTGCGCTCCGCCGATTCTGTCAACCGCCGGGATTCTCGGTAGAGAGAGATTTATTTCACAGACTCCCTCAATATAGGGGGCGACCAAAGCCAGTATGGGCGCATGCGATAAGTATTTGTATGATTTCATAATCATTCGTTGACCGTCCAGTCACCACATTTAGTACGTAACACGTGCAAAGCTGTGATAGCACAATGGTGAGAATGTTTACCTCTTACTTGGAGGTCATGAGTTCAAATCCGAGCAGGCACCGATGTGTTTTCTGTAAAAACTTATGTGTCTAATTGATATTTACGATTTTTCACACGCTTAACGGTGAATGAACCTGCGTAGCTCTGGAGAAATCCTGGGTTATGTAACCTACCAATCCGCATCGAAACAACCTAGCGGGCTTTTTCTTCAAAAAGAGGCCTGGTTCCAGAAGTGGGATAGTAACAGCCCGTTATTTTAATTTTACTTTACGTACAAAGCTTACTTACAATCTTTATATTTAAATAAATTAATCTTGTTTATATTTTTCTGAAATTCAGCATGCTGTTTTGGGAGGCAAAATTCAATCAATCTAGCTAGGTTTTATTTAAAAATATTTTGTTTTGTCTCTGTTTTATGGCAGGTTTTTATTGTTTGAACCCGCTTATCTTAGGAACTACTAAACCGATTTGAAAAATTCTTTGAGTAAGGTAGGCCATTTATTGACTATATAACAATACGCAAAGATGAATAAGAGAGGAGCAGCAATAAAAAATATTGCGAAATCGGCAATTTATAGCTTTCCTTGCGTGCGCTAAGTAAACGGTTAAAGTTATTCAAAAATCTGTTATAATTAATTAACTTACGATAACTACTTTTAAGTACAAAATTTAAATACGGGAAAAAAATTATTACACACTGATTTCCATGCGGGCAAAGCTGGCACAGCTAGTATTAAGATAAAAAATCTAAAATTTTATCATACAACATTCTAAAAGATTGGCAACTGGTAACAAAATAAAAAGACCCATATTTTAAATCTGGATGCCGGCACCCCTCATGAAAGATTACCGTCAAACAAACCGCGGTATATTTAAAAGTGTGGTCTAAGTAAAACTATAACATATTTTATCTACTCTAATACTATAATACAAAGTTTATAAAACTGAAACCAAAATTGTTATGACAAACATTACGTACAGGTCTTGTATGGACACCTGTATCATAATATAACTTTTTAATCATAACGATACACATACACAACCTCCAGCTGAACCTCTAACTTAAAAAAAAAGGTTTCAATGAACGAGTTTGCGGCGACGCAACACGCATGTACAATCGATGTTTGCGCCTTGGCGCTAACATTTAACATTTAAAAAATCTTTTCAATATTTAAACAAAGTTTGGTATTTATTAATATTGTTTTACGTATTATAGTATGAGAGTAGATAAAGTAGTGTATGACACTGTACATAACTTGGTTTTATAACAATCATGTGATACTATAAAACAACTCTCCTGCGGCTCGTATTTTTGAAATACACTCGTGTTATAAGAACCCTTATTATGCAACAGTATCATAATCTACTATATTTTTTACAGTGTAATAATAATAGATACAAACCCTTATGTATACATAAAACCATTTAATTTGTGGAGGATTGCAACCCCTTTTTCGAAATCGTATCTAAGTCCATTTCTAAATCCGACTCAAGCGAGCTGCTAAACCTAGACAAAATTACTCAATAACCTAATGTCGCATATTAATTATTTAATTTTTTTTTTCTAAAACTAATATCGCAGTTATTATCAAGTAAGATATTCGCATTAAAAGCTCTATTACTTCACTTATAATAACATATACAGTTTCATGCACTATAAAACTTATTCCGCTTATGTCTTGCACCATACACGAGGTACGCGTTGAAGAGAAAGTGTTCAATTCGCAGAACACATGTGCGTGTCAAAATGAATATGATAGATGAACCTATCCCCTCTCCCCCCTGCGGGAAATTGACTACGTGTCGTGAGCGAGCACAACAAAAATGCTCTTTAACCTTGAACTTTGACCTTCAGACGTATGTTTTAATTGATAGAACTTAGTACGTTAATGTTTGTATAATTTATTAGTAATTTTGTTACCAATTAGTGGGAATGACTTACAAATTTGCTTAATGTATATTTTGTGATGCCTATTTCAAATAAACTGGTTAATGACTTTAGGCCTCATTCGATGTAATGGAACTATTTGTTTATATTAGAACAGTGACATTTGTAATGACATGATTATTTTATTATTTATGGGCTCCGGTATAAGTTTTTATAATAAAATTTAACAATCTGTTTCGGTTATCTTTGCACAAGACCATAAAAGCAATTAAAAAAAGCTTATTTGAAAAGCTTATTATACTATTTAGGACTATGTTATGTATTTAAGTTGCAAACAGCAAACCAATAGATAGTACTGTAATTTTTCATTTGTCAAACAATTCTATATTTTTTTTTATGATTACTAGCAATTTGGGTTACAAATTACTAGTACATCTTGTTAATCCTTCCAGCTAAGCTAAAATGTTAGGGGTGGCTAAAATGTTCACGTTAGTAGTATAATGGGTGGGATTCGAACCCTTGATCATTCGATCGCAAGTCCGTTATCCTAACCATTCCGCTTGATAATTAATTAATTATTTTTGAAATGTGGCGCCGAGTTTCTTGCTGGTTCTTCTCGGTAAAAGCACCTTTCCGAACGAGTTTTTGGTTTCATTGTAATTTGACGATTCAACAGTGTTAAAGCCAACTTGAATAAAGAATGATTTGAATAACAATTTTAATGATTGAAATAATTGTTTTTTTCATTGATTGTAATTCAGTAACGTTCTGTACGTGGATTTCACGTAATTATAAGATGCTCTGTTGTCTAGATAGTGGTAAGCATTACCGTTGTACATTGCCCCCACCCCGCCAGCAGCTACTCTGTACCTCAGAGTGCGCCACCTCTGGATCGCGGCCTCTTTGGAAGGGGCCCCTTCCTCTGCTAATTGATGCATCGGGAGCACCAGATGCATCGACCGCCTATTAGACCTTATAAGAGGGACGTCTGATAAACCCCGTTCGGAACGTCCGGAAGGTCTCCGTTACGGTGACACGAGATGGTCTTCAGCAAGTCACCTTCGCCCGGTTCGCTTGCAGGGGAGTGTATCCAAGAACTCGACTTCCCGGATCCACTCGGCTACCTGCCGCAAGATAATGTCATAGCAGAAGAATGCCATTGCCCACTATCTCTCCCAGACCACCATGACACGAATCGCGGTGGATAAAGCGAGATCGTGCCCACGAGTTCCGCTCGCTGAACTGCCCAAGTTTAGACCTACCTGCACGCTAAATTTTATGCAAATTGACTAAGCCGTTAGAGCTATAAATCGATACGGCAACACATACACACGCTTACATATTTAAAACTACATATGTATATAATTTGCTTATTAAAAATATTGCTGTGCTGTTCTAAAGAAGTTGTAAAATAAAATGAGTATAGATAATAAAAAATACATGACGTTGCTGATGCCTATTCAAATATTTTTACGAAAATATTATTAGTCTCAAGGCTCTTAAGGAATATTATTTCGCGAGATAAATTTATAAGCAAAATACGCTACGTCGTTTGTATCTGGGTATAAGAAACCTACAAAATGTCTAGAGACATTACGGTTTTGATTATATTAAAACTAATGATAATACCAGCTGGAGTTTTGTGAATAATGGAACAAACTTTTCTTGATAATTTAATGTTCGTAACGAATGCTAGATCGTGTTTTGTTTGAGTTGTTAAATTGTTTATGACTTTATAAAGTACTAGCAATCGCCAGCGGCTCCGCTCGCGTGGTAAGATTGAAACTATTTTTTGGTAATCCTATATAACCAAAAAATGGTTATATAGGATTAACCTTAAAAGCTAGACATATACTGTCGCGGACTTTTATTTAGATCCTTTTAAAAGGGAAGAATTTTTAAATTCGTAATTTTGAGTTACTATTACTGTTTACTCAGTGCACGCAAGCCTTCAAATTATGCCGTTTTCGTACTATTTTTTATTGCTGCTCCTCTCCTATTTATCTTAGCGGGATGTTATATATGTCTATAGCATTTCTCGATAAATGGACTATCCTCCTGAGATTAACGCGTTCAAATAATCAAACAAACAAACTCTTCACCTTTATATATTAGTATAGATAAGATGTCATAATAAATTCGGTGGTTGCTCTCTTAAAAATAATTCTTATAACTAGTTATATTTTGTCATTACTGTTGTACAGGGTCAAACAGTATCTACATTCAAACATTCTTACCCTCTTTGTAATTCTAAACAGTATAGGCTTTCTGTATCATTCTCCCTTCAACAGTTATTTAAACTGCTGTACTGAATAATGTAAACTAATGAAATACATTGAGAATTATTTTAATAATCTATCACTTGCTTCTAGTAGTAGCCTTTTACTATCCCACTGACTGGAATAGGCCTTTTCTCTCCGTTTTTGGAGAGAAGGATTAGAGCTAAGACCTACCACACTGCTCCAATGCGGATTGGTAGGTTACACATATCTCCAGAATTTTCTAGCGATACGCAGGTTTCCTCACGATGTTTTGCTTCACCGTAAAGCGTGTGATAAATTGCAATTTTCAAATAGACACATAAGTTTTGCCAGAAAACTCATTGGTGTCTGCCTGGGTTTGAATCCGTGACCTCCTTGAAAGAGTCGCACGGTGTTACCGCTGGGCTCTCACTTGCCTCTAAACACAGATTTATTACCGAACAAACCATTACGTTGGAATTAGGTAATGTACATCATATTATTATAAACGGTGTTGCAAATGACATTTTTGTGACAAATTTATTTATTTTTTTATTTTATTTATTTATATACAAGACACACCAACGACATGAACAAAGTTGCAATTGTACAGTTACATATTATATATAAAGTCTTGGTTCTGCCTGAACACGTCACTTAAAGGTATGTACAGCATTCAATATTTGTCATTAAATTACAAAAGTTATTTAAATTAATTACAAAGGTTATTTATGGTATAAAAATAAAAATAATTGTAACACAGAATTAAAATTTTGCTTAAAATAACCAAAATACATTTGTATATCAATTAAATGTCAAAGAGTTAAAAATAAAATCTTATACCTAAATTAAGTTCAACAAAGATATTTATATAAATATAATTTTTTTTTTGATAATTTTTAATTACAAATAATTCAGATAAGACTTATTATTTTGTCAGCAAATAATGAATTTTGTTTTTAAAAGTGGTAAAGGAATCCGAAAATACGTCAATGTCTGATATCCAGTAAATTTTATTATAGTTATCCACCATACGAGTAATGGGGTCTGTGTGCCTAATGTTAGTGCGATATTTTTTAACATAGAAAAAAGCCTGCTGTCTAACTGATCTGATTTTACGAGGTACGGTTAGCTTCACTTTAGATAACAATGGGGGACAGTCAATATTACCATTTAGGAGTTTATATAGAGTACAATGATCAGCAATATTCCTACGCTGTGATGTGACAAATATAGAAACAAAGGAATATTTTCGTACAAGTATATTTGTCACGTAAAGCTTTAGTACAGTGAGAGCATAAAATGTACACGTATAAAGCGACTTCATATATCTTACAATAAGAATTTGCGACCAATTCAATAGGCAACGTCGGATGTGAGACCAGCATTCACCAGTCGTACAATCCTACACAATAGCATAATACCGGGTTCAATTCTAAGCACGAACCGCAAACGATAACTGGGGAGTTTGGGTGCTATAGTGAAAGTGAAATTGTGGAGGCGATTTTATTACAAAGGTTCCATCAAACAATGAGCGTTTTTGTTAGTGTTATCAATTGAATTTTACTTTGTGTTTTGTATTGTCTGAGCTATATTGTAGTATTCCTTTTAAATATATCTGTCAATTGTGGTATTAAGTTGGCGCATTTAAATGAAATAAATGAACTGAAACAGTTTGTTGAATGTTTTGCTTTAAATAAATAATTAAATATAACAAATATTTCTTTCCTTTCCTCCTGCCCTTATCCCACTCTAAATGGGGTCGGCACATGTTATAAACATGTTGTCACATGATGTAGCTACGTATTTTACGACCAACCTCCTGCCTGACGTTAACTTACCTTAGTAGTATTTAATGAGACCTCGGTAAGAAAATATAATAAATTCATAAATAGAATTAGGATTTAGTTTACGAAGATCCATATAAAAATTATTATTGATATTTAATGATATTTTTCTAGAATCCGTGATAAAGTACATAAAAACTAGAACTATCATTTTTCATAGCTACATGCAGGATCCTTAACAACTTATGCACTACCCACCACTTATAATACTATATACACAAGCATTATACACAATCTTTTCTCCCTGAAACCAAAGCAGCATCAGGAGATAGACTCCAAGACAAAATCGCGAAGCCTTCAGTCTATTTACTTTTAATTTTTTTTGCGGAATATAGCGAAATAATCTTATTATTACTTTTGGATCTCCGCAAAGTAACGCCTAATCATTGTCCTCGCATTATCCCGCTACACGGGGTCTGCTTTTCCAATCATGCGGCGCCATTCATCTCTACAGTAAGCATCTGATTGGCAAAGTCCTAGATTCCTCATGTCCCTTTGGACAGTCGTCAGCCAGCTGGTCAGGGGCCTGCCTCTTCCTCTCTTTCCCGTGGGCATTGCGACACACTTTTTTTATTATGTGATCGTCAGGCCTTCTCGACTGATGTGACCGTACCATCTCAACCGTGATTCTCTTAGTTTGTCAGTAATGGGCGCTACTTTGAAACCGCAACGTAACGCCTAATTCTAGAAATTATTTGAGTATACTGTTTCGATCAAGATAATATAATAATATGGAAAGTTCCTTTATTTAAAGATGTTAACTCCGTATTCGGAATTTCTGTCGACAATTTAACAAATTACAATATACAGTTGACTATATTCAATTTCGAGTTATACAACCTCTTTTGTTAATATATAGGGTCAGTTTGACCCTAGTTTAAATTTAGACGGTATTCATATAAATACGCTCTCACTTTAACGTACCCTTAAAATGTGTCGCAAATTATAATTAATTTGACTAATGTACGAAACGTGGCATAAGGTGTTGTTAGAAACGGTGAAAATGCATTAATTTGTTAGAAACGCGAGCTTAAGGTTGGTGAAATTAAGCGTCTGAGCCTATGAAATGAATGAGTGACAATTTTCATAATACATTAAGTGAAGTCAAATTAATGTGAATATTACAATTATTTTATTGTTACTTTATATTATACTAGTTTATACCGTGTAGTTTGCGTGGACTGTTGTCACGTGATAAGTTGATAATAGATGGAGCTTTTCAATGTTATTCTATTCCTGTAGAATAAACAGGATTTCTAAAACCTTTATATTATTCCGGTGTATAAAAAATAACTGTGCCAAACATGAATATGGGTTCAGCGAATTCGCCGTGATAGTGTTACAAACATACTCAGAAACTTTTGCATTTATAATATAAGTAGGATAGGATTAAGACGCCGTGTGGTATCCGGCACGGTAATAGAAAAGTACCACCCTCATTTCTTACCGAGGTGATGTAAAAGGCGACTAAGGTAAGTTGACCCGCCGTATGGTGTCCGGGTGAGTAGAATAGACCAACCACTTTTCTTACCGAGGTGTCGTAAAAGGCGACTAAGGTAAGTTGACCCACCGCGTGGTATCCGGTTAAGTAGAATAGACGATCCTCTTTCTTACCGAGGTATCGTAAAATACGACTAAGGTAGGTTGATGTCAGGCATGCGGCCGGTCGTAAAATACGTAACCAAAGCATGTGACAACATGTTTATAACATGTTGTGCCGACCCCACTTAGAGTGGGATAAGGGCAGGAAGAAGAAGAGTTGGATAGGATTAAGTAGGATTAAAAGCCCGCTTGCTCGTCTGTTTTAAAATGCAATAAAAACGCTCGTAGAAAACTCATAGGTCTACTACCTAGGATTGAACCGACGACCCTCTAATAAAGTTCACGTGCTCTTACCGTCACGGATTTTTATTACCTTAATATTGGTTTATAAATGAGCCGTAACTCAATAATATCGACACATCATTTACAACACGTTGCTAATGGCCGATCGTCATACACACATAAATAATTCTTATCTGCCATTATTATTTCATACCAGTTGTGGTAGAGTAGGGCACTTACATTATTGGAAATGTAGTGATTCTCCTTCTTACACTAGTATAATATTCTTACTATATAAAATGAATGTTTGTCTGTGTGTTCTTTATAGACTCCGAAACGACTGGGCCGATTTGAATGCCATTTTCAGTCAATCTTTAGAATTTAGAATTTAATCCAAATTATATTTGAGCTGTCAAATGCCAATGATAGCCTAACGAGCGTTACCAAAAAATTTAAAACCTGGGATAGATTTGCACATGTTACCCGGCGCTTTCTTGCTTTGTTTTTTTTTATTCCATTTTTTATGTCTATCAAACAATTATATATTAGAATAGAGCATTAGAATAACATCTTTAACAGCGCATATTTAACGTAATCTTGAAAGTACTTTTAGCTGGCCTCCACGATACAGGCTGGACATAGTGTGGAGACCACAATTACTTCTGTTTTAATCATAGTTTAGGTAAATATAAATATAGTAACTTAAATTAAGATGCAAAATCAGTTTCAGTGAATAAACATTTCTTATTCTTATTCTTAATAACCAGCAAGGCTCATTCACCCAATTATTAACGTAAAAATAAGTCTATCTTACCTTACATACGCCTGAAGTTACCCTTTATTGAATTTATTATTATAAATTATGTGTTCGTGCAGCGAGGGTAAATATTAATGTAATAATTTAGCTAAAAATGAGTCATAACTCAATAATATCGACACATCATTTACAACGCACGCTATTAGGGCCGCCCTCGTAGACATTATATAAATTATTACCGTTTCTATCGTAATTAATATAGACCGAATATTGAAAATGGCCTTTCGTTATTTAATATCTTTCAATGATGTTCCTATATAACAGAATTATTTGGCGATAATAACATATTTTAACAAAATACAAATAAAAAAAGTAAAGTAAGTAACGGCCTGTTACTATCCCACTGCTGGGCACAGGCCTCCTCTCTCCGTTTCTAGAGTGAAGGGTTGGAGCTGAGACCTACCACGCTGTTCCAATGCGGATGGGTAGGTTACACTTATCCCCAGAATTCTATAGAGATATGCAGGTTTCCTCACGATGTTTTTCTTCACCGAAAAGCGTGTGATAACTTGCAATTATCAATTAGACACATAAGTTATACTAGAAAACTCATTGTTGCCTGCCCGGGGTTTGAACCCTAGACCTCCTTAAAAGGGGCGCACGGTGTTACCGCTGGGCTACCACAGCAAATAAAATAATCTATACTTATATATAAAGCTGAAGAATTTGTTTGTTAGTTTGATTGTTGTAACGCGCTAATCTCAGGAACTACTGAACTAATTTGAAAAATTATTTCAGTGTAAGATAGTCTATTTATTAAGGAATTCTATAAGCTATATAGCATTACGCTAAGATGAATAGGAGAGGATCAGCAATAAAAAATATTACGAAAGCGGCAAAATTTAAAGCTTTCTTTGCGTGCGCTGAGTAAACGGTGATAGTTATTAAAAAATGATGTATTACAAAATCGTTCCCCTCTAAAAGTTCTAAATAAAAGTCTACGACAGCATATGTCTAGCTTTTAAGGTTAACCCACTTTAACCATTCTTATGGTTATCAAAAGACTATATTACGGTTCTAATCTTTCCATCGGGCGGAGCCGCTGGCGATTGCTAGTATAATATAAAAGTCCTCTTGTGTTGCATAGTATCAGGCTGAATAGAATAGACTACCCTCATTTCTTACCGAGGTGTCGTATAAGGCGACTATGGTAAGTTGATCCGCCGTGTGGTATCCGGTCGAGTAGAATCCTCCTCCTGGCGTCGTAATCCTCAATGCTGAGGGTCGTGATCTTTATGTAGCACTTTATTTAAAACTAAGTAGAGACGAGTAGAATAGACCACCCTCATTTCTTACCGAGTTGTCGTAAAAGGCGACTATTGTAAGTTGACGTCAGGTAGGCATAAAATACCTAGCTAAATACATAAATTTAACAACATGTTTATAACATGTTATGCCCACCCCACCACTTCACACCAGGCTACAGTTATTAACAGGTAGTTATCTCGGAAACGGTTCCAACGATTTTCCTGAAATTCAGCATGTAGGGGTTTTGGGGCAGAAAAATCAATCTAGCTAGGTTTCATTGAAAAAACTTCGTTTTATTCCTGTTTTTGGGCATAAAAATTATTAACATTTTAATTTAATATAAAACACTATTTTTGCCGTAAATTGTCAAGTCCGCGTAGTTTATTCGATTTGTTTATCGATTCTTTTTTTTATATTGTAAAAATCACCAGTCAACCAGATTTTTTTAAAAGTATCCGCCGTGTTTATTGCCTTTTCTTCTAGGTAGAAGGGAAACTTCTGAATTTACTAGTTTTCTGTTTTTTAATAATTCTATGAACAATTTTTATTCGTTTTACCCATCATTTAAAAAAAGGCAATATTGTCTTACTTAAAAATGTAGGCAGGCACTTTTATTTACACATAAACAACAAAAGAGAAATAGTTTTAGCGGTCCAAAACACTGAAGTCTTTTAAAATGATCCCTTCTAGGTACTCTGTCTAAGACACAAATACCTTTAGGTTGCACAAAATACCGCATTCTTAAGATAAAGCCACGAACAGAATGTTCATCATGGAAAATACAAGGAAGTTTATACCCATTTTATATTTATCGCTCATAAACCATTATGACAAGTGCAATACGGTTTGAAATTGAATAAACAGATAATATTCTTAAAGTTGTAAGTCACTGCACCAGGGTAGCTTAAGCGGTATTAAAAGGGGTTCATATAATATATTCATACCGCGCTTTAGAACATCTTGATAATAGAAATGTTTCGTGAATTATTGGAATTTTTAAATAAAGATCAATTTGTACAGGATTTTATTGGAACAAAACGATAGTTCACATTGTTTAAGACGCTTTAAAAATATAAATTGTACTCGCGCTTTTTTTCGCGTTAAATTAAATGTTACCATACCCAAAAATAAGCTGTGATGGCCTAGCGGTGCGACCGTGCGAATCTCTAGAGACGATCATGGGTTCAAACCCGGGCAAACACCAATGAGTTTTTCTATTAAAACTTATGTGTCTAATTGTTAATTGCAATTTATCACACGCTTTTCGGTGAAGGAAAACATCGTGAGGAAACCTGCATATCTCTAGAGAATTCTGGAGATATGTGTAACCTACCAATCCGCATTGGAGCAGCGTGGTAGGTCTTAGCTCCAATTCTTCTCTCCAATAACGGAGAGAAGAGGCCTATGTCCAGCAGTGGGATAGTAACAGGCCGCTACTTACTTTACTATACCCAAAATTACGTACTTAGTGTTTTGTTTCTGTTTCCGAAGCCAAAATAGGATATTTTTTATCCTACATGTTACCCTAGAATGTAAGCTTTAAATGTACTAAATTTCATCAATATTGTTTCAGCAGATTGTGAAAGCATAACAGACAGATGGACTTTCGTATTGATATTAGTAGGAATGTTCTTACTTTTCATTGAAGTCACTAGTATCATAAAAACGAAACCTTAATAAAATCCGGCTGAGTAGTATAGACCGCCTCCATTTACCGAGGTGTAAAAGGCGACTAGGGTAAGTTGACGTCATGCAAGGGGCCGGTTGTAAAATAACTAGCCAAAACATGTAACAATTTTTTTTTAAACATGTTGTGCCGACCCCACTTAGAGTGTGATAAGGACAGAGAATGAACCTATATATTTTCACAACTTAATAATTTATTACTAACCTTGGTCTATTTATAATAAGCTAAAAATCATGTTCAAAATACCTATATAATATAATAATAATAATATAGTAATAAATAAATATACATAATGCCAGCCATTTATTGTCTACTTAAGTACTATTTAAGCTAGTGCTTCAAATTTCTAATGATCTACTTAAAACGTATAATATGCTTTTGCTCTTCACAACTCTACTTCAGTTAAAATGTTTTCGCAACATTTGCCTTTAATAATATTCCTAAGATAAAATATTTTATAAGCTTCGATCTCAAATAGGAAAAAAATATTTGACTTTAGAACATGATACGAAGCGTGTATGTTAGGATATAGCGAAAATGATGGAAAAATGGCAAGTTGTATTGACAATATAAAGCTCAATCAAAATCAAAAATATTTCAAAATTATTACAAAATCATATACAGAATCTGGGACCATCCTAGTATAAGTTACTAGTATTTCTACTAGTACTTCTGGCAGGAGCCCCGCTCTTTCATAACATAAACATAATGGGAAATAGTACGTGCGTGTATTTTGTACGCGCAATAGCTTGTGTGTGCGTGTGTGTGCGCGCGTGGGTATGTGTGCGTGTGTGTGTGTGCGCGTGTGTGCGTGCGTGCGTGTGTGCGTGCGCGCGTGTGTGTGTGTGTGCGAGTGTATGTGTGCGCGTGTGTGTGTGTTCGTGCGTTTGATGCGTATTTTTGTTTCCGTGCGTGAATGTGTGCATGCATGTATATGTATGAATGGGTGCATATCTGAGTTTTTATATCAATGCTTCTGTGTCGTCATAAAAATTAAAAAAACATTTTTGAATTCAAATTAGAATATGACCGCTGATTCACATTTAGACTGCTATCCAATTGCAATAGCCGTCTGTAGGCGCCATGTCTTCGCCTCGACAATAAGTAAAAAATTAAAAATATTTAAATTTATTTATATAATACTAAGCCCGCATTCTGCAGATAGATAAAATAATGCGTATATTAACACGAGATATTAATCCGGGTGCATTCATACCTGAATTGAATTTATTATTCGCATACAGTCCTGCTTACACCCACGGGAATTCTAAAGTAAAACAGAGCCTAAACGTTTCTTCACTACGCCCTTTATCTTTCAGTAAGTTGCCTCATTAAAATCGATCGATTTAGCCGCTCTGGAGAATGTCATATTAATCTAAACTTTCCTCAAACAATGCACTCACTCACTGGGTGTATAGGAGATTGTTAAGGATATCCTGGAGAGATAAAGTAAAAAATATGACCGTGTTAAGTCGCATGAAAAAAGCAGTCATATCATCATCATTCTCCTACCCTTATCCCACTCTAAGTGGGGTCGGCACAATATGTCTTCTTTTTCCATTCTCCTCTATCATTCGTCAACTCTGGTGCCACTCCTCTAACATGCACACAATCCAACCATCTTTTTTTCGGCCTTCCTCTAGCCATACATCCATCCACATTCATATAAAAAGCAGTCATATATTTTGTGAAAAAAAGAAATCTCGAGTACTTTGGCTGCATCATGAGAAACGCTAAATATGAATTCCTGCGGCTTATCATACAAGGCAAAATCCAAGGAAAACGGAGTGTGGGCCGACGAAGAATATTTTGGCTAAAAAATCTGCGCCACTGGTTCGGCAAAAGTACTCGATCCCTATTCAAAGCAGCGGTATCGAAAGTTAATATTGCCTTAATGATCGCCGAACTTCGCGAGAAGATGGCATGTTAAGAAGAAGATACCTTTACAGTAAGTGCTTACAAATGCTTCTAACAATTGTTCAACAAGAACCCATATTTTGATCACTTCAGTATACATCGTTAAATATACGATGTAAATAAATTTTTTATACATTTTTCGACGTTCCCATAATTTTTTATGCATCTATTTATTACATTACTGTAATATTTAGGTGTGATATTAGGTAACGGGTTCTGTTAAATCTTTTATCGTTATAATACTTAAGTCGTACTACATTCCTTATCTCGTTTTTATGGGGGTTCACCTAACTTTGATGTGGCTATTTGTATTTATTACGATATATATGAGAACGGGATATTTAACGGATTCTATTAAATTATTTATGTTGTAAAATTTTATGTTCGCTTTAGTGACACTATATCGCTGGAAAGATGTCTTATTTATTTTTACTCTTCATCTTTCTTATAAAATATAGGTTTTGCTCGCGACTTCACTTGAAATAAACATATTTTTAATATACTAAAATCCTACTAATATTATAAATGCGAAAGTTTGTAAATATGGATGCATGTTTGTTACTCTTTCACCGTGAATCTGCTGAACCAATAGTTATTTTGCATGATTATTCCTTGTAAACCGGAATAATATATAGGCTACAGAAATCGAGTTAATTCTACAAAAATAGGATGATATTGAAAAGCGTCATCTATTGTCAACATATCACGCGACAACAGTCCACGCGAACGGAGTTGCGGGCAAAACCTAGTAGTATCTAATTTCATTAAATTTAGGGATCACAATTTTGGTCATAGTGACTTCCACATAAAAGGTAGATATATGCTGTTTCGAACTTTTATTTAGAATTATTCAACACAAACAATCCTACGGTACAGCATACGCCAAGATAGCTCTCAGATACCAGTTTTTCTTCTGAATTAATTGACATGTATCGTTATATTACATAAAATCACTACAAATTGTAGCCTATATATTATTCCGATGTATTGTCTACATTATTGTAAATTAGTACATATTATTGTCTACATTATTGTAAATTTTCATCCAAAACCGTCATTCCAAAACCGTCAACCACATCCAAACCTTAGTTTTTTCGTCAAAGAGTAACAAACGTCCATCCATACTCACAAACTTTCGCATTTATAAACGTGAAAGTTTGTAAGTATTTTATGATTTTTAATTTTATGAGAAGGCAAAAGATAATTTCGCTGTCAATTGCAAAGTCATGAGAGCTCAGTTGAGTAACGGGCTGTCTCGAATGCGGAATACTAGGATCGATCCCAGATAAAATATTTTTTTTATTAAACAAAAAAACTACTACTAGAGTACTTTTGTATTACGGATCTTCGCAAAGTAACGCCTAATTCTTATAATTATATAAATTATAGTCTTGACTTACATGAATGCTAATAGTCTGTTTGTTTATCCTTATTTATGTCTTAACAGATGTCAATTGTTTGTACGGTACCTTTTAATAAAGTCGTCGAAATCATTAAAGAAATTGTAGACAAATCTATAGTATTTATAAAACAGTCATTAAATTCTTGTAATCATTCGTTATTTAACTTATAATATTTATGTATTTATTCAATTATCGTTAAAAGCCTTTTCACATTTAAGTTAACGTTAAAATTGCTCACGAAGAAATTACATTAAAAATTAAATTACAAGCAGTTATCTTTGAGGGGTTCTGACAATAAAAACAAAGCTTAATTGAGTTACGGCTTTCTAACGCAGTTAAATATAACAGGTTATCTAAAAAGCAGTTACAAATTATGAAATATTTTGCTGCTCCAAAGTAGCTTAATAGTTGATTCTTCTTCTTCTTCTTCAACCGATGGACGTCCACTGCTGGACATAGGTCTCTTCATGGGATCTCCAGAACACACGATTTTGTGCCGCTTGTATCCAGCGGCTCCCCGCGACCCTTTTGAGGTCGTCTGTCCATCTAGCAGGGGGTCTTCCGACACTGCGCTTTCCGGTGCGGGGTCGCCATTCAGCAGCACTGTCGGTGCGATATGGGCAGCACTGCGATCACCAACCCGCAGGCCAAGCGTGGTGATTACTGGCAATACCATGGCAATAGTTGATTAGTATTTACTAATCAAATCTAATAAAATTGTGAGAAGGCAAAAGGAAGGTAAGTTGGAAACTTTTTGGCCTGAGGAGGTTTTTAATTTACATTGTGATCATGTAAAATACAT
The DNA here is from genome assembly GCA_029227775.1 of Morpho helenor. NCBI lineage: Eukaryota > Metazoa > Arthropoda > Insecta > Lepidoptera > Nymphalidae > Morpho > Morpho helenor. The sequence goes on from JARGCU010000006.1 coordinate 11,569,982, forward strand.
AAACACATCTTTTGTAAACCACGCAGGTTTTTATATAATTATGGAGTGCGTAATAAGATCTAAATTAATCTCAGAAGTTCAAATATATTTATTTTCTGAATTCCTTATTAGTTACCTTATTCCGGTATGGTATCCGGTCGAATAGATCACCCTCATTTTTTATGAGGTGTCTTAAAAGGCGACTAAAATGAGTTGACCCGCCGTGTGGTATCCGGATGAGTAGAATAGATCACTCGAATTTCTTACTGAGGTGTCGTAAAAAGCGACTAGGATAAGTTGACCTGCCGTGTGGTGTCCGTATGAGTTGAATAGACCACTCCCATTTATTACCGAGGTGTCGTAAAAGGCAACTAAGGTAAGTTGACCTGCCGTGTGGTGTCCGTATGAGTAGAATAGACCACTCCCATTTCTTACTGAGGTGTCGTAAGAGGCTACTAGAGCTAAGGCTACTACTACTAAACTTAACGTCAGAGAGACGGCCTATGATAAGATAGCCTGTTTCGCTGCTTATCGTATCGTTTGCGTCGAGCGCTTGACCGATCACTCGGCGCTATTTTTATACGTGCCACTCGGTACGTAAAAACATAACATAACATAACATAACATAACATAACGTACAACCGGCGAGACAGTACTGTCTAGCCGGTTTACTCGGTACGTGTGATCAAGGCATAAGGAATAGCAGGCAAGGACAGTACTTGAATAGGCCGTGGTAGTGGTGGTAGGTGGGCACTTTTGGGGTAATCTTGAATTCATCGATCTTTTCAAGATGCAGAACATTTTTTCCACCGATAATAATAAATCGACTTTAGTGACATTGATACGTTCAATAGCAAAGTCTAGACTGTATTGTAATGCTTTTGAATAGGCTTTTTATTAACCTTTGAACTGAAAGTTGGTACACTAAAAGGAATATATTTTATCAAATGGAAAAATACCTTTAATGAAATATCGCATAATTTGAATATAGCATTTGCAGGTTTGAAATAGTATTACTAGATGTGGATTTTTTTGTCATCATCATCATCCTCCTGCCCTTATCCCACTCCAAGTGGGGTCGGCACAACATGTTATAAACATGCTGTCACATGATTTGGCTGCGTTTTTACGACCGGCCGCCTGCCTGACGTCAACTTACCTCTGTCGTATTTTACGACACCTCGGTAAGAAAGAGGGTGGTCTATTCTACTAAACCGGATACCACACGGTGGGTCAATTTACCTTAGTCGCCTTGTACGACACCTCGGTAAGAAATGAGGTTGGTCTATTCTACTCAGCCGGATACCACACGGCGGGTCGACTTACCTTAGTCGCCTTTTACGACACCTCGGTAAGAAAAGAGGGTGGTACTATTCTATTCAGCCGGATACCACACGGCGTAGATGTGGATTTTTTTGTAAAATATATTAATACTAATATGATTAATGCGAGTGTCCTTTTTTTCTGTTCTCTTGCGAATGGGGCATCCGATTGTTATACTTTATAATAGACTAAACCAGTGTATTTAATTGAAATTTAGAACATAAAAGTAGTTATTGTGAGTTAACCATAAGAGATAGAGACATGCTGTTGCAGACTTTTTTGAAGCATTTTTTTCAAGCGTCCTTCTTGCGATGACTTTAAGAGACTTTAAATAATCTAAGCCGCCTTAACAAGACTTACATGTCTAAATTATAAGTAATGTCGGACGCATTTTTGAAAAAATAAACGGTTTTTGCAATTTATTACTTCGTCCATTTATTTATATTTGAAATGAAACATGAAGCTTTAAAGCTCACTTAGCGCAAAACAAACTTGAGTGGAAACGTAACAAGTATCGCTCATTAAATTTAATCTATTGCACTTAAGTATGTATAACAAGGCAATTTAAATTATTTCCCTGTTATGTCTGACGATGTACGGATTTGATCCGATATAGAAATTATTTTGTAAAACAAGAAGCCAGTATTAACTTATATAGATGTACAGTATATAGTATAAACTAGGGTGTAGAATTTTACATAGCCTGTTGTATAATTAATTATCGTATTATTTTGTGAACTCTTTAGTCACATATATTATATATGTGATTGAAGAGACGCTTTAAAGGAAATGAATTATGTAAAGTATGACATTATCATCTTCCTGCCCTTATCCCACTCCAAGTGGGGTCGGCAAACATGTTATAAAAATGTTGTCACATGATTTGGCTACGTATTTTACGACCGGCCGCCTGCCTGACGTCAACTTATCTTAGTCGTATTTTACGGCACCTCGATAAGAAAGAGGGTGGTCTATTCTACTTAACCGGATACCATACGGTGGGTAATCTTACTTTAGTCGCCTTTAACGACACCTCGGTAAGAAATGAGGTTGGTCTATTCTACTCAGCCGGATACCACACGGCGGGTCGACTTACCTTAGTCGCCTTTTACGACACCTCAGTAAGAAAAGAGGGTGGTACTATTCTACTCAGCCGGATACCACACGGCAAAGATGGATTGTATAAAGTATGACATGGATATATAGGAGAGAATGGAAAATTTAGATATATTTTTTTATCAATTGAAACAACAAACTAAATAACATTTAATTAAGTTAAAAAATCATAATACTAAATATCTAATATAACTTTTATATAATATAGGCGATTTTAAGCGACCGCTCCTTTTGGGAACAATTTCTTAGAGAGTCTCGGAATATAAGATAAGAAAACCGCGTCTATGGGAGCGTTAATTCAACTTAAATTTAGCGAGATTACAACAATTATGTGGTTCAATATAACGAAGACTATATTGCGAGATAAAATACTCTTTATTGTAAAAGATATAATATAATCTACAAATGTTTTACAGTATAGTTAAGTTTAGACATACTATATATATAAGGTACAAAAAGGCACTTTATATTTATTATATTGAACATAAGAAAAGGATGAAAGAAATGTGCATGCGAATGAGATGATAATGTTAAGGTGAATGGGTGGCGTAACAAAACTTGATAGAATACGCAATGAGTATAACAGGAGAAGTCTGAAAGTTGCGCCCAATACAGAAAAGATGAGAAGTGCGAGACTAAGTTGGTATGGTCATGTAATGAGGAGGGATGAAAATCATGTGACCAAAAGAGTTTTAAATATGAATGTGGATGGATGTATGACTAGGGGGAGGCCGAAAAAAATGGATGGATTGTGTGAAAAATGATATGCATATTAAGTGGTACCAGAGTTGACGAATGATGGAGGAGAATGGAGGAAGAAGACATATTGTGCCGACCCCACTTAGAGTGGGATAAGGGTAAAAGAATGATGATTGAACATAAGATCCATATGGGACTTTGTCCGCGTGTATCCTACTGACCTTATCCCACTTTAATTGGGGCCGGCACAACATGTTTTAACATGTTGTTACATGATTTGGGTAGGTATTTTACGACTGGCCGCCTGCCTGATGTTAACTTATCTTATTCGCCTTTTATGACACCTCGATAAGAATTGAGGGTGGTCAATTCTACTCAGCCGGATACCATATGGCAGGTCAACTTACCTTAGTCCCCTTTTACGACACCTTGGTAAGAAATTACGGTTGTCTATTCTATTCAGCAAGATACACACGGTGGGCAAACTTACCTTAGTCGCCTTTTACACCTCGGTAAGAAATTAGTGTGGTCTATTCTCAGCTGGATACCACACGGCGAGCCAACTTATCTTTGTTGTCTTTTACAAAACCATGGTACGAAATTTGGGTTATCTATTCTACTCAGCCCGATACCACACGGAGGGTCAACTTACCTTAGTCACATTTTACTACACCACCGTAAGAAATGGGTCTATTCTATTCCGGATACCATATGTTGGTAAAACACCGATGAAAACAAACAAAAAAAAATAACCACGCTAAGATACGGTAGTCTATTCTATTACGGATACCATATTATGTATGTAAAACGTCTATTAAAACAAGAAAATTATTTAAACAAGAAATCGGCCTAATGATATGCTTTTTAATCTGCCTCTGTCGGTCATTACTTGATAAATTTGCTTGAAAAATATCCCTAAAACTCCTGTAACCCTTTTGAGTTAATTGAAATCTGAAATCATAACGATCTCGTCATCAAATCTGGCAGCTGACTTAGAAAGTTTTAATTTGAGTCTTCAATTTAACTTGTAACGTCGACACCCGATAAAAAATAATTGTTTGCAATTAAACTTGTAAAGTATCCCCTTATTTGAGGAAAACGCTTCTTCGCCTTATTTTGATAGCGAAAGGCTTCTTCATAGCGAAATTGAAATTAATTTTAGAGCGACTTTACCTTACTTTTTTATTTATGAATACCAATATGATTTATGTTAGAACAGAGCAGTGGGTTGATTTAATTGTTAAAATAAAGATAGCTGAAAAAATGGACACGGGTTGGTTTTTATAATATTGTCTATTCACCGGTATTTTTGTAAAAAAAATTACTCCATTATCCATATTACTCTATCGATTGTTAATTAATACATGGTTATAGTTAGTATTAATAGTCAGTAAAATGAAATATATTTACTAACGTTTTATTCAATAATAGCCGAACAGAACATAGTACGATTTTGACCTCATCGTGCTAGCTTAGCGGAAGGAATGGCGTGACACGGACTTCGCGACGCGGTCTAACTTGACCTAATCGTAGTAACTTAGCGGGAGGAATGGTGTGACATGGGCTACGCGATATTGTATACTAACATGAACTCGTCTGCTAACTTAACTGATGGAATGGCGTGACACGGACTTCACGACGCGGTCTAACAACTTGAACTAATCTTGCTAACTTAGTGGGAGGAATGGTGTGACAGGGGCTACGCAACACTATATATTAACATGAACTCGTCGTGCTAACTTAACGGATGGAATGGTGTAACACGGATTCCGCGACGTGGTTCAATAACTTGACCTAATCGTGCGAACTTAACGGGAGAAATGGCATGACAGAGTACGTGATACGGTCAACTTACATGAACTCGTCATGCTAACTTAGCAGGTGGAATGGCATGAACGGACTTCGCGACGCGGTCTAACAACTTGACCTAGTCGTGATAAGTTAGTGGAAGGTTTGACTTGACATGGACTACCACACACTGCGCGACATGGTTTGCGGGTAGCTTACTTTGCGAAATGACTTGCGTGACACTAACACTACTTTTCACTTACTTACTTCTTCCTTTTCTCTTCGTCATCTTCCTTAGTTTTCCGGTTTCTCTGGGAAAAGAAGACTGAGCGCAAGACCGTCTAATTTAGCTTTTTCGAATTCATGAACGCCATAATTTTGTTAACCTTAAAAATTGCGAATTTCGAAAGATGTTCCCTGTATGCAAACGGAATTTGACTTCTGTCTATTTCCTTTTCATTTAATTTATATTTAATGATATTGATAAATTTGATATTCTGAGACACAGAGTTTATTGAAAATAGAACAAGACAAAACTTACGTCTAACCCTCAACGATGCAGGTGAACAACTACAAGTGCATAATATGTTCATGTTTGCATTTGCATGGTACAGAATTTACTAGAAATCCCTATGGCCTTTTGCTTGCGGAGACGGTGTTTACATATGTTTCGGTGTACCAAACATGTCGTCAGTGTATCTTGCTGGTATGTATCTTTAGAATATACAATCACTGACAACTGATAGCTGCGTAAAGGACAATGATGACTATGCAAACTCCTTGATCCTGGATTTGATTTTCGGTAAAATTTTTTTGAAAGTTTGGTTCGATGGGAGGCTACTTGAGCCGGTAATTAAAGCATTGTTATTTATAATTCGGCTGAATTATTATGCTAGACTCAAACAGCGTGATGGGTCGAGCACAATCCTTTGAGTTTAGTTTATATAATAGATAAAGAAGGAACCGAAATAACCTTGAGGCTTTGTGCCCTGCAAAAGTACGTAAGTCGTTTATGGGTTTGGGTATAAGATTTTATAACAAAATTCCGCAAGCAATTCTAGCAGTTGATAAACAGTGTTAAAGAAGGCTGATACAGAAAGCCTACTATACTGTTGAAGATTATTTAGATAATAAGAATACGTGGAGCTAATTTTCAATCTTGTACAAGACTAAATGTAGGTAAATATAATAATTATATTTTGAAAAGAGCAACCGCCGAGTTTCTTGCTGGCTGTTGGTAGGCACAGCTTTCCGAAATAGCAGTAGAGTTGACGAATAAAAGGGAATTTACAAGTATACTTTAATAAAGACTATTTTAAATTCCAATTTACTTTATCAGTTTCATTATTGCTTTGTAAAAAACATATTTTTAATTTTCAAACCTATTGGCGAGCATATTTAATTAAAAAATCCTTTATCAAAACTTTTAGTAATACACGACACGATTTTCAAGATGCTCCAAGACGCGGCATGAATATAAGACTGATCCCTTTTAATACTCCTTAAGAGGTACGTCACTGTTGAAGTCACAAATTTATTGAACATACTGTTCCGTGAAAATTGAACCTTATTTTCTGAATACCAAGGCTTTTAAGGTAGGTAAGTTTAACTTGGTTATAAGCTTCCTTGTGTTTTCCCTGAAGAATATTCTGTTTGTGGTTTTATGTTGAGAAAACGTTGGCATTTTGTGCATCTCAAAGGTATTCGTGTCTTCTATTGAATATTAAATAGACTAAACTAACTACGAACGTAATATATTTAACGAATACAAAACTAATTTATAGAATTAGGCGTTACTTCCACTAATCCATAATACAAAAGTAATAATAACATTATTTTGCTATAATCCGCGATGAATCATTCATTTTCATTTATCAATTCATCGCGGATTATAGCAAAATAATTTTATTATCAATTTTGTATTTCAAAAGATTATAATTCACACGCTTAATATTAAACTGACCCAATTTAAAATTAGGCTTAATTAAGCTACGTACATTATCCTTATTTCAATACCATCTAAAACAACACGTTACCAAATATTAAAAATCTAGAGTTTTCGATTTTTGTAGGCGCTATGCAACATTTATTGCAACTTACCACAAAACAACTTTTTGAATTCGAACTTTTTTGAACTTTTATATTGAGTGTGCGATATATACTATCTCATTTAATTCTAAATTCAGAAAAACAGACTTGAAAATTTTATGAGATTTACTACAGATTTATAAAACAAAAGAAAGCCAACGAGTATCACATAACAAACGCAAGATTTTCTTAGATACAGAATTTTAAATAAGACAATCAACATATATAGTAAGCACTGCACTGTATAGATTTGAATCTGGACGCACATTTTTTTACGACATACCATGCTTTGTGTTAAGTATCCAGACCACCACCAATAACAGTACAAGTTACAGATAAACAGACAAAAATTTTCGCTTTTAATAATATTTGTACATATTTATATCTTTATTATGTACGACGTTAATTGCGAAATGCCTTTCTCTACGTCAAATATACATAAACCATTTTCTCAAGCTTCACCTAATAAACACTTCTAAAACAGCGGTAGAGGACATTTTCACTTCATAATACGCCTATTGTTTAACTATTAAAGGGCACAATGAATTATCATAGTTTTCCCGACAATAGCGGCATTCATTATGTTCAAAGCTTTATGCTACGTATGGAATTCTCACACCTGTCGTCTAAATTGTACAAACGTCTAAGGCAGGGGTTGACAACTTCATAGGTGGGGCACGATCTTTTGTTGCCCATAAGGTTTTTTCCTTTCTAAAAGAGGGTTTGACAAACTTTTGAGTTAGAATACTAAAAATTCAATTTTTAAAGAGCAAAAATTTTTTTGTATCTGTATTATAACTTACGGTTACGCCGGTGTCACGAGACAGGGGTGCGATGAAAAACAAGGGCAAATTGGTGATATAAAAGGTTATTTATCCTCGTATCGATTTAGAACGATTTATAAATGTTTTAATAGATAATATATACGTATGGAGCTAAAAAGCCGCAGGTTGCCGATCCCTGATTTAGGGTAATGCTTAAGTTAGGGGCATAAATTTAGGTAAAATTGAAATTATATTATGGAAACGAAACCTTTATAGGTTTGCGCTTTAATACTAGATATTATTAGATATTTACGATTACTATCCCAATACTGGGATATCAATCGGATATATTGGGATATTGGGATAGCAATAGCAAAAATTTGCCATCTAGAGAGATGACGGAGACGGAGAGCCGTTATTGGACAGAAGGGATAGAGTTAAGACCCACGACACCGCTCCAATGCGGATTGGTAGGTTTTCTTTAGAGATATGCGTGTATAGTCACGGTTTGGTGGGTTATACATATCCCCAGAATCCTTTAGACATATGCGGGGTTTCTCATGATATTTTCCTTAACCGAAAAGCGTTCGACAAATTGCAAATAGCAAATTAGGTACGTTTTTACATTAAAACTTTTTGATGCCTGCCTGGGTCGTGAACCCATGACCTTATGAGACCAGAGGGTCATGGGTTGTCTCACCGTTAGGCTAACAACGCTTAAATTATACCACATTCCATATTAATCATCGTACTCTAAAACATATTATCTACATTTCAAGCTTCAGTAGCCACTATATAGTATGTATAAGGGCAAATATGATTGATGAGTATAAACATCCATCTTTGGCAAACATTTTATCTAATCTTTATATTTTTTGAACAGTACAACAATGTAGTGCTTAGAGAGTGAGCTCTATGAGAAAAATATTTCCTTATATCTCGTAAGCTAGACTTGAGTACATTAAAATAGTCCATGAGACAGTAACGCGTTTAAGTAAAGCTGTTCCGTATTAATTTATTAATTTATTCGTTAATTAACAATTTCTCAAATTTATTACCGGATATTGAAAATTATTTTAACTTTAGGGGCATTAAAAAACTACTCTAAATAATGTAATATAGTGTTCAAAATTTGGCTAGGTATTTTACGACCGACCTAACATCAACTTACCTTAGTCGCTTTTTACGAAACGTCAGTAAGAAAGAGCGTGGTCTATTCTACTCAACCGGATGCCACACGGTAAAAACTACGGTACTTTAGTCGCCTTAGTATATTTAAACAAATATCCGTGTATCAGACGTGTATAAATTTGTATATGTTTGTGTATGTGGAAAAGTATGTTTTACCCCGTCTTTATATGTGTTTTTGATGATATGGGCGGTGACCCTATCCAATTTGTTGGTTCCTCAAGGCTGGGTGTAAATTTATATTTAAAAATATATATGTATATATTTACCAGTTTTCCTTCGCCCATAACACATTACTTTGGCGACGGATAGCCGTGTTTGTAATTATTACACGTTAATTATTTATATTTAATATTCGAACGCTGGTCTATTACACTAAAGGATTGAAATACACTCAAGCGTTTTTACAAAAAAAAAACATATAAACGCATGTTCAAATATTTTGGGTTCATTCATATCTGGGCGGGTGAATTTTACACTCAGAAAGCATACTTGGAAATCCTTTTACTTTCGAAATCTAAATTGACTCAACCTGTAAACGAATCCAGGTCAAATACCACTGGAGGTGTACCAAGTAGTTCAAAGGGTGTAATAAATCAATCAACCGCTTCGCAGCAATCATAAAGTAGGTAATAATTTTAACGGGGCATTAACAAAGATCGATCGTCTGTAACTCGGAAACTTCTCAACTCAATTTGGGAGTTCCCAATTTTGTGCGGATCTCCAAAACCGATATACAATATTGTTCAGTAACAAGTCCGACGATTTTGAGGGTTGGCATCAATTTGATATGAAAAATTAATTTCAGTTTCAAAATTGAGTACAAAAATTCATCATCATCTTCCTGCCCTTATCCTACTCTAAGTGGGGTCGGCACAACATGTTATAAACATGCTCTCACATGATTTGGCTGCGTTTTTAGGACCGGCCGCCTGCCTGCAAATGTTTAGAGAATTTCGATATGTGTAACTTAGCAATGAACCTGGACTATATGTAACTATATATAACTTATGATAGTTATTGTAAGTTGTCCTTTATTTCAACATTTTGATGTGTGGAGATTATTATATTAAATAAAAATTTAATGTATTCTTAAAAGCTTGTGGTTGCCTACAAATAGGATAGCATTAAACATTTTATTTTAAATTTATTAAGGTTTACCAGTGATTGTTACATAAATTTTATACTTAGATACAAGATTAATATAATAATATGACTATGTACAACCGTCTTAAGGCAAACACGACTTGAACTTTTGTTAAAATTAAATACAGAGACAAAATACTTATTTTCTAAAATCTTACTAAACATGTATATAAACCTAAAATTAACTTCAACAAAAAATTTTGAGCTTTTGAGCTTCATAATATGTAAGAATAATTAAGTTGACAGTTAATGTATACACTGTTGGCGAACCTATCAAATAAATAAATAATAAGCGTAGTTACGATAGTAATGTAATAAACATAATAATAGATTTATTTTAACTTACAGGTATACATGTATCTAGAAAAGATTTATCGTTAATTGGCGAATAAAAAATAGCATTTCCGAACTCCGTGACAGCCCTATAATTAATGAGTGCAGAAACAGTCAATTTACGATTTTCATCATGTTACGATTGTCGATACCGTATGATTTATTTATAAGAGTTACTACGAAATATTTAATGCTATAAATCTCATTGAACAGCTATAATTTCTGACAAAATTTATGGATAGGTGCGGGCGGTGATCGAAATTCAATTTTATCACGCGTTTGTGATTTTTACATAGATTGTTGTATAAATAATTTATAGAATTAGGCGTTACTTTGCGGAGATCCATAATACAAAGGTAATAATAAAATTATTTTGCTATAATCTGCGATGAATATTGAATAATTTCATCGCGGATTATAGCAAAATAATTTTATTATTACTTTTGTATTGTTATATAAGTTTAATATAGAAAGGAATTGTAACGGAAAATGAAGGATAAGAGCGTAACTTGCAGCATAGAGACGTTAAGATCGGCAAGGTGTGGTGACGGGCTGAGAGGTGCGGTGCGGATAGAAGAGTAGTAGCTCCATTTGACGTAATCTTCATTTGTGCGCGGAGTTGACAATTTGTTAATAATATATTGACTGACTTTTTAAATATCTTTACATAATTTTAAATACAAATATACATCCAGACTCGAAGAACCAACAAATTTTTTATAGAAAATATTGGCCCTCGAGTAGTGAATCAGCGACCCGCAGAGCTGAATGCAGGGTCACTGCCAACTCCGTCAATTGCTATACAGTTTGTCAAATATTTGTATTATAATTTTTCAAATTTGATATCTCATTTAACATGTGTCATGACCCATACAAATGTTCCAAAACAACATCGCAACTGTTTTCGATTGCGGCCAAAATAAACCCGGCTACACGAAATATCTGACCGGTTTCCGTTTCCGGGTGGATTATCGCCGAAATTACAATCAACGTACCTTTTTTGGACTGAATACAAGTGATCAAAGGAAGTGAGTTACAGACCTTTACATATATGTATAAGTCTTACTTACTCGCCTTACTTACTTAAAGGGCCTGTTTCACAAGTTACTCATAAAGTGTCGCATATTTAAACGACAAATAAACTAAGTAGCAGATAAATGTCTGTAAAAAAAGACTCTAAAAAGTGAAAAAGGGCTCACCTAATGTGTTATAATACACTAGGTGAGCCTATAGCTTCGCCTGCGTGTAAATTTAACTAACAGTCTTAAAAATAACGTAATAAATTAACTGAAATTTTGAACATAAAAGTAGTTATCGTGAGTTAACCATAAGATATAGAGACATGCTATCACGGACTTTTTTGTAGTATTTTTGTAGATCTACAATTCTCTAGTACATAACTTTAATATATATCTGCTGGGTAACCCAGTTTTTTATAAACTACGCGACTTCTTCAATACTGACATAAAACTGTAATGCACTATTAAATTAAACCTTCCAGAAGAATTACGAAACCTTTTAGTGAAAACCTTATAAAAATCTACATTTATACGTACAAGATTAACTCATTTAAATATTAAAGAAAAAGATGAATGTCTGTTACTTTACCTTATTCCACTCTAAAAGGAGTCGGCACAACATGTTATAAACATGTTGTCACGTGATTTGGCTATGTATTTTACGACCAGCCGCATGCCTGACGTCAATTTACCTTAGTCGTATTTACGACACCTCGGTAAGAAATGAGGGTGGTTTATTCTACTCAGCCGGATACGAGGCGGGTCGACTTACCTTAGTCGCCTTTTACGACACCTTGGTAAGAAATGAGGGTTGTACTATTCTATTCAGCCGGATACCACACGGCGTAGTTGCACGCCGTGTGGTATCCGGCTGAATAGAATAGTACCACCCTCTTTTCTTACCGAGGTGTCGTAAAAGGCGACTAAGGTAAGTCGACCCGCTGTGTGGTATCCGGCTGAGTAGAATAGACCAACCTCATTTCTTACCGAGGTGTCGTAAAAGGCGACTAAGGTAAGTTGACCCACCGTGTGGTATCCGGTTTAGTAGAATAGGCCACCCTCTTTCTTACCGAGGTGTCGTTAAATACGACTGAGGTAAGTTGACGTCAGGCAGGCGGCCGGTCGTAAAAACGCAGCCAAATCATGTAACAGCATGTTTATAACTTGTTGTGCCGACCCCACTTAGAGTGGGATAAGGGTAGGAAGACCACACGGCGTAGTTGCGTTGAAAAGAAATTTCAACTAATTTATTTCTCCATCTTTTTTCATTATTTTGAACACTTTGGTCCTTCAAGAATAATCTGAAATAGAATAAAAGAACTGTTATATATGATGTTATACTTAATATATAAAATATATTAGCGTAATTATCCCCTCATAACAATATAATTGATAACTGTTTCAAAGTTACGAAGTTATCTCGCCTCGCTTCCCATATTATATTACACCCTCTACGTATTTTATTGGTAAAGTTTATCTCTATATATTGATATAATTAATATTTTCCCGACTGTAATGTTTTGGCTACTTAAGACGATAAGACATAAGTTACAACATGTTTTAAATAAACCTTCTTCAAAAAGAGGTTAGGTCAGTAATACAAAAAAATCATTTTGTTTTTGTATTTTTTATTTTTTGCCTAATTTATAACTCTTAACTTTAATTATTACTTTTAAATTAACTCCTTATCAGAATGTAACATGTGATGATTGGGAAGGTGTCAGCACTTGTAGCACAGGTATTCCCTAGCACAAGTGTTGACAAACCCTTTTCCGAATTACTCTGTGATAAATAATTATATTATTAGAATAAGGAAATTGTATCCTATATCTTACATATTTTGTTAACAAATAAATAAATAAATAAATGTGACAAGAAAAAATTGGTTCATTTTTGATAAAATTGCTTTTTGTTTATTGAATAAGTATAAAGCAAAAATATCGCTGTTATTAAAAGATTTTGGAGTTAGGGGTTTAAGTTAGAGTGGACGATAGTACTTATAATTTGAAAAATAATAAAATAAATATTACGGCAATATATTGCTATGTCGTGAAAACAAAGCTAACAGACCGACAGAAATATTTTCGTATTTATAAAACTTTTATGGATTGGGATACTTTGGTCAAGCCGTGTGGTATCCGGCTGTTTAGAATAGACAACACACATTACTTACCGAGGTGTCGAAAAGGCGACTAAGGCAAGTTGACCCATCGTGTGGTATTCGGTTCAGTAGAATAGACCACCCTCATTTCTTACCGAAATGTTGTAAAAGGTGACTAAGGTAAGTTGACCCGCCGTGTGGTATCCGGCTGAGTAGAATAGACCACCCTCATTTCTTACCGAGGTGTCATAAAATATGACTAAGGTAAGTTGACATCAGGCAGGCGGCTAGTCGTAAAATACATAGTCAAATCATGTGAACATGTTGTGCCGACCCCACTTAGAGTGGGATAATGGTAGGAGGATGTGACATCTTCTTAAAAATGAGAGTGGTCTAGTCTTCTTAACCGGATTCCACACGTTGTGTTGTATTGACAAATAAATGAAATAAAACTAGGAAGATTTAAAAAAATGTACACCAAGGATTGTATTTATAATGTTTCCAAAATCAGGCATTTACTTTTCTTCTGCCAACATCAAAAAATGGTGATGTCTAAGTACCGATTCGCATGATAAACGCTCGAGATCGCTTCCGGGGCCGCGTAATTTTGTTAAAGCGAAGTGTTTTAGGCCTGATCTTTTTGCCTTTACGTGCTCAGAATGTAGTGGAAACTATATTAGGTAAATAACTTCTTCAACAGTAAGGGATTTTCGTGATTGCTAGAAAGCATACGTAGCTTGTTCAGTTTCGTGCAAGGTGAAATAACAATTTGGCTGATACGTTGTGGGGAGTCGAGAATTTTTGGTACGTGAACCGAATAATGGACAATATGCTTGTGCCTGAAAATAAAATAGAATACTTCGTCAGATATTCAAACTACAGCAATCAACTTTTGTATGTCAGGAAAACCCATTATGGGTCGTCACCGCCCGACGGGGACGAGCGGCGGGTATGTCGGACTCTCACCGTCTAATAACCTGACAGTGCTCCATCACGCTGCTGTTGGCGGGGACAGGGTACCGTTGTACACATTGCCCCCATCCCCGCCAGCAGCAACTCTGAAACCCAGAATGTACCACCTCTGGGTCGGGGCCTCTCACAACAATCAACTTGACGTTGACATTGAAACTTGAATAAAGCATTTTTTATGTACGGAATACCCATTATGTGTCACACCGCCTGACGGGGACGAGCGGCGGGTTGGACTCTCACCGACTTAAAACCTGACAGTGCTCCACCATGCTGCTGGTGGCGGGAGTTACCTCCTATTCAGGGGTATAAAAGGTCAGGTCAGGAACAGAGGTACTTGCGTGCGAAAACTCTGTTAGTTGATCGGTTCACGTGAGCCATTTTGTTTTTGTTTGTTTGGTTACAAATGTATTAATTTTGTTCTCTTTTTATAAATCCTACTTTGGATCCTAAAATAAACTATACTAATGAAAATATATACCTGATTAATGCAGAATTTGTAAAAACTCATGCACTACCCGCAATCGATATCACAAAAATACACAAGCACTGCACACATTCACCACCAAAATCTCAATAATTGTTTAGTATCGGGTAGTGCATGAGTTTTTTTAAATTTTTTTAAAGTTTCTTTTTTTATTTTGCCTGTCTCTCTTGTCTCTCTTTTTTATGTGGAATTAGAAAAATATGAAGTAAACGAGTTTCATCTTCCCTCTTATTTATTGTGTCACTATTACAGGCCTGAACTACACTAGTATACTATGTAATGAAGTCCATGTCATATATGTGTATATATCCTGGACATAAAGAAAATTCGCATTACAATTAATTAATGATAATTTAAATTTATGGATAAAGGTGTACGATGTAATTTCGGCGATAATTAGCCACCGGATACGAAAACAGATATTTTAAACGGTTCGGTTTAATATGGCCACAATCGAAAACAATGGTTTGTATTGTCCCTTATATTTATTGCGTGAAAAGCATTTTTATGGATCATAAAGCTGTATGAGAGATTGGTCCTGAATTATTGAACATGTTCTTTGAACTTTTTATAAAACAATATCTACATCTATTATAAAACAAACTATCCCAATTGGTCTGTCTGTATGTGATTGATTTTCTTATAATCTACAGAACGGATTTTTGTATGCTTTTACCAAAATTTAGTGAAATTATTGAGGAATGTTTAAATAAATAGTAAATTATTCATGTTAATTAAACTAACTAGGAAAAGTTTATGACACTGATTTTCAGACGACTGAAGGCGCTGGCACAGCTATTATAGATTATTTCCATTTTAAGCATAAAAAAAGACAAGGTAATATTAATAATTATGCTTTCTCCGACTTTAATAACTAACCAAACTTATTAACATTGTCTCATTTTTTAAATCACTTAAATTGTAAATGTAATTTCAATTAGTATTAACTACTGTTATAATATATAATATGTTTTTAAACTGCTTTCATTCAATCGTATATCGTAAACGACCTTTTTGAATCGGTAAACGTGAAAATCAATTATTGCGAAATGCCAATTTTGAATGCAGAAATATATACCTCAGAATCGGAAATAGTCAAATGTCATTTATCGTTTCTTAACTTGGGTTCAATCAAAAATAGGGTTCAAGATTAAGTAAGATAGAATTCTATTTCTAAATTTACGTTCGCACGTATGTATGTAGATTAAAAATATCAGCCACTTACCAAAAAGGATTACAAAATATGTATTACAAAAAGCTTAAACTAAGCCTCATATCTAGAAAATGTAAATAAATAAAAAAATAACTCTGGTACTAGAATAAATAAATCAGACAAAACAGTAAACACTAAATCTAGAACATATATACCCCAAACGTATATTTCCTGTAGTATAATTTCAATCTCTATGTCATCTACACGTACACTAAAGTTAACTAGTCGATGACATCCAATTCCAAACAAAGGTACGTTAGATTATAATTTTGGCAATAATTCCCGACCGGAACAGGAAACCGGTCAGATATTTCATACCGTCGAGTTTAATATGGCCACAATCGAAAACAATGGTTTGGGTATTGTTTTGGTATGACGTGGAAAGCATTTTTATGAGCTGTGAAGCGAGTTGTATGAGAGATTAATCCCGAACGATTACAACTCACACATTGTTTTTTTTTCAGTTTCTCTTTCGCAGTCATATTTTATAGCGATTTGCATGATATTTTATCGGTAAACATACATGAAAAACGGATTAATAAATATTTTAGAAGCACTACATTTTCTATCTTGTTGTGACAGCAAATGTATTAAATGATAGCGTTGTTTTAAAGCTGATCCACGTTGGTTGGATTAATGACATATATCGAGGTCGTTTTATAAAAAATTAACTTGCTAGATTTTACCTATCACCTTTAAATCGTTTATAGAAACTTGTCTGCTTCAGACAAATCAGCTCTGGTCCTTAGACAAGATAACGGAATGTTGGAAAAACTAACGAATCATTCTATTGATGTATATAGAAATGCATCTTGATTAACTTATATGTAAGGTCATAGTCGATTTAAAGGCAAGTATAACAGCCAATTTATGGGTATTTTCTTAAATACTAGACAGTCAATGTATTTTAAACGACTTAAATACTTAAGTTTGCCCTGAAGTTAATCTCTAATTTACAGAATTAATTACCGAAGTATTTATGTCAAAGTTTGTAAATGCTCTCATTAAGATAATGATAACTAAATAAAGTAAATAAGGCCGGACTTTCTTTAAAATTGTAGTTTTACAAAGAGGTGTTAGCGAGAAATCTTATGTAAACAGTTCGAATAGTTGTGGTGATAGAAGCAAGCCTTGTGGGATACCCACTCGATCAAAAAAAGTTAATGTAGGCTTAAAGCTTGGCAAGCATACTATGCTACTGAACAAATACAAACAAAACCATATAGCAAAATTATCATTTGAACATGGAAGTTCGAGCAATATTCTGTATTTTGCATACATGATAATAAAATAGGCTATTTGCTTTACATAACACGTTCAGTTAATGACGTCCGTTCCAAACGATGTTGTTGCCAATAATCACAAATCATTACGATTTCATACTGCAAAATTGAATGTTTACTCTCATAGTCCAATCATTATTTAAGCTTGCAATGAATTTCTAATTAAATTCACAAATTGAAATATAAATGTATTATAAGGAAAGTTTTTGTTAATATTTATATAAAAACTTACATACTCTTGTAATAACTACTTGAAAAATTTGATTAAGGACTAAATTATTATATACGAAAACTACAATGTGCCGAAAATAATGATATTAAATTTGCTGAAATTAATCCTGCTATAAATATAAAAGTTTTGGTTAAAATATAAATTATTAAATGAGGTACACAGATTTAGATTTAATTTGTTACAAAAGATAATTTATGATCTAGATACAAAATTTAAAGATATCCAAATGCTGAAGCAAAATGCAGACGATGACACAGGATAATTTTAGAGATAAATCGTTAGAAGAGAGGGGGTTGATAAGTTTTATATGGCGTTATACTAGAATGCACTGGACTACCTGATCACCTGACCATCTCTATGAAAAGCACTAACCATAATATTAAAAATCCCAACTGAAATAACATCTATTTTTAAGCAGTGTTTTCAATTAATTTTTGAATTAATTAAAATATCTACAAACGATTTCATTTCGTCTACACCACTGGGAGTTTTTACACTGAAAACAATCTATTTTTGGACCATATCCTAACGGTAAAAAACATTTTTTTATAGAAAAATTTGTCTATATTATCTCTATTTCACTGGATTCTATCCTTTGCGATGCGATTTCGCAATTTTTTTGATTGTTTTTGTTGTCAGGAGAAGGTTCTTATGGAAGATTTTTTTAGTTAGCGAAACAAGAAATTTAAGAAGACTTTCTTATTTAAATAATTAAGACAACACGTCTGTCCGGTTAGTAAGTCCTGAAAATTAATTATTAATGTATTAACAACACAATATTACAAGAAAGAATTCGACTAACTATTTACTATAAAAATTGACATCCAATATAATATGATTACGTGAAAATCGTTTTTCTTCTTTAACAAACAGATAAGTGTCGCAGGTGGGTTTCTCAATAATTTTTACGCCATAATTTTAAGTCGCTTATATCTAGTGAATTGCCCATTATAGAAACGACGAGAAGTGCAAGATTGAGATGGTATGGACATGAGATGAGGAGAGATGATGACCAAACGAGTGTTAAATTTGAATGTGGATGGATATGTGCTTAGAGGGAGGCCTAAAAAGAGATGGTTGGACTGTGTGAAGTATGACATGCATATAAAAGGAGTGGCGCCAGAGTTGACGAATGATAGGACAGAATGAAAGAGAAAAACATGTTGTGCCCACTTAGAGTGGGATAAGGACAGGAAGATATATATTGTATCTAGTGAATCCTATCTTACAATCTTTACTTATCATCATTCTCCTGAACCTGTTCCACTCTAAGTGGAACTCACAACATGTTATAAACATTTTTTTTTTTTTTTTATTATACAGGAAAAAACCCCTTATGGGTACCGCCGCCCGACGGGGACAGCCGACGGTTATGTCGGACTCGCACCGACTAAAACGACCTGTGTGCTCCACCACGCTGCCGATGGCAAGGACAGGGTATCATTGTACATTTTGCCCCCATCCCGCCGACAGCTCTGATCCCAGAGAATAAACACCTCCAGGTAGGGGCCCCTCGAAAGAGAAACCCCCCTCCGCTAACCGGTGCATCGGGAGCACCAGATGCACCGACCGCCTCGGGGACCCGTAAGCCAGGTGTCCGATGTACCCCGTTCGGAACACCCGAAGGTCCCCAGTTAGGGCGGCAGACGATGGGCTTGGGCGAGTCACTAACACCTTGACTCACCAGCAGCAGATTGGATCCAGAACAACAGTTCGTGGAACCGCTCCGCCGCCTCCCTCCGCCCCCCTCTGCAGAGCAAAGAGAGGCCATCGCTGCCCACGATCGCTCCCTGCCCACCGTGTTTGCTATGTCACGGTCGACAGGGAGAGATCGCGCCCCAAGTAGGGGCCCCAACGCCTTGGTGGGCGTTTCCGCCCCCACCGGGTAATTTTTTATAGAGGTTTTCTTCCTCGCAACCCGAAGGTCCCCGTTCCCATTGCTGGGCTTCCGGGTTTCGCCGACGGTGGCCGTAACCATGTCCAGCCAGACTTAGAGTAAGCCCAACTGGACCCGTCGCTCATTAGGGACTTCACCCCAACCCCCCCGAAGTCCCCGGCCCGTCCAGATTGCCCTCTGCTAATCAGAGGGACAACTGGATTGGCCACCCCTCAGTGGTCCGTTCGCCAAGACTAAGCTTGCCCAGGGTGCGCTACGAGGAGGCCGACCACTTTGGCACCCCATGTTATAAACATGCTGTAACATGATTTGACTATGTATTTTACGACCGGCCGCTTGACTGACTTCAACTTACCTTAGTCGCCATTTATGACGCCTTGGTAGGAAAAATTGTGGTCTATTCTACTCAACCGGATACCACACGGTACCACTGGTTCCAAGCAGCACAAAATCGTGGGTTGTGGAGATACCTTAAGGAGACCTATGTTCAGCAGTGGACGTCTATTGGTTGAGAAAGAAGAAGAAGAAGAAGGATACCACACGACATTCTCTAGACCCCTCTTCTAGACATTTACTATGAAGTCAATATTTTTGTGTGTCACACTTTTGTACATATATGTTGACATTTTCAACCCCAAAAGCCCGTTAATAGGGCAAAGTCACCGGATACTGTGATGCCATAAATCTTGTTACGCATGATCGCAAGCAATTGCCTTTTACTTGGGATTTAAAAAAGAATGTCATAAATAAAAGCTGAATTCCCGCCTTCAAGCTTTTGATATTAAGAGGTTAATAAATATTTAATGCAATTTCACGGTAACAGTAAAAGCAATTCATCGTCTGATCTCTTACATATATTTTCGTATCTCATAATAGCAAAGTCTGCTTCTCATCTAAGATTGTATATATCACTAGCAATCGCCAGCGGTTTCGCCCGCGTGGAAAGATTAAAACCGTAATGTTGTATTTGATAACCATAAAAATGGTTAAAGTCAACCTTAAAACTAGACATATGCTGTCGCGGACTTTTATTTAGAACTTTTAGAGGGGAACAATATGATTTTTGAATAACTTTTCGTAATATTCTTAATGCTGCTGCTCTCCTGATTATTTTAGCATGATGTTATATAGCCCTCCTTGATAAATGGATTATCTTACACTGAAAGAATTTTTCAAAACGGTCCAGTAAGTAGTTACTAAGATTAGCGCGTTCAAACAATCAAACAAACAAACTGGTCAGTTCTACAAATATATAAAGCTGAACAGTTTATTGAATATTATGTTGACCTTCATATTATGAATTATTTTTACATCTATACTAATAAGTAAAGATGTAATAGTAATTCATATGTAGTGCAAATTCTTCGCAGTATGGTATCAGGTTGAGTAGAACAGACCACGCTCATTTCTTACTGAAGTATCGTAAAAGGCGACTAAGGTAAATATAATATTGTTGTAAATAAAAAAATAAATAGTTAAATAATATAAGTTATCTGAGTTTTTGAGTTTTTAAAATGAATAATATTTCAATAGAGCATAAAAGGTATATGAAATATGACCACTACACCGTTATACAAAGGTGTGTCAGCAATTATTCATGAAAGTGGGACGCGATTCCAAATATTTCATCTCACGTAGTGTTTTATCTCAGAGACAAATTGTAGCTGTACGCCGCTATAACTCAAGTGTTTTAATGAACTACATTAGTATAGAAATTACGGATAAATAAAGAAATTACGTCATACAATGTAACATTGTTTCTAAACAATGGACGTTGTATATTATGCTGCTATAGTTATAAAGTACCATAGTGTACTTATGTAAAATATAAGTCTTAAATATGAATGTGGATAGAGGGAGACCGAAAAACAGATGGTTGGATTGTGTAAAGTATGACATGTACCTATATAAAAGAAGTAGTGTCAAAGTTACTACAGTTACTAGTTAGAGAGAGAGAGAGATCTTTACTAGTTAGAGTTACTAGTTAGAGAGTTCGTGGTAGAGGTGGGGCACGATCTCTCCTTGCCCACCGTGGTTCGTGCCATGGTGGGCAAGGATGATCGATCGAAGGACGGACATTCCTGCGAGAATGTTATGTCACGGAAGGAGGCGGCGGAGTGGATCCGGGAAGTTTAGTCCATGGATCCAATCCGCCGCAGGTGAGCCGGGCGCAGGCGACTTGCCAAAGTCCGTCACATGCTGCCCTAAGGGGGGACGTCCGAGCGGTCTGAACGGGGTTTACTAGGTCTTAGACGGCGGTCGATGCATCTATTGCTCCCGATGAATCGATTAGCAGAGGGGTCACTGTTTAGATAGGCCCCGACCCGGAGGTTGCAGTCTCCGGGGTACAAAGCCTCTCCTAGCGGGGTTGGGGGTAATGTGTCCAACGTTACCCTGTCCGCGCCACCAGCAGCGTTGTCGAGCACTGTCAATTTTTTAGTCAATTTTTTAGTTTAGTTTTCCAAACTTAAAAAAGCGTCAAAGTTAAAGAAAAATATGTTGTGCCGACCCCACTCAGAGTGGGATAAGGGATTTTTACGCCATAATCGTGCCTCGCTTTGATAGAAAAATTTTCATTTTAAATCATCCAACAAAGATGTTCTTTCTATTTCGAATAGATGCAATTTGCAAGGCAATATCGAATTCACAAATCTATAAAATAATTTGCATTGGAACCTAAGGGATGCTCACAGTTTCCCGGGCAACCGTATCTAGTAATGAAGCATGAAAATTTATTCATTGCTTACATTGTTGTCGGTTGTACAAGATCTAAACTGTGATAGCCCAGCGGTACCAATGAGTTTTTCTACTAAAACTTATGTATCCAATTCATGATCGTAATTTATTATCACGTGCTTTTCGGTGAAGTAAAACAACGTGAGCAAACCTGCATAGCATTAGAGAATTCTTGGGATTTGTGTAACCTACCAATCCGCATTGGGGCAGCGTGATAGTTCTTGGCTCCATTCCTTCTCTCCAAAAACGGAGAGAGGAGGCCTATGTCCAGCAGTGGAATGGTAAGACGCTATTGCTTTAACGATGTACACAATATAAGATAATTATAAGAGATTTTTGAATAACTTTCGCCGTTTACTTAGCGCACGCAAGGAAAGCTTCAAATATTGCCGTTTTACATTATGTTTTATTTCTGCTCCTCTCCTATTCATCTTAGCGTGACGGTATACGTCTATAGCCTTCCTCAATTAATGTACTATTTTACAATCAATTAATTTTTCAAATAGGTCCAGTAGTTCTTGAGATTAGCGCATCCAAACAATCAAACAAACAAACTCTTCAGCTTTATATATTAGTATAGACTGTAACAGTGATAGAAACCACAAGATAGACAATTTCTCACATACCTAGATCCTATATAGCTTGGAGATTAAAGTTACAGAAATAAAACGAAGATTTATGATCTAGAACAACTTTTATTCGATGATCAATCTCGTAGTTTGTTTTATTTCAAGGTAGGATTTGAGAAGTAGCGAACTATTCCGGGCCTCACCGGAACGTTAAAGTTTGAATGGGATAGTATTGGCTACCTACCAAGTTGTGAACTAAATCTGATGAATTCTACTTCAGTTTGCAAACAGTTTTTTGATTGCCTATGTATTAACATTGTTCCAGTTTTGAACTCTGAAACAAAGATGCGATTTATTCATTTGAACGTTATAGATTTACCAAGTTTGTTTTAGATATTTATTTTGAATTCAAATTCTAAAAGATAATCAAGTAAAATTTTATTTGTTCTTTTAAAACGTTAAAATATTCTGCGATTTTAAGAACAATATTGGCTCAATTTGAAACCGGAGTTATTTTTCTATATTATCCTGTCCTACCCTACTAATATTATAATTGCCGTGTGGTGTTATATATGCGAAAGTTTCTGAGCATGGATGTATGTTTGTTACTCTTTCACGGCGAATCCACTGAACTAATATAGGCTATAGAAATCCTGTTAATTCTATGGGAATAGGATAACATGACAACATTCCACGCGAACGAAGTCGCTGGTAAAAACTAGTATTATAACACATGATTTGGCTGCGTTTTTACGACCGGCCGCCTGCCTGACGTCAACTTACCTTAGTCGTATATTACGACTCCTCGGTAAGAAAGAGGGTGGTCTATTTTACTCAACCGGATACCACACGGTGGGTCAACTTACCTTAATCGCCTTTTACGACACCTCGGTAAGAAATGAGGTTGGTCTATTCTGCTCAGCCGGATACCAAGCAGCGGGTCGACTTACCTTAGTCGCCTTTTACGACACCTCGGTAAGAAATAAGGGTGGAACTATTCTATTCAGCCGGATACCACACGGCGTTTAGTGTGAAAAAAAGTATTAAGAGTATTTTAAAAGCATTTAAAAGCAAGCAAGGTATTTAAAGAGTGACAGTAAAAGTAGTTAAGTTAAGCAGTCATAAGACCTGTCGTATTGTATGGATCAGAATGTTGGGCAATGAAAAAGACGGATGAAAGAAGAGTACATGCAAATGAGATGAGAATGTTAAGGTGGATGTGTGGTGTGACAAAACTGGATAAAATACGAAACGAGTATATAAGGGGAAGTCTGAAAGTTGCGCCCATTCATGGTATGGACATGTAATGAGGAGGGATGAAAATTCTGTGACCAAACGTGTGTTAAATTTGAATGTGGATGAATATGTGCCTACAGGGAGGCCTAAAAAGAGATGGTTGGATTGTGTGAAGTATGATATGCATATAAAAGGAGTGGCGCCAGAGTTGACGAAAGATAGGACAGAATGGAAGAGAAAAACATGTTGTGCCGACCCCACTTAGAGTGGGATAAGGACAGGTGATATATATAGTAAAAGTAGTTAAGGGAGTATCGTGATTTATTACGATACGATAATATTAAAAGCAATTTGAATGATTATAAAGTAATACCCAATTATAAATGTTTTCCAAACAACACGTCCAATCATGTTATCTACTAATAATTAGTCAGTGGCAATTCGTTGTTTGCACTCGACAGTAATAATCTCCACAATAAACAGAATAGTTGTTTCGAAGTTTGAGCGGTTAAATGGGACACGTAATATAATGAAATGATAACACCGCTGTTTAAATGAAAATGACAAAGCGGATACTAAATTTTGAATTGTTTATTGATAATCTTGTATTTCGCGTCCAATACGCATTATGTTAT
Source organism: Morpho helenor (assembly GCA_029227775.1). NCBI lineage: Eukaryota > Metazoa > Arthropoda > Insecta > Lepidoptera > Nymphalidae > Morpho > Morpho helenor. The sequence goes on from JARGCU010000006.1 coordinate 11,594,783, forward strand.
TAATTATTGAATGATGTTAATGTATAATCAGTTATCAATATTTGAGAGATGCCATGAGTTAATCTAGCATATATCATCATCATCTTCCTGTCCTTATCCCATTCTAAGTGGGGTCGGCATTGCATGTTTCAAACATGTTGTCACATGATTTGGCTACGTATTTTACCGGCCGCCTGCCTGACGTCAACTTACCTCAGTCGTATTTTACGACACCTCGGTAAGAAAGAGGGTGGTCTTTTTTACTCAACCGGATACCACACAGTGGGTCTACCTCCTTTAGTCGCCTTTTACGTCACCTCGGTAAGAAAGAGTGTGATCTTTTTTACTCAGCCGGATACCACGGTGGTTCAAGTTACCTTAGTCGCCTTTTACGACACCTCGGTAAGAAATGAGGGTGGTACTATTTTATTCATTATTTAAGCACTTCGCATAATATGAGAATATATTTAAAAAAGTATCAGGAGTAACTTAACGTAAAATTAATACATGGAATATTAGTATGCAAGCGATGTTCGCATGAAATAATACAGAGTGTGCTTGCTGCATAACTGCATAACTACTTGATTCAGTAAACAAAAAGCTTCTGAACTTTACATATAATATACGCTGCTATTTAATATATTAGTTCAGATCGCAAATGAAAGTAGTTTCTTTGAAACTTTATTCTTTGAAAGTCATTTAATTTTTTCGATGCAAATTAGTGCTTAGTGCAATAGTGTAAATAGTTAAGCAAAAACTATTACGAAACAGAAAACCTAAAATCTATAATTAACTAAACCGAATAAAAAAAATAATAAAATACAATCAAAAATAGAATAGTTTATATATATCATATAAGTAAGTAAGTAACGGCCTGTTGTATGTGTAAGTAACTACCCCACTGCTGGGCATAGGCCTCTTCTCTCCATTTTTGGAGAGAAAGATTGGAGATTAAGACCTACCACGCTGCTCCAATGCGTATTGGTAAGGTTTCACATATCCCTAGGATTTTCTAGAGATATGCAGGTTTCCTCACGATGTTTTCCTTCACCGAAAAGTGTGTGATAAATTGCAATTATCAAATAGACACATAAGTTTTAATAGAAAAACTCATTGGTGCCTGTCCGGGTTTGAACCCGTGATCGTCTCTAGAGATTCACACGGTCGCACCGCTGGGCCATCACAACTTTTTTATATCATATATTAAAAATAAATTAACAATAATAAAATAGCCTTACCACATACATAGGATAGATACCACAAACATTCACTCGCACATTAATAAATAAATAAATATATGGGACACTTGTTTATACACGTTGTAAGTACGTATGACAATGGAAGGCACTAGTAACCAAGAATATAAGCTAGGCTTAGTTTGGTTGCTAGTGGTGACTTTTAGAGTGTAATCTAGATATTAATCATAATGGCCCAAGATCCCGTGAACGCCAGACCTTCGTCATTTTATAAAAGCTGAAACTTTGTCAGTGCATGCTCCCAACACAGGTAAGAACGATGGTAGATTATGGAATTTGGATCATAGTGGCTTTGGGAGATACGAGGTACTCAAGGTTGCAAAATCCCGAATTAATTTCGTCATAGTATAAAGCTTGATCTTTTGATATTACCTTTAGAATAATATTAAAAATCACGTCAGTTAATGCCAGACACTTAGCATAGTGGAAACCCCCTGCCAGACACCCTTAAAGTTCATGAAATTTGACTTCTATTTACGTCATAGTATAAAAGCTGATTTTAATATATATTACTGGGATAAGAATAAGATGATGTTTCCCCTTTAGCCAGACATTTTCTATAGTTCCTACCCCAGCCAGACAAGCATAACAGGTTGCGGTTGGAAAGAGCGGGAAAGTGCTTTTGAATCGTCAACTCTACTGCTGGTTCGGAAAGCTGTTCCTACAGACAAGCTAGCAAGAAACTCGGCGGTTGCTCTTTTAAAAATGTAACTCTTAATACTAGTTATATTTAGTCCTTACTGTCTTGCACAGGTTCGAAGAGCTATATCCACACATTTTTAACATCTAAGTAATCCTCAACACTATAGTAGGCTTTCTATCAGCCTCTTTTTAACAGTGTTTTAATACTGCTGTAATGGCAAAGATAAAATTGATTACGGAATTTTATTATATGATCTTATACTTAAACCCACAAACAAAGCGCAAAGCAGGAGCGCCAAGTTTATGTCGGTTCCTACTTTGTCTATTATATACATCATCTATCGTTTGATGTTTTGCAACTGTCCAATAATCATCTCGCATGCATATCATTCGAACCGCGGAAAGCTTGAGAATTGCTGGGATAATAAAAATTAACCTAAACCAAATATAAAATAACAGATCATTTAAAAACCAAGCCAAATTGCGTACATAATTACCCCGTTAATCTGAGGTATAACCGTTAATGAAACTGTAAATGAGTTTAACTTTTAAATGCCGTCATGAATGCAAGCTGTTTCTCAATTTGCGTAATTTGGCACAATTTTTGCGAGATTACAGTCTGTGCGATAGCTAGCGATTAACGACACTATAATAATTAGCCAAACTTTCTTTAAGATTAACGTAGTTTTAAACCAAACGCAATACAACTTCCAAAATTCAATTATTTTTTTTAAATCCAATCATCATCCTCCTGCCCTTATCCCACTCTAAGTGGGGTCGGCACAACAAGTTACAAACATGTTGTCACATTATTTGGCTAGGTATTTTACGACCGGCCGCCTGTCTAACATCAACTTACCTTAGTCGTATTTTAGACTCACGGTCTATTCTGTTTAACCGGATACCACACGGTGGGTCGACTTACCTTTGTCGCCTTTTACGACACTTCGATATGAAAGAGGGTGCTCTATTCCACTCAACCGAATACCACACAGCGGGTCGACTTATCTTAGTCGCCTTATACGACACCTCGGTAAGAAAGAGGGTGCTCTATTCCACTCAACCGAATACCACACAGCGGGTCGACTTACCTTAGTCGCCTTTTATGACACATCGGTAAAAAAGAGGGTGCTCTATTCCACTCAACCGGATACCACACAGCGGGTCGACTTACCTTAGTCGCCTTTTATGACACCAACGGTGAGAAATGAGGGTGGTCTATTTTACTCAGCGGGACACCATACGATGGGTCGGCTTACCTTAATTGCCATTTACGAAACCTTGGCAAGAAATGAGGTAGGTCTATTCTACTCTGCAGGATACCATACGGCGGGTCGGCTTACCTTAATTGCCGTTTACGAAACCTTGGTAAGAAATGAGGTTGGTATATTCTACTCAGCCGGATTACCACACGGCTAACCTGAGGATGTTTACCTTAAATTTAAGCTTAAATAATCTCATTACTCAAGAATTTCATGAATAAAATACAGAACCAGTTTAATCAAAGCACCACTACCAAATATAATTCAAACATGTTACGTATTTGCCAACCCAAAGCTTACCATAACGTCTTACCGCGGCACTGGTCCACAAACAGTTTCAAATCTACATGTAAGTAATCACTTTAGTACAAGCTTCAAGACAAATAATGGTACTGGAAACGTAAACACTTTGCCAGTTTATCCTCTCTCGGTATTATTTAGTCAGTGCAATAATATAAACATAATCGTTCACTCAGCTACAAAGTCAAGTGATTGGATGTTATGCTGAGTCTTATTCATTGGGGTGCCAAAGTTGTCGGCCTCTGCGTGGCGCACACTGGGCAGGCTTTTGGAATACACTAATATGTGTTATTAGTATTCTTAGTCTTGGCGAACGGACCATTGTGGGGTGGCCAATCAAGTTGTCCCTTTGATTAGCAGAGGGCAATCTGGATGGGCCGGGGACTCCGGGGGGATTGGGGGTGGATCTTTTGAGCGACGGGTTCAGTTGGGCTTTCTTTAAGTCTGTCTGGACATGGTTTCGGGCACCGTTGGTAAAGCCTGGAAGCCCAGCAATTGGAACGGGGATCTTCGAGTTGCGAGGAAGAAGACCTCTATGAAAAATTACCCGGTGAGGGCAGAAACGTCCACCACGGTGTAGGGGTCCTTACTTGAGGCGCGGTCTCTCGATGTCAACCTTGACATAACAAACACGATAGGCAGGGAGCGATCGCGGGCAGCAGTGACCTCCTTCTGCTCTGCGGAAGAGCGAGGTGGAGTGGTTCCGGAAACTTTTGTTCTGGATCCAATCTGCTGCTGGCGAGTCCAGGTCGTAGCGACTTGACTAAGCCCATCGTCTGCCGCCTTGTCAGGAGATCTTCGGACGTTCCGAACATGGTGTATCGGACGTCTGGCTTACAGGTCCCCGAGGCGGTTGGTGCATCTGGTGCTCCCGATGCTCCGGTTAGCGGAGAGAGTCTTCTTCTTTAAGAGGTCCCTTTCCGGAGGTAGTGATCTCTGGCTCAGTTTTAAAAAAACTCGCCTGCTAGAAGCGTAGTCGTATTCGCCGCGTAAACCAACTGAGATACACTAAAGTAATGTACTAGAGAATTGTAGATCTACAAAAATACTACAAAAAAGACAACGACAACATGTCTCTATCTCTTGTGGTTAACTAATAATTACTACTTTTAAGTTCAAAATTTCCATTACAAATACTGATTTTTACGCAGGTGAAGCTAGTGGGTATATAAAATATAAAATTGAAAAATATTATTTCTTTGAAAGAGAGAAGACACGTCATGTAAAATATAACGGACCGAATATCTTTCGTACCAAATGAATGAAATCACATTTAGGTTATTTTATTATTTTAGCCCAAAAACCAAAAAAGAAAATATTAGTTACTATAATCGTCGATGAATCACGTATTATAGCAACATAATCAATTTTTAGAATTAGGCGTTACTTTGCGGAGGTCCATAATACAAAATATTATTTCTTTGAAGGAGAGAAGACACGTTATGTAAAATATAACGGACGGAATATCTTTCGTACCAAAAGCAAAACATAAATAGTACTCTGTTTTAAATTTATAAAGTCAATTATATATTGAAGTAAATTTGCTATCAGGCATGCTATCTTGTACTCGGTTTCAAGTCTGTTATCGATAATAAGAAAAATAAATCATGTTTTGCAAATCTTGGAAGTAATTTGCATCAGCACTCATGGAATGTCGGCAAAGACCGGCAATTGCGGTGAGAACTTCGGAAATTTATTCATTGCTTGCTTCCTTACAATCACAAATATGCTGAGATGCTATCACTGCTTCGTTTCGATTTGCCGCCATTTTTGAAATCACATTTAGGTTAATGGGTAAACTAAATTGGTAACTAAAGGTATGCATAGATGCAGTAAATATTTGTATCAACAATATAGACGTTAATCATTGACCAAGTATAAAACAAGAACGATATTTTTAGAGAATAGTAATTCATGGATGCAGGTATATGAAAATTCCGCTAGATGTCTTAATATAAGAGGATCTGGTTGACCGAGCCTTGCTCAATATTTTTTTACCAAAATAAAAAAAGAAATTTAAAAAAATGGAAAAATAATTGGGTAGGCGGTGGGGCTCAATCCTAGGTATTTATATTTCTCGAGACCGCCCGTTCCCCGAATAAGCTACGCTGATTTGACAGGCAAATTTATGGCAAAAATAATGTTTTATATTCAATGTGAATTTTAGTATTTTTTAATGCTCAAAAACAGGGATAAAACGATTTATTTTTTAAATAAAACCTAGATCGATTTTTCTCCCCCAAAACCTCCTGCATACTGAATTTCAGGAAAAAATTCTCATCCAAATATTATAGATATTGCTGTTATTTCTAAATAACGCGCTCACATGCATATTAGTGTTATGAAACAACTATAGTGTATTAAAGAATTAGGCCTTACTTTACGGAGTAAGGCCCAAAAACCTAAAAAGAAAATATTAGTTACTATAATCGTCGATGAATCACGTATTATAGCAACATAATAAATTTTTAGAATTAGGCGTTACTTTGTGGAAGTCCATAATACAAAACTGAAAATATTATTTTGCTATAATCCGCGATATTTTTATCGCAGATTATAGCAAAATAATATTTTCATTAGTTTTGCAACATAATCAATTAACATTACTTTTGCGTACTTTCGATGTTTCATATCTACTCTATGGTCATTTCTAAGTTTATTACCTAACTTCCCCATTGACCCAAATTATGGTGGCTACAATTATTCACAAAGAGCAACGCCAAAGATAATTCATCTCACGTAGCGTTTTATCTGCGTGACAAATTGCAGCATCGCGCCGCAGTAGCTCAGGTATTTTAATGAAGAACGCTGAGTTAGACGTAGAACCAAAATTGCCTTATTTTTTCTTTAAAAACTTGGTCATTGTTGGTTAGACATTAAAATGGTATTTAAGCTCTAATCTCCTGTTTCGAAGTTGTGAAAAAAAAAGGTTAAAAGTTTTGTCAATTTTTTCTCGAGTTTCAAAAACAAAATTTTTTGGTTATCTACAATACGGATTATATAATAATTGCAATAGATCATCATTCTCCCTTATCCCACTCTAAGTGGAGTCGGAACATCTTTTAACAATGTTGTGATGTGATTTGGCTAGGTATTTACGACCGCCTGCCTGTTTAAATATATCATGCTTAAACTTATACCTGTTCTTATAAAGCTGTTATTCTCTACTAATCATATTTAGGCAGTGTATCAATAATATATAATAAATTAAGTGAATAATTAATTATATTAATAGTAATATTAAATGCCGCGTTTATATTCCGATTTGCTTTCTAATATATTGGAATTTGTATTTGAATTCTATACGATTATTCAATGCCATTATTATTAATAGTGAATGCCATTAGTTCGCTATTTGAAAACAAAGGAATGGGCTTGTTTTATAATCACATTTGTGTAACATATTCTGGTTAAATAAACATCATTGTTTCAATGTTGTAAATTAATAACAAATTCTTGTACATTATTACGAATTTTTTCTATATATATATATTATGTAGACTGGAACGCCGTGTGGTATTCGGTGGAATAGAATAGTACCACCCTCATTTCTTACCGAGGTGTCGTAAAAGGCGACTAAGGTAAGTCGACCCGCCGTGTGGTGTCCGGCTGAGTAGAATAGACCACCCTCATTTCTTACCGAGGTGTCGTAAAAGGCGACTAAGGTAAGTTGACCCACCGTGTGGTATCCGGTTAAGTAGAATAGACCACCCTCTTTCTTACCGAGGTGTCGTAAAATACGACTACGGTAAGTTGATGTCAGGCAGGCGGCCGGTCATAAAATACGTAGCCAAATCATGTGACAACATGTTTATAACATGTCGTGCCGACCCCACTTAGAGTGGGATAAGGGGAGGAAGATGATGATGATATGTAGACTGGACTACAATCTATTTAATCCTTAATATTTAAATGAGTTCATCTTGTATATATATATAATCTGAATTTCGGAAAAGGCTCTAATGATTTTCATGAAATTTAATATGTAGGTTTCGGGAGCGATAAATTGATCTAGTTAAGTTGCATTTAGAAAAAAATCATTTTATCCCTGATTTCAGACACTGGAAAAATGTTGTGTCTGTCACTTTCTAAGTTGTTATCGTTTATTTGGGAACGAGCGGGCTAAAGATCGGAAAGTGACGCGGAGAACTAACAACTTATATTTAAGAAAATGTTGGCCCTCGGCGTGAATAGAACCCGCGACTTATTTTAGTTCACACAAAGTAACTTGTGTTAACTTCCCATATTAGGGAAACAGCGTCAAGACCTGGAGCTGCGGCGGAAATGGCCGAATCCGGATAAAGGCGGAAGTATGCATCTCTCATCGAGAGTTATATATTTGTGCCGTTTGCAGTAAGACCCTAGGGCCATGGAGTCAAAGTGCAAAAAAATATCCGTTTTAACATCTCGAATAATTTCCTCTTCAGGTGACAAGATGGCTGGCTACTTTTTCGCACAAAGAATCAGCTTAGTGATTCAGCGCGGAAACGCTGCCAACATTCTTCGGACCATTCCACGTGGGCATGATTTGTATAGTCCTAGCGTGTAAGTTATTTATGATAGATATAACTTGTACATTTTTGCTGTAAATAAAAAAAAATGTGTTATGACAGACAACAGATAAATATATACATAAATTCTTTTTAATTACAACTTAAAATAATTAATTAAATAAATAAATTCACCCAGACTCGAATAAAAGTTGGCCTTCGGCGGGAATCTAACCTATCTATGTATATATTTTTTTTATTATTTTTAGCACTTTCAATAGATCTTGGAATTAGATCGTGCGCGTAAATGTTACTTATCAAATCTCTATAGACTTAATAAACTCTTATATTTGTTTTGCCGCATTGAAGTACATGCAAATATATAAGTCATTTTCAGCGGTAACCTGAAAAACCACTTAACCGTGTCCCAGCGGGGCTCCTATGAAAAATGCTTTCCAACAATAAAGAACTGCTCACTGAGGACTACCTGCTGTTACGATACGAATTTGTTATATAAGAATTATTCTCACTCTACATATCGTGGTTTTGTCTGTAACATAAAAGGCCATACAAATGAAATCAGTATCTCAGAAGCCAGTTTTCAAGGCTTATCTTGGTTTTTGGGATGTTGAGCACTACTTGGTACCTTAAAATTTCATCTGAACATCCGATAACGAAGAGCAGAACGACAGGGAACACTTTGAACACGCGCGACCACCACTACTAATGTCTTCCCTCCACCCCAACCACTCACGAGTCGCGCCCAACGAGCTGCTGTACGCAATTCCCGCCGCGATAACGTCGTGTAAAGAGCTCATGAATAAGTGCCCCAGGCAGGCTCGGAACTAGTCGGGCTAACCCTATAAAATAAGACGTGAGTATAGCCAGTATAATGCCATACATAAACCAGCAAAATAGTTTCCCAATTTTTAATATTTAAATGAGTGAATTATCTATAAAGTAAAGAGAGAAGAGTAAAGAGGCCGCTACTTTACTATTTTTTTTAGCAAGTTGCTGCAAGTTTTCTTGATGTATGATCTAGTGGCCAAAGTTTTCCTGTTCAACCACAATATCAATTTGTAAGATAAAGCCGTGGTTTATGGTCTTAACGCCATAGAGCAACCAGCGGGTGTTCAATTCGAATTTCGCTCACAGTTGGTTATTTATAATACTCTTTTATGTAGCGTAAAATATATGACAGCGTAGAAGAACTGTTATGACTTCATGATTAATAATCTTAGATATAAGACGTCACGATAACTGTAGTGTTAGAATACCCTCATTTATAAACTCATATCTGGGTGACCGACCCTTGCTCTGTAATTTTTTTCAAAATAAAAAAAAGAAACCTCAAAAAACAAGAAAAAGTAATAGGGTAGGTGGGGCTCGATCCTAGATATTTTCATTTCTCGAGACCACCCGTTCCCCGAATAAGCTATGCTGACTTGACAGCTAATGGCAAAAATAGAATTTTTGCCATTAGCTATCCATATTTAAACCCTGTATGTAAGCTTTAATTCAAGTTTCATCAATATTGCTCAAGCTGATTAGACGTGAAAGCATAACAAACAGATAGAGAGAATTTCAACTTTATAGTAGGCGTTCGGATGATTCGTAAGTGCAAATCTAAGTTGGTGAATTGTTTGGAAATTAGTTAAAACATGACATAATTCCCCTGCCCTTATCCCACTCTAAGTGGAGTCAGAACGACATATTTTAAACGATTTTTTTTATATGTTTTGGCTAGTAATTATACGACCGGCCGCTTTTCTGACATCAAATTATCTTGGTCACCTTTTACGACATCTCGGTAAGAAATGACACCCTCAATTCTACTCAGCTGGATACCACACGGCGGGTCTACTTACCTTAGTCTCCTTTTACGACACCTCGGTAAAAATGAGGATGGTCTATTCTACTCAGCCGGATACAACACGGCGGCTCTTTTTAAATTAGTCTCCTTTTACGACACCTCGGTAAGAAATGAGGGTGATCTATTCTACTAAGCAGAATACCACTATTACATATTTACAAAGTAATTATGTTTAGAAGTATGTAATCTTTCTGAAAAAAATTTGCCAAAATTTTATGTAAGGCAACGTATAAATCATGAATATGAAAAGGCGAGATCCAACATTTTGGACTACAGCATAAAATATTTATCATATTTTTTGCTCGTTGTTGCGCTTACTTAATGCAATATAAACAAAGTGGAAAATAAAGCTGCTTTCCCATCGGTAGAGAAAATTGCTTTAATAAGATTTCAAAATGATCGCTCTTGCTGATTGAATTCTAGGGTTTGATTATACGAATACTGACTTTCGGAGTTGCCGCTTAGGGATGTAACTCGGTGTGAAAACAAAAATCGATTATTAATAATCGATTTGTAATGAATAGATAATTAATAATCAATGTTTTTCTGAGTAATCGAAATCTATTTAATATAAATAATTAATTGGAATATGACACGTAATTGAGGTAGCTTTAACATTTACCTAATTCGACGAAATGCAGTCGCCAATACCTCTTGAAAGAAATAAAAATTCGCTAAAAATTTTAGGTATAGAATAGAATAAAATAGAAAAATACTTTATTGTACACTATAATCCTAATAGTTAGAAAAATAGTTTGAACATAAAACATTTTTATATACATGATTAAGACATACAATGGGTGTTCTTATCGCTAAAGAGCGATTTCTTCTGGGCAACCCAAGAACGTATAGTATTTTAATTATATGAAATGAAAGTATTAATGAAAGTAAATAGAATGTAATAATCAAATATTTATTTTTTCTTTCTCTCACTTTCACTTTCCATTCTCTATCAAGTAAGGAATTTATTTGCTTATAATTAATTCTTCATAATAAAATTTATACTCAGATCGGAGCTCTGGCACAGTTACCCAAATATAAATTTGGTTGGATCACTGCTAAATCACTTGCGATTTCCTGATGCTACAATTAATGAACGCTGCAATTGGCAGATGGTCTATAATGATCTGACCATCTCAATATAAAATATAATGGTCACTTCTTCAAATTACCTTTTTTCACACTCTTGACTTACTATTACTCGCCTCAAATTATGAGACCATATTTAGTAAGAAATTTTTTGTACATTATCAACACACGCTGTTCAAAGACTTTGAATTTTTCGGAACTATGATCAAATGAGGAGTTAAATTAACTATAAATACCTGGGTGACCGAGCCTTGCTCGGTAATTTTTGAAACATAAATAATATGCGAGAAAAAAGCACCGGGTGACATGTGGGAATCGACCACGCGGTGGGTCAACTTACCTTAGTCGCCTTTTACGACACCTCGATAAGAAATGGGAATGGTCTATTCTATTTAGCCGGATACCACACGGCGTATATATATGTAGGCAAATTGTAAGAAAACCTGTGTATGTATTTTGTAATAACTGAAGACAGAAAGCTCTAATAATAAATCCTTTTTTATTACTCTGCTCACCAAATTACTTTCCCGACATTAATAATCAAACAAATGAACAAAAGTTTCGGACCCAAGTCTGTTAGTAACTCGAACGGGAGTAAAATATTTCAGATTTCGCATTAAAATGTAATTTCACTTTCTTCAAAGAACAGCCGTCAAGTTGGCACTATCGGTGTTACTTCAAATAAATCACTTCGCAGGCAATTACTGCTTCCTGTGAAACAGAACTGAAGTCTCGGTTGGAATGATAAGGCAATGTCAAGAAGTTTGCGAATACTTGAAAGTAGGCCCGCAGTCCAACTTGTGCCTACAGCGGATGTAGATCGACATTGTTTGAATTAAATGCGGCGTTTCGTTGCCGATTCCTTTTGAGTAAGGAATATTGTAAACTAGATATGCCTGCGGCTTTTCCCTTGGATATCAGTGTATTTAGTTAAAATAACTACTTTTATATTCCAAACATAAAAGTAGTTGTAGTATAGACCACAAAAAGCTTGTGATACCTGTGTCGCGACTCAGCCTATCAGCTTCATACAAGACTGCGGTTTAATAATGTAAAATTGAAAATGTTTAAAAGATTGAACGCAGAGTTTCTTTCTGGTTCTTCTCGATAAGAGCAACATTCCGAACCAGTTGTCACTTCATTAATTATATTGATCATTGATAATTCAAAAGTGCTTGAAAGAGCTTATTTGAATAAAGATATTTTGATTTGATTTGGGCGTTTCAGGGCATAATTTGGGCGTTTCCTTTTATTAAACTAGGTAAAGTATTTTAATTATAGAAAATGAAAGTATTGAAAGACGTAAATACAATGTAATGATGTTAAATGAGGAGATATGACTAAAAACTCTATTATTCAAGAATTTTTATACGCAAATATAAATCAGGTCAACGAATATCAATAGCAGCGTCGGATGAAGCAACATTGTTGTAAAAACTATTTAAAGGTTACTCATTTAATATTTACTCTAATGGAATTTGATGAAAGAGTGCATGCAAATGAGATAATGTTGAAGCTTGGAAGGAGGATGTGTGGTTTGAGAAGATTTAAGAAAATAAAAAATAAGTATATAAAGGCAAGTCTAAAGATTGCGCCCATTATAGAAAAGACAAGAAGTGTAAGAACAAAGTAGTATGGATATATAATGAGGGATGAAAATCATGTGAGAATTAAATATGAATGTGACTGGAGGGGGGTCGAAAAGAGATGACATAAATGTCATAAATCACACAGTCCAAAGAAGAGGTACATATAAAAGAAGTAGCGCTAGAGGTGACAAATGTTAGGAGACAATGGAAGAGAAAACATGTGCCAACCTCACATAGAGTTTGATAAGTGTAGGAGCATAATTTTAGATGCGATTTCGATTCCATAGTAAAGAATTTTCAAGTTTCATAATTAATCACAAGATTTTTCCAATCTATAAAACGAAAGAGATACTGAATTGAATCTTTTTGAACTGACCCACTGATATAGAGATCAAAAGCAACTAACCGGTAGTACAACAAGCTCTAATTCATGTACGGTGAAATAGCCGGACACAGGAAATCCATTAATACGTCCTTTTTAGCACGATCGTAGCGAACGGCAGAGCAACGTGCAATACAACTGTCGGATATTTCGGAGCTTCGCTTAATTGTACGTGAGAGGTACTAGGAACGTTATTTCCGCGAATATCCAACAATATTTTTGATCAAAGCACCAAAGTGAAGTTACGATGTCGACCTACGATTGGCAATACGTCACAAAATGGCAAAATATGAACGTCTACTCTCACTCAAAGGTACTTTAGATGCTAACAAGTCAAGTAAAAAAAAGTTGAAAAGCATTCAACACTAATAAATACTGGAAATAATGTAATACATTGATATGTTCAACGATAATATATTTTCTTTCAAAAATAAAATAAGAAAACTAGTTTATTAAAACATTTAATAGTTAAGCTTAACTTACAGAAGCTTAACATTTGTGTAACATTTGTTAGTGGAAACTTTATTGATTAATGATACATTTATATTTAAACATTTATATAGTAATATCACCATTGTTTGTTTCTCAACAAATAAATAAATAAAAGAAATAAAACAAAATTTCATGTTCCGATTGATGCCCGTTAACTTTCTTCCTCTGGAGCCAATCCTGGGCTTAGCATCAGGTCGTGCTTATCATAAACATGCAATGTCATCGAGACTGGAGCAGTATGTAAAATTCCAGCTCAATTGAACACCGGCAAGTGGGTCAAATTTAACTTGCAAGATTCCTTCGCATGCATGCCAAGATAAAAGCTTTTGAAAAGTAATAGATTTTTCGAATGTAATGGAATATATCTCTAGATCAGGGATTTCTAATTAAGTTAATTAGAAATCGGTTTCCTATGGGTTGATATAGATGTAAATTTCTTTTGGGGGAAAATCAGTTTCTTTTAATTTCAACATCTGTAAAATACGACTAAGGTAAGTACGTAATAAGTAAGTAAGGTAATGACGTTAGGCAAGGGACCGGTCATAATATACGTAGCCAAATCATGTGACAACGTGTTTATAACATGTTGTGCTGACCCCACTTAGAATGGGATAAGGGTAGGAGGATGATGATGAATTTACGATAAATGATGTAAGTGATATTTGCTGCCTGACATGTGTTACACAGAACACACCAAAGTTTTAATAATTTTCCAAATTTTTATAACGAACATGTTCTCGGGCGATTGCTGCAGTCGAAAGTTTAATTGCAATGGGCTATGAACAAATTGTTTGTAACGTTTACAACAGAATCAGATCAAGCAAAAACTGGAAACTTTCTAACACGAAGCTTTAGTTCCATATACACCATGAACTTTAAATCAGGCAGAATTGCAATAGCAACATCGAACAACGAAACAACTTTGTTGCGGAAACAATTTTGAGTTTACGACCGTGCGACTATTAGTTTCAAAATATTACTCCATCGAATCGAGTATCCGAATTCAGAATTACAAAATTTCGCACAATCGACAGTTTTTTCATAGCAAACTTTCGAGTTTATCGTTACGGGAAAATCGGTCCACTTTAAAATAGCCGCTTCTAGAAACAATTATTTCGGTTTAACCAATTTCGAAACGATTTTGGAAACTGTTAATTGGTACAGGGCTGCATGAATTGGTCAAATCCAATTTATAAAGCTATCAAACAATTTTTTCAGTAACTAAAATAAACGATTGGATACAAAACCTTTTGACGTTTTACAGATATAAAATATTTAGACTTATGTTTAGTTCTTGTAGTTGATACTTCTTTCATCATCCATTATCGTACACCTGCCCTTATCCCACTCTAAGTGGGATCGGCACAACATGTTATAAAATATTGTCATATGATTTGGCTGGGTATTTTAGGACCGGCCACCTGTTGACGTCAACTTACCTTGTCGTAATTCACATTTCTTACCTCGGTACGAAAGAGGGTGGTCTATTCTACTCAGCCGGATATTACAAGGCGGTTCAACTTACCTATTACAAGAACTTGTTAAGAAATGAGGGTTGTGTATTCTACTCAGACTGATACCACACGGCGTGTTAACTTACCTTAGTCACCTTTTACGACACCTCGGTAAGAAATGAGGGTGGTCTATTCTACTCAGCCAAATAACACACGGTGGGTCAACATACCTGAGTCGCCTTTTACGACACCTTGGTAAGAAATGAGTGTAGTATATTCTACTCAATCAAATACCACACGGCGGGTTGACATACCTTAATCGCTTTTTACGACACCTCGGTATTAAAGAGCTATTCTATTCTGCTCAGCCAGATACAGGCTTGTTAATCAATAGTACATAAACAAATGTATTTAAAAAAAAATAGATACCAGTTATAATAGTGGTATAACAATAGTATTATACAATAGTGTTATCTATCTATACATATAATAAAATCGTTGAGATTAAGAACTCTTCCTCTTTGCGATTGAGAACCTCTTTGCGTTTGTTCCCGCTAATCTCAAAAACCGCTGATCCGATTTAGACGGGGTTTTCGCTTATATGTAGTAGAAAGCCTCACTTAACATATAGGGTATGTATTATTTCAATAGGTCAGCGAATAATAAAGATTTGACAATTTTACAACATGTTTTTTAATACGACCTCCTTCATTGAGTTGGTCATTAATATGAAAAAATATTGTGGCCGTCATTATGTGTCATTGAATTGTTGCGAAAGAGTAAATGGGTTGAATTTGGGAAAATTGCTTTATATTTATTGAATAAGAATAAAGGAGCAATATCGTTGTTAATTATATACAGAAGGGGATGTAACCTAAAGTCACAAATAGAGTGGACAAAAGGAATATCTGGAAATTTTAAGAGTTCAGAGGAAAGACAAATGACGATCAATGTCTTGAGACGACGCGGAGAGTGCGAATTTCGTATAGTTTGAGAGATAGTTGCGATATGCGATGCTATGGAATAAAAAATGGAGTTTTTATTGGAGAGGTTAATGATGGTAATTGGTATTTAGTTTATTAACTCTGTAAGATCAACATGACGATGTGCTATGTGAGGCCTTAGACGCGCCCGTGACTTTTGTTCGATGGGATTGTCTGCTAGAATGACGATTGTTCTCTGGATCTTTCCAGTTGTAACGATTGTTTCCTAGACTGTGGACATCTGCAACGACTGTCAGCTAGGCTCCGCCTGGAAGTGGTGATTGTTCTTTGAGCGTTATCATTTGCGAGTCTGCTTACGTGTGTATCTGCTGAGTTGGTTGCCACTAATTGAGCTGTGTTATGCCATGACAGTGATTGAGGGTGAGCTTAAGGTGCGAAATGCTTACAGTGCAAAAAGCCTAAGGAGTTGAGCTTAAAGAGTTGGGCATAAAGCTTGACCTTAAAGAGTTGAGCATAAAGCGTGAGCGTAGTCCTGTCATGTCATGGCATGTGCGGTGTTCTTTTACAGATTAAAAGAGCAAGTATTGAGTTTCTTGCCGATTCTTCTCAGAACAATCAGCATTCCGAATCGGTGGTAGATTCATTCCCAGAAGTCAGCTTATGAGATTTGCGGGGTCGAAAATGTTGTCAAGATGGTCGACTGTTACAACATGTTTTTAATACAACTTCCTTCATAGAGTTGGTCATTATTATGAAAAAGCATGTCATGCAAGGCTGTCATATTTTATTTGTGTCATTGGGTTTTTGAGAAAGAGTAAATGGGTTGATTTTGGGAAAACTGCTTTTTATTTATTGAATAAGTATAAAGGAGAAATATCGTCCTCTTTTATATTATACTTATATATTTTTTAAATATATCATCATCATCAATCATCATCAATCAATATACATATAATAAAATCTTAGAGCTGCCAAATCTGTACATTTGATATTTTTTAGAAAAAAATTGTCGTCTCACGCTTCTAAACATGAAACAATAGTTTTTGAAATTTTTGTCTGTTTGTCTGTTTGTCTGTGCGTTTGTTCCCGCTAATCTCAGAAACCGCTGATCCGATTTGGAGGCGGTTTTCACTAATATGCAGTAGAAAGCCTCGCTTAAGATTTTATGCTGTCGCAGACTTTTATATTTTTATTTTGAACTGTTAGAGAGGAACAATCTTAGCGTGATATTATATAGGCTATATATAGCCTTCCTTGATAAATGGACCATCTTACACTCAAAGAATTTTTCAATTCGGCACAGTAGTTCCTGAGATTAGCGCGTTCAAACAAAACAAACTCTTCAGCTTTATATATTAGTATAGATTTTTTCTATTGTATGAAGTCCGTTATTTAGCTGTTAAGTTTATTGTAAGCAGACAGACAGCTGCGGGGACATTGTTGTTTCATAATATGGAGTGGTTCTAAATTGTTAATCTATCGTTATCCTTACTAATATTACAAAATGCAAAAGTCTGTCTCAGTACGTCTGTCTGTCTGTCTGTATGTCCCTGTCTGTATCCCCTGAACCAGTATCGATGAAATTTGGCACATTATTCCTTATGCACTGTGGTAACATATAGGCTATAGAAATTCTTTTAATTCAACAGGAAATAAATAGGATGACATTTAAAACGCCATCTGTAATAAAACTATGGATTTTTTTATTCACGATATGTCAAAATCAAATCAAATCTGAATTTACAAAAGTGTTTAGATTCCAATTTTTTCGGTTTACGTCTAAACGGAAGTCTTAGAATAGTAGTCTATGGCAACAAGTAAAAAATGACTAATAATTTACATGTATTTTTTACTTTTAACACCATTTTTAATATTTGAAAAGTCATTACAGTTCATAACGAGACGTTAATATATTTTCAGATAATTATTTTAAAACATTATGTTCACAAAAACATAATTTAAAAATGTTGTAATAATATATTTTTTTCGTATTTATACTAAAAACTTGGAATCCAGCGCTGAACCTATATAGGTAATTAAAAAAAACAGATTGACAATTCATACGTAACATATAAATGTTATTATTAAAGTTTTCTTGCACGTTATTAGTTTATAATATTTATAATGATATTTAATACCTGAAAAAAATTAAGAATTTTTTGATGTACATATATGGGGTTTATTGTAACAGATAAGCCCAATCTAGGAAGTCTCCTTTTAATATTTGTTTCATGTACGGATTATTTACAAAAATAATAAAATTATGCTCTTGATTAAACTATAAATCTCTCTGACTATTCTGATTATTCTATAGAGATATTTGCAGTTGCAGAGTGACAGAAGCTACTGGTAATTCCAAGACTACAGTCCCCGCGAACGAAGTTGCGGGTAAAAGCTAGTAATAAATAATGTGTCTACGTCGGATATTTGCATCGTCGGTGTGACTGGATCATAGGACGCCGTCGCCGTGAGTCAAATCCTTGTATAATAGGATACATTGCCGCCGGCCCTTAGAAATAGTTATTAAATTGAACATTCTTGCTCTAGTATCGAACTAGGAATTAGGATAGACGCATTTAGTTAGTAATTCGATTGTAATTTTTATATAAAAATAAATTAGTTGAAAGTAATTTTGGGTTTTTTTTGTCGTCCGGCGGCAACTTCTGTAATTTATATATCATCAACATATATCGTCATATTATACGCCGTGTGGTATCCGGCTGACTAGAATAGTACCATCCTCAATTCTTACTGAAGTGTCGTTAAAGGCGACTAAGGTAAGTCGACCCATCGTGTGATATCCGGCTGAGTAGAATTGACCAACCTCTTTTCTTACCGATGTGTCGTAACAGGCGACTATGATAAGTCGACCCATCGTGTGATATCCGGCTGAGTAGAATTGACCAACCTCTTTTCTTACCGAGGTGTCATAAAATACGACTAAGGTAAGTTGACTTCAGGCAGGCGGCCGGTCGTAAAAACGCAGCCAAATCATGTGACAGCATGTTTATAACATGTTGTGCCGACCCCACTTAGAGTGGGATAAGGGCAGGAAAATGATGATGATATCGTCATATTATAGAAGTGTCATGTATAGACACGCGATTGGTCCTTATAATGTCTTCAATATCATTTTGATCACAATCGACTAACGTATCCCGGATTTGGCAACTTCGTCTTTTAAGAGTTTATGCTCCACTGGATTCCATATCTAGGGTAACCAAATGCCAGATTATTTATAAGTAGGTAGGATATTTTGGGTAGGATTATTACATACTAGCAATTCGTCATGACTTCGCACAGCTATTGACCATATTATGTACGAATGAGACCTGAGCTTTCATTTTAGTTTTTATTTTATTACATTAGTACGCGCTTAATGGAGAAATCTATAGCTTTTGTATTGTATGTTATGTATGTTTGTGAATGTAAATCGGTTATCATTATCGAATTATTTTCATTTATTTTTATAATCATATATTTCGTCTTTCATTTTTTAATAAATAATCGCTGTGTGGTATCCCGTGGTATCCGTGTGGAGATGTCGTAAAAGGCGACTCAGGTAAGTTGACCCACCGTGTGGTATTTGGCTGAGTAGAAAAGACCTCCTTATTTCTTACCGAGGGGTAAGAGGCGACTAAGGTAAGTTGACCCGCTGTGTAGTATCAGGATGAATGGAATACACAACTCTTATTTCTTAACAAGTTGTTGTAAAAGGCGGCTAAGGTAAGTTGACCCGCCGTGTCATAAATAATTAAATAATTTTAAATATTTACTTTAAAGCCATGTATTATTCACGATTATGATAGACTGGCCAACTTGACACCTGTAAGAAATAAGAGTGGTCTACTCTACTCAGCCGGATACCACACGGCGGGTTGACTTACCTTAGTCGCCTTTTACGAAACCTCGGTAAGAAATGAGGGTGGTAATATTCTACTTAGCCGGATACCACACGGTTTTAAAGATATCAAATATTATTACTTTCAAATGTACCACGACCGCAATATTGTTACAACCGCTTCCGGATAGAGCGTGTAATGGCGGTTTGGCAGTAAAGTCAATATCTTAAGGGGCACGTACTGTGTGACATATTTGCGGGGAGTTATCAGGGAGGGTCTCCTAATACTCTACTTCGTGACATTTCGACATAAATCGCAGCTATAAATATTTTTTGCTTAATGCGTGCAAGTTTTGCTACGTTACAGTTTAATTGACATTGTTTTAATCAGTAACTGGTTGACTGAGCTTACTCTGTAATTTTTTTTAAAGTTATAATAAAAATAATAATTGAAAAAACAAAAAAAAATAGTCGGGTAAGTGGGGTTCGATCCTAAGTATTATCACATGTGCGGTTCAAGTGAGGGTAGATGAAGAAAATAGTGACTGTAGTACTCGGGAACGAAGACGCCGCGGCGCTCCAGTCAGTTCGTGACCACGGTGGATGCAACTCTGCCGAAACGTCGAACCTTGTACAAAGGTAACGAGATTATCGCGATGTGACCCGGTTGTTTATATTTTAATAAGTATTATCACGTTTCTAGACTGCCAAATGAGCTACCATGACTTTACATTTGACAGGAAAAATTATCATCTCTATTCAACAAAATTTTACAGATTTTTTGAGTGACCTAAAACAGTGACATTAGTAATGATATATAATTGAGGAGTGATTGTGAGCATTTTTATTTGTAAACATTAATCAAATTATGATTTTTTTTTTAAAAGATTATCCGCCGAATTTCTTGCTGGTTCGTCTCGGTAGGAGCAAACTTCCGAATTAGTGGTAGCTTCTTTAAAAATATTTGACGATTCAAAAGTACTGTAAGTATTTATAGACATTCTACAATAAACAACCTTGCTGCTGCAGTAGATGATATTAATAATGATCTCTCTAAGATTAAGAAGTGGGCTGATGAGTACGGACTTCTTGTCAATCCATCAAAATCTCAAGCTATGGTAATAGGCAGCAGACAACTGCGAAGTCAAATTGATTTCTGCAATTTGCCAGTCATCGCGTACGATGGTTTACCAATAATGCTGACTGACAAATCAAAAAATCTAGGATTAATTATTGATTGCAACCTGTTCTGGTCAGCTCACATTAACGAAGTCAGCAGACGTATTCACTATTCTCTGCATTCTTTAAAGCGGTTGCAGAATTTTCTTCCCATTAGTACTAAAACCTTACTTGTTCAATCACTTTTATTCCCAATACTCGACTACGCGGACGTTTGCTATTTAGATGCAACTGAAGAGCTTCTTAATAAATTAGAGCGGCTTCAGAATTTATGTATCCGATTTATATTTGGATTGCGTAAATTCGATCACATATCACATTTTCGAAGTCAATTAAAGTGGCTCCCAATTCGATTTCGCCGGAATATTCATATCCTTAGTATTCTCTTTAAAATTTTAAAAACCTCTTCACCCAACTACTTACGTGAGTTGTTTCACGAAGCTCCTCCCCGTGTCAGGCCTGTACGATCTTGTGTGCCTCTAAAATCACTTACCATCCCGCCTTACAATACCGTATTTTTTGCTAAATCTTTTTCTGTACTTGCTGGATGTCTGTGGAACTCGTTGCCTTACAGCGTCACCAATGACTGCTTTAACATTTCCTTCAGCACTTTTAAACTAAGACTAAAGAAACATTACACATCTTTACCATCATAATTTATTTGTTGACATTTATATAGGTATTATACTTTGTATTATATATAGTGTGTATGTATATATATTTATTCATATGTAAATATATTTTATATTTATTTTATTTTTATTGTTAAATTAGGAAATAATTAGTAGGTAATTCTAATTCATAATGATTGATATTTGCGTACCTTTTTCCATAATATAAATTGTCTCACTTCGTAGGTTAGCTGGCAGAGATCTCTATCATAGGGATAAGTTGACCTTTGTACACTTTTTTTACCAATAATGTTTTTTTTCCTACATTTTTTATGGTACATAAATAAATAAATAAAATAAACAGTCCACTTGAATAAAGAATATTTTGAATTTAATTTTGAATCGTGTGATTAACCATTGGCTATCAAGGTTTTAATAAAAAGCTTCTATATAATTATTGAGCACAAATTATTTCGTTAAAACAATACAAACATCGACAGTACATTTCAGTTAGCAAACAAATTGTGTTCAGAGAATTTTGCAAATCAATTAACCCAATAAATAACAATTACAACCTCAAACAATATTGTTAAATATACAATTCGTTATTCACACAAAACACTTTATTGGTTTCATTGAAAGGTCACAGTATAAAGAACATGTTAATGTTATAATGATTTATATGTAAATCATTATTCTCCTGCCCTTATCCCACTTTTAGTGGAGTCGGCACTACATATATTAAACATGTAGTTACATAATTTAGCTTGGTATTTAACGACCGGCCGCCTATCTGATTCTAACTTACCTTAGTCGACTTATATGCCATCTCGGTAAAAAATTAAGGTTGGTCTATTCTACTCAGCCGGATAACACACGGCAGGTCAACTTACCTTAGTCGCCTTTGACGACACCTCGGTAAGAAATGAGGGTGGTCTATTCTACTCAGCCAGATACCACACGGCGCGTCAACTTACCTTAGTCGCCTTTTACGACACATTGGTAAGATATGATAGTGGTCTATTTTACTTAGTCGGATACCACATAGCGGGTCAACTTACCTTAGTCGCCTTTTATGACACTTCAGTACGAAATGAGAGTGGTTTATTCTACTCAGTCGGATATCACGTTTATGAACTATAAATTATTCGATTTTAAGATATTTACAAAAACGTAAATTTGTTACAATTTTATAAATAAGATTCTGAGATTAACTGAATATATCTCCGAATCATATTGTTAAAATATTAACATTTTTAACAAGCTCGTGCGAGGAATATAAACAAAACATTCCTGTGTCAATAAGTTGCCTGTAAATATGAAAGAGAAAAATTTCATATTTTACACGAAGGATATAAAAAGTTATAAAAGGTTTATTGTACTTTTTATCCTGTATAGTGCTTACTTAACGCTACGCAAACAAAATGGCGTCAGTATAGGTGTATCTCATTCGTAGTAAAATTTTCATGCGCACAATAAAATGTTAGAGATAAAAACTTTAGTGTAACTAAGAACCTTTTTATACACAGAAAATATCTATGAGTTAAATTTTTTAAAGCTTTATTTTATTAAATGATAGACCCGTTCGCGTAGTGATTCTGCTTTCGGTTCCGCGGGTACTGTTTAATTTTTATAAACAACTAGTAATATCCCGCGGTTTCACCCGCGTACAAACCGATATCATGGCAGTAGAAAGTCTACTAAGTCGGACTATAGATTTATTTTTGTTAAATATATCATCAATAGTTTCCGCAGCGCATGCGATTACAGATTTTTGTGATTAATGTACACCTTATTACATTGATATTAAGGAACCCTATTTTTTAATATAATATAGCCTATGATGCTCAGTAAAGATGCAGCTTTTCAATGGTGAAAATTTTTTTGAAATCGGTGCAGTAGTTTTTGTGTGTAAACATTACATTTATACAAATTTTTCCTTTTTATAATATTAGTATAGATATGTTGGTTTTTAGAGTTGTTTGTGTTAAGAAACGTATTTAAAATTATATATGTTTATATATACCAGTTGTCTGTCTACCATAACACAAGTATTAAGTTACTTACCTTGGGGACGGACAACCGTGTAAGTGTCCCATATATTTATATATTTATTATTTTAATTCAACCATCTTTTTAGGCCTCCGTCTAATTACATATCCATCCACATTTATACATAACTAGTTTTTACTCGCGGCTTCGTTCGTGTGGACTGTTGTCGTGTGATAAGTCTATAATAGATAGCACTTTTTAATGTCATCCTATTGCTGTAGAATTAACAGCATTTCTAAAGCATAAGTTACTTACTTTGGGGACGGACAACCGTGTGTGTAAGTGCCCCATATATTTATTTATTTACTGAAGACTTCATAGTCAATGGTTAAAAAGAACCCCGCGAAAGTAAAGTCAACAATAAAAGTCATTACTCGAGCTCATGTCCTTACGCTTTCTACATTTAACTACGTAAAAGCAAAACGCAATAATGTTATGTGACAGCAGTTTTATGAGTTAAGCGCACTTTGGCGTGAGTAACGTTTTATTACATGTCCGTAGACGAGTGTGTTGTGGCCTAGTTTCAACCTCTAACACTAGCTTAAGATAATTTTAAGGATGATACTAATATCAGCTTTTAAATTTTTCGATATGAAATATCTTTGGTTTTTGAGAGTCGTTGTATGTTATATATAAATCTTCTGTCACAATATATGTCACCATACTCCTTCGAAACGGCTTGACAGATTTTTATGAAATAATATATGCATATTTAGTAGGTCTGAGAATCGGCAACTATCTATTTTTCATACCTCTAAATGTCAACTAAAATTTTTTTTTTGGACAGTTTTTTTTTAATGACACTATTTACATTTATTTATATTACGGTCATTGGATTTTGTTATCCTAACTCATAATCTTCACGACAGAGCACCTAAGAGTCCTATCTAACCTGTTGTCGGGACGGGACTGACTTCAATATTACCAACCTATGAAGCTATTGTCCATATTGTCTCAGTCGCAAAAGATCCCACACTTTTGCCTTTATATTTCCGCTGTTTAACAATAAATTTTTTAAATTTTGTCCTATACTAACGTATCCGACTGGTATAAACGATACGACATTAAATTAATCCACTGACAACTTAAACGTATAAGATAACTTTGGAATAATTAAATCTTTTCAAATAACATTTAAAAAAAAGTATTCTCAAACAAAATAAATATAATTTAATTGGGAACTGGCTTTGTTAGTTATAATTGATTGTTCTGGTGCGGCGCGCTTGTACAAAGAACAGAAAAAAGTATTATTAATGGTTTGTCTCCCTCGCACCTGTTTAGTTTACCATACTTAGTTTTAAGATCAAGGTTAGAATGGCATGTTAGGGTACGGTGATTGGTAAATCGTGTTTATTATTAAAAAAAACTTAAAATATTTCTTGTGATTAAAATACTTCACTGATTTTAAAGTCCTTAGGTTTATAGGTACCTTAAATTAATGTCGTATGTATGTCGTACGACCCGTGTTCAATAGATCTCAACATTCCTAATTCTAAGATATTGCAACCTTTTACCACAAAGCCCAGTCTTACCCAGTATTTGAGTGCAGTCCCGGTCTGTTTGCCCTTGTTACATTTCCGACACCAATTTGTTCGTATCCGGGATTGAACGGATCAAATGCAATGCGATGGCAATTGCTGGAATTTTATTGAGTTTTATTCTTATATGTTGCGGAATTGAAAATAGTCAATTGTCGTTTTGTAAGTTGTTCTGAGACCGATTTTTAATACAAATACCATAAATAATATCTATAAGATGATTATACACTTTGTAAAAAAATTTAAAAATAATATCAATTTTTATAAATAATTACAAAAATATTTGGAATTTATTTTATTTGAACAGAAATAATTTAAGTAAATTTAAAAAATAATTTGATTTATGAACATTTTACGAAAAAGCAAAGATGTACTTTGTTAACATTTATGGATTCATCGGAATTATTAAACATCGTAGTTTAGGTTTTTTGCTTAGCCTTTTAGGACAATATTAATTTCTGATCAGTTTGCTTAGAAACATAAGATGTTATAAAAACGTTAAATAATTGTTTATAAGTACGAGTATATTGTGTTATCACAAGCTGTGATGGCCTAGCGGTGCGACCGTGTGAATCTCTAGAGACGATCATGGGTTCAAACCCGGGCAGACACCAATGAGTTTTTCTATTAACACTTATGTGTCTAATTGATAATTGCAATTTATCACACGCTTTTCGGTAAAGGAAAACCTGCATATCTCTAGAAAATTCTAGGGATATGTGTAACCTACCAATCCGCATTGGAGCAGCGTGGTAGGTCTTAGCTCCAACCCTTCTCTCCAAAAATGGAGAGAGGAGGCCTATGCCCAGCAGTGGGATAGTAACAGGCCGTTACTTTTACGAGTATATTTGCAATGGAATAAAAAATACGTTATTTTACTTATTTCTGCATTTTTATTATGAAATAAGTATGTCACAAATCTTACATATCCTAAATCTGAGTATCCTTTCACCACGAACCTTAGTCTGTATTTGAGTGCAAACCCGCTCTGTTTGCCCCGGTAACATTTCCGACAGCAATTTAAACCTATCCGGGGCTGGGAGGATAAATGCAGTCCCATTGCAAGACTGCAGGATTTTTGCTTGAGATCACATTATCAACACTTGTTAGTTTATCTGCTTATTTACACAAGAAAGATCTCGTATCTAATTGCTTACTTTAATTTAAAAATTGACAAAGAATGAGAGTGTTTTCTGTCAACTTCGCTAATTGTATGGATTGATTTAAAAATAGATAGTTTATATTTATTTTTGGAATTTCACTTCTTGCCTTTTTCTTCTGTTACTCAAAGGTTGACTGGAAGAGATCCCTTTTAGATATATATGTATTATGTACCTTATAGGCTCGGAGGATAGAGTTCTTTACACAATGCAAATAAACAGCTAAATAGTAATAGAGGAGCTGATATACTTTTCTAAATTATATATTTGAATTATAATAATTCTCAAATCCAGTTCCACATAAAAGAGGTCATAATACAAGTTTCTGAGACTATACACTTATGTTTACCACAATATTAACGCTATCGCAAATTTTGATTTCAAATACGTTGATTTAAAGTAAATCATAGCTGCATTGTTTAGGAATTTACCGTTTCTGTTCACGGATAGGAAACTACAATCTTGTTTATAGTTAAGGATGTTTTAATACTAAAAGCTACGTGAAACAAGTTATAATAATATATAATATAACAGATATTACCTACTAATATTTCATAAGAAAAAGTATTATTTAATTAATGTTAATATACAAAAATCAATGTCTCTCTGTATGTTCTTTATACGAAACGGCTTTATTAAATTTTAAGACACTCTTTAAAATGACCCAGCCGATGATAATGTAAAGTTTGTTGGTGATCGGAGTTTTTTTATAACTGTAACTCATATATCTATCAATTAAGTCCTGCGAGGCAACCTGGACATACGAATTTACTATAAAAATTCTTTCATAGAGGATATAATATGATATCGTATCATTGAATCAACAGGCACAATATATAGTAAATTCCCAAACAATAATTTAGGACCACACAATTCATGGCAGATATGTAATTATGTCATCAATTATAGCCAAGATTATAGGTTATGGTGATACAGATCTTATCGGGTGACAGACTCAAGTCGATTGTGTTTACCCAATTATATTGTTAGCCATTAGTCATGTTAAAGATATGGTGATTTATTCATAGGGGTGTCATCATCTTCCTGCCCTTATCCCACTCTAAGTGGGGTCGGCACAACATGCTATAAACATGTTGTCACATGATTTGGCTACGTATTTTACGAACGGCTGCCTGCCTGACGTCAACTTATCTTAGTCGTATTTTACGACACCTCGCAAAGAAAGAGGGTGGTCTATTCTACTTAACCGGATACCACACGGTGAGTCAACTTACCTTAGTCGCCTTTTACGACACCTCGGTAAGACATGAGGTTGGCCTATTCTACTCAGCCGGATACCACGCGGCTGGTCGACTTACCTTAGTCGCCTTTTACGACACCTCGGTAAGAAAAGAGGGTGGCACTATTCAGCAGGATACCACACGGCGTTTATCATAGATTTACGTGTTTTAGATTTATTATCTAGTATATTTTGCGCCTAAATTGCTTGTCATATTAAATCGATAGCATTTTAAATGATTTCTTTTAGTTTTATATTTGATTTGCTGAAATTGAGTAGATTTTAATTTTGAGAGTAAAAATGCAATATTTACATTTATTTAACTGGTCCGTTGGCGCAGGTTGTGTGTCGCCGGTTCGATTCCCGCATTCGAAGAACGCAGTCAAATCATGTGACAGCATGTTTATATCATGTTGTACCGACCCCACTTATAGTGGGTTTAGGGCAGGAGGATATATATATATATACGTAAATCTATGATAAACTAAATTTACAAAACTGCCGTGACGTCATTTCTTTATCTACCAACTGTTACTAACACGTCTGCAAAACTTACTTAAAATTCACTTTCAAAGTGGAACACGAGACTTCAGTGTTAACTTAAACAGGGTCCAAACTATCGTCAAACAGTGCAGTCTGAATTGAGTCAATAAGAGATCTATTCCATTCCACTCGAAACACTGGAACTTATTGTCGTAGTTTCAGTGCAGAAGCTTGAAATTGTTCCATCCGTTCTTGAAAATACTGTGCCTTTGGAAAATTTTATCGAGATATGCAAAAGGATTGGTATATTATACAATTGAGGATTATTTGAGTGATAGTAACATGTCTTAACTGCAGTAACGCACCAAGCTGCAACGATTAACTTGTAAACATGAATCAAATTGTAATTAAGTTAAGTGCACTATGATTCGTACTTACAAGTAGTTGACCGTCTTGTATGAAATTTTAAATAATAAGCGTTTTGTTTGTTGTAGCTAATAGAAAATATTAATTAATAATATTAAATTTTAAATATTAAACAATGGGCTACAGTTTTGAGCTTTTGGGCAGTTTAATAGATGGCAAGAGGTAATGGGAAATTTATTTTTATTAGCTACAATAAACAAAACGCTTTTTATTTAAAATTTCATACAAAACTGTCAACTTCTAGTACATGGTCAATAATTAGTGCCCTTACCTTATTTTTTGTTGAAAAGATTATGCACTGAGTTTCTTGATTGTTCTTCTCGGTAGGAAGAAACTTCCAAATCAGTGGTAGCTTCTTCAAAAACAATTGACGATTCAAAAGTACTGAAAACAGTCCAATTGAATAAAAAAATATTTTGAATTTGAATATATTTCGTGCACTTAGGCTAGGGCTTTTTTCAAATGTAAATTAAGTATTTAAGATAAAAGTAGCAGTTCTACTGCTAGCTAAGACCTCTTCTCTGAAAGAACTGGAGGATTGCTAAGTTACTCATATCCCAGGATTCCTCTAACGATATTCATGCCTTCTCACGATGATTTCTTTGGAAAAAAAACGCTACATGCAGGATTCGTAAAATCACATGCACAAACCACTGGTGCAGTTGTGGTTAGGTTAGGTTAGGTTAGCTTTTAAACCACAAGCACTACACACGTTAACTATCATAAACTCAACAATCGTTTCGTCCAACCAAAGCATCATCAGGAGAAAGACAAAAATGACCTTACGAAGAAAGGAAACTCAAATGGATCACGCCTGATCGCAATATTTATGGGATACTCTAACTACGAATCCCGCCAAATCTTGCAATTTCATAAATTTTATTAATTAATTTTGCCTTCATTTAGCCGTGTGGTATCCGGCTAATTAGAATAGGACCACCCTCATTTCTTACCGAGGTCTTGTAAAAGGCGACTAAGGTAAGTTGACCCACCGTGTGGTATCCGGTTTAGTAGAATAGATCACCCTCCTTCTTACCGAAGTGTCGTAATATACAACTAAAGCGAGTTGACGTCAGGCAGGCGGCCGGTCGTAAAAACGCAGCCAAATCATGTTACAGCATGTTTATAACAAATTGTGCCGACCCCACTTAGAGTGGGATAAGGGCAGGAGGATATAATATAAATTTTGCCTTCATTATGATAGTCATAGTAAGGTAACGAGATTTCGTCGCAGGTATCACAGTCCGTTCGAATATTTGGGACTTAAGTCCGGCTTTATAGCAACCGGCACTAATCGAGTTTGCCCAACTAGTCTCAAATCCTTCCGGGGTTCTTAGAGATGATCTTGTTTTGCGTTGTTGCACTGCAGAAACTACCGTGTCCCATTGTAAATGTAACGTTAACTTATTTCGTTCGTATATTCGTTACTTTTTATAATTTTTTTTTTTTTTTTTATACAATACAATAAGATAATATATAAACAAATATAAAAACACACCTGTCGAAAACCACGCAGGGTTTATATGAAGGTGTGGAGTTCGCATTATTTTTCTATATACTATATATATGAACGTTTATTTTTCTATATACTATATTAAGTACGTAAATCGTTTGTGGGTCTGGGTATAAGAATCTATAATAAAATCCCCAAATCAATTTTAGCTTTGCCATTACATCAGTTTAAAGATACTGTTAAAAAGAGGCTGATCCAGAAAGCTTACTATACTGTTGAGGATTACTTAGAAGACAAGAATGTATGGATATAGCTTGCTTAGACCCTGTATAAGACAGTAATTAAATAAGCAGACTTTATGTAACTAGTCATGAGAATTCTATTTTTAAAAGAGCAACCGCCGAGTTTCTTGCTGGCTCTTCTCGGTAGGAACGGCTTTCCGAACCAGCAGTAGAGTTGACGATTCAAAAGCACTTGTTTACAAGTTTATTTGAATCACTACATATTATAAAACAAAGTCCATATTTCCGTATGTACGCATAAAACTTTTAAACTACGCAACCGATTTTGATGCGGTTTTTTTTAATAGATAGAGTGATTCAAAAGGAAGGTTTGTACGTATAATAACATTCAATACGGAGTAGAGAAATACTGTAATTTTTGAGGTTTCTGTAAATAATTACATTTTTGTCCGCTTACATTGCAAACGCAGGCTACACCCTACGAGATTTATCAAAATGATGTACTAAGTATTTGTACGCCTTGAAAAGGTCTACAGAAAAGTCCGCGATGGTATATGTCTATCTCTTATGGATAACCCACAAAAGCATTTTTTGTCATATACTTTTTACGAAAAATAATGCCTTATGTTCAAAGCAATTTTTATACAATACAACATTAATCCTTATGCAATTAAGTACCTTAAATAAATTGTTGATTTAATATAGGTCAATATGGCCGTTTACAGTATGTAATTTAAGTGAACATTTTCCGAGATATTACAGATTTAAAATGCCGTGAGGACGCCGCGGTTCACCCTATAGCACTTCGAATCTTTTAAGAGTTTGTTTAAAGACATTCTGTAATTAATTGTAAAAATAAAATACATAGGTAAAATGTAAAAGTAAATAAGTAAAAATGTACTATATGAGTTTAGATATTCCAAAGATAGCAGGAAATCGTCTTGGTATAGGGAGAGGAAATTGTTTTTCTCCAAATTTTACGCTTGCGGGCCACGGGCAGTAATGAATAAATCAAACTACTGGATCGATTTTAATCATTTTTTTACATGAGTGACATGGGATATATATTTTATACCCGTGCGAAGCATGGGCAGGCCGCTAGTAAAGAATATTTTGAATTTGAATTTCATTTTGATACCTATTGACGCTCGTATAGAGGCATGTAATTTAGTAATTGCGGACTTACGTATTGTATTTTTAAATGTTTTATTTCATATTATGATCAATCAATTCTATCTGCCGCGTGGTATTCGGCTGAGTAGAATAGACCAACCTTTTTTCTTACCGAGGTGTCGGAAAATGCGACTAAGGTAAGTTGACCCACCGTGTGGTATCCGGTTAAGTAGAATAGACCACCTCCTTTCTTACCGAGGCGTCGTAAAATACGACTATTATAAGTTGATGTCAGGCTGGCAGCGGAACGTAAAATACGTAGCCAAATCATATGACAACATGTTTTTAACATGTTGTGCCGATTACACTTAGAGCGGGATAAGGGCAGGAAGATAATGGTTTATCTCGTATTTGCATCCAAAGTTGGGATCCAAAAGAATGTTATAATATGTATTGTATATATCTTCATACAAGACTGTGGTTTAATAATGTAAAATTGTAAATCTTTAAAAGATTGACCGCCGAGTTTCTTTCTGGTTGTTCTCGGACCACAAGCGACATTCCGAACCAGTTGTAGCTTCATTAATTGACCCTTGACGATTCAAAAGAGCTTATTTGAATAAAGATATTTTGATTTGATTTGATTGGCAGCCCCGCATTGCACAACGTATCATAAATACTCGTGCCTCCCCTATCAAGTGACCACTCTAAAAATGTTGAAGAAAGCTGCTAGATCTCTTGAAGAAACATATGTCCAACGATAGAAAACCATCGGGCCGTAGAAGATTTTTTTTTTTTTTTTTTTCGAATATGACTAATGCTGTTAGCCCTAATGGCTTTGACAGCGTCACCGATAAGACGGGCGAGCGCTGAAGCATCGCCGAGAAATGGATGATACATGCGGGTGCATTACAAGCACCCGCGCTACAGGGGGCGTCGCCTTAAGGGTGTCTCCTGCGAGACCGAACCTCGGCTTAAGGCGGCGCGTTTTTGGAGGGCTGCATCTAATAAATGACTTGGAAGAAGTCTGCGTCACGGCGGCCGCGGCAGAGGGCTGCGGCCGCTTGACACAAGCAAGCGGGGACCTCGTCTTCGCCGGCGAAGACGCTGTTTGTGTAAATGTAGTGTGTGTATCTTGTTGGATGCTGTGATAGCATCGTCGGGGTCGTTAAGGACGCTCTTCGGGCGCCTGTGGATCTTATTGGGGTGCCTGAACACCTTATAGTTGGACGCGGCCACTATAAGGGGGTTTGGGTGGATGGACGCTTTCTCGAAGTAAGTCGTCGAGAATCGTCTGAAAAGATCGGCTATCGTGGGTAGGTCGAGATCTCTATGGAGGTTCACGTTGCGCACGAACCACGGACAGCCAGTGGCTGTACGCATGAATCGATTTTGAAGTGTCTGCAACGGACACAGTCGTGATTTCGGGACGTGCGCGAACGTGACGCTCGCATACGTCATGATGGGTCTGATGCAAGTTTTGTAAAGTGTCACTTTGTTGCGAAGTGACAGTTTACTTGCCTTGCACAGTATCGGATTGAGGCGTCCCATGGCGAACGCTGCCCGGTTACGGACAACGCGGATGTCTCGGATAAAGGATAGGGTAGGTTCGAGGATGACACCTAAGTATTTGACTTCCTTTTGCCAATCTATATATTTGTTGTGAATAGAGACTCTAGGAGGCTTCCGGATGAAGTCCATGGCTCTCCTAGATCTCGCAAAGAACATTGCTGCGCTTTTATCGGGATTTATTTCGATTCTCCACCGGCGGAACCAGCTTCCGAGCTGGTTGGTTGCTCTTTGGAGCCTATCGTTAATAG
This sequence comes from Morpho helenor, assembly GCA_029227775.1. Lineage (NCBI taxonomy): Eukaryota > Metazoa > Arthropoda > Insecta > Lepidoptera > Nymphalidae > Morpho > Morpho helenor. Next base: position 11,627,693 of record JARGCU010000006.1, read on the forward strand.
TTATGGGATCTCTACAAGTGGTATAGATTGCGGTATCGTCCGCGAACATGGCTAAGTGGGTGACTGCACTAGTTTTGGTGGAGAATCGTGGGATGTCACTCGTATAGAGCGAGTAGAGGAACGGTGCGAGTACCGAACCTTGGGGGACTCCGGCGCGTAAGGTACGTCTTGAGGAGAGCGCACCATCAATACGATATCTAAATGAGCGATTAGTAAGATAATCGCGAATGATAAGAATGAGTCTATCGGGGATTCCTAGGTTTGCGAGTTTGTATATTAAACCCGCATGCCATACCTTATCAAAGGCTTTGGCGACATCGAAGAAGACAGTACCGGTGTACCGTTTTTTGGCGAAGCCATTTAGGATGGCTTCGGTAAGTCGGTGTACTTGTTGTACCGCGGTGTGTTTGGCGCGGAAGCCGAATTGCTCATCCGGTATGAGCTTCGTCGACTCCATGAACGTTTTGAGTCTAGCGAGGATTACTCGCTCGTAGACTTTCCCTAAGCTGTTGAGCAGACTGATGGGTCGATAGCTGCTCGGGAGATTACTGGGTTTTCCCGGTTTACGAATACCTATTACTATTGCTTCCTTCCATTCGTCGGGGAAGGAGCAACCTAACAGGAGGGCATTGAAAATCAATACTAATAGGTTTATGAGTTGGTCGGGGAGGCACTTGAGTGCTTTGTTGGATATGGAGTCGGGGCCTGGGGACTTGCGGGTCTTCAGGTTTTGGATAATGGAACGGACTTCCTCTCCGGTGGTGGGAGTGAGCGGCTCGCTTTCGGGAGCCTTCGCGGATATCCTAGCCGCCGCCATTTCCACTTCCGAGTGGAATTCGGCGTGTTCGGGATGACTGGGATTGTACATTGTAGTACATTGTCCCTCAAGACTGTCGGCCAAGCATTCGGCCTTATCGATGTCGTCAAAAGCGAACGGACGGTTTGAACGTATTAATGGAGGTGTAGCTGCACACTGGTCTCCTCTCAGGGATTTCGCCAGTTTCCAGAAAGCCAGGTGACTCGGCGAGATCTCTGAGAGTTTGTTGTCCCAGGCGGACTGACGGTTGAGGCTGAGTTTTTCTCTAACCTCTCTTTGAAGTCGCCGGAGTGTTCTCCGGTTTTCGTCTGTCGGGTATGCGTCATGGGCCCTAGTGGCGGCACGTTTACGTCTAAGTAGGTCGCGCAGGTCGTCCGGCAGTCTCCCACGACCGCGGTCGTCGGGGACTTCCTTGGAGCAACGCTCGAGTGAGTCTGTTATATGTTTAGTAAGGTGGGTAACAGCGAACTTGGCACTATCCACGGAGTCTATCTTGTCAGGAATTTGAACTAGGTGGTCTGAGTCTAGGGACTGGAGTTTCCCGCCTAATTTACTCCAGTCGATTATCGTTTTCGTGGGAGGGGTCGTGGAGGTAGATTGCCCTAACTGAATTAGAACCGGACGGTGGTCCGAGTCTAATTCATGCAGGACTTCTATAGAATGTAACTGGAGAGCTACATTTTTGAAAATGTATATATCTAACACATCTGCTCTGTTTGGATCCCCGTTAGGCGGGTATCTGGTGGGCTCGTTAGGGGCTATCACCTCAAAAGCGAGGTTTGGAAGGCCGTTGAGGCCTTGTAGTATTGTGCCGTTCCGGTTGGTTCGGCGAGAGTTCCATTGGCCATGTTTGGAGTTGAAGTCTCCGGCCAGTATTACAGAGTCGCCTAGTGCGAGAAGGGTGCGGACGTCTCTTTCGAGTACCTGTTTGGTCGGACTGAGGTATACTGATGCTAGTATGATCGACTGATGGCCGGTCATACCCACCTGACAGACTGAAGCCTCCATGTTAGTGAGCTTTGGGGAATCAAGGGGGGAGCATAAGAGGGCTCTTTTGTAGTAAATGAGCGTGCCGCCTTTTTTGGATGACAGACGGTCATTTCTAATCAAACTGTAATTCGCAATATTGGGATTGCGAATTTGGGGTTTTAAGAAGGATTCTTGTATTAGTAGAATATCTATATCGTGTGCAACTACGAAATCGCGGACTTCGTCCATGTGTCTGATAAGCCCGTCTGCGTTGTACGTGACGAGCTTGAGGGAGTGGGGCTTGGCCCTACCCAGTGAGGGTTTAAGCTTAAAGCCTAGAGATGGCCTGCACCAAACTAGAGTGTTCGAGCAAGGCCATTAATCTGTTTTGAGGATTACTCCTCAGCTTGTTTGCCAAAATTGACAGCTCCGTAGTGTCAATTTTGGTCACTATATCGCAAACGAGTTTCATGTCGTCAATGAAACTCGTTGCTGGAGGGGCGGCTGTCGCTTTAGGAGCGGCAGCTCTTGTAGTGGAGCTCACGATGGCGGCAGCGGGTTTCGCTACCGTCTCTTGAGCCGGTTTTGCTGGTACAGCCGGCTCGGACGCCGGTTTCCTGTGCCAGGGGTTTGAAGTGGGGAGAGGCGCGGGGACGAACCTCTCAGCTGGTTTGGGGGCGGTACGGTCCGCCTTTTTACGGGTGGCCCTTCTGCCCCCTCGTTTTGCCCTAAGCGGGACTTTCGGGCAGCCGCGATAGCTCGCGGGGTGCCCTTGGGTCCTGCAGAGGACACAGCTGGGAGGTTCCTCGGACGGAACCGCTCTGGAGCAATCGGCAGTGCCATGGTCGCCCAGGCACTTGACGCACCTTGGTCGTGCGGTGCAGTTACGCTGCGAATGGCCGTAGAGTTGGCAGCGATGGCACTGCCCCATTACCCCACGCGTACGCGGCGTTTCTATACGCAGACCCGACAGTCTGCATATTGTTTGGACGTTGAAGACACGTTTGCCTTCAGGACTGAGGTCGAGGACCGCGAGGCAAAGTTCATAAGGAACTTTGGTCCTGTGATGGTACATGCGGTGTACCTGTCTTACGGGAAGGCCCTGGCTGAGGAGGTCCTTCTTAATAAGGTCGCAGTCTATCTCTACGGGGACCGTAGAAGAAATGCTACAGAATATAAACGTTCATTTTATAACCTTCTCGATACAAACGCAGCTGGCAAATAGTGAAAAATACAGTTTAATCCTGCAAGCGAGCTACACTAAATCAGGCTCAACGATCTAAAAATACGTATTCGCTCGCACTTTTATCGATTTAAATACTGTCGTGCTGGTACATATTGTTTGGTAGCTTATTGCGTTCGTAATGCTTGTTAGCTATCAGCTTGACTACATATCAGGGGTTGGTCCAGTTTATAAGCGCTATTTACCTCGCACAGGGAAGAAATAAATTGTTCCCATTTTCATTTAAGTTTGTATCTCTAAGGATATATTTCTTACCGAGGTGTCATAAAAGGCGACTAAGGTTGACGTCAGGCAGGCAGCCGGTCGTAAAATACCTAGCCAAATCGTGACAACATGTTTATAACATGTTGTGCCGATCCCGTTTAGAGTGGGATAAGGGCGGTGATGATGATGATCTCTAAGTTATCTCTCTAGAGTTAATGGAAAGACAGGCGATGATATGGCTTATTGTGAATGTAAGCTCCAACCCAAATAGAAACCGCGACCCAGACAACTGAAGACAGTGTCACTGCGCTATCTGACCAGTTTTGAGCTAATGTAATCTATACTAATATCATCATTCTCTTACCCTTATCCCACTCTAAGAGGGGTCGGCACAATATGTCTTCTTCTTCCATTCTCCTCTATCATTCGTCAACTCTGGTGCCACTCCTTTGACATGCATATCATTTTTCACAGAATCCATCCATCTTTTTTTCACATTCATATTTAAGACTCTTTTGGTCACATGATTTTCATCCTTCCTCATTACATTACCATACCAACTTAATCTCGCACTTCTCATCTTTTCTGTAATGAACGCAACTTTCAGACTTCCTACCTAATATACTCATTGCGTATTCTATCAAGTTTTGTCACACCACACATCCACCTTAACATTCTCATCTCATTCGCATGCACATTTCTTTCATCCTTTTCTTTTATTGCTCAACATTCTGATCCATACATTACGACAGGTCTAATGACCGTTTTATAAATCTTCCTCTTAAGTTTAAGGAGCATTCGGGGTCACATATTGTTCCTGAGACCTGTCGCTTCTTCATCCATCCCACATTCATTCTATTCTTTTGTTATTAGTTTGTTTGGTTCTTTGATTCTTTGGACGCGCTAATCTCAGGAACTACTTGACCGATTTGAAAAATTCTTTCAGTGTAAGATAGTCCATTTATCGTAGTAGGCTTAAGGCTATATAACATCACGCTAACATAAATAGGATAGGAGCAGCTATAAAATATATTACGAAAACGGCAAAATGTAAAGGTTTCCTTGCGTGCGCTAAGTAAACGGTGAAAGTTATTCAAAAATCATGTATTGCAAAGTTGTTCCCCTCTAAAATTTCTAAATAGAAGTCCACGACAGCATATGTCTAGCTTTTAAGGTTAACCCACTTTAACCATTTTTATGGTTATCAAAATACTATATTTCAGTTTTAATCTTTCCATGCGGACGGAGCCGCTGGCGATTGTTAGTTTTTTATAAGTTGGCAACTTTTCAATTTTCCGCTATCTCTCGTAACTTGCATATCGTCATATATCCCGGAGGCACCAATACTACACAATAGTGCTTCGTATCAGGGTCCCTACGTTTTGCTGCAATTGTCGCTATTCCGCGCGATACTCCATCCATCCGTGCTCTAATATATATTTACTTCATTTATTCACTAGCTGTAAGCTATCTAATTTATTTATGCAGGGGATTGGATTTCGAATAAATCGCAATAGAAGGTGACTAGAATACTTGAGATTTTCTCCAAATACCTTGTAAAGTAATACAAGTATATGTTTAAATTTGTTCAATAGATATAATTTATTGCTTTAACATTTTATTCTGTGGTTAATGATGGATGCATGCTTTTTATTCTCACATCCAAACTGCAGTTAAGTTGGCCTACCGTGTGGTATCCGGTTAAGTGGAAAAAACCCTCTTTGAGGTATCGCAAAATACGACTCAGATAAGTTGACATCAGGCAGGCGGCCGTATATAACACGTAATACGTAGCCAAATCATGTTACATGTTTATAACATGTGGTGCCGTAACTTATTTTGCGACACCTCGGTAAGAAAGAGGGTGGTCTATTCTACTCTGCCGGAAACCACACGGGGGACGACTTACCTTAGTCGCCTTTTACAACATCTCGGTATGGAATGAAGGTGGCCTATTCTACTCTACCGGAAACCACACGGCGAGTCGACTTACCTTAGTCGCCTTTTACCACACCTCGGTAAGATATAGGGTGGTCTATTCTTTTCAACTGGATACCACACGGTGAGTCGACTTACCTTAGTTGCCTTTTAAAACACCTCGGTAATAAATAGGGTGGTCTATTCTACTCAGCCGTATGTACGACTAAGGTAAGTTAACGTCAGGCAGGCGGCCGGTCGTAAAATACGGAGCTGAATCACGTGACAACATGCTTATAACATGTTGTGCCGACCCCACTTAGAGTGGAATAAGGGCAGGATGATGATGACAATATATATTAGACTACTAAAATGTAACGCACTGAAATACTTGATGTAAATATAAATTAAATGCTATTCTCGATGAAGCGGTCTGCGGTGAGCGCCTACGGAGAAAATCGGTGTGTTTACGAGAAATTCACCATTTCCGCTCATTCCGTATTCACCCCGGTTTCCACACGTTAGCCGCAACACTTCAACTAGAAATGAAAAAACTGTAATGCGTTTACCGTTGGCGAAATGTTCTTTAAAATTTACTTTTCATAATAAAGGAAGGTGAGACCGTACCATTTTCAAGAGACGATCATGTGTTCAAACCCCGGGCACCAATGAGTTTTTCTATTAAAACTTATGTCTAATTGACAATTACAATTTATCACACGCTTTTCGTTAAGGAAAACATCGTGAGGAGTTAGTTCTCTTGAGATATGCAGGGTGCACAAACCCCGGCTTTTAATAGAAAATGAGTTTTTATATAAAAACTTATTTCTAGTTGACAATTGCAATTTATCACACGCTTTTCGTTAAGGAAAACATCGTGAGGAGTTAGTTCTCTTGAGATATGCAGGGTGCACAAACCCCGGGTTTTAATAGAAAATGAGTTTTTCTATTAAAGCTTATGTCTGATTGACAATTGCAATTTATCACACGCTTTTCGTTAAGGAAAACATCGTGAGGAGTTAGTTCTCTTGAGATATGCAGGGTGCACAAAACCCCGGGTTTTAATAGAAAATGAGTTTTTCTATTAAAACTTATGTCTAATTGACAATTGCAATTCATCACACACTTTTCGATAAAGGAAAACGTCGTGAGGAAACCTGGATATTTCTAGAGAATTCTGGAGATATATAATTTAGCCGTGTGGTATCCAGCTAAGTAGAATAGTACCACCTTCATTTCTTACCGAGGTGTCGTAAAAGGCGACTAAGGTAAGACGACCCGCCGTGTGGTATCCGGCTGAGTAGAATAGACCAACCTCATTTCTTACCGAGGTGTCGTAAAAGGCGACTAAGGTAAGTTGACCCACCGTGTGGTATCCGGTTTAGTAGAATAGACCACCCTACTTCTTACCGAGGTGTCGTAAAATACGACTGAGGTAAGTTGACGTCAGGCAGGCGGCCGGTCGTAAAAACGCAGCCAAATCATGCTACAGCATGTTTATAACATGTTGTGCCGCCCCCACTTAAAGTGGGATAAAGGCAAGAGGATATATATCTGGAGATATATAATTGCAATTATCACATGCTTTTCTAGAGGATTCTGGAAATATGTGTAACATACCAATCCGTATTGGAGCAGCGTGGTAGGTCTTAGCTTTAATCCTTCTCTTCAAAAACAGAACTAAGAGGCCTATTCCCAGCAGTGGGATAGTAACCGCTCAACAACATTCTCTTTATCCATTCTTTATTCGATTTATCATCTTTATTTCCATTATTAAATAATTTAATTATCACTTTCGTATTATGGATCTCCGCAAAGTAATACCTATTTCTATGAATTATATATAATAATATCCAGTGTCATATAACTGAGGCAATGCACTATAAGGACAGTACAGCTTAAATATTGGTTTAGCTAAAAGCGCTAAAACAGTTTGCAATGGAAGAAGCGATCAATCTTGCTGTCGGTGCGAGCTGCGACATGGGCGGCGCTTCACACTGGCTGCGTTTGAAACGTGATTTTTTTGGCTCCTGTCGCAAAAATTTTTGAGTTGGTAAAATGATTGTAACAGAAACTTGGAAGAAGGGTTCTCCTTTAGGAAATCTATCGACCGAAGAATGCAAAACTTTTGAAAGTTAATTTAAAAAGTTAGTAAAAAAAATATGGTCTTCCAAGCTGAATAATCGATTTTCAAATTTAAAATTGACGCATTTTTTAATACAACATTTAAATATTTTATTTTGGGTAAGAGACTGTGAGACCCAGTAGTTTTAAGTATTATTTAATACCCGAAACATAGCATAGCAACATAGCATTTTTCGGGTAGTGTTTTAGTTCCTTGCAGTCTATGACCATTTTTTAGGTAGGTTGAGAACATAGATTTTTCACACGTCCAAAAAATATAGTGACTCAACTATCGTTTCGCCTTTATACAAGACAGTACATCTCTTAACTACATTTTACTATATACATACACAGGGAGAAACTATTGTTAAGATTATGGTAGTGAATAGCCGAGTTTCTTGCTGGCTCTTCTCGGTAGGAACAGTTTTCCGAACCAGCAGTAGAATTGACGATTCAAAAGTACTTGTATACAAGTTTGTTAGAATAAAGAAATTTTTAAATTTGAATTTTGAATATGCGCAGTACTAATATAGTCTGGTAGAGGTGGTTTTAGCGCATATGTTTTACTAATTCTGCATGCAAAAAAAATTGAAAGGGTTAGTACACTTTTGTCATTACATCGATTGTCTTTAATTGCAGATTATGGCAAAAAATGTTTCATTACTCTTCGCAAAGTAACACCTTATTCTTTAAATTTCATATCTCCAATATTTACGACTACTGCCTATCTCCTGGCAACTGAAATATAAACTATAAACGTAATAGCATTATTTGGCTCTTAAGATTTTCTTTTTTTATTAGATAGAAAGATAGATAAAACTTTATTGCACAAACACATAAAAATACATGCGGACTTAAAGTAAACTTACGTCTATGTACAAAGGGCGGCCTTATCACTGAGTAGTGATCTCTTCCAGGCAACCCTTCTTACAGGATTATTATTACTAGTTATTGAAAAACGCAAACTCCTGCCCTCACTACGATTATATTTACTACAATTAGATAGCAATCTTATTTTTTCATGGCATGTATGATATTTGGCTGAGTAAAACCCTCTTTTCTTACCGGTGTCGTGAAAGGCGACTAAGGTAAGTTGATCCACCGTGTGGCATCCGGCTGAGTAGAATAGACCACCCTCATTTCTTGCCGAGGTATCGTAAAAGGTAACTAAGGTAAGTTAACTCATCGTGTGTTATCTGGCGGAGTAAGATAGATCACCCTCTTTCTTACCGAGGTGTCGTAAATACGACTAAGGTAAGTTGACGTCAGGCCGGTCGTAAAATACGTAGGCAAATCATGTGACAACATGTTTATAATATGTTGTGCCGACCCCACTTAAGACTGGGATAAGGGCAGGAAGAAGAATATAACGCTCTTATTTTATAATCACGAGCAATTATTTAAAAATATTTAACCATATAAAACGCATATTAAACGACACTAATGTGAAAATGACCTAATTGTGTCAAGTGTTACCAGAGATAATATTATATTTACACACTGTACAACGGGCGACGACAGGCAAGATTAGTCTGGCATACATTAGCTTGATGGACGTTCGGAGTCCGCTTAAAACCGACCAGGAAAATTGAAACTTGAACTGAAAATTGTATGTGGAATTTTGTTTGTAATTACACAAAATACTATATTTGAGGGTTACAGTTATTTTTTTAAATTCCATTTTCAAGTTTTAGTGAAACGAGGTTGATTTCGATAGCGTCAACTTGGTGTTGAAATAAATTAAAAATGAAAAATGGTAATATTGCATTTCCCATTTGTTAGTTCGGTATATAAGCTTTATCTTAGGTATATAATTTTATTTATGTTCTTATACTAACGGCCTGCCCCTGCTTCGCACGGGTATAAAAATTGCTTTGAACATAAGGCATTATATTTCGTAAAAAGTAAATGACAAAATGCTATTGTAGGTTATCCATAAGAGATAGACATATACCATCGCGGAGTTTTCTGTAGACCTTTTTAAGGTGTACACATACTTAGTGCATCATTTTGATAAATCTCGTAGGATTTAGCTTGCGTTTGCAATGTAAGCTTAGAAAAAAATATCCTTAATTATTTACGACATCACATTAGAAACCTCAAAAATTACAGTATTTCTCTCGGTATTAAATGTTATTATACATATAAACTTTCCTCTATCTATTAAAAAAACCGCATCAAAATATGTTGCGTAGTTTTAAAGTTCTAAGCATACATAGGGATATAGGGACAAATAAAGAATGTGACTTTGTTTTATATATGTTGTAATATTCTATAATTGTATAAAATTCCGTGAATATTACCATATTCAAAGCAAATACAATACATAAGGAATCAACCAAATAATTATATGGAACCATTGCACATACGGCTTTGCACACCCAAAGTAAGTAACTTAATACTTGTATTATAGGTGACAGACAACTATTAAATATATACATATATCATTTTAAATATATACCTAAACACATAAATACGCCCCGACTCGAAGAACATACAAAATGTTCAACAAATCAAAGGAATAGTCATTTTTCTTTTTCCAGATTAGATATGTATTTTTATATTTTGCATAATTTAATTTCGTTAAATTTACACGGCTAGTTTATATAGTGCCACGTGTTGGTATAAATAATTTACTCTAGACATCCAGCGATGACACGGTAGATTATTCTAGAATATATTATCTAGATAATGTTTGGCCCCGTTCTACAAACTATCATGTCAGCCAAAATGCTAATCACTAGCAGCGAAAATGTTGCTAGCACACTAACTACGAAAAGTATTAAAATAACAATGTTTTACGATCCTTTTTTGGTGCTTTTTATTATTTTATTTCAATTGAAGCTAACAGGTTGACATATACTAGGTTAAAAAATACTAATTTCTTTCGGGAAAATAAAGAAACAGAATACATAGTTGAGGGTTTTTTACAACTAAAGTTAAAACGAAGTCGCTTATAACTATCTAACTATCATCTATCTATACTTATTATAAAATAAAGTCCCCAAAAGCTGTCTGTCTGTATGTGATTGATTTTTTTTTAATCTGCTGAGCGGGTTTTTGTACGGTTTTTACTAAAAGGTAATGTGATTCTTCAGGAAGGTTTAGGTTAACAGTATATTACGGATTTATGTAAATTGTGTTGAAGGCTTCACTGCTGGGTCCTTTAGTCGCGACCACCGCGTAAACCAACAGATGTACACTAAAATAATGTACCAGAAAATTGTTGATCTACAAAAAAACTTTAAAAAAGTCCGCGACAGCATGTCTCTATCTCTTATGGTTAACTCACAATATTTTACGTTCGAAATTTTTATTAGTGCTTTCTTTTTTGTCTTTTTATTCTTAGGTTTATATTTTTTCTTTATTTAATCCATTTTAAAATAAAGGGATTTACGTAGGGAAATCTTTTGTGACAATGACTTCCACGCGGGCGAGGCCGCACGTACACTAGTTTTAATATACAAAAGTAATGAGAATAATATTTTGCTATATCCGCGATAAAAAAAAATTGCGATAATTTTTTTCATCGCGGATTATAGCAAAATGATATTCTATTAGTAATATTTTATTAATTTTGTTTTATGGACCTCTGCAAAGTAACGCCTAATTAATAAAAATTTTAATATACCTAATTACTTAGGTCAAGCCGTTTTGACTACAAACGGCTTATTCATATTATACATTATACAAATGGCATATTCATATAACAGTCATGTACGTAATTCCAAAATCGTCAAAATTCGTAACTTTATCTATACTAATTAAAAACTTATTTTACGACATAATGCTATACAAAGTTATTTAACTGATAAGTTATTTGATCTATACCGTGTATTACTATAAAGGGTATAATTTCATATTGCTATAAAAGGAGGATTGAGTTTAGAATAGGGTTGATATCTTCAAACAGTTAAAAGCCGGACACTTAAGTAGTAAGTAACGGCCTGTTACTATCCCACTGCTGGGCATAGGCCTCTTCTCTCCGTTTTTTTTTTTTTTTTGGAGAGAAAGATTGGAGCTTAGACCTACCACGCTGCTCCAATGCGGATTGGTAGGTTACACATATCCCCAGAATTGTCTAGAGATATGCAGGTTTCCTCACGATGTTTTTCTTCACCGAAAAGCGTGTGATAAATTGCAATTATCAATTAGACACATAAGTATTTACTAGAAAACTCATTGGTGTCTGCCCGGGGTTTGAACCCTAGACCTCCTCGAAAGAGGCGCACGGTGTGACCACTGGGCTACCACAGCTATAAAAGCCGGACACTTGGAAAGGTAAAATAAAAGAAACCTAAAACTTTTTAATTCTAATGAAAAAAATTGAATAGAAAGTAAGTAGTAAGTAGGAGCCTGTTTCTATCCCACTACTGGGAATAGGCCTCTGTTAACAGCAGTAGAGACATGAAATTTTGTTAGAAGCTTTTATTTATTAAAAGCTTTATGTTTAACTTATTATAGATTACTAATCTAGTTCTACTATTAAATCAATCGTTACGTGCATGACCTTCAAATCACTGTATTATTTTCTAACGATTACGGGACATGTCCGGAAAAATCAGAACATATGTGGATCCCAATTTAGGATAGCAGTCGTAAAAACCTTAAAGCGTACGAGTAGGGACAATTCGTGTCCCAAAATAACGTAATTATTTTGTTACGAAATGTAACCACGTACCGACCCTTCATTTATACGTGCCCGAACCTTGGTTGTAATAAGATTCTGTATTACTACTGGATTTATTCGTAACTTAGGTTACGGCCTCTAAAGCGGTAAAGAGTGATCTCGTGAGTCTGTTTGGCTCACAGGTGCAGCGTATTTTATGATTAAAATATCGATTTCGGTAAATATTTCTTGGTGGCGTTATAATAGTTAGGTTAAGTTAGAAAATAGGTGCAAAATAAATTAAGTGCAAAATAAATTAGGTGCATAATAACTTGGGTGTAAAATGAATTAGGTGTAAAATGAATTAGGTGTAAAATATATAATTGCTAAATACATTAGGTAAAAATAATTAGGTGCAAAAATTTATGTATTCTAATAATGGTCATAATTCACATCATTCGCCTGCTTTTATTCCACTCAAGTGAAATTGGAACATGGTATTCTTCCATTCTCTCGTTCGTCAACTCTGGCGCTACTCCTTTTATATGTATGTCATACTTCACACAATCCGACCATTTAAAATCCAACCATTTTTAATAAAATTCCGCAATCAATCTCAGCACTGCCCTTACAGTTTAAAAACACTGTTAAAAAGAGGCTGATACAGAAAGCCTACTATACTCTTGAAGATTATTTAGAAGATAAGAATGTGTGGATATAGCTCTCTTTGAACCTGTACAAGACAGTAACGACTTAATGTAAATAATATTAAGAATTATATTTTTAAAAGAGCAACCGCCAAAATCAATTACTAAGTCACCTCATAGAACACGTTGGGCATAACAGGATACAGATATTTAAAAAGAAACGCAAAAGTTTATTTTATCATTTAATTAAAGAATTAGTAACAATTACATACATGTCAAATACGTTAAGTTATACGTTAGATGTATAAAAATAATAAAAATGAAATGTTACCATATAATTAAATGTCGTAATAAATGTTATATAAACAAAAATAAATGCAATTGAAATGTGGAATTGTAGTTAGAGAATAATGGAAGACATCGATATTAAAATAAGATTTCAGTATTCAGTCTAAATATGTTACTAACTGAAACGGATATATCTTCAAATTTAACAAATTTTAAATATAAAAACTACTTAAAATATTTGAAATTTATTTTATATATAGAACTCTTATTAGCCTCTAGGTTCTTTAACACCTATAAAGCTACATTTCATTTTTAAAATAAAAATATTTCGGTATTTTCAATTAGTCAGTGTTTATCTTTAAAGGCAAGAATCATAGAATATGTTATTTTTATATGTTATTACAAAAAAAAATGTTATACGCAGGTATTTAGTAGATATTCAAAAAACGAAAGTGAAAGCATAGAGTAAATATCATACGCCATAACTTCTATTGAATCCAATTCTAAATTTAAATTTACTCATGCATTCGAGAATTCATACATTTGTACGTACAGCAAAATATGGATAATGTCCGTTAAAAATATATATTATTTTCGTATGCCACTGTTCACAATGTCGTAATTTATATATAAAAAAAATACTTATCAATAGTAAGTAGAAATTAAACTAGGTTACAATTATAATACTTCTTTTAGTCGTTTCTCTTACACCTACAATGAATAAATACATGTCATTTTAAAAAGAAATTGAGATTATCGCCCCATCTTCTATTTAGTATAAATTGATAACTTTGAGCAAAAAGTGTATATTAGTAGTTCTATTTTTGAATAGAAAAGAATTTTTCAATAAAAAATTTAAAATTAAAACGTTCGTAATTCAATTACGAGATATGATTGGAATCATTGATTAAAAATATTCGAAATTCAAATTCATTCAAAGATCATAAACAATATAGATGCGTCATATTGAATAAATTATAACTAAGATGTTTGACGTTGCTTCTGCGCAGCAATGAATGTGTTGTGCATGAGCATAGCCACGGTCATAGGTCCAACACCTCCAGGAACAGGTGTTACAGCACCGGCTACTTTGATAACCTCTATGGTAATGAAAAATATATATATGTTAAAAAAACTAAGTTCTAAAGTACACTATAAGTATGTTATAAATATAATATAAATAGTACGTAAATTATAATTTCTGAAGTGTACTAATACAAAATAGAGGTAGAAAGTAAAGTATATATCAAAGTTAACCTTGAAAATGAGACTTTTTTACACAAAAATAAGCGACTTTTGAGTAAAAAAAAGTCTCATTTTCAACAGAGAGAGAATGTATTACGTTACAGCACCGGCTATTTTGATAACCTCTATGGTAATACAAAAATATATATATGTTAAAAAACACTACTAATTCGTAATTATTGGGGATTGAAACACTAAATAATTTTCTAGAGTATACTATAAGTACATTATAAATATATTATAGATGACACGTAAAATACACTTTCTAAAGTGTACTAATACAAATAGGACGCATACAGTAATGAATTTCAATGCTAACCATAAAAATAAGACTTTTTTACACAAAAATTGACATTTAAATCAGACTTATGCATCAAATTTGAGTCAGTCTGAAATTTTTTTAATTAAATAATTTATTTTAAGTATATAAATTACCTTTTTCAATTATTTTTTGTTTAATTAATAAAAAAATAAATTGTCTATAATGTTTCGTGGAACCGCGTTAATTTGAATAAAAAAATCAAGTATTTATGGTAGGTATAAGTACACCTATACCTACCATAAATACTTGATACTGGGGGAGGTTAGTGTTCGATTTTTAAACATAGATTGAAAGGATCTCTTACCATCATAGTCGACGTCCCCAACTAACTTCGTCTTTCCTTGTTCATCAGTAATCCTCGTGATCCCGACGTCAATAACTGTAGCACCGGGCTTTATCATGTTGGCTTTTATTAGTTTAGTTACACCTAAGACAAATTAAATAAAATTTAACACGTTGAAAATCAGAGTTACGGGAATAATGACGTCTATTTCGCTATCGCTATATCACCTAGGGTTACCAACTATATATTTAATAATGTAAATTGAAAATGTATATAAAAGATTGATCGCCATTGAACATATTTAATTTAAATAATAAGGCTGCAGTCAGTAGTACGTAGCTGGAAGAATTTTCAAGTCCAAGCATTTTTATCATTTACATATTCTTCAATTGCATGATATGCTTTGCGTATAAGCAAATTCCTTACACGTAATTTAAACCTCTGTGTAGACAATTGCAAGATAATGTATATCTCAAATGTTATCTATATTTTATCACGATCTCAAATTTATCTTATACCCGCCTATTCAGATACGTGTTTGTTTCAAATGGTTGTTATCGCCTGACAACAACTTGATAATTATCGCGCTTGATATGCGGGTTGACCTTATCACACGAGACGACGTACAGACATATTTAATAGCATTTAAGTTAATATGAAGTAACGGCCTGTTACTATCCCACTGCTGGGCATAGGCATTATTTCCCTTTTTAGAGTGAGGGATTGCATCTAAGACCTACCACGCCGCTCCAATGCGGGTTGGTAGGTTACACAGATCCCTAGAATTCTCTACAGATATGACACGTATGTTTATTACACGCGTTGCTGTGCCTCAGTCTGGTTTCGAATTCCACCAATAAGGAACTTAACAGTATAAAAAGCTCTGCTGGGCCATTTTAAAATCGTCAGAAAATTTCATTAAAATCGATCCAGCCGCTTTGGAGTCTATAAAGGACATACAGACAAACATTCAATTTGTATATTACTAGTAGGTCCAGCCGCATTTGCCGGCTTTAAAGTAAAGATATATTTACTCCAGTTATAAAAATAAATTTTGATCGCCATCAAGCTTTAAACGATCATCCGCTGCTAATTATAAAAATTGTCTAATAAAGATAAGTATGAATCGTGTTTAATTGTTTTTATTTTTATTTATTTAAGGACTTTTATCCTACAAGGATATGTGTTTAAAATGTAAAATAAATGAATCAACACACCAGTGGCAGACACGATAATGTCTGCATTCAGACAGTAGTGCTCCAGCTGTTCGGGCGGCGTGTACCTATGACAGATAGTGACTGTCGCGTCCATGCCCAGGCCGCTGTCGTGAGATTTATCGCTGTGCAGCATCATAGCTATTGGCAAGCCGACGTTTTTCGACCGTCCCACAACAACGGCGTTGCGACCGAAAGTTTCGATTTTGAACCTACGTAAAAATCAATAATAAAGACAACTAAAAAAAATAAAAAAGATAAAAAAATAAAAATCGAAAATATTGCCGCTGTCGTGAGATTTATCGCTGTGCAGCATCATAGCTATTGGCAAGCCGACGTTTTTCGACCGTCCCATAACAACGGCGTTACGACCGAAAGTTTCGATTTTGGACATATAGAAATCAATAATATTATCTTTTTATTGATTAAATCTTAAAATCTTTTTTAGTTTTTTTAAACTAAAAAAAATAAAAAAGATAAAAAATAAAAAATAAAAATGGAAAATATTGAATTGCTGTATGCCACCGGTTCTTAATAATTGTACAAAATTGAAATTAAATCTCCTCATTGGAAGTGGGACAAAATTAAGATCAAAGGAACCAGAATAAAACAAACAAAAATTATTATACTGTCAACGATTCTTGATAAGTGTACCAATTGTGAATTAAGTAAGTCCGTTCGAAGTAGGACACAATTTAGATCAAAGGAAATAATATGTAACAAAAAAAAATAGACAAATTCATCAAATTACTGTATTGTTATCGGTTCTTGATAAATGTACAAATTTTGAATAAAAATAAATCCTTTCAAAGTTAGACTAAATGACGATTGAAGGAAATGGTATGTAAGAAATAAAAAAAGACAAAATTTATAAATTACTATATTTTCACCAGTTCTTGAGAAGTGTACGAATTTTTAATTAAATAAGTCCTTTTAAAGTGGGAATAAATTGAGATCAAAGAATTCGGTTACATACAAACAAACTAAAATACATACATACAGGGAAAAAATATAAATTGTGTAATAAAGCAATATTCAGTTAGTAAAAAGTCATATATACAATTTGTTTCTACAAAAGGAGAGAGGAGCTTTTTTGTACACTGTTGTTTGTGTAAACACATTCTTCATTAATGAACATTCAAATGATATTATCCAAGGATAATATTTCTGCATTTATGTCTTGTTATTTATATCACTTAATGAATGTAGTTATTAAATAATAACCAATTATTCCTAATTGCATACTATTTACTCAATATCAAGACAAATTAAATGGTTATCTAACAAAATATTTCAAAGTATTAGATAAGAGGTTGGCATAAAATGAAGTTATCGATAGAATAAATAAATATGTAATTATAAGGAGGTATATTAAAGTAATAAAAGGATACTTAATATAATTGTCAAAATAAGGAGATATATTAAATTCCATAATTCACGAAGACCTAGGGTCATAGTGTAGGGAGTCATAGGGTATATCCACTGATTACCTAACTATAAAATTGATGGTGATGATGATGAATGGTGGTGGAGGTTTGTGCATGTGTTTTTACGAATCCTGCATGTATCAGGTATGATAACCGATTGTCCACTTACATTTAGCATTATATATATTTTCTATTTTACTTCTTCGCGGATTATAGCAAAATAATTTTATTATTACTTTTGTATTATGGATCTCTGCAAAGTAACGCCTAATTCTATAAATTATATAAAATTGACATAAAAAAATAAAAATTAGTACCTAACTCTAGCTTTAAGGTGATGGAGTGAGCTTTAGAAAAAAGTAGAGATCTGTTATTAAAACACTGTTAGGTAACTCCCTCTTTCCTTGGAGCAATAACTATATAATAAATAAATAAACATAATAATTTTTGTTTGGAAAATTCGGATATAACTAGACTTTACATACATTTAAAATTCTTACCTTTTCAGCATTTCAATAACAGCAAGTGCGGTAGCAGGAACAATAGTAGGCATGTCCAGGGACAGCTGACCTACGTTAGTGATATGGAAACCATCTACATCCTTTTCCGGTGCAACCGCATTGCAGACCCTTCTCTCGTCAATACTATTTGGCAACGGCAGCTGGACCAATATACCATCAACTGCTTCATCGTTATTCAATAATTGAATTGCAGCCAATAATGCATCTTCTGTTAACGTATCATCATATTTCACAGTCTGGGCTTCTATACCAACATCGATCGCTGATTTAATTTTATTTTTGACATACGTATGGCTGGCTGGGTCTTCGCCCACTATAATACATCTAAGAGATGGAGGTCTATGGCCACTGCTCACCCAATTTTGAATTTTGATCCTCAGTTCGTCCTTTACTTCCTTTGCTAGGGCCTTACCGTCAAGGACCCGCGCCATGATTCTGTTAAAATAAAAAAAGTAATGTAAAAAAAACAATAACAAAAAAAGACAAAACTAATCTGTAACATAAATATATAAATTAAATAAAAATATTTAACAGACAACTGCCCCTATTATTATTAAGAACCTGGGTGACCTAGCCTTGCTCGGTAATTTTTAAAGTGATGTAAAAAAAAATTAAAAAAAAAATTGAAAAATAATAGGGCAGGTGGGGCTCGATCCTAGGTATTTTCACCTCTCTAGACCGCACGTTCCCCAGATGAACTACCATGACTTTACGTTTGACAGCAAAAAATTGAGATTGTATTCAACTTAAATTTTAAAAAAATTTTAGAGCCTGAAAACAGGGATAAAATGACATTTTTTTTAAATAAAACAAATCTCAATCGATTTTTCTCCCCCAAAATCCCATACATGCTGAATTTGAGGAAAATCGTTGGAGCCGTTTCCGAGATTTAGAAAATAAATATATATACATACAAGATTAACTCATTTAAATATTAAAGAAGATACTAAAAAAAAATTAAGCCGTATAAATAAATTAGTACTCATACAAATACAGTGTAAATACTTGTAGTTAATACTAAACATAAACTAATAAACACACAAAAGCCTAGCATATTTTTTTAATTACCTGGCAGAACCCAACGACTCAATGTAAGTGTGACTTCTCATTTTGGTATTCAGAACAGTACTGACAATACACAAGCATATTCTATTCCTCATCGCCTACTGTTGACGTGTAGAGGTCATTAGTTCACATTATTTTGATAAAGTACATAAGTGAACAAAAATAAATGATCAATAAAATTTCAGAAAATTCCGCTTTGCAGTGGTTATAGCCGTAAAAGACAATTTATATGGTAAAGGTTATCAAAATTATGCCACGTTCCGATGTACAACTTGGTAAATACTCAATGCATATGCTGTTATAATTGGTAAAAACTAGTTTCTTCAACGTTGATCGACCTAGTTAAGTACTTAGGTGACCTAAATAACACTTATATTTAAAGCAAATTTATATAAAAGATTCTTTTTACATTTTAGTTTACATAAGTTTTAATATTAGTATAATCTGTGTATAAACCACTGAAGTTTTTGACTGATCTTGATTTATGATTAATAGTAGTTTAATTTATCTTTTTATCACAAATTCTAAATCTTAAATTACATTTGATTTTGATGCGGACACAATTTTACTAAATTTCATATATTACTAAGTTACTTGTGTACTGAGTATTTCTTATATGAGTAATTTCATAGTATGGAAACTATATTTTATATTAAAATTAATACAAAACTTGAAAAGAAAAATAGTACAGATAAAAACTAATTATGATACACACTGTCACATGATGTACACTGTCACATAAAAATAAGACTACAATGCTTTTTTTTATACTTACATTGATTTGTTCTCTTTAACCAAAGTGCTATGGTAAATATTATACCATTTTAATTAACAATATAGAAATTATATTCCCTATTTTAATTTAATATTGATAGGAAATAAGAATTAAACAAAATAAGTATTTAAATCCAAATTAAAATTCAATTCATGTTAACTGAAACACATATTATGTGAACGTTCCTTAAAGTTTATAGAATTAAATAACATTTTGTTCATAAGGGATTTTAATGAAAATGCGTGGAAATGTAAAACCACGATGAAATAGAATAAATACTAAGCTTAACATAACCTGTAAATCTAAAACAAAGTTTTATATTGGTTGATTAATATAGCTACTGAATGGCAACTTACACTAAATCTTGTTTTCAGTTGCTAAACTTTTAACTTAATCACTTAATGTTCATTACACTGGGATGTTATTAATATACTAAAATTGGTATAAAGGTTAAACAAGTGGAATGTCATCAAATTGACAGCTTGTGGTTGTAACTTGACAACCACATGTGACATATTTTTAAGTTGGACCATGGACTACAACAAAAATCTATAGTACTAATTGCATTTTATCTATGTAGATATTTGACTGATATCAAAATGTAGACAATTTAACTCGTACGATGTAACCAATTAAAAGTACAGAGAAGAAAGACGAACAAGGGTTTTGCATTTAAATTAAATATATTTTCGTTTTATTGGGAAAATTAAATATTTTCCCCAATAAAACTTAATTTTGACACGACAAACTTGAAATATTTGGTACGAAAGAGACATATTATAATATTTAAAGTACATTGTCTTACAGTGTATCATACTTGTTATGCTTGTTGGTATCTTTCATGAAAAAGAAAGAAAAGATTTGACATTTTAAGTAACGCTACTGGTACGTTAAGTTAAGTTACGTTATAAGAGATATAAAAATGACGTAAACAGAGCTAATAAAGTAAAACCATTACGAACAATCTTTTTCAATGTAGTTTGCCATGCCATTTCAAAAGCCTAGTAATAAGAATAAAATGCACTCAATTTAAAAATTGTTTATTAAATACTGTGCCTAGCTGAGATCAAATATATTTCTAATCTATACTAATATATAAAGCTAAAAAGTTTGTTTGTTTGAACGCGCTTATCTCAGGAACTACTGGGCCGTTTAGAAAAAATATGTGAGTGTAAGATAGTCCATTTATCGAGAAAGGCTATAGGCTATATAACATCACGCTAAGATGAATAGGAGAGGAGCAGCAAAAAAATTATTACAAAAACGGCAAAATTTAAAGTTTTCCTTGCGCGCGCTGATAGGTGATAGGTATTAAAAAATCACGTTTTAAAAAATTGTTTTCCTTTAAAAGATCTAGATAAAAGTCCGCGACAGCATATGTCTAGCTTTTAAGGTTAACCCACTATAACGGTTTTAATTTTTCTACGTGGGCGGAGCCGCTGGCGATTGCTAGTGTAAAATAAACATCAATATACTTTAAAGTCAAATATGCATGATCTCATTAATTTAGAGAAAAACTAATTCTGCTTAACAACAACAAAAACTGAAGCACTGTTTGTGATAAGTGGAATTTTTTTTCTAGTTAACGATCGATAACCTTGATGCTTATGTCAGACATACGAATTAATTAACTATTATCTTTCCTGAACGATCACGTGAATATCTAATAACTGGTTGTGCTAATTACAATACAATATACATTTCAAATATCTTTTATTGCATCATACCAACTACAAACAAAAATTAAAAAATATAATTGATACTACTACAATACATAGTCCTCCTGCCATTATACGTGGGGTCGGTACATCATGTACTCACATGATTTGGCCACGTATTTTACGACCGGCCGTATGCCTGACGTCAACTTACCTTAGTCGTATTTTACGACATCTCAGTAAGAAAGAGGGTGGTCTATCCTATTCAACCGGATACCGTACAGCTGGTCTATTTACCTTACTCGTTTTTACGACACCTCGGTAAGAAATGAGGGTGGTCTATTCTACTCAGCTGGATACCACACGGCAATAAAGAACTTTAATACGTTTTATCTTTGCATCATACGGTACTAAAATATTTAATATATACTTATCAAAAAATACGTCAATAATGATGAGAATATGACCTTCCTTGAGTTCCAGGTTAGATAATAACACGTTACTAAAACAATGAATTATATATAAAGGCGGAAACAATAACAGGGTAGCCAGCAGAAAATGAATAGTAGAATGTCAAGTTTTTTAAGTGCTGTTTGTGTATCAAGTATCTCATATGAAGTTTGAAATCACATTGGTTTGAGAGGAGAGTTGTTGATACTAGTGCACTCTTTTAATTTCTACTCTGCAGTTTTTTACTCTTAGATCTAGATCACTTAAATGATGGTATTTGTTACTCAGTAATTGTAGGAGTTGGTTCGTGACCTTTGCAACTATTTACTCATTATATTTGGATCAGTTTGTACGGCTATTGCGCCGGCTTTGGCTAACACCATTAGCTTGATGAAGGGGTGATCAGGTAGAAAGTCCCTGTCCTTATTGAGTCCGTATCCTTGTCTTCGTTGAGCCGTATGTTTCAGTTATTGAAAACTTACAGTCTTAAACTTAAAGAATCAAGAAATCTTTTAGCTTAGGTTAGCAGTGAATCAATTAAATTATGTGGCAAAGAAAATTACTCGTAATTATTGAAGTACACACGCAGAGTAATGTAGTAATTTTGAACAAAATCGAATTTCCATTGAACACATTTTTGAATTTTTGTAATTACAAAACATTTTTTATAATAATTCGTGCTACGAAGAAAGAAGTGAAGGCAATAAAGACAAAAATGTAAATAATTTATAGAATTAGGCGTTACTTCGCGGAGATCTATAAAACAAAAATTATAGTAAAATTATTTTGCTATAGTCCGCGATGAAGTAAATTGTAAATATATATTATGCTAAATGTGTGTAAAGTGGACAATCCGTTTTCATACCTGATACATATATCATATAGGATTCGTAAAAACACATGTACAAACCTCCACCACCGCCACTCCACTCTACATTTAGCATTATATATATTTTCTATTCTACTTCATCGCGGATTATAGCAAAATAATTTTATTATTACTCTTGTACTAAGTGTATATAAAATTTTAATGATAACTGGTAATTATCGTACAAAACTTATTTGGATGCGTGATTATAATAATAATGACGCGTAATTCATTTAGGATAATGAATTGCTAGATTTTAAGTATAATGTACAGTGGCAGAATGATATTTTGGTTGTCACTAAAGATTTATTTATCATAATTATTAAACGAAAATTGTGGGAATCCTCACCAAGAATACTAGTGCGTAAGTGGGCGCGGTTGTGACGCTAGGGTCTGGAGATAAGGCAATAGGTCAATGTCTACGTGATTAATGATACTCGAGTGGAACGCAATAAAAACATCTTGTTTCGAAAATGTCTCTGTTACATCACGATTAAAGGAATTTGATAACAATACTATTCATAGAATCGTGAGAATGAAAGGCGTCATATGATATTTTTGTCCTGAAGAACGTCGAAATGTAACGATAATGCGTATTTTTTTATTATTATGTAATTAAAGGGCTTTTGCACGAAATGTCTATGCAAGCCCTATTAAATTTTAGAGTATAATAGGGCTAGCATACACATGTAGTGTAAAACCCCTTTACGCCAAGTTTCTTGCTGGCTCTTTTCGGTAGGAGCAATTTTTCGAATCAGAAGTAGCGTTGAACAGCACTTAACAAGTGCTTATACTGCGTCCATCATATTATCAGTCTTTTGACAGCTCACGCTCATTAAGTTTTGTATTGCTTACGTACAAATATCATACA
Organism: Morpho helenor; assembly: GCA_029227775.1. NCBI lineage: Eukaryota > Metazoa > Arthropoda > Insecta > Lepidoptera > Nymphalidae > Morpho > Morpho helenor. Next base: position 11,651,210 of record JARGCU010000006.1, read on the forward strand.
AATAATATTTGTACTTTATGGATGGGTACCGCCCACTTAGTGATGTCACACATAATGGTTTCTACGATTATGCCACAGATTAAAAATAATCGGTAGAAATCGATGTTACGAGTATTAAAAGACATTTAATAACATTATATAAAGTTTTACTTTCTTCTTAGTTAATACATGAATACAAATAAAACAATCAGGATATTTTAATTTATTTTATTAGCACGAGTCGTCGGAATGATAATCAACACTAGACTCCTCCGATGAGGAGTCTTCAGTAGCAGTTATTATTAGCTCTTGTGTAGATAATATATTATCAAACGCAATATCACGTTCCCAATCAGAGAATATTACTCTTTTAGTTCTTTCCACCACACTTGCCCAGTTCTCGGCCGTTACGTGGGTGCAAGCATTTTTTAGCAATTGCAACATTTTATTCGCTGTGAATGGGGGGCTTGTATTGCATCTCGCAGCATGGCCTTTTACTTGTGCCCATATAAGTTCTATTGCGTTGTACTGGCAGTGGTATGGAGGAATCCGAAGAACAGTATGGCCATATTCTGCTGCCATTTCATTGATTACATAGCGTTTTGCTCTCTTTTTGGTTTTTAATATTTTTATTAATTCAACTTTTAACATTGAGTCGTCCACATTTTCTCCATTGTCCCGAAGCCAATTAATTATTTCATGCTTTTTATTAGCCTGTGTTGGCATTTTGTCAATTTGACGGGAGTGGTAGGGCGCATTATCAATAAAAATTATTGATGGTTCTTCCAATGAAATGAGCATTTTTTTGAACCACTCTTCATACACATTTGCATTCATCTCTTCGTGGTAGTCATTTGATTTCTTCGATTTAAATGCCAACAGTGCGTCTTGTACAAATCCTTTTGCTGTACCTGCATGGCAAATGATTAGGCGCTCACCTTTTCCCATTGGTACTGAGGAAGTGGAATCAGCAGTATCATCAGTCCAGAAACGAGATAGTGTGTGGTTAGCGTTGAGCCATGTTTCATCCGTGAAAACAATATTTGCCCAATCTTGTATTTTCTTTGCCTCTCTTAAAAAATCACAACGTGCTATAGCTATATCTGTGCGTTCCATTAATAATTTTCTTTTATTTAACTTTTTATATGAAAAGCCAATTGTGTTCAAAACTTTGACCAAAGAAGATTTTTCACCATGAAATAGACCACTTCTTTTCAAAGAAACAATAAGTTTTCTCAAAGTTGGAATTTCTTTTCTCAAGTAGTAATCTAGTTTACGTAGGTTATCATTAATCGAATTACTTAGGTACGTAATTCGATTAATGATAGTAGGTACTATAATCGGAATGGTATCGCATACGAGAATCTTTAGGACATCACTATCGTCAATCTGTCAAAAGATGGTTAATATAATGGACAGTGTATAGTAAGTTTATTTGAATGAAGAATATTTTGAACTTAACTTCAAAAGTGATACTTTTTTCTTTATCGTCGCTAAAGATCCTGATAATCGTATTACAAGTATTTAGACGCACCCGTTTTGTTTTAGTCTTCTTTATTTAATATATTATTATTTCAAAGTGAATGTTTCAAAATTGATAATAGTACGATTTGAATTCACTGGTTAAAACATTGCAATGATGTTACGACTGGGCTGGAGAAGTTCTTTTTCTTCCTTACTTTCTTAAGAAGATTTCCATACTAAGAAAATTATTTATCTTTAAGAAAATTATTTGTTACAATATATATGAGTCGTTCACCAGACTGCAATGTAAGTTTATCACCATGTTAATGATCTTTGACCGTCTACTCTTTACTAGGTATATCGTAATAATTATTTTCCCAAAGCGGTTTCGCAAGCCATCATTGCGGTGGAGTCGTCACGTTGTGTTTGTCAGTAACTGTAAATTGTATTCAAACCCAATAGGATCGTGTTATTCCCTAGAATCTTGATACAAATCGATGATCCTTATCACGTGACCTCAAATTTGCGGTTACATCGTGTTCGCGACATCCAAGTCGTTGTATTAATTATAAGATGATTATGATTTAACCCAATACAAAATTTAGAGTCTAAATTAATTACTATTAATTATTAGACCTTAATTATTTTATTATTACGCGCAATTATCTGTGCTATCTGAACCTTCTCATTTATCATGAATTTGATTAGAAGATTAACGTAATATAAATTTTTAATTTAATTATTAAAATTCAAAATATTATTTATTCAATTAAACTTATACACAAGTGCTTTTGAATAGTCAACTCTACTGTTGGTTCGGAAAACAGTTCTATTGAGAAGAGCCAACAAGAAAATCAGCAGTTGCTCTTTTCAAAATATTTAGATTGATAATTCTTATAACTTGTTACACTTAGGGCCTGTTTCATAAGTTACCAATAAACAATTAGTTAGCCACAACATATCTGACACATCTCGGAATTTTGCGTTTCTAAGCTTTCTGGTATACTTATTCAGCACTTGAAGTTCCTAATAGGTTACCAGGTATATCATGTGGCTGTTATTTTGTTTATCTGCTGGATAGCAAATACCTATTTCAAAATGGCCGTTTTTTGATTTTTCACGTTTTAGAGTCGCTTTTTAGAGACATTTATCTGCTACTTAGTTTATTTCCCCGGACTCCTACGATTTGGAAAACTTAAAAAAAAAAGAATGGCACTACACTGGCAAGTGCAGTCCACCTTACATCTTTTCGCTTTTCATCAGACAAGATCGTAGACATGCGCTAGCCTCATCGTATATAAAAAAAATTGTACAGAGTGTAGCAGTAGCTATATCCAAACATTCTTATCATCCACATAATCCTTAACAGTATAGTAGTCTGTATTAGACTCCCTTTAACAGTTTTTTGAACTGATGTAATGGCAAAGCTAAAATTGATTGCGGGATTGTTGACCTATTGTCTTCCGTATTGGCTCTCGTATGACCTCAATTGTTTGAAATCTTGGAACGTTTGTTATTCCAAAGTTCGATTTTGATAACACGTCCATTACTTGAAGAAAAAAAATACGTTATCTACGGACAATCAAACATCTGCTTAAATCTTAGTACCTATATAAAAGATGAAGTATATCAAAATAAGATAAATATGATTATTATATCAAATTTAAAATATAGAGATATATCAAAGGGAATGGAAAGTGAAGCCAGCGAGATGTATTGGACAAGCCTAAAGATACATCGGGCGTAAATCTATCGGTTCAATGAACTTTATATATACCTAATTCAGTGGTAACATTTAGCAACAGATAAACTCGTTCTTATTAATAGACAGGGGTTTTCATCATTTTTACATACTAATTATTTATCGTTAATAATGTATGATAACTGCCTAGCCGTGTGGTATATGATTGAATAGAATAGACTAACCTTATTTCTTACCGAGGTGTCGTAAAAGGCGACTAATGTATGTTGACTCCAGGCCGGCTGCCGGTCGTACAATACGTAGCCAAATCATGTGACAACATGTTTATAACATGTTGTGCTGACCCCACTTAGAGTGGGATAAGGCAGGAGAATAATAAATATATGTTAACAGCCCTTACAACCCAATAGTTAAATCGCATAACTCTAACAAAGGTTTGCAAATTTAAATCTCGGGTAGACATCTATTACTTTTTCCGTAACAGAAAACAGTTGCTTAAGGGTTGTTATATAACGAGTGTTAAAACGCTGTTTACTTACTGGTTTAGCTCCAGATATTCCATATCTTATGCCACGTTACTCAAATAAAAGGTATTTGGGTAATGTGGCACAAGGTGCGTATATACACATATAAGTCCGCTCAAAAGACTGCGTGCGTGCATATTAAGATAATTTGTCAGATGGCTAATTTATTCGAGCTCATTTGGCCTTTTTTATTTATCGTTTAAATGGATACAGTTTTATAACATTTATCATATAAATATACTTTATGTAATTAGTAGTCTGGGTCGCGATTTCCTCTGTAAACTTAAGTAATTATAAAAAGTAGCCTTTACATTTATACTCCGGTGTTTCAATATCTTCGTGCCAAAAATCACCTTTATTAGGCGTTCAGATGTGACAGCAAAGCATACAAACAAACGCATTAACACATTTTTCGTATTACTATACATTAATTATATTATAATTTCGCCCACGACTGTACCTGTTACGAAATTTTGACTCGTGATTAAATTGCACTGAATATTTAAAAGATTTTTCGTAAAACAAGACTCCAATCTACTAATGGAAACTCGTGGACTCTGTGTCTTACATTTACTGGCTAACCAACATTGTTTAAACAATTTTAATAAGATACAAAAACTAATTACTTCTACCACTATATTTCTGCATAGGTCCAATTATATAGGCGTTGGCAACATCCGTGACCATCTTAACCTCGGCAATAGTGAAACAGTGGACAAGAGGGTAGCAGAAATATTACAAGATGTTAATAGTGCCCTGACAATAAAATAAGTAAGCCAAGGAAAGCATAGCCAATTGGTTGTAAGACATCATCAAATATATGTCATGGCTACATTTGCCAACTTTGCTTACTATTGAAACCAATGAATCTTTTGATGAATTTTTAATGCGTTTTTTGTATGCTGAGGGTAGGATACAAAGGCTCTATTAGCAACATCGTCATTTAAGTGCCGACTATCACCAATCATCTAATAATCACTATCGCAATGAGTCAATGAGTTGATTAAGTCACTGAGTACGTATTCCAATATATAGAAATACTACTTCTTTTTAATCAATGGATACTAATGTGCATAAGTTCTTTAAAGTATTTCCTACTCAAAAACCATTAACTTAATATTAAAATAACATTAACATTAACGTGGTTTACAGTTTTGTCACACTTATAAACTCGACAAATTAGATAGTAGTTTGTTGATAGCTACCACCCTTAAAACAGCTCAAAGGTTATTAGTTCTTTGTATTGTGTACAAACAAATGTAAATGATAAGAAATTGTGCTCATTCTTATTAGAAAAATACTCATTTGTCAAATGCGAATTGCTTAATTTTGCTTTATCCAATACATTTTTTAATTAGTAACCAAATGTTGCCAGTTATTTTCCATTCGCCCACACACGTATAAACAAGTCCGTTTATTGCTCTGTTGGGGGACGATATTAAAAACAGCTTAACACTGTGCGGAAAAATATTGCCTACTATTTTAGTGGCCAGTGGTAAACGAGCAGTTTAAACTACAGCGTTTGCGAATAACAAAGCAATTAATTGTGCGACCTTTAGCCTAACATATGTGATAACTGTTCATGTGGGGTCGGTTAGATCCCAAATAGCTTAGTTAATAAGCAAAATTATGTGTATATACCCGATAAGATATATTTTGTATGTATTTGTTATATTAATAATAAATTTATAAAAATGTGTGATAAATAACAAATATAAAATATAAGGACTAAATTTTGGACTTTTATTTTGGAGTTTTTGAGATTGGTTACAGGTTTATCCTTAAATGCAAACTTACTTGATAGTGAATTACAAAACCGTCTAAGATGTCTCCTTTAAATCGGTTTAAGGTTTTAACACAGCATTATAACAGAACACAAAGTTATATTGGCGGTACAGTTTTGCTAGTAGGATGAATGGACCACCCTCATTTCTTACCGAGTATCGTATAAGGCGAATAAAGTAAGTTGACGTCAGGCAGTCGGCCGCTTACAGTGGGATAATGGAAGGAGAATGATGATGTAGTAGCTACAGCTGCATCGCTATATTTTTTTTATCCACGAAACTGAGAAGTTTTTAAAAGGATTATTCTATTTTTAGCGCAATAACTGCTAAATATAATACATTTATTACATATTTTGTTGACATTTAACACCATTTCAGCATTTTCGTCATTATGATATATTAACAATTTAAAACTGACCTACTTAATCATAGGCATCTGGTAAATATTGCGCCCAAATTGTTATTTGCGACTGGTAGTCGGCGTAAATGAAAAATATTGCTAACGGTTTGAGAGAAATTACAAAGTTTTAATTGAATATTAGCTGAACGACCGTGCGAAGTTACTTTCATCAGACTCTGCAGTTTATACTTCCCCAGGCACAAGTTTAAGTCACAATCTTCCAAAAAAGTATGATTAAAATCCAAACGAAGTATTTTTCTGACTTCCTATAATAAATAGCGCTGTGGTCCTCTAGCAATATGAAGAATGTGAGCTATATTTTTTAATATCAGATGTTCTAGCAGACGCGGCAGACCTTTCGTCGATTACAGTTGTCGTATATGCTATATTGAATATTGTGAGTGCTGGCATTTGCAATATGATTTATAGGACTCTTTGGTCTTTGTAATTGAATTCAAATTCTAATAAACTTGTAATCAAGTACTTTTGCTGGCGGGGAGCTAGATCCAAGCGGAACCAGATTGTGTGGTGTGGAGTTCCCATGAAGAGACCTATGTTCAGCAGTGGACGTCAATCAATTAAAAGTGAAGAGCTAAAGCCAAATCACCGATGCATAGATGGTCAAAGTCAAGGCAGTCAGGCAAAGGCAGTCATTAGCAAGCTCGAAACAATATTTTAAAAACAATAACTTGATACCTATTATGATCTTATTAACTTAGCATCGCAATTAGGGCTTCTGAGTGTGAAGCGATTAAATTATGGAACGATATTCATTGGATCTTTAAAAAAAAATGATATTTATAAAAGCACCCTAACCAAAGAAAAATATTATGAACATGAAACATTTAACATGATTGTGATGCCTCTATTATGAACTGCATATCATGCAGTATGTCTGAGTCATCTGCAAGCTAAAAGCTAGTAGTAAGAATACCTCAATCACAAGAAGATAATAATGGGATGTTTATACCATGCACTTTTATACTGTTAGTAATAACAAATGTCAACTCGGAAAGCGATGATCCGAAAAGACGCAATTAAGTTTGTATAAAAAAATAATCTTGTAAATAAATTATAGTCTCGTTTACAAATACGACTCAATATATTTATTTTATCAAGTCTTTCCTAAAAAACAGAATATCTTTTCTTTTTATTAACAGAGTTTAGTTTCAAAGTCGAAGAGATGTTTGTTTACGCAGACATTAACTTTGATCTTTTGAATTATATCTTTTCACTTAGATATTTTCGCGGAATCTTGAAAATTGAGATCGCAAAGTACGAAGAAAGTTATCCATGTTGCGAAATCGTTCAGGTGGCTAATATTCAATTAAAAGTTTAGTTTACTCAAACTGTTAGCAATATTGTTTATTAAGGTTCAAAGATTCTTTACTCGAAGTAAAGAGCATAACAACCTTAATTAACTGAAGTGGAATCTTATTTTCTACTCATTATTTTAATTTGTTTTATCCTGACGAGCTATTTTCTGTGTTCTCCACATACCTAATCATGTGGTCTAACAAGAGTCATGTAGTTTACAAATAGAATAAATTTTAGATTACTCATAACGCTCAATTGATTTAAACTATATAAGCCATTACTTTATTTTGGACTTCGTGCAAGCTAAGGTAACATCAACAAAACAATAAATCTATGAAACTTAACTTAGTTTCATCACCATCATTATCATCTTCAACCGATAGAAGTCTACTGCTAGACATAGGTCTCTTCATGGGATTCCACAACACTCGATCGTGTGCTGCGTTTTTTCTTTTCTCCACTATGTGCTCCACCTATCAGCTTCTCGCCTATTTCAGCTTCTCGGCACGCTGAGCTATGTCGGTAACTTTAATTCCACTACGGATCCCCTCATTCCCGATTTGATCGCGTATAAATACAAGCCTATCTCGCTCCATTTCCCGCTGGGTGACTCTGAGCTTTCTTAAAAGACCCATAGCAATTGGCAACTGGTAACTTAGTTCAACTACGACTTACTAAAGGCGACTACTAATTAGCGTTGCACCTTTTATTACATTACCTTTGAGGGAAGGTAGGTTTCGATACCAAAGTATGTATTTGTCAGATTGCTGGCTACAAATAACAATGGTGGCCTAATATTTGGCAGATGTTGGTGATTAAGCGCCACAGTTTCTCAAATAATTTTTGATTTAGGTTAATTTTACGAAACATTCTGGGTCAAGTTAGACGTTGCGTGAATTATGTAAACCACCCTATTCACAAATTAAAGCCTCGACAGAATGGATTGTTTCAATAAAATTTGTTATATCGTTATACTTCAGGGGTTAGTTTAATGTATTTTGAAATAAGCTAGATCGTTAAATCATTGTATTCGTTTATAGAACTCATAATATCAAGGACGGATTTAATGAAAACGCTTACATTTCGTTATTGAGCATATTCTTTTTTCGTAAATTTAGTTATTATTAATTACTTTAACTACTAATCTTCTTTTTATAAAGATATTCTCGAATTCAATAAGTCAATTCTTCTTCTCTCAATTCTTTAAATTATAATTTTTTATTATATCTACTGAATAAATTGTATTTTGCAGATTATTAAAGACATTAAAAATATTTTCAACATGCTAAATGATTCCGATGGGACGAAGCGGGGATTGCAGATAATAAATATGACTTTATTTACATGAGGCAAACTGTTATTGGTTGCAAAACTCCGCAGGGAGTGAGAATATGCAATAAGAACATTTTCTAGATTAAAACTTGAATAATTGACGCGTGATAAATTTTCTCCCTTGGGTTAGGTTTGTAAATAAATTGAAACTTAAATGACTAGCAAATAGCATTGCTTTCTAGGGTTTATTTGGATTGCTAGTGAGTAGTGTTTCTATTGGCCTTGATTAAGAGAAATTTGGGTCTCCTTGTTTACCAACTTACTTGGGCCATTTTTTGTCACACTGTTAGCGTTTTACGGGCCATGGTTGACAAATGAGTGTTGTCCGTAAAAAAACCATTACCACGTGCTATTTTCAGATTGATATTCATACAAATACTGAATGTGCTGATGTTTTTGAGTAATTGTATAATATAATTGTAAGTTGAGTAGTTGGTAATTTGTAGAAAACACCGAGCATGTCAAGAACACGTTAGTACCTAGTAGTGATTCGTTTTTTTCGTACAGTTCATTACAAAAATGTACAGATCATGGAATAAAATATTGAAATTTAGTTGTACTTATTACTTAATTAAACTTTTAATAGTGAAGCAATAATAAGAAAACATCCAGTACACTTAATTTGTTAAACTTTGTCTTGTACTCCATTGAAACTAAAATTATTTATGCGAAACGATCCTAAAACCTTTGTTGGATCATTTAGGCTTGTTGCCAGCCATTAAAGCTGCCTTATTAAAAGTTTCCATTATGTATTCAATACAAACGACCAATGCCCTCAAGTCCAACATTACTCGGTTAATAACTTTTCGGCAAGAATCTTTCATAACAAAAATAGCAGTCACAAAAGGGAAGTTGAATTTTACTAAATTAATTCATCGAGTTTGGCGTCTCCATTTTTTTCCGCAGTTACAAGTCTTCTTAATTAGTTAGCTTCGCTCGGGAAACTTAATTTTAAGTACGTACCCTCGTTTGAAATTGTTTCCGTATTTATTAAAAGACTTCAAAGTTATTGATGTTTAATTTCGATTCCTTTTTATGTTGGAAATCCATTTGATTTTATTTAGATTAAGTTTATAGATATAGTGACTTTTTGGAATTTTATTAATGGCCATTGTTGCTGACTCATAAAATTTGTATCGGCCATTTCTCCCTTGGGAAATTAATACAGTACCTGCCGGCAGTATCTTGTCTCCTGCACCCGACTTTTAGGGTTGATTAGGTCCATGGTTACTGAAACCTCTTCTAATCAGTTGCCTAGTTGAATACGGCAGATCCACGTCCGTTATCCAACAGGCAGGTGAGGATGATTGACTTTCTCCCCTTTATGCCCCAACAAACAAATACAAATATCATCATTATTCAGAACCATATCATTTATTTGGCAGAACATTGTATTCTCGGTGCGGATCTCTTGCGGATTGGTGAAGTTGGTTATTAAGGACAGTGTTTGCGTAAAATAATGAATACAGATTATTTAGCGCAATTCTTCGATAAAAAAGGAAAAAACATTATATTTGTTTTATACAAGGGGTACCTGCGACATTTATGTCAAGGACGCGTTCAACTATTTAACTAACTAGTTGATAAGAACTTATACCATTCTAAGTGGGATCGGCACAACATGTTATAAACACGTTACATTTTTTGGCTACGTATTACGACCAGTCGCCTGCTTGACGCCAACTTATCTTAGTCGTATTTTACGACACCTCGGTAAGAAATGAATGTGGTCTATTGTACTCAACCAGATACCAGACGGTTGTTCGACTTACCTTAGTCAACTTTTACGACACCTCCGTAAGAAAGAGGGTGGGCTATTCTACTTAACCGGATACCATACGGCGGGTCGACTTACCTTAGTCACCTTTTACGTCACTTGGTAAGAAATGAGCGTGGTTTATTCTTTTCAGACGAATGGCATACGACAACTATTTCTAATAGTGTTGGTTGGTCAGAATGAAAAACATACACTAAGGAAGTTGAGCTAAAGTGTTTGTGTGTTTTGCACCAAAGCGACCGTCGTTTATAAGCAAAGTTTCATAAACTAAATATTAGCTTAGAACATTTGTTACCAGTCGTAACTACCAATTAAACCGCAGCTGAGACGGGTTATTAATCCGCATTCCCACTATAAATTGCAGTCGGTTCATTTAGGAAACTTCGTGCGCCTAGTTAAGCATAGCAATGTATGAATTTAACTTAATAACAAGGGACTACCAAATATCGCAGGTATTCTTTATTAGTGATATTATAATATACATACATATAAGCTTATTTTATGTCATTAACCTCCTGCCCTTAACCTCGGTTAGGAAGAGGATGGTCTATTCTACTCAACCGAATACGACACGGTAAGCCACAACCTTAATCGCCTTTTACTGAGACTGGCTCGTTGGCGCAGTGGGTAGTGACCCTGCCTTCGGCTCCACGGGTGGCGGGTTCGATTCCCGCCGAGGGCCAACATTTTCTTTAAACGAATTTGTTGGTCTTTGAGCCTGGGTGTATATTTGTATTTAAGTATGTATTTAAAAATATAAGTATACCAATTGTCTGTCTACCATAACACAAGTATTAAGTAACTTACTTTGGGGACGGACGACCGTGTGTGTAAGTGTCCCATATATTTATTTATATTTATCTTACAATACCTCTGTAAAAAATGAGGGTGGTATATTCTACGCAGCTACCACACGGCTAATATAAGCTTATTTTATATATTAAATATAATTAGTGTCTATAAAAATATAGGCATAACTCTACGAAGGCTCGCGAGGTGTTAATGAAAATGTTTAATGAAAATTACTATTTTTTTAAAAATTATTCTTTAATAATGATTTGATGTAACTAATATTTATTTTACAACATCATAAAGTAAGTAAGTAACGGCCTGATACTATCCCACTGCTGGGCATAGGCCTCTTCGCTCCGTTTTTTTTTGGAGAGAAGGATTTGAGCTAAGACCTACCACGCTGCTCCAATGCGGATTGGTAGGTTACACATATCCCCAGAATTCTTTAGAGATATGCAGGTTTCCTCACGATGTTTTCCTTCACCGAAAAGCGTGTGATAAATTGCAATCAACATAATTATGCAATTAAATAATTGCATTATTATATAATTATATAATTGCAATCAACATAATATGATGTGAAATATTTAATTTTGGTACAGATTAACGATACGTAATATATTTTTATCATTACCAATTTAATTCAAGTAAGATAAAGTTTAAAAAGTACATTGTTCAAACATAGACATTGTAGAACATAGACTAATAATTCAAAACTATTTGCATTTCTATAATCAAGCGCATAATTCTTAAGTAACGTAAACCTAACCTAACCTCTAATATTTACAGTATTTTCAACTGCCCTATAAATTGTCTAGATAGCTGTATCTAACAAGTTAGCACTGGATAAATTATAGCTCTGTTTTCACGTGACGTAAACGTTAGTCCGAACAAATAAAGTTTTAAATTTAGTTCAACTTAGAATGTCTTCGGGCGGTGCGGTCGCTTAAATTTTTAAAGCCTCTGAGATATGTGAACGCTTTTGTTTATCTACGGCTAGCACTAAACAAATTTTATTTTATTTATTTATTTATTAAAATAGGAAGCCAACGGTGTACGGGGTATACAATATAACATTTAAATTTTTAACATTTCTTCAATCTTAGTATTGCTACCCCGTACATCACACTTATAGGCTAACTCATCATGTTATTATAAAAAATTAAAAACAGTGCATAAAAAAGTAAATTTAGAAAGTAAAGAAAATAACTTAATTATTACATAAACGAAACATACAAAATACTACTAACTAACAAAAAAAAACAAAAATTTATATAATTTTAGAATTTTAAAATTTAACCTTTCTTTTCTTATTATGAAAACATTTTTTTATCCTGAATTTAAATTTATTGCCAGAGTCTCTAAATATATCAATATTAGCTTCTATAAAAACGCTATTGTACAATTTAACACACCTATACATAGGAGATGCCGTGCCTATATTTGTTTTACAAAATCTAGCTTTAAATGTTTGTTTATTTTTAACTTGAGGTCTTGCATTACATCTTGGTACTGACAGTGAAACCTTTGCTAATTATTTTGGACAGTCAATTTCTCCATTAATTAATTTATGTAAATGTCATCACTCTGTACTGTACAATTAAATGTAACTACTTGGGTGACTGAGCCTTTCTTGGTAGAAATAAAAAAAATAAAAAAGCAAAAAAATTATGGTGAAATTTGGGGTTTCATCCCGGGTATTTCGAATGCTATATCTTATTCTCCGTCTATCCCGCAATGAGCTTTACAACTTCCTTTTCTATTTAATTTAAATTTTTAGCAATTTTTCAATGCCTGAATACAAGGATAAAACGACTTTTTTTTTAATGATACCTAGTTAAATCGATTATCGCCCCGAAACCCTTTACATAATTAGTTTCATGAAAAAGATTGAAGCAGTTTCCGAAATTCAGAATATAAAGTGTGATCTAAGTAGAGATTCCTTTTTTCAATAGCCTATTTTGGGGATATGTAAAGTCTAAAAATTTTACGCCGTGTGGTATCCGGCTGAATAGAATAGTACCACCCTCATTTCTTACCGAAGTGTCATAAAAGGCGTCTAAGGCAAGTTGACCCAACGTATGGTATCCGGTTGAGTAAAATATACCACACTCTTTCTTACCGAGGAGTCGTAAAATACGACTAAGGTAAGTTGACGTCAGGCAGGCGGCCGGTCATAAAATACGTAGCCAAATCATATGAAAACATGTTTGTGACATGTTGTGCCGACCCCACTTAGAGTGGGATAAGGGCAGGAGGATGATGAGGATGGTGTAAAGTCTAAAGTTTATGCAGATGCAGAGCATATTTTGCTCAATTCGAAAATTGGACTCGCCGCGGCCAACATTTAAAAGACATAATCCTCAAAAAATAAATGCCATAGAATGTTCTTTCAAATAATAATAAATATTACCCATTAAATTTGAATTTTCTGTTTTTTTCTTTAAAAAAGTAAGGAACCTCGAAATGATTCATCCTATATATGCATACAAGATTAGCTCATTTAAATATTAAAGATTAATATATAAAAATAAAGTAGGACAACTACATGGGAATAACAAAAAAACAATAGAATATTATATGTAACTTGAAATCGGTACAAGACTAGTAACCAAGAACATGAATTTTATAGAAGACAATCGTGTGATTGGAAATGTCGACACGCAAAGGGCATCATGCAAAGAGTTACTTTCTAAAGGAGTATTTAGTATTAGAAAGTTATGTCTTTATATTGAAATAACCTTTCTTGTTTTTCTCAGTTCTTTCTCTCAGTCTATATTCTACTCAGACGGATACAACGCGGCGGGTCGACTTATTTTAGTCGTCTTTTAAGACGCCTCGGTAGGAAATGAGGGTAGTCTATTCTATTCAGCCGGATACCATGAAAATGGTATTGAAATAAGGATTACAATGTATCTAATTTATTGAATTAGGTCACTTTAATACTGAAACTTCCGTCTAACTATTCAAAATTGACACTATATTACTTTAGTTGATTTTTTTTGCGGATATCGCAAATTATTTTGTGAAGAAGGTTAAAATGTATGATTTATTACAGTTCAGCGTGAATTTGTTTACCCTATATGCTACTCATAATAAGTATTATTTCCAAATTTCGATGATGAAAAAATATAAGACAAACTTTGTCATTTTTTTGAATTAAAAGAGTTAATCTCGGAAACGGCTCCAACGATTTTCTTGAAATTCAGCATGAAGGGGGTTTTGGGTGCGGAAAAATCGCTAGGTTTCATTTTAAAAAAATGTTGTTCCATCCCTGTTTTTTGGCACTGAAAAAATGCTAAAATATAGAATTGAATGCAAATGATTCTATATGATTTTTTTTATTAATTGCTATTTTTATCTTTTATATTTATTTACAGCAAAAATGTACAAGTTATATCTATCTTAAATTACTAACACGCTAGGACTATACAAATCATGCCCACGTGGAATGGTCCCAAGAATTCTGGCAGCGTTTCCTCGCTGGATCGCTAAGCTGATTCTTTGTGCGAAAAAGGAGCCAGCCAGTAATTTTTTATCTTTTAACAAATTACAAGCAAGACTCGGTCACACAGTTACTAATATTAGCATGAATTAATAATCTCGTTCTCACATCAAATGGCCGCTCCCAAGTATAACATAAAAGTGACTATAATCTAAGTGATGTTACCAAAGTGCTCGCTGTAAACATGTGCACACCGGAGATTGATGACTGCAGCAAGGCGGGGCAACTGTGCAACATAAAATACAGAATAATCCGTAACGTGCTGCAATGTGTGTTTTTGCGTCCACTCACGCTTGCATTAACAATATGACATTTAGTAATACTTACCTAACGACTTTTAGATATATACATAGAGTCATTATACTAAAGTATTATAACTCTATTACGGATTATTTCTTTTAATAGAAACACGGAATAATACGAAACATTTAGTGTGTATGTGTATTTTTGTTTCAATGTGTATTTTTGCGTCCACTCACGCTGATATTAATAATATGACATTTAGTAATACTTACCTCACGAGTATGTAGACCACGGAGTTGACACAAACAACGTTGAAAGTTTTTTAAGGTGTAATATATACATAGTGTCATTATACAAACTATAATAACTCTATCACTTATTATTTCTTTTAATAGGAATACGGAATAACAGATAATGTACTGCAATGTGTGTTTTTGCGTCCACTCACGTTGGCATTAACTATATGGCATTTGTAGAGCATGAGATGTATGAGCTTGTAGACCTAAGTAAATCTTGAGATCTGTCGAGGAGATCTGAAAACTTTCTTTAATGTCAAATTACTTCTTCAATGAGTTAAATTAAATGAACTCAATGAATGACAAATTTTTGGGACTTTATTTTATACTATGTTTAGATTAGTATACTAATTTCAGTTCCTTGTTTACGTTTAAAAATATTTTCTACTTTTTCTACGTTATTGTAAACGATCCCTATGAAGCCGGACAGTGCCTTTTGAAACTTATGAAATTTTTATGAAGCTCGGAAAACTATTCTTAGTCTGTTTGAAAGCATAACCTATATCACGGAATCAATGTATTCAATTATTGACGTATCGAGGTAAGTTGAAATAATGAAAGAGTGGATTTTTATATTAGCCGTGATGGCTTAACTATGAAACTTGATTCTTACCAAAGATTTATGGGTTCAAATCCTGTTCAAAATCAGGCCACGTAAGAGTTTTTTTTATAATAAATTATTAATGCTTATTTCTATACTATCTGTACTCGCGGCTTTTCCTGAATGGAAATCAGGGTGTCACATAGTATTTTCACTGTATTTTCCGACCTTACGGCAGCTCTAGGTTAGAAACCTATATGTTACTCCAAAATCATTCAATCATTCATCGAAATCGGCTAAGCCGTCCTCGAGAACTATTAACTTAAACCATCTTCACAAATAGCCGTACAAAAATCCATTCGGTGGATTTTGAGAAAAATAATCACACAGTTAGCTAAGTTAGTATCAGAAAGTTGTTTACTTCACTTCACTTACTTCACTTTACATATCATTATTCACAATAAACGTATAAACTTCACTTTACATATCATTATTCACAATAAATGTCTTTAATTCAGTCTGCGTATATAACGTAATATAACGTTAAATTGTAAAGTAAATCGCTAAAGAATTTTTCCAGAAATTAAGAGATAATATTTAAGAAAATTCTCTCTAAGGAAAATCTTTATCACTCTTTGATCCGCTTCATAACTGATACGTTTTAAAATTATATTACAAATTTTCAACGAACAGGAAATTAAAACACTATAACGTTATGAAAGAATTTCAATTATTGCTTTGCGACAGCAATGTGAGGGCGTGCGATCATTTTCATTAGCGAAATACTTTGAATTCTCGTCTAAATTTCTGCAGATATTAAAGCTAGCCTTATTATAAAGTAGTATGCATATTTTTTTCTTTTTATGATTTTATAAAGACATTGTCAGTATTAGATAATATATACTCGTAATAAGATCGCTCGACGATACATAATTGCTATTTTATTTTTGTTTATTGACCAACCAACATTCACATTATTAATACTATAAAACACTCTAAAAACTACGCCGTGTGGTATCCGGTTGAGTAGAATACACTCTTCTTTCTTACCGAGGTGTTGTAAAATACGATTAAGGTATGTTGACGTCAGGAAGGCGGCTGGTGGTAAAATACTTAGCCAAATCATGCCAAATCATTTCTAACATGTTGTGCCACTTAGAAAGGGCAGGAGAAACACGGGCATCATAGAAATATCGTTAATTGAGTTAAATACAAAAAAAAACTACCATCATTCCAAGAATGCTTTCGATGACGCCGTGTCGGCAAGGAAACGAGAGTAATGCCATAATATGGCTGTTAGCTACAACCTCCTCAAATGAAAATTAAAAAAAAAGATAGTAGTTGAAAAATCCAAAACAAACCGAGGTGTCGTAAAAGGCGACTAAGGTAAGCTGACGTCAGGCAGGCGACCGGTCATAAAATACCTAGCCAAATCATAGTCCAACATGTTTATAACATGTTATGCCTACCCCTTAGAGTAGGATAAGGGCAGGAAAATGATGATAATGATAAAAATCCAAAAAAAACCTATATATTAACAAAAGGACGAGAGCGAAGGTTGTAGCATAGAGACGTAAAGATAGCTAGCTGGGTGAGTTGAGGTGACGGGCGGAGAGGTGCGGTGCGACGTGGAGAAGAGAGTAGTAGCATTTGACGTAGTCGTGATTTGTGTGCGGAGTTGACAAGTTATTAAAAATAATATATTGGTTGACTTTATAGAAAATCTTTTCTTACATTTTGAATAAATATAAAAGAAAAATAGCGTTGTAATTATATTCAAGTTGTACCAGCAGCTTCGCTCGCATGGAAATCAGTGTCAATATTTTTTTCCCGAATTGAAATTTTGAAAAAAAAATAGTTGTCGTGAGTTAATTATAGGAGATTTTCAATAACTTTCATCGTTTAATTAGCACGCAAGGGGAAGCCTTAAGTTTTGCTATTTTTTTAATATTAATTGTTGCTCCTCTCATAGTTATCTAAGCGTGATGTTATATAGTCTATAGCCTTTTTCGGTAATTGGACTATCTTACACTCAAAGAATTTTTCCAATCGGTCTAGTAGTTACTGAGAATAACGCGATCAAACAAACTCTTCAATTTTATATATTAGTATAGATTAAACCATATATAAAAGAGCCGTAACCAACATATATGAATACGGAAAAACTGAATAAAAAAATATTAAAAAATTTCTAATAAAAAAATCAACCATCGAAGTGAACATAAATCATATCAATACGAGAATCTATTCACAATTGAATGGACATTCATTTGCTCATTCATTAAATCCATTCCATATTCTACGGTTGCAGTTGATCTGATATTGCGATAAATTCTGAATAAGACTCTACCTTCAGAATTAACTAGATTTTTATGTTGTTAATACAACTTATATTTTTATTTTATTTATTTAAAAGCGATTAACATAAAATATTTTGTATTTTTTATAGTATATTTCTGATATAATAAAAAATTATAAAGCGACTAAGTTCAGTTTTTGTTTAATTTAATAAACCAAAGTGGACGATCTAACAGTTCACTTGACTCAGTAATGGACGAGAGGCAGCATCGACGTCACATCCACCAGTAAATTCAAATAAAAAATTTATTTATTCTTATTATTCAAATACACTTGTAAACAAGTGGTTTTGAATTGTCAACTCTACTGCTGCTCCTGTACCGCTGGTTCGGAAAGCTGTTCCTACCGAGAAGACCTCGCAAACTTGGCGGTTGCTCTTTTAAAAATATAATTCTTCTCACTTGACTTGTTACATTTAGTCTTGTACAGGATCGAAGAGTACCTATGTCGGATCAAAACACAGTGTTACCAACGTATTTCGTTAAACCAACAGAATATCACTTATGCCACGACATCATTTTCTGTAATTATTCAATTTGTAATGCGGAATTTAGCGGATTTGTTTATTTAGTACCTGGTTGACCGGTAATTTTTTACAAAATAAAAAAAAAATTAAATAAAAAATAATAGGGTAGTTGGGATTCGATCCTAGGTATGTACATTTCTCATTTAAATATTAAAGATAAAGAAGTTACCTATTAAAAATATCTAGAGTCCAGTTTTATTTGTTTGTTGCGGTCTTGTCTAATTAATGTAAACCCGTATTGCGAACTTTGTATTTAAATTGCGAATGTTAAAGACAGCTGTGGAAAAAGTTGAATGGAGAGTTTTAGTAAACACAAGTTGGTTAGGTTTCAAAACTGTCCACACCAAAGAGAAAATAGTAATTCATTTAGTCCATGTACTGAGATCGTTTGCGTTTTTAATTAAAATATGAATGAATATATTAAAAAGAAAGGGGTCAGAGAGCTACTTATACCTATACATATAAAGGAAGAATGTGATATTCAATAGGCGAATGTCATAGTAGGCTACTAAAGTAGGCAAGTAGCGGCCTGTTACTATGCCACTGCTGAGAATAGGCCTCTTCTCTCCGTTTTTGGAGAGAAGGTTTGGAGCTAAAACCTACCACGCTGCTCCAGTGCGGGTTGGTAGGTTACACATATCTCCAGAATTCTATAAAGATATGCAGGTTTCCTTACGATGTTTTCCTTCACCGAAAAGTGTGTGATAAATTGCAATTATCAATTAGACACATAAGTTTTAACAGAAAAACTCATTGGTGTCTGCCCGGGTTTGAACCCGTGACCTCAAAGTAGGCAAGCCAGCCTAGAATGTAGATTATACAATAAAGAAAAATAAAGAGAATAATAATAATAAATGAGGTAGCTATGTCCACGCATTCTTAACATCTAAATAATCCTCAATAGTATAAGTAGGCTTTCAGTATTAGCCTTTTTTATAGTGTTTTAAACTGTAATGGCAAACATTTACAGTTAAAGTTAGCTATACCTAATTTATTTTCGATCTACTTAAATATATAAAGTGTACTTTCAAAACAAAAATTTGTAACCATTTTGTAGGCAGTAGAGTTAACGATTCAAAAGAGCTTATTTACAAGTTTGTTTGAATAAAGAATATTATGAATTTGAATTTCTATTAATAAAAATAATATATCCATAATCTTTTCATAACATTCTAACAGAAATGATTTAAATCAATGAACAATTGAATGTCCGTTCAGGCATGAGGATATTCGTGTTGATACGGTGAATGTTCACATATGAACTTTTTGTTTTATCCTGAAATGTAATCCGAACAAATGATTTGATTTCGTACATGCTACATTCATGTAAGCTTCACCGGACACCTTTAGAAAGGAAATGTATACAACGATTCTGATATATTATGTTACCGCACGATTAATAGGAGACTAAGGAATGCGTCACATCTAGTGATGTATATTAAATTACAATCAATATTTATATCAAGTGCTATAGTTATGACCTATTGCATCTTTAAATAAGATACTCTTTTGACATAATTATTTAGGCGCCAGCGATTGTGGCTTAAAGTTGTTAGAAATGGAAATAGTAAAATGTCTTGTCTTTAGTTATTTAATACTAAAACGCGGTAATCACGTGACCAAGCAAAGGAGGGACTTAATAGTTGTCTATAAAATAGCCGAGATTGCCATAGGGAAAGAGTCTTGCTGTAAAGTTTAACTAGAACGGTTATTATACTGTTACGCTGCTGGATCGTGTCGTCATTGTACGATTATTAAATATCCACGTGTCTAAGTCATGTAACATGTCATGTAACATGTCTGAGGGAGTTCTGTTCCTGAAGTTAAACCGAGCTAGTGTTTAGTATTGGACCTCGCTTTTTCTGTCTCTTTTACAATTATATAGGTTTAGATAAAATAATAGAATAATAAAAATAGTCTCTCGAAAGAAAGACAAAGTCTGCTTCTCAACATATAGACGTCCACTGCTGGACATGTAGTATAGATAGTTAAACTCAGTAGTGCGCGCGACCCTATGTGTGGGTAAACCTTGTACATATACATTGACTTTGTGTGCGTGACACGGGTACGTATGCAAATACAATTATTTTACGGGTTACATGCGGGGTTCTTAAAAAAGAATGATTTTGTAATTTAATGTTTATTTATTCTGAACACTATTCTGAATCACCACTTGAAAAATTAAATGATGAATTTTCGAATTCACTGCTCTCACAAAGGTTAATTATTATGAATTCTGTCTCAAGGTCAAAATTTCGATAGTATTCTTCTTTCTTTTGTACATCTCGACAAGTATTACTCTTCATCCCTTCATCGATTTTACTTGAACGTTCATTTAGTTATAAGCTTCATTATTCCCGTCATATTTTTGTAAACATTATGCGTAGCAAAATATTTTTCAAAATTAAAAAAAAATATATTTTTTAAATTATTAAAAAAAAATTGTTTAAACTGGATCACTTAATTGTTCCAATATGTCACTCGCTTTTTTTTCAGAAATTCGTAAATCTTAGGAATAGTTTCTCGAGTCTAAAACAATAATACGTAAAATTTAACAAGGATATATATTTTTATACCTGTAGGTGCTCTCTAAGCGATCTCCACACCAGTTTAAAGTCGTCAGTTTACCCCGTAGGGAGTAAACCTTGTATTGAATTTTAATCTATGAATTTTTATTATTATTTAATACATTAGAATAAGAAACTCTGAAAAAACCATAGCGTTGCGATGTTATGAATGCAGTATTGCCATGCATTGCCAAGTTATACCACAACATTATGTCGGGCGACATTCTTGCGAATTTCCTTTAGCACTTTTAGCTGTGTGTGTTGCCAACTTTTAAAAGGATTGCTTTGCCTTCGATTTATATTTCAGTGAGTGTTTGGAAGCTGACCCCATTCTATTAATCATTTTACATCCGAATCTTTCGGATACATAACAAACAATTCAAAGGATATCGACAAAACTAGGTTAGGTAACAGAAGCCCTATCTATAGCCACAATAGTAGAATATTCATATTTCCTAAGAAAAAGCACGATAACATTATCAATTTCAACGAACAAAATGGTGAAATTCAAATTATTAGTAAACTTGTAAACGAGTGCTTTTTGAATCGTCAACTCTAATGCTGGTTTGAAAAGCTGCTCCTACCAAGAAGAGCCATCAAGAAACTCGGCGGTTGCTCCTTTAAAAGTATAATTATTACTAATCGTGTCAAGGTTTGGAACCTTTTTTGGGCCGCGCGTTACCATTAGGCTGTCACAGCTTTGCATTTGACAGATCAAAACACCTATTCAGAATTCAAAAACCAATCAATTCTGAATCCAAATTCCTATTCAGAATTCAAAAAACTAATCAATTCTAAATCAAAATACCTGTTCAGAATTCAAAAACCAATCAATTCTGAATCAAAATACCTATTCAGAATTCAAAAACCAATTCAGGGATAAAGCGAGATTTTTTAAAAATAAAACCTAGATAGCTATATGATTTTTCATGCTGAATTAAAGGAAAACCGTTGGAGCCGTTTCCTAAATTCCGAAAATATATATATATATATATATACATACAAGATTAACTCATTTGAATATTAAAGAAAGATAAACACAAGCGTATTATTCAAGCAAAAAAGCTTTACGTCCCCAAAGTTTTCATGTCATGCAAGTTTGCGACAATATGTTATGATGCGACGTTATCTCGATGCCACAACATTATGTCGGGCGCCCATCTTCCGTTTAACACTCTAAGCCATTTTGCTTGCCAAATTTTAACAGGATTGTTTAGGGTTTGGCACCCGTATTATGTAAGTCTATTCTGCTTTACAGGCGTTTTCCAACCGAATCTGTTAATTATTGAGATGTTCGTGAAAGTTTATAGAAACTTGTTATTTTGTTTAAACAGATTTTTTTAATTTTTTGCCTTGTGGTATCCGGCTGAGTAGAACAGACCACCCTCATTCTTTACCGAGGTGTCGTAAAAGGCGACTAAGGTAAGTAGACCTGCAGTGTGGTATCCGAGTGAGTAGAATAGACCACCCTCATTTCTTACCAAGATGACCAAGGTGAATCATGTGACCAAAGGAGTGTTAAATATGGATGTGAATGTGACTTCAGGGAAACCTAAAAAGAGCTGGTTGGATTGTGTAAACACTTAAAGAGAGATTAGAACAAGATAATGATGATGTTACTCTACCTTCAGTAATTTGTGAAAATAAAACTTAGAATTTTGAATAATGAGTAGATAATGCTATGATGGGCAAAATGCGATGACCATAGCTCACTAAAAATTAGAACATCTTCTTTATCGCAAATACATACTTCTTATATAATAAAATATTAAATAAATATTTTAAAGGGTAAAATTTTTTGAAAACCTTTACAACTATGGTATGGGATAGTTTATCTCAATTATGATTATGCATATTGCGTCAACTGGTAAAAAATCTACTTTATCCTTTGCTTTTAAAAATCCTCTAATCCGGCCAAGAATTTAAATTTAGGTATCGTTGGATAATACTCGTGCCAAGAAGCTAAAAAGTGTTCCAATCCTTTCGAGCGCTGATAATTTTGACATATAATCTGGTTAGATAGTCCTATATGCTACTGAACGTAAATGCCAGCAAATAGCGCTTAAAAAAGGGCACAGCTAGCAAGAATATAAAGTTTTTTTTTAATAAAATTACAGTTATAATAAAATTATAAAAAAGGAATATATCAATCTTCATTAATATAGACGATTGCTTCATCAGGATGAAGGATTCATTCAGGATGAACTCAATCCAAACATCAAAATAAGGACATCTCATCTAATTATAGTCTTGAGACTGATTTTAGATAGAAAAAGTAGGTATAAAAAAAAAGATATTATCCTTATGACATTAAATACACTATACTAACAGTGTTGTACGAAAGAATTTGTCGCTCAATTTATACTGCGCTGTTTGCCATTTTCTTCTTCTAGTGGTATCCAGTATATTAATATGTTATTATTCTATGTTATTGGTATGTTATTGTTCTATTATGTTATGCGGTAAGGTTAGTTTTAAACTCTAAATATAAAATGGCGCCACACTTTTTAAAATTCTATGTATTTGTAAATCAAAAAATATACATTGCAATTCAATTCTAATCAAATTTCATTTCATTCCACTTCACGTCTCTCTGATCCAATTTATAAATTCTGTTCTGATATTTGCTTTTAAAAGTTGTCAATTTGCAGAAACATCGATGGGTTTTTATTCGATTTTTTAGTATTTGTCGGTTTTGATTTGTCCGGTTTTTTATGAGTGTTCATTTCTTAAATTATAAAAACATTTTTAATAAATTATTAATATGTGCTATAACAAATTTTAAGAAGAAGTAAAACTTATTGATATGTGGTTGAACAAGTTTGGGTATAGAAATTAAAAAAACATTCAAACATTAGAATAAAAGAATGGTGTAATATTCTTAACTACTTGAAATTAAATATTAAAAAAAAACTTTGTAACATGAAGATTGAGTTAGCTCATTTTAGTTAATTAAATGGAACTATGTAGATCGGAACATACAACAACAAAATGCGTAAAACTTGAAATAAAAAAAATTGTATTAAAATTTGTTGCAAAAATATAGTTACATTAAATGATTGATTTCTACTCATAAAAACTTGAAAAAGGAAATATTTTTTAAAATTACTTGTATTAAAAAAAATCTTTTTATTGTCAAATTCAATAATCACGAAACATCTTTTGTCTCAGAGTAATAAGAGATTTACACCATCTTGAGACGAGTTGACAGGCAAAAACCCGGGAGACGCCAAAATAACGTACATATAATATATTGTTATTTATCATGTTTTAACTTTGTTTGCGTTCAGAAATGTGGAATTTTTAAGTAATATTAATGTTTATAAACATTGCCATAACTTATTAGTTTAAAAGAGGAAAAAAGTCGAAAGACGGCGTAAAAAAATCTGTGCATTACAGCCACTTTTTAATTTTTTCGTAATACTGTATTTGAATATTTAAATGAACATATCAAGTAACTACGTTAGTTATCGATGAAGGCATTCACAGATTATAATAGAGTACCTGGATGACCGAGCTTTGCTCGGTATTTAAAAAAAAAATAAGAAACTTAAAAAAAAAGAAAAAATAATTGGGTAGGTAGGGCTCAATCCTACGTATTTACATTTCTTGAAACCGCCCGTTTCCCGAATAAGCTACGCTGACTTGACAATTTAGGGCAAAAATAGCGTTTTATATACAAATGTTAGTATTTTTTCATGCCCAAAAACAGGGATAAAACGATTTTTTTTAAATAAAACCTAGCTAGATCGATTTTTCTCCTGCATAACCTACATGGTGAATTTCAGGAAAATCGTTGGAGCCGTTTCCTAGGTTAACCCACTTTAACCATTTTTTTGGTTATCAAAATACTATATTACGGTTTTAATCTTACCACGCGGGCAATTGCTAGTTATATTCACTATTATAATTTATAGAATTAGGCGTTACTTGAGGAGTACAAAACTAATGAAAATATTATTTTGCTATAATCCGCGATAAACTATACTACTAAAACTATAAACTAAAACAAAAAAAAAATTAAAACTAGAAATTAAAATTATACTAAAACTATTAACGATAGATTGATCAATTTTTTTTTATTTAAAGCAAAAATGTACAAGTTATATCTATCTTAAATTACTTACACGCTAGGACTATACAAATCATGCTTAAATGGAATAGTCCCAAGAATGCTGGCAGCGTTTCCGCACTGATCAATTTATTTCCATTCTTCTTCGTCAAATGGACGTCCACTGCTGGACAAAGGTCTTTTTCAAACCCTACGATCTTGTGCCGCTTTGCGCCAGCTCACAGCGACCTTATATTCATTTGTCTGACTAAAAATTCAACCTCTAATTGAAATGTATTAAGTTTAGTGCAATTTGCGCGATCATTATGCGTCGGTAAATTACAGAGCAATTACGCCTAAGACAATTTTTAACGACACCTGAACATGCAAACATTTGAGGTGAATTAAAAGAAGTATGGAACAAGTAACACGCGCTAGCGATTTAGCTGGTTTTAGGAGGTATGGTTGTGTTTTAAGAGCTTTTATTAAATTTGCCGTGTATGTATGTGAAGGTCGAATCTTGCAAGTTAAATTTAACCCACTTCCCTATGTCCAATTGAGCTGTAATTTTACATACTGGTCTAGTCCTGATGACAATGCATGTCCTAAAGTTGCTGTCAGTATTAGCTCCAGATAAGGCAACCCCTTAACGATCTTGAACTTAATATATCAAGGAACGCTATAGGCTATATAACATCACGCTAAGATGAATAGGAGAGGAGCAGCAATAAAAATCATGTATTACAAAATTGTTCCCTTTTAAAAGTTCTAAATAAAAGTCCGCGACAGCATATGTCTAGGTTTTAAGGTTAACCCACTTTAAGCATTTCTTAATTATTCCACGCGGGCAGAACCGCTGGCGATTGCTGTCAATTATAAAGGTGCAAAGAAATTACCAAAACCCAGCGAACTACCAGTAAACGAGACATTCTCTCATGAATTGAATCACATTTCTGTAATTGGATAGAACTCTACTGGCCACGGGTAAAGCCGGCTTTAATTGCAGAAGCCAAGCCAAGATCTCCGAATCGCCAGCCGTGGCCGTCCCGTAATTACACCATGTACTAATTACATTTTATACGAATAATGTATAATATATGAAGAACGTATTTATTTAGTAACCACATTCGAATAAAACATTAATGTAATGACTATATTATTTTTCTATAATAATATTTTGTGCAAATCAGTGTAGTACTAAATGTAGAACGTATTAATTCATTAATGCTCCTTGAAAAGTATAAAATAATAATATAGGAAAAAAATGTGTGTGTGTGTTGCGTGCATGCGTGCGAAAGCGAGAGCGCGCGTGCGTGCGTGCGTGGGTGCGTGTGTTAGTGCGTGTGTGCATGCGTGCTAGCGTGCGTGCGTGCGAGTGTTTCTGTGTGTGTGAATAAGTACATTAAATTGTGAAATTTACGGTATCGTAAAATAATATATTTTGCGTTCTATTAAGTATGAAAGAAATAATAGTGTCACAATTACCTCTTTAAAAGTGAAAACATGTCCATTTTTTAGATATTTTTAGATAGTTTTTAGATTTTTAAGACCATTTGCAACCATTATAGAAAAAGACCAGAAGTGCGAGATTAACATGGTATGGACATATAATGAGGTGGGATGAAAATTATGTTAACAAAGGAATGTTAAATATGAATATGGATGGATATATGACTAGAGATATACCTAAAAATAGATGGTTGGATTGTGTGAAGTATGACATGCATATAAAAGGAGTAGCGCCAAAGTTGACGAATGAAAGGAGAAAATGTAAGCTAAAAACTTGTCGTTCCCACGAGTACCTTACGTAGAATAGGGTAAGGTCAGGAGAATATAAATTTTTAAGAACGGTATTTGGAATAATTAAATTTCTCGTTTCTATTTGCGATTTTTGAGGAAATATTCGTTCTAATTTCCCGGACTGTTTCGCTCTAGGCCAATTTCCATTAGCTCTATTTATAAAATATAGCGTCGTTCCCTTTAAATTTCGACGTAAATCTTTTAACATCAAATTAATTCAATAATTACTTCCATTAATTACCTTTGTTTCTGACATTTGGATAAAGTAAAATTGAAACGTCAAGATCAGCAAATAAAACCCTTAATCTACAATTATTTAAGAAAAAAAATAAAAGCCTTCATCTTTTTCAATTCAACCCTTTGAGAAATTTTAATTAAAATGAAAGAATAAAAACATACTTTCTTTTTTGTTAATTTAATTTAACGATTTCTTTTATTAACTTTGTTTACCTAAAAATGTTTGTTGTTAGGGTTGATTTATATATGGTTGGAAAATTGGGGTTGTTGTTGACATAGGGCGAAGGAAAATCTATACTAATATATAAAGCTGAAGAGTTTGTTTGTTTGTTTGTTTGTTTGTTTGTTTGTTTGAACGCGCTAATCTCAGGAACTACTAGATTTGAAAAATTCTTTGAGTGTAAGATAGTCCATTTATCAAAGAAGGCAATAGGCTATATAACATCACACTTTGATGAATAGGAGAGGAGCCGCAATTAAAAATGGTATGAAAACGGCAAAATTTAAAGCTTTCCTTGCGTGCGCTAAGTAAACGGTGATAGTTATTCAAAAATCATGTATTACAAAATTGTTCCCCTCTAAAAGTTCTAAATAAAAGTCTGCGATATTATATGTCCAGCTTTTAAGGTTAACCCCCTTTAACTATTTTTATGGTTAAAGTGCCTGAAATGTTTACATATTGTTTATATTTATAATAGAGTTGCCCACCAAAATATCCATGTAAAAATGAGAAAGAACAAAAAACATGTTGCAATGATAAACTTATTCTAAAATTAAAGCTAAGGTATATAATATTAATTAATAAAAATCTGTTACCAATTAAAAATTTGCGACCAAATAATGTAGTTTATTGTTGTGTACCATATATTTAATGAAACACACTCATGTATTAAGCTCATCATGTATTAATTAAGGTAAGCTGTGATGGCCTAGCGGTGCGGCCGTGTCAATCTCTAGAGACGATCATGGGTTCAAACCCGGGCAGACACCAATGAGTTTTTCTATTAAAACTTATGTGTCTAATTGATAATTGCAATTTATCACACGCTTTTCGGTGAAGGAAAACATCGTGAGGAAACCTGCATATCTCTAGAGAATCCTAGGGATATGTGTAACCTACCAATCCGCATTGGAGCAGCGTGGTAGGTCTTAGCTCCAACCCTTCTCTCCAAAAAATGGAGAGAGGAGGCCTATGCCCAGCAGTGGGATAGTAACAGGCCGTTACTTACTTTTTTTTACTTACTCATGTATTGCGTAGTTTTATAGGCAGAATATGCTTTTAATAAAACGCAAAACCGTCCAAATATTTGATAGGAATTTTGTATTGTCTAAATATTACGAAATAGAAAAGCTCTACCATAGAGATTTTACCATAAAAATGTGCGCGGTCACGTTATTTGAAAAATTTCAAATATCCTTATATTGAAAGCTTCGCCACAATCCACTATTTCTTTGGTCTAAACCGAAATCCCATTTTTACCATATCGTTAAAATCTTAAAAATTTTCTACAGCATTTTGCTCCAGTCCACAAGGTACGGAAAAGACAAACACAAAACTGATATACAAAGCCGTGTGGTATCCGGCTGAGTAGAATAGACCATTCTCATTTCATACCGAGGCTTCGTAAAAGGCGACTAAGGTATCTCGACCCGTCGTGTGGTATTCGATTGAGTGGTATAGACCACCCTTTTTCTTACCAAGGTGTCGTAAAAGGCGACTAAGGTAAATTGATCCGCCGTGTGGTATCCGACTGAGTGGAATAGACAACCCTTTTTCTTACCGAGATGTCGTAAAGGGCGACTAAGGTAAGTTGACCCGCCGTGTCGTATCCGGCTGAGTGGAACAGCCCGCTCTCGTTTCTTACAGAGGTGTCATAAAAGGCGACTGAGGTAAGTTGACGTCAAGTAGGCGGCTGGACGTAATATACGTAGCCAAATCATGTCACAACATGTTTATAACATGTTGTGTCGATCTCACTTAGAGTGGGCTAAAGGAGAATAATGAATAATGTAAATTTAGAGACTGGAATCGCCAAACATAAATTCGCACATACTGAAAGAATAAGTAATGCTTCCAGCAATAGCGGATATAGTTACTAGAAGACAAAGGAAACAATAAATTTGCTGTATCGATAGCCAATACCGTCTGGTTTTATGCACATTTTCCTATAAAATTCCCATATAAATCGCGACCAATACCCTGTCACTGGACTAAGGCATTTTACTTCGACACGTAGTTTATCGGACTATTTGTTTGAATCCACTATCATTGATGGATATTGGGTAATTTTATTTCACAAAGAATATTTTTGAATTTAAAACTATCTTGATTGATATTCATAATTAATGCAATCCCAACCGCTGCTCTTCGTCATCGGATGCTCAAATATGATAAAATAAGACGTAAGTATAGCCGGTTTCTATACATTAACTATGAAAGAATACTAGGTTGAACATAGGTTTAATAATATATATCCGCAGTGTGGCATGTATCCGGCTGAGTAGAATTGACCACTCTCATTTCTTACCGAGTTGTCGTAAAAGACTACTCAGGTAATTTGAAGTGCCGTGTGATATCCGGCTGAGTGGAACAGACAGCCCTCATTTCTTACCGAGATGTCGTAAAAGTCGACTAAGGTAGGTTGACCCGTAACCAAATCATATCACAACATGGTTAAAACATGTTGTGCCGACCCCACTTAAATAAATAAATAAATAATAATAAATATATGGGACACTTACACACGCGGTCGTACGTCCCCAAAGTAAGTAACTTAATACTTGTGTTATGGATGACAGACAACTGGTGAATATATACTTATATATTTTTTAAATACATACTTAAATACAAATATACACCCAGGCTCAAAGACCAACAAATTCATTTATAGAAAATGTTGGCCCTCGGCGGGAATCGAACCCGCGACCCGTGGAGCTGAAGGCAGGAACACTACCCACTGCACCAACGGGCCAGTCAAAAACAAAGCCAAGTCAAAAACTTAGAGTAGGATAATGGTATGAGAATGAGATGATTCTGTTTTAATCAAATACATTTGATTACTTGCAATGATTTTTTTCTAGTACTCAGACAAAATGAAACAGCACTAACACAAATTAATTAAACGTTTTAAACCTTTGTAGACAAAGTAGGTGACAAGATGAAATGAAAAGAATAAAAATTAAAGTGAAATCCACTACGATCTCTTTATAGCTTCTGACAACGACACTAGGAAGTCTAAGTACAAAGTTTTACCTGGCGTTTAGTTTGCCAGACAACTTAGCAGGCAGACATTGGAATGCTTTTACGGCTACGCTTCGATGTCTTCGCGATAAATTGACATAGGAAAGTGAACGGACACTGGCTACGGACAGAATGGAAGACAATAATAAATCATTTCGTGAATCTTTTAATTTTTATTATTTTTATTGTAACCGCTTTAACTTAAATGTCAAAATAACTAAATAATAAGTTTATTATAGGCTAACCGTTTAACTCAGTCCTCGCGTGCGGAAGCAAAACCCGTACGCCGAGTATTAGCCTATAAATATTGTTTATATTGAAAGTTTGATCTTGAAATCAATATTGATTAGATTTATATTTTTCATTCCACACTTTACATATAATGTATGTTACCACATATAGTAAACTAAGTAAACTAAGCAGAAATTACAAGTAAATCTACAAGTTTTAATAATAGTGAATTGACAATAGATGGCACCAGTCAATTAGATAATATACAAAAAACGTTTATATATAAATTAATTATGGTTTAGTGAATTGCAGTTTGTAATTATAAAACAAGCGGAAATAATAATATATAATAATATTTTTTTTTATTTACAACAAAAATGTACAAGTTATATCTATCTTAAATTACTTACATGCTAGGACTATACAAATCATGCCTACGCCGAATGGTCCCAAGAATGCTGGCAGCGTTTCCGCGCTG
The DNA here is from genome assembly GCA_029227775.1 of Morpho helenor. Lineage (NCBI taxonomy): Eukaryota > Metazoa > Arthropoda > Insecta > Lepidoptera > Nymphalidae > Morpho > Morpho helenor. The sequence continues at coordinate 11,682,355 of JARGCU010000006.1, forward strand.
AATCGCTAAGCTGATTCTTTATGCGAAAAAGGAGCTAGCCCCCTTGTCACCTGAAGAGACAATTAACAGGGGTGCTAAAACGGAAAGTGATAGAATAACTTAAAACCTAGCATCAGCTAACTCAGTTCTTAATTTACCTATTATATCGTCTAACTAGTTAGTATGATATATACTTCAAAGTTTTAATCACATACTGATAACGCTTTCAAATCATGTTCAAACTAAACCAATTTTGGTAGCAGAGCGGTTAACTTTACATACTCAAACACTTTATGTACCTGTAGTTTTAATTAATTCAACGGTATTAGTGAGCTTTTCCTAACTGCCCTGATACAAGCATTGCATGTGTAATAGAACCAAATAGTTTGAAATTTCACAAAATTGGGTTGATGTTGCGTAAAATGCTGAAATCTTATGCTTGCTGAATTATTTCAATCAAAAAACAGCAGATACGTGAAAGAAAAAAGTAATGTAAAGTAACGGCCTGTTACAATCCCACTGCTGGCCATAGGCCTCCCCTCTCTGTTCCTGGAGAGAAGGGTGGGAGCTAAGACCTACCACGCACTTCCAATGCGGAATGGTAGGTTACACATATCCCCAGTTTTCCTTAGAGATATGCAGGTTTCTTCACGATGATTTCCTTCACCGAAAAGCGCATGATAAATTGCAATTATCAATTAGACACATAAGTTTTAATAGAAAAACTCATTGGTGCCTGCCGGGGTTAGAACTCGTGATCCTCTCGAAAGAGTCGCATGGTCACACCGCTGGGCTATCACAGCTTTAAAGAAAAAAAAAAAAAGAAAAGGAAAAAGTTACTGATAAATTTAAATGATGTGGCAATGGGCAAGGCAAGAACCGATGAGATTAAGCTACGGCGTTTTTTAGCAACCATAAATAAACGAAAGACGGAGTACCTCGGTCCAATTCTTAGACATGAGAGATTCAGATCACTTCAAAATTCAAAATTCAAAATATTCTTTATTCAAATAAACTTATAAACAAGTGCTTTTGAATCATAATATCATTGATTCAAGTTCTTCTTCTTCAAGTCATAATATCATTCTCCTGCGTTTATCCTACTATAAGTGGGGTCGGCACAACTTGCTATAAACATGTTGCCGCCTACCTGATGCTAACTTATCTTAGTCCTCGGTAAGAAAGAGGTTGGTCTGTTCTACTCAGCCGGATACCACATGACGAGTCAACTTACCTTAGTCGCCTTTTACGAAACCTCGGTAAGAAATTAGGTAATTATTCTACTCAGCGGGATACCACACGGTGACGTCAACTCATAATAATGGGTAAAATTAAAAGGAAGACGCGTGCGAACCTCGGAAAAAGTCATGGTTGGGAAACAAGGCAAATATTGGGAAACAACCATGTCTTTTATAAAAAATGGATGTATGGATGAGAGATAACATCCAATTAGTATGAAATCTTCGTGATCGAGTTTATGAAAACTTAAATTTTTAATGCCAATTTTGGACATAACTTTTAATGGAATTTCATTTTTAATTCAAAGGCATCTGCCAAAGATTTATACCCGCATATGTTACAAACACAATTTTTCCCATTCTACGGATACCCCTTTTTACCCTTCCGGGAGTTAAATTGAAAAAGTTCGGTCCCATAGACCCTATAGTTATGGAATGGCATTCATCCATGTTGATTTATTTAGCTTAAACTTTGGATATTAATATTTGTCATTAATTTTAGCAAACTTTAGTTATACCCTTGTGACAGCGGATGTCAGATAAATTTCCAACCGGATCTATGTCCTTACTTGATGTGATAGTGATATTTTGTTTTACTTTATAACTAACCGGACGTTAATATCATTGGCATACCTTAACCTAATTTCAACCCTAGTAGACAACAAAGTTAAAATTATCGCTAATAAAGTTATGATACTGTTTTCCTTTTGGCTAATAATAATAACACCTGGGTTGGATATCAATATAAATCATTTACAACATGTTTCAAATAATGTGATGATGTGACAAGTTGTTGAAAAAGATTAAATGGGTTGACTTTTAAGAAAATTGTTTCTTATTTATTGAATGACTGTAAAGGAAAAATATCGCTGTTAGTTAGTTAATATACTAGAGTAGCGGAGCCACTCTAAAATGTGTCCATCGATAATAAGACGAAAGAAAACGAGACTTGTTATCAGATTTTTTTAAGTGTGATTAGACTAAGATAATTTATAATTAATACATAAAGCTGAAGAGTTTGTTTGTTTGACTCTTTGAACGCGCTAATCTCAGGAAGTACTGAACCTATTTGAAAAATCTTTGAGTGCTATTCTAATCTTTGAGTATTAGATAGTCCATTTATCGAGTAAGGCTATAGACTTTAGTCTATGCGGGATGTTATTTAAACATAACGCTAAGATGAATAGGAGAGGAGCAGCAATAATCGCAGCAGTAAACGTTTGCCGGTTCACCTTCCCTCTCATATTATTTGTTACGATACTCTTAATTACAGGCCTTCCTATGGTACCCTTGCTCTAGTATAATAACTCTAAATAATAAGTATACTAACTAAAATAACTTAGTCTTAGTCTCTTTGCTGATTTAACAAGACTGATATTTTTCAAATCGCACGGATCGCTGAAGTAAGTTTTCCTTTGAGAGTTGTTATTTGTGTGCCATAAAATTTTTAATAAAAACTTCCTCATAAAAATCCTGTTTTTTCGGTAAATTGTAATGTATCAAAACTTTTTATTGTTCTTTTAAAGTGTACTTTTTTAAGTCTATAGTAACTTTTATTCTAAACCTATGATCGACAAGGTAATGTTAGCTTGCCAAAATTATTGTCACTTCTTTTAATTTTGAGAAACGTTAAAAAGAAAACACTACAATATGAGAAATGTGATATCATTTTATATAACAAAAACTAAAAGGGGGATAGAAATGGTCCTTGAAGAACACCTACAACCGCAGTTAATATAGATGACTGTACCTTATTAATGAATATAATTATAAATCCCCTACATTAAACTCTTACAAATTGTTATCTATATTTACTTTTTTCTTACAAAGTTATTAGAATTCTTAAGACAATCTGTGTATAAAACTTTCTGCGGAGCAAATAGGCTAGTAACTTGTACTAAATTGCAAAAATGTTTAATGCATATATTTATTGCGCTCAGTTTCTTATAAAGAATAACCACTTCTGCGACTACAAATATTTTTATCTTCAAGTAAAATAATTTTAATACCTTTTCTAGGATTGTGATAGCTCAGCGGTGAGACCATTCGACTTTTTCGAGGAGTCAAGGGTTCAGACCCCGAGCAGATACCAATGTGTTTTTCTGGTAAAAATTTATATGTTTCATTGATGATTGCAATTTATCATACGCTTAGCGGTGAGAGAAAACATCGTGAATAAACCTGCATATCTCTAGAGAATACTGGGAATATGTCTAACCTACTAATCCGTCTACTAAGCGTTGTAGGTCTTACCTCCAGCCCTTCTCTCCAAAAACAGAGAGAAGAGGCCCAGCAATGGGATGGTAACAGGCCGTTACTTTATTTTTTTTTAGAAAATTCTTTAGCGCTAATAGCATCAGTAATGTTACATTTAAAATGTAAAACATGATTTTGCTTAAAAAGCATTGTGTTAACTCGCTGCGGTTATGGAAAAAGAGATGAAGATGCAGGAGTAATCAGTTAGACGTAGTTGAGCGGAATTATAAGTACGACGTCTTAGTAAATAGCGTAGCAATATCAGTAATATTATAACTTCCTTCATCATTCTCCTGCGCTTATCCCGCTCTAAGTGGGGTTGCCAAAATATGTTGTCACATGATTTGGCTTCGTATTTTATGGCCGGTCGCCTGCCTAACGTCAACTTACTGTAGTCCTATTATACGACACCTCGGTAAAAAAGAGTCTATTCTACTCAATCGGATACCACACGATGGGTCAACTTACCTTAGTTACCTTTTACGACACCTACGGCAAGGAATGAGGACGGTTTACTTACCTTAGTCGCCTCTTACGACACCTCGATAAGAAATGAAGGCGGTCATTGAGGTCATTTGAGGGTGGTCGAAATATATGCCTTAATCGTCCAATATTTCTATTTATATATAACAATATTACTAAGTTACCTGATGGATTCGAAAACAGTCAAGAACACGACATAATCTTCGTTGAGAGTATAGGCATATTTTCCAATCAAGCTTCAATTGTCTTGCTGTTTTTGATAGTCTGTGGCTCGACCTAATTCACTACGTTGTATGTGAGAAGACGAATGCGAGAGCGCAATTGCTAATTCGCATAATTTGCCCCGGTCTAATCAAGCGAGTGCTCGGAGGACCCATTTACACTTGGTCATAAAACGACCGCAACGGCCGTCGACGTTTGCGGCCAGTGGCGAAAATGAGCAATGGTGCAAACAATTCGATGTCCACACTATAGCTTACAATTCTGCATACATCACTTAAACGATATTGATATCGCCATTTTTGTTAACAATATTTCGTTCAATCAATTTCAGATTTTAAAATAATACATGACGCTCGCTCACAATTCGATAATTCGATGATAATCTATAGTTTAATTTCTTGGCTATCAGTTATTAATGTGGAACATCATGTGTAGCGATGCCATACAAATTGTTCGGGCAATTTTTTTTCCACCGAGGGTAATCGGGGCTTGCTGCACCTGAGGTGTGGGTAGGTGACTAATTAATGTCACACACAAAAAGAAAATCGGTCGGCCGCGCAACACTGTGCACGGGCCTCTGAGCGAATTGCAATAAATATCGGTATTCGGTGGACGATCGTATTATATATACGAAATATAAAGGATAATTCAATGTTTGTGTGTATAAACTATATTAAAGAACAATTAAAGTTGTGATTCCACGAATACAGGTGGATAAAAATTTTTGTGGTTATACTCCGGCCGGAGCGGCGTGGACGCCATAACTTAAGAAGAAGCCTCTAAGTCAAAGGTCAGTAGCCATGTCAGTCAGCCTTGATTATTCGGGGTGGAGAAATTGCCGGTTGTCTGCCTATCATACCTATGCTCACCAACTGCAGCTATCGAAGGCACTCAGTAAGCGCGGACACAAATATTACAGTACAAAAATTAAAAATGGTTTATTTTTAACTTTGAATAAATTATTAGTTCATGCAACATTTATTTGTGTACAAATTTCGACGTTTCATATTTATCTGGAATCGCGGTGGGTCTCATTTAGGATAAATTGTCACTTATTAATGGATATTTGGTAAATTAGTACCTATGTTTATGAATAATAAAGCAGGTGAATTTGTTATGAGAAAACCAGATATAAATTATTTCAATAATGACGATGCTTCTCGAACGGCGTTAGAAGGCTAAGTGTAAAATGGTTCTTACAAAGCTTGCTTAAGCGCTGGCAAGCTTTTACCTTATGTTTTTTATACAACGGTTTATGGTAAGTGCCGGAGCAATTGTTGATTTTAATATATCAAGTCTAGACTAAAGAGGGTTGTAGATGAATTGGATAGCAAATTTGCATTTTATACTTTCTGAAGTTGTATAAAATGCTAAAACAGTTGCACTGGAACATTTTACACAAATGTTTAAATTTATGATAAGACGTTACTAAAGAGACACTATTTTGTAAATAGGTTTTTTATATTAATTTATACGATTTTTATTTCTATTTATGCAAACAATCTTTTGAAAATAATATTTTGGAACAGGTTAGCTAATGGTTACAGATTTGCGCTCAACTTCTTTTAATCACATGGCATTGATTTTAAAATAATAAAAATCAATATAATATTCAATGTTGTAATCTAAAAATATAAACTTGCGTTTCTAAAGGAGGGTAAAAATACTAGTACTTCTTAGTCCCCCAGCGCATTGGCCAGGTCGCCAGAGCATGGTCGCATAAACTCTATTCATCTGCGGCCATGTAGCGCCTAAACGCCATCTAACGCTATCCTGTACGCACAAAACAGGTGGCCGTTGCGACAAGTTCATGTACACTGATTTATTTCCTACGAAATGGTGAATCTCGTTGGTCTCGATAGACAACTATCCGCGCGTGGGTCGCCATATTCCAGCTGGCCTAGCGGCCAATACGTGGTCACTGGCCTTTGGCCACCTTGTGCGCGCGCTTGCATATGTCACGGAAGAATTAGTTGGCCACGATGACATGGCTGCGCAGCCTGGCCGCTTGATGCATGAGGGCACCGGTTGTAGAACAGCACACCCTACACAGCGCGAGTGAGTCTTTAAATAGCAGCATTTATTACCTCTGATAATGGTTTCTGCCTCTATCTATCTCGAATGACACAAACGGAGTAAAGTTCACAAAATATTGACCTGAAGGTTTGTATTAAAGGCATAGAATCAAGATAGCCCTATCAAAAACAGCACACCTCTTAACAGTATGATGCTTTTTAGTTTAGTAGTATAGTTTAATGTAAAGTATTTGTTGATTACTAAGGTAATAAAATGATTCATTATTTATTTTAGTATATCGTGTTTTCGATCACTTATTATGAATCGACATTATAATCGAGAGCCTTTAGAGTTTAAATTAATAATATTTTAAATAATTTATAGAATTAGGCGTTACTTTGCGGAGGTCCATAATACAAAAGTAATGAGAATATTATTTTGCTATAATCCGCGACAAAAAAATCTTTTATCGCGGATTATAGCAAAATAATATTCTCATTACTTTTGTAATAATATTTTCTCAAATTTAATTACTACAGTACTAACTATAGTTATAATATGTTGTTTCTCTTAGTTAAAAGACGGGACATTATTTTGTAACTCCAAACTGGTTTTGCAAAGTCATAATTATAGTCTGGCGCTATAAACTACTGAGTTGACGTTAGTTATACGCTAAAATGACTTTATTTTGCTAATTAAAAGCGAACTGGGTTTACAGTGAGCGCTATTATAATTAAAATTGTAAAAGGAGCCTAATAAATCATAGTTTAAAATTTGAGTGTGTAAAATTTCAACACTTTTGGAATACTTATGGTTGATAATGGTAAAAATTTATACAATATATCTTTAAAAAAATACAATTAATTATAAGTAGTAGCCACGTGTCACGCAAGCAAGCCATATACAAAGCTAAGCCATAACTACAGCCAAGCCATAGCCACAGCCAAAATGAAAATTATTTTTTTCATTCTATCTCTATTTTAGCAGATTTTCAGTGCCCGAAAACAGGGATAACCAAATTTTTTTTTTTAATGAAACCTAGCTAGATCTATTAATCGACCTTGAAACTAGTCACATACTTAGAGCCGTTTCCGAAATTCTGATTTTATTTAGGTATATATACAAGATTAACTCATTAAATATTAAAAATACAGATTAATGTAAAGATTTTTTGCTGTGTTTACATTCTAACAATTGATAGGGCGATAATTCAGAAGTTCAATTCTTGATCCTGTCATTAATATCTTGCAAGTAATCGTGTGAAAATTTCCTGAGCACGTTTTTCATTAAATCCCCAAGAGGCCATTTTGGAGAACGAGCGGCGGTAATGAGTATCATCGTCTACATGCTCCAACCTGGCTCTTTAAAACCGTATAGACTTAGTGGTTACAGCTCGTGCTGGAAAGGTCCAAAGTTTGGATAATTCTTCTTATTGTGGGCTATTTTTTACACGCGTGAGGATGATGGGGTTGGCTGTTTCAACAAGCCAAGCTTGTCCTACGCAGCGCCGGTAGACCCCCTACGAGGTGGACTGACGACATCAAAAAGGTTGCGGGGACCCACTGAGCCAAAGCGACTCATGGGGTGTGGAGATCCCTTAAAGAGACATTTGTCCAGCAGTGGACGTCCATCGGTTGAAAAGAAGAAGAAGAATCAGCTTCTTTCAGAAGTCGAGAAACACGGGTTCCTCAAGTATTTTAGTAACGTCCTCGGTGAGACTAAGATGGTTGCCCCATGTTCTGCCATCTCCGTGCAATACAACCCGTGAGTTTGGGTGACTGGTTCCTTCATGCATCCTTTATGTATGGCTGTCAGTCGCATCTACAAACAATAGATATTAAACAGACAGTGTTCGGTCACATTACTTTTAACCCTTCACAATGTTTCTGTTTAGTCTGAGAAGACAGTTGGTCAAATGAGGATTCAAGGAACGTATTTGGATGGCATTAAAGGAAAGTCTTGTTTAATTATTTGGCGATTATATCTTCTGTAATCGAACTGTTGGGTAAATTCCTCCTCTATCTTTTTTTAAGAGATTTGAGATACGACGAAATTGGTACGGTGTACATATTTCAGAGAATTTTAAGGGTTGTCCAAGGAATCCTCGAGATATTTGGTTTGCCGTAAAGCGTGATAGATGGTAAAATTCAATTAAGACCATTTTCTTTAGAAAACCATGAGCCTACCTGGTTTGGATTGATGATTTTCTCATAAGGGCCTCAAAACTCAGCTATCACGGATACTAAAATGTAATTTCGTATATTTATGTAATGTAATGTAAATTCATGTAAGCTTTATGAGAGGTACTTACTTTATAACTTTCCGCGCTTATAGAAACGTGTTTCATTACGCATTAATAAAATTAAACATTTATGATTTAAATTATAAAATCCTTTGAAACCGTTTCGTCATAATTATTTACGATTTCAAAACGCGGAAGTAAATTATGGAAGCGGTACAACCGAAGAATTACTTTACAAAGAAATAGCATGTTATTTATTTCGTGAGCATATAGGTACTCTAGAAATTAAAATTTAAAACGTGTTTACAAATTTTAATAGAAAGTCATAATTATTAATAGATATTTCTTCAAAGTCAATTCAATACAGTTTAAACATCAATCAAACCAATCAAACTTAAATTCTTGACAATTCTTATAACGCTTAGGTACGTATTTCTTTGTATGCACTTTGACTCTCTCACTCAAAGTACAGACAAACTTCATACTCATTTACTCTCTTTTTGGTTAATTTCTTGTACTAGAATGTACGAACTCCTTAGGGCTATGTAGATTAATTTTAAAATTAATACAGAATTGAATAATATATATGTCAATTTCAATAGACTAATATTGTTACCTTAGAAATACAATATTTTTGTTATATGGCACGCCCATATGACAATATGGGGCGTGCCATACTCAAACAGACGATTTTTTAGAAATTACTTCTTTATGGATTAACTAGCGGCCTACCCTGCTTCGCACGGGTATAAAATATATAGCCTATGTCACTCAGTGAAAAAAATTATTAAAATCGATCCAGTAGTTTTAATTTATTCATTACTGCCCGTGGCCCGCACGCGTTAAATTTGAAGAAAAACAATTCCCCTCTCCCTATACCAAGAAGATTTCCTGCTATATCTAACATCAAAGTAATTATTAATTAAAAAGAAAAAAAGTAATTATTTACGACATCACATTAGAAACATTACAGTATTTCTCTACTCCATATTGAATGTTATTATACATTCCTCTTGAATCACTCTATCTATTAAAAAAAACCGCATCAAAATCTGTTGCGTAGTTTTAAAGATTTAAGCAGTCATAGGGGGGACATAGGGACAAACAAAGAATGTGACTTTGTTTTATACTATGCAGTGATAATCCTTATAGCATGATTCAGTATTCACGCGCGATGGCTTATTATTAGCGTATTTCATGTATTACTTTGGTGTTTCTATACCGATTTCAATGATTCTTTTTTCATACAATGGTTAATACTATTCCCTTTTTTATTTGGGGATGACTGACAGTGATATAAACGTAGGAGTAGACAAATATAACCAGAAAGCTTCGAACTGCTAAGCTATCGGGAGTTACACGTGTTATTGTGAGTCAACCATAAAAGATAGACATATGCTGTCGTGGGATATTTTTTATATAATTTTAAGGAGAACATTTCCGTCATACATGATTTCTGTGTAGCTTTAACCATCAAGGTTGCACACGCGTCGGAAGCTTAAAAAATGGAGTAACTTCTCCCGTTTTCCCGACATTTCCCTTCACTGCTCTGCTCCTATTGATTGTAGCGTGATGAAAAGTATACTATAACCAGCCCAGGAGTATGAAAAATAATTGTACCGAGTTTCGTTAAAATCCGTCGAGTAGTTTTTGTTTCTATAACGGTTATACAGACAGACAGACAGACAGACAGACAGACAGACAGACAGACAGACAGACAGACAGACAGACAGACAGACAGACAAAATTTTTACTGATTGCATTTTTGGCATCAGTATCGATCCCTAATCACCCCCTGATAGTTATTTTGGAAATATATTCCAGTTACAGAATTGACCTCTCTACAGATTTATTATAAGTATAGATTAGCTTAATACTGCAACGAAAATACAAGAAAAGTCGCGTCTACAACTATTTATGTATAAAAATTTAGACCATCGGAATTATTATTTCGCTCCTTCTACGTTGTCATTTTTCTGAGGTTTCAGTTCAGCAATGAAAGCTTAACGCAATTTTAACGTAATATTACAAATTTTCATTATACGCCCATTTTTAATTTTACATTATTAACGCTAGAACGTTCGAACCCCATTAATAGGCCACGAGCCATAGTAATTAATATTATGCAGAAGCAGTTTTCTATAGTTGACATGAAACAAACTATAAAGAGAAATATGTCAACTCAACTCTTTATCCACTTCCTGAAGTCCTTTATGTTTAAAAAAGTTATGGGTAGTAACTGGTTTTCATTCTTTATAATATTGTTATAAGTATCCTTTTTTAATAACGTTTTATTTTATATATTGTATTAAGTTATTCGATAACGCCGTGTGGTATCCGGCTGAACAGAATAGTACCACCCTCTTTTCTTACCGAGGTGTCGTAAAATGCGACTAAGTTAAGTCAGCCCACCGTGTGGTATCCGGCTGAGTAGAATAGACAACCCTCATGTCTTACCGAGGTGTCGTAAAAGGCGACTAAGGTAAGTCAACCCGCCATGTGGTATCCGGCTGAGTAGAATAGACCAACCTCATTTCTTATCGAGGTGTCGTAAAATACGACAGGGGTAAGTCGACGTCAGGCGGCCGGTCGTAAAAACGCAGCCAAACCATGTGACAGCATGTTTATAACATGTTATGCTGACCCCACTTATAGTGAGATAAGGGCAGGAAGATGATGATTTTATAAGTATAATTTTTTTAATAAGTGTTTTTATTGTTAGTTATTCAATGGTTTTTTTATATATGGACTAAATAAAGCTGAAGTATGATTATTGTACTAGTATTCACATCTTTGCCGTACACATATAAATAAATAAAAATATTTAAATCTCGATACAAATTTATTGCCTCTTAGCAATAAAATTGCATAAAAATATGTGACAAATGTTTCTATCGCTAAAAGGTTTTATGTGTAACCCAATTGCTTGTCTCGCGTTCAATAAGGTCGGTCACAAAGCGGCGTACTTGTAGGTGAGTAGGTTATATTGCTAACCCATGGATGTGTAACCCATGTGTATCACGGGACTCCTTTTCTAAGCAATTTCGCACAAATATATTTTAACCATGCATACATGTTCGATCTTTGCTTATTATATGACTAAACGTAAATTAAAAAAAGAAATAATTAAAATTAACCGGAAGCAAAAATAATGGCAGTAACAACACACACACACACACACGCACGCACACACACACACGCACACACACAACACTACTACTTATAAACACTTTTAAATCAAACTTTATATTTTAGATCTTAAATCATGTATCTTTGTTAAACGTAAATAATTTAATATAACCGATAGTCACTGTGTAATCCACTCCTGGCCTTATTTTATTATAATAAATAGTATTTAAGTAAAAAAATTTTGTAACGCTGTAGGATTACTGAATAAATAAATAAATAAATAAATATATTGGTGGGTAGCAATACAAAAATTACTGCATCAATTTTGTTCGTCTACCATCGCATTCAAATGGTGCGTAGACGCCCACTTGCCTTCCGGACGTTCAACAGACGACACGTTGTCGTCTCAGTGAGGTGTGTGATCTTTACCATAAGACTCTTGCCTCGAGAACTTTCTACTGACAATACGTTATCGTCCTTGTGAGGTGGGTGCATTTCCAAATAGTTCTTTGTGCTTAAAAAGTGAAGAGTGCTGCGCCAAGTTCACTTCCAGCTGGTGGTGGTTTTAAATTCAAATTCAAAATATTCAAGTAAACTCTACTGCTGGTCTCAAAGACTGTTCCTGCCGAGAAGAGCCAGCAAGAAACTTTGCGGTTGCTCTTTTTTTTAAATAGAATTCTTATTACTAGTTACATTTAGTCATTACTGTTTTGTACAGAGTCAAGTGCTATATCCACGCATTCTTATTTAAGTAAACTTCAATAGTATAGATGGCTTTCTGCATCAGCCTCTTTTTAATAATGTTTTAAACTGCTGTAATAGCAAAGCTAACGTTATTTCATTTAATTTTCATTAATTGGGATGGGATTTAATTTTCATTAATTAATGATTTGTTTAAAGCAAGCGCGACAACGTCAATATTTATTTGTACGCCTATTCTTAATTCATAAACAATTGTAATAAAGGACTTTCTTTAATAATTTAACAAGTAAACTTCAATCGTGTATCTGAGATTATGACGATTTAATTTAAAAAAGGAGCAAAAAATTAAGGCGTGACGTTTAAGCCACTGACGACTGACTGACTGAGTTCAAACCTTGGTTAATAAAGAATAGGATTCTTTATTTAGAACCTAATTCAAACAAATTTTGTAAGCTCTTTTCTGTATATGGATACAATGTATCCTGAGAAAAACCTGTGTAACGTAAAAATCCGCATTAGGACAGCTTGGTGGGTTTGAGTAACCCTTGTCTCTAAAAAAGGAGACAAAGAAGGCCTCTACTAAGCAATGGGATAGTGACAGACCAATAAATTTGTTTATTTATTTTATTTATTTATTCTTATTCCACTATACAGAGGTACATTGACTTACAATAAATTAAATTAGAACAAGCGTGCAAAGGCGGTCTTATCGCTAAAGCGATCTCTTACAGACAACCTTTGGTGAGAGGAGAATACTAAGAGATCGGGTGTAGTGCATAATAAACTATAAAACATACAATTAAATACTAATATTACACATATTTACAATTATATATATTATAATACATATATCATTAATAAATTACATAACACATTCAACGATAAATAAATTTATTTGCTTTAAACTTTTAAATTCCCGTAGGATGGTGTCAGATCGATAAAAAATCTTTAAACTTTTAAATTCCCGTAAAATATAACCTCCCATGTCCATTCGATATAAATATGACAGAATTTCCAATAAGATATATTTCTAATGCTAAAAGCATTCGCGTGTAGCTGAATTGACTGCCCACCGTTCAATAGGGCGGGTCACAATGGAACGGTCGTGTATATGTACACCTCAGAACAAAGAAAAGAAAAGCAGATTGTATAGAAATAAAAAAAATCAGCTTTGTATTTGACATCTATTAGTCTGGTTTTCTCTATATTTCTCCTTCTTATTTATATGATAGACGTCCAATGCAAGATATGGGTTATTACAGGGATCTGTGCTCCTTGGATACAGGGATTCCCTATCTTTTGTCTCACTCATCATTCTCTTTCTCTTATCCCACTCTGAGTGGGGTCGGCAAAACATGTATTAAACATGTTGTTACATGTTTTGGCTAGAAATTTTACCACGGGCTGACTGCCTGACGTCGGCTTACCTTAGTCAAGTCTTACGACACCTCGGTAAGGAATAAGAGTGGTCTATCTTACTCAATCGGATACCACACAGAAGGTCAACTTACCTTAGTCGCCTTTTGCGGCACCTCGGTAAGAAAGAGAGTTGGTCTATTCTACTGAACCGAATACCACACGGTGGGTGAATATACCTTAGTCGGCTTTTACGACACTTCGGTAAGAATGAGCGTGGTCTATTTCACTCAGCCGCATACCAGACGGGTCAACTTACCTAAATGCCTTTTACGACACCCCGGTAAGAAATGAAGGTGGCTTTTAGGTTAAATAAAAAAAATCGTTTACCACACGACACAGGAAATTCCAAAACATTGTCCTTTTTAAAGTTTAATTCATATATAATTTTGCAAACGACATCCAATTATTCTAAGAAACGTTCCAAAGAAGAGCAAGGCCTAAACAAACTTCGAAAATTCACTCCAACATTCCTTTCCGCATCGCGGATTTTGCATTCTTATACCCGAGCCTCAAATTCGCAGTGTGAATACAAAAGCAGTTCACTCCAGCTTGTAACAGTCTCATCCCTACATTCGAGTTTTAAAAATAAATAATTATTAAAATTTCAATATTTTAGAAAAATCTATAAGTATAAAAATAAATGTTTGTTTGTCACGCAGTAATGTTTTTTCGCATCTATAATTGATGCTCTATTCATAAAACATCAAATTCAGAAAAGTATAATTTTCGTCATATTGACCGAATGTCACGTTATCCGCCGTACTACAGTATGGAGAGAGCGGGCGGAGCGTAGAGCGCAGAAGTGATCTGTTAGGTCGCTTATGAAATGTTGTTATAATGACATTGTAGATGTGTACTGGGGCGATACAAGATATTAATTGAGTTTTAACTCGACTATTTTTTATAATAATTAATAATAAATACACATCTAGGCCCGCTCTCGTATAATGGTTCAAGATGCAAGATCGTGCCGATCTTTGGAAAGGCTGTGAATGTGACTTGACCATTAAGAGTGTAGCGATGGTTACATCGCTTAGCTCACCTCGAACGATTAAAGTGTCAGAATGATACTTGGTAAAGGCAACTTTGCTGAGTAGTGGTTGGCACTCTACCGAACATGCTCTGGCGGGTACTGGTGGGAGACTTGAGGTTTAGGCCGGCAGTGATTTCGGTCATTGCTGTGTGCCTGGCCCAAAAGGCTACACTAGGCTGCATCTTATTAGGGTTGGACATAGGCCCGTAGTTAACTTCGGTTGCTGCGGCGTGCCTTTATTCGGCTTTGGTTTGACGCAACCAGAGTTACTTTGGGCGTGTGCCTTTGTGATACGGGTTTAGTTAGGCCGGTGGTGATTTCGGTCATTGCCGTGTGCCTTGCTCGACCTTTGGACGCATAGGCCGCTTGGAGTAGTGCCGGTACAGTGGTGGCTGAAATGTTATTGTTTGACGAACGGACATCTATACGTTGTTCGTAGTCTCTCAATAGTGACGGTACCACAGCTGAATGTTGCTGGGCGTTGCGGAAGTTAACTTTATGTTGCTGAAGTGATACGCCGCGGCAGTGATGGATCGCTATGGACTCTGTTCATAGCAACGGATGGGTGTGGTGTTTCGTCCTTTTCAGGACGTCCCCTTAGCTTAGTTAATGATACCACGAATGACCATTATAGCATGGCATTATTGCATAAGAGCCGCTGGTCGGGTCTTTGTTAATAAGACTGCGGACTAGCTTTAGACAGTGTGGCCTGCATTTCCCTTATCATATATCTTACGTGGCTTGCCGCGTTAAACATAAATTACCTTTTGTTGTATGAGGTGGCGTGTTGAGCTTGGCGCATACCGTAAGCGAGTGCACTGTGTGTGACTCCATTTTATGGTATTGGGTGAATAGGGGGTGATTGGCATTCATGTAATGCTCTGCAATTCCACTTCGGTGGACACACACTTTCCACTTCGGTGGACACACACCTATATGGTGTATATATTATAACTAATCAAGTTGCTTTGCAACATGTTTGCCATTTCGATGGGTTTCCACTTTGTGGACTTTATACGTGTTATACGTATTATACTGTATGTGGTTTTTACCATAGAACGCACCGTTACGACGTGTGCAGGCGACATGCGCCTTACTGAATATAAGAATTGGTAATTTATTATCAAAGTTTACCAGGCCTTGTGCCTTTGGCTAATGCCATATTTTATAGCTCCGGCTATTTATTATATGGGCTTCGGTCCTCTATTATACACCCAGGCACTCATGCCTAATATGTCAACTGTGGTTTTGTTGACTCCCGACAATAATGGGTTTATCCCATAATCATACGCCGCAGGCGCACTATAAACAGGTACCCCTTGGGGGGGGGGCTCATATCCTATGGACGGAGCTCACCGTTGGTAGCGGGTGCGGAGCTACTGACTATCACTCTCTTTTTATATTTTTCCAAATCGGAAGAATATAATAGATAGGAGAGAGATACCACTTTGATTAAACTTCTCTACGGAGTTGTTTAAGGGCTAGGTATTTAGATCGAGTGAGAGATCTTTCTGTTGGCTATAACATATCCTATGAAGTAATAACATAAGACATTCGCGAGACATTCAACTATCTGAATGTCTCGCATTTTTTTATCAAATTTTATAGTAACCTGTTCATGTATTGGCCATATAAGAATCTGTTCGTGTAACGAATTTATATCTGTTGGACATATAAAGTCTGTTCATGTAGAGTACATGTAAAATCTGTTCTTGTATTAGATGAATATAAAACCTGTTCGTGTATCGCACACTTATATTCAATAATTGAATTCTCCATACTGATGGCAAACAACTGTTTTATATTATAACAAATGATATTTGATAATGAACTTCTCTGTTGAGCAAAGTGATATAAACTACGAATGTGGGGTCTGACGGCTCGTTCATATATTAAAGAATATGATATATTGAAATATTATTATAAAACTATAATGTGATTATTATCACATTATTTTATTCTATTTAAGGTTTTATTTGACTCCTTTAGATTGACGGACACATAGCCTCTGACGCTCTAAAAGAATTTGAGTTATTACAAACCACAACGTAGTACGGGTCCTAGCCACTTAGACAAATCACGAGCCAATATATATTAAGAGTGCTAGCGCCTTCGGGTGTATTTTACACATATCGCCGTTGGAGTGCGAGCGCTCTAGCGGTGGTTAAGTATTATAAAATAATATTTATATTTGATGGAGGAGAGGATAGTTACAATTTGGTGCCGTGACCAGGATGGTCAATACGGCTTGTGTAAAGTTATTAAGTAGGCGTAAGCCTACAATTTGTTGTCCGTGAAATGGAGAGAGACTGACGAGGCTTATGTGTCCATTACAACTAATAAATCCTTGAGGTCTGGGGGTTGTGGAATCCGGGGGTTGACCATTTCTAATCATACCGATGAACGAGGTATAGATAAATATTAATCAAGTAGGGAACAAAAACAAATAAAGTTAAATTCAAAATGGCAGGATTAGTAGGTAGTCATCAGTAGTCTGGGGGTTGTAGATAGTTCGAATTTACAAAATCGTAGAAATAAAAAAGAAATCGAATGGTCTTAAAAGCGGGGGGTTGATGTATAAATAGATTAAGTGCAAAGTTCACATTTGAACTAATTGTTGAAAAGATTAATAAAATAAAATATGGAGTTTGGCAAATCAGAGATTCTAAATAACGTCAAATTAAATTTAATATTCAATTTCAAAAGTAAGCATATGTTTAAGTGTTTCCTATTGTAAATTCTATTCCGATAGGACTTCATAGAATTTAGGGGGTTGAATGTAACAGTCTCATCCCTACATTCGAGTTTTAAAAATAAATAATTATTAAAATTTCAATATTTTAGAAAAATCTATAAGTATAAAAATAAATGTTTGTTTGTCACGCAGTAATGTTTTTTCGCATCTATAATTGATGCTCTATTCATAAAACATCAAATTCAGAAAAGTATAATTTTCGTCATATTGACCGAATGTCACGTTATCCGCCGTACTACAGTATGGAGAGAGCGGGCGGAGCGTAGAGCGCAGAAGTGATCTGTTAGGTCGCTTATGAAATGTTGTTATAATGACATTGTAGATGTGTACTGGGGCGATACAAGATATTAATTGAGTTTTAACTCGACTATTTTTTATAATAATTAATAATAAATACACATCTAGGCCCGCTCTCGTATAATGGTTCAAGATGCAAGATCGTGCCGATCTTTGGAAAGGCTGTGAATGTGACTTGACCATTAAGAGTGTAGCGATGGTTACATCGCTTAGCTCACCTCGAACGATTAAAGTGTCAGAATGATACTTGGTAAAGGCAACTTTGCTGAGTAGTGGTTGGCACTCTACCGAACATGCTCTGGCGGGTACTGGTGGGAGACTTGAGGTTTAGGCCGGCAGTGATTTCGGTCATTGCTGTGTGCCTGGCCCAAAAGGCTACACTAGGCTGCATCTTATTAGGGTTGGACATAGGCCCGTAGTTAACTTCGGTTGCTGCGGCGTGCCTTTATTCGGCTTTGGTTTGACGCAACCAGAGTTACTTTGGGCGTGTGCCTTTGTGATACGGGTTTAGTTAGGCCGGTGGTGATTTCGGTCATTGCCGTGTGCCTTGCTCGACCTTTGGACGCATAGGCCGCTTGGAGTAGTGCCGGTACAGTGGTGGCTGAAATGTTATTGTTTGACGAACGGACATCTATACGTTGTTCGTAGTCTCTCAATAGTGACGGTACCACAGCTGAATGTTGCTGGGCGTTGCGGAAGTTAACTTTATGTTGCTGAAGTGATACGCCGCGGCAGTGATGGATCGCTATGGACTCTGTTCATAGCAACGGATGGGTGTGGTGTTTCGTCCTTTTCAGGACGTCCCCTTAGCTTAGTTAATGATACCACGAATGACCATTATAGCATGGCATTATTGCATAAGAGCCGCTGGTCGGGTCTTTGTTAATAAGACTGCGGACTAGCTTTAGACAGTGTGGCCTGCATTTCCCTTATCATATATCTTACGTGGCTTGCCGCGTTAAACATAAATTACCTTTTGTTGTATGAGGTGGCGTGTTGAGCTTGGCGCATACCGTAAGCGAGTGCACTGTGTGTGACTCCATTTTATGGTATTGGGTGAATAGGGGGTGATTGGCATTCATGTAATGCTCTGCAATTCCACTTCGGTGGACACACACTTTCCACTTCGGTGGACACACACCTATATGGTGTATATATTATAACTAATCAAGTTGCTTTGCAACATGTTTGCCATTTCGATGGGTTTCCACTTTGTGGACTTTATACGTGTTATACGTATTATACTGTATGTGGTTTTTACCATAGAACGCACCGTTACGACGTGTGCAGGCGACATGCGCCTTACTGAATATAAGAATTGGTAATTTATTATCAAAGTTTACCAGGCCTTGTGCCTTTGGCTAATGCCATATTTTATAGCTCCGGCTATTTATTATATGGGCTTCGGTCCTCTATTATACACCCAGGCACTCATGCCTAATATGTCAACTGTGGTTTTGTTGACTCCCGACAATAATGGGTTTATCCCATAATCATACGCCGCAGGCGCACTATAAACAGGTACCCCTTGGGGGGGGGGCTCATATCCTATGGACGGAGCTCACCGTTGGTAGCGGGTGCGGAGCTACTGACTATCACTCTCTTTTTATATTTTTCCAAATCGGAAGAATATAATAGATAGGAGAGAGATACCACTTTGATTAAACTTCTCTACGGAGTTGTTTAAGGGCTAGGTATTTAGATCGAGTGAGAGATCTTTCTGTTGGCTATAACATATCCTATGAAGTAATAACATAAGACATTCGCGAGACATTCAACTATCTGAATGTCTCGCATTTTTTTATCAAATTTTATAGTAACCTGTTCATGTATTGGCCATATAAGAATCTGTTCGTGTAACGAATTTATATCTGTTGGACATATAAAGTCTGTTCATGTAGAGTACATGTAAAATCTGTTCTTGTATTAGATGAATATAAAACCTGTTCGTGTATCGCACACTTATATTCAATAATTGAATTCTCCATACTGATGGCAAACAACTGTTTTATATTATAACAAATGATATTTGATAATGAACTTCTCTGTTGAGCAAAGTGATATAAACTACGAATGTGGGGTCTGACGGCTCGTTCATATATTAAAGAATATGATATATTGAAATATTATTATAAAACTATAATGTGATTATTATCACATTATTTTATTCTATTTAAGGTTTTATTTGACTCCTTTAGATTGACGGACACATAGCCTCTGACGCTCTAAAAGAATTTGAGTTATTACAAACCACAACGTAGTACGGGTCCTAGCCACTTAGACAAATCACGAGCCAATATATATTAAGAGTGCTAGCGCCTTCGGGTGTATTTTACACATATCGCCGTTGGAGTGCGAGCGCTCTAGCGGTGGTTAAGTATTATAAAATAATATTTATATTTGATGGAGGAGAGGATAGTTACAAGCTACTCCTTGAATTCTTAGGACAGTGTTTTAAATGTTAGTATTCAGATTCCTTGAAGAAAGGCTATTTTTTATAATAGAATAGTTATGAATAAGTACTATTATGTAAGTATAGATACGATTAAAGAAGTCATCATCCTCCTGCCCGGTGGGCGGCCAGTCGTAAAATACATCAAAAAGCCAAATCATGTGAAGACATGTTTACAACACGTTGTCCCACACTTAGAGTGGGATAAAAGCAGGAGGATGATGGATATCTGATGAGGATGATTTATATTCTCAACGATGTTACTTCGCTCGCCCACCCCATTGTGTAACGCTTTTAGACATTTTCTTGGTATTTAGACATAATATTTTTATATATTACTAGCTGTCCGGCCAGTCTGTGGTTCAGTCTGATTTCGAATTTCCGTCGAAACAGAACTACATATTTTAAAAAAATGCTTCTATCGCCATCAAGCTTTACAAGAACATCCGCTCAGTCAATTTAAAATATCTGAAAATTTCAATAAAATCGATACAGTCATTTTGTAGTTTACAAGGGTCATACAGAAAACATTATTTTTTATACATTAAGATTTAATGATAATGATTAATGATAATAAAAAGCTGTGGTAGCCCAACGGTAACACCGTGCAACTCTTTCGAGGAGGTCACAGGTTCAAACCCGGGTAGACACCAATGAGTTTTTCTGTTAAAACTTATGTGTCTAATTGATAATTGCAATTTATCAAACGCTTTTCGGTGAAAGAAAACATCGTGAGGAAACCTGCATATCTCTAGAGAATTCTGGAGATATGTGTAACCTAGCAATCCGCACTGGAGCAGCGTGGTAGGTCTTAGCTTCAAACCTTCTCTCCAAAAACGGAGAGAAGAGGCCTATTCTCAGCAGTGGGATAGTAACAGGCCACTTAAGATTTAATGATAACAATATTATAGCTTTCAATTTAGCGACATTATCGGAACGTGTTCACCCATAATATCGGTTCATTGTGACCTTCCCTTTTGTGCGATACCAAATCAATTGAACTACACGTGAACGCTTTTAGCAATAGAAATAATTTGTATTCAAAATACTGAGATATTTTGCAGAACATTTGTTTCCCAAACCTTATTTACATTCAAGTTACTATTGTAAAATATTCTTACAAATAAGCTTTACGTTGAGGAATTCCACAGTACAATAGTTATCATTTTGAACTAACTTTTACCCACAATTTCGTTTGCGTTGAATATTGTCGCCGATAGGTTGATTAACCTAACCTATTCTATTGGATAGGATAGGATTTTTATAGCCTGTAGGTCACCCCGGTGTATAAGGAATAATTGTGCCAAATTTTATTGATATTGCTTCAACGGATTCGCCGTGAAAGAGTAACAAACATACATCCATACTTACATACATTCGCATTTATAATATTAATAGGATAGGATAGGATGGTAATTTAACTTAATCTTATAATATTAAAAGGACTTAGAATTATACACGTTTTTAAAATAATTAGTCATTCTCTATTTTCATTCGTTTATTGATGATGGTGGCCTTGATCTGCTAAATAAAGAAAAATGATTTTTCTTAAAGGAAAAGGATAAGGAAAATTATGTGAAAACATGTTTGTAACATATTGTGCCGACCCCACTTTAAGTGGTATAATGGTAGGAGGATATTGAATAAAAAAAAACAATATATGTAGTTTATGAGGAATTTGTTTCATAATATGTATATGGTAGTGAGAGGAAAAACTGAATAGGTAATACAATAAAATATTGCGGATCTCTATCTGACGAACCACAGAAATCGTTCCGACGCGGAATACCCAATATTCCTGGGAAATATGTGTATACTAAACGAAATGCGGGCAAGTAAATACAGACATTTGTGGAAAGAAGTGCGGACTCGGGCCACAATCAGCCCTTTGCATTATGCATGGAACTATCCTTAGGCGACAGATGCTTTGGAATTTCTAGAAAGCTATTAGTATTTGTGCGCGATTTGATTTTGTTGTTCTATGCATTGGAGAAATCAATTTCTGGGTTATTTTTAGGTTTTAAGCTTTTTATACACTTACACACACGGTCGTCCGTCCCCAAAGTAAGTAACTTAATACTTGCGTTATAGGTGAGAGACAACTGGTGCATATACACATATAAAGTTTTTAAATACAAACTTTAATACATAAATACACCCAGGCTCGAAGAAGTAACAAATTGTTTATAAAAAGTATTGGTCCTCGTTGGGAATCGACCTTATCGCTTCAGTTAGGTCTTATTCAGAAAAGATGTTGTTTTATCCCTATTTCCGGGCACTGAAAAAACGGCTATAATTTTATGAGAAAGCAAAGGATAATTACACTGTCAATTGCAAATTCATGATAGCTCAATTAGGTAACAGGCGGTCTGGAATTCAGAATAGGACCAAACCCAGATAAAATCTTTTATTGTATAATATTAATTGCATGTTTATTTTTATTTAATGACCGAGCTCTGTTCAGTAATTAAAAATTAGTATATTCGTTCAGAAATATGTGAAATAGTAACCATAGAAAAGATATTAACAATAGGTGCAACAGAGTATAACAAGATTTTTTAGAGCGTATTCCTTTAAGGAATATTAAAAATGTTTTATAGAAATTTTTATTAGGAAAAACTGTATAAAGACTTAGGCGACTGTAAATTTCCTTTCATAAAATTATGAGCCTTACTTATTTATATTCTAATTTATTGAAGTAGGCGTTAGTTTGCGGCCTTCCATAATAATACAAGATTAATATACATAAATATACATATATATATATATATATATATATATATATATATATATATATATATATATATATATATATATATATATATATATGTGTATATTTTGTGAATTGCGAAAGTGGCTCCAATGATTTTATAAAACTCGAAAGTATGTAGAGGGTTTCTGAGGTAAAAAATTGATCTACTTAGGTTTCATTTAAAAAAAAAATTGTTTTGTCTCTGTTATTAGATACTATAAAAACTGCTAAAAAAGAAATAGAAAGCTTAAATTTGCTTGCAATTTGTAAAATTGTAATATGAGGTATGGGGAACGGGCGGACTATTAAAGATACCCGGGATCAAATCCCACATGTCACCGGTTCTTTGATTCTTTTTTTGTATCTTTTTTCAAAAATTATCAAGTTAGCTTTGGTCACCTAGGTATTATAATCACCGTTTGTACAGAGGTGGATTATAATACAGAACGCTTTTAGACCTAAAAAGGCAAGACTGTGTATGACAATTTTGACTAAGAAAATAATCGATTGATAATTGACCTGCCCGTTGACGCAGTGGGTGGTGATCCTACCTTCAGCTCTGCGAGTCGCGGATTCGATTCCCGCCGACATTTTCTATTAAAGAATTTGTTAGTTCTTCAAGCCTGGGTGGTTTTATGTATTTAAAAAGTAGCATCTAGAAATTATATATGTATATATTCACCAGTTGTCTCTCACCTATAACACAAGTATAAAATTACTTACTTTAGGGGCCGGAAGACCGTGTGTGTAAGTGTCCCATATATTTATATTTATTTATTTAATATAAGGAACCTGAGAATCTCGGGAAAATTCTTTTTTATGTGTTGCGTTGCGATCCGAGTATGGTAGGTCTAAACTTCAATCGTATTCTTAATAAGGCTTTGCCTAGCAGTATTCGACGTCGCTACTATATACGGTATTTAGCTTATAATAGGTAGCATTAAGGTATTATATTAGGTCAACTAAATCATTATAAGTAAACTTCTTAATCGCGTGTATTAGGTACAAAATCAATAGAAGCATTTTGAGATATTAATCTTCGTCAGCAACGACCTATTTATTTCATTCATTAAAACAAATAATCTATACTAATATATAAAGCTGAAGAGTTTGTTTGTTTGTTGGATTGTTTGAACGCGCTAATCTCAGGAAATATTGGATCACTTTGACAAATTCTTTCAGTGTAAGATAGTTATCGAAGATGGCAATATAAGAAGGCTATAACATCACGCTAAAATAAATAGGGGAGGAGCAGCAATCAAAAATGATACGAAAATGGCAAAAATTAAAGCTTTCCTTGCGTGCTCTAAATAAACGGTGAAATTTATTCAAAAATCGTGTACTACAAAATTTTTTCCCCTCTAAAAGTTCTAAATGAAAGTCCCCGACAGTATATATCTAGTTTTTAAGGTTAAACCACTTTAATCATTTTTATTGTTATGAAAATACTATATTACGGTTTTAATCTTTCCTCGCGTGTGGAGCCGCTGTCGATTGCTGGTATTGAATAAAAAAACTGACTCAAACATTATTTAACAAAATGGCTTTGATATTTAATGAAAAACGTGCGCGTAAAACTCCCTTTCGATTACAGGGTGCTCGCCAAATGGGCCGGAAATAAAACTTTTGTATCATCCCTTCGATTGTTGGAATGCAAACAATGGATCGACAAAATATCGAATGTTTTACTGCAGATAAGCTGTATAAACAACTCGTTGAAGAAATGAGGCAAAAATGTAAATTTGCTCGGTCAATATTGGAAGTGGAATCGTTTACGTTCTTCAGTGTAAGAGGTTAAATGTAAACAACGGTGTTTACCTCTATTTATTATGTTTCTAAATTTAACAGTCTTGGTTACTAAGATTACGAATTTAAGGGTAATAAGAATACTTTTTTGAAATTTAAACTATCTTGAGTAGTAAGTCAGCACTTGTAACACAGGTATTTCCTAGCAAAAGTGTTGACAAACCCTTTTCCGAATTATTCTGCGATTATAAATTATATTACTAGCATAAGTAAATTGTATCTGTATCTTATATTTTGTAAGCAATTAAATAAATAAATTAAAAAAAATTCATAGTTTATGTATAGAAACCGGCTACACTCACGTCTTATCCTATTGGATTAGCCCAAATAGTTTGAGTAGTTTTGAAAGAACAAATTAAAACCGACATCATTAGCGTCGCACAAATTTTATATGTGCATTCAATGATGAAGACCAGAGTGACGGAGAACACTATGAAGACGATCGACCACAGCCTCTACCTCCCCCCCCCCTCAGCCACTCACGAGTCGCGTCCAGCGAGCAACCATACGCAGATAACGTCGTGCCAAGAGCTCATGAATAAGTGCCCTGGATGCTTTCGAAAGTAGTCGGCTAACCCGATAGAATAAGATGTCAGTATAGCCGGTTCCTATATATTAACTAACTAAATACTTCATTATCTACCTTTATCCCACTGTCGGGATCGGCACAATATGTCTCCATCTCCATTCTTTTCAATCATACATCAGCTCTGGTACTACTCCTTTTATATGCATATCATTCTTCACACAATCCATGCATCTTTTTTGGCCTTTCTTTGGTCATAAATCTACATAATTATAAAATAATATTATACATGCGAAAGTCAGTCTTTTTGTTATACTTTGACAGCTATTTCACTTGGAGAAATATTGATTAAATTTAGTGCAATTGAAGCTAACACCTGCCTTACGTCTAGCGAAACCATTTCGTTTTCACTTCTGGAATACTAAGAAATGCATAACTCACAAAATACCTTTTAAGACTTGAGAGTTTTTGAACGACAAACATTTTTTATCCATGCTTTATATATAAAGTTCCTATTGGATTATATTAATAATGAATTTTATGAATTTAAATTACACATGGTAATTGTGTGAATAAATCAATTATGTTTGCAAAGATGGCGATTACTTATGAAACAAAAATATTGATTGCATTGTGAAGAGTTAAACAAAGACGAGTCGCGAGTAAAAGCTAGTCATCAAATAATTTATGACAAGAAATTTCATATCTCTATCAATATGTTTAACAGTATCGTAACTTAAACTGATAAATAAAGGAGAGTAAACATGAAAGCTATCGCATACATGATTAGGTAAGTGATTAATTTTCTACTGATTGATTTGCTTTGATTAGGCCCTGAATCAATACGTGTGTTTACCACAACAAGATCAGTGTATCGTGATATTATTCTATGTTATCTGGACTATGTATTGAACTGGTCGCTACTTCATTAGAAGCTGCATATGTCCGGATTTTTCTTCTCTTTTTTTAGCATGTCCATTGTTTTACAAAGGTTTCTTTAAGAGATTCCCGAGCCATGCGGTTTCATGCCGATTATTAGCTAAAATAAATGACTGGACAATAACCCTTAAATTAATTTAAGTAAACAATGATCATGCATATTACAGAATTTACAATAAATAAATATATGGGACACTTTACACACACGGTTGTCCGTCCCCAAAGTAAGTAATACTTGTGTTATGGATGAGAGACAACTGGTGAATATACTTATATATTTTTTAAATACATACTTAAATACAAATATACACCCAGACTCGAAGACCAACAAATTCATTTATAGAAAATGTTGGCCCTCGGCGGGAATCGAACCCGCGACACGCGGAGCTGAAGGCAGGGTCACTACCCACTGCGCCAACGGGCCAGTCAATAGAATTATTTTGCTATATTCCGCGTTTGTTAAGTGAATCAAAGGCAGGATAAATCACCATACGTATCAAAAAATGCTGCCATTAGGGGGCCATAAAAACATAACATTACATAATATAAAAATAAAAATAATATAATATTGTGTTACTATCTATACAAAAATAAACTTAAGTCTTATTATTAGTAATAATTTAACCTTATTCTATTAATCCTAAGACAAGACCGATTTGCCAGCATATGTACTATTGCGCATCGGTGAAGGAAAACATCGTTAGGAAACCTGCATATCTCTAGAGAATTCTGTATTCTGAGTGTAACCTACCAATCCGCACTGGAGCAGCGTGGTAGGTCTTAGCTCCAATCCTTCTCTCCAAAATCGGAGAAAAAGAGCCCTATTCTCAGCAGTGGGATAGTAACAGGCCGCTACTTACTTACCATTGCGCAATGATTCAAATGCGGACAATCGATCCTGTCAGCAAATGCCCTTTGAACGCTGTTGGAGCTTGCCTGGACTCTATGCAGCAAGGATATGCACCGCTTACGCGTAGTCGTGTAGAAACAATCCAAACGTCCTGCAACAAACATTCCCGACGCATAAGGAATAAGTGTGCTAAATTTAATCGATATTGTTTAAGCGGATTCGCCTTGAAAGAGTGACAAACACACATACTCACAAACATCGCATTTATAATGTTAGTAGGATTCGACTAAATTTATTATTGGGTGCGTCTCAAACTTCACAATTGAGGCTCGCAGCACAAATTTATTACATCTAGTTATTTTTTACACCAGTACTTATTTGTTTAATAAATTTCCCAGTTTCATCGCGATTCCGTTTTGGGAAATCGTTATGAGTAAATTATGCTTTACTTTGGTTAACATCTGGCTTTTATAGGCGTTATAACTTCTAGATGTTGTTTTAATGTTTTGATATTAAATTAAAACTTCACTCGCGAACGTTCATTTACTTATTATTTATGTTCAAAGGAAGCTGTGATAGAATAATACTGGCCAAGATATTCTCATTAAGATTTCCCACGTTTAAACTGAGGTAGATATGAGCTTTCTATTATATAAAAGGTGGTATGAGCTTAATTTGAATATAAATCTTTTTAGTAAAACGAGCGACATTAGTAATAGGCAAACCAGGAACCGAAATAAATAAATAAGGCTACGGTTTTAGAAATGTCGCAGATCGTTTTTGATCTTCGGTATATATGTTTTTATAATAAAATTCTACAATCTGTTTTGGAATTGCCTTTACAATTAAAAAATTTTTTTTTCATAAATATTCATAAATCTTATACCATTGAAGACTAAGTTAATGAGCTTAATTAATTAATGGTTTAGGTTGCAACCAGCTAGACACTAGATTATATTGTAATTTTTGATTTAACAAAAGTAATAATAAAATTATTTTGCTATAATCCGCGATGAAGTAAAATAGAAAATATATATAATGCTAAATGTAGAGTGGACAATCGGTTATCATACCTGATACATGCAGGAGTCGTAAAAAACACATGCACAAACCTCCACCACTGCCACCACGATACACAAGCACTATATACGTTCACTATCACAAACTCAACAATCGTTTCGCCCCGCAACCGAAGCATCATCAGGAGATAGACTCCACGACCAAAATCGCAAAGCGAATATCAAATTTTTGATTTGATAAACAATTATTAATTACTAGCAATCTGGCGGCTCCGACCGCGTGGAAAGATTAAAACCGTAATATAGTCTTTTGATAACCATAAAAATGGTTAAAGTGGTTTAACCTTAAAAGACAATGTTGTCGCGGTGTTTTATTCAAAACTTTTAGAGGGGAAAATTTTTGATTTTTGAATAAATATTACCGTTTACTCAGCCAATGCGAGGAAAGCTTTAAATTTTGTCGTACTATTTTTTTTATTGCTGCTTCTCTCCCATTCATCGCAGCGTGATTTTATATAGCCTTCATCGATAAATGGACAATCTTACACTGAACGAATTTTTCAAATCGATCTTGTAGTTACTGAGATTAGCGCGTTCAAACTGTCAAACAACAATCAAATTCTTCAGCTTTATATATTAGTATAGATTATTAATTATTGAAATAATATTTTTTAAAAGAGTGACTGCCGAGTTTCTTGCTGGTTCTTCTCGGTAAGAGCAACATTCCAAATCAGTGGTAGCATAATATGTCATATTGATCCATGACGAATTAAAAAGGTTTGAAAAAACTTAACTTAAAACTTGAATAAAAATTAATTTGATTTGATTTAAATTAAATGACTGAACTAAAGACATAAATTCTCAACTGACAAATAGTAGATGGTCAGTCACGTATTGCAAATAAACATCACTTAACTACTTTCGCAGCTGTTAACGCTTTAAACCGCCGCTTAACGTCGTCCCGGGCGGTTTAATGCGAATTCTTCGCAAGTCTGTTCGCATTTTATTTGATGATTGCTTCTATTATTGACCATTACGCATTTCTGTATAATCTAATAAAATTGTTAGATTTCTTAGTTCATTTTATATGTTCTTTATTGTAGAGAAATTCAATATACTTGAATTAGAAGACGAAATTTCAAATCAAAAAACCTTTTATTTATAACGTCACAGTAAATTAACAAAGTAAATAACAGTAAATTAATAGAAAGAAGAAGTATTATTAAATAAAATTAAGACTGATATACAGAAATGTGATGTTACAGATTGGACAAAATTTCTTAGCATGATAAGCAATTATGCAATCCTAATTTAATTATAATGCTAAAAAATATTTTTTTAGTATAAAAGGCTATAAATATGATACATTGCAAGCTTAGTATTAAAATGATAGAATGCAAAATTAGTCTTATATTATATAGTTTTAGTATTAAATTGAATGAATTCAAAATTAGGTTTTATTGAGTTAAAAAGTCTAGTGTTTTGTTGCTTGTCCAAGTTACGAGTCTCTTTAATACTCAGGAGTTATGCAGGCGCTACGCTCCGCTTTATTTAAATTTGTCACTCAACAATTTTTTTATTTGGGTTACTTTAATGCTAATGTTAACATTTTGGAACAAATAAAAATAATCAACATATAATAATGGCAGCTTGATTAAAGAACAGTTAAATGTTTTTAGTTCCAGTTTGTTAAACGTCTAAGCAACATAAATGGCGAGGTTGAACCAATTACCCTTGCGATTTTATCGTGAAACGATTGTTGAGATTGTGATAGTGAATGAGTGCAATGGCAATATATTGTTGTGTTATTGGTGGTAAGTAGTGCATAAATTTTTACCAATTCTGCACTCTACATTTATCATTACAAATTTAGCATTACATTTATTGTATTGTACTTTGTATTATGGACCTTCGTAAAGTAACTCCTCATTCTATAAATTGCAATATATATATTTTCTATTAGCTTTACCACGGCAAAATACTGTTAGTTTAAAATATTTTTTCTTTATTAATGCAATAAGTATTTGTATTATTTTACTGTGTAACCAATAGAACATATTTTTTATCTAATAAAAACCTATTAAATGTAACAGTGTAATAAATATTAATGTTGTAATGAATATTAAGTTTGTTTTGGGCGTTCATGAAAATACAATTTCTGTTCTGAGCACATCAAAAATTACCATTGCCTTTATTTTCTTCTGATATATTGTATATTTTTAGCGCTTCCTCTTAAGTTGTTTTTTCGTCTTTTTCGATTTATTCACAAAACTGACACACAAATATATTATTTTTAAAGCATGATAATATAAAATACTAGCCTTTACCCGCAACTTCGTTTGTATGGACTATTGTCACGTGATTATTTGTCTTACGATATGACATATTTATTATTCTTATTCAATCAATACACGTCCATTTTAGGTTTAGGTTTCTTTAAGGTTTGCTTTTTGAATTGTTAGTATAGGTACTATATCCCAAAGACTTTTAGTAAACTTAAACTTTAAAAGTACTAAAAAAGAGACTGGCCATTTTTTATTTTTACCATTAATATCTGTTTACCATATAAATTGCGAGCAAAATAGCAAGGAATTTGCACTAAAGTGTCTGAGATGATGTTAATCGGCGAATTAAGAGCATTAAGAGAGTATCTGGGGCAGTTAAGCGATGTTTATTTCTCGAACGTGACCGCACAACCACTAATTTCGAGTTACTGAAGATTGAATTATTGATAATCGTGGATCGGTTATTTATTGTACCGAAACTTATTTAGGTGCTGTATTTGATCTTTTACAGACGGAAATAATGTTCAATCAAATCTGTAGTTAAAGTGCGTAATAGATTACGTGATTATCGGATTTATGAAGAAAGCAAAATACAATTTAATACTCGCTCAATAAGTATGAAGAACCTGGGTGACCTAGCCTTGCTCGGTAATTTTTTTTAAATGATGTAAAAAAAAATTAAATTAAAAAAAAAATTGAAAAGCAAAGCTTCTATGAAATCTTCTATCTAAAGCTTCTATTCAAATCTTAGCAAAGCAATCTAAGGAAGAAATAAAAATCATATATCTTTAATATTTAAATGAGTTAATCTTGTATATATATGTATATTATCTGAATTTCGAAAACAGCTCCATTCCAATGATTTTATGACACACAGTATGTTAGTGGGAGGGGGGACCGATATAACAAGGTTTTATTTTAAAAAAATGTCTTTATATACCTGTTTTCGGGTACTGAAAAAATGCTTTTTAGAATAGAATCCAAACGATATTTTAGGTATCAATTATAAAGTTGTCATAGCTCACCGGATAATGGGCGGACTAAAGGAGTGAATACCCCGGATCGAGCCCCATCTGCCGATTTATTTTTTTATTTTTTTCAAGTATTTTATTTTATATATTTTTGAAAAAATTACGAGCAAGGCTCGATTACCTAAGTACTAACTCATTAGCTGAATTCTTCGCGTTGCATGTAGCATTCTACAGTATTATGATTATACCTAATCAAAATAATTTTTTTCCTTTACCTTTTTTGGAAAGCCCTTCCAGAATCTATTATTAAGTACCACCATCACCTGATAACGTTTAATTGATTTTTGATATAGACAATTTCAAACGAATTGTTTGAAAGTTTAACTGGCGGTTCTGTAATCACTTTACAAACCAATCAATAACATGGAAAAGTTAATATAATCCCCAGGTTTGCGTTTTATTTCGATAATTGGTTAATTTAAATTACGCTAACTGTCTTAAGGCTTGTTGAAACCGATTTACGTCTTACAGTGGAAATAAAATTTTCTTTGTACTAAATAAGAGGCGCGAGAATGTTCCATTGTGAAATTTTCTTATCTTTTCTTGCGTGTTAGCGAAGCTTCAGCGATTCGTTTTTGCCATTATCCATTTTCTTTTATCTAAAAAAACTCAATGTCTGTCTGTCTTACAACTCGCCACTTATGTTTTTTTAAATAGAATAAAACCAGTCCACATAAAAATTCATTTAACTTTAGAAATGAACAAAACTTTAAATGTTTAAGAACAAAATTTATATTGATATTCAAATTCATATAAAATGTATTAACATTTTGAAAAGGTGCGCTTTTGTTTCCCAATATATATATAGATATATGTAGATACTATACATAAACACATTAACAAGAATCATGATGACGTTATGTATTTATAATTATTTTAACAAATAAATGTGTGTATATATGTATATGTACTCTTAAATATTAAAGATATCATTTTAAAGGATTGACTAAAAATTATTCTTCTTATTGAACGAAATTACTCAGTAAAATGCCGTTGGAATGAATTACAATTATTCACTACTACAATTGTCAATCAGTTTACATTGCATGCGAACCGCAAAGCCACAAAGTGACACGCTAGTGTCGTGCTTTAAAGAAAATTTACATTCGACGACTTATACCTGTACAATTACATTCTATCTTTAATATTTAAATGAATTAATCTTGTATGTATATACATAAATATATTTTCTGAATCTCGGAAACGGCTCCAATGATTTTCCTGAAATTCCAATTGTAAGTGGTTTTGGCGGAGGAATATTCATTTAGCTAGGTTCTATTTAAAAACTAATCCCTGTTTTTGGGAATTAAAAATATGGTATAGTATTAAATAGAAAGCAAAGGATTTTTATAGCTGTCAAACGTAATTTTGCGATGAATAACGATGGGGTAACAGGCGGACCGAAAATTTTCAAAACCCGGGTTCGTCTCAGATGTATTTATATATTTTTTTATATCTTTTAAATATGTACCGATCACGGCTCGGTCACCCAGTTACTTTTAATTTAAGAGGCGATCTGTTAAACAATATATTTTTTATGGGCTCCATCTTTGTTTTTCTTATCTTTCTAATGGTACGTGAAAATATAGTTTTAAATGAAAATTTGTGAACGTGGAATGGCCGCATCATCATATTCCGGGCTTCTCTTCCCATTTTTATTAGGGGTCGGCTCTCCTAACTTATTTGTTGAGTTGTTTTATGTAAATGATCGCCTTCAAGGAACAGAACCCTATGTATTCACAGCATCTCGATGCGGAATCTTGAACTATTTTGTGCGCTACAATAAAATACAATTATTATTCTCTTACCCTTATCCCACTCTCACTGGGGTCGACGCAATATGTCTTCTTCTTCCATTCTCCTCTATCAGTCGTTAACTCTGGTGTCACTCCTTTAATATGCATATCATTACAATAAAATACAATAAATAACAGTCTAAACAAAAATTGAATTTAAGCCCATTTTATGAACTGAAATTTAACATATTTGAAATTACGGTATTCACCACAACAATTGCCAATCAATTTACAACGCGTACATACCGCAAAAACCGCAAAAAGAGACTAGCTGACGACTGTTATAATTAAGCAGGGCTTACACAACACGATTAAAAGTCGACACGATTTAAACCAAGGGAATGATGTTGGAGTTTGTAACACACGATCTCTACTACGCAGACATATAGATGTATTATTTATTAGCTGTGCCAGCAACTTCGCCCGTATAAAAATCAGTGTATCAATTTTTTTTCCCGAATTGAAATTTTGAACATAAAAGTAGTTATCGTGAGTTAATTATAAGATATTTTTGAATAACTGTCACCGTTTACTTAACGCACGCAAGGAAAGCTTTAAATTTTTCCGTTTCTGCAATCTTTTTCATTGCTGCTCCTCTTCAATTCATGTGTGATGTTATAATATATAGTCTATAGACCTCCTCGATAAATGAACTATCTTATACTCAAAGAATTTTTTAAATTAATTCAGTAGTTCGTGAGATTAGCGCGTTTAAATAATCAAACAAACTCTTCAGATATATATTTTATAGTATATAGTATATATAATATAATATATATAATTTAGATTATTATGTCAAATGACTAATGAGATATCTGGTTTATTTAGTTTCTTTAATGACGCATACTATTGATTATATGCTCCTATATACTCCTTACGCGTTTGTATTGTTTCAGCTTGTGTGAACTCAAATTTCTTTGAACAAGTTTGATTTACATTGAATTAATATTACCATTTCTAAACGATCAAACATATATTGACTTTAAGCAGGTTCATCACATGAAAGAAGATTCAGGTTAAATGGGGAAAATTAATTTTCGTTTTAAAATACCGGATTGGTTTGGACAAAGTATTTACTGGATAAAATGTGCTTTTTTGAGGTAGGTGCATGGAAATCGGATCGTGTAAATTGACCGCAATACAACACGGCGATTTGATTTCAACGTTCATGTCGAATCCAATTAATACTGTTTCTGTTAGCATTAGATATGAGACAAGATATTTTTGAATTAACTATTGTGGGTATTATATTTACAGCAGTAACCTATTTTTTATTTTCACAATTACAGATACATGCATATTAAATACCCTTACCCTTATTACCCTGTACAAGATAGTAATGACTAAATGTAACTAGTAATAAGAATTATATTTTTAAAATAGTAACCGCTGAGTATTTAGCCGGATACCACAGAGCGGTCAACTTACCTTAGTCGCCTTTTACAACACCTCGGTAACAGATGACGGTGGTCTATTCTACTCAGCCGGATACCACACAGTGGTCAACTTACCTTAGTCGACTTTTACGACATCTCGGTAAGAAATGTGGGTGGCCTATTCAATTCAGCCGGATACAGCATGACATGTTATAAATTACTTCAAATACGGTTGTTTATGTTGCAAATTAATTCATTACAGGTTTAATGGCCCTATGGAGTGAAACTATAACAAAGTTAACATCTAAGATCATGAAGCGAAACCTCAAGTTAGTAATAAGTAACAATATTATTAAACTGGTCCATTCGGCATAGTTTTATGTGGCGGTCGGACGTTGGACCGAATTTAATTAACCGCTGCAGTTGGTAGGACCTGCCCGTTGGGACGTGGAACGTATGGGACAAGCCATAAGATGTAGCGGTTTGCATTATTTAAAAAAAATCATAGAATTAGGCGTTACTTTGCGGAGATCCATAATACAAAAGTAATAATAAAATTATTTTGCTGTAATCCCAGATGAAGTAAAATAGAAAATATATATAATGCTAGATGTAGAGTGTACAATCCGTTTTCATACCTGACACATGCAGGATTTGTAAAAGCACATGCACAAACCTTCACTACATACGTTCACTATCACAAACTCAACAATCGTTTCGCCCCGCAACCGAAGCGTCATCAGGAGATAGACTTCACGACAAAATCGCAAAGCGAAAAGGTTGTTGAGTTTGTGATAGTGAATTCGTCATTGATACTAAATACAGGTGCGAGGGAGACAAAACAAAGGCACGCACCTAAAACTGAAATGCAATCGACGTCACTACGCATTATCTTCAATAATTAAAACGTTTAGATTATTTATAGAACTACTTTGTGGAGATCCATAATACAAAAGTAATAATAAAATTATTTTGCTATAATCCGCGATAAAGTAAAATAGAAAATATATATAATCCTAAATGTAGAGTAGACAATCCGTTTTCATACCTGATACATGCAGGATTCGTCAAGCGTTTTTATGAATAATAAATAAATAAATATATGGGACACTTGCACACAAGGTCGTCCGTCCCCAAAGTAACTTAGTGCTTGTGTTATGGGTGACAGACAACTGTTGAATAAATACTTATATATTTTTAAAATACATACTTAAATACAAATATACACCCAGGCTCAAAGGCCAACAAATTTATTTATAGAAAATGTTGGCCCTCGGCGGGAATCAAACCCGCGACCCGTGGTGATTAAAGGAGGACCACTACCCACTGCGCCAACGGGCCAGTCGTATCCTGCATGTATCAGGTATGAAAACGGATTGTCCACTCTACATTTAACATTATATATATTTTCTATTTTACTTCATCGCGGATTATAGCAAAATAATTTTATTATTACTTTTGAATTAAAACGTTTATAAATTGTACCATAACAAAGCTGTACAATACTCTAGCACTCACTCTACGTACATAAGATATTTCTGATAGTTAAGTTACAACTTGGACTTTGGGTCAGCAAACTTGAAAATTATTGTAGAGAATTGAATGTTTTTTAATTTGGGTAATTTAAAAACTCATAAAAGGGATTTTAGTGTCATCTTGCTTTCGGGTTTACTTCGGTCAGTAATTTCAGTTTTCTTTACTTGATGATTTTATATTAATAGTTGATTTGCTTGACTGAAAATATTTATACTTATTATAAAACAAAGTCCCTAAAAGCTGTCTGTTTATGAACGACTTTCTGAAAATGTACTGAACGAATTTTTTAACGGTTGTTATGAAAAGATAGTGCAAACCATCCTCATTCCTTACCGAGGTGTCGTAAAATATGAATAAGTTGAGGTCAGGCAGGCGGCCAGTCGTATAATGCGAAGCCAAATCATGTGACTATATGTTAACAACATGTTGTGCAGACCCCACTTACTATAAATCTGGTGATTGTAGTTCTTGCCTAGCGTACATAGGCATTTTGCAATCAAGCATTTGAATAATATTTAAAACCTATATATCCAAACAAAATATAGATTAAGCCAGGGGCCATACATCGGCTGTAAATCATGTGACAACATGTTTATAACACGTTGTGTTCCACTTAGAGCGGGATAAGGGCGATTGATAATTTATAATATTGGTGTGATATTCCCTGTTATATATAAGTGAATAATTGATAGAAATATTACTATTGCCGCTTAAAGTTTAATCTCTATCTTTCTCAGTTTAGCACGTACATTTTAAACCGAGCTTTTCCTAAGTATACGGGAAATATTGTCAAAGTAGAACTCAGGCGATCTTTACAGTGAGTTAACGAGAATTTCACGGAGCGATTAGAAAGCTTCAAATCTCGGATTATTTATAAGCTGCCTTTATTACTATTTTAGGTGGATGGAATTGCTAACTTCTGGATATAATCCTATCCTATCCTACTAATATTATAAATGTTAAGTTTGTGAATATGGATGTATGTTGGACTGGCCCGTTGGCGCAGTGGGTAGTGATCATGCCTTCAGCTCCGTGGGTTCGATTTGCGCCGATGGCCAACATTTTCTATAAATGGATTTGTTGGTTTTCGAGTTTGGGTCTAAATTTGTATTTAAGAATAGAATAGAATAGATTATTTATTTTTAGTTTAGATAGTATGTATTTAAAAAATATATAAGTATATATTCACCAGTTGTCTGTCTACCATACAAAGTTTTGAGTTACTTACTATGGGGACGGGCGACCGTGTGTGTAAATGTCCCATATATTGATTTGTTTATTTATGTTTGTTAATCTTTCACGGCAAACCAGTTGAACCAATATCGATGAAAGTCGGCACAATTATTACTTATACACCGGAATAATATATAGGCTATAGAGATCCTGTTAATTCTTCAGGAATAGGATGACATTGAAAAGCGCCATCTATTATCGAACTCTCACACAACAACAGCGAACGAAGTCGCGGGTAAAAGCTAGTATAAAATAAAACTGTTTTTTTATCATAATTATTAGTATGTTATATGCCGTATGGTATCCGGTTGAGTAGAATAAACTACCCTTATTTCTTACCGAGGTGTCGTAAAAGACGACTAAGGTAAGTTGATCCACCATATGGTGTCCGGTTGAGAAGAATAGACCACCCCCTTTCTTATGCAGGTATCGTAAAATACAACTAAGCTAAGTTGACGACAGGTAGGCCGCCGGCCGTAAAATACCTAGCCAAATCATCTAACAACATGTTTAGAACATGCTGTGCCGATTTGGCTACGTCTTTAGCACACTGCACACTTTAGTATAGCATGTCTAGGTTTTAAGGTTAACCCACTTTAACCATTTTTATGGTAATCAAGATACTATATTACGGTTTTCATTTTTCAATGCGGGCAAAGCCGCTGGCGATTGCTAGTCACCAATAACAGTCATGTAAAATCCTTTTTATGTTACGTATCCTTTTAACCTATGGAAAACTTTTATACGAATAACATCTAAAGCAACATTTATATTTAATGTAGTTATCATATGGTTGGAATGGAGCCAGACTACTTAGCTAAAAACTAGGTCTACCTGAACTATAAGTAAGTACTATCTGGGGAGACGTTGACGCGTAAAGTTCGAAAGAGCTCTCTGTAATATGGCGCTACTTTTAGTTCAAGTAGTATAATAGTAGATTATGATACTGTTGCTTAATAAGAGTTTTTTTATAGTATCACACGAGTGTTATAAGACCAAGTTATGTACAGTGTCATACACTACTTTATCTACTCTCATACTATAATACGTAAAACAATATTAATAAAAACCAAACTTTGTTTTAATATTGAAAAGATTTTTGAATGTCAAATGTTAGGGCCAAGGCGCAAACATCGATTGCGCATGCGTGTTGTGTCGCCGCGGACTCGTTCATTAAAACGTTT
This sequence comes from Morpho helenor, assembly GCA_029227775.1. Lineage (NCBI taxonomy): Eukaryota > Metazoa > Arthropoda > Insecta > Lepidoptera > Nymphalidae > Morpho > Morpho helenor. The sequence goes on from JARGCU010000006.1 coordinate 11,720,911, forward strand.
TTTTTAAGGTAGAGGTTCAACCTCCTTGGTCCAGCTGGAGGTTATATAGGTGTGTCGTAATGATTAAAAAGTTATATTATGATACAGGTGACCATACAAGACCTGTATCGTAATAAAACTTTTTATTTTTGGCCTGTACGTAATGTTTGTCATAATAATTTTGGTTTTAGTTTTATAATCTTTGTATTATAGTATCAGAGTAGATAAACGAAGTTATAATATGTATGGCCCAGTTTTGATAATAATATGTTAAATACCTGGTTGACCGATCCTTGCTGGGTAATTTAAAAAAAAATAAAAAAAAGAAACTTCAAAAAAAGAAAAAAATATTGGGTAGATGGGGCCCGATCCTAGGTATTTTCATCTCTCGAAACCGCCCGTTTCCCGAATTTTAGCATAAGCTATGCTGACTGTACAATTTACAGCAAAAATAGTATTTTATATAAAATTTAAATGTCAATAATTTTTTTATCTCCTCCTCCTTTTTTATGTCCATGGCTCCAACAATTTTCCAGAAATTATCTATTAAAATACATCTAGCTAGGTTTTATTTAACAACAATCGTTTTATCCTTCTTTTTGGGCATTAAAATATACCAAAATTTACATTGAATATAAAACACTATTTTTGCCATATATTGTCATTGACGGGCGGTCTCGTGAAATGTAAATACCTAGCCCCAACTAGATCAAGCCCCAACTGCCCCATAATTTTTTCTTAGATAGTCAGTTAGAAATTACCAAGCAACTCTCAGTCAACCAGATATTGTTTTTTATAAGCAACAAAACGTTGTACCTGACAGCTAGTCTTTTTATTGTCACGCTTTGTTTCGCTGAGACATAAGTTACTTCAGCGGAGAGCTCTCTCTGTCTAGGTCAATGGCGTTTACACTAATTGCCGGAGGCAGTCACATCTGTCTGCATTTTCTGAGACACTTGGCTTACTAAGTTCGCTTTCCGTGATGAACTTAACCTGCTTTCATTTACGCTTAACATACTAAAAATAAAGTTCTTAGTTAAATATACCTGGTTTATTAACTTTTTAGTTATTTATTTACTTTATTATACACAAGCTGTTTTACTTAAATCGCAGATTATATTATAGTTTTCATTATTTACAACAAAAAAAACCTCAAAAAAATATTGGGTAGGTGGGACTGGATCCTAGGTATTTTCATTTTTCGAGACCGCCCGTTCCCGGCATAAACTATGCTGACTTGACAATTAACATCAAAAATAGTGTTTTATATTAATACCCAAAAACAGGGATAAAACGATTTTTTTGAAATAAAACCTAGCTAGATCGATTTTTCTCCCCTAAAATCCATACATGCTGAATTTCAGGAAAATCGTTATGTAAAAAAAAAAAATTAAAAAAAATTAACTACCATGACTTTACGTATATTACGTATACAACGTAAATTTCAAAATAATTTTGGAGCCCGAAATCAGGGATAAAACAACATTTTTTTTTTAAATAAAACTTATCTACATCGATTTTCCTCCTCCAAAACCCGCTTCATGCAGAATTTCAGGAAAATTGTGGACCCGTGTCCGAGATTCCGAAAATATATATATATATACATACAAGATCAACTCATTTAAATATTGAAGATTAAAAGTTTCGATATTTAAGTTTTATAATCGACTAACAGCTTTGTTTAAAAAGCGAAAAGTGTGAATAAAGAAAAGTAAAATAATACTTTGAATACCTCACAACGCTTAAGTCGTTCATATAAACAGAGTTATGGACTTATTTTCTTGCCTGTAATTGGCGTAATTACCTTCGCCTTGCGTGTTTATGATTTCCCATTATTTGCACTGAAATTCAACGTTCCTACCATAATCTCTTTTAGCGTTAATAGTGTTTATGGACGTTCCATTATTTTGTATTTAACTTAAGCGATGATCGAATAAACGAATGCTATGTTTTAAAGAGCTCTGACCCCTGACCCCCAACGGTAACGCCTTGTAGCCTTTATTAGTTGGTTGGTTCCGAACCCGGCATCTATGAAGTTTATATAAAAAAATTATGTTGTTAAGGTGTCGCAAGTAATCCTGCAAATTTTGAGAATTTTTGTAATGTTTGTAATGTAATGATTTGAAAATGCGTGCAGTTTTTTGAGCTCTTATTCCTTTCTCAAAAGGACAGTGGCTTTTGCCAAGCAATGGGATAGCAGCATGGCTTTAATTTATTGCTACTATTACCTAAACACTTTTCTGAGTCTAATTTTGACATTCTTTATTTATCCTTGGAAACTTAAGGTTTCTCTTTGGATCAATTATCTTTATTTAACAAAATTAATAATAATATTATTTTTCAAATATAAAAGATAGAAGAGTTGAAAATCTATCGAACGCTTGGTATTAAAGTGACCTAATTCGAAAAAGTTTGTGGTAAATTACATAAAAGCATAGCGCGTCTACAAAATTGTGTTAATGAGACCCATAACTTAAGAGAGCAAAGAAAAACTAGTTTTTACATAGTTTCTAGCGTGATGTTAAAGATGGCATTGAAATAAGGATTACAATGTACCTAATTCAATAAAGCCTAATTTTGAATCGACTAATTCTAAATTAAATTCTAATTCTAAAATGTAGAATGTACTATTCGTTTTCATATCATGTCTATTTGTATCGTATGAATAATTTTAAACATGAACCAAACGTTCATCATCGTCCTGGCCTTATCCCACTCTAAGTGGGTTCAACACAACATGTTATAAACATGTATTCACACAATTGGCGACATATTTTACGACCAATCGCCTGCCTGACGTCAACTTACTTTAATCGAACTTTACGACACGGTAGGAAAGTACGGTAAGAAAGAGGGTTGTCTATTCTACTCAGCCGGATACCACACGGTGGGTCCACTTACCTTAGTCACCTTTTTTAACACCTCGGTAAGAAATGAGGGTTGTCTATTCTCAGATACCATACAGCATATGCATGAATCAAGCGTTGTTGTTATCAAATCGCAGAAATCTACCACAATTTTATTTATCTACATATATAATGCGAATTGAGCTAATATTTACGTTAAAAATCATTCCATTAATGCAATCAGTTTTTATTGCATTGGATTGGCATCCACAAGTACCATTAACTTTGACAATAAGCGTATACAGTCTGGAAAAGACTGCATGTTCCAATTATGTTTGCAGTTGCCATTGTCAGCCATTGTCGATGCAATTAATTAATGTGCTTATTGACTTTGTCGATATCGCAATGAATTTATATTGTTCTGCACAAAAGCTTGTGTCACATAAAAGTCGGCGTTAAGTTTAATTAGTCCTCCTTATTATTTGTAGCTTTTTGTTTGGTGAAATTTGTGATACATATTGCAGTCTGTCTTTTTATTGATACTTTTAAACAAATTAATGTGATAACCCAGCAGTGACACCGTGATATTCTTTCGATGGAGTCGCAGGATCAAAACCAATGAGTTTTTCTATTAAAAACTTATGTATAAGTAATGAGAATATTATTATGCTATAATCCGGGATAAAAATTTTATGTATATAGCAAAATAATATTCTCATTACTTTTGTATTATGGACCTCCGTAAAGTAACGCCTAATTCTAAAAATTATTAAAAAACTTATGAGTCTAATTAATAATAATAAATAAATAAATATATGGGACATTTACACACACGGTCGTCCGTCCCCAAAGTAAGTAACTTAATACTTGTGTTATGGTAGACAGACAACTGGTGAATATATACTTATATATTTTTTAAATACATACTTAAATACAAATATACACCCAGGCTTAAAGACCAACAAATTCATTTATAGAAAATGTTGGCCCTCGGCGGGAATCGAACCCGCGACCCGCGCAGCTGAAGGCAGGGTCACTACCCACTACTCCAACGGGCCAGTCATAATTGCGAAAGTAATAATAAAATTATTATGCTATAATCCGCGATGAAGTAACATAGATAATATATAATGCTAAATGTAACATTTATCTGATCACTAACAAGTAACCACATGTCACATCACGTCCACTCTCACCAAGGGCTCGCGTGTTACTAACGTGGTGCATCATGAGACCGTGTATGTTTTTTTGTACATCAGTATTAGTGTGAGTTAGTGTATGTTCATGTATGTATTACATATAATATGTTTCTTGTATATAAATATAAAAGGTAAGTTATACTTCTCAACCCGCATACACTACAGCGTATATTAATAATTCCACAAAAACCTTTGGTATCACTGACGAAACTTAAATTCCATTTGCCATACATTAACAGCACATCACTCGCGATAGTAAAAAACTAAACTTTCATTTTGACTAAGCTAACCTTCCATTAATAAAGTAACAGAGAGTGTTTCACTAGAAGCATCTTTCGCCGCTGGGACGCCTAAGTAGTTCCCAGAGAGCTCTCTGAAAGCTGACAACTGTATTCACACTAATTGGCGGAGACAGCTGCCATTCCGAGATTTTATTCCGACTGAAGCAGTTTTATAAGATAATCTTAACCTGCTTTCGTTGAATATTACTTATAGTATAATTTTTTTTTTAAATTATATAATATTATTTATTTATTTCTTTTAATACATATAGTTAGAAAAGAGAAAGAAAAAGTAAAAAAAATCACATGTATAAAGGCGGACTTATCACTAAAAGGGGAGATCCCTTTTCTCTTCTTCTCCCTTTCTTTATCTCCATCTTTTTTATTATTGCCTTTTTTATGTAATTTTCAAAACAATTTCTGTGACATTTATTAAACACATAAATATATCTTTCGAAATATGAAGGTGTGAGATTCGAACTATTTCTGTGTGTGTAATATATATATATATATATATATATATATATATATATATATATATATATATATATATATATATATATATATATATGTAGACTCATCAGTATCTTGGGCATTATTCTTAGACATTAGTGGGCGTAATTAGGGTATCGTGCATATGGAATGATGATTGCCAGGATGCGACATATATATATATATATATATATATATATATATATATATATATATATATATATATATATATATATATATATATATATATATATATATATATATATATATATATATATATATATATAATATAAAAAGTATCGACAAATATTTATCACAATCGTTATAATAAGAATATTTAACTAAATGCAACCCATTCCTCTTGTTTACGATGGAATAAAATGACTATTGTATGTGTTACATCAAAATATTAATAAAAATGCACGCTACGAAACAATAACAGAAATGCAACACGAATAGCGTTCCTTGAACAAAACGTAAAAATGAACGTATCTATACTAAAATTTAAAACTACCCTATCTCTTCCAATACTAAAATGAGTGAATGATTTTCCCATTCTCAATTTTAAAATGCAACTGCGCGTGAAAAATCTTCATATTTCGCGAGAGATTAAAAACTAGGCTAAGGCAAAAAAACACGGGAAGCGTTTGAACCGCGCGTTCGGAACGCTTTGTTACATACGCCCAAAACAATCCACATACGAGTTATTTTTTGTTTGTCGTATTTTACGTCCAAATGGATTGAATTATCAAAGTAATTTGGAAGATAGTTAGTAGCTTCTGTCCCCTTAGTCTGATTATTTGTAACTAAACCATGTTTTTTTTTTAATTTAGTTCATTAAACTGGCTATAATCAATTTTGATGTATAAAAGCAAAAAAATAGATTATAACCTACTGGAATCAGTTCCAGTTACACATCATGCAAGTATTAGTACACATAGTTCACTTAAAGTTGTACTTTAAAGTTCACCAAATGTTTTGTAATGGATTTCAGTTTATCCTGCTAAAATAGGTTTTAATAGTAAATTTTATTATAAAAGCAATATACTCATACAAAAAGTCATAATTGGGTTAAAAAGAACATGTAAATTTTTTATGACAATTGTTACATAACTTGTAGAATTTAGCGGGATAAATATCATTCATAAAAGTGGTTCCTTCCGCCGTGTGATATCTAGCTGAGTAGAATAGACTACCCTTATTTCTTACTGAGGCGTTGTTAAAGGCAACTAAAGTTAGTTGATGTTAGGCAGGCAGCCAGTCGTACATACTTAGCCAAATCATGTAACAATGTTTAAAACATGTTGTGCTAACCCCACTTAGAGTGGTAAAAGTAGAATAATGACGAAAATTGTTTCTTAAAAAATCGTCTTTTTTATTAATATATGTGCAACTACTTATTATTTACAAAACTTGATAGAATACGCAATGAGTACATTAGGGGAAGTCTGAAAGTTTCGCCCATTACAGAAAAGATGAGAAGTGCGAGACTAAGTTGGTACGGTCATGTAATGAGGAGGGATGAAAATCATGTGACCAAAAGAGTTTTAAATATGAATGTGGATGGATGTATGGCTAGGGGAAGGCCGAAAAAAAGATGGATGGATTGTGTGAAAAATGATATGCATGTTAGAGGAGTGGCACCAGATTTGACGATGCCGACTCTACTTAGAGTGGGATAAGGGTAGGAGAATGATGATGTGCAACTATTTATTTTTTATATAAACTCAAAATATTTCTAAAATAAAAAGTATCGTAAGTCGTTTTCTGAAAATCTACTGTCAACAATTATAATACGTAAGCTCAGGCGTATCCGCAAATGAAAAATAGACTTTTATAAAAATGTTTTCAAACCAATGCAGACTGTGTTAGTTGGCGTTCTGCAGCCTTATGTGTTCGGAGCCTTATTATTGAAAAGTCAGCTAAAGAGTAAAGGCAAAAATGTTGAATATACCTTTGGTAGTACTTTAAAAAATGAAAAAGTAGCCATTGAAGGGGAATCGGATTTAAACATTATATATATCTTATCTACTTGATGTACTTATACGTAAAGCATATTACAAAATTGATTGATTATTTGGATGATAAAAAAGCCTGGATTTGAAAATCCTTCCAGCTTCATACAGGACTACGTTTTAATAATGTAAAATTGAAAATGTTTAAAAGATTGACCGCCGAGTTTCTTTCTGGTTCTTCTCGGTAAGAGCAGCATTCCGAACCAGTTGTAGCTTCATTAATCATATTGATCCTTGACGATTCAAAAGTGCTTGAAGAGAATAATGACAAAATATAACTGGTTATGGGTATTATATTTTAAAAAGAGGAACTACCGAGTTTCTTTCTGGCTTTTCTCGGTTTTCCAAACCGGCACTAGAGAGTTCACAAGTTTACCTGGATAAAAAATAAATTGAATTTGTATGAAATATTAAGTTTACTTTCCGCCTCGTTATGTAGAAACTCCTCCTAGAAACTCCTACATAAAGTCCACAAAAGCTTTCTGTTTGTATGTAACCAATTTTCTCAAAATTCCCAGAACTGATTTTTATAGGGTTTCTACTAAAAGATAGCTCAATTCTTGTTTATGTTAATTGCCGCGTGGTAAGGATTTAGGCGGGAAAAACTTTGTGATACACAAATTTCCACGTGGACGAAGACGAAAGCATAGCTAGTGTTTTTTGTAAATGAAAATTAGATCAAAGATAAATCTTTACAGATAAGAAAATTCTTTAGAAAACAGTTCTAATTCTTCATATAAAACATCTAAGTAACTTAGAAATGAATAAGTGAAAGGAAATTACTAGAGACATGCTTATAAAGAGCTTGTCATGTTGAAGCTGCGAACCGGATATCTTATTCTTTGTTAGATAAAGGCTTTACAGCGAAGGCAGTCTGCGTCCCATGACAAAGTCACTTTGTTTTTTTTATAGTTCCTGTGAATTTAATAAATTAATTAGTTGATTCTGGAAATATTTAAATCTATGAAAATATTCCTGAAATTCAGCATGTAGGGGGTTTTGGGGGAAAAAAATCGATCGATAGATTTGAATATAAAACATTTTTGCCATTAAGTGTCAAATCAGCGTAGCTTGTTCGGGGAACGGGCGATGATCTCGATCTCGAGATATAAATATACCAAGGATCGAGTCCCACCAATTATTTTTTTCTTTTTTTTGAAGTTTCGTTTCATATTTTGTAAAAATTTACTTACTTACCAAGCAAGGTTCGGTCACACAGGTGGTATTACTTAAAACACTGTGAATGTTTTTTTTGTATTTAGGTAATATATTTAAAACCTTCGCACACAGGTTCCATGGTGTAACGGTTAGCACTCTGGACTCTGAATCCAGCGATCCGAGTTCAAATCTCGGTGGGACCTTGAAGTAATTTAATAGACTTTTTTTTCATTTCAGAGCTATTTTCGAAATCTGTCGACAATCCCACTTATCACACATCTCCTCCTTAATTGCATTTGACTTTTTTTGACATATTTTTCCGTGTGGTATCCGGCTGAGTGGAATAGACCACACTCATTTTCACCAAGCTGTAGTAAAATACGACTAAGGTAGGTTAACCCGCCGCTCCGCGTGGCATCCGGTTGTGTAGAATATACCCCACCCTCTTCCTTACCGAGGTGTTGTAAAATACGACTGAGGTAAGTTGACGTCAGGCAGGCGGCGGATCATGAAATACGTAGCCAAATCATGTGACAACATGTTTGTAACTTTTTGTGCCGACCCCACTTAGAGTGGGATAAGGGCAGGAGGATTTTAATTATTCGCGATGCAGCGATTTAAATCACGGATTATATAAAAATAATTACATTATTACTTTTAAATTACCGATCTCCGCATTTCATTCTTTGATCGTTTATCTTATTTTTTTACCGAGGTGTCGTAAAAAGCGACCAAGGTAAATTGACCAACCATATGGTATGCGGCTGAGTAGAATATACCACCCTCATTTCTTACCCCAGTGTCATGAAGGCGACTAAGTTAAGTAAAAGCTCCCTTCTCTCCAAAACAAGAAAAGAGACTTATGCCCAGCTGTGGGACAGGTTTTTTTACAGATTTTAGTGACGATTCGTCATAAGTCAGTCGAGGGATTTCACGTCGTTAATCTTGTAGACAATACTCGTTTTGTCGCGAAATGATGGTAAGTGTAGCGCGCTCTCGGACGGCGAGTGCGCTTGAAGCGCTATTTGTTATAACTGTTAGCCAGATTGATTTATGGTTTCTGTTTGAGTACCACTGAAATATTAGTGGGTAGGGATATCTCGATATATATTTTTCACATCACTACACTCTCTATGAAGTTGGTAAATTTATTTCATATCCGGTGACCCGGAGGTGGCGCTCTCCGGGGTACAGAGCTGCTGCTGGCAGGGATGGGGGCAATGTGTGCAACGACACCCTATCCTTGCCACCAGTAGCGTGGAGCACTGTCAGGTTTTTAGTCGGTGAGAGTCCGATATAACGCCGTTCGTCCCCGTCGAGCGGTGATGACCCATAATGGGTTTTCCTAAAAAAAAAGCGGTGACACCGTGCGACTCTTTCGAGGGGACTCAGGTTCAATTTATGTGTCAACATCATCTTTCTCCCCTTATCCCACTCTAAGTGGGTTCGGCAAAATAGGTTATTACCATGTTGTCACATGATTTAGCTACGTATTTTACGACAGGCCGCTTGACTGACATCAACCTACCTTAGTCTCTCCTTAGTCTACCTCTCTCAGTCTTCCCGGATCAAAATGATTTTAGCAGATATTAGCAGGGTTAAAGAGTGGCAGAAACTGCTGTTTATTCGATATTAAGAAGATATTGTTTTACGAAGTTGCGGGTAAAAGCTAGTTGAGAATGATTTCGTCACCTCTCCAATGTGTGAAAATTAGTTATTTTTCGTAGATAAGAACTCATAATCTCGTGGGAGTTTTGTGTCCGATGTCGTGATGTTTTCCATTAAAGTGCTGACAGTATCTTATGTTTAGTGTGAGCCCGGTTTCATTATAGACTCGTATGGTCCGAGTTACAAACTGAAAATATATTTTATATTTGAAATTAATCAGGATTTGATTAAATGAATCAAGTGTTATCCAAATTAAAACTTATACTTAACTAGTGTTTAGAAGCTCCATTTAAGCAAGTATTGCCTGTGCTTGAAACTTCCATCCTTACTCCTTACTCATAGCTCTATATATATACATGTATTGTAGGTAATAACAAAATCAATTTAATAAATAAAAAATGTGTGCGTGTGTGTGTGTGTGAGTGTATATGTGTGTTATAAGCATGTAAGTGTGAGTATGAGAATTTTCTGTGTACTATTTTATTTTTGCTATATACTATGCTATTTTTATTTATTTTATTTTAGTTTTATTTAATACATAATAATAGGTTTTCGGTCTCATTGTAACTTAAGGTTCCTAACCACTTTTATAGTTTTTTTTTACAGTGATAATAATTTTCGGGATATATATCAATTTGTTTATTAATTTTATTATACAAATAAGCGGACCTAGTTTTATACTGTCTAGTAGCAAATGCAGTTGTAACTTTAGAAGCTTGCACTACAGAAAAGAAAATTAATATGACCATTGAAATTCTTTATATACTAGCAATAACAAGAAAATATAATGTAGCCGTGTGGTATCCAGTTGAGTAGTATATTAGTTATCTACTTATCTTAGTCGCCTTTTATGACACATTAGTAAGAAATGAGAGTGGTCTATTCTACTCAGACGGATACCACTCTTGAATTTGATATAGTTTTATATTAAATATCAATAAAATATGATATATACAAACAGATACTACAATATATATATATATATATATATATATATATATATATGTAGACTTATCAGTATCTTGGGCATTATTCTTAGAGATTAGTGGGCGTAATTAGGGTATCGTGCATATGGAAAAGTACAACGCTTATCTTCAACTTTATATTCTTCTTAACAATTTTCACAACTGCGCCATGACAAGCATCTGTCTTCATCTCTCACATGCGCCGTCTGCATTCTGTCACCGCTGCGCCTTCTATTTTCAATGTATTTTCAATATATTTTTAATGATGGAACACGTTGGTTGCCAGGATGCGACACGGCCATCCTGCGAGACACACGTCCCCGTGTGTTGATCTGTAACAAATAAACGAACCCAGAAATTCGTTCGGCCTATCCTACAACATCTGGGTCATTGGGGTCTAGATCTTTTTAATAAACGAACAAAACAAGGAAAATCATATCTCGTCATAAGTTGATCATTTTCAAATTCAAATTTAAATTCAAAATATTCTTTATTCAAATAAACTTGTAAACAAGTGCATTTGAATCGTCAACTCTACTGCTGGTTCGGAAAGCTGTTCCTACCGAGAAGAGCCAGCAAGAAACTCGGCGGTTGCTCTTTTAAAAATATAATTCTTAATACTATTTACATTAAGTCGTTACTGTCTTGTACAGGTTCAAAGAGAGCTATATCCACACATTCTTATCTTCCAAATAACCTTCAAGAGTATAGTAGGCTTTCTGTATCAGCCTCTTTTTAACAGTGTTTTTAAACTGATGTAATGGCAAAGCTGAAATTGATTGCGGAATTTTATTATAGAATCTTATACCATACATTGAACTATGAAACCCTACAAATAAAATATAAGGCCATGCCAAACCCATAATGCATACGAAAAGTACTGAGGCAGAGTACCATTGAGTGACACTCACCATGACATTACAATAATACACATAAAACCTATCAGAATTTACTTCAAAACAACCCAGGTATCTTGTTCGTGGTCTACCGCTTCTGTCTCAGCAGAAGGGTCTTCCCTCAGGGATTAACGAGTCCACATGACTCACGGCCATCGCTACACAGCTAGACCCGACTATACCACCCAGAGCTATCGCTCCCTGCGTACCCACGGACTACTCAGAGCAGATACCGATTTCTACCGGGCTACAGACGATACCCTGGTGTCATCGACCCCCAGAGCTATCGCTCACTGCGTACCCACGGACCACCCTGAGCAGATGCCGATTTCTACTGGGCTACAGACGATACTCTGGTACAGTCACCGACCCACCGAACCAAGAACCCGTCTGTATAAACATCAACACAAATTACGTTATCACAAATCTTGTCATTATCAATAGGTACTTGACTCTCAGGTTTTTTTTTGTAAAACAATAAGACACATTATGTTTTTGACTAAAAGAGCTGGATTGGCAAAAGGTGAACAGTTCACCTTCTTCTTATAATTTCAGTTTAAAACCGTTTACTTTTACTTGATAATTATTTGCAAGGTACTATAAACATTCTTGTTAGCCATCCCTACTAATGACAACATTATCAATTATTTCCCAACTAAATTTATTAGCTATAGTCTCTTTTATAAGAGAACATCCAGGCCCAGAAACAAATCAAAGTAATAGCACATACCAAATTGTGTGAAAGCTCCTGATGGCAGTTTGACCAGACATTGGTCTACAGTCTACACGTCGGTGTACTGGTACCTCAAAGAGCAGGTCCATTGGCCATGCAGCGACTCGCGACGTGGCCCGGCTTGCTATACCTGTAGCATAAAAATAATTTGTAATCTGCTTGTCGTCGTTGTCCAGAGCTTACCACAGTACCACAGACAATAGTCTTTTGGTTCCAAAATCCGTTTGCGACACTCCATTTTTCTGTGCACTGCTGATCGCAACTAAGACCCTTGAATTGGGATCGCGTTGAATCTGCGATCCTCTATAAATAACTTTCGTTTCAAATAGGAGTATACTTGTAGTTCCTGGTGCAGCTTTTGACGCGAAGATATCTCCGGTGTGAATGCAAGCCATTGCAGTCATATATCAATTTTGTACCAAATGCGTAATCACCGTTCATGCTGCTATTTGCACTATATTTAAATTCTTCCAACAATTCATCAAAAACGTAACACGAAAACAGGCATATACAGAATGATTTTTAATTATCCATTGATCTATCATTGCTTAAATTAAAAAGTGCAGCCGCAAAAATTTCCAGAAAATGTATCTTCTTTTGTTTTTCCGTCCAAGTATAAGTCAGCTGTAGTACACCACAATTTTACGTAAAATCATCGCTTATCAGGATTAAACTCCGGCAAATTGATATTATTTGTCTCGCTTGGAAATTTTTTTTTTTTCTTTTCTTTTTTGTTGTTTGTATTGTTTTCTTTCGGAACTCTTGTAGTATCCGCCATTGTGAGTCATCATAGTCTCTTCATACTATCCATCCATTTGCACGAATGAATCCCACGACTGATGTAGACTTATCAGTATCTTGGGCATTATTCTTAGAGATTAGTGGGCGTAATTAGGGTATCGTGCATATGGAAAAGTACAACGCTTATCTTCAACTTTATATTCTTCTTAACAATTTTCACAACTGCGCCATGACAAGCATCTGTCTTCATCTCTCACATGCGCCGTCTGCATTCTGTCACCGCTGCGCCTTCTATTTTCAATGTATTTTCAATATATTTTTAATGATGGAACACGTTGGTTGCCAGGATGCGACATATATATATATATATATATATATATATATATATATATATATATATATATATATAAGATAAGTTATATAGATAGTTAAGAATAAAATACCATAAAATTAATGTTTAAAAACTATAGCTAGTAACATAAAATTTCTTTAACAAAAGCTCCTTAAAGGCTTTTTATAAAAGACTGAAGATTGTCAAGTTTAAAGCTCGTCTCAATTAATTAAAAACAGTCTTAGAAAAATTGTAGACATACTAGATTTTATGTTCTTACAAGATATTAATATTAATTACAAATCTGTTCTTACAAGATATTTACAAATAAATTTTCCTTTGTTCCTTCAGTACACTTTAGATTTATCAATAAATATTTTAAGACTTCTTAAGAGATGTCTTAAAAATAACATAAGTGTTTACAACATGTTTAAAGATTTAATTAGTTTTGTATCTCAAACTTTAACGTAAGATTTTCTTGTTTAATTTGGAAATAGACGGTCTTTTATGTGGCAAAATGAAAGGACATAAAGTAGTAGTAAAGTAGCGACCTAATACTCTCCCACTGCTGGGAATAGGCCTCTTCTCTCCGTTTTTGGAGAGAAGGATTGGAGCTAAGACCTACCACGCTGCTCCAATGCGAAATGGTAGGTTACACATATCTCCAGAATTCTCTATAGATATGCAGGTTTTCTCACGATATTTTCCTTCTCTCAAAAGCGTGTGATAAATTATCAATTAGACACATAAGTTGTAACAGAAAAACACTTTGGTATTTGAACCTGCAACTCATTCGAAAGATTTGCATGGTGGCATCGCTGGGTTATCACAGCTTCTAGCAGATATACAAGTATTTACAAATAAATGTACGACGTCAGACTCCACTCGGCATTGTTTTGGCTATACGTTTTAAAGAGTCATAACCTCGTGAGACTTTCATGTTCAATGTCGTGATATTTTCCATTAGCGAACTGACATGTATCTTGCCTTTAACGCGACCCGGAATTCATTACTAATGCGTATAGTTCAAGTCACAAGCGATATTATCAAATCCAATTTTTATTAGAATTTATGTTTTTTGGTTTTTAAAAGCAAAAATATTAATTCGCAAAGTAACACCTAATTCTATGAATTATTTTTAAAAACACCTTTCAATTGTAATTAATATGAATTATTTGGGACTGCAAAACGCTCTTTGTTTTTGTTTTTGTTATTTGTTCATCATCTTCTTGCCCTTATCCCACTCTAAGTGGGGTCGGTACAACATGTTACAAACATGTCACATGATTCGGCTACGTATTTTACGACCGGCCGCCTGCCTGAAATCAACTTATCTTAGTCGTATTTTACGACACCTCGGTAAGAGAGAGGGTTTTCTATTCTACTAAACTGGATACCACACGGTGGGTCAACTTACCTTAGTCGCCTTTTACGACACCTCGGTAAGAAATGAGGTTGGTCTATTCTACTCAGCCGGATACCACACGGCGGGTCGACTTACCTTAGTCGCCTTTTACGACACCTCGGTAAGAAATGAGGGTGGTACTATTCTATTCAGCCGGATAGCACACGGCGTGTTATTGTTATTTGTTATTTTTGTAATTATTAGGAATTCAGATCTCTAAGCTGGTACAGCGTATATAAGACAACGACTGACGTCATTCGTTCTCGTTCGACATTCGTAGGTAGTAGTTTTTGGGTGATCTCTTTTGCATTTCGTGTTATTAGAATCTAACCTCAAATAATCGATATTCGTGATAAGAGCGAACACTGACTTTCTTGTCAGTTCTTCTCAAGTGGATTAGTGTTCCGAACTGGTGGTAGAATCATTCTGTCGTTGGATTTTGTAGTGAAATGTGTTTGTGCACAGTAAGGTGCCCAGCGTGATTCCCTAAACGCATTCGTTTATCTTTTAATTATTCATTTTAAATTGAATTTACACTTAAATTCTGTCAACGCACACTATATACAAGAACACGATATAATAGGAATACCACAATTCCCGTTCCAAGATGCATTTCTCTTGAATGACGAACAAAGTCTGACTATAACTGAAACGTTTTATCAATAGGAAGACTCAACCGGAAACAACACGTCACAGTGTTGTTACCATTTTAATCAAAAAGGGCGCGATACTCTTGTTTCA
The DNA here is from genome assembly GCA_029227775.1 of Morpho helenor. Taxonomy (NCBI): domain Eukaryota; kingdom Metazoa; phylum Arthropoda; class Insecta; order Lepidoptera; family Nymphalidae; genus Morpho; species Morpho helenor. The sequence goes on from JARGCU010000006.1 coordinate 11,736,361, forward strand.
TGACTGTGTTGCTATAAAATACAAAGCGGAAGTTAATGGCGACAACAATTCTAACAATATATATAATTTGTGTTTTCAGATAACTTGAAAGAAAAATGCGATTTTATTTAGCCTATATGTTACTATATATAAGCTTTAATTGTCTCGAATTTCATGAACATCGGTAAAGTGAATTAACCGCAAAAACAAGTTTTGCCAGCAGCTTTCGCCGTTATTTATTTTCGTATTTTTTATTGCTGCACCTCTCCTATTCATCTTAGCGTGATATTATATAAAACTTTCGTATTTACAGTAGTACAAGAGAAGGATGAACAGTCAAGTATTTAACATTTTATACCTTTATGCGCTGTACTGACAGATAAATGCAAGGAGTCTCAAAGTATGCATTCGAGACTTAAAAATAAGACGTCCATTAAGTAGTAGTTGGGGGTGAATTTTAAACAGCGGTAGACGATTGAAACAATGCATTATTCATAGCCCGGAACGCCCTGGGCTCTCGATACCAACTCGTAAATGTTTTTACTGTGGAAGGAAAGGTAGTTTATAAATAATATCTATATCTTACTATTAGTAGAATAGACCACCCTCATTTTTTACCAAAGTGTCGTAAATGGTGTGAAAGTCGAGCCGTCTTCTGGTATCCAGTTGAGTAGAATAAACAACCCTCATTTCTTACCGAGGTGTCGTAAAAGGCGACTAAGGTAAGTTGACAAACCGTGTGGTATTAAAAAATAAACGAATTAAACGAATGCACCCCTCATAAAAGAGATGGTTACTCGACTATGCAATAAAACTATTACTATACTATACTAGTAATATCCCGCGGTTTCACCTGCGTACATACCGATCTTATGGCAGTCGAAAGCCTACTAAGTCAGACTATAGATTTATTTTTGTTAAATATGTCATCAATAGTTTCCGCAGCGCATGCGATGACAGATTTTTACACCTTGTTACATTTTTATAACGGATCCCTATTTTTTAAATGTAGCATAGCCTATGTTACTCAACAAAGATGCAGCTTTCTAATGGTGAATTTTTGAAATCGGTCCAGTAGTTTTTGTGTGAAAATAATACAAACATACATACAAATTTTTCCTCTTTATTATATTAGTATAGACTAGGCGTGCCAGCAGCTTCGCCTGCATTAAACATTGTGTGTCACAATTTTTTCCCAAACTGAAATTTTGTACATAAAAGTAGTTATTGTGAGTTATTTATAAGAGATTTTTAAATAACTTTCACCGTTTACTTAGCGCAAGCAAAGAAAGTTTTAAATTTTGCCATTTTCGCATTTGCTGCTCCACACCTATTCATCTTTGCGTTATATTATATAGTCTATAGTATAACCTGTCTCGATAAATGAACTATCTTACAGTCAAAGAATTTTCCAAATAAGTTCAGTAGTTCCTGAGATTAGCGCGTTCAAACAATCAAACAAACACTCTCTTCAGCTTTATATTATATAAGTTTAGATAATATTGTGTTTACAAAACAAAAGAAAATCTTTTTTGTCACATTTCCGCCAAAAAAATATATGCTCTTGAAAGAGTAAAATTATGATGCGTACCTTTAACGAAAAATGATATAACAAAATCTTACTTTGATCCTAAATTCAATTTCAACTAAAACTTCAACACCACATTGATACTTTATTTTTACGCGTGAGTAAACTTGCCAAGGCTTTCAATTTTACACGCTCCAACGGTACGAGCTTGAAAATTTACTTACGAATTTTTATAAAATAGAAGTTTTTCAAAACGGTAATTCCTGAAAAAGTTGCGAACATTCCCTTTTCGCAATTTCCACTGGCGTTTACGGCATCGCCCGCTACGGCTATTATGAGATTAGGCTAACAAAAACCTTAACTAACCAACAATAAAAGTTAAAGTTACGCCGGAAGTAGCTTTTCCTTGTTGACAGATTTTCTTTAAGCCCAAGCATATCTCCTATCAAGCTGTGGTAGCCCAGCGGTAACACCGTGTAAGTCTTTCGAGGAGGTCACGCGTTCAAACCCGGGCCACCAATGAGTTTTTCTGTTAAAACTTATGTGTCTAAATGATAATTTCAATTTATCACACGCTTTTCGGTGAAGGAAAACATTTTGAGGAAACCTGCATATCTCTTGAGAATTCTGGAGACATGTGTAACCTACCAATCCGCATTGGAGCATGTAACAGTCTCATCCCTACATTCGAGTTTTAAAAATAAATAATTATTAAAATTTCAATATTTTAGAAAAATCTATAAGTATAAAAATAAATGTTTGTTTGTCACGCAGTAATGTTTTTTCGCATCTATAATTGATGCTCTATTCATAAAACATCAAATTCAGAAAAGTATAATTTTCGTCATATTGACCGAATGTCACGTTATCCGCCGTACTACAGTATGAGAGAGCGGGCGGAGCGTAGAGCGCAGAAGTGATCTGTTAGGTCGCTTATGAAATGTTGTTATAATGATATTGTAGATGTGTACTGGGGCGATACAAGATATTAATTGAGTTTTAACTCGACTATTTTTTATAATAATTAATAATAAATACACATCTAGGCCCGCTCTCGTATAATGGTTTAAGATGCAAGATCGTGCCGATCTTTGGAAAGGCTGTGAATGTGACTTGACCATTAAGAGTGTAGCGATGGTTACATCGCTTAGCTCACCTCGAACGATTAAAGTGTCTGAATGTTACTTGGTAAAGGTAACTTTGCTGAGTAGTGGTTGGCACTCTACCGAACATGCTCTGGCGGGTACTGGTGGGAGACTTGAGGTTTAGGCCGGCAATGATTTCGGTCATTGCTGTGTGCCTGGTCCAAAAGGCTACACTAGGCTGCATCTTATTAGGGTTGGACATAGGCCCGTAGTTAACTTCGGTTGCTGCGGCGTGCCTTTATTCGGCTTTGGTTTGACGCAACCAGAGTTACTTTGGGCGTGTGCCTTTGTGATACGGGTTTAGTTAGGCCGGTGGTGATTTCGGTCATTGCCGTGTGCCTTGCTCGACCCCTGGACGCATAGGCCGCTTGAAGTAGTGCCGGTACAGTGGTGGCTGAAATGTTATTGTTTGACGAACGGACATCTAAACGTTGTTTGTAGTCTCTCAATAGTGACGGTACCACAGCTGAATGTTGCTGGGCGTTGCGGAAGTTAACTTTATGTTGCTGAAGTGATACGCCGCGGCAGTGATGGATCGCTATGGACTCTGTTCATAGTAGCGGATGGGTGTGGTGTTTCGTCCTTTTTAGGACGTCCCTTTAGCTTAGTTAATGATACCACGAATGACCATTATAGCATGGCATTATTGCATAAGAGCCGCTGGTCGGGTCTTTGTTAATAAGACTGCGGACTAGCTTTTAGACAGTGTGGCCTGCATTTCCCTTATCTTCACATATACATATACATCTTACGTGGCTTGCCGCGTTAAACATAAATTACCTTTTGTTGTATGAGGTGGCGTGTTGAGCTTGGCGCATACCGTAAGCGAGTGCACTATGTGTGACTCCATTATATGGTATTGGGTGAATAGGGGGTGATTGGCATTCATGTAATGCTCTGCAATACACATCTTCCACTTCGGTGGACACACACTATCCACTTCGGTGGACACACACCTATATGGTGTATATATTATAACTAATCAAGTTGCTTTGCAACATGTTTGCCATCTCGATGGGTTTCCACTTTGTGGACTTTATACGTTTTGTACGTATTATACTGTATGTGGTTTTTTACCATAGAACGCACCGTTACGACGTGTGCAGGCGACATGCGCCTTACTGAATATAAGAATTGGTAATTTATTATCAAAGTTTACCAGGCCTTGTGCCTTTGGCTAATGCCATATTTTATAGCTCCGGCTATTTATTATATGGGCTTCGGTCCTCTATTATACACCCAGGCACTCATGCCTAATACGTCAACTGTGGTTTTGTTGACTCCCGACAATAATGGGTTTATCCCATAATCATACGCCGCAGGCGCACTATAAACAGGTATCCCTTGGGGGGGGGGGGGGGGGGGCTCATATCCTATGGACGGAGCTCACCGTTGGTAGCGGGTGCGGAGCTACTGACTATCACTCTCTTTTTATATTTTTTCCAAATCGGAAGAATATAATAGATAGGAGAGAGATACCACTTTGATTAAACTTCTCTACGGAGTTGTTTAAGGGTTAGGTATTAAGATCGAGTGAGTGATCTTTCTGTTGGCTATAACATATCCTATGAAGTAACATAAGACATTCGCGAGACATTCAACTATCTGAATGTCTCGCATTTTTTTATCAAATTTTATAGTAACCCGTTCATGTATTAACCATATAAGAATCTGTTCGTGTAACGAATATATATCTGTTGGACATAAAAAGTCTGTTCATGTAGAGTACAAGTAAAATCTGTTCTTGTATTAGATAAATATAAAACCTGTTCGTAAATCGTACACAATATTTAATAATTTATATTAATTTATGCTGCTTTACGCCTCTAAACTGATGTCAAACAACTGTTTTATATTATAACAAATGATATTCGATAATGAACCTCTCTGTTGAGCAAAGCGATACAAACTACGAATGTAGGGCCTGACGGCTCGTTCTATATTAAAGAATATGATATATTGAAATATTATTATAAAACTATAATGTGATTATTATCACATTATTTTATTCTATTTAAGATTTTATTTGACTCCTTTAGATTGACGGACACATAGCCTCTGACGCTCTAAAAGAATTTGAGTTATTACAAAACACAACGTAGTACGGGTCCTAGCCACTTAGACGAATCACGAGCCAATATATATATTAAGAGTGCTAGCGCCTTCGGCGCGTTGTTATGCAATTCTATGCTAGGGTGCGAGCGCTCTAGCGGTGGTTAAATATTATAAAATAATATTTATACTAGACGAAGGAGGAGTTAGTTACAAGCAGCGTGGTAGGTCTTAGCTCCAATCCTTCTCTCCAAAAAACGGAGAGAAGAGGCCATTCTCAGCAGTGGGATAGTAACAGGCCGCTACTTACTTTTTTTATATCTCGTATCATAACGTTTTACTGGCCCGTTGGTGCAGTGGGTAGTGATCCTGTCTTCAGTTGCGTGGGTCACGGTTTCGATTCCCGCCGAGAGCCAACATTTTCTATAAAGAATTAGTTGGTTCTTCGAGCTTGGGTGTATATTTGTGTTTAAGTATGTATCATCATCTTCCTGCCCTTATCCCTCTCTAAGTAGGGTCGGCACAACATGTTATAAACATGCTGTCACATGATTTGGCTGCGTTTTTACGACCGGCCGCCTGCCTGACTTCAACTTACATATATCGTATTTTACGACACCTCGGTAAGAAAGAGGGTGGTCTATTCTACTAAACCGGATACCACACGGTGGGTCAACATGCCTTAGTCGCCTTTTACGACACCTCGGTAAGAAATGAGGTTGGTCTATTCTACTCAGCCGGATACCACACCGCGGAGGTGTTCTGTTCTTGTTATTTAGTTTAAATGAATGTTGTCTCACACCTATTATTAGTAAGTTGGCTAGCTTTAATATTTATGATATGTATTCTGTGTTTGTTTGTCCTATAAACTGTTGGCGTGCCAATAAATAAATAAACATTTATCAATAATCGGCAATGGGCGATTTTTATCCTTTCATTTATCGTTATAATATAACTTTATTAAAAGTTTTAATCATTAATTATTTAACTATAAGTAGCTGCTATCATTTGTTTACGTTAGGGAAGTTTTTTTTTAAGTAGAGCAGCTAAATTCATCATCCTCCTGTCCTTATCCCACTCTAAGTGGGGTCGGCACAACATGTTATAAACAGGCTGTCACATGATTTGGTTGAGTTTTTACGACCGGCCGCCTGCCTCAACTTACCATAGTCGTATTTTACGACACCTCGGTTAGAAATGAGGGTGGTACTATTCTATGCGGATTCCACACAGGCGTGTAGAGCAGCTAAATTGATTCTTGAAAATGCCAAAGATTTTGCCTTTTTTGCTTCTAAACAGGTACAAAAGTAATAATAAAAATTATTTTGCTATAATCCGCGATGAAGTAAAATAGAAAATATATATAATGCTAAATGTAGAGTGGACAATCCGTTTTCATACCTGATACATGCAGGATTCGTAAAAACACATGAACGAACCTCCACCACCGCCACCACAATACACAAGCACTATACATACGTTCACTATCACAAACATATGAACATGGATTGTCCACTCTACATTTAGCATTATATATATTTTCTATTTTACTTCATCGCGGATTATAGCAAAATAATTTTTATTATTACTTTTGTATTATGGATCTCCGCAAAGTAACGCCTAATTCTATAAATTATCTAAACAGGTAATTTATCGAGGCGTTTAATAGGTGAAATTTATTACGAACGGACACGACATAACCGCGGTAAATGATAAAGACAAAACCGGTAAAATAAAGCCAACCATAGAGAATGTTACATAACGCTTTGTGACAGTAGATATTCCCGTTGCATCCTTAGAAATTGGTCTGTGACATTTTCTTCATATATGAAATGAAACTTACCTTTTAATGCATAATGCTTTCTACCGTCTCCATTTTCAGGAAACTATCGTCGAGCATTCTAGTCGTTTGCAACAGTACTAAATTGTACATATTAATTTGAATTATTTTTTTAATTAATATAATTCTCTACACATTCTCTAGTAATACAAAAGCTGATTCCATAGAGAATAAAACTTAAGTGTTTCTTACTAAAGTAGGCAACGTAACGCGGGCACGTACGCCAATATTCTGAATGCATGCTTATATATTCAGTGAAACGTGCAAAATATAAAAACTAATAAATACAACAACGTACTGTAGAACATTAAATGCTTAAGTTATTATATTTTACAGAGATTGTTTTGTCTTCTTATTTTCTGCATTTTTAACTAATGACATTTTAAGATCGGCTGCTTACCTATTGTGAAATTAAAGACTTGTTGCTCGCGGTGCCATAAAACATCTGTGCGATATGGACAATGCGTGCGTTGCGTCGTTTTATTTAATAATCATTTATAAAGTTAATTCAATAATGATTAATTTCGTTTAGAGGATGTGTTTTAAGACTAAATTTAAAATCGGTCAGTTTATTACTGAGTGTGGCATATCCCAAAATAAATTAAGTGACAACATAGATGGAGCTTGTGAATGATTGATTACAGAACGATCTTGAAATTTTTGAAAAAATTTAAATCCTTATGATGTTATTATCAACCAAAACTGTAATTTAGTAAATATTTCTCTTTTTTAATCGGAAACCTGTTGTCGCCATTGACTTCCGCTTTGTATTTTATAGCAACACGGTCATGAAACAAGAGTATTGCGCCCTTTTTGATTAAAACAGTGGCAGCACTGTGCCGTTGTTGTTGCCGGTTTAGTCTTCTTATTGATAAAACGTTTCAGTGACAGTCAGTCTTTGTTCGTCATTCAAGAGAAGTGAATCTGGGAACGGGAATTGTGGTATTCCTATTATATCGTGTTATTGTATATAGTGTGCGTTGACAAACCTAACTAGTAATATTAACCACTATAAATAATAATAATCCCAAAACATACAAGACATTTTAGGATTAATGTGCTTCTATTAATGTGCTAAATTTTTAACGAAAGTCAGGAAAGATCCAGAAATATTGAATAGTATTAATTTCAACTAAGCTCGTGAACTTACTGCCAAGATTTGTGGATCAGTTTAACATAGTTTCTTTTTTCATATCGTAAACATCGACACGTCCCTGGTTCGTCACTATGCCGTAAGTGTGAAAGAGAGCGCAACAAATGGCGTCCTGTTTCCTCATTTTATTACCTCGCGGGCAGCGAGTCTTTAATACTACGATAGTGCCATTTAGTCTATAACGGTTCTATAAACTATGAGCAGCGTCCAGTAGCATCTCAGCTTCTTGATAAAATTGAATATTTTGGTTATATCTTTTACAGATTACCTCGTGACCGTGTAAAAAGAAGAAATCTCATTGATTATTAGTAGTGCCCTTTTACTATGCTACAACTAGGCAACGACTTGTTCTACCCTTTTCGGGAAAGGAGTTGGACATAACCTACTAATAATAATAAAAATAATTATGAATAGATTTATTCAAACTTCACGCCGCGTGGTATCTGGCCGAATAGAATAGACCACCCTCTTTCTTACAAGGTGTCGTAAAAGGCGACTAAGGTAAGTTGATTCGCCGTGTGGTATTCGGCTGAGTAGAATAGACCACTCTTATTTCTTAACGAGGTGTCGTAAAAGGCGACTAAAGTAAGTTAACGTCTGGCAGGTAGCTGGTGCGGTTAAATGGTGTGCCGACCCCACATTAGGTCAGGAGGATGATAGATAAATCAAAACTTTCTAGAAACATTTATATTATAAATGTTAAGCTGCCTTCTATTATTTTAGACAGTCAAAAATAAATATAAATGGGAAAAACTTTCAAGTGTATTCATTTAATTTGTTTCGTCCAGTTTTCTGCGCGTAAACTCAACTAAACTATTTCTAAAGTTAGATTGAGTTGGTAACTGTATTCAAACGCTTAGTTTTGTCCCAGGTTATTAACATTTTTTTGGTTTTTTCTATTAAGGGCTAGCTAACTACGCTGGTTTTTGGAAAGTTTGTAATATCGACCATTTTTTTTTTAATGAACCTAACAGATTTGTTGTTATCTAGGCTTTTATCTAATATAATTTTTTTTTCTAATCTTTTAATCTTAATTTTTTTTTCAATTTTTTTAAATTATAAATGTCTTGAATGTTATTAGCCGCCGTGGTCGACGATTTTAATGTTTTGGCTGTTTGAATACTTATTGAGATGAGATTATTTATTGTTTATCTGAAAGTTTTGTCTCAAAGATCCATCTGCTGTATAGCCGGTATCTATACATCACTAAAGAATTTTTGGATTTTAGATCGGTATTTTACGAACCGCCTGGATGACGTTAACATACTTTAGTCGTCTGTTACGACACCTCGGTATAAGGGTCAGCTTGCCTTAATCGCCTTTTATGACATCTCGGTGAGAAAGAGGGTCGTCTATTCTACTCAGTCGGGTCAACTTACCTTAGTCGCCTTTTGCGATACCTCGGTAAGAAATGAGGTAGTCGAATTCAACATAGTAAGTAACTGTTACTATCCCACTGCTGGGCATAGGCCTCCTCTCTCCATTTTTGGAGAGAAGGGTTGGAGCTAAGACCTACCACGCTGCTCCAATGCGGATTGGTAGGTTACACATATCCCTAGAATTCCCTAGAGATATGCAGGTTTCCTCACGATGTTTTCCTTCACCGAAAAGCGTGTGATAAATTGCAATTATCAATTAGACACATAAGTTTTACTAGAAAAACTCATTGGTGTCTGCCCGGGTTTGAACCCATGATCGTCTCTAGAGACTCACACGGTCGCACCGCTAGGCCATCATAGCTTCATTCAACATACAGACAGCATTTTATTACATTTCCTACCAAGAATTTATTGTTAAACATAGTCGTTATTTTCAATTCGACCTTCGCCTCGTACAGGGTGTGCTTTGACCTTTAGTTAAAGGGGGAACTCTCATAACCGGAGGCATAATAATAAAAACGTTACCATAACTTCGTTATTTGTATTATAACATGCCATTATTTTACTAACAGGAAATGTAAATAACATACGTTTAATATGGAATATTTTTTGTAGAACACAATTTGCTATAATAATAATGCAAAATAATTTTACCTTAGTATGGTAATATAAACCGTGTGGAATCCGGCTGAGTAGAATAGAATACTCATTTCTTACCAAGGTATCGTAAACGGCGACTAAGTTAAGTTGACATGAGGCATGCAGGCAGTAAAATAGGTAGCCAAAAATGTAACAACATGTATAAGACATGTTGTGGCCCACTTAGAGTGATAAGAGCAGGAGAATTGTTAAATACAAGTTGTAACTTGTATTCAAATAAAACACAGGCAAAACATTAAAATCATTGACCACGGCGGCTAATCGCATTCAAAACATTTATAATTTCAAAAATTAGAATAAAAAATAAGATAAGAAAGATAAGAAGAAGATATAAGAGAAGACAAAAAAGCCTAGATAACGACAAAATCTGTTAGATTGATTTAAAAAAAAGAATCAAATATGACAAACTTTCTAACAGCCACCGCTTTTAGCCCTTAATAGACAAATCCAAAAAAATGTTACTGACCTGAGAAAAAACCACGCGTCGATACGTCAATAGATTTGGTATTTTAAAATTACAGTATGAATAGCGAGTAATAGATATGAGAAATTGTAATGTATCTAGTAATGGATGGGGAGTGAAGAAAATAGAATCAGATTAATTTAAATAATGCGCCAAGCGAATAAACAAGAACGTAAAAAGGTAAATTCAGACTTTCATCTCATTTAATGTTACACAGACCTTCACTTTTAACAAACCGGGCACAAATGCAGCGGCAGCTTTGTACAAGGAATTGAATTAAAATGACAACCGGAATATTCCGTTTTTCGCACTCCGCTCCTCAACTCTGCGTTATGCGGATGATAACCTACCTTTTAAACAAACAAGGTTCATTTATAGAATTAGGCGTTACTTTGCGGAGATCCATAATACAAAAGTAATTATAAAATTATTTTGCTCTCTTGCTTGCTTATTTTGCTCTTAGGAGATAGACTCCACGACAAAACCGCAAAGCTAATCGGTATCATCCGATAAAATAAGACGTGAGTATAGGTTGCTACATATTAATTACCAGCAATCGCCAGCGGCTCCGCCCACGTAGAAGAATTAAAACCGTCATATAGTCTTTTGATAGCCATAAAAATGCTTAAAGTAGCTTAAATAGCCTTCCTCAATAAATGGACTATATTACACTGAAATAATTTCTCAAATCGGTCCAGTAGTTCCTGAGATTAGCGCGATCAAACAATCAAACTCTTTAATTTTTTTTATATTAGCATAGATACAACGTTTCGTTTCGCTCTTGACTATTATGTATCTATACATAGTATAAAACGAAGTCTTCAAAAGCTATATATCTATATGTGATCGATTTTCTCAAAATTTTCTAAACGGATTTTTGTATGGCTTTTACCAAAAGATAGAGCCATTCTTCCGAAATGTTTAGGTTAATATATAACAGTTTTATGTAAAATGTTTCGAAAAGGTATAGCGCTGTGGTAAAAAAAACTCGCCTGCTAGTATCTTTACTCGCGTGCGCCGCGTAATCCATCAGAGATACACTAAAGTAATGCACTAGAGAATTGTAGATCTACAAAAATACTACAGTAAAGTCCGCGACAGCATGTCTCTATCTATGTTGGTATGGTTAAGATAGTGAATTGAAGAGTAAGAAACATAAGTCTCTGTATGTAGGTCAGTCTGAATGCAAGTGAATTGATTAATTTTTGGATGTTAATTAATATGTCCATGTCACGCCGTGATGTATCCGGCTGAATAGAATAGTACCACCCTCATTTCTTGCCGAGGTGTCGTAAAAGGCGACTAAGGTAAGTCGACCCGCCGTGTGGTATCCGGCTGAGTAGAATAGACCAACCTCATTTCTTACTGAGGTGTCCTAAATCGCGTAAGGTAAGTTGACTAGCTTTGTGGTATCCGGTTCAGTAGAATAGACCGCCCTTTTTCTTACCGAGGTGTGGTAAAATACGACTAAGGTAACATGACGTCAGGCAGCTCGGTCGTAAAATACGCAGCCAAATCATGTGACAACATGTTTGCAACATGTTGTGCCGACTCCACTTAGAGTGGGGATAAGAGCAGAAGGATGATGAATTAATATGTCCACGTCCTCATAATTATAATAGCCACTTAGTGACAGCTTTTTTATAATAGTATTTATTTAGTGAAAAGATAGTTATTATTGTTGTGCATTTCAGTCTTTCTCATTATTTTTGTGTCTAATCCACATAAGTTTTAACTAAAAAGCTCTTTGGTACCGACCCGGGTTTTGAACCCGTGACCTCCTCGAAGGAGCGACGAGGTTTCAGCCTTCAACTTTCAAACTACAACTTTCAAACAACAACTTTCAAAACTTTATAGATATATTATAGAATGTCTGTTTATATATACTATAGAAAGAGGGAATGGAAAACATTTAGGACGACATTTGCTTTCAGCTGCAAAACCACGTAGAGGCACCAAAAAATTCATACAGTAGCTTTGTTTCAAAGAATTGAATTAACAATTTTAGCGGTTCTTTTCTATTTTTCGTACAGCGTGCATGACTCTATCTCTCGGTTCCAAAATTGTATCTTTATTAACGTGTGTACTATATTTTATTCACAACGGAAATATACAACAATCGCGTTATATCAGGTTTTAGTAGAATAAGTTTATGTTCCAATGGTAACCATAAATATATAGGTATACATATATGGGACAATTACACACACTGCTGTCCATACCAGAAGCTTTATACTTGTGTTATGGGACAGACAATTGGTAAATATATACATATATAATTTTTAAATAAATACTTACATACACCAAGATTCGTAAAACTAAGAAATTGTTTTCAGAATATATTAATCCTCGATGAGAACCGAACCTGCGACCCGTGAGCCGAAGTCGTGGACACTGCAGCAACAGAGCATTCAACTGGCATATCAATCAACTTAAAAGTAATAATAAGCGATTGTAGAAAATCTAAGTAATGCTAAAAGTAAAACGCTTCAGACGTGTTCATATCTTATGGATTCATAAACCACATTCCCTACTTACCAGCATCGCTAAACTCGCGAGCACCGCACTTCACTACTAAAACCACACACTTTCACTACTACAATCTCAACAATCCTTTCACCCCGTATGACGGTCCTCATAGGCGCAAAATTTTCGTTCCTTAATTCAGTATCAATGAATCATTTACTTCAATTCTATAATTCTGTAAAATTAATTATTTATTTTAAAAATGTACAAGTATGTAGTAAATTTAGTTAAAAAATCTAACAATGTAATCTAAATCTAAAAAATCTAAAAATAGTAAAAAATGTATACCGACATCCAAACGTGTACCAAAAAATATTTTATCTAATAAAGTTTAAAACTGAACAAGTTTCAGCTTTGTGTTGAACGACGACTTTCCTTAGGATGTTTGTTACAAAATTCGCATTCACTTGAGTGCTGTTTAACAACAAAGTTTAAGGTCTCTTGCGTTTCTATTTTAATTCTATTCCTTTGATGCAAACCGTTGTAATAAAATTGTACTAAAATGATGTAAAATACAATTTTATTTGTTTATTTGTTTAAGATGTATTTATTATTTGTTTAATACTTTTTGTACAAAAATACATAAACATAAGGGGAAAATTTACACTGTGCAAAGGCAGTGTTATTGCTATAAGCAAATTACAGACAACCTTTGGTGAACGATTTTCATGAAATTCAGCATGTAGAGTATTTTGGGTAGGAAAACCAATCTAGGTTTTAGTAAGAAAAAATGTTCTTTTAATCCTATTTTCGGGCACTGAAAAAACTGCTATAATTTTATGAGAAAACAAAGGATAATTAAGCTGTCAATTGCAAAGTCATGTTAGCTTAACGTCATGTTAGTGTAACGGGCGGTCTCGAATTCAGATTACTAGGACCGATGACAGATATTTTGAATTCTTTTTTGTATATTTCAAATCAAAGCGCGCACCAATTCTATAATAAAAAAAATTATGACCACAGTGTACAAGCGTTAGGAATTCTATTACTATATTCCTCACTCATACTGAATCATCATCCTCCTGCCCTTATCCCACTCTAAGTGGGGTCGGCACAACATGTTATAAACACGCTGTCACATGATTTGGCTGCGTTTTTACGACCGGCCGCCTGCCTGACGTCAACTTACCTCTGTCGTATTTTACGACACCTCGGTAAGAAAGAGGGTGGTCTATTCTACTAAACCGGATACCACACGGTGGGTCAACTTACCTTAGTCGCCTTTTACGACACCTCGGTAAGAAATGAGGTTGGTCTATTCTACTCAGCCGGATACCACACGGCGGGTCGACTTACCTTAGTCGCCTTTTACGACACCTCGGTAAGAAAAGAGGGTGGTACTATTCTATTCAGCCGGATACCACACGGCGTTCCTCACTCATACTGAATGCATTCACATTATCAGATTGTTGCTCCCAAGTAACCTAACTTTGTTTATCACTATCTTAACAAAAATCTCGAATAACGGCCGGATATTTTTAAGGGTAATACCCATTTTGCATATAAAAGGCAAAGAGATGAGGCGTAAATATATTTCCTTCTACATTTTACGGAAAGCGTAAATAAATTTTGTTTGCTAAACTTTGTTTACTCAACTCGCGGAAGCTAAGTCAAAAAAGCTTAGAAATTACGATAAAAATAACAAACATTCGAATCAAATTAGGAGGCTTTTTAAGTTTTACTAACTTAATGCTCACTAAAAAATAAGGATGCTCTATTCTACTCAGCCGGATACCATACGGCGGGCCAACTTACATTAGTCGCTAATTACGACACCTTGGTAATAAATGAGGGTGGTCTATTCTACTCAGCCGAATACCATACGGCGGGTCAATCTACATTAATCGCCTTTTACGACACCTCGTTAAAAAAAGAGGTTGGTCTATTCTACTCAGCCGGATACCACACGGCGGATCAACTTACTTTAATCGACTTTTACGATACCTCGTTAACAAATAAGGGTGGTATATTCTACTCAGCCGGATATCACACGGCGGGTCAACTTACTTTAATCGCCTTTTACGACACCTCGGTAAGAAATAAGAGTGATCTATTCTACTCAGCCGGATACCACACGGAGGGTCAACTTACTTAATCGCCTTTTACGACACTACGTTAAAAAATGAGGGTGGTATATTCTACTCAGCCGGATACCAAATAGCGGATCAACTTACTTTAATCGACTTTAACGACACCTCGTTAAAAAATAAGGGTGGTATATTCTACTCAGCCGGATACCACACGGCGGGTCAACTTTCTTTAATCTCCTTTTACGACACCTCGTTAAAAATAAGGGTGGTCTATTCTCACTCAGCCGGATACCACACGGAGGGTCAACTTATTTAATCGCCCTTTACGACACCACGTTAAAAAATGAGGGTGGTCTATTCTACTCTACCGGATACCACACGACGAGTCAACTTACTTTAATCGACTTTTACGACACCTCGTTAAAAAATAAGGGTGGTATATTCTTCTCAGCCGGATACCACACGGCGGGTCAACTTTCTTTAATCTCCTTTTACGACACCTCGTTAAAAAATAAGGGTGGTATATTCTTCTCAGCCGGATACCACACGGCGGGTCAATTTACTTTAATCTCCTTTTACGACACCTCGTTAAAAAATGAGGGTGGTTTATTCTACTCACCCGGATACCAAATAGCGGATCAACTTACTTTAATCAACTTTTACGACAGCTCGTTAAAAAATAAGGGTGGTATATTCTACTCTGCAGGATACCACACGACGAGTCAACTAACTTTATCGACTTTTACGACACCTCGTTAAAAATGAGTGTGGTCTATTCTACTCAGCCGGATACCACACGGCGGGTCAACTTACTTTAATCGCCTTTTATGACACCTCGTTAAAAAATGAGTGTGGTCTATTCTACTCAGCCGGATACTACACGGCGTAGGATACACAATATTCTCCTTAATTATAAAAATATGCAGCTTTTTAGATTTGTCTCTGCTTAACGAATACTACGGGTATAAGCATTTATTATGCTTAACCATATTATATTTATAATGAGACACTACGAGGATGCTTCTGGTTTTAGTTTCACAGTTTCAATTAAATTTAATATTTTAATAACGTATACTTTTCACATTCATCATATTCATTATATCTCAATTGATGGAATACCTCTACAGGATAATGAGATACGAATCTACTGAGATTCAAGCAACGTTATCTTTTTTTTTATTTATTGCGTCATTAAAAATAGTACTTGCTTGCTAATTTTTTACAGAATAAAAAAAAGAAACTTAAAAAAAATAGTAAATTGGTTAGGTGAGGCTCGATCCTAGGTAATTTCATTTCTCGAGACCGCCCTTTCCCCAAATATGCTACGCTGACTTGACAATTTATGTCAAAAATAGTGTTTTATATTCAATGTAAATTGTAGTATTTTTTTAATGTCCAGAAGCAGGTATAAAACATTTTTTTTTAATATCTTTACAAGCGGATACCACACGATGGATAAACTTATCTGAGTCGCCTTTTACGACACCTCGGTAAGAAATAAGGGTGGTCCATCCTATATAGACTCCGGATCAATTTTCATTAAATTTTAGACGATATTTAGAATGACCAAGCGGATGATCCTGTAAAGTTTTTGTAACCGTAATTAATATGTATTTAAATTTAACATGGGAAAGCAGCCTGAACATGCTAGTTTAACATAAAGTAATTACCAATTTTTAAGCAAATATCGCGTTGAGAAATTGGGTTCGTTGAAATTTTTAATTCAATTGCACCGCTCAAAATCCCTGTTGCATTTTTCGATGCACACGTTTTGTCGGCGAGCAAACGTCTATAGAATAAAGGGGACAAAAGACATTTTAATTTCCTATCCCCTTCGTATCGGGCATTAGTGGCGGGTCCGATGTTTTTCTTTGTCCTTACTCTGTGTTTCCCTTTTGTTAGTGCCATTTACTGTCTTTTTACGTTAACGAGAAGCTTTTTCAAATGAAACCTTAAATGTCGGCGAGGTTTTTGTTAGCGCAATAACTTTTTAGTGAAGTTATAGCGCTGTTCAAGAATAAAACGGGTTAACTAACATTAATGTGTACTAATGTCGTGACATTACTTTTTTAAGTTGTTTTTTCTCAAAGTTTACTTTACGCCGTATGGTATCCGGCTGAATAGAATAGTACTACCCTCATTTCTTACCGACGTGTCATAAAAGGCGACTAAGGTAAGTCGACCCGCCGTGTGGTATCCGGCTGAGTAGAATAGACCAACCTCATTTCTTACCGAGGTGTCGTAAAAGGCGACTAAGGTAAGTTGACCCACCGTGTGGTATCCGGTTTAGTAGAATAGACCACCCTCCTTCTTACCGAGGTGTCGTAAAATACGACTAAGGTAAGCAAGGCAGGCGGCCGGTCCTAAAAACGCAGCCAAATCATGTTACAACATGTTTATAACATGTTGTGCCGACCCCACTTAGAGTGGGGCAGGAGGATATATATATTTCTCAAAGTTTACTCTTTTAATGTAATTGTGACTTCAATGGAAAGAGATTTAACTGATAACCTAATGAGTTACCCATAACATGTATATCATAACACTAAGTGAGGTCGGCACAACATGTTATGAACATGTTGTCACATAATTGACTAGGTATTTGAACACTTAAAGTAAATAAGGCACTAAGTACCTAAAAATTAAAATTCGAACTAAGTATGCAATTTGGTTCTAAAAGCGCTTTTAGAACCAAATTGCATACTTAATTTTAATTTTTAGGTACTTAGTGCCTTATTTATTTCAAGTGTTCATTTTACAACCGGCCGCCTGCCTGACGTCGACTTACTTTAGTCATCTATTACGACACATCAATACGAAAGAGGACGGTCGATTCTACCGATACCATACGGTTAAGTTATGAAATATATCGTAATTTTTCCTTACCATAAGATAAGAATGGCCATAGGAGATAAGAACGACGGATTTGACTTTGTATGAGCAATGATAACTTCATTATAATTAATTAACTAACTATAATATAATATAAACTTCATAAATTTCATATTCATAGTTATAAAGAAAAGAAGAACGATGACATAAAACTAAACAATTTGGTACAAAGTAAACACGTTACCTCGCAAAATGTGGTTAAATTTTGAAATTTAGTTTTTCAAGTTAATATTAGAATTTGAATTTATACAAAACATTTTCAAAGCTTTGTCCACTGAAGCAAACACGCGCGTGTCCGGTGAAAAATGAAATTCCCTCACAGCAATTTTTAATTCCATTCTTTTATAACAAAGTGACAGTTGCATTTTTTTGATTGAAGCAGCTTTTTATGTACAAAATCCTACTAATATTATAAATTCGAAAGTTTGTGAGTATGGATGTATGTTTGTTACTCTTTCACGGCGAATCCACTGAACATCATTGATGAAAGTTGGCACAATTATTCCTTATACACTGGAATAACATATAGGCTATAGAAATCCTGTTAATTGTACAGGGATAGGATGACATTGAAAAGCGCCATCTATTATCAACCTACCACGCGACAACAGTCTGGGAGCTACCATTCCCAGACCTCCCCACTGAACCAGACATCCCTTAGGTCACCTAGGTGACCTCGGCCTATGGCCGAAACACAGACCGGGCTTAAGTGCCCGCGAGGAACTGCCCGGGCAAGGAGGTACGCCTCGAGGCCCGTACCCCGCCTACTCCATTTGGAGTAAGCGAGACGACCCTGCTGACGAAGTTGCAGATAAAAGTTAGTAAACTATATATAAATATATCTTTTTGAATACTTTGTTGTAATTTTATGTCTATGTTATCTGTGACCCAACTTCTGTCCTGTATATCTGTCAAGCAATATTGTATTGTATTGTATATTATACTGCTCTTGAAAATATACGAATTATTAAAAATACCAGCGTTTTTCTATTCTATTTTGCCAATCTTGTTCTTTTTTACTGAAAAACGAAAATAAATTTTATTTATTGTAATGTTTATGAACTAATGTTATATGAGTATAGCACAAGCTCAAACACGCACTAATAAGTAATAACATGTCACTTCACGACCACTCTCACCAAGGGCTCTCGTGTTACTGTCGTGGTGCATCATGAGACCGTGTTTGTACCTTTGTACTAGTGTGAGTTAGTGTGATTATGTTCATGTATGTATTACATATATGTGTCTTGTATATAAATGTACGAATTACGTTACATGGTGATCAGCCCAGATAGAAATAGTTCGGACTTTTGGTAGAGCATGTTATACTTTCAGTCACATCGCCGTTCATTTGTTTACGGGCGCATTTTTTTACTTCATAGATATATTTATAGTATTTTGTGAAAACTTTAATAAATTATACATTTTAACCTTCGTTAACGACCTTCCGTGTATTAAAACCTCATGAACGATTTTAAGTAGTTTTTAAATTTTTCGCGTTTTAAAGGCAGTCAAATGGACAATGTAATACTAGCAGATGTAAAACTTGCTGTTGCATGGTTAAAGTATTATAAACTTAAAAAAAATGATTAAATATATGTACGCATAATGTTCGTAAATATTTAATAATTATATTTATTTCGTATTATCTATTTGTCTCTGGGCAATTGTCATTTTTTATTCACCGATATGTGGGTAGCAATGAAAACGCCACTCGCCGATCGGTTCGTCTGTCGCCGTGCGAGTGTCTACGCGAGCGCGGAACCTTCGCTAATGGCCGCTCGATCGCTATACATAATTCGCATCAAATTCATTATAGAAGATTAAACAATCTGGGACTTGCAATGTTAAGTGCAGTGCCTAAATTTAAAGTGTCGTGTTGAGTTTCGGACTCGTAATAGTGTTACTATTCGTTCCAGTAACAATCCCCTGGCGTCACAAGAAACGGCCGGCCGCCGGCGCATCTCAAGGATTTCGAACCTTCACTGGCATTGTGGCAGTACAAAGGCTTCGAAAGGTGGGTGGTGCCTAGTTGTTACTTATTCATCATCTTCCTACCCTTATCCCACTCTAAGTGGGGACGGCACAACATATTATAAACATGCTGTCACATGATTTGGCTACGATTTTACGACCAGCTGCCTGCCTGACGTCAACTTACCTCAGTCGTATTTTACGACTCCTAGGTAAGAAAGAGGGCTGTTTATTCTACTAAACCGGATACCACACGGTGGGTCATCTTAGTCGCCTTTTACGACACCTATGTAAGAAATGAGGTTGGTCTATTCTACTCAGCCGGATACCACACGGCGAGTCGACTTACCTTAGTCGCCTTTTACGACACCTCGGTAAGAATTGAGGGTGGTACTATTCTATTCAGCCGGATACCACATTAGTTGTTACTTATTGTCGGTGATATTTATGCATTGCCCAGAAAGATAGAAAATAGTTAAAGCCCTGAACCCCCTATACAGTGTGGACTGTATAGGAACCTCTAAACCTTAAAAGGAACCCGGTCCGTGGACCCTTGGTCGCTGGTTCGTAATTTAAGTGGTAAATTACGAATAAAAGGAACCTGCCTTTTAATTAAGGAACATTTCCTTACGCATATAAAAGAAAGAAACGCTAATCAGTTTCTGTTTTACCAAGTTAACATAAATAGTCCTTGAAATCGTTATGCGCGAGCTCATTTTTATATAACCAAAGCAATTTATATTCCTCAAATGATTGATTCAACAGTCTATTTAAATGAAAAATCTCCGCCACAAGCAAGCGGTGCAATTTTTTACAGAAGCAATGTAATGTAACACATTTTGTTGATAAATTATTCGGTTGGCACGCCCCTTCATTCAATTTCGTGAATAAATAGCTCGTGCCAGGCGCAATTGGAGATGTATTTATATGCGTTGCTATCATGATACGTTCGAGACTTAGATTGAGCGATGAAAATCTTAAGAACTCTTAACGTGTTATTAATGAAAATAATAAAAAATACTTGTAGCTACTAACTAGCTACATTTAAATCCAGGATTGTTGCAGTTAATTTCGTCTGAAATTTGCCATCTTTACTGTTACATCTTAATACAACAACATTCAAGAATACTGAGATTTATTACTGAGCATTTAAAATGATTGCTTTATTAATATTTATTATTAACAATTTAGCGGTATATCGTCGTTTAGAAAATCTCCTTATCTCAAACATGAAGGTTGCAATTAAAACTTTGGAAGCCTAAAGTAATAAAAAAATGTATTAAGAGGGTGACGAAAACATTCGATACGCTTCGTCATTTCATCTGTTTTGCAAGACACAAGTATAGAATGTCCTTATAATCTTACTTATATTATAATATTATAATGCCTGTCTGTCCGTTACGTTGTCACGGCTAATCCAATATCGATAAAATTTTGCACAATTACTCCTTATACACCGGGGTAATTCATAGGCTATAAAAGTCCTCTTAATTCAACAGGAATAGAATGACATTAGAAAACGCCATCTGTTACCAACTTATTCATAGGTTGATTCAACAAAGTCAATCTAAAATTTAAAGAAGTTTCTATATCACGTTGTTTGAATAACGACAAAAAAGGTTTTTGTAAGAAATTTTTTATATATTTCGGTTTTTGTTTGTTGGATAAATTTAACTGAGCTATTTTAATATATATTTATTGTAAGTCATCAGATTATTTACTAAAATAATTACAATATGCTCTTGAGAAAAGGTAAATCTCGCTCAGTCTTCCTGGATCGATCTGATTTTTGTGATGGAGATATTTGTAGGTTTAGAGAGTGACAGAAGCTACTGTTTATTCTACACTACAGTCCACGCGAACCAAGTTGTGGGTAAACGCTAGTATGGATATATTTTAATAAATAGAGACTAGGCATATTCTTGGAAATCCCACTCCATCTTAGACTCTACCTTACCGCTTACCAAAAACATCGAAAAAGGCAGGCATATACTTATTACCAAAAATATATTATAAGGTAAGCTGAAAAACAGAATTTTATAAAAGTATAAAAATATATGAATATTGATTTTGCATTTAAAATGCAAGAGCAAATTGTATGCATTTAACAATATAATCCAACGGAAAAGTTTCTGTTTTCGCGAAACACCCACTGTTGCGACCGAGTAATGGACAATTAGCCTCTTTTAGCTGACATACATAAGGTTTAAGGCTTTATTTATAACACTGCGTTGCATTTTTTTCGGGTTTTATCGTAACTCTATATAACAAACAAGCGCAAAAAAGAACAAAAGGTATTCTTTCTCTCTCACACACACATACTTTCTCTCTCTCTCTATTTTTAAGTAAGTGACCTTCTATGTTAGACATAGGTCAAGAGCTGCATTTGTTGAACAACGCACTCTCTCTCTCTCTTTCTCCCACACACACACACTTCCTCTCTCCGTCTCACTCTCTATCTTCAAGTAATGGAACACCAATGACAGACATAGGTCAAACGTTGCATATTTTTGGATTTTGTAGTCACTCTCTATAACAAACAAGCGCAAAAAAAAGAACAAAAGGTATTCTTTCTCTCTCACACATACATACTTTCTCTCCCTCTCTCTATCTTTAAGTAATGGACCACCAATGTTAGACATAGGTCAAGAGCTGCATTTGTTTCGGACTATATTGTCACTCTCTATAACAAACTAACGCAAAAAGAACAATGCACTCTTTCTCTCTTTCTCCCACACACACACACACACTTCCTCTCTCTGTCTCACTTTCTATCTTCAAGTAATGGAACAACAATGATAGACATAGGTCAAACGTTGCATATTTTTGGATTTTATTGTCACTCTCTATAACAAACAAGCGCAAAAAAAGAACAAAAGGTATTCTCTCTCTCTCTCACACACAAATACTTTCTCTCTCTCTATATATATATATCTTAGTAATGGAACACCAATATTAATCATTTAGCTTATGTAAAGGTACTATGATAACTTATTACCGGAGGTAATATAGGACCGATATCTGAGGAGTATGGTCTATTCTAACTCGACCGGATACCAGACGGCGGGTCAACTTACCTTAGTCACCTTTTACGACACCTTGGTAAGAAATGAGGGTGCTCTATTCTAACTTAACCGGATACCACACGGTGGGTCAACTAATCTTGGTCACCTTTTACGACACCTTGATAAGAAATAAGATATAATATAAATAAGATAGAAATAAGATAAGGGTGCTCTATTCTACTATAGCACCTACCACACAGGGGTTCAACTTATCTTAGTCGCCTTTTACGACATCTGGGTAAGAAATGAGTTCGGTCTATTATATTCAGCTGGATACCACGCAAATATATATTTATTTAAAAAAAAATATAATGAATACACAAAGTCAAAAGATTCACCCAATTCAAGATTTGAGAGCTCGGCAAATAGGGGATGCATTTTGTTAGTGTCGGAGCAAATAAAAATGTATTCGATATGAATTGTATTTCACATAAAATAAAGGATCTGGGTAACCAAGCTTTGCCAAGTGGGATTTGAACCAAGGTATCTTCACATATCAGAAGGTCACGGGTTTAAACCCGGGCAGATACCAATGAGTTTTTCTGTTAGCTAACTTGTTAGTCTGTTAGAGTTAGATTGACAATTGGCAGCGACTTGAAGCTTTACAATCTATTTTTATTTTAGCAGATTTTTAAAGTCCCAAAAACGGGGATATTTCCCCGCCAAAATACCGTACATGCTAAATTCCATGAAAATCGTTGGATAGGTTTCCTGGATTTAGGAAATATATACAAGATTAACTCATTTATATATTAAAGTACCTGAGTGACTGAGCTTTTTTAAATGTTGTAAAAAAAATTGAAAAGATAAATTAAAAAATAATAGGGCAGGTGACCTCTTTCTAGACCGCCCGTTCCCCAAATGAACTACCATGACTTTACGTTTGACAGCGAAAAATTGTGATTCTATTCAACGTAAATTTAAAAAAAAATTTAGTGCCCGAAAACAGGAGTAAACCGACATTTTTTTGTTAATAAAACTTAACTAGATCGATCTTTCTTCCCCAAAACCCCCTACATGCTGAATTTCAGGAAAATCGTTGGAGCCATTTCCGAGATTTAGAAAATATATATATATATATATATGTATACAAGATTAACTCATTTAAATATTAAAGATAAAAGTGAACAAATACACCACAACACTGTTTCCTATCAAACGCTTATGCAAATTCGTAGGCTTATAGAAATAGATAGGGTACTCGGTTTTCTTCTGAATAGCAATATATGTGGTAATATCAATCGCATAACATAAGCGGGGCGGGTCGGCCCACCCTTTATTGATGTCTGTCACATTACAGAGGCTGGTATTTTGTGTTTATGTCGCAAATTTGGCAACGATACGATATTTATCATAGTTGGGATGTATTAAATTCTCGTGATTATCTTATTACCTATATGTCTGTCATAAATTTCTCTAGGACATTTTGACATTAAATGGTTTGGTATTCGTATCCAGCTGAATAGAATAGACCACGATCTTTCTTACCAAGATGTCGCAAAAGGCGACTAAGGTAAGTTGACCCGTAGTGTTGTATATGGCTGAGTAGAATAGACCACCCTCTTTCTTACCAAAGCGTCGTAAAAGGCGACTAAGGTAAGTTAACCCGTAGTGCGGTATCCGCCTTAATAAAATAATTCACCCTCTTTTTTACCGAAGTGTTGCAAAAGGCGACTAAGGTAAGTTTAAAAGAAAACAATTTTTTTATTTCATTGACTATTAAACATTTTTCTTTAGTTTGTGCTGATGAAGTTGACGTCAAGTAGGCGACCAGTCGCAAAATACCTAGCTGAATCATGTGACAACATGTTTATTACATGTTGTGCCAACCCTACTTAGAGTGGGATAAAAGCGGGAGGATGACGATTTTGACGTAAAGTGAATTACAAAAAGTGAGCTCTATAATATTCAGAAATCATCATCATTCATCATTCTCCTGCCACGGTTATACCACGGTTATTATTAAAACGACTCAATTCAAAAAAATTGTTTTGTCATTACAAACTTGAAAGAGCAAGAATAGACAAGGTTTTTTTAATAGTTCGTAGCGTGATGTCATAAAAATAATAAAGAAAGCCGTGTAAATAAAAAGAAAAATTATGCTATACATAATTTTTTAATAAACAAAGAAAGTATTTTTTGTACAAATATTTAGCGAGTCTGTATCGGAAGGCTGGAGGCGCTGGTCTGAATGCATAATGCATGGCTTCAATTGTCTACCGCTGTGCAGTTTGAAATTCAGCCCGTACTTTCTTTAAGGTAGTCTTTATTTCTTACGATGTAACTTTCGACTTAAAAAACACTTTTCTTTCGTATTCGGGATTTCGCCTACGTTTTCTTTAGTCCGCTCTAAGCGTCGGATTTTTATCATTAAACTCCAGTTATTAAGCTTAGGTTGACCACATATTTAACAGAAACGATATTTCGAAATTATTCTCTCTTAAAATAATAAGAAAATAATTTGATTAGGCAGTTTGAGAAAGAATATCGAGTAAAAAGATTTGATAATCTTAAAGTAATAATGAAATTATCTTTCTTTAATCTGTGATTAAGTAAATAGAAAATATGTATAATGTTAATGTTTTGCCGTGTGGTATCTGGCAGAGTAGAATAGACCACCGTCATTCCTTACTGTGGTGTCATAAAAGTCGACAAAGGTAAGACGATCCGCCGTGTGGTATCCGGCTGGGTAGAATATGCCACCCTCATTTCTTACCGATGTGTAGTAAAAGACAACTAAGGTAAGTTGAACCACCGTGTGGTACTGGTTAAGTAGAATAGACCACCCTCTGTCTTACCGAGGTGTCGTTAAATTTGACTAAGGTAAAGGACACGTCAGGCAGGCGATCGGTCGTAAAATACGTACCCAAATCGTATGACAACATGTTTATAACATGTTGTCATATTTACAACATGTTGTGCCGATATAATGCTTAATATAAAGTCGACTACCCGTTTTCATACCTGATATGAAATAAGGAAAATTATATTTTTGTGAACGTAGCATTGACCATGTACAAGATACTAATAACTATATTTTGAAAAGAGCAACCACCGAGTTTCTTGCTGGCTTCTTTCTTTCTTCTCAGTAGGAACAGCTTTCCAAACCAGCAGTAGAGTTGACGAGTCAAAAGAAAGTTTACAAGTTAATTTGAATAAATAATACTTTGAATTTGAATTTGATACATGCAGGATTCGTAAAAACACATGCACACACCTCCATCAATGAAATTACAATACACAAGTTCACTGTCCCAAACTTAATAATCCCCCGTTTTGCCCCGCAACCGAAGCATCATCAGGAGATATACTCAACGCCAAAATTGCAAAGCGATTTTGTAGTGTACTACATATGTTGATGTCGTAAGCAACATTTCTTTTAGCAATCACAAAAAATAATTTTAGAATATATAACAAGTAAACGATAAAGAGGTAAAAGTAAAAAAGAAAGAAAAGAAACTAAAGACTAATAACTGTCCGTTACTGAGAACCGCAGTAATAACTATAGGTTCAAATGCTTTCACACGCCATAACGTTAGTTAATGTTACACTTGTAGGTCACGGTGTTACTGACCGTAAAACTAAATCATTAACGAACTATTAACACGATAACGTTTTCACAAAAATACTGTAAGAAAAACTTACAGTATTTATTGTTAAATTAATAACATAATTCATAATTTTTGACATCTGCGTACTAACCTTTTCTTTACTATAAATTGTACTTCGTAGGTTAGCTGGCAGAGATCTCTGTCTTAGGGATAAGTTGACTATTGTACACTTTTTTTTATTGATAATGTTTTTTCAACATTTTTTATACTACATAAATAATTTAAAAATCATCGCAGATTTAAAATCCCGTGAGGAGGCCGCGCTTCTCCCTATAGCACTACGAATTTAGCAGCGATCGGACGCGTTTGATGACCAACTATATGTCACTTTTTCAAGAGTAACCTCTAAAGAAAACATGTTTGTATTGTCTAATGACAAGAAAGTTGTGAATGTTGTATATAAAGACATTCTGTAATCAATTATAAAAATAAAATACATGGGGAAAAATGTAAAAAGTAAATAAGTAAGAATGTAGTATATGAATTTAAATATTCCAAAGATAGCAGGAAATCTTCATGGTATAGAGGTAAAGGGGAATTGTTTTAATCCAAATTTAACGCGAGCGGGCCATGGGCAGTATCACTACATGGTATGAAACAAAGTCGCTTTCCTTGTCTGTCCCTATGTCCCTATATCCCTATGTATGCTTAAATCTTTACAACTACGCAACAGATTTTAATGCGGTTTTTTTAATGAATAGAATGATAGGTTTATATGTATAATAAGATTCAATACGAGGTAGAGAACTACTATAATTTTTGTTTAGGGTTTGTGTAGGGTTTCTAATGTGATCATGATCATCGTCCTGTCCCTATCCCACTCTTAGTGGGGTCGGCACAACATGTTGTTACATGATTTGGCTGCGTTTTTACGACCCGCCGCCTGCCTGACGTCAACTTACCTTAGTCGTATTTTACGACACCTCGGTAAGAAAGAGGGTTGTCTATTCTAGTAAACCGGATACAACATGGTGGGTCAACTTACCTTAGTCGCCTTTTACGACATCTCGGTAAGAAATAAGGGTGCTATATTCTAACTTAACCAGATACCACACGGTGGATTAACTTATCTTAGACGCCTTTTACGACATTTCGATAAGAAACGATTCGGTCTATTCTATTCAGCTGGATACCACACAGTTGATTCATTTAATATATTTATTTTTGAAAAATATAATTTTAATTTAATTACGCAAAGTCAAAAGATTCACCCGGTTCAAGATTTGAGAGCTGAGGGTGGTCTATTTTACTCAGTCAGATCCTACACGGTGGAGATTTATATTAAGTATAAGATCGAAAAATTTATATCAAAGCTAAAATCAGATAATTTAAAAGTCCACATTTATTTGTCAGTTTTATAGGCAATAACCGTAAAATTTCACAAAACCTTTTATATAAATTAAAGTATTCATCGCGCCAAAGTAATTTTGATATGCGACCACTATGGTCTTTATAATTTATAGGTCAATTATTTTAATGCATTTGTATGGTTACAGTATATTATTATTAATAGGACATAATAAAATAATTTATATTGGAAACTTCCGTGTAATGTTTTGATCATATATTTTAAACACCTAAAAATGTTCGATTATATAAAATTATTTTTTTATTTTTTGGCGTAGTATATGTGTTCGATTGTATTGTTCAAATACAGATGTGTGTCATAGCAAATGTTAAAACTCGCAAGCAACAATAAGTCACTACACGTTCACTCTCACCAAGGGCTCTCGTGTTACTGACGTAGTGCGTTTTGAGACAGTGTAATGTTTGCTTTGTACATTAGTATTAGTGTGAGTGAGTGTAAGTATGGTCAATACATCATACGCTACAACAGTAAGTTAAATAGTATTTTACCTGGTGCTAAATAAAGGTCTCCTCACTTCTATAGAGAGAAAATTTGAAGCTTAGATCCACCAAATCGCTTTTATGTAAATCTGCAATCTTTAAAATATGCACGACTAGCTTTTACCCGCTACTTTGCAGCAGGGTCGTCTCGCTGACTCCCCGGGTGGGGGGTAAGCGGGGTACGGGCCTCGAGGCGTACCTCTTTGCCCGGGCAGTTCCTCGCGGGCACTTAAGCCCGGTTTGTGTTTCAGCCGTAGGCCGAGTTCACCTAGGTGACCTAAGGGTGTCGGTATTTGGGCCGTGAGCCCAGGTCACCTAGGTGACCTAAGGGATGTCTGGTTCGATGGGGAGGTCTGGGAATGGTAGCTCCCAGACCTCAAAGTCGTCGTCAGGTGGTGTCCCGCGACTTTGGGCAGCAGGGTCGTCTCGCTTACTCCCCTGGGAGTAGGCGGGGTACGGGCCTCGAGGCGTACCTCCTTGCCCGGGCAGTTCCTCGCGGGCACTTAAACCCGGCCTGTGTTTCGGCCGTAGGCCGAGGTCACCTAGGTGACCTAAGGGATGTCTGGTTCGGTGGTGAGGTCTGGGAATGGTAGCTCCCAGACCTCAAAGTCTTCTTCAGGTGGTCCTAAGTCGAGTGGTGTCATGATCGGGGGTGTCAAATCCGGTGTTTTCGCCCTCTCGCCCATCGCGTCGTCCTCATCGTCGCCGTCGTCATCAAAACTTTGTTTGCGTGGACTGTTGGCATGTAATAGGTCGATAATAGATGGCGCTTTTCAATGTCATCCTATTCCTGTAGAATTAACAGAATTTCCATAGCCTATATGTTATTCCGGTGTATAAGGAATAATTGTGCCAAATTTCATCGATATCGGTTCAGCGGATTCGCCGTGAAAGAGTAATAAACAAACATCAATACTCACAAACTTTCGCATTTATAATATTACTAGGATTAGTAGGATGTTTTTATTCACCGAAAAGCAAAGGCTGGATGAAGTTGGTACAGTTTTTGCCGTACTGTTCTTAAGGACAATTAATAGGTCTAAACCAAATTCATTGTAAGCCACTCTTTTAACCACTAGACAGTAAGGAACTCGCCACTAACTTTTCAGCGCAAAATTTTTCCTAACAATAGCAGAATTTTGTCACAAATACGTCATTGTGATTCAATAGACGAACAAACCTTTAGTACTGTCAAAAGGAATTATTCTAAACCAATCTCAAATTAGCCGCATACTAATCTGCCATCCAACAATTCCAATCACATTCCCAGGAATAAGCCTAAGGAAATTTAAAGGTTTGAATACCTTTAAATTCTTCAATCTTTTCCAATTACTAACGAAAGCTTGTCTTTTCCAATCTCGCGTTTTATCTACTCACTATTATTAGCTTATAAGAATTTACCGTTTTAAGAAAAAACTTGTTATTAATTTATATACTGACTGACTGTGGGTAATGACCTGCCTTCAGGTCCGCGGGTTCGACTCCCGCCGAGGGCCAACATTTTCTATAAATGAATTTGTTGGTCTTCGAGTCTGGGTGTATATTTGTATTTAAGTATGTACCTATTTAAAAAAATTTAACATACATATGCACCAATTGTCTCTCACCCATTACACAAGTATTTATTTTACGTTGGGTAAGTAACAAGTTATTTACTTTGGGGACGGACGACCGTGTGTGTAAGTAATATATTTATATTTATTTATATACAAAAAAAAGACAATCCTCCTGCCCTTATCCCACTCTAAGTGGGGTCGGCACAATATGATATAAATATGTTGTTACTTCATTTTAAATACATAGCCAAATCATCTGACAACATGTTTATAACATATTGCGCACACCCCACTTAGAGTAGGATAAGCGGAAGAGGATGATAATTGCTGTGTAATAAAGAATATAATATCTAAAGATCTTAACAGGTCATATACTCGTGATACTTTATGCAATAGCCATAGTTATTCAAGCAAGATTTACGGCTTGCGAACCAGAGCAAATTAATTTATGCACTCAACCGTGTCCAGTGGTTGCGACTCATTACGTCAATAATGCAGATCCGTGTGACAAATGTGTATGTACTGATAATATATGCACGTGTATTAATACGAAATTACTTGGAAAGGAGATTAATGGAATTAGAGGATAGCAGATATAATTGCGTTTATTGGTACGCAATTCAAATTCAAATTATCCTTTATTCAAATAAACTTGTAAACAAGTGCTTTTGAATCGTCAATTCTACTTCTCTCCTACGTTTCCCTCCTAGGAAAGCTGTTTGGTTAACTACGGAAAAGAGCCAGCCAGAAACTCGGCGGTTGCTCTTTTAAATATAAGGTAATTATTTGCTTTTAAACGATTATGCATATATAAATGTAATATCTAGATATTACATTTATATATACATAATCTGCATAATCTGCAATGCGTCTTATATATAAATGTACAATGTAAGAATCACACATGTCAACTTACATACACTATAGTAACTGTGTGACCAAGCCTTGCTCGGTAATTTTTGAAATGATGTAAAAAAATTATACTTAAAATTTTTTTTTAAGATAAATAAATAATAATAGGGCAGGTGGGGCTCGATCCTAGGTATTTTCACCTCGCTAGACCGCCCGTTCCCCAAATGAACTACCATGACTTTACGTTTGACAGCGAAAAATTGTGATTGTATTCAACGTAAATATAAAAAAAGGTTTAGAGCCCGAGAACAGGAATAAAACGACATTTTTTTAAAATAAAACTTATCTAGATCGATTTTTCTCCCCCAAAACCCTACATGCTGAATTTCAGGAAAATCGTTGGAGCCATTTCCGAGATTCTGAAAAAAATATATATATAACAAAAAAATCTTGTATGTATATATGTTGTTACAACATGTTTCTAGTACAACTTCCTTCATAGAGTTGGTCATTAATATGAAAAAGCATTGTGGCTGTCATAGATAATACACTATGTGGCTGTCATATATATGTGTCATTGAGTCATAGATAATACACTATATAGGATACATTGAGTTTTTGAGAAAGAGTAAATGGGTTGACTTCAGGAAAATCGTTGGAGCCTTTCCGAGATTCGGAAAATATATATACATATATACATACAAGATTAACTCATTTAAATATTAAAGATAAAGTATAGGCTGAGTTAATAGTAGAGTGGATGTCTTGTAACAGTTAAATTACAGTTTGTTTCTAATACAAAATATATCGAAGCTTTACAATAACATTATTTTGTTGTTGGCTTTTCCTTATAGAACGATAACCTTGACCTTAGCCTAAGGGAAATGTGTTACCATATCCGCAAGGCGTGTTTATAGCCAACATTAATTCAATATGTTTGAACGCGGCTGTGTGTATTTCTACCCAATGCAAACATTGAGGTCAAATGGCATTCACTAGCAATGAATTTTGTGCGTTAATTCATGAATAGATGATGATTATGTATTACTTATACTACTTATTACTTATACTTATATAGCTGTGATGGCCTAGCGGTGCGACCGTGTAAATCTCTAGAAACGATCATGGGTTCAAACCCGGGCAGACACCAATGAGTTTTTCTATTAAAACTTATGTGTCTAATTGATAATTGCAATTTATCACACGCTTTTCGGTGAAGGAAAACATCGTGAGGAAACCTGCATATCTCTAGAGAATTCTGGGAATATGTGTAACCTACCAATCCGCATTGGAGCAGCGTGGTAGGTCTTAGCTCCAACCCTTCTCTCCAAAAATGGAGAGAGGAGGCATATGCCCAGCAGTGGGATAGTAACAGGCCGTTACTTACTTACTTTTGTATTACTTTATTCCAAATAATTTATAGAATTAGACGTTACTTTGCGGAGGTCCATAATACAAAAGTAATGAGAATATTATTTTGCTATAATCCGCGATAAAAGGAAATATATGTAATGCTAAATGAGGAGTGATACATGCAGAATTTGTAAGAACTCATGCACTACCATCAGGAGATAGAGTCTATATTCTGACGATGCTTCGGTTACGGGGCGAAACAATTGTTGAGATTGTGGTGGTGAATGTGTGCTTGTGTATTGTTGTGCCATCGGTGTCGGGTAGTGCATGAGTTCTTCTGCATGTATCAGGTATGGGAACGAATAGTGTACTCTACATTTAGCATTACATATATTTTCTGTTATCGCGGATTATAGCACAATAATATTCTCATTACTTTTGTACTTTATTTCACACAATTATAAATGAAAATAATAGTTTAAAAAAAAGTTATACTTTAGATTTTTTTTTTACTTTAAAGAATCGGGAGAATGATTTCAAGTTAAAATAAATAGTAATAGATAGTATAATAGAAAATTAAGTCTCATATAGCAGTAAGTAATTCTTCTAACTTGGTTGCTTATTCACTTTTATCAACTTATGTAAGCAATTATAGTTTTATGAGTGATGATAAAGGTATTTTGATATACCCTGGATGGATTTTTATTTTCATAACATTTTATTAAAGGATTTTTTACAAAAAGTTTTTATAATCATCATCATTTTCCAGTACTTATCTCACTCTAAGTAGGGTCGGCACAACATGTCAAAAACATGTTGCCGCATGATTGAGCTAGGACTTCTACGACCGGGCGCCTGCCTTTTAACTTACCTTAATCGCCTTTTAAGACACCTCGGTAAGAAATGTGGGTGGTCTATTCTATTCAGCGTGCTACGGCGGTATTCTCGGCGGTTTTACTTAAAAAAATGACTGATAGAAAAATTTTAATATTATAATAAGTTGATGATGACGCAATTATTATTTTTTTAACGGCCTGTTACTATCCCACTGCTGGGCATAAGCCTCCTCTCTCCATTTTTGGAGAGAAGGGTTGGAGCTAAGACCTACCACGCTGCTCCAATGCGGATTGGTAGGTTACACATATCCCCGGAATTCTCTAGAGATATGCAGGTTTCCTCACGATGTTTTCCTTCACCGAAAAGCGTGTGATAAATTGCAATTATCAATAAGACACATAAGTTTTAATAGAAAACTCATTGGTGTCTGCCCGGGTTTGAACCCATGATCGTCTCTAGAGATTCACACGGTCGCACCGCTAGGCCATCACAGCTTTTTAACGCAATATAACATCTAATATATCACTCTGTTTGAATTGCGAAAATAAATAACTTTAGTATTAGAAAATATATTACTTTTCTTCAAATATTTAGGGATATTTCTATTTAATATGAATATAATGTAAATTTATTTACTCTATCTTCAAAACAAATAGTATACATCTATCGAGCAAAATACATTGAAATAATGGAAATGGTACAATAAGCAAAAATTTGTTGCATTTTATTATAAATCTTATCGCTTAAAAAGCGTTCGTATGATTAAAGATATAAAGATTGAATTTGCGTGTATGAATATGGCAGTGGGTGATAAGTATTCTGTGATCGTCTTATTAGTACAACCTCCATGGTTGGATCAAATGAGTAATTAAATTTAGGTCTGTCCCAAAGGGCAAAAGTTTAATTATTATTACTATTAAGTCCATTTTAATCACTGAGGCGTGTGATAAAATTCAGAGTCCTTTAATATAAGGGCTATCGAATTTCAAGCACTTTTATTGAAAGTCAAACAGTATTAAAGGTTATTTGCTTCATATTGAAGGCAACTTTGTAAAATCAAATCAAAATAATCTTTATTCAAATAAGCTTTTTCAAGCACTTTTGAATCGTCAAGGACCTTTCTGATGAGTGAAGCTCAAGAATTTATATAATTAGTAAAGCTACCACTGGTTCGGAATGTTAAGCCGTGTGGTATCCGGCTGAGTAGAATAGACAACCCTCATCTTATCGAGGTGTCGTAAAAGGTGACTAAGGTAAGGTAAGTACCGGTGGGTCAACTTACCTTAGTCACACCACTTACCACACGGTGGTGTGGTATCCAGTTTGGTAGAATAGACCACCCTCTTCCTTACCGAGGTGTCTTAAAATACATAAGATAAGTTGACGTCAGGCAGGCGACCGGTCGTAAAAACGCAGCCAAATCATGTGATGCATGAAGTATGTATATAACATGGTGTGACGACCCCCCTTACAGTGGGATAAAGGCAGTAGGTTGATGATATATAAATAGATGGAAGCAAATAAATTATATTCACACTGAAGTGATGTCAAGTGAGAGAACGATCAGGGATGTTGCAAAACAAAAATGAATGTCGCCTTACTAATTGTTTAGAGACCGAGGGACGGTCGCCACTGGAGCGGGAAATTGTATTACTCCAGCCTGGAAATTAAAGCATTATTTGCGAAGAAATTACCTAAAAGGGAGTTCACATACAATTTTTGGAAATAGTTTTAGCTAACGGCGGAAGTATGCATCTCTTATCGAGAGTTATATATTTGTGACGTTTGTAGTTGAGACCCTAGGGCCATGGAGTCAAAATGCAAATAAAAATCCGTTTTAATACCTCGGTTAATTGCTTCTTCAGGTGACAAGAGGGCTGGCTCCTTTTTTGCGCAAAGAAGCTTAGCAATTCAGCGAGGAAAAGCTGCCAGCATTCTTGGAAACATTCCACGTGGACATGATTTGTATAGTCCTAGCGTGTAATTAATTTAAGATAGATATAACTTGTACATTTATGCTGTAATTTATGAAAAATTAGCTTTCCTTCACATAATTTTGATATTGATTAATTGATGTAGTAAATAGGGCTCTTAAATGTAATCTAATTGCCCAATCAACCAAAATCAGAAAATATAAAAGTTTTATTACGGAAATGGTTTGTACATAAAACTGCCATGTGGTATCCGGTTCAGTAGAATAGACCACACTCACTTCTTATGACTACGATAAGTTGATGTCATGCAGGTGGCCAGTCGTAAGATACCTAGCAAAATCATGTATCAACATTCTAGTAGTACAACATGTAATACATGTTGTACTACTAGGAGTGGGATAAGGTCAGAAGAATGATTATGGGCATGTAAAAGGTTTGATTTCTGACACAAAATGAAGGTAGTCAAACAAAGTATCAATACTAAAAAGTTAACGACAACGTATCAAATAAAACCGTTGAAAATCTAATAAGATTGATCAAACGATATCAGGAAATCATATTAAATTATGCCAAACTAAGAGGTAAGAAGAGCCATAAAATAACCAGTTAAAATGACAAAGTAAGATTCAATGGAGAAAATGTAAAAGAAAGTATGAGAATAATTTAGAGAATATTCCTATAAAGTATTAATTATAAAACATTGGTCTCGAATCAATAGCAGAATATGCAAGCTGAAGTGGCAGTGGGCCGGTCACGTCTGTCGCATGACTGATGGCCGTTGGAGCAAAAGAGTCCTGGAGTGGAGACCGCGTCTTGGCAAACGCAGTGTAGAGCGCCCACCGTCTCGCTGGACCGACGATATCCGAAAGGTTGTCGGGGCCAGGTGGATGCGCATTGCGGAGAACCGGGATGTCTGGCGCGGACATGGGGAGGCCTATGTCCAGCAGTGGACTGCAAAAGGCTGATGGATGGATGGATGGATGGATGGTCTAGAATCATCATCCTCCTGCCCTCATCCCGCTCTAAGTGGGTTCGGCACAACATGTTATAAGCATATTGTCACACAATTAATAATAGCGGCAAGGTATTAAGTATTACGACTGACCGCCTACCCGACGTCAATTTACCTTAGTAACTTTTTAAATCTCAGTAAAAAAGAGGGTAGTCTATTCTACACAGAAGGGGCCCACACTGCGGGTCAACTTACCTTAGTCACCTTTCATGACATCTCGGTAAGAAATGAATGTGGTCTATTCTACTAAGCCGGATACCACATGGCGGGTCGACTTACCTGAGTTGCCTTTTACGACATCTTGGTAAGAAATTTGAGTGGTCTTTTCTACTCAGCCGGATACCACACAGTGCACCAAGTTACCTTAGTCATCTTCCACAACACCTTGGTAGGAAATGTGGGTAGTCTATTCTACTCAGCCGGATTACCACACGGTGGTTTTGAAATAAATTATATGTGGAAATAATTTTAAAAACAAAATATGTATTGAACCTAGATAGATTATTTTTTTAGTTCAGCCTTTGACAACAAGCAATACAAGATTACGCGTGCAAATTACTTTAAGCGAAATATTGGTTAAAAAGTCGAAGATGAAAAAGCAATGAAATTATTAATATGGCCTGCAATTACAAAATAAGATTTTTAAAACTTCTGGACAAAAAGATAACATTTTCCTTAATATGTTTCGCTTTTACCCAAGGGATATCACGTGAATGATCAAGAGTGACATAAAAATAAATGTCACACTAATTGCCGAGAGACTAAGGACAGTCTGTGGCGCACGTAATTGTGTCCAAAATGGAAACTTAGCTTTAAATATGATTAGATAAGGCTCCTTAGTGGTCGGTATATAAAACCGTACATCAAGAGATTTAGTATTCTAAATACAATGTCCTGATAATACAACTTTAGGAACACTTTATAATTAACCCCATTAATAGTCAGCCGAGCTTCTTTACGTTTATTCTCGACTATATTTTGAACCACAAAAAATTCTCAAACGAAAATTTATTCAGTGTTTTTTACAAAGCAAATTTTAAATTATGCTTTTTTATATTATAAAAGCAAATGAAAGATCTTTTTTGGATTGTTTAGGAAGATCAGAGCTAAGACCAGTTATAACTGTTTTATTTAATTATATGTAATCTAGCTTTTAGCAACTTCACAGCAGGGTCTTCTCGTTTACTCCCCGGGTGGGGGTAAACGGGGTGCGGGCCTCGAGGAATTCCTCTCTACCCGGGCATCTCCTCGCGGGCACTTAAGCCCGGTATGTGTTCCGGCCGTAGGCCGAGGTCACCTAGGTGACCCAAAGGTGTCGGTATTTGGGCCGTAAGCCCAGGTCACCTAGGTGACCTAATGGATGTCTTGTTCGGTGGGGAGGTCTGGGAATGGTAGCTCCCAGACCTCGGGGTCAATTTCGATGGTGTATCGTTCGGTGGTGTCTTGATCAGGTAGGTGTGTCATGTCCGGTATATTCGCCCTTTCGCCCGTCGCGTCGTCCTCTTCGTCGCCGTCGTCATCCGCATCATGCCGCGAGGCAGGGAACGTCCATCGGGTGGTCGCGCATGGAGTGGCGCGATGCAACTTCATTTGCGTGGACTGTTGTCATATACTAGGTTGATAATAGATGGCGCTTTTCAATGTCATACTATTCCTGTAGAATTAACAGGATTTCTATAGCCTATATGTTATCCCAGTGTCAAACGAATAATTGTCCCAAATTTCATCTATATTGGTTCAGCGGATTCGCCTTGAAAGAGTTACAAAAATACAGACATACTGTCGTATTTATGATATTAGCAGAAACTAGGATTGTTTTAAATGAATTTAAAAAGATTGTAACGCAAAGATATAGTAGGGAAAATAGAATAAAAAGAAAACAATGAAAAGAAATGCCTTTAGTAAAATTACCAAAAACTGATGTTTTTTTCGTTTTATAAATCAAAAGCACCATTAACTTTTCTATTAAAGACATTCGTGTTTTATGGCGTTTTAGGTTTCATACGGAAATTGTAGGAAGGCTATTTTAGCTACATTTTCTTCACTTTTTTTTAGCAATTACACGAACATTAACATCTTTCTGTGATATTTTTTCCGTATTAAGACATCAATCTAAGGATAGTAAGGCCATTTGGCTCAATTCCAAGCAAAAACAATAAAACTAAAGCCTTTGTGAAAATAAAGGGAAGTTCGAAAATTCATTTAGAGCAGTCGTGTTCGGTGTTTGTCAAACACTTGGAGTTATTATTTGGATTGTCGATTTTGTTACGGCAGATTATTATATGAAAATAATATTGAGTATTATGAATATAAGGTCTTATCATAAAAGTTATTATAGATATTCAATACATATAATACAATCTATAATAATACATAAAGCTGAAGAGTTTGTTTGTTTGTTTGAACGCGCTAATCTCAGGAACTACTCGACCGATATGAAAAATAATTTGAGTGTAAAATAGTCCATTACATCACGCTAAGATAAATAGGAAAGGAGCAGCAATAAAAATTGTTACATTAAAGGCAAAATTTAAAGCTTGCTTTCCTTGCGTGCGTTAAGTTATTAAAAAAATCATGTATCAAAATCATGATACAAAAATGTTTCCCGCTAAAATTCCTTAATAAAAGTCCGCGACAGCATATGTCTAGCTTTTAAGGTTAACTCACTTTAACCATTTTTATGATTATCAAAATATTATATTACAGTTTCAATCTTTCCACGCGGGCGGAGCCGCTGACAATGTTTAGTATTTCATATACCTATATACTCGTAGAAACCGGATTACGTCTTATTTTATCGGGTTAGCCCGATGGTTTGCTAGATATGAGCCACGGCTAGTGTCTATATTTCTATACATATTATGAAACAAAGTTTCCAAAAGCTGTCTGTCTGTATGTGATTGATTACCTCAAAATCTACTAAACAGAATTTATACGACTTTTACTAAAATGTAGTGCAATTCTATCGGAAGGTTTAAGTTAACAGAACATTAGACTCTTTTGTAAATTATATTCAAGAGATAGCGCAGCAATATTGTTTCGTAAATTGTGAAAATGACAATTAATAAAACGTATTGCCTTACTTATTACGTAGTTTACTATAGTTTCTTAAGATTAGATCTGTATCTTTAATCTTAATGAAGATATCCAATATGGCCGTGTCGAACCCACTCGACCAGATAAACTGACGTGTAAGTTTTCTTCACCGGAACGAGGTGCCGAAGTTGTAATGAATCGGGAAAGTTTTCTCTTCTTAAAGACATTTGCGCAATCTTATGTTAGATAGGGGAGTAACTACATGTATTCGCATTTATTATCGTACTTTAACGCAAGACGCGCATATTGTTAATAAAACATAATAAAAAATAATTATCATCTTCCTGCCCTTATCCCACTCAAGTGGGGTGGGCACAACATATTATAAACATGCTGTCACATGATTTGGCTGAATTTTTACGACCGGCCTGACGTCAACTTACCTCAGTCGTATTTTACGAAACCTCGGTAAACAAGAGTATAGTCTATTCTACTCAACCGGATACCACACGGTGGCTCAACTTACCTTAGTCGCCTTTTACGATACCTCGGTAAGAAATGAGGTGATCTATTCTACTCAGTCGGATACCACAGCTGCTTACCGCTTCTTACTTAGGTGTAAAAGAATAAAAAATAATTAAAGGCCTTAATTTAAAATCATTTTTGAGAATCAGTTTTTTTTCAGTCAGTCAGGCAGTCAGTAAGCCTTTATTTATTTTCAGTTTAATATTGATGATATACGCTTGGCATTTCCCGCTATTGTAAAAATTTAGAAATTTTTGAATTATAGAAGCAGGCGTTCCTTTGCGGAATTTAGAAGTTACAATATAATTATTTTGCTGTAATCCACGTAAGAGAAGAGTTAAGTACGTTAAGAGAATATATGTAATGCTAAGTATATGAACTTGGCAACAATCACATGCCATACATGCAGGACAAGTCACCATACGTATCACAAAACATCGCCAACACCAACACTCCATACAAACACTACACACACTCACTACCACAACCTCAAGCAGGCAACAATCACGTACCCCAAACATGCAGGACAAGTTTTTAATGAGTTTTAACTAAATAAATGTTGACTGTAATTTAGTGCTAATTAAGTTTATTAACAGATATGACAATCAATATTCAAATATTTAACCAATGTCAATCCAGTACTCGACAAACATTGCAAAATCAAACCAATCAAATAACCTTATAAACAAGTGCTTCTGCATCGTCAATAAAATAGATGTACAAGAGTATAAGACATATAATTAATAAAATTAAAGCGGTTTTGTTAAGAATATGTGTGGTTATTCCCACACTGCAATGGTTACAACATAGTTGTAGTTTGTAATATATTGTTTTGTTTAAACTTTCATTGGAAATTGCAGAATTAAATTCACGGATATATTTAAGCATAGCTATACGAGAGCAAGAAAATTAAAGCATTCTGTGTAACATACCAATTTACTTCAGTTGGAGTGATTTTTTTATTTTTAAAAGGTTACTAGAAATTGGGGTTACAAATTACTAGGAAACTTGTTGACCTCCCTAATGCTTGTGTTAGGTATGGGTTCACGTCGGTAGTCTAATGGCCGGGGTTCGAACCCACGAACTCTCGATCGCACATCCGTTACACTAACCATTCCGCTACCGCCACTTCAATTCTTTCTTATATATCGATTTTTGTCTTATAGCCGTTAATCTTAAAATTAATTAAATGAATAATAAATAAAATTATTAAAAGTTATTGCAATAAGAAATCCTTATTTCGATGTTATATATAACATTACGAACTTTTAAAAAAGCTAGTATTTCTCGCTCTTCCAAGTTATTGTTCTCTTTAACACTTACGGGTTTTGAAGATACTGCCCTACGCTCAATTGCAATTTGCAAAAACAAACTTGTTGATTTAGGTCACTTAAATACTAAGTGTCCGCATCGTTCTTGGAATTTTATTTCATACGAGGTCTATGCCCAGCATCGGTATAAGAACAGACCGTTACTTTACGAACGATATTATTACTTGCGATGAAATCCTCTAAAATGATTGGTGAAATACGAAAAAATGCAAGTACCAGTATCATAATATACGACATTTTAACTTGAAGTTGACACATTTTTTATATTTGCTGATCGATTTAAATTAAATATGAAATAAGTCATACCCTAAATGTTAAGTGAGGCTTTTTACTATATATAAGTAAAAAAAATTGTCCAAATCAGATCCGCGGTTTCAAGATTAGCGAGTACAAACGTCCAGAGATTTGACATCTCAACGATCTTATTATATGTAATATAATATAGATTTAGTACTTATTAAAAAAACGTTTTTTTTAGTATGTCCTTGTCAGTTTTACTCATATCGTATGCTGGAAGCCGATAACTCGTGGGAAGTGGTAGTGGAAAACATTAACCCTTCAAGATCATTTGTGAAGGGATAAGCTGATCAAGTTTGGGGTTGTTGATAGGGTGACCATTTAGTATTCAACATTTTTAGAACCTTTTGATAGTTTTCTATAAGACCAAAAAAGGAAATATATTTAAAAAAATAAATATTGGCCGCAGAGAGCGGAGGAATTACCGCTGTATGGTATCCGGCTGAGTAGAATAGACCATCCTCATTTTTTATCGAGGTCTCGTAAAAGACGACGGTAAGTTAAAAAAATGATCCTAAAATACCTAGCCCAATCATGTTACAACATGTCATAGTATTTTGTGCGAACACAATCTAGCGAGGTTTGATTAATCAAAAGTTTTATTTTTTCCTTTTTTTTGGCACTGAAAAAACTCTACAATAATATTAGAAAACAAAGGTTTATTACGCTGTCACTTGTAAAGTTATAATAGCGAGTGCTCTAAAGAAATGAGAATACCCCGGATCAAATCCAGATATCTCCAACCCTTTTTTATATTTTTCATACGTATTACATCTTTTTATACCTTATAAAAAAAATACAGAGCATAGCCAGTCACCTAGATATCCTACTAATATTATAAATGTGAAAGTTTGTGAGTATGGATGTATGTTTGTTACTCTTTCGGCGAATCCGCTGAACCAATATTGATGAAATTTAGCACAGTAATTCATTATACACCAGAATAACATATAAGCTATAGAAATAACATATAAGCTATAGAAATTCTGTTAATTCCACAGGAGTAGGATGACATTGAAAAGCGCCATCTATTATCGACCATCACACGACAACAGTCCACGCGAACAAAGTCGCGGGTAAAAGCTAGTTAGTAATAAACTGTCATAATCAATATGGTTACCCTATTGAACCAATTGGCTCTAATCGAAGGGACGCAGATTCAAGTCTATTTGTCACGAGAAATTAGTGACTTAATTTTGTGCTTAGTTTAACAGGGATAACTTTAGGCCGCCATAATTTAGCGCATTAGGCTGCCGGATTAACGATTGTTGAATATTAATTGATTGGAAAATTTTTGAGCCTCTGCAATTAGCCAGGCCGTATTATCTTTTGGTTGTTAGTATTAGATGTGGAATATTAAAGTATTTTTGAATAAGTGAGAATTGAGAATGATTGAGCATTCATGCCAATGAGTTATAAGGCAATATTTACAACGATGGATATCATATACAATATTATAAATTTGTAAAACATAAATGGTTGACCAACCTGGGTGACCAAGCCCAGCTCGATAATTTTTTTAAATATAAAAAGTGCAATTAAAAATATATAAAAAAGAAAAAGCGCCAGGTAACTTGTGGGAATTGATCAGGTATTAAACTTTTTTGGTCCACCCGTATCACAGCTCTGCTTTAACAGTATAAATACCATTTGCATTCAATTCTAAATTTAACCATTTTTTTAGTGCCCGAAAAACAGGTATAATACGACATTTTTCTAAAAAGAAACCTAGCTAGATTTTCCCCCCAAAACTCTCTACATGCTGAATTTCATGAAAATCGTTGGAGCCATTTTCGAGATTCAGAAATAGACATCATGTAGCATTGGTCCAGTTAATTAATTTATATATACAACTTTTAATTAGGTTACCTACACACCTCAGGACTGTACATAAAAAAACAGGTAATTCAGCGGTAGTAT
Organism: Morpho helenor; assembly: GCA_029227775.1. Classification (NCBI taxonomy): domain Eukaryota; kingdom Metazoa; phylum Arthropoda; class Insecta; order Lepidoptera; family Nymphalidae; genus Morpho; species Morpho helenor. Next base: position 11,779,159 of record JARGCU010000006.1, read on the forward strand.
TTTAGACAATTGATCGGAACAAGTGGAGACAGGTCATACTAAGAAAGGCTTCAGATGACCACGATCCTCAGTATTGAGGGACCGATTGAAAAAGATTTTAGGAAATTAGGAATTATTTTATGTTTTTAACAAATATAAATAAAATAATGATGTATAGAGATCAATGACCTTACCCTAATACGATACACAAAATAAAAAATAACCTTGACCCAAAAACTAATGTTACGGGTGCGAGGGAGAGAAAACAATGTTATTGTCCATTACTGACAAAGCCAGATCTCGATTAAATTATTGTATCTGGGTGACCAGCCTTGCTCTGTTTTTTTAATATATAAAAAAACTGATTAATTTCGAATCGCTACTGGTATGCAGTTACCTAGATGAGCCATTGACATTGCAATTGACATCGTAATTATCTTTTGCTTTCACATAAAATTATAGCAGTTGTTTTAGTGCCTGAAAACATATATTATAATTAAATATTAAAGATTTATTTTGTTCGAAAATTCTTTTTTTTCAAAACGATATTTTGGAATTATAAGAATTATACTTTGATTTTATGAAAGTATACCTTCTAGCGTACTATTAGTTATAAAAATATTTTTCGTCCTTGAGAATTGTCGCATTAAAATTCATAAGATTCATAAAATAATCTTTATTCTTATAAAGCGAGCGGTTTTCGTCAGACTTCAGAGAGACGCGCTGAAATTTCATTTTGGAAGCTATTCATACGAAATGCTGTCTAAAGCGACATTTATATATAAAGTAGTTATTTAAATTTTGGACTCGAGCCAGACCAGTTAGCTAAAAACTAATTCTACCTGAGCATTGCAATAAAAAAATTATAGATAGATATTGTATAACAAAAAAGATGGTGGTTTATTAAGTGAAGTATTTAAAAGTTACCATTATTATCATTCTCCTGCCTTATTCGACTCTAACAACATGTTTTTACATGTTATGGCGTGGTATTTTACGACCGGCTGCCTGCCTAAAGTCAAATTACCTTAGTCGCTTTTTACGTCGCCTTGCTAAATGATCTATTCTATTCAGCCGAATACCATATAGTGGTGAAGCATTTATAGTATTTAACTTACAAGTTTGACATATTTATCGTCGCTTAGTATTAATGTGACCTAATTCGAAAAAAATATAGGGTAACGTAACGTCTTCAAAATTCGTGATTATTATAGGAAGATTTGGATGGTCAAGAAAACGACAGTTAGCGTAATTATTCGTACCGTGATGTCATAGATGTCAATAAAATAATGAATTTTGAATTAGGTCACTTTAATACTAAGCATTCGAAAAATACTGGATATAAGAAAAAAAGGACATCACTTTTTTTCTTATATCCAGTATTATTGGACTAATTTAAGAAAAAACACCATATTTAAATTATTTAATTGATTATCCTGCTCTTATCCCACTCTAAGTGGGGTCGGCACAACATGTTATAAACATGTTGTATCATTTTTTAGGTAGGTATTTTACAATCGGCTGCCTGCCAGACGTTAACTTACCTTAGTCGTATTTTAAGATTCGGTAAGACAGAGGATGCTCTATTCTACTCAGCCGGATACCACACGGGGGTATCGACTGATCTTAGTCGCCTTTTATACCTCGGTAAGAAATGAGGTTGTTCTATTCTACTTAGCCGGATACCACACGGGGGTCAATTTATTTTAGTCGCCTTTTACACCTCGGCAAGAACTGAGGTCGGTCTATTCTTCTTAGCCGTTGGTATAATTTTACACATCGGTAAGAAATGAGTTTGGTCTATTCTACTCAACCGGATACCACAGGGGGTGGACTTGCCTTAATCGCCTTTTACACTTTGGTAAGAAATGAGTGTGGTCTATTCTACTCAACCGGATACCACATGGTGGGTCGACTTATCTTATTCGCCTTTTACACCTCGGTAAGAAATGAGGTTGTTCTATTCTACTCAGCCGGATATCACACGGGGTCGACTTATTTTAGTCGCCTTTTACACCTCGGCAAGAACTGAGGTCGGTCTATTCTTCTTAGCCGTTGGTATAATTTTAAAGCCGTGTGGTACATTGCTTCAAAATTATTTAATTAATGTAAAACATTTAAAATGTTTTTCCTAAATAGTTCTATAGAAAGCAATCTTAACCAAAGGTATGGTAGAAAATAAATGTTTGCGCAAGACTTGCTAGGAAATCAGCACATTTCTATTCAAATGATTATTGTGGATCCCGCGATTACATTTATTTTTGCCATTCTAGTATCGTTTGTTAGAACGCCCGGTTATTTGGGTGGACCCTGCATAATATACCAATGCCATTAGAAGCGAATATAGCGCGGTGTTTGACCGTTGTTTCTTATTTTGTGTGCTATATATCTTACCGTAATAGTCTGGATACGTAACGCTTGGTAGCAGGTAACAATGTGGATTCTATCTTGATAGTGCCCAGTGGTTAGGTTTAAATCATTTATTCTCAAAAAAAGCCAATGGCCACTTACATGAAAACATAAACTCTTAACTAAATTAAGCGGTCACCAAAAGACCAACTCGTTAAACGGTTTTAATTTTCTTTTGACTGTAAATTATTTTAGTTATACTATATTGTTCATTATTCATTGATTTTCTTATACTTTCATTCTGTGTAATTTTCAAATATGTATTTTCCGAGAAGTGATTTAAAACAGTTTAACGAGCTTACATATAAATTGGTGGTTTGTCGCAGATAGCTCATTGGTTCAGACAAAATAAATTAGAACAACTATAATAAAACAAAATGGATACTTACTTCCATAGCATTATGTCCTATGGAATACTCCTACGGCGTAAATGCGCGGATAATTAAAAAAATTGTATTAAAAAAAAGAGACATACGTAACATTTACTATTAAAGTCCGCGTGATTCACTGCGAGAGAAGTTTGAGGAGGTTTTCTTACATTTGCTATATTTTAAGTAATTTAATTTTTCTGCATTAAAATGAAAAGAATTATAAAACCACTTGCTTGCGGCTTCTGCTTTGCGCCATGCAAAGGTACGTAAGTCGTTTGTGGGTTTGGGTATAAGATTCTATAATAGAATTCCACAATCAATTCTAGTATGCCATTACAGCAGTTTAAAAACACTATTAAGGAGAGGCTGATACAGAAAGCCTTCTATACTGTTGAGGATTATTTAGACGATAATAATGCGTGGATATAGATATTGTTCGACCCTGTACAAGATAGAAACAATGCAATGTAACTACATAGTATTAAGAATTGTATTTTTTAAAAAGAGCAACCGCCGAGTTTCTTGCTGGCTCTTCTCGGTAGGAACAGCTTTCCGAATCAGCAGTGAGTCGACGATTCAAAAGCGCTTGTTTACAAGTTTATTTGAATAAATAAAATTTTGAATTTGAATTTAATAGATTGAGACCGTATTGTTACTTTATCGGTCATATATGATATTTCAGGACGACTACAATATTAGTATTCATCTATTACAATATGTTAATTTAACATCTGAAAATAATTATTACTACATATATGGGGGATTTCCATATGTGTGTTCAATTCGGAATTTATAGCAAGATAGAAAACATTATTAAAATCAATTATGATCATCATCTTCCTGCCCTTATCCCACTCTAAGTGGGATCGGCACATGTTATAAACATGCTGTCACATGATTTGGCTCCGTTTTTACAACCGGCCGCCTGCCTGACGTCAACTTACCTCTGTCGTATTTAACGACACCTCGGTAAGAAGAGGGTGGTCTATTCTACTAAACCGGATACCACACGGCGGGTCAACTTACCTTAGTCGCCTTTTATGACACCTCGGTAAGAAATGGTCTATTTAACTCAGTCGTATACCTAATACCACATGGCGGGTCAACTTACCTTGACCGACCAAACTTCATATGAAAAATATCAGGGTAAACAAAACATTACTATAAGGTTTCATTCAAAGTAAAATAACTGTGTTTCCTTAGCAAGAACTTATAAAATATTACTTCGCACGGTAACTTCTATGTACGTTCGCGTAATTACTGTAATTACCTGCAGCGTCGCGTGTTTATGATTACACTATATTTACACTACAACATAATAGAGATTGGCACTTAGGGAGCTTTATCAAAAGCTTAATGTGGCTACAGCGATAAGTTTTGAGTCACGATGAACGGGCGTTATAGTATGGACATATATATATATATGGACATATGATATTATGAATGGTATACACTTTGCCATGTGGTATCCGGCCTAGTAGAACAGGCCACCCTCATTTCTTACTGAGATGTCGTAAAAGGCAGCTAAGAAAGGCAGTAAGTTGCCTCACCCTGTGGTATCCGGTTGAGTAAAATAAACAAGACGCCTTTTAAAACACCTCGGTATGAAATGAGGGTGGTCTATTCTGATCAGCGGGAATAATTATTAAAATTATTTGGAATTTCAGTTTTTTATAGTAGGTTTCAAAATTTTACTTACTTATTAAATTAACAATTTCCTTGTGATTTATTGATAATACCTATTATTTAAGTTTCTTAAGTGAACAATGCAATTTTTGAATATCAAAAAGTGATATATGTTAGGGCTTAAAAATTTAAAGAAATCTAAGGTAGGGCATGGAAAAAAATTGGGAAACACCGATCCAAACTGAAAAGCTAATTATTTTGAGAAAACTCACTACACCATTGCAATGCATGGGCCTCCACTCTTCATTTTTGGAGAGAAGGGTTGGAGTTAAGACCCACCAGGCTTTGCATTGGATTATACATATCCCCAGTATTTCCTAAAGATATGAAGTTTTCCTCTAGATATTTTACCTCACTTCCGCGTGTGATAAATTGTTATTCTTAATTAGACTCATACATTTCAACAGAAACTTACTTGTCTGCCGGGGTTTGAACCCGTGATTCTTTCGAAAAAGCCATAAGATGTCATTGCTTCAGGTCTATTATGAGAAGCCCATATCTTTTCTGAAGGTCTAATCTATCTTTACACCAAATCCAGTACAATGGGCTTAAAGATTAACCGTTAAAAATAAATGAACATACTGCGTTAAATTCGCAATATATTAAAGTAACTTGATTTTGTCCCACTCGTCCCAGACCTTTAAGAGAAAACTCTACTGTTCCAATCTGGATAAGCGTATATCTCACAAAATTTCCAGAGATAAAGATGTTTTTTTTCATCGAAAAGCGTCCTATTGTAAACCAAATTAAATCAATTAAGCACACAAATTTGCTAAATTAAACCCATAGGGGCAAGTCTGCAACTCTTTGTGCTATGACGCTCTTTGTAATATTATTAAGTTTCTTTAAAAGAAAGTAATTAAAACGACAGCGGACGTAGTTTTCATTTTCCTGTAGTTGCTGAATAACTCAGATCATTACGTTCTCGAGACGCCTTTCCCGTCTTATGAATTAGCGTGTTTTAATCTTTCACGATGGCTATAACACGATATAACGTATAAAACACCTGATACTTAATTGACTGGCCCGTTGGAGCAGTGGGTAGTGACCCTGCCTTCAGCTCTGCGGGTCGCGGGTTCGATTCCCGCCTAGGTCCAACATTTTCTATAAATGAATCTGTTGGTCTTTGAGCCTGGGTGTATATTTGTATTTAAGTATGTATTTAAAAAATATGTAAGTATATATTCACCAGTTGTCTGTCACCCATAACACAAGTATTAAGTTACTTACTTTGAGGACGTACGACCGTGTGTGTAAGTGTCCCATATTTTTATTATTATTTATTAATTGTAACTGCAATTAACGTTTTACTAGCTTATTATGTAACTTCATTATCCATACTAATATTATAAATGCGAAAGTCTGCCTGTCCGTTATGCTTTCACAGTTATATCGCTGAACAAATTGAGATGAAATTTATAGAAGTGCGAGTTACTTTGCGAAATTTCATAGTACAGCTATAATAGGATTATGTTAATAATCTGCGCTTGTTAAGAGAACCTATGTAATGCTAAGTATAGGAAGCAGACAACGTTCACATACCTTATACATGCAGGACTATTCACCACACGTATTGTGATACGTATTGTTAATACGTATTGTGATAAGTGTGAAGCACTGCACACATTCACAAAGCTTTGCGATTTTGTCGTGGAGTATATCTCCTGACGATGCTTCGGTTACGGGGCGAAACAATTGTTGAGATTGTGGTGGTGAATGTGTGCAGTGCTTGTGTATTGTTGTGCTATCGGTGTCGGGTAGTGCATGAGTTCTTACAAATTTATCGCGGATTATAGCAAAATAATATTCTCATTACTTTTGAAATAATGTAACATAAACAAAATAACGCGCAGATCACTTTTATATTAACGTTAGTCTCAAGAAAACCTCAAAACCAGAATAATATGGAATCTTTCATCTTTTAACACTATCTTATAAAAATGAGCTAATGGAAAATAGACTTTAAAACTAACAGAATACATGCTGAAATACCCAGTGTCCAGAGTAAAGAGTACCAATATTGAACGAACAATAAAGTTCGATTAATGATTGACAAAGTTCAGCGAACGGAATGGAGTCACGCGATATTGGTGATACTTTTAGCTACGTTTAAGTAATCGTTAAAGTAAGATTGATATCCAGCCATATACAGTGATGTGACAACATTCATCTATCTTGATTTAGTATTAACAAAAGCCAAAGGGCCAAACCAGTTTTCAATCGATCAATATTGATGCACTGGTATCTATGAGTTAATCTTGAATGTACATATATGTATATTTGTGAATTTCGAAAGCGGCACCGACGATTTTCCTGAAATTCAGCATGAAGGAGGAGTTTTGGGGGAGAAAAATCGATGGTTATTTTTTTGTAAAAAAATTTATTAAAAAAATTCGTTTTATCCCTGTTTTTGAGCATTAAAAAAAAATAGTTTTAATTTATACTATATGCAGATATACATGCAGAATTTGTAAGAACTCATGCACTACCCGACACCGATGACACAACAATACATAAGCACTGCACGCATTCCAATCTCAACAATTATAAAGATAACTCCACGATCTCTTGTCGATGCTTCGGTTACGGGGCGAAACAATTGATGTAGCACAGCTAGTATTAAAATAAAATAAAAGTTATAAGCCAGGTCAAAGGACATACCTAAGTAGTAAAAAGCTTAAAACTAAATAAAGAAACCCTCCAGACAATTCAAGTTTAATGGCCCAATATCATTGTAAAAAGAGTCATAATATAAACGAGTCAAGGGCACTCGATGTCTAAGAATATTTGATACCTTTATCAACAAAACAACTATTGTCTGCAAGATTAATGACGTCAAAATCTAAACTATGACAAATGACCGCTCGAACAAAGTGACCAACTAAAAAAACATATTTAATCCGATAATTCTCTTCACCACTATTTTATTACAAAAGTAATACTTACATTATTTTACTGTAATATGCAATTAAGCAAATAGAACATATATGTTATGCTAAATTTAAATCTGTTATACGTCTGAGTAGAATTAGACCACCCTCATTTCTTACCGAGGTATCATAAGAGGCGACTAAGGTAAATCGATCCGCCGTCTGGTATCCGGCTCAATAGAATAGACAACACTTATTTCTTACTGAGGTGTTGTAAAAGGCAATTAAGGTAAATTTACCCGCCGTGTGGTATCCGGCTAAGTAGAATAGACTACTTTCACTCTTACCGAGGTGTCGTTAAAGGCGATTAAGGTAAGTTAACGTTAGGTAGTAAAATAACTAGCCAAAACATGTAACATCATGTTTAAAACATGCTGTTCTGACCTCACTTAGAATGGAATAAGGGTAGAAGAATGACTGTTTTTTAGGTTTTCGTTTCAGAAAACGGGGCCTTCCCATAACTGTAATTTCCTTTGATTAATAATAAATCATGAAAGAGTAATAAAATCAGGTTCTGATTAGAATTTAAGATAAGATTGTTTAATTTTTATTTGAGCTATGATAAATTAGAATAAGCCCGATGTCCGGTAACATTTTAACTTTGAAAAAAGCGAACAAAACTGTTTCATGCTAAAACCGCGAGGAGAATTTCCCGGAAAGTTCGCTCAGGATTTTTTTCTAAAAGCTCTGAAATTTTTCGCATAGAGAGTTGGTATGATATTCGAAGTTGTTAGTTTTCTTTTTAGTTTTAGGATAATATTATTATAGCCGTGTGGTATCCGGCTAAGTAGAATAGTACCACCCTCATTTCTTACCGAGGTGTCGTAAAAGGCGACTAAGGTAATTTGACCCACCGTGTGGTATCCAGTTTAGTAGAACAAACCACTCTCCTTCTTACCGAGGTGTCGTAATATACGACTAAGGCAAGTTGACGTCAGGCAGGAGGCCGGTCGTAAAAACGCAGCCAAATCATGTTACAGCATGTTTATAACATGTTGTGCCGACCCCACTTAGAGTGGGATAAGGGCAGGAGGATATATATTATTATGGGCTAAGAAGTATTCTAGAATAAAGCGGTACATGAAAATCCATGAGTTCCGTAAGATCTTTTCATCTTTCATCTTTCAATGGATTCTTTTAATGACGTATGAAACTTTGGCTTATTGTGGCTTCATAAGTAAGCTCAGACGTTAAATAGATCTCGGGGAGCTGCTGGATCTAAGTTACTTAAAATACCTGGTTGACCAAATCTTGCTTGGTAATTTTTTACAAAATAAAAAAAGAAACAAAAAAAAGAAAAAAATTATTGGTTAGGTAGGGCTCGGTCCTAGGTATTTTCATTTCTCGAGACCGCCCGTTTCCGAGTAAGCTACGCTGACTTGTCAATTTACGGCAAAAAAAGTGTTTTATATTAAATTTATATGTCAATAATTTTTGTATGCCCAAAACAGGAATAAAATGACTTTTTTTTAATAAAAACTAGCTAGATCGAATTTTCTCCCCCAAAACCCCCTACATGCTGAATTTCAGGAAAATCGTTGAAGCCGTTTCCGAGATTCCGAAAAAATATATACAAGATTAATTCATTTAAATATTAAAGAAAAAAACACCTTCCCTATTATTTTTTCTATCTTTTATCTTAATGAATGTATAGAAACCGGCTATACTCACGTGTTATTTTATTTAAATACGTGAGTCAATTGAAATAAGCCGTCACCCGAACTTTAACAGAGACTGTGGATGGGCACTGCCTCCAGCGTGGAAACCTATTTTTGGCACTACTGGCACGACTAAAGACCTGCTAGAACCGGACACCGTAAGCGTCGCATGCACAAATTTCTTCCGGGCATCCGATAACGAAGACCAGAGCAGCGACGGGGAGTGCTTAGAAGACGCGCGACCAGCGCCGCTGCCGTCCCTTCCCCCGCTCCAACCACTCTCGAGTCGCGCCCTGCGAGCTGCTACACGCAGTTCCCGCCGCGATAACGCCGCGTAAAGAGCTCATGAATAAGAGCCCCGTATGGGCTTGAAACTAGTCGGGCTCATCCGATAAAATAACACGTGAGTATAGCCGGTTTCTATACATTAATTATGAATTCCACTCACGATAGTTTAAATTCAAAAATCTTTTATCTTTTTTTTTATTTTGTAAAATATTACCGAGCAAGGCTAGGCCAACCAGGTACTTAATTATCAAGCTATTAATTGTAATGTCATGGTAGTAGTTCATTTGGGGAACGGATGCTCTAGAGAGGTGAAAATACCTAGGATTGAGCCCCACCTCCCCAATTATTACTTTTTTTTCATTTTTTTATATTAAAAAAATTACCGGCCCAAGTTAGGTTACTACTTAATTATTAACTTGGCAATTGTTGGCGGGCCTATTGAATAAATAAAAAATAAAACTGTAAAATAGTACTGATTCCGTACTGTTGAATTACCGATTCGGGAATGTGTCGCCAATTATTTTTAATTTTTTTTATATTTAAAAAAAATTACTGGGCCAAGCTTGGTCACCCAGGCACTTAATAATTAAGTTAGCAATTATTGGCGAGTCTATTAAATAACTAAATAAATAAAATCTGTAAAATAGTACTGATTCCGGAATTACCGATTCGGGAAAGTGTCGCTCTTTTAAAAATTGCCACAAAGGATTGGCAGCAATTTGACGCGATGTGAGGGTGTATGTAGATGGATCGCGCAAACGAGTTTCCATTACCGACGTCTATCTCATGCACGACGTGCGGAAGATAGATGACTCTTATCTAAAACTGCTTCTAATTTTTTTTCGGCTACCCTCACATATATGACATACTATAGGTATTTTTTAACACATTTGTTTACATATAAGCCGTGTGCTATCTGAGTAGAATAGACCACCCTCATTTCTTTCACTGAGGTGTCGAGGTGTGCAAAAGGCGATTAATGTAAGTTAACTCGCCGTGTGGTGCCCAGTTGTGTAGAATAGCTCTTTCTTACCGAGGTGTCGTAAAAGGCGACTAAGGTAAGTTGACCCGCCGTGTGGTGTCCGGCTGAGTAGAACATACCACCCCGATTTCTTACCAAGGTGTCGTAAAAGGCGACTAAGGTAAGTCGACCCACCGTGTGGTATCCGGCAAGTAGTATAGGCCGGCGTCATTTCTTACCGAAGTGCCGTGAAATGCGAATAAGGTATATAATCAGGTCCCGCTGAGTAAAATAGACCAGCCTGATTTCTTACCGAGGTGTCGTAAAAGGCGACTAAGGTAAGTTCACCCGCCGTGTGGTATCCGGTTGAGTAAAAAAAACTACCCTCATTTCTTACCGAGTTGTCATAAAAGGTGACTAAGCTAAGTTGACGTCAGGCAGGCGTAAAATACCTAGCCAAATTCTCAAACAACATGTTTATATATTGAGCCGACCCAACTTAAAGTGGGATAATGGCAGGAGAATGACGATATGTATTCCAAACAAAGCTTTTTCATTCTAAATACTCGTGTAGTCGTTGTCCTATACAACCATAAAGTTCTGTTCAGAATAAAACACTAACATCTCTTAAGCAAGCAACGTAACGCGGGCACGTATGCCAATATTGTAAAAGCATGCTTACATATTCAACGCGAGCTTAACTTGTACTTTATAACGCTACTAAAAAAGCTATAAATAAAATAATGCTTAGGCATTTTCGAGTAAATGTTACTTACTGAATGGTGGACTTTAAAAATTGAATTTTTAGAAGTGCTTGTAGATTTTTTAATTTTATTTTGACAGTTACACAGTTATCTTTATATTTAAATGAGTTAATCTTGTATAAATATATATATATATATATATATATATATATATATATATATATATATATATATATATATATATATATATATATATATATATATATATATATATGTCGCATCCTGGCAACCAACATTCCATCATTAAAAATATATTGAAAATACATTGAAAATAGAAGGCGCAGCGGTGACAGAATGCAGACGGCGCATGTGAGAGATGAAGACAGATGCTTGTCATGGCGCAGTTGTGAAATTGTTAAGAAGAATATAAAGTTGAAGATAAGCGTTGTACTTTTCCATATGCACGATACCCTAATTACGCCCACTAATGTCTAAGAATAATGTCCAAGATACTGATGAGTCTACATCAGTCGTGGGATTCAATCGTGCAAATGGATGGATAGTATGAAGGGACTATGATGACTCACAATGGCGGATACTATAGGAGTTACGAAATAAAACAATTCAAACACCAAAAACAAAAAGAAAAAAAAAATCCAAGTGAGACGAATAATATCAATCGGCCGAATCTTAAACCCGATAAATGATGATTTTACGTAAAATTGTGGTGTACTACAGCTGACTTATACTTGGACGGAAAAACAAAAGAAGATACATTTTCTGGAAATTTCTGCGGTTGCACTTATTAATTTAAGCAATGATAGGTCAATGGATAAATGAAAATCATGATGCATATGCCAGTTGTTGTGTTACGTATTTGATAAATTGTTGGAAGAATTTAAACATAGAGCAAATAGCAGCATCAACGGTGATGGCGCATTTGGTACAAAATTGATACAAGACTGCAATGGTTTGCATTCACAACGGAGATATCTTCGCGTCAACAGCTGCACCAAGAACTACAAGTTTACTCCTATTTGAAACGAAAGCTACTTATAGACGATCGCAAATTCAACGCGATCGCAATCCAAGTGTCTTAGTTGCGATCAGCAGGGCACAGGAAAATGGAGTGTCGCAAACGGATTTTGGAACCAAAAGACTATTGTCTGTGGTACTGTGGTAAGCTCTGGACAACGACGATAAGAAGATTACAAATTATTTGTATGCTACAGGTATAACAAGCCGGGCCACGTCGCGAGTTGCTGCATGGCCAATGGACCTGCTCTTTGAGGTACCAGTACAGCAACGTGTAGACTGTAGACCAATGTTTGGTCAAACCGCCATCAGGAGCTTTCACACAATTTGGTATGTGTTAATACTTTGATTTGTTTCTGGACCTGGATGTTCTCATATAAAAGAGACTATAGCTAATAAATTTAGTTGGGAAATAATTGATAATGTTGTCATTAATAGGGATGGCTAACAAGAATGTTTTTAGTACCTTGCAAATAATTTTCAAGTAAAAGTAAACGGTTTTACGACTGAAATTATTAGAAGCGATGAACTGTTCACCTTTTGCCAATCCAGCTCTTTTAGTCAAATACATAATGTATCTTATTGACTTACAAAAATACCTGAGAGTCAAGTACCTATTGATAATGACAAGATTTGTGTTAACGTAATTTGTGTTGATGTTTATACAGACGGGTTCTTGGTTCGGTGGGTCGGTGACTGTACCAGAGTATCGTCTGTAGCCCAGTAGAAATCGGCATCTGCTCAGGGTGGTCCGTGGGTACGCAGTGAGCGATAGCTCTGGTGGTCGATGACACCAGGGTATCGTCTGTAGCACGGTAGAAATCGGTACCTGCTCTGAGTAGTCCGTGGGTACGCAGGGAGCGATAGCTCTGGGTGGTATAGTCGGGTCTAGCTGTGTAGCGATGGCCGTGAGTCATGTGGACTCGTTATCCCTGAGGGAAGACCCTTCTGCTGAGACAGAAGCGGTAGACCACGAACAAGATACCTGGGTTGTTTTGAAGTAAATTCTGATAGGTTTTATGTGTATTATTGTAATGTCATGGTGAGTGTCAGTCAATGGTACTCTGCCTCAGTACTTTTCGTATGCATTATGGGTTTGGCATGGCCTTATATTTTATTTGTAGAGTTTCATAGTTCAATGATCAACTTATGACGAGATATGATTTTCCTTGTTTTGTTCGTTTATTAAAAAGATCTAGACCTCAAAGACTCAGATGTTGTAGGATTGGCCGAACGGAATTTCTGGGTTCGTTTGTTTGTTACAGATCAACACACGGGGACGTGTGTCTCGCAGGATGGCCGTGTCGCATCCTGGCAACCAACATTCCATCATTAAAAATATATTGAAAATACATTGAAAATAGAAGGCGCAGCGGTGACAGAATGCAGACGGCGCATGTGAGAGATGAAGACAGATGCTTGTCATGGCGCAGTTGTGAAATTGTTAAGAAGAATATAAAGTTGAAGATAAGCGTTGTACTTTTCCATATGCACGATACCCTAATTACGCCCACTAATGTCTAAGAATAATGTCCAAGATACTGATGAGTCTACATATATATATATATATATATATATATATATATATATATATATATATATTAGGGGGACCGGAAAGTAATGTCGTTTTCTTACATTAAATTCAAAATAATATATTTTGATAGGTCTTTATTGCTAATCAAAAATATTATCACCCTCGTTATCAGCAACCTTTTGCCATCTAGTGTGCAAATTTTGTAATCCCGGATTGATAAAAATTAATTGATTTTTGAGAAAAATATCTTGAGGTGGCATTTTGGACATCATCCAAATTTTAATTTTTTTTCAACTAAGAAGATGATGCAGGGATCGGAATAAATGGAAATCCATAGGTACGATATGGGGCGAGTATTTTGTGTGAGGCAGTACCTCCCACCCTAATTCATTATTTTTTTAGGGGTGGCCGCCGTACACAGTTTGATCTTGCATTGTCCTGTTGCAGGATGACTCCCTTTCTGTTGACAATCGCTCGATACTTTGCCATTAAAAATTGGTTCACGCGATCTAATTGTTCACAATAAAGATCTGTATTACAAGTTTCTCCTGGTTTTAGCACTTCAGAGTGGACAATTCCGCGAATATTCCACCAAACACATAGGGGCGCTTTTTTGGGAAGTAAACCCGGTTTCGAAGAACTTCTTGGTGATTCATTTAAAAAAAAACCACTGCCTTTTCCGTTTTGGATTATCATATAGGACCCATTTTTTGTCTCCAGTGAACAAATGATCAAAAAACGGTTCTCTTTAGTGCCGTTGAAGCAATGCGTAGCATGCAATGGATCGGTTGACTTTCTTTTCTTCAGACAGATTATGAGGGACCCAAACACATGCACTGGTTACTTTCCCAATCTGCTGTAAATTTTTCTGAGTAGTTGGCCAAGGTTGGTTAAGTGTCTTTGATAGTTCCTTGATTGTTAGACATGGATTTGCTTCCACTTCTGCCCTTGGCATGTCGTTAAATAATGATGTTGGTCTTCGTGATTGATAGGAGTCCGAAACATTGCAATTACCAGATCTGAACTTGGAATACCATCTTTGACTTTTGCGAACGTCTAATGCACTTGAATAAATATCGCAAATGTTTTTGGTAGCAACTGTTGCGTTACTACCCTCGCGAAACTCAAAAAGCATACAATGCCGGATATATTCTTCTGGTATTTGGCTGGCCATTTTTTCTTCAAATTACAAATATAAAAGTTTAATATTGAATTATTCAGAAGTAAACAAGTCACAATAACCTTAAAATAACTTAGGCACCTCTTTGCAATACACAGTAAGTTGAAAAATGACGACCGAATATCGACATTCACAAAAACGACATTACTTTCCGGTCCACCTATTATATATATATATATATATATATATATATATATATATATTCCGAATATATATATATATATATATATATATATATATATATATATATATATATATATATATTCCGAATTTCAGAAACGGCTCCAACGATTTTCCTGAAATTCAGCAAGTAGGAGGTTTTGGGGGAGAAAAATTGATCTAGCTAGGTTTTATTTCAAAAAAATATTGTTTTGTCCCTGTTTTTGGGCATTAAAAAACACTAACATTTATATTGAATTGAATTTTTGCCATTAACTGTCAAGTTGGCGTAGCCTTTTCAGGTAATGGGCAGCCTCGAGAAATGTGAATGTCAAGGATCGATTCCCAACTAAATAATTGTTTTTTAAAAAAAGTTGTTTTTTATTTTATTTTTTTGTAAAAAATTCCCGAGCGAATCTCGGTCACCCAGATATTTATACTAATATATAAAGCAGAAGAGTTTGTTTATTTTTTTGATGGTTTGAACGCGCTAATCACAAGAACTACTGAACCGCTTTTGAAAATTCTTTGATTGTAAGATAGTCCATTTATCGAGGAAGCATTATATGCTATATAACATCAAGCTACAATGAATAGCACGAATATGAGCATAGAATAAGGAGCAGCAATAAAAAATACAAAAACGGCTAAATTTAAAGCTTTCCTTGCGTGCGCTAAGTAATCTGTTAAAGTTATTCAATTCGGTTCAGCCGTTCTCGAGTTTTAGCAAAACTAACAAACGCTATTTCACTCTTATATATACAGATATTAGTTT
Source organism: Morpho helenor (assembly GCA_029227775.1). Taxonomy (NCBI): domain Eukaryota; kingdom Metazoa; phylum Arthropoda; class Insecta; order Lepidoptera; family Nymphalidae; genus Morpho; species Morpho helenor. The sequence continues at coordinate 11,794,828 of JARGCU010000006.1, forward strand.
AGCACAAACTTATTTTTATTTTAAGTTACTTGACTGTATTACAATAATACAATTAATAATAATAAATTGAATTAATAATAAATAAATATAGGGGGCACTTACATACACGGTCGTCCGTCCCCAAAGTAAGTAACTTAATACTTGTGTTATGGGTGACAGACAACTTAATATATACATACATAATTTTTTAAATACATACTTAAAAAGCTGTGGTAGCCCAGCGGTAATACCGTCAGCCTCTTTCGAGGAGGTCTAGGGTTCAAATCCCGGGCAGGCACCAATGAGTTTTCTAGTAAAACTTATTTGTCTAATTAACAATTGCAATTTATCACACGCTTTTCGGTGAAGGAAAACATCGTGAGGAAACCTGCATGTCTCTAGAGAATTCTAACCTACCAAAACGCATTGGAGCAGCGTGGGTAGGTCTTAGCTCCAATCCTTCTCTCCAAAAACGGAGAGAAGAGGCCTATGCCCAGCTGTGGGATAGTAAGAGGCCGTTACTTACTTTTTTTGCTTACATACTTAAATACAAATATACACCCAGGCTCAAAGACCCAAGAAATTGTTTATAGAAAATGTTGGCCCTAGAATTGAACCCGCGAATTGCATGGTTGAAGGCAGGATCACTGGTCACAGGTAGTGATCCTGTGAATCCGAGCTTTCAGGCCAGTCAAATTGTATACATTCAATTTGCAGACTTTTTGTTTGTGCACTCATTTACCGATCCCATTTAATTAATTCAATTTGCATACACTGGGAGATAGTGTCGGAAAAGAGGTGTTAAATTTTGGTCCAAAAACAGGGAAAATTGAATTTCCGTGAAACTCGGTAGGCCATCGAAGATTTTGATGTACGGCCGACGTCATTTCCTCGCTAATTGAATTTTTCAGAACGGATCGCTGTGAAATACTAATTTACGTGTACTGATCCTGGGAATTAACTTTGCCGGTTACAATTATTTTTTTAAAGCATTTTTTTTTTTAAATATAACCATAATATTTAATGTATAATCTTTTATCACACTATATTGTAACGCATAAAATTTTTGTGGCCACGATGAACATTATCTTACTATTTAATTAATATTGAATATATACTAAGTATACTATTTACTAAACAATACTATTTTACAAAAACAAGCATTAAAAAAAACAAATTAAAAGTAATTAAATGATAACTAAAGAATAAAAATAAAAATTAATAAATATATATATATATATGTCGCATCCTGGCAAGCAACGTTCCATCATTAAAAATATATTGAAAATACTTAAAAATAGAAGGCGCAGCGGTGACAGAATGCAGACGGCGCATGTGTGAGATGAAGACAGATCCTTGTCATGGCGCAGTTGTGAAAATTGTTAAGAAGAATATAAAGTTGAAGATAAGCGTTGTACTTTTCCATATGCACGATACCCTTATTACGCCCACTAATCTCTAAGAATTATGCCCAAGATACTGATAAGTCTACATCAGTCGTGGGATTCAATCGTGCAAATGGATGGATAGTATGAAGGGACTATGATGACTCACAATGGCGGATACTATAAGAGATACGAAATAAAACAATACAAACACCAAAAAAAGAAAAGAAAAAAAAAAATTCCAAGCGAGACGAATAATATCAATCTGCGGGAGTTTAATCCTGATAAACAAGAATATAATGCATGTAACGCATATTAGTGAGTTTGCTTGGATGGAAAAACAAAAGAAGATACGTTTTCTGGAAATTTCTGCGGCTGCACTTATTAATTTCAACAATGATAGATCAATGGATAATTAAAAATCATTCCGTATATGCATGTTTTCGTGTTACGTATTTGATGAATTGTTGGAAGAATTTAAATATAGTGCAAATTGCATCATGAACGGTGATTACGCATTTGGTACAAAATTGATATATGACTGCAATGGCTTGCAATCATAACGGAGATATCTTCGCGTCAAAAGCTGCACCAGGAACGAAAGTTATTTATAGATGATCGCAGATTCAACGCGATCCCAATTCAAGGGTCTTAGTTGCGATCAGCAGTGCACAGAAAAATGGAGTGTCGCAAACGGATTTTGGAACCAAAAGACTATTGTCTGTGGTACTGTGGTAAGCTCTGGACAACGATGACAAGCAGATTACAAATTATTTGTGTGCTACAGGTGTAGCAGGCTGGGTCACGTCGCGAGTCGCTGCATGGCCAATGGACCTGCTCTTTGAGGTACCAGTACACCGACGAGTAGACTGTAGACCAAAGTCTGGTCAAACCGCCATCAGGAGCTTTCACATCATTTGGTAGGTGTTATTACTTTGATTTGTTTCTGGGCCTGGATGTTCTCTCATAAAAGAGACTATAGCTAATAAATTCAGTTGGGAAATAATTAATCATGTTGTCATTAATAAGGATGGCTAATAAGAATGTTTAAAGTACCTTGCAAATAATTGTCAAGTAAAAGTAAAAGGTTTTTAAACTAAAATTATAAGAAGAGGGTGAACTGTTCAACTTTTGCCAATCCAGCTCTTTTAGTCAAAAACATAATGTGTCTGATTGTCTTACAAAAATGCCTGAGAGTCAAGTACCTATTGACGATGACAAGGTTTGTGATATCGTAATTTGTGTTGATGTTTATACAGACGGGTTCTTGGTTCGGTGGGTCGGTGACTGTACCAGAGTATCGTCTGTAGCCCAGTAGAAATCGGCATCTGCTCAGGGTGGTCCGTGGGTACGCAGTGAGCGATAGCTCTGGGGGTCGATGACACCAGGGTATCGTCTGTAGCCCGGTAGAAATCGGTATCTGCTCTGAGTAGTCCGTGGGTACGCAGGGAGCGATAGCTCTGGGTGGTATAGTCGGGTCTAGCTGTGTAGCGATGGCCGTGAGTCATGTGGACTCGTTATCCCTGAGGGAAGACCCTTCTGCTGAGACAGAAGCGGTAGACCACGAACAAGATACCTGGGTTGTTTTTGAAGTAAATTCTGATAGGTTTTCTGTTTATTTTTATAATGTCATGGTGAGTGTCAGTCAATGGTACTCTGCCTCAGTACTTTTCGTATGCATTATGGGTTTGGCATGGCTTTACATGTTATTTGTTGGGTTTCATAGTTCAATGATCTTATCACTATCACTTATCACTTATGACGAGATATAATTTTTCTTGTTTTGTTCGTTTATTAAAAAGATCTAGACCCCAATGACCCAGATGTTGTAGGATAGGCCGAACGGAATTTCTGGGTTCGTTTATTTGTTACAGATCAACACACGGGGACGTGTGTCTCGCAGGATGGCCGTGTCGCATCCTGGCAAGCAACGTTCCATCATTAAAAATATATTGAAAATACTTAAAAATAGAAGGCGCAGCGGTGACAGAATGCAGACGGCGCATGTGTGAGATGAAGACAGATCCTTGTCATGGCGCAGTTGTGAAAATTGTTAAGAAGAATATAAAGTTGAAGATAAGCGTTGTACTTTTCCATATGCACGATACCCTTATTACGCCCACTAATCTCTAAGAATTATGCCCAAGATACTGATAAGTCTACATATATATATATATATATATATATATATATATATATATATATATATTACACTAAATCAAAACCTTCCATTCCATTGCAACGGGGCAGAGTTCCTAAAATACTGGCAGCGTTGCCCCTTTGTAAGGCCAAACTTATTCTGTAACTCGTTCGTTATTGTATAATTAAATACGTGTGGCAACTAATCCTGTATGTATAAGGTATGAGAGCGGTTTTCCTTTCTACATATACAACATATATTTTCATAACAAACGCGGATTATAGCAAAATTATATCATAACTATTGAATTTATTAAGCCCAAATTTTTTAATATGATGATATAAAGTAACTTTATGCTTTTGTCGTGTTTTATAGCAGCATTTCACATTTTTAGTCTACATGCCCAATAAACCGCGAGCATAAACACAATAAAAACATTTTCGTTCTGAAATGTGACATTTTATTGAAGTCTGAAACTTTCTTTATCAGGGGCTGTTTAATTAAATTGCTGGATTATTTGAATTTTTATTAAATCGTTCAAATTTTATTCAATCATAAACGAAAGAACGGAGTAAGTTTGTTATTCAAATATTCTTGCCGGCGTTCAAATTAATAGATTGATTTGATTTTACTGTCCTCCAAAGTTTGGTGACAAACCGAAATAACTTCTATTTAAAAAACAACCTTTTTTAATTAACACGGAAGTTACTTGAAATTGTTTTTAATTAAGAAACACGGGCAATCAGTTACTTGTTCAAGTTATCTCGTTATTTATTACTTACGGTATAAGAACTTTTTGATTATTTCGACCTAAATTTTGAAAATTATTACGTTTCATTTGTATTGCCGGTATATCATTTATGATTCTAATAAATTACCATTTTAAATTGTGCTGTTTGAATAATTAGGCTGTCCCGAGAGTTTAGAGCTACAAATTTGAGTAAAAATTATAGAATTACTAGCTTTTACCCGGGACTTTGTTCAGCAGCAGGGTCTTCTCACATACTCTCGTTGTGGGGAGGTAGGTGGGGTGCGGGCCTCGAGGAAATCCTCACTACCCGGGCATCTCCTCGCGGGCACTTAAGCCCAGTATCTGTTCCGGCCGTAGGCCGAGGTCACCTAGGTGACCCAAGGGTGTTGGTATTTGGGCCGTAAGCCCAGGTCACCTAGGTGGCCTAACGGATGTCTTGTTCGGTAGGGAGGTCTGGGAATGGTAGCTCCCAGACCTCAAAGTTGTCTTCAGGTAAGTCGGGACTTTGTTCGCATGAACTGATCTAGCGTGATAGGTTGAGAATATATGGCGCTTTTAATGTTCTATTCCTGTTGAATAAACAGGGTTTCTATAGAGTATATGTTATTCCGGTGTATAAGGAAAGAGTAAGAAAGGGGATGGTCTATACTACTGAAATGGATACCATACGGCGGATCGGCTTACCTTAGTCATCTTTTACAACACCTCGGTAAGAAAGAGGGTGGTCTATTCTACTCAACCGGATAACATACGGCGGATCGCCCTAATTTAGTCGTCTTTTACGATATCCCGGTAAGAAAGAGGGTTTCTACTCAGTCGGATACCACACGGCGGGTGAACTTACATTTCGTCTTTTACGACACCTTGGTAAGGAAGAGGGTGGTCTATTCTATTCAGCGGGACACCACACGGCGATATTATAACAATTCATAAATATATTTAATTTCAGATAATTTTATAAGCCTTCCTTAATCAGAATTCCAATATTGATACTGAGATATTATTGAAATTTCATGGAAATTAAAATTCAGTTTTTATAATTAAGAGTACGGAAGTCTTTGATGAATTTCAACAAAATTACTCGTTGAATTTTAAGTTATTTTGTGATTAATCGACTCTGCAATTCGATGAAATTTAATTAACCCAATAAGAGACGCGTAATTGCACTGCATTTTTCTTTTTGAATTAAAACAAATTGTTACAACATGTTTCTAATACAAGCTCTTTCATAAAGTTTTTCATTAATATGAAAAAGCATTTTCATATATGAATGTCGTTGTGTTGTTGAGATAGTAAATGGCTTGACTTTGGGAACATTGCTTTTAATTTATTGAATAATTCATCATCCTCCTGTCCTAATCCCACTCTAAGTGGGGTCGGTACAACATGTTATAAACATGTTGTCACATGATTTGGCTGCGTTTTTACGACCGGCCGCCAGCCTGACGTCAACTTACCATAGTCGTATTTTACGACACCTCGGTAAGAAAGAGGGTGGTCTATTCTACTAAACCGGATACCACACGGTGGGTCAACTTACTTTAGTCGCCTTTTACGACACCTCGGTAAGAAATGAGGGTGGTATTATTCTACTCAGCCGGATACCACACGGCTATTATTTATTGAATATAGGAGTATAAAGGAGAAATATCCTTGTTTATTTTAAAATTATATCGATATTTAAAGGTAAAGTAACATTAAATAGAGTTATATATTTCGAATACATCGTAATTCTCGTGATTTTAACTTATTGATATAATAGTGCTGGTAAAAACTTTTATGCTTTGGTGTAAACAATTTCTGGCATATGGTATCCGGTTGAGTAGAATATACCCTCATTTCTTACCGAGGTCTAAAAGGCGACTCAGGTAAGTTAACCCGCCGTGTAGTATGCTGTTTCGTGCTTGCCCTTTTCGGTAAGAACAGCTTTCTGAACCAGCAGTAGAGCAAAAAGCACTTGTTTACAAGTTTACTTGAATAAAGAATATTTTGAATTTGAATTTAAAAAATATATGTTACTCAGCCGTACGCCGTGTGGTTTCCGGCTGAATAAAATAGTACCACCCTCATTTCTTACCGAGGTGTCGTAAAACGTGACTAAGGTAAGTCGACCCGCCGTGTGATATACGGTTGAGTAGAATAGACCACCCTCATTTCTTACCAAGGTGTCGTAAAAGTCGACGAAGGTAAGTTGACTCACCGTGTAGTATCCGGTTAGGTAGAATAGACCACCCTTTTTCTTACCGAGGTATCGTAAAACGACTAAGGTAAGTTGATGTCAGGCAGGCGGCCGGTCATGAAATACGTAGGCGAACCATATGACAACATGTTTATAACATGTTGTGCCGACCCCATTTAGAGTGGGATAAGGGCAGGAAGTTGATATTTACTCACCCGTCAAGCATTAAACCAGAATAGTTGACGAGATTGATAAAAATGAAGCCCAAATCAGGCTTAAAGGCACACGCGACATTGACGTTGATTGATAGCACGACACAGCTCCAGGGAAATTAACACAATGCTTGTTTTTACACCTTACGATAGGACAAAACGGCGATACGACTTTATTTATTTATTTATACGGATCTCCAACAGAATAACATATTATTTAACCCAAAAATATACAAATAGTCTTAAATTAAATATGTAGAACTAATTACAGGAAATCACATTATTCTTAAAACAATTTTACAATTATAATTCTAAAAATAAACAGAAAAACAAAAAAACCACGAGAATAATGAAAAAATAAAACCAAAACAAAACAGAAAGACACTTTTATGTGACACGTTTTTCTTTTACTTTTTAGTAATGCCATTACTCCTTTAATTTAACTTTAATTTAAATTTTAACATTGGTATTCTAAAAATATTTTAACTGTACCTCATCCTCTTACCCATATCCCACTCTAAGTGGGAGTGGCACAACATTAATAAGTGATAAACATGTTATTACATTTTTTTAGTTAGTTATTTTACGACTGGTCTGCCTGACGTCAAGTTACCTTAGCCACCGTTTACAATACCTCGGTAAGAAATAAGGGTGGTGTATTCTGCTGTACTGTACTGTGCTAATAGGATACACATACAATTTATAATGCAAATCTTTATCTTATCTCTTAAGTTATATAAAACAATACACATTATAAAATGACTCAAACATGTTAAACAGTTTAGGAAAATAGCGTAGAATAACATGCTTAACGTGTTTATCGCGCATTATAGCCAAATAAATTTATTATTTACACAAAAGTAAATATACCTTTAAAACCTTCTTTCCACCACGGTGACGCAGTTGTATTAATACTTAGGTCCTAAATGAAAATACATATTAGAATTATATCTGGTACAATATGATTAGAGTAATTTGAACTCTCTACCCTAAGTGACTAAAAATAAAGAAATGGTTTTGCTTTAACTTTCTAATAATCTGGAAAATAGCAATGTATATTTATTTGCCTGTGTTTTTTTATTTCATATCATATATCATTATTATTTCGTCCGCCGTATGATATCCGGCTGAGTGGAATAGATCACCCTCATTTCTTACCGAGGTATTGTAAAAGGCGACTAAGGTAAGTGACTCACCGTGTAGTAGAATAGACCACCCTCTTTCTTATCGAGGTGTCGTTAAATACGACTAAGATAAGTTGCCATCAGGCAGGCAGGTTGTAAAATACGTAGCCAAATCATGCGACAATATGTTTATAACATGTTGTCACATGATTTGGCTGCTTATAACATGTTGTACCGACCCCACTTAGAGTGGGATAAGGGCAGGAAGATGATGATAACATTATTATTTCGTATCGAGCAAATTACTTAAACAGTATATTGTACCAAAAATAGTGACTAAGTTTCTAGGTTAACATTAAAAGATTTATTACTTTTATCGACGTCGTATCGTTTGTTATGAAAGCTTTTTATACGTCCCGGACAAAAACAGATCTTACAACGGATATACTTGATCGATACACGACAAAAATGGCTTGCGGTAGTGCCATAATTAATGGCTTCACCATATGAAATCAACTGTGAAATCAATACATATTTCTTCAATATTGTATTTCGATTTACTCGTATCAAATGAGATATTCTGTGAGTGTATTTAAGTACAATAAGACAAAAGTAATAATACAACTATTTTGCTATGATCTGCGGTAATGTAAATTAAAAATCGTCATCATTTTTCGGCCCTTATCCCACTCTAAATGGGGTCGGCACAACATGTTATATATGTTATGTTATGTTACAAATAATAAATAATATAATGTTGTCACATGTGACCAAAAGAATTTTAAAGATGAATGTGGATGGATGTATGGCTAGGGGGAGGCCGAAAAAAAGATGGATGGATTGTGTGAAAAATGATATGCATGTTAAAGGAGTGGCACCAGAGTTGGCAAATGATAGAGGAGAGAAGAGGAAGAACATATTTGCCGACCCCACTTAGAGTTGGATAAGAGTAACAGAATGATGATAATGTTGTCATGATTATGCCACCTATTTTACGACGGGCCGCCTGCCTGACGTTAACTTACCTTAGTCGCATTCTACGATACCTCAGTAAGAAATGAAGGTGGTCTATTCTACTCAGCCGGATACCACACTGTGGTTCGACTTACCTAAGTATCCTTTCACAACACCTCTTAGATATAAGGGTTTTCTATTCTACTCAGCCGAATACCGCCCGGCTGTTCGACTTACCTTAGTCGCCTTCTACGACACCTTGGTAAGAAATGAGGGTGGTCGATTCTATTCAGCCGAATACCACACGGTAAAAATTTGATAGTTGTAACTTAACTACTAGTATCAATAAAAGAAATATTCTAAATCAGTTTTATTGTTTTCATAAGAAATGCAAAAAATATAATTAAAGCAAACTCTCATTTGCTATTCGCGGGCTAGGCGCTAATGACAGCGGCTGTCACATCTCCCACGTCAAAATGGCGCGAAAGGCTGTGGCAAGATGTGACGTCATGGCTTGCTTGCTTGCAGTAACGACAAGGCGGCGTTGTTACATAGTTGAATATTCAGCAAAAAAAAATTCAATTCAAGAATCAAACAAGAGACGATGTGTGTTAGACACCTCTCTTTCTTTCTGTATATTCCGAAGTTATAGTAGAGTCTCACTAAATTTTTGTTTCTGAGATTGGGAATATACAAATTGATACGGTCACGATAATATTTATTTGATTGATTGAACCATTGACCCCGTAATTAAACACTCCTTTAGGATTCAATTAGATTGGAAACAGTAATAACAGCTCGAAAAGATCGATGAAAATACAATAGAGTGGAAATCGAGAACGCAAAAGGTCGTTCCAGATCAAATAACCCAATTAACATTGGTTCACTTCAACTGCATTTATATTTTTTATAATGATATTGACTTATAACATATATACTTTAACTAAATTATTATCATTATAATTGGTACCTGGGTGACCGGTAATTTTTTTATAAAAAAATTCAATTTAAAAATTAAAAAAAGAAAGAAAGGGCCGGTAATATGTAGGAATTGAACCAGGGTATTGTTACTTTTTTAGTCCGCCCGTTCCCAATGGAGCATACAATTTTCAAATGACAACTAATTTAAGCTTCTGTTTCTATTTCTATGTTTTTTAGAGTCCGAAAATAGGGACAAAACTACATATACTAGATCAATTTTTTCGCGCCCGAAACCCTCTGCCGTACAAATTTTTATACAAATCGTTTGTGCCGTTTCCGAATTTGAGAAAATATACATATATGTTTACAAGATTGACTCATTTATTTATTAATTAAAGATTAGTATATTGACTGATTCGTTAACCTTTCGATTCATGTCATAATTGCGATTCCCAAAAAGCGAAATTTTTTGATTTTTTTTTATTTTTCGAATCTGGTGTATTTATGTATTTACAAAAATTAATTTGTATGTATTTACCAAATGTCTGACACCCATAATCCAAGTATTAAGCTACTTTAAGGACGGACAAAGCTAACTTATGTAGCAACGAAATTTCTGCTATGTGCTAAGCTTAGTCTGTCAGAAATATAGGAAACTATTATTGCCGTCGAAAGCTTTTTGCTTTTCCAACCGATGGAGTTCAGCACACGAAGCTTTTCGAACTTATGAAGGATATTGGACTTGATCATCGTGACTTCAGAATCATTAAAAATCTATACTGGCAACAAACGGCGAATATCCGAGTAGATGGGCAGCTCTCATCCTCAATCGAAATAAACCGTGGTGTAAGGCAAGGCTGTATTCTCTCGCCCTTGCTTTTTAACGTTTATGCTGAAAAAGTGTTTTCTGAGGCTTTACTTGACACAACTGCAGGTATTGTGGTTAACGGCAGACTCATAAATAATATCCGTTACGCCGATGACACTATCTTGATTGCCGATAGCCACGCGGGATTGCAACAACTCATTGATGCAGTGTTTACCAGCAGCGCTGATTACGGGATTAATATAAATTGTAAAAAGACCAAATACATGGTTGTAGGCCGAACATCTGAGCCACACGGCTCGCTGCAACTCAATGGTACGACTCTCGAACGCGTCAAATGTTATAAATACCTGGGAGCAATGGTAGACAATAAAGGTGATCACAGTCTGGAAATTAGGTGTAGAATAGAACAAGCACGCAATGCTTTCCGTAGAATGCAAAAGATTATCTGTGATCGGAAGCTAAGTCTCAGCCTACGTATACGTATTATCCGATGTTACGTTTTCTCTGTGTTATTATATGGAGCCGAAACTTGGACACTCACAGAAGCTATGAGCAAAAAGCTAGAAGCGTTTGAAATGTGGGTGTACCGACGAATGCTAAAAATATCTTGGACACAGAAAGTGCGAAACACCACTATACTTCAGAGACTAGACAAAGGCACAGAGATCATAAGAACAGTCAAAACTCGTAAGCTCCAATATCTCGGTCACATAATGCGCAATAAAAAGTATGAGATCCTGCAACTCATTATCCAAGGAAAGATACAGGGGAGAAGAAAACCCGGCCGAAGAAGGATATCCTGGCTTAAAAACTTAAGACAATGGTACAGCAGGAGTACCCGGTCGTTATTTCGGGCAGCGGCTTCAAAAATAAAAATTGCCATGATGGTTGCCAACCTCCGATAGGAGATGGCACAAAAAGAAGAAGAACCGATGGACGTTTACTGCTGACATAGATCTCTTTAAGGATCTTGTGTCGCTTTTATACACTCTTTGAGGGACCTTTTTGAGGTCGTCAGTCCACCTTGTAGAGGGAGTACTGATGCTGCGTTTTCCGGTGCGAGGTCGCATTTTCCAACATCCAACAACTTAGTACCCCATCGCCTATCGATCCGCGGTAATCTTAATGATTCTTCAAAATATATAAAGTGTCTAGAAGTTAAAATAATGTTTTTTTTCTGTAATCTACGTTTGTTAAGAGAATATATGCAGGATAAATCACCACACATATCACATAACGCCGCCATCACCAACACAAGCACAAGTGTCTATTATTTAAAGAAAAGAAACAAAACTAAATATCAAAAAATAAAAGTATTGGTATGAACTATTTTCTGTCCCATCTTTTATTAAAATTAATATATATTATTTGAATATATTCCTACTTTTCCACATTCTCTTCTATTGTATGCGATTGTGTGGTATTTTGAGATAGGAGGTAAAATATAATCTTTCTATTACAATGCATAAAGGCCGACCGCTTGTGTGAAAGATTTCGTTAGTATTGCCAAAAATTGTTCATATATAAAGTGATACTGTCTGTTGTTACGGTCGAGTAAACTTTGTACGCTCCGCTCCAATAAGCGCAACACTTTAATAAAGATACAAAAGTTAACTGTGAATTTTATCTATATAAATAACTAGAGCTCCGTAAAATTCATTTTAAAAATGCTTTACTTAACCTAATCGATAAATGTTGAGTAAATAGTTTTTTCGTAGGTTCAAATCCTTTATGAGGCGTTACATGGCAGATTTTCATAGTACAGAAGTTATGATTGAATTATTTTGCTATAATCCACCTTTGTTAAGAGGATCTGGGCTTTGGAGTTCTGAAAGAGTTCAAATAAGTACACTTTTTGGGCAAATTTTGTTAATTTGATACATAAAAAACATGAAAGAATGAATTATTTTTTAAAAATTTGCAATTGAAAAATCTACAAATTTATTGTAATTGTTGACATTTATATATTATATTTCTATATCGTATCTTATAAATAGTGTATTAATTAAGGAAGTAATTCTAATTCATAATGTTTGATATTTGCGAACCAAATTTTTTAACTATAAATTGTTTCACTTCGTAGGTTAGCTGGCGGAGATCTCTGTCATAGGGATAAGTTTTTGTTTGACCTTTGTACACTTTTTTTACCAATAATGAATTTTCCATTTAAAATAAATAAATAAGTTTGTTAGACTATACAAGAAAGTTGACTGAAATATAGAACTTTCGTCTTGTTATTTGCTTGTCTTGTACTACATGGGTCGTAGCAGTTAATGTTCTACGTGCAAGTGCTACGGTGTACGCTACGAAAGCTACGAGTTTTACAATGTATAATATGTAGCTCGGGTTAAATATGGCAAGTTTTATAACAGTAGATATTCACTGGTAAATTGATTATATATTAATAACTAACTAACTAACTTATCGCATGCTTAGTATTAAAATAACCTAATTGAAAATAGGCTTTTATTCGGTAAATTGGTTATTAAACCTAACATATCGTATTAAAATAGCCTTATTCCAAATTAGTTTTGATTAAGTTAGATACATTGTAATCCTTATTTCAATAACATCTAATGGCATCTACGGATATTACACTACAAATATTTAAAAAAAACTTAGTATTTTTGTGCTCTTCCAAGTTATGGGTCTTTTTAACACTTACGAATTTTGTAGGCACTTTTTTGAATTAAGCCCCTTCAATACTAAGCGCGCGATATTTCTAATCTGATTTTTATTCTAATTTATCCATAGAGTAGGGGAGCGGTAGGCTTGTATGAGTACGGTATGAGTGCGGGTATGCTGGCTTTTGAGTGTCCAACAAATAATAATAAAGGGAAGATGATAAACTTCGATTTTTTTTACTAGCTACAACAAACAAAACGCTTATTATTTTAAATTTCATTCAAAACGGTCAATTACTATTGCCCTTACATTCACATTTATATTGAAATAATTGTGATCATATACATCCTCCATACAAGCTGTGATGGCCTAGCGGTGAGACCGTGTGAATCTCTAGAGACGATCATGGGTTCAAACCCGGGCAGACACCAATGAGTTTTTCTATTAAAACTTATGTGTCTAATTGATAATTGCAATTTATCACACGCTTTTTGGTGAAGGAAAACATCGTGAGGAAACCTGCATATCTCTAGAGAATTCCGGGGATATGTGTAACCTACCAATCCGCATTGGAGCAGCATGGTAGGTCTTAGCTCCAACCCTTCTCTCCAAAAATGGAGAGAGGAGACCTATGCCCAGCAGTGGGATAGTAACAGGCCGTTACTTACTACATCCCCCCTATTTTCATGTTCATACGTTAATCTCGATTCTGTAACCTTAAAATATTATTCTGGACAAAAATTTGAATTTCATAATAAATTTTGTTACGTGAAACGTGACCTTTCAAAGCACAGAATGTCACCTTTACATATTATATGTATACATGTTATATATAAGGGCTCAAGTAAAAAATCTCATTTTCTTGGCATTCCCTTTGTAATTTAATCTTCCCGTATCCGGTGAAAGAAGCTATTTAATTTAATAAGTTTTTCATAATACTGCTCTATTTGCGTACTGTCGTTTTTATCATTTCCATATATAATATTGCGACCTCAATAATAAAAACGCTTGGTTTACAATATGGTAAGCCAATGTTCATTTTTACAGAATAGACCCTCATCAGACATCATCCTCCTTATCCCACTCTAAGTGGGGTCGGAACAACATGTTATAAAATTGTTGTCACATGATTTGGCTACATATTTACCAGCCGCCTGCCTGTTGTTAACTTACCTTATTTGCCTTCTGAAACACCTCGGTAAGAAAAAGGGTGTTCTATTCTACTCAACCGGATACCACACGGTGGGTAAACTTATGTTAGTCGCCTTTTACGAAACCTCGGTAAGAAATGAGGGTGGTACTATTCCATTCAGCCGGATACCACACGGCGGGTTTACTTACCTTAGTCGCTTTTTCGACGTCTCGGTAAGAAATAAAGCAAAATATGAATCGTTTGTAGGTTTGGGTATAAGATTTAGTCAACTAGTTAATATATATGTACATATATAATTTTAAATATACAGTACCTGGGTGACAGACAGAATCGGTAATTTTTTTAAATATATAAAAAAAGAAAAATATTAAAATTGAAAAAAAAAATTTAAAATAGTCGGGTAGATGAGGGGCTCGAATGTAAGGTATTTTTGCCTCTCTAGACCACCCGTTCCCCAAATGAGCTACCATGACATTACGTTTCACAACGTAAATTCTCTTGTCCCCCAAAACCGAATTTCTAGAAAATCATTGGAACTGTTTCCGAGATTCGGAAAAAATATTTATGTGTACATACAAGATTAATTCATTTAAATATTAAATTCAAAATATACACCCAGGCTTGAAGAACCAACAAATTGTTTATAGAAAATGTTGGCCATCGGCGGAAATGGAACCCGCGACCCGCGGAGCTGAAGACAGAGTTACTACCATTGCGCCAACAGGCCAGTCTAGATAAGGGCAGGAGAATATATATTTACCAAACGTATTAAGATATATTTAACATGTCAAAATATTTCATATAACCCTTTCTCCTTTAACCTTTATCTAAACAACGTAACAAAAAACATTTTGCCGAGCATATTTGGAACACGCTCGTGGCAGCTTTGTTGGTATGCCGCATTAAAACCTGCTTAGTGGAACACAATCCCAGGGGAGAGTCTTTTACGTTTATTTTAGACATCAGTTAAAGCCCGTTGTTTGAGTATTTTAAAATTTACAGCCAGGCTAAAATGTGTCTATCGAAAATAAAGAGTAAATGGGACTTTATTTCTATGCTGTGTGTTATCCGGCTGAGTAGAATAGATCACCCTCATTTCTTACCGGGGTGTTGTAAAAGGGGACTAAAGTAAATCGACCCGCCATGTATCGGAATGAGTAGAATAGACCATCCTAATATCTTACCGAGATATCGTATAAAGTGACTAAAGTAAGTCGACCCAATTTGTGGTATCCGGTTGAGTAGAATAGTCCACCCTAATATCTTACCAAGGCACCTTAAAAGGCGACTAAGGTAAGTTGACCCGCCGTGTGGTATCCGGTTGAGTAAAATAGATCACCTTCATTCTTACCGAGGTGCCGTAAAAGGCGATTAACGTAAGTTGACATCAGGCAGCCAAATCATGTGACAACATGATTATAACATAATGTGCTGACCTCAGAGAGGGCAGGAGGATGATATTCAAGATCATCAGAATTATGTTTCCCTTTTTTTGTTATACAAAGATAAGTATTTAATTTTTATATTTCCTCTCTTGTAATTTTTTTTTATTATAGTTTGTTTTTTTTTATTATAATGTGTATTATAATCTCTTATGATTTATAGAATTAGGCGTTACTTTGCGGAGATCCATAATACAAAAGTAATAATAAAATTATTATTTTTATTATTACTTTTCTCTTATAATTTGTTGTGATACTCGCATTTAGGCCAGGCCTGCCTATCGCTTGCCAACTCTAGTATAAAAATAGCTATATTTTGTCATAGCTATCTTGTGCAATCCTCAAAGTATAATAAGCTTTCTGAATTAGCCTCCTTTCAATAATTATTTCAAACTGCTGTGGCGTCTTAAATTGATTGTGAAATTTTATAAAAAAAGTTATATCAAGTGCAAAAGCTACTAATATCAAAATATTTTCATGTATTTACTTTATAGTCGCTACCGTCTATCATAATATGACCTTAATTAGTTCATACCACTATTCCCCGTGTCGCAACAAAACATTTTAGCGACCGGGCCTATACGGCGACACGTTTACGACGCCTCTGCGGGCAGGCGACATCAAAAACCGCTTAGCGGACTCAGAATAACACCTCGGGGCAGAATTCTACTTTAGCACTTCGGGGTAGAATATTATTTTAGGGAATGCAACGTGCTATTGGTACTTTCAACATTTTTTATATTAAGAGATCTTGTTGTGTTTAAGTAAACTTATATGTTGAACTATAAAGTAAGTAACAACCAAAGAAAACGTTACTATGTTTAAATATTTTCACATACTTTCTTTACCTGATAGTCGCACCCATCTAACATAATATGACCCTTATTTGTTCACACCACTATTCCCCGTGTCGCAACAAAACATTTTAGCGACCGGGCCTATACGGCGACACGTTTACGACGCCTCTGCGGGCAGGCGACATCAAAAACCGCTTAGCGGACTCAGAATAACACCTCGGGGCAGAATTCTACTTTAGCACTTCGGGGTACAATATTGCTTTAGGGACTGCAACGGGCTATTGGCACTTTAAATATTTTTAACATTAAAAGATAGTATAGTGTTTTGAGGGGCTAATGTATTGCACTACACATAAGTGCTTGAATTTAAAAGTCATTCCTGCATCATTCAGGAGTGCAGCTTTGTATGTAAATTGAAATTATTTAAGAAATAGACTGTCGAATTTTTTGCTGGTTAGAGCTTCAAAAAATTTAATTGATTCTTGACGACGACAAAAGGACTTGCAAATCTTGATTTGAAAAAGATTGATTGATTGACTTGAAAATAAGTTATAATAAAAGTGAAAGCTACAATGTTAAAATATTTTCAAGTATTTACTTTACCTAATAGTCGCACCTGTCTATAATAATATGACCTTTATTTGTTATTACACTATTCCCCGTGTCGCAACTAAACATTTTAGTAAGCGGGCATATTTAGCGACACGTTTACTGCCTCTGCGGGCAAGTGACATCAAAAACCGCTTAGCGAACTCAGAATAATACCTCTGGGTAGAATTCTACTTCAGTGCTTCGAAATATTACTTCAGGGACTGCAGCGTGGTATGAACTTTAAACATTTTTATAAGTAGGATATCAAACTCAGAGTTAAATTTTTAATCCCAGGCAGTCACCTATAGGTTTTTTTTCAAAAGTTCAAATAATTGATATTTACAATTTATAACGAACTTTCAGTGAAAGAAAACCCGTTACTATACTTTGCTTTGGAGCAAAGATCCACTACTCTGCTCTTTTTCAGACTGATAGTTTTTACATATCCCAAGGCTCTCCTAAGGTACACAGGTCCTTTAATAAAGTCAAAGGTAATTTTTAAGTATCATTTAACACGCATGTTTTTATCAGCTATGAAGGAAAAGACCATATTTTCCAAAACGCATATTTTCGAAAAATTCCTGGAAAATGTGAAACTTACCTAAATTGGATAATCGTTGTAAATTAAAGCTTTAATTCTTCTATCAGAAAAAAAAGGAACAGATCTTTGCACGTAACTGTATAATGGACCAACTCAATCAATACTAAAACAGCATCATCCTCCTGCCCTTATCCCACTCTAAGTGGGGTCGGCACAACATGTTATAAACATGCTGTCACATGATTTGGCTTCGTATTATACGACCGGCCGCCTGCCTGACGTCAACTTACCTTTGTCATATTTTACGACACCTTGGTAAGGAGGGTGGTCTATTCTACTCAACCGGATACCACATGGTGGGTCAACTTACCTTAGTCGCCTTTTACGACACCTCGGTAAGAAATGAGAGTGGTCTAATCTACTCGGCCGGATACCGCACGGCGGGTCGACTTACCTTAGTCGCCTTTTACGACACCTCGGTAAGAAATGAGGGTGGTACTATTCTATTCAGCCGGATACCACACGGCGTCAATACTAAAACAGCAGCTCTCTATATTTTTTCCTGGACGTGACATAGGCACTGAAACCAACGTAAAAAAATTACTACCACTACAGTCTGAAGTTACAAAAGTATTTTATTTAATACTGAATTAAGGCAGCATCATACATGGCTAAGAATTAAATTAATAAACTCAGGATATGAATGTGAATAACTAATCGTATAGACCGATAACCTAATCAGTAAGGGTCCCCAAAATTCTTCGGAAATTAACTGGTGATACGATTTCCCCATGCAAAGACCTGTTGAGACCATCGCAATGCCAATCAGGGGGTGTATTTTCGTTTATTACATTGCTATCCCCTTATAGGGTACTGAATGAATTTTGACCCTAAAAGACTATATGAAGCGATATTGGTGTGAATAATATTGATTTAATTTTTTTTACGTGTATAACAGAGATAGATAATAGTGCACCCTCATTAAACATTCTTATAATGTCACCATCAAAATAAAGTTAAAAAAATATATATAAAAAATTTATACGGGCTTTATGAATATAAAAACTAGTATACCCAGCCCGCTTAACAGGGCTTAATTTAAATACATGAGTTGTAAAAAAAGTCCGATCGACACCAAACTTTACAGGATAATCCGCTGGATTATAAACTAAGGGGTATCTGGAAAATTTCATTAAAATCGGTCTAGCTATTTCCAAGTCTATTAATGCCATACAGACAAACATTCGTTTTTATATGTCAAGATCTAAAAGGGAAAAACGCCAAAATCTGTCCACCATTGACCATACTTTTGATACAAAAAATTATTAAACTGGATAAGCAATTATGAGTTCACTGCGGACGAACAAACGGATACGAGAATTATATATTATAATAAATTAAATATATCACTAGCTGACCCGACAGACTTTGTCCTATTTTAACTATTTAAGTCAGAGAGTTCTTAAATTTCTGCTAAAATTACGAGAATTTTATGTATAACTAGCTTTCACCAGCGACTTTGTTCGCGTGGACTATTATCTTATGATAGGTCGACAAAAATAGGTGGCGATTTTCAATGTTGTCCTATTCCTGAAGAATGAACAGGATTTCTATATGTTATTCCGCTGTATAAGAAATAATTGTGCCAAGTTTCATCGATATTGTTCAGCGGATTCGCCGTGAAAGAGTAACAAACATACATCCATACTCACAAATTTTCGCAATTATAATATTAGTAGGATAGAATGATGGTACTTACAAAAATATAGGAGAAGTAACTTTAATTTTTTTTTTTTTTTTGCTACAAAAATGTACAAGTTATATCTATCTTAATTTACTTACACGGTAGGATTATACAAATCATGCCCACGTGGAATGGTCCCAAGAATGCTAGCAGCGTTTCCGCGCTGAATCACTAAGCTGATTCTTTGTGCGAGAAAGGAGTAAGCCCTCTTGTCACCTGAAGAGGCAATTAACTTTAAGTAAAAGTATTTCAATAGCTATGTGTGATGGCCTAGCGGTGCGACCGTGTGAATCTCTAGAGACGATCATGGGTTCAAACCCGGGCAGACACCAATGAGTTTTTCTATTAAAACTTATGTGTCTAATTGATAATTGCAATTTATCACACGCTTTTCGGTGAAGGAAAACATCGTGAGGAAACCTGCATATCTCTAGAGAACTCTGGAGATATGTGTAACCTACCAATCCGCATTGGAGCAGCGTGGTAGGTCTTAGCTCCAATCCTTCTCTCCAATAACGGAGAGAAGAGGCATATGCCCAGCAGTGGGATAGTAACAGGCCGCTACTTACTTAAAAGTATTTCACCAAACGTTTTGCACCTGGATGTGGAAACGAAGCTAGAGATATTTTTCATACTGACAGCTCTGACTTGGGGGACGAAATCTTGGGATTCATTCTTATATTGCATTTAATATAAGAGCATAACTAGACAGTTACAAGATGGCTTTTCTGCAAGACTGAATAGACGCCATTTTGAATTTGTCAAGTTCATTTTAATAGTTACAGATTAATTATTCCTAGTTTTACGTATTTTAAGTGTTTATTTTTTTATAAATATTCACAGCTATTATTATAACTATAAAATTCTCAAAATAAAGTTTAATTTCAGTCATAAATAAGTTTGGTTCATCATTTTATTATTTAAAATCTATAATTATCCAGATTTAGTTAATTATTTGAAACTAACAGTGATTTATATTATAGTACCTGGGTGACCGAACCTTGCTTGGTAATTAAATAAAAAATGCATAAAAAAAACCTAACCTAAGTTACAACTTTTTTAGTCCGCGCGTTACAATTAGACTGTTACAGCTTTGCATTTGACAGCTAAAAATTTCATTTACTTTCTATTCCTATTTTAGCAGTTTTTTACTGATCATTTATAGGCGTTTTAGGCGTTACTTTGCGGATGTCCATAATACAAATATTATTTTGCTATAATCCGCGATAAATAATTCAAAGTAATATTCTCATTACTTTTGTTTTTTAGTGCTCTAAAAAAGGAAGGGATGAAACGAGATCTTATTTCTAAATAGATGCTCGATCAAGTAATTGCTCTCCCAATTATGAACTAGTAATAGAATACAAAATGAAATCATATCATTCGAGATTCTGCAATGTATTAGTGCTATCTATGTTATTTGCATTGGTAAATGATACAATTTGCTATTATGGCGCTTATGCATTTACGTGCTAAGAATATTTTCTACAAATTACCATATCTATTTTATTTTACAGCTTTATATTGGTTAGATTTAGAAATAAAATAGATCTCTATCACGCTATTAGTTTTGCCCGCGACTACATCTGCGTGGGCTTAAATATGGATATTAAAAGTTGCATATGTCAATCTTTAGCCCATCAACTGCATCGTATCCAGCTTTTGTTCTTCGGCCATGAAATAGGGAAAAAACGCTTTTGAATTAATAATACAAGAAAATTGAAAAATTTCGTTTCAACCAAAAGTACTTATAATTCTCTTGCCTTTATACCAGTCTCAGTAGAGTCGGCGTAGCGTGTTTTAAACGTGTTGTGAAATGTATATAAATTACTTAGACGACTTGGCGACCGAACCTTGCTCGTTATTTTTTTTAAAGATATACAAAAAATTATAATTAAAAAAATAAAATTGCTCATGTGGGACTCGATCCTAGGTATTTTCACCTTTCTAGACCACCCGTTCCCCAAATGAGATACAATGACTTTATATTTGATAGCGAAAAATTGTTTTTGTATTCAGTGTAAATTAAAAAAAAATTTAGTTTACGAAAACAGCTAACTCATTTAAATATTAAAGTTAACTATCGTTAGCTTATAAATTAAAGTAGAGGTTAGATTATTAAGCTAAGCAAGTATATTAATTGCGGAAGGGGCGGCGGGGCGGATCCGAGAAGTCGAGTCCTAAAGACGCAGGCGACACGCTCAAGACCATCGCGTGCCGCCCTAACGGGGGCCTTCTGGGCGTTCCGAACGGGGTTTATCGGATGCCCACGCTTTAAAGTCCCCGAGGTGGTCGATGCATCTGGTGCTCCCGATGCATTTTTCAGCGTAGGGAGGGGTCACTTTTAGAGAAGCCCCGACCCAAAGATAGCGCAGTCTGGGGTTCAGAGTTGCTGCTGGCGGGGATGGGGGCAATGTGTCGCACGGTACCCTGTCCCCGCCACCAGCAGCGTGGTGGAGCACTGTCTCGTCGGTGAGAGTCCGACATACCCACCGCTCGTCCCCATCGGGCGGTGATGACCCATAATGGGTTTTCCTGACATAAAAGAGCAAGTCTATTAATCTAGTAGAACTACAAACAATAGTAGTAACAAAGTATATTTTTATAAAATAAATATCTTCAGTATTGTATTTTCATCTCGTGCGAGGTCTACTTAACAAAATCTACTTGGCAAGCTTTCTAATCTTTACAAACTCGATACAACCGGAACCTGGCAATATACATAAGATGAAGGAGTAGCTCTCGACATTCAACCCACAATAGTTGAATAGCTGGTCGTAACTAACATATTTTGAGAGTCATACAAACATACGTTAGACGTGAGCTGGCATAAGGTCCCTCGATACGCCTCGTTGAAGGCATTATGGGATGGCCCACGTCAGAAACTTCTGCTTTTTTTAACGTCTTCATTTAATATATCTCTTTATAAACTAAGTATAATTTTTATTTACAGCAAAAATATACAAGTTATATCTATCTTAAATTACATTTAGTATAGGTGCTCGCGGCATTCCTTTTTGACGAATGGTAACTCTTCGCAGTCATTCCCAGTTAGGTCTGACCACCGAAAATATAGGCGTCTAAAAAGCGTCCTATATGACCCTGACGATCAAATAACGATCGCAAATACAAAAACACTTAATACACACACACAGCGTCTTCGGCGGCGAAGACGAGGTCTCAGATTTCTGACGTCGGTTGGTCGTGGCTTCTTGATCAATCAACCCTCATGGCATCAACCCTCCACTACACGTCGCCCTAAGCCGTGGTCCGGCCTCACAGGAGGCACCCTTAGGACGACGTTCCCCGACGCTAGTAGAGCTTCTGTGCTCTACTCTCCGCATTTCGCAACCTCGGAGATGCTTCTGCGCTCGCCCGTGCCGTCGTGGTGACGCTGTAAAAGCCGTTAGGGCTAACAGCATACAGTCAATTCGAAAAAAAAAATTCGCAGTCTTAAGTAGAAAGTCGAACTAAAAGTGTACTCTTGATTAAGTATAAGGCTCCTATCACTTGTACCACACATGAATTTTTACGAAGCAAGGTACATCGTAAAACTGGCAGAGGCGTTCAGAATGCGCGTCAACGCGGACGTGATGTGCCACATACATATTATGATGGATTTATGATTCTCAATAGTTATTATTGCTATGTCTTTGTTGCTTTGGCATTCATGACTATAAAATAAAAACAGATGTTTTATGTCGAGCGTTTTATATCACATTTGTAAGAATTATGGCTGTAAAAATAGATACGGCATAAACATTATTATTGCGTGCATGAAAATTTGATATCTCAATTTAGTGTGTGAAATAGTGTAATTTTTTGTTCTTTCTTTTTTTATATCCAAGTTCATTTGGGTAAGTTCATAGTATATTATAAAAAGAACGCCGTGTGGTATCGGACCCAATAGAATAGACCACTTTCTTACCGAGGTGTCGTAAAAGGTGACTGGGGCAGTTGACCCTACTTTTGGTATCCGGCTGAGTTGAAAAAACCAGTCATTTCTTACCGAGGTATCGTAAAAGGCGACAAAGGTAATTGGACCCTTCGTGTGGTATCCGTAAACAGCATTGACTACCCTCTTTCTTAATGACGTGTCGTAAATTAAAATTCAAATAATTCTTTATTTAAATTTGATTTTATAAGCATTTTTAAATCGTCAGATTATAATGAAGCTACAAGCACTAGCAAGAAACTCGGCGATCACTCTTTTCAAAAATAAATGTTTGAATAATGTATTTGTAATTGTTCACATATCAGAAATTACGAAGTACTAAATCACATCACAACGTTGTAAAACTTGTTGTACCGACCCACTTGACTGGACCTAATTTTGGATTCGGTATTTATGTAAAAAAATGTAATTAAAACCGCTATTTACTTACAATATCTATTTTGGTTTTGAAACTTAATTCAGTTTATTGAAAATTCACCTGAGTCGAGCACTTAATATGAGGATGGTCTTAAAGCTAATTCCAGAAAACACCATTTGAAGCGGACTGCAAATTCCTGTGTAACAGTAACCCTAAAATAAACTTTGTCACAATACTCCATTAACTTCATACGAACTGGAGTCAAAGTGCAAAAGTTGGTGAAACTGTGGAAGCTAAGTGCCTAAAACAAATGCCAGGGTGGTTAAGAAGTGGTTATTTTACACCGATAGCTGCTCGCACTTGCCATTTTGCGATAGAGCAACTAAATCTCCTCATATACCCTATTTATATATATTCTTAATCGTTAAATTGTTAATTGACTTTTATAAAAGACCGCTTTTTAAAGATCGCTAGATCGCTAGCTAACGATTTCGTTTAAAAACATCATATCTGTACTAATATATAAATCTGAAGAGTTTGTTTGTTTTGAACGCGCTAATCTCAGGAACTATGAAATCGATTTGAAAAATTCTTTCAGTGTAAGATAGTTAATTTATCGAGAAAGGCTATACACTATATAACATCACGTTTAGATGAATAGGAGAGGAGCAGCATTAAAAAATAGTACGAAAACTGTAAAATTTAAAGCTTTCCTCACATGCGCTGAGTAAACGGTAATAGTTATTCAAAAATCATGTACTAAAAAAATTTTCTCCTCTAAAAGTTCTAAATAAAAGTCTGCGACAACATTTGTCTAACTTTTAAGGTTAACCCACTTTAACCATTTTTATGGTTATCAAAAGACTATACTACGACTATAATAATCGCGGGCGGGGCCGCTTGCGATTTCTAGTAAAAAATAACGGCAAAATATAAAGTTTTCTTTGCGTGCGTGAGTAAATGGTGAAATTTACTCAAAAATCTCTGACAATTAACTTACTATAATTTTTTTTTTAAATTTTAATTCAGAAAAAAAATTGTGACATTGACTTTCATGCCGGCGAAGATGCTGACACTTGTATCATATATATTTAATACATACTACATATGTTAAGTGTGAAGGGGAAGCTAAGGGCGTCAGAGGGTAGGGTATGGAGCGAACAAAATAAGATAACAATGACGTCATGTCTAGCACGTCACTAATGACATAGCACTATGAAAAGCACGTAGGGCGTAAGTTTACCAACAAGTAATATATACCAACTGGGAAATTCGTTATCCAGTATATAATAACACTATATATACTATGGCTGTGGCTTATCTTATGTAAAATTTAGTATCCAAAGTTGTACCCGCGTACATTTACTTGAAATTTTGAATATAAATTTAGTTATTGTGAGTTAACCTTAACCTTAAAACCGTAACGACAGACATCTTATGGGAACTTTGTTTTATATATACAAGATTAACTCATATCTATATTAATATTATAAGAGGAAAAATTTGTATGTATGTTTGTAAAGTTTTCACACAAAAACTACTGGACTGATTTAAAACATTCTTTCACCATTGGAAAGCTGCATATTTACTGAGCATAGGCTGTATTAATTTTTTTTTTTAAATAGGGATCCGTATTAAAAATGTAAGTAAGTAACGGCCTGTTACTATCCCACTGCTGGGAATAGGCCTCTTCTCTCCGTTTTTTTTTTTGGAGAGAAGGATTGGAGCTAAGACCTACCACGCTGCTCCAATGCGGGTTGGTAGGTTACACATATCCCCAGAATTCTCTAGATATATGCAGGTTTCCTCACGATGTTTTCCTTCACCGAAAAGCGTGTGATAAATTGCAATTATCAATTAGACACTAGACCTCCTTGAAAGAGGCGCACGGTGTTACCGCTGGACTACCACAGCTTTAAAAATGTAATAAGGTGTAAAAAATAAGTCATAAAAATCTGTCATCGCGTGCGCTAAAACTATTGATGATAGAACAAAAAATGTTCTACAATATTATTATAAAACAAATGGTCGGTATGTATGCGGATATTACAAGTAAATATTAAAAAAATACAGAACACATACATAAATGCATACAATAATAATGAGACCCTAGGGATATGGAGTATAACTGTACAATACAAAAACTCATGTCCATTTAACACCACGGTTAATTGCCTCTTCAGGCGACGGCAGAGTTTACTCGTTTTTCGCACAAAGAATCAGTTTAGCGTTTCAAACGTGGAAATGTAGACAGTATTGTTACAACCTATAAATTTACTTGAATTTATATACTTAAAAAAATCGTAATGTATAAAAAATTTACTTTTTAATACTTGCGCCATGTACTGGCTGAGTAGAATAGACCACCCACATTTCTTACCGAGGTGTCGTAAAAGGCGACTAAGTAAGTTGACCCGCCGTGTGGTATCCGTCTGAGAAGAATAAATCACTCTCATTTCTTACCCAGGTGTCGTAAAACGCGACAAAGGTAAGTCAATCCATCGTGTAGTATCCGGCTGACTAGAATGGACTACCCTCTTTTTTACCGAGGAATCGTAAAATACGTCTAAGGTAAGTTGACATCAGACAGGTGTTATATGATTAGGGGTCGTAAATACGTACCCAAATCATATAACATCATGTTTATAAAATGTGCCGACTCCATTTAGAGTGGGATAGTGGCAAGCGGATGATGTAAATAAATATATAAATAAATAATAAATATATGGGACACTTACACACACGGTCGTCCGTCCCCAAAGTAAGTAACTTAATACTTGTGTTATGGGTGACAGACAACTGGTGAATATATACTTATATATTTTTTAAATACATACTTAAATACAAATATACACCCAGGCTCAAAGACCAACAAATTCATTTATAGAAAATGTTGGCCCTCGGCGGGAATCGAACCCGCGACCCGCGGAGCTGAAGGTAGAGTCACTACCCACTGCTCCAACGGGTCAGTCAATGACAATCTGTATCCTAGTATTCTGAATTCGAGTCCACCGGTTACCTAGTTGAGCTATCATGACTTTGCAATTGACACCGAAATTATCCTTTGCTTGCTCATAAAATTATAGCAGTTTTTTCAGTGCCAGAAACGAGGGATAAAACAATATTTTTTCTTAATTATACCTAGCCTTCTTTACCTAGCCGTTTCCAAAACTCTAGCTATCAAAAATATATACAAGATTTTAAACTTTCGCGATTCATACTGATTATTAAATAAACATACGGGTCACATCGCGTTATAATCGATTACCTTTGTATAAGGTTCTACGTTTCGGCAGAGTTGCATCCACCGTGGTCACGAACTGACTGGAGCGCCGCGGCGTCTTCGTTCCCGAGTACTACAGTCATTATTTTGTTCATCTACCCGCACTTGAACCGCACAATCCATATAAAGTCTGTTGCACACCACACTGATATTATCCGCACGCGATATAGCTTGCAACGATTTCTTATTTAATAATCAATATATACAAGATTAACACTTTCAATATTAAGATATATATAGATTAACTCAGGTCATGTCTGAATATTCCGTCCATGTTAAATTAATATTTGTATTCGACGTTGGCAGATAAACGTAAATGAATCGTATAAGTGTCTATATTGTTGGAAGAATGGAATGACTTTTATAAGGAAATTTATGGGATTTGGTATAATAAACTTTTAACGCATGAAAATATATTGATATAAAAGTCGGATTATTTATTTAGGGGCATTTAGATTTAAAAGGAATGTATATTTTATTGGCAATAATATTAATGGGAAATTTCGCCAGAGTTGATGACTTAAAAGAGGAAGTAAAATCATATTCAGAACACGAAATATTATCAAAAGAGATATGCAAAAGTTATAATGAAATTATTTTGCTATAATCCACGATGAAGTAAAATAGAAAATATATATAATGCTAAATGTAGAATGGACAATCCGTTTTCATGCCTGATAAATGCAAGATTCGTAAAAACACATGTACACACAAAGTTACACATAAAGTTTATCATGTAGTGTGTGTGTGTGTTTCATTTTTCTTATTGCATAATAGGCGAGCGCTTGACTGCACCATGTCTGATGAAAGCGTTAATGCAGTTTAAGATGGAGCGCGCTTACCTAGAAGATGTCTATTTACTCTTGCTTTATTCTCATATTAAATTAACTGGAAAAAATACATGCCGAGGGAGAATACCATGCCCTTGCTGTGAGCAATAAAAAAGAAGACGCAAAGCGCCCCGTGCGCCTTCGTGGCAGGTCAATGATGCCTCTTCTCTCAGTTTTTGGAGAGAAGGTTTGGAGCTAAGACCTATCACGCTGCTCCAGTGCGGATTGGTAGGCTACACATATCTCCAAAATTCTCTAGAAATATACAGGTTTCCTCACGATGTTTTCCTTCACTAAAAAGCGTGTAATGAATTACAATTTATCAAATAGACACATAAGTTTTAAAAGATAATCTCCTTGCTGTCTGCTCGGGGTTTGAACCCGTGACCACCTCGAAAGAGTCGCACGGTGTCACAGCTGGGCTATCACATATATGTACGAATGACATCTATATATGAAATACAAAAAAATGACGAAGCATATCGCTTGTTAAATTAAACGCTACGACTTTGTTAATTTAAAACACTACGGGTCAGTAGTTGTCAGTTGTTTAAATATCTTTAATATTTAAATCAGTTAATCTTGTATGTATATATATGTATATTTTTGGAATCTCGTAAGCGGTTCCAACGATTTTCCTGAAATTCAGCATGTTGGAGGTTTTGGGAGAGAAAGATCGATCTAGATAAGTTTTATTTTAAAAAATGAAGTTTTATCCCTGTTTACGTGCCCTAAATTTTTTTTATAATTTTTCGCTGTCAAACGTAAAGTCATGGTAGTTCATTTGGGGATCGGGCGGTCTAGATAGGTGAAAACACCTAGGATCGAGCCCCACCTACTCTATAAATTTTTATTTTTCTTTTAATTTTTTTTCATTTTAATTTTTTTACATCATTTTAAAAATTACCGAGCAAGGCTCGATCGCCCAGTTACTTGTATAATAATTGTATGAAGCACTACTACATGTGACTCTCAAGTTAAATACAGCTTCTGAATCGGTTTTCAGTATTAACGTATGTATGAAACGTGTGTTACAAAATTAATATCACAGGTTTAATCTCACAGCCGGTGACTTCATACATCGTGATTTTGCCGCCGGTCTTTGTAGGATATTTGAGTTTAGAGCGAGACGAGTAAATAACTATACAATTTATTTCTTTAACAAGCGTCGTAGTTTCATAGGACAAGCCGTTATATTAACAGATAAATAAAAATACACTTAAATATATTAACAGTCAATTAAATTAATATATAAGTAAGTAGCGGCCTGTTACTATCCCACTGCTGAGAATAGGCCTCTTCTCTCCGTTTTTGGAAAGAAGGTTTGGAGCTAAGTCCTACCACGCTGCTCCACTGCGGATTGGTAGGTTACACATATCTCCAGAATTCTCTAGAGATATACAGGTTTCCTCACGATATTTTCCTATTTCTGAAAAGCGTGTAATAAATTGCTATTATCAATTAGACACATAAGTTTTAACAGAGAAGCTCATTGGTGTCTGCACGGGTTTGAACCCATGACCTCCTCAAAAGATTCGCACGGTGTTACCGCTGGGCTACCACAGTTTATATCGTGTATATAAGCCACTAAATAAACAGATAAATATTAATACACTTAAATATAGTAACAGTCTATTAAATTAATATGTTTAATTAATAAAAATCATCATCATCCTCCTGCCCTTGTCCCACTCTAAGTGGGGTCGCCACAGCATGTTATTAACATGTTGTCACATGGTTTGGCTACGTATTTTACGTCCGGCCGCCTGCCTGACGTCAACTTACGTTAGTCGCATTTTACGATATCTCGGTAAGAAATGAGGGATAATGTCAAACTGTAGACATACATTAATATTAAACAAACGATAACGTTATATATGAGACTAGCAATCGCCAGCGGCTGGAAAGATTATAGTCGTTATATAGTCTTTTGATTACCATAAAAATGATTAAAGTAATCCACCATTTTTATGGTTATATAACCTTAAAATCTATATACATGCTGTTGCCAACTTTTTTTAAACTTTTAAAGGGGAACAATTTTGTATTACATGATATTTGAATAACTATTACCGTTTACTCAGCGCACGCAAGGAAAGCTTTAAATTTTGCACTTTTATGTCCTATTTTTATTGCTGCTCCTCTGGTATTCATCTAAGCGTGATGTTATATAATCTATAGCCTTTCCAAATAAATGGACTATCTTACACTCAAAGAATTTTTGACATTGGTCTAGTAGTTCCTGAAATTAGTACGTTCAAATAATCAAACAAAAAAACTCTTCAGCTTTATATATTAGTATATATAGATACGGCGCTAACGTCAAAAATTCATAACCTGATAGAATATTCAGAAATTAATCTTCAGAATTGCGCAAAAACCATCTTCACGCTTCCATTCGCCAATTATATCTGCCAAAATAGCAGTAAATTGGCCATTTACGGCTATAATTTCTTCCGTTTGCATAGTTTTATGTTACCCAATTTTCTGAATAATGTTCGGAATAAATAATGTATGTGCGCACTCCATTTGCCATTAACGCAACGCCTTTAATTTCGTTCTATTTTTTATTTTGACAAAGCTTAATTTTAAAACGATTTAACTATAATTTTGTGTACATTTTTAACCATATTTTCAAGATACAGTACATTCTACTTTTTATTTTGATTTGTAATCCATTATTACCTGTTTAATCTTTAAATGAGTAATATATTATATACTGTATATTTGTATAGATTTCACAAAAAAATAATTATATACCTATATATACTTATAATAAATCACTTAATACTATATAATATATACTATTTACTAAACTAAATAATAACTAAAGAATAAGAAAAAAAATTAATATATATAGTTTAATTTACTCTTTAAATGAGGTAATCTTGAATCTCGCAAACGCCTCCAACGATATTCATGAAATCTAGCATGTAAAGGGCTTTTGAGGGAAAAAATCGATCTAGCTAAATTTCATTTAAAAAAAATGTAATTTTCTACCTGTTTTCGGGCATTAAAAAATGCTGAAATGTAGAATTGAATCCGAATGATATTTAGCGGTCAAATGTAATACTGTGATAGACCAATGGCTAACGAATGGACCAAAATAGTTCAAATAGGACAGAATGGAAGAGAATAACATGTTGTGCCGACCCCACTTAGTGTGGGATAAGGTTAGGAGAATATATACAGACATCAAACAAATATAACAACCAAGACAGAAACCTCTTTTTACACTCAATATCTATCAATAGTGTATTAATTAAATTGAAATACAATTTTCGATTTAATTAATGAGAACTCCAATACTCCGTGCTTCAGAAGTCTTCAAGCGTCTTCGATATTCGTAGACATAATTACAGTGATAATTTTCAAGTCTAGTTTTTTCCAGTATAAAATCTGAACAATGCTCTTACCATACAATGTAATATTTTGATATGTTACGAGTATATAGACCGTGTGCTATCCGGCTGAGTAGAATTGGTCACCCTCATTTCATACCGAGGTATCGTAAAAGGCGACTAAGGTAAGTTACAGTGATAACTTTCAAGTCAAGTTTTTTTTTCAGTATCAAATCTGAACAATGCTCTTACTACAATGTAATATTTTGATATGCTACGAGTATATCAAACCGTGTGGTATCCGGCTGAGTAGAATTGGTCACCCTCATTTCATACCGAGGTGTCGTAAGGTTAAGGTAAGTTTACCCACCGTGTGGCATCCGGCTGAGTAGAATAGACCACCCTCATTTCTTATCGAAATGTTCTAAAAGGCGACTAAGGTAAATTAATCTGCCGTTTAGTATCTGGCTCAGTAGAAAAGACCACGTTCATTTTTTACTGACGTCGTTAAAGTGGTAGGTGGTCGATTCTACTAGCAGCCGGATAACACACGACGGGTAATCTTACCTTAGTCCCCTTTTACGATATCTCGGTAAAAAATGAGGGTGGTCTATAGACCACCCGGATACCACACGGTAGGTCAACTTACCTTAGTCGTCTTTTACGTTACCACGGTAAGAAATAAGGGTGGTCTATTCTACTCAGCCGGATACCACACGACACAAATAGACATTGTTCGGTGCATTAGCACCTTACACATAGCATAAATACGCGGCGCCGCCGCATTCAGTTTACATTTATCTACAAGCACCGCGAACAACGCGCGCCCCACGGCATTTATAGTTTTAGTAATAAGCATTAGTAATCATTTATCCTTAGTATTATAATAAAATTGGAGTAGAAAACAATTCTTCTCCTTACAGACAAAAAGGCTTTTTTTTTTTTTTTTAATTGCGACCAGCTACGCACTAGATAATTTTATAATTTGTTCTTAATTAAGCCATTATTGTATTACTCAATTTTGAAAAGAGTAACCGCCGAGTTTCTTGCTGGTTCTTCTCGGTAAGAGCACCTTTCCGAACCAGTCGTAGCTTCATTGTAATTTGACGATTCGAAAGTGCTTGTAAAGGCCATTTTGAATAAAGAATTATTTGAATTTGAATTTGAATTTGACATAAACCTCACTGAAAAGAAAAAAACAAGAGTACCAGTGGTCAAATAAAAATACAATCTCGAATATCCATTTCACGAAATATCTCCGCCTGTTAACTTCTCGAACAAAATTTATCACCAAACAAATAATTGAGATCCAAGGAACATCAGTGTTCAAACAAGATTCCATGTTATAGTGTGAATTGCGAAAAGAATACCCTATTGGGGCGAATAAAATGAAACAAAAACTTTTCGTAACGACATACAACATGTCTGTTTCTAGTCGAATGCTGTGGTAACTTTTATTGGCTTTCCTCTAAGACTTTTCCACGGATCTATTGGGTTTTGAGAATTGTCGGAGTTGAATTGTTAGTAAATAACTTGTTTTATGAAGGCAATTTATTCTATTTCAATTGCTAATAGTTTGGTTATCCATTTACTAACAAGTAAATGAGCCATGTGCCTATATCGTAAGGTCGATTAGTTTAAAAATTTTAGATTATTTTATTTACGTCACTTTCAAAAGTAATGAGAATATTATTTTTATATATTCCGCGATAAAAGAAATTATATGTAATGCTAAATGTAGAGTGTACTATTGGTTCTTATACCTGATATATGCAGAATTTGTAAGAACTCATGCACCGATGATACAACAATACACAAGCACTTCTCACATTCACCACTATAATCTCAACAATTGTTTCGCCCCGTAACCGAAGCATCGTCAGGAGATAGACTCCACGACAAAATCGCAAAGCATTTTGCAATCGCAAGCTTATGTATTGTTGTGTCATCGGTGCCGGGTAGTGCATGAGTTCTTACAAATTCTGCATATATCAGGTATGAGAGCGAATAGTACACTCTAAATTTAGCATTACATATATTTTCTTTTATCGCAGATTATAGCAAAACATTCTCATTATTTTTGTATTATGGACCTCCACAAAGTTACGCCTAATTCTATAAATTATTTTTATACCTATCTTGGAGTGATTGATAACCAGTTATGTAAGTATAAAATTTTATTACACGCGATTGAGTGAAAGGCTTGATTATGATTAATGAGACAGGGGAGTCTGTTAAAAACTTCAATTGTTACAGAGGCTTGTTAGAGCAATTTGTCCTCGATAAATTATGAATGCGCCCTCTTTAAAGTACTACATGACAAGTTAATCAATCATATGAAAATGTCGAGCCAGCATATTCTTTGTATCCGGGATTTACCCATTATTTTAGCACATACGTCCATAGACCATAGCGTCATATCCTGAGATACGATCACTTTCTTAGCGAATGATGGATTGGATACTTGGTGTATGTACTAGTACATATGATGTTTTTTTTATTCGACTCATTTGTAATATGTATTTGTATTTAAGTGTGTATTTAAAAAACGGTTGCCTGTAAAGTCGGTTTTACGGGCAAAGATTTTACGTGACAACGTCTTTTTAAAAGTGATGGATTAGAGTGGGAGAGAGACGCAAGGCATTCGCCAGTCCGGCGGGCCTCTCTTTCGTTCGGTGACTCATCGTAACAGACGTGAGCGGGCGTTACACTTTTTCATGAGTGACCCCAAGCCGCAACCTAATTTAAGACGTTGTCACGTCAAAATATATAAGAATATATTCACCAGTTGTCTGTCACCCATAACACAAGTATTAAGTTACTTTGGGGACGGACCACCGTGTGAGTGTGTCCGATATATTTGTTATTTATATTTATTTATTTATAAATAAAAAATGTATTACGATAGTATTAAGATAGTAACGGGGCTCTAGACGTTTTAATAGTTTTAGTTAGTGGTCGCCACTGAAAACTAGTCTTGAAGCATTACCTTGCTAAGTAATGTGTCAATTTACATAGTCTAATTTTTTTACATAAATAAATTATTTTTATCTAAGCCATGTGTATCCGGCTGAGTAGAATAGACCACCCTCATTGCTTACCAAGGTGTCGTAAAATACGACTAAGGACTAAGTTGACGCCAGTGACAACATGTTTAAGATATGTTGCGCCGACCCCACTTAGAGTGGGATATAGGAAAGAATGATGATGATAAGATAGATAAGTCAAGTGAAAATGCTTTAAAAAAAGTTTTGAACAGACTTGCATGTCTCTAGTTAATACTAGAGACATGTAAGTCTGTTCAAATATTTTTGAAATTGAACTTTAAATTGGTTAATAACCGTTGAGAAGTTCACTCTTCTGGAGCCAATTCTGGCATCAGGTCATGCTTATCATAAACATACATTGTCATCGGCACTGGAGCAGTATGTAAAATTTCAGCTCAATCGGACACCAGTGGGTCAAATTTAACTTGCAAGATTCCACCTTCACATACATTGCAAGTTGAATAAAAGATTTTAAAAATAGCGATTTTCGACGAAGTCATCTCTTACTTATCCAGATAAAAATGTTGAAAGAATTATACAGATAGCCCCTTTTATTATACTGCGAAAGTTATAAACGTCCGTCACTCAGACCGACGTCCATTCAGCAAGAGTTCTTGAGCATGCAAATAACTTTCAATGGATCGGGGAACCGTTTTGCTAGAAATTGTCCACCTTAATTTATAACTTAAAGCGAACTAACCTAAAAAGGATTGCTTTCATTTAAAATAACACATTATATATCGCGTTAATCACGACCATCACTCTCCTGCCCTTACCACAACATGTTATTAACATGTTGTTACATGTGCTGACTAGTTATTTTACGATTGGCCGCCTGCCTGATGTGAACTTACCTTAGGAGCCTTCTACAACAAATCGGTAAGAAATGATATTGTCTGTTCTACTTAGCTGGATAATTTACGGCGGGTCATCTTATCTTAGTCGTCTGTTACGACACCTCAGTAAGAAATTATATGGTCTGTTGTAATTAGCTGGATCTTTTTTCAGCAAATTCGAAAAATAAAATTGTTTATTAGATATATATTCAATAAGCTTTATTAGTTAATATTTATAATAACTAAATACCTGTATAAATAACTAACGACAATTACCAATTCTGCAATACACCTGATATAAAATAAAGTAATACAAAACATAGTGTTATTACATATATTTTGTGTTACTTTATTATTGAGATTATTTATTTAATAACTCTTTTTGATGAATTGAAAGTTTTTGATGATAAATGCTTGACAATGACGATCTACTATAGAGGAGTATTTATTATTATTATTATTTCATCACATCTCATTTATAAATCCTTCGTTTGCAATGACGTCAATAAAAAGTTAAAAAAAATATATTTCCTTTCCTAATATTTCTTAAATTTATAAATAAATTTTATAAAACTAAAACTCAAAAAAACTAAAACTCAAAAAAATTTAACGAAACCCTAATAAATAAATTAATATCAGGTCATAAGGGTCACCAGTCATAACCCAAATTTATTTTTTATCATGGCAACTTATAACCCTGTCAAAAATTAAGTGTTGATTCAGGTAACGCCTAAATATATAAAAAAATAGAATGTTCTAATTACGTCATAAAAGCACTAAAAAGTTCATTTCATGGAGCTTTAGTTTATCTTTCAAATACATAGGTACGTTTTATCAACTGTTTGCTAAATCTGATATTTTTTGTTAATTAAATCAAATCACATCGAATCAAAAAACATTTATTCACATACAATACTTTCATGCACATGAAAAATTTAATCTTAAGATATAAAATAACAAAAAAGTAGTTTACAATTAATGTTAAACTATGGAATTTCTACAAAAGGAATATTAAAATCAATTTGCTGTAATCCGTGATAAAGTACCTCTTGAACAAACTTCGTTGCAGGGTGAATCGTTTTGTTGAGTTTGTAATAGTGAATGTTTGTAGTGCTTAAGTATTGCGGTTGTGGTAATAGAGGTTTGTAGTGCATGTGTTTTTGCGAATCGAGTTTACTTTATCGCGGATTATATCAAAATGATTTTATTATTACTTTTATATAATGAATCTCCGAAAAAATCACCTCATTCTATAAATTATTAGGCAATTTCTGTACATTTTTGCAATGTCAATTTGTTGGTGGTCTCTAAAAGAATTATATAGGGCGTGACAAATAAAGACTGCATTTAGTGCTTCATGTGATTTGTATATGTTTCAATAATTAAATGTTACTGCTGTTGCAAGTAAAACAAAATAAATATAAGGGGGTATATTCATTACAGACACCGCCCGTATATTTTTGTCTTATTTTCCATAATTCAGGCCAAATTCATGCAAATGCGTTCGGAGCCGATGCTGCCAAATGGGACGGGCTAATGTGCTGAACCCAAGCTGTGATAAATGAACCCTATTCCATTCCGGGGTTTTTATTTGTCCATAAAATTATGACGCCTACTATTAAATAAGTTATTTTGGAATAAAATATAAGCATAACTATGAGCTACTACTATACCGTGCTGTTTTTATTGAATGTACAATTTTAATTTGGTTGCCGTGTAGTATCCGGCTGAGTAGAACAGACCGCCCTCACTTTTTACCGAGGTATCGTAAAATACGACAAAGTTAAGTACACGCCAGGCAGGCGAATTTGAATTTGAATTAGAACTTAGAATTGTTGTACCCCTCTTGGAGCGGGATAAGGGCAGGAGAATGATGATGGTTCTTCGAGTGCAGGTGTGTAATTATATTCAGGTATTTATTTAAAATGATATACCTATGTATATATTTAACAGTAGCACAGTAACATAGTTTTCGGTTAATACCTTATTGAAATTTCAATAAATTAAATTTTTTTAAAAAGACTACTGAACCCACAAAAATAAAAGCCGAGTTTTCGAACGTTTATCCACGAAACTCAGGCTATGATACATCACTCGTATTCCCTTCGGGTTTTTTATTTGCCCATTAAATTATGGCGCCCGCTGCGTACGATATTGAATAATTTCTAAAACTCTCATAATAATACGAGTATATACAAAATATTCAATATTGAAACCCATTATTTATTGATAAAAATAATGTTCCTTCTTTATCTTCTGACGGACGTCCTGCTTTCTATAAGCTTTTTCCCCGACAATCCCTTGTCGCACTACACTACTTTGACGCGTTCACTTAATGGTTGGGTAGACCTCAAGACCGTATCAAGGTCCTCAGCGCTTCACCTCAGTGTTTCATATTATGAGTCCATCGCCACTTTAGCTTGATATGTTTAAATAAATAAACCATTGCAGTACAAAGGCCTCATCATCGCAAAAACCATAATGTGTAGGTTTTTTCATCGTGAATTCAAAGAATCTCAAGGGAATAACATATTCCCAAAAAGTGCAAATATTTGAGTCTAACTATGACTTCAGAAGTGGGTCTCAGCTCAAATTCTCCTCTGCCCAACAGTGGGATAGTAGCAGGCCGATGACCAACAAATCCTGGAGGACTTGAATGAACATTTTGATTCAAGCAGCATTTGTTGTTATGTCGAATTGTGTTATTGTGAAAACGAGATTTATTGAGTAGTTAGTTTTTGTACGATGGTGTCTAGTTAAATCTGCAGCTTCTCATAAACCTACTTTAGGTTTGCTTTGAAATTTGCAATTCATGAATAGTCCACCCTCGTAAAATACGACTAAGTTGACGTCAGGCAGGCGGCAAGTCGTAAAATACGAAGCCAAATCATGTGACAACATGTTTATAACATGTTGTGCTGATCCCAATTGGAGTGGGATAAGGGCAGAAGGAATTAGTAAAATAACTAACACGACATGTATTATCGCGTCAAAAGTGTCCCACTTACAAATAGTTTTCTCTCGGGAAATATAAAATTTCATTTGGCAGTACCTCGTGTCGACAAAATTTCCTTGTCTTCTCACAAATTCGATAACGTGTCACGCACCATGGACTGCGCTATGCTATTCCGGCAATATCGAATTTGATAAGGGATGTGCGTTCTTTTGCGTTACACTTTTATTGTAAAATATAATGTACAAAAATAAAGATATTGCTCTACTCTGTAATTTGAGAAAATCTATCCTAATAATGCTATCTTACTAATATTATAAATGCGTAAGTTTATGAGTATGGATGTATGTTTGTTACTCTTTCACGGCGAAACCGCTGAACCAATAGCGTTGAAATTTGGCACAATTATTCCTTATACACTGGGGGTCGGACTCAAATTGGACCAACTTGAGATAGTAAAATATAACAATGGCCATTTAAGTAACGAGCAAGTAAATATTTCCAATTCCAGTTTGCTACACCTGTTTGGAGGTCAGATCAATGGTGGGGGTTGAATTAATATAACACTGCTTATATTGTCAGTGCGACGTTACAATTTTGTTCGTGAAGCCTATCTTCCTGATGATATTTCGGTTTTGGGGCGAAACGATCGTAGAGTTTGTGGTAGTGTGTGTGTAGTACTTGTATGGTGTGTTGGTGTTGGTGGCGTTTTGTGATACGTGGGGCGATTTATTCTGTATATATGGGGGTGATTGTTGCGTGTTTCATACACTTAGCATTACATATATTCTCTTAACAAACGCGGGTACCAGCAAAATAATTCTATTGTAACTTCTTTAGGAGCGTCGCTTTAAGAGTGTGTCCTTAGCTGAACCTTAAAGAACCTTGACTTTGAAGAAGTCTGTATCACGGTGGCCGCGGCAGAGGGTTGCGACCGATTAACACAAGCAAGCAGGGACCTTGTCTTTGTCTTTGCCTGCGAATCAAATCGAATAAAATCAAAGTAATCTTTATTCAAATAAGCTCTTTCAAGCACTTTTGAATCGTCAAGAATCAATATGATTAATGAAGCTACAACTGGTTCAGAATGTTTGCGAAGACGCTGTGTATATATTGTTGGACGATGTTATGGCTTCATCGGGTCGTTAAGGACGCTCTTTGGGCGCCTGTGAAATCTATTGGGAAATGCAGCGTGGTGGTGTTCTTAGCTTGTTTTAGTTAGGTCCCCGTCAGGTCCCCATAAAGAGTATTGCCTTATAAAAAATTATTCTGGTTAATTCAACACTGTCGCTTTATCACCCTATAATACGACTTTCTCGGATAGAATTACGATATTCAAAATACGTTTATATTTCTCAACAATTTTCATGAGACGCCCATTTTATTCCACATCACGTCGTATAGTGACATTTTTGCGACACCATATGGAATAAATAAGGCAATGTTTGAACGATATTCTTAAATTGTTTGTAGATTGAAAAAGGGACTCGTGGCGAAACGTGGTCTCTAAAGGTTTGCTTGTCCAATGTTATAGGGGAGTGATCGACCAAGATCTTTAGTCAACCGAATGAGAAATTTATTTACAAATTGTACTTGCAGCTGTTAAAATTCTTAAAGACCGCGAAATCTTAAAATTCTGGATGGAAATATAACGACAAAATAACCAACTAAGTACGTACTTTTGTATTGATCCCGAAGAAAGAAATTGGATTTATTATCATACTTGTTAGCTCGGTTTAATTGAAGCTTACTTTGTTAGATGTTGATGTTTGTAAGTCTCGCAAAAACTTGAGTAAGACTCTAAGGATT
This sequence comes from Morpho helenor, assembly GCA_029227775.1. Taxonomy (NCBI): domain Eukaryota; kingdom Metazoa; phylum Arthropoda; class Insecta; order Lepidoptera; family Nymphalidae; genus Morpho; species Morpho helenor. The sequence continues at coordinate 11,834,607 of JARGCU010000006.1, forward strand.
AGGATAATTATGATTTTAAAACATTCTCAGAAGTCCCAGGAAGGTTTACAAGGCCAAAAAACATAAAGTAATTATAAGAAAAATAGTAAAAGCAACACGTTTATTTTCCTATACAAATTGTTTGTACCTGTCAAACAAGGTGCGTTAAGACATTAAATACTAGCTAAGGCTTTGTACACACACAAACACACGCACGCACGCACACACAGACACATAGTTATTTCTATGTATATTTATGAAGTAATGTTCATGATTGTTCCTTGTGAAAAACGAAGACAAAATTCATTTGACAAAAACCCCACCGTGTGGTGTTCGGCTGAGTAGAATAGACCAACCTCATTTCTTACCGAGGTGTCGTAAAAGGTGACAAAGATAAGTTGACCCGCCGCGCCGTGTGTTATCCAGTTAAGTAGAATAGAATCACCATCGTTTCCTGCTAAGGTGTCGTAAAAGGCGACTAAGGTAAGTTAGCACGAAGTGTGGTATCCGGCTGAGCAGAATAGACCACCCTCGTTTCTTACTGTAGTGTCGTAAAAGGCGACTAATGTAATCTGCCGTCAGGCTGGTGGCCGGTGAAATACCTAGCCAAATCATGTAACATATATGTAGTGTTGACCCCATTTAAAGTGGGAGAAAGGAGAATGACGATAAATTATTACAATATATTTTTAGCACAAAAGTCATATTATAAAGAACTTCTGAAAAACACTGTATCGGTTCGTTGATTTTAAAATCTCATATCTCCAGTCCATTTTATTGCTAAAGTGATGAATAATTTTTTACGGTGCGTTTAATTATGAGCAACGTTTAATAATTTTACCATTTTATTTATGACTTCATAATATTTCACGTTCACAGTACATTTTAAAATAGTGACATACGAAATTCAACTTAATTACTAAAGTAATAAGATTCTGTATCATAATTTAAATCGTAATAAATAATTTAATTAAGATATATTTATTTTATAAGCCACATGGATGCTTATAAAATGTTTTTATAATCACGTTACATTTAAATTCTATAGCAAAGTAATAAAAGAACTGTTTAAATCTATATATATAAAAGAAAGTTGGTCTTAGTTACACTATTTATAACTCAAGAACGGATGAACCAATTCTGCTGAAAATTGGTGGAGAGGTTGCTTAGAACCAGGAGACGGACATAGGATACTTTTTGTCCGGTTCGACCGCATTTATTTTATCCCGTCAAGTCACTGTAAAACGTGGTATAACAAAAACGACTAGGACATAGAATAACAAAACATAAATGACAGCTATACTTAATTTTGTCTTTGGTTAGTTTTAGAGTTTAGATATTCCAAAGATAGCATGGAATCTTCATGGTGTAGGGTAAGGGAGTTTTACTCCAAATTTAACGCATGTGGGCCACGGGCAGTAATGAATATAACAAAACTACTCGATAGATTTAATCATTTTTTTCACTGAGTGACATAGGCTATATATTTTATACCCGTGCGAAGCCGGAGCGGGCCACTAGTAATTAATAAAACAGAGCAACCTTTTTAATCAACAGACAAATTCTAAATTTAAATTATTTTGGCGGGCTGTACACAATCTATAATACAAAACTTTATTTTTAATAAACATTAGAATAAAAAAAAAATTACCGTGTGCTATCTGGTGGAGTAGAAAAGACCACCTCATTTCTTACCGAGGTGTCGTAAAAGGCGACTTGACTTCGAGTTTTTTCAGATAATTTTTAGCAGTACACCAAACATTACATATTTAAAGAACATGTTTGCCTGAAAATCGCTCTGTATTTACTCATATTCATCCTCCTGCTTATCGCACTCTAAGTGAGGTCGGCACAACATGTTGTCACATGATTTAGCTACGTATTTTATGGCTGCCTGCTTGACGTTAACTTACCCTAGTCGTATTATACCCGGTAAGAAATGAGGGTGGTCTATTCTACTCAGCCGGATACCACACGGCGGGTTCACTTAACTCAGTCGCTTTTTACGATACCTCGGTAAGAAATGCCTGACGTCAACTTACCTTAGTCGTATTTTACGATACCTCAGTAAGAAAGAGGGTAGTCTATTCTACTCAGCCGGATACCACACGGTGGGTTCAGTTACCGTGGTCACATTTAACGAGACCTCGGTAAGAAATGCCTGACGTCAACTTACCTTAGTCGTATTTTACGACACCTCGGTAAGAAATGAAGGTGGTCTATTCTACTCAGCCGGATACCACACGACTAAGTTTAATGCTAGAAGTATTTAAACATAAATTCCTATCAAATGAAATCAAAATATTCTTTATTCCAATAGGCTCCAGCACTTACCTTAGTCGCTTTTACACCTCGATAAGAAATGGGGGTGGTCTATTCTACTCAGCCGAATACTACACGGCACTCTGTAATCACTCTGTAATCTAAAGAAGGCACTATAAATTTCAGTTCTCTCATTTGAATAATAAATGGCCATTAAATATGTATAATTAATTCGCCTTAATCGCGAGATCACGGCAGCAAGGAGCGTATCCCAGGGGATTACCGCCCAAAGAGGATCGATGTCGAAATTTAAATGTCTAAGCGTCACATTTATCCACTTGAAAGCTTTTTAAAATACTGAAAAACTGTAAGGCAATTATAATAACTATGTTCTGTATCGAACTAATATTAAATTAATTAATTATTAAAGTTATTAATTATAAAATTAATTAATTAGTTACACTTTAGAATTATTTAGATTAGATCGTTGGTAGAGTTGGTAGTGACCCTGCCGAAAGGATGCTGTTCCGCGGGTCGTAAGTTCGATTCCCAACGCAGGCTGATTTTCTAACAAAAATTTGTTGGTTCTTAGAGTTTGTTGTTTTATAAATATTTCATTAGTATATTAATTACAAGTCAGCTTCTACTTTGTAGGAGATCACGGGTTCAAACCCCAATGAGTTTTTCTGTTAAAACTTATGTGTCTAATTGATAATTATCAATTAGATTTTTAGAATAATTAAAAAATTGCAATTGCAATTTTTGCAAACGCTTTTCGGTGAAAGAAAACATCATTAGGGACCTGCATATCTTTAGAGAATTATGGAGATATGTGTAACTTACAGATCTGCATTGGAACAGCGTGGTAGGTCTTAGCTCCAATCCTTTTCTCCAAAAACGGAATAAAGGGTCCTATTCTTTTTTTACAGCTTCTTCTGAGTCAGGACCTGTCTGAACCAAACTACTGTAAGAAAAAATAAAAGAAACTTATTGGATGTTTCCAATCTGAATCTTGTGTTAAGCTTGTGCTGATATTATGTTTCAGATCCACAACAAAAAATTGCCTGTTGTGGTGTGTATTTGGATGTACTTTTACCTCATACCAATATATGTAACTCGTATACCCTGTGAGCCCATCCAAAAAACTAATTATCCCCGAATACAAAAGATCATTTCCATTCCAACTCGTCGCTCTGTAAATCACGACGTATGAAGCCAGTACATTGAAGCTTGAAGATTAAGCCCGTGTTATTAATCTCGACTAGGACGCGTTTCATACCTGAATGTCTACGTAAAATTGTGAGAGCTGGCTGCTAAAAATTTCATTACGTGAGAATAAATTACACAAACCTTGCCAAGGCCTTTAAGGGGTTTAACTATTTTACCTATTTTTAAAACAGACTAAGTATCTGGTTTCCATAACATGTTTTTCACCAGCCGTTAACCAAAAGCACTAACAAATAATAAGTTTCAAATATATCTTAAATTGTATTATGATATACCACGCCCGCGTGGAATTCAGAGTCAAAAAATTTTTCCCGAATTGAAATTTTGAACCTAAAAGTAGTTATTGTGAGTTAACTATAAGAGATAGAGACATGCTATTGCAAACTTTTTGTAGTATTTTTGTAGATCAACAATTGTCTAATACAGAACACGACTAATGCTCCCAGCAGGCGAGTTCTTTTACAACCACGCGAACTCTTCAACAAAAATTACTTAAAATGATAATAACTTAAACTTAAACCTTCCCGAAGAAATATGCACACGGCGGGTCGACTTACCTTAGTCACCTTTTACGACACCTCGGTGAGAAATAAGGATGGTACTATTCTATTCAGCCGGATACTAAACGGCGTCATTATCAAGTCTTTATAAAATTTATTTTGATATAAATCAGATATAATTCAATGCTCGTTTTAGACGTAAAATGAGACAAAACAAAAAAAAAATATTTTTCATATGATTAATCGTAATAGATTAATATTACTTAACGTATTATTTAGCATTGTTTATTTTTATATATTTTGTGAGTCTATTATCTTTCTATTTTCTATTAGGTATCTTATAAAACAATATACAGTATGTCAAAATTTCTCAAAAACATGTCAATTTAATGTAGCTGAAGTGAAATAAAAACAGGATGTAGTCCTGTTTTTATTTCACTTCAGCTACTCTCATTACTCATAGGCCATAATGGATTGCGGATTAATTATATTTTTAAAATATCGATTGTGATAATGAATTGAGCGAGTATCATTTCGTAAAGTACCGTATGTACTTTTATCGAAATAATACAAATTTTCTTACTTGTACAGTTTACCTAAGCAACTTCCTACCAGCTCCTAGACTATAACGGGGTGTCATTACATGCAGAAGACTCTTGACATGTTTTATATGATTCATTATAAACCCAAGCTAGACTGTATAATCATGAAAAGTACAGAAAGGATACGTGTATAAGAGAGTATACAAAATCCAGCATCCCTGGACCGTGTTAGCACATTTGTGATGGTGAACCAGAGCATTAAAAAAGGACATTATTTTTTATGTAAATGCGTTTCTTATTAGGTTCTTGTTGTAGTCATTTCAAGCCAGTAGCTTATGAGAGAGCGTTTCTGTTAGACTTTTTTTTATAATTGACTCGAATTTAATTGTAATATTCTTTTAATATAAACCTGGGTGACCGAGCCTTATTAAAAATTTTTTTGAAAAAAATGAAAATTAAAAAAAAAAAAATTATTGGGCAGGTGGGGTTCGATCTGGAGTGTTATCACTTCTTTAGTCCGCCCGTAATCCAATGGGCTATGACAATCACATGAGCAATGGCTAATGATGAAAGCGACTAAGAAAAGTTGAACGGCTGTGTAGTATCCGGCTGAGGATAGACAACACTCATTTCTTATTGACGTGTCGTTAAAGGCGACTAAGGTAAGTTGTCGTTACGCAAGCGGCCTGTCGTAAAATACCTAGCTATTCGTAAGTCATGTCAAAACATGTTTAAAACATGTTGTGCTGACCCCACTTAGAGTGGGATAAGGGTAGGAGAATGATGATAATGATGAAAAATTTGTATAAAAAAATCGTAAATTTCTCATTGAAGTGTCGTAAAAGGCGACTAAGTTAAGTTGTCATCGGGCAAGCGGCGAGTCGTAAAATACCTAGCCAAATCAATTAAAAGCAAATTTACAACATATTGTGCAACCTCACTTAGAGTGGGATAAGGGCAGGAGGAAGAAGACTATTCCAACGAGTCAATATGAAACAAGCTTTAAACTGACGCTAACTATTTAATAAACTTAACTTCGAAAATTAGCTCCCCAGACATACCCCAAAATTAGTTTCTACAAATTACTTAATGTCAAGTCAATCTATTAAGGTACAAATTGAAATTTTAAGGAGGTTAATAGGTAAGGCAATCAAAAAGCAATTAACGAATTGTAAAGCGTTGTTAGAACCCCTTCAAGGTGGACTGGTGACCTTAAAAAGGTTACAGAGAACCGCTGGATCAATGCGGCACAATGGTGTGGTGATCCATTGAAGAGACCTATGCCCAACAGTGAACTTCAATGTGTGGAAAAATAAACGAATTTAAGAATGTAAACTTCATATTTAAATCGTAAATAATTAATATGTTAATCAATAAGTGTTAATCAATAAGGAACCAGAGTGTCCGATATAGCTCAGCGTATCGCGGAGTTGAAGTGGTGTTAAGTGGGATATATAGTGCGGAGATCCGATGGACGTTGGGGTCTCAAAGTGTGGAATGGCGACCCCGCACTAGAAAGCGTATTGTCGGTACCTCCCCTATGAGATGGACTAACGAACTTAAAAAGGTCGCGGGGAGCCGCTGGGTCCAAGCGGCACAAGATCATATGGTGCGGACATCCAATGAAGAGAACTATATCCAGCAGTGGACGTCCATCAATAAAGTAGAAGATGAGTGTTTGAGCCTATAAAATCGTCAATGATATGATGATTATTAAAGCCACGACTGGTTCGGAGAACACAGTCAGATCTAGAACACAGTCGTCAAATTAAAATTGAAAAAGACGAACCTTAAACTGCCTACATCCCCACTCTGCAAAGTAAAAAAAAATTTAAGGGGAGGGGTGTAATTTTTTTTAAAAGTCCGCCGCAACATTAAATTTACCTAAGTACATTTTGTTAATTGACCTAAAGCGACCACCCAATTGAGTAAGTTTTATTTTGGAATAGAGGTAATTGTTCTAAATATGTACTAAAAAACAATATTATTAATGGGAGAAATATCAACAGTATTTGAACAAAGTCACTTCAAACGGAAAACCTGCCTTATACGACATACTGTTGTATAGTACTTATACATTCAACATTTCTCATTGTTCACTTATCCATCACTTACATTGCAAAAAAGTCATTTATAGAAAACACGAATAAAACGTTGGTTAACCAACGTTCAACAGTACACCGTTCCCTCGTATATGAAAAGTCCTTTACATTTCAAACAATCCTATATAAATAAATTGTGTTTCAATTTAGCAATCGTAATCCTTAGACACCACTTAACTCCACTAATAGATCTTCAGAAACATCTGAAGATCAATTAGTCAAAAACGTTCTATCATCAGGTACGAATTCAGATTTTATAGTGCCAACTTCGCAAGGTTAAGGTTAATTGAAGAACGCTTAATGGATTATTCGATTTCCCTACACTGAATATTCAAACCGAAATAAGTCCTTTTACGTTGAACATTTTGAATTGTTAATCCACTTAAGCAAATTAATTCAAACGAAATTAAATTTGTTCTGTTTTCAAAAGGTTTTTTTTAATACGCTTTAGCGATCGCCTGGTGTGCAGTAAAGAAACGATAGCCCTAGTAGGGTATTTCAATTGATTTTAAAAAAGGATCATTAATTTCGGATGGTTATTGGCTTCACGCTCTCCCTTTTAAAAATCTACCAAGATTTTAAAACACTACTAGATAACAAAAGTTTCAGAGTAGCTTTAGGTCTCAGATTGGTATCCACATTGGCACAGATGTCCTTGTGGAAAAGAGGCACACAGTTTTGGCATACAAGGGCTTTTATGCCATAGTAGCTCTGGACTTTTTCGTCATAGTTCAATTAATGATACCATCAGAAGTCAAGACCTGGAGCTGCGGCGGAAATGGTTGAATCTGCCAGCATTCTTGGGATCATTCCACGTGAGCATGATTTGTATGGTCCTTGCGTGAAAGTTATTTAGGATAGATATAAATTGTACATTTCAAATTCAAATTCAAATTCAAATTCAAATTCAAATTCAAATTCAAATTCAAATTCAAATTCAAATTCAAATTCAAATTCAAATTCAAATTCAAATTCAAATTCAAATTCAAATTCAAAATATTCTTTATTCACATAAACTTGTAAACAAGTGCTTTTGAATCGTCAACTCTACTGCTGGTTCGGAAAGCTATTCCTACCGAGAAGAGCCAGCAAGAAACTCGGCGGTTGCTCTTTTTAAAAAATACAATTCTTAATGCTAGTTACATTTAATTGTTTCTATCTTGTACAGGGTCGAACAATATTTATATCCACGCATTTTTATAGTCTAAATAATCCTCAACAGTATAGTAAGCTTTCTGTATCAGTTTTCTACATAAAGTGAATGTACCTAATCGAAGTGACTTTACTACTACATTTACTACACACTATTTTACCATCCATCTTTATTAATTATTAGGCTTATTAGGCTTAACGTTTAAAATCTGCTAAAATCTATCTCTCTAAAATCTTGCTCATAAGTCACAAGGTCTAACCATACCATAGAGAAAGAAGAACTATTTACTTAGAATTTTTTTACTTTTTTAAATATATTCTAATGAGCGTATTCATTAAAAATCTAAATAAGACTTTTCATTTTATAAAAGGCTTGCTGTAATGTGGCTAAAAAGCGGCTAGGCTTGACCGCACTTGCCTAAGTAGAGCCTTTTTCCTTTTGAAAGCACTAAGTCACGAGGTCCGGATACAAAATCGCCGGGATGGTATTTCGTATTTCAGCCAATTTCTTTAGAATTGATAAAGGCCTTTAAAGATTTCACAATATTACTGATATGGACTGGTGATCGCAGAAACATCGTAGAGGGTGTGAAAACAGATGAGCACAATTCTTCGCATTTACAGTTATAAAGTATTTTACTAAAATCTGTGATATTATTTTCATTTCATTGATAAAATTGTATTATTCGGCGAAGTAGAATAGACCAACCTCAATTCTTACAGAGACGTGAGAGAGTGAAAGGCGACTAAGGTAAGCTCACTCACCGTATGGTATCCGGCTGAGTAGAATAGACCATCTTTCTTACCGAGGTGTCGCAAAAGCTAACTAAAGTAAGTTGACGTCAGGCAGGCAGCCGATCTTAAAACACCTAGCTAAATCATGTGACAACATGTTTATAAAATGTCGTGTCGACCCTACTTAGAGTGGGATAAGTGTAGGAAAATGATGATGTTAGTAAAAACTTTGTATAAAAAATGTTATAAAAAATAATCGTGGGTATATCAAAATACCTTTATCATCTCTCATAAAGCTGTAATTGCTTACATAAGTTGGTAAAAGTGAATTACCAACCAAGTAAGAAAAATTACTAACTGCTTATATGAGACTTAATTCGGAGATTAATTATACTTATATTACTATCAAGATTTGAGGTATGGATTACTCCTGAGGGAATCAAACGCAGACCTTGTACCATTACTGGGCTATTTTATTGAATGTTCATAAACTAGCAAATATAAAGGTAATATAGTTGAGTTTTTTTTTATATTAAAACATTTTTTTTTATCCGGAAATACCCCTTATGGGTCCCAACGCCTGATGGGGACTAACGGCGGGTATGTCGGACTAGTGCCGATTAAAACAACCTAAGTGCTTTACCACACTACCGTTGGACTCATTGGCCCCATCCCCGCCAGCAGCAACTCTGAACCCCAGAGTGCGCCACCTCTGGGTCGGGGCCTCTCTAGAAGTTGCCCCTCCCTTTGAAAATTGATGCATTAGGAGCACTAGATGAATCGACTGCCTTGGGGACCTTTTCAGATGAGCATCCGGTAAACCATAAAAAATACGTGAAAAAAGTAAGTAAAGTACGTAAAAGTGCATATCGGTTGCAGATATAACTCAATAGAAGTATTAATAGCAACGTATGTGTTAAATTTTTGCCAACGCACTTACATCCTATTAATATGTGCTAAAAGTTGTGAGTATGGATGTATGTTTGTTACTCTTTCACGGCGAATCCACTAAACCAATATCGATGAAATTTGGCATAATTATTCCTTATACACCGGAATAACATATAGGCTATAGAAATCTATTTAATTCTAAAAGATGACATTGATTAGCGTCCATCTATTATCGACCTATCACACGACAAAAGTCCACGCGAACGAAGGGTAAAGGGTAGTATATCATAAAAACAGGTGTGGACGTTAGTATAAGAGATGTGAGATTGAATTCTTAAACGTCGAGAAAATATAAAATGAATTAAATTAATATATTTTTAATTAAATGTCATTCTTTATAGCCATGTGTCCCGAAAAGAAGTAAAAAATAACTTTTCAGACAAAGCCTGTGCCACTTAGAGAAAGCAAACTTTTAATTTATTCAATCAATCATTTTTTCTGTCTTTATAATTATTGTAATACTCCCTTATATTACTTTGTGCATGAAAAAATAGTATGTTTATTAATATAATTAATAATTATATTTAAATTACTATAGACCATCCTCATTTCTTACCGAGGTGTCGAAAAAGGCGACTAAGGTAAGTTAACCCACCGTGCGGTATCCGGTTGAGTAGAATAGACCACCCTCATTTCTTTCTGTGGTGACGTAAAATACGACTAAGGTAAGTTGACGTCTGGCAGGCAGCCGGTCGTAAAATACGAATCATGTGACAACATGTTTATAACATCTTGTCCCGAAGTTATTAGAATTTACCGTTATTTGCGTGCCTACCTACATGCCGTGTGGTATTAAGCTGTAAAATAGACCACCCTCATTTATTACCGAGGTGTCCTAAAATTTAAAAATACGACTAAGGTAAGTTGAAGTCAGGCCGGCCGTTTAAATACGTAGTCAAATCATGTGACATGTTTACAACATGTTGTTCCGACCACATTTAGAGTGGGATAAGTGCAAAGATGATGTGTGCGAACAAACATGAAGTGTTTATCTATCTATTTGTCAAAGGGACACCAACAAATGTACACACAAAACTTCCGTAATAACTATTCTAACAAATTGGCTTAAGTGTACCCCCAATTACAGGAGAAAACAACACGTTTAATTAATATTATTACAAGTGTTATAAAAAACATACAAACTTGCATAAAAAACATATAATCTTGACTTTTAAATACAGTAATTTATAGAATTAGGCGTTACTTCGCGGAGTTCCATAATACAAAAGTAATGAGAATATTATTTTGCACTGCACACATTCAGTGCTTGAATGTGTGCGGTGCTTGTGTATTGTTGTGTCATCTGTGTCGGGTAGTGCATTAGTTCTTACAAATTCTGCATTTATCAGGTATGAGAACGAATAGTACTCTCTACATTTAGCATTACATATATTATCCCGGATTATAGCAAAATAATATTCTCATTACTTTTGTTTTAAATACAGATAAGAAAAACAAAAGTAAAACTAATGTTTATATCTTCTTCTTTATTTCTTCTAATTCTTTATTTCCTAAGTATTCGACGTTTTCCAAAGCAGTGTGTCCAATGGCTGAGCAGACTTTATCAGCCAACGCCTGCGGGAATAACATTCAGGTTTACGGCGTAATTCAGCAATACCAAACTTTTGCTAACAATAATTTGTTGAGATCATTTTGTTTATTTTGACAAGAATATCTCTAACTTATTATTCGTTCCTTTTGAATTAAATGTGTTACAATGAGTACAAATCTTACATTTGTAACATTAATTTGTTTCTTTTGACATATATTTTAGACGAATACAAATGTTTTATTGAATTCTCATTCTTATATCTATACTAATATATAAAGCTGAAGAGTTTGTCTGTTTGTTTGTTTGTTTAATTTTACGTTATTAAACCGCAGTCTTGTATGAAGCTGAAAGGATTTTCAAATCCAGGCTTTTTTATCATCCAAATAATCTTCAATTTTGTAATATGCTTTACGTATAAGTACATCTCTTATACGTATCATGTGCTATCTATACTTAATATATAAAGCTGAAGAGTTTGACAAAAGTAATAATTTTTATTATTACTTTTGTATTATGGATCTCCGCAAAGTAACGCCTAATTCTATAAATTATCTGAAGAGTTTGTTTGTTTAATTGTTTGAACGTGCTTATCTCAGAAACTACTAAACCGATTTGTAAAATTCTTTCAGTGTAAGATAGTCCATTTATCGAGAAAGGCTATAAGCTATATGACATCACGCTAAGATGAATAGGAGAGGAACAGCAATAAAAAATGTTACGAAAACGACAAAATTGAAAGCTTTACTTGCGTACGCTAAGTAAACGGTGAAACTTATTCAAAAATCATGGAGTACAAAATTTTTCCCCTCTAAAAGTTCTAAACAATTTTTAAGGTTCACCCATTTTAACTATTTTTATGGTTATCAAAATTCTATATTACGGTTTTAATCTTTCCACGCGGGCGAAGCCGCTGGCGATTGCTAGTAGACTATAAAGCAGAGTAAAGTTTATCTATACTTATTACAAAACAAAGTTTCCAAAAGCTGTATGTGATTGATTCCCTCAAAATGTACTAAACATATTTTTGTGCGGTTTTTACTTAACGGTAGTGCAATTCTTCTGGAAGGTTTAAGTTTACAAAATGATTTTATTTATGTATTTTATTTGACAAGCCAACAAAATTTATGCATTAAGGTAATTAAACATAAAAACACTTATACAATAAGACACATAGCATAAACATCATATCATAACAGGCGTGTACAATTAATTTACAAACAAATATGACAAATAATAAAGCAGTTTAACACCAAACACAACGAACCAAAAATTGAAATAAAATTAATAATACTAATAAAAAAAACCTGAACTATTTAAAATTGATAGTGTTAAAAAGAAGATGACAAGAATAAAACATATATTAAAATATTAAAATAAAATAACACATGCATGTTTATGATTACCTTGACCTGATGCTGCTGCCAGGATTGGCTCCAGACCAAAGAACTCCTCAACGGTCAACAGTAGAAACATGAAATTTTGTTAGTCTTTTGTAACTTGACTTTTTAATTTTTCCATACAATCATCCTCATCTTCCTGCCCTTATCCCACTCTAAGTGGGGTCGGAACAACATTATAAACATTTTGTCACATGATTTAGCTACGTATGTTACAAACTTCAACTTACCTTAGACGTATTTACGACACCTGGGTAAAAAGGGTGGTGGTCTATTCTGCTCAACCGGATATCACTTGGTGGGTCAACTTAGCTAAGTCGCCTTTTACGAAACCTCTGTAAAAATGAAGGTGGTCTATACTTCTCTGCCGGATACTACCTATTTTAACTTAACTTTTCCATACAGATGCGATCGTAAATGCGATGAAAGTTTTTTTTTTTATTTTTGTTCTTTTTGCACTTCCGATTGGATCAACAAATCAGTTCGATTTTTGATATACAGATAGTATAAGGGAGGGAAAGGGGGATTGGATAATAAAATAACCTTTTTTTGCTCACGCAGAGATCCACGCTAATAAACTTAAAGATAAAATAAAAACAAAATTCCTTATTTAAGATTACCTTATTGTTTATCTAATGCTTAATGGTACTTAGTTTTTTATTTGTAAATGTCTAAGACTTTTAATGGACTGAAACAATAACAATGTCGAATTTGTCTTTTTTCATTTAGGTATTCATTAAGGATAACTCATTTCGAGTAACGATTTTCAGAGGTATCTATCTATATCTATTTACTATCTATTGCCAAACAAAGTCGCATAAGCTGTATGTGAAAGATTTTCTCAAAATCTAATGAATAGGTTTTGTACGGTTTTTACTAGAAAGGAGTGCAATTATTGATGAAGTTACAGGTTACTAGTAATTTTTTTAATACGGCTAAATCTATTATGATGTGTTTCACCGAAAGTAAAAGGTTGTGGAGCAACATATAAGCTTTTTTAATCTGGAATTGCGAGATCAGGATGTACTCGGAGAAAACAGTGAAACAAATTGATTTCCATGTGACCGAACCCGTGGACATAGCTAGTATATTATAAAACAAAGTCCACAAAAGCTGTCTGTCTGCATGTAATCGATTTTCTCAAAATCTTCTGAACGGGTTTAGTACAGTTTTAACTAAAAAAATTGCTAAATTAGGACAGAAAGCAAATGATATATTTGGCTGTCATACGTGATACTGTGACAGCCTAATGGTAACAAGCAGACCGAAATAGTTTATAATCCCGGGTTCGAGACCCACATTCCACTGGCGCTTTCTTGTTTTTTTTATTTCTGTTTTCATTGCATTTTTTATCTTTTAAAAAATTACCAAGCAAGGCTCGGCCACCTAGGCACTTAATATACATCGCGAAAGTTTAAAATATAAACTTATTCGTACAAGTACATAAAATGTAAAAAGTAGATCTAACATACATATTTTATCGGTTCCCGATTTAGATTGGTATATGAGTAAGGTCTGCAAGTCGAGATTAGCTTTGTCAAGTTGTAGCATCAGCGTTATATCCAATGCCATATATCGTAGATATCACATGCGGGTTTCCTATGAGCCAGCGAATTTCTAATTCGTGTTCACCTCAGCCAATATATCAAATATTTGCAAGCGTAATAATCATTTTTATAGCAAGGTAGGAACCGACATTAAGAAATATATATATATACGAAATTAGCTTATTTAAATATTAAAGATTGCTCGGTAATTTTTAAAAGATAAAAAAAATGCAATTAAAAAAAAATAAAAAAAGCGCCGGGTGACGTGTGGGAATCGAACTCAGGCTTAGAACTTTTTTGATCCGTACCAAAAAAGGCTATCATAGCATTACGTTTGACAGTCAAAAATCTCATTTACTTTCTAATTAACATTTTAGCATTATTTTCAGTGTCCGAAAACAGGGATAAAACAAAATTTTTTTTAAATGAAAGCTAGATCGATTACCCCCTACATGGTGAATTTCACGAAAGTCGTTGAAGCCGTTTCAAAAATTAAGCAAGTATGTTTTATACATATACGAGTTAACTCTTAATAAAAATTAGCGACTCTAACCGTCAGGCCACAAGTCTTGTAAAGAGTTATTTCAGAGATACAGAGGTGTATATTTGTACATTATGAAGATTTAAAATGAAATGAGAACATGATGCGATTTGTAACTTATAGGGAATCGATTAATGAAAATATACGTTAATTGGAAGTTAAAAGAAAATTTAAATATATTACGAGCATATGTATCACAATAAAAGTAATAACAAAAAAGTTTAAATACAGATGGAAAGCGAAAAGAGCGAAGAAAATGGTTCCATCATTTTATACAGTTTTGAATCGCGAATTCCATAGTTGCAATTCCATTAAAGATATTGTTTCATTTCCGAGACGGTCCAGCGAAAGGCTTTTTAAATTTAATGGCGTTGTTGCCAGTATTTAAGTAACTTCGTTTCGCTTTAAAATTGTTTTGAAAATGTTACTTAAATTTTATAAATTGAGTCGTTTTTGCATTATTATTTTGATATGATTTATGTACAAGTTTAATTATGAGCGATTTTGCAATGTTAGTACGTATTGCCATAGTATTAACTTAACTTACAAATACGTAATTTCATCTATCATCCACTTTGGAAGATCGTGTAATGTAACAGTTTCCAGCTATGTCCTCATTTATGCCTTAAAATACCAAACAGAGTTTATGAAGACTAAAAATGAAAGTGGTGACAAAACGCAACCTTGCAAGACACCAGTACTAGCTTAAGACTAGTCAGAAATTAATATTTTGGTTTGTCTTTCGTGATTTTTCGATCGCAATATTTGAAAATTTCATATAACTTGATTTCTACTAACCTAAAATTTAGTTATGAGGGAAACTCTATTTGATGGTAAAGTCCATGTGAGACTTATGAGAGCTCTTTAAATTAATCATTGGACCTAGTGACAGTAGATCCAGGCGGTATATTTGTCTATATAATTTATTTTACATTAAGTAGTTTACTTAACTGATATTTTAAATAGGAAGTCACTTTAGCAGTGGCTTATGCCTAAACCTCATCTTTTTCATAACTTCTTTTTTTTCTTTTCAATTGTGTCGCCTGGATTTATTGATTGCGTGTGATATTTTGTTCACCTGTTCACATGTTTTGGCAGACTATGTTGTGGTTATTTATCCATACTTAATATTATCTGTTTACTTGTTTTTTGTCTTCTGCGTGTGTCTTACATTTACTTCGCTATATATACATATATATTAATAAAATTTGATAGAATATTTATTTTTCAAAGGCAAACTATCTCTTAAAAAATTCCGTATTTTCTTAGGTTTAAGGAAATATTTTATTTATTCTTACTTATACATAAATGAGAATATATAAACAATAACCTTATTTTGTTATACACGAAAATATATTTATTTTAATAATTAACTTAACGAGAACAAAAACTCGAGAGCGAATAGTTTCATTTTACCAATCATTTCATTACAACAAAACTTCTGAAAGCAGAAACCTTTTATAGTACTAGCTTCAATTTTGACTAGCAACGTTGAAATGAAGTCAGATATCAAGTGAAATTCTCACGAAAAAATTCAAATACCATTTTCAGGAATGTACGCTAAAATGAAAAGTACTCGAAGGAAAATTACGTAGAACCTCTAACAGTTTGCGCGACTTTGAAACTTGTTTAATCTAACTTGTGGCATTGCTATTTTTGCTATCATGCAATTCGAGATTGCAGAATAGATTGCCTTTCATTATTTTGCATCTAAAATAGCTGTTCAAGAAAAAATATAGCATTTGGAATAAAAAATTCTGACGAATGCTAAATCATGATTTTTGCCAATACGCATTTAAGCAACGCAGTGGGTCTAAGATTCCTATTTTTTAACGTGAAGAAGACTCAGCTGAGAGTGACGTACGATTTAATCTGCGTGGACAGTAAACAGTGCTTTAGTACGCAGTTTTGTCACTTTTCACTCTTTAAACTTTCTTCATACTAAAGAATTACGCCAAACGCTTGCTCGCTTTCTTGCTCCTACAAGAAATTACAACAAATAAATATTTTCTTTAATTATATTAATAAGTATTTAAACTTTACCATGTTCTATTTTTTTTGGATCAGGTGAAGGTCCTTATCCTAGACTAAGTGGGATCGGTATATGTCTTCACCTTCCATTATCTCCTATCATTCGTCAACTCTGGTGCTCCTCCTTTTATACACATCATCTTTCACACAATCCAATCTGTTTTCGGGCTCCATCTCATCAGTCATATATCTATCCATATTTAAAACTCTTTTGGTCACATGATTTCCAACCCTTTTCATGACACAACCATACCAACTTCATACTTCTCATCTTTTATGTAATGGAAGCAACTTCTTCTTATTCTTCGTCAACCGATGGACGTCCATTGCTGGACATAGGTCTCTTCACGGGCTCTCCACACCACACGATCTTGTACCGCTTGGATCCAGCAGCTCCCTGTGATCTTTTTGAGGTCATCTGTCCACCTCGTAAGAGGTCTACTGACGTTGTATTTTCCTGTGAAAGGTCGCCAATCCAGCACTTTAGGACCCCAAAGCCCACTTCAGCTTTGCGACACAATGAGCTATATCAGTTACTCTCGTTCTTCTGCGTATCTCATCATTTCTGAATTGTTTTCCTAAAGTTACTCCAAGCATAGCTGGCTCGATTGTCCGCTGAGTGACCCTAAGCTTTCTTATAAGGCTCATAGTCGGCGACCACGTTTCGGATCAGTATGTCATCTATGGCAACACGCACTGTTCGAAGATTTTGGTCTTTTCACGCTGCAACTTAGACTTCACCTAAATGGGTCAGCTGAAAATATAAAAAAATAATTACAAACCAAACATTGTAGTGAATGAAGTAAATTGATATTGATACTGATCGTGTCACAGTTTATTCGTGCATACAAATACAGCATAAAATGTTTACTATTTACACGCTAGCGGTGAAAGGCGAAAAATTCTATTGAATCAACATTGGCTAGATTTCCCACGGGCATTCTGACTGGACGGCTGGCGAACATAACATTTACGTATGTGGACTTATTTAAAGAGAATACTTAAACAGTTTAAAATTCTTAAACCTACTAACATCATCATCGTTCTCATGCCCTTATGCCATTATATTAGATGATATGGATAGTTATTTTACTACCGGCCGCCTGATTGACGTCAATTTATCTTAATCGCCTTTAACAACATCTCGGTAAGAAATGAAGGTAGTCTATTCTATTAAGCTGAATACCACACGGCAAATCTTCATCATACTCCTTCCCTTATCCCTCTCTAAGTGGGGTCGGCACAACATGTTTATTTGCTTTCTGTATCTCCTATGGTTCATTTTAAGCAATTTAATTTATGTACATATATATTAAGAATTATAAAACGATAGGTGATGTATATAATAGAAAAAATGTAGGAACCGACATGAGCTTGCGGCGCCTGCTTTGCACCTTGCAAAAGTACGTAAGTCATTTGTGGGTTTGGGTATAAGATTCTATAATAAAATTCTCAGTTTTACCATTGTCATCACAGTAATTTAAAAACACTATTAATAAAAGGCTAATACAGAAAGCCTACTATACTCTTGAGGATATCTTCGAACCTGTACAAGACAGTAATGTAAGAAATATATTTTTAAAAGAGCAACCGCCCAGTTTCTTGCTGGCTCTTTTCGGTAGGTACACTTTTCCAAACCAGCAGTATTGTTGACGGTTCACTTGTTTACAAGTTTATTTGGATAAAGAATGTTTTAAATTTGAATTTATTTAGAAAACATATACATTGTATATTTTTAAGAATTCTCCTTGCTCTTTCATTTATCCTTAATATTGCCATCACTTGAATTTGCATGTCTGGCCCAACGCCAAGGTTCTGTATCGTTCAGTTCGCTTCACATTTTCAATTCGCAACAAGACAAAGTTGGTATTGCGTTTGACACAAACATTTGCATACGGTTCGCGCCTGGAATGTAATTTATCGGCTTACTTTTCAACGCACTGAGCATATTAATTGTTTTTAATTGTACCAGATAACGTCGTTTTCATTTTAATTGGCTTTGTATGCCTACTTAGTTAATTTATTGCAAACGATTCTTTAAATGTTCGAAGTAATTATATTATACTTTTTGCTATACATACTAATATTAGAACAAGACCTCTGTTTATAATAAGACTGTCTGTCCATCTGTCTCAATTTCTATCCGTCTGTTTGATCTCCTTTAAGCTTAAATTTCTGAACAAATAGTGATCAAATTTGGTACAATTAAAGCTAACAAAAAGATTAAAAATTCCGGTTATTCCGGATAATCGAAAATCGTGACATAATTCGCATGCTTAGTATTAAAGTGACCTAACTCAAAAGTAGGCTTCATTGAGTTAAATACATTGTAATCCTTATTTCAATGTCATCTATGATAACAAGCTATTAAGCTATTAAAAAAAAGTATAACTACTGTTTAACACTCCCAAGGTTACACTACGCTTTATTGCAATAGCGCGCGAATTGCAATTTCACTAAATATTTAAAACTTTTTATTAAAATTAACTTCATAACAAACCTCAGACATCAGCTATTGTAACCTCTTATATTTAATTTTAATAAGACCATAAATTAATAAAAAAAACTAAATATATTTAATTCTAAATTCGGATTGTGCCCGAAGAAAAATGTGTGATGAAAAAGTGATTTTTATATTATATGCTAGTTAAAATAACTCTATCAAATTAGTTGTGATAGAGTAAAAAACTAACACTGACTGTCATGTTCATAATATTAAGATGGAATTCAAGATATTATATAATCTAGAGAGTTCAAGAACGTAATATAATAGTTATTTTGTCACAGAGACACATTCGTCAGGATGGCCGAGCGGTCTAAGGCGCTGCGTTCAGGTCGCAGTCCACTTCTGTGGGCGTGGGTTCGAATCCCACTTCTGACATTTCATTTTTACAATTAAAATTTTTGCACACAACAAGGAAGCTATGGCAAATATGAATTAAAATATTGAACATTTTTAAGGTAAACGAAGTACATTTTTTTTACAAAAAGCACTTTAAAAAAACCATCATAATTATTCTCCTGCCCTTATCCCACTCTAAGTGGGGTCGGCTCAACATATTATAAACATGTTGACATATGATTTAGCTACGTATTTTACGACCGACTTGCCTGAAGTCAACGAACCGTAGTCGCATTTTACGACACCTCGGTAAAAAATAAGGTTGGTCTATTCTACTCAGTCGGATACCACACGGCGGGTTAACTGACCTTAGTCGCCTTTTACAACACCTCAGTAAGAAATAAGATTGGATTTTCTACTCTGTCGGATACCACAAGGCAGTATCTTTTTTTATAAGAAAAGCAAGTGGCAGTTACATTAAAACATTAGATTAAACTAAATACATAATAAAAATTAAATGCACTGTCTTTAGATGCCAAAGCATACACATCATTATATAAGGACAATAATTAACTATACTAAACTAAATGTAACACTAAAAAATTATAATATAATTTTGAAATGGACGATATAATTTTGACCGTTAGTAAAGTCTTGATTTACATAAAATCCCTCCTAACCAACTATAAGTCCTTCAAATAACCTTTTACTTAAACTTCATGAAGAATCTTAAAAGCTCGAGCAGCCTTTCCTTTAGTGTATTTACAGAACAAAAGGGTAAATAATAATGGATCATAGCTATAATGCAAACATCTTATGAAACTGGTCCATTACTGGCAAAATTTATTATAAATTTTTGTCCGTGACTACGTATAACGGCGATATTGACAACGCGATCAAAAAAAAATGGCAGTGGGGTCGGCAAAACATGTTTTAAACATGTTGTCACATGACTTGGCTAGGATTTTTACTACCGGCCGCATGCCTGACATTAACTTACCGTATTGTTATTGATGATGATGTGATTGATGTTGATGAACTTACCTTAGTAAGTTATCAGTTAAGAAATGATGGTGGTCTATTCTACTCAGCCGGATACCACACTGCGGGTATACATAACGTCTAAAGGTACTTATTAATAAAAAGTCCTTAAAAGCTGTTAGTCTTTATGTGATTGATTTTCTCAAAATCTACTGAACCGATTTTTGTACGGTTTTTACTAAAAGGTAGTAAATTTTCCTAAAAGTTTTAAATTACTATTACATTATGGTTTTATATAAATTGTAGAGGTTACGCAGTTGTAAAAAAATCTACCCTACTGGGAGCTTTAGTCACATGGGCCGCGTTAACCAACAGAGATGCACTAAAGTAATGTACTAGAGAATTGTAGATCTATGTAAATACTACAACAAAATCTACGACAGTTTGTCTCTATCTCGTATAGTTAACTCATAATAAATACTTTTATGTTCAAATATCAATAATTAAATGTACTGATTTCCACGCGGATAAAGGCGCAGGCACAGCTAGTATTGTATAGGTATATAAAGAGGAACCTAGTTTACATAACTAAGTATTTATAAGTAAAATTTTAGAAGAATAATCGAGAAATCTAACAATTTAAACGAAATAAAATATTTCAGGTGATAAATTCAAAAGAATATTTCAGGTCAAGTCTACACTTTACCCCTTTGAAATCCCTTGAAAAAAATTCATATTTTACGTGAAATTTTTGGAAAGAAGCTATTTCAGTTGAGATTTCAATCAAAAGAATCTATTTGATTAAACAAATTAATGTAAAATTCAGTCGAATAAAAGTGAAATCTGATGGAGATTCATATGAAAGAATTAATTCCAATAGAAATTCGACCAAGATATTATGTCTAGTAATTAAATCAAAAGAAGGTATTTAAGGATAGAAATCAGCTATTTTAGATATTTATTCAGTTAAGTTAAGAATGCCAGGAAAGATGAGAAGCTCTCATAAAAAATTCTCTTCTAAAAAGCTCAGATAAATTATTTAATTTAAAATAGTTCTATAGCTTTTGCAAAATAAAATAACACGCCAACAATAAAACACCGCCGACAATATAATAACACCTAATTTAATAAAAGCTATCTATCGCTTTAAAGTTATAATTTAATTTATATATAAAACCGTAACATTTCTTTCTAATCATTATTATAACTTTCATAAAGAATAATATATTTTAAACTTTTTATTTTCGTTTTTATTGAGTTATCAAATTAGAAAAACCCTCGGAAAATCTTTGTATAACTTTCGAAGCGAATTAAATGAACTTTGTTAGGTTTGTTTTTCGCCAACTTTTGCTTTACAGTATATGGAATTAAATTAAAAATTCATGTTGTACTACATTTGAGATTACGTGTTAATAAGAAACATAATCCATTTTATAAAATTATACTAAACTGAAATCTCTGCAGGTAAATTTTGTTTATACTCCATTAAATTTTTTTTTTATAATGAATAGTGTTATTATATATTAAGAGGCGACTAAGGTAAGCCGACTCGCCGTGTGGTATCCGTTTAGTAGAATAGACCACTCTCTTTCTTACCGAGGTCTCGTAAAATAAGACTAAGGTAAGTTGACTTCCGGCAGGCGGCCGGACGTAAAATCACAGCCAAATCATGTGACAGCGTGTTTATAACATGTTGTGCCGACCCCACTTAGAGTGGGATAAGGGCAGAAGGATGATGATGAAAGAATATTATTATTATTTAAAAAAAATTAGAATTATTAAAAAAAATTTTTTGAAATGAGAAAAATCAATTATTTATCAATCGATTTTTTCCACTCCAGACTAGTTAAGTTAATAAATTAATGTATTTTATGTTCAAATTTAACTTTACTAAAATTAAGCTTACAAAAAAAAACATTGAAAGTTGCTATATTTTACAAACCGGTCTTTTGGGAAATTAATTCTTAAATTTTAAGGACGAATTAATCAGGCAGTACAAATAAAATACCCCTTGAATGGAAAATTGTTCGTACATTTTAGTCTCAGTTTGTGAAGTGATTACAAATTGTATTATTATTTCTATTAAACAGTTTGTTTTACCAATTTATCCCACAGCTGGGTTCCTCTTCTTTCCGTTTTAGGAAAGAAGGGTTGGAGCACACATATCCCCAGATTTTCTAAAAACACAAGTTTCCTCATGTTTTTCTTCACCGAAAAGCGCGTGTATATAACACAAGTTTTAATAGAAAAACTAATAAGTGCCTGCCCGGAGTTTGAACTAGTGACCCCTCAAAAGAGACTCACCGTCTCACTGGGCTATCACAACTTCTGTGATAGCCCAGTGGTGAGAGCGGTGAGCATTCGGAGAATTAAGGTAAGACGCTTAATTGTAAATCATCATCTTCCTGCCCTTATCCCACTCTAAGTGGGGTCGGCACAACATGTTATAAACATGTTGTCTCATGATTTGGCTACGTATTTTACGACCGGCCGCCTGCCTGACGTCAACTTATCTGAGTCGTATTTTACGACACCTCGATAAGAAAGCGGATGCTCTATTCTACTTAACCGGATACCACACGGTGAGTCAACTTACCTTAGTCGCCTTTTACGACACCTCGGTAAGAAATGAGGGTTATTATCGACAATTATCAATTAGACACATAAGTTTTTATAGAAAACCTTATTAGTGCCTACCCGGGGTTTCAAATTCAATATTTTCTTTATTCAAATAAACTTGTAAACAAGTACTTTTGAATCGTCAACTCTACTGCTAGTTCGGAAAGCTGTTCCTACCGAGAAGAGCCAGCAAGAAACTCGGCTGTTGCTCTTTTCAACATAATACTTATAACTAGTTTCATTAAGTCATTACTATCTTATACAGGGTCGGACAGTAGCTATATCCTCGCATTTTTATCGTCCAAATAATCCTCAATAGTATAGTCGTCTTTGTATCAGCCTCTCTTTAATAGTGTTTTTAACTGCTATAATGGCAAAGCTAAAATTGATTGCGGCCCCCTCAAAAGATTCGCGAGGTCTCACCGCTGGGCTATCATAGCAGAGTATAAACTTATATATATTTCACCCGTTGTTAGAACTAAAAGAATAAGAAAAATACAAGTTAGATTAAACAAGTTTTAAAAGTCGCGGTAACTGTTAAAGGTTGTACGCATTTTTCAGATACTATTCGTTTTGGACATTCTTTTAAATAAAAGTTAGGGTTTGTTTTTCGTGAAAATTGTATTTGCTATAAAGTTATTTTGGTATGAAGTGCTCGCTTTTACTTGGCGTAGTTGTGACGATTATATTAATGCGGTTCAAGCGAAAAGGATACATGTTTTGTGTTATAGAGAGAGATCCCGTGAGCGTCAGACCTTCGTCATTTTATAAAAGCTGAAACTTTATCAGTGCATGCTCCCAACACAGGTAAGAACGATGGTAGATTATGAAATTTGGATCATAGTGGCTTTGGGAGATACGAGGTACTCAAGGTTGCAAAATTCCGAATTAATTTCGTCATAGTATAAAGCTTGATCTTTTGATATTACCTTTAGAATAATATTATTCTAAAGGTAATATCAGAAGAATAATATTATTCTAAAGGTAATATCAAAAGATCAAGTTTTATACTATGACGAAATTAATTCGGAGTTTTGCAACCTTGAATACCTCGTATCTCCCAAAGCCACTATGATCCAAATTCCATAATCTACCATCGTTCTTACCTGTGTTGGGAGCATGCACTGACAAAGTTTCAGCTTCTATAAAATGACGAAGGTCTGGCGCTCACGGGATCTTGGGCCAATATTTAATATTGAAATATCGAGCTTATCAGGCTGTCGTAAAAGGTAACTAAGGTAAGTTGACGTCAGGAATTTGAAAAATTTTGTGCCTAACACATTCAGAGTGCGATAGGTCAGGAAGATTATAAATTATTGAGATGAAAAGGATAACCCGTCTGGTGTTTATTTATATACAACATACGTTCATATGGGTAGTTGACGACCAATCACTATGCTCTTGGGAAATCAATCCACTGTTGACTCAACATAATTTTTTGCTTTCCTATCCTTTTGCGGATGAAACAATAAATACATTGAAATAAATTTCACATTAAAGACACCCATAACTTGAAAGCGCAAGAACAACATTAGTTTTTTTAATAGTTCATAGCTTGATGTCATAGATGGCATTGAAATAAGGATAATAATGCATCTAACTCAATTGGGCTTGATTTTGAATTAGGTCACTTTAATACTAAGCGATATAATAATAAATATGGGACACTTACATACTTGTCCATTCCCAAAGTCAGCAACTTAATACTTAAATTATGGGTTACAGACAACTGGTAATTATATACATATATAATTTTAAATACATACTTAAAAACAACCAAACTTGAAGTACCAACATATTATTTATAGAAAATGATGGCTCTTGGCGGGAATCGAACCTGCGACCGCGGAGCTGTGGGCAGAGTCACTGCCAACTGCACCAACGGGCTAGTTATTATAACAAGATCTTTTTTATAAAATTCTTATTTTTGTGAGTTATAATAGATGACCTTAATTCTCTAATAGATTCTTCAGTGAAGCACTTACTTGAATATTATCAGAAAACCTTAAGGCCTAATGTACTTTATTTTGCCCACTCACAGGAACAAAAGGCTTAACAACAATAGAGCTCCTATTGTGTGGGAAAAATCTCTTTCTGGAACATCAACAGGCATTAGACAAAAATAGGTTCGAGTAGACTGTAGACTTCTTTATTAAAAATATCTGGGTACTGAGCTCTGTAATTTTTTACAAAATAAAAAAGAAACAAAAGTAATAATAAAATTATTTTGCTATAATCCGCGATGAAGTAAAATAGAAAATATATATAATGCTAAATGTAGATTGGACAATCGGTTATCATACCTGATACATGCAGGAGTCGTAAAAAACACATGCTCAAACCTCCACCACCGCCACCACGACCAAAATCGAGTCTATCTCCTGAAGATGCTTCGGTTGCGGGGCGAAACGATTGTTGAGTTTGTGATAGTGAACGTATATAGTGCTTGTGTATCGTGGTGGCGGTGGTGGAGGTTTGTGCATGTGTTTGTTACGACTCCTGCATGTATCAGGTATGATAACCGATTGTCCACTCTACATTTAGCATTATATATATTTTCTATTTTACTTCATCGCGGATTATAGCAAAATAATTTTATTATTACTTTTGTACTAAGCGATATAATAATAAATATGTGACACTTACATACTTGTCCATTCGCAAAGTCAGCAACTTAATACTTAAATTATGGGTTACAGACAACTGGTAATTATATAATATAATTTTAAATACATACTTAAATACACCCAAACTTGAAGTAGCAACATATTATTTATAGAAAATGATGGCCCTTGGCGGGAATCGAACCTGCGACCGCGGAGCTGAGGGCAGAGTCACTGCCAACTGCACCAACGGGCTAGTTATTATAACAAGATCTTTTTTATAAAATTCTTATTTTTGTGAGTTATAATAGATGGCCTTAATTCTCTAATAGATCCTTCAGTGAAGCACTTACTTGAATATTATCAGAAAACCTTATAGCCTAATGTACTTTATTTTGCCCACTCACAGGAACAAAAGGCTTAACAACAATAGAGCTCCTATTGTGTGGGAAAAATCTCTTTCTGGAACATCAACAGGCATTAGACAAAAATAGGTTCGAGTAGACTGTAGACTTCTTTATTAAAAATATCTGGGTACTGAGCTCTGTAATTTTTTACAAAATAAAAAAAGGAGTCGTAAAAAACACATGCACAAACCTCCACCACCGCCACCACGACCAAAATCGCAAAGACTTTGCGATTTTGGTCGTGGAGTCTATCTCCTGAAGATGCTTCGGTTGCGGGGCGAAACGATTGTTGAGTTTGTGATAATGAACGTATATAGTGCTTGTGTATTGTGGTGGCGGTGGTGGAGGTTTGTGCATGTGTTTTTTACGACTCCTGCATGTATCAGGTATGATAACCGATTGTCCACTCCACATTTAGCATTATATATATTTTCTATTTTACTTCATCGCGGATTATAGCAAAATAATTTTATTATTAGTTTTGTATTATGGATCTCCGCAAAGTAACGCCTAATTCTATAAATTATTTAAAAAAAGAAACTTCAAAAAAAAAAGAAAAAATAATAGGGTTCGATCCTTGGTAGTTTCATTTCTCGCTAGCACCCGTTCTCCGAATAAGCTACGCTGACTTGACAGTAAATGGCAAAAATTCAATTCAATATACATTTTAGTATATTTAATGCCCAAAAACAGGTATAAAATGATTTTTTTAAAAATAAAACCTAGCTAGATCAATTATTC
Organism: Morpho helenor; assembly: GCA_029227775.1. NCBI lineage: Eukaryota > Metazoa > Arthropoda > Insecta > Lepidoptera > Nymphalidae > Morpho > Morpho helenor. Next base: position 11,861,318 of record JARGCU010000006.1, read on the forward strand.
CCCCAAAACATGCTGAATTTTAAGAAAATCGTTGAAGCCGTTTCCGAAAAATATATTTATACATACAAGATAAACTCATTTAAATATAAAAGAAAGATTTTTCATTTCAATTGAATTTGAACGATAAATGTCTAAAAATTTAAATTCAACAAACAAACCTTTATCAATTGGTATTGATAAACCATTTGCACTTCTAAGGGGAGCATTCGATTCCGATCTTCCTAATTTGGGACATCGTAATGTCTGGCAAGCGGATTTATTTTAGGGTACCGCAATAAAAATTTCAACGTGTTGCCGAGATTGTGCAAATATTTTTCTTTATAATCAATCATCCTCCTGCCCTTATCCCACCCTAAGTGGGGTCGGCACAACATGTTATAAACACGCTGTTACATGATTTGGCTGCGTTTTTACGACCGGCCGCCTGCCTGACGTCAACTTACCTCTGTCGTATTTTACGACACCTCGGTAAGAATGAGGGTGGTCTATTCTACTAAACCGGATACCACACGGTGGGTCAACTTACCTTAGTCGCCTTTTACGACACCTCGGTAAGAAATGAGGTTGGTCTATTCTACTCAGCCGGATACCAAACGGCGGGTCGACTTACCTTAGTCGCCTTTTACGACACCTCGGTAAGAAAAGAGGGTGGTACTATTCTATTCAGCCGGATACCACACGGCGTTTTTCTTTATAATCAAATGAAACAAAAATTTACTTAAAATAACTAGCCAAAACATGTAACATCATACTCCCTTAACCCACTCTAAGTGGAGTTGGAACAACATGTTGTCACATAATTTGGCTACGTATTTTACGACCGACCGCCTGCCTGACGTTAACTTACCTTAGTCGGCTTTTACGACACCTAAGTAAGAAATGTGGGTGGTCTATTCTACTCAGCTGGATTCCGATTATGCTTGGTAATTATTTTGCTTTATAAATTATTCCTAACATATAAGTCAATAGTAATATTATTGATCAATTATAGTAGTAATTACAAGGAATCATTAAATAAAAAGAGTATTTGAAAAATTTAATTCCAGCCCAAAATTTGTAAAATGGGCTAAACTTTTAAACTTTTGAAAGAATTACTATTTAGCACATTATTGAATACTAGCTTATGCTCGCGACTTCATTCGCGTGGACTTATGTCGTGTGACAGGTCGATAATATATGACGCGTTTCAATGTCATTCCTGTAGAATTCACAGGATTTCTATAACCTATGTCATTCCAGTATATAAGGAACATTTGTGCTTAATTTCATCGATATTGTTTCAGCGGATAGGTTTTACTGAGATTTGTAAGCTTACAGTTTAGCATGACAGCTTTAATTTTTACTATAAAATGCTAGAATAATACACCTCTACCTTTTTTAAGTCAGAGACTTTGAGATAAAGTCAGTGGTGTCTGGATTTTTAGCGAATATTTCACTATTTAATCATTCTCCTGCCCTTATCCCATTCTAAGTGAGGTCGGCACAACACGTTTAGGATTAGAATTAAAAAAGCGTTTGTGTAGAATCATTTGTTGAGTTGACTACTCAACCTTAACTACTTTTACTTTCGAGCTTATCTTGCGGTACAGCTGCCTTTCTCATTAATCAACGTCCAAACCCCCGGGACCCTCAAAAATTCGACATTCCTGAGCATTGTTCGGAATTTCACCCCGCTACGTTCGAGTCACGGTACGAAATACTCTTGAAATAGATTAAGTTTGTTTATCCCATGAAATATAACGGAATCGGAAATAGACAATTGACATTTGTTTTATAAATTATATTGTTGCTACGGAAATGAGGTTTGTACCATAGCGTTGCTTTGCGATTTTGTCGTGGAGTCTATCTCCTGACGATGCTTCGGTTACAGGACGAAACAATTGTTGAGGTGGTGAATGTGTGCAGTGCTTGTGTTGTATTATCGGTATCGGTTAGTGCATGAGTTTTTAGAAATTCTGCATATGTGAGGTATGAGAACGAATAGTACACTCTACATTTAGCATTACATATATTTTCTCTTGTATTATATTAAAATAATATTTCGTGATAACGTCGTGTAAAGCGCTCATGAATAAGAGCCCCGGATGGGTTCGAAACTAGTCGGGCTAACCCGATAGAATAAGACGTGAGTATAGCCGGTTCTATACATTAACTAATAATATTCCCATTAGTTTTGTATCATGGAGCTCCGCAAAGTAACGCCTAATTCTATAAATTAACCATAGAGTTATTATACTTAGAGTAGGACAGCCATGGGTAGGCCTGTAGGTAAGAGTGTCACAATAAATAATGAAAGAGAAGATGAAGTATACACTTCATCTTTGTCTAATCACATATAAAATACTAGCAATAGCAAATGGCTCAGCCCGCGTGGAAAGATTAAATCACTAATATAGTCCCTATTATAGTCTTTTGATAACCCTAAAAATGGTTAAAGTGGGTTAACCTTAAAAGCTAGACATATGCTGTCGCGGACTTTTATTTAGAATTTTTAGAGGGTAACAATTTTATAATACATAATTTCTCAATAACTATCACCGTTTACTCAGCGCACGCAAGGCAGCTTTAAATTTTGCCGTTTTCGTACTATTTTTTTGCTGCTCCTCTCCTGTTCACCTAAGCGTGATGAAATATAAATAACTTAAGCATAAAGTTTTTAAAGAAAATTCTTAAGAGCCTTCGACGCCCGTGGTTGCAATTTCCACTAATTGTCTAAATGTAGGTAAACATAATTCTTTTTAATATATTTTGGGTAAATTACGCCGTGTGGTATCCGGCGGAATAGAATAGTATCACCCTCATTTCTTACCGAGGTGTCGTAAAAGGCGACTAAGATAAGTCGACCCGCCGTGTGGTTTTCGGCTGAGTAGAATAGGCCACCCTCATTTCTTACCGAGGTGTCGTAAAAGGCGACTAAGGTAAGTCGACTCACCGTGTGGTATCCGGTTTAGTAGAATAGACCACCCTCTTTCTTACTGAGGTGTCGTAAAATACGACTGAGGTAAGTTGACGTCAGGCAGGCAGGCCGGTCGTAAAAACGCAGCCAAATCATGTGACAGCATGTTTATAACATGTTGTGCCGACCCCACTTAGAGTGGGATAAGGGCAGGAATCTTTTAGGTCAATTAAGTTAAAGCTCACATGACGATATATAAGTAAATAACTGAAGCACAAAGTTTTTAAAGAAAATTCTTAAGCACCTTCGACGTCCGTGACTGCAATTTGCACTAATTGTCTAAATGTTTGAAAGCTGGTATACAATTTTAATATTTACTCGTTCCATCACAAAAACGGGGTGCTTCAAACGAATTTATTAAGAGTCATCAAACAGGGATTCCGAACTTTACAGGCAGCCTTTTGAAGCTCGCAGAAATGAATAATCCTTTCAAATTTGACTCCGTTCTTTGTCCCGACAATAGACTCCATCAAGAATAACGATGGCCTAAAACAATATAAGCCATTTGCCTGGTGCGAGATTGGAGATTAATGACAAGTTCGCGAATTAAATTGATTGACGAACCTTCACTTAATACTGCGTAAATATTTTTGAGAACAAAAAATTGTATTACATAAAGAGTCATACGACATCATTTTCCTGCCCTTATCCCACTCTGAGCATCGGCACAACATGTTACAAACATATTGTTACATGATTTGGCTGCGTTTTTACGACCGGCCTGCCTGACGTCACCTTACCTTAGTCGTATTTAACGACACCTCGGTAAGAAACAGGGTGATCTATTTTACTCAACCGCATACCACACGGCGGGTCGACTTCTCTTAGTCACCTTTTACGACACTCCGGTAGGCACAGGCCATTATACTCAACCGTATACCATACGGTGGGTCAGCTTACTTTAGTCACCTTTTACGACACCGCGGTAAGAAAGGAACGTGGTCTATTCTATCAACCAAATACCACACGGCGTGTCGACTTATCTTAGTCGCCTTTTACGACACCTCGGTAAGAAATGCGAGTGGTTTATTCTACTCAGCCGACTCACATGACATAAAAAAGAGCCATACGTGGAATTTATAATTTAAGTCCGCGTGATTCCATGAGATAGAAGCTTGAGGAAATAGGTATACTTACATTAGCTTCACAGTATATTTTAAGCAATTTAAATTATGTGCAAATAATTTTTTTTTTTAACTATAGGTGATATATATAATAGGCAAAGAAGGAACTGACAAGCTTGCGGCCCCTGCTTTGCGCCTTGCAAAAGTACGTAGGTACTCACATGCATGCATGACTGTACGCACAGATGCATGCACCCATGCACATACGTCATTAAGTGCTGATCTAAACACCAGAAATTCCATGTTCAAATAAAATAAGGGCATTAGTAACTGATCATGTACTAGTAGTTGACCGTTTTGTATGAAATTCTAAATAATAAGCGTTTTGTTTGTTGTAGCTAATAAAAAATAATAATTAATAATATTAAATTTTATATATGTCAATTTTATTATAGAACTCATAAAACTATTTAATATATACTATGTACTATTTACTAACTAAACTATTTTAAAAAGACAAGCATTAATAAAAAGAAACTTAAAACAAATTAAAACTAACTAAATAATAACTAAAAAATAAAAAATATAAATATATTTACATTAAATCGAAACCATCGATTCCATTGCAATGGGGTAAAGTTCCTAAAATACTGGCAGCGTTACCCCTTTGTATGGCCAAACTTATTCGTTGGCCAAGGTAGCTGCCAGCTCTCGGGTCCCCGGTACGCTCTACGAGCCTTCTAGCGAGCTCGTTGAAGAAGTATGAGCGTCCGGGCCCCATGGACCTAAGGTCTGTACACCAAAAGGCACAAAAATATATTAAACAATGGGCTACAGTTCTAAGCTTTCGGCAGTTGTTAATAGATGGCAACAGGTAATTACAAATTTATTTTTTACTAGCTACAATAAACAAAACGCATATTATTTAGAATTTCATACAACACGGTCAACTACTAGTGCACTTATATATGTAATGAAACGAAGAATATTGTGATGCTACGGGTATATCAAAAAGGATTGCCTTTGAAGATTCGTTAGCCATCGGGATATAAAAGAGCTATCACTCGTTTTATAAAGGTACGGATAGAGGTATAGCGTTGGATTCGATAAAACAAGCTGCCTAACGAAACATAAAATAGGGGAACGTAAAAAGGTGTACAGCTTTACGATTTCAATTAAGATAGAACGATGGATCGGACGTATCAGGACATCAAAGGATTTAGCTCTTGACAAGTACCACGAATACGTTTGTTGGATCCTTTTTAAGTTTTTTTATCTCTATATTCAGTAGTGAGTGAAGTTTCTGAATAGAAACCATACTAATGTTAAATAAAATAATCTGTATTCAAATAAGCGTTTTCAAGCACTCTTCAATCTTCAAAGATAAATATGCTTAATGAGACTACAACTGGGCGTTCAGTCTTTTAAACATTTTCAATTTTAAATTCAAATTCAAATTCAAAATATTCTTTATTCAAATAAACTTGTAAACAAGTGCTTTTGAATCGTCAACTCTACTGCTGGTTCGGAAAGCTGTTCCTACCGAGAAGAGCCAGCAAGAAACTCGGCGGTTACTCTTTTAAAAATACATTATTAAACCGCAGTCTCATATGTAGCTGAAAGGATTTTCAAATCTAGACATTTTTAATCCAAATAATCTTCAATTTTATAATATGCTTTAAGTATAAGCACAGTATGGTATAGTATTCATAAAAGTGCCATTACCTGACGTCGACTTATCTCAGTCGCCTTTTACGACACCTCCGTGAGAAATAAGGGCGGTCTACTACTAAGCCGAATATCACACGGTCAACTCGCCTTAGTCGCCTTTTACGACACCTTGGTAAGAAATTAGGGAGGTCTATTCTACTGAGCCGGACACCAAACGGCGGGTCAACTTACCTTAGCCGCCTTTTACGACACCTTGGTAAGAAATTAGGGTGGTCTATTCTACTGAGCTGGATACTACACGGTGGGTCATCTTACCTTTGTCGCCTTTTACAAAACCACGGTAAGAAAAGAAAGCGGTCTATTCTATTGAGCCGGATGATACACCGTGGGTCAACTTACCTTATTCGCCTTTTACGACACCTCGGTAAGAAATGAGGTTGGTCTATTCTACTCAGCCGGGTACCACGTGGTGGGTCATTTCAATACTTAACGTGCTATATAAAGTTTACATATCTACGTATAGTTGTATAAGTACTGAGGTTTGTTCAACGTAACGCAACAATCTGTTGTCGCCTATGTCTTTCTCTTTGTATTTTATAGCAACACCGTCATGAAACGAGTATCGCGTCCGTTTGACTAAAATAGTGGCAACACTGTGTCGTGTTGTTTCCGGTAGTCTTTCTATATATTGCTAAAACGTTTCAGTTGCATGCAGTCTTTATTCGTCGTTCAAGAGAAGTGCATCTCGGAACGGGAATTGTGGTATTCTATTATATCGTGTTATTGTATATAGTGTGTGCTAACAAATTCGTTATGAGCACCTAAAGAACAAACCCGCTATATCAACATTATAACATGCAAATTTACTATATTCGCAAATAATATCATCGGGACCGATCCGCGTTTGACAAGGGTCAAATATTCACGTATCATATTTCCACACTTTTTTTCGCCGAGCCCTTTGTGACGCTAGCCTCCATATATTACACGGCCTGAATTCGTAAAGGGTTCATTCGGTAATGAACCGGCCGTCAAGGCGTGATAAATTGACGCTGAGGTGTCCTATCTCAGGTATGTCGCAACTGAAATGATTATTGACAGGTGACGTTGCGTGGGAACGAGGTCCCTTGTGTAATATACCTTCAACGACGTGGTTAAAATCCAAATATCGACTGGTTCGTTGGCGCAGCTGACAGTGAACCTGTTCTGCTAACTAGTTTTTTTATATGTGGTGTAGAATTAAACAAAATTCGATGTATAATTCAAATTCAAATAATTCTTTATTCAAATTGGCTTTTACAAGCACTTTCGAATCGTCAAATTACAATGAAGCTACGACTGGTTAGGAAAAGTGCTCTTACCGAGAAGAACCAGCAAGAAACTCGGCGGTCACTCTTTTCAAAATTAAGGATTACAATAATGTCTTAATTAATTAAGAACAAATTAAAAAATTTACAATATAATCTAGTATTCGGCACAATATATCTATTCTCCTCTATCGTTCGTCAATTCTGGTGCTATTCCTGCTATATGCATATAACACTATTTATTTATATTTATATATCGGTTGGTTACTTCCGAGATAAAAGCCTATTCACTCAACTGTAATCCAATTTCCGTACCAAAAATCACATAAATCAGTTAACCTCTCCACTCAGAGGAATTCGCGGAAAGAAGCTAGTGTTATATATTTACATCCGGTACTATAAACACCGCAAATGACGCAGTGTTTGTTCCCATTACACATCCGTCTAAAAATTTCGTTAAACTATACTATCAAAAGTATATATGGAGAATTTTTTTATCGTACTTTTGGTGTAAGTTAGCCTTGAGGTATCTGGCTGATTAGAATAGACCACCCTTGTTTCTTAGCGAGGTGTCGTAAAAGTCGACTAAGCTAACTTGATTCGCCGTGTGGTATACAACTGAGTAGAATAGACCACCCTCATTTCTTACCGAGGTGTCGTAAAAAGCGAATAGGGTAAGTTCACCCGCCGTGGAGTATCCGGCGGAGTAAAATAGATCACCCTCTTCCTCACCGAGGTATCGCAAAAGGAGACTAAGTTAAGTTGACGTCAGGCAGACGGCCGGTCTTAAAATCCAACTCTACTTAGAGTGGGATTATGGCAGGAGTATAAGGAGAATAATGATGACTTTTGGTGTAAGTTCAGTGACGGAATTAAATATATATATTTATTAATACTTTGAGTGACGCATATGGGTATTCAAATGTTATTTGTACGACGCTACATTTCCTCATACAAAATAAATGACGATTAATGACGTTCTGCTTTTGATACACGCAAAAAAAACTAACGCGCTCTATCAGGCCAAAAATATAAAGTAATACGGCACAATGACGTAGTTTAAAGGAATTGGTACAAATTTCAGCCGTTTATGCACGTTTGTTTTGCCGACGTGTATAAGCTTTTTGTTAATTAGCGTTTATCAAATGTGGCAACGGAAATACTAATGAAAGATTAATATTAATTTCTTTCAAAAATTTTTATTTAAGATTACTTACTTTTGTTTGGAGCTAAGCAAAAGCCGCAAGCTTTATTTATTTCTTTTTTAAATCCTTAATAATATTAAATTATTCTCGTCTTTATAATACACTAGCCATGTTAGCAGCTTCGCCCGCATGGAATCAGTGTATCATAATTTTTATCCCGCATTGAAATTTTGAACATAAAAGTAGTTATCGTGAGTTAATCATAACAGATTTTTGAATAACTTTCACCGTTCACTTAGCGCACGCAACTAAAAGCTTTAAATTTTTGCCGTTTACGCAATATTTCTTATAGCTGCTCTTCTATTAATCTTAACGTGATTTTATATAGTATATAGCCTTGCTCGATATATAGACTATCTTACACTCAAAGAATTTTTTTAAATCAGTCCAGTAGTTCCTTAGATTAGCGCGTTCAAACAATCAAACAATTAAACAAACTCTTCATCTTTTTGTATTTGTATAGATTATTGAGATAAGTGATAAATTACAAAAGCCATGCTAAATTTCTCGGATCCGTCAAATTCGTCGGCTGCAATGCAATGCGCACAATTCTAGATAATAAAATTTAAAAGGGCAAACTTCGTCGGGCGCGAGATGGAATGAAAAGTGATTTCCCTAATCCACTTCTCAATTTTCCGGCCCACTGGGCTCTTGGATTTAAAGTCACTATTCGCCTAACTCACTTTAAAGTTCTTTGTTTATGTTGCTTTTTGGGAAATTATTGAAAGCTTCGAGATTGCAAAAAGCGCTGTCATCGTTCGTAACTAAGAATTCTAGAAAAATATGATATCTATTATTGCACACAATATACAATAACATGATATAATATAATACTGCAATTCCCGCTGCGATATACACTTCTCTTGAATAACGAACATAGACTGAATATCATTGAAACGTTTTATCAATAGGAAGACTCCACCGAAAGCTACAACGGCACAGTGTTGCCACCATTTTAATCAAAAAGGGCGCGATACTCTTGTTTCATGACTGTGTTGCTATAAAATACAAAGCGGAAATTGGCGACAACATATCTAAGAGCTAACGAAGCTGATTAGTATCCGGCTAAGTAGAATAGGCCAACCTCATTTCTTAACGAGGTGTCGTAAAAGGCGACTAAGGTAAGTCGACCCGCCGTGTGGTATCAGGTTGAGTAGAATATACCATCCTCTTTCTTGCTGAGGTGTCGTAAAAGATGACTAAGGTTGATGTCAAGCAGGTGGCCTTAGAATGGGATTTTATTTTTATTTATGTCAGGAAAACCCATTATGGGTCGTCTTCACCCGACGGGGACGAACCCTCCCTCCGCTAATCGATGTATCGGGAGCACCAGATGCATCGACCGCCTCCTACCTAACTCCTAACTCCAGCTAGCGTCCGATAAACAGAATGGGATACCCTTATCCCATTCTAAGTGGGAAGAAAGAATGATGATCTAGGAGCTAATGAACGCTAATATCTGTATGATGTCTATGTCTTAAAGCTTTTGATCAATCAATAGCGCACCCTGGTTTGTAATAAAAAAGCAACTTTATTCATGAAGTGACAGGGTGTACACTAGTACACTCTGTCATTCTCTATTCACCTCTTCACTATGTTGCTCTGTAGATCTACTTAGCACTGTACTAACAATACTTATCCTAATTATGTCTTAACTTAACTTGTCTTAACTTAATTATGACTACTTACCCTATAACTTATCTCCTTAGAAGTTAGAGTCGCTAATGGTACACGCCCCAAGCGCCTTATTTGTTTAAAAAAATATATGAATGTTCGTTAAAACTCAATCATTCTTTATTTATAAAACTTGCCGGTTGCTGTGACGATTTATCGATCTATATCTATACTTATTATTTTTATAATAATATAAATAATAATAATTTACATACAGATAGATAGACAGCTTTTAGGGTCTTTATTTTTAAAAAATCCTCAAAAGCTGTGTCTGTATACCTAAGTATTACTACTATATTTTTTTTGGAATCTCGGAAACAGATCCAACGAATTTACTGAAATTCATCATGTAGGGTAGAAAAATCGATCTATAGCTAGATTTTATGAAAAAACAATTCGTTTCATCCCTGTTTTTGGGTATTAAAAAATACTAAAATTTATATTAAATATAAAACTATCTTTGCCATAAACTGTCAAGTCAGCGTATTTTATTCGGGAAAGTCTCGAGAAATGTAATTATCTAGGATCAATCCCCAACTACCTATTATTTGATTCTTTTTTTAAAGTTTCTTTCTTTTTATTTTGTAAAAAATTACCGAGCAACGCACGGTCAACCAGTTACTATATATAATATCATATCTATAATAGTGATAAATATAAAGGAATGTAAGTTATAATAACTGACAGATGAAAAATCCAGATCACCGCAGATATATTGCTCGACGCAATAACTGCCGTCCTTTGTCGTTACAATCTTTATATTAATTACAACATAAAAATGATTAATGGCCGGACATCTAACAACAATACGGGGAATTCGTAATTTATTGGATGACCGCAGTATTTGTCAGTGGGACAAATTACGCGCTTTGTTCTTACATTTTTGATGATTGCCTTTAATATTTCTGACGAAAACGTTTTGCTTGTTATTCTATCACGATGATAATGGACGCTCGTAAGCCGTGTGGTATCCGCTCTAGTAGAATAGACCACCCCTATTTCTTACAGCGGTATCGTAAAAGACAACTTAAGTAAGTTGACTCACTGTGTGGAATTCGGTTGAGTAGACCATCCTCGTTCCTTACCGAGGCGTCGTAAAAGGCGACTAAGGTAACTTGACCAACCGTGTGGTATCCGGCTGAGTAGAATAGATCAACCTCATTTCCTACCGAGGTGTCGTAAAAGGCGACTAAGTTTAGTTAATCGACCGTGTGATATCCGGTTTAGTAGAATAAAATAGAAGCCCTCTTTGCGTGGGGTTTGCGTGACTTGATGGTTGTATTAAAGTTAATTAAGGAAAGCAATACGGATGAATCAAGTGTTAAATGAATAATTTTGCAATTATAAACCTATCACACGACCACAGTCCACGCGAACGAAGTTGCGCGTAAAAGGTAGTGCTCTATAAAAAAACTTACTCAAAACCTCATGTTTGTTGCTTATTTTGAATTCTGGAAATATGCAATTCAATGAAGATAATAAGACTGCGCCAGTAACGACTTCTGGCCACAGCCTCATTAGGAAAGATCTCGCTTTTGATACTCCAGTACTAGTCCTTAATGACTTTACTTACTTGTGACGATAATTTGCAGTTTTTAAAGTTAAGCACCTAAACACTTAACCTAGAAACACGCAGTGGACTCCTTTGTCCATTTACTGACGCGGGTCACCGTTTCTAAAAATACTTTTTATTCACAGTTTAAATTGAATGTGATGAATAAATATAAACCGCCGAGTAGTGAGTAGAATAGACTAACCTCATTTCTTACCGAGGTGTCGTAAAAGGCGACTAAGGTAAGTTGACCCACCGTGTGGTATCCGGTTTTTTTAAATAGACCACCCTCTTTCATACCGAGGTGTCTTAAAATACGACTAAGGTAATTTGACGTCAGGAAGGCGGTCGGTCGTAGTAAAGGTAAAGGTAAGTTGACGTCAGGCAGGCGGCCGGTCGTAAAAACGCAGCCAAATCATGTGACAGCATGTTTATAACATGTTGTGCCGACCTCACTTAGGGTGAGATAAGGGCAGGAAGATGATGATGATAAATAAATATAAAATGGAAATTTGAAAATGTCGAAATTCAGCATTTAGGTTTTGGGTGGCAAAATTAATCTAGCTAGATTTATGTGGGAGTGGTGTTTTGCAAAATAAAACTCTTGAAAACGTCTTAATGAAATAAACACTTTAATTCGCGTCTTACTCTTTTGGTGCGCCGGCATAAGAGAGCGCCATCTTGCCAACATCCTCACATCTCGCTTTCACACCGCTTCTCTCACTCGCACACGCTTTCGTTCAAAAACATTATCATCTTACATACTGCATTCATTCGTCTTAAAACTTTAACTTTTATCTAATCCTACATTTAATTTAAAAAAAGTAGTTTTACCCCTGTTTTCAGGCATTGAAAAATTGCAAAATTGACATTAAATATAAAATACTATTTTTGCTGTCATGTGGAAAGTTTTAGTAACTCAGTGGATAACGGACGGACTAAAGAAGTCAAATACTTTTTAGTGGGAAATTTGGAAATTGAAAATTTGCGAAATTTGCTTGATCCCCCGGGATCAAAAAGCAAAAATATCACCAGCTTTTTTGCCTTTTTATTTTTTTTTAATTAAAAAAAATTACTAACTCGGTCACCCAGATACAACCAATTAAGTACACAACTTTTTAGATCATCACCTGATCAAAGAGATCAGAAATTATCCACAAAAATTGGAGATCCCCTATTTCTGATTGTAACACTGAACCACAGAGGTCAAAGTTTCAAATCACAACACATGCAAAATCACTTTGACCTCTTAAACCGCTACACAAATCCGTGTTAAATTATAAAAAAGGGGATGAAAACCTTCCGAGTTTATTTGTTAGCTCGAAATAAATCTGCGAGATTCATTTATACCGTTTTGTTTTGCAGATTGTTCGCCGTAAATAATGCTTCCTACATATCCATGCTCTTTATGAATACTTACTTATTTGTATATTATTTCAAGAATATTAAAGAAAAATGTTTCAGGATTGCTTCTTCTTCAACCGATGGACTTAGGTTTCTTCAAGAGTTCTATCTCCATTAATAATTTTTTTTTTTTCGAATATGACTAATGCTGTTAGCCCTAATGGCTTTGACAGCGTCACCGATAAGACGGGCGAGCGCAGAAGCATCTCCGAGAAGAAAAGGATGGTACAAGCGAGTGCATTATTCGCACCCGCCCTACAGGGGACGTCGCCTTAAGGGTGTCTCCTGCGAGACCGAACCTCGGCTTAAGACTTAAGGCGGCGCGTTTTTGCGCGAGGACTGCATCTAATAAATGACTTGGAAGAAGTCTTCGTCACGGCGGCCGCGGCAGAGGGCTGCGGCCGCTTGACACAAGCAAGCGGGGACCTCGTCTTCGCCGGCGAAGACGCTGTTTGTGTGAGTGTAGTGTGAGTATCTTGTTGGATGCTGTTATAGCATCGTCGGGGTCGTTAAGGACGCTCTTCGGGCGCCTGTGAATCCTATTGGAATAAATTCTTTATTTCAGTTACAAAATATAGCGTTAACCTTGTCCCATATCAGGCAAATAGCGTCCAGACCTGTCAAGACGGCGGAAGTGTGCATCTCTCATCGAGAGTTCGCATTCGCCGGCGAAGACGTTGTTTGTGTGAGTGTAGTGTGAGTATCTTGTTGGATGCTGTTATAGCATCGTCGGGGTCGTTAAGGACGCTCTTCGGGCGCCTGTGAATCCTATTGGAATAAATTCTTTATTTCAGTTACAAAATATAGCGTTAACCTTGTCCCATATCAGGCAAATAGCGTCCAGACCTGTCAAGACGGCGGAAGTGTGCATCTCTCATCGAGAGTTCGCATTCGCCGGCGAAGACGTTGTTTGTGTGAGTGTAGTGTGAGTATCTTGTTGGATGCTGTTATAGCATCGTCGGGGTCGTTAAGGACGCTCTTCGGGCGCCTGTGAATCCTATTGGAATAAATTCTTTATTTCAGTTACAAAATATAGCGTTAACCTCGTCCCATATCAGGCAAATAGCGTCCAGACCTGTCAAGACGGCGGAAGTGTGCATCTCTCATCGAGAGTTCGCATTCGCCGGCGAAGACGTTGTTTGTGTGAGTGTAGTGTGAGTATCTTGTTGGATGCTGTTATAGCATCGTCGGGGTCGTTAAGGACGCTCTTCGGGCGCCTGTGAATCCTATTGGAATAAATTCTTTATTTCAGTTACAAAATATAGCGTTAACCTTGTCCCATATCAGGCAAATAGCGTCCAGACCTGTCAAGACGGCGGAAGTGTGCATCTCTCATCGAGAGTTCGCATTCGCCGGCGAAGACGTTGTTTGTGTGAGTGTAGTGTGAGTATCTTGTTGGATGCTGTTATAGCATCGTCGGGGTCGTTAAGGACGCTCTTCGGGCGCCTGTGAATCCTATTGGAATAAATTCTTTATTTCAGTTACAAAATATAGCGTTAACCTCGTCCCATATCAGGCAAATAGCGTCAAGATCTGTCAAGACGGCGGAAGTATGCATCCCTCATCGAGAGTTATATATTTATGCCATTTGCAGTTGAGACCCTAGGGCCATAGAGTCAAAGTCATGCGAATTTTTTTATCCGTTTTAACACCCCGGTTAATTGTTACCTCAGGTGACAAGAGGGCTGGCTCCTTTTTCGCACAAAGAATCAGCTTAGCGATTCAGCACGGAAACGCTGCCAGCGATCTTGGGACCATTCCACGTGGGCATGATTTGTATAATCCTTAGCGTGTAAGTAATTTAAGATAGATAGACTTGTACATTTTTGTTATAAAAAAAATATGGCTAAATTTACATAATGATATTAATTTACAGATTTTAGTGCTACATATAATAAATATGGGTTTCACCTACCGCTATTCGAGAATCGTTAGATTCTGTTCTTTAGCTCTTATGGGATTGAACGTTCATGCATTATTATATTAGTATATTATTAAATTTAGCATTTAACATTTCATTTCTGGAGCAAAAAATAATTTAAAATTATTATTCAGCTGACATTTTATTAAATAAATAAATAAAATAGAATTAATCTTAAAATAGCTTATGTTTTAAAGTCAGCTGACCACCTAATGTGGGACTAAAAAACCAATGACGATGCAGTTTGCATTGCAGTCATCATTCCAGTACCTAAGGACCACAACGTCTAATATTTCTTCGTACTGTGTTCTATTCGGTACCTACTTTGTATTTATATCGACTGGCTTGTTGAAGCCAGTATCAGTGACCTTGCCTTCTTGCCTTGAGCTTCGTGGGTTTGATTCCCGCTGAGGTCCAAGATTTTATATAAACAAATGGTTGATTCTTCGACTCTGTTCAATATTTTTAATAATAAAGAAATAAAATCTAAAACTGTTTTTTGAATAGGAATCGATTAATTATTATGCTTATTTATCTAAGCTTTAAATATCGGTCATACTTAAAAAATTAGCCGTTTGACATATAAGAAGTTGATAATCTTTTTTTTATTCAATCTTTTAGATTGACAAAATCAGCCGAATTTTGAATAATAGTTAACTAGAAAGCTATTAAGTGGTCCTCATTTCATCTTTTCATATCTTGAATGAAAGTGTATCAGGTCCTTTATATACCATCTTAATAGGTAAAAAAAACACGCATAATTAATAATAGTAAAGTGCTAAACTGACACAAAAGCTCGATTCCGGTTTCATATCATGCTGTATTCATTGACTACTTTCCGGAAATACAAGCTTATTCCGGACTGAGCATTTGTTCCCTTCCAAAAGATATATTTGGATGCGACAATGTATATCTTCAGAGTTAGTAATGAGACATACAGCTACAAAAAACAACGAACAGTATTAACTCATAAAGTGTTATTGTGTACTGTACTTATATAGTGTAAAAAAATTTATTGTTGGGTGGAGCAACGTTATTACACGTTAAACTTGATAAACGCTAATTAACACAACTTATATATGCGTTGGCAAAAAATATATATTTCTTTAAACGACGTGCATAAACTTGTTCCAATTCCTTCAAGCTTTTTGGACTGATAGCGCCAATCAACGTTAGTTTCTTTGTACACGTGTATCTAAATCAGAACGTTATTAATCGTAAGTCGTGTAACAAACGTTTAAAAACCTATATACGCCACAACTACCTACTAGTTGAAAAAGATATCAATCCGTAATTTTGGCAGTTATCAAAATAATAATTTGGATATCGCGTACAAAATCCTGTCATTTTAAAATTTTCTCATACTAATTATTAAATTTAATAATATTTGTAGTTAACTTCGTTAAATTTTAACAATTGCATTAAATCAATTTGAAATAACTTCTTATAACTTAACAGATAATTCTTATATTATTGATGATAATATAAATGATAAAAATGTGTGGATATAATTATTATCAAACCTCTCAAAACTTAAAAATAAGTAGGAAAAGTTTTTTTTAAATCTTGAAACTTTTTTTATTTTAAATGTATTACTTTTTTTTTTTAATTTATTATACAATACAATAAGACAATATATAAACAAATATAAAAACACACCTGTCGAAAACCACGCAGGGTTTATATGAAGGTGTGGAGTTCGCATTATTTTTCTATATCTATGTCTATTATATTTTGTTACATATACATTTTGTTCGTACCCAAGTAAAAGTAGATAAAATTTTATTTCAAAGTATTTTCATTATAGCAAAATAATTTTATTATTACTTTTGTATTATGTATCTCCGCAAAGTAGTGACCAATGCTATAAATTATTCATTTTCTATTTGTACTAAGCTGATACTAATTACAGTCAGTTCTTTACGTCCGTGTGTATCGTGAGTTACGTATCGTCAGGGTTGGCAGTAATCTGTTTTTATTGTCGCACCGCTAATGGCATCATTTTTAAGTGCCAACCTGTATTATTATACGGTAATGAATATTAAACATTTTACGTGCTCATAACAAAGCCGCCGTCACAAATCGAGTAAACGGAATAATTTATATGTACGAGGAATTTTCAACTAATTCTTACATTTCACCTTAACGTATTTATTTGAAAGCGAAGAAGGTGGCAAATCTTTGGCCTATAGATTAATATATTGTTATTTTACTAATAAGCATAAAGATTTGACCACAGCTTCTATCTTATTCCAGTGGTAAGACCTTGCGACTCTTTCGAGAGAGTCACGAGTTCAAAACCCGGGCAGGGACCAATGAGTTTTTCTCTTAAAATCTTATGTTTGTCTATTAAAATTTTATGATAAAATCTTTTTTATCAAAATCAAAAAAAAATTCAAATAATAAAAAGTTTATGTATTAAAATCTTAACAAATTGCAATTATCAATTGAATAATTGAAATAGATAATTATTGTTAAAACAATGATTTAAAGGTGAAGGAAAATATCGTGTAAAACCCTCATATCTCTAGATAACCCTGGGGATTTACGTCTGGGGATATGTGTAACCTACCAATCCCCATTGAAGCAGCGGTGGGTTTTAGCTCTGTCCAAAAATGGAGAGAGGAGGCTTATGTCCAGCAGTGGGATAGTGTTTTATAAATAACTAGCAACCGTACCCGATTAAAACCGTAATATAGTATTTTGATAACCATAAAAATGGTAAAAGTAGATTAACCTTAAAAGCTAGACATATGCTGTCGCGGACTTTTATTTAAATTTTTTTGTAGTACATGATTTTTGAATAAGTTTCACCGTTTAGCGCACGCAAGGAAAGCTTTAAATTTTGTCGTTTTCGTAACATTTTTTATTGCTGTTCCTCTTCTATTTATCTCAGCGTGATGTTATATAGCCTATACCATTCCTCGATAAATGGCCTATCTTAGACTCAAATAATTTTGTGAATAGTTCCAGTAGTTTCAGGAACTACTGGAACTATTAGCGTTCAAACAATCAAACAGACTCTTTAGCTTTATATATTAGTATAGATTTATGCATGTAATGTTTAAACTGTTACTAAAGGTCATTGCTGTGTTGTGAAAATGGAATATTCATCGGAGCTTTTTGGTAACTAAATCTCGTATTAGTTTCTTTATTCATGCTAACGCGATTTTCTGCCCTACCGATTTTATACAACCAAATGTTTACGGTTGCTGAATTCTGTGTATTATTTATTCTATCATTATTTTCTTTGGAGTATTTATAAAATAGAATCTTTATTTTCGCCACTTATTTTATATACGTTTTGTTTTTTTAAATACGGCATAAAAGCGATCCATTGAACAAAGAATCATTTAACACATTTTACTTAGTAAATATTAAAATACCAAAGTGCTAATAACATTATTTTGGTTTAATCTGCCTTAAAGTAAATGTAAAATTAATCGCGGAATAATGGAGTAATATTATTACTTTTTTTATGAATCTCTGCAAAGTAACGCCTAATTCTATTAATTTGGGTAATAAATAAAATGTACTTGATTACTTAATGATGCCGAAATATATATACTTAACAAAACCTTATGGAGAATTAACTCAAAAATTACTCTTTAATAACGGTAAATTAAGAACTTTCTGGATGCAAATAAGGGTAACGTTGTATAATTTGTATGACGTTATATGATGTAATATGTCAATATCATTACAGAAATATCTATGTCTATTGCGGTTGACCTGAAATTTTTCGCTTTATCCATGAGGATAAGCATACTGGAAGTATCCAGTATTATTATCTCGTAATTTCTTTATGTGCTAGAGTTGCCATGTGGTATCCGGCGGAGTAGAATAGACCACCCTCATTTCTTACTAAAGTGTCGTAAAAGGCGACTAATCTAAATTGACTCGCCGTTTAGCATCCGAATGAGTAAAAAATACCACCCTTATTTCTTACCGAGATGTCATAAAAGGCGACTAGAGTAAGTTGACGTCATGCAGGCGGCCAGTCCTAAAATACCTAGCCAAATTATGTGACAACATGTTAATAACATGTTGTTCCGATCCCACTTAGAGTGGAATAAGAGCAGTAGAATAATGATTTAAATTTTTTTGTGTTTACTCTATAGATACTACGACTAACGAATTTCATTAATATTAGTCCAAATTTAGCAGTAAAATAGACAGACAGAAATAAGAAATTATTATCTACCTATACTAATATATAAAACTGAAGAGTTTGTTTGATTGATTATTTAAACGCGCTAATCTCAGGAACTAGTGGGCCGATTTGATAAATTCTTTGAGTGTAAGAAAGTCCATTTATCGAGGAAGGCTATACATATCAGGCTAAGATGAATAGGAGAGGAGCGGCAATAAAAAATATTACGAAAACCGCAAAATTTAAAGCTTTCCTTACGCGCGCTAAGTAAATGGTGTAAATTATTAAAAAATCATGTATTACAAAATCGTTCGTCTCTAAAAGTTCTTAATAAAAATAATTTATAGAATTAGGCGTTACTTTGCGGAGGTCCATAATACAAAAGTAATGAGAATATTATTTTGCTATAATCCGCGATTAAAGAAAATATATGTAATGCTAAATGTAGAGTGTACTATTCGTTCTCATACCTGATACATGCAGAATTTGTAAGAACTCATGCACTACCCGACACCGATGGCACAACAATACACAAGCACTGCACACATTCACCACCACAATCTCAACAAGCTGCGATTGCGCTGCTTTGCGATTTTGTCGTGGAGTCTATCTCCTGACGATGCTTCGGTTACGGGGCAAAACAATTGTTGAGATTGTGGTGGTGAATGTGTGCAGTGCTTGTGTATTGTTGTGCCATTGGTGTCGGGTAGTGCATGAGTTCTTACAAATCTGCATGTATCAGGTATGAGAACGAATAGTACACTCTACATTTAGCATTACATATATTTCCTTTTATCGCGGATTATAGCAAAATAATATTCTCATTACTTCTGTTTTTTCTTAATAAAAGTCCGCTACTGCATATGTCTAGCTTTTAAGGTTGAACCACTTTAACCATTTTAATGGTTATTAAAACACTATATTACGGTTTTAAATTTTTCCACGCGGGCGGAGCCGCCAGATTAATAGTGGATTATAAGAATATCGTCACTTTAAAGTTGAGATACCCCAAACAGCAGATGGTCCGTAGTTTTGACAGGTGAGTCCTTGAGGCGCGAACAAATGATTCATGGGGTGATAAATGAAGGTCCCGGGATGAAAGTTACAGCTACGGGCAGCGAACCAAAGCGGAAGTCGAGTAATATACAGTCACCAACTGTTACCCCCTATTTTATCAGTGTTCCCTATTTTCATGATATTCAAATTCAAAATTCCAAATATTCATTACAAGCTTTGCTCGTTCAAAATTCAAAATATATGTATACTAGCTGTGTAGTAGTGTCACAATTTTTTTCCCGAATTGAAATTTTTAGCAGCAAAGTAGAGGCAGAAAAGAATCGTAAGTTATTTATAAGAGATTTTTTGATAACTTTCGCCGTTTACTTAGCGCACGCTTTAATTTTGTTTTTAAAGGAAGCTTTAAATTTTCCCGTTTTCGCAATATTTTTTATTGCTGCTCCTCTCCTATTCATTTTAGCCTGATCTTAAATAATCTATGACCTTTCTCGATAAATAGACTATCTACTACTATAGACTCAAAAAAATTTACAAATTGGTTAAGTAGGTCCTGAGATTAGCGTGTGAAACAGACAAACAAGTCTCAGCTTTATATATTAGTATAGATTCAAATTAACTTGTAGACAAGTGCTATTGTATCGTCAACTCAACTGCTGGTTCAAAAAGTTGTTCCTAATAAGAGATAGCAAGAGACTCGACAGTTGCACTTTTCAAAATTTTCTTTTTAAAACCTTTTTTTTTTAAGTTCTTATTACTAGTTACATTTAGTCATTACTGTCTTGTAGAGGATTGAAGATCAGCTATGTTCACGAATTCTTATCATCTATATAATCCTTAATAGTATAGTAGGTATTCTGTATCAGCCTTTTTATCGTGTTTTTAAACTGCTTTTATGGCAAACTTAAACCTTTCATATGAAACGTTCCATCTATTAGAGTAAAAGGATCGGAATTTCAATAGTTTTTGAGTTTATGGTAAACAAACAGATGACGTCGGAGGACTTTGTATACTAATATGTATGGATTTACGTTTTAATTCTCGGGTTCACATTAAAACTTCTTGAAGCTGTAGCAGATATGCAGTAAGAAATAAATTTAAATAAAACAAATATATCCGTCATAAAAACCATCAATATATTTACACTTTTATTTACATATTTACACAACGCCAACTAAAGTTTACATTATAATTGATTTAGTTTATTTACACCGCAAAACAGTATTTGTAACATAAATAAATACTTCACAATCATAGCAGGATATATTTAATTACAATCTAAATATTAAACTAAAATTATTACTTATAATTTTTATTTATTTATTTATTTTATTTAAAATAAATAAAATAAATAATTCGACAAATATAATATAGATACAATTTATTCGGTTGAATTTAACGACATTGGTTCTTTGTTACAATAATTTAGTTAGAACTTTATCATAACAATAAATATATAGAATCACATTTGCTACAAAAAGAGGAAAGCTGCATATATTTTTTGTTACGAGATATGTGTATATAATGAATAATATGTATGTAAGTTTACAAGTTTTCTTTGAATAAGAAAGATTTTTGCTCAATTGTATTTTTTATTTTTTTTTTTTACTAAAGTGCTGCAAAAATACTATTTATATACATTGCTATTAGATTATTTTCGTATGCTTATTGTTGCCAATCAAACAAGGTTAACCAACATAACTTTTTCTTTTTCAGGCTGCGTTATAATATATATTATGCGTCTATTATTTCAAGTTAAGGTACTTAACTTTAACTTGAAATAATAGACACATTTAATACATTAAATTGCCGAAGTATTAAATATAAGATATAACTTTGTTGTTGCCAATGATTTCCGCTTTGTATTTTATAGCAACACAGTCATAAAATAAGAGTATCGCGCCCTTTTTGATTAAATAGAGGCAGAGGAAGTGCAAGATTGAGATGGTATGGACATGTAATGAGGATGAAAATCATGTGACCAAACGAGTGTTAAATTTGAATGTGGATGGATATGTGCCTAGAGGGAGGCCTAAAAAGAGACGGTTGGATTGTGTGAAGTATGACATGCATATAAAAGGAGTGGCGCCAGAGATGACGAATAATAGGACAGAATGGAAGAGAAAAACATGTTGTGCCGACCACGCTTAGAGTGGTATAAGGACAGGAAGAGGCAACACTATGCCGTTGTTGTTTCCGGTGGAATCTTCCTATTGATAAAACGTTTCAGTGACATTCAGTCTTTGTGTTATTCAAGAGAAGTGCATCTCGCAGCGGGAATAGTGGTATTCTTTTATATCGAGTTATTGTATAGTGTGTGCGCTAACACTTCGTACCAGAAAGAATCTTCTAACTCTTGCTTCAAAATTTAGTTGAGCTTTGAAAAAATATCGGAGACCTTCGTCTAGATTTGAAAGATGAGCCGATTCAACGAAAGAAAGGTTCCTGAATATTTCGATAAAATCAAATATTCCTTATGTCTTTGCACTCAGATACCTTTAATGTCTACAATGATTACTCATCAGTGTAAAGTGAATTAATATTTAAATAGCACAATAATGAATGTAATAGAGACCATCGCCGTCCTAACGGGGACCTTCTGGGCGTTCCGAACGGGGTTTATCGGACGCCCACCTTATAAGGACTCCGAGGCGGTCGATGCATCTGGTGCTCCCGATGCATCGTCCAGCGGAGTGAGGGGCCACTTATAGAGAGACCCCGACCCAGAGGTGGCGCACTCTGGTGTACAGAGTTGCTGCTGGCGGGGATGGGGGTAATCTCACAAGTACCCTATCCCCGCCACTAGCAGCGTGGTGGATCATGCAGGTTGTTTTAGTCGGTGCGAGTCCGACATAACTGTCGCCTGTCCCCGTCGGGCGGCGGTACCCATAAGGAGTTTTTTCCTGTATACAAAAAAAATAAATAATAATGAAACTGTGGTAATGGTACTTAAATTCTACGTAGACCTGTCGAACTCGTCATACTAGATATAGGTCATTGGAAAGAAAGTTTGCCCTACAATATAAAATATTCAAAGATAATATTTGTTTTCACAAACGCGTCCTTGAAGTCTCGAAGAATTAAAGTTCATAAAAACCCTTATACATCTCGGAAGTGCCTATTGTATTTACTTCCCAATTCTCTCGGAATAGAATAACAAAAGAAATCACCATAAAGTTCGCCACTATCATAATTCATACTACCCCCGATCGTTAGTCAAAGTCGCTTGCGAGAAGTTTTAACATTAGTAATGAGTAAAGAAAAAATCTTATATTTGTTGCTTCGTACATACTAAAGCTAAACCCGACTTTTCCACTATGATCTAAAACAAAAAAATAGGAAAGTCCTTAATGAAAAATTGTTCAATTATGTATATATTTCAAATTAATGTTATTTAATCATTTGATTAAATAACATTAACAAAAGAGGTATATTCGATATTTATCAAATATACCTCTTTTGTTTCGTCCAAAAGTAATAAACATTTTAGCATTTTTTTACGAACTATACGCTATTAGGACGGGCGAGCGCAGAAGCATCGTCGAGGTCGTTATAAAATGTATATAAACTTGCCTCAACTGCTGCTGTTCTTTAACTTAACTTTTTAACTGCACACATATTTTAGTGTTTAGTCTATTGTTTAATATACATATCCATAGAGCTCTAAAAATTAGTACACAAATAATTTAAAGATTTTGACGTTCATTTGTATATGTCCATAATACGATAAATGAATGTGCAAATAGAGAAAATCTATGAAATGCTGAGTACAATAGACCACCATGTGCTGTAAAAGGCGACTAAGGTAAGTTGACGTCAGGCAGGCCGGTCGCAACATAATTAGCTAAAACATGTAAGAACATTTTTAAAACATTATGTTGACCCCACTTAGAGTGGGATAAGGGTAGGAGAATGATGAAAATAGAATAGAATAATACGATATAATAGGGGAATAATAAAGATAATCACCGTAATATTAGATACAAAAAAACGACAATCTATGTTTTCTTTTAAAATGCAATCTAGCGTGGCTGCCGGCAATATTAAATTTTTACATCCCCTTTTATATCCGACTCGGAGCATAATTAAGAAGATAATGAAATATTTCATACAAATTTTACGGCTTACGACTAATGACGTTTTTTCTATCTAAATTTGTAAAAGAGTATAAATTAAATGTTATCAAATGAGCGTTATTGTAATATTATATTTGAAACATAAAAGCGTTTTCATATTACGCGATTTCTGTACCTCGTATAACACGTATATTCCCCCGTATAACACGGGTATATCGTTATATACTAGCCCGTTGGCGCAGTGGGTAGTGACCCTGCCTTCAGCTCCGCGGGTAGCGGGTTCGGTTCTCGCCGAGGGCTAACATTTACTATAAATGGATTTGTTGGTCTTTGAGTCTGAGTGGTGGTGGTAAAAATATATAAGTATAAATTTACCAGTTGTCTGTCTACTATAACACAAGTATTAAGTTACTTTGGGGTCGGACGACCGTGTGTGTAAGTGTCCCATATATTTATATTTATGTACTGTGAAATTTATAATCATTTATACGTACATTTGCGCATTGTGTTGTGTTGTTATAAAATTAAATTATTTCATTAAATTTGTAAAAGATTTAATTTAAATGTTCTTACTTTGATTTTAAAACACATATATTTCGTTTGTAACATAAATTTTCTTAATGTATACAAGAATACAACGCGTTATTGTATAACGCGGATAATCTACCGTGTTATAGGCGGGACTACTGTACTATGATTTGATGTATTTTATGTTCACATATATGGTTTATTTTACAAATAATAAAAAAAATACAAATTAAAATACAAAATACCGTTAATAATTTAAATTATACTTCATTTGCGTGACTTGTTAATATACAATTTAATAAAGTTAAATTCTGATGTACTTAAGCAAAATAGTTATATTATTAAATTTTTAACATAGTTTTTAAATACCGTATCCTCTAAAACAATAATGGCCTCAAGGAAACCGGTTATTTTATACAATAAACACGCGTATTACGATTTAAATCTGAAAACCATCCATAAATAACAATTGTTTTTTTTTTTGCAAAATCAACGACTGTGAAGAAATGGTTTCTTTAAATAAAAAATATAACTTTATGATAAATTCTAATATGAGATATTACAATATCAAAAGCAAACCGACTATTAAAAGAAAATAATTTTAAGAATAAATTTAAAATGTAAAAAAGCGAATTTACCACTTCAAATCCTAACTACATATTTATCTATAGTATTGGCCAAAACAAAACTTGCAAAATTTACTTCATAATTTATTGTTCACTGTAGCATAATAACACTATTATTACTTTTGTATTATGGATCTCCGCAATATAAAGCCTAATTCTATTAAATATTGGCTAGGTTTCTTTGTAAGATCTACTTGCGGACTTTACACAGATTAAATTAAGTTTATTATTGATATCTGAACATATTCCAGATCATGTTTTTTATAAATGAAAACGGATTGAACGAAAAATAATATCTTATTGATCTCATGGCGCATTCTGAATGTGACATTTTACTATATTCCAAATTTAAAGATGGTTGTTTATTTTGAAATTGTTTGTGAATGCGAATAAATTTCTTTTGATTTGACTTTATTTTTTTTGTATGACAAAGGTATAAATATTGAGGGATAAACCAAGGAAGATTATAAAATAATTATATAGAACTATCTGAAATAGCTTCAGCTTCTACTGATTAGATCTAAATGTAACCGTACTTTAGATTTTAGTCGTAATACACGTGGAATAAATTGAACCTATAGAAACTCCTACATATCAGTCTGCAGTGTAAATTTTATTCTAATTACATTGACTTTAGGTTTAAATTGCTATGTTGGTTCTTCGAGGCTCGCATTGCATATTTCGCTTCCGTTCGGTTTTACCCTCAAAGCGGTGTTTGACGATAAACTCGTGGTAAAATCTTCATCGATTGAGGTCAGTTGTGAATAGACCGTTCTTGGGAACGGCTTAAGGTGTTTACGTCTTTTTGATCTGAACTGAAAACATAAAATCCATTTTAGGAAAAGAGTAGCTTGGTATATATCTATACTAATATTATAAAGAGGAAAAGTTTGTACGTATGTCTTCACACATAAAACTACTGGAACGATTTTAAAAATTCTTTCACCATGGAAAGCTGCATCTTTACTGACCAAATAAGGTATAAAAATGTAATAAGCTGTAAAAAATTAGCCATAAAAAATCTACCATC
The DNA here is from genome assembly GCA_029227775.1 of Morpho helenor. Taxonomy (NCBI): domain Eukaryota; kingdom Metazoa; phylum Arthropoda; class Insecta; order Lepidoptera; family Nymphalidae; genus Morpho; species Morpho helenor. The sequence continues at coordinate 11,887,499 of JARGCU010000006.1, forward strand.
GCATGCGCTACGAAAACTATTGACGATGGAACAAAAATGTTCTACAGTATTATAGAACGTATATATATCTACAAAAAAAGTCTGCAATACCATATGTCCAACTATTATAGTTATGCCAGTATAACTTTAAGTGGGCTTTCCAATGCTATGAGATCGGTATGTACGCGAGTAAAACCTTGGGATATTACTAGTGACTTATAAACTGTTTAGCATTACGTTGGACGATTTGTCTATTTTCGTGTATATTTTTTTGTATTTACAGAGGCTTTACTTTTATTCCCGATTAAAGCTAAAACCATATAATTATATTAAAACTTATGTTTTTTTCATGGTTTTCATGGTTGATAATAGATGACGCTTTTTAACATCATCCTATTCCTTTAGAATTAACAGAATTTCTATAGCCTATATGTTTCTCCGGTGTATAAGGAATAATTGTGCCAAATTTCCTCGATAGTTCAGCGGATTCGCTGTACAATTATGTAATATACGTAGCTAAATCATGTGACATCATATTTGTAACATGTGCCGACCCCATTTAGAGTGGGATAAAAGCAGGAGGATGAAGGAAATCCCTTAAATACACATAAATTCAAATTCAAAATATTCTTTATTCAAATAAACTTGTAAAAAAGTGCTTTTGAATCGTCAACTCTATTGCTGGTTCGGAAAGCTGTTCCTACCGAGAAGAGCCAGCAATAAACTCGACGGTTGCTCTTTTAAAATATAATTCTTATGACTAGTTACATTTAGTCATGACTGTCTTGTACAGGGTCTAAGCGAGCTATATCCACACATTCTTATCTTCTAAGTAAACCTCAACAGTATAGTATAAGGCTTTCTGGATCAGCCTTTTTTTTAAGTGTTTGTAAACTGATGTAATGGCATATGTCTAGAAATCGAGGGAGAATAGTAAGAATAACATTACATTAGCGTCAAAAAGATAACATACTCCACTTAAAGTGGGATAAGGGCAGAATGATGAAGGAAATCCCTTGAATACATATGTCTAGAAATTGAGGGAGAAAAGGAAGAATAACATTACGTTAGTGACAAAAAGATCACACAGACTATTACCTCAATAAAGAAGCTACAATAAACATTACTAACGCAGTAAAGTTATCATCATCCTCCTGCCCTTATCCCACTCTAAGTGGGGTCGGCACAATATGTTATAAACATGCTGTCACATGATTTGGCTGCGTTTTTACGACCGGCCGCGTACCTGACGTCAACTTATCTTAGTCGTGTTTTACGATACCTCGGTAAGAAAGAGGGTGGTCTATTCTACTCAGCCGGATACCACACGGCGGAAAAAGATCACATAGACTATTACTTCAATAAAGAAGCTGCAATAAACATTACTAACGCAGTAAAGTTATATTAAGCTGCAAATACACTATTAGGTCACGTTTTATTGGGCACAAACCAATGATACACGACCTTTTGTAAAACGGCCTTTTTTTGTTTCGCAATAAACCATAAATTGGATGTAAGCGCCAGCGGCGGGTACTTGAAGAAATTATTCTCCATTTTTATTTACGCCTTTCGTGAGCTCTCAACGAGATTATTCTTTTTAGACGCCTTCTTGGAAATTTTATATTAAACCGTGTGGTATTCGGCTGAGTAGAATAGACCAACCATATTTCTCACCGAGGTGTAGTAAAAAGCGACTAAGGTAAGTTGGCCCGCAGTGTGATATCTGGCTGAGTAGAATAGACCACAATCATTTCTTATCAAGGTGTCGTAAAAGGCGACTAAGATAAGTTGACCCACTGTGTAGTATCCGGCTGAGTAAAATACACCACCTTTATTTCTTACCACGGTGTCGTAAAGGGGGACTAAGGTAAGTTGACCCGCATGGTATCTAAAAGTTGCCGTTTTCGCAATTTTTTTTATTGCTGCTCCTCTCCTATTAACGTGATTTTATATAGCCTATAGCCTCCCTCGATAAATGGACTATCTTACTATCAAATATTTTTTCAAATTAGTCCAGTAGTTCCTCGATTAGCGCGTTCAAACAAACAAATAAAATCTTCAGCTTTATATATTACTATAGATTTTTCAAATACAGACTGGCGTTTTAATACAATTATAAATTGATCGCTATGATACACCTCAGCTAAAGCACACCTGCCTGGGAATTTTATTCAAACTTTATAGGTACCAAAAGAAGTTTCACAGATGAAACTTTGCGGTGTTGTTGCTAGCTCAAAAGCTTAAACTTAGTAAAGTGTCATTGTTTTCTAGCCCAGCGATCGATAAAGCCCATAGATTAAAGTTGAAAGTAGAAAATAAAAAGATGACGTAACTGGTAAAAGTTTCTTCAAAACTTATTATAATAAGGTCCCGGCCCATTATTTTATCATTATTCAATCAAGGGTTTAATTAATAACTAAAATATTAGTCGTTGAGTAAAACTAAAGTAGTAACTAAATTGGTAAAACTAAAATATTATTACAAAAGAAAGAGCAAAAAATATTTGACATCCCTTAGTGAGAAACAACACGTTGACAATTTGTATCAATATATTATAGTTTTCTACATTTTTCTTTTTGTCTAGAAAAATATATTGTTCAAATATTATATTTTTGTAATGCCTTATTTAATAAATACACTTAACATATTTTACATATTTAAGGTACTAATTCTGTGATATGTTTTTTTTAAGAGTTTGTTAAATCAATCACTAAAGATATTGTTAGTATTTATTGAAGACTTTTTATTTCAAGTCAATCACTGCAAATCTTTTTATTCTAGATATGGACTTAGCCACTTTCGTTGACCTCTTGAGTTTGTGAAAAATTTTTGGGCTAATTTTCAACATAGCGAAATTTTTTTAAATCCTCTTCAATATGAACTTTTAAGTGATAAACGATTTTTTTAAACTGTACAGAAAATGATACGAGATATATTAAAGCAATTTTTAGTGTCCATGATACTTCGGCGTTACACATATTGTTTCTTTTATCATTATCCCATGAAGAGTGTCTGAAAGAGATCGCGAAGTTTATTTATATCCTTAGTAATCTTTTTGAATTCCGTGCAATAAGTAATTTTATTTGATTCGACAGATAAAACTAACAATTTTTTTAGAAACATCAAAACAAAAACCTTTCTCATCCTATAGGTACATTACCCAAGCTATCTTTTCCACTCCTTTGCACAATAAAGACTCACCCTAAGTACTATCATCGCGACAGATATCAGGAAAACTGTCGCGCCGGCACTCAGCAGAATCAATAAATCACGATCCCAGATATACTGCGGCCCTTTTGCTTTGTCGACAAAAAATGACGCTGTCACATGTGTGCCGATGTTTTCGGCTATGCGCCTCTTGCCGGCCGAAGACCCGTTTAGACATCCACCTGCGAAAAAACTAGAATTATTTATGATGCCTTTGTCATTTGATTGACGATCAGATCTCATACTTATACTTAAAATAGGAAGCCAGTCTAAAATCAAATCAAAATAATCTATATTCAAATAATTTCAAGCACTTTTGAATCGTCGATCAATATGATTAATGAAGCTACAACTGGTTCGGAATGTTGCTCTTACCGAGAAGAACTAGAAAGAAACTTGGTAGTCAATCTTTTAAATATTTTCAAGTTTACATTATTAAACCGCAGTCTTGTATGAAGCTGAAATGATTTTCAAATCTAGGCTTTTTATCATCCAAATAATCTTCAATTTTGTATTATGCTTTACGTATAAGTACATCTCTTATACTTAACTTAAACCTTTCTGTATACTGGTCTAGTATGGATTGCGGAATTTTATTGTAGAAGCGAATACAGAGACCATCGAATGAGTTGCTAACTCTGCTAAGTCGACACAGGTGTCTATACTTAATATATAAAGCTGAAGAGTTTGTTTGTTTGATTGTTTAAACGCGCTATTCTCAAGAACTACTGGACCGATTAGAAAAAAATCTTTCCGTTTAAGATAGTCCATTTATTGAGGAAGGCTATATCGCTGAGATGAATATTAGAGGAGCAGCAATAAAAAAATACTACGAAAACGCAAAATTTAAAGCTTTCCTTGCGTGCGCTAAGTAAACGGTGAAAGTTATTCAAAAATCATGTGGTACAAAATTGTTCCCCTCTAAAAGTTCTAAATAAAAGTCCGCAACAGCATATTTCTAGCTCTTAAGGTTAACCCACTTTAACCATTTCTAATGGTTATCAAAAGACTCTATATTATGGTTTTAAACTAACTCACCAATGTCTTTATCACAATGACAGCAGTCTGCAGTTACATTAGTACTTATATATAACGATACCATGCTTTCTGTACAACAAGGCAAGCATTTGTGGTTCACTCTGAAAAGATAAAAGTATTTCAGTAACAGTACGTTGAAACTTTTCTCGTCGTTGACGCTGAAGAATTTTTAATACCGCCACAAAGCGAACAAATAATACCACAGATATTGTGAAAATATGTCAATGGTATAAAATGTTTTGAACGATAATGCGTTTGAAATTTAATCTCGTTTTTAGGGTTGCGTTTCCAATTTTTGAATTTAAACTATCGTGAGTGATATTAATAATCAATATATAGAAACCGGCTATACTCATGTCTTATTTTATCGGATGAGCCCGACTAGCTTCAAGCGCTATTATTCATGAGCTCTTTATGCGGCGGAAACAGGCTGTAGCAGCTTGATGACCAAATTGATAAAAAAGTCGTGAGTATAGCCGGTTTCTATACATTAAGTATTGCGTATCCAAATTATAAAAACGAAATACGCAAATCATTGACAATTTTTTTTTTAGAAAATATAAATAGAATTATATAAAATGGGTATACAACCTATTTTATATGAATATATAAAACCTTTTTAACTTATAACACTTGATAGGAGATGGTCATAACAGATGTTCAGTTAGTTTTTTACCTATTTAAATGCACCTTAAAAAAACTAAATGTGCCAAATGCTTTTTTTTGAAGTTTAGAAAATCTTCAGTACAAAAGATATCTGGTATCATTTGAAATTTTAAATAATAATATTCGAATAAACTTATAGAAATTACCTACGGCGCGAAATTTTGTAATAAAATTTAAATACACGCGTGATAAGATACAAAATGCTTACCTATCTAAACGTAAAGGATGAGCGCAAGTTACACAATTAGTAGGTCCAGATCCCGAGCAAGATCTGCAAGAATCATGGCATGGACGGCAAGTCCTTGTTCTAGGCTCATAATACTGTGAGCTAAGGCACTCTACACATAACCCGCTTTCTAAAGAGAAATGCGGCGGACACGATGTGCATCTTTGGGGACCGGCACCATGGCAGTCCTGGCAATAATGGTGACATCTGCGACAACTATCGCCCCACGTAAAAAAGTTTTGGGGACACTCAGGTCGACATTCTCCAGCTGCCAATCTCCAGTCTGGCGGACAAGTAGCGCACTGGTCTCTCCTCGGCCCAGTACAAGTTTCACATGATAAGTAACACTTAGAACAAATCGCATTATCAGGGTAATATCCTGGCGCGCAAGTTGCCCGACACGTTCCGGATTGCAACCGTAAGCTGGCAGAACAACTTGTACAATTCAAACGTGACACGCAACTTGTACACGTGTGAGGACAACGGGAACAACTTCCAGCTGTCTGGTAATACCCTAGTCCGCATTCCGCAACGCACCTAAAACAGAACGTTTGTTAGCCAAACTCGCCGACATGGGTACAAAAGGGTCTGCCCTAATAAAGAGCCCTCACCTCGATCCCTGCAATAACAATGGGCTTGAACAAGATAAACAGTCCCACTCATTTGATCCGCTACATTTCTCACAAGTGGAATGACAGTTTTTGCAACGGCCTCCTTCGTAATATTCGTCTGTAAACAAAAACTTTTTAAACAAAAAGCTATGACGTAGAAACGTAAAAGCGTCGGTATGTTAAATTGACATTTTTCAACCCCGGTTCGCGGTTATATAGAAATGCTTTGTGTGGCTTTGTATCTCATTTCATACCATTTCTTGCAAAGCGTGAAAGAGAATATATTATTGTCTGCATCATCCCAGCACTCAGATTTTAATGTGATACTCGCACATTTTTATGCCGCACAATAAATCAAAAAAGAACAGTACTGAAATATCGTATACAAGGGTTTTATGGTAGCAGTAATATTATTAAAAAACCAGCTACTTTGAATGAAATAAAAACTCTATACAAGTTTTATAACACTATGTTAAAAACAGAATAATTTATTGACTCAGTCTCTTTCAAAATCGTTATGCGGTTTTGTATTAAAAAGCAAAAGTGAAAATAAAATACTTATAACGAAAAATGCTCACTAGTATCACATTTTTCATTCCCTTTCGGTTGACACATCCCTCTTTTATCAAGTACCCATTTTTCTTGGCACACTGAACAAACTGTATTTGAGCAAATCGAACATCCAATCTGGCATCTGAAATAATAAAAATATTATCCTTTAAAAACGTGAATGAATAACAGTAAAACAATGATAAATATGTATTAAGAACTTACGGTATACATTCTCTTTTTTGTAAATCTGCGTAATTGCCCTCAGGACACTTGGTTACACAGCGGTGATTAAATATGTATTCGCCGATCGGACATGACACGCATTCACTTAGTCCATTACAAGTTTCACAAGATTCATGGCATTTTACGCAGCCGTAGTGATCTTTTTGGAATGTACCAGGAGGGCAGGTTGCTAAACATGAACCATTATAAAGGACATAACTATGAGCACACGACGAACACATGTCTGCTTTATCGGAACACGTGTCACAATGTTCCGCGCATGGAAAACATGCATTTGCGTCTTGGTCTTCATAGTACCCATCAGGGCACTGTTGTAGACATACAGCTAGATCTACAACAAGGAGATGAGCAGGTGCACAAGTCAGGCAAGAATCTTGACCAGCACCAGCACAAGTTTCGCAAGATTCGTGACATGGCCAACATACGCCACCTTGATTGACAAAACTCCTTGGTGGACATCTAGACACGCATGAATTATCTAAGCGGTAATGTTTGCACGCAACACATTGAGTCGGTCCTTTTCCATAGCAGCCTTGTGAATCGCATTCTGGATCACACATCCTTTGAACCTGTTTATCGTTGGCATCGGCTAAAACATTTTTTCTCTGGGCTGATGGAATATTCTTTTGATAATCACGCCTGTCCGAAATGCCAAGCTCGATTTCGTTGAGAAAATGTGAATATTCTGATGCGTCGTATACGTCGTTAATGTGATAGGTTTTTTCTTCTTGCTGAATGTTATTTGAGTTGTAATAACTTTTATTTCGCAATCGTATTGGATTCGTAGCTGTACCGTAGAAAATAAGTTGCCATTTCTTTAGCACTCCTGGTTGGGTAACGTGATTATTCCCTGCGTTTATTATTTGAAGTGTCCATCGTCCTTCGGCATTTTCGCCCCAAAAATGTACGCTTAAAAACGGCCAATCGTCAAAGTTCGAACTAGTAGCATCGTGTGTCCGTTCTAATAGCAGGGTCGATGTAGTTCCCATTGGTGACGTAAGCAGTATCCGTAAGTTTCCTCTGGGAAAAAAGCTTAGAGAAATTTTACACTGGACGTGTTCCAAATATCTAACCTCATTCATTGTTCCACTACAACCGTTTACATCCATGTGGACGGATATAGTATAACCAAAGGAAGTTTCAATTGACCTATCCTCGTTTATTTCTTGAGATTTACATATATGTTGTGGAGGTACACTTATCCATTGCTCAGCTAGCGAGACCATTTGACCAGCATCCATTAGGCCATAACCAAATTTATGACTCACTTTTCGTTTCACACCATTAACTATCCACCCTTCCTCTTTTTCTAACGGCTGTGATCTTGAAGTCATTACTACAAGATGTTGCATATCTCTCCAAGTCAGTAAAGTGTTTGCTTCTAATGCCAAAGCACAAATTCCCGCTGCCAATGGCGCCGACGCTGATGTCCCTGTATGATCAATTGTACATATATGATCTGGCCGTAGCTGAACATCCATGTCAACGGTAGCCACACTTTTATCTCTCCCAGGTGTACCTGAACTATAAGTCGAAGCTAAAGTTGATGAACATTCCTCCAAATACCACGGTTTATATCCACCTTGAGTTGCACTAGAAATAGATATAGTAAATATGCTATTTGCATAACCATCGCAGTTACAAGAATCAGTGTGCCTCCCACCGTTTCCTGAAGCCCATATAAAAATAGACCCTTTACCCGCTCTTCCATTTGTGACGCCGTTTATAAAGGCCCTGAAACAAAAACTCAGTTTTAATGAGCTCGCCGCCAGCTATCGCTTTCTATAGTATTTAGACAATACCTTCTAGCTAAGGGGCCAGGTCCGTCGACAGTTTTCCCGTCATCCTCCGGTCCCCAGGAAGCGCTATAGATGTCTACGTGATGTGTATTGAAACCGAGCGCTCTCGCCTCCACCGCATCGTTAACTAGACCGTCTAACATTCTAATGCCTCCTATACTAGCGTTGTATGCTATGCCTACACCGCAGTAATTGTTATAAGCGACCGCAGCAACTTCGCCGGCGCATCGAGTGCCATGTTTGTTATCCCCATTGTCTTGCGGCGTTGGATCTGTATCGTTTCCATTTATATCTGTCGATGCGGCTGGATCCTATGAAAAACAAAATCACGTACATGTAAAGAATATAAGTTCTTTAATTTGCCTTATTATTCTCTATTATGCAAAAAGAAAAAATGGCTGTCATAAAAGGAATGATTGAAAATTCTTATTATTTATTAGTATTTAATTTATTTTTATTTATTTACTATGGTGAACCACGTGAGTATTTTTATTGTTATAAAAAGGAACACAATAATTTATTTCCAATGTCTAACAAATACTGTTAAATGTCTTATATACATAATATTGTTTGTGTCATAACAATTCCTATTTAAATATACTCTTTTATATTGGTAAGTCAAACATATTGTAACTATTGTTAAGGTACATGTTAATTACTTAGTCAGTACAGTAATTAAGTTTGCTAACAAAGGAAACAAAAAAACCTTAATTATAAGGTCTTACATCAACCAAGTATTCCATTATTGATTATACTTTATCAAGAATACTATGAATACTTTTTTAATTGTAGTAATTTTGAACGTCACCCTATTATAAATGTATAACATTTTTTATAATAACATGGTTTACATTTCACATTCGGTACAAAAATTCAGTTTTCAGAATTCCGGCCCCATCAATATTTATGAACGAAATATAAATTTTCGTTATGATACCACTCGCTATATATTTTATCTCTATAATAATAAAAGGGGAAATAAAACAAAGGAGTGTAAAACATAAAACTCTTTTAGATATGTTATGTTTGACTCTTTGATACATTGTTATGTTCGTGTTTGACTTATTACAAATACCTTTTTGGTATCACAAAATCGAATTGATAGCTTATTTATAGTCGCTATAACGTATGCCGGAGTACGCCATAAGATAAATTTGAATATAAAAGTATTACTGATCTTAATAATTTTGAAAACATTAGATAACGTTATATAAAAGTGAATTATCTGAAAGTGATTTAGAAAACATTATTTAAAAGTATTTCTAATGTTAATAATTTGGAAAACATTAGATAACCTTATATAAAAGTGAATTATCTAAAAGTGATTTAGAGAACATTATGTAAAAGGGAATTATCTGTATGTAATCTAGAAAACATTATGTAAAAGTATTACTGGTGTTAATAGTTTGGAACAAAATAGGTAACATTATTTAGAAGTGAATTATCTGAAAGTGATTAGGAACACATTAAATATAAGTATTATTGATGTTAACTATTTAGAAAATATTAGATAAATCATATAAAACAAAATTTTCTAAATGTGATCTAGAAAATTTTGTGACCGTAATACAATGTATTACTGATGTTAATAATTTAAAAAAAATGAAAAAAATAGATAACTTTATATAAAAGTGAATTATTTTAAAGTGATTAAGAACACATTAAATAGAAGTATTACTGATGTTATAATAATATTCTAGAAATCATTAGAAAATATTACAAGTTTATGTAAGCAATTTTATGTTTGTAAGGAATATACCCTTTTGATAAACCGATCGTTGTTTAGACAATAACAATGAAACAAACAATAAGCAAAGCAGAAATTGCTATCAGACAATGATATTGAAACCACAAATGTCCCCAGAAATTCTTGTGAGATGATAAAATTTAAATATTAGTGTTCTTACAACTGTATCGCCTTTAGCAGTCTAATAAAATTGTTGATGAAACGATGGAAATATAGTGAATTTTGCTCAATTGAACTCTCGCGCTAAATAATGCTTTAAATGTCAAATAATGATGACGAATTTTTTTTGGATTTAGTTTTTGGATTCTTTTGTTCCTTTCTGTTCAATCTGATAACTTCAATGAGACATTAAAATAAAGCACTTCATTTTTTAATTTGTTTGTAACTAAGTTCATGCAAAAAATAAACGTTAAATCTATTCGAAATATATAAAAAAACATTGATCAGTTTTTAAGTAACGTTCTAGTTCATTATAGTGATATACTGTATTTAATATATACGTTAGTATTTTGAATGTATTTTTATATACATTATGATATATTATATACTTTATATATACTTTATTGTACACCTAGAATTGGCAAACAAATACAGTTTTTTTATATAACGGCTAAAGGTAGAAGAGCATTCTCTTTCAGACAATCTTTAAGCAGACAATACTTCGATATATAAAAGTTAAGGGAATATACAACCTTTAAAAAAATAGTAGAAATGTAACTGTAATAATCAATAAATAAAATAGGAGACACTACTTTTTAAAGTTTAGGAAACCCCGGAAAAAAATGTAGTGATATATCCGCTGAAAGACTGTTGTATATTTATTTATTTCTTTTTATACATATATTTAGAAAAGAGAAAGAAAAATTAAAAAAGCACATGTATAAAGACGTACTTATCCCTAAAATGGATCTTTTCCACTCAACCTTTGAGTAATAGAAGCAAAAGAACAAAAACTGAAGAAGAAAGAGAGTACGGGTCATATAGAGAAAAAAAAAAAGTTTATATAAATTTAACTATTTATTCTATTAAATAATTTTGGTAAAATAAATAGATGAAACGATGCTACTAATACAAAATAACTTAAAATAAATATTTTCTAGTCTGTAACTTAAATACCGAAAGGGAAAGAAATTTGCGGATCGATACTGGTAAATCATTCATTAAATTATTCAATCATGTATTGAATAGAATATTCAATAATCAAAAGCCCAATTTTTTTAACCCAATTTACTGCAAATTATTTTTTGGTTGGTATTAAATGAAATCTGTAAAGAACGGTTGAAACTCTTGATGATATTTGTAACATGGTACGATGTAAGTCCTCGGTATTCGTTACAACATATTATACGGAAACAGGAAACATAATTACGTAATTCTGCACCAGATCCGGGTGATTAGGCTGGATGCCGTCGTCCAATATCGTAATAACCACGCCTTTGCCCGTATAGCCTTTCCTCCATGCGTACCCTACATTCATGTCCAAGCCATCTGCCGCTCCGCCATTCTGCGAAATATATACAATTAACAACACTCTCTGGCTTGGCTTTAGAAATGATTACTTTTTGAATCCTTACATGCTGTTAGCTTTCATTTTTTTAATATAAACTAATCTATCTCGCAAAGCTCTGATGGCCAAACGAGGCCTTATGGCCATTTAAACCCCAGATACCAAGAAAGTTTTTCTTCATAAATTTACGTCCTTAATTGATTGATGATTGCAATTTATCAAATTTACTGTGAATGTGAACCTCATTTCTTACCGAGATGTCGTAAAAGGCGACTAAGGTAAGTCGACCCGCCGTGTGGTATCCGGCTAAGTAGAATAGTACCACCCTCATTTCTTACCGAGGTGTCATAAAAGGCGACTAAGGTAAGTCGACCCGCCGTGTGGTATCCGGCTGAGTAGAATAGACCACCCTCATTTCTTACCGAGGTGTCGTAAAAGGCGACTAAGGTAAGTCGACCCGCCGTGTGTATCCGGCTAAGTAGAATAGACCACCCTCATTTCTTACCGAGGTGTCATAAAAGGCGACTAAGGTAAGTCGACCCACCGTGTGGTATCCGGTTTAGTAGAATAGATCACCCACCTTCTTACCGAGGTGTCGTAAAAAACGACTTAAGTAATTTGGAGCCAGGCAGGCGGCCGGTCGTAAAAACGTCGCCAAATCATGTTACAGCATGTTTATAACATTTTTTGCCGATCCCACTTAGAGTGGGATAAGGGCAGGAGGATATATATACAATTAACAACAATCTCTTCTAGTGGCTTTAGAAATTATTTTTTGAAGCCTTACATGCTGTTAGCTTTAATTTTCTTCATATATCCTCATCTATCTCGCAAAGCTGTGATAGCTTAGCGAGGCCTTGTGCCTCTCTACACGGATCATAGATTCAAATCCAAGGTATCAATGAGTTTCTCTATTTAAACTTATGTGCCTAATTGATAATTGCAATTCATACAACGCTTTACCGCGAAGGAAAAAATAGTGAGGAAATCTGCATTTCTCTAAAAAAATATGGGCATATGTGTAACCTACCAACCCGCATTGGAGCAGCGTGGTAGGACTTAGCTCCAACTTTTCTCTCCAAAAACGGAGAGAGGATGCCTATGCCCAGCAGTGGGATTGTAACAGGCTGCTACTTTAGTTTACTTTTATGGTTATATTAGGTCCATGTATAGAAACCGACATTAACGCCGCATAAAGAGCTCAAGACTAAGGGCCCCGTAGGAACTTGAAACTAATCGGGCTCACTTAATAAAATAATACCTGAGTATAGCCGGTTTCTATACATTAAGTATGAACACCACTTACGATAATTACCCAAAAAATACCTAGCTATAAAATAAATTCACTTTTGAGTATGAGACAATAAAGAAATTGAAGTGAACTTTACGGTTAAAATAAACCATTTTATGTCATTCCACTTTTCTTAAGACCAAGATATGAGTCTAAAGTTTAACAGCATTGACTTTTATGAGGCCACAAACTTAGTGTCCATTCGGTCCAAGACGCCATTTTATTTGAAATCCGATTTAATACTGTTTGTTTCTAACAGAAGTTATTTCTTTAAAGTTGGCGCACATGGGAAAGGAGATAAATTTATTCCTTTATCATGCTAAGGAATACAATACTCCGTTAGAAAAACAAATAAATACGCAACTGTAGATTTGTTTTATACTAAGAAGCTGCAGTACTTTGAAATAATACAAATAATCTTCTTTTTTGATAAAAAAAGGCAATTTTAAATTTAGCCTTACACCAGCAGTAGTATTGATTTAATTGTGATCTATCGATCGTATAATAACAATTTAAATTCCAAATTTGTTTCTACTATGGGAGCTCTTGAAAATGGTAAGCTTGTTAACTAAATTAATAAATATTTAACTTATTTTATTTCATTTTCAATATTTTATTTCATTTTCATTTTCAAAACGTCAAATTTGTGTTACAGCTATGGTAGCCCAGCGGTAACACCGTGCGACTCTTTCGAGGAGGCCACGGGTTCGAAACCGGGTAGTCACCAATAAGTTTATCTGTTAAAACTTTTGTGTCCCATTGATAATTGCAATTTATTTAACACGCTTTTCGATGAAGGAAAACATCGTGAAGAAACCTGCATATCTCTAGAGAATTCTGGAGATATGTTCAACCTACCAATCCGTATTGGAGCAACGTGGTAGGTCTTAGCTCCAATCCTTCTCGCAAAAAACGGAGAGAATAGGCCTATTCTCAGCAGTGGGATAGTAACAGGCCGCTATTTTAAGGTAAAAAATAAAGCCCCGGATAGTCTTCGGGTTTGTGGTGTTCTTTTTGTACATAATAAAGAATCTTTAAACATCACTGAATGAATCTCTACAATCATATGACTCAAAAGAAAAAAATACAGCTGACTAACAAGATTAAATAATAAAATAAATTTAATCAAAATTCAACATGAAAACTGCTTAGTATAATGTCCATAATAAAAACTTCATTGCCTTTTATTTCGTCTGATGCCTACAAACATTTATTTTATACCTAAATAGAAAGGGCTTAGCTGAACAAAATAATTCTGTATAATTCCACATACTCTGAAATGTAATTTTGCTACAAAAGCTCGTTGGATAACGAGATGACTAAGAGTAGCTGAAACCGACTCATTATTCTATATTATTAGATTTAAAAGACAAAGCAAAGTCTACTGAAAGCTAGTAAGGGAGTAAACAGGGTTGACGCAAACTATACCAGACGATATATCAAATGTATGAAAGCGGCCATAATAAGAATTGAAAATTCGGAACGGCACATTTTTTGTACACATTTAAGAGATGAACAAATGTAATAGAAATAAGTGTATATTATTATATACTAGCTGTGCCTGCGGTTTCGCCGCCTGGAAATCAGTTTGTTACAAAAAAAATTCCACGTAAATCTGTAAGTTTTATTCTTCAGTCATTTATTCAGTCTAGTAAATAAAAGTAATTATTGGGACTTAACTATAAGAGATAGAGACATGCTGTTGTGGACTTTTTTGTAGTATTTTTGTAGATCTACAATTCTCTACTACTTTTAGTTTAGTTTTGTGTATCTTTGTTGGTTTACGCAGCGCACGCGACTAAAGTTCCCAGCAGGCGAGTTTTTTTTACAACTGCGCAACCTTTTAAATACAAGTTACATACAACCGTTATGTCAAAGTAGCCTTCCTTAAACCTTCCGTAAGAATTGACCTACTTTTGTGTAAAAACCGTACAAAAATCAGTTCCGAAGATTTTGAAAAAATCGATCAGTCAAAATCAAAGTAACCACTTCAAAGTAACTTTTTTCATTTATTCAATATAGAGAAAGATTTTATTTAGTCACACTGGTTACAGAGATTTCAGAGGTTCCTTTACAGGTTACAGGGATCAACGAATACTGGTTAAGGAATAAAATAAAACGCATAACTTCGCATGTTAATATCGGTCGAATAAAAAACATGCTCTGAAATATTTATATTATTACATGTTAGATGGACGCTGACTTTATGATTTCATTTGGGCTGTGATCTAATAACATTTTATTGCTTTCATTTAAGAAATGAAACTTTTTCATTTGAGTACATTGAACCTTTTACTTTTAAATATTAGGTTGTAGGATTTTGTTTCTTAATATATAGTCTAGGACAAAGCGAACTGCTGCTGCTGACTTATTGCCACTACGCCATAAGTCTAGCTATATTAGTTACAAAAAATAAATATATATAGGACATTTAAACACACGGTTATCCGTCCCCAAATTATATAACTTAATACTTTTATCGTGAGTGACAGACTGCTAAATATACAAACATATAACTTTATATAACTACTTAAATACATAAACACACTTAGACTCGAAGAAGGAAAAATTGTTTATAGAAAATGTTGGCTGTCGGCGGGAATCGAAACCGCGACTCCAGGAGCTGAGCTGTCACTGTCGACTACGCCAACAGGCGTGTCTCTCTAGAGATTCACACGCTCGCACCGCTGGGCTATCACAGCTTCTATCTCTTATGGTTAACTCAATAGAACAACTCATTGATGTCTGCCCGAGGTTCAACCCATGGCCTCCTCGAAAGAGTCGCACGGTCTTACCGCTGGGCTATCACAGCTTATTCAGGTCCATAATCAGCGATAAAGTTTCAGGTCCATAAGTCTAAATTAAACTTTTAACATTAGGAAATAAACTTACTAAATACCACTGCTCTTTAAACAGTGGATCTGGGAATGTAAGTGCATTGGATTGCCTCAAGACATGTCTAGGACTGTGGTCCCTTTTTCTTCTCCTAAGCTCTCTTTGCTGCATCACCCATCTTACCTGAAACAAAGATTTATATTTCATTTTTTGTAAATTAATTCATCATCTTCCTGCCCTTATCCCACTCTAAGTGAGTTCGGCACAACATGTTATAAGCACGCTGTCACATGATTTGGCTGCGTTTTTACGACCGGCCGCCTGCCTGACGTCAACTTATCTCTATCGTATTTAACGAAACTTCGGTAAGAAATGAGGTTGGTCTATTCTACTCAGCCGGATACCACACGGCGGGTCGACTTACCTTAGTCGCCATTTACGACACCTCGGTAAGCAATGAGGGTGGTACTATTCTATTCAGCCGGATACCACACGGCGTACTGAGTTCAAACTACGTAGGTATAAAATTATTAACTTAAATAGAAAAAAAAAAATTTTAGTTGAACAAGTATGAAGGATTCACTCTTGTTATTTTTTAATTAAATTTAAATTTATCAAAATAATAAAAAATAAATGAACAAAATATAAAAACATATTCACTAGGTTTTTTATTTATATATTTATTTCTTGATTTTTATACATATATTTAGAAAAGAGAAAGAAAAATTAAAAAAGCACATGTATAAACGATTTGTTCTAGGTTGATGTGAAATTCATCTAGTAAAGCTTAATCAAAGCAGTCGATTGAAAATTTGCTTGAGACAAAATAGTATGCAATATTACGTAAACAAAAGTGCAACGACCTCTTGAGGACATAAGTGCTTACATCGCTTTCGCTTAACACAAGTTTTAACGCGTTCGTTCAACTTTTCCATATACGACAAGACTGCAGCTTTTTCTATTATTATGGAAAGTTTATAGAAGTTGAGTTTCTTTTTGTCATTTTACGATCACAGCATCAACCTAATTATATACATATATTATAGTTGCAACCACCACCGAATCATCACTATCCTACCCTTATCCCACTCTAAGTAGGGTCGGCACGAGATATTATAAACATGTTGTCACATGATTTGGCTAGGTACATGGAGGAGACCTACGTCCTGGACTGGACAGAAAATGCCTAAAAATGATTAAGACGTCTGTGTGATTTTTACACCATACAAACTATATTTATAAGAAAATATCGTTTTTCCTTCAGGATCACGAAAAACATGTACAAACTCCACTGTTCTTTTAAATAATTGACAAAATATGAAAGCTTAATTGATGCGTATATTATTAATATTGTTAAAATTAAAAACGTTTTTTTCTAAAACCTGGGAACGGACAGTCATTTTATTGTATTTATCAATGTTCACGTTCAATTTTCATCAAACAAAAATTATAATTTTTTTTTTATAAAACCTGGGAGTGGAAAGGCATTTTATTGTATTGATCAATGTGAGATATACCATTTTGTAACTATAATAATAAATCAAAAATATTCTTAAAGAAAACAAAATTAAAATTAACCCCTCATTGATTATTCAATATTATTCCATCGATTTTAAATGCATCTACGTAGGAAATTCGAGGTCCTCGACACTACGTAAATGTAGTCGTGCTACGTAAATGCTACGAGAAGTGCACGTGAGCTACGCTTCGGAAGTACTAAAATATTTTGTACGCCACTTTATCTAGGTGAACTTCAGTGCCAATATAAAAACTTATGCTACGCATTCTTTTAACTATGTCTATACCAAAAATCACTTAATTTCGTTGCACCTTTCGCATGTAAAATTAGAGCGAATACCTAGTATTCTCTCGATACTCCCTATTTCAACTAGCCCGTAGCTATGACTGTGTAGAGAAGTGTATGTGTGTATGTCTTGGGCCATATTAAGGGTATATTAAAATTAAAAATCCAATTAAAGGGTATATTAAAATTAAAAATATAATAAATACATGGGACACTTACTCACACGGTCGTCCGTCCCCAAAGTCAGTTACTTAATACTTGTGTTATGGGTGACAGACAACTGGTGAATATATACTTATATATTTTTTAAATAGATACTTAAATACAAATATTGTGAGAAATCTAATAGATATCTGCAATTTATCGCACGCTTACATCATGCAATTTATCGCACGCACATCGTGAGGAAACCTGCATATGTCAATAGAGTTCTGGGGATATGTGTAATTTACCAATCCGAATTGGAGCAGAGTGGTAGGTGTTAGCCTACCCAACCCTTCTTTCCAAAAACAGAAAGAATAGGCCTATGCACATTAATAGTATAATAACAGGCTGTTACTTGCTTTTTTGTGGTTTAAATACCGAGAAGTAACAAAGGCTACTTTTCATGTATATATTAATGTCAACACAGATGAATTAGAACAGACCACCCTTATTTCTTACCAAGGTGTCGTAAGAGGCGACTGAGGTAAGTTAGCGTCAGGCAGGCGATCGTAAAATACCTTGCCAAATCATGTGACATCATGTTTATAGCATGTTGCTTGATTAATGAAGTCGGGTAAAAGCTTGTACATAAATGAAATAGCCCTTAATACAGTTCAAACGTTCACTCAATCAAAAGCTACACAGATTCACAAATTTGTATTTCCCGTAATAAAATACGCCGGCGGCATCTCTTTGCAAATCATCTATTATTTGGTAAATTGCGAAGATTTATTCAAATGAAATTATCGTGAAGTCTTGATCAATCGAGTGTTTTCGTATTGACGAAGCTTTTGGCATCGGGAGCTGAACGATTTGTTTATTTGATATTATTTGTAAAGTCCTTAATTTTGTTTACCCGTGTCGTGGAAATTAAAGTATTTTCATTTACAAACTGTAGCCGTTGCCCTTGCCCAATAAAGCAGTTTATGGAACTGCAATGTATTTATGATGAACCGCATCGATGGCTTTGTGTATATTATGCTAATTTGTGCTGTATAAATAAATAAATATATGTGACCACTATACACACGGGTGGTATCTGTCTGAGTAAAATAGACCCTCTTTTTTACTGAGGTGCCGTAAAACGCGACTAAGGTAAGTCAACCCGCCGTGTGATATCCAGCTGAGTAGAATAGACCACCTACATTTCTTAGAGAGGTCTCGTAAAAGACTACTAAGTTAAGTTGACCAACCGTGTGGTACCAAAATTATTAAGGTTTCGAACCCAGGACTCTTCTTATTCAATAAATAAATTGAAAATCTTTATATAAATAGTAAGCCATGTAGTATCCGGTTGAGTAAAATAGACCACCCTCTTTCTTACCTAGGTGTCGTGAGAGGTGGTTAAGGTAAGTCGACCCGCCGTGTGATATTCGGCTAAGTAGAATAGACTACCCTCATTTCTTACCGAAGTCTCGTTAAAGGCTACTAAGGTAAGTTGACCAACCGTGTGGTATCCAGTTGAGTAAAATCGACCACCCTCTTCCTTACCGAGGTGTCGTTAATACGACTGAGTAAGTTGACGCCAGGCAGGCGGCCGGTCGTAAAATACGTAGCCAATTCATGTGACAACATGTTTGTAATATGTTGCACCCACCCCACTTAGAGTGGGATAAGGGCAGGAGGATGATAACACTCACCCTAATTTAAATCTTATACCGTTTAGTACGATTTAAACACGTGTAAAAGACTAAATAATCATTAAGTAACCATCATAGTTAACTAATATAAGGTAAGTGCACTAGTAATTTTTTTATTTTGTTTTTTTTAGTCACTTACACACACGGTCGTCCGTCCCAAAAGAAAGTAATTTAACACTTGTGTTTTGGGTGACAGACAACTAACTGGTGAATATATACTTATATATTTTTTAAATACAAATATACACCCAGGTTCGAAGACCAACAAATTTATGTATAGAAAATGTTGGCCCTCGGCGGGAATCGAACCCGCGACCTGTGGAGCTGAAGGCAGGGCACTACCCACTGCGCCAACAGGCCAGTCAAAAGTAATTGACCTAGTAGATGACCGTTTTGTATGAAATTTTAAATAATAAGCGTTTTGCTTGTTGTAGCTAATCACTACATAATATAAAACAAAGTTGCATTCATTTCTTGTACGCATAAAACTTTAAAACTACGCAACAGATTTTGATGCGGTTTTTTTAATAGATAGAGTGATTCCAGAGGAAGGTTTGTACGTATAATAACATTCAATACGGAGTAGAGAAATACTGTAATTTTTGAGGTTTCTGTAAATATTTACATTTTTTTCCGCTTAGATTGCAAACGCAGGCTAAACCCTACGAGATTTATCAAAATGATGTAATAAGTATTTGTACACCTTGAAAAGGTCTACAGAAAAGTCCGCGATGGTATATGTCTATCTCTTATGAATAACCCACAATAGCATTTTTTGTCATTTACTTTTTACGAAAAATATTGCCTTATGTTTAAAGCAATTTTTATACAATACAGCATTAATCCTTATCCAATTAAGTACCATAAATAAATTGTTGATTCAATATAGATCAATATCGCCGTTTACAGCATGTAATTTAAGTAAACATTTTCGGAGATATTAAAGATTTAAAATGCCGTGAGGAGGCCGCGCTTCACCCTATAGCACTTCGAATCCAGCAGCTATATCGTTCTTTCAAGAGTTTGTTTAACGACAAGGAAGCTGTGAATGTTGTATATAAAGACATTCTGTAATTAATTGTAAAAATTAAATACATAGGGAAAATGTAAAAGTAAATAAGTAAAAATGTACTATATGAATTTAGATATTCCAAAGATAGCAAGAAATCTTCTTGGTATAGGGAAAGGAAATTGTTTATCTCCAAATTGCTTGCGGGCCACGGCGGGCAGTAATGAATAAATCAAAACTACTGGATCGATTTTAATCATTTTTTTACACTGAATGACATGGGATATATATTTTATACCTGTGCGAAGCAGGGGCAGGCCGCTAGTAAAAAATAAATTTGTAATTACCTCTTGCCATCTATTAACAACTTCCCAAAAGCTCAGAACTGTTTTGCTTCCCATTGTTTAATATTATTAATTAATATTTTTTATTCATCGCGGATTATAGCAACATAATTTTATTATTACTTTTGTATTATGGATCTCCGCAAAGTAACGCCTAATTCTATAAATTATTTAATATTTTTTATTAGCTACAACAAACAAAACGCTTATTATTTAAAATTTCATACAAAATGGTCAAATACTAGTATATAGTCAATTACTAGAGCCCTTACCACAAATTATTCTAACACTTTTACGATCAGGAATAAAACAATTAAAAAGTATTTTGCAAATTGCTTCAACGTAAACGCTTTATACGCCATAAAATCCCGTAGTTAAGAGTTTTTAAAGCATTCCATTAATATTCAATGATAAAACCTTGAAATATGCAAGGCCTTCATAAGGCTTTAGAGGTGACATGTCTAAGGCATTTTGTAACGTATCTTTTACGGCTTATATGTTTCTGCTAAGAATAAACAAATTTGATAAGCCATTTTGACTGGCCTGTTGGCGCAGTGGGTAGTGACCCTGCCTTCGGCTCCGCGGGTCGCGGGTTTGATTCCCGCCGTGGGCCAACATTTTCTAAAAATGAATTTGTTGGTCTTTGAGCCTGGGTGTATATTTGTATTTAAATATGTTTTTAAAACTTATATAAGTATATATTCACCAGTTGTGTTACCCATAACACAAGTATTAAGTTACTTACTTTGGGGACGGACGACCGTGTGTGTAAGTGTCCCATATATTTATATTTATTCATTACCAAACTCTGTGGTATACCGTGTGGTATCCGGCTGAGTAGAATAGACCACCCTCATTTCCTACCAAGATGTCGTAAAACGTGACTATGGAAAGTTGACCTGCCTTGTAGTACCGGCTCAGTAGAATAGACCGACCAAAAATCTTTAAGTGTAAAATAGTCCATTTATCCAGAAAGGCTACAGGCTATATAACATCACGCTAAGATGAATAGGAGAGGAGCATCAATAAAAAGAAGTACAAAAGGCGATATTTAAAGCTTTCTTTGCGTGCGCTGAGTAAACGGTAATAGTTATTCAAAAATCAGGTATTACAAAATTATTACCCTCTAAAAGTTCTGAATTAAAGTCCTTAACAGCACATATCTAGCTTTTTTATGGTTCACAAATAAAAACGAGACAGATCACCCTCGTTTGCTTCCTCTTAATTATAATAGGTTTAGGTATTTTAGGCTAACTTTCCTACTCTAAGTATAGTAACTATATAAACTGTCAAAAATTTGAAATCTGTTTTTCCTATAAAAAGTAAATTGGTATTTTGAAAAAGCTGTGATAGAACAGCAGTGAGACCGTGCGTTTTTCTAGAGACGATCATGGGTTATAACCCAGGGCAGGCACCAATAAGTTTTTCTATTAAAACTTTATGTCTTTGTTTTTTTATACTTTACTTTACTTTATGTCTTTATTATGTCTTTATTGATGATTGCAATTTATCACACGCTTTTCGGTGAAGGAAAACCTCATTAGAAAACCTGCACATCTCTAGAGAATTCTAGGGATATGTGTAACCTATCAATCCGCATTGAAGCAGCGTGGTAGGTCTTAGCTGCAACCCTTCTCTCCAGGAACTGGGAGAGGTGGTCCATAAATAGCAGTGTGATTGTAACAGGCCATTGAGCAATGAGATTATTTTGAACAAGTATTGGCTGATGATTGGAAAAATGTAATGTTACATGATTAATTGTTGGAGAATATAAAATTTGACTACAAAAGGTTTCATATCTAGGCCACTGCGAAACACCTTTTGAAGTATTTGAAATATAAAATCCTCTTGTAATATTTACAATGCATAAGCTTCAAAGCCCTTTCATTCAAGCCGATATAAAAGTATATTTCACCTTCGAAACCCAGTTACACAATAATAAAACAAGCCTCGATACGGACGCGTTCGTTTTTATTTTTGGTTATACTATTACGGTACGCGTCGATATAAAAAATGTACAAAAAGTATTGAAAATATTTTTTTCATATAATCCGCAATAAAAAAAAATATATGCAATGCTAAATGTAGAGTGTAAGCCATGTGGTATCCGGCTGAATAGAATAGACCACCTTCATTTCTTATAAAGGTGTCGTAAAAGGCGACTAAGGTAACACGACACGCCGCGTGACATCTGGCTGAGTAGAATAGACGGGTGGTCTATTCACTTCTTACCAAGGTTTCGTAAAAGGCGACTAAGGTAAGTCGACCCGCCGTGTGGTATCCAGCTGAGTAGAATAGACCACCCTCATTTCTTACCGAGGTGTAATAAAAGGTGACTAAGGTAAGACGACCGGTCGTGTGGTATCTGGCTGAGTAAAATAGACCACCCTCTTTCTTACCGAGGTATCGTAAAAGATGATTAAGATAAGTTGACGTCAGGTAGTCGGCTGGTCAATTTCAATTTTTTTAAGGATTTTTTTTAATAAAAGGAGAAGAATGGAGAAAGACATATCGTGCCGAACCCGATTTAAAGTGGGAAAAGGGTAAGAGAATTATGATGTCATTCATTTTTCATCCCTTATATGTTATTGTTCGAAATGCGGGCATGTTTGGTTATAAAATGTAAGTTAATAAAAGAACAATAAACGACATTTTCACAATATTCATGAAGTCGAATTATCGTTTAATTTCAGTTCTCAAAGAAACAATACTTGACTTTATATTTTTATAGCGCACGCCCGGAAAATAAAAACGTGATAAATGTTTATAACTCAAAAGCTGTAAAATATTATTACCCTACAAAGATGTTATTGAAACTTTTTTGGGTTCTACGATCGGGACCTCGTATATCTTTAATATTTAAATGAGTTAATCTTGTATATATATATAGATTTTTGGAATCTCCGAAACGGCGCGAACGATTTTCCTGAAATTTAGCATGTAGGGGTATTGGAGGAGAAAAAACGATCGAGTTAGGTTTTATTTAAAGAAAATCGCTTTATCCCTGTATTTTGGTATTCAAAAATACTAAAATTTATATTGGATATTATTTTTGCCATAAACTGTCAAGTCAGCGTAGCTTTTTCGGGGAATGGGCAGACTCGAGAAATAAATTATTTTTAAGTTTCTTTTTTTTATTTTGTAAAAAATTAGGTACTTGTTATTTAAAGACACTGTTATACTTACTTTATTTGGAATTAAGAAAAGAAAATGACATTAGTTAAGAACTGATAGAAACTAAAAATTTTTTTTTAACAAACTTTATTTCAGTACTGAATGCAGAATAATTGTGGGAAATATTGTGGAAAATAATACAATTTTGCATTTAAAATAATATCGTACTATTTAATGCGCCCTGTGGTATCCGGCTGAGTAGAATACCCTCATTGCTTACCGAGGTGTCGTAAAAGGCGACTAAGGTAAGTTGTTACCCGCCGTGTGATATCTGGCTGAATAGACTAGACCACTCTCATTTCTTACCGAAGTGTCGATGGTAAGTTGACGTCAGACAGCCGGTCGTAAAATACCTAGTCAAATTATGTAAAAAAATGGTTAAAACAAGTTGTGCCACTCCCACTTAGAGTGGGATAAGAGCAGGAGAATGATGATGAACGATGACGCCTGATGGTAAGCGATGATACAGTCTAATATAGCACGTGGCTGGAAAATGTCTTGCTTGCCATAAAAAGTAAGTAAGTAACGGCCTGTTACTATCCCACTGCTGGGCATAGGCCTCCTCTCTCCATTTTTGGAGAGAAGGGTTGGAGCTAAGACCTACCACGCTGCTCCAATGCGGATTGGTAGGTTACACATATCCCCGGAATTCTCTAGAGATATGCAGGTTTCCTCACGATGTTTTCCTTCACCGAAAAGCGTGTGATAAATTGCAATTATCAATTAGACACATAAGTTTTAATAGAAAAACTCATTGGTGTCTGCCCGGGTTTGAACCCATGATCGTCTCTAGAGATTCACACGGTCGCACCGCTAGGCCATCACAGCTCTAAACTAGCAAGTAGATTTTTTGGAAATTAACGAGTAAAATTACACTTACCTGGGGATCATTTTTGAGGCGATTTTCGTATTCCTTACTTGAATTTACAGATCTCTTACTTAAATGTGGATGCGAGAATAAATAGTAATGTTTCAAGTCTCCAATCTGAAACAAAAAAAATAATATTAATAAATAAAAAAACCAAAAACTATCTACTTCTATTTTCATAATGAAAATAGAATTAGGCAATTTTCGTTAAAATGGCGTTAATGATATATTTGATGGCCGGGATCTCTGACAAACAGACAAACTGGACCGGTGCCTCTTCAATGCCGTGGACATCGTGCTCTTCAAAATATCATCATCATCATCATCGTGGCCTTTTATCAGTCCACTCCTGGACGTAGGCCTCTTCCCTATCTTGCCACTCTCGGCGATCAAAATATAGTATAATTATAATATAGTATAGATTAATAATAAAAATAAAGTACCGCTTATATATCCACTTTCTAATATAATATCCGCTTTCATATCTAACACATGCAGGTATGCACACATTTGCACTATTGACTCCACGACAAAATTGCATATGATCTTTGATTTATTTCATGAATTTCGTTATTTCATTAGTGGTAAAATCACAATTTCACAATTTAAAAAATCTTCCCATATCAGGGAAATAGCGTCAAGACCTGGAGCTGCGGCGGAAATGGCCGAATCCGGCAAACAGTGGAAGTATGCATCTTTTATCGAGAGTTATATATTTGTGCCGTTTGCAGTCGGGACCCTGGGCCATGGAGTCAAAGTGCAAAATTTTTTATCCGTTTTAGCACCTCGGTTAATTGCTTCAGGTGACAAGAGGCTCCTTTTTCGCACAAAGAATCAGCTTAGCGATTCAGCGCGGAAACGCTGCCAGCATTTTTGTGACCGTTCTACGTGGGCATGATTTGTATAGTCCTAGCGTGTAAGTATTTTAAGATATATATAAACTTGTACCATACAAAAAATGCTAAATAATGTAAAATATCAAACTGCTGATCTCTTCAGTAAAATCCGAAAAATCACCCGAAAATCTAAGCCTTGCAACTGGGTAATTGACGATGAAGAGGGTAAACCGATCCATGACATACTCAAAATCACGGAACGATGGAGAGAATATTGTGAGAACTTGTACAAAGAAGAAAATGCTCTCTCTTCTCGCTCCTCCTGCACCTTTGAGGCCGCAATGGAACCTTGCATACTTCGATCAGAAATAGAACATGCGATTACTATTGTAAAAAGAAATAAAGCTCCAGGTCCTGATCACATCACGGCAGAAGCTTTAAAAGCCTTAGGCCCTAATGGAATAACCTGCTTACACAACATCTGTAACGCAATATGGAAGACTGGTCTATGGCCAGCTGAATGGACAGAGTCTTCAGTGTTGCCACTCCATAAGAAAGGATCAGTTCGGAACTGCAACAATTATAGAACGATAGCCTTAATTTCTCACAGTAGTAAAATCCTTCTGCATATTATCAACTTAAGACTGAGATCATTTCTAAACTGGCAAATAGCAAGGGAACAAGCAGATTTTGTTAAGGGTAAAGGAACAAGGGAGCAAATTCTAAACCTCCGCATTATAGTAGAAAAATGCTACGAACATACGATCCCAGCTTTCATATGCTTTGTGGACTACCAAAAGGCTTTTGACTGTGTCAAATGGTCGAAACTATGGGAAGTCTTAGCTGAATTTGGCGTACCTTCCCATCTAATAGGATTAGTCCGCGGACTGTATGATTCGGGATGTGGTTCAGTTACGATAGACGGGGTTACATCAAATAAATTCAAGTTCCACAAAGGTGTCCGACAAGGTTGTGTGATTTCCCCTCTGCTATTTAACATCTATGGCGAATATATAATGCGTCGCACGCTCGAAGGGTGGAATGGTGGCATCAAAATCGGAGGACAAATGATATCCAACCTTCGTTATGCAGACGATACAACTCTTTTAACATCGTCTGAAACGGAAATGTATGAACTGATAAAGAGACTAGAAACAGTCTGCTTGAGCATGGGTCTCACTATAAACAAGAAAAAACCAAACTTATGGTAGTCGACCGGCTCGCATCTGCCCAACGTACCAAATTGCTTCAAGACTATGAAACTGTAGACCACTTTCAATACCTCGGTGCAGTAATCACAAATAAAGGCAATAGTGAAATAGAGATTCGAAGACGAATTGGTATGGGTAAATCAGCGATGACCCAACTCAACAACATATGGAAAGACAGGAACATTTCAAATCGGACAAAAGTACATGTGGTCCGAACTCTTGTCTTCTCCATTTTTCTCTATGGGGCGGAGACATGGACACTAAAAGAAGCCGATAGGAAAAGGGTAGACGCCTTCGAGATGTGGTGTTGGCGTCGGTTATTAAGAATCCCCTGGACAGCCCGGCGCACTAATGTTTCCGTTCTAAAAGAACTAAAAATGGAGAAAACACAGCGACTGTCTAGTGTCTGTTTGCAGAAGATCCTGCGATACTTTGGCCACATTGCTCGAAGGTCTAGCGACAATTTAGAACGACTGATGGTTACAGGGAAAGTAGAGGGTAAGAGACCCAGAGGTCGGAGTCCGAAACGGTGGTCAGACCAAATATCGGCACAACTGGATATACCCATCAGTACCGCTCTACACAGAGCTGCCGATCGCAACATCTGGAAAAGGGCAGTTGATAATTTGAAAAAGGGTCACGATCCTCAGCAATGAGGGAACGATTCAGAAGAGAAACTTGTACATTTTTGCTGTAAATAAATCTTTAAATTTAAAAATTGTGGACAACATTCAGGAGAGTACACATTTATTACTTTATCGTATAATTACCGCTTAAAAGCCGACGTAATAACCCAACCATTTATTCTAGTTTAGACGTTTTAATTCAAGCCGCATGTAGTAAACACAAGCTGTTTTGGCACGGCGCACGGCATTTTTGGCTCGGCCGTAGCATTCAATATTAACAAGCCCGCATAGCAAGTTTTGTGAAATTGTCTAAATGGGCAATTCCAATCAAGAGGCCATTGCAATTTGTCAAAACGTGTTCGCGTTTTAAGAAAAAGAACTGTCGCAATTCTGTGCACGTATGAGGCAGATTTTTAGCCAAATAAGCCGACATTAGCGATTTTGTAGAGTTCTATAAAAATGAATAGGTTATTCCATGTTTTTTGAATTTACACTGAGAGTGTTATTCATAATAAATGTATAGAAACCGGCTATACTCACATCTTATTTTATCGGATAAGCCATGGATAAGAGATGGATATAATTATGTTCCATGTTCGTAACTGTACTATACATGTAAATAAACGCGTTTCTGTTTTGTCACCTTTCACCTTGGTAAGAAATGAGGGTGGTCTATTCTACATACCCGGATCCCACACGGAGGGTCAACTTACTTAAGTCGCCTTTAACGACACCTCGGTAGGAAATGAGGATGGTTTATTCTACTTAGCCGGATTCCAAACGGTGGGAGAATGGCACGAAAATCGTGATGTTTTTTAGATATTAATTCTACCCGGATCATAAATTTATCACCAATAAAAGTTATTTCATATAAATAAAAGTACCTGGTAAAATGATGTAAAAAAAAATTAAAAGTAAAAAAAATTTAAAAGAAAAATGAAAAAATAATAGGGCAGGTGGGGACCGATCCTAGGTATTTTTACCTTTCTAGACCGCTCGTTCCCCAAATGAACTACCATAACTTTACGTTTGACCGCGAAAAATTGTGATTGTATTCAATGTAAATTTTTAAAAAAAATGTAGAGCCCGTAAACAGGGATAAAACGATTTTTTAAATAAAACTTATCTAGATTGATTTTTCTACCCCAAAACCCCCTGCTGCTGAATTTTAGGAAAATCATTGGATCTGTTTCCGAGATTCCAAATATATATACACAAACAATACTAACAAATTTAAATATTAAAGATACATAAAATTAACAAAGAATGGTTGTAAAAAAAAAAAGTAAGTAACGGCCTGTTACTATACCACTGCTGGGCATAGGCCTCTTCTCTCCGTTTTTTTTTATTGGAGAGAAGGATTGGAGCTTAGACCTACCACGCTGCTCCAATGCGGATTGGTAGGTTACACATATCCCCAGAATTCTCTAGAGATATGCAGGTTTCCTCACGATGTTTTCCTTCACCGAAAAGCGTGTGATAAATTGAAATTATCAATTAGACACATAAGTTTTACTAGAAAACTCATTGGTGCCTGCCCGGGGTTTGAACCCTAGACCTCGTCGAAAGAGGCGCAAGGTGTTACCGCTGGGCTACCACAGCTTACAGAACAGAACAGAATGGTTGTACGTATATTCAATTCGAGGTTTTTACATATAAAATTCTTCTTTTAAAATTTTGTGCAAAAATCTAATTGGATTCAAGTGGCAATTAATGGAAACGTGTTCGTGATTAAAGAAAAAGGTCAGGTGGAAATCGATGCACGTATTCAATGGATTTTAGGTAATATAAGCCAATCCCAATCAAATTTAAATTCGAAATTATAAAAAGATGTATGAAAATATTTCAAAAGATAATTGTTTCATTTAATTAAATCAAGTATAAAGGCCTTTTTCGATTATTTGAGTATTACAGCTGTTTATTAATATTCTAAATTTGGCTTCGGTTCTGAAAGGAAAACTGAATTAACTTAGTGAAACTCACGCATTATTTATTTCGAAATTTAAATTTCACAAATTTGTAATGTAATGTCTTTTACAATGTAAAAGCTAAAGCAACGCCGTGTGGTATCCGGTTGAATAGAATAGTACCACCCTCATTTCTTACCGTGATGTCGTAAAAAGCGACTTAGTTTAGTTTACCTACCGTTTGGTATCCGGTTAAGTAGATGAGACTCTTTCTTGCCGAGGTATCGTAAAATACGGCTAAGGTAAGTTGATGTCAGGCAGGCGGCCGTTCGTAAAATACCGTAGCCAAATCATGTGACAACATGTTAATAACATTTTGAACGTAAAAGTAGTTAATGTAATTAATCATAACATCCCTCGTGGAGAGTCGCAAACTTTATTGTATTATTGTATTTTTGGAGTCCTACAATTCTCTAGTACATTACTTTAGTGTATCTCTAGTGTTTTTCGTGGCTCACACGACTAAAGCATCTAACAGACAAGTTTTTACAACTGCACAATTTACATAAAACCGTAATTTATTATTCCTAAACCTTTATGAAGAATTGAATACTTTTTACTTAAAACTGTACAAAAAAATTTCAGCAAATTTGGAAAAAATCGATCACACACATACAGACAACTTTTGGTGATATTTGAAAATGCACCGCTCAGTGCTAAACTATGTTAAATGGTTTAGGCCTATAGAAGTAGGCGTTACTTTGCGGAGATCCATAATACAAAAGTAATAATAAAATTATTTTGCTATAATCCGCGATGAAGTAAAATATATATAATGCTAAATGTAAAATGGGCAATCCGTTTTCATACCTGATACATGCAGGATTCGTAAAAAACACATGCACAAATGCTTAGCAATTTTTTTGTGCAGTCTATTTCCTGATGATGCTTCGGTTGCGGGGCGAAACGATTGTTGAGTTTGTGATAGTGAACGTATGTAGTGCTTATGTATTGTGGTGGCGGTGGTGGAGGTTTGTGCATGTGTTTTTACGAATCCTGCATGTATCCTGGATTATCCACTTTTCATTTAGTAATATATATTTTCTATTTTACGTCATGGCGTATTATAGCAAAATAATTTGATTAACACTTTTGTGTTAAATGGGGTATTTAATTACAAATAAAAAAACTTTTTTAATACAATTACTGAACTCCAAAAAGACGATATCGCGAACAGAAGCTCGTTAATAAAATAATCTCTATATAAAAAATTTAAGCGTTCAATAACCATCAAAATGAAATAAAAAGTATAATCTCATCTAACAACGTAGAGACCACAAAACCGGATTGTAAATATTTGATATTATTCAGTTTGCTCCATCTTCCCAGCCTCATCTTAAGGATAAAGAAAAAGGTTTATTTATTACAGCGGTCCTATAAAGATATTTCAATTTTGAAATTAGTTTTCTTTTATAAATAATAGATTTCCATTCACCGTCACGTGTAATGGTGAATATATAAAACGTAAAATAAGGCTAATACAGAAAGCCTACTATACCGCCGTGTGGTATCCGGCTAAATAGAATAGTACCACCCTCATTTCTTACCGAGGTGTCGTAAAAGGCGACTAAGGAAAGTCGACCCGCCGTGTGGTATCCGGTTTAGTAGAATAGACCACCCTCTTTCTTACCGAGGTGTCGTAAAATACGACTAACGTAAGTTGACGTCAGGCAGGCGGCCGGTCGTAAAAACGCAGCCAAATCATGTGACAGCATGTTTATAACATGTTGTGCCGACCCCACTTACAGTGGGATAAGGGCAGGAGGATGATGATGACAGAAAGCCTACTATACTGTTAAGGATTACTTAGATGATAAGAATGCGTGGACATAACTATTCTTCGACTCTGTACACGACATTACTGACTAAATGTAAGCAGATATAAAATTTTGTTTTGAAAAGAATACCGCCGAGTTTTTCGCTAGCTGTTCTCGGTAGGAATAGCTTTCCAATCCATCCGTAGAGTTGACTATTCAAAGCACTTATTTACAAGTTTACTTGAATGAAGAATATACAAGTATAATTTATATAATTAGGTGTTACTTTGCGGAGATCCATAATACAAAAGTAATAATAAAATTATTTTGCTATAATCCGCGAAGAATAATATATTCTTCGCGGATTATAGCAAAATAATTTTATTATTACTTTTGTAATATACGAGTATATTGAATTTGACGAACTTCACGAACACTAAACTTGAAACTTAAATTTTACGAGTTTCATCAACTAATTTAAAATGGCTTTTATTAAAAATAAAGAAACAATAAATAAATATATGGGAAATATATGTCGTATTTTACGACACCTTAGCAAGAAAGAGGATGGTCTATTCTACTTAACCGGATACCTCACGGTGGATCTTCTTACCTTAGTCACCATTTACGACAGCTCGGTAAAAATGAGGATGGTATATTCTACTCAGTGGGATGCTACACAGCGGGTCGACTTACCTTAGTTGCCTTTTGTGACACTTCGGTAAGAAAGAGGGTAGTCTATTCTACTTAACCGGATACCACACAGTGGGTCGACTTACCTTAGTCGCCTTTTACGACACCTCGGCTTACCGAGGTATTTCTTAAATGAGTGTGGTCTATTCTACTCAGCCGGATGCCACACGGCAGAAAAAAATAAAATTAAAAAAATAAAGAAACAGTCGGCCTAAATTACAAAATGATGCAAACAACGTTTACAAAGAACACCTTTCTAGAATCTCACACGCGACAATACATTTTAAATGAGGGAATTAATTAAACGGGTGAATAAATGAAAATATTCAGAGGCGACAATAGGACTGTGAAGTGTGAAAACAAAAGCGGGAAATTGAAAACGCGCTTCAACGCACATGCTTAATTAATGCGATGCATGCTTTGTGTTCCTTTAAGGCGAGATAAGGCGTGGGAAATTATGTAATTGCATATAGTTTTTTTTGTAATTTTTCGCTCTACTTTTGGAGTTTTCAAATATTAAATTTAGTATCCATCGGTCCAGTATTTCGTAAAATTAGCGCGTTCAAACAATCAAACAAACAAACTCTTTATTTTTATATATTAGTATAGATAGATAAAGAAACAAAAGGCGGTTTAAATTACAAAATGATGCAAACAACGTTTACAAAGAACACCTTTCTAGAATCTCACACACGACAATACATTTTACATGAGGGAATTAATTAAACGGGTGGATAAATGAAAATATTCAGAGGCGACAATAGGACTGTGAAATGTGAAAACAAAAGCGGGAAATTGAAAACGCGCTTCAACGCACATGCTTAATTAATGCGATGCATGCTTTGTGTTCCTTTAAGGCGAGATAAGGCGTGAGAAATGATGTAATTGCATATAAATAAATATAAATATATGGGACACTTACACACACGGTCGTCCGTCCCCAAAGTAAGTAACTTAATACTTGTGTTACGGGTGACAGACAACTGGTGAATATATACTTATATATTTTTAAATACATACTTAAATACAAATAAACACACAGGCTCAAAGACCAACAAATTCATTTATAGAAAATGTTGGCCCTCGGCGGGAATCGAGCGCGCGACCCGCGGAGCCGAAGGCAGGGTCACTACCCATTGCGTCAACGAGCCAGTCGATATGGTCGATATGGTTTTTTTTTGGTAATTTACGCTCTGCTTTTGGACTTTTCAAATATTAAATTTAGTATCCCTATTATCCACCGTGTGGTAATTCGGATGCGTAGAATAGATCACCCTCATTTCTTAACGGGGTGCCGTAAAAGGCGACTAAGGTAAATTAACCTGCCGTGTGGTATCCGCCTGAGTAAAATTGACCACCCTAATTTCTAAATGAGGTGTCGTAAAGGGCGACTAAGGTAACTTGACGCGACGTGAGGTATCCGGCTGAGTAGATTAGACCAGCCTCATTTCTTAACGTGGTGTCTTAAAAGGCGATTTAGGTAATTGACCCGCCGTGTGGTATGCGGCTGAGTAAAATAGACCACCCTCATTTCTTAACGAGGTGTCGTAAAAGGCGATTACGTAAGTTAACCCGCCGTGTGGTACACGGCTGAGTAAAATAGACCACCCGCATTTTTTAACGTGGTGTCGTGAAAGGCGAATAAGGTAAGTAAGCCCGCCGTATGGTATCTGGCTGAGTAAAATAGACCAGCTTCATTTCTTAACGGGGTATCGAAAATGCGAATTAGGTAATTGTCCAGCCGTGTGATATCCGGTTGATTAGAATTAACCACCCGCATTTCTTACCGTGGTATCGTAAAAGGCGATTAAAGTGAGTTGACCAACCGTATGGTATCCGGCTCATCAGGTTATGCTTATCATGAACATGCTTATCATCGGGATTGGACCAGTATGTTAAATTTCAGCTTAATCGGACACCGGAAAGTGGGTCAAATTTAATTTGCAAGATTCCGCCTTCACATATATTGCAAATTGATCAAAAGCTTTTAAAAAATAAAGTAGAATTAAACGCCAATATTAACACATTTTCCAAACGGCACTTTTTGAAAATATATAATTGTAGTTTACACTTCTCTTCACGTTATTTAATTAAACAAAATCAAAAATTACAAACTTAAATATTATTTATGGTACATCTCAAAAATATTAAAACCCATTAAAGTCAAAAGCAATTTACAGAACTGTGGCTACCATTTCTATTAATCTAGTTAATCCAACGGCCATTTTGTTTTATATTAACACTTCAATAAATCAAATGACAAGGACAAAGTAATAGTAATTTCCATTGGAAGTTTTCAGCATTCGCTGGTATTAAAGTTACTGTTCCACTAAGCACCTATTGTGAAACCATGGCCAAGTTACTTGGCAATTTTGCCATAATTGTACCGTACCGAGTCCATAGTGATTGCGCGATTATATTTACAAAATTTGATTCGACTTTAATTTTATTTGTTAATATAAATATTGGACTTTCTTGAATTTAAATATCGACTTGAATTGAATTGAGCCCTCGGGGATATGTTGGGATGATGGCAAGAGACCAGACGGCTTGACGCTGGTTCCTTGGGAACGGCTCCCTAATGTGGGACGCAATATGCGTTGATACGTTAGCCTCGTCCCATATCAGGGAAAAAGCGTCAAGACCTGGAGCTGCGGCGGAAATGGTCGAATTCAACAAACAGCGGAAGTATGCATCACTCATCGAGAGTTATATATTTGTACCGTTTTCAGTTGAGACCCTAGATAGATAGATAGATAGATATAGCCTAGATAGAGACCCTAGGGCCATGGAGTGCAAAAAAAAAATTATCCGTTTTAACATCCCGGTTAATCCCCTCTTCAGGTGACAAGAGGGCTGGCTCCTTTTTCGCACAAAGTATCAGATCAGATTCCCACGAAGGAATATTTTAATCATCATTCTTCTGCCCTTATCCCGCTTTAAGTGGGATCGGCACATGTTATAAAAATGATCACATGATGTAGCATCTCCTCTTACGACACCTCGGTAAGAAAGAGGATGGTCTATTCTACTCAGCCTTCTAGACTATTAGACGAGAATTTACTTTAAATATTCTAGTGTATTCAACGATATCGTGCCTCTTTTAGTCTCCATCTTCTTTTTAATATCGCAGCAGAGCGGGTTTTCACTCAAATATTTTTTACCAAGTACACGAATTTTTGTTCTAGAAAAATTCTCAAAATCGGTCGTAAAATATCTAGTCAAATCATGCGACAACATGTTTATAACATGTTGTGCCGGCCCCACTTAGAGTTTGATGAGGGCAGCAGAATGATGTTGCCTAATAGTCTAGTCCACTTAAGTAGTTTGATTTTTATTACCACAATGAAATTAATGAAGAGATACTAAGAAACTGTTTTATTGACTTAATAAATACAAAACATTTCAAAAAAAAGAGGATAGAAAAAAATATTTATGAAGTCCTAAAAATAACTCTTTAAAAATTGACTATATCGTAGTTTTCACATCACTAAAACCTGCGTGACTTACTAAAATTAGGTCTACAGACATTGTAAAAGTAGGCTTTGTTTTACAAAATTGAAGCCGATAGGGTTGATTCTTTAACTTACAATAATAATCCTAAGTATACTTTATTGTAATAATCTGTAATAAATAGTTTAATGGTATCCACTTAGAAGTAAAATCGACTTTTAGTTGCCATAACGATGTGAAACGGCAAACAAAACTGGTGAAGGACAAATCAAGTTAGTACTGTACCAAACTTTATAAATATACCTTGCCTATCCCAGCGCTGGGCAAAGTTTAACTATCTTTTTAAGTTCTATATCCTGCATTCGTTGGCAATGTGAGTGATAACATTACATAGGAATAATTTTTATTATGATATAGACCTGATTTGATTGTAAATAGAAACTAAAATATACTTTTGCAAAAACTAGTGGAACCCGCGATCTCGTTTGAGCCAATTCAAGGGTAAAAGTACCATCAATAATGAAAGTAACAAATTGAGGCAGTTGACTTAAAAAGTGGATTTACGCTTAAATTGTTACATTTTGTCATTACTATCTTGTATAGAAAACCTATATCCAAGCCTTCTTATCATTTATGTAATACTCAATGTTATAGTAAATATTCTGTACCAGCTTTCTTTTAATAATTTTATCAATAGCTGTAATGGCAAAGCTAAATTGCGGAACCTAAGAACGACTTACATACTTTTGTAGGGCGCAAATTAGGGGTCGCAAGCTTATGTCAGTTCCTACTTTGTCTATTATATACATCGCAATTTTTTTTTAATATTGTATAATTATTAATATATTAATGTACGAAAAGTATATTGCTATACTGAAGCTAATGTAATAATTTTTTTTTAACTTCTCTCGCAGATAATCATACGGATATATATTTTAAATTTATTTTTATTATTATTGTTAGTCTAATTCTCGTTAGTTAGAAAACTCCACTAGCGGCATATGCAATTAAGATATGCTACTATCACTGTAATATATACTGATAATTAAAGCAATTAGCGCAAAATTATTTCCTTACCATTCCAAAATTTAAAAAATGCACTACGTCAATATTCAAGTTATCACTTATGCCAGCCTGCAGTGCAACCCTTTTTTAATATAAACACTAAAAATAAGCATTTAAATAAACTTTTAATAACAATAGCAACTATACGCGTAGCAGCAATTTCTGTGGCCAAAGGAACTACAACCTCACTCGCATTATCATTTAAAAAGGTAAAAAAGGCGTATAGATCGATCAAAACCCTGCCATTTTATACGCAAGTCACGCTCATGTAGCCATTCCTGATAAAGATAAAGTTATCGGTACATAAACGAAATGCTTGTAAACGAACATGCCTTTTTGAGATTATCATATTAGTTATAAACAACGAAATTACAAAACATTTTCATTAGTTATACAATTAAGTATTTTAGAAATAAGCGTTACCTTGCTGAATTCTATAATAATGTAAGAGTATTTTCAGCAATAACAAAAGCAACTTTTATTGACAACTAGCTTTTACCTGCAACTTCGTTTGCGTGGTCTTTTGATAATAGATGGCGCTTTTCAATGTCATCCTATTTCTGTAGAATTAACAGGATTTCTATAGCCTATATGTTACCGCAGTTTATAAGGAATAACCATGCCAAATTTCATTAGTATTGGTTCAGCGGATTAGCCGTGAAAGAATTACAATTAGGGTGATCTACTCAGCCGAATACCACACGGGATGTCAACTTACCTTAGTCACCTTTTACGATATCTTAGTAAGAAATGAGGATGGTCTATTCTACTCAGCCGGATACCACACGGTGGCTGAATAGAATAGTACCACGCTCATTTCTTATAGAGGTGTTGTAAAAGGCGACTAAAGTTGACCCACCGTGTGGTATCTAGTAAAAATGAGTAAAATAGACCACTCTCCTTCTTACCGAGGAGTCCTAAAATACGATTAAGGTAAGTAGATAGGCAGGCCGGTCGTAAAATACGTAGCCAATACATGTGACAACATGTTTATAACTTGTTGTGCCGACCCCACTTAGAGTGGGATATAGGCAGGAGGATGTTGAATCGATACCAAACAAATCCAATTTATGGGAACGAAGTACTTGAGGGTCCTCCGCAAACATACTGTTTGTACTGTTTAAGAAAAGGTACAAAAAAGACGTGTAGACCGATCAAAAGGCTGCCGTTTTCCACCCAAGTCACGTTTCTGAAAGCGTTATCGATAAAGATTGCTAAGTGGTCTATACATTGGCCAAACGCGTGTTAAGTATAAATCGTCCGATTCAGAAATTTTATGACATAGTATATAGCTCAATTCAAGTATATTTTAATCTATAGTAATACATAAAGCTGAAGAGTTTGTTTGTTTGAACGCGCTAATCTCAGGAACTACTGGACCGATTTTCAAAATTCTTTGATTGTAAGATGGTCCATTTATTCATATAGACTATATAATATCACGCTAAGAATATATAGGAGAGGAGCAGCTTTTTTATTTATTTTATTTTTTTCATATCCTATTCATTTTTATATACTAAAAATTAAAACCGTAATGTAGCAATTTGTAAATTATAAAAAGTGGTTTAACCTTAAAAGCTAGACAAATCCTGTCGTGAACTTTTATTTAGAACTTTTAGATGGGAACCATTTTCCACCGTGTGGTATCCAGCAGAATAGAATAGTACCACCCTCATTTCTTACCGAGGTGTCGTAAAAGGCGACTAAGGTAAATCAGCCAGCCGTGTGGTATGCGGCAGAGTAGAATAGACCACCCTCATTTCTTACCGAGGTGTCGTAAAAGGCGACTAAGGTAAGTTGACCCACCGTGTGGTATCCGGTTTAGTAGAATAGACCTCTTACTTACCGAGGTGTCGTAAAATACGACTAAGGCAAATTTCACGTCAGACGGCGGCCGGTCGTAAAATACGCAGCCAAATCATATGGCAACATGTTACAACATGTTACAATATATTATATATTTATATAATCTGATTTTCCCGCGACGAAATCAGTGTCACAATTTTTTTCCCGAATTGAAATTTTGAACATAAAGTATAAATATCGTGGGTTAATTATAAGAGATTTTTTAATAACTTCACCGTTTACTTAGCGCACCCAAAGAAAATTTTAAATTTTCCCGTTTTCGCAATATTTTTCATTACTGCTCCTCTCCTACTCATCTTAGCGTGTTGTATAAAGCCTATAGCCATCCTCGATAAATGGACTATCGTACACTCAAAGAATATTTCAAATCGGTCCAGTAGTTCCTGAGACTAGCGTGTTCAAACAAACTCTTCAGCTTTATATAATAGGATAGATTAGCTTTAATATTAAAAGATTTTACATTTAAACTTACACGTATCATACAAATTTGACTATATACACCTATATATACCCAGCGGTAACACCTTGCGACTCTTTCGAGGAGGTCACGGGTTCGAACCCGAGCAGACACCAATGAGTTTTTCTGTTAAAACTTATGTGTCTAATTGATAATTGCAATTTATCACACGCTTTTCGGTGAAGAAAATCATCGTGAGGAAACCTGCATATCTCTAGAGAATTCTGGAGATATGTGTAACCAACCAACCCGCATTGGAGCACGTGGTAGGCCTTAGCTCCAATCCTTCTCTCCAAAAAACGGAGAGAAGAGGCCTATGCCCAGCAGTGGGAGAGTAACAGGCCGCTACTATTACACCTATACCTACTTCTGATTATTGTTTTATTGACCCTTGACTAACTTTGTGGCCACTGAGTAAGCGTTGCGTGGTGGTAGCATCATATTTGTATAGGCGAACACTTCGCCACAAACACAATCTATTCGTCTTACTAACCAACTTAGCCACCACGAGCGTTTGATTAGAGCGGTATTGATCAACTTAAGGCATCCTGTTTGCAAACTTAGCAATAGTGACCAAATACAAGTAATACCATCTCAAGTTGACCTTTGAACTTCCATTACATCGTTTATTGACAGTATCTAATGCTAATTTTTTATATTTTTATTTTTTGTCATTGTTTATAGTTAATGTATAGAAACTGAAAATAATATATTATTACGAAAAGTTGGTATAACTATACAAAGATGAAGCTTTTAACTATCTTGAGTGGTATTAATAAATAATGTATAGAAACCGGCTATACTCACTTCTTATTCTATTGGATTAGCCCGAATAGCTTCGAACCCATCCGAGGCTCGTATTCATAAGCTCTTTACAAGATGTTATCGTCGGGAACTGCGAGCATGTTTCTATCTCTTATGATTAAATTACAATAACTACTTTTACGTTCAAAATTTCAAGTAAATACTCTGAATTTCACGCGAGCAAAGCCAAAGGCACAACTAGTATAATGTGAAATAAAAACCGTCAAATCAAAACGGATAATCTAAAGTTTTCCTCAATGTCCCCTACAATACGCCGTGTGGTACCCGGCTGAATAGAAAAGTACCCCCCTTTTTTCTTACCGAGGTGTCGTAAAAGGCGACTAAGGTAAATCGACCCGCTATGTGGTATTCGGCTGAGTAGAATAGATCAACCTCATTTCTTACCGAGATGTCGTAAAAGGCGACTTAGGTAAGTTGACTCACCGTGTGGTATCCGGTTAAGTGGAATAGACCACCCTCTTTCTTATCGAGGCGTCGTACAATACGAATAAGATAAGTAGACGTCAGGCAGGCGGCCGGTCGTAAAATACGTAGCCAAATTATGTGACAACATGTTTATAACATGTTGTGCCGACCCTACTTAGAGTGGGATAAGGGCAGGAAGATGATGATTCCCCTATAATCTAAAAACTATTTTTGTTTTTCATAAATCACACGCTCCAACTACTTAGGTTAAACTATTTTAATATAAGTAGCATATTTCAAACTGAAAAAGTAATTCGCTTGGAAATCTATATAAGTTGCGACATCCTACGCCATCTGTTATGTGCCGTCCTAACTATAGTTCAATGGGGAAAATTCAAATGGAGCATCGCAAAATAACAATATTTTTCCCCTACTTTGCATCATTTCCACGTTTCCCATAATGAGCGGCACGTGTAGTAAATTGGTGGTGCTTTTTTTTTAATTTATCCAACATAATGGGACATAACCTTTCGAAACCACGCAGGGTTTATATGAAGGTGTGGAATTCGTATTATTTCTTATTAAGTTAAACTTATTAAGTTAACATGCAATAATTTATAGAATTAGGCGTTACTTTGCGGAGGTCCATAATACAAAAGTAATGATAATATTATTTTGCTATAATCCGCGATAAAAGAAAATATATGTAATGCTAAATGTAGAGTGTACTATTCGTTCTCATACCTGGTACATGCAGAATTTGTAAGAACTCATGCACTACCCGACACCGATGGCACAACAATACACAAGCACTGCACACATTCACCACTACAATCTCAACAATTATTTCTCCCCGTAACCGAAGCATCGTCAGGAGATAGACTCCACGACAAAATCGCAAAGCAGTTAACAAGAGTGTAAATAGAAACAGCTGCTTGTATTAAAACCCTTGTACACTTGCACCTTTAAATTTATATAATCAATACAATCAAACAATATGGTTTATATCATTAGTTTTTAACCAATTATCTTTTAAACTTCTTAATAAATACATTCTTTTTTAAAGATTTATTTTGTAACGCAATTGGACATTCATTTAAGATTTTTGCAACAATATACTTATTATTCCATTTACTGTGAACATTGTAAAATGGAGGCAATATACGAGGTGTGTTCAAAAAGTATCGCGAATTTTGAATTTTCTCGGGTTACGTATATTCGAATTTCGTTTTTTTTGTGGCGTTATGTTGGTACATTTGTCCCTCACTTATGCTGACAAGTTTGACCATTTTGAATTTTCAGTTAATTGTTGACAGCTGCTTTGCTTGCATGTGTTTTGGTTCGTCTTCGATTTTTACTTATTCAAAAAAATGGACCACGATAATGCCCCTGCTCACACATCGCTGCTTGTACGCGACTTCTTGGCCAAAAACAATACACTAATGATACCGCAGCCACCTTATTCCCCAGATCTGGCCCCCTGTGACTTTTTCTTATTCCCGAAACTGAAAAGGCCCATGAAAGGACGACGCTACGCCATGACTGACGAGATAAAGACGGCATCGAAGGAGGAGCTGAACAAGATACAAAATAATGATTTTTTGAAGTGCTTCGAAGATTGGAAAAAACGTTGGCACAAGTGTATAATATCCCTGGGGGACTACTTTGAAGGGGACAAAATAAATATTCACGAATAAATAAATAGTTTTTGAAAATACACAAAATTCGCGATACTTTTTGAACACACCTCGTATATTTATTTTTATGTGACAATATTCTAAGTTTACAATTTTGAATTTTTACCTTAAGGTTATGTAACGTACGAGTGCAGACTTGTGTAGTGCTGTGTCTGTTGTACGTGCTGGTACTAATCTTGCATGTATGAGGCATGAGAACGTATGGTGCCTCTCACACTTACCATTACATAGATTTTTAGAAAAAAACGTAAACGTATACGTAAACGTAAACGTATAGTCAAAATAATGATATGATTACTTTTGTACTATGGAATTCCGCAAAGCAACAATTAGTTATATAAATTATACAAAATTAATTACGTACCATGAACATAGCCACATGGGAATAAGAAAGCTTTAAGTCGCTTAGCCAATTATAGTAAGCTACGCTTTGAATAATTTATAGAATTAGGCGTTTCTTTGCGGAGATACAAAAGTAATAATAAAATTATTTTGCTATAATCCGCAATAAAGTAAAAAAGAAAATATATATAATGCTAAATGTAGAGTGGATTATCCGTTTTTATAACTAATACATGCAGGATTCGTAAAAACACATGCACAAACCTCCACCACCGTCACCACAATACACATACACTACACACGTTCACTATTACAAACTCAACAATCGTTTCGCCCCGCTAGCGAAGCATCATCAGTAGATAGGCACCACGACAAAAACGCAAAGCTACGCTTCGCTTTCCTCTACGTGATCAAATGAGAAATTACGGATTATTTAGTTGTATATATTTAAATTCAAATAAACTTGTTGACAAGTGCTTTTGAATCGTCAATTCAACTACTGGTTCGGAAAGCAGTTCCTACCGAGAAGAGC
The DNA here is from genome assembly GCA_029227775.1 of Morpho helenor. Lineage (NCBI taxonomy): Eukaryota > Metazoa > Arthropoda > Insecta > Lepidoptera > Nymphalidae > Morpho > Morpho helenor. Next base: position 11,929,975 of record JARGCU010000006.1, read on the forward strand.
CAGCAAGAAACTCGGCGATTGCTCTTTTTAACATAATACTTATACTCATAACTAGTTACATTAAATCATTACTATCTTGTACAGAGTCGAATAGTAGCTATATCGACGCATTATCATCTAATAATCCTCAATAGTATAGTAGGCTTTTTGTATCAGCCACTCTTTAATAGTGTTATTAAACTGCTGTAATGGCAAAAAAATAAATTGATTACGGAATTTATTATAGGCGGTTGATTCTAAACGTTTGAGACAAAGTAAAGAGTTTGTAAAGTGAGTTGCGGTGTTATTTTTGTAACCAAAAACGTTCATCACACATAAGTTCTTGGAATAAGTCTGTATATTTTAGCATGTATACTACAGTTAGGCGATGGATGTCGTATTTATCCTTTACGGTATATGTCGGCTCAAAAACAATTTACGTCTTTATATTGTAGACGACCTTTGTTTGTTGATTGCGTTCTATTCTGTATCTATTGCTTCACTTTGACACTACTAGACAACAATTTCCTCAATGAACAGGTGCTCTGTCCTCATAAAAACAATTCAGTTTTATGTTGACTGTATCAGTAGACGCCGTGTGGTATCCGGCTTAATAGAATAGACCATCCTCATTTCTCGCCGAGGTCTCGTAAAGGCAATTAAGATAAATTAACCGACCGTGTGGTATCCGGCTGAGTAGAATAGGACACCATCATTTCTTACCGAGGTGTCGTAAAAGGCGACTTGGATAAGTCGACCCGCCGCGTGGTATCCGGCTGAGTAGAATAGACCACCCTCATTTCTCACCGAGATGTCGTAAAAGGCGACTAAGGTCAGTTAACCCTCCGCGTGGTATCCGGCTGAGTAGAATAGACCACCCTCATTTCTCACCGATGTGTCGTAAAAGGCGACTAAGTTAAGTTGACCCACCGCGTGGTATCCGGTTGAATAGAATAGACCACCCTCATTTCTCACCGAGATGTCGTAAAAGGCGACTAAGGTCAGTTAACCCTCCGCGTGGTATCCGGCTGAGTAGAATAGACCACCCTCATTTCTCACCGAGGTGTCGTAGAAGGCGACTAAAGTCAGTTAACCCTCCGCGTGGTATCCGGCTGAGTAGAATAGACCACCCTCATATCTCACCGAGGTGTCGTAAAAGGCGATTAAGGTAATCGACCCAACGTGTGGAATCTGGCTGAGTAGAATAGAACACCCTCATTTCTCACTGAGGTGTCGTAAAAGGCGATTAAGGTAAGTCGACCCACCGTATGGAATCTGGCTGAGTAGAATAGACCAACCTCTTCTCTTACCGAGGTGTCGTAAAAGGCGACTAAGTTAAGTCGACCCACCGTGTGGTATCCGGTTGAATAGAATAGATCATCCTCTTTCTTTCTGAGGTGTCGTAAAAGACAACTAAGGTAAGTTGATGTCAGGGGCCGATCGTAAAAAAGGTAGCCAAATCATGTGAGAACTTGTTTATACCATGTTGTGCCGATGAAGATGATGATATTTTAATTATATTTAAAACACGCATTATATCTACTTTGTTGTTGATTGTTAAGTTATAACACCATATTACTTTGGAAGGAGGCCTGAACTAGGATTTGTATTTCAGTTTTTTTGTCACAACAAAGTTAGACTTCTTCTGACTAACAACTGTCTTAACACAACGCGATATTTCTCAACAGACGGCGTAACTAATTCACTACACAACTTCACAATAGTACTAGACGAAAACTTGCTACACAACACGGCACGAATCCCAAATTATTCAAAACTTTATACAACTTTTCTCTTTATAGCTGTCAACTATGTTAAAAATATATTTGATACTATTTATATTTTTTGTTAGCTCAACATAAATGTTAATTACATTATATTATATGTCTCTTTTTTTCCGTTTTCGAAGTAAAAACAAAATTATTCAATCGACTGGCCCGTTGGCGCTGTCGGTAATGAACCTGCTTTCAGCTCCACGGGTCGCGGGTTCGTATCCCGCCGAGGGCCAACATTTTTTATAAAAGAATTTGTTGGCTCTTCGAGTCTGGGTGTATATTTGTATTTAAGTATGTATTTAAACATATGTAAGTATATATTCACCAGTTGCCTGTCTACTATAACACAAGTATTAAGTTTCTTACTTTGGGGACGGACGACCGTATGTGTAAGTGTCCCATATATTTAAATAAAATTCACCAGTCGGGCTCTAAAATTTTTTTGAAATTTACGTTGAATTCAATCACAATTTTTCGCTGTCAAACGTAAAGTCATGGTGGTGCATTTGGGGAACGGGCGGTCTAGACAGGTGAAAATACCTAGGATCGGGCCCCTCCTGCCCTATTATTCTTTTAATTTTTCTTTCAATTTTTTTTTAATTTTAATTTTTTTTACATCAATTTAAAAATTAACGAGCAAGGCTCTGTCGTCGAGATACTATACATATATAGATTATTAATTTCATTAGTTAATCATTAAATTAATTAGTTATAATACGCTGTAAAAATATTCTGTATAAACCAAACTGGCCGCTCTCTCAATTTATACATCCAGCATACGTAGAGTATATACCATAACCTCCATTTTTAATTTTTCATCTCATATTTCGTAGGGTTATTTATCAACGGATTCCCTGCATTGCAGAGTTCGCGGTTGCAGGTGGATTACGGTACGGTATTTTTGTTAAAGAATAATTTATATCCGACCACAATTCGGGTGACAAGGAGATAAAATTGAGCGTGACCAAATATTGTTTTTTGGAACAGAACAAAATTGTTAACATAAAGGAAAACCAGTAATATATTACATGATACAGAAAGCCTACTATACTCTTGAATTATTTAGAAGATAAGAATGTGTGGATATAGCTCTCTTTGAACCTGTACAAGACAGTAACGACTTATATAAATAGTATTAAGAATTATATTTTTACAAGAGCAACCGCCGGGCTTCTTGCTGGCTCTTCTCGGTAGGAACAGCTTTCCGAACCAGCAGTAGAGTTGACGATTCAAAAGCACTTGTTTACAAGTTTATTTGAATAAAGAATATTTTGAATTTGAATTATATACAAGATAAATCTTTAAAAAAGAATGTATTTATTAAGAAGTTTGAAAGAATAATGCTTAAAACTAATGATATAAACCATATTACCCCTAAGATACGGGTTTTCCTAGCTTAGGGGTCTAGGATAAGAAGTGTATTGTAAATATTATTAATGTATTGAAATAAATAAATAAATAAATAAAATATTGTTTGATTTTATTGATTTTATAAATTTAAAGTTAACGTGCAGGTGTACAAGAGTTTTAGTAGAAACAGCTGTTTCTATTTAAACTCTTGTTAACTTGCATGTTAACTTAATAAGTTGCAATAGCCATTGAAATGATAACATTAAAAAACTTATATTATTAGTGTCGGGGATTATTCCAAGAATAGGATCTGTGTGTTTATCCAATTATATATTTATTATCCAAGATTAGCTAAGATTATATAAGTTCCAACATTGACCGCCTTGTTACTCTCCCTTTTCTTATTATTCTCGTTTTTATTCTTGTTGCCGTAGTAACGAGGCCGTCCGGTGTTACCGGCCAGGCGTATTAGAATTCCCAACATCCTCCCCCCCCTTGGGAACTTGCTTCCCAAAGAGCTCTTGGGAATCTGACGTGCCTTCCAATGCACAAAGTTTCGAGATGGATCTCTTAATGATACCACCTGCAGTTTGAACGTCGACGACTCTGCATAGTCCGTCGGCGCCAAGGTATAGTCGATGGATGCGGCCCAGAAGCCACTTCATCGGCGTTAAGTGATCATCCAGTACAAAGACAAGATCACCGATCTTGACATCTCGCTGTCTTGTCCTCCATTTCACACGTTCCTGTAGAGTCGACAAGTAATCCCTTTTCCAGCGTGACCAAAAGTGATGTCTCAGGCGTTCGATCAGCTCGTATCTGTTGAGGCTGATACGTTCGATATTAGGCGAAGGCAGTGAAGTCAACGGTCGACCCACTAAGAAGTGCCCAGGTGTTAAGGGTAGTAGATCAGAAGGATCAGATGACATTGACGTAAGTGGACGTGAGTTCATGATCGCTTCAACCTGAGCAAACAGTGTATACAATTCTTCGAAAGTTAGACTAGAGTTACCTGCTATTCGTTTTAAATGATATTTGGCCGATTTAACCCCTGCCTCCCAGACCCCACCAAAATTAGGTGCATAGACGGGAGAAAATTTAAAATTAATACCTTCATTGCACGCAAAGTCGCTGACTGGTGCTTGACATTTCTTTAGAAGTCTGTTTAGTTCATTACTAGCTCCTACAAAGTTTTTCCCATTATCGCAAAAAATAGTATGAGGTTTACCACGTCTTGCGATAAACCTACGCAAGCATAGAATAAACGCATTGCTACTTAGGTCGCTAACTACTTCCAAGTGTACAGCCTTTGTAGCAAAACAGATAAAAATACATAAATAGCACTTGGAAGTCTTTGCGCCTCTACCTTTACGATTAAGAATAAGAAAAGGTCCAGCGAAGTCGGTGCCACAAGTCTCAAAAGGAGAAGCAGGAGTAACACGAGGTTCAGGTAAGTCACCCATTAATTGTTGCATAGGCTTAGCCCTAAATCTTTGACAACGTACGCATAATCGTACAGTAGCAGTTGCTAACACTTTGCCACCTAATGGCCAAAAAAGTTCTCTAATGGAACTCAACAACTGTTGAGGACCACAATGTAAAAGCCGTAAGTGTTCTTTTTCAAATAACATTCTCGTAAATACATGTTTAGGGTCTAGTAAAATAGGATGCCTTTTATTATAAGGGCAATATGAAGCGTTGTCGATACGACCACCGACACGTAATATGCCTTGATCGTCCAAAAACGGATTTAAAGAAAGAATAGAAGATTTACGATTTAGGATTTTATCAGTTTCTAGCGAGTGTATATCTTTAATGAAAGTTTCTCTTTGTGAAGCTTTCGCTAGCAAGGTAAGTGAAGTGTGCAATTCAGAACAGGTGAGATTACCAGTTATTTTGGTATTATTTTTCCTAATATTATTTATAAATCTCAGTACATAACCAAAAATTCTTTGCAATTTATAGAGTTTAGAGTATTTATTAAACGGTATTACATCATTAGGTAAAATATTAGTATTTAAGCTTATTCTTGTTTCAGGTAACACAGCAGGAGCATGTGGAGAAGAAGGCCATTCTTTTTCAGGTTTAGCCAGAAAGGACGGGCCGTGCCACCAAAGGACATTCCCAGGAAGAAGACGAGGCTGAATCCCTCTGGAAGCCATGTCAGCAGGATTCAATTCGGTAGGTACATGACGCCAGCAGTTTTCATTAGTTAAGTCCCTAATTTGTTCAATACGATTACTAACAAACGTTTTAAGTGTTTTAGGTGGAGTGTGCAGCCATCCCAGAACAATAGTAGAATCTGTCCAGAATACAGAACGAGTAATAGGAATTTTAAGTGACAGTATAACCTTAGCATATAATTTAGCGCCAAGCAAAGCGCCTAGGAGCTCTAAGCGTGGAATAGTTTCCGATTTCAACGGACTGACCTTGGCCTTAGCACAGAGTAAATTAACAGATTGATCACCCTTATCATTAGTAGATTTTAGATAAATGCAAGTCCCATAAGCGTCTTGTGACGCATCTGTAAAGCAGTGCGCTTCTACAGACGTAGGAGATTCACAAAGTACATATCTAGAAACATTTATGTCTTCAAACAATTTCGTCTCATTATAGAAGCTTAGCCAAGATTTTTTTGTATCTTCTGGGAGGCTATCATCCCAGTCAAGTTTACTAAGCCATAATTTTTGAAGAGTAATTTTATGGAATATGGTACAAGCTGATAACAAACCCAATGGGTCAAAGATTTTACAAGAGTTCGACAGTATAGGACGTTTAGTTACTTTAGCTATACTTTCGACATTAACCGAAAAATGCAAAGTATCAGAGTCAGGTGTCCATCTTAGTCCCAATACAGAAGACTGTTTACAGAAATCTTGAAATTCATTACAAGTAGGAATATCGTCAAATATATCAGGAGCATTAGTACGGAATTTCCTCAAAGGAAAACAACCTTCGTTAAGTTTATCAATAACCCCTTTCACAGTGGAAGCTAAGACAGTTTTAGAATCAGAACCAGTATTCAAATCATCGACATAGAAATCGTGCCTGATGGTATTAGCAATCATATCATCAGAACACTCATCAGCGAGTTGAACTAAACACCTCGTGCTAAGATATGGAGCGGAGGCGGTTCCGTATGTGACTGTATTAAGTTTTAATATTCTTAGCGGGAGTGTTTCTTTCTCCCTCCACAGAATTAGCTGCAGGTGACGTTGAGAACTGTCCACCTCTATTTGGCGATACATTTTCTCAACGTCACCTGTCACTACATACGCATATTGACGAAAACGTAGTAGTATAGCCATTAAGTCATCCTGGACCACAGGTCCAACATATTGAATATCATTTAGTGATTTATTACTAGTAGTTTTACAAGAAGCATCAAAGACTACTCTGAGGCGAGTAGTTTCACTAGCTTCACGAATTACAGCATGGTGAGGAATGTAGTAACCAAAGGTAAGTCGGTCCATGACTTCTCTCACGGTACCCAAGTTAGTAAGATGTCCTAGTCTTTCATACTCATTAATAAAGTTAGCATAGTCTGCTTTCAAGTTACATTTAGACAATTTCTTTTCCAGATTATAGAAACGCCTCTTGGCTAGATGATAAGAGTCGCCAAGAGCCACCTCGGGAACCTCGCGAAAAGGAATTTTAACAGAGAACCTACCATTCTCCAAGCGCACAGTGTTAGAAGTAAAATGATTCTCACAATACTCCTTATCTTTAGAAGGAGATATATTAGTAGCTAGAGGAATATCTTCGATTTCCCAGAATTTAGCAATAGAATCTTTAATCTCTTGACAAAAGTTAGAATGAGTAGTAGAAGCAGGACTCTGAGTAGTAGTAGGTCCTGTCACGAGCCAACCTAGTTTATATTTTTGGAGCGTGGGCTTATTTTTGCCTAACTTGATTTGTTTGGAATCCATTATGTCCCAAAAAATATCGGCACCAAGTAGTATATCAATATCAGAGGGATGATGGAAATGTGGGTCAGCAAGTTCAATAGAATCAGGAAGAGAAAGTCGCGAAATATCTACCTCGACACCAGGTAGTTTACCACTAATCGCAGGTATGACATAGCAAGAAACATTACACTTGAAAGTATTCACCCGTGACTTCAATGTTACCTTACATTTCTTAGTAGTAGTAGTGACTCTATTGTTTATACCAGCAATAGACAGATTAGTATTCGAGCAAGGAATTTGTAATTTATTTTGCAAATTTTCAGTAATAAAAGAAGACTGAGATCCATTGTCTAGAAGAGCTCTAACAACATGACAGTTATTAGTATTAGTATCAACAAGCTCCACTTCAGCAGTACACAACAAGACCTGACCGAGAGTTACAGCGGACAATGATACAGGATCTATCATAGCAACAGTGGAAATCTGAGCAGAAGCTTCTTCAGACGAAGAGGACGCAGGAGCGGACGCTGCGACAGAAGCGCCAGAAGTATTTCTATGTAATAATAGATTATGTTTTTTGTTACAGAATTTGCATGGAGTATGTTTGCAGCTAGAAGAAAAATGTCCAGGACGCAAACAATTTTGACACAAGCGGTGTTTTAAAACCTCACTGTATCTGGAGTCTATTGACATAGATTTAAACTTATCACATTTATACACTAAATGTTGTTCTGAGCAAATAACACAATTAGCATTTTTCAAAGTAGGAGAAGCTACAAAAGATGTAGAAAGTTTATTTTCCTTTGAAAACGACTGTCTTTGTTTTTCAGATTTAGTGACATTATTATACTGCAAAGTTTCTAAAATATCAGCGCGATTGCGCAAAAATTCATTAAATTCAGCTAAAGTAGGCGAAGTATTCGTGTTAGTCCTACTTTCTTCCCATTTGCGACTAGTGGCGCCATCTAGTTTCGACACCATCACATAAACAATCAATGTGTCCCAATGAGAAGTAGGTTCATTTAAATTATTTAAGGAACTCAAATTTTTAGAATAGTAATCAATCATATAACGCAGAGACTTGAAGCTTTCCTTAGAAATCGGTTCAAAATTAAAAAGAGAGTTTAAGTGGTTGTTTACAAGTATTCTATTATTATTATAACGTTTAACAAGCAAATCCCAAGCAGATTTATAGTTAGCAGCAGTAAACTCAACCGATTTTATAACTTGAGACGCTCCACCTTCAAGTGAAGAGCGTAAATAATGAAATTTGTTGATGTCAGGGATATTATTACTATTTATTAAAGAATCAAACGTATCCCTAAACTCCATCCATTTAAGGTAGTTACCGTCAAAACGAGGAAGTTGGATGGTGGGAAGCTTTATACTATCAGTATTATGGTTACAAACGTTTTCAGTAGAGTGCGAAGGCACTTTTGAGCCAGCTATCGAGCTATAATTTGAGGAAACATGTAGAGCAGTTACACTTTGAATTATACTTTCGGCACGAGCAATATTCAAACAAAAATCATTTTCGATTTTCTCATGTTCCTCTAACTGATCGAAATCTAACATCTCAATATTATCCTTTAAAGAATCAAACTGAGTAAATAAGTCTCTATGTCGCGATAGTTTTAATTCAAGTTCCGCAACTAATGCCTTTGTAAGTTCCTTAGGATCAATTAATGAAGTAGTTTGTAAGTATTTCGCAAACGTCGTAATTCGACTCTTTATACTAGCACGTTTCCGAACAAGTTCTTTCAAATCTTCCGCCATAGTAAATAACAATTTAATGCCTTATTACAATAATCAACTAAACAGACTGTTCGGGGTAAGTAATGACAATATAGGTATCAAAGAACCGCAACGTTAGTTACAGCGTCAAAAAATGACGACGCCGGCCCCAGTCAGGTGCTCGCGCTCAGTGGAGGTCACACGCAGTCGACGCGATGTAACAGCACCGAACACCAACTTTACGCGGGGTCGGAGAAGCAGTGGCCACAAAGAACCTAGAATGATTTAGATTTTTAGTTAGAAAGATGCAAACAAAGAATGAAATTAAAGACAGTGTATTTAATGACAATATTTATAAGAAATAAAGATAAGTTAGTAACTCTAATTGTTTCAATTCAGTATTAAGAACTTCAATAATATTGTAAGAGAGTAACATTCGTTCTTATATAAGTAGATAGGTAAGTAGGTAGCTAATTTCAATATAAGTTGTTTAGAGTAACACATTCGTATTCATAGTAAAGTAAATAGTTTTATAGTTTTACCTAGTTCAATCTAGGGCTAGCTTTAAGTACTATAGTAATAGTATAGAATAGTATTCAGTTGAGTTTAATCAAGCGGATGTGAACACTGTTTGCAGATGCAAAACAATCATGAACACAACGTTCTTCCGTCTGCACACACAAAGTATAAGACCAAAATTGGGCGTACTTCCCTGTGAGTAGACAAAAGACAACACAGATCCTTCGCGCAATAGTAGATCGTAGATCACGTCGGGGTCACCAAAAATATGTCGGGGATTATTCCAAGAATAGGATCTGTGTGTTTATCCAATTATATATTTATTATCCAAGATTAGCTAAGATTATATAAGTTCCAACATTGACCGCCTTGTTACTCTCCCTTTTCTTATTATTCTCGTTTTTATTCTTGTTGCCGTAGTAACGAGGCCGTCCGGTGTTACCGGCCAGGCGTATTAGAATTCCCAACAATTAGACATAGATATAGAGAAATAATGTGAATTCCACACCTTCATATAAACCCTGCGTGGTTTTCGAAAGGTGTGTATATATTTGATATCTCATTGTATTTTATAAATTAAAAAAAATTGTCTAAGAAGAGACATTAATATATTTATTTATTCTTATTGCATTATACAATGGTACATTTGTTTATAAGAAATTAAATTAAGACAAGAAGCAAAGGCGGTCTTATCGCATCATCGTCCACACTTAGGTCGAAGCATAACTTATTGAACATAAAATCTTCAGAAACATAATGTCTTAAAACATGATATTCGGCATATGGGTTCTTTATAGGGTGTGCATAAGCATATGCTAAAGGATCTTGGAAGATTTATCCCTTGAGAGACTATAATGGGGTATGAAAATGAGGAAGTCTGTCAGTTTTATGTCGGAAATATAAGATGTTTCGAATATCCATGATTTTATTATTTATTTATTTGTAAAAATTCACAGCTACTATTATGACCATATAACTCTTAAGTACCTAATTGACAGAGCCTTTGCCCGGTATTTTTTTACAAAATATAATAAAATAAACGGTTGCCTATAAAGTCGGTTTTTACGGGCAAAGATTTTACGTGACAACGTCTTTTTAAATGTGATGGATTGGAGTGGGAGAGAGACGCAAGGCATTCGCCAGTCCGGCGGGCCTCTCTTTCGTTCGGTGACTCATCGTAACAGACGTGAGCGGGCGTTACACTTTTTCATGAGTGACTCCAAGCCGCAACCTAATTTAAGACGTTGTCACGTCAAAAACGAAAAAAATAATTGGGTAGATGAGGCTCGATCCTAGGTACTTTCATTTCACCCGTTCCCTGAATAAGCTACGTTGACTTGACAAGTAACGGCAAAAAAAGTGTTTTATCTATTCAATAAATTAAAATTCCGAAATAGTGGCGCAATTTTTCTTGCAATTCTATGCATCATTTTTCTGTCCACTCTAAGTGGGGGGGTCTCCCACTCTAAGTGGGGTCGGAACATGTTTTCATTTCCATTCTTTCCTGTCATTCATCAACTCTGGCGCTACTCCTATACATACATCACACGATCTAACCATCTCTTCATATGTAATATTCGTTTGGTCATATGATTTGTAAACCTAATAAGCCGGTTTCTATACATTAAATTCAAATTCAAATTCAAAATATTCTTTATTCAAATAAAGTTGTAAATAAGTGCTTTTGAATCGTCAACTCTACTGCTGGTTCGGAAAGCTGTTCCTACCGAGAAGAGCCACCAAGAAACTCGGCGGTTGCTCTTTTAAAAATATAATTCTTAATACTATTTACATTCAGTCGTTACTGTCTTGTACAGGTTCAAAGAGAGCTATATCCACACATTCTTATCTTCTAAATAATCTTCAATAGTTTAGTAAGCTTTCTGTGTCAGCCTATTTTTAACAGTGTTTTTAAACTGCAAGTTAGAAACACTTAAAAATAGGTTATTATTAATACCACTCAAGATAATCTATATATATAAAAGAAAGTTGGTCTAAGTTACACTATTTATAACTCAAGAACGGATGAACCAATTCGGCTGAAAATTGGTGGAGAGGTTGCGTAGAACCAGGAGACGGACATAGGATACTTTTTATCCCGTTCGACCGCATTTATTTTATCCCGTCAAGTCACTATAAAACGTGGTATAACAAGAACGACTATGACATTGAATAACAAAAAGCAAATGTCAGTGGAATACAAAACATAGATGACAGCTAAACGTAATTTTGTCTTTGGTGAAGTATGGTAAAAAAATTGACAATTATGTTGATAATTTGTAAAAATAAAATACTCAGGGAAAATGTAAAAGTAAATATGTAGTATATGGATTTAGATATTCTAAAGATAGCAGGGAATCTTCATGGTATAGGGAAAGGGGAATTGTTACTCCAAATTTAACGCGTGTGGGCCACGGGCAGTAATGAATAAAACAAAACTACTGGATAGATTTTAATCTTTTTTTCACTGAGTGACATAGTAGGCTATATATTTAATACCCGTGTGAAGCCGGAGCGGGCCACTAGTCTATATATATAAAAGAAAGTTGGTCTAAGTTACACTATTTATAACTCAAGAACGGATGAACCAATTCGGCTGAAAATTGGTGGAGAGGTTGCGTAGAACCAGGAGACGGACATAGGATACTTTTTATCCCGTTCGACCGCATTTATTTTATCCCGTCAAGTCACTATAAAACGTGGTATAACAAGAACGACTATGACATTGAATAACAAAAAGCAAATGTCAGTGGAATACAAAACATAGATGACAGCTAAACGTAATTTTGTCTTTGGTGAAGTATGGTAAAAAAATTGACAATTATGTTGATAATTTGTAAAAATAAAATACTCAGGGAAAATGTAAAAGTAAATATGTAGTATATGGATTTAGATATTCTAAAGATAGCAGGGAATCTTCATGGTATAGGGAAAGGGGAATTGTTACTCCAAATTTAACGCGTGTGGGCCACGGGCAGTAATGAATAAAACAAAACTACTGGATAGATTTTAATCTTTTTTTCACTGAGTGACATAGTAGGCTATATATTTAATACCCGTGTGAAGCCGGAGCGGGCCACTAGTGATAAATATAAAAAGCTTTATCTTTGTATAGTTATACCAAATTTCCATAATAATATATTATTTTAAAAATAATATTGGATCATTCTGTACCTTATAACGAACTAAGTTAAATTTTTCCCGTATATATAAATTCTAATAAAAACAGTGGAAGAATTTCTCTTAACGATCAATTATCTGTACGACATTTTGAACAAAGGGGATATAAAAAGTCGAGATCATCTCTTCCTTATATTCGAGTCGCAATCATTAATTATTTTTTTCCACTCTATTTTCTGTTGTCTACTGAAGACGGAAAATTAACTAATGGCGATTTTCTTGTTTCGTCCTTGTAGAGGGAAACAAATTGATCTTATAATTTGTATTTTAACTAACTATTCTACTTATCCTCACTCCTTTTGGAAAGAGATTGGAAAACTTTTCATAAATATTAAAAACCAGAAATTGCAAGAGCTCATTTGCAATTAACATCATCTTTATAGTTAATGTATAGAACCGGCTATACTCACGTCTTATTCTATCCAGCGAGCTGCGGGACGCAGTTCCCGCCGCGATAACTTCGTGTAAAGAGCTCATGAATAAGAGCCCCGGTTGGGTTCGAAACTAGTCGGGCTAACCCGATAGAATAAGACGTGAGTATAGCCGGTTCTATACATTAACTATGAATACTACTCACGATAGTTTAACATCATCTTCTTGCCCTTATCCCACTCTAAGTGGGGTTGGCACAACTTGTTTTAAACATGCTGTCACATGATTTGACTGCGTTTTTACGACCGGCCGCCTGCCTGACGCCAAATTACCTCAGTTGTATTTTACGACACCTCGGTAAGAAAGAGGGTGGTCTAATCTACTAAACCGGATACCACACGGTGGGTCAACTTACCTTAGTCGCCTTTTACGACACCTCGGTAAGAAAGAGGGTGGTCTATTCTACTAAACCGGATACCACACGGTGGGTCAACTTACCTTAGTCGCCTTTTACGACACCTCGGTAAGAAATAAGGTTGGTCTATTCTACTCAGCCGGATACCACACGGCATACATCTGGTCGTTCAATAAATAAATAAAAAACTCATATGTGTCTCTCTGGTGCTTACAGCCAAATTTTGTACAAAAAATATATTATTTACGAAAAGCTTATCACTAGTGTTTTCAGGACCAAACAGAAAAATGAAATCATGTCACAAAAAATGAGAACGGAAATTGAAACGCTCCTTATTAGCAGAAAAGCTTGTTTCGTTTTTATAACAATAAAATATAACGATCTTTTACGTTATAAACATTTCAATTATTATATAAAAATGAATTTGATATAAATTATAGTACCTGTGGTAATTTTAAAATGTCAAAAAAAATTTAATAAAAAGAAAAATTGAAAAGAAAAATGAAAAATAATAGGGCAGGTGGAGCTTTAAGATGCACTCATTTAAATATTAAAGAAAAGTATTGGTGCAAAACAAAAAAATGACACTAAAATTTAGAGCTTTTCGGCGATAGTAAATATCGTGATCTGTAATCCGAGAAAATATATATAATGCTAAATGTAGAGTGGACACGCCGTGTGGTATCCGGCTGAATAGAATAGTACCACCCTCTCTTCTTACCGAGGTGTCGTAAAAGGCGACTAAGGTAAGTCGACCCGCCGTGTGGTATCCGGCTGAGTAGAATAGACCACTCTCATTTCTTACCGAGGTGTCGTAAAAGGCGACTTAGGTAAGTTGACCCACCGTGTGGTATCCGGTTTAGTAGAATAGACCACACTCTTTCTTACCGAGGTGTCGTAAAATACGACTGAGGTAAGTTGACGTCAGGCAGGCGGCCGGTCATAAAAACGCAGCCAAATCATGTGACAGCATGTTTATAACATGTTGTGCCGACCCCACTTAGAGTGGGATAAGGGCAGGAAGATGATCATGCTAAATGTAGAGTGGACAATCCGTTTTCATACCTGATACTTGCAGAATTCGTAAAACACATGCACAAACCTTCACTATCACCACAATATGCAAGAACTACTTCACTAACACAAACTCAGTTTGTACTTTATCGCGGACGGGCTGTGATAGCTCAGTGGTAGAGACCGTATGACTCTGTCGAGAGGGTCTCAATTACCTCAACATATTTTCAACATGTTGTTAAGGGTGAGAAATGAGGAATGAATTATAAACAAATGAATAAATAGGTATTCTTACATTTGCTTCATATTTTAAGCAATTAAATTTTTGTACATAAAAATATAAGCTGTGATACCGTGTGACTCTTTCGAGGAGGTCATGGGTTCAAACCGGGCAGACACCAATGAGTTTTTTTGTTAAAACTTATGTGTCTAATTGATAATTGCAATTTATCACACGCTTTTCGGCGAAGGGAAACATCGTGAGGAAACCTGCATATCTCTAGAGAATTCTGGAGATATGTGTAACCAATACGCATTGGCAAGCAGCGTGGTAGGTCATAGCTCCAACCCTTCTCTCCGAAAACGGAGGGAAGGGCCCTATTCTCAGCAGTGGGATAGTAACAGGCCGCTACTTACTTACTTACATAAAAATATAAAGAATTGCTGCTCCTCTCCTATCCATCTTAGCGTGATGTTATATCTTATATAGTCTATAGTCTTCCTCGATAAATGGACTATCTACACTTGAATTTTGCAAATCCGTTCAGTAGTTCCTGATACTAGCGCGCTCAAACAAACAAACTCTTCAGCTTTATATATTAGTATAGAGTATAGTTTATAGCAAAATAACTTTATTTTTACTTTTATATTGCCAATTGTTATATTTAGAACTAATAATAGAGGTTCGTATATCAGTTCACTAATTAAATTTACAGCTTCAAGCAATAAATGTGCGTGCGCGTTGAGCCAAGTTAATTTAATAAAAGTCTATTAAGTCGTTTACTTAAATACTGTAATTGGATAAATACAGCACTGTCCCCGATGAGTAGAGGGCACTGTACTGTATACGTCACCAATCTTATAAGTGACTAGCTATCGCCAACGGCTCCGCCCGCGTGGAAAGATCAAAACCGTTATATAGTCTTTTGAAAACCATAAAAATGGTTAAATGGATCATCTTGGAGAAAGCTTAAAAGCTAGACATATGCTGTCGCGGATTTTTATTTAGAACTTTTAGATGGAAACAATTTTGTAATACATGATTTTTCAATAACTATCACCGTTTGCACAACGCACGCAAGGAAAGCTTTAAATTTTGCTGTTTTCGTCCTTTTTTTATTGCTGCTCCTTTCCTATGAATCTTAGCGTGATTTCTTTTATCATCTTATAGCCTTCCTCAATAAATGGACTATCTTACATTGAAATAATTTTTCAAATCGGTCATTGATTACTCGGTTCCTGAGATTGGAACGTTCAAACAATCAAACAAACTCTTCAGCTTAATATATTAGTATAGATGATCGTTATTTCTAATGAAGGTAGGTAGTTTTGGATTACAAACATGTTACTTATAAATGGAAATAGTTTACGCCGTGTGAATAGATCCTCAATTTTTGGCGAGGTGTCGTAAAAAGAAACTAAGGTGAGTTGATCTGCCATGTAGTATTCGGCTGAGGAGCATAGACCAATCTCATTTCTTACCATTGTGTGATAAAAGGCAGCTATGTAAGTCAACCCGCTGTGTGGTATCCGGTTGAGTAGAATAGACAACCTTCTTTCTTAGCGATGTGTCGTAAAAGGCGACTAAGGTAAGTTGACGTCAGGTAGGCGGCCGGTCATAAAATACTTAGCCAAATCATGCGACAATATGTTTGTAACATGTTGTGCCGACTCCACTTAGAGTGGGATAAGTGGTATACAGCTTTTGGCGACTTTTTTATATAATATGTAGATTTGATAGAATATCGATTGAATTATTTAAAATTAATAAGTACTACATTAGTCTTGTCTTAACAACAACAAAAATTAGAGTTTTATCGGGCTCAAACTTTACCTTAAAACTATAAAAAATTGACCATCTCTGAATATTCAAGAATTTTCCACATAAACTTTGAATAGAAATACATTTCCATTTTAAAATATGATGAAAAATCTTTTTATACGGCGATGAAATGTAGCTTCTAGCAGACCGAGTCAGTTTTGAATTCAAATTACATCATTACTTACTTTTTTAATCTTAAAATCTTTTCAGCTAACGACTAAATAAAATAGCGAGTGATGCACCTTTTCCACGAGATATCTTGGTTGTGATATTTAAATATTTTAAACCTTATGCACTACACAATAACGAGTAAAGTTGATCAGTTTGACAAGTAATATTTATAAAACAAATTTGCAAACATGTTTTTAATTATGTGCTACCACGACAAAGATTAAAAGAAAAAACTAAATTTTTGTACCTTTTGATAAGGCTGCTCGTAACTTCTTTAAGGATTTATTGGAAAGGCTGAATAAAATTATATGATTTTTGTCGTTAATATGACGACTTCAACACACTTCACGCAAATAAAATGGCGGGCAGAATACAAACAATATATTTCCTATAATTGTAATTTAAGTGAAATAGTTTTCCTTTTATTCTATTGGTTCGCTAGCGATTATACAAATTAAAATTACATACATATATGCACAATCGTTCAAATTTTGTAATTAATGTAATTGTAATGTAATTAAGGGTAAAAGCTGAGTTAATTTCTTTAAAATTAAATATGGAGTCGTCAGACATCCGACCTAACTTGAGTACATCTTCTGTTTTTCGTAGATTATTAATACTATGTATAAATAATTAAATTTCAAACCTTTTTATTCTAAATCTATAAATTTTTTTGTCTACTAACAATGGTAGATAAAAAAAATTTTATCTACTATTGTTATCAATTTTATCAATTTTTTTGTCTACTAACAATAGTAGATAAAAAAATTGATTGATTTAGAATAAAATACTTTGAAATTTAATTATTTATACATAGTAATAATAATCTACGAAAAACAGAAGATGTACTCAAGTTAGGTAGGATGTCTGACGACTCCACATTTAATTTTAAAGAAATTAACTACTAACAATAGTAGACCGGGCCGTCACCGCCCGACGGGGACGAGCGGCGGGTATGTCGGACTCGCACCGACTTAAAACCTGACAGTCCTCCACCACGCTGCTGGTGACGGGGACAGGGTACCGTTGTACACATTGCCCCCATCCCCGTCAGCAGTACCTCTGTACCCCGGAGAGCGCCTCCTCCGGGACGGGGACTTCCTAACAGTGGCTCCCCTCCCCTAATCGATGCATCAGGAGCACCAGATGCATCGACCGCCTTGGGGACCTAACTCCAGCGAGCGTCCGGTAAACCCCGTTCGAAACGCTACGAGGTCCCCGTTAGGGCGGCATGCAACGGACTTCGGCGAGTCGCCTGCGCCCCGCTCGCCTGCGGCGGATTGGATCCAAGGACTCGACTTCCCAGATCCGCTCCGCCACCTCCTTCCGCGACCCTAACCCTAAATTGACTAATCAGGATGCTTAAAGTAACTCACAAAACCCAGAAACCCAATTAGTCTTTACAGTTGCTCGTTTAAGCTAACTAGTTGAAATTCCATTTAAAAACATCAACATCAAAAAAGGTCTGAAACCGGAGGATAATTTAATCCAATTAATTTCCGCCCGGGACTTACTTCCCAAGTTAATCTTAAGTTTAAATTAAGTTAACTGTACTGCAACCAATGGGACTGTGTGTGCCTTAGGGATAATAATTATTAGGGTATAGGCAGCAAAATTATAGAGTTAACCCTTGCTATTTAGTAAACGTATAACCTTCCCTTAATAGCTTGATAGCTACCTGAACATAATACCTGAATTTAAACACCTCTCAACAATTTAAAATATAACGATTATTATACTTGCACTATATTTTAAAAGACGGCCAGAATTTCATACGACTTTGGGCCCATACGTTACAGTAATAATTTTTGTGGTGTTAAATAGAAAAATATTTGTTATCTTAATATCAATTATTATTTTATTAAATTTCTATGGGGGAACTATAGAAAAAGGATTGTAATTTTGAGGTTATGTACAACAAAAAGTACAAGCAAAATACTATAATAACACATTAAAACGATAGGATTTGTAATAAAAATACAACAATAAGTTAGGTAGTAAGGTAGGTAAAGTATAAAGTAAAAGATTTGTTTTGTCAACGTCAAAAAAACAGACTACTCAAAAAAAACATTCACATGCGCAACAATTACGAAACGAATGACTTATAATTGACATGTATTTTGTCATGTTTTTATTTGATTGCATAAAGATTAGACAAAATTGACAAAATTGCCAAACAGACAAAAACAAATTGTTTTTCTAAACATTTTAATATCTGAAAAGTCATTATTGTTAATAAAACGAAGCTAATATATTTAAAAAAACCTATTTCAAAACATTATGTTCACAACAGCATAATTTAACGAAAGGTAAACTTTTTTCGTAATTTTTACCAAAAATTTCGGAATTGACGGCTGTATAGGTAATTAAAAAAAGTAACAATTCTACAATTGATATGTTCCGTTTAAGGCATCAACTACTTTAATATATTTTAATATTATAATTAAATAAGTTTTCTCACACATTCCCATTGAAAGTATAAAGTAAGAAAAAAAGTTTAGAATATTTTGATGTATATATGGTTTCTGTAACAGTTAGGCCCAATTTTGTCTCCTTTCGATACTTTGACATAAGATCAGAGAGTTATTATACGAGAGTAAGGGAGCCGTAGTTAGGTCTGTAAGTATGAGTGTCGTAATAGATAATGAGATAAGACACTCGTATACTCATCTTTGTCTAATCACACATAAAAAAGAGAGACAGATGTATCTATCAGATGCTTAATTTTCCAGCTTTGTCATACACATCATGAATCCTTCGACCTTTTTTGCAGCGCTGTTGTTTGTAGAACTCGTATTCCTAACTAACGCTATACATTACGATTTTCGTACTGTGAATTGAAAGATGTCAAACATAAATCAAATGGCGCGAAAACAAATGAATCACTACAGTCAAAACACAAATACACAGGTCGAAAATTCAAAATAAGTTTGATTTATAATATGAATAGATTTATAATTTGAGGTCAAAATTTCCAATTTACATAATTTACATAATTAGTTTACTTTAATAATTAATTTTAATTAATATAGTTTACATTATTTGTGTTATTGTCACCAGTTTTTGATTTATGCTATTTATATTTTTCTTTTGCTTTTACTACCTTGATATGGATGTTATAAAATAAATTGGATGTAGAATATAAAAATATTTAAGGTCATAGTTGCCTGTTTAAAAAAATATTAATTAAATATATAATAACCTAATATTTTTTATAACACCTATTATAAAGGCATACAACAATATTATAAAGGCAAAAATTTCTAAGTGAATTTCAAAAGTAATAATAAAAAATAAAATTATTTTACTATAATCCTTTAGCTTTGCGATTTTGGTCGTGGAGTCTATCTCCTGATGATGTTTCGATTGCGGGACGAAACGATTGTTGAGTTTGTGATAGTGAACGTATATAGTGCTTGTGTATTGTAGTGGCGGTGGTGGAGGTTTGTGCATGTGTTTTTACAAATCCTGCATGTATAAGTTATGATTACCGATTGTCCACTACTACTTCTACACTACTTTATCGCGGATTATAGCAAAAGAATTTTATTTCTTATTATTACTTTTGTATTATGGATCTCCGCAAAGTAACGCCTAATTCTATAAATTATGTTACATAATTCTATCACAACTTTTCCACTATGGAATACTATGGAATTTCACAAAGTAACGCCTACTTCTATAAAACAAAAAAATTAGATAAAATACATTTAGAATTAGACACAAAACTATAACAAACAAAGTATTCTCATTACGGGCGAAAGGCTAAGAAGTGAAAAGGGGTCAATTGTACCGTCGAGCCGCCCTCGATTTTTAGGTCGAAGTGATACAGGGCGGAGGCTGTCGAGACCTATTGAATGATTCATTATTTTCAAATATAAGTTCATATTGTTCGACTTTTGATGTATTTATTTAGGATAACCTATCAAACACGGGCTATCGTTTGTGAACGAATGGTTTATTAAACTTCCTAGTTACATTTTATTTATTTATTTTTATATTTTTCATCGAGGCCCGCACCCCGTTTACCCCCACCCGGGGAGTGAACGAGAAGACCCTGCTGCATTTATTTATGTACCATAAAAAAGTTGGAAAAAACATTATTGGTAAAAAGTGTACACAGGTCAATTTTATCACATCATCATCTTCCTGCCATTATCCCACTCTAAGTGGGGTCGGCACAACATGTTATAAACATGCTGTCACATGATTTGGCTGCGTTTTTACGACCAGCAGCCTGCCTGACGTCAATTTACCTCAGTTGTATTTTACGACACCTCGGTAAGAAAGTGGGTGGTCTATTCTACAAAACCGGATATCACACGGTGGGTCAGCTTACCTTAGTCGCCTTTTACGACACCCAGGTAAGAAATGAGGTTAGTCTATTCTACTCAGCCGGATACCACACGGCGGGTCGACTTACCTTAGTCGCCTTTTACGACACCTCGGTAAGAAATGAGGTTAATCTATTCTACTCAGCCGGATACCACACGGCGGGTCGACTTACCTTAGTCGCCTTTTACAACACCTCGGTAAGAAATGAGGGTGGTCTATTCTACTCAGCCAAAAGTCAATTTTATGTGGCTATTATTATTATTGTCAGGAACGGGAGTAGTCAAATATAATCATCATTCATCCTTTCATTCTCCTGACCTTATCCCACTCTAAGTGGAATCGGTACACATAGACAGATAGACAGTTCTTGTGTACCCGTGGTTCTATTCTAATATTCGGTCATCATAGCTAATTATCTTAATACTGGAAATCATCTTAATACTGGGCGATATCCTAAAATATGTGGTTACTAAATGTCTATATTTTTTTTTATCAAGAACCCTTCATTCCTCTTTTCAAGACTAACTCTAGTAATTTCAAAAAACTACCACTTCATATTTTAATTAATCCCGCGATCATTTCAAAATTTATACCACATTTACCAAAAATTACATTTCCCGTGTGAAAATGAATGGGATTTTGGCTTCAAAGAAAAAGTTTTAGAACAAATTCACATTGCATACGAGTTGGCAGTCAATTTGCGTAAAAAATGTGAAAACTTCGCAAACGCTATGATAACTAGTCTCCAGTTATAAAATTTAAACACGAGTTTAAACTTGCCTCTTAAACTTCATAAGTATGTACTGGGCAGTATAAATAATAGCGGCCATAAATATTTTAGATATACGGGAATTATTAATATATTCCTATCAAATTCCTAGTAAATGTATAGAAACCATGGACTGTCATAGTCTGGAAATAGTGGGGCTCGCCCCAAAAAATACTATCGGGTAAGCCCGACTAATAACCGCTGCGATAATGCCGCATAAGAGCTCATGATTAAGGTATAGTATGGTACCCCGTATGAGCTTAAAACATACCAGTCTCACCATATAGAATAACAGGTGTGTCGGTCTTTATACACTTACCATGACCACTTAAGATAGTCTAAATCAGGAAATAATTGTTACTCGGTTGAGTTATTCTTGGATTATTTACTTAAGCTAAAAAAAACAATTTGTACCTATAAACCGGTACATAATCCGGGAATGCTTAGCTGACCGACAACTATTACTCATTTAATTAAAATGTATTATGTAGTATAGCATAGTAGTAAGTAATGTCCTCTGTAAAGTGCTAGGTAACAATAAAGTTTCTTTCTTTCTAAATTCAGAAATATTTAAATCCTAAAAATAGATTAAAAGTTTGGCATAACAGCTGTCGATCGTCACACATATCTTTAGCAACGATGGTTTGACCTCCAGAATCAGAGGCATGAGCATTAGATCAATTCTTTTAAGTAAAGAAACCAGTTATTAATACCACAGAAAAAGAAGCATGGGATGCGTTTATGCCGGATTAGCATCAGCTTAAACGTTACTGTGTTCTTCCTCACTGCTGGTGGTAGTGCAAGAATCTGCAGCCCTACTAGCAGCAACTCTAAACCTCGACCTCCACTTTTGGATCAGGATATTTCTAAACAGTTGCCCCTACCTCCGCCTATAGATGCCTCGGGAGCCCCAAATACATTGGCCACCTCAGTGATCTATCCGTGGACGACAAAATCTCCACAATCGGAGTTTTAGAAGAATCTGTTAGTGTAGCGAGCCGCCTATACCCAATCGCTTGCGGTGAATAAGTTCGCATTCTCAGAGCCGTTTCGCCACCACCTTCCACTTTAGCCAAAGCCGCCCATGAAGAGAGCAATGAGACAACTCGATCAAGGAATCACAGCTTAATATGCGCTGCTAGGCATAGGTCTTATTTCTCCGATTTTTGGAGAGAAGGGTTGGACCTAAGATCCACGAATGCAGATTGATAGGTTACACATATCCCAAGAATCCTCTAAATATATGCAGATATCCTCACGATGTTTTCATAAGTTAGTTAGCTATTATGATGTGGCGTAGGTACTAATGTTACTTCTTATAATGTTGAGCGAAATTAAAGAAGGCAGGTGAAGATGGATTTATTATCGATACGTCTAACAAGTTAGCTTATTGATTAGCGACTGCTTATACAATGAATCTATTGCGGATATATGAGATCCGCTGACTTCGCGCTACATCATTTCCCCCTTTTTTTGAAAAAAAAATGCAATATAAAAATAATATGAAATTGTTATATAAAGAAATATTAAACTACGTAAAAGGGGTGTAAAAATTACTGTTTAAAAATATTATACATAACTATAAAAATATAAAAATTATTAGAATATAACACTATTGAGAAAAAAATCACTTAATTGTATTCACTTAAAGTTTATACGATCACTTGTTGAGGCGCGTTCATAATTCTTTCAGAGCTTCTCATTACGATATTGTCTGGCAGTTGTAATTCTCTTCTTATATAATTACCATACGCGACTTTACACTTTTTCCACATATAATATCCCGTCGCAGCGAGTAAGATAGTCAGGATACAGAATAACATCAAGTCTATATTGATGAAAAAGTTTGAAGATTTCTCTGTTGCTGAAGCAGAATTATCATTTCCCCCGTTCTGCGCGATAATGATTTCTTCTTGTACTGGAATACTTTGTTGTTTACCCATCTTATAGAGTATTTTTTTTATACTTTCAAACTTAATTATAGAATAAAAGTATTAAGTGAATGATACGCGGTAGGTAACCGTTTGTTTGAAATTGTTATGAGCAAGTGAACCGAACCACAGGTTTGCTGATGCGTCGTGATCGTGTTACGGCGCCGGGCTCTTCACCATTTTGGTGTTGTTTTGATATGTTATTATTCGACTCATCTTGCGTACTTAATAAGAATGCGGGTTTAAGGCGATCTATACTAATAACTTTTTCTGTGTCTCCTTGTAGGATTTTAAAATATTTTTCATTTCTCTCTATAACCTTGTAGGGTCCATTATACGGCGGTGTGAGGGATTTTATCATTGTATCACATCTAACGAAAACGTGTGAAGTATGTTGGAGCTCAGGATGAACGAATATTTTTCCTTGTGTTAAATCTTTTTTAGGAATTGATGACAACGTGGTAATTTTGGTTCGCAGTTCTTTTAAGAAAGCATCTTCATCAGGATGTCCGCACCTTGACGGTTCAAAGAAATCTCCCGGTAGTCTGATTGTTTCTCCATACAGCATCTCCGCTGCACTGGTTTTCGTATCATCACGTAAACTTGTTCTTAAACCGAGTAATACAGTTGGTAACTCACTAACCCAGTGTGTTGTATTTTCTCTACATTTGAGAGCGGTTTTTAAACAACGATGCCATCTTTCTATGGCTCCGTTTGCTTGAGGATGATATGCGCATGTTCTAATCTTTTCTATACCCATTCTTTTTGACAAATTGCGGAAAAGGCATGACTCAAATTGTCTTCCCTGGTCAGTTGTTATTCTTAAAGGGCAACCGAAACGAGAAATCCAGCCAGTGTAAACAATTTCAGCTATATTTTCTGCGGTTATCTCTTTAGCGGGGTATGCTTCGGGCCAGCCTGTTTTCCTGTCTAACATTGTTACGATATAACGATATCCTTTGCAGTATGTCAAGGATCCAACAATATCGATATGCATATGTTCGAAGCGGTCACTTTTTGTGAAAGTGCCATAAGGTGAAATGGTGTGACGTTGAATCTTCGATTTCTGACAACTTATGCATGATTTAGCCCAGGATACGATATCTTTCTTCATTGATGTCCAGAAATATTTGTTGCATAACATTCGCTTAGTCGTACGAATACTCGGATGGCTCACATCGTGTGTGGCTTTGTAAGCCGACACGCGAAATTCCTTCGGCAAATATGGTCGTGCTGTGGCGCCAGATATCTCACAATATATCGCTATGTTATTATCTACAGTGTTAATCTTTTTTATTTTCAGGTTATTTTTTTTAAATAATATTTTTAGTTCTTCGTCATTTTCTTGTGCTTTAGCTAGCTCTTTGTAGTCTATAGGAGAAGGAGTATCAATGGCGGCTACTCTTGACAAGCTATCTGCCACGACATTTTCTGATCCTTTTATGTGTTCTATAGAGCTACAAAACTGTAATATGAAATCTAGATGACGCAACCTTCTTGGTGTATCATTTGGACTTATGGTGTTCTTTTTAAAGGCTTGAACCAAGGGCTTGTGGTCTGTGTATACCGTTAGGGGTTTTCCTTCAATATGGTAGCGAAAATATTTGATTGCCATATAAATTGCGAGTAATTCCCGATCGAAAGTACTATAGCATTGTTGGGCGTTACTTAGTTTATTTGAAAAAAATCCTAATGGTCTCCATGTATTGTTAGTAGGGTCTCTTTGTTGTAGAACTGCCCCTGCGCATGTGTTTGAGCAGTCTGTCATTATTGCTAAAGGAGCATCCGGAATTGGAAAAGACAATGTAATTGCGTCTTGTAGGCTACGTTTACATTGTTCAAAAGCCTCATTGGTTTCCTCGGACCATGGAATTGAGGATTTATCTTTTTTCTTCGCGTTTTGTAGAAATACGTTTAATTTGCTATGAATCTGCGCTGCTTTAGGTAAGTGTCTTCGGTAAAAGTTCAACATGCCCATAAATCTTCTTAATTCTTCTACCGTTTTTGGTTTGGGATATTGCGTAATTGCTTTCATATTCTCTTCTAGCGGTCGTATTCCTTGTTGTGTAACGCGATGCCCTAAGTAATTTAATTCGGTTTTTCCGAATTCGCATTTCGCTAAATTTATAGTAATTCCAAATTGATTTAGTCGTTCGAAAACGAGCTTCAAATGATGTCGATGTTCTGACGTAGAGGATGATGCAATTATGACGTCATCGATGTAGGTGAATAAAAAGTCTAGATCGCGAAGTACTACATTGTTTAAAAATCTTTGGAATGTTTGTGCTGCATTTTTGAGTCCGAAGGTCATCTTTGTAAATTCATACAAGCCGAATGGGGTAGTTATGGCTGTCTTTTCTATGTCCTGTTCAGCAACATTAATATTATGATATGCTCGTTGCAAGTCCAAGCGTGAGAATATTTCTTTTCCAGAAAGTAGATAGACACAGTCTTGTATCCGTGGAATGGGATATCTGTCGGGCTTAGTTATAGCGTTTAAGCGGCGATAGTCTCCACATGGCCTTATTTCTCCGTTCTTCTTTGTAACCACGTGTAGTGGGCTTGCCCATGCGCTTTTGGAGGGTCTGCATATTCCCATGTCTATCATTCGTTGAAATTCTTTCTTGACTATGTTATATTTATTTGGAGGTAAGGGACGAAGGCGAGCGAAGACAGGTGAACCATTCGTTTCAATGTGGTGGACGATATTATGGCATGAATTCTCTTTAAAACACATGGGTTTGGTAATCTCAGGAAATAAGTCCAAAAGATCGCTGTATTCATTATCGGAATCTATCGTTCTTATTGATGGCTGATCATGTAAAGTAATAGAGGCGACCGTAGATAAATTTGTTACTTCGTCGATTAGTTTTTTGTTGCGCACATCTACTAAAAGTTTGTGATGGCTTAAAAAGTCTGCGCCCAGTATTGGCTGTTTAACATCCGCCAAGACGAAAGTCCATCGAAAGGGTCTTCTTAGCTTGAAGTTCAGGTCTAGAGTTTTCACACCGTATGTATTAATTTGGGAGCCGTTTGCTGCGTATAATATATAGTCATTATTGCTTTTGCTGTAAAATGGCTTTTTGGCAACTGGTAAGACTGAAATATTTGCGCCAGTGTCGACAAGAAATCGTGTTCCCGAATTTATATCCGTGATGCAGAGGCGGTGATGAGGAGTAATAGTGCAAATCTCCGCCTGCGATTGCACTTGTCTTAGTTTTCCGAATTTTGATTCTGCGATTTATTCCACGAGCACGGTTCTATACATTTATTAGCTCTGTGGCGAAAGCGTCGATGATAATAACAATACTCGTTACCCGATGCGGAGCGGGTCGAATTTCTTTCGCGCGATGACGATCTAGAAAAGCGGCCCCTGTAGTTCCGTGGATGGTATCTCGATGTTCTATTTTCTAGGTGTTGTATTCGAAGGCTTAATTTTGCAATTTCCGATAATATTAAATTATGATCTCGAGAACTAGAAGAAGGTTGTATCTCAGCTACGTGCATGGGTTGAGTAGTCTCCATCACTTTGTCTGCAATAGCTCCCAAGTTTTCCAGGTCTTTTACTTCACAGACTGCTAAAACTGCTCGAACTGCTGAAGGTAAATGTCCTTGCCACATCAAGCAGAGAGTCTCATCCGTCATTTTACCTCGCGCCAAATCTCGCATGCGGCGTAAAAGTTGGGAAGGCTTTTGATCACCTAGTTCCATTTCGCTAAGTAATTTTTGAAATTGCCGGTTTTCTGATTCTTCGTACACCGTTAATAAACGTTTTTTCAAAGTTTCGTATTTTCGGCCCTCTGGCGGATTTAACAAAATGTCCGATACTTGCTGAATACATTCCTTGCCTAATTTGGCCACGACCAAGTTAAACTTCGTTTCATCACCCAATTTTTGCGGTGCTAAAATAGCTTCACACTGCACAAACCATAACCGTGGTTGATCGCTCCAGAAGTCAGGTATTCTTGAAGAAACAGTTACGCTTGCTAGGTCAGCTGTTTCCACAATATTCGCCGATTTGCTGACTTGAGTCGCTGGGGAAGTCATTTTCTATTTTTGTGTTCTTCAGTGGGGTCACCAGTGTGGCGTAGGTACTAATGTTACTTCTTATAATGTTGAGCGAAATTAAAGAAGGCAGGTGAAGATGGATTTATTATCGATACGTCTAACAAGTTAGCTTATTGATTAGCGACTGCTTATACAATGAATCTATTGCGGATATATGAGATCCGCTGACTTCGCGCTACAATGATGTTTTATAAGTTTTAAAAATGAATATGGATGTATGACTAGGGGGAGGCCGAAAAAAAGAGGGATGGATTGTGTGAAAATGATATGCATATTAAAGCAGTGGCACCAGAGTTGATGAATGATAGAGGAGAATAGAAGAAGACATATTGTGCTGATCCCACTTAGAGTGGGATAAGGGTAAGAGAATGATGATAATGTTTTCATAAGTTAGTTAAGCATAAGTTTTTACAGAAAAATTCATTGGTGCCTAGCCAAGTTTGAACTCTTAACTCACCCAAGGGATTCCCTGTTCTCATGTCTTGGCTTGTCAAGGCATGTTGAAAACAACATGCCTTAACAAGCCTGTAATAAATGAAAGTTACACAAGTTAAAAAAAATAATTAAAAATACACTTATTCATAAAGCTTATTATACTGTTGAGGACTATGTTGATGATAGGCTTGGTTTTAAATTGCGACCAGCTACGCACTAGATTATATTGTAATTTTTTTAATTTGTTCTTAATTAATTAAGTCATTATTGTAATACTCAATTTTGAAAAGAGTGACGAGTTTCTTGGTGGTTCTTCTTGGTAAGAGCACCTTTCCAAACCAGTCGTAGCTTCATTGTAATTTGACGATTCAAAAGTGCTTGTAAAAGCCAATTTGAATAAAGAATTATTTGAATTTAAAAATGGCAACAGCCTTCCGTATAAACATTTACGTTATATTAAAACTCAAAACTCGTTTTAATTACATTATAAACATAACCTCTCTCTTAAATATATTTCGGAATCGCGAACACATAAAGGGATACGAATTTTTTCATCAACCCAAATAACTCTTTCAGAATTTTTATATTGGTTTCGTTATATTTTATTTAGGAAAATACACAGTATTTGCTTTGCGTATTAATGTTTTATGGAATAAAATTAAATACATCGTACATTTAAAATTTTTGCATAATATATGTTAAATACACATGTATGTAAAAATTAAACATGGTATTGTAATATTAAAGGGTGTATTGTAATAATATATAATAAAAGATTAGCCATGTGGTATACGGTTGAATAGGATAGACAACCGTCATATCTTACCGAGGTGTCGTAAAAAGCGAGTAAGGTTAGTTGACGTCAGGCAGGCGGCCGGTCGTTAAGTAATTAGTCAAATCATCATCAACATGTTGTGCCGAACTCAATTATAGTGGGAAAAGGGCAGGAGAATGATGATTGTAATAATAAAGGGAAGGTAATAGGTACTATTTCGATATAAACACATTATATAACTAGCTATACGCACGACTTAAAACTCGACAACTTAAGCGTTAAAATACACTCAATAATGTCAAAATGAAAAAATGGGAATATTTTTCTGATTTTTCTGTTACCGAAGGAAAAATCGTGATTTTTTATTCTGTATGTAATTCTATTAAAAACATTTTATCAATTGAAATTGAACGAAATACACAGATTTTCGGACTTCAAACCCTAACTCAAAAAATGTTTTATTCGAGTAAACTTATAAGTACTATTGAATCGTCAACTCTACTGCTGTAGATTTATAAATAAATTTTTACGTTGCTGGTTCAGAAAATTGATTGAAAATCGATTATTTAGTGACATTAATCCAAATAAATAATTACAAAAATATACGTACTTTTTACTGTTAATTATAATTTTTTTAGTTAATTAAAAATATTATGAATATTATTAAAACTTAAATTACAAAATGAAATTTGATAATTCATGATACGTTTAGAAACAACGTTCTTAAATCAATTTGAAAATCGAATGGGTTCTATAATTTAAATTTATTAATTAAAAACGAAACCGTGTATGTTCTAAACAATTTATATTTAATCACTCTAAGCAATATAACACGCTGATTAATTTTAATTACTTCTTTACTATGTACGTAAAGCACGAAATAACATAATTAAAAATTAACTAGCAAACAAGCAGGCTTATTGTTACGCTTGTTATAAAGCCTTTGTTTCAAAGTACGGAACATTTGGAGAACACGCGAATATTTCAATGAAATTTGTTTGTTAGCCCTTAAGCTCTTTGAATCTCTTTTAATTTATAAAGAGTAGTTCTATCGGATATTGTCTTAATGATGGACCAATTTAAAATTTCGTGTTTCTTTCTTGAACAGAACAAAACATATTAAAGGTTTTTGACGTGACAACGTCTTAAATTAGGTTGCGGCTTGGAGTCACTCATGAAAAGTGTAACGCCCGCTCACGTCTGTTACGATGAGTCACCGAACGAAAGAGAGGCCCGCCGGACTGGCGAATGCCTTGCGTCTCTCTCCCACTCCAATCCATTACATTTAAAAAGACGTTGTCACGTAAAATCTTTGCCCGTAAAACCGACTTTACAGGCAACCGTTTTTTTTAAGCTAAAGCAAGTAATGTATGTTTGTAAGCGAAGTGACATGAAATAAGTAAGCAATAATAAAATGAAATAATGTTTTGCGACAGTTTTACGTCTCTCTCCTGACAATTCTTCGGTTAAGTGGCGAAACGATTGTTGAGATTGTAGTAGTGAATGTGTGCAATGCTTGTGTATTGTTGTGGGTAGCGCATGAGTTTATGCAAATTTCGCACGTATCAGGCTTGAGTACGAACAGCGCACTTTATATTTATTGTTACATATATTTTCTTTTACTGCGGATTTTGACAAATTAATATTTCCTTTCTTATTTAAAATTTCCTATTATCCTCCTGCCCTATCCCACTCTAAGTGGAGTCGGCACGACATGTTATAAACATGTTGTCACATGATTTGGCTACGTATTTTACAACCGGCCGCCTGCCTGACATCAATTAGCCTTAGTCGCCTTTTACTACAGGTAATATATGAGGGTTGTCTATTCTACTCAGCCGGATACCACACGGTAGGTCAACTTACCTTAGCCGCGTTTTACGACATCTCGGTAAGAAATGAGAGTGGTTTATTCTACTCAGCCGGATACCACACGACGGGAGTTGGTTAGTTCAGTCATTTTAGGTAAAAAAAGACACCTACCTCTGCACACCTGTCTTCTTCCGTTATCTATATATACATAGAAGACACAAAAGTAATAATAAAATTATTTTGATTTATTATAGCAAATATTATTATTTGGATAGGATATAATATAATAACGCAAATAGGATTATAGCAAAATAATTTTATTATCACTTTTGTATTATGGATCTCCGCAAAGTAACGCCTAATTCTATAAATTACATACAAGACAATTAAAAGTATTTTCTAATGAAGCGGCAAATAAAAATTTGTTGCTTTGTAAACCAAAGTTTTATTTTACAGTTTATTAAACGGTCTCGGTTATATTTACACTATACAAAAACTAACATACCTGTAATAAGGAAATAGGTATTCTTCCATTTGCTTCACAGTATATTTTAAGTAATTTAATTTTTGTATATAAAAATATAAAGAATTATAAAACAATAGGCGATGTATATAATAGACAAAGTAGGAACCGCCATAAGCTAGCGGCTCCTGCTTTGCGCCTTGAAAAAGTACGTAAGTCATATGTGGGTTTGGGTATAAGATTCTATAATAAAATTCCACAATCAATTTACAGCAGTTTAAAAACACTATTAAAGAGAGGCTGATACAGAAAGCCTACTATACTGTTGAGGATTATTTAGACGATAAAAATGCGTGTATATAAATATTGTTCGACCCTGTACAAGATAGAAATAATTAAATGTAACTAGGCATTAAGAATTGTGTAAGGAGAAGAATTGTTTTCTACCCAAACATATACTAAAACTAATGATATATGATTACTTAAACTATGCTACTATAAACTAATGCTACTAAAACTATAAATGCCGGTTTATAAGTTATAATGTTATATGTAAGGTGCTAATATGCACCGAACAAATTGTATTTTTTAAAAAGAGCAACCGCCGAGTTTCTTGCTGGCTCCTCTCGGTAGGAATAGCTTTCCGAACCAGCAGTAGAGTTGACGATTCAAAAGCACTTGTTTATAAGTTTATTTGAATAAAGAATATTTTGAATTTGAATTTGTAAACCAAAGAAACGAGAATTAAGTTTCTATTTTAGTTGCCGAATCCCTTTAAATATGAACTTATATATCCATTCTGTTAATATGAGTAAGTTTTTGCTCTTCAAACTATTTTCCTTGTGACAGAGTCAAACAATGCTCTTTTCTTAATTCAAACTAGAGATATTTAAAAATAATTTATATTATTTACATACATTTATTTATTATTTATTTATTCTTCTTGCATATATTTTAACAAAAAAACAAACATGTATATGTAATAATTAACAAGAACTTGCAAGGGCGACCTTATCGCCTACAGCGATCTCTTACAGGCAACCCATAACTTACGGATCTTAGAACAACAAAAATAGGTTGGTGCAACACAAATAATACTAGGAGTTATTTAATTCATATTTATACATAAAGTATAATAGATTACACAAATTTGAATACTAATACTACATATATATTATACAGTATACATACCTTAATACATATTTCTATAATATAATACATACAAATATTACCTATAATATATTACATACTAATATTAGCATATAGATAAATAATAGTTTTTCAAACGACTCTTAAAAACGTGAACCGACTTGGAATGACGGATCTCCGCAGGGACAGAGTTCCAAAGTATTACGCACTTTACTGTGTAAGAATTTCCATACCAATGGGTGCGACTGCGCGGTATTTTAAGCTTATTATCGCTACTGGATCGCAGATTGAAGTCACTATCAGAGCCAAGAAAATTAAAACGCTCCTTTAGGTACTTTGGGGCCTGGGGATTATAAAGGATACCATAAAGGAGTGATAAGGCGTGTAGGTTCCTTCCATAGCTGACTGGCAATCAATTTAGCTGAGCGCGGTACTGGGAGACATGATCATACTTTCTTAGGCCGAATATAAATCGTATGCATAAATTTTGCAACCGTTCCAGTTTGTTAAGGAGTTCTTGACTCAAATCTAGATAGCACGAACATACATTTTGTATTTTAATTATCATTTGTTTTCAATATTTCCCTAACTTCGCCATACATAAACGTTTCCGTACCTATCTTTCTCAAATATTCAACCCTCTTGGGATGTGTAACAAATTGAGAGTAGTTCTCGAAGATCTCCGATATGTAAGCCATAAATTTCTTAGACTACGGACGAGGTAAAGTTTGGAAGCGAGACGTTAGTTGTAAATAAAGAAATCGCTTATTTATGGGGACGAAGGAATTTTCTGTTTGGCAAAACAGATTCATAAATACGATCTTGGAAATATTTCTGATAAGATCCAATAACTATAAGCAAAGCATTGTAAGTAAGTAGCGGCCTGTTACTCTCCCACTGCTGGGAATAGGACTCTTCTCTTCGGAGAGAAGGTTTGGAGCTAAGACCTACCACGCTGGTCTAATGCGGATTAGTAAGTTATACATATCTTTAGAATTCTCTAGAGATATGCAAGGTTCCCACG
Organism: Morpho helenor; assembly: GCA_029227775.1. NCBI lineage: Eukaryota > Metazoa > Arthropoda > Insecta > Lepidoptera > Nymphalidae > Morpho > Morpho helenor. The sequence goes on from JARGCU010000006.1 coordinate 11,963,194, forward strand.
ATGTTTTCCATCACCGGAAAGCGTGTGATAAATTGCAATTATCAATTAGACACCTAAGTTTTGAAAGAAAACTCATTGGTGGTGGTCTCACCGCTGGGCTATTAAAGCTTTTCATTGTAAAGCATTGTAGAAAGTACTAAGAACACGTTAAAAGACAGATTAAACAATTATAGATCCATAATATGCACAAAAGTAATAATATAATTATTTTGCTAGAATCCACGATAGAGTAAATAGAAATAATATGCTGCACGGTATTTGGCTGAGTAGAATAGACCTCATTGGTTACCTAGATGTCTTAAAAGGCGACTTAGGTTAGTTAACCCACCGTGTGGTATCCGGTTAAGTTGAATAGAGCACCCACATTTCTTACCGAGGTGTCGCAAAGGGACGTTGACGTCAATCAGGCGGCTGGTCATAAAATAAGTCGCCAAATCATGTCACAATAAGTTTATAACATATGGTACCGACCCCACTTAGAGTAGGATATGGGCAGGAAGAAGAATAAAGTAAATAGAAAATACATATAATGCTAAATGTAGAGTGTGTTATCCGTTTTCATATCCGATACATGCAGGATTCATAAAAACACATGCACAAACTTCCACCACCGCCATGCAATATTTTAGTGAAAACCCCATCAAAATCGATTTAGCCATTACGAAGCCATTACTTACCTAAATCTATTAGCGAAAACCTTACCAAAATCCATCTAGTAGCTTTTGGGAAAATCGATTACATAAAGACAGACAGCTTTTTGGGACTTTGATGACAATATGGATAAAAACGGGAAAAAATGATTTTTTTTTTAAATAAAACAAAACAAAATATATATAAAAACAAAAAGATATATATATATATATATATATGTAGACTTATCAGTATCTTGGGCATTATTCTTAGAGAGTAGTGGGCGTAATTAGGGTATCGTGCATATGGAAAAGAACAACGCTTATCTTCAACTTTATATTCTTCTTAACAATTTTCACAACTGCGCCATGACAAGCATCTGTCTTCATCTCTCACATGCGCTGTCTGCATTCTGTCACCGCTGCGCCTTCTATTTTCAATGTATTTTCAATATATTTTTAATGATGGAATGTTGGTTGCCAGGATGCGACATATATATGTATATATTCGGAATCTCGCAAAAGGCCCCGATTTTCCTGAAAATCAGCATGTATGGGTTTTGGGGGAGAAAAATCGATCTAGCTTTGTTTTATTTAAGAAAAAATCATTTTATCTCTGTATTTGTCCATATTTTCATAGATGATATAGTTTATACATGATATATAAAAAAAGTTACTTAAAAATATAGTGTAAACTTATTTTGAAATTCAAGTAAATAATCGCTTAATTACTGTTTCATGTTACATGAAATTCAGCTCGTTTTTCGATCAAACGAATAAATTGAGTTATTCCACGCAATAATTTATCAATTTGTCAATACACCTTAAAATCCCGATTGAGAAAAGGGTCTCTTTCCGTGTGTACATGTGAAATATTGAGTGTATAATTTAATTTTGGCTTCCATTTTTCATCTCATCTCATCTTCCTGCCCTTATCCCACTCTAAGTGGGGTGGGCACAACATGTTAAAAAACATGCTGTCACATGAGTTGGCTGCGTTTTTACGACCGGCCGTCTGCCTGACGTCAACTTACCTCAGTCGTATTTTACGACACCTCGGTAAGAAAGAGGATGGTCTATTCTACTAAACCGGATACCATCTTACCTTAGTAGCCTTTTACGACACCCCGGTAAGAAATGAGGTTGGTCTATTCTACTCAGCCGGATACCACACGGCGGGTCGACTTACCTTAGTCGCCTTTTACGACACCACGGTAAGAAATGAGGAAAAAGAAATGAGCCGGATACCACACGGCGGGCTTCCATTTTTGTAATGTTCAATTGTTTTTCGATTTAAAACTATATATATTGTAGCAAAAGTATACCGTAAAGTATCCCTGTGGTTTCCGGCTGAGTAGAATAGACCACCCTCATTTTTTGCCAAGGTATCGTAAAAGATGACTAAGGTAAGTTGACCCACCGTGTAGTATCCGGTTGATTTATATTTTATTTGATTAGCAGTGGGATATATATAAATTCGCCTTCAACGTAATTAAATTTTTAACTGAATATTAGAATTCAGTTTCGTTTTTAACGAATTAGAAAATCGTTTCGCGAGATTAATGTTTGTTTGTCAAGTTCAAATTTAAAACGGACTATTTCAAATAAGCTTTTCAAACCCTTTTCTACCGTCAAAGGCGAACCGTCGGTCGGTAATAAATCTACTAGCATTTAAGATTTATTGGTTGTAGAGAACCAATACGTTACTTTTTTCAAACATTATTTACATCATATAACAAAACTAATAATATTATTAAAACCTGGATGAGAATTGGGACCTTGACTAAATTTGATCGGTATTTTTTAGAAGGTATAAAAAAAATGCAATATAAAAAAAACGGTTGAATGTAAAGTCGGTTTTACGGGCAAAGATTTTACGTGACAACGTATTTTTAAATGTGATGGATTGGAGTGGGAGAGAGACGAAAGGCATTCGCCAGTCCCGCGGGCCTCTCTTTCGTTCGGTGACTCATCGTAACAGACGTGAGCGGGCGTTACACTTTTTCATGAGTGACTCCAAGCCGCAACCTAATTTAAGACGTTGTCACGTCAAAAAAAGAAATAAAAGGGAATATGAGATACCTGATCTCATATCCCTTTTATTACGCCGTGCGGCTGAATAGAAAAGTTTTTAATTTAATTTTTTTGTTCATAATATAATTCTTATAATGAACAGAACAGATACATGAACAGATATAAATTGAACATTTTTGTTATACATAAAAATTATAATTAGTTAAATTTCACTAACTAAGTATAAAAATTATAATGCTTTTGTTGTTAACTTTCTTGCATAAGGTTGAAGAGTAGATTTAACCACGCATATAATTTATAATATAATCCTCAATAGTGTAGAAGTCTTTCTGTATGAGCCTTCTTTTAATAGTTGTCTTCGACTGCTGGTAAAACATAGCTAAAATTAAATATATATAACATAATATTAATAACATAACATTAATAACATAGCTAAAAAAAACCCACAAACGATTTACGTACTTTTGTAAGACGTAAAGCAGGAGCCGTAAGCTTATGTCGGTTCCTACTTTGTTTAGTATATTGCCAATTTTTTTATAATTCTGTAAATGTAAACTATGTTAAATGTAGACTGAAGTTTTTCATCTATACTAATATTATAAAGAGGAAAAATTTGTATGTATGTTTGTTATGTTTTCACACAAAACTACTCGACCAATTTCAAAAATTCTTTCACCATTAGAAAGCTGCATCTTTACTGAGCAACATAGGCTATATTACATTAAAAAATAGGGATGCGTAAGAAAAAAAATTAGTCAAAAATCTTTCATTGAATGTGCTGCAGAAACTATTGATGATATATTTAACAAAAATAAATCTATAGTCCGACTTAGTAAATTTTCTACTGCCATGCGATCGGTAAGTACGCGGGTGAAACCGCGGGACATTTATAAAATCCTAATTTTTTAAATTTTTTAAATATATATATATATATATATATATATATATATATATATATATATATATATATATATATATATATATATATATATATATATATATATATATATATAATAATAATTAATAATAAATATAATAATGGTAAATTTATAAAATCCTTTTAGTCCAGTTCAATCATGAGTTTCATATTACCTATTTCATATTATCATTATGAAGGTTTATGCATTGTTTAACTTTTTTATTAATTCGTAAAAGGCTTAAATAATGGCTATATATAAATTGGGCTATTGAGTTGTCATTATTTTTGCCGCTAAAATCACTTCAATTAACAATTTTATACGAAGTTCACGCCAGCCAATAACCGTAAATAGTGATTCATAAATTGGCGTTAATTGGGGAAATACTCAATAAATACAAATTACTATAAAACGCATGACTGAGGGCGTATATATCTATTATAGTAAATTAGTTCAAACGCTTCCGATTTTGTAGTATCATAAAACTATTTTTAGTTTACCTATTTTCATTATTTAGTAAATTTTACCTATTTAGATTGAATTTTGATTTAATACTGTTATTCCGTGTGGTATCCGGCTAAATAGAACAGTACCACCTTCATTTCTTACCGAGGTATCGTAAAAGGCGACTAAGGTAAGTCGACCCGTCGTGTGGTATCCGGTTGAGGAAAATAGACCACCCTCATTTCTTATTGAGGTATCGTAAAAGGCGACTAAGGTAAGTTGACCCAACGTGTGGTATCCGGTTGAGGAAAATAGACCACCCTCTTTTTTACCGAGGTGTCGCAAAATATGACTAAGGTAAGTTGACGACAGGCAGGCGGCCGGTCGTTAAATACGTAGTCTAATCATGTTCGTAAAATGTTCGAACATGTTCGTAAAATGTTGTGCCAACCCCACTTAGAGTGGCATAAGGACAGCAGGATGATCTTTAATTTAATACTGCTATAATACAAAATTGTTAGTATAATTATCCGATAACAAATTATATGATATGTTATCACCATGAACAGTTTAAAAAACCATTAAATAAGGTCCATACATAAAGCCTTCTATTCTATTGAAGATTAAAAAATAAAAAGCTATGACAGAATGAAATAAATAAATAAGTCCCCAAAGTAAGTAACTTAATACTTGTGTTATGGGAGACAGACAACTGGTGAATATATACTTATATATTTTTTAAATACATACTTAAATACAAATATACACCCAGGCTCAAAGACCAACAAATTCATTTATAGAAAATGTTGGTCCTCGGCGGGAATCGAACCCGCGACCCGCGGAGCCGAAGGCAGGGTCACTACCCACTGCGCCAACGGGCCAGTCAAAATTTTAATTTTTTTTTCAAAATTAGATAGATTAGATTACATTAGGTTAGATTAGTTTAGATAGATTACATCATCCTCACTAATATTATAAATACAAAAGTTTCTGAATATGGATGTTACTCTATCACGGCGCTTTCGCTAAACCAATATCGATTAAATTTGGCACAGTTATTCCTTACACAATAACATATAGGCTATAGAAATCCTGTTCATTCTACAGGAATAGAATGACATTGAAAAGCGCCATCTATTATCAACCTATCACGCGACCACAAATCAACAAAGTAACGCCTACTTCTATAAATAATTTGATAATATAAATGAAAAGAATGGGTTGATATAGGTAATTTTAGAATTTGCACAAGATAGTAACAAAATAACTAAGCAAACAAAGAAACTAGCCATAAATATTATATTTTAAACGGAGCAACCGCTGAGTTTCTTGATGGCTCTTCTCAGTAGGAACAAATTTCAGAAACAGCAGTAGAGTTGACGATTCAAAAGCGTTTGTTTACAAGTTGAGTAAAAAATAATTTGAATTTGATTTATAGAAGCAGGCGTTACTTTGCGGAACTCCATAATACAGAAGTTACAATGAAATTATTTTGCTGTAATCCGCGTTTGTTAAGAGAATACATGCAATGATAAGTGTATGAAGCATCCACATACATGTAGGACACGCAGCCAACACCAATATATATATACAAGCACTACACACACTCACTACCACAACCTCTACGATCGTTTCGGCCCGAAACCGAAACATCATCAGGATTGGCTTGACGAACAAAATCATAATGCATTTTGAATTTGAATTAAAAATATCACAGTATTTGAACCATAAATATTACGAGCCACGTGGTCTATCCTATAATTAAGGCTTTTTATATATAGTGCACTATTAACAGTATTAGGCCTTCTATTTTTGTTCTCTACTTCTAAAAAGCACAACAAAAAGATAAGTTCACAGCGCTTTTAACCTGGTTTAGCGTCTATTACTACATCCACTCGACCTTTTCCCTTCCATACTTAGCAAGGCATTTACAGGAACTCTGGGGCACAGAGATAAAATTATACTGTAAATGTGTAGTGTCACATGCCATGTGTCTGGCTGAGTAGAATAAACCACCCTCATTTCTTACTGAGTTGTAGTAAAAGGCGACTAAGGTAAATTGACCCACCGTGTGCTATCCGGCTGAGTAGAATAGACTTACCCTTATTTTTTACCGAGGTGTCATAAAAGGCGACTAAGGTAAGATGACCGGCCGGTTAGTATCCGGCTGAGTGGAATAGACCACATTTAATACCGAAGTGTCGCAAAAGATGACAAAGGTAAGTTGACATCAGGCTGGCGACCGGTCGTAAAATACGTAGCAAAATCACGTAACATAATATTTATGACATGTTGTGCCTATCCCACTTATAGCGGGATAAGGGCAAAAGAATGATGATTGTAATATAAAAAGTAAAGGAAGGCAATAGATAACTCAATATAAACACATTATTTACCTGAATATACCAGCGACTTCAAACGTAAGGCAATAGGTATTAACTTAATATAAGCACATTATTTACCTAACTATACCAGCGATTTCACACAATATAAGCGTTAAAATACCATATAATGTCACATAGAGATCTAAGCAACGATTACGCCCGTAGTAGGCTCAATGTCTTTGACATTAAAGATACAAAAGATAGCTACAAGAAGCCAATCTTTGATGATACAAGTATGTTCATATAGCCTTAGAGTTACACGGGTTACATAAAAATCGTAGTCATTATAATATCAGGTTCGGTTAGTTTCGAGCCCATCCGGGGCCGATATTCGTGAGCTCTATACGCGGCATTAACTCGGCAAGAACTTTTGCTACGTCTATCCTAAATCCTGGACCTAACAAATATCCCTTTCAGAGATATTATCAGGTTTGTAAAAGCAACAGGTAGGTTGAAGCAGGTGACACTGTCGAGACAGCAGTGAAACCCGTGTACCAACATGGGGAAATGGGTGGAATAGTCCAGAATAGGAGCTGACCACCCGTCCTGCAACGGGCGTCCCCGCAATTAGATAGATAGGTCCTAAATCCTGACGATCTAGTATTCGTCAACAAATTCACGAAAATTGAGCGTGCGACGCACAACGTCCAAAAAATACGTCCAGAATTGATGTCTCAATATGGTGGTCTGGTTTATCAGTAGTCCAAAATAGCGCTGTTTTAAGATTGTTAATAAGACAAAATGAAGCTGGTTTGGTAACACCGTGCGACTCTTTCGAGGAGCTCACGGGCAACGGGCAGACACGGTGAAGGAAAACATCGTGAGGAAACCTGCATATCTCTAAAAAATTCTGAAGATATGTGTAACCTACCAATCCGTATTGGAGCAGCGTAGTAGGTTTTAACTCCAAACCTTCTCTCCAAAAACGGAGAGACGAGGCCTATTCTCAGCAGTGGGATAGTAACAGGCCGCTACTTACTTTTTTTTTAGGCTGGTTTAGTATCGACACATACACAGATCGGATGTTCAATTTCAGACAAAGTGGAAGAAATTAAGTTGGAATGAATACGCTGAAGTGAAGAATTTTCTAATAATTACGTATTTTTTGACGTATGTCCAAAAATCTCAAGACTCCAATGTTTATAGATATGTAGTAATTTGACATCGAACTTTTTTTAATCTGTACATTGGCCCTGACATAATCAAGGAAGTGTATGAGTTTTGACGAATTCTGCATGTATTAGGTTTGAGAACGGATAGAAGATTACATTTAGTATTACATATATTTTCTTTTATTGTAGATTATAGCAAAATAATGTTTTCATTAATTTTGTATTATGGACCTTCGTAAAGTAACGCCCAATTATATAAATTATTAAGTAGGGACTACCTAATTGAGCTAACATTATCGAAAACGCACATCACTTTAATTTCAATTGAAAAATATATATTCTTGCTTGTAATCACTTGTTTGCAATTTTTGAGTTTTGTATCTTTTCCAAATTAAAATTTTTTTACTATTTCAATAACAGCTCATATTTTTTGCTATACAATGGTATAGTATAGATATATTGTTTAAAACAACGTTTTTTCCGAAAAGGAAAAATGGTCTTTGTTTTGATAGCATTTTTTTTTACCACTATTTTTACTTTTGGATACATAATAACTTTTATACTAAGATATAAATAGTTAGCAATAGCTTATTTTTATATTACACCTATTAATTTTTCACCTATTTTATTTACGTTCTAAAATGTATTTTGTGATAAACAGAAAAGTATTTGTAATTTTGTTTCATATAAATATTTTTTTAAGTATATAAACGTTGTGTTATATTAAAATATAAAAAAAAATTAAAATCAAGAATTGCAGATTAAAACTTACTAACTTAAGATTAACTTATGGAATTTAAGTTCTCTGGATCAATGAAGAAAATCCAAATCTTTTTGTCTATAACTCCACTGTTTAAAACTTACTTGTCCATGGTTAACAAATCCATGCCTATGAGCTAGCTCATCTGCACGGCCATCGGGCACCAGTAGAGCGAACTGGTCGTGGTACAGCGGCACACACAAGTCCAGCACTGTCAATAACACGACCAAGTAAATAGGTGTCATAACGCACGTCGCTCATTGCATTACCGCTTACATTATCTCAATCCAGCCGTCATTACGTAATTTTTTTTAAATTTAAACACACTCGCGTAAATTATTCAACGTTCTGTTGGACACATCCGGTTGATGTGACGTTCGCGGGTGGACTGAATCCTCATGACTGCCGGCATTCCCTCTATTTTATACACGCATGCGCCATCCTTGGCGCCCTTTCCTTGGCCAAGTTAGGCGTATGTGAAGCACCAATTGACTTCAGTATAGTGTAAAATTGAGTCTATACCTGTCATCATCAGTTCCTGCCATTACAGCAGTATTAAAAACACTATTAAAGAGAGACTGATACAAAAAGCCTACTATACTGTTGAGGATTATTTAGATGATAAGAATGCGTGGATATAGCGTGGTAAAAGAGCAACCGCCGAGTTTCTTGCTGGCTCTTCTCGGAAGGAACAGCTTTCCGAACCAGCAGTAGAATTGACGATTCAAAAGCACTTGTTTACAAGTTTATTTGAATATAAAAAATAAATTTGAAATTTATCCCACGCTAAGTGGGGTCGGCACAACATGCTTTAAATATTGTCACATGATTGGTCTACGTATTTTACGACCGCCTGACATCTTACCTCAGTCGTATTTTACGACACCTCGATAAAAAATGAGGGTGGTCTATTCTACTCAGCCGGATACAACACGGCGGGTCAAATTACCTTAGTCTGCTTTTACCATAACTGGGATAGAAATGACGCCCTTATTCCTCTATTATATTCTACTCAGCCGGATACCACACAGCGAGTCGACTTACCTTAGTCGTCTTTTACGACTCGGTAATAAAGAGGTTGGTTTCATTCTAGAACATACTGAATAACCTTTATTGGAAATACTTTAGTTGGAAACCTTACAAACACACAAAACTCAACGGATATTGCATGTTACTAAAGTTGCTTAGCTTACTAATCTGCAACCGCACGTAACAGCGATGCTTAGTAAGTTAGAACTTGTATTATTAACATTCCAATATCTAACTTAAGTACGGTAACTTAACAGCGTAAACAAATTATGCATCGTTTAAACAACATATTCAAATTAAAATTCAAAATTTTCTTTATTAAAATAAACTTGTAAACAAGTTATTAAGTTATTTTATTTATTTTACTAAAATTAATTAATAGATTAAATAGTTATATTTATATAAACTTTTTCTTTCTCTATATTACCCGTACTCTCTTTCTTTCTCAATTCTTGTCCTTTTCCTTCTATTACTTAAAGGTTGACTGGAAGAGATATTTTTACTTTTTACTTTTCTTTTCTAAATATATGTATAAAAAGAAATAAATAAATAAAACAAGTGCTTTTCAATCGTCAATTCTACTGCTGGTTCGGAAAGCAGTTCCTACTGAGAAGAGCCAGCAAGAAACTCTTTTCAATAAATAATATCACATATTTTAATACCAACCTCATTTCTTACCGACTTGACATAAAATGCAAGTAAGGTAAGTTAACCCGCCGTGTGATATACAGCTGAGTAGAATAGACCAGCCTCATTTCTTACCGAGTTGTCGTAAAATGCGAGTTAGGTAAGTTAACTCGCCATGTGATATACGGCTGAGTAGAATAGACCAGCCTCATTTCTTACCGAGGTGTTAAAGGTGACTAAGATGACGTCAAGTAGGCGGCCGGTCGTAAAATAAGTAGCAATATAATGTATAGAATTAGGCGTTACTTTGCAGAGGTCCATAATACAAAACTAATGAGAATATTATTTTGCTATAATCCGCGATAAAAGAAAATATAGGTAATGCTAAATGTAGTGTACTATTCGTTCAAACGAATAGTACACTCAAAATTTAGCATAACATATATTTTCTTTTGTCGCGGATTATAGCAAAATAATATTCTCATTAGTTTTGTATTAAGTAGCAATATGTTTAAAATATGTCGGGCCTCACTTAGAGTGGGATAAGGGCAGACTAAAGATGATTAAACATTAATTGAACGAAGTAAAACTTTTTTATTTATACCATGAACAATTGCAAGAAACTTTCTAAATAGGTCTCAATACAACTTCGCAGATGCACCTCCATATAACTTCACCCCCGCTACTTAAAGCTGGAAAGTTCTAGAACAAATAAGGCATTTGAATATCTCGACTCGAAAACTAAGTTTGCGGTTAAAAATGGCCGCGGCCTCCTTTTAGATTCATTTGCTTGAATAACATTTTAAAGTGGTAGATTTAAACTTATCAGCACGATCTTTGCAGAGGAAAATGTGGGAACTTATTCAATTTTTCAAGTTTGAGAAAGAATATTGCTGCAAGCAGGAAATGACTATAAAGTTGAACCTGAAATATGAATTGATACAGCAAATATTATTTAAAGTTTCATCATCATCCTGCTCTTAATCCACTCTATGTGGTCGATTCTACCACATAGAGTGGATACCACACGGTGCATCAACTTACCTTAGTCACCTTTTACGATACCTCGGTAAGAAAGAGTGTGTTCTATTTTATTCAGCCGGATACCAGAGGCTGGGTCAACTTATCTTAGTCGCTTTTTACGATACCTCGGTAAGAAAAAGTGTGGTCTATTCTATTCAACCGGATATCACACGGCGGGTCAACTTACCTTAGTCGCCTTTTACGATACCTCGGTAAGAAAAAGTGTGGTCTATTCTATTCACCCAGAAACCCACGGCGGCAAGTAAGTATTATTTAAAGTTTGCTAGCGGCATTATGTTTTTTTTTTATTCTACTACTACCTCCATCAATTTTATTGAAACAATTAGTTTATTGAAGCCTGTTTTTGTCGAAGTCATTCATACCATTTCTCGCTTTTGTTTATTCTCCCATTGTGCATACTTTTTCTTTCTTTTATACATCATCTTTCGCATCTCTTTAAGGGTGGGATTCCCTTCTAATTTTATGTAGCGGCATTGTGTTACAGTATAACAAGCGATTGCAAACACTTCATAGAACGGTGACTGACGCCATCTATTGACGAATCGCTAGACTTTTCGCAAAAAATACGTCTATGTGAATACATATGTATGTTATGTACGTGAATAAGTTGATAAGTCGACTTACATCCTTTAATATGTTTAGTCATAATAAGCATTATTATTGCCTTATTCATATAGTGAATATTTCAATGAAATCACTGTCTATTATAACGCACATGCAAACTTGTGAATATTTAAATAACTCTCTTAAACGTATACTAAACGTTAACCTATATATATCTGCTCAAAAAAGTGTGCGTTTGGACTTGTTAATAATATTGCTAAATGTATATAGGAATTTTAAATTTTACTAAGTAAGTAAAAAGTAAGTAGCGACCTGTTACTATCCCACTGCTGGGCATAGGCCTCTTCTCTCCGTTATTGGAGAGAAGGATTGGAGCTAAGACCTACCACGCTGCTCCAATGCGGATTGGTAGGTTACACATATCTCCAGAATTCTCTAGAGATATGCAGGTTTCCTCACGATGTTTTCCTTCACCGAAAAGCGTGTGATAAATTGCAATTATCAATTAGACACATAAGTTTTAATAGAAAAACTCATTGGTGTCTGCCCGGGTTTGAACCCATGATCGTCTCTAGAGATTCACACGGTCGCACCGCTAGGCCATCACAGCTTTTTTTTTTATTAAATTTTACTAAATTTCATAAATATTAACCAAGTGGTTTTTACTTGATGCCTTTACAAATAACGTACCTACAGATTACTTATAAACAACAACTTACAGACTAGATTGTGTGTAGTTTTATTAAAAATACAGATTTTTAAAAGATTCATTTAACGATTTCTATTTAATCGTATAGGTTAAGCTTATTTGATTTCTTAACCGCCTATTTTGAATACGAAAATTCGTCATAAAAAAAGGAAACCGATATTTCATATAATAACGAATCATTAGAAATGAAATTTAATTGATATATGACGGAACCATTGTTACCGTTCTGATTTAAGGCAAATGAGAGTATAATGGATCGGATTCACAATAGATTTATCTGAATCGTATTATAATGAATTGCGATGCCTTTCTCATTTTATTCCAAGATCGACTGAAAAGGCGCCACCGTGAATGGGCGGCTTAGCCGAAGTAAATGTATTGTTACGTTAAATATGAACCATTATCGTATGGTATCCATTAAATTTATATTCCATATATGCCTTTTTAATGATAAATCTATATCTATAGTAATATATGAAGCTGAAGACTTTGTTTGTCTGATCACGCTAATCTGTAACTACTGGACCGATTTGAAAAAATATTTCAGTTTAAGATAGTCCATTTATCAAGAAAGCTATATAACATCACGATAAGATGAGTAGGAGAGGAGCAGCAATAAAAAATATTGCGAAAACGGCAAAATTTAAAGTTATTAGTTAGTTTAGTTTGCGTTTGCTAAGTAAACTGTGAAAGTGATTCAAAAATCTCTTAGATATGTGAGCTCTTAGCTTTTTAGCTAACTCACGATGTAATCTTTTATTAGTTCGTACAACGAAACTAGATGGCGCTGTTACGTTTTGTCACGCGCATTATAGCTAAATAACTATCATAACTTTTGCTCTATGGAATTCCGCAAAATAACACATGCTGCTAAAAGTTATATAGGTTTGTGAGCAAAAAACGTTCACGTCACAGAAGTTATGTTAAAATGTAAATTGAGTTATGTTAGAATGGAGTTCGAAATTCAAAACGAGTGGAAAACTTTTCAAATGTAAGACACACCCAATTCTAACCCAAGTCCGATTTCATTACTATCTCCATATCAACGCGTCCCTACAGGGATACGTAATACGTAAAAACTTTTGAAATATATTCGTATAAACTTAACAAAACAATGTTTAGATGACATCAGGGATATACCGTAAAAGCATTGTCATATATTGTGACATGATGAACAACCTCTGAGACGAGTTTCTCTTTATATTATATTTGTTTGATATTTAAATTTCGAACGATTTTCATGAAACTTAGTATGTAGAGGGTTTTGGGGGCGAAAAATCGATCTAGCTATTTCATTATGAAAAATTCGTTTTATCTCTGTTTTTGGAAACTAAAAAAACTGCTTAAATATAAACAGAATATAAAGATTAATTTAGCTGTCAGTTGTAATAGCTTAATGGGGAACGGGCGGACTAAAAATGAAATTACACACACATATTTATCTTGCCCTTTATTTACCCCGGTCTTATCTTTCTTTTTTTATTTTGAAATTGCATATTTTTTATATCTTGGTGCTATTTGTTTATAGCAGCATCATTTTAACATGTAACTAATACGAGAAATTCATATTATGCTTAGTAAATCCAGTATTCATATCTTGTTTTTTCTATTACTAATATCCTCCTGCCCTTATCCAACTCTAAGTGGGGTCGGTACAACATGTTGTAAACATGTTGTCCCATGATTTGGCTACTGATTTTACGACAGGCCGCCTGCCTGACGTAACTTACCTTAGTCGTATTTTACAACACCTCGGTAAGAAAGAGGTGGTCTATTCTACTCAACCGGATAACACACGGTGGATCAACTTACCTTAGTGACACCTCGGTAAGGAATAAAGACGGTCTATTCTACTCAACCGGATACCACACGGTGGGTCAACTTCCCTTATTCGCCTCTTATATGAATAGAATAGTAGAATAGACCAACCTCATTTCCCACCGAGGTGTCGTAAAAGGCGACTAAGGCAAGTTGACACACCGTGTGGTATCCGGTTTAGTAGAATAGACCACTCTCTTTCTTAGCGAGGTATCGTAAAATACGACTAAGGTAAGGACGTCAGGCAGGCGGCCAGTCGTAAAAACGCAGCCAAATCATGTGACAGCATGTTTATAGCATGTTGTGCCGACCCCACTTAGAGTGGGATAAGGGCAGGAGGATTATGAATTTTATTGTAACTTCTATACTATGGAGTTCCGCAAAGTAACGCCTGCAATAAATCATTATTTGGAAAATCCCCACTTCATTCCGTACCATAATACCTTTTCCTCAGCATACGTTCATTTGTATACAATAATGTTTTAAATAATCTTTGTTGATTTTATTGAAATGTATGTTGTTGAATAAAGTTCATTTTATTTATTTATTTATAATAGTGTCACGCAGATCAATAATAACTGGTCTCGTTCACGTTTAACCGGCTTCAGTAAGGATGTCAACGACAGAACCATTGTACTAAGGACAGGTGTTTCCATTGTCCTGTGCAATATGAAAACATAAAACCGCGCGTAATGCAAGTCTTCGCAGATGTTGACCTATTTCTATTATATAGGTTTGCGTTAAGGTAAGTTAGATTTTCTCAACGAAATATATAATTTATTTATTTATTTATTCCTTAGAACTACCAACAGAATTACATGTAACTTAAGTAACATGGTTATATTTCCTAGGGTTGCTAATAACATATAAATCTAATTAAAGGTAGTCACAGCGTGCCTAAAAAGTAACAAACATACAATAACTATTATAACTAACATTAGAAGAAAAAAATAGAAAATATGAAGTCTAACAAACTTAGGGAAAATATGGATATAAAACATAAAAACAAAGCAACCGAAACTTTAAAATTCGTAAGCCAATAATCTTTACTGAAATAAACTTTTAAACAATTACTTTTTTGTCGTAAATTCAGCTTCTAGAAAATTGCCCAGCAGCAAAGTCAGTAAGTAAAATGACGGGTGCTCTTTCAAAAAAGCTCAACGTAAACGTTAATATAAAACATATTACCAAAACCTCCCTATCCCCAATTAATATTATATTCTTTCAAATATCTGATCTTTTGTCAATATATATAAACATATTTTAAATGCAAAAGTATGTCTGTTGGTGTTGTTATATCATGGGTATTTGACATATGCTGGAACAATATTGATAAAATTATTTATTAATTATTCGAGGTTAGATTTTAACAATTCGAAACACTTAATGCAGGTAGATGCGGATCTACTGAATAAAATTAAAACGACACTTTTTAAATTTTTAAATATATGGGACACTTACACACACAGTCGTCCGTCCCCAAAATAAGTAATTTTAATACTTGTGTTATGGGTGAGAGACAACTGGTGAATATATACATATATAATTTTTAAATACATACTTAAATACAAATATACACCCAGGCTCGAAGGGCCAACAGATTCTTTATATAGAAAATGTTGGCCCTCGGCGGGAATCGAACCCGCGACCCGCGGCGCTGAAGGCAGTATCACTACCCACTGCGCCAACGGGCCAGTCAAACACTGTCACACTAATTTATTTACAGTGAGACTCCAAGTGATAATGGTCTAACCTCCTATGCGTCTAATAATTGTATGAGTCAAGTATAACAGCAAGATTAGCCTCGCCATAGCAAACTCAGCCATTTATAATAGTACACAAACGTCCCCCCCCCTTTCTATAAGTCACGTGATTATCGTGTTGTCAGTACATCCGGTATTAAAAACTAAAGACATGATATTTAGCTACTTCCATCCCCAACAGCATTACCAAGAACATCTAATATATAAAAGTACCAAACCCGTCAAGAACGTTGATAAAATATTGGAATTCTGAACGAGTTCTGCGTGTACCAAAATACAAAGACCAAACTGTTGGAATGGAAACACCAGTTAAGAACGTCAACTTGAGAGAGTCACTCAAGTCCATAACACTACTACTGTTCGTCAACCATTCCATCGATCGCCGCCGTAGCGTGCGGATGTCTCGGTCGAGCGCAATCCGATTGCCGCTCCCCCCGCCTGACTCACGCCCCTGCCGCGTTAGATTGTGAAAGTGCCCAAGGACTCTGGACTGTCAGTGTTGTTCGTTCCCATTCAAGTGGATTGTGTTAGTGCTACTGTGATTCGTTTAGGTAGTGTGGTGCTTCACGCATAACACTTGCCGTAGGTGGTTCCGTCCGTGCGTAAGTACACTAATTTTTAATTTAGGTACTCACCTCTTTCCCCCGAAGGGAGAGAGACTAAGACTTAGATTTTTTCTTAGGTACACACCTCCCTGCCCTCCGGCAGGGAGGCCACCCCCACACTAGCGGGCCAATATGGCCCCCACCCTGCGCCCCACGGGGCAACCGATACTGGACGCGATTTTCGCGTTCCTTCAGGCGCACCACCCCGCCATTTTGGTGGAGCTCACCAAGGCCCTCCCGCCCCCTCAGGGCCAGAGTGGCAGCCCGGCAGCACCTTCTCCCCCCTCTGCGGAGAAGGCCAAAGATCGTTCCCGCTCCGTGTCTCCTGACATGGAAGTGGAGGAACAGACTGACTCGGAATCCGAGTCCGGTGAGGAAGCCGAAGCATCCGATGCTTCGCAGTCCCCGTCCCCCTCAACGTCATCCGCCTCAGACGAGGACGACGGCTTCACCGCCGTCCTATCAAAGAGCCAGAAGCGAAAGCTGAAGGCTCCTAAGACCGTCCCGCCCAAAAGGGCCACAAACGACGCAGGTGCACCTGCCCCGCGCCCCATCCCCAAACCCCAGCCTGCCTCACAGGCTACAACTAAACCGACGAAACAGACCGACTCCACTCAGGACTCGCCTATGACGGAGAGGAAGGAGAAGGTGCCGCCCCTATTTGTTAGGGAAAAAGACGCGTGGAACCGGTTAATCCCGCGCATGGACAGTTCGTCCATCCCGTTCACCTCTGCCCGGTCCACAAGCCAGGGCATAATGGTGCAATGTCCGTCTTCAACGGACCACCGTCGCCTCACGACACTCCTGGATGCCGAAAAGATCGGCTACCACACATACGCCCTAGAAGACGAGCGCGAACTTCGCGTCGTCATCCGCGGGCTCCCCGTCGAAATAGATTGTGACCTTATTAAGAAGGATCTCCTCAGCCAGGGCCTTCCCGTAAGACAGGTACACCGCATGTACCATCACAGAACCAAAGTTCCTTATGAACTTTGCCTCGCGGTCCTCGACCTCAGTCCTGAAGGCAAACGTGTCTTCAACGTCCAAACAATATGCAGACTGTCGGGTCTGCGTATAGAAACGCCGCGAACGCGTGGGGTAATGGGGCAGTGCCATCGCTGCCAGCTTTACGGCCACTCGCAGCGCAACTGCACCGCACGACCTAGGTGCGTTAAGTGCCTGGGCGATCACGGCACTGCCGATTGCCCCAGAGCGGTTCCGTCCGAGGAACCTCCCAGCTGTGTCCTCTGCAGGACCCAAGGGCACCCCGCGAGTTATCGCGGCTGCCCGAAAGTCCCACCTAGGGCAAAACGAGGGGGCAGAAGGGCCACCCGTAAAAAGGCGGACCGTACCGCCCCCAAACCAGCTGAGAGGTTCGTCCCCGCGCCTCTCCCCACTTCAAACCCCTGGCACAGGAAACCGGCGTCCGAGCCGGCTGTGCCAGCAAAACCGGCTCAAGAGACGGTAGCGAAACCCGCTGCCGCCATCGTGAGCTCCACTATAAGAGCTGCCGCTCCTAAAGCGACAGCCGCCCCTCCAGCAACGAGTTTCATCGACGACATGAAACTCGTTTGCGATATAGTGACCAAAATTGACACTACGGAGCTGTCAATTTTGGCAAACAAGCTGAGGAGTAATCCTCAAAACAGATTAATGGCCTTGCTCGAACACTCTAGTTTGGTGCAGGCCATCTCTAGGCTTTAAGCTTAAACCCTCACTGGGTAGGGCTAAGCCCCACTCCCTCAAGCTCGTCACGTACAACGCAGACGGGCTTATCAGACACATGGACGAAGTCCGCGATTTCGTAGTTGCACACGACATAGATATTCTTCTAATACAAGAATCCTTCTTAAAACCCCAATTACGCAATCCCAATATTGCGAACTACTGTTTGATTAGAAATGACCGTCTGTCATCCAAAAAAGGCGGCACGCTCATTTACTACAAAAGAGCCCTCCTATGCTCCCCCAAAGCTCACTAACATGGAGGCTTCAGTCTGTCAGGTGGGTATGACCGGCCATCAGTCGATCATACTAGCATCAGTATACCTCAGTCCGACCAAACGGGTACTCGAAAGAGACGTCCGCACCCTTCTCGCACTAGGCGACTCTGTAATACTGGCCGGAGACTTCAACTCCAAACATGGCCAATGGAACTCTCGCCGAACCAACCGGAACGGCACAATACTCCAAGGCCTCAACGGCCTTCCAAACCTCGCTTTTGAGGTGATAGCCCCTAACGAGCCCACCAGATACCCGCCTAACGGGGATCCAAACAGAGCAGATGTGTTAGATATATACATTTTCAAAAATGTAGCTCTCCAGTTACATTCTATAGAAGTCCTGCATGAATTAGACTCGGACCACCGTCCGGTTCTAATTCAATTAGGTCAATCTACATCCACGACCCCCCCCACCAAAACGATAATCGACTGGAGTAAATTAGGCGGGAAACTCCAGTCCCTAAACTCAGACCACCTAGATCAAATTCCTGACAAGATAGACTCCGTGGATAGTGCTAAGTTCGCTGTTACCCACCTTACGAAACATATAACAGACTCACTCGAGCGTTGCTCCAAGGAAGTCCCCGACGACCGCGGTCGTGGGAGACTACCGGACGACCTGCGCGACCTACTTAGACGTAAACGTGCCGCTACTAGGGCCCATGACGCATACCCGACAGACGATAACCGGAGAACTCTCCGGCGACTTCAAAGAGAGGTTAGAGAAAAACTCAGCCTCAACCGTCAGTCCGCCTGGGACAACAAACTCTCAGAGATCTCGCCGAGTCACCTGGCTTTCTGGAAACTGGCGAAATCCCTGAGAGGAGACCAGTGTGCAGCTACACCTCCATTGATACGATTAAACCGTCCGGTCGCTTTGGACGACATCGATAAGGCCGAATGCTTGGCTGACAGTCTTGAGGGACAATGTTCAAATAACCCCAGTCATCCCGAACACGCCGAATTCCACTCGGAAGTGGAAATGGCGGCGGCTAGGATATCCGCGAAGGCTCCCGAAAGCGAGCCGCTCACTCCCACCACCGGAGAGGAAGTCCGTTCCATTATCCAAAACCTGAAGACCCGCAAGTCCCCAGGCCCCGACTCCATATCCAACAAAGCACTCAAGTGCCTCCCCGACCAACTCATAAACCTATTAGTATTGATTTTCAATGCCCTCCTGTTAGGTTGCTCCTTCCCCGACGAATGGAAGGAAGCAATAGTAATAGGTATTCGTAAACCGGGAAAACCCAGTAATCTCCCGAGCAGCTATCGACCCATCAGTCTGCTCAACAGCTTAGGGAAAGTCTACGAGCGAGTAATCCTCGCTAGACTCAAAACGTTCATGGAGTCGATGAAGCTCATACCGGATGAGCAATTCGGCTTCCGCGCCAAACACACCGCGGTACAACAAGTACACCGACTTACCGAAGCCATCCTAAATGGCTTCGCCAAAAAACGGTACACCGGTACTGTCTTCTTCGATGTCGCCAAAGCCTTCGATAAGGTATGGCATGCGGGTTTAATATACAAACTCGCAAACCTAGGAATCCCCGATAGACTCGTTCTTATCATTCGCGATTATCTTACTAATCGCTCATTTAGATATCGTATTGATGGTGCGCTCTCCTCAAGACGTACCTTACGCGCCGGAGTCCCCCAAGGTTCGGTACTCGCACCGTTCCTCTACTCGCTCTATACGAGTGACATCCCACGATTCTCCACTAAAACTAGTGCAGTCACCCACTTAGCCATGTTCGCGGACGATACCGCAATCTATACCACCTGTAGAGATCCCATTACTATAAATGATAGGCTCCAAAGAGCAACCAACCAGCTCGGAAGCTGGTTCCGCCGGTGGAGAATCGAAATAAATCCCGATAAAAGCGCAGCAATGTTCTTTGCGAGATCTAGGAGAGCCATGGACTTCATCCGGACGCCTCCTAGAGTCTCTATTTACAACAAATACATAGATTGGCAAAAGGAAGTCAAATACTTAGGTGTCATCCTCGAACCTACCCTATCCTTCATCCGACACATCCGCGTTGTCCGTAACCGGGCAGCGTTCGCCATGGGACGCCTCAATCCGATACTGTGTAAGACAAGTAAACTGTCACTTCGCAACAAAGTGACACTTTACAAAACTTGCATCAGACCCATTATGACCTATGCGAGCGTCGCGTTCGCGCACGTTCCGAAATCACGACTGTGTCCGTTGCAGACACTTCAAAATCGATTCATGCGTACAGCCACTGGCTGTCCGTGGTTCGTGCGCAACGTGAACCTCCATAGAGATCTCGACCTACCCACGATAGCCGATCTTTTCAGACGATTCTCGACGACTTACTTCGAGAAAGCGTCCATCCACCCAAACCCCCTTATAGTGGCCGCGTCCAACTATAAGGTGTTCAGGCACCCCAATAAGATTCACAGGCGCCCGAAGAGCGTCCTTAACGACCCCGACGATGCTATCACAGCATCCAACAAGATACACACATTACATTTACACAAACAGCGTCTTCGCCGGCGAAGACGAGGTCCCCGCTTGCTTGTGTCAAGCGGCCGCAGCCCTCTGCCGCGGCCGCCGTGACGCAGACTTCTTCCAAGTCATTTATTAGATGCAGCCCTCCAAAAACGCGCCGCCTTAAGCCGAGGTTCGGTCTCGCAGGAGACACCCTTAAGGCGACGCCCCCTGTAGCGCGGGTGCTTGTAATGCACCCGCATGTATCATCCATTTCTCGGCGATGCTTCAGCGCTCGCCCGTCTTATCGGTGACGCTGTCAAAGCCATTAGGGCTAACAGCATTAGTCATATTCGAAAAAAAAAAAAAAAAATGGAAACACAAATGGAAAAAACATTTGCCCCAAAAACCTGTTTCCTACATTACTTGCCCCTCGTGGATATATTTCACTGTTTAAGCAAAACAACTGACTCCCAATAGGCGTATAGTCGTCAGAGATTTGAAACGGGCCAAGAGTTATTTGCCGTGGGGATACATTCAATTAGTAGATTGTATAAATTGCGCTTTTTACGCAAAAGCTTTTTGGTGGAGCTTTAATTATTATAATAGGAATTTAAAATTATGAACTAGCGACGACTGTCTGTTTCATGAGTGCCACAAAGATTCATAATGTAAGATGGTAACTCATAAAGTATGACATTGAACAGCCTATTCTTTATAAAACAACTTAGAACTACGAGTAAGCAAATTATATATGCTCCTGCCCTTATCCCACTCTAAGTGGGGTCGGCACAACATGTTATAAACATGCTGTAAAATGATTTGGCTGCGTTTTTACGACCGGCCGCCTGCCTGACGTCAACGTACCTTAGTCGTATATTACGAAACCTCGGTAAGAATGAAGGCGGCCTATCCTACGTAACCGGATACCACACGGTGGGTCAACTTACCTTAGTCGCCTTTTACTACACCTCGGTGAGAAATAAGGGTGGTTTATTCTACTCAGCCGGATACATGGCGGGTCGAATTACCTTAGTCGCCTTTTACTACACCTCGGTAAGAAATGAGGGTGGTCTATTCTACTCAGCCGGATACCACACGGCGTGTATCTTTATACTAACATTCTTTTTAAAACTAACCCCCTCGGCGAAACTGTATCCCTTAATACCCGTAACACTTTCTCGCGGCGGTAAACGCAATGACATAGCCTTTTTCTGGTCAATTTAAAGTCTGTAGGTTTAATGGCTGGATTTATATAGCTGTTTTATGATCCTATAAAGTTCTCTTAGTGCGAAGCAAGACTGTTAATCTTGGTGCGAATAAAACGTCAATGTTACATGGCCAAAGAAATTGTTGATTCAATTAACAACGTAACTCGCAAATCGACTAACTTAATTATTCTTATAAAATTATTCGGTATATGAGAAGAATTTGCTCTATTCTTCTGTGTAGGTATACTTAGTAATCGCCAGAACTGGAAATATTACAACCGTAATATATCAAGTGCGGGTAGATGAACAAAATAATGACTGTAGTACTCGGGAACGAAGACGCCGCGTAAATTCTGAAATTTAATGTATAAGTAAGAGTAAAAATTGTAATTTTCATTAATAAATTAATTGTTATAAATAAATAAATAAATAAATAAATAAATAATAAATATATGGGACACTTACACACACGGTCGTCCGTCCCCAAAGTAAGTAACTTAATACTTGTGTTATGGTAAACAGACAACTGTTGAATATATACTTATATATTTTTTAAATACATACTTAAATACAAATATACACCCAGGCTCAAACGCCAACAAATTCATTGATAGAAAATGTTGGCCCTCGGCGGGAAACGAACCCGCGACCCGCGGAGCTGAAGGCAGGATTACTACCCACTGCGCCAACGGGCCAGTCAACAACTACTATGTACTATATGTTACAAGTACTATAAGGTAAAGAAATCGAATAGAAACAATGCAAATCGAGGGTATTTTAATACTGAATTGGAAGCAAACGAAATTTCGGTTACAAGTTTGCAAAATAAACGAAACATACGCGAAATAAAGAGGAACAAATTGGACACACGTGCAAATAGACTTTGAATATGAGAATAATTTCGTTATTCATTCTATTCATAAAATTGTATGATGAATTTTGGTTTAGCTGCAATGAATTTCGTATATATTATTCTTGAAAAAGCTTGGTCTTGTTAATTTGGCTCAGTTGCCATGTACTTCATAAATATTTATTCATTATACAGATACTAATATACATTGCGCCATATGGTATCCGGCAGAGTAGACCACTCTCATTTCTTACCGAGGTGTCGTAAAAGGCGACTAAGGTAAGTTGACCCACCATGTGGTATCCGGTTTAGTAGAATAGACCACCCTCTTTCTTACCGAGGTGTCTTAAAATACGACTGAGGTAAGTTGACGTCAGACAGGCGGCCGGTCGTAAAAACGCAGCCAAATCATGTAACAACATGTTTGTAACATGTTGTGCCAACCCCACTTAGAGTGAGAAGAGGGCAGGAGGATGATGATGATTAAGTAAAAAAATCGAATAGGAAAAAAAGCATTGTTTTTTTTGTTATTCGATTTTTTTTGCGGGTATTTTAATACAGAAGTGGAAGCAAACGAAGTTTCGGTTACAAGTTTGCAAAATAAACGAAACATACGCGAAATAAAGAGGGACAAATTGGACACACGTGCAAATAGACTTTGAATATGAGATTAATTTCGTTATTCATTCTATTCATAAAATTGTATGATGAATTTTGGTTTAGCTGCAATGAATTTCGTATATATTATTCCTGAAAAAGCTTGGTCTTGTTAATTTGGCTCAGTTGCCATGTACTTCATAAATATTTATTCGTTATACAGATACTAATATACATTGCGCCATATGGTATCCGGCAGAGTAGACCACTCTCATTTCTTACCGAAGTGTCGTAAAAGGCGACTAAGGTAAGTTGACCCACCGTGTGGTATCCGGTTTAGTAGAATAGACCACCCTCTTTCTTACCGAGGTGTCGTAAATACGACTGAGGTACGTTGACGTCAGACAGGCGGCCGGTCGTAAAAACGCAGCCAAATCATGTAACAACATGTTTGTAACATGTTGTGCCGACCCCACTTAGAGTGGGAAGAGGGCAGGAGGATGATGATGATTAAGTAAAAAAATCGAATAGGAAAAAAAGCATTGTTTTTTTTTGTTATTCGATTTTTTTTTGCGGGTATTTTAATACAGAAGTGGAAGCAAACGAAGTTTCGGTTACCACAAGTGTGCAAAATAAACGAAACATACGCGAAATAAAGAGGAACAAATTGGACACACGTGCAAATAGACTTTGAATAAGAGATTAATTTCGTTATTCATTCTATTCATAAAATTGTATGATGAATTTTGGTTTGGCTTCAATGAATTTCGTATATATTATTCTTGAAAAAGCTTGGTCTTGTTAATGTAGCTCAGTTGCTATGTACATTAATGTTTATTCGTTATCATCATCTTCCTGCCCTTATCCCACCATAAGTGGGGTCGCACAACATGTTATAAACATGTTATCACATGATTTGGCTACGTATTTACTTATCAACTTATCTTAGTCGTTTAACGACACCTCGATAAGAAAAAGGGTGGTCTATACTACTTAACCGGATACCACACGGTGAGTCACTTACCTTAGTCGCCTTTTACGACACCTCGGTAAGAGATGAGGGTGGTCTATTCTACTCAGCCGGATACCACACGGCGGGTCGACTTACCTTAGTCGCCTTTTACGACACCTCGGTAAGAAAAGAGGGTGGTACTATTCTATTCAGCCGGATACCACACGGCGGAATAATGTTTATTCATTATATAGGTACTAAATATATATTATGTACTGTTAGGTGTGTTTTTTAAGCCTTGTGATATTCGGCTGAGTAGAATAGACCACCCTCTTTCTTACCGAGGTGTCGTAATATATGACTAAGTTAGTTTATGTCAGACCGTTCATAAAATACGTAGCCAAATCATGTGACAACATGTTTATAACTTATTACGCCGACCCCACTTAGAGTTGGCTAAGGGCTGTAGGATGATGAGGTACTATATTATACATTATGTACTTTTGGTTGATTTATACTTAGCCTTCTTATACCTTCTTTACATTATAGTAATCTACGAATAAAATTAACTAACTCAATACTATACCATCTTAAAGAAGAATTCTCTTCAAAGAATTACCACGACAACATTTTTAAGGTAACGATATGTTACTATCCCACTGCTAGGTATAGGCTTCCTCTGTCCGTTTTTGGAGAGAAGGATTGGAGCTAAGACCTACAACGCTGCTACAATGCGGATATATAGGTTACACATATCCCTAGAATTCTCAAGAGATGTGCAGGTTTCTTCACGATGTTTTTCTTAACCGAAACGCGTTATATTAATATGTTTATTTTATAAATTAAATATAAATTAAAACCTCAGCAGCTTTATAAGCAAAATTCCTTTCAATTACACAGTTCAAAGCCTTTTAATTGTGATGTTATACATACTATAAATTTCACTCGCTTTAGAGAAGCAATGCAAAACCTAATTACATTTACGTAATTTCAAATTAAACAAAGAGAATTTTAGTTTGCTAAAAACATGTGTGTGTAACATTTTACCCGATAGCCTATTCCTACTAATATTATAAATGCAGAAGTGAATATGGATGTATATTTGTTACTCTTTTACGGCGAATCCGCTGAACCAATATCAATGAAATTTGGCACAATTATTCCTTATACACCGGAATAAAATATAGGCTATAGAAATCCTGTTAATTCTACAGGAATAGGACGACACTAAAAAGCGCCATCAATTATCAACCTAAATCACGCGACAACAGTTTAACGCAAGCGAAGTCGCGAGTAAAAGCTAGTATTTCATAAATCTTAATTTCTAAAAATCTAATAATACGACGAAAGGAGTGTTAAATATGAATGTAGATGGATATGTGACTAAAGAGAGGCCTAAAAAGAGATGGTTGGATTGTGTAAGGTATGACATGCATATAAAAGGAGCGCCAGAGTTCAAGAATGATGGAAGAGAAAAACTTGTTTAGCCAACCCCACTCACAGGGGCAGGAGAACGATGACGTATGACTATTTCATAATACATAAAATACTGAAGAAATGATGTGCGTTCGGTTCTATGGTGTTGAATTGACTATATTGCAATG
The DNA here is from genome assembly GCA_029227775.1 of Morpho helenor. Classification (NCBI taxonomy): domain Eukaryota; kingdom Metazoa; phylum Arthropoda; class Insecta; order Lepidoptera; family Nymphalidae; genus Morpho; species Morpho helenor. Next base: position 11,989,307 of record JARGCU010000006.1, read on the forward strand.
GTAAATGCAGTGTTAGACCATTGGTTTTGTTCTGGTGAAAAAAAAAATAATCCCACAAATTCATACATAACTTTTTTTCCTTTTTTTGATCCTATAGATCAGAAGTAATAAGATTCGACTAGACAGATTAGATTAGACTCTGAATTAATGTATATTGGATTTTTTTAAGAAACAAACATCATCCTCCTGCCATTAATCCAATCTAAGTAGGTTCAGCACAACATGTTATAAGCATGTTGTCACATGATTCGGCTAGGTATTTTACGACCGGCCGCGTGCCTGACAAATTACTTTTGTCGTCTTTTTCGACATCTCGGTAAGAAAAGATGGTGGTGTTTTTTACTCAGCCGGATACTAAACGGTGTCAACTTACCTTAGTCGCCTTTAACGACACCTCGGTAAGGCATGAGGGTGTTCTATTCTACTCAACCGATAACCACACGGTGGGTCAACTTGCCTTAGTCGCCTTTTAAGACACATCGGTGAGGAATAAGGGTGGTGGATACCACACGCGTTTTAAAGAAACAAATATTTCGATATTCCAATATCCACACAAACGCACTCCCTCAATTTCGCGGTCTATTAAGTAACGTTAACCCTCAGGCAGGACAAAATATTAGCCACCGAAACGTCATCAAGGCACGTGGCGTGCAAGATTTCGTTACCAGCAAATTTGAATATCAGCCAATCAACGCGCGACTCTCAAGTGGGACGAACCCGACCGAATTCAATTACTCATTTTTATTGGCTCGTGCAGGCAGAGGTGAGGAACTTTTTTTTTCTTATTTATTTATATTTATTTTTTATAAGCATAGCTGGGTAGAATAGACCAAACTCATTTCTTATCCAGGTGTCGTAAAGGCGACAAAGGTAAGTTGACCCACCATGTGGTATCTGGTTGAGTAAAAGGCGACTAGGATATGTTGACCCGCCGTGTGGTATCCGTTTGAGTAGAATAGGCCACCCTCATCTCTTATCGAAGTGTAGGCAAAGGCAACTAAGGTAAGTTGACCCGCTGTGTGATATATGGCTGAGTAGAATAGACCAACCTCATTTCTTATTGAGTTGTCGTCAAAGGCGAATAAGGTAAGTTGACCCGCTATGTGGTATCCCGTTGAGTAGAATATACCACGCTCATTTCTTACCGAGGAATCGCAAAAGGCGACTAAGGTAAGTCGACCCACCGTGTGGTATCCGGTTGAGTAGAATAGACCACCCTCATTTCTTATCAAGGTGTCGTAAAATACAACTAAAGTAAATTGACGTCAGGCAGGCGGCCGGTCGTATAAAACGTAGCCAGATCATGTGGTTACATGTATAAAACATTTTGCGCCAACCCCACTTAGAGTGGGATATGGGTAGGAAGATGATTTGTATTATAATTTACACCATGTAGCACATTTACTACGAGTACACGGCCAATGTGGAAAGACACATTTATTCATGCTATAAATAAATTAATAATTCTCACATTTATCCTATGAACCTCATCATCCTCGTGCCACTCCCACTCTAAGTGGTGTGGGCACAACATGTTATAGACATGTTGTCACATGATTTGGCTACGTATTTTACGACAGGCCGCCTGCCTGAGGTCAACTCACCTTAGTCGTATTTTACGACACCTCGGTAATAAAAAGAGATTTATCATATGACCCTATAAAAATTAAATACATCTGAACAATTCGATAGAGGCTTTTCTGCACGAGGGCTCTAGATCCTAATAAAAAATACATTCCGCGTCCCGCTAAAGCTATCTTTTTTTATAAGCTTTATTGACCTTTGTGGACGCGTTTATATTTGATGCCTTACAAGGGTGGGTAAATAAACCCGGAAAACATTAATCGATAGAATAATATTTGGTATAAAATGTATTATCAACAGAAAGTTTTGATATACACCATCCTCCTGCCGTCATCCATCTCTAAGTGAGGGAGGCACAACATGTTACAAACATGCTGCCGGCCGCCTGCCTGACGTCAACTTAACTTAGTCGCCTTTTACAACATCTCGGTAAGAAATGAGCGTGGTCTATTCTATTTAGCTGAATACCACACGATGGGTCAACTTACCTTAGTCGCCTTTTACATCTAGGTAAGAAATGAGGGTAGTCTATTTTACTCACCCGGGTATCACACGGCGGGTCTACTTCCCTTAGTCGTCTTTTACGTCACCTGGGTAAGAAATGAGGGTGGTCTATTCTACTCAGCCGGATGCCACATGGCGTACTAGATAATTAAACCATCTACCCACGCTAAACTACTAGGGTTGCGAAAAAAATAATCAATTTTTATAATAACCGAAATTTTTTAAATAATTGATCTTTTTAAAAATGATTATTTTAATTATACTCTTCATCTTTATTACTCTTATTTCTTGTTTTTTAATATTAGATATACATTGTTGGATGAAACCGCTGTAACCAAACTATACATTTTAATCAAATTTCATATACAACGCAACTTTTATTTTTTATTGGTAGTTAGCCTTTAATCTTGTTAATATTAAAATGTCAACATTTGAAATTGTCAGAAAAAATCAATTTTTTATCGATTTATTTTTAACGGAAAAATCGATTATTTAGACTTTTTTCCCTCCTATTGATCTTAGTGATGTTATAATCTATAGCCTTGATAAATGGACTATCTTACACTAAAAGATTTTTTCAAATCAGTCCAGTAGTTCCTGAGATAAGCGCGTTCAAACAATCAAATTATTTATTAATCGATTTTTCCCTATAAACATCCACTCCTATTTCTATGTGCGATCAATCACATAAAACAACAATGAGCCAACCTTAATACATACAACCCCTCGTGAAGCATCCGCCGTCGCCACACAGAAATAAAGTTACTCTTTATGTAGCTATATAAAACTCAACTTAAAAGATAACGACGTCTTTTGCCCTTTGACGTCCGCTTGTTACAACTTTACTTGTTAGGATAACTGTGTCATACGATAGTTCTGTCGCCGTAACACCGCTATTTGATATTCTTTACACTAATGCGTCGCGACGCCATTGCGATTCCAATTTTAAATCTTTATAACAACAGATAATGAGGTCTTTTTAATGTGCGTTTTAACGGAAGATTTATTTTATACTAGCTATATATTTATTTTATTTATTTATTTATCTATGTACCATAAAAAATGTTGGAAAAAAGAACATTATTGGTAAAAAAAGTGTACAAAGGCCAACTTATCCCTATGACAGAGATCTCTGCCAGCTAACCTACGAAGTGAGACAATTTATATCAAAGAAAAAGTTGGTACGCAAATATCAAACATTATGAATTAGAATTACCTACTAATAATTTCCTAATTTAACAATAAAAAAAATTTATATAAAATATATTTATATATAAATAAATATATATATACATAGACACTATATATAATACAAAGTATAATATATAAATGTCAACAATTACATTATGATGGTAAAGATGTGTAATGTTTCTTTAGTCTTAGTTTAAAGGTGCTGAAGGAAAGGCTAAAGCAATCATTGATGACGCTGTATGGTATATATATGTCGCATCCTGGCAACCAACGTTCCATCATTAAAAATATATTGAAAATACATTGAAAATAGAAGGCGCAGCGGTGACAGAATGCAGACGGCGCATGTGAGAGATGAAGACAGATCCGTGTCATGGCGCAGTTGTGAAAATTGTTAAGAAGAATATAAAGTTGAAGATAAGCGTTATACTTTTCCATATGCACGATACCCTAATTACGCCCACTAATGTCTAAGAATAATGTCCAAGATACTGATGAGTCTACATATATATATATATATATATATATATATATATATATATATATATATATATATATATATATATATATATATATGTATATATATATATATATATATATATATATATATATACATATATATATATATATATATATATATATATATATATATATATATATATATATATATAATATAGCTAGCCCGCATTGAAATCAATGTGTCGTAATTTTTTTCCCAAATTGAAATTTTGAACATAAAAGTTATCGTGAGTTAATTATAAGAGATTTAAAACAAAAGTAATGAAAATATTATTTTTCTTTAATCCGCGATAAAATTATAGAAAAATTATATTTTCATTACTTTTGTATTATGGACCCCCGCAAAGTAAAACGCAGTACTTTTTCTACTGTATGTTTTTTCGGCACCCAAGTTTAGCATAACAAAAGTATTTATGGTCAACCTATTTGTTGTTATTTCTAGTTGTTTTTTCTAGTTTAATATAATACTTGAGATTAAATTAATGTATTATGAAAAAAAAAATCGTAAAACTCGTTCGCGTGAAAGTCTTTATGAAAGTTCAATGAATTATTGCGGATCCCAAATCTCAACAAACTTATTCCATCTCCATAATAAAGTTTGTTGAAGTGGTTAGGTTTATTGACGGCAAGAGACCCAGCGGGTCGCGTGCTAACTATTTCCCACTAAACCGATTAAACTGTATCAACAACTAACTGGGTCATGAGTTAACTATATTTCACTGTCGCTTTTTGACTCTTAATTTGACAAAGAGTGTTGTCCGGTTTGAGAATTTGCAATGCAATTGTAATTTTGCAATTGAAATATTATTTATTCATTTATTTATTAATAGATAATACTAGAAAATACACACTTCACATTAAATTATACATTGAACAACTTAAAATAAGTAATGTTTTAATTAAGGATGATAACAACTTACAAATTGAGTAACGACAACTAAGAGATATAATTTAATTATAATAATTTTATGTAATCGTCAAATTAAAAGATAGAAAGAATTAATAAAAAAGAAAATAAATACAACCTGATGTTCGAGGTAAATAGGTTAAAAAATAGTAGAAATTAATTTTGTTACTAAGTCACTTTTTGTCTGTAATCAAATGTCAATGTCATTAAATGTCGGTGAGAAAATTGTATTCGCGCGTTTTTAATTCTCTCCTAAAAAGTTAATTTTAAATAGCTTACTCGTGTAACAAGAGACCTGGTGCTAGGTTGAATTATACATCTGGTCCTTCGAGCCGGATCTAGGTCATAAAGACTTAGGACACCTGTAAAAATAACTAGGTAAGATTTAAGATCAGCACTTATCACTTATAACCCGAAGTAAAGTAGCTTTTTTGAATACGCTTAAACTGTCATTGATAATATCCACTATTTGGTATTTGCAAATGGTGCTATGAATTCGCATTAGAATGTTTTTCAATATGAGAAATTGTTTATAATTGACTTTGCTTCTTTGACCATCCTATCCCACTGCTGGGCATAGGTCTCCTCATTTTAGAAAGAAGGGTTAAAGCATTATACGCTTGGTTGGTATATTACGCCGTGTGGTATCCGGCTGAATAGAATAGTACCACCCTCTTTTCTTACCGAGGTGTCGTAAAAGGCGACTAAGGTAAGTCGACCCGCCGTGTGGTATCCGGCTGAGTAGAATAGACCACCCTCATGTCTTACCGAAGTGTCGTAAAAGGCGACTAAGGTAAGTTGACTCACCGTGTGGTATCCGGTTAAGTAGAATAGACCACCCTCTTTCTTATCGAGGTGTCGTAAAATACGACAAAGATAAGTTGACGTCAGGCAGGCGGCCGGTCGTAAAATACGTAGCCAAATCATGTGACAACATGTTAATGACATGTTGTGCCGACCCCACTTAGAGTGGGATAAGGGCAGGAGGATGATGACGCTTGGTTGGTATATTAAACAATGTCCTGGAGATATGCAGGTTTCCTCACAAATTTTTTCTGCCGGAAAAGCGTGTGATACGATTACGATTTTGTCGTGGAGCCTATCCTCCTGGTGATGCTTCGGTTTTGGGGCAAACGATCTAAGAGATTGTGGTAGTGATTGGGCGTAGTGTTTGGCATTTTGTGATACATGTGATGACTTGTCTTGCAAGTAGAAGGAATGTGAATGTTGCCTGCTTCATACACTTTGCATTACATAGATTCTCTTAACAAGCACGAATTAAAATAGTTCTATTGCAACCTTTGTACTATAGAATTCCACAAAGTAACAGCTGCATAAATCGTATCATAAATTCTAAATATTAATCAGTCATAGAAATTATTATAAGAAAACTCATTGATGCTTGTCTGTCTGGATTTTAACCTATGACCCCCTAAAAATGTACTGTAATAAATATAAATTTTAGTTGGTGAGCCTCATCATATATTCGAAAATCTGTGCAAAATCTACAGTAATATTCTAAAATTTCAATATTGTTTCAATTATTTAAATAAACACTTTAGAAACCCTTGCATAATTTCAAGTCAAACCACATTTCAAGTCTACAGAGCAAATACCTAGACACAAACACTATTTGTAGCGCAATAAAAGCGTACTTAACTATTATTACTTTGCTTAACTAGAAGCACTCTTAGGCTAACTTAACTATTCCGACTTAGCTCAGGTAACGAGACGAATTGCACTATTAAAGAGAGGAATAGTATTGTAACTTACAAACTTGGTTTTGCGTTATCTCGTTGCGGTAAAATTTTATGTTCCACGGCTATTTGTGGTAAACTGTACTTGTTTTGAGATTAGCCACTTATAGATCGTGGTTCTTTAACTTTTTTAGTTTTAATCACGACAAAAATTTGACTGGCCCGTTGGCGCAGTGGGTAGTAATCCTGCCTTTAGCTCCGCTGGTCGCGGGTTCGATTCCCGCCGAGGGCCAACATTTTCTATAAATGAATTTGTTCGCCTTTGAGCCTGGGTGTATATTTGTATTTAAGTATGTATTTAAAAATTATACAAGTATATATTCACCAGTTTTCTGTCTACCATAACACAAGTATTGAGTTACTTACTTTGGGGACGGACGACCGTGTGTGTAAGTGTGTAAGCCTATATATTTATTTATTTATAATATGATTGAAATAGAAAATATATATAATGCTAAATGTAGAGTGGACAATCCGTTTTCATAACATACATGCAGGATTCGTAAAAACACATGTAAAAGGCTTAGTGATTTTGTCGTGGAGTCTATCTCCTGATGATGCTTCGGTTGCGAGGCGAAACGTTTGTTGAGTTTGTGTTAGTGAACGTGTGTACAGCTTGTGTATTGTGGTGGCGGTGGTGGTAGTTTGTGCATGTGTTTTTACGAATCCCGCTTGTATCAGGTATGAAAACGGATTGTGCACTCTACATTTAACACTAGAATATAACAGATCACCCTTATTTCTTATCGAGGTGTCGTAAAAGGCGGCTAAGGTAAGTTTTTTCGCCGTGTGGTATACGGCTAAGTAGAATAGATCATCCTCATTTCTTTCCGAGCTGTCGTAAAAGGCGACTAAGGTAAGTTGGCCCGTCGTGTGGTATACGGCTAAGTAGAATAGACCACCCTCATTACTTACTGAGGTGTCGTAAAAGGTGATCAAGGTAAGTTGGCCCGTCGTGTGGTATACGGCTAAGTAGAATAGACCATCCTCATTACTTACTGAGGTGTCGTAAAAGGTGATCAAGGTAAGTTGGCCCGTCGTGTGGTATACGGCTAAGTAGAATAGACCATCCTCATTACTTACTGAGGTGTCGTAAAAGGTGATCAAGGTAAGTTGGCCCGTCGTGTGGTATACGGCTAAGTAGAATAGACCATCCTCATTACTTACTGAGGTGTCGTAAAAGGCGATCAAGGTAAGTCGAACCGCCGTGTGGTATCCAGCTGAGTAGAAAAAACCACAAATAGAGCTTAAAAACACTAGCTTTTTTTAATACTTTATAGCGTGGTGTCATAAAAGGTATTGAAAATGTATGTAACTCAAGCCTAATTTTGATTTTTTTTTTCCTATTTTAAGTGGCTCTCTGTAACTTTCATTTGCTCCACTGGCAAGGAACGCTGTACTCGTGGCCAAACTCGCTACAGGTCAGGGGTGACGGCTTCCGCTATTGGATACGTCCACCGCCGCCCCGCATGTGCTTTGGGGGAAGCCATTTATCGCTGGAAGGGGGAATTAAAGGTAACAGGAAAGTGAATTCTTATTCTAATACATTCTATCTTTAATCTAAATTTTAATTTTTATTCTTCTGTTTGGCGTCGAATAGACCAAACTATGTTGATACTTGCGTCTTCGGTTAATTAAAACTCAGGTCGCTGGTTGCCTATACGTGTAATTACGAATTTTGACGCTTTACATAAAACGAATAAATTGTGCGCGTACAATAGCTAGTCGACGTATATTCGAATTTTAACGACGATCGATTATTGACGTTTGACGTTACGATTGACAGCTAACGTGACGTGACATTTTCGATCTGGCTTCTTGCGTTAACAAGTCTTGACCACCCATTATCAACCTGTTGTGTAAATATATAAAAAAATATAATATTAAATTATAAGTATCTTAGTCGTGTCATATTTATAATATATACAATACTTATTTTTATTTTTCTTAGTTTTGTCGGATAGTATGTGTGACTTGGGAAAATTATATGTCGCTTTTGTTTGTGTTGCCAAATGTCTTAGTCTGTTATTATAGTAACAATGGTGCTCTATGTTATAATAGTAACAATGGTGCTCTATGTGCTCTATAGTGGTGCTATAATAAATAAGGTGCTATAATAAATAATGGGTCCACGTCGGATATTTAAATCGTCGGCGTAACTGGCCCAAAGGACGCCGTCTCCGGGCGGCAAATCATTGTTATTGAATACGTTGCCGCCTGCCCGTGTGAACATTAATTAAACGTCGGTGTAACTAATCATTGTAATCGGATATGTTGCCGCCGGCCCTTATAAAGTTAGGAATAGTTATTTAATTTGGCCATTCTTTTCGTAGCATCGTGCTAGGAAAGACGCTCTTAATTTGTAATTAGTTTGTAGTTTTTATATAAAATAAATTAGTATTAGTTATTTTGGGTTTTCTTGAATCCTCCGACAGCGACTTCTGTAATTGGCGCAGTCGGTAAAGGATGCTTCAGGCCGTTTTGGGGTAGATTTTGGCTAGGAATTCCAAAATTGAAGACCTAAATTTTCAAAATTTCTACCACGAGCGACGGAGCATTAAAAGAACCAGAAGTTTGGAGCGGAGGAAAATCCGAAAATCGATATTCCCGAGTACCAGATTCTTGCCCAGTAAGTACACAAAAATCTTTTCTGTGTCTTGCCTTTTATCCTTAGTCCTTACCTATAAGCTACCAAAATTTTTTATCCTAAGCAAAGTACCTCTGTGGGGTTTTCGCGTGCTAAAATCGCCCGGAGCCTTCAGTTGGACAATAATAGAGACATTAGTTTAAATTTAGTTAGTAATTCTAGTATTTTTAAGCGTTCTTTAGATAATTACGACAAAATGACGGACGTAGATGTGATTTTTAAAACTTTACGTTTAGTGCCAGAGTTTGACGGCAACCCACATATATTACCCAGATTTATCCATCTGTGTGATCAAATCGTAAATGATTATGTAAGTCTAAATCCTGATAATGAACTATCGAAGCTTTGCCTCATTAACGGGATCTTAAATAAAATCACAGGGCAAGCCGCGCGTATAATTAACTCGAATGGGATATCTGAGGATTGGGATAGCATAAAGAAAATTTTAGTAAATAATTTTTCAGACCAAAGAGATGAGACCGCTTTATATAATGACCTTATGCTAGCCACGCAGGGAAATAATTCGCCGCAAGAATTTTATGACCATTGTTTAAATTTATTTAGCACTATTATGACATATGTTACGTTACATGAAAATATTTCAACCACTATAGAGGCTAAACGGACTCTATATAGAAAGTTAACAATGCAAGCTTTTGTCCGAGGCTTAAAAGAGCCACTGGGCTCACGGATTAGATGCATGCGTCCTGATAGTGTGGAAAAGGCTCTCGAATTCGTACAAGAGGAGTTGAATGTTATGTACTTACAGAATCGTAACGACTCTGTTGATAAAAAGTCGCACTTACAAACACCAAAGCTCATGGCTTCTCCATCTACAACTATACCTGTGTTTAACATTAAACCATTCAACTTCCCTGTACGAACGCCGCACATGTCTAATATGCAACCTCCACAACAATTTTCAAAACAAAATTATGACAATCAATTTAAACAATTTAGGTCGCCAATAATGCCAACACGAACACAACAAATGTTCCGTGCGTTACCCCCAAATTATAATCCACAGAGTAACGTATTTAGGCTACCCCCTAGGAACCCGAATCAATATCCTAAACCTATGAGCGGAGTTGTTAGCTATGTACCCAAACAACTGTCCCCAACTAATTATAATACTAATCCAAACAACACTAGAGAATTCGTACCACAACCCGGCAGATTTCCTCGGGAAATGAATGTTCACGAATTTAATTTTAATGATGGCACTGACTGTCCGGAATATTATTACAACCCAGAACCAAATGACTACTACCCGACATATCCTTGCACTGACTATCATGAAAGTGACATGTACGCTTACGATACTCACTATGATGTAACTTATGAAAACTTAAATGACGATGAAGAACTTCCCACTAATGAATGTAAGCAGGATTTTCAGAAGGATTACAGTTCAAAAAAACCAAAATAGAGGTAAACGTACAAACACAAAGACAGCTCCCTTATATACAAATAAGTGACCCCCCTATTAAACTTTTAATCGATACCGGCGCTAATCAATCATTTATTAGCCCTGAAGTCGTAGAAAATTACTTTTCCCGAAATTTGCTGAAATACGACCCCTTTGAGGTGACCAACGTACACGCAACGACTCGTAGCGACTATTCTATTACAGTACCGACTTTTCCTGAATTTAATGACCCACAGGACCTGAAATTTTTCGTATACAGGTTCCATAACTATTTTGACGGACTGATAGGACTGGACTTACTAGAACAATGGGCGGCAAGGATAGACCTCAAAGACAGATTGCTGTATACCACTAACGCTGTCAACCCAATACAAATGTACAACTCACATAACGTTAACCTGTATGAAAATCTAATACCCGCTCACTCGTCACGAATCCTTAGATTACCTATTAATATACATGAAGGAGATGTCTTAGTTCGGGAACAAAAAATATCTAATTGCATTATTAGTGAATGCGTCACCGCGACAAAAAATAATCGTGGATATTTGGAAGTCAGTAACCCCTCTTCAAACGATTTAATTTTCTCCATGGACCGTGCAGTTGAGGCTGAAATCTTTAATATAGAGTGCACTCGAACTCAACAAATGTCGTCACGCGCTGTCGAAGTATTGTCTCGTTTACGCACAAACCACCTTAATCCGGAAGAATGCGCTAATTTAGAAGCTTTGTGCAAAAAATATTCTGACGTATTCTACATCGAAGGCGAACCTCTTACTTTTACTAACAAAATAAAACATCGAATTAAAACTACGGACGAAATTCCCGTGCACACTAAGAGTTACAGGTATCCTTATATTCATAGGGATGAAGTAAAAGAACAAATAGGGAAAATGTTAGAACAAGGCATCATTCGACCATCGGAGTCTGCCTGGAGCTCACCAATATGGGTAGTTCCTAAAAAAACCGACGCATCCGGAAAAACTAAATGGCGCTTAGTAGTAGATTTTAGGAAAGTCAATGAGAAAACCTATGACGATAAATACCCTATACCTAATATAAACGATGTTTTAGGTAAGTTAGGTAATTGTCAGTACTTCACGACCCTGGATCTAGCAAGTGGATTCTATCAGGTTGAGATGGAACCAAGCGACATACCCAAAACAGCGTTCAACGTAGAGAATGGTCATTATGAATTTTTGAGAATGCCGATGGGGTTGAAAAACTCTCCATCTACATTCCAGAGGGTGATGGATAATGTTCTTAAAGATTTACAAAATGTTGTATGTTTAGTATACCTTGACGATATTATTGTGTTCAGCACATCTTTACAAGAACACATGATAAATCTTGAAAAAGTTTTCCAAAAATTACGCGAATCAAATTTTAAGATACAATTAGATAAGTCCGAATTCTTAAAATTAGAAACTGCTTACTTAGGCCATATTATAACAAAGGATGGTATCAAACCCAATCCAGATAAGGTTTTGGCAATAAAAAAATACCCTCTGCCTAAAACCCCCAAAGAAATAAAGCAATTTTTAGGGCTGCTTGGTTATTATCGAAAATTTATACCGGATTTCGCGCGTATAACTAAACCGTTTACTCAGTGTTTAAAAAAGGGTAAGAAAATTGTTTTTGATTCCGATTATACTAGTTGTTTTGAAAAATGTAAAAATCTATTAATGAATGACCCGATTTTGCAATATCCAGATTTTACCAGAGATTTTATACTTACGACAGATGCTTCCAATGTAGCCTTAGGTGCTATTTTATCTCAGGGCACATTAGGATCAGATAAACCGGTTTGCTTTGCATCGCGTACGTTAAATGATAGTGAGATTAACTACAGCACTATAGAGAAAGAGCTACTCGCAATAGTATGGGCCACCAAATATTTTAGGCCATACCTATTCGGGAGAAAGTTTAAGATCGTGACTGACCATAAGCCACTTCAGTGGGTTATGAACCTTAGGGAACCTAATTCACGCGTAACCCGCTGGAAACTTAAATTATCTGAGTATGATTTTACTGTCGTATACCGGAAAGGCTCAAGTAATACGAATGCAGACGCTCTGTCTCGCATCGAGATTAACCACGAAGAAATTAGCTCTATTGTTGCGAACGCATCCTATGGGTTACCGCATCTTAGTGAGGCAGAAATGACCTCATCTGACGACGAATCGTCATCAAAAGAGACCGAAATAATTGAATCAGATCGCCCAATAACTATAGGTTCTTCAACAGAATCCGTTCATACCAGCAAAGAGCACCCTATTCTTGAAGTTCCTATAACTGATGATCCTCTTAACCGTTTTTATAAGCAAATCCACATAACTGTAGTAGGTGACTTAAAAAAACCTGCAAAAATTTCGAAACCCTTTGATACCCACACTAGAACCGAAGTACAAGTGCAAATGACCGAGTTAGAAAAAGATGTAGTTCAAGTGATAAAAGAATTTGTTAACCCCAAAGTGAAAACTGCATTATTAATCGAACCCCCCTTATCGATGTATGATATAATTCCCATCATACAAGAAAAATTTAAAAACTCTTCAATGAATTTAGTATTAACAAAAAGGGAAGTCGAAAATGTTAAAACATATTTGAAGCAGCAGGAAATTATAAAAAATTACCATGATGGTAAAACCAATCATCGTGGTATAAACGAATGTTATTTGACACTTTCGCGACGCTATTATTGGCCGAAAATGAAATCCGAAATTACGAAATACATAAATAATTGTGAAATCTGCGGGCAAGCTAAATATGACCGTAATCCTATTAAACAGAAATTTAACATAGTTCCTCCTGCTACAAAGCCATTCGAAATTTTACATTTAGATTTATTCTCAATTCAAAATGAAAAATACCTAACATTAATCGATGCGTTTTCTAAATACGCACAGGCGTATCACCTTAAAGATAGCACAGCTATTAGCGTTATACAAGCACTTTTAAAATTTTCTACTCATCACGGTCTACCTCTTACTATAGTTTCAGACAACGGTACACAATTTACTAATCAGCTATTCAATGAATTTACTAATTTACACAAAATACAGCATCATAAGATCTTGCCGAACTCACCGAATGATAATGGTATGGTGGAAAGATTTCACTCCACATTGCTGGAGCATATACGTATTTTAAAATTACGTAATAAAAATGAAACTATTAATAACCTCGTCCCTTACGGTATCTTAGCCTATAATAGTTCAGTTCACAGTTTCACTAAGTGTAGGCCGTTTGACATTATAACGGGACACTTCGATCCGCGAGATCCCTTCGATGTTGACTTGACTAAACATTTATTACAACGGTACACGCAAAATCATAGTGAACAGATGAAATTAGTTTATAACGAGATAAACGAATTTACTCTCATAGATCGTGAAAAACTTATGGAAAATCGCAATAAGAACCGGGAATCGGAAATCGATTATATGCCCAATCAGCAAGTTTTCGTTAAGAACCCGTTAGCTAGCCGTAAAAAGATAGCTGCTAGGTACACTAAAGATAAAGTATTAGCAAACTTACCCATACATATTTATACATCCCGCAAACGTGCACCAGTTGCTAAAAATAGACTAAAAAGAGTGCCTAAAAGTGCACAATTGTTACAGGATAATTCTGATCCTGATCGTTCTTCTAGTATGAGTCCACAGAACAAAACTTAAAATTACTTTTGAAAAAAAACCTTGAGAAAAAAAATATATATTTAACTTAGAATTATAGTATAAAGTAGTATTATACTTAGGCTTCCTATATTTAGAAAAAGAAAATTTGACTTTTATAAATTATTATTGATAATTTATAAAAAAAAAAAATTTAAGCCCCAAATAAATTTAATCAAGTCCTAATCCTTCCCTCCTAATCCTTCCTTGGCAACATACGGAGAAGGATATGTGTACGTTGAGGCTGAATGCCCGAAGTTCGACAAACTGGACCAACAACTTCGAAAGCTACTTCGAAGACTCCACAAGAACTCTCATCGTAAATCCATCCAACGGGAAGGGCTGCAAGATGACTACAGTAACCTTGTCAAAAATTGCACTGGAAATACTCAACGAGAAACACTGTGTGATGTCATTTCCAAATATCACCATAATCACATACTGTAAGGATACCGTTGAGAAGAAATCATTTGAACTGAATCTTCAAACCAAAATTACGTACGTCATAAGCTTATATCTCAGCTTGAAGTTGAACCGTAAGAATACCCCTAAGGAGTTCATCTACCATACGACAATATACATCTTATTAAGTGCACTTGCACTCAGTATATTCATTGCGACAACGATATTTGGCGCATAAGGAGCAAATTAAGAAAAAACCACTGCGGATGAAGGTAGTCAGAATCAGAGGCCAGGAACAGCTTCTCCTACTATGCCAGCAATATTTTCTCATCTGAAGCTTCAAAAATAGTTGCCCAACTGAGGGTGGAGGTGTTATTATAGTAACAATGGTGCTCTATGTTATAATAGTAACAATGGTGCTCTATGTGCTCTATAGTGGTGCTATAATAAATAAGGTGCTATAATAAATAATGGGTCCACGTCGGATATTTAAATCGTCGGCGTAACTGGCCCAAAGGACGCCGTCTCCGGGCGGCAAATCATTGTTATTGAATACGTTGCCGCCTGCCCGTGTGAACATTAATTAAACGTCGGTGTAACTAATCATTGTAATCGGATATGTTGCCGCCGGCCCTTATAAAGTTAGGAATAGTTATTTAATTTGGCCATTCTTTTCGTAGCATCGTGCTAGGAAAGACGCTCTTAATTTGTAATTAGTTTGTAGTTTTTATATAAAATAAATTAGTATTAGTTATTTTGGGTTTTCTTGAATCCTCCGACAGCGACTTCTGTAATTAGTCTATGGATTGTTTATATATTTTTATTTACTGTTGTTTGAATATATGTTAGTTAAACTAACATTTATTCAAACTTAGTTTGCTGTTTTAGATCTACTAACATACTAACGATAGATGTAACTAACATATATTTGTGTTTGTCATGCAGGTTAATAGTTTCACCGAACCATCTCTCAAAAAAGTTGCCATCAAAATATATTTTAACTCATTCATGTTGTTTTTTTTTACTACGCTGACATTGGCGGAATTACTGCTAACATCAAACAGCAGTATAAGTGCCATTAACCAAAAAGAAGAAGAAGAAGAAGTCTTAACCAATTTCACCTAATTTTGAATTTGGTCATTTTAATACTATTTGCGATATTATTTGCGGCTACGCGGAGTGACACAAATCTACGTAAAGTCAGAATGACAAGGGTTAAAGCGTTATTGTTCACAGATTCTTATAAGGAGACGTAAGTCGAAAGTATTTTCCGGTATACGGCTCGTAACCCTAGCCCTTTATGTGACCTCGAGGGGATAAGTTGACGGGTTACGCAACGGGTTTATGTCTTAGAGGTTAAATGTTGTTCCATGAGTATAAAAGAAGTGTTTAACGATTTTAGACTTGAATGCATGTGGTATGTGGTAAGGGGATGTACGGAGAGGCTCTTCTCAATCTGTCTCTTCAATTGTCAACCTCACCTGCACGTGGTGCACGCTGCAGTTAACTAACGAGGCTCTGGCGACCGACCAATGGCGGTATAACCATTCACATAGCTGACCTAAATTCTACCAGACCAACAGTGGGCAGTAGTACTGTTGGTGCGACACGGTCAGCACTGCGATCACCAACCCGCATGCTAGCGTGGTGATTCCGGCAATACCTTCATGGCATCACAAAATACACCACAGCCCCTAGTTCCCGGCAGCTCCGCTATCCCCAGGTCTTTTTGACGACCTCAAAAAGGTCGCGGGGAGCCGCTGGGTCCAAGCGGTACAAGATCGTGTGTGGTGGAGATCCCATGAAGAGACCTATGTCCAGCAGTTCATCGGTTGATAATAAAGAAGAGAAGAAGAAGTATATGGTAATGTCATAAATAAAAGAGAAAACCGGCGGAGTATTATCTGGCTGAGTAAAGTATAGCACCCTCCTTTTTTACTCATTTTATCATCAATATTTATTATGAGAATTCATCTCATAATAAATATTATAAGCTGTTAGTAAAGTATATCAAAAAATAAAGAAGTTGAGTATTGCAATTTTTTCGCGTTCAAATATTCTAATACCGTTAGAAGAAAAAATTCAGACTATAAAATTCAATGCAAATTAAAAAGTTTTGTTGCAAAAACCTTACTAAAATATTTTTCATTTTAGTTAAACGCTGTGAAAATTTAATTAGATAATTATAAAATTGATTTTCTTTGTTTAGTAATAAATAACACAAATAAAAATAAAATATAGAAACTACCTTCCGTGGTGATATCTGACAACCAGCGTCAGGAAACTTTTAAAAATGCTGCGTAGATCAACTATTTTTGGGACAACACATCATCATTCTCTTTCTCTTATTCCACTCTAAGTGGGGTCAGTACAAGATGTTATGAACATGTTGTCACGTGATTTGAAAGGTATTTTACGACCGGTCTCCTGCCTGACGTCCACTTACCTTAGTCGTGTTTCACTACACCTTGCTAAGAAGTAGGGTGATCTATTCTACTCAACTGAATACCACATGGCGGGTCAACTTACCTTAGTCGCCTTTTACAAAACCTCGATAAGAATGAGGGTGATCTTTTCTACTCAACCGAATACCACACGGCGGGTCAACTTACCTTAGTCGCCTTTTGCGACACCTCAGTAAGAAAGAGGGTGGTCTATTCTACTCTACTGGATACCACATGATGGGTCAACTTAATTTAGTCGCCCTTTACGACACCTCGATAAGAAATGAGGTTGGTCTACTCTACTCAGCCGGATACCAACTACAGGCGACTTACCTTAGTCGCCTTTTACAACACCTCGATAAGAATGAGGGTGGTCTATTCTACTCAGCCGAATACCATCAAAATTTTGATATGTATATTTCATGCATCAAAATATAGTTATAAAGTAAATATTCAAACGCGAATTTTTGAACGAAAAAAAATCCAAATTGACAACTTTGGTATTACGAATCAATTTAAAAGGCGGCAGATTTGAAAATCTAAATTCAGTCAGCGTTTCTGAAAGCGGAAACTCTATCAATTGGCATCATATTCACAACGATAGTATCGGATCGTTATTTTCCAATTCTTGTAAAAGCCAATCAAACGTAACGGCGCCCACGATCAAATGTCAATATAGCTACGAGATAGGGCGGGCGGGAAATGCGGGATGTATTTTTTATTAAAAACCACAGCTTCTAATAGTCGTCCTCCTGCCCTTATCCCACTCTAAGTGGGGTTGGCACGACATGTTATAAACATGTTGTCACTTAATTTGGCTACGTTATTTAAGACCTAATTTTTATTTTTTACTATTTTTTTTAATGTAAATTTCTAATTACAAATTTTTTTTCGTAAAACGCTAATAAGATAATTTTAAAGAAATTGTTTTTCTTTGTTTAGTAATAAATAACATAGATAAATATAAAATATAGAAGCTACCTCCCGTGGTGATCTCTAAACCTGCCCTTATCCATCCATAAGTGGGTACAACATGTTTTCACACGATTTGGTAATTATTTTACTACCGGTCGCCTGTCTGACGTCAACTTACCTTAGTCGTATTTGACGACACCTCGGTAACCTCGGTGGTCTAGTCGACATAACCTTCGCTCCTCAGCTTCTAATAGAATTAAACATTGCACACGTTGCTTTTATATTAAAACTAGCTTTTATCCGCAACTTTCACGTAGACTGTTGTCGCGTGATAGCAGATGGCGCTTTTAAATGTCATCCTATTTGTGTAGAATTAACCGGATTTTTATAACCTATATGTTACCCCGGTATATAAGGAAGCAATCGCCAGCGGCTCCGCCCGCGTGTACAGTAAAACTATAATACAGTGTTTTGATAACCATAAAAATGGTTAAAGTGGGTTATTAACCTTAAAAGCTAGACATGTGCTATCGCGGACTTTTATTTAGATATTGAGGAGAGGAACAATTTTTTAATGCTTGATTTTTAATAACTATTACAGTTTACGCAGTGCACACAAGAAAAGCTTTAAATTTTGCCATTTTCGTAATATTTTTTATTGCTGCTCCTCTAGTATCAACTTAGCGTGATGTTATATACCCTATAGCCTTCCTCAATCAATGGACTATCTTACACTGAAAGAATTTTTCAAATCGGCCTAGTTGTTCCTGAGATTAACGCGTTCAAACGATCAAACAAATAAACAAACAAACTCTTCAGCTTTATATATTAGTATAGATAATTGTGTCAAATTTCATCAATATTAGTTCAGAGGATTTGCCCTGAAAGAGTAATAAAAAATAAATAAATAAATAAATATATGGGACACTTACACACAAGGTCGTCCATCCCCAAAGTAAGTAACTTAATACTTGTATTATGGTAGACAGAAAACTGGTGAATATACTTATATATTTTTTAAATACATACTTAAATACAAATATATACCCAGGCTCAAAGGCCAACAAATTCATTTATTGAAAATGTTGGCCCTCGGCGGGAATCGAACCCGCGACCCGCGGAGCTGAAGGCCGGATCACTACCCACTACGCCAACGGGCCAGTCAAATATACTCACAATAAATATACTCACAAACCTCCGCATTTATAATATTAGTAGGATAGGATATCCTCTTATACATGTGCAAACCTCCATGATAACAACGTCGACACGCGAAACGGGAAGGCTGATTGGCTATTATGCAAATACGTCAGCCGTCACCGAGCGTTATAAATCTGCCAATAAGATGCTAAGCCAAGCGTTGATCAGGGTCGGGGTGGACTATTAGTGCTCGTTGATCTTTGTGACTGGCTTTAAATGAATGAAAGCAGATTAAAAATAGAAATACCTTAAAATCCGTTTAATTATGCATATGCAAAATTTGTTACATTACCAACATTTTAATTAGATGTTTTGAATCTCATATGTAACAATCTAAAATGTTTAATTTTAGGTCTCATATAAGTGAACAGTGTAAGTTATTTTGAGAAATAAAATTTAGTGCGCGTTGTAAATATACATTAACTAAGAGTGGTACTCACGATAATTTAAATTTTAAAATTTATTGCTTCTTTTATCGCGGCTTTTAGCAAAATAATATATATTTTTAAATTTTGTATTACGGACCTCTTTTTTATTACAGGAAAAAACCCCTTATGGGTACTGCCGCTCGACGGGGACAGGCGGCAGTTGTGTCGGACTCGCACCGACTAAAACGACCTGTGTGCTCCGCCACGCTGCTGAAGGTAAGGACAGGGTATCATTGTACATATTACCCCCATCCCCGCCAACAGCTCTGATCCCAGAGAACAAACACCTTCTCCGGGTAGGGGCCCCTCGAAAGAGAAGCCCCCCTCCGCTAACCGGTGCATCGGGAGCACCAGATGCACCGACCGCCTCGGGGACCTGTAAGCCAGACGTCCAATATACCCAGTTCGGAACGTCCGAAGGTCCCCTGAGAGGGCGGCAGACGATGGGCTTAGGCAAGTCGCTACTACCTGGACTCGCCAGCAGTAGATTGAATCCAGAACAAAAGTTCCCGGAACCGCTCCACAGCCCCCCTCCGCTTCAGTATAGAAAGAATTATTATAAATCCATACCCAAGTCAAATAATCAAAATCCGAATTTCCTATATGCGAACACCGTATTCTTATTGGAATAGAAAGTTAAACAAAATAGAATTGATCTCTGTCCGGATCAGTGGGCAAAAGATTTGTGTCTATATCTTTCTGTATCGAGATTACGAACTTGATTTATCTAAGTCTCCCATCGTACTGGACAATTTACAACCTTCGTTCGGGATTACCGCATCTTAGTCTTATTAAGACCTCGGTCCAAATTTACCGTAACCCTGTTACAAATTTTTTGTTTTCTTTTTTAACGGGTCGTTTGTTAGGATTTGGGTTAGGCTCAATGGAGTGATTTGTGCGTATTGTAAATTACGGGTGGATATTGTTTTTTTCACATAAGGCAACAGTAAAGTATCAAGAATACTTTTAACTAGACAGCAAGGAAAATTATCTTTTGAATAAATATTTATCAGTTTGTAGATACCATAAAATATAGTTCCTGGATGAAAAAAAGGCAATAATAAAATGAAAAAAAGAAAAAAAGCGCCGGATGACATGTGGGAATCGATCCCATGTTTAGAACTTTTTTGGTTCGCGCGTTACCATTAGGCTATCACAGCTTTGTATTTAACAGCTCAAATTATGAGTTGCTATCTATTCTTATTTTCGTAGTTTTTTTAGTGCCAAAAAACAGGGATAAAACGAGATTTTTGTAAATAAAACCTAGCTAGATCGATTTTTCTCCTCCAAAACTCCCTACATGCTGAATTTCAGGAAAATCGTTAGAGATTCAGAAAATATATTTACATACAAGATTAACTCATTCAAATATAAAAGACACATAAGCAAATATAATAATTAAATATTACATGCCCTTCTGTCTCCAAAATGAGTATAAAGTAATATGTTGCTTTTTATACTTTATAATATAAAAGACATAGTACGTATGTATTTTCCGTCTAGACTTCAAAACGGCTTGACTGATTTTCGTGAAGTTTTCAATCAATCTTTACATTGACTCAACGTTCAATACTATAAAATTTGATGGCAATCGGAGTAATTTTTTATCTCTCAATGACAGTTTTGTTTTGAGGAATAATCGAAACTAACTAAGCCACAGCAACGCGTGACCAAATCGCAACTAAATCGTAAATAATAATAGGCCCAGTTTTATACCTAAAACTCTTGACATCCCAAATCTTGACATGTTCTATTTAGTTACACTCACTATAATTAACTTATGCCTAATTGATTTGATTCGGAACACGGAACTGTTTGACAAGCTCTGTACTAAATTAATTAATTCCGATTACATATAATAAAGCCTTGTAATTACCTCTGAACAATATACAATTTATATGAAGAAACTGAATATAATCACATAGAATATTCGTCAGCAAGACGTTTTTTTTTCAATCATTTATATTGTGTTCAAATTTAAAATATTCGTAATTCAAGAAAACAATCGCTTTTGAATCGTCAATTGTTGGTTCGGAAAATTGCTCCTACCTAAAAGAGCCAGCAAGAATCTCGGTGGTTGCTTTTTAAATATATATTTTTATAAATAGTTACATTTTGTCATCCACGCATTCTTATCATTTATGTAATCCTTAACAATAATCTTCTATCTGTACGCTAAGTTTAATTTATCTAGGTACATAGTTTTTCGTTATTTTTATTTGTCTTTTTTTTATACTAACCGTATTTCACTTTTGTCTTTTTCCTTCTATTACTCAAAGGTTGACTGGAAGAGATCCCTTTTAGCGACAATTGCGCCTTAGTATGTGCTATTTCTTTCTCTTTTTATACAATATATATGTACAATGAAGAAATAAATAAATAAACTCCCGGTAGACCCCTACGAGGCGAACTGACGACCTCAAAAAGGTCGCAGGGAGCCGCTGGATAGAAGCTGTACTAGACCTTAGAATGTGGAGACCCTTTAAAGAGACCTATTTCCAACAGTTGAAAAAGAAGAAGAAGAAATAAACCTACCAATCTACACTGCAGCAACGTGGTAAGTCTTAGCTCCAACCCTTCTCTCCAATAACAAAGAGAGAAGGCCTAGGCCTATAATAAGATACAGGCCGATACAGTCCTCCACAACGCGTCGTCTTAAGCCGAGGTCCGGCCTCACAGGAGGCACCCTCAAGACGTCGCTCCCAGGATGCTGCGAGTCTCGCTCGAGACTCACTTCGGCGATGCTTCTGTGCTCGCCCACTCTCTCGGTGACGCTGTCAAAGCCTTTAAGGCTAACAGCATAAGTTAGTGTCCGAAAAAAAACTTTGTACTTTTATTCCGCTGGAAAAATAAGAATCCTTCCCAAAAAAAGTTCGAGATCTATTTCAAAGGATGCCCAAAGCGAAAAGTACCTCGGAATGAAATTACGCAGAACCTTTAACAGTTTCCGCGACTTTGTAAAACTTGTTTAATCTAACTTGTGGTATTTTGCGCGCTTCCTTGCAACCTGTGGTAAAAGAACGGGTGAATAACTTATATCGTATACTGTTTAAATATTCGGGAGTTTCGCCATGGAATTTCTTTTATAGACTTTATTTTCCTCTTTTATCTGATGTTGGCCGCATTAGTTAAGTCTAACTAATCTTGTTCACTCACATTATAAATCCGAAAGTCTTTTTGTTACGTTTTCACGGTCACTTCGTTGGAACAATATTGACACAATTATACATATATTTTTATAAACACAATTTATAAAATTTGACACAATTAAAGCTTACACACCGAGGTAACATATAGGATGAAAAAAAAAATGTTTTTTTCTTTCAAAAACAGAAAAATCGGGAATTTTGATTCTTCTACCGATCCCGTTGATAACCAAAATTTCGTTTTGTAAAAATATATTTCGGATTATATTTTTTCTAGATTAAATTTTTCTCTTAACCAAAATTAATTAAAATGAGTTCAACTTAAACGTAAAACATTAGATCTATCATATCGCTGTCACGAAGCACAAGATGCAACTGTTAAAACTATAATATATACTGAAGCATATTTCCTATACACATTATATTTGCCCTTTTTTTAATATAATATGCCGTGTGTTACCTCGGTAAGTCCTTATCCGGATAGGCTGAGGACTTACCGAGGTGTAGTAAAAGGCGACTAATGTAAGTTGACCCGCCATGTGGTGTCCGGCTGGATAGAATAGACCACCTTCATTTCTTACCGAGGTGTCACTAAAAGCGACTATGGTAAGTTGACTCATCGTGTGGTATCCGTTTGAGTAGAATAGACAACCCTCTTTCTTATCAAGTATAATACGACTGAAATAAAGTCATGTCAGGCAGGCGACCGGTCTTACGTAACCAAATCATGTGACAACATGCTTATAACATGTTGTGCTGTCCCACTTAGAGCAGGATAAGGGCAGGAGAATGATGACGATATATTTACCATTATTTTTCGTTATTTGATTAATTTTTCACTATTATAGTATATCTACACTTTAGTATTTTTTATTTTTTTATTTTTGTTCTTCTGTAAAATTTAAATTTTAGCAGTTGCGTCTTTATTCTTCTGGAACAGCGATATAACTAAAGATTTTAACTAAAAAATGCCACGTCATACTTAACTAGAGTTTGAACGTAATTTCGTCTCACATAATTATGTTTGTGATGTAAATCTGATCCCTGCGGCACATCTAAGTTTGACATCTCGACACTGATTACTTGTGATAAGCGACTGTCATGTAAATCTGACACAATTTACATACGAAGTTTGTTCTTGTCTGGGATATTGTAAGTAATGATAGTTGTTTGAAATGTGCCGGTATCGGAATATCTTTAATATTTAAATGAGTTAATCTTGTATATAATTTAAATGAGTTTATCTTGTATATAATTTAAATGAGTTAATCATGTATATAATAAATAATTTTTTTTTTTTGGGATCGCGGAAATGCTGCCAACGATTTTACTGAAATTCAGCATGTAGTGCAAAATTTTTCGCTGTCAAACTTAAGACATGGTAGATCATGGTGGTTCATTCAATTTGAAAAAAAATATTATATACTAGCGGCCTACCCTGCTTCGCACGGGTATAAAATATATAGCCTATGTCATCCATCCATCCATCCATCAGCCTATTGCAGTCCACTGCTGGACATAGGCCTCCCCATGTTTGCGCCAGACATCCCTGTTCTCCGCAATGCGCATCCACCTGGCCCCAACAACCTTCTTGATGTCGTCGGTCCAGCGAGACGGTGGTCGCCCTACACTGCGTTTGCCAAGACGCGGTCTCCACTCCAGGACTCTTTTGCTCCAACGGCCATCAGTCCTGCGACAGACGTGACCGGCCCACTGCCACTTCAGCTTGCTTATTCTGCTAGCTATGTCGGTTACTCTGGTTCTCTCGCGGATAATCTCATTTCTGATTTTATCCTTGAGAGACACTCCGAGCATAGCTCGCTCCATAGCACGCTGAGCGACTTTAAACTTGTGGACTAGTCCCGCCGTCAGTGTCCACGTCTCGGCGCCATACGTTAACACAGGTAGGACGCATTGGTCGAAGACTTTGGTCTTCAGGCATTGCGGAATCTCGGACGTGAAGACTCGACGAAGTTTGCCAAATGCTGCCCAGCCCAAGTGAATTCTCCTTTCAGCCTCTCTCTCGAAGTTGTGGCGGCCAAGTTGGATAGTCTGGCCTAGGTAGACGTAATCCTGCACAACCTCGAGAAGGATTCCGTTCACTGATACTGGTCTTGGCACGACGAGATCATTGAACATGACCTTGGTCTTGTCCAAGTTTATGCCAAGACCAACTCGCTTGGAGGCATCACTTAAGCCATTCAGCATTTCGCACAAGTCCTCCAGCGTCTCTGCGAAGATGACGATGTCATCCGCGAAACGAAGGTGTGAGATGTATTCTCCATTAATATTTACGCCTCGTTCAGTCCAGTCCAGGGTTTTGAAGACGTCCTCCAGCGCGTTGGTGAACAGTTTCGGAGATATTACATCTCCCTGCCTCACCCCACGCTGAAGGTGAATAGGTCTGGTTCGCTGCTCCTGGACTTGAACGGTCATTGTTGCCGTATTGTAGATACATCTCAACACCTCGATATATCGCCAGTCAATATGACATCGCTGCAGAGATTCCAGAACAGCCCAGGTCTCAATGGAGTCGAAGGCTTTCTCGTAGTCCACAAATGCCATACACAGCGGCTGGTTATACTCTTGGGTCTTCTGTATAATCTGCCGAACAGTATGGATGTGGTCTACGGTGCTATAGCCTTTTCGAAACCCGGCCTGCTCCGGTGGCTGGAATTAGCCTATGTCACTCAGTGAAAAAAATGATTAAAATCGATCCAGTAGTTTTGATTTATTCATTACTGCCCGTGGCCCGCAAGCGTTAAATTTGGATAAAAACAATTCTCTCTCCCTATACCAAGAAGATTTCCTGCTGTCTTTGGAATGTCTAAATTCATATACTACATATTTACATTTTACATTTTTCCCTATATATTTTATGTTTAAAATTAATTACAAAATGTCTTTATATACAACATTCATAGCTTTGTTATCATTAGACAATACAAACATGTTTTCTTTAGAGGTTACTCTTAAAAGAGCGACATTTAGTTGCGCGTCCGATCGCTGCTAAATTCGTAGTGCTATAGGGCGAAGCGCGGCCTCCTCGCGGGATTTTAAATCTGTGATATCTTCGAAAATGTTCATTTAAATTACATGCTGTAAACGGCCATATTGATCTATATTAAATCAACAATGTATTTAACGTACTTAATTGGATAAGAATTAATGCTATATTGTATAAAAATTGCTTCGAAAATAAGGCATTATTTTTCGTATAAAAGTAAATGACAAAAAATGCTATTGTGGGTTATCCATAAGAGATAGACATATACCATAGCGGACTTTTCTATAGACTTTTTCAATGAGTACAAATACTTAGTACATCATGTTGATAAATCTCGTAGGGTTTAGCCTGCGTTTGCAATGTAAGCGAAAAAAAAAGTAATTATTTACGACATCACATAAGAAACCTCAAAAATTACAGTATTTCTCTACTCCATATTGAATATTATTATACATTCCTCTTGAATCACTCTATCTATTAAAAAAACCGCATCAAAATCTGTTGCGTAGTTTTAAAGATTTAAGCAGTCATAGGAATATAGGGAGAAACAAAGAATGCGACATTGTTTTATACTATGTAGTGATAATCCCTATAGCATGATTCAATATTCACGCGCGATGGCTTATTATTAGCGTATTTCATATATAACTTTGGTGTTTCTATACCGATTTCAATGATTCTTTTTTTATACAATGGTTAATACTATTCACTTTTTTATTTAGGGATGACTGAGAGTGATATAAACGTAGGAGTAGACAAATATAACCAGAAAGCTTCGAACTGCTAAGCTATCGGGAGTTACACGTGTTATTGTGAGTCAACCATAAAAGATAGACATATGCTGTCCTGGGATATTTTTTATATAATTTTAAGGAGAACATTTCCGTCATACATGATTTCTGTGTAGCTTTAACCATCAAGGTTGCACACGCGACGAAAGCTTAAAAAATGGAGTAACTTCTCCCGTTTTCCCGACATTTCCCTTCACTGCTCTGCTCCTATTGATTGTAGCGTGATGAAAAGTATACTATAACCAGCCCAGGAGTATGAAAAAAAATTGTACCGAGTTTCGTTAAAATCCGTCGAGTAGTTTTTGTTTCTATAACGGTTATACAGACAGACAGACAAAATTTTTACTGATTGCATTTTTGGCATCAGTATCGATCCCTAATCACCCCCTGATAGTAATTTTGGAAATATATTCCAGTTACAGAATTGACCTCTCTACAGATTTATTATAAGTATATAGATATATATATATATATATATATATATATATATATATATATATATATATATATATATATATATATATATATATATATGTATATAATTGTTAATTGTTAATTGTCAAGTCAGCGTAGCTTATTCGGGGAACGGGTGGTCGTTATTTTGTAAAAAAATACCGAAGAAGGCTTGACAGATACTGTTATATAATCAAATCGTTCAACCAGATACTGTTATATAATATATCATAAATATGGTATTTCAAACTGCGACATTGCAATGCGACTGAACGTACTGAAACTTAAATATATTACAACAACCAAAAAATGCGCTAGTTATTGCAAGAAAGGCCATAAATCTTGCCAAAATTTAAATGGCAAAATAAAGTGATAATAGTTTGGAACATCCGCCGCGCAGCGTGTCAGCTTACCGCCTAACGTTTAAGATAAAACTTTAAGAAAGGAGTATGATAATAAATCGCCAAGTTTCCCCGCTTCTTGGCAGCCTCCAATCGCTGTTGTTCGTGTGCAAGAAGCGACAATTTATTATATTTTATATGCCACATCCTTAGTCAAATGATTTTTAATATCTGACTGTCAGATCGAGGTGTCGTAAAAGGCGACTAAGGTAAGTTGAACCACAGTGTGGTACCTGTTAAGTAGAATGGAGCACTCCCTTTCTTACCGAGGTGTCGTAAAGTACGACTAAGGTAAGATGACGTCAGGCAGGCGGCCGGTCGTAAAATACGTAGCCAAATCATGTGACAACATATTTATAATATATTGTGCCGACCCAACTTAGAATGGGCAGGAAAATAATGATGATGAATATCAGACTTATTGTAGAGAAGAAAGAAGGAAATTCTGAAGCAATAAAAAGTACCTCTTACGGTACTTAAAAACTCATAATGAGTTTTAAATATCAATAGGGCGCATAGGTTTTTATACAAAACTCATATAGATAAGCATGGGATTCAAACTCCTTGGTAACATTAACAGGATCTTACCGAAATTACGGCTCAAAAACATGAAGCGCACTTCTTTTATACTTCAATTTATGCTGAGCTGAGCAATTTTCTGCTTCTTATGGTATGCAGTATATTTATATGATACTGTTTTATGTTATTGGTATGTTTTTGTTCTATTATGTGTTAAAGTTTATCGCCGTGTGGTATCCGGCTGAATAGAATAGTACCACCCTCTTTTCTTACCCAGGTGTCGTAAAAGGCGACTAAGGTAAGTCGACCCGCCGTGCGGTATTCGGCTGAATAGAATAGACCAACCTCTTTTCTTACCAAGGTGTCGTAAAAGGCGACTAAGGTAAGTTGACCCACCGTGTGGTACCCGGTTTAGTAGAATAGACCACCCTCTTTCTTATCGAGGTGTCGTAAAATACGACTAAGATAAGTTGACGTCAGGCAGGCGGCCAGTCGTAAAATACGTAGCCAAATCATATGAAAACATGTTTATAACATATTGTGCCGACCCAACTTAGAGTGGGCAGGAAAATAATGATGATGAATATCAGACTTATTGTAGAGAAGAAAGAAGGTCCCAGAAATTCTGAAGCAATAAAAAGTACCTCTCACGGTACTTAAAAACTCATAATGAGTTTTAAATAACAATAGGGCGCATAGGTTTTTATACAAAACTCATATAGATAAGCATGGGATTCAAACTCCTTGGTAAGATTAACAGGATCTTACTGAAATTACGGCTCAAAAACATGAAGCGTACTTCTTTTATACTTCAATTTATGCTGAGCTGAGCAATTTTCTGCTTCTTATGGTATGCAGTATATTTATATGATACTGTTTTATGTTATTGGTATGTTTTTGTTCTATTATGTGTTAAAGTTTAGTTTTAGTTAACAACTGTGTATCGCCGAAGATGAAGTAAACGTTCTTTCTTTCTTTCGTTTTGTAATAAATGCAAGTAACATCTAGTAATTTTATATCCATGGGATGTCTTGTTCTACCTTATGACTTAGCAACGGCATAAATTAAGGCGACGAGCATTATGGAGCAATATTCGAGACAAGGATGTTTTATTACCATACTTCGGGTGTAAGTTTAAGACGTGCGTTGCCTCCATACGATAGTTTAGTGTTTAGCCGACACTTCACCGTACGATTTGTGCTTTGTGTTAATGTAGATATGTTTAACGATACTTGCATATTTCTCGGAGTTGGGAGAATGGAAATGTCAAACATAAACTTGGTTATAGAGTTAACATTGTTAAGGAATGTTAATAGGAACAAAATTTGTACCCATTTATAAATAAATAAATGTATATATGGGACAGTTACACACACGGTCGTCCGTCCCCAAAGTAAGTAACTTAATACTTGTGTTATGGGTGACAGACAACTGGTGAATATATACTTATATATTTTTAAATACATACTTAAATACAAATATACACCCAGGCTCAAAGGCCAACAAATTCATTTATAGAAAATGTTGGCCCTCGGCGGGAATCGAACCCGCGACCCGCGGAGCGGAAGGCAGTGTCACTACCCACTGCGCCAACGGGCCAGTCATAATTATAAGGCCAGTCAATATTATAAGTACACTAGCAATCGCCAGCGGCTCTACCCGCGTGGAAAGATTGAAACCGTAATATAGCATTTTGATAATCATAAAAATGCTTAAACTGAGTTAACGTTAAAAGCTAGACATATGCTGTCGCAAACTTTTATTTAGAACTTTTAAAGGGCCACAATTTTGCAATACATGATTTTTTTAATAAATTTCACCGTTTACTAAGCGCACGCAAGGAAAGCTTTAAATTTTACCGTTTTCGTAATATTTTTATTGCTGCTCTTCTCTTATTCATCTTAGCGTGATGTTATATAGCCTGTAGCCTTCCTCGATAAATAGACTATCTTACACTCAAAGAATTTTTCAAATCGATCAAATAGTTTCAGAGATTAGAAAAAACAAAGAATGCTCAATAGAAGAGACACCCTCATTTCTCACTGAGGTGTCGTAAAAGGCGACTAAAGTAAATTGACCCACCGTGTTGTATCCAGTTGAGTAGAATAGACCACTCTCATTTCCCACCAAATTGTCGTAAACGGTGACTAAGGTAAGTTGATGTAAGGCAGGCGGCTAGTCGTAAAAAAAGTAGCCAAAACATGTAACAACATGTCAAAAAAATATATTAGGCTTACTCCACTGTAGTTGTAGATGTAGATTTAAAAATGGTACCACAGATTGAAGCCAATTTTATAAAGTACGCCATTTTTCTTTTAAATACCTTAATACCATATATTGCTTTTACGAAAATCGAAATTAAAAGGATAATATTCTAATTTTGAATTTGTATTTTTTTTTATTAAATATGAAATAGCTTACGCTTACGTAATTTTCGTGTTAAATTGAGATTAAGATAGTGTTTGATAAAAACCGTTTAATCTTAATATAAAGATATGTCGTCATATTTCCACAAATAAATGCATAGCTGGATTAATTTTTCGACATTTATTACTAATGATAGATGATTGGTCGATGACGTAAACTCAAATTTAGATTCGCTTTATTGCAATTCTACTAGTTACTAATATTATAAATGCGAAAGTTTGATGGATGTATGTTTTTCTTCTGCCTTTTACGACATATCGGTATAAAATGAGAGTGGTCTATTCTTCTTAGTCAGATACCACACCGCGGGTCGACTTATATTAGTCGCCTTTAACGACGCATCGGTAAGAAATGGTGGTGGTACTATTCTATTCAGCCGGATACTACACAGAATCTTTCAAAAATATTATAATGGACTGACCCGTTGGCGCAGTGGGTAGTGACCCTGCCTTCAGCTCCGCGGGTCGCGGGTACGATTCCCGCCGAGGGCCAATATATCTATAAATGAATTTGTTAGTCGTTAAGCCTGGGTGTATATTTCTATTTAAGTATGTATTTATAAGTATATATTATAGTAAAATATATAAGTATATATTCACCAGTTGTCTCTCACCCATAACACAAGTATTAAGTTACTTACTTTGGGGACGGACGACCGTGTGTGTAAGTGTCCCATATATTTATTTATATATCTATATTTAATTTAAATAAAATTACCTAACATCGCTTGAGAACTCAGATACTGCTTTTTATGAATAATTATATATATAATTTTACCTTGCACTGCAAAATACACTCTGTCCTAATTAAAAACAATCTTCGCATCGTTGGTACACGCACCTTAACATAAATTACCATAACTACCAACAATTCTTCTTTAATAGGCCAACAGGAGCGGATCGTTATCGCTCGAGTTTAATAACAGTAAAACAAGTAGGTATGGCTCGTGACATACGTCCGTATACTTCGTCCAACTCAACAATTTACATATAGGGAATTTCTTTCTTCCTTTATTCTTTTTCAAATTACCTCTTCCTTAATTTACATAATCCGCTTTTCTTTTCTTTTTTCTTATTCTTATTTTAATTTAATTCCTATATTTGCTAAGTTCCTATATTTTATTTTTATTTTGTTTACTAAAGCAATAGATTTAATTTCTGTATGAAATAAATTATTATTTAAGTACTTTGTCTTTATGAGCTTAATATAATTTATTTCGAAAAACTTAATTATATGTTAGTAATATTACTAACATGATGATGATCCTCCTGCCCTTATCCCACTCTAAGTGGGGTCGGCACAACATGTTACAAACATGCTGTCACATGATTTGGCTGCTTTTTTACGACCGGCCGCCTGCCTGACGTCAACTTACCTAAGTCGTATTTTACGACACCTCGGTAAGAAAGAGGGTGGTCTATTCTTCTAAACCGGATACCACACGGTGGGTCAACTTACCTTAGTCGCCTTTTACGACACCTCGGTAAGAAATGAGGTTAGTCTATTCTACTCAGCCGGATACCAAACGGCGGGTCGACTTACCTTAGTCGCCTTTTACGACACCTCGGTAAGAAAAGAGGGTGGTACTATTCTATTCAGCCGGATACCACACGGCGTCTTTAATCCGCGATAAGTAAATAGAAAATATACAATATATTCAAATTACTAACATATTTGTTAAATTTATTTAACTCATATGTAACATGCAATCAGCGTCTTACCATGCACATCATCATCATCATCATCTTACTGCCCTTATCCCACTCTAAGTGGGGTCGGCACAACATGTTATAAACATGTTTTATTTATCTTAATTTTTCTGTATTGTAATGTGGCACATTTTAGGCTGGATTTCCTACTCAATAGTTAAAATACGTTAAGATACCTTTTAAACAACAGAAGACTGGCATGAAGTAGTGCATTGCGGTTCCGTGCCAATATTGCAGTTTCAGACACACATGCCTTGAAGCAGAAGTCCGTAGAGATTTTTTCCTCCCTGGAAGAAAAAAAACATTTTAAACACACACGATGTAACGTGCAAATGAACAAAATGTGATATCTCTGGAAATAATAACATACAGTTATTTTACTTAGAGTAGGGGAGTCATAGGCAATTATGTAAGTGACAATGACGCAATAAATAATTAGATAGAGATGACCTTCGAATACTCCATCTTTGTCTTATCACATATTAAAGAGAACTCAAATCTGTATTTGAGTTTTCTTTAATATGTCACATTTTAGATTGACTTACTCTTACTTTGAACTGTCTTGCTAGCGGCGTATGTTGCGCATCCCCTGGACAACCTTCAGAACAAACGTCGCTATTCTCAGTGAGCTAAAGGTGAAAAAGAGACTCTCAAGCCTATCTATCCAGAGAATTCTCCAATAGTTTGGACATATTGCTAGAAAACCCAGCGATAATCTTGAGAAACTCATGGTCACTGGGAAAGTAGACGGCAAAAGATCCAGGGGTTGGGGCCCAAAAAGATGGACGGATCAGGTATCTGAACATTTGTACATTAGACTGAGCGTGGCTATACACAGTGCTGCTGCCCGGGAAAAGTGGCGCCAGCTTATGCATAATAAAAGGGATCGGGACCGTCACGATACTCAGCAGTGAACACGCGACTAAAGGAGGAGGACTCTTACTTAAATTTGTGCATAAAGCTCTCCGCTCTAGGCTACCGTATGTCACGTATCAAAGGGCTGTTCATATATCTCATTAAGCACTCATTTGATGGTATAGAAGCCGCACTAGGGTCTGTTTAATTACGATCAGTATCAACCCCACGGCAGGGTCATTAAAACGTTAGTGAATATTCTGATGGTCCTGATACACTTTGTCAATTATTCATGTGGAGACAATGAAGAGGGCGTTACCGTGGAATATATGTAGTTTGTACGCACGTACTTGAAGTTTGGAGATGAAACGAACGGGGTGGTAACGAGGTTCGTCGTTATAACTTGACTTCTAACCGTGAGAGGGTTTAAAGGATATGTGTAACGAGTGATTTATTATTGCGTTTTTTTTATAAATCTAGCCGTTACCCGTCTCTTTCATTCGAAAATATTTTTAAAACAATCGTAGATAGACACGATTAGTGGATTTTATGTTGAACTGCGAATATTTTAGGATTTAGGAATTTGATTACACGTTCCGCCGTGTGGTATCCAGCTGAGTAGAATAGACCTTTATTTCTTACCAAGGCGTCGTAAAAGGCGACG
Source organism: Morpho helenor (assembly GCA_029227775.1). Taxonomy (NCBI): domain Eukaryota; kingdom Metazoa; phylum Arthropoda; class Insecta; order Lepidoptera; family Nymphalidae; genus Morpho; species Morpho helenor. The sequence goes on from JARGCU010000006.1 coordinate 12,022,883, forward strand.
AAGGTAAGTTGACCCACCGTGTGGTATCCGGTTAAGTAAAACAGATCACCCTCATTTCTTACCCTCGGTAAAAATCGACTAATGTAAGTTGACCCACCGTGTTGTAGTAGAAGAATAGACCATCCTCATTTCTTACGGAGGTGTCGTAAAACACGACTAAGTTGATGTCAGGCAGCCGATCGTAAAATACGTAGCCAAATCATGTGACCCCACTTAGAGTGGGATAATGGCAGGAAGATGATGTGTACTGGGTTATTTATTATTGCATTTTTTTTTATAAATCTAGCCGTTACCCGCCTCTTCTATTTGAAAATATTTTTAAAACAATCGTAAATAGAAACGATTAGTGGATTTTATTTTGAACTGCGATTATTTTAGGATTTAGGAATTTGTGTAATCAATTTCAAATAGCGGCATGGACGTCGCTCGACTTCAATATACTTATATTTTAATTTTTTGACTCATTCAAGTTTAAAAAAACTTATACCATGATGTTAAGGTCAATTAGATTTAAGTATTACAAATTATGTATAAACTAGCCATGTGGTATCCGGCTAAGTAGAATAGACCACCCTCATTTCTTACCGAGGTGTCGTAAAAGGCGACTAAGGAAAGTCGACCCGCCGTGTGGTATCCGGTTTAGTAGAATATACCACCTTCCTTACCGAGGCGTCCTAAAATACGACTAAGGTAAGTTGACCCACCGTGGGGTATCCGGTTTAGTAGAATAGACCACCCTCCTTACCGAGGTGTCCTAAAATACGACTAAGGTAAGTTGACATCAGGCAGACGGCCGATCGTAAAAACGCAGCTAAATCATGTGACAGCATGTTTATAACATGTTGTGCCGACCCCACTTAGAGTGGGATAAGGGCAGGATGATGATGATGATGATGATTGAAAATATAGCAAACAAACAATAAATTTCGCATTTATGATCAGTCGACACTTCTTTACATAAACAAAACCTTCAATATAAATGGGCTTCAATCAAATTAATTGGTGCACTCAGTTATAATTATTGCGATTTATTTGATAGAGCTTGGGGAGAAGGGGTATAACACCTGCGCCCCACTGGCATTATTATTATACCCTATAATTCCGAGATACGTGTTTATAGTACATATTTAGGATTAAGTTACAGTATATTTCACAGGCTTAGTATTAAAGTGACTTAATTCGAGTTGTTTTTGGCAACTTCAGTTTAATATCATCTAATTGTATTTCATGAATTCAGTGAATGACCCCAATAATTGAATTTAATTTTTTAGTGTAATACAATACCGGATATATATACCACGATAATAGCGATAAAGTAAAATAGAAAATATATATAATGCTAAATGTAAAGTGGACAATCCGTTTTCATACCTGATACACACAGGATTCGTAAAAACACATGGACAAACCTCCACCACCGCCATCACAGTAGCATCGAAAAGCAGACTTTGCGATTTTGTCGTGGTGTCTATCTCCTGTGATGTTGTTTGTTGAGTTTGTGATAGTGAACGTGTGTAGTGCTTGTGTATTGTGGTGGAGGTGGTGGAGGTATGAGCATGTGTTTTTACGAATCCTGCATGTATCGGGTATGAAAACGGATAGTCCACTCTACATTTAGCATTATATATATATATATTCTATTTTACTTCATCGCCGATTATAGCAAAATAATTTCTATATTTCTTTTATCTACTCTGATACTATAATACAAAGATTATAAAACTGAAACCAAAATTCTTAAAAAAAAAAAAATATTACGATACAGGTCTTGTATGGACACCTGTATCATAATATAACTTTTTAATCATAACGATACACCTATACAACTTCCAGCTGGACTAAGGTGGTTGAACCTCTACCTTTAAATAAAGGTTTCAATGAACGAGTCCGCGGCGACGCAACAAGCATGCGCATTCGATGTTTGCGCCTTGGCGCTAACATTTGACATTTAATTTTTCAATATTTAAACAAAGTTTGGTTTTTATTAATAATGTTATACGTATTATAGTATGAGAGTAGATAAAGCAGTGTATGACACTGTACATAACTTGGTCTTATAACACTCGTATGATACAATAAAAAAGTCGCATGCGGCTCGTTTTTTTAAAACACTCGTGTTATATGAACCCTTATTATGCAACAGTATCATAATCTACTATTATATTACTCTGTGTTAATTAACACAGAGTATAATATAATGACAGACAGGGCAGGTGCTTCCAAGCAATTGAGCATTTCGCTTCACACTAGGACCGAATAATTTGCACTATTAGCTACGCACTGAGGATTATTGAGTGCGAAATTTCAAGACCACTGTGACTCAGTCGTGGTGAAATGCTTTTGCGTATATGAAGTAAGAGTAGGCTGTTACGATCCCACAAATTCAAATTCAAAATATTCTTTATTCAAATAAACTTGTAAACAAGTGCTTTTGAATCGTCAACTCTATTGCTGGTTCGGAAAGCTGTTCCTACCGAGAAGAGCCAGCAAGAAACTCAGTGGTTGCTCTTTTAAAAAAATACAATTCTTAATGCCAGTTACATTTAATCGTTTCTATCTTGTACAGGGTCGAACAATATCTATATCCACGCATCATACAAACAATGTCTATATCCACAACTGGGCATGGGCCTCCAAAATTCAAAAATTTCTTTATCCAAGTAAACTTGTAAGTGGCCCGTTGGCGCAGTGGGTGGGAGTGGCCTTGCCTTCAGCTCCGCGGGTCGCGGGTTTGATTCCCGCCGAGGGCCAACATTTTCTATAAATGAATTTGTTGGTCTTCGAGCCTGGGTGCATATTTTTTATTTAAGTATGTATTTCAAAATATATAAGTATATATTCGCCAGTTGTCTGTCTACCATACCACAAGTATTAAGTTACTTACTTTGGGGACGGACGACCGTGTGTGTAAGTGTCCCATATATTTATTTATTATTATTATTTTAGTACATTTTGAGAAAATCAGACAGACCGGTTTTAGGGACTTTTTATAATAGTCTATAAAGCATAATAGCATAGAGTAGTATATCGATAGAGAGCACAGGTGCATCGAATGGGAATCAATTAATAAATTTTATTGCCTGACCAATACGGGCCCCAGGAGGTAATTTGCGTTAAGCCGGCTTAATAGGCTCTACAATGTACTTTGTCTGTGAAATATAATATAATTTTGTACTAATACTGTTTCGGTTTGAATTAAGCCTATTTAGCTTTAGGTTTTATTATTTAAGAGACATAAATATTTTTGTTAAAGTAGTTATTTTTGACATATAATTAGAAAAGAGAAAGAAAAAGTAAATAGCACATGTATAAAGGCGGACTTATCTCTAAAAGGGATCACTTCCAGTCATTTGTTAGTACATTTTTTTTAATATAATTTATTTTCATCTAAGAAAAAATACGAATCCAAAATAATGAGATTGTTTGATTGAGATTGACTCGAAATATAATATGTCAGTAGTCCAGAAATTCAGCAAAGGTCGTTATAAAGTAGCACACGAATACAAGGAATCCCCAAACTATCCTATATAGTGTATCTATTCCCCAAGCGTTCACGATGCGAAAAACAACACGAATATGCATGTTTAGAAACATAACAATTCACAGATAATAAATACAACGACAACCTTTTTGAGAACTGTTATGCGCAGAAATCGATTTTATTAATCGATCCGTAAATCGGTCATATATATAAAAAAATGATAATCAAAAAGGCTAGTAACTATGCATATAGTTATCTATTTTTTATGGTAATAAAAAATAATTAATCAACAACAGTTACTATATTGAACTATACTATACTGAAATATACTGTATATTAGTAAGAATATTAAATTCTTAAATCGATATAATATCTATATCGAGTTTCTTACTGATTCGAAAGAAATTGTGACTTGACTAATTATAACTGAACTGAATCAAATAAATAACTTTTTATTCAATACTTGTTTTCCCGAGTAGTATAGAGATAGTATTAATTTATTTTGGCGTTATTTAATATTTAATATTTTAATATGTTCTTCATTATTTAGTTCGCACAGGCCAGATTTTGCCCATCTCCTTTATGTATAAGTTTATTTAGTCTATTAATTTATTTTGGTAAAATAAATAGATGAAAAGATGCTACTAATATATAATTATATAGTTAAATTTAAAATCAAACTTATTAAACATCTTGAACAAGCTTAATTCAATTTAAAGAATAAGGCGTCACTTTCCGAAGATCCATAATATGAATGAATGAATGAATTTATGAAATGAACGAATATGTTATAAAATTAATGTTTGAAACAAAACGATTGCCTTAACGATTGTGTCATGGAGTCTATCTCCTGCTGCTTTTGTTACATGGTGGAACGATTGTTGAGATTGTGGTAATGAATGTGTGCTGCGCTTGAAGTATAGTTCAAGCTTGGCGGTGCTGGTTTATAGTGCATAATTTAGCTCATTTAATCCTCAAATCATTTCATTATCTCTAGGCTAAAAATCACATCGATCCGAAACTTTCATCCAAATGAAGGAAAAATAGATACAAGAAAAAACAAACATTGATATCTACGTACTATATAATGAAGTGACGTATTAACGTATATGGGAATAATAAAACTATCATATAAACGCACGTGACGTATATTATCTGTTGACGTAAAATGGTTTTAGTCATATCTGATATGTTCTTAATCTTTGTTTTTATAAAAAAAAAACAGAATCATAACAAAGTGACGTCATCTAAGGGCATTATTCTAGAAAAATTAAAATATACGACGTTCATAGAATATTGCTAACATATAATGATATATATTTATAATAAGTATATGAAATAAGATTATAAAAACAGGCCATTTCTTATTAAAATCTTTAAAAAGGCCTTTTTTTACTAGATACAATACAGCACAAAGTTCTCCTTGTCTTCTTTGACTTTTTCAATAACAAATTTCAAGTTTCATCATATAATTCAAATGTAACTTACATGATTAAATATTGTTTTAAGTCCGTGAATTTAAGGATGAAGAAATGTGGTATGTAATGATTAAAGTTTTTGAACGAAAGCATGAGCGAGTGAGAGGAGCAGTGTGAAAGCGAGATAACACGATGAATGTAAGATGGCGCTCTTTTAGCGTCCGCACTTTGAAGGTGCAAGACGCAAGCGTTACAATAATATAAATTTTTAATTATTGAATTTTCAAGAGTTTTTATCGACCCACGCCACTTCAAATAGTTGATGAAAAATTACCTATTTTTCGATTTTTCTAAGTTTAAAATATTATCCACTATTATGGTAAAAGAATTATTTCATTTATTAGTGGGCTTTAATAATATTGTTTTTCGTCTTCAATCCCAAAAGTAATGAAAAAATTATTTTGCTATAATCCGCGATGAAGTAATCGTGATAAAGTAAAAATCTCTTGCTTTGCGATTTTGGTCGTGAAGTCTATCTCCTGATGATGCTTCGGTTGCGGGGCGAAACGATTGTTCAGTTTGTAATACAGAACGTGTGTAGTGTTTGTGTATTGTTGTGGCGGTGGTGGAGGTTTGTGCATGTGTTTTTACGAATCCTGCATGTATCAGGTATTAAAACGGATTGTCCACTCTACATTAAGCATTATATATATTTTCTATTTTACTTCATCGCGGATTATAGAAAAATAATTTTATTATTAGTTTTGTATTATGGATCTCCGCAAAGTAACACCTAATTCTATAAATTATCTTCAATCCCAATTTTGTCCATCATCTGACATCACAGAAGTAATATTATACTCACAAATTCCGTTCCAAGTCTCCCTAGATGGAATGAGGTGTTCGGAGAGTTAATAGTGTTCGGACAAATCGAATGTTTATTTTTGGTAAAATAATATTGAGATATTGGATTCCCAATTGCTACGGGGAGATCGACTTTTCTGTTTTGATGTTATGCTAATCCCTATTTGAGGGACGAGTATTTTATTTGCGGATATCAAATATATTTGGGTTGTTAATATTTTTCTATAAATAACATGAAATTCAATATGCCGTGTGGTATCCGGCCGAATAGAACAGTACCACCCTCATTTCTTACCGAGGTGTCGTAAAAGGCGACTAAGGTAAGTCTACCCGCCGTATGGTGTCCGGCTGATTAGAATAGACCACCCTCGTTCCTTACCGAGTGTCGTAAAAGGCGACTAAGGTAAGTTGACCCGCCGTGCGTTTTAATAGACCACTCTCTTTTTTACTGCGTAAAAAGCGACTAAGGTTTGTTGACGTCAGGCAGGAGGCGAATCGTAAAATACTTAGCCAAATCATGTGACAATTTATAAACATGTTGTGCCAGCCCATAAGGGCAGCAGAATGATTAATATTAAAATTTAGTTTAATATTAAGTCTTTAGGCTAGATTTTGTAACTTTTTAATAAAGGACTTTCATTGTAGATGTACTTTATAATAGGCAGAAAAGTTTTATTATTTAATATTATATTATTTATTATTTATTATTAAGTATGAGATTAGTCTATTCTACTCAGCCGGATACCACACGGCGGGTCGACTTACCTTTGTTGCCTTTTACGACACCTCGGTAAGAAATGAGGGTGGTACTATTCTATTCCGTCGGATACCACACGGCGTAGGTATTAGTTCCAACGCTACTCTAAAAAAAACGGAGACAGATGCCTATGGCCAGATGTGGGATAATAACTGGCCGTTACTTTATTCTTCTTTTACTCAAGCATATTCCATCTTAGCAGCATTGGCTCCGAATTATTTCCGAATTCAGAAATTGTAATAAATAAAACAACAAGAAGCAGAATGTTAACTTTCCCGACCAAGTTACACAATACACATCCGATACGGAAAAAGTGAAATACGACAGGATCGTAATTTCTCGATACAATAAAATGGGCGCACATTTTAATATTACCTTTTGTGTATCGGATGTGAGAGTTACGTTACATAAAACTGCCTTTGACGCGTAAACGGGTATTGTTTTGACGTCTGCACGAGAGGGGCGGTAACATATTTGGAATCGAGAAATGGCGTAATATTTTCAGTATTAAATACAATGGCTCCTATATTTTGTTCGTAGCATCATCCCTTATCCCACTCTAAGTGGGGTATAACAAGTTATAAACATGTTATCACATGATTTGGCTACGAATTGGCCGGTCGCCTGCCTGACATCAACTTACCCTAGTCTTATTTTACGACACCTCGGTAAGAAAGAGAATGGTCTATTCTACTTAATCGGATACCACTCGGTAGATCAACTTACCTTAGTCGCCTTTTACGACACCTCGGTAAGAAATGAGGGTGATTTATTTTACTCAGCCGCCCTTATGGGTACCGCCGCCAGAAGGGGTTGCGGTTATGTCGGACTCGCACCAAAACGACCTGCGTGCTCCACCACGCTATTGGTTACGGTGAAAGGGAACCGTTGTGTACATTATCCCCATCCCTGCCAGCAGCCGCTCCAATCCTAGAGATACCTCCTCCGGATAGGAACCTCTTAAAATAGGAGGTCCCCCTCCGCTAACCGATTCATCGGGAGCACCAGATGCACGCGGCAAGCAAGCAAAGCCAGCCAAGCCAAACCAAGACAGGCGTCCAATATACTTCGTTCAAAACGCCCGAATGACGGCGTACGACCGCACGCCTGCCTGACGTCAACTTACGTTAGTCGTATTTTACGACACCTCTGTAAGAAAAAGGGTGGTCTATTCTACTCAGCTGGATACAGCGGATTAACTTACTTTAGTTGCCTTTTACAACACCTCGGTAAAAAATGAGAGTATTCTATACTTCTTAGCCAGATACCACACATATTTTGTTATCCGTAGCATAAAAGTTAATACTATATCAAATTATGGTTAGTAGTGAACTTTTGTATAAGAATAAAAATAGGAAGCTCTTGCATTCACGGTAATTGAGTGCTTCATCACTTCGCAGGAATATTCGTCATCACGTTCTTCATCTTCTATATGCTATTTTGTTTAATCCATCTACCCCTCCTTACATAAAGAACAATTTTTATTTATAAAGGAAAAATATATAATTCACCAGTTGTCTGTCACCCATAACACAAGTATTAAGTTACTTACTTTGGGGACGGACGACCACATACCGACACACATAACGACACTCCACATCTTTCTACGGATTTTTTTTACAGTTTAGGATATCCTTGTGTGGAATTGTATTCATCATACAATTATTATAGAAATTTTAAAATTCCATAGTTTACATAAACAAAAAAGTTGAATTTAAATTGTAAGTCTAAGTAAAAATAATTTACCCTGTATTTTTCTTTCCAGTGCGCCCTTTAATTTTTCCCTTAACCGCTGAAAGTGACATTGAAGTAGATGAATGGGGGGGGGAGATATTTAGTAAAATTTATTTAGCTCCAAAATAACAGGTACAGTCCATTTTCAACTTGCAATGGCATTTTTATTTCTTAATGACTTGGTCGAATAACTCTTAATTAGTTGGCGAAAACTGACGTCAATTAAATTTGTAAGTGAAATAAAAATTTGTAGTAAAAATGTTATTTCATAAATAAAATACAATTCAGATCTCGTTTTATTTTTGTTTTTAGGAATACTAAAGACTAAAAACAACACAACTATTGTATATTTGTATTTAAGTGTGTATTTAAAAAATATATAAGTATATATTCACCAGTTGTCTGTCTACCATAACATAAGTATTAAGTTACTTACATTGGGGACGGACGACCGTGTGTGTGAGTGTCCCATATATATATTTACTAATAAAAACTTTCCTAAAAAATCTTTATTTAAATAAGCTCTTTCAAGCACCTTTGAATCACCAAAGATCAAAATGTTTAATGAAGCTACCACTGGCTCAGAATGTCGTTCTTACCGAGAAGAACCAACAAGAAACTCGGCGGTCAATCTTTTTAATATTTTTAATTGTACCTACATCATTAAACCGTTACTTTGTATGAAGCTGAAACGATTTTTAAATTCAGACATATTTACCATCAAAATAATCTTGAATTTTGTAATATGCTTTACGTATAAACATATTTCTTACACTTAATTTAAATCTCTCTGTAGACTTGTCAGATATGCTTGAGGAATTTTATTGCAGAAGCGAATACCGAGACCAACAAATGAGTTGCGAACTCTACTGAATCGCGACAAAGGAATCATAAGCTTTTTGTGACCTCTCGTATGTCTGTGATATACATAATTTTTTTTCTTATATATAGATATTTTTCCGTACGAATACAATGTTACTAAATATATATTGTGACGCTACAGTAAGTAAGTTTCTTTGATAAATTCATCATCTTTATCCCACTCTAAATGGGGTCGGTAAGACATGTTATAAACATGTTGTCACATGATTTGGCTACATCTTTTACAACCGGCCGCCTGCCTGACTTAATTTACCTTAGTCATATTTTACGACACCTCGGTAAGAAAGAGGGTGGTCTATTTTACTCAACCAGATACCACACGGTAGGTCAACTTACCTCAGTCGCCTTTTACGACACCTCGGTAAGAAATGAGGGTGATTTATTCTACTCTGCCGAATACCACACGGCGGGCCGACTTACCTTAGTCGCCTTTTACGACACCTCGGTAATTTCTTTGATCAGTTATTAAATCTATTTCGATAAATTAAAAAAAATATGTTCTTAACAGCGCAATAAGTAGACAATAGGAAAATTCAAATAATAATCCTCTTATTGATTAATTATAAATCCAGCTCCGATAATCCTTATCGTTTGATCGATATAATGTTCGATCACGGGTGATAATTTGTCAAACGGGGATCAAATTTTGTTATAATCCAGTACGTGAAAGATTTTGAATCATGTACCATTACTGTTTTTTGGTTCTTCTCCTTTGCTACAATGTGATTTGTGACGACTGTGTGACCTACACATTCGAAGAAAATGAAAACGATAACTTCACAAACACATATGGAATCTGTCATGGGATGAGGATGTGGAATATTGGAAAATTTGCATCCCTGGACATAGATAGCCCTCATAGACTAAGTACGAGATTCCTGCAACCACAATCAGCGTTAAGCTGCGTTTCATCTTTTAAGTTTCTCGTGGAATCGTTTGCAACGTTAGAAGTGAATGTATATATGGAACCAACTACTACCATGGATCAAGTCACAGTGTTGGTATTTCAGTCTATGGATGGTGGTGCTGATCCCACTGTTGCTAACGCTGTTCTATCGCCACTTGATGCTAATTTCACACCTGGCTGGCATACTATGAGGTTGACCATAATAGGAACTGGCAGATATGAAGGCTATGTACGTATAATTACCATTTTAAAGTCCTTATAGTTTTTCATGTGAACCTATTTCATAGATCTGGTCTTATCCTTCTCTCTCTCTCTCTCTCTCTCTAGATTTGGTATTTTACGACCTGACATCAACTTTCCTTAGTCGCTTTTTACGACACCTTTGTAAGAAATGAGGTTGGTCTATTATACTCATCCGGATACCACACGGCGGGTCAACTTACCTTATTTGCCTTTTACAACACCTCGGTAAAAAATCGAAGGCGGTCTAATCTCCTCAGCCGGATACCACACGGCGGTTTTCATAGATCGTATTATGTCGTTTAATTACTACCATTAATTACCTTAAGACATATTAGGAGAAGACTTCTGTATATAATTGAGAGGAATTCCTGTCAATAATGTAACTGTTTTTTCCTTGTTCCATGTTATCCCGGTATATAAGCTTCGATTGTACCTAATTTCTTTAATATTGATGATGAACCGTGAAAGCGTAACAGATTTACGGACAGACTTTCATATTCATAATATTAGTCTGGATTTTATTTATTACTGCGTCCCGGTACATATTGATATAAAGTAAATTATTCACAACATTATGGGCTAGTTGATTGATTAAAGGTCAAAATATGAAAATTATTATGGATTACCATTAAATTTTATTAATGAAAGTAAAACAACAAATAATTATATGTCAAGAAAATTTCCAGGACAAAATTACATTTAGGTTTATGTTTTTCTTTTTGTTTCTCTGTGATTTATTTCTTAAAAGATTGTGACTTGTGAACAACCCATCAACCCGGCATGGAGTTTAGCTGTGTCGAGATTAACAGATTGCTTATTTATTGTCCTTTTTTAAATTCCAGATAACGTTCCTTGGAATGGCTTCAGAATCTTCAATTCTATTAATAGACTCGTTCCGGTACATTGCACCATCATTCGATAATGATTTATGTATTATATATAAAGATGATTTGCCTCAAGAAGATCCACCAGCAACTACAACTACAGAAATCGGGTCACCTTCAACAACAGAAGCTTATGTAGACTTTACTTCTACTGTAGCCACAACACCTTCATCAACAGAAGCTATCGTAGACTTTACTCCTACCGTAGCTACAACACCCTCATCAACAGAAGCTATTGTAGACTATACTACTACTGTAGCCACAACACCCTCATCAACAGAAGCAATTGTAGACTCTACTACTACTGTAGCCAACACACCCTCATCAACAGAAGCTACCGTAGACTCTACTTTAACTGCAGCCACCACACCCTCATCAACAGAAGCTATCGTAGAATCTACTATTCCAGTATCTACCACACCCTCTACAACTATCGCAGACACCACAGCATCTTTATATCCCGACGAAAATACTACTATAAGTGCCATAACTACTACATCAACAACAGTTAATGTTACATCCTCTACAACTTCAATACCATCTACAACATCGGAAGAAACCTCTACTACTACGAACAAAACGATAGATAATACAGCAGCCACCACAGACTCTACAAGCGCAATAGTAACCACAACATCTACAACAAATATTACCCAATCAACAACACCTAGCAAACCGTCTTCTACTACGAAAGTTACTGTACCAGCTACTATAGCAGATACCACGACATCTACTACGACAACTGAAAAAGTTACAACAACCGTTACAACTAAGCCAACTACTACAGTTACTCAGCCACCAAGTACTTCACAACGACCAAGTCTTTCAATATCACTTTTGTTATTGAAAATCAATAAATTTTTTAGGTAAATTGCGTTAAGTATAAACCACTTAAATCCTTGTAAAGTTTATATTATGAAGTGTCTTATATATCTGTTTATTAAATGTTGAATATTTATCTATTTGTTTTTGTTTATTAATTAATTCTACAAAAATGAGAGTGACAACAATGAATTCAAAATTGAAATTATTTAAAAGGAATGTTATTACAGTACGTAGAACAAGCTTAATAATTTATTTACAAATAATATATTTTAATGAAGCTATAATGCATTCGCTTGTTTCACCATTTTGGTTAAAAAATCTTTTTATGAAACTGTTATGAATTAAAAGTTTTCAATCATAGATAGATATAAGCCAAAAGCAAAAGAAGAAGGTATAAAGAAAGAGACTCATAATCAACTTAATTTTCTAACGATCCTCCATTCACTAGAAACATACTATAATGTAGAAGTAATATTGCCTAATAATATTAAGTAATAAAATTGATATGATTCAATTTTATTGAAAGGCGGCTAATTCTAAAAAGACTGCAATAGATCATGGCACTGAAACTACATCTATTTTCAATAGATGTCGCTATATTTTTAAGGAGATTCATCTTTGTCATGTTTTAGATATCGATTTTAAGCTGTAATTATGTGAGTAAAATTTTTCAAGTCGGAAACAGAGTTTAAAAATATTTTTTAACAATTAATAAGATTTTATATCTTAATATCGATTTATTTTAATATTGAATCAATAATATCACAAACCAATAATTGGAAGAGATAGAATATTGTCTTACTTTTTATGTAAAAGTAGTAGTATGAATAAATTTACTAGAATTGACATTATATTTTTTGTGTTTAAATTTTACGATATCTGCTGAAAAAAAATATTACAGCAATATAAAAATTAAAAAAAGAGAAATCACTTTATATTAAACTGACTTCTCTTCCAGAAGCTGCGAAAGAATCTATATCTATTCCTAAGAAGGATTATATCTATCTATCTATTCCTAAGAAGGATTATATCTATATTTATATCTATTTCTTATTATATTTTCCTAACAGCGCATTAGTAAACAATCAAAATATAATCCCATTATTGATCCATTATAAATCCAGCAGAGATTACCTTTATCGGTTGATCGATATAACGTTAGATCACAGGTGATAATCGTCAAAGGGGATCAAATTTATTTATAATCCAGTATGTGGAGGAATTCGCACCATGTACTATTACTGTTTTTTGTTTCTACTCCTGTGCCATATCGTGACATGTGACGTATGTGTGACTTACAATTTCGAAGAAAAGGGAGACAACTTCACGAATAACTATGGAATTTGCACCGGCTTGAGCATGTGGGAGGTTGGAGAATACTCATCATTAGATATAGAACGCCCTCATAAAAAAAGTACCAGATTCTTACGCCCGCAATCAACAATGAGCTGTATGGCGTCTTTTAAATTTTACTTAAATAGTCTTGGGGTATTAGAAGTGAACGTGTATATGGAACCAGCGAGTAACAGGGATCAGATAACAGTGCTGGTGTTTCAGTCAGTCGATGGTGGTACTGATGCTACTATTGGGAACGCAGTTCTCTCACGTAATAATGTAAACTTTGTGCCAGGTTGGCAAAAAATGAGGATACAAATTATAGGATTGGGCAAGAATGAGGGTTACGTACGTATAACATTTATTATTTAACGTTAAACCATAAGAATTTTGATACGCAAGTTCCTACCAAGTTATCTTTCAAGCTGCGGATCAAGTTCATTTCTTGTATCGCAATGTAATCAAAATGTGATTCCAGAAATTCAGCTTTCAGAGAAATCTCAATAATTAAAAAAAAGGATTTATTACATCGAATGTACTTTTTAGAATGTTGTTGACCTAATGATAGCAACATAAAATGTTTTAAGGAAAATAACTAAAGAGCATTTTTTTAATGTTAAACTCCACCCCAACCAAACCCAAAGTAAAGCAATTAATCTTTATTTAGCTATATATAATAGGACAGAAAGCCTGTACCAGTGAAATCTTGATTATTTAGATGTTTTTTTTTCAATTTCAGATTACATTCCTCGGAATGGCTTCAGAGTCTTCGATTGTTTTGATGGATTCGTTTAGATACATTGCACCATCACACAGCAGCGATTTGTGCAAAATATACGAAGATGAATTACCTAACGAAGAAACCACTCCTACATATACGGTGACCACCACTGAATATACTATTGCCGTAACCACTATACCTCCTTCTACAGTATTAGATACCAGTCCAACCACTACATTTTATACTACTACAATAGACACTAAGCCATCTACTCTGACAGACGAAACTACTATAAGTACTATAACCACACCTCCATCTATAACTACAGATATCACAACACCATCTCTTACTACAGTAGCATTATCCTCTACCATAAAAGAAGAAATTACTAGTTCTGATACAGCGACTACCTTACAATCTGAAACCACTGTAGCAATCATACCCTCTACTATAAAAGAAGAAATTACTTTTACTGATACAGCAACAACTCCACCATCTAAAACTTCGGTAGAAACTACAGTTTCTACTTTAAAAGAAGAAATAACTATTACTGATACAACAAATACTTTACCAATTGCAACTACGGTAGCTACTATATCTTCTACTATAAAAGAAGAAAATACTATTACTGATACATCAACTACTTTACCTTCTGAAACTATGATACCAACCATATCCTCTACTATGCAAGAAGAAGTCATTATTACTGATACATCAACAACTTCACCATCCGGAACTACGATACCAACCATATCCTCTACTACAAAAGAAGAAATGACTATTACTGATACAGCAACGACTTTACCATCTGAAACTTCGATAGCAACTCCATCTCCTACAACTATATTAGAGACAATAACTTCTTCATCTACAAAAGCAATTACTATAGCAAGTACGATACCATCTACAACCATAGAAACTACAGAAGCTATAACTACGGTTACGACACCATCTACAACTACTGAAAAACTTACTGAAACTACAGCTGCAAAAATACCTCCGACAGTTACTCGACCACCTCGTAATACAGACAGACCGGACCTCTCTATATCACTTTTGTTATTAAAAATAGAAAAATTCTTTAGGTAGAAATAATTTTATCTATAAGAAGTGTTGTTGTTACCAATGTTACCTTTATGAGTTCTGCACAGAAATTGCTCAACTCATGTTCTCTGTATAATACAAATTATACATATTTTACTTATTCTTTTAGTTTTATCAATTTTAATGGTGCTATAGAGATAAAAATAAATACCAAAAATAAAACTGAAATTCGATATGTTTCTTTGCATATTTTTATGTACTATCTTAGAAATCACAATATCACACCATGTGGTGCAAAAAATATGATTTTCACGCAACCCTATCGCAATGAAAAGGAAACGGTGTAACCGTTGTATGTATTACTCAAATCGTTAGAATAAAACAAACGTACAATTTCCAAGGACAATTTGTAAATTTTTTTAAAAATGTCTAAAACACTCACATCTTTTTCGTTTAAGTTTTAAGATGATAACAAATTTAATCCGCTTTTTGAAAACAGCAACCGCCAAAATTTCTTGCTGACTTTTGTGGGCAAGAGCATTTATTGAAATGAGCAAGTAAAAAACAATTGACCCATCAATTAACGAACTTGTAAAACTTAAATAGAATTAATTTAAATTTGAATTAGAATACGTACATATTAAGATATAGAAAAGTAAACAATACTCTACGGTATTAAAAATGAGGTATCTTCTCGGCTTAGTAATAAATAAATATTAACCCAGTTTTCTCTGTATGGACACAAATATTAAACACAACGTCTTACAGAGCCATTGCCAGAAGCTATTCGCAATCATTGTCAAACTTAGAGAATAGGGATTTGTGTAACCTACCAATATGCAGTGGAGGAGCGTGGTAGGTCTTAGCTCTAACCATTCTCTCCAAAAAAAACGACAAAGAGGCCTAAGCCAAGCAATGAAGTAGTAATAGGCCATTATTTCCTTATACGAGTTTATAGGCAACTAGTTATATCCCGCGGTTTCATCAGCTTACATACCGATCTCATAGTGAAAAGTCTACTAAGGCAGACTATAGATTTATTTTTCTTAAATATATCATCAATATAATATAAAAGTTTCCGCAGCGCATGCGATGACAGATTTTTAGGACTAATTTTTTACACCTTGTTACATTTTTATTACATATTCCCATTTTTTTTAATGTATCATAATATTATTTAATATTATATATTTAATATTATTAATATTATTATTTATCATTATATGTTGCTTAGTAAAGAAGCAGCTTCCCAATGGTGAAAGAATTTTTAAAATCGGTCCAGTAGTTTTTGTGTGAAAACATTACAAACATACATACAAATTTTTCCTCTTTATAATATTAGTATAGATAGAGGTCTCAACAATGTAAAACGTAACACATTTCGAATACATAACAGTAGATTATGATACTGTTGTATAATAAGGGTCCTTATAACACGAGTGTGTTTTAAAAAAACGAGTCGCAAGCGAGTTTACTTATAGTATCACACGAGTGTTATAAGACCAAGTTATGTACAGTGTCATACACTACTTTATCTACTCTCATACTACAATACGTAAAACAATATTAATATTAATATCCAAACTTTGTTTAAATAGTGAAAAGATTTTTTAAATGTCAAAAGCGCTACTAGTGCCAAGGCGCAAACATTATGCGTGTTGCGTCACCGCGGACTCGTTCATTGAAACCTTTTTTTTTAAGGTAGAGGTTCAACCTCCTTGGTCCAGCTGAAGATTGTATAGGTGTATCGTTATGATTAAAAAGTTATATTATGATACAGGTGTACAAGACCTGTATCGTAATAAAACTTTTTATTTTTTTTATTTTTGGCCTGTAAATAATGTTTGTCATAAGAATTTTGGTTTCAGTTATATAATCTGTGTATTATAGTATCAGAGTAGATAAAAATATGAATTAATATTATCTATATTATTTTATAATCGCGATTTGAATACAAACTATTACTAATAACAGTTTCAAATACCAAAGGTTTCTGAATACCGACAGCGAACATCTTGCGCAAACTGAATAAGCCGCGCGGTTAAATCAGACCCAATTCATATTCAAATTACTCATTCCAGAATTGAGAACTTGAACAGACCTTGTGACGAGATGCCTTCAACTTCGTGGATCGCAATGTTTTCTTTAGTACGCCCTATTTCCAAGAATATTTTTACTACGAGCTCCGCACTACGAACAGTCGAGTAATTTTGTATAATCTCTGGGATCATATATTTGATCGGAATAAAGCATGTGTATCAGTTATTAGTATATAGACCAACGTCATTTCTTACCGAGGTGTCGTAAAAGACGACTAAGGTAAGTTGACCCGCCGTGTGGTATCCGGCTGGGTAAAATAGACCACCCACAATTCTTACCGAAGTGTCGTAAAATATGACCAAGGTAAATTGACCCGCCGTGTGGTATCCGGCTGGGTAGAACAGACCAGCCTCATTTCTTACCGAAATGTCGTAAAAGGCGACTAAGTTAAATCGACCCGCCGTGTGGTATCCGGCTGAGTAGAATAGACCACCCACAATTCTTACCGAAGTGTCGTAAAATATGACCAAGGTAAATTGACTCGCCGTGTGGTATCCGGCTGAGTAGAATAGAACACCCACATTTCTTACCGAGATGTCGTAAAAGGCGACTAAGGTAAGTTGACTCACCGTGTGGTATGGTGGTATGTGGCTGACTAGAATAAACCACCCTCTTTCTTATCGAGGTATGGCAAAAGGCGACTAAGCTTAGTTAAGGTCAGGCAGGCGGCCAGTCGTAAAATACCTAGCCAAATCATGTGACTTGGTATGTCGCTTCCAATTAAAGTGGGATAAGGACAGATGAAATGAGGGTGGTCTATTCTTTTCAGCGGGATACCACGCGGCGGTAGCCGTAGATTTATCATCGATTAAAAACATCTTTAATAGATTGTTTAATTTGTAAAGCGAGATTATAAATATATGGGACACTTACACACACGGCCGTCCGTCCGTAGTAAGTAACTTAATACTTGCGTTATGGTAGACAGACAACTTGTGACTATATACTTATATATTTTTTTAAATACGTACTTAAATACAAATATACACCCAGACTCGAAGACCAACGAATTCATTTATAGAAAATGTTGGCCCTCGGCGGGAATCGAACCCGCGACCCACGGAGCTGAAGGCAGGGTCACTACCCACTGCGCCAACGGGCCATTCAGCCAGGTTATATGATAGTAATTTATCTCCTGACGCACTACTTGCATATATTTCAGTTAATAAGTAACTCGAGTCAATGTAAAAGGGCCGCATACGTAATATCAACGGAATAAAGAGGTTTACTTTTTACACAGAAGCAGTCGACCGAAACAAGCATAGTCAAGTGTAATGCTTAAAAAGTCTATTGGTTCCGTATTCAGAAAAAATAATGATAATTCTTTTCTATTATAAGTAAGTAACGGCCTGTTACTATCCCACTGCTGAGAATAGGCCTCTTCTCTCCGTTTTTGGGAGAGAAGGATTGGAGCTAAGACCTACCACGCTGCTCCAATGCGGATTGGTAGGTTACACATATCTCCAGAATTCTAGAGATATGCAGGTTTCCTCACGATGTTTTCCTTCACCGAAAAGCGTGTGATAAATTGCAATTATCAATTAGACACATAAGTTTTAATAGAAAACTCATTGGTGTCTGCCCGGGTTTGAACCCATGATCGTCTCTAGAGATTCACACGGTCGCACCGCTAGGCCATCACAGCTTATCGCACCGCTAGGCCATCACAGCTTGTCGCACCGCTAGGCCATCACAGCTTGTCGCACCGCTAGGCCATCACAGCTTGTGAAAGAAAATATATGTATTGCTAAATGTAGAGAGTTCTATGCGACAATTCGATCTAGCTAGATTTTATTTATAAAAAGTGTCGTTTTATCCCTGTTTTCAGGCATTGAACACTGCATAATTATAAATGGAATACAAAGATAAATTTTGCTGTCATTTGTAAAGTTGTAATAGCTAAGTTTGGGACAGGCAGACTAAAGAATTGAAAATAACAAAATAACAAAAATAAGAAATTGTGTTAAGAAAACTTATAAAGAATTAGATAGGAAGAAACAAAAGACGTTAATTATACCTTCCGTGATACACCGATGTTAACTAAAAGTAAATTTAAACCCATAACACAATTGAACAAAAACATGCCAATAACATTTTTATTTATTTAATTTAAAAAGTTAGTAAATTTTTAGTCAGTATAATTATAATTCATAATTTTTTATATTTGCCTACCAATATTTGCTTTACTATAAATCGACTCACTTTGTAGGTTAGCTGGCAGACATCTCTGTCTTTGGGATAAGTTAACCTTTGTACACGTTTTTTTATTAATAATCCAACATTTTTATTATACACTAGCAGCAGCCAGCAGCTTCGCCCGCGTGAAAATTAGTGTGTCACAATTTTTTCCGGTTTTCGCAATATTTTTAGTTACTGCTCCTCTCCTATTAATCTTAGCGTGATATTATATAACTTATAGCCTTTCTCGATTAATAGACTATCTTGCATTGTAAAACACTAATATATAAATATATTATATATCACAAGAAGAAGAAAATGGCAACAGCTCAGTATAAATTGAGCGACAAATTAAGTAAAGGAACTCTAAAAAGGGAGAGGCAAGTAAGAAATACAAATAAATAGCTTCATGAATAATGCCACCGCGTATATATCGAGGTGTTTCGCCCTCTAGCGTTCATTCGCCACAGACTTAAACTATCGTTTGGGTAATGGGAGACAGTTTGTGTAGTGGCTTCATGGCTATGGAATAGGTGATAACAATTATGTGGTATATCATTTTAACGTCGCCCATTGGTCTTGTGCGATAGAGCGAAAGGCACTACGGTTGAGTGGTTCATTATTCAGTGGGATGGATTTGAATGCCGTCTTCATTTAGAGGCACTCATAAAGCCCTCTCTTTTTGAACAGAACATCTGTTCAAGAGTTGCTAAATAAATTAATGTGAATTAGTACTTTTTTACAATTTACACACACGATCGTCCATCCCCAAATTAAGTAAATTAATATTTGTTTTATGGGTTAGAGACAACTGTTAAATATAGTACCTGGATAACCAAGCCTTGCTTGTTAATTTCTAAAAGATATAAAAAAAATATTTAAAAAAATAGAAAAGGAAGAAGGCGCAGATGACATGTGGAATTCGAACCTGGGGTTTGAACATTTTCTGTCCGCCCGCTACCCATCGGCTATCGCAGCATTACGTTTAAAAACTAAAAAAATCTTTGCTTTCAATTTTGCAATTTAACATTTTTTAATGCCCAAAAACAGGGATAAAAGTTTTTTTTAAATAAAACCTACTAGACTAGATCGATTTTTCTCCCCCAAAACCCCCTTTATACCAAATTTCATGAAAATCGTTGAAGCCATTTCCGAGAGTCGGAATATAAATATATATACAAGATTAACTCATTTAAATATTAAAGGTAAATATCACAACCGCGAATCCTGGAGCTGATGGCAGAGTTACTGCCACCTGCGTCTTATTAAGATTCTTTAAAATAACCCTCTTGCTAATAAGGTGCTAAAGTGGTCATATAAGTATGTTTGTTATTCAATCAAAACATCATAGCGGAATAATCAAATCAAATAATCCTAAATTAGCCTGAATTGGTAAAGGATTTTACGTATAAATAGGTAAACTTGCATAAAATATGCTAGCCGTTCGACCATCATTAAAATTAATGTTTCCAAATTTTCATAATCCACAAATACTCTATTAATCAAGGCATTATTAATTTATACACATTTATTACTGTAGATTTCCTTGTTCCTCCAAGACTCTTATCATTAATATTGTTTAAATCTCATAATAGAAAATATTAAATGGATGCAGACTTCGCTTTCAATATTAAATAGCAGATGTCCGTGACTTCGTCAGTTTAAGGGGAAATTCTAAATTATGATATCTTATCATTTTCCAATATCCTTTATTAAATTAAATTAATTAATATTTAAAAATATAATTGATAAATGCAATTTATCGTACGTATTTTGGTGAACGAAAACATCGTAAGCTTGCATATCTTTAGAAAATTCTAGGGATATGTGTAACTTATCAAATCGCATTGGCGCAACGTAGAGAGTCAAATCCAATAAAAATAATCTTTATTCTATTAACCCCTTTCAAGCACTTTTGAATCGTCAAGGATCAATATAATTAATGAAGCTACAACTGGTTCGGAATGTTGTTCTTACCGAGAAGAACCAGAAAGAAACTCGTTGGTAAATCTTTTAAACATTTTCAATTTTACTTTATTAAACCGCAGTCCTGTATGAAGCTGAAAGGATTTTCAAATCGAGGTTGTGATCTGATAACTGATTCTTAGCTCTAATCCTTCTCTCCAAAAAACTTAGAAACGATGTATATGCCTAGCAGTAGGATAGTAAGAGGCCGTTCCTTTATTTTTCACTTTTTAAGATTATCTATGAGTACATAACATATTTTGATGGATTTTCTGAGATATTAGAAATTCACTAATCAACGTCAAAACAGCATGGTAACATTGGTTTCAAATAGAAAATAACCATTTCTTAGTAACAGTTCATAAACATACTTTAAAGGCATATAAATAGTATTAAGAATTATATTTTTAAAAGAGCAACCGCCGAGTTTCTTGCTGGCTCTTCTCGGTAGGAACCGCTTTCCGAACCAGCAGTAGAGTTGACGATTCAAAAGCATTTGTTCACAAGTTTATTTGAATAAAGAATATTTTGAACTTGAATTTAATATAAGCCTAAAGACATCAATTATCCATAAAAACCCTAAAAGAGTATAGTTATCAACTTTCTATTGAAGTAAAATATTAAACAAGTTTTGTTATACAACGCGAGAAGAGAAATGGCTCTCTGGCGCTGACACGTTTTCTCTTCAGTGCAATTTTTTGTTTGTCTCCCGTCCCTAAAGAATAACGTAGTAGGGAGGGGCCTTCCTTTGTGCTTCTTGTAATAAAATCTTGTGTGTCCGACGACTGTCCCTTGGCCCCTTTAGTGGCAGTAACTTTTCTTTCTTGTCACCGATATTTTATTCGTCTATAATTTACTGTCTATAGGCCAAGCGACGGCGGTCAAATGTAAGTAATGATCACTGCAAACACGTTTTTAAATATATTTGTGTATGTGTGTACATAATTTATTAATTAAACTTGTTAATGTTTGTAAACAAAAGTAGAATATTATTTATAAGGCGATAAAATACTCGTTCTTGTATATTAGAGTTTCCAACTTCACATGCCATAGAACTGTATACGATTATGGAAGAAATATTTAATATTAAATTTATTTATTTATTTTGAATTGGCTATACGCTAGCCCTAACGGCTTTTACAGCATCCCCGGGCCGAAAATATTTGATTAAATGTGATAGTTGCATACAGAAGCTGTTAAAGAAAAATTCTGATATGTCACTTAATTGTATATACGAACGACAGTTTTTGTCTGGTGTTTTACAAAGTTTTCAGCTATGTAATTTTATTTCTTATAATAACTTTTTATCTATTAAGATCTACAAATACAGATGATTTAAAATCTAAAATTTTGTTAATATGGCATAAAGAGGTTCAAAAAAACCGTGATAATTGCAAATATGGACAAATGTGGGTTGCATGGCCCATGCAACTCATTCATATTGGCTCGGCTAAATAAAAATACTGTATCATGCAATTACAAAAAATCATTTAATAATCAGCTATCGAATTTCTTGCGGTTAGCAGAGCAGAATTTATTTGTTTTATAACATAATACTAATCACATTTCCACCAGCAACATCAACAATCTTAGAAGAAGAAAATGTTTATGCGCCTTTCACATAACGCAAATTATTATTTTTACCTAAAAATGATTGAAAGTATAAAACAATATACCTACCTATTAAAATAACAAATATCACATCTACAAGTATATCTGTGTAAAAGATCGAAATGGATGGCCACTGAGTATACAAGCTTTAGCCTCACAGCTGATTTTCAGTGGTCTCCACATAACTAGATTTAACTAACTAACTATTTCTTTTACGATTTAGTAAATCCTATCCTACTAATATTATAAAAGCGAAAGTTTGTGAGTATGGATATATGTTTGTTACACTGTCATGGCCAATCCACTGAACTAATATCGATGAAATTTGGCACCATTATTCCTTATACGCCGGAATAACGTATAGGCTATAGAAATCATGTTAATTCGTTGGGAAGTGCCATCTATTATCGACCTATCACACGACAGCAGTCCACGAAAAGAAGTCGCAGATAAACGTGATTAACGTAAATGAAATTTAATGTATTGAGACTTACAGTATTTCGAAGATGGCCTCTTTGACTATACTAGACTTCTTTCATTAGACCCTTGTTTTGTACGTTAACCCATTATAAGGTGAAAGCTCGTCGACAATATGAAAATGAGCCTAGTTCCAAAGCCATAAGCCTGAAAATAGCGTGATCCAATTTAGCAATCACTATTTGCTCGTTCTACGTACATGTTAAGGTAAGTTTTATGGAGACATGGGTTAAGAGAATTCAAGGCTCCAAATCCTCAAATTTCAAGATAACGCAAGGTTGGGACCGAGGCTGTAATTAATTTCCACGAAACCTAAAATTTATTTTGAACCCCCGGATTAATGAAACTATATATTAACATGTTCCAGCCAGTTAGATAGTTTTAATCTTCAGCTTACGAGTCACTTATCAAGACAGGGGATAATTTTGTTGCTCGCTGTGTTTGGAACTTTAAAATAAATAGACTAAGTTTTAATCCGATCAAGTAGTGAATCTCCAAAAGTAGTAATAAAATTATTTTGCTGTTTTCCGCGATAAAGTAAAATAGAAAATATATATAATGCTAAATGTAGAGTGGACTATCCGTCACGCAAAACACATGCAGAAACCTCCACCACTGCCACCAAAGAACACAAAAACTACATACGTTAACTCAACTCAACAATCGTTTCGCCCCACAACCGAAGCATTATCAGGAGATTATCAAGAGTAATAGCCAAATAACGTGCCAACATGTATTTAACATGTTGTGCCGACCCCACTTAGAGGGGAAGGAGGATGATCAGATGAACTACACGCAGTCGTCGAGCCACAAAGTAAGTAACTAAATTCTTGTGTTATGGGTGACAGACAACTAGTAAATATACTAAAATACTTATATAATTTCATTACATAATTAAACAATAAATACAGTCCTACTACTACTAACAAATTGTTTTTTAAAAAATGTTGACTTACGGGATCGAACCCGTGACACGCGAAGCTAAAGGCAGGTTCATTATCAACGGGCCATGCAAATGATACATTATAAAAGTACGCATCAAAAAATGGAAATATAATGATATTGATAGAATTCAATATACAGGAAAATATATCCTTTTTTCATAATAATGGAATATTACAATCCTATCTTTAATATTAACCTTTGATATTAATACCTTTGATCTTTTCCCTCTCTTTGAATTAATGTTGTGTAATTGAGGATGGGGCGTTATAAATAGTCGGCTATTTCCGCATTCTTTGAAGGCTTAGGGGTGCCATATATTAGTTATCTATGGTGATTATCGGTCCATAATCACCATACTAGGCAGGCTTATATTATACCATTAACTGATAGTACTGTCTATTCAAATTTCGCTCTTAAATAAACATATTATTAGTAATGTATTATTATTGTTGTCGAAAACGAAAGTACTCAAATATCACCTCTTTAGTTTTTAATACCGGATATACTGGCAACGCAATAATCACGTGACAAATGGGACAATAGGGGCTCGTTTGTAACTGCTATAAATAGCTGAGCTTGCCATGGCGAAGCCAGTCTTGGTGCAAAACGCGACTCATACGTTTAATAGACGCTTATGCGGTTAGATTGTTTCATCACTTTGAATCTCGCTGTAAAGTTTGACTTGTACTATTATTAAACACCTACGTATTTGTTACAAGAAGTCTTGGTTAAAGCTAGTGTTTATGGGCTTGAAGTTAATCTTACGATTTCTAATAATACCTAAGGAAATTAAGATTTCTAATACTAGTAAAGATAAACATGTGACTTCGTCTCTCATTTTGGGGAAAAAAGCTGAGTCTTAGAAATGTAGGCTCACAATGTTTATCTTCACTGAAAAGCGGACGATAAATTGTAATCATCACTTTGGCGTGAAATTTTCATATTCGATTCATTGGTACCTGCCCTGGGGTGTGAACCCACGACCTCCTTGTTAGTAGCATTCTGTCACGCGATTCGGCTATAACCGTTTTATTTACACACAAGTTTATTAAAAAGAAAGTTCAAAGTTTTCACTCGCGCTTGAGAAACGTGAGATGTCAATAGGCTATCACTTTTTTAACGTAACGTAACTGTTACTATCCTGCTGGGCTGTTATTGCTGGCCATATGCCTCCTCTCTTTGTTTTTGGAAAGAAGGATTGGAGCTAAAACCTACCAGACTGCTCCAAATATGCCTCCTCTCTTTGTTTTTGGAGAGAAGGATTCAAGCTAAGACGCCACGCTGCTCCAATGCGGATTGGTAGGTAACACATATCACTAGTATTCTATAGAGATATGCAGATTTCCAATGTTTTCCTTCACCGAAAAGCGTGTGATAAATTGCAATTATCAATTAGACACATAAGTTTTAGTAGAAAAACTCATTGGTGCTTGCCCCTTAAACCCAAGATCGTCAATATATAGTCGAACGGTTTCACTGCTGGAATTTAACAGCTATAACTTTTTAAAGCTTTTATTTAACTTACATTGTTGTATTAGAAGGTGGAATCTTGCTAAATAATTCGACCAACTTCCCGGTGTCCGATTGAGTTGAAATTTTAAATGCTGCTCCAGTCACCGATGACAATGTATATTGATGATAAGCATATCTTAATGCTGTTGCCAGAATTTGTCCAGACGAGGGAACTCCTTGATGATTGTCGGAACAGGAAATATACTTAAAAGCTTATGTTAAAAGTTTTTAATAAACTTCTTTAAATATAGATGCATGTTTTCCGTCAATTAGCTGGAGTGCCTTAAAATTTAACTTTACTTTTAATCTAAATAAATAAATAAATAAATAAATAAATAAGGCGCTGGCTTTGGTGTAACTAAGAATATCAGATTACCGCCTTCAGTAATTGTTATTTTCTTTCGATCCGTTGGGTTTTAAGGAAATTTAATTAAGTTAGTGCCAGTTCAATTTCTTATCATCTAGAAAATCTAGAGTGTCGACGATAAAGCCGCTCGCGGTCTGCGGCGGGGCTCGCTAATAAACATTGGACTTATGGACAGTTTAGATACCAACCTTTTTAATTTACCGAAATAGTTCAGCATTTTCTATTTTATTATAGTTCTTTATGCAATTATTTTGTGAGGGTTTTTTTATTTATCAATTCTAGATTTATTTAAAAAGCTGTGATGGCCCAGCGGTAACACCGTTCGACTCTTTCGAGGAGGTCGCGGGTTCAAATCCGGGCAGACACCAATGAGTTTTTCTGTTAAAAACTTATGTGTCTAATTGATAATTTCAATTTATCACACGCTTTTCGGTGAAGGAAACATCGTGAGGAAACCTGCATATCTCTAGAGAATTCTGGAGATATGTGTAACCTACCAATCCGCACTGGAGCAGCGTGGTAGGTCTTAGCTCCAAACCTTCTCTCCAAAAACGGAGAGAAGAGGCCTATTCTCAGCAGTGGGATAGTAAACAGGCCGCTACTTACTAGATTTAGGATTTATTAATACTAGAGTAGTGTCCACAGCAGAACGGCGCATAAAGAGCATGAACAAGAACCCCGGATGAACTTGAAATTAGGCGGGGTCGCCCGATTAAAATTCAAATAATTTTTATTCAAATAAACTTGTAAACAAGTGCTTTTGAATCATCAAATCTACTGCGGGTTTGGAAAGTTGCTGGTTTGTCGTTTTCAAAATACAATTCTTATAACTAGTTACATTTAGTCATTACTGTCTCGTACAGGGTCGAAGAGTCCTCGTCCACGTATTCTTATATTATATCTAAGTAATCCTGAACAGTATAGTAAGTACGCTTTCTGTATTAGCCTCTCTTTACAGATATAATAATAAGACGTGAGTTTCTATTCATTAAATGACTCAAGATAGTTTAAATACAAAAAATCTTACTATTAAATTGGGTTTGCTACGTTGTTCATAATGTTTTCTTAGCATTAAACATGTTTTAACGAAACTCAATTAACTTAGCGCCTAGTTGAATCTATTATCGTATAAAATTTTGCAAGGTATTAAGGATAAAATTTGAAAGGCGGTTTTGCGTGGGTCGATTTGGTAACGCCTGTGGCCTAAAATAATTTAGATCCATATAAATATTTGTACCTAGGTGACCGCGTATTGCTTGGTAATTATTTTTAGATTATAAAAGAAGTGCAAATAAAAAAAAGAAAAAACGCCGCTGACGTTTGGGATTCGAACCCCGGTTGGAGCTTTTTGGGTCCGCACGTTACCATTACGCTATCACAGCATTAAGTTTGACAGCCAAAAATATCATTTGCATTAAATTCTAATTTTTAGCATTATTTTCAATGCCCGAAAAGAAGGTAAAAAAACGTATTTTTTTTTAAAAACAAAACGAAGCTAGATCGATTAACTCCAAAAGCCAACATGCTGAATTTCATGAAATCGTTGGGGCCGTTTCCGGGATTCCGAAATCAGAGATATGTATTAGATTAACTCATTTAAATATTAAAGATAAAAACAAACCCCTTCTGTCTGTCTCACTATTACGTTCACTCTGCTAACGTGCTGAAGCGATACTGATGAAATTTTGTACAATTGAACCTTAACTCAATATATAACCCAGTATGGGTTTACACAAAGTAGACTTTTTGAGAAGTCGAATAATAATTGCAATAATAAAATAATAATTGCAATAATCTATACTTATAATAAATCTGTAGAAAGGTCAATTCTGTAACTGGAATATATTTCCAAAATAACTATCAGGGGGTGATTAGGGATCGATACTGATGCCAAAAATGCAATCAGTAAAATTTTTGTCTGTCTGTCTGTCTGTCTGTCTGTCTGTCTGTCTGTATAACCGTTATAGAAACAAAAACTACTCGACGGATTTTAACGAAACTCGGTACAATTTTTTTTCATACTCCTGGGCTGGTTATAGTATACTTTTCATCACGCTGCAATCAATAGGAGCAGAGCAGTGAAGGGAAATGTTGGGAAAACGGGAGAAGTTACCCCATTTTTTAAGCTTCCGTCGCGTGTGCAACCTTGATGGTTAAAGCTACACAGAAATCATGTATGACGGAAATGTTCTCCTTAAAATTATATAAAAACTATCCCACGACAGCATATGTCTATCTTTTATTGTTGACTCACAATAACACGTGTAACTCCCGATAGCTTAGCAGTTCGAAGCTTTCTGGTTATATTTGTCTACTCCTACATTTATATCACTCTCAGTCATCCCTAAATAAAAAAGTGAATAGTATTAACCATCATCTTCCTGCCCTTATCCAACTCTAAGTGGGGTCGGCACAACATGTTATAAACATGCTGTCACATGATTTGGCTGCGTTTTTACGACCGGCCACCCGCCTGACGTCAACTTACCTCTGTCGTATTTTACGACACCTCGGTAAGAAAGAGGGTGGTCTATTCTACTAAACCGGATACCACACGGTGGGTCAACTTACCTTAGTCGCCTTTTACGACACCTCGGTAAGAAATGAGGGTGGTCTATTCTACTCAGCCGGATACCACACGGCGGGTCGACTTACCTTAGTCGCCTTTTACGACACCTCGGTAAGAAATGAGGGTGGTACTATTCTATTCAGCCGGATACCACACGGCGTAGTGAATAGTATTAACCATTGTATAAAAAAAGAATCATTGAAATCGGTATAGAAACACCAAAGTTATACATGAAATACGCTAATAATAAGCCATCGCGCGTGAATACTGAATCATGCTATAAGGATTATCACTACATAGTATAAAACAAAGTCACATTCTTTGTTTGTCCCTTATATCCCCGATTTTGATGCGGTTTTTTTAATAGATAGAGTGATTCAAGGGGAAGGTTTATATGTATAATAACATTCAATATGGAGTAGAAAAATACTGTAATTTTTGAGGTTTTAGATATTAGATATAGCAGGAAATCTTCTTGGTATAGGGAGAGGGGAATTGTTTTTCTTCAAATTTAACGCGTGCGGGCCACGGGCAGTAATGAATAATTAAATTAAAACTACTGGATCGATTTTAATCATTTTTTTCACTGGGTCACATAGGCTATATATTTGATACCCGTGCGAAGCAGGGTAGGCCGCTAGTAAAATAATAATTGCATAGTAATTGCAATTCAACCCCGGGAGATTAGATCCGATTTTTGTAAAATTGCTGGTGCTATTAATGCAAATTAATTAATAAATTAAATATCCCTTAAGTACATAAGTTAAAAGGTTATTTTTAAACCTTCTCCCCTATGTATTATTACACCGGTCTTAAATCCGCAAGTTATTTTAACATTAATATTATTTTTATTATCGTTATTTTATTAATGAATGCAGATATAACAAACTTTCTAAATTTCTAAGTCGCCATCTTGTATTAGCACACATGATTCTTATCTAATCTAATACTTTGTTTATCTGTTGTCACTGATTTATTGTCTGTGATTTTTATATATTTAGGCATTAGGCATAGGTTAAAGGATTATATTTTTATTGGGAACTGATAAATTTATTTATTTCATTTTCCAGCTTTATCGTTGTATTAAATCTTGTTTTAGATAAACGCGAAAGGTAAATTGAGGCAGTGCGAATTGGTTCGTGAAAATAAAAATCCAATGATTGGATTGGATGAGGAGAGTTTTTAAGCAGCAGAATTAAAACTGTTATACATTTTTATATAACAGTTTTAATTCTGCTGCTTAAAAAAACTCTCTTCTTTCCCATTAGAGAAGGACTTTAAATGTAATCCAAAGCGAATAGGAAAGGTACACATATTCCATTTAATTTGTATTTTGCGCTTAATATATAGTAATTTTTGTTTATTTTGGTAGTCATCATTCTCTTGCCTCTATCCCACTCTAAGTGGGGTCAGCACAACATGTTAACCACCTTGTAATGGGATTGGGCTACGTATTTTCCCAACCGGCGCCTGACTGACATCAACTTACCAAAGTTGCCTTTTCGAGTCGACACCTCGCTTAGAAATGAGGACGGTCTATTCTACTCAACCGGATACCACACTCGCTTAGAAATGAAAGCATTCTATTCTACTCAACCGGATACCACACGGCGGATCGACTTACCTCAGTCGCCTTTTATAACACCTCGGTAAGACATGAGAGCGTCCTATTCTACTTAATCGGATACCACACAGGGGGTCGACTTACATTAGTCGCCCTTTAATTTAATTTCACCAAGGTTTTTTTTAATTTTCTAATATCCCGCTTAGTACTTAATTTTTACTGTAGGAACCTTTTACTGGCAATAAAACAACAATCAAAATTTGCAAAATTGTTCCATCCGTTAACGCTTGATGACTTAGACCAATTTCTTAACTCCAACTTAGACATTCATTCTTATATCATATAGATTCATTAATAATTAAAAGTCTATGGAGATCATAAATGACAAATTTGTTAGTAATGTATAAAACTTCTTTCAAAGTCTCAAAATAATATCGTTTCTTATTACGTTATTCGAACCCTCGATTCCCACTTGAGTTTATCGCGATTGCAAGTTACGGCCTTCTTAAGAGCTCTCTAAAAAATCAGCATTTTTTAATTTATTGCTCTTTCTTGCTTCAGTGCTAAGTTTATCGTCGCTCGATTTCATCGATCCGCTAAAAACAAACAGAGTGAAAGATATAGAGAAAATAGAAAAAGAGATAGAAAGTAGAAAGGGGTAGAAAGGGGTAGAAAGAAGAGAGAACGAAGCTGGAAAATAAGTAGGCAGAGTGAAAAGGGGATTTCCTTTATGATATGTTATTTTATATATTAAACTAAGAGTGAGGACTTATCATGCAAGATGTAAGAATTTTTACTGTCAAGAAATAAATTTTATTATTATATAATTATTTTTAATATTTTATTATAAGTTTTTGTTGAGTATCATTAAACTGTTGTTTTAATATGTCTTTATTGGTTCTGTAAACTTGTAACACATAGTACATAGTAGTTGTTGACTGGCCCGTTGGCGCTGTGGGTAGTGACCCTGCCTTCAGCTCCGCGGGTCGCGGGTTCGATTCCCGCCGAGGGCCAATATTTTCTATAAAATGAATTTGTTGGGCTTTGAGCCTGGGTGTATATTTGTATTTAAGTATGTATTTAAAAAATATATAAGAATATATTCACCAGTTGTCTGTCTACTATAACACAAGTATTAAGTTACTTACTTTGAAGACGGGACGACCGTGTGTGTAGGTTATATATATTTATTTATTTATTATTTACATTAAATTAGTTCACGGCCTTGGTCCTCCAAAGAAATAGCGATGTAAAAGTTATTATAGAATTATTTTGCTATAATTGGATTCGGACAAAACGATCGTTGAGATTGTCGTAGTGAATGTGTGTAGTGCTTGTGTAGTGTGCTGTTAGTGGTAGTTTTGTGATATATGCGGTACCTAATCCTGCATGTATAGGAGCGGTTTTGCTTCCTAAACTTAGTATTACTTGAATTTTCTTAGCAAATGCGGATTATAGCAAAATAATTATGTCAAACTTTTGTACTATAGTAGTACAAAGTAGCGCCAACTTCTATAAATTTAATAAAACAAATATCAATTATGACTAAAAGAATTGTTATTGTCTTACAATTTCAATGCTTTAAACTACGCCTTCTTCTTTAGTAATTTTTGCAGCACATTGTCTAACTGAAAATTTTAAACTGATACTCACAACTAAAACCCGAACAATCAGCTTTTCAATTTACCTCAAGAAAGCTGCTTGAGATCGACAAATTTCCTTTATCTTAATTTTAAATAGACTTATTATCCATCCCAACTTAATTTGAATCACCCACACTTGAGAAGCTATTTCCTACCGGAGACGGAAGTCGCGAGATTGCTCAACTTATATAATAATTACGTCCGACGCTAAAAGTGACTTTAACTTATCCTCCTTAGTTGATAGAAAGTTTAGAATTTCAAGATGAAACAATAATATTATATTAAGTGTTGACTATAAGTCACTTTATAGTTTTATCAAAGAGAAACATTACACGCTTCATAAATATAGGCGTCAGAATTTTATTAAAAGCTTTTATTTAACATGCAATTGTTGAGAAATTGTTGAGAGGTGTCATAGATTGTCCATTCCTATTAAAGCAAATGAACTTAGCAATACCAAATCCACAACCTCTCAAAGCGACAACCTGCTCAAATAAATAAATAAATATAAATAAATATATGGGACACTTACACACACGGTCATCCGTCCCCAAAGTAAGTAACTTAATACTTGTGTTATGGTAGACAGACAACTGGTGAATATATACTTATATATTTTTTAAATACATACTTAAATACAAATATACACCCAGGCTCAAAGACCGACAAATTCATTTTTTTTAAAGAAAATGTTGGTCCTCGGCGGGAATCGAACCCGCGACCCGTGGAGCCGCAGGCAGGGTCACTACCCACTGCTCCAACGAGCCAGTCGGAAGTTGTTTGCGGAATGGCCTTCAAGACAAATCTAGGACAAAACTTTCCTTTAAATAGACTTATGCGTCAATATAATAAGTTATTTAAAGGTATTATGTTATAGATAATGTACGATTCCGAAAAAATGTTTAGAAAATTCCTTCTAAAACTTTTAACTGAAACCTAGTTTACATAATTTATGTTATTGTCATCATTTTTGCTATTTGCTATTTATATTCTTCTTTTAGGTACTTTTACTACCTTGATATGGATGTGTTGTCATTATTGTAAATGTTGTAGCCACCTTCAATCAATATAGCATTTAGTTTCTGTTTTTTAATGTATCATGTATGTTTTGAAGAAGTATTTCATGTAAGTATATATTTTTAATAGCCTAATAAAATAAAATAAAAAAAGTAATGTGTGAAAGATATAAAAAATAATTGAAAAAAATGCAAATGAAAAAAAATGAATAAATAGCTGGACAGGTGGGGCTCGAACCTAGGTATTTTCACCTCTTTACAACGAGTTTCAAATGAGCTACCAGGACTTTACATTTGCTTCGTTGGTAATTGTCTTTTCAATTCAACGTAAATTTTAGCATTTTCCCGAAAACAGGGATAAAAAGACATTTATTTTAAATGAAACCTAGCTAGATCTAATTTTCCCCCCCAAAACCTAAAGTGCCATATATTTATTTATTTTATTTATACATAAAAGATTAACTCATTTAAATATTAAAGATAAAAAATAGTGACAAGCAGCTTATTTCAAAATACATAAAAATAGTACTTTCTTGGATCCTTGGATATTTTAAGTGCTTATTAATAAAGAAAAAAATATTTTACTATTTTATTTCAGTGGTTCATTTTTATTATATACATATAGCTAATAATTTTTTACAATTTTGTGGCTGTTTGTATTATTTGTTTACACGTTTTTGTTTACTACAATTAACAATTTGCCATTATTTTTCTGCAGTTCTAATAATAATGGTAATAATCGTTTATTCCTTGAAATAAGGTACATTACATAGACAATGATAACCGCTTCCCTTATTTTCCAAAAAAATGCTAAAATGCTATGTTAAAATTATAGACATAAAAGTTAAAAATTAAAATCGTTTTTTAAAATTAATACAAAGAGGCATTTAAAATTAATACAATTTTAAGAGGCATTAATAGGCAAACAAAAAAATTATTAAACCTTGCTTATCCACAATTTGTGTACCGTGTCACACTAATGGAGACACTTGTCAAAAGTCGCAAGTTAGCTGCAACTTCCTGGCTGCAGGTTGACGGTAACTTCAGAGCTTGGACAGTGAACAAACTTCATCTATAAAGACTTTAACCGTATTCCTTGGTAGCCTAGCGGTTAGTATCTTTGGAGTATTAATTAACAGTTATGAACTTTTATGGTCCACCCGTTACCATTAGGCTATCACAACTTTACATTTGACAGCTCTAATATCATTCAAATTCAAAATATTCTTCATTCAAATAAACTTGTAAACAATTGCTTTTGAATCATCAACTCTACTGCTGGTTCGAAAAGCTGTTCCTACCGAAAAGAGCCAGCAAGAAACTCGGCGGTTGCTGTTTTAAAAATATAATTCTTATTACTAGTTACATTTAGTAATTACTGTCTTGTACAGGGTCTAAGCGAACTATATCCATTTCCACATTTTAGCATTTTTTTATGCCCGAAAACAGGTGTAAAATGAGATTATTTAAAATTAAACTTAGCTAGCGAGATTCACATATAAAATTTATGTATATATACATACATATATACTATTAACTCGTTTATATATTAAAGATAACAAGATTTAAATACAGACACACATACAGAATGGTACCGACGATACGACGTTAAAAGTACCCACTGATCACTTAAACGTATAAGATAACTTTGGCATAATTCAATCTTCGTAAATATCGTTTTAAAAAAATATAAATATAATTTAATCGAATAAAATAAATATAATTTAATTTAGACTTGGCTAACAAGTAATGGTTGACTGACCTGGCGTGGCGTACTTGTTCAGAAACGGGATAAAACAACATTATAGTTGTCTCCCGCGCACTTTTATCTAGTCTCTCGATCAAGGCTATGCATTACATACGAAATGGAATGTTTTGGAGTACGGTTATTAACCCTTCTATATCATGTATATTTTATTCGATACGTAAAATAATTCCCGTAGCTAAATTACTTCACTAAATTAACTGATTCTTTATGTAGGTTGCTAAGTTATGTTACTCGGATATAAATATCTCGGCTGCATAGGGGATATATCGACAAAAATACTTTATTCAGAGCCGTGATAGCCGAGTGGTGAGACCGTGCGATGCTTTCGACAAGGCCACCGTTTCAAACAACGGGCAGAAATCAATTAACAATTCCGTTAACACTAATATTTCCGATTAATATTTGCAATTTATCACATGCAATTAAGCCATTAGACGATGCAGAGCTGTAATAGCGATGAGACCGTGGGACTATTTCGAGGAGTCACGAGTTCAAACCCCGGGCACCAATGAGTATTTCTGTTAAAAACTTATATGTCCAATTGATAATTGCAATTTATCACACGTTTTTCAGTGAAGGAAAACATCGTGATCATGTCTTGGCTCCAAAGCTTCTCTCCAAGATCCCAACGTGACGAAACCTGTACATCTTAGTCAATCCTGGGTATAAACGTGACCAATTGGAGCATGGTGGTGGGTTTTAGCCACGCCTTTCCTTCCAAAAATGGAGAGCATCCTATGCCCAGCAGTGGGATAGTAACACGCCGTTACTTTTTAAAGCAAACCCTGATCAATCTTAGTCTAAAAACTTACGAAGTCACGTATATACAAAGTTTATTGGATCCATCAAGTGTCAGCTATGCAACAAAGTATCTACGCTTGTTTAAACTTTTTTCAATTTGGCTCCTTAACCGAAACTCAATTATATACCAACAACCAATCGAAAACGAATCTTATTACCTAATGTTAAGAAACATATTGGTATGCCCTTAACATTTTCATAACTTCGATGTTAGCAGCGAAAACGTGTCTGACATAAAATAAGACATGTCGTGTATCAAGGTAACTTATTATAGAAATATTGTGTTCCTCATTCAATTTAATACGTTGAAAAGTATTAAATTGTTTTAAAATAAACTTCGAACTTCAAAATTAGCTCTGCAAGCGGTTTTGCCGCGTCGAAAACAGTGTGTCCAAAAGTTTTTGTCGAATTACAATTTTGTACAAAAAATTAGTTGTTGTGAGATAACCATAAGGGATATAGATACGCTATTGCATACGTAAAATATACGTATATATAAATAAATAAAATCAGACATATAAAAATATTCCCGTTCTTTCTGTATATGATCTGTATGTAACATCGATATATAAATCTGGGCTCAAAACTGACCCTGAAAACTATCGCCCAATCTCTGTGCTGCCGATTATATCAAAACTTTTAGAAAAAAATAATACATAAGCGTCTTTTAAACTATTTGAACTCTTTTAATAATATATCCGAACGCCAATATGGATTTAAAGCTAAAAACAATACTACTGCAGCTACTGTTGACCTCACAACAAAAATTAGGGAGAACATAGATAAGAAAAAAATTGTGGTAAGGGGTTTTTATTGATTTAAAAAAGGCATTTAATACAGTAAGTCATACATTGCTATTGGAAAAGCTAGAAAATATTGGTATCAAAGACAATGCCCTTAAGTTATTCAAATCTTACCGCAATAACGTCATCAAAATCTGTTGCGTAGTTTTAAAGATTTAAGCATACTTAGGGATATAGGGACATAGGGACAGACACAGAAAGCGACTTTGTTTTATAATATGTAGTGATTCACAATTACTATATTTATATTTAAAATTTCAAATAAATACACTGTTTATTTAAATATTTCCACGCAAAGACGCAGCCACAGCTAGTTACCTAATATTTCTTATCAACATTTTTGTAACTACTTCTGTAATGTTAATTCAAGTTTGTGATTAAAATAACATGTAACAGTTGCGCATTTTAATTATCGTTCACTACGCGGTATGTTACACGAAAATCGCGATATCGTCTTGTAACGTTATGTATAAAAAACTTACCTAAATTAACATAATAAGAACTAACTCCTGGAAAAGATAAAACTACGTTATCGAAGCTAGTGTATTCTTAATGTTAAAAACGATAATGATAATAGAAGCTTTTAACAAAAAGATTAGCATTTTACTAGACAGAAGTATTTTAAAACCAAGATAGGCTATTTTGTCATTTTGGCAACGGAAATATTTGTGTAAATTTTTTTTGTAACAATTTAAATTTTTGAGTAATAATCATCATTCTCATAATTCTTTTGCCCATATCCCACTGTAAGTGTGGTCGGCACAACATGTTGTAACATGATTTGGATACGTTTTTACTACATGTCTGGCGTCAACTTACCTTTGTCGCCTTTTACGACATCTCGAGAAGAAATGAGGGTGGTCTATTCTACTCAGCCAAAAACCACACGGCGGGTCAACGTACCTTAGTCACCTTTTACTACGCCTCGGCAAGAAATAAGGGTGGTATATTCTACTCAGCCGGATGCTACACTGCGGGTTAACTTATATTAGTCGTGTAACCCACCGTGTGGTATCCGGTTAAGTAGAATAGACCACTCTCTTTCTTTCCGAGGTATGTAAAATACGACTAAGGTAAGTTGACGTCATGCAGGCGGCCAGTCCTAAAATACGTAGCCAAATCATGTGACAACATGTTATAAACATGTTGCGCCGACCCCACTTAAAGTGGGATAAGGGCACGAGGATGAACATTATAATGTTGATAACAGAATATTAATATATAATAATAAATATATATTTATATTATTACACTTACACACGCGGTCGTCTGCCCCAAAGTAAGTAACTTAATACTTGTGTTATGGTAGACAGACAACTGGTGAATATATACTTATATAATTTTAAATGCATACTTAAATACAAATATACACCCACGCTCAAAGACCAACAAATTTATTTATAGAAAATGTTGGCCCTCTGCGGGAATCGAACCCGCGACCCGCGGAGCCGAAGGCAGGGTCACTACCCACTGCGCCAACGGGCCAGTCATAGTCATTAATTTCGAAATACAACCCTTACATATTATGAAAAGATACGCCGTGTGGTATCCGGCTGAATAGAATAGTACCACCCTCATTTCTTACCGAGGTGTCGTAAAAGGCGACTAAGGTAAGTCGACCCGCCGTGTGGTATCCGGCTGAGTAGAATAGTACCACCCTCATTTCTTACCGAGGTGTCGTAAAAGGCGACTAAGGTAAGTTGACCCACCGTGTGGTATCCGGTTTAGTAGAATAGACCACCCTCCTTCTTACCGAGGTGTCGTAAAATACGACTGAGGTGAGTTGACGTCAGGCAGGCGGCCGGTCGTAAAAACGCAGCCAAATCATGTTACAGCATGTTTATAACATGTTGTGCCGACCCCACTTAGAGTGGGATAAGGGCAGGAGGATATATATATACATATTATGAAAAGATAATACCAGCATTCAATAAGCCCAAAATAGAATTAACGTAACGGAAAATATACATCATCAAACAACGATACGGTTTTATCGTGGTATTACGCAAAACATTGTGCACGAAAATTGAGGAGCAGTCGTGCAAAATATCTGCGCGATAGGGAATTTAGATCACTATAATTTACCCGCGCTTTACACTATTGTCATGTAGGGAAGCCTATTAAAAACTTTTTTAAATTTCTATTATAATAGCCAAAAGTAATAAATTTATTTTGCATATAACAAATAACTAAAACCTAGTTTACATAATTTGTTTTATTGTCACCAGTTTTTGCTTTTTATTTTTAAATTCTTCTTTTGCTTTCTCTACCTTGATATGAAGGTTTGTTATTATTGTAAACGTTGAAGCCATCTTTAATTAAAATAGCATTTAGTTTCTATTTTTTATGTATCATGTATCTTTTGAACACGTCATCATCATCCTCCTGCCCTTATCCCACTCTAAGTGGGGTCGACACAACATGTTATAAACATACTGTCACATGATTTGGCTGCGTTTTTACGACCGGCCGCCTGCCTGACGCCAACTTACTTTAGTCGTATTTTACGACACCTCGGTAAGAAAGAGGGTGGTCTATTCTACTAAACCGGATACCACACGGTGGGTCAACTTACCTTAGTCGCCTTTTACGACACCTTGGTAAGAAAAGAGGGTGGTACTATTCTATTCAGCCGAATACCACACGGCGTCTTTAATCCGCGAAAAGTAAATCTTCTATCTATCTATCTATTCTATCTATATCTATCTTCTTCTATCTATCTTCTTCTATCTATTCTATCTTCTTCTATCTTCTTCTATCTATTCTATCTTCTTCTATACATATAATAAAATCGTTGAGATTAAGAACTCTTCCTCTTTGCGATTGAGAACCTCTTTGCGTTTGTTCCCGCTAATCTCAAAAACAGCTGATCCGATTTAGACGGGGTTTTCGCTTATATGTAGTAGAAAGCCTCACTTAACATATAGGGTATGTATTATTTCAATAGGTCAGCGAATAATAAAGATATGACAATTTTACAACATGTTTTTTAATACGACCTCCTTCATTGAGTTGGTCATTAATATGAAAAAATATTGTGGCCGTCATATTGTGGCCGTCATTATGTGTCATTGAATTGTTGCGAAAGAGTAAATGGGTTGAATTTGGGAAAATTGCTTTGTATTTATTGAATAAGAATAAAGGAGCAATATCGTTGTTAATTATATACAGAAGGGGACATCCCCTTCTGTATATAAACCTAAAGTCACAAATAGAGTGGACAAAAGGAATATCTGGAAATTTTAAGAGTTCAGAGGAAAGACAAATGACGATCAATATCTTGAGACGACGCGGAGAGTGCGAATTTCGTATAGTTTGAGAGATAGTTGCGATATGCGATGCTATGGAATAAAAAATGGAGTTTTTATTGGAGAGGTTAATGATGGTAATTGGTATTTAGTTTATTAACTCTGTAAGATCAACATGACGATGTGCTATGTGAGGCCTTAGACGCGCCCGTGACTTTTGTTCGATGGGATTGTCTGCTAGAATGACGATTGTTCTCTGGATCTTTCCAGTTGTAACGATTGTTTCCTAGACTGTGGACATCTGCAACGACTGTCAGCTAGGCTCCGCCTGGAAGTGGTGATTGTTCTTTGAGCGTTATCATTTGCGAGTCTGCTTACGTGTGTATCTGCTGAGTTGGTTGCCACTAATTGAGCTGTGTTATGCCATGACAGTGATTGAGGGTGAGCTTAAGGTGCGAAATGCTTACAGTGCAAAAAGCTTAAGGAGTTGAGCTTAAAGAGTTGGGCATAAAGCTTGACCTTAAAGAGTTGAGCATAAAGCGTGAGCGTAGTCCTGTCATGTCATGGCATGTGCGGTGTTCTTTTACAGATTAAAAGAGCAAGTATTGAGTTTCTTGCCGATTCTTCTCAGAACAATCAGCATTCCGAATCGGTGGTAGATTTATTCCCAGAAGTCAGCTTATGAGATTTGCGGGGTCGAAAATGTTGTCAAGATGGTCGACTGTTACAACATGTTTTTAATACAACTTCCTTCATAGAGTTGGTCATTATTATGAAAAAGCATGTCATGCAAGGCTGTCATATTTTATTTGTCATTGGGTTTTTGAGAAAGAGTAAATGGGTTGATTTTGGGAAAACTGCTTTTTATTTATTGAATAAGTATAAAGAAGAAATATCGTCGTCTTTTATATTATACTTATATATTTTTTAAATATATCATCATCATCAATCATCATCAATCAATATACATATAATAAAATCATAGAGCTGCCAAATCTGTACATTTGATATTTTTTAGAAAAAAATTGTCGTCTCAAAACACGCTTCTAAACATGAAACAATAGTTTTTGAAATTTTTGTCTGTTTGTCTGTTTGTCTGTGCGTTTGTTCCCGCTAATCTCAGAAACCGCTGTTCCGATTTGGAGGCGGTTTTCACTAATATGCAGTAGAAAGCCTCGCTTAAGATTTTATGCTGTCGCAGACTTTTATATTTTTATTTTGAACTGTTAGAGAGGAACAATCTTAGCGTCATATTATATAGGCTATAGCCTTCCTTGATAAATGGACCATCTTACACTCAAAGAATTTTTCAATTCGGCACAGTAGTTCCTGAGATTAGCGCGTTCAAACAAAACAAACTCTTCAGCTTTATATATTAGTATAGATTTTTTCTATTGAATGAAGTCCGTTATTTAGCTGTTAAGTTTATTGTAAGCAGACAGACAGCTGCGGGGACATTGTTGTTTCATAATATGGAGTGGTTCTAAATTGTTAATCTATCGTTATCCTTACTAATATTACAAAATGCAAAAGTCTGTCTCAGTATGTCTGTCTGTCTGTCTGTATGTCCCTGTCTGTATCCCCTGAAACAGTATCGATGAAATTTGGCACATTATTCCTTATGCACTGTGGTAACATATAGGCTATAGAAATTCTTTTAATTCAACAGGAAATAAATAGGATGACATTTAAAACGCCATCTGTAATAAAACTATGAATTTTTTTATTCACGATATGTCAAAATCAAGTCAAATCTGAATTTACAAAAGTGTTTAGATTCCAATTTTTTCGGTTTACGTCTAAACGGAAGTCTTCTTAGAATAGTAGTCTATGGCAACAAGTAAAAAATGACTAATAATTGACATGTATTTTTTACTTTTAACACCATTTTTAATATTTGAAAAGTCATTACAGTTCATAACGAGACGTTAATATATTTTCAGATAATTATTTTAAAACATTATGTTCACAAAAACATAATTTAAAAATGTTGTAATAATATATTTTTTTCGTATTTATACTAAAAACTTGGAATCCAGCGCTGAACCTATATAGGTAATTAAAAAAAACAGATTGACAATACATACGTAACATATAAATGTTATTATTAAAGTTTTCTTGCACGTTATTAGTTTATAATATTTATAATGATATTTAATACCTGAAAAAAATTAAGAATTTTTTGATGTACATATATGGAGTTTATTGTAACAGATAAGCCCAATCTAGGAAGTATCCTTTTAATATTTGTTTCATGTACGGATTATTTACTAAAATAATAAAATTATGCTCTTGATTAAACTATAAATCTCTCTGACTATTCTGATTATTCTATAGAGATATTTGCAGTTGGAGAGTGACAGAAGCTACTGGTAATTCCAAGACTACAGTCCCCGCGAACGAAGTTGCGGGTAAAAGCTAGTATACAATATATTCAAATTCAAAATATTCTTTATAGTTACATTTAGTCATTACTGTCTTCCGCCGTGTGGTATCCGGCTGAATAGAATAGTATCACCGTCATTTCTTCCAAAAGTATTATTTTCCTACAAAAGTATTATTTTCATTTTTTTAAAGTTATTTTTTTAATTTGTAAAATATTACCTAGCAAGGCACGGTCAACCAGGTATATTCAAATTCAAAAAATATTCTTTATTCAAATAAACTTGTAAACAAGTGCTTTTGAATCGTCAACTCTACTGCTGGTTCGGAAAGCTGTTCCTACCGAGAAGAGCCAGCAAGAAACTCGGCGGTTGCTCTTTTAAAAAATATAATTCTTAATATTATTTACATTAAGTCGTTACTGTCTTGTACAGGTTCAAAGAGAGCTATATCCACACATTCTTATCTTCCAAATAATCCTCAAGAGTATAGTAGGCTTTCTGTATCAGCCTCTTTTTAACAGTGTTTTTAAACTGCTGTAATGGCAGTG
This sequence comes from Morpho helenor, assembly GCA_029227775.1. NCBI lineage: Eukaryota > Metazoa > Arthropoda > Insecta > Lepidoptera > Nymphalidae > Morpho > Morpho helenor. Next base: position 12,065,477 of record JARGCU010000006.1, read on the forward strand.
CTGAAATTGATTGCGGAATTTTATTATAGAATCTTATACCAAAACCCACAAACGAGTTACGCACTTTTGCAAGGCGCAAAGCAGGAACCGCAAGCTTATGTCGGTTCCTGCTTTGTCTATTGTATACATCACCTATCGTTTTATAATTCTTTATATTTTTATGTACATAAATTAAATTGCTTAAAATATACTGTGAAGCAAATGTAAGAATACCTGTTTCCTTAAACTTCTCTCGCAGGGAATCACGCGGTCTTAAATTATAAATGCCACGTATAGCTCTTTTTTGTAAAACAAAAATTTTTTCATTATCCGCGCATTTACTCCATAGCAATATTCCATAAGACATAATGCTATGGAAGTAGGCAAAATATAGATTAACTATTAAGATAAAGTAACGATTTAATATAATCGCAATTCTAAAGGTGTAACTAAATAATGTAGTGAGGTAAATACACAAAGGAATGTACCTTTAAAAGACAGTAACATGCATTATCTAAATAAGACGTTATTAAGTTTATCACGCCATTATGGGGACGCAAGGTTTTCTCTTCATAACAATAGAGGGCTCTTAAGCAATTTGATAAGGGATTAGATAAGAAAACAAAGGGGCGACTGTTTTGTTAAGACATTAAAGGAGAAATATAACAAGGGGCGATGTGAAAGAGATTGACAAATTACAGGTCCAGAAATAACGGCTACATAACTTTGTCTAACTTATTTTATACCTACACATAATAATGAAAAAGGTACAAGGTAAATTAACTTTTACTTTTCAAATTCAAATTCAAATTCAAAATATTCTTTATTGAAATAAACTTGTAAACAAGTGCTTTTGAATCGTCAACTCTACTGCTGTTTCGGAAAGCTGTTCCTACCAAGAAGAGCCAGCAAGAAACTCGGCGGTTGCTCTTTTAAAAATACAATTCTTAATACTAATAACATTTAATCGTTTTTATCTTGTATAGGGTCGAACAATATCTATATCCACGCATTCTTATCTTAGTATTGTAGGGTTTCTGTATCCTCTCCTTAATAGTGTTTTTAAACTGCTGTAATAGCAAAGCTAAAATACTACTATCCCATTACTTCAGTAAGGTCTACTGTCTGCTTTTGAAGAAGAATTAAAACTTGGATCCACTGATTAATACCGATTGGCAATTTATATATCCCGATATCTTGAGATATGCAGGTTTCTTCGCAAAAGTTACTTCGCCACATTAATTAAATTTTAAAGCAATCTTTTATGATTGACCTGTAAAATAACAAATGATAAGGCATCGATCGGAAACAGTTGAAGTTCTAACATTTGTACTCAAACAAAACGTCCGCATGCAAAATAGGAGCAATAATTTCAAATGTCGCGACTAGGGCTGGCTCCTTTATACATAAACATAATTCAGTTATTTTTTGTTAATTATAGAAATTATATATAAAAATCCCATAGCCCGATGTTTATGACCATTTTCGAAACCGTGCAAACTAGCTCAATGTTGTTTTGTAAATTTGCACTTTGTTGAGTAACTTGCAAAATCATTCCGATTGAATAGCCGATGCTTTTATCAAAATTTGAACACTTACTGTAAAAGTTACGCTACTAAATTTAAAATTGAGAATACGCTAGGTAACTAGACGAACAACAAATTTATTTATTTATATATTAGATACACCAACGATATATTATAGTTACATTAACAATTAACTCTAGTTCCAATATAATTATCATTAACATATAGGATAATATATAGTTTTAAATATTTTTTTGACATATGTATTTTCACAAAGAACTAACAAAAAAATACATATGTCAAAAAAAAATTAAAACTACGAGTATATATTATCCTATATGTCAAAAAATAAAAGTATAAAATATTAATAAAATAAAGATAATAATTGTCATACTCAGAAATAATGTTATTATGTCAACTGAATAAAATAAAATAATTAATTTAATCTGTACTATCGAAGCAATAAATTAAGTAGAAAGTATTCGAATAAAATTTGCTTAAGAACTGCTTTTTAATAAGTTGCCAACCCTATGCAACGACGTTAGACATATATCGGTATACAAAAATACACCTAAGAATTATCGCATCAGGATTCAAATTTTGCTTTAGTTTATCTTTATCAATACGGTTGTTTCTAGTGAACAATTCACATCATTTTAAAAATAACGGATTCACAACTCATATTTAAGTTTAAAACAATCAATATTGCATGAATTTAGAGAAAAAGGCTATGTCATTGCGTTTACCGCCGCGAGAAAGTGTTACGAGTATTAAGGGATACAGTTTCGCCGAGGGGGTTAGTTTTAAAAAGAATGTTAGTATAAAGATACACGCCGTGAGGTATCCGGTTGAATAGAATAGTACCACCCTCATTTCTTAACGAGGTGTCGTAAAAGGCGACTAAGATAAGTCGACCCACCGTGTGGTATCCAGTTTAGTAGAATAGACCACCCTCTTTCTTATCGAGGTGTCGTAAAATACGACTAAGATAAGTTGACGTCAGGCAGGCGGCCGGTCGTAAAAAACGTAGCCAAATCATGGGACAACATGTTTATAACATGTTGTGCCGACCGCCACTTAGAGTGGGATAAGGGCAGGAAGAAGAAGAAGATTGCATGAATTTAGAGGATTTAAGGAGAGACAATTGTTGTTAGTTGTTATTTCTTCAACCTCCTTGTACCCTCACCCTTTGGTTATCACATCTATTGGTAAAGAAAAATTATTGAATCGAACCTACGGAATATAATCACAGTATACTAGACGTAATAGATAAGCTACATGTCCAAAAAACCATAAATATATAGTGCCCTTATTTCATCAGTCATTTGATAAACCATTTCCGCTGTGTGGTATCCGGCGGATATGGTTTATCATTTTTACCGAAGTGAGGTAAAAGGCGTATAAGGTAAGTTTATGACAGGCAGACCATCCCTATTTCTTACCGACGTGTCGTAAAAGGCGGCTAAAGTGAGTTGAACCCGCCGTGTGGTATCTGGTTGAGTAGAATACATCACCCTTTTTCTTTATTTTAAATTTTTTATTAATTTAACTAAAACGGACATAATCCACTTACACTAATTCAACACAATACATCACAAATTCTTACCGAGGTGTCGTAAAATATGAGTAAGGTAAGCTGACATCAAGTAGACGGTTGAACATAAAATACCTAGCCAAAACATGAGCCAAGATACTTATAACATATCGTGCCTACTCCACTTAGAGTGGGATAAGGGCAAGCGAATGATGATGATTTGATGATTTGTGACTTTCATGGTGAACTTTTGGGTAAAATGGAATAACAAATGGTATCACAACCTTGCGGTGCGTGCCAAGTCTATCTACCATTTAACTGTTTAACAAATATTGACCCCAATTTCCAGATTTGTTTAATTTTTAACTACAGACAAAGCTACGGGGTATTCCAGCCAACACAATAACATTCACAAATATTTGCTTCAATTCAATTCCAAGTTTACACTCCAGTGCACTTTTTCATTGGGTAAATAAAATATTCCAATACTTCTTCCCAGAGCTCCGTCAGTCAACAAATACACATCCGGCGAATGCAATTAATCAATGAAAAAGCTATGAATCAGTCTCAAAATAATAACTTGTTCTGTAGCGATGAACAAAAAAGGAATGAGAAAAATTGTACTGCACAAACGATTGCACGTGAATCTAACTAAAGTGTATTACATGAGAACCAATATTGACATCACGGCTTAGTCTTGCAATTTACAAAAATATTACTAACATAGCATATTCTTCTCTAGGTTAAAGATAAACGTCTGCTTGTCTTTATTTGACTGACAAAAGTAAATGAATTAAATTATACTCCGAACTAGGTCTTAATAACAGAAGCATCTTTTCCAACGAACTAACTGAACGAACGACTTGACGAAAAAACCTGTAAAGGTCAAATCGGTTAACTAAAATACATTTTTTTTACACCGACTATATTATAATAGTGTCGAATAACACTTGACAAAAAATTTATAAGTACAAAAAACAGAAAACACTGATTTCGCGTTTCTCTGCCTATCAAACTTTGAAGTTGATGGGAAAATCCGAGAAGGAGCGATGAGCTAAAAAAATCCGTTATACAGCAAAGTTCGTAAACATCGCACAAAGAAGTAACAAAGCTAATTTGATCAGCATAAAATCTAAGATTAGCTCATCTTATGAAGGTGCGATCCAATGAACGGATAATGTTGCTCCTTCGACGCCATAAATTTGTTTTACTACAGGATCCCCTAGCCATATTAAAATGTAAATCACACGGCCGATTTAATTTCAGGCTTGGAGAAACTTAATGTTTGGTATCGAGAAAAAGTTCTCTAAAATTGTGTCCATGATCTTACGAGCTTAGATAAAAAAAAAGATTAAATCTTACCGAAATATCAAATGACTCGTTTTTAAAGCACATAATTTGAAATTTGTTGGGAAAATATTATATTAATTACTAGCTTTTAACCGCAACGTCGTTTGCTGTTGTCGCGTGATAGGTTGATAATAGATGACGCTTTTCAATATCATATTCCTGTTCAATTAACAGGATTTCTGTAACCTATATGCAAGCCCGGTGTATAAGGAATAATTGTGCCAAATTTCGTCGATATTTGTTAGCGGATTCGCCGTGAAAGAGTAACAAACAAACATCCGTACTTACAAACTTTCGCATTATAATATTAGTAGTATAGGATAGAAGAACTAAGAATAATAAAGCATCTTTGGTTTACTACACTTGTTTGGAGGTTAAATCAATGGTGGGGGTTGAACTTTTTGTACACTAGCTTTTGCTCGCGGCTTCGCTCGCGTGGATCTAAAATAACATAATTGATGTGTTGTTCCGATGTATCCGGAATACGTCCAATAGTTTTTTTGTGAGTTTTTGAGTACATCTATGCTCACAAACTTTCACATTTATTTAGTAGGATATTGTTTTTTGGTTGGTGTTGATTTGTGATTATATTATGAAGCCTATCTCCTGATGATTTTGTGGGACGAAACGATCGCTGAGATTGTCGTAGTGAATGTGTGTAGTGCTCGTGTAATGTGTTATTGGTGCTACTAAACTAAACTAAAAAATTGTTTAGTAGTGTCTTGTAGTAGTGTTCACTTTTTTAAGTATATTTTCTTTTTCAACCTTATGATGCAATTGAAAACTTGATATCAATTTATGAAGATGCATCCAATATTGATACGTAAAAAAAAATTAAATATTAAATAGTATTTTAAAGAAAAAACAATCTCAAGTAAAAAAATTGATACTTAAATGTTTCCTTGTAAAAGACATGGCTACATATAACCTGACTTACTTGAATTTAAACTATCAATTTGAGATGCGAATTGAGGTTAAAATTTTCTTTCTTGGAAAAAGCATCTTAATTTCTGTTACATAGAGTACAAAATAGCACGGAATAATGTATCCCAGGATGTGCATTTAAGGCACGAATTAATTTACGCAAGAGCTGAAATACAACATTGATTTACGCGCAGTTTGCGAGTGACGGGAAATTTCGAACCTGTCAAGCAACATCGTGGATGTATATTAAGTTCATTTACTGTCTGTCCATGTTGAAATGTAATTTTATACTAAGATACAGATATTTATACTTATATTAAAATTTAAATTCAAATTCAAAATATTCTTTATTCAAATAAACTTGTAAACAAGTGCTTTTGAATCGTCAACTCTACTGCTGGTTCGGAAAGCTGTTCCTACCGAGAAAAGCCAGCAAGAAACTCGGCGGTTGCTCTTTTAAAAATTATAAATGTGAATGTCTGTCAGTATATCTTTCAACCTGTCTGTCTTATCTGTCCTCTTTGTCTTGTCTATCCTGTCTGTATGTATGTATATCTGTATTACTGCAAATCTGTAAGTAGGTATGTATTTCTGTAGGTCTGTATTTCTGTAAGTCTGTATTTATGTCAGTCTGTATTTCTGTAGGTCTGTATTTCTGTAAGTCTGTATTTCTATAAGTCTTTATTTCTGATGGTCTGTTTTTTGTAAACATGTATTTCTGTAAATCGGCATTTCTGTAAGTTTACATGTCTCTAAGTATGTATTTCTGTAATTCTGTATTTCTGTATGGATAGATTACCGTAAGTCTATACCGGGTTAACATAAACGGTTAAAATTTCCCGTGAGAAGAAGTTACGTAAGTTACGAAGAAGTTTAAACAAGACTGCTGACATTGTGCCGCCATTTAAAGAAAATACACATTCACATAAAATCTCCTAACTTGGCTTTAGGTCACTTGAGAACCCCGTTTCCGAAATACATAGTTAGATGCGAAACGAATATCTGGTATTAAAAACAAATATAATTTATTTTTTTACATTTTACCACATAAACTTATACTGTAAAAAAACTAAATTAACAAAACCTCAAGTTTAATAATTTTAATATTTCATTCCTTTGTAAGTTGTGTTAAAAAAGACTTAATTAACATTCTACATTGAGTGTAAAGTCTATTTCACGAGAGCGTCGCATTGATACCAATAATATTTTAAATCAAAATTTTACCAATTTTTTCATTTAAACTATCGCGAGTGGTATGGATGATTAATCTATAGAAACCGGCTATACTTACATCCAATTTTGTCGAATGAGCCTGAATAGTTCAAGCCCATACGGGGTTCTTATTCATGAGCTATTTATGCAGCTTTATCGCGGCGGGAACTGTCAGTTCCCTTGGGCTTATTTTATCGGGCTCATCCGATAAAATAAGATGTAAGTATAGACAGTTTCTATACATTCATTAGTAATAATATTTTTTTCTGTAATCCGCGATAAAAATTACACACAAATAAATACTTATATTATAGCAAAATAATATTATTACTTTTGCATTATCGATCTCCACAAAGGGCCCCTTATTCTATAAAGTACTGTCTCAATTAGCTGACCGGGCGAATGTTGTTTTACCATATAATTTATTTCTAGGGAATGTCTTGTATACATTATGAATAAATTAAAATTATCCAATAAATAAAAAATATTAGTATCCAATAAATAAAAAACCCTTATAACTAAGGGGTATGAAAAATATATAGTAGCTGATACTAAGACCTACTGATATGCATATAAAATTTCATAAAAATCGGTTAAGCAGTTTCGGAGGAGATAATTAGCATTGTGAAATGAATTTTATATAAAATTTACCGAGCTTTTAAGATTTAGCAATTTTATCAGTTTTCATGGAATGGACTCTTAATTTCACATTTTAATGTAACTATATTGTTAACAAAGGCTCGTTTTCACTCGTATTACAATCAGAAATGTATTTTCAATTAAAAATATTGCTGTTCCCGCATCAGTAGTTTTTCAGTTCATAACAGAATAAACATCAATTCAATTAATCAGTGATAGAGCTGCGCTACAGACAGGACAAATAAAAATGTTTTGTTGTATTTGTTTACGGTACAGACACGATGTTAATATATACTAATATATAAAGCTGTAGTTTGTTTGTTTGAAGGCGCTAATCTCAGGAAATGCTGGACCGATTTGAAAAATTCTTGGAGTATAAGATAGTCCATTTATCGAGAAAGTAATATTATAGGCTTAGCGTGATATTATAGGCTATATAATATCACGCTAAGATGAATAGGAGAGGAGCAACAATAAAAAATATTTCAAAAACGGCAAAATTTTAAGCTTTCCTTTACGCTAAGTAAACAGTGAAAGTTATTCAAATATCATGTATGAGATAAGATATACAAAATTGTTCCCCTCTAAAAGTTCTAAGTAAAAGTCCGCGACAGCATATGTCTAGCATAACTTTAACTTTTTTTATGGTTATTAAAACACTACGTACTTACGTATTAATTCTTTCCACGCGAGCAGAGCCGATTGCTAGTTTATAATAAGAGGTAACTTCGGTTGATTATTCCTCCTCTCCTATTCATCTTAACGTGATGTTATATAGCCTATAGCCTTCCTCGATAAATGGACTATTTTACACTCAAAGAACTTTTCACATCGGTCCAGTAGTTCCTGTGATTAGCGCGTGCAAACAATCAAACGAACAAACTTTTCAGCTTTATATAAATTAATAGATTAGACAAAGATGAAGTATATGAGTTTCATCAACCTGCTCATTATTTATTGTGTCACCCTTAATTATAGGCTTCCCCACTCTAGTATAATAACTATGAAATAAACTGTACTGCATTTTTGGGCATGTTGTGTCCACTTATAAATAGGGTAGCATTAGACTTTTAAAATGTATAAATTAATAATTAAGTTGATAATAATGTATACTCTGTTGGCGGACATATTTAGTGAAAATAAAATAAAAATAGTATTGCAAATAATTAAATACCTTTCACATTACATGCAGCTTATTCGTCACATTAACAGTCCAATGTAATTTAACAATGTAAATACAATGAAGTATTTGTATAGAGAAAACAATGCATTGTTATGTTGTTTTAAAAATAAAGGAAAACGTGAAATATGTTTAAACATTGAGTATTTAACGTGAAAAGTATTACACAATTAACTTAACAGCATTTAGTTGGTATTAAATCTAGTGGAAAGTTCGTTCTACTTTCATTTTCTATCTTCAGGGGTTAAATTCAGAGGATTCAAAGCTAACGTCAGAGCTTTAATGAAGGTAGAGGTACTGTTAAGGAAAAGTTCTTTAAGCTTCAAAATTCATATTTCATAACTGCAGTATGAATGTGTTTGACTGATTGGCAGCATCAGATTTAAACAAAATAAATGATTAGCACAAAAAAACAAAAGATTCGTTTAGTTAGGTTTCTATTTAACACGTATGTCTGATTCTCCAATGAAAATCATACGAACTAACGAGTGTTAAATACGAATGTGGATAGAGAGAGGCCTAGAAAGAAATGGTTGGATTGCGTTAACATGACATCATCCTCCGTACCTTATTCCACTCTATGTGGGGTCGGCATAACATGTTATAATACATATTGGTTGGCATACATGTTACACGATTTGGTCGTGAAATACGTAGGTATTTAACGGCCGCCTGCCTGACGTCAACTTACCTTAGTCGTATTTTATGATACCTCGGTAAGAAAGAGGGTGGTCGATTCTACTCAACCGAATACCACACGGCGTAAACATCAAATCAAATCAAACAAATAATAATCTGTTATAAAAAAAAAATAATTATATAACAGAGAAATCACATTAAACTACGTACAAGGAGAACAAAACAACAAATAAAACTTACATAAAGCATAAAAAAAATAAGTTTTACAAAAACAATAAAGAAAAAAAAATATAGATACGTAGAGAAAGTAAGAAATAAAGTAAGAAATAGTAGGAGATAATGTAAGAGAAACATGTTATGCCGACCTTACTGTGTGTGATAAGGCAAGGTGAATGATAATATTTCTGAATGATAGGACTTTCTGTAAACGATTTCAAAAAGCCAATTGACACGTTACGTACTAAGTATAACTTTTTTCCTTTAAATTGCGTGACGTGATGACTGATGGCCAGTATATCATAAAACATACCAAATACAGCGTAAACGAAGCCAGGAATATAAATCATTTTGTTCGTCCGTTCCGAAAACTGCGCGGATCTGTGAGCATTTCTCCTGACTGAATGGGGTGTTAATGGCTGAAGATAAATTTACATTTACTTGCGCAATTGTAAAAGCTTTTCGAATCTCTTTTTACAAATTCGCCTTGTTCCCAGTTTTTCGTGCAATTTGACGACGGAATTTAGTTTCCCTCTTCTGTTGACTAATTTCATTTTAAAGTCAATCTTGAAATTACATATTCTTTAGCTGCAATTTTTATAGAAATTCTGATTCAATTTATTTGAAAATCAGCGATCCTCGACGCTTTAGATAGGTTGTGTAGAGAATTTTTAGCTTTAGCTTTGGCATAACAGCAGTTCAAAAACACTTTAAACTTCAAATTCAAATTCAAAATATTCTTTATTCAAGTGGACTGTTTACAGTACTTTTGAATCATTAAATGTTTTAAAGAAGCTACCACTGACTATTAATAAAAGGCTAATACAGAAAGCCTACTTACTATACTATTGAGGAATACTTGGATGATACAAATACGTGGATTTAGCTACTCTTCGACGCTGTATAAGACAGTAATAACTAATGTAACTAGTAATAAGAATTATATTTTTAAAAGAGCAACCGCCGAGTTTCTTGCTGGCTCTTCTCGGTAGGAACAGCTTTCCGAACCATCAGTAAAGATGACGATCCAAAAGCACTTGTTTACAAATTTATTTGAATGAAGAATATTTTGAATTTGAATTTATTATACGAGTAAACATCACATCGTTGACAAACGTATCAATATCAAAGACACGGTTTTATACATTTTCATTGACATCATTCTCCTGCCCTTATCTCACTCTAAATGGGTTCGCCACAACATATTTTACACATGTTGTTACATATTTTGGATAGTTATTTTACGACCGACCAACTGCCTGACTTCAACTTACCTACTTACGACACCTCGGTGAAAAATGTGGGTGGTATATTTTACTCAGGCGGGTCATGGTACCTTAGTCGCCTTTTACGACACCTCGGTAAGAAAAGGGTGGTAAGTTTTAGATAGATACCACAAGGCAGTTATTTATATACAATTATTAAATATTCAAGGTGTCGTTAAATTATTCTGAAGTAGTTATATATTCTAATACATCATTGTCAAAGTAATTTTCGAGAATCCCCATAAACTGTAAAGGGACTCGAATCCGCTGTAATGCGTTACAAATATACTATTCAAATTAATAATTACACAGTTGATTACCTCATAATACCCAGGTAATTGGTTTCTGATATTAGGACTTGATAAACACAATCGTAACCAAGCTTTCGTATAAAATCCTGTCACATGACTTGCGGTCCGTCGCGTTATTTGAAATCCTCCTCCCCCTTGCATCGCTACCCCAATACTAGGGGCCTCTCGTGACCTCTTCATGAAAGCATGAAAGCTTCCTTGACAGTAGTCCTCCATCAGTATCCTTTCAGCCTTGTGGATGTCCTCGAAGACTATTGTTTTGAGTGTGGTTTGGATTCTAACTAGCGCTAAAGATTACGTTCTCTAGGTCTCTTGCCATTGACCTTATCGGTGGCGGTTTTAGTTGTTTCAAATAGCGGTTTGTAACTATACCACATGTGGACAAACACTTTTTCTTTTTATAGCAAAAAATTATGGCTTGCACACACAACTCTAAGGTTCAAAAGTTTCTATTAATGTGCTTTATTAATTTACGATTTATCATTTTACAGATAACAAAAACGTCGTGATTAAATTGTACGAGTATGTACTTAATTCCCACTGAACTATGGGTGAGTTTGTCATCAGTGAGTTTAAGATCTGATTCTAATCTACAAAAAAAGACTTGCTAATCAGTAGGATAATATACACAAATATATTTACACCGATACTTATCAAGCCAATACATTAAAATAATATATTTATGCAAATTTAAATCTATAAATAAAATTATTTTTATGCAGTGAAAAAAAAATTGAACGTTTAACGCAACTATAACCTCACAATATCTGTGTAATTAACAAAATAAATTATTTAATAACGAAATTTCATTTATCAATAATACAGTAAAAAAAATCTCGGCAAATAATTTATAGAATTAGGCGTTACTTTGCGGAGATCCATAATACAAAAGCTTTGCGATTTTGGCCGTGGAGTCTATTTCCTGATGATGCTTCGGTTGCGGGGCAAAACGATTGTTGTGATAGTGAACGTTTGTAGTACTTGTGTATTGTGGTGGCGGTGGTGGAGGTTTGTGCATGTGTTTTTACGAATCCTGCATGTATCAGGTATGATAACCGATTGTCAACTCTACATTTAGCATTATATATATATATATATATTCTATTTTATTCATCGCGGATTATTTAATTTATTAATAATTTTATTATTACTTTTGGAAAATCTCGGCGTTCAAAAAACGCCTGAAGTGGAAATGGTTAATGTGAAACGCTCTAACGATTATAATTACGCGATGCTATATCATTCAACGGTTAAATTGTTAATTAGTTTACACTTCGCACGTCTTTGTTATTTCACACTTGTTGCTTATGTCAGTTCGCAAACATTGTTGCAGTTTGGTTAATAACAAATTTGACAGCGAGTCGACCAAAATAAAGGCTCAAATTGGGCAATTAATTTGGCAATAAATTGGAGGTGTTAATAATCGATTTTAAATTATGTTAACTTGAGGTTATAACAGCATGAATTACACTATTAAAGAATACTTTCTTATAACAACAAGCTTCAATATATCCTAAATATATATATAACAATAGTTAGAATACTTAAATATGTTTAATATATAACAAAATTTATGTATATAGCAAGCACAAAAAGTTAAATGACATTTGTGAATTAGTGAGGGAGTTTTTTTTTAACTATCCTGAGTGTTATTCATAATTAACGTATAAAATCGGCTATACTCACGTCGTATTCTATCGGATGTGCCCGACTAGATTCAAGCCCATAAGGGCTTTTATTCATGAGCTTTATCACCTTTATCGCGGCGGGAACTGATCAGTTTCCGGTTCCTATACACTAATAGTGAGAGAATATTACATTTGGTGTACTTGTCTAAAACATGTTTATAGCTATGTCTATAACAAATAAATGTCTAAATAAAATGTAGTTCAAAAATTTACCTATTTCATTTTTAAGAGTACAGAGTTAAAACTCAAAAATATATTCGTGGTATAGATTGATGTTGGATTTGAAAATACACAGGATTCCAAAGTGTAGGTATAAGACCATAGTGCTTCAGAAATCAAGGACTTCTTCTTTAACTAAACATTCATCAGATACTTCTCTTATTTTGAAAAAAAATCGATAAATTTATTTATGACCTAAACATGTGCAATATAATTAAAATTTACATACATATATTCATAAAAGTTACAGTATTTTATTGTAAAGTAAGAAAAAGGTTGCGAGCGGAAGTTGTAGCATAGAAACGTGAAGATAGCTTTGGCGAGGTGTGGAGAGGGGTGGAGAGGCGCAAAAAGGAGAGGTGTGGAGAGAAGAGAAGAGTAGTTCGCCTTTTGACGTAATTATTGTCATTGTGTGTATTATGAGTCAATGAGTTGTCAAATAATATTTTATTATTTACTTTTGAAACAATCGTCTGTTATTTATTGATTAAATATAGAGGAACAAGTTAAGAAAAAAAGCTTTTGAAAAAGATTTTAACAAACTTTTATATCCCCTGACCGTTGAGGAGTTCCCTCGTTTAGAACCAATCCTGGCAGCAGCATCAGGTCATACTGACCCGTTGGTGCAGTGGGTAGTGACCCTGCCTTTAGCTCCGTTGGTCGCGGGTTCGATATCCGCCGAAGACCAACATTTTCTATAAATGAATTTGTTGGTCTTACATCCTGGGTGTATATTTGTATTTAAGTATGCATTTAAAACATATATAAGTATATATTCACCAGTTGTATGTCGCCCATAACACAAGTATTAAGTTACTTACTTTGGGGACCGATGACCGTGTGTGTAAGTGTCCCATATATTTATTTATTTATTTATTATACTTATTATATGCGTTGCATCTTCACGTCTTCTAATTGTTAACTACACTCTTAGCAAAGTGGTCGCGGTCATCATTTGAGGGTTGGTAGCATTAGACAATTCGCACCTTCAAATACATATACTGTAAGTTAAATAAAAGCTTTTAAAATAAAGTTGTAATATTATTTCAGAAATGGAAAATAGTATGTGGGCATAGGCTCAAAAAGGTTGACGATCTGTGTCTGAACATATTTATGTGCACAGCGCTTCTATTAATCATACTCCCATTGACATGATAGATAGCTAACGCCATCCGAATGTAAATTCATCTAAACCAACGCTGAAGGCTGTATGTTATATGAAATAGATTCAATTGCACAATTGTGATATAAAGTGACGACTGATTTGTACCGTTTTTAACGTTTTTTTTAGATGTACCTTTTTTTAGTTTAAGTTTGTATAGTAAAAAATGAAATCTTTTAACATCATTCTCCTTATCCCACTCTAAGTGGGATCGGCACAACATGTTATAAACATCTTGTCACATGATTTGGCTGGTTATTTTACAACCTAACGTCAACTTACCTTAGTCGCCTTTTAAGATAACTCAGAAAGATTTGAGGGTCTATTCTACTCAACCGGATGCCACACGGCAGGTCATCTTACCTATGTCGCCTTTCACCACAACTCGGTAAGAAATGAGGGTTGTCTATTTCACAACGCCAGATGACATGAAATCTTTTAACGTAATTTTATTAGTCACGATTACACATTAGTCTGTCATAGCACAGCAGTGAGACCGTACCACTCTTTCTATGAGGTCATGGGTTCACACCCCGGACAGCCACAAATGAGTTATTCTTAAAAATTATTTACAAATTATCACACACTTTTCGGTGAAGAAAAACATCGTAAGGAAACCCGCATGTCTCTAAAGGATTCTGGAGATATCTGTAACCTACCAATCCGCATTGGAACAGTGTGGTGCCCAGTAGGATAGTAACAGGCCGTTACTTTACATTTAACACTTTAAGCGTGTAAAAAAGCTTAAAATTCTAAGCTTTTTTTAATGATTTATACGGCTAAGTAGAATAGACCACCCTCATTTCTTACTGAGGTATCGGAAAAGTTGATTGAGGTAAGTTGACCCGACATGTGGTATCTGGCTGAGTAAAATAGACCGCCCACATTTCTTACCGAGCTGTCGTAAAAGGCCACTAACATAAGTTGACATTAGTCAGGCAGCTGGTAAAATATGTAGCCAAATCATATAACAACGTGTTGAAAACATGTTGTGCCGATACCACTGAGAATGGGTTAAGGGCAGAAATAGAGTTAGATAAACAAATGTGGTAAAAAGAAAATTTTTAAATTACATAATATTTGAATATAAACAAATTCTTTGACCTAACAAGAGATTTTACAAAACGTTATCTCTTTTAAGAGAGAAGCCATAATATATTCTAAATGTTAGCTTGACCAACATATTTCAGCTTAAACAGCATACCATTTAACGTTTCTTTATTTGAGACTATGGGAAATCTGTACATTATGCATCACATTGCTCGCTTTTAAGTCGAACCTCTCTAAACGTTAATACAAAAACTGTAATGTATATATCAAAGTCAATTAAGCTTGATATACCCAAATGTCGTGGTAAGAGCTGTCACCACCAGAGTTCTGCATCAAAACCATAAATCACAGGTCATTTTAGCTTGGCCGAGTAAACTCCGTGAATATGAGTCGCTTTCAAGCGTCGTTGGACGGACGGACAAATGAATTTATAGCTAATTTTGTTTGAGAATAAAAGTCGTATTTTTACTTTATACTGTAATTTATATCTAAGTTAAATGAGACAATGTATTAACAGAAAACATTACACGTTGTCCTTAATTAACCGGCTAAGTGTTGATTGTTTAATACTTTCAAAGTGGTAAGCTTTAAGCTAAATGCTTAGCTATATATATTATTTTTTATATATATAATTTTGTTTTCACACCCAAAACATTATTTATGAATTGAAATCTAAACAAAAATTTTGATGATATCGCTATAGGCAATTGTGGTGTAATCGATAATTCCCAATATGGGTAGTCGGTATTTGTTTTTTATGTACATTATCTAAATCTTTATATTAAAATCAAATCTTGATTATGATAAAACCACATCTAAAGTTTTGCTATAATTACTTAATAGCTGATTGAAAGCGGTAATAGGATAATCTGCTTTGTTAAACCAAAATGTTAAAAGTAGGCCATGTATATTTTTTACTTGTGTTAATAGATGTTCCTCAATATTTAAGTGTTATATATAAACTAGAAAATACCTTAGTTTCATCGTTTAAGGTCGATTCATTTAAAAATGTGTGTAATAATTATAGTACTTGGAATCTGGATAACGCAGATAATGAAGATTATTTAACTCCAAAAGAAGCATTAAGTTGTATAGCATTTTCTTTAGACCTTTCACCGGATGGTGTTTTAGAAATTAACATGAAAATAGAGTCAGTGTCTCAGAATGATCGAATAACAATAACAGTGTATGAAGAAAACTTTGAAGAAGATTCTGTTTTAGCGAATGAAGATTTATTAATGCCTAAAAACAATTTTAGTGGATCTCGGTATATTAATATTACTACCAAGAGTTACAGTGGAAAAGGATATGTAAGTACAATAAATGGTTCCATAGTCCATTAGCATGTTTCTTATATAAGTAAATTCAAAATATTTATTGAATTTAGAATATTAATTAGTAATTAGAATTAATAAAATTCGTCTACCACAATGTGTGTTCCAAAAAACAAGCATAGGTGACTATTTTTGTTAGATCATAATACAAAACCTTATACAAAAGTCAGACAATCATCAAGTCTTTGGTACTAATCTTTTTTCATATGTTAGATCTCAACTTCGTTGGAAAAGTTTATTCCAGTTTTAGAGTTAAAACTGACCTAGTTGACTATCTACATTTATATGGTTTAGTTTTGTGAAACATCTAAAGCATACAATTATTTTTAACTCTTCAGCCGAATGCCATTTTAATATTTAGCATATAGATAGGTGAAACAAGACATTTGAAGATTTTTCTACACCATACGATCGAGTACTACTTGGTTTCAGCGATTCTGTGCGACTTCTATGAGTCATCTTTGTCGTTTCGGTTCTTAAGGTCCCCATTTATTGGATTTTTAAATCCGTTTCCCACTTCAATTTTGCTACTTATTTGGCTATATCGGTAACATACATACATACTTTACCCATTTCTGATTAAAGAAATACTTTTGTGCATAGCAATTATCTACAACTGATATTTTATATACTTTTCAGGTAGTGTTGCTAGGACAAGCCTCAATAGATTCAATACTGAGAATTAATTATATTCTTTATTATTCAAGAAGAGGTGGAACACCAAGAAATCTTAGTAAGACTACAACACAAGGTCTGAGTTCTGAACAAAATAAAATAAATGCAAAGTCAAATGATTATTTTTTTACATCAAAGCAAATAAACAATAGGCACTTCGAAATTTTTTACTTAAAAAGCTTAAACACTATCCGAAATATAAAACCACCTAAAAGTAAAACTTTACCTAAGACGATCACATCTCTAGTAATAGAAAAGCCTAAAGCCTATGAGTCTACAACCACTATAACTTCAAAGATTTATGAAAATACACATGTACCTAAAAATACTTCACCACTTAAAAATAAAAAACCACAAGATATTACTATTTTTACTGTATTTTCAACATCTTCAACTGCTCCATCTTACATAAGTACAAAGGCACCTGACTCTACAACTTTTCCAGCGTCTACAATGTCTGTTATCACTACTACTACTCCTATAACTACAATTTATGAAACAACATCTGAGTCATTAAGTCTTCCTGTAACTACTACAACTCCGGTAATTTCAACGTCACATCATACTACAACTATTACAGATACAACAATACTACCTGGAACTGAAACTTCTCATGTGACCCTTACACCTTCTACAAATACTCAACTTTACGAAACCACAACTCATTCTAATATCACACGTGATCTAATAAGTACAGCGTCTTCTACAACTCTACCACCTCATGTAAGTACAACGCCACTTGATACTACGACTTTTCCGGTCACTACAACATCCCTTGTAACTACAACTTCTCCTGTAACTGCAACAATATTTGAAACAACATCTGACTCATCAAATCTTCCTGTGACCTTAACAACTCCGGTAACTTTAACGTCCCCTGACACTACAACTACATATAACACAATACCACCTGAAACTCAAACTTCTCCTGTGATCACTACATCTTCTACAAATACACAGCTTTATGAAACCACAACTCAGTCTTATATTATAACTGATCCAACAACTACAGCGTCTTCTACCATTGCACCACCTCATTTCAGTACACCGCCACTTGACACTACAATTTTCCCAGTCATTACAACGTCTTTTGCATCTACAACTACTCCTGCAACTACAATAATATTTGAAACAACATCCGACTCATCAAATCCTCCTGTTACTGCAACAAATACGGTAATTTCAACGACCTCTGACACTACAATAACTACAGATAATACAATTCTACCTATAACTGAAACTTCTCCTGTGACAACTACATCTTCTACAAATACACAGCGTTATGAAACTACAACTCAGTCTGATACTACACTTGATCCAACAACTACAGCGTCTTCTACAACTGCACCACCTCATGTAAGTACAACGCCACTTGGCACTACGACTTTTCCGGTCAGCACAACATCCCTTATAACTACAACTTCTCCTGTAACTACAATAATATTTGAAACAACATCTGACTCCTCAAATCCTCCTATAACTACAACAAATCCGGTAATTTCAACGTCCCCTGCTACTACTACAATTACAGATACAACAGTACCACCTGGAACTGAAATTTCTCAAGTGACCCCTACATCTTCTATAAATACACAACTTTACGAAACCACAACTCAGTCTTTTATTATAACTGAACCAACAACTACAGCGTCTTCAACAAATGCACCATCTGATGAAATTACACTGTCACCTAATGCTACAACGCTACTTGACACTACAACTTTTCCAGTCACTACTACATCCCTTGCAACAACTTCTCCTGCAACTGTTATAACATTTGAAACAACACCTTACTCTTCAAATGCTCCTATAACTGTAACATCTCTGGTAATTTTAACGCCCCCTGACACTACAACAACTACAGATAACACAATACCACCTGGAACTGAAACTTCTGCTGTAACAGTGACATCTATAAATACACACCCTTACGTAACAACAACTGAGTCTCTTGTTACTTCAATATCTTCTGATATCACTTCTATTACTACAAACTTTCCTTCCATATCAACGATATCAGAAACTACAACGCTCTTTGATAGTACAAATACTCCTATAATTGGAACACCACCAACTACGAATTCTCCGATAACCACATCATCTTTTATCGCTACAACAGCACCAGAAAGTACAGTTCAAACTTCTCTTACAACTTTTGTTAGTACACCACCATTTGTACCCACAACATCTCCACTTACAATGCCAACTGAAACTACAACTATTATAACAACCAGTTCTCCTGAGTACACTTCGTCCCTTATAGCCTCTTCAACAACTCCAACATCGCCGATAACTGTTACGAATCCCGCAACTACAACTGCTGAAATGACAATAGAAGTATCTACTGAAGACCCTAATGAATATGAGGAGCCATCTACTTTGACATTAACATTATTATTAATAGTATTGCCTAGTATAGTTGTTATAGGTGTAGTATGTTTTGGATTCCACCGTCTTTATGTAGCTAAAAAGGTACGCAAGTTTAGGTTTTTAGAACGAAATGACAATTCCCCTAGACTGGTCACTATTAGAAATACAAATTATGAAGTATAAGTTTCATTTTTTATAGTGCACAAAGAAACATTCGTTTCGTATGAATTACCATAAATATGTTTTGTTTACGAACAATAATATTAAACTTCTAATATCATCAAAGCAAAGAAACCAAACGTAGACATCCATATACGAATAAAACAATATACAACATATGTTGATTTGGATTTTATCATTAATATAAGATAGATTTAATTGTTATTGTTAATATCTTGTTACGCTTATAGTCATAATATACACTCAATCAGTTGTCTCATTTCATGTTTTATTTTAATCATTTGCTCTTACCTAAAATTTTAGCTGGCTTCCATTTAATATGTAGTTTTTCTTTGAAAGAAAATCAATATATAAAATTGCCTTAGCCAGGAAACATTACTATACCAAACTATACCAAAGATTATTCAAATCATAGTATCAAAAAATTTAATAATATATTTACATAATACAAATCCTGTCAATTTCCTTTTACTTACTACCTTTTTCTTTGCTTGCTTAATATATTATTTTAATACTATATATATGAGCACCGTGAATATTTTATAAATTAACATATAAAATATATATAGCTTAAAAGAAACTATCTATTTACCTACCTTGCCTTTACTAAGATTTGAGATAAATTTAAGCGCACAAATGGCCAGCAAATTGTTCTGATCCAATCTATCAGCCGTCTCGCTAACAGCAAATATATAGAACGTAATCTAACGTAAACGAACGTAATATTAAAATGAGCATGTTTTATCAATCTACTTTTTATATTAGTCATATTTTTAAACATAATGTATTTGTCTTTGCAAGCATGACTTAACAAGAAATTCCCTGTTTATTAGCAATAGGTTTGTTACAAGATACGGAGCCATAACTATTGTTACCACATAAGTATTGTTTATACATTAAAGTAACTGAGACCGCGGCTTCGCCCACGTGGTATTTAGTGTGTCACAAAGTTTACACCGCGTAAATAAAATGATAGCATTTTATGTCAAGTTAAAAAAATAAATACACCTAAAAACATTCAACGTTCAGCAAGTCGATGTGTGTAATAATGCCATTGGTATTTGAAGGTGATATTTTTGGTGACGTATAATTTAAATCTATAATATCTTCTAAAGTATTTATTTGATTCAGATGGTGTAAGAAACAATTTATATCTATGGTAATGGCGAAGATAACGATTGATTTTATTAGGAAAGAATTGATGTTAGATACTATTTAGTTCTATATTAAATGGCGAAGCTAACGAACGCATTTATTAAGATAACAATTGATTCTGAACAGAAGAAAACAGTCTCAAAAATAACGCAATATTTTTAATTGAAATTTTGTAAAATTATTCCTTATTCATAAAAGTAGTTATTGTGAGTTAACCATAAGAGATAAAGACATGCCATAGGATGCCTTTTTTGTAGATCTACCATTCTCTAGTACATTATCCTAATGTACTATTAATCTTATCCTTGTTCAAGAATTGCACTATCTTTTGGTAACAACCGCACTACAATCCGTTTACTTGATTTTGAGAAAATTGATCACATACAGACAGACAGCTTCTAGGGTCTTTGTTTAATAATAAGTATAGACTAGTCTGAATATCCAAGGCGATATTAGAGCGAATTTCATTCATATTAATATAGTTTCTAAGTATGCTTTACTTACCACGTTTTATACACGTCATGATGTTTTTGCACTCGCTCATTCCTCCTGACAATCCTGTAACAACGTTAAGGTTTAGAATATACTAGCTGTGCCCATGACTTTGGTCATGTAAATCAGTGTGTCATTATTTACGACATCACATTAGAAACCTCAAAAATTACAGTATTTCTCTACTCCGTGTTGAATGTTATTATACATATAAACCTTCCTTTTGAATCACTCTATATATTAAAAAAAACCGCATCAAAATCTGTTGCGTAGTTTTCAAGATTTAAGCATACATAGGGATATATGGACAAACAAAGAATGTGACTTTGTTTTATACTATGTAGTGATTATCAAATCGAAAAAAAACGGATGTAAATTATTATAATATCAAGGCAATTAGTAGTCAGGCATACTTGTCGCTGATAAAAATAAACGCATAAACATTAAGATATTAAAAATAATAACAATATGCTATTTGTGACGGCTATCTGTTGAAAATCGATATCACTAATAGGATATCCATGTAAAACTTATCGTTATATCCAGTACAAGGTAATTTTAATTTGATTTAGATAATAATATAATGTGCGTGTTTCCGGGCTTCTGTAGTCATTATGACGTTTGATCCGATATCCTTGCTTTACAAGTAAACATAGAGTTATACTAGAGTCATCATTTTGCGGGCGGAACTCGTGGCACAGGTGGGGCACGATCTCTCCCTGTCCACTGTGGTTCGCGCCATGGTGGACAGGGAGCGATCGAGGGCAGCGATGGTCACCTTCTACGAGGACGTTATCTCGCTGAAGGAGGCGGCGGGACGGATCCGGGGCAGTCGAGTCCTTGGATCCGATCCGCCGCAGGCGAGCGAGGCGCAGGCGACTCGCCGAAGTCCGTCGCATGCCGCCCTAACGGGGACCTCGGAGCGGTCCGAACGGGGTATCGGACGCTCGCTGGAGTTAGGTCCCCGAGGCGGTCGATGCATCTGGTGCTCCCGATGCATCGATTAGCGGAGGGAGGGGCCACTGTTTAGAGAGGCCCCGACCCGGAGCTCTCCGGGGTACAGAGCTGCTGCTGGCGGGGATGGGGGGCAATGTCTTCATAGGAACCCTATCCCCGCCACCAGCAGCGTGGTGGAGCACACAGATTATTTTAGTCAGTGCCAGTCCGACATAACCTGTCGCCTGTCCCCGTCGGGCGGCGGTACCCATAAAGGGTTTTTTCCTGTATAAAAAAAAAGAGTTCTTATACAAGAGGCATAATTTTGGTGCCCTTATCCCACTCTAAGTGGGGTCGCCACAAAATATTATAAACATGCTGTCATATGATTTGGCTACGTGTTTCACGACCGGACGTATGACATCAACTTAACTTAGTCGTATTATACGACACCTCGGTAAGAAAAAGGGTGGTCTATTCTAATTAACCGGATACCACACGGTGGGTCAACTTACCTTAGTCGCCTTTTACGACACCTCGGTAAGAAATGAGGGTGATCTGATCTACGCAGCCGGATACCACACGGCGAGTCGTCTTACCTTAACAGCTTTATATGACACCTTGGTAGGAAATGAGGGTAGTCTATTTTACTCAGCCGGAAACCACACGGCATTAGACTAAGACAAGTATAGGTTTTTTTCCCCGCTTTTATTATTTTTTGTAACATTATCACTTACTTCCTCCTTCCTTCCTTCTCTCCAAAAACGGAGATAAGAGGCCTATTCTCAGCAGTGGGATATTAACAGGCCGCTACTTACTTTTTACTTACTATCACTTACATTCCTGCCTATGGCTCCCCTACTCTAGAATAATAACTCTATGGTATTTATATATAGGTTAAATAATATAATAGAAAGGTTAAATATTTTATAAACAAAGCCAGACCAAACGCGAAGCAAACATAATTAATGTTCGATAAAATTATCTATTCATATTTTATTGTGATTGAATTTTTATCAGGTCAGAAATTTATGAGGCTAAATAAATATCACAATTTGCGTACAATGAACTAAAATCAATATGGATTATACCCAAGAAGGTTGTCTATTTTATTAGTCTATTTTATTAAGAATAGATTCTTACCGAAGTGTCGTAAAATATGACCGAGTTAAGTTGACGTCAGGCAGGTGGCCGGTCGCAAAATACGTAGCCAAATCATGTGACAACATGTAACATAGAGTAGTAAAAAAAGGAAACACAATGAAACTGATCAATCAATCAATACAATCTTTATTTAAATAACCTTTTTCAAGCACGTTTACATCGTCAAGGATCAATATGATTAATGAAGCTACAGCTGGTTCGTAATGTTGCTCTTAAAGAGAAGAACCAGAAAGAAACTCGGCGGTCAATCTGTTAAACATTTCCAATTTTATCGTCCTAATACTCTTCAATTTTTGTTATATGCTTTACATAAAAGCATATCTCTTATACTTAATTTAAACCTTTCTGTAGACTGTTCTAGAATGGATTGCGGAATTATATTAATAACGGATAAAGGGAATGTGATTGTTGGGTAAGTAGAGTTTTGTAGATGGAAAGAGTAGACACCACCTTCATCTTCCTGCCCTTATCCCACTCTAAGTGGGGTCGGCACAACATGTTATAATGTGTGTCACATCTGTCACATGATTTGGCTGCGTTTTTACGACCGGCCGCCTGCCCGACGTCAACTTACCTCAGTCGTATTTTACGACACCTCGGTAAGAAAGAGGGTGGTCTATTCTACTCAGACGAATACCACACGGCGGTAAGTAGTAAGTAAGTAACGGCCTGTTACTATCCCACTGCTGGGCATAGGCCTCCTCTCTCCATTTTTGGAGAGAAGGGTTGGAGCTAAGACCTACCACGCTGCTCCAATGCGGATTGGTAGGTTACACATATCCCTAGGATTCTCTAGAGATATGCAGGTTTCCTCACGATGTTTTCCTTCAGCGAAAAGCGTGTGATAAATTGTAATTATCAATTAGACACATAAGTTTTAATAGAAAAACTCATTGGTGTCTGCCCGGGTTTGAACTCATGATCGTCTCTAGAGATTCACACGGTCGCACCGCTAGGCCATCACAGCTTCAAAAGCAGAAGCAATACCTTGTTCGGACAGATTTCAAATATTACTACTATTTATTGTAGAAGCGAATACCGATACCATCGAATGAGTTGCTAACTCTGCTGAGTCATAACACTTCGCGATGAAACTTCTCTATATTTGTAAGTAAATTGCAAATAATGTAATTTAGTTAAATTTAACCTGTCCCGGTGTCCGATTAAACTGAAATGTTACATACTGGTTCAGTCTCTATGACATAGCATGTTTATGATTTCCACGTAGGCGGAGCGGCGGCCATAGCTAGGTATTTTTATAAAGTTTTTATTGTTAAAAAGAAGAATCGTTCAAACGAAAATTTAACGAAAATGGTATTTAACGTAATAATGTTTTATTGTACACTAAATTAATAGATATAGACAGATAAATATATATGATCAATATCTGACAACAATAATTCTGAACGTGTTTTAATAGTAAATGACTCAATGTACGATTGCGTAAGATTGGAAATTTTGGCTTGTTATCATTTTCAGAACGAAGCCAGAAAGATTAGTGCTGAAAAATCGAAATTACTTTTCAGTATGGGATAGAATATAATAACTTTATAGAACTGAGATAAAGGGTAAATAGTGGACGTAAAAATTATTACGGTATTTACACTTAAAAATGTCTTATCGTTATTTTGAATTAGGTTTACGATCATCTTCCTACCCTTAACCCACTCTAAGTGGGGTTACGTATTTTACGATCGGCCGCCTGCCTGACGTAAACTTACCTTAGTCATAGTTTACGACACCTCGGTAAATGTGGGTGGTCTTTTCTACTACACCGAATACCACATAGCGGGTCAACTTACCTTAGTCGCCTTTTACGACACCTCAGTAAGAAATGAGGGTAGTCTATTCTACTCAGCCGGATACCACACGGCGTAAACATGACATACATATAAAAAGAGCGCTAGAATTGACGAATGATAGGATAGAATGGAAGTAAAAACATGTTATGCCGACCTTATCTACTTTTACTTAGCCGGATACCAGACGGCGGGTCAACTTACCTGAGTCGCTTTTTACGACACCTCGGTAAGAAATGAGGGTGGTCTACTCATCCGGATACCACACGGATTGTGAATTAGATTTACCATATAAATATCCTATTAATAATTAGGACTTATAGATCTTTCATCAAGAAATAGCCAATCCAATCTTTAATTTATGATTTAATCACTCTAATTGACACTGACTTTAGTGCAGATTTAAGATTCAAAACGTAAAATCTATCATGGCTAAATGGTAATAATACTATTAGACCTATAGGCTAAGCGTTTAACTCAGACCTCGCCTGCGGGGTACAAACTCGCAGACGTAGGACAAAAACGGCGATTGAGGTAGTTCCGGGCGGACACCTGTTGTATATAACGCTAAGGGCGCTCGCCACATGCACGTACCCCTACTCGAACCCCGTTCTCGTCCTACCTTCTCGGCCTTGTATCCCGCAAGCGAAGTCTGAGTTAAACGCTCAGCCTGTAATTAATGTTCTAAAAGATTTTCGAAATTATCGTCTTTAAGGTTTTAAGGCTACATCATTTTGAGCAAGTAATAGAGGCAAAGGAGCTTAAGATGTTAAAAGACCGTCCCCGTTCTATTTGTTGTTAAAACTAGTAAAGCTTCTGCGCTCTACTCTCCCAATCTCGACGATGTGTCCGTCTGTCCCGACCGTCCCGCCCGGTTAACAAGAATATAATATATTTAAAAATAGTTTGTTTCGCAGAAATTTATTTTATTATTTCATAAATATACAATTAACTAATAATATTTTATGTTTATTAAAATTTGATGTACAATAAACAATATACAATTCGTTTCAAGTACCTTATATATTGGTCAGTATTCTATCATTTCCCCAAAAATGACCTAAGACTAAATTTTAAATATTTTGTCAAATCTATACAAAGATTATAAATACAAAAGTCTGTCTTTTTACCTGTCTTTTCCTTTTCATATAAATTATATTAAGTGAAAAACAATTTAGAAATTCACTAATTTCTTATTAATTACTTAAATTATTAATATTAATAAACAATTTTATTCCTTTCGAATCTACTCTCTCCACTGCAGCATCACGTAAATTATTAAGAACATTGAAAGCTTCTCTAAGAGATTATCTTAAGGTATTATTTAAATAATTTGTGTTTTAAGATAGTACTCGTTTGTACCAAAATTTAGGAATATTAGTATACCAAAAAGGGTCTATGCATAAAATGAAAATAGCTATTTATAATTATATATCCATTTTTGTAAAATGATAAATATTAAAAATTATTTATAGTAATAAACTAGACGGTTAAAATGTATTGTTAAAGGCTTCTATTTAACTTGACTTGTATGTATGTTTTTAAGTGAAGGGGTAATCTTGCAAGTTAAATTTGAACAACTTGCCGGTTTCTGACTGAGAAATCTTACATAATGGTGATGAAAATGCATGTTTATGATAAGCATAACCTATGCTGCTGTTAGCATTGGCTCCAGACGAGGGAACTCTTCAACAGTTAACAGTAGAGACATGAAGTATTTAAAAGCTTTTATATATTTTTTAGTTTTGTGATAGTGAACATTTGTAGTGCTTGTGTATTGTGGTGGCAGTGGTGGAGGTTTATGCATGTGTTTTTACGAATCCTGCATGTACCACTCTACATTTAGCATATATTTCCTATCCACTTAATCGCGGATTATATCAAAATAATTTCATTATTACTTTTGAATTACATTATTTCTTCGGTTACACCACTTTATATGTTATGGAATTTCTTGTTCGTCATATGCGATACGTAATTTATATTATTGATGTTAATAAAACCCAAAATGATTATTGCTCCTATAAAGGATAGATAAACTTTGTTTTCTATTTGCCGATACGATGGCTAGCCATTATTTTAGATTATATTGTTGCTGTGGTATATGGAGACATTCAAACTTCTATAGAATAAAATTGGACTGTTAAAATTAACAACTTTGCGCTTTGTAAAAGAACGTAAGTCGTTTGTGGATTTGTGTATAAGATTCTATAGTCAAATTCCGCAATCAATATTTAGCTTTGCCATTGAAGCAGTTTAATAACACTATTTAAAAAAGGCTAATACAGAAAGCCTACTATACTTTTGAGGATTACTTAGATGATAAGAATGCGTGGACATAGCTACTCTACGACCAGAGACAGTAATAATTAAATGTAACTAGTAATAAAAATTATATTTTTAAAAGAGCAACCGCCGAGTTTCTTGCTGGCTCTTCTCGGTAGGAACAGTTTTCCGAACCAGCAGTAGAGTTTACGATTCAAAAGCACTTGTTTATAAGTATACTTGAATAAAGAATATTTTAAATTCGAATTTGAATTATATTTTGAAAAGAGCAACCGCCGAGTTTCTTCAGGCGATTGCGAGGCCTATTGATGATAGGCAGATTTTTAGAAATAGTAGTAGTATTGATACAAATTGTTTGACATAATTGATTACAAGTTTACTTGAATAAAGAATATTTGAAATTTGAATCGTTTGAATCCCACACTTATTAAAAAAAGCTTTAAAGCTTCTCGTTTATGATCAAACCGGACGTTGAATCCATGTGAAACTTACCAGAAGATCGTGGTTTTCCATACCCAAACTCCCAAGCTTAGAACTATATAAAATTATTTGCCTAATTGATATTTACAATTGCTCGCTTTTCAGTGAAGAAAAGAATAGTTATATTTACGATTCCGTATTCGAGGATCGTAGTGAGTCTATTTTTCTCTTGTGATGGTAATTGGCCTTAATATATTCTATACTCACTTTTCTAGGGTCTAACGTATTATATGTTAGACTCGTATTAAGCCAAACTTTTTGTTATAATATATTAATAGAATCCATTTCATTTATTGAGTCACAACTCCTGGTATGAGCTAATTTCTCAACATAAACTAATTCGATAATAAAAAAGATCAAATTATAATCTTAAGATTAGTTATAATTAAAATTTTGAATCCAATTCGCTTTATCATTTATACAGATTCAGAGAACGGTATCTTATCCATGATAATACATGAATAGTTATGATATAATAATGAAGCTAAAATAATAGAGATTTAGTGTTAGTCACAACACTAGCCGGGCATGACAAAGTTGGACAATGTATTGTTATTATTTTTTGGTGCTACTCAGTTGTTACGGCGTGATGTGCCAGGACTGTGTGACTTATGATTTTGAGAGTGACTTTGAAGATAACTTCACTAATACTTATGGCATTTGCATCACTATGTCGATGTGGAACATTAGGCAGTTCGCCGCCCTAGAGATGGACAGTCCTCATCCAAGAAGTACTAGTTTCGCATCACCGCAGACAACGTTAAGTTGTATGACATCGTTCATGTTTACAATGTCTGAAACGGGGATTTTAGAAGTGAATATATTTATGGTTCCCCAAATGCAAACGGATCAGGTGACGATTCTAGTGTTCCAGTTCAATGAAGGTGGGACTGATGCTACTGTAGGCAATATGGTTCTCTCCGCTATGAACCCAAACTTTGTACCAGGGTGGCAAACGTTACCCGTTAGTATCACAGGAACTGGGACATTTGAAGGCTATGTAAGTACTTTTATATTACAACCAACTACGCGCTTGATTACTTTGTAAGCTTTTTTGATTTGTTTTGTTTGTTTATTAATAATTATTTTTAAATAGAGTGCCCGACGAGTTTCTTGCTTCTTCTTCTCGGTAAGAATACCTTTCTGAACCAGTGTTAGCTTTATTATTATCAGACATGCTTGTAAAAGCCAACTTGATTAAAGAATAACTTAAATTTAAATCTACTTCTACTTTTAACATCAGCAACACCCTTACTTCCTCTGTATTCATGTTTTTGTGACAGCGCAGTTTTCTGCGCTTTCTCCGCGCTATCTGCCAATGCTTTCTCATAAAATTGTAGCAGTATTTTCAGTGCCCGAAACCAGGGATAAAATAAGATTTGAGATGAGATGAGAGATGAGCCGTTTCCAAATTCAGGAAAAAATATATATGTAAGATTAACTCATTTAAATATTAAAGACATAGTTGCAAACATATTCAAGGCGACCATAAGAATATCCTAGTATGTAATTCATTCTATCCTGCCCTTGATTACATCCGCATTCTAATATATAATGTAATATATATCTTATCCTCCCTCTCAGTTCTAGTTTATTTCGTACTTTTTAACAATTATAATTTATCTAAAGTTTAAATAGTCGTATTTTTGTGTAAAATCTAGATCTTGCACTCAAATTCAATCACATTTTCTTTGTTTCTTAACTGTCACTAAGGCTTGTCTGGAGGAAACAGCTTTCAGAGTAAGGCCGCCTTTGTGCTCTTTTCTCAAGTTTTAAGCTCTTTTAAAATCAAAACTAATGACAATATTATTTTGCTATAATTCAATTATATATTATAGCAAAATAATATTCTCATTAGTTTTGTATTATGGACCTCCGCAAAGTAACGCCTAATTCTATAAATTATTCTTTTAAAATCATATGACTATTAAAAAGTCAACTAACAGTAAATACACACAATCTGTTTCTTCTATAAACGTATAGTAATATAGTATTGTTCTTTACTATATAGTACAAATTCAAATTCAAATTCAAAATATTCTTTATTCAAGTGGACTGTTTACAGTTCTTTTTAATCGTCAAATGTTTTAAAGAAGCTACCACTGATTCGGAAGTTTGCTCCTACCGAGAAGAATCAGCAAGAAACTCGGCATACATACAGTAAACAACACATTTATTTATATAACACGTTTTAGAAGGTTTTTTTTACAAAAGTAATAATAAAATTATTTCGCTATAATATCGCGTAGTACGCGTTAAAATAAATGAGACAAAACGACAAAGAAAACATGATTAGGTTGCGGGATGAAACGATTGTTAAGTTTGTGATAGTGTACATGTGTAGTGCTTGTGTGTTGTGGTGATGGTGGTGTAGGTGTGCGCATGTGTTTTAACAAATCCTGCGTGTATCAGGTATGAAAACGAATATCACACTATACATTTAGTATTTTGTATATTTCTTTTTAACTTAATAGCGTTTTATAGGAGAATAATTTTGAATAAAAAATCGATAAATTTTAT
Source organism: Morpho helenor (assembly GCA_029227775.1). Taxonomy (NCBI): domain Eukaryota; kingdom Metazoa; phylum Arthropoda; class Insecta; order Lepidoptera; family Nymphalidae; genus Morpho; species Morpho helenor. The sequence continues at coordinate 12,095,762 of JARGCU010000006.1, forward strand.
AACTAAATATAATAGTGGTTTTTTTAATAAATGGTCAAAGCCTTGGCTACTATTTTTTTTTAACAACGATTTACTGATCTATTATAGTTGCATCTTATTTCTTCATACAATTTGCAATGTTCAATTTATATTGTTAAGTTTCTTATTAAGTTTTATTCATATTAAATTTTAATTTACACCTAAAAGTTTGTGAAATTAATCTCCTAATTTTTTACCCTTGAGCTCACAGAGAATCAAATGTGAAACTAACGTTTTTTGATGAAAATGCGACCCCGATAAATATTTTATTTAGTTGTTATTTTCTTAAAACTTATTTTTATTAACATTATAAATGTGTCAAGTTTAAGTCTACGCTAACATATAGGCTCTTCTTATTCTAGAAAAATCCATGATCCTATACTTCCTTTTACTGCAGATAGAGTTGGCTTTTACTGTAACCGCGGTAACAAATAGCACACAATTCTTTATTAAACTTAGCTACCAATCAGCTAGCTTAAACTAGCAATCGCCAGCGGCTATGCCCGCGTGCAAAGATTAAAACCGTAATATAGTCTTTTGATAACCATAAGAAATAGTCAAAGTGGGTTAACCTTAACCTTAAGTTAAGCATATGTGTAGTTTACATATGCTATCGCAAACATTTATTTAGAACTTTTAGAGGGGAACAATTTTGTAATACGTAATACTTTGAATAACTATCACAGTTTACCCAGAGCGCAATAGGAAAGCTTTAAATTTTGCCGTTTTCCTAATATTTTTTATGCTGCGCCTCTCCTGTTTATCTTAGCGTGATATTATAACCTACAGCCTTATAAATGGACTATCTAACACTGAAAGATTTTTTTAAATCGGTCCAATAGTTCCTGAGATTAGCGCGTTCAAACAATCAATCAAACAATCAATTAAAAAATCAAACAAACAAACTTTTCAGCTTTATATATTAGTATAGATAATAAAAAATATATTTTACAAAATGTATTTAGATTTTGTTAAATCCTTTGTACTATCATCTTAATTAGTCCTCTCCATACTTATTAGAAAGCTTCCAAAAGCTCAATTATCCTGTTCCGGAGGAGATCATACTTTAAAAGCTTCCTAATCTATTCACGAACTTATTATCGAATAATGTGGTAGTATGAAATGAAATTAAGAACATTTGCTATTTTGTTACAAATTTTGCTAGTTGATTTACATTAATAGGTTTTTGCTTATGTAACATAACCTAATCGAAATATGCCTCTTTATTTTTATCTGTTTTATCTTTTACGATAATATAACCATGATAATTAGTAATAAAACTATACCAGTCTACAGAAAGGTTTAAATTAAATGTTAGAAATATGCTTATACTCGTACGTAGAGTATATTACACAATTAAAGATTATTTGAATGATAAAAACGTTTGGATTTAAAGATCCTTTTAACTTCATACAAGACTACGATTAAATAATGTCAATTTAAAACTTGTAAAAGATTCACCACAAAGTTTCTTGCTGGTTCTTCTCGGTAAGAGCAACATTCCAAACCAGTTTCAGCTTCATTAAATCTAATTGATCCTTGACGATTCCAAAGTGCTTGTAAAAAGCTTACTTGAATAAAGATTATTTTGATTTGATTTGATAATGTAACTTACAAGTCACCTCAATTATTATTTCTATACTAAAACTGACACAATTCCGTTTTTCCGTGCAGAGATTTATATTAAGCAAGTGCAATTCCAAATCATTTAATATCATTTCTTTGTTTCAGGTAGCGTTTATGGGGATGGCGTCGTCTGCTTCGATACTTTTAATAGACTCCTTTCGTTACATTGGACCATCATTTGATCAAAATTTATGTGTAATATATGCATACGATGAGACTACACTTCCACCTACGACTACTGAAACAGTTACCACAATTACCGAAGCAATTGTAATTACTACTGAGGAGCCTACTACATTAACAGAAATTCCTATTACGACTACTGAAATCCCGATCACAACTGAAGCACCTATCACAACAACAGAAACGCCTATCACAACCACTGAAGTTCCAATCACCACAACTGAAGCGCCTATTACAACAACTGAAGCGCCTATTACAACAACTGAAGTTTTAATCACAATGACTGAAGTACCTATCACAACAACTGATACGCCTATTACAACTACTGAAGTTCCAATCTCAACGACCGAAGCACTTATCACAACTACTGAAGCGCCTATCACGACTACTGAAATTCTTATTACAACGACTGACGAACCTTTTACAACTACTGAAGCTCTAATTACAACGACTGAAGTACCCATTACAACAACTGAAGTTCCTATCACAACTACTGAAGTGCCTATCACAACCACAGAATCCCCTATTATAACTACTGAAGTTCCTATTATAACTACAGAACTACCTATTACAACTACAGAAGAGTCTTTAACAACTACTGAAGCGCCTATCACAACTACTGAACCACCTATTACAACTACCGAAGCTTCTATTACAACTACTGAAGTTCCTATAACAACTACAGAACTACCTATTACAACTACAGAAGTGCCTTTAACAACTACTGAAGCTCCTTTTATAACTACCGATGCTCCTATCATGACTACTGAAGCTCTAATCACAACTACTGATACTATAATAACTACTACTGAATCACCTATCACAACTACCGATGCTATTATTACAACTACTGAAGCTTTAATCACAACGACTGAAACACCTACCACACCTGCTGAAGAGCCTCTTACAACTACTGAAATGCCCTTAACAACTACTGAAGTTCCTGCAACAATCACTAACATGCCTTTTACAACTACCGAATCCCCTATCACAACTACTGAATTCCCTAGCACAACTATTGAAACTCCTATTACAACAACTGAAACATATATCACAACTACTGACACACCTACAATAACTATCCAAGCTCCCACTACAAGTACTGAAGCGTCCATAACAACTACTGAAATATCTTTCACAACTACTGAAGTACCTGTCACAAGTACTGAAGGAGCTATCACATCTACTGAAGAATCTACCATGACAACCGAAGTACCTATTACAATTACTGAATTGCCAATTATAACCACTGAAATTCTTATCACGACTAATACGCCTATAATACCTACTGAAACGTCTGTTACAACTGATGAAGGAACTATTACTACTGAAGCATTTATCACAACTACTGAAGCTCCTACAATTATAACTGAAATGCCGATACCAACTATTGTAACGCCTATAATAACTACTACACCTATCATAAGCGAAACTCCTATAACTGAAGATACCTCTTTACCAGATACAACAGTCACAACTTCAACAGATCATCCAGACACAACAGAATACCTACCTTGTGATATCGTTACCGATTATTCTTTCTGGAATGCGTTCACAATAACAATGGTAGTTATTTTATCATTGCTATTATTACTGCTAATTGCTTTTATATTTTATAGAATAGGTAAAAACAGATCAAGTAAAACAGTACCTCACGAAGTATTTATTAATTACGATGATTTGCCGAGACCTATAACTATGCCTAGAGTTACGAAATTTTATACAAAACCACTCAGACTACCAGGAAGACAATATCCTGTTTAAAACTACAATATTTATTTATAAACTTTATTGTACAACTTACAGTATGCATATACAAATATTTGCACAAAAGGCGGACTTAATGCATTAAGCATTATCTCCCAGGCAAAGCGTATGTAGGCGATAAGCTTTTTTATATTTGAATATCTTGTGTTATTAGTCATATATTCATAGTCATTAGTAATTAAGTTTTTTTTGGCTGTAATGCTACTAATAGATTTCAATACCAATAAAAATCATGTAAATAATATTATTAAGTGCATTGAAAATACTCTTCATTATACAGTGTATATATAATTATAAGAAATAGAAAAATAAAGTTAACTTAGTTTGTAAATATCTGGGAATATTGTAGATATTAGATAATTATTATTATCAGCTACCATCGTTTATAAAATTGTCCTCTAAACGTATAGAATTCGCATGGGATTAGAAAGTTAACAAAACCTTTAGGTCACCAACATCGCTAATCGTATTTAAATATATGATCATTCATAATTTAAAGGACATTTCTAATAACTTATTTCTCTGAGATTTGTAAGTTAACCTAATAGTTTAACATATTTCAAAACCAAATTTACTATATTAGATACAGTGCAATATAATGATGTAAGCAAAATTATACTAGCGAATTTCAGTCTAAGATTTACATATATAGCAAATCAAAATTATTTACATAAGAAATTGAAATAAATATTAACTATACTATAAGAAATGTCAACTCAAATGGTAATGTAAGAAGGTATAGAAGTAATGCAAAGTTTTTTAGTAAATTTGTAATGTGAAGAACCGTAGAAGAACCAGTTCAACATATTCGATCGATTTGCAAAGAATTTATGGTCATGAACAAGTTGGCATTGACATCATTGAAATATAGATCTGTGGGATCTATATTAAATCGAAGATGTTAGTTCAAGTCCAGTCTACATTACTGCGACATTAGGATCGCAAAATTTTATACTTAAGCTGCTAAATTAAGGAAATCGTAATATTAAGATTCAGTATTGCTATGATATAACAATTTGTAAATATGGTCACAAACGGGTCACATCGCGATAATCTCGAGTTACCTTTGTATAAGGTTCGACGTTTCGGCAGAGTTGCATCCAACGTGGTACGAAACGTCGAACCTTATCGAACTCGAGTTCGCGATGTGACCCGTTTGTTTATATAATACAACAATTTGTAAATATGTATATAATTAGTTATATTAACTACATTTGTATGAAATTTGTATAGTGTTTAATGATAAGCTCAAAAGTATTATTAATTGTTAAATGTATTTTATAATTGATATTAAATATTAAGTCAGCAAAAAAGATGGATGGATTGTGTGAAAAATTATATGCATATTAAAGAAGTGGGACCAGAGTTGACGAATGATACAGGAGAATGGAATAATTGTGCCGACCCCACTTAGAGTGGGATAAGGGTAAGAGAATAATAATGAAATATGAGTTCAAAGCTATGTTTAAAGATGATCTAATTTACAAATTAAACAATATAATGCAAGTAACTTGTATCTTTTATTTTGTCATCGTTTAATTCTCATTAAATATTATAATATTTCTAAGAAACATATTGGTTCTTTGATTTTATGGCGTAGATTAAATTTGGAATTCATGAAATCACTTACTAATCCCCAATCGATTCTATTGCTTTTATCATACTTTCTGCTAAATGACGAATATTCAAATGTTTTTGTTCCTTAAATTGTGTTATCGAATGATTAAAATGGTTTCAGTGATACACAAAGAATTCTGTTGTTTATCTGATAAAATACCGGTAAATAACATTAATTTTGAATAGTCGCGTCAGGGAACGTTTGAAAGATAATTTTTTAATACTTACTTTTAATACTTTATTATCAATCAAATTGGTCACGAATTCTTTGTAAGTGTTACAAGTGTATTCTGCTAGTCTGTTTGATTGATCATTATTCTGTTTATGTTTGTAATCTTGGTTATTTGTTGTTATTTTAGTAAACGAATCTTCATAGAAATCAACATTTATAGTTATTCCTCGTTACAGATTACTAATTGCTATAGATTTAAGTAAACGATGTTTTAAAAAAATTTGTAAGTTTTACTCTCCCCTATATAAAAACGTATACAAAAAACGGTACCTAACAAATTCTACTCAGCTAGGTACCACACGGTTTCCAACTTAATTACTTGCCTTTAACGACACCTCGGTAAGAAATGAGGGATGTTCTATTCTACTGAGCCGGATACCACACGGCGGGTCAACTAACCTTAGTCGCCTTTACGACACCTCGGTAAGAAATGAGCGTGGTCTATTCTACTAAGCTGAATACTATACGGCGGGTAAACTAAACTTAGTCGCCTTTACGACACCTCGGTAAGAAATGAGAGTGGTCTAATCTACTCAGCCGGGTACCACACGGCGGGTCAACTTATCTTAGTCACCTTCCACGACAGCTCGATAAGAAATAAGGGTGATCCATTCTACTTAGCCGAATACTACATTGTACTTAACCATTTAAGAAAAACTAGACTAAATAACGTTGAATATCCTTAGACACATGAGATTCTGATTTTTTTAATTAATCGAGAACAAACAGACAGATGTAAGTTTTTAAATATAGGTGCCATCTATAATAATTTACGGATACTACAATATCTTTATCATAAATCGACGCATTGATTTTATCAACGTAGTTCTTACTATTGTCGGTAGATAGCGTTTATATATAAATAAAATTCAGCCAATGTTATTAATTAGAATTCTCTTGATTCAGGAATATATTCAAAATGATACCCGCCCAAAATGAATACAGGTAATAATAGCATTATTCAATACTAATAACAGTTATTTAATATATTGAAGTACAAAAATCATGTTCATACAATTTAAAATTCTTATGTAAATATTTTTTAATAATTATTTCTGTTAAAAATTATGACAATCTTTGTAGTTATTTTTTGTTCGAACCTGGTTTTCTTTAATGAATTTAAGCGATTTCCTATTCGAGAGGAAAATAAACTTATATAACGTACGGAGAGCAGTTCATCACGTTTCATTAGGAAATACCCTAATTATATAAAGTAACTTGTATGTCCAGCCCGTTTCGCCGGGCTTAACTCGAAGATATGTAATTACAGTTGTACTTCGACGCCACCAAACTTTACAGGAACATTCATTTTTATATATATTATATAGATATACTCCAGAAAAGGGTACTGCGCCAGTACTGAAGTCCGAAATATAAATTGTCTTAGTTAATCTGTACAAGCCAGAACAGATGGCGCTAGCTATAAACATAATTAACATTAATAACAGAGATACAAACATTAAAAATCTTTCACTTTTCGTAGCATAATAGAGAAGGGGAGCGAGCCTTATTTCCACGAAAAAAATGAAAGGAAATGAGGCTAGTTTTCTGTCTCGTTTATACGTGCGTAACTTAATATTGTTCTAGGTAATCAAATTAAGAACGCGCCATGTATATATGTAAATTTGATTAGTAAAACGTGTCATATCCGGCTGAATAAACCCCCCTTATTTCTTACCGAGGTGTCGTAAAATACGACTAAGGTAAATTGACGTCAGGAAGGTGGCCGTTAAAGGCCGATAAGGGCAGGAGGATCTGAAAAGATTATTTGTTGGAGGCAAGAGGATGTTAGATTATTTGTTTGGACAGTTTCGCATACCTACTATGGCTACTTTAGTATTATAATCTATGGCTACCATAGAGTCCTGACGATCAAATAACGATCGCAAATACACACACACATATTATAAACGCCAACAGCGTCTTCGCCGGCGAAGACGAGGTCCTTGTTTTCTGACGTTGGACAGCCGTGGCTTCTCGCCATACTCTCGACGTCATGATGACTAATCGTCATTCATTAGCCCTCCACTACACGTCGCCCTAAGCCGTGGTCCGGCCTCACAGGAGGCACCCTTAGGATGACGTTCCCCGACGCTAGTAGAGCTTCTGCGCTCTACTCTCCGCATTTCGCAACTTCGACGATACTTCTGCGCTCGCCCGTCCACCCAGTGACGCTGTAAAAGCCGTTAAGGCTAACAGCATATAGTCAATTCGAAAAAAATAACCATAGAGTATGGTAGTTGAATTTAGGACTATGAAACTATTTGCGAAAATCAATAGGTCATTATAATTAATTAGAAACCCGTGTAAACCGACAATCACTTAGGTTAAACAGATAGCAACGTTATTGGTTATCCCGTGCCACTTAAGATTGGGATCATATCACAATTGTTAACTATCTTATCAGATCGATTACAATCTGGCAGGTAATAGACTTTCGATACGGTATCTATAGCTCCTAATAATGATAACAATGATCATCATAGATTTTGCGATATCATTCGAATTGTCTGGAATAGTACTAAAAGGAATTTGTTTTGATTAATTTTTATACAAAACAACAATATTTTTGCCATAAATTGTCAAGTCAGCGTAGTTTATTTGGGAACGGGCGGCCTCGAGACTTGAAAATGCCCCAAGATCGAGTCCACCTACCCACAATTTTTTTTTGTATAAAATTACCTGTCAACCAGATATTACTTGTTATAAAACAAAGTCTCCAAAAGCTGTATGTCTGCATGTAATCGATTTTATCAAAACCTACTGAACGGATTTTTACGGTATTTACTTAAAGGTTGTGTAATTCTTCTGGAAGGTTTAAGTTACACGCAGTTAGTACATTACCGTTTTATATTATGTTGAAGAGGTCACGCGGTTGTAATTAAAACTCGCCTGCTTTAGTCGCGTGCACCGCGGTTACCAATAGAGATACACTAAAGTAATGTAGTACAGTATTGTAGATCTAAAAAAAATTCTACAAAAAAGTCCGCGATAGCATGTCGCTTTCTGTTATATTTAATTCACAATAACTACTTTTAAGTTTAAAATTACAATTAAATACACAGATTTCCAACAGGGGAACAGCTAGCATATGATAAATGTGAAAGTCTGTCTGTTACGCTTTTATGGTTAATTCCTGCTTATCACAGCTGAAGCCACAATGATGATATTTGGAACGAGTGAAGCTTAAATAACAGGCTAATCAGTGGTATAAAAAATTGTTCTGGAACAGTAAGAGAAATTATACCTAATTGAGCGTATTTAAACATTTAAGTTAACGCTAAAGAAGAACTACGAAACAAAAATCCCAGACATAATTGCAATAACTCTATATTTCGTGAACTTTGTGACTAAATAATATCCACAAAATTATATGAATTAAAAAAAACAAAAGACATACGATACTTAATTGTACGATACATAATTGGTAATTGTATGTATTAACAAACAATCACATATCGTATTTTGTATACGTAATTTGATTATAAATTAATATAATTCTTCTTTTTACACAAATAAAAGAAGCATATTTAATAGAAGTAGGTGTTTGTGGTTTTCCATAGTACGAAAGTAATCTATATCTATATAGGTATATAAAAGAAAGTTGGTCTTAGTTACACTATTTATAACTCAAGAACGGATAAACCAATTCGGCTGAAAATTGGTGGAGAGGTTGCTTAGAACCAGAAGACGGACATAGGATACTTTTTATCCCGTTCGACCGCATTTATTTTATCCCGTCAAGTCACTATAAAACGTGGTATCGCAAAAACGACTATGACATGGAATAACAAAACATAAATGACAGCTAAACGTAATTTAGTCTTTGGATAAATATGGTAAAAATATGACAATTTTCAAAATAGTAGTAGCTATAAACGTTACTACAAAGTATAAAACAAAGTCACTTTCTCTGTCTGTCCTTATATCTCTATGTTTGCTTAAATCTTTAAAACTACGCAAAAGATTTTGATTGAAGAGGAAGGTTTATATGTATAATAAAATTCAATATGGAGTAGCGAAATACTATGATTATCACTGAGTGACATAGGCTATATGCTTTATACCCGTGCGAAGCTGGGGCGGGACTCCTAGTTATATATATAATTACTTTGCATGTTTTTCAATAACAAAAAATATCACCGTCGAAAATATTGTGCCCATACAGATAAACACAATATTTTGATACAGATAAATACATTCATAATCAGTACATTTTCAAGATGTAGGCTGAAAAGTTTTCGCTGCCCTTACTTAATCAATTGAAAGTTTCCGGGTTATTTTACAACTATAATTTAATTGAATTTGTAAGAGAAACAATTTTTAGAGAAATTATTTTAAATAATAAAGTACTGTCATTTTGAATTTCAAGAGGTCGGAACCAAAAAAATGAGAATTTTTGAGACAAAATGTTCTACGTTTTTGACAATAGGCTAAAACTTCAACCCATAGCCACAACCTCTAAATGAAACCGCTACTGACAATTTATTTGTCTCTTCTAAAATAGTCCTAATCATAAAAGTTCAAGACGTAAATAATAAAACGTAAATTCCTAGTGTTGAAGTCATGCGAAATAAGGAAATAAATCCTTTGTTTGTTTGTAATCTCATCTTTATTGCAATGGCGGACTTATTTTGAAATCGGAATCTCTTCCAGCCAATCAGTCTTCAATTAAAAAAGAGGTAAATATAAGTACAGTGAATTAATTTAAAATTATCTTAAAACTTAACCAATAATAACAAACAGAAAATTGACCTTTTAATAATATCAAATAATATTATAATATATATATTAAATATTAAAATATAATAAAGGGATCCTTACCAAGGGAAATAAATTCATTTAAAACGTTGATAAGACACATGTGAATTTTCTACAGAAACTTTTTTGCTTAATTCATACAATTCATACAAATGCATCATACCTATGCTTTATAGCACCTCTTTACAATCGGCGCTTACAAACGATTAAGTACAAGAACGATCGTGTATCCTGTGATCCTGTCGGCTGTACTCTCATCTGTGATCGCTGACGATCGACTATCGATCGATCAAAGACAATCGCTGAGTGATACGTATATCTTCTTCTTTAACTTAGCGTTATCCCGATTAGACCCCGGGTTCAGCTTTCCTACTCAGTTCCCTCCACTTATGCCCGATCTTGAACATTCTTTCCCCAATTACGATTACACATGATACAATTTATATGGGATATATATGGGACACTTACACACACGGTCGTCCGTCCCCAAAGTATGTAACTTAATACTTGTGTTATGGTAGACAGACAACTGGTGAATATATACTTACATATTTTTTAAATACATACAGACCAACAAATTCATTTATAAAAAACGTTGGCCCTCGGCGGGAATCGACCCCGCGACCCGTGGAGCTGTCACAGCAGGAGCTGTGCTGCAGGGTCACTACCCACTGCTCCAACAGGCCAGTCATTAGTTAACAATTTTTTTTGTTTATTGTTAGAGTTTATCATCTTCAGATGCTTCGGTTACTAGGCGAAACGTTAGTTTAGATTGTGGTAATAAATGTGTTTATCAAAACGGATAGAACACTTTGCAATTAGCATTACAGAGATTTTCTTTAATATCAGAGTATAACAAAATAATATTATCACATACTACTTTTGTAAAAATTGTGGAAACAGAATAGTTCAGTTTAGACAGCAAAAAATATTGCCAAAGGGAGGAAAGATAGTGTACAATATAATGAACTATTAAGAATTACCTATTGTAGTAGTCAACCAAACATCACTATATAGTAAACAAAGTCGCTTTCTCTGTCTGTCCCTATATCCGTATGTATAAATCTTTAAAACTACAGAATAAAAACAGAATTTGATGCAAAAGTAATAATAAAATTTACTATAATCCGCGATGAAGTACAATAGAAAATATATACAATGCTAAATGTAGAGTGGACAATCGGTTATCATACCCGATACATGCAGGATTCGTAAAAACACATGCACAAACCTCCATCACCGCCACCACAATACAAAAACACTACATGCAGTCACTATCACAAACTCAACAATCGTTTCGCCCCGCAACCGAAGCATCATCAGGAGATAGGCTCCACGACCAAAATCGCAAAGCTTTTTTTGAAGATTTGATGCGGTTGACTTAATACGCTGCTCCAATGCAGATTGGTAGTTTACACATATCCCTAGAATACGCTATAGATATGCTAGGTTTCCTCACGATGTTTTCCGAAAAGCGTGTGATAAATTGCAATTATCAGTCAAATACATAAATTTTAATTGAAAAACTCATTGGTGTCTGCCCAGGGTTTAAACCCGTGATCTCCTTTAAAAAGAACACGATGTGACCGCTGGGCTATCACAGTAGCACAGGGAAATACTAGGCAAGGAAGAAATTATAGTTGAGGACCTAACAAATATTCCCTTCAGGGATATTATCAGGTTTGTGAAAGCGCCTCATAGGTTAAAGCAGGTAACAGACGGGACAGTGAAATCCATGTCCCAAATGGAAATGGGTGGAATAGTCCGGAGCTGACAATCCTTCCTGCACCGATAGGCATCTTCGTGCCTAGATAAATAGGTAGTAGGTTTTAGGTTAAGACGTACGTTATAAAGTCGCTGGAAACGGCATAAGATTGTGTGGAATGAAAGCTCTTCAAATCACTTGTCCAATGGAACGTCCAATGGTTGAAAAAGAACCAGTAAAATCCATGCATACATCTTCATACCGTGAAAAGCACTGTGGTTAAAAGTTTACATAAGGACTTAGAGAACAGATTATACTTAATAGACTCCACCCATACACTTTTGCAGCCAATCAATAATCTTATCCACGATAATTTTAATGTTATATTCAATAAATATCGGCGATAAAGTAGCGGTTATAATGGGCGTTATTTAAAATGCACTTATATATATCAAGTACCTACACTCGATTCACTAATAATCGTTTCAAACTTACATACACGTATTTTATAAAAGAGCAAAGAAATGAGAAAATTGTTTACTAAATTAAAATGAAATTTATTTGGATAGTATTTGTATTTACCTATATTTTCAAATCATTAATTTTTTTTTTTATTAGCAACTTAAATATATAAGTAATTATATATACTCAATATCTTACAAGAAATGCGTCTATAAATTCTGGTCGTGTTTTCAATTTCCAAAATGTTTAGAATCTCTAAACTGATTTGGCATAATAAAAATATGCCATTTCTTTTGTCATAAAACAAAATATTATATTATCATAACTAATTTTTGCCATGTGTTATCCGACTGAGTGGAATAGACCACCTTCATTTCTTACCGTGGTGCCGTATAGGCAACGAAGATGAGTTGACGTCAGGAAGGCGCCTAGTCGTAAAAAAATAATAAAAAAATAGCCAAATCACGTAACAATATGTTGAACACATGTTGTACTGACCCCATTAAAAGTGGGATAAGGGCAGGAGAATGATGATTATCATAACTAATTTGATCTAACAAAGTGGATATAACTAAGTCATGTGATTTGCGCGTGTGATGTTTTTTCTTCATGTGTTATTCATTATTTTTACATTTAATTCATGGTATTTCCAAATTCTACCTGAATTCTAGAAATCGAATTTATTTAAATTTAGTTAAGCTCCAGATGATTGAAAAGCAAAAATTATAAGAAATAAATAATGCATCGCTCAGTTATATCTAATTACGTATTAATTTTTAATCGCTGGATTACCTTAAGATATCTGTTAATTAATGCACAAATTAAGCTTATGGCTCAATTTTGTCTATATTCGTGAAATGGGATAATAAGTATTAGTGTTAAGCTCTATGATATCATTAGTTTAGATAACGTAGCGTATATTTGTAACACAATCTGTCTAAATTCTAGCAACGAGATATTTGATTCTATATATAATTTATAAAGGATTCGGTAGATTAAAACGATTAACAATATATAATTAAAACGCGAAACTCCAATCTTAATCTAAGAAAAGTAACGAAGTAAATTTTTTATCAGCATATATCGAACCAGTGTGAAGTGAGCGTTATAAATATATTCACAATCATAGAAATTCGGCATTTATCATAACAATTAGAGGTGTCACTTGAACTATAACACCCGTTTATGATACTTATAGACATGTGGTATCGTTGTATTATAATTTTACTATTACCAAGTGTTATATGTGATGATTGTGTGACTTTTGATTTTGAAAGTGCTTTCAACAGTTCGTTCAGTAATGAAATAGGCGTCTGTGTTGATAGATTAATGTGGAATGTTGGAAGGTATGAGGATCTGCCAATAGATAGTCCTGATGAAGGCGCAACGAAATTCGTTTACCCAAATGAAGAGTTAAGTTGTGCGTCTTCCTTTACATTTCATATGACCACACAGGGTGTGTTAGAAGTTAACCTTTTTATGGAACCAACTTCTGGTACCGATCAAGTGACTATACTTGCGAACCAAATAGTGCCGGGTGGGAATGATGCTGTAGTGGGCAACGCTTGGATCATAGCTTTGGATGATAACTTTGTTAGTGGCTGGATTTCTCCCAGGATAACTATAAGTGGTTTTGGATCTTTTGATGGTTACGTAAGTAAATCTTGAACTTTTAATAATTTACTAGGAAGTAAGTTGTTTATGTTGTTGTATGTAAACAAATGTAATCTATATGAAATGTTTTTACTGGTTCGTGTAATGAAGCTTATGGATACTTTCGACTTGATGATGCCTACATTTTTGTGAAACCAGTTTCTTAATCTTAGCAGCTATTGAGATCTCTAGTTTTTGATAAAGAGGGATATTTTTGATACTAAATATTAGTATATTTAAACTTACATTTCTCTTATCGGCTTACGTTGGTAAATTAAAAATAAATTATCTATTTTATTATAATAAAAACACTACAATCTACTCTGTTATACAAAGAAGTAAATATTTAATTAAATTAATTTTTTATCTTTTTTTTGAAACTAAGGTTTTTTGATTTAGTCACAAACGATTCTCTTCGGCTTCGATTAAAACGATTCAGCTTAAAAGAGCTTAGTTTTATGTGTAGACGATGACAACTTGACACAAAACAAATCGAACCAGACATGTACAAAAGTACCCACAATTTCCCCAATTTTGTGAATCCACTGTGAGTTAATCTTTAAGCATTAATGGTGCGAATTGTTTTCAGTTTTTTTTTAATTTTATATATAAAATAACGTTAAGCTTTCCCATTCATTAATAGTTTCCTAATGATTGTCGCTATTATCGAATTTCAAATAGAGTTAGCTTATTATTGTATAAACAAACGGGTCACATCGCGATAACCTCGAGTTACCTTTGTATAAGGTATAAGGTGATGCGAGATCTTTCCGTCATGTCACAAACACACCAAAATCTTCGAATAGTGTTTCAAATAATGATATCTGAAAAGTAGATGCTAAATATGGTGCTGCAATAAAGCGGATTTTTGCATAAAGATTTATCATATAAGGATTTGAATCATGTCTGCTTTGATGCGAGATCTTTTCGTCATGTCACAAACACGCTAAAATCTTCGAATAATGTTTCCAGTAATGTTGTCTTAAAAGTAGATGCTAAATATGGTGCTGCAATGAAACTCATTTGTGCATAAGGATTTATCATATAAGGATTTAAATCATGTTTGCTGTGATGCGAGATCTTTTCGCCATGTCACAAACACACTAAAATCTTCGAATAGTGTTTCCAGTAATGTTATCTTAAAAGTAGATACTATATATGGGGCTCCAATGAAACGGATTTGTGCATTAGGATTTATCATATAAGGATTTAAATCATGTCTGCTGTGATGCGAGATCTTTTCGTCATGTCACAAACACACCAAAATCTTCGAATAGTGTTTCCAGTAATGTTATCTCAAAAGAAGATGCTAAATATGGGGCTTAAACGAAAGCATGGAATCGCTGAGTGGAGTGACTATGGAGGGTTGTGCTTGGAATCCATAACTCTGAGTAACTAACTAAATCAAAAAAGAGGATATACGTTGAAGGCAACTAAGGTAAGACGAACCTCCGTGTGGTATCCGGCTGAGTAGAATAGACCAACCTCATTTCTTACCGAGGTGTCGTAAAATACGATTAAGGTAAGCTGACGTCAGGCAGGCGGCCGGTCGTAAAAACGCAGCCAAATCATGTAACAATATGTTTATAACATGTTGTGCCGACCCCACTTAGAGTGGGGTAAGGGCAGGAGGATGATGATGATACGTTGAAGAATTTAAGAGACTAGATTAATCTAAAGAGGCTTGTAGCTAAAGTGGTAGGGTATATAGTTCAAACGACTCAAGATATTCTCGTCCTTACACCGGAAAACTGATTATTGTTAAGGCCATAGGCCAGGTGGGCAGGTTGCAGGTAGTAGTCGCGTCAAAATTACTTCAGGAAAGCTTGTGACCTATTGTGAACATCCATCGAATATTAACAACAGTAATAATAAAATAATTTTGCTATAATCCGCGATTAAGTAAAAAAGAAAATAGGTATATATAATGTTAAGAATTTTTAACAATCTGTTTTCATACCTGATACATGCAGCATTCGTAAAAATACAATGCACAAACCTCCACCACCGCCACCACAATACACAAGCAGTACATACGTTCACTATCAAAAACTCAACAATCGTTTCGCCCCGCAACCGAAGCATCATGTGTTTTTACGAATCCTAAAAGCTTAACGCAAGCGCAGAGCGTGTTCATAATTGAAGAAGCCCTTTAAAAAAAGTATAAAAAAGGAATTTATTTTCATACACTCATCATTCTCCTGCCTTTATCCTACTCTAAGTGGGGTCGGCACAACATATTATAAACATTGTCATATAATTTGGCTACGTATTTTACGACCGGCCGCCTGCCTGACGTCAACTTACCTTAGTCGCCTTTTACGAGACCTCGGTAAGAATTTAGGGTGGTCTATTCTGCACAGCCGGATACCACATGGCATACAATTCTTTTTTTCAATTCCAAACGAAGGCACCTATAACACGTAGTCTTAAGATACTTATTAACAACTGGACTGTTAAAATCTTAAATAAAGATTTATATTATTATAAAGGCTTAACGCAAGCGCAAACGGCATGTTAATAATTGAACTAGTCATTTAATAAAAATAGATAAAAAAGAATCGAATAAAAAAATAAATAGGGCAATAAAACTTGTGTGTAAAATCTCATATATAAAACAATTTTTTTATACACTGTTTATTGTTATATCAAATCACGCAACAACAATGATAATATATGACTCGTTAAGACCTAAAGATTAATCGTTATTACCGGACATCGTATAGATTAAGAGACTTAACCTCTGCATTGATTAAATTTAGGATTTAAGATAACTAAATATAACGTTTTCGTTGTAATTTTGCTTCACAATATATAAAAGATCTCTTTACTTTAAGAAGTTTATTACCAATTGTTAACACTCCAGCTAAGATAAAGCTTGTGTTAGGAGTTGGTAGTACGAGTATAATGGCCGGTATTCGAATCTACGACCTGTTGATCGCAAATCCATTACCCTATCCACCACCGCCGTTTCTAAATTGTAATTGTAAAAACCAATAAAATTATTTTTATTACAGATCACAATACTTGGAATGGCGGCGCGTGACTCGATAGTACTCGTCGATTCGTTTCGTTATATTTCACCGACAATTAATGAAGAAGATTGTATTATATATGAAAAGATTACCACAACAACTAAAACTACACAGTCAGATGACTTTTTATCCACAGAAACAGAACCATCTGAAACTACTACTGGCAATACAACACCGCCTTACACAACACCGCCTTACACAGAACTGCCTAATACAACACCGCCATACACAACACCGTCTGACACAGAACCGCCGAACACACCTCCTCCTTACACAGAACCGCCTTACACAACACCGCCTAACACAGAACCGCCAAACACAACTCCGCCTTACACAGAACTGCCTAATACAACACCGCCAGACATAACACGGCCAGGCACAACACCGCCAAACACAGAACCGCCGAACACAACACCGCTTTACACAGAACCGCCTAACACACAACCGCCATACACAACACCGTCTGACACAGAACCGCCGAACACACCTCCTCCTTACACAGAACTGCCTTACACAACACCGCCTAACACAGAACCGCCTAACACAACTCCGCCTTACACAGAACTGCCTAATACAACACCGCCATACACAACACCGTCTGACACAGAACCGCCGAACACACCTCCTCCTTACACAGAACCGCCTTACACAACACCGCCTAACACAACTCCACCTTACACAGAACCGCCTTACACAACACCGCCTAACACAACTCCGCCTTACACAGAATCGCCTAACTCAACACCGCTAGACACAACACCGCCTAACACTCAACCGCCGATCACAACACCAACAGATACAACACCGCCTAACACAGAACCGCCTTACACAACACCGCCTAACACAGAACCGCCTAACACAACTCCGCCTTACACAGAACCGCCTTACACAACACCGCCTAACACAGAACCGCCTAACACAACTCCGCCTTACACAGAACTGCCTAATACAACACCGCCATATACAACACCGTCTAACACAGAACCGCCAAACACACCTCCGCCTTACACAGAACCGCCTTACACAACTCCGCCTTACACAGAATCGCCTAACTCAACACCGCTAGACACAACACCGCCTAACACTCAACCGCCGATCACAACACCAACAGACACAACACCGCCTAACACAGAACCACCGAACACAACACCGCCTAACACACAACCACCTAACACTACACCGCCAGACACAACACTGCCAGACACAACACGGCCAGACACAACACCGTCAAATACAGAACCACCGAACACAACACCGCTTTACACAGAACCGCCTAACGCACAACCGCCTAACACACAACCGCCTAATACAACACCACCTAACGCAACACCACCAGACACAACAGCGCCTAACACAGAATCGTCAAACACTACACCACCTTACACAGAATCACCTAACACAACACCGCCTAACACACAACCGCCTGATACACAACCGCCTAACGCAACACCGCCTAACACAACACCGCCAGACACAACACCATCTATTACAATTACTACTATAAATACAGAATCGACAACAAAATATTCCGAAACAACCGATTCAGCAACCCATACATCCGAAATAGATGATATTACCTCGATATATTCAGATAGTACGACAGAAATTACACAAATCACAAATACTGGAACTACAAAGGTTGAAAGTGAATCAATTTCAACCGCTGAAGACATAGGTATAGGTACCGAGCAAACAAATTCACCTACTGATTTCACTACAAATGACAGTATAACAGATATAGATAATATAGTAACAACCGAACGTCCAGTTAATCCAGATAATAGATTTTGGAACGCCTACACTATAACGATGGTTATATTCTTATGTCTTATAGTTTTAGTACTCACTGCTATAGTATGGTACTTTATTGGTAAAAGAAGAAAACGGAGAGAATCCCAAATTAATTTCTCTTATTTTGAAGACTATCCTACACCGGTAATCATACCAAGGGTTTCCAAAGTTCGTACTTATTCAAATACAATAAACAAGTTATCGTCTATCATTAAAACGGAATGATCTGCTAGGTATCTCTTACTGTAGTTATTATTTTATAATTTAAATACCATAGAGTTATTAAACATAGAGTAGGGAGACATCTGAATGTGAGTGTCCAACAAATAATACGAGAGGATGACCAATACTGATGTTTGACTAATTAAAAGCTTTTATTTAACTTGCAATATATGTGAAGGTGGTAACTTGCAAGCTAAATTTGACCCACTTTTCGAGGTCCGATTGGGCTGAAATTTTATATATTGGTCCAGTCTTGATGACAAAATATGTTTATGGTGCTACTACAGGATTGGCTCCAGACGAGAATACTCCTCAACGTTTAAATTTATTTTATTTATTTATACACTTTATTGTACACCACAAGAGAAAAACAGCAATAAAAACAAAGAAAACATAAATTATAACGTACTGAAGGCGGCCTTATCGCTTAGTAGCGATCTCTAACAGGCGACCCATGGGTTAAGGAGAACTGTAACAACGGTGTGGGTGGTGCACTATTCTATAGTTAAATACATACTAAAAATACATACGAATACAAAGACAAAAGATTTACACATTATAAAAATATCTAAAAGTAATATATATGCTATCTATAAACTAATACAAATTATATAATAAATACATAGCAATGATTTAAGTACATACATTAATTATTATTTGTCAAGTAGTATTGCTTTACACTTTTTTTAAATATGCCTAATGATTTGGATTCTTTAATATTTAACGGTAATGCATTCCATAATTTAACTGCCTGTACAGCGAACGATTTAGTAAAAAAAATTGTATTATGTCTAGGCATTCTTCATATATTCTACATTCTTAAATGTAGGGACATGAAATTTTTTTTAACTTTTTTAAAAGTTGTTTTACCTTAACTTGTTACAAATATATAAGAAAGACAAGTAGCTTCATTTTTCTACTCTTTTTTTGATGTATACAATTTAGACTAAACCCCCTTACATCTCTACTACTTTACTACAAAAACTCTATGGTAAATACACAAGCATTTGGAAAATTGTCCTTGGATTTAAAATCTTTGGCTATTTTAAATTTATAGTTGAAACGATATAAGAGCGATGGATAACAGATTGATTAATGTAAAATTTTTAAGAGATTAGTGAGTTATTATATTATAGTAGGGGATCTACAGTTTTAAACACTATATTATAATATCAGAGGCATGCCTATAACTGAGAGTGTCACAATAAATAATGAAAGAAAATATTAAACTATACTTATCTTGGTCTAATCACACATAAAAAAGAGAGACAGATATAGTCTCATCTACTTTCTCTTAATTTTCTTTCTTGTAAAAAGGCACTTTTTAGCCTGGCCTACTGTAATATAGTAACTCTATGGTTAGACGCCTTATTCTTAGAGGACAAATACTCATTTAATTTTAATTTAGCATTTAAAGAAATTGTACATATAATACAATAATGAAATAGTATTTAATTTATATAATAGTTATTATTAATTTTGACGCCTGCTATCGCCGGTAATAGTACTAATTGATTTTATCCTAAATGATCTTTATCGTCATAGATATTATTTAGTTTTATCAGAGATCGATTAGAAATTAGATAACTCAATATACGAACAAAGAATTAATCATAATTTAATTTGATATAATAGTGACAATAATTTTTATCTACAGTGCCCTGTTTTCTGTCTCTTTCAATTTTCGTATAATATAAGCTTATATCGTACACTTAGTATTAAACTGACCGAATTCAAAATTAACCTTAATTGAGTTAGATACATTGTTATCCTTTATTCAATGCTATCTATGACATAGAGGTACAAACTATTTAAAAAGCTATTCGTTTACAATAAGCTATTGCTTTAACACTCACTCGTTTTGAAGATAGTTAGGGTTTGTTGCAATTTGGCACATAACAACTTTTTTAAATTAGGTCACTTTAATACTAAGCATGCGATATAGCGTGCCGTATGTACATAATCTAATACTAATATAATTTATTTAAATAATCTAATATTAATACAATTTATTTAAATTATATTAATATTAGATTATGATATTAATTTTAATACATTGTTTCTTAAAATTTGCTATATTATATTTGTTTAGATTTAGAACACCAAATATTAAGTAGTTTCGAGGGTACGTTACCTTTGTGCTGTGTTAAATGTCAGTACATTTAAATTTTCAAAGGAACGGAATGTATTAAAAGTTTGGCTTAAAAGACAAAACCCTATTTATTCATTTTGAGTTAACAGACTATTATTTTGAGGCCGCTCCAGTAGATTTTATTATCAAGCTTATATTATCATTTTAAGGCCAGTAGATCGACCAGCTTATTTATAATCTATTTCTTATAAAATATAAATAAAAAATTTGTGATACAGTAATGCCTTTTTTTACAATAAACATCAAAGACAAAGATGAACTTCATCTTCGTATTACTGCGTTTTAAATTTTTAATTTTATAATTAGGTAAAACTGTATTGAAAACTTTGTGAAGGTCAATTTAAATATTAAAACATTCTCAATTTAATTTTAATTTTTTCTGTTTTCAAAGAAAAATCAAAATTATTAACCTTATAGCCCGATATTTAAGATTTAATCAATAATGTCAAATGGAAGCAAGTTCCCAATTATGGCATCTATAATATAACAATAACCATAGAAATTATGAATTATGTGTTTTTCAGTTCTCAAAAAATTAGATGTTTCTTATTTTTCCGGTATATAAACTATTATGAAAATCATACGTAATTTCCAACAACAATATTGCTTTAGCAAATTAGACGCAAATACGTAACGGACATACTTTCACATTTAAAGCAATATTGCAGACTATTATATTGGTGTCAATATTTTTTATTTAGACTATTAGTACAAGAAATTAATATACATGTGATAGACGAATGTAAGCGTTTCAAATACAATTTATCTTCACAAATTCCTATGTTAATCCAGTTAATCCACTCACCGATAACGAGCAGGTAAGCGACGTTATTGCGGGACCCAGTAATAATGCTATAAATTACTAGTGGCCTGCCGCTGACTATGGGCCTCATAAGAAAGTACAGAGTCACCGAGCGATGGAGCGAGATATGCTTAGATTATCTCTACGTGATCAAAAAAATGAGGACATCCGTAGAAGAACCACAGTCACCATAGCTCATCAGTTACCACAGACATAGCTCATCGTGTTGCGAAGCTGAAGTGGCTATGGGCGGCGCACGTAGTACGTAGAACCGATGGGCGTTGGGGTCCTCAGGTGCTGCAATGACGACCTCGCAACGGAAGGCGCAGCGTCGGTAGACCACCAACGAGGTGGACTGACGACCTCAAAAGATCGCGAGGAGCCGCTAGATGCAAGCGGCACAAAATCGTGGGGTGTTGATTAAAGAGACCTATGTTCAGTAGACGTCCGTTGAAAAAAAAGGAAAATCAAACAAGAGAAAAAGAAGAAGTCTCTACTTTGCACAGGCAAGAGAGCGGCACCAGATATTCAGCTGGGGAATGGTCGAAACAAGCGATAACTACTACCAGTTTACATCGTTTCGAACATAAAATTCGATAGCTAATTCCTAATGGTAAATGTTCTCCGGAACCAGGATGTCTGGCGCAGACATGGGGAGGCCTATGTCCAGCAGTGGACTGCGATAGGCTGATGGATGGATGAATGAAATGTTCTCAATAGCCCGAAAGTGAGATTGGCTCGAGGTGGACCTCCTTGTCTAAGCTAATTTGCCAGATTTAATTAAGGTTTTCAGCCAAAGTCTGGCCTTATGGGTTTGGCATAAAAGTGGTTACATCTGGTAAGGACCTTCTTCTTCTTAGTCGTGCACTGTTGGTTGAGTAGTCACATTTAGTAACAGGACTTTTTTTAAACAGGAAAAACCCCTTATGGGTACCACCCGACGGGGAAAACGGCGGTTATGTCGGACTCGCACCGACTAAAACGACCTGTGTGCACCACCAAGCTGCCGATGGCAACGACAGGGTATCGTTATACACATTGCCCCCATCCCCGCCGACAGCAACTCTGATTCCAGAGAACCCACCTCTGGGTAGGGATCTCACAAACGAGAAGTCCCCCTCCGCTAACCGATGCATCGGGAGCACCAGATGGATCGTCCACCTCGGGGACCTGTAAGCTAGGCGTCCGAAATACCGCGTTAGAAGTAACAGGCCCTCTGCTTGGTATATTTTTTTCTTGAAAATCTTAAATATTATTAAAGGTTTTCATCTACGACTCATATTACATACATATATAATCTACAGGAGTCAGATTTAATACTGAATCGGAACCGCTAAGGTTGAACGCATATTTGAAATAAATCTTCGGAGTAATGTTTGCAAATATTTGCTACCATTAGAAATGTCGTTACTATAGGGATATTCCTAATATAGGGATTCACTTGACGTATGCTGAAGGCCCCAGGGTCCCAGTGAGGCCCTTGTAAAGTCAGTTAAAATTTTTTTGGTGCCTATATAGAATTTGGTAAAATAGCAATTTTACTAAGCAATATTTTAATTTTTTGTAAACAGTAGACATTATAATAAAAATCGGAAACTATTTCAGAAATTAAAGTTTGACTTTAATTATGTGTGTTTGAAAGCAAAAACCAAATTTTCAATACAATCAAATATTGATCAGTTATTGACTATTTCCGAGAAAACTATGGAAAAATGAAAGAGAAATAAAATGTCTTGGAAAAAATTAAAGAGAAATAAAATGAGAAATAAATCGACATACTCAAAATTACTTTTTAATACTTAATTAACCCGACCTACGAACTACGACTTAATTTGACCCTCGAAATTTATGAATTCATGCTTAGGGGGGTATGACAACGTATAGGTATAAAATAAAAACAAATAAAGTAAATAGCACAATTAGAGCCTCAAGGAAAAAGATAGCAATTGCGTAATTATTAGTGCTTAACATTTATTCCCATGCGGCACTTATTGCTTCCTTTTTTTCCTACGAAAAACATAGACAACCCAAACATCATATACCTACCCAACTATACTAATTATAAAACATAGTCTCCAATCACTGTCAGTGTGTTATATTTCCTCAAAATGTAATAAACGGATTTTTGTACGGTTTTTACTAAAAGGTTTTGTCATTCTTCCGGAAGATTTAATTTAATAGTACATTACTGTTTTAAATTTGTATAATTAAGCGTTACTTTACGGAGATCCATAATACAAAGGTAATAATTAAATTATTTTGCTATAATCCGCGATTATAGTAAAATAATTTTATTATTAAATTTGTATTACCGTTTTATACAAAGGGTGTTGAAGAGGTCGCGGGGTTGTCAAAAAAAACTCATCTGCTGGGAGCTTTTTACCTGTGCTCCGCGTAAGCAAAATTCAAATTCAAATAATTCTATATTCAAATTAGCTTTTACATGAATTGTAGATCTACAAAAATACTACAAATAAAGTCCGGGATTTCCTTATCAAAATTCATCTTATCAAAATTGTCTTTTACACCATATGAATCAAATTAATACTTTTCTTGTGACACGCTGATGTACTCGCAGGCAAAGCCTGCTGGCACAGCTTGTTATATTATAAGGAATACAAATATGATATAATAATTTAACAAATCTATCATTAAGTACTTTTTTTAAAAGGGATATATTTATATACGGTTATCATGCACTTTACTGCGAAACATATATCGGTAGGAAGCCTGCAAATCTATACTAGTCTATTCTTCTGTACTGATATATAAAGCTGAAGAGTTTGTTTGTTTGATAGTTTGAAGGCGCTAATCTCAGAAACTAATGGAACGATTTGAAAATTCTTTGAGTGTAAGATAGTCCATTTATCGCGGAAGGCTACAAGATATTTAACATCACGCAAAGATGAATAGGATTGGAGCAGCAATAAAAAATATCTCGAAAACGGCAAAATTTAAAGCTTTCCTTGCGTGCGCTAAGTAAACGGTGAAAGTTATTCAAAAATCATGTATTACAAAACTGTTTCCCTAAAAGTTCTAAATATATGTGTCTAGCTTTTAAGTCTAACCTACTTTAACCATTTTTGTGGTTATCGAATATGATTCTACGGTTTTAATCTTTCCAAGCCGCTGGCGCTTGCTAGTAAGAAAATAAATTAGGTTAAATAAAAGACAATCCGGAATCAGGAAATTCTATATACATATCCTATTATATCCTATTATATAATATTATTTCTATTCTTTTCTATTCTATTCTATTCTATTCTATTCTATATCTAATGTAAAAGCTTTCGTCAAGTAATCGATCTGTTATAAGAATATTTTTTCATTAAGTAACAATTTATTTTAACTTTTCAGGTGTTTTCAAAGGAGGACGGAAAATTGAAGATTATATGATATGATTATGGATAAAATATATTAGATTATCTGATCTTATCGATAATTACTGTATAATTATGATTGTGGTGTAATACGGTAGCGGGAATTATGACGGCATTTGAAATGCAGTTGGTAAACTTTTAAATTATTAAAACTCCTCTGCTGTCAGAACATTATAGTAGATTATGATACTGTTGCATAATAAGGGTTCTTATAACTGGAGTGTGTTTTAAAAAACGAGCCGCAGGCTAGTTTTTTTATATTATCACACGAGTGTTATAAGACCAAGTTATGTACAGTGTCATACACTACTTTATCTACACTCATACTATAATACGTAAAAAAATATGAATAAAAACCAAACTTTGTTTAAATATTGAAAAGATTTTTAAATGTTAAATGTTAGCGCCAAGGCGCAAACATCGATTGCGCATGCGTGTTGCGTCGCCGCGGACTTGTTCATTGAAACTTTTTTTAAGATAGAGGTTCAACCTCCTTGGTCCAGCTGGAGGTGGTATAGGTGTATCGTTATGATTAAAAAGTTATATTATGATACAGGTGTCCATACAAGGCCTATATCGTAATAAACTGTTTTAATTTTTTATTTTTGGCCTGTACGTAATGTCATTCGAATTTTGGTTTCAATTTTATCATCTTTTTATTATAGTATCAGAGTAGATTAGCTAATGTTATATAGCTATATTGGTTTAATAATAAGTACCTGCGTAAACCAGCCTTTCTCGATAATTTTATTCAAAGATTAGCAATTGCCAGTGGCTCCGCCCGCCTGGAAAGATTAAAACCGTAATATAGTATTTTAATAACCATAAAAATTATTAAGGTGGGTTAACCTTAAAAGCTAGACATATGCTGTCGCGGACTTTTATTTAGAACCTTCAGAGGGGAACAATTTTGTAGTACATGATTTTTTAGCAACTTTCACCGTATACTTAGCGCACGCAACGAAAGCTTTAAATTTTGCCGTTTTCGTAAAATTTTTATTGCTATTCATTTTAGCGTGATGTTATATAGCCTATAGCCTTCCTCTATAGATATACTATCTTCGTTTTCGTTAATATTTTTTATTGCTGCTCCTCTCCTATTCATCTTAGCGTAATGTTATAAATGGAATATCTTACACTCAAAGAATTTTCAAATCGGTCCAGTAGTTCCTGAGATAAGCGAGTTCGAACACTCAAACAAACAAACTCTTCAGCCTTGTATATTAGTATAGATTTTTTTTTATTGAAAGTCATACAAAACCCAATATATAAACAAATAAAATAATTTATACAAGGAAATTAAATAGCTTTAGTAATTTAATACAGTAATTTAATAAGTAATTAAATTTAATAAAGTACTAGGCATCCCATCGTTTAAAAAGCAAAGTAACGGCTTATTACTCTCCCACTGCTGGGAATAGGCCTTTTCTCTCAGTTTTTGGAGAGAAGGATTGGAGCTAAGACCTACCACGCTGCTCCAATGCGAATTGGTAGGTTACACATATTACCACAATTCTCTAGAGATATGCTGGTTTCCTTAAGCTGTGGTAGCCTAGCGGTAGCACAGTCTGACTCCTCCGAGGAGGTCACAAGTTTAAACCCGGGCAGACACCAATGAGTTTTTCTGTTAAAACTTATGTGTCTAATTGATAATTGCAATTTATCACACGCTTTTCGGTGAAGGAAAACATCGTGAGGAAACCTGCATATCTCTAGAGAATTCTGGAGATATGTGTAACCTACCAATCCGCACTGGAGCAGCGTGGTAGGTCTTAGCTTTAAACCTTATGTCCAAAAACGGAGGGAAGAGGCCTATTCTCAGTTGTGAGATGTCAACAGGCCGCTACTATGCAGGTTACCAGTTACTATGCAGCTTGAATAATAAGTTAAGACAATTTAAAAACATTGACTTCACAAAAAGAATAATTTTAGTATGTAATACAATATAATTAGAGCTTGGGTGACAAAGCATTGCTTGGTAATTTTTTTAATAATGTAAAAAAAAAAAAATTAGAAAAAACTTAAAAGAAAAATGAAAAAATAATAGGGCAGGTGGCAGGCTCGATCCTAGGTATTTTCACCTCTCTAGACCGCTCATTCACCAAATAAACTACCATGAGTTTGACAGCGAAAAATTTTGATTGTATTCAACGTAAATTTAAAAAAAATTTAGAGCCCGAAAACAGAGATAAAACGACATTTTTTTTAATAAAACTTATCTAGATCAGTTTTTCTCCTCCAAAACCCCAAAAGAATTATAATTTTACTATTAATTTTATATCAGCGCCACCTATTGTCACCTTTTTGTATTACGTAGTATTGTGGTGTTGTATCTAAATTCTTTATGGCACTATCAAGAAACATTTTTATTGATAACACTCAAAAGTATTCTTTACGTAATGTAGATGGCGAACGATATACATAGCGAGAAAAGTTTATTTTCATCCTTCTGCACTTATCCCACTCTAAGTGGGACACAACGTGTTTGTAACGACACAACATGTTACAAACACGTTGTCACATGATTTGGCTACGTATTTTACGACCGGCCGCCTGCCTGACGTCAACTTACCTTAGACGTATATTACGAAACCTTAGTAAGAAAAAGGATGGTCTATTCTACTTAACCAGATACCACACGGTGGGTCAACTTACCTTAATCACCATTTACGACATCTCAGTGAGAAATGAGGGTAGTCTGTTCTACTTAACCGTATAGCACATCACGAGTCAACTTACCTTAGTCGCCTTTTACGACATCTCGGTAAGAAATAAAGGTGGTCTGTTCTACTCAGCTGGATAGCACACCGCGAATCAACTTACCTTAGTTGCCTTTTACGAAACCTTAGTAAGAAATTAAGGTGGTCTATTCTATTCAGCTGGATACCACACGGCGGGAGAAATATAAATTGCATAGTACAGTATAAATCGGAACATTCTCAAAGAGCTCATTAACACTCTCTATTATATCGAGACACATAGCAACTGTTTAAACTATTAAAAACTAGTTTTTACCCGCAATTTCATTCGCGTGGACTATTGTCGCGTGATATATTGAGAATAGATGGCGCTTTTCAACGTCATCTTAATTCTATAGAATAAACAGGATTTCTATAGCCTATATGTTACCCCAGTGTATAAGGAATAATTGTGCCAAATTTCATCAATATTGGTTCAGCAGATTTGCCCTAAAAGAGTAACAATCATACATCCATACTCACAAACTTTCGCATTTATAATATTAGGATGTCTACACCAAACCTTACATCCTTGCATTTAGTACTATAAATTAATAACAGCGTTTATCCACGCCGCCATTTTTGATGCGAATACGCGAAAATTATTAATAAATTTTATCAAATTGCACTACCTGGTAAACATATCTTATCTCTTATCAACGTACTTTTTATTGAACAATATATCAAATTTAATTATTTTGCTCCAATTTAGTTAAACGTATTCGTTTAACTAAATTGGACTCGTTTTGTCCGATGGACGTGACCAAAAGATACTACCAGACTTGATAGATGGTTTTTTGGTCCCAATTCCATCAACGACACTGCTATTCTTTTATCAGGGTCACTCACAATACCCTTCTACCAACGATAAATCAGTAACTTGATACCTGTGTCGCGACTCAGCAGAGTTAGCAACTCATTCGATGGTCTCGGTATTCGCTTCTACAATAAAATTCCCCATCCCATACTAGACCAGTCTACAGAAAGGTTTAAGTTAAGATGTACGTATACGTAAAGCATATTACAAAATTGAGGATTATTTGGATGATAAAAAAGCCTGGTTTTGAAAATCCTTTCAGCTCCATACAGGACTACGGTTTAATAATGTAAAATTGAAAATGTTTAGAAGACCGCCGAGTTTCTTTCTGGTTCTTCTCGGTAAGAGCATTCCGAACCAGTTGTAGCTTCATTAATCATATTGATCCTTGACGATTCAAAAGTGCTTGAAAGAGCTTATTTGTATAAAGATTATTCTGATTTGATTTGGTTTGATTCGACTTAAGAAGTGAAACGCCGAATACATCAGTAAAATATGAATGAAAACTAATCTAAAACCTTTTGAGTAAAACGTGATAATAATGTTTGGAATGTAATAATTAACATAAAAAATGCACTTGGCACTTATTATCTTAATAATCATCTAAACTGATACAAGTGATTTGACTCCCAGATATTAAATGTTTACTGCTCAATAAGAATTATTATAATAAAAGATACGTAGTGTTATCAAACAACTCAGTACTAAAACGCCACTGATATGTACAGTAGTAACTGTTTAAATTATTTAGTAAGGAAATGTTTACTCAATCCATATTATTGGCGGTAGTCGTGCTAGTTATGCCTATAAAAGTTCTTAATTTGAAATATTCATTTGAAACTAATTTCTACAAAGATTTCAGTGATAGAAACTGTTACGGTGATAACCCTTGGTTTTTGGTGGATTACAAATCGCTTAGAGTGCCTCCGTTAGAAGAAAATAGTATAAAATGTATCCAAGCTATAGTAAGAAGTTGTGCTACGTCATATCCAATAGAGTTTTCTTTAGGAGATATAGAATTAAATGTGTACCTTAAGTTGTATTCAAATGAAACAGGACTAATAGTGACAGTGTTCGATGAAAATAATACTCCTGTATTAAGTGATACGTACAATAAATTTAGTAAAGGATATAACGACGGATGGAATAGATTTATATTGAATTTCAAATACGATTTCGTCGGATATGTAAGTAAAAATTTGAATGCCATTTGTAAAATAAGTATGTACTGCCATTAAAGAAAATTTTGTTTTTAACGTCTATGCTATTTTTCAATTCGACATTTACATAACCTTAAATTACCATTTTATCACACTGAGTTGGCTTCAATATTCTATCACTACAAGTTTAAAACTTACATAGAAGATACATTACATTTTACAATTTCAAATAGATTTTAAATTTACTTGTGTCCTTTACTCGCATTGCAGGCAAATATATAAAATGACTACAATAGAGATCCTCATTTAATATAATCCTCAATGTCTTTGTTTTATGTATTTAAAAATAAACAGTTTTCAGTGCAGATAACATTTTGCAATGTTTTATTTTACAGATAAACCTTAAAGGTATTATCAATGAAGGAGAAACTATTTTAATTGACTCTTTTAGTACCTATGGTTCGCAAAATTTAAGAAATCAAACCAAGAAATTATTACACAAGAATAATGGGATCGAAACTATTAGGAAATTACCATTAGTAATAAATAATATTCGATTAAAGAATTTAGAAAAAGGAAATTATGAAAGTTATCTGCGGAGTAGATCTAAGAGATCAAACTTGATAACGAATTTTGAATTAAATCCAATTACTACGTTGAATCAAGTTGAGACCACAAAGTCAGCTAGCAAGTCAGACTTAGACATCCCGGAGCAAGATATGCACATAAATATTTTTTTTACCACAAGAGATTATTTACATGCAACGATTAAATCAGTAATACAGCCGCACAGTTTCCAAGAATTTGATCAAGAACCAATCCAAAATAATCAAGCAACAAATGACCCTCTTAATACTGAAATAATTATTCCCCCTACCCTTGACCAGGCATCTGACACATACACCGTGCCAGAATCAATTTCTGAAGAACACGCTCAAACAACAGATGATCAACTCACTACTGACATATTTATCCCTACTACCGCTGAGCGAGCCACTGACATCAACACCATGCCTGAATCTACTCCAGAATCAGCTACTCAAGAAAACGCACAAACAACAGCCGATTCACTCACTACTGAAATATTTATCCCCACTACCGCTGAGCCGGCTACTGACATAAACACGATGCCCGAATCTACTCCAGAATCAGCTACTCAAGAAAACGCTCAAACAACAGCCGATTCACTCACTACTGAAATATTTATCCCCACTACCGCTGAGCCGGCTACTGACATAAACACGATGCCCGAATCTACTCCAGAATCAGCAACTCAAGAAAACGCTCAAACAACGAACAATCCACTCACTACTGAAATATTTATCCCCACTACCGCTGAGCGAGCCACTGACATAAACACGATGTCCGAATCTACTCCAGAATCAGCTACTCAAGAAAACGCTCAAACAACAGCCGATTCACTCACTACTGAAATATTTATCCCCACTACCACTGAGCGAGCCACTGACATAAACACGATGCCTGAATCTACTCCAGAATCAACTACTGAAGAAAATGCTCAAACAACAAATAATCCACTCACCACTGAAATATTTATCCCCACTACCGCTGAACAGGCCACTGACATAAACACAATGCCCGAATCTACTCCAGAGTCAACTACTGAAGAAAATGCTCAAACAACAGAAAATCCACTCACCACTGAAATATTTATCCCCACTACCACTGAGCGAGCTACTGATATAAACACCATGCCCGAATCTACTCCAGAGTCAACTACTGAAGAAAGCGCTCTAACAACAGATAAACCACTCACTACTGAAATATTTATCCCCACTACCGCTGAGCGAGCTACTGATACAAACACGATGCCCGAATCTACTCCAGAATCAACTACTGAAGAAAATGCTCAAACAACAAATAATCCACTCACCACTGAAATATTTATCCCCACTACCACTGAGCGAGCTACTGATATAAACACGATGCCCGAATCTACTCTATTATCAACTACTGAAGAAAGCGCTCTAACAACAGATAAACCACTCACTACTGAAATATTTATCCCCACTACCGCTGAGCGAGCCACTGATACAAACACGATGCCCGAATCTACTCCAGAATCAACTACTGAAGAAAATGCTCAAACAACAAATAATCCACTCACCACTGAAATATTTATCCCCACTACCACTGAGCAAGCTACTGATATAAACACGATGCCCGAATCTACTCCAGAATCAGCTACTCAAGAAAACGCTCAAACAACAGCCGATTCACTCACTACTGAAATATTTATCCCCACTACCGCTGAGCCGGCTACTGACATAAACACGATGCCCGAATCTACTCCAGAATCAGCTACTCAAGAAAACGCTCAAACAACGAACAATCCACTCACTACTGAAATATTTATCCCCACTACCGCTGAGCGAGCCACTGACATAAACACGATGCCCGAATCTACTCCAGAATCAACTACTGAAGAAAATGCTCAAACAACAAATAATCCACTCACCACTGAAATATTTATCCCCACTACCGCTGAACAGGCCACTGACATAAACACGATGCCCGAATCTACTCCAGAGTCAACTACTGAAGAAAATGCTCAAACAACAGAAAATCCACTCACCACTGAAATATTTATCCCCACTACCGCTGAGCGAGCTACTGATATAAACACGATGCCCGAATCTACTCTATTATCAACTACTGAAGAAAATGCTCAAACAACAAATAATCCACTCACCACCGAAATATTTATCCCCACTACCGCTGAACGAGCCACTGACATAAACACGATGCCCGAATCTACTCCAGAATCAGCTACTCAAGAAAACGCTCAAACAACGAACAATCCACTCACTACTGAAATATTTATCCCCACTACCGCTGAGCGAGCCACTGACATAAACACGATGTCCGAATCTACTCCAGAATCAGCTACTCAAGAAAACGCTCAAACAACAGCCGATTCACTCACTACTGAAATATTTATCCCCACTACCACTGAGCGAGCCACTGACATAAACACGATGCCTGAATCTACTCCAGAATCAACTACTGAAGAAAATGCTCAAACAACAAATAATCCACTCACCACTGAAATATTTATCCCCACTACCGCTGAACAGGCCACTGACATAAACACAATGCCCGAATCTACTCCAGAGTCAACTACTGAAGAAAATGCTCAAACAACAGAAAATCCACTCACCACTGAAATATTTATCCCCACTACCACTGAGCGAGCTACTGATATAAACACCATGCCCGAATCTACTCCAGAGTCAACTACTGAAGAAAGCGCTCTAACAACAGATAAACCACTCACTACTGAAATATTTATCCCCACTACCGCTGAGCGAGCTACTGATACAAACACGATGCCCGAATCTACTCCAGAATCAACTACTGAAGAAAATGCTCAAACAACAAATAATCCACTCACCACTGAAATATTTATCCCCACTACCACTGAGCGAGCTACTGATATAAACACGATGCCCGAATCTACTCTATTATCAACTACTGAAGAAAGCGCTCTAACAACAGATAAACCACTCACTACTGAAATATTTATCCCCACTACCGCTGAGCGAGCCACTGATACAAACACGATGCCCGAATCTACTCCAGAATCAACTACTGAAGAAAATGCTCAAACAACAAATAATCCACTCACCACTGAAATATTTATCCCCACTACCACTGAGCAAGCTACTGATATAAACACGATGCCCGAATCTACTCCAGAATCAGCTACTCAAGAAAACGCTCAAACAACAGCCGATTCACTCACTACTGAAATATTTATCCCCACTACCGCTGAGCCGGCTACTGACATAAACACGATGCCCGAATCTACTCCAGAATCAGCTACTCAAGAAAACGCTCAAACAACGAACAATCCACTCACTACTGAAATATTTATCCCCACTACCGCTGAGCGAGCCACTGACATAAACACGATGCCCGAATCTACTCCAGAATCAACTACTGAAGAAAATGCTCAAACAACAAATAATCCACTCACCACTGAAATATTTATCCCCACTACCGCTGAACAGGCCACTGACATAAACACGATGCCCGAATCTACTCCAGAGTCAACTACTGAAGAAAATGCTCAAACAACAGAAAATCCACTCACCACTGAAATATTTATCCCCACTACCGCTGAGCGAGCTACTGATATAAACACGATGCCCGAATCTACTCTATTATCAACTACTGAAGAAAATGCTCAAACAACAAATAATCCACTCACCACCGAAATATTTATCCCCACTACCGCTGAACGAGCCACTGACATAAACACGATGCCCGAATCTACTCCAGAATCAGCTACTCAAGAAAACGCTCAAACAACAGCCGATTCACTCACTACTGAAATATTTATCCCCACTACCGCTGAGCCGGCTACTGACATAAACACGATGCCCGAATCTACTCCAGAATCAGCAACTCAAGAAAACGCTCAAACAACGAACAATCCACTCACTACTGAAATATTTATCCCCACTACCGCTGAGCGAGCCACTGACATAAACACGATGTCCGAATCTACTCTATTATCAACTACTGAAGAAAATGCTCAAACAACAAATAATCCACTCACCACCGAAATATTTATCCCCACTACCGCTGAACGAGCCACTGACATAAACACGATGCCCGAATCTACTCCAGAATCAGCTACTCAAGAAAACGCTCAAACAACAGCCGATTCACTCACTACTGAAATATTTATCCCCACTACCGCTGAGCCGGCTACTGACATAAACACGATGCCCGAATCTACTCCAGAATCAGCAACTCAAGAAAACGCTCAAACAACGAACAATCCACTCACTACTGAAATATTTATCCCCACTACCGCTGAGCGAGCCACTGACATAAACACGATGTCCGAATCTACTCCAGAATCAGCTACTCAAGAAAACGCTCAAACAACAGCCGATTCACTCACTACTGAAATATTTATCCCCACTACCACTGAGCGAGCCACTGACATAAACACGATGCCTGAATCTACTCCAGAATCAACTACTGAAGAAAATGCTCAAACAACAAATAATCCACTCACCACTGAAATATTTATCCCCACTACCGCTGAACAGGCCACTGACATAAACACAATGCCCGAATCTACTCCAGAGTCAACTACTGAAGAAAATGCTCAAACAACAGAAAATCCACTCACCACTGAAATATTTATCCCCACTACCACTGAGCGAGCTACTGATATAAACACCATGCCCGAATCTACTCCAGAGTCAACTACTGAAGAAAGCGCTCTAACAACAGATAAACCACTCACTACTGAAATATTTATCCCCACTACCGCTGAGCGAGCTACTGATACAAACACGATGCCCGAATCTACTCCAGAATCAACTACTGAAGAAAATGCTCAAACAACAGAAAATCCACTCACCACTGAAATATTTATCCCCACTACCACTGAGCGAGCTACTGATATAAACACGATGCCCGAATCTACTCTATTATCAACTACTGAAGAAAACGCTCTAACAACAGATAAACCACTCACTACTGAAATATTTATCCCCACTACCGCTGAGCGAGCTACTGATACAAACACGATGCCCGAATCTACTCCAGAATCAACTACTGAAGAAAATGCTCAAACAACAGAAAATCCACTCACCACTGAAATATTTATCCCCACTACCACTGAGCGAGCTACTGATATAAACACGATGCCCGAATCTACTCTATTATCAACTACTGAAGAAAACGCTCTAACAACAGATAAACCACTCACTACTGAAATATTTATCCCTACTACCACTGAGCGAGCTACTGATATAAACACGATGCCCGAATCTACTCCAGAATCAACTACTGAAGAAAATGCTCAAACAACAAATAATCCACTCACCACTGAAATATTTATCCCCACTACCGCTGAACAGGCCACTGACATAAACACAATGCCCGAATCTACTCCAGAGTCAACTACTGAAGAAATCGGTCAAACAACAAATGATCCACTTACTACTGAAATATTTATCCCCACTACCTCCGAGCATTTCACTAACACAAATACTATGCCAGAATCCGACATAGACCTAACTTCTAGACATGACGAGGAGACAACGAATACTCCTATTACGACAGACGCTTCTATTACAACTGAATCAGTAAGGGAACCTGAAAGTGAAGAAGACCAAGAAACCGATTCATCACGAAATGAGATATGGAATCCAATAACAATTACATTACTTGTCGGCGGAATTGCAATTGTTCTTTCATTGACAGCAGTCGCGGCGTACCACTGTGGTAAAATGAAAACAAGAGATGACATATTTCTAATTGAAGAAGACTTGAAACCGACCATGATTATTCCTCGTGTAAGAGGTACTGTGCGACCTAATTTATACTCGTACTAAAACCTTTAGCTAATTTTGTTCGAAAAGCACCAATCCTAATAAAATATTACTAAATAATACAGCATTATCCATGATCAAAAAGAAAAGGTATTACCAAAAAATTTAAGTAAGTTTGCGTACATTGTAGTATTAGAGATAGCTTTATAAATATAAAAAATAGGATCGAATACTATGTCCTCTTTCGTATTTCACAATAGAGAGTATCATGGAAATTAGGGATAAGAGATGTGATAAGCATCTGCTGAACAGATTTTAAGAGCGTCGTGATGAAAGACTCCAAATTCTGACAAAGATATTTGAGATATTAAATTTTCATTTCCGCGGGACCACGGCACACTATTGTATCAGTGGTCGTCGTAAATACATTTTCGAAATTAAACTTAAATAAACAAACTAATAAAAAACAGTATTATCTTATTGTAAATAATATAGATATATGTAAATTAGTGTTTACTTCTAAGTTAAATATTTTATGTAAATAAAGTAATGAAAACAACACCCAAGCAATAAGTAACCGGTTAAAAATTAAACAATACTTCCTGGTCTTGGAGAAGAGCGAGTGCATTTTTAATTAAATAAAATTTGATAAATCTATACATCTGGTTTAAATTTATCAAACAATTTATGATTTTATTATACTGATTATGAGAAATGCTTCAGACATATGTATAGTCATATGTGAAATTAACCTTTTTATTATCATATATTGTAATCTAAAAGGTGTTATATAGCAGAATACTGTGTGCTTAAGTTGTCAGATAAAATTAATGATGTCATTTGATAAATTACAGTTTTTTATTGTTATTATGGTGCTATAGGGTCAGTCGTTACAGCCCATTGAGATCTGAACATATCACACGCTTAGTATTAATGTGACCTAATTCAAAATTAGGCTATATATTGTGATCTTTATTTCAATGCTATGCCGAACTATTAAAAAAACTAGCGTTTTTTGATCTTCCAAGCTCGCCTTGGACTAAAGGGCTAAAGGTAGCCTTAACACTAGGGAGTTTTGTAGACGCTTTATTGCAATTTGCCACAAAACAACTTTAATGAATTAAATCACTTAAAAACTAAGCATGCGATATATTTTCATAAAACCAAGCATGTGATATATTTCAAACTAAGCATGCGATTTAAAACTAAGCATGCGATATATTTGCAATTTGCCACAAAACAACTTTAATTAATTAGATCAATTTAAAACTAAGCATGCGATTTAAAACTAAGCATGCGATATATATTCAATTTGCCACAAAACAACTTTAATGAATTAGATCACTTTAAAACTAAGCATGCTATATATTTTCAATTTGCCACAAAATAACTTTAATAAATTAGATCACTTTGAAACTAAGCATGCGATATATTTTAAACCAAGAATGCGATTTAAAACTAAGCATGCGATATATGTACTTTAATAGACTAAATTATGTGTAACTAGACACTAGGTTCAATAAAATACAATATCAAAAACACTTTATGTTAATATAACGTTCTAAAAAAAGCAAATCAGAATTCGATCTATGATTTTAAGTCTAATTGAAAATAAATGTTATTTTAATTTCCAAATAATCTCTTATTTATGAACAGACATAATAATGAATGATTTTTCTACAATTCGCGATTCAATTGAAATTTTAATAGCGGGTTATAGCAAAATTATTCTATCATCTATTTGGACTACAGAATTACGCAAAGTAACAGGTGCTTAAATAAGCTATGGCTAAATTTGCTAACCAAATTTAGCAAATGATCACTAATGCTATAAGGATTCTTTACATTTAAATATCTGAAAAATTCCTAGGATATTAAATAATGTAGATTAAATATTGTGATTGAGATGTAGATATAAATATTGTGTACGTAAATATTAATTAAGAATATTCGTTTTTGAATGGAATAATTATATACTCGTTGCAAATTACATTTCATCGATATTATCAGGTCATGCGATAAATAAAAAATACTATATTTGATCTAATCAATATCCTGAAATACTGATATAATTACTGATATCCTATCAAAAGCTTGGTAATTAATCACTGTTAATTTTGTTACGAATGTAGCGTTGAGAAAAATACACTCGTGTGCAGTTCTTAACAGTACATTATCATTTATTGTATTATATTAATTATATTAAATCCTTAAATAAATTAGACTAAATATTGTTATTGTTATAAAATACTGTTTTTGTTTTATTAACGATATGGTAGAAAAATATTTTATAAGTAAAAATATATATATGTCGCATCCTGGCAACCAATGTTCCATCATTAAAAATATATTGAAAATACATTGAAAATAGAAGGCGCAGCGGTGACAGAATGCAGACGGCGCATGTGAGAGATGAAGACAGATGCTTGTCATGGCGCAGTTGTGAAAATTGTTAAGAAGAATATAAAGTTGAAGATAAGCGTTGTACTTTTCCATATGCACGATACCCTTATTACGCCCACTAATGTCTAAGAATAATGTCCAAGATACTGATGAGTCTACATCAGAAGTGGGATTCAATCGTGCAAATGGATGGATAGTATGAAGGGACTATGATGACTCACAATGACGGATACTATAAGAGTTACGAAATAAAACAATTCAAACACCAAAAACAAAAAGAAAAAAAAAATCCAAGTGAGACGAATAATATCAATCGGCCGAAGTTTAAACCCGATAAATGATGATTTTACGTAAAATTGTGGTGTACTACAGCTGACTTATACTTGGACGGAAAAACAAAAGAAGATACATTTTCTGGAAATTTCTGCGGCTGCACTTATTAATTTCAACAATGATAGATCAATGGATAATTAAAAATTATTCTGTATATGCCTGTTTTCGTGTTAAGTATTTGATGAATTGTTGGAAGAATTTAAATATAGTGCAAATTGCATCATGAACGGTGATTACGCATTTGGTACAAAATTGATATATGACTGCAATGGCTTGCATTCATAACGGAGATATCTTCGCGTCAAAAGCTGCAACAGGAACTACAAGTATACTCCTATTTGAAACGAAAGTTATTTATAGAGGATCGCAGATTCAACGCGATCCCAATTCAAGGGTCTTAGTGGCGATCAGCAGTGCACAGAAAAATGGAGTGTCGCAAACGGGTTTTGGAACCAAAAGACTATTGTCTGTGGTACTGTGGTAAGCTCTGGACAACGATGACAAGCAGATTACAAATTATTTGTGTGCTACAGGTGTAGCAGGCTGGGTCACGTCGCGAGTCGCTGCATGGTCAATGGACCTGCTCTTTGAGGTACCAGTACACCGACGAGTAGACTGTAGACCAAAGTCTGGTCAAACCGCCATCAGGAGCTTTCACATCATTTGGTAGGTGTTATTACTTTGATTTGTTTCTGGGCCTGGATGTTCTCTCGTAAAAGAGACTATAGCTAAAAAATTTAGTTCGGAAATAATTGATAATGTTGTCATTAATAGGGATGGCTAACAAGAATGTTTATAGTATCTTTCAAATAATTGTCAAGTAAAAGTAATCGGTTTTGCAACTGAAATTATAAGAAGAGGGTGAACTGTTCACCTTTTGCCAATCCAGCTCTTTTAGTCAAAAACATATTGTGTCTTATTGTTTTACAAAAATGCCTGAGAGTCAAGTACCTATTGATAATGACAAGATTTGTGTTAACGTAATTTGTGTTGATGTTTATACAGACGGGTTCTTGGTTCGGTGGGTCGGTGACTGTACCAGAGTATCGTCTGTAGCCCAGTAGAAATCGGCATCTGCTCAGGGTGGTCCGTGGGTACGCAGTGAGCGATAGCTCTGGGGGTCGATGACACCAGGGTATCGTCTGTAGCCCGGTAGAAATCGGTATCTGCTCTGAGTAGTCCGTGGGTACGCAGGGAGCGATAGCTCTGGGTGGTATAGTCGGGTCTAGCTGTGTAGCGATGGCCGTGAGTCATGTGGACTCGTTATCCCTGAGGGAAGACCCTTCTGCTGAGACAGAAGCGGTAGACCACGAACAAGATACCTGGGTTGTTTTTGAAGTAAATTCTGATAGGTTTTCTGTTTATTTTTGTAATGTCATGGTGAGTGTCAGTCAATGGTACTCTGCCTCAGTACTTTTCGTATGCATTATGGGTTTGGCATGCCCTTACATTTTATTTGTTGGGTTTCATAATTCAATGATCAACTTATGACGAGATATAATTTTCCTTGTTTTTTTCGTTTATTAAAAAGATCTAGACCTCAATGACCCAGATGTTGTAGGATAGGCCGAACGGAATTTCTGGGTTCGTTTTTTTGTTACAGATCAACACACGGGGACGTGTGTCTCGCAGGATGGCCGTGTCGCATCCTGGCAACCAATGTTCCATCATTAAAAATATATTGAAAATACATTGAAAATAGAAGGCGCAGCGGTGACAGAATGCAGACGGCGCATGTGAGAGATGAAGACAGATGCTTGTCATGGCGCAGTTGTGAAAATTGTTAAGAAGAATATAAAGTTGAAGATAAGCGTTGTACTTTTCCATATGCACGATACCCTTATTACGCCCACTAATGTCTAAGAATAATGTCCAAGATACTGATGAGTCTACATATATTATAAACATTTGATACAGTTTTTCAATTTTATCCGCCGTGTGGTATCCGGCTGAATAGAATAGTACCACCCTCTTTTCTTACCTAGGTGTCGTGAAAGGCGACTAAGGTAAGTCGACCCGCCGTGTGGTATCCGGCTGAGTAGAATTGACCAACCTCATTTCTTACCAAGGTGTCGTAAAAGGCGACTAAGGTAAGTTGACACACCGTGTGGTATCCGGTTAAGTAGAATAGACCACCCTCTTTCTTATCGAGGTGTCGTAAAATACGACTTAGGTAAGTTGACGTCAGACAGGCGGTCGGTCGTAAAATACGCAGCCAAATCATGTGACAACATGTTTATAACATGTTGTGCCGACCCCACTTAGAGTGGGATAAGGGCAGGAAGATGATGACAGTTTTTCATTTTATATATATTAATTTTTATACATATCATATACTCCGAGCATAGCTCGCTCCATCACCCGAGTGACTAAACTTTCTTATGAGGCCCATAGTCAGCGACCACGTTTCGGATCAGTATGAATATAACTCTGATGAATATAACCAAATGAAATGAAAACCTTTTATTAATAATGTCACATTAAAAACTTAAAATAAATAAACGTAAAAGTAAGAGGAAGACGGTACTGAAATGTGACGTTAAGAATCGGAAAACTCAGCTTTCAGCTTCAGCTTAAGTTGAGGTGTACCTCAACGCTTCTTTTCAATGGCGACAATTGCTACTTTAATCTAAATCCTAATTTAAAAACAGTAAAAGCGAAATACGTAACAACTATTTTAAATAGTTTAATTGGGGCCCTAGTTTTTTGCCCCTGGGCCTTCGGCTACCTAACTGCGTCACTGTCTTTATTTAGTACGTGAAGAGACTTTTTGCCTTTATAAATTAACTGTTTATTGCATTGCAATACGGAAAATACGGAACAAATTATTTTAAATAGTTTAATTGGGGCCCTCGTTTTTTTTTGCTCCTGGGCCTTCGGTTACCTAGCTACGGCACTGCCTTTACCAGTTGAAGAGACTGTTTGCTTTTATAAATAAACTGTTTATTGTACTGCAAGAACAAAATACTAAACAAACTACTTTAAATAGTTTAGTTGGGGCCCTAGTTTTTTGGACCAGGGCCTTCGGTTACCTAACTACAGTACTGTCTTTGTTTAGCAGTTAAATAGACTATTTGACTTTACAAATAAACTGTTTATTATACTGGCTAGTATGTTACTGCGTTGAATTGTAGGGGACCCGCCATTGCGAATCCGAACACGTATAAAATGCATACAATTCATATTCCAGACGTACGGAAGTTCAGTTCATTGTTTCTTCGTCCGCAACACAAGGACTATTTGTAACGTGGATTCATAAATATTTATTACTAAACTAGCTACACCCCGCGGTATTCGCCTTACATCTATCTTCTTCTTCTCTTGACAGTATCACACATCGTCTTCGGCGGCGAAGACGAGGTCCCAGATTTCTGACATCGGTTGGTCGTGGCTTCTTGCCGCCCTTCCGTCGTCGTATTGACTAGTCAAAATTATCAGCCCTCCACTACACGTCGTCCTAAGCCGTGGTCCGGCCTCACAGGAGGCACCCTTAGGACGACGTTCCCCGACGCTAGTAGAGCTTCTGCGCTCTACTCTCCACATTTCACAACTTCGGCGATGCTTCTGCGCTCGCCCGTCCCGCCCGGTGACGCTGTAAAAGCCGTTAGGGCTAACAGCATATAGTCAATTCGAAAAAAA
The DNA here is from genome assembly GCA_029227775.1 of Morpho helenor. NCBI lineage: Eukaryota > Metazoa > Arthropoda > Insecta > Lepidoptera > Nymphalidae > Morpho > Morpho helenor. The sequence continues at coordinate 12,138,578 of JARGCU010000006.1, forward strand.
AAAATCTCTTGACAGAATGGTCGTGGTCGCTTTTTTTGGTAGCGGCTGTTGTTACGCGCTTCATGCCCAGTTCACATTATTCTAGTCGACCATTCCAGTCCAGCGCTGGAATGCTACTGGAATAATGTGAACCTGCACTGGAGTGTACCAATCCAGTGATCAATCCAGTCCAGTCGACTGGACTGGCGTCCTATTATTTATTCCAGCTCGCCCATTCCAGTGCCACTGGAATAGTGTGAACGGCCAGTTAAATCCTTGACTACCATGCTAAACAGTGAACAACGTATTGTTTTATTTGTGGAATTCTATTGGTACAGATGCGACAGCTTTTAATGACTGGAATAATGTAAACGATATATTGCAGTCCAGCACTGGACTGGATTGACTCGCTGGATTATTGGACTGGAATAATGTGAACCGGGCATCACAATTAGTTGCCATTCTTTCCGGTTTGCGGTCATTCGGGTACACTCATGCAATGGACTCTATATTACAAAAAACCGCTCCAAAAAAGACGCCTGATAGAGAAACTAACAAAGCCTAATGTGGATCACGCTTGCTAGATTTCTGTTTAAGATAAACCATATCTATACTAATATTATCGATGTGAATCTATCTGTCTGTCCGTTACACTTCCATAGATAACGCACTGGACTGACTGGAAATTTATTCAAATTTAAATCTGTATAGGTTTCAATTTGAATAGCTAAGCCACACCATAATCCACTTTTTAATTCTGGAACAGGATAAGTGTATGATAAATGACTGGTTACCAGGTTTAATTTATACTGATTAACAGGTTGTTCCTTTATATTTTAGAAAATATATGGCACTTAGAACCACTACAAAACTCTACCGCGAAAAATGATCTATCAATATTGTTAAATTAAAACAAAATAATCTTTATGAAAATACGCTCTTTCACGTGCTTTGTATCGTCAAGGATGAATATGATTAATGAAACTACACCTGGTTAAAATGTTCTCTTACCGATAAAAACCAGAAAGAAACTCGGCGGTCAATCTCTTAAACAATTTCAATTTTACATTATGAAACCACAGTCCTGTATGAAGCTTAAAGAATTTTACAAATCCGGGCATTTTTGTCACTAATATTTTTTAACTTTTCGCGAACGGACTCACGTATAGATAGCCCGTATAGCTCTCTTTTCAGCAACAAAATTCTTTTCTATATCGGCTGCTTTGGTCCATATTTATAGCTTAACTTTACTTTTTAAACTTACCCATAATAATACTATTTAAATCCATGAAGTAACAATCAAAAACATGAGCAGGATTATAAAAATATTTTGAAAAAATTAAATGCAACAGATAAAGCGAAAACTTAACCTACATCCCTAAGGAGACCCCAAGTGACCCGCCATTTAAATCTCATAATAGAAAAAGGAGCCTTTCTTCGATGGACAATGGGCCATTACAAACCGCACTCGGCCTAAAATCACCAACAAACCGTTGGGGAAACGAAATATAATTGGGGCGGAAATAAAATTAAAACTCCCGAGATTCCCGACTCGCCAAGATAATTGGTCGGGAAAGCAGAAAAACAAGATAAAATTAATGTGCTGCCATCAAAACACTTCAGCGGCTCTTAATTAAGATCTCTAAGAATGCTTTGTTTCGCTTTGTGCGAAATAATAATGTCTTTGTATATGGAATAAATCAAAAGAACAATTAAGTATTCCAAAGCTTTCATGTTGTTATTATAATTTAGATTCTAGAACTTGGTATGTTTGTATTGCAATTCCATATATTCCTAAATCTTTATTCTCTTACCAATATCCCACTCTAAATGGGTCGGCACAATATTTCTTTGCCTTCCATTCACCTCTATCATTCGTCAACTCTGGTGCCTTTTCAATATTTTTAATATACAGTTTGTTGGTTCTCCGAGTCTGGGTGTATAAAACTATATATGTTCAAGTTAAATAGATTAAAAATAGTAGAAATTAATATTTTACTTAATCAACTTTATTTGTCTGTAATCAAATGTCAATGTCATTAAATGTGGGTGAGAAAATTGTATTCGCGCGTTTTTAATTTTCTCCTTAAAAATTTAAATAACTTGAGAGACCTGGTGCTAGGTTTAATTAAACAATAGGTATATATGTATATATTTACCAGTTGTCTGTCACCCATAACACAAGTATTAATTTACTTAATTGTCCCTTATATTAATTTATTTATTTATTCCTCATATCGTCCCTTGTGTCTCCTTTTTCTCAAATCCATCTCATTGTTTGACATTTTTTTTTTTCCTTTTTTCTCAAACCTTAACGACAACGACGTTCCTGAAATTGAGCATTTATAGTCCAGTATTTATATAAAAATCGGCATTTTGTTTTATATATCAAATAATCAAGTCAAAATAATCATTCATTTAATTTCAATTAATAAAAGTTCAAATAAGCTTTTGCAAGCACTTTCGAATTGTCAAGGATCAAATAGATTTAATGAAGCTACAACTGGTCCGGAATGCTGCTCTTACCCAGAAAAACCAGCAGTAAATTCGGCGGTCAATCTTTAAAACATTTTTAATTTACATTATTAAACCGCAGTCTTGTATGATGCTGAAAGGATTTTCAAATTCAAGGAATTCTGTCATTCAAATAATCTTCAATTATGTAGGTAATATGTTTTACGTATTAACTTTTAATTTAGAGAATTAGGCGTTAATTTGCGGGGCTCTAAAATACAAAAGTACTTAATATATTATTTGGCTATAATCCGCGATAATAGAAAATTTATATAATGCTAAATGTAGAGTGTACTATCTCTTCTTATACTTGATATATGCAGAATTCATTAGAAATTGATCCACTACTCTATATAAAGTAGAGTAAATGTTAAATGTAGAGCGTACTATCCGTTCTCATGCCTGATACATGCAGAATTCATTAAAACTCATGCACTACCTGCCATCAATAACACAAAGTAGCACAAATAACCCAAGCAAAGCACACAATTACTGTCACAATGTCAAAAATCGTTTCGCCCCATAACCGAAGCATCGTCAGGAGATAGACTCCACGGCATTGCGATTTTATCGTAGAGTCTATCTCCTAATATACTCCACATTTAATAATATTTATATTTTCTTTAATCAAGGATTATAGCAATAAATAAAGAAATAAATTGTCTATTTCCATTATATTTTGTAGGTTTTGAAACAGGTGGTCGAGATCTTCTGGTAAGTATAAAAATACTTGTGTATGTCGCTCTTCTATAACATACAAGTATTGGTAATTATACATAATTTACGCTTACAATTAAAACAAAAGAACAAAAAGAAAATAGAAAATGCTTAATGTTGTGTTTGTTATATATGAAGTCATAAGGATAAGGGGTGTGTGGGTGTTTGTGTGTGTGTGTGTTGTGTGTGTGTGTGTGTGTGTGTGTGGGTGTGGGTGTGTGTGTGTGTGTGTTTGTGTGAAAGAGCGTGTATTTTATGTATATAGTTATATGTATGTGAGCGTGCGTCTACGAATGTATATACGCAGCTGTAATAATACTACTAAAAGTAACATGTAAAAAAGCTTCCACTTCATCATAACATATTTTAAGTTTTTTATATATAAATTTCACTTTTTCTGACACTTTACTTAGCAATATAATATTATTATTACGTTCGCTTAATAAAACATTTCTTTAAACAAAACCTTACACATATTATAGTCCATATTACCCACTTGACCATGGACTGTAATAATTAGCATATTAAAATAATCTTCCTCTTATTTAAGAGTCATGTAGTAGATAATATAATAATAGTCCACCGAGGTCATTATAACATAGAACACGTGATGTCCAGAGCTTTGACATACGAACAAAAGAATTGCAAGGTCTCGGAGACAGCTGACAAAATGTACGGGAAATAAGCAATTTTGTAATGACCAAATAAGAAGTATGATTTTGTGTTGATACTTAGATGATTTGTCAGTCTGTAGATTCGTTGAAAATATTTATTAGCTTAAAAGTAAAATTATGGTCTGCTACTATCCACAGGTTATATATATACTCCTCGTTTTAAAAAAAATATATATGGGACACTTACACACACGGTAGTCCGTCCCTAAAGTAAGTAACTTAATACTTGTGTTATGGTAGACACGCAACTGGTGAATATATATTTTTATATTTTTTAAATACATACTTAAATACAAATATACACCCAGGCTCAAAGACCAACAAATTCATTTATAGATAATGTTGGCCCTCGGCGGGAATCGAACCCGCGACATGCGAAGCTGAAGCAGGCTCACTACCCACTGCGCCAACGGGCATTATTATGTCTTTTTATATATATATTTAGAAAAGAGAAAGAAAAAGTAAATAAGCACATGTATAAAGGCGGACTTATGAATAAACGGGATCTTCTTTCAGTCAAGCTTTGAGGAACAGAAGAAAAAGAACAAGCATTGAAGAAGAAAGAGAATACGGGTAATATAGAGAAAAAGAAAAATTTTATATAAATTATTTTATATCTATTTATTCTAAAAGTTTGCTGACTTTGAAGGGTTAATTTTGGTAAAATAAATAGATAAAAAGATGCTACTAATATATAAATACTTAAGAGGGTTAGAGCTAAGGTACATTACATACATCCCTAGAATTCTCTACAGATATGCAGGTTCCAGCACGTTTCTGTTCATCGAAAAGCGTGTGTTTTTACCTAATAACATAGAGGCTTCGAGTAAAGCAGTCAATACTTGAAATATGATGTCTTAATCATCATCATCTTCCTGCCCTTATCCCACTCTAAGTGGGGTCGGCACAACATGTTATAAACATGCTGTCACATGATTTGGCTGCGTTTTTACGACCGGCCGCCTGCCTGACGTCAACTTACCTATGTCGTATTTTACGACACCTCGGTAAGAAAGAGGGTGGTCTATTCTACTAAACCGGATACCACACGGTGGGTCAACTTACCTTAGTCGCCTTTTACGACACCTCGGTAAGAAATGAGGGTGGTCTATTCTACTCAGCCGGATACCACACGGCGGGTCGACTTACCTTAGTCGCCTTTTACGACACCTCGGTAAGAAATGAGGGTGGTCTATTCTACTCAGCCGGATACCACACGGCGGATGATGTCTTAATCGGAAGTCCCAATTATTTAAAGTTTAATGCATAATTGGGGTTATTACGTTTAAATTAAAGCAAAAGAAGTTGCGTGTATATCTAATATTAGCCTTTACAAGCGGCGTGGAATGCCAGCCCGCGTGGAATGTTTAAAACCGTAATAAAGAATTTTGATGACCATAAAAGTGGTTAAAGTGGGTTAACCTTAAAAGCTAGACATATGCTGTCGCGGACTTTTATTTAGAACTTTTAGAGGGGAACAATTTTGTAGTACATGATTTTTGAATAACTTTTACCGTTTACTTAGCGCACGTAAGAAAAGCTTTAAATTTGACATTTAATGTTTTCGTATTATTTTTTATTGCTGTTCCTCTCCTATTCATCTAAGCGTGGTGTTTATAGCTTATAGCCTTCTTCAGTAAATGAACTATTTTGCACTGAATGAATTTTTTAAATCGGTCCAGTAATTCCTGAGATTAGCGCGTTCAAACAATCAATCAATCAAACAAACAAACTCTTCAGCTTTATAATATATTAGTATAGATGTATATACAAATATGTTACCCACAACTTTCCGCACAGTGGCCGCATATATATCGTACAGACTTTAAATACACATAACCGGGGACAATTGTTAGTTTCCGTTAATGTTTCTATAACGGTTTGTTTTATTACCACCGAATGTAGTAACAAAAACCAAGAGGCGATTTCCGAGTTTATTGACCTAAGTATAATATAAAAATAAAGTAGATGGATGACGGAGCCTTGTCCGTCAATTTTAGAAAGAAAGAAAGAATTTTTTTTAATACTTAAAAAAATGCAATAAAAAAAATATTATTTTATCTAGAATCGATCCTGGTGTACAAAATTTGAGACCGTATGTTACCCAAATGAGCTATCGTAACTTACAATTGACAGTGGACACATTTATCCTTTGCTTTCTCATAAAATTATATTCAGTGCCCGGAAACAGGGACAAAACAAAATTTTTAATAAAACCTAGCTAAATCGATCCCCCAAAAAAAACCACCTACATGCAAAATTTCATGAAAATCGTTGGATCCATTGACAAAATTCATAAAAAAATATATATACAAGATTAACTCATTTAAAAATTAAAGAAGCTAAAGCATTACAGAGTAGATTGACTACAGAATGTAATCCATAGTAAATAATCTGTAGTGTTAGGCGTTATTTTGCGGAGGTCTATAATACAAAAGAAATGGTAATAATAACGAGGATATTTTCCTTTACACTTATTCAATAATTAAGAAGCAATTTTCTTAAAAGTCAACCATTTTATTCTTTTTTAACAATATTTCCACCCCGCGCACATCTAACTAATATATCAAATGCCTCTACTCTCCTCTCCGCACCTCTCCTCACCGCACCGCACCTCGCCACGGCCAACTTCTTATTTTACTACTATCCGAGATTTTTTTTTAAGATTGATAAGATTTTATCGCAATTTATATAAAAATAGTATATTTTTTTGGCATAGGTTTGAATTCGTAAATAATATTTTTAGTCGCAAATATACTCTATATTTGTAATAGCTTTCCATTTAAACAAGAGCAAGAAAACACTAGCTTTTTTAATAATTTGTAACGTGATGTCATAGATGACGTTGAAATAGGGATTACAAACTATATAACTCTATTAAGCCTAATTTTGAATTAAGTCACTTTAATACTAAGAGGTAAGCTGTGGTAGCCCAGCGGTAACACCGTGCGCCTCTTTTGGAGGAGGTCTAGGGTTCAAACCCCGGGCAGGCACCAATGAGTTTTCTAGTAAAACTTATGTGTCTAATTGATAATTGCAATTTATCACACGCTTTTCGGTGAAGGAAAACATCGTGAGGAAACCTGCATATCTCTAGAGAATTCTGGGGATATGTGTATCCTACCAATCCGCATTGGAGCAGCGTGGTAGGTCTTAGCTCCAATCCTTCTCTCCAAAAAAAAAAAACGGAGAGAAGAGGCCTATGCCCAGCAGTGGGATAGTAACAGGCCGTTACATTACATTACAATACTAAGAGCGCGAGATTGCCTCCATTTATTCTTATTTATTCGAATAGTACATAAATAATTCAAACAAAAGATAATGTTATTAAAAATCCATCATGAATACCTTACTTGTTAGAGCATTATCGTGTCCAAAAAAGGAATTTGAATTTGATTTTGAAGTAAAAGCTTTTCAAGATGTTAGCATAAAGATTCTTTTAGTAAATTAATGAATTCTCTTTAGTTTGACGTTCACGTTAATTTTGTCTATTAAACGTTATTGTTTGTATTTAATATTTTACATAATATTGCCTCTTGTATTAATATTTAAATGAGTTAATCTTGAATATATATGTCTGAACTTCGGAAACGGCTGCAACGATTTTTATGAAACTTAGTAGGTACCCTCTACATTGTCGAGGGCGATAAGTCGATCTAGATAGCTATCATCATATTCCTGCCTTTATCCCACTCTAAGTGGGGTCGGCACAACATGTTATAAACAAGCTGTAACATGATTTGGCTGCGTTTTTACGACCGGCCGCCTATCTGACGTCAACTTACCTCTGTCGTATTTTACGACACCTCGGTAAGAAAGAGGGTGGTCTATTCTACTAAACCGGATACCACACGGTGGGTCAACTTACCTTAGGCGGCACTGAACAACTGCTACAATATTATTAAAAAACAAAGGCTAATTACGCTGTCATAGTTATAATAGCTCAGTTGGGAACGGACAAATATATATGTATATTCTCCTGTCCGTACCCCACTCTAAATGGGATCAGCACAACATGTTTTTCTCTTCTATTCTGTTCTATCATTCGTTAACTCGGTCAAGCTTTCGGAACGGACAAACATAAAAAGTGAAAATATAAAATCAAGTCCCCGATATGTTGTCGCCATTGCTGCTTTGTATTTTATGGTAACACAGTCATGAAATAGGGGTATCGCGCCCTTTTTATTGAAATGGTGGCAACACTGTGCCGTTGTTGTTTCCGGTAAAGTCTTCTTATTGATAAAACGTTTCATGGACATTCAGTCTTTGTTCGTCATTCAAGAGAAGTGCATCTCAGAACGGGAATGTGGTATTCCTATTATATCGTGTTATTGTATATAGTGTGCGTTAACAGATATGTCTTTTTTTATTGCTCCTTTTTATATCTCCTAACAAAAATACGACCAAATAGATATAAGAGCAAAGCTCGGTGACTCGGGTAATATTTATTTATACATACTACGAACGAGCCGCAGTATACCCATAGAGTTTATTTATTTATTTACTTATTTATGTACCATAAAAAATTGTGGAAGAAAAACATTATTGTTTAAAAAAGTGCACAAAGATCAACTTATCCCTATGACAGAGATCTCTGCCAGCTAACCTACGAAGTGAGACAATTTATATTAAAGAAAAAGTTGGTACGCAAATATCAAACATTATGAATTAGAATTACCTACTAATAATTATTATACTAGAGTAGAAGAATCAGCAATCATGAAACCATTCCTACAATACAACTTGTATAATTTTCTTGTAGAGAGTATTGTGTATTTTTCACATATTTATAGCCCATTTACACGGGTAGATTGGTCAATCCCTATATAACCTAATTCCGCTGGACGTAATACAGTGCAAAATTGTTTTTTACCGCCAGCGGCGTTAATGGGACAGAAATCCTTTGTGAGCTGCGACTATCACTATAAAAATTGAAATTTCACCCTCTCTAATAATATCCAATAGATTTTTTTATTCAATACAAGCCGTACGGCGACTTCGGTCGGGTTAAGTTAAATGTTAAAATTCTCTGAATTTAATAAATTACAATTAATAAATATTTATTTAATAAATTTAATATTAAGAAATTATTTAACAAATAACGCCGTATGGTATCCAGCGGAATAGAAGCGATTGCCGCCGACACCAATATTAAACAATTTGTTGGTTCTTCGAGCCTGGGTGTATATATTTGTATTTAAGTATGTATTTAAAACTATATATGAATATATTTAACACTTGTCACTCACCCATAACACAAGTATTAAGTTACTTTGGGGATAAACATGCTGTCACATGATTTTTCTGCGTTTTTTCGACCGGCCGCCTGCCTGACGTCAACTTACCTTAGCCGTATTTTACGACTCCTCGGTAAGAAAGAGGGTGGTCTATTTTACTCAACCAGGTACCACACGATGGGTCAACTTACCTTAGTCGCTTTTTACGACACCTCGGTAAGAAATGAGGGTGGTACTATTCTATTCAGCCGGATACCACACGACAAATTCGAAAAGTATTATAGCAGATATTTTTATTATCTACCCACATGATTTAACCGTGCCATTGAGAAAACCTTATAAGTATTTATTATGCAATTTAACAGAGACCTTCAAAAGTTACCTCTGAACTAGCTACAAAACCCATCTATACATGGAAATTTAACCTTCGTCCTTAAATAAATTTTCCTTCTATTATAATACTATAAGCTTAGTCAGTTGTAATTACAAATAGTGTCTTTTATTATTGTTTTCGCTGCCGAAAACTGCCTGCCTGCCGTCAGCTTATCTTAGTGGCCTTTTACGACACCTCGGTAAGAAATGACGCTGGTCTATTTTACTCAGCAGGATACCACACGGTGGTTCAACTTACTTTATCGCCTTTTACAATACCTTGTTAAGAAATGAAGGTAGTCTATTCTATACAGCCGGATACCACACGGCGGATCGACTTACCTTAGTCGCCTTTACGACACCTTCGCAAGAAGTCAGGGTGGTCTATTCTAGTCAGACGGGTACCTCATGGCAGGTCAACTTACCTTAGTCGTCTTTTAAGACACCTTGTTAAGAAATGAGGGTGGTCTATTCTACTCACTCGGATACTAAACAGCGTAATACCTAAAATACCTATAAGCTTTAACATTTATAATTAACGATGGGAGTCGCTTGGAGCTGATCCATCCAAGGGACACAAGATCGTATGGAGTGAAGATCCCTTAAAGAGACCTTTGTCCAGCACTGGACCTCTATCGTTTATAAAATACAGAAGAAGTACCCACATTTTTAAGAAACGTCGCGGCCAAGACCTCGTGTCAAATAATGCAAATTACAGGCCTAAACATTTTCTTTTAAACGGAATTCCCTAAGGTTGCGTTATAAGCGCTAAGGCTTGTGTCACACTCAAGATCAAATTACACTTTGTTAAATATACTCGTAAAAATTTTTTTAAATTGAATTTGTTGGCCTTTTATTCAATACTTTTATTAATTTTTCAATGCTTTTACGCGCATCTTCGTTGGCATGGACTGTTGTCTCTGATAGGTTGATCATCATCCTCCTGCCCTTATCCCATTCTAAGTGGGGTCGGCACAACATGTTACAAACATGTTGTCATATGATTTGGCTACGTATTTTACGACCGGCCGCCTGCCTGACATCAACTTACCTTAGTCGTATTTTACGACTCCTCGGTAAGAATGAGGGTGGTCTATTTTACTAAACCGGATACCACACGGTGGGTCAACTTACCTTAGTCGCCTTTTACGACACCTCGGTAAGAAATGAGGTTGGTCTATTCTACTCAGCCGGATACCACACGGCGGGTCGACTTACCTTAGTCGCCTTTTACGACACCTCGGTAAGAAATGAGGGTGGTACTATTCTATTCAGCCGGATACCACACGGCGTGTCTCTGATAGGTTGATAATACATTTATTATGAACCTATCAGAGATAATAAATGTACGTTCCAAAAACGCTTTCCATTGTCATCCTATTCCTGTAGAATTAACAGAATTTCTATAGCCTATATGTTAACCCGGTGTATAAGGAATAATTGTGCCAAATTTCATCAATATTGATTCAGTGGATTCTTCGTGAAAGAGTAATAAATATACATCAATACTCACAAAATTTTGCATTTTTAATATTAATAGGATATTTTATAGAATTAGACGTTACTTTGCGGAGGTCCATAATACAAAAGTAATGAGAATATTATTTTGCTATAATCCGCGATAAAAGAAAATATATGTAATGCTAAATGTAGAGTGTACTATTCGTTCTCATACATGATACATGCAGAATTTGTAAGAACTCATGCACTACCCGACACCGATGGCACAACAATACACAAGCACTGCACACATTCACCGCCACAATCTCAACAATTGTTTCGCCCCGTAACCGAAGCATCCGATGCTTCGGTTACGGGGCGGGGTTATCAGGTATGAGAACGAAAAGCACACTCTACATTTAGCATTACATATATTTTCTTTTATCGCGGATTATAGCAAAATAATATTCTCATTACTTTTGTTTTTTAATAGGATATATTAACACTTTGGTGGGAGCAACATTATTACATGTGTAAGGCAGCTCCACGTTGGGACGCCACTTGTAAGGGGTCTAAACGTCGTAAGGCGCCACTTGTAAGGGGTCTAACGTCGTAAGGCGCCACTTGTAAGGGGCCTCACGTGGGTAGTGTTACACTTACAAAGAAATGTTCGGGTCTGTGTTGAAAACGACTTTATTTACAATGCAAGTTAGTTACAATAGTTATAGGCGCGGAGAGTAAGATAGTGTGGACCTCGTTCTATGACGGTTCGCGGCGCACTGTCGAATAGTGCCTCAGTGGTCTATCCCCATTCTTCGGCTTCTGGGAAGGGTGCCTAGGCGGCACACACAAAGGTGGAGATAAGAATGCACTGTTGAGCAGATGGCGGGCTAGAAAGCGGCGATAAGGTTTCGCGGAATGGTCGACGGTAGAGACAAAGGCAGCGGCATGTTTAGGGAATAGGCGAGCGGCGAGGGATAAAGGTAATAAAGAATAATGGTAGCGTTACACATGTTAAATTTGATAAACCCTTATTTTGCAGACTCTAGTAAGAGTAGAGTAGGAGTATGATGATGACATATAATTTTATTTTAATCTGTTAAATGGTAGTACCTGATTGACCGAGCCTTGCTCGATAAGTTTTTTAAAGATATAAAAAATATTTTTAAAAAATAAAAAAGAAAGAAGGCGCCGTTCGATGATATGTGGGATTCAAACCCGGGTTTTGAATATTTTTAGTCCGCCCGTTACCCATCGGCTATCGCAACATTACGTTTGACAACTAAAAAAATCCTTTGCTTTTAATTCTACATTTCACCATTTTTTTAATACCCAAAAATAGGGATAAAACGATTTTTTTTAAATAAAACGATTTTTCCCTCCCAAAACCCCCTACATGCGGAATTTCAGGAAAATCGTTGGCCATTTCCGAGATTCAGAAAATATATTTATATACGAGGTGTGTTCAAAAAGTATCGCGAATTTTGTGTATTTTCAAAAACTATTTATTTATTCGTGAATATTTATTTTGTCCCCTTCAAAGTAATCCCCCAGGGATATTATACACTTGTGCCAACGTTTTTTCCAATCTTCGAAGCACTTCAAAAAATCATTATTTTGTATCTTGTTCAGCTCCTCCTTCGATGCCGTCTTTATCTCGTCAGTCGTGGCGTAGCGTCGTCCTTTCATGGGCCTTTTCAGTTTCGGGAACAAGAAAAAGTCACAGGGGGCCAGATCTGGGGAATAAGGTGGCTGCGGTATCATTAGTGTGTTGTTTTTGGCCAAGAAGTCGCGTACAAGCAGCGTTGTGTGAGCAGGGGCGTTATCGTGGTCCATTGTTTTGAATAAGGAAAAATCGAAGACGAACCAAAACACGTGCAAGCAAAGCAGCTGTCAACAATTAACTGAAAATTAAAAATGGCCAAACTTGTCAGCATAAGTGAGGGACAAATGTACCAACATAACGCCACAAAAAAAACGAAATTCGAATATACGTAACCCGAGAAAATTCAAAATTCGCGATACACACCTCGTATATACATACAATATAACCCCATTTTAATATTAAGAAGAAAAGATCTGTTTAATTATTCAGCATAGTATAAACTATTTAATTTAAAAAATAATTCAGTGTGACACGAGATTAAAGACATGCATTAAGAACTCGTTGACCCGACTGCGCCCTAAAGGTTTTACTTGCTTTAAGGAGTGACGTCATTACTGGGCTCGTGGAATCCTTACTAATATTATAAATGGGAAAGTCTGTCTGTCTGTCTGTCTGTCTGTCGGTTCCGTTTTCACGGCCAATCCGCTGAACCAATATCGATGACATTTGGCATAAATATTCCTTATATACCGGGGTAACATATAGGCTATATAAATCCTGTCAATTCAACAGGAATTAAATTCAGGAGGAATTAAATACGATGACATTCAAAACGCCATCTATAATAAATCTATGGAACTAATTTTTATTTACGATGTGTCAAAATCAAGTCAAAACTGTATTTATGAAGTATTTAGATTCCAAGTTTTTCGGGTTACGTCAAAAGAGTTATCTTTAAAGAGTATTTATATTTTATTTTATTTTATTCGTTTACTGAACAAATTTAACTGAGAAAATTTAACATTGTAATAACAATGGATTATTAATATAAGTAATACGGGTTATTTAGTAAGATAAATAAACTAATAATATTATAAATGCGAAAGTCTGTTTGTAATGTTTCATGGCCAATTCGCTGAACCAATATAGATGAAATTTGCCAAATTAATGTTTATATACCGGGCTAACGTATTAAAATCTTCAAAAAAGTTTTTTTTTTTTAATATTTCGGTTTTTGTTTATTTCTAAGCCGGAGAAAAATATTTAATATAAAAGAAACCGCCAGAATGTACCAGATGTATGTAACATCTTTTGGCCCAGACCAGAGTAATAATTTTAGTGTTGTTAAATAGAAAAATATTTGTTATCTTAGTATCAATTGTTATTTTATCTAATATTTATTTATTATAGTTTGAGGTTCTGTACATGTACAATTACTAGCTAAATACATAATAACACATTAAATAGATAGGATTTGTGGTGAAAATATGACAATAAGCTATAATCATTTAAGTTCAAGTAATATTTAATCATATATAATTTTTGTTGTCAAAAAAACAGACGTTTCAAGAAAACGCATTCTTAAACGGTCTTTAGTTAGTAGTCTATGGCAACAAGTAAATGAATATTATTAATCCCATAGAAATTAAGCCATACTGCTAATGAAAAAATATTTTATTTCTAAACACCATTTTTAATATTTTAAAAGTCATTACAGTTAATAAAGTCAAGTTTAATATTTTTTCCGATATCTATTTTAAAATATTATGTTAACAAAAACATAATTTAAATTTAATTTTTCGTATTTATACTTTAAAAAAACAATTGACAGTTGATTCGTTACGTATAAATGTTATTATTAAATAAGTTTTCTAACACGTTTCCAAAGCTTATAATATTTATAGAGATATTTAATTCCAGAAAACATTATGAATTTTTCATTTATATAAAGTTTTTGTACTCCTTTTACTGCGCTATTTTAATATTTTTTATATTTAATAGGTATTTCATGTAAGTACAGGTAATTTACTAAAATTATCATATTAAGCTCTTGATCAAACGATAAATCCCTCTGATTCATCCCGGATCGATCTGATTTTTGTGATGGAGATATTTGAAGGTTTGGATGGTGACAGAAGCCACTCCTAATTTCAAGACTACAGTCCACGCGAACGAAGTTGCGCGGGTAAAAGCTAGTATAGAATAATATTTAGGTTAATAGAATACCCGTTAAAGACCAGATTCTAACATACAACAAAAATAATATTAAAATTTTGTTGCTATAATCTGCAATAATATCGGATTATAACAAAATTCGACAAAATCGAGTACAATAAATAAAAAAGATGGGAATAATTTATATTTCTTGGATTTGGATTGGAGTCTTCAATTCAATTCAGATTCAAATAATTCTTCATTCTAATTTTTATTATTAGGCTTTTTGAATCGTCAAATTGCTATGAAGCAACGACTGGTTGGGAAAGGTGCTCTTACTGAGAAGAACCAGCAAGAAACTCGGCGGTCATTCTTTTCAAAATTAAGTATTTCAATTATAATTGTTAACAAATCAAAAATTTACAATATAATCTAATGCTTAGCTGATCGCAATTCAAATCCAAGTTTTCTTATCATTAATATCCTCAACAGTATAATATATTGTGTCGCATGCCACTGGTTTCCCCGCCCTGCTAAGAAGATCAGCCTTTAATAATTAAAGAACTAAAACTGTTAAACTTATTCGTCGCAGATCGTGGTCAAGGGCGACAAGGTACAAGCGGAGGGTTTTCCCATACTTACTGGTTCGAAAGTGAACTTTGCCGACCAAAATGAATCAACCAAGTTACATAATAAGTGATTTTACGAAAACGTAGTTTAATGGTAATTGTACCTGGATGACCGAGCCTTGGTAACTTTATTAAAAGGTATAAAAATGCAATAAAAAAAGAAAGAAAAGATTTGTGATATCTGGGAATCGATGCCGGGTATTTTCTTATCTTTAATTCGACCTATGAGATATTACAACTGAACAAATGACAGTACACTTAACCTTTTTAAAATTATTATATTTCAGTAGTTTTTCAATGCTTGAAAACAGAGATAAAACGACATTTTATATATATACACAAGATTAGCTCATTTAAAGATTAAAAATAATAGGTAGCCCATATTGTCAAACCTAAATGAAATGAGGTTGACGTCACCTATTTCCTGGAACTTTTCAGCCCGTGGTAATTTGCTTTAATGAAGAGATAACTGGATATAATACGAAATGAGTATATAAGGGGGAGTCTGAAAGTTACGCCTGTTATAGAAAAGGCAAGAAGCGCAAGATTTAAGTGGTATCTCCTTCTTTTTTTCAACCGATGGACGTTCTCTAATGGACATAGATAACTTCATGGGATCTCCACAAAATACGATTTTGTGCCGCTTGAATGCAGCGGCTCCCCGCGACCTTTTTGAGACAGACCTTCTCGAAGGGGGTCTACTGACGCTGGACTTTCCGGTACGGGGTCGACATTTCAACACCTTGAGACCCCAACGCCCATTGGTTCTCTGCACAATGTGCCCTGCCCATCAATACTTCAGCTTCGCGACACGCTGTGTTATATCAGTGACTATGGTTCTTCTACGGATCTTCTCATTTCAGATTTGATCGAATTTCCTTCTATGAGGCACATAGTCAGCGAGCGAGATGGTTAGAGGAAGGATAGAATGAGGAAAGGTGACAATCATGTGACTAAACGAGTGAAATTTTTTTTTTTACATATGAATTTGGATGGATACATTGTGACTAGAGGGAGGTCGAAAATAAGATAGTGGAATTGTGTGAAGTATGATATGTTGGTATATACAAGAAAGAGCGCCAGAGTTGACGAATGATAAGAGAAAATGGAAGCGAAAAACATGTAGTGCCGACCGCACTTACTAAATATATATAAACTCTCATCAGAAAAAGATGAATAGTTCTGGAGATATAACTCAGAGATTTCAACTAACTTTATCCATTTCAAACGAATGTTTAAGCATTATATTGAAATAAAGCTTCATAAGTTTATTAGTTAATTAGGGCCGTAAGTAAAAACAGGCGCATGATCTTGAAATGATTTTATTATTCGTATAAATGTGGACATCTCTCGTTCACGGCTTATTTACCAACGTGACTTGCTACAGTGAGAACGGATTTACTGTTTTATTTAAACATACATTCTGTTTAAAAAAATTAAGAGGTTACGTTTTTATTATATACACAGGTTTTTGTTTATAACAACAATGTATTGTCCGGTAAGTAAATAATATATATTCCTTATAGATAAATGATATTTTAACAAAACTAAAATAAAGCTTGATATAATTGTTGATATTTATTTTCATTTTCGTTTCTACACTTAACGATGAATTAGAGGATATACTTAATATAATAACATTGATATTTTATAACAATATAACTCTCCTTAATAATGTATTATGATTTGTACCTTGGGTATAAAAAAAAGACAGAAAGTAATAAATAAACAAACAACCAAATGTAAATTCCGACTTATATTATTTATCACATTTGTATATTTAATATTTATTTATTTTATATTATTTCTTACTAGTTCTATTTAGCACAAATAGAGTTAATTTCCTTTTAAACTTTACTTTTGTTAGTTCATTCATATTTCAGTTTTCTTTGTTTTTGTTATTTGTTATTGGATTTGTTCGTTCGGATATATTAGTTTCATTCACAAGTTTCAAAGTACATTTAAAAAAATGTTGTCTTCAAAAAGTCTAATACAAAAATACTACTTATACTGTTGAGGATTATTTAGATGATAAGAATGTGTGGATAAAGCTACTTTCGACCCTGTAGAGGACAGTAATGACTAAATGTAACTAGTAATAAGAATAATATTAAAAAAACACCTAGTTTCTTGCTGGCTTTTCTCGGTAGAAACAGCTTTCCGAACCGGCATTAGAGTTGACGATTCAAAAGCACTCGTTTACAAGTTTACTTGTATAAAAAATGTTTTGAATTTGAATTAATACGTGATTTAAGTCTTAGTTTACATTGAATTTTACTAAGTTGCTTAATCATACGCTTATATAGCTCAAATTGTACGTCATATAAAACGCTAAACTACTTCTGTATATCTTATCACTAATCTGCAAACGAAACAAGTACCTATCCGATTACGATACTAACGGTTAAAGCCTGTTTAAATAAACCGGTGTACTTTTTAATGTCGATGACTTAAAGAACAACTCGATTAACTACTAATTATGTATATATGAAAAAGATGGGTTTTTATTTATTTATTTATTTATGTACCATAAAAAATGTTGGAAAAAAAACATAATTGGTAAAAAAAGTGTACAAGTTTTTGATTAGGATCGCGAAAAAAAATCCTTTACAGTAACATTCTATCATTGACTGTTTTTGAACAATATTATATTATAACAATAATATTTGGTTGTAAGACTGCCGTCGGCTTAAGAAATAGCCACGGCCTAATTCGCCTAAAGACAGTTCCGTCAAGAAAAATGATATCGGATTCGAACCCAGGACTCTTCCTATTAAATAAATTAAAATGTATATATAAATAGTAAGCCGTGTGGTATTGGCTGAGTAGAATAGACCACCCTGATTTCTTACCGAGGTGTCGCAAAAGGCGACTAAGGTAAGTTGACCCGCCGTGTGGTATCCAGCTGAGCAGAATAAACCACAACCTTTCTTACCGAGGTGTCGCAAAAGGCGACTAAGGTAAGTTAATCTGCCGTGTGGTATCCGGCTGAGTAGAATAGACCACCCTTATTTATAACCGAGGTGTCGTAATGAGGACTAAGATAAGTAGACTCGCCGTTTAGTATCCGGCTGACCAGAATAGACCACGCTCATTCCTTACTGAGGTGTCGTAAAAGGTGACTAAGGTAAGTTGAAACGCCGTGTGGTATCCGTCTGAATAGAATAGACCACGCTCATTTCTTAACGAGGTGTTGTAAAGGCGACTAAGATAAGTTGACCCGCCGTTTAGTATCCGGCTGCGTAGCATGGACCACCCTCTTTCTTACAGTTAAGGTTAGTTGACGTCAGGCAGGCGGCCGGTCGTAAAATACCCAACCAAATCGTGTAACAACATGTTTATAACATGATGTACCGACCCTAGTTAGAGTGAGATAAGGGTAGGAGAATGACCTGAGATTAGCATTCCGATTTTTTTATATGTTTTACCCCAAAAAAAACAAATTTAAGTTTCAGATCACTATCTTGCTGCTATGCTCTTATAATATGTTGTGCCGACCCTACTTAGAGTGGGATAAGGGCAAAGAATGACCTGAGATTCGCAATTTCTATTTTTTTTATATGTTTTATCCCAAAAAACAAATTTAACTTTCCTTTCAGATCACTATCTTGCTGCTATGCTCGCTCAACATGGTAATAGGTCTTGTGGTACCCACTGATAATATAAGGAGAGGAAGGGGCGGTTACGGGTTGCTAAAACCAGGTTACGATGGATATAACAACAATGGTTACGGGAGCTATGATGGTCATGGCGGTAGTTACGGTGGTATTGGTTATGGTGGAAATTATCCCGGTCAATACCCTGGCTACGGAGGTTTGTTTATACTTTTTTATTCCACTAATTCAATTTACTTTTGTTTTTAATCTATGTTTGTATGCATCTATTTTGGTTATTTATAGAATAAGTCGTTATTTTGCGGAGATCCATAAACGGGACTGGCCCGTTGGAGCAGTGGGTAGTGACCCTGCCTTCAGCTCCGCGGGTCGCGGGTTCGATTCCCGCCGAGGGCGAACATTTTCTATAAATGAATTTCTTGGTCTTTGAGCCTGGGTGTATATTTGTACTTAAGTATGTATTTAAAAAATATATAAGTATATATTCGCCAGTTGTCTGTCTACCATAACGCAAGTATTAAGTTCCTTACTTTGGGGACGGACGACCGTGTGTGTAAGTGTCCCATATATTTATTCATTTATTTATAATACAAAAGTAATTAAGTAAAGTAAAAAAATATTGTTAAAAATTGTAAAAAAATTATTGATTTATCTATTTTATTGTTTAAATTGTTTTTTTCTGTTGTGTTTTATTGTGTTTAAAATATGAATGTGGATGGATGTATGGCTAGGGGGAGGCCGAAAAAAAGATGGATGGATTGTGTGAAAAATGATATGCATGTTAAAGGAGTGGCACCAGAGTTGACGAATGATAGAGGAGAATGGAAGAAGACATATTGTGCCGACCCCACTTAGAGTGGGATAATGGTAAGAGAATGATGATGACGATGAAATTTTTTTTTCTATTCACGACGTAAAGTCTGTAACATGTAAGCTTCAATTATACCAAATTTCATTAAAATTACTCCACTAGATTAGCCGTGGTAACGTAACTTACAGACAGACAGACTTTAGCATACTATTTTAATATTATATTTACATTAATCAGATCTGGTTAACATATAAGATAAAAAATTCACTTTTCACTTTTATTATTTTTTGTACTACAATGTTGCCACTTTATAAATTATTTATTGATACAAAAAATTTCTTGAACCAATTGTAACCTATTGGATTCGACAATGATGTATTTTAATTTTTTTAACTGTTATTGAAGAAATTATTTCAAGCTACATATTTTTAATTATTCAGGTGGATATAACGGATATCCGGGTGGATATGGTGGGAATGGGCAACATCAATATCATTATGGAGGTAAATTAAATTATTTTTCTCGATAAAAAAATATTTCTGTAGAAAACACACTTTTATTAATTTCACAAATTTATTCAGCTAGCAACTCTAACTGTAACTTTAGTGACTTCATTATAAGATAACGCATCGTTTTTAATGTATAAAATAGAAATTCGAATGAGAATCGGGAATTTAAATAAAAGGAGAAGGATGAGCTTTTTGATTATAAACAGAAATATTAACGTGAAAAACAAAAAAAAGTTATTTTTATAATATTGTGAAAATAGGAAACTAAATATATATTTTCTCTATTGCTGGCCCGTCGCGCAGGAGGAATGCGCTACCGGGACCTTGCTTTCAGCTAGACGGTGAAGGATTCGATTTCCGCAGAGGAATCCACATTTTCTTAAAACGATATGTTGGTTATTATTATGTATTTAATATATATTTACTTTATATATGTTTATTTGTCTGTCACATTACACAAGTATTAGTTACTTACAGTTATTTATTAATTATCTTGAAGACGGGCGATCGTGTGTGTGTCCCATATTTTTTTATAAACTAGATTATTAAAAAAAATATAATCCTGTTCATAATCAATAAATGTATTTTTATTTATTATGTATCACTTTTGACTCCGGTCTGTTAAATAGTTGGCTAAACTTTTTCAAACTTTTTTCTTTAAAGATTCCAATTTTGAAATAAGCCCGCCTTTATGAACATTATTTTTGTCTTTTAATTTCTATATAATTTTTTGTGTATGTAGCGATAACTTTATTTTATATGTAGTAATACTAAATGAATTGTTCACAGGCAATCGTCCTGGATATGACTACAGGCCTGGCTATAATGGCTTCGTAGGCTCTGACGGTTACCCAGGCTACAGACCCGGATATCCGAGGCCTGGTATAGACCGGCCTTATATCTACAACGGTTATGACAATTATAGAGCGTTCAACCCAAAAGTAGAAAATGTGAAAAGTCCCTTGATTTAAGTGATATATAAATACATATGTTCGCGCCAACTGCGAGCGTTCGATATCCTAAGGAAAAAAAGGGCAAGGTCGAATGACGGAGGGTAGATGTGTTTAGTGCGAATAAATAAAGTTTATATTGTTACATGTTTTTAATACAACCTCCTTCATAGAGTTGAGTTGGTCATTATTATGAAAAAGCATTGTGGCTGTCATATTTTTATATGTCATTGAGTTTTTGAGAAAGAGTTGACTCTGGGAAAACTGCTTTTTATTTATTGAATTAGTATAAAGGAGAAATATCGTCGTTTATTATAATATATTATAAAGCTACTAGTTTTACTTAGCCTTCAATAATCCTGATACTACATAATATTTAAGTAAACATTTTTTTTTTCTATAAACTCATAGTAGTTTGTCTAACCAAGATTTCTAGGTAAAGTCATTGCAGTTTACTGCGCATAATTATAAGAAAAAACTAGAGAATAAAACAAATTTGTATGTGTGACAATATTTTTATTTTTTATTAAAAAATATTAACAATTTTAGCTATTTACAATTAAGTATATAGATGTAAGAATTCCATAGGATTAAAGGAATGTTACCCAAGTGAACTTTCTTCGTAATAAAGAATTAAGTAGTTTACAAGAAAATAGTATAAATAATATATCTAATAATTTTTATAAAGAAGGATCTAATAATTTTTATAAAGGATAAAACACAAAAAAAAAATTACATTTACACTTTACACTTTTTACTTTACTTTACACTTTTACACTTATATATTACTAGCCAAAACCGACCACGCGTCACATCGGCTGTCAGAAATTGCCAGTAAAATTTCCAGTTGAAATTGTGGTAGTAAAAGTGTGCAGTGCTTGTGAATTGTGGTGGTTTTGGGTGTTTACATGAAGACATTTTCGTTCTATCATGTACTTTGTTGGAATTGGTTTGGAATTAATGTACAATCAACCGCTAAACCAATCTGACGTCATGGAGTTAAAGAACGACGCGGCGCCGCTGCGAGCGTTCGCGAAGTTGATGGGCAACGAACTGGTCATCAGGTCGGATATATCCGATCGGGACTTGTTCGGACTGACCACGGATATCGGCTTCTTCTTTACCTGTACAATATAAATAACTAGCATTTACCCGCAACATTGTGTGCGTGGACTGTTGGCACGTGTTAGGTTGAATAGGCTTTTTAATTTCATCCTATTTCTGTAGAATTAAAAGGATTTCTATAGCCTATACAAGCTGTGATGGCCTAGCGGTGCGACCGTGTGAATCTCTAGAGACGATCATGGGTTCAAACCCGGGCAGACACCAATGAGTTTTTCTATTAAAACTTATGTGTCTAATTGATAATTGCAATTTATCACACGCTTTTCGGTGAAAGAAAACATCGTGAGGAAACCTGCATATCTCTAGAGAATTCCGGGGATATGTGTAACCTACCAATCCGCATTGGAGCAGCGTGGTAGGTCTTACCTCCAACCCTTCTCTCCAAAAATGGAGAGAGGAGGCCTATGCCCAACAGTGGGATAGTAACAGGCCGTTACTTACTTTTACTTACTATAGCCTATATGTTATTCCGGTGTATTGGTTAAGCGGATTCGCCGTGAAAGAGTTACTGACATAGATCCATACTTATAAACTTTCGTATTTATAATATTAGTGGGATAGGGTGTAGTAAAAGCCTGTAACTACCTTACAATCGGGTATAGGCCTTATTCCTCTTTTTTTGAAGCTTGCGAATGCGAATTAGTAGGCTACATATATCGCAAGAATATCAGCATTCTCCTACCCTTGTCCCACTTTAAGTGGGTCGGCACAATATTTTTCAAGTCTTGTCACACCACACTAACACCTTAATTTGCATGCACTCTTTTTCATCCGTCTTTGTTCAACATTAATTTTTGTAAAAATAAATTTATTATTCTAGAAATAATATGTATGAATAATAGAATATTCTCCTCATACAACATTTTTAGTATCCTGAATGTTTTTCATTCAAGACACAGTCTAAGGTAAAAAAATAAGCAAATATCGAACTTAATATTGTTAGCAACAATGCTTCCATAACCCTATTTCTATTCCCTATATCCCTATTCTATTCTACTAATATTGTAAATGCAAAAGTTTGTGAGTATGGATGTATGTTTGTTACTCTTTCACGGTGAGCCTGCTGAACCAATATCGATGAAATTTGTATTTGATGAAATTATTCCTTATACGCCGGCGTAACATATAATGCAAATCCTCTTAATTCCACAGAAATAGGATGACATTGAAAAGCGTTATCTATTATCGGCCTATCGAGCAACAACAGTCTGCGCGAACGAAGTTGCGGGTAAAAGCTAGTGGTGTATAAAATTTAAATGTTTTTTAATGGTTATTATTGAATTCAAATAACGGTTTTCGTAGCTAAATCACATGCCGTGTAAAAATATATGATCTATTAATATGTAAGTTATGAATGACACCACAGCAAAACATGTTAAATATTAAAAAAATATAGAACACACCTAAAAGCCATTCATTTACCGGTATCAAAGTAGGAAGCTATCAAGTGTTGATTCGTTCTGTATAAACAAAACCATAATTAACTATTTTGAACTGAGTTCATGATTAAGACTTTTAGGGCTTCAAAAAACTAAAATCATACATTTTAACTAAAGTGATCCCTTGGATCTGTATGTAGTTATATGTGTGGGTAATGAGCTGTGATAGCCTAGCGGTGAAACCGTGCGACTATTTCGAAGGGTCACGGGTTCAAATCCAAGGCAAGCACCAATGAGTTTTTCTGTTAAAACTTATTTGTCTAATTTATTACACGCTTCGGTGAAAGAAAACATCGTGAGGAAACCTGCATATCTCTGGAGAATTCTGGGTATATGTGTAACCTACCAATCCGCATTGGAGCAGCGTGGTAGGTCTTAGCTCCAACTCTTCTCTCCAAAAAACGAAGAGAGGAGGCCCAGCTGTGGGATAGTAACAGGCCGTTACTTTTGTGTAGGTGTGCATGGATAATCGATTGATTGGGAAGTACATGTTTATATGTAGTGGATACCTTAAAATATTTGCTATAACTAGCTGATCTGGCGAAATATGTAACACCATTAAAATAATGTGTTAAGTTCACTAAGTAAAATATCAAACAACCAAAAAATTAACTCGAAAACAATCTGTACTAACTAGTACATTATTTACTAGCTGAACCGGAAAACATTTTGCCAAATAAATTATTGCTGCTCCTCTCATATTCATCTTAGCTTGATGTTATATAGTGTATAGCTCCTCGATAAATGGACTATCTAACAGTCAAACGATTTTCCAAATCGGTCCAGTAGTTCCTGGGATTAGCGCGTTCAAACAATCAAACAAACTTTTCAGCTTTACATATTAGTATAGAGTAGGTATTTCTTAGCGGGTTTGTGTTTGTATTGTAGCAGACCCTTCTTCGGCCTTCAGTTACGGGTTTCAGAACTTTAAAAAAACCCTTGAAATTCAGAAGGGGGGTAATGAAGAGAATAACGTTCAGAAGTGGGTTGGGTGTAATACGAACAAGTCAAACTTACCGGTTTATCCTGTTTCTTGTGGAGGTTGGCAGGCGTTGCGACGGGTAGGATGGAGAACCAGTGGGAGTCGGCAGCTGCAAGTAGAGAGGCCGCCTTGTCTCCCGTACCACCAGATAGTACAGGTTTGGTCCCAATAATGCCGGTTAATTGGCCGTGGTGGAGGATCAAACTGCCAAGTAGAGTCTGAAAGGATGTATATATCAATTTCTTGTTCAAGCAATAGACGTCCTATGCTGGACATGTGGTGTGGAAATCCTGTGGAGAAACCTCTTTTTACGGGATCTCCACACAACGGCTCCTTGAGACCTTTTCGGGTTAGTCAGTCCACCTAGTAAGGGCTCTACCAACGCTGCGTTTTACAGTTGGGGGTCGCCATTCCAACATCATAAGGCCTTTTGTTTTTGCCTTTTTGGCGCTTTGCGATTTTGTCGTGGAGTCTATCTCCTGATGATGTTTTGATTGCGGGGCAAAACGATTGTTGAGTTTGTGATAGTGAACGTATGTAGTGCTTGTGTATTGTGGTGGCGGAGGTGGAGGTTTGTGCATGTCTTTTTACGAATCCTGCATATATCAGGTATGATAACCGATTGTCCACTCTACATTTAGCATTATATATATATTCTATTTTACTTCATCGCGGAATATAGCAAAATAATTTTATTATTACTTTTGTATCATAAGGCCCCATATTATTAAAGTAGTAAAGTAACAGTCCCACTGCTGGGTAAAGGCCTCCTCTCTCCGTTTTTGGAGAGAAGGATTGGAGCTAAGATCTACCACTACCAATGCAGTTGGTAGGTTACACATATCCTTAGAATTCTCTAGAGATACGCAGGTTTCCCCACGTTTTCCTTCACCGAAAAGCGTGTGATCAATTGCAATTATCAATTAGATATGGCTTCTAATATTAATAAAACACATAAATTATCAGTAGATAACTTATATATGCCTATTTTTGGTGATGTTGGTCCATTAGTTCCTGAGATAGGCGCGTGTTACGTAAATCGGATATGAGTTAGTCGCGAGTTCGCGTTCCTGTTTTCGCGGCCTCCAAACGTGCGGAAGTTGATGATGTCGCAGCCTAATGAAATGTATTCCTAATGAAAGTAAAGGTGATGCAGCATTACATCAGCCGAGGAAATTTTACTGGATAAATGAAGATAATCCATCATTATTTTGTTAAAGTGTTACTTTTTATACTTATATTTTTATTTTTAGCTTATGTATTGCCTTTTTATTTCTCTTTTATTTTATTTATTGTAACTTTTTAAAATATAAATTTACATATTTAGTTTTCTTTCAAATTGTTAAGCGCGTATAGCACCATAAGTACGCATGCTGTGTACACCTGTAAGTAAGGATGTACTTGTTGCAGGACACAATACTGTTTATGTTTAAGTTTAGTTTAAGTACATTCTTGTTGGTGTTCCAATAAATAAATAAATTATTAGATTTAGCTTCGACTGAGAAGATAGTTTAAGTAGGTTTAGTTTAGTTGTAATTTTAATTTTAGATAAATTATTTCTGAAAATTCTTTTTCTTCAAACCTCTCGCTGCTACAAACGTAATTCGCGTTCAAACAAACAAACTCTTCAGATTTATATATTAGTATAGATTGCTGAAGAATTATATTTATTAACTATTGTTTATTGTTCCGTCATTTTAGTATCATAAATATTATTTGCGGTTGCAAAAGGTATTTGTGTTAGAGTAATTAAATTTTACGACTTCTATACCTAGTATTGTTTATTAACATTAAACAAAAATTAAAAATATAAAACAAGATTAACGGATTGTTCATCCTTCTAGTTGTGTTCTAATAATTAATAATAAATTTAATAAGCTTATTATCTCAAAATAACTTATATAAGTCATCATCATTCTTCTGCCCTTATTCCACTCTAATGTTATAAACATGTGGTTTATGATTTGGCTTGGTATTTTACGACCGGCCGTCTGCCTGCGGTCAACTTAGTCACCTTTTACGACACCTCGGTAAGAAATGAGGGTGGTCTATTAACTCATCTTGATACCACACGGCGGAAGAAAACTAATATAAGTATATATTTAAAATTATAATTATACCAATTTTCTGTCATACATAAAAGGTACATATAACATACATAGTATTGAGTTACTTAGTATTAAAGTGACCTAATTCAAAATTAGAATTGAGTTTGATACACTGTAAATCTTATTTCAATGTAATCTATGACGTCACGCTACGAACTATTAAAAAAAAGCTAGTATTTTCTTGCTCTTCCAAGTTATATGTATATTTAACACTCACGAGTTTTGTCTGCTCTATGTTACGCTTTATTGCAATTTGCCCCAAAACAATTATTTTGAATTAGGTCACTTTAATACTAAGAATTCGAAATATTTATGTATATATACAGACCTGTACTCTCTGCACGGATCTCTTCAAATTCGTCTGTATATACGGATAGAAAACATCATAATCAAACGGATCTATCTTTTGACGTAAAAACTCGCAAATATCTTGCGAAAACTCTATGGCCCTCTTATTCTCTCTGGGCACCATCAGTAGAGTCATATGACGAACATCCATTAGTAACTGAAGCGCGCATCTCTGGTTTATATCCGTCTCTTTCTCTCTTATGACCTTGTTGTAATGTGCGAAGGTGATAGATATAGTTTTCTCTATGAACGCAGTGTGTATTTCTGAGGGTAGCGTATGTGGGACTACTTCGTCTAATATACGACTGACTGCATATAAATACTCTTGGAGTTTAATCGAAGGCCCAGCTGGTACTTTTATGGTGGATTCTATGGGGTTACCCTCTTCGTCTTTCTCTTCGATTTTGATTACATCCCATTGCTGCATAAAATTAAAAAAATTATTAAAAAAAATTTTTACACCTACTCGCTTTTTCCTGCCCTTATCCCACTCGGGTCAGCACAATGTACTATAAACATGTTGTCACATGATTTGGCTAGGTATTAGGTCTGACGTCAACTTACCTTAGTCGCCTTTTACATCTCCGGAAGAAATGAGAGTGGTCTATTCTACTTAGCCGGATACCATACGGCGTGTCAAATTACCTTAGTCGCCTTTTACGACACCTCGATAAGAAATGAGGGTGGTCTATTTACACAGCCGGATACAAAGTGGCGTGTCAAATTACCTTAGTCGCCTTTTACAACACCTCGGTTAGAAATTAGGGTGGTCTATTCTACTCAGCCGGATGGCATAGGCGTGTCAAATTACCTTAGTCGCCTTTTACAACACCTCGGTTAGAAATTAGGGTGGTCTATTCTACTCAGCCGGATGGCATAGGCGTGTCAAATTACCTTAGTCGCCTTTTACAACACCTCGGTTAGAAATTAGGGTGGTCTATTCTACTCAGCCGGATGGCATAGGCGTGTCAAATTACCTTAGTCGCCTTTTACAACACCTCGGTTAGAAATTAGGGTGGTCTATTCTACTCAGCCGGATGGCATAGGCGTGTCAAATTACCTTAGTCGCCTTTTACAACACCTCGGTTAGAAATTAGGGTGGTCTATTCTACTCAGCCGGATACCACACACAATATTGACAATTTATTGGGCGCTTTATGAACGGGGAATACTTAATAAACCTGTAACCGAAGTAGCCTTCCAATCCATTGAATAATGTTTCTCTTCGATAGGAGAGATCTCAATACGCTTTTCCCAGAAGTGGGATAGAAATTTTAACAAATCGTTTGAGAAAAAAAAATTGTCCTTACCATCATCAAGTAGTCAATATTAGCTTCCAACGTGAACTCCTGGGGCAAACTCTCCGTCAACTCTCTCACCCTACAATCCACTATACCCAGCCACTTCTCCCAGCACATAACACAATTCCTCTTCAACACAACACATATATCGTTCCAACACTTCACTGCACTATCTGATATATCCTCGCTAATATAGCACTTGCGTATATTAGGCATAAGGTATATTATCGCTTGGATAAATCGCGCTGTGTATATCGCTGTGGTTTTCTTTTGCAGTTCCGTTGATTGGAGGGTCGGTTCTTCGAAACAGGCTTTTATATAATGGAGCATACTGCAATATACATGTAAATTACGTTTTTTTTTTCACTAAAAGATAATGCAATTATTCTATGGCCCGTTGGAGCAGTGGGTAGTGACCCTGCCTTTAGCTCCGCGGGTCGCGGGTTCGATTCCCGCCGAGGGCCAACAATTTCTATAAATGAATTTGTTGGTCTTTGAGCCTGGGTGTATATTTGTATTTAAGTAAGTATTTAAAAAATATATAAATATATATTTAACAGTTGTCTGTCTACCATAACACAAGTATTAAATTACTTACTTTGGGGACGGACGACCGTGTTACACACACACACGGTAAGACATGAGGGTGGTCTATTCTACTCAGCCGGATACCACACAGCTGATCGACTTACCTTAGTCGTCTTTTACGACACCTCGGTAAGAAAAGAGAGTGGTACTGTTCTATTCAGCCGGATACCACACGGCGGTTCCGAATAAAATAATAAATAATAAAATAAATATATGGGACACTTACACACACGGTCGTCCGTCCCCAAAGTAACTTAATACTTGTGTTATGGTAGACAGACAACTGGTGAATATATGCTTATATATTTTTTAAATACATACTTAAATACAAACATACACCCAGGCTCAAAGACCAACAAATTTATTTATAGAAAATGTTGGCCCTCGGCGGGAATGAACCCGCGACCCGTGGAGCTGAAGGCAGGGTCACTACCCACTGCGCCAACGGGCCAGTCAAGTTTAAGTCAAGTTTACCTTTGGATATGCTTATCTGATGTATCCCTTAAATATTGTTCAATTTC
The DNA here is from genome assembly GCA_029227775.1 of Morpho helenor. Classification (NCBI taxonomy): domain Eukaryota; kingdom Metazoa; phylum Arthropoda; class Insecta; order Lepidoptera; family Nymphalidae; genus Morpho; species Morpho helenor. The sequence continues at coordinate 12,168,196 of JARGCU010000006.1, forward strand.
ATCTCTATCAATGTACACTTGATCGACATCTTCTTCCTCATCGTATACAAACTTCGCTTTATTTCTCTCTTGATACAGATATTCTTTAAGATCTTCTAGAAGCTTCTGCAGCTCGTCGTCTAGAGCTTGGCACAGCTTTTCTAGATTTGGCATAAAACCACGGTCCTGTCGAGTCATGCCTGTGAGTAAAAAAAGTAATTATTATTCCAGTGCTAGACCTCCTCTCTCCGTTTTTGGAGACAAGGGTTGATGGTAAAATCCACCATGCTGCTCCAATGCGGATTAGTAGGTTACATATCTGCGGATAGTTTTCAATACCGCAGCTCGGCTCAAGAGGATGTGTGGATTAAATTTACGAAATGGCAATATTATAGTACAAAAATGACTAAAGTAAAGTAATGGACTCTTATTATCCCGCTGGTGGGTATAAGCCTCCTATCTCCATTATTCGAGAGTAGAATTTGGAGCTAGGAATCGCAATCGAAGCATCATCAGCAGATAGACTCCACGACAAAATCGCAGTCTTGCGTACTATGGATCTCCGCAAAGTAACGCCTAATACTATAAATTATTTTAAAAAAAGTAGCGGCCTGTTATATCCCACTGCTGTGAATAGGCCTCTTCTCTCCATTTTTGGAGAGAAGGATTGGAGCTAAGGCCTACCACGCTGCTCCAATGCGGATTGGTAGGTTACACATATCCCCAGAATACTCTAGAAATATGCAGGTTTCCTCACGATATTTTCGTCTCGGGCCGGGGTTTGAGCCCGTGACTCTCTCGAGAAATTGTCGCACGGTCCGTTCTTCTTTTCATCTCCCCCCCCCCCTCACATGCACACACCCTTAAATACAGTAAAGTAGATATAGCAGTTTATGGTTGTGACTTGTGTTGGATAAACTTTAAGATCTTGTCAATATTGTACCCATATTCCGCAAATAAAGATGAGTTATTGGGTGACAGGGTAATTGTTTAAAGACAAAAATGCAAACACAAAATAAAGCAATCGCCGGGTGACAATTGGGAATCGATCCCATATTTTGATCTTTTTTAGTCCGCCCGTTACCATTAGGCTATAACAGATTTGCATTTGACAGTTTATTAAATAAATTAAATATATGGGACACTTACACACACGGTCGTCCGTCCCCAAAGTAAGTAACTTAATACTTGTGTTATGGTAGACAGACAACTGGTGAATATATACTTATATATTTTTTAAATACATACTTAAATACAAATATACACCCAGGCTCAAAGACCGACAAATTCATTTTAAAGAAAATGTTGGTCCTCGGCGGGAATCGAACCCGCGACCCGTGGAGCCGAAGGCAGGGTCACTACCCACTGCTCCAACGAGCCAGTCAGTTTAAATATCATATGCATTCAATTATACATTTTAGCATTATTTTAATACCCGAAAATAGGTATAAAACGACATTTTTTTAATGAAACCTAGCTAGATCGATTTTTCCTGCCTAAAACCCTTCTACATGCTAAATTTCATGAAAATCCTTGGAGCCGTTTCAGAGATTCAGAATATATATACACTCATTTAAGTATTAAAAATTATTGCTATGTATTTAAGCAAAAAATAATCGCCTAGCTATGGGATAGTTAAGTAAGTAAGTAACGGCCTGTTACTATCCCTCTGCTGGGCATAGGCCTCCTCTCTCCATTTTTGGAGAGAAGGGTTGGAGCTAGGACCTACCACGCTGCTCCAATGCGGATTGGTAGGTTACACATATCCCCAGAATTCTCGAGATATGCAGGTTTCCACACGATGTTTTCCTTCACCGAAAAGCGTGTGATAAATTGCAATTATCAATTAGACACATAAGTTTTAATATAAAAACTCATTGGTGTCTGCCCGGGTTTGAACCCATGATCGTCTCTAGAGATTCACACGGTCGCACCGCTAGGACATCACAGCTTATGGGATAGTTAATAGGTACCAAATAAAGTACCTACCTTTCATTAGCCCATTCATAACACTGACGACCTCACTCCTGGACTCAATAATAGTATCTCCGATAAGATCCCTCCACACGAACCAGTTTATATCTGCCTCCTTTTCTACCTCGCTGTCTGAAGACACCTTAGTCAAATCTATCAATAGCTGCGTCTTGAACGAGTCATAGACCTTCTGCCATCGGTTGTCTATAATTGTCTTTGCCCGGGCCGTGAGCAGTGGTTGGAAATAGTGGCACCACACGTGCACTTGCGGTATGTCCAGACATTCGCATATAGAACTCCAGTTTGGTGGTGATTCTGTGAAAGAATAATTATTAATAATCATCATCCATGAAGGTATTGCCAGTAATCACCACGCTTGGCCTGCGGGTTGGTGATCGCAGTGCTGACCATGTCGCACCGACAGTGCTGCTGCCCACTGTCGGTCTAGTAGAATTTAGGTCAGCTGTATGAATGGTTATACCGCCATTGGTCGGTCGCCAGAGCCTCGTTGGTTAATCTGCAGGGTGCACCGCGTGCAGGTGAGGTTGACAATTGAGGAGACTGATTGGGACGAGCCTCTCTCTTACACTCCTATCGTGTGTTCTGGAGATCCCATGAAGAGGCCTATGTCCAGCAGTGGACGTTCATCGGTTGAAAAAGAAGAAGAAGAAGAAGAAGAATCATCATCCTCCTGCCAGTGGCGTAGCTAGTATATTTGGGGCCCGGGGTCAATTGTCACCTGGTGCCCCCCCCCCCTTCTAAAGAGTCTAAATAATTTTAGATTTCAGAACGCAATGACTTTAATATAAAAATTTAAATTGGTTCAAAATGATAATAACTATATATAAAATAACATTGGATTATAATAAAATTTGTTTAGAAAATTTAAACTTTCCTCACTTTTTGAGTGGCAAAGTCCGTTGTTTCTTCATCGAGCTCTACAGCTAAGAAACTTTTTTGTGTTTATTGTAGACAATATAATCATACAAAATCAATGTGCAAAAAGTTGAATAAGAGTCTTATTCAACTTTTTCTGAAATGATTTCATTATTCATCAAAAAATATATATATTATCAAGTTTGGTGCCCCCCTTGGTTGTGGTGCCCTGGGGCGACCGCCCCTCTCGCCAACCCCTAGCTACGCCACTGCCTCCTGCCCTTATCCCACTCTAAGTGGGGTCGACACAACATGTTAGAATAGAATAGAACATTCTTTATTTTTGCTGAGCCAATATCGATGAAATTTGGCACAATTATTCCTTATACACCGGAATAACATATAGGCAATAGAAATCCTGTTAATTCTACAGGAATAGAATGACATTGAAAAGCGCCATCTATTATTGACCTATCACACAACAACAGTCCACGCAAACGCGCGAAGGCCACTAAGGTTAGTTGACGTCAGGCATGCGGCCGGTCGTAAAATACGTAGGCAAATCATATGACATGTTTATGACATTATGCCCACCCCACTTAGAGTGGGATAAGGGCAGGAGGATGATGACGAAATCTTTGACTAATACTAGGCACGAATTAAGAAAATAGTACATTCAAATCTTACCAATTTTAAAGGTCTCCTCCCTTATCTCGTGCAAGACCTTGACCCGGGTGATGTTTTGCAAAAGCGCGTGCACGTTGTCACTTATGAACGACTTCACCCAAACACTCCATTTTTGCACGCTCTCTGTTATCTCACTTTTGGCCAACGGTTGCAAGCCTTTGTTTGCAGATAGCCTAAAAAGATAAAGAATAAACAAAGACAAAAAGAGAGATCCAAAGAGAGAGTGAAAGAAAAGTGATAAATGTTGCATTTATTGGGCCTAAGTGTGTCCAGCTTATCAAAATGACTAAATTGAAGTTTTTAATAAAAATAAAAGAACTTTAGGGGTGAAAAACTCTATACACTTAGGTGTATAAAATAGGAATGGGAAATTTTGGGAAAATTGGTGGAATAGTCCAGGATAGGAGCTGATCACCCGTCCTGCACCGACAGGCGTCCCCGAAATTAGATAGATAGATAGATAGATATGGGTATAAAAAATAGATGATAACCTATTCTCAGACTTAATATGCATATAAAATTTCAATCAAATCAAGCCATAAAGCAACCAAGATAGTGAACGTATGTATTGTGGTAGCGGTGGTGGAGGTTTGTGCATGTGTTTTTACGAATCCTGCATGTATCAGGTATGAAAACGGATCATCCACTCTACTTTTAGCATTATATATATTTTCTATTTTACTTCATTATAGCAAAATAATATAATTATTACTTTTGAAAAATTAAACAGTTTAGGAGGAGTATGTTATCTAACATTGTGACATGAGAATTTTATATGTAACATTTGGTATGGGTATTTAATAAACTATAAAAGTAAAGTAGTAAAGTAACGGCCTGCTGCAATCCCACTGCTGGGCATAGGCCTCCTCTCTCCAAATATCCTCTCCAGGAACGGTCCTGGAGAGAAGGTTTGGAGCTAAGACCTACCACGCGGCTTCAATCCGTATTCAATCCGTAAATATTTTTATACATTATAATTCATCAATTATCATATTTTTAGACTGAAGCTGAAGGCAGGGTCCCTGACCATTATCCCATCGAGTCAGCCAAGACAATTATATTACCTGTAATTTGTTACTGCTGATGGTAATAGTCGAAGAGCGCCAGGATCACTGAATTTCACCAGCTCTATTAACGGTTGTGAATCAGTTCTGTACAAATCTCTTAGCTTATCCAACACCGCGCCCCCTTCATTTTCTACAAAAAACTATTAATATTAGCTGCTCTGACTTAAAAACTATAATTAAACTTATAGAAATAATAAAATTTTACTCAAATTTAACATCACACCTGAATTATAAGTTTACCAGGATTTCTATAGCCTATATGCTATTCCGGTGTATAAGGAATAATTGTGCCAAATTTCATCAATATTGGTTCAGCGGATTCGCTGTGAAAGAGTAACAAACATACATCCATACTAACAAACTTTCGCATTTATAATATTAGTAGGAAGTAGGAATTAGCAGGATAGGGTAGGAACTTATATAAGTGCTGGATATACTTTTGCCAACTGGCAATTGATAGACGCGTTTGCGCAGTTGCAGCGACCGTATCATCAGATTCAGGGTTACGGGTTCGATTCTCGCCGAGACCCAACATTTTCTATAAATAAATTGTTGGTTGTTCTAGTCTAGGGTGTATATATGTAAAAGTACCTGCCTCGTATTATCCCACTGCTGGGCATAGGCCTCCTGTCTCCGTTTTTGGAGAGAAAGGGAAGGAACGTATATATGTATTTAAAAATAATATATGTATACACATATTTACCAGTTGTACGCCGTATGGTATCTTGCTGAATATAATAGTACCACCCTCATTTCTTACCGAGGTGTCGTAAAAGGCGATTAAGGTAAGTCGACTCGCCGTGTGGTATCCGGCTGAGTAGAATTGACCAACCTCATTTCCGACCGAGGTGTCGTTAAATACGACTAAGGTAAGTTAACGTCAGGCAGGCGGCCGGTCGTAAAAACGCAGCCAAGTCATGTAACAGCCAGCAGGGCAGGAGGATGATAATATTTTTTCAGTTGTCTGTCACTCATAACACAAGCATTAAGTAATTTTGAGTGCAGAGGACCGTGTGTAATTGTCCCATATGTTTTTAATACTTACATCTTTAGCATTTTGTTTACAAAGATACTTACCAACAAAACAAGCGTATACCAATTCTACAGTCTTAAGAACGATTTTCACGCCATTTATAATCTTCTTTTTAATCTGGGCTTTCGCATCCCCCTCTAATATTTGCGTGAGATCAAATTGTAAAGTTGACTTCAGGCTAGTATTGCTATGGACATCTATTAGAGTGTTCAGGAGTTTTATTATGGGTTGTGCGTCCAGTAAATAGAGGCCTACGAGGCAAGAGCAGGCTACCTAAAATATGTGTCAAGTTATTATGGTTGTGATATTATATTATGCTGGAAAGGGCCAGGAAATTGATAGAAAAACACATCCAACACATACACAATAACAGTTAAACTTTGCTAAAAGCATTGAATAAGCTGTAGTAGCCTAGCGGTAATACCGTGCCACTCTTTCGAGGAGATCTCGGGTTCAAACCCGGGCGATCCCCGATGCGAGCTCGATCCCCTCGAAGTCGGCGGTATTAATGGATTCAGGGCGACGCGGAGCGGACTTGATGTTTGGAACTAATATCGGAGAATCAGATAGACGACACTTGCATTAGAGAAAAGTACATTGAATACAATAGTTTAGTGAGGTTCCATTAACCTTGTGTCCAAACTAGTCACTCCAATGTAAAGTAGTAATGTAGGAGGTATCAGGTCGGTTGCGGCTACACAGTAAGTTAAACGCGGTTAGGCGCTTCTTCTCACTCATACGTACCTCGCTGTCCCCTAATACTACTTATACTACAAGTTTATGACGTACCTCAACACTGATATCAACTTCTTGTAGCCGTTGTCCACACATGGCAACTATGGTCTGGCTGAGACTGGCCACAGAGTGCCACTGCTGTTGGACCATTCTTTGCAACGACTGCATTCCTGAACTATGATTTTTACCACCAATTTGCAGTTGTAGACCTCAGAAATTAACGAAAACCTTATTTTTGTCTGTACCAGAGTGGAGGCAGGAGAATAATAAATAATAATGATAAATAAATATATATGGGACTCTTACACACACGATCGGCCCGTCCCCAAAGTAAGTAACTTATTACTTGTGTTATGGTAGACAGACAACTGGTGAATATATACTTATATATTTTTAAATACATACTTAAATACAAATTTACACCCAGGCTCAAAGAACAACAAATTTATTTATAGAAAGTGTTGGCCCTCGGCGGGAATCGAATCCGCGACCCGCAGAGCTGAAGGCAGGGTCACTACCCACTGCTCCAACGGGCCAGTCAAGAAAGAAAAGAGTCAGAATGATGGAGAAGGAGAGGTTGGTAGAATGTGAAAAAGAGTTCAATATAAATATGTATGATGGAGGAATCTGCTGTGTGATATCCGGCCGAATAGACTAGTACCACCCTCATTTCTTACAGAGGTGTTGTAAAAGGCGACTAAGGTAAGTCGACTCACCGTGTGGTATCCAGCTGAGTAGAATAGAGCACCCTGTTTCTCACCGAGGTGTCGTAAAATACGGCTAAGGTAAGTTGATGTCCGGCAGGCGGCCGGTCATAAAATACGCAGCCAAATAATGTGACAACATGCTTTTAGAATGTTGTGCCGACCCCACTTAGAGTGGGATAAGAGCAGGAAGATGATATGAAGAAATCTGCTGCAGGATCGCTTTATTCTTAATTCGGATACAGATCTCATGTCACAGAGTTAGAGTGGTACACAGCTTGGGAACATAGCATGAGTAAAGGTTTGCATTGAACTACTAAATTTAAGCAGAACGAGGTCATCATCATTCTCTTGCTCTAATCTCACTTTAAGTATGGTTGGCAAAATAAGTTTTCGTTTGCATTATCTCCCATCATTTGTTAACTTTAGCCCTACGCCTTAAATATGAATGTTAGTTAACACAGTATCACATATACATCCACATTTATTTTTAACACTCTTTTGGTTGCTTGATTTTTATACCTCATTATAATCCATACCATTTTAATCTTGCACTTCTCATCTTTTCTATAATGAACGCAACTATCGTGTCATGTGTCATACATACACAACACACGCACGCACGCACGCACGCACGCACGCACGCACGCACGCACGCACGCACGCACGCACGCACGCACGCACAACACACACACACACACAGTCAGTCACACAATCAGTATGAAATCATACTGTATCTGCTTAAAAGTTTATTATCATCCATAGTTTATAATAGATACATACCAGTATTTATGTGCCTCGCCATGATAAACAACTGTGCAGCCTTCACAAAGTCATTATTTTCAATACATTGCCAGACTTTCTCTGGAATCTCCATTAACAATTTAATTTGTACTGAGATAGCATGTACAGGAGTAGTTTCTATCTGAGAACTATAAATAATTTAAAAAAAGTTAATTATTTATAGACTGGCTCGTTGGCGGACTAGCTCGTTGGCGCAGTGGTAGTGAACCTGACTTCGGCTCCGCGGGTCGCGGGTTCGATTCTCGCCGAGGGCAAACATTTTCTGTATTTAAAAAAATATATAAGTATATATTCACCAGTTGTCTGTCTACCATAACACAAGTATTAAGTTACTTACTTTGGGGATGGTCGACCGTTTGTGTGTCTCATATATTTATTTATTTATTATCATTTTTCATTAGATTACTTTTAAAATAGACTGTAATACATTTCCCTTAATTACATATAATCGTTTATAATACCACATAATATTGTATAAGCACACATTTAACTTAATTACAAGATTTATTTAAGGTTCTGTAAGCAGAGTAAATCACAAGGTGTGCACAGTTAAACTTTTTTTATTCTCTTACTTTTTATATATTCAATTAAATCATGACCATTGAATCTTAAATTGTACCATTGTTTTGGCTAAATGTTCATTGTGTTCAAGTTCGACTTTGAGATCCCACAAAAAAAGACTACAAAGTTCCAGAAATGCCTTACTATCAAATAATTGCACAATAAAATCTATTATAGTGTACAATAAAGTTCCAAAAATGATAAGAGAACTGACTTTCAATTTGTTTAAATTAAAACTTAAAATGTGGCTTATAGAAAGGTGCTTCTATACAATTGACGAATACTTAAATATTAAATTTTAAAAGAATAGAATTGGATTAGCATTTTAGAAATAAAAAATTGACATATTAAATTTTATGGATTTCCAACACTAATGTACTAACTAATATTGACATAATTTTAATTTAATTTTTTAGTGTTGTAATTTTTGCCTATAGGCAGGCAAAAAAATTAGTAGAAATGTTGTTTGACTATAGTCCTAGGAGAAACATTTCTACTAGATAATAATATATAACACCTTATTGTAAAAAATGTTTCAGTGAATAAAGAAATTTGAATTTGAATTTGTGTTGGCTTAAGTGTATGTAATATTCACCTCTGAAGTTGTGTTGGTCTGTCTTGTATCTTAAAGCCAATTAAATGTGTATTGTGCAAATTTTTGCAGGCAACCATCATTGCATTGATATGCTCCAAGGTGCTGCTTGTTGTAACTTTCATATCCTCTATAGTATCAGCTGCATGTATTAAATCTCTATACCTTTCCCTAAAATAAGACAAAAGTACTCATTACTTCAATAATTATCATTCCTTTCTTATTTATTTATTTATATTTATCTCCAACTGCATTACATTTATACTAATATATAAAACTGAAGAGTTTATTTGTCTGATTTTGAGGGTCTAATTATTCAAGAATATATCAATCTGCCTCTAAATCTATATTAATGTATAAAGCTAAAGAGTTTGTTTGATTGTTTGAACGCTCTAATCTCAGAAACTAATGGACTGATTTGAAAAATTCATTCAGTGTAAGATAAGTCCATTTATTGAGGAAGGCTATAGGCTATATAACATCACGCATCATATAAGATGAATAGGAGAATGGCAGCAATAAAAAAATAACGAAAATTACGAAAATGCCAACATTTTTATACTTTCCTCATGTAAGTAAACAATGATAGTTATCCGAAAATCATGTATTACAAAATTGTTCCCCTCTAAAAGTTCTAAATAAAAAACCGCAACAGCGTATGTCTAGCTTTTAAGGTTTACCCACTTTATCCATTTTTATGGTTATCAAAACTATATTACATTATAATCTTACCACCCAGGATGAGCAACTAGCAGTAATGTGCAGCTATTGTGCAGCTATTATATAAGTGTGATAGTGTTATATTCTGCCCTTATTATGTATGTAAATAAACATAGATTTAGACCAAGGGCTAACTAATATTTTAAGACAGGATAGAAGTGCGAAGAAACATTTAATGGAACTTTTTCAACAGCTACTAGCTAGTATAAAATTCAAATTGTACACTGGGACCGGCTAATAGATAGCCCATTCTAGATAATCTCATTCTTCTTAGGCAGAATGTTTCTATTCAATTGTTTACGTACGAATTTACGTAGTGTTTTTCGATATCAGTAATTGAAAATGAAAAGAATCATTTGTGATATTTATGTGTTGGTTTGATATAATTCGTTAAAAAAAGGTAAAGAGAATTAAAATAATAAGATCATACCCAACCATGGCTCGCAATTCTTCCCTTTTTCTTTCAATTTCATATTGTAGTTTCTTTTGCACCTGGTCTATTTCACTAATGGAATGTGTTTGGAAAAGTTGATCCGGGATAATTTCTAGTAAATTTGGTTGTTGCATTTTTACAATTTTGCACTCATAAGTGTCGTATTTAAATGTTTATTATTATATATTTACGAAACAACCGATATCGTAAAGATCCGGCAACGTCAAATGTTACCATAGACAAGTAATTGATGACAACATGATTTCAACTTAGAGTAGTAATAGAATGTGAATTTAGCACAGATTACGGAAATAGGTATTTTGATTTGTGTATCATTTAAATTGACTCTTTCATTGTATTTAAAGCACCTACATTATAATAGCCTCTCGAACAGTTCCCTCATCGTCGTTTTTTAGATTTTTTGTTTGTAATTAGTGATTAAAAAGCTGTGATGGCCTAGCGGTGCGACCGTGTGAATCTCTAGAGACGATCGTGGGTTCAAACCCGGGCAGACACCAATGAGTTTTTCTATTAAAACTTGTGTCTAATTGATAATTGCAATTTATCACACGCTTTTCGGTGTAGGAAAACATCGCGAGGAAACCTGCATATCTCTAGAGAATTCTAGGGATATGTGTAACCTACCAATCCGCATTGGAGCAGCGTGGTAGGTCTTAGCTCCAACCCTTCTCTCCAAAAATGGAGAGAGGAGGCCTATGCCCAGCAGTGGGATAGTAACAGGCCCTTACTTACTTAATTAGTCATTAGGTAGTAATCATATAAGAGGCTACCTACCTGTTATCTATTTTAATGTACAGAAGCGTCCTTTTCTTTTGTAGGATACTAACAGGCCGCCATATTTTATGTATTTTATTAATATGACAAACGACACTAACTATATACCAAAGATTACAGTGTACATAATGAAACCTGGTAGCAAGGAAAGATTATTTCATAAATGAAATTGTTTTACCAATCGTCTTGAGCAAATTTTATTTTAAATTTTTTAGGTCATAGTTCTATTATTATTGGTGCATTTTAGTGTTGAGTCGTACTAGGCAAAACCAAATACTAAGTATCATCACAATATTTAAATGAGTTAATCTTGTATGTATATATATATATTTTCGGAATCTCGGAAACGGCTTCAACGATTTTCCTGAAATACAGCATGTAGAGCGTTTTGGGGGAGGAAAAATCGATCTAGCTAGTTTTTATATAAAAAAAATTACATATCATCACTGTTTTTGGGCATTAATATATAATACAATTTGGAGTAATACACTATTTTTGCCATACAAGTTTGCTGTCAAGTCAGGGTAGCTTATTCGGGGAACAGGGAGTCTCGAGAAATGTTAATACCTAGGTTCGATCTCCTACTACCATATATAATTTTTTTCTTTTTCTTTAAGTTTCTTTTATCATTATCTTCCTGCCCTTATCCCACTTTAAGTGGGGTCTTACTTACCTTACCTTAGTCGTATTTTACGACACATCGTTAAGAAAGAGGGTGGTCTATTCTACTAAACCAGATACCACACGGTAGATTAACTTACCTTAGTAGCCTTTTAGGATAACTGGGTAACAAATGAGGTTGGTCGTCTACTCAGCCGGATACCACACGGCGGGTCGACTTACCTTAGTCGCCTTTTACGACACCTCGGTAAGAAATGAGGGTGGTACTATTCTATTCAGCCGAATACCACACGGCGTCTTTAAGTTTCTTTTTTATTTTTTAAAAAATTACCGAGCAAGGCTCAGTCAACCAGGTTATCAAAAGATTATTACGGTTTTAATCTTTCAACGCGGGAGCCGATGACGATTGCTAGTACAAAATAAAACTTCTGTATGTGATAGAGCATTTATTCCGACCCACCGTCACACCGTATAGGTGCATTCCCCCCAGACAGTATAAAACCTGTCGTTTTATTGAGATTTTCACTTCACTTATTTTCACTTTTTCCACTTCACTGTATCAGTACATCACTTCATACACTGTCGCTTTCTTATCACCTGAACCTGTCACTATAAACTTATCGTCCGCCGATATATCACAACTGAGCACCGATGATGATTCTTTTGTCTGTAAAAAAATTGATATAATTTAACTAAAATCATCATTATTCTCCCCTTATTCCACTCTAAGTGGGGTCGGCACAACATGTTACAATCATGTTGTCACATGATTTGGCTACGTATTTTATGACCGGCCGCCTGCCGGACGTCTAATTACCTCAGCCGTATTTTACGACACCTCGCTAAGAAAGAGGGTGGTCTATTTTACTCAACCGGATACCACACGGTGGGTCAACGTACCTTAGTCGCCTTTTACGATACCTCGGTAAGCAATAAGGATGGTCAATGCTACTCAACCGGATACCACACGGCGGCTCGACTTACCTTAGTCGCTTTTGGGGGTGGTACTATTGTATTCAGCCGGATACCATACGGCGTATATAATTTAACTAAAATAAAGTAATGAAAATATTATTTTGCTGTAATACTAAAATAACAAATGCTAAAATTAATAAAATATTATTTTGATATAAAAAAAACTGTTTTTGATATAGTAGCTGTGGTAGCCCAGCGGTAACACCGTGCGACTCTGTCGAGGAGGTAACGGGTTCAAACCCGGGCAGACACCAATGAGTTTTTCTGTTAAAACTTATGTGTCTAATTGATAATTGTAATTTATCACGGTACGCTTTTCGGTGAAGGAAAACATCGTGAGGAAACCTGCATATCTCTAGAGAATTCCGGAGATATGTGTAACCTACACTTTGGAGCTTTGGGGGAGAAAAATCGATCTTCCTAATTTTCATTTATAAAAAATGCTGTTTTATCCTTGTTTTCGAGCACTGAAAAAATGCAATAAAATCCAATGCAAATCATATTTAAGCTGTCAAACGTAATGCTGTGATAGCCCAATGGGTAGCTGGCGGGCCAAAGAGTTCAAAACCCAGGATCGAGTCCCACATGTCACCGTTTTCTTTGTTTATTTTTTTAAGGGTCGGTCAGCTGTTCTATTACTCAAAGGTTGGAAGAGATCCCTTTTAGGGATAAGTCCGCCTTTATAAATGTGCTTTTATTAATTTTTCTTTCTCTTTTCTAAATATATGTATAAGTAAGTAACAGCCTGTTACTATCCCACTGCTGGGCATAGGCCTCCTCTCTCCGTTTTTGGAGAGAAGGATTGGAGCTAGGACCTACCACGCTGCTCCAATGCGGATTGGTAGGTTTCACATATCCCTAGGATTCTCTAGAGATATGCAGGTTTCCTCACGATGTTTTCCTAAACCGAAAAGCGTGTGATAAATTGCAATTATCAATTAGACACATAAGTTTTAATAGAAAAACTCATTGGTGCCTGCCCGGGTTTGAACCCATGTTCGTCTCTGGAGATTCACACGGTCGCACCGCTGGGCTATTACAGCTTAATATATGTATAAAAAGGAATAAATAAAATAAATGTACTATACCTGAAATATACTAGCTCCGTACGGAGTTCGCCACGCGTTGAGCAAATTATCCTTCCCCGTGGAGACGAACCATTTGCCCGCGGCCGCGAAACGTAACGAGAGGACGCAGGACTCATGCAGTACCAACTGGTATCTATCAGGTTTACCCGCGTGAAGAACTTCCACGTGAGAGTTCTCCATACCCACAGCCAGCCACGAGCCTGAAATAGAAACAATGTATGAATTTTTCATTTTTACAACTTACGTTAGTCGTATTTTACAACACCTCGGTAAAAAAAGAGGGTGGTACTATTCTATTCAGCCGGATACCACAGGGCGTACATCTAGTGATGTATATTAAATTACTAGCGGCCTGCCCCTGCTTCGCACGGGTATAAAATATATATCCCATGTCAGTCAGTGTAAAAAAATGACTAAAATCGATCCAGTAGTTTTGATTTATTCATTACTGCCCGTGGCCCGCAAGCGTTAAATATGGAGAAAAACAATTTCCTTTCCCTATACCAAGAAGATTTCCTGCTATATTTGGAATATCTAAATTCATATAGTACATTTTTACTTATTTACTTTTACATTTTCCCTATGTATTTTATTTTTACAATTAATTACAGAATGTCTTTAAGCAAACTCTTGAAAGAGCGACATCGCTGCTAAAGTCGAAGTGTTATAGGGCGAAGCGCGGCGTCCTCACGGCATTTTAAATCTGTAATATCTCCGTAATGAATGTTATCATACGTACAAACCTTCCTCTGGAATCACTCTATCTATTAAAAAAAACCGCATCAAAATCTGTTGCGTAATTTTAAAGTTTTATGCATACATAGGGAGATATGGACAAAGAATGCAACTTTGTTTTATAATATGTAGTGATAATCAATATTTATATCAAGTGCTATCGTTATGACCGATTGCATCTCCGTTAAATAAGATACTCTTTTGACATAATTATTTGGGCGCCGTAAAAACGCAAATCATGTGACAGCATGTTTATATTCAAAATATTCTTTATTCAAATAAACTTGTAGACAAGTGCTTTTGAATCGTCAACTCTTCTGCTGGTTTGGAAACCTGTTCCTACCGAGAAGAGCCAGCAAGAAACTCGGCGGTTGCTCTTTTAAAAATATAATTCTTAATACTATTTACATTAAGTCGTTACTGTCTTGTACAGGTTCAAAGAGAGCTATATCCAAACATTCTTATCTTCTAAATAATCTTCAAGAGTATAGTAGGCTTTCTGTATCAGCCTCTTTTTAACAGTGTTTTTAAACTGCTCTAATGGCAATGCTGAAATTGATTGCGGAATTTTATTATAGAATCTCATACCAAAACCTACAAACGAGTTACGCACTTTTGCAAGGTGCAGAGCAGGAGCCGCAAGCTTATGTTGGTTCCTGCTTTGTCTATTGTATACATCACCTATCGTTTTAACATGGTGTGCCTACCCCACTGAGAGTGGGATAAGGGCAGGAGGATGATGAATAATAAATAAAGCACCAAGCCTAAGTAAATTAATTTTGTTATGTAAATTTAGAGAATTTTTGTGATTGAAATAAATAATAATAATAATAATAAAGCCTCGGATGTTTCCAAGACGTTATGGCAACTCACCAGTAGGACAATATCCTAACGAGAAGATCTGGCTATTGAAGTCGTGCTGGTGCAATTGCCTCCCTTCTCTAAGGTCCCAGGAACGGACAGTGTTGTCCAACCCCCCCGTCCACAACCTCGTGCCGTCTCTACTTATGTCTATACACGACGCGCCGTCTGTGTGTCCTGGAAACAAAATTATGGATTAATAGATATATAAAAAAGTGGTCTTAGTTACACTATTTATAACTCAAGAACGGATAAATCAATTTGGCTGAAAATTGGTGGAGAGGTTGCTTAGAACCAGGAGACGGACATAGGATACTTATTATCCCGTTCGACCGCATTTATTTTATCCCGTCAAGTCACTATAAATATAAATATAATTTCAAGGTGTTTTACTTTATAGTTATTTTTACTAGAAATCAAATTATATTTGGTATCAAACAATATAAATTGGAAGTACTTTGTACTATATCACAGAAATAATTTAGTGTAGTAACACAAGCGCACATGAATGTTGCCATATTCATTAAAATTCATAAACTTTTCATTTCTCCTCTCACTGAAACAGATGCTGAGGTTTTATTTTTCCATAATTCTATAAAAACATCCGCATTCCGGATCCACTTAAAAATACAGAGAGCTGTTTTAATTATATTTCTTTAACTGTATAATTCCGATGAAAACTCAAAAACCGTTAAACTAACATTTTTTATAATACTTGACAAAATACATTTATAGTTCTCAACTATTTGATTTATGTGAGATGTCATTTTGTATTGCTACGTTATTCATTAAATATATCGCACTCTTAGTATTAAAGTGACCTAATAACAAATAATAATAATAAATAATAAAACAAACGAATAATATAACAAAAACGACTATGACATGGAATAACAAAACGCAAATGACAGTGGAATAACTAAACATAAATGACATAATTTTGTCTTGACCAAAGACAAAATTACGTATGGAAAGTATGGTAAAATATTGTCAATTTTCAAAATAATAGCTAAACGTCACTACATAGTATAAAACAAAGTCGCTTTCTCTGTTTGTCACTATGCCCGGAACCCTACGATATTTATCAAAATAATGTACTAAGTATTTGTACACCTTGAAAAGGTCTACGGAAAAGTCCGCGATGGTATATGTCTATATCTTATAGATAACACACAATAGCATTTTTTCGACATTTTCTTTATACGAAAAATAATTCTTATTTTTTTATGAATATTCCAAAGATATTACAGATTTAAAATGCAGGGTTTAGTGATTGCGCGCTTCGCCCTATAGCACACAAATTTAGCTGCGATCGGACGGGTTTGTTTTTCACATGGCCAACTATATGTCGCTCTTTCAAGAGTAACCTCTAAATAAAACATGTTTGTATTGTGTAATGACAAGAAAGCTGTGAATGTTGCATATAAAGACATTCTGTAATTAATTGCAAAAATAAAATACATAGGGAAAATGTAAAATTAAATAAGTAAAAATGTACTATATGAATTTAGATGTTCCAAAGATAGCAGGGAATCTTCATGGTATAGGGAAAGGGGAGTTGTTTTACTCCCTAAATTTAACGCGTGCGGGCTACGGGCAGTAATGAATAAAACAAAACTTATGAATAGATTTTAATTATTTTCTTCACTGAGTGACATAGGCTATATATTTTATACCCGTGCGAAGCCGGAGCGGGCCACTAGTAAATATATAAATAAAATTTGTAGCCGTGTGGTATCCGGCTAGGTAGAATAGATCACACTCTTTCTTACAGAGGTGTCGTAAAATACGACTAATCTATGGTCGAACATGAACATAGTTATGTATATTGATTAGTAAGTAACATGTTTATTAGTAAGGTTCTAATTCATAATGTTTGATATTTGCGTACCAACTTTTTTTTAACTATAAATTGTCTCACTTCGTAGGTTAGCTGGCAGAGATCTCTGTCATAGACTTTTTTTTACATAAATAAATGTTTTATTTTCACCATACTATTAAGTTATGCAATGTCTACTAATTACCTTGGAATTGCCTAACTAAAGTTTGATTGTGAAGATCCCATACTGCTATATTTCCGTCTGAACAACAACTGAAGCAAACCTGTAATAAGAAAAATAATTGGCACATTTGTGAGACCTGTTAACTGTGACTATCA
Organism: Morpho helenor; assembly: GCA_029227775.1. NCBI lineage: Eukaryota > Metazoa > Arthropoda > Insecta > Lepidoptera > Nymphalidae > Morpho > Morpho helenor. The sequence continues at coordinate 12,185,594 of JARGCU010000006.1, forward strand.
CATGAGACGCATAAGGTCTGATGACTTTTGAGGAGAGCGAAAGGAAAGGCAAACTAATCGGGAAAGTATTGTCATTTTTGTATATGATACTAATAAAATATTGCTAACATTGTAGCAGATCCTTTCGATTCTTTACAATCTCAATTGATTTTTTTAATTCGTTATTTCCGACCTTATGCACGTATTGTTTCATGTAACTGGTCTAATAATCCAAAGTATAATGTTTTTATTTACATACGTAATACTGTTCAATCACTAAGTGCACATATTTTATAGGCATATAGTCTTATGTAGATATTCATCTTCATTTGAAATGTAAATATCCGAAACATTACATAGTATATAGTAAGATGTAATGTAACAAATTCTAAAAATTTAGAGGCATAAGGCCTTATCTTAGATAAATAATTTCTTGAGTGTTAAAGGCTGGCTATATAAAAAAGTGAATTAGACGTTGACATTTGACCTTATGCGTTGCACGTCGAGATATATTATTATCTGTAAATTCATCATCCTCCTGTCCTTATCCCACTCTAAGTGGGGTCGGCACAACATGCCATAAACATGCTGTCTATCTATCTATCTAATTTCGGGGACGCCTGTCGGTGCAGGGCGGGTGGTCAGCTCCTATTCACATGCTATTAAAATGCTGTCACTGATTTGGCTGCGTTTTTACGACCGGTCGCCTGCCTAACGTCAACTTACGTTAGTCGTATTTTAAGACACCTTGGTAAGAAACAGTGGTCTATTTTACTAAACCGGATACCACACGGTGGGTCGACTTACCTTAGTCGCCTTTTACGACTCGTCAGTAAGAAATGAGGGTGGTACTATTCTATTCAGCCGAATACCACACGGCGTAATTATTATCTATTAAGTGTTATTGAATTACTAAAAGTTTTTTTTTTTTAATTGTTTTGTACCTTGGAATCCGGACTGATGGCTAGTGCGTAACATGCGGGCGCGGATGACGTCAATTCCGCTCGCATCCTCGGCGTAGGCGATGATAGGTCCCATATAGATAAGTTCGACGCTTCTCCGCCCACTAACAACGTCCGTCCGTCTGGTAGAAGTTTCACTGATCTGATATAGTTGTCTCTTTGCTGGAAAACAACCATAAGACCATTATATTATATTATATTTATAATAATAATAATAATAATAGGAAAAATGTAGGTCGTGGGTTCATCGATATAAAAAATTTACACTACACTGAAATTCACACTCTACGTTCATATTTTCAAAATAAAGCCAGCAACAGCCCAATACACAAAGCTCTTCTAGGTTTACCCACAACAGGAACACCATTAAAACTGAATAATGCACAATATAACCTGTCTCTTAAAATACAAACGGAAGAAGAAAAAATGGAAATCTGGAAGAAAAAAGCTATTCATGGAAAATACCCACATCAATTAGAACAACCACATGTCGATAAAGAAGCGTCTAATAGCTGGCTCACGAAAGGCAATATATTTGGTGAAACGGAAGGTCTCCTTGTTGCTATACAAGATCAGATAATTAAAACCCGAAACTACTCCAAAATACATCCTCAAAGAAAGGATAGAAACAGATAAATGTCGGCTATGTCATAAAGTAACAGAAACTATAGATCACATCACAGGAGGCTGTAGTGCCCTAGCTAACAAAGAATACACATACAGACATGATAATGTAGCTAAACATATTCACCAACAACTCGCATTAAAATTTAAACTACTAGATACATATACACCGTACTACCAATATAAACCGAAGAATATATTAGAGAATAAAGACGTCAAACTTTACTGGAATCGAGACATTATTACCGACCGTACTATACTAAGTAATAGACCAGATTTAACATTAACACTTAAAATATCAAAAACTACTTTTCTCATAGACGTTTCAGTCCCTAACACAAATAACCTTAAACAAAAATTTACGGAAAAAATACAAAAATATATACCCCTAGCTGACGAAATCAAACAAATGTGGCACCAAGATCTGGTAAAAGTTGTCCCTATAATTATTTCTGCAACAGGTATCATCCCTAAATCACTTCTTGATTTCTTACGATTTCTCGAACTCCCCCAAAATATTTACGTGCCACTACAAAAATCAGTTGTTCTGGACACTTGTGCTATTGTACGACGATATATGAATCCGTCTTCACTTCCCCTACAAAGCTTTGATTCGGAAACCTTTCACTTATCTATGCCACACGATACACCCATTATACGTTCTACACAACACACAGCACTACACACATTAGCGTCTAACTAAAATCACACATAACCAACCAAACACATTGTTACCTAGTTTCTTGGCTTAGGCCCGAACTAGGTTCATATGTACCGACCCACGTGGTCGAGCCTTAACTTAAAAGTTAAATAATAATTTTATTCAGAGCTACAAAGGCTCACAATTGTTAGTAACAATAAGAAAACTTTTAAACTATGTTAGTGAAAAATATACAAATCCTTATCCAAAAAAATTTACATTATATACATATACATGTCTTATTGTCGCACTAGCAACTCCATAAATCTGTTATATATGGGTGACTCCATTTTACACACTAACATACTTAGGATACTGTTTGAGCTTGAGCGAAGTCTTGCTAGCAAGGATGCGGTCTTTTTCCTTAATACCGCGTAAAGTTATAATATATAATATTATTTTACTATTTCATATTACTAAAAGGTCCTATTTCTGTTTCATAAATAATAATAAATTAATGGGACACTAACACACACGGTCATCTGTCCCTAAAGTAAGTAACTTAATACTTGTGTCATGGTAGACAGACAACTGGTGAATATATACTTATATAAGTTTTAAATATACTATATACTTAAATACAAATATACATCCAGACTCGAAGACCAACTAATTAATTTATGGAAAATGTTAGCCCACGGCGGGAATCGAACCCGTGGAGCTGAAGGCAGGGTTAATACCCACTACGTCAACGGGCCAGTCAAATTATATAATGATCTGGAATATTTAAGTTCAATAGATTGGGGAAAACAAATCAGTGTAGGAATCCTTAAAAGGAGACTTAAAGAACTATTTATTAGGCATTCTTTCAGTAGTAAGACAACTTAGTAAGGATATATATATGTATATGTTTATAAATATATATGTCTATGTATATCATTTGTTTAATTAAAATAACTTAAAAAAATAATAATAATAGTGATAAGCGCTTTTGTTGTTATATTGTTATAGGTAGAATATAGATTGTTTTATAGTTGAGCGTGTACTCGCCAACAAACTTAATTAGTTTGGCAAAATAATTAGTTGTAAGAAAATGTAAAACTTTGTTGAGAAAAAAAATGTACCGGCTGTGTATAATTGAACACTTGAAGTAAGTAAGGCAATAAGTACCTTAAAATTAAAATTCGAACTAAGTATGCAATTTGGTTCTAAAAAGGCTTTTAGAATTGTTGTTATTGTGTTACTTACCAAGCAATCTAATTGCGACAGAGGCTCCAAAGTGGAAGGCGACCCAGGGTTAGTGATGTCCCACAGTTTGACGCACCCTTTCCCGCCAGTGTACGCGTGCCGCATCCCACCGCTGAGCGAGAGGGCCACGGCGCAGACCACTTCCCCGTGGGGCAAGGCGGCCACGTGGCGCGCCCCGCGGGGTATGCCGGGGCCCACTAACGCGTCAGCGGGAAAAGGCACTGGCTGTAACGGACCACCGCACGTGTGGTACGAATATGCTCTGGAAAAAGGACAATGGATCAATTATAGTCACGTGTGGTAGGAATATGCTGTGGAAAAAGGACACTGGATCAATTATAGTCACGCGTGGTAGGAATATGCTGTGGAAAAAGGACACTGGATCAATTATAGTCACGCGTGGTAGGAATATGCTGTGGAAAAAGGACACTGGATCAATTATAGTCATGTGTGGTACGAATATGCTCTGGAAAATTTGTAACCTATTTGTAACGTTTGGCTCCACTAACTATCGCAGAAATTCATTTTTCTGTCGTGCATCAGCAGCGTTTAATGAATTGGTAAATCGTAATGAAATAGACTTGTTTACGTCTAAACCCAATGAAATAAAACAACATATGTCTGGAATGTGGTTTGACTCGATTCCCATACTTCGTTAATTTTCTTTATTTTTTTGTTCTATTTTAATTTGTTTTTTTTCTTTGCTCAAAAATTGTATCCGAATGAAATGAGAGGCCTAAATATCTTCACAACATCTAAGAAGAAACAAGTGATCCGGCTCGAAGGACCACTTGTTTCTTTTTAATGTTGTGAAGATATTTAGGCGCTGGTAATGATACAATAAAGTCTTCTTTTCTCAGTTTTATTCGTCAGTTTGGGTAAAGATAGCAAGTCCGTGTGTAGTAAGGCAGCAAGTAAGCCTGATACAAAGGTAGTTGTCAATTATTTTGAATTAATTGATTGATGACAGATATAAAAAGTTTTTTTGTTTTTTTTCTTTTTTTTTCTATTAGCATCTATTTATTTATCAAATTAACTTTAAGTTTATTTAGCCAAAAAATTACAAAAAATACAAACAGCAGGATTCAAAAATTGATAATAAAATACAAAATTCACATTAACAAATATCGTAGACACTCGTACTAAGATAACTTGTGCTACGAGTGTCTACCTCCCTCTGGATCAAAAATAGTGATTCTGTAATCTAATGTAATACATAAACAATTCTACATAAACAAATATTATAACTGACGCGTCTGTTGTGTTTTCACGTTAAGTGTGTGTGTGTGTGTGTGTGTATATGTGTGTGTGTGTGCGTGTGCCTGTGTGTGCGTGCGTGTGCCTGTGTGTGCGTGTGTGTGTGCGTGTGTGCGTGTGTGCGTGCGTGCGTGCGTGTGTGCGTGCGTGTTTGTGTGTGTTGTGGCTGCGTTCAGAACTAATAATCTTACGGTTTGGCGGGCGGCATCCCGTTGGTCCTGGCCATCTGTCCGTCGTACGGCAGCGGCGGCCGGTACGCTGCGTACGACGGGAACGCGTACCGGCCGGTGGGGGTGGGCGCGCGGTTCTTAGCGCCGGGCGTACCGGGCTTCTCCTGGAAACAAATTATTTGTGGTATTATTACGAAGTTCGAACATTAATTATAATGATTAAATTAAAAAATAACCTATCAACATTAGTAAGTAAGTAAGTAGCGGCCTGTTACTATCCCACTGCTGAGAATAGGCCTCTTCTCTCCGTTTTTAGAGAGAAGGGTTGGAGCTAAGACCTACCACGCTGCTCCAATGCGGCTACACATATCTCCAGAATTCTCGAGATATGCAGGTTTCCTCAGGATATTTTCCTTCACCGAAAAGCGTGTGATAAATTGCAATTATCAATTAGACACATAAGTTTTAATAGAAAAACTCATTGGTGTCTGCCCGGGTTTGAACCCATGATCGTCTCTAGAGATTCACACGGTCGCACCGCTGGGCCATCATAGCTTTTTTCAACATGCTTCGCAACATTAGTAATTGGTCGCTAATTTTTTACAAAATAAAAAAATATTTATATACTTGGGATTGATCCTAGGTATTTACAATTATCGAGACTGCCCGTTCCCCGAATAAACTACGCAGTTACTTGACGTGACAGTTAGTAAATTCAATTCAATATAAATTATTGGATTTTTTTATGCCCAAAAATAGAATCTCAAAATAGATCGACTTTTTCTCCCCCAAAACCCACCACATGCTGAATTTCAGGAAAATCGTTGGAGCCGTTTCCGAGATTCCGAAAACAAATATATATACATACAAGATTAACTCATTTAAATACTAAAGATTTGTAACATAAGAAAAAAGATTTAGGATAGAGATAAAAAAAGGACAAAACTATTATAACATAACAATTTTAAATTTTTGGTACACATATTAAATTCAAATAAACAGGCCATGAAACTCGACTCCATGATTCTTTAATGCGTTTCTTTTTCAGCAACAATGTGAGGGTTGCCATACACGTAAAAAAGTAAATAACTACCGATGACGTAATCATCATCTAGACTCCCCTACCTCCCATCATCCTCCTGCCCTTATCCCACTCTAATTGGGGTCGACACATGTAATAAACATGTTGTCACATGATTTGGCTGCATTTTACGACCGGCCGCTTTCCCGAAGTCAACTTATGTTAGTCGCCTTTTACGACACCTCGGTAAGAAATGAGGATGGTTTATTCTACTCAGCCGGGTACCACACGGTGGGTCAATTTAACTTAGTCGCCTTTTACGACACCTCGGTAAGAAATGAGGATGGTTTATTCTACTCAGCCGGGTACCACACGGTGGGTCAATTTACCTTAGTCGCCTTTTACGACACCTGGTAAGAAATGAGGATGGTTTATTCTACTCAGCCGGGTACCACACGGTGGGTCGATTTACCTCAGTCGCCTTTTACGACACCTCGGTAAGAAATGAGGATGGTTTATTCTACTCAGCCGAGTACCACACGGTGGGTCGATTTAACTTAGTCGCCTTTTACGACACCTCGGTAAGAAATGAGGATGGTTTATTCCACTCAGCCGGGTACCACACGACGTACTCCCCTACCCCCCCCCCCCATGTCATCCAAAATAAGCAAAGCAAAGACCCCCCCTTCCCCCCATAGTGCTCACGTAATACTTGAACGGTCCCTAATTCCTTTGAAGACTAATCGCTCGTACTTAATAACTTACATCTTTCGAGCTCTTGGGCGTAGACCGACTTGATGAAGAGCCAGATCTCGAGGGGGGGCGCGGTCCATTCTCCGTCCTCTCCCCACCATCTGTTCGAACACTTGGAGATCCTCTTTCCTCCTACGATATTAACAATTTGTCGTTATTTGTTAAACTTTAAATTTTCGCTGGTGCGATTACCTCCGAGGGCCAACATTGTCTATAAAAAGAATTTACTGTTTCTTCAAGCCTGGGTGTATATTTGTATTATACACACGGCACTTACACACACGGTTGTCCGTCCCCAAAGTAAGTAACTTAATACATGTGTTATGGCTGAGAGACTACTGGTGAATATATACATATATAATTTAAATTGAAATATCTATTTAAATACATATTAAATATATATTTAAATTTTAATTACATATGTATATATTCACCAGTAGTCTGTCAGCCATAACACATGTATTAAGTTACTTACTTTGGGTACGGACAACCGTGTGTGTAAGTGCCCCATATATTATATTATATATTATAATATATTATAATATATTATATTATATATTATAATATATTATATTATTAAGAAGTTCAAGAGTTACTTATAGGTATTCCATGATTTATATACCTTCATAATATAAAAAAGACAGCTTTTTCTTACTTAGAGCAACATGTAACGGCAGAGGTAACTTCATAAAATTAATTTTAATAATGCTTTCAAAAGCTTACTTTAATAAAGATTATTTCATTAAACAAAACTTAAATGACTAAAGACTATTTCGTTTCGAATAGCTTATTTGATTAAAAATTGTTCTATTTTGCAAAAGCCTATTTGAAGAAAGATTATTTTGTTTAAATAGTCTGTTTTAATAAAGATTATTTAGTTTGAAAATCTATATGAAGAAAGATTATTTCGTTTGAAACAACTTTTTATTGAAGATTGTTTCGATTGTAAAAGCTTTTTTGAAAAAATATAATATCGTTTGAAAAACCCTTTTTAATAAAAATTAATTTTGAAAATAAATTTAATAAATATTAATAAAAAAAATTAAAATTTCGGTTTTCATTTGAATAAATACTCACCTCGTTCGCCACATCGACCACTAGATCCTGATCGCTTTTTTCCGCATCACTGTCCTAGAATTTGACGTTGTTTTGAAAATAAATTATTGACAACGATTTGATTTATATAAGCAAGCAATTGAGTGAATATAGCAATTATTTAAATACTAATACAGTATATTGACAGGCATAAAAAGCTTGGAATTTGGTGGCCAGTTGTCGATATAATCACTTATATTAAAATTAACGTTTGTATGTCCTTTATAGACTCCTAGGTTGGACCGATTTTAATGAAATTTGTAGACTTTCTTTATAATAAACCAGTGCTTATTTGGTCGGAGTATTATGTTGAGTTCTGCTTTGGGGGTTAGAAATCAGAATTAGAAACCAGAGTGAGCCACAGCAACGCGTGGCTGATCAGCTAGTTTCTATTATTATAAAACAAAGTCCCCAAAATCTGTATATCTGTATGTGATCGATGTTCTCGAAATATACTAAACGGATTTCTGTACGGTTTCTGAATTAGCTCTTCGGCTGAAATTTTGGCTTCAACTTCTTTCATGAAACTTAGTATTTAAGGGGTTACAGGGCCGATAAATCAACTTAGCTAGATGTCATTTTAAGAAAATATTGGGTTATCACTGTTTTCAAGCACTGAGAAACTGCTAATAATAAAAACTTTATCTATCCTAGTTCGAAAGTCAGAGTCACTATTTGTTAATTTTTTTTTTAATATCATTAATAAGCTTAGAAATCCATGTATTAGGCTTTTTGTCAAATAAAATTATTATTATTATTAATTTATATACAAATTTACATTATATTTTTAAATACTTTCTATATAAAATAAATACAAAAAAAAACATTTAAAAATATAAAAAAATTGTTGACCACAGGGAGCGGAGAAAATACCCAAGCTACCGGCGGTTAGGGCTCCAGACTGAAGAACCTCCTCACAATCCGTGCCGTCTCAAGAAAAACTGCCTTTTGTATCCTACGCTTGATCCAACTAAGTGAGAGCCTCTTAAGATGTTGGTCGAGGCTCATCGCGATAAGACCATTAACCGACACAACAATTGGAACAATTATTGTTGAATCAATATTCCAAATGGCGGTTATCTCATGAGCTAGGTCAAGATATTATTATTCATATTATTATTACTCAGGTACTTCTATATCCGACAACTAACCACCGTGACCACACAATAAGCGAGCGTGGTAGAGCGACACATACACTACACAGACTCACATGGCCGACCTTCTCCTCCTTGCGCCGCTTGGCGTCCAGCGGCTCGGGCTCGACTGAGCGAGGCCGGTACTTCTGCTCCCGTTCGTGGGGCGATACAGAGCGCCGCTGCACGACAATATATTATTACGAACAAGCTAATATAGTGCGTAATACATAAGTGATAGAGTTCAAATTAGCTTGACGCTAGAGTACATCAGGTCGGTCGGTATTTCTGCTTCAGTTCGTGAGGCGATACAGAGCGCCGCTGCACGACAATATATTATTACGCACAAACTAATATAATTCATAACAATGAAGTGATAGAGTTCAAATTAGCTTGACGCTAGCGTCCAGCAGCACGTGCGCGGACGGTACTTTTGCTCGCGCTCGTGGAGCGATACAGAGCGCCGCTGTACGATAATATATTATTACGAACAAGCTAATATAGTGCGTAATAAATAAGTGATAGAGATCAAATTAGCTTGACGCTAACGTCTAGCTACTCGGGTTCGGCCGAGCGCGGTCTGTACTTCTGCTCCCGTTCTCGTTCGGTTTGTTCACTATATAAGTTTGGTCGTATTGCGCGCTTCAGATTCAATATGCGAATAGTGATCAAGAAAGATTTTGGTAGCTAAAGTAAAAAGAAATTAAGAAAGAAAAACCTTTATTTATGACGGACACCTTTTAGTCATTTATACTAATGTACAAAGCTGAAGAGTTTGTTTGTTTGAACGCGCTAATCAGGAACTATTGGACCGATTTGAAAAATTCTTTGAGTCTAAGATAGAACATTTATCGAGGATAGACTATATAACTTCACGCTAAGATGAATAGGAGAGGAGCAGCAATATTTAAAGCTTTCCTTGCGTGCGCTAAGTAAACGGTAATAGTTAATAAAAAATCATGTATTACAAAATTATTCCCCTTTAAAAGTTTTAAATAAAAGTCCGCGACAGCATATGTCTAGCTTTTAAGGTTAACCCACTATAACCACTTTTATGGTTATCAAAAAGACTATATTACGGTTTTAATCTTACCATGCGGGCGGAGCCGCTGGCGATTACTAGTAGCTTATAAGATATAATTTTTATCAAAATCCACGGGTCATTCAAAGCGAATCTGTGATAATAACCAATTCACCTGTTGATTCATAACACGCGAAGACAACCGGTCGTCTTCTCGGGGTGGAGGCTGACCGGAATGGAGTGACGTCGGCGGCGGTCCACCGGGCAATACTGGTGGCTTTGTGTCCGAAAGGGGAGGGAGTTCGACCTGAATTAATTACGATTTAATATTAAGGCTAAATAAAAAATAAATGGTAACAATTACTATTAACAAACTTTCTTTATTACTACCTACTACTCCTGTTACTGCTACTACTGCTACTCCTATTACTGCTACTACTGTTACTCCTATTGCTGCTACTCCTATTAATGCTACTACTGCTTCTCCTATTACTGCTACTACTGCTACTCCTATTACTGCTACTACTGCTTCTCCTATTACTGCTACTACTGCTACTCCTATTACTGCTACTACTGCTACTCCTATTACTGCTACTGCTCCTACTTCTACTACTGCTAATCTAGGATCGAGCCCCCACCTATCCTATATATTATTTTTTTCTTTTTTTTTAAGTTTCTTTTTTTTATTTGCTAAAAAATTACCGAGCAAGACTCGATTAACCAGGTACTACAATGTAATACAAGGATGCATATGTAACAAATATGTTATATGTGACAAACACACACGCACACAATTCTTTCGTCTTTGTAAGTTAGTAAGGTAGTAAGTTAGTAAACTAAGACTCTAGTTTTAAGCTAAAATGTATTAGTCTAAGATCTCCCTTCCCTCATCATCTTCCTGTACTTATCCCACTCTAAGTGGGGTCGGCACAACATGTTATAAACACGCTGTCACATGATTTGGCTGCGTTTTTACGACCGGCCGCCTGCCTGACGTCAACTTACCTCTGTCGTGTTTTACGACACCTCGGTAAGAAATGAGGTTGGTTTAATCTACTCAGACGGCGGGTCGACTTACCTTAGTCGCCTTTTACGACACCTCGGTAAGAAGTGATAATCTCCCTTCCCTATTACCCTTAATTCCTCCCCCCCCCCCCCGCAGTGATAAATGGTTTCCCATTCCCCAAGCACAGGCGGGGCGGCGGTGGACGTATCCAATAGCGGAAGCCGTCATCCCTGACCTGTAGCGAGTTTGGCCACATGTTCGGCGTTTCTCGCCAGTGGAGCAAAAGACAGTCACAAAGAACCACTTAAAATAGGGAAAAAAAACGCACGCAATAAGTGTTCGATGTCATTTACCTTATGCGCAGGTGGTGGTAAATGCGGTGTGGGCGGTGGCCCAGCGCTGGGAAACAGAAGTCCCCCAGCACCTAATAACGCGCCGGCACCCCCCACCCCATGTGGCAGGCCAGCGGATGCGTGGATTTGTTGCTACGAACAAAGATAACTGAAATAAGTTTGTGATATACCAAAATATTCTACATTCTAACGCATTTAAATAATGGACAAGCTTTTTTGAAACTAATTTTAATAAAGTTCATTATAGAAAGTAAAATTAATAAATATATGGGACCCTTACGTGTGTAAGTGTCCCATATATTCGTCGTCCGTCCCCAAAGTAACTTAATACTTGTGTTGTGGTAACCAATTTTCGGGATGGGATTGTTTTTTTCGCTTAACACAAGATTTATTCTAAATTAAATAAATAAATATATGGGACACTTACACACACGGTCGTCCGTCCCCAAAGTAACTTAATACTTGTGTTATGGTAGACAGACAACTGGTGAATATATACTTATATATATTTTTTAATACATACTTAAATACAAATATACACCCAGGTTAAGACCAACAAATACATTTATAGAAAATGTTGGCCCTCGGCGGGAATCGAACCTGCGACCCGCGGAGCTGAAGGCAGGGTCACTACCCACTGCGCCAACGGGCCAGTCAATAAAGAATGTAAAAAAAAAAATAAACTATAGAAATTGAAATGTATATGAATTAAAATAATTACTGTTATCTACGTATGTATGTATTTATCTACGTATGTATGTATGTATCTATGTATGTATGTAATCTCTATATCGCATTAATTCAAATAAAAATAAAATAAAACATAATTTGCAATTGCTTATTCCGGAATCGGAATCTCTTCCAGCCAACCAGTTAAAATAAAAAAGGAGATTAATTAATTTAATTAATTAATAAGATTAATTAATTTAATTAATTAATAAGATTAATTAATTTAATTAATCTCTTTAATAAATTAATTAAAAGAGATATAAGTGCAGTGAATTAAATAAAAAATTAACTTAAAACTTAACCAATAATAACAAACAGAAAATGGACCTTTTAATACTATGAAATAATATTATAATACATATAATAAATGTGATAATATAATAAATATAATAATAATAAAAACAACAGAATATATTTGTTTTTTTGAAAATCTCTAGAAAATTCTGAGGATATGTTTAATCTACTAAACCGAATCAGAGCATCGAAAACTTATGTCCAACCATTTTCTTTAGAAACGAGTGGTGGCCTATGCCCAACAGTGGGATAGTAACAGGCCGTTACTTTACAGATATTTTATTGCAAATTCCGATATCAGAAGTGGGATTATATTTAACTTCTATGCGTACTTTTAGGAAGCAAATGTAGGTGTATTTTTCTGCTTTATATATTCTATTACTATTGATAAGACTATAGGAAAGTGCAAATAAGCCGCAATAAATACAACAGTCAAGTGCTTAAAACTTAATGAAATGTGAAGTTAGTAAACGATAAAGTTTCGATTAGATTTTCTTACAGAACATTGGCTATATAAAGATGTATTGGTCAATACATAACTATTTATTGGAATAAGCGAAATTGTTAAATATTAAAAAAAACGTTTTTTGCTATTTGTCCGTTGACCGTTACAGCTTTATTAAACGAGATGGGCGGTTTAAAAGCATATACGCACAACGTAAACCTGTATTTGCAGTAAACACGACAAAGGACATTTTTTTTTATATTCAAGTGCATATTAAAATATTATTTACTAGCGACCTGCCCCTGCTTCGCACGGGTATAAAATATATAGCCAATGTCACTCAGTGAAAAAAAATTATTAAAATCGATTCAGTAGTTTTGATTCATTCATTACTGCCCGTGGCCCGCAAGCGTTAAATTTGGAGAAAAACAATTCCCCCCTCCCTATACTAAGAAGATTTCCTCTTTGGAATATCTAAATTCATATACTACATATTTAATTAATTTATTTTTACACTTAATTACAGAATGTATTTATATACAACATTCACAGCTTCCTTGTCATTAAACAAACTCTTGAAAGAGCGACATATAGCTGCTAAATTCGAAGTGCTATAGGGCGAAGCGCGGCCTTCTCACGGCATTTTAAATCTGTAATATCTCCGAAAATGTTCTCTTAAATTACATGCTGTAAACGGCGATATTGATCTATATTAAATCAACAATTTATTTAAGGTCCTTAATTGGATAAGGATTAATGCTGTATTGTATAAAAATTGCTTCAAAAATAAGGCATTATTTTTCGTAAAAAGTAAATGACAAAAAATGCTATTGTGGGTTATCCATAAGAGATAGACATATACCATCGCGGACTTTTTTGTAGTCCTTTTCAAGGTGTATAAATACTTAGTACATCATTTTGATAAATCTTCGTAGGGTTTAGCCTGCGTTTGCAATGTAAGCGGAAAAAAATGTAATTATTTACAGAAACCTCAAAAATTACAGTATTTCTCTACTCCGTATTGAATGTTATTATACGTACAAACTTTCCTCTTGAATCACTCTATCTATTAAAAAAAAACCGCATCAAAATCTGTTGCGTAGTTTTAAAGTTTTATGCGTACATAGAAAGAATGCTACTTTGTTTTATTAATATTATTGTTAATATGTAGTGATATTAAATTAGATATTTTATTTGACATGACAGTTTTAATAACACAAATTTAATATTATTTTACGCGATCCACAAATGATTTAAATAAATTGTAATAAATGTTGCGATTGTTCGAAACAATTCTCCTACCCAAAAGAACCATAAAAACTTTTCAAATTTTTTATACGTCTACGCCTAAAATGTATAAATACATATATTTTCATCGTATACTTTATATTGATATAAATGAGTATATCAGGGGAAGTCTAAAAGTTGCGTCCATTACAGAAAAGATGAGAAGTGCGAGACTAAGTTGGTATGGTCATGTAATGAGGAGGGATGAAAATCATGTGACCAAAAGAGTTTTAAATATGAATGTGGATGGATGTATGGCTAGGGGGAGGCCAAAAAAAGATGGATGGATTGTGTGAAAAATGATATGCATGTTAAAGGAGTGGCACCAGAGTTGACAAATGATAGAGGAGAATGGAAGAAGAAGACATTGTGCCGACCCCACTAAGAGTGAGATAAGGGTAAGAGAATGATGATGATATAATCATCGTTTGAAGTAGCATATTTTATTAGCAATAGTAGGTACGTTCAATTTATATACGGAGGACTAAAATGATTCCAGTATTTTATTATACTTTCACAACTACAATATCTTAGCAAGTGTAAACATAAACAACATTTATCGAATCTAAACAACATCTATTCATGGCAATATAAAAAACGCTAAACAATAAAAAGGTGCCCAGTTAGGAAATTAAAGTGTCAAGTGTTAATCACAAACAACAAAAATAAACCAAGCACAACAACAATTGTTGTAACTTACAAGCAGCTGCTGGAGACCCTGTTGTTGTTGTTGCTGCGGACAACATTAAATAAAATAATGCTAATCATTTATTTCATAAAACGTTCATTCGCGCTTTTTATTTAAATAATAGGGCTTTCATTTAAATAATAGAAAATATATATTATATAGTTATATAATTCCCCTATAACACTGAACTCTTGTAGCGCGCGTTTACATTACGCGATTTAAGTCCCTCGTATAACACGTGGTTTAGCCCATATAACGCGTTAAAAATTTCATTGTAATAGAATTAAATTAAACTATTTTATTAAACTTCGATATATTTATTACATACATAAGTTTTATATCTAAAATATTCTTAGTTTTTTAATAATAAGCACTTATTTCGTTCATAACATAGTTTTCTCTTAATACAATCGATTGAAACGCCCTTGACAAGAAAAGTTAAACGCGTAGGTATAAAATCTAGTGTTATAGGGGGAACCTACTGTATTTTATTTAAAAAAATAGCGGTTAATGACTTTTATTATACTTAACAACTGATCAAACAATCGTTCACATGAACAACCTATACACTTTCTTTCGATATTGGTTGAAAACAAACAAATAACATTATATAACCTATTCAAACTTACTAGAATTTGAATTGAATTAGTGACAATGAAATATGATACCCAAGGCTGTTATTTAACCTACCATTTCTAAACGTCACTGTTTAGGAATTTAGTGTGATATAGACACTAAAATCATGGCAATACTAAACTTACCCCGATAATAGCATTAAGTTCAGACATAGTGACCTGCTTAGCTCTATCGACGGCAGAGGCAACTTGCTGCTGATGCTCCTGAGCTAAGAACGGCAACACTTGTCCGATGATTGCACTCAGCCTTTTCGCTATTTCAGTCTTTGAACAAAAAAAAATTCTATCATTAAAACTTAGACTTTTAAATTATCTGCTTCAACATTAATAGATAACTGAGAAAGTAGAGTGATAAATATACACTCACATTACACAATATGAATTAACATCAACACATGTTAACCTTAATCATCCTGCAAATGTTAAATGGACAGCTGGACAGGTGTAACCATATTTAGCGATAATTATTACAGAGCATTGACTAAAGTAGGAGACATTTATATAAAAGTTATTATCATATTAAATTTAAAATAGGGTTCGCAATTTTTATAATCAATTATCATATATCTTTAATATTTAAATGAGTTACTCTTGTATGTATATATATAAATATATTTTTCGAAATATTCGTTATTTTTCGAAAATTTATTAAAGTTATGCATTTATAATAATCTTCGCTAGTAACCGCTAACCCCCATGGCAATCAACGTGATATATAAAATAAGTACAACCATAACAAAGGTCAATGGTGGCTAAATAAATAAATAAAATTTATAGTAGGTACAATTGAAAATTTCGTTGCGAAACTACTACAAAATAGCTAGTAGAAACATCATCATCATTCTCTTACCTTAATCCCGCTCTAAATGGGGTTGACACAATATGTCTTCTTCCATTCTCCTCTATCATTCGTCAACTCTGGTGCCACTCCTTTAACATGCATATCATTTTTCACACACTCCATCCCTTTTTTTCGACCTCCCCCTAGCCATACATCCATCCACATTCATATTTAAAGCTCTTTTGGTCACATGATTTTCATCCCTCCTCATTACATGACCATACCAGCTTAGCACTTCTTATATTTTTTGTAATGGGCGCAACTTTCAGACTTCCCCTAATATACTCATTGCATATTCTATCAAGTTTTGTCACACAACAATTCACCTTAACATTCTCATAAGCTAGTAGAATGAAATAAATTATTAAAAGTACTCACTTGTTTGTGCATCTCTACATTAAGGCCATATGACATTTCGTAATACTGGAAAAGAAAGTTCAAAGTAAATATTGTTATCATAAATAAAATAATTATTTAGTGTAATAAATTTACCATCACATAATGTCGTTGCATTTCTGTTTTCTCGCTTGCCAACTTTTCACATTCTAACTTTAATCTGCAATGAGACCTTTATTAATAATTAAAAAATATATTAAATTGGGAAAACTAGGAGTGTTCTTAAACACTCCAAAAGAAATAAATCTTTTTCAATTCAAAATACGAATATACATAGAAAATTAGCGCTATAATTTGATAATAACAACATATGATTTGCCTTATTAGTATCAGAAATCAGAGTAATATGTTAAATCTCTCATTTAAGTCAACTGTTACAAAAGTGATAATAACAACATATGATTTGCCTTATTAGTATCATAAATCAGAGTAATATGTTAAATCTCCCATTTAAGTCAACTGTTACAAAAGTAATAATAAACACCATATTGGGTATGAAAACGGATAATCTATTCTACATTTAGCATTATATATATATTTTATTCGATTTATCGCGGATTATAGCATAATTTTATTATTACTTTTGTATTATAGATCTCCGCAAAGTAACACCTAATTCTATAAATTATCTCCTGTTACATATTAAAAAGGATATTACTCAATGTAATAATGAAAGATGTTTTTTAAACTCAAAGTTGTGTATAGGAAAATAGAAAAGTTCATAGAAAATTTTAACACAAGAGCTTTTGTATAACTATGTCACTCTCCTAGACACGGTCACATCACTTAAACAGGAGGATGTACACATCATCAAATTTCTCATATTTTCAAACAGATAAAATCTAAGTGTTCACAATGGGTGGGAAAGTTAAGCAACTAAAATAGCCTTGAAAATATACTCACGTATGATATTGTGCTTGTAAAAAGTTGAATTCCTCTTTAATACGCTCTAAAGTATCCGCTATAGTAAACTTAATAGCACCAGCCGATGGCTGCGGTCCCTGAAAGCAATCACAAATACGATTATGTTATCATAACAAAACAGACTTTCCCCACTACTTATCTTTTAAACAACAGAAATGGCTTTAAAGATGCGTTAAAAAAAAACAAACCCTAACTGAGGCCGCCGGGTGCCGCGTCGGCGTTGGGTACATCTTCCCACTAAACTAAATAAAGTTTTTATTTTTCACAATCAAATAAAGTTTTCTTTAGATCCATATAAAACTAACACTGACGACACCATTTCCACCATCTAAGCCTTTGCTATAAAACACGTAACGTAGAAAACTCGCGGCTAAGCGCTAAGAACAATGATATGCATAAACTTTGTCTTAAAACTTTTGAATTATCAGTCATTATCTTGACATACACAACTTTGAGTGTGTTTATTGACAGCTGTGTTAAGTCTGGCGCAAGATTTTAATAAATTGGGTTAATGGATTTACAAGCAACAGTTAGTATCTTCGAAATTTTAACCATAAATCCACGCTGCAATTTTTGTTGCCTGTCAAATCATATCCATCCATCATTCGTTCACTCAACTCAACGACAAGGCAAAGGCCAAAGAATCGACAAGTAGTAAATTAAGATTAAGTTTATATATCTGTTGGAAGTTATTTTACTCAATGTTGCCTATTTTTCCACTGTTTAACTTGATATATACACTCAACTGACGTTTCAATAACAAAAAATAAAGTTTTAATAGCCTTAGTTACTCCTGATTGTTTTTAAATTATAATTACTTAAATAATAATTGTAAATATAATAAAATTTAGAATCAATTTCAACGCTGAATGTTTGTGTCTATGGTTACATTCAATTTAAGCTCACAATACACGATAAGATGTACGAATTTACGTTAAAATATTATTATTCACTCAAACTTTGATAATATAGAATATGGAAATTATGTCACTAACTACGCTTTATATTATTCATAACAATAGCATTGCTATTATTTGTATTTTGAGAAAATAAAGTTTGCAACTACTTCATATATATTTATTTTAATTTATAGAATAAGTCGTTACTTTGCGGAGACAATAAAAAATGATGATATAATAAGTTTGCTATAATCTACGATTGAAAAAAAATACATGCCATGCCAAATGTAGAGTGTACGATTTCTACTTGTACGTGTGTACTTGATAGGTACACGATTCGTAAAACGCATGCTCTTTAATTGTGATTACCATTATACACTACATTAGCACTAGACATATCCTCTACCACATTGACATAAATAGTTTTATCCTTTAACGTAAGCATTATCAAGAGATATACACACTATACGTAATTGAGAAAAGGTGGTGATAAAAATATGTTATTAGAGATAATAACATATTTTTATAAAATAGTTGTGTTAATCTTTTCTGTAGTAGAAATATTCTTGCAATTCTATTCGAAATTAGTTTTTCATTAAATTATCATATTACATTGTGTAAACAAAATAAATAAATAAAGTATAACAAACCGTTCTTATATTATTTTTAATACGGTATTTTAAATTTTAATAATATCTAAGTTCACTAATATCTAGAAGTAAAATAAAAATACACGCCGAAGGGAATTAAATTAATAAATAAATAAATAGATAGCTAATATTTTACAATTGTTATAATATTTAAAAAAATTACTTAAATATTATAACAATTTTATCAAAATAAGTATAGACGCTACGTACAATTTAAATAGATATTATCAACTATTTAAATATTATTGTTTGTTTTGCATTACGCCTTTGCCATAGCAATAACGTGTAACGCACGCTTAATGAAATTTATATTTCTGTTCTGCTACCTTAAGTTCGTTGTGGCAGATTGTGATTGACCTGCGGATGCAGCTGTTCGATTGCAAGCGAGTGTGCGGTTGTCGGAGTGTTTTGAAAAAGAAAAATATTATGGTTGCTTTGTTGTGGTGAAACAGTGCAATTTCGAAAATAAAAGTGTGTTTATCGATATTGTGAGTTTTTACACCGCAGAGAAAACTATGGATTTCAATACAGCCGCCGATCACGTTTTTAATGCTGCACGTAATGGAAATCTTACACGATTAAAAGTAAGTAGAAAATAATGCTCCTTATCAGACATGGCTGGAAGAAAGCCTGATAATTATAAATTAAAATCTATTATAAAAATCTTTAATCCAATTTAAACCGTTATATTGTTGGGGAAACAGTTAACCGTCTTTAAATTAACGTATCTTTACAAATAACTTTTAATAAAAAATTGTGGTATTAAAAGTCGAGGTTATATATATTTTAGGATGTTCAAAAGTGCTTAAATCATACATGAGCGTCTCAGAAATTTCTTCACCTTGCCAATTGCGTAAATAGCGAAAAGGTCGAAATGATACGTAAACTAAAATTTTAATCGTCATACTGAGAGAAGTTGCGCATCGTTAAATTAGTAAAACCTAAGGTGCTAATTTAAAGACTATAAAAATTATACTTATACCATCAAATTCTGTATAAACTATAGTAGCCTGATAGAACAAAATCCTAATATATTTTATTGATACTATAAACAAATAAAATAGAACATGATTAATGTAATAAAATGATACTGTAACTAATATTGAAAGATTTTTATGCATTTAAAAGCATAAAATAAATTATGTACAATTTACATATTCAGTATTTTTTAAATATTTGTATTCTTAAAATACTGAAGTTGAATGAAAATTGCATTTTGGATGAAAAGTTACATATGTTTAATAATTTTAGTATCTTAAATTTTCATACAGAATTTATTTTTACTTCCTTTTTAAATTTCTGTATAAATCAGGTGGGTCAGTAGTAATAAATAGGAGATATTTACAATGAGACCCTCTTAAGGTCCTTGACCTCGAAAATCAAAAATTTCTCATCATGTGTATAGTACATTCCATATTTGTCTTCCATTTCAGTCTGAGGTATATTCTTTATAGCCTGAATAGGTTTTGGGGAATTTATTATTATTAATTTTATATATCCTTTGACCGCAAATCAGTTAAAGGGCATTGTTAAACATTACCTGGCTAAATATTATGTATAAATCTCACTAATGTTGTTGTTCAAGTGTGAGAGGTAAGAAAAGGAACATATAGCCTCACTTGAAGCATAACATTACATTTCCTTTGTTGATATGTAGTGGGTGACTGGTAATTATCAAAATGATGTAAAAATAAAAATTACAAAAAAAAAAATTGAAAACTAATAGGGCAGGTAGGGCTCAATCCTATGTATTCTCACCTCTTTAGACCGCCCATTCACCAAATGAACTACCATGACTCTATGTTTGACAGCGAAAAATTGTGATTGTATTCAACGTAATTTAAAAAAAAATTTAATGCCTGAAACATAGATAAAACAAACATTTTTTTAAATACAACTTATTTAGATCGATTTTCTTCCCCAAAACCACCTACATGCTGAATTTCAGGAAAATCATTGGAGCCGTTCTGAGATTCCGAAAATATATATATATATACATGCAAGATTAACTCATTAAAATATTAAAGATATAGGACATGTAACTTTATTCTATGGATGGGGCAATATTTTCACGTTTATGATATAACATATGAATTATGCTCAATTGCTAAACCTACTTCTACTTCTTAAAAAACAAGTGACCTGAATCTTTTACTAAGTTGGAGAGCCATTTATAAAGTAGGATGCAAAATTTTTCTCCTGTCAGCGAGTATGGAGTGATTTGAATCACTTGAGTCAATGACCTGTTGAGATAATGTAATAATAAATATGTAAATGAGTGAAACATTGTAATCAAAGAGCTAATTGAATTATATTTACCATTGCATTGCTACTGTTGTCTGTAAGTAAGTAAGTAGCAGCCTGTTACTCTCCCACTGCTGGGAATAGGCTTCTTGTCTCCCTTTCGTTGCTTCCATACAGCAGTGTGGTATAAAACTCATTACAAATAAGCTGGAAACTACATAAGTAAGTAACTGCCTGTTTCTCTCCCACTGCTGGGAATAGGCCTCTTCTTTCCATTTTTGGAGAGAAGAATTAAAGCTAAGACCTACCACGCTGCTCCAATGCTGATTGGTAGGTTACACATATCTCCAGAACTCTCTAGAGATATGCATGTTTCCTCACAATGTTTTCCTTCACCGAATAGTGTGTGATATATTGCAATTATCAATTAGACACATAAGTTTTAACAGAAACACTCATTGGTGTCTGCCCGGCTTTGACCCTGTGACCTCCTCGAAAGAGTCGCACGGTGCTACCGCTGGGCTATCACAGCTCTTTTTCTACCATTGTCCAATTGGCTTGTTGTTGTTCTGAATAGTTGTAGTGTGTTATGCTTATAAAAAAATAGCTTCTGTCGATGATTTCTTCTTTGTTTTCTGCAGTACACGGATAAAAGTAGCGCATGTAACTCTCTACATGTTATTTAAGCTGGACAACGCCTGTTGATACAGGATGAGGTGTTCAGCTCTTGTTATCGACTATTCTACCTATTTATGATGTTTGTTCATTGATGTCCAAACCAAACATTACATTCTCCTCCCCACAATAAGTGGGGTTGGCATATATTATAAACATGCTGCCACATGATTTAGTTACTTATTTTACGACCGGCCGCCTGCCTGACGTCGACTTACTTTATTCGTATTCCCTATTCTACTCAATCAGATACCACACGGCGAGTTAAAGTACCTTAGTCGCCTTTAACGACAGCTCGGTAAGAAATGAGAGTGGTCTATTTTACTCATCCAAATACCGCATGTCAAGTCCAAACCAAATATTTCATCAATGCAATCTATTTTAATTTTATAACAACACTTGCTTGTTTAGGTATATAAATATACAGGCAGCTTCCTTATTTCTACAAAGAGAAAGGTTTTACACTTACATAAGAATATTAGGTTTAAATTGATTATGTAAATAAGATTGTTTCTGTGTAATGATGTGGTATTTATTTTGAAATTGAATGATTTTACAGGAAACAAGTACAGTGATTAACATTAATTTATTGAGTGGTTAAGTTGTTACTAGTGAACAATCCTAAGTTTCTATAAAAAGCAAGACCTCATCATTTTGTTAGTAAATAAAAGTTATACTAATTTATTCCCTTATCATATAAAAACTTGATATAATAAATAAACAGAGGAATAATTTATATATTAAAAAAATCTGGGTAAACAAAAAAGCATGCATAATTTTTTTTGGAATTCATTGATCTCTAAACTTCAGAACTAAGTACATTTGATTCCGTGATTATATACCAAAATCAATATTATATTATAGACATGTATGTCTGTCTGTTATGTTTTCAAGGGTAATCAGTTGAAAATTGGCACAATTAATGTTTATACATTGGGGTTAATATGTAGGATTTATATGAACCAATATTTCTCATATTGGTTTTTTTTTTCGGTAACAGAGGAAAAACATTGTAATATTGAGGATAAATAATTTATAAAATTACGCGTTTACGTCCATAATACATAATATTAAAATTATTTTGCTATAATCCGCGATGAAGTAAAATAGAAAATATATATAACGCGAAATGTAGAGTGGACAATCCGTTTTCATACCTGATACATGCAGCATTTATGCATACATGCATCATCATTTTCTGCCCTTATCCCACTCTAAGTGGGGTCGGCACAACATGTTATAAACATGCTGTCACATGATTTGGTTGCGTTTTTACGACCGGCCGCCTGCCTGACGTCAACTTACCTCAGTCGTATATTACGACACCTCGGCAAGAAAGAGGGTAGTCTATTCTACTAAACCGGATACCACATGGTGGGTCAACTTACCTTAGTCGCCTTTTACGGCACCTCGGTAAGAAATGAGGTTGGTCTATTCTACTCAGCCGGATACCACACGGCGGGTCAACTTACCTTAGTCGCCTTTTACGACACCTCGGTAAGATATGAGGGTGGTACTATTCTTTTCAGCCGGATACCACACGGCGTGGCTCTGTCACCCAGGTACTTATTTTTATAAAGTCAATCAGTTTAGGCTTTTCAGTAGAATGGGGTTCGCTTTAAGTATAATAAAATTGTCTATATTAATTATTATATTCCCGTATCTAACTGAATAATATTTCCGTTGATATGATACGAAAATACCACTCGGAGAGGGAAAGTAGGATGGAGTGCGTTGACCTCATTTGATTTGCTGTTTAGTAACTGTATGCCTTGTCGCGTGGGCGAGTTCGTGGAGAGAAATCAGTCCTGCATTGAACTATGAATCAAGTCGAAAGTTAATTTCACGTTTAAGCAATCAATTGTGTTGATAATGAACGGTAACTGACTCATTAGGAAGTGTCACTGCTAATCAGATGGCGTTCCAATATTTTAATTTAAATTTTCGTATATTATAGCTTTCATACTATCCATATTCATACATTAGCTATATCTATACTAAAATAAAATATATAAAGCTGAAGAGTATTTGTTTGTTTGGTTGAACGCCCTAATCTCAGGAACTACTGGACCGATTTGAAAAATTCTTTCAGTATAAGATAGTCCATTTATCGAGGAAGGCTAGAGGCTATATAACAGGATTCCTCACGCCCCGCTTCCTCACGTCTAGCGGGGCGTCCAGCCCAAACCGTTATGACATTAAGATTCCTCCGCAAGTCCGATACAGTCCTCCACAGTGCGTCGTTTTAAGCCCATGGCCGGCCTCAAAGGACGCGGCCTTAAGGCGACGCTCCAGAACGCTGCGGGTCTCGCTCGAGACTCGCGATCCCAGTTTTTCACTCCGGCGATGCTTCTGCGCTCGCCCACTCTCGGTAACGCTGTCAAAGCCTCTAGAGACGTAGAATGGAGTGTCCTCCCCTTAATAAAACAATTAAGCGAAAACCTCCTGAGTTGATGGTGGGGATTCTTAACCAACTTGTATTATGTTACTGGTAGTTTCTTTTTCTTATCTATTCTTCTTTTACCGATGGACGTCCGTTGCTGGATAAAGGATCTCCACAATAAACGATTTTGTGCCGCTCGTATCCAGCGGTTTCTCGCGACCTTTTTTAGGTCATCAGTCCATAAAGCGGGTTGGACACTAATCAGATATCGTCATTTCCACATCTCTCCGCTTAAATGACGATATCTGATTGTTTAAAACACATCTCTTTTTTTCGCTTCGATGGAAACGGGAATATTATAAATGCGAAGAATGCATTCAATTTATAATTAAGGCATGAGACAAAATGACAAAATATAGAACGAACGAATGTTGACATGTTAATTTATTCACGACTCGTACAAAAATTTAAAACATGTTACAGATTATGAGGTCAAAACGCATTCCATTGCCAAATGTTGTGCAATTTATCGCCAAATGTATTTGTTATTTTTTTATTTGTTCAACCATAATGTGCTATTAAGTTTTTAGTCATGATTAGCGTGTTCATAAAATTAATAGTATGGTATACGGCTGAATACCAAAACTCATCCCTTTAAGCGATTTTCTAAGTCTCGGAAAAAGCTGATGATTCTCACTGGCATTGTTACCATTTATTTATTTTACTTTTTTCTCTTTTTAGTTTATTTGTCTCTCTATTTATGACTCTTTAGCCGTGTGGTATCCGGCTGAGAAGAATAGACCACTCTCAAATCTTAACGAGGTGTCGTAAAAGGCGACTAACGTAAGTCGACTCGCCGCGTGGTATTCGGATGAGCAGAATATACCACCTTCCTTTCTTACCGAGGTGTCGTAAAAGGCGACTAACGTAAGTCGACCCGCCGCGTGGTATTCGGCTGAGTAGAATTACCACCTTCATTTCTTACCGTGGTGTCGTAAAATAAGACTAAGGTAAGTAGATGTCGGGCAGGCGGCCGGTCGTAAAAACGTAGCCAAATCATGTGATTACATTTTATATCCGGATCCGGGAAGGCGACTCTCCTAAGTCCGTCGCATGCGGCCTTAACGGAGACCTCCGAGCGGTCCGAACGGGGTTTATCGGACGCTCGCTAGAATTAGGTCCCCGAGGCGGTCTATGCATCTGGTGCTCCCGATGCATCGATTAGCGGAGAAAGGGGCCACTGTTTAGAGTGGCCCCGACCTATAGATGGTGCACTCCTCTCATTCTTTCATTGTGAGACTTACTTACAGGCCTATCACACTATTAATAAAAGGCTAATACAGAAAGCCTAAATACTATTGAGGAATACATAGATGATAAGAATGCGTGAACGTAGCTACTCTTCGACCTTGTACAAGACAGTAATAACTAATGTAACTAGTAATAAGAATTATATTTATAAAAGAGCAAACGCCGAGTTTCTTGCTAGCTCTTCTCGGTAGGAACAGCTTTCCGAACCAGCTGTAGAGTTGATTCAAAAGCACTTGCTTACAAGTTTATTTGAATAAAGAATATTTTCAATTTGTATTTGTCTATGGCTCCGTTACTCTATGCGTTTATCACACAAGAGGGCCGTGTTTAATTTTATCGAATGAGTTTGCACGTTAACTTTACTTACGGTAGAGGTTTGCATCTGCGAGAGCGCAGCGTCGTTTAACCTATTTTAAGATAAAAGATGAGACGCAGTTCAAAGCGGAGACCGAAATTGTGATGGCAATATTCAGTTTCGAGTTGCTGCAGTCGGTTGCAGTTTTGCTTATTGAAGTATTTTATTTTTATATAACGTAAAATGTTGCATACTTATTTTAAGCTTGTTGCGCGCACACAGTAATATGAGATTTAGCATTATAAGACTTGATACTTAGAAGTGTAGTAAATCTATACTAATATATAAAGCTGAAGAGTGTGTTTGTTTGATTTATGAACGCGCTAACCTCAGCAACTACTGGACCGATTTGAAAAATTCTTTCAGTTTAAGATATTCTATTTATTGAGGAAGGCTATATAATATCATGCTAAGATGAATAGGAGAGGAGCAGCAATAAAAAATATTACAAAAACGGCAGAATTTTAAGTTTCATGCTCTAAGTAAATGGTGAAAGTTATTAAAAAATCATGTAACACAAAATTGTGCCCTCTAAAAGTCCTAAATAAAAGTCCGCGACAGCATATGTCTAGCTTTTAAGGTTACCCCATTTTAACCGTTTTTATGGTTATCAAAATACTATATTAGTTTTAATCCGCCGCTGTGATTGCTAGTTATTAATATACAGATAGACTTATTGATATATATAAAAAAGACGTGTTTTTATTTGATCACAATTATATGCCATGTATAACATTGAATTGAAGTAAGTTCTTATATCGTTATTATTGTAAAAGATAGGTTTTTTGAAACATTAGTAATGGTATATATTTTTTAATGCTTTTACGAATACTGTTAAGCTGTAACATATAGCGTTATCAGCTTTTACCCGCAACTTCCTTTGCGTGGACTGTTGTTGCGCGATAGTTTGATAATAGAATGCGCTTTTCAATGTCATCCTATTCCTTTAGAATTAACAGGATTTCCATAGCCTATATGTTTCCCCGGTGTATAAGAAATAATTGTGCCAAATTTCATCGATACTGGTTCAGGGGATTAGCTGTGAAAGAGAATATAAAAAACATACATTCATACTCACAAACTTTCGCATTTAGAATATTAGTAGAATAATATAGACGTGTATTTTGTATATTTCTTCCGAAAATTATATTTTTATGTTAGTAGACAACGATTTCTGTATTTTTTTGACTTTATAAATTGCAGTTCAGATTAATTTTTAATTACCTTACATAATAGGTTAATACGAATATGTTTTTTTTTATCGGAATCATTTTTTAATTAGTAATTTCCAACTTACTCATTGGAAAGACCCATGATCAGAAATTGTTATTCAGCTTTTATTGACACTTATTAGACTATTCAAAAGCTTTAAGATTTAGAAAACAAAATTCAGGAATAAAAACTTTAATTGTACTAGAAATTTAATAAGACGCAACATAAAAGAAATTCTCATCCTCTCTTCAGACAGAACAAAGAACAAAAGTATGGAAATGTTTTCTAAAAGATTTAAATAATTCGTTAACGTCTCGAATGCTACGATTGGGAAAGCGAATATTTGCCAGAACCCTGTTTCAATCGCGGAAATATAAGTCACGCTTTTGCTTTAAAATTAGTTCGCGCGTTTACTCATCGCTTTCCACTATTTTGTTTTGTCGTTAGCCTCTTTGTCCGACAATGAGTCAATATTCATTTTAGTAAAAGAGCCGGTCGACAGTTATAATTTTTTGAGCATATATAAGCCAAAGTTTTTTAGATTCGAGCCATGGTAGGTTAGGTAAAACCATAAAAGTAAATCTATATTTTAGTACAAGATATATACTGGGCTTCGTTCGCGTCAATATTTCCGTTTCTAAATGGAAAACCGTCATTGTTTAATCTTAAAATGTCTTTAGTTAATTGCAGTAAATATTCTCAATAATGAACCAATGTATTCCCTGTATTAACACTGATGAAAAAAACTAATAAGAAAGACTTTCTTTGATGACACAATTATAATATAAGAATAGCTAACCCCGAGTAACTGAATAACGAGTAAGCAGTATTGCCAACACTTACTATCGGCTGAAGTGTTTATAAACCCACTTTAGATGTGGTCGGTTGCTGGGAAGAAATAGGTAAGTCCGATTACATGAAGGGGCTCAATATATTTATTTATTTATTTATATACCATAAACAACGTTAGAAAGAAATAATCCTCCTGCCCTTATCCCACTCTAAGTGGGATCGGCACAACTTGTTACAAACATGTTGTCACATGATTTGGCTACATATTTAGCGAACGGCCGTCCACCTGACGTCAACTTACCTTAGTCGTATTTTACGACGCCTCGATAACAAAGAGGATGGTCTATTTTGCTCAACCGGATACCACTCAGTATGTAAACTTACCTTAGTCGCATTTTACGACACCTCGTTAAGAAATGAGGGTGGTACTATTCAGCCTGATACCATACAGCTTAAAAAAAATGTTAGAAAGACATTAAAATTAATAAAACAGTGTTCAAAGGTCAATTTTTCCCTACGATAGAGATCAGCCAGCTAACCTACGAAGTGAGACAATTTATAGTAAAGCAAATTTTATTGAAGCAATATAATTGTATTGTACTTTTTTACTTAACTCTTAATTAATTAATTTAATTTATAGAATTAGGCGTTACTTTGCGGAGATCCATAATACAAAAGTAATAATAAAATTGTTTTGCTAAATAGCAAAATAATTTTGTTATTACTTTTTTCTTAATTAATTATTATATTATTCCATATGATTTTCAATCATTAATTTTATTTACAGTCGTAATAGGGATGTATTGGTCACATTATTGTGATTGTAGTTTCTTTATCTGTAATGAAAGATATGGTTATCTAAGAACAACTCATTCGTGTTTATTTGAAACCTTTCTTACATCTAATGGTGTTTTAAAAAGGCGACATTTACATACATTGTAGTACCATAATTTTACATTCTTTTTGTATTTAATAATGATTTAGAAATTGCGATGAGTGCTCTCGACATAGACCTGAACTGTACGTAGTCTCCTATACTATTCCCCCATCAAGAGGTACTATGAGGAAGGATGCTTTTTGCCCGATATATTATTTCCTACAGAGGTCTTTGTTTGGTGACAATCGTTCTCGTTCCATCCTCAATCCTTGGAAAGATGCCAGTACAAAATTCAATGTACAATGGAAGATGAGATCCATTTTAAAATATTTTTTATTAGGTCAAGTCTTCCGTGTTGTGGTTCTAAAAACTTTTTATATGAAAAAAGAAAATGACATTAGAATTACGTCGTATTAAATATATGCGAGATTTGATAGGCCAGCGTTACTATTAACGACTTCTACGACTCTTTGGAGAGGGTCACGGATTCAAACGCCGGTTCAACTTATAAATCTTATTGATAAATGCAATTTATCCCACATAAACATAGTGAGGAAATCTGCATATCTCAAGAGAATTCTGGGCATATGTGTAACCTATCAGTCCGCATTGGAGCAGCGTGGTGGGTTTTAGCTCCAATCCACTTGGCTGAACAACGGGGAGTGGCCTATGTCCAGCTGTGGGATAGTAACGGGGCGTTATTTTACTTTACTTTGAGCATATATGTATGTGTTACAACATGTTACAAATACAACCTGCTTCGATATTTAATTAATTGAGATTAGGTCATCATCATCATCATCATCAACCTCCTCCTGCCCTTATCCCTCTCTAAGTGGCGTCGGCACAACATGTTGTAAACATGTTAGCACATGATTTGGCTACGTATTTTACGACTGGCCGCATGCCGTCAACTTAGCTTAATCGTATTTTACGACACCACGGTAAGAATGAGGGTAGTCTATTCTACTCAGCCGGATACCATACGACTTACTTGATTTTATAATATGTAAGAAAATTTGATTCAAATTACAATCCGAAATTTAATAGTTATATAATCGATTATTAATTAATCGTAATAAACGATTATTATATTTATCACTTAGGTAACTTCACAAATGGGATTTCCATATGTCTGACATAATATATTTGACATTGAAATAATTGCATGGAGAAATCTTTACGATAGGTACATACGTGTTATCACCATAGAGTTATTAGTACCTAATTGACCGACCCTTGATCGGTAATTCATTAAAAATAAAAAAGAAACTTTTAAAAAATTAAAAAATAATTGGGTAGGTGGGTCTCGATCCTAGGTATTTACATTTCTCGAGACCGCTCGTTGACGAAAGAAGATTACATGCAAATGAGATGAGAATGTTAAGGTGGATGTGTGGTGCGACAAAACTGGATAAAGTACGAAGCGAGTATATAAGGGGAGTCTGAAAGTTGCGCCCATTATAGAAAAAAACAAGAAGTGCAAGATTAATATGGTATGGATATGTAATGAGGAGGGATGAAAATCATGTGACCAAACGAGTGTTAAATTTGGATATGGGCCTAGAGGGAGGCCTAAAAATAAAATAGTTTGTGTGAAGTACTATATGCATATAAAAGGAGTAGCGCCAGAGTTGGTCAAAGGTGGTCTATTCTACTCAGCCGGATACCAAACGGCATTCATCATCCGTTCTTTATGGTTGTTAAATGTTCTTTCATTATTTCAACTGTGTTCCCTCCTTGTCATAGTGTAAGGTCAAGAAATGTAAATAGATGCTTTTATGCAATTGTGTCGAGGTAGGATTGTTTATGAGTGTCAACTGGATATTACGCACGTGTGCATTCCGAGAATATAATATACTGGATTTAGAATAGGAATTAAAAACGACCTATAAGTTATGACATCTATTACTCTACTAAGTCCATTAGGATGTACTCGTAGATGTTAAAAACTGGGTACTTAACGTCAGTAGTCAAAGATAAATCAAAAAGGTTTAGCTTATTTGGAATAACGAATTACTTTCAATTTCACTAATTAGTAATAATGTAATAATCTGGATTTAGATTAGGATTTAGCAACCATCGATAAATTTAGAAGTCCATTTTTATCTTGAAACTGTATTAGGATGCTATTGATAGAAATTGGAAATTCATCGT
Source organism: Morpho helenor (assembly GCA_029227775.1). NCBI lineage: Eukaryota > Metazoa > Arthropoda > Insecta > Lepidoptera > Nymphalidae > Morpho > Morpho helenor. The sequence continues at coordinate 12,216,650 of JARGCU010000006.1, forward strand.
CAGTATCAGTAGTCTACAAATAGATTTAGCTTATCTGGAATAACGAATTACTTTCAATTTTACCAACTTGTAATAATGTTACAATATAATAATCTGGGTTTAATATAGGAATAACTATCAACAATTTTGAAGTATATTTTGTCTTTAAACTGATTTAGGATGCTGATGTTAGAGATTGGGTATTTAATGTCAATAGTCAAACATAAGTCAATAATTGTTTCCTGATATATTTAAGATACTGCTTAAAAAAAAAATTACGGAAAAATTTAATGTAATTTATGTTAGGTGTGCATAAAACTAGACGCCAATGGGACTGACATATCCTTGTAGTATAAAAGTCCTTAAAAAATAAAGATAAAAGAAATTAATAATTTAGCTTATTTCGAATAACGAATTACTTTCAATTTCACGAACTTGTAATAATGTTACAATTATTGAAGTTTTGAGTAAACAAACCTTTCTATACTGATATTATAAAGAGTTATGTATGTTTGTAATGTTTTCACACAAAAACTACTGGACCGATTTCAAAAAATCTTTCACCATTGGACCAAGCTGCATCTTTACTGAGCAACATAGGCTATATAACATTTTCAAAAAAAATAGGGATCCGTGATAAAAATGTAATAAGGTGTAAAAAAAATACGTGGGTAAAACCGCGGGATATTACTAGTATTAGATAAATATAAGCTCGTCGCAGGGTCGATTGTTTGACGTCACTGCACGTGATGACAAGCTTATAAATGCGGAAAAGGAAAAAGTAATCAAATATACAGACCTTGCTCTTAAGATAACCACCAAATCAATTGTTAGTTTAACAATGAACCTGTTTTGACTAACATCCCAATAACGGAGTCAACTAGTGTTCCTTATAATTCGAGGTTTTGAGGCTACAAATGGACTCGTATTACAAATTACCAGATTCGACTTTAAGAAACAGTACAGCCAAAACTAGATAGCTAAAAAGTCTAACATCATCTTCCTGCTATTATCCAACTCTCAAAAATATCAGGCATACTTAAAAAATCAGCTTTTTAAAATACAAGAACCCACTTTTACTAAATCTTTAATGACTCTGCTTTTAGATTGACAAAATAAGCCAAATTTTGAGTAATAGTTAACTAATAAACTAATAACTATATACAACTTTGGTCTAAAATTGTATCAGTTTCTTTTGTAAGGGTTATCTTATAATTTGGAATTCTCGAAATTAGTAGGTAGAAAGTCTAACTTAGTACATCATACACAAAATTTTGAATGTCAATATTGTTCTTTTGTTCAGCGTTCTGTGTAGTGCATCTTTTTTTAACCTACTAGATTGCGTTAGCGTAACACCAATTTATATTGCGTTGGAAGAGAGATCACTAGATGTCGCTCTTGCAGCGTTATACAAATTGGCGTTACGCCAACGCGATTGGGTAGATAAAAAAATTCGCACTAAGAACACTGTCCGTTACAAATTGTGACCACGTACCGCTGTTTGTTTCGACACAAGTGTTATGTATTCATGCTTAAATACCGCTCGCATTGAGTGCAATACTGTAGCTGGCAACGGTTCCGCAATAGCAGCGCCAAATGTAGCAAAGACGTGAAGGCACATCGGTTGGATTTTCGAAATTAATGCGAATTTTTAGACATTGTTTAATACTAATTTGACCTGTGATTTGAATTTTTTTAAAACACATGCACAAACCTCCACCACCGCAACTACAATACACAAACACTTCACACGTTCACTATCACAAACGATCAAATCAACAATGGTTTCGCTTTTGAACTTCGTTATGAACATGTTATAAAAATACATCCCCCGCCGAATCTGTCTGTCCGGAATAGAACAAATCCTTCTAGTTTCTAGTCTAGTTCTATGTAACTAGATAGTGAATATTGTCACTATAGAATGGTCTGTGACCATGCCGCACGTAAGTCTGCAAATAAACTGTAGAAACTGGTGATAACGAGCAAAGTAGAAGGCAATAGACCCAGAGGGCGGAGTCTAAAGAGATGGTTGGATCAGGTACCCATTCACTTGGACGCAAACATCATCGACGCATTGCACTGGGTCTATGAACGTACCAGCTGGTGAGAACTTGTTTTTAGATAAACTTGGGTGGGAAATCAAGACGCTCAACAGTGGGTGTACGGTTAAAGGAAGGAAGGACTATACCGCTGCTGGGCATAGGTCTCCTCTTCCTTTTGGAGATAAGGGTTAGAGCTTAGGGCACCATGAATTAAATGATTCTCGAATACATTTGTTGTTGTTGTTTAGGACGGAAGCTTCTTTGGATCTCCGGAGGGATTAGGCAATTAACATCTTCATCCTCCTGCCCTTGTCCCACTCTAAGTGGGATTGGCACAACATGATAAACATTTTGTCACATGACTTGGCTGCGTTTTTACGACCTGCCGCCTGCCTGACGTCAAATTACCTTAGTCATATTTTACGACACCTCGGTAAGAAAGAGGGTGGTCTATTCTACTAAACCGGATACCACGCGAGGGGTCAACTTACCTTTACTTATTAGGCATTGAACCACGATCGAAATATCAATATAATTGTATGTTTTTATCCAACTGTAGGGTAAAATCTCTGGCTGCTCCAATGTGGATTGGTAGGTTACACATATCCCCAGAATATGCAGAATATTCCTAAGGCGTGTGTTAAATTGCAAATATCAATTAGGCACATATGTTGTAATAGAAATTTTAATATATCCCACTGGACCCCGCCTAATCCTAGGAGGGTCTCATAGTTTGGGAATCGCTGAATCGGGAATCAAAAACTGAAACTCACGCAAAAAATAAGTTTGAATGGTACTAGCGTATGAAACAAAAGCAGGAAGCATATTATTTTGGCTACTCTTACCTTCAAATATTTTGCGATTTGTCAATTGACATAATATGTGTGTAGGCAGTTCGATGTTTTTTTTTTCAAAAGATATTTTTAGAGAGCGCACAAAATGTACTGGATTTTAACATTATGTTGACTCGACTAGCAGACACGGTTACGCATTGCTGTAACTCCAGTATGTTTTCGATTTCCCCTTCATTATTATTTTGGATCGTTTAATATTATTTTTGCGATAACTTTTAATATACTTGTTTAAATTATATGTGTAGAGGATTAAAATGTTAAGCACGAAATTCTTGAGTTAACTAACTTATTTAAGTTAATAAAGATTATTGCTGTATCCGTCAAATTAGGTTTTCAAATACTGAATTGTATATTACCATTTTTTTTAAAGTCAGTGTTGTTATACTGATCTGTCTACAGCTCCTGGTGTCGTGGGTTTGATTACCGCCGAGAGCCAATATTTAAAAAAATTGATGGTTTTTCGAGTCTATCATGTATGTGTACGAACAACCATATGTTCAATTGTCCCATATATTTATTTGTTTATTATTTAGTAGATACACGAGTAATGATTAACTTACTTTGTATTCGGACGACCGTGTGTATTAAAAATTAAAAATAAATAAAGATAAACAGAATATAAGGTATTTTATCCTTAAAAGATATTTTCCTTGACAATATCAATTCATGTGATATGTGATAAATGTTTTATATCAATTTATCTTTTCCTTATATTTAATTGAATTGTTAATATACATTAAGCATACAATGTATTTAAGATATATCGAAGTCTGTCGTATGCCGTATTAACTGGGATTTCCATTTCATAAGAGCTTTATCGCATCGGATAGATCCCCGAGGTGGTCGATACATCTGGTGCTCCAGATGCATCGATCAGCGGATGTCACTAGAGAGGCCCTGACCCACTGGCCCACAGCTATGTAAGCTACTGCTGTTAAGGGGGGAAGGGGGGCGCAACGTGTACGACGTTACTGTCCCCGCTTCCAGGTTACTGTAAGGTTTAGTCTACATAAACTATTGTACTGAAGAATCGTGTCCTCAATTATAACTGTAGATAAATCGATTGCTATCAGATATTCTGGTAATCACAGACAAAGTGAATACCCCGTTAGGTGATTACGCGGAAAATTGTTAGGGAAATTATGCACTGAACACGAGTGAACATATTTTTTAATAACATTAATCGCTTCAAATTATTCATGCAGGCATCAATGAGTTTTTCTATTAAAATCGAATGATAGGACGGTCGATTGTATGGACATTTGCACGGTGATCGTGCCGATTACAGAAGATCACACGATCATCGCTCGAAGCGAAGTGTCGGCAATAGATTTGCTACTCACACATTTATACACCCTTATCAGTCCAATTGTACTGTTAAGTAAATACTTTTATGTATTTTATCCAAGTTTAAATGAAATATTTAATATTTTTGCTGATCCAAATAACGCAACATTATATCGTATGTCACAACATATCGAAGTTATCCAACCATCGTCTCAACTAATATAAAAATCATTATGACTAAGCACTTTTATACGGTCAGCAAAAAACATGGTGACTGTCGGATATATCGTATTTTTTCACTTACTTGACCTACAAAGCGATTGGCGTAATAAATGAAATTTGAATGTCAGTTTATCTTTGTCATTTATTTTCTCATTTGTGTAGTTGCATTCCGATTAATTGACCAGGATATAATTCCGGTGACTATGGTCTTTATAGAAATACAATTAAAAAGAATAATATTTGAAAGCTAAGATACAACTACGGTAAGTTGACGTCAGGTAGGCGGCCAGTCGTGAAATACGCAGCCAAGTCACGTGATAACATGTTTATAAGTTGTGCCGACCCCACTTAAACTGGGATAAGGACAGGGGGATGAGGATGTCAAATATTTAAAAGCTAATTTTAAGTAAAAAAACTCAAAAGAACATTTCAATAAGTTCTAATTTTATCGTTTACAAAAAAATCTGTTTATAAAAAAAGGATATATCAGTACTAATATTACAAATGCGAAAATCTGTCCGTCTGTAATGCTTTTACGGCTTATTAGTTGTAAATATATATATATAAATAGTTGTATATACTAAATCTGATACACTTGATGCATTGTTGAATACGTGCAAAAATATAGGATAAAAACAAGAAAAATATTGTCCATAATGGGGATACTTTTACGCTTAGGTTGACGCGGAAAAGGGTTTTGTAAATGTAACCAAAGAATTGGTGTTAATAATTTTTTTAAATCACGATTATCTTGTATGTCTTTTCTTGTAAACAACAAGGCCTTGGATGATGAAAGAGCTCCTTCAAGGATTAATCAACATACAACAATCTTATAGTGTTAGAGATTTTCACTTCGCGCTGCTATAAGACGAGGTCAGCCTACACTTAAGGCATACTCGAACGATAGTAGAGTTTCTGCACTACCTACCGCATTTTTAAAAATAACCTACAGATTTCAACGGGGAACAAAAGTAACGACTGTAACTATAAAAGTCACTAGTAGTGGAAAGCTTGTCTGTGTCTGTCTTGGAGACAAGAATTAGTTTCTGGAAGTTAGTGTGATCGAGATATTTGCAGGGTTTGTGAGTGACAAGATCTACTGTATATTCAAAACTACGATCCACGTGAACGAAGTCGCATTAAAAGCTAGTAGTTAAAATAAAATTAAAAACACGTTTTTATAGCACATCCAACTAAAAGTACAAAATAATGAAAAATAGTAGTATAGGTAATTGTGCAAAAAGCGTGGACGCTTGTTATATTTGTCATCTACATTGTATCATCAACGCTGATTTTAATTAAGATGGTGTATTGTCATTAACATTGTATTATTAAAGTTCATTTTATAAATTAAGATTGTTAGACTACAAGCAATAGGATGACGCCACGAGTGGTGTGCGCGGTAAAAATGAAAGGGCGGGAATCTGGGTAAATCGGAAGTATTAAAATCAATTGCTTATCGTCAAGTGAGGAAAAGTACTTGTAAAATCGTATAAAGTGTAAAGTATGGAAGAGTAAAACGAAAGAATAAAAAAGGAATTGATAGTAAAAGTTAATAACAAGATGAGCTCGTATCCTGCATATTGATAAAAAAAAGATGGCACAAAAGTTTTTTTAAAATGGGTTTATACTAAATTCCAATGGTAAGGGTCACACGCTCTAACAGTGCGGCCATCACGACTTAGAGAGTTATAAAAGGTTTTCATTACGTTTTTACTTCTATACTTCTTTACATGCAAGGCCAAATTAGATTGACTTGATCTTGGTATCACCGTGGAAATGTCGATTATATTACATCTAGTTTTTTTTAACTAATTGGTTAAATACTTCATTGTTGTGTTTGTTCTTTTATGGCGTTTGTTGTGAGATTGTCATGCAAAATGGGCTTGATTATAGATTGCTTTTGTTAGTTTTGTCTTGAATTATCTTTTTTCATGTTTCCTCGAGGGGAAATCCTTTATTATCTCCTGCAGAATATTCCACAGCGGATTGTCCGACTCTCACTCTCGCTATTGGTATTGATGTTTAAAAGTTATACTTATAAGGCTTTAGATAAATGTATATACCTAAAAGTTTTTAAAAATTTCGTGACCATACTGTTAAAGAGGTATCTAGTCTGAAGACATCCTGGCGGCAGCATCAGGTCATGCTTATCATTAAAACGCATTGTCATTGGGACTGTAACAGTTTATACAATTTCGGTTCCGATTCCGACTTTCACTTTGATAAGTCTATTATCTTTGTTTCTGGTAAACACACTTCCGTAACATCTTGAATTAAATTAACATGTTTATACACGTTTTATTTAATATTTGCAACATTGTTACAAGGTGTGTACAGATACGGCCACAGATAGCAATGTTATGTTCGCTATGTCAAGTATAGGTTATCGTGAATTTATCATTACGCACTCTTTGCGATAAGATAATTCAAACATGGGCTTGTCGTATTTACGTGCGGCAAATCTGAACGAAATATAGTAACCGTATTGTACGCTTTTCACATGATAATATCGTGTTTAGATGATAGGAATGGAAAATATTTACAAAGGAGATTATAGAAGAGTATTAGTTCATAGTGACTTATCATTTCAAACTAAACGATCATCGAGCTAGTGCTAGAACAAGAGCATCCCTTCCCGATCCTTTAGTGTAAACGAAAGATCGTTCGTGACGTGTTGATACTAAAATATTAACTAACAAGAATGGATCAAGAACTTAAATTGTTGCACGAGAACAGAAGGGACCAATCCGCGTCCGAACATGCAAGAACACTGTAATCATTAAGATTATTCCATAGAATCTTTGCGAATGCAGAAAGAACAACGAAAGAATGCCATATGTCTGTTTACAGTAACAGAATTTAATTGAGTTTGCATAGAATGAGCATTCGTCGATACTAATAGATAATAAATAATTTAAGTGACCAAGCTTGACGGAATTATATTAAAGATATAAAAAAATTAAAAAAGAAAGAAAGGACTGGCTGGTGACATGTTGGACTTGATCCCGATGATCTCATTGAGCTATTACAACTTTATAACTGACAGCTCAATAATTTTGTTATTACTTTTTTATTATACTGAAGTAAGGGAGCCATTCCGAAATGTGTCCATCGGAAAAAAATCGACAAAGCAAATGAGGCTACCTATCTGTGTCACTGTTTATAGGATTAGATAAAGATAAATATAGCTCAACAATCTTTCCTCTTTTATTATTTGCTGGACATTTGCCGTTTCACTTTATACATCTTTTTGTGTAGTGTATGTATTAAAACTTATCGAAGCGTTTTCTTTTGCTAATCCTATTAGACACGGTTTATGATGTATTACGGAGCTGTTATAAGAACGTATGCGAACATTATTGGAAGTAACTGTACACGTGAACATGCTGTTTAGATTTGTAATGAGGTGGCATGTGTCGGTTTTTTATGATCGTAACCGTCTGCTAACGGTGTAAAGCAGTTAAGTAACGACCTGTTGCTATCCCACTGCTGCGCATAGTTCTCTCTCCTTAAGAAGAAAGGGTTGGAGCTTTATGGGGCTGCTCCAATGCGCAAGGCTAGAATACACATAGATATCCCAGAAGTTCTATAAAATTGGATAGCTAGAATCCACATACCTCAGAAATTCTATAGTTTCGCAGGTTTCCTTGTAATGTTCCCTTTAAAAAGCGTGTGGTAGATTTTACAGATAAATTCTCCCCCAAAGATTGATCCCGCTGATGTTTTGTAGATACCGATCTAATAAAAAATATTATATTCTGCTTATGTAATAATACTAGCTTTGGTCTGCTGCTTCTGGTTTTTTTACCATTGCTCATACTGTATTATCATTGTTGATCAATTTAGTTGTTATAAACAGCTTGCCCTTCGACAAAAGCTTTCTCTAAAGATTTTCACTTCTCCCTGTCTCTTGCTTTTCCTATCTAATCTAGACCAGCAACTTTGAAAAGGTCACCTTCCCACTTTCTTTCTTTCTTCATTTCTTCGGCCATCCCTTTTACCATTTGTGTCCTGCCCATTCCCATTTCAGTGTGTTGCATACATTTTTTGCTTTTTTAAATTTGGTTATGGTTTTTATATTTCTTAGTACTATTTTATCTCTCCTTTTGGGTCCAACTACACTTCTCTCTAGCACAGAGATTTTGATTCCTGTTTCTCAATTGTATTAGTATGAATAATTAGTCGCGCGTAATTAAAAAGTTATGCAATTAAGTGCAATACTGTTTTAACCGAATTTCGCACGGTTTAAAACACGCTGTGAAATAACAAACATGTGAATTCATAAATGAAATACGTGATAGAACAATATACAATTATTACGTTTAATATTTCGCACGTCCGCGATTGACATCATCGTTATTCAAATTATAAAATTGAGTCTCGTCTCTTCATATATAAAAGAGAAACATTTAGTGCTAGGAATTTAGAATTGAAGTCTTTTTCGTTTGGTTCCATATCATTCATTATTCTGCCTTTATCCCACTCTAAATGCGGTCGGCACAACATTTTTGAAAGATGTTTAAATTCGGGCTAACCCGATAGAATAAGACGTGAGTATAGCAGGTTTTATACATTAACTATGTTTTATATTATCTGGCTAGGTATTTTACGACCGGTCGCCGGCTTGACGTCAACTTAGCTTAATCATCTTCTACGACACCTCGGTAAGAAATGAGTGTGATCTATTCTACTCAGCCGGATTCCACACGGCGGGTCAACTCAACTTAGTCGCCTTTTGCGACACCTCGGTAAGAAATATGGGTGGTCTTATCTACTCAGCCGGATACTACACGCCAGGTCAACTTACCTTAGGCTCGCAAAAGGAGACTTAGGTAAGTTGACATCAGGCAGGCGGCCGGTTAAAATATGTGCCGACCTCGCTTAGAGTGGGGTAAGTGCAGAAGAAAGATGAATGAGTTCAACGACATACATTTTATATAGTTCTAGCCAACTGCGTAAATGAACACGTGGGAACCAGCCAGTTTATGAATATATTTGTTTAATTTTTTTTTTATATATTTGTCTCACAAGTGGCGCGTATCCGTTTTACATCCAAATATCAACAAGGCAGCTGTATTATTATGCCATTTATTTTATAGCCTTGTTTACAATGTGTAGTGGTGTGACTTGTACGCATATCAGTATATCTTTGATATTTTTTTGTGCTTATCTCTATTACGTCATCGATTGAATCGAGGAAAACCTAAAGGTACATTCCCTCGAAGCGGATTAGAGTCTGTTAACTATTTTCCTTTTGTTTCTCAATGATACATTTTTTATTTTTAGCGAGCGATTAAATCTATACCGTGAATATGCTAATAAGTCGACTTACGTCCTTTTATAAAAGGACTGTTTGATCATAACAGACATTAGGATTTCATCATTTGTATGGTGAATATTTCACTGAAGTTGATAAGTGTTTTATAAAGATACAAACTTGTTAATATTTAAATAACTTTTTTAAACATATAGTACCTGGGTGAGCGGTATTGTTTTTGGAGGATATAAAAAAATGCAATATGATTTTTTTAAATAATTCTTATAAGATACCTGGATTCGAAATGGGGTATTATAAATTTTCGGACCGCTCTATTACCCCATTGAGCAATTACAACTTTAAAAATAACACTTTAATTAGCATATGTTTTCAAATAATATTATGGCAGATTTTCAGTGCCTGAAAACAGGCATGAAACTACATTTTTTTAATTGGTAAATTTAGCTAGATCGATTTCACTTCCGAAACCCCTTACATACTGAGTTTCATGAAAATCGATGGAGCTGTTTCCGAAATTCAAATTATATCTTTAATATTTAAATGAGTTAATCTTGTATGTATATATATAAGTACATTTTCTGAATCTCGGAAACGCCTCCAACAATTTTCCTGAAATTCCGAATGTATGAATGTCAGGGAGAAAAATCGATGTAGCCAGGTTTTATTACAAAAAAATCGTTTTATCCCTGTTTTTGAGCATTAAAAAAATTCTAAAATGTAGAATGCAAAGGATATTTTTATCTGTCAAATGCAATTTTGCGATAGCTGAGGGGTAATGGGCGGAACATGGGTTCAAACTTCAAATCCCGGGCAGGCACCGATGAAGTTTGCAATTTATCATATGCTTTTCGGTGAAGAAAAACATCGTGAGGAAACGTAGCATATCTGGAGAATTCTGGGTAAATGTGTAACCTACCAATCTGCATTGAAGCAGTGTAGTGAGTGTAGCTCCAACCCCATTCTCCCACATTCCCCCACCCCAAAAACGGAGAGAGGCCTATGCCCAGCTGTGGGATAGTAACAGGCTGTTACTTTACTTTTACTTTTATTATTTATTAGCAGTGTTAAAAAAATAAAAACTACTATTATAAAATAACAATTTAATTTTAATTATGATTTCAATAGCAAAATTAAAACATTATCAACTATTTTACATTAATTATTGAGGTTTAATTATATCACACGTAATTATTTTATTACTTGTGTGTTTCTATTTTGGTTTAATATGTGTTAATAAAACATTTGAAGGTTAATTTATACATTGTATTGTTGCAGGTAAGTGGCGCCAGCAATAAATATGACGGTAATGGCTTTTTGCGTTATTTTCATCGTACATTTTTACTATTACTTATAACATTTTGAATTTATGAAGCGATTGTTTTACTAATTTGAATATACAGTCCTGGAGTAATTATTTTGATATAAACTATGCAAAATATTGGGAGCTATATTATAAGCAAATGTTTAGTATTGAAAGAATCATCCTTCTCCTGCCCTTATCCCATTCTAAATGGGACAAAATGGGACAACATAAATACCTATGTTGTTTCATGTTTTGACTAGTTATTTTACGACCGGCCGCCTGCCTGACGTCAACTTACCTCTGTGGTATTTTACGACACCTCGGTAAGAAAGAGGGTGGTCTATTCCACTAAAACGGACACCACTCGGTGGGTCAACTCACCTTATTCGTCTTTTACGACACCTCGGTAAGAAATGAGGGTGCTACTATTCTATTCAGCCGGATACCACGCGACGTTATAGGGAGCTATATTATAAGCAAATATATGTAAGTATGTTTGGTGTTTGAAAGAATATGAAATTAATATTTCGAAACCAACGAATATAACGAGCGTTTAAATATACATATATTAACATCATCATTCTCCTGCCCTTATCCCACTGCCAATTGGGCGGCACAACATGTTAAAAGCATGTTGTTTCATGTTTTGACTAGTTATTTTACGACCGGGCGGGTGCCTGACGTCAACATGCCTTAGTCGCCTTTTAGGACACCTCGGCAAGAAAGAGGGTGGTCTATACTACTTAAGCGGATACCATACGGTGGGTCAATTTACCTTAAACGCCTATTACGACACCTCGGTAAGAAATGAGGGTGGTACTATTCTACTAAGCCGGTTACCACACAGTTTATAATATGATAGATAGAAAATTAAGTTAAAATATTCGCTATCGGATTAAAAATACGATATTATAAATCGTATTTTAAATCCGGTGTTTTGTACGATGATCTCTTTGTCGACACATACTGACAAACCTGCAATTCACAAGGTAATGCCATGTAATGTTAATAAAGGAGAAGCCGGATAGTGTTTTACTTGTGGGCAAAAAATGCTCCTATAGGAAAAGAGACAAGCTATAGAGAAGCTGATATGGAGTAGTGGAATAGTGGATATAAAAACGATTTTTATATGAATTTGTTACACATTTTTGAAGTGTTATATCGCAGCTAGTGTAACTTTTGGTTGTTTTTCCTTGTGCGTAGTAAGCGCATTCGATTACCGCTATTTGGCAAGCGTGTGATCCAAGAATAGATGCGATTAAGATATTTTGTACAGGTGCGCAGCGGACTCGTTATTTGACCAGTGTTTGGTCTGACTTTGCTGTCAGATGGGCGCCATCTATTAAATGGCCTTTTGTATCTAACTCGTAAAGTACTGTCTAAAAATAACGATCGACTCACCTGTATTGGCATCTTACAGCCATATAAGCAAAAGGTCTTATACATGTTAATTGTATGAGAAAATAGTTGTTCATAGATGAAATGAGGAGGGATGAAAATCATGTGACCAAAGAGTGTTATCAAATTAAAATAATCTTTATTCAAATAAGCTCTTTGAAACACTTTTGAATCGTCAAGGATCAATAGAACAAGAAGAAATAGAAGAAGCAACATCAGGTTCGGAATGTTGCTCTTACCGAGAAGAACCAGGAAGAAATTCGGCGGACAATCTTTTAAACATTTTCAAATTGACATTATTAAACCGCAGTTTTGTATGAAGCTGAAAGGATTTTCAAATCCAGGCATTTTTATCATCCAAATAGTCTTCAATTTTGTAATTTTTTTTACGTATAAGCTCTTACACTTAATTTCAATAAAACCTTTCTGTAGAAAATGTTATATATAAATGTGTATGGATATGTGACAAGAGTGAGGTTCGAAAATAAATTTTTGAATTGTTTGAAGTATTTATATGACATACATATAAAAGGAGCAGGGCCAGCGATAAAGAACCATACGAGACAATGAAAGAAAAAATCATGTTGTGCCGACCCCGATTTGACGCTAAAAATGACGATAGCTGACTGAGCTAAAAGTCTAGTTTTCATCTAGATGCTGAATTTAATTCCGATAACATTGCTGACAGAAATTAGTTTAGTAGTAGTAAAAAGTACGTAACGGCCTCTTATTATCCCACTGCTGGGCAAAGGCCTCCGCTCTACTTTTCTTTTGAAGAGAAGGGTTTGAGCTAAGCCCTACCACGCTGCTCCAATGCGCATCGGTAAGTGGTAGGCCACATATCCTCAGAATTCTCTAGAGATATCAAGAGACATCTCCGACGTTTCTTTACAAGCCTCTTTTTAATCTTCTTCTCCTTTGTCAACCTATGGACGGCCACTGATGAACATAGATATATTCATGGGCTGGGCACATGATCTTATTCCGCTTGAATCCAGCGGCTCCCCTTGACCTTTTTGAGGCCGTCAGTCAATCTATTAGGGAGTCTACCGACACTGCGTTTTCTGGTGCGGGGTCGACATTCCAACACCTTAAAACCCCAACGCCCATCGATTCTGCGCACTATGTGCCTTGCCCATTACCTCTTCAGCTCTTCAGCAGTTCTTCTATGGATCTCCTTATTCCTGAATTGATCGCGTAGAGAAACTCCGAGCATAGCTCGTCCCATCGCCCGGTGAGCGACTCTGAGTCTTCTTATGAGGCCGCCTCTTTTTAATAATAACTCTAAATTGTTGCTAATTTTAAAAGCTGTGATAGCCCAGCGGTAACACTGTGCGACTCGGCAGGAATCCGGGCAGATACCATTGAGTTTTTCTGTTAAAACTTATGTGTCTAATTGATAATTGCAATTTATCACTCGTTATCCGGTGAAGGAAAACATCGCGAGGAAACCTGCATATCTCTAGAGAATTCTAGAGATATGTGTAATATGTTCCAAACCTTCTCTCCAAAAACGGAGAGAAGAGGCCTATTCCCAGCAGTGGGATAGTAAAAGGTCGCTACTTACTTTTTTACTCAGCTTATTTTAATAGAATTTTATTATAGAACTATATTACCAAAATCCGCAAACGAATTTGTACGAATTTTGTAAGGAATGAAGCGTGAGCGGCAAGCTTATCGTATCCAGCTTATATTATAACAGAATACTATATCTGGGTTAACGTGAACACACAGGTAATCACCGATCCATATCTACTTGAGAAAGAAGGTCGCGGAACCACGGAAGCGTTGACGGTCGTGTGCCATGACCTAACGGGGACGATCGTGAGCGAATGAACGATCGCATGGTGCTACACTGATAAATCAACGCGGCGCCTTATAGGGCAACCTGTACCGGTTTACACTGTGTTGGATATTGACACACCTTTGACATTAGCAAGGCTGTTTTATATATTAGTACCTGGGTACGACCGAGCCTTGCTCGTTAATGTTTAAAATGATGGAAAAAAAAAATTGAAAAGAAAAATTAAAAAATAATAGGGCAGGTGGGGCTCGATCCTAGGTATTTTCACCTCTCTAGACCGCCCGTTCCCCAAATGACTTTACGTTTGACAGCAAAAAATTGTGATTGTATTTAACGTAACTTAAAAAAAATTTAGAGCCCGAAAACAGGGATAAAACGACATTATTTGAAATAAAACTTATCTAGATCGATTTTTCTCCCCCAAAACCAAAACCCCCTACATGCTGAATTCCAGGAAAATCGTTGAAGCCGTTTTCGAGATTTCGAATATATATAAGTATATGTGCGTGTGTTTGTTTGTGTGTGCGTTTGTTTGTGTGTGCGTGTGTGCTTGCGTGCGTGCGTGCGCGCGTGCGTGCGTGCGTGCGTGCGTGCTTGTATACACACACACAAGATTCTTCAGAAAAGAACTCATTTAAATATTAAAGATACCAGGTAATTGGAAATCGATATCTATAATACTATTATTTTATCTGTCTGACGGTCTATTGCTAATCACCAGCAATGTTAAAATTAGTAATTGAAGTTTAAATAAGTTTAAAGTCGACTGGCCCGTTGGTGCAGTGGGTAGTGATCCTGATTGCAACGCCGCGGCACGCGGGCTCGATTCCACCGAGAGCCAACATTTTCTACAAAAGAATTAGTTGGCTCTTCAAGCCTGGGTGTATATTTGAATTTAAGTATGTATTTAAAAATTATATATGTATATATTCACCAGTTGTCTTTCACCCATAGCACTAGTATTAAAATTACTTACTTTGGGGACGGACGACCGTGTGTGTAAGTGTCCCATATATTTATAAATATTGGGTTAAAATATAAGGTAAAAGAATCTTGTTTCCTTCAATTATTTCTTAAGGACTTCAATCAAAAATGTTTGGCGAGCTTTGAACTTGTGATCTCAGAAGCTGAAAGCACGGTCACTGCTGCCTCAACGGACCAGTGGGTAAAGAAAAGACGGTTTCTTTTAATAATTAGTTTCATTCATCGATTAGTCAATAGGTATTACGGGTCAACTCGCAACAGCGTGACATGGAACGATAATGTAACGGTTACGAACAGATTTCTATTGTACGGTCCGGTTGTTTTAAATTAAGAAATCAGTTTATATTTAGTCATCGTTGACAGCTTATTATTGATTATTAAAAAAATAATCACTAACAAGTAACATTTATCTTCTAACTTATTATAACACAAAAATTACACGTGTGGTATCCGGCTTAATAGAATAGTACAACCCTCATTTATTACCGAGGTGTCGTAAAAGGCGACTAAGGTAAGTTGACCCACCGTGTGGTATCCGGTTTAGAAGAATAGACCACCCTCTTTTTTACCGAGGTGTCGTAAAATACGACTGAGGTAAGTTGAAGTCAGGCAGGCGATCGGTCGTAAAAACGCAGCCAAATCATGTGACAGCATATTTATAACATGTTGTGCCGACCCCACTTATAGTGGGATAAGGGCAGAAAGATGATGATTTTATTCCACACATTTGTGTGTTTTTGTACAAGCAACATTTTTGTATGATTTCTACGTATTATTTTCCTATTGCGTCTTAAGTTGGTAACCTTGAAAAGCAAAAAAATAATTTCCTTTTACAGGATTTATTATATCAAATTACTTTTGATTAGACCAGATCAAGTTCTTCAGTTTCGCCTTCACTATTAATATCGTTTTTTTGTGGTGTTTCATTGTATCATTAAAGTATCGCCTCAGGCTATTTTTTATAGTATCGATTGTTTTGTCCATTCAAATATCGATTGCAGCAATTGGTTCTTAATCGAGAACTATCGACTGGCCTTTATCTAATATCATGATTTTTATATCTGCAATTACGGTTATTATTCGATAAGAAAATTACTTGTTTACTCTTTATCAATTACTCGGTCGGCGTGCAAACTAAATATTATATAATAATATAATTGGCCCGTTGGCGCAGTGTGCAGTGACCCTGCCTTTAGCTCCGTGGGTTGCAGGTTCGATCCTATGCCGAAGCCCATTATTTTCTATTAACAATTTGTTGGTGCTTCGAGTCTAGGTGTTACATGTATTTAAGTAAAGTTTGTGTGAACTATGACATACATATAACAAGGGGTAGCTGAATGGAGAGATTGGAAGAGAAAAAGATGTTGTGC
Organism: Morpho helenor; assembly: GCA_029227775.1. Classification (NCBI taxonomy): domain Eukaryota; kingdom Metazoa; phylum Arthropoda; class Insecta; order Lepidoptera; family Nymphalidae; genus Morpho; species Morpho helenor. The sequence continues at coordinate 12,233,174 of JARGCU010000006.1, forward strand.
CGACCCCACTTAGAGTGGTATAAGGACAGGCGAATGATGAATTAGATATATATAGTTTACATGGTCAGCGACCAATAACATAATTATATTATTAATGCGTAATTGAGTTTTTTTAACGGCACTGAATTCTAGACGGACGAAATTGCGTTTATGTGTTAATTATTTATTATCTATTGTTTACATAGCAACTAATAAAATACAGCTAATTTAATAAATACAATTAAAGTTTTATTTAATTAATGAATCACGATCGATTTCTGCATAACTTTAGTACTTAAATGTTGATATATTGTTTTATATGGTTTTACTTTCGTAGAATAATATTCAATAACCTTTTGACTATTATATTTTTTTCCACACAGCAGCATATGACTATTGGACTTCTTCGTTACGCAGAAAAAAAGAGAAACGAACCACAGACAAATCGTATAAAAACAGATATACAATCGGCGTTAGACGCAGAATGAGCTAAGATGTTATGTTTATTGTAGATATGTAAGAAATGAGGAAAATATACTACTTTAACCCTGTGTATAATAAGTGAATGCGATATAGTTATTATATATGAAGGCTGAACAGTGTATGATATATTTTGCCGCCGTTATAATCCTGTTTAAGTCGAAATCCGTGGCCTACTTTTGTTCCATGCTTGTTCCATATTATAAATGCATAAACATCACCCTCTTGCCCTTATCCCACTCTAAGTGTGGTTATGCACCTAAATCATGTGGATGATGAAAGATGGTCGTATAGTCTACTCTGCCGGATACCAACGGCGGGACGACTTTCCTTAGTCGCCTTTTACGACACCTCCGTAAAAAAGAGAATGGTATTTTCTACTCTGCCGTGTACCACACGGAGGATCAACTTACCTTAGTGGTATTTTACGACACCTTGGTATGAAAGAGGGTAGTTTATTCTACTCAGCCAGTTACCACACGGTGGGTCGACTTACATTAGTCGAATTTTACGACACCTCGACAGTCTTCTATCGATGGGGATATCTATACGAAATATCAAAATAAGAATGACTCAGACTAAGATAAGCCACAAGTGACTCGCATGGTTAATATATTGAGCCATAAACGTCCTATAATTAATGTGGATGGTAAAAAACAATTACAGACACGGAATTCCATCGTTTCCGCGAGTTTTACACGTCGTTTCCCACTGTATAGGGCAAAGGGTATCGTAAACTATGGCTGTTTTATTATTTTTGATAAAAATATAGCTTGATAAAATCTCCTACTTCTCTATTCCGCATTCCTCTATAGAGTACCTCTGTACTTCTTACCAATACTCATCCCTTTAAGCGTTTTTCTAAGTCTCAGAGAAAGCTTTTTTTTAGTTTTTTCTCTCTATTTATTTATTCTCTTCTTTTACATACTTATCTGCGTGCATATGCTGACCCGTGGATAATTATACAAAAGATCCGCTCTTCAAAGGGTTGTCTGGAAGAGATCAGAACAGTGTGATAAGACCGCCCTTTGCACATTTAAATGTATCTATTACTTATTTCTCTTGTTCTTTTCGCTTTGTATTTTTATTTCTGCAATAAAGTTACTCTTCTTCTTCTGAAGTACACCGGAACTCACTTGTAACAGTACTCCCTTTTATGTCGACTAACCGAAAATATAGGCGTCCAAAAGCGTCCCGTATGACCCTGAAGATAAAATAACGATATCTAATATACGCATATTATATACGCACACAGCGTCGTCGCCAGCTTCTCGCCACGCTCCAGTGTGCTTAGTGCGATTTTTTTAACCTAGGCCAATTTGTATGACGCTATAACAGCGACATCTAGTGGTCGTTGTTCCAGTCCCATACAAAGTGGCTTAACTCTAACGCGATCGAGTAGGTTAGAAAACTCGCACTTAACATGCTGACGGCGTGATGACTAATCACAGTCATACCACCAGTCCCCTTTTTGTTTCATGTCAGGAAAACCCATTATGGGTCATCACCGCTCGACGGGGACGAGCAGCGGGTATGTCGGACTCTCACCGACTAAAAACCTGACAGTGCTCCACCACGCTGCTGGTGGCGGGGACAGGGTACCGTTGTACACATTGCCCCCATCCCCGCCAGCAGCAACTTTGTACCACAGAGTACGTCACCTCTAGGTCGGGGCCTCTCTAAAAGTGGCCCCTCCCTCCGCAGGACGGTGCATCGGGAACACCAGATGAATCGTCCGATAAACCCCGTTCAGAATTTCCAGAAGACCCCCGTTAGGGCGGCACGCGATACCACAAGTCCTCTACTACAAGTCGCTCTTGGCCGTGGTCCGGCCTCACAGGAGGCCCCTTAGGAAGACGTTCCCCAACGCTACTAGAGCTTCTGCGCTATACTAAATGAATCTCAAAAAAACATTTATGTGCAATGAAATAAACACACGACGCACATAACCACTCAATGGGATGATGAAAGGATAATATGTTGATATTCGACTCACAAGCTTAATCTAAATTTCCTCTTCCGTTTAATGCTATTTCGATCATCGTTCAATGCCTAATCTCTTCGGAAGGTCCATTGAAGCTTCCGTCCTACAATAAAGGTCGTAGCGTGATTCGTGATTCATGTTATTCATGGTGCCCTTAAGGGCCTTCGATGTCGATGTCCGAGTTATTTCTTATTCGTGAGTTAGTCAATCGCTTTGTTTGTTCAATAAACTTTGCATTACGTGTTTCTGATATCGTTCTGGTCGACTTTGTATCTTTAAAACAATGGGCTTAGTGATTCGATAGGTCACGGTAAAGAAGTATGCATAGTATTGATAATTGAGATTAGGATTAGTATTAGTTTGGCTGCTACTGAAAATCAGGGTTGGATTTCCCAGCTCAACAATCGCTGAGTAGCTATCATAGCGTCTTATATACCGGGCATGTATTGTTAAAAAAATCGATTATTAGGAAAGAAGAAACAGATATTTACAGGTTTATCGCTTGAGTTGACGCCAATGAAGCCGCGTATAAAACTAGTGAAAAGAAATAAAAAAGGAAATATAATTATTTAATACTAGCAATCGTCAGCGGTTCTGCCCGCGTGAAAAGATCAAAACCGCAGTATAGTCGTTTGATAACTTTAAAAAAAATGGTTAGAGTGGGTTAACCTTAAAAGCTAGACATATGCTGTCGCGGGCTTTTATTTAGAACTTTTAGGGGGGAACAATTTTGTAATACATGATTTTTGAATAACTATCACCATTTACGCAGCGCACGCAAACGCTCTCCTATTCATCTTAGTGTGATGTTATATAGCCTTTCTCGATAAATGGACTATCTTATACTGAAAGAATTTTTAAAATCGGTCTAGTAGTTCCCGATATTAGCGCGTTGAAACTATCAAACAAACAAACTCTTCAGTTTTATATATTAGTACTAGCGGCCTACCCTGCTTCGCACGGGTATAAAATATATAGCCTATGTCACTCAGTGAAAAAAATGATTAAAATCGATCCAGTAGTTTTGATTTATTCATTACTGCCCGTGGCCCGCAAGCGTTAAATTTGGATAAAAACAATTCCCTCTCCCTATACCAAGAAGATTTCCTGCTATCTTTGGAATGTCTAAATTCATAAACTACATATTTACATTTTTCCCTATATTTTTTATGTTTAAAATTAATTACAGAATGTCTTTATATACAACATTCATAGCTTTGTTATCATTAGACAATACAAACATGTTTTCTTTAGAGGTTACTCTTAAATGAGCGACATTTAGTTGCGCGTCCGATCGCTGCTAAATTCGAAGTGCTATAGGGTGAAGCGCGGCCTCACGCCTTTCTTGGATAAGAATTAATGCTATATTGTATAAAAATTGCTTAGAAAATAAGGCATTATTTTTCGTATAAAAGTAAATGACAAAAAATGTTATTGTGGGTTATCCATAAGAAATAGACATATACCATCGCGGACTTTTCTGTAGACCTTTTCAATGTGTACAAATACTTAGATCATCATTTTGATAAATCTCGTAGGGTTTAGCCTGCGTTTGCAATGTAAGCGGAAAAAAAGTAATTATTTACGACATCACATTAGAAACCTCAAAAATTACAGTATTTCTCTACATACATTCCTATTGAATCACGCTATCTATTAAAAAAACCGCATCAAAATCTGATGCGTAGTTTTAAAGATTTAAGCAGTCATAGGGATATAGGGACAAACAAAGAATGTGACTTTGTTTTATACTATGTAGTGATAATCCCTATAGCATGATTCAGTATTCACGCGCGATGGCTTATTATTAGCGTATTTCATGTATAACTTTGGTGTTTCTATACCGATTTCAATGATTCTTTTTTTATTCAATGGTTAATACTATTAATTTTTTTATTTAGGGATGACTGAGAGTGATATAAACGTAGGAGTAGACAAATATAACCAGAAAGCTTCGAACTGCTAAGCTCTCGGGAGTTACACGTGTTATTGTGAGTCAACCATTAAAGATAGACATATACTGTCGTGGGATATTTTTTACATAATTTTAAGGAGAACATTTCCGTCATACATGATTTCTGCGTAGCTTTAACCATCATGGTTGCACACGCGACGGAAGCTTAAAAAATGGAGTAACTTCTCCCGTTTTCCCGACATTTCCTTTCACTGCTCTGCTCCTGTTGATTGTAGCGTGATGAAAAGTATACTATAACCAGCTCAGGAGTATGAAGAAAAATTGTGCCGAGTTTCGTTAAAATCCGTCGAGTAGTTTTTGTTTCTATAACGGTTATACAGACAGACAGACAGACAGACAGACAGACAGACAGACAGACAGACAGACAAAATTTTTACTGATTGCATTTTTGGCATCAGTATCGATCCCTAATCACCCCCTGATAGTTATTTTGGAAATATATTCCAGTTACAGAATTGACCTCTCTACAGATTTATTATAAGTATAGAAGATAGATAACACCTAGAAAAGGTGTGTTTCATTGCGTCATTATTTCCGAAGATCTACGCATACTTGTGACGCACAAAAAAGGCCGTGGCCCATTTCGATATCGTTCGCATTGTTTTTTGTATCTGTCCTTGCAGCTTTAGGTCGATGGGTTATTAGGTACAATTAACGTATTTTGAAATAGTCTGGTCAATTTTCGAAATTTCTTTTGATTAATTTTTATTTTTACTTAATCATTTACTCACCATGTCTGGTGGTGACTAAAGTAACTAAAGTAAGTTTTAATAGATTTTTAAAAATCGATTTATTATCAAACTAATTACTAGTTTCCGAGGTTTCCCCCGCGTACATACCGATCTCGTGGCAGTGGAAATTCTACTAAGTCGGACTATAGATTTATTTTTGTTAAATATATTATCAATAGTTTCCGCAGCGCATCCGATGACAGATTTTTATGGCTAATTTTTTAAACCTTATTACGTTTTTATTACGGATCTGTTTTTTTTATGTGATATAGCCTATGTTGTTCAGTAAAGATGTAGATTTCCAATGGTGTAAGAATTTTTGAAATAGGTCCTGTAGTTTTTGTGTGAAACCATTACATACATACAAATTTTTGCTCTTTATAATAGTAGTATAGATGAACCAATATAAAAATTGGTTTGTTTTTACCTCACTGGCAAATGCCGGGATAAACGCTAGGAAGAAAAAGAAGAGTTATATAATAACCTTTTGATATGATTTGATTTGAAGAGCTGTGGTAGCCCAGCGGTAACACCGTGCGACTCTTTCGGGAAGGTCACGGGTTCAAACCCGGGCAGACAACAATAAGTTTATATCACTTATGTGTCTAAATGATAATAACAATTTATGACACGCTTTTCGGTGAAGCAAAACATCATGAGAAAACTTGTATATCTCTAAAGAATTCGAGAGATATGTGTAACCTACCAATCCGCATTGGAGCTGCGTGTTAGGTCTTAGTTTCAATCCTTCTCTCCAAATACGAAGAGAAGAGGCCTATGCCCAGCAGTGGGTTAGTGATAGGCCGCTACTTTACTTTTTTTATGTAGTATCCAGCTTTTGTGTAATGAGTTTTATACCACACCGCTGTACGGGAGCAACGAAAGGGAAAAATTCTGCAGTACGTATTTGTTTTGATAATAATTTATCGTTATGCATTCATAACGATGAAATATTGTTGCTAAATACTGCTAAACCATTGTTTAGTGCCTTCGTCGTCGATCAACTCGTCAGTAACGAGTCGCGTGGTGCTGAATCAACGCAATTGATCGACCAAAGCAATTTGCGTTCACATGTTTTCATTTATATCGATCGTACTTACTTAATGTAATATTAGCGTGTTTCAATCTTCGTTTAAAAATACTTTCTTTGACTAAGGTTTTCTCTTGTGAAGTTACTGGAGTTAATTTATAATACGATATCAATTAATGAAATTCGGCGTTTTTCAAACTCATAATGATAGTGAATGGAAAATCAATTACGAACCATTTATGTATTTGACATTGACATCGCAAACATATACAAACAATATCTTTAATATTTAAATGAGTTAATCTTGTGTGTGTGTATATTATTTTTTTCATTTAATTTCCTTTTTTATTTTGTAAAAAATTATGTATAGAACCGGGTTATTTTATCGGGTGAGCCCTACTAGTTTTAGAGTCCATATGCAGACATTATTCATGAGTTCTTTACACGGCGTTATCGCGACGTGAACTGCGTGCTTAAGGCGAGTTGTTTAACCTACTCGATCGTGTAAGCGTAACGCCAATCTGTCACTGTCACTGCACAAGCGACATCTAGTGGCGCTGGAACAAAAGTGTTACAAGATATAAATAGGAGTTACGCTCGACGCGAGTAGGTTAAAAAAAATCGTACTATACACACTGTTCAGTTGGTTCACGGGTTTGAGTATAGCCGGTTTCTATACATTAAATATGAATTCCACTCACGACAGTTTCCATCTAAAAAAGCTTAAATTATGTGTAGTACATAATACTATGCATATTTTATTATCACGCTTCTGTGTATGAACCTTCTTCTATTTCAACTTTAATAATGTCGCATTTGCGTCCGCGCAATGTGCAAATTGCCAAAGGCATTTTTTTTGGGATCCAAAATTCCAATTAGCTACAGGTTTGTTCTCTTCCTGCAGATACGTGATGCAAGATAACTAGTCCATTACAATATGTTCTTATTACGCTTTTAAATTGTGATTTGTATACAAATAAGCTTATATGAGGAAATACTGAGTTGATAATTTACCACGATGCATTTCAAGTAGCCTTTTAATAGGAATCGTGTGTTGTCTTTCTAATACTAAATGATGGATTGAGGTTAATCTAATTGATAGTATTAGGTTTTACTTTGCGGAGGTCCATAATACGAAAGTAATGATAATATTCTATATTGAAAATCCTAAGAAAATTAAGGGCGTATTCTGTCTGTATGTCCTTCTGCTGGGCATACGTTGTGTTCACGTTTTCGGAGAGAAGGGTTTGTAGCTTACATATTTACCCTAGAATTCTCTTCTTCTACCACTGCTGGGCATAGGCCTGCAGTATTTTTTCCGTATTTGGAGAGAATATATGGAGCTAAGACCACGGGTCACGATCAGTCACAGTGGGGGCTGTGACCGTTCCTCTGGACATCGAAAGAATACGGAGCTTGTTACGGACACAAGCTCCGTACTAGATAGATAGAAGAGCACGATATGCACGGCACTAGAGAGACTCCGGTGCAGTTCGTCAGAGATCCCGGAACCTCTCTGCTGGTGCGGAGGCTGTCCATCGAGGGGGTTTTAGTGGGTAGAAATCCCACATAGCCGGATCTCTCCCCTAAGAGTTCCGGTATCTTTTTGAAGATTTCCCCCCCGTAAAAAAAAAGACATATCAGCTCCAATGCGGATTGGTAGTATGCACATATCCCCAGAGTTCTCTCGATTTATGCAGGTATTCTCACGATGTTTTCCTTCGCCGAAAAGCGTGTGATAAGTTGCAAAAACTTCTTGCTGCCTGCCCAGGGTTTGAACTTGTGATCCCCTCGAAAATGTGGACGGTTTCACCACTGGGCTAGCACAGCTTAATTTTCTATAATCCGCTATAAAAGTAAAGGAAAATTTAAGTAAAGCTAAATATTTAATTGTATAAGTAAGTAAGTATCGGCCTGTTACTATCCCACTGCTGAGAATAGGCCTCTTCTGTCTGTTTGAAGGGAAGCTTGGATTGGAGCTAAGACCTACCACGCTGCTCCAGTGCGGGTTGGTAGGTTACACTTACCTCTAGAATTCTCTAGAGATATGCAGGTTTCCTCACGATGTGTTCCTTCACCGAAATGCGTGTGATAAATTGCAATTATCAATTAGACACATAAGTTTTGAAAGAAAAACTCATTGGTGTCCGCCCGGGTTTGAACCCGTGACCTCCTCGAAAGAGTCGCACGGTGTTACCGCTGGGCTACCACAGCTTTTTTTTAAATTGTATATATACTAATAATCAATATAAGATAAAATAAATTATGATTCGACCGTTACAATACAGCAGTGAGATAATGTTATTATTATACCAATTTCATTAAATATGCAATTGACAAGTTTCATGACTTTCCGATAGTATCTAATTTTTCGGTAACAACATTAAAGTGAAAAAAAATAGGCAAGACGATTAAAGTTGAGTTTTAGAATCAAAAATGGATAAATTTGAGAAGAAAAAAAAATTGAGAAGACTTAAAGAATGGTTTGAATAGTACCACATTTTAGTGCAGTCTTGTGTTTTTTAACACAATTTTATTTCTTAAATAGTGCGATATATTTAGCATGGAGTGATAACTATATTTCACTTTAAAGACGTTAATGCTTCCCACATTCGAATGTCGCAGCAACACGCAAATTAGTTTCTCCTGAAGCTAATTGTGATTTTATTAGGCGCTAATACACAATTACAGTCTGATCCAGCCAAAAGTGCTCTTTGCCAATTGAATAGGCCCAAACGATTAGCTGTATTTAGACGGAGTCCGTAGACTCGACTAGAATGTTGGCAGGCGAAATGTTTACGAAAACTATGTTTTACATTGAAATGTATGTGACGAGTTGGCCTTGTATGAATTTATTCAGGGTTTGTTGTTTGTGAATATACTTGAACATTAAAGAATATTTTTGCCAGTTATTGTTGAGAACTCAGCACTTGTCAACGGGAAATATCTTAACGACTATATTCTAACTAATTCTAAGGAGTAAATTGTATATATCTTTCTTTTGAGAATATACATATATCTTTGGTAAATCCGAATTAGAGAAAGAAGTCGCCAATTTTGTTTGGTGGCGATCACAAAGATCCAGAAAATGTTTGCCCCGATTTCAATGTTTTAAGACTAATATCTGCAAAAAGTGTGTTAAGTGATTAATTTTGGTTGCTTACTAAAGGCCTCAAAGCTGTGTAGTATCCGGCCGAATAACATAGACTGCCCTAATTTTTTACCGAGGTGTTGTAAAAGGCAACTAAGGTAAGTCGACCCGCCGTGTGCTATCCGGCTGAGTAGAATAGACCGACCTAATTTCTTACTGAGGTGTCATAAAAGGCGAATAAGGTAAGTTGACTTACCGTGTGGTATCCGGTTGAGTAGAATAGATTATCCTCTTTCTTACCGAGGTTTCGTAAAATATGACTAAGGTAAGTTGACGTCGGGCAGATGCCCGGTTGTAAAATACGTAGCCAAATCATGTGACAATATGTTTATAACATATTATGCCTACCCCACTTAGAGTAGGGTGATGATAAGGCATTCACTACTTTTCATCTAAAAACTGCGTCTAAATTCAGAATTCTGTAACAATGAAAACAAACGTTGGATGTAAAGTACGACGTTTTACATCTTATACTGTATCATGACTGGCAATATTTTATTCATAAGATTATTTCAGACCGACATCCAACGGCGCGGTTAGGTCGGCGCGGAGATAAATTTAGTTAAGCCATAACAAAATTGGATTATTTTGAGTTTGTTTTCGAAGATCATTTATAGATCTCGAGATAATGCCCTTAGAATCTTCATATTATCAATGCTAAGGTAATTTCATATAGTACTTAATGTTCTTCAATGCTAATATTATACGATTAGTTTGTTTGTTTTTCTCTTTATTTCATTAATTAATATAAAAATGATAAAAAAACAACAATGTGCAAAGGCGCGCTTATTTCGGAATCGGTATCTCTTTCAGTCAACCAGTTTTAAATTAAAACTAAAGGCAAATATTAAGTACAATGAATTAAAATGATTGAATTAAAGTAATATGAAATAATAAATTAATATTATAGTGTAAATTATAATAAATATGATAAAATAATAATATAACTAATATAATAATTACAAAAAAAATCATACTTCTAATAAAATTATTATTATTAATTATTAGTATTAAAGTGACTTAATTACAATTTTTTAAATAAAATTTTACAAAATTCTTGAGTGTTAAAAAGACCCATAATTTGGAAGGGAAAGAAAACACTAATTCTTAATAGTTCGTTGCGTTATACATGGAGTTAAAATAAGGATTAAAATGTACTTTACTCAATTTAAAAGTTATAGGTATTTTTTAAATGCATTATCATAGCAATGAAAATTTTAAACACATTTTTCTTAAAACATGATTTTTGAGTTGTGCCGCTATTGCACCTGACAGATATACATTTACAAACAATAAAATGTATGAACCAACTTAACAAGCTTCAGTCTCACGGAAGGAGAATTTCAAATGTTAATAAATGATTTATATATATATACACATTAACAGACATTCATACAACAATCGTTATATTAATATTAATATAATTATAGTATTGAAATGAAAACAAAGCGTGACTAAGCTGTTCAGATAAGCCGCTATTAATATACACTTTTGAAAGTGATTGTATTAGTCAATGAATGTATTAATTAACATATAATGTCTGGTAGTTAATGTTTGATTTGCACTAAATTAATTTCGACTTCATTTATTAATATTTTACCTCTACGTCTTGCGCTCAACACGCCCGTTAAGATCGCTGCCAAAGTTTCAATATGTGAGAATTTCATGTAAAACTGCCGTGTGGTATCCGGCCGATAAATCACCCTCATTTCTTACAAGTGTCGTAAAAAGCGACTAAGGTAGTTACGAGAGTTAAACTAAGTTGACGTCAGGCAGACGGCCGGTTGTAAAATACCTAGCCTAGCACAACACGTTTTAACCAGAAGTTTAAAACGTGTTGTGCCTATCCTACTTAGAGCGGGATAAGGGTAGGAGAATGACGATGAGCATTTCATGTTAACTTAAAAGGTTTAATACATTTAAGCTCATTTAAAAATCTAAAACGTCGCCTAAAATATACTTACATACATTAACGCTGATATTAAAGTAAGTCATGAGGTTTCGGATATTATAGCAAACATTTTGACGTACACCATTTTTTTTTTTTTTATAATGATTTGAACATCTATACTAATACATAAAGGTGAAGAGTTTGTTCGTTTGTTTGATTGATTGATTGCTTGAACGCGCTAATCTCAGGAACTAGTGGAGCGATTGGAAAATTCCTTTGAGTGCAAGATAGTCCATTTATCGAGAAAGGCTTTAGATTATATAACATTACGCTAAGATAAATAGGAGAGGAGCAGCAATAAAAAATATTACGACAACGTCAAAATTTAAAGCTTTCCTTGCGTGCGCTAAGTAAACGGTAAAAGTTATTCAAAAATCATGAATTAAATGTTCCCCTCTAAAAGTTCTAAATAAATGGTCGCGGCAGCATATGTCTAGCTTTTAACGTTAACCAACTTTAACCATTTATGGTTATCAAAAGACTATATTACGGTTTTTATCTTTACACGCGGGCTGAGCCGCTGGCGAATGCTAGTCAAAAAAAAGGTTGTTTTATTTCGACTTAAATACATTTTTTCATTCAGTTTTTTTTCTATATTTTTTATTTGAGTTGACACAAAGCTCACACGACCGGTCATGTTCAATCAAAATCACTAGTTTTTCTACATGCAAATATAAGTGCAACTATTTCTGCCGAGTCACGGCGTTTGTTTATTTTCTGTTTAATCCTGTTATACTAAAATGATAATGAATTGTTGTTCTTCGAAGGCTTTAATGGTTTATTATATGGTATTAGCGATATGACCCGGCTTTTGACGGTATTTATTTTCGAAGTATTTTTTTTTGCGATAACTATTTGTTCATGACTGGCTGAGTAAATTCGACCAGTCTAATTTCTTTACGAGGTGTCGTAAAAGGCGACTTAGGTAAGTTGATCCGCCGTGTGGTATCCGGTTAAGTAAAATTTCTGTCAAAAGTCCGACCTGTCAGGGAAACTTTGGATGTTCCGAAGGGGGTATATCGGACGTCTGGCTTACTGGTCCCCGAGGCGGTCGGTGCATCTGGTGCTCCCGATGCGCCGGTTAGCGGAGGGCGCTGCTCTTTCGACCTTTCCTACCCGGAGGAGGTGTTCTCTGGGATCAGAGCTGTCGGCGGGGATGGGGGCAATGTGTACAACGATACTCTGTCCTTGCCATCGGCAGCGTGGTGGAGCACACAGGTCATTTTAGTCGGTGCGAGTCCGACATAACCGCCGCCTTCCCGTCGGGTGGCGGTACCCATAAGGGGTTTTTTCCTGTATAAAAAAGGAGAATGATGACAATGAAGAATTAAGACTGCAGGCGGCTAACCAATATCATGTTTTTACAAGTTAGAATATTACCCAGCGTATATATGAAACAGGGTGACATGGGAATTTCCGAAATTTCCAAAAAATATCGTCATATTTCAACTACTTTATACATTAACAAAATTATACTAGACCTTACCGCATTAATCACTTTCTATTGTTGAAACGGCATTAAATCCGACAGACAGACCAAGCCGGTTGCTTTTATATACATAAAGTGATAATTGTAATGGATATGAATTTACTAACCGGTCATGTTAATTTAAAAACAGAGCACGTTTTTCTATAAGCAAATGTCAGCGATATTTTTGCTGAGTCATTTTAGTTTAGTAGCTCGTGTAATTTATCTGCTGTAAAATAATTATTTCCGTTGCGAAGGTCTCATGCCTATTACTATCCTACTTCCGGTGTATCCTCTCTCTTAAAAAAAAAGCTGTAATAGACACGTTCAAACCCCAGGCCGTTGAGTATTTAATTCATCATCATTCTCCTGCCCTTATCCCACTCTAGTTGGGTCGGCACAACATGTTATAAACATGTAGTCACATGATTTGGCTTCGTATTTTACGACCGGACACCTGCCTGACGTCAACTTAACTTAGTCTTCTTCTACCAGATCTCAGTATGCAAGAGGGTGGTCTATTCTATTCAGATAAATACCATACGGCGGGTCAACTTACCTTTGTTGCTGTCTTTTTAACTCTGTCGTATACCAAACGGCTTTGAGTATTTAATTCATCATTTATGATTATACGGTTATAAGACCCGTCGTATTGTATGGATCAGAATGTTGGACAATAAAATAGATGGATAAAAGAAGAGTGCATGCAAATGAGATAAGAATATTAAAATGGATGCTCCCGATGGAAAGAGCGACCGCCGAGTTTCTTGCTGGCGACTTCTCGGTAGGAACAGCTTTCCGAACCAGCAGTAGAGAGTTGACGATTCAAAAGCACTTGTGTACAAGTTTTTTTGAATAAAGAATACTTTGAATTTGATCGATGGCTTGATAAGACTAGATAAAATGAAAACGAAACGAAATGAGTATAAATAAAGAGTCGTATCGTGTCCATCCAGGGCCTTATTCATGAGCTCTTTATAACGGCGTTATCGTCACATAACAACCACAGAAGTTATTTCTAACATTTTCAGAACTGGGTCCGACTGTTCTGTTGTCAAGCTATTTATATGGCAGCTGATTTTGTTTATAATTAAAATATGTTAATCGATTCGCCTTATTGTTTTATTCGCTTATGAAGTATATAAATTTGCTTAACAAATTAATTGTTACATCATGTAATTAGATTTTGATTTTAGTTTATGCATTATTTTGTTTAAATTTGTTTTAATCTTCATTAAGGTAAATTATTGAATATTTTCTTTTAGAAAACCTACCCTTTTCATTTTTTTTATTCAACTAACTTTCCGGCCACGCGTTGTTGTGGCTCAGTCTGGTTTCAAATTCCCCTCAAAACAGACCAACAACAGATTTTATTATTTAAAAAAATGCACCGATCGACACAAAACTTTACACCAGCCGCTGTCATTCTAAAGATTTTTTGAAAATTTCATTAAAATCAGTCCAGCCGTTTCTGAGTCTAAAGGCCATACAGAAAAGTTCATCTTTATATAGTAGAAAGATAACAGTGTTATCTTAAGAGCCAACATAACTCTGTAGGTGCGTGGTGGGTTAAGGCTAAATACCGTTATCCTTAAAGGAGCATATTTTTTTATTTAGTTAACAATATAAACAATTTATTAACACTATAAAAACCTCCAGAGGTTTGTACCTAGTGTTACTTTCATCATAAAATATACTACAGTATTAACGCCGTGTGGTATCCGGCTGAATAGAATAGTACCACCCTCTCTTCTTACCGAGGTGTCGTAAAAGGCGACTAAGGTAAGTCGACCCGCCGTGTGGTATCCGGCTGAGTAGATTAGTACCACCCTCATTTCTTACCGAGGTGTCGTAAAAGGCGACTATGGTAAGTTGACCCACCGTGTGGTATCCGGTTTAGTAGAATAGACCACCCTCCTTACCGAGGTGTCGTAAAATACGACTAAGGTAAGTTGACGTCAGGCAGGCGGCCGGTCGTAAAAACGCAGCCAAATCATGTTACAGCATGTTTATAACATGTGCCGACCCCACTTAGAGTGGGATAAGGACAGGAGGATATATATATATACTACAGTATTAACCGGTTGTATGGTTATTTTATTATTTTTTTAAGGAAATAGGCAAGCATTGTTGTTAAATAACTAAACTTATATCAAATGATATGAGTTCAATTATTTCAGCGTTTTAAGGAAATATTCTTTCAATTTAAATTATATATTCTTGGTTGTAATTTTGTAAATAGACGTTTGCCCAGCTGTGCTATATGTGGCATCATGATCATTAAGAGTCTCCTAATGTAATTAATTTACCATTTAGCACGAGGCTGATCATACCAATGTGTTATATAATACGCGACATTTCTCATTATGGTGTTACGTAAGGGTGTTATATGACAAAGCCGTAAGCTGAAGGTTCCCTTAGAGATTATACGGTACATTAGATAATACGTCGATAATACTCCTTACGTATTTTCCTTGTCGAATATTAATTCAGTATATTATATAGAAGCACGCATTATTTTGCGGAATTCCATAACACAGAAGTTACAATAAAATTATTTTGCTGCGTTTGTTAAGAGAATATATTGTTATCGCACACTTTCTACAATAACACTATAAACAAGAATACCACTATTCCCGCTGCGAGATACACCTCCTTGAATGACGAACTAACACTGAATGTTACTGAAACGTTTTATCAATTGGAAGACTCCACCGCAAACAACAACGGCACATTGTTGCCTCCATTATAATCAAAAAGGGCGCGATACTCTTGTTTCATGACTGTGATGTTATTAAAAGCTAAAGTCATTGGCTACAACAATATGTAATGGTAAGTGTATGAAGCAGGCAACAATCACATACCTTCTACATGCAGGACAAGTCGTCACATGTATCACAAAACGCACACCAACATTCCACACAAGCACTACACACACTCGCTACCACAATCACTACGATAGTTTCGCTCCGAAACCGAAACATCATCAGGAGGATAGGCTCCACGACAAAATAGTAATGCATTACGATGCTAAGTGTCCACGACCAAAATCCTAATGCATTATGATTGTTCGTGGACACTTAGCATGACATATATACTCATAACAAACGCGGATTACAGAAAAAATAATTTTATTGTAACGTCTGAAAAATTAAACATCGGTGAAGAAAAGGATCGTGAGACCTATGGGACGCAAACTTTTTATTGTAAAAGGCGAAAGATTTATACGTTTCGATGATAACCAGAGTACGCGTCGTTCTCCGATCAACCCACGAAACACATCATCACCTCAGGATCAAGCCATTGCTCCAGAACAAAAATACAAAATACAAAAATATTTATTTCTTTTCAATATTTCATTACAAAAAAATACAGATTGAGACCTTCTAGTAACTATTAGAAATTACTTGTGTCAGAAGGTCTCGCTCTTCCATAACAAAGGTAAGTTATTGAATTGTTAAAAAGGTAAGTAATTATTAAGTTATTTAAAACGTAGACCAATAGGCCTATATAACATTCAGGCTAATGTCCTGAGAGGAATGTACCGGCCTAATTTTTTAACGTATTTTTGACGAAAACTTGCAGAACTGCCGCCGTCATACGAATATCTTTTTTACATTGACTTGCGGTGAACAAGAATAATTTAGGAACATTTCGGCTGAAATGGAAAATTCAAAGAGATTTCGATGAATAAACTCAAAATGAACTTCGTGAACTCAAACACCGACACTTTGATTTTCTTGAAAGTTGTATTTTCCCAAAAAAAATGGATTATTCAAACTCCAAAAAAATAATTAAGTCTTAATCAAATTTCCTTTGTTTTTTTTGTGATCGTTGATTTATTTTTTAACTTCTCTGCACTAGGGAACGTTGGTATATTATACAGAATATAGTGTTCTGTGTATGAAATCCGGTGATACAGGTTTCCGGGTTTTTAAAACCAGTTTGACAACCTTCTCATCTTCCAACCAGCATCATAGTATAAGAATCTCGAATGTACTTGCCATTTTTTATCACGTAGGGAAACAGGAAATACCGAGTACATCCGAATGATTTATATAAGACTAGCTTTTAGCCGCAACTTCGTTCGCGTCGACTTGTCGCGTGATATGTCGATAATAGATGGCGCTTTTCCATGTCATCCTATTTCTGAACAATTAACAGGATTTCTATAGCATGTATGTTACCCCGGTGTATAAGGCATAATTGTTGCAAAGTTCATCGATATTGGTTCAGCGGATTCGCCGTGAAAGAGTACGCACAAACTTTCATATTTATAATACTAGCTTTTACTCGCGACTTTGTTCGTGGACTGTTGTCCTGTGATAGGTCGATAATAGATAACGCTTTTCAATGTCATCCTATTCCTCAAACATACCCCCATATTCATAAACTTTCGCATTTATAATATTACTATTAAACCACTGATAAGCTATATTAACCAAACGCTGACACCGTCATCTTTACAGGGTTTGAACCGTCAAACCATGTTTGTTGTGCTGTGTTTTTCTTTTAAGTCTTATCTTCCTAATTGATTTTTGTAATTACTACACGAGTATCTGAAGAGTTTCAGGTATATAAAAATTCACATTGGAGTAGTTTAGTTTATCCAAGCTCCAAACTGTATCTCCAAAAATAGAGAGAAGGCTGATGTCCAGCCGCTGGAAAGTAATAGACCGTTACTTTTGTTTAAACCGTAGTTAAGCGTGGTTTAAGCTAACATAGCATTATGACTTCCTACGTCGTATTTTTATCTCAATGCAAATATAGTTAGTACTGTTGATAACCCCGAAATATGTTCATGTATTTTTGTGAGCTGAACAAATGACGTGGATGATTGATTATATGTATACAAACTAATATGCCGAGGACAACAGGTTTGGATTCGATAAGGTCGAATTATGTACTCTTTATATATATATTTTTTTTTATATATATTTGGGACACTTACACACACGGTCGTCCGACCCCAAAGTAAGTAACTTAATACTTGTGTTATGGGTGGCAGACAACTGGTGAATATATTATACTTATATATTTTTTAAATACATACTTAGATGCAAATATACACCCAGGCTCAAAGACCAACAAATTCATTTATTTAAAATGTTGGTCCTCGGCGGGAATCGAACCCGCGACACGCGGAGCTGAAGGCAGGGTCTACCCACTGCTCCAACGGGTCAGTCGAAGTCTTTGAAATTGCGTCCGATACTAGATTACTTTATATCTGTGTTCTTGTTATCAGTCTAACATTGAAGGGTTATCATCATGATTCTGATGCCCTTATCCCACTCTAAGTGGGGTCGGCACAAAACGTTATAATCATGTTGTTAGGTGAAGTGGCTAGTTTTAAAGACCGGTCACCTACCTGACGTCAACTTATCTTAGTTGTATTTTACGACACCTCGGTAAGGAAGAGGGTGTTCTATTCTACTCAGCCGAATACTACACGTCGGGTCGATTTACCTTAGCCGCTTTTTACGAATCCTCGGTTAGAAATGAGGATGGTCTATTCTATTAAGCCGGATACCCCACGGCGGATCGACTTACTTTAGTCGCTTTTTACGACACCTCGGTAAGAAATAAGGGTGGTATTCAGCCGGATATGTGTAACCTACTAATCTGTATTGAAGCATCGTGATAGGTCCTAGCTCCAAATCCTTCTCTTTAAAAACTGAGAGCGGAGGGCTATGCCCAGCCTTGGGATAGTAAAAGCCTGTTCACAATTTTCAGATACCAAGTGCTTGGCGTCGACTAAATGGTGCTTATAAAACCCATTACCCAATTACCTGCAGGACCCATTGAATTGAGTTCAATTCGAGTGTGAGAGAGTGTGTAGGGGCGTTAAGTGATATAGAAATGCTTGTTCCCGTTTGCAGCGGTGAAATACCAGTACCCAATAACAGGGGCTAGTAATTTTTGCAATTATTTGATTGTTATTGCTTTATTTATCAAACTACTCGCGATTTGTTTCGCGTCAACTTAACCGTTTAAGTACTCTCGATGATAGAAAATGTTTTTTTGTTTTAATGTGTTAATATCAATTTAAACATAAAAAACACAAGAGATTAATATAAAAAAAACAACAATATGGCTCAAATATTACAACTCTGAAATTAGAATAAAATCTGTCCTTGGTAACTGGACCCTTAGGGTCAAAATACCTCAAAGGAGCCTGTTACATACATTGGTGGGAACAGAGCGATCGCTGGCAGCCATAGCCTCCTTCTGCTCTGCGGAGGGAAGCGACGGAGCGGTTCCAAGAATTCTTATTCTGGATCCAATCTGCTGCTGGTGAGTCCAGGTTTCAGCAACTTGCCCAAGCGTATCGTCTGCCGCCTTAACTGGGGACCTTCAGGCGTTCCGAACGGGTATATCGGACGCCTGGCTTACAGGCTCCCGAGACGGTCAATGCATCTGGTGCTCCCAATGCATATCGGTTAGCGGAGGGGGACTTCTTTTTTTAGATGTCCCTACCCGGAGGTGACTTTAGGATCAGACCGGCTGTTGACGGGTATGGGGCAATGTGTACAACGATACCCTGTCCTTGCCATCGGCAGCGTGGTGGAGCACACAGGTCGTTTTAGTCGCTGCGAGTCCGACATACCGCCGCCTGTCCCCGTCTGGCGGCGTTACCCATAAGGGGTATTTTCTTATTTAAAATTACCCATAAGGAGTTTTTTGCTGTATAAAAAAAGCCTGTTACATACATACATGCGAAACTAAAACAAAGTAAAAAACCCGCACAGCTATAAGCCATTGTGTTCAATATAAATTTCTCATGTCATGTTACAAGCAATGTTTTAATTTATCATGTTAGAAGAGTACCTATCGCGTCATCGGAGATAATTGTGCAGTCTAGATGGAAACGTGCCAACCTGGAATCTACAGCAATTATATATGACCCGTTAAGTGGTTTTTACACTGTATTAAGCAGTTAGATTTTTTATATAGCTATTAAACGTACGTGAAAAGGTTATTTACAGAAGTAGGTTACCTGGCGGAATTACACACTTAATAGAATTAGGCGTTACTTTGCGGGGGTCCACTAATGTAAGTTGTGGATATTCTTATTTATATTTTTATCCTCCATTTTTATTTCACGTTTTAGCATATTAATATTTTGCTTACTCTGTTAATTTGAATAATCTATTCATAATTATTGTAATCTAGTCATGGCCTATTGTATTGTTTGAAATTTCCATAATATGTATTATCTGTAACGCTGTTGATTACAAAATAAATAAAATTGAAAAATATACAGTCGAGAGCAAAACTGAGTCAATGTGCTGATTTTGACTATTATATCGAATATATTTATTATTACCAAACTTATTTTGAATTCTGCATATTTTTAGGAAAAACTACAACTTATCAAGTACACGATCCGCATCAGAAATTTTAGGTATTTATAGTTTTAAGCTATGAAATAATTTCCCTCGACTGACTCACTTTTGCACCACTGGTAAAACACACCCAATTCAAGACTTTAATATTTCGTCCAAAGACCTTTCGCTTTTTTCAAGGCAATTAATCTGTTCTCAGC
Organism: Morpho helenor; assembly: GCA_029227775.1. Lineage (NCBI taxonomy): Eukaryota > Metazoa > Arthropoda > Insecta > Lepidoptera > Nymphalidae > Morpho > Morpho helenor. Next base: position 12,253,469 of record JARGCU010000006.1, read on the forward strand.
ACTTTTGACAAGTTTTTGGCAATAGTCAGGTGAAATTTTGTACCACTGTTCTTGAACCCGATCCCATAAGTCGTTGATGTTCGATGGAGGCGCTTCATATTCATTGAGAAGTTTACTTTTAAGGTGTGACCACAAATTTTCAATGGGGTTAAGATCCGGACTTTGAGATGGCCATGGCAAGACTTTAAATTTTTGCTTATCGAGCCAACCTTTCGCTATTTTCGACGTGTGCTTAGGATCGTTGTCGTGTTGGAATATTACTTCATTTTCAGGGTATGGCATATTTTCAACAGCTTCGGACAGATATGTTCGCAGAATTCTGCAGTACATCTGTCCATTCATATTCCCTTCAATTTTATAAATTGGCCCAACGCCGTAAGCCGTTATGCAACCCCACAATTTAATATTACCACCACCATGTTTTACCGTTTGTATAAAATCTTTTCCTTGCAATGACTCCCCCTTTCTTTTCCAATTCCATCGTCGACCGTCTGTGCTGTATCTATTAATTTTAGTCTCATCTGACCATATGACTTTCATCCAATCATCTTCAGTCCAGTTTAAGTGGTTTTTCATAAATTCTTTTCTTGCTTTCACATTTTTTCTACTAAGAAGCGGTTTTTTTTTCTTCTCAACAGCACGAAAATTTGCATTATGTAAAGCGCGACGAACAGTCCACTTGCTCACAGACGTACCAATATCGTGCTTCAAAATTTTTGTTGCTTCAGAAGCTGAAGATGCTTGACCAGATGATAAATAGAGGACCACTTTTCTCACATCTCTCGCGGATAACTTTTTCGGTCGACCACCGACATTATTCTGTACAGAGAACTTATATTTTTTTTTAATTCTTTGAACTGTTGATTGACTAATATTCAACTTTTCAGCGATAAATCTTGTGGATTTTTTCATTTCAAATAAGTTTTTGATCGATTTTATAATATTCGCTGAAATCGCTTTCATGATTCTATTAGAAACACTTACGAATAACAAAAGCTTCAACGGTTTACGATGGGCAGCAATACGACTTTAGCTAAAGTCTTAGAAGAAGACAAAGCGATAATGTTTGTTTACATTAACTCCAAGTAATATGAAAATGCCAATATACTGACCTACAGAGTACTGCCACTACCTATGTTTTCAACGCGGTGCAAAAGTGAGTCAAACGGTGGAAATTATTTCATAGCTTAAAACTATAAATACCTAAAATTTCTGATGCGGATCGTGTACTTGATAAGTTGTAGTTTTACCTAAAAATATGCAGAATTCAAAATGAGTTTGGTAATAATTAATATATTCGATATAATAGTGAAAATCAGTACATTGACTCAGTTTTGCTCTCGACTGTATATATTAGTAAGCTTCATTTCTAGTAAATTTTCGTCAATCTTGGACTAGCAGATTAGACGAGAAAGCGGAACAGGTAATCGGACAGACTTTTATATTATATTAGTATGGATCATAGTAGTACAAAGTTAGCACATCGTTGTTGCATCTAATGTTTTAGCAATGAGCAATTCACAAAAAGCGAGAGTTGTATTACGCAGCGCCATTACGTATGGAGCTACCAAACGAATGTCGATGTACGAATCTCGCACGCTGGCACACTAAAGAGCTGGTTGCATCTTATTGTTCCAATAATGGACAAACTTCATCACACATTGGACGATAGCAGTGTGCGAAGTGATTATACCGGACGCCTTCCAATTATTTAATGATTGATGGCTATATCATTTTCGTGCCCTTATACTATTCAAAGTGTGATTAGCACATGTTATAAAGATTTTGTAACATGATTTGGCTAGGTTTTTTTTACAAATGGCCATCTGGTTGATGTCAACTTTAACTTAGTCACCTTTAACGACACCTCGGTAAGAAATGAGGGTGGTCTATTCTACTCAGCCGAATCCACACGGCGTATCGATTAACCTTAGTCGCCTTTTACGACATCTCTGTATGAAATTAGGGGGTCCTACTCTACTCAGCTGAGGTCGATTTCGAGCCCATTTTCGGCCCTTAATCATGAGCTCTTAAAGGGGTGTTTACGCATCGGGAACTGCTCGTGGTTAACTGGTTATTATTTTGCCCTCAATTGTGAAATATTTATATTATATCTTCCTATTCCCTGAGGAAAGTCAGTATTTTTTATATTTGTTCCAATTGTCATCAATATTCCCTCCACAGTATTAGTCTGTGTAAACAGATTAGTAGTTCTGTGTGTAATTCTTAACAAGGATTTGCAATTTCATACTTCGGCCAGGTATATGAGTGCTTAAAGGAACAGTTTCTATTTATCTCACTGCTGGACACAGGCCTCTTCTTTTCCATTTCTTGGAAAGAAGGGTAAGTGGAGGTAAGCCAACACGTTGCTACATTGAGAATTGGTTGGTTACATATATCCTCAGGATTCTCTAGAGATATGCAGGTTTCCCCAGGATGATTTTCTTTACCGAAAAAACGTGTGATACATATTAATAGGACACATACACAAATACTACAATTCCCGCTGTGAGATACACTTCTTTTAAATAACCAACACAATGAATGAAACTGAATCGTTTTATCAATACGAAGATTCCATCGGATACAACAACGACACAGTGCTGCCTCCATTTTAATCAAAAAGGGTTCGATACTCTTGTTTCATGACTGTGTTGCTGTAAATTACAAAGCGGAAGTCATTGGCGACAACAAGCGTCAGCTATGAATGTTTAAAACGTTCCTATTTTGAAATCGACCAGCATAATGTGAATTAAATCAACTTAGAAGTCTTTATTTTTCTATCATCATAATTGGTTTGGACTTTCAAATTGTACATGATCGATCTTTGATTATAGCTCTGGAACTATGTATCATGTATGTATGTGGTAAAATTATGATTGCTGATGAAACCAAAGCGATCATATCTCCAACATTATATCCTAAACGGTACTGTCGTAATCAGCAAGCGAACGGCGCGAGAGTACGCGAAAGTCGACCGCCGTAACTAGGCCACTGGGTAAAGAGAATTCGCCCCCAAAGTCAGCCGGTGCCAATTATCTAGTTCAAATCGGCTACACGTTTGATCGACTTTCGAAACATCTCTACAATATCAATGATATTGTATTGTATTGTTTTTGCCCCTAACAGTTTTGCTCTGTTTAAGACTGTTTTTTGGTGTTTCGACATTGTCACTTATGCTTTAAAAAGAATTGCGAAATTATAAGTAACCTAGTTCATCGTGTTGCAAGTGCCGTTATACAAACTTTTTAAATGCAACATGATATTTGTAGTGTATGCGGGTTGGGATGTGTAACTTACCTTGTATATTTATATACAAGACACATTATTATATGTAATACATACATGAACATACTCACACTAATACTTATGTACCAAGAAACATACACGGTCTCATGATGCACCACGTTAGTAACACGAGAGCCCTTGGTGAGAGAGGACGTGAAGTGACATGTGGTTACTCGTTAGTGCATGTTTGAGCCTGTGCTATATTCATACAATATAAGTTTATATGCACTACAATGTTCATGACTTCATTTCGAACGACAATGTGTTTGGAACCCATAGAGTTATTAATACTAGATTAGGGGAGCCATAGGCCTGTAAGTTATAGTAACCATAAACGATGAGATACGCTGTGATAGCCCAGCGTTGAGCCGGTACGACTCTTAAGGGGATCATTGGTACAATCTTCGGGTCAGCACCAATATGTTTTTATGTTATTACTTATGTATTAATTGATAATTGCAATTTATCACACGCTTTCCGGTAAAGGAAAATATCGTGAGGAAACCTGTATCTCTAGAGAATTCTAGGGATATGTGTAAATGTACCAATGTTGTACAATCCGCATAGGAGCAGCATTGTAAGCCTTAGCTCCAATTTTTCCAAAGGAACCCAACGCTATTGATTCTTCCTAATACTCGTATATATGTTTGATAGTGTAAATCAGTGTTAGTATAATGTATATGACAATTTTACAGTCCGAACGATAGTGTATTACAGCATAATTACTTAATTAATTAGAAAAAACCGCTAATGTTCCATTGTATGGTAATTAACTTAATTCGCGAACGTGCATACCATTCAGTTACATGTTTAGATGTACAAGGTGATAGTCGAAACTAAATATTCACTGGCTATTATTGGCAATTATAAAAAGAAAACTCCAGGTGTGTTACAATCCCCAAGCCGTGGTCCGGCCTCACAGGGGGCACCCTTAGGACGAAGTTCCCCGACGCTAGTAGCGCTTCTGCGCTCTACTCTCCGCATTTCGCAACATCGACGATGCTTCTACGTTCGCCCGTCCCGCCCGGTGACGCTGTAAAAGCCGTTAGAGCTTATAGTCAATTCGAAAAAATTACAATCCCCCTGCTGATTATGGCCGTCCTCTTTCCTTGACGAGAAGAAATGGACCTAAAATCTATCTCGCGGCTTCATTGACGAGTCCAATTCAAATTCAAAATATTCTTATTCAACTAAACCTATAAACAAGTGCTTACGAATTGTTTACTATACTTGACAGTTTACATGTATCCTTCCCTGGTTTTCTTGAGGTAAGCCGATTTCATCACAAATTTTATTTTTAAGAGCACAAATAAACCCATCTTTCTTTGTAGAAAATTCCAAGATGACTCACTGGGTTTGAATTCATGAACCGCTTGTTATGATAACACGTTATAACGGCCAACTTATCTCGTCTTTGTCTCTTTATTAATTTCTAATTAAGGGAGTTAATTTTTATCTGCTTTGTTTAACTGGCCACCTAATATATACAAACGTTTGTGTGTATGTCCTTTATAGACTCTGGAAATAGAATATTTGACCTTTCCTTTATAGAAAGGGTTGGGCCGAATTTAATAAATTTTTCAGAAAATCTTTAGAATGACCCGGATAGCCGGATAGTTTTCATTTTTTTTTTATTTATTGAGTTATGTTTCGAGGGGAATTCGAAACCAGACTGAGCTACAGCAATTTGTCTATAAATATATTAACACAATTCGCGGCTTTAAAATTCTGATGTATAACAGCATTTTATATGAGAAAAAAACTATTTTATAATCAAGGTTCTCTTTCATTTACAATTCAACATAACTTCGTAACTGTACTAATTATGGGATTAAAATAAAAATAAATAAAGTCTATTCCATGAGAACAAACAGTGAAGAAGATTTTTTTTAGGAGACGCTAGATTCAAGCGGTACTAGGTTTTGTGACGTGGATATGCCCTTAAAAAAAGTTTATTTCCAACAGCGGAGAAAGGTACATTGTTTCAAAATGGTACCTCGGTTGAGAACGGTCTCTTGGTTGAGAAATATCCCTCGGTTGTAAGTGAGTAAGTAAGTAACGGCCTGTTACCATCCCACTGCTGGGCATAGGCCTCCTCTCTCCGTTTTTGGAGAGAAGGATTGGAGCTTAGACCTTCCACGCTGCTCCAATGCGGATTGGTAGGTTTCACATATCTCTAGAGATATGCAGGTTTCCTCACGATGTTTTCCTTCACCGAAAAGCGTGTGATAAATGCAATTATCAATTAGATCTATAAGTTTTTAATAGAAAACTCATTTGTGTCTGTCCGGGTTTGAACCCATGATCGTCTCTAAAGATTCACGATCGCACCGCTGGGCTATCAGCTCGCTCCCTCTGTTGACAGAGGTGCAATTGACGTTGAAGGGTATAAATGGTTGAGAACGGTGCAATTGGTTGAGACATGTGCAATTGGTTGAGAAAGGTGCAATTGGTTGAGAAAGGTGCAATTTGTTGAAATAGGTGCAATTGAGTGAAAAAGGCGCGATTGGTTGAGAGAGGTCCTTCTGCTAAGAAGAAGATGTCTTTACACGCCTACCTTACTGGTACAGCCTTAGATGAAACCCGATTGCCTAGAGGGTACTTATTCTATCTATTTTAAGTAAGTCTATACGGAAAACATTAAACCTTTCCGTACGTGTTAGAAATGAGGAAGCGCAAGGCTTAGATATTATTCGTACATTAATCATTCACAGCCGTGTGGTATCCGGCTAGTATTTCTAGTAGTATTTCTTACTGAGGTTTCGTAAAAGACGGCTAAGCTAAGTTGACGACAGGCAGACGGCCGGTCTTAATATTCGTAGCCAATTATGTCAAAACATGCTATGCCGACTCCACATAGAGTGTAAGGGCGGGAGAATTTCATTTTTTGAAATTCAGAATTTGTCGGAAAAGTCACATCCTCAGAAATATAATTGTTATTTTATTGTACCTACCCGCTCTAAATTAGTGCGACTTTTTTTGTATGGATTTATAACCTAAATATATTTTTTATAAAATCATTTTTCCCGACACCGTACATACTAACAAAATATTTAAAAACAATGAAATTCTCCTGCCATTATCCCACTCTAAGTGGGATCGGCACAACATGTTATAAACATGCTGTAAAATGATTTGGCTGCGTTTTACGCCTGCCTGACGTCAACTTACCGTAGTAGTATTTTACGACACCTCGGTAAGAACGAGGGTGGTCTATTGTACTAAACCGGATACCACACGGTGGGTCAACTTACCTCAGTCGCCTTCTATGTCACCTCGGTAAGGAATGAGGGTGGTCTATTCTACTCAGCCGGATACCACACGGCGGGTCGATTTACCTAAGAACGAGGGACCACCCTCGTAAGAACGAGGGTGGTCTATTGTACTAAACAGGATACCACACGGTGGTTCAACTTACCTTAGTCGCCTTTTACGACACCTCGGTAAGAAATGAGGGTGGTCTATTCTACTCAGCCGGATACCACACGGCGGGTTGACTTACCTTAGTCGCCTTTTACGACAACTCGGTAAGAAATGAGGGTGGTACGGCTAATATAACCCAAATATATATATTTTATTATTTCTTATCATTGATATATTTTTTATAAAATCATCATTATCCTCCTGCTTTTATCCCACTCTAAGTGGGGTCTTAGTCGTATTTTACGACACCTCGGTAAGAAAGAGGGTGGTCTATTCTACTCAACCGGATACCAAAATATTTTTATGAATGATTTTATTTTGTTTTTAAAAGAACATGCGCTCGCAGAATGCTCTTTTGACATTTGCTTGTCATAATTCCTAATTAGTCTGCAAGATACCAAACACAATACCTGCTTTACATTTTATAACAAACTTTTAAATTAAAAAACCATTAACAATAGTCAATTGGCTGCTACAAACGAAGGCCATAGAGAAACGGAGTATTGCCATAGTTAATTTCCGTAATGTATTATGTTGCCATATTTAAAAACATAATTAGCCTTGTAATATTTTATATCGTTCATATAAAGCAACCTGCATTGTATATCTTATTATGTTATATGTTTTGCCGTGCTAGGTTGAATAGACTATCCTCATTTCTTACCAAGTTGTCGTAAAAGGTGACTAATGTAAGTCGAAACCGCCGTGTGGTCGTGAAATATCTAGTCAACTCAAGTTACAAAATGTTTATAACGTGTTGTGCCAACCCCACTTAGAGTGGGATAAGGGTAGGAGGATGATGATTGTTATAACTATTATATTGTAAATACGTGTTGAAAATTCATGATTACATGGGAATTTAACTAGGTTTGATAGGTTAGTATGTACTTGATATAATGATATATCAAGTACATACTAATATAGATAGACATTCGATTAATAACTAAGCCATCGTAAGATAATATACATTCAGACCTGCCAAAATGCTTGCTATTTTTCTTGTCACATATAAACTGAAGATGGCAGATAGAATTAGCCATTGGAATGAGCTATTACACTTTTTTTAACCTTCAAACTGAAACGTGTCTTTGTGTAATTTTTTTAGCACAATGTAATGTGCATCTTCTCTGATCTAACATCTATTCGACTCATCATTCATGGCATATCCCACGCTTAGTATTAAAGTGACCTAATTCAAAATTAGGCTTAATTTAATTACATACTTTGTAATCCTTATTTCAATGCCATCTATGAAATCATGCTTCGGACTATTAAAAAACCTAGTGTTTTGTTGGTCTCAATATCAGTTGAGTCTCAATATGAGAACTCACACTCACAGAACGATATCCAGAGCCGGATTTTCTAATAGACTAAGTAAGTAAATTAAGGGGGGGGGGGGGGGTCAATGTTATGCTAATTTAGCCGTATTGGTTAAAAGTCACTCTGTGTTCTAGAGATTTCGATAAAATAAATACGTTATCTTCAATTGGATTGTTCAACATTACAAAACGATTATCGTTAACGAAATATTGTTACGCCTGCCACAATCTTTGTAGCTAAAATGCGTTTAATGGTTTTTGATTATATATAAGTTGTAGGCTTTAGTAGTGGAATAATTTTATTATTAAACTAACTGTGCCCGCTGCTTCTTTTATGTGGTATTCAGTGTTTCCTGAAGTTTATTTATCTTAACCTTCCTTCTTCAAAAACCATACGAAAATCTGTTCAGTCGATTTTGAGAAAATCGTTTACGTAAAGACAAACAGTTTTTCTGTACTTTATTGTATAATATACTTGCTACGTCTGCGGCTTCGCCGGCGTGGAAATCAGTGTATTTAATAGAAATTTTGGACATAAAATTAGTTATTGTGTGTTAATTATAAGATATAGAGACATGCTGTTGCGAACATTTTTGCTTAATTTTTGTAAATCTACAATTAACTACTACATTACTTTCGTGTATCTTTGTTGGTTTATTTTGTTGGTATAAAGCTACCAGCAGACATTTTTTTTTACAACTACGCAACCTCTTCAATACAATTTACATAGAACCGTAATGTAAAAGCGCCGCGTCGCGGGTAAAAGCTTGTTTACCATATATGTATGATTAGAACAGAGTAGTGATCTCCATACTAGGTCTAGCATATATATAATGTAATCATAAACATCTTACTTACCACGATTAGGTTATGGCAAAGAAACTTTTCCGGTTCGCGAGAACAATGTAATCTAACGTAAATAATAAAGACGATTGTTAATATTTATTACTTTTGTTTTATGGTTACAAGTGAATGATTTATGAGTCAATTGTTTTAGAAGGTGGCAATTATATCTCTTAAACATTGCAATACATCATGGTACGAGAAATATATTACGGGGTTATGTTGTTTTGTCAGTTAAGTTTAGAATTGATGATAGAACGAGTGCTACCACCAGTCTCCAACTCTTAGATAGATGATTCAAAGCTATACCACCAGTCTTCTAGTAGATATATAATGTATGTACATTATTTAAAATAAAAAAAATCAAAAATTGTTATCTTCAGAAGATATCATAGTTATGCTTGCAGAACTATCTTGTGGCAAATTTCGTTAAGAATTACGTGTAAAACTTCCGCGTAGTCCCTCTTTATCGTAGACCCTTGAAAGCCTTGTAAGGGCAGAAAAGCGTAATGAGATAAATACAAATCTATATAAATCCTTGTATGTTGTAGGATTGTTACGTCATTGACAGAACCTAATATGGATGAAAAGTGATAAAGTAGTGTTAGTAAAGAATAATTGGAAAGATTTTATTGATTTTCTTCCCTATTCTGCACGCGTCACACACTTCAAGGATCTACAGTAAATGGTGATTCTAGAAAGTTGAACGCAATCTGCATCATATTGATACTTTTGTAATGATACCTAAGAAAAGCTTTTAATTAATTTATTAATTTTGTTTACGTCGTAACAAATCATGCGGCAGGCGGCTGGTCGTAAAATCATGTGACAGCATGTTTATAACATGTTGTGCTGACCCCACTTAGAGTGGGATAAGGGTAGGAGTAAGATGATGATGATTTGTTTACGTCGTAAATTGAATTTATAATTCATACTATTTACAATTATTACTCATATTGACTGGCCCGTTGGCGCATTGGGTAGTGACCCTGCATTCAGCTCCACGGGTCGCGGGTTCGATTCCCGCCGAGGGCCAACATTTTCTAAAAAAAATTTAATTGGTCTTTGAGTCTGGGTGTATATTTGTATTGAAGTATGTATTTAAAAAATATATAAGTATACTAGCGGCCTACCCTGCTTCGCACGGGTATAAAATATATAGCCTATGTCACTCAGTGAAAAAAATTATAAAAATCGATCCAGTAGTTTTAATTTATTCATTACTGCCCGTGGCCCGCACGCGTTAAATTTGAAGAAAAACAATTCCCCTCTCCCTATACCAAGAAGATTTCCTGCTATATCTAACATCAAAGTAATTATTAATTATAAAGAAAAAAAAGTAATTATTTACGATATCACATTAGAAACATTACAGTATTTCTCTACTCCATATTGAATATTATTATACATTCCTCTTGAATCACTCTATCTATTAAAAAAACCGCATCAAAATCTGTTGCGTAGTTTTAAAGATTTAAGCAGTCATAGGGATATAGGGACAAACAAAGAATGTGACTTTGTTTTATACTATGTAGTGGTAATCCCTATAGCATATTTCAGTATTCACGCGCGATGGCTTATTATTAGCGTATTTCATGTATAACTTTGGTGTTTCTATACCGATTTCAATGATTCTTTTTTTATACAATGGTTAATACTATTCACTTTTTTATTTAGGGATGACTGAGAGTGATATAAACGTAGGAGTAGACAAATATAACCAGAAAACTTCGAACTGCTAAGCTATCGGAAGTTACACGTCTTATTGTGAGTCAACCATAAAAGATAGACATATGCTGTCGTGGAATATTTTTTATATAATTTTAAGGAAAACATTTCCGTCATACATGATTGCTGTGTACCTTTAACCATCAAGGTTGCACACGCGACGTAAGCTTAAAAAATGGAGTAACTTCTCCCGTTTTCCCGACATTTCCCTTCACTGCTCTGCTCCTATTGATTGTAGCGTGATGAAAAGTATACTATAACCAGCTCAGGAGTATGAAAAAAAATTGTACCGAGTTTCGTTAAAATCCGTCGAGTAGTTTTTGTTTCTATAACGGTTATACAGACAGACAGACAGACAGACAGACAGACAGACAGACAGACAGACAGACAAAATTTTTACTGATTGCATTTTTGGCATCAGTATCGATCCCTAATCACCCCCTGATAGTTATTTTGGAAATATATTCCAGTTACAGAATTGACCTCTCTACAGATTTATTATAAGTATAGATATAGTACCTGGGTGACCGAGCCTTGCTCGGTAATTTTTAAAATAATGTAAAAAAAAAGAAATAAAAAAAAAAATTGAAAAGAAAAATGAAAAAATAATAGGGCAGGTGGGGCTCGATCCTAGGTATTTTCAACTCTCTAGACCGCCCGTTCCCGAAATGAACTACCATGACTTTACGTTTGATAGCGAAAAATTGTGATTGTATTCAACAAATTTCAAAAAAAATTTAGAGCCCGAAAACAAGGATAAAATGATTTTTTTTTCAAATAAAACTTATCTAGATCGATTTTTAGGAAGGAATATATATATATATATATATATATATATATATATATATATATATATATATATATATATATTTATATATATATATATATATATATATATATATATATATACTAGCGGCCTGCCCCTGCTTCGCAATGGTATAAAATATATATCCCATGTCAGTCAGTGTAAAAAAGTGATTTAAATCGATCGAGTAGTTTTGATTTATTCATTACTGCCCGCACGCGTTAAATTTGGAGAAAAACAATTTCCTTTCCCTATACCAAGAAGATTTCCTACTATCTTTGGAATATCTAAATTCAAATACTACATATTTACTTATTTATTTTTACATTTTTCCCTATGAATTTTATTTTTACAATTAATTACAGAATGTCTTTAAACAAACTCTTGAAAGAGGGACATAGCTGCTAAAGTCGAAGTGTTATAGGGCGAAGCGCGGCGTCCTCACGGCATTTTAAATCTGTAATATCTCCGAAAATGTTCACCTAAATTACATACTGTAAACGGCCATATTGATCTATATTAAATCAACTATTTATTTAAGGTACTTAATTGGATAAGGATTAATGCTGTATTGTATAAAAATTGCTTTGAACATAAGGCATTATTTTTCGTAAAAAGTAAATGACAAAAAATGCTATAGTGGGTTATCCATAAGAGATAAACATATACCATCGCGGACTTTTCTGTAGACCTTTTCAAGATGTGCAAATACTTAGTACATTATTTTAATAAATCTCGTAGGGTTTAGCCTGCGTTTGCAATGTAAGCGGAAAAAAATGTAATTATTTACAGAAACCTCAAAATTTATAGTATTTTTCTACTCCATATTGAATGTTATTATACGTACAAACCTTCCTTTGGAATCACTCTATCTACTAAAAAAACCGCATCAAAATCTGTTGCGTAGTTTTAAAGTTTTATGCGTACATAGGGATATAGGGACTTTGTTTTATAATATGTAGTGATATTCACCAGTTGTCTGTCACCCATAACACAAGTATTAAGTTACTTACTTTGGGAACGGACGACCGTGTGTGTAAGTGTCCCATATATATATTTATTTATTTATATTACTTTAGAATAGACCACCTCATTTCTTAACGAGGTGTTGTAAAGGGCGAATAAGTTCAGTTGATCCAACGTGTGGAATCCGGTTGAGTAGAATAGACCATACTATTTCCAACCGAGGTTTCGTAAAATACTACTAAGGTAAGTTGACGTCAGGCAGGCGGCCGCTCGTAAAATCCGCAGCCAAATCATGTGACAGCATGTTTATAACATATTGTGCTGACACCACTTAGAGTGGGATAAGGGCAGGAGAATGATGATTCTTTCAAACACTTTATGTAAATTTTTAAGGTAAATTGTTTAAAAAATTTTTCGTACATGCCGGACACCATAAGTTGTACGCGTTAAATTATTTTTTGTGTCTGTTTTTATTATACGTAAGTTTTTTATGTAGTAATTACTGGATGTCCCAATAAATAAATATACAAGCATAACATATAGGATAAAAATCTTGTTTTTCTTTCGGAAAGGGAAAAAATACATGTTGAAGGGTATTTTAAAATTTATATCGACGCGAAGGAAGTTGTGTGTATAGCTTGTTTATAATATTGGACGACAGCAAGAATGCTTTATAAAATTTCTAGGATTGAAAATGTCGTAAGCAATTTCGGTGCGTGCATACAGTGTGCGTGTTCGACGGCAAACGCGTGAAGGTATTTGGTTTTGTATGCAATAACAGATGATTTATTGGTTTAATATAGCACTAGCTATGCTATCGTCTTTGCCCGCGTGGAAATCAGTCTATTTAATTGAAGCTTTGAACGTAAAAGTAGTTATTGTGATATAATCATATAACCATAAGAGATAGAGACATGCTGTCGCGGACTTTTTTGTAATATTTGTGTAGACCTACAATTCTTTAGTGCATTGCTTTAGTGCAGGGCTTCTTAAACTTTTGTCATTCACGACCCCATTTATGATTGCGAGTTTCTTGACGAACCCATACAAATATAAAACAAAAATAAATTATTATTATTTGATGATTTATCTATTAGGTAACAATATACATATGAAAATAAATAGTTTTAGAATTCGTTTGGAAACCTATAAAAATTTCAATATCCCATGTATTTCGCCAACTCTAGTGGTGTTATAAAATGGTATATCTAAATATTTGACATTAAAATCTCTCGCGACCGCAGAATTTTGCTACACGACCCCATTTGGGGTCGCGACCCATAGTTTAAGAATCCCTGCTTTAGTGTATTTCTGTTGGTTTACGCGGCGCAGACGAATAAAGCTCTCAAAAGTTTTTTACAAACGCGCGACCTCTCAACACAATTTACATAAATACGTAACGTAACCTAGATCTTCCGGAAGAATCGCACAGACTTTCAAAAAAATCATACATAAATCCCCTCAGTAGATTTTGAGAAAATCGATCACATATAGACAAACAGCTTTTTTGGGGACTTTGTTTTATAATAAGTATAGATTAAATAATTTATTAGGTATCATACATGTATAATATTATAATACATATAAGCTGTGGTAGTCCAGCGGTAACACCGTGCGACTCTTTCGAGGAGTTCATGGGTTCGAACCCGGGCAGACACTAATGAGTTTTTCTGTTAAAACTTATGTGTCTCATTGATAATTGCAATTTATCAGACGCTTTTTGCGTAAAGGAAAACATCGTGAGGAAACCTGCTTATCTCTAGAGAATTCTGAATGTATGTGTAACCTACCAATCCGCATTGGAGCAGCGTGGTAGGTCTTAGCTCCAACCCTTCTCTCCAAAAAAAACGTAGAGAAGAGGCCTATTCTCAGCAGTAGGATAGTAATAGGCCGCTGCTTACGTACTGACTTACTTATAATTTGATTGGCACGTTGGCAGTTGGTAGTAATCCTGCATTCAGTTCCGCGGGTCGCGGGTTCATCCAACTTAGATGTAGGGGTTTCGGGGGTGTTAAATCAAGCTAGGTTTAGGTTAAGTTTACATTAAAAAATGTTGTTTTGTGCCTGTTTTTAGGCACTGAAAAAGTGCTATAATATTTTTTGAAAACATAGACTAATTACACTACAAAAGCAATAATAAAATTATTTTGCTATAATCCGCGATGAAGTAAAATAGAAAATATATATAATGCCAAATGTAGAGTGGACAATCGGTTATCATACCGGATACATGCAGGATTCGTAAAAAACACATGCACAAACCTTCATCGCGGATTATATCAAAATAATTTTATTATTACTTTTGTATTATGGATCTCCACAAAGTAACGCCTATTTCTATAAACTAATTACACTGTCATTTGTAAAGTTGTAATAGGTGAATACTACGGATCGAGTTTACGATACAAAAGCACTTGTTAACAAGTTTACTTTAATAAAGAATATTTTGTATTTGAATGAAAGCTGCGAACAAAAATTTATTTTTCTCGCAAATAAAATTATAGTCTTAATTTAGCTCAAGCGACTCGACCTAAATATTATATAACATACATGACCTCGTAACCAATTCGGCAGACAATAATAAACCACCCTCATTTCTTATGGAGGTGTCATAAAAAACGACTAAGGTCAGTTGAACCGCCGAGTGGAACCCGGCTGACAAGAATAGACCACCCTCATTAACATTTCTTACCAAGGTGTCATAAAAGATGACTAAGGTCAGTTGAACCACCGTGTGGAACCCGGCTGACAAGAATAGACAACCCTCATTTCTTACCGAGATTTCGTCGTACGAACTGACGTCAATTGACCTCAGGCAGGCCGGCGTAACATAATTAGCCAAAAGATGTAACAACATGTTTAAAACATGTTATGCCGACCCCACTTAGAGTGGGCAGGCGAATGACGATGGCATGATCTCGTTACCTATTAAACCTGCGTCAAGTTTCTTTTTGTTTTCATCTCTCGCGATTCATTGTCATATTTATTAACCATAAAAAGTTCCGAAAGTGTTTTAACGCATACACAAAACATTTTTAACGTGAACTGTGCGTGCTGATAATATCAGTATAAAATGCGTATAATCTTAACTAACAAATGTGAATGATTAATAATATAATTTGAAATTTTCACTAGTCAGTTCGAATAAATTCACTAGCGAGCCGCCTCGGTTTCGTTCATATATTACACCAAATAATGTTTTGAGTAAGATCGGTTTATAAATCTTTATTTTATTTATTGATTTATTTTTTTTTCTTTTTACACATATATTTAGAAAAGAGAAAGAAAAAAATAAAAATTAAAAAAAAACACATGTATAAAGGCGGACTTATCCCTAAAAGGGATCTCTTCCAGTCAACCTTTGAGTAATAGAAGGATAAGGGCTAGAATTGAAGAAGAAAGAGAGTGCGGGTCATATAGAGAAAAAAATAAGTTTATATAAATTAAACAATTTAATCTATTAAATAATTTTGTTAAAATAAATAGATAAACGGATGCTACTAATATATAATATAATCTTTAATATTTAAATGAGTTAATGTTGATACGCCGTGTGATATCCGGCTGAATAGAATAGTACCAACCTCATTTCTTACCGAGGTGTCGTAAAATGCGACTAAGGTAAGTCGACCCGCTGTGTGTTATCCAGCTGGGTAGAATTGACCACCCTCATTTCTTACCGAGGTGTCTTAAAAGGTTACTAAGGTAAGTTGACCTACCGTGTGGTGCCAATGTGTGCCGTGTGGTGGGTTTTCAATTCAATTCAAAATATTCTTATTTAAACAAACTTGTAAACAAGTGCTTTTGAATCGTCAACTAATTCGTAGAATAGACAACCATCTTCTTTACCGAGGTGTCGTAAAATACGACTAAGGTAAGTTGACGTCAAGTAGGCCGCCGGTCGTAAAATGTGTAGCCAAATCATGTGATAACATGTTTGTAACATGTTGTGCCGACCCCACTTACAGTGGGATAAGGGCAGGAGGATGATATGCCGTTGAAAACTGACAATCAGTACGACACTGATAAGCTAACAGGACGGAGCTCACGCATTTATCACGACAAATAAATGTGAAACATATATAAAATTTCTATTGTTTAATAAGTTAATTAGAAAAATAAAAACATTTAATGACATTAATTAGTAATAACCGCCCGTGACTAATTTGACTAATTACACACAACTTATTCAAATTATAAGAATATAAACTACTAGAAATCGCCGGTTTTTTTAATATTATAATATTTTTTTATTAGTACAATATTGTAATTGTAAATTGTACAGCATCAAACCAAATGTAATACCAAGTATTAAACCATGTTGCCATCTCTAATAATCTGGTGGTCTATTTTACTCAAACGTATACCACACGGCGGGTCAACTTACCTTAAGCGCCTTTTACGACACCTCGGTAAGAAATAAATAAATAAAATGAACGTTATTCAATAACATACAATTCAACAAAATCAAATTTAATATAACATTTTTTTTATTTTAATGCGTAATAGGTGAGCGTTTGACTGCAATCATGCCTGATGCTAAGCGATGATGCAGCCTAAGATGAAGCGCGCTTGACTAGAAGATGTCTATTCACTTTAGCTTTAAAGGCACCCATATGAAATGAACTGGGAAAGATAGATGCCGGGAGAGAATTCCATTCCCTTGCTGTGCGCAATAAGAAAGAAGACGCGAAGCGCTCCGTGCGCCTTCGTGGGAGGTCAATGACGTAAGGGTGGAACTTCTTCCGGTTCCTTGCGGTGCGATGATAGAAAGGCGATGGAGGAACAAGGTTGTGGAGTACCTCAGCACACTCTCCGAAATATATCCTGTAGAAGACCAATAGAAAGGCAATACATATAAGAACGTATGCTGAGGAAAAGGTGGTAGACTCAGCTACGAAGCTGTTTTTCAGTCTACGCCTTATGACAAAGACTGCTGCCAACACAAATTGTCCAATTAGGGTGGTCTATTCTACTCAGCCGGATACCGGCCGGAGTTTTCAACGGCATATAAGAACTACTTTCAAATGTCGCAAAGGTTTTTGCAGTTTAGTGCAGTCTAAGGACGGATACTATAAATGTACACATTATTGATAGCTTAGTGGGTCGCGAAGCTGAAGGGCGGAGCACATAGTACGAATTGATAGGTGATGGGGTCCTTAGGTGCTGGAATGACGACCTCGCACCGAAAAACGCTTACTCGGCTTACTAGGTAACGCTTACTAGGTGACGATAGATCCGATATATTTGCCGATTTTCGGAATCGGCTCTAACAATTTCCATGAAATTCAGCATGTAGATGGGGTATCGATTTAGCTAGGTTTTATAAAGGTGTATATTAAAAATATTGTATTTATGCCTGTTTTTTTGCTTTAAATAAATCACTGGAAAATTGCTTAAATTGACATTAAATATACTTGTCAATTTTTGCTGTCATTCGCAAAATTGTCATAGCCTAGTTGGGAACGGGCATACTAAATGAGATGAAATACTCGGGATCAAGCCCCAGGTATTACCGCCCCTTTTTTATTTTTTATTTGGATTTTTAAATTAAAAAATTACAGAGCAACGCTCGGTCACCCAGATACTATTACTTAATCGTCTTCTAAAATTTGTGTTCAGGTTAGCGGGACCATATTATTATAACTGAAAAATGATAACGAAATATTTGTATTCTGTGCAATACAATTTGCACAGAATACAAATATTTCGCAATTCCCGCGAAACCATACAATAAACCTTCTTCTAAAATTGACGGAAGTGTCTTGTACACCAACTGCCTGTATCTACTCGGACAACAAACATTGCAGTTGGAAAGGCAAAAGTTTTACGTAACGAGGCTTGTGTAACGCGAGTGAAAGAGGTTTGCACTCTGCAGTACTGCAGTCGGTTCAGACGCGGCGAGACGCGTGCGCGTGAGTGGTTTAAAACGAACCCAATACCACGACTCGGTACGATTGTGAAATTGTGCGTCCAATAGATTCGTTTTACAGTTATTCTAACACCTTTTTGTTCTATTTAACGCATTCGATAACGTTCATATAACTTTCGTGACCGTGTTCTTTTTCACTGAGAAATCTTACTCGTATATTATTTCGACATATGCTGTGATGTTATCGGATTGTTTGATTTAGGTTTTTGCTATTTGCGGTCTTGATTGGATCATATATGTATCTACAGTGGAAAGCATGAATGTTGAATGTAGAAATATAAGCAAAATTGAATTTTACATTTTTAAAACTAATAATGAATTTGTTAGGTTCTTTTTTAAATATATCGATTTTTTTCGATCCCAATTTTTTTTTATGTATAGTTGTAGTAACAAACTTCTGTAAGGTTATAGGTTAAGTAAAATGCTCTAAATATGTCATATCATGCTAGACATATTATAAAAAAAGTCACCAAAAGTTGTCTGTCTGTATGAAATCGATTTTCTCAAAATCTACTAAACGGATTTTTATACGGTTTGTACTAAAATATAGTGCAATTCTTGAAGAAGGTTTAGAGTAATAGTATATTACATTAGAATTTACGCCGGGCCGGTATTTACGCGGGAAAAACTTTGTGACACGGATTTTCGCGCGGGCTAAGCAGCTGTCACATTTAGTGCTATATATTTTGAAACCTATTCCATAACGAGTAGGAATATAAATATAATATTCCTATATCATATAAATAGAAGAAAGTTACTCGACTAATTTTGTTTTTGTTAACAAAGTATGTTAAATTTAACTTGTTTCGTTTTAGATGCCTTATTGCGTATGTGACTCATTTTACCGTACATTAATTAATATAATTGTTGCAAAAAGTATCGTTGAACACAATTATAAATTGAAGGAACAATTATTTATCTTAAAATGTTAAATGACGAGACTACTGGTCTTGTCTGAAGTACCATCCGTGTTAATAAAAATAACCGGAACTGTTCATAATAAATGTGTATTTAGGTACTTGTAGGATTAAAATATAACCGACACTTATGTCCTACTAATATTATAAATACGAAAATTTGTGACTATGGATGTATATTTGTGACTCTTTCACAGTGAATCCGCTGAACCAATATCGATGAAATTGGCCCAGTTATTCCTTATTCACCGGAATAACATATAGGCTATAGAAATCCTGTTAATTCTAAAGGAATAGGAGGAACCTATAAGGCGACAACAGTTTAGTCGAACGAAATTGCGGGTTAAAGTTAGTAATACATAAATGGCTGGCGCTAGATTTTTATGAAGGCACAGAAATATTTTAAGGTGTTCCTTTACCTTAGATTGATGTTATTACGTCGTTTCTTTTTGCTTTTTTTCAACTTAAATGTTACTACAAACGTTACAAATGCCACCCTTACCTAAACGACAACCCACAATTGCTTCTTGGCCGAATATTTTTGCATCAAATTTGTTGAATAATATGCGGACAAACTCCGTAAACTCTGTGTTTGCCGCATTATTACTAAAGGATTCTTATTTCATTATATCACCTTACTTACTTTCTATGTCACCACATCCCTTCTTCTGGTCTTGTCTTACTTAACGAGCCTTTTCTATTTCATTCTGTCTCTGGCCTCCCTCCTCTAAGATGTTACTTTGGCTATGCATCTTAGGCCCTCGACACAGTCTCTCCATCGCTTTCAGGGTCTGTCTCTAGATCTATTAACTGGTTCTTGGTTCGATCTTATATGTAAAATTAAAGTTACATGCTCTAAAATGTCGATTTTATTTGGGTTTCTAAGCCATAGTTACCAAAATACCAATAAGCCATAGTTACCCAATCTGACGCATTTTAGAGTTGGTTTCCGATGCGATGCATTTTGTGATCTCGATCATCAGCAAATCAAATCAAAATAATGTTCATTTAAGTAAGCTTTTAAAAAGCACTTTTGAATCGTCACGGATCAATTAGATTTAAAGAACCTACAACTGGTTCGGAAAGTTGCTCTTACCGAGAAAAATCAGCGAGAAACTCGGCGGTCAATCTTTTGAACATTTTAAATTGATTCCATTTAACCGCAGTCTTGTTTAAAGGTCTGAAAGAATTTTCATCGATTAGTGTAGTGTGGGTCCACCGTTAACAAAGGTCGGGTTAAAGCTAAACTACGCACTTATCAGTCTTCTATAATAACTTCTATGCAAAATGCGCTTTACGGTGAAGAACTTAAATATATCTAAAGAATTCATGAGATATGAGTAACCTGGTAATATGCGTCGGAGCAGCGTGGTGGGTCTTAAACTTTTATCACCATGGTCTTTAACCAGCTGTGGGTAATTAACGGGTCGCTAGTTTTATTTTGGTAGCTGTGATAGTCTAGCGGTGAGTTAGTGCGACTCTTTCGATTCGTCACTGGTTCAAATCCCGGGCAGACGACAATGTGGTATCCTGTTAAAATTTATGTGTCTAATTGATAATTGTAATTTATCAAACACTTTTTGGTGAAGGAAAACATCGTGAGGAAACCTGCATATCTGTAGAGAAGTCTGGGGATATGTGTAACCTACCAATCCGTATTGGAGCAGCGTGGTAGGTCTTAGCTCCAACCCTTCTCTCCAATACCGGAGAGAAGGCCTATGCCCAGTAGTAGAATAGTCGCAGGCCGTTACCGTACTTTACATTACCAATTTTATTTGTGACGTAATTTTTGCTGTTTACATTGCTTTGTTTGGCTTAAACGTTTCCTAATAACCTTAACATCATTACCTTATCTTAATCCATTACTGTGCGTTTTATTTATCAATAAATATATCATTAACGTCGTTTTGCTCGTCTAGAAACTACTGGTGCTTTTTATCTATTCATAGTTTGAATATTAAATTTTCATTAATATCTGGGAATGTTTTAAGGAGTTAAGGTAAAATATTCTACGGCGATAATTATGTACATCATCATTCTTCTGCCCTTATCCCACTGTAAGTCGGCACATGTTTTAAACATGTTTTGGCTAGTTATTTTACGACCGGCTGCCTTCCTGACGTGAAGTTACCTTAGTTGTCTTTTACGACACCTGGTAAGAAATGAGGGTGGTATTTTCTACTCAGCCGGAAACCACACGGCGAGTCGAATTAGTCGCCTATTACGACACCTCGGTAAGAAATGAGGGTGGTTGTATTCTACTCAAAACACTCCTAAAACGAAACATCGGTACATATCAGTAATAAGACTTCCACTGTAAGTCGGCACAACATGTTTTAAACATGTTGCATGTTTTGGCTAGTTATTTTACGACCGGCCGCTTCCTGACGTCAACTTTCCTCAGTTGTATTTTACGACACCTTGGTAAGAAATGAGGATTGTCTATTCTACTCAGCCGGATAGCTCACGGCAGGTCAACTTACCTTAGTCGCCTATTGCGATACCTCGGTAAGAAATGAGGGTGGTCTATTCTACTCAAAACAGTCCTAAAACGAGACATCGGTACATATCAGTAACAAGACTTCCCCAGTCCAATTAAGGGTCAATCAGATGACGCCCGCGAGATTCAACCTTCAGGCCTTCCGTATCCTGACTCAGTGATTGCGCTCGTTTGCAATATTCTTGATGTAATGAATGATTTTGTTGCGATACTTTTTCGTAAGTCATTGTATATTTACTTAGAAAATATAAAAAGTAGCACCTGGGTGACCGAATTTTTTTTTTAATATACTTTTTAGAAGTGCAATTAAAAAGAAGATTTTATCTGGAATCGAACCTGGTATTCAGATTTCAAGAACGCCCGTTACCCAATTGAGCTATCATGACTTTGCATTTGACAGCGTAATTATCATTTACTTTCTCATAAAGTTTTTTTTTAGTAAAAGAGGGATAAAAATACATTTTTTTGTAAAATAAAACCTAAATCGCACCCCCTACATGCTGAATTTCATGAAAATCAATGAAAAAGATAAGGTTGTTAAATTCGATAAAAATTTGCCGTTAAAAAACGTAAACAAAAACAGAATCGTCGAATGTAGTAATAATACCATGTATGGTCATAAGTTATTTTACGAATGTAAAAGCATATTTTGAACACGGTAATAATAAAAATAAAACTTAGTTAACTTGACTTAACTCGAACGCACGCTTTACGTCTTTGTCGCACAAAACAAAATTATCTTTAAATTATTTAATTCCGCATGCATTCTTTGTTTATTATGCATATTATAACAATTAAAATAATATATAAAAAAATAATATTAATTTTACATTGCTTGCTACATTTGCCACTTTTGCTAATCATAATTATATTTGTTAAATTTTCTATTCTTTAGTTATTATTAAGTTAGTTTTAAATTGTTTTAAGTTTTTTTTAATGCTTTTTTTTTAATAGTTTACTTTAGTAAATAGTATACATAGTATATATTATTGCATAACTGTTCAATAAATATTTAAAAGTCATTTGAACAATTAAACTAAAAAAACTTGTTAAATAAACTTATAAAATGTTTTTCCAAAAGCGCCATAATAAATGTAATAAAAAAAACTATGGGTTATCGCTTTCGGATAATAAAAGATCTCAGTTTGTAAGTAAATAGTGATTTAGATTTATTTGAGTTTAAGGTACATAAATTAGAATAATTGCAAGGGGAAATTGTAAGAATCAATAAGTAATAAAATCAATAAGAAATAAGTAATAAAAATGTATATTTATATGAAGTTAAATAACGCAGCAATAAGTATTAAGTAGTTTAACATTTTAAATTCATTCTTCTTCTTCCTCCTGCCCTTATCCCACCCTAAGTGGGGTCGGCACAACACGTTAGAAATATGTTGTCACATGATTTGGTTGTGTATTTTACGACCGGCTGCCTGCCTGACATTCATTTACCTCAGTAATATTTTACGACACCTCGGTAAGAAAGAGGGTGCTCTATTCTACTCAACCGGATAACACACAGTGGGTCAACTTACCTTAGTCGCCTTTTACGGTATATACCTCGGTATGGAATGAGGGTAGTCTTTTCTACTCAGCCGGATACCACACGGCAGTTCGACTTACCTTAGTCGCCTCTTACGACACATCGGTAAGAAATGAGGGTGGTACGTTCTACTCAGCCGGATACCACACGGCATTTTAAATTCATTATACTGTTTTATTATCACCATTCATCATTCTCCTGTCCTTATCCCACTCTAAGGGGTCGTCACAACATGTTTTTTGCTTCCATTCTCTCCTACTATTCGTCAACACTGGTGCTATACATTTTATATATACATGTCATACTTCACAAAATTGTACCATCAACGTCACTTTTCAGCCTCCCTATAGTCACATATCTACCAACATCTTTAATATTTAAATTAGTTAATTTTGTATATATAAATTTTCCTGAATTTAAAAAAGCTGACTGAAACTGAACTGAAAGCTAGTAGGTTATAATTTATTAGAACGATAGTTAAACAGAAGTAGGATCAAGTAACGCAAGTCTTGGAGAGCGGGTTTTCGTTTCAACCGGATTTACTTGTACCAGTTTCATATGGGAACGTACAATGAGAACGCGATTCACTTCGTCGGAAGTTGTTTATATCCTAATGCGTGTCGTCGTAATTTCAACTAATGAACGTCCATATTTGACAAAGGACTATGTATGGATGTTTTTAATCGTGAAGGTTTTTGTCCATGATCGCTCGGCGGAGAAGTTGATGTTCGTAATGCTAACCAACGATGATTAGGTATACAAAAGTAATGAGAATATTATTTTGCTATGATTCGCGATAAAAGAAAATATGTGTAATGCTAAATGTAGAGTATTATTCGTTCTCATACCTGATACATGCGGAATTTGTAAGAACTCATGCACTACCCGACACCGATGGCACAACAATACGCAAGCACTGCACACATTCACCACCACAATCTCAACAATTGTTTCACCCCGTAACCGAAGCATCGTCAGGAGATGTGTAATACATATTTTCTTTTATCGCGGATTATAGCAAAATAATATTCTCATTACTTTTGAACTATTTTGAACTTAAATGTATGTTTATACCGTAAATTAAGACTTGTTTCGATTAAAAAAAATTGTCTCATTGTTGGTCCATAGCTTATATTGACTTAGTCCGTTTGCATAACAACGTTTTATATGTTGGTTGGCAAACATCTGGTAAGATATGTTTAACTATGATTTCAGTTTCCTTACTCGGCTACGCACAAATTATTCAAACATAGCGTATGTATAATAAAGGTGCGTACAGATATTGCGAGGCGTGCGTTTCGCATGCCTCGAGCTGTGTGGACGTGTGTGCTTACTGTGAACATTTGCGTCGTCGGTCATACGAACATCGTGAACGCTGCCTCAGCGCAAGCCGTGCGCTCCGTGTTTTCGTTTTGTTTGCGTTGCACGCTCATAAGTCATGAAGCCCATGTATTCCATAATGTAATCAGTTCATAAAAAATCATGTTGTCCACCAGCTCCTTTCCTCTTTTTTTAATATTTTATGAATTACTATATATGCCACAGCTGTAATCTGAGACGTACAGATTACAGCTGTGTCGGATCCATTTTTCTACTGACGAATACCATGAGGGATAAGTGCTTAGCTTGAGCATTTATCATTCGGTACACATGTATAAATGTACCTTCGTATGCCTTAGGTTCATGCACGCGTGAAGAACTATTCGCGACGGACACCTCGCAATGTCTGTACGTGGCCTTAAACAAACAAATGGAGTACCTATAGTGTTAATGAAAATATTTCGCATTAATATCAGCCATATTTAAAGATTCATTTTTAACATCCCGATTCTTACATCACTTTTCAACTATTCGTGGTTATGCAAAGAATGTAAAAAAACTAAAAAAACCGGCCTGTTACTATCCCACTGCTGGGCATATGCCTCCTCTTTGCGATTTTAGGTTGGAGCTAAGATTGATAGGCTAAATATATCCCCAGAATTTTCTAGAGATATGCAGGTTTCCTTCATTAAAAAGCGTGCGATAAATTGCAGTTATCAATTAGATATTAGTTTCAACAGAAAAACTTATTAGTATCTGCCCTGGGTTTGAACTCGTGACCACTTCTAAAGAGTCGCACCTTCTGACTGGTGGGCTATTATTTTTTTTTAATAATTATATATTTTATTTTCTAACAAATAAAGATTATGATGCACGAATTTTCTAGTTATTCTGCGCCTTCTCGCGGTTCGCGAATCGTTGTTAAATATTAAATAAACATCACTGGGAGTACTGTTTATAGACTTGAGTCTTATGGTATTTGCTGATTTTATATTTGGGTATGTACTTACTAATTTAAGCATTTGGCTACCTTTTAGGGTGCGTGATATTACCTTAAAAATAGTTTTATCGAGGCTTTTTCCCCAAAAAGTGTCGTAGTTTTGTCCTTATGTATATTGTTATAAAATTTATGTTATAGGAAATGTAAATACATATTTATTGTGCGATGACAACGATGCATAAATCTTGTTAATATTTTCGGAAGGTCTCAAACAAGGTTAGTGTTATTTGCTTTTAATCTTCCTAAGCTAATAACAACTGTTTCGTTATTGACGAACACAGAGGACATGTGGTTTATCTTGATTTTATTATTAATTATTTGAATTTGAATATTTAGTTTATTAAAGTGCCAGTTGCGAATAAAAAAGTGCGTGATATTAAACTATTAATTACAAATCAATGTGAAGGTTACTAGCAATTTGGGTTACAAATTACTAGTAAACTTATTAACCCCTCCAGTTAAGCTAAATTTTTGTGTCAGTAATAGTATAAGGGCCGAGATTCGAAATCACAACCTCTCGATCGCAAGTCCGTTACCCTAACCATTCCGTTACCGCCGCTTTGATTACTGTAATTTTTCGGTATTTTGGATGCGCTATTCTTTGGTTTAATTGGACTAATGAGACCGGCTGTGTTATAATTCTGTGTATAATCTTTCTCGAAGAACTAATATGATACTGAGCACATACTTATCCTTAGTGCAGCATAGTGTTTATATTTTGAGAAGCCTCTAGAAGTTCGACATACTCCAACATGCTATTGCCTATACCCAACGAGAGCGCGGAGGTAAACGAGAACGGGGACTGAGGCAAGTGTGAGCGGCGAGCGCCCGTAGCGCAAGAGGAGACCGCCTACCTCCTACCTCCGCTCCCTTGTACCCCACAGGCGAAGGTTGAGTTAAACGGTTAGCGTATAGTAGCATCACCCGATCTCTACACGGTTGCGCAAATATTAGTGAATTAATAGTTTGTAATAGGAACTTAGTTATTGAAAACACTTAAACAAAACGATACTTAACCAAAATGAAATCTTTTTAGTTTTCTTTTAGATCATGGATATTTGCTAAATAAACGTGTTTTATTCAAGGCGAAGGCCTAAAGTTCGGATTCTAATCTCTGATATGTAAAGAGAGAAAGTTAAATATAGTTATAATTAAATACAATTCTTTTTTGTTACTTTATCACAGAAATATTTGTAACACACTGTATTAATGCAATAATTAACATTAATAAGATTATTCTAATCTGCTCTCGAAAAATTATAACTTTCAATGACGCTTTTTACTTTTAATTCAAATACAAGCTTTTTTCACCGTATTTGTCTGCTTGAAATTCAATACTGATACAAAATGGCACTGAATTAATTCTGTACCAAATTACATCAATTTGCTCTTTTGAACAAAAAAATACAAAGCAAATTTTACTTATTGTAAAACAATGTCAAATTTTCAAATACATTGATTTCCAATGCATTTAGTTTATCTTTAATATTTAAATGAGTTAATCTTGTATGAATATAAATATATTTCTGAATCACGGAAGCGGCTCCAACCATTTTCCTGAAATTTATGTTTGGGGAAAAAAATCGATCTAGCTAAGTTGTATTTTTTTAAATTTCCTTTTATCCCTGTTTTTTGAGCACTAAAAAAAACTGCTAAGTTAGGAAAGAAAGCAAATGATATAAACGTAATGTTGCGATAGCCGATGGGTAACGGGCGGACCGAAAATGTGCAAAACCCGGGATCGAATCCCATATGTCATCGGCGCCTTCTTTTTTATTTTTAGTTTTTGTAAAGATTTTTTCTATATCTTTTATAAAGGCTAGTTCACCCAGGTTATTTAAATTACAACAGTACGAGACCAAACTTGTATACGAGAGTGCTAATAATAAAAAGCGAAACTGTAACGAAGTTTTTAGAAATCGACACACCTAGATATACCAGTTTTTTTTATTTACAACTAAATAATGAAGTTGTCAAAAGAAATGCTTTATAACAGCAACGTTCTAGATTACTTTTTCTTGTTTTTAAAATCGATAGTTTGCTGTTAGTAAAAGTCGTTATGGTTACGTTCTATTACAATTTGTTAGCCCGTAGGCCTGCTTACAACTGCGGAGGCCGCGAATTAGAATCCCGCCGAGGGCCAAGATTTTGAGAATTTGTTGATGTTTCAATTCTGGATGTATTTGTTTAAAATTTTATATGTATATATTTATCTGTTGTTTTTTTGTCTGTTAATGTGTTAATATCTGGGTGACCGAGCTTCGCTCGGTAATTTTTTACAAAAAAAAACTTAAAAAAAAAAGAAAAAACAATTATTTAGTTGGGGATCGATCCTTGGCACTCACATTTCTCGAGGCTGCCCGTTACCCGAATAAGCTACGTCAACTTGACATCTAATGGCGAAAATTCAATTCAATATAAATGTTAGTGTTTTTTAATGCCCAAAAACAGAGATAAAACAATATTTTTTTTACATAAAACCTAGCTAGATCAATTTTTCTCCCCTGAATTTCGTTCGGAAAAATATATACATATATATATACAAGATTAACTCATTTAAATATAAAGATATGTTATGTCATCGCAATTGTATAGAATTACTAGTAATATACCGCGGTTTCACCCGCGTAATTTATATTTTTTTACACCTTATTACATTTTTATGACGGATCCCTATTTTTTTTAATGTAATATTTAGTAATATATAGCCTATGTTGCTCAGTAAAGATGCAGCTTTCCAATGGTGAAAGAATTTTTTGAAATCGGTCTAGCAGTTTTTGTGTGAAAACATTACAAACATACTTACAAATTTTTCCTCTTTATAATATTAGTATAGATAAACCTTACAGACCCATGCGCACGCACGACACACACGCACGTAGAATGCGCGCTCGCACGCACGCATGCACGGACGCACGCACACCTGTACACCACATGCGAAACACAACACTCACGCACGCAAGCACGCGCTCGCGCGCGCTCTTGCGCTGGCTCACAAGTGAATCCTTGTGGCTTAGTGAAAATTAATTTTAATATTTATCCATTATTCCAACTGTCGTTAGAATCATCTCAACTTACCGGTTTTGAATCCCAGCCCGTCTGCACTTTCATAATTGTGACGTACGTGACTTTAATGGAGTAAAGTCACGTATTATATTAAGAACTGCGAAGCTTTACAACGAAGGCCGTCGTATGACGTGACTTTGAGGGTAGTCGAGTGAGTTACGCTGAGCTAGCGGTAATAAAAGATACCTATATGTCTCAAAAGCTGAGATAGCACAGCGGTGCGACCGTGTGAATCTCTAGAGACGATCATGGGTTCAAACCCGGGCAGACACCAATGAGTTTTTCAATTAAAAACTTATGTATCTAATTGATAATTGCAATTTATCACACGCTTATCGGTGAAGGAAAACATCGTGAGGAAACCTGCATATCTCTAGAGAATCCTAGGGATATGTGTAACCTACCAATCCGCATTGGGGCAGCGTGGTAGGTCTTAGTTCCAATCCTTCTCTCCAAAAACGGAGAGAGGAGGCCTATGCCCAGCTGTGGGATAGTAACAGGCGGTTATTTACTATATGTCTCACACTTATGAATACCTTTTCGGTTTTGGGTTTTCGGTCGTGCTATTCCATAATCCAGTCAATATAAATACGAAATTGTACTGCTTTGTTCGATTCTTTGATTAATCCATATCATTTTCCTACCCTTATTCCGCTCTAAGTGGGGTTGGCACAACATGTTATAAATGTGTTATTACATGATTTAAATACTTTACGATCGGCCCTCTGCCTGAAGTCAACTTACCCTAGTCGTATTTTACGACACTTCGGTAAGAAAGAGTGTGGTCTATCTACTCAACCGGATACCACACGGTGGGTCAACTTACCTTAGTCGCCTTTTACGACCCCTCGGTAAAGAATTAATCCATACTAATACTATGCGAACGTCTGTCTGTTATGTTTTCAATGCCAATCCGCTGAACCAATATCGATGAAATTTGGCACAATTAAAGCTTATACATCCGGGAAATATATTTAAGATAAAAACTTGTTTTTTCTCTCCGGATCACAGAAAAAAAATCATATAAAAGTGAGGTTATTTTAACACTTAATTTGATAGGAACGGTTTGTTGTTGAAATCGTGTATATTAAAAAAAACGTAAAATAATCCTGTGGCTAAAATACTTCGCTAAATTAACTGATTTTTTTATGTAGGATGCTGAGGTAAGTAACTTAATTTAAAATTAATATTGTATGATTGGTACCTGCCTGTATATTGAGGTATCAATGTTAACCAACTTACAACGTATAAAGGCCTTCAGCAGAAATGTTATTGTCAATTCTAAAAAAGAAAAACAAAATCTTTTCCTGCAAATGTAAGTACATTCAGTGAGAGGTAAAAAACTACGTCATTTACTCTTAATTCACACTTAAATATGCGTATTTAAATACATGATACATTTTTTTTATCTAAATGATAGTCTGTCCGATATATCTTGTAGTGGAATTTCCATACCCTACTGTGTTTATTGATATTTGTGATTCATGGGCATTTCCTAATGCTATGACATGTAAAGATAAATAAATTAATGATAAAGCAATTATATAAGAGCAGTGATAACCAAACGGTGCAACCCACTCTTTCATAGGGGTCATAGGTTCAAGCCCCGGGCACAAATTTTGTTCTGGTTTTTTTTTATTAAAACCTCTTAGCGTTTATCCCGGCCTATGCCAGGATCCGCCTTCACGTATCTCATTCTAATGTATCATCTCTTTGTAAACACTTTGAACGCATATCGAGCCTCAGCCTCACAGGAGGCACCCTTAGGACGACGTTCCCCGACGCTAGTAGAACTTCTGCGCTCTACTCTCCGCATTTCGCAACTTCGGCGATGCTTCTGCGCTCGCCCGTCCCGTCTGGTGACGCTGTAAAAGCTGTTAGGGCTAACAGCATATATTAAATTCGAAAAAAAAATAAAGCCAAAAAATCGAGCCAACATTTTTCCGGTCGGCCATGTGGTCTATGGCCGAAAACAGGCATGTTAAGCCTTTGTCCCCACTAGCTAACTTGTGAGCGGCCGCCTGAGTTTGTGGCGTATCGGTTTAATACGCCCTTCCATATATTTCAAATAGAGTATCCACAGTTTGCTAATTTGTTTAGTCTGTTACGCGATCGTAATGAAACAATTACCGATTAATCTATTTAAATATCTCGTTATGATTAACCGACGATATAACGAAGATGCCTATTAAGATGCACTCGCACGTGGAAATGGTACCTATTTACTCTGGTCGTATAATCATGAAAGTGTATGTGCAATTTTGTCGTGGAGTCTATCTCCTGATGATGTTTCGGTTACGGTGCGAAACGATTGTTTCGTGTGTAGTGCTTGTGTATTGTGGCGGAGGTCTGTGCATGTGTTTTTACGAATCTTGCATGTATCAGGTATTAAAACGGATTGTCTACTCTGAATTTAGCATTATATATATATTATATATATTCCATTTTACTTTATCGTGGATTATAGCAAAATATTTTATTACTTTTGTGTTAAGCGTTACCTACTAAAATAACTGTACAACGAATCTAATTGGGTGGCGTGAAACTACAAATCAAAGGATATTGAACAATACGAGTTAATCGAAATATGAAATAATCTTTGCATTTGCATTTTTTAATAGCAGTTTGACCGATCTTCAATACATATGAGCAATTTAATCTGATATCAAATTTAGTGCTCATCATACAAAATAGTGAAATAGTGAGTGTGCCATACGAGCTACTGTTGAAGTGTTATGTAGTCACAATGTCGGTGGCCGGTGTATGGGATCTGATTGATTTGGTGCCGGTGAGATGCCGGTGGATCGAGAGGCTGAGGAGATGCGGGAAAACGCTGCTGCGCCGTCACAAACGGCTGCTTAGACGGATAAAGAAGGTAACATTATAAGAATCTTAAGCAACATCATTCATTCTCTTTTTTTTATACAGGAAAATACATTCTTACTCTTCTCGATAAAATACATTTTTCGAATCAGCAGTATGCCCGGTTCACATTATTCCAGTCCAATAATCCAGCGAGTCAATCCAGTCCAGTGCTGGACTGGATTATATTGTTTACATTATTCCAGTTATTAAAAGCTGTCGGGTCTGTACCAATAGAATTCCACAAATAAAACAATACGTGTTCACTGTTTAGCATAGAGTAGCCGTTCACATTATTCCGTTCACACTATTCCAGTGGCACTGGAACGGGCAAGCTGGAATGATAAATAGAATGCCAATCCAGTCGACTGGACTGGATTGATCACTGGATTGGTACATTCCTGTGCAGGTTCACATTATTCTAGTAGCATTCCAGCGCTGGACTGGAATGGTCAACTGGAATAATGTGAACCGGGCGGTAGGGTTGACGATTTGAGTATCGGCAATCGCGTTGTGTGTTAAAAAAAGATATGCAATTACTTAATGTCTGGTCATTTGGTGATGAAATATGATTCACTGATACATGTCTTTGTAATAAAATTGGACTTATTTGTCATTTATATTTATGTAAGCCCGCTATGGCTTTACGTCAGTGGTCAGCGAAATGGGTTGTTGACGCCGCTGTTCTAGTTACGTGACAATTCGTGTTACGATGTGTTAACACATTTTTTTTCTTAGAAATGTATTTATTGTGTAAATCTGTAACAAATTGTGCTTGTATATATTTTTGTCGACAGTAAATTTATTTTATGAATAAACATAATCGCAAGCTGCAGCTTGCGTTTATGTTTACGCTGCAAACTAAACATATGGATATATTGAGGCCTAGTTCATCATCCTCTTGCCCATATCCCACTGTAAGTGGGGTCGGCAAAACATGTTTATAACATAATGATGATGATGTCGTAGTTAGTTATTATAGTTATAGTATGTTAATTACTATACGAGTAACTTGGACGAGAGGTTAGTCAAGCGGAAAAAATTATTCATTACCGTGTTGCATGTTTCTTATCAGTTTACATTTTTCTTCTAGTTATTATGTTGATGTTAAACGTTTGTATTACGGAAAATGATTGCGACATTATAGGCGGCGTTTAAAGTATTATCCTCGTGATCTTGATACAATCTGCTGCAGGTGTTAGCGAATTGCCAAAGTCTATCGTCTGCTGCCTTGAGATATCTTCGGGCGTTCCAAACGGGGTATATCGAACTTGCTTACAGGTCCTCGAGGTGGTCAGTGCATCTGTTGCTGATGCACCGGTTTGCAAAGGGAGGCTGTGGCCTGTCCCCATCGGGCGGAGGTACCCATAAGGAGTATTTTTCTGTGTAAAAACAAGGGTGTTCAAAATATTCTTTATTCAAATAAACTTGTAAGTGCTTTTGAATCGTCAAACTGCTGGTTTGGAAAGCAGTTCCTACCGAGAAGAGCCAGCAAGAAACTCGGCTGTTGCTCTTTTTAAAATATAATTCTTATTTCTAGTTACAGTTAGTTGTTACTGGGTCGAAGAGTAGCTACGTCCACGCATTGTTATCATCTAAGTAATCCTCAATAGTATAGTAGGCTCTCTGTATTAGCCTTTTATTAATAGTGTTTTTAAACTGCTGTAATGGCAAAGCTAAAATTGATTGCGGAATTTTATTATAGAATGTTATACCCAGACCTACAAACGATTTACGTACTTTTGCAAGGCGCAAAGCAGGAGCCGCAAGCTTATATCGGTTCCTACTTTGTCTATTATATACATCACCTATCGTTTTACAATATTGTTGAGTTTGTGATAGTAAACGTGTGTATTGTGGTGGCGGTGGTGTAGGATTGAGCATGTGTTCTTACAAATCCTGCATGTATCAGGATTGTCCACTCTACATTTAGCATTATATATATTTTCTTTTTTACATCATCGCGGATTAAATTAATTAAATTCATTTTGAAAAAATTGAATGAATGAATCAAATGTAAGAATTACCGATTACCATCACTATCACCGATGCATCGTACACGATGTCACAGACAAACAATTCTGTCTGTAGCAGAGGTTAAAAATGTTGTTCGGACATTGCCATTGACCCTGTGACCTAATTTCGAAAGTGACACCGCGTCCGCTTTTATAAAACGCAATCCGACACAATGCCCATTGTGAGACGGACTGTTCCCGCGGGTACTTTGTTTGATCTACATTCCTGCCTTTAATCGAACGAAATTGTTCCAAGATTTTAAGTTGTGAGTTTTCAAACATTTTTCCCGATCGTATACATAATCAGTAATCAATAAATATTATTTCGTCGCTTCGCTGGTTATTTTATAGGTGAGTTTAATTTTGTATATTACATATGTAAAAACGTGATTCATCCTCCTGCCCTTATCCCACTTTAAGTTGGGTTAGGGACATGTTATAGTCATGTTGTCACATGATTTGCTATGTATTTAACGCCCAGCTGCCTGCCTGACGTCAAGTTGCCTTAGTCGCCTTTTACGACACCACCTTTTAGACCTCTGTAATGTTAAATTTTATCAATATTGGCCTAGCGGATTAGCAGTGAAAGCAAATTGAAGCGAAATATATATATATATGTTTGTATGTATGTATTGCCGTTAATGCCGAAAACTGTCCAGCGTAGCTTATATGGGAAACGGGTGATCTCTAGAAATGCAAATCGATCGATCGACCTAGGATCGTGCCCAACCTATCCAATTATTTTTTTACTTTTTTGTTTTTTTTTTTTATTTTGTGCAAAATTACCGAGCAAGGCTCGGCCAACCAGTTACTCATTTTTAAATATCAAAGAAAGCTACTGTAACGATTTCTAGATTTTTGTGGAATATAGTTCATAATAAATCTAAGCTAATATAGACAGTTTTGTAGATACGGTGTTGTTTCAACTTGGCTGAGATAAATTAATATTTGTACACCGCAATAACAAATATTGTTTATTGTACAAACAAACATAAAACACAATGTCATATATATTAACCTGTGTAATAAAAAGGGAAACAAAGAAACATTACGTATTGTAAAAGACGCGACCTTATTGTTAAAACATACATAAATGAAAGTATTTTAAATGGTTGAAATATATCGCAGGCTTGGTATTAAAGTGACCTAATTAAAAAAAAAAGTTGTCTTGTGGCCAATTCTAATAAATCGTAACATAGCGCCTATAAAACTTGTCAGTGTTAAAGCGCCCAACTCGGAGTAAGAAAACTCTGGTTTTTTTTAAATTCTTAGCGTAGTGTAATGTCAGCATAGCATTGAAATAATGATTACAATGTATCTAGATCAACGCCGTGTGGTATCCGGCTGAATAGCAAAGTACCACCCTCATTTCTTACAGAGATGTCGTAAAAGGCGACTTAGGTAAGTCGACCCGCCGTGTGGTATCCGACTGAGTAGAATTGACCAACCTCTTTTCTTACCGACGTGCTCGTAAAAGGCGACTAAGGTAAGTTGACGTCAGGCAGGCGTTATATATAATACTTACACACACGGTCGTCCGACCCCAAAGTAAGTAACTTAATACTTGTGTTATGGTAGACAGACAACTGGTGAATATATACTTATATATTTTTTAAATACATACTTAAATACAAATATACACACAGACTCGAAGACCAACAAATTCATTTATAGAAAATTTTGTCTCTCTGCGGGAATCGAACCCGTGACCCGCGAAGCTGAAGGTGAAGTCGCTACCCACTGCGCCAACGGGCCAGTAATGGGTCGCTGTTAACCAGTAACGTCGGAAAATTTGCTTCATTTTTAGGTTAATCGCATCTTTGTATAATTACGTCAACAAATAGCAACGCGGTACTATAAACAATGTCGCTGGCAATTAGAGGTGAGTTTCCGTTACGACATCGACCACAAAGCGTTGGAATTTGAAACCGTTGCATTTACTCGTTACTGTGGCGTACAATCGGTATTGTTATCATTTATATTATTCTTTTTTGCACTTAAATATAGAGTATCTCGTTGACTGAGCCTTGCTCGGTAATTTTATACAAAATAAAAAAAGGAAATGAAAAAAAAAATATTAGGGTAGGTGGGGCTCGATCCTAGATATTTTCATTTCTCGCGACCACTTGTTCCCGAAAAAGCTACGCTGACTTGGCATTTAAAAATAGTGTTTTATATATTCAATGTTGGTGGTTAAACCCGCGGGGCGGTTCCGCGACCCTATGTTCTCCCCTGCGGATAGGCGGATAAGGCGTATAGTGCAACAACAAGTCAAAGCACTTACCTTAGCGGTTGTGGACTGTATGGTGGTAGCCTGCTCTAGATCTCTCGGGATCCAAAGAAGGCGCGGCGCGGATGACCGTTACGGTACAAAACGATGATGCGGAGAAGCGATGCAGACTTGACTTCTCGGCGGTGTCAAGCGTTATGGCGATTGCGGCGCGGCGATAAACCGCAATGGCGGCTGCAGCGCGACCGTTCTATTGGTCGCGCGACTTCACCACTGTCACTCACCACTAAGTTCATGGCAGTGACATGCTTTACAAAATACGCCCAACCATCCCCCCGACCTTAGGAGAGATCAGCTCTCCTAAAGAAATAGGAAGCCTGGTGAAATTTCCCAAATCCTGGATGCGATGTATATCTTGAAGGATGCAGTGGACGTAAATGCGGAATGCGTTTTAATAAAATATAAAAATGAGGAATGCGGGATTAAAATATAAAATGCGGGGTTAAATAAAATGAAATAAGTTGCGGAATGCGGAAAATTACTTAATACTAAAAGGTGAAAATGCGATAAGTAAAACTATTGTGTTGGTAACGGACAGACCTTCACAATCGGCCTTTGATATGTGCCAGTTCGAGTGCGGACAGTAACAACTCGGACTAGTCCATCAGATCCAGGATGAACAGCAGTTATTACACCGATGGGCCATTTCAGTGGAGGCAAAGTATCCGTTTTTAAAATAACAACTGTTCCTACAGTTACAGAATCAGTACGCGTGTTCCATTTCTGTCGGTTTTGTAACGTTGTTAAATATTCATTTCTCCATCTTGACCAATAACTTTGAATAATCTTATCCAACAGATATTTGCGTTTAAGTAACGATTGCGGTTCAGATGAAATATCAACATCATGAAAGGAATCAAGCGGTCCTAAAGTATTATCGCGAGAAAAGTTATAAATTAATTCGCATTGTTTATCAGTGGGTGACATATGTTGTATGCTAGGAACATCTTCCACATTTAGACATTCATTCATCAAATTTTCCATTGAATTCTCTGTATTACAGACGTAAGAATGATACGCGATATATTTACTAGCGGTAGATGACTCGGCAACGCCTTTTAAAGTTTTTGCTGAACCGATTATGATGTAACCGAACTCTGTTTCCAACGCGTCTGGAGTACAAGAGCTACCTAACACCTTATTCCCCTTTAATATTTTAGCAAATACCTCTGAACCAATTAACATATCAAAATGACCCGGTAGGAAAAATTTATCATCAGCAAGCGGTAAACTAAACAAATAATCTAATGAAGAGCGGTCAACAACAGTCTGCGGTAAATTACTTGAAATTTTATTTAAAACTAATGCTTGAAGGTCAAGTTGAAACTTATTGAAGCGCGAATATAATGTTACATTACATAAACCTTGCACCGATTGTGAGTTATCTCCTATTCCCTTTACCGAAATATTTTCAGTCGGTTGGTTAATATTAATACCAAGCCTTTTACAACAATGTTTCGTTATAAAATGTTTTTGAGAGCCCATATCGACGAGTACTCTAATCGGTCGCATAATAGAATTTCGATCTAATACGTAAACAAACGCGGAACCTAATAAAACTATCTTATTATCACTGCTAGTGCTCGCGGACATACTATTGCTATGCAAGGAAACCGGTTTATCGTCCGAAGGTATGAGCTGTTCGCAGTGATGTTCGTGCGCTTCCGATGCGCCTTGCACAGACTGAACAACCCCCCCGACCATATCAGTACGCGGGCTAGTAAAATGCAGTGATGTATGATGTCTCTTATTACAGTTTTTACAAGTAGAATTCGAACGACAACTAGATAATGTGTGACGCGTACTTAAGCAGTTAATGCAACCCTTTAAATCCTTAACTGTGTTGTGTTTATCGTGCGGCGTTTGTTTATCATAGACGGGACAAGAAAACAAATGAAAGTGTTCGGTCGATTTACAGAGCGAGCATCTACGCGATATAGTTTGCATATTACTTGTGGACGGTGCGTTGACAATATACGAAGCGGGATTTAAGTGCGGATTGTAAACAATGTTGGAATGACTATGTTTGACGCGGGTGGTAATATTCGAAATGTTCGCCGTTCTCTGCAATATTTTTAATTGCTCGCGAAGAAATATAACGAACTCTGAGTACTGCGGATAACATTGTTTTCTTATACTGTTCTCGAATTGTTTTGCGGTTTCGACGTCTAATTTTCGTAAACCGAGATGCACAAATAAGAAATCTAATAGATCGTCGATTTTAAGTTGTTTTAAGGCGGCGATAGATGTCGAATATGTATCGATAAAAGTATCTAGTTGCGGTGCAGTGGTGTTTTGAAGCGGTTTTAAGTTTAATAATTTTTCTATGTAACTGACAGCTATTGCTCGGTTGTCAGTATATTTATCGACTAATGCGTTGTAAATAAGTGAATAATTATCCGCCGTGGGATTAATACCTAGCCAGATACTTTCTGATTTACCCTTTAATTTAGCGATTAAATAACGAATGCGTAAAGAATCTGTCAATTCATCGTTAAAATGAACCATCGAGTTGAATGACTCAATAAACATAGGGAATTTTTCGTATTCGCCATAAAACTCGGAAACGGATAACTTTTCTAAGCGTATACAACCTGCGGGAATGTTATGATTATTACTATTTTTCAACGATAAACTATTTGATAAAGAGGGACTATATTTCTGCGCGGCATCCTTTATTTCACAATAAAAATCTTCGAAAGCCCATATCGCTTCGAAGTTTGTTAAGTATTTAGGATTCGTTAATAAATTTATTTTATTAATTTGATCCACTAAGCGGTTAAATTCCGATCGAACGTTTTCTAAATTTGAAATCCTTTTTAAAAACAAAGAACATGTGGGATCCTCAATGTTTTCAGGAATTAACGAGTGAATGCTTTTAATTCGTAAAAAATATGACTGCTTCTTAGCTTCTAATATAGCTAAATCACATTCACTAGTATTTGCACATTCTGAAAAGTCACCTTTCTTTGAAGCCATTTTGATACCTTTGTGCTGTTGTTTTCAGTTGAAATCGAAAAATTTGAAATGCGTAACGGATAACGGTTAAGCGAAAAATGAATATTTAAGCGCGGTGTATACAATAATATGTTATTTAAACACCGATTAATGGATATTTTAATACTAATTAAATGGCCAATGGGGTAAATAACTTTAAATCGCGGTTCTATAATACTGATTATGGAAAAGTATGAGATTTTGACAGCGGAATGAAATATAGAAAATTCAAATGGGTAAAAGAACATAGAAATCGCATCCAGGCTCGAAGTAGACCAAATGGTGGTTAAACCCGCGGGGCGGTTCCGCGACCCTATGTTCTCCCCTGCGGATAGGCGGATAAGGCGTATAGTGCAACAACAAGTCAAAGCACTTACCTTAGCGGTTGTGGACTGTATGGTGGTAGCCTGCTCTAGATCTCTCGGGATCCAAAGAAGGCGCGGCGCGGATGACCGTTACGGTACAAAACGATGATGCGGAGAAGCGATGCAGACTTGACTTCTCGGCGGTGTCAAGCGTTATGGCGATTGCGGCGCGGCGATAAATCGCAATGGCGGCTGCAGCGCGACCGTTCTAATGGTCGCGCGACTTCACCACTGTCACTCACCACTAAGTTCATGGCAGTGACATGCTTTACAAAATACGCCCAACCAAATGTAAATTTAAGTATTTTTTTAATGCCCAAAAATTAAACGATTTTTTTAAATAAAACTTTGCTAGATCGATTTTCCTCCTCCAAAATCCCTGCATGCTGAATTTCAGTAAAATCGTTGAAGCCGTTTCCGAGATTCAGAAAATATATTTATATATATATACATACAAAATCAACTCATTTAAATATTTTGTTTTTGAATACTGTATTAAATCGTTATGATATCTGTTGATATTTGCTTGATTTATAGTAAAACAATGAAATTGAAATGAAAGAATTTCCAAGTTGTGTAATTGTCTCTTCCGACAAGTCTATCAATGTGAAATGGATTGTGGCTTGGGGTGGCCATTTTGTACAAGAACCTTTTTGACTAACCACGCCCGCAATTTTTCTGTTAAGCAGGAATCTCAATACGCCGGTCGGATTTTTTATTTGTTCTAACTGCGTTTGTACTTTAATCAACCACGCTCTGCTACCATGTTGATATTTGCTTGATTTATAGTAAAACAAACTGTTTAGAATGCGGATAAATTTTAATTCGAGTATGGCGTTTTACAAAGATGACAAAAAGAGAAATAGGTTATAAAAATGTAGCCAATATAAAATGTTACAGACAAAAAAAATACTATGAACTCACAACATATAAGGTTGCGTTCCTAATTACCAACACTCCCTCCAGAACGCAAACCCATTTTATTTAAACAATACATATGTTTTTCAAATGTTACACCTTTTGTTAAATTGTCAGCAACCATGTTACAACCATTTACAAATAAGAATCTTATTTTAGAATTAAGAATATTCTCTCGGATAAAATGTAATCTAATATCTATATGTTTAGTTTTAGGTTTATAACAGTCTGTTGATGCCAGTCTTATTGCACTCTGATTGTCACTATAAATATTTAATGCACTATCCAAGCCTTGACCGAGTTCAGCTTGCAGTTGTTGAAGCCACAGGGCCTCCTGTGTAGCTGATGCCATCGCCATATATTCGGCCTCTGCTGTGGAGAGTGCCACAGTCTGCTGTTTACAGGAATTCCAGGATATACAACCATTCTGAAAAATAAAAGTGTAACCGGTACAGGATTTCCGGTCATGTGGGTCACTTGCCCAGTCTGCATCACAGTACCCTGTTATATCTTTAGCATCATCCTTGACATAACATATCTTTAGGCTCTTAGTTCCTTGGAGATATCTCATGACTCGTTTTACTCCAAGCCAATGCTGAATTCCTGCCCCATTACAGAACTGACTCAACTTATTCACTGCATAGGTAATATCAGGTCTTGTGACCTGTGACAGATATAAAAGACAGCCCACCGCTTCTCTGTATGGGAAATTACTGGCTTCATCCTCAGGTACTTTATCAAATTTAGTATTTACCTCTATTGGAGTGCGTACTGGTTTACATTCAGACATGCCAAAGCGTTCCAACACTAGGTTAATATACTTCTCTTGGTCTATCATAATCACACCTGCTTTACGGTTTCTGATAATATTAATGCCTATACATTGATGTGCCTCACCCATATCTTTCATACAGAGTTCCGCCTTTAATTTTTCTTTGACATCGGCTGCTATTTTCTGATTATTTGTAAAAGTCAAGAAGTCATCTACCCATACTGCAATAAATAACATTATTGATTCATTCACTAAATAATAAATACATGGATCAATTCTTGATCTTTCCAAACCAATTTTGATTAAAATACTATTCAGTTTTAAATTCCATTGACGGCTAGCTTGCTTGAGTCCATAAATAGATTTATGCAGAAGACATACTTTAGAATTTTTATTATAACATTCTGGTTGTGACATGTATATTTCAGTGTCTATGTCACCCTGAAGAAATGCACTTACAGCATCCATCTGAATTATATCTAGGTCATACTTAGCAGCTAGTGCAAGCAAGAATCGAACTGAGGTATACCTTACCACTGGAGCATAAACCTCATAGTAATCGTTTCCTTTCTTCTGAGCACAACCCTTAATTACTAATCTAGCCTTAAAGCGAACAATGTCTCCCTTTTCATTGGTTTTACTCTTATACACCCATTTACAGGGTAAAGCCCTTTTGTTGGATGGCAACTCTACCAGTGACCAAGTTTTGTTATGTATTAAAGAATCATATTCCTCCTGCATAGCCTTCTTCCATTGTTCAGCATGTGAAGATGAAAGAGCCTCATCTACAGTCTGAGGGTCGCTCAAATTGATTATAGGACAAAAATAACTCACATCATGTTCATCCCTCTCTGCATACTGTACACCTTTGCGTGGACGTAAGTTAATATTACGTGCTGGTGTCGACAGATCAATTGATACGTCTGGTATGTAGGTTGAAACATCATTGTCACTTGACAGATAATCACTTGAAGGCTGCTCAGAGTCAATTTCTAACTCTTTTTTACAGGATTCTTCAGAAGACTGTATTACAGGATCGCTAGATAAGCAAGGTAAGTACACATTATTGTCAAATTTTTGTACATTTTCTAAAAACATTACATCTCTACTCTTGATGATTTTATTTGTGTTTAGATCAAGTAACCGATATCCCTTGCTAGATTCACAATATCCAACAAACACTAATTTTCTAGATTTTGTATCCCATTTTTGGCGTTTTTCTTTAGGTACCTGTACCATAACTTCAGAGCCAAAAATTCTTATATTAGATAAGTTAGGTTTCTTACCCGTCCACATCTCAATAGGAGTTTTTCCATCAATAGATTTAGTAGGAGATCTATTAATTATATAAGCTGCTGTTGCTAAGGCCTCACCCCAGAATTGCTTTGACAATTGAGCATCAAACAACATACATTTAGCTCTTTCTACAAGTGTCCTGTTCATTCTTTCAGCGAGCCCGTTCTGCTGAGGTGAATATGGAGTGCTCGTTTGATGTTCAATTCCATGTCTACTTAGAAAACGTTCAAATTCTTTATTACAGTATTCCTTGCCATTGTCTGACCGAACAATTTTAATAGTTTTACCTAGTTCATTCTCTACTTTGGATTTATAATCTTTAAATATTTCTAGAATACTCAATTTGTCTTTCAAAAGATAAACGTGAACTCTCTTGGTAAAATCATCGATAAAAGTAATGAAATATTTCATACCTCCCAGTGATACTTGTTCCATCGGTCCACATAAGTCGGTGTGGATAAGCTGTAGTGGCTGTGACGCTCTTGATCCAATATTATTGAATGGTATTCGGCTCTGCTTATCTTCCAGGCAGGTAGTGCATGTGATCACATTCT
The DNA here is from genome assembly GCA_029227775.1 of Morpho helenor. Taxonomy (NCBI): domain Eukaryota; kingdom Metazoa; phylum Arthropoda; class Insecta; order Lepidoptera; family Nymphalidae; genus Morpho; species Morpho helenor. The sequence goes on from JARGCU010000006.1 coordinate 12,296,188, forward strand.
TATTCTGAACTGGAAATGGATTGACTCCCTCTGCATACTCCGGCAATTTGTTAACATCAGAAAAGTTCAGATGTCCCATGCGTCTATGCCATAAAACAATATCATTTAAATCATTTGAACATGTTAAGTTTGAAAAAACTTCTCTCTGGGTATTTAACTGATACAGATTGTTTAATAGTGTAGCTGAGCACAGGAGCTTGTTATTCTGGTCATAAATATCACAACCTTTATCTCTAAAATTTACTTTGCAGCCATTTTTCACAATAGCACTCACAGATAAGAGGTTCGCAGCAAGTTTAGGTATGTATAAAACTTCTCTTACCTGAATTTTATTTTGTTTACTTCCATTTATTAATAAATTAACCTTTCCCATACTTTCCACAGGTAACGGTGTACTACTGGCAACTGTTATGGCAGGTATCGGTGGGCTTGCTACATCATACATCCAATCACTTCTATTGGTCATGTGCATGGAGGCGCCGGAGTCCACATACCACAGGTCCTGATTTATTGTCTGCGAAGATGCTGAAAAAGCTGCAATAAAACTTTTATTATCTTCTGGTTTCATTATATTTTTCTTCTTCGGAGCACGACAGTTCTTAGCCATATGTCCATGCTTGTTACAATTGAAACATCGGGGCCCTCTGTGAGCCTTAGGTGTACTCTGATTCACTTGAATGGTGGGTTTTCTTGTGAAGAATGCTGTACTCTCTGAACGCTGAACTTCCTGTAGAAGTTTTGTTTTAATTGAGTCGGCACTGATCTTCATCCCTGAGCTCTCCAGGCCCATGATCATTGGCTTATAGGTTTCCGGTAAGCCAGCTAACATTAATGTCCCAAGCCATTCATCATCGATGTTGAAGTGAATATTCCTAAGCTTGTGCGCGGTCGACATAATCTTAGTCACATAGTCGTCTACATCTCGTGAACTATCCAGTGTAGTTGTAATAAGATCTCTCAATAAGGCTACTTTCCTGTACAACCCGCTGTCATCAAACGCATGCTGTAGACTCTCCCAGACTTCTTTACATGTAGTTGCACTCTGCACATGTACGTAGTTTGTCGGATCCAATAATAATATGAGTTTTGAATGTGCCTTAGTTTCCTTTTTTCTATCGAGATTAGTTCCGTCAATGCAATCCCACAATTCTTCCAACTTAAAATACGCTTCCACGGCGAATTTCCAAGTTGTGTAATTGTCTCTTCCGACAAGTCTATCAATGTGAAATGGATTGTGGCTTGGGGTGGCCATTTTGTACAAGAACCTTTTTGACTAACCACGCCCGCAATTTTTCTGTTAAGCAGGAATCTCAATACGCCGGTCGGATTTTTTATTTGTTCTAACTGCGTTTGTACTTTAATCAACCACGCTCTGCTACCATGTTGATATTTGCTTGATTTATAGTAAAACAAACTGTTTAGAATGCGGATAAATTTTAATTCGAGTATGGCGTTTTACAAAGATGACAAAAAGAGAAATAGGTTATAAAAATGTAGCCAATATAAAATGTTACAGACAAAAAAAATACTATGAACTCACAACATATAAGGTTGCGTTCCTAATTACCAACAATATCTATACACATTGTGAAATAAAGTCCCAAAAGCTGTCTGTCTGTCTGTGTATAAAAAAAATTTTTCTTTTAAATTTTTTTTTAATTTGATTTTTTTTTACATTATTTTAAAAATTACCGGTCACCCAGGTATTAGCTATTATATCTTACATTTATACATGTAGATATTATATAACATATCATAGTTGCATAAATTATTCCAAGCTTATTTCGCGTTATATAATTTCGATAATAGATACCGGTATATCGCCATTAAGTTGACTATTATACCGGTATAAGTATCGCTTTAAGATGCTTTAGAAAGCTAATATGCTTCTTTCGACTGCCAAATTTAAATAAGTTACGTGTTGCTGTTTGGCATTATATGACAAATGGGTTTAGAATGTTTTGCAATGTCTTTCATGTACCAGCTATATATTCTATTCTATACATATAATCAAATCGTTGAGATGTCAAATATCTGTGCGTTTGTTGCCGCTTATCTCAAAAACAGCTGATCCAATTTCGACCCTATTTTTACTAATATGTTACTATATACCTCAGCCTCAATTCTTTTACCTAAATTCTCTCTTTTATTTCAATTGGTCATCAAATAAAAAAGATATGTCAATTTTAAGTTGAAAGGTACTATTTACAGTACAGTTTTTCGTTTTTCGATGTTCGATGTGTGTTGTCCTCTATAGACTCTGCGGCTGTACCTATTTTCATAAAATTTTTAGACAATCTTTAGAAGCGGATGATCTAATATTTTGGTGGCGGTTGGAGCCTTTTTTGTTTACACTATAAAGGTTTAGGTGAGGTGTTGGAAGGTTAGGTTAGATTTTGTGAACAGATTTTGATGAGACATTCAACGCAAGATAGGGGAGGTTATGGAGAGAAATGCTAGTTTTTATAGTGGAATTCTCGTGGGGTCGACGTTTTTTTAGTGAAAACGCTATATGGTCAGTTCCTCCTTTGTACACGTGTCTGTTATTATTATGGATTTTTGCATGTTGTGGTTTTTGTAGAATTACATAAGATATAATATCTTATGCTACGTCAATCAATAGTACTTAATGTCAGAAGTAATCACGATAAATTTAATAACATTTTTTGTTTTATGTTATACAGGTGGTACTAAACATACTAACGAGTTAATTATAATTTTAAGTAATTTTAGGTTAAATTTAACTTAAACACTTCAGCACCCTACAAAAAACCAGTTAATTCAGTAAAGTATTTTAGTCACAGGACTTACATTAAAAAAAAGAAACATTTTATAGAGATCAATGACCTTACCCTTGTAGTGGTATAAATATAATTTGTTAGCGTAAGACTTAGTAGTAATAAAGGAACCTTGATCATGGACAGTCGTCTATCATTTATATATCCCTGCGCATCAATAGAACCGTAACCTGACACACTACATGGCGACCCTTTGCCAGTAGCGTCCGCATAAAAGGAAGAATGATATTGGAGCGGCGTAACGACGAACTCGGACAAGAATAAATCGAGTGATATATTATTTTTTTTTTTTTTAACATTCTAAATTATAGAAAAATACTATCAAGAATGAATCAATAATAAACATGGGGAAACAATGTTCAAAATGTGAATGTCAAAATAGAGAAGTAATAATAAATCAACACGAACAAGGAAATGCGGAGGCCGACACTTCGACACATTTTTATACGAATAACATACTACTCACAGTCATATTAGTATTTTGTGGATTGGCTGTATTATATATTTTATACCGAAAATATGAAACTTGTCATCGCAGCTGGGTAAGAAATGAAATGAATGAAAATTCTCTAAGAGGGTTCCGGCTGAGGCTGTCTGGACGCCGTGATCGTAACACCGAGGAGTAAAACAGCGCGGTATAATATTATTTTATTATATTATAGTGTTTCATTGTTATATGGAAGAATTATTAAAATTAGAAAATAAGTTAGAGTTAATAAAAACCGATTTGAGAAAATTAGGTCCCGAAAGACGGTTAAAATACTTTAATATAGTTAGTAGTAAGTTTGCAGAAGCTAAAAAATTATACGACTCTAGCAAGGTTTTATCAGAATATATATTAAGTGAAAAATTGTTTACCACACAATTTTCAGAAATAGTCTTTAAGGATTTAGTTCATAAGATAGAAGATAATTTTGGAAAAATTACTGAATACTGTCAATGTCATTCTAATATTATAAGCGGAAAAATGGAGACATTTAATTTAAAAACTGCTGCTAGTTTGGTGCCGGTTATGGATGATACGGAGGAGTCTATCGAAAAGATTATTTCAAGTCTAGAGCTATATGATAGTTGTCTAAAGGATTCAAAATGTAAAAAACAATTAGCTTTTTTTACCATAAAGACAAGGTTAACCAAATCAGCTAAACTTAGACTCAAGCAAGAGTACGAATCTTGTTCAGATTTAATAAAAGATATGAAGGTGTTTTTGCTAACAAAGAAATCACCTAATTCATTATTAACTAAACTTAATAATATTTCACAGAATGACATGTCGATCTCGGATTACGCGAGTCGTATCGAAGAATTATTCGTTGATTTCACCATATCGCAGGCTAATTCTAACGAAAAAGCGTTTGACATATTAAAACCTATTAATGAACAGTTAGCGACGAAAAAATTTGCTGACGGATTACGTAATAGGCGTTTAAGTACCATAATTTCAGCAAGGAACTACACACAATTCAAGGACGCGGTGCGTGCAGCACAAGACGAGGAGTTGGCGCAACCATCGTCCTCAAATTCGATTTTGCACATGCGAGGTAAGTCGTTCGCCTCGACGCGAGGACGCGGTAATTCATTTTCGTACCGCGGTGGTAACAATAATTTTCAGAGAGGTTTTCGCGGAAGATCGAATCAGCATAGAGGTTATCATAACAATTATCAAAATTATAATTCTCGACCAAACTATCGCGGTAAGCCTAATTCAAATCGTAATCGAGTTTACCGTGGTAGGGGATACAGACATATAAATTACGGGGAAATTAACGGGGAATATAACGATAATTTATCTCAAAATCAAATGAACAATACAAATCAGAACATGCAGTTTTTTCGATCATAAAGAATATAATATTTTAACATGCGATGTAGGTAACGCGAATTATATTTCATTCTACGTAAACGACCGCAGGTGTTCGATGTTATGCGATACCGGAGCTAGCTTATCTGCTTTGAACATTAGCGTTGTACCTAAGAATGCACGGATATACAGGGACAACATTATTATAAATGGTATTGGTGGAAAAAGTATTTCTAAAGGTTATGTTTATTTAAATGTAAAAATTGAACTTTCGCAAAAATCATATATTAAACAAAAATTTTACTTATTTGAAAAATTACCATGTAAATCGGATGGTATAATTGGACAAGATTTCTTTGATAATTTTAGCACAGTAACGTTTGATTTACAGCAATCGATTCTAATTTTAATAAATCCAGATAAGAGTTACAACTTAACTTTATATAGAAAACCGGAGATTAATACAAAATTTTTAAATATCCCACCCCGATGCGAATCTATACATTACATACAGTTAGATACCAATTTAAACCAAGATTGCATCGTACTTCCGAAAGAAATACAAGAAAATTTATTCTTAGCAAGTGTAATAGTTTCACCTAAAAATAACGTTATTCCAATCCGTATTCTTAATACTAGCGATAATCATGTATTATTGCCAATTTTGAAACCCGAATTAGAACCATTACAAAATTATAATCTTTGTTCATTTAATAAATATCCTAGTAATTTCAAACGTGCAGAAACATTATTGTCACTATTGAAGTTGGATCACTTACATTCCCACGAACGACAGACAATAGAATCTATTTGTGCGAAATACGGAGACATCTTCCAATTACCGGGCGATAAGCTGACTACAACAGAGTTATATGAAACGAATATTGTACTGAAACCACATTCACAACCCGTTTATACGAAACCATATCGTATTCCTAATAGTTTAAAGACTGAGGTGGAAAAACAAATAAATAAAATGTTAGATGATGACATCATTGAACAATCACGTAGCGAGTGGTCGAGTCCTATTTTATTAGTACCTAAGAAGTCCGAAACGGGAAATAGTAAAAGTTGGAGATTAGTTGTTGATTACCGTAAATTAAACGAAACGATACAGGATGATAAATTTCCATTACCAAATATAAATGAAATTATAGATTCTTTATCAGGAGCGGTATATTTTTCTCATTTAGACCTTAGTCAGTCATATTATCAGGTCAAACTTTCTCCCGATAGCCGTAGTATGACAGCGTTTACGACTAACACGGGACAGTATCAAATGAAGAGACTACCTATGGGATTAAAAATAAGTCCTAGTACATTTTCACGTGTTATGACAGTAGCGATGTCTGGTCTTACCTATGACAAATGTTTTATATACTTAGATGATTTAGTAATTTTTGGAAGGAATTTAGAGATGCATAATAAAAATCTTTTAGATGTTTTCGAAAGGTTAAGAAAAGTTAATTTAAAGTTGAACCCGAATAAATGTCAATTTTTAAAGACTGAATTATTATACTTGGGACATACTGTGTCAAAAAATGGCGTTTTACCAGATCCAAATAAAATTTCGGTGATAAAAGACTATCCTTTACCAACGAATTCAGATGATGTTAGACGTTTTGTTGCTTTTAGTAATTATTACCGTAAATTTATAAAAAACTTTGCCGAATTAACATTACCTTTAAATAATTTATGTAAAAAAAATGTACCTTTTATATGGACAACAGAGTGTGAACAAGCATTTCAATTATTGAAAAATGCGTTAATGTCACCACCCATACTTCAATATCCCGATTTTACTCCTAACAACGAATTTATTTTGCAAGTAGACGCTTCAGGTATAGCAATAGGTGCTGTTCTCTGTAATAAGGATTTGCGGCCCATTGCTTACGCTAGTAGGCCTTTAAATAAAGCTGAAAAAAACTACCCAACAATTCAAAAAGAGTTGCTTGCCATTGTATGGGGTATTAAATATTTTAGACCTTATTTATTTGGAAGAACATTCACTATTATGACAGACCACAAACCGTTAGTATATTTATTTGGTATGAAAGATCCTAGTAGTAGATTATTAAAATTCCGTTTAATCCTAGAGGAGTATGATTTTAAAATAAAATATGTAAAAGGGAAAGAGAATTCGGTTGCCGACGCGTTGTCTAGGATACTAATTACGTCTGATGAATTAAAGGATATGAATAATAGCGTTATGGCAGTTATGACGAGAGCACAAAAAAGAAGGGAAGAAGAAGAGCGTAGAGTTCAGATAGGTAGGAATGTAATCCCTAGTATAGCTACTGATGAACGGCCTGATCAACCGAACGTTGTAGAAATATTAAGGATACCAGAGAGTTCTGTAGAAATGTTATTGATAGAAGGTAAAAAGTTGAAGGAGTTAGAGAATAATAAACAAATAAATAAGAAAACTGAATGTTTTATGTATGATTCAAATAAAAAAATAATATACGTAAATCTCGATTACAAATTACAATTTACGCGAGACGAATTTGTAATTAAATTGAGTGAATTTTGTAAAAGTATAGACGTCGACGAAATATGTGTAATAAAAAATTATGAAAATGAAATGTTTATAAAAGATTTAATTAATGAGATTAAAAATAATGGTAGCTACCAGGGTCCAAGAATTTGTGTATTAAGGGGAATTAAAAGAATTATTGATGAAAATGACAAAAAGTTTATTATAAATGATTTTCATTTGCTACCCACTAGCGGGCATGCAGGGGTACGCAGAATGATAAATAATATTAAAAGAAAGTTTTATTGGCCAAATATGGAAAAAGACGTTCGCGAATTTGTACGGAAATGTGAAAAATGTCAAAGAATGAAACATTCAAGGCATACAGTTGAGCCTATGGTTGTGACGACAACTGCTAGGTCAGCTTTTGAAAAAATTTATTTAGATTTAATGGGACCATTAGATAAGGATATAGAAGGTAATCTTTATATACTTACAGTACAATGTGAGTTAACTAAATATGTGGAAGCTTATCCATTACGAAGTAAATGTACTATAACCGTAGCTAGATCGTTAGTAAATAATTTTATTTTAAGATACGGAATTCCAGATTCATTAGTGAGCGATAAGGGTACAGAATTTTTGTCATCTACTATGACAGAAGTTTGCAAGTTATTAGAGATAGAAAAATTAAATTCAACTGCTTATCATCATCAAACAATAGGTTCACTTGAAAATACACATAAAAATTTAGGTGCGTTTCTTCGTATTCAATGTGATAAACACCCTGAGACTTGGAGTCATTGGCTACCGTTTTGGTGTTTTTCTTATAACAATACAATCCATACCGTAACCAAATATGCACCTTATGAACTAGTGTTCGGAAAAACATGTAAACTTCCTAGTAGAATAAGTGATAGATTAGAACCATTGTATAACGTAGATAACTATAGTTTAGAATTAAAATATAGATTACAGTTAGCGCAAAAAGACGCTCGTGAAAATTTAGTGAAAGTGAAACAGGACAGAAAAGTGAAATATGACGAAAAAGTGAATTCAGTGACGTACAAAAATAGCGATTTACTATTATTAAAAAATGAAACCGGTAAAAAATTAGAAAATGTGTATGACGGTCCTTATAAAGTTATAGAGGATTTGGGACCAAATGTTGCTATTCTAAAAAACAATAATCGCGAAATAGTACATAAGAATAGAACTAAGATTTTTATTGTTTAGTTTGTAATAATTGTAAGTTAAGATTTAAAAAAAAAAAAATTTAATTAAGATTAATTTTTTTTTTATAAAAACCCCTGAGGTGTAGTGGTATAAATATAATGTGTTAGCGTAAGACTTAGTAGTAATAAAGGAACCTTGATCATGGACAGTCGTCTATCATTTATATATCCCTGCGCATCAATAGAACCGTAACCTGACACACTACACCCTGACACGCCACTAAAAATAATGTAATATGATACATAACCTTGACCTAAAAACTAAATAGCGCGAAATAGGTGCGAGAGAGACAGGACAAGAATTTTTTTTCTTGTTTTTCGCGCCTCTCCATGTCAGTGAACCATTATAAACAAAGCTAGCTCCCAATTAAATTATACTTATATTGTTCGAATATATTTTCTTAAATCTATATTTTAGAAGAATGAATTATGCCAAAGTTTTGCCGTGTGGTATCCGGCTGAGTAGAATAGACCACCCTTATTTCTTACCGAGTGGTCGTAAAAGGTGACTAAGGTAAGTGAACATCAGGCAGGCTGGTCATAAAATACGAAGCCAAATGACATGTTCATAACATATTGTGCCGACCCCACTTAGATTAGGGATAAAGGCGGGAGAATGATGATGAATTATACCAAAGTTATCTTTTACGTTTAAGTGATACCTAGGTGTATTCATTTAATGCCTAATCGTCGGTTACACTCTGTATAAGTATGTATGTCCATTTAAAATAATAGTTCCTCGGTGACCGGTAATTTTTTTAAAGATACCTATAAAAAAAGAAAAAAAAGCGCTGGGTGACATGTGGGTATAAATCCCAGGTTTTGAAATTTTTGGTTCGCGCGTCACTTTTAGGCTATCACATATATAGCTAGATCGATTTTTCTCCTCCAAAAGCTGTTTTCAAGATTATGAAAAAATGTATATATATACATACAAGATCAACTCATTTTAATATTAAAGATATACAAGATTGACTCATTTAAATTTTACCATCCTAATCCACGATAACCAGCGGCTAACTGAAGTATTTATTACATGAATTCATTAAATATGTTAATTTTTTTATTATTTTATCGTGATAATTCAGATGTTAGGCGAAAACTTGTTCTAGTCTGTTAATTTTTACATATTTTAATACTCTTGTAGGTTAATATTATTTTTTATATATGAATAGAAAACAAAACTAACTAATAAATAATATATGGGATCATTACACACACACACGTTCGTCCGTCCCCAAAGTAAGTAATTTAATACTTGTGTTTATGTTTAACATACGTTATTTTAAATAAATACTTCAACAAACTGTATTAAGAAAATGTTGGTCCTGGCGGAGCTAAATCCAGGGTCACTACCAAAGGACCAGTAAAAAATTTGATTTAATAATTATATAATACGCAATCAATAATGATGAATTCTTACTTTTATAAAATACAAGCTTTACCTGTTGGCGTAAAGTTAAATGTTAAAATACCCTAAATTACGTGGTTTTATTCTGTTCCCGGTGAATAATAGCATTTTTCAACTGATAAATTATCCCGGTATATTAGCTTTAACTGTACAATGTGAAAGTGGGATAGGCAGAGGGAGAGATCGGAATTTCACATTTAATATATTATTATGGATTTGTAAGACGTCATTCCCCATCAACTCACTCTATGTCGAGTCGGTACATGTTTTAAACATGTCGTTACTTAATTCGGCTAGTTATTTTACGACCGGCCGGCTGTCTGTCATCAACTTACCTTATACGCCTTTTACGACACCTCGGTAAGAAATTAGTGTCTAATCTACTCAGCCGGATACCACACGGCGTTTTTATAAGTTATAGGTGTTGTAATATAATGTTTGTATTTCATCACATTTGCATAATTTTTAATTGTAAATGTCAGCTCGTTTTGCTTCTATTGTTCACTGCCAAATGCGATGACTATGCTTTTCTTGTAACTTGGCAACTAATTTCTAGTGTCAAGGTTCAAAATCCGGGTCACGCTTGGCCGGCACCGGAAAGCCCAATCATTTTTAATATGACTTGTACATTTCGCAAATGTTACGATGCATATCTTACCGAGAATTTACAAGTATTATGTATAGTATGGGAATTTCAAAGATGACAAATCTGAAAGTGACCAGTGACATTATTTGCTTTACTTATAAATAAATTAATGTGTAATTTACAAGTAGTAAATATATAAATACTAGCTTTTATCCGCTACTTCGTTTGCGTGGACTGTTTCTGCATCAATCCGAATGGATTGATGATAGATGGCGCTTTTCATTGTCAACCTATTCCTGTAGAATTAACAGGATTTCTATAGCCAGGATTTATATAACATATAGTTATACCGGTGTATAAGGAATTATTGTGCCAGCAGAATCGCCGTGAAAGAGTAACAAACATACATCCATACTCACAAAGTTTCGCATTTATAATATTAGTAGGATATATAATTTTAAAACAATTCTTTTATACTCAGACTGGAGGAATTCACCAATTTATTTCTTGAAAACTTAGGCCCTCGACGGGAATTGAACCCGCGACTCACTCACACTTTCACTGCCACCTGCGACAATGTACCTACCAGTTTAAAAAAAGGAGGTTTTTAATAGAATGGTCTTCGGATTTCATCGTAGTCTGTCACCTATAGTTATGGGTGACAGACTATACGATGACTTTACAATGTGTATATATATTATATTGGGTCTTGAACACAAACCAATAATTTCTGCTGATCAGAAGCAACCTATCACGCTAGAACGGTTCATGCGAGAAAAGTCGCGGGTAAAAGCTAGTTATTTACAAATGCTCTTTGTTCCAGATGTACCTACACAGTTGGCGCTCCGAGGAGCTGAGCATGTTAGTAGGTGCCAAAGTGACAGACGCAACGCCGCTGGTCATCGCATGCAGGAACGGCCACTACGACGTCGCCGAGTACCTGATCAAGCGGTGCAAAGCAGACATCGAACAGCCTGGCTCAGGTGAGAACCCTTCCACCATCCTTTAGATAACTCTGCCAAGATTTTCCTCCCAAAGAATTGCAGCCAGTATCAGCGATGTGAAAATTCGATAATTAAATAAATAATAATAATAATCGATTATTTTTCTAAAATAATCGATTATTTTTTTCATCAAAAATCGTTTATTTTAATTATTTTCTTTTTCTTTTTTTTAGATTAGATATTTATTGTTAGATGAAACCAATGTAGCCAAACTACACATTTTAATCGAATTTCACAAATAGCGCATCTGTTATTATTTATTTGTAGTAGTCCACTTTTTAATTAATTATAGATAGGTATTATAAAAAGCAACTTTTCAAATAGTCAGAAAAAAAAACATTTTCAAAAATCAATTATTTCGTATCAAAATAACCGATTTTTTTAAATCGATTTATTTGAAAGGAAAAAAAAACGATTATTTATTAATCGACTGTTTCTACTCCATGTCACATCCCTAGCCAGTATTTGGACCTTCCAAATACATAATATCTCCATCTTTACTTTTCACAGTTTCTTCCCCCGCGTTCCTTTTCACCCTTTTATTGCCTCTCAATTTCTATCTTTCTCTTGCTTTCTCCGTCTATCTCTCTCTCTTTTTTATGACAATTAATTTTGGACATACTTCTTTATATACGCAAATTCTTATAAATAAAATACGGAATATTATAGCACAAAAGTAATGAGAAAATTATTTTGATATAAAACGCAGATTATACCAAAATAATTCTATTATTACTCTTGGAAATCCTAGTCTATGGTTACCTTCTTTATTTCTGGAATCATTATGGCTTTCTACATAAATAAGACTAACTGACTAACTGTTAAGAGTATAAGACTAACTGTTTCGGTTATAAAAATGAACCTTGTCCGAATAAACTTTTTTCAGCGCACTTATACATTAATTATATTATACATTTCGCTTATTATTTTAATGCATATGTGACGAGTTTAAATCTTAAGGCGCGGCAAAAACAGATGTTTACGATAATAACCAGCACCGACCGCATAATTTCAGTTATAATAACAATAAATTAATCCAAAAGAAACTTTAACCTGAGTCATAAACATTTAATCTTAAAAACATCCAAAAACAGATTATTAATGTTGATTTCGTTTCATTCCAGCTCTGTAAAATGTATTCATAATAATATTTAAGATGAAGTTGTTAAAAGAATGCTTGTTTTAACATTTGAGTCCCGAATTTCATCAGAGTGCGAGCTCCCAAATTGGACTCCATTAGACTAAGGCACTGTTTTTATTTATTTTATTTTATTTCTGTTTGTAGACGTTAAAATTTACCTATTTACGAATCTAGTGTTCTACGTTACTTTCTTAAGGTCGATTCACACCATACGAGCGAATGCTCATTCTATCCTACTCATTCACTCACTCGCTCACTCTAAAATTCGGTTACTGTAAAAAAAGACATAAAGCATTCTTTCGTTGTGCGTACTGCGTTCGCAAAGATTCTATGGAATGTTCAAAGAATATTCGCTAGCTTGATGTAAACTATACTAGAGCGCGCGAACAGAATGATTATAGCATTCTTGCGTGTTTTGGACCGGACTCTTGAAAAACATTTGTTCGACTGATCTTCAAAAATACAAAAATTTTTATAGAATTATTTTGCTATAATCCTATAATATAATGTTATAAAGATTTGTATCATAACTATTGTACTATGGAATTCCGCAAAGTAACTCCTACTTCTATAAATTATCCTGTAAAAATTCTAGTTCGTGATTCTCATTCTAGCTTGTTCATATTTTAGTGTAAACTATAAGAACGATGTTTCGTTTACACTAAAAGATTGAGAATGCTCTTGTTCTAGTTCTAGCTCTACGTTCGTTTGGTTTAAACCTACCTTTATATTTTTTGGTTTAGTATGCTCTACAAGTTAAGGATATAAATATTTGATTTAAAAAAAATATTACTTTATAACACATTCGGTGGTAAGAAAAATATAAGGAAATAAAATTTTAAAACAATTTTTATTTGTCAACATTTGTTTTACAACTGCATGTATCAAGTATAAATGGACACTACATTTAACAGTCGATATATTTTCTTTTATGGCGGATTATAAGAAAATAATTTTATTATTACTTTTGTTCTTCGCAAAGTAAGAACTGAATCTAAAAATTATTGAGATCATAAAATAAGTTATCATTTGTGGCTCAAACGAGATTTTCTTAAATAATTTAAATGATAATGCATTTCCTCTAAGATATAAGTACATGAGTTCGATACAGTTCGTAAAGGCATGTTTACAATAATCTTTATAGTCTCACGTCCGCGTTGACTTCACTATTGCATCAACCATTTGGCACGTCGCCATACCACCTCATGTTAATACATTTATATGCTTATTAATACACATATATTTTTCTTCTGAATGAACTGTTAATTTACCTATTTTTAAAATGATGTGAAAAAAAAATTAAAATAAAAAAATTCAAAAGTAATGAGTATATTATTTTGCTATAATCTGCGATAAAAGAAAATATATGTAATGCTAAATGTAGAGTGTACTATTCGTTCTCATACCTGATACATGCAGAATTTGTAAGAACTCATGCACTACCCGACACCAATATTACTGCCTATATATTCTCCATAGTGAAATTCCCATCAAAATCGGTTTGTTTCGGAGAATGTACTATCAATAAATAAATAATAAGAATTTCGTTAGAAGAAGGCTCTATTTTTTACAAAATTAATAATAAAATTATTTTGCTATACCTAATCCGCGATGAAGTAAAATAGAAAATATATATACCTAATGCTAAATGTAGAGTGGACAATCCATTTTATACCTGATAAATGCACCCGAGTTGAACCGATTAGTATATAACTAAGCTTGTTTGGGTAATGCTTCGCTTTGCTATTTTATCCTGGAGTCTATCTCCTGATAATGCTTCGGTTGCGGGGCGAAACGATTGTTGAGTTTGTGATAGTGAACGTGTGTAGTGCTTGTGTATTGTAATGGCGGTGGTGGAGGTTTGTACATGTGTTTTTACGAATCTTGCATATATCAGGTATGTAAACAGATTGTGCACTCTACATTTAGCATAAATATATTTTCTATTGTTCATCGCGGATTATAGCAAAATAATTTTACTATTACTTTTGTATCCGCAAAGTAACGCTTAATTCTATTAATACCTCTCTATCTGTTAGTGAAAACTGTACTAAAATCCTTTTGAGTTTTTTTTATATGTATAGATAGAAGTATAGGTTAATGATACGACAATATGAATAAATTGGATAATTGAAGGCCAGTTAACATTATTTATCAATGTCAATAACCTATAGACGGTGACATTTGTGCCAAAGTAATTGGCGGCGAAAGTTTTTTTACGATTCAAAACGGAGCAAGTCGGGTCAATGACCGGGTCAGTAAAGAGCGCGAATTGATTATACATAGTGACAAACCAACACCTTCCTGCTCCTTATATCTTAAATCGACTAAGTGACATATTTTTCTTGCAATTTCATTCTCTAATATGTCAAAAATTCATAAAAAATCTACATCTTTACTTCATCATCCTCCTGCCCTTATCCCACTCTAAGTGGGGTCGACACAACATGTTATACACATCCTGTCACATGATTTGGCTGCGTTTTTACGTCCGGCCGCGTGCCTGACATCAACTTATCTTAGTCGTATTTTACGAAACCTCGGTAAGAAATAAGGTTGGTCTATTCTACTCAGCCGGATACCACACGGTGAGTCAACTTACCTTAGTCGCCTTTTAAGACACCTCGGCAAGAAATAAGGTTGGTCTATTCTACTCAGCCGGATACCACACGGCGGGTCGATTTACCTTAGGTAGTCGCCTTTTACGACACCTCGGTAAAAAATGAGGGTGGTACTATTCTATTCAGCCGAATACCACACGGCATGTGATAACATATAGAGTAAAAACATGTATTAATTACATTAATGAGTGTACATAAACACTTAAGTTAGCGAAGTCGCGGGTATTGCTAGTAAAATATATAAATCCCAGTGTTGTTATTACAAACCATAAAATAATTATAGTGAAATCTTTATTTCTCTACACGTCTTTTCGTGGAACTATAAATAATGTAGGTTGGCTTTCACATTAGATGTAAATAAACTTTCGTAGAAGCGTTTGTAATATACATAGATTTATTAGAACCTAGTTCTTTGCACTTCATTTTATTCGTGCCAAAATTTTATTTTTTGCTTTTAAATTGGCTCGATAAGTGATTACTGTATGTAATGACATCTTTCTTAAAGTAAAAAGGCAGCACGAGGATCTTCTCGCTTATTTTTATAGTTTTAGGTAGCATATGATTTTTTTTTATTATATCTTGCATTGTTTGCTTTTTGTCCGTGTACTTTAATATGTTTGTGACTCGTTTTGAATTTATGAGCAATCTAGTGATTGATTAGAATATAATATACCTAATATAACTTTTAACTCAAATTCAATTTTTTCTTTATTCAAATAAACTTGTAAACAATTGCTTTTGAATCGTCAATTCTACTGCTGGTTCGGAAAGCTATTCCTATCGAGAAGAGCCATCAAGAAACTCGGCGGTTGCTCTTTTCAACATAATACTTATAAATAGTTACATTAAGTTATAACTTACTTGTATAGGGTCGGTACATGTATCCACGCATTCTTATCATTTAAATAATCCTCAAGCAGTATAATAGACTTTTTGTATCAGCCTCCCTTTAATATTGTTTTTAAATTGCTGTAATGGCAAAGCT
This sequence comes from Morpho helenor, assembly GCA_029227775.1. NCBI lineage: Eukaryota > Metazoa > Arthropoda > Insecta > Lepidoptera > Nymphalidae > Morpho > Morpho helenor. The sequence goes on from JARGCU010000006.1 coordinate 12,312,246, forward strand.
AAAATTTGTTTCCGAAATTTTATTATATAATTTTACTAGCGACCTGTCCCTGCTTCGCACGGGTATAAAATATATATCCCATGTCAGTCAGTGTAAAAAAAATGATTAAAATCGATCCAGTAGTTTTCATTTATTCATTACTGCCCGTGGCCCGCACGCGTTAAATTTGGAGAAAAACAATTTCCTTTCCCTATACCAAGAAGATTTCCTGCTATCTTTGAAATATCTAAATTCATATAGTACATTTTTACTTATGTACTTTTACATTTTCCCTATGTATTTTATTTTTACAATTAATTACAGAATGTCTTTAAACAAACTCTAAAAGATTCGAAGTGCCAGAGGGTGAAGCGCGGCGTCCTCACGGCATTTTAAATCTGTAATATCTCCGAAAATGTTCACTTAAATTACATGCTGTAAACGGCCATATTGATCTATATTAAATCAACAATTTATTTAAGGTACTCAATTGGATAAGGATTAATGCTGTATTGTATAAAAATTGCTTTGAACATAAGGCATCATTTTTCGTAAAAAGTAAATGAAAAAAACTGCTATTGTGGGTTATCCATAAGAGATAGATATATACCATCGCGGACTTTTCTGTAGACCTTTTTAAGGTGTACAAATACTTAGTACATCATTTTGATAAATCTCGTAGGGTTTAGCCTGCGTTTGCAATGTAAGCGGAAAAAAATGTAATTATTTACAGAAACCTCAAAAATTACAGTATTTCTCTACTTCGTATTGAATGTTATTATACGTACAAACCTTCCTCTGGAATAACTCTATCTATTAAAAAAAACCGCATCAAAATCGGTTGCGTAGTTTTAAAGTTTTATGCGTACATACGGAAATATGGACTTTGTTTTATAATATGTAGTGATTTATTATAGAAATTTGTGATAGTGAGCGTGTGTAGTGCTTGTGTACTGTGGTGGTACTGTGGTGTGTTTTGTGCATGTGTACGAACCCTGTATGTATCAGGTATGAAAACGAATTTTCCACTCTGTATTTAACATTATATATATTTTCTATTTTACTTCATCGCGTATTATAGCAAAATAATATTATTATTACTTTTATATTACGGATCTCCTCAAAGTAACGCCTAATTCTATAAATTATGTGTAAATGTATGTTTGCCCCCAGTCACGTTCGACGGGGAGACGATAGAGGACGCCCCGCCGCTGTGGTGCGCGGCTGCAGCAGGCCACTTACCACTCGTGCGACTGCTGGTCCGAGCTGGTGCCAACGTCAACTCCAGAACGTTCACTCACAGCACACCACTCCGCGCGGCCTGTTTCGACGGCCACTACGAAATTGTTAAGTTCCTAGTCGAGAATGGCGCAGGTGAGAATAATAAGGGCTTTTAACAAAATTTCATGCTCTACTGTTAGGTAACCGTAGAGAAATTTCTCGTCTGGAGCCAACCCTGGTAACAGAACAGATGCTTATCATAAACATGCATTATCATCAAGCATTGGACTAGTACGTAAAATTTGAGCTAAATCGGGCACCGGTAAGAGGGTTAAATTGAACTTGCAAGGTTCCACCTTCACATACATATACATTGCCGTGTATGTATGTGAAGGTTCCACCTTCAAATACATACACGGCAAGTTAAATAAAAGCTTTTAACCAAAGTTCATGCCATACTGTCAACCGTTGAGCAGTTTCATCTTCTGGAGCAAACCCTTGCAACAGAAACAGGTCATAAGACGCTATGTTGTGTGGTATTCGGCTGAGTAGAGAGGAGAGAACCTCATTTTGTACTGAGAAGTCGCTTTTAAGGCCCTTTTTTGACGCAAAGCAGAAGCCACAAGCTTATGTCGTTTCTGCATTGTCTATTATATATATTACCAATTTTTTTATAATAGGTATATGGTAATTAATTTGGTTAATAAGCTTCCATTTACCAAATTTTATCTATCAGCTTCAGTCGATTTGTCATAAAAACGTAACAGACAGTTTCGCATTTATAATACAACCTTATCCGAAGAACAAAGTCACATTTCCTATGCATATATGTATGAGGTATACGGGACATGTGACTTAATTCTTCGGCTAGGAGATATAAGTATGGATTACAGTTTATATAATAGAACCATATGTTTCGATTTCAGATATAGAAAAACCAAATCGACACGGCCATACGTGTCTCATGATAGCCTGTTACAAAGGTCACATCCACATAGCGAAATACCTCCTGTCCCTTAACGCCGATGTCAACAGGAAAAGCGTTAAGGGCAACACAGCGCTACACGATTGCGCCGAGAGCGGCTCTTTGCACATACTCAAGATGCTACTAGACCATGGGGCAACTATGGATGTAGATTCATATGGTGAGTGCTTGTTGATTAAGAGAAGAATTTGACGCAAATAATCCTTTCAAATAAAATTTTTCATGCATTTTTGAACATAGAGATACGAGTATTATACCATATATACATAGAGTAGTGGGTAGGTCTTTATGTGCGAGTATCCAACAAATAAAAGAGGGAAAATATAAGACTCATACTTATCTTTGTCTAATCATACATGCGCAGAGAAATATTCACAGCGCGGTTTTACTCTAATATAAAAACTATGCTTTTGAATCGTCAAGCAAATTAAGTAAAACAATTATATCCCTTTCAAATATATTTTTATTTAGTATAGGTTGTGAATAGACGTGATACTATTAGGTGTTACAAGCATATCCATTCTTTACGGGACACTCTGTATATAAAATTATAATATACTTTGTTTATAACCTATATGCACGGAAAAGTATTAGTAACGCTCAGGTTGGGTCAATATTTAAAAGTAGTCTCGGCCAATAAAATTTCTCCTGAAATAGGAAAGATGATAACAGATAAGAGATTTCATGTAACGGAACGTAAACAATAAATTAACTTTATTTATGTAATAAAAATATATAAGGTGATTATTATTTACGTATTGTTTGTGTAAGTACTGTTTACATAATAGTCAAAATAAAAATATATGTTTATATGAACATAAATTTTATTGAGCTTCACCTAAAGTAAAACATTGGTTCTTCGGCCCATATTAATTATTGTGTTTGATGTTTTAATCTATTCTTAGCTGGATGGTATCAAGTATATTTGTTCACCAGGTATGACTCCCTTGCTAGCAGCATCGCTGACAGGCCACACGCATATCGTCGAGCACCTCATCAACGCGGAATACGGGCTGGTTACAAGACAGCAGCGTATCGACGCGTTGGAACTCCTCGGCGCTACGTACGTGGACAAACGGAGGGATATGGTCGGCGCTCTCGCTTTGTGGAAACGGGCCATGGATTACAGGTATTGATGGAGCTTTTTCTTTAATTATACCGTAGATTACAGGCTGAGGTCGATCATAATGAAGTTGTAGGTAGGTACAGCTTATTTAGTTGTACCTTTTGTACGATAAGGCCGTAGCCTTAATCCTGCTGCATGGTATCCGGCTGAGTAGAATAGTACCATCCTCATTTCTTACCGAGGTGTAGTAAAAGGCGACTAATGTAAGTGCTTTGTGGTATCTGGCTGAATAGAATATACCAACCTTATTTCATACCGAGGTGTCGTAAAAGGCGACTAATGTAAGTGCCGTAGGGTATCAGGCTGAGTAGAATATACCACCCTCATTTCTTACCGAGGTGTCGTAAAAGACGACTAATGTAAGTAGTGCCGTGTGGTATCCGCCTTAATAAAATACACGACCCTTATTTCTTATCGAGGTGTTGTAAAACGCCTAAGGGAAGTTGACGTCTGGTCGTAAAATACCTAACCAAATCATTTACGAGTAACATGTTTATAACATGTTGTGACCGCTTAGAGTAGGATAAGGGTAGGAGAATGATGAATTCCTTAGTCTTAATCGTAATCTCGTCTTATTTTTTTTTATTTGGTTCGTTAATCTAGCTATAATCATTTCAGATATATAAAAGCAAAAGTAATAATAAATATACAAGATTATAATCTACTAAAAATGAACGTAACTTGCAAGAATTAATACACATAGGTAAAGTTCAGTTAAAGTAAATTACTCTTAAATTACTTATGATTTATGAAAGCATTTACACAATTTGCTATTGAATGAGGCTAAAGAACCACAGAAAACAACAGAGGAAATTACACAGGGGCAGGTCTAAGATTCCTTTAACATTTGGGTATATTAAATGGTTTGCAATTCTCTAGTTGACTGCCGCTACACAGAACACGCAGGTGTATACAGTTTGCAAAATTATTCATTCAACACTTGATTCATCCGTATTGCTTTCCCTAATTAACTTTAATACACGCATTAATTCACGCAAACCGCATAATAATCCCTTCAACTACCGTGTTCTTTCCAATAATACATCTTTTAGCAATCCGATTATTAGATTGTGTCGCTATTACAAAGATTCTGTTATTAACCATTCTTCTCTGGACGTATTTGATAACAATTATAATAAGTTTAAAGCACACCTAAAAATAGTTTCTGTTTAATTTATATATATATATATATATATATATATATATATATATATATATATATATATATATATATATATATATATATATATATATATATATATAAGTAATTTTTGCATTATTTAGTTTTTTTTTGTATAGTTTCAATATTTTAACTTGACCCCCAGAGTTTATAGTAACTCATGATGTGTACACATATTTTTGGATTACTGTCTAGTCTTAAGTTTATATATATTTATGTTTTCACCTTGTTCTTCTCCGACAGGACTCTGTTTTGTGCACCCTTTAAATAAATAAATAAGTTTAAAATTTTAGGCAAATCTATGGCACCATTAATAATCCACACCATGTCCAACATCTTTTAGCGATATTAAGTTATACTTATGAAAATCTGACAATGCAGCATAGAAGCGACCGAGCTTAGCAATGTAGTGTCTATTACTCTTATCTAAAAAATGAAATTCTTCCTCATTCTAGGTTTCCAGCGGACGGTAGCGACCCAATTCCCAAACCCAAAGACATACCAAGGATAGAAGCGTACGATTACGCGGTGGAGCCGACCAACTCGCACCAACTTGAAGAACTCCTGGCTGACCCTGACGCGATAAGGATGCAGGCGCTGGTCATACGAGAGAGGATATTAGGTTAGTAGTCTTAGTAGCGAACCTTCATCCATCATCATGCCATTTGTCTCTTAATAAAGAAATGGGTCTGCCATCAAAAATAATGACCTTGTGTATATAATAAATAGAAAATAGTATGGATCATCTTAAAACTGTTTATTAAGTACAATAAGTTACATTTGAAATTTTTGAATAACACGCGTAGTTTAATCTCAATGGGCGACTTTTGTGAACGTTGACGTGTTCCAAATATGGTGTTATTAAGTACAATGTATGTAAGAAACATTACTACATAATACAAACAAACAAATTTAAAGGTTTATTAGGCTTATTAGGGATTCCGCCATAACGCCGTATAAAGAGCTCATGAATAAGGGCCCCGATAATCTCGAAACTAGTCTGGTTCACCCGTTAGAATAAGACGTGAGTATAGGTTTCTGTACATAAGCTTATTTAGGCAGTTTAGTAATTTTTTTATAGTTATTCCTTCCTTCCTTTTATTATTATACACCCACATGTTTAGATCGTGTTCTTTAGATGTGTAGAACTTGTTTTGGTTAAACCTAACAGAGTTTATGGAGTTAACTTAAGATGTTTATAGTTATAAACCGGGCCCAAAAACGAATACCAATTATGGAAATCATTATTAATCCTATTGCAAGGACAAACAGCGCCGTGTGGTATCCGACTCAATAGAATAGACCACCCTCATGTCTTACCGAGGTGTCGTAAAAGGCGATTAAGGTAAGTTGACTCACCGTGTGGTATCCGGTTAAGTAGAATAGACCACCCTCTTTCTTATCGAGATGTTGTAAAATACGACTAAGATAAGTTGACGTCAGGCAGGCAGCCGGTCGTTAAAACGCAGCCAAATCATGTGACAGCATGTTTATAATATGTTGTTCCGACCCCACTTAGAGTGGGATAAGGGCCGGAAGATGAAGTTGATAATTGTGGAAAATATTGAATATTGAAAATTATAAATCGATTAGATTAAACATCTAAGAATAGCTGAAAATTTCAGCTAAAGCTCTAAAGCTTGACTTGTACGATTATTGAACACCCACATGTTTCCATCATTCATTTCAATCGTGTTGCAACTCGTTTTGTTTAAAACTACTAGAGTTTATGGACCAACCAAGTCCAAAAAAGAATACCGTTTGTAGAAATTATTATTAAAGTCATTGCAAGGACCAAACAAAAAGGTTTTACTATTGGTCGGCAGGTCCTGCGCACCCCGACACGTCGTACTACGTGCGATATAGGGGAGCGGTGTACGCTGACGCCGGCCGCTTCGCCCGCTGCCGTCAACTCTGGCACCACGCGCTGGACATGCAGCGAGCTGTTCTCCCTCCACTCTCTCCTCTCACACAGTCCAGCCTGTACAGCTTCGCGGAGCTCTTCTCCTACATGCTGGCCGAACGAGCGAGGCCTCCACTTAGAGGTTAGTACTATCTTTATCTTCAACCAATAGAAGGCTATTGTTAGGTCTCTTCAAAGGACATAATAGGACTTCAACGGAGCAATATTATGGGATCTTGTGCCGCCTGAATCCATCCGCCCGCCACGACTTTTTTATATCGTCCTACTTAGTGAAGGTTCTGTCTATACCGTGTTTTCCAATGCAGAGTTCCGCCACTCTAACATCTTCAGAGCCCCAACTTGCTATTTGAGCTTCGCAGCCCGTTGAGCTATTTTCGTCACTGTGGGCCTTTTGAGAGATCTGTAGTCTCTTCATTTCTGATATGATGACGCCCAAATACTCCAAACGTTGCCCACTCAGCGAATCTCAAAAAATCAAATCAAAATATCTTTATTCAAATAAGTTCTTTCAAGTACTTTGAATTATCAAGGATAATTAATGAAGCTACAACTGGTTCGGAATGTTGCTCTTACCGAGTAGAACAAGAAAGAAACTCTACGGTCATTCTGTTAAACATTTTAAATTTTACATCATTAAACCGCAGTCTTGTATGAAGCTGAATGGATATGTAATCCAGGCTTTTTTATTATGATTAGGCAAACATTGCCCGCTCAGCGAATCTAACCTTTCTTATGTTGCCCGTTCTATTAGTACTGTTATTATTATAAAACAAAAAGAATATTGTGTTTTGTAAAGTTTTGAAAAAGTATCGTTCGTTAGAAAAAAATTCGCATGCATTGGAAAGCTGATGCTTCCAATGTAATGAAAATTTTGAGTGACCTTTACAATGAAATATAAAAATCAAAATTACTTGTCCTTTGCTCATTCATTCATTTATCATCATTATAAGTAGTAATCTGTTCTCTCTGAAATGAAATTTTATGTCTTTTCATTCCTAACTAAAGTCCTGTTAATTCTGCGTAAACTTTGTTTCTGAAAGCCAACACAGCTCGTAATTAGATGTTTTATTGAAAACTATTTTAATCATTTGCATATCTTCAAAACTAGTTTTTTCTATGGAAGTTCTCCTAACAATTTTGGTCCTTCAAGCCGGATTGTATTTAGCGAAGCTAGTTTCTTATCTAGGTTAGGTTAATAATTGATGTGAATTTATTTCAGGTCGCATTGTCCCACCTGTAACATTTGAAGACATTGAGCCCGTGTTCACGAAAGCGCTGTCGCAGATCCACATGGGCTTAGAATTATTGAAACTTGACTTCGGCTTCATGTATGGAAGGAAACATACTATGACGACGTTACAAAAGTACGTAAACCTATTATTTTTTATATATGTATAAATTTATTATATTTTTTATATATACACGGTCTCACCGCTTTGATAGCCCAGCGGTGAGACCGTGCGACTCTTTCGACGGAATCACAAGGTCGAATCCCGGGTAGACACCAATGAGTTTTTCTATTACAACTTATATGTCTAACTAGTATTATCCCGCGGTTTCACCCGCGTAATTTTTAATTTTGTTACACCTTATTATATTTTAATAACGGATCCCAATCTTTTTTTTGAAAATGTAATATAGCCTATGTTGCTCAATGAAGTATGAAAGTATTATTGAAATCGGTCCAGGAGTTTTTCTGCGAAAACATTACAAATATACGTACAAATTTTTCCTCTTTGTAATATTGGTATAGATTGATAATTGCAATTTATCACACGCTTATCGGTGAAGGAAAACATCGTGAGAATACCTGCATATCTCTAGAGAATTCTGGGGATATGTGTAAACTACTAATCCGTATTGGAGCAGCGTGGTGGGTCTTAGCTCCAATCCTTCTCTCTTAAAAACGGAGAGAAGAGGCCTATTCCCAGCAGTGGGAAAGTAACAGACCGTTACTTTAATACATGTATTTTTTTATTAGTTTATTAACTGCCTGGATTAATATCTGTATATCCCTTTTTTCCACAGACCATAGAGCAATAAGCTATGACATCGTAAATCATAGAGCTGAATTGTTTTGTATATTAATTAATCAACCACAGATAATTTTATAGAATGAATTCGCACCATGTTATTTTTTTAAATCTAGGAAATTATATAATTGTTTATTAACGCTAATGCTGCTTGTGCCGAATATGATTTTAAATTTTATTGACATTATTATTTTTTATTTATATAAATATTTAACATTAAGTTATTTTTAAGTTATGCGATTAGTTATACCTAGGTAAAGTTATGATATTTATATGAGTTTATAATTTTGTATTGTTTAAGGTTCCTTGAAATATCACTCCATCTTGCGGCGTTGATGGCTAGGTTACTGGAGGAACCTGAATGTACGGAAGAAGTTTCTAGAAAAATACATAAGGCTGTGTACTCACTTGTTGAATTAGATATTAAGGTGAGTTAAGTTTTTCATAATTAAATAAAACTTAATCGTAAAATATTTAATATTTATAATAATATATTAAAAATATATTAAAAAAGTGATAAAAAAGCCTGGATTTGAAAATCCTTCAAGCTTCATACAAGACTGCGGTTTAATAATGTAAAATTGAAAATGTTTAAAAGATTGACCTTTGAGTTTCTTTCTGGTTCATCTCGGTAAGAGCAACATTCTGAACCAGATGTAGCTTCATTATTCATATTGATCCTTGACGATTCAAAAGTGCCTGAAAGAGCTTGTTTCAATAAAGATTATTTTGATTTGATTTCAATATTTCACAATTCGATTACAACAAATTAAAACCCTTTTAAGCAACCAGTCGCTTTGAAATCTACATAAAACTATTCTGTAGAAAATCCATATTATGATTGTAGAATTTTATTATAGAATCTCTGTTTTGAGCCATAAAAATCTAGTGTCTGCCGCTTTATCCCACAGCATTATTATTATGACATAATGCGGAACTAAGTATACCTACGAGGGCTGCTATCACTACATATTATAAAACAAAGTCCATATTTCCGTATGTACGCATAAAACTTTAAAACTACGCAACCGATTTTGATGCGGTTTTTTTTAATAGATAGAGTGATTCCAGAGGAAGGTTTGTACGTATAATAACATTCAATACGAAGTAGAGAAATACTGTAATTTTTGAGGTTTCTGTAAATAATTACATTTTTTTCCGCTTACATTGCAAACGCAGGCTAAACCCTACGAGATTTATCAAAATGATGTACTAAGTATTTGTACACCTTAAAAAGGTCTACAGAAAAGTCCGCGATGGCATATATCTATCTCTTATGGATAACCCACAATAGCAGTTTTTTTCATTTACTTTTTACGAAAAATGATGCCTTATGTTCAAAGCAATTTTTATACAATACAGCATTAATCCTTATCCAATTGAGTACCTTAAATAAATAGTTGATTTAATATAGATCAATATGGCCGTTTACAGCATGCAATTTAAGTGAACATTTTCGGAGATATTACAGATTTAAAATGCCGTGAGGACGCCGCGCTTCACCCTATAGCACTTCGAATCTTTTAGAGTTTGTTTAAAGACATTCTGTAATTAATTGTAAAAATAAAATACATAGGTAAAATGTAAAAGTAAATAAGTAAAAATGTACTATATGAGTTTAGATATTCCAAAGATAGCAGGAAATCGTCTTGGTATAGGGAGAGGAAATTGTTTTTCTCCAAATTTAACGCTTGCGGGCCACGGGCAGTAATGAATAAATCAAAACTACTGGATCGATTTTAATCATTTTTTTTACACTGACTGACATGGGATATATATTTTATACCCGTGCGAAGCAAGGGCAGGCCGCTAGTATATAAATAAATTTTTATTACAAATTCTACACACTACATATTTACACTACATTTAGCATTACATATATTTTCTTTTATCGCGGATTATAGAAAAATAATATTCTCATTACTTTTTTTTTAGATTATTTCGTAACAAAACAATTGATTGTTTATTAATCGTTTTTTTTACCCTTACCATAATTATATTATTACGCAGGTGCTCCGTCGTTCGATGTTGCACGTGGCGTGCTCCGCGGAGGGCGGTCGCGGCCGGACTGCGGGCGCGGCGGCGGCGGGCAGCGGCGCTGCGGGCGCGGCGGGCGCGTGGGCGGGCGCGGGCGGCGAGGGGGGCGAGGCACCGTGCGCCGCACTCGTAGCGCTCATGCTGCGGCTAGGCGCGGAGCCCAACGCAAGGAACCTAGTCGACGGCAATACACCACTGCACCTAGTTTGTAAGGTGAGCCTGGTTACACCATAGTTATTTTATTTGGTCTTCTACCTACAACGCAGCGCTCATGCTGCGGCTAGGCGCGGAGCCCAACGCTAGGAACCTAGTCGACGGCAATACACCACTACACCTGGTTTGTAAGGTAATCCTCCTGGGTTACACTATAGAGTTATTATATTTGGTCTGCTACCTCCAACGTAGCGCTCATGCTGCGGCTAGGCGCGGAGCCCAACGCAAGGAACCTAGTCGACGGCAATACACCACTGCACCTAGTTTGTAAGGTGAGCCTACTGGGTTACACTATAGAGATTCTTCTTCTTCCTTTTTGACGTGACAACGTCTTAAATTAGGTTGCGGCTTGGAGTCACTCATGGAAAAGTGTAACGCCCGCTCACGTCTGTTACGATGAGTCACCGAACGAAAGAGAGGCCGGATTGGCGAATGCCTTTCGTCTCTCTCCAACTCCAATCCATCACATTTAAAAAGACGTTGTCACGTAAAACCGTTTTTTTTTATGTCAGGAAAACCCATTATGGGTCGTCATCGCTCGACGGGGACGAGCGGCGGGTATGTCGGACTAGCACCGACTAAAAACCTGAAAAACCAGTGCCCTACCACGCTGCTGGTGGCGGGGATAGGGTACCGTTGTACACATTACCCCCATCCCCGCTAACATCCTGCCCTTATCCCACTCTAAGTCACCACAACATGTTATAAACATGTTGTCACATGATTTGGCTACGTATTTTACGACCGGCCGCCTGACTGACGTCAACTTACCTTAGTCGCCTTTTGCGGCTCCTCGGTAAAGAGGGTGGTCTATTCTACTAAACCGGATACCACACGGTGGGTCAACATACCTTAGTCGCCTTTTACGACACCTCTGTAAGAAATGAGGTTGGTCTATTCTACTCAGCCGGATACCACACGGCGGGCCGACTTAACTTAGTCGCCTTTTACGACAACTCAGTTAAAATTAAGGGTGGTACTATTCTATTCAGCCGGATACTACACGGCGTGAATTCTAGAGATATGTATAACCCACAAAATTGCAATGGAGCAGCGTAGTAAGCTTTAAACCTTCTCTCTACGGAAGAGGCCTGTGATAGTAACTGGCTGTTACTTTATAAGAAAAAATCTCGTTCCAGTTGAACCCGTGTCCAGCGGAGGTGGTGCGCTCGCTGCTCAACCACGGCGCACACATAGACACTGTCAACTTCAAAGGAGAGACCCCTGAAGAAATACTCAAGTCGACCAAACAGAACCTCAACAACATAGTCAACCCGCTCAAGTACACAACGCTCAAGTGCCTCGCAGCACGCACAGTGAAGAATTACAGACTACCCTACACCCATGTGGTACCACAGTGTTTACATTCAACCATTAATACGCATTGAAATAATATAATATTTATACATTATGTGACACACTACAAGTGGCGTAGCTACTGAGGCCCCCAGTTTCAGGGGGCCCCGTGGACTCTTGGCTTACTTACAAACTAGAAATTAAACTATTGAATTTCCCACTTATACAAATATACCAAGTTACAGAAACGTGACTAAAGTAAATAAATAAATATATGGGACACTTACACACACGGTCGTCCGTACCCAAAGTAACTTAATACTTGTGTTATGGTAGACAGTGAACTGGTGAATATATACTTATATATTTTTTAAATACATACTTAAATACAAATATACACCCAGATTCGAAGACCAACAAATTCATTTATAGATAATGTTGGCCCTCAGCGGGAATCAAACCCGCGACTCGCGGAGCTGAAGGCAGGGTCACTACCCACTGCGCCAACGGGCCAGTCAAAGTAACGGTAAATTATTTTAAACAAGTCAACATAATTTTATGGCCCCATTAACCGTTGACAATTCCGTCGTCTGGAGCTAATCCTGGCAGCATCAGGTCATGCTTATCATAAACATACATTGTCACCAGGAATAGAGGACAGAGATATATTACTACAGTAAAAGAGATAGATTACAACAGCAATACTGTAAAAAGAGTCAAGTTAAAAGTTTTCAACATAATTTCATGTCCCTATTAACCTTTGAGGAGTTCCGTCGTCTGGAGCCAATCCAAGCAGCATCAGGTCACGTTTATCATAAACATACTTTGTCACCAGGACTGGGCCAATATGTAAAATTTTAGCTCAATCGGACACCAAGAAGTGGGTCAAATTTAACTTACGAAATTCCACCTTTACATAACTACACGGCAAGTTAGATAAAAGCTTTTAAAATATAGGGAAATTCGTAATTACAATTTATATTTGTTTTATTAATTTTATTATGGATTCGACTGTATTACGATGAATCGAGAAGAAACCATTTTCAATAGATTAGTTGGGGGCCTTTTACGGGGGCCCTTTTATTTTTTTGCCCAAGGCCCCTTGGTTAGCTAGCTACGCCACTGCACACTACTCTGTGTATCCTGACTGACTGGCTTATCTAGCGCTTAAATATATTGTCAGCTCAAATTCTGACTTAGAATATTTGCCTAATCAGTCTATAAACTCAGGGTTTTATTATTCATCTACATTAATTGAACCAAAAATTAAAAGCAAGTTCCAATTTGCATGTAATGACTATATCTAGATTATCTGCTCAATTAGTTTGCTGTGTTGTGGAAATTAGTGACATTTATGTTATCAATTATTCATTCACTAATTAATAAAAGTGAAAAATATGGAAAAAAAATTACGTTCCTTTATTCCTATTTAGTTTTGTTTTGACGTCAATTTTGTTTGATATGTTAGTTTTATAATCTCTCCTTTTAAATTTTTGATCTTAAACCTAATTATGAAACTACAAGTTATTGAAATTTTTTTTTCGAAATATTTTTGTGTATATTAAATCAATTACCTAAAATTAAAGCTGGTAAAAAAGCAATATCTAGCAATAATATCTAACGCCACGTTAATTTCAAAATGGCCGACGGTCAATATCAATAATGTAAAAACTAAACAATTTTAAATGAAATCTAGAAATATATTAGAATGATAGTGAAACATTTGACGAAAAAAAAAAAAAATTTTTTTAATGATAAAGGGTTTTTAATTTATCATAAACGCTAAAAAAATCAGTTCTTTTTCCTGAATGCCAGTTTCCACCGACTCTTTTTAAAACGTACAACGAAACAATATTTGACAGCTGTCAACTTAAATATGACTGATTGCTCTGGCAATTTATTTATATTATAATCAGATTTTTAAGGACAAAGGCTATGCTTTATTTTTAGGATTCCGCAGACAAATGCCATAACAAATTTATAATTTCGTCCTGACCTTATATAATATCAAATTCGTTATAGACTGACATAGACAATAGTTGGAGAGAATTGGTTAATTTTTTAATTCTGAAAATAGTGAAAGTATTATAACATCATTAAAGAAAATTAGTTCAATATGATATCAATTGTAGTTTTTCAGATATGCAATATTTTCTATTAAAGTCTATATTTCTTTTAACGAACATATAAATACCTTTGTTTTTCAGAAAGCAATACACTGTATTATAAAGTTTTGACAATGATAAATTAAACGTAGTGTACGCGTATACATTTGTTGTATTTTCTAAATCTAAAATCTACGGATCCCTTTATTATATTTAATTTTCAAGCTTTGTTGCTCATTATTCTGGTTTATCGAATATAGTAATTTTGATTTTATTTACTTATATTTGTAACCATAATGGGGTAGTCGACTGTTTTATACATATCTGTTATTTAATACTTTATTATTTTAATTCAAGTATGCAGTTTTGAAGCTATTTTTTTAAATTTAAAAGAAGTACCTATTCGTAATATTTTTCGTTTTAAATGTCGTTAATAAACAAGGTAAATTTCCGATTTTTGACTTTTTTTCGCGATGTTTTTAATTTATATTTTTTAATCATTATGATCATTATTGTATACTTATCAATTGTTTAAATATATTGTTTGATTCTACAAATAAATGTATACAAGTATTTGCTTTATAAAATAAAATAAATAGAAGATATAATTAAAAAAAAAAAACAAATATGTATGGTAAAAATTATATATGGGAATCAGGGCGTTACTGCTATTCAAAGTTAAAGTACATATACAAAATTACGATTTTCTTTTATCTTTTACTTAGACATTTTTTTAAATGCTTTAAATATGCTTTAATGGTTTAAACTTGTCTCCAACTTTCTGAGACAATTATATTTTCATGCTTTAAAAAAAACATGACACTTTTTTTAATTTTGTCTTACATTACATACAATTATTGTCTTATTTTCTATGACAGTTGTTTTATAGACTTTATAATCTGTGATGACCGAATAATAACCATGGACTAATAAGCAGTTTTAAAGTTTTTAAAGTTTACTTTTCTGAAAACATAGGAAAGAAATATGTATTTTATAAATACACAAAAAGTGTATTTATAAAATTCATAATGTATTTATAATAAGACTTTAAATTTAAACGTAAACACATGCTTTCTCTTTAAATAGCAGTATAAAGTTTCAAAAGGAAAAACGAGCGTTATTATTTACGTTCAAAAAAAATATAATAATGTGTTATGGACAAAAATAGTATTATATTGAATATTTGAAATAGATTTTCAATATTGTTAGTTGTAATGTTCAAATAATTTGTATTATGTCACTGGTTAGGTAAAACTTCACGAATGTGTAAATTATTATGAAATTGTGATAAATGTAACGATACGTTCGAAATAGGTCATAGAAATAGTTGCCTTATTTGTTTTGATATCTGCGGTATAGTAATGTTTAAATAGAAAAAGGAACTTAGATTTCTCGAGATGCTTCTTTTAGTTTAGCATTTTTTTTCCTAATTTCGTACTTAATTCTTACTTTTAGCAAAAAAACTATTTAAAACAAGTCTTAAAATATTTTGAAGATGTCGCTTCAATTTTCTAATATATGTATTGAAATGAGAGGATAAAATAAGCAAGAAAAGACGCGAAAAGGAACCCTATTTTATGATTTTCGAAAAATATATTCTTTGACTATTAAACTGACATTACTGTTAAGTGATTCCAAAACCTCATCCAATAGAGCTAAGCTAAGAGCATCCAATAGAATGATTATCGCGTTGCCATCTTGGAATGTGCGCCATTTTGTTTTCTTTAAACAATTAAAGTGGAAATTAGTTTAAACCCATTTTTAAACCCTTTAATCGTTTATTGTCAATGTAGAACGAATTTTTTGGCAATGACAGTTAAAAATTTGACCTCATTTTGCTAAAATATATGTTATTCGCAAATAGAGATGCTAAGATTTCTAATAGACAAAATAAAACTGGAATAACGAAAACCCTGCAAATTTTAATTAAATCAAAGGCACAGTCGACTAGTCTTTCTAGAAGTATCCATGTTTTTTTAATAATTATAATAACGTTTTTAGCAAGCGTGTGTCTATATGTAATTCTTCCTACCGTATACTTTATTTTCTTCAATAACATAGACAATAATAAAGTTCTGAAATGGTTAAAAATATGTTTGTCATTACACAGTAATATTATTCTGGTAATTGTTATTTCATTTTACATTATTGCCTACTATCATTTGAATTTATCGATATTTTTTTAAATCTAGGAAGTGCATTTTTTAGTGAAATGCGTTATAGATGAAAATATTACCCTTTTTGTCCTATTTCGAGTAAGGTAACATGTGTTAATGTATTTTTGTATGTTCGCTTTACGATATCATAAGCGGAAATTCTTAGTTTAAAGACTTTAATTAAGTAGGCTGATTATAAAAATAATAAATTCCTGTGTATAAATGACACGAAATTGAATTATTGGTACTGAATTACCTAATAACAAATGCGTTACTATAGTTTGTAATAATCGCAGTTTGTTAGTTATTATGCGTATTCTCATAGTATATTTTTATTTAGTAATACGGCGTGATTATGTACTAGTTATTTTTGAAATTAATAAAAAGCTTTAAAATATTATTGTTTTTTTTTTTGGAAATGTACAAAAATACTCCGCAAATAAATTAGTCAAAATTTGACTAATTTATTTAATGCCGCCAAATTTTGAAATCGTTAAATATGTGCCGCAAAAAAGAAAAGGTTGAGAATCACTGAGCTAGTAGCTAGAGGGGAAATTAAAATTTCGCGGTGGCAGCACTGTTCTCGTGATTTGTCCGTGGAAGTGATTCTTTCGAACTAGTGCGCAGTTCGCGAGCTACATAATAGTCATGTACCATAGATTACTAACTATAAAATAGATGGTTGTGATTCATACATTGGCGCGAGCCTATTTTCGGTGGTATGGGGGGGTGCAGAGTAGCACTATAGCTACTTACATTTTCATTCAATAAAAACTATCTGCCTCTCACCCGTTTCATTCATAAAAACGGATTCAGTCTCAGCTCGGACTCTTTCTCACATATGGAGTAGTAATATATATAACGTATGACGTAAAATCGTAGTAAAATTAGTGATGTACTTGGTGCGCTAAAACCGTAATTAGTGATGTCAAAGTTTTATCGATTCGCACACCGTTCTTACCGATTTTTTGGATAACCGGTTTTTCTGTTACATATTAATAATGATTTTTAAATATTAATAAAACAAAATATTTAAGGAACTTCTTTATTAAGACTTTTACTGTAATAAAAAAATATATATACAACAACCGTTTTACATTTCTAAGTGCATGCTTCTTAAAAAAAAACGTTTTTTCCTAAACACGCTAAAAGTACAACTTCAAAACATATTACAATTTTTAAATATTAAACAGGAACAGCAAGCTGAATAAAAGTTATCCAAACAGAGCTTTCACAGGCCTCAAACTATCTTGAAAATGTAGGAATTGTAATTTAAATTATTATTTATTATTATTAAATAAAATTAATTTTAAATATTCGCTCGAAAACAAATGTGCATGATTAGTATTTGAAACAATAGATGCTTTCGTTTTTACCGTTTAAGTATTTAGGAAAAACATTATACTTAAAAGGAGTGTACTTGATGGTAAATTATAATTATTATAATTTAGTCTTTTTTAGATATATTAGTAGTAGTTTTATAGAATATTAGTGGTTTTTATCTCTAAGTATAATATTTTCCATCATATCAGTTAACACTTCGGATTTATACATATAAAGTAAGAATTAAATTGTGAAAGTTTGCCATATTTAATGTGCCCATTGATACCAAGCTTTTCAATGAAAGAAAACATCACATGAGGAACTATACTCCATGGGCTAAATATTTAACTAAATGTAAACATGTCAAAACAGGTACTTTATAGTAGGCATTATCTGCCTACTATAAAGTATCTTTTTTATTACAACACATTGTACTAATATTAAATTTTATTTATATTTCTTTTAAAGAATTTAAAATTATTGATAGTATTCGCACCACTTAATAAGGTTAAATATGGCATGATTGCTATCGATAATTTTACAAACTTTGAAACAAATAAATAAGAATATTATTTAATATCCACTTTTAAGAACCCAAACATAAAGGTATTATAAATTTTTTTAAGAAAACGATGGACAATATTAAATACACATTTAAGTATCACAGAGTGAAACTCATAGAATATTGATATTATGTAACGTCGGTTAATCTAATGCAATTACTATTTTAGGTAGTTTACTTGGCCAATTTGTATCTGCTGAATTTCATTAAAATATATATTGCTGTTTTGCTGTACTAAAAATATAAATATTTAATTTTAGAAAATAACAATCAATTTAAGAAAATTACTTTTATAAATATTGGAGATATTCTTTGGACAACTGCAGTTGAATTCCAATTTCTTCAATTGTTAATAATATTATTGTAATGACATATTTGTCACTCCTGAATCACATGGTTTTGTTTGTTTACATCTTGTTACGTTTCTAAACTTATGGAGTATGTACAGTAAAATAATAAAATTGTTAAATATGGAAACTGTATCACTTTTTAAATGTTAATAATAGTAATATTAGTAAGTTACTTTTGCCTCATATATCATAGTTCTATAACTTTACTTGCGATAAAATTTTCCATTTCCATTATCGTTTTTCAAGTATCTGTAGTACTGTGAATTCTCCTTAACATTAATACACCATTGTCTAACTCGCATTATGATAACGAATATGCAAAAAACTTTTAAGAAATCATATTTATGATTAACGGAAGTGAACCAAGAATTATAGATTTTTAAGTTGACTATATACATTGTTGACTTATTAACACTTTACATGCCATATAATGCCATTCCAAAGATATAAGTTTTTTGATGGATATTATAATTTTTCATCTGCATCATATTGACTATGTTGTATTAAGAACTTTAATCAAATCTTTCAGTTTTATTAGACAATAGCGTACTTATAAAAATTTCACAATTTAAAAAAATCCTTTTTTGAAAATTTATCACTCACGGGATTGCACAGGATTATAGTTTTGCTACACTAGTAAAAACACGTGTTTTGGATAGGAATAAAGGTGTTGTGTGTTAACGTTAAAATACACAATTTTTAGCAGCAATAAAGGCAGAACTCATAATTCATTATAAGCCCGTCGTTTAAACAAACTAGCAATTAAACTAGCAACTAAGCAATTGTTATTCATTTTCCTTAGTAATGAAAATTTTAAACCCATTCATCTCAAAATATGAGTCTTTGAGTTGTACCGCTATTGCTGCACGTGACCGATATATCGATATACTGCACCGGTAATATGATATGGCTTGGGTCTGGAAAATATTTCTGATGGAATACAATCAAACAATAATATTAACCAATAATGTTTTGAACAATGAAACCAAATTATCATCCGTTCTAGTGTGCTAGAGCCCCCTTATCCACGGATTTGAGAAAAAATCCATTGGGTCCTAGTTAAGAAGTTTGAAACTTCATAATGTTTGTCAATTATACTAATATGAATCCATTTTGAAGACTCAACCTTCTCTATTGAGTCTCTAGCTTTGAAGCGGACTTTTACAGCCTTATTCCAAAATTCCGAATGGTTCAGGCGGCAAAATAAATTGTTAGTGAATAAAAGCATTCGCGCTGTGTAAATGTTATTACTAATGTCATTAAATGAGGCTAAATAATTATGATTCGACTGAAGCTCTTCATATATGTTCATCTGCATCATCGGGCTCGTGGACACTTCCCGGCGGAAGAGTTCGGTTCGCAGCATATTTAACCTGTAATAAATAAGTAATTCTTAAATAATGTATAGATAGAACATTAGTTTGCAAAGGTAGTCTTACAGAAAATCTTGGCATTGACATCCCCTGAGTAGAATAGACCACCCTCATTTCTTACCGAGGTGTCGCGAAAACCGATTAAGGTAAGTTGACGTCGGGCAGGCGGTCGGTCGTAAGATACCAAATCATGTGATAACATGTTTAAAACATGTTGTGCCTACCCCACTTAGAGTGGGATAAGGGTAGGGGAATGATGCATTGACAAATAACAGATTTTAAATTTTGAAAATACATTTTTAGCTTCCACTGGTCTTAAATAGTGTCTGGAAAATATTTTTTACATGTGTCTATAACTTTGTCTACAGTTATATTTTAACTATAGAATAGAGACTGTAACTATAAATAATATTTTTTTAAAAGAATAAAATATAAGGGGTATCTTTGTGTTATGTTAAATATCTTTGATTTTGTACTGTTAGCAGTACCAGGCTAAAAATATTATGCTTTCCAAATACTGTATTGTATATGACAATTAAGACGAGTATGTGACAAAGTTCCAATGATCATCACTAATATGTCTTTTAAGCTATTCTTATATTACACACTTTTTTGCATCACTATAATAGAGGAACAATTGTACCAAACTTATGTTGTTATATCTCAAAAGGATTAAGCAGTTAGCCCACTATACATATAAGCTTCAGTTTTAATTGAAAGTGACAGGACAGACTGACATACTTTTCATCAAATATTTACTTGCCTTCATCTAGTCAAATCAATTGACCTAATCATGTGCTTATCCCATAAAGCATCAACAGCATATAGCCCTTAGACGTCATCCCAATGAGTACTCTCTTTGGCAATGACCAGGTTCATCTGAAAATTATTGCAAAAACATTTTAATAAATATGGAACAAGCTGTGTGCACAACTAGAGGCCGTGCGACTCTGTAAAGACGATCATAAGTTTAAACCCCGCGCAGGCACATGGCTAATTGACAATTGCAATTTATGACGCTTTTCGGTGAAGGAAAATATCGTGAGGAAATGCGCATACTTCTAGCGAAGTCTAGGGATATGCGTAACCTAACAATCCGCATTGGAGCAACGCGATGGTAGGTCTTTGCTACAATACTTCCCTCCAAAAAACGGATAGAGGAAGCTTATGGTTCCTACTGCTGGGGTGGGTAACAGGCTGTTACTTTAAACATACACATGCAGTGTGTTTACAAACAAAAATGATTTATATTTGAAACATGTTAACTGATTTATTTTTTTATTTAAAGTATCTTGAAGAAATAACTTTTTGTTAAATAATTAAAGTATGTCTATAATCCATATTTTCTGTCACAGAAAGAATAAAAAACTATTCAGAAATAACCACTTCCAATATTCTTACAGTTCAATAAAAACACTAAGGATATACTATAATAAACAAATAAGAGCCCAGATTATGCTTTGAGGTCCTTGCTTTATACCTTGTAAACATATTAAATAGACAATAGGTTGAGATATACAAACGTAATGTAATAAATATGTATATAAATTGAGAAACACTAGCTTTAATTTAACTACAGAAACAATGCTTATAAAAAGTCCATTTATACTATTAATATCCTACTTCCTACTAATATTATAAATGCGAAAGTTTGTGGGTGTATGTTTGTTACTCTTTCACTGTGAATCCCCCGAACCAATATAGATGACATTTTTCACAATTCGTCCTTATACATACACCTGAATAACATATAGCCTATAGAAAACCTGTTAACTCTACAGGAATAGGATGATATTGGATAGCGCAATCTATTATAGACCTATCACACGACAACAGTTCACGCGAACGAAATCGCGAGTAAAAGCTAGTACTATATAAATGGTACAAAAAGTTGGTCTTAAATGTAAGCTGCCATTGCACAGATAGCTATGATGAGAAAAACTAATTTATAGAAGTAGGCTTTACTTTGCGGAATTCCAGAGTACAAAAGATATGATAGAATTATTTTGCTATAATCCACATTTGTTAAAAGAACCTATGTAATTCTAAGTGTAGGAAGTAGTTTGATCACAATAGATCAGTAATGGCCAAAGTGATACTGGGCCCTCAGGCCCTGCAGAGCCACTACTCCCAGAAGAAGAGGAGAAAGCAAAACAGATCTCATACCTTATACTTGCAGGATTAGTTACCACACATCATAAAACCCCCAAAAAGTCAGTAAATCCCATAATTTAGCTATTTTCTTATCTTTTTATCAAAAAGAGGCATTGACATAATCAAAGAATAATAATTAATTCACATTGTAATCTATCAAAGAAAGGTCTAGTATCGATTCGTGTTGGGGTCTTAAGGTGTTGGAATCTCAACTCCACACCAAAAAACGTAGGGTTGATAGTCCCCCTATGAGGTGAACTGAGGACCTAAAAAGGTTGCGGGGCTTTGCTGGACCCAAGCGGCACAAGATAGTGTGGTTTGGAGATCCCATGAAGACACCTATGTCCTTCTGTGGACATCCATCGCTTACTTATGAAGATATTACTCTTTCCTTTAAAAAAAAATCAGTAATGGCATATATCAATCTTTTAAGAATAACTTACTATTCTCATTCTAACTTTTTTTAAATGGTCATAAAGTGGCAAAATTAAAATTAACTGTTTGCACTCTGTTGTTGTCACTGTGGCAAAACAGCACGCCAGTATATCTAGAGCTGGCACATCATAAACACTTTTGGGTAGCTGATACTCATGATTAAAATCACACAGAATTTGCAACATTGTAAATCCTTGGGGGCCGGCTAGATACTATCAACAAAATTTCCCAAAAATGCTGAAACCTAGTGTTAAAAAGTGCTAAGATTGCTAGATCTGCGAGCAATATCTAGAAATAACAATATAAGTCTGCTTAGACCCCAGAGCACAAATTAACTTAAAATTATATAGACTTACTTTTATTATATTACTTTGTGATAAAAACACACTTACATACTTTAATCTAGTTGTCACAGGTATGTGTGGAAATGTTTTAACATCCTTATCAGTTAAGTTGGTAGCTTGAGTGACCTATCTCTTGCACAAATGCTGCTTTATATATTATAGCTTTCCTTTAGTTGCACTTAGTCAAGTGTTATTCAATCTCTGAAAATAATTTTAAAAAATTAAAAATAATTGTTACTATTCAAATACAACCTCTTATGAAAGAGGTTGTATTTGAATCTATATGAATAGTTGTTCTATAGTATAAAAAAAATGTGTGTAAAAAAAAATTATGCATTGATTTGTTAAGAAAGAGTAAATGGGTTCACTTTTGGGAAAATTGCTTTTTATTATTGCATAAGTATGAAGGAGAAATATCGTTTGTTATTTACTTTCTGTTAGATTTAAACAGTTGCACATTTTAAGTGATTTATAAATAACATAAATATTTACTTTCAGTTTCATAGAACAGTCTTTTAGTATTGCTGTTATACTTTCATTCATTACACATACTATTATATCTTTCATTCGCACTGTAAATGTAAAGATATTTCAAATCATAACTATAAATAACATCATGTGACAATCATATAAAAATAAAAAAATACTCTTAATCTTGGATGTGAGGATTCTTGAATCTGCAATTAATCAATCAATCGTTTAATTAATCATAAATTTAAATTTTGCTTTTGCTTTTTAATTAAAAATCAACAATAGTGTTATATAAAGCAATATACCCTATATTGCTTTATCCAAAATAAACTTGCTCTCTTTTGCTATTTACTCTCTTTTCATCTGCATCTCATTTTAAAAAAACTTGACAATAATTTTTAAAGTTCTCATATAATACAATGAAGTATACAACTTCAATTAAAAATACTTCTAAAAGAAAATATTAAGTAGACCATTTTAATTATGTCCAAATTATTCATAACTAATATACACACTTATGATCAATTAGAACAACTTCTAATAAACTAACTTTAACTTTAATGTTCCATTATTATTTATTGCACTACAAGACTACTAGAAGCTTTGGTATAAAATGAATATAGTTATATGAATAATAGTTATATGAATATAATAATGAATATAGCTTATTCATCAATCGAAATTAATGTACATAACATAATTTTCTTATTACGATAACTAAGTCAAATATGAAATAAAAATTATACTGCATGTTAAAGGTTTTAGGTTATCCATGCAAGGTTAGGTTATTATATTTAGAATGTGAGAATGTAAATTTTAAGAAAACTCTTACTATTATCGAGATGCACAAAATTCATTAAAACTCAACACTTACATTAATATAATGATTAAGTAAATCCTCTTCTTATTGTTTTATGACGCGCACGTTGCACTTTCGTTATATTTCACATTTAACAAATATCTCTACAGCTACTGGTGAAATAAGACTTTATACATTTAATTTGCTTCTAGTAATATTTGTTTCAAGAATTTTGCTAACTAAATTAAAAGAAAATTATACATTCTTGTAAAAATTAAAGTACTAGAACTTCAACTTTACAACGGGAAATTTAAAAATTTAATACACCGCCCATTCATTGATAAAATCAACTTGTTATATGATAGACAGTCAAAATGAAAATGAGTGCGTAAAAATATGTATGTAGGAGTGGAGCGAGATGCAGCTGAGACTATTTTCATACGATTCATTCATAAATACGTACATGTGCAAGAGGGATGCGAGATAGCATGTGTTGGCGCCTGTAGTAAAACCGCCCTGGTCATGTACATAGATTAGAAAAAAACGATTAACAAATAATCGATTCTTTCCTTTTAAAATAAATCGGTTTTTAAAAAATCAATTATTTTGATACGAAAATTTTTTTTTAAATTATTTTGATACGAAAAATTTTTTTTATCATACTATTTGAAATTTATTATTTTAATATTAATAATTAATTACTATAAATGCTAATCAAAGTGAACAACCAAGAAATCATAACAGATGCGCTGTTTGTGAAAATTGAATAAAATGTGTAGTTTGGCTACATTGGTATCATCCAAAAATCCATATCTAATAAGAAAAAGATAATTTAATTAACCGATTTATACATCGATTTTCGATGAAAAAAAATAATCGATTAAAAATCGATTATTTTTTAACATCCCTACTACATAAGCCTATATAGAAAATATATTAAGTATTTGAGTATGATTAATGTTACATGAATAAAAAATAATTATGAAAGGATTTAATATTTATTGATATAAAAAAATCAACATAATAATATATTCTTTGTAGAAACATTAATATTCTGAGTGTGAGCTGAAATAGATTGAAGTCATACAAAATAATAATATAAAAAAATTCACATAGTTATAAGCAACTTGTAACACTTTATTCCCCTTATTCTACATCTGCATCTATCAATCTGTATCCAAAAACACTTTCTTCAGTTCAATTGGCACTAATTCCAGTTGTTTTAGAAAGTCATTTTTAGAATGACCAGGGAAATAACTCCAGAGATGTCGTACATTAGCCATATTCTTTAATAAATCTCTCGCCATCCTCACACCATCCTGATTCTTTATTTTCGCTATTTTTATAACAGGCTCCAGTGTTATTTTATTCATCTGCAACTTCTTCAGGGCGCAAACAAGGGGCAAATATTGGAATTGTTTGTAAAAATGTTCTGTTCCACTAACAGCTGATAAAAAGAATTGACATTTCTTTTTATTGCTGTTATCCCATGTTAGGCCCAAGGCCTGGGCTTCTGAGGATTGTAGCATGGGGATATTTAAATAATTGTCAAATGTATAAGCAGCAGTCAATCCAGTAAGTCTGTTAGCTGTGAACTCATAAGGCTCGATGGGTATATTTGGTCCAGTCTTTTTAACTATCAGAGGGGTACTGAAAATTATATCGAAGTAAATAAATAGTATCAAACTTAAAAATGTATATAAGACATTGTATTTAATAGAAATAGTGTGAATTTTATAAACATCATATAATGCTCTGTGGTATCTGGCTGAATAGAATAGTAGCACCCTCATTCCTTACCGAGGTGTCGTAAAAGGCGACTAAGGTAAGTTGACCCACCGTGTGGGGTCCGGCTGAGTAAAATAGACCACCCTCAACCCTTACCGAGATGTCGTAAAAGGCTACTAAGGTAAGTCGACCCGCCGTGTGGTATCCGGCTGAGTAAAATAGATCACCCTCATTCCTTGCCGAGGTGTCGTAAAAGGCGACTAAGGTAAGTTGACACACCATGTGGTATCCAGTTAAGAAGAATAGAACACCCTCAGTCCTTAACGAGTTCTTGTAAAAGGCGACTAAGTTAAGTTGAACACTGTGTGGTATGCTTGGGTTGCGGGGCAAAAAGATTGTTAAGTTTGTGATAGTTAACGTGTGTAGTGCTTGTGTATTGCGGTGGTGGAGGTTTTTACGTGTGTTTTTACGAATCCTGCATGTATCAGGTATGAAATCGGATTGTCCACTCTACATTTAGCATTATATATATTTTCTATTTTACCTCATGGCGAATTATAGCAGAATAATTTTAGTATTACTTTTGTAATATTTAATACATTTTGGTACAATTGTATTAAGCTAATTTTTAGTTAGTTTTAATTAACTTACCAAATTGGCCAAAGGCGCCATGGGCCAGTTGAAAGGAATATGGAAGGACAGAAACATAAGGAATGACACCAAACAAAAACTTGTCAGAACGTTGGTGTTCTCCATATTCCTATACGGGGCCGAAACATGGACGCTCAGAGCACAAGACCGTAAACGTGTGGACGCCTTTGAGATGTGGTGCTGGAGGAGAATGTTGCGCATCCCCTGGACAGCTAAAAGAACTAATGTGTCGATACTCAAGGAACTCAAGATCTCAACCAGGCTCTCAACTATCTGCCTGAAACGAGTCCTTGAGTACTTCGGTCATATCGCCCGGAAGAATGATGACAATCTTGAAAAGATAGTCATCACGGGCAAGGTCCAGGGGAAGAGACCACGAGGACGAAGTCCAATGCGCTGGACAGATCAAATCCGCACCACTCTCAACAGCCGGATGCATGAAGCCATCCACGTTGCAAAGAATCGACACCGATGGCGCAACATTGTCCGTGACAAATTGATCCGTGGAGGGGGTCACGACTCTCAGCATTGAGGACACCGACGCGAGGAGGAATTAACTTACTTTCTTTCAAGCTTCATTCCATTCACTACAACCACTTCACCAGGCTGAACATCTTTCAGCATTTTCCTCAGTTCATATCCTCTTGATAAAATAGTTTCTATATTATCAATTTCTTTAAGAAATGCAGCATCCTTGTAAACATTGTAGAATACTTCTCCCAAGAAAGCAGGTGTTGCATCTTTGGATGAAAACTCAAATTTCTTCATATTTCTAATCAGGGAAATTTGAATATGTTTAATATATTGTATTATGTTACTTTACTTTCAAGTCACAATAAATAAATTTATAAAAAAATAACTTATAAACATAAAAGTAGTACAAAAAAGTACATTTTTTTTTTGTATTAAAAAAAAAATGATGAATAAAAAACAAAAAAGAATAAGAAATTACGGTATATACCTGGGGTTTGAACTGTGGTTTGCTGATATTTAAATACATACTCTAAAGTTATACTGTTAAAACATCCCAGAATGACGTAAATTGGCAAAAATATCAGTTGGTTTCTATTGTAGTTTTTTTTAGTGCCTAAAAACAGGGATAGGACGATTTTTTTTAATACAATCTAGCTAGATCGATATTTCTCCCCCAAAACCTCCTGCATGCTGGAGCCGTTTCCGAGATTCCGATATATATAATATATATACAAGATTACTCATTTAAATATTAAAGGTAAGCTGTATTACTGAGGCTAAGTTCAAATAAATAAATATATGGAACTAAATAAATATTAAATATACATACAGGCTCGAAGAACCAACAAATTGTTTATAGAAAAATTTTCACCGCGTAAATCGAACCTACGACCCGCGGAGCTGAAGGCATAGTCGCTACCTAACACGCCAGTCAGTTTATTATTGGTATTTACAAAAAAGCAATATTACTACATTTTACGGAATAGATTCTTAGAAATTAACTTTTATTTGGCAAAGCTAATTATGAATTAATTATTATTTAAGTAAGTCAATACCGCACATAATCTTTGTTATGTATAGGGTATTGTACCTTTTGCGACACTTTAGAAAGAGAAAAAAAAACTCCTTTTATTTGCGTGTAATCTATTCTGGCTCTTCGTTATAAATGAAAATAACAATTGTTAGTAAATTTAACATTTCTATAATAAGATAATAATTTTGTATAGAGATTAGTGTATTAGGAAGTATAAATATTGGCATTAGTCTCAATATTGTAGTTTTAACGAGATTTAAAAATGGAAGTGGAATTAATTTTGGCGGAATTCTGTTCTGACGAAAAATTGTTAATTAATTGTTATTAAAGTAATTAAGAGTAATAAAGTGTTTAGGAATTGTTTTGATATATTTTAGATATCTTTTCTAAGTATTTTAATACAAGTTATTGTAATAAATATAAATAATTATCTAACATATTTTTATAAATACCTGATTTATTTTTATGGAATTGCCGTGAATTCTTAGTAGGTATGTATTTACTCCAATTTAAAACGCCTTCAGTTATTGGGTTTGAATGTTGTATGACAGTTTCCAGCATTTATCGTTTACTATTTGTTTAATTGTTTATCTTTTCGTCACCTTCCTTTTAAAACAAAGGGTCATTAACTGTTTAAAGAGTAATTAAGACTGCTAGTGCTAAGCAGCGATTCGTTACATGTCCAACACAATACTAAATTTTTATTTACCCAATTGTTGACTACGGTTTCTATTTATAGTCTTTGTTTCTAAAATATCTCGGGAAATCCCCTTGTCAACGAGTCTTAATAAAATAGAAAAATAAGCAAACTCTATGATGTCTCTAGTTATAAAACGTGTTTACTTGTGGCTTAATAAAAACTAATTTGTATTATTCTTTCCTCTTTAATTAGTCCACTTTAATAAGTCTTTATTCTGATTAATTATTGATATAAAAAAATTCTAATAATCGATTTTCCATGAATCGATTCGTATTAACAGAAGAAAAATCGATTTTTCACTCCGAGTCACATCCGTTGAAAAATCAGTGAGACGTTGTATAATTAAAACCGTAACTAGTCATATAGGTAAATAAGTTTATTCGATTTTTAATAAGTTTAATAAATCTAAATAAGTTTATACGAGTGGTAGCTTCTTTAAAAACATTCGACGATTCAAAAGTACTGAAAACAGTCTATTTGAATAAAGAATATATTGAATTGGTTAACACATGCTTTTTATCTCGGTAATGACTTTCCAATTAGACAACGTAGTAAGCAACGGTAGTTAAATCTCTTCTTCTTCTTCCTGCCCTTATCCCACTCTAAGTGGGGTCGGCACAGCATGTTATAAACATGCTCTCACATGATTTGGCTGCGTTTTTACGACCGGCCGCTTGCCTGACGTCAACTTACCTCAATCGTATTTTACGACACCTCGGTAAGAAAGAGGGTTGTCTATTCTACT
The DNA here is from genome assembly GCA_029227775.1 of Morpho helenor. Classification (NCBI taxonomy): domain Eukaryota; kingdom Metazoa; phylum Arthropoda; class Insecta; order Lepidoptera; family Nymphalidae; genus Morpho; species Morpho helenor. The sequence goes on from JARGCU010000006.1 coordinate 12,341,643, forward strand.
AAACCGGATACCATACGGTGGGTCAACTTACCTTAGTCGTCTTTTACGATACCTCGGTAAGAAATGAGGTTGGTCTATTCTACTCAGCCGAATACCACACGGCGGGTCGACTTATCTTAGTCGCACTACGATACCTCGGTAAGAAAAGAGGGTGGTACTATTCTATTCAGCCGGATACCAAGGCACCAACGGTAGTTAAATACAAAAAAAAAGGAAAAAAAAATATTTATGTTGTTTTTGTAACACAAAATACTAGCACGCAAGACATGGGTGGCTAAAATAGATACACTCATAAAAATGTATGAACCACAAGAGATGGGCAGCTAACGAGAGGTGTTATTTATTTCACTTTGCTCCAGCGGCCCCTGTTATTCCGCGCCAACGGTAATTTTGACAAATGAATGTATTTTATTTACGGAATGGGCCTCCTTTGCTCACAGCCCTGAAAGTAATAGTTGGCTTGTTTATATTGTGTATTGTTTTTTTTTGGAATTTAATATACAGTGCCTGGATGAACGAGCTGTTATTTTGTACTTAAGACAACCATCCTTCAAAAGTAATGAAAACATTATACTATAATCCGCGATAAAAGAAAATACATGTAATGCTAAATGTAGAGTGTACTATTCGTTCTCATACCTGATACATGCAGGATTTGTAAGAACTCATGCACTACCCGACACCGATGACACAACAATGCACACATTTACCACCACAGTCTCAACAATTGTTTCGCCCCGTAACCGAAGCATCGTCAGGAGATAGACACCACGACAAAATCGCAAAGTGAAGCATTAACCAAGCAAGCAGAGTTATATAGTAACGAGTTTAACCCCCACACTTTAGTTGACTTTGTCTTGAAACACGTGTAGAAAACTGGAACTTGTAACATTAATAATATTCTCATTACTTTTGTATCATGGACCTCCGCAAAGTAACGCCTAATTCTATAAATTATTTATAACCATCCTTCTTTTTAAATCAACATTATATCGCGGAGAAATACTGTATTTGAAATAATTAGAAATAATATTTTTTGCAACAATTTGTTGTAACAAAGTTGTTACAGATTAAATCTAACGTAATAAATGTTGCAATAAAAGGAAAAAATGTTAACCCTAAATTGATAGAAATAGATATACAAAATCTCTGTGTCCAATAGGCCCATTCAACAAACCCGGCACGCGTCCGTAACAGAAAGACGTCGTTAAACAAAAAGGTCATTGTACGAACCCGGGCGGGCAGTTATTGTACAAATATGGCTGATTCGCGGAATTCAGGGGAGACGCTTAAAATTTGCGGGGAAAAAATTATTCGCTTCAACGAACGTGATTGTGTGATAGGGTTGTATGATACAGATCTAGTAATAAGTTATTGGAAAGCTATAAATGTTATCTTTGGCAACAATATGAACTATAAAATAATAAAAAAATTAAAGATTTATTACCTCCAAAAGGTCCGGAAATTTGGTATTCGGCTGAGTACAATAGACTACCCTCATTTCTTAACGCGGTGTCGTGAAAGGCGACTAAGGTAAGTTGACCCGCCGTGTGGTACCCGGTTAAGTAGAATAGACCATCCTCATTTCTTAACGCGTTGTCGTGAAAGGCGACTAAGGTAAGTTGACCCACCGTGTGGTATCCGGTTGAGTAGAATAGACCACCCTCATTTATTAACACGGTGTCGTAAAAGGGGACTATGTTAAGTTGACCCGCCGTTGAGTAGATAGACCACCCTCTTTCTTACCGAGGTGTCGTAAAATATGTCTAAAGTAAACTGACCCGCCGTGTGGTATCCGGCTGAATAGAATAGACCACTCTCATTTCTTGACGCAGTGTCGCAAACGGCGACTAAGTTAAGTCTACTCTCCGTGTGGTATCCGGCTGAGTAGAATAGAACATCCTTATTTCTTAACGCGGTGTCGTAAAAGGCGACTAAGGTAGGTAAGTTGACCCGCCTTGTGGTATCCGGTTGAGTAGAATAGACCACCCTTTCTTACCGAGGTGTTGTTAAATACGATTAAGGTAAGTTGACGTTAGGCCGGCGGCCAGTCGTAAATTAATCGCAATCATATAACAACATGTTTATAACATGTATATCATATTCTATAAATGAATTTGTTGGTCTCTGAGCCCGGGTGTATATTTGTATTGAAGTATGTATTTTAAAATATATACCTAAGTATATATTCACCAGTTGTCTATCTACCATAACACAAGTATTAGTTACTTTGTGGGCGGACGACCGTGTGTGTAAGTGTCCCATATATTTATTATTATTATATTAAGGGCAGGAGGATGGTGACCATAATTTTTATTTAGTATCATATTTCTCTATATTAAAACCTGTTCAACCCTAAGGATCCTCTCGAACAATCCGCTCTGTTATTAATAACGGTAGCATATTACAATTCAATTTGAGCGGCCGACGGGCGTCCATAATCCGCGAACGTAATCCTCCGCCAGATAAACTCGACAATTATATTCAATTTAGACATGAGAATTTAGCAAAATAAACATTACACTTCACATTGTGGTTCTATGCGTCGTCAACTGAATGTTTCTTTTGCTGAGCAAATATTTTAATTTATTGAAGAGGAAATGGGGAAAGGAAATATCTGCTATGTTAGGCTTTGCTTACATTAAATTATACCTGATATTTTGATCTGAGTCTTGTGATAAACATAAATTTCTATAATGCAATTTGCAAAGATTAAATCTAACGTAATAAATATTGGAATGAAAGGAATTTACCTAAATGAAATAATGTTAACCTTAAACATGTAATAGGTATATACATAGTAATAGGGATATACATAGGTGTATATCCCTAAAAGATATCTTTTAGGGATATAGGTACATAGGTAACATATACTTAATCTAGTTTGGTCTATCCAAAAGTTAAAAAAGAGGAAATGAGGAAAGGAAATATCTGCTATGTTAGGCTTTGCTTACATTAAATTATACCTGATATTTTGATCTGAGTCTTGTGATAAACATAAATTTCTATAATGCAATTTGCAAAGATTAAATCTAACGTAATAAATATTGGAATGAAAGGAAATTAAATGAAATAATGTTAACCTTAAACATGTAACCTATGTATATCCCTATCAGATAAACGAAATCTCCTTTGGTCTATCCAAAAGTTAAAAAAAGAGGAAATGAGGAATGGAAATATCTGCTATGTTAGGCTTTGCTTACATTAAATTATACCTGATATTTTGATCTGAGTCTTGTGATAAACATAAATTTCTATAATGCAATTTGCAATGATTAAATCTAACGTAATAAATCAATATTTATTTCATTTAATTTCCTTTCATTCCAATGAATGAAAGGAAATTAAATGAAATAATGTTAACCTTAAACATGTAACCTATGTTTATCCCTATCAGATAAACGAAATCTCCTTTGGTCTATCCAAAAGTTAAAAAAAAGAGGAAATGAGGAAAGGAAATATCTGCTATGTTAGGCTTTGCTTACATTAAATTATACTTGATATTTTGAACTGTCTTGTGATACACATAAATTTCTATTATGCAATTTGCAAAGATTAAATCTAACGTAATAAATATTGGAATGAAAGGAAATTAAATGAAATAATGTTAACCTTAAACATGCAACATGTATATCCCTATCAGATAAACGAAATCTCCTTTGGTGTATCCAAAAGTTAAAAAAGAGGAAATGATGAAAGGAAATATCTGCTCCTATGTTAGGCTTTGCTTACATTAAATTATACCTGATATTTTGATCTGAGTCTTGTGATAAACATAAATTACTATTACGCTATTGCGTATTTTATATATTTTGGGTATTTATGTAAAATGATGATTAAAAATCTTTAATATTTAATCCGACCGTTACCCAATTAAGATATCGTGACTATGAAATTGTCAACGCATTTAACCTTTGCTTTCTCATAAAATTGAAGCAGCTTTTTCAGTGCTCGAAAACAGCGATAAAATAATTTTTTTTAATAAAACCACATATTTTATTTATCGTCTGACAGATATCTGTTTTAGGGATAAGTTGACACGTTTTTTTAATTATATATATAAAAGTTGATAAGTTTTTTTATTAACAAGGTTTTTCTCATTTTTATGTTACTTAAATACATAAATAAATTATCTATGTCTTAAAAGTTAGAAATCGCTATTTTGTTTCTCTTTTTGCTTTATTCTATTTTATTGTTGAAATGTGCAATAAACTTTTATAAAGAAATAAATTATCAATAACATTTTTTTTTCGAGAAGTCGAATTTTAACTGAGCTACAGCAACGCGTCAGTAACAAAAAGGGGGCAAATCCTCTACAGTAGTGGATGTTAATCGGGCGTTAGGGATTTTAAACTCCCAATTGCATTGCGTTTACATTCGCTAATTGCAATATTGGTACACGTGATAGTTGGCTATATTTAAATAGGTCCGGTCTAGCCATTTAACCGGCTCCCTATGTAGAGACGGCCCCCCAGTTTAACATAGTTGAAAATGTTTTACTTATACATCAAACTGAAAAAAACTTCGCTAGCGCGATGTAGCCTTTTTGTTAATATCTCGCTTGTCAATAATTTATTAACAAGTTTTATATAGTTAAATTATAACTTACATGCACCTTAATATATTTTACATAAACATTTGCATAATGGAATTATTTTTCATTGAAGATTTTCAATTAAATGATAGTTACACTGGTATTAAAGACGTCTGGACATGTTTCACGACATTCTTACGCAATCAATTAGCAAATAATAAATATTATAGCAAAATATAACTTCATAAATATCCGTCTAATATTGTAAAACCAAAAATTATGGCTTAAAAATTATATATATTCAAGTAAAATCCTAAGTTCAAGAGAAATTAAAACTCGATTATAACCTACCTACCTAAAGGTAAACATTATTGTTTCTATAATATTTGCACGGCGTGTAACCTATTGACATAATGAAACGTATTTAAAATGATATTTTAAGTTTTATGTAGATTTTAGTTTTACAAGCGACTTCATTCGCTTTTAAATAACCCTTTACCAAAATATTTATTTAATTTTTATAAATCATTACATGAAATACAGAGTGGGACTTTCTTAGCATTGAAAATAGTTGTTGAATTATGACTCTTTACCATAATAAAAGTTTTATGTTTATAGTGTAAAGTTACTTAAACAATAATTTAATAATGTTAAAATAAATAAATGTTTGCGAAGAAGTAAAGGGGAATATTCCGTTTTCTGGATAGCCTGATGCCTGACTTCAATAATATTAACTAAATTCATTTTATTTTTTAACATATAACATCTATATATTGTTAACGTATGTCCGCTGAATTTTGATGAAATTTGTTACAATTAAAATATATCACCCCATCCGAAGAAAAAAGTTACATTGGAGCCGTTTCCGAAATATATACACAAGATTAACTCGATTACAGATTAAAGATAAATAAATGTCGACCATAGAAAAGCGTGTAGTATCCGACTGAGTAGAATAGACCACCCTCTTTCTTAGCGAGGTGTCGTAAAATACGACTAAGGTAAATCGACCCGCCGTGTGGTATCCGGCTGAATAGAATAGACCAACCTCATTTCTTACCGAGGTGTCGTAAAAGGTGACTAAGGTAAGTTGACCCACCGTGTGGTATCCGGTTTAGTAGAATCGACCACCCTCTTTATTAGCGAGGTGCCGTAAAATACGACTAAAGTACGTTGACGTCAGTCGTAAAATACCTAGCAAAATCATGTGGAAACATGTTATGCCTACACCACTTAGAGTGGGATAAGGGCAGGAGTATGATGATTTGTCGACCATAGAAATAGTAAGCACAGATATTTTTGTAAAGAACCCGTAAAAGAATCCGGTTGGTCTAAACTATAAGTTAACTGTTCGGTTTACTAATTCCAATAGATAAATGTTATTGCAATAGCCTCAGTTAAGCTCTGCAACACAAGTTATTTGTTTACGCGCCGCGTGTTCAGTATATTGAACTGTACCTTTCCTGTAATCGGTTTAACGCGGTAATGCTATTTGCCGGTCCGACAGACCCTTCGTTAGGGCCGTCTGAGGACCTCAACACAAGATTTTGGGGCCCCATTTAAAAGTTATATCTTATATTGTAGGATTTCAGCACTTTCTATTTAACCGTAAAGCCGTAATTTTTATTAGTTGAATAGCTAAAAATAACTGTATAAATATAATATAATTATTATATAATGCTGGGCTTCGTGGTGGAGCGGTTCCGGGAACTTTTGTTCTGGATCCAATCTGCTGCTGGCGAGTCCAGGTGGTAGCGACTTGCCTAAGCCCATCGTCTGCCGCCCTGTCAGGGGACTTTCGGACGTTCCAAACGGGGTATATCGGACGTCTGGCTTACATGTCCCCGAGGCGGTCGGTGCATCTGGTGCTCCCGATGCATTGGTAGTCCCGATGCATTGGCAGTAGCCCCCCTCCGCTAGGAGGGGGGCTACTCTTTTAAGGTGTCCCTACCGGGAGGAGGTGTTCTCTGGGATCAGAGCTGTCGGCGGGGATGGGGGCAATGTGTACAACGATACCCTGTCTTTGCCATCGGCAGCGTGGTGGAGCACACAGGTCGTTTTAGTCGGTGCGAGTCCGACATAACCGCCGCCTGTCCCCGTCGGACGGCGGTACCCATAAGGGGTTTTTTCCTGTATAAAAAAGTCGTATTTTACGACACCTCGTTAAGAAAGAGGATGGTATATTCTACTCAACCGGATAACATACGGTGGGTGAACTTCCCTTGGGTAAGAAATAAGGCTGGTCTATTCTACTCAGCCGAATACCACACTGCGGGTCGACTTAACTTAGTCACTTTTTACAACACCTCGGTAAGAAATGAGGGTGGTCTATTTCTCTCAGCCGGATACAATACAGCATGATTATATATAGAAAACACTATACTAGTATTATTCATGTTTTATGCTGAATATATTGTTTCAGAGATGTACTACGACTGTTTAATTAATTCCATCATTTTCAGCGGGCATTGTGTTGGGGGAAGAGGGAAGGCTTTCGTTTTAACTTTCCGCGTCGGTGCTTTAACCCCTACTACTAGTTTATTTAGTAAACTTATTTTACCTATTAGTTGAAGATTACATAAATGATATAAATGTATGGATCTACACATCTTGAATTACGAAAATTACATAAGTGCATAGAAAATATAACTTAAGATCGAGATGAGCGCAACTTTCATACTGCCCCTAGTACTTATGTCATTTTATGTAAATTTTAGTAAAGTAATTGTCTGTTACCATATTAGTAACAGCTGGCTACTGCCTCCTCTCTCCGGTTTTGGAGAAACACCCTCAGTTGCTGCAATATGGATTGGTAGGTTGCACATATCCCCAGAATTCTCTAGAGATATGCAGGATTTAATAATGTAAAATTGAGAATGTTTAAAAGATTGACCGCCGAGTTTCTTGTTAATTTTTATCGGTAAGAGCAGTATTCCGACCCAGCTGAAGCTCCATTAATTGTAATTGATCCTTGACAATTCAAAAGTGCTCGCAAAAGCTTATTTGAATAAAGATTGTTTTGAATTGAATATATGGGACACTTACACACACGGTCGTCCGTCCCCAAAGTAACTTAATACTTGTGTTATGGTAGACAGACAACTTAGTGAATATATACTTATATATTTTTAAATACATATTTAAATATAAATATACATCCAGACTCGAAGACCAACAAATTCATTTTATTTAATTATACCAAAATAATATCAGAAACTTTCAAAATAAGGTATATATCATATTTTATATTCTAGTACCTTGCTCGGTAATTTTTAAAATGATTTAAAAAAAAATTGAAAAAAAAATAATAGGCCAGGTGGGGCTTGAACCTAGGTATTTCACCTCTCTAGACCACCCGCTCCTCAAATGAACCACCATGACTTTACATTTGACAGCGAAAAATTGTGATTGTATTCAACGTAAATTTCAAAAAAATTTTAGAGCCCGAAAACAGGGATAAATCGACTTAACGATAAAAGTTATCTAGATCGATTTTTCTCCCCCAAAACCTCCTACATGCTGAATTTCAGGAAAATCGTTGGAGCCGTTTCCGAGATTCCGAAAATAAATATATATACATACAAGTTTAACTCATTTAAATATTAAAAATCATGTATTCTTACACTACACCTCCACCTTATCGTTTTCATCTCGTTCCAGTAGTAGTGGTACAATATTCAATTAACTAGCGTCTCGTTGTTGCTTCCCACTTTTAGTTATGTCTGACTCGTTACCGTTGTACGGGACTATCGTTATAATAGAAAATGTACCTCTCAATCGTTAACTTGTTACTGGTTATATGTAACTTTGTAACTAAGTAAAGACGTGGTTTTACTTCCGCTCATTGATTGTAATCAGATATAATGGAAATCCTATATAAACTTTTATAGGGATATGTTAAGTAATACACCATATAACATAGGGCGGTTCCCGGAACTTTTGTGCTGGATTCAATCTGCTGCTGGCGAGTCCAGGTGGTAGCGACATGCCTAAGCCCATCGTCTGCCGTCCTCTCAGGGGACCTTCGGGACGTTCCGAACGGGGTATATCGGACGTCTGGCTTACAGGTCGCCGAGGCGGTCGGTGCATCTGGTGCTCTCGATGCATCGGTTAGCGGAGGGGGGCTTCTCTTTCTAGGAGTCCTTACCCGGAGGAGATGTTCTCTGGGATTAGAGCTGTCGGCGGGGATGGGGGCAATGTGTACAATAATACCCTGTCCTTGCCATCGGCAGCGTTGTGGAGCACACAAGTCGTTTTAGTCGGCGCGAGTCCGACATAACCGTCGCCTGTCCCCGTCGGGCAGCGGTACCTATGAGGGGTTTTTACGTATTACTAAACGCAATTGAGAGTAGACTAGTTAATCATTTAAATATAATACAAAACTTAAAGAAGAAAGTGGTGGTTATGTCGGACTCGCACCGACTAAAACGACCTGTGTACTCCACCACGCTGCCGATGGCAAGGACAGGGTATCGATGTACACATTGCCGCCATCCTGCCGACAGCTCTGATCCCAGAAAACACCTCCTCCGGGTAGGGGCCCCTCGAAAGAGAAGTCCCCCTCCGTTAACCGGTGCATCGGGAGCAACAGATGCACCGACCGCCTCGGGGACCTGTAAGCCAGACGTCCGATATACCCCATTTGTAAAGTCCGAAGGTCCCCTGACAGGGCGCCAGACGATGGGCTTAGGCAAATCGCTGTTAGTCAGTATTTACACTTACCTGTTATTTATAAAAATATAAATGTTTAGGTAAATGTGTTGCGAGAATGGCGAAACCAATTCGGCTAATTCTTTAGACATTCGTTTAACTCCGGCGAAGGTTTTAATGGAGAAAATTGTAAATTGTAAGGTAAATACGAAAAAACAACATTTTTATTTCCCATACAAATAGACCTATACTGAAAACTAAGATGTCGTTCCGCGGAATTTCAGTCAATAATTCAAGTTATCAGTAACTACACTTGCCTGTCATCTATAATATAATGTAGTAAATGCCGTGTGCTTGTCATAAAAACATGTCAGTGAATTTAGGTAATTACGAAGCTTGTCATAGTAAGTGGGAATCCGAAACCGTGGGGTTCGGCCGCTTCATTAACTAATCTGTTTACAAAACATACAAGTCTGGCATATCAGTTACTACTCGTTAATAAAACATTAAATAGTAAAACCATTTATTTTAACTTACTAAACAAATGGAACGATAAGATAAAATATATGTTTTTTTTATTTTATTATTTCAATCTTCAAAGTAGAATAGACCACCCTCATTTCTTACTAAGATGTCGTAAAACAGTGATGATTATATGAATGCGTGGATATAGATATTGTTCGACCCTGTACAAGATAGAAACGATTAAATGTAAGTAGCAATAAGAATTTTTATTTTAAAAGAGCAACCGCCCAGTTTCTTGTTGGCTCTTTACGGTAGGAACAGCTTTCCGAACCAGCAGTAGAGTTGACGATTCAAAAGCACTTGTTTACAAGTTTATTTGAATAAAGAATAATTTGAATTTGAATTATGATGATTTTAGAGTAAAGTCATAGACCAAGTAATCCTACTGCGAGGCAAAGGCCTTACTCTCCATTTTTGGAAATACGGGTTGCAGTTAAGACCCACCACGCTGCCCTTATGTGGATTCAAATTCAAAGAATTCTTTATTCATATAGGCTTTTACAAGCATACGCCGTGTGGTATCCGGCTGAATAGAATAGTACCACCCTCATTTCTTACCGAGGTGTCGTAAAAGGCGACTAAGGTAAGTCGACCCGCCGTGTGGTATCCGGCTGAGTAGAATAGACCACCCTCATTTCTTACCGAGGTGTCGTAAAAGGCGACTAAGGTAAGTTGACCCACCGTGTGGTATCCGGTTTAGTAGAATAGACCACCCTCTTTCTAACCGAGGTGTCGTAAAATACGACTGAGGTAAGTTGATGTCAGGCAGGCGGCCGGCCGTAAAAACTCAGCTAAATCATGTGACAGCATGTTTATAACATGTTGTGCCGACCCCACTTAGAGCGGGATAAGGGCAGGAGGATGATGATAGGCTTTTACAAGCATCTTTGGATTTACAAATTACAATGAAGCTACGTCTGGTTTTGAAAGGTGCTCTTGCCAAGAAGAACTGCTAAAACTCGGCGGTCACTGTTTTCAAAATTAAGTATTTCAATAACGTTATTGTAATTAACAAATCATTTCATCAACATTTAGTGCGTAGCTGGTCGCAATTTAAATTCAAGCTTTCTTATCATTAATATGATACTATTATATTGTAATAAATTTATCATATACAAACTATTAATAAACCAATTTCCTGTGGTACTTTGTGTTTCTTTATTATAATAATAATAATAATAATAACTTTATTTGACCAAAAAGCCTAATACAGTTTTTAAGCTTATTTAAATATATTCTATAATTCTATAATTTTTCGGCTTAATATTAACATCTGTTAACTAATAGTGACCCTGACTTTCAAGCTAGGGTAAACCTGTGTTTTGAAAGTCAGTGTTTTGGCTCGTAACTTGAAAAAATGGTAACGGCAATTCCTTAAAAAATTCGAAACTATATGAGAAACTTACATGCTATAATTAATTATATTATAATTATGGAAGAGTTGTGTGTGAGTGTGTGGGTGTGTGTGTGTGTGTGCGTGCGTGCGTGCGTGCGTGCGTGCGTGCGTGCGTGCGTGCGTGCGTGCGTGTGTGTGCATGCTTGAGTGTGTGTGCGTGTGTATAAGTGTATACGTAGATGTTTGTATTAGTGTTTATTTGTTAATATGAGTGTATGTGTAAGAGAGTTTAGATAATAAACATTTCAGTATCAGAATAATTGAGTGATGACAGCCAGGACTTTACAGATTTTTTGCAATTAAATTTGTTCTTTTTATAAATATATAAAATATCATTAAGTTTATTATAAATTCTGGAAGTTGTAGACGGAAATTGTCGTTTGGCAAAAGCTGTTTTGCTGTACACATTCGGACAGACCGGTTTTCTCCTTCGTGTAGAAGAGGAAATTAGTTTAAGAGACAGGGCAGCATGTTGATATAAAGTGGACCTCAAAATAAACAATTGTCTTACGGTCAGTACTTTAGCATCCTTATAAAGTTCTGAAGTTGGATATCGCCATGGTTTTCTGAGCATAACCTTAAGCACTGCTCTCTGAGCTCGTTCAATTTTAATAAATGTGGTTTTGCACGAACCTCCCCATACTGAAATACAATAGGAGAGAATCGATTCGCAGAGAGCACTGTAAACGGTTCCTAAGATATCCAAATCAGCAGAATTCCGAAGTTTCTTAAAAACAATGATAAGGCTTCTAATACGATTTGTAACTGATGCGACTTGACTGTACCAGCTAAGACAGTCATCAATTAAAATACCTAAATATTTCATGGTTACTGTTCTTGTGATTAGAGGACACTTACAATTGGTATGCTTACTACCACATACGTGAGCAACAATCTTAATGCTATCAGTTGTAGGATGTGCTGCACGTCTTGTACCAAAAGTAATAAATTTCGTTTTGCCAATATTAAGAGTCAGAAGATTATTGTTAAGCCATTCCATAACGAGTCTAAGGGCATTTTCAGAATGTTCCACTGTTTCCGCCCAGTTTCTGCCCGTTATAATAAGGGCCGTGTCATCTGCGTATGCAATATAAACCTCAACAGTGTAACAAGCTTTATGAATAAGTGTCTAATTACTTATTTTGAACTTGTGTAAAGGCAAGTCCAAAATAGATTGTGGAATTTTATTAAAAACTAGCGGCCTGCCCCTGCTTCGCACGGGTATAAAATATATATCCCATGTCAGTCAGTGTAAAAAGATGATTAAAATCGATCCAGTAGTTTTGATTTATTCATTACTGCCCGTGGCCCGCAAGCGTTAAATTTGGACACAAAAAAACAATTTCCTTTCCCTATACCAAGAAGATTTCCTGCTATCTTTGGAATATCTAAATTCATATAGTACATTTTTACTTATTTACTTTTACATTTTCCCTATGTATTTTATTTTTACAATTAATTACAGAATGTCTTTAAACAAACTCTTGAAAGAGCGACATAGCTGCTAAAGTCGAAGTGTTATAGGGTGAAGCGCGGCGTCCTCACGGCATTTTAAATCTGTAATATCTCCGAAAATGTTCACTTAAATTACATGCTGTAAACGGCCATATTGATCTATATTAAATCAACAATTTATTTAAGGTACTTAATTGGATAAGGATTAATGCTGTATTCAAAAATAAGGCATTATTTTTCGTAAAAAGTAAATGATAAAAAATGCTATTGTGGGTTATCCATAAGAGATAGACATATACCATCGAGGACTTTTCTGTAGACCTTTTCAAGGTGTACAAATACTTAGTACATTACTTTGATAAATCTCGTAGGGTTTAGCCTGCGTTTGCAATGTAAGCGGAAAAAATGTAATTATTTACAGAAACCTCAAAATTACAGTATTTCTCTACTCCGTATTGAATGTTATTATACGTACAAACCTTCCTCTGGAATCACTCTATCTATTAAATAAAACCGCATCAAAATCTGTTGCGTAGTTTTAAAGTTTTATGCATACATAGGGATATATGGACAAACAAAGAATGCGATTTTGTTTTATAATATGTAGTGATATATATACCTAAGCCCACAAACGATCTACGAACTTTCTAAAGTCATATCATTAGTATAACGTAGATTACTACTTTATACCAGCATTTTCTATATACAAGTTTCCTCACAATGTTTTCATTAATGAAAAACATGTGATAAATTGCAATGATTAATTAGACATGTAAGTTTTAAAAGAAAATCTCATTGGTGCCTGGGGTTTGAACCCGTGACTTCAAGGGTTGATATCAAAGAATATTTGTTTTCAATACCACAATAACCACGTGCTGTTAATACCGACCACAATAAGGACTTTATTCATACATGATCTCTTTACAAATACCTGTTTATAATTCCCCATTTATTTTGAACTCTATCTACATTTCATAAGGTATATATTTCTTTCATGTCTAACGATAATAGGTAATTTTTTTTGCAATGTTGTCGGGTTCATTTAATCTTCCCTCGTTTTTAAGGTACCAATTAACTGAGGATTTTTCTGCGTACTTACATTTGAATAAAGCGCCGAAATTTCTGTATTGAAATCAAGATTTATATTTCTAAATGAAACATTGCTTTATGATGTACAATACGCCCCTGCTTTTATCAAAGGTCGATAGGTCACGGGCTTATTAAAATAAAATCAATAATTGGTCGGCACAACATGTTGTAACATGATTTGGCTACGTTTCACGACCAGCCGCCTACCTGACGTAAACTTACCTTATTTTATGACAACTCGGTAAGAAATGAGGGTGGTCTATTTTACTCAGATTAGATTCAAATCATAAAGCAGTTATCCCAAAGTCAACCCATTTACTCTTTTTCAACCACTCAAAGACATATATAAATAAATAAATATATGGGACACTTACACACACGGTAAGTAAGTAACTCATTGCTTGTGTTATGGTAGACAGACAACTGGTGAATATATACTTAATTACTTACCCAGGCTCGAAGACCAACAAACTCATTTAAAGAAAATGTTGGCCCTCAGCGGGAATCGAACCCGCGACCCGTGGACCCGAAGGCAGGGTCAGTACCCATTGCGCCAACGAGCCAGTCAATATAAGACAGCCACAATGCTTTTTCATATTAATGACCAACTAACTCTATGAAGGAAGTTGTATTTAAAATATCAATCAACCTCCTGCCCTTATCCCACTCTAAGTGGGGTCGGCACAACATGTAATAAACATGCTGTTACATGATTTGGCTGCGTTTTTACGACCGGCCGCCTGCTTGACGTCATTTTACATTAGTCGTATTTTACTACACCTCGGTAAGAAATGAGGGTGGTCTATTTTACTCTGCCCGATACCACACGGCTGGTCAACTTATCTTAGTCGCCTTTTACGACACCTCGGTAAGAAATGAGGGTGGTCTATTCTATTCAGCCGGATACCACACGGCGGGTTGTATTTTAAACATGCTCTAACAAAATAGCAAAAAGAAAAAACTAGTGACAATAAAACAAATTAAATATTTTTTTATAAAGTGCCGCGTACAATTATAATTTACTGCTGACAATTAAATCCTGATCAGATTATAAAAAAGGAATCCTGGTGAATCAGTTAACGATAACATGAGAGTTACGACAATATCGGCAGTTTATCAGGGTGCGGCGTGACAACACTATTGTGTCAGGACATCAACGGATATAGTGATGGGGCGTGCAAACATCGATGACATATATTTTGAAGAATTACATAAGTAATAATAAAATTATTTTGCTATAATCCGCGATGAAGTAAAATACATAATATATAATGCTAAATGTAGAGTGGACTATCCGTTTTTCATACCTGATACATGCAGGATTCGTAAAACACATGCACAAACCTCCACCACCGCCACTACAATACACAAGCACTACATACGGTCACTATCACAAACTGTTGTGGAGTCTATCTCCTCACGATGCTTCGGTTACGGGGCGAAACAATTGTTGACATTGTGGTGGTGAATGTGTGCAGTGCTTGTGTATTGTTGTGTTATCGGTGGCGGGTAGTGCATGAGTTTTTACAAATTCTGCATGTATCGGGTATGAGAAGAATAGTAAACTACATTTAGCATTACATATATATTCTTTTATCGCAGATTATAGCAAAATAATATTTCCATTAGTTTTGTACTATGGACCTCCGCAATGTAACGCCTAATTCTATTAATTATTTAAATATATAAACTATGAATTAAATCTGTCTGTTTATAGTGGGTCAAAATTGAGTTCAAAGAAGTCGGTCACATATACACGGTGGGCAGGGAGCGATCGTGGGCAGCGGTGGCCTCCTTCTGCTCTGCGGAAGGGGCCCCTGAAGCGGATCCGGGAACTTTTGTTTTGGATCCAATTTGCAGCTGGCGAGTCCAGGTGGTAGCGACTTGCCTAAGCCCATCGTATGCCGGCCTGTCAGGGGACCTTCGGACGTTCCGAACGGGGTATATCGGACGTCTGGCTTTCAGTTCCCCAAGGCGGTCGGTGCATCTGGTGCACCCGATGCACCGATTAGCGGAGCGAGGCTTCTCTTTCGAGGGGCCCCTACCCGGAGAAGGTGTTCGTTCTCTGGAATCAGAGCTGTCGGCGGGGATGGGGGCAATGTGTACAACGATACCCTGTCTTTGCCATCGGCAGCGTGGTGGAGCACACAGGTCGTTTTAGTCGGTGCGAGTCCAACATAACCGCCGGCTGTCCTTGTCGGGCGGCGGTACCCATAAGGGGTTTTTTCCTGTATTAAAAAAAAGTTTGTCACATTTAAAGCTTATAAAAATAGATGTCGATAATTATATTCGCCTCTCTAGACATCACAACAGGGGCTCGTAACCCTTCAACGCTTAATTTCATAATTGAGGGTTAAATCAGTAGAAACAGGCGGGTCGTTTATCACACGCCCGCTCACGTCAGGGCTGTTATCGAGATGACATTTATGGTGAATTGTCTTGATTGTAGATACTGGTGGAAACATGTTTGACACATTGATTGGGACCATTTGAAAGTTTTATTGGCAATTATTGTAACAGGCAGAAGCAAGAACATAAATAAATAATAAGGTACGGTTGACCGTGGTTGGAAAGTAAATTTTTTAAAAATAAAAAATCAAAAAGTAATTGGGTAGGAGGGGCTCGAGTATTTTATAGCTTTTTGTTAGCTACAACAAACAAACCACTTATTATTTAAATTTTGATACAAAATGGTCAACTACTAGTACATTGCCAATTACTAGTGCCCTGACCTTAATTTGTTTTATTTATTGAAATAAAAAAATGCTACTGAAAATCATGCCAAAATCTTTGACACTTTTTTCAACTTTTTTTCTTAAAACTTCGTCATTGCTCCTCGTTCAAATTCAGTGAGTGATTAAATACGCGCATTTTTATCATTTATTGATCAGTAGTATAAAAGGCTTTCTATATCAGCCTCCTTTAAATAATAACTGTTGTTGAACGGTAATGGAATTAATTAAACTTAATCAGTTTGATTCAGTGGGAATCTTTTACTTTTTTATAAACTCGATAACCTAAACACCTCTATCTCACCTCTATCCCTTCCGACCTCAAAACCTTTATAACTTAACATACAAAACCACTATAACTTAAATAAATAATTAAAATGTTGACCCTCAACAACTTAAAGAAATGTTTCGACGCACTCTGTTACTTAAAATATCTGAAAATTCCAGAAATTTCCAATAGTAAAGTAAAGTAACAGCCTGTTACCATCCCACTACAAAGCATAGGCCCCCTCTCTCTGTTTTTAGAGCTTGGAGCTAAGACCTACCACGCTGCTCCAATGCGGATTGGTAGGTTACATATATCCCCAGAATTCTCTAAAGATATGCAGGTTTCCTCACGATGTTTTCCTTCACCGAAAAGCGTACCGTAAGTGATAAATTACAATTATCAATTAGACACATAAATTTTTAACAGAAAAACTTATTGGTGCCTGCCCGGAATTTAACCCATGACTCCTCGAAAAAATCGCACGATCTCACTGCTAGACTTTTACGGCTTACTAATTACTTACTATCATAGCTTACTTATTTCGAATGGAATGTGCAAATTAAGAAACTTATTGCACGTACATGCAGTGATATATCTTAATATAATTTATGTTTAGTAAATAAATAAATAAATATATGGGATATTTACACACACACGGTCGTCTGTCCCCAAAGTAAGTAACTTAATACTTGTGTAATGGTAGACAGACAACTGGTGAATATATACTTATATCATTTTAAAATATATACTTAAATACTAA
Source organism: Morpho helenor (assembly GCA_029227775.1). NCBI lineage: Eukaryota > Metazoa > Arthropoda > Insecta > Lepidoptera > Nymphalidae > Morpho > Morpho helenor. Next base: position 12,359,052 of record JARGCU010000006.1, read on the forward strand.
TATTGACCCAGACTCGAAGACCAATCAATTCATTTATAGAAAATGTTGGCCGTGGGTGGTTATTAAACCCACGACCCGCGTAGCCGAAGGCAGGGTCTCTACCCACTGCGCCAACGGGCCAGTAATTTTCTCCCGGATTTTTATTTATATTGGTTCTAAGTATTTACGCCGCGTGGTATCCGACTGAGTAGAATAGACCAACCTCATTTCTTACCGAGGTGTCGTAAAAGGCGACTAAGGTTAGTTGACCCACCGTGTGGTATCCGGTTTAGTAGAATAGACCACCCTCATTTCTTACCGAGGTGTCGTTAAATACGACAGAGATAAGTTGACGTCAGGCAGACGGCCGGTCGTAAAAACGCAGCCAAATCATGTGACAGCATGTTTATAAGGGCAGGAAGATGATGATTGGTTTTAAGTATTCATTTGAACACAAAAATAATCTAAACAATGTATATAATACAATTAAATATCAGAACGCAAGCAACCATTATTGCTCACAACGAAACAAATCACAAAACCGCAAACCGTTTTAATCGAATGATAACAGAATAAATGAATGGCAATTTCAATCACAGCTTTAATTCCGCCCGCCTTAAACAGCGCGGGCTCCGTCCAATCGATAACTCAGGGCGGCGAGGGCGGGCGGGCGATCTCGGTAAATAACATTTAAATTCAACCCCATTGGCGGGTTTGTTCGGTGAAACGGACCCCCATAGGTCGGTTGGTGTGGTGGTGGGCGGGGTTTGGGGTTAGGGCGGGGGTGCTACTGGATTCAGGGCTGCCATGATGACAGTGTCGAGCTGTCAGCCTGAGTGAGTTGACTGTAAGCGATGTGTTGATGTGTTGTTACGGATTGACAGGTGAGTCTTGTGTTATTGTGGACGAGGTTTTTTTAACTGATTTAATTTTGTCGTTTCCGAATTGATAATGTAACAGTCTCAGGCTTCACATTCGTGTTCTAAAAATATAGTACCTGGGTGACCGAACCTTGGTCGGTAATTTTTGAAATGATGTAAAAAAAATTTTTAAAAAATTTGAAAAGAAAAATTTAAAAAATAATAGGGCAGTTCGGGCTCGATTCTAGGTATTTTCACCTCTCTAGACCGCCCGTTACTACTATGACTTTACGTTTGACAACGAAAAATTGTGATTGTATTCAACGTAAATTCCAAAAAAAAATTTAGAGCCCGAAAACAGGGATAAAACGACATTTTTTTAAAATAAAACTTATCTAGATCGATTTTTCTCCCCCAAAACACCCTACATGCTGAATTTCAGGAAAATCGTTGGAGCCGTTTTCGTTTAGGAGGTTTTAGGGGAGAAAAATCGATCTATCTAGGTTTTATGTTAAAAAAAATACGTTTTATCCCCGTTTTTAGCATTAAGAAATACTAAAATTTATATCGAATTGAATTTTTGCCTTTGACTGTCAAGTCAGCGCAGCCTATTCAGAGAAATGAAATGAATGGCCGTGAGAAATGAAAATACCTAGTATCGAGCCCCACCTACCTTAGTATTTTTTCATTTTTTCTAATTTTCCTCTTTTTTATTTTGTAAAAAAATTCTCGGTCACTTAGATATTAATAATGTAATGCTGATTATAAAACAAATACACGAAAAAATTACCTTCAGAATTTAACTACTTTGCTAGTGCTATTACGATGTTAAAAAATGTAACTGAAAAAATCTAAATTACTTTTGTTGTAAAATTTGAGTTTAGCGCTTACTGGGTGGCGACAAGGGGGCATCGATATATCTTTTGAATTTTTTATCTACTTACTACTATAGTAGTATAAGCTATAGCTTATATAGCTTATTAGCTTATATAATATATAGCTTACGCTCGTGACTTCGTGCGCGGCGATATAAATCCCGGAATACAAAGTAACCTCTGATTCCCTGCAAATATATTCGTCACAAGATTATTTCGATTCTTGGGGTTTTGTTTGAATGATACCTGATTTAATAAAAACATGGCCAGATATAACGGAAACGTAATTTATAAATTAATAGTGATAGGTTCACAAATTAGAAACACATATTATGAAACAATGTCCCCGCAGCGTCTCTTTGCTTACAATAAACTTAACAACGACTTTACGGGTTTCATTCAATAGAAAGAATGATTTTAAAGTACATTCAAATGTTGAATTTAATAAGGTTTTTTATAAATTAATAGAAATATTACCATAACTGTTACTTAGTTTCTACTGGTTCTAAGTAATAGCCTAATAAATAATAATAATATTATATATGTAATTATAATTATATATATTTATCATTATATGGATATTTGTTAGCAAAGAAGTGTTTTTAAAATTTAAACTATCGTGAGTGGTATTCATAATTAATGTATAGAAACCGGCTATACTCACGTCTTATTTAAATAAGACGTGAGTATAGCCGGTTTCTATACACTAATTAGGTTAAAGTTTAACTAAATTAGGATGTTACGTTGAAATTGGTTAAATATTGTATCATCAAAGGTTATATTCTTAAGTACCTGGGTGAACGAGCCTTGATCGGTAATTTTTTTAAAGAAATAAAAAAATACAATTAAAAAAAAGGAAAAGAAGCGTCAGTGACATGAGGGACTCGAACTCGGGTTTTGAGCTTTTTTGGTCCGCCCTTTAACCATTAGGATATCACAGCATTACGTTTTACAGCTTAAATTTCATTTACTTTCCCCGTTTCTTTCTTTCTTTGTTTCAATCGGTATTTCTCAAATGATATCTGTGGAGTTTAAGCTGATTTACAAGTAAAAATAGGGATCACAGCTAGTAAGTATTAGGTATAAAGGAAGTGGGGTCGGCACAACACGTTATAAACATGATTTGGCTATGTATTTTACAACCGGCTGCCTGCAAGACGTCAACTATTCCTTAATCTAAAATCGGTAAGAAATGAGGGTGTTTTTTTCTACTCAACCGGATACCACATGGCGGGTCAACTTACTTTAGTCGCCTTTAATTACACCTCGGTTAGAAATGAGAGTGGTCTATTCTATTGATCTGGATACAACACGGCTTCTTAGACTAGGTTATTCAAAATAAATGAAAATAATGTTATAATAATGAGTTTTCCGTGAATTTCGCCCCGGTCCCTGTTTGTTTTTCAATCAACGTCCCCCGGGAGTGTCTGTTTAAACAACAACCCATGTATATTTAACGAGAGAGAAATTAAATCTTCCTTGTGTCTTGCCGGGGATGCTGCGCTTAAACGAGACAAATTTTGATGCTTTAAATTGTTTTATTTATCACAATACATAAGTATGTAACACAAACACTTTTTACAATTCTTATTCTATTCTTTCTTTTTAGGAACTTTTCACTTTTTTTTAGCATGGCAATTCACCCGCTGTACTAAGGAAAACTAATTATAGGCTATAAAATATATAGCCTTTGTCACTCAGTGAAAAAAATTATTAAAATCGATCCAGTAGTTTTGATTTATTCATTACTGCTCGTGGCCCGCACGCGTTAAATTTGGAGAAAAACAATTCCCGTCTCCCTATACCATGAAGATTTCCTGCTATATCTAATATCTAAATTCATATACTAGATATTTACATTTTATATTTTTCCCTATGTATTTTATTTTTCAAATTAATTACAGAATGTCTTTATACACAACATTCATAGTTTTCTTATCATTAGACATTACAAACATGTTTTCTTGAAAGAGCTCTTGAAAGAGCGACATATAGTTGGCCATGTGAAAAACAAACCCGTCCGATCGCAGCTAAACTCAAAGTGCTATAGGGCGAAATGCGCAATACCTATGCCCTGCATTTTAAATCTGTAATATCTTCGAAAATGTTCATTTAAATTACATACTGTAAACGGCCATATCGATCTATATTAAATGAACAATGTATTTAAGGTACTTAATTGGATAAGTATTATTGCTGTATTGTATAAAAATTGCTTAAAAAATATGGCATTATTTTTCGTAAAAAGTAAATGATAAAAAATGCTATAGTGGATTATCCATAAGAGATAGACATATACCATCGCGGACTTTTCTGTAGACCTTTTCAAGGTGTACAAATACTTAGTACATCATTTTGATAAATCTCGTAGGGTTTAGCCTGCGTTTGCAATGTGAGCGGAAATTTTTTTAATTATTACACATTAGAAACGCAACGAAGGCTGGCAAAAGGCGACTAGCCTTTTGCGAGCCTTCGTTGCGTTGTGTATTTGTGTATTTTTGATAAGAATAAAATGAGTTTTTAAAAATAAAACCTAGCTCGACTTAGATCGATTTTTCTCCCCTAAACCCCCTAGATACTGAATTTTAGGAAAATCGTTGAAGCTGTTTCCGAGATTCCGAAAATATATATATGCAAGATTAACTCATTAAATATTAAAGATAAAGATATTAAGACTTTATTTTCAAAATAAGCAGGTAGGGCTTAATTTATTAAATTCCCATGCTCGGCAGACAACTCCCATCAGAACTTTTTGAGGGGACCATAATAAAAACGAGATCCAAAGTAATTTTCGTCAAATCAACTTAGCAAATGTCATTCTCCAGGCGTGATTCAATTACTTTTGCAAGCAAATTGGGTAGATTTGCATGTTTATGATTTTTATATCAATGTAACGCGCTGCTTAGTTAAACTTTCTTGTTATGTTCGAGTTTTTCATCAATTTATTTAAATTGTATGAGTTCATTATTGTTACTTTTTTGTTTCGGAGGGTGACACGGTTGATAAGTTTTTCTCGGAAAGTAAAGTGATAAGTTAATAACTAGGTATTTTTCTACCATATCGAACTTATTCAAACACTACCAAGCACAAATGAGTTTTATTTAATTTTAATCCAAATTAAAAATATTCTTTACTCCAATGAACTAATAAGCTTTTTATGATCATTATCTTTCTTTAATATTTAAATGACTTAATCTTGTATGTTATATATATGTTTTCGGAATCTCAGAAACGGCTCCAACGATTTTCCCGAAATTCAGCATGTAGGGTGTTTTGGGGGAGAAAAATCGATCTAGCTAGGTTTTATTAATAAAAATTCGTTTTATCAATATTTTTTGGGCATTAAAAAATACTAAAATTTATAGTGAAATGAATTGTTGACATTAACTGTCAAGTCAGCGTAGCTCATTCAGGGAACGGGTAATACTTCGGTTACGGGCAAAATAATTTTTGAGATTGTGGTGGTGGTTATCGGTGTCGGGTAGTGCATGAGTGCACAAATTCTGCATGTATCAGGTATGAGAACGAATAGTATACATTTAGCATTACATATATTTTCTTTCATCGCGGATTATAGCAAAATAATGTTTTCATTAGTAACGTTTCTTCACCCAGAGTGTTAATGGCTGATGTCTGAACGTCTGGCTGAGAGCTAGACCAAATTATTTCCAAATTTTCCATGCTAAAAGAAATATTAAAAATAACTTTTTCATATTCGAGACAAAACCATTCTGTGTTTTTTTCAATAGCAACCCACTCGTCGGGCCTCCGTGTTGACAGACGCGGACTCTCCTAACGTTTTTCGCACAATTGAATTTTTAACTAATCCCCGATCCATTGTTGGTTTTATGAATTAATCTGAAACAGGGCTCCATTGGTAACAGTTTTCGTTTACACGATTCAATTTTAATGAGATCTTCCGTAATTTAGTTGAGTATTTTTATTTGGACCTATATTCGATGTTATACAATGTGCCGAGGTGTCGTAAAAGGTGACTAAGGTAAGTTGACCCGCCGTGTCGTATCCGGTTAAGTGGAATAGACCACCCTCTTTCTTGCCAAGGTGTCGTAAAATACGACAAGGGTAAGTTGACGTCATGCAGGCTGCCTGAACAAGAAGAGATAAATCATTTCTCAATGACTTTAACCTAATTTCACCCGCCGTGTGGTATCCGGCTGAGTAGAATAGACGACCCTCGTGTCTTACCGAGATGTCAGTCATTTTGTGGGTATAAGATTCTATAGTAAGGGTGGCTGACAGTTAGTGCAGTACAAAGTCGTTGATGACATCTCTGATTGTTCAGGCCACCTGCCTGACGTTAACTTAATTTATTCGCCTTTTACGACACCTTGGTAAGAAATGAGGATGGTCTATTCTGTTCAGCCGGATACCACACGTCGGGTCAACTAAGGTTAAAGTGGTTGAGAAATGATTTTGCTCTTCTTGTTCAGGGCGCTTGCATGACGTCAACTTACCTTTGTCCTATTTTACGACACCTCGGTAAGAAAGAGGGTGGTCTATTCTACTCAACTGTATACCACACGGAGGGTTGACTTACCTTAATCGCCTTTTACGACACCTTAGTAGGAAATGAGGGTGGTCTATTCTTCTCAGCCGAATACCACACGGTGGGTTGACTTACTTAGTCACCTTTTACGATACCTCGTTACGTAATGAGAGTGGTATATTCCATTTAACCGGATACAACACGGCGGGTCAACAAGTTTTATGTCAGGAAAACCCATTATGGGTCGTCACCGCCCGACGGGGACGAGCGGCGGGTATGTCGGACTCGCACCAACTAAAAACCTGACAGTGCTCCACCACGCTGCTGGTGGCGGGGACAGGGTACCGTTGTACACATTACCCCCATCCCCGCCAGCAGCAACTCTGAATCTCAGAGTGCGCCACCTCTGGGTCGGGGCCTCTCTAGACTAGGTCCTCACTCCGCTAGACGATGCATCGGAGGCACCAGATGCATCGACCGCCTCGGGGAACTAACTTAAGCGAGCGTCCGATGAACCCACGGCGGGTCAACTTACCTTAGTCACCTTTTACGACCCTCGGTAAGAAATGAGTGCGGTACTATTCTATTCAGTCGGATACCCTACGGCGTATATAATGATATGGAAGTAAGCAAAATAAACAGGTCGTTGATAACGCAAATTTTGTATCCACGCGGCCGATGTCGCAAATTGTTTAAATGACAATCATTTTCCATAGAATTTAATATTCAATGTGTAACTTCCAAAATGAGTACCTACATCTACAACAATAACTTCACAATTACTTAAGTTAACAGAACCTTACGTTTCACTTCTCCTTCGCTTCGTCGCTATTAAATATTAACCGACGAATTAACTCCGTCTTCGGCGCCAATTAAGCGGACAAAGTAGCAAAGTAAATAACTGGCGCGAATTAATTTTGTACCTGAATGCTTTGCGATGTTTAAAGATTCTCAGGAATTCTATAGTATACGAATTATGTCGTACATTATTTATTAAAGCGATGTTATATGTCGTTTGTGTTATAATATCTGAAGCTCTGTAAGCTATAATAAATATAACCATCGCTAACGGCTCCGCTTATGTAGAAAGATTGATACCGTAAAACGTCTTTTGATAACCATAAAAATGGTTAAAGTGGGTTAACCTTAAAAGCTAGACATTTGCTGTCGCGGACTTTAATTTAGAACTTTTAGAGGGAACAATTTTGTTATACACGATTTTTAAAAAACTATCACCGTTTACTCAGCGCACGCAAGGAAAGCTTAAAAATTTTACCGTTTTCGTAATATTTCTTATTGCTTCTCCTCTCCTATTCATCTTCACTTGATGATATATAGCCTATATCCTTTCTTCCTTTATACTGAAAGAATTTTTTAAATCGGTTTAGTACTTCCTGAGATTAACGCGTTCAAACAATCAAAGAAAGAAACAAACTCTTCAGCTTCATATACTAGCTATATGTGTTTGGAGGCAAAATCAATGGTGGGGGTTGAATTATTAGCATATAATACTGCTTGTCATTATTAAAATTAAAGTTTTCATCTATCACTTACCAATGACATATTTAAGAATATTAAACAATGCTTTAAATCTCTAACACATTGAAAAATATATTTCTATCTCCTGTAAACATTTTTCATATAACATAATATTTAACGAAAAGTATACCGAAAGACTGGATATATAACAAATAAGTCACAGATAAGCATAGACATAACTATTAAAGAGGTCCCAAAGATTAAAAGAACCCGTTCCCCAAACTATCTAACAAACAACGAAGCGTGACAAAGAACTGGGACGGCCAACTGCTATCTATAAAGATTAAATAGTATTTCGGTACGTATTGTATGTATCTCAAAGGAACACTTGTATTGAACGATTGCGAACAGAGGATTTTGGTAGGGCGTCCACGAATATTGTTACGGGTAAATATTTTTGATACCATGACGTATTAATCTTGATTGCAGAGTTATTGTATAATAAAGAGTACCTGGGTGATCAAGCCTTGCTCGGTAATTTATAAAAGATAAAAAAATATATGAAAAAAAAAATTAAAACAAGAAAGTAGGCGTCGATGAAGACTTGTGTGATTTGAACCCGGCCTTTGAATATTTTCAGTCCGCCCGTTACCCATCGGCTACCGTAGCATTACGTTTGACAGTTAAAATTATCCTTTGCATTTAATTGTACATTTTTTTAATGCCCAAATACAGGGACAAAACGATTTTTTTTTTAAATAAAACCTAGCTATAATAAGCTCAATTTCTGGAAAATCGTTGGAGCCGTTTCAGAGATTCAGAATATATATGTATACATACAAGATTAACTCATTTAAATATTAAAGATAAAGGTTTGACAAAAGGCCTTTGTTTCGTTGGCGAGATTGAAATGCTCCTTTATATCTTTCGCTTCTCTGAAGCATTTGACAATGTTACAATCTACCTAGACATTGTCTAAGCTTATGTTAACCGACCTGTGATAATAATCAATGAGAAATATTTATATACACTAAGCAAGTATAATTTTCAAAATTCATACGTGGACTTTTAGCACACAGAATTAAGCAAAACATTATTTATAAAAAACATTCGGTTGGAAATAAGCAAATGCGATACGGAAGCGTAATTTACGACATTTACAATCATATTATGATCACTAACAAACACTGTAAACCAAAAAAACCAAAGGTGAGAAATAAGTTCTAACTCTAGTGAGAACTCCAGTGTAAGAGAAATTATGCACGGTTTTAGGCAAAAATGCATCAGTATCCCTTGTAATAATATGGAAACTAATAATTGTAATAAAGTAAGGTAATATAATAAACTATTTTGAATCGGTTGTATAACATTTTAAACTGGCAATTTTCTAATAGAAAACGTAGTTATGGGAAACCCCTCACTCTAGTTCAGTGGATCTCAAGTCGTAGGGAGATGTTGGATTAATAGGATGGTAATGTAATGGACTAAAGTCTAACTGTTGATATCAAAGATTGATCACGCTCAATACTTTTTATATAAATGCACTTAAATGGAATTAATGGAGGGGCGCCACTGTGCCACTGTTTACATTGTCTCCGTACAAAATTTAAACTTAAAAATCAAACAGTGAGTAAAAATAGTGAAAAGTGTAAACGAAATATAGAAAATGTGTCAATTCATAAAGATAGTTAAAAGTTTTAAACAAATAATTAGCAAAAACTGAGTTTTTTTTAAGAAATGTAAAGTGAACTAAAACGGTAAACATTTAAAATAAAAAAGGACATAGTGACTATATATATATCGAATAAAAGCAGTTGAATTATTACTGTGTGTATTTAAACCCAAAATATTGAAGAGTGAAGAATTTCGAAGTGAAAATAATAAGTGTTAAATAAATATGAAAAAATAACCGTTATGACTCAGTATTTTACTAACTTAAGAGTACTAGTAACGACATCTAGCGAGTATCTTCGGCACTGTAACAACCAGCGCCATCTAGTGTAACTTGTCTATACTACTAAAATCTTTCAAATCAATCCATAGTCATTAAATAGTTGACGCTCCAAGAGATCACCCAAAGAGGTCGCTTATAAACATGGAAGAAATAAAGAAACTTTTAGAGAGCATGCAACAAGAGATAAGACAACAAAAAACTGACATGTTAGAAATGAAGGAAGACATAAAAAACACTATCACTAACAATATTAATGAAAAATTCAATTGTCTTGAATCAAAAAATGAAATTCTGGAGAAAAAAATTCAGGAACAAAGTCAAAAAATAAATAATTTAGAAAGACATATAAGACGCAAAAATCTTATCATTTTTGGAGTAAAAGAAGAGGAAAATTCCTATCAAGAGTTGGAGCAGTTAATTTTAAAAATAATTAATACATTTTTCAACACTCTGTATGATCCAAATAATATTGAAGCAGTCAGGAGAATAGGAGTAAAGGGACAAAAAATCAGACCCGTTGTGATAACATTTAGCACGATTGGATTAAAACTAAAGATCCAAAATAATAAAAAATGCTTACTAAACACCCCATACTATATAAAAGAAGACTATCCTCTCACAGTTTTAAATAAGCGTAAAGAACTACAAACACAACTTAAAAAAGAAAAAGCACTTGGAAAAACAGCCTTCATTAAATACGATAAACTGATTGTAATTGACAACAAAAATTACAATTCTGAAAACCGCATCAACAAGCGAAACCTTTCTCAATCTCCAGAAATTACATACATTAATGAACAAGTTGACAAACAAAACAAAAAACAACCACAAAAGAAAAATAAATCTGCCAATATTAAAGATTTCACATTTCAGAAAAAATTAAAATTTACAACGCACTCAGACAATCATTCGGATCAAACAAAACATACACAACTAGACAAAATATAGCAACCAAAAATGGACCCCCCCTCTAATTATCTCCCAGTTCGGCCGGTCACCGCGGGAGAGATCGACCACAACCCTCCAAAGAGACATAACAATACGAAACCAGTTTTACATATATGTTCCTTCAACGTGAGAACTCTATCCTCAGATTTCAGCTTTATTGAACTTAAAACAGCTCTACAACAAATCAACTGCGACGTGCTAGGACTATGCGAAGTTCGTCGCTTAGGGGAAAAAATTATAGAAGAAGAAGACTATATTATGTACTATATAGGCCAGACAAAAGGTTTATATGGTGTAGGTTTTCTAGTAAAAAAAGAACACAAAAATAAAATTTTACACTTCACAGGCATATCTGAAAGAGTTTGTTTATTGGAAATCGAGCTTGACAACAAAGTTTTCGCAATCATTCAAGCATACTCGCCGACAGAAAACTCTACTCAGAATGATATAGACGACTTCTACAAAGACCTTAGTAAAGCCCATCAAAATATTTCTACAGAAAACATAATTTTAATGGGCGACTTTAATGCCCAAATTGGTCAAACTAAACCATATGACAAGAGAGTTGTTGGTAATTTTGGATTTGGAAAGAGAAGCAAAAGAGCGGATATTTTAATACAACATGCATACGAACACAATTTAAAAATATTAAATACCATGTTCAAAATAAAAAAGAAAAATAGATGGACTTGGATCTCGCCAGATAAAAAGACAAAAAAAGAATTGGACTACATTATGACATCGAAACCACGTTTATTTACCAATTATGAAGTCTTAACCTCTATTAACTTTAGTTCAGACCATAGACCTATCAGAGCAACTTTACATATGTCAAGTAATAAAAAGAGTCGACGAAATTTCAAAAAGCAAATAACATCATTAAAAACCTCAGGAGAGCAAAAGACTTATCAGGAACATCTTAATAAACATTTGTCCAGTTTACTGGAAGCACATAAAGAATGTACAATTAACCAATACTGGCAAAAGATCAAAAATTCTATAAAAGAGAGCACGAAAAATGTTAAAAGCAATTTTGGTCAAAGTATCATAGACGAGGCAACTAAGAAACTTATCAAAGAAAGAAGTTCACTTCAAAAACAACCAAAGCTGACAGAAAAAGATAAGGAAAATCTAAAATATCTCTATAAAAAAACCAATAAAGAAATAAAACGTTGCTACGAAAGTTACAGAACCAATATTTTAGAAAAACATCTACATACTACAAGAAGTGCAAAAAGAGCATTTAAGGAACTCAACACTTCAAAAACTTGGATTCCACACCTCCAGTCTGGGTCTTACAAAAGCAGTTCGCGCGTCGAGATAATCAACATAGCTACAGATTTTTATGCAAAACTATATAGTGCACCTACTATAATATCAGGGACGGCGGCAACCGCGAAGGATAAAAGCGAGACAAATACTATACAATCAAGTGTAAAAATGTTCAATGAAGATGAAATCCTTAAACAAATTCTGAAACTAAAGGTTGAGAAGTGTGCAGGTCCCGACGGTATCACAAATGATTACATCAAATATGGTAAGACCGTTTTGCTAACTCCTCTAACTTACCTTTTTAACAAAATACTTTTAGAAGAATATGTTCCCGACGATTGGAATAAATCAGAGATTATCCTGCTCTACAAAAAAGGGGACCCAGCCGACATAGGAAACTATCGGCCCATAAGCCTCATGTCATGTGTTTACAAGTTGTTCGCTTCCTGCATATTAAATAGAATATCGCCAGAAATCGACATCTACCAGCCGTACGAACAAGCTGGTTTCAGAAAGGGTTTCAGCACGATCGATCACTTACATGTCGTAGAGCAGGTATTAGAAAAATATGTTGAGTTCCGTAGACCATTATACTTAGCATTCATAGATTATAAAAAAGCTTTCGACTCTATCTCACATAAAAGTATCTGGGAAGCCTTATCATATCAAAATATAGATACTAAATATATTAATATCTTGAAATACATATATGGTAACAGCACAGCAAGAATCAGACTGGATAGAACAGGGAAGAGTATAAATATAAACAGAGGCGCAAGACAGGGAGACCCAATATCGCCTAAATTGTTTATAGCAGTCTTACACAATATAATAAAAGACCTTCCTTGGTCAAACCAAGGAATTCACGTAGATGGGAAGTATATGAGCCACTTGCGATTCGCAGATGATATACTCCTATTCTCAGAAACTGCAAAACAATTAGGCTCAATGATCAATGAGCTTCAATTTGTTAGCAGAAATATAGGTTTAGAAATGAATCTCAACAAAACAAAAATTATGACAAACAGCACAAAAATACCTATTTGTATAGACAACAACCCGCTCGATTACATAGAGTCATATGTTTATCTAGGAAAACAAATATCATTTAAAGCAAAGAGAAATCACGAAGAATTAAATAGAAGGATAGCGATAACCTGGAACAAATTTTGGGCTCATAAAGAAATTTTAAAATCGAAACTCCCTATAAAAACTAAGAAAATAGTAATGGACACAGCAATACTACCCTGCCTTACCTACGGCTGCCAAACGTGGTCATTTGACGGAAAGATTAAAGCGAAAGTTCAGTCAGCACAGAGAGCAATGGAAAGAAGTTGTTTGGGTATTCATTTAAAGGATAGAGTAAAAAATACAGATATTCGTAACCAAACGAGAGTTACCGACGCCTTAGCCTTTGCACAAGGCCTTAAGTGGAAGTGGGCCGGCCATGTGGCACGGTATACAGACGGACGCTGGACAGCAAGCGTGACCACATGGAAAGGTCCAAATGGGTCCCGAGCCAGAGGACGACCATACTCTAGATGGCAAGACGAAATTGTCGCAAACGCAGGCAAAAACTGGCTCGAGACAGCGAAAGAGAGAGAAAAGTGGAATTCTTTGGAGGAGGCTTTTACCCGAAAGGGGTCCATACTTAAAACTGACCCAGAATGATAATACTTTTAACTATTTCCTATTATTTTATTTTTTTGACAATATTTTTCTATTTTAATATTGACTTTTTTAAATATTGACTTTGAATTGTTTATAGATTTTGACTTATACTTATTACTTATAACGTTGACATATAAATATAATTTAGATTAGAATCGCGACATAATTAATTAGATATTATAATGTAATTTTTAGTACAATATTGTTTCTTTTACTTTTACTTAATCGATTGTTTTTGTATAAATGTATGGACTTAATAAAGCTTTATTATTATTATTATAATGTAATGGACTAAAGTCTAACTGTTGATATCAAAGATTGATCACGCTCAATACTTTTTATATAAATGCACTTTCTTTAGTTAAAAGTACCTAATTGACCGAGCTTTGCTAGGTAATTTTTTTAAATAAAAAAAAGGATTAAAAAAAAAGAAAATATTGATTAGGTAGTTGGGGATCGTTCTCAGGTATTTACATTTCTGGAGACTGCCCGTTTCCCGAATAAGCTACGCTGACTTGACAGTTTATGGCAGAAATAATGTTTTATATTCAATATAAATTTTAGTTATTTTTTAAAGCCCAAAAACAGGGATAAAACGATTTTTTTTAAATAAAACCTTGCTGGATTCGTTTTTCTCCCTCAAAACCCATGCTGAATTTCAGGAAAATCGTTGGAGCCGTTTCCGAGATTCCAAAAATATATAAATGTATACATACAAGATTAATTCATTTAAATATTATATATTTAGAAAATATTATCGGTCTCTCGTGTGTCATGAGTCTTCGATGTGTCATATTATCGATTATATAAAATTACTATAGTTAAATTATATCTCTCAGTTGTTGTAACTTAATTTGAAAGTTGTTATTTATTACCTTAAATTAAAATACTACTTATTTTAAGTTGTTCAATGTATAATTGTAATTTGAAGTGTGTGTTTTGTTGGTGATCTGTAAATAAATAAACAAAAATAAATGTCTCTCGAGTTCTAAAAATAGAGTCACCCTACAAATAAACCCTGTACACTTGACACTGGCAGATTCGAGTGTCCCCTGTAGTTGCGGATGATCCGTAGAAATGCGCAAATGCTGTCAATACGCGGTCTGAATTTGTTTGCGATTTGCGGACACAAGTTAAACAGCCGCTCAAATAGGTTTTGACCCAATAAATTGTGGTTAAATTCGATACAAAATAGGTAAGAATAATATACCAAAGTAATATAGATGCATGTTTGTTTGTACTTTATCAATTCCATATAGAACGATGTGGATTTTCCGTATCGACATTGTTGAAGGACTAAAAAGTGAAATAGGTAGCCTATTTAACGTTTTTTTAATTTTTTTAAAACTGTAAACAAAAAAGTCGTGGAAATTTAATTGTTCCCGTTTTAAGTCCATAGTAATATTCATCATGTTATAACAATGTTGTCACATAATTTGATCCGATATTTTACGTTCAGCCGCTTGCCTGACGTCAACTTACCTTAGTCGTTTTTTACAACACCGCGGTAAGAAATGAGGGTGATTCTTTTCTAATCAGCCGGATACCACACGGCGAGTCCACTTACCTCAGTTGCGTTTTACGACACCTACAAACATTTACAATAAATTGTAAAAATTAAGCGTATAGGTTTTTATAAATGTTTCTTAGGTTTTAAACTTGGGACTCTTATACGTGGTCTGACTGTTCGTCCATCATGGCCATATTAATATGAATAAATGCCATAATATTCCGTAACGAAACTCATCTGAGAGCCCTCTTAGATTAGTTCCGTTACAAGTGCACCACATGGCCATTGGGGGGATTTGCGAATCTGTTGCAATAATCGGGATCGTTTTGTTTTTTTTTAAAAAGATAATTTAAAAAAACAAATGTCTGAATTTCTCAAATTTAAACAATACATTCTATCTACAGTTTTGATATTTTAAGTTAGATATTTAAAATTAAGTTTTCACATAAAAATTAAACCTTCTTTGCCCCGGTTTCTTATTATTAAAAGCTTTAAAAAAAAGTTATATTTTTTAAACAGACGTTTATAATAAAACAGAAAAAAATAATCAAATCAAAATACTCTTTATTCAAGTTTTTACAACTACTAATGAATCGTCAAGGTGCAATTAGATTTAATGAAGCTTCAACTGGTTCGGAATATTGCTTTTACCGGGAAAAACCAGCAAGCAATTCGGTTGTCAATCTTTTAAACTTTTTAAACTAATAATATCCTCCTGGCCGTGTCATTATAATATAATTTCTTTCTCCGAGGTTGTCTGGTAGAAATCGCTGTTAAGCGATAAGACCGCCTCTTTGTACATGTCTTCTAGGTATAAGTTTTATTTTGTATTCTGAAATTTTGGTGTGCAATAAAGTACATATATTAAAATAAATAAAAAAAATAATTTACCGCATTCTTGTATGAAGCTGAAAGGCTTTTCAAATCCAAGCATTTTTTTCCAAATAATCTTCAGTTGTGTAATTACTAAACCATATATTTTAACGCGATCGCTACTGCCGTTAACAATTGCCCCAGAATCTCGATGTTATCAACACCATATGGGACTGGGATTTGGGATTACATCTATCTATTGCTCGTTGACAGCTGGACCGTGAAATATAGTTTATTGTTCAAAAACATGGACCGTGAATGAAACGAGAAAGTAAAATGTTGCTAGAACTTTGTTGTAAATCGTATAGTTATATCGAATTCAATGGAAATTATCTTTGAGATTAATTAATTATTAAATTATTAAACTTTGTTTTGGGGACAAAAATTGATGAAGAACATGAAAAGGAGGCGAAACTACTTTTCCCATTTGACGCTTAGTATTGACTGAGTAAGTGAATTAATTCAAAAAACTTAAAAGAAAATTTATAATGTATTTTTTCTGTTTCGAATTAATAGCGGAAATTTTATATGATTAAAGATACCCCGGTTTATAAGCATTAATTGGACACAATTTAATCAATTTTAGTCTAGCGGATAAACCGTGAAAGCGCAAACGGGTAGAATTAACATTTATAATATAAGTCCTATTTAAAATACTAAGATGGACTTGCTTTTTTATTTTAACACCCGCCAAAAAGGGTAAAGCTGTGGTAGCCCAGCGGTAACACTTTCTTTCGAGGAGGTCACGGGTTCAAACCCGGGCAGACACCAATGAGTTTTCCTGTCAAAAAAACTTATATGTCTAATTGATAATATTGCAATTTATCACATGCTTTTCAGTGAAGGAAAACATCGTGAGAAAACCTACATATCTCTAGAGAATTCTGGAAATATGTCTAACCTACCAATCCGAATTGGAGCAGCGTGGTAGGTCTTAGCTCCATCTCTTCTCCCCAAAAAACGGAGAGAATATGCCTATTCTCAGCAGTGGGATGGTAACAGGCCGCTACTTACTTACTTTAAAAAAAAAGGGAATAAGTAAAACAGAACACGAATACGTATTCAGATACATTATTCATTGAAACCCATAAAAAATCACGCCATCGTGCCTAATTTCCATTCAGAAAATCACCACAAGCGAACGAAAAGCAACATATGCAATCATTACTATAATGTAATGCCATTTAACGTAATCAATTTGGACGTCTGTGGACGGGGGTGGTGCAAATTAACTAGTCACACCCCCTAATGATAGCTTTTGAGCCAAACAGGGCTGCGAACAAAGTCAAACAAAACTGGTATTGAGCTTAAAGTTGCGACCAGCTAAGCACTAGATTGTAAGCTCTGATTTGTTACTTAATTATATACTATTTATTATTTTTGACTGGTAATGGCACCTTTCGGAAACAGTGATGGCTTTATTATATTTCACGATTGGAAAGTGCTTGTAAAAGCTAACTTGAATAAAGAATCATTTGAATTTTAGCTTTGCCATTACAGCAGTTTAAAAACACTATTAACGAGAGTCTGATACAGACTACTAAACTGTTGAGGGTTATTTCGACGATAAGAATGCGTGGATATAGATATTGTTCGACCCTCTACAATAGAAACGATTAAATGTAACTAGTATTAAGAATTGTATTTTTTAAAAGAACAACCGCCGAGTTTCTTGCTGGCTCTTCTGGTAGGAACAGCTTTCCTAACCAGCAGTAGAGTTGACGATTCAAAAGCACTTGTTTACAAGTTTATTTAAATTAAGAATATTTTGAATTGAATTTGAATTTGAATTAAAATTCAAAGAAGCTTTCGTCCCATCGGTTAGGTATATCTCCTATGTTATATAAAAATTACATGTAAGTTTATTATTTGGATGGGGCGATTTGATTGCGAATTTTGCGCTTAGTTTTCAGACTGGCATTTTACTAAAGTAATAATAAAATTATTTTGCTATAATCTGCGATGAAGTAAAATAGAAAATATATAATACATATAGAGCGGACAATCCGTTTTCATGCCTGATACATGCAGGATTTCTAAAAACACATGCACAAACCTCCACCACCGCCACCACAATACACGAGTACTACACACGTCCACTATCACAAACTCAAAAATCGTTTCGCCCTACAACCGAAACATCATCAGGAGATAAACTCCACGACAAAATCACAAAGACTTTTTTACGATTTTGTGTGTGAAGTTGTTTTTTTTTAAATAATTTAGTTCCATAGAATCCCGCTAAGTTAATGTATTTTTTAAATTACTAACTCTCTGACCACGAGTTTCTGTGGCTTCAAATTAAACAAAACTCAATAGTTCCGATCGCCACCAAACTTTACAGGCTCATATGCTGGGTCCTTCAAATGATTGTCTGTAATTTTCATTAAAATCGGTCCAAACGTTTCGGAGTCTATAAAGAACATATAGACAAACATTAATTTTTATATATTAAGATAATTATTTATCATAAAATGAAGCTCTAAGCTGGTAACCCTTAAAATTTAGACTCCTAAACGTCCCTTTGTTTGTTTTTAAGTTAGGGGCGACCAAAAAATATCAAGTGGTGATTTATTAGATACTGACATGTTTTGTTAACTTTTAAATGATGTCTCCCTGAAGCGAGGGTCGATTCTGTTGGATCACATTTTAAAAATGTTCCTTGTAATCCAAATTGCATCATAAATATTTAACCATGTGTCTATTATCTACACTAATAAATGAAGCTGAAGAGTTTGTTTGATTGTTTCAACGCGCAAATCTCAGGAACTACTGGACTGATTTGAGAAATTCTTCGACTGTAAGATAGTCCATTTATCATTTAGGCTATAGGCTATATATATTACATAACGCTAAGATGAATAGGAGAGGAGCAGCAATAAAAAATAAATAGTCTGAAAATGGCAAAATTTAAATCTATCTATATTTATTATAAAACAAAGTCCACAAAAGCTGTGTGTTCTCGAATAATCTGCTGTTCACTAACCTGAAACGGCGCGTAACAGGAGAAAAAAATAACATTCTTGTTTAGTCTCACTCGCACTTGTACTTAGTTTTTAGGTCAAGGTTATGTTTCGTATTCCAATTTATTAAATTAAGGTACGGTCATTGATCTCTATAAATCGCTTTTTTTAATTTCTGAGGTGTAGAGTGAAATTAAAATTAATGTCATATGGCCAGTACCAGTCTTTATAAAATTCTTGTCTTCATCATCATAGTTCTCATGCCCTTATCCCAATCTAAGTCGAATCGGCACAACATGTTTTAAACATATTGTTAGATGATTTTGCTAGTTAATTTATGAACGACCGCCTGCAAGCGTCAACTCACCTTAATCGCCTTTTACGACACCTCAATAAGAAATGAGAGGCGGGCCTATATATAATTCTTATATAATGATAAATCAGAAATTTAAATCTGTGAACTTTGCTAAGAATTACGCACTCTACTCGCTGAGCTATCATAGCTTTCACATTTATCATTAGTAATACACATTCCCGTTAACAAAATAAGCCATTGTGCAAATGGAATACTTTGCCGGGCAATAAACTGCGAGGGAAACTGGTAAATTGTAACAAAAGCGATGGTTCGTACACAAATAATGTGTGAATTTAGTGTATCGGATATCAATTGGGCATATTTAGGGCGAAGGGCGATAATGTATGGAGCGACGCCCCCGCGAGGGTTGACCTTTGACGTATGCTTGGCGCTTGTAAACATTTTTCTTTAAATGCAGGATTTGAAATGCCATTGAGTTTTTGCCGTGATAACGTCTTAAATTAGGTTGTGGCTTGGAGTCACTCATGAAAAAGTGTAACGCTCACGTCTGTTACGATGAGTCACCGAACGAAAGAGAGGCCTGCCGGACTGGCGAATGCCTTGCGTCTCTCTCCCACTCAAACATGATTGGTCCGCCGCACGCGCAGCACTAGAGAATTAGGCGCGTTGAATCGGTGCGTGCTTGTGTCTCTGGTAAACAAAATATATTTCTATAGTTAAAATTTGTGCAATTCATATTTTCATTCAATTCCTTGTTCCTATTGTGCAATTTAATAATATTCATATCAATAAATATCCACTGAGAAAAAGACGTTGTCACGTAAAATCTTTGCCCGTAAACCCGACTTTACCGGCAACCGTTTTTAGTTTTAACAAGTGACGGTTCGCGTCTACTTTATCTTTAAGAACCCTCTGTTAAGCACTTACCAAATGTTACTAATATAATCAATGCGAAAGTTTGTGAGTATGGGTCTATGTTTGTTATGTCTATCGATGTAATTTTGCACAATTATTCCTTATACACCGCAGTAACATATAGGCTATAGAAATCAAATCAAATCAAAAACCTTTTATTGACAACTGTCTCACTTACCCTACAGATGAAAACCTATCGAATAGAGAAATGTGACGTTGCAAAATGGAACACTCAGTATACCTTGTGATAGCCCCCAACACTGGTTTTCAATGGCGTATGACAATAATAATGACATATATGTCCTGTTAATTCCATACAATATATACCATACAATATATGAACAGGATGTTCATTCCACAAGAATAGGATGACATTGAAAAATTCCATCTATTATCAACCTATCACGCGACAACAGTCAACGCGAACGAAGTTGCGTGTAAAAGCCAGTCTAATATAAAAAATTAATGTTTGTCCGTATGTCCTTTATAGACTTCAAAACGGCTGATTCAAATTAAATATTCGGGCATCTTTAGAATGACACAGCGGATGATCCAATAAAGTGATCGGAGCCTTTTTTTAATCTGTTGAATTCTGTTTCGAGGGGAATTTGAACCATCAGGAATCAGGAACCATACTGAGCCACAGTAACGCGTGGCCGGACAGCTATAGGCCAACCGTTTAACTCGTACTTCGCCTGAGGGGTACAAAAGTAGGTAAAGTAGTAAAAAAGTAGTATAGTAGTAAAAGGGGTAAAGTAGCAATCGCCAGCGGCTCTGCCCGCGTGGAAAGATCAAAACCGTAATATAGTCTTCGATAACCATAAAAATGGTTAAAGTGGGTTAACCTTAAAAGCAAGACATATGCTGTATCGGACTTTTATTTAGAACTTTTAGAGGGGAATTATTTTGTAATACATGATTTTTGAATAACTATCACCGTTTACTCAGCGCACGCAAGGAAAGCTTTAAATTTTGCCGTTTTCGTACTATTTTTTATTACTGCTTCTCCCCTATTTATCTTAGCGTGATGTTATATAGCCTATAGCCTTCTTCAATAAATTGACTATTTACATTTAAAAAAAATTTCAAATCGGTCCAGTAGTTCCTGAGATTAGCGCGATCAAATAACCAAACAAACAAACAAACTCTTCAGCCTTATATATTAGTATAGATTTATTATTTTGTTTAGAATGGAGGCGACGAACTTGGCGCTATCAGCACGAGATCCGCTGAAGACGCGATCGGAACATAAGACACTCGAAATGAGTAGTAAACCTAACCAAGTAAGTAAAGATACACCGAATTAGTATTAAAGTGACCTAATTCAAAATTGTTTTGTAGCAAATTGCAATCCAACAAATTGTTTTTTAAAAATGATGACCCTCGGAATCGAACCCGCAACCCCCGGCACTGAATGCAGGGTTACTGCTACCAGCAACAACGAATCAAATTGCTAATATTTACTGTAAACATTTTATTAGCATCTAAAGGTATGTAGGGCTACCATATCGTACAAAATAGGAAGACAAAAGTTTGAAACTAGTTAACAGACTTATAAACATTAATGAATAGGACTTTTGGGTATTACATGAATAGCAAACATTTCCATTTCGCATGACTACGCGTCACAAAAAGGGTATTTCAAAATTCAAAAGCATGTTTAACTAATCTGGCTTTTGAATTTGAGATATTATACAAATTTTAACTGTGTTCTCAGTTGGAGCTTAAAACTTTGAAAATCTTATATTAAAACACTATAAAAATATAAATGCGAATGTCTGTGTATATATTTCTTCATTGTGAGGTATTTAAATAAAATCATTGTATCCCTGTTTTTGGGTATTAAAAAAATACAAAAATGTAGAATTGAAAGAAGGATTTTTGAAAAGAAAGAAAAGAAAAAGAAAGGAGAAAAATTTAAAACACCAATGAAGGTTTTTTTTCTAAATATGCTCTACTTTATTTGGCAAGAATATTTCTTTTTTTTAAATAAAAATAATAGTACCGATTAATATTATCGCGTTTATCTGATCCGAGTGATGACTGACCTGTTGGTGCAGTGGGAAGTGATGCTGCCTTCAGCTCCGCGGGTCGCGGGTTCAATTCCCGCCGAGGGTCTACATTTTCTATAACCAATTTTAAGTATGTATTTTATTTCGAGGTGTCGTAAAACGCGACTAAGGTAAGTTGACCCACCGTGTGGGATCCGGTTTAATAAAATAGACCACCCTCTTTCTTACCGAGGTGTCGTAAAATACGACTAAGATAAGTTGACGACAGGCAGGCTGCCGGTCGTAAAAACGCAGCCAAATCATGTTACAACATGTTCATAACATGTTATGCCGATCCCACTTAGAGTGGGATAAGTGCAGGAGGATGATGAATTTTAAGTATGTATTTAGAAGTTATATAAGTATATATTCACCAGTTCTCTGTCAACCATAACACAAGTATTAAGTTACTTTGGGGACATTTTTCTTATATTTTATTTATTGTATTATCTCATCCAGGTTGGGACAGTCCTCCTTTATGGCGTGCCCATAGTATCTCTAGTCATCGAAGGCATAGAACGACTGTGCCTCGCTCAGATATCGAACACGCTACTAAAACAGTTCTCCTACAACGAAATCCATAACCGCCGGGTGGCTTTGGGTATCACCTGTGTCCAGTGCACGCCGGTGCAATTGGAAATACTGAGACGAGCTGGTGCAATGCCTGTTTCATCCAGAAGATGTGGTAAGCTGATATTTATTTAATCTGCATCTACGAGTAAATAAATCTCTGCTCATCAAAAGCTTTTATTTAACTTGCCGTGTATGTGTGTAAGCTGTGATAGCCCAGCGGTGCGACTGTGTGAATCTCTAGAGAGAATCAAGGGTTCAAACCCGGGCAGACACCAATTAGTTCTTCTATTAAAACTTATGTGTCTAATTGATAATTGCAATTTATCAAAATTGATAAAGTTTGATACAATTGAAGCTAAAATCGAGCAAATTTAAGTAAAAAATTACCGTTTTCCCTTAGAGAACAGAAAAAGACAATATTTTTTAATAATTGAGGGTATTTTAATACTAAAGTAAACTATTCTAAAAAAGCTGTGGTAGCCCGGCGGTAACACCATGCGATTCTTTCGATGAGGTCACGGGTTCAAACCCGGGGAGACACCAATGAGTTTTTCTATTAAAACTTATGTGTCTAATTGATAATTGAAATTTATCACACGCTTTTCGGTGAAGGAAAACATCGTGAGGAAACCTGCATATCTCTAGAGAATTCTGGGGATATGTGTAACTTACCAATCCGCATTGGAGCAGCGTGGTAGGTCTTAGCTCCAATCCTTCTATCCAAAAATGTAGAGAGGAGGCCTATGCCCAGCAGTGGGGTAGTAACAGGCCGTTACTTACTTACTATGTGTGTGAAGATGGAATCTTGCAAGTTAATTTTGACCTAATTCCCGGTACATACTGGTCCAGTCCCGATGATAATGAATGTTTATGATAAGCATGACCTGATGCTGCCAGGCTTCGCTCCAGACGAGGGAACTCCTCAACGGTTAACAAATTTTATTACAAGCTGTTTTGAAAAGCCTTTTTAACTTGACTTGTGCCAATATATCTTTGATCACCCTCTCGATCTATTTTCAAATTTAATTCTATCATTAATTTGTACTCTATAAGTCCAAAAATTGAAGCCTACTTTTATGAATTAAATGAAATCTTGAGAAATAAGTGTTCGCTGGTATATACAGTTGTAATCCTAAATCTGTTAAAGCAATCCTTAGTGGATTACCTACACTTAATGCTCTGCCGTACATTCTAAGGGTGTCCTTAATCCTATTATGACGAATTTATTTATAACTTCATCATCTTCCTGCCCTTATCCCACCCTAAGTGGGATCGGCATAACATGTTATAAACATATTGTCACATGATTTGGCAACGTATTTTACGACCGGCTTGACATCAACTTACCTCTTATCATTTTACGACACCTCGGTAAGAAAGAGGGTGGTCTATTCTACTTAACTGGATACCACATAGTGAGTCCACTTACCTTAGTCGCCTTCTATGGCACCTCGGTAAGAAATGAGGGTGGTCTATTCTTCTCAGCCTGATACCACACGGCGGGTCGACTTACCTTAATCGTCTTTTACGACACTTCGATAAGAAATGAGGATGGTCTATTCTACTCAGCCCGATATCACACGTCGGGTTGACTTGCCTTAGTTGCCTGTTACGACACCTCGGTAAGAAATAAGGGTGGTCTATTCTATTCAGCCGGACACACGGCAAACTCTTAATAACTATTGTTATTTTCAAAATTTAAATTCAAGAAATAAAATTGGCTCTAAAAATCTGACTTCCACGGCCGCTAAGCAGCTGGCACAACTATTTTTATTTATAAATTTCATTTTCGTAGAATGGATTTTGTTTCAAGGCATGATCACTCGTCGGGAAGCCGAGCGGCTTTGCAAATCGTTTTTAGGCGATAACGCTCCACCGCGATTACCCGATGACTTTGCATTTGCTGTCCACCACGAATGTGCTTGGGGTTGCAGAGGTGCTTTTCTACCGGCCAGGTAACAATAAAAAGGCTAAGAACTCCTTCTTCCTTTCTAGACCTTTCGTATTGTGATCACAATGATCAATGATTAATAATCACATTGACAATAACAATACAAAACCCATAATGGCTTAAA
Source organism: Morpho helenor (assembly GCA_029227775.1). Taxonomy (NCBI): domain Eukaryota; kingdom Metazoa; phylum Arthropoda; class Insecta; order Lepidoptera; family Nymphalidae; genus Morpho; species Morpho helenor. The sequence goes on from JARGCU010000006.1 coordinate 12,383,873, forward strand.
ATTAGTTGACTCAATTTTATCTTTCATAGTTACATTAAAAAGATACTGTCACTTTTACCATGTTTTATTTGTTGATAACTATATTAAACGTATTTTGGATAAAATGAGCCTTTAGCCTAAATAATTTAAATTTGTTAATCCCTTAAAATAAAAACATTAATAATATTTATGCTAATAAATTTTCGGTTATTGCAAAAGTAATAATAAAATTATTTTGCTATAATCCGCGATGAACTAAAATAGAAAATATATATAATACTAAATGTTGAGTGGACAATCCGTTGCGGGCCGAAACAATTGTTGAATTTGTGATAGTGAATTTGTGTAGTGCTTGTGAATTGTGGTGGCGGTGGTGAAGGTTTGTGCATGTATTTTTACGAATCCTACATGTATCAGGTATAAAAACGGATTGTCCACTACATTTAGCATTATATATTTTCTATTTTACTTCATCGCGGATTATAGCAAAATAATTTTATTATTACTTTTGTATTATGTATCTCCGCAAAGTAACGCCTAATTCTATAAATTATTTTATATGTGGATTTAGCAGAAAGTCTATATGTGGATTTAGCAATTGATAATTTTATTTTAGGTACAATTCATCAAGAGCTAAATGTATTAAATGTGCGTACTGCGGTCTGTTCTTCTCGCCCAACAAATTCATCTTCCATTCCCACCGGGTGGGCCCTGGAGACAAGTATGTACAGCCTGATGCAGCTAACTTCAACTCCTGGAGAAGGCACATGAAACTCAGCGGCAGTCCGCCCGTTGAGGTTGTCCACGCGTGGGAAGACGTGAAAGCTATGTTCAACGGTGGGACTAGGAAGAGAATGTTATCCGCTGCTAGGTGAGTACAAGAGAAGAAAAAGCTAAAGCTTTCCTATTTTAATACAGCCTTGAAATTTGGCGAACACAATGTTTAGTAAAGTTAGCAGAGTATCTCATCAGGTTGGTTTTAATAGCGAACAAAGTGAAAATAATTCCTAACTCTCATTTGCCGTTCCATCTGACCAATGTTAAGAATTCAGCACTCCGTTGTCGCTGCTGTGGCGACACGTATTATGGTCCATACTGGTCCAATGTCGCTGCTGTGGCGACTCGTATTATAGTCCATAACGCTCCATTGTCGCTGCTGCGGCGACACGTATTACGGTCGTTACTGGTCCGTTGTTGCCGCTGTGGCGACACGTGTAATAGTACATAGCGATCCGTTGTCGCAGAGGCGACACGGCACGCCAGTATCAACAGCAGTGGCAACATTATAAACAATTTCGGGTAGCTTATAATCATGGTTGAAAGCAACCGGCGTGCTGAAACGTGCGCAATGCGAAGGGTAAAATTTTTTTTACACATTTAATAAAACTCGTTCTTATCGCTTATTTTGCTAACAATTTTAATATAGGCCCATCTTGAGGCTATGTATGAAGCCTTTAGTCTGTAGAATAACTCCTCGAATAGAATATATTAAACGTTTAAAACTACCGGAGTTTAGTTCAGTTTATAAACATGTTATATATTATTGTCTAGGATTGTCTAAGATACCCGTAATGTCACTATTACCCATAGTTTCCTTTCATCCTTACTCCCACTTAGTTATTTGAACGAGTTCGTTCCATATCGATTTCATATCTCTTTGTCGAGTTCGGTTTATAATTGTGCCACAGAAGGGTCCCAATTCGCAGGCCTGACGTGGAAGTGGAGGCGAAGCGAACAGCCGCAAGTCCACCTAGCGCCCATACTCCAGTTCCGAGACTTGCTGATTATGTTTGGGGGGCGAGGTTGCCGCTGCCATATGCTATACCCTGGCTGAAACCTACTCTATGGTCTCCTGGTAAGAATTTTTTGCCACACCTCCAAAATATCCGCCTTTTAAATGAGGTATTTAAAAAAATAAAAGTAAGTAAGTAAGTACCGGCCTGTTACTATCCCAATGCTGGGCATAGGCCTCTTCTCTCCTTTTTTTTTGGAGAGAAGGATTGGAGCTAAGACCTACCACGCAGCTCCAATGAGGATTGGTAGGTTACACATATCCCCAGAATGCTCTAGAAATATACAGGTTTCCTCACGATGTTTTCCTTCACCGAAATGCGTGTGATAAATTGCAATTATCAATTAGACACATATGTTTTACTAGAAAACTCATTGGTGCCTGCCCGGGATTTGAACCCTAGACCTCCTCGAAAGAGGCGCACGGTGATACCGCTGGGCTACCACAGCTTATAAAAGAATAACCTATTGTTAATTAAGTGTATTTCTTGTTTTTTTTCTTTGTATTACGAGTGCCTAACGGACAAGTCAGGGACGACACTTAGGGTGCGTCTGAAAATCAGTGCACAGAAAATTTTGCTGCAATAATATGATTATTGCAGCAAAATGCTGAGACGCATCCTATTTCTGTGGTGTACGTTTATATAGATTCCTTTTTTTATTTTAGTTTATAGCTTTTTTGTTCCAAACAGAAATAAATGTTAATTATTATTATAATTATCATTTTATTATGCAAAAGGAAAATTTGCTTGGAATTTTCCAACATCCAATTTGATCCAACTAATTTATAGAATTAGGCGTTACTTTGCGGAGATTCATAATAAAAAAGTAATATTAAAATTATTTTGCTATAATCCGCGATAATTTGAAAAAAATAATAATATAGAAAATCTATATAATGCTAAATGTACAGTGGACAATCCGTTTCCATACCTGATTTAATACATTTAGCTCTTGATGAATTGTACCTATGATAAAATTATCTATTGCTAAAACAGCATTTAGACTTTCATTGAATTAATAACCGAAATAATTTATAAAATTAGGCGTTACTTTGCGGATATCCATAATACAAAAGTAATAATAAAATTATTTTGCTATAATCCGCCGAAGTAAAATAGAAAATATATATAATGCTAAATATAGAGTGGACAATCCGTTTCCATACCTGATACATACAGGATTCGTAAAAACACATGCACAAACCTCCACCACCGCCACCACAATACACAAGCAAAATAAAGCAAATGGCAGTGGTGGAGCTATGTACATATGTTTTACGCATCCTGCATGTATCAAGTATGAAAACTGATAGTCCACTCTACATTATATATTTTCTATTTGACATCATGGATAATTAACGAGGATATCATTAGCTCGTTAATAATGTGGTAGTCCAGCGGTAACACCGTACGACTCTTTCGAGGAGGTCACGGGTCCAAACCCGGACAGACACTAATAAGTTTTTCTGTTTAAAACTAAAGTGTTTAATTGATAATTTATCACACGCTTTTCGGTGAAGGAAAACATCGTGAGGAAACCTGCGTATCTCTAGAGAATTCTGGAGATATGTGTAACCTAACAATCCGCATTGGAGCTGCGTGGTAGGTCTTAGTTCCAATCCTTCTCTCCAACAACGGAGAGAAGAGGCCTAATCTCAGCAGTGGGTTAGTCACAGGCCGCTACTTATACTTTTTTTATCATGGATTATAGCAAAAATTTTTATTATTAATTTTGATTCAACTTAAATTCAATCTTCAGATAATGCGCAATAAAGATCTGCCAATAGCCTTATATGCTTTCTCTCCCCTTCTCTAATGTAATATCTCTATTTGCCCAGAAGTGGGATAGTAATAGGTGGATATTTTATGGTGGCAGGTGCTCTAACAGCACTCAGCAGTGTCAGTGCAATAGAGGAGCCGCGAGCTTTCCGTCCGGTGCGTTCACATCGTCTGGAATCGCCACAGATTTCGCCTGTTGTTTCACCGCAACGATCGCCAAACAGGTTTGTTAGCGCACACTTTTTACAACAACACCATACAACAATACCACTATTCCCGCTGCGAGATACACTTCTCTTGAATAACGCACAAAGACTGAATGTCACTGAAACGTTTTATCAATAGGAAGACTCCACCAGAAATAACAACGACAGAGTTTTGCCACCATTTTAATAAATAAGGGCGCAATACTCTTGTTTCATGACTGTGCTACAAAATACAAAGCGGAAGTCATTGGCGATCGGACGCGTAACTGTCGCTCTTTCAAGAGTAACCTCTAAAGAAAACATGTTTGTATTGTCTAATAATGATAAGAAAGCTATGAATGTTGTATATAAAGACATTCTGTAATTAATTTGAAAAATATAATACATAGGGAAAAATGTAAAAATAAATATGTAGTATATGAATTTAGATATTAGATATAGCAGGAAATCTTCTTGGTATAGGGAGAGGGGAATTGTTTTTCTTCAAATTTAACGCTTGCGGGCCACGGGCAGTAATGAATAAATCAAAACTACTGGATCGATTTTAATTATTTTTTCACTGAGTGACAAACTATATATTTTATATAGCCCGTGCGAAGCAGGGGCAGGCCGCTAATTAAAAATAAAACGTACTATTTTAATATTATTTCGTCTAACGTTTCGTTCAACTATGCTGTTGTACTAATTTGTAGATTTGCTTTAGGTCCCCAACAATATCACCCACACAAACTCGCTCGCCGCTCCGCTCTCCGCTCCGCTCCCCGCTCAGCTCCCCGCGCCGCTCACCATTACGATCTTCGCTGCCCTCATCTCCTGCCCGTTCTTCAAAGAGCGATAGGGATAGTGATGAAAGTGTCGATATTGAGACCACAGAGGAAGACCAGACGAAAGATATGGTGAGTCTAGATTTTGTGAAAGTTGTTTTTTTTTCAGGAATTTAAGTATCTGGAGATATATCAATATCAATATCAGCCCTATAACCTAATAAAATTCATTATTTTTATTTATTAATTTAATTATTGGTACCGGTGACTTTATTTACGTTGACTTTGGTGTTGAAATAACTATATCATGTATCTTTGATATTTAAATGAGGTAATATCTGGGTGACCGAGATTCGCTCGGTAATTTAAAAAAAAAAAAAAAAACTTAAAAAATAGAAAAAACAATTATTTAGTTGGGATCGATCCTTGGCATTCACATTTCTCGAGGCTGCCCGTTTCCCAAAAAAGGTACGCCGACTTGACAGTTAATGGCGAAAATTCAATTTAATATAAATGTTGGTGTTTTTTAATGCCCAAAAACAGGGATAAAACAATTTTTTTTTACATAAAACCTAGTTAGATCAATTTTCCTCCCCCAAAACCTCCTACATGCTGAATTTCAGGAAAATCGTTGGAGCCGTTTCCGAGATTCGGAAAATATATATATATACAAGATTAACTCATTTAAATATTAAAGATGTAATCTTGTATATATATGTACATTTTCGTAATCTCGGAAACGGCTCCAATGATTTTCCTGAAATTCAGCATGCAGGAGGTTTTGGGAGAGAAAAATCGATCTAGCTAGGTTTTATTTACAAAAAAATCGTTTAATCCCTGTTTTTGGGCAGTGCGGTCCCTGCGTGACGTCAACTTACCTTAGTCGTATTTTACCACACCGCGGTAAAAAAGAGGTCTATTCTACTAAAATGATACAATCGGTCAACTAACCTTGGCGCCTTTTACAACGACTCGGTAAGAAATGAGGGTAGTCTATTCTATTCAGCCGGATACCACACGGCGTACATAAATAAATAAATAACGTATTAAAACTTGTCGTCTGAAAAATAAATTACACTAACGCACTAGTTAAACAACAAAGACAGGCTATAATATAATTAATAACAAATCCGTCACATTGTCTGTCCGTGGAGCGTGTAATTAACTGCCACCCGGGCAAATCTCCGGGGACCGCGCATATGCCGTGAGATCATATGCGTTTATTCAATTAACTATAGCCTATGGATGTGAATTATATAACCGTGTAGTGAAAATTTATATTTGTTTTCAATGATAATAATATATTTAACCACCCTCTATAAATAAATAAAACACAAAATCTGTTTATATCATATCTTTCATTCGCTCTTTCATTCATTCGCAAAGTTCATCTAATGTTGATTGTTCACGAATTCTCTATTATTCTTTGACCTGAATTCACTTTACTCCGAATAAAGGAATTGTTAAAACAGTATCTGAAAAATTAACACAGCTACGTCTCCCACACGGCGTTTTTATTCATTTGTCGCAATGGAACAATAAAAACTAAAACAATAGAATAAAGTTCAGCTGAAATGTCTGTGTTATAGGCACCGTATCATTGAGGATTGTGATCATGTAGATAATTTTGTGGTATGTTTTATGAGTTTATCACAGGCCCAAACACCCACTAACAGTATGCCACTACACGTCCACTCTCGCCCGCGGGTCTGTTGTTACTGACGTGGTGCGTTTGGGACAGTGTAAGGATGTTCATGAATGTCAGATATGTTTGTGTCCTGTATATAAATTTACAAGATCCACATATAGGTGGTATTATATTATTTTTAAAAGATATCACTGGCTATAAAGACAACATCATTCTCCTACCCTTATCCAACTTTAAGTGGGTTCGGCACATCATGTTATAAACATGTTATTCATGATTTCACGGCCGCCTGCCTGACGTCAACTTAACTTAGTCGCCTTTTACGGCACCTCGGTAATAATAATAATAACTTTATTCACGAAAAAACTACATTTTACACTTAAAATTACTTATATAACAATAATATCGTGAAAAGGTCGTGGGACTCAGCTTAAAGCTGCTTTTCAGCCCACGCCTTGTTCCAATGCTGCCAACATTGTGTTTTTTAAATTTAATTAAACCGAATAAAATTAAAATTTAATCTAAGTAAAATCCTAATAGTGCATGAGCTGTTCAAACGTTTTATGATATCTATTAGTTTTATTTATATGTAAGAATGAGGGTGGTCTATTATACTTAGCCGGATACCACATGACAGAATAAGTATAGATAAATAAATAAATAAATACCATATTTTTATAATGTATCTCCGAAAAGTAACGCCTAAATCTATAAATAATTTTTATCGACTGTCATAACCTCACGACAATATCGCTTTTATATTTACACGTGTTCTTTACCTAATAATACACGCATTTGTAACGTTCATCAAACGATTTTATCCATAAAAAAAAACTCCGCACAGAGCCAAAATCCCCAATTAATTGGCGCACGGGATCCGATCAGTGCTAAATTAAACATTTTCCCTTATTTAAGAACGAAATGAAGTCCATTTGAATTCAGCGCGCCAGTAATTACACAGTTTACGACGTGCAATACTCGCGTCGGCCATTTGTAACAAAATGGCGTCTCTTGGGATATGACAGTTGGAAACTTAAATGGCGAATGTTCAAAACGACTTTAGAAACGAATTAATCAATGAATTCATTATCTTGGATTGAAGAAATCTATGTTAGTGAATCGAAAATTTGTATCCGACGTTAACCCATATTTAACATTATAGGTATTTGTTGATTTGGATATTATGTAAGGCATTTCTTAATTCCTGCTTCTAAGTAGCTTTAGTAGGTAAGAAGCCTTTTCTTATCTGTGCGAATTGAATAGAACGTTTACGTGAATGTTTTCTGGAATTTATTTCCTTTAAAAGTATTTTTTTACTTAAAATATATGTTTTTTTTTATTTTTTTATGATAGTCATGCTTTCTGTTGATTCTGTAAAGATATAGTTTAAGGTTAAGAATAAAAAACACTTTGGTGGTCAATTGACGATTAGCCTAAACAAGTAACAGATTATAGATAACGAAAATTAAAACGAAATTAATCTATCAAGAAAAAAAAGTCAAATCAAAAAGTTAACTATCAAGAATAAAAATCCTTATATAACCTCACACTAGAAATCCGTTTTGACAACACGTTTTACAATGAATTAGTTGGTTACGTTCGTTTTACATTTAGATAATTTTAACAAATAGTTAAAAATCAAGTTATTTAATCCAGCTAGGCATCAAATTCAGGATCTCACGTGTTACTACTTGAGTTACGATCTTATAGGTTACTTTTTAACCTACAGAAATAAAATTGATATTACTCTTATTGATTATTTTAACATCTCCATAATATAAGCCCTGCGTGTTATTCAAAAGGTGTGATAATGTTATTATGTCGTATAAATTGTATTGGTAAATAAAAAAAAGAAAACAATAAAATACCCTATACAATCAGCTTCCTGAATTTCAGATTTCCTTTAACCCAGTTATCCAACTTTGGATAAAAAAAATACAAAAACCACTAAGTAACTTAAGAAGTAGTCTAATCGCGGATTACGTCTCGGATGTGATTGGAAAAATTCCCTTCCAACTTTTTAAATTGGATCCGATTCGAGCTCCGTTTGGCGCGAATGTCGCAGTAATACGATAGCTTCAATACTCGGCTATTAAATTGCATCTTTGAGAAACGTTTGTCATTTTTGGAAGTGAAACTTACGTTGAGTGGCTTCAGATATTTCTTTTATTGTTAGATTTATTGTTATTTCAAAGACAGGGTGATTATAATTAATATATGGAAACCGGCTATACTCACGTGTTATTTTATCGGATGAGCCCGACTAGTTTCAAGCCTATACGGGGCTCTTATTCATGAGCTCTTTACGCGGCGTTATCGTGGCGGGAACTGATAACGCTGATGATGAACTGATAACTCATCCGATAAAATAACACGTGAGTATAGCCGGTTTCCATACATTAATTATGAATACCACTCACGATAGTTTAAATTCAAAGACAGGGTGTTTAATCGAAAGGAAATCTTTCTTCAAAGTATAAACGATTCGTGAATTGATAACTTACCTTATCCTATTTTTATCTATACTAATATATAATGCTGAAGAGTTTGTTTGTTTCTTAGTTTGAACGCGCTAATCTCAGGCACTACTCGGCCGATTTGAAAAATTCTTTCAGTGTATAGTCCATTTATCGAGAGAGGCTATAGGCTATATAAATAAATAATAATACTTATTTAAATAAATAATACTTATTTAAATAAATAATACTTATAACTAGTTACATTAAGTCAGTACTACCTTGTACAAGGATGAACAGTACTCGTATTTCTACGCATTTTTATCATCTTTGTAATCCTCAACAGTATAGTAGACTTTCTGTATCAGCATCCCTTTAACAGTTTTTTTAAACTGATGTAATGGCAAATTCTGTATATTTCAAATCACTCTGTATATTTCGACTCATTTTTTATATATTAGATAAAAAATGAGTCGAAATATACTGAGTGATATCCGGTTAAGTTGAATGAAACCCTCATTTCTTACCTAGGTGTAAAAGGCGAGTAACGTCATGTAGGCGACCGATCGTAAAATATCTAGCCAAATCATGTTACAAGAAGTTAAAAACATGTTGTGCCAACCCACTTAGAGTGGTATAACGGTAGGAGAATGACGAGTTTAAATAGACAGAGCACTTTATATTCTAACGGCAAAGTCATCCATGTTCGCGTATAAATAAAGTAGGCAATAAGCCGACCGTGATAAAATACAACCAAACAAGACAATTTCAAAAGGAGTAAAAAAACAGTGGGGCTGTCTAACATCCCAGTCACGTCCTTAATAGATACTTTGTTAGAGGATTCAATTGTACCAGTTGATGTTGGTATAAATCACTGGTGAGTCTCACACGGCAGTCACGCGCCAGTTTAAATGATCAAAGTCGAGATTTCCGTCTAGTCTTGAAACATTTATTGGTTTTGTTTCCGGTGAATTTATATAGCCTCGTTGCCTTATCGAACATATAGGCGACATATATCTGTTTATAATTGCATATGTAACACTGCGCCCGCGTTGTAAGATTTAAACTGTAATATAGTATTTTGATAACCATAAAAATGGTTACATACACATCCTCCTGCCCTTATCCCACTCTAAGTGGGGTCGGCACAACATGTTATAAACATGTTGTAACATGATTTGGCTGCGTTTTTACGACCGGCCGCCTGCCTGACGTCAACTTACCTTAGTCGTATTTTACGACACCTCGGTAAGAAGGAGGGTGGTCTATTCTACTAAACCGGATACCACACGGTGGGTCAACTTACCTTAGTCGCCTTTTACGACACCTCGGTAAGAAATGAGGGTGGTCTATTCTATTCAGCCGGATACCACACGGCGGGTCGGCTTACCTTAGTCGCCTTTTACGACACCTTGGTAAGAAATGAGGGTGGTACTATTCTACTAAGCCGGATACCACACGGCTAACCATAAAAATGGTTAAAGTGGGTTAATCTTAAAGACATATGCTGTCGCGGACTTTTAGAACTTTTAGAGGGGAACAATTTTGTAATGCATTTTGAATAACTTATACCGTTTACTTAGCGCACGCAAGGAAGCTTTTAATTTGGCCGTTTTCGCAATTTTTTATTGCTGCTCCTCTCCTATTCATCTAAGCGTGATCTTATATAGCCAATATCCTTCCTTATTAAATGGACTATCTTACACTTGAATTTTTCAAATCGGTCCACTAGTTCCTGAGATTTTCGCGTATAAACAATCAAATAAACAAACTCTTCAGTTGTATATATTAGTATAGATTAAAAAAACAACTTTTTTGAAATAGGTCACTTTAATACTAAGCGTGCTATATATGTTCCATTTGTATTACCGTGGATTATTGCCGCATAGTAATGCCTAATTAATTACGATAGGAATGTTTTCTAAGTAATGAACCATGGCAACCAATTTTGCAAAAAAACTTTAATATTTAAATGAGTAATTAATAAATATATAATCTTGTATATATATATATATATATATATATATATATATATATATATATATATATATATATATATATATATATATATATATATATATATATATATATATATATATATATATATATATATATATATATATATATATATATATATAATAAACGGCTATAAGGATTTTTTTGAAACTCAGCATGTAGGGGGTTTCGGGGGAGAAAAATCGATCTACATAAGTTTTATTTAAAAAAAATGTCGTTTGATCCCTGTTTTCGGGCCCTTTTTTTTAATTTTTTTAAAATTAACATTGAATACAATCACAATTTTTCGCTCTAGAGAGGTGAAAATACCTAGGATCGAGCCCCACCTGCCCATTATTATTCTTTAATTTTTTTTTGGAATTTTTACATTAGTTTAAAACTATCGAGCAAAGCTCGGTCACCCAAGTACTTTTATTTATTACGATATGTTTTCTAAGTAATTAAGCATAGCAACCAGCAAAAATCAACGACATGTTTATAATCCTAATGAGGAATAAACAGTTACTCTGTTTAAATATTCTTTAACCTTTCAAAACAATTATGTTTACCAAACAGACGGTAGTTTTAATTTAGTAAATCGCCGACAGTTTACCGCCGTTGTTTGTGCACGCGCCCTAATTTGAACAAGGCAGTGTGCGCGGGCATTATTGTAATCGCTTTTGAGAGTGCTTAATTCGAGTGCTGTTTTATGTTCGGAAATTATTATCTGTTGCATCAAATTACAGGTGTACTTAACGGATACGTCTATGCTAAGGATGTGAAAAAATAATCGATTAATTTTATTATTTTAATCGATTTTGTAAACATTATAAATCGATTTTTAAAATTAAAAAAAAAACAATTAGGATATTATTTACCATCTTTTTTTCTTTTCTTTAATAATAGATATGCATTATTAGATGATTTAATTGAATTTCGCAAACAGTGTATTTTTTATTTATATTCATGATAGTCCATTTTAATTAGTCATTTATTGTAATTAGTTATTTGTTATTATTTATACACAAAAATACCTTTTCCACCTTTTCAAAAAGTCAGAAAAAAAAGGATTATTAATAATCGATTTTTGAAACAATAAAAATCGATTTAAAAAACGATTATACTAAATACACACTTTTTCTTGATTTTTAAGATACCATATGCGTTAGTATAAAACCTTTAATCTTTCTATTTTATATCTTTAATCTTTATTTTAATTAATTATTAATATAAACAAGCAACTTTCTAATAGTCAGAAAAGTAGATTATTAATAATCGATATTTTCGATTCGACTTATTCGATTTTATTACGAATCGAATGAATTTTAAAAGGAGAAATATCGATTATTTAGCAATAGATTTTTTCTAACTACAACTCACCTACTACTTTAAGTGGGGTCAACATGTTTTTCTGTTCGATTGTCTCCCATCATTCATCAACTCTGGCGCTAATCATACTTCACACAATCCAACCATCTCTTTTTCAGCCTCTAGTCGCATATCCGCTATCACTTAAACTATATCTATACTAATATATAAAGCTGAAGAGTTTGTTTGATTGTTTGAATGCGCTAATCTCAGAAACTACTGGACGGATTTGAAAAATTCTTTGAGTGTAAGATAGTCCATTTATCGAGGAGCTATAGACTATATAACATCAAGCTAAGATGAAAAGGAGAGGACCAGCAATAAAAAATATTGCGAAAACCGCAAAATTTAATGCTTTCCTTGCGTGCGCTGAGTAAACGGTGAAAGTTATTCAAAAATTTCTTATAATTATCTCACGATAACTACTTTTTATCATCATTCTCTTACTCTTATCCCACTCTAAGTGGGGTCGGCACAATATGTCTTCTTCTTCCATTCTCCTCTATCATTCGTCAACTTTGGTGCCACTCCTTTAACATGCATATCATTTTTCATACAATCCATCCATCTTTCTTTCGGCCTCCCCCTAGCCATACATCCATCCACAGTCATATTTAAAACTCTTTTGGGCACATTATTTTCATCCCTCCTCATTACTCATACCAACTTAGTCTCGCACTTCTCATCTTTTCTGTAATGGGCGCAACTTTCAGACTTCCCCTGATATACTCATCACTTCTTTCCTTATTATAATTCCTGTTATACCCATAACTATTCTTATGTTCAAAATTTTAATTCGGGAAAAAACTGTGATACTCTCATTTACATACGGGCGAAACTGTTGGCACAGCTTACGTAATTAAGCACTCACTAATACCAAATAACTTAATAATAAGTTTATTAAGTGTACAATAAGATAACTTGATGCTAAAGTGCCCAATGTAGTCGTTACTGTAACAAACAATTAGCTTAATAACTTTAGAGCTTCGGGCGTAATCCGATTCCAGTCTAGATTGTTCAGAAAGCCTGACTAGATTCGCAAATTTTAAGCCCCTATTATTAATATTGTCTGATGCTAAGTGATTAACTATTGCCATATTGTATAGAGGTACATATGTAAATATTGAATATTAATAACAAATATTTATTGTAATATTTTACAATTTTAGTTTATACTTGCGACTTATTCACGCCAACTTAAGCTTTTAACTACCATCTTTTGGGATTTTTTTATCCTATATGTCGTCCGGATATAGTCTTTAATTATGCCAAATAACATCAATTTTTGTCCAGCGGATGAGCCATTAGACAGACTTTAGAATTTATAATATTTCTTTATTTAGGTGTCGTAAAATACGACTAAGGTAAGTTAACGTCAGGAAGTCGCCCGGTTGTAAAATACATAGCCAAATATATCCTACTAGCAATTTCCAGCGGCTCCGCTTGCGTGGAAACTTTAAAACTGTGATAACCATAAAATGGTTAGAGTGGCTTAACCTTAAAAGCTAGACATATGCTGTCGCGGACTTTTATTAAGAGATTTTCGAATAACTTTCACCGTTTACTCAGCGCACGCAAGGAAAACTTTTTCCATTTTCGTAATATTTTTTTTTTGCTCCTCCTCTATTCATGTTAGCGTGATGTTATATAGCCTATAGATCTATCTAGATCTGAGGTATCAAATTCAAATTCAAAATATTCTTTATTCAAGTAAACGTGTAAACAAGTTCTTTTATTTGTACATAGTTAACTCTACTTGTAATCGTCAACTCTACTGCTGGTTCGGAAAGTAGTTCCCTCCGAAAAGAGCCAGCAAGAAATTCGGTGCTCTTTTCTTTTCTTTTCGGCGGTTGCTCTTTTCTTTTCTTTTCAGCGGTTGCTCTTTTCTTTTCGGCGGTTTGGATACAGATTATCATAAATAGGGAGACCCGCAATTCAACAAAACAATTAAGTAAATGTTTTTATTTAGTTGAATACAAGTGATTATCGGCGATTAAATAATTATGAACCGCTTGCCAACCCTTGCCCTCCCTTTGAGGGAATTAACTGAAGGGTGTTCTGAAGCGTTGATTACTACCGGCTCCGATAATTGCGACTCAACGCCTTTTGTATTGCCTTTTATAAACAACTAGCTTTTACCCGCAACTTCGTTCGCGTGGACTGTAGTCTTGAAATTAACAGTAGCCTCTGTCACTCGCCAACCCTCCAAATGTCTCCATCACAATAAAATCGATCCGGGAAGACCCAGAGAGATTTATCGTTTCATCAATACCATAGTTTGATAAATAACCCGTATGACTTACATAAAATATATGTTACATTAGCTCAGTTAAAGGAGACTGCCAAAATTGGGCCTGTTACAAAAACCCTATATACATTAAAAAACTCTTAATGTTTTCAGTTATTAAATATCACTATAATTATTATAAACTTTTAACGAAAACGTGCTAGAAACTTATTTATAATAATAACATTTATACGTAACGCATCAATTGACAATTTTTTTTAAATTATTTATAGAATACGACGCTGGATTCCAACGTTTTTAGTATAAATACTAAAAAATATATGAACATTTTAAATTGTTTTTGTGAACATAATATTTTAAATAGGTATTTGATATATGTATCTAGATATAAGATATATGATATATGTAAATCTATAATAATATATATAAAGCTGAAGAGTTTGTTTGATTGTTTTGAACGCGCTAATCTCAGAAACTACTGGACCGATTTGTTAAAATTATCAGAGTGTAAGACAGTCCATTTATCGAGGAAGGCTATAGACTATAACATCACGCTAAGATGAATAGGAGAGGAGCGGCAATAAAAAATATTACGAAAACGGTAAAATTTAAAGCTTTCCTTGCATGCGCTAAGTAAACGGTGAAAGTTGTCCAATAATCATGTATGACAAAATTGTTCCCCCGAAAAGTTCTAAACAAAAATCCGGGACAGCATATGTCTAGCTTTTAAGGTTAACCCACTTTAACCTCCTAACTTACTAACTAACTACTTTAACTGTAGCCTCCCAAAATACAGGTTTACCTAGTTTAGGGCTTTGAGTAAATTTTATCTATTTTAGTTAAGTTTATTTAACACATTTCTATGTAACCACCTTTTTTTGGAAAATAAAACATTTGAACAACTCGCTATAGGTATCTATATGTTACTTTTTTATATAATTCTGGTGGAATCGAGACAATAAATCATCAAGATACCATCATTAAACGTCACTCGTGGCATGTGAGAATTATCAATAATGTCACACAGATAAACAAGAACTAATTTATAATGAAAGCTTCGACAAAGTGATTGCTTGATGAATTCAATAGTTACATAAATTATGAGTATTCATCACCTTTTTTTATTTCTTTTTATACATATATTTAGAAAAGAGAAAGAAAAATTAAAAAAAGCACATGTATAAAGGCAGACTTATCACTAAAAGGGATCTTTTCCAGTCAACCTTTGAGTAATAGAAGGAAAGAACAAGAATTAAAGTAAAAAGAGAGTACGAAATATAGAGAGATATAGAGAAAAAGAAAAGTTTATATAAATTTAACTTTTTGAACTATTAATTAATTTTCGTAAAAAAATAGATGAAAAGATACTACTAATATATAATTACTTAAGATAAATATTTTCTAGTCTGTAACTTAAATACCGAAAGGGAAAGAGATTTGCGAATTGATACTGGTAAATCATTCCACAGCTTAACACCTTGGAAGCTAAATGATCTCGAGTAAGCCAGGAGCATTTAGGGAAAGCAAGATCTATTCATACTAATGTTATAAAAAGTCTGTTTGTCTAAGCTGCGGCTCTGGTTTTGTATCTTGCAAAAGTACGGTATAAGATTCTATATTAAAATTTCGCTATCAATTTAAGCTTTTCCATGACAGCAGTTTAAAAACACTGTTAAAAAGGCTGATCAAGAAAGCCTCCTATGCTGTTGAGGATTACTTAAATTATAAGAATGCGTGGATATAGATATTTTTCGCCCCTGTACAAGACAGAAATGACTAAATATGACTAGTTATAAGTATTATTTTAAATAGAGCAACCGCCGAGTTTCTTGCTTGCTCTTCTCGGTAGGAACATCTTTCTGAATTAGCAGTAGAATTGACGATTCAAAATCACTTGTATACAATTTTTCTAGAATAAAAAATATTTTAAATTTGAATTTCACTTTATTACGAGTTGACAGCTAATCTGCTGAATCAATATTGATGAAATTTGGCACAATTATTGATAATTATAGCTCAGTAGCTGACCCGGCAAATATTATTGTCATATAAATTATTTCTAGGTGATGTTTAGTGTACGTTATAAAAAAATAAAAACTTTTGTCTTAAAAAAAAAATTGTTAGGGGTGGACAACCTTTATAAATTAGGTGTATGAAAACAAAATAACTTTATGACACATTTTATATATAAGATACATCAGGATAACACATAAGAAAAAAAATCCCGTGTTTCTTAATATATTTCAGTTTCCCTGCATTTAGCTCCAAACAAGCTGTGGTAGCCCAGCGGTATCACCGTGCGCCTCTTTCGAGAAGGTCTAGGGTTCAAACCTCGAGCAGGCACCAATGAGTTTTCTAGTAAAACTTATGTGTCTAATTGATAATTGAAATTTATCACACGAAGGCGAAGGAAAACATTGTGAGGAAACCTGCATATCTCTAGAGAATTCTGGGGATATGTGTAACCTACCAATCCGCATTGGAGCAGCGTGGTAGGTCTTAGCTCAATCCTTCTCTTCAAAAAAAAAACGGAGAGAAAAGGCCTATGCCCAGCAGTGGGATAGTAACAGGCCGTTACTTTACTTTACTTACTTAGCTCCAAACACTCTTGACCGAAATAGGGCCTCGAATATTCAACGTATTTTCACATCGTCCCTATACAGAAAAGGCCATTATAGTTTGAATAGCAAAATTAATGTTCCGCACACGGCGCAACCAATAAAAACAGGCCGAAATGTCATCGGAATGACGTATAAATAAAAAATTAAATGCCACCACGGCATTTGTAAACAAATATACGGGTATTCCATTAACTAAAGCGGCATTATACGCCGGAATCGGAAGTGGACAAATGTCATTTGTTGACAATTGTAAGTAATAAGTAAAGTAAGTAGCGACCTGTTACTATCCCACTGCTGAGAATAGGCCTCTTCTCTCCGTTTTTGGAGAGAAGGATTGGAGCTAAGACTTCACGCTGCTCCAATGCGGATTGGTAGGTTACACATATCTCCAGAATTCTCTAGAGATATGCAGGTTTCCTCACGATGTTTTCCTTAACAGAAAAGCGTGTGATAAATTGCAATTATCAATTAGACACATAAGTTTTTACGGAACAGTTACAGAACAACAATTTTTTAACAGAACAACTCATTGGTGTCTGCTCGGGTTTGAACCTGTGACTTCCTCGAAAGAGTCGCCCGGTGCTACCGCTGGGCTACCACAGCTTGTCAATTGTAATAAGCGGGAAATAATTTCTTAAGTGACTGAGATATCTCGATAATATATATGAAATATCTCGAAATATCGAGATTCTCGTATTTAATTATCATTTATCTATTTATCATATTTATATTTATTGACTGGCCCGTTGGCGCAGTGGGTAGTGACCCCGCCTTCAGCGCCGCGGGTCGCGGGTTCAATTCCCGCCGGGGGCGAACATTTTCTATACATTCTGTTGGTCTTCGTGTCTGGGTGTATATTTGTATTTAAGTATGTATTTAAAAATATATAAGAATATTTTCACCAGTTTTGTCTACCATAACATAAGTATTAAGTTACGCCGTGTGGTATCCGGCTGAATAGAATAGTACCACCCTCATTTCTTACCGAGGTGTCGTAAAAGGCGACTAAGGTAAGTTGACCCACCGTGTGGTATCCGGTTTAGTAAAATAGACCACCCTCTTTCCGAGGGTCGTATTTTACGACACCTCGGTAAGAAAAAGCTAAATTATATTCATCAATATTGCTTAAGTAGATTAGCCTTGAAAGGTTAACAAAGAGACAGAAAGACAGACTGGCAGTAAAACTAGAACAGTAATGGCCTGTTTCACAAGTTACCAATAAACTGTTAGTTAGGCTATTCGGAACATATCTTACACATATCTCGGACTTTTGCGTTTCTCAGGTTATCTGATAGGCTTATTCAGCACTTAAAGTCCCTAATAAGTTAAGAGGTAGGTCATGTGGCTGTTATTTTGTTTATCTGCTGGATAGCAAGTACCTATTTCAAAATATCGTTTAACTATCCAACACTTTATCAGTAATTTATGAAACAGGGATTTTTTTTAAAATAAATAAATATATGGGACACTTACACACTCGGTCGTCCGTCCCCAAAGTAAGTAACTTAATACTTGTGTTATGGGTGACAGACAACTGGTGAATATATACTTATATAATTTCGAAATACATACTTAAATACACCCAGGCTCAAAGGCCATCAAATTCATTTATAGAAAATGTTGGCCCTCGGCGGGAATCGAACCCGCGACCCGCGGAGCCGAAGGCAGGATTACTACCCACTGCGCCAACGAGCCAGTCAAAATTTTAAAGCGTAAAAAAGTATCAGTAGGTCGCTGTGTTACGATAATTTTATATTTCCGAAGCATAACAAACAAATCGATGTTAAGATTAAATAAATCGCGTGTGTGGACCAATAATTATAGAAGTTAATACAGATTTATTTATCGAATACAGAGTTGTGCGACACGCCGGCGTTGTCTAAATAATTACACGGAGCGGATGTTGAATAGTTTATGAGATTACTATAGACTTAAATAGCTGTTGGAAATGGCACGGATTTTTTATAACTAAACAAGCGACACCAGTTTGTTTCTATTTTCACCAAAAAAACTGTTGTCTCTTTAACACAATTTACATAAAATCGTTATGTTCCATTAACCTAAATCTTCGGGAAGAATTACACTACTTTTTAGTAAAAATTATTAAAAAGGTCGTCCGTCCCTAAAGTAATTAAATACTTGTGTTGTGGGAGATAGACAACTGGTAAATACATGTATAATTTAAAATAAATACAAAACCTGGAGCTGCGGCGGAAATGGCTGAAACCGGCAAACGGCGGAAGTATGTATTTCTCATCGAAAGTTATATATTTGTGCCGTTTGCAGTCGAGACCCTAGGGCCATGGAGTCAAAGTGCAAAAAATATTTTATCCGTTTTAACACCTCTGTTGATTGCCTCTTCAGGTGACAAGAGGGCTGGCACCTTTTTCGCACAAAGAATCAGCTTAGCGATTCAGCGCGGAAACGCTGCCAGCATTCTTGGGACCATTCCACGTGGGCATGATTTGTATAGTCCTAGCGTGTAAGTAATTTAAGATAGATATTTAGCTGTAAATAAAAAAAAAAAAAAATACACAATTCGAAGAACCAATAAATTGTTTTTAGAAAATTTTAGTACTTAGTGAAATTTTGAAGGCAGGGTCATTGCCATGTGCAAAAATTCAGGATTGTTTATGGTACCGATTTTAAAGCTGTAAAATGATAGCCATTGTTAAAATTACACTTATCATAAGTAATTATGAAAATAAGTAAGTAGTCAAAATTTAAGTAATATATTTCTTTAACGAGACTCATATTTTTAAGGATGTAAGAAAATAATATGTAGGAAAATGATTGAACGTTACTACCTATAGTTCATGAAAATTTCAAATCAGATCAAAAGGTCTCGAGTGGTAAAGTAGCTATGCGAAAATTATAAAGCAACGAAGCCAATATTATAATCATTTATAGCCCATTAATAGACTTCATAAACCTATATTATATATAATAGACTTTATAATCTCTACATTTTTCGAAACAGCAGTAAAGTTGACGATATTTGCACAATAAATTTTTATTAAGTATATTTGAATGTTTTTGAAAAGCGAAACCAAAGCACTAAAGTTAGAAATCGAAATATTGAAACAAATAGTAATTTTAATTTTTGTCAGTTCTATAATATTGTTAGCTCTAGTCAGTAACTCAATGGCTTTTAAAATTAAACAACAATAATTACTGCGAGCTTTGTCTGTTATATCACTATCTGTAAAAGCTTAACCGAACAAGAGATTCTCAAACTTTATGAAACTACTTTTAATTTTTTATGCTACCGTTATAATATCATCTTCCTGCCCTTATCCCACTTTAAGGGGTCGGCGCAGCATGCAATAAACAAGCTGTCACATAATTTTTCTGCGTTTTTACGACCAGCCGCCTGCCTGACGTCAACTTACCTCAGTCGTATTTTACGATACCTCGGCAAGAAATGAGGTTGGTCTATTCTATTCAGCCGGATACCACACGGCGGGTCGACTTACCTTAGTCGCCTTTTACGACACCTCGGTAAGAAATGAGGGTGGTACTATTCTATTCAGCCGGATACCATACGGCGTAATAATAACGATTCAATGATCAATCGAAATGCATGTATCACGGTCTTTTTATAAGTACCTACAGTAAATTAATTTTTTTTTTTAAGTTTAAAAAAAGAATCAATTAAAAAAAAAAGAAAAGAAAGGGTTTGTGATATCGGGGCTCGATCCGGGGTATTTTCACTTCTTTAGTCAGCCCGTATCCAACTGATCTATTTACCCAATCTAGGCAACAAATAAATAAATAACTCTACAAGTGATAGCGTAATTAACCTTTGTTTGCTTATAATATTGTAGCAGAAGTGTAAATCCTGGTTGTCCAATATTAAATTACAATATATATTATTAACATTTATTTTTTATTAGTTTATGCCAATTTAAATAGAAACAGGTGTAGTCTACGGATTCCATTAAAATAACCGTACCGCCATTCTCTATTATTTATTATCATGCTTCACATTATCCTTCTATCCTTTTGGCGGCCCAAACCATCATTCCTCTTCTTATTGCACTCTAATTGGGGTCGGCACGTAGGTATGTTTATTATTTTACGACCGGCAACCTGCCTGACGTTAACCAAACTTAGTCCCCCTTTGCGACACCCCGGTAAGAAAGAGAATTGTCTATTCTACTCAGCCGTATACCACACGGCGGGTCGACTTACCTTAGTCCCCTTTTGCGACATCTCGGTAAAAAATGAAGGTGGTATATTTTACTCAGCCGGATACTACGCGGCGGAATAAGTAAAGATATAAATAAATATACTATTTGTATAATGTTCTCCGCAAAGTAACGGCTAATTCTATAAATAATTTATATTGACTGTCATAACCTCACGACACTGTCGCTTTTACATTTACATGTCTTTTACCTAATAATACACGCAATTGTAATGTCAGCGTCTACTAATCATAGCCGCCTAAGACGACTCCTCGTTAAGAAATGAGTGCGGTTTATTATACTCAACCGGCGGGTGAACTTACATTAGTCGCCTTTTACGATACCACGTTTGTGACCTATAAAAAATATTTTTTTATATATAAATGAAATCGTGGGTAATTGTTCCGACACTTTGAGAAGCGCTGAGTTAGTGATTGCTTTAAAGTTAAGTGATAGCCAACATTGGTATTATTACGTTAATCGCTGGTTCGTGACGGATCTGATAGCGCGAAATCGGATCGTTCTCGTGACGGTAATCGAACCCACGACCCTTTAACATGACAATGTTTCAACTACTTTTATTTGTATCAACATTGGATTTTTAACTTTTATTTATTACTATACTCTGACTATATTCGCGTCAATTTCAATTTTTAAAATACCGTGTGGTATCCGCCTGCTTAGAGTAGACCACCGTCATTTCTTACCGAGGTGTCGTAAAAGGCGACTAAGGTAAATCGACCCGCCGTGTGGTATCCAGTTGAGTGGATTAGACCATCCTCATTTCTTACCCAGGTGTCGTAAAAGGCGACTAAGATAAATTGACCCGCCGTGTGGTATCCATTTGAGTGGATTATACCACCCTCTTTCTTACCTAGGTGTCGTAAAAAGCGACTAAGGTAAGTCCGAACCCACTTAATTGGGATTAGGGCAGAAAAATGACGTGGAAGAACTAGTGTTATAGCGGATGACGTAATACAAAAGTTCTCGTTTTAAAGACCAATTTTTCAATTCCACAGTCTATAAGTCTATTCATCAATTTGCTGTGTGTAAAGTCTGCTGTCGTCTGACGTCCATGGCCGTGTGAAAGGACCCTTAACAGAGGGGGAAAGAGCCTTAGAGAGCGAGGAGTCTATTATGCTTGCAGCAGACCGAATTATTATATGGAAATAAAACGCAACGTTCACGCTAAATCTCTTGTATATTTTTCTTCTTATTTATAGTTTTATAGTAAACTATAATTAATATCTGGGTGACCGAGCCTTGCTCAGTAATTTTTTACAAAAAAACTTTAAAAAAAGAAAAAATAATTATTTAGTTGGGGATCATCCTAGGTATTTACATTTCACGAGGCTGCCCGTTCCCTGAATAAGCTACGCTGACTTCACAGTTAATGGCAAAAATTCGATTCAATATAAATGTTATAGTGTGTAGTAGTGTTTTTTAATCCCTAAAAACAGGGATAAAACAATTTTTTTTTACATAAAACCTAACTAGATCGATTTTTCTTCCCCATCATTTCAATTTCAAAATCAGAATTTCAGGAAAATCGTTGGAGCCGTTTCCGAGATTCCGAAAATATATATATACATACAAGATTAACTCATTTAAATATTAAAGATTAAGGGATGTCAATGACGTGTTTGCTCACCGCCCAATGTTATGTAAAGGACAATTTATGTTCCAGAGATGTTCGAACTCTATTTTGCTATTTGAAGGACAATTTATGTTCCAGAGATGTTCCTGGCCGTGTCGCTCCGTTCCCACTCCACGTTCCGATGACTGCTGGAGTGGGTTGGTGCCTAAAATCGAGAGGGAAGAGGATAGAGAACCCTGGCGCCTTCCCGACCTTCGTCCACCTTTACACTACATGCACGATCGCGGTAAGGACTTCATAATAAATATTTGGCCATCACACTATTTATAAGTAAGCCGTGTGGTATCCGGCTGAATAGAATAGTACCACCCTCATTTCTTACCGAGGTGTCGTAAAAGGCGACTAAGGTAAGTTGATCCGCCGTGTGGTATCCGGTTTAGTGGAATAGACCACCCTCTTTCTTACCGAAATGTCGTAAAAGGCGACGAAGGTAGTTCGACCCGCCGTGTGATATCCGGCTGAGTAGAATAGACCAACCTCATTTCTTACCGAGGTTTCGTAAAAGGCGACTAAAGTAAGTCAACCCGCCGTGTGGTATCCGGCTGAGTAGAATAGACCACCCTCTTTCTTACCGAGGTGTCGTAAAATACGACTGAGGTAAGTTGACGAAAGGCAGGCAGCCGGTCGTAAAAACGCAACCAAATCATGTGGCAACATGTTTATTACATGTTATGCCGTCTCCACTTAGAGTGGGATAAGGGCAGGAAGATGATGACTATTTATAAGATATGATAGCATAGCGTTGATACCGTGCGGCTCTTTCGTTGGATCACGGGTTCAAACGCCGGGCAGGCACCAATGAGTTTGTCTGTTAAACTTGTGTGTACAAGTGTGTACACACTTACGGGTTTTTTGTGAGTTACAAATATCTCCGAATCTTCTGAATTCTAGAAAGATCCGAAGCGTTATCAACTTTAACTTGGGAAAATTCTGTTTTATGTGTTACGTTGTGACCCGAGTATGGTAGGTCTAAACTCTAATCGTGCTATAAGGCCTTTGCGTAGCAGTATTTAGTGATGGCATTTAGTTAACAATAAAAAAAAATAATAATAAATAAATAGTTAACAATAGGAAGCATTAATTTGACTGGCCCGTTGGCGCAGTGGGTACTGACCCTACCTTCAGCTCCACGGGTCGCGGTATCGATTCACGCCGAGGGCCAACATTTTCTAAAAATGATTTTTTTCGAGTCTGGGTGTATATTTGTATTTAAGTATGTATTTAAAAATATATAAGTATATATTCACCAGTTATCTGTCTACCATGACACAAGTAATAAGTTACTTATTTTGGAGACGGAAGACCATGTGTGTAAGTGTCCCATATATTTATTTATAACTTAAATGGCAATGGATGGTATTACTGCGCAACAATTTGCTATTTCACAGCTAAAGCTACCTCTTTTGGTAAATACTGGTCTTGTCCATACATTGGGTTTCTTAAAATAATTTCTGTCGTCTTCCGACAAAAAAAAAGCTTTTAATAAAATCATGTACCTACTGTTAACCGTTAAGGATTCCCTCGCCTGGAGCCAATCCTGACAGCATCAGGTCATGCTTATCATAAACATGCATTGTCACTGGACTCGACCAGTATATAAAATTTCAGCTCAAACGGACCGGGAAGTAGGTCAAATTTTACTTACAAGATTGCACCTTCAGATACATACAATGCAAGTGTATTTATTTATTTATTTATGTATTTATTGGAATACCAACAAGAATGCACTTAAAATAAACTTTAACATAAACAATATTGTGTCCTGCTACAAGTACATCCTTACTTACAGGTGTACACAGCATGCGTTATTATAGTGCTATACGCGCCTAACAATTTTAACAAAAACGAAATATTTAAACATTGTACATCTTACACAACTTCGTTCGCGTGGACTGAAATCTTGAAATGAAAGCAGTTATAGATTTTAGTAAACATAAACACCGTAACAGTTAAAATTATGTAATCATGTTTACTGGTGAGGCGTTTCTAATTGCTCGTTACATCGACGCCGCAATTAAATGCGGATTAGGCGCCTAGGTGACGGATCGATGGGGGACGAGTGCCATCATACACTGTTAGAGCCCTTTTAATTATGGTATTTAAGTACGGAATACTTTACAAAGTATCAATGTTTGGTAATCCTACTCTTTCTTGTTAATATTATAAATGCGAAGGTTTGTGAGTATGGATGTATTTTTGTTAGTTGTTAATGGCGAATCCGCTAAACCAGTGTTTCCCAACGTGGGGCCCACGACCCACAGGGGGGCAATTTGATGGTTAAGAGGGGGCAACTCGACACGAGTTTAAGCCTTTCGCCCTGGGCTATTTAAGTGCAATGCTAGATTTCGATGCCAAATTTAGCAAAAAAAAAAGCAATTTCTTCTGTCTAAAATCTATTATTTAATAATATTTATATAATATTATTTCTTAAGTGAACAATTCAATTTTTAATATTAATATTTATGTATGTTACTTAGGGGGGCAAAATAATTTTAAACGTGGGGCATGGGCCAAAAAAGTTGGGAAACACTGCGCTAAACTAATATCGATGAAATTTAGCACAATTATTCCTTTTACACCGAGGTAACATATAGGCTATAGACATCCTGTAAATTCTACAGAAATAGGATGACATTGAAGAGTGCCATCTATTACCAACCGATGCAGTTATTTGCAGGGTTTGAATGTGACAGACGCTACTGTTTAACAAGACAACAATCTACGCGAACGAAGTTGCGGGTAAAAGCTAGTATTTATATAATTCTAAATACGCACATACACCCAGACTCGAAGAAGACAAGTTCAACAATCATCGCTGATAGTAGAGAGTTAATTTGTTATTGTTTATTTAAATGTGTGTAGTGATGTTAACATTAACAATATTTTCAGAACGAGATAGCTGTACTGCTTGCGTCGCACCTTTACCGCTACTACCGCCACCTGCACCGGCGTCACGTTAACTAAATACCAAAGAAAATTAGTCATCCTTTACTCAGCCAAAGAGAACCAAAGAAGCAACCGTTTACTTAACTAAACAGCAGGTGGAGCTGTAAAAAACAGAGTTGTTATACTCTATGGTAAAACATTGTTCGGCTGTTAATAATGTTGCCTCCTTACGCTTAGGAATATCGTTATTTTAGTTTAGTGAATTTAGATTTATAGTTACCTATCATACTAGTCATAAATATATAAATTAATGTAGAGATTAACTTATACGATAGAATACCAAAGCAATCAAACTGAATTAAATTCAAGCAATCGTATTATTGTAATCAATTATTTTAACATTAAATGTAAATAGAAAAAAATATTGGTTTATAAATATAACTAATATTAGACGATTTTTAAGATTAGACCGATGTTTAGTTTCGAAGTAGATATTCTGTAAAAAGTAATAATGTTTGAATGATATTAACTGTTTTAATATTCATAAAAATATCAAAGATAACTATAATACTGCTTACTCGCTTGTAACCTTACATCATGTATATTGAAGGAAATTACATTTTGATTCTACATATCCTTGAATTAATAAATGATTTTGTTGCGTTTAATGGGGTCACAAAATAATATATGAATTATGATGGATTTTGAAAGTTGAAGTCTCAAGAGTAAAAGTGTGTAGATTTATATCTAACTACATAGACTACAAAAATGATATAAAAATAAACTGTTACTTTTAATACTAGGCTACACAATAACTTTTCTAACTATAAATAATCTATTATGTTTTAATAATAAGTTAAATATTTTTTATTGTTTTCGTTTCTGTTATTTCAAAAATGTAAGAATGATATGAAACTTAATGTAATGTTTTCTATGAATACGAGGGTAACAATGTGAAGACAATATTTAAGTTTCTTTTCCTCAAAATAAATTAAACATGTGTAAGAAAATGTATTTTAAAAATAAAGTAAAAAAAATTATAACTTTGTTAAACCTATTTTTTTTAAATAAAAATCCTCAGTAACTCGAAACTAAGTACTGAATATATAATTTCAGTCTTTAATACATATCATAAATGTGTACTTTGTAGTGATATAGTGTATGATAAATAGAAATTGACTTATAGGTCTAAAATGTATGTTATATTTAATCCAGACGTAACTTGTTAGCAGCACGACATACTGTATATCAATAAAATTATTAAAGCAAAAATTATTTGTTTTATTTTTTACTTTCTTCTCAGGTACAAGTACTTATTTATGTTTTAATTTTGTGTAAAAAAATGCAGTCAATATTTAGGAATTGTACTATAACTATCACATATACTGAAAAACATTGTCATAATATATTCTAAATGTGAGTTCAGAATTTTCATAGAACATGGTACTCATTAAAAAACAAACGTTCTATTTAACCATGTTGTAGTTAATTAAGACATAATCTAAATTATTATACTTTATATTAAAATGATATTGGCATTTCGATTTTAACATATCATGACAATGAGCGTGCGTAATTATTTCAATGAATTAAGTTTGTTACTTATGTATACCTCTTATCTCAATAGGCTCACAGTAAACTAAAAAGCATGAATAAACTTCTCGTAACTGACAAACATAAAAAACAAATAAAAACAAATCGATATAATAAAATTAAAAAAAATGTCGAGTCTCATATACCTAAAAAGTGTCATCAAATATATATTTTTTAAAAGTGCTGTGCTACTTTTAATATGCAGAATGAAATAAAATTGATAGTTCCATGGCAAAAAATCTGGGATTCCATACTTAAAAATTCTAAGCAGTGCAGGTATTTTAATCAGCGTAACGATAACGTTTTAACCAACGACGTTTTAATGTTATTACTTAGTTATTTTTATCACTTCTGGTAACATTACTAATTGTCACTGTTTAACAGCTGTCAAATTAGTTGTCTATTCCTTTTCCTGTTAAATTTTTGAGAGGTTGGTCTCACATCTTTGAAATCTATATAAATCTTGAAAAGAAATTAAATATTTATAGAATCATGAATGCGGTTTCCAAGATTATAGTGTTCGCTAAATTACCTTGTGTATATTTTGAAGATTCCGTGATAAATCTCCCTGAGAAAATTAATAACCTTAGTTCGTCAGCATTTGTGACAAAAGCCGCTCTGTGTTTCAGTAACAAAAATGGGTCGTTATTCTCGGGAGCCGGATAATCCAGCCAAATCATGCAAGGCACGTGGCTCAAACCTTCGTGTTCATTTTAAGGTAATATTAAGATATTAATCTAAAACTGAAAACGTTGATGCACATGGAGTGTTTACCTGTCAATAATAAACTATACCAAAACCTATTGTTATAGAATAAATTATAGAATAGATTTCAGAAAATGTTTTTAACCCGCATACTGGGAAAGTAAACATTGTGAAGACCCTGCTCCTAGGTCTCTTGGTTATAATACGACTTTTAAAATATGGTAATTTATAATAACTTTCGAATATTTCTTTTTTTAGAGTAATTTATATGGCTTTAGATAGTTTCTACAGATTATTAAGTGCCATCATATTAATATCGAGTAAATTTATATTCAGAAAAGATTTATAAACTGATTTTGTGATCTGTTTGTCTGTTATACTTTCACTGCTAATCTGCTTGACTAATATTATTACAATTTGGTACCATTGAAGGTTTTTGAAGAACTATGAAAGTGTAAAAAACAGCCTTTATAATATTTGTATAGCTATATACTTTCTATATATACAATAACTTTATTCTGTATATATTCTGTAATAAAGCAAGATAATAATGATAATATATTCTGTATAAATAGACACCAATAAGGTTTTCTGTTAAAACTTGTGTCAAATTGATAATTGCAATTTATCACACGCTTTTTGGTGAAGGAAAACATTGTGAAGAAACATGCATATCTCTAGAATTATGGAGATGTGTAACCTACCAATCCACATTGGAGCAGCATGGTAGGTCTTAGCTCCAAACCTTCTCTCCAAAAACTGATAGAAGAGGTCTATTCTTTATTTATTTATTTATAGATCACCAACAAATACACACTTCACATTACTCTTATATATTGAACAACTTAAAATAAGTAGCATTTTAATTAAAGGTAATAACAACTTTCAAACTAAGTTACGACAACTGAGAAATACTATAGTAATTTTATATAATCTTGTAAGTTAAAAAAAAGAAAGAATTAATGAAAAAGCAAATTAATACAACCTGTAAAAGAAAAACACTGAGATTTGCGATCAGCACTTATCACTGATAGTCCGAAGTAAAGTAGCTCTCTTGAATACGCTTAAACTGTCATTGAAAATATCCACACTTTGGTATTTGCAAATGGTGCTATGAATTTGCATAATATGATTAAGAGGTGAATCTTCTTAGCAGTGGGATAGTCACAGGCCGCTTTTATATACAATAATCCTAACCAATAATTTTTATTATTTTCAGAACACATATGAGACTGCGATGGCAATAAAAAAATTGCCTCTGCGCAGGGCTGTTCGCTACCTTAAGAATGTAGTTGACAAAAAAGAATGTATACCATTCCGTCGTTTCAATGGAGGCGTTGGTCGATGTGCCCAAGCAAAGCAATTTGGTACCACACAGGGTCGCTGGCCCAAGAAATCTGCAGAGTTCTTGCTTCAACTCTTGAGGAATGCTGAATCTAATGCTGACTACAAGGGCTTGGATGTCGACAGATTGGTCATTGACCACATACAGGTAATAAACATGATTTATTTTTAAATTTAAACTATCGTGAGTAGTATTCATAGTTAATGTAGAGAACCTGCTATACTCACGTCTTATTCTATCGGGTTAGCCTGACTAGTTTCGAATCCATCTGGGACATATATCCATGAGCTCTTTACACCATTTTGCGGCGGGAACTCAGTTCAGTTCGAAACTAGTCGGGCTAAACATGTTTTAGGTGTTTTTTTTTAACTTCAATGTGTTGATTTGCATAATATTCTATAAATATATTATTTATTTATCAAACTTCACATGTTACCTAAATGCTTACATGATATATATAAAAAACATAAAAGAAACATTTACAATACACATTTCTTACATTCAGTTTTGTTTTATTTTATAATTATTATCTTAATAGTGCATTACAATGTTTAAAAAAGTTCTATCATTCTGTGTGAAAATGTTGGCATATGGAAATCTGCTAAGCAACTTATTGCCTTGTGCAATAACTTCATCTTCTTCCATCTTCCTGCCCTTATCCCCCCACTCTAAGTGGAGTCGGCACAACATGTTATAAACATGCTGTCACATGATTTGGCTGCGTTTTTACGACCGGCCGCCTGCCTGACATCAACTCACCTTAGTCATATTTTACGACACATCGTTAGAAAGAGGGTGGTCTATTCTACTTAACGGGATACCACAGGGTGGGTCAACTTATCTTAGTTGCCTTTTATGACACCTCGCTAAGAAATGAGGTTGGTCTTTTTAATTACACTATGTAGTATTCTTCAACTAATATTATATATTTTTTAATATTAAGGAAAATTTTAATATTAATTATATTAAGAATAATTTTAATTATAAATTAAAACATAAATTCGTATATTTGCCTTTATGCTTGGCAGTGTATATATATTGTACAACCTGTTTTCTAAAGGCAAACAATAATAGTGACATGCTTACCAAGGGATAATGTTATTTTAAGTTGTCCCCTAATTAATTTGTTACTTACAAGCCTTCATTCACTACATAGTATTAAACAAAATCCCTTTCCCTGTCTGTGTCTATGTCCCTATATCCCTATGTATGCTTAAATCTTTAAAACTCCACAACAGATTTTGATGCGGTTTTAGATAGATAGTGATAGAAGAGGAAGGTTTATATGTATAATAACTTTCAATATGAAGTAGAGAAATACTATTATTTTTGAGGTTGCTAATGTGATGTAAATAATTACATTTTTTTCCGCTTACTTTGCAAATGCAGGCTGAACCCAGGAGATCTATCAAAATAATGTACTAAGTATTTTTAGACCTTGAAAAGGTCTAAAAACTCCTATCTCTTATGGATAACCCATAATAGCATTTTTTGTAATTTACTTGAAAAATAATTCCTTATTTTCGAAGCATTTTAAAACAATACAGCATTAATCATTATTCAATTAAGTATCTTAAATATATTGTTAATTTAACAAAGATCAATATAGCCGTTTAAAGCATGTAATTTAAATGAACAGTTTAGAAGATATTACAGATTTTAATCTTTAATTAAATCTATGAAAAAAAACCGCATCAATATCTGTTGCGTAATTTTAAAGATTTAAGCATACATACAGATATAGGGACATGGGGACAGACAGAGAAAGTGACTTTGTTTTATACTATGTAGTGATAAGTCATAATTATAGCACTTGATTTAAATCATCATCTTCCTGCCCTTATCCCACTCTAAGTGGGGTCAGCACAACATGTTATAAACATGTTGTAACATGATTTGGCTACGTATTTTACGACCGGCTGCCTGCCTGACGTCAACTTATCTTAGTCGTATTTTACGACACCTCGATAAGAAAGAGGGTGGTCTATTTTACTTAACCGGATACCACACGGTGAGTCAACTTACCTTAGTCGCCTTTTACGACACCTCGGTAAGACATGAGGGTGGTCTATTCTACTCAGCCGGATACAACACGGCGGGTCGACTTACCTTAGTCGCCTTTTACGACACCTCAGTAAGAAAGAAGGTGGTCTATTCTAATAAATTCTAAATTCTAATTCTATAATTAAATAATTTTGTTACAAAACTACTTGTATTAATAAAAGAAGTATTCTAAATCAGTTTTATTCTTTTCATAAAATATGCTAAAATGAAATCAAAGCAAACTCTCATTCGCTATCCGCGGGCTAGCTGCTAATGACAGCGGCTGTCACATCTCCCACGTCAAAATGGCGCGAAAGGCTGTGGCAAGATGTGACGTCATGGCTTGCTTGCATGCTTGCTTGCTTGCAGTAGCGACACGGCTGCGTTGTTACAATTTTAAGAAAGTAGGTGTCCACACGACGCCTACTTTCTTTTTTATTTTTTTTATTTAATCAGGTTAATCTAGTATTTTTATATATTGTTATTAATGTTTTATGACCAACTTATCCGTTTTATTTCCAGGTAAACCGCGCCCCATGTCTCCGCAGACGTACCTACCGTGCTCACGGTCGTATTAACCCTTATATGTCATCCCCCTGCCATATTGAGGTGTGCTTAAGCGAAAGGGAAGATGCCGTGGCGAGAGCCGCCCCAGCCGACGACGCGCCCGCCAAGAAGAAACTGTCCAAAAAGAAGCTTGCTCGCCAAAAGGAGAAGATGATGAGGGAATAGATGTTTAAGAGTTAATAAATGACTTACTACAATGGGTTGTTTCATTGATATATTTCTATATCATCATGACAATTTTTTGCTTTGCTGATTTGACATAGTATATTATAAAAAGCGACGATATTTCTCCTTTATACTTATTTAATTAATAAAAAGCAATTTACCCAAAGTCAACTCATTTACTCTACACAACCACAATGCTATTTCATATTAATGACCAACTCTATGAAGGAGGCTGTATTAAAAACATGTAACAATATTTTAGTCATCGCACGCTTAGTATTAAAGTGACCGAAATCAAAAAAGTTTTGTGGCAAAATAAAGTCTATACTTTATTTTGCCACAAAACTTTTTTGACTTACGACTTTCTAACACTTACGAGTTTTGAAAACGCTATCGTTTTCAAAACTCGTAAGTGTTAGAGACTAACTTAAAGAGAAAGAAATCAATAGCGTTTTTAATAATTGATAGCGTGATATACTATATCAAGCTGTCGATAGCAATACTTGGAAACTGGCAGTTCACAATTTGAGTCACGGTCCTCAGGTATAAGGGAAGGATAGCGAAGAGAAGACTGCCTAATTTTGCATTCGGTCACTTTAATACTAAGCGTGTGTTATGTAATATTCGTAAATCTATACTTATTATGAAACAGTCTTCAAAGGCTGTCTGTTCGTAATTGATTTTCTCAAAATTTACTGAACGTATTTTTGTTCGGTTTTTATTAAAAGATTTTTCCGGAAAGTAAGTTAATAATGCATTACGGTTTTATATAAATTGTGATAAAGCTCGCACAATTGTATAAAACTCGAGTCAACCGAAAGAGATATACTCAAGTGATGTACTAAAGAATTGTAGATCTATAAAAATACTGCTAGAGTCCGCGACAGTATTTCTCTATCTCAAAACCATTACTCACAGTTACTACTTTATGTTCAACATTTCAAGTAAATACACTGATTTCCAAGCGAGCGTAGTCGCAAGCGCATCTAGTTCTGACCTAGTCCATAATACATCTGCTTTATGGGCGCACTAGCATATTAAAAGATATATTATTATTACATCCTACAGAAATTAAACTAAGTTATACTATAACACTTAAAAAATGCTCTGATCGACACCAAACTTTATAGGATTTTTACAGGAAGTTTAAGGAATATATATATTTTCTTTTTTATATATTGGTGCATGTCCGGATTCACGGTCGCTTGAGTAATGTTATAATATTTAACAAAGCTAAAGTGAAATTATAGTATGAAGAATCGATAGGCGTTGAGATACATCGATGTTGGAATATAAATCTACGTCGGTAAACAGGTGAACTGAAAACCCCCACTTTTGGAGGTTCATCCCGACCTTTGTTAGGATGAGCCGCTGGATCCCAGCGGCACAATCGTGTAGTGTGGAAATTGAGACTTATATTACCTATGTAAAGAGAGATATCTTCGGCTCTTGCCAAAGCAACTAGCTCATATAAAAAATAAACAAATTTTACTATTACACATAGGAGTGATTAAGTTGCTGTGATTTTAAAGATTTATTTTCACATTTCAATTTATATAACTCATCCCGGACTTTACTTAAATCTTTTTCCAGATAGTAGTTGGATTCCGCTAATTTCTCCGCATTAGTGCTCGCTTCTATACGTTTTATGTTAGACAATTTAATTTGATGTTCTAGCAATATATTATCATTTTGCAAAGCTTTTACTTTGTCTATGACGTGATACATTGTCTATCAATTTTTAAACAGATTAAACAAAAGTAGTTATATTTTGCTATTTTTTAATTTTATATTCGTGTCTCTTAGTATATTGGCTTCGTCTTCAGCTCTTTGTAACTGTCTTTTTAATTTAGTATTCTTTTCGTGTAGTTCAATAGCTCTTGTCATTTCTTGGTGTTTCTTTGTGGTAACATCGAATAATGTTTCTCGGAGTTTTCTATTCTCTTTTAAAATATTATTTAAATTTAATATGAGACTGGAGCTTTGTTCATTCATAATACATATTAGTATTACACTTAAAATTTATAAAAAAATCACTGAAAAAATTTAGATGTCAAAATGTATCTAATTTTGTAACTAACAGATTTTGATTGGTATGACAGTTAAGAGAAGTAAATTGTCATGACTATAGATTATTAATTTAAAAAATAATTACTATGATAAAAGAGTTTTAGCATCACTACTATAATATTATAAAGAGGAAAAATTCGTATGTATGTTTGTAATATTTTCACACAAAAACTACTGGACCGATTTCAAAAATTCTTTCGCCATTGGAAAGTTGCATCTTTGTTGAGCAACATAGTATTAATTACATTAAAAAGATAGGGATCCGTTATAAAAATTTAATATGGTGTAAAAAAATAAAAAGTACGCGAAATCACGGGATATTACTAGTCTTAAATAAATAATAAATAAATATATTGGACAATTACACACACGACTGACTGTCTCCAAAGTGACTTAATACCTGTGGTATGAGTGACAGACAACTGGTAAATATATACATATATATACTTAAATACATACGAGTATATTCACCCAGACTCGCAGAACCAACAGATTGTGTTTAGATAACTTTGGCCCTCGGTGTAATCGAACCCGCGACCCGTGGAGCTGACGCAGGATCATTGCAAACTGCGCCAACGGGCCAGTCACATGTATTTTGGTATTTTAATTGTTAGGGGGATAAAAGGATTTACCTTATAAAACTTAAAGTTTAGGTTCCATTAGCTTGTTTTGTTCAATTTTACTTTTGAAACAAAATTTTGAAATTACTTAATATTGTTAACACGTTCAACATTTTACGTGTCAATTTTCGCCACATCTTATATTAGATAGCACTGTATCAAATGTTTTTGTGCTTTTATAAACACTTTAATTTTTTTGTAGCATATAACACCGTATTTAGTGTTAATTAAAAGTTATTTAATTTTTGCATACAGTCACTTAGGTTGTAGTCACGTCGAGTCTTCCAAACTATATAGTATGGATTTTTTACAATAACAACTAATATAACACTCCTCTCCTAAATTATAGAAACATCCGAAGCCTTATGTACTTTTAATGGCTAAGGGAAGGTATTCCACCTTTACATATAAATATACACGGCAACTTGAATAAAGGCTTTTAATAATAAAAAGGAGTAGAGTCTCTTTTTAAAGACATTTATCTGCTTAGTTTATTTGTCGGTTAACTATCCGACACTTTATCAGTAACTTGTGAAACAGGACCTTAATCTCATATTTTGGCCCTGAGATTCGCGCCAAATCAGTGCAAAATTTGTTACAGACAAGAGACAATATATTACGTAGCATTACTGTCCCAGTCGCCATTGTAACCGCACGTATGTCGCGCGCTCACGCCGCCTTGATATGCGCGTGCGCGCTCGTTGCTAATATTGTTGCAATTCCAGCACCGCCAAGAAGATTGGACAATAAAGGTAGGTTTTTGTATTTTTGTTATCAAATTATAGCACCTGGTTGGTAATTTTTTACAAAATAAAAAAGAAACTTCAAAAAAAAGAATAAAATTATTGGGTAGGTGCGACTCGATCCTAGGTATTTTCATTTCTCGAGACCGCCCGTTCCCCGAATAAGCTACGCTGACTTGACAATTTATGGCAAAAATAGTGTTCTATATTAAATTTATATGTTAATAATTTTTTTACATCCAAAAAAATGTTTAAAAAAAAATAAAACCTAGGTATATCGATTTTTCTCCCCCAAAATCCCCTGACATGCTGAATTTCAGGAAAATCGTTGGAGCCGTCTCCGAGATTCCGAATATATATATATATACACACACATACAAGATTAACTCATTTAAATATTAAAGATAAAAGTA
The DNA here is from genome assembly GCA_029227775.1 of Morpho helenor. Lineage (NCBI taxonomy): Eukaryota > Metazoa > Arthropoda > Insecta > Lepidoptera > Nymphalidae > Morpho > Morpho helenor. The sequence goes on from JARGCU010000006.1 coordinate 12,419,727, forward strand.
CCTGATATAAAAAAAGCAATTAAAAAAAAGAAAGAAGGCGCCGGTGACATTAAACTTTTTTGGTCCGCCTGTTGGTCCGATAGTTTACCATTAGGTTAACTATCGCACCATTACGTTTGACAGCTAAAATTTTATTTGCTTTCTATTCAACATTTTAGCATTTTTTCAGTGCCCGTAAACAGGGATAAAACGACTTTTTTTTTAATGAAACCTAGCTAGATCAATTTTTCATGTGCAAAACCTCCTAGATGTTGAATTTCTTGAAAATCGTTTGAGCCGTTTCAGAGATACAAACAAAAATAGAATTAAATAAATGATGTGTTAAATAAGAACATTATTTTAAAAAAGATCCCTAAAAATTGAGAAGTTGCTTTTTACCTCATTCGTAAAAGGTATAAAAATATGTACTTATGATATTGGAAATTAATATTCGCGATTTATATTCCGATATCATTTTACCGCTTGAAATTTAAACGCATGGACATATATTTATGCTACAGAATATTATATTGATGTAATAAATATGGAAACCGTGATGACCCCGTTGGTTAAAGAGCGTGACGAATTAACAAACAGTTTAGAGGTTCTAACGAATAAATGATATACAAAAATAAAAATTATGCAGCATTGCCTTTTACAATTCATTACGCTTTACAATGAAGAAAAAAATCGCGATGGCTAAAGTATTTCTGCGATATGATATAATCTACACATGTGCAGTGGATGATAGTAGTTCCATATTCTTATCTCCAAGGCTTAATAAAAGGATTGTACCTGACCACTAAATCTAGTATTATAATGTGTATCTTTAATATTTAAATGAGTTAATCTTGCATATATATATTTTTCTGAATCTTGGAAACGGCTCTAACGATTTTCATGAAATTCAGCATGTGAAGGGTTTTGAGGGGAAAAATCGATCAAGGTAGGTTTTATTTAAAAAAATGTTGTTTTATTCCTGTTTTCGGTCACTGAAAAAACTGCTATAATTTATGAGAAAGCAAAGGATAATTACGCTGTCAGTTGCAAGTCATGATTGTTCAATTGGTTAACGGGCGCTCTCAAATCCGGAACTGCGATCGATCCCATATATTTTTTTAAATTTATAATTGCATTTTTTATTTATTTAAAAAAAATCACCGAGCAAGTCTCGGTCACTCAGTAACTGTTTTTATATTTAACACGTGTTTTTGCTTGATACACGTAAAAAAATAAATCCGCCTGCCACTCCTCTACTGAATAATATAAGCAATGGCGCCTGATAATAACTCATAAAATAACCATTTGCCGCTTTTTGACCACAAAATTTAGTTTCTAGGCGACTGAAAATTACTTAAGTCAAAGACAACGTAGATGTATTCAAAGAAGTTAGTAACAATGTTACTATAATGAATATTATTTAAAGTTTTAATAGTAGACTATGATACTGTTGCATAATAAGGGTTCTTATAACACGAGTGTTATAAGACCAAGTTATGTACAGTGTCATACACTACTTTATCTACTCTCATACTATAATACGTAAAACAATATTAATAAAAACCAAACTTTGTTTAAATATTGAAAAGATTTTTTAAATGTCAAATGTTAGCGCCAAGGCGCAAACATCGATTGCGCATGGGTGTTGCGTCGCCGCGGACTCGTTCATTGAAACCTTTTTTTTAAGATAGATGTTCAACCTCCTTGGTCCAGCTGGAGGTTGTATAGGTGTATCGTTATGATTAAAAAGTTATATTATGATACAGTTGTCCATACAAGACCTGTATCGTAATTAAAAATTTTTATTTTTTATTTTTGGCCTGTACGTAATGTTTGTCATAAGAATTTTGGTTTCAGTTTTATAATCTTTGTATTATAGTATCAGAGTAGATAAAAATATATAACATATTTTAAATTTGGAATCTAAACATTAGAGTGTTGGTACTTTTGCAATTACGCGATCCAAAGCGTAAGTACTCTGTGGGCTGTGCGCGAATCTGGTTCAAGTCCCTCTATGGCATTACGTGTATGGATCGTTGACACCGAAAACGGTGGCGCGGCGTCTTTGATCAACACGACCCATATAACCAGACCCACTTATCGGTGGCACGCTATTTTGAACCTACTTCGATAAATTTAGAAGTTACACTTTTAGCACGTATGGGAAATATGATGAGTGAATTTGTGAGAGGCGCTCGCACATTGCCATATATTTTCTGATAAAGTATATGGAACACTGTCATTTTCCACTTTGACAGTGCCGATCCCAAGCCCGTATAAAATACGATGGTTAATCAAATTCTAATCCAAAATTTTCTTTATTCAAATAAACTTGTAAAGCTTTTGAATCGTCAATTCTACTTCTGGTTCAGAAAGCTGTTCCTACCGAGAAGAGCCAGGACGAAACTCGGCGGTTGCTCTTTTCAACATAATACTTATAACTAGTTAGATTAAGTCATAACTATCTTGTACAGGGTCAGACAGTAGCTATATTCACGCATTCTTATCAAATTCAAGTTCAAATTCAAATTATTCTTTATTCAAATAAACTTGTAAACAAGTGCTTTTGAATCGTCAACTCTACTGCTGGTTCGGAAAGCTGTTCCTACCGAGAAGAGCCAGCAAGAAACTCGGCGGTTGCTCTTTTTGAAAAATACAATTCTTAATGCTAGTTACATTTAATTGTTTCTATCTTGTACAGGGTCGAACAATATTTGTATCCACCCATTTTTATCATCTACATAATCCTTAACAGTATAGTAGGTTTTCTGTATCAGCCTCGATGCAACTATTTTCATAAAATTCAGCATGTAACAGGCTTTCTAAATCGATCTAGCTAGGTTTTATTTGAAAAAAAATTGTTTTATCCCTGTTTTCGGGCACTAAAAAAATATTAATATTAATATTTAGTCATGGTAGCTCATTTAGGTAACGGGCGGTCTAAAGAGATGAAAATACCTAGAATCAAGACCCCACCTACCCAAATATTTATTCCATTTTCTTTATATTTCCATTCTTTTATTACTTTAAAAAAATTACCGAGGAAGGCTTAGTCAAACAGGTACTAATATTTTTAACAAGCTGTACCTGCGACTGTGTACGCGTCATCTTAAATATTAAAATATCCTCAATTATATACTACCGTAATAAAGACCTTATTCTAGTTTAAGCCTATTTGCTATAGTTGCAACTAGGTCACACACCCTCATCTTCAAATAACATCCGGTATCTAAATGGCTACTTTCATCCTTCATTTCGTTAGCATTGGTGGGCAGTATAAAGCATAATAGAAGAGCATAAAATAAGTGGGTCAGATCTGATATAATCGGGCCTCATCAGATGAAATGAACAAATATTGCCTATAAATTCGCTGTTGGAATGTGGGCCGCACAAATGTCCCCTTAATTTTTTGCACTGGTCGAAGTGCTGCTCTGTGTTTATTAATATTTAATACATTCATTTTAAATTTTAAATATAGCCGTGTAGTATCCGTCTGAGTAAAATAGACCAACAATCTTACCGAGGTGTCGTAAACTAAACGAATATTAAGTCGAAACTACACGAATATTAACTCGACTCTAAATGAATATTAAGTCGAAACTAAACGAATATTAAGTCGAAACTACACGAATATTAACTAGAAACTACACGAATATTAAGCCAAAACTACACGAAAAGATGCAATATGACAAAAAAATAGGAAAAAATACGAATATGGGATACCTGGACTCGTTTTAAAATGAAAAAATTATTTCCATCCTAACACGATGGTCCCAAGAACTAAACGAGTATATACTCGTTTATCAAACAAAAACAAAGAAAGCAGTATAACTTCCCCCAGTCTCGGTTAAGTAGGCAATTGAGCGACTTGGTATTACATTAATATTGAAAGGTTACCTACATATTTTAGTGCTACAATTGTTTTTATTATAAAATCGTATCCTATTAATATTATAAATGCGAAAGTTTGTGAGTATGGATGTTTGTTACTCTTTCACTCCGAATCCACTGAACCAATATCGATGAAATTTGGCACAAGTATTCCTTATACACCGGGGTAACATAGAGGCTATAGAAATCCTGTTAATTTCACAGGAATAGGATGACATTGAAAGTGATAGGATGACATAGACATCAACCAACAAACCTTCAAAGATAGACAGCCTTCGTGGACTTTGTTTTATAATAAGTACAAGGAGCTATATTTTGAATATTTAGCCATTTTTATTTTTACCTTTTTATCAACCAAAAACTCGTTCTTATCATAAAACTTCTTACAACTTTTGGAGTCTCCTTTTATGGATTACATACAGTTCTGAAGTGCCCATTAGTGGTTGTTTCTACTTGGAGAAGCATGGTACATTTTTTTACTTCATAACTTATTTTCTGAGTTTATAAGCGAATGAAGAGACTAAAAAAGGAGTACCTGGGTAACCGAGCTTTGCCCGGTAAGTTTTTTAAAAGATATAAAATAACAAAAAAAATTAAAACAAAAATAGTTGAGGAGGTGGAACCTCTCGCTCAAACCTCTTTTCACCTCTAGACTGCCCGTTTCCCAAATGAGCTATCGTGACTTAACGTTTAAAAGCGAAAGTTATCTTTTGTATTCAACATAAATTTTATTTTCCCGAAAGCAGGGTTATAACAATTTTTTTAAAAATTAAACCTAGATCGATTTTTCTCCCCAAAACCTCCGACATGCCGAATTTCATGAGAATCGTTGGAGCCTTTTTTTTTTTTTTTTTTTTTCTTTTCTTTTTTCGGACACTAACTAATGCTGTTAGCCATGAAGGCTTTGACAGCGTCACCGGAAGAGTGGGCGAGCGCAGAAGCATCGCCGGGGTGAAGTACTAGGAGAGCGGGTCTCGAAAGAGGCCCGCAGCATCCTGGGAGCGTCGCCTTAAGGGTGCCTCCCGTGAGGCCGAACCTCGGCTTAAAGCGACGCGCTGTGGAGGACTATTATCGGACTGTGGAAGAGTCCTAGTGTCATAACGGACGGGGTTGGACGCCCCGGCCGCTAGACGTGAGAAATCTGGGACCTCGTCTCCGCCGGCGAAGACGCTGTGTGTGTGAGTGTTTGTGCAGTGTTCTGGCGATGGCGATCGTAATAGGATCGTCAGGGTCAGTAAGGACGCTCTTAGGGCGTCTGTAAACACGGGCTTTGAATGATTTATCAAAGCATCGGTAACCGGCCATCCTTGCGATCAGAGGGTTGGCGTTTACCTCCGCTTTTTCGAAATAATTTTTCGAAAATTTCTTTAATAAGCAGTCGATGGTGGGGAGACCTAAATCTCTATGGAGGTCGAGGTTTCGCAAGAACCATGGGCAGCCTGTGGCTGCTCTCATAAATTTGTTTTGCAGAGTCTGCATGGGACGCAGATATCTTTTCGGAACATGTGCGAATATGACGCTCGCATAGGTCATGATAGGTCTTATGCAAGTCTTGTAAAGTGTCACTTTGTTACGAAGTGACATTTTACTCCTCTTGCATATCATCGGAAAGAGTCGACCCATTGCATACGCTGCCCTGTTACGGACTATACGTATGTGTCGTCTAAATGAGAGGTTGGGCTGGAGCGTGACCCCAAGGTATTTGACTTCATCCTGCCAGGGGATGTCCCGGTTGTGTATGGTAATACATTTACGGGGGATGCGTGACCATCTGGGGTGTATTCTAAAGAACATGGCCGCGCTTTTATCTGGATTCGTTGGAGCCGTTTCCGAAATTATATTTATATACATACAAGATTAACTCATTTAAAATTTAAAGATAGATTAGATAGATAGATATTAAACAGTTTGTTAAAAAAAAAAACAATTTAAATCGAGAGTTTTCTAGCTTGTCAACGCCGTGTGGTATCTGGCTGAATAGAATAGTACCACCCTTATTTCTTACCGAGGTGTCGTAAAAGGCGACTAAGGTCAGTCGACCCGCTGTGTGGTGTCCTGCTGAGTAGAGTACACCACCCTCGTTTCTTGCCAAGGTGTCGTAAAAGGCGACTAAGGTAAGTTGACCCATCGTGTGCTATCCGGTTGAGTAAAATAGACAACCCCCTGTCTTACCGAGGTGTCGTAAAATACGTCTAAGGTAGACGTCAGGCAGGCGGCCGGTCGTAAAATACTTAGCCAAATCATATAACAACATATTTGTAACATGTTCTGCCTCCACTTAGAGTACGATGAGCAGGAGAATGATGATTTTTCTAGTTTGTCAGTATAAATTGTATCTATACAGAAACATCTAGGTATGTCTAAAGACCAGACAGTTCCGTGTCGCGACATGCTTGTGACATGTTGTGCCGACCCCACTTAGAGTGGGGTAAGGGCAGTAGAATGATGATTTTGCTAGCTTGTCGGTATAAATTGTACCCATACAGGAACATCTATATCTAAAGAGCAGACAGTTCCGTGTCAGACAGAAAAACAATCTTATTCTATTACACCTATAAATCTATGACGTATCTGTCGTTTTTACTCGGTGATCTTAAGTGAAAAATAATGGGTTCACACCTACCTACAAGGAAGTCCCGTTTAGTATAGGATATTTGAGAAGGGTATATTTATGATTGTCTTCGCGTGTTAGGTTACGTCTAAATCTAAAGCGTTTTTTTAACCTCTATTTTCGGATAGTTGTAATATAATCTGAAGGGATCGCTGAATTATAAAACTAGCTTTAATAAATTCTTGTCAACAAGACTAGCTATTTAAATTGTATTTAAATCATCAGGTATTTTAATAGTTTTTATTTATATTACTGTTAATAAAATAAATACTGCGATAAAATGGTTTTCTCACGATATTTTCTTTCAACGAAAGGTGATAAGTTTTCTGTAAGTTGTAAATATCAATTAGGTACTAATGTTTTAACAGAAAACTTATTGGTCCTTGAACCTCAGTAAAAGTCACATAAAGTCTAAAGCGATTTTTAATTTTTGAATCTTCAGACTAATGTTCTCGTATCCTAGAAACTACATTAAATTCGTAGGAATATAAGGTTAATTAATACAAAATAAACTTGAGTATGGTGTAGCTAGATAACCAAGCTAGGTTAGGTAGGTGCCCTGGGGCAAAAATAAACTGGGGCCCCAACTATTTCAAAATGCAAAAGTAATTTATAGAATTAGGCGTTACTTTGCGGAGGTCCATAATACAAAAGTAATGAGAATATTATTTTGCTATAATCCGCGATAAATCATTTATTTATACAAATTATCGCGGATTATAGCAAAATAATATTCTCATTACTTATGTAAATGCAAAAGTAATAATAAAATTTATTTTGCTATAATCCGCGATGAAGTAAAATAGAAAATATATATAATGCTAAATGTAGACTGGATAATCGGTTATCATATCTATCGGCTATCACTATCACAAACTTAACAACCGTTTCGCCCCGCAACCGAAGCATCATCAGGAGATAGACTCCACGCCCAAAATCGCAAAGTGGAGGTCGTGGAGTCTATCTCCTGATGATGCTTCGGTTGCGGGGCGAAACGATTGTTGAGTTTGTGATAGTGAACGTATATAGTGCTTGTGTATTGTGGTGGCGGTGGTGGAGGTTTGTGCATGTGTTTTTACGAATCATGCATGTATAAGGTATGATAACCGATTGTCCACTCTACATTTAGCATTATATATATTTTCTATTTTACTTCATCGCGGATTGTAGCAAAAGATTTTATTATTACTTTTGTATTATGGATCTCCGGAAAGTAACGCCCAATTCTATAAATTATTTATCTCAAAATGATTTATTCCGTATTCCTCGTTCCGGATCTAGTTTACTTATATTCCGAATGTGGGAGAAATTTATAATTTGGATGTCGGGGTACGAGGGTGCGAGGCCCTCTGAGTTTGGGGGCCCTGGAGCAGTGCACGTCTACAATGAATTAAAGTAACATTGACATTGCTAGACTTCCTAGTTACCAGGAAGACGCGGATCACCCATTCCCTTCCTCATTCGTTTATTGAACTCGTGTTTTGTATTATGCAATAGGATATATACGTGTATTGCTCTTGTGTTTGTTTATGTAATTGATGAGTAGATTAATATAGTAAAGTAGCGGCCTATTACTCTCCCACTGCTGGGAATAGGCCTCTTCTCTCCGTTTTTGGAGAGAAGGTTTGGAGCTAAGACCTACCACGCTGCTCCAATGCGGATTGGTAGGTAACACATATGTCCAGAATTCTCAGGAGATATGCAGGTTTCCTCACGGTGTTTTTCTTCACCGAAAAGCGTGTGATAAATTGCAATTATCAATTAGACACATAAGTTTTAACAGAAAAACTCATTGGTGTCTGCCCGGGTTTGAACCCGTGACCTTCTCGAAAGAGTCGCACGGTGTTACCGCTGGGCTACCACAGCTCTTTAGAGTTAGATTAATTAATTTATAATTATGTATATTCATATTAGACATTAATATGAATATACATAATTATAAAAAGATTGGCGATGTATATAATAGACAAAGTAGGAACCGCAATAAGCTTGTGGCTCCGGCTTTGCGCCTTGCAAAAGTGCGTCGTTTGTGAGTTTTGGTATAAAATTCCGCAATCAATTATAGCTTTGCCATTACATCAGTATAAAAAACAATTAATAAAAGGCTAATACAGAAAGCCTACTATACTATTGAGGAATACTTAGATGATAAAAATGCGTGGACGTAGCTACTCTTTGACCCAGTACAAGACAGTAATAACTAATGTAACTGGTAATAAGAATTATATTTTTAAAAGAGCAACCGCCGATTTCCTTGCTGGCTCTTCTCGGCAATAGTATATAATCTTATAGTAAATATTATATAATACTATACTTAATATTATAGTATTAGTAGAATAGTAATACATTCAACCTAGCCGTGTGGTATCCGGCTGAGTAGAATAGACCACCCTCATTTCTTACCGAGGTGTCGTAAAAGGCGACTAAGGTATGTTGACCCACCGTGTGGTATCCGGTTTAGAAGATTAGACCACCCTCTTTCTTACCGAGGTGTCGTAAAATACGACTGAAGTAAGTTGACATCAGGCAGGCGGCCGGTAGTAAAAACTCAGCCAAATCATGTGACAACATGTTTGTAACATGTTGTGCCGACCCTTAGAGTGGGATAAGGACAGGAAAATGATGACTAATACATTCAACCCCCACCATTGGTTTTGCCTGCAAACACGTGTGTATGAATTATATCTGAATTTCGACTACTCTGTAACTAGGCCTGATGAATTTATTTAGTTTCAGACTCTAATACAATGGCGCAGGAGAAAACTATAGTCATCCGTAGAGCACCCAACGCTTACGTCTATCCATTTAGCTTGTGGCCGCTACCAAAGTATCCAATGCGAGGTAAATTTATCGATATCCAGACATCACCTAGGGCGTAGATACAAGTTCAGTGACTAGAATTTGACTGGTAAAGCGCAGTAAGTAGTGACCCTGCCTTCGGCACCACGGGTCGCGGGTTCGATTCCCGCCGAGGGCCAACATTTTCAATAAATGAATTTGTTGGTCTTTGAGCTTGGGCGTATATTTGTATTTAAGTATGTATTTAAAAATATATAAGTATATATCGCACGCTTAATCAAAAAAAGAAATATCTCAAAATTTCAATTTTTTGGGAATGGGCGTTTAAAGTTTTACACTTTTCCGGCGTGGTCTTTAAAAATGAATAATAAATAAAATATCTATATAAGAAGATGATGTATAGTTCCAAATTATAGTTTAGTGTACTAGCCTTTGTTAGATAGAATAAAAAGTATAATTTATGGATTATAAATTATTAAATTATGACATTAAAAATATAAGTTCGTACTTACTTCAGTTTATGATTAATAATTCGATTTTATTTCAAATAATTTTCCGTCAGAAAACTTAAAGAAGCAGTTTATTAGAGAAAAGTTATTCAGATGTGGAATCTCAATCCAGTTTAATTCGTTTTATCTTAAATTATATAACTTTATTACAACAATATTTGTACGTATCTCGGGTTTTTACAAACCTTGAGAATAAGAATTGGTTATTTCTTGGGTAAGGAAAAAAAATTTACAATAATATACACGTTTATTCGTACTTTCAATGTAAAAAAATATAGTTCTTACCTACTGTCATTTTCAAATTCAAAATATTGAATTATTCAAATAAACTGTTTACTTGCTACCACTGATTCGGAAGTTTGTTTATACCGAGAAGAAACCATCAAGAAACTCGGCGGAAAATCTTTCAACAAAAAATAATTACAAATTGATTGGTTATAAGTTATTCGTTGCAGCTTGGTGCGTAGCTGACTGCATTTGACAGGTTGTCATAATTAATTAATGTCAAATCGTCGTCAATTTGCCCGAAATCGCTTTTTTTGGTAAAAGTGGGTGAACTATTGATAGGTTGATTGGCGCAGCTAGATTTTATCTTGTCTCTAAAGAGATGACTAACCGAAACCTGAGGCTGAGATTCATTTTCAAGACTTTGGTCGTTATCAGGTTCCTTAATCGCAAAATTCTTCTTCGTTCCTTAGAAAATTACTGACAATGTTGAGCAGTTTTCTTGGAATTAATAAATTGAATAATGAATAAATAAATATATGGAACACTTACACACGCGGTCGTCCGTCCCCAAAGTAAGTAACTTACTACTTGTGTTATGGGTGAGAGACAACTAGCGAACATATTATACTTATGTTTTTTTCAAATACATACTTAAATACAAATATACACGCAGACTCGAAGACCAACAAACTCATTTATAGAAATTGTTGGCCCTCGGCGGGAATCGAACCCGCGTCCCGCGAAACTGAAGGCAGGGTCACTACCCACTTTCTCTAAAGGCGGTAGTCTATGCCATGTTGAGAAGTGAAAGAGATTGGAAAGCCGTAGCCTCCTTTTGTGAAACCATCATGGTCAGGAAGTAGACTGCCGAGCGTAACCGCGAAAGGGCTGATCCTTCTCGCAGGCAGAGACGAAGGGGCCGTAGAAACCGCCCTAATTGATATTCCCGGCCAATGGGACCTCTGGGGTCACGATCGGTCAGAGTGGGGGCTGTGGTCGTTCCTTTCGACCCCGAGAGGAAACGGAGCTTGTTACACAAGCTCCGTACTATATTTTGTGGAGCACGATGTGCACGGCACTAGAGAGACCTCGGTGCAGTTCGTCAGAGATCCCGGGGCCTCTCTGCTAGTGCGGAGGCTGTCCATCGAGGGGGTTTTAGTGGATAGAAATTCCACATAACCAGATCTCACCCCTAAGAGTTCCGGTATCTTTTTGAAGATTTCCAAGGGTCACTACCCACTGCACCAACGGGCGAGTCAACATAGAAGATGTTGACCTATCAGAATCAAGAGACGTACTAGACGTGTATGGGCGTGAAGACGATAGACTAGAAGAAGTATCGTTGACGTGCCGTAAAGTTCCATATTAGCTATTTTATTTTGTACGATATCATTATTCTCATGGATGAAGGAATCGTCACTGTCATCATAAGGCATGAGGCTTGTTTTACATAAACTTATGTTACATACAGAATTGGAATTAAATAAAAAATAGGAAATTAATCGTGAAGGAAATCAATTTAAGTTGAAAACGTTATTACAGTCTTCAACTTAATCTTACTTACTTAATATACTTATTTGGTATATTTTCATCTGCGATTTTATTGTTAAACACAGCTGCTGTTAGGGTAATGGAGTCACATTCTTTAGCCTCTCCATTTCGATTTTGACTAATGGAAGTCAGTACAATTAAATTAAAAATTCGACATGCTCACCACGACCTCATCATGGAAAACAAATGTATTTAATCTGGTTAGAAAACTTTTTTAATAAGACTAAAGTAGTTACCGGGATGTTTTATTTCATTGTAAAAGAAAATAACTTAAAATATCACACTTCTTTTTGTTTTTTTTTTATTCTTAAACCGTAATAAAAATAATTGATATACATCTATCTAATAACCTTTTAATAATAAACTGAAGGTACTCCGATTCTTTCAAACAACTTATAATATTTTTTTAAATAAAGAAGCATAAATAGAATTATTCCGAAATTCCGTGGCATAATTTTAGTAATATAGTGAAATAAGTCTGAATGATATCTTTTTATCAATAATAAAAACAAGAAATTAGACTCACTCTTTAGTAATATAAAGAATTATTAGGTTTTATATCGCCCTAGAATCTCCTTACTTTCACTACTGCTGGAATATGTCTGAATCTTTCCCTTTAGTGTTATCAAACAGTTCACACGAATTTGTCAAAAAGAGCGAAACTATTATTTATTTCATTCATATAAATCGGAATCGTATGGTTGTCGAAGCAGATCTATTCTTGGGGTTACGTTATAAAGTTTTAAATTGAAAACTCCAAACTGGCAATTTTTGAGTTGTTTCTTTTTTTGATTAAAGGTGCGATATATTCACCAGTTGTCTGTCACCCATAACACATTAAGTATTAAGTTACTTACTTTGGGGACGGACGACCGTGTGTGTAAGTGTCCCATATATTTATTTATTTAAAATTTTAACGCAAAGTTACTGGACTTGGGTCTGTACCGTAGGTGAATTTATAAAAAAGTAAGATAAATTTTTAAAATTAATATATATTAAAAAATTAATAAAATTAATATATATAAATTAATTATACATATTTTACATATTTTTGTCGTAACACTCATTTCTTACCAGTGTGTCGTAAAAGGCGGATAAGGTAATTTGACCTGTCGTGTGGCATCCGGCTAAATAGAATAGATCACCCGCATTTTTTACCGAGGTGACGTAAAAGGCGGATAAGGTAATTTGACCTGTCGTGTGGCATCCGACTAAATAGAATAGATCACCCGCATTTTTTACCGAGGTGACGTAAAAGGCGGATAAGGTAATTTGTCCTGCCGTGTGGCACCCGGCTGAGTAGAATAGAACATTCTCATTTCTTACCGAGGTGTTGTAAAAGGCGACTAAGTTAAGTTGACCAGTGTGGCATCCGGCTGAGAGGAATAGACCACCCTCTTTCTTACCGAGGTGTCGTAAAATAAGACTATGGTACCTAAAATAAGGTCGTAAAATACCTAGCCAAATCATCTGATATCATGTTTATAACATGTTGTGCCGACCTCACTTAGAGTGGGTAAAGGGCAGGAGAATGATGACCAGAAAATGTAGTTAATATATATTGTTTTTTATTTTTCAGAGGACCCAGCAGTGGAATATGTTTACAATGGCAAAACGTTTAAGCAAGTTAAAGTCGATCGAAATAAGAGATGAACATATCGAAAAAAAAGAAAGATGTTTTTGTAAAGATATAGACATAAGTAATAATAAAAAAGATTTAGACATAAGTTAATTTAAGTTTGATTTGTGTAAAAAAAATCTTGAGAAATGTAATGAAAACGTGGTGGAAATGCAGTTACCTTAAGAAGTGTAATAAAAAACGTAGTCTTAATGCAATAACCTTGATAAATGTAATACAAAAACGTAGTGTAAATGCAATAATCATGAGAAATGTAATACAAAAACGGAGTGTAAATGCCATAATCTTTATAAATGTAATACAATAACGTAGGGTGAATGCAATAATCTTCAGCAATGTTATACAATGACATAGTGTAATTGCAATAAATAATAAATGTCATCCTATTCCTGTAAAATTAACAGGATTTCTATAGCCTATATGTTACCCCGGTGTATAAGGGGTAGTTGTGCCAAATTTTAATCGATATTGGTTTATCCTCACCTGTTCTACCCATAAGTTAGTCGTCATCACTTGGTTCTTCAGATTTATAAATAAATAAATAAATATATGGGACACTTACACACACGGTCGTCCGTCCCCAAAGTATGTAACTTAATACTTGTGTTATGGTAGACAGACAACTGGTAAATATATACTTATATAATTTTTAAATACATACAAAAATACAAATATACACAGAGACTCGAAGACCAACAAATTCATTTATAGAAAATGTTTGTCCTCTGCGGGAATCGAACCCGCGACCCGCGGAGCTGAAGGCAGGGTCTCTACCCACTGCTCCAACGGGCCAGTCGATTTACCTCCATCAATTGAGAAATGTAATATAGGAACGTAATGTAAATGCAATAATTTTTACAAATGTAATACAAAAAGTAGGGTGAATGCAATAATATTAAAAAATGTAATACAAAAACGTAATGTAAATGCAATAATCTTGAGAAATGTAATACAAAAACGCTGTAAAAAAGTATAGTAGTAGATCCTGCCTGCACCTCTTTCTTTGCACATTGTGCCCAATATTATTAGGGGTTGAAATCGTTTAAAGAGAACCATGACCAGCAATGGGGGATTCGTCGAGAAGAGAAGAGAGTCCAGTTAATTTAAATTTGTAAATCATCTATGTAAGTCTAACAAACGTGATATTAGAAAAATAAGGGCAACCTTTGATCAATTTTTTATTTTTAATTTCAGTACATTAAAAATATTTTTATTTTTTTTATTTTTATACTGTATAAATTAAATTCCTCAAACCTCTGTGTCCAGCTGAGCAGATAGATCACCCTCATTTCCTATCGAGTTGTTGTGAAAGGCGACTAAAGATAAGTTGACTTCAGACAGGCGGCCGTAAAATAACTAGGTAAAACATGTAAAGACATGTTGTGCCGACCCTACTTAGAATGGGATATGGGCAGGAAAATAATGACTATGATGGTGAAAATCTATTACAAACAAAAGGTGACCATGTTGGTTACAAAGTAACAACAATAAGCCGTATAACATAAGCCGGTAATTTTTTTGAGATATAAAAACAGATGAAAAAATGAAAATTGAAAAAAAAATTAGTTACGCAGTTGGGGCTCTAACCTAGTTATTCTCACCTCAGTAGACCACCCGTTCCACAAATAAGCTACCATGACTTGAACTTTAACAGCGAAAATTGTCTTTTAAATTCAACTTAAATTTTAGCATTTTCCCGAAAACAGGGATAGAACGATTTTTTAAAAATAATGAATTTTGGTTAAAATCTATATAGCTAACCTAGCTAGATCGATTTTAACAAAAAATTCTAACTAAAATTCATATACGCAAAATTTCGAGATATGTGTCAGATATGTTTCGAATAAGCTGACAGTTTATTAGTAACTTGTGAAACAGGCCCTTAGACTAGGATAACCATAGGCAGGCCTTTAAGTGATACAATAAATAAAGAGGGAAGATGAAACTTGTGTACTTCATCTTACTCTAAGCCCACATAAAAAATATACCAGATAGACCACCCTCATTTTATTTCTCCTAATCGTAATATGGCACATTTTGGGCTGACTTCTCTACTCGGAGTGTAATAAATATATGTATTACTAGCTTTTACTCGCAACTTCGTTCGCATGGTCTGTTGTCGCGTGATAGGATTTTTTAAGGATTCTAAGAAAAAAGACAAAAGAATGTAAAAAGGCTTGTAACAGGATTTCTATCAGCTATATTTTATTCCGGTTTATAAGGAATAATTGTGCCAAATTTCATCAATATTGTTTCAGCGGATTCGCTGTGGAAGAGTAACAAACAAATATCCATACTTAGAAAATTTCGCATTCATAGTATTAGTAGGAAAGGATAGGATTTACAGACATGGAATTATTACTTTATAGCAGCGCCATCTATCGTAGATCTTTTGATCTATGGTAGTTCCTACTTGAAACTACCTCCTGTAGGAGGGTTCGGTTCTTTTATACACGTACCGTCGTATAATATTGATTACGCTTGCGCAATGCACTTTTATCTCCACAGTACAGCATCTCAGTTCGTAAATATTATCGAAAAATAGTCAAAAAGTGTCAAAATGAAGGTGGGATTTCTGTGGTTGTTGCTGAGTTTGATTAAAAATTGCCTGGGTAAGTATTTTACGTCACACTATGCATTTAACGTTGTTCTTTATAGATATTATATGTGATTGTTTAATCTGTAATGATAAATATAATAATTTTATTATCTAAATTAAGTAGATTATATTACAATACTATAGATTCCATTTTATGTTAATAATATGCATTGATTTAAGTTATATTATAAAATTAAAAAAACTCTTAGTGATTTCATAAAATGGATTTAATAAATATCAGCTAATTTTTTGTATATTATTATTTTGTATGGTTACACTTTAATTTGATTTAATTGTATATTTTTACTGTAAATAAATATTAATGTCTGAATGTTATTATTTTTAATATTTAAGTGGCTTTATTTATTTTTCTAAACCATACATAAAATAAATTATTATTAAAATAATAATATTATTTTATTGGAATAAAGTCAACGGAATTTATATTGCATACATTTAAAAACATTTCGATGGTCTTTTTATATAAATCTTTTCACAATAATAAATAGATAATAAAACGAATAAATTAAAAAGCTTCAAATAAAATTGAGATGATAAAGTTTATGATGATCAAAATATGATTTTAAAAATTCCAGGTGTTAAGCTTCTGGAAGCAAATCCTGATGTAAAGCGGCTATATGATGACCTTCTCAGTAACTATAACCGACTGATACGACCAGTGACTAACGTGAGCGACATATTGACAGTCAGACTGGGCTTGAAGCTATCGCAATTGATGGAGGTAAATCTAAAGAACCAAGTGATGACGACCAACTTATGGGTAGAACAGGTGAGGATCAAAATCAAATCAAAATCAAAAACCTTTTATAATAACGTACCAGTAAAGTAGATGACAGTAAAAATAAGGCAAATATACAGAAATGTGACGTTACGAATTGGATCACCATTCAGCTTAAGTTAAGGAGTACCTCAACGCTGGTTTTTCAATGGCCGCCATTGTTACTTAAATCTGAAACTTAATATAAGAAACTAGGCTAACCCAGTCCAGTCTGAGCCAAATTTCTTGAAAAGACATTAATTAAAACTAAGTGTTCAAAAACAAAAGACCCTCGACGTTCTTGTTGTTTATTCTAGGTAAATGTTAAATTCCTTTCAATGTTCATTTCATTTGACGATTTAAAAGTGCTACTGCAAGTCCATTCTAATAAAGATACCATGACTGCTTTTTTACTTGTATTAATTACTTTATAGCTGCCATATTTGCAATATAATGATATTTGTATTTCCTGTGAAAATATTTTTTATTATTATTTTTTATTACTATTTTATTTTTCTCTTCTAGTATTTAACACCCTACGACTAATAAATTGATTAGTCACCGAGGTGTATTTTGAGCAAGAGCGACTTGATCCTTTAAATTCATATATTTGTCTGTTTTTTAGGAGCTTTCATTAAATTTACAAACATTTCCAAGTAAATCTCCAGGTTTTAATTTAAAGATTTATGATTAGTTATATTCGTTAACTTTATGGCACATGTGTGAACTTTATGGTCCATAAATTATTTCAGAAATGGTTCGATTACAAATTACAATGGTCTCCAGAGGATTATGGCGGGGTAGAGATGCTGTATGTGCCATCTGAACATATTTGGCTGCCTGATATCGTCCTGTACAATAATTGGGACGGGAATTACGAAGTAAGTGAGCGAGCAATTTCAAAAAGCTCCCATTTTGCTATTCAATTGGAATAGAAAACGTCATGTCTAACGTTACCTCTGAACTAAGAAACATAAATAGTGATCTTCACATTTCTCAGTTTAGAGGTCAACGACAATTTCACATGGTATGGTTTCATTTAGATAGCACTTTAGAAATTTTGCGCAGTTGGTTTAGTACTTTACGAAACAATGAAGAATGTCATATCAAAAAGAATGATTTTTGAAAGATTGATTAAAAACAAAAGTCAAGCCTTATAATTGCACAGAGCCTATGCTGTCACTGTTTTTCTATATATTGACTTCATTATCGTATATAATTCATTCTAATTATGTTATTTTTGCACGGCTGAATAGCCTGCCACAATGGTCATTGTGAGTTATCCTTGTATAGTGACGAAAGGTAAATCAATAAAAACATTATTGCTAGACTCTTTATTTTAAATTAGTTTGTGACCATACTAAAATACTAAATAACATACATTATTATGTATCTTTAATATCTAACTAATATTTAAATTTAATATAAAACACTATTTTTATTGCCGTAAATTGTCAAGTCAGCGTAGTTTATTCGGGGAACAGGCGGTCTCCAGAAATGAAAATACCAAGGATCGAGCCCCACCTACCCAATTATTTTTTCCTTTTTTTTAAGTATTTCTTTTTTTTTGTAAAAAAATACCAAGCGATACTCGGTACACAGGTACTTCCTATCCTAAGCGTATTATAGGCTTAAATATATATAGACATTTTTAAAATGAAGAAATTAAATTCAAAAGTTTTAAAACCCTAAATGCATTTCTAGGTGACTTTGATGACGAAAGCGACCCTAAAGTATACGGGGGAAGTGAACTGGAAACCGCCTGCCATTTATAAATCTTCGTGTGAAATAAATGTTGAGTATTTCCCTTTCGATGAGCAAACTTGTTTTATGAAATTCGGATCATGGACTTACAACGGGGCCCAGGTAAAATTAATTTATTTAAAAATACGCATAAACACTCTTGATGTATTCTGATATATTCTTTTTATCGTCAATCAAATCAAGTTTCTTGACATATTCTTTTTATCATCTATCAAATCAAGCATTCTTGATTTATGCTTTTTGTTGTTAATCAAATCAAGCATTGTCGACCTATCCTTCGTATCATGTATCAAATTAAACATTCTTGATATATGCTTTTTATAGTCAATCAAATCAAGCATTCTTGATTTTATAGAAACATACATGCTTTTTATTATCTGGTCAATATAAAAACAAGGCAATCAAAATTATTATATTACTTAAGCGAGTCAAATTATTGCCATATCATCTCTTTTATATCAGGTTGATTTAAAACATATGGATCAATTGCAAGGTAGCAGCTTAGTACACGTTGGTATAGATCTCAGCGAGTTTTATCTATCTGTTGAATGGGATATACTTGAAGTACCAGCTACACGAAACGAGGAATACTACCCATGTTGTCAGGAACCGTTTTCTGGTAAATTTAATCTGTAATAGTAATTATTAATAATTAAAAGTCTAACATTTTAATTATTCAGTTAAATATAATAAGGCTCATGAATTAAGAATTGGTGATCAGTATGTCCGAGACTTACATTTAGGGAAGAACCCTTATTTTTACGGATTATGTAATTACGTCTTAAGAAAAGGTTTTATGTATTACTTCGATGAATACTCCGAAATATAATTTAATAAAAAAAAAACCGGAGACACTACACGTCTTTACAAGCTCTTGGTGTTTTCCTTGAATTTTATGGAATAAAAATATTTGGTTGGATGGCATACAAAAGTGTCGATGATATTATTTTGCTATAATCCCTTATGAAAATCGATCTAATACTAAATGTTTACTTCTGTTTTCATACATTCTAAATGCAGAATTTATAAAAATCATCAATGCTACCGCACTATACTTGCACTGCTTACGTTCACTATCACAATCTTAAATATTTGTTTCGCGCTGTAACTGTACAAGATAAAATCCTAAAAGAGTGAAACCATAGAAAGTGAAAATATTTTGTCTACCTTCTGATGATGCTTCCTTTACGGGGTAAAAGATTATTAAGATTGTGGTACTGAATTTGTGCAGTAATAATATTGTGTGGTTGTATTCTGTTATGGTATTTTTTTATTGCGGTTTTCAGCATCAGAATTTTGTCATTACCTTTATGATTACCCAAGGATCTTTGAAAAACAACTCCTTATTGTATACATTAGTTATATGAGATATATTTGTCGCTCTTCTTCATTGTATTTTGTTTCAGATATCACATTTAAGCTGACTATGCGAAGAAAAACTCTATTTTACACGGTGAACCTTATCATACCGTGTGTTGGATTAACATTTCTTACTGTACTCGTCTTTTACTTACCTTCAGATTCTGGTGAAAAGGTAATAAATAAAATAACATTAAAATATGTGTTGTGATTCACTGTTTGCATCTGATTTAGACGAGAATCATCGATTATATTTGGATGTTTATCTCATCGTAATGTGATAGGTTATTTGCTGTTATTTTTTTATTTAAATTTATTATTCTGATTATCAATTGGTGCAGTTTTTATATTTGTTAGATTTGGTGTATAATAGTGAGAAATAAAAGTTGCTGATATTGATTAATGATTATTCATAGTAATATTATTTAATTTTATTATTCCGAGAATGATTATGTTCGAGAATGAATGAAGAATGAGAATATAGTTATGAGTATCTTTTTATCTAATAACGTCTAAGATAGCTAATATTATCATAGCTTTATTTTACATACAGTTCGGAAAACAGCCTTATATGTTACATTTAAGTACAAGTTGTATATTACAGTAAAGAGAAAGCAAACAAAAGTGTATCTATCTATCTCTCTTTTTTAGTGTGATTAGACAAAGATGAAGTATTTATCTTCTCTCTCCTTATTTATTGTGACACTCGAAACCCGCCTATGGCTCCCCTATTGAATATGATAACTCTACGAACAACATGAATCTTTTTAATTTTTCTCGTTCAGATCCTGTGTTAGCTTTTTGTACTTTAATCTCTTCGGTAAGACATCAGAGAGTTTATTTAGTTTTCCAATTTGAAAAAACTTGTAAGATTTTTATATTATCAAATCAGCAGCAACTTTTATTTTAAACTGAACTCTCTCTACTACTTTTTCAAAATTGATTTGCACGTATTCGATGTTTTAGCTGAAACAAAACAATCATTTTCATGTATTCCATCCTTCTATCCGTACATAACCCATCACCTTAATGTCTATTCCATCACCCGCTGTGGTCTTTTTTGATTCATTAGTTAGATGTGTTGGTGTGCTCTTATCATTTATATGATTTCGCTTTTTATTTATTGTTGTCTTTCCACCAGCTACTATAACTCTTCTGTCAACTATAACTGATATATTAATAAATTGATTGTAATTAAAACTTTAAGTTATGTTCTCTACATCATTGTTTAATTAATTATTTCAATTTAACTCATTTGACAAGGTTGATCAGATAATATTGTAATATATAATACTAACTTAGAGTTTGATAAATTAAAATTTAAATTTTAGAGTAAATTAATAATTGTATACTGTTTAAATATAAAAGTCTTTAGTAAGAATAATATTGATTTGATAAATGTTTTCTATTGTTTAAAGTTGCTTATTAATGAATTTTAAAACACTAGTGGAAAGACAATGCATAAAGCAAATTTGTACAATGTCATTCAAAAAGGACTTTTCTCCTTAGATATCGCTCTGCATCTCCATCCTGGTGTCCCTCACTGTGTTCTTCCTTGGTCTGGCCGAGATCATCCCGCCAACATCTTTGGCGATCCCTTTGCTCGGGAAATATCTACTATTCACAATGATTCTCGTCTCGCTGAGCGTTTGGGTCACTGTATGCATTGTAAACGTCCATTTCAGGTAAACTATATCAATTTCTTTCTCTCTCGTAGATTTCGTTAAGCATCTCAATTCTGGTATCACTGACAGTGTTTTTCCTGTTAATGGCTGAAATTATACCGCCTACGTCTCTAGCGATACCCTTGTTAGGGAAGTATTTGCTGTTTACGATGATTTTGGTGTCGCTAAGTGTTTGGATGACGGTATGCGTTCTGAATGTGCATTTTAGGTAAGTGTGTAACGTGTTGTTAGACATTTTACCCTCTATACTCTCTCTGGCAATCTGTCCTTTTATTCTTCTTGTAGATTTAGATTATCTCCGTATATTATAAACATCCTTGGTATGATTATTTATTAACCTTTAAAGCATAACGTAGATTTAAAATGCACATCAGACGTATGTACCTGCACAAATAATAAAGTTTTAAACTATATTTTTACTTAGACACCCTTGAAATGAGACGTTAAAGCTATTATATAAATATTAATTTAGTTAAGATCATTATAATTAAGTGAACAATCGCTAAAATTAATGATAATCGTTGGACTTGTGTTTTTGTCAAAATATTTTAGTTAATTTATTAATTTCAGCATATCGAAGACAGTTAAGGAGAAATTTTTTTTGGCAGATTTTTTTAAATTTAGTGAACAGTCCCGGAGGCTCATAATGCTACTTTTCAGTATGACCTAAAATATTTTATTGTGTATATGAAACTGTTGGAAAGTTTCATATCGTAGTGTCGGTCTTCGCTGAGTAATCCTGCAAAGTATGGACCATTTATCTGGCGTGCGCCAGATTTATCGCGGGCGAGCAAAAAGTGTTTGGTTATACCTGAAATTAATTTAAACGGGTATTCCCGATCAAAATTACTATCTACATCGCTTTCTTCCATTAGATCTATTATCCTACAAGCGATAGGACACTTTACAGTACACTTTAACGTGTAAATCTTAGCCTAACTACAAGGTAATCTTAATATCATAAAGTTTGCAAGTTTCTCCCTTTGCGAGGAAAATAGAGTTTATACTGCGTCCATCATATTATCAGTCTTTTGACAGCTCACGCTCATTAAGTTTTGTATTGCTTACGTACAAATATCATACAAATAATATTTGTACTTTATGGATGGGTACCGCCCACTTAGTGATGTCACACATAATGGTTACTACGATTATGCCACAGATTAAAAATAATCAGTAGAAATCGATGTTACGAGTATTAAAAGACATTTAATAACATTATATAAAGTTTTACTTTCTTCTTAGTTAATACATGAATACAAATAAAACAATCAGGATATTTTAATTTATTTTATTAGCACGAGTCGTCGGAATGATAATCAACACTAGACTCCTCCGATGAGGAGTCTTCAGTAGCAGTTATTATTAGCTCTTGTGTAGATAATATATTATCAAACGCAATATCACGTTCCCAATCAGAGAATATTACTCTTTTAGTTCTTTCCACCACACTTGCCCAGTTCTCGGCCGTTACGTGGGTGCAAGCATTTTTTAGCAATTGCAACATTTTATTCGCTGTGAATGGGGGGCTTGTATTGCATCTCGCAGCATGCCCTTTTACTTGTGCCCATATAAGTTCTATTGCGTTGTACTGGCAGTGGTATGGAGGAATCCGAAGAACAGTATGACCATATTCTGCTGCCATTTCATTGATTACATAGCGTTTTGCTCTCTTTTTGGTTTTTAATATTTTTATTAATTCAACTTTTAACATTGAGTCGTCCACATTTTCTCCATTGTCCCGAAGCCAATTAATTATTTCATGCTTTTTATTAGCCTGTGTTGGCATTTTGTCAATTTGACGGGAGTGGTAGGGCGCATTATCAATAAAAATTATTGATGGTTCTTCCAATGAAATGAGCATTTTTTTGAACCACTCTTCATACACATTTGCATTCATCTCTTCGTGGTAGTCATTTGATTTCTTCGATTTAAATGCCAACAGTGCGTCTTGTACAAATCCTTTTGCTGTACCTGCATGGCAAATGATTAGGCGCTCACCTTTTCCCATTGGTACTGAGGAAGTGGAATCAGCAGTATCATCAGTCCAGAAACGAGATAGTGTGTGGTTAGCGTTGAGCCATGTTTCATCCGTGAAAACAATATTTGCCCAATCTTGTATTTTCTTTGCCTCTCTTAAAAAATCACAACGTGCTATAGCTATATCTGTGCGTTCCATTAATAATTTTCTTTTATTTAACTTTTTATATGAAAAGCCAATTGTGTTCAAAACTTTGACCAAAGAAGATTTTTCACCATGAAATACACCACTTCTTTTCAAAGAAACAATAAGTTTTCTCAAAGTTGGAATTTCTTTTCTCAAGTAGTAATCATATACATGACGACGAATAGCGTCAGCGTCAAAGTCATCAGCAGCTGTCACCTTATGAGCCCGGCGCTTTCTTTTTGGTGTAGATGGTTTGTTTTGCTCCAAGCCGCTCCTGCCGTAGGCATCAGTAGTGATTTTAGTCACAGTTGATAGACTGATCCCCAACGCGGCTGCAACACGGTTTCGGACTTGCGTGATAGGTATAAGAGGTCCGCCATTTTGATTTTCTTGCTCAAAATACTCATGAAGTTTTAACACTAACTGTCTCGATTGTGCTTTCAACACACGTCCTTTCGGCATTTTCACGATCAATTAATATAAGTTTCACAAAAGTTTTTCCGAGGAATAAAGCTACTTAACTCAAGGTGTAACAGATGCGAGAGAACACTCAGCGAACGTAAATGCGTGTGACTATCACGGGCGTTTCGTTGAGAGTGACAGATCACGTCAAAATGGCGGCCGAGCGGAAGGTCTGTTGATGTTGCCAGTTGATGTATAATATATTTTTTATGATTATAATAAATACACACGGATTAACATTTATTTTCAAAAAACTAAGGCAATATTAAATCAAAATGTTGATTTCTATATCTGTTATTAGTTTACGTAGGTTATCATTAATCGAATTACTTAGGTACGTAATTCGATTAATGATAGTAGGTACTATAATCGGAATGGTACCGCATACGAGAATCTTTAGGACATCACTAAATATGTAAATCGTCAATCTGTCAAAAGATGGTTAATATAATGGACAGTGTATAGATTACTGGCATAGCTCAATACGATGACTGTAATATGCTTTTCAGATATCACCTCTTTTTTTCTCTTCTTAGTTAAAGTAAGTGAGTATATAAGTAATTATAAATAGAATGATTTAACGTATATACAAAGAGTTTTAATAAAAATTCCGATCTTGTTTATTGGATCAATCATACGGTCATGTTATGGCGTACCGTTTTCAACATGTCATTCCAAGACGATAACCTGTAGTCTTGTATTTTATCTTTGGGTTATCTTGTACATCATCATAGGTAGGGGGATGTAAGTGTGGCTATAAAGGGTTTTTGTTAAAATCTTGAACCCTTCTCATTTGAATCCAGACAACAGTCATATGTTTGGTAGGATTCTAGGAAGATGCTAAAAGTGGTGAGCTTTACTTACAAAATTTAATTGAGGATAAAAAAAGGAAAACTTTTTTGACTTATTATAAGGTAAAGCATGCAAGGGCCTTATATTTGATTAGTGATCTCTTCCAGATAACCTTTTTAAACGAAATAATCTGTTAGTTTTGCAATTTATTGGCAAAATAGCGACAGTGGGACAAAAAAAAATTCTTAAAGCAAAGTTGTAGTGGTTTTGTGTTGATGAAACAATAAAATAAATTCTTAAGGCTATCTTGAAGTATATTTGTGTAGATAAAACAGTAAGAAAAACATATTTTAGTACGTCCCCTGAGAAACATAACAAATATTGGGATGGTGTTTCTACATCTTTAAAGACTTCATATATATGGCGGGAACTACAGAAGTGTTGGATTCACGTCGTTTGCCGTGGATGCTGTTGGAACCATTTTTTCGTACTTATCTTTAATATTTAAATGAGTTAATCTTGTATGTATATATAAGTATTTTTGGAATCTCGGGAACGGCTCCAACGATTTTCCTGAAATGCGGCATGTAGAAGGTTTTGGGGGTGAAAAATCGATCTATCCCTGTTTTTGGGCATTAAAAAATACTAAAATTTATATTGAATATTACACAATTTTTGCCATAAACTGTCAAGTCAGCGTAGCTTATTTGGGGAACGAGCAGTCTCGAGAAATTTAAAAACCTAGGATCTCCCTCTACCTAATTATTTTTTTCTTTTTCTTTGATTCTTTTTTTTATTTAGTAAAAAATTACCAACCAGATACTGTTATAAATGCAAGAGGCTGTATGTACTTCATTCACGTTTTAACGGAACAACTAATCGATGTGATTTTTAGTATGGACATTCAAAGGAAGAGAGTTACTTGTCGGCTTTTTATGCTTAGACATAACATACACAACAATAAAATCTGAATCTGCGCAAAGTAATTATTTATTTAATTTTGTCGTATAATATAAGAAACTCGTAGAACTATCCATATAAGTTGAAAGCAACTTCTACCTATCTTTACATAGATTGAGAAATAAAGATTGAAATTGAGAGAATGGGGGTGGGGGTATTAATTAGTGTAATTGGATTTTATCCGTGCTAATTATTATTAAATAAATAAAAAAAAAACAAAAAATTAAATAAAAACGACTTTCGTCTACAATTAGGTACCTACAAGTGAACATTTTTTTATACCTGTGTACTGCGGTTATAAATACCCGGAAACTATGATTTCTTATAGAAAATATCGACTGGCTCGTTGGCGCAAATGGTTTAGCTCCGCGGGTCGTGGATTCGATTCCCACCGAGGGTCAATATTTTCTAACAAAAAATTGTTGGTTCATCGAGCCTGGGTGTATATATGTGTTCAAGTATGTATTTAAAATAATATAAGTATATATTTACCAGTTGTCTGTCACCCATAACACAAGTATCAAGTTACTTACTTTGGGGACGGACGGCCGTGTGTATAAGTGTCCCATATGTATTTATTTATTTAATAAACGTCGCCTAAGAAATATATTCGTTTACTAGCCAAAGCTTCACATTTGCAAAGTAAACCATACGATTTCAACATTTTTCTCATGCTCGGATATGATAGTCGATAATATAACACAATTCGGGTAAAGGCACTTTGTCATCGAGCGCGAGCTGCGAAATTGCAAAATAAAATAGATGGTCTGAAATGTATGAACGCGTGCCCCATAAATCGAGCCTCTTTGTAACGTTGCTTCGATAGCGGACAATGGGCGGTGAAATATGGCTGATGCTGCGACTGCAACGGTTTTATTGAATGCCCAATGTGTTATAGTTCTATAATAAACGACTGTTTAGAAATAACTGTGAAAGAATATCTAAATAAAAGACTAAGGGCCTGTTTTACAAGTTACCAATTAAGTGACGATTAGCCTATTCGGCACATATTTGACACATATCACGGAATTTTGCGTTTCTCAGGTTTCTGATAAGCTTTTTAAACTTTCGCGATTCATACTAATTTAAATATAAATAACCGGGTCACATCGCGATAATCACGTTACCTTTGTATAAGGTTCGATGTTTCGGCAGAGTTGCATCCACCGTGGTCACGAACTGTTCACTCACACTCACGTGGTCACTCACTCACAGTTCGTGACCACGGTGGATGCAACTCTGCCGAAACATCGAACGTTATACAAAGGTAACATGATTATCGCGATGTGACCCGGTTGTTTATATTTAAATTCTGATAGGCTTATTCAGCACTTAAAGTCCCTAATAAGTGAACAGGTACATCATGTCGCTGTTATTTTGTTTATATTCTGGATAGCAAATACCTATTTCAAAATGGCCGCGATTTTTTTTTTTTACTAATTTAAAAAAATGTAATGTCTCTTTTTACAGACATTTGCTACTTAGTTTACTTGTCGGTTAACTATCCGACACTTAATCAAATCAAATCAAATAAAAATAATCTTTATTTCAAATAAGCTCTTTTAAGCACTTGAATTTTCAAGGATCAATATGATCAATAAATCTACAACTGGTACGGAATGTTGCTCTTACCTTAATCAGCAGTCATGTATGAAGCTGGAAGAAATGTGATATCCAAAAATTTTTAACATACAAATAATCTTCAATTTTGTAATATGCTGTACGTATAACTCATAACTCTTACACTTAATTTAAACTTTTCTGTAGACTATCAAGTATGGTCAAGTAGGGATAGGGGAATTTTATTGTAGAAGTGAATGCCGAGATCCTCGAATAAGTTGCTTACTCTGCTGAGTCGCGACACAGGAATCACAAGCTTTGCATGACGTCTTGTATGTCTATGATATACATCAAATTTCGTGTTATACTTGTATATATATATTTATGGTAATTATATACTTAAATATATAAAGCATATCGCACGCTAAGTATTAAAATAAGTGAATTCAAAAGTAGTCTTGAGTTAGACACATTGTATTTCTTACTTCAATACTGGATAGTATTGACATCACGCTGCGAACTACATATTGGAAAATATAGTGATATCTTGTTCTTTCAAGTTGTAGGTCTCTTTAACACTCACGACTTTTGTAAGTGCTACACTATTTTTTTTTATTATACAGGAAAAAACCCCTTATGGGTACCGCCGCCCGACGGGGACAGGCGGCGGTTATGTCGGACTCGCACCGACTAAAACGACCTGTGTGCTCCACCACGCTGCCGATGGCAAGGACAGGGTATCATTGTACATTTTGCCCCCATCCCGCCGACAGCTCTGATCCCAGAGAATAAACACCTCCAGGTAGGGGCCCCTCGAAAGAGAAACCCCCCTCCGCTAACCGGTGCATCGGGAGCACCAGATGCACCGACCGCCTCGAGGACCTGTAAGCCAGGTGTCCGATGTACCCCGTTCGGAACACCCGAAGGTCCCCAGTTAGGGCGGCAGACGATGGGCTTGGGCGAGTCACTAACACCTGGACTCACCAGCAGCAGATTGGATCCAGAACAACAGTTCGTGGAACCGCTCCGCCGCCTCCCTCCGCCCCCCTCCGCAGAGCTAAGGAAGGCCATCGCTGCCCACGATCGCTCCCTGCCCACCGTGTTTGCTATGTCACGGTCGACAGGGAGAGATCGCGCCCCAAGTAGGGGCACCAACGCCTTGGTGGGCGTTTCCGCCCCCACCGGGTAATTTTTTATAGAGGTTTTCTTCCTCGCAACCCGAAGGTCCCCGTTCCCATTGCTGGGCTTCCGGGTTTCGCCGACGGTGGCCGTAACCATGTCCAGCCAGACTTAGAGTAAGCCCAACTGGACCCGTCGCTCATAAGGGACTTCACCCCAACCCTCCCGAAGTCCCCGGCCCGTCCAGATTGCCCTCTGCTAATCAGAGGGACAACTGGATTGACCACCCCTCAGTGGTCCGTTTGCCAAGACTAAGCTTGCCCAGGGTGCGCCACGAGGAGGCCGACCACTTTGGCACCCCAAGTGCTACACTATGCTTTATTGAAATTTATGACAACACAACTTTTTTGAAATTTATGACAACACAACTTTTTTGAAATCGGTCACTTTAATACTAAGCGTGCGATAAACTCTAATGTCACTACAGAATAACTAAAAATACCCCGCGAAACTTTTTAAATCACAATTTTATTATTATCATTGTACCATAACTTTCCACAACGTGAACTCAAAAAGGTAACTAGTTAACTTGTGTAATTAGTTTTGGTGAATCGCTTATTGTAATTAGTTAAGTTTACTTCAGAACTATTTGTAATCAAAAGTTCTGTTAATTAATTTACTTCACAATGTACAAGCTTTTATAATATATCAATATTAAAGTCAAACGATAGGATACATACAACTTAATTACAGAATAACAGTTGTTATAAAGTATTTTTACAATTAAAATTAAATGATTATATGTGTATGTGTGTGAGTGTGTGTGTGTATGATGTTAATTATAATAATAACATAATTATAAAAAACACCGCATAATATATATAAAATAACCCACAATAGACCAGATTTAATATATGTAGATAAAATTAACAATAAAACATTCCTAATAGATATTACAGTACCATAAAACTACAACATAGGAGCAAAAGAAATAGAAAAATTAAGTAAATATCATCTATTAAAAACTGAAATTAGTCGTTTATGGAAGACCCAAACAACTATTATTCCAATAGTAATTGGTGCTACTGGAGTAGTAGCTAAAAGTATTTTAAAATATGTAGATTTCCTTGATACAGGCATTAATATTACTATCCTGCAAAACAAGCAGCTATACATACACTTACTAAGTAAAGTGTTAGGAGCTACCGTTTTCGTAAATAGACCACCAGACAAACACGAAAATCACACTCAACGTCCATCAGATACACAAAACATGCAAAATACACATCAAAACTCAACTACTTCACAATTACCAAACATGCTGCAATCAACCAACACAACTGACACACAATACACACAACAGACGAACACTCATCAAAGAAGGAAGCAACGAAGAAGAAAAAACAGAAACACGCGTTATAATATAGAAAGAGCGCCGATTTTGGGTAGATGAATATCTTTTTTCCTGTAGGTAATGGGACGAGATATTTATTAAAACCGACGAGTAAAAAAATAGTATAAATACTGCAAAAGTAAATAGTACGAGTATTTCATTTTCGTCATATAAACATTTTTCAACGACAACCGCTTAATAACTTTTTATCTTTTCAATTAATTTATTTAAATCTTAATTTAATCCTTTCAATAACAATAATTTTTTCATATAAAATTACTTTCATATTAAATTTCAATCTTATAGAATTAATCAGAAAAAATAACGGAAATAAACTTATGCGCCTAACTTCACTTGGAATTTACGCGCTTTTCGATGAAGGAAAACATCGTGAGGAAACCTGCATATCTCTAGAAAATTCTGGAGATATCTGTAACCAACAAATCTGCACTGGAGCAGCGTGGTAGGTCTTAGCTCCAAACCCTCTCTCCTAAAACGGAGAGAAGAGGCCTATTTCCAGCAGTGGGATAGTAACTGGCCGCTACTTACTTACTTAAATTTTATTCCTATCAGGTCACCGTCAACCCACACAATGTCGCCGTGGATGAAGAAGCTGTTCCTTCAGCTGATGCCAAAGCTCCTCATGATGAGGAGGACCAAATACTCGCTGCCTGATTACGATGACACTTTCGTATCCAACGGATACACTAATGAGCTGGAGATGAGGTAACACTTTCTTCTTTCAGAAAACTAACCTTATTGAAGTTAAGGACTCGCTGCCCGCAGTGCTAAAAAACGTCTGTACGCTAGAAACAGGCACGTGCGTTGCGTCACTTATCGATAACTGCCTAATAGTATAAATAAATATAAATAAATAAATATTATTATTATTGAGTCTTTGATACTACTATAGATTAATTCTTTGATATTGATTAGTATTCCTATAAAATCCATTTGTCCATTTCTAAACATTTATTCCTTAAATTGACGCTTACATCTCTTCAGATGTTCGCCTGTTAAAGTGTAAATAAATAAAGATAACGCGACAAACTTTTTACGACAATTTTTCTACTGTTGTAAAGAATTCACAAATGCCTTTTATTCCCTTTTACTCGCTCCTTACTTTATCGCGTCGTTTATTGGACGTTAAATGTGAAATATTTTACGATTCAAGCCGTTGTTTACACCGCAGGCAATGGTTTCTACATTAATGATAATTTTAGTCAATTTTCTAAAACGTTATTGCCAGTAAAGTTTTAGGCGCACCAAAATAGAATAACGTAATAATATTTTCTAATTCTAGTACTTTAGATACTGAAATAGTTTTATTTACAGAACTAAGTTTATTATCCTATATTCATTAATATTTAGTTTATTTTAGAGAAAGAGTCTAAAAATTTTGATAAAGAAATTATCTAAATTCTAGTTTTTAGACAGTTTTAAACAAACTATTAATTTTTAATTTTAATTAAATTTAAGTTTTAATTAAAGAATGTAGTCCTTATATTTCAAAT
The DNA here is from genome assembly GCA_029227775.1 of Morpho helenor. Taxonomy (NCBI): domain Eukaryota; kingdom Metazoa; phylum Arthropoda; class Insecta; order Lepidoptera; family Nymphalidae; genus Morpho; species Morpho helenor. The sequence continues at coordinate 12,451,086 of JARGCU010000006.1, forward strand.
AATTACCCATTTTTTAATACCCCAATATTTATTTATACAATAACCTGATTAATTAATACTAGAAAATATAAAAATGATATATTAATTAATAACTTGACTTTTGTATACTTTTTTTTACCAATAGTGTTTTTTCCAACATTTTTTATGGTACATAAATAAATAAATAAATAAATAATAATGTCTTATGAAATAAATAAATAAATAATAATAATTCTGTCTATATTTGTTCTCGATTGCACGTTTGTTATTTATTATTTTATTATCAAGATTAGAACGATAAATGCTTAAAATAAAATAAATCATTATAAATTAACGGTAAAATAAAATCCGTCAGTTTATAAATACAGTTTAATAAAAATAATTAAATACAGTCTTTTAATTTTTAATTCCCAGTTGTCAAGTCAAAAGGGCTCTTCAGAGTTTTATTTCCAAAGAATTATTACCGCATAAATAAATGTGGATGAGCGTTTCACATTTTTTATATTTCGGTGTTTGTAGACCGGGAATTTTTTTTTAGCCCTTTTCCGCGGTTTTATAATCTCTTACCTTACCGCGCCGTTTGTAGGGCGCGTAATGTAAAACATTTTACGATTCAAACCATTGTTTCGTTTGCAGGTAACGGTTCGAGTATTAGCGATAATTCGGTAATGATTCTCAAGTCTTATTTGGCGATAAAACTTTGGACATACCGGTTGAAGATATGCGGTCGGTACTCTTGTTTTTTAACTACAAAAATACTACAACAAACTCCGCGACAACATGTCTCTAACTCTTATGGTTAACTCTCAATATTACGAAATACTAAGACACACTGATTTCCACGCGGGTAAAACTAAAGGAACAGCTAGTCTACACTAATATATAAAGCTGAAGAGTTTGTTTGTTTGAATGTTTGAACGCACTAATCTCAGGAACTGCAAGACCGATTTAAAAAATCTTTCAGTGTGTGATAGTCCATTTATCGAGGAAGGCTATACAACAACACTCTAAGATGAATAGTAGAGGGTAATAAAAAATATTACGTAAACGGCATAATTTAAAGCTTTCCTTGCGTGCACTAAGTAAACGGTGAAAGTTATTAAAAATCATGTACAACAAAATTGTTCCCCTCTAAGTTCTAAATAAAAGTCCGTGACAGCATATGTCTAGCTTTTAAGGTTAACCCACTTAAACGTTTAAACTTTTCCTGCGGGCGGAGCCGCAGGGTGATTTCTAGTGTAAAATATTTTTAAACCATTGCTTCGGTTGCAGGTAACGGTTCGAGTATTAGTGTATAATTCGGTAATGATTCTCAAGACTTATTTGGTGATAAAACTTTGGACATACTGGTTGATGATTGAAAGATATCCTTCCAGTATGTCCAAAGTTTTATCGATATTTTTATTAACAAATCTTGTCTTTCATTCTTTTACTGAATTGCCCTTGGACTAATTTTATGTACGGATTGTCAACCGTCCTATTTTCAGCAAATAGCTGGATTCTTTGGTGATACGTAGAAACGTATCATCCCTGTGCGGTTTATACCGATTTTTCAAAAGACGAATCGTTCCAATCGTTCTACCTGATCTTCAAAAGATTCAATCGTTCCAAAAAACTACACGACCTGATTCCTACTGCTAAATTTCATAATCGCACTATACGTCGCAGGTTAAAATATCGTCTTCACCACCTGGATGCGTTACAAGGCGCTTCTTAAATAACTTTCCTCTCATAAAATATTATAAATTATATTTAGAATTATATATAAACTCAGTGTATCCACAGCTTAACCTCATAGAAATGTATTTTGCGTTTTGTCGCATTTATCAAACGTCGCACGTGACGCTCCCAAAGCTTATAACCGTAATGTTGGAATAATATGCTAAGTAAGTTTGTCAATCGTTAATAATAACTTTGACATTCCGTGTAATTTATAGAAAATAAACAAAAACGTGTTGATATTATACAATGAAAATATCAGTATTGGAAAGAACCTAATGGTATTTCTGTAGTTGTTTAGTAGTGGAAAATAGGTTTTTTTAAAATTAATATATGGGACACTTACACACTTAGTCGTCCGTCTCCAAAGTAATTACTAAGTAGTTTTAATACTTGTGATATGGGTTCCAGACAACTGGTAAATATACTGGTAAATATGGTATATAATTTTAAATACACATATACACCTAGACTTGAAAACTAAAATGTGTTAATTTTTTTTGTAAATACTGTGCACAAAATATGGCAAATCATTAATATAACCTAAAAACAGACAGGACCTAAAATTGAACCTTGAGGCACACCCATAACTACTGATCCGGATGACTTGACGTCATTTAAACATACTCTTTGTGATCTATTGTTAAGAAAAGATGTATTAAAAGTATTACACATTATATTATTGTAATAAGACTATTAGACATTATATGTATATGTATTACGATGTTATTTAAATTGACTGAACGTTATCTTTGATATTTGCGTCGCTTTGTTACGCAGCTGAATAGGCATAATTTTAATAATCAGGACGATTATTTGCTTCGAAATATTTTTTAATTTGTCTGAAAATCTCATTTGTTCAGCAGAGATAGCCTGACCGACGCATATGACAGCAGCAAAGGCGAAGATGGTGACTATCGGAAATCTCCAGCGCCTGAGGATGATATGCTTGGAGCAGGCATTCATCAGAGACCTTCAGGTAAATACATATTGAAATCCTTAAAATAAGTTGATGAAGATTTAAACTTATTCAAGCTTTAGAACTTCAATACTGGTACATCTATTCAAGATATTTCAATACTAGATCTTGTGCCTCTTGGATGTACTTTTTTGAGGTCATTAGTCCACCTAATAGTCCAACGATGAATAACTTAGATATACTTAAACCATAGAAAAACTGAGCGTTGGTAGAGCGTTACCAAAGGCCCGTTTTTATCGTCGCCATTCTAACTCCTAAGGACTCCACTATATATAGTTGCGAGGTCGTTATTCTAACTTTTAAGGATTCCACTACATAAAGAAGCAGTTGGCAGGATACTTAGTTGGAATAATAACGCCCTTATTTCTTCATTTTTTGAACTTTGTAACCTTGTTTAGTATTAAAATCGTTTTTGAAGCCGTTTAAGCCGACACAGAGTTTTTTTATTGGTAAATAGGTCTTTCTAAGTGGTCTCAACATCATTCTATCCTATACCATTTGAATCCAAGGCTGCTCGCAACCTTTTTGAAGTTTTTAGTTCACCTAGTAGGGACCAATGCTGTATTTTTCTTAGCTCAGTAAGTAGTAAGTAGCAATTGGAAGGTATATAGTTTAAAGGACGATAATGTATTTAAATACTTTTAAAACAAAAGTAATAATAAAATTATTTTGCCATAATCCCTGATATCCCGAATAGAAAAAATATACAATGCTAAATGTAGAGTGGACTATCCGTTTTCATATCTGATACATGCAACACTAACCTCCACCACAGTTTACAAGCATTACACAGGTTCACTATCAAAAGTCAACAATCATTTTACGCCGCAACTAAAGCCTCATCAGGAGATAGACTCCACGACAAACTCACAAAGCGACTCATAACCCAATTGCATAAGCAAAGGCACAGTTATATACTAATTGGTTCAATCCCCATTATTTATTTTACCTACAAACGCGTGTAAGAAGCTTGAACTAGAAACATTTATCTGATCGTTAATAAGGGTGCTATTAATATATTTAACGATCTCAAGTTGTTATAAAATGTTAAGTCAGCGGCTTTTGTCACAGGTGCGCAGAATTTCGAAACAGTCCTAATTCCGAAAATAGTCTTTGGGTACTATATTTGATTTAATTGTCAACAGTGACAGAATCAGAGAACATGTTGCCGCGACATCTATCGCCCGAAGTGGCAGCTGCTTTGCAAAGTGTAAGATTCATCGCGCAGCACATTAAAGATGCTGATAAGGATAACGAGGTAAGTGATAATCAAAAACAATACGAATTAAGAAATAAATAAAGGACTGGCCAGTTGGCGCGGAATCCCTACCTTCAGCTCTGTGGGTCGCGGGTTCGATTTCCATAATCTCTAATCGTGGATTATGTAAAAATAATATAATACTTTTGTGAAGCTGTGTGGTATCCGGCTGAGTAGAATAGACCGCCCTCTTTCTTACCGAGGTATCGTAAAAGGCGACTAAGATAAGATTGAGTCAAAATATACAACCCTCTTTCTTACCGAGGTGTCAGGCAGGTGACCGGTCGTAAAATACGTAGCCAAATCATATGAAAACATGTTTATAGCATGTGCGGACCCCACTTAGATTAGGATAAGGGCAGGAGGATGATGAATATAATAACTTTTGTGGAAAATTAAGCCATTATTGAAGTCGATTTCGCATGAAGCGACTAAATTGAGGAGGAGAAACGTATTTTATGCGAATATTATGATGTTAACTAAACTACGCACATATTGGGACTTATTTTATAGGCCATTATATATGGGTTATAAGAAAGTTAAAGACAAGGTATTATTAGTTACGATGGATAATATTACTTACGACTTTATCGTTTTATTGGAGTCTTATTTTATAGCTACATAAGCCAATTGCGATGGGATATTTACGGTTGCATGTCTCGCAAATGAAAGTGGGTATGAAACCATATTTTTTAATATATATGTTCACATTTCTTTACTTTTAATGTTATGGCAGTATTCCCTGAAAGGTGTGACGAAAGTGTTTTTTGTTTATATGATAATATGCTGTATACGCCGTGTGGTAATGGCTGAATAGAATAGTACCACCCTCAATTCTTACCGAGGTGTCGTAAAAGGCGACTAAGGTAAGTCAACCCGCCGTGTGGTATCCGGCTGAGTAGAATAGACCAACCTCATTTCTTACCGAGGTGTCGTAAAAGGCGACTAAGGTAAGTCAACCCGCCGTGTGGTATCCGGCTGAATAGAATAGTACCACCCTCAATTCTTACCGAGGTGTCGTAAAAGGCGACTAAGGTAAGTCAACTCGCCGTGTGGTATCCGGCTGTGTAGAATTGACCAACCTCATTTCTTACCGAGGTGTCGTAAAAGGCGACTAAGGTAAGTTGACCCACCGTGTGGTATCCGGTTTAGTAAAATAGACCACCCTCTTTCTCCCCACTTAGAGTGGGATAAGGGCAGGAGGATAATGATGATAATATGCTGTATGCGCAATATACATGTATAATAGACAAAGTAGAAATCGATATAAGCTTGCGGTGCCTGCTTTACGTAGATCGTTTGTGGGTTTCGGTATAAAATTATATAGTTAACTTCTACAATCAATTTCAACTTTGCCATTATAGCAGTTTGAAAAAACTATAAAAAGGAATATAAAACTATTAAATTAGGCGTTACTTTGCGCAGATCTATAATACAAAATTAATAATAAAATTATTCTGCTCAAATCTAGTAGTCTAGTATGTAAAATTTGACTATCAGTTTTCATACTCGATACATGCAGGATTCATAAAAGTTAAAAACACAAGCACTACATAAGTTCAATATCACAAACTCAACAATCGTTTCGCCCCACAACTTAAGCATCATAAGGAGATAGAATCCACGACAAAGTCCTCTATCTAGCATTCCAAAGCAAAACAATATTTTGCAAAATAATTAGCAAAAATAATTCCATTATTACTTTGTATTATAGATCTCCGCAAAGTAACTTCTAATTCTATAAATATGTTGCAAATGTTTTGATTAAAATATTTCTTTACTAGTGTTCACCCTCAACTTTGTTATCGTCGACTGTAGTTTTGGAATAAACCAGTAGCTTCTGTCATTCTCTAACCTTGCAAATATCTGCATCGGTTGATAATAGATTGCATCCTATTTCTGTAGAATTAACAGGATTTCTATAGCCTATATGTTACCCCGGTGTATAAGGAATAATTATGCTACATTTCATCGATGTTGGTTCAGCGGATTGCCCGCGAAAGAGTAACAAACAAGAATTTAAATATTTCAAATATTTGTAAATAGTTTTAATTTCCGCGTGTGTGTTTACAACTTTTTTTAATTAGCTGGCATTAATGGTGGAATAGAAAGTTTAGTCCAATAAAACTTCTTGCCCTATTTACGAGCGCACGAGCCCCGTCCTTTCTTCCCGTGATAACTTTAAATTGCCTCCAAATCTTCTCATATAAATACGGCCCTAAAGCTCGTTGGGATTCGCGAGCTTTATATTACGCGTGCTGAATTAAAATTGGCCTACTTAATTCAGTCTCGTTCCGAAATAGTCTATTAGAGAACTCTGCTTGGTATTGTTGTGTTAATGTACTGGTTATAGCTCACTTTACTAGCTAATACTTAAGCTAATACTTACTCCGTGTAGTATCCGGCTGAATAGAATAGTACCACCCTCATTTCTTACCGAGGTGTCGTAAAAAGCGACTAAGGTAAGTCGACCCGCCGTGTGGTATCCGGCTGAGTAGAATAGACCACCCTCATTTCTTACCGAGGTGTCGTAAAAGGCAACTAAGGTAAGTTGACCCACGGTGTGTTATCCGGTTGAGTAAAATAGACCACTCTCTTTCTTACCGAGGTGTCGTAAAAGACAACTAAGGTAAGTTGACCCACCGTGTGTTATCCGGTTGAGTAAAATAGACCACTCTCTTTCTTACCGAGGTCTCGTAAAAGGCAACTAAGGTAAGTTGAACCACCGTGAGTTATCCGGTTGAGTAAAATAGACCACCCTCTTTCTTACGTGTCTGTAAAATAAGACTAAGGTATGTTGACGTCAGGCAGGCGGCGGGTCGTAAAATACGTAGCCAAATCATGTGACAACGTGTTTATAACATGTTGTGCCGACCCCACTTAGAGTGCGATAAGGGCAAGAGAATGTATGTATAAATTAGGCAGTACTAATCCCTGTGTTGATTAAATATATCAAAGGGCATAAGTCGACTTATCAACATAATCACCTAGTACGAATATAAAAGCGAGGATTGTAATAGGTGAATGAGTTTTTGTAAATTTTTGTATTAAACGTTGGCTGCTTATTTGCGATAACATTTTTGCTAACTTATAATACACTTGGCATTGTTCAAGTTGTAAAACATAATATTTATTGCACTCAACACAAACTGTACAGGGTTTCGTGTTGGTACACGATATAATGGAAAAATTTTCATTGTTCAACACAATGTACGGTGGCGTGCACATTTGCTAAAATCGTAAAAATGTAGAGCAAATATAAACTATAATGTTTAAGAAACTTTAAGGAAAAACTTAGTTTAGTTAGTGAGTTGTTTTTAAGTTACTGCAGATTGTTTGGTCCATTGTTGTAAGTGTCAGTGACTCTTATATCAGCTCCACGGGTCACGGGTTCGAGTCCTAGCGAAGTTCAACTTGCTTTTATTGAAATATATCATAGGTATATATATATATATAGTTATATATATAACAACTTAATTAATCGAGTCCATTTTCCAAAACGATTTTGTTAAATAGGGTAAAAAAGATATCATAAAGTAGATGCTATGAGCTATGATAGCCCAGTTGTAACACCGTGCGCCTTTTTCGAGGAGGTCACGGGTTCAAACCCGGGCAGACATCAATGAGTTTTCTGTTAAAACTTGTGTCTAATTGATAATTGCAATTGATCACACGCTTTTCCGTGAAGAAAAACATTGTGAGGAAACCTGCATATCTCTAGAGAATTCTGGAGATATGTGTAATCTACCAATCCGCATTGGAGCAGCGTGGTAGGTCTAAGCTCCAAACCTTCTCTCGAAAAACGGAGAGAAGAGGCCTATTCTCAGCAGTGGGATAGCAACAGGCTGCTACTTACTTACTTATATAGCTATAATAAGTTAATTAATCGAGTCCATTTTCCAAAACGATTATGTTAAATAGGGTAAAAAAGATATCATAAATTAGACATGCTGTGATAGCCCAGTGGTAACACCGCGCGAGTCTTCCGAGAAGGTCACGGGTTCAAACTCGGCCAGACATCAATGAGTTTTCTGTTAAAACTTGTGTCTAATTGATAATTGCAATTGATCACACGCTTTTCCGTGAAGAAAAACATCGTGAGGAAACCTGAATATCTCTAGAGAATTCTGGAGATATATGTTACCTACTAATCCGCATTGGAGCAGCGTGGTAGGTCTTAGCTCCAATCCTCCTCTTCAAAAACGGAGAGAAGAGGCCTATTCCCAGTGAATATATCAGTGAAAGGTAACATGCCGCTACTTTACTTACTTTTAAACATGTTATCGAAACAATATTATTTGCGAATTTTTTTTATTGTAAAATTTTGGGTTTTCCGAAATCAGATAATTTTTTATTCAGCTATAAATAAACAATGAACATTGGTGTTAGCTCAAGATTTCGTATAAAATGTTTCATTGCAGAGTACATAATATAAATTTTAATGTTAAGAAAACCCGGTTGAGATTTGGTTCAAATGTATGAACTAAAATATTTAAGGAAAACATTTGGAATTTAGAAGGAAAGTTGGACTTTGTTTCTTAGATTTTATTTCGGTCTTACATTTTACTTTGTCTCGGTTAATACTGAAAGTGTATAGTAATTATTTCTAATACATATTTTTAAACATATGTGTAATTTAAATTCCGTACCAGCGGGGAAATATATTGATAAGTCGACTTAAGTACTTGTATACGTTTAATCAATAGGCACTACGATTGCTTAATTTATGTGAATAATTAATATGAATTAATTAATATAATTAAAAATATAAGTCAATAAGTCTTTTATATCGCACATAAAAACTTGTTAATAAAATAAAAAATAAATAACTATACTAAACGTAAACTTATTTAAAGCTGCTCTGAAAGATGTGCGTTCAGGACAGGTTATTCACGGTACGGAGTTAATAATCGAAAAAAAGATTATTAATAATCAGTTGTATCGATACGAATTAATAAATTTTTGACAAATTGATTTATATTGAGTTTAAGAAAAATCGATTATTTAATAACCGATTTTTTTGTACTATGTTCACATTCTTAATTTTTTTTTTGTACTCTGTTGACATCCCTAATTTTAATTTTAAGCTGATATTCTAACGTTTAAGTGTATGAAAGATTCGTCTAAAACAACGAAGGAATCTATATAAGCTCATAAGCCGAATATTATGTAAATATTAACTCATTCAGCGCGACGTTGCCGAGTTTAATAAAACATTCATTCGTTCATTACGGCTCACTGAGCCCCGGGGATAATTCGCTCACTCGCAGAGTGCGCAGATTCGTTATAAACTCTGCAAATACGCCGTTGTAATTCTGCAATATTATTCATGTATCAAATACAAGTAAATGTTTAATGATTGTGAATAATTTATAGAATTAGGCGTTACGTAGAGGTCCATAATCAACACTAATGATAGCATTGTTTTTGAATTATATTTTTTTATTTGTTAAGTCCTCTCCCCCACATTTCTTACCGAAGTGTCATAAAAGGCAACTAAGGTAAGTCGACTTGCCGTGTGGTATCCGGCTGAGCAGAATAGACTAACCTTATTTCTTACCGAGATGAATTTTACGAGATATCTTAAAATACCGCTTAGGTAAGTTGACCCGCCGTGTGGTATCCAGCTGAGTAGAATAGACCACCCTCATTTTTTACCGAGATGTCGTAAAAGGCGATTAAGGTAAATTGACCTGTCGTGTGGTATCCGGCTGAGTAGAATAGACCACCCTCATTTCTTACAGAGGTGTCGAAAAAGGCGACTAAGGTAAGTTGACCCGCTGTGTGGTATCCGACTGAGTAGAATAGACCACCCTCACTTACCTTAGTCGTATTTTACGACACCTCGGTAAGATATGAGGGTGGTCTATTCTACTCAGCAGCCACACAATTTATTGTCCATCAGCATTATACTGACGATTTAATTTGCCTCATATTTGCCTATTATTTATCTTTGCATAACTTTTTTCCATAAGTACTTAACTTCGATATTACCGCCTTCATATCTCAAGTTATTGCGCACGAGTAATACATCCTACATTTCAGATTAAACTCCATGTTTATTAGTATCAACTTACCATAATCTTGAGACTAATGCTTCGTCATGGCTCAGAATGTATCAAACGGCGTAAAACCTTTAAGCCCTACGACGGAGCATTAATTGTTGCGGACTTAATACAATATTAACAATGATTTAGAAGCTTCAGCAAGCGACATAATATTTTAACACTATCCTCTAATACCTCTTGAATATTTAATGTGGAAATTCCGCTTTAGATCGTCTTGTTGCGCTTTTCGGTTCACGATACGTGTACGACACGACACGAATCACAAGAGTTGTTTTGTTAAGTTTCTAAGGAAATTTAGCAATTTTTATCTCCAATCGCATTATAACCGTATATTAAAATTAAGGAAATCAATCATAGGTAAATAAAGAAGAGAATGGGAATATGATTCAAATGGATTTTATTGGCTAAACTCTTAGTTTACTTAAACTTTATTAGCTAAATTTTAGTTTTTAATTACCTTCTTGCTTGCTTGACTGAATGTTATACGTTATTATTATTCATCTACTATTCTAAAAGCATGGAGGAACTATTCGTCCAGAGGTGGTAGTATGAAAGAAAACTTTCCCGGGAAAGCAGCAGAGATCTTAAATTCACGCATTTTTGTTACTTGTGTAATCCTCAATAGTAATTAATTATATGTAACGTACGTAGTTGTAACGGCAAAGCTAAAATTGATTGAGCAATTTTATGATGGAGTCGTATATCGGTACCGGGCCCGCTAGTCACCTGATCGTGGCTAAATACGGATGTCACCCGGGAGAGTAAGACCGATATCCACAAATAGCTTACGTAAAAGTAAAATAACCTGTTACTATCTCACTGCTGTCTGATATACCCATTTTAGGAGAGAAAGGTGTTCCAACACCCACCACGCTTCTCCAATACGAATTGGTAGGTTACAATTATCCACAGAATTGTCTTGAGATATGTAGCTTTCCATACAACGATTTCCTTAACCAAAAAGCCTGTAATGTATTGCAATTATCAATAAGACACATAATTTTGTTGGTGCTTGTCTGGTGGTTGGAAATGCGATTTTCTCGAGTGAATCCAACGGTCTCACCTCTCTCTATCACAGCTTTAATGATTTTTTTTGTTTCTAAGAGTGATGACGTCCGGGATTACCCGCGTATCTACGGTCTTCCCACCAACCTTCTCCAATGCGAATTGCTATTTCACACATATCCACAGAATTGTCTAGAGCTATAGCTTGCCATACGACGATTTCTTTAACCAAAAAGCCTGTAATATATTGCAATTATCAATTAGACATATAATTTTATTGGTGTTTGTCTGGTGGTTGGAACCGCGATTCTCTCGAGAGTCAAACGGTGTCACCTCTTTCTATCAGTTATAATGAATCGTTTTTTTGTTTCTAAGATTGATGACGTCTGGGGCCGCGTTAGACCCGCGTATCTCCTTCGAGAGTAGAACGGTCTCGCTGCAGTTCTATCCATCTATAATGAATTATTTACTTTATTTGTATGAATAAAGACTTTGTCGTGTCGTGTAGTCTAAATTATACCACGTTACGTGTTTTAATTAAGACCCTGTACGTGCCTCGTAGTATGTGGATGCGAGGCATGTAGGGGGAAAACAGTGATTTTCCACGCAACTTGTTGTAGTACAAGTTATAAATCTAACGCCGCCAAGTCACGGAGCGCGGTTTCTGTATTTTTAGCTTGAAGATACAAATGTGTAGTATATTTTAATGTATCATTTTATACTGGCTCTCATCAGTATGTTTATTAACACTTTCATAAGCTCCTTTGATTTTTTGAACATTTTAACAAGGTCTCCGTTTTGAATCTTGATTCTTCATAGATACAGCGATCTCAAGAAAGAATAGCATCAAGAAAATCTTTGTCGATGCTTTTAGAATATCTTCTCTATACCATAGTATTTTAACACTTAGAGATGCTTTATAGAATTAGTTACGTTACTTTGCGGAGGTCCATAATACAAAACTAATGCGAATATTATTTTGATATAATCTGCCATAAATGATATCTGATACATGCAGAATTTGTTAAATCTCATGCACAACCCGCCACTGATAACACAACAATACACAAGCACTTCACACATTCACCACCACAATCTCAACAATTATTTCACCCCGTAACCGAAGTATCGTCAGGAGATACCACGACAAATTCGAAAAATTCCGTTCTCGTACCTGATACATGCAGAATTCGATAAGCGATTTGCGATTGCGAAGATGCTTTTGTAACCAATATACGACTGGTGTAGATAAAGGTAAATCAGTACACACGCAATAAATTTTGGCATTGTATTTGAAAATATGAGAAACTAGTTTAACCCGCGACTTCGCATTAAGATACACGTTAATTACATAAACACTAACAAATATTTTTCAAGTTGCCTAAGAATTTTTATAACCTAGCTAGCTTTCACAGCTAATCTAATTAAGCAATATTTTTGGAATTTGATGCAACTGAATATTAAATACTGGATTAATAATATCCCCTTCATCCTTTCATCATTCTCCTGCCCTTAACCCGCTTAGGGTTCGGCACGACATGTTATAAACATGTTGTCACATGATTTGGCTGCGTATTATACGACCGGCCGCCTATCTGACGTCATCTCACCTTAGTCGTATTTTACGATACCTCAGTAAGAAAGATAAGGTATATTCTACTCAACCGGATATTAAACTGCGGGTCGACTAACCTTAGTCGCCTTTTACGACACCTCGGTAAGAAATCAGGGTGGTCTATTGTACCCAGCCGGATACCACATGGCGGGTCGACTTACCATAGTCGCCTCTAACGACACCTCGGTAAGAAATGGGGATGGTCTATTCTACTCACCCGGATACCACACGGCGGGTCGACTTACCTTATTTGTCTCTAACCACACCTCTGTAAGAAATCAGGGTGGTCTAATGTACTCAGTCGGATACCACACGGAATATAGGGGATATTCCGTGTCCTTTGAAAAAAGGAAAAACATATACACAAATGAAGGTATTCAAAAAATTAAGCGGAGTATAATAAGTGGATGTAGTCGCAGGAATAGCTAGTGTTTAATAAAATATTAACTGGACGTACGGCATCCAAAACGACGTGCAAACATAACCTAAAAAAAGTTAGGCCAACAATGTAAATAACAAATGAATGCAAACAACAGATGGGATGCGTTAAAAAATGACCCGACCATATCCGAAGCGTGCCACTGGGTTACTAGGCTGGAGATATGGAAACACGCCTCATTTGCGGCTGCTATTTCAGATTTTAAAAAGGTACTAGTCTTTTAGAATAACGGTCTCCAGCTATTCGTTGCTAAACGTAAACTTAAAGTTATGGTAAATCAAAATCTTTAATATTTAAATGAGTTAATCTAGTATATACAATACTAGGAGTCCCGCCCCAGCTTCGCACGGGTATAAAGCATATAGCCTATGTCACTCAGTGATAATCACAGTATTTCTCTACTCCATATTGAATCTTATTATACATATAAACCTTCCTCTTCAATCACTCTATATATTTAAAAAAAACCGCATCAAAATCTGTTGCGTAGTTTTAAAGATTTAAGCAAACGTAGATATAAGAACAGACAGAGAAAGCGACTTTGTTTTATACTATGTAGTAACTTTTATAGCTACTACTATTTTGATAATTGTCAAATTTTTACCATACTTACCCAAAGACTAAATTACGTTTAGCTATAATTTATGTTTTGTTTTCCATGTCATAGTCGTTCTTGTAATACCACGATTTATAGTGACTCGACGGGATAAAATAAATGCGGTCGAACGGGATAAAACGTATCCTATGTCCGTTTCCTGGTTCTAAGCAACCTCTACACCAATTTTTGGCCGAATTGGTTCATCCGTTCTTGAGTTATAAATAGTGTAACTAAGACCAACTTTCTTTTATATATATAGATTATATTGTATGTTATTATATGTATAGATATTTTCAGAATCTCGGAAACGGAAAGATTTTATTTCATTTCAGAGAAAAAATCATTTTATCCCTAATAATCCTAATAATATAAATAGAGTACAAAGGTTATTTGGCTATATAGGCCTAATTTGGCTGTCATTTGTAAAGTTCTTATAGCTCAGTTAGGAACGGACGGACTAAAAAAGCTAAAATACTCGGGACTAACCAAGCCTTACTCGGTAATTTTTTGAAAGATATAAAATAAATACCCATAAAAAAAGAAATAAAGCGGCGGTAATATATGGGACTCGAAACCGGAACTTCGAAATTTTTTAGCCCACCCGTTACCATTAAGCTATTACAGCATTACGTTTGACAGGCAAAAATATAATTTCCAGCCAATTCTATATTTTAGCATTTATTTCAATGCCCGAAAACAGGGATAAAACGACTTTTTTTTAAAAATAAAACCTAGCTAGATCTATTTTGGACTGGCCCGTTGGCGCAGTGGGTAGTGATCCTGCTATCAGTGCCGCGAGTCGCGGGTTCGATTCCCGCCGAGGGTCAAAATTTTCTATAAAAGAATTTGTTGGCTCTTCGAGCCTGGGTGTTTATTTGTATTTAAGTAAGTATTTCAAAATATATAAGTATATATTCACCAGTTGTCTCTCACCCATAACACAAGCATTAAAATTACTTACTTTGGGGACGGGCGACCGTGTATGTCCCATATATTTATATATTTATTTATTTTCCCCCCGAATCCTTATACATGAAGCATTTCATGAAAATCGTTGGAGCCGTTTCCGAGATTCGGAAAATATACATACATAACTAATTAAAATATTTAAGATAGGAAATTTAAGAGTCATTACTAAACTTATATTTCATTCGCGAGTTGTAAAACATTTCAGAAATATCTTAGTTTTAGTTATCGCGACATACGTAAATCCCCGAAGCGTTATGACACATGTCACATTCGAACAAGTCAATCTCGCAAACATCTGGGCGTAGCTTTAGTTTTCCTTGTCGCCACTCCGATTTATTTACCTTCCGATCTCGAAATGTTCGCTCTTATTTTATATTTCACGTAAGCATAACAGCCCACATTTTTAAACGCGGAAATGTGTGCGAAAAATGTGACGGTGTTTTTAGAATGTCATTTTCGGTAAAATGTGTCGGTAAATAAACGCCTGACTTCTTACCTATTTATATTATAAAACAAAGTCCCCAAAAGCTGTCTGTCTGTATATGATTTTTTCAATGTCTAAGTAAAATAAGTAAGTAGCGGCCTGTTACTATCCCACTGCTGAGAATAGCCCTCTTCTCTCCGTTTTTGGAGAGAGGGTTTGAAGCTAAGACCTACCACGCTGCTCCAATGCGGATTGGTGGGTTACACATATCTCCAGAATTCTCTAGAGATATGCAGGTTTCGTCACGATGTTTTCCTTCACCATTTTTGGTGAATTTGTTGGTTTGTGTTTGTTTTGCTTCATACACAGTATTGCATGTATTCTCTCAACAAACGCGGATTACAGCAAAGTAATTTTACTGTTTCACTTTTTTCAAATGAGATCGTCAACCTTTTTGCATATATATAACATGCGCTGAAATTTCACACAGAAATAGTGACTTGGTAATTATTTAGTGAATGCCGTCTGTAAATTAGTGCAGCATTCGTGCAGACTGCGAGTCGCGTGCAGGATCTTAATTAAAACATGTTCGCGACTCGTGCTTTTCATATGGTACAATCCGTCAGAAGAAATGTGCAGAAATATATAAAACTTGTTTTGCCGTGACTATATTTACATAAATATTACCTGAGTAGCCTTAAGTAGAAAAAAAAGAAATGAAACGCCGGTGATGTGTGGGATTCGAACCCGGTACCTTCCAATTTGGTCCAATATTAGGCATCAAAGCTTTACGATTGACAACCAAAAATTTCTATTGGATTCAATACTACATTTTACCATTTTTTCAATGCCCAAAAAGAGGGTTAAAATGTAATTTTTTTTTTAAATAAGACCTAGCAAGGTCCGGTTACCTGTATAACACAAAATAAATCTCTTTCCCTTTCGGTATTTAAGTTATAAACAAGAAAATATTTATCTTAAGTTATTATATATTGCGATTATGTTTGCGATGGATCCGCTTCCACAATAGCCTTCAATTCTTCATTATCAACTTTGGTCTCCGGCCGTCCACGAGGCTTGTTCTGCAGGTCGAAATTTCCAGAACGAAAACGTTGGAACCAAAAACGCACTGTGTTTTCTTTTGCGACACCGTCACCATACACATCATTAATCCTTCGAGCCGTTTCTGCAGCACTGGTGCCACGGTGGAACTCATACTCGTAAATAACGCGATATTTCATGTTTTCCATTTTGTAAACAGAGTGACACAAAGAAAAAAACAAAAGAAGAAAAAACAAATGAATTAGGGGGTTTGAAACACAAATGCATGAGTAAATAGCTGTATGAATTTGAATTTGGAATTCCTAACCATAACGGTAATATTTGAGATCAAAGTGGCCAGTACGACAAAACGCCAATTTCATATGTAAGGACCTAATATTAGTAGCATCGTTTCGTCTATTTATTTTACCAAAATTAATTAATAGATTAGCTAGTTAAATTTATATAAACTTTTTATTTTTCTCTATATTAACCGTATTCTCCTTCTTCTTCAATTCTTGTCCTTTTCCTTCAAAGGTTGACTGGAAGAGATCCCTTTTAGGGATAAGTCCGCCTTTAAATATGTGCTTTTTTAATTTTTCTTTCTCTTTTCTAAATATATTTATAAAAAGAAATAAATAAATAACACAAGTATTGCAAAAATTAAGCCAGCAAGATATAGAAGATATAGCTACTCGACAGTAATGACCAAATGTAACTAGTAATAAGAATTATATTTTTAAAAGAGCAACCGCCAACTTTCTGGCTCTTCTCGGTAGGAACAGCTTTCCGAACCAGAAGTAGAGTTGACGGTTCAAAAGCACTTATTTACAAGTTTATTTGAATAAAGAATATTTTGAATTTGAATTTCGAATACAAAGTAAAAAACCATGGCTTTTTTATAGACTGAATGTGTTTACTAAATGAGCGCGACGTTGCTCTGTTTAATAAAACATTCATTCATTACAGCTCAGCCTGCCTAGGGGAAGATT
Organism: Morpho helenor; assembly: GCA_029227775.1. Classification (NCBI taxonomy): domain Eukaryota; kingdom Metazoa; phylum Arthropoda; class Insecta; order Lepidoptera; family Nymphalidae; genus Morpho; species Morpho helenor. The sequence goes on from JARGCU010000006.1 coordinate 12,468,172, forward strand.
CGTTCACTCGCTGCTATCTCAAATTCGTTATAAGCTCTGTAAATACACCGTGATTCTTGTACATTTCTCACGGAAGCTAAAGCGGATTAAAAATTTTGAAAAGTTTTAACGAAAAGTATTAAATACATGGGGATTATTACATAGGTAGATTTTAAACATTGGCGATTCGTACTGATTATTTGAAAGATATAAAAAAAAACAAAAGAAAGAAAGCGCCGGGTGACATGGGAATCGGGATCCTAGGTTTTGAACTTTTTTGGTCCGCCCGTTATTAGGCTATCACCGCTTTGACAGCTCTAATATAATTTGGAATATATATATATCGCGAATTATAGCAAAATGATATTTCATTAGTATTATGGACATCCGCTAAGTGACGCCTAATTCTATAAATTATATAAAACTGTACAAAAAACGTTCGGTAGATTTTGACAAAATCGATCACACGCAGACAGACATTTCAGGACTTTGTTTTATAATACGTTTATAATACGTTTTTAATACGTTTACTTTATAATACGGGATTCAAAATTAAATAACTCTTTATTAAAATTGGCTTTTACAAGCACTTTCGAATCGTCAAATTACAATGGAGCTACATTCGGAAAGGTGCTCTTACCGAGAAGAACCAGCAAGAAACTCGGCGGTCACTCTTTTCAAAATTAAGTATTACAATAATGTCTTAATTAATTAAAATCAAATGAAAAAAATTACAATATTATCTAGTGCATAGCTGGTCGCAATTTAAATCCAAGCTTTCTTATAATTAACTTAGTCCTCAACAGTATAATAAGATTTATGAATAAATAAAATAAAAAAATATATATATGGGACACTTACACACACGGTCGTCCGTACCCAAAGTAACTTAATACTTGTGTTATGGCAGACAGACAACTGGTGAATATATACTTATATATTTTTTAAATACATACTTCAATAAAAATATACGAATAAGTGTCTTTTTAATTGCTTTTTTGAACTTGTATATAGGCATGTCCAAAATTTTTGATTCCAAGTTCAAAATGATTGTGCCAAGAAAATAACTTGTAATTAAACGGTTTATTATACCTATGAGACTGGTACTAAATCTAATTGGTCCGATTCATCTCATTAGGTCCAAGAGTCGGAATCAGCTGATTTAAATTGCCACTATCGCTCGTGATTCCCGCGGGAAGAACCGGGTCTTCGTCAGCTCCTAAGGGAGTAATCCCGACCACGAACATGGACTCTAATGGTTTCGATTAAAGATTACGACGGTACAAATTAACGGATTGTCACCAAGGGTTTTAGCACACGTTTTTGCACATGCTAACTGGACTTTTGGGAACAACTATGTTAAAAGCTATGTTAAGATTACCTAATTTGACGCTAGCAATGTGTCACCATCCTCCTGCCCTTATCCTACTCTAAGTGGGGTCGGCATAACATGTTATGAACATGCTGTCACAATTTGGCTGCGTTTTTACGACCGGCCGCCTGCCTGACGTAAACTTACCTTAGTCGTATTTTGCTACACCTCGGTAAGAAAGAGGGTGGTTCATTCTACTAAACCGGATACCACACGGTGGGTTAACCTACCTTAGTCGCCTTTTACGACACCTGGGTAAGAAATGAGGTTTTTTACGCTATTAGTTTTAGAATTTTATGCTAGTAATGATTTTAAAAAAAAGCTGTGATACTTGTAGCCTTATGGATGATGAAGGGTCTTCTCGCTTACTCCCCGGGTGGAGGTAAACGGAGTGCGGGCCTCGAGGTATTCCTCACTACCTGGGCATCTCCTGGCGGGCACCTAAGCCTGGTACGTGTTTCGGCCGTAGGCCGAGGTCACCTAGGTGACCCAAGGTCGGTATTTGGGCCGTAGGCCCAGGTCACCTAGGTGACCTAATGGATGTCTTGTTCGGTGGGGAGGTCTGGGAATGGTAGCTCCCAGACCTCAAAGTTGTCTTCAGGTAGATCTTGGTCGGTTGGTGTCATAGTCGGTGGTGTCATATCCGGTGTATTCGCCCTTTCGCCCGTCGCGTCGTCCTCTTCATCGCCTTATGGAGAGGGCTATGTTCGGAGTTTCGGAACGAAGTGATCCGACAGAGAACCAAAGTAATAGACATAGCCCAAAGGATTAGCAAGCTTAAGTGGCAGTGGGTCACATTTGTCGCAGAACCAACAACCACCGGGGTAGACGTGATCTGGAGTGGAGACCGCGCCTTGGCAAACGTGTAGGAGATTGTTTTGATTGTGATAGTTGAGTTTGTGATAGTGAACGTGTGTAGTATATGCGTACTGTGGTGGAGGTTTTTACGATCCTGCATGTATCAGGTATGAAAGCGGATTGTCTACTCTACATTTAGCATTATATATTTTATTTAATTTTATTATTACTTTTGTAATAAAAGCAAGCCTGCATAAATAAGGTAGAATATTAATGTAATTTATACTTGTACCTTCAATCACTTAAAACATTCGATCTCTTCCGAAATTTCGATGTTAATTCAACCCCGCCGTTACACCAAAACTGAGGGGCAATTACGCCCTTTGTCGACGCTATCAAATAAATTTATCGGAAATATTTACGCTCCAAAAATTTTATCTCAATCGACGGAAACTGCTTGTAGATTAAATATTCTACGCCACCTTTTACGTGGCTTGTAATTCAATGTTGGAGTTACAAGCCTCTAAAATAAAATAAAATCATCATCATCATCATCATCTTCCTGCCCTCATCCCACTCTAATTGAGGTCGGCACAACATGTTATAAACATACTGTCACATTTGGCTGCGTTTTAATGAATGCCTGACGTCAACTTACCTCTGTCGTATTTTACGACACCTCGGTAAGAAAGAGGGTGGTCTATTCTACTAAAACCGGATACCACACGGTGGGACAACTTACCTTAGTCGCCTTTTACGACACCTCGGTAAGAAAGAGGGTGGTCTATTCTACTAAAACCGGATACCACACGGTGGGTCAACTTACCTTAGTCGCCTTTTACGACACCTCGGTAAGAAAGAGGGTGGTCTATTCTACTAAAACCGGATACCACACGGTGGGTCAACTTACCTTAGTCGCCTTTTACGACACCTCGGTAAGAAAGAGGGTGGTCTATTCTACTAAAACCGGATACCACACGGTGGGTCAACTTACCTTAGTCACCTTTTACGACACCTTGGTAAAAAATGAAGTAAGTCTATTCTACTCAGCCGGATACCACACGGCGGGTCAACTTACCTTAGTCGCCTTTTACGACACCTCGGTAAGAAATGAGGTTGGTCTATTCTACTCAGCCGGATTTCACACAGCGTGTCGACTTACCTTAGTCGCCTTTTACGACACCTCGGTAAGAAATGAGGTTGGTCTATTCTACTCAGCCGGATATCACACAGCGGGTCGACTTACCTGAGTCGCCTTTTACGACACCTCGGTAAGAAATGAGGGTGGTACTATTCTATTCAGCCGGATACCACATGGCGCTCTAAAATAAAATATAATATAATATAAAAAAAGCCTTTTATTTGCAGTCACATTTAAATACATTATATTTGTCGTCATATTAATTACTAGCAATCGCCTGTAGTATAGTCTTTTGATAACCATAAAAATAGTTAAAGTGGGTTAACCTTAAAAGCTAGACATATGCTGTCGCGGACTTTTATTTAGAACCTTTAGAGGGGAACAATTTTGTAATACATGATTTTTGAATAACTATTACCGTTTACTTAGCGCACGCAAAGAAAGCTTTAAATTATGCCGTTTTCGTAGTTTTTTTTTGCTGCTCCTCTCCTATTCATCTTAGCATGATGTTATATAGCCTTCCTCAATAAATGGACTATCTTACACTAAAATAATTTTTAAATCGGTGTAGTAGTTCCTGAGATTAGCGCAGTAAAACAATCAATCAAACAAACTCTTTATATATTTGTATAGATTTAGAAACGTCAGTTAATGTATTATAGATTTACCAGTCAATTTAAAACGTTTCTGTCAAATATATTTATTTTTTGTATAACTGCTGTCTTTCTATAAAGGCCTCCTCCAACCCTTTCCAGGCATCTCTATTCCTTTGCTATTCTTCTCCATAGTGTTCTATACTCTATGGAGTTTCATTAAGCAAAGTTGAACTTTTATATAACCAAGTAAATTTTACTTAGAATGGCTAAGTATTCATCAGCTGTTAGGTATAACATGAAAAGTTTTGCCGCACTAAAATACAATGGAGGACGAAACTTTTCAGCCAGATCTAAACTACATGAATTTTATACTTCAAGCGCTAGTACAAAGTCTGTAAAAGTATAAGGAATATTAAAAAAACTAAGGTTTTTTTTTCAGTAGATTCCTAGACTATTTAGCAAGCTGAAAAATGACACAGTCTGTTTTTATAGGATAATAGAATTTGTCCAACATAATACAAAAACTGTCAAGGGATATATGTATTTCTTATTATATAATTTCTTATTAGATAGTTTTGTTTTGGTATAAATCCATGCAAACACCAATAACACATCATTAAAATTTATATTAAATTAATAATAAAGCAAATAATAAAACTCTGTAGAATAGACCAACCTTTTTCTTAGCGCGGTGTCGTAAAATTGGATAAGGTAAGTTGCTGTAAGGCAGGCGGTTCGTCGTAAAATACAAAGCCAAATCATGTGACAACATGTTTATGCTGTGCCGACCCCACTTAGAGCGGGATAAGGGCAGGAGAATTAATAAATTAGTAAAACTTTGAACCAATGTTGTCAGATTAAAATTGTAAACTAGTAATATATTATGCCAATTGTAAATTACAAAGATTTATATCAGATATATTAAAGTTCTAAATTTGAATTAATTATATGTCCCAAATAAATCGAGTCAAATCAAATTTATTTCATCAAGTAAACAAAGATGGCATATACAATAAGGCTATATATTAAAACTTGTTTTAAAGATACTAATCAGAACCGATTTTTAACCAAGAACTGGTTCCCTTCCTAGATTTTTTACAATCTGTGTGATGGAGAACCAGCCCTCACCCTTTCATATTAACAGAACACACTTTATATGTGAATTGTTAGAGCACATATTGCATTTTATCTATGATTAATATTAATAATAATAATTTGCTGTAAATAAAAAAAAAAAATTAATTTTTTCAGATACATTAAAGTATCGTTTTCAGATAAATTATAATAAGTAAATTTGATTTAATAATATCTGTCAATTTATAATAAAAATCACAACCATTATTCTCAGATACATTAAAGTTCCAAATTCAAAATTTCTAACCACATTCCCAAGAGAACGATTCGTTCACCTCGGCAGCACCGAACTCCATTAACAATATTAATCTGCTTAATGTTCGCCAAATTACGTTCACTCATTCCCTATAAGGCGACTCGTGATTGTCGCCGCCTTAAATTCAAATTAAAACAAAATTTACATGATGACTTTTAATTATTGAGACGACCCACGCTTCATTTTCTTGCGATGTTTTATTAAAATATTCGCATAATATCGTCCGCTAGCTTTTTATGGGAACATTTAATGACACTGAAATGTGACCTGACCTTTTAATTAATTTATGCGCAATAAAAAATGAGAAGAATTTTATTATTAAAATGTGAAGGTGGGTGTATATGGTATAACATCTCAATCATACTGTCATTGGTGGTCTATTCAAGAGGAGTTACCGAAAAAATAAATACCCCTAAAGCTACTACATAATCTTGACAATGAACCTAAATATACAGCGTCTTGAATGAAGCAAAAAACGAGTTGTGAATGAAATAAAGATAAGTTGTGAACGAGGCAAAGACGAGTTGTGAGCTCGATTTGTGAAGCGTACAATCCATTGGTACGTTCAACGAAAGTCTGTGACGAAGTCCGCGTATGCTTCTTGATTATATTAAATTCAGAAGCAGCGCTACATGAAACTACATAGATAAATAATTAATTGATTACTATAATAGAAGAAGAAATGCAACATGCATTAATGCATAGATAAATAATTAAAGAAAATTACTATCAAAACGTGAGATTACTATCACAGTTTTTCATCGCGGGTCATTTCATATTTTCCGCTAAATGCAGCTTAGCTCTTACAATCAGATTACATAATAGCCCTGACATCGAATCGAATATTTTGAATCGTTTTATACAATCGGGACAGTCCAATTTTAAATCCGATAAGACAATCGCCAAGTTGTTGTTCTGAATACTGATGTTTTAGATGGAAATTTTAAATCGTCCCCAATGGACGAATAAATTTTAGATATACTTAATATTAAACACCTGACTTCAATTCGAACGTTTTCATATTTAATTTCATTTCGTTCATATAAGTAATTATTTAGGCTGTGATGCAAGATGCATTTTAAAAGCTTATTTCTATTGAACAAATCCTTGAGCATTTAATTTATTTCTATTATGCATGGCTTTTATCCAAACTGTTACTTATGAGACCATCACGAGTGCATTATATCTTATGTATCAAATGGTTTATCAAACGTTGTGATATGAAAACAAGTGCAATGGAAGTTCCCAAGAGATCTCACAGACTACTTGAGCCAAACTTCCTTATTGTCCACAACATTGAGTTTATATCTGTTGGGATTGCACTAACCGTAATTTACTCTTTGTTTTAGTGTTGTAACTTCTACTTTGATCATTAGTATGCAAGTTTCTTTCATCATATTTCTGCCAAGTTAATTCTTTTATACTTTTCATTGTAAATTTTCTCCACTTTGATGTTTACCGAAGTTAATTTACTCAGTTTTTCTGTGTTTACGAGTTTAATCAGCGTAGTTTCCTTGTTTATGGTCTAACGTTCTTAATTAATACTTATTAAGGTAAGACCGTCTAATGAAACAACAGGCGTTCGACGTTTGAATCAGATGTTTGAAGTTCAAGAAAAGTTAAATCATCCTTGATCATATGGGGTGCCAAAGTGGTCGGCCTCCTCGTGGCGCACCCTGGGCAAGCTTAGTCTTGGCGAACGGACCACTGAGGGGTGGCCAATCCAGTTGTCCCTCTGATTAGCAGAGGGCAATCTGGACGGGCCGGGGACTTCGGGGGGGTTGGGGTGAAGTCCCTAATGAGCGACGGGTCCAGTTGGGCTTACTCTAAGTCTGGCTGGGCATGGTTACGGCCACCGTCGGCGAAACCCGGAAGCCCAGCAATGGGAACGGGGACCTTCGGGTTGCGAGGAAGAAAACCTCTATAAAAAATTACCCGGTGGGGGCGGAAACGCCCACCAAGGCGTTGGGGCCCTACTTGGGGCGCGATCTCTCCCTGTCGACCGTGACATAGCAAACACGGTGGGCAGGGAGCGATCGTGGGCAGCGATGGCCTCCCTTAGCTCTGCAGAGGGGGGCGGAGGGAGGCGGCGGAGCGGTTCCACGAACTGTTGTTCTGGATCCAATCTGCTGCTGGTGAGTCCAGGTGTTAGTGACTTGCCCAAGCCTATCGTCTGCCGCCCTAACTGGGGACCTTCGGGTGTTCCGAACGGGGTACATCGGACACCTGGCTTACAGGTCCCCGAGGCGGTCGGTGCATCTGGTGCTCCCGATGCACCGGTGAGCGGAGGGGGGTTTCTCTTTCGAGGGGCCCCTACCTGGAGGTGTTTATTCTCTGGGATCAGAGCTGTCGGATGGGGGCAAAATGTACAATGATACCCTGTCCTTGCCATCGGCAGCGTGGTGGAGCACACAGGTCGTTTTAGTCGGTGCGAGTCCGACATAACCGCCGCCTGTCCCCGTCGGGCGGCGGTACCCATAAGGGGTTTTTTCCTGTATAATAAAAAAAAAAAAAAAAAAAATCCTTGATCATATGATGTGGAAGTTGAGTCCTTGGATCCGATCCACCGCAGGCATACGAGGCACAGACGAAGTGCCGTAGTCCATCGCCCTAATGGGGACCTCTAAGTGATCCGAACTGAGTTTATCGGACGCTCGCTGGAGCTAGGTCCCCAAGGCAGTTGATATATCTGGTGCTCCCGATGCAGGGATTGGCGGAGGGAGGGGCTAGAAACACATGTCACATTGGTCGTTATTTTAACATCGAAACTTGTTGACTTATGTCTTTGATTTCGGTACTTCGTGTCACTTTTGGGTAGATTTGGTTAGAGCTTTCCAACCCCAATTGAGCTTGCTATTAAGGCCTTCCTGGATTCTGCTGGAACTCTTTATGCACCTCTTCTCATTTATTTGTCTTAAGGAAGATTTTTGGGTGAAAATTTTTGCTTAGTTAGAATTAGTTAGCTAAGAAAATATTTGCTTAGTTAGTATTAGTTTTGGGATCCATGAGCAATCCTATTTCTTTAAATTTGACCTACCTAGTATATCTAGAGGATATAGTAAGTCCATAAAAATGCCTCTCTGTTTCATCCTCCATTTTTATGTTAATGTTTACACTACCTATAATCATTTTTCTCTATATTTATACGCTACTGATAAAATTTAACTCTCCTATTAATTTATCCTTTCACCTTTGTCAAGCTTATTTATATACTGGTAATATTTTTTGATTGTTTACTTTGTTAATGTTTCTTCGTATAATTGCGTAAAATAAAGTGATACAAGAACAAATACTTGATATTTGCTAGGGACTGTCTAATATACTAAATTCTCTCATAATAACGATGAGTTGCATCGATGTTCAGAACCTTGGATCGGTAAATTTAATCCAGCTGGGATTTCTCTGGTACTAATACACTCTATTTCTCTGTGCTTCCGTGTTCCAGTGACCCGTCTGTCTTCGTTGTTTACGACCTAAGTTCAGCAAGTATGACACGTAATTTACGACATGGTATAGGGAATATATGCAACGAGATCCCTGCGGTGAGTCGTGCTCAACATAATTTTGAATTGGTACCATACCCACAATTTCGTGTTATTGAATTTGCCATGTTTATTTGGAACTACGCCGTGTGGTATCTGGCGGAATAGAATAGTACCACCCTCATTTCTTACTGAGGTGTCGTAAAAGGCGACTAAGGTAAGTCGACCCACCGGGTCGTATCCGGTTAAGTAGAATAGACCACCCTCATTTCTTACCGTGGTCTCTTAAAAGGCGACTAAGGTAAGTTGACCTACCGTGTGGTATCCGGTTGGGTAGAATAGACCACCCTCTTTCTTACCGAGGTATCGTAAAATACGACTAATGTAAGTTGACATCAGATAGGCGGTTGGTCATATAATACGCAGTCAAATCATGTGATATGCTTATAACACGACCCCACTTAGAGTGGGATAAGGGCAAGAGGATGATGAATAAATTACTCCAGAAACTTAAATAAAGTACGATAGGCCTGCCTGATGTCGTATTTTACGACACCTCGGTAAGAAGGTCTTTTCTACTCAACCGGATACCTCACGGTGAGTCAACTTACCTTAGTCATCATTTACGAAACTTCAGTAAGAAATGAGGGTGGTTTATTCTAATTCCGGTTACCAAACGGCGGGTCAACTTACTCCAGTCGCATTTACGAGTCCTCGGTAAAATATAAGGGTGGTCTATTCTACTTAACCGGATACGGATTAAATCTAACTTATATATATATAAGATTGCATTCACAACATGATATATGATATATTTTATAACTTTATCCTATGTTTTCTTCCTATTTTTTTTAGTTATGGACTTAAAAATTGATTTGAATGTCTCATACACATTGGATATTATTTTAAATTATTTTGCGGTGAAATACGGTTATGATAATAATATAAGAATAAGGAATACTGTAAATATTTTCGAAAAGCGATTACTAAAAAACTTTCGCTTTCATAAGGAATACTGTAGATATTTTCGAAAAGCGAGTAAAAATCTTTCATTAATAAGGTAATAGGTTAATAAATAAATAAAAAAGATGGGTTTTGGTTTTTACTGGTAAATTTTAGCACATTTTGTCATTAAGTCTTAATAACACTTCAACTTTTTTATCCTGTGTCGGGTTTTCAACTAAACCTGATAACCTTTCAAGTTGATGGCGTACTCTTATCTCGCTAAGCGAACAATTTTTGTCAGGAAATTATTTTTTAATACGCCTTTGCCACTACGCTGATGCGAGAAAATGGTTATATAATGATGCAAATTTTATTGTGTAGGGATCTTGCATTTAAACTATCGTAGATGGTAAATTCTCCTGCCCTTATCCTACTCTAAGTGGGGTCGGCACGACTAGTTATAAACATGCTGTCACATGATTTGGCTACGTTTTTACGACCAGTCGCCTGTCAGACGTCAACTCACTTTAGTCGTAATTATTACGCCCTTTTTTGTTAATTACGCCCTTTGTCGACGCTATGAAATTAATTTATCGGAAATATTTACGCTCCACGGAAACTGCTTGTAGATTAAATATTCTACGCCACCTTTTACATGGCTTGTAATTCAATGTTGGAGTTACAGGCCACGTATAATAAAATCATCATCATCATCTTCCTACCCTTATCCCACTCTAAGTGGGGTCGGCACAACATGTTATAAACATACTGTCACATGATTTGGCTGCGTTTTTACGACCTGCCGTCTGCCTGACGTTAACTTACCTCTGTCGTATTTTACGACACCTCAGTAAGAAAGAGGGTGATCTATTCTACTAAAACGATACCACACGGTGGGTCAACTTACCTTAGTCGCCTTTTACGTCACCTCGGTAAGAAATGAGAGTGATCTATTCTACTCAGCCGGATACCACACGGTGGGTCTACACTTACCTTACTCGCCTATTAAAACACCTCGGTAATAAATGAGGGTGGTCTATTGTACTCAGCCCGATACCACACTGCTAAAACTGTCGTATATGGTATTCATAATTAATTTGTAAGAACAGGCTATGGTAGTATATTATTCTATCGGGTGAACCCGATTATTTTAAAACTCATCCAGGGTTCTCGTTAATTTTTCGCTGCGGTAAAACCATATAAAAAGAGCTCATGAATGCAAGCTCCTTATGGACTTGAAACTAGTCGGGCAATCAATAAGGCATATAATGCCGTGTGGTATCCGGCAGAATAGAACAGTACCACCTTCATTTCTTACCGAGGTGTCGTTAAAGGTGACTAAGGTAAGTCGACCCGCCGTGTGATATCCAGCTGAGTAGAAAATACCACCTTCATTTCTTACCGAGGTGTCGTAATAGGCGACTAAGGTAAGGTGACCCACCGTGTAGTATCTGGTTAAGTAGAATAGACCACCTCTTTCTTACCGAGGTGTCGTAAAAGTAAATTGATATCAGGCAGGCGGCCGGTCATAAAATACGTAGCCAAATCATGTGACAACATGTTTATAACATGTTAGGCATATAAGTTTGAATAGAAAAACTCATTAGTTTGTTCCTTTACTATTTACTTTTATTTGTAATCCTAATAGAATTTTCCGTTTAATTCGCTGAATATATATCACGAATTTTTCTTATATTTAAACGCTTTCATTTAACTTGCCTTGTAAGTATGTTTGTATATGAAGGTGGTATATTACCACTTTAATTTAACCCACTTCCCGGTGTCTGATTGAGCTGAAACTTAACATACTAGTCTACTGGTCTAGTCCTAAAAACAATGCATGTTTATAACAAGCATGACCTGATGCTGCTGCGAGGATTGGCTCCAGTCGAGGGAACTTCTCAACCGTTAACAGAAGGGACATGAAATTTTGTTAATAGCTTTTTTTTGTCGAAGAACGACAGACAATATTAAATTGAACTTTATAGGTAACGACCTTTTTCTGACCTACTTCTATATATATAAGGGTATAAGTCTCCTCTCTCCATTTTAGATGTGCTATTTAAACAAAATATTTCCGAAATATGTAAGTAAGTAAGTAAGTAGCTGCCTGTTACTATCCCACTGCTGAGAATAGACCTCTTCTCTCTTTTTAGAGAGAAGGATAGGAGCTAAGACCTACTACGCTGATCCATTGCGGATAGGTTTCACATACCCCCAGAAGAGATATGCAGGTTTCCTCGCGATGTTTTCCTTCAATGCTTGTGAGAAATTGCAATTGTCACTTAGACATAAGTTTTAATAGAAAAACTCATTGGTTTCCACAGGTTTGAACCCATGATCGTCAGAGAATCGCTCGGTCTCACCGCTGGGCTATCACAGCTTACTTTAAATCAAACTTTAACTTAAACTTGTCTACGACAGTAAAACCTGTAATATTAAGCTACTTAAAAATGCATCTTCTAAGTAAAAGGGTAATATTCCGCACTTGTTATCGGCTATGAAAGTAAATCGAAATCCAATATCCGTTATACGGAGTGCATTCCTCATAATGGTGTGAGGATATTTGGAGGAACCCGTTAAGGCTTTATGATCTCTAGCAGCAATATTAAAGTGGTATTGAATCGACTATAGCTATGAAACGTTTTGTGCAAGTTGTGACTAGTACATGGGTGTACGAGCCTTGTTTCGTAATTTTTTGAACATATTTAAAAAATAGTAGATTTTAAACTTTCGCGATTCATACTAATTAAAATATAAACAACCGCGTCACATCGCGATAATCTCGCTTAATTTTATCCCCCTGGTAGGGGATGACATCTTTCGGCGTGCGTAGAAGTCTAGCTACCTTATGTTAAGGCGTGAAGACGGTCTTTATAGAAACCTTTCTTAACATGGTCCCGATTTTGTCGGTGACGCCTTTAACATACGGTAAAAACGCCGGCTGTCTGTTGACTGTTCACCTCAAGACTTGAGGTGGTCTTATTAATTTTCTGTTGGTGTAGCCGTTCTTTTTTAGTGTGGTGGATGCAACTCTGCCGAAACGTTGAACCTTTTAAAAAAGGTAACGAGATTATCGCGATGTGACCCGGTTGTTTATATTTTAATATTTAAAAATTCAATTAATGTCGTTTGGTATCGGGCTGAGTAGAATAGACCAACCTCATTTCTTACGGAGGTGTCGTAAAAGACGTCTAAGGTAAGTCAACTTACGGTGTGGTATCTTGCTGAGTAGAATAGACCACGCTCATTTCTTACCGGGGTGTCGTAAAAGGTCCTAACTTGACCTGCAATGGCCTCTTTCTGCGAGGATGTTATCCGGCAGGCCGGATCCGGGAAGTCGAATCCATGAATCAGATCCGCCGCATGCGAGCCGGGCGCAGACGACTCGCTGAAGCCGCGGGGAAGAATGGGGTTTATAGACGTCCATCTGAAAGGTCCCCGAGACGGTCAATGCATCTGGTGCTCCCGATGCATCGATTGATGTAGGGAGGGGCCACTTTTAGAGAGGCCCCGACATAGAGGTGGCGCAGTCTGGGGTTCAGAGTTGCTGCTGGCGGGGATGGGGGCAATGTGTACAACTGTACCCTGTCCCCGCCACCAGCAGCGTAGTGGAGCACTGTCAGGTTTTAGTCGGTGCGAGTCCGACCTACCCGCCGCTCGTCCGCGTCGGGCAGTGACCATCCCTAATGGGTTTTCCTGACACAAAAAAAAGTTGATCCGCCGATTAGAATAGACCATTTTCTTTCTTAAATCGAAGTCGTAAAAGGCGACTAAAGTAAATTAACGTCAGGAATGCAACCATTGGGAAATACCTGGCTAAATCATGAAACAACATGAAAATCATGAAACCTTACTTAGAGTGGGATAAGGGCATAAGAATGATGATTTATTCAAAAAAGTAAGTTTGTCATAACAGCGTATCATCTAAGATTCGCTAACATAATTGCAAAGAGTAAACGCGTTGAAATTTTAAAGCGAATTAAAAATACAATGATCATTTTCTCGACGACGAGCGGAAAGTTCTCGATATTGCTAACGATCGGTAATATTTATTAAATTCGAGCTCGGCTGTGGTAGAACGTTCGTTTGATTGGTTTTATTTGATTGAAAATTGAGTTGATTTAAAATAGTTAAAAGAAAACAGCATCATATTAAATACAAGAATACTTCAGTTTATTGAGGAATTATTTACTAATATTAAGCTTTCAATTTTATTAATCAAATTTATAGTGAACAGGTTTATGCTAACCCTAAGATACAATCTTAATGAATTAAACCTGAAGTGTATATATACTATGTTGTATGAATATAGCACAGGCTCAAACACGCACTAACAAGTAACCACATGTCACTTCACGTCCACTCTCACCAAGGGCTCTCGTGTTACTAACGTGGTGCATCATGAGACCGTGTATGTTTCTTTGTACATCAGTATTAGTGTGAGTTTGTTCATGTATGTATTACATATAATATGTCTTGTATATAAATATACAAGGTAAATTACACATCTCAATCCGCATACACTACAAAACCTATTAAAGTAGCAGCCTGTTCTTTAATCCCACAGCTGGGTATAGGCCTCGTTTGTCGGTTTTTGGAGAGAAGGATTGGAGCTACCACACGGATAATGCGGATTGGTAGGTTACACTTATCCCCAGATTTCTCTAGGGATATGGAGGTTTCCTCACGATGTTTTCCTACAATGAAAAACGTGTGATAAATTGCAATTATCAATTGGACACAAGAATTTTAACAGAAAAAATTTTGGTCTGCAGCCTGCCTAGGTTTGAACCCGTAACTCCTCGAAAGATTCGCATGGTCTCACAGCTTATTGGAAATTATATTGTTAGGAATCCAGACCTCTAAGCTGTGACAGCCTATATAAGAAAACGGCTGACGTCATTCACTCTCTTCAAAGATTACAGTGTACATAATGACTATCTTTTGGCGTGCGGCATTCGTAGGAGGTAGCCGTGTATGGGTGACCTCGTGTTCTTAGAATCTAACCTCAAATATTTTCTATTCATGATAAGACTGACCACTAAGTTTCTTGCCAGTTGTTCTCAAGTGGATTAGTGTTCCGAACTGGTGGTAGAATCATTCTGTCGTTGGATTTTGTAGTGAAAAGTGTTGGTGCACGGTAAGGTGCCCGGCGTGATTCCCTAAAACGCATTCCTTTATTTTTTATTATTCATTTTTAATTAAATTTAGACTTAATTTCTAACAATATAATAGCAAATATTTCTAAGGTTTTAAAATTTTTAAGGACGTAGTGTTTTCTCTTAATACCAGTCTTTGTTTCTTCGCTAGTACCAATTTAGAATTTTTCAATGTCTTTGAGTATTAATAAAGTACTTCTGGCTTCTGCGTAAATTAAAAGAGTAGAGAAAAAGGTGAAATCTACGATAGGCAAGTAAAGGTATATTAATGGTAACCGGCCTAATTATTTAAAGACTAATTTTACCCGGGTTTTTTATATCCCTTGTCCTTCCCATTAAGATAAGGGGCAGCCATTAATATAGTAGGGAGCGGGGAAAATCCATTTTTTAAACGTCACAATTCGGGGCCAGGTTATATTGATAGCCGAGCGCGGCTGACGGATGTGAAAGAGATATTGGTGAAAACGGCTTTGGATACAAATAAATCAAACGTTTCGGAAGCTTTTAGATGTTCTATTTAAACATAATATTTCCGAAATATGTAGTTTATCATAATATATTTTTCTTCTTTTGCAAGCGGATTGTATCTTTTAGCAAGCAGAAAGATAAAGAGATTAACATAGTTATCTTTTTTTTATTTACAGCAAAAATGTACAAGTTATATCTATCTTAAATTACTTACACGCTAGGACTATACAAATTATGCCTACGTGGAATGGTCCCAAGAATGCTTTTGTTTTATATATAGTAACGTCAAGCGGTGTGGTATCCGGCTGAGTAGAATAGACATCCTTCATTTACTACCAAGGTTTCGTAAAAGGCGACTAGGCTAAGTCGACCCGCCGTGTGGTATCCGGCTGAGTAGAATAGATCACTCTAATTTCTTACCAAGGTGTCCTAAAATTCGACTAAGGTAAGTTGATGACAGGCAGGCGGCCAGTCATAAAGTACGTAACCAAATCATGTGACAACATGTTTGTAACATGTTGTGCAGACCCCTCTTAGAGTGGGATAAGGGAAGGAGGATAATGAGTTTGACGTCATTCCGTGAAAGTAAACCGAGGCCGTTAAGTAGATTTGGTTGCAATATGATTTACTACTACTTCCCATGGATAGAATTTCTAACCAAAGCCTTTTCAAAGGTTTTGTTCATCTCACACAATGTTTAATCTGGACTAGGAAATTGTTCACTTCTTGTTCGCTATAATTTCACTATGTGTCTCAAAGGACGCAAAGGACTCTTTGAGATTAGTTTACGTTTAGATTCTGGTTTTACTAGACAACATTTGATGTAATTTTTTAAAAATATAAAATCCGATTTAATTTCATATTACACATAGTTAATATACATCATCATCCTCCTGCCCTTATCCCACTCTAAGTGGGGTCGGCACCATGGAAACTAAATCACCATCGGAAACCACATGTTGTCACATGATTTGGCTACGTATTTTACGACCGGCTGCCTACCTGACGTCAACTTACCTTAGTTGTATTTTATGACACCTCGGTAAGAAAGAGGGTGGTCTATTCTACTTCACTGGATACCACACGGCGGGTCAACTTACCTTAGTCGCCTTTTACGACACCTCGGTAAGAAATGAGGGTGGTCTATTCTAATCAGACGGATACCACACGGCGGGTCGACTTACCTTAGTCGCCTTATACAACACTTAGGTAAGAAATGAGGGTGGTACTAATTCAGCATGATACCATACGGCTGCAAATTCATTAAATTCTCTATCAGGGACAAAATAATCGAAGAACCAATGGGATCTCAAGATACTAAAATGGTGACTCTACGTCAAAAGACAGTATTGGTAGATATCCTATTAGATAGCCCTTCAAAGATAAAAGAAGGACGCCAGGTTTAAGTGGCAAGAGACGGTAATCGGTGAAAAAGAATAAGAAACAGAGTAAAGTTACTTTCTTCAAAACATTCAGAAGAAAAATGAGACAGTGACAGGGGAATAAACAAAGTTATTTATAACAGTAAGACAGCAAGGGAATAAACAGTCTCAAGTTATTGTTCAGAACATCTTAATACATTGTAATGTTCTTTAGAGGATGTGCAAAGAGCTTCTAAATTTAGTTTAAAAATTAAGATCACTAAAGTGCCGAGATAAATTCACATTCCGACGGGGACCGCGGTTAATCCACCGAAATGGTTTTAAAATTTATTCGCCCGGCGGGTGCTATTTATATCGGCGTCTCAGAAATGAGCGGTTATCTGTAGACCGTAAAAACGTGTCCGGAATAACAATGTCGCTCGTTCCGGATTATGGAGTAAATTGGCCCGGTTTCCGAGTGGCTCGCTGAAACTGATTCGAATGATCCGGAAGCATATTCTTTTTGTAATTTGTAACTAATGAAGTTTAGGTACTCTATCTTTAATATTTAAATCAGTTAATCTTGTATGTATATCCTTAGTAATCTGTCTATCCTTACTAGTCTGTCTGTCTGTCTGTCTGTCGGTTCCGTTTTCACGGCCAATCCGCTGAACCAATATCGATGAAATTTGGCATAAATATTCCTTATATAGTGAGTGTCTTTTTGACATAGAAAACTCTTTAGGTGACTACATATTCAGTTGTTCGTAAACATGAGTCTACGAAGCCATTGTTGTTGTTCCGCAATATCGAATAACTCGGAAATTTGTGGTCATTATGAGTTCGGAATATCAGATAAAATCACTCTTTCCTTATTAACTACATTCAGGTGTTGTTACTTAATAACAATAAATATATTCTTCAGACTCCGAGAAGAAAAAAATTTGTTTTTAAATAAAATTTTGAACTCTTTGAAATATTTAAAGTCAAGTCGACTGGAATATTCACATTAATTCCCACAGTTATTGCCATCGCTGCGCCTTCCGGTTATACTTTCCACTTGCATTACTTCCGTTACCGGTTTTTGATCAAGAACCATAGTCATTTCCTTTACCGGTTCTAAATTACCGTTTTTTAAATATTAATTATATTAAACTCATTTATGGTCTTTTATAACTGTCTTAAATTTTGTAGAATCCCTTCCTTTATCTAAGCTCTATTTTCGAGCATTTTTGAGCATCTAAGCATTTCTTGTTTAAAATTTTTATTAATAATTGTTAAATAATTTTTAATTAACCTAATTTGAAAGTATTAGTCAAATTTAATACACAATTTAATATTATTAATGTGAATATAATTTAAAGAACAATATTTATTCTATATTTACAACTATTCATTTCTTACTTTAAATAGTAAATCTCAGGTGCTATGGACTTTGTATTAATCTTTCTTTCTTTGCTTTGTTTATATGAATTAAGCTCAGTTTTTTGAAAGAGGAATCTTCCCGGGGTTTCCTTCTGCCATTTCTGGGCTTAATTATCATCACCATTTGGCTGCGTCCAATTATATTTTTAAAATTCTCTATTGTAAAGTTCTATTTTTATTTTTTGATTTAATTCTGCTGGTTTATCATCATCCTCTGCTCCCACTCTAAATGTTATAAACATGTTGTAACATGATTTGGCTTCGTATTTTACGACCGGCCGACTGTCTAACGTTAACGTACCTTAGTCGTATTTTACGACACCTCGATAAGAAAGAGAGTGGTCTATTCTACTTAACCAATGGTCCAACCGGGTCCAAAAACCATGGGTCAAGTTACCATAGTCGCCTTTTACGATACCTCGGTAAGAAATTCTGCTGGTTCAATACCAAGAAATATTACTTGGCAAAAACTCATATTTCCACTTGTGTGAGGGTAAATCGAAATTCAATATCCATTCATAGGACTTCAGCAGTCATTATGGGATCGAGGGATATCCGAAGGCTTTATGCACACTAGCTGCAGCGGTTAAGAAATAGTCCGGACTTAACCTATTAAAGTTTGGATTAGCCACAAAGTTTGAGATTTCCCACAAATATATGCGCGTTCATATTTTTATGGTACTTTTAAAATGAACGTCCAAAGTTTGGATTCTGGATTTTATGGCGGTTTAAAAATTTGATTAAGTTTTACTATTATTATGAAGTTTTGTACGGAAATATTATTTTCTTTCATATTATTTTGTTCTTTCTTCCTAGTGTAAGCTTGGGGAAATAATAAATAATATGTTAAGTATATTCATTCTTCTTTCATACACGGTTAAACGAACCGCCTGCCTGACGTCAACTTACTTTAGTCGCCTTTTACGGAACCAAGGTAAGAAAGAGTCTATAAGGTAAGTCTGTTCTACTCAACCTAATACCACACGGCGGATGACCTTACCTTTTACGACATCACAGTAAGAAATGAGGGTAGTGTATTCTACTCAGCCGGATACCACACGACATATAATTCATATTATTTTTATTTTTAAATGAGCTAATCTTGTACATATATAAAATGAATTTGTACATATATAAAATGAATTGGCAGTGACCCTGCCTTCAGCTCCGCAGATCGCGGGTTCGACTCTCGCCGGGGGCATTTTCTAAAAAGAATTTGTTGGTTCTTCGATTCTGGGTGTATTTATGTAATTAAGTACGTATTTAAATGCATATATTTTACAGTTCTGTGTCGCCCATAACACAAGTATAAACTTGTGTGTGGAATTGTCCCATATATTGATTATTTATTTCTTAGGTTTTTAATTTAATATATGATTGTTAACGCACACACTATACAATAAAACGATATAATAGAAATACCACAATTCCCGTTTCGAAATGCTCTTCTCTTGAGAGACGAACAAAAATTGAATGTCACTGAGACGGCAGTGTTGCCACTATTTTAATCAAAAAGTGTGCGATACTCTTGTTTCATGACTGTGTTGCTATAAAATACAAAGCGGAAGTCAGTGGCGACAACATGATGTATGAGATATGTCTATCCTAAATTAGTAAGACTATTTAATATATACTTTATGATATTAGAAGAAAAACCTTAGTAAAATATTAATATTCTGCAATCATAGCAATTTATCTTGTAGAGTTTGATGGAACTATGGCTAATGCGATTTGTCACAGTGTCTCGTTTCTTGCTAGACATTTTAAAAGTTTCTAAATAGAACTTTATTCAATCATGCCAAGAAGCGTAAGCTTGTTAATACTTTTAAATCTTTTATTCTTTTCAAGTAAGTTAAGCAATATTAATATTTTAGAACATTGACTACATTTTTTTTTTTAATTTATTGAAACCAAAGAAACACAATTATAATAGAAAATACACACCTAAAACCAAAGATTTTTGTCTGGTATGTGACATAGTTAGTGCGACCGCGGCTTACTCGTCGACTTGTGTATATGTAGGTGAAAAGCACCTCAAACCAATTAAATAACTTTTAACCCACTGCAACAGAACATGATAATTAAATTCATACTTATCTATACTAATAATATTATAAAGAGGAAAAATTTGTATGTATGTTTGTAATGTTTTCACACAAATCGATGGATGAATTGATGAATTGGATCGATTTCAAAAATTCTTTCACCTTTGGAAAGCTGCATCTTTACTGATCAATATAGACTATATTACATTTAAAAAAAAAATAGGGATCCGTTATAAAAATGTAATCATGAGTAAAAAAATTAAAATTACGCGGGTGACACCGCGGGATATTACTTGTGTTGAATAATCTTATAGTCCGCTTCGTGATATCCCTCTGACTAGAATATACCACCCTCATATCTTACCGAGGTGTCGTAAAAGGTGACAAAGGTAAATCGAGCCACCGTGTGGTATCCGGAATAGAATTCTCCAGAACAGAAGTTATAATAAAATTATTTTGCATTGCGATTTTGTTAGTGGAGCCTATCCTCCTGATGATGCTTCGGTTTCGGGAGGAGAAATGATAGTAGAGTTCGTGGTAGTGAGTGTGTGTAGTGCTTGTGTAGAGAGTTGGTGTTGGGAGCGTCTTGTGATACGTGTGGCGACTTTCATGTATGGGGTATGGTGATTGTTGCCTGCTTCATACACAGCATTACATATATTCTCTTAACAAACGCGGATTACAGCAAAATTATTTTATTGTAACTTCTGTACTATGAACTTCCTCAAAGTAACGCCTGCTTCTATAAATCATTTAAATAATTCTCCAGAAAAATGCAAGTTTCCTCAAAATATTTTCTTTTACGGAAAAATTAGTGCTCGATTGTAAATAAAAGGCTCATTTGTTTGCATGGGGATGCACTGGGATTCAAACTCGTAAAATAGAAGCAGTTCAATATAATTTAAATACTTTGCAGATCTTTCTCAAAGGCGATTCAAGAGCCTAATTCTATCAGTGCAAAGCGATTTGTAACGACGCGCTACATCTCGCTTTAATCTGGACATTTTGAAAAGTTTCCTAATAAATTCTTACTCAATTTGTCAAGAGCTTAACAGTCTTTACTGTTTACTACTTTAAGGAGCCCTTCAACCTTAAAATGGTTGATTCCCGAAGATTGTAATCGCATTTTGTAAGACGTTAAGTTATACGATTTTTTCTTTAGCAATATCATCGAAGGAAGTTTTAACTATTTGCTTCCAAACTAAATAAAATAAAATTGATATTAAATTATTAAATCATTCTAACGTTTTTATGGTTTATTTATTTCTTTTTATACATAGTACTATTATAGTAGTTTATTTATTTTTTATACATAGTACATGGTGTGGTAGCCCTGCGGTATCACCGTGCGCCTCTTTCGAGAAGGTCTAGGGTTTCAACCCCGGGCAGGCACCAATGAGTTTTCTAGTAAAACTTGAATTAAAACTTGAAAACCAATGAGTTTTCTAGTAAAATAATTGCAATTTATCACACGTTTTTCGGTGAAGGAAAACATCGTGAGGAAACCTGCATATCTCTAGAGAATTCAGGGGATATGTGTAACCTACCAATCCGCATTGGAGCAGCGTGGTAGGTCTTAGCTCCAATCCTTCTCTCAAAAAAAAACGGAGAGAAGAGGCCTATGCCCAGCTGTGGGATAGTAACAGGCCGTTACTTACTTTACTTTTATACATAGTACCTGGTTGACCGAGCCTTGCATGGTAATCTTTTACAAAATGAAAAAAAGAAACTTTAAAAAAAAGAAAAAAATAATTGGGTTCGTGGGCCTCGATCCTAGGTATTTTCATTTCTTGAGACAGCCCGTTCCTCGAATAAGCTACGCTGACTTGACAATTTATGGCAAAAATAGTGTTTTCTATTCAATGTAAATTTTAGTATTTTTTTAATGCCTAATAATAGGGATAAAACCAATTTTATTTAAATAAAACCTAGCCAGATCGGTTTTTCTCTCCCAAAACCTCCTGTATGCTGAATTTCCTGAAAATCGTTGGAGCTGTTTCCGAGATCCGGAATATTTATACAAGATTAACTCATTTAAATAGTAAGGGTTTGAACCCGTGACTCCCTCGAAATAGTAGCACAGTCTTACCAAGTCGCACAGTCTCATTGGTCACACCTTAATTTAAATTAAATCTTAGCCATTTTCAAAAAATAAATTCGCTTATTTTTATATAGCTTAGTCAAACTCTTAAATGTTAGGAAGTTTGTCTAAGAACTATTATAGAACGAAACGCTTCTCGACTAAATTGGATAAAATTCGAATTTTACGATATTACAAAACTTTTAATTTGTTGAGAATAAAATAAAAAGTCGTTACTAATAGGTTTACTTTAAGAATTAGACTCCATTTGTTACAGAAACGTCTGATCGGGCTTTGGTGGAAAATCGATCTAGCCAGGTTTTATTTAAAAATTATCGTTTGAACAGTTGAAGTAAATAAGGCATTAAGTACCTAAAAATTAAAATTCGAACTAAGTATGCAATTTGGTTCTAAAAGCCTTTTAGAACCAAATTGCATACTTAGTTCGAATTTTTAATTTTTAGGTACTTAGTGCCTTATTTACTTAAAGCGTTCGTTTTATCCCTGTTTTTGGGCATTAAGAAATGCTATAATTTATATTGAAGCGTTGCTTATGCGGGGAACGGAAATGAAAATACCTAGGCTCGAGCCCTACCAAATTATTTTTTTCATTTATTTAAAAGTTTCTTTTTTTTATTTTCAAAAATAAAACACTGAGCAAATTTTTTTAATAGGTTTTTGTCCACAGGTCGTTGAAGACTGGAAGTTCATGTCCATGGTGTTAGACCGCTTCTTTCTATGGCTCTTCACCATTGCCTGCTTCGTGGGCACCTTTGGAATCATATTCCAATCACCATCGCTGTATGACACCAGAATGCCCGTCGACCAGCAGATATCTTCCATACCTATGCGAAAGAACAACTTCTTCTATCCAAAAGACGTTGAGATTATTGGAATAGTTAATTAACTTAGTAATTATCACTTCCATATTTGTTGTCTTGTGTAATTTTATCTTAATACTACTATTATACTAGACATTTATTACTATACAGTCATTTAATTTAATTTTGTGGTTGAATACTGTTAATTTTTCATTAATTTAATAAATAAATAAATAAATATATGGGACACTTACACACACGGTCGTCCGTCCCCAAAGTAAGTAACTTAATACTTGTATTATGGTAGACAGACAACTGGTGAATATATACTTATATATTTTTTTAAATACATACTTAAATACAAATATACACCCAGGCTCAAAGACCAACAAAGATCATGACAAATCAAACAACCACTGAAAAAGTTGCTATAACAAAAGAATTAAACCTTAATAAAATCTTTTAATATGCGAAATATCTAAGTTATAAACGTTAGGTTTAAATTGGTGTCCCCTTAAAAAAATTCAATAAAGTCTAATCAGTTAACGTAACTGAAATAAATTGTAATGTAAGCGATTCATATATCGCATTAAATTGTTTAAAAAAAAGCTTGCAGTTCTATAATAAATAAAACAAGGCATATCAAATTATCTACTTAATTACAAAATATCACACACAACCACCTAGTAGTGGCATCAAGTCCAAATTCATAACATCACTCTATAGTATTTTTTAAATTTAAACTATCGTGAGTAGTATTCATAGTTAATGTATAGAACCGGCTATACTCACGTCTTAGTCTATCGGGTTAGCCCGACTAGTTTCGAACCCATCCGGGGCACTTATTCATGAGCTCTTTACACGTACTGCGTCCAGCAGCTCGCTGGGCGCGACTCGTGGGTGGCGGGGGTGCGGGGGGACACGGTGACGGCGGATAGGCGGCCGCGCCTCTTCCAAGTGTTCCCTGTCACTCTGCATCGTCACTTCGTCATTGCATGCACGGATGAAGTTTGTGCACGCGACGCTTACGATGTCGGGTTCAAAGCGGTCTTTATATGAACCGGTAGTGTCAAAAATCGGTTTCCACGCGGGAGGTAGTGTCCATCCACCGTTCCCGCCGCGATAACGTCGTGTAAAGAGCTCATGAATAAGTGCCCCGGATGGGTTCGAAACTAGTCGGGCTAACCCGATAGAATAAGACGTGAGTATAGCCGGTTCTGTACATTAACTACTCTGTAGTCCTTTACCATTACCCAAGCAAGCTGATTTATATAGTAACGAGTTAAACTCCCCACCTTAACTCGTTACTATATAACTCAGCTTGCTTGGGTAATGCTTCGCTTTGCGATTTTGTCGTGGAGTCTATCTCCTGACGATGCTTCGGTTACGGGGCGAAACAATTGTTGAGATTGTGGTGGTGAATGTGTGCAGTGCTTGTGTATTGTTGTGTCATCGGTGTCGGGTAGTGCATGAGTTCTTACAAATTCTGCATGTATCAGGTATGAGAACGAATAGTACACTCTATCTACATTTAGCATTACATATATTTCCTTTTATCGCGGATTATAGCAAAATAGTACATTACTTTTGTATTATGGACATGCAAAGTAACGCCTAATTCTATAAATTATAAAAAAAAAATCGATTATAACAAGATGTGACCCGTATGTTTATATAATAATTAGATAAATTGTCTCTAATCGAGAATTATAGCAAAATTATATTATCATCACTTTTGCAATATGGATCTCTGCAAACCCCTAATTCTATAAATTAAAAAACAATTTCCTTAAGTCTATTGCAGAACGTTTCAGGATATGAAAACGTCAGAAACTTCGCGAATAATCTACGGGTTAGATCGCTATGTTTCATAATATTAGATTGTATTTTATAATTATAAGGCAGCGGCTGTGAATAATGTTCTTAAGCAATAAGTATTGAGAAAATTTAACTCACAATTACAGCGATTGTCAAATAGGTGTAATAATTATAGATGAATAAATAAAGTTAAAATCAATTTCTTGTTTTCTTACTTACCTTTTTCTGATAACAAAGCAAAAGTAATGAGAATATTATTTTGCTATAATCTAATTTTAAAATAATATTCTCATTACTTTTGTATTATGGACCTCTAATAAAGCCTAATTCTATAAATTATTGATAACAAAGCATTAATTAAATGTACATTTAGTTTTATTTACGGTCAGTGCTAATTTTATTCATAACATGTAGCTTGAAATAAAAGATTTGATACCTGAATAATTTCACAAAAAAATTAGCACTTTCTTTGTATGATTGATAATGAATTAAATTTAAAAATAATTCTATGAACATTAGCAAAAAAATCGCAGATTAACAATACATGAACACGCGGTTGATGCAATTTAAGTCTCTTGGATTTTACTTGGGACACTTGCACACACGTTGCAGGGTTGCAAGTGGGTGCAGATGTATAAAGGAGCAGAGGTATAAGAGGTAGATAGTACTTTTAGAATGAAATGATGATGATCAATTCAAAAACCATTGCCTTTCACGTTCGAAAATCGGACTTTAATTGGCCTGTGTCCCGCGATACACCCGAGAGCGTAATGACATGTTATAATCATAATATTATCCTACCAGTGTCTCTATTTTTAAGACCTCAACTCATTCGCACAGAGCAAACTTTAGCACGATGTTCCCCCTTTCCTTTTTGCAACGCAACCTTTTTGAGGTCATCAGACTTCGTAGGGAGTCAACCACCGTCGTCGTCAGACCTCGTAGAGAGTCAACCACCGTCATCGTCAGACCTCATAGGGAGTCAACCACCGTCGTCGTCAGATTTCGTAGAGGGACTAACACTGCGTTTTCCAGTGCGTGGTCGGCATTTCAACACCTTAAGAACCCAACACAAATCGGTTCTTCACACGAAGGGTCCCACATCAACACTTTAGCTTCGCGACACTCTGATCTATGTCGATGACTTTAGTTCTTCTACGGATCTTCTCATTTTTGATTTAATCGCGTAGATACTTCGAGCATAGCCTCTCCGTCGCCTGCTGTGTGATTTTGAGCCTTCTTGTAAGGCCTATAGTCAGCTACCACGTCTTGAACCCGTATGTCATCATCAACATGCACTGTTTGATGTTCCCTTAAGTTAGTAGAATTTATGCGCTCTACTTTCCACATTTCACACTCTCAAGTAATCCTATTTAAGTAAGGACTAACCTCATTTTATCAGTTCGAAAAAAGGAATCTCGGATTAACAGCTTACAAAATATCGCAGTGCAAATCTTTTATACTTAACTAATGACCCGCTCCGGCTTCGCACGGGTATAAAATATAAATGATTAAAATCTATCCAGTAGTTTTGTTTTATTCATTACTGCCCGTGGCCCGCACGCGTCAAATTTGGAGTAAAACAATTCCCCTTTCCTATAAAGATTCCCTGCTATCTTTGGAATATCTAAATTCAAAAAATATACTTAACCAAAGACAAAATTACGTTTAGCTGTCATTTATGTTTTGTTATTACACGGTCATTTGCGTTTTGTTATTCCATGTCATAGTCTTTTTTGTTATACCACGTTTTATAGTCACTTGACGGTCGAACGGGATAAATAGTATCCTATGTCCGTCTCCTGGTTATAAGCAACTTCTTTACCAACCAATTGGTTCCGTTCTTGGGTTATAAATAGTGTAACTAATACCACTTTCTTTTATATATATGTAGATTTCACTCGTATCTGCAATAGTCGAGACAAAAACTGGCACATTTACGTGAACACAATGTATAATATGTGTCCCAAAAAGCCGTGTGACGGCGGTGTCTCCGCGGGATCGCAAATATTCCGTAGCTTGCATTCCTTAACGTTCATACCGCTTGAAAGCCGGTTGAATTTACGACCCAGTGTTAAACGTGGCTTTGTTTATAACGTTGGTATATGATTTAAGAGAATTATGGAAAATAATGAGAAAGTTTTTGGAATTGCGAATGTCATGTATTACGGAGAATTTGATATGCCGTGTTGTATTCGGCTAAGAAGAATAGAATGAGAAATGAGGGTCATTTCTCATCGAGGTGTGGTAAAAGGCGACTTAAGTATGTCGACCCACGGTGTGGTATCCGGTTGCGTAGAAAAGATCACCCTCATTTCTCAAAGAGGTGTCGTAAAATGCGACTAAGCTAAGTTGACCCACGGTGTGGTATCCGGTTGAGTAAAATAGACCAACCTCTTCCTTACCGAGGTGTCGTATAATACGACTAAGGTATAGCTTACGAGGTGTCATAAAACACACGGCGGGTCGACCTTAGTCAGCTTTTACGGCACCTCAGTAAAAAATAAAGGTGGTCTATTCTTCAATCGGATACCAATCTTAGAATTAAATAATCTAAAGTAATTGCTTAGAATTTGGATATTAACTCGGCTCTTTTTTATTTGATTAGTTTGATCTTGTTCGTTAATTTCTTCATGACAATTGATTTGATTGAAACTTTTTTAATTTATAGAATTAGGCGTTACTTTGCGGAGATCCATAATACAAAAGTAATTATAAAATTATTTTGCTATAATCCGCGATGAAGTAAAATAGAAAATATAAATAATGCTAAATGTAGAGTGGACAATCGGTTATCATACCTGATACATGCAGGAGTCGTAAAAAACACATGCACAAACCTCCACCGCCGCCACCACGATACACAAGCACTATATACGTTCACACACCAAAATCGCAAAGCTTTGCGATTTTGGTCGTGGAGTCTATCTCCTGAAGATGCTTCGGTTGCGGGGCGAAACGATTGTTGAGTTTGTGATAGTGAACGTATATAGTGCTTGTGTATTGTGGTAGCGGTGGTGGAGGTTTGTGCTTGTGTTTTTTACGACTCCTGCATGTATCAGGTATGATAACCGATTGTCCACTCTTCATTTAGCATTATTTATATTTTCTATTTTGCTTCATCGCGGATTATAGCATAATAATTTTATTATTACTTTTGATTGAAACTCTTTATTTAATTGCCTATCCAGCCTATCTTTATCTTATTAAAAGTCAATAGCCATGGTGAAAAGTTCATTATAATTATCCTGCAATGAGCTGTACTTATAACGATTGATTGAACAGTGCCCTGATGAATGGAATATTGACAATAATTTATAGCTTTCGCAATCATTAAATAATTGCATCAGTTAATTTGTGAGAGTGACTTTATTCAAGAATTCAGTAGACATTTTAAATTGACATTTTGTAGTTAATTATTTGAAAATTATTATAGCGCGATAGTAACATTGAACAGGACTATCATCATCCTCCTGATTATCCCACTCTAAGTGGGGTGGGTATAACACGTTATAAATATGTTGTCACATGATTTGACTATTTATTTTACGTCCGGTCGCCTGCCTGACTTCAATTTACCTAAGTTTGCGACACCTGACTAAGAAAGACGGTGGTCTATTCTATTCAGCCGGATAATACACGGCTTTGTACACTCGTTGATTACTAAATAAGAAGATAAAATAATATTTAACAGTTGAAATGTTTTATTGTTAGATATTTAATTTTTTTTTCATTAACGTTAACAATTTTTTTTATTTACAGCAAAAATTGACAAGTTATATCTATTTTAAATTAATTAGTTAAACTTGATTCTTGTTCAGATAATGATTAATTGTTTGTTTCATCACTTTTATGTTTTGCGCTTATCCATTCTGTTTTGTCTATGCTAAAAATATACCATATAAATCAGCTGTTTAACATTTGTTAAATCTTCTATAACCTCTGTTGTTACATTGAAAAAATTTGCCAAATTTTGAGTAATTGTTAACTAATAAAAAGGCTATTTATTGGCCGAATGTTTTTTCATCTTGGGCCCAAAATTTCAACAGTCTATCATTTTCTTTTATAAACTGAAAATTGACTCGACATCCCTCTTTTCTTGAGGCGAATAATGAATTCACTGTTCCAGAAAGGTCGTCAATCTTTCCATGACAAATAAACTACGAACGTGGTGCCCGCACAGCCGGCATCGGCTGTTTAAATATAAATAAGAAAGTTGTAAAACAAAGACGTTACAAAACAAAATAGCCGAACCAATATTATTTTAACGAAAGAAAAATATATAAGGAACGAAATATAAACGCGTTTGAGGAGGTAAAAGGGATTTAAAATTAAAATGAAGTTTGCGCCCGAAGGCTTTTGGTCTTAGAAATTTTTGCTTAGTTGTATTAAAAATATACGCTTTATTTGTATTTGTTAGTACGTTTTTGATAATGAATGAACGAAAATAAATTACATCGAATAAAGAAATGTGTTATTAAGTTAATATTCATATATACATATATACACTTTTCGGAATCTCGAAAACGGCTCCAACGATTTTCCTGAAATTCACCATGTAAGGGAGAAGAGTCGATTCGTTCTCATACCTGATACATGCAGAATATGTAAAAATTCATGCACTATTCACCACCGCAATGTCAACATTGTTTCGCCTCGTAACCGAAGCATCGTCAGTAAAAAGACTTCACGACAAAATCGCAAATCGCTTTGCGAATGCATGTATCAGGTATGAGAACGAATAGTACACTCTACAGTTAGCATTACATATATTTTCATTTATCCCGATTTATAGCAAAATAATATTTTAATTACTTTTATTGTAAATATCAATAAAAACTCATTAGTCTGTATTCGAATCGACGATCCCCTGTAGTATGAAACCGTGTGAATCTCCAATTTCATCATTCGTCTTACTCAGGTCATTCCACTTTTTTATTCTAACTAGATAATATGATGCATTATTATACGTTTATTATACGCAATCTTTTTTTTTTATATTATTATGGGACACTTACACACACGGTCGTCCGTCCCCAAAGTAAGTAACTTAATACTTGTGTTATGGTAGACAGACAACTGGTAAATATTATATATTTTTTAAATACATACTTAAATACAAATATACACCCAGGCAACAAATTCTTTTTCTAGAAATACTTTATTCTAATATATACTATTTCTTTGATAATAAAGTAACACTTCAATCGATATATGGAATATTAAATTTTATCAGGCCTTCAAGAGTAACTCGATTTATTCTTACAAAGGTTGTTTTTAAGAAATTAAAAAAGGATGATATAACTATGAAAGCTAAATTGTTATCAAAAAGGATTCATGGATTTAAACATTGAGCAAACATATATATTTTCAATATAAACTAATGAAAAGCGGCCATCTTTACAGTGCCGCATATAAAATTTACCATATTACCGTGCGCTCCCATTCTGTGGTTCACTTTGCACACATAAGTGCTAATTTCAGGTGACAATGAGTTGACCACGGAGTTATGGTCTTCGTTAATTGTTTTACTATGTAGCCGGCCATTACATTTACTAGCCCGTTGGCGAAGTGGGAAGTGACCCTGCCTTCAGCTCCGCGGGTCGCGGGTTCGATTTCCGCCGAGGGCCAACATTTTCTATAAATGAATTGGTTGTGTATATTTGTATTTAAGTATATACGCCGTGTGGTATCCTGCTGAATAGAATAGTACCACCCTCATTTCTTACCTAGTTGTCGTAAAAGGCGATTAAGGTAAGTTGATCCGCCATTTGGTATCCGGCTGTGAAGAATAGACAAGCCTCATTCTTATCGAGGTGTCGTAAAAGACGATTAACTTAGGTTGACTCATCGTGTGGTATCCGGCTGAGTAGAATAGACCACCCTCATTTCTTATCGACGTATCGTAAAAGGCGCGACTAAGGTAAATTGACGTCAGTAAGGTAAGTAAAACAACTAGCAAAAACATGTAACAATAAGTTTAAAACATTTTGTACCGACATCAATTAGAGTGGGATAAGTGCAGGAGAATTATGTTTTGGATTAAAAAAATAAAAGAACATGTTTTTATTCTTCATACATAGAATTTTCGAGTTTCTTGTACCAAAAACGGATTCTGGGAGACGATTTTAATTTATAAGCCGCGTTGTTATTGTTTCTGTTTTATTTCAACTAATCTTGTGATGACGTCAAAGAGGCTGAAAGGGCAAAGGTCGAGATATTTGTCACAGTCACCTCTAAGCCCGTCCGCCTCGGCCTCATAGTATTCATCTTCTAGACCTTCCTCTTTTGATGCTGATGGCCTGTAATGTAGATAAGTATAAGTACTAGATATGAACCACGATAACACGGCGCGCTGCTCCAAATTACTGTTTCAATGAGTGTTGACACACACTCGAATATGCCCAAAGGTCACTACTAAAGGTGTCATGATTAAGGTGCCGAAACGTGGACACTAACGGTTAAGGCGGTCCACAAGCTTAAAGTCGCTCAGCGGGCTATGGAAAGAGCTATGCTCGGGGTTTCTCTGAGGGATCGTATTCGCAACGAAGTAATCCGTCACAGAACTAGGGTCACCGACATAGCTCAGTGCATAAGCAAGCTGAAGTGGCAATGGACCGGCCATATCTGTCGCAGAATCGATGACCGTTGGGGTAGACGTGTTCTGGAGTGGAGACCGCGAATCGGTAAACGTTGTGTAGGTCACCCTGAGACTCGATGGAGTGACGACATACTTATGAGGTTTTGGGGGAGAAAAATTCTAGAAATCTAGTTAGGTTTTATTAAAAAAAAATCATTTTATCCTTGTTTTTGGGCAAAAGTAAAAATATAATTATTTTGCTATAATCCGCGATGAAGTAAAATAGGAAATATATATAATGCTAAATGTAGAGTGGACAATCGGTTATCATACCTGATACATGCAGGATTCGTAAAAAAACACATGCACAAACCTCCACCACTAAAGTAGATAGAAAATATATATTTCTAAATGTAGAGTGAACTATCCGTTTTCATATCTAATACATGTAGGGTTCCCAAAAACACATGCTCTACTAACCTCCACCATCGTCACCACGATACACAAGCACTATATACGTTCACTATCACGAACTCAACAATCGTTTCGCCCCGCAACCGAAGCATCATCAGGAGATAGACTCCACGACCAAAATCGTAAAGCCCTTTGCGATTTTGGTCATTTATTTGCAAGGTTATTTGAATATAGAATATTTTGAATTTGAATTGGAATTTCAGTAATACTTACGTAAAAACAATGTGCAAAATATGTCCGAGGAGGCCGTTGTGGTGAAGAGGGGTCTCGGCCGCTTCGCAGATATTTCGCAACATGCATTCCCTTCCGTTCATGCCGTGTCTGGAATAGTATACATAACTTTGGAATAAATTCTTCGAACGTATGACATGTCATTTGATACAAAAGTTTGCGCTTTGCGTATTGTATAAATCATTTATAGATTTGCAATTTTTGTATTACGATTCTCTAATATCCTACAATCCTACAATCAATAAATACCTTTTAGCAGATTGAAATAATTGTAAAATCTATAAGAGGAATTTAGATAATATATATAATGTTAGGAATCCAAATTTCTAAGCTGTGACAGCCTATATAACGGCTGACGTCATTCACCCTGACGCCATTACTCAGGCGACACTGTAAAAGCCTCTAGGGCTAACAGCATTAGTTAGTATTCGAAAAAAATCATTCCCCCTCTTTTTGCGTGCGGCATTCGTACGTGGTAGGAGGTAGACGTG
Source organism: Morpho helenor (assembly GCA_029227775.1). NCBI lineage: Eukaryota > Metazoa > Arthropoda > Insecta > Lepidoptera > Nymphalidae > Morpho > Morpho helenor. Next base: position 12,500,831 of record JARGCU010000006.1, read on the forward strand.
TCGTCGGACCTCGGACGTCGAAGACCTCTTTTGTATTTAGTGTTATTAGAATCTAACCTCAAATAATCGCTATTCATAATAAGAGCGACCACTGAGTTTCTTGCCAGTACTTCTCAAGTGGATTAGTGTTTCCAACTGGTGGTATCATTCTGTCGTTGGATTTTGTAGTGGAAAGTGTTGGTGCACAGTAATTAAACGTTTAATTTTTATTATTTATTTTGAATTGAATTTAGACATAATTTCTAACAATAAATATACAAGATAAACTCATTTAACTATTAAAGGGTTTGAATTTGAATATGATGACGTCAGATTGAAGTTCATATACAAATATCACAAAACTTCAGTCTGTTATTTGATTGAAGCGAGCTAGAAGCGTTGTTATTTGAAACAAGTATTTCTAAACAAACAGTCGATATCCAGATACGGGTTTTAGATCCACTTGGTTCGTATTTGACTAGCATTGTTGCTTGTTTTACATATTGTTTGTTATTGCTTCACTAAATCTAACAATAGCTGGAGCTATGAATATACAAGCTTCTACCCTCAACTTTGTGGCTTTCCGCCATGATTCATTGTCGTGTCCTTATCGCACTTTACGCCACAACATGTTTGTCTCTTCCATTCTATCCTACCATTCGTCAACTCTAGTGCTACTCCTTTTATATGCACGTCATACTTTAAACTTAGCCGTGTGGTATCCGGCTGAGTAGAATAGACCAACCTCATTTCTTACCGAGGTGTCGTAAAAGACTACGGTAAGACGACCCGCCGTGTGGTATCCGGTTTAGTAGAATAGACTACCCTCTTTCTTACCGAGGTGTCGTAAAAGGCGACTAAGGTAAGTTGACTCGCCGTTTGGTATTCGGCTGAGTAGAAAAGACCAACTTCATTTCTTATCGAGGTGTCGTAAAAAGCGACTACGGTAAGTTGACCAACCGTGTGGTATCCGGCTGTGTAGAATAGACCAACTTCATTTCTTACCGAGGTGTCGTAAAAGGCGACTAAGGTAAGTTGACCCGCTGTGTGGTATACAGCTGAGTAGAATAGACCAACCTTATTTCTTACCGAGGTGTCGTTAAATGCGACTAAGATAAGTTGACGTCAGGCAGGCGGCCGGTCGTAAAAATGCAGACCCCACTTAGAGAGGCATAACATAACGTTGACTGGTAGTGGGACGATGACAAAGTATGATGCGTATTATGTAAATTAAAATAACTGAAATTTTGACTTACTCTTGGAACTTAGTTTCAAGCGTGATGTACGCCAATTCTCGAGTGATACTTCGACTATGGCGCGAAACTATCTGGAAAAAATTAAAGTTTTTACTAAAATCCTTTTATTCTTTGAATTTAAACTCTTATATTCACAAAAAAAGACAATTCTACTTCTTTGTGGTGGTGAATGTGTGCAGTGCTTGTGTATTGTTGTGCCATCGGTGTCAGGTAGTGCATGAGTTCTTACAAATTCTGCATGTATCAGGTATGAGAACGAATAGTACACTCTACATTTAGCATTACATATATTTCCTTTTATCGTGGATTATAACAAAATAATATTCTCATTACTTTGATAAAGTATTTACTTACAGGCAAGTTAGGGAATATAACTTGGTCTATTTGCGTGATGTTCGTGACCACGGAATAGTTGGACTCGAAGTTGTAGGACACGAAGACATTTCTGTCTGGAATATCAAGAGGCACGGCTATCGCCACGAACGTCTGGAAAATAAAACGTTTAAAGATGAGTATATGGCTACAGAATGATGAAGAATAAATCTTTAATATTTAAATGAGTTAATCTTGTATATATAATATGTCCGATAATGCAACGTTAAGTTTCAACACGTATGTGCATATTTATTTGAGACATATATGACTGTTTATGTGTGTCACAGTGTGTATACATATGTTACTTTTATAATAACTAAAATGAAGACGGCACGTTAAAATTAATATATATCGCAATATGGAAATATGCGAGATGTGTGCCACATAAGTTAAGTGTAAAAAATGATGCAGATGTTAGTCAAGCATTGCATGAGTTTTATGCCTCTTAAGACAAAACCTTCTTCAAAAATGAAATTTATAAATTGCCACAACGCTGGCAAGAGGTCATAAATAATAATGGAAAAATTAATTTTCCAATAATTATTGTTAAAAGTATGAAAATTTTATTGTTGTTCGGGAAAATTTTATTGTGAAACGGCTCCAACGGTTTTTCTGAAATTCAGCATATAGGAGGTTTTGGACGAGAAAAGACGATCTAACTAGGTTCTATTTAAACTAGTTTTATCCCTGTTTTTCGGCATTAAAAAATACTAATATTTACATTGAATATAAAACACTTTTTTTGCCGTTAAATGTCAATTCAGCGTAGGTCGTTAGAAATCAAAATATCTAACTAAGAATGATGTGATTTCCTGTAATTGGTACTACATAAAGACTATTTGGTTAAGACTATTTGGTTATTTTTGGGTTAAATTATATGTTGTGCTGTTGGAAATCCGTATATAACAATATAATTATATTATTTATTAACCATGCTTAAGTTTAGGATCGTCTAAATAAAGTCGGTTAAAATATATATAACACACAACTTTTTAAAAATTCAAAGAGTGGGTACTTCTTGATTGAAGTGAACTTTTGTTATTGAATCACGTACTTCAAAACATACAGTCAATATCAGATGCTGGTCTAGTTTTTGGAGCTCGTTCGTATTTGAACTAACATTTTTATATACTCTATGTATTGTTTATTTTGGTTTTATATGGGTTACCGCAATATTGTTATTTGTTGTTACCGCACAATTAATAGGAGACTAAATAATACATCATCATCTTCCTGCCCTTATCCCACTCTAAGTGGGGTCGGCACAACATGTTATAAAACATGCTGTCACATCATTTGCCGCCTGCCTGACGTCAACTTACCATAGTCGTATTTTACGACACCTTGGTAAGAAAGAGGGTGGTCTATTCCATTAAACCGAATACCACACGGTGGGTCAACTTACCTTAGTCGCCTTTTACGACACCTCGGTAAGAAATGAGGTTGGTCTATTCTACTCAGCCGGATAACACACGGCGGGTCGACTTACCTTAGTCGCCTTTTACGACACCTCGGTAAGAAATGAGGGTGGTCTATTCTACTCAGCCAGATACCACACGTCGGGTCGACTTACCTTAGTCGCCTTTTACGACACCTCGGTAAGAAATGAGGGTGGTCTCTTCTACTCAGCCGGGTACTACACGGTGGGTCAACTTACCTTAGTCGCCTATTACAACACCTCGGTAAGAAGTGAGAGTGGTCTATTCTACTCAGCCGGATACCACACGTCGGGTCGACTTACCTTAGTCGCCTTTTACGACACCTCGGTAAGAAATGAGGGTGGTCTATTCTACTCAGCCGGATACCACACGGCGGGTCGTCTTACCTAGTCGCCTTTTACGAACCTCGGTAAGAAATGAGGGTGGACTATTCTACTCAGCCAGATACCACACGTCGGGTCGACTTACCTTAGTCGCCTTTTACGACACCTCGGTAAGAAATGAGGGTGGTCTATTCTACTCAGCCAGATACCACACGTCGGGTCGACTTACCTTAGTCGCCTTTTACGACACCTCGGTAAGAAATGAGGGTGGTCTATTCTACTCAGCCAGATACCACACGTCGGGTCGACTTACCTTAGTCGCCTTTTACGACACCTCGGTAAGAAATGAGGGTGGTCTCTTCTACTCAGCCGGGTACCACACGGCGGGTCGACTTACCTTAGTCGCCTTTTACGACACCTCGATAAGAAATGAGGTTGGTCTATTCTACTCAGCCGGATACCACACGGCTAACATCTCTAAATTTATTATTCCTTATTCTTTATTTAAACCTTTATGTAAGTGTCTTATACGCTTAGTGGAAATTTTACTCACCCCATATAAACTGGTTCGCGGGAAAATTATGGTCCTTTTTTCAACATTGTGCGCTTTGTTGAACGGAGACATCAGGACAGCCACACTGAAATATTAATATTAGTGAAGAATATACAAGAAAATTAATTTATAGAATTAGGCGTTACTTTGCGGAGATCCGTAATACAAAAGTAATAATAAAATTATTTTGCTATAATCCGCGATGAAGTAAAATAGAAAAAATATATAATGCTAAATGTAGAGTGGACAATCGGTTATCAAACCTGATACATGTAGGATTCGTAAAAAAGACATGCACAAACCTCCACCACCGCCACCACAATACACAAGCACTATATACGTTCACTATCACAAACTCAACAATCGTTTCGCCCCGCAACCGAAGCATCATCAGGATATAGACTCCACGACCAAACTCCGGTTTTGCGATTTTGGTTGTGGAGTCTATATCCTGATGATGCTTCGGTTGCGCGGCGAAACAAGATTAACTCAATTAAATATTTAAAGATTATGGCAGAATCTTTCAAGTAAAATTTAACTAATCATTACTTCTGCGTATTTGTGCAAGAAAATCTGTTATTATTCTTTGCAAATACTAGTAGTATGTATTTATTTTAAAAATTAAATAACTTTACGAAACTCGTTTCCTGGGGATGTAAAAATTCTTTGCCGGACCCGCATCCAACGTAAACTACATTTTAATTTTAAATTCTCTCTTTCAAAGTCCGCTTCTGCTTTTTATATTCCAACAAATACAAATAGTACAGAGGTGTATTTACTTTTATAACTTTAAGAGTAATATTTAGAGTATACTCTGTGAGAGTTATTAAATGATTTATGTACACATTTATTACTATAAGTTATTATCAAAAGTACACCGATACGGCTGAGTAGAACAGACCACCCTCTTTCTTACCGAAGTGTCGTAAAAGGCTACTAAGGTAAGTCGACTCACCGTGTGTTATCTGGCTGAGTAGAATAGTCCAACCTCTTTCTTACTGAGGTGTTGTAAAAGGCGACTAAGGTAAGTTGACCCGCCGTGTGGTATCGGGTTGAGTATAATAGTCTACCCTCTTTCTTACTGAGGTGTCGTAAAAGGCGACTATGGTAAGTTGACTCACCGTGTGTTATCCGACTGAATAGAATAGACCACCCTCTTTTCTTAGCGAGGTGTCGTAAAAGGCAACTAAGGTAAGTTGATCCGCCGTTTGGAATACGGCTTAGTAGAACAGACCACCCACTTTCTTACCGAGGTGTCGTAAAAGGCTACTAAGGTAAGTTGACTCACCGTGTGGTATCCGGCTGAATAGAATAGACCACCCTCTTTCTAACTGAGTTGTCGTAAAAGGCGATTAAAGGAAGTTGATGTGAGACAGACCGCCGGGCGTAAAATACCTAGCCAAATCATTTGACAACATTTTAATAATATGTTGTGCCGACCCCACTTAGAGTGGGATAAGGTCAGGAGGATAATGACATATATAATGCTAAACGTAGAGTGGATAATTCGTTTTCATACCTGATAATGGTTGAACCAATTACTATATAACTAAGCTTTCGAGCGATTTCTTCGAGGATTTTATCTCGTGATGATGCTTCGGAACGGCGAAACGATTGTTGAGTTTGTGATCGTGAATGTGTGTAGTGCTTGTGTATTGTGGTGACGATGATGAAGGTTAGTAGAGCATGTGTTTTTGGGAACCCTACATGTATTAGATATGAAAACGGATAGTTCACTCTACATTAAGAAATATATATTTTCTATCTACTTTATCGCGGATTACAGCGAAACAATTTTACTCATCACCCTCCTGCCCTTATCCCACTCTAAGTGGGGTCGGCACAACATGTTATAAACATGCTGTCACATGATTTGGCTGAGTTTTTACGACCAGCCGCCTGCCTGACGTCAACTTACCTTAGTCATATTTTACGACACCTCGGTAAGAAATAGGGTGGTCTATTCTACTAAACCGGATACCACACGGTGGATCAACTTACCTTAATCGCCTTTTACGAAACCTCGGCAAGAAATGAGGTTGGTCTATACTACTCAGCCGGATACCATACAGCGGGCCGACTTACATTAGTCGTCTTTTACGAGACCTCGGTAAAAAATGAGGGTGGTACTATTCTATTCAGCCGGATACCACACGGCGTGTACACATTTATTAAAAGTCCATCGCGGTCGCGAATCACAGCAAAACAATTTTATTATTACTTTTGCATAATTTATAGAATTAGGCGTTACTTTGCGGAGGTCTATAATACAAAAGTAATGAGAATATTATTTTGCTATAATCCGCGATAAAAGAAAATATGTGTAATGCTAAATGTGGAGTGTACTATTCGTTCTCATACCTGATACATGCAGAATTTGTAAGAACTGATACACTACCCGAGACCGATGGCACAACAAGCATTGCACACATTCACCACCTGAATCTCAACAATTTCGCCCCGTAACGATGCTTCGGTTACGTGGCATTACACATATTTTCTTTTATCGCGGATTTTAGCAAAATAATATTCTCATTACTTTTGTATTACTTTTGCTTTAAGACTTAATTTAACAAGTACTATTCTATTCAGCCGGATACTACACGGTTAAGCAACGCCGTGTGGTGTCCGGCAGAATAGAATAGTACCACCCTCTTTTCTTACCGAGGTGTCGTAAAAGGCGACTAAGGTAAGTCGACCCGCCGTGTGGTATCCGGCTAAGTAGAATAGACCACCCTCATTTATTACCGAGGTGTCGTAAAAGGCGACTAAGGTAAGTTGACTCACCGTGTGGTATCCGGTTAAGTAGAATAGACCACCCTCTTTCTTATCGAGGTGTCGTAAAATACGATTAAGATAAGTTGACGTCAGGCAGGCGGCCGGTCGTAAATACGTAGCCAAATCATGTGACAACATGTTTATAACATGTTGTGCCGACCCCACTTAGAGTGGGATAAGGGCAGGAAGATGAAGATGACTACACGGTTAAGCAAAACAATTTTATTATTACTTTTTTTAAACTTAATTGAACAAAACGTCCTTATAAGAAATTATTTTATGAAAATATATGAAATACTTACAGAAATATAATAATTTTACTCCTCTTCATTTTAGCTGAATATAATACACAGTAACATAAACACGTGCACGCATTGAAAGATTTCGCTAAATGCTCTAGAAAACAAAATGTCGACCTGGTTTGGCACGAAGCGTGGTTTGAAAAAATTTACACCCATACGCTAAAAATGGGTGAAATTTATAATTGGGAACACCTCAAAATGAAGCATTTTTTTAAAATTGTCACTAACATACTAATATTCTAAATATGAAAGTCTATGTGTCTGCTTTTCAACATATTAAACATGTTGTCACATGATTTGGCTACGTATTTATATTAAGGCAAACAAAGTCACGGGAACAAATAGTAGGCTATCAAAAAATTCATTCTCGAGAAAACCAAACAACTACATTTTCATATCGCTTCATCATGATCCTCCTGCCCTTATCCAACTCTAAGTGGGGTCGGCACAACATGTTATACACATGTTGTCACATGATTTGGCTACGTATTTTACGACCGGCCGCCTGCCTGACGTCAACTTACCTTACTCGTATTTCTCGACACCTCGGTAAGAAAGGTTTAACACTATAACATATTAAAAAAATGTATATTTGAATACGGAAAAATACATATTGCATCTTAGAAGGTATTTTAACACTTAAGTTGACGCTAACGAGATGGGGCTATTACTACAAAAATAAATGCAAGCCGTGAACTATTTTTAAAGAAACCTCTAATTTTACTACGTGAATACAGGCTGATATATTTTCCAATTGTAATTCACGCAAGCTCAAAATTCCGATTAGTTTGTTCATTTGCTGTCTTAACTAATATTATAAATGACAAAGTCTGTCTGTCTGCTAAATAGAATAGTAATTTATTAGCTACAATAAAAAAAAACGCTTATTATTTAAAATTTCATACGCGAAGGGTCTTCTCGTTTACTCCCCGGATGGGGGTAAACGGGGTGCGGGCCTCGAGGTATTCCTCACTACCCGGGCATCTCCTCGCGGGCACTTAAGCCCGGTACGTGTTTCGGCCGTAGGCCGAGGTCACCTAGGTGACCTAAAGGTGTCGGTATTTGGGCCGTACGCCCAGGTCACCTAGGTGACCTAATGGATGACTTGTTCGGTGGGGAGGTCTGGGAAATTTCATACAAAACGGTCAACTACTAGTACATCGGTAAATTACTAATGCCCTTACGTTAATTAGTGATTAGTTAAAACTTTACATTACGTTATGTGTACATAAGACATACGTTTCTAGTAAACTTAATGCTAATTCTTAGTGCTAATTGTTCTAGAATGCATTTCTAGAAAACATCACTTCTCTAGTAAATGTCATATTAAATAGCTCTAGAAATATTTAGAAAGAACGAGGTACATTCTTACTTCCCGCCCTCTGAGTAAAATAGAACTTTAACCTTATCTTTAGTTGCCTTTTACGACACCTCGGCAAGAAATAAAGGTGTACCACCTTTATTTCTTTTCCTTCTTTATGTGTATTCCATTTTTTTCTTAATATTCTTTATTTAAATAAACTTGTAAACAAGTGCTTTTGAATCGTCAACTCTACTGCTGGTTCGGAAAGCTGTTCCTACCGAGAAGAGCCAGCAAGAAACTCGGCGGTTGCTCTTATTAAAAATAATTCTTATTACTAGTTACATTTAGTCATTACTGTCTTGTACAGGGTCTAAGCAAGCTATATCCACACACACATTCTTATCTTCTAAGTAATCCTCAACAGTAAATTCAAATTAAAATTCAAAATATTCTTTATTCAAATAAACTTGTAAACAAGTGCTTTTGAATCGTCAACTCTACTGCTGGTTCGGAAAGCTGTTCCGAGAAGAGCCAGCAAGAAACTCGGCGGTTGCTCTTTTTAAAAAACAATTCTTATTACTAGTTACATTTAGTCATTACTGTCTTGTACAGCGTCTAAGCGAGCTATATCCACACATTCTTATCTTCTTAGTAATCCTCAACAGTATAGTAGGCTTTCTGGATCAGCCTCTTTTTAACAGTGTTGTGTTCATCCGCATATCACACGGCGTTATAGTACATAGTATATAACAGTGTAACACAACGTACTAGGAACACCTGATTCCGGACTCAAAACTAGATGGCGCCACTCGTCGTTTGCTCCGCGCTATCGAAGTGCTTTCGTAGAAATATAAGAAGTCCCCATACAAAATGTTATCAGATTGACATCGCTATCAGTTCCTAAGATTACACAGTGCATCCAACTGGAACACTATGCCTAGCGCAACTGTAACCGGTGCATCTTCCGGCACATCCAATCTAGGAATGCTGTGAAGGACCCCGTCCGCGATACTCTATGTATAAGTGACGATTAAACTCTTGTACCTGTCACCTGTACGTATTCTTTCCCCATCCGTCGGGTTATCGTATTACAACAGTTAATAAACAGTGAAAAGTTTGATGGTTTCCGTCTGTAATGATAAATAAAGAAAATCGAGCGTTTGCTTAATTTATTGGCGCCAATTAAATTGTTTGCGCGTGTTGTATTCAATGCAGTCATTTTATTGCCATGCTAAATTTGAAATTATTATAGCGTTATTACTATGGTGATCTACTAACAAAGGGTAAACTATAAATAAATGATAAATATGGAACAATTTATAGAATAAGGCGTTATTTTGCGGAGATCCATAATACAAAAGTAATAATAAAATTATTATATAATCCGCGATGAAGTAAAATAGATTATATATATAGGTAATGCTAAATCATCTTCCTGCCTTTATCCCACTCTAAGTGGGGTCGGCATAACATGTTATAAACATGTTGTCACATGATTTGGCTACGTATTTTACGACCGGCCGCCTACCTGACGTCAACTTATCTTAGTCGTATTTTACCACACCTCGATAAGAAAGAGCGTTGTCTATTCTACTAAACCGGATACCACACGGTGAGTCAACTTACCTTAGTCACCTTTTACGACACCTCGGTAAGAAATGAGGGTGGTCTATTCTACTCAGCCGGATACCACACGGCGGGTCGACTTATCTTAGTCGCCTCTTACGACACCTCGGTAAGGAATGAGGGTAGTACTATTCTATTCAGCCGGATACCACACGGCGTATAGGTAATGCTAAATGTATAATGGATAATCCGTTGTCATACCTGATACATGCAGGATTGGTAAAAACACATGCACAAATCTCCACCACAGTTCCACGATACACAAGCACTATACACGTTAACTAAAAAAACGAATAAAAACTTGTTACACGTGTTTGGAGGCAAAATAAATGGTGGAGGTTGAACCAATTACTATATAACTATGCTTGCTTGGGTGTTGCTTCACTTTCACTATCACACACTCAAGATTTTTTATATAAAATTATATAGTATATATATATAGTATAGTATAGATATACATATATATCTGTATATGAACACAACGGATATATAAGCAACTAGCATCATTCTCTTACACTTATCCCACTCTAAGTGGGGTCGGCACAATATCTCTTCTTCTTCCATTCTCCTCTATCATCCGTCAACTCTGGTACCATTCCTTTAACATACATATCACTTTTCACACAATCCATCCACCTTTTTTTGGCCTCCCCCTAGCCATACATCCATCCACATTCATATTTAAAACTCTTTTGGTCACATGATTTTCATCCCTCCTCATTACATGACCATACCAACTTAGTCTCGCACTTCTCATCTTTTCTGTAATGGACGCAACTTTCAGACTTCCCCTAATATACTCATAGCGTATTCTATCAAGTTTTGTTACACCACACACCTTTTACATTCCATACCTTAACATTCTCATCTCATTCGCATGCACATTTCTTTCATACTTTTCTTTTATTGCCCAACATTCTGATCCATACATTACGACAGGTCTAATGACCATTTTATAAATTTATACATATATAGCATACAATAAAATACTATTTTTAATTCGGTGCTATTTATGTTTTTTTCTTTTCTTCTCTTTAATTAAATTCAAAACAAAAAAAACATGACTTTAGGAAGTTCCAAATTATCTTCACGGAAGCATTCTAGATGGCGTTGAACATTTTTGCGTCGCGCTAGTGTTTGGTTTTCTTAAAAGTATATACCTAGAGTAGGTACGATTGTTGATTATAATTATGTAATATTTATTGTAAATTTTTTTATAATGTGACTCAGAATTATGATCACGTTAATAACACTGGACGACAAAATTTAATTTTTTTTTGTCACACGAAAACTGATGTCAAATTTTAAATACATTAGGGCCTTCAAGCAATAATATAATCAAGGGGAAAAAAATGACATGTCAGGTATCCTAGTGATAACTGATAGTGATAGACAAATTTATTATTTTTGTATATGTAAATAGAAAATTAGCTACTCTTAAAGAAGTTATTGTTTAATGTACAATAGATAAATTAAATTTTAGGGAATATTTGGCTTCTGGTAGATCTCTTTTAAGATTCCAACAACAATTTGCTAGCATTCGTGTACTCCGTTTCCCTTGGTAGCGCTTCTCCATTTAGAAAATGTCATGATGAAACTTCTCGCCTTGTTCATCACTCACAGTTCCCAAGTTTGCAGAAAAGAAATACAAATGAGAGTGCAGCATGTGTATTTTTAAGGACATGTCACATCCCAAAACTTTATATGTCATTAGAATTTCATTTATTAAATCTTTAAGTAATTTTTCACTCTATAGTTTTCTAAAAAATTTGGACAACGTTCACAAAACTTTTCCAGGCAACTTTTTCTAGATAATTCAATCTCTTTAAAATCTCTATCCTTTATCAGTTTCCGTATAATTAAATTGCATATTATTATATAATTTACAAAATATAAAAGTTACAAGAAGTTAATTTTGTATCGGTGGTAAAAATATGTCATCAGGGTTTACTAAAGGATCATTTTTAACATTTTTATGGCCTGTAAGTAATTCACTTGTGGGCCACACTTTCTTTATGTAGTGAGTCTTTTAGACTCGTTAGAAATGCATTTATAGCTGTCACTAAAAAACTGGACGTGACTGGAACGAAACTATAGATTTTTTTTAATGAAGGGTTGCCAACCTAAACAAAAATGACCACTAAGTTCATGTGACAAAAACAGTGTTGACCAGTGTAATTAATATTTATCTACAAGTCAATATTTAGAGCGTCTACTAGGGATGTGATATGGAGTAGAAAAAATCGATTAATAAATAATAGTTTATTCTGCTTTTAAAAATAATCGATTTAATTAAAAAAACGATTTTTTCGCATCAAAATAATCGATGATTAATAATCGATTTTTTTCTGAAAAGACTATATGAAATATAATTAATATAATTAATTAAAATAAAGGCTGATTAAAGTTGACAACTACTTATAAATAATACCAGATGAGCTGTTTCTGAAATTCTATTAAAATGTGTAGTTTGTACATTGTTTTCATCCGACAGTCAAATAACAAAATTTAAATACATAATAAATTGTAATAAATATAAAATTAAATAATAATAATAATTTATAAAATAGGAAAAAAAAACTAACACAAATTATTAATAATTTAAAATTTTGATTACTTATGTAACACATAGCATGCTGTGGTTACCTGTAAATGTGAGAACAGTTACATTTAAGTCACGGGAAATGTATATTATTAATATTGTTACTGTTTCTTATGTTGGTGATCCAAATAAATAAATAAATAGACAGTGCATATATTATCTTGAAAAACTACAAAAAGTGTGAAATGAGAAAGAGGATAATTAAGATATTCGATTTTTAAAAAATCTATTTTTTATGAAAAAATAAACGATTATTTTAAAAATCGATAATTTTTTCCACATCGCTAGCGTCAACTGTTAGTGATGTCAACCACATGAGAAATCAAATACAAACTTTATGTTGTATCGAATAAAGTTCAAATTTAATTAAGACCGTAGCAGGTCACATACAATAACGGGGTTTTGATTGAACATCAGATTGCACCAGAGGTTTTTGAAAGATTTTTTCACAATGGGGTTTATGTTCAAGCAATTGCTATAGGATGGCTGACTCGTATTTTATTGAGTTTCTTATATATGTATGTATGTATGTATATATATATATATATTTTTTTTTTTCGGAATCTCGGAAACGGCTCCAACCATTGAAATTAAGCATGCAGGAGATTTTGGGCGAGAATAATCGATCTAGCTAGGTTTTATTTAAAAAAAAATCGTTTTATCCTTGTTTTTGGGTATTAAAAAAAATACTACAATTTACATTGATTATATAAAACACTATTTCTTCCATAAATTGTCAAGTTTGCGTAGCTTATTTGAACGGTCTCGAGAACTGAAAATACCTAGAGCCCCACCTACCCAAAAAATTTTTCTTTTTTTTTTTTAAGTTTTTTTACCAGGTACTATTTTTTATTCAAGTAACTTTGTTAGCGAGGCATTTTTGGTGCTGATTTGGAAAGCTGTTCTTACCTAGACGAGCCAGAAAGAAACTCGGCGGTGGCTCTTTTCCAAATATAATTCTTACAACTAGTTACAGTTAGTCATAACTGTCTTGTACAGGGTCGAAGAGTTGCTATAACCACGCATTCTTATCATCTATGTAATACTCAATATAAGTAGGCTTTCTGTATCAGCCTCACTTTAACAGTATTTAAAAGCTTTTATTTAATTATGACACCTCTGTAAGAAACGAGGGTAGTCTATTCTACTCAACCGTATACCACACGGCGGATATATAAGACAAAAAATAACTTTTGTAGAAAATATTACGTATGGTATTTTAAAGTAACCTGATTGAGTGTATTTTAACACTTAATTTGACGTAAATATAGTCACCGGTATTTTATTTTTATATGAATATAATAAATAACACAGAATACTTTATAGTATTTTATTTGACCATTTTACAGAAAAATAATAAATAATAGTTAATAGTACATATGAATATTTCGCTAGAATAAAAAGCTTAAAACTCTATACAACTTTTGCTAAAATTCAAAACGATGTATTCAAATAGTTTTTCAAGCTCTTTTGAATCATTAAAGTTTCGAATAAAGTTGCTCATAAAGTTATCACAGATACAAAATATTTCTACTAGAATAAATAAAAGCTCTATAAACGCCGTTTGGTATCCGGCTTCAAACCTTACTAGCCTTTTACGTCACCTCGGTAAGAAATGAGGGTGGTCTATTCTACTCAACCGGATACCACACGCCGGGTCGACTTTTTTTAGTAGCCTTTTACAACACCTCGGTAAGAAATGAAGGTGGTCTATTCTACTCAACCGGATACCACACGCCAGGTCGAGTTAATTTATTCGCCTTCTATAACACCTCTGTAAGGAATGAGAGTGGTCTATTCTACTCATCCGGATACCACAGGGTCGTTTAACATACCTTAATGGCTTTTTACGAGACCTCGGTAAGAATTGTGGGTGGTCTATTCTACTTAGCCGGATACCACACGGCGGTTCAACTTACCTTAATCGCTTTTTGCGACACCTCTGTAGGAAATGAGGGTGGTTTATTCTACTCAGTTGGATACCACACGACGGATCAAGTTACCTTAGTCGCCTTTTAGGACAACTCGGTAAGAAATCAGGGTGGTCTATTCCACTTACCCAATTAAAACGTGAGTATAATAAAAACCTGTATATCTATTTATTCTTATATACATAAGTAAGTAAGTAACGGCCTGTTACTATCCCACTGCTGGGCATAGGCCTCTTCTCTCCGTTTTTTTTTTTGGAGAGAAGGATTGGAGCTTAGACCTACCACGCTGCTCCAATGCGGATTGGTAGGTTACACATATCCCCAGAATTCTCTAGAGATATGCAGGTTTCCTCACGATGTTTTCCTTCACCGAAAAGCGTGTGATAAATTGCAATTATCAATTAGACACATAAGTTTTACTAGAAAACTCATTGGTGTCTGCCCGGGGTTTGAACCCTAGACCTCCTCGAAAGAGGCGCACGTTGTTACCACTGGGCTACCACAGCTATTATTATATATCTATCTATATATATATATATATATATATATATATATATATATATATATATATATATATATATATATATATATATATATATATACATAAAAGTCATGATTTAAAATGTATTTTGTATTATACTTATTGAAATAAAATCTATAGGGTTTTCAGGGCATAAAATAATATAATCTTCACATTTATTTTCCAGCCCCCAGTATTCTGCTTCGTAATAGTAATCTTCTATATCCTCTTCTTCCATAGATGTGGAAGGGCTGGAAAAGATGCAATTAAGGTGTTAGACAAGTAATGTTACAATCCCACTGTTGGGCATAGACTTCCGATCTCCTTTTGAAGAAAAGGTGAGAGTTTTAGCGCGTAACACCATCTCTGTATTTCTCCAGAGATATGCTAATTCTCAAGATATATTTTTTTTTTAATTTAAACTATCGTGAGTGGTATTCATAATTAATGTTAAGATTCCGGCTATACTCACGTCTTATTTTATCGGATGAGCCCGACTAGTTTCGCTCAAAGAGTAGTTTCGCGTAAAGAGCTCATGAATAAGAGCCCCGTATGGGCTTGAAACTAGTCGGGCTCATCCGATAAAATAAGACGTGAGTATAGCCGGAATCTTAACATTAATTAAGATAAATTCTTATTAGAGATATGGTCATCCAGATAAATTCTTACACCGAAAGTTGTTCGATTAATTGCGAATATCAATTAGGCACATACGTTTTTAACAGAGAAATCCGTTTATAGAATTAAACGTAAATTTGCGGAGATCCATAATACAAAATAGTGGGGCGACTACGGAACTGGGGGCCATTGTGTTTTGGTGTGTGCCATTTGAGGATTTGCCCATGATCACCACGCTGGGCAGATGGGTTGGTGATCGCAGGGCGTAGTTTATCGCACCGGTGACGCAGCTGCCCGTCACCAGCCTGTGGTATTTAACTATGCCTAAATAAAATGGATATACCGCCATTAAACGGTCGTCAGAGACTCGTTCGTTGATCGGCAGGATGTACCACGGGCAGGTGAGGTTGACTGAGAGTATTAAGATGTAATTTTACTCCCTTGCATCCCAACGACAAATCCAAATCCCAAAATCAAATCCCAAAAGACGAAGAGCTGAAGACCGAGCTCAGTGGCGTGTTATGCGAGAGACCTATTTCCAACAGTGGACAGGAGCAGGTTGTTGATGATGATGATGATAATACAAAAGTAATAATAATTTTTTTGCTATTATATTCGATAAAGTAAAAAGAAAATATATTAAATGCTAAATGTAGAGTTGACTATCGATTTTTATACCTCATACATGCAAAAGCACATGCACTACAAACGTCCATCAATACCACCACAATGTACAAGCCCTACACACATTCACTATCACAAACTCAACAATCGTTTTGCCCCGCAGTGAAGCATCATTAGGAGATAGACTCCACAACAAAATCGCAAGTAACGCATCACCCAAGCAAGCATACTAATTGATTCAATCCCTACCATTTATTTTGCCTCCAAACACGTGTAAGTGAAATTCCTAAAGTATTTTAACAAATTATAGTCTCGTAATACGTTTTTACTGCTGCAAATATAATTGTGTGATGTACAAGTTCTAAAAATGGTTTCAATTTAGTTGTCGTTAAGTGAGCTTTAGTCGCAGGAGCCTCGTAAATCAAGAATGATACACTTAAGTAATGTAAATGAAATGAAACGTAATGAAACGAAATGATTCACTAATTTTCAGATGACGTCACGGACATAAACTATAACTACTTATTTATTTTATTTAACTTATTATTTTTTTAATAATTAAAAGTAACTTAATGTAATGTACTATAGTAGATCTAAATAATTCTATAAAAAAGTCTGCGACAGAATGTCTCTATTTCTTATGGTTATCTCGCAACAACTACTTTTAATAAATACAGATAATAAAATATAGATAACAATAATAAAATACAGAACAGAAATATAGAATGAGGAATAAAAAGTCATATGAAATTTTGAGCATGTTGAAAAATTTATATACTATAGCCGTGTGGTATCCGGCTGAGTAGAATAAACCACCCTCATTTCTTACCGAGGTGTCGTAAAATACGACTAAGTAAGTTGACGTCAAACAGGCGGCCGGTCGTAAAAACGCAGCCAAATCATGTGACAGCATGTTTATCTGTGCCGACCCCACTTAGAGTGGGATAAGGGCAGGGATGATAATGTTCAAAATTTCAATTGAATACACTCCACGCGAGCGACGTAAATACAGTCAATAAAATACAGATAAGAAAATAAAATACAGACCAGAAATATAGAATGAGGATTATTTTTTTTGATATTTTTAGTGAGTATTTAATTAGTTTTAATTTCTTTTAAGTTTTTATTAAATGCTTGTATTTTTTAAAATAGTTTAGTTTAGTAAATAGTTTATTAATTATATATTATATAATGCTAAAAATTCTGCATAGTTCTAAATAAGAAACCATAAAGGTTTCTCGCTATTTTAATAAAATGTTGGAGTAAAAAGTCATATGAAATTTTTAGCATGTTGAAAAATTGATATACTACATACAAATACCTAGACTCCGCACCCAGTAAATGGCTGCAACATTTATTAGATTTCATCTCTCACAATGTTTCACAGCCACCACATGTTCACATATTACTTCCCTAATATCAAATGTATTCTAAGTGTATATAAATTTCAAACGTATTTTAAGAGCAATAAAATTCTAATTTGAATACATCCTACAATGTCAACTTTATGGAATGGAATGGAATTTAATGAGCTAGATTCGTCGGTCAAATGTTTGATTAATTTTTGGAAATAACTTTGTTATACATTTTAAAAACATTTGCGGTAATGGAATTCAATTATCATATTTGAAATTAATCTGTACGACAATTAATTTTTTAATTTAAAAATGCGGTGTGGTATCCGACTAAGTAGAATAGACTAGCCTCGTTTAATTACCGAGGTATTGTAATCGACCCCTTACGTTAGTCGGCTATTATGACACCTCTGTAAGAAATAAGGGTGGTCTATTCTACTCAACCCGATACCACACGACGGGTCAACTTACCTTATTCGTATTTAACGACACCTCGGTAACATAGAGGGTGGTCTATTCTACTAAACCGGATACCACACGGTGGGTCAACATACCTTAGTCGCCTTATACGACACCTCGGGATGAAATAAGGGTGGTCTATACTACTTAGCCGGATACCACACGGCTATACATTAAAAGTAATAATAATAATTTTTATTTAAGAGGCGATGAAGTAAATAAAAACATATGTATCCTTTTTGTACCTAATGCAGAACTACAAAACTCAACCAACACAATACACAAGCACTACATACATTAAAAAATAAAAAAAATAAAAATTATTTATTTCTTACCAAAATTCATTAGAAGAAATATAGATTGAGACCTTCTAGTAAGTATTAGAAATACTTGTGTCAGAAGGAATCGCTCTTCTATAACAAAGGTAAGTTATATAAATATTAAAAAGGTAAACAATTACTATCACAAAATCAAAACGGGACGAAACGATTGATTGATTGATATTATATGTTAGCGTTAGCAAACGTAGCTGCTAATGTCGTTTTAAATTTAATTTTCGTAATATAAAAAATATAGGAAAAATATTATACACGTAGAAAAAATACTTGGTTGATGGTAAAGTCACAAGTGAAGCTTGTATATACGTAGTGGCTTTCAGTTTGAGTAATCCAAAAGCAACTCACGTGAGTATTAGGTGAAGCAAATCGCCCAGAACGCCGTTATGCAGAAATTGTGAGCCGTTTTCGCAAATCGCCCGGAGTAAGCACTGCCGGCCGGGATACTCGTGTCTGGAAATAAATAAAACTCTTTGAAAAATCTAAGGCGAAAAATGCGAAATAAAGCTTAAAACTAATATTAGAAATGCAAAAGAAAAATGCCTGTTAGGGTTTCTTGGGTAACCGATTAGACCAATAAATGAAATTTCAAATGAAGCTTACATCATCGTCTTCCTGCCCTTATCCAACTCTAAGTGTGGTCGGCACAACATGTTATAAACATGCTGTCACATGATTTGGCTGCGTTATTACGACCGGCCGCCTGCCTGACGTCAACTTACCTCAGTCGTATTTTACAACACCTCGGTAAGAAAGTTGGTGGTCTATTCTACTAAACCGGATACCAAACGGTGGGTCAATTTACCTTAGTCGCCTTTTATGACACCTCGGTAAGAAATGAGGTTGGTTTATTCTACTCAGCCGGATACCACACGGCGGGTCGACTTACCTTAGTCACCTTTTACGACACCTCGGTAAGAAATGAGGGTGGTACTATTCTATTCAGCCGGATACCACACGGCGTTTCAATTGAAGCTTACATAGGAACAAAATATCACGCTTTTGTTTTGGAAAAAGGATGACTGAGTGCCCTATGTAAGGTGGGAGATACTAGTTAAGGATGAAATTAAAGTTGAGGACCTAACAAATATCCCCTTCAAGGATAATATCAGGTTCGTAAGAGCAACGGATAGGTTAGGACAGGTGGCACTGTTAGGACAGCAGTGAAACCCTTGTCCCAACATAAGAACATAGTAGGACAAAAGTAATAATAAAATTATTTTGCTATAATCCGCGAAGCACTATATACGTTCACTATCACAAACTCAACAATCGTTTCGCCCCGCAACCGAAGCATCATCAGGAGATAGACTCCACGACCAAAATCGCAAAGCTCTTTATATAGTGCTAGTGTATTGTGGTGGCGGTGGTGGAAGTTTGTGCATGTGTTTTTACGAATTCTGCATGTATCAGGTATGATAACCGATTGTCCACTTACATTTAGCATTATATATATTTTCTATTTTACTTCTTCGCGGATTATAGCAAAATAATTTTATTATTACTTTTGTATTATGAATCTCCGCAAAGTAACGCCTAATTCTATAAATTAACATAGTAGGAAGTAAAAGTAGATTGAATAGTCTAGAATAGTAGCTGACCACTCGTCATGTACAGAAAGAGCGATCCCTATATTAGATAGATTTTGCGTCAACATTGGCTATGGCCTACATCGGTAAGCATTAAAGCATCCATAAAGTAGAAAAGCGACCATATGACGGCATAGCGTCACATTAACATGGCCATCATAGTATTTGTAAGGTTTGGCTGTAAGAATTTACCTTTCTAGCATAGACTCGATAAAGGTGTACACACTGTGCCGAGCGAAAACATTATGCTTGTCTTTGACATCACGCTGTCGCCGAACCGTAGCTACCTGAGAAATACGTGAAATGGTCGTTAGAAAGAAATAAAATATATATTTTATGAAATGTAAATGATCGATCTAATGTGGGATCAAGTGATGAAACCAAACTATCAAATTAACTACCGTTAAGTGATTCAAAATGTTACGATATATGTAAGATTAACGTATAATTTATTTTGTTTCCCTATATCTCCACCTTTATCTCTTTCTCTTCAGTCAACCAATGGCCATCCACTGTTGCATATCACTGTTCTAGCCTCTTCATAGCGAGCCACACCATATGGATTCCAAGAATATACAGTCTACTTGAACTGGTTTAGCGGTTTTTTTCAGAATTCGTCTATAAAACTGATCGGGAGTCTATTTAACAATGGATTTTCCAGTACGGAGTGAAAACTCCTCATGATAACAAAGTCTTAGGTCCTTTAGCTCTGGCGGGGATGGGGGCAATGTGTATAACGCTACCCTGTCCCCGCCACCAGCAGCGTGGTGTAGCACTGTCAGGTTTTTAGTCGGTGCGATTTCGACATACCCACCGCCCGTCCCCGTCGGGCGGTGATGACCCATTATGCTTTTTCCATGTAAATAAAAAAAAGGTCCTTTAGCTATACGCCTATTGCCATTAAGCGTGGCGACTTTTTAGATTAGCTGTTTATCATATAAATTTTTTCATTTTGATTTGATCAGTCCATCAGTTGAAGAAGCACTGATTAAGAATTATTATTATATACTCACATCACCAATATCGCCCAGTAAAGGTTCTAAATAAGATGCATTAGCCACATTGTAGTAGTTAGCTTCTATGAACCACGCCACGTTGACTAAGTTGTTTGGGGCTGGTAGTGGAATTGATACTGTTGCGAACACCTGTAAAAATAATTTTTAGAATTAGGCGTTACTTTGCGGAGATCCATAATCATAAGATGTTGAGTACAGAGCAGTAATCATAAGATGCTGTGATTAAAATAATGCTTTAAAAGTACTCACCCCCCACTGTGTGCTGGGTGTAAACACCAGATAACGCTTGTTCCTGGTCTTCGAATCCACATTTTCGTACACCGTATACAGAAAATATAATCTGAAAAAAAGAAATGTTTAATTTATTTAATTTGAAAATATTTTTTACAATTTTCAAGTTTTAATGCTACGTATAATATTAGTATTGTTTAAAGTCGTGATAATTGCCAAATTATCCATGTGACCCTAACTCTTTTTTTTAAACAGGAAAAAACCCCTTATGGGTACCGCCACCCGACGGGGACAGGCGATGGTCGGACTCGCACCGACTAAAATAACCTGTGTGTTGTGTGCGACTAAAATAACCACGCTGCTGGTGGCGGGGATAGGGTACCTATGAAAATATTGCCCCTATACCCGCCAGCAGCAACTCGGTACCCCAGAGTGCGCCACCTCTGGGTCGGGGTCTCTCTAAAAGTGACCCCTCCCTCCACTGGACGATGCATCAGGAGCACCAGATGCATCGAACGCCTCGGGGACCTTAGAGTAACAAAGCGTTTGCGAGCTCCCCGGGAAGGGATTGGTAAGTTTTCTATAAATACTTATAAGTTTGATCGATATTAGCAAATCATCATCATCTATTAGATGAAGGAAAGCCGATATAACCATGTGACCTTATACCTTTACCCATTCATTTGTGAGAAATGTGTAACGTGTCATCACATTGTGGTATTGGTGGGCTTACTATTAGTGGAAGCTACAACCCTTCTCTCCAAAAAAGAAAAGGTCATCCATGAGTTTTCAAGAGAACTAAGAAAGACGTACTTTACGGCGATACTGTGATGGTTTCTAAATATAAATTAATTAACAGTGAAATACGTACGTGATAATGTATTTATTAGGCCACATTAATATTAAAATAAATCACATAAACGATAATTTACTCAAACGACTGGCTTACTCGGAATTAACAGTGTTAATGTTCTAGAAAACCACTTACTTCTGTAACAGATATATATATCTATACCATTACTGTGATTTTGTGATAAGAACTTTGTGGTCTTGTAATAGAATTCTCATTCCAATAGCATTAGGATAACTTTAAAACTGTATGAACTAATGCGAGCTTAGTGTAAACGCGTAGATCACACTTAACGCCAGTCATAGATTTATTTGAATAAGAAATTTGTACAACGTCTATTTCTTTGGGTGTACGTTCATGTATGAATTGATGGGTAACAGGTTACTTTTGGATTCCTTTGTACTCGTGGTCTTTTCCAGAATATATTTCAGTTGTGGGGAAAGGTGACTCGAGATGTTTACAAGGTGGATGTAACCTGATTTGTTTCTAATCAGGTTGATGTTTCTTCAACAAAATATCAGTCAATACGAACCAGATGTTTAAGATACTCAAGATAGGAAACCTTACGCCTTAGTCGCCTTTTACGATACCTCGGTAAGAAATGATAGTGGTCTATTATATTCAGCCGGATACCACACGGCTTAATTTAATCCCTGGATATTGTTACAATAAACTCGAAGGTTATCAAAATAATTTCTACTTCATCATTCTTCCACTATAGGTGAGGTCGGCACAACATGGTATAAACATGTTGTTAAATGATTACTTCATTCTCCCACTCTAAGTGGGGTGGCACAATATGTTGTGAAATGATTTGACTGATTTTTTACGACCGACCGCCTGTTTGATGTCAAGTTACCCTAGCCGCCTTTTACGCTGTGGTCTATTCTATTCAGCTGGACACCACACGGCGGAAATGGCATACTTGAATAAATATTATTTTGATTTTGATAAAAAAAATTACCAGTTGACACAGATATTTTCTGTACTGTGTCTTATCCATTGGGTCCAATAAGGAAAATCGAGTTTTGTACAAAAATTTCGACGCTGTTCGTTGACTTCGCTAATCACTGGCTTTTTAAATAGGGGATTAGGTTCGCTGTACAGAAAGGAAATGCAATTAGGTCGTCTGTCCACCTACTGGAAAATGCAAGCGTTGTTTTATAATTTTTGAAAAATCTTACATTTGAAACCTTAACTTCACTGAACTTTATTTTTAAATAAAAAAAATGAAAAATTATGTGGTATTCGGCTGAGTAGAATAGACCTTCCTCTTTTCTTACCGAGGTGTCGTAAAAGGCGACTAAGGTAAGATGACGTCAGACAGGCGGCCGGTCGTAAAATACCCAGCCGTATCATGTGACAACATGTTGTGCCGACTCCCCCAAGAGTGGGATAAAGGCAGGAGGATGAAGTAATCTTTTGTAAGCAATTTTCAATTGTCAAGGATCAATCACATTTAATCACTAGCTCTGGTTCAGAATGTTGCTCTTTCCAAGAGGAACAACAAAATAATTCAGCGGTCAATCTTTTAAATGTTTTCAAATTACATTATTAAACCGCAGTCATTTATGAAGCTGAAAGGATTTTTAAATTAATACATTTTTATCTTTCTTATAATCTTCTATAGAGTAATAAGCTTTACGTATAAGCATATTTGTAACACTTAATTTAAACCCTTCTGTAACCAAGTTTAATATGGATTGTAGTATTTTATTGTAATTTTTTACCTTATAAGCGAATATATCACACACTTATAAAGTGTAAGTAACGTAAGTAAGTAGTAAGTAACGGCCTGTTACTATCCCACTGCTGGGCATAGGCCTCTTCTCTCCGTTATTGGAGAGAAGGATTGGAGCTAAGACCTACCACGCTGCTCCAATGCGGATTGGTAGGTTACACATATCCCCAGAATTCTCTAGAGATATGCAGGTTTCCTCACGATGTTTTCCTTCACCGAAAATCGTGTGATAAATTGCAATTATCAATTAGACACATAAGTTTTACTAGAAAACTCATTGGTGCCTGCCCGGGGTTTGAACCCTAGACCTTCTCGAAAGAGGCGCACGGTGATACCGCTGGGCTACCACAGCTTATAATGTGACCTAATTCAAATTAGGCTTCATTGAGTTATATACATTGCCATCACTATATGAACTATTAAAAAACCTAGTGTTTTCTTGCTCTTCTAAGCTATGAGTCTGTTTACCACTCACAAGTTTTGTAGGCGCCTTGCTACGCTTTATTCCATTTAATCCACACACGCATATACACCAAACACACACACTCATGCACACACACACACGCACTCACACACACTATTGCAACACATACCCAATAGTAAATAATTTATAATAAGTTAAATAAGTAGTATATATACAATACTAGTAGCCCGCTCCGGCTTCGCACGGGTATAAAATATATAGCCTATGTCACTCAGTAAAAAAAATGATTAAAATCTATCCAGTAGTTTTGTTTTATTCATTACTGCCCGTGGCCCACACGCGTCAAATTTGGAATAAAACTATTCCCCTGGGGTGCCAAAGTGGTCGGCCTCCTCGTGGCGCACCCTGGGCAAGCTTAGTCTTGGCGAACGGACCACTTTGGGTTGGCCAATCCAGTTGTCCCTCTGATTAGCAGAGGGCAATCTGGCCTTGGACTCCGGGGGGGTTGGGGTGTTGTCCCTAATGAGCGACGGGTCCGGTTTGGCTTACTCTAAGTCTGAATGGACATGGTTCGGCCACCGTCGGCGAAACCCGGAAATCCAGCAATCGGAACGGGGACCTTCGGGTTGCGAGTAAGAAAACCTCTATAAAAAATTACCCGGTGGGGGCGGAAACGCCCACCAAGGTGTTTGGGCCCCTACTTGGGGCGCGGTCTCTCCCTGTCGACCGTGACATAACAAACACGGTGGGCAGGGAGCGATCGTGGGCAGCGATAGCCTCCCTTTGCTCTGCGGAGGGGGGCGGAGGGAGGCGGCGGAGCGATTCCACGAACTGTTGTTCTGTATCCAATCTGCTGCTGGTGAGTCCAGGTGTTAGTGACTCGCCC
Source organism: Morpho helenor (assembly GCA_029227775.1). Taxonomy (NCBI): domain Eukaryota; kingdom Metazoa; phylum Arthropoda; class Insecta; order Lepidoptera; family Nymphalidae; genus Morpho; species Morpho helenor. The sequence continues at coordinate 12,525,946 of JARGCU010000006.1, forward strand.
AAGCCCATCGTCTGCCGCCCTAACTGGGGACCTTCGGGTGTTTCGAACGGGGTATATCGAACGCCTGGCTTACAGGTCCCCGAGGCGGTCGGTGCATCTGGTGCTCCCGATGCACCGGTTAGCGGAGGGGGGCTTCTCTTTCGAGGGGCCCCTACCCGGAGAAGATGTTTGTTCTCTGGGATCAGAACTGTCGGCGGGATGGGGGCAACATGTACAACGATACCCTGTCCTTGCCATCGGCACCGTGGTGGAGCACACAGGTCGTTTTAGTCGGTGCGAGTCCGACATAACCGCCGCCTGTCCCCGTCGGGCGGCGGTACCCATGAATTTTTTTCTGAATAAAAAAAAACAATTCCCCTTTCCCTATACCATGAAGATTCCCTGCTATCTTTGGAATATCTAAATTTATATACTACATTTTTACTTATTTACTTTTACATTTTCCCTAAGTATTTTATTTTTACAATTAATTACAGAATGTCTTTATATACAACATTCACAGCTTTCTTGTCATTAAGAAAGAATCTTCATTACACAATACAAACATGTTTTCTTTAGAGGTTACTCTTGATAAAGCGACATATAGTTGTGAAAAAAAACCCGTCCAATCGCAGCTAAATTCGAAGTGCTATAAGACAAAGCGCGCAATCGCTATACCCTGCATTTTAAATCTGTAATATCTTCGTATGTTAAATGTTCATTTAAATTACAAATGTAGAAGAAAATGTCAATAAAATGCTATTGTGGGTTATCCATAAAAGATAGACATAATATGTATACCATCGCGGAGTTTTCTGTAGACCTTTTCAAGGTGTACAAATACTTAGTACATTATTTTGACAAATATTGTAGGGTTTAGCCTGCGTTGGCAATGTAAACGGCTATTTTATAGACAATTGTCAAGTCCCTCTGCTTGGTCACGTGATTACCGGGTTTTTAGTATTAAGAAAATAAAGTGTTGACATTTGACTATTTCCATTTAAGATCAAATTAAAGATCGATAAATTTAAGATCGCGCCACAATCGCTGGCGCCGAAATAATTATATAATAAAGCGACTATATTTCTCCTTTATACTTATTCAATAAATAAAAAGCAATTTTCCCAGAGTCAACCCATTTACTCTTTCGCTATAACTCAATGAATGACACATAAAAATATGACAGCCACAATGCTTTTTCATATTAATCGCCAACTCTATGAAGGAGGTTGTATTAAAAACATGTTGTAACAGTCGACCATCCTGACAACATTTGCGACCCCGCAAATCTCTTAAGCTGACTTCTGGGAATGAATCTACCACCGATTCGGAATGCTGATTGTACTGAGAAGAATCGGCAAGAAACTCAGTACTTGCTCTTTTAATCTGTAAAAGAAAACCGCACATGCCATGACATGACAGGACTACGCTCACGCTTTATGCTCAACTCTAAGCTCACGCTTTATGCTCAACTCTTTAAGCTCAACTCCTCAACTCCTTAAGCTTTTCGCACCATAAGCATTTCGCACCTCAAGCTCACCCTCAATCACTGTCATGGCATAGAACAGCTCAATTAGTGGCAACCAACTCAGCAGATACACACGTAAACAGACTCGCAAATGATAACGCTCAAAGAACAATCACCACTTCTAGGCAGAGCCTAGCTGACAGTCGTTGCAGATGTCCACAGTCTAGAAAACAATCGTTACAACTGGAAAGATCCAGACAACAATCGTCATTCTGGCTGACAGTTCCATCGAACAAAAGTCACGGGCGCGTCTAAGGCCTCACATAGCACATCGTCACGTTGATCTCACAGAATTAATTAACCGAATACCAATTACCATCATTAATCTCTCCAATAACGCTCTCAATTTTTATTCCATAGCATCGCATATCGCAACCATCTCTGAAATTATATGAAATTCGCACTCTCCTTGTTGTCTCAAGATATTGATCATCATATGTCTTTTCTTCAAACTCTTTAAATTTCCAGATATTCCTTATGTCCACTCTATTTGTGAGTTTAGGTTACATCCCACTTCTGAATATAATAAAGCGACTATATTTCTCCTTTATACTTATTCAATAAATAAAAAGCAATTTTCCCAGAGTCAACCCATTTACTCTTTCGCTATAACTCAATGAATGACACATAAAAATATGACAGCCACAATGCTTTTTCATATTAATCGCCAACTCTATGAAGGAGGTTGTATTAAAAACATGTTGTAACAATTATGTCAAATGAGTCTAGAGAGAGAGAGAATAACTATAGTACATACTTGATAAAAATTTTATTTTTTAATTTTATTATTTACTATAATATAATATATGATGTAAATAGGTGAACAATGGGATGTACGAAGTTACATTTCATTGTTAAGCTGTCGCTGGCGTTGGTGGCGGATTAGTTTAGTTTTTAAGGTATGGTCGCCACTGAAAACCAGTGTTGGGGGCCACCTCAACGTATACTGAGTGGTGTTCCTTTTTGCAACGTCACATTTCTCTGCATAGGTAGAATTTTTTATTTTATATTGTTTATTTTATAAGTGTAAATGTTCATGTAGGGTAAGTGTGACTGTTGTTAATAAAAGGTTTTTGATTTTTGATTTGATTTGATTTGATTTAAACGGAAAAAAATGTAATTATTTACGACATCACATTGGAAACCTCAAAAATGATAGTATTTCTTTATTCCATATTGAATATTTATAATATGTTAGATTATACATATAAACCTTTCTCTTCAATCACTCTATCTATTAAAAAACCGCATCAAAATCTGTTGCGTAGTTTTAAAGATTTAAGCATACAAAGGGATATACGGACATAGGGACAGACAGAAAAGCGACTTTGTTTTATACTATGTAGTAACGTTTAGCTATTATAACTAACGACGATATTTCTCCTTTACTCTTATGCAATAATAAAAATCAATTTTCCCAAAGTCAACTCATTTACTCTTTTTCAAAAACTACTCAATGACACATATGACAGCCGCAATGCTTTTTCATATTAATGACCAACTCTGAAGGAGGTTGTATTAAAAACATGTTGTAACAGTCGACCATCCTGACTTCTGGGAATGATTCTACCATTGATTCGGAATGCTGATTGTACTGAGAAGAATCGGCCAGAAACTCAATACTTGCTCTTTTAATCTGTAAAAGAAAACCGCACATGCCATGACATGACAGGACTACGCTCACGCTTTACGCTCAACTCTTTAAGCTCACGCTTTATGCTCAACTCTTTAAGCTCAACTCCTTAGGCTTTTCGCACCATAAGCATTTCGCACCTAAAGCTCACCCTCAACCACTGTCATAGCATTACACAGCTCAATAAGTGGCAACTAACTCAGCAGATACACAATACCATTTACCATCATTAATCTCTCCAATAAAAACTCCATTTTTTATTCCATAGCATCGCATATCGCAACTATCTCTCAAAGTATACGAAATTCGCACTCTCCGTGTTGTCTCAAGATATTGATCGTCATTTGTCTTTTCTTTAAACTCTTTAAATTTCCAGATATTCCTTTTGTCCGCTCTATTTGTGAGTTTAGGTTACATCCCCTTCTGAATATAATAAACGACGATATTTCTCCTTTATACTTATATATTATATTTATTCAATAAATAAAAACATTTTCCCAGAATCAACTCATTACTCTTTCTCAACAACTTAATGACACATATGACAGCCTCAATGCTTTTTCATATTAATGACCAACTCTAAGAAGGAGGTTGTATTAAAAACATGTTATAACACTATTATATTGATAACTGTCAAATTTTTTTCCATACTAAATCAAAGACAAAATAACGTTTAGCTGTCATTTATGTTTTGTTATTCCACTGAAATTTGCGTTTTATGACTTTACTGTCGTAGTCGTTTTTGTTATACCACGTTTTATAGCGACTTGACGGGATAAAATAAATGCGGTCGAACGGGATAAAAAGTATCCTATGTCCGTCTCCTGGTTCTAAGCAACCTCTCCACCAATTTTCAGCCGAATTGGTTCATCCGTTCTTGAGTTATAAATAGTGTAACTTAGACCAACTTTCTTTTATATATATAGATGATGGAAGAGCGGAGTCTTCTGGCACAAGCATACTCATGCTTAAAAGAAGGCTCCAACCTTATTTCAACAAATGTAACAATGTTAATGAAAATAAAAGATTTTTATTTATTTTTTTATTTTTTTATTGCGCCACAAAACCTTTTTGAATTGGGTCACTTTAATACTAAGCGTGCGATGTGAATAGTTTATAGTATCAAGTATCATATGACGTACATACAGCTGTCTGCTATTGGAAGTGGTCTGAAATGCGTTAATTTACTCCACTAAGCCGACGCGTAAAACTTGTAATTGTGTTCCACAGGATTGGACGGGCTTGCCCGACATTAGTAGGGGATTGGGTCAAATTAAGTTATATGAACGTGCATTTAACTTCACTATGGCAAGTAACGAATTGGTTTACACCATTCATCTATAATTTAAATTGCCTATTCTAAATAAAAGAAGAATAAAAAATGTTGCTCCCTTTGTTAAAACTAAAACAGCTTTTGCTGGCCGTCAGTACAATAAACAAGCGTCACACTTATACGACATAATAAATAAAAAATTAAATATATATATAATGACTTACCATAACTGCAAACATACTCTATCTAACATTAAGTTATGAAGACACGGAAGTTCTACTAGAATATACATCTTAAATACATAGATCTACATGCACACACACACACACACACACACACACACACACACACACACACACACACACACACACACACACACACACACACACACACACCCACACACACACACACACACGCACACACACACACACACCCACACACGCCTCATACACATACGCTATAATTAAATAACTTAAAAATTACTTACCTTTTTAATAATTGAATAACTTACCTTTGTTATGGAAGAGCGAGACCTTCTGACACAAGTATTTCTAATACTTACTAGAAGGTCTCAATCTGTATTTTTTATAATGTATTTTTGAAAAGAAATAAATATTTTTGTATTTGTATCTATGAAAAGGGCAATTGAACATATTATTAGGCAAAAGGAATCATATAATTCTTTTGGTATATATCTGCGTTAACACTTTGGGCGGAACAAGGTTAAATTCAACATTATTATCATTAATCATAATTTATTTTGTGTTTTGTAATCCATTTTGTATTTTGCATCAATTTATTTGACTGGCTCTTCGGCGCAGTTGGTAGTGACCCTGCCTTCAGCTCCGCGGGTCGTGGGATCGATTCCCGCTGAGGGCCAACATTGACAAGAATTTGTCGCTTCTTCGAGCATGGGTGTATATGTACTTAAGTACATATACACCCTTTAAAATTATATATAAGTATGTATTTACCAGTTGTCAGTCACCCGTAACATAAGTATTAACGTACTTACTTTGGGGACAGACGACCGTGTGTGTAAGTGTCGCATAGAATGTATTTATTTATTTACAGAAATGTTAAGTTTGCGAACTATGCCTATACGTATAGCATATTACAAATTTCTTCTTCTTCAGCTTCAAACAAGACTACGGTTAAATAATGTAAATTTAAAATATTAAAAAGATTCACCGTCTAGTTTCTTTCTGGTTGTTCTCGGTAAGAGCAACATTCCGAACTAGTTGTAGCTTCATTAAATCCAATAGATTATTAACGATTTAAAGCGCTTGTAAAAAACGTGTTAGAATAAAGATTATTTTGATTTGATTTAATTTAAGAAAATTTAGTGCCGTACAATAAAAAATTAAAAACAGATATACGTCGCTTTAAGGTTAAGTTAAGGCAAACAAAGTCACGGGAACAATTAGTAGTCCATCAATTCATTCTCGAGAAAACTAAACAACTAAATTTTAATATCGCTTATTTGACAATTTACCTTTTACTTTGTGTAGCAGGTGAAACCTTGGTTTGCTAGTGTAATATAAAATGTCCAAATTCCACATTTCGTTGTGGTATAAACTACCTTATTAGAAGCGTTCATTTTCAGACATTTCTCGAAACGGTGGGTTTAATAGGATTTCGCGGTCACTTCCACCATAAACGCTGCAATTAATTTTATGTTTTGCAATGCTCTTTACCTTTTGTTCTCGTACCTACATGTTTAATTCTCTTGTTTTCGCATGAAGTGCCTTTTTCTATTTACTTTATTTTATTGCTTTGTTATATGTGAATATGCCATTCTGTTAGAGGTGAGGCATACAGTTTATAATATATAGAATTAAGCGTTACTTAGCGGAGTTCGATAATACAAAAGTTATAGTAAGACTATACTTATAGACTTTTTTATTTTGATCAAATTTTGATTGCTTATCTGACTGTGTTTCTGTGGACTACATAAACCAGACTGGTGGAAACTGTCCATACTGTCCGTTTTTATGCTGAATTCGTAAATACACATAAGGGCTAGCCTCCATGATAAAATATTGTCAAAATTTTCTTTTAATTTTTATTAATTCATAACCGTAGTACCTGTTTGACCAAACTTTGATCGGTAAGTATTTACAAAATAAAAAAAACTTAAAAAAAAGAAAAAATAATTGGGTAAGTGGGGCCTGATCCTAGGTATTTTCATTTGTAGAAACCACCCGTTCCCGGAATAATTAATCTACGCTGACTTGACAATTTTTGGCAAAAATAGTGTTTTATATATTCAATGTAAATTTTTGTTCTTTTTAGGGATAAAACGATTATTTTTAAATAAAACCTAGTTAGATCGAGTTTTTCCCCTCTAAAACCTCCTGCATGCTAAATTTCAGGAAAATTGTTGGAGCCGTTTCCGAGATTCCAATAATATACATATATGTATATATACATACAAGATTATCCCATTTAGGTATCAAATAAATTGATTAATTTTGTCTTACGCGTTGACAACATCGTAAAAAAACCAATACATCTCTAGTGAACTCTTGGAATGTAGAACTTGCTAATCTGCATTCGGGTAGTGTGGTGGGCCTGAGCGCCAATCCGTCTCTCAATAATGAAAGAGAAATAATAGCATTGTAATAACACAGTTCATTTTATCTTACTATAATAACTATTAAGAAATACAAAAGTAATAATAAAATTATTTTTTTATAGTCCGCTTGTCGTGAAGTCTATTTATCTCTATCTCCTGATGATGCTTCGGTTGCGGAAACGATTGTTGAGTTTGTGATAGTGAACGTATATAGTGCTTGTGTATTGTGGTGGCGGTGGCGGAGGTTTGTTCATGTGTTTTTACGAATCCTGCATGAAACAGGTATGATAACCGATTGTCCACTCAGCATTAAATATATTTTATATTTTACAAATCCTGGATTAAGGCAAAATAATTTTATTATTACTTTTGTATTATGGATCTGCCTAAAGTAACGCCTAATTCTATAAATTATTAAGAAATACTTTCGCCATTTAAATGTTGGTAAATAATGTTCAGTATAAATAACATAAATGGGATTTGCGATAAATGGAGGCTTTGAAACCAAACACACAAAACTCCCTCAAACGTCGTTATTGAAGAAAATAAAATTTTTCCTCACACATCGTGATTTCTTATAAACTACGGCATCAATAGCTATAATGTGCAGACATTTGGAATGAGATTTTGCGGACTTTTCTATAGAAAATATTGAAAGGCTTATAAAGTTATATTATTAAGCAAGAATTATAATAATTCAATTTAAATATTGATCTTATCTATTTATATATATTAAAACGTTAACGTAAAAATTTAAACACCTGTTTAAGTATTTAGGTACTCGGCCGAGTAGAATAGACTACTCATTTCTTACAGAGTTGTTATAAAGGCGACTAACGTAAGTTGTCCCGCCGTGTGGTATCCGGCGAAGTAGAAAAGACCACCCTCATTTTTACCGAGGTGTTATAAACGGTGACAGTAAGTTGAAGTCGGGCAGTCGGGCAGTCGTAAAATAACGAGCCAAAACACGTTTATACGTACATGTTTATAACGTGCTGACCCCACTTAGAGTGGGTTAAGGGCAGGAGAATGGTGATGATGAATAATATATATCCATATCATAAGTATTTAGCAAAGCTTTACAAAGGCAGCGTGGAGGATGAGATTTCTAGGATACGTTCATTATGCTAATCCGGATTAAAGTAGCGTGGAGGATGAGAATTTCTAGGATATGTGCATTATGCCAATACAGGTTAAAGTAGCGTGGGGGATGAGATTTCTAGAATATGTGCATTTTCTTATCAGCATTAAAGTAGCATGGTGGGCGAGAATTTATACGTTATGCCATATTTACATTATGCCAGTCCGCTTTAAGAAGCGTGTAGGATGAGAATATTTATGATACGTGCATTATGCTATTCCGATTTAGAAAAGTGTGGATAATAAGAATTCGAAGGTCATTGTATGTATTTTTTAACTCGATTATTTTAAAATAAAGCGAAATCCACGTAACGTAACTGATTTACTTGAACTCGAGCAAATGAAAGTTTTCTCTCGCCGGATCGGATTAACCTAACGAAGCGACGTTTTTGTTCGTTATTCGGATACAATTAGGTTTTGCTGCCCGTCGCTCGTCTGAGTTGATTTTTATTTCTCATCAAAGATTTATGGGCCCACTGCGTAAAGGATCGATCATTTTTGTATTTACTTATATTATAAATTTGCAATTTATAGAATTAGGCGTTACTTTGCAGAGGTCCATAATACAAAAGTAATGAAAATATTAGATAGAATAAAAGAAATATATGTAATGCTAAATGTAGAGTGTCATGTAGAGAAGAGAAAGACTCCATGATGGTGCGATTTTGTCGTGGAGTCGTATCTTTATAGTTACGGAGCAAAACAATTTTTGATATTGTGGTGCTGAATTTATGCAATGATTGTGTATTGTTGAGTTTTTACAAATTCTGCATGTATCAGGTATGAGAACGGTTAGTACACTACATTTAGCATTACATATATTTTCTTTTAACGCTGATTATATCAAAATAATATTTCATAAGTAATAATATTCAAATTCAAATTCAAAATATTCTTTATTCAAATAAACTTGTAAACAAGTGCTTTTGAATCGTCAACTCTACTGCTGGTTGGGAAAGCTGTTCCTACCGAGAAGAGCCAGCAAGAAACTCGGCAGTTGCTCTTTTAAAAATATAATTCTTAATACTATTTACATTATGTCGTTACTGTCTTGTACAGGTTCAAAGAAAGCTATATCCACACATTCTTATCTTCTAAATAATCTTCAAGAGTATAGTAGGCTTTCTGTATCAACCTCTTTTTAACAGTGTTTTTAAACTGCTGTAATGGCAAAGCTGAATAAAATTATTTTGCCATAATCCACGATGAAGAATAAATGTAAATAATGTAATGTAATGTTCTAAATATATGTGTAAAAGAACAATAAATAAATAAAAATAAATGAAGTGAAAAAGAAAAAATATCTATAATGCTAAATGTAGAGTGAACAATCCATTTTCATATCTGATACATGCAGGATTCGTAAAAAAACGAACAAATTACGAATTTTACGAATCCTGCATGTATCAGGTGTACTCATTTAAATATTAAAGATATACTTAATAGATAAATATTGAAAGATAGTTGTTCAGAGATCTATGAAAAGAGGTATGTTAAAAGCAGTATTTGCAGAAAATAGACATTAATTGGTTACTACCCTAGACTCGGCTATATGAAGGGAAAGGGAATTTATCACTCCATTAATCTTTATCTTTAAGTTTAAGGCTTATTAGATAGAATGGCTACCTTATATAAAGGTTTTATGTTCCCTTAAAATAAACGACGCGAATAAAGGTACAATCACATTAAGTGATAAATCTGAAATGAAACTATTAAAGACATTATTAAGTAAATTAAATTTCATTTACTTCTACAATTTTGATAAATTAAATAATTTTATAAAAAGCAGCCATATTAAAGCGGGGTAACAATAATAAATAATCCACACATAGTAAAGTTAAGTAAGTAGCGGCCTGTTACTATCCCACTGCTGAGAATAGGCCTCTTCTCTCCGTTTTTTTTTTGGAGAAGGTTTGGAGCTTAGACCTACAACGCTGCTCCAATGCGGATTGGTAGGTTACACATATCTCCAGAATTCTCTAGAGATATGCAGGTTTCCTCACCATGTTTTCCTTCACTGAAAAGCGTGTGATAAATTGCAATTATCAATTAGACACATAAGTTTTATCAGAAAAACTCATTGGTGTCAGCCTGGGTTTGAACCCGTGACCTCCTTGAAAGAGTGGCATGGTGTTACTGCTGTGCTACCACAGTTTTTACACACATAGTAATGAAAATGTTATCGCATATTTAGCTGATAGAAATATGAGTACATTGCTCCATTCAGGTTTTGTGGTCTAGACCTAGTTTACAAGTTTTATTTCTGTTATAAATGAAGTTAAAGACATTACTTGTGATACCTTACCAACTAACTTTAGTCGTATTTTACAACACCTCGATAAGAAAGAGAGTGGTCTATTCCACCGATACCACACGGCAGGTCAACTTACCTTAGTCGCCTTTTACGACACCTTGGTAAGAATGGAGTTTAGTCTATTCGTCTCAGCCGGATACCACACGGCATTATAATCCATGGTATAACACTTAATAAATAGTGAAAAGTTTGATGGTTTCCATCTGCAATGATAAATAAAGAAAATCGAGCGTTTGCTTAATTTATCGGCGCCAATTAAATTGTTTGCACTTGTTGTATTGAATGCAGCGATTTTACTGCCATGCCAAATTTGAAATTGTTATAGCGTTATTAATTTGGTGATCTACTAGCTAAGGGATCACTATAAATAAATGACCTTCTTTTTCTTCTTTCTCGACCGATGGACGTCCACTGCTGGACATAGGTCTCTTCATGGGATCTCCACCATACACGATCTTGTGCCGCTTGGACCCAGCGGCTCCCCGCGACCAATAAATGACCACACGGCTTCTAATCTATTATACTACTTACCAGGTTGACCGAGCCTTACATCGGTAATTTTTTACAAAATAAAAAAAAGGTACTTCAAAAAAAAAATAAGGGTAGGTTAGGTTAGGGGCTCGATCCTAGTATCTCATTTCGCGCGACCACCCGTTTCCCGAATAAGCTACGCTGACTTGACATTTCACGGGCAAAAATTGTGTTGTATATATTCAATAAATTAAAAGTAAATTTTTGTTTTTTTTATGCCCAAGAACAGGGATAAATCGTTTTTTTTTTAAAATAAAACCTAGCCAGATCCATTTTTCTCCCACAATACTCCCTAAATGCTGAATTTCAAGAAAATCGTTGGAGCCGTTTCCGAGATTCTGAAAATATATATGCATACAAGATTAACTCATTTTAATATTAAAGATATAACAAATTCTTGATGGAATCCGGAAGGGAACAGGGAAAATTGATTTTCGAAGCGCAAAAAATCTCGTAAAATACATAAGTCATCTGAACTAGTTTGCAGGTGAACTTAGTCGTTCACAACCTAAATCGCTGTGAAAACATAACGGTTCATTACACGCGCCAAATAACTGAAAGCAAACATTCCACAGTTTATCTTATACCGTTTCACACATCAGGAGGCACGAACGTTGCATAAAAAAGACTTAAATCAATACAGAATGTTGCTAGGGTTAATTCTGTTGAATTTTCTCGCTGTCTTCGCTAAAGGGGATCGGCAGAGGAGGTACCTAGTGTATCCAGACGGCGGGCCGGCGCGAACTCAGGTAATTCCTTTTTTCCCGACGAATCTAAATTCGTGTAATGCTGATTCCAATTTAAGTAAATGATGTTTACTTTCACTGGATCGGAGCTAACGAAGCGATGTTTTTGTTCGTGACTCAAAATACAATTAGGTCTAGCGCCTCGATGCTTGTGCAGGCGGAGTTTTTATTATCTTTATTTATCTGTATTTATCTTATATTATTATTTATCTGTAGTTATCTTATATTATTATTTATCTGTATTTATCTTATATTATTATTTATCTGTAGTTATCTTATATTATTATTTATCTGTATTTATCTTATATTATTATTTATCTGTAGTTATCTTATATTATTATTTATCTGTAGTTATCTTATATTATTATTTATCTGTATTTATCTTATATTATTATTTATCTGTATTTATCTTATATTATTATTTATCTGTATTTATCTTATATTATTATTTATCTGTATTTATCTTTCACCACTTGTGTCTGCGTCTACGCTCGCGTGGATATCAGTGTATATTTATTAGAAATTTTGAACAAAAGTAGTTACTTTGAGCTAATCACAAGAGATAGATACATGCTATCGCGGACTTTCTTGTAGTATTATTGTAGACTAGCTGTGCTAAATGCATCGCCTGCGTGAAAATCAGTAAGTCGTAAAAATATTCCCGAATTGAAATGATAAACATAAAAGTAGTTATTGTGAGTTAACCATAAGAGATAGAGACATGCTGTCGCGGACTTTTTCGTAGTATTTTTATAGATCTACAGTTCTTCACTACATTACTTCAGTGCATCTCTGTTAGTTTACGCGGCGCACGCGACTAAAGCTCCTAGCAGGCGAGTTTTTTTACAACGATCTTTGCAACAAATTTTACATTAAATCTTAATGCGCTATTAATCTAAGTCTTCTAGAAGATCTGGGCTATCTTTAAGTAAAAAGCGTACAAAAATCTGTTCAGTATATTTTGAGGAAATCGATTACATACAGAGAGATAGCTTTTGGGGGAGTTGTTTTATAATAAGTATAGATATACAATTCTTAAACTCTTCAAATTCTTGGATACTAGACGATTTATAGTCATTAATTTGGGATTTAATGGATTTCCATTAATCCATATGTTTATAGTGGTGATAAATTCTCTATGAATATAACCTCGAGAAACCATTTTCACGCACGTAAAAACTCGCGCGATTTAATTGCTACCTACATATCGGCGAATAAAAAGTGACAATTGCTATAAGACAAAGATGTACTACATAAGTACAAAATAAATAAAAATTAACAAATTTTTACGAATAGTTTAAAGATTTTTATAAGAAGAAGATTTTAAGTTCTGATTAAGCGTTAACATAATTAATAAAATAAGTGTTATTCAGCAATCTTGTAATTGTTCCAATATGTAAAATTATATATAGATAATTAAGTAAATATCTCAGGCAATTAAGATGGCTGTTAATATATTTATTGGATCATGTCAAGTGGATGGATATATTTATCAGTCTATTAAATATTTTATTACGCATAAACGTTGATAAATCCAGTGAATGTAAACTAATTGGCAATTTACAGTCTACTTAAACTAAACGATGTAATGGAAGGGTCGTATTATAAAATAAAATATATGCGAATATGAATCGGTGAAATTCGATTTGAGCGTAAATTGATTTCATATTTTATATAACGTAGTGCTTTGCAATAAAATAAAACAAAGTATGGAAAGGTGTTTATTGTTTATTAAGAATTCCTGAGATGTTTCTTACCCATTACGCATTGGACTGCTTCGAGTTCTAATTGTATAATACTACTAATATTATAAATGCAAAAGTTTGTGAGTATGGATGTATGTTTGTTACCCTTTCACGGTGAATCCGCTAAAGAAATATCGACGAAATTTGGCACAACTGTTCCTTATACACCGGGTTAAATATAGGCTATAGCAATTCTGTTATTTTTACAGGAATAGGATGACACTAAAAAGCGCCATCTATTATCAACCTATCAACAACAGTTCACGCGAACCAAATCACGGGTAAAAACTAGTATATAATAATACTAGCTTGATCCGCGACTTTGTCCACCGTATACCGTAGTTCTGGATTAAAGAGAAGTTTCTGTCACTCTCCAAATATCTCCATCACAAAATGAAATCAATCCTTGAGTTAAATTGCAATTCTTATTGTAAAAATCCGCAATGTTACCCCAGTGTATAAGGAACAATTGTGGTAAATTTCATCGATATTGGTTCAGCGGATTAGCCATGAAAACGTAAGAGACAGAAATACAGACATTCGTTTTTATAATATTAGTAAGGATATTATAAGTTCAAAATAGTTAATTAGTTAATTAAACTGTTAATGAATTCTGAAATAAATTCTTTTGTGAAAAAATAGTTTTTTGGAAATTATATACGTGCTGCTACAAAGTAAAGTAATTCTAAAGTAGTTCAACAATCCAAAAAATAATTTAAATATATTTTTATTTCAGTTTATTATCGGCTTGGGTGTGCCAGTAGATTTGAAAGAAGCTTCTGTTACAGTCGGCACTGTTATTAAATTCCAATATGATTTACCCACAAATAGTACAGAATATACGAGTAGAATTTTCGGATTCGCTAACACTGTTTCAAGAGATATGGATAGTGATATAACAAATGTTGAAGAAAATGATGTTGATACGAATGATTTAAGAAATCTAAACGAAGAAAGCAGTACTGTAGATAACCAACTAGATCATGGTAATAATGACAGTTTGGTTGATATAACATTCGAAGATAGAAGAAAACGAGACCTGATGTATTCTGAAGGAGGTTTTATTAATGATGTTGACGATTCTGATATTGCAACGGAGATGCCACTCCAAGAAGCAATAAAGCGCCAGATGTTAATTGATGAAAAACATGTAGAAGAAAATCCTGAACCGCAAAGAATGAATAGATGGGATTTTTATAAAATTATGGAACATATGATGGAAAGGTATGATTATGTAAATTCTTTTGAGCAATTTTTGGTCAAAAATAATATTTGGTTTAATGACAAATCATTTTGGCTTTTGAATGGTCAATGTTGTGTCAGTTATTTTTTTATTATGTATTATAGTTATGTTAGATAGAGAATTTTTTAAGTCAGTTTAGTCATCATCACCTTAATCCACTGTAATTGGGCTCGTCACAACATGTCGTAAACATGTTTTCAAATGATTTGGCTAGGTATTTATGACCCGCCGCCGCTCCGATGTGAACTTAGATTAGTCGATCTTTACGACACCTTGGTAAGAAACAGGGTGGTCTATTCTACTTAGCTGGATATTCCACGACGAGTCAATTTACCTTAGTCGCCTTTTACTACACATTGATAAGAAATGTGTGTAGTCTTTTTTATTCAGGCGAATACCACACATCGGGTCAACTTCCCTTAGTCATCTTTTATTACACATTGGTAAGAAATGAGTGTTGTCTATTCTACTCAGCCGAATACCATACGTAACACTTTTTCCCTAGTTTCAATTCTTAGAATATATTGTCATAAACTAAGCAAGTGAAATAAAAATATTATTACTTTGTATAGAGTTCCGAAAATAGCTACTTCGATAAATAATTTCCTTGTGTAGCAAGTTTTGAGTAAACTTCACCCCGTCTGAGTTTGTTTTATGCCTCGCATTTTAAGATTAAACTTGTTGACTCGTTCAAAGCTCAATCCAAGTTATTGTTTATGTTTTGTATACATTGTTTCCAAGTTATGCGACTGAATCAGATTACAAACAGTCTTAAACGGATACTCGAGTTTGACTTGAAGTTAATTTTCTGTACGTAACGGACAATAGAGCTGTGATAGCCAAGCGGTGACAACGTGCAACTCTTTCTACATGGTCATGAGTTCAAACCCAGGGCACCAATGAGTTTTTCTGTTAAAACTTATGTCTAATTGATAAACCTGCATATATCTAAATAAATCTAGGGGTATGTGTAACCTACCAATCCCCATTGGAGCAGCGTTATAGGTCTTAGCTTCCGTCTCTACAAAAATTGAGAGAGAAGGCCTTTGCTTAGCAGTGGGATAGTAACAAGCCGTTACTTTACGTTTTTACTTTTTAAAAGCATTCACACATCATTACATTTTTACATATTTGAAACCTCCGTTTCAAATAAATAATTCATAACTTCACAATATAAGTTTAAACGCTAGAGCGTTTTCCAGCTTGCCCGCTGTTTATTAGTGTCAAGGCGTCGAGTTAATTTGCTGGCAGACGTGCAAATCTGCCCGTGCAAATCTGTCTGATTTGCCTGTGACAACATGTTTATAACATGTTGTGCGGCAGGAGGATAACGACGATGCTCATGTTCTAGCTGTAGCTCTGTGTTTAGTATAAACCAGCCTTAATAGAATAACAAATTTTCTATTAAAAATTTTGTACCCTAATTCGGAGGTACCTACTAGAGAATAATAAATAATGTTCTAATAGAGTAACGTTGCCAAAATGTTGCGCTTGTATTGAAGAGAATTTGAAATATTCCGCAGGTACGGTTATTCAGGGAGGCCTTGCTTGTTGCGGACCATCTGCGAGGCAGCGGAGGTTCCTTTTACATACGAACACGGGTTGCTTGGAGAAATTGGCCATATATTATTCACGTAAGTCTGGCTACTGGTAACCTATAAAAGCTTAATAACGGCGGCTCGTAATATATGACGGAGATTGCAGTACGAAAATTTGAACTCTTGAAATTTCAATGAGTTAGATTTTTGGATAAAGTGCATAATTTATCGTGTTATAATTGAAAATATTGCTGTTAGAGATTTTCTCCTTCACCTTACTAATATTATAAATGCTAAAGTTTCTGAGTATATATGTATGTTTGCTGTTCTTTCACGGCGAACGAATATAGATGAAATTTGGCTCAAGTTTTCCTTATAACATACACCGGTTATACCTGTTAATTCTACAGGAATAGCATGACATTGAAAAGCGCCATCTATTATCACGCAAACGAAGTTGCGGGTAAAAGCAAATATCAATATAAAAAATGTGGTAACTAATCAATACCAGAATGGTATGTGTCTCTTTGGATTTTCTCAGACTCATATGACAAATCTAAACATATATTTAGATAAAAATATTGATAAAACACTCTTTCTTGTACACCACAGAGTTGACAAAGATAAATTGTATTAAAAAACTAACCCTCAACTTAGTTTCCTTTTTAAATTCGGTGTACTGAGGAGTGTAAGATTGTGTTATGTAAATACCGGAAATAAAATAAAATATCTAAAACAATAACATAATGCAGCTTATAAATGCGAAAGTCTGTATGGCTGTTGCAATTTAGGACAATGAAAGCTTTTACACCTGTGTTAACGTAATTCAAAAATCCTATTTCTGACTTCTTAACTTCTGAAACTAAAGACATCCGCAAAGTAACGCCTGCTTCTATAAATCATTGGTACCACCAGTTATATCATATTTTTTTAATCTTTTCCAGGCCATCAACTACTAAAGATGTTCTATCCCATCATAATGATAACGTATATCACGCGGCTGAGCGACTTGGCAGGGACATAGGGACTAACTGCGAGTCCCTATTCCCGGAATGCGAGTCATCTATTCTGGACACTTTTACCGGGATAGGGATCGACACGCTGCACAAATTTGGACTAAAATAGTTTTAAATAAGTCACTTAATAAATCAGTACCTGGTTGACCGAATTTTTTGCAAAATAAAAAAAAGAAATAAAATAAAATAGATGGGGATCGATCCTAGGTATTTCTCGAGACTGCCCGTTCCCCATATAAGTTACGCTGACTTGATTGTTTATGACAAAAAATAGTGTTTTATATTCAATATAAATTATATACTTTTTTAATGTCCAAAAACAGGGATAAAACGATTTTTTTTTCATAAAACCTAGCTAGATCGATTTTTCTCCCCCAAAACCTCATACATGCTGAATTTGAGGAAAATCTTTGGAGCCGTTTCCGAGATTCCGAAAATATATATATATATATATACATACAAGATTAACAAATAGTTAATGTATAGAACCGGCTATACTCACGTCTTATTTTATCGGGTTAACCCGACTAGTCCGTAGTTAAACGAGATTAACTCATTTAAGTATTAAAGATTATAAGTGCAAACAAATTGCAATGAAAATAATACCATATCTTTAATATTTAAATGAGTTAATCTTGTATATATATAGGATCTGAATTTTGGAAATGGCTCCAACGATTTTATAAAACTTAGTATGGGTACTACTATAGGAGTATGGGGTTTCGGGGGCGATAAATCGATTTAGCTCGGTTTTATTTAAAAAAATATCATTTAACCCTTTTTGCAGGCACTGAAAAATTGCTAAAATAAAAATAGAATTTAAAGGTTAATTTTGCAGTCATTCGTAAAATAGTAATAAAATAGTAACCTCAGTAGAGAACGGGTGAAATAAAGACGTAAAATACATAGGATCAAGTTCTAGATATCACCAGCTTTGTCTTTCTTTTTAATTTTTTTGTTTTTTATAGCTATACTAATATATAAAGCTGAAAAGTTTGTTTGTTTGATTATTTGAACGCGCTAATCCTAGGCACTACTGAATTGATTTGAAATTTTTTTTCAGTGTAAGATAGTCCATTTATCGAGGAAGGCTATAGACTATATAACATTACGCTAAGATAAATAGGAGAGGAGCAGCAATAAAAAATAGTACAAAAACGGCAAAATATAAAGCTTCTCTTGCGTGCGCTGAGTAAACGGTGATAGTTATTTGAAAATAATGTATTACAAAATTGTTCTCCTATGAAAGTTCTAAATAAAAGTCCGCGACAGCATATCTCTAGCTTTTAAGGTTAATCCACTTTAACCTTTTTTATAGTTATCAAAAGACTATATTACGGTTTTAATCGCTCACGCGGGCGGAGTCGCTGGCGATTGCTAGTTTTTTAATAAAATAACCAAGCAAGGCTCAGTCATCCAGGTACTAAAAATTTAAAATTGTAAATTGTAAAAGCGTAATTAGTTATCATTTATTATTGGAAAGGCAAACGCTTGTTATTATTATAAGTAACTAAACTTAATAAATAGTAATGTAACATATTTTTATTCAACCCGACCCTGCACAATTATCAACTAGTTTTAATGAAGCAAATATATTTTTTACCAAACTATTTATAACACATAGGTATGCAATAAAAATGATACCAAATAAAACTTGATTTATACCTTTTTATTACCTTAAAACTGTACAATATAAAATTGTTCTATTGTTATATAATTTTGAAACTAGCCATAACAAAATACAGATTATGAATATAATAAATGATAGATAGTTTATCAATCAAAATCTGTGTTTTTGTATAGTTAAGACTTTGAATTGTTATAAGTAACTAGGTAAAAAGGTTGCTTCTTATTGTCTTAATGCTGGGTAAAAAAATATATGTGAATAAATAAATAAATAGTAAATAAGTAAAATAAATGAACGTCTATGTGTTTTATATTGCTAAAAGTTACAGACACCTGCATGAGAGATTTTTTTCTGTGTTCTGTAGTAATGATTATTTATTTAACCTTTTCTTGAGTGAACCAACAATTTAGGACTGCTTTTATTAAAATGATATATGCATACGCATTTTATTCACTCCTGAAGGTTGGCTGGGAGATAATACTTAAAGCATAAGTCCGCTTTTTGTTCAAATATTTGTATATAAATATATTGTAAGTATTGTGCCATAAAGTTTATAAATAAATAAAATATATATTTTATTTTATTAAAAAAAAACAATTTAGTTTTACTCTAAAAATAATTTAATTAAAAAACAGTTTAGCTTAAGTTATTTTTTTGGCACTAAGAATTATAATTACCTGCTAATTAAGTGTAATTAGCAAGAAATTATAATTGCTTCATCTATATTTACATTTTTTTTAGTACCACAAACAAAGAATCTTATAATTAAGATTGGAATCATAGACAAATAACCAGACAAAGGGTTGTTTGGTTGTCTATGGATTAAAATTTATGTCACATCTTTACTCTTTACCATAGCGTCCGTGAGCAAATGATTTTTATTGACTTTTATTATTTAATGCAGATTTGTAAATAGATCTATTAACGAATAGTTACAATTATTATATTTAACAAAACAATCAACTTGACGTTTCCCTGCTTCGAATGCTTCGATGTAAGGTGTTGATTCTTTGCTTGGTGCATCATTGAGGGGACTGAAAAAAAAGATAATCTTAGTCTTTATTACAAAGAGCCCAAAAGAATATTTGTCATTTGAAACGTTTTATTGAGAAACGATTAGGTATGATAAAAAAAAGTAATGAAATCAAATCAAAAAAATCTTTATTCAAATAAGCTATTTGAAGCAATTTTCAGTCGTTAAGAATCAACATCAATAATGTTACAACTAGAAATGTTGCTCTTACCGAAAAGAACCAGCAAGAAACTTGGTGGTCAATTATTTAATTTTTTTCAATTTTACATTATTAAACCGCAGCCTTGGACGAAGCTAATAGGACTTTCAAATCCAGGCATTTTTATCATTCAAATAATCTTCAATTTTGTAATGCTTTCTTATTCATATGGAAATATTTCCATACGAATAGAATATTATGGAAGTTAGATGTGTAAGTGATTAAGACAAATTTTCAATTATAATCGTAATATAAGATATAATTATAATATAAGATATTATATATTGCTCGGTAATTTTTAAAATGATGTAAAAAAAAATTAAAACAAAAAAAATTATAAGAAAAATGAAAAAAAAATAAGGCAGGTGGGGCTCGATCCTAGGTATTTTCACCTCTCTAGACCACCCGTTCCCCAAATGAACTACAAAGACTTTACGTTTTGACAGCGAATAATTGTAATCATATTCAGCGTAAATTAAAAAAAATTTAGAGCCCGAAAACAGGGATAAAAAACGACATTTTTCAAAAATAAAACTTATCTAGATCGATTTTCTCCCCCAAAACCGCTACATGCTGAATTACAGGAAAATCGTTGGAGCCGTTTCCGAGATTCCGAAATATATATATATATATATACATACAAGAATAACTCATTTAAATATTAAAGATGTACTCACTTCAGTATAAATGTCCCAATTTCATGGAGTAGGTCTTCGCTGCTTGTAGCTTGAAGAGGATCAGAGCCAAGTTGACATAATGACCGCAGAACGCAGGATGTACCGTTGTGGCCAAAACTGAGAACATGTTTTATATGAATTATAAAAATTGTCTACATCATCATCATCATCCTGCCCTTATCCCACTCTAAGTGGGGTCGGCACAATATGTTATAAACGTGCTGTCACATGATTTGGCTGCGTTTTTACGACCGGCCGCCTGCCTGGCGTCAACTTACCTCAGTCGTATTTCACGACACCTCGGTAAGACAGAGGGTGATCTATTCTACTCAACCGGATACCACACGGTGGGTCAACTTACTTTAGTCGCCTTTTACGAAACCTTGGAAAGAAATCAGGGTGGTCTATTCTACTCAGCCGGATACTATACGGCGGGTCGACTTAGCTTAGTCGCCTTTTACGACACCTCGGTAAGAAATGTGGTTGGTCTATTCTATGGATACCACACGGCGGGTCAACTTACCTTAGTCGCCTTTTACGACACCTCGGTAAGAAATGAGGGTGGTACTATTCTATTCAGTCGACCCGCCGTGTGGTATCCGGTTGAGTAGAATAGACCAACTTCATTTCTTACCAAGGTGTCGTAAAAGGCGACTAAGGTAAGTTGACCCACCGTGTGGTATCCGGTTTAGTAGAATAGACCACCCTCTTTCTTACCGAGGTATCGTAAAATACGACTGAGGTAAGTTGACGTCAGGCAGGCGGCCGGTCGTAAAAACGCAGCCAAATCATGTGACAGCATGTTTATAACATGTTGTCCCGACCCCACTTAGAGTGGGATAAGGGCAGGAAGATGATCACACGGGGTTGTTAAATAAATTGGATTTGTTTCTAATTAAAAGGAATATCTGTCGTTATTAATAAGGAAACTGTCTGATAGTACGAATATATTGTTACAGCGAGACATAATTAATGGTACTTGGAAAATAATGATCAAAAGGTATTATGGGATTTCGTGGAAGACTATGGATTTAGATAATAACTGTATGGAGAACGTAATTATTTGCGAGAGATATTTCAGAAGTATAATATGCGATATTAATATAAAATTTGGACATTTATATGTAATTAGGACAATATGAGATGCTAATAGTAAGTTTATATAAACATTAAATAAATAAATAAATATATGGGACACTTACACACACGCTCGTCCGTCCCCAAAGTAAGTAACTTAATACTTGTGCTATGGTAGACGGACAACTGGTGAATATATTCTTATATATTTTTTAAATACATACTTAAATACAAATACACCCACATTGACTATGGATATCGACTATATAGAAATAAATTAAATTTAAATATTTCTTGTGTGCAATAAATAGATTACTAAAAACAATATGATTTTTTTGTACAGTATAATAATAATATATTAACATTATAATTATAATATCTATACTAATATATAAAGCTGAAGAGTTTCTTTGATTGTTTGAATCTCAGGAACTACTGGGCCGATTAAAAAAAATGAGTATTAATCCATATGTCGAGAAAGGCTATAATTATGATGACGCTAAGATGAATAAATTATTTCAAACGACAAAATTTTAAACTGTCCTTGCGTGTATTAGGTAATCTGTGAACGTTATTCAAAAATCTTTTATTACTAACTCACGATTACTACTTTTGTGTTCTAAATTTTAATTCAGGAAAAGAATTGTAATACACTGATATCCATGCGGGCGAAGCGACTAAGGTAAGTTGACCCGCCGTGTGGTATCCGGCTGAGTAGAATAGACCACCCTCATTTCTCACTGATGTGTCGTAAAAGGCGACTAAGGTAAGTTGACCCATCATGTGGTATCCGGTTTAGTAGAATAGACCATCCTCTTTCTTACTGAGGTGTCGTAAAATACGATAAAGGTAAGTTAATGTCATGCAGGCGGCCGGTCATAAAATACCTTGACAAATCATGTTCCAACATGTTTAAATATGTTGTGCCAACTCTAAGTGCGATAAGAGTAGAAGAATAAAGAGTGAAAATGAAACCATACATCCATCTTATAAAATAAAAAAAATCTTGCTTTTCTTTTGAAAATAGCAATAATATTATTTATAATTGAGGGTATTTTAACGTTGAATTCGACGTAAATCTAAACAATAAATACTACTCGCTCAGAAGCAATACGAGGTCTTTTATGGGATTGTATATACAACAATTAATTATATTAAAATGACATTCGGAAAATGTAAATTGACGTTAGCGCTTTATTTGGAAATTGGTACACCATTTCCACCATCGAAGTGTCGGAGAATGATAAATTATTGTTATCTCTTATGGCACTGCTATCATTTGTTTGCTCTGTTACAATTATAATTTGTTACTTAAAAATGACATCGAGTAAGTAACAAATACTCCTATAATTTATAGAATTATGTGGTTCTTTGCGGAGGTCCATAATACAAAATAAATGTTATAAAGAGTTCACCCTCATTTCTTACTGAGGTTTCGTTCAAGCCGACTGAAGTGAATTGACGCACCCTGTATTGTCTGGTTGAGTAGAATAGACCAAACTGTTTCTAACCAAGGTATAGTAAGTTGGGTAAGTTGACTTAAGTTAAGTAAAGGCATGCGGCCGGTCTTAAAATACGTAGCCAAATCATGTGACAACATGTTTGTAATATGTTATGCCGACTTAGAGTGGAATCAGGGCAGGTGGATGATGACGCTATAATCCACGATAAAAGTAAATATATGTAATGTTAAATCAAATCAAAATGCTCTTTATTCAAATAAGCTCCCTCAAGCACTTTTGAATCGTCAAGGATCAATATGATTAATGAAGCTACAACTGGTTCGGAATGTTGCTCTTACCGAAAAGAACCATCAAGAAACTCGTCGGTCAATTAAACATTTTTAATTTACAATATTAAACCGCAGTTTATGAAGCAGAAATGATTTTCAAATCCAGACATTTTATCATCCAAATAATGTTCAATTTTGTATTATGCTATAGTTAGAAAAGATCTAGTATGGATTGCGGATTTTATTGTAAGGTATTTAATTTTATTGATTTGATAAAGTGTGATAAAATGCAATTATGAATAAATTACATAACTTTTAACAGAAAAACTCATTGACGCCTGCTCGGGGTTTTAAATCTGTGTTAAATGTAGCACTATCTCATCGCTGAGCTATCACAGCTACGGATATGAAATGAAAGAAATCATTGAGTGAAAACAGCGGGAGAGTTCAACTTTGTCCGCGGTTTTCGCTTCATATTGCACAATCAATATCCAGTTTGGCGAACAGCCAGTCCTCGTTAGAAAAAGGTACCAAAATAGCTAACCAATTATTCGCTTTGGACATATATTTACGGTTTAAAATTTATAGTGTATGGTTTATCAATAAAATAGAAAGTTTATATTAATAGAAAAAAAGGTAATATTAAGTTACGAAGTTAAAAAGATTAAGTCCTTTTCCTTCTATTACTCAAAGGTTGACTAGAAGAGATCTCTTTTAGGGATAAATCCGCCTTTAAACATGTGCTTTTTTAAATTTTCTTTCTCTTATAAATATATGTATAAAAAGAAATAAATAAATAAGTTACGAATTTAAAAGAAGGAAAGGATTTCAATAAAAATAATCTTTATTCAAATAAGCTCTTTAAATCACTTTTGAATCAAGGATCAATATGATTAATGAAGCTACAACTGGTTTGGAATGTTGCTTTTACCGAGAAGAATCAGAAAGTAACTCGTCGGTCAATCCTTTAAACATTTGTGGATTCTTAAAACTTTAAACATATATGTATATATAGTGTATACACGGTTTTTGTATATTTCTGGCGATTTCCTGGTATTTGTGTAACCTACCCATCTGCATTAAATCAAATAGTGGGTCGACAATCCAACTCACTAATCAACTCTCTAAATAGAAACAAGACGCTCTTTTCCAGCTGTGGGATAATAAAAGCCCACTATTATTTTAAGAAACAATATTAAATAAAATTATGTCCCACCTGCTCAACATCCCTTCCACGTATTTGTAGAAATGATACAATTTCGCATCGTTCGTATAATCTTCGTTAATATCCCTTTTCCTCCTCGCTGTCGCGATATAATCACTGTTGGCGCCAAATATATCCACTGGTATCTGAGTTCGATTCCAAGGTAGTTGAAAGTTCGCCTGGAACGCCCAGTTAACGTTGATATTCTTGTCTGGACTCGGTGTTCCAACTCCAATATTGAACTGGAATTTTGTCAAAATAATATCTTTTAATTGCTTAAATTTGTATTAACTACATAAATAAACCTATAAATTATAAAATTAATAGTAATATATATAAAATTCCTACTCTAATAATGAACTAGATTATCAACAAAATACCATACCTATCCTTAAATTGCTAAATTATACTGCGTCCATCATATTATCAGTCTTTTGACAGCTCACGCTCATTAAGTTTTGTATTGCTTACGTACAAATATCATACAAATAATATTTGTACTTTATGGATGGGTACCGCCCACTTAGTGATGTCACACATAATGGGTTACTACGATTATGCCACAGATTAAAAATAATCGGTAGAAATCGATGTTACGAGTATTAAAAGACATTTAATAACATTATATAAAGTTTTACTTTCTTCTTAGTTAATACATGAATACAAATAAAACAATCAGGATATTTTAATTTATTTTATTAGCACGAGTCGTCGGAATGATAATCAACACTAGACTCCTCCGATGAGGAGTCTTCAGTAGCAGTTATTATTAGCTCTTGTGTAGATAATATATTATCAAACGCAATATCACGTTCCCAATCAGAGAATATTACTCTTTTAGTTCTTTCCACCACACTTGCCCAGTTCTCGGCCGTTACGTGGGTGCAAGCATTTTTTAGCAATTGCAACATTTTATTCGCTGTGAATGGGGGGCTTGTATTGCATCTCGCAGCATGCCCTTTTACTTGTGCCCATATAAGTTCTATTGCGTTGTACTGGCAGTGGTATGGAGGAATCCGAAGAACAGTATGGCCATATTCTGCTGCCATTTCATTGATTACATAGCGTTTTGCTCTCTTTTTGGTTTTTAATATTTTTATTAATTCAACTTTTAACATTGAGTCGTCCACATTTTCTCCATTGTCCCGAAGCCAATTAATTATTTCATGCTTTTTATTAGCCTGTGTTGGCATTTTGTCAATTTGACGGGAGTGGTAGGGCGCATTATCAATAAAAATTATTGATGGTTCTTCCAATGAAATGAGCATTTTTTTGAACCACTCTTCATACACATTTGCATTCATCTCTTCGTGGTAGTCATTTGATTTCTTCGATTTAAATGCCAACAGTGCGTCTTGTACAAATCCTTTTGCTGTACCTGCATGGCAAATGATTAGGCGCTCACCTTTTCCCATTGGTACTGAGGAAGTGGAATCAGCAGTATCATCAGTCCAGAAACGAGATAGTGTGTGGTTAGCGTTGAGCCATGTTTCATCCGTGAAAACAATATTTGCCCAATCTTGTATTTTCTTTGCCTCTCTTAAAAAATCACAACGTGCTATAGCTATATCTGTGCGTTCCATTAATAATTTTCTTTTATTTAACTTTTTATATGAAAAGCCAATTGTGTTCAAAACTTTGACCAAAGAAGATTTTTCACCATGAAATAGACCACTTCTTTTCAAAGAAACAATAAGTTTTCTCAAAGTTGGAATTTCTTTTCTCAAGTAGTAATCATATACATGACGACGAATAGCGTCAGCGTCAAAGTCATCAACAGCTGTCACCTTATGAGCCCGGCGCTTTCTTTTTGGTGTAGATGGTTTGTTTTGCTCCAAGCCGCTCCTGCCGTAGGCATCAGTAGTGATTTTAGTCACAGTTGATAGACTGATCCCCAACGCGGCTGCAACACGGTTTCGGACTTGCGTGATAGGTATAAGAGGTCCGCCATTTTGATTTTCTTGCTCAAAATACTCATGAAGTTTTAACACTAACTGTCTCGATTGTGCTTTCAACACACGTCCTTTCGGCATTTTCACGATCAATTAATATAAGTTTCACAAAAGTTTTTCCGAGGAATAAAGCTACTTAACTCAAGGTGTAACAGATGCGAGAGAACACTCAGCGAACGTAAATGCGTATGACTATCACGGGCGTTTCGTTGAGAGTGACAGATCACGTCAAAATGGCGGCCGAGCGGAAGGTCTGTTGATGTTGCCAGTTGATGTATAATATATTTTTTATGATTATAATAAATACACACGGATTAACATTTATTTTCAAAAAACTAAGGCAATATTAAATCAAAATGTTGATTTCTATATCTGTTATTAGTTTACGTAGGTTATCATTAATCGAATTACTTAGGTACGTAATTCGATTAATGATAGTAGGTACTATAATCGGAATGGTATCGCATACGAGAATCTTTAGGACATCACTAAATATGTAAATCGTCAACCTGTCAAAAGATGGTTAATATAATGGACAGTGTATAGCAAAAGCAATAATAACATTATTTTGCTATAATCCGGGTTTCATTGTTTGAACGCGCTTATCTGAGGAACTACTGGACCGATTTCAAAATTCTTTGAGTGTAAGATAGTCCATTTATCGAGGAAGGCTATAGGCTATATAACATTATGCTAAGATGAAAATGAGAGGAACAGAAATAAATATTACAAAAATGGCAAAATAAAGCTTTCCTTGCGTGTGCTAAGTAAACGGTGAAAGTTATTTAAAAATCAAGTACTTACTACAAAATTGTTTCCCTCTTAAAGTACTAAATAGCATCAGCATATGTCTAGTTTTTGAGGTTAACCAACTTTAACCATTTTTATGGTTATCAAATAGGCGGAGCCGCTGGCAATTGCTAGTATATTCTAAAATTTATAATCATATAAATTAAGACTTGGAGTTTCTACTCTAATATTGAACCAGAATTTCATCAAAATAACATATCCTTCAATTCCTAAATTAGCATTTATTAGAATTAGTAAAACTATAAATTATAAAATTAATAATCATATAAATAAAGAATCGCTGTTTATACTCTAATATGGGAAGGACATTTAATCAAAATAATATCTATTGAACGTTAACTCGAAAAGCTATTTTAACATTACCGTTTATGTTATATAAACTTTATAACATTCTTATAAGTAAAGCAAACGTGTGTAAAGTTCAGTTATATTGTATTATTGGATTAACGTAACACACTACACCAGTTTCGAGAGCGCTTATAGCGGGAGGTGTTTGGAATGGATACACGTTAATTAGAGAATACGGTCACATATAACGTGCATAGCAACGTGAGTCCCTTTGCGAAAAGTTCAAAGAAGTAGGCATAGTTACTGTAGCATCATAATATATATATAGTAATATTCTATTCGCTGACTATGGGCCTCATAAGAAAGCTCAGAGTCACTCAGCGGGCGATGGAACGGGCTATGCTCGGAGTATCTCTACGTGACCAAATCAGAAATGAGGAGATCCGTAGAAGAACCAGAGTTACCGACATAGCTCATCGTATCGCGAATCTGAAGTGGTAATGGGCGGGGCACGTAGTACGTAGAACTGATGGGCGTTGGGGTCCTAAGGTGCTGGAATGGCGACCTCGCACTGGAAAGCGCAGCGTTGGTAGGCTCCCAACAAGGTGGACTGACGACCTCAAAAAGGTCGCGGGGAGCCGCTGGATCCAAGCGGCACAAAATCGTGGATTGTGGCAATCCCTTAAGGAGACCTATGTTCAGCAGTGGACGTCCACCGGTTGAGAAAGAAGAAAGAAGAATATTCTATTCGTATGGAAATATCCACATGTACAAGACCAAATTCGATGTATATTATAGACATACGAGAGGTCACTAAAAGCTTCTGATACTTGTGTCGCGACTCAGTAGAGCTAGCAACTCAATCGATGGTCTCGGTATTCGCTTCTACAATAAAATTACGCAATCCATACTAGACCAGTCTACAGAAAGGTTTAAGTTAAGTATAAAAGATGTACTTATATGTAAAGTATATTACAAAATTGAGAATTATTTGGATGATAAAAAAGCATGGATTTGAAAATCCTTTCAGCTCCATACATTACTATTTCCATACGGTTTAATAATGTATCATTGAAAATGTTTAAATGTTTAAAAATTGACCGCCGAGTTTCTTTCTGGTCCTTCTCGGCAAGAGCAACATTCCAAACCAGTTGTAGCTTCATTAAACATATTAATTGACGATTCATAAGTGCTTGAAAGAGCTTATTTAAATAAAGATTATTTTGATTTGATGTTTGATGTACTTAGTTACTTTTATGTGATGTTTAATGTGATGATTGATGTACTTAGTTACTTTTATGTAACGAAATCTTTGCTAGGAATTTCGTAGACTTGTGTTCAGATGCTCTATACTTATTATGTAATTCGTTTTTTTTTTTTATGAGATAAGGCTAGCGCCTGGCTACGATCTCGCCTGATGGAAAGCGAAAGATGTAGCCTAAGGTGGACTGCGCTTGCCTGTATAGTGCCTATTCACTCTTTTTTTAAAGTTTTCTAAATCGTAAATCGTTTTATCTCAATTCAGCTTTGCCTTTCCAAGCTGAGTCGATCCGTAAAACAATTCTGAATGTACGGGCTCAGATGAAAGAAGACACTAATGAAATAAATTTAGAAATACACATAATACACACATAATACACAATACATAACATACACTATTACCTACCAATCCGCATTGGAGCAGCGTGGTTGGTATTAGCTCCAATTCTTCTCTCCAAAAATAGAGAGAGGAGGCTCATGCCCAGAAGTGGGATAGTAACAGGCCATTACTTTACTTACATCCATTATCTGTGCCGTGTGGTATCCGGTTGTGTAAAATAGACCACCCTCATTTACCGAGGTGTCGTTAAAGGCGACTAAGGTAAGTTGACCCACCGTATGGTATTCGGTTGACTAGAATAGATCACCCTCGTTTCTTATCGACGTATCGTAAAAGACGACTAAGGTAAGTTGACCCACCGTGTGGTGTACGGCTTAGTATAATGGACCATCCTCATTTATTACCGAGGTATCATAAAAGACGATTAAAGTTAGTTGAACTGCCGTGTGGTGTCCGGTTGAGTAGACTAGCCAACCCTGATTTCTTAACCGAGGTGTCGTAAAAGACGACTAAGGTAAGTTGACGCGTCGTTAGGAGTCCGGTTGATAAGAACAGACCACTCTCATTTCTTTTCAAGGTGTCGTAAAAGGCGACTAAGGTAAGTTAACTTCAGCAAAACGGCCGGTCGTACAGTAACTAGTCAAATCAACTAAAAACGTGTTAAAATCAGGATAACATAAATATAGGAGAATTATGAGATATTAAAAACATTTAATTTGGATTATTTCGGAGGTCCCAACCGGATAACTTTACGACATGAGTAATACCGAATATTATACTAGCTATGTCAGCAGATTCGCCAGCATGGAAATCAATGTATCACAATTTTTTCTCCCAGTTAAAAAGGTTTACTTAGCGCACGCAAGAAAAGCTTTAAATTTTGCCGTTTTCACAATATTCTTTATTGCTGCTCCTCTTCTATTTATCTTAGCGTGATTTTATATACTTCAATATTAAATGGACTATCTTAGTTCCTGAGATTAGGGCGTTCAATTAAACAAACAAACTATTCAGCTTTATATATTAGTATACATTAATAACCAAACTTACCTGAAATAACGTTGAGTTGGGGAACAGCAACTGTCGTTTACTGCGATGCAACATTAACTCATTTATATTTAACTCACTAGAACTAACTGGGGCATATAGGGATAAGCTGAAGATTAGGCTGATGATATTCCCTTTTAAAGACATGTCTAAAATATGTATGTTCGTACGTAAATACGTATAGCTAATAAGATTTTAGTAACAGTTTTAGGTGATTAGTTACGTATCGCAATAGCAATTACAAAATTTTACAAAATATAACTATTTATTTCGTTCCATAATTCGTTACAAGAAATACAGATTGAGACCTTCTAGTAAGCATCATCTTCCTGCCCTTATCCCACTCTAAGTGGGGTCGGCACAACATGTTATAAACATGCTGTCACATGATTTGGCTGCGTTTTTATGACCGGCCGCCTGCTTGACATCAACTTACCTCAGTCGCCTTTAACGAAACCTCGGTAAGAAATGAGGTTAGTCTATTCTACTCAACCGGATACCACACGGCGGGTCAACTTACCTTAGTCGCCTTTTACGACAACTCGGTAAGAAATGAGGTTGGTGTATTCTACTCAAACGAATACCACACGGCGGGTCGACTTACCTTAGTCGCCTTTTACGACAACTCGGTAAGAAAAGAAGGTGGTACTATTCTATCAGCCGGATACCACACGGCGTTGAGACCTTCTAGTAAGCATTAATAATAATTGTGTCAGAAGGTCTCGCTCTTCCGTAACAAAGGTAAGTTATTTCATTATTGAAAAGGTAGTAAAATTAAAGTGCTTAGTGTGTTCGTTATTTAGAAATTTAGTGATTTTAGATCAGATTTAGGTAGACATTTTAAAGTGACCTTGGTCAAAAAAATTGTTTTACAGCAAATTGCAATAAAGAGTAGTGTAGAAAACTCGAAACTCTAGAAAAATTATGGGTCTTATAATTTTTATTATTAGTTCATAGCATCTTGTCAGAAATGGCATTTTTTTAATTTATTTATTTATCGTTACAATGAATGTAGTACGTATGTAATGAAATTTAAATTAGATCACTTTAATACTAAGCGAAAGATTTAAAAATTACTAAAAGTCGAATTTGAAATTTTTATTTTTCTGATTGGTTATAAAATCGATCATTATACAAATTTGGAATCAGTCTCGAGATTTATATGAAAAATAATTAAATATCAAAATATATTGTATTAAAAGAAAAAAAGTGACTATAAGATAATAAACAGATTAAAATAGACATTTGTTATTTTATATTCTTTAGTGCGCATAAAATAATAAAATCAAGAAATATTAAGCATCACAAACTCAAACTAAATACCATTAGTTTCTAATCTTCTTTATTTGTTCCATAGATTTGTCAAGAACGCGTTATTTGATAAAATAAAATTTACTATTTTATTTTATCAAATAACGCTTAACTCACTCACACCTAAATATTATACTATTAGTTTTTATCATTGAGATTACAAGATTTTTTTTTATTAGGTTTATTGCACGCACTATAATTATTTACTGTCACTATCGCAAAGTCATTGATTACTATGGCGACACGGTGTAAATCCGCTTACCTTATTTTCTCGTGACGCGCCCGTTGTTAGGTAAATAAATTAGTGCTCTGGAGTCATGTGACTCCCGAGATTTGCTTGTAAGGGTGAGTACACAATGGCACGAAAATTTCTGCTATTTTTAAATCTACACACTTTAAATTTCACTTGTATATATGTATGGTTTTATATAACTGACAACTTTTCTCTCAATTGTGACCGACTGGATGTAGACAAAACATGTTGTCACATGACTTGGCTACGTATTTTACAACCAGCCGTCTGCCTGACGTCAACTTAACTTATTTGTATTTTACGACACCTCAGTAAGAAAGAAGGTGGTCTATTTTACTCAGCCGGATACCACACGGTGGGTCAACTTATCTTAGTCGCCTTTTACGACTCCTCGATAAAAAACGAGGGTGGTATTATACAGTATAATGTCATATCATTATTCTTAATGACGTAAATCTTTGTACCTTTGAAGCCTAGAATTTTTTAAAGTTTCTTTTCATAGCTGCACTATGTAAATACTGGTGCCCTTGTTATATATATTTACAAAATTATTATAAGTGTCTTTGTTCTTTAGTTTCTATTTCTCCCATGTATAAAGTAAATATTAAAGCTCCAAGAGTTTTATATTAAGAGTATATTTTTTTGTATTTTTTATTAAAACTGATTCAAATATCAACATGAACGCAGCTTTATAATCTTACAATTATTTGGTATAGAGTCAAAATCTACCAACTAACAAGCCGGTTGGACGTTTTTTGTTGGATAGTAACGGATAGAGGAATTCCACTACTCATATCATATATAACCAACATGGTCAAAGATAGGTAAGGAGATAAGTAACTTTACAACATTTTAATGAGGAAATTGTGATGTTAGGAATTGATATTTCAAATTATTCATTGTTCCTCCGTGTCACGTGTATTCTCATTATGTCGCGAAGCTTAAGTAATGGGCGGGGCACGTAGCTCGGAGAACCGATGGGCGTTGGGGTCCTAAGGTGCTGGAATGGCGAGCTCGCAACAGAAGGCGCAGCGTCGGTAGACTCCCTACGAGGTGGACTGACGACCTCAAAAAGGTCGCGGGGAGCTGGATACAAGAACGTGGCGTGTGGATCCCTTAAAGAGACCTTTGTCCAGCCGTGGACGTCCATCCAACTCGGATGAGCAGCGTTTAGGAAGCTACGCGAGATCTTTTCGTCCAAGATACCTCAGTACCTGAAGACAAAAGTCTCCGAACAGTGTGTGCTGCTAGTGATGATATACCGATCCGAAACTCCGTCGCTGACTATGGGCCTCATAAGAAGGCTCAGAGTCGCTCGGCGAGCGATGGAGTGAGCTATGCTCGGAGTATCTCTACGTGATCAAATCAGAAATGAGAAGATCCGTAGAAGAATCAGAGTCACCGACATAGCTCAGCGGGTCGCGAAGCTGAAGTGGCGATGGGCGGGGCACATAGTGCGGAGAACCGATGGATGTTGGGTGTGGAATGGCCACCGCGCAACGGAAAGCGCTGTGTCAGAAGACCCCCTACTAGATGGACTGACGACTTCAAAAAGGTCGCGGGGAGCCGCTGGATACAGGCGGCACAAAATCATGTGTTCTGGAGATCCCATGAAGAGACCTATGTCCAGCAGTGGACGTACATCGGTGGAAAAGAAGAAGAATATTCCTCCCTGACAAAGTAAGGGCATATGCCTTTACTTTGTCACGTAGGAACATGCCTCTCGTTTAAGACCCGCTTTTCCGAGACACTATTGTTTAGCGGAAAAACCAATGCCTTGGTTCTGCCTTGATGCCTTGCAATGGTTTGGGTGTTCCAGCTCCTTATTGAGAGAGTGTCAAAAAAGGTTTTTTGGATCGTTTCAACGTTTTCGATGTATTGCTTCTTGACAAATACGCTTCAGATTATCTTTACTAGTCTTAATTTCTGGAATTTTTAGATATACTTTATTGGTGTTATTCTTGTTCTTTGGCTTTGGGAAGTTGGATAAAAGAACCGCTGTGAAAGAGAATTTCAGGGAGAAGCGACAGATCAATGGTCTCCCAATAATATATCCATATGGCGGCACTTATAAGGTAAGATTGCACAATCTATACATATTATAAACCAATATCCCAAAAGCTGTCTGTTTTGTGTGACCGATTTTCTCAAATCTACTAAATAGATTTTCGTGTGGTTTTTACGTAAATATAGTGCAATTTTGGGGGAAGGTTAAGTTAATCGTACATTATTGTTTTATGTAAATTGTGTTCAAGAGGCCGCGCGGTCGTAAAGAACGAGCTTGCTGGGAGCTTTAGTCGCGTGCACCGCGTAAACTTATCTAAATACACTATAGTAATGTATTAAAGAGTTGGGGGGCCACGAGTTTAAACCCCGCGTAGACACCAATGACTTATTTCTGTTAAAACTTGTGTCTAATTTATATCTGCAATTTATTGCACGCTTTTCGGTGAAGGAAAACATAGTGAGAAAACCTGCATATCTCTAGAGAATTTAAGGGATATGTGTAACCTACCAATACGCATTGGATCAGCTTAGTAGGTCTTAGCTCCAACTGTTCTCTTCTAAAACGGAGAGACTCCTCTTTCCGTTTTAGTATGCCTAACAGCGGGATAGTAAAAGACCGTTACTTTACTTTAATATATGCATAGTAATATATTATTGTGGGTATAAAACGCTCTTAAAACCATTCGTATGAGAATAAAATTGTGTTCTTTTATACCTAAAATTGTCAATAAATGTCGATAAGAAGTGTTCAAAATAGCAGCACAAGAGAATCAATGTTATATAGAGATAATTTCTACTTGACTCTTTCTCCTTTTACAACGAATTTAGTCGCCATCTCGTACTGCGGTACGGGATAAACTTGATTGATGAAAATGTCTCCTTTCAGTTTATAATAGGCTTCGCAACTCCTGTACCCAACGAAGATCACATCAGCCTTGCCTTCGGAGCTAATTTCCAGTATCAATACATGCAGTTCGATAACATATCTCAGCTGTCACAATATTACTTTATCAATACAGTCTCAAGAGAACAGAGAGATGCTGAGCTGATAGCGCGGAGGGATGAAAGAATTGTTTTCTATCGAGCTGTAGCGGATTTGCTGGAAATGTGAGTGTGTTTTTGTATATGTGTTGAGTAATTCTATATAGTCCTTGTGAATAATAGTTAATTTTCACTGTTAAGTTGTGATTGGTGCAAGAGTGCCAACAATATATTTGTTGAATGTTGAAAATGACTTTATACGAGAATACGGTGCCCAAACAAACCATACATAAAACCGTAAATTTTGTATCTTTATCTTTAATATTTAAATGAGTTAATGAGGAATGAAGGAAGGATAAGGAAAGGAAAATGTTGACTTATAAAGTTTATATATACTGTATGAGTCTAAAATAAATCATCATCTTCCTGCCCTCATCCCACTCTAAGTGGGGTCACCATTGTTATAAACATGCTTTCACATGATTTGGCTGCGTTTTTACGACCGGC
The DNA here is from genome assembly GCA_029227775.1 of Morpho helenor. Lineage (NCBI taxonomy): Eukaryota > Metazoa > Arthropoda > Insecta > Lepidoptera > Nymphalidae > Morpho > Morpho helenor. The sequence continues at coordinate 12,561,515 of JARGCU010000006.1, forward strand.
CTGCCTGACATCAACTTACCTCAGTCGCATTTTACGACACCTCGGTAAGTAAGAGGTAACTATTCTACTAAACCGGATACCACACGGTGGGTCAACTTACCTTAGTCGCCTTTTACGACACCTCGGTAAGAAATGAGGGTGGTTGATTCTACTCAGCCGGATACCATACGGCGGGTCGACTTACCTTAGTCGTCTTTTACGACACCTCGGTAAGAATTGAGGTTGGTACTATTCAGCTGGATACCACACGGCGTATGGGTCTAAAATAAATAAATATATTAATTCCGCGTAGAAACAATGGTTTGTTTGTTACAGGAAAGGTATGCATGGTGATGATTGTGTATTGAGAGCTATTTGTGAAGCAGCACAATATCCAGTCCATGAGGAGGCCTTCATCGGAGAGATCTTACATATATTATTGACGTAAGTTAATCTTACCTGAACGGACTTTTTTTGACATTGTGCCCACAGCTCCCAAATTCAAATTCAAAATACTCTTTATTCAAATAAACTTGTAAACAAGTGCTTTTGAATCGCCAACTCAACTGCTGGTTCGGAAAGCGGTTCCTACCGAGAAGAGCCAGCAAGAAACTCGGTGGTTGCTCTTTTAAAAATATAATTCTTATGACTAGTTACATTTAGTCATTACGGTCTTGTACAGGGTCTAGCGAGCTATATCCACACATTCTTAACTTCCAAGTAATCCTCAACAGTATAGTAGGCTTTCTAGATCAGTTCTCTTTTTTACAGTGTTTTTAAACTGATGTAATGGCAAAGCTAAAATTGATTGTGGAATTTTATTATAGGATCTTATACCAGATATTATATCAGACCCACAAACGATTTACGTACTTTTGCAAGGCGCAAAGCAGGGGCCGCAAGCTTATGTCAGTTCCTACTTTGCCACTTATACACATCACCTACAGTTTTATAATTCTTTATATTTTTATGTACGAAAACTAAATTGCTTAAAATATACTGTGAAGCAAATGTAAGAATACCTATTTCCTTAAACTTCTCTCGCATTAAATCACGCTTTTCTCCTTTCTGGAGACTAGTTAGAACATAGATACATCACGCTGCTGAATGCGGATAGATAGGATACGCATATCCAAAAAATTCTCTTAAGTTACGATATTTTCCTACAAAAAAATGCGCATGACAAACTGTAAATACCAATTAGGCACATAACATTTAATAGAAAAACTTATTGATACGTGCCTGGGATTTGAACTCGCTACCTCCTGGTAAAGGTACACGTCACTCTAATCGTCTGACTCTTGAAATGGGTAAAGAATATGCAAAAATACTTTTTCTTTATAAAAACTTTGAATTAAGAACAGAGCACTTTTTGACTCTGTCAGAGGAAAAATGGTATTAAAAACTGGAAACAATTTTAACATATTAACTAGATTGATATATAATGTATTAAGGGAGGAAAAAGTATTTATGTATATTCTTTACATATATAAGAAGCAATAATCGCGTTAGCGTAACGTCAATTTGTATGAAACTGCAAAAGCGACATCTAGTGACCGCCATACCAGCCCCATACAAATTGGCGTGACGCCAACGCGCTCTACTACGTTGAGAAAACTCGCACTAATCACACTGTTAAAACTAGTTTTTTTAAGTGAAGATGAAACTCTATTAAGATAACAGGTAAGAAAAAAATAAATATTCGTACTTTTCCAGTACATGGTGTTCCTACTTGTCAAAGCCATCGCTTGTATATTTTATTGCGTTGCGGCTTCTCCCGAGTGGTAAAATAGACTCTCTGGGGCTACAATGCACGTATTTTAAGGGTTTAAAGATGAATGTGTGCATAAAGCGGTGCTAAGAAACGAACAGTCTAGTATTGCACACTATTTATTATCTAAGCAAATTAGAGAGTAAGTTAAAATGAATTTCTATGTATAACTTGAATATACTGAAAAATTAGATCAGAGGTGATAACTGAATCGTGTGACGTTGACTTTTACCAGGATATTACGGGTTCTCTTTCTCTTCTCTCTTTTTGTAGATCTCTTTATTTAGATGTGCGTTATTTATCTCGATGAATCTCTTTTTTTAGGCAAATGTGCTTGTTAATTAGTGACAGGCGTGTTAGTTAGTTGTATTTGGGCACACTCAGTAGACGCTTGTGCCTGGATCTAAATTTATGGAAAACGTCAGAATTTCTAGGATATACGTATCCTTGAAAAAGATTAGGAACGTCCAAAAAGCGTCCTGTATGACCCTGACGATCGCAAACACACACACACATATATCATACACGCAAACAGCGTCTTCGCCGGCGAAGGCGAGGTCCTAGTTTCCTGACGTCAGTCGGCCATGGCTTTTCGCCATACTTCCGACGACATGATGAATAATCGTCATACTATCAGCCCTCCACTACACGTCGCCCTAAGCCGTGGTCCGGCCTTACAGGAGGCACCCTTAGGACGACGTTCCCCGACGCTAGTAGAGCTTCTGCGCTCTACTTTCCGCATTTCGCAACTTTGACGATGCTTATGCGCTCGCCCGTCCCACCCGTTGACGCTGTAAAAGCCGTTAGGGCAAACAGCATATAGTCAAATTGAAAAAAAATGAACCTAGGATGTTGCATTGGTTTGCACGCCAACCTTTAACAGGAAACCTTTGCCATTTACTCTATTACTACTATCAATTGGAAATCCAAATTCCATAATCCTTCCTTTAATTAATCGAATCCGTTGCCAGAATCCTTTCGTGCTTTTCATATATCGTGTCCATATAGCAAAATGTTGACGGTTATAATTTTTTATTATTCATCATCTTTCTGTCCTTATCCCACTTTAAGTGGGGTTGGCACAACATGTACTAATTAGTTGCTACATGATTTGGCTACGTATTTGGCGACCGACATCTCTTCATCAACTTACCTTCTTACACCTCGGTAAAAAAGAGGGTGCTCTATTCTACTTATATGGATACCAAACGGTGGGTCAACTTACCTTAGTCGCCTTTTACGACACCTCGGTAAGAAATGAGGGTGGTCTATTCTACTTATATGGATACCACACGGTGGGTCGACTTACCTTAGTCGCCTTTGACGACAGCTCGGTAAGAAATGAGGGTGGTACTATTCTATTCAGCCAGATACCACACGGCGTATAATTTTTATTATTATAATTTTTTTTAGACCAGACTACGGGCATTCACCTTTCGATGACAAGAATGCAGAATGGGAGGAAGCGATGTCAATGTATAGAGATGCAGCAATCGCTGGACGTCAAATGTTTGACTGCGGTTACATATACAGCGGTTGTCCTCAAGGACAAGGAATACTTGATTTAATAACTACCCTACGAGATGAATAAAGAAAATCACTTATCATCATCATCCTTATACTCCTGCCCTTATCCCACTCTAAGTGGGGTCGGCACAACATGTTATAAATATGGTAGATTTTAAACTTTCGCGATTCATACTAGTTATTATATAAACAAACGGATCACATCGCGACCCGTATGTTTATATAATAATTACAGAAGTCGCTGTCGGAGGATTCAAGAAAACCCAGATTACTAAAACTAATTTATATTTGTATAAAAACTAAAAACTAATTACAAATTAAAAAGCATCTTTCCTAGCACGATGCTAAGGAAAGAATATTTTAAACTAATTTATTTTATATAAAAACTACATTCTAACTATAAACTAAAAGTGTCTATCCTAGCTCGATGCTAAGGACAGAATCAATAAATTAAATAGCTATTCCTAAGGGCTGGCGGCAACATATCCGATTACAATGATTTGCCGCCCGGTGACGGCGTCCTATGGTCCAGTTACGCCGACGATGTAAATATCCGCATGGACCCATTATTTATTATAACAACTATAGAGCACCATTGTTACTTCTATAACATAATAATTACAGACTTCGCTGTCGGAGGATTCAAGAAAACCCAGATTACTAAAACTAATTTATATTTGTATAAAAACTAAAAACTAATTACAAATTAAAAAGCATCTTTCCTAGCACGATGCTAAGGAAAGAATATTTTAAACTAATTTATTTTATATAAAAACTACATTCTAACTATAAACTAAAAGTGTCTATCCTAGCTCGATGCTAAGGACAGAATCAATAAATTAAATAGCTATTCCTAAGGGCTGGCGGCAACATATCCGATTACAATGATTTGCCGCCCGGTGACGGCGTCCTATGGTCCAGTTACGCCGACGATGTAAATATCCGCATGGACCCATTATTTATTATAGCAACTATAGAGCACCATTGTTACTTCTATAACATAATAATTACAGACTTCGCTGTCGGAGGATTCAAGAAAACCCAGATTACTAAAACTAATTTATTTTATATATAAACTACAATCTTATTACAAATTAAAAAGCATCTTTCTTAGCACGATACTAAGGAAAGAATATTTTAAACTAATTTATTTTAATATAATAATTACATTCTAACTATAAACTAAAAGTGTCTATCCTAGCTCGATGCTAAGGACAGAATGATTAAATTAAATAGCTATTCCTAAGGGCTGGCGGCAACATATCCGATTACAATGACGGCGTCCTATGGTCCAGTTACGCCGACGATGTAAATATCCGCATGGACTCATTATTTATTATAAGAACTATAGAGCACCATTGTTACTTCTATAACATAATAATGTCATAAATATGTTGTCATATGGTTTGGCTTCGTATTTTACGACCGGCCGCCTGCCTGACGTCAACTTACGTTCGCCTTGTATGACACCTCGGTAAGAAATAAGGGTGGTCTATTCTACTCAGCCGGATACCACACGGCTTGAAGAAAATACATGAAAACACCATGTACAACTGAAAATAATTTTACTTTAGATTTTTAATTTAGATTAGATTTAAAAATTTTTTGGAAATTTCATCTTTACCGTCTGCCTGGGTATATTATCTTAATTTGTAGAATTAATCAATTTAATTTGCGGATATTTATAATACAAAATTAAGGGTATTATTAATTTGCTATAATTCAATTAAATTCTATGTTATTTGGAAATATACCTAAGGTTACGTGTTTTTTTTTTAAATTAAATACAATCATATAAAGTATTTTGTATTTTGAGGTCGTTTCCAAAAATAACTAGTAATAAGTAATTTAAATGTTTTTAACCGAATAGAAATGATTTTCTAGAATGTATATGAGTAATGCCTTTTTAAGATTTTCAAAATTTATTTCTCTTATATTATTAGTCATTATTATTATTTTGTATTACGGATTAAAGCAAAATAATATTATAGTTTCTTTTATATTCAATCTTTATTATGAAAAAAAAACTATACATTACAAAGCCGTAAATGAAAAACAATTTTGTATTTAATGTAGAGTACAGTTATGCTAAAACTAAATTAACAAAAACTAAAACAAAAATAATGATATTTTGCTATAATTAGCAATATTTATATAATCATTTATTGCGGATTATAACCAATTAATAATATACTGACTATAATTATTCACTAAAACTCTAACTACTATTTCCCAATAATAGAAAGTAACATCAGAAATATTATATTTTTGAGCAACCAAACCTACGTTTTTATTTCGCTCATTCACTTTAACCCATTGGTTAAAGTGAGTGTTTTTTGAGACATGTTCAATAGTATTTTGATATTCCATTCAAAATACTATTGAACATGTCTCAAAAAAGTTCCACGCATCATTGATCATCAAAATCTGTTCGTCAAAATGTGTCTCTCGTATTCCCCATAAAAACTCGTAAAAGACTTTGTTGTATGGAACATCACTTCAGTAAATTAAGTGAGTCTCATACCCCGGTCACGCTTTGGCACTCCTGAAAGCGCAGTCTCAAGACACGACATGTTAATAACATTAACTCATTTAAATTTAACTCACTAGAATTAACAGGGACATATAGGGATAAGCTGAAGATTAGGCTTATGATATTCTCTTTTAAATACATGTCTAAAATATGTATGTTCGTACGTAAATACGTATAGCTAATAAGGACTATGTTACAGTTTTAGGTGATTAGTTACGTATCGCGATTGTGATTTCTCTTCTACTAATATTATAAAAGTTTGGACGTATGTTTGTTACGCTTTCACGGTGAATCCGCTGAATCAATAATCGATGAAATTTGGCATACTTCCTTATACACCGGGGTAGCATATAAGCTATAGAAATCCTGTTAATTCCACAGGAATAGGATGAAATTGAAAAGCGCCATCTGTTATCACGCGGCTACAATCCACGCAAACGAAGTTGCGGATAAAAGTTAGTACTTTATTAATTGCTTAGTGTTTACGTTGTTTATTTTAGATCAGATTTAGATTCGTCATTTGCAGCAAACTTTTTATCAATAATTCGTGGTGCGATGTAAATGACATTGAAATAAAGATTACAATGTATATAACTAAATTAAACCTAATTATGAATTAGGTCACTTTAATACTAAGCATGCGATATGATATGTATACTAAAAGTCGATTTTATAATTTTTATTTTATGTGTGGTTATAAAATATATCTTGATTAATTTAGTTTGTAATATAATTTGTAATATTCCGTTAATTAAGTTTTGTAAATAAATATTTTTGTGTATCAAAGAAAAAACTGAATTTAAGTTAATTAAGAAATTAATTTATAAATTTGATATTTTATATACCGCACTCATATTCTTTAGTGCACATAATATAATAAAAGCAAGAAATAGTAAGCACTACACGCTTAAACAAAACACTATAAGTTTCTAATCATTAAAGAGATTTTTTATTTGATCTATAGATTTGTCAACAATGCACTATTTTATATACCAAAATCAAGCAATAAGATAACAAACACGCTCACACCTAAATACTATTAGTTTTTTATCATTGAGATTTTTTTTAAATAAAGGTTTATTGAACGCACTATTTAATAATATTTACTGTCACTATCGCAAAGTCATTGATTACTATGGCGACACGGTGTACATCCGCTTACCTTATTGTCTCGTGACGCGCCCGTTGTTAGGTAAACAAATTAGTGCACTGGAGTCATGTGACTCCCGAGATTTGCTTGTAAGGGTAAGTACACAATGGCACAAGAATTTTCGCTATTTTAATCACTATTTTAATTTGACAATTTTTATTTCACTTGTATATATGAGTGGTTTTATGTAACTGACAACTTTACGCTCAATTGTGACAGATTATAATTAGACAGATTTATTTCAATACAAAAAAATAAATTAAAAATTTGAAATTCTGTTTTTAACAAAAAATTGCACTAATAGGAAAAAAATAAATATAGTTTAAAAATCTAAATAACACACTTTATTAGCACATCCAAATAAAAAGAGAAAAAATCTTAATATAAGCAGAATCTAAAGAATAATGAGATTTCTTGCAAATTATGCGACACAATAGTTATACGACAGTTTAGTTGGATATATTTTCAATATTGATATGCGGTTAAATATAAAATTATTTCAATTTACGTATTCTAAATTATTTAATTTAGAATACGTAGAATTTTTACAACAAAGTGTCAATACTTATAAAAAATCCAAATACAACCTCAATAAATAACTGTTTAATATAATTAAATAAATTACTCTCAATTTAAATGTAATCGTTTTTTAATTTGACTTATAATATCAGAATCATTTTTCATGTCACTCAATAGTATAGTAAGGCTTTCTGTTTTAGTTTTTATTAATAGTATTTTTAAACTGCTTTAATGGCAAAATTAAAAAGCTCTCGAAAGTATATAATATATACTTTCGTTTCGAAAGTATATAATATATAATATAAGTCCTAAAGTTTTGTATTAAAAATATAGTTTTTGTAATTTTTATTAAAACCGCTTTAAAAATGAACATGAACGCAGCTTTATAATCTTCCAATAATTTGGTGTAGAGACAAAAGCTACCAACTGCTATGCCGGTTGGACGTGCAAAGGAACTGGTTTATGACGAATACGTTGGAGCTAAACTAGTAAGGTCAAAATCAATCAAAATGACTATAAATAGGTAAGACGATAATACTTTTCAAATTTTAATTAAGAAAAGAAATTTAGTATTTTTGCACATCATCAACCATTGCACAGGTGGGTTGACCGTTAAATACTTGTTGTATGCAGATTATTAGCTCATGGTGTGATTTTAAGTTTCTCATAATCAGTGTCACAAAGGTGTTTAAGCTAGAGATCCAATTCTTCTTCTTCTTCAACCGATGGATGTCCACTGGACATAGGTCTCTTCATGGGATATACATAACACACGTTTTTTTGCCGCTTGTATCCAGCGGTATCTAGTAGGGCGTCTACTAATACTGCATTTTCCGGTGCAGGGTCGCCTACACCTTGAGACCCCAACGCCCATCGGTTCTCCGCACTATGTGTCCCGCCCATCGTCACTTCAGCTTCACTGAGCTATGTTGGTGACTCTGGTTCTTCGGATCTCCTCATTTCTGATATGATCACGTAGAGATACTCCGTGTATAGCTCGCTCCATCGCTCGCTGAGCGTCTCTGAGCTTTCTTATGAGGCCCATAGTCAGCGACCAAGAGTTTCAATTACAAGCTATTACAGATCATTGCAAGTTGCGTAAAACGACTCCATGACAAACTAAGGGCACATGTCTCTCAAGTAAGTCATGCCTTTTCCGACATACTGTTGTTTAGAGGAAGAACTAATGCCTTGAATACCTTAGACGGAGGAGTTTGGGTATTTCAACCCTTAATTGAAAGGATTGTACAGAAGGTTTTTTGATCTTTTCGGCCCTTTCAATGAACCAACATCTTCATAAAAATGTTGTCGGTTTTTGGTTAGTGATTTAAATATCTGCTGTCTATTTCCAGATACACTTTATTGGTGTTATTCTTGTTCTTTGGCTTTGGAGAGTTTGATAAAAGAACCGCGGTCAGAGAGGATTTTAGAGAGAAACGACAGGTCAATGGCCTCCCACTGATATATCCATATGGAGGCACTTATAAGGTAAACTTGAATTTCTAGTAACATATAAAATCATAAGCTGTGTAAGACTACTGGTGAGACCATGTAATTCTTGTGTGTAATCTGGTTATCTAGTATTCAGGTCATATTAAATCAAATCAAATCATCATAATCTTTATTCCAATAAGCTTTTTACAAGCACTTTTGAATCGTGAAGGATCGATTGTGATCGTGAAATTTAATGAAGCTACAAATGTTTCAGAATGTTGCTCTCACCGAGAAGAACTAGCAAGAAACTTGGCGGGCAATCTATTAAATATTTTTAATTTACATTATTTAACAGCAATCTTGTTTAAAGCTGGATGAGTTTTTTTTAAATAGAAGCATTTTTATTATTCAAATAATTTTCAATTTTGTAATATGCTTTACGTATAAGCAAAGTTCGTACACTTAATTTAAACTTTTCTGTTCTGGAACTTTTCTTTTCTGTTCAGGAACCTTGATTGACGAAAATGTCTTCTTTCAGCTTTTAATAGGCTTCGCAACTCCTGTGCCCAACGAAGACCACATCAGCCTTATCTTCGGAGCTAATTTCCAGTATCAATACATGCAGTTCGATAACATATCTCAGCTATCACAATATTACTTTATCAATACAGTCTCAAGAGAACAGAGAGATGCTGAGCTCGTAGCGCGGAGGGATGAAAGAATTGTTTTCTATCGAGCTGTAGCGGATTTGCTGGAAATGTGAGTGGATTTTTGTATATGTGTGGATTAATAGTATATAGTCCCAGTGAATAAAAGTTTGGTATCACTGTTAAGTTTTGATTGATGCAAGATTGCCAACAAAATGTTTGTTGAATGTTGAAAATATAACTTTACTTTATACGAGATTACGGTGGCTAAACAAACCATACATAAAACCATAAATTTTGTATCTTTATCTTTAATATTTAAATGAGTTAATGTTATAAATTTTATATGTACTGTATGAGTCTAAAATAAATCATCATCTTTCTGCCCTTATCCCACTCTATGTGGGGTCACATGTTATAAACATAATGTCACATGATTTGGCTGCGTTTTTACGACCGGCCGCCTGCCTGACATCAACTTACCTCAGTCGTACTTTACGACACCTCGGTAAGTAAGAGGTAACTATTCTACTAAACTGGATACCACACGTTAGGTCAACTTACCTTTGTCGCCTTTTACGACACCTCGGTAAGAATTGAGGTTGGTCTATTCTACACAGCCGGATACCACACGGCGGGTCGACTTACCTTAGTCGCCTTTTACGACACCTCGGTAAGAATTGAGGGTGCTACTATTCTTTTCAGCCGGATACCACACGGCGTTTAAAATAAATAAATATATTAATTCCATTGAATTAGAAACAATGGTTTGTTTGTTTGTTACAGGAAAGGTATGCATGGGGATGATTGTGTATTGAGAGCTATTTGTGAAGCAGCACAATATCCGGTCCATGAGGAGGCCTTCATCGGAGAGATCTTACATATATTATTGACGTAAGTTAATCTTAACGGAACGGGATTTTTTTGTCATGCCCACTACCCCACAGCTGGGCAAAGGTTACTTTTCTCCTTTCTGGAGACTAGTTGGAACATAGATACATCATGCTGCTGAATGCGGATAGATAGGATACGCATATCCCAAAAATTCTTTTAAGATACGATATTTTCCAACACAAAAATGCGCATGACAAACTGTTAATACCAATTAGGCAAATCACATTTAATAGAAAAACTTATTGATATATACCCGGGATTTGAACTCGCTACCTCCTGGTAAAGGTACACGTCACTCTAATCGTCTGATTCTTGAAATGGGTAAAGAATATACATAAATACTTTTTCTTTATAAAAACTTTGAATAAGAACAAATCACTTTTTGACTCTGTCAGAGAAAAAATGGTATTAAAAACTGGAAACAATTTTAACATATTAACCAGATTGATATATGTTGTATTAAGGGAGGAAAAAGTATTTACGTATATTCTTTACATATATAAGAAGCAATAATCGCGTTAGCGTAACGTCAATTTGTATGAAACTGCAAAAGCGACATCTAGTGACCGCTATACTAGCCCCATACAAACTGGCGTGACTACTACATTGAGAAAACTCGCACTAATCACACTGTTAAAACTAGTTTTTTTTTAAGTGAAGATGAAACTCTATTAAGATAACAGGTAAGAAGAAAATAAATATCCGTACTTTTCCAGTATATGGTGTTCCTACATGTCAAAGCCATCGCTTGTATATTTTATTGCGTTGCGGCTTCTCCCGAGTGGTAAAATAGACGCTCTGGGGCTACAATGCACGTATTTTAGGGGTTTAAAGATGAATGTGTGCATAAAGCGGTGCTAAGAAACGAACAGTCTAGTGTTGCACGCTATTTATTATCTAAGCACAAATTAGAGACTAAGTTAAAATGACTATCTATGTATAACTTGAATATACTGAAAAATTAGATCAGAGGTGATAACTGAATCGTGTGATGTTGACTTTTACCAGGATATTACGGGTTCTCTTTCTCTTCTCTCTTTTTAGATCTCTTTTTTTAGATGTGCGTTATTTATCTCGATGAATCTCTTTTTTTAGGCAAATATGCTTGTTAATTAGTGACAGGCGTGTTATAATGGAGTTCTTGGCATAGTTAGTTTTGTATTTGGGCACACTCAGTAGACGCTTGTGCCTGGATCTAAATTTATGGAAAACGTCAGAATTTCTAGGATATACGTATCCTTGAAAAAGGATAGGAACGTCCAAAAAGCGTCCTGTATGACCCTGACGATCGCAAACACACACATATAATACACGCAAACAGCGTCTTCGCCGGCGAAGGCGAGGTTCTAGTTTTCTGACGTCAGTCGGCCATGGCTTTTCGCCATACTTCGGACGACATGATGAATAATCGTCATACTATCAGCCCTCCACTACACTTCGCCCTAAGCCGTGGTCCGGCCTCACAGGAGGCACCCTTAGGACGACGTTCCCCGACGCTAGTACAGCTTCTGCGCTCTACTCTCCGCATTTCGCAACTTTGACGATGCTTATGCTCGCCCGTCCCACCCGTTGACGCTGTAAAAGCCGTTAGGGCTAACAGCATATAGGCAAATTGAAAAAAAAAATGAACATAGGATGTTGCATTGGTTTGCACGCCAACCTTTAACAGGAAACCTTTGCCATTTACTCTATTACTACTATCAATTGGACGTCCAAATTCCATAATCCTTCCTTTAATTAATCGAATCCGTTGCCAGAATCCTTTCGTGCTTTTCATATATCGTGTCCATATAGCAAAATGTTGACGGTTATAATTTTTTATTATTCATCATCTTTCTGTCCTTATCCCACTTCAAGTGGGGTCGGCACAACATGTACTAATTAGTTGCTACATGATTTGGCTACGTATTTGGCGACCGACATCTCTTCATCAACTTACCGTCTTACACCTCGGTAAAAAAGAGGGTGCTCTATTCTACTTATATGGATACCAAACGGTGGATCAACTTACCTTAGTCGCCTTTTACGACACCTCGGTAAGAAATGAGGGTAGTCTATTCTACTTATATGGATACCACACGGTGGGTCGACTTACCTTAGTCGCCTTTGACGACACCTCGGTAAGAAATGAGGGTTGTACTATTCTATTCAGCCAGATACCACACGGCGTATAATTTTTATTATTATTATTTTTTTTAGACCAGACTACGGACATTCACCTTTCGATAACAAGAATGCAGAATGGGAGGAAGCGATGTCAATGTATAAAGATGCAGCAATCGCTGGACGTCAAATGTTTGACTGCGGTTACATATACAGCGGTTGTCCTCAAGGACAAGGAATACTTGACTTAATAACTACCCTACGGGATGAATAAAGAAAATCACTTATCATCATCATCCTCATACTCCTGCCCTTATCCCACTCTAAGTGGGGTCGGCACAACATGTTATAAATATGGTATATTTTAAACTTTCGCGATTCATACTAGTTATTATATAAACAAACGGATCACATCGCGACACGTATGTTTATATAATAATGTTATAAATATGTTGTCATATGGTTTGGCTTGGTATTTTACGACCGGCCGCCTGCCTGACGTCAACTTACGCTCGCCTTGTATGACACCTCGGTAAGAAATAAGGGTGGTCTATTCTACTCAGCCGGATACCACACGGCTTGAAGAAAATACAACTGAAAACACCATGTACAACTGAAAATAATTTTACCATAATATGCATATACTTTTCAAATAGACTTCTATAATTTTTTTGGAAATTTCATCTTTACCGTCTGCCTGGGTATATTATCTTAATTTGCAGAATTAATCAATTTAATTTGCGGATATTTATAATACAAAATTAAGGGTATTATTAATTTGCTATAATTCAATTAAATTCTATGTTATTTGGAAATATACCTATGGTTACAAGTGTTTTTTTTTTATTAAATACAATCGTATAAAGTATTTTGTATTTTGAGGTCGTTTCCATAAATAACTAGTAATAAGTAATTTAAATGTTTTTAACCGAATAGAAATGATTTTCTAGAATGTATATGAGTAATGCCTTTTTAAGATTTTCAAAATTTATTTCTCTTATATTATTAGTCATTATTATTATTTTATATTACGGATTATAGCAAAATAATATTATAGTTTCTTTTATATTCAATCTTTATTATGAAAAAAAAAACTATTACGATATACATTACAAAGCCGTAAATGAAAAACAATTTTGTATTTAATGTAGAGTACAGTTATGCTAAAACTGAATTAACAAAAACTAAAACAAAAATAATGATATTTATATTATTATCAATGATAATTATTATCAATTATTATCTTTTATCGCGGATTATAACAAATTAATGGTATAGACTATAATTATTCACTAAAACTCTAACTACTATTTCCCAAAAATAATAGAAAGTAACATCAGAAATATTATATTTTTGAGCAACCAAACCTACGTTTTTATTTCGACTCACTTTAACCCATTGAGTGTGTTCCATTCAAAATACTATTGAACATGTCTCAAAAAAGTTCCACGCATCATTGATCATCAAAATCTGTTCGTCAAAATGTATCTCTCGTTTTCCCCATAAAAACTCGTAAAAGACTTTGTTGTATGGAACATCACTTCAGTAAATTAAGTGAGTCTCATACCCCAGTCACGCTCCAGCACTCCTGAAAGCGCAGACTCAAGACACGATACGTTCATAACATATTAAATTTAGTACCAGGTTGACCGAACCTTGCTCGGTAATTTTTTGCAAAATAAAAAAAAAGAAACTTCAAAAATAAAGAAAATATAATAGGGTAGGTGGGACTCGATCGATATTTTCATTTCTAGAGACCACCCGTTCCCCGAATAAACTACGCTGACTTGACAATTAACGGCAAAAAAGTGTTTTTTTATATTCAATGTAAATATTAGTATTTTTTTAATGCCCAAAAACAGGGATAAAACGAATTTTTTTTAAATAAAACCTGGCTAGATCGATTTTTCTCCCCCAAAACCTCTTGCATGCAAGATTAACTCATTTAAATATTAAAGATTAGGTGAAATAAAATAATTATTTGAGGTATTTATGTGATATAGAAACTTCTATCTACTCATCTTATCGGTATTATTTCAATTCAATAAATTTAATAGCGATTTGTATGGTGCTAGTTAAATAGAAGTATGCTACGCAGTTTTAACGCTATATTAGCAAAAAAAAGTTATTTTTATTTTTGTTTATATATTATACGTTTTATTTATTATGCATTACACTTTTTAAAAAGAATCGTATTAATTCACAATGATTTTAACATAATGACATATCGACTAAAATTCTTTGTAACAACTTATGTGTAAAATTTATGAATTCTTTTTTAAGGTTTTTAAGTTTATCCCCATTACGTATAAGGTGAAATTATAAGCAAGCGTTTCTATAAAAAGTCATCTGTCGTGACTCATGTCTGTACTTCCTTAACACGATGGGTGCAAGGCTTGCTATAGAAAGTTTTATGGGGGTATATATGCATTGCTTAGAGTAGAAATTTTATAGGGCTTATACATGCATCCAATATCGATAGGACTCGTACGCGGGGATAAATTGGCCCCATAAAATTATCTAAATGTGTTATGGGAGACTTGCTAGAGAAGAATATATCGGATTTTATATATATTAATAGTTGCTTACTAACCACAAGGTGTGCTAATCAGCTGTGGTAGCCAAGTGGTAACACCGTGCGCCTCTTTCAAGGAGGTCTAGGGTTCAAACCCCGGGCAGACACCAATGAGTTTTCTAGTAAAACATATGTGTATAATTGATAATTGCAATTTATCACACGCTTTTCGGTGAAGGAAAACATCGTGAGGAAACCTGCATATCTCTAGACAATTCTGATGATATGTGTAACCTACCAATCCGCACTGGAGCAGCGTGGTAGGTCTTAGCTCCAATCCTTCTCTCCAAAAAAAAAGGAGAAAAGAGGCCTATGCCCAGCAGTGGGATAGTAACAGGCCGTTACTTACTTACTTACTTACTAACCACAAGGTTAATTAATATCGCAGTATCTTCTCATTCATCGTAAAGTACTATAATATATTATAACAACGATATTTTTATTTTATACTTATGCAATAAATAAGAAGCAATTTTCTCAAAAGTAAACTAATTTATTCTTTCAAAAAATTTGACAAAATACCGGCGACGATGTTTTTTATATTATTGACCTAACTATTTGAAGGAAGTTGCATTTGAAACATGTAAGTTGACGTCAGGTAGACGACTAGTTGTAAAAAATTTGCCAAATCATGTGACAACATGTTTAAAATATGCTGTTACCCTGATCCAATATAGATTGAGATAAGGGCAGGAGAATGATGGCGTATATATAAAGAAATTAGAAAAATAAACACAAACAACGAATGTTGTATGCCTAAATATGTTTTTGTAACTATGGCAATTTAATCAACATGTCTTAACCAAGGCATAATAAATCATAAACAACAAATAATCACAACAGAACTTACTACTAATATCCATTTATTTTAAAATAACAAATGTCTAAAAATAAGAGCTCATCGATCTTTTATTTGATCGATCTATGGAATCAAATTTTGTAATAATTTTATGTAAAACTAGGAATCGCCAGCGGATACGCCCGCGTGTTAAGATTAAAACCATTATATACTATTTTAATAACCATAAAAATGTTTAAAGTGGGTTAACCTTATAAGCTAGACATATGCAAAGGAGAACGATTTTGTAATATATAATTTTAGAATAACTCACCGTTTATTTAGCGCACGCAAAGAAAGCTTTCAATTTAGCCATTTTCGTAATATTTTTATTTCTGCTTCTCTCCTATTCAACTTAGCGTGATGTTATATAGCATATAGCCTTTCTCGATAAATGGACTATTTTACACTCAAAGAATTTTTCAAATCGGTACAGTAGTTTCTGATATTAGCGCATTCAAACAATCAATCAAACTCTTCAGCTTTATATATAAGTTTAGATTAAAATAAATGAAATCAAATAAATAAATAATTATGATATATTTCTTTATTCTTATACATCGGTGTACGGTGAAATGTCCAATACAGATAATGGACATTTTTTAATAGATAACTGACAGTCTTCTTGAGTGTATTTATGCCATCTATCAGTAGCTGCCGAATGTTGTCTGAAATAAAAAAAATCATATAATCCTATTCAGATAATAAATGTTTAAGTTATAATTTGTTGAAGTGTTAATACTTATACGCCGTGTGGTATCCGGCAGAGTAGAATAGACCACCCTCATTTCTTACCGAGGTGTCGTAAAAGGCGACTAAGGTAAGTTGACCCACAGTGTGGTATCCGGTTGAGTAAAATAGACCACCCTCCTTCTTACTGAGGTGTCGTAAAATACGAGCAAGGCAAGTTGACGTCAGGCAGGCGGCCGGTCGTAAAAACGCAGCCAAATCATGTTACAGCATGTTTATAATGGTGTGATGGAAAAAGAAATTTCGGTATAAAGTGTAGATAAAGTGTTCAAATTCACGCATACAAAATTACGAACAGTGCGATGTTTAGTTCGATTTTTTTAACCTACTCGATCGCGTTAGCGTAACGCATATCTGTATGGCGCTGGAACAGCAGTCACTAGATGTCGCTGTTGCTGCGTACAACATGTTATAAACATGTTGTCACATGATTTGGCTACGTATTTTACATCCGGCCGCCTGCCTGACGTTCACTTACTTCATTCGTATTTTACGACAGCTCGGAAAGAAAGAGACTGGTTTATTCTACTCAGCAATTCACACAGCAAATAGAATATGATTATTTATAAATTGTATATTTTCGCTATTTATTTAGAATATATAGTATATAATAATTATATAATATAATAACTATTACATCCTGCCCTTATCCAACTCTAAGTAGGGTAGGTTCTGTCTACCCTACTTAGAGACCCTACTACCTACCTTACATGTTGTCACATGATTTGGCTACGTATTTTACGACCGGCCGCCTGTCTGACGTTCGTATTTTACGACACCTCGGCAAGAAAGAGAGTGGTCTATTTTACTCAACCGAATACCACACGGTGGGTCAATTTACCTTAGCCACCTTTTACGACACCACGGTGAAAAATGAGAATCTATTGTACTCAGCCGGATACCACACGGCAATTCGAATGTAAAAGGTATATTTTCGTTGTAAATAAAATATGACTTCCATAAAAAATAATTTCTTCTTATTTCTTTTGGATTATTTCTTGGTGTGTAATGAAGTTATTATGTACGATGTATAATATAATAACTATTATTACCTGAAAATCATTTTAAGAATTTTCAAATATATTCCTTGTGGTTGATTTATTTGGTCCATTTCACAGGCTGCTCGACGGACGCAATTAAAGCCGTCCATACCGTTCCTAAAAGAAATATTGACATTTAGTTTTATAAAAGCATTTTATGGGTACAGAAACTACTATTAGTGGCCAATTTTGCACTCCCCTGTTATTTAAAAGGAGGATTGGAATGTTATCAACACAACTAGCGGTTATATCGCAACGATCCGCTACGAAACGCAGCGGGCGCAAAGCGAATTGTTTACCTTTGATCAGAGCTGTAAAACTCAAAAGTTTGACAAATAATTTATAGAATTAGGTGTTAACAATATAATGAAAATATTCTTTTGCTATAATGTAATATATGTAATGAAAATATATGTAACGCTAACCGTAGAGTTTACTATCTGTCTCCATACCTGATACGTGCAGAATTAAATATGTGCATTAAAATTCATGCATGCACTACCAACCATAAAAACACAACAAAACAAACAATTTGGTAGTGAATGTATGAAGCACTGCACACATTCACTACCACAATCTCAACAATATTTTTGTCCGGTAATTGTAACATTGTCAGGAAATAAACTCCACGACAAACTCGCATAACGATACCTCACCCAAGCAAGCAGAGTTATATAGTAATAAGTTTTACCCCCACCGTTTATTTTGCCTTCAAAAACACTTCAAAAACTTTTGGTAAGTTGCAAAAAAATTGTTAATAAATATTTTCATTTTGACTAGTAAGTAACGGCCTGTTACTATCCCACTGCTGGGCATAGGCCTCCTCTCTCCATTTTTGGAGAGAAGGGTTGGAGCTAAGACCTACCACGCTGCTCCAATGCGGATTGGTAGGTTACACATATCCCCGGAATTCTCTAGAGATATGCAGGTTTCCTCACGATGTTTTCCTTCACCGAAAAGCGTGTGATAAATTGCAATTATCAATTAGACACATAAGTTTTAATAGAAAAACTCATTGGTGTCTGCCCGGGTTTGAACCCATGATCGTCTCTAGAGATTCACACGGTCCCACCGCTAGGCCATCACAGCTGATGCATTGCATTTGACTAGTGCATTGCAATAAACATATATAAGTTAAATTATTGAAAATATTAAATTTTTATAAATAAACTTAAGTAAAGTATATCATTATTTTATATGCTGATTTCTGGTTCACAAAGAATGTACCTGTCTAAAAGTAACTCTATATTGTTATACACGTCTCTCCGATTCAAATGGTGGTATGGATGGAAGGAGTCTGGAGGGTCGTCCCAGTTCATCCGGAATCCGAGAGCTTGTGCGAAGATTTGATTCCACGGTACCATATTCGCTTTGAAATTGAATCGTATCTGTAATATAAATGGCTTTACATTAATTATCTCGTTTTTATATTTAAATATTTCTCGTAGAATATGGGATAGTGTTTTGAACAAAATAGGCCATTTCAACTGAGTTAGATAATACCTGTACGTCTGTACAGGACAACCGTTTTCCTATTTATACTCCTAATATAACTATTGTAAGAGCACAAACAAGCATACGTTACTCGAAAATAATCACACACAGACACACACGCACACACACTCACACACACGTACGAGTAATATCACGCGATTACTCACACGCAAACCTGAGCATATTGCACATTAATAAACACACATACACACACAAATATGTATATGCAATTGCAGACACGTACTCACCCGCACACACACATGCTATACGTTCAAGGTCATGGATATACACTACTCTGCGACCCTACCATCAACCTTTAACATATTTGTTTAACCTAATTTGAACTTGCGGGTCTAGCCATTTCGTCCAAATAAAAATGTTTAAAAATTAAGTAACACATGAAACAGTATTGTAACAGTACACATGTATTGCGACTATAAAGTAATATAATATGAAACATTACAGCATGAATACTGTATTGCTCTGATACTTAGTAAAGGACCCTTCTCTATTCCGAACGAAGATTATGGATCGAACTAAATTCGAAAATCGAAGAAATGGTATAAAGTAAAATGGTGGATACCATTTTACTTTAATACGGATGCTCAGGTTACATTTACGATATATATCTCAGTATATCTCAGAAATTAATTATGGATATGAAAAACTTAAATAAATGTTTTCCTTCGCTGTAAATTCGCATGATACTAAACATTTCTAGTAAACGTACAGGTTTAAATCTGTTAATTAATGTATCACGCCCTTTCACAGTTATTTATATTTATATAATTCTTTTATTACAAGCAATATATTTTACACTTTAAATGCTGCATTTGTCATATAGAAAGAATTATTATTAATTAAATGATAATATTGTCGTACAATACTCACAAAAAATTTGGATATGTTTCTAAAGCTGAGATACCTCTTCAGTCTATGTGTGTTTTGCATATTATTCGCTTCGATAAACATAAAAATTATAAAACCAATGTAAGCCACTATTATCACTTTATAAATTCGTTTCATTGCTAATAAAATGTTGAATTTTCATTAAATTTACTAGTTTATTGAATAGAATGATGTTGAAATAATAAATAGATACTGGAATTTAGCATGACAATGTATAAAGAAAAAATGAATCTAATATTTTACAATGTAACATAAGGCGAACTAATTTGCATGTTTTGATACACGTAAACAAGCAAAAGAGTTGTTTCAATAGTAATATACGAATAATATAACCGGAAGTAAAGAATTTATATAGCTAAACAAAAATATACAAACAATATGATATAAAGCTTAGGAATTTGAGTGTTTTAATGTTAATGTAAAACGATATACCAGAAGGCAACAAAATGAATTGTTTTGTTTAAAATCTTCGTACACGAAAAATATTTTCGAAAACTAGTATTATGAATCTAATTAACGACTTAATGTAAATAATATTAAGAATTATATTTTTAAAAGAGCAACCGCTGAGTTTCTTGCTGGCTCTTCTTGGTAGGAACAGCTTTCCGAACCAGCAGTAGAGTTGACGATTCAAAAGCACTTGTTTACAAGTTTATTTGAATAAAGAATATTTTGAATTTGAATTTGAATCTAATCAAATTTGTTTGTATTTAGTATAAATCGATATAATTCTAAATAAGCGTAGATAGAATTAAAGTACTAGAGCCTCAGTAATACGGTTGAATAATGTTATTTGACTTTTATTGGAACCTTTTACGTGAACTAGTGTCAATTGCATTTTCTACGAAATAGAAGTATATATTTCACAAAACTAAATTTAATTCACCCTCACTTTTATATTCATGATACTATAATTTTAAATCCCTAATTTAATCGCAATTTTGATAGGATTATGTGTTTGAGTGTTTTGGGATACTGACGGATGGGTTTCTATTTAAGAAATGTAGATGATTTTACTTAACGCAATATGCTACTGTTCTACTGAATGAATTGGTCTAATGACACTACAAACAGTAGAATTTATTTTATATTGTCTGCGAATATATGTTCTTACTGTTTACTCTGCATTGCATTTGTTATTGTATAACTAAATTTATATACGGGCAGTAAAATCTTAACGTTTGTCTGTGAATTTGGTTTATTATGTGAGAATGCTCTGTTCTAATGTTGCTCTTGTTAACCCTAGAATCTTTATTTGGTATTTTTGGTATCTTTTCCTTTTTCTCTCAGCTGTTGCTGGTTTTACTATAAAACGGGCTTGCGCCAAGTGATCACAGGACGTGTAGTGGTGTTTTTTTTAAATATTATTATTCTAATGCAGAAATTTTCTTACTATTAGGCAAGTATTGATGGCGGCGGCTGTTATTTTAAGATATTAAATGATACATGCTTTTTGGGATAATTCAGGGGAGAATTATAATTGTTATTTCTAAGTTTAATAGGTTTTTTAATGAAAATTTATTTCTTTACATTACTCATAAGGAAACTTCTAATGGAAATCGTGTATTAATAAGAAGAATAAGATGAATTAATTTTTGAGCGGAAGTCATATAAAATTTTACACGGAAGCAAAACCTGGTCAAAGTCTTGTTTGAAGTGAAATAGTTAAGTAAATTGTTCTGCAAATGACATAGTTTTGTGTTTGTTTTATGATTATGACTATTCTGTCTTTGGCTACCGTTATTGACACATATTTCTTTAAGATAGGCTTTACCCCCAACTCTACATGAATAAAGTCTACCTTTAAAAATGCCTTCTATACTTTTAAAAGGGTATTTTTAAAAGCATTTTTTTCTTTTCTTATTCTAACTTGCCGTGTAGTTATGTGAAGGTGGATTCTTGCAAATTAAATTTGACCCACTTCCCGGTGTCCGATTGAGTTGCAATTTTACTTGTAGTCCAATGCCGATGACATGTTTAGTATAAGCATGACCTGATGCTGTTGCCAGGATTAGCTCCAGACGAAGGAACTCCTTTATGGCTAACAGTACATGAAATTTTATTAAAAGCTTTTTAACTTGACTTGTATATAGTCATATGATTTTTTGGGCACATAAAGTAATAAAGAGCTGTTAATATCCCACGTCAAACTCTATGCACTGTCAGCCATTGCTGCCCGAATCTGTCGCCCTTAACACAAGTATTAAGTTGTTTACTTTAGGGACGGACGACCCTGTCTGTAATTATTCCATATTCGAGTTTTTAAATCGAGTTTTAACTAACAGATTTGATACAGAAAAAGTGACTTCTTAATTGATCAGATTTGACTAGCTATATTATGACCGGCCGCCTACCTGACGTTAATTTTTCTTAATCACCTTTTACGACATCTCGATAAGAAATAAGGGGAAGTCTATTCTACTCAACCGGATACCACACGGCGGGTCAATTTTCTTTAGTCACCTTTTTTTTGATACCTCGGTAAGAAATGAGGGAGGTCTATTCCACTCGGATACCACACAGCACTTCTTAGTTATCAATGTTTTCTACTTTACGTACATCTCTACAAAATATGGCACAATGATAAACAGATCAATGTCCCAGCGGAGCGAAGAGCAATCAGCGGAGGATTAACTGATTTTAGCGCGATCGAAATTTATTAGGTAACATCAAATTGCGGTATTGTCATTAATTGGATGAAACAGTGGATTATAGCACACTGCTATTCCCAAATCGACAGCCTGTCACCGTGTATTTACCATAAAATTATACTCATAAATACACTATGTAGGATATAGATGAGAAACTCCTTTATTTTAGTCAAGCAGTATGGGTCTTCTAGCTCGCCCAAAGACGGTGGTAAGGGCACGTTTACGTCCCGTCGCAAAGATGTCACTACAAAGTTACCATATTAA
The DNA here is from genome assembly GCA_029227775.1 of Morpho helenor. NCBI lineage: Eukaryota > Metazoa > Arthropoda > Insecta > Lepidoptera > Nymphalidae > Morpho > Morpho helenor. The sequence goes on from JARGCU010000006.1 coordinate 12,584,593, forward strand.
TCCGCTAGATAGCACTATACTGCCCATTTAATAAAAATTAACTGGGTGACCGAACTTTGCTCGATATATTTTTTAAAATATAATGAGGACACAATTTACAAAAAAATCCTTCTCTCGATTTTGGAGCGAAGTTTAAGACCAAATGTGTATATCCCGAGAATTCTGCTCAGATATGCAGGTTTCCTCACGATGTTTTCCTTCGTCGAAAAATTGTAAATATCAATTAGTCACGTAAGTTTTTAATAGAAAAACTCATTAGTGCCTGCCCGGGATTCAAATCCACGACCTCTTGTGGAAAGTCACCCTTCACCCTTAGACTACCACAGCTATCATATCGCTGATATCATATAATTCCTCTCGCAGTATGAAGATTCTAATCGTAGAATAATTTCTCGTGGAATGATGTTTATTTTGGAAATTTAGATAAAATTAAAACAAATATTGTAATTTTCTTTGTTTTTAAATATCGGTGTAAGGTAAAATTTCCAGTAACGAGAGTGGACATTTATTGGTAGACAATTGACAGTCTTTCTGACTGTATTTATGCCATCTGTCAGTCGACGATGAATGCCTTCTGAAACAATAAATAAAAGTAGGCGTTATTCTACGGAATTCCATGGCATAAATTTAATGATGGGAAAATTTATTTTACTATAAGCCTAGTTTTTAACAATATTTTACAATCCATTTATAGCAAGATCTTATTTGGTAAAGTGAAACAAATATTATATTGATACAAAAACGTCATCCATCAGTTAACAGTTATTTTAAACTTTTAAATGGGTTAGCTAAAATTGATTGCGGAATTTTATTATAGAATCTTATACCCATATCCACAAACGACTTACGTACTTTTGTAAGCAAGTAAGAGATATATAGATATATTATAACTAACATAAGATAAATTACATAAATAATATGTCTGTGTATATAACTTAAATATGTTTGTGAGCTATATTCTTAGCCTTGTGTATCGACTAATCCTATCTATTTGAAAGAGTTAGCCAAATTTTAAAGAAAACAAAGTTTTATCTTTACCTGAATATCATTTTAAGAATTTTCAAATATATGCCTTGAGGTTCATTCATTTGTCCCATTTCACATGCAGCTCGACGAATACAATGGAAGCCATCCAGACCGTTTCTAAAATAAACATCTTATATCTATCCCATTATTTGAATTTTGAGAAATGTCTAGGACAAAAGTTACGATATTATATATATTTATTTAGATATTATATTTAACAGTAATCCGCGTTATCTACGTTGAAATCTATGTACTGTTTAGTGTTATCATCATCATCCCACCCTTATCCCACTCTAAGTGGGGTCGGCACAACATGTTACAAACATGTTGTCATATGTTTTGGCTACGTATTTTACGACCGGCCGCCTGCCTGACGTCAACTTACCTTAGTCGCCTTTTACGACACGTCGGTAAGAAATGAGATTGGTCTATTCTACTCAGCAGGATTTATTGCTGCTTGTATCAAAAGACACTATCACTACCACACTACGTAAGCACTACACACATTCACTACGACAATCTCAACGCTCGTTTCACCATGTTAACCAAGCATAGGTATTAAACTAAGCTCCAGGACATTAAATCGAGCCTATGTTAATTGCTTTGACCGCTTAGCCAACACGGCTTTTTACATAAAGCGTATACCTGTTCAGCAATATCTCCATATTGTTATAAACGTCTCTGCGACCCAGGTGGCGGTACAGATGGAAGGAGTCTGGAGGTTCATCCCAGTTCATCCTGAAACCTACGGCTTGAGCGAATATCTGTGTCCACGGTATTATATTTGCTCTGAAATTAATTCGCATCTGCAATGAAATTTAATATTAAAAAAGTTTAGGTGTAGGTTTCAATATTACAAAGGTTTTAGAATATTAGTTCTTAATGACCATTTTTTCGATATTCTGCACACTTGTGACAAAAGCCTCCAACTTAACATTTTAGAACAAGTTAAGATCATTAAACATAACAATGGCACTCTCAATAACAATCATATGATGTTTATAGTTCATTTTTATTTATTTATTTCTTTTTAAACATATAGTTAGAAAAGAGAAAGAAAAAGTAACAAAAGCACATGTATAAAGGCGAACTTATCCCTAAAAGGGATCTCTTCCAGTCAACCTTTGAGTAACAGATGGAAAAGGACAAGAAGTAAAATACGGGTAATATAGAGAAACAGAAAAATAAAAAAAATTATATAAGTCAAGCTTCTTCCACGTGTTTGGAGGCAAACTAAATGGCGGGGGTTAAACCAATTAATATATAACTATGCTTGCTTTGTTAATGCGTTGCTTTGCAATTTGTAGTGGTGTCTATATCCTGGTGATGCTTTGGTTGTGGGACGAAACAATTTTTAGGTTTGTAATAGTGAACATGTTTAATACTTGTGAATTGTGGTGGCGGTGGTGGAGGTTTGTGCACGTGGTTTTACGAAACCTGCACGTGTCGGGTATTAAATCAGGTAGTCCACTCTACATTTAGCATTATATATACTTTGTATTCACTTTATCGTGGATTATAGCAAATTAAATTTATATTACTTTTGTATTAAAAAGGTGGTAAAATTACCATGTTCATTTATAGCTTCTAAACAGCTTTATATTGGTTTTGAAAAAACTAATGACAAGTCATCAAGAGACATTGCGATTGCTTTTTGAAAATATGATTCACTTAATTTTCGTCTATAGAGTAAAATAAAATGTACGCATTTTTATTAATTACTATTAGCTGTTCGAATTATTCTCTAAAAAATAACCCAACAGTTATATAAACGCTCGATTGGAGCGTTTATGCCCATATCTCACTCTGAGTGAGGTCAGAACAACATGTTTTAAACATGTTGTTAAATTTTTTGACTAGTTAAACGGCCTGCCTCATGTCAACTTACGTTAGTCGCCTTTTACGATACCTCGGGAAGAAATGAGGGTGGTCTATACTATTCAGTCGGATACCATACGGCAGGTCAACTTACCTGATTCGCCTTTTACAACCTCGGTAAGAAATGATGATTGTATATTCTACTGAGCCGGATACCCAACAGTTTAATTTCGTAACATTATAAATTGGATAGTAATTATATTTTAATATGTACTTACATAAAATTTGCTCCTGTTTTTAAAGCCTAGATACCTTTTCTGTCTGTGTGTGTTTTGCATATTATTGGCTTCGATAAGAATAAAAATTATAAAGCTAATATATAAAACTATTAACATTTGATACATTCGTTTCATTACTACAAAAATATCCTTTCAAATTTTACTAATATTACTAGAATTTATAGTTTTATATTAAACCGTTCTAATCTAACTGTAACTATTTAATTATTAACGATATCTGAAAAGTAATAATATTATTTTATACTAATCATAAAATACAATCAACAAAAAATATTTTTAGTTGTTTTTAGTTTAGTTCAAACGACAAATAATAAAACTATGAAGAAAGAAAACCGTGAAAGACTAACTGTTTTAAATTGTTCTAAAATAAAATTAAGAACAATAAAATTCGAATTAAGCTAATTGAATATACTTTATTTAAATCTAAAACAATCAAACTTAATTAGAAAGAGAATATTTGATTTATATAAAACTAAAATACAAACAATCTCACCTGAGAGAGACAATATAAATTGTTAACAGACTAATTGTTAATGTAAAATTAAATTAAAAACAATCTATTTCTATATCTAATTGAAAAGACTTTATTTAAAACTAAATCAATCAAACTTAATTAGAAAGTGTTTATTTGTTTTAAATAAACAAAAAATCTCACCTGAGAGAGACAATGTCAATTGTTGAAATACGAAACGACAAATAATTGAATCTAACAAAATGGATTGAAATGTTTCAAACAAAAAACAAGGAACGTGAAAAAGCCAAATGAATTTGTTTTCGAACAAAATTATAACGAATCTAATGAAATGAAATTTGTTTTGTTTTTGATCGACCAAATCATAGTAGACCAATCAGCAGTAATTTTAGTATGCATGGTTAATGTATAGGAACCAATGAGTATAGCCATTTATGTCTTGGAAATTAATACTTCTGATGTTCTTAGTAAAACGCCGTATAAAGAGGTCATAAGGTATGAGCTTGAAATTAGTCGGGTTCACCCGATATTACAACACTTGAGTATAGCCAGTTTCTATACATTAACTGTGAATACTCACATTATGTCACTAATAAAAATGCTTGGATTTGAAATTCCTTTTAGTTACATATAAGAGCACTTTAGTAATGTAAATTGAAAATGTTTTAAAGATTGACCGCAGTGTTTCTTGCTGGTTGTTCTCGGTAAGAGCAACATTCCGAACCAGTTGTAGCTTCATTAAATCTTGAACCTTGACGATTCAAAAGTACTTGCAAAAAGCTTACTCGAATAAAGGTTATTTTAATTTTGATTTGATCAGTTTAAATTCAAAATTTTAGTATTGCCGTAATCTTTTATTGTATAGCTTTCATGGCATTTTTAACTAAATTATTGTGAAACAATTTTGTTGGAAATATTTTAATATAGTTTTAAAACACATTTACCTGTTATGACGGCCTCTGTAAAGAATTTCAGTGATTTCGACCAGGTTAATAAGAACTCTTCGTATTAGAATCAAATTACCTTAAGGATTACAACGTTCTAATAGATTTAGATTAAATATACGAGGTTTAACGCGAGGTGGTTACTCAAAAGATGATCTGAATTGATCCACTGGCATAGAACATTTCATATTAAGAGCATGCAAATATTATATTCGGTATGTTTACCATTTAGTAAGTTTTTGGGATAATCTGCTTCACAGATAAATTGTAAAAGCTTTAGTTTGTGCGTCAATTTTTTGATAATACAACATTAAAGTAATAGGTTAGTAAATGAACCACCGTGTGGTATCCGACTTAGTAGAATAGACAACCCTTATTTCTTACCGAAGTGTCGTAAAAGGCGATTAAGGTAAATTGACCCGCCATGTGGTATTCAGCTGAGTAGAATAGACCACTCTCATTTCTTATTGAGGTGTCGTAAAATTTTACTAGCAAGTAAGTTGACCCGCCGTGTTGTATCCGGCTGAGTAGAATAGACCACCCTCAATTGTTACCTCGGTTTTGTAAAATATGACTGAAGTAAGTTGACCCGCCGTATTGTATTCGGCTGAGTAGAACTGACCACCCTTATTTCTTATTGAGGTGTAGTAAAATTCGACTAAAGTAAGTTGACCCGTGTTGTATCCGGCTGAGTAGAACAGACCACCCTTATTACTTAATGAGGTGTCGTAAAGGCGACTAAGGTAGGTCGTAAAATAACGTGCAGAATTATGTAACAAAATGTTCATAACACGTCGTCCAGACCCCACTTAGAGTGGGATAAGGGCTAAGGAGATGATGAATGATATATTGTTCAATATTAACTTGGTAACATTATTCGTAGAACACAAATATTTTCAATTGCAAGTAAAGTTGGGCCATAGAATAGTTTGTGGTGAAATAGTTAATCGCAGAAAGTGACACAGTTTTATATTTGACTTGTTATTATGACTATTTTTCGGTCGCTACCGTTACTGATATTTTAACTATACGCTGCTACTAACCATAACTAGGTTTTCTCTGCGGCTTTACTCAAATTTCCAGTACATCTTTGCTTATTTGTATAATTTTAGTCAATTGCACATGATAGCTTTTATATATTTTTGTTTCTTAATCGTAAGTACCAACTTAATCCATGCATGTTATTTTCTCTTGTATATAAAATTCGTGTCATAATCAAAGTTACCATACTCCGAAACGGCTTTACCGATTTTTATGTAAGAGGGTGGTCTGTTCTACTTAACCGGATACCAGTCGGTGGGTCAACTTACCTTAGTCGCTTTTTACAAAACATCGGTAAGAATTGAGAGTGGTCTATTCTACTCAGCCAGATATCACACAGCGGGCCTTTTACGACACCTCGGTCAGAAATGAGAGTGGTCTATTCTACTCAGCTGAATACCACACGGTTTTTGTATATAAATCCGTATACATTATTAAATTTTTAGATAACAATCTTTAAATTTGAATTATTTGTTTAATAGCGGTCCGGCCATGCGTTGCTGTGGCTCAGATTCAAACAACAAATTTCCCTTGTGTGTCAGTTGCAAATTTCCCTTGAAACAGAACTCAACATTTAAAAAAAATGTTCCGATCGCCACCAAACTTTACAGTATCATTTGCTAAGTCAATCTAAAGATTGTCCGAAAATTTCATTGAAATCGGTAGAGCCGTTTGTCGTTTTTCACAAAAATAACATAATTTTCTTAGTCATCGTAACATTTTTATTAAAAGCTCCACATAAATCCATAACCTAATAGACACTTAAAGTATTAGTTATTTTCCGAAAGATTTAATACCATTTCAATTATACATGATTGTTTTTTGAAGACTTTTCTTTTCATATTATTTAAAAAATTATTTTTAAATAATATGAAGAGTTTGTTATTCACACACTCTACATTTAGCAGTTATTTCTTTTATCGCAGATTGCAGCAAAATAATATTTTCATTACTTTTGTAGATTATAACATTTTGAATCGAAATTATAATTACGTAGTACAATAAAGTGTATTAAACAAAACTATTTAACATTTATGTTTATCATAGCTTAATGGAAATGAATCTCTTAGCAAATTAACATCGCTGACCTGTCTGGTATTAGGCGGTAGATTTAGTTTAATAGGCCAATTTAGCTTTCACCCTGTCCCTATTAAATTTGACTTCTAATTATAAAAGTCTATAGCCATAAGCTTCGCCCGAATGGAAATCTCTAATTTTTTCTGGAAATGAAATTTTGAACATAAAACTAGTTATTGCAAGTTAACCTTAAAAGATAGAGACATGCTGTTCCGGACTTTGCTGTAACATTTTTGTAGATCTACAATTTTGTAGTACATTACTTTATTGTATCTCTGTTGGTTTACACAAGCACGCGAATTTAGCTCCCAGCAGGCAAGTTTTTTTTACAACCGCGCAATCACTTCAACACAATTTACATAAAACCGTAACGTACTATTAATTTAAACCTTTCAGAATAACTACATTACCTTTTAGTCAAAACCGTGCAAAGATCCGTTCAGTAGATTTTGAGAAAATCGGTCACAGACATAGAGCTCTTGGGGCTTTGTTTTATAATAAATATTCAGAAAGCTTCAGAAAGTTCGTAAATGATTACTGAGCTTCGGTATACATTTTCATAATAAAATTTCAGAATCTATTTTGAACTTGATATTACACAAGTTCAAAAAAGCAATTACAAAGACACTCATTCATAAAGCTTGTTATACTGTTGAGGACTATGTTAATGATAACAAAGCTTGTATTTAAATTGCAACCAATTACGCACTAGATTATGTGTAATTTTTTGATTTGTGAACAATTACAAATACATTATTATAATATTTATTGTTGAAATGAGTGACCGCCGAGTTTCTTGTTCTTCTCGGTAAGAGCACCTTTCCGAACCAGTCGTAGCTTCATTGTAATTTGACGATTCAGGAGTGCTTGTTTAAGCCAATTTGAATATGCCACATTAGTATTTTACTGAAATCCTTAATCCAGCATTTAATATTAGAAAATCCATTTTCCACTATGAGATATCATTGCTGCAAAGGGCCGTCTTAATACTATTTTAGAAGAAAACCACTATATAACTCCGATTGCCTATTACACATATCCCAAGAATTATTTAATGTATGCAGATTTCCACACAATAATTTCCTTCACCGAAAACCGCGTTATCAATTGAACACTTGAAGTAAATAAGGCACTAAGTACCTAAAAATTGAAATTTGAACTAAGTATGCAATTTGGTTCTAAAAATATATAATAGACAAAATAGGAACCGACATAAGCTTGCGGCCCCTGCTTTGCGCCTTGAAAAAGTACGTAAGTCGTGTGGGTTTGGGTATAAGATTCTATAATAAAATTCCACAACCAATTTTAACTTTGGCATTACAACAGTTTAAAAACACTATTAAGGAGAGGCTGATACAGAAAGCGTACTAATACTGTTGAGGATTATTTAGACGATAAAAATGCGTGGATATAAATATTGTTCGACCCTGTACAAGGTAGAAACAATTAAATGTAACTAGCATTAAGGATTGTATTTTTAAAAAAAGAGCAACCGCCGAGTTTCTTGCTGGCTCTTCTCGGTAGGAACAGCTTTCAGAACCAGCAGTAAAGTTGACGATTCAAAAGCACTTGTTTACAAGTTTATTTGAATAAAGAATATTTTGAATTTGAAAAAGGGCTTTTAGAACCAAATTGCATACTTAGCTCGAATTTTAATTTTTAGGTACTTAGTGCATTATTTACTTCAAGTGTTCAATTGTTAATTACGTGTGGAATTCATAAAAATATTCACTTGTGCCTGTTTGTACCAGTAAATTCTTGCTTATAGTAACGAATATCCATACTAAATATAAAAAGCGATGTATATGTTTTTGCCTCTTTCCGATCCATACTAAGAAACCTCCTCACAATACGTGCCCTCTCAAGCAATACTGCCTTCTGTATCCTACACTTGATAACTACTAAGTGAGAGCCTCTTGATGTTAGTCGAGGATATTTACTAGTAAACCATTTACGGACAAAACAATTGTAGCAATTATTATTAAGTCCAAGTATTATTCCATGCTGTGGTAGCGCAACGGTAACACCGTGAGACTCTTTCGAGGAGGTCAGTGGGTTCAAACCCGGGCAGACACTAATGAGTTTTTCTGTTAAAACTTATGTGTCTAATTGATAATTGCAATTTATCACACGCTTTTCGGTGAAGGAAAACATCGTGAGGAAACCTGCATATCTCTAGAGAATTCTGGAGATATGTGTAACCTACCAATCCGCATTGGAGCAGCACGGTAGGTCTTAGCTCCAATTCTTCTCTACAAAAACGGAGAGAAGAGGCCTATTCCCAGCAGTGGGAGAGTAACAGGCCGCTATTTTTACTTATTTACTATTATTCCATGGTGTTTATCTCCTGAGCAAGCCGCCGTGTATTATCTGGCTCAAAAGATCCCAAGGCCATCTTTCTTACCGAGGTGTCGTAAAAAGCGACTAAGGTAAGTTGAAGAGTTGAATAGACCACCACGATTCTAGGTGTCGTAAAAGGCGTCTGAAGTAAGTTAACGTCAAGCAGGTAGCCGGTCGTAAAATATCTAGCCGAATCATGTGACAATATGTTGTGCCCTATTTAGAGTGGATAATGGCAGGAAGATAGTAATAATGATGGATATCTCATAACCTATATAGGTATCTAGTTATCTTTCTTTTTCCGAATATAACAATATGTATAATAGTAAAAATGCAAAATGGAGGGTAGATATTATTTTTATTTATTTATTTATTTTATTTATTTATTTAAAAAGGCCATCAACAATATAAACACCATACATAGATACAACTACACAATGTACAACGATTATTATAATTAAGTGCTATATTAATTATAGATGGCAACAGCATGCGCAGATTGACAACAACTATATAAAGTGACAATGAACATAAACTACGTAATAAATTTGAGAAAAAAGAAGATCTAAATATAAATATAAATACAATAAAGCGGCAAAAAAGAACAATTGAAAACTATAGATATAAATATAGGAGCTATGACTGTAATTTTAAAATAGTATTTCAAGATCTCTCCTCCTTGTCTAGGAGGAAATACTGAATAATTATGTTTCTAAAAAAGTACTCTGAATCACCCATTTTTAGAACGTAAAATACATCATCTTCCTGCCCTTATCCCACTCTAAGTGGGGTCGGCACGACATGTTATAAACATGCTGTCACATGATTTGGCTGCGTTTTTACTCAGTCGTATTTTAAGACACCTCGGTAAGAAAGAGGATGGTCAATTCTACTAAACCGGATACCACACGGCGGGTCGACTTACCTTAGTCGCCTTTTACGACACCTCGGTAAGAAATGAGAGTGGTACTATTCTATTCAGCCGGATACCACACGGCGTAAAATACATTAAAAAAAATACAGCCTGTATATTATTCGTAACGGTTCATATATTTGTAGTTCGTGATTAGCATTTTTTCATGTGACCCACGTTTTGGGATAAGCTAATATCACTTAGTGCTGTTCCAAATCTTTAGAAAGAAAGTATCTTATTTAATCTCTTTACAGTTGAAACGATATAGCGAACAAATTCAATTTTTTAAAATATAGCATAAATTTGTAATATTTACGATGAGTAATTGCATATATTTTATGGTTTTGTATTTAGTTTTATTATCGGAAGCTATTTTTTGTTATGAAAACAACGGTACTAAGATTTTATCACGACGAAAGAGGTTTATTGTCTTCCCCGAAGGAAGTTCTTTTCAATTAGGTAAGAGGTATATTTTTATTCTACAAATCTTTATCTTACCTTACCTTAAACGACGTTTTGTTCGTTCAGCTTTAATTGGTAACAGAAATTAAAATATATTTATATTAAATACAAAAATTCCTTTAGTAGATTTTGAGAAAATCTATCACATATTTGAGGACTCTGTTTTATATATGTATAGATTTCATAAAGATCGACAGACATAAAGATAGACAGATAGACCTTCGCATTTATATTATCTGTATGAAAAGCAATTTTATCTAAGTCAGTTGAGACAATAATGCATTTATAAAAAAAAAAAACTTGTTTATTTTGCTTACTTCCACAGCATTATGTCTTATGGAATTATGTTATGGGGTAAATACGCTGATATTGAAAAAGATGTTGTATTACACAAAAGAACTATACATTTACAATTTAAGTCCGCGTGATAACATTATATTACATTACAGCAGCTTAAAATCACTGTCAAAAAGAAACTAATACAAAAAGGCTATTCTGTTGAGGATTATAGAAGAGATACGAATAGAATTGATAAGGATGCGTGGATATACCTATTTGACCCTGTATAATATAGTAATGACTAAATGTTTTATATCAATCTCAATCATCATTCAATAATCAGCTTTGCTATTTTGTTATTGAGTCTATATCCTGATAATGCTTCGGTTGCAGGGCGAAACGATTGTTGAATTTGTGATAGTGAACGTGTTTGTGCGTGTTTTTTTGCGAATCTTGTATGGGCATGGAAACAAATAATCTACTCTACATTTAGCATTATATATATTTACTATTTACATTAACGCAAAATAATTATTTTAATAATTGTTCAAGCAATTCTGCGTAAAACGTTAAAACGAAACGTCAACCCGCCGTTTTTAAAATTTCAAATTCAAATTTTGACAGATGCGCAAACTTTTCGCAATACACTGTTTACACGTCTCACGCTACAATATTGTAAAATCGCAAATTAAAGTTTTATACCACTCAAGTACGCCTTTTACTTGAAGATTGGTCCTTCGAGCCGGAACGCTATAAATCAAACAGCGATATATTAATTAGAGGAAAGATCGCCGCAGCTGTGGATAACCATCAGCCCGTTTTCGCATCATCGCAGATCTACTCGGTGAGACGGGCCTGCCAGGTATTTCCACTCACTTTCTTATCCTTCTGTTAATACCGTGTTTGTTGTATTCCGGCGCCAGTATTCGCGACGTTAAAATTCAAATTAAAAAACGCTTATTGTTACTTATTGTGATACTTGCACTTTGTTTATATTACAACAATGTCTAAAACTGGTTCAACTTTGCCTAAATCGCCCGTTCTAGACCCTACGGCTCAGGTAGTGAAAGAACTGATCAAACAAAGAGGCACTTTAAAAGGCAGACTAACTAAATTTGCCGCGTACGTTAACACATTTGAAAATCAGTTTCTTGACCGTACTAAGCGAGCAGAATTAGGCTTAAGAATACAAGGTGCATCAAATTTGCTATCCGAATTCAATGAAGTTCAAATGAAACTTGACGGCCTTCTGCCAGAGTCCGACAGTTACGAACAGCTGGACGAGAGAGAATCGTTTGAAAATAAATATTATTGCATCTTAGCCCAAGCTAACTGTATTTTAGATACCGATGCGATGCCGCCTAACGCTAATAATTGTAATAATTTCGGTAATACACATCAGTCCGTTAAATTGCCAACAATCACTTTACCTACCTTTGACGGCTCCTATGAACAGTGGCTCGAGTTTAAAAACACATATGTTTCCCTCGTACATACTTCAAAAGATATCAGCAACATTCAAAAGTTCCATTATTTGAAGTCTTCATTAAAAGGTCCCGCGGAATTAGTGATTAACTCGCTAGAATTCACTTCAGAAAACTATTTTGTTGCTTGGGAACTATTAATGAATAGGTACAACAATAGTCGGTTACTTATTCACAATCATGTTAAGTCGCTATTTAACATTCAACGTTTACCGAAAGAATCGCCTATATTACTACGCAAATTAATTGACGGTGTGCTTAAAAACCTACGCTCATTAAAATTATTAGGCGAGCCTACGGAGCACTGGGACACTTTAGTAATATACATGATTGTTTCTAAGCTCGACGATATCACTGAACGCGAATGGGAGAAATATAGAAGTGAATTATTACTAAGCGAACACCAACGCGAATGCACAGCGACGCGAATAAAAGTAGATGATTTGTTACAATTTCTAAAAGCAAGGGCGGATATGTTAGAAACGTTACAAGTGTCACATAATAGTTATACACAAGATATTAAGAGGTACACGCGAACTACGCATAACACTCCTAAGTTGCACTGTAATTTATCTACTTCGAAATCCGATAAATCCACTAAGAGATTATGCCCGTATTGTCACACCGATCATCACTTATATTCGTGTCAAAAGTTTCTCGATTTAGATATCGATAGCAAGATTAACTTCGTAGCAAAACATAAACTTTGCGAAAATTGTTTGCGACCCGCACACAGCGCTGAGTCATGCAAATTCGGCCCGTGTAGGAAGTGCAATAAGAAGCATAATACGATCATTCACCGCGACTACAGCCCGACTGAGGGGCAGGTGTCACCCCCGGGAGCGCCCGCGCATAGCCTCTGTGTGAGTGACACAATTCAATCATCGGAATGCACACAATTGCATACCTTATCGTCACAGGTTAATACTAAAGACGTTCATCGCGCACAAGCGTCCTATGTAAAACCTGTTTTGTTATCGACCGCGCTAGTCCGAATAACAGATGATTTAGGAAAAACAATTACGTGCCGCGTTTTGTTAGATAGTGGCAGCCAATGCTGCTTTATTCGTAAACAAATTTGCGACCAAATAAACACGCCATTAATACAGTCCACTCAAAATATACAAGGAATCGGAAATTCCGTTACGCAAGCTCTTCAGAGTTGTAAAATAAAAATAAACTCGTTATACGGAGACTACGCTATCTCCTTACATTGTTTAGTGTTACCGCAAATAACGCCAAACACGTCGCCGGTACCTATTAACTACGACAGAATTATTATTCCAGATCATATCACGTTAGCTGACCCCTCGTATCTAGATAGTCATACTATAGACATTTTGATCGGGGCGGACTATTTTTGGGATTTGTTATGTAACGGTAAAATACCCTTAAAAAGTGGGCCCTTTCTCCAGAACACTAAATTGGGCTGGATTATTTCGGGTCCCATTAATAAACTAGGGTGTTTCAATAATACTGTTAGCTGTAATTACTCGCAATCAATCGATTTACAATTACGTAAATTTTGGGAACTTGAGGAAGTTCCGATTAGGGTGTCTGTTCAGTCTGATGTGGAGCGCGCTTGCGAGGATAACTTCTCAAAAACTACTAAGCGAGATTCTCAAGGCCGTTTTATTGTTTCGATTCCCTTTAATGACTCGCCAACTTTATTGGGAGAAACATACACACAAGCGTACAACCGGTTAATTTCTCTTGAGAAGCGACTATCTCACTTACAGACACACAAAAAATTATATAAAGATTTTATGTACGAATATTTACAACTAGGTCATATGGAGCCTATACATAACTATGCTAGCACACACTATTTTATGCCGCATTTTTGTGTGTTTAATGAGAATAGCACAACTACAAAGTTACGCGTAGTTTTCGATGCCAGTGCAAAGTCAACATCAGGTAAGTCGTTGAATGATTTGCAGATGGTGGGACCAGCTATTCAAGGGGATTTATTCGCAATATTATTACGCTTTCGTGAAAGTGCGTTCATCGCTTGCGCCGACATCGAAAAGATGTACAGGCAAGTGTTGGTGAGCGAAAATCAGCGCGACCTTCAGCTTATCTTGTGGCGTAATAATCCCTCGGATCCGTTGCAAATATTCAAATTAAATACGGTCACTTATGGGACGGCATCGGCGCCGTTTCTTAGTGTAAGATGCTTACGACAATTAGCTACGGAGTGCAATGACTCAGATGTTAAGAGGGTTGTAACACAAGACTTTTATGTTGACGATATGATAACTGGTTCGGACGATAAAAATAATTTATTAAATTTATGTGAAAGGACAGCGACAGTTCTAGCTAAGGGTTGCTTTCCACTGCGAAAGTGGGTGTTTAATTTTGAACATGACCACGTACAATCATCGTCACACGCAATAAAAGATTTATCGTTAGGTGAGCAAAAGCAATCAAAAACTCTTGGTTTAGGTTGGTTCAGTCAGACTGATGAACTTAGTTATCAGTCAAAGGTTCATATACATACGAATAAATTAACAAAACGAGTCATCTTATCTACAATATCACAAATTTTTGATCCTTTAGGATTACTAAGTGCCACTATAATTAAAATTAAGATTTTATTACAAAAACTATGGTTGCTGAAAATTGATTGGGATACGCAATTACCAGACGAGGTAGCTAATGAGTTTAACCAGTTTTTGTCTAGCTTAACAGAGCTTAACAATTTACGCATACCGCGACATACATTTGCGAGGTATTATATGCGTTCCGAACTGCACATATTTACCGACGCCTCTCAGAAGGCGTACGGTGCGTGTGCTTACATACGCACAGTAACAAAAAATGGGGTAACGGTTAGATTATTATGCGCAAAAGGGAAAGTAGCTCCTTTAAAACCTTTAACCGTGCCTAAATTAGAGCTTTGTGGTGCTTTAACCGGGGCCAGACTCTGCGTTAAAATAATCGAGTCACTTCGGTGTCGTTTCGATGACGTCACGCTGTGGTCAGACTCCACTATAGTGTTAGGGTGGTTACACACAGCACCATATTTACTTAAGACATATGTACAAAATCGAGTGGTTGATGTACAAGAGCTGACACGAGATTATGCTTGGAGACATGTAGCAACCCAAGAAAATCCAGCAGACTTGGTCTCTAGAGGTGTCGATTTTCAGACGCTTAAAAACTTAAATTTATGGTGGGAAGGGCCACACTTTCTTCATGATCCTAAATTCACATCACGTATTCAAACACCGCACAATTCATATCATACAAATGAGCTACCGGAAGTCAAAGGATTACATGCACAACATATCGACACTTCGGATGAAAACCATTTTCATTCAGCAATATCATTTACTAGATTCTCTCAATTCAATCGCCTACAGCGTACCGCAGCATATGTTAGACGCTTTATATACAACGCGCGAAAGTCTAATATCGTAAAGCGGACAGGTGCACTGAGTGTGGACGAGCTACGCGATGCTGTCAACACACTAGCAATGTTATCTCAACGTGAATCGTTCCCTGAATACGACGCACTGTTAAAAAAGAAATCTATACCAAAGCGTAGTAACCTAATGAAACTCAACGTATTCATGGATGAAAATAAAATAATGAGAGTGGGTGGCCGTCTTTATAATGTATCGGAGTTTAAATATGATAAACGACATCCTATTGTTTTATCGCCGAAGCATCATTTTACATACTTGTTGTTTTGTTACGAACACAAACGACAACTTCATGCAGCGCCACAGCTGTTATTGTTCACTATTCGCGAGTCTTGGTGGCCTGTCAGTGGTAGAAACCTCGCCAAAAGGGTTGTGCATGGATGTGTTGTTTGTGCACGCCTACGCGGTAAAACTTTAACGCCTATAATGGGGAACTTACCAGCTGAGCGTTTATCTCAAGGTTTTCCGTTTGCAATTACAGGTGTTGATTACTTCGGACCAGTGTTCATACTGAATCGGAAAGGTAAGGGCGCTAGACACATTAAAGCATACGTTAGCCTATTCATTTGTTTCGCTACTCGAGCTATCCACCTTGAACTGGTGGGTGATTTATCGACTGATGCGTATTTCTTAGCGTTAAAACGATTTATCTCTCGTCGCGGCAAACCAGCAGAGATTTTCTCTGACAACGGGAAAAATTTTACTGGTCTTATGACAGAATTCTCTAAATTTTTAACTAATTGCGCAGATAATGTTAAAGATTTTGCTATAAGCAATAATATTAAGTTCAGATTTATTCCTCCATATAGTCCACATTTCGGGGCTTTATGGGAATCCGGGGTCAAATCGTGCAAATATCATATAAAGCGGGTGGTAGGTAATGCGTACTTTACTTTTGAGGAGTTTAACACGGTATTAACACAAGTAGAAGCGCTCCTAAACTCCCGCCCCTTAACTCCTATGTCTTCAGATCCCAACGATTTCGCACCACTTACTCCTGCCCACTTCCTGGTTGGCCGTCCGCTGACGTCACCTGCTTGCGAGAATTATGAGCAAGTACCAACTCATCGACTTACACGCTACCAACGAGTTGAGCAAGCTCGGCAACATTTCTGGAGCCGCTGGTCCAAAGAATATGTTTCAGAGCTGCAGGTCCGGACGAAATGGGCCAAGGCTGGTGACAGCTTGAGAGAGGACGCACTCGTTCTAATAAAGGAGGATAACAACCCACCTCTAAAGTGGAGCATGGGTCGCATAATCGCTACCTTTCCAGGGAAAGATGGAGTGGCCAGAGTGGCCTCAATTCGCATGGCTTCGGGCAATGTGATTCGCCGCGCGTTCTCTAAGATCTGCCCTTTACCCACGACCTGCGAACCTAATATTTAAAAGAAACTAACTTCTTCTTTTGGAACTGGAAGCTTCCAAGGCCGGGGGCATGTTCAAGCAATTCTGCGTAAAACGTTAAAACGAAACGTCAACCCGCCGTTTTTAAAATTTCAAATTCAAATTTTGACAGATGCGCAAACTTTTCGCAATACACTGTTTACACGTCTCACGCTACAATATTGTAAAATCGCAAATTAAAGTTTTATACCACTCAAGTACGCCTTTTACTTGAAGAATAATTTTGGTGGAAGATTCAATTTGGTATCTGGAAAATAATTTACGTTTCAGTATTCTGCACAACATATCCAGCATTATTATTTATTGGCGATATATTTAATTGGGGTAACACTGCTGCTTTGGCGTTTGAACTGCCTCAAGACCCTTATTCCCCCTTCAATCACAGAGCCGACCCCCTTCATAGAAGAATGGACACTAAGACTATTTATTATACGGATTATGATGGAAAAATTGTTCACCATGAGCCGTATAAAAGGTAAATGAAATTTGCTTGGCACTCGTTGAGCTGCGGGTTTTATATTTGGTAATATATGGCGTTTGTATATCATAGCCGTGTTGTATCCAGCTGTGTAGAATAGACCACTCTCATTCCTTACCGAGGTGTCGTAAAAGGTAACTAAGGTAAGTTAACCAACGTGTGGTATCCGGTTGTGTAGAATAAACCATTCTCTTTCTTATCGAGGTGTCGTAAAATACGACTAAGATAAGTTGACGTCAGGCAGACGGCCGGTCGTAAAATACGTAGCCCCCACTTAGGGTGGGATAGGGGCAGGAAGATGATGAGGCGTTTGTATATACATGAGGTTAGCTTTAACCTTAGCTTACCAGTTAATATATTCTAATATTAACAGCGTTAAGACAAAGAGCAATTTAAGGTACAGGTACAAATACACTTAATTTCTTTTTACAAAAGTAATATTTAATTTTCGTTTAGTATATTCATATATTTGACTTAATAATTATTAATAATAGAAAATCTTCTACATTGAGAGTATGTCTCTTAAATTTTTGTTTACTAATTCTGACTGCCTGATTTATTACATTTAATAGTTGATATCATCGAACCTTTAAATGCACAGGTGTGATAGTCCAGCGGTAGCACCGTGCGACTCTTTCGAAGAGGTCACGGGTTTGAACCCGGGCAGACGCCAATGAGTTTTTCTGTTAAAACTTATGTGTCTAATTGGTAATTGCAATTTATCACACGCTTCTCGGTGAAGGAAAACATTGTGAGAAAACCTGCATATCTCTAGAGAATTCTTGAGATATGTGTAACCTACCAATCCGCATTGTAGCAGCGTGGTAGGTCTTAGCTCCAATACTCTCCAAAAATGGAAAGAAGAGGCCTATTCCCAGCAGTGGGAGAGTAACAGGCCGCTACTTACTTTAAATGCACGTATATTATGCCCCTTAAAATCTTTCATTCTTAACAAACTTGGCTGTGAGATAATAATATCAGAATAGTAGAATATCGAACACTATCGTGTTTGGATTCAGGTTTGTACCGTTCGTACACAAAAATAAATCTTTTGAGTGCGCTTGAATTTCCTACACAGGATTTAAAAATAAAATCGTCGATGTATTCCAGGAAGTTTATAGTAAATCCAGCGTTTGCGAAGCGTAGCGTGGACGAATACGAAAGGGTATCTCAGGAATACAAAATAGATAGAAAACATATGCACGCCTCAAAGCACACGCGTGAGTTCTTGAATGGAGAGCTTTTGGAGAACGTGGAGTTTCATAGGGACGGTAGAGCGGCGCTTTATCGGCAAATAGAGATACTTTTGCAGAGGTAAGTAATATATATACACACACACACACATACTACACTCGCACACATACACACACACTTATAAAAATATATGTAAACTTATAAAATTAATTTACTCGTAGTATAATTAATGTATTGTACTGGAGGCGGGCGTTATTGGCTGCGACACAGTTTTTAACTAATGCAACCAATATCGTTTCACTTTAGTTTTTTAGTAAATACTACATTCATTGTAACAAAATATAAATAAATAAATAAATATATAATAAACTACGATATTTCTCCTTTATACTTATTCAATAAATAAAAAGCAATTTTCTCAAAGTCAACCCATTTACTCTTTCGCAACAACTCAATGAATAAAACATAAAAATATGACAGCCAGAATGCCTTTTCATATTAATGACCAACTCTATGAAGGAGGTTGTATTAAAAACATGTTGTAACATATATGTGTAATTAAAGCTAAGTTTTTGAGTAATAAAAAAGGGTCCCATATCTAATCAATAGATTAGACACTTCTTTTTTTAAATAATAATAAATAAAGACGTGGGACACTTAAACACACGGTCGTCCGTCCTCAAAGTAAGTAACTTAATACTTGTGTTATGGTAGACAGACAACTGGTGAATATATACTACTTACTACTTAAATACAAATATACAGGCTCAAAGACCAACAAATTCGTTTATAGAATATATTGGCCTTCGGCGGTAATTGAACCCGCGACCCGCGGAGCTGAAGGAAGGGTCACTACCCACTGCGCCAACGGGCCAGTCAATTTAGTCTTTATTTCTTAGTTGTTATTATTTGTTACAATTTATTTACTTACATAAGAGATATATATTTTTAAAATAAAATGGTATAATAATAAAAATAATAAGAGAGAGAGTAAGATTTTCCGCCATGTGGTATCCGGCTGAGTAGAATAGACAACCCTCATTTCTTACCAAGGTGTCGTAAAAGGCAACTGAGGTAAGTCGACCCGCCGTGTAGTATCCGGCTGAGTAGAATAGACCACCCTCATTTCTTACCGAGATGTTAAAGGCAACCAAGGTAAGTTGACGCACCGTGTGGTATCCGGTTTAGTAGAATAGACCACTCTCTTTCTTACCGAGGTGTCGTTAAATACGACTTAGGTAAGTTGATGTCAGGCAGGCGGCAGGTCGTAAAAACGCAGCCTAATCATATGACAACATGTTTATAACATGTTGTGCTAAGAGAATAAGATTTCATTTTTCCGCCATGTGGTTTCCGGTTGAGTAGAATAGACAACCCACATTTCTTACCAAGAAGTCGTAAAAGGCAACCAAGGTAAGTCGACCCGCCTTGTAGTAACCGACTGAGTAGAATAGACCACCCTCATTTCTTACCGAGTTGTCGTAAAAGGCAATTAAGGCAAGTAGACCTGTCGTGTGATAATGATCGTAATAAACCCTGGTTGATGTATTAGGTAACAGAACGGATTTTGATTCTAATATTACATAGATTTTCTTAAGAAACGCGGATTATAGCATAATAACTGTATAACTTGTGTATCCATTCACAAATTTTCGCATTTATATTATTTATCTGCTCTGATACTATAATACAAAGATTATAAAACTAAAACCAAAATTTTTATGACAAACATTACGTACAGACCAAAAGCAATTATAAAGTTTTATTACGAAACAGGTTTTGTATGGAAACCTATATCATATAATATAACTTTTTAGTTATAACGATACACCTATACAACCTCCAGCTGGACCAAGGAGGTTGAACCTCTACCTTAATTAAAAAGATTTCAATGAACGAGTCCGTGGCGACGCAACATGCATGCGCAATCGATGTTAGACAACACAACACAAGTTTAGAAATTATCTCAAAACGATGTTGCTACATAAAGCTTACTATACTATTGAGGATTATTTGAGTGATAGCTTATCTTAACTGCAGTCAGCTACGCATCCAGCTGCAACGATTATCTTGTAACAATCAAATTGTAATAATTTTTTAAAAGATTAGCCGCCGAGTTTCTTGCATGATTCTTGATTCTTCTCGGTAGGAGCAAACTTCCGAATCAGTGGTAGCTTCTTTAAAACATTTGACGATTCAAAAGTACTGTAAACAGTCCACTTGAATAAAGAATATTTTGAATTTGAATTTGAATTTGATGTTTGTGCCTTGGCGCTAACATTTGACATTTAAAACATCTGTTCAATAATTAAACAAAGTTTGGTATTTAATAATATTGTTTTACGTATTATAGTATGAGAGTAGATAAAGTAATGTATGACACTGTACATAACTTGGTCTTATAACTCTCGTGTTATAAGAACCCTTATAATGCATCAGTATCATAATCTACTATAATAGAATAGGATAGGATGTTTTATATATGAATATTTTATTATTTCCAGTGTAGTTTCAGATGGGAAGTTGTGTCTGCTTAAAATGCTCTGTGAAACAGGTCAGTCAAAGAAAAGCTCTCAAGGCGAGTTCCTTCAAGAAATACTAAGAGCTGTGTTCACGTAAGTGATTTTATTAATGTTACTTGACCGTGCGGTATCCACGCCGTGTAATATCCGGCTGAATAGAATAGTACCACCCTCATTTCTTACAGAGGTGTCGGCGAGGTAAGTTGACCCGCCGAGTGGTATCCAGTTAAGTAAAACAGACCACACTCATTTCTTACCGAGGTGTTGTAAAAGGCGACTAAGGTAAGTTGACTAACCGTGTGGTGTCCGGTTAAGTAGAATAGACCACCCTCTTTCTTATCGAGGTGTCGTAAAATACGACTAAGATAAGTTTAGTCAGGCGGGCGGCCGGTCGTAAAAACGCAGCCAAATCATGTGACAGCATATTTATTGTAGTTGTGCCGACCTCACTTAGAGTGGGATAAGGGCAGGAGGATTTTTTTTAGTCTTAAGTTGATAGAACCAAAGTCGATGTTAAAACTAGTAAAGTTATACTAGTAGAACCACTCAGAGTAAAGTCAATTATACATTTGAAGCGTCTAACCTGTTGTAAATTAACATGGAACGTATGCAAACATAATCAAAGCTAACAGCTGCAGCTCAGTACGGTGGATGAATATCTAAGCGTCGTCATTTATACAGCCTCTCCAGGTTAATTCGAGTAACCCACTGCTAATTTCATTAAAATATTTACACACTAGATTTTGCTAAAAGGGTGTCAAATACAAGGATTATTCATTACTAATTATTAGCAATAACTCCAGTATTTAATTTCCTTTAAGAAGATGTGATAACCTAGCGGTAACATCTTTCGGGGAGGACACGGGTTCAAACACCTGGTAGGCACCAATGAGTTTTTCTATTAAACTTATGTGTCTAATTCATAATTGCAATTTATCAGATGCTTTTCGGTGCAGGAAAACATCGCGAGTAAACCTGCATATCTCTAAAAAATTCTTGGGATATGTGTAACCCACCAATCCGCGTTAGCCTTAAGGCTAGATTGTGACTACAATAAAGTACTTCCATTGTGATAACAATGGAACAAGTAAGTAGACTCGCCGTGTGGTATCCGGTCGAGTAGAATAGACCATCCTCTTTCTTGCCAAGGTGTCGTATGGCTAAGGTAAGCTGACCCACCGTGTAGTATCTGGTTGAGTAGAATAGACTACCCTCCTTCTTACTGAGGTGTCGTAAATACGACTATGGTAAGTTGACGTCAGGCAGGCGGCCGGCCAGATCATGAGACAACACGTTTACAACATGTTGTGCCGACCCCACTTAGAGTGGGATAAGGGCAGGAGAAAGATGAATTATTAAGTAATATAGAAACCGAAATTTAAAATCTTTATCTTAACAATAAATGAGTCTTTACATTAGGTGAATATAACATATAACACAAGAAAAAAAAGTCAATTTGCAAAACCATTTTTAGAATTATTCATATTCATAATTTAGAATGCTATGATTTTTAGACAAAGATATTTTTCCTTCACATTTATTCAGTAAATAAAAAGAATTTTTTCAAAATAAATAAATAAATATATGGGACACTTACATACACGGTCGTCCGTCCCCAAAGTAACTTAATATTTGTGTTATGGTAGACAGACAACTGGTGAATATATACTTATTATATTTTTTAAATACATACTTAAATACAAATATACACCCAGAATCGAAGACCAACAAATTCATTTACAGAAAATCTTGGCCCTCTTTGGGAATCGGACCCGCGACCCGTGGAACTGAAGGCAGGGTCACTACCCACTGCCAGTTAACCAATTTATTCTTTCTCGACAACTTGTCAACTCCGCACGCAGGGCATGAGGATGAATTTCGTGTAAAGTTGAAATAGTGCAATATTCCACTCCACTTGTATTATCTTCCTCTTAATCAAGGGCTCGATAGACGTCTATTGTATTAGTCGAGCCGTCTGTGTTTGCATCCAATTTGCGACAGCCATCCTTCGCAGTACTAAGTTCTCGATCTGAATAATTTTATAATGCTTCACAATTAAGTAGGCACGTTCGTCTAATATGCAAATTAACTTTAAATTAGTTCTTTGTATCCTTAAATTGGTTAAGTATGTATCGGTGATTTAGAAGCAAATTGATTTCAGTTTTTGTTAGAATTTCTTTTATTTTTATTATTTTCTTCTACTGGTTTCAAGTTTTGACGTCACAAGTTTCTTCTTGTATTTGCGTCTTGCTTTTTGTATCAGAAATATGACCTCTAGTATGAGATAAATCATCTACTAATATATAGAGGTCGTCAAACCACGATATTTATTTAGACTATAACTATCATTGCCGTGGCAAGCTTAGAAGAATAGCTTTTAGCCAGAAGAATAGAACTTGGGAGACCGATAATTTTTTTAAATGTATACATATGTATAAGTGCTATTAAAAAAAGATAATGCTATCGCGATTGGATCTTGGCATTCTGAATTTTGAGACCGCCCGTTACCCAAATCAGCTATCAAGACTTTGACGAAGAGAAGACTTTTAAGAAGAAGTTGACAGTGCAATTAACCTTTGCTTTATCATAAAATTGAAGCAGTTTTTAATTCCAGAAAACAGAGATAAAACAACATTTTTTAAATAAAACCTAGCTAGATTTTTTGCTTCCCAAAACCTTATATTATTTATAAGGTTTTGGGGGATATTATACATTCTGAATTTCATGAAAATTGTTGAAGTCTTTGGAGAGAGTTTGGGGGGGTGGGATTCGATCTAGGTTTCTTTAAAAAAATGTCGTTTTTTCCCTGTTTTTGGAAACTGAAAAAATGATAAAATTTACGTTTAATAAAAAAGGCAGTTTTTGTTGTCAAATGTAGTCATGGTAGCTCATTTGGGGAAAGGGCGTTATAGAGAGGTAAAAATACCTAGGATCAAGCCCGAACTGCCCCATTATTTCTTTCATTTATTTTCAATTTTCTCTTAAAATCTCAAAATCTTAAAAAAAACTACCGAGCAAGCCTCGGTCAACCAAACAAACTAGTACTAAACAATTAATAAGGTAATTTTGTTTTACAGATTCCCAAAACCACTTAAGCCAAATCCAGAAATCGATGAATACGACGCGGCGCATTCAGCTACAGGGTCTTGTGATGAACTGTATCCCTGCGATACAAGTTACACAGCTTGATGTCTGAGGAGACTTCACATAGCCAGCGTAGCATGAAAATGGAGGATCTTCAGTGCAATTAAAATTCCGACTCGAAATACCCTACTCAAAGATACTTTTACAAGCTCTTTTGAATCATCAAAGAACAACCGTTAATGAATCTACTTTTCCCTTAGAATTTTGATTCTCAAATGTTTCCCTACGCATTTATGTAATGCATAATAGGACGAATTAGACTGAACCCGAGTTACATTTGGAATATCAAAATAAAAAAAAGAGTATTAATTATTCTATTGAAAATTATATGATTCAAATTATCCTTTAATCCTCAATTAATAAAGCTACCATTTAAGAATTCGGCGGTCATTCTTGTCAAAAATAATTATTTAAAAAACGTACAATCTTATTAATTAGAATTAATCTTATAAATTAGGCGTTGCGGAGGTCTATAATACAAAAGAACTGAACATATTATTTTTGCTATAATCCGTGATAACAGAATGTAACTCTAAATGTAGAATGTACTATACACGTTATCAGACCTGATAAGTGCAGAATTCGTAAAAACTCATGCACTACCCATCACCAATATCAGAACAATACACAAGCACTGCCACAATCTCAGCAATCGTTTCGCCCCGTCACCGGAGCATCGTCGGGACGTAGACTCCACGACAAAATGGCAAAGCGACGCATCATCCAAGCAACAAGAGTCATATGGTATGCTTTATAAACTGAAACTCGCAACGCGTTACAAGCTTACTACACGTGTTCGAAGGCAAAATAAATGGTGGGGGTTAAACTTATTACTGTATACTATAAGAGTATTAAGTGTATATAATTTGTTTGAAAATAAAATTATTAAACTTAAATTTGTCTACAGCTAAAACACAATTTCCTTTTTTATTCATTAGCTAGAAGTTTAATGGACTGTTTAGGTAGAATTACGTTTACTTAAGTTTCAATTCATTACAGCGATATACTTATAACAATAAATATATGACGCTAACTGTAGAAAATTTTATTTGGTTTTGACATGCGAAGTTTCTTTGATTCAAGCGATGCAAGACTCCACCGTATTGATGTGTACTGAAGAGATCTAGGTATATTCAGCAAGGTTTGTCCATTTATGGAACTGAATGAACAAATATACCTGAATAACTATCAAAGCGACCAATATGACATCGCAACGTTTTGCATTTGATACCTTTAATGTCGATGTTGTGAAGAAACCGCAAAGCAACATGAAACGTACTATAACGAGCTTGAGTGAACTTCTGTATAGTTATAGAAATGGCATTTAAAAAACTATAACGATAAATAATAAATATATAATAATTAAACGAGTTCCCAAAAAAACTTAATACTTTTGTTATCGGTCACATAAAACTGCTTGATTATTTTAAACCGGTAATTTTAAGTAAATATACGATAAAAATACGATATTTTTCCTTCACACTTATTCAATAAATAAGAAGCAATTTTTTCAGACGTTATCCCATATATTTTTTTTCAACAAGTTGTCACATAGACGGCGACAATGTTTTTTTTTTAATTTATTGACCTAACTATTTGAAGGAGGACTCGAAGAACCGACAAGTCGTTTTTAAAAAATGTTGGTTCTCGGCGGAAACGAACCCGCGACTCCCGCAGCTGAAGATTGGGCACGTAGATTTAAAAAAAAATATAGTTTTTTCCTCAAACCTGTTCAACATAATATTGCTAACACTGAATTCGTATTGTTGACATGTTTACTCTTACTGTAACCATATTTATGCTACATATAAATTAAAAGCAGCCTCTGGTAATATACTTGTAGGAGACATGATCCTCGATTGAAAGAAATGATGAAATTGAAATAAAATATGTATTTTTTTCTCAAACTTGTTCAACATAATATTGCTAACATCGAACTCCTGTTACCTATTTATATGTTCATCCTGAACGTAATCTATGTATGCTACATATGAATTAAAATCAGCCACTAGTTATATGTTGCTATAGGACTAGGGTCTTGATGATAAATGATCAAAATTTCAATAAAATTTTGTCGTGGATATAGTAAAATAATTTCTTTATAACTTGTATAAAATATTATTTTATTTTCTCAAACCTTTTCAACATAATGTTGGCAACACCGTCACGTTGTTAATACACCCATCACGTGTGCACGCATAATGTTGATTGCCTTTTTTGTCTTTCCCAAAGGCATTTCTAACAAGAAATAACTGTGAAAATAGTGACACAGAATGTGTTAATTGCACTTTCATTAATACATATTTGCGTGTTCACCATAGCAGAGTAGTCCATTGTCAGTTTTCTACCTGGCAACTCAGTTTACCTTATTTTCATATAAAATCTCTTTTAATCGCTCATGTAGTAAATAAAGATGGATTTGAAATTTGTTATAAAAATATGCTTTGCTATATTTTTTATTGGGATATTAGCAATTTTTTGTATGCGAGATAGTGTTTATTCTGCGTGCAGTGATGAAACTTGTTCATCCAGTGATGGTATTTTCGAAAATGATACAAATACTCGAACGCTGTCTAGAAGTAAAAGGTTTTTAATATTTCCTGACGGCAGTTCTCTTCAATTAGGTACGTACTTCTAAATAATTTCGCATATTTGTTTACGATTCCTAAAGCCGGTATCCGGCTGAGTAGAATTGACCAACCTCATTTCTTACCGAAGGGTGGTAAAAGGCGACGAAGATAAGTTGACCCATCGCGTGGTATCCGGCTGAGTATGATAGACCACCTCCATTTCTTATCAAGGTGCCTTAAACGCGAGTATGGTAAGCTGACCAACCGTGTGGTATCTGGTTGAGTAGAACAGATTACCCTCTATCTTACCAAGGTGTCGTAAAGTACGACTAAGGTAAATTGACGTCAGGCATGCAGCCGGTCGTAAAATACGTAGCCAAATCATGTATTAACATCATGTTTACAACATGTTGTGCCAATCCTACTTAAAATGGGATAAGGGCAGGAGGATGATGATTTGTTTACTATTTCTAGGTAAGGTTAAGTTGTGAACACTGTATCAAGTTCCGTTGCATGTTGTTTAAACTTACATAAATTTACTGTTAGACGTATGTGCTGCTCTATTTACGTTTGTAGCAACGAACGCCAGTTTTTGGAAACCCAGTATGGGCACCACCTAGCGGTAAACAAAAAAGTGGTAAGGAATTGTATTGGCTAAAACCTTATAATGCTCTACAATGTTAGTAAAGCAATGGCCCGTTTGAATCCCACTGTTGGACATGGCCTTCTGGAGTGAAGGGAGCTAAGACCTACCACGCTGCTCCGATGCCGATTGATAGGTTACACATATCCATTAACTTCTCCTGAGATATGCAGGTTTCCTTACGATGTTTTCCTTAACCAAAAAGCTTGTTTTTACATTGAAATTTTCAATTAGACGTATAAGTTTTAATAGAAAAACTCATTGCTGTCTGCGCGGTATTTGAACGTGTGACCTCCCTCGAAAGAATCGCTATCACAGCTATCACAACGTTAGTATTAGATTATTAATGTAAATTATTGGACGCATATTCCAAGAGTTCTTTTAAGATGTAGGTTTCCTAGTTAATCACTCTTATGCCTTGTGGTATCCGGCTGAGTAAAACAGCCCACCCTCATTTCTTATCGAGGTGTCGTAAAAGGTGACTTAGGTATTTCAAGCCGCCGTTTGGTATCCGGCTGAGTAGAATAGACCACCCTCATTTCTTACTGAGGTATCGTACAAGGCGACTAACATAAATCGATCCACCGTGTGATATCCCGCTGAAAAGAATAGACCACCCTCATTTCTTACCGAGATGTCGTAAAATACGACTAAAGTAAATTGACGTCATTTTAGTACTAAAGTTTTCTCATTGAGGAAAAGCGTACTCAAGTATTGAAATATATTAAAGTAATACAGTTAATATAAGAAATATGACCCTCATTTAGAGCTCTATATCCTCTAATTACAATTGACGCACGTTATAAAGTAAATATTTAATCTGTGGTTGATTTCACAAATTAACACACTATCAACTATATAAAATATTCAAATAGTTTTGATTTGGTAGGTACATGAACAAATTGAGGCAAGAAAGATTTACTACATCTTTTAAAGGCTAAAATTAGATATACGAATTAAATTATACATAACATAATCATCTATCCCTTATCCCACTCTAAGTGGGGTCTCAACATGTTATAAACGTGTCACATGATATGGTTACGCTTTTAAACCGGCCGCCTGCCACACGTCAAAATACCTTAGTCATATTTTACGACACCTTGATAAGAAAGAGGGTGGTCTATTCTAATCAGCCGGACAACACATGGCTATTTTAAAATGTTTTATGATTGCTATGTCTTTTGCTAAGTAAGCAATACTGCACTTTAGCTTGATCTGATATATATCCGTAATAAACCCGTGTAATTTGAAAACAGAAGCTCGGCGTAAAACGCACACTTGATTCTTCATCATCCTCCTGCCCTTATCCCACTTTAAGTGGGGTCGGCGTAACATGTTATAAACATGGTGTCATATGATTTAGCTACGTTTTTAACGATTTGCCTGCCTGGGGTCAACTTTCTTAGTCGTATTTTACATGACTTGGCTAGGTATTTTACATAGCCAAATTATGTGACAACATGTTTATAACATGTTAAGCCAACCCCACTTAGGGATAAGG
The DNA here is from genome assembly GCA_029227775.1 of Morpho helenor. Classification (NCBI taxonomy): domain Eukaryota; kingdom Metazoa; phylum Arthropoda; class Insecta; order Lepidoptera; family Nymphalidae; genus Morpho; species Morpho helenor. The sequence continues at coordinate 12,613,635 of JARGCU010000006.1, forward strand.
GTAGGAGAATAAATAATAAATTAATAATGAAAGCACTGCAAAAGATTTGTAACTTAAAAATTACTATTACGAATGAATGAATGATGACAAAAGCATTGCAAAAAATTTTGAACGAAAGAACTAAAAATTACCATCAGCTTTTATTTACATTTGAATTGTACTAAAAATATTCATTATTTACAGTATTCTGCGTCCAAACAGCTGCCTTAATACCAATAGGTGACATTTTTCTATACGGCAACACTGCGGCACTGGCGTGGAATTTACCCACTGATCCCAAATTCCTTCTGATGTTGAAAGAGTATGAGAAAACCGCACAAAAGAGGATGGACGCAACCAATATATACTATATAGATGACAAAGGTAAACTGCTAGCCAAGGTGCCTTATAAAAGGTAAATGTTTGTAAGTTTAATTAATAATTAAAGTCAATTATTCTTTCGAATACTTTACTCTTCATAATTGGATATGTATTCTTTATGAACCTTTACAAATACTTGTCGAATATAACTCACAGTATTATAAAAAAGATGAATTGTCAATCAATGAATATGATCAATTTTAAGATATCAACAGTAAACAAACTAACATTGATAATTTAAAAAATGCTTCGATCGCCACTTAACTTTACAAGATCGCCTGCTGGATAATTCTTAAGATTTCATTAAAATCGGTCCAGTCATTTCGGAGTATATAAAGGACATATAGACATGCCAGAAGCATTCTAACTGTAATTTATACTCAAATCAAATCAAATGAAAATAATCCTTATTTAAATAAGTTCTTTCAAGCACTTTTGAATCGTCAAGGATCAATATGATTAATGAAGCTACAACTGGTTGCTGAGTGCAATAGACCACCCATTTCTTACCGAGTTGTCGGTAAAGGCAACTGTGGTAAATTGACGGCTGGCAATCGGCCGGCTGTAAAATTATTAGCCAAAACATGTGACAACATGTTGTTCCGACCCCCAAAGGCAGGAAAATGATATTTTACATTCGTTGAAGGAAAAATTGTAAGGAACTTTATCTATTAGAATTTTTGGGAAATGTATAAGTTGAAGAAGGGTGATAACATTTCTCAAAAATAAAAAGAGTATTTTGCCCAATAGTGGGAATATAACAGGTTGCTACGTCACTTTTTTTAGTTTACTCTTATTGTTCACAGACGTATCATTGTGAATCCAGCATTCTCTAAACGCAGTATCAATGAGAATTTCAAAGAGAAATTGAAAATAAAGATAGATCGGATGAAAATGCATGAGAAACAGTTAAATCGGGATTATCTAAAAAAGGAAAACTTTGATCACAGCAGCATCGAGTTTCATAGAAACAGCAGAGTCGATTTATACGAGAAATTAGAACCGTTTATCACAGCGTAAGTTATTTCAATACTTTATTTTTTTTTAGAATATGAAGAATGATATGCAAATTCAAATAATTCTTTATTCAAATTGGCTTTTACAAGCACTTTCGAATCGTCAAATTACAATGAAGCTACGACTGTTTCGGAAAGGTGCTCTTACCGAGAAGAACCAGCAAGGAACTCGGCGGTCACCCTTTTCAAAATTAAATATCACAATAATGGCTTAATTAATTAAGAACTAATAAAAAAAATTACAATATAATCTAGTGCGTAGCTGGTCTCAATTTGAAACTAAGCTTTCTTATCGTATGCATGTTAAAGGAGTGGCACCAGAGTTGACGAATGATAGAGGAGAATGGAAGAAAAAGACATATTGTGCCGAACCCACTTAGAGTGGGATAAGGGTAAGAGAACGATGATGAATGATGACTTGTTTTTTCGAGTAAACGCCGTGTGTTATCCGACTGATTAGAATAGATACTTTAAAAATATCATGATGAACGGTGTTTTTTATAGGATTGAAAAGCGATTTTGCAATTTAAATGTCTAAATTGCTAGAGAACTCCATGACAATTCAAAAGTAAGTATCTGGGTGACCCAGTCTTGGTCGGTAATTTTTTTTAAAGATATAGAAAAATTAAAAAAAAAATGTAATAATAGTTATGCAGGTGGGGCTCGAACCTAGGTATTTTCACCTCTCTAGACCGCCCGTTCCCCAATTGAACTACCATGACTTTACGTTTAACAGCGAAAATTATCTTTTGAATTCAACATAAATTTTAGCATTTTCCTGAAAACAGGGATAAAAAGACATTTTTTTAATTAAACCCAGCTAGATTGAATTTTTTCCCCTAAAACCCCCTACCTGACGTTGACATACAAGATTAACTCATTTAAATATTAAACATAACGCGTAATCCTAAAATAAATATACTGAATTTTTATTTTTTTTTAATAATTATTTAAACTAAATTAATTGATACGACTTGAATTGAAAAAAAAACGGTTTTAACTTTATTAAACAATACGCGAAGAATAAATTATCAAACAATAGTACATAGTTAAATTTAGTTATTTAAATAAATAATTTTATACTTAAAACTAACTGAGCCCGAAGCATTGTGCGTGGAAATCAATCACAAAGTTTTTCCCGCGTTAATCCCGAATCCGAGGAAATTCGAGAATAAAAAGTAGCCTATATTGAATGACCCATTAAAATCGGTTTAGCCGTCCCGGAAAATGTTTGCAACCTTTTTCAAAAATCTTTAAGTAACACTGTACAAAAATAGTTTTGTAGATTTTGGAAAAATCGATCACATATAGACAGAAAACATTTGGGGGCTTTGTTTTATAATATGTATATAAAGGTTCAAATCCACACTGTGGGCATTCACACAAACTCACAATCTACACACACACTGACTTAAATGAAAACTTGCAAATTTAATATACAAAAAACACTCAACGTTTAGAACCTAATACTAAGAGTAAATCAAATCAAATCAAAATATCTTTATTCAAATAACCCTTTCAAGCACTTTTGAATCGTCAAGGATCAATATGATTAATGAAGCTACAACTGTACAACGTAACAAAGTTCTAGCATTTCTCCGTTGATTAATCAAGGGAACTCTATAATATGACTGGATAATTTTGTATTAGAAATGAGCTAAGCGTTTCAACACTCGTTCCAGACTGGGAGGCGAGGGTCGACAGTGCATACTTTACAAACTATGCGAGGCTGCGAAGGTTTCTGCGAAGCAGGGAACATTCCTACAAGAAATGCTCCGAGTTGTCTTTACGTAAGTATGAACTATGAATCCGAGAGATTTCAGTGTTGGAATTTCATTATTTTATTAAGCTTACAACGAAGATGAGGTGAGAGATATTTGATATTCCCAGTTTGTTTCTCTGATTGGCAACTATTTACGTTCCAGTGTACCTATTAGCAAAAAAGAAACTATTAAAAAAAAATATTTTTTTTTATACATATTGATACGGACTTCGATATGAATAAAACTAACGAGGATTTTAAACAGGCTTGGATTTGTGCTTTTTTTTTTTTTTTTTATTGTGTATAGACGAGCGCTTGACTGTAATCATGCCTGATGATAAGCAATGATACAATCTAAGATGGAACGCGCTTGCCTAGAAAGTGCCTATTCACTTTTGTTTTAAAAATACCCATATTATATTCATTGGGAAAAACAGATGCCGGGAAAGCATTCCATTCCCGTGCTGTGCGCAACAGAAAAGAGGAATCGAAACGCTTCGTGCGTCTTCGCGGGATATCTACAGTGTAGGGGTGGAATCTCTCTCGGTGCCTAGCGGTGCTCCGTAGAAGATTATTACGAGAGGCTATTTTTTGAATTTTAGGGCGCGTATAGAGGTTGACGTATATGTCAGATTTGAATAATTAACATTTCCGCGAACGACACACGACGCACGTTCCTTTATACCATTTTTTATATAAATTATAACTTATACAATTATTTCTTCAATAATTAATGAGTCGCTAACACGTATAGTTAGAAAAGAGAAAGAAAAACCAAAAAAAGCACATGCAGGCGTACTTATCCCTAAAGAATTGTATGAAAAGAAACAAAAATGCCGTGTAGTGTACGGCTAAGTAGAAGAGAATAGAGCACCCTCATTGCTTACCGAGGTGCCGTAAAAGGCGACTTAGGTAAGTTGACCCGCCGTGTGCCATCCAGCTGAGTAGACCACCCACATTTCTTACCTAGGTGTCGTAAATACGACTAAGGTAAGTTGATGCCAGGCAGGCGGCCGGTCGTGAAATAACTAGCCAAATCATGAAACAACATGTTTATAATACGTTGTACCGTCCCCACTTAGAGTGGGATAAGGGCAGGAGAATGATGATGTATGAAAAAAGATCTTATCAGCTAACATTATTATTATGTCATGATGCTCATTCAAACTTAAGTCAATTAGACTCAAAAATATTTTTCTTTTAAATTATAAAGCAATATAAAAGTTTATGATGTAAAACGTAAATTATTGATTAATTTTTCAAATTATAGTACACTCTACAAGAAAATTATTTATCTCTTAATATATTTTAACTGCAACGATTAACATGTAATCAACCAATCAAATTGTATTTTTTTAAATATTCGCCGAGTTTCGTACTGGACTCAGTGGTAGCTTTTTAAAAAATATTTAACGATTCGTTTTGAATTTTGATTCGTATTTGAATTTTAAATCTTACTTTCCGCAGATTACCAAAAGGCGTTGAATTTCAAAAAGCGGAGCATAATGAATACGACAAAGCTCATTTAGTTCGAGATAACTGCGCGTCAATATATCCCGGATGTGCCGAGTTCGATGTACCTCTTCAGTTCGACTCTTAACTGAAATAAATATTGTAAACAAATTTTTCGTTTTGTCTCTGAAGTACATTCGTGCTCAAATTTCTATAATTTCATTAAAATTTTTGCCTACATTCAAAAAACTATTTAAATATACAAGCATATAAATTTACCTTTAGTAGTACTTTCAGCTTTATTGAGATATAAAATATGATGATCGTAACATGTAGCAGGAAATATCCTTGACGTTCATGCACATTTACGCCAATTGTGCAACAGGAAATGAAATGCTTGAAATGGTTAAACAAAAAATAGTAAACCATAGATAAAGTAGTAAGCAATATATGCTTTTTAAGCTTAAAATTGGTAATACTTAAGAAAGGGGTAGAGTACTATACGCCTTACAAAATATATGTAAATCATTTATGAAGCTGCTAGTTAGTAATTATACAGTCAATTATAGCTTTGCTAATAGCTGTTTTTAATAGTAATTTTATAACTTCAATAGGATTTCAATGGGATTCAATAGGTTATACAAAACTATTAAAGATTGATTACACACAAATCTTATTATATTATCGAGGATTATTTGAATAATAAAATTCGTAGATATCACGATCTTGTAAATTTTTTAGCGAAAATATATAAAATAGTGATCGCTGAGCTTCTTACAGACTCTTATTGGTAATGGCAATTTTTTAACTAGTAATAGAGTTATAAATTCAAAAGGTATTTTTGAATTTTTAACTCTATCGCTAGTTATCTTAACTTTAAAATAATTTTATTTTTATACAAAAATTTAGAATGGTGAATTTAAATAAGAATTTTATAATACCAATTTGACTTATACAGAGAAAAGTTTTCAACGCGACTGTACCTGTTTAGTATAGAGATTTTAATTGTATGTAAATAAATTTGCTCCTATTTGTGTTGTTCTACAAATTTTATACTTCAACTCGCCAATAAGAGAAAGGGATCAGTTAGTGTTTGTCTGAGCTCAGCTATTGACTTTGCATAGCTTATGGGTGTTAAATGGATACACACGACACTCAGTAACTTCTCTTTATACAGTGCTTTGTTTTGTCATCTTAATTGAGCCTTTTGCAAATAGAAATAGTTGTTGTAATTATTATTGCTTCTTGGAACCTTAGGAAGACTAATTTAAGATTTGCAATTTTTTTATCAGGTAAGATATTTTGATATTAATTAAATATTATCGTGATTTTACGTTTTGTGTTTAATATTTCTTGTTTTTAATTAAACTGAATTTATAACGGATTTTTAAACTATAAATAAATAAATTATTCATTATCACTTAATTTAAAAATCAAAGTTTTATTATAAGTTTTGTTGATATCAAAGCATATAGCTTTGCTAGAAATTTGTGGCTACAGACTTCGGAATGGTTTTTTAAATTGATATTAACCGTGCCTGTGGTTTTGATCGCGTGAAAATCAGTGTATTTAATTGAAATTTTGAACATAAAACTAGTAATTGTGAGTTAACCATAAAAGGTAGGGATATACTGTCGCGGACTTTATTGTAGTCTTTTTGTAGATCTACAATTCTACTGAACGTTATTTGTGTACCTCTGTTGGTTTCGCGGCTTGCGCCTAAAGCTCCCAGTAAGCAAGTTCTTTTTTACAACTGCGCTACCTAAATAACACAATTTACATAAACTCGTTATGTTCTATTAACTTGATTCTTCAGGACGCACCATCTTTTAGTAAAAACCATATAATAATCTGTTTAGTAGATTTTACAGAAAGACAGCTTTTGAGGACTTTGTTTTATAATAATTAGTATAGATAGATAGATTTAAAATTCATGCACTTCGCGTCCCTTACGAATGTTTATAAACATATTGTTCTTCACTTATTTGCATATTTCTGAACAATAACTGTTAAAGCAATTTCCCCCACCTTTGGGATAGTATCTAGCTGTTACTCTTAGAAAATACTTAATTTTATTGCTCCCACAGCTTTGAAATACTAAATAGCTGTTACTTAAAGAAAACTAGTAGATTACTAGATTTTGTTGTACACAACCATTTTAAACTTCAAATCGTTTCAATTTATAAAAAAAATTCTTATAGACTCTATTCCAGATATTTCTTTTCAAGAAATATTTATTCTGGTTAGAAAGATCTTTGAGATTTAAGCTCAGAATCCAGCTAATAGTCTTCCCTTTGTCCGGAACATGAAAAGGCTTTTTATTTAGCTGGACTGAAATCACTTTATTACATATAATACTATCGGTATACGCCATTTGGGTTTTTTTTATTATTCTAAATGGTCCTTAGCCTTTTTATATATCTATATATATAGCCTGTTATATATCTATATATTTATCATGATTTCACTGCCGTATGGGATCCGGGTGAGTAGAATAGACCGTCCTCATTTTTTAGCGAGGTATCGTAAAAGGCGACTAAGTTGAGCTGTTAGCATTTTGCAACCTCGACGATGCTTCTGAGCTCACCCATCCCGCCTGGTGATACTGTGCGACAAACAAAGACTATGGTAAGTTAAAGTGAGGCAGTTGAACGGTCATAAAATAGGAAGCCAAATCATGTGACAACATGTTTCTAGCATGTTGTGTCAACCCCACTCTAAGTGGGTCAATAAGGTCAGGAGAAAATAAGTAAGTCATCATAACAAAACGCACTGTTCAGATTTTCGCTAAATCTACCGAACGAATTTTTGTACTTCTCAACTCATCTTAGCGTGATGTTATATAGCATATAGCCTTCCTCAATAAATGGACTATCTTACACTGAAAGAATTTTTCTAATCGGATCATTAGTTCCTGAGATTAGCACGTTCAAACAATCAAACTCTTCAGCTTTATATATTAATATAGATTACATCATCATCCTCCTGCCCTTATCCCACTCTAAGTGGGGTCGGCACAACATGTTATAAACACGCTGTTACATGATTTGGCTGCGTTTTTACGACCGGCCGCCTGCCTGACGTCAACTTATCTCTGTCGTATTTTACGACACCTCGGTAAGAATGAGGGTGGTCTATTCTACTAAACCGGATACCACACGGTGGGTCAACTTACCTTTGTCGCCTTTTACGACACCTCGGTAAGAAATGAGGTTGGTCTATTCTACTCAGCCGGATACCAAACGGCGGGTCGACTTACCTTAGTCGCCTTTTACGACACCTCGGTAAGAAAAGAGGGTGGTACTATTCTATTCAGCCGGATACCACACGGCGTATTAATATAGATTACAATTCGGGGAAAAAATTGTGACACTGTTTTTTTACGCGGACAAAGCTGCGGGTACAGCTAGTTAACAATAAGAATAAGTAGCAACCAAAAACTTTGTTGCATATATTTTTCTTATAACCAATCTAAATAATTTTGTCTTCCCACAGACAAAGTTTGTAGTATTAGAGTATTAGTTGGTAAAAAATGAAAAAGTAACTGGCTTTTGTGATTGTAGTTCCCTGTTTATTTAAGAAAATAAATATTAGTGTCTTTTCATGGCCAAGACAAAGGGTCATTAGTGCCTGGGTTTTGAGCTTAAAAGAACTTTTTTATAATTAAAGTGAAAACGTCCCTTTATGCCTTTGTGTACATTAAAATAATAACTTTTATATTTTAATACTAGGAGTCTTTTGCGTAATATTACTGAAACTTTCCGGTATAAGTTGAAGACTAGGAAAAAACTTTTATGTATTTAGGCAGAAAAGGGTCAACCGCTTGCTTACCTTAACGGAGTCGACATACCTTAGTCGCCTTTTACGACACCTCGGTAAGAAATGAGAGTGGTCTATTCTACTCAGCTGGATACGACATAGTTCAAATTGAATATGTTAATGTATACAGCTTTATGTATTTGATCGTTTTAACATATTTCATTTTATTTTTTTATCACCCTCCTGCCCTTATCTCTCTAAGCGGGGTCGGCACAACATGTTGTAAACATGCTGTCACATGATTTGGCTGCGTTTTTACGACTGGCCGCCTTCTTGCCTTCAACTTACCTTAGACATAATTTACGACACCTCAGTAAGAAAGAGGGTGGTCTATTTTACTAAAGCGGATAAAGGTCAACTTACCTTAGTCGCCTTTTACGACACCTCGGTAAGAAATGAGGTTGGTCAATTCTACTCAGCCGGATACCACACGGCGGGTCGACTTACCTTAGTCGCCTTTTACGATACCTCAGTAAGAAATGAGGGTGGTACTATTCTATTCAGCCGGATACCACACGGCGTATTTTATTTTATTTTTTAACTTGTGTTAAACAATTTTTAGACTTCACAATGAAAATACTAGTTTTCAGTATCGTGCTACTAGTATTGATAGAAATAGTTTTTGCATTGGAAATAAATACAAACCAGATACTAACCGAAGAAACTTCTACAAGAATATTATCAAGGCGCAAACGGTTTCTTATTTTTCCGGACGGCAGTTCGTTTCAATTGGGTAATGTATAACTTTTAGATTTTTGTATTTTATTTTTATATCTTTTCTTTAATATTTAAATGAGTTAATCTTGTATGTATATATATATATTCTCGGAATCTCGGAAAAGCTCCAACGATTTTCCTGAAATTCAGCATGTAGAGGGTTTTGAGAGAGAATCGTTTTATCCCTGGTTTTGGTAATTTAAATTTTTTTTGCATTGAATATATTTTTGGCGCAAATTGTCAAGTCGGGGTACCTTATTCGGGGAACGGGTGGTCGAGAGAAATAAAAAATACCTAGGATCGAGCCCCACCTACCCAACTATTTTTTCTTTTTTTTATTTTGTAAAAAGTTCAAGGCTCAAGGCCGATCAAGGCTCGGTCACCCAAGTTTACGGGCAAAAAACTTGATTCTACCCAGGTTTTTAATGCATGACTTTTATAAAAACTTGTGTGGCCATGTAAATCATCATCATTCTATTGCCCCTATCCCACTTTAAGTGGGGCCGGCACAATATGTTATTAATCAATATTTTTATACCACTCTGTTCGCATCGGAACAACAAACACGTTTTAAAGATGTCGTTAGATGTTTTGGCTAGTTATTTTACGATCGGCCGCCCGCTTGACGTCAATTTACTTTAGTCACCTTTTACGACACCTCGGTAAGAAATGAGGGTGGTCTTCTACTCACCACTATGTATCTACCACACAGTGAGTCAACTTTTACGACAAATCAGTAAATGAAGTTGGTTTTGAGTGGCCCGTTGGCGCAGTGGGTGATCCTGCCTTCAGCTCCGCCGGTCGCGGCTTCGATTACCGCCGAGGGCTGACATTTTCTGTAAATGAATTCGTTGGTCTTTGAGTCTGGGTTTATACATGTATTTAAGTATATTATAAAATAATATTAATATAAAATTATATATGTATATGCGCATGCAAGGAAAGCTTTAAATTTTGCCGTTCTCGTAATATTTTTTATTGCTGCTCCTCCTCTATTCATTGTAGCGTGATATAGCCTATATTGATTATAGCCTTAATTAATAAGTGCGTTCAAATAATTAAACAAACTCTTCAGCTTTATATATTAGTAAAGATAAAGTTTTTTTTTGGATTTCTTAAAATTTGTCCCTTTCAGTATTCTGTACCCAAAATCAAGGATACATTCAAGTTGGGGACATCGTATGGCTTGGTAACACGGCTGCTTTAGCTTGGGAACTACCTACCGACCCAAATTTGTTACTTAAATTCAAGAAACACGACAAATTATATACCGCTCAGAACAGAGATGGGGCTTCAAAACTATTATACTATTTGGATAACAAAGGAAATGTCCTTTCAAAAGTGCCGTATCGAAAGTTAGTATTTTTGGAATATATTTATTTACTAGCTTTTACCCGCAACTTTGTTTGCGTGGGCTGTTGTCGATAGGTTGATAATAGATGGCGATTTCAATGTCATCCTATTCCTGTAGAATTAACGGGATTTCTATAGCCTATATGTTATACCGGTGTAAAAGGAATAATTACACAAATTTCATCAACTTTGGTTCAGCGGATTCCCCATGAAAGAGTGAAAAACATACATCAATACTCACAAACTTTTGCATTTATAATATTAGTAGGATATGATTAAGCTATTACCGAAGTATCGTAAAATACGACTAAGGTAAATTAACGCAGCGTGTGGCATCCGGTTGAGTAGAATAGACCTACCCTCATTGCATACCGAGGTGTCGTAAAAGTCGACTAATGTAAGTTGACGTCCGGCAGGCGGTTTTCATACCTAATATGATGATGAATAATGCAGAATTCGTGTAAACACGTGCACAAACCTCCACCACCAAAATCGCAAAGCGTTTGTCGTAGAGTCTATCTTCTGTTGATGCTTCAGTTGCGGGGCGAAATGATTGTTGAGTTTGTGATAGTGAACTTGTGTATTGTGGTGGCAATGGTGGAGGTTTGTGCATGTGTTTTTACGAATCCTGCATGTATCAGGTATGAAAACGGATTGTCCACTCTACATTTAGCACTTACACACTACATTTACCTATATATATTTTTTATTTTACTTCATCGAAGATTATAGCAAAATAATTTTATTATTACTTTTATATTATGGATATCCGCAAAGTAACGCATAATTCTATTAATATTGTATTATGATTTTAGAAGAATCATCGTGAATCCAGCGTTTGCTAAAAGAAGTATAGCTGATGAGAATGATCTTGAAGATTTTAATAGCACAATTATAAAAGAATTACATATTTAACAGAAAAACTTTAAAGTTTTTGAGGACCTTGACAACAACGCCATTAGTTTCCATAAAGAAGGAAGACTGAGTCTCTATAAGCAATTAGAAACTTTTATTGAAGCGTAAGTAAAATATAAAAAATTTGTTGCGCTAAGAAGTCCATATAGTTAAATTTGTCACTAATTAACGCGTTGAAGCATATCTGTAAAGTAGCGGCCTATTACTCTCCCACTACTGGGAATAGGCCTCTTCTCTCCGTTTTTGGAGAGAAGGATTGGAGCTAAGACCTACCACGCTGCTCCAATGCGGATTGGTAGGTTACACATATCTCCAGAATTCTCTAGAGATATGCAGGTTTTCTCACGATGTTTTCCGCCACCAAAAAGCGTGTGACAAATTGCATTTATCAATTAGACACATAAGTTTCAACAGAAAAACTCATTGGTGTCTCCCCGGGTTTGAAACCGTGATCTTCTCGAAAGAGTCGGATGGTATTACCGCTAGGCTATCACAGCTCTGTACATTGCATTACAAGCATATCTGTAATTGTTCAAATTCAAAATGTTCTTCATTCAAGTAAACGCTTGTTTACAAAAACAAGCGTTTTTGAATCGTCACCTCTATTGCTGGTTCGGAAAGTTTATTTATATAAATATTTGCTACTGTCCTAATACGCAATGGCTTGTTAGGATTTACTCAGCTTAAAACTTATCTCCGTGAACTCAATACATCAACTTTCAAGACTTAAGTCCAAGGATTAGATATTATAGCGGTCTATACAAAAGTTTTAATACAACTTATTCAAAAGTTGTCTGCAACGGCTATATCGCTCAAACAATTTTGCACTGAAATGGAAAATGCTGAAGTCAATTTAGATGAAAACGTTCCGATCTAAATTGTAATATTGCGAGCAATTAGTACATTTAATTCGTTTCTATGTGACTGAGATATTTCCATTGCATATTTGACACGTGAAACCCATACTGATATAATTCTCTTTTTTATCTTCTTTTGTATCAAGAAACAGGGAAAAATTTAAAAAAATCCTATTACCGGTTGTTACATTTACTTAATATAATTATTATAATAATATTATATAATTTATTTAAATAATAATAATAATAATTTATTTAAATTAAAAGACATTACATCCATTGTGTCAGTAGACATAAAAAATAAAATATATGAACTTATGGCTATGTTACTATTACAATTAAAATAGGAATTAAAATTAAAATTAAATTATGGCATAACGACCATTTGTGAAGCACTGCGAATGCATATGCATTCGAATCCAGTGCTTCATAAATGGGTTATCCAATTTTCCATAAAGTGTTTTCAGAATACCGTTGGAGCTACTACGTAATCTGTTCATCATTGATGCTGCTCTTTTCCTTAAGATTGCATAAAAATCGTCTGTTCGAGCTTCAGCAAACATCAATGATGCATTATGCTATATTAAAAAAAAATATCTGGGTGACCAAGCCTTGCTCGGAAATTTTTACAAATTAAAAAAAAAAGAAACTTAACAAAAAGAAAAATAATAGGGTAGGTGGGGCTCGATCCTTGGCATTTTCATTTCTCGCGACCACGCGTACCCCGAATAAACTACGATGACTTGACAGTTTAAGGCAAAAATAGTGTATTAATATAAATTTTAGTATTTCTTAATGCTCAAAAACAGGGACAAACGATTGTTTTTTTACATAAAACCTAGATCGATTTTTCTTCCCCAAAACCCCTACATGCTGAATTTCAGGAAAATCGTTAAAGCCGTTTCCGAGATTTCGAAAATATATATATACATATAAGATGAACTCATTTAAATATTAGAAATATAAACCCAGACTTGAAGAACCCAACAAATGGAACCCGCGACAATCGGAACTGAAGACGGGGTCACTATCACCTGTGCAAACGGGCAAATCAGTTCAAAAGAATAATTTATGTAATTCATGAAAGTAAATGTATTGCAATATTTCAGACTAGGTTGGAGGGGCAGGGGTTGTATCTTACGCCTCTTATGCGAGTCTGGAAAGGCTAGCGCGGAACAAGGCACGTTTTTCGAAGAAATCCTGAGAGCTACGTTTACGTGAGTTGTTTATGATATTCCCAGCTTCTTATTTACTACCATATCTGTTGTTCCATCTAGATAATGGAGCGAAAATATAATAATGTAAACTTTAGGTGTTACACGCTATAATAATATACCTATAGCAGTTTAATAGTAGATTATGATACTGTTGCATAATAAGGGTTCTTATAACACGAGTGTGTTTTAATAAAACGAGCCGCAGGCGACTTTTTTTATAGTATCACACGAGTGTTATAAGACCAAGTTATGTACAGTGTCATACACTACTTTATCTACTCTCATACTATAATACGTAAAACACTATTAATAAAAACCAAACTTTGTTAAAATATTGAAAAGATTTTTTAAATGTCAAATGTTAGCGCCAAGGCGCAAACATCTATTGCACGTGTTTCGTCGCCTTTCCGACTCCTCTGTTAGAAATGAGAGTAGTCTATTCTACTCAGCCGGATAGTACAAGACGAGTCGACTTAACTTAGTTGCCGTTTACAACATCTCGGTAAGAAATGAGAGTGGTCTATTCTACTCAGCCGGATCAGTGCAAAAATGTTTTGACACAAAACATAAAATGCTTTGATTTTAAGCGTCCATTTTTGTTTCCAGGCTTCCTCCAGTGAAAATATCTGATACAGATTTATTCAAGGATTACAACGATGCCCACAGAGCTAAAGGCGATTGCCTTGTAATGTATCCAGATTGTGAACAAACTATTAAATAAATTAATAATTTTTGTAATATTTATTATTTGTTGTAATATAAATTTAATTTAAATCTTTATCAACGTGTATAATTATGCAGTATTGTTATATTATAACAAATACAGTAGAGCCTCGGCAACTAGCCTCTATACAAACCTATTAAAACTGCAGTTGAAGCGGCGGTTAGAATGACATTTTTGCATTGTAACATTTTTGAAGCTATTGAAAATCGATTCGAAGATATAGAGACTGCGAACTCTTTCTGCGAACAAAAAAAAATTGACGGACTTTTTTCTATAGACTTTAAAGAAAACTTAAAGAAAAGAAATCTTCACTACATATTATAAAACAAAGTCACATTCTTTGTCCATATACCCCTATGTACGCGTAAAACTTTAAAACTAAGCAACAGATTTTGATGCGGTTTTTTTCAATAGATAGAATGATTCCAGAGGAAGGTTTGTACGTACAATAACATTCAATACGGAGTAGAGAAATACTGTAATTTTTGAGGTTTCTGTAAATAATTACATTTTTTTCCGCTTACATTGCAAACGCTGGCTAAACCCTACGAGATTTATCAAAATGATGTACTAAGTATTTGTACACCTTGAAAAGGTCTACAGAAAAGTCCGCGATGGTATATGTCTATCTCTTATGGATAACCCACAATAGCATTTTTTGTCATTTACTTTTTACGAAAAATAATGTCTTATTTTCGAAGCAATTTTCATACAATATAGCCATTAATTCTTATCCAATTAAGTACCTTAAATACATTGTTGATTTAATATAGATCAATATGAACGTTTACAGCATGTAATTTAAATGAACATTTTCGAAGATATCACAGATTTAAAATTCCGCGAGGAGGCCGCGCTTCGCCCTATAGCACTTCGCATTTAACAGCTATATGTCGTTGTTTCAAGAGTTTGTTTAATGACAAGAAAGCTATAAGCTATAAGGACATTCTGTAATTAATTTTAAAAGTCAAATACATAGAGAAAAATGTAAATATGTAGTATATGAATTTAGATATTAGATATAGCAGGAAATCTTCTTGGTATAGGGAAAGAAAATTGTTTTTCTCCAAATTTAACGCTTGCGGGCCACGGGCAGTAATGAATAAATCAAAACTACTGGATTGATTTTAATCATTTTTTTACACTGACTGACATGTGATATATATTTTATACCCGTGCGAAGCAGGGGCAGGCCGCTAGTATGTTATATTAAAATGCGATTAAAAAGAGAAAAATATAACGAATAAAAAAGTTCCAGTGGACACAAAAAGATATAAAAAGAAAAATTCTTATTAAAAAATCATCCACATGTGAAGTATATACTAATTTAAATATATACTAATAAGTAAGTGGAATTCTAATTTAACCAGAAAATGTAGATATACCAAACAGGATAAAGGTCATGTTATTAAGGCTTCCAACAAAACTAAAAAGTTCATTATCCTCCTGTCCTTATCCCACTTGAGGTGGGGTCGGTACAACATGTTACAAACTTGGTCACGTGATTTGGCTTCGTATTTGACGAGCGACCGCTAGCTCGACGTCAACTTACCTTGTATTTAACGACACCTTGGTAAGAAAGAGGGAGGTCTATTTACTCAAACCGGATACCACACATTGGGTCAATTTACCTTAGTCGCCTCTTACGAAACCTCGGTAAGAAATGAGGATTGTCTATTCTCCTCCACCTGATACCATATTGCTAAACAAAACTAAAAAGGTATTGAATACATAAAACTTGTTCCGGAATGTTGGAAATACTTACAAACAGTTCAAGTACATGGACAAATTGGAAAGAAAATATAAGAAATTCAAATGTAAACATTAATCTTAATAAGTTAGAACTTAAATTGGATTGCAGGATGGAGTTTCGCGAAGGTGTTAAACTGACATAATGAACGGAGACGGTTCTTGTTCTAATTCTTTGATCAAACATCACGGGTCAACGAACAGACTCGCTATATAGAAGTAATAGAAGGGACACGCCTTTTCACAATTTTTCCAGTATTTTTCTTCAATGCATTCCTTAAGTCGTGTGGCATCCGGCTGCGTAGAATAGACCACTCTTATTCCTTACCGAGGTGTCGTAAAAGGCGATTAAGGTAAGTTGACCTGAATCGAATCAAATCAAAATAATCTTTATTCAAATAAGCTCTTTCAAGCACTTTTGAATCGTCAAAGATTAATATGATTAATGAAACTACAACTGGTTCGGAATGTTGCTCTTACCGAGAAGAACCAGAAAGAAACTTGACGGTCAATCTTTTAAATATTTTCAATTTGATATTATTAAACCGCAGTCTTATATGAATCTGAAAAGATTTTCACCCGTCGTGTGGTATCCGGCTGAGTAGAATAGACCACCCCCTTTCTCACTGAGGTGTCGTAAATGTCGACTAAGGAAAGTTGACGGCCGGTCGTAAAATACCTAGCCAAATTAAGTGATATATGTTTGTATCATGTTGACCCCACCTAAAGTGGGATAAAGTCTTGATAATGATGACTTAAATACTAAAATACATCCAGGCTCAAAGAACCAACAAATACAAATTACGTAGACACTCTCAAAAAATATTTTGATCCAATGTCTGCTGTACAACCCAGGTTTCAAAATTTATAATCATTAATATTTAAATTAGTTAATCTTGTATGTGTATATAATATATATTTTCAGAATCTCGGAAACGACTCCAACGATTTTCCTAAAATTCAGCAAGTAGGGGGTTTCGGGGGAGAAAATCGATCTAGATAAGTTTTATTTTAAAAAATATGTCGTTTTATTCCTGTTTTCGGGCTCTAAATTTTTTTTGAAATTTACGTTGAATACAATCACAATTTTTCGCTGTCAAACGTAGTCATGGTGGTTCATTTAGGCAACGGGCGGTCTAGAGAAGTGAAAATACCTAGGATCGAGCCACCCAGATACTAACGTTAATATAACTTTTAGGCATCTCAACTAAAAACTTAGCTCATTCTAATAGACCCTTAAAACTATGTATGTCCTCACTATGTATACAACCTCTTGTTTGAAAGTCTCTCATGATGCAAAGTATCCTTTGGATAGATGTATGAAAAATAATGAGCTTAAGAACTTTTAGATGGGTATGTCAAATGTATAACGAAGAATAACGTATTATGCGAAAGTTAAATCATACACAAGGATGTAGCCACTTTAGGTTGAGAATTTCAAAATCTATACTAATATATAAAGCTGAAGAGTTTGTTTGTTTGAACGTGCAAATCTCAAAAACTAGTAAACCGATTTGAAAAATTCTTTAAGTGTAAGATAGTCCATTTATCGAGGCTTTAGACGGCACCTTCGTAAGAAAGAGGGTGGTCTTTTCTACTCAATGGAATACTAAACGGTGGGTCGTGTTACCTTAGTCGCCTTTTACGACACCTCGGTAAGAAATGAGGGTGGTCTATTCTATTCAGCCGGATACTACACGGCGAAGAAACGAGTACATAGATAAAAATTCAGATTCCAGATAAAAATATCCGATTAAAAAAAAAAGTGACCACCGAGTCACTTGCTGGCTCTTCTCGGTAATAGCACTTTTCTGAACCAGTCGTGGCTTCATTATAATTGAACGATTCAAAAGTGCTTGTAAAAGCCAAATTTAATATTGAATAATTTGAATTTGAATATGCAGATAATGTGATGGCCTAGCGGTGCGACCGCGTGAATCTCTAGAGACGATTATGGGTTCAAACCCGGGCTGACACCAATGAGTTTTTCTATTAAAACTTATGTGTCTAATTGATAATTTCAATTTATCACACGCTTTTCGGTGACGGAAAACATAGTGAGGAAACCTGGATATCTCTAAAAAATTCTAGGGATATGTGTAACCTACAAATCCGCATTGGAGCAGCGTGGTAGGTCTTAGCTACAACCCTTCTCTCCAAAAATGGAGAGAGTAACAGGCCGTTACTTACTTACTTATGCAGATAAAATAGACGATAGGATCTTACAGTGTTGGAATGATAACGTACATTACTGACACGCAAACAGACAATTTCAATAAAGTTTGCACGTAGGCATTGTTTAAAAATTTTTATTTTCATACGTTGTTCTGAAAACAAAAATGTATTAAAAAGTTGACTAATATTAACGAATATTGAACATCAGTTTCAAAATCAAATTGAATTCTAACATAAGTTATTTATCCAATTTGTTTTTAATCTGATATCTCTTTTTCGCATACTGCATCGAACTACTACTATAAACAAAGGGAAAAATGGAATGGCAATTGATAGATTTCAATTTGCTCCGCGACTATGAAAAACTGACAACTATTCTAGCCAGATTGGAATCAATGCAACTGCACTGAATATTTCGATAGTTAATTTTCTATATTTCCGTTGGCGGAATTGGGCATTTTCTGCTTTATATAAACTTTTATATTCAAACTCAAAATTTTCTTTATTCAAATAAACTTGTAAACAAGTGCTTTTGAATCGTCAATTCTACTGCAGTTCGAAAAGCTGTTCCTACCGAGAAGAGCCAGCTAGAAACTCGGCTGTTGTTCTTTACAAAATAATACTTATAACTAGTTACATTAAGTCATTACTATCTTGGACAGGGTCGGATAGTAGCCACACATTCCTATCGTTTAAATAATCCTCAACAGTATAGTAGGCTTTTTGTATCAGCCTCTCTTTAATAGTGTTTTTAAACTGTAATGGCAACGCTAAAATTGATTGCGGAATTTTATTATAGAATCTTATACCTAAACTCATAAACGACTTTCGTACCTTTGCAAGGCGCAAAGCAGGAGCCGCAAACTTATGTCGGTTGTTGTTAGTCGTGTTTTATCCTGCTGAGTAGAATAGACCACCCTCATTTCTTATCGAAGTGTCGTTAAAGGCGACTAAGGTAAGTTGACCCATCTTGTGGTATCCGGCTAAGTAGAATATACTCTCTCACTCTCATTTCTTACTGAGGTGTCGTAAAAGGCGACTAAGGTGAGTTGACCCGCCTTGTGGTATCCGGCTGAGTAGAATAGACTCTCTCATTCTCATTTCTTACTGAGGTGTCGTTAAAAGCGGCTAAGGTGAGTTGACCCGCCTTGTGGTATCCGGCTGAGTAGAATAGACTCTCTTACTCTCATTTCTTACTGAGGTGTCGTAAAAGGCGACTAAGGTAAATTGACTCACCTTTGGTATCCAGCTGAGTAGAATAGACTCTCTCACTCTCATTTCTTACTAAGGTGTCGTAAAAGGCGACTAAGGTAATTTGACCCGTCGTATGGTATCCGGTTGATTAGAATAGAGCTCCTTCATTTCTTATTGAGGTGTCGTTAAAGGCAACTAAGGTAAGTTGAACCACCATTTGGGACCCGGCTGAGTAGAATAGACCACCCTCTTTCTTACCTAAGGCGACTAAGATAAGTCGACGTCGGGTAGTTGGCCGGTCGTAAAATAGTTAGCCAAATCATGTGACAACATGTTTATAACAACATGTGTTGTACCGACTCCACTTAGAGTTGAATAAGGGCAGGAGAACGATGATAATCTAGCTAAATACAATGAATGAATCGCTGAATTTTAGATTAGCTATACACGGCACTATATTAGTGTAAATAGCGTTACGGACAGACAGAAAGACGGACACATAGTGTGGATATATTTAAATATGTAAATTACATAACACTTACTTGTACTAAAGATGCTTATCATTTTATTAGATTTTGTAAGCAAATACGATCTAGTTAGCCTTATTTAAGACTTGAGAACTGAATTGACTAATCTTCATATAAAAAAAATTACGTTTGTACGTTTGCGTATATTCTTTCGTTTGAGTATATTCTTCTCAGCCGGATACCATACGGCAGGTCAACTTACCTTAGTCGCCTTTTACGACACCTCAGTAAGTAAGAGCGTAGTCTATTCTTCTCAGACGGATACCACACAGCTATCGTTTTATCTCAATGCCTGAAAACAGGGATAAAACAAAACTGCTAAAATATAAATAAAATGTAAAGGTTATTTTGACTGTCATTTGTAAAGTAATAGTTCAGTTGGACACGGGCGGAATAAAGAAGTGAAAATACACGGGATCAAGCCCCAGATATCACCAGGCCTTTATTTCTTCATAATCCAATAAAATAATTTTGCTGTAATCCGCGTTTGTTAAGAGAATATATGTAATGCTAAGAGCCTGTTTCACAAGTTACCAATAAACTGTCAGTTAGCTTATTCAGAATATATCTGACACATATCTCGGAATTTTGCTTTTCTCAGGTTTCTGATACGCTTATTCAGCACTTAAAGTCCCTAATAAGTTAACAGGTAGATCATGTGGCTGTTATTTTGTTTATCTGCTGGAAAGCAAATAGCTAATGTATAGAACCGGCTATACTCACGTCTTATTCTATCGGGTTAGCCCGACTAGTTTCGAACCCATCCGGGGCTCTTATTCATGAGCTCTTTACACGACGTTATCGCGGCGGGAACTGCGTCCCGCAGCTCGCTGGGCGCGACTCGTGGGTGGCGGGGGTGCGGGGGGACACGGTGGCGGCGGTGGCCGCGCCTCTTCCAAGTATTCCCTGTCGCTCTGGTCTTCGTCATCGCATACACGGATGAAGTTTGTGCACGCGACGCTTACGGTGTCGTGAGTATAGCCGGTTCTATACATTAACTATGAATACTACTCACGATAGTTTAAATTCAAAAAAGCAAATAGCTATTTCAAAATAGCCGCAATTTTATTTTTAAAATTTTTTTAGAGACATTTATCTGCTACTTAACTATCCAACACTATATAAGTAACTTGTGAAACAGGCCCTAAGTGTATGGAGCAGAAACAAACAACCGAACGAGGTATCTGACGTTCGCTTGAGTTAAGTCCCTAAGGCAGTCGATATGTCTGGTGATCCCGATGCATTCCCCAGCAGAGGGATACCACTTTAAGACAGACCTATTATGGATTTCCGCAAACTAACGCCTTTTCGCCATTCTATAAATCCTTTCGTTCTTTTAAAATAAAATCACACAAGTCATGGTCACCCAGATACTTTCGTGTTAAATTCCAAGGGAAGCATACGGGCGACCATTAGTTTTCGACTAATCAGAAACTGTTAAACAGTTCTACAAACGAACATCGGGTTTAGTGACGAGAGGCTTGTTACGGCACGAGGCAAGTTAGCTAACTCAAATAGTAAACACAGTCTTTTAAATATTCGTGACATCCGTCTGTCGGAGCACGTGAATTACATGGTGTGTCAAAATAAATCACATATATGTTTCTAAGGAAAATGCGATTATGGCCTGTAGCCGTCGTAGTTTTGATGTTAGTGAGCGAGTGTAGGAATGCAAATAAAGGCAATCAGTGTCCGAATGTGAAGACATCCTTAGGTGCCATTAGGAAGCGGAGACATTTGACGTTTCCTGAAGGATCTGATGTTGTGGTATGTGATTTTATGGTTTCTACACTATATAATCTGTGATATTCTGTTTAACGTTTTGGTAGTTTTTCTGTAGCATTAAGATTTTGAGGGCCATTATAAAGCGGTGGCATTTGGCGTTTCCTGAAGGATCTGATGTTGTGGTATGTGATTTTATGGTTTCTAGACTATATATATTCTGGTTTGTCTCGGTAATTTTCTGTAGCATTAGAATTCTGGGGGCCATTATAAAGCGGTGGTACGTGACGTTTCCTGAAGGATCTGATGTTGTAGTTTGTGATTTTATGGTTTCCACACTATTTATATTCTGCTCTACTTCTCGGTATTTTTTCTGTAGTATCAGCATTCTTGGGGCTATTATAAAGCGGTGGCATTTGACATTTCCTGAAGTATCTGATGTTGTGGTATGTAATTTTATGGTTTCCTATATATATTCTACTCTACGTCTCGCTAATTTTCTGTAGCACTAGAATTCTGGGGGCTATTATAAATCGGTGGCACTTTACGTTTCCTGAAGTATCTGATGTTGTAGTATGTGATTTTATGGTTTCTACACTATATATATTCTGCTATACGTCTTGGTAGTTTTTCTGTAGCATCAGCATTTTGGGGGCCATTATGAGGTGGTGGCGTTTGACATTTCCTGAAGTATCTGATGTTGTGGTATGTAATTTTATGGTTTCCTATATATATTCTACTCTACGTCTCGCTAATTTTCTGTAGCACTAGAATTCTGGGGGCTATTATAAATCGGTGGCACTTTACGTTTCCTGAAGTATCTGATGTTGTGGTATGTGATTTTATGGTTTCTACACTATATATATTCTGCTATACGTCTTGGTAGTTTTTCTGTAGCATCAGCATTTTGGGGGCCATTATGAGGTGGTGGCGTTTGACATTTTCTGAAGTATCTGATGTTGTGATATGTGATTTGATGGTTTCCACACTATATATATTCTGCTCTACTTCTCGGTAGTTTATTTGTAGCATTAGCATTTCGGGGGCCATTATAAAGTGGTGGCGCTTGACGTTTCCTGAAGGATCTGATGTTAGGGTATGTGAGTTTATGGTTTGTACACTATATAAATTTTGGTTTACTGCTCTACGTATCGGTAGTTTCTCTGTTGCATTAGTATTCTGGGGGCCATTAGGAAAACTCATTGGTGCCTGCCCGGGGTTTAAGTCAATGAACTCCTTTAAAGAGTCACACAGTGTCACCGCTGCTATCACAGCTAAATCGCGGATTATAGCAAGATATTACCAACATTACTTTTGTATTAAGTACAAAGTAAGCCTAATTCTCATCCTTCTGCCATTATCCCAGTCTAAGGGGGTCGGCACAACATGTCATAAACATGTTGTCAAGTGATTTGGCTACGTATTTTACGACCGGCCGCCTGCCTGATGTCAACTTACCTTAGTCGTATTTCACCACACCTCGGTAAGAAATGAGGGTGGTCTATTCTATTCAGCCGGATACCACACGGCAGATCGATTTACCTTATTCGCCTTTTACGACACCTCGGTAAGAAATGAGGGTGGTCTATTCTATTCAGCCAGATACCACACGGCGCAAAGTAAAGCCTAATTCTATAAATTAAAATTCTTCATTTCAATGAACCTCAGAACATACTAAAGTACATAGACTAAACTGATTTCCATAAACAAATCATAAAACATTTTCATAAACTAGTTAGTTCGTGATATATTTGATGACAGACCTCGATTCTAATCAAATACTCGAATCGAAATCGCGGCGATTAATTTCATTGTAATTTCAATTTTACGCGGTAATAAATTGATATGGTATCATAAAGTATAAATTGGACTACTGAATTAAATATTATTGGTAGTTACACAAGAGAAATTAGTGTATGGATAATTAATTTCATTAATATATTGGTATTTTACAGACGTTAAAGGCGATGAAGAAATAAATAATATAATGATGCCTATTCTAATCCTACAGAAAGTTTTTAAATTGTGGGCTTCCGTATATGTTTTCTTAACAAAATTCTGTTTTTTAAACAAAATTCTGCAACAAGTATACTAACTTTATCAAAGCTTATAATTAGCGGCTTTCTTGCTGATTTCTTTTAAGTAAAAGCATATATAATATAAAGGTAGCCCGATTTTGAAGCGAAATGATGCGTACAATACAGTAATCAAATTTTAATGATGATTAAGTAGGATTACTTGATTTTTAATCAATTTATCTGGACTATGCTGTGGTAGCCAAGCGGTAACACCGTGCGACTCTTTCGAGGATATCACGGGTTCGAACCCCGGCAGACACCAATGAGTTTTTCTGTTAAAAACTTGTCTAATTGATAATTGCAATTTATCACACGCTTTTCGTTGAAGGAAAACATCGTGAGGAAACCTGCATATCTCTAAAGAATTCTTGAGATATGTGTAACCTACCAATCCGCAATGGAGCAGCGTGGTAGGTCTTAGCTCCAAACCTTCTCTCCAAAAATGGAGAAAAGAGGCCTATTATTAGCAGTGGGATAGTAACAGGCCGCTACTTCCTTTTTTCTTATCCGGAACATGGTGCTTTATACTTTCGAAGAACTACACCAGACAATTAAGGGCTATTTATTAAAAATCTAGGATTGGTATATATTGTGTTAGATGTAATATAATTAAAAATATTGTCCATCAGATCACAATTTCTCTGGTGAAGGCATTCATGACGCACGCCCCATCTGGCTGGAACCTGGTTTTAGAGATAGACGTCCTGTATCCACTTCCAGATTCAAAATTCGTAAACGCTTATTGGAGGAGGAAACTTCATCACAAGCAGAAGAGGGAGTTTTGGGATAGAATACAGAATGCTATCGAGTAGTAAGTTACGGATATTAGTAGTATTAACAACCCACTGCTGGGGATAGACCTCCTCCCTCCTTTTTTTGGAGAGAAGAGTTGTAGCTTAGAACGACAACGCTGCTTCAATGTGGATTGGTAGGTTAAAAATTTCATAGAAATTCTCCAGAGAAACATGTTTTACTGAGAAGCGTATGATAAATAAGAAATGTTAATTAAACAGATAAGTTTTAACCGCCGTATGATATCCTGCTGAGTAAAAAAGACCACCCTCACTTCTTAGCGAGGTGTCGTGAAAGGTGATTATAGATATATATGTATTTAAATATTATTCACTTGTATTTAAATATTACTAATTTAAATATTACAGATAAACAGACCACATTTCTAATTTATTTTGAAGATACCCAATAAAATTCATTTTGTACATTTTCAGCCATAACCTCAACGGTCGATCTTGCATTTTGAAAAGCATCTGTGAAGCCAAAAGATTTTTGGCGCCACCGGGAAAGTCACTGGTCCATGATCTACTCAGAGCTATTTTTGCGTAAGTTTTTTTTTAAATAATAAAGTAACCGGTTGATGGAGCCTTGCTCGGTAATTTTTACAAAATAAAAAAAAAAACTTCAAAAAAAGAAAAAATAATTGGTTAGGTGCTCGATCTAGGTATTTTCATTTCTAGAGATCACCCGTTCCCCGAATAAGCTACACTGACTTGACAGATTACGTAAAGAATAGTGTTTTATATTTTCAATTTAAATTTTTGTATTTTTAATGCCCAAAAACAGGGATAAAACAATTTTTTTTAGACTTAGATCGATTTTTCCCCCCCAAAACCCTCTACCTGGTGAATTTCACAAAAATGATTGGCACCATTTCCAAGATTCAGAAAATATATATACAAGATTAACTCATTTAAATATTAAATATATTCGGTAGTTAATTTTTCGTGACGAATAAAGCTTAAATAAATTAACTAATGTCTTTTGAATAAATTTGATTTTATATTTTCTCTCTCTATTATTAGTTTATCGCATCTTTTGTATAAATTCATGTTTAATATCGCAAATAAGTAATTTCTCTGGGATGTTTCTCAAATGATATGGGAAGTTTTATATGTCACACGTTCTTATTAGTATAATCATACACACCGGCGTTAAACGCGTTCTACTTTGAAAACATACGAAAGCATATTGCTCCATTGAAATTCCAATTGAAGAAATATGCGTATCTAAGCCGTGTGGTATCCGGCTGAGTAAAATAAATCATCCTCATTTCTTACAGCGCTTTTGTAAAAGGTGACTAAGATATGTTAACCCGCCGTGTGGTATCCGGCTGAGTAGAATAGACTCATCCTTATTTCTGACCGAGGTGTCATAAAAGGCGACTAAGGTAAGTTGACGTCAAGCAAGCGGCTGCTCGTAAAAAATCTCGCTTATGTTTGAATTATGTTGTGCCTACGTTACTTGTTGTTGCTGTGATGGCCTAGCGGTGCGACCGTGTGAATCTCTAGAGACGATCATGGGTTCAAACCCGGGCAGACACCAATGAGTTTTTCTATTAAAACTTATGTGTCTAATTGATAATTGAAATTTATCACACGCTTTTCGGTAAAGGGAAACATCGTGAGGAAACCTGCATATCTCTAGAGAATTCCGGGGATATGTGTAACCTACCAATCCGCATTGGCGCAGCGTGGTAGGTCTTAGCTCCAACCCTTCTCTCCAAAAATGGAGAGAGGAGGCCTATGCCCAGCAGTGGGATAGTAACAGACCGTTACTTACTTTTTACTTTTTACGTTACTTAGAGTGGGATAAGGGCAGCAGAATGTTGGTGCAAATTATAATAAAAGGTAGAAAATAAAGGAGGCACTGTTATTTCCAACGGTTAAAAACAAAAACACATCTCGTATGTTTCCACGAGGAATGTTCTCCGTATCAAGTTAATTGCCTTATAATCCGCGTACGTGACACCCATCTATACGTGTGCGGATTAATTCATAATATTCATTTCAATGGCTTTACACAGCGCTGATACGAGCTAACTGCGCGTTTTATATTCTGTAAAATATAACACATTTCGGAGTTCGGCTGAGTAGAATAGTACCACCCTCATTTCTAACCGAGGTGTCGTTAAATGTGACTAAGTAAGTCGACCCGTCGTGTGGTATCCGGCTGAGTAGAAATAGACGACCCTCATTTCTAAATGACGTGTCGTAAAAGGCGACTTAGGTAAGTGGACCCGCCGTGTGGTATCCAGCTGAGTAGAATAGACCACCATCATGTCTTATCGAAGTGTCGTAAAATACGACTAAGGTAAGTTGTCACTGTCGAGTTTTATAGGCATTGCGCTTAATTGCAAATTGCCACTATTTTTTTTTTTAAATCGGTCATTTTAAAACTACCTATGCGTGCGAAGAGAGCTTGTAAAAGCCAACTTGAATAAAGAATAAATTAGATTTGAATTTAAATCCGTGTAGAAACAGTTGAAAGATAGAAGAAAAAGGGACTTTTATCTTATCCTCGATGTCCACGAGGATCGAAGTCGAGTGCGGAAGCTAGTAATATTATTATATTACTAGCTATTAATTTATTTAGTCTATTTAGTTAGTTATTTTAGTTACTTTAGTCTATTTATTAATCTATTTAGGACTATAATCATCCTTCTACTCTTAACCCACTCTAAGTGGGGTCATCACATTATGTTATAAACATGTTGTCACTTGATTTGGCTACGTATTTTGCGACCGTCTGCCTGCCTGACGTCAACAAACGTCAGTAAGAAAGAGTCTATCCTACTCAGCCAGATACCACACGGCGGCTCAATTTACCTTAGTCGCCTTTTACGACACCACGATAAGAAATTACGGTGGTCTATTCTACTCCGCTGGATTCCAAACAGCGGGCCGACTTACCTTACTCGCCTTTTACGATAAATCTATTTAGTGATTTATCTATTTAATGATCTTATTAATATTAGTGTCGAATTAATCGGTGCGGTTTGCGGGAGATTTGATTGATCACTCCAATGACAAGCGCAGACACCACAAGTTATTGGCTTTTATAATTATAAAGAGAAATTACTGGCTTAATTCTCTCTCAGCGGTTTTAAAGCCTGTTCATTACTTGCCCTTAATTTTCGTATTACAGCGAGCTATTACTTTAAATTTTATTTTCATTGGTATTCAAGTATTTTAGTTGAAGATTTTTTGAAGTTTATTTATAAAACTGTCATAAGAACTTTCCATTACAGCAATTTAAAAATACTGTTAAAGAGAAGCTGATAAAGAAAGCCTACTAAACTTTTGAGTATTATATTAGATGATAAGAACGTGTGGGTATAGCTCTCTTTGAACCTGTACAAGGCAGAAATGACTATGTAATAATATGTATTAATAACTATATTTTTAAAAGAGCAACCGCTGAGTTTCTTGCTGGCTCTTCTCGGAACAGTTTTCCGAACCAGAAGTAGAGTTGAGGATTCAAAAAGATTTGTTTACAAGTTTATTTGAATAAAGAATATTTTAAAGTTTGTATTTGTCCTATTGTATGGATTCGAATGTCAGGCAATGAAAAAGAAGGATGAATGAAAAGTACATGTAAATGAGATGAGAATGTTAAGGTGGATGTGTGGTGTTACAAGATTGGATAAAATTCGTAACGAGTATATAAGGGGAAGTCTGAAAGTTGCGCCCATTATATAAAAGACAAGAAGTGCAAGAATAAGATGGTATGGACATGTAATGAGGAGGGATGAAAATCACGAGTGTTAAATTGAATGTATTATAGATGGATATGTGACTAGGGAAACCGAAAAAGTGATGAATGGATTGTATAAAGTATGACATGCATATTAAAGGAGTAGTGCCAGAGTTAACGAATGATTGGAGTGATT
Source organism: Morpho helenor (assembly GCA_029227775.1). Taxonomy (NCBI): domain Eukaryota; kingdom Metazoa; phylum Arthropoda; class Insecta; order Lepidoptera; family Nymphalidae; genus Morpho; species Morpho helenor. The sequence goes on from JARGCU010000006.1 coordinate 12,641,956, forward strand.
GGAGAAGAAACTTTTGCCGACACCATTTAGGTTGAGAAAAAGTCAAGAGAATGATTATGGTATTCAAATCAAAGCTAGTATTTGGTAATATAGTATATAACAAATTTGCATCTAACTACACTCTCTCTTACTTATTAAATCTGGATCTTAAATTAAAAAAAAAAATTATTAATTAGATAAATACACTGATTTAAACGATATCAGCAACTCTCAATCAACATAATTAACATAACGGCGTGTTACTATCCCACTGGGCATATACCTCCTATCTACAATTCTGGAGAGAAGGTTTGGAGCTAAGACCTACCACGCTGCTCCAATGCGGATTGGTAAGTTACACATATCCCCAGAATTCTCCAGCGATATTCAAGTTTCTTCACGATGTTTTATTTCACCGAAAAGCGTGTGATAGATTGCAAATAACAATTAGACACCTAAGTTTTAATAGAAAAACTCATTTGTGCCTGGGTTTGAACCCATGACCTTCTAGAGTTTCACAGTTTCACGGTCACAGCTTCCGATCTTAAAAATCTAAGTCAATTAAGCACTTGTTAAAAACATCATAAACATGAACGAATGGCTTAAAAAGCTCTCAGTGTTTTTTAAGCCCTGTTGATCACTTGCCGTTAACTTTCGGTTCGCGGAGTAATTACTGCAAATTTTATTTTCATTGCAATTTAAGTATTGACTATTAAGGAGAACCATTTTGTGTGAAAAAAGGTAAAGTGGAAATTTGTTCTGTTGATAATATGTAATGTTAAATAGTTTAATAATTTGCCGTGTGTAGAATAGAACACTCTCATTTCTTACCGACGTGTCATAAAAGGCGACTAAGGTAAGTTGACCCACCGTGTGGTATCTGGTTGCTTAAAATAGAACACCCTCTTTACCGAGTAGACGTAAAAAACGACTAAGGTAGATTAGCGCCAGGTAGGTCGTAAAATATGCAGCCAAATCATGTGACAACATGTTTATATCATGTAAGCCAATTAACTATAAGATTTTTGATAAGCCAATTAACTATAAGTTGCGCATATTATATAGATATATGTATGCTTAAATTGTTCTAAGCGATTTTTAATCCCCGTTGATTACTTGCCGTTTCAAACCGCATCGAGTAATCCTTCAAGTTTTTATTTTAAATGAAATTTAAATGCATTTATCCTTTGGAAAGTAGTAATGGAATTTATTCAACCCCCACCATTTATTATGAACCAATAATATATACACACACAACAATAACAGTATTAGTATATAAGGTTGATGCGTCGTTTTGCAATTTTTTCGTGGAGTCTATTTACTGATAATGCTTCGGTTGCGGGGCGAAACGATTGTTGAGTTTGTAATAGTAAACGTGTGTAGTGCTTGTGTGGCGTTGATGGAAGTTTGTGCATGTGTTTTTATGCATCCTGAATGTATCAGGTATGAAAACGAATAGTCCACTCTACATTTAGCATTATACTTTCTAGTAGCATTCGCCAGCGGTCCCGCACGCGTTGAAAGATTAAAACATAATATAGTATTTTGGTAATTATAAAAATGAATTTTGTAATTATAATTTTGTAATTATAATTTTTTAGATAAAATTATTTATTTTCGCATAATGGGGTGAACTTATAAACGATTTTGGTTTGATATATTAGAACCACCTACAGCGCAGTTTATCTTGACCGCACCAAGAGGCGTGGACTTGGATGCGAGGAAAATATCTAAAAATTCCCATAAATACTTGTTATTTATCTTCAAGATAAGCGTTTTGGGCGCAAATATACCATATATATTGCTGAACAAAACTTTTGTTAACTTTTACTGATCTAGTGCATTTTATCTCTGTATATATTTTTTAAAATAATTATCTCTATTAGTCTATTATATAATATGGTTTATGTAGCTTTTTCAAAATGTTTTCCATTACCTTAAGTCCTTAAAAGTACGGTAAACCAGTCGGTAAGAAAGATAGTGGTCTATTTTACTCAACCGGATACCACACTGCGGGTCAACTTACATTAGTCGCCTTTTACGACACCTCGGTAAGAAATGAGGTTGGTACTATTCTATTCAGCTGGATACCACACGGCTAATATCTATACTATTGTTGTCGCCATTGACTTCCGCTTTGTATTTTATAGCAACACAGTCATGAAACAAGAGTATCGCGCCCATTTTGATCAAAATGGTACCAACACTGTGACGTGTTGTGTTGTCATTCAAGAGAAGTGCATCTCGGAATGGGAATTGTGCTATTCCTATTATATCGTGTTATTGTATATAGTGTGCGCTAACACTATATTCCCGGATTTAATTCCAACTTCTCACCTAATTATTACATTTCAGTGCTCCAATCCACGAAGAGGATTTCACGAACGAAGTTGCTGATGCATACAGTGAGATTTTGGATCCAAACTTCTGCGACCAAGTTAACGACTGCCCGTTTTCAATCCTACATTTCGTGTTGACTTTGAATAAATTAAAATATTAGATCTACATATAACTGTTTACCAGTTTGTTCGATGTGTAAAGTTTGATATAAAAAAACACGAAAAGAATATGTTCAATATCGATATGGTTTTTTAATAAATTACCGTCCCTAGTTTTTCCCTTTTAGATAAGGATTATATCGCAGGCTTAGTACTAAAGTGACCGAATTCAGAATTATTATATTAGAACTAATATAATATTTCTGATATTGAATAATTCTATTATAACACTCTTAACAGTTTTGCATGCTACGTTTTATTCCATTTTTTTTTTGGCTTTTTGGCTTTGGCTTGATTTGATGCTTACTGATATGAAATAAATTTAGTACACTTTATTAAACATGAGCACCCTGTATTAAGTAAAGGAGGCTTGAGAAATTAGGTCCGGGTGGATTTTGAGAGAATTCCAAAGTTAATTTATCTGTCTTTGTAATAATATTGTAATACATTAAAAAACTCATATAAACGATTTTTTTTACTATTCACTCTTATAATGTTTTGATGGATATCGCTGCCTTGATAGAAAGGTTACTAACCTTTTGCCCTTATCCCAATCTAATTGAAGTCGGCACAATTTTTTAAACATGTTGTCACGTGAATTGGCAACGTATTTTACGAGCGGCTGCCTGTATGATGTCAAATTATCTTAGTTGCATTTTACGATACGAGTAAGAAAGAGGGTGATGTATTCTCCTCAATCGAATACCACACGGCGGAAAAGCTTTTAATAATAATCACAGATTATACTAAAACTAGCAATCGCTAGCGGCTCCGCTCGCGTGGAAAAATTAAAACCGTAATATAGTATATTGATAACCATAAAAATGGTTACAGTGGGTTAACCTTAAAAGCTAGATATATGCTGTCGCGGACTTTTATTTACAACTTTTAGAGGGAAACAATTTTGTAATACATGATTTTTGAATAACAATTATCGTTTACTCAGCGCACGCAAGGAAAGCTTTAAATTTTGCCGTTTTCGTCCCATTTTTAATTGTTGCTCCTCTCCTATTCATCTGATGATGTTATATATAGCTTTTAGCCTTCCTCAATAAATGGATTAACCTACATTGAAATAATTTTTCAATCGGTCTTGTAGTTCCTGAGATTAGCACGTTCACTCTTTAGTTTTATAATATATTAGTATATTATCATTACTTTGTTATTATGAATTTTTACAGTGAGCCCTGAAGTTAATAAAATCACTATTTTAAAATATTTCACAATTTTATATAAAAGCTGGTATTTTAAAATGGAAAGAATGTCTTAAGAATTAAGTCGGTTCCGACATAACACGTCGCAGTTTAAAAGATTTATTGGACTTGTCGACACTTACTTGCGACACCTTTTAAGCGTTATGTGTTCTTTAGTTCTAATATAATTCATGATATACTATTTTATTCTACTCTTTATTCTTAAAATAATTCTTTATACATTTATATTCTTTTTCATTTCCTTTCTTGTTACTTTTACATTAGAATTATAGATAAATATCTTCTTTCACATCAAAGGTGCAGATCCATGTTAATATATGTATTTTCTATTGGAAATAGTGAAAGAGTTAGATAAAGTCATTGCCTACTTTTATCTCGTTACAGAAGTGGGTACAGATAAAGTTGCGTATACTACACATCGTTAAAAGTTAGTTGCATACCCTTGCAGGTTTTTTTTACCTATAGAAGAGAAATAATTGGATCAGACATTGTTTTAGGTGTAAGGGGAAGGTCATCCAATTTAGTCTCTTCAAGTATTAACTTCACCTGCTCGTGGTGTACCCTGCAGATAAATAAATGAGGCTCTGCTGACTGAATAATGGCAGAATAACCATTTTTTAACGGATCAAAATAACAATTTACTAGCAGTAGGCACAGCAGTGTGTGACATGGCTAGCACTGCAATTACCAACTCGCATCCCAAGCGTGATGATTATTGGCATAAGCCTTTATGGATACATACAAAAAGTCACAGCACTTAATTCCAGGCAGCCTCCATATTCCCAGCTCTGACAGCGTTTCAGGTAACAGCCGGGCAGGGGTGTCAAGAATCTCCAGAAGAGGTTTGCTGTGAACGCCGATGACTTGACCTGGCAACATACGCACGCAATTTGAGGGAAGACGAAAAGATAATCAAGCTGATATCATTCAGGAAGCTATGCGAGATCTTTTCATCCAAATTACCTCAGAGCTTAAAGACCAAAGTCTTCGAACAGTGCATGGCATACGCATTTGAAATATGGACTAACTATAGACCATACAAAACCACAATAATAAAGCTCATAGGCATTCAGCGGGCGATGGATGGAGCTGGAGCAAGCTATGCTTGGAATATCTCAAAGAACCAAAGTCAACAGCATAGTTCAGCGTATCGCGATGCTGAAGTGGTGACGCGCGAGGCACATAGTGCGAAAAACCGATGGGCTTTGGATGATACCCCAAAGCCCAACGGTTCCCGGCGGTTTTAGAAAGGATACTTAGTGCCGGAAAACGGCTCTAATACTCCATGTAGACATATTTCTTTTTCTATAAACCCATGTCAATGACACATTATTTTCCTGGTTTTATAACAGTATGCTATCTCCATACATCTGTATATATAAGATTTCTGTATGGAAAAGTAAAATAGGATCACATTTCTGCCTCCAACCGACCCACGCTCATACATTATTCAAGTATACGCTTTACGTCGGCGGCATGATACAAATTAGATTCCACTCTGATAATATGAAGTGGTCTTATTAGAGTTCGTTTTACGTAGGACTCGTGTTAACTCGGATTCGGGACAATAAAATTCCAGAATAATTGACATGCTCTGTTTTCGCGTTTAAAACATGTGTTGAAAATAATATAGAACTTGATTGGTACAGACTTAATAGCCTTCTACACGGTGAGGATAAACCGCCCAACCAAAGGGGCCTTGGTTGAGAGGGATGTGGAAAGCAGTTGGCAAAAATCAAATATCAGTCGGGTTGGGACACTTCTACAATGTCCATTTTTACGCCAACCCGACAAAGGTCACCTTGGTCAGACAGTTTATCCCCATCGTGTAGAAGACCTGTTATCCAACCCAGCAGTTAGAATCACTCAATCACACAATCGAGTTTGATAATATTAGGTCGTGTAAGCAGTAGCTCTTGATAATTTATCGGATATCTCTTTAACCTTTATTGTGAATGTTTCATCTCGGAATAGAAGACATTCTTTGAGATGAGATGCCACTATTCCCGCTTCTCTTTGCCGAATTAGATTATTCTTCTCGCCGTATATCTTATGTTTACGTAATATGTTTGCTATCATCATCATCTTTCTGCCCTTATCCCACTCTAAGTGGAGTCTGCACAACATGTTATAAACATGCTGTCACATGCCGCCTGCCTGACGTCAACTTACCTTAAACGTATTTTATACCTCGGTAAGAAATGAGGTTGGTCTTTTCTACTCAGCCGGATACCACACGGCGGGTTGACTTACCTTAGTCGCCTTTTACGACACCTCGGTAAGAAATGAGGGTGGTACTATTCTATTCAGCCGGACACCACACGGTGTAATATATTTGCTATATGTCATTTTTATAATGCTACCAAAGGCGTCCACCATCCATACCATACCGTTACCACCTTATAATTCTTATTCTATCTAATGTTCCTCTTATAGTTCTAAATAAGAAGGGAGGTTTTAGATACCATAATAAGGTTTACGTAATTTTAACGATTCTTATCGGATACTAAAAAAGTTGCTTAGTTGAAGACCCATGCTGTCGAGAATCGTGAAAATTACGAAGAGTTACAGAGAATAAAGAAATAAGACAGAGAAAGAAATGCATAAAAGAGTATAAGAATGAACGAAGATAATTAAAAGCAAATTTAATTATTAAAGTGATCCAATTCAAAATAAGGGTAATTGAGTTAGATAGTGAGAGAAGAAAACTAGTGTTTAATTGCTTTTCCAAGGGTCAAAGTTTTTTAGGGTCACTAACACTCACGAGTTTTGTCGACGCTACGCTTTATTGCAATTTGCTACAAAACAACTTTTTTGAAGGAGGTGAACTCATTATTAAAGTGATTTAATACTAATCGTGCGATCATCATCCTCCTGCCCTTATCCCACCCTAAGTGGGGTCGGCACAACATGTTATAAACATGCTGTAACACGATTTGGCTGCGTTTTTACGACCGGCCGCCTGCCTGACGTCAACTTACCTAAGTCGTATTTTACGACACCTCGGTAAGAAAGAGGGTGGTCTATTTTACTCAACCGGATACCACACGGTGGGTCAAATTACCTTAGTCGCCTTTTACGACACCTCGGTAAGAAATGAGGTTGGTCAATTCTACTCAGCCGGATACCACACGGCGGGTCGACTTACCTTAGTCGCCTTTTACGACACCTCGGTAAGAAAAGAGGGTGGTACTATTCTATTCAGCCGGATACCACACGGCGGTAATACTAATCGTGCGATATATTATCTAATTACAATAAACAAACTCTTTCTTTTCTTCCTATCAAGTAAATCCAGGTCAATGAGAATTCAAAAGTCAATTCAGATATGTATGTTCACAGATAATATGTATGTTCCCTTGGGAACAGACTACCTGATTCAATAGATCCAATATTGACACGAAATGCGGCCGCACTTTGAGCACAAATTGGATATATCAACCGAATAAAATCACATCAAAGGGAATATCTTTTGATATCTTTCCATCCGTCTAAAAAGGCTTTTACAAAAAATCGATGGTACGGTTAAGAAAATTTAATTTATATTGTATTGGTAGCTTTAGTTTTTGTTGGGTTCGACACTGCGAACTGTAGTGTTTAAAAACTAATCATCATCTTCCTGCCCTTATCCCACTCTAAGTGGGGTCGGCACAACATATTATAAACATGCTGTCACATGATTTGGCTGCGTTTTTACGACCGGCCGCCTGCCTGACGCCAACTTACCTCTGTCATGTTTTACGACACCTCGGTAAGAAAGAGGGTGGTCTATTCTACTTAACCGGATACCACACGGTGAGTCAACTTACCTTAGTCGCCTTTTACGACACCTCGGTAAGAAATGAGGGTGGTCTATTCTACTCAGCCGGATACCACACGGCGGGTCGACTTACCTTAGTCGCCTTTTACGACACCTCGGTAAGAAAAGAGGGGGGTTTAATTTATGTTGTATTGGTAGCTTTAGTTTTTGTTGGGTTCGACACTGCGAACTGTAGTGTTTATAAACTAATGTTGTATGAATATAGCACATGCTCAAACACGCACTAACAGGTAAAAACATGTCACTTCACGACCACTCTCACCAAGGGCTTTCGTGTTACTGTCGTGGTGCATCCCGGGACCGTGTATGTACCTTTGTACTAGTGTGAGTTAGTGTTACTATGTTCATGTATGTATTACATATATGTGTTTTGTATATAAATGTATAGAGTACGTTACACACGTCCCAACCCGCGTACACTACACAAATCATTTATCAATACTATTATAAATAGTCTGCCTGTATGTCACGCTTTCATAGCTAAACCGCTGAACCAATATCGATGAAATTTGGCACAATTATTCCATATACACCGGGGTAACATATAGGCTATATAAATCCTGTTGATTCAACAGGAATAATATATTAAGCTATTATCAACCTATCAAAGTTTTTCAATATCATATGTCAAAGTCAAGTCAAATCTGTAATTTAAAGAAAGTTTTATATCGCGTAGTTTGGCTAACATCAAAAGAGTTATTTTAAGAAAGTTGTTTTATATTCCGGTTTTTGTTAATTGGATAAATTTAGCTGAGCTATTTTAATATATGTACATATATTGCAAGTAAGTCATACGGGTTATTTACTAAAATAATAAAACTATGTCTCGAGAAAACGATTTTGTGATAGAGATATTTGCAGGGTTGGATAAAAGCTACTGTTTAATCCTAGACTACCGTCCACGTTGACGAAGTTGCTGGTAAAAGCCTAGTATTACATATAAAACAAAACAGTTTTTTTTTATGACCAAGAGACTATATATGAATAAGGTATGAACACGGTTTCTTGTTCGTGATGGTTTTTATAATTCAATTCAATTTTAAATTTTCTTTATACAAATAAACTTTTAAACAAGTACTTTTAAGTCGTCAATTCTACTGCTGGTTCGGAAAGCTGTTCCTACCGAGAAGAGCCAGCAAGAAACTCGAAGGTGCTCTTTTCAATATATAATTCTTATAAGTTTTTTACGAATATACAGGATTTAAAAATAACATACATATCGTTTTTATAAAACTCAATATTTATATGCCGTAAGTCTGTCATTTATATATCCTCCTGCCCTTATCCCACTCTCACTTGGGTCGGCACAACATGCCATAAACGTGCTATAACATGATTTGCGTTTTTGCGATCGGCCGCCTGCCTGACGTCAACTTACCTTAGTCGTACTTTACGACACCTCGGTAAGAAAGAGTGTGGTCTATTCTACTAAACCGGATACCACACGATGGGTCAACTTACCTTAGTCGCCTTTTACGACACCTCGGTAAGAAATGAGGGTGATCTATTCTACTCAGCCGGATACCACACGGCGGGTCGACTTACCTTAGTCGCCTTTTACGACACCTCGGTAAGAAATGAGGGTGGTACTATTCTACTTAGACGGATACCACACGGCTAGCCATAAGTCTGTCATATATATTTTACATATACCTCGATGCCCTATTAACATAGTCCTGTACAAATCATTTAGCACTATTTTCTATTTCATTGACAGGTTAAATGTGAAAATCATTTTTACCGTAACGACCTGACATACATTTATCAAACTCAATTGCATCTTTGTACCAGTAACATCGGACTCACGGTTCAATTTTAACATGTGTCTTATTTATTAAATAAAATGAGTATAAACATGTTGTTTAAAGGGTGTTTCATAGTATTATTGAGCTTAATTAATATAGGATTATTAGATGCTGAAAAAAATGAAAATACTTTGAAGACACTATCCCGGAAGAAGCGGTATGTCGCATTTCCAGAAGGTTCCAGTTTTTCTGTGAGTTGATTTAATTAATATTTGTTTTTAATTTTTTTATGGTAATTATAATATCTTGTAAAACCTTTCATATTTGAAATGTTAAATTACGGCATATAATAAATATATATTATATTCAACACATAACAAACAACACATGTTGAAATAAAGAAATTTTTTAAAAATTATTTTTGTATCCTTTTTGATTTCGTCGCAACTCAAATTCTTTAACATCTAATTTAATTTGAAAAAAATTTCATCAAAAAACAAAACTTCGAAGAAGATGAAAATAGTAACTGAATATTTACATGATATAGCATTTCTATACAAATATTTAGGTTAGAAAAGTGAGAGAAAGTGTGATAACAAAGAAAAATAAATACCTTAGCTTATATACTAGAACTAAAATACGTTACGTAACGGCAGGAGCGAAATGCAGGAAATATGTTTTCACGTACATTATATTTCCTATGTGCCTATTTTGTATAACATCTTTATTTATCCATAGCTCACGCTATTTAAACTTATACAATATCTGAGCTATAGTTTTGTGATGAAATAAAAGCAAAGGCACTTGGACAATTTAAACTATTTATTTTAAAGAGAGCAATTTATAATACGTAATGACAGTACACAAGTTTATCAGTGAAGGGTAGAGCGCCGATAAATAATATTACAAATTAAATATACATGTGATATTGCTATAAATTAAGCGTCCATACTTTCAACATTTAGCTTGTGAATTTATTTGTATTTGTACCCCACAATGAACCTCATATTTTTCAGTGTGCAGGATGTATGACAGTCGGTCTAATAGGTCAGCCGGCTCCGTCTACGTCACCGGGTACATTTACATTCGGCATGAACTGGGGCATCGCATACGAATTGCCAAACAACACGGAAACTGCCCTCTTTTACCGTCGCAAGAAACATCATAAACACGTTGCACAGCGTAGGAGCAGACGAGATCTTTATCAAAAGTTGGAGATTATTCTCGAAAAGTAAGTTGACTTGAGTACCCAATAACATGGGTATGAGTAAATAGCAGTTAGTATTTTTATTGTCTTAACCAAAACGTTCATCCCAATCCTCATTTCATTTTTTTATATTAAAAAAACCGCTGTCCAATGTGGACGATTATGTAGGACTTGCACCAACTATAAACGTGCTTCACCAAGTTGCTAGTGGTAGACCGAATTTAATAACGTTTGGCATATTTCCACGGACACTAAAAGCAGTCACAAAGACAAATTTTTCATGAAATACGAATAGAATGTCTCTCCAAAACAGCATATAAAGCTTGCTTATGATTAATAATGTTCTATGGGTGTTTGACATTGATAAATACTTTAAAAGTCAGGTGGTTTATACTCCAAAGACTTAAAAAACTGATTAACACAGACGTCCACTTGCTATATGGAGGCTGAACGTCGAACTCCTATATACCTCCTCAAGGCGTCGTTAAGCAGTTCTGCGATGTACTTCAAGATATCCAAGATGAGATTTATCTCATTAAAACGTTTAAAATAAGACTGCGTCTGCTTCTTTATTTTCAGTATGGGCTATAATGGAAGACAGTGTATATTGAAGACTCTTTGTGAAACCACACAACGTCTCGTGCCCCACGGAACTAATATGGTCGAAGAAATATTTAGAACGATGTTTACGTAAGTAAATAGTAATGTAGTATTTTTGGGGTGTAAAGATAATATCCCTTGTCCCAAACTCACCTGACAAAGTTAAGCAAAGTAACTAAATATAAAGCATATAATGATATATGTGAAATTGAAATACATGAAGGTAGACGGCGAGTATTGATAAACTTGAATCTGAAAATATGTAAAAACTATTATAATTTAAGATTGTCTTCGCTACAGAAACACCAAATTATTGGATTAATCCATTTAGTTAAAATTTTATATTACTAGTATCGGTCAGTGGCCACATAACACACATACAAAAACGACTTTGTCTTATTGATCTTAATGAAGCCTTAGCCAACCCTTATTCTTGCGAGGAGCATTTGCAGAATGTATGATCGAAGAAGGGAAATATATAGTAGAATATAGAAATATATAGAAGGGAGATATGACTTCTCAATTCCTTATCGCATTGGCTCTGATCTTCTAGAAACCAGCCTCATCAGGCCAAGATGTGTCAAATTACCCACCAACCGTGGTATTTGTACTAGCCAACTCGAATGCAAATTATAGATTAGTGTGTGGATACTTATACAAAAGGAAGAAAATAAAGTTATCAATGCATTCATTTATAGTTACGCTTTATAAAATCATTTGTTTTTCGTGCCTCTTCACTACTGAAGATTAATTCCAGTCTTCTCTTGTATGTTTCGCAACCACGTTCCCACGTCCAGCGTTTCATTCCCTTCAATATTGCCCTTTACTATAAGTTAAGGCAATCTGTATCTGTCGTACTTTAGTTAAACTAATAGTATAAATAAAGAGCTTCATTTTTTATTCCAGTTTACCGATGTCAAAGGTCTTACCATCAGAACCAATGGAACACTCTATATACGACGCAGCACATCGCCTAGGAGTCCTCCTGGAGTCATGTGATAATTTTGAATGCCCGCTATCTTTAGTTGATTTAGCAAAAGGCTATTATAACGCACCCGCTCCAACACTGGATATAGCCAGAAGTCCTTGGGCGCTTTTTAACAGCAGATTCGGATAGGATTTTTTTTTTAAATAAATATCAATACTCGCTACTTCGTTCGTGTTGACTTTAGTTTTAAACTACCTTCAATTATAAACTACATTGTTTCATTTCTGTTCCTGATTATATTCTATATTTAAGTAAAAGTCCAGCTTCAATTTTACTAAATTCCATTTATTTTTACTCAAGTCGATTAGCCGTGAAGGCGTTAAAGTCAGTATACACATAAATAGACAGGAAGAAAGAAGACCTTTGCATTTTTAATATTAATATAGATGTAATAAGTTACTTAGCTCATGGAATTTTCATGCTATTTGTACTGATTAGATTCAGCGGCTGTTATGTCTGCTTTTCTTTTAGAAATTCTTAAAGTATCAGAACAATTTTTATCACGATGTATTCTTTCTTTAGAAATCGCGTAATAAATTGTTACTACTCTATTAAGTACATTAGATTGATAATATTGTATCAGATTGAAAATAAGAATAGTTTTTGCAGGATTAATAATACAACTTTTCTAATAATCTTAAGATACACTTCTTGTAGGTTGCTTTGAGTGTTCTTATATTTGTTTGGGTAAGTTAAATTTATATTTGCTTTCATTATTCATATAATTTCTTTCTTAAGTATCATCACTTCTGATATATACCCAATAACATTTTTTTTGGCTAGCATGGTTTCAAAGTAATATAATTTTTAAAAATTACTAGAACAGGGGAGTCAGCTTAAAATGTGTCAATCGAAAAAAAGAGGAAAGCAAATGAGCTTACCAATCTCTCTGCGCCTGAGTTACAAGTCAACATTGTTCTATTTAAATTAAAATGATGAAAAGAAATTATTTTCAAATCAAATCAAAATATCTTTATTCAAATAAGCTCTTACAAGCACTTTTGAATCGTCAAGGATCAATATGATTAATGAAGCTACAATTGGTTCGGAATGTTGCTCTTACTGATAAGAACCAGAAAGAAACTCGGCGGTCAATCTTTTAAACATTTTCAATTTGTATATTTATTTGAACACAATTGGCAAAATAACAAAAAAAGAAACAAAATTACATTTTTACCTATTTATGGCGCACTCTCTATTTCTCTGTGCATGTGTGATTAGAGGAAGATAAGTTTATGTTTCTTATCTTCCTTTTTTTTATTTATTGGACTAACAGATCTGCCTACGGTTCTAGTATAATAACTCTATGTATATCCTACTCTAGTATAACACTTTAGTCTTTATAATAATGTACTTATTGAGTGTGGTCCATATTGTTTTCATAATTTCTGTATTATTTTCTTCTAGTGTTCTAATTTTGACTACAGCTAAAGACCTATAAATTTTCTTTGTTATGTTAATTTATTAACTACCTATCATTTTTCGTAAGCTTTGCTATTATGACTTGACTTTTTAAGGAATATCAATATCTTTTAACGAATAAAATAATTTATATAAAGAAACCGATGTATTCATGTCTTATTATATCGGGTTAGCCCGATTAATTTCAAACCCATCAGATACCCTTATTCATGTTCCCACCACGATGACGGTTTATAAAGAGCTCATAAATAAGGGAATAGGCTAGTAACTAGTTTGGCAGACCCGATAGAATAAGAAGTGAGTATAGCCGGTTTCTATACATAAAACTTTGAATAATATTCACGATAGTCTGAATAAAATAAAGTACATTTAATAAAATGAAACCCGTTTATTATTATTAACGCATAACATTTAATATTTATAGTTCATATTTATAATACATTTCAATATTAGCAGTAAGAAGTTCATGAGTGTATCCATAATAGTACGTGGTAGTGCTTGATTTTAATTATTAATTAATTATTAACATTACAAAATGGGACTTAAAATTACGACTTAATAATACATTTATTATGTATAATTATTTCGCATTCCTTACACGATACCTTTCCTTAATATTAACATTCACTATAATTACACTTTCATAGAATTATTGAGCTATTATTAATAATAATTACTTATATTAAGTTTTGAGTATATAGCAAAGATCACCTTATGATTAAATTAACTAAATTTACTGACTATTCACGGTTTATATGACACGTATTAGAAATTATTTTGGATTGTACAATATTATATCACTAAATATACGAGTAAGGGTTGAGACCGCCTTATATTACTGACTTATAGAACAAATTACACTTTAATTTAACCCGAATAATACCAAAAATGCCAAATTTTAAATCTATTTATTATTTCAATCAATTTCGTTAGAATAAATCAGTCAACGGCTGATTATAATATCGATAAATGAAATAAGACAACCCAATATTAAATATAAATAAAATAATTTGTCATATACTTTTAGTTTGAAGGGGTACACCTACAAAAGTTTCGATTATGCTACAAAAATGAATATTAACTAAACATGGTAAAACAACTGATATTGGTACTTCTATAGTAATAAGTTTTTGTAGGAATCAATTTCAAAATAACTTCCTTGTTATTATTTAAGAGATTTAGAGTTGACAAAATTGAGGACTGAGGTATACAGAAAATTTCAAGCATAAATAAGTTAAGCCTCGTTAATCTCGTTGTATAAAAAATGTTATTAAAATGCGTTTTTATAGCTTTCGTACAAAATTCACACTATAATTTTATATCTATATATATAGATCTATAATATATAGATCGAGCTGGCGTTAAGTAATTGTCTATAGATATATTCCATTAAAAAACAGAGATATTTTCAGGATGAAGTATGCATGTTCAGAGAGGATTTGTTTTAGATTTAGTCTTATTGAATTGATTTATTAAAAAAAAAACGTTATGTTCAGGGACTTACTAAATAAATATTCATCCATTTATCGATTGCACCACTAATATATGTATTTATATAAACTATGATATTGATTTCAGAAGATTTCATCTTTATTTAAGACTAAATAAAAAGCATGTATTATGGTGATTGCAAATTTAAAACACAATGATACATGGCGGTGTCTTCTCAACTCTAAATGTAGGTACTAAAAATTACATTTTCATGACTATATCGGACCAAAATATAAATATTATTCTCCTTACATAGCGCAGTTGATAGAATATCTTGATCCTACCGCCTGCGCCATGTTAGGAGAAACTTCAGTACGATTTATATTGTTATTTTTCTATATTTCGTCATTTCAAATGTTATTTTTAAAGTACCTACACTTACGTATAGATAGGATATAACATTGTACTTAATAAGTATACTAATACAAAATTATGAAAAGAAAGTATTTTTATAAATTTCTTTTCTTTGACTAGACATTGATACTTCGCTCGCGTAATGTATGAGATGTTTATATAATAAAGAAACTATATCATATATATTTGCGACTGACCGCTATTTTACCCGATGGCAAGTAATGTATATGAGCAGTTATTTTATGGCATAAGGTATAAAACAAGTCCCTTCAGAATGATATTATTGATAGTGTATCCGCGAGCGAAGTTTCGCAACCAAACTAGACATGAGTTTTTTTTATTGAATATAATGTAAACATGTAACTCATTAGAAAATAAACGTGGAACATTTGCTCTATTTTTTACACTATCCCTTTTGCACATTTTTCCACTAAGACTTTCTTTAACTTTTTCAGATACTTATTTATGAAAATTCTTTATAAAATACAACTTATGTAATTTTTGGAATTTTATTATGTATACTATTGATGATGATACTGTATGCAAAAGCTACATTAAATAAGTATTTTTATGATATTATTAGTGTTAAAAGAACTGGAACGATATAAAATATATTATGTGTACCAAAATTGCACAATTTGTAATGTTATCTAAATATTAAAGTAAGCATATAATATTTGTAAATAAATTTAATTTTGTAGAAATTTGAATTTGTCGAGTTAATATCAGTCATTGATTTAATAAAAATATTTAAATAAAATCATGATTGAAATGCTCAAATATACAAACAGAATAGTCACATGTTAAAAAGTCCCTTAAAATTTTTTTTTTGTTGATAATCTATAACGATTTGGAATTGCGGTAAACACAATTATATTTTTTCCTAAGATTTATCTAAATTCAAAAGTCCACTCTTTATTCGAAATCGTAGCTGAAAAAGTTAAAGAAAATCAAACTGTTGAAAAATATCATGGAATTTATGTTGTCCCTATCTAGACTTCAGTTTACAACAAAAATCATCTACAGCTTACATAATTATAGTCTTTCTGTAAATCAGCCACAGTACAGACGCGACCATTAATAACTTATAAGTATAGATTAAAGTACCTTACATTAAAATAATATTTAGGAATTTCCCGTGTAGAATCTACCTATTAACAATTATGTTATATTTATGTGGTGTTCGTTTTAGCTCATGCCATTTTCACTGGTCGCAATATTTGTGTGAAAATCGCAAATTTTTGACAAAATTTTAATTTTCTAAATAGACAGCTCGAACTCAGAGTTTTAAGCTCTTCTTTTAACTTATTTTGGATAAGATTAAAAAATGAACAGCATAACTGTAATGGTAGACTTTAATTTGCGCCATTTATTTTGAAACGATCTACCTTGGCAGCATTTCCGGATCGGTACGACATAAGCACCTTCCAAAAACGTATTTTCAAAAAAGGGCGGCAACGCACTCGTTTTGCTCGGTTGCCATCCTATTCCATAAAAAAATACCTGTTATTATATAAACATATTGGGCAAATCGAGTTACTTTCACGACAAGTTCAATGTTTCAGCAGAGTTGCATCTACCGTGGTAAAAAACTGACGAGCGCCGCGACGTCTTTCAACGAAGGAAATGGAAAGTGGTTTATTTTATCGCGATGTGACCCGTATATTTATATAATAATTAGCATCATTGCAAACTTATATCTCCATTCATGATTTTTGTAGACGCGAAAGGTTTATAAAATTCTACGTTCTTACTTTCCTTGATTTATTTAAAATATAAATTTCTAATTTTCACACAAATCTGCCGTTACTCGTGACTAGAAATGTTAAATAAAAAATTCATAACCAACTAAAAATTCATTACATCTAATAGTAGAGGACATTAATTATATTAATATTAACAATTCAATACAATTACGAAAGTACATTGAACCTTATTCTAAACAATCCGCCATCGCGGTCGAGATAAATGAAAATCTAGAGGATTCACTAACGATTTATTATATAAAGTTTATTTATTACACAAATAAGTGTCAATAATAAAATCACACAATATATTTCTGAACGTGGTTTTATGTAAAGCTTTTTGACGACAACCCTAAAATAACACTATGATAAAGCTAAGAATCCAGTGACAAGTCGCAATCGATTTTGATGTTTGTACGAGAAATTTACAAGTTCGATTCCAAAATAACTAATACCAGAATACAGATTTCAAAATTAAAATAATTGATTGGGGTTATTATTAAATCACATCCTTTTTATGTCATTTAAGGAAACTTTTACAAAACATTTTCACACAATTTTGGGCCCAAAATGTAAAAAGACGAAAATAGACCAATTAATAGCGTTTTTTTAAATTAACTATTACTCAAAATTTGGCTTATTTTGGCAATTTAATAGCGCAGTAATGAAAGATTTAGTTAAAGCAAGGCTATGAACTTCTTTATGTTAAAAAGCTGATTTTGAAGTTATTAAGAAATTTTCAGAATAGATAAAGTCTCATAGACACAATAGTGATGAAATAAACAATAGATTTCTGAACAAAAGTCAACTGTAACTTTATTTTTTTTATAATTTAAAGTATTTAAAAATAAATATTTAAACGTTTAAAGATTATTTTAGATTATTGTTTATTATTTATCGAAATAGTAATCTCTATTTTATTTTTATTTTATTTGTGCCAAATATATTTTTATAATTTTTTCAATCTCCACATTGCAAAATTGCTATTTTTTTTGTATTTTGAAACACGAAATAACGCTTTTTTCAAGCTATACCTCAACCTTTTACAATTGGGCTCAAAAGTCCCCGTTTCCTTTGACCTAAGAAGAATGATTATACCGTATTTCTATTGAAGTTTATTAGCTTCAGTTACTTCAGTTGTATTTAGTTAGTGAGATAAGAACAAGATAATCAACAGATGATATTCCTTTATAGGTAAACTATCTTGAAAATATATTGTTACTTATTTGGAAATTGTCGCCGCAATATATCAACGATATTGCATTGTTACATTTTGTTACAATTATAATGATAGAATAATAGCCTACATTCAGAAGAATCTTGTGTGACGACATTAATAAAATATAAACCATACAACTCTACATACATTCAATAATGACAATATTGTTAGTGTAGTACTCGTGCCAATAAAAAGCAATTTCAGAAATTCCACTAATTTATCGTATTGCTCGTAAAACAGAAAATGCCGACGACGCCGGCCCGTTTATTGGCACGGGATATACACATTAATTATCCTATGCAACCGACAATAATGTATGTTATATATGTATATATACGCTTTTAACGTAAACATAAAAAACACAAATAAACTTTAAACGTCTACAGATTAATAAAAATCCATTAGTCAATGCTTAATATTGTTGCTAGTCTGTGGCTATAAGCACGACAATACTACATAAGTTCTTTACTGCTCTATGGTATAGTGACAGCATTGCTCTATGGTATAGTGATATGGTATAGTGACAGCATTGTCGAACTTTGCTCGTTATTCTTTTTTAAGTTTAAAAAACAAAATATTTTTTTATTTTGTAAAAAAAATTTGCAATTTAAAAAAAGGCAGGTGCTATCTGACCTCAAAGTGGGGTATTCTAATTTTATGAATCGCTCGATTACCCAACTGAGCTATTGCAACTTTAGACATGACAGCAAAATTAATTTTTGTATTCTATTTTAGCAGTTTTTAATGCCTGAAATAGACGAAAAACCCTGAATTAATCGCTGTATATACGCCAAAGATAAAATGCTTAGAACAAATAGAATAATCCAAATTGACTTTTGCAAATAAATAAAACAAAGAAATAAATTAAGCTTAGCAACAGATATTTATTTTGTAATTACAAATATTGCGGTAATATTACATGTAGGTATTATCCAAAAGTGAAGTAAGCGTGTGTACAGGTCATAAGTAAAGGAGTTATGTGTCTTGCCTTCTCGTATTTTATTACCTCGTAAACCGGTACCCAAGGGAAACTGTGGTCTCTATTGCGTTCGCAAATAACATCTGTTTAACAAGCAAAATATCTTTTACAATTCCAACAGAAATGTGATAGCCCAGAGGTACAAATCGACGATCATGAGTTCAAACCCCGGGCCATCAATAAGTTTTTCTATTAAAATACTTATGTATTATATCGCCCGCGGAATTATTATTTTTTTACACTTTATTACATTTTTATAACCCTATTTATTTTTTAAAATGTAATATTGCCTTTCTTGCACAGTAAAGATGCAGCTTTCCAATGGTAAAAGAATTTCTGAAATCGGTCCAGTAGTTTCTGTGTGAAAACATTACAAACATACATATAAATTTTGCCTCTTTATAATATTAGTATAGACAATTTATCACACGCTTTTCGGTGAAGGAAACCTGCATATCTTTAGAGAATTTTAGGGATATATGGACCTTCCAGTCTGCATTGAAGCAGCGTTGTAGGTCTTAGCTCCAATCCTTCTCTCCATAAACAGAGAGAGGAGGCCTATGCCCAGCAATGGGATAGTAACAGACCGTTACTTTCTTTTTTTTACAATGCAATCACACACTACCTTTACTATAATAAAATTGAAGATTATTTGTATTTTAATTATTAGTGATATTAACATATTTTAACTGCAGTGAACTTTAGCATGTAATGAGCAACATGAAGATTCAGGAGAACTGGAAACAGTCTACGTGAGCAAGGATTTTCTGAATTTATATTTCAATCAATTCGTTTAAATAAAAAATGTTTACTAAAACTTAACTAAAACTTTAAAAAAATGTACTATAGAATTCTGCAAAGTAACACCTACTTATAAATTATTAAAAAAAAAGTAAATTAATGTTCCATTAAAATAAATTTTAAGATATTTTTAAAGAAACTAAGTATTACCTATATATTACATATTGTCGGTTATTACATAGGATAGACCTACAATTAGACGCACAAACAGATCATACGGAAATACACATTAACATTAGAAATCGCTAAGAAAATATAAGGCACAAAGAAAGTCTTCAATAAATTAATGGTATTTTAAACTATTGATTAAATTATTTAAAACGTAATGATACTAGAAATTTTTACAGCACATAGACATATATGTTACAGCATAGGCCAAATCATGTTACGGCATGTTACAATGTTACGACATGTTACAATCTTACGTTACAATGTTATGACATTTAAGAATGTTTCCGTAACTGTAACGTAAAATTCAATTATGTGAACTTTTAAACACTAAAAACAAAACTCCTTAACCCTTAGTTTAAAAATAAATCGTGAAAACAATATTAGCTTACGCAACATATTCTATTGTTAAATAATTTCTAGTTCTTATGATATACACTTCTATATTTCTCTACTATAGTTCGTATTTGTAAAAATCATACCAAATGATTTATGGCTAAAGGTTAAAGCTTTTTGCGTCGTCGATCAATCAAAATTTTTTATTTTGGCTAATAAATTAGACTTTCGATATTAGAAAATACATAACAAAAAGACATCAATTGAAAAATACAAAGTAATTTAAATAGTTTTTAATGTTCGAACCTTTAAAAGATCTGTCTATTTGATTAAACTTTAAAAATTAAATATTGCAAAATACCAACCAATGTTTATTTTAAACCAAATTGTAAGTGAAATTGAAAATTCAGTATAAACGCTAAGAGTTGGGTAAGTTGATGCTAATAATTTTGTTAGAAGAAAAATTTGACAAAATATAACAATCAGACACCGACATCAGTCTCCTGGCAAAAATTTGAGAATTATTCAACAACAAAAGGAGGAAGTAGTTTTCGATGTTGTGTTATAACACAACAAAAAAAAATATTGAATTTTGCGTATGGATGTTGCTGTAGAGTACGGAAAATGTTTTTTGCAACTAATTTGACAATAGAATTAATTAACGATAAACAATTAATGACACAAAATTAGAATTTCAATTCATGCTTAATAGCAATATTATTAAGTATGGATGCTAAACAAATTTTAACCACCTATTATCATACATTGAAACTGTTATTACTATTCGATTATGCAGATTTGGCCTATGCTGCATCATAAACAAGCTTTATTTATGAGAGTCAAATAACAAATATTTGACATCGAGAACAATTAAACGAAGCTTACATATAAAATACATCTAATATAAATAAAAAAATTATATCGTAAAGGTCTTTTAAATTTATATCTGTATTTACATCTAATCGTGTTGGAAGCTCAACGCAAATTTCGTGTGGTTTTTTTTCTACTTATTTATTCTCTTAATTTTACACATTTTATCTTAACTAGTATAGAGTGAAAATTGAAACGTTATATTACAAATATAAGGGGCAAGCTACAAGAATTAAGGAAAACAGGTGATACGCATTAAACTTAATTTTGTCTTCTTTATATATCTGAATGTTTTTAATATACTTTAACTCATAATTAAACTTTTGATTTAAAATTTTGAAACAATTTTGCTCAAAATAATTAAAAAAAAAAACTTACGTCACTTTTGGAAGACGTTTGATTAACATGCAAATATACCTAACTTACGTATTCATAAGTTTATAGAGTATATTATAATACCTTTATGCAGATATCGTAAAGATTAACGACAAAGGAATAAACGATAGACGTGCAATTAAACATATCAAAAGTGTTATAGAAGAAATTGCTATACGAAATTCTAGATTTCGATGAACCTAATTATAAAGCGTTACGGATTATCTGTCAACCATTCAAAAAACTAATACTTAAAATTACGTGTACAATGAATGGCGTCAAAACAACGAATCAAGGTGACCTAAAACAAGTGATTCAGAATTATTGCTGAATGATATAGTCCTTATGAATAAATAAAATACAATATTAAATACATCTACATACATTCACTACTCATCTAATTTACCACTAAAGGTACTGTGAAAGGAACGTAGAAAAATAACTTAATATTATATTTAATTTCTATGTTGATCAGCTATATATACATGTCAACATTTCAGTTAAGTTGATTCTTAAAATTACTGACAGCCATGTGATAGCTGACTATGAGCTCATAGTCCCATCACACGATGGTGACAAATAAGCTATTTATTGAATTCTTGAAATCATAAAAATCAATTTTTGTACCTAAATTTGGAAATAGTAATAAGAAATCAAAAACTTCCTATTATTAAAAATAAAATTGGATTGCAAGTTTTAATCTTAATAAAAATAATCTTAATAAAGTTAAAAAAACAGCTTCAAATAAAAATTAAATTACTATTACCACTTAAAAATATTAAAAGTTTCTATGACGTTGAAGATTTTTTAAGTGCAATACGTATTTACTCATAACAACGTAAAAAACGAAATCATAATTGAAAAATGTTTAATCCTCTGTATAAAATTAAAATTGGAAACAACAAATTTGTCAACCATCGCGCTTTCGAACTGACCCATACGTCGACTAACTCTAATAAACATTGAGAAGCTAAAACACCACTTATATTTAAATACTTATTGATATTATATAACTTATCAACTAAGTGACTCTAGCGTTATTTATTGTTAAATTTATTATTTACCTATCTACCATCAGATACACGACAAAACTACTCTCGCTTACCCGTTTATCACCCGAAACATGCATTACACAGACGTAATATTCTAATAATTAAAGACATTCAACAGCGAAATTAGGTCAAACGTAACAGGGATCAAGATAGATAAACTTACAAAGATGTCTTACAGACGATTATAACGAGGATACAACCAAGCTTTTCGAATCACAGAAACTATTCAAATCGAATATTCATGAGCTAATTACTGGATGTAAACCGAAGATGTCGCGAGAGTGAAGGCAATCGAAAGGCTTACCGTAATCGAAACTCCATTCGTACTACAGATTTAGGATAATTAATCGTTGTATCGGCTTAGCTCATCCAGTTTTAACAAACCTAAGGGTCTATATCACCTAATTTATATTCGCATAACCTTAGATCCAAATATAAGACCTTTCAAATCTTTCCAAGATTAATTGCGAAACAATCTAAACGTTATATTACGCCTTAAATCACTCTTAACTTCAATTTCACGCTCTCTTTGACACAGAGTTATTTACAATGTTTTCCATTTGCAATTCTTACATCTCATCACGACAACATTCCTTTAATGTTAAGTCTATGATGTTTGTTTAGAAAATCTATCTATTATTATTATTAATATTATTTGCAAACATATAAAAATAACAACAAACCGTTTATTTTCTAGCAAATATCTACAATAAAGTCGGAAAATCACGGAATAGTGAGGAAAGCCTGTGTACTTAACTAATGTTTACATTTATCGATAAATATTACTAATTTGGTGTTTCGGTGCGTGCAATAGCACATTCCTACTGTCAATTTATCGACGTCATATTTACCTTAATAGAAAATTAATCCATATCAATAAGTTGAACAATTCCATCCAAAAATTCCTTTGAAGATAAAACTGGCGTGATTAGTGCCAAAGTCACAAGTTCAGCAGCATGAAAGGACATGATCATTAGACAAATAGAGGTTCAGATTTTTATAAGAGGAAAGATCTCATCAGATCATGGTATTACGACTTGAAGTCAAAAGTGCTTTAGTTCGTCTGTTAATAATTCTAACACTAGAGCTGCTTACATGATGATTGTGACTCTTTAATCATCGATCTAAGATTAAACTTCAACCTTTAGCGAGCGTTCGGTGGTTGCTTACAGGTAAGCACCGTCCATATTCCACATACAACTACCGCATTTTACGTATTCTCTAATCTACTCTAGCCAAATGTATTATTGACACAAACAGCTATACACATTCAATAACACTTAAATATTAAGACGAATCACACAAAACAGTTTGATTTATTTTACTATAACCATCCCTGTTTTCCTATGCGCTCGCTGTTGATTTAATTAAAATATGAGTAATACCTATCAGAGTTAACTAGGTAATCATTATCTAATAATTATCATCATGAGTTACTTTGACATATCAAATACGCGGCTCGAAATTTTTTTTTATTACGAAAAAGACTAAGTTAACCTAATTAATGAGTCGACGTGATCTAATAAATACGTTAATGATGTAAAGGTGGGTAAATGATTGAAATTATTTCCAAAATACCTATCTAAGATTATGAACGTGAGAGGTGACGAACGAAAAACGTCTAATATAAAGTCTAATCTAAAACCAAATTAACGTTTTGCTACTCTAACGTTACAGACTAATTTGACTATCCTCAACAAAGATATTTTAATATCTAAAACGAGTGATCAAGTGCTAGATTAGTGTGTAAAAGACTTAACATTCAGTGAAACTGTGAGAATAAAATCAGGGGAAGAAAGTTGTGTACTAATTTTACCCTGTACTCTAGGATTAATGAGATACGGTAAGTTTGTGAAAATAACCATTATATAGCTCATTGCAGACGTATAAGTAGAACTTTCAGTCATTGCTTTTGTAGGACAAGCATTATTAGATGTCAGATTAACAAGCGCACTTAAATTAACGTGAACTGCACTTATAAATTAATAATTACGTTCGGCTTTCACCTTGAAACTATGCATTACGCAATATTTGGCACCTTTAAAATTTTTTTAATTAAACAAGTTATCAAACTATCTAAGAATATCGAATTTTATAAAAATTTAAATTACAATTGGCAGTACAATTGTGTTTTTTATTATATTATCACCGTCGCAACGTGACTTTACAACTATATTGGCATACAATATGATTACCCATCATTTCTGATGTTTTGGCTTACCTATATCTACAATCCCTTACATTAGTATATCTACGGGGATACGATCGTCAGTTAATCGATATTGTCCTTATGATTTTTACGCGAGTACGTAGTTTATAAAATACTAAATGTATATTTTATATATTTTTTTATTCACCATTAATACTAAAGTACATATTTTAATATGTCCAACACTCATTGAGGACGTTTTCAAGAAAGTGTAGTAATTTTCGATTAGTATCAGACGTTCGAGCGAAAATTACCTCATTATATTACCTAATAATAACATTGAAATTGAGCCGTATTCATTCGAATTAAGTACTATACTATGGAAAGTAAATGTAACATTCTGTCCGTTATACAAAAATGTAACAAAATCGATGCCAGAACAAAACGTCTTATTAAACTATGTTACAATGTTTGTGCGCTCGTACTAATTAACTTTCAAGTAAGAATGGAACAAATATATTGCTTAAAAAGTATACACTATTAATACGGCGATTCGAATATAAAAATATTGACGGTAGATTAGACGTCAATACACAAAACGGTTCCTTGTTCTTGATTCGACTATCGACGGACACAGTCTCGCGAATGAGTTTATATATAAAAAGACGGGTTTGACGCGCATTGCGTAGAAACGTTCTAACGCGTCGTTTATTTGGCACCACACTGAGCACAAGAAACGTTCTCGCCTCACAGTTCCCATCTGGGAGTCTTACATCGATCATCCGTGCCACCACATCACGATGAGCTCCCAGAACGTCTTCGGCGGCGAGTGGCCGAAGACGTCAGACGAATTTCAGAGATCCGGGTCGCCTTCGGTGCCCATTTTGAGCAACTCCAATTTCTTTTTGGCAATTTTCGAGTATAGGATGTCGATTGGTTTCGCGTTGTCGTAAAATGTCGGCGCTCTGAATATAATTAAAGCCGTGCCGAGGACACAGGCTATCGTAAACGCGAACAGGAAAATTCGGTCGAGAACCATGGCTACGTACTTCCAGTCGTCCTCAACCTGTGGAAGAGATTATCATATAAGCGCAAATTTAACTGTAAAATTAAAAAAGTAATGATATAATTATTTTTCTATAATTCACGTAAAGAAAAGACACGCAGATAATAGTAAATAACTCTATAATTTATTTCGCACAAATTAATTTAATTTCTTCAGGCGACAAGAGGGCTGGCTTTGCGCACAAAGAATCAGCTTAGTGATTCAACGCGGAAACGCTGCAAGCGTTCTTGGGTCTATTCTACGTGGGCATGATTTGTATAGTCTTAATGTGTAATCTAATATAAACATGTACTTTTTTGTACAAGTTATAAAAATATAAAAAAATCATACTAAGAAATTCCGAATTGTATTTGTCTAAAATTAAATTGTGACGGGAACTCACACTTTCAAACTTATCCTTATTTTTAACATGCTGCGCTATAAACCTGGAACCTTCTATAGTCTTCTCCATCTCTCTAACGTATGGTTTTTCTAAAGACGGACTACCATCGTCGAGATCTAACCGACAAGGGGATCCGGGGGGTGGAGAAAATAGCTCGTCATCACCGCCTGGCGGGGGAGGTGGTGATGGGGGCATACCAGGAAGTTCATACTCTTCACAGGCCCATTCCTTAAACTTGCCGTCCATATCATCATCACCAAACACGTCAGTGAGCACCTAAAATTTCAAAAACAATAATTATTTTTACACATCTTATCCTCTTTCCCTAATCCAACTCTAAGTGGGTCGCATGATTTGATTATGTATTTTACGATCAGCCTGACTAATTCATAGATCAATAGATTCACTAGATCAGCCTGATTGCCTGACATCAACTTACTTTAGCCGTATTTTACGACACCTTCGTAAGAAAGAAGGTGATCTATTCTACTCAACCAGATACCACACGGTGGGTCAACTTACCTTAGTCCCCTTTTACGATACCTCGGTAAAAATAGGGTGGTCTAGTCTACTCAACAATAACACATGGCGGTTACACATCATGCATTTAAAGTAAGGATAGTAAGTCATTTAAAGAAGGGAAGATTATGATGAAGATTATCATGAAGAGTTAAGCCAGCCATAACAAACAATATGAGCCCTTACTTGGCCAATATCATGCAATTAAAATAAGGTAAGTAGATAGTCTTGTCTGAAGAGTTAAGCTTGCCGTAACAAACAATTCATATTGTTTGTTATACAGAGCAGAAATATACTCGGAGATTAAAATGTCAGCTCTCGTATGGGATCGGTGTATCGACGTAGCTTAAGCCGGCACACAATTAGGTTGCCGAGGAGATTTCGGTTTCAGACCGCGTCTGCCGGCTCGTATATCGCGATCCGTCCACAGTCACCAGAGAAACATAAATAACGGAGGCTCGCGCTCGTTAAGCCCTCAGGCATTGAGTAATAAAGGAAAATCGAAATGAAATGAAATTGGGCTGGAAACGATATCTTCTCGTTACACACAAAACACAGTGGATTTAGAATATTGTTGAAAGGAACGTTTCCCAGAAGAGTCTTACAGCTGAGGACAATTAAAACTGTTATTGAGGGTGGCTCGGCGTCGACTGTAATGGCGTTTTGTTTGTATTGAATCCGTTCCGATGGAAAATGAAGGGAACCCAATGAAAAAAAGTACGCGTTGTTTCATCATTTAAAAGGGGATTTTCTTAAGGAGAACTTCATTTGTAAAGCTTTTATAAATTTAATTAAACGCTTCTGTGCTGAGGAGTTTGTTTTATAATGTTATGTTGTTTTTTCTACGTTCATTTCTTGATGTAGGTATTTGTTCGAACAGATAAATTAAGATTCCATGTACATCATCATCCTCATTCTTCTGCCATCCCACTCTAAATGGGGTCGGGATAATACGTATCAACCGTGTTGTCCTATGATTTGGCAAAGTATTTTACGACCGGCCGCCTGCCTGATGTCAATTAACGTAAGTTGTATTTTACGACACCTCGGTAAGAAAGAGGGTGGTCTATTCTACTTAACTGGATACCACACGGCGGGTCAACTTACTTTTAACGATACCTCGGTAAGATAGAGCGTGGTTTATTCTACTCAACCGGATACCACACGGCTGGTCGACTTATTTAAGTCGCCTTTTACGGTACCTCGATAAGAAATTAGGGTGGTTTATCCTACTCAACCGGATACCACACAGCGGTCCATGGTGTACATTGATCGTTTTGTTAATGTTATTTCCTTACCTCCGTCGGTTTATCATTTTCATCATCGTCAGGCGGTTTCTCAGGTCTTTGTATACATAATATTCGTGGTAAAAAATCTATAAAGACTTTCCGTACCCATGGGGCCATATGGTGGGTTACAGGGGACCTAAAATTTACATTTAGCACCACAATAGTGACTACAACTGATAGCGTGACTAGCATCATTGTAAATAACAAATACTTTCCTAGCAAAGGGACTGTGAGGGAAGTGGGGGGAATAATTTCTGCTAACAATAGAAAGAACACGGTCAGAGATAGTAGAATTGAGATGCATAGTGAAATTTTCTCTCCTGAATCCGATGGGAGGTAGAAGACTAGAACTGAGAGAAATGATATCCCTACGCAAGGGATGATAAGGTTGACCGTGTAGAACAAGGTTTTCCTCCTCAAAGTGAGGTTGAAAATGATATCAGGGTAAGGTTCTTCGCAGCATGAGTAGAATTTTTCGTTCCTCGTGGCCGGTACCCGCATTATGTCCCACTCGACCGATATGTAGTACTCAGAGAGATCGATGCCAAGCCCTATGTGATCTGAGTCCGGTGTTTGCCTCAAGTGCCTTAGATCCACCTGTAAGAAAGTGAAATATGAAATACTTGATATACTTTCCCACGATACAGGTCTCCTAGTGTCCACTGCAATAAAAATTGGGAAAGTGCTTCACAAAAAATGTAACACAATTGTAATACTTGTAGGTCTGTTTATTCTGTCTTTAGTTATAAGTTCTTTTATATTCTCAGTTATTTTCATTAGTATGCATTTTTTGTCTTAATACAGATTTTATTATTTACTAGGAGTCCCGCCCCAGCTTCGCACGGGTATAAAGCATATAGCCTATGTCACTCAGTGATAATCACAGTATTTCGCTACTCCATATTGAATTTTATTATAAATATAAACCTTCCTCTTCAATCAAAATCTTTTGCGTAGTTTTAAAGATTTAAGCAAACATAGAGATATAAGGACAGACAGAGAAAGTGACTTTGTTTTATACTTTGTAGTAACGTTTATAGCTACTACTATTTTGATAATTGTCATATTTTTACCATACTTATCCAAAGACTAAATTACGTTTAGCTGTCATTTATGTTTTGTTATTTCATGTCATAGTCGTTTTTGCGATACCACGTTTTATAGTGACTTGACGGGTTAAAATAAATGCGGTCGAACGGGATAAAAAGTATCCTATGTCCGTCTTCTGGTTCTAAGCAACCTCTCCACCAATTTTCAGCCGAATTGGTTCATCCGTTCTTGAGTTATAAATAGTGTAACTAAGACCAACTTTCTTTTATATATATAGATTATTTACTACACATCACAACTTAGCCAAAAGTAATGATGAACTTATTTTGCTAATATCCGCTGTTGTTATAAAATTATTTTTTTCTGTGGTTAGACTTCCTCTTCTTTGTTTTTTGTTTTACGCTGTCATCTTGGTTGTAATAATAAACGTGTCAAGCATTATAGAAAAGATTTTGAAAGATGTAATATCTTTTAAAATCTTGCATTTATTTCAACATCCGCTATTGTTAAGAAGTTATTTTAGTAATTTTTAGTTAGTGTAGTAATTATAGATATAATGAGGGTCTTGAGTAATTTATAGAAGTAGGCGTTATTTGCGAAGTTTCATAGAACAGTAGTTATTATAAAATTATTTTGCTATAATCCGCGTTTGTTAAGACAATCTATGTGCTAAGTGTAGGGAGCAGAAACCGTTCTCATACCTTATACGTGCAGGATAATTAACCGCACGTATCACAAAATACCCTAACAAATATTTTGATTTGATTTCAACAACACACTAGAAGCACAAGCACTAGAAATATTCATTACGACAATCTCAGGACATAGGCTTTACTATAACATCGCATCCAATCATGTGAATGATTTTTGCTTCCTCCACATTACATTTATTTTCTTAACAAACGCGGATTATAACAAAATAATCCTGTCATAAGTTTTGTACTGTGGAAATAAAACTTACTAAAGCCCTCATTATATGAAGAAAAAATCTTTATCCCGGATTATAGCAAAATAATATTTTCATTACTTTTGTATTGACCTTTGCAAAATACACGCCTAATTCTATAAATCTCTCATTATCCTTAAGTACTAACACTTTGGTGTGACTAAAGCTATACCGGTCTACATATGGAATACATTTTACCATTTTTAGTACATAATCAAGGATTTTTTGGGCCTTCACGCGGACGAAGCCGCGGGTTTGTTATAAGGATCTATTTATAAGGAAGAAAATCACAAAATTTATTGACTTCCTTAACTTAAGACAGATAGATGTCTCTTCTTTCTGAGATAAACTCAGCCCGAACTTTTTATAGCTTCGGCTTTCATTGACCATATCTCACCGACCGCATTATTTATCGGATGTCTATAAACAATTTTTTGCTGACCGTATCAGATAATGTCAGAGGACTTAGATGATATTAGAGTTTTTATTGACCGAAGGATATGCACCAAACTAATCCGTACAAACATCATAAAATAGCTGCGACTTCACCTGTTAATCAATGTATTTAATTAAAATTTTGATCATGAAAGTACTTATTGTCATCATCATCTTCCTGCCCTTATCCCACTCTAAGTGGGGTCGGCACATGTTATAAACATGTTGTCACATGATTTGGCTACGTATTTTACGACCGGCCGCCTGCCTGACATCAACTTACCATAGTCGTATTTTACGACACCTCGGTAAGAAAGAGGGTGGTCTATTCTACTTAACCGGATACCACACGGTGGGTCAACTTACCTTAGTCGCCTTTTACGACACCTCGGTAAGAAATGAGGGTGGTCTATTCTACTCAGCCGGACACCACACGGCGGGTCGACTTACCTTAGCCGCCTTTTACGACACCTCGGTAAGAAATGAGGGTGATACTATTCCATTCCGTCGGATACCACAAGGCGTATGAAAGTGGCGTGTTTGAAAGGCGTATGTGAGTTAGCCATAAGAAATGGAGACATGCTGTCGCGGACTTATTTGTAGATCTACAATTCTTTACTATATTAGTGTATCTCTATTAGTTCACGCGGCGCAAGACATTAAAACTCCAACCAAGTGAGTTTTTTACAACAGTGCGAACTCTTTATTTAAACTTTCTTTTCAGAAGATAGGCACGACGTAATCGCAAAGTTTTAAGATTTTATAAGCGATTATAGCAAATTATTATTTTATATATTACTTTTTTATTATAGACCTCCGCAAAGTAACGCCCAATTCTATAAAGTAATAAGTTACTTGAATGGTAGTTGGGAATGATACTGTTTTTATAATTCTCCCATATAACTAAAGCCCATCTGTATAATCGCCAATGACGAGCCTATGCAACCTCTAAATAAAATAGTAAAATCACGAGCTATCCCACTGCCGGGCATAGACCTCCTCTCTTCGTTTTTTGATAGAAATATAGGAGCTAAGACCTATCAAGTTGCTCCAATGCAAATTGGGAGGTTACTCATATCCCTAGGATCATTTAAAGACTAGTTTTACCTCCAACATCGTTCGCGTGATAGGTTGATAATACATAGATGGCGCTTTTCAATGTCATCCTTTTCCTGTAGAATTAACAGGATTTCTATAGCTAATATGTTACTCCAGTGTATAAGAAATAATTGTGTCAAATTTTATCGATATTGGTTCAGCGGATTCGCCGTGAAACAGTAACAAACATACATCCATACTCACAAACTTTCACATTTATAATATTAGTAGGATATGCAGGATTCCTCACGATGTTTTACTTCACCGGAAAGCGTGAAATAAATTGCAATGATTAATTAGACAAATAGTTTTTTTTTTATAGAAAACATCATTTTGCCTTCCCATGAACCCATGATTATCTCTAGAGAGTCGCACCGTCTCACCGCTGGACTATCGCAGCTGCAACCTCTAACACGTTGATTAAAGTCAGCAAATCTAAACATTTACAACTATTTCTTATACTAGATATTAACTTATCACGTACAAATTTTTCCATACTTACCGTATAACCATCGTAACTCCAAGAACCGAATTTCATAAAGCAGGTCTGCTCGTCAAACGGAAAATACTCGACGTCTATTTCACAGAACGACTTGTAGATAGCGGGCGGTTTCCACACGACCTTGCCATCGTGATGCAGGATGGCCTTCGTCATAATCGTAACTTCGTAGTTGCCATCCGCACTGAAACAGATATTGGTTTTAGATTACCTGACAAAGCGGTTCGGGTCATCGTTTTTAACTATATACAAAGTCAAAGTGTGGATTTCTCTCTTTCTATTTGTCAGACCGATCATTATCGCATTGACTCTTTTCGAGATCTGGTGCTGTGGTGTGTGAGCCAAACCGCTTTCTCAGGTAATCTTAAACAGATTACCTGACAACGCGGTTCGGCTCATCCATTTCAAATAGGTACAAAATCAAAGTGTGGATTTCTCTCTTTCTATTTGTCAGACCGACAAGCCAAGTGTTATCACATTGAATCTTTCGAGATGTGGTTCTATGGTGTGTGACCCTAACCGCTTTGTCAGATGATCTCAAACAGATTACCTGACAAAGCGGTCCGGCTCATCGCAGGTAATCTTAAACAAATATCTTGAAAAAGTGGTTCGGTTCATCGTTTTTAAACAGGCACAAAGTCAAAGTGTGAATCATCGTTTCTCATACGTGTGACTAAAGAGTGGAATTCTCTAAATCTATGGTTAGGCTTGTCGTTTTTAAATAAAAGTCAAAATGTGTATTTTCCTTTATCTATTTTTCAGACACAACTTTAAAAAAATGACTAAATGACAAGGACGGTTAAATTTAGGCTCATTATGTTTTCTTAAAATCGGTATACGTTTGACAATTGATTTCCACTTTGCACTTGACTATTATAAAACTGATGTAAGTTTAAGTACCTGGGTAACCGAGGATTGCTCAGTAATTTTATTAAAAAATAGAAGAAAATACAATAAAAACTGCTAAAATATAAATGGAATAGAAAGATTACTTTTGCTGTCGTTTATGAATGTAATAGTGGGAAAATGGCCGATTAAAGAAGTCAAATTACCCGGAATCAAGTCCCAGATTTCACCAGCTCTTTTTTCCTTTATTTCTTTCTTTTATTGCATATTTAAAAAAAAATACAAAGCAAAGCTCAGTGACCCAGGTAGGTACTTTAATTTATGAAACCAGAGCCATTATACTACATTAATTTACATCATGTTTGTTGATATAATCCGTTAACCCCTTTGTATTAGCTACTATTGTAGCGGAACAAGCATCTACGTAATTATCAATTAAACACGTATACATTGCTGATTGTTTGAGAGATAAATGTTAACCGAACTACTAACGATCGTCAATGTAATCGATTAGATCGGTCGCAGAAGGATCGCTCTCTGTCCATTACCGCAAAATAGCTTACCAAGCTTCTGAGTACATGGTTCGAAGTGATACATGGACGCAGTAAATTGTGTTTCAACTGAACTAGGATTGGACGTAACAAATCAGATGTTATAAAGCTTAAAGCGCATTAGTTGCTAAAGAAAAATGGAGACAATAAAGAAATGTCTCGAGCTTTTTAAAGTATTTTTATTTTGTTTAGCTTTTTAAAGTATTTCCATTGCAGTTAACAAAAAACTAATTTATAGAATTAGGCTTTATTTATCGAAGATCCGTTTCACAGAAGCCGAATACAAAATCCACAACTCTGTGATAAAATACACGCCTCGTGGTATCCGGCTGAATAGTAATAGTACCACCCTCATTTCTTACCGAGGTGTCGTAAAAGTCGACTACCTTAGTCGACTTTTACGACGTCGACCCACCGTGTGGTATCCGGTTGAGTAAAATAGACCACCCTCTTTCTCACCGAGGAGTTGTACACTACGACTAAGGTAAGTTGACGTCAGGCAGGCGGCTAGTCGCAAAATACGTAGCCAAATCATAATACAACATGTTTGTAACATGTTGCTGTATGATTTGGCTACTTCTTCTTTCTGATACAGACAGCCTGTAAGTTACGGATCTAAGTATAAGAATAGGTTGATTCGACACAAACAGATTGGGAAAGTTAGTTTATTAGCCTATATACATATAGTTAATAGATACCAGTTACCAGTTTCACTTAAATTTGAGCCATCAATTCCATTCATAACACTTCATTCAAGGCAAAACCGACTTAAGCAAATTTCGTTGTCTAAAAGCGTTGTCAACGCCAAGTTTCCCATCCGTGAAAATTGTCTCATAAAATATGACCCGGTGGTGTCTTCCATTATACAGCGTGGTGCCATTAAAAATAAAGTTTACACCGAATATTCGCGAGAGCTTTTAGGGTAGTCACAGGTGCATTATACAGTAACCTCTATCCGTTTAAATTTAAAAATATGACCGCGTCTCGGGCACTCTCTATTTGCATCTGACTGAGCACTTACAATTTCTGTAACCATTTCCATTCAAAAGTACCTAATTTTTGTTATATCATCATCCTCCTTATCCCACTCTAAGTGTGATCGGCACAACATGTTGAAAACATGTTGTCACATGATTTTGCTACGTATTTTACGATCAGACTTTGCCTGACTTTAACTAACCTTAGTCGTATATCACGACACATAGGTAAGAAAGAGGGAGGTATATTTTACTCAACCAAATACCACATGGTGGATTAACTTACCTTAGTCGCCTTTTACGACACCTCGGTAAGAACGAGGGTGGTCTAATCTACTCAGCCGGATACCACAGGGCGGGTAGACTTACCTTAGTCGCCTTTTACGACACCTCGGTAAGAAATGAGGGTAGTCTATTCTACTCAATCGGATACCACGCAATGGGTCAACTTACCTTAGTCACCTTTTACGACACCTGGATAAAACATGAGAGTGGTCTATACTGCTCAGCCGCATACCACAGATACCTAATTTATGTTATACTGAGTTATATTGTTGTAATGCGTTTCAAATTTGGTCACAATAATGCAAGTCAAGTAAAAAAAGCTTTTAATAACATTTTATGTCCTATGTTAACCTTTGAGGAGTTTATCTGGAGCCAATTCTGGCAGCAGCATCAGGTTTTACATATCATAATCATACACTATCATCGGGATTGTACTAGTATATAAAATTTCAGCTCAATAGGGCTCTGAGAAGTATGTCAAATTTAGCTTCCAAGATCCCACCTTCTCATATATACGTTGAATAAAAGCTTTTAATAATAATAATAATAATACATGAATAGAAAACTCAAATGTAATGTATAGAAATCGTCTATGAGTTTAATTTTTTTGGTTGAGTCCGACTAGTTATAAGCCCTTCCGGGTCCCTTAATCATGCGCTCTTTATTCATATGATATAAGAAGAGTTGCATATCTTGGGCATGATAGATATAGACATCTGGAAGTCATCGTGATTGAAAAGGTTTCCGGAAAAGAGGTGTAGAACGCAGAAAGAAATACTGGCTTCGCAATGTAAGGGAATGAAGGAGGATCGCAAGTGCCGCTGAACTGTTCCGGCTAGCAAAGGATATTGATAATAACTTTACGAAGCTTACTTTCAACCTTCGCTAGTCAGAAAGGCACAGAACCACGATGATAAGTATACCGGTTTCTTTAAAGTAACTATAAACACAACTCACGATAGTCTTAATTCAAAAACAGAAATCACGTTAATCATATTGCTTCTATTGAATGCTTTCATGAGAAAATAAGGCCAGCGTCAAACCACCTGCGTCAAAATTAAATAAAAATAAGGAGGATTTTTTATAGGCTAAGGCGAAGAGCTATCAAAAACACGAATTGCGATTCCAAAGAATACTGTAATAAAGTTGTGGCAGCGAAATATGGAATTCATTTTATTCCTGCTCGCATGAGAAATGTATTGTTTATTGAAATTTCTAGTAAGTCTTTTTGCGACTGACAAATGCAGTTCTTCGAAAAATATGAAACTTTATCCATCGCTCACTTCACCTTTGTTATTCCTAGAAATGTTTTGACGTCAGTGGTAGGGTTTTTAATTATTATTATATGGTATTAAAATAGACAAGATTAGGCTTAAAATTAAAAAAATATACAGAAATGACTGGCTGCACTTAAAAAAGCAAATTGGTATAGCTTATTTGTGACAATTTTGAACAAATAATTTGGATAATTTATAGAAGTAGGCGTTACTTCGCGGAGATCCATATATAATACAAAAGTAATAATTAACTGGGTTTAATCTCGATTGGCTAAAAAGATTTAACTTAAATCATTTAGATGAGTGATCTATTGTATCTGTTATGAACTCTAATTTCACTATAGATTGAATTAATGGTAAAATTTATCTTCCAATTCATATTCACATAGTTGTTTTGCTTTTTTTCACTAATATAACTAGATAGTCATTTGATTATTTCAACTTCCATCATAAATTCAAATAATTCTTTATTCTAGTTGACTTTTACAAGCACTTTTGAATCGTCAAATTACAATTAAATTACGACTGATTTGAAAAGGTGCTTTTACCGAAAAGAACCAGTAAGAAGCTCGGCGGTCACTCTTTTCAAAAATAATTATTTGACATAATTAGGCGTTACTTTGCGGACCTCTATAATACAAAACTAATGAGAATTATAGCAAAGAGATTATCTCCTCCTCCTTGCATCGTTTCCCCAATAATGGGGGTCGTGACCCCACCATTCAAGTCTTCGTATTAACGATGATCTTCCAACTTTTCCTGCTTTCAGCCACGTGGATGGTCTCAGAGACTGTCGTATTGAGTGTGTTGCAGATCTGGTCTGTCAAACGCATAGGGCTACGTCCTCTGGATCTCTTTCCATCGATCTTACCTGTGACAATAAGTTTCTGGAGATCGTCTCCCGGCTTGCAAGCGATGTGCCCAAAGAACTCAAAAATCCTCCGTAGGCTGGAAAGCCTAGGTTTCTTGCGCCGTATAAGAAAATGGAGAACACTAGGTTATTCACAAGTGCAACTTTCGTCTTATGCCTGATGTTGTGGTCCTTTCATATTCTTTCCATCCAAGAGATTATAGGAAAATAATATTCTCATTAATTTTGAATTATTTGAGAATTTAAAAATTACAATATAATCTAATGCGTTGCTGGTTGCAACTTAAATCCAAGATTCCTCATCATTATCATAGTCGCCAATAGTATTATAAGCTTTAGAAATAAGCGTCTTTTTATTATAAAGACGCATTCATCAACATTTGTTCTTCAATATCTATGTTACTACTTGAACAGTATGCTAAAGGATGTCGATTCATGCATGATCGGACACTCGTAAGCACTTGTGTAGACACGTTTGTTTCACATAAAAGCCATTGGTAGCTTCCTGAATATATTCGCTCAATTGAAATTGATTTGTTGGATTGTCACGTTGGTTCGTTTGACCGTTTGAAATATCTTGCAATTGTACGAAAATAATTTTCTATTACTTTAGTTACATAGGTATAAAACAACAACCTGTTACTATCCCATTATTAGGCATAGGCCTCCTCTCTCTTTGGTGAGAAGGGTTTGAACTAATATACACCACGCTGCTCCCACGCGGATTGGAAGGTTAAATATATACACAAATGATAGCTGTGATAACCCAGCGGTGACACCGTGTAACCCTTTTAGTCACCGGTTCAAATCCCGGGCAGCAACCAATGAGTTTTTCTTTTAAAACTTAGGTGTCTAATTTATAATTGCAATTTTTCACTCGCTTTTTGGTGAAGGTGGTAGGTCTTAGCTCGAATCCCTCTCTCCAAAAATGATGAGAGGAGGCCTATACCTAGCAGTGAGATAGTAACAGGCCGTTACTTTATTTTAACTATATCCAAAATACTTTAGAGATACAGGATTTCTCACCATGTTTTCCTTCACTGAAGCGTGTGTGATAGATTGCAAATATCAATCATAAGTTTTAACAGAAAACCGATTGGCCTGCCCGGAGTTTGAACCCATAACCGCCTCGAAAGAGACACATGATCTCACTGCTGGGCTATAGTAAAAATTACAATTATAAGAATATTTCAATGCAATTCTTTTATATTTAAAATTTAGTCAAATTCAGTTGTTTTCCATTAAGTAAAGGAACAACTTCAAGTAATCGTTACTTCTTTTAGACTTTCACAAAGATAAAAGCGTAAGAGTATTAATTCTTTTTCCTTCGCTATCACAATAGAAGTAAGCGTCTGTTCCCATTTAATGCAATTTAGGCAATGTTTATCCTACCGTGCTTAATGCTACCTTGATGCTATTTAGATTAAGGCCTGCACTTATCGTGCCTTCCGCCTGGCCAACTTCAGACACAAATTTACTGTATTCAAATTTGAGCTCTATTTTAACGGCAATAAGCTTATCAGTGCTTTGATCGGTGTGTTCGGACGCCGTTAATGCATAGAAATGCGGTGAACTGCCAGTGATAATGGGTGGTGGGTGGAATATATGGGTTTTTAAAACGCTAAGATTCTGTGATGGCCTCAATCGAATTATAGGGGAGATTGAAATCAAATATTGATCAGCGTAGGAATTAACTAAAGGAGATGGAAAAGTAGTAATGAAATTATTTTGCTATAATCCACGATAAAATTTATTTATCGCGGATTATAATTAGATTATATTTATAAAATTTAATAATTAATAATTCTACAAATTTATCGTATTTTATATATCTATCTTTCTTATTAATATATATTTAAATGAGTTAATCTTGTATGTATATATATAAATATATATTCGAAATCTCGGAAGCGGCACCAACGATTTTCCTGAAATTAAGCATGTAGAGAGAGGGTTTTGGGGGAGAAAAGTCGATCTAGCTAAGTTTTATTTAAAAAAAAGTCGTTTTATCCCTGTTTTTGGGCACAAAAAAACTACAAAAATAGGAATAGGAAAAATTTATCAAAATCATATAAATTTTAAAATTTATCTGGACTCGATCTGGGTCAATTTCGCTTCGAAGCGCCAGCATTCTATTTATTCCTCTCTAATTTTAACAATCCTTTAATATCCTATTGTTAGAAATCAACGAGAACGAATGACTTGATCCGCCGTGTTGTATCCGGCAGAGTAGAAATGACCACACTCATTACTTACCGAAGTGTTTTAAAAGGCGACAAAGGTAAATAACCTTTGATTTGATCTGCCATTTGGTATTGGCTGAGTAGAATTGATACCCTCCTTTCTTACCGAGGCGTCGTAAAAGCCGACTAAGGTAAGTTGATGTCAGGCAGGCGGCCGGTCATAAAATATAGAGCCAAAATTATTTACCAACATGTTCTGACGATCCCACTTAGAGTGGGATGAGGGCATTTTTATTTTTATTGTTAAAATTTATTGTTTAAATTAGGAAATTATTAGTAGGTCATTCTAATTTATAATGTTTAATATTTGCGTACCTTTATTTTTATTATAAATTGTCTCACCTCGTAGGTTAGCTGGCAGAGATCTCTGTCATAGGGATAAGTTGACCTTTGTACACTTTTTTTACCAATAATGTTTTTTTTCCAACATTTTTTATGGTACATAAATAAATAAATATATTTCAATGAGACTAAGCGCAACACGATTTGAAGTCCAAAATAAATGATTATTTACCTCCATATCTAAAAAAATAACAATTTTTAAAATGTGTCTTTTTCCAAACAAAGTTAATTCAAAGTGAAGCGTAAAATTGCTTTTGAAAAGATCAATCAAAAGTTGTTTTTGGAAGCGAGAGCTCTCAAAGGGAGGTTTTATATTTTTATTTTTTATGCCGTCATAGGCACCGTAAAAATAGATAATTCCTTGCATAATAAAGGGCATTTTAAGCAAAACTAATAAAAGCCACCTTCATTTCTTACCGAGGTGTCGTAAAAGGCTATTAAGGTAATTTTTCCCACTGTATGGTATCCGGCTGAGTAGAATAGACCACCCTTTTTTCGTACCGAGTTGTCGTAAAAGGCAACTAAGGTAAGTTGAACCGCTGTGTGGTATCCAGCTGAGGAGAAAAGACCACCCTCATTTCTTAACGAGGTGTCGTACAAGGCAACTAGGGTAAGTTGACTACTCAGCCGAATACCACACGGTGGGTCAACATTCTTAGTCGCCTTTTACGACACCTCGGTAAGAAATGAGGGTGGTCTATTCTACTCAGCCGGATACTCGGCTGAATCAACAATGAAACTCAATTTCCAAAAATGTTACTTATTTTTTTACAAAAGTAATTTGGCAATTTTTGCCACGTGCCTGATGTCAACTTACCTTAGTCGCCTTTAACGACACCACGGTAAGAAATG
Organism: Morpho helenor; assembly: GCA_029227775.1. NCBI lineage: Eukaryota > Metazoa > Arthropoda > Insecta > Lepidoptera > Nymphalidae > Morpho > Morpho helenor. Next base: position 12,682,496 of record JARGCU010000006.1, read on the forward strand.
AGGGTGGTCTATTCTACTCACCCGATTATCACACGGCTCAATCAACAACAAAAAAAACATTTACAAAAATATTACTTATTTCTATATAAAAGTTATATAAATGTTAGCCGTAAAATCGCTTTGGCACTGACACGAGTATAATTCGAAAGTTGGTATTTGGAAGCGAGGGTGAGCTCTCAAAGGGAAGTTTTTGCCGCGGTTAGAAGCCGTGATAAACTTGCCCAGTCATCGTGATAATGTAAAATAATGGTAGTCGTCCGAGGAAATAAGGAGATAAGGGGGACCGCCAAATAAAATCACATTTTATAGACGAAGTTCGCGTTCATTGAAAGAAACTGGACTAGTAAAACTTAGAGGGACGCAAGTTGGAACTTTTTAAATTGATTTTATTGTTAACTAGCAACCGACAGTGACTCTACTCACACGGAAAGACTAAAAATATAGTTTTTTGGGAACCATTAAAATAGTTAAAGTGGGTTAACCTTAAAAGCCTACCTAAGATACCTGTATGTTTTTGCGGACTTTTATTTCGAACTTTTAGAGGGGAACAATTTTTTAATACATTATTTTTGTTTACCGTTTACTTAGAACACGCAAGGAAAACTTCGTTTCGTAATATTTTTTATTGCTGCTCCTCTCCTATTCATATTAGCGTGAAGATTGTTAAAGGATTTTTTTTAATTTGGTCTAGTAGTTCCTGAGATTAGCGCGTTCAAACAATCACACAAACAAACTCTACAGCTTTATATATCATGGTATAGATATCATATCAATTTAAGCCTTTTTTTTCAATTATATTCCAAAAAATATAAAATATAAATTAAAATTCAAAATATTCTTTATTCAAATAAAATTTTTAACAAGTGCTTTTGAATCGTCAACTCTAATGGTTTAGAAAGCTGTTCCTACCGAGAAGAGCCAGAAAGAAACTCGCCGGTTGCGCTTTTAAAAATATAATTCTTGTTACTAATTTAATTATTACTGTCTTGTACAGGGTCAAAGAATAGCTACGTCCAGGCATTTCTATCATCTAAGTATAACTCAATAGTATATAAGGCTTTCTGTATTAGCCTTTTAATAAGATAAGAGAGGAAAGATAACATATAGATGATTTTCTTCTTCTTCAATCGGTCCCTCATTACTGAGGATCGTGGTCGTTTGAAGCCTTTCTTCGTATAATCTGTCTGTCGTAAAATAGATGATTTTAGTCTTAGGAAAAGAACTTTAAGTTTTAAGAACTTACTTATTATAAAGCACGATGTCCGGTAACCATATGTGTTCAGAAGGCACGTGCAAGGTTTCTACGCCGCCATAGTCATCAGGGTTCCATTTAAGCTTGTAATCGTTCCATTCCTGTAAATAAATGCTAGTTAAAACAATTGCTTGCAAAAAAGCTGCTTATTATATTTACTTTTATAAATATACGAGTAATATCCCGCGGTTTCACCCGCGTACATACCGATCTCATGGCAGTGGAAAGTCTGCTAAGTCGGACTGAATATTTATTTTTGTTAAATATATCATCAGTTTCCGCAGCGCATGCTATGACAGATTTTTATGGCTAATTTTTTACACCTCATTACATTCTTATGATGGATCTCTATTTTTTAATGTTATATAGCTTATGTTGCTCAGTAAAGATGCAGCTTTCTAATGCTGAAAGAATTTTTGAAATCGTTCCAGTAGTTTTTGTGTGAAAATATTACAAACATACATAAAAAAATTTCCTCTTTATAATATTAGTATAGATTCATTGAATATATTATAATATATATATTTATTATAATATATTCAATGAATTTTTTTTAATGCCAAAAACAGGAATAAAACAATTTTTTTTATAAATAAAACCTAGAACTAGTAGAAACTAGATCGATTTTCCTACCCAAAACCTGCTGCGTGCAGAATATCCTTGGAGCCGTTTCCGAGATTCCGAAAAAATATATATTTAAACTGTACATTATGTTGTGTAATGAGTTAATATATAAATATTTATTAACTCGTTTAAATATTAAAGATTTAATATTATATAATTATATATTTACGGGTTGTCTATCACACATAACACATGTATATAGTTACTTACTTTGGGAACGGACAGCCGTGTGCGTAAGTGTCCCATATATGTAAATATATATATTATAGACAAATAAAATAATTCCAACATAATAATATATACATTTAGATACGAGTATATGAAGTTTAATATTGCTGATTTTGAGGATGAAATGTAAAAAAATAAACAAATAATCATATAATCGCTTCATACAAGTATAAATTATAATGTTATCAAAATATTGAATGTTCATACTATATTAGATAAGTTTATAATTCGCGTCATATTTGCTGTGTGTTAACTGTACCAAAACAAATGATAATTAATGCATTGGATATAATGATGAGCGTTATATTAAAATTAAAGTTATTGCAAATAAAAGTAAGTTAATGATGTTTATTGAATTGATTTAACCGCATTGTCTAAAATATGATTGTGATTATTTTATACGTAACTAGCTATTAGTATAATTAATTTTAAACATGGTTAACTCACAATAACTTCATTTACAGAATGCGATGCATTACAATTTTGTTCGTGGAGCCTATCTTCCTGATAATGCTTCGGTTACGAGGCGAAACGATCGTAGTGGTTGTGGTAGTGAGTGAGTGTAGTGTTTTCTATGGAGTATTGGTGTTGGCGGCGTCTTGTGATACGTGTGGCGGCTTGTATGTATTCTCTTAACAAACGCGGATTACAGCAAAGTAATTTTAGTGTAACTTCTGTACTAAGAGTTCCGCAAAGTAACGCCTGCTTCTATAAAACTTCTTTTAGTTATTGTGAGTTAACCATTGAAGATAGAGACATGATCTTACGGATTTTTTGTACTATTTTTAAAGATCTACAATTCTCTAGTACGCTACTTTAGTGTATCTCTGCTGGTTTATGCGGTGCACACGAGTAAATTTCCCAACAGGACCTTGCTTGAAAAAATGCTAAAATGTAGAAAAGAATGCAAATTATATTTTATCTGTCAAATTTAAAGTTGTCATAGCTCAGCCAATAACAGGCTGACTAAAGAAGTGATAATACCCCGGATAAATCCCCACCTGCCCAATAATTTTTTTCAAGTTTCATCTTTTTATATCTTTTAAATAAAATATTGACCAAAGCTCGGTCATTTACCATACCCATACCAATACTCAGGGTCTTTACTTTAATTTATTAAAAATTCTTAGAACACTTTCGAACAGGAAGTCCTCTCATTACAAAAGCATTTACCCCAATGTCCTCAAGGCAGTCGTATATTCTCGAAAGTGTTCTTAAAAGAGTTTTCGCCGGGGTCCAAATAAATCCGGTCTGTTGGCTTGGATCCGTTAGCGTCGGAAATTGCGGGACCTTATTAGATTCCGGCTTCAAACGTCAATTGGGCCGGCTGTAAGTGAAAATAGACTCGGCCATTTTTACTTGTAAGTCTTTGGACGTCTTTGTCATTTGTTGCGCCAAAACCCTCGAGTATTTAATACATTCTTTAGTTAACGATGTTTTATAAAACGATACAAACGGAAATTATAAATTTATAAGTAGCGGCCTGTCCTATCCCACTGCTGAGAATAGGCCTCTTCTTTCCGTTTTTGGAGAAAAGGTTAGGCGCTAAGACGCTACCACGTTTGTTCCCATTACTTAGAATAGGCCTCTTCTCTCCGTTTTTGGAGAGGTTTGGAGATAAGACCTACCACGCTGCTCTAGTGTGGATTGGTAGGTTACACATATCTCCAGAATTCTCTAGAGGTACGCAGGTTTTCTCACGATGGTTTCCTTCACCGAAAAGTGTGTGATAAATTGTAATTATCAAATAGACACAAATTATAACAGAAAAACTCATTAGTGTCTGCCCGGGTGTGAACCAGTGACCTCCTAGAAAGAGTCGCACGGTGCTACCGCTGGGCTACCACAGCTCTTAATAAATCTATAACATATAATTAAAAACAATTAAATGTAAAGATAATCCATTCCACTAAATTAAGTATAAGAGATATGCTTAACGTAAAGCATATTACAAAATTGAAGATTATTTGGATGATAAAAACCCTCGAGCATTTAAGAGATTCATTCTTTAGTTAAAGATATTTTATAAAACGCTAAAAACGGAACTTTTTAAATTTATAGCAAATCAGATCATCAAACCATACTAGATCAGTCTATTGTTCTCATACTAGATCAGAAATGTTCATTAATCATATTGATCCTTGACGATTTTATAAGTGCTTGAAAGAGCTTATTTGAATAAAGATTATTTTAAATCGATTTAAGATCATGGTCACATCATTCTCCTGCCCTTATGCTACTCAAAGTGGGATCTAACCAAAACACGCAACAACATGTTATAAACATGTTGATACATATTTGGGTTACTTTTTCACGGCGAATCCGCTGAACCAATATCGATGAAATTAGGCACAATTATTCCTTATACACCGAAATAACATATAGACTATAGAAACCCTGTTAATTCTAAAGAAATAGGATGAAATGTGAAATTTGCCATTAAAAAGAGCCATCAATTATCGACCTATCACACGACATCAGTCCACGGAAGTTGCTAGTAAAAGTAAGTCAACCATATTTTAGAATTGACTGAGTATAAATAAGGTACATGCTACATTTTTGCTAAAAGAAACGATTAACATAACGTCATTAAAAACAACAGGATTAGCCCATTATAAGTGAAACGAATTTAGAATGAGGGCTCCTTTAAACAACCGAATAGCTGCTTCATCATGAAACTCAATTATTATTTTGGCGAGCTTTGTACGTTAAATGAAATTACTGTTGGCAAAACTCAATTTAATTTTGACGACGTGGCCTTAATTTTGAAGCGTCTTTGTAAATAGATGCGTGTAGGTCGCGTTATACTAGATATCTAATTGAATTACGTTTCTAATGTGCATTTTAGTATTGTAATCCTGGTAGAGAATTTAGATGTGATATTAGGAAACCGAGAATTAGATTAAACTGTTTTGTGGGGAATTTGAAATCTGTATTTGGAATGTGATATTTTTAAAAGAGCAACCGCTGGTTCTTCTCGGTAGGAACAGCTTTCCGAAACAGCAGTAGAGTTGACGATTCAAAAGCACTTGTTTTCACTTTATATAAATAAAGAATATTTTAATTTTGAATTTGTAGTCTTACATTTGTTTCACAGTATGTACATGAAAATATAAAGAATTATAAAACGATAGGTGATGTATATAATAGAAAAATTTGAAACCGACATAAGCTTGCGGCTCCTGCTTTGCGCCTTGCAAAAGTAGGTAAATTTATTGTGGGTTTGGGTATGTGATTTATGAAAAAAATCCGCTATGATACAATTTTAGCTTTGCCATTACGCATTTTAAAAACAATATTAAAAAGAGGCTGATACAGAAAGCCTATTCTGTTGGGATTACCTAAAAGATAAGAATGTAGATTCAGCTCTCTTCGAACCTGTACAAGACAGTATGCAGTGCATGTATTTTTAAAAATCCTGCATGTATCAGAAATCGGATAGTCCACTCTACATTTAGCATTATATATATTTTCTATTTTACTTTACCGCGGGTGAAAGCAAAATAATTTTATTATTAGGTACTTTTGTTAAATGTAGATTTTTTAACAAAAGCGGATTAAAGCAATCAATTCTATCATATCTTCTGTAGGTACACAAAATATTTATAGCATTGCGATACAAAATGAAGATTTTCAAACAGGTTTACTGTAGGTTATTGTTTTAGCCACAATACATGGCCTAAGTCTTTAACTTTAATGAAACGATTCCCTCATAAATCTTTACAAATTCGTTCAATAAATCATTTACGGATCAACGAATTTTAAGGGCGATAAAAACTTTACAACGAGATTATACTTCGTGTCTAAGTAACGGACTTTTTAAGGATTACAAAAAATGGGAACGGATTTTTTCATATTTCAACGGCCCGATGGTTTTTTATATCTAATCTAGTCTTTTATTATAATAAGTTATTGATTAATGGAAAGAAAGAAAGAAAATGGAAGTATGGTAACAAATTGATACAAATTTTTGCTGAAAAACTCATCAATTATATTAATTAGCTTTATGCCGTGCGGTATTCGGCTGAGTAGAATAGACCATGCTCATTTCTTACCAAAGTGAAGAAAAAGGCGACTAACGTAAGTCAACCCGCCGTGTGGTATCCAGCTGAGTAGAATAGATCACGCTCATTTCTTACCGAGGTGTCGTAAAAGGCGACTAAGGTAAGTTGACCAACCTTGTGGTATCCGGCTAAGTAGAATAGATCACGCTCATTTCTTACCGAGGTGTCGTAAAAGGCGACAAAGGTAAGTTGACCCACCTTGTGGTATTTGGTTGAGTAGAATAGAACACCCTCATTTCTTACCGAGGTAGCATGAAAGGCGATAAAGGTAACTTGACCCACTTGTTTAATATCTGGTTGAGTAGAATATACAACCCTCTTTCTTACCGAGGTGTCGTAAGTTCGATTAATATAAGTAGCCAAATCATGTGACAACATGTTTATAACATGTTGTGCCGACCCCACTTACAATGACATAAGGGCAAGAGGATGATGAAATTAGAATCTCTGGATCATCATCCTCCTGTCCTTATCCCACTCTAAGTGGGGTCGGCACAACATGTTACAAACATGTTGTCATATGATTTGGCTACGTATTTCACGACTTACCTTAGTCGTATTTTACGACTCCTCGGTAAGAAATGAGGTTGGTCTATTCTACTCAGCCGGATACCACACTGCGGGTCAACTTACCTTAGTCGCCTTTTACGACACCTCGGTAAGAAATGAGGGTGGTACTATAAATTAGAATCTCTGGATATTATTACATATACCTTATAAAAATAAATACGACTCTGATCCGTTAATAGAATGAATGGAAAAGTTGGACGAAGAAATGGCAGTTAACAAAAACATTCCGAGGAATATGAAATGAAGTAACAAAACAATATCAGATAAAAATAAAAGGCCAAAATATCGTAAACAATGCGATAAACAAGTAAGCAATGAAAGAGATTGTTCGAAACAAAAAATCCTCAGTTGCTTTGCATTCAAATCAAGAATTCAGAGCAAGAATTCATTCAAACATGCTTGAGACTACGTTAATAAATAATTAAGAAAATCTTGTTACAAAATTGTTTGTTTTTTCAACACTCAAGTTAAGGTTGAAGTACTTGTCTAATATTAAAACAGAGCTAACGTTCTTAATTTATAGAATGGATTTGCGATTTTGTCGTGGAGTCTATCTTATTATGTCGCTTCGGTTGCGGCGCGAAACGATTGTTGAGTTTGTGATAGTGAACGTGTGTAGTGCTTATATATTGCTGTTATTGTACACTGTACATTAAGCATTACATATATGTTCTTTTATCTCAGATTATAGCAAAATTATATTTTCGTTTCTTTCATGTACTATGTGTTCTGTCTATAGCAACTTAAGTTTTGCAACAAGTTGAGCTTTATTAGCAATTGTGAATCTAGGGATGCCTTCTAGGGATCCCTTCTAGGGATTTTCTCTCCTCCACCTGACCTTTGTGAATGGAATTTAGCTTTGATTATATTCAGCAGGATGAGCTTAATTGTTTTTTCAGAAACTTTTTCAGTTTGCGCCGCTTAATCACATATTATGTCCATTTAAAATTAAATAACAAAGTTATAGATCGTCACAGCGTGTTTCTGTTGCTAACATTATCAGTTTTTGTTGGCTATGATAAATTTTTGTTACGAATTGTCAAAAAAAGGCACAAGCAATGATAAATTATCTCTTTACCTCATTTTACTGTTACTTTTAATCAATTACCGCTTTTGAAATAGATAAAGTAACGGCCTGGTACTAATCCACTCATGGGATAGGCATCTTCTCTCCGTTTTTGGAGAGAAAAATTGAAGCTAAGACCTACCACGCTGCTTCAATGCGGATTGGTAAGTAACACGTATATGTAGGTTTCCTCACGATGTTTTCCTTCACCGAAAAGGGTGCGATAAATTGCAATTATCAATTAGACACATAAGTTTTATCCTCCTCCGATTCTATTTGAAAAAGATAATTGATTCCTTCAGTTAAAGATTGGCAAAAAATACTATTGGTCTTTATAAGTTTAAGGTAAAAATATTTTCAATTGCCTACAACAATCCATAGTTTTTTAAAAGAGGAACGGACGTGAGTAGTAGGGAATAGCCGGTTCTAACTCACTCCCAGCACCTTAAAATCCTTGAAATAGGCTAACTTAGCGGATTCTAAAAAAAGCTCGCCAAAGCAGATTCCAATCAGACTAAATTCCAATTGACCGTCGGAGGTCTCTTCGGATTTTCCAATTGGATCCTGGGTTGCAAAAGGAATTTCCTTACTTACCCTCGTAACGAATCGTTTTTTCTCGTATTTTATTAGATTAACTTAGCGGACTCCTTGACCAATTGGATTTTCCATTTGATCCACGACTTTCCTTTCCTTGATTAATTAATCAAATTAACTGAATTCTCATTAAAGTATGAATGTCTGATATTTAATGGCCGATTCTGGCACATTGGCTTGGTTTTATCAAACTTGATTAGGTTTCCAATCTAAGATTTTTCTTAATAAATAACATTAATCGTTCAATTTTGTTTTTATCATTAATTTGATATCAAACTGATAATAATTGAATTGGATGTGTGTCAGATATAAATTCAATATGAAAATGTAAATAAAAAAAAAGTCTCGTACAAATAACTCAAAAGTTTTATTTTTTCTAAGAAACGCTTTGACTTTTTGCTGCTATTTCAAAGAAAGTGTCTCATAAAATAATATTTTAAATTAGACAGGGTCGTAGTAATTTATTATAATAGACCCTAATAAATCAATGGAAATAATGGGCATCGACCATTCGCCCTCTTCCTTATAATATTCTTTTATCCAGCCTAAACGTTGTATTCTGTGGCGACAAGTTTAGACACGATCTCGCAAAAAGCAGATGTAAAAGGATCACATGGCATCATGTATATCATAATTTATTATAATAGACCTTAATAAATCAATGGAAATAATGGGCATCGAACATCCGCTCCTTTTTTATAATATCCTTTTATCCAACCTAAACGTTGTATTTTGTGGCGACACGTTCAGACACGATCTCAAAAAGCAGATATAAAAGGATCACATGCATCATGTATATCACAAGATATTTTAATACCACGCGGCTAGTATCCAGGCTGACGTAGTGTTCAAGTGAAGGCAGTAACTAGGCAATTATTAATCATGGAGGTAAGATTACGTACTTATATAGTATAATTTCATGATATATATGAATATTCGTATTAAATTTTAATCCCTGTTGACCAAGTGACAAGAATACGTGTTACAACGATATCTTTGTTACTAGTAAAGTTAAATTAATAAGACCAAGATTAATATTTTTTATAATTAAAATCTTATGTTTCTAACCTAACCTAACCTATAACGGTCACAAAAATCTATAGATTCATTCTGCAATAAAAATAATATTAATGTATTAGATTTTAATAATAATAAAGGTTCTTACTGTATATGAATAATTTTGATGACACTAGTGATTATATTTACTTATTTCTATTTTTTTTTTCAGATCTCACCGAATCTCGATGAATTCAATGTAAAAAACTATTATTATCCTATTAACTTAAGCGATGACGAAAATGCAAGCAATTCTTGCATATTGAAAAATAAAAAAATCGCAACGAAAAGAGCTGGTAACAATATCGACATATTCTTTGAAAAGCCTAAGAAAAAGAAAAAAACCATTCCGTCTTCATGTGTGGCTCAAGCGTGTGATGGAGGTGTATCATTTATTTCTTCCAATGATAATGACGGAGCGAATGCTTCATACCTCATGAAAATAGAAATTTATGACATGAAGAATCTGAAAGAGGTTTCGCCTGTAGACTATTGGAAACATGCAGACTTGCGATTAAAGTACTACATACAATCCAATACTGATAAACATTATCAGAACACACGAGATATAATATACAACATTACAAAGCAGATCGCCTGCAAGGAAGACTGTAAAAAATATTTCATTGATAGAGACAGTAAGAAACAATAGAACTTTCTCTAACTCATCACAAATCAAACCCATAATATAACTTTACTTACAAAAACCTTTTAAAAAAATACAACCCCCACTGCCGCTCTCGCCTCGCAAACAAATTATAAAGAGATCAGTCATTCGCTACAAGCGTTCATACTAAGCACAACGAAACACAATGGCTGAGCTTGACAACTCTGTATACGACGAAGAAATGGTCGCGATATGTGAAGAAATTGAATTAGAAAATGATATGTGTCGTGTCCTGGATAAGAACGAAGAGAGTGATATTGAAAAACAATTAGTGTTAATATGTGAGGACGTGGAGGACCAAATTAAAAGGGGTTATTCCAATCCAATAGCTCCATTAAACTTCGAGTACATGGTTGAGTACCAACCAATGTCTCAACCATTATTTGAAGACGACGAAACGGATGAACTAGTGATCCTGTCTCCAAGTCCAAGTTTATATAGCCCTGATTCATTCCATGTGTCTGACTACAGAGATTACGAAGTCCCAATTCCATTCGTGATTCTTCAGGAGAATCTATCGAATACTCTGGAGATAGATTGGGAATCGATGGGAGATTAAATAATAATTGTGTTATAATTTTAAGTCAAATATGTTCTTTTACTTTAATTTTTTGTAATAAATTTCTTTAAATTTATATTAAGTTTTTATTTATTACGCTTAGAATTTAATAGATAATTGAAATAAATAAAACAACCTCATTTCACATAGTTATTGTTTATTCAAGTTTTAAATAAAGAAATAAACATTTGTTGTACAAGTTTATCGTTTGTTACAGTGTCATTAGAAAAAAAATCAATAAAGTTAGACATTGAAACATGATTATACTTAAAATAAATATAAACTAAACAATAGAGTCCACATTGCGCACTGAAATAATTTTGAAGTATTTTATTATTAGAAATCCACTTTTTACAGTTGGTTTTTAAAAACATTTCATGATATCCTTCTGGTTTACGGCCAAAAGAATCAAAATATTCTCCAAATCCGTAAATATCTACATATATAGCAACCCAATGTGATCCCGGTCTTGTATCAGGATCTAAATTTGAAATGAGATATACTGGCTTAGTAAAATACACAGGCATTTGATTCGCCGCAAACACATTGAACTCAATATTTTTATCTATTTGTTTTAAATAATTTTCTATCTCTTTTGTATCCATATCTTTGTAATAGCATGACCTAACAAAGAATGACTTAAACATTAGAAATCTCCACTTATATTTATCTTAACTATTATAATCTAAGCTGACTTCTCGATTTTTATTGACTTCAATTACATTATCAAACTCTGCATACACAATGCAATTAAGTGTTGTAGTTAGAGCTTTATCGAATCGAACTTCAAACCTTACACTACCCCGCTTTATAAGATTCCAATGAGAGTTTGAGTTAGCGGATAGATCTGGAGTTAAATCAAATGCATACAAGCAATAACCATGACTGTACTCTGCCTTGGAAATATCGTTTCCTTCGTTCAGGAAATGAATTCCCGTTCCCGAAAACAAGGTATGATATGCACTTATATATGTATTATCATGAAAAGATGGAACCAACGTTTTCGATGGTATAGATTGACCGTCGACATACAAACCAAATAAGTTGAGACCATAGTTACCAAAATTAAACGGATTCACATTAAGAGCACCATTAAATGCAGCATTACTAACGAACCCAACAATACATCTTTTAGGTATTTGACCTAAAAATACATTGTCGAGCATTTTACCCTGGATTCCTGATGGGATAGTCAAAACCTTAACCTCGGCACGCGTAACTGGATATTTTGCAGGAGTGGTTGCTAATACTTTTTCATGAGCAATTAATACTGAAGGATTGATACGAACTTTACGCATAATGAGACTAGCACTTGAAATATGGACTTTGAATTTTTTATCTACAGATGAACACATTAAATTAAAAGTATCTTTTGAACGAACTAGTTTTAAGCGCATTTCAACGCCATTGATTAAAAACTTATCTTGATTGAAAATATCAGCATGTATGTGACCTAACATTTCAATAGTGTGACTTTCCTTTGCCAGTTCTTCTCTTTGAACGTATCCTCGATTTGAAACATCACATGAATCCATGCTCGAAGCAGTGTCTTTGTACCAAAGTCCACAAGTAAGATGGCTTTCCTTAGCAGCTTTTCCATAATTGAGTAACGTTTCAATGTATGCGCGATATCCATAGGTATTATTTGGAGGAGACACTAACTTTTGATTAAGATAAATATCACACTGACTAAAAAGAGAATGCAACCAATTATTAACTGGAGCGACATGAATTCCTGCTAAAAGTTTGCTTGAATCACCATTCTGTATTTTAGCTTTTATATGAAGTAAAGTGTGGGACAAGTCAATGTAATCGTCTCCATTGCCCGGTACTAAAAACTCAATCGGTCCATCGTCAGTCAATGATGAAATGGGATTGTAATGTATCCATTGACCACTCTCAATACTCGTTTGCGTAGATGGTAGAGCAAATAAATCCAACTCTGATTTTACGCATTCACAGGAATGATGATGTAAAAACGCCATTTTTGAATTACGAGAAGTAATTTAAGAAAATATATCTTGAATATTTTGTCGTTTATTTCTTTTAGTACCGTTCCGTTTGGAAGGTTTTTTAGAAGTGATGATCTTCCTTTTTAGCTTTCTTATTTTATATCCGGATCCAGACATTACTGAATCTATTTTTTCATCAGCTTTCCTTTTCAAATTTGATGTTGCCGTTTTCAAGCGTGATTTGACAGATTCACCCATTGGTTGAACATTTAACATGTCAGATAGAAGACCTACACCTGCATTTAAAGCTTCTTTGCCTACAAATCTCGCACCATTTTTTAAAAGTGGAAGAACCGATCGGAACAAACCCCCCAAAAAGCTCCCTATACCATGACCTCGCTGATGTGGTGACCCTTTGTAAATTACCCCCATACCAGAACCAGCTTGATGAGTATAATAATGTAAATATGGACAAGACATGATTAATATTTTCACTTGACTTTTTTAAAATGTACCTTTATACACGTAGTTCCAAACTGGAATGGTACTCTTTGACCTGTACTTGTTCTTATATCTATTTCTATAACGTCAAATTCCCTGCGCATAACAGGTACATAATGAGGGGACGAAAAGATATTTATTTTAGAAGCGCCATATACATATTTGGTGGGATCCAACGAAACAATTCTCAATAAAGGTGTCATGACATCACCCACTACTTGTGGTTCTACTATATCACAATATATTAAAAGTTGTGAAGGTAGACCCAAGTTTAGATTCGCGGGATATTTTCCGAAGTTATGTTTTATTAAATTAGTAAATGGTGCAAAGCCTAACTGCACACTCAGTCTAGGACTACATACCACAGATGTAACGTCGATTGCCCAACTACTCACTGTAACGAGTTTCGATAATGTATCATATCTAAGCTTAACTTTATCCTTTAATTTTTCATTAAAATCGATCACGAATTGATCCACACTAATATAGTTGGTTGGTGTCATGTATTCCAGATGCGTGAATAACTGCGATTTATCGCCTTTAGACGTGATGTAAATAATATTTTCATTTTCTTCCAGATTAAACATACTACATGGGTAATGAAATTCCACAATAGCGACTTCCCATTCGCCTTCTAATTTCATAGTCTTTGGTAACTTGGTAAAAAAATTTGCTGTAGTGTTTTCAGCAAAGTATGTCATGGAACTGTTACTTAGCAAAGTGAGATAAAAGCTGTCTTCTCTCATATTTTTTCAAGTTCTGATACAGAGATCCAACTATTAAACTTGTTGGGATAACCTCTCCACTTAACAAGAACCTCTTTTCTGTTTCCTGAGTTACGAGAACGCAGTATTTTATCTATTTTATAATGAGTAGTGGGGTTATAAATTACTTTTTGTAATTCATTCTCGTAAAATGTTCCTATAATGGGCTCATACTGAAGATCTTTGAGTGTATAGACTACTTTAGGCATGTTATTTTTTATAGCTGTTATGATAAAAATTTCATCACTCCAATTAGTTTCATAGCCTTTTTGAAAAATATGCTTATGTCTAGTTATTCTTACGTGATCACCAACTTCAAACTTATTTTTTTGTATAACATCCAATCTATATTTTTTATTCTCATATAAATTATTCCAAACGTTCATGATGTTACTAGAACTAACTTCAAATGGACACATCTTAATACTTGAATGAAAACTATGGTTATAAGAATAAAGCAAATCATCCAAAATATCAATATAAGTGTATGTATTTTTATGTGTAAAATAACGCCACATTTTAGTTTTTAGAGTTCGTTGAAATCTCTCGACAATACTAGCTTTAATATCTGGGTTATTTGTAGTATAGTAGTTTACATTTTTAGTTTTAAAATATTGTGCAACATCCTTTGATACGAACTCTGTTCCTTTATCCGATTGTATGTGTGTGGGGGTCGCGTTAGCTTCAGTAAATATACTTTCAAACGCTTCCTTTATACTTTCTGAATTTTTCTTTTTTAACGGTCTAGCGAAAGCGTATTTACTAAAAACATCAATAACACAAAGTATATATTTAAAACCATCATTATATTGAGAATAAGTCCGCATATCACTCAAATCAGCTTGCCACAGTTCATTAAAATTTGACAATATGTATCTATTTCGTTGAAATTTTCTATGTACCGGTTTATGTAGTGTATAAGTTTCCTGGGATTGCAACCAGTCCTTTACTTGTTTTTTGTTCATTTTACCTTTTAACGCTCGAGTTAACTTGTCAACACTGCTGTATCCCGCTGGATTCGATACGTCGTAATATATATCTTTAATGTCTAGTACGGATTCCATCTTTCCCAAATGTCTTTTCTCTTTCTCAGTTTATACGATGTTTTGATTTTTGGATTACTATCATCACTTGGTGTTAGATGTTGTTGTCCTTTCAGAGAAAGATTATTAATATACTCAAGAGTTTGCGGATTACCAATACAAGTGAGAGGAACCCTTATATCTTTAATAGTTTCTGTAAACTTTTTCCATCCATTAGGTTTCGGGCGCTTTAAAGGCCTAAGAGTATAATTCACGAGATCAACAATGTTGCTGTCGTCTACAACTTCATTATCGATGAACACCAACCCCTCCTCGTTCCAACTAATTTTATCTTTATGATTGAGAATAGTGTCCAATAATAATTCACTTCTTCTCCGATACGTCTTTGGAATGAATTTATTTATGTAAATAGGTGTATACAATGTTTCATTTGATACATCTCGTGCGTCCTTATCATGTACGGAGTTTTCGTTAACTGGTGCGTCCTCGTCTTTAATTGTCTTTTTATGAGGAGTCAAATCTTCTGAATATTTATGCTCACCTTCAACGGTCACGGGTAGTTTTATTGGTTTTCGATTTTCATTAGCGAAATGGAGATATCTTTGTAAGATTTGCATGTACAGTGACCATTTTTCGCGATCGTCCATTTTACTACTTAATATATTTTGCATTTCTTTATCTAATCTAGATAAATTACTTTCAGGCGTTGTGTCTCTTGATTTAAGTCTATCAATAACATCTTGTTCAATGAGAATCATTTTCTTAGTATTATCCATTTTTTTTAATTAAAATAATTGATCATAAAATTTTTTTTAATAATCCGCTCAACACAGCTCCTAGAATGATAGGCAGAAATGCTCCTCCTTTTTGAATGATAATTCTTTTTCTTATTTTATTTTTACCTTTACCTATTAGTTTTCTGAGAATATTTTTATGTTTTCTTAATTTTGATTTCTCGTTTTCTTTTAAAACCACTTTACCATTTAAGGTGTTATAAATGCATTCGCAAATACAATTTATTTCTTCCTCGTTACAAGCTTTTAATAAAGCTGTGCGGTATTTAGGTTTGAGAGTGTGTAACGATTTTAATAAATCCTTATGAGTTGTCACTCGTCCAGGCATTATATCCGACTGATAGCGATTTTTAAAATAACTTAATATTTATATAATATTAGTTGAAAGAAAACAGTTCAATTTAACAATAGACGATCGTTTAACTCTTTCTGTTGGGGTTTTATCTTTGAAAATTTCTTGAATATATTTACAAACCAGATCTATCTCTTTTTTACTTAGCGACTTTAGCAATATTTTACGATATTTTGGTTTGAAAGTTTGTAATGCACACCTTAACGATTTTTCATCTAACGTTGTGCTATCTTCGACCATTATTTATCACTAACTATAATTGGTTGATGTATATTGTATTTAAGTCCCTTCTTTGGTACATAGACAACACATAGATTTTTTATTGGATCGATTTTGGTTTTAAAGCGACAGAGATCATGTGTATTCTGCTTTAAGTCGATCATTAGATAACCATGTGGTTCGACAGTAGCATCTTTATAAGCTTCTTCAACAAATTTACAATTATCTGGAAACACTTGACGTGCTAAGTAACGTATTTGTGTTCGATCTCGAGGATTTTTGAAGTAAATAATATAGCTTGTATTGAGAGATATATCTCGTTGTCCTCTACCTTGGTGAAACAAGTTCTGCGTAATATAAAACACACTTAAATTTCTGTGGTGACTACCTTTAGTAAAAATGTCAACAATACGACCATCGGACTCTCTCATAAGATCATCAATTATAACTAATCGTGGCTGTATGCCGTCGAACATACTCATATCTGGTAACCCTTGAACATAAGATACATTTTCTAGGTTGTAGAGTGGCTGCATTTCGTCATAGCACCATAAAATTTGTGCAAAACTTGTATTACATATATCATTACAATATTTTAGAAAATTAGTAACAAAGTTTGATTTACCACAACCACTCGGACCTGCCACGATTGCAGTAAATGGATGAAGAAAGTGATACATTTTTTGAATACGTGTGTTTTTGGAAGAGGTAGGAATCCAATTAAAAAAAACTCAACAAGTTCGTATTTTATATTATAATTACATATTTACATTCTTAGGTACTATTGACGAAATAATAATAATACTTAGCAATTCTTAAACATAAAGTCATTTTAATAGTGTATGTTAGTTTATTCATCACTTTTATATGATTTTATTTTATAATGACCCCAAGCCAGAGTATCAGTACAGTTACTAATTAAAAATCGTTTAGTATCAGAATGCGATAAAGAAATTTTGTTAGCCTTTTGAGTAAAAATAACATGCTTTATCGATCTAAATCTGTACATTTCACATATTTGATTATTTTTCTTAAATAAGACGTTTTTGTAATTTCGCATATTAAACTTTTTTGTAGCGGACTTATTAACTCCCTTTGCTTTAGCTATAAATTTATTCTGTACGTTCATCGCATACATTTTTGACCTTAAACCGACAAATTCTGTAAAGATCTTACCGTTATTTTCATCTTTGAAAAAACCAATCTTTTTTTTGTTTATCTGAGGGTAACCAAAAAGATTATCAAAAGGATAGTCAGAGGTATCAAAGTATTTGTTCAAGTCCGGTTTAATATCTTCATAGAAATCATCAGTAAAAATCTGATATATGAAGCTGTCAGTGTCGGTATACATCATTTTACAGCGTGAACCGTATTTATTTTTCATATAATTATAGTGAAAATCGTACATGAGCGTTTTGGATATGTCTAATATGCAAAGTCCTAGATAGATGGGTTTATTATAGAGTATTTTTGTTTTTTTAAGTTGAACGGCCACTAAGTTTTCTGAAAATATAGACAGACTATGAAATTCAGGTCGTGCTACTAGATTTTGAGCACCTTGACATTTACCCCTATTTTCCCAATGAGTACAAAGTTTGACATCCACACGTTTTTCTACATTTTCCATAGTCTTCCCAAATATTGAATTATTCATTAATTTATAAAAATCCTTTTCAAAATCAGATGTTGCAGACATACGTAATTGTGTATTTAAATCTATATAGTTTTGTAACCATGGACTTTGACGAAATTTTAAAATCCTATGAACTTTTTTCAACTTTAATCCCATTTCTATGCACTGTATGAGGTTTCTGTAGTGAATAACGTATTTAGTTTTATCATATAAATTTGGAACTAATTTTGTTTCTCTGCTACCACCAATACATATATTTTCTGGGCATAGTGGAAAGTCTGAATGTGATTCATGCAAAGTTTGTGGATATTCTAAATCCACTTCAAGAATATAACCTATTTCTGAGTCAATTGGAACCATAAAATTTGTGTCACAATTTACCCATTGAAATTCACCCGTAGGAAGATATTGAGACATAGCCCAGCCATACAAATTATTCGCGTCTAAGTAAGTAAGGTAAGATGTAGGAGTTTTCTCACTAAAATTGAACATATATTTATTATTAGCATGAGCATAACGGTTACTGCATTGAGAAATACCACCACGTATACCAGACTTTATGAAAGCAATTTTATCAAAATCTGTCAATAGATCTAATGTTATTTTTGTGTGCTTCAACATTGCATCCCAACTTAGGCCAGGTGCAGTGTAATATTGTGCAGGATCTAAATCGTAAGTTTTGATACAAACGTTTCTAAAATTTTCAAAGATATCAGTTAGAAGTAACACGTCAGTTTTCAGGTATAAATCAGAATAATCAGCCATATTGCGACACTTAAAATGATGCCACACATCTTTAGCGTGGTTATAATTTTCATTTGTAACATCGCTATTAGTTAGTATATTGTAAAACTGATCTTGTGTGGGAAGTGAAGTTAACTTTAATGACTCAAATGAGGTCATGTAATCATATGGATAAATGCCTTTGCGTTTTAAAAAATAAAAATCGTCAGGGTGCTGAAAATTTTTACGCAGCTCGATAAAATCCTCATCATTCAAATTATTTGATAAAGATTCCAAGCTGCATGATAAAAATTTAAAAGAGTCAATAAATCTTAACTCAAAATTTTGATTCTCGATTTTTAATATCTTTGAGAAGGAAATGTAACGTTCTTTATTCTGTGGTATAACTTTAATGTCACCTTCAGCAAAATTTAATGCGCGCACTATGAAATGAGCATCATAATTACTAAGATTATGCAAAATAATCGGTATAAATCGAGGGGTTTCTAACTTTTTACAACAAGCTTTATGACTAACACCTGTAAAGATTCCAGTATATTTATCAAAATTTAAGCTACTATCTAATTTCAGAGTGTCTTTGCATATGCAACAAGTAGTTGTCAAAGATATTCTTCTCCTAGCTTCATCTGTAAGCGGATGAGGATCAACTTTGACATAATACTCTTTAGATATATATTTTAAATCTTCATTCAAACTTTCCATAAACACTTTTGCACAATCACTACCTGTATAAGTTATATATTTGGAGAGGCTATCGTTATACGCACATTTGATATAATATCCAAAACTATACACATCATGTTTTTGAAAATTACTGGTATACGATAGAGATGGATTATTATCACACCCTTGTATTGGCTTTAAAAATGCTTCAAAATCTGCGTATATCACAAAAGGTACTCTTAGTTCACGTTCAAATTTGTTAAATGAAATTTTTGCCTTACTGATATCAGGCAAATCTGTTCTAACGTGATTACAATCAAATTGTCTATGAGAAATCAATTTATCATATGTTTGAAAATAAAGCAAGCAGCCATCACAGATATAGACTGCATGTTCATGTGAAGTTAATTGACGACTGACTAGTCTAGAAAGGTTTTTAATATAACAATAATGACCGTTAGAACCATTATCTAAATATAATAAATTTACATGAACTAATTTACGACATTTGGTAAAATGGAGAGGCCCAATTATCTTCGTAGATTTATTATTAGATTTTTCTATTCCAAAAACGTTAATACTAATATTATTTAAGCGTTCAAATTTTATAATATCTTTTAGTCTTACTGGAAAAGCAATACCCTTGAAATTTAGCAAGTTTTGTTTAGATAAATATGAGGAAACTCTGTCTGCATTTCTATTCACAGGATATAAAGCGGATAGAACAGCCCATAGAAAACATTGATAATCATTGTTTTTAACATTAACTACTGCTCGTTTACGTTTGATATCTATCGGTAGGTCTATGTATGAAGATCCTTTTAATGGGTTGAATTTGTTAATGTTTAGATCGACATATCTCATTTCTTTAAGACTCCAACCACTATCTTTCTTTTCAAAATTACTTATTTTGTTTGAAATTTCAGAACTTATATTTGAGTAAATATCATCAAATTCATCACCTAAACAGAACATGTAATTAAAAGTTTGAAAGTCAAAGGAGTTTTCTAAATTTTTCGTTGCCTGAACAAAATCCCCATTTAAAATAAAATTAACTTTAACTGTGGTATTTTCTTTCAAGACTTTTTCCAGTAATGTTTGAACAGTGCTTCGAATTGAACCAAGAAATGATTCAGGAGTTTTAAAGTCGGTATCAGTTGTAGCAGAGTTAGAGAATACTCTGTATGTTACTAATCTCTGACCGAACGCTTTTTCTATTAACTGAACATTATTTAAGTTCGGTATCAACGTGAAAACATTATTTTTATGCCTATTACTTTTAAGATGATTGGTAAAGTACCTTTTGTTAACAAATATTTCACAAGTTGGGCATTTAATGCTATTTAAGTTTGCAGAACTTACAGATGGCTCTGTTTCTGTGTTCGGTGGTGAAGCTGTTGCCTTCCCAGGTGATGTAGACTTTTGTGCGTATAAACGCTTCCTTGAATATTGAGGAGTTCCATGTTCTGTGGCATTTCTTTTGACTGCTTCTCCAACTTGTCTCACTCCTGCTCCAAACTGATCCGTACTGGAATGAAGTAAACCAATAAATATATAAAATTCAAATAATATTCCGTGTTACGTTTTAAGTTGATGTTAATAAATATTCAACTTACATAAACTATTTATTTTTCAGACTTTTTGCATAAAGTACAATAAGCTTCCATCGGGAATACTCCATCAATTTCATCATATATATCATCAAATACAGAACACGTTTGAAAATGTCCACTACAAGGAGTAAAATAGGGTTTTATATCAGGATCCTGTAACATCCACCCTGGAAGTCTATCACTGATATACCACAAACGTATGAATTTATGCATCTTATCGATCAAAAACTGTTTTGTAAATGAACTAATATCATCACTGGTTAAGAATTCCATAGTAACTTTTATATATTCACTGCGTACTCGTGACTGAATAAAACGTTCTAGATGTCCGTATATTTATATACAAAATCAACCCCTCCATAAAAGTCAAGTTTAAACAAGATTGATCACTCACATCTCTGCATGGTCCTTTTCAATTTTTTTACATAGGTGCAAAAAGTTGTCTTCAATTTCTTCACATATCGCGACCATTTCTTCGTCGTATACAGAGTTGTCAAGCTCAGCCATTGTGTTTCGTTGTGCTTAGTATGAACGCTTGTAGCGAATGACTGATCTCTTTATAATTTGTTTGCGAGGCGAGAGCGGCAGTGGGGGTTGTATTTTTTTAAAAGGTTTTTGTAAGTAAAGTTATATTATGGGTTTGATTTGTGATGAGTTAGAGAAAGTTCTATTGTTTCGTACTGTCTCTATCAATGAAATATTTTTTACAGTCTTCCTTGCAGGCGATCTGCTTTGTAATGTTGTATATTATATCTCGTGTGTTCTGATAATGTTTATCAGTATTGGATTGTATGTAGTACTTTAATCGCAAGTCTGCATGTTTCCAATAGTCTACAGGCGAAACCTCTTTCAGATTCTTCATGTCATAAATTTCTATTTTCATGAGGTATGAAGCATTCGCTCCGTCATTATCATTGGAAGAAATAAATGATACACCTCCATCACACGCTTGAGCCACACATGAAGACGGAATGGTTTTTTTCTTTTTCTTAGGCTTTTCAAAGAATATGTCGATATTGTTACCAGCTCTTTTCGTTGCGATTTTTTTATTTTTCAATATGCAAGAATTGCTTGCATTTTCGTCATCGCTTAAGTTAATAGGATAATAATAGTTTTTTACATTGAATTCATCGAGATTCGGTGAGATCTGAAAAAAAAAAATAGAAATAAGTAAATATAATCACTAGTGTCATCAAAATTATTCATATACAGTAAGAACCTTTATTATTATTAAAATCTAATACATTAATATTATTTTTATTGCAGAATGAATCTATAGATTTTTGTGACCGTTATAGGTTAGGTTAGGTTAGAAACATAAGATTTTAATTATAAAAAATATTAATCTTGGTCTTATTAATTTAACTTTACTAGTAACAAAGATATCGTTGTAACACGTATTCTTGTCACTTGGTCAACAGGGATTAAAATTTAATACGAATATTCATATATATCATGAAATTATACTATATAAGTACGTAATCTTACCTCCATGATTAATAATTGCCTAGTTACTGCCTTCACTTGAACACTACGTCAGCCTGGATACTAGCCGCGTGGTATTAAAATATCTTGTGATATACATGATGCATGTGATCCTTTTATATCTGCTTTTTGAGATCGTGTCTGAACGTGTCGCCACAAAATACAACGTTTAGGTTGGATAAAAGGATATTATAAAAAAGGAGCGGATGTTCGATGCCCATTATTTCCATTGATTTATTAAGGTCTATTATAATAAATTATGATATACATGATGCCATGTGATCCTTTTACATCTGCTTTTTGCGAGATCGTGTCTAAACTTGTCGCCACAGAATACAACGTTTAGGCTGGATAAAAGAATATTATAAGGAAGAGGGCGAATGGTCGATGCCCATTATTTCCATTGATTTATTAGGGTCTATTATAATAAATTACTACGACCCTGTCTAATTTAAAATATTATTTTATGAGACACTTTCTTTGAAATAGCAGCAAAAAGTCAAAGCGTTTCTTAGAAAAAATAAAACTTTTGAGTTATTTGTACGAGACTTTTTTTTTATTTACATTTTCATATTGAATTTATATCTGACACACATCCAATTCAATTATTATCAGTTTGATATCAAATTAATGATAAAAACAAAATTGAACGATTAATGTTATTTATTAAGAAAAATCTTAGATTGGAAACCTAATCAAGTTTGATAAAACCAAGCCAATGTGCCAGAATCGGCCATTAAATATCAGACATTCATACTTTAATGAGAATTCAGTTAATTTGATTAATTAATCAAGGAAAGGAAAGTCGTGGATCAAATGGAAAATCCAATTGGTCAAGGAGTCCGCTAAGTTAATCTAATAAAATACGAGAAAAAACGATTCGTTACGAGGGTAAGTAAGGAAATTCCTTTTGCAACCCAGGATCCAATTGGAAAATCCGAAGAGACCTCCGACGGTCAATTGGAATTTAGTCTGATTGGAATCTGCTTTGGCGAGCTTTTTTTAGAATCCGCTAAGTTAGCCTATTTCAAGGATTTTAAGGTGCTGGGAGTGAGTTAGAACCGGCTATTCCCTACTACTGACGTGCAAATTACATTTTACAAGATATATCTTGACATTTATTTAGTTCCCTTAAAAAGTTACAAACTTTGACGCGAAATTAAATTTCGTTAAAAAGTTAACATTATTTCTTAAACGCGGCCAACCTTAAATAATTTATTGAGAGGTTTTCCATTATATTGTTACCGTTTGACGCAACCCAAGGGTACTGAAAGGCGAAAATTATGTCGAAAATTTCGGAAGCGGCGGGAATTAGATTCAAGTTCTACTGAATATTTTTAGTAATTAAGCTGTGATAGCCCAGCGGTAAGTCCTATAGACTCTAGACTCGAGACCAGTGTTTCCCAACGTAGGGCCCACGACCCACAGGGGGCAATTTGATGGTTAGGGGGGGGGCAACTCGAGACGAGATTAAGCCTTTCGCTCTGGGCCATTTAAGTGCAATGCTAGATTTCGGAGTCAAATTTAACAAAAACCGCAATTTTTCTTTCTAAAATCCATTATTTATGTTATTTAAGTGGACAATTCAATTTTTAATATTAAAATTTATGTATGATACACCTATTATTTATGTTGTTTAAGTCAAAAATTCAATTTTTAATATTAAATTTTATGTATGTTACTTAGGGGGACAAAATAATTTTTAACGTGGGACATGGACCAAAAAAGGTTGGGAAACACTGGTCTAGACTCTAGAGACGATCATGGGTTCAAACTCCGGGCAGGCACCAATGAGTTTTTCAATTAAAACTTATGTATCTATTTTGACAATTACAATTTGTCACATGCTTTTCGATGAAGGAAAACATCGTGAGGTAACTTACATATCTTTTAAGAATTATGGGGATATGTGTAAACTACCAATTCGCATTGGAGCACCGTGGTAGGTTTTAGCTCCAATCCTTCCCTCCAAAAACGGAGAGAGGAGGCCTATGCTCAGTAGTGGGATAGTAATAGACCATTAGGTACTTTACTTTTTTACTTTTTCATCTAAGTATCGCTGCTGGGATACTTAGATTGCTGGGATACTGGGATTGTCTAAAAACAGTATTTTTGTACTAATACTAGTGTACAAAAAAACATTAAACTGTCTCAAGCGCACCACGGCAGTATCACGAGACCCCTGGGTGAGAGTGGACGTATAGTAACATCTTTTACTTGTTATTGCGTGTTTATGCCTTTGCTGTATTCATACAACAATTTTTTGTATAATTTTTATTATATATATATTTCTGTGCCACGTATGTTTTTTAGTAACTTTGTGCAATAAAGAAATTAAACAAACAAACATCATTACCCTTATTCCACTCTAAGTTACTCCACTTAGAGTGGAATAAGCACAACATGTAATAAACATACTATCACATGATTTGGCAAGGTATTTTACGACCGGCCGTCTGCCTGACTTCAACTTACCTTAGTCGCCTTTTACGACGACTCGGTAAGAAATTAGGGTGGTTTATTCTACTTAGCCGGGTTACACACGGCGGGTCAACATATCTTACTTACCTTTTACGATGGTATTAGTATGGTACGGTATGGTACCAAAAAGTAGTGTATCTTTTCCGTTAACAAAATTTTTATACTTTCTCATCATCCTCCTGCCCTTATCCCACTCTAAGTTAGGTCGGCACAAGATGTTATAAATATGCTTTCACATGATTTGGCTTGCGTTTTTACGACCGGTCACCTGATACCTTAGTCGTATTTTACTACACCTCGGTAAGAAAGAGAGTGGTCTATTTTACTAAACCGGATACCACACGGTGGGTTAACTTACTTAAGTCGCCTTTTACGACACCTCGGTAATAAAAGAGGTTGGTCAATTCTACTCAGCCGGATACCACTCTGCGGGTCGACTTAACTTAGTCGCCTTTTACGACACCTCGGTAAGAAATGTGGGTGGTACTATTCTATTCAGCCGGATATACACACGGCGTATTTTTATACTTTCTCATTTGTACTATTTGTATGTAACGCGTCTTACACTAATCATTATGTATTACACAGCCTCTTTTATCTCTTCTCACAAATAGTATTAGGATGAAGCTGGAGGAAAATACATCAAAAGATCGCTGACAACTAAGTTCATATAAAATTTAATATCGACAACACCGGCCTATATATGAGGCGGTTTTACATCAGACCTTATCTTCTACGTCATAAGGATCAGTTTTTTATCCCGTTCACACATATTTAGATCATCATCGTTCATCCCGCTTTTTCCTATGGATACGAAGGTTCACCTCGGTGGCCCTTTATATCATAAATCATCTGGGACTTAACTTGCAGTTAACACGTTTTTCAATAACGACGTATGTGTTATATTTTTAGGTATATATAATTTACTGTGTGATATATAGTTTATATAGTTTAGTAGGGACGCGCTCCGTAATATAGTGTTTATTTTTATATAAATATATTTGTAATATAATGTGCCATGTGGTAACCTGCTAAGTAATAATGAACATAACAACCTGAATAAACCATGAGGTTTCATAAAAGGCGACTAAGGTAAGTTGACCCGCCGTGTGGTATCCGGCTGAGTAGAATAAACCATCTTCATTACTTACTGAGGTGTCGTAAAAGGCAACTAAGGTAAGTTGACCCGCCGTGTGGTATCCGGCTGAGTAGAATAGACTACCCTTATTGCTTACTGAGGTGTCGTAAAAGACGACTAAGGTAAGTTGTATCGCCGTATGGTATCCGGCTGAGTAGAATAGACCACCCTCAGTACTGACTGAGGTGTCGTAAAAGGCGACTATGGTAAGTTGACAGGCGGCAAATCGTAAAATAATAGCCAAATAATTTGATAACGTGGTTTAATACATGTTGTGCCGACTCCACTTAGAGTGGAATAAAGGCAAGAGAATGATGATATTCGTAATATAATAATAAAATTTGTTGAACCATAGAGTTATCATACTAGAGTAGGAGAGCCACAGGCAGATCTGACTGTTACAAAAAAAATTAGAGGGAAAATTAGACTCGTAGACTTCTCAATGTCTTATAAAAGAGAGACATATAAAATATATAACATATAAAAGAGAGACAGATAAATACAGTCCAATTTGCCTTTATTTCTCTTTATTGTAATTTGTATATATAATTATATTTTATTTGTATATATATTTAGTGTACGTGCTTTTATGCATGCTTTCGTGATTATGCTTTTAAATTAAAGAAAAACGAAACGAAAAATACATTTTATTTTTATAACTATAATTTTAATTTTAAATTAGACTTTTTAATGATTTTTTTAAATATTGACATATAAATAAAAAGTATTATTAGTGATTGTGAGTGAGTTATTAGTTCAGTAAATTGGTAGACTATTCCTATTATACTTGTGGTGTACCCACAACACAGGTTCACGTGTAGTGACACATTAACAGTATGTCATTACACGTCCACTCTCGCCTACGGCTGAGATGCTACTGACGTGGTGCGCATGACAGTGTATGGATATTGGTGTATGTATGATATGTTTGTCTTTATATGAATATACAAAGTAAAAATCTGACATCTAAACCAACATACAATACTTAATATTTAACGTCGATATTATTTTTTGTTGCTTTCATTCCGCATTATGGATGAACGGGAATATAAGTTACCCTCATGATAATAAAGATGTTATGATCGCGGAACCGAAGTTTATGATTTATTTATTCGGCATTCTCAAGTTCGCAAAATCTGCAAAATATATCTTCCTTCTGTAATAAAATGGTAATCCAATACACAGGGCACTCTAAAAGATAAAAACAAACTAAAGTTTTCATCCGCAGTAGGGGAAAACACAACAAAAATTATACGCAACTCTGAACTACAAACAAAGCACACTTTCAAAGAACTGTTATCGACTTAATACTTTAAGAGTTAGAGAAATTATCATCTTTGGGACAATTGATGTTTTTTATTTTTATTATATTTTATTTTATATAATCTACAGCTATTTACATTAGAGATATATAAAAAATTTAATCTATTAATAAGGCCAAACTGATTATATAGTTTTACATAAAATAAATTATGCTTAACAGAATTTACTACAGAAAGTACGAAAGCTGCAATAACGACGTGATGTGCGTGTTTGTGTATTTTGTGTGTGTGTGTGTGTGTGTGTGTGTGTGTGTGTGTGTGTGTGTTTATGTGTGTGTGCGTGCGTGCGTGGGTGTAAGTGGTTGCGTGTGTTTGTGTGACTATGTGTGTTTAATACTATTTAATTTTATCGTTGTTTGGGACTGTGTTCAATTAACTCACGTTTAAATTGTGCTTTGGATAAATGAAATATATCTGAATATTGCTTGTTGTATGATCGTGCTTAGATGTAATAATAAAAATACTTTAGTATCGCATTAACTTTGTGTCGAGCATAGTTATTATGGAATGGTTTATTTTACATGAATAATAAAAACAACCTTTATCAATAAAATATCCTACTAATCCTATTTAATTTAGTTGTATAAATGCGAAAGTTTGTGAGTATGGATGTATGTTTGTTACATTTTCACGGAAAATTCGCTGAACCAATATCCATGAAACTTGGAACAATCATTCCTTATACACAGGAATAACTTATAGGCTATAGAAATCCTGTTAATTATACAGGAATAGAATGGCATTAAAAAGCGCCATCTATTATCAAACTATCACACGACAAATGTTCACGCAAATGAATTTGCGGGTAATAGCTAGTCAATAATATACCACACTCCACCTTTATCAATATTTATTGTATTTTGTCACTTAGTAAATCAATTCAGTTTTAAAAATTAAACTTAAAATTTTTAGCACACCTGTATATTGCCTATATTTTTTTTCTCCGTTGTAACATCGATAAATAATTAAAAAAAGTAAGTAGCGGCCTGTTACTATCCCACTGCTGAGGCAACTTCTCTCCGTTTTTGGACATAAGGTTTGGTGCTAAGACCTACCACGCTGTTCCAATGCGGATTGGTAGGTTACACATAACTCCAGAATTCTCTAGAGATAAGCAGGTTCCTCACTTCACCGAAAAACGTGTGATAAATTGCAATTATCAATTAGGCGCATAAGTTTTAACAGAAACTCAAGTCATTGGTGTCTGCCTGGGTTTGTAAGTTATAACAGAAAACTCATTGGTATCTGCCCGGGTTTGAACCCGTGACCTCCTCGAAAGAGTCGCACGGTGTTACCGATGGGCTACCACAGCTTAGCCATCGATAAATATAAACATGTAAGCTCGTTAAACTGTTTTAAATCACTTCTCGAAAAATACATATTTGAAAATTACACAGAATAAGAGTTTAAGAAAAACAATGAATAATAAAAAATCTAGTATAACTAAAATAATTTACAGTCAAACGATAATTAAAACCGTTTAACGAGCAGGTCTTTTGGTGACCGCCTAATTTAGTTAAGAGTTTATGTTCTCATGTAAGTTGCCATTGGCTTTTTTTGAGAATAAATGATTTAAACCTAAACCTAAATATTAAACCCTACCAATGAAATACTAAACGTATTTTCTAAAACTCATCGTAAATTCTAACCTATAAATCAAATCCCATACCGCAAAGTTTTGAACTAAGCAAAATGGATCTCGGATGCATTCCAGTAAAGCCGAGCACGCACAAATTGACAGTTCAGTACAAAACCGAACAGCAGACTTCAAAGATTCCTTTTCTCTCGGGAGCACAAAGGCAATAAAATACGAACGGACATACATCGACGTTCTATTAGTCACGACTTGACATGCGCTGAAAGAAAGGGTCCACGTCTTTCTTTCGTGTCGATTCTTGACAACCCCAATGTCATTTGTCAGGTTCTTAGGGTGCTATTCATTGAATAGTTTAAAAGTTTTACGCGTTTTTATGGAGACAATTGATTCGATTTACAAAAACAGGGTTTTTGTTTTTTTTTTCCAAATTTTAAGTGCTTCACGGCTATTTTGGATGAGTACTGCAGAGAAACGCCAACACTGTGGCCAAACTCAGCTTAGGAAGGGGTAGTGGCCACGCTATTATACACGTTCACCATCACCCCGCCTGTGATGGATTATATATACACTGTTGTGCTTACTAAATATAGGAAGGGGTATGGTAGTGAAGAGGAGAGGAAAAGGTGTGGGGAGGAGCACAGAGGAGGTCTGCGCAAGCAAGGCTGATGACTTCCGCTATTGGATACGTATATCACCTCTTTGCCCGCGCAGAATTCCTCTAACACTGCATCATCCTGTCGCCTAGGGTTATTACTTAAGGACCTAAGTAGTTACAAGGTGTTTATAATGTTTAAAGAACTATATAAGCTGGCTGTTATTCTCAGTCTGTAAGCCGGGATGGGTGAATAACAGACTCAGTTGATCCTTCTTCTTGATCTACAACCGATTGACGTCGATGTTTTCGATTTTATATTAGAGTATATCTCCTGATGATGCTTCGGTTCCGATTGTTAAGACTGTGATAGTGAATGCGTGCAGAGCTTGTGTAGTATGATGGTTGTTACGCAAGTATTAGGTATAAAAACAGATAGTACAATCTACGTTTATATTACGCATTTATTGCGGACTATATGAAAAGAATATTATCATTTGAATTACTTTTATGTTTCATTCGCAGAAAACAAAGTCTTGGAATGTGTTGATAATTTTTTTAAGACCTTTTAGCTGTAACCATGTCTTCTTCGCGGGAACTAAAGCGTTAAAATGCCGACAATTATCTACTCTTTGTTTTTCTTAACCTCGAGATGTTTTTAAATATATTAGGTAAAAAAGGTAAAAAATTTTACAAAATTTCATTAATTTTACAAAATTTGAGATAATAACACATTTGAAACGCAGTCAACTACATACCAGAGTATAATATTGACAAACTACATTGCTTTGATTAAAAAGGGGTTTTTTCTGGACCAACAAGTTGACAACGTCATTGACAAGAATTTTGAGATTAATAAGTGATTTTTATTAATTATTTTTTTTTTAATTTTTAAAAATGTTTGTTTTTTTTATTTAAGATACCTGTCGTCTTAAATTGTCACCAATTCGATAAAGTGATAGAGTGTCTATCGGATTGCAACATAGTCGTCACCTACCAGTATTTGCTAATTCCTTATACGCACGTCTCACTATGTTTGCTTGTTCATCCCGATAAGAAGGTTAACAAAGTTCGTAACTAGATGTTTGCTAGTCTAGTATGGGACTGTTTGCCGAACGGGAAATAAAGTTTAAGGATATTTGATCTGTCGCAGAATCTTCAAAGGAATTGAGACATCGGGAAAACAGTATGTGGACATTCGCCGAAAGCAAATAGAAGTCTTCAGGATTTTATTGTAAGCAATATTATATATAATTTGTGAGATGAATAACAATGTTTATAGATGGATATACGTAGTTTTATTTCTTGTTATTGTAAATGTACGATTTAGGTGGCTTATGCCAGTGACATTGTTTGCGAGGGCTTATTGAGAGCAAACAAAAAATGTGATGTATAATATCTTTATATATCTAAATACGAGGTAAATTATCTTTTATAATACTTCTTACTTCTTTTAACTTTTCCTTTATGGACTTAAGTGTTGACTGAAGTAAAAATAAAGTAAGCCTATATTAATATACTAGTGGCCCGCTCCGGCTTCGCACGGGTATAAAATATATATCCCATTGTCAGTCAGTGTAAGAAAAATGATTGAAATCGATCCAGTAGTTTTGATTTATTCATTACTGCCCGTGGCCCGCGAGCGTTAAATTTGGAGAAAAACAATTTCCTTTCCCTATACCTAGAAGATTTCCTGCTATCTTTGGAATATATAAATTCATATACTACATTTTTACTTTTACTTTTTCCCTAAGTAATTTATTTTTACAATTAATTACAGAATGTCTTTATATACAACATTCACAGTTTTCTTGTCATTACACAATACAAACATGTTTTCTTTAGAGGTTACTCTTGACATATAGTTGGCCATGTGAAAAAGAAACCCGTCCAATCGCAGTTAAATTCGAAGTGCTATAGGGCAAAGCGCGTAATCGCTATGCCCTGCATTTTAAATCTGTAATATATTCGAAAATGTTCATTTAAATTACATGCTGTAAACGGCTAATCGATCTATATTAAATGAACAATGCATTTAAGCTACTTAATGCTTAAAATAAGGATTAATGCTGTATTGTTTAAAATTGCTTCGAAAATAAGGTAATATTTTTCGTAAAAAGAAAATGACAAAAAAATGCTATTGTGGGTTATTATCCAAGAGATAGACATATCACCATCACGGAGTTTTCTGTAGGCCTTTTCAAGGTATACAAATAATTAGTACATTATTTTGATATATCTCGTAGGGTTCAGCCTGCGTTTGCAATGTAATGCAACAGAAAAAAAATAATTTACGATATCACATTAGAAACCTCAAAAATTACAGTATTTCCCTACTTCATATAGAATGTTATTATACATATAAACTTTTCTCTTCAATCACCCTATCTATTTAAAAAAAAACAATCAAAATCTGTATCGTAGTTTTAAAGATTTAAGCATACATAGGGATATAGGGACAGACAGAGAAAGCGACTTTGTTTTATACTATGTAGTGACGTTTAGTAATTATTGTGATAATTGTCAAATTTTTTACCATACTTCACCAAAGACAAAATTACGTTTAGCTGTCATTTATGTTTTGTATTCCACTGACATTTGCGTTTTGTTATTTAATGTCATAGTCGTTTTTATTATACCACGTTTTATAGTGACTTGACGGTATAAAATAAATACGGTCGAACGGGATAAAAAGAATCCTATGTCCGTCTCCTGGTTCTAAGCAACCTCTCCACCAATTTTCAGCCGAATTGGTTCATCCGTTCTTGAGTTATAAATAGTGTAACTTAGACCAACTTTCTTTTATATATATAGATAAACCCTATATACCTAAAACCATTGATAAATCGTACTTATATATATACATTGTACTTATTTGGACTTAAAAACAGGCAAAAAAACTTTAATACTGTCATATAAACCTTAAACTTAACGATCTACTGAAAAGATGAAAGTAAAATGAATGAAAACTCACCTGTTCTACCCATACGTTCGTAGTCATGATTTGATTCTTGAGGTTCTGTAAAGAAAAAAAAAACAAAATTAGTTCATGGTTTGAGATAAGACAAATAAGAATAAAATATCGGGGAGACCGCGCCTTGCTCGGTAATTTTTTACAAAATAAAAAAAAAGAAACTTATAAATAAGAAAAAAAAATTTAGTTTGGGATCGATTCGTTCCCCGAATAAGCTACGTTGACTTGACAATTTGTGACAAAAATTTAATTCAATATAAATATTAGAATTTTTTAATGCCCAAAAACAAGGATAAAACGATTTTTTTTACATAAAGCTAGATCGATTTTTCTCCCCCAACACCCCCTACATGCTTAATTTCAGGAAAATCGTTGGAGCCGTTTCTGAGATTCCGAAAAGATATATTCATATATATACATACAAGATTAACTCATTTAAATATTAAAGATACACAAAACAATTATGTTTTTCAATAATTAAATTATTAGATATATATTTCATCTTAGATAAAAGCTAGAAGAGAAATGGCAACTTTACCTTTATAAGAGGGTATCGCGCTATCGCTAAATCACTTTGCGACTTGTTATATCTGTAGGGTAACCAAAGGAAAGGCAAAACAAGGACGTATTAAAAGATTTTTTTTTCAAGTAACCAAAATTTTATAGTAAAATGCATCATTAACAGTCGTAAAGTAGCGGCAAATCAGTCTTAGGGCAGGGTAAAGTTCTTTGTGACATCGATATGAAGCTTTTAATTCACTCTAATATGGGTCAGTGGTTAAGTCAATATCTAGTTTACACAGTTTTCATCACAAAGCTTCCTAAAAAGAATCTTTACCTTCAAAAAAAGAGATTGATTAATTAATTGAGAAATAGAAAAACCGAAAATTCTAATAAAAAAATATTTAAAAAAATATGTTTGTATATAAAAATTTGTCTGCACAGTAATTTTCTCATGTAAAAGTTAATACTAATAAGTTAGTAAGTATAAGTTAATAATAAACAGAAAAATACTAATCATATCCAAAGCATATCGATTAAAAAGAAAGAACATTTACAACTATAGAAAATATCCAGTCGTAAATAAGATAAAGATATTAACCATGAAATAACTAGTCCGGAATCAGTGGCGCGAGTTGGGTGATCAGTTTATTTAAATTTCTCACGAACAATTGTAGATTTAACTTGGTTTCGAACAAAGTGTGTTTGCTGATATTATAAGCCTTTGAATTAAGATAATCGAATTTACAGTGCTTACCGATAGAAAATTATATTGTGACAGAAGTTATATTTATTGGTTTGTAATTTTATTACTTCTCTTGAAGCAATTTGTTTCAGGTACAACAAGAACAATTTTATTCACGCCACCAATCTGGAATAGTTATCAATCCAACGCTTATGTTTAATTCATATTAATTCATATACTGTTTGTCAGAATTAACAGTTTAAGACAAACTTATACTCAAAATTGTATGGGTAATTTTTATCATCAGTTTTATTGTTGGTAGAAATATTGTTCCTATTGAAAAGAAGTAATAACAAACTAAAGGTTATTCTTTAAATAATTTTAATAATTTTTTCATGGCTATAAAAATAGCAAGAGTAAAAACATATGTATTGTATAAAGTAAAAGGAAAGTAACGGCCTATACTACTGCTGTTACTATACCAATGCTGGGCATAGACCACCTCTCTTCGTTTTAGGGGAGAAGGATTGGAGCTAAGACCTACCACGCTGCTCTTATGCGGATTGGTTGGTACGTTAAACATATCCCTAGAAATCTCTAGAGATATGCAGATTTCCTCACAATATTTTCCTTCACTGAAAAGCGTGTGATAAATTTCAATTATCAATTAGACACATAAGTTTTTAAACAGAAAAAGTTGTTAGTGTCTGCCCGGGATTGAGCCATTGATCCCTCGAAAGTTCGAAGCTATATGAGCTTCAAACATATATATATATATATATATATATATATATATATATATATATATATATATATATATATATATATATATGTCTTTTATAATAATCTTTAAATAAAATAAAATAAAACTAAAATATGTTGTCACCCCATTATATGAACAGTGACGGACTTGATCACGTATTAGTGATTTAGTAATATAATTGGTAAAGTTAAAATAATTTTTCATATATGATAGCATGTAATAAAAAATATGTATGTATTCAATTGTTCAACCGTATCATTTTCTTCTATAAATGTATTTGAGCCGTATTCTTGAAGTAATTGCATTACCACACAACACACAAAAGGCTATAAAGTCGCCGGCTAAAAAGACCTAAATCGACCTCTACTTTTCATTAAGGCACGTCGGCACAAAAGCTTAGGATATTTTTTCGCAGTCTAACAATTTTGTTCGGTGGACTGAGATAATAAATTCACTGAGACCGTGGCACAGAGGGTAAATGGAGGCCTAATTTAGAACAACCCTGTCAATTCACTCATCTAGTTAGGCTAGGCGATCACTGTTACATAATGAAAACAATACTGACACCGATCTTGTATATTAATCTAAGTATTTTGGTGATCGAGTCTTTCTCAGTAATTTATTAAAAGATATAAAAAAACAAAAGTTGAAAAAAAAAGAAAATTGAAAAAATAAAATAAAAATAATTGGGCAGGTGGGGCTCGATCTGGATTATTTTCACTTCTTTAGTCCGCCCGTTATCTTGGCCATTTGGCATAGGTTTATTTTAATAAAAGGAAGGATATTAATATATAGTCATTCCGGCAAAAAGCTTCAAATCGAAAATTTTTAGAAATTTAATTTTGTGCTTAAGAATATACATAACTCTAAAAATCAAAGTTGGAAAAATTGGAACCGACTTAAGCTTGCGGCTCCTGCTTTTCGCCTTGTAAAAGTACGTAAGTCGTTTATAGGTTTGGATTTAAGATTCTATAATAAAATTCCGCAATCAATTTAGCTTTGTTAAAAACATCGTTATAAAGATGCTAATACAGTAAGCCTACTATACTATTGAAAATTACTTCTTCTTCTTCTTCTTCTTCTGAATGATGAGATGATAAGAATGCGTGGAGATAGATACTCTTCGACCCTATACAAGACAGTAATAACTAAATGTAACTAGTTATAAGAAATTTACTTTGAAAAGAGCAACCGCCGCGTTTCTTGCTGGCTGTTCTCGGTACGAACAGCTTTCCGAACCAGCAGTAGAGTTCAGGATTCCAAACCACTTGTTTACAAGTTCACTTGAATTTGTAATTGATATTTTGAATTTTAATTTGAAAAAGACAATGTTATTTACATGCAATCAGGCATAATGTAGTATTTTTATTAATAAATAAAAATTTGAAGCAGTCACCATCCTGCCCTTATCCCACTAATCTAAGTGGGGTCGGCACAACATATTATAAACATGTTGTCACATGATTTGTCACTACGTATTTACGACCGGCCGCCTGCCTGACGTCAAATTACCTTAGTCGCCTTTTGTGACACCTCGGTAAGAAAGAGGGTGGTCTGTTCTATTCAACCGGATCCCACACGGTGGGTCAACTTACCTTAGTCGCCTTTTACGACACCTTGGTAAGAAATGAGTGTAGTCTATTCTACTCAGACGGATACCACACGACGTTTCGACTTAAATTAGTCGTCTTTTACAACACCTCGGGAATAAATGAGGGTGGTACTATTCTATTCAGCAGGATACCACACGGCGTTTAATCAATAAGTAGTATTTTTTTTAATAAATATAAATTCCAACATTAAAAGGCAAAAATAAGAAAAATTAAATACTGACAATGGAAATAACGGGAAAAGTAGTCTAGAATCTTGTGGCACGAGAAAACTGAAACGAAGAATGTAATTACACCGCTCCTAAAGTCATTTAAGTTAGAACTGAGAATTTGTTGGAAATTCCAGCAATATCAATTCTGCAAAAACCTCAGCAAGCTAGTGAGAATGGAATGCAATTTTATCTGATCTACCGTGTAAAGTCGTTGGTAATTAACGTTAAAGGAACGCCTTGTGGTATCCGGCTGAATAGAATAGAACCACTCTCATTTCTTACCGAGGTGTCGTAAAAGGCGACTAAGGTAAGTCAACCCGCCGTGTGGTAACCGGTTGAGTAGAATAGATCAACCTCATTTCTTACCGAGGGTTCGTAAAAGGCGACTAAGGTAAGTTGACCCACCGTGAGGTATCCGGTTTAGTAAAATAGACCATCCTCTTTCTTACCGAGGTTTCATAAAATACGACAGAGGTTAGTTGATGTCACGCAGGCGGCCAGTCGTAAAAACGCAGCCAAATCATGTGACAGTATGTTTATAACATGTTGTGCCGACGCCACTTAGAGTGGGATAAGGGCAGGAAGATGATGAATTAACGTTAAAGGAATCAAAAAGTTAATAGAACTTCGAAAACGTACTCTCCCAACGTTGAGTAATTTTGTACATGTTCCGCGATTGTTTAGCTTTGCTTAGTTTTTAACTTTGTGAAAATAGTGATTAAATGGACTTAGCTAAATTTAGCTAAACTTTGTTAGAATGCGGTCATAAAATATCTGACGATCATTGTTTTCAAATTTTACATATTTGCCCAAAAAACTTTAAGTTAAATACATTAGAGCAGCTGGAAATAATAAAACATAACAACGGCACTCTAATTAACGAACAGATAAACGTTACAAAATCCAGTTTGCTACACGTGTTCAAAGACAAAGTCAACTAAATGGTGGGTGTTTAACTCATGACTATATAACTCAGCTTGCTTGGGTAATGCTTCGCTTTGTTAAAAAGCACTGTTAAAAAGAGGCTGATACAGAAAGCCTACTATACTCTTGAAGATTATTTGGAAGATAAGAATGTGTGGATATAGCTCTCTTTGAACCTGTACAAGACAGTAACGACTTAATGTAAATAGTATTAAGAATTATATTTTTAAAAGAGCAACCGCCGAGTTTCTTGCTGGCTCTTCTCGGTAGGAACAGCTTTCCGAACCAGCAGTAGAGTTGACGATTCAAAAGCACTTGTTTACAAGTTTATTTGAATAAAGAATATTTTGAATTTGAATTTGAATTTGCGATTTTGTCGTGGAGTCTATCTCCTGAAGATGCTTCGGTTACGGGGAGAAACAATTGTTGAGATTGTACTGATGAATGTGTGCAGTGCTTGTGTATTGTTGTGTTATCGGTGTCGGGTAGTGAATGAGTTTTTACAAATTCTGCATGTATCAGGCGTGAAATGAAAAGTACACTCTACGTTTAGCATTACATATTTTATCGCGGATTATAGCAAAATAATATTCTCATTAGTTTTGTTAAAGGAATCCTAAAGTTAGTAGAACTTCGAAAACGTAGTCTCCCAACGTTGAGTAATGTTGTACAAGTTCAGCGATTGTTTCGCTTTGCTTAGTTTTGAACTTTGTGAAAATAGTGATGAAATGGAGTTGAGATTCATTTTAAAGTTTTGGAATGTTCCATGCATGTACAAGCATTTCAAGAAATTTCATACAGTTTATTTGGTTAATTTTAAGTTAATGAGTCTGAGAATAATATACTTTGAAAGCTTTGAATTGCGCTTATTATTAATAATATTTAAATATGTTATATATTATGAGTATGCCGTGTGGTATTTGGCTGAGTAGAATATACCCTCATTTCTTACTAAGGTGTTCTTAAAAGCGACTAAGGTAAGACCCGATTATTATAATAATCAATAACCATTAGAATAATTGAATATTTTTTTTTTAATTTGAAGAGGTTACTTTTCCGAATTAAACTATATTCTTGCCAAATAATTTATAGAATTAGGCGTTAATTTGCGGAGATCCATAATACAAAAGTAAGACCAAAATCGCAAAGCGTTGCGATTTTGATCGTGGAGTCTATCTCCTGATGATGCTTCGGTTGCGGGGCGAAACGATTGTTGAGTTTGTAATAGTGAACGTATATAGTGCTTGTGTATTGTGGTGGTGGTGGTGGAAGTTTGTGCATGTGTTTTTTAAGAATCCTGCATGTATCAGGTATGATAACCGATTGTCCACTTACATTTAGCATTATATATATTTTCTATTTTACTTCTTCGCGGATTATAGCAAAATAATTTTATTATTTCTTTTGTATATTTTTGCCCTTATGCCACACTAAGTGGGGTCGGCACAACATGTTATAAACATGTTGTCACATGATTTGGCTACGTATTTTACGACCGACCGCCTGACGTCAACTTACCTTAATCGTATTTTACGACACCCCAGTAAGAAAGACGGTGGTATATTCTACTCAACCGGATACCACGCGGTGGTTAAACTTACCTTACTCGCCTTTTGCGACACCTCTGTAAGAAATGAGGGTGGTGTATTAAGACGGATGCCACACGGCGGATTAACTTAACTTAGTAGCCTTTTCGACACGTCGGTAAGAAATCAGGGTAGTCAATTCTACTCAGCCGGATACGACACTCTTTATACCCTCAAATTAACCTCAATTATAACATAAATCACAAAAAACTAATTAACATACGTCGTGTGCTTATAGTAGATCGCAAATTAAGATCATGCATCATCAAGATCGATGAATCTCTTTTTGTTACGAGATGATCTCATATCAATGATCCTTACTTATTCTCTCGCCTTATTCATTTGACGCGCACGCGGGAGCCAATTATAAAGTTTAATGAGCTGTAGGTTTGCCGTGAACCTGTCTGTATTTATTTACCTACATGATATAACTCTCGGTGAAAATAAGATTGAAAAGCTGCCTCTAACGTAATTATCTTGGATTCTCGTGTCAATTTAATTGAATTCGTCAAAATTTCTCCTTGGATTCAATACGTCAATAATTTTCCGTGATCCGGCTTGAAGGACCATTTTTATGCAAAAAATTCTATAACAGATTTTATATTTGGCTGCACGTTTTCTTTAGAAGAAACCTATACTTACCTTAATTGTATTTTACGACACCTCAGTAAGAAGGACGGTGGTATATTCTACTAAACCGAATACCACACGGTAGTTCAACTCACCTTACTCGCCTTTTGCGACACCTTGGTAAGAATTGTGGGCGGTGTATTCACTCAACCGGATACCATACGCTGGGTTGAACTAAGTTAATTGCTTTTTACGACACATCGATAAGAAATGATGGTGGTCTATTCTACTCAGCCGGATACCACGCCCCCCTTTTTCTCTTAAATTAACCTCAATTATCACATAAGTCATATAAACATATAAGCCTCGGTGAAAATAAGATTGAAAAGCTGCCTCTAACGTAATTATCTTGGATTCTCCTATCAATTTAATTGAATTCGTCAATAATTTTCCGTGATCCGGCTTGAAGGACCATTTTTATGAAAAAAATTCTATAACAGATTTTATATTTGACTGCACGTTTTCTTTAGAAGAAACCTATACTTACCTTAATTGTATTTTACGATACCTTAGTAAGAAAGAGGGTGGTATCGTATTCAAATTAAAATTCGAAATATTTTTGATTTAAGTAAATTTGTAAGTGCTTTTGAATCGTCTACTCGTACCGAGAAGAGCCAGCAAGAAACTCGACGGTTGCTTTTTTCAAAATATAATTCTTATTGTTACATTAAGTTATTACTTAATTTAATTTAATCTAATTAAGTTATAGTTACATTAAGTTATTACTGTCTTGCATCGAGTCAAATAGTAGCTATATCGACACATTCTTAT
Organism: Morpho helenor; assembly: GCA_029227775.1. Lineage (NCBI taxonomy): Eukaryota > Metazoa > Arthropoda > Insecta > Lepidoptera > Nymphalidae > Morpho > Morpho helenor. The sequence continues at coordinate 12,722,725 of JARGCU010000006.1, forward strand.
CCAATTAATCCCCAACCTATAATGCTGTGATGGCCTAGCGGTGCGACCGTGTGAATCTCTAGAGACGATCATGGGTTCAAACCCGGGCAGACACCAATGAGTTTTTCTATTAAAACTTATGTGTCTAATTGATAATTGCAATTTATCACACGCTTTTCGGTGAAGGAAAACATCGTGAGGAAACCTGCATATCTCTAGAGAATTCTGGAGATATGTGTAACCTACCAATCCGCATTGGAGCAGCGTGGTAGGTCTTAGCTCCAATCCTTCTCTCCACTAACGGAGAGAAGAGGCCTATGCCCAGCAGTGGGATAGTAACAGGCCGCTACTTACTTTTTAAATCCCCAACAGTATAGTAGGCTTTCTGTATGAGTCTATTTTTAACAGTGTTTTTAAACTGGTGTAATGGCAAAGCTAAAATATATGTTAATAGATTTTATCCCTCACGGATTCTGCCCTAAGTATCGTCTACTTCAGTAAATAATTGACGAAATGTAAGTATCCTATTAATACGTCTCAAAATCTCACCCTTGTTGACCATGGGTGGCAGTGACAAGGCATTTGTCACACGTTTTATCGAATTTTGGTGTGAAACATCAATTTAGCTCTTATGTAACATGTGCCCGTAGCGACAGGGGATATAATTTATTTCAAACACTTTTGGCATATTGTCAAGATTAATTTGACTGTATTCTTTGTGATACATCATTTTCAGACATTGGTATAGAAACCATAGTGTAGTATGTGTGTAGTATTTACACTAGAGTAACGGAGCCAGCTGACAATGTGTGCATCGACAAAAAAAGAAAAAGCAAATGCTACCTATCTGGACCCTACTCTATGTATATAAACTCAAACTGTTCAAATTCAAATTATTTAGCCAAGCACTTTGGAATCGTTAAAATACAATGACACTAATTGTTAAAAAAGGTGCTCTTAGAGAGGAACTAGCAAAAAACATCTTTTCAGATATAATTATCTTTAATATTTCAATGAGTTAATCTTGTATGTATATATATTTATATTGAAATTGAAATGAAATGAAATTTATTCGGAACAATAAAAATGCACTTATACAATGGCAACGAAGACACTGCAAAAGTATAAACTGCGCTGCTATAATATATATAATTCAGCATGAAATTGACTTTAAATACAATCACAATTTTTCACTGTCAAACGTAAAGTCATGGTAGTTCATTTGGGAGTTCGGTCGATGGCCCTGTACGGCGCTCCCGTATGGGCGGGGCGGCTGACCGCGAGATCCTTGCCCCTGCTGCGCAGGGCGCAGAGGATCATGGCGGTCAGACTTGTGCGGGGCTACCGGACTATCTCCGGCGAGGCGGCCTGCGCCTTGGCCGGGTCCCCTCCATGGGACCTAGAGGCTGAGGTGCTAGCTCAGGCCTACCGCCGTAGAGTCGAAGCCCGTTCACCAGGGGGAGACTCAGCGGCGGTAGAGGTGGATTGGCGGAGAGCAGCTCAGGAAGAGCTCCTCCGCCAATGGAGGCGGCGGCTTGAATCGCCCAGTGCAGGAGCCTGGACGATTTCAGCCATCCAGCCCATTCTCCAGGGCTGGATCGCCAGGAGGCATGGGGTCCTCACCTTCCGCCTGACACAGGTGCTTTCCGGACATGGTTGTTTAGGGTGGTATCTGTGGAAGGTGGCCCAGCGTGAAGCGACTGGTGAGTGCCACGAGTGCGGCGCCGACTTTGATACGGCGCTGCACACGCTCGCAGACTGTCCAGCTTGGGCGGTTCAGCGGGCGGAACTCGTGGCACAGGTGGGGCATGATCTCTCCCTGCCCACTGTGGTCCGCGCCATGGTGGACAGGGAGCGATCGTGGGCAGCGATGGCCTCCTTCTGTGAGAACGTTATCTCGCGGAAGGAGGCGGCGGGGCGGATCCGGGAAGTCGAGTCTTTGGATCCAATCCGCCGCAGGCGAGCCGGGCGCAGGCGACTCGCTCAAGACCGTCGCGTGCCGCCCTAACGGGGACCTTTCCGGGCGTTCCGAACGGGGTTCAATCGGACGCCCTCCTTATAAGGTCCCCGAGGCGTTCGATGCATCTGGTGCTTCCGATGCATCGTTCAGCGGAGGGAGGGGCCACTTTCAGAGAGGCCCCGACCCAGAGGTGGCGCACTCTGGGGCACAGAGTTGCTGCTGGCGGGGATGGGGGGCAATGTCTTCATGGGTACCCTATCCCCGCAGCGTAGTGCGTAGTAGTACCAGCAGCGTAGTGAAGCACACAGGTTATTTTAGTCGGTGCGAGTCCGACATAACCGTCGCCTGTCCCCGTCGGGCGGCGGTACCCATAAGGGGTTTTTTCCTGTATAAAAAAAAAAAAAAAGTTCATTTGGGAAACGGGCGGTCTAGAGAGGTGAAAAGACCTAGGATCGAGCCCCACCTGCCCTATTATTTTTCATTTTTCTTTTAATTTATTTTTACGTCATTATAAAAATTACCGAGCAAGGATCGGTCGCCCAGGAACTTTTAATAATATATAATTGTTCAACAAATCAATGTATCCAAACAGAGAAGACACTTGGTTTCGGCAGTGATCCAACACAAACCCAAATCGAAGTATTGGTTAGAGGGACGCATGCTATAATACGACTAAATTTTTACTAACTTTATTTTTGACTATATTTGATTTTAAAAAGGGTCTCAACTGCAACTCTCGATGAGAGATGCATACTTCCGCCGTTTGCCGGATTCCTATTGATACAATTGTGTCTTGAAACTAAATCAAACTAAGATCCTCAATAGGGGACTTGATTTGTGAATATTTATGACAAAATTAGCAACTATCAAGCAGTACACGATTGAGGGGAGGGAAACAACTCCGCCCCGAAGTGCTGACCCGGTTCATCCAATTACAAAGTTTAATTACTCATCAGAGCGGATAGTGGCGCTGTCACGGTCAAATGGTGTAACTTTTGATACGACTTGGTGATTCAATATGCGACGTAATTGCTCAAATGGCCTTCCTATATTTGGGGCCTTATATTATAATCGCATGTATTAACACCGTTACTTTAACTAAAAACTCAATATTACGTTAACTAAAAATTCATTAATATAATAACATTGTTCCAAAAGATAATTAAAAAATTTAATTATCTTCGGTTAAAAGGTAGTTTCTTTAGATCGTCAGAGAGCTTATTATATAACGTTATCGTCGTGCACAATTTTTTGGAACAATGTTAGTCTTTGCGGGGGTAACACAAGTATAATATTTTTTTACATAAGTACAGCCCTTCATGGGTTCTGCAATCCGCGGGGGGTGGTATTACAGTTATGCCGGGCTCTTACCGGCTAAAACCTCATGGTGTTCCATCTTACTTCCTCGAGAAGAAGGGCACAGGAATACAGTTGAGACCCTAGGGCCATGGAGTCAAAGTGCAAACAAAAATATCTGTTTTAACACCTCGGTTAATTGCCTCTTCAGGTGACAAGAGTGGTGGTTCCTTTTCGGACCAAGAAATTAGATGGCGCTTTTCAGTGTCATCCTATTTCTGTAGATTAGCAGGATATCTATAGCCTTTATGTTACTTTGGTACATAAGGAATAATTGTGCCAAATTTCATCGATATTGGGTTCGCCTTGAAAGAGTAACAAACATACATCCATACTCAAATTTTCGCAATTATAATATCAGCAGGATAGGTCATTTTTCATAGTCATGCGTCATAAACAAAGCAAGTAAACACGAAGCCATCAGCAAAATTTTCAATTCCAGAAACGTAAGATTAGCGGTTAATAAAAAGAGATGATTTGCAAAAAAACAAAATTATAGGAACAGGTAAAATAGAAAGCTCTGCTTTCATATTGCTTTTTGCGGCGAAACAATTTGTCAACGTCAATAAACCTCAATCCAGCACTTGCTCGTAACATTCTGTTTGAGATTTTTCCGATTCTCATTCGTGTTTTAGCTATACCAGCTTTCATTAACTGCCTTTACAATGAACGTCTGATCTGAAAATAGATGTTTCAGTCGTTTGTACTTTATTTATTTATTCATCTATAATTATCCTCCATAATATAATTCCTCAATATTCCTCAGTGTCTGAAGACTAAAGTCTTCGAACAGTGCGTGTTGCCAGTGATGACCTATGGCTCTGAATCTTGATCGCTGACTATGGGCCTCATAAGAAAGCTCAGAGTCGCTCAGCGGGCGATGGAGCGAGCTATGCTCGGAGTTTCTCTACATGATCAAATCAGAAATGAGGAGATCCGTAGAAGAACCAGAGTTACCAACACAGCTCAGCGGGTCGCGAAGCTGAAGTGGCGATGGGCGGGGCACATAGTGCGGAGAACCGATGGACGTTGGGGTCTCAAAGTGTTTTAATGGCGACCCCGCACCGGAAAGCGCAGCGTCGGAAGACCCCTTACTAGATGGACAGACCTCAAAAGGGTCGCGGGGAGCCGCTGGATACAAGCGGCACAAAATCGTGTGTTCTGGAGATCCCATGAAGAGACCTATGTCCAGCAGTGGACGTCCATTGGTTGAAGAAGAAGAAGAAGAAGAATTATCCTTCTTTTTTATACAGGAAAAAACCCCTTATGGGTACCACCGCCCGAGGGGGACAGGCGGTGGTTATGTCGGACTCGCACCGACTAAAACGAACCTTGTGCTCCACCATGCTGTTAATGGCAAGGACAGGGTATCGTTGTACGCAATGTCCCCATCCCCGCCGACAGCCGCTCTGATCCCAGAGACTCCACCTCCGGGTAGGGACTTCTCAAAGGAGAATTCCCCCTCCGCTAACCGGTGCATCGAGAGTACCAGATGCACCGACCGCCTCGGGGACCTGTAAGCCAGGCGCCCGTTCGGAACACCTGAAGGTGCACAGTTAGGGCGGCAGACGATGGGCTTGGGCAAGTCGCTAACATCTGGACTCACCAGCAGCAGATTGGATCCAGAACAAGGAACCGCTCCGCCGCCCCCCTCCGCCCCCATCATTATCCTCCTGCCCTCATCCCACTCTAAGTGGGGTCGGCACATCATGTTATAAACATATTATCACATGTTTGGCTACGTATTTTACGACCGGCGGCCCAATTTACCTTAAAGTACTTAATTAAATTTTTAAGTAATTTAAGACTCGATAAAATTTTTGTTACATAAGTAGATGAATAAAGATGCTTCTAATATGTAATTACTTGAGACACACATTTATACATATTATTATAGCTGTTCCTGAAAGAATAACGCGAATTTTTTTCCCTATTGTATAAGTTAACAATAGCATTAAATTACATCAATTTTGATTCAGTAAGCTTCGGTTAATCATGAAAGTGTAATACACATAAATACTTTTGCATTTAAATAGTATAAAAGTATAAAATAACTTTGGGACATATGCTAAAGTAATATGGACATGTTTATGTATTTTTACCAAAGACAATCAACGTTATCAACAAATATTGTATATAAGGGTGGTATAAAATTATTGCGACGTAAAAAACCTATAATAGAGTCACGCACGCTGAAATCGTTTGTATCTTGGACAGAACTGTGTTCGAAATAAAACGATAAAATTATTATAGCATCATTAATAATGAAAAAACAGAAAGGAATACAAAGCAGTTGTGAACCAAATGCATAAATTCAAAATTGCTAAGAAAATCCAATGACATCTTTTTCTAACATCAAGATATGTACTTATTTTAATCACTCGTCATTTGCCGTATATTAGGCCGCGTACAAACGTCGGGTATGCCTTAACCTAAGGTATACGACAGTACATTTATACATGTTTCCCGAATGATACATGCTCAAGCTGTGCACATAAACAATCACGTTTATTAGTCAGTAGAAGTCGCCGTGAAAGAGTAACAAACATACATCAATATTCAGAAACTTTCGCATTCGTAATATTAGTACAGTTGTACTCAAAGTGTGTTCCGCGGAACCCCAGGGTTTCGCGATACTTCTGTAGGGGTTCCACAATAATTTAGAAAAAAAAATCAACCTACCTCTCTCGGGCCGAACGTTTTGACTCCGCGGCCGCGAGTATATTAATTTATTTATTTGTATTTGTATAAACACGTGATGGCCTAGCGGTGCGACCGTGTGAATCTCTAGAGACGATCATGGGTTCAAACCCGGGCAGACACCAATGAGTTTTTCTATTAAAACTTATGTGTCTAATTGATAATTGCAATTTATCACACGCTTTTCGGTGAAGGAAAACATCGTGAGGAAACCTGCATATCTCTAGAGAATTCTGGAGATATGTGTGACCTACCAATCCGCATTGGAGCAGCGTGGTAGGTCTTAGCTCCAATCCTTCTCTCCAATAACGGAGAGAAGAGGCCTATGCCCAGCAGTGGGATAGTAACAGGCCGCTACTTACTTTTTTATTTTTTGTATAAACACGTGCTACAATAGCTGGTACAATATCTCAAGTTTGGTATCAACATGTATACTTGTGAGCTTGTCCTTTGATAAAAGCCGCCTCTGAATTAGACGCTATGGTTGTCAACAAGCGACTTTCGAAATTTGATGTAAAATAAAAACGATTTCATACCTATTAGTTAGATTTTTTCTTTTTTAATATCTTCTATTATTCAATACTTTTTACCCATACCCATACAATAATGATTATTGTATTTGGCATGTGGTAAAGTAAGTAATAATTAGTGACTGTTTGTATTGTACTTTTATTATGCTTATTAATAAAGAATACACTTTTAAAAACTATTGTTTTCTTGTAGCTTTAAAAACGGTTCCGTCAACAGAAAAGTTTGAGAACCACTGTATTAGTGGATAGGAGAGGATTTTTACAGCATTAAAAAAAGCATTAAAGAGAGCTAATACAGACAGCCTACTTACTAATTACTATACTTCTGAAGACAAAAGTAATAATAAAATCATTTTGCTCTAAATTAACCATTAAAATCCTACTATTATAAATGCGAAAGTTCGTGAGTATGGATGTATGTGAGTTACTCTTTTACAGCAAATCCGCTGAACCTGAATTTTTGTGCCATCGGTGTCGGGTAGTGCATGAATTCTTACAAATTCTGCATGTATCAGGCATGAGAACGAATAGTACACTCTACATTTAGCATTACACATATTTTCTTTTATCGCGGATTATAGCAAAATAATATTCTCATTACTTTTGTATTATGGACCTCCACAAAGTAACGCCTAATTCTATAAATTAAATATTAGAAGCAAACAAAAAGTCTATTTGCTCATGATTTATTGTCTGTTATTTCCGAATCAGCGAGATTTATGTAATATATTTTAATAATCTGATAAATTTATGTTAATCTTCGATCGGATGCTGGTATTACAATGAAAAATGATAAACGCAAACAAAATTCCTAACTAGACGATACCGGAATGAGCTTTTCATTTTTATTATACTTTGTTTAACGGCGACTTCGTTTGCATCTACTTAAGTGCTCAAATACCGTCAATTTGGTATAAAAGTAAAGTAAGGGCTTGTTACTATCCCACTGCTAGGCATAGGCCTCTTCTATTCGTTTTCGGAGTGAAGATTTCTTCACTGTGTTTTCATCAAAAAGGGTGTGATAAATTCTATTATTGATTATATACATAAGTTTTAACAGAAAAACTTATTGATGCCTGCCTGGGTTCGAACCCATGACCTCGACAGAGTCACACGGTCTTACCCCTGGGCTATCACAGCTCTCAGATATTTTATAATTTTGTTATTTCCTGTTCAAAAAATGGGATTTTTTACTCTTAAAATTAGTAAAAATACATGCACAAACCTCCACCACCGCCACCACAATACACAAGCACTACATACGTTCACTATCACAAACTTAACAATCGTTTCGCCCTACAACTGAAGCGTCATCAGGAGATAGACTCCACGACGAAATCGCAAAGCAATTCAATTCAATCACCTTCAAAACCGCAAACCTATGTTAGACGACAATTATAAATAAATAAATTAATAAATATATGGGACACTTACACACACGGTCATCCGTCCCCAAAGTAAGTAATTTAATACATGTGTTATGGTAGACAGACAACTGGTGAATATATACATATATATTTTTTAAATACATACTTAAATACAAATATACACCCAGCTCGAAGACCAACAAATTTATTTATAGAAAATGTTGGCGGCGGGAATTTTTACCGCGGTCCGCGGATCCGAAAGCAGAGTCACTACCCACTGCGCCAACGGGCCAGTAAACAATTCTCTATTTTTAATCCCCGCTTACTCTTATCCAATGAGTCCCTCCACTAATGAGGTGTTACGCAGCATTACGCAACAAAATTCCATTACCATCAACAAAGCCTTCATAAATCAGGGGGGTACTAAAGTTGACGTCTTTTTTAATAACAATGGCGGCCATGTCATCTTTTGTGTAGCCCAGTTATCGCGAACAACAGTCAGATATAAAGAGAAGCGGTATTATGGCAGGATAATACAAAATGTGAGTTTGATAATGCTATACAGTTCTGATAAGTTTATTTGGGACTAGCAATCGCCAGCGGATCCGCCCGCGTGGAAAGATTAAAACCTATATAGTATTTTAATTACCATAAAAATGGTTAAAGCGGGTTAACTTTAAAAGCTAGATATATGCTGTCGCGGCCTTTTTTTAGAACTTTTAGAGGGGAACAATTTTGTAATACATGATTTTTGAATAACACCGCCGTATGGTATCCGGCTGAATAGAATAGTACCACCCACATTTCTTACTGAGGTGTCGTAAAAGGCGACTAAGGTAAGTTGACCCACCGTGTGGTATCCGGTTTAGTAAAATAGACCAACCTCTTTTTTACCGAGGTGTCGTAAAATACGACTAAGGTAAGTTGACGTCAGGCAGGCGGCCAGTCGTAAAAACGCAGCAAAATCATGTGACAGCATGTTTATAACATGTTGTGCCGACCCCACTTAGAGTAGGATAAGGGGTGGAGGATGATGAGTATTTTATATAAACTAACATAAATAAATATATATAATTAATAAATATAATATAAATAAATACATATAATATAATATACATAAATAAATAACTTATATAAATAATTTTTATACTTTTGATAACCATAAAATAGGTTAAGTGGGTTAACCTTCAAAGCTAGACATATGCTGTCGCGGACTTTTATTTAGTACCTTTACAGGGGAACAATTTTGTAATACACGATTTGTGAATAACTTTCAAACTTTACTTAGCGCACGCAAGGAAAACTTTAAATTTTTCCGTTTTCGTTATTTTGTTTTTTATTGCAGCCCCTCTCCTATTTATCTTAGTGACGAAATTCATAAACCCCGATTTTTATCGACAACAAGAAAAACATAACATAATTTGAGGGTATTTTCAATAAACGCGAACACAGTCGCAGTTAATAGCTAGCTAACTAAAGATAAGCTCATAGGTTATTAATTTGACGTACTTCTATATCTATACACGATTATAGACGTGCGAGGTCAATTAAGCCTCTTTGTGTGAACATATAATACCGCAATTATTGGTCGCACGATTGAGTGAAATTCTATAGCCAATATCAACCTGTTAACTGACGCACAGACAAACCTATTAAGACATTTCCTTATATATATCGTAATATAGCTATTATATAACAGCGTTAATTAATATTTGGTATATCTTTAATACTTAAATGCGTCAATCTTGTATGTGTGTTTATATTTATATATTTTCGTCATCTCGGAAACGTCAACAACGATTTTCTTGAAATTCAGTATGTAGGGGTTTTAGGGTAAAAAAATCAATCTAGCTAGGTTTTATTAAAAAAAATCGTTTTATCTCTATTTTTGGGCATTAAAAAAATACTAAAATTTACATTGAATAAAGCTATTTTTGCTGTAAATTATCAAGGCAGCATAGCATATACGGGAAACGGGCGATCTCTAGAAATGAAAATACCTAGGATCGAGCCCAACCTACCCAAGTATTTTTTCTTTTTTTATATCTTACAATAAAATTACCGCGCTATATACTATATCTTATAGGTCATCTCGAATTTAATGGATTAGTAATGAATTAAAGTACGGACAAATAGCATGCTGACGGGAAAATTATCACCAAAAATATATACAAAATTAAAAAGATTGTTCTGGTATGGTAGCGTTTAAGTTTGAGGGACTGTAACTTACTAAAAAATTCGTATTTATAGGAATGTAGCATTTCAAACCAAATGAATATATTTTTACCCACCGCGTACTGTATATCGCCCTATCCGTAGAATAAAGTCACATATCCTATGCTTACTCGTATACTTGGGACATGTGACTTTATTCTTCGGATAAGGCGATGTGATGAGAGCAACAAAATAACCGGCAGTACGTTATTTTTTACCATTTTTATTTTAATTCAATAAGGAGATTACAAACAAACATAAAACTTTGAAATTGAAGTGACGTCAGCGAATTAAAACTGCTACTATGACTTTTTATTTTATTTTATCTATCGTGAGTAGTATTCATAGTTTATGTGTAGAAAACTGCATATACTCGAGTCTTTTTCTATTGAGTTAGCCCGACTACCAGATAGAACTAGTTTCCGCCACGATAACGCCGTATTAAGAGCTCATGAATAAGGGCCCCGAATGGGCTGAAAAATCGACCTTACCCAACAGAATAAGACGTGAGTATAGCAGGTTTCTATAGATAAACTTTTTCCAGTACTTAAAGGAAAAATAGGAAGTTTCTATCCTGTATGTTATCATCATCTTCCTGCCCTTATCCCACTCCAAGTGGAGTCGGCACATGTTTTTACGACCGGCCGCCTGCCTGACGTCAACTTACCTCTGTCGCATTTTAAGACACCTTGGTAAGAGAGAGGGTGGTCTATTCTACTAAACCGGATACCACACGGTGCGTCAACTTACTTCGCCTTTTACGACACCTCGGTAAGAATTGAGGCTGGTCTATTCTACTAAACCGGATACCACACGGTGAGTCAACTTACCTTAGTCGCCTTTTACGACACCTCGGTAAGAAATGAGGATGGTACTATTCAGCCAGATGGCGTTCTGTCCTGTATGTTATAAGAAGACCAAAACCGCACAAGACACAAAACAATATTAATAAATAACAAACCCGAACAATCAAAACAACCAAACTCCTCTGTTCATCTTAAGGAACAAGTTGTAAAGTAAACAAATTTGAATCAATCACAATAGAAAGAGCAACGAAAGCAAGTAATTGCCCATCTGCTCCTCCCCTTCCAAGTAAATATGATGGATGGATAAATTAATAAATGTATATACATTTCTTTAACGCCACAGAGGTTTTTAAACGTAAATTGTTGTGTTCATTTCAAATTTCAGAATTGCAAGAATCTTTTGTAGATAATGAGCAGAAACGGAATTAAAAATGTTAAAGTGGATGTATGAACAAGATTTGATAAAATACTATATCCTACTTAAATTAATAACGCGAAAATTTCTGAGTATGGATGTATGTTTGTTACTCCACTTAAATCGCTCCGTTAATCCGCTTAACTAATATCTATGAAATTTAGCACAATTATTCCTTATATACCGGGTTAAGATATATATATAGGCTATAGAAATTCTGTTAATTCTACAGGAATATAATGACATTGACAAGCGCCATCTATTATCAACTTACAACAGTCCACGCAAACGAAGATGCGGGTAAAAAATGAGACCTGAGACGCAAAGTTCGCCAGTTTCGGTTAACGCCCCTGCACCCCTGCCACCGGCGCCAGTTGTACTCGCCGCGACCCGTGTTGCGGCTCGAGGAAGCGGTCGGCAGCGCATCGCGTGCACCTGCTCCGCCGAAGCTGCCCGGACGCAGCGATCTGCACCGCCTTTCGTTGCAAAGACGTATGCAGACGTGCCCACAGTGACACCACCGCTCATCATACCTACGCGCTTGTAGTCTCCGCCCCCGCTCGCGGGCGCCTAGCTGGGCCTCCCCCAGGGGTCTCACCCGGCTGGGTTGCACGCGCCGAGGGTGCGCGGAGCTGCACTCGCACAGGAGCGGCTCACTGAGCACCTCTGCTGCTACTCTCACAAGTAGCACAACTCACACGCGCAATACTGCGCGACCATGTCCGGTCGGGGGGAGCCCCCCCCGAGGGACCCACGTATTAGAGGGGAGCGCCCCGCGTTCGCCCGCGCTGTAGTACGGCGCGACGTACGTGACAATAACATCGTCCCGTTTACGCCGATCGCACCAGCGGCAGCGACACCACCACCGCCAGCGCCTGCACCGTTACCACGCTTCCGGATTCCATCCGGCGAGCGAAAGTCGCCAGACTCCGCGCCTTTGTTCTCCGCCGATGTAGCTGAGCTTACATCGGGCGGCGAAGCACCGAAGCGTCCGCGGGCTGCCGACTCTTCGCCCGAATCCCTCGAGGGAGACGACAAGCGTCCGAAGACGGACCAGTCACCGGCCACCTCACTGACAACGTCGTCGTCGTTCGACGTACACCTAACAGCCGAGCAAAGGACTCGGCCCACTCCACCGCCGGCCTCCTCGCCTCGGGACGAGGGTGGCGTGCGACCGCTTGCAGAGAGCGCGTCGCAGGGATCCGTCTCGTGGCCTCGGGACTCGACGAGCTACGCCGAATTTGCTTCGTCGCCGTCTCCAATGGCGACGTCCCGCCCCCCTACCCCTCAGGACGGGCCGTCTGGCTACGCCGCCGCCGCCGCCGCGCTGCCGTCACCCCGGGCGCTCCAGCAGCGCCAGGAAGAGCTGCAGCGCCAGCTAAAACCGCAGGCCACTACCGGAGCGAAGACAGCGCGCTCCGAATACCCGCCAATCACCGTGGAGTGCCTCCCCAACTGGACGAGGCACTTCACCGCGATTCGAGAAAAGCTTGGACACGCCCCTAACGCTCGCCCGATGGGGAAGGGTGTCAGATTCCTCCCAAAGTCGGCGGAGGAATTTCGGGTGCTACAGAAGTACCTCCTCGACGCCGCTAAACAGGACCCCAACATCGCGTGGTTCTGTTATAGCCCAGCGTCAAGCCTGCCCAGCAAGGTAGCCATCAGAGGGCTACCACAGGACACCCCACCAGAGGAGGTCATCGCGGCGCTGCGATCCCTTGGGTATCCGGCGACCCAGGCGAGGGCCATTCCACCGGTCAGAGGGCGGCACGGCTGCACATACTACGTGCAGCTGGAGCACCTGGACTTTGAAGAGCTCGGTCATCTGTACAGAGAGACCGAGCTACTGTCGATGCCGGGCCTCACCATCGAGGCCTGGAAGGGTGGACGTGGCCCGCCCCAGTGTCACAGATGTCAACAGTTTGGCCATTCATCGGCCAACTGCCACCGGCCGCCCAAATGTGTCCGCTGCGCAGGTGGGCACCTGGCCCAGGACTGCGACAGGCCCCAGGAAGACGCGCCCAAGTGCGCGAATTGTGGTAAAGCGCACGTGGCGCGTGACCGACGATGCCCAGTCTTTCGCCGCGAGGCGCGAAAGCGCGGAATCGATGTCGCGCCGCCGCGCCCCGACGGGCAGGCGAAGAGGAGGGCAGGGAGGGGTGACCAAGTTCCCCCCCCCAACCGCAACACCCGCCGCCGCCATACGAGTCGCCGCAGCAGCCCCCGCCATCCCCGCAGTACGTCCCGCGGTAGCCGCACGCGCCGCCCCTGCCCCCGCGGCACGTCCCGCAGTGGCCGTACTTGCCGCCCCCGCCCGACCCGCACTGAGTAGCGCCCCGTCGACGCCCGGCGTGTCCATTCATGCTACTCGACGAGGGGAAGCGGGAGGGGCTAACATAGTTCAAGAGCCGGCGACCAAACAACCGCCGGCCTGTATCCCGACCGCCCCAGCTACTCGACGGGGGGAAGCGGGCGGGGTTGCCATAGACCAGGAGCCGGCGACTTTGCAACCGCCGGCAAACGACCCGACAGGCAGGGGGGAGCCCCTGCGACGGAAAAGAAACCGGCGCAGGCGCAGACAGCCGAGGCCAGCGGATGCTGAGCCCGCTGCCGCGTCCACACCGCACACCAGGCCGCCAACATCAACATCGTTGGCGGCGATACCCGAAACTGCCGAGGCGCCGAGAAGCCGCGGCCACCGACAGGCCACAGAAGAGGCGGAGCTGCGAGCTCCGCAATATCCTACGTTCCTCCCGCCACCCTTCGCGCAGGACTCGGGCATTAATAATATTGTCCGAGTCTTTATCGAGGCGCTTATGGCGGCGCTCACTCACTATTTGAGCAACAGGGACGTAGTCGGCGCCATTACGGCAGCAATTACCCAGTTTGGGAGGTCGTATCAATGACCTCCCTACGAATCCTATATTGGAACCCGGGCGGCATCAGAGGTCACGTCCGTGAGTTAACACTACTCGCCCAGTCGCAGGATATCCACGTCATCCTCCTGGGCGAAACCAAACTCACGGACAGCGTCGAGCTCCGCGTGCCCAACTTCTTCGTGTATCGGCGTGATGAAATCTCTCCCCGGGGCTATCCGTACCGAGGTACGGCCGCTCTGGTGCGGAGGGATATTTTACATGAAGAGTTGGAGCACACCCCGTTCACCAGCACCCGTACACAGGGGGTGCGTGTCAACGTGGGCAACCAGGAGCTCCGCATTTATGCCGCCTACAAACCACCCGGATTGACTTTCTGCAGCACCGATGTCGGGACCATCTTCGGACAGCAGGGACCCGCAGTGATCGTGGGTGATCTCAACGCGAAACATCATGCGTGGGGATCGCGAATCATCACTGGGGTCGGGAGGCAACTGCACGAAGATAGCGTGAGGAGCGGGTACGGTGTGGTGGGGCCGGGAGCGCCGACCCACATACCCACCGACTGCCGCTCCCAGCCAGACGTCATCGACATAGTGCTGCATCACGGACTTGACAACCCATTCGATGTCGAGGTCCTCTACGACCTCGACACGCAACACCTACCGGTTTTGGTCACCCTAGCCACCCACGGAGGCTTCTTAGTGCCTCGCCCGCCGCGGACGCGGACGAACTGGGAGCGCTATACCGCCGAGCTTGCCGGGCTTGAGCTAGCAGGCCCGATCACCACACCTTCGGAAGTCGACGATGCTGCTGCACTCGTCGCGGCGGCGATCATCGCCGCCAAAGCAGCAGCCACCACCACCACGTCGACTTCACCGGATACTACCAACCGAAGGAAGGACCTGCCGAGCTCGCTCCGCCGCATGCTCAGACGGAAGCGCACCCTGCGCCGCCTATGGGCCCGCACTCGCTGCCCCAGGGTGAAGGCTGACCTGAACCGGCTTGCAGAGAAGATCGCGCGTGCCGTAGTCGCTCTCGACGAGGCGCGATGGGAGGATACCGTCGATCGAGCGACCGAACACGACACAGCGCTGTACTCTCTCTGCAAGAAGCTTACCGGACATAACACCCCCGTTTACCCGCTGCTCGATGCCGCGGGTAAACGCACCTATGCCGCCAAGGATCGTGCTGAGATTCTGGCGGCCCACCTGGAGAAGACATTCACGCCCAACGCCCCCAACACCTCCAACCTCCACGTCATCCGTCATCACGCGGCTGTCCAGGACAAGCTGGAGAGGTTCCTGTCGGCCCCTACACCGCCGCTCCGGGGAGAGGACTTCATCTCCCTGTCAGAGCTGCGGTCGGTCGCTACTCGCCTTGATAAGCGAAAGGCGCCAGGCCCCGACGGAATCGCCAACGCCGCGCTGATGCTGCTGCCCCGAACAGGTCTCGTAGCGCTCACGAGACTGTTCAACGGAGTACTCCGCACCGGCCACTTCCCAGAGGCGTGGAAGACCGGGAAGATCATCGTTCTTCCCAAGCCGGGGAAGGACCGCCGCCTGCCTGGAAGCTACCGGCCGATCACCCTGCTCTCGCACATAGCCAAGCTGTTTGAGCGTCTGCTGCTGCGTCGAGTCACGCCCCATCTGCCCCTGCGCGAGGAGCAGTTTGGATTCCGCAGCGGCCACTCGACGACGCTCCAGCTGGCGAGGGTCATAAACCACCTGACCAGTGAGCGAAACAACGGGTGCTACACCGTGGGGGTCTTTCTCGACATCGAGAAGGCCTTTGACCGCGTGTGGCACGCCGGGCTCCTGGTCAAAATACTGGATACCACCATGCCGCCTGCTTATGTGCGAGTGCTGGCATCGTTTCTACACGGCCGTAGCTTTTACGTGGCAGTGGATGGTGCCGAATCCCAGCCACGCACCATCCAAGCCGGAGTACCCCAGGGCAGTTGTATATCGCCGCGCTTATACGCGGCGTATACGGATGACATCCCCACCCTGCGCCACCATCTGCGGGAAGGGGAGGAGGACGTGCTGTTGTCGCTTTTCGCTGACGACAGCGCGTATTTCGCGTCGTCCTACCACCAGATCGTCGCCACCAACCGCATGCAGCGTATGCTGGACTTGTTGCCGGAATGGCTGGATAAGTGGAGGATGGCCGTCAACGTCGGGAAGACGGCCGCTCTGCTCACCAGCCGCTCCAAGCCGCTACGTCAGCTGACTTTACGAGGCCAGGACGTAGAGTGGAAGACCACAGTGAGGTTTTTGGGGTGTGAGTTGGACCGCAGCCTGCGCATGGTTCCCATGGTTAACCATGCCGTGGGCCAAGCTGCTGCTGCCAGGTCCCAGCTCCACACGCTGTTCACATCCCATTTACCTGTCAACACCAAACTGCGAGTCTACGGTGCCTACGTCCGCTCGCGCTTGACGTACGCGGCACCCGCCTGGTACGCGCTATGTTCGGCGTACCAGAGGCGAAGACTGCAAGTCCAGCAGAACCGCTGCCTGCGACTGATCGTAGGAGCCCCGAGGTATGTGCGGAACGACGTCGTGCATCGGGATACCCAAACGCCGACCGTGGAGGAGTTCGTTCGTCGCCTTGCGCGCCGACTGTTCGCGCGCGCGGACAACAGCGCGCACGTACACCTCCATGGCATCGCGCCACTCCATGCGCGACCACCCGATGGACGTTCCCTGCCTCGCGAGCTCCTGCGATCACCGTCTCCGCGTCCCGATGCGGATGACGACGGCGACGACGAGGATGACGCGATGGGCGATAGGGCGGAAACACCGGATATGACAAAACCACTGACCAAGACACCACCAGACCAATATATACCCGAAGACGACCTTGAGGTCTGGGAGCTACCATTCCCAGACCTCCCCACCGAACAAGACATCCATTAGGTCACCTAGGTGACCTGGGCTTACGGCCCAAATACCGACACCTTTAGGTCACCTAGGTGACCTCGGCCTACGGCCGAAACACGTACCGGGCTTAAGTGCCCGCGAGGAGATGCCCGGGTAGTGAGGAATACCTCGAGGCCCGCACCCCGTTTACCCCCACCCGGGGAGTAAGCGAGAAGACCCTTCGGGTAAAAAATTATATTATAAATGCGAAAGTTTGTGAGTATGGATATATGTTTGTTACTCTTTCACGGTGAATCCGCTTAACTAATATCGATGACATTTGGCACAATTATTTCTCATACACCGGAGTAAGATATAGGCTATAGAAATTCTGTTAATTCTACAGGAATATAATGACATTGACAAGCGCCATCTATTATCAACCTATCGTGACAACAGTCAACGCGATCGTTTGTGAGTATGGATGTATGTTTGTTACTCTTTCACGGCGAATCAGCTTAACTAATATCGATGAAATTTGGCAAAGTTACTTACTTTGGGGACGAACGACCGTGTGTGTAAGTGTCCCATATATTTATTTATTTATTTATTTAATTATTCCTTAGACACCGGAATAACATATAGGCTATAAAAATATGTTAATTCTACAGGAATAGGATGACATTGAAAAGCGCCATATATTATAAACCTATCACAACAGTCCACGCGAACGAAGTTGCAGGTAAAAGCTAGTGAGTATATAAGGGGAAGTCCGAAAGAGAAGAACTCTATATGAAAGATGAGAAGTGCTAGATTAAGTTATTGACGAATGAGAGAAGAGTATAGAAGATGAAAAACATATTCCTATCTCACTGGAGTAGGATTATGAAAAGAGACTAACTAGATATACGAAGTTCCTATATATATATATATATCTGCCTGCCGTTATCCCACTCTAAGTGGGGTCGGCACAACATGTTATAAACATGTTGTCACATGATTTGGCTACATATTTTACGACCGGCCGCCTGCCTGACATCAACTTACCATAGCCGTATTTTACGACACCTCGGAAATAAAGAGGGTGGTCTATTCTACTTAACCGGATACCACACGGTGGATCAACTTACCTTAGTCGCCTTTTACGACACCTCGGTAAGAAATGAGGGTGGTCTATTATACTCAGCCGGACACCACACGGCGAGTTGACTTAGCTTAGTCGCCTTTTACGACACCTCGGTAAGAAATGAGGGTGGAACTATTCTATTCCGCCGGATACCATACGGCGTATACGAAGTTCCGTAAAATAAGACCAAAAATCTAAGTTATCGCTCTATAAATATGTCACATAAGTGTGACATAACACAGGTATGACGCGGCAAATATTTTTTATATAGACATCCGAGTAAGTTAAATCTATTCAGCTGCTAAGAATTCCCCACTGATTTTCGCGCGCAAATGTGTCATCGTGTCACATTTATATTCTGTCCCATTTCTAACATGAGGAAAAAATTTGACGTTTATGGGTTCTAGGGAAGATTTCCCTATCGAGCTAGCGTTGGAGGGAAATAAAAACGACCTAATAACACCGGACCTTCATCATATTCTAGACAGTTTATATCTAGATACAGGCGATCAACTTTTTGTTTGACCTCATACGCAGTGGTGCGACTAATGGCTTCGTGAGTGAGGTTTTGGGAATTAAAGGCTTATGCAATGTCATGGTTGGGAGTTGACGTGATCTAAAATTGACCTAAAGGATGCTTAATTCAAATTTAAAATATTTTTTATTCAAGTAAAACTTGTCATAGCTTTTTAATCGTGAACCGTACTGCTGGTTCAGAAAGCTGTTCCTACCGAGAAGAGAAAGCAAGAAACTCAGCCGTTGCTCTTTTAAAAATATAATTCTTATTACTAGTTACCTTCAGTTATTACTGTCTTGTATAGGGTCGAAGAGTAGCTACATTAACGCATTCTTTCCATCTTAGTAATTCTCAATAGTATAGTAGGCTTCTGTATCAGCCTCCCTTAAACAGTGTTTTATTTTAAATTGTATATTTAAAATAAAACTTGTAAAAAAAAATTTGTATTGTATATATAAAAAATTAATTGCGGAATTTTATTATAGAATCTTATACCTAAACCCACAAACGCCTTACGTACTTTTGCAAGGCGCAAAGCAGGAGCCGCAAACTTATGTCGGTTCCTACTTTGTCTATTATATACATCGCCAATCTTTTTATTATTATGTAAATTCCAATGTAAATTAGATTGCTAAAAAAAATTAATGTAACAATGTTCCACAAGATTGAGATTAAAGCATCATGCAGTTTTAAAAAATACCTATAGCCGTGTGGTATCCAGCTGAGTAGAATAGACCATCCTCATTTTTACCGAGGTGTAAAAGGCTAAGTTAAGTTGACGTCAGGCAGGCGTAAAATGACAAGCCAAAACATGTTACAACATTTTTCAAACATGTTGTGCCATCCCACTTAGAGTGGGATAAGGGCAGTTCTAGAACCAAGTTCTCCAACCAATCCAAATTATAATAACGACATTAAAGCTTTGGAATACTTACTTGTTCTTTTGATTTAAACTGCTTGCTATAATTATACTGTCACAAAAAAATTTACTAGCATTATTGTCTTAAATACGCAGTGAGTATATTAGGGGAAGTCTGAAAGTTGCGCCCATTACAGATAAGATGAGAAGTGCCTGAATAAGTTGGTATGGTCATTTAATGAGGAGGGATGAAAATCATCTTACCAAACGAGTGTTAAATTTGAATGTGGCTGGAAATGTGCGTAGAAGGAAGCCTAAAAGGAGATGGTTGGATTGTGTGCAAAATGATATGCATAGTAAAGGAGTGGCATCAGAGTTGACGAATGATAGAGGAGAATGGAAAAATAAGACATATTGTGACCCCACTTAGAGTGGGATAAAGGTAAGAGAATGATGATGATTATTGTCTTAAAGTAAAAGAAAATCGATGAGTTCAACATAAATTGTATAATTTAATTTTTTGTAATTTCGGACGAAGATATTAACAATATCTCGTTTACTTTCTAAAAACTCTGGTAAAGATATTTGCACTTCAGTATAATAATTTAGTCTGCAAAAGGCGACAAATATGAACTCGGTAAAAATTACCTTTTATGGGTCACTGAATTTTATATAGTAAAAAAGGGCAACAAAAGACATATTTTGCTATATTTCGGGTTTTGCAAATGGGTGAATCTACTTTGTTCCAGGGAACTTTATGTGCTGTTGAGTAAGGGATAAAACATCTTATCATAATACTGAACGGCTGAGTGTGATCATTTCTACACCCTTGTGATATTTAGTACTGCCTACAAAATTATTTTTCTTATGTTTTTGTAACTTTATTTCACTGTTTTTCAATCTGGGCATTGTTAGGTTTAGTAATATCATTTAATTTTGGTACTTAATAAAGGGATTCGCAATAATTTCTAGAATTAAAGATCAAAAAATATTAAATGAAAGTCTCTATAAGCCTTAAAAATTTTCTATTGCAAGTTCTTCTGGATCGTCCGTTCTGTCTCTATTTTGAAAAAGTAATTCAACCGAGAAAATTTCTACACAATTTCTTAAAAAACCATTTTTAAATGCAAATAATTCAATCCCCGCAATTGATTTTGTCTCCAAACACGTGTTTGAAAGCAAAATTAATGGTGGGGGTTAAAGTATTTGTATATAATACCGCAAGGTTGGGTGATGCGTCGCTTTGCAATTTTGTCTCCTGACAATGCTTCGGTTACAGGGCGAAACGATCGTTGAGATTGTTGTAGAGAATATGTGAAGTGCATGTAAAGTAACAGTCTATTATTATCCCACTGCTGGGCATAGGCGCCTCTCTTTATTTTTGGAGAGAAGGATTGGAGCTAAGACCTACCACGCTGCTCCAATGCGGATTGATAGGTTACACATATCCCTAGAATTCTCTTCAGATATGCAGTTTTCCTCACGATGTTTTCCTTCACCAATAGGAATTATATTTCTAAAAGAGCAACCGCCGAGTTTCTTGCTGGCTCTTCACGGTAGGAACAGCTTTCCAAACCAGCAGTAGAGTTGACGATTCTAAAGCACTTGTTAACAAGTTTATTTGAATAAAGAATATTTTGAATTTGAAACCGAAAAGCGTGTGATAAATTGCTATTATCAATTAGACACAAATTTTAATAGAAAAACTCAATGGTGCCTGCCGGGGTTTGAACTCGTGGTCATCTCTGGAGAGTAGCACGGTCGCACCGCTGGGCTACCAGAGATCATATTTATATCAAAGTTAGTAATATATGGTTTATTACCATAGCCGTAAAACTTGTACAGCCAAAGTATAAAAGTAGGATAAACATAGCACGAGGCTTTCAGTCTTAATATCGACAATTTCTATTCCAAGTTTTATTGCCCAGTTTCATGTTTATCTTCTAGCTGACGTCATCGCTCACTGTGTGGATTTCAGTAAATCGTAACATAATATTCTGTATGTATGGGCTCAACAGGATATTAATATTTATATAAAAGAATAAATTTGCTTAGAAATGATTGTCTCATTTAAAAAAAATCATTGTTGATACAAGGTTCCAGAATTTTTGAACAGTTTTATAGGATATTTTTAATAATGAAATTAATATATATTTTTTTTAAATGAATCTTGGAAACGGCTCTAACGATTATCCGAACCGAAATTCAGAATGTGCTCATGAGCGTGAGGTTTTGGGGGAAAAAATCGATCTAGCTATATCATTTTATCCCTGTTTTTGGCCACTAAAAAAATCTTAATTAGGAATTGAAAGCAAATGATATTTTTACCATAATGCTAACGGAAGGACCAAAAAAGTTCGAGATTCCGGGTTCAAGTCTCACATGTTACGGCATGTGTTTATTTGATTTTTCCACCGCGACGGCATATATCTAATGCTATTGCATTTTTATAGAATAGGATTTTGGTTTTAAATAAAAGCTCCCAGGCGACTTGACTTTTCCGAAATTTACAACTACAATAATACAATAATAATTACAAAAAACTCTTACCTTACCTTCTATTCTTGGTCTATTCTGGTCTATTCTACTCAGCCAGATACTACACAGTGGACATTAAAAATATGTATCTATAATAAGACTGAATAACTTTCTTCCTTTTGAATAAATTTCGACGGAATTTCTTTTAACAAGAAAATATTAAATTGAATTTTTCTTTAAATACCGCAGATCTCATTAAATAGCTGGTTACATAGGTTTGTTTTATACTTTTTCGCTTTCAAAAACCAGCAAATTAAGTCATGCCTGCGGTTTTTCATTTTCAGTTCTAATAATTTCAGAATATTAGCGAGATTAAAATACGAAACAGCGTCATGGAATGTATTCAAAGAGATCCTTTTCATTTAAAGATTCCTACATTTCCATAACATACCCTTAGGGTAAAAGCAGTTATGAATTTTACGATAAGGGAAATAAATTTAATGATGTTGCCCAAGGCAAAAGCTAGTTACGAAAAATGTTTATTTTGTACTTCTGCTTAGTCCGCACTTACATTTCACTGTTTGCGTTGCGACATAAGATATAGTATAAATGATATAATAGTATAGTACCTGATTGGTTGGAATATTTTAAAAAAATAAAGAAAAGAAAAAAAAAATAATAAGGTAGGTAGTGGTGGACCACCCGTTCCCCAAATTAGCTACGCTGACTTGACATTTAATGGTAAAAATAGTGCTATATATATATTCAATAAATTAAAAGTAAATTTTAGAAGTTTTTAATGTCCAAATACAGAAATAAAACGTTTTTTTAAAATTAAACCTGCATGCTGAATTTCAGGAAAATTGTCATATACGAGTATATTTTACAGCCTCAAGGTGTGATAGCTCAGCGGTGAGATCGTGCGACTCTCTAGAGACGATAGCAGATTAAAGCCCCGGGTAGACACCAATGTGTTTTTCTATTAAAACTTATGTATCTAATTGATCGATCCCTTTTCTTAGTTTGATAGTCAAGCTATAATTACACTTAGGGGTGCCAAAGTGGTCGGCCTCCTCGTGGCGCACCCTGGGCAAGCTTAGTCTTGGCGAACGGACCACTGAGGGGTGGCCAATCCAGTTGTCCCTCTGATTGGCAGAGGGCAATCTGGACGGGCCGGGGACTTCGGGGGGGTTGGGGTGAAGTCCCTAATGAGCGACGGGTCCAGTTGGGCTTACTCTAAGTCTGGCTGGACATGGTTACGGCCACCGTCGGCGAAACCCGGAAGCCCAGCAATGGGAACGGGGACCTTCGGGTTGCGAGGAAGAAAACCTCTATAAAAAATTACCCGGTGGGGGCGGAAACGCCCACCAAGGCGTTGGGGCCCCTACTTGGGGCGCGATCTCTCCCTGTCGACCGTGACATAGAAAACACGGTGGGCAGGGAGCGATCGTGGGCAGCGATGGCCTCCCTTAGCTCTGCGGAGGGGGGCGGAGGGAGGCGGCGGAGCAGTTCCACGAACTGTTGTTCTGGATCCAATCTGCTGCTGGTGAGTCCAGGTGTTAGTGACTCGCCCAAGCCCATCGTCTGCCGCCCTAACTGGGGACCTTCGGGTGTTCCGAACGGGGTACATCGGACACCTGGCTTACAGGTCCCCGAGGCGGTCGGTGCCTCTGGTGCTCCCGATGCACCGGTTAGCGGAGGGGGGTTTCTCTTTCGAGGGGCCCCTACCTGGAGGTGTTTATTCTCTGGGATCAGAGCTGTCGGCGGGATGGGGGCAAAATGTACAATGATACCCTGTCCTTGCCATCGGCAGCGTGGTGGAGCACACAGGTCGTTTTAGTCGGTGCGAGTCCGACATAACCGCCGCCTGTCCCCGTCGGGCGGCGGTACCCATAAGGGGTTTTTTCCTGTATAATAAAAAAAAAAAAAATAATAATAATTACACTTAATTTTATCAGTCTTGTTTCAGCAGATACGAATCTGAGGTGACAGACAGAGTGACTTTCGTATTAGAATTACGGATGACACAGATAAAAAATGATAATTGTTTGTGGAAAATTAAAAAATAGACAAATATATATGAATTACTTAATGTCGCTGTCGTGTCGTTTCGTGTGAGAAAGCTTTAAATCCGTTCGCAGCGAAATAAAACTAAAGACAGCCACAGGATTACCTGAAATTAGTTCCCGGAATATTTCCCTTTTTTGACGTTTTCATCTTTATTCCACCGAGTTTATCGTATTATATTTAAAAATGAACAAATATGTGGCGAATGTACCTGTGGACTTTAAATTACAAAAAAAAAATACAATAAGAAAGAAAAAAACAAAAACCCTAATTCTATAAATGGTTAACAATGTTACCAGTGACATCATATTCTACTAATATTATAAATGCGAAAGTTTGTGAGTATGGATGTATGTTTGTTACTCTTTCACGGCTAATCCGCTGACCAAATATCGATGAAATTTGGCACAATTATTCCTTATACACTGGGATAATATATAGGTCTTATAAATCCAGTTAATTTAACAGTAATAGGATGACATTGATAAGCGCCATCTATTATCAACTTATCACGCGACAAGTCCACGCAAACGAAGTTGCGAGTAAAAACTAGTTGACTATACATATGAAACTTGGTCGCTAACTATGAGCTTCATAAGCTCAGAGTCGCTCAGTGGGCGATGGAAACTCCGAGTTTCAGAAGAAGATTTGATCACGCAGATAAGAAATGAGATCCGTAGAAGAACATAAGGGACAGGCATAGCCCATTGGCCACGAAGCAAAAATGGCGATGGGCAGGGCACAGAGTTCCAAGAACTAATGGAATTTTGGGTCAAAAATCTCGGGGCTGTTGGATTGTGTGGATGACCTTTGAAAAGACCTATTTCCAACAATGGACGTCTATTGATTGAAGAGAGAAAAAAGAATGAGAGTGAGAAAGAGTATATTATCTGACACACTAGTCATCATCCTCCTGCCCCTATTCCACTCTAAGTGAGGTCAGCACAACATGTTATAAACATGTTGTCACAATTTAGCTACGTATTTTACGATTGGCCGCCTGCCCGACGTCAAATTACCCGAGTCCTAATTACGACACCTCGGTAAAAAAGAGTGTGGTATATTCTACTCCACCAGATACTACACGACGGGTCAACTAACCTTACCTTTTACGACATCGCGGTACGAAATGAGGGTAGTCTATTCTACTCAGCCGGATACTACACGGTGGGTCAACTTACCTTAGTTGCCTTTTACACCTTGGTAAGAAATGAGGGTGATCTATTCTACTCAGCCGGATACCACATTATTAAATCTGATACACAAGTCATATATCACGCTCATAAATTAGTTGTGTATAGAAAACATTCTAAGTAAAAATTCTTTACGACACCTAGGTAAAAAATTAGAGTGTTCCATTCTACTCAGCCGGATACCACACGGTGGGTCAACTTACTTTAGTCGCACTTTACGACACCTCGGTAAGAAATGAGGATGCTATATTCTACTAAGCTGGATACTACATGACAGATCAACTTACTTTTGTCGCCTTTTACGACATATAGGTATGAAATGAGGGTGATCTATTCTACTCAGCCGGATACCACACAGCTAAATCTGTAAACAAGTAATATCATATATCACGCTCATAAATAAGTTGTGTATAGAAAACATTCTAAGTAAATCCTATATCCTACGACAAACACAAACAAATTAGGCGTCTACAAACAGTATTCCGTCCAATTTAATTAGGGTCACGACACATCAGTAACTACCGAATTAATGATTTTCCATTCAACCGTTAGGGACGTTAGGTTTGTCTATCGGCCTTATTTGACTTTAAAATTTACGGCCAAAGGGATATTTTGATGAAGGTCCACCGGTCTATTGGTGTTTGGAGAGTGACAATATCGATATTGCTTAAATTAAAATAGTAAGTGTTACATAGTATTTTATCTACTCTGATACTATAATACAAAGATTATAAAACTGAAACCAAAATTCTTATGAAAAACATTACGTACAGGCCAAAAATAAAAAATTAAAAAGTTTTATTACGATACAGGTCTTGTATGGACTCCTGTATTATAATATAACTTTTTAATCATAACGAAACACCTATACAATCTCCAGCTGGACCAAGGAGGTTAAACCTCTACATTAAAAAAAAAAGGTTTCAATGAACGAGTCCGCGGCGACGCAACACGCATGCGCAATCGATGTTTGCGCTCTGGCGCTAACATTTGATATTAAAAAATTTTTGCAATATTTTTAAACAAAGTTTGGTTTTTATTAATATTGTTTTACGTGTTATAGTATAAGGGTAGATAAAGTAGTAAAAACACACTCGTATTATTAGAATTATTATGCAACAGTATCATAATCTACTATTAAAGTATCAGTGCCTGGGTGACCGCGCCTTGTTCGGTATTTTTTAGAAGATATAAAGTAGATGCACTGTGAAAAAAAATAAAACAAGCATGGCTATATCTGGGACTTGATCTAGGATATTAACTACTTTATTCCGCCCGTTCCCTACTGATTTACACTTTACAAGTGACAGCTAAATTTACCTTTGCATTCTATTCTATATTTTACCAAGAAATAAAACTATTTTTTTTAATGAAACCTATATTATATATAGACCTATTATATATTATACCTCTAGAGAATTATATGGATATGAGTAAAACATCCTGCCCTTATCCCGCTCTAAGTAGCGTCGGCACAACATGTAATAAACATGTCGTCACATGATTTGTATTTACGGCTGGCCTTACGTCAACTTGCCTTAGTCGTATTTAAAGACGTCTCGGTAAGAAGGAGGGTGGTCTTTGGAGGTTCTAGAACACGTACACGGCGGGTCGTCTAACTGATTCTGATGTCTGACCAATTCGCAATGGAGCAGCGTGGTAGCGCTTTTAGACTACATTAGAGGGATCGTGAATATCCGTCAGAAAGTAAGCCAAACAATAAGTTATCGGAATCCTAATTTAAAAAAAAAGTTAATCTAGCTCCATCAATTTCGTCGGCCAAAGCGGCCTTTTTCACAAAATCAAAGGAAATTTCAATCAAAATGATTGATGATAGGTTAATCTGAAGATCAATGGGAGTGAAAGGGGTCTTGCATGGGATCAAGGGCGTGGCAGCGATATTATAGTGTTATATATTTAAAGTCGTGATAGTAAAAGACCAGCTTTTGTGAACCACTTCTATCTATACTAATATACTGTCCAATTCGTCGTAGTCAGTCGTATTCATAGTTTATGTATTGAAACCGGTTATACTATAATATCAGTGCCTGGGTGACCCACTGAGCTATTACAAGATTACAAATGACAGTATAATTATCCTATCTTTTCATATGATATTAAAGCAGTTTTTCAGTGCCTGCAATCATTTAAATCTATACTAATATATAAAGCTGAAGAGTTTCTTTGATTGTTTGAACGCGCTAATCTCAGGAACTACTGGATCGATTTGAGTCCAGTTTAAATATAAATGCATTCTCAAGGTCTTTACAGTGGCATAGCCGAAGCTGTGATTAAAATAATAAAATGTAATAAAATTAGTATAGTCACAAACATGGGCTGTGTTCAGGTCACTCCAGAGACACCGAATTTACTATCAGTCAAAACCCGACGGGGACGAGTGCGTATGTCGGACTCACACCGACTAAAACAACTCGAGTACTTGACCATGCTGCTGGTGGCGGATACAGGGATTTGACTATTGCTTTCATCCCCCCCAGCAGCAAATCTGAATCCCAGAGTTCCCTTCTGGGTCGGGATCTCTTTAAAAATGGCCCCCCTCTCGGCTAGACCATGCATCGGGAGCACCAGATGCATCAAGCACTTCGGGGACCTTTACAGGTGGGCGTCTGACCCCGTTCAAAATGCCTGGAGAGTCCCCGTTAGGCCGCATGCGATGGTCTTGGGCGCTTAAGCGGGCGGAGCTCGTGGCACAGGTTGGACGGAATCTCTCCTTGCCCACCGTGGTTCACGCCATGGTTGACAGGGAGATATCGTGGGCAGCGGTGACGTGTGCGTCAAGAGGTTGTCATCTCCCCAAAGCTGTTTCTACTGCCGGGCACTAGCTTTTCATTAAAAAAAACAAAAGACAACACACGACGTCCTTTTGATCCTTAATTGTATTTACAGCTTCATTTCAAAGCATTCTCCAGCATCCAGTTTATTTAGATCTACGCGAGAAAACGGGGCATTAAATTTCTTTTAGTTTCTGAAACTAATGAAAAATTGTGAACCCACTGTAACCACTTTCAAGGAGGGATTCCATATTAATAAACCGCGCCGTATTTAACGGGCGGAATAAATTATTTTTAATACTGCAGTCCTTTATTGCAAGCGCAGAAATATGGGCTTCGGTTATTCTTCCATTTATGCAACGTGGCTCGTGACAAAGTACATGATATTAAAAAAGAAATACGAGAACGCGGACCAAAAACTAGAGAGTTACATTTTTTCTTATTGGTTTTGAAAATATGTGTATATTCTGCCGTGTGGTATCCAGCTGAGTAAAATAAACGTCATCCTCCTGCCCCTATCCCATTCTAAGTGGGGTCGTCACAACATGTTATAAACATACTACACATGATTTGGCTAAGTATTGTACAACCAGCCGCCTGCCTGACGTCGACTTACCTTAGTCCCCTTTTACGACCCCTCGGTAAGAAATGAGGGTGGTCTATTCTACTCAGCCGGATACCCCACGGCGGGTCGTCTTACCTTAGTCGCCTTTTACGACACCTCTTTAAAAAACGAGGGTAGTATATTTTACTCAGGCGTACAGCTAAGCTAAAATAGAAAGAGTAAAATAGACAACCCTAATTTTCTTACTGAGTTGTTGTAAATTGTGACTAAGACAAATTGACCTGCCGTGTGGTATCTGGCTGAGTAGAATAGACCACCCTCATTATTTACCGAGGTGATAAAAGTAAGAAGTAAGAAACGAGGGTGTTTTTTTTCTACTCAGATTGAAGTACTTTTATTTTAACAAATAGTGCAAAGAAATTATACAGAAAAAAGTATACCGCAATCGTATCTCTGCAGTTTGCTTGACTCATTTTATCAATAATGACAATTACTTATTCCAATTTATTATGCCAGACGTAAAAGAAATTGTCTGAAGCCCTAGTAAGCAAGCATCAGGTGCAGACCGAACTCAAGTTAATAGAATTTCTTATTCAAGTTGTATTCTAACAATGGCGGTCGACTGTCGTATGTTTCAGTAAAGATTATTATTTCTGTATAAAACATACGGGCGAAAAATTCTTGCTGTGCCGTGTTATTATATAAAAAAAACCCGTGTCCTGATGTGCGTTAAAGCTGATCTTTAAATACCGAGCAACTTTCAATGAAATTTTGTAGGTAGTTATATTTTGGTCCACCTTAAAGGCTCGTATACGATTTTTATCTCGATAATTGACCTCATTTATTTATCGCGTTAAGTTAGTAAAGTTGCTTGCCGGTCCAGCTAGTCATACTATGTTAAAAAATTCACAAGGAGTATTTGGACGCAGGTGGCACAACATTGTATGATGATCGATCATTTAAATGTCACAATAAATCTAATATTTATAACATGTTGTGCCTACCCCTCTTAAAGTGGGATAAGGGCAGAAGAATTATGATGAAAAAAAAAGAAAAAGTGTTGGTGATATCTGGGATTTCATTGGATTGCAGTTATCATTAAATGTGTATTGAAGACTAGCTGTCTGTCGATGCGTTGCCATGACTCAGTCTGGTTTCGAATTACTGTCGAAACAGTGAGACCGTGCGACTCTGTTGAGGGGTTACGGGTTCTAACCCCGGGTAAAAAATTCACAAGGAGTATTTGGACGCAGGCGGCACAACATTGCATGATGTTCGATCATATTAAATGTCACAATAAATGTTTATTCTATAACTTAACCAAGTATGTTAATTGCATCAATTTTTTTCAATATACCTCCAAGTTTATTACCTTAACAGATAGACTTTCATATTTATCATGTTAGTATGTCTAATAGCAGTCATCGGAACATACGTATAATGAAAACGTTCTCACTGAATTAATTTATATAACCAAGCACGTACAAGATGCATACGCTGAGATAAATTTCCAAATATACTCGCGTGTGTTTCAGTTTACACCAAGTGCATCCCTCGAGCAATATTCAACCCAACATTGTATATGAGGCGCATTCCTCATTTTCCCGCTGTTGACACTATGGAAATTAGGATTTCAACGTTGATTTTAATAAAGGCGACCCCGTTATTATATACGCTAAGTTACAGTGGCAGCTACGTGTCGTATGACACTTAAATGTTAGTAGTATTTAACTCGTGAATATGGATTATATGATGACTTTAAAGTTATTTTTAATGATGAAATACTAAAGAGTTCTATACCTGATTACTATATAAACTAACTAAAAATATATTTTGACGTGACTACTGAATGTTACAAGTAATTATATTTTGAAAAGAGCAACCGCCGAGTTTCTTTCTGGCTCTTCTCGATAGGAAAAGCTTTCCGAACCAGCAGTAGAGTTGAGGTTTCAAAAACACTTATTTATAAGTGTACTAGCGGCCTGCCCTGCTTCGCGCGGGTATAAAATATATATCCCATGTCAGTCAGTGTAAAAAAATGATTAAAATCGATCGAGTAGTTTTGATTTATTCATTACTGCCCGTGGCCCGCACGCGTTAAATTTGGAGAAAAACAATTTCCTTTCCCTATTCCAAGACGATTTCCTGCTATCTTTGGAATATCTAAATTCATATAGTACATTTTTACTTATTTACTTCTACATTTTGCCTATGTATTTTATTTTTACAATTAATTACAGTATGTCTTTAAACAAACTCTTGAAAGAGGGACATAGCTGCTAAAGTCGAAGTGTTATAGGGCGAAGCGCGGCGTCCTCACGGCATTTTAAATCTGTAATATCTCCGAAAATATTCACTTAAATTACATGCTGTAAACGGCCATATTTATCTATATTAAATCAACTATTTATTTAAGTTACTTAATTGGATAAGGATTAATGCTGTATTGTATATAAATTGCTCTAAAAATATGGCATTATTTTTCGTAAAAAGTAAATGACAAAAATGCTATAGTGGGTTATCCATAAGAGATAGACATATACCATCGCGGACTTTTCTGTAGACCTTTTCAAGATGTACAAATACTTAGTACATTATTTTGATAAATCTCGTAGAGTTTAGCCTGCGTTTGCAATGTAAGCGGAAAAAAATGTAATTATTTACAGAAACCTCAAAAATTACAGTATTTCTCTACTCCGTATTGAATGTTATTATACGTACAAACCTTCGTCTGGAATCACTCTATTTATTAAAAAAAACCGCATCAAAATCTGTTGCGTAGTTTTAAAGTTTTATGCGTACATAGGGATATAGGGACTTTGTTTTATAATATGTAGTGATTCGAATTAAGAATATTTTTAATTTTTATTAATTTAGAGGTTAAAATTAATATTGAAAACTTTTACACGCGTTTCAGCGTGGAATTCTGTAGCGAGATAAAAATTAGTCTATGGTTTCCAATCTTCGACTAAATCCATCCATAATTACATAAATCCGTCGTTTGTGATTCCAAATTCTCTATGATTGTTATCTCCCTGAGCCGATATTACGACAGAGTTTACATACAGTTACATCCCATACATGTTGTTAGCGATTCTGTCTACAGGGAAATGTTCAGTATTGTACTCGAAACATGTCAGTTACAATATCGGTTGTACCTCGACCACTTAACTGAAATATGGGAGGGGCTAAAGGGTGGGGGAAGATACTTATCGCCTTCACAATCAACTGATTTACATGATAGTTTAATATCTTCAAGATTCGAACATAATTTTGCTCAATGGAATTTGACGGCACCCAATCCAGAAATCCGATGCAGAATTACTAAAAACTCATGCACTTTGTCACGGAGTCTATCTCCTGACGTTGCTTCGGTTACAGGGTGATTGTTGAGATTATGGCATTGAATGTGTGCAGTGCTTCTATATTGTTATGTTATTGGTGGCGGGTAGTGTTAGGTATGAGAACGGATAGTACACTCTACATTTAGCATTACATATATTTTCTTTTATCGCGGATTATAGGAAAATAATATTTTCATTAATTTGTGTATTATTCTGCCAATAGCAACTTTTGTAACAAGTTGAGCTTTACAAAAAGTTGAGCGTAATATAGTATTCTTCATAACTATTAAAATGGTTAAAGTGGGTCAATCTTAAAAGCAAGACATATGCTGTCGCGGAATTTTATTCAGAACTTTTAGAGGGGACCAATTTTGTTATACATGGTTTTTGAATAACTATCACCGATTACTCAGCGCACGCAAGGAAAGCTTTTGTATTATTTTTTCACGTAGATATACTCCTCTCCTCCTCTGACTTTATGAATGGAATCTAGCTGAGATCATATTCAGCAATAAAACGTCGAGCGAACGGCGGGATGAGCTAAACTAAAGAAAAAGGTTTCGCCACTTAATCATATTTTATGTCCATTTAAAATTAAATGAGAGAGTTTTAGATAGTCACAGCGTGTTGGTGAGCGTTGCTGTTATTATATTTCTCTATTAAATAATTTTATAACAAGGTCAGAGCTACTTTAACTACGACAGCCCAGCCCGAAGTTTTATAATTGGCTGCGAGTGCTCTCTAAATGGCCAACTATGGCAGTGGTTACTCTAATTGGTCCATTTTTAACATTAACTATCTAGACTGCCGTGAGTGGAATTTATTTTTTACGTACAGATATGTTTATACCATAGTAATATACTTAGGTTGTAAATGTTGGATTTCACGGTTTCAAATTTAAACCTTTCAGGTAAACACACTGGTAAAGCCATCTACAGGTGGACGCGCTTCGTATATTAATTATGATATTGCAGTGTATCTAATGACCAATCAAAAAAATCCCTTCCCCTTTCCTTACGTACAGTGTGGCTGAAGAAAAGACAAGTTAGTCGTTGTCGCAACGCTTATCGTCGCATACCGCTTTTTTACTTCAACGAACATAAACTTCAGTTAAGTGCTCGGAAATCCGCTACCCAAAATTGTGTCCGGTGAGAATTGGTGCTATCAACCTCGCAAAGTGTCCACGAGTGTGTGTTTGTGTGTGTGCCTGAATCCAGGACTCATAGCAGTGGCCGTTTATCAGGTACGTGCAAGTTCCCGGTTTTTTTCCTAGTGTCGCCATTTTTCCTTTTGTTACGTGGACACTGCATATTAAATATAATAACGTAAACATACAGTCCACTCAATTACTTATAGGTGATAGTGGCCCTCTGCCGCAACAACACACACTTTGGCTTTGGTTGAAGAAACACGCACAAAAAGCTTGTGATGCCTGTGTCGCGACTCAGCAGAGTTAGCAACTCATTCGATGGTCTCATATTCGCTTCTACAATAAAATTCAGCAATCCATACTAGACCACTCTACAGAAAGGTTTAAATTAAGTATAAGAAATATTTTTATACGTAAAGTATATTACAAAATTGAATATTATTTGGATGATAAAAAAGCCTGGATTTGAAAATCCTTTCAGCTTCATACAAGACATGCGGTTTAATAATGTAAAATTGAAAATGTTTAAAAGATTTACCGCCGAGTTTCTTTCTGGTTTTTCTCGGTAAGAGCAACATTCCGAACCAGTTGTAGCTTCATTGATCATATTTATTCTTGACGATTCCAAAGTGCTTGAAAGAGCTTATTTAAATAAAGATTATTTTGATTTGATTTGAAATAATGGGAACAACATTCATTATTGGTACCCATTTATTATGTTTAAATTTTGGACTCCTGGGGAGTCATAATGAGCCGATTTTTAGTTAGTTAACCTGACAGTTTTTAATCCTCCAATTTGATTTTGATTTTGACGTTTCAAAAAATTTGAGCTAAACTTATTGCAATCATATCTTTAATATTTAAATGAGTTAATCTTGTATATATATATATTTTCCGAATCTCGGAAACGGCTCCAACGATTTTCCTGAAATTCAGCATGTAGGAGGTTATGGGGGAGAAAAATTGATCTAGCTGGGTTTTTTGTAAAAAAAATATTGTTTTATCCCTGTTTTTGGGCATTAAAAAACACCAACATTTATATTGAATTAAATTTTCGCCGTTAACTGTCAAGTCGGCGTACCATTCGGGTAACGGGCAGCTTCGAGAAATGTGAATGCCAAGGATCGATCCCCAACTAAATAATTGTTTTTTCTTTAAGTATTTTATTTTTTTTGTAGAAAATTACCGAGCGAAGCTCGGTCACCCAGATATTTATAATTATATAGTTTAGTAGTATTTGAATAAACACAAGACACGAGCTCTATGCGATGTAGCAAGTTGGTCACATAGGAGGCATATTCGACTGGACCTCGGTACAGCAATAGTAAGTGCTCTATTATTATTCAGAATAGCTTGTAGAATTCAACGGACACAATTCCATTCCTACCACATTGTTTGTAAGCTCTCTGACATCTCGGGGGACATGTTTGTTTGGGACGTTTCGATGTATATTGAATGTGCATGTCGTTAACAGTAATAAACATGTACAACCAACTGGATATATACATCAGGCGTGAATATGTTGATAAGTCGACTTACGTCTTTTTTATATTTTTAATCATAATAGGAATTGGATTTTCCTAATTTGTATAGTAAATATTTCAGTGAAGTCTTATATCGCATATACAAACTTTTGAATATTTTTGGTCATGTGGTATCGGTCGGCTGAATAGCATATAACCACCCTCTTTCCTACCAAAGAGTCGTAAGGTGACTAAGATAAGTTGACCCGCCGTGTGATATCCGGCTGAGTAGAACAGACCACCCTCTTTCTTACCGAGGTGTCGTAAAAGGCGACTAAGTAACATTGACCCACCGTGTGGTATCCGATGAGTAAAATAGACCACCCTCTTTCTTACCGCGGTGTCGCAAAAGGCGACTTAGGTAAGTTGACCTGTCGTGTGGTATCCGCTGAGTAGAATAGACCACCCTATTTCTTAACGAGGTGTAGTAAAAGGCGACTAAGGTTAGTTGACCCGCCGCGTGGTATACGGCTGAGTATAATGGATCACCTTCTTTCTTACTGACGTGTCACAAAAGGCGACTTAATTACGTTGACCCGCCGCGTGGTATCCGGGTGAGTAGAATAGACCTTTCTCTTTCTTACCGAAGTGGCGTAAAAGTTAACTAAGATAAATTGACGTGAGGCAAGCGGCTGGTCGTAAAATATCTAGCTAAAACATGTCAAACATGTTGTGCCAATCCCACTTAGAGTGGGATAAGGGCAGGAGAATGAAAGAGTTTGAAATAATACCAAACGCAAATTGCCTTTTCGTTCATTTCTTACTAAACAATATCTTCCATCAAATCAAAATCAAAGAAATCCTAGCTTAAGCTTAAGAAGCTTAATCCAGGAATTTCTTTTCTAATTCCCCATTTTTACAGAACACTTAGTGTTAAATTCCATTAATTCGGCCACATAAATCCCGGTTAGGCTAGCGGGTATCACGGGGCCGATTTATATTGATCCCTGGCTTTAGCTTAAGTCGACTGAGTTGATGAGTAAATAACCCTTACTTTTTTTGGTCTTAACGAGAATCGTTTAAACGCAGTTTCCAATCCAATTTCAATCAAGACTCGCTTACGGATTTTTTTGGATTATTTATTCAATTCGTTTTCAAAATTAAATTAACTGAACAATATTTTCGTAGGATAAATTTGATTTCCGAAATATTTATTCGCAAAAGCTTTTTCAAAGCACTTTTTTCATTATCCTCCTGCCCTTATCCCACTCTCAGTGGGGTCGACAAAACATGTTATAAACATGCTGTCACATAATTTCGCTGCGTTTTTACGACCGGCCGTTTGCCTGACGTCAACTTACCGTAGTCGCATTTTTCGACACCTCGGTAAGAAAGAGGTTGGTCTATTTTACTAAACCGGATACCACACGGTGGGTCAACTTACCTTAGTCGCCTTTTACGACACCTCAGTAAGAAATGAGGTAAGTCAATTCTACTCAGCCTGATACCACACGGAGTTTTCAAAGCACTTTCTTATCTCTTAATTATAATGACGTTAAGGGAGGAGCGATTTTTGAAAAATTCAGCAAATAATTGGTCACTCTTTATAAGTGTGTAACAAAGTTTTTCCCACGGGAGTTCTAAGATAAAAAGTAGCCGATGTGTTGCATCACAACTTCCGCTATCTCCCAGTGAAAGTCCTATCAAAATGGATTTACCTGTTAACTTTAATTTGTGTCAACAATTGCATTTGATCTCTCGATATTTTGCTAAGAACAGTAAAAAAATCAGTTAAGTAAATTTTGTGAATATCGATCACATACAAACAGAAAGCTTTTGAGGACTTCGTTTTATTATATGTAATATATTTGATTTATTTTACTACTCGTCGATTATTTTAGGTAGATTTAAAACACTAGTAGTTAAATTGCTTGAAGATTTCAGAAGAGTGAGAATTAATTTTAGCTTTGCCATTACAGCAGTTTAAAACACTATTAAAGAGAGGCTGATACAAAATGCCTACTATACTGTTGAGGACTATTTAGATTATAAGAATGCGTGAATATAGCTACTGTCCGACCCTGTACAAGACAGTAATGACTTAATGTAACTAGTTATAAGTATTATGTTAAAAAGAGCAACCGCCGAGTTTCTTGCTGGCTCTTCTCGGTAGGAACAGTTTTCCGAACCAGCAGTAGAACTGACGATTCAAAGTACTTGTAAAAAGCAAGAAAATTTTAAATAAAATAAATATATGAATATAATAATTGAAAAAAGTAAAGAGCAAAACAAAGATTAATGGGTAGTACTCATAAAGTAACATAACTGCTATAAATATTTCATAATGCGCCACTAACAATGAAATTACTCTAAACAACATGGCAACATTTTGAGTTACTAAAAGCAAAGTTGAACTTATAAAATTATTAGATACAGCGAAAGCCACAACTAGTCCTCAACTTTCGGTACTCTACCGCAATTTTGACTTTTGTAATGTGCAATTACGTGAAATTACTCCTGTTACCTTATTTCAAAGTTTAACGTGCGCAAATAAAGCTTATATAAGTAACGGCCTGTTACTATCCCACTGCTGGGCATAGACCTCCTCTCTCCATTTTTGGAGAGAAGGATTGGAGCTAAGACCTACCACGCTGCTCCAATGCGGATTGGTAGGTTACACATATCCCTAAGATTCTCTAGAAATATGCAGGTTTCCTCACGATGTTTTCCTTCACCGAAAAGCGTGTGATAAATTGCAATTATCAATTAGACACATAAGTTTTAATAGAAAAACTCATTGGTGTCTGCCCGGGTTTGAACCCATGATCGTCTCTAGAGATTCACACGGTCGCACCTCTAGGCCATCAAAGCTTATATAGCTTCAAATAATTGAAAGAATTTGGCAAAAGTAATAATAAAACTATTTTGCTATAATCAGCGATGAAGTAAAATAGAAAATATATATAATGCTAAATGTAGAGTGGACAATCCGTTATCATACCTGATACATACAGGATTCGTAAAAATACATGCACAAACCTTCACCACCGCCACCACAATACACAAGCACTACATACGTTCACTATCACAAAGTCAACAATCGTTTCGCCCCGCAACCGAAGTATCATCAGGAGATAGACTCCACGACCAATATCGCAAAGCCAAAGCTTGTCCACTCTACATTTAGCATTACATATATTTTCAATTTTACTTCATCGCGGATTATAGCAAAATAATTTTATCATTACTTTTGTATTATGGATCTCCGCAAAGTAACGCCTAATTGTATAAATCATTGAAAGAATAAGGCATTAGTTTTCGGAGATCCATAATACAAAATTATTAATAATATATCTTTATTTTTGCTTCGGTTCCGAGGAGAGATTGTTGAGTTTGTGATAGTGAACGTGTGTAGTGCTTATGTATTGTGGCGGTGGTGGAGGTTTGGGCATATGTTACTACGAATTCTGCATGTATTGAATATGAAAACAGATAGTCCACTCTGCATTTAGCATTTTTGTAATGTTTAGTATAGGAAGCAAAACCGTTCAATCTTTAGGCTATACAAATACTCAGTATAGCCTATACAAATACAAATATTTGTATAGAGTTACACTCCTTGGAGGCGTGTTCCGATTTCGTTTAGATATTTTAAAGTATGCTCAGTAAGATATCTTTATTTTTAAAGCAAAAGTTTTTCATAATTAAGTTTTTAGGTAATAATAAATATTACAGTTAGATATATTTTAAGAAGAGCAATAGCGGAGTATTTATAGAATAAGGCGTTACTTTGCAGGATTCTATAGGACAAAGTTAAAATTATTTTGCTATAATTTCATTTTAAGTGTAGGAAGCAAATCGTTCTTATATCTTATACATGCAGGATAAGCTGCCGCACGCATCACAGGACACCACCACCAATACACTGCACAAGCACTATACACATTCACTACGACAATCGCAACGATTGTATCGCCCCAAAACCGTGGCATTATCAGGAGATGGGCTCCACGACAAGCGAAAAGCGACGCATCACAAGCAACCAGTATTTATTACATACATAATTCAACCCCCACCATAGACTTTACCTCTAAACACGTGTTTGGAGCCAAAATGAGAGTGATACGTCGCCTTACGATTTTGTCGTGAGCCAATATCCTGGTTTTTTTTCTTCAAGTGCAAGATTTTCATTTTACGGTCTAAGAATTGCAGCATCTATTAGATCTGTTTATTTTTCTAAATTAGTATGTAGATTTAAATGATTTATAGAAGGGAGGGAAGACCAATGGTGTGGGGTTGAACTTATATATGACTACTTGCATGGGCGGTGCGGCGCATTACGATTTTGTTCGTGGAGCCTATCCTATTGATCATGCTTCAAGGCGGTTTCAAGGCAAAACGATCGTGAGATTGTAGTAGTGGGTATGTGTAGTGCTGGAGTGGGGTGACTTGTTGTGCATGTATAAGGTATGTGAATGTTGCCTGCTTCATATACTTAGCATTACATATGTTTGTTTGTTTGTAATATCTTTATTGAATTAATTCAAATAAAAATAAAAAAGAACAACATAACATGCAATAGCGGGCTTATTCCGGAATCGGAATCTCTTCCAGCCAATCATTCTAAAATTAAACAAGAGGTAAATATAAGTACAGTGAATTAAATAAAAAATTATAATAAATAAATAATAACAAACCAAAATGGACCTTTTAATAATATGAAATAATAAAAGAATGTTATAATATATGTAATAAATATGGCAATATAATAAATAAGTAGAATATATTTATAAAAGTAACTATAATACATAAAGTAATTTTATAAAGTGTAAATATCACTGATTATCTGTGTATTTTTTTTAATATTGTGTTTAAATGAAGATATTGTTTTAGATTTACATATATTCTCTTAAATAATTTTTTTTATAGTAGCTTAAGTAGATTTAAAATCATTTTAAGGTATATCAACGGATACAAGGAAGCTTTAAGCCCTCACGTAGTTAATTAAAATGGAATCACTTCTCCCTTTCAATTACCACATCAATTTCCTGACCCCTTCGCCCTTTAGGGAGCGAAAATCGAGAAGGACAAATGCACTAATACCTTTGTAATAACTTAAGATAATTTTAGCTGACCCCATTCTACTGGAAAGCGAACATAACTAGAAATAATAGGCCATTAGATTGATTGGTGACATTATTATTCAGTAAGAAATAGGCTTTCTATTACGATTTCGCTTTGGTGCCTATCTTCTAATGATGCTTCGGTTTCGGGGTGAAACGATCGTAGATATTGTGGTAGTGAGTGTGTGTAGTGCTTGTATGGATGTTGCTGAACACGGCGTTTTGTGATACGTGTGGTGATTTAACCTGTATTTATAAGGTAGGTGTAGGGACGAACATCAGAACATATATGTAAGTAGGAAACTTTTTTAATCAACTATATGTACATAGCACTGACTTGTATTGTACAGGGTACAACAATTAAGGCGAAGAAACTTCTGAGACTTACAGCAATGCAAACTTCCTAACATATTCCGAACAATTCCCTAGTACTAACTCCAAGATAGATTCACCTGTTAACATATTTGCAACTTTAAGATGTACGGTGTACACCATACGATTGCCTTCAAGGGAATATAGCCTGTAACTAGTTTAGAGATAGACGCAAATTGCTTGCGGTGTTTAAGATGTTGTTCGCTGTAATCCCCTGTACGTTTAAAACAGACGGCAGCTGCATTGCTAAGCGAACTTGTAAGTGAAGTGGACGGTGAAAATTTGCGACAGCCACTTAGAAGTATAATGTAACTTAAATCGCGAACTTCTCTGAACAAGCACTGAAGTATGACATTTTTATTTATTGAATTACGCATCACTTTGCGGAGAGCCATAATCCAAAAGTAGTCATAAAATTATTTTGCTTTAATCCGCTATAAGCCGTGTGGTATCCGGCTGAATAGAATAGACAATACTCATTTTTTAACAAACTGTCGTATAATACGACTAAAATAAGTTGAAGTCGGCAGGCGGACGGTTGCTAAATACGTAGCCAAATCATGTGACAACATGTTTTTAACATGTGTAAATATAGAAAATCATCATCTTCCTGCCCTTATCCCACTCTAAGTGGGGTCGGCACAACATATTATAAACACGCTGTCACATGATTTGGCTGCGTTTTTATGACCGGCCGCCTGCCTGACGTCAACTTACCTTAGTCGTATTCCACGACACCTCGGCAAGAAAGAGGGTGGTCTATTCTGCTAAACCGGATACCACACGGTGGGTCTACTTACCTTAGTCGACTTTTACGACAACTCGGCAAGAAATCAGGTTGGTCTATTCTACTCAGCCGAATACCACACGGCGGGTCGACTTACCTTAGTCGCCTTTTACGACACATCGGTAAGAAATGAGGGTGGTACCATTCTATTCAGCCGGATACCACACGGCGTTAAATATGGAAAATCTATACTAATATATAAAGCTGAAGAATTTCTTTGTTTGTTTAATTGATTGTTTGAACCCGCTAATCTCAGAAACTACTGGACCGATTTGAAAAATTCTTTGAGTGTAATATAGTCCATTAATCAAGGAATGATTAGGCTACACAACATCGCGCTTTGATGAATAGGAGACGAGCAGCAATAAAAAATATTACCAAAACAACAAAATTTAAAGGCGTTCGTTGCGTTCGCTAAGTAATCGGTGTGCTAAGTAAAAAGTTAATTAAAAATCATGTATTACAAAATTATTCCCGTCTAAAAGTTCTAAATAAAAGTCCGCGACAGCATATGTCTAGCTTTTAAAGTTAATCCACTTTGACCATTTTTATGGTTATCAAATTCAAATTCAAATTCAAAATATTCTTTATTCAAATAAACTTGTAAACAAGTGCTTTTGAATTGTCAACTCTACTGCTGGTTCGGAAAGCTGTTCCTACCGAGAAGAGCCAGCAAGAAACTCGGCGGTTGCTCTTTTAAAAATATAATTCTTAATACTATTTACATTAAGTAGTTACTGTCTTGTACAGGTTCAAAGAGAGCTATATCCACACATTCTTATCTTCCAAATAATCTTCAAGAGTATAGTAGGCTTTCTGTATCAGCCTCTTTTTAACAGTGTTTTTAAACTGATGTAATGGCAAAGCTGAAATGCTATATATATCAAAATGCTATATAGCGGTTTTAATCTTTCTACGCGGGCGGAGCCGTTGGCAATCGCTACTGTTAAATACGTACGCCACAACAGTAATTTCTGTTGTTGCTTTTCTTATTTACTTATACATTTCACAGTTTGTGCTGCAGACTGTACCTTAAGCATTTCATCTTTAATGCAACTTGCAATATCTGCGAATTGTTTCATTTTATATTCATTTTCACGGCTAAATGCCTTCAAAGTAAGTCCCAAGGAACAATAACCAGATAATGTTACTTCTAAGTTATAGAACATAGGATAGCTTTAAAAGTTAAATTCATAGTTCAAATATGGCATGATATGAGAAAATATAAAATATTATTGACGAATAGGAAACCTTTCTGTTTTTGAATATACATATTTGCATTTTTTGTATACTGTTCAATAAAATATGAAAAATGAAATATGACCTTGTGGTTTCCGGTTGAGTAGAAAAGACCATCCCCATTTCTTACCGAGGTGTCGTAAAAAACGACTACGGTAAGTTGACCCACCGCGCGGTATCCGGTTGAGTAGAATAGTACAGCATCTTAGCCAATACGGTGCCAGGTTCGGATTGGTAGATTAGCACTACAAATTAATTTCCATACGACCAGATAAAAATTTACTTCCAGACGAAAAAAATTTAGTCCATTAATAACCATAGCCTCCAAATTGTGTATTCGCAAAGATTTTATACAGACATAATTTAATAAAAATAGAAATACAGATTTCCAGTATACACATCACTTTAATTTATATTTAAAATTCTCTATCTCTACATCTTATATCTTAAATGAAATGGTCGCAATGACTTCTTAAATTGCAACTCGCGTTCAATGTGTCGAGGATATTACCTCCAGAAGATGCAAGTCGCAGCCTCATCTCTTTTTAAATGTATTAGCATGGAAATGGGATACGGGGTGCTCATAAATGATAATAACCCCGTATGGTGGGTGTTTCTCAAGATTGCTTTATAATATCTTATAAAAAGTAGCCGTACATATAAGTGATGTCGTTTCAAACGGGGTTTATCGGACGCCTATCTGATAAGTTCCCCGAGGTAGTCGATGCATTTGGTGCTCCTGATGCATCGACTAGCGGAGGGAGGGCCCACTTTTAGAGAGGCCCCGACCCAGAGGTGGCACACTCTGGGGTTCAGAGTTGCTGTTGGGATAGGGGCAATGTGTCCAGCGGTACCCTGTCCCCAACACCAGCAGCGTGGTGGAGCACTGTCAGGTTTTTAATCGGTGCGAGTCCGTTATACCCGCCGCCCTTCCTCGTTAGGTGTTTACGACCCATAATGGGTTTTCTTGACACAAAAAAAAAGTATCCCGACTCTAAACTCTTTTAGATATAGAACCAAAAAAAGATGAAAGTGATAAAACAGGCATATTTATGAGATCAAAAATTAATAATCATCATTTTGCTGCCCTTATCCCATTCTAACTGAGGTCAGCACAACATATTTTAAACATGTTGTTACATGTTTTGACCTTGTTTATTTAACGACCGGCCGCCTGCCTGACGTCAACATACCTTAATCACCTTTTACGACATCTCGGTAAAGAATGAGGGTGGTCTATTCTATACTCTATACTCAGCTGAATACCACACAGCAGAAAGTTTTATATTTAATACGGTTTAATTAAATTCCACTATGCGTAGTTCCAAGTTTATTAAAAATTTATTTATTTTATATGAAATGCACAAATGGCCTGTTGACACAGTTGGCATTGACCCTGTCTACGTTGTCCGTTGGTCCGATTCCCACCCTGAGAGGTGTATATATGTATTTAAAATATATATGTATATATTTACCATTTTTCTGACACCGATAACACAATTATTAAGTTACATATCTACTTTGGGAACGGACAATCGTGTGTGTAAAATTATTTAAGTCAAAAATTGTAAATTATTAATAAACAATAAGGTTACTTTTAGGCTTTTCTATTATCTATTACGTATTTTATGTTGCTTGGTTATTTCAGTTATTAAGTTAGTAGGTAATTTTATTAAATTAAATGAAAGAGTTACTTTATTATATCCATTAAAAACACTGTTACAAAGTCAACGTCGCACACAACAAAAGCAATTTAGCTACCCCTGGGAGACTTTAGTGGAAGTTTGCTCGAGGTAAGCTGTATGCATTTTTGAGTTTATTGCTGAAAACAACGCGTTACAATACATTGTTATTTTTAACTTCTACGTTAGGTAAAGGCATTGTAAAATGATATTTGAATATAATACAATACAAGTCAAGTCCGCCGTGTGGTATCCGGCAGAATAGAATAGTACCACCCTCATTTCTTACCGAGGTGTCGTAAAAGGCGACTAAGGTAAGTCGACCCGCCGTGTGGTATCCGGCTGAGTAGAATAGACCAACCTCATTTCTTACCGAGGTGTCGTAAAAGGCGACTAAGGTAAGTTGACCCACCGTGTGGTATCCGGTTTAGTAGAATAGACCACCCTCTTTCTTACCGAGGTGTCGTAAAATACGACAGAGGTAAGTTGACGTCAGGCAGGCGGCCGGTCGTAAAAACGCAACCAAATCATATGACAGCATGTTTATAGCATGTTGTGCCGACCCCACTTAGAGTGGGATAGGGGCAGGAAGATGATGATGACAATACAAGTCAAGTTAAAAAGGCTTTTGAAAACGCTAA
Source organism: Morpho helenor (assembly GCA_029227775.1). NCBI lineage: Eukaryota > Metazoa > Arthropoda > Insecta > Lepidoptera > Nymphalidae > Morpho > Morpho helenor. Next base: position 12,767,187 of record JARGCU010000006.1, read on the forward strand.
TAATAAAGTTTCATGTCCTTACCGTTAACGGTTGAGGAGTTCCCTCGTCTGGAGCCAATACTGGCATTAGCATTAGCTTATCATAAATATGATTTATCAGGGCTACAGCAGTATGTAAAATTTTAGCTTAATCACACCGGGAAGTGAGTCAAATTTAACTTGTAAGATTTTTTTTAAATTTATTCAAGTACATTAATAGTTTTTATAATTTGTTTCTTCGTATCCTTAAGCCTTGACGAATTGTCTGGATACTTCACATTCCTCTTAAACCACCACCACATGTTTAAAACATGTTGCACCGACCCTACTTAGAGTGGGATAATGGCAGAAGGATGATGATAAGAGAGAGTAATATGAATTATATTAAATTATGACCTGACTTGAATCTTTGAAAAAAAAATTCTGGCCTGTTGGTGCAGTGGGTAGTGATCCTGCCTTCAGCTGCTCCGCGATCGCGAGTTCGGTTCTTCGAGCCTGGGTGTATATTTATATAAGTATATATTTTAAAAATATATATTCACCAGTTGTCAGTCACCCATAACACAAGTATTAAGTTACTTACTTTGGGGATGGACGACCGAGTGTGTAAGTGTCCCATATACGTGGTGTGTTCAAAAAGTATCGCGAATTTTGTGTATTTTCAAAAAATATTTATTTATTCGTGAATATTTATTTTGTCCCCTTCAAAGTAGTCCCCCAGGGATATTATACACTTGTGCCAACGTTTTTTCCAATCTTCGAAACACTTCAAAAAATCATTATTTTGTATCTTGTTCAGCTCCTCCTTCGATGCCGTCTTTATCTCGTCAGTCGTGGCGTAGCGTCGCCTTTCATGGGCCTTTTCAGTTTTGGGAACAAGAAAAAGTCACAGGGGGCCAGATCTGGAGAATAAGGTAGCTGCGGTATCATTAGTGTGTTGTTTTTGGCAAAGAAGTCGAGTACAAGCAGCGATGTGTGAGCAGGGGCGTTATCGTGGTCCATTTTTTTGAGTAAGTAAAAATCGAAGACGAACCAAAACACGTGCAAGCAAAGCAGCTGTCAACAATTAACTGAAAATTCAAAATGGCCAAACTTGTGAGCATAGGTGAGGGACAAATGCACCAACATAGCGCCACAAAAAAAACGAATTTCGAATATGCGTAACCCGAGAAAATTAAAAATTCGCGATACTTTTTGAACACACCTCGTATGTCTATTTAGTATTATTTAATTATTTATTTACATTTATTATTATTTATTAAATCTCAAACCATCTTAACTTAAATAGCAGCTAAGTATAAAATATCAGCTTTAAGCCCGATCGGATATTTTTAAACTTTCAGGAATTTAAGCGAAAAGGTTTCGCACCCCTTTTACGATATCTTATTCAGCGTCATGCACCAAAGGTTATTTATAGCTTTACTTTACTACGTACGCGGGAATTGCACCGAGAGAGTTATATACCACTCCAGTATATTTGATTTGAATACATAAAATGTTAAAATGTGTAGAAGGAAACATCCGCCGTGTGGTATCCGGCTAAATAGTACCACCCTCATTTCTTATCGAGGTGTCTTAGAAGGGGACTAAGGTAAGTCGATCCGCCGTGTGGTATACGGCTGAGTAGAACAGATCACCCTCATTTCTTACCGAGGTGTCGTGAAAGGCTACTAAGGTAAGTTGATCCACCGTGTTGTATCCGGTTAAGTAGAATAGACGACTCTCTTTTTTAACGAGGTGTCGTTAAATACGACTAAGCTCAGTTGATGTCAGGCAGGCTGCCGGTCGTAAAATACGTAGCCAAATCATGTGACAACATGTTTATAACATGTTGAGCCGACCCCACTTAGAGTGGGATAAGGGCAGGAAGGTTATGATGTGTAGAAGGAAACATATCGCACGCTTAGTTTTAAATTGACCGAATTGAAAATTAGGCTTAAGTGAGATACCATTGTAAAGCCGTGTGATATCATGATGAGTAGAATAGAAAACCTTCATTTCTTACCGAGGTATCGTAACGGCGACTAAGGTAAGTTGACCCGTGATGTGGTATCCGGCTAAATAGAATAGACCACCCTGAATTCTTAACAAGGCGTTGTAAAAGGCTACAAAGTTCAGTTAACCCGTCGCGTGGTATCCGGCTGAGTAGAACGACCACCCTAATTTCTTAACGAAGCGTTGTAAAAGGTGACTAAGTTAAGTTGACCCTCCCTGTAGTATCCGACGGAGTAGAAAAGATCAGCCTCATTTCTTACCAAGGTGTTGTAAAAGGCAACTAACGTAAATGAACCCGTCGTGGGGTATCCAGCTGAGTAGAAGACCACCCTCATTTCTTACCAAGGCGTTGTGAAAGGCAAGGTACCGAGGTGTGTTAAATAGCGACTAACATAAGTTGACCGCTCCATATGGTATCCGGCTGAGTAGAATGGTACACCCTGATTTCTTACAGAGGTGTTTAAAAGGTAACTAAGGTAAATTCACCCGCCGTGTGGTGTCCGGCAAAGCATGTAACAACATGTTGTGCCGACCTCAGAGTGGGATAAGGGTAGGGTAGGTCGTTCTGCAAACCAGACAGTTTGGATACAATTTAATACATTTGTAACAGAAATATAACGAACTTTTCCGAATCAAAAACGAACAGAGATAAAAGTTTCACTTAAAATTTATAATCCCGCCTCGGGGTCGTTTGAAGATATCTGAAATTATGTCGTGACCATTGCCAAAGAAGTAACACTGAAAGGTCGCGTTATATCCGGGGGCAAGTTGCCAAAAACGTTGCGAAATGTGACTGTCGCGACCGGCTGACAATAAAGGATAGTGCATTTGATGAACAATCGTTTATTTTGAAAAATGTAGTCGCGACTTCGATTGTTTCAACTTAAGTTAATGTTAAAAGTAAGTATTAGGCAAAACCACAGTGTTAAAAGTAAGTAGGCAAAACTACAAAGTATAAAAAAAAAATTGTGAAGCTCAATGTGATACTAATCTATATCTATACTAATATGTAAAGCTGAAGAGTTTGTTTGTTTGATTGTTTGAACGCGCTAATCTCAGGAATCACTAAACTGATTTGAAAAATTCTTTTACGACACCTGTGTCTCTGTGGTCTATTCTACTCAGTCGGATACCACACGGCACTTACCTTAGTCGCCTTTTACGACACTTTTGTAAGAAATGAGGGTGGTGTATTCTACTCAGCCGGATGCCACACGGCACTTACCTTAGTCGCCTTTTACGACACCTTGGTAAGAAATGAGGGTGGTATATTCTACACAGTCGGATACCACACGGCACTTACCTTAGTCGCCTTTTACGACACCTTGGTAAATAAATGAGGGTGATATATTCTACTCAGCCGGATACCACACGGCAAACATACAATATTAAAAATATCATGTATAAAGATTTCAAATGGATGCTATTTTAACTTCCTAAAGCATAACTGTCCAGGTTTCCTAGAAACTTATTGTTTGTTCTTACGAGTTTTTAAACTTGCATGAAACTTGGAGTTAAGGCTTTGCATTTCAGCACGCACCCGTGAATAGTCGAGTATCTTTCATTTTATTGTTAATAATGACAAAGAAACATTCTGAAGCATGCAGTAAAGAATCGGAGTCTGAAAGAATCTTAGCTTACAGTTCAGAAATATGAAGGAGTTGGACAAACTCTGTAGTATTTTTTCTTGCATTACTTTGTAGAACTGAAAGAAGAACTTTTTCATGTAGAACTGAAATTCATAAGCACTTGAATGTTATGAATTTGTATACGCAGAAATAAAAATATATATAAAAGCACTAAAAGGGGTCATCGCAGGATTAATTTAATTGAATCTCGAGTTCAAACCATTTCTAAGTTTCCTTACACATTTTCTTGATTTGTATTTATAATATATCAGTACCTGGGTGCCTAAGCCTTGCTTGATATTTTTAAAATAGTGTAAAAAAATAAAATTAAAAAAAAAATTGAGAAGAAAAATGGAAAAATAATAGGGTAGGTGGGGCTCGATCCTAGGTATTTTCACCTCTCTTTAGTCGCCCGTTCACCAAATGAACTACCATGACTTTACGTCATGAAAAATTGTGATTGTATTCAACGTACATTTCAAAAAAACTTTAGAGCCCGAAAACAGGGATAAAACGACATTTTTTTTAATAAAACTTATCTAGATCGATTTTTCTTCCCCAAAACCCCCTACATGCTGATTTTCAGAAAAATCGTTGAAGCCTTTTCCGAGATATAAATATATATACATACAAGATTAACTCATTTAAATATTAAAGATGAGGTATTTGAAGAATGAAAATCAAGTAAGTAATTTGCATATCAGTAGAGAATAATTTGTAGAATTAGGCGATATTTTGCGGAGTTCCATTATACAAAAGTAATTTAAATATTATTTTGTTATAATCCGGAAGAAAAAAAATATGTAATGCTTAATGTACAGAATGCAGAATTCGTAAAAACTTATGCACAACCAACCATCAATAACACAACAATACGCAAGCACTGCATACATTCACCACCACAAACTCAACAATAGTTTCGCCCGCAATTGAAGCATCGTCATTTGATAGACGCCACAACTAAATCGCAACGCTTTGCGATTATGTCGTGGAGTCTATCTTAAATTGACTGAAACTAAAATCGAAAAAACTAGTATAAAAACTTTGACATAATTCCTTTTTGAATATTTTACAAAAACGTTCTGCAAGGAATACAATGTTACAAACATCTTAACAAGTCACAAAAACGACTTTAACTAGTTAAATATTGCGTTTAGTTTACAAAAGACGAAAAACAAAAGTTAGCATCCAGTTGTTCTCTGCAAACCGTCTTTCATTCTCAATAAACATAATTATTAAACTGTTGTTTCTAAGAACACAAACAAAACTTGGAACAGAAATCCCATTAACAATTCATAGTTTATTCTTGTAAATAATTAAGCCATTTTCGCAATTACGAACTTTCAAATAAACTCATAACGGTACCTAAGTATTTTAACCATTAACTCATTAATCATCATCTTCCTGCCCTTATCCCACTCTAAGTGGGGTCGGCACAACATGCTGTCACATGATTTCATGCGTTTTTATAACTGGCCGCCTGCCTGACGTCGACTTATCTCAGTTGTATTTTACGACACCTCGGTAAAAAAGAAGGTGCTCTATTGTACTAAACCGGGTACCACACGGTGGGTCAACTTACCTTAGTCGCCTTTTACGGCACCTCGGTAAGAAAGAGGGTGGTCTATTCTACTAAACCGGGTACCATACGGTGGGTCAACTTGCCCTAGTCGCCTTTTACGACACCTCGATAAGAAATGAGGGTGGTACTATTCTATTCAGCCGGATACAACACGGCGTTAAGCATTAACTCATTAAATGAATTGAAAATCTTTATACTAATCAGTAAGGAAAAACTTTGGTCTCTGTTTTAAGAGTATTACTCGCCCGGAGAACTGTGGAATTTGGCATTATGCAAATTCTTTTCTTTATTTTTATCCTAACTATGGTACCCGCAATTTTCCTCACGCCAATTACTTAAGCGTTGATTTACCTGAATAGTGCAGTATATATATTTTGTCCTTACACTTTTTGATTAGATTATAAAGATTTGATATGTAGACTTATCATCTTTGCAATGCTCTTAAGCTGATTCTTTGTGCTAGAAAGGAGCCAGCCCTCTTGTCACCTGAAGAGGCAATTAATCGAGGTGTTGAAACGGTTATTGTTTTTTTTGCACTTTGACTCCATGGCTCTAGGGTCTCAACTGCAAACGGCACAAATATAAAACTCTCGATGAGAGATGCATACTTCCGCCGTTTGCCGGATTCGGCCATTTCCGCCGCAGCTTCAGGTCTGGACGCTGTTTCCCTGATATGGGACGAGGCTAACGTATCAACGCATGTTGCGTCCCACATTAGGGCTCGTCCCCGTTCCCAATGAAATAGCGTCAAGCCGTCTGGTTTCTGTTTTTTTTAGATGTCATACTTTGTCAATTTATAAACTTATGACTATACCAGCTGTGTTGGTAGATCTACAATTCTCTAATACATTGTTCTAGTATATCTACACTGGTTTACACGGCACGCGCGAGTAAAGCACCCAGCGGGCGAGTTTTTTTTACAACTTCGCGACCTCTTTAACGTTATTTACATAAAACCGTTATGTACTACCAAATTAAACCTCTGAAAAATCCTACTATATATTAGTAAAAACCGTAAAAAAATCCGTTCAGTAGATTTTAAGAAAATCAGTCACAGTTGACCCGCCGTGCGGTATCCAACTGAGTAGAATAGATCACTCTCTTTCTTAACGAGGTGTCGTAAAAGGAGCCTAAGGTAAGTTGACCAGCCGTTTGGTAACCGGCTGCGTAGACTAGACCACTCTCATTAAATCCTAATTAGAGTGAAATACCTAAGGGTAGGAAAATGATGAATTTTTTTTAAAGATTAAAATCATAAAGATTAAATATATAGATTCAACATCTTTTAATTATCGTGCTATATACTTACGACTTTATACGATTTTGTTCTTAACAAGTAATTTTAAAAGAACTGCTTACTTTAATATTGCGAAAATAGATGTCACATTTCATCATCATCATCTTCCTGCCCTTATCCCAATCTAAGTGGGTTCGGCACAACATGTTATAAACATGTTGCCACATGATTTGGCTACGTATTTTACGACCGTGCGCCTGCCTGACGTCAACTTACTTTTGTCGCCTTTTACGAAACCTCGGTAAGAAATGAGGATGGTCTATTCTACTCAGCCGGATACCACACGGCGGGTCGACTTACCTTAGTCGCCTTTTACGACACCTCGATAAAAAAGAGGGTGGTCTAGTCTACTTAACCGGATACCACACGGTGGGTCAACTTACCTTAGTCGCCTTTTCCGACACCTCGATAAAAAAGAGGGTGGTCTAGTCTACTTAACCGGATACCACACGGGTGGGTCAACTTACCTTAGTCGCCTTTTACGACACCTCGGAAAGAAAAGAGGGTGGTACTATTCTATTCAGCTGGATACCACACGGCGTAGATGTCACATTTAATTTGGCCACAAATTCCAAACATCGAGGTATTCGCGGTTAAAGTATAATAAACTGTGAAATGAACGTTTCTATTTCTAGATTGCTTGGTTTAACAAAGTTAGATCGCCCGGCTGCGGTGAAACTTTATTTATAAATCCATAACCTTTCAACGCGGGTTCGATTTCAATTTCACTCGCATCCCCAGTGGTTTAGTTAAATGAGTTTTGCTCGTGACAGTAGTTCAGAGCTAGATGACTTTCTGTATCTATAAAGTTCATATAAATACAGTTGGATGACACTTTCTTTGTTAGTTATTAGTTTTTTATTTCTTTGGTATGGTTTAGCTATAATTACTTTTACAGCGATATCGACTGACTAGAGTATATCACCCTCATTTCTTATCGAGGTGTCGTAAAAAGCGACTATACTGCGTCCATCATATTATCAGTCTTTTGACAGCTCACGCTCATTAAGTTTTGTATTGCTTACGTACAAATATCATACAAATAATATTTGTACTTTATGGATGGGTACCGCCCACTTAGTGATGTCACACATAATGGTTACTACGATTATGCCACAGATTAAAAATAATCGGTAGAAATCGATGTTACGAGTATTAAAAGACATTTAATAACATTATATAAAGTTTTACTTTCTTCTTAGTTAATACATGAATACAAATAAAACAATCAGGATATTTTAATTTATTTTATTAGCACGAGTCGTCGGAATGATAATCAACACTAGACTCCTCCGATGAGGAGTCTTCAGTAGCAGTTATTATTAGCTCTTGTGTAGATAATATATTATCAAACGCAATATCACGTTCCCAATCAGAGAATATTACTCTTTTAGTTCTTTCCACCACACTTGCCCAGTTCTCGGCCGTTACGTGGGTGCAAGCATTTTTTAGCAATTGCAACATTTTATTCGCTGTGAATGGGGGGCTTGTATTGCATCTCGCAGCATGCCCTTTTACTTGTGCCCATATAAGTTCTATTGCGTTGTACTGGCAGTGGTATGGAGGAATCCGAAGAACAGTATGGCCATATTCTGCTGCCATTTCATTGATTACATAGCGTTTTGCTCTCTTTTTGGTTTTTAATATTTTTATTAATTCAACTTTTAACATTGAGTCGTCCACATTTTCACCATTGTCCCGAAGCCAATTAATTATTTCATGCTTTTTATTAGCCTGTGTTGGCATTTTGTCAATTTGACGGGAGTGGTAGGGCGCATTATCAATAAAAATTATTGATGGTTCTTCCAATGAAATGAGCATTTTTTTGAACCACTCTTCATACACATTTGCATTCATCTCTTCGTGGTAGTCATTTGATTTCTTCGATTTAAATGCCAACAGTGCGTCTTGTACAAATCCTTTTGCTGTACCTGCATGGCAAATGATTAGGCGCTCACCTTTTCCCATTGGTACTGAGGAAGTGGAATCAGCAGTATCATCAGTCCAGAAACGAGATAGTGTGTGGTTAGCGTTGAGCCATGTTTCATCCGTGAAAACAATATTTGCCCAATCTTGTATTTTCTTTGCCTCTCTTAAAAAATCACAACGTGCTATAGCTATATCTGTGCGTTCCATTAATAATTTTCTTTTATTTAACTTTTTATATGAAAAGCCAATTGTGTTCAAAACTTTGACCAAAGAAGATTTTTCACCATGAAATAGACCACTTCTTTTCAAAGAAACAATAAGTTTTCTCAAAGTTGGAATTTCTTTTCTCAAGTAGTAATCATATACATGACGACGAATAGCGTCAGCGTCAAAGTCATCAACAGCTGTCACCTTATGAGCCCGGCGCTTTCTTTTTGGTGTAGATGGTTTGTTTTGCTCCAAGCCGCTCCTGCCGTAGGCATCAGTAGTGATTTTAGTCACAGTTGATAGACTGATCCCCAACGCGGCTGCAACACGGTTTCGGACTTGCGTGATAGGTATAAGAGGTCCGCCATTTTGATTTTCTTGCTCAAAATACTCATGAAGTTTTAACACTAACTGTCTCGATTGTGCTTTCAACACACGTCCTTTCGGCATTTTCACGATCAATTAATATAAGTTTCACAAAAGTTTTTCCGAGGAATAAAGCTACTTAACTCAAGGTGTAACAGATGCGAGAGAACACTCAGCGAACGTAAATGCGTGTGACTATCACGGGAGTTTCGTTGAGAGTGACAGATCACGTCAAAATGGCGGCCGAGCGGAAGGTCTGTTGATGTTGCCAGTTGATGTATAATATATTTTTTATGATTATAATAAATACACACGGATTAACATTTATTTTCAAAAAACTAAGGCAATATTAAATCAAAATGTTGATTTCTATATCTGTTATTAGTTTACGTAGGTTATCATTAATCGAATTACTTAGGTACGTAATTCGATTAATGATAGTAGGTACTATAATCGGAATGGTATCGCATACGAGAATCTTTAGGACATCACTAAATATGTAAATCGTCAATCTGTCAAAAGATGGTTAATATAATGGACAGTGTATAAGGTAAGTTGACCCGCCGTATCTGGCTGAGTATAATAGACAACCCTTGACTCTTACTGAGGTGTCGTAAATGGCGGTTAAGGTAATTTGAGCCGGCGTGCAGTATCCAGCTGAGTAGAATAGACTCTTTCTTACCGAGGTGTTGTAAAAGGCGACAAAGGTAAGTTAACCTGCCGTGTAGTATCCGGCTGAGTAGAATAGCCCTCTTGCTGAGTTGTCGTACTAAGGTCGCCATTTACGTTAGTTAGGTGGCTGTGTAGTATGCGGCTAAGCAGAATAGACCATCCTCTTTCTTACCGAAGTGTTCTAAAAAGCGACTAAGGTAAGTTGTCGTCAAGCAGTCATTCGTTCGTAAAATACCTAGTCAAATCATGTGACATGTTTATAACATATTGTGACGAACCCATTTAGAGTGGGATATGGTGAGGAGGACGATATACATATTTATATTTATCTCGAAAGACAAATTGTTTATAGAAAATATTCACCCTAGGCGGGATTCGAACCCGGGATCCATTGAGCTGAAGGCAAGGTCACTATAGGCGAGTAACAATTTAAGATACAGCCTTTATATTTTCGTTCCAAATAAATAAAGTTCTTTACGCGTACTCAAACTATTTATATTAACAAATTAAGTTAGCAGTGAATTCAATAATTTTATTTGCCTCTGAATAAATTCACTTTTGGGTATTTCATTAATTGATTTATCCCCAAATTTAGGAAAATTTTGTCAAAGAACCCTTCATCCGAAGTGAATATAAACTAAACCTAACCATTGATAATATTAAGATAATTTATTCGTTTGGAGTTTTAATGTAATGGAAGTAAGCAGGAAGTGAGGCCCGTTTTAACGAAGGGATTTAACTTGTAGTTTTGGGTTAATCCGGACTCCCAATCTAAAACTCTACACGTAAATACTCGAATTAAATGTTAAATGAATTCATATTTATTTATTTATTTAAGTTTCAATACATTTATAATATTTATTATACACTTCTTATCCTAGACCCCTAAACTAGGAAAACCCGTATCTTAGGGGTCAGTACCTTCCCGTGTGTGTGTGTGTGTGTGTGTGTGTGTGTGTGTGTGTGTGTGTGTGTTTATGTATATGTGTATGTGTATATGTATGAATGTGTGTATGTTTGTGAATGAGTGTACGTGTGTGTCTGTGTGCGCATGTAGTGCATGCATGTAATGTGCATAGCAGTGTATATGTGTTAGCTAGCTAAATATTTTTCTGTTTGTTCATAATTGAGGCTTATTAGCAATTTTAACAAATATTTTTTTAACTCGTATCTATTTAGATGTAAGACCTTTTGCTTCTTATTTAACTTCTTATACAGAAATGGACCTAGGTAATTTAGTAGTAACTATATTAGTAATTAAGTAGTTACTAGTAACTATATTGTCGTTGACCAAATTTTGTGTTTCTTATAGGCAAATCTATTTGTATTCGACGCCGTGGTGATGAAGGAAGTTGTGGCAAATTATACATTATATGAAAGCGCTTGTAATGCTTTTTATATATAATTGGCGAACGGTTGCGATTAATATTATACCTACTAATAACATTGAACTAATGACTGTCGCTAAATTAAGTAAAAGATAAAATTTAACGGTGTAAACTTTTTAAACAAAATTTAAATTAAAAAGATTTTACATATATTATATAACGTAACACGGTTTACGCATGTATTTTCCTCATTGAAATAACAGATGGCGTCACTAGTATTTTACTTCGCGCTATAGTGGTGATTTCATAATTATATTAGAAGTCCTCATAATTCGCACTAAAATCGCTATGATCTATAGTAGATTATTGAAAAATAACATTATTACTTTTGTAAAGAGAGAAAAAAGTATTCATAGATAAGTTATTGTACAGAATAACACTATATCGGTCTCTGGTTCTAGATAAAATGGACGTCCAAAAAATCGTTGGCTTGTATTTGTGGATGCCGACCTTAGTGACAACAATTTACATAGATTAGACGTTCAACATCGGGCAAATTGGAGCACACTGAGTAGGAAAGCGTAGCCCGGGCCTTAGTCGGATAATGCTAAGTTTTAAAAGAAAAAGAAGAAGTTATTGTTCATAATAGTACTCACAACGTCGATGAGTTGACTAAGCCGCAGCCCCATCTTCACGGTGAGCCGGTCTGAGTTGTTGCCTACTGGCCGGATCAGTCTGTTGTAGTTTGAGAGCAGGTCGTCGTATAGCCGCTTCGCTTCAGGGTTTGCGACGCTCAAGCGGCCCCACACGCACAGGACTCCGACCACAAACGCCAACACCATCTTAGGCTAACACCACCCCTGGGGACAAACGGAAAATACATAAATATATGGAATTCAGATCTCTAAGCTATGATACCCTATATAAAACAACGGCTGACGTCATTCGCTCTCCGAACCCGCTCATCATTAACATGGTCCAATACCTATGCTATGACAAAAAGTTCAAAGGAAAATTTTATAGGCGCCCTAAGAGCGTTCTCTATGACCCTGGCGATCACTTCACGATTGGCAACGCCAAATACTTTACAAACACGCACACACAGCGTCTTCGCCGGCGAAGACGAGGTCCCCGTTTTCTCACGTCTAGCTGGCGGGGCGTCCAACCTCGACCGATATGACACTAGGACTCTTCCACAGTCCTCCACAGCGTGTCGCTTTAAGCCGAGGTCCGGCCTCACAGGAGGCACCCTTAAGGCGACGCTCCCAGGATGCTGCGGGTCTCATTCGAGACTCGCTCTCCCAGCACCTCAACCCCTGGCGATGCTTCACTGCTGAGCAAAAGCCTCCTCTTTCCATGTTCGGAGAGAAAAGTTTAATCTAATACCCACATATAATATTACACATATCCCTAGAATTCATTTAAATTTACGTCATTGGTAAACCTGCGGTTAGTATATGAAATAAAAACAATTTATAGAACTAGGCATTACTTTACGGAGATCCATAATAGAAAAGTAAAAGTAAAATTATAATGCTATAATCCGCGAACACATACATTCTTTATCATAAACTCAACAATCGATTCGACCCGCAACCGAAGCATCATCAGAATATAATTTGCACCACAAAATGCTTTGTGATTTTGTTGGTTGTGTATTGTGAAGGTTTTGTGCCTGTGTTTTTACGAATCTTCCATGTATCAAGTATATAGTCCACTGTATATCATCATCATCATCCCGCCCTTATACCACTCTAAGTGGGGTCGGCACATGTTATAAACATGTTGTCACATGATTTGGCTACATATTTTACTGCCACCTCTGTGAAGTCAACTTACCTTAGCCGCCTTTTACGACAACTCGTTGAGAAATTAGGGTGGTTATACTCAGCCGGATACCATACGGAGGGTTGACTAACCTTAGTCGCCTTTTACGACACCTCGGTAAGAAATGAGTATAGCATTATATACATATATTCTCTATCCAAATAATTATATTATTACTTATGAAATAAAAACCTTACTTAATACAATATATAAGCAACTTTCCAAACGAAATTTTTTTACATATTAGCTGACCTTTGACGATTCAATAGAGCTTGTAAAGGCCTACTTTGATAAAGCGTAATTTGAATTTGAAATAGGCCTCACCGCTATCGTGTTTCCTTCCCCACAACTTAAGGGTTAAAGGAAATTTACCAAAGGAAATAAAATGTATATTAATGGCTTTATATTGCGTAACATAAGCCTATAGATTTCATAGATTAACGAGGTAAAAGTGAGCTTATATATTCTCCTGTCCTTATCCTACTCTAAGTGGGGTCGGCACAATATGTTATAAACATGCTGTCACATGATTTGGCTGCGTTTTTACGACTGGCCGCCTGCCTGACATCAACTTACCTTAGTCGTATTCAACGACTCCTCGGTAACAAAGAGTACTAAACCGGATATCACACGGTACACTAGTTCTCTAAGTAGCTGAGATAAACTAAAATAGTGTTCTAAAGAATTGTAGATCTACAAAAATACTATAAAAAGTCCAAGACAGCATGTCTCTATCTCGTATAATTTACTTACAATAAGCACTTTTATGTTCGAAATTTCAATTCAGGAAAAAAAATTTGACTGATTTCCAAGCGAGCGAAGCCGCTGACACAGTTAGTATAAAAATAATTTATAAAAAATGTCACCAAAAGCTGTATGTCTGTATGTAATCGATTTTCTCAAAATCGAACTGAACTACTACTACTACTGAACTACTGAACAGGTATTCACAATGACTACTTTTATGTCCAAAATTGCAATTCGGGAATAATTTTGTGACATAATAATTTCCACGCGTACGAAGCAGCTTGGACAGTTAGTATAAAAACAAGAATAATATTTTGCCATAATAAATATAATCTGCGATGCAAATATTATCTCTTGTGCTATAAATTAATTTAAACAAGTGACAGAAAGAGAATAGCACGGAGCTTTATTTATTATCGCTATTAAATCGGGCCGGAAGCTACCCAGAACTGAATCAAGATTTGGCCTTAAAGGGACCCTTATTTTAACGTATCTAGATCGTGAACCAAGTAACGCTTAATTAAGTGGTTAACAGGATCGATATAACTACGGAGCATAGATTTAACAATAGTTATAATAACTTTTCGATCCTGCGTCCGCCGGAGATGAAGGCAGGGTTTTTTTTTATACTGGAAAAAACCCCTTATGGGTACCGCCGCCCGACGGGGACAGGCGGCGGTTATGTCGGACTCGCACCGACTAAAACGACCTGTGTGCTCCACCACGCAGCCGATGGCAAGGACAGGGTATCATTGTACATATTGCCCCCATCCCGCCGACAGCTCTGATCCCAGAGTACAAACACCTCCGGGTAGGGGCCCCTCGAAAGAGAAGCCCCCCTCCGCTAACCGGTGCATCGGGAGCACCAGATGCACCGGTCGCCTCGGGGACCTGTAACCCAGGCGTCCGATATACCCCGTTCGGAGCACCCGAAGGTCCCCAGTTAGGGCGGCAGACGATGGGCTTGGACGAGTCACTAACACCTGGACTCACCAGCAGCAGATTGGATCGAGAACAACAGTTCGTAGAACCGCTCTGCCACCTCCCTCCGCCCCCCTAGAGGGAGGCCTAAAAAGAGATGGTTGGATTGTGTGAAGTATGATATGCATATAAAAGGAATGGCGCCAGAGTTGACGAAAGATAGGACAGAATGGAAGAGAAAGACATGTTGTGCCGACCCCACTTAGAGTGGGATAAGGATAGGATGATGATGAAGATAAAAAGACAAAATAATTGGGTAGGTGGGACTCGATCCTAGATATTTTCATTTCTGGAGACGGCCCGTTCCCCGAATAAGCTACGCTGACTTGACATTTAACGGCAAAAATAGTGTTTTATATATACACAATGTACAAAGTAAATTTTAATGCCCAAAAACAGAGATAATTTTTTTGAAAATAAACATAACATAATAATATGCGGAATTTCAAGAAAATCGTTGGAGTCGTTTCCGAGATTTCAAAAATATTTATATAGATACATACAGCTTTAATAAGTTTATAAGCTGTGGTAGCCCAGCGGTAACATCGTGCGTCTCTTTCGAAGAGGTCTAGGGTTCAAACCCGGGGCAGGCTCCAATGAGTTTTCTAGTAAAACTTATGTGTCTAATTGATAATTGCAATTTATAACACGCTTTTCGGTGAAGGAAAACATCGTGAGGAAACCTGCATATCTCTAGAAAATTCTGGGGATGTGTGTAACCTACCAATCTGCATTGGAGCAGCGTGGTAGGTCTTAGCTCCAATCCTTCTCTCCGAAAAAAAAAACGGAGAGAAGAGACCTATGCCCAGCAGTGGGATAGTAACAGGCCGTTACTTACTTACATACATACAAGATTAACTCATTTAAATATTAAAGATATATTTCTTTAACGAATATTACACAACCCTATATAACGTACGATGAATTAGAGCCAATAATAATAAATCTATGAAATGTCAAAGATAAAGTAGTTTAGAGTTTATATAATAGCTTCAGTAATAGGTTTAGGGATTTGATTTATTACTAGAAGCAAATTCTTGTCTTTATCAGATTTACAATCGCGAAACTAATAGACTTATTATTATGCGCAAACGGGCTATTTATGAGTGTAGGACACACATCATTTTCCTGCCTTTATCCCACTATAAGTGGGGTCGGCTCAATATGTTATAAACATGTTGTTACATGATTTGGCTGCGATACGACCGCTCGCCTGCCTGACCTCAACTTACCTTAGTCGTATTTTACGACACCTCTGTAAGAAAGAGGGTGGTCTATTCTACTAAACCGGATACCACATGGCGGGTCAACTTACCTTAGTCGTATTTTACGACACCTCGGTAAGAAAGAGGGTGGTCTATTCTACTAAACCGGATACCATATGACAGGTCAACTTACCTTAGTCACCTTTTACGACACCTCGGTAAGAAATGAGGGTGTTACTATTCTATTCAGCCGGATACCACACGGCATATTTTTTAAATATAAGTAAGTAAGTAAGTAAGTAGCGGCCTGTTATAATCCCACTGCTGGGCATATGCCTCTTTTCACCGTTTTTGGAGAGAAGGATTGGAGCTAAGACCTACCACGCTGCCCCAATGCGGATTGGTAGGTTACACATATCTCCAGAATTCTCTAGAGATATGCAGGTTTCCTCACGATGTTTTCCTTCACCGAAAAGCGTGTGATAAATTGCAATAATTACCAATTAGACACATAAGTTTTAACAGAAAAACTCATTGGTGTCTGCCCGGGTTCGAACATGTGACCTCCTCGAAAGAGTCGCACGGTGTTACCGCTGGGCTACCGCAGCTTCCACACACACAGCTTCTTTAAATACATACTTAAATACAAATATACACCCAGGCTCAAAGACCAACAAATTCATATATAGAAAATGTTCGTCCTCGGCGGGAATCGAACCCACGATCCGTGGAGCTGAAGGCAGGGTTGCTAATATATTTATGAAATCCTTGCAAATATATTTTTTAATAAAAGAAAATCCCTCTCGCACAACTCTGAATGCAAATTAGAAAATTTTATGAATGTTAAGACTTTGGGCCTCGTATTTTATCTTAAGGCAAGACGTAATTTTAAATAAAAGTTGATAAAAGCCGTACAGTATACAAGGCCGTCCATAGAAAGTTTCTTCTTAGAATTGTTTTTGCGCGTTCTTATTTAATTTCAACCTTTTCGCAACATAGTTGCTTCGTTTCATTTATTTCATATTTACAAGTTTAGTATCATATTTCAAATAATTTATAGAATTAGGCGTTACTTAGAGGAGGTTCATAATACAAAACTAGTGAGAATATTATTATGCTATAATCCGCGATATATTATATATTCTTTATTCAAATAAACTTGTTAACAAGTGCTTTTGAATCGTCAACTCTACTGCTGGTTCGGAAAGCTGTCCCTACCGAGAAGAGCCAGCAAGAAACTCGGCGTTTGCTCTTGTAAAAAAAATACAATTCTTAATACTACTTACATTTAATGTTTCTATCTTGTACAGGGTCGAACAATATTTATATCCACGCATTTTTATCGTCTAAATAATCCTCAACAGTATAGTAGGCTTTCTGTATCAGCCTCTCCTTAATAGTGTTTTTAAACTGCTGTAATGGCGAAGTTAAAATAGATAGATAAAAGAAAATATATGTAATGATAAAAAAAAGAACTAGATATAGACATATTTAGCGATAGCATCCATACCTTCAGACACTCTACAATTAAATTTAAAATAAATAATTAAGTTTACAATATTGTTACATTTTGTATTTTATAATTTTACTTTAATATAATTTATTTACAACAAAAATGTACAAGTTATATCTATCTTAAATTACTTACACGCTAGGACTATACAAATCATGCCCACGTGGAATGGTCCCAAGAATGCTGGCAGCGTTTCCGCGCTGAATCGCTAAGCTGATTCTTTGTGCGATAATAATATAATATAATATTAATATAATATTTTATTTTATAATATATTTAAATAATGTACGCGTCCCTATTACATGCCGTGGTAATGTATAATTAAGACTACATTTAATTGAATTTGTAGAGTATTTTATAGTATTAATAATGTAAGCCTTGTTGGTTATCCTAATAAATAAAAATAAAATAAAATAAATGTGGAGTGTACTATTCGTTCTCATACCTGATACATGCAGAATTTGAAACTCTAACACTACCCGAAACCGATAACACTACAATACACAAGCACTGCACACATTCACCACCACAATCTCAACAATCGTTTCGCCACGAAGCATCGTCAGGACATAGACTCTACGACAAAATCGCAAAGCTATTTGCTATTTTCTTGTATCGCGGATTATAGCAAATTAATATTCTCATTCGTTTTATATCTTATTTCAAGTAGAATAGACCACCCTCATTTCTTACCGAGGTGTCGTAAAAGTCGACTAAGGTAAGTTGATCCGCAGTGTGGTATCCGGCTGAGTAGAACATGCCACCCTCATTTCTTACCGAGGTGTCGACACGCCGTATGATATCCGACTGAATAGAATTGACTACCCTCTTTCTTACCGAGGTGTCGTAAAATATGACTAAGCTAAGTTGCCGTCAGACAGGCGGCCGGTCGTAAAATACGTAGCCAAATCATGTGACAACATGTTTATAATATGTCGTGCCGCATAAGAAAGGGCTAAATAATATTTTGTTAAAGTTTTGAAAATGTCCGTTTTATATGCCTTTGTTCTAAAAACTAGGCACGAATGAGTAAAACTTTCCGCTAAATAAGCACTAATTGTGAAAGAAAAACAAACCTATTTCAGTGCAAACAAATATAATAATGTTTTAACAAAAAACCCCTACAAATATTCCGCATTCATCATTTTGGAATAACACCGAATAAAGGGCGATAATGCAAATATCAGCTTTACAAACTAGAAAATAAGGCCCAATTTGCGATTAATAACTCGACACAGAAGTAAATTGATGTTACCTATTTTAGAGTGAAATTAAACCTAGTGCTTGGGGGTTATGGTTTATTTTAGCTTGCTAAGTTTTACTGCTTTGGAGGTAATGGAAGGAGAGATTACTTGCGATCCCGATTTTAAAGTCTTTTGATTTATTTTTGAGAGAGGAGTAAAAGCAAATTCTGTTTGCATCGCGACCTGCGGTTTTCACATACTATTTTTACTGTTTGCTCACTTATAATTTAGCAAGTGCTATTAGAGGAAGGCTATTAGCGAAGTTTTTATTGAGTACTTTATGTTTATTTTCCTGAAATAGCACTTGTGAATTTTGTTTGAAATTTTAACGATTCGCTAAATTAATTTTTTTAGTGGTTATTAAAAGTGTACCGCTGTGCGATTGGTATGCTACTTTATTGTAGGTCCCGGATTCGATTACCGACATTAGATTAAATTTGTGTTCTCGATCTGGTTTACTTACTTATACATTGTTCCGATATGCTGTATAAAAACTGTATAGGTGTTTACTTCTATCAGATTTTGAAAATGAAAACCTGTCATAAAAATTTTGATTTATAAAAGTGCTGTCATTAATTTAAAATATATTTTTTTAAATTCAAATTCAGATTCAAAATATTCTTTATCCAATAAACTTGTAAACAAGTGCTTTTGAATCGTCTGCTCTACTGCTGGTTCGGAAAGCTGTTCCTACCGAGAAGAGCCAGCAAGAACTCGGCGGTTGCTCTTTTAAAAATATAATTCTTAATACTATTTACATTAAGTCGTTACTGTCTTGTACAGGTTCAAAGAGAGCTATATCCACATATTCTTATCTTCTAAATAATCTTCAAGAGTATAGTAGGCTTTCTGTATCAGCCTCTTTTTAACAGTGTTTTTAAACTGCTGTAATGGCAAAGCTGAAATTGATTGCGGAATTTTATTATAGAATCTTATACCAAAACCCACAAACAAGTTACGCACTTTTGCAAGGCGCAAAGCAGGAGCCGCAAGCTTATGTCGGTTTCTGCTTTGTCTATTCTATACATCATCTATCGTTTTATAATTTTTTATATTTTTATGTACATACATAAATTAAATTGCTTAAAATATACTGTGAAGCAAATGTAAGAATCACTTGATCACTTGATCACTAACAAAGAAAGTTGCATCGATGAAATAAAGAGACGTATGGCAATGGCAAGGAGTTCTATGGACAAATTAAAAAGAATATGGAGAAACCGGAAAGTGACAAAAGCCACAAAAATTAGACTGGTACGTTCACTGGTATTCCCAATCTTTTTATACGCTGCTGAAACGTGGACATTGAAACGGAAAAGAAGAAGATAGACGCTCTGGAGATGTGGTGCTGGCGAAGAATGCTTCGAGTATCTTGGACTGAATTCAGGACTAATATATCCATACTCGAAGAGCTAGGCATCAGGCAGCGTCTATCGACTACAGTCTGAGTACGTATTTTAAAATACTTTGGCCACGTCTCGCGCGGAAACGAAGAGTCCATAGAACGCCTTGTAGTCCAAGGCAAGGTCGAGGGTACCAGACCTCGCGGCCGATCGCCTATGCGGTGGACCGACGAAATAAAATCTGCTGTTGGTGGCCCTCTTCATGAATGCGCCAGGAAGACGGTAAACAGAGAGAAATGGCGTAACATCGTAAGGCGAGCGATAAGCGCTTCAACTTCGTGACGGCCACGACCGCTCTGACAAGAGCGTATCGACGGAGAAGAAAAGAAATGTAAGAATACCTATTTCAAAATGGCCACGTTTTTTTTTTAATTTTTCACTTTTTAGAGTCTTTTTTTAGAGACATTTATCTGCTACTTAGTTTATTTGTCAGTTAACTATCCGACACTTTTTCAGTAACTTAAATATTAAAGATACACATAATAATTTTAGAAACGTATAGTTCAAAAGGTTCTATATAAATAAATATGCGTCATTTACATTATAGGCTTATCTGACTATAAATTATCTCATCCGAATATATATGAGTTGTCGTAGTTCGCGTCAAATTCTAAAGGCTTGAGCCTGGATAGTCAAGGGTTTGTGACACCTGACATCGTTTTAAAATGAAATGGGTTCATGCGGGTGCTCTTTTTATGTCACGTCCATTAAGGCGTATCTACACTGGAAATTATACATTAACGTTATTTAATTTAACTAATTTTTTTTATATATTTAAAAAGTTAATTCGTTTAAGAGCAAATCTAAAGCCTCATTTTTTCTCCTTAGAGCAATATATAGGTAAGATAGGTTTTAAAATTTGATTAAAATTAGATGAAAAAAAACGGTTGCCTGTAAAGTCGGTTTTACGGGCAAAGAATTTACGTGACAACGTCTTTTTAAATGTGATGGATTGGAGTGGGAGAGAGACGCAAGGCTTTCGCCAGTCCGGCGGGCCTCTCTTTCGTTCGGTGACTCATCGTAACAGACGTGAGCGGGCGTTACACTTTTTCATGAGTGACTCCAAGCCGCAACCTAATTTAAGACGTTGTCACGTCAAAATTTCAAATTATTTAAGCGCGGGTTGCCTGGAAGAAATCGATCCTTAGCGATAAGGCCGCCCTTTATACATCTAAAACATGTAAACTATATGTTAAATTTCTAACTCTTATTTCATTGTGTATTAGGATTTTGGTGTACAATAAAGTATATTTCCATTTTATTATGATTTATAGAAACAGGCGTTATTTTTCGGAATTGTATAGTACAGAAGTTATTATAGAATTATTTTGCTATAATCCGCGTTTGTTAATACATATAAATATATATGTAATGCTAAGTGTAGACAACATTCACATATCTTATACATGCAAGACCTGTGACCACACATATCACAAACGAAGCATTACAATTTTGTCGTGAAGCCTATCCTCCTGATGATGCTCCGGTTTTGGTGCGAAGCGATCGTAGAGATTATGGTAGTGAGTGTGTGTGGTGCTTGTGTTGAGTGTTCAGTTATTATTAATGTTAAACAGTTTAAGCATCATCTCTGATCTGATTAAGTTAACAATATAAAATTAGAAGCACCCTCAAAACTTTCTACCTTAAATTATTAAATACAAACATTATAATAACTTCAAAACTCGTTAAGTAAAGCTTTAGACAATTTCGTAATAGTAGCTTTTAATCATAGATAATTAAGCTCCCCCGGGATTGCGAATATTTCCAGGAATTAATGAAACGAGAATCGGATTAGCTTATTTTTGTTGAATTTATATGATGATTAATGTATAGAAACCGGCTATACTCACGTGTTATTATATCGGATGAGCCCGACTAGTTTCAAGCGGGAACTGTCAGTTGACAGTTCCCGCCGCGATAACGCCGCGTAAAGAGCTCATAAATAAGAGCCCCGTATGGGCTTAAAACTAGTCGGGCTCATCCGATAAAATAACACGTGAGTATAGCCGGTTTCTATACATTAATTATGAATTCCACTCACGATAGTTTAAATTCAAAAATTATATGATGATCTTATTTAATATTAAGCACCTGGTAGACCGAGTTTTGTTCTGAAATTTAAAAAAAAAAAATAATGAAACTGAAAAAAACAATTGAGAATTTACGGCAAAAATAGCGTTTTAGATACAAATTTTAGTACGTCAGTATTTTTAGTGGCCAAAAAACAGTGATAAAAAGAATATTTTTGAAAATAAAACCTAGCTAGATCAATTTAATTTTGTCGAATTTTAGGAAAAATATAAATAAAAAAGGAAAATAAATAAATATATTTATAGTTATATACATAATAAATTAGTTTAGCTTTTATCTGTTGCTGACGTCCGTGCGTAAAAAATGGCGGCCACTGAAAATCGGTGTTCGGGTTTCAAATTCGAACCAAAGCCGAGTGGTTACCCATTTTATGGCGTCACACCGCGCCTTTATAAATAAATTTTCTTAATTATTGTGTCCTTATATGTAAAACTTAGTGGTGTACGTTATAAATAAAGTTTTTCTTTCTTTCTTTTAAAATCATCATCAATCATCATATATATATATATTATTATTCCGACACAATTATTCCGACAACAGTCAACTCTAATTTCTCATATTCTATGAGAAGAATTCCGTAATACAAAAATAATATCATTATTCTGTTTTTTTACCGTTTATTCTTCTTTAAATACGATTACCTTACCTTACGATCATTTAAATAAAGCCCATAAAAGAATCCTTTTCCTTTGATTTCAATTCAAAATAAATTGTTCGTATTTTTCGTCCTATTTACCTTACGATTGTATTCAAATTCAAGAGGCCGTAGTTAAATGCTTTAGGATTTATTCATTCTTTTCCAAAATCATTAAAACATATAAATTGGAAAAAAAGGAAAATAACAACTTTTTTAAAAGGTTTTTACTAGCATTTTTGGTTTACAAATTACTAATAAACTTGTTAACTCCTCCAGCTAAGCTAAATGCTCGTCATAGAAATGGGTGTATATCGGTAGTGTAATAGCTAGGATTCGAACCCACTACCTACCGACCCACTACCTCTCGACCGCAAGTCCCTTCTAACCATTCTGCTAGCGCCGCTTTAAAGTATTCTAAATCTTAATAGAGGCTTTCTTTTTGAAAGACATAACAATATACTTTTGCTATAATTAACGATAACAGCATTTAGAAAATGTATGTAATACTAATTTTAGAGTGGACTTTCCATTTTGCATATCTGCTACATGTGAAAACACATGCACTACTAACCTCCACCACGAGCAATACAATATAAAAGCACTACACACATTCACTATCACAAGCTCAACAATCATTTCGACCAGCAACCGAGGCATCATCATGAGACTTCGACAAAATATCGAAGCTTTACTTGAATAAATATAACATAATAGAAGCTGTGGTAGCCCAGCGGTAACACCGTGCGACTCTTTTGAGGAGGTCACGGGTTCAAGCCCGGGCAAACACCAATGAGTTTTTCTGTTAAAACTTATGTGTTTAATTGTTAATTGCAATTTATCACACGCTTTTCGGTGAAGGAAAACATCGTAAGGAAACATGCATATCTCTAGAGAATTCCGTAGATATGTGTAACCTACCAATCCGCATTGGAGCAGCGTGGTAGGTCTTAGCTCCAATCCTTCTCTCCAAAAGCGGAGAAAAGAGGCCTCTACAGTGGGATAGTAACAGGCCGCTACTTTACTTGAATAAAGAATATTTTGAATCTGAATTTCCTCAACATATTTCATTATTACAACATTAAATAATGTCGCTCGAAACATTCATATCGCATAGAAACGAACAAATCAAATAGCAAATTCAAATATTCAATTTCTCTTTATAAAAATGTTTTACTGGTGCTTGGGAAATAGTACAGTTCACAACTAAAGTGGTTTTGAATCTATACCTATTATAAAACAAAGTCCCGAAAAGCTGTCTGTGTGTATGTGATCATATTTGTGAAAATCTACTGAACCTATTTTGGTACGGTTTTTACTTTAATGCAAGGAAAGAAAGTTTAGGTTAATTAACAGCTACTCAAATGAAGGTGGTTTATTCCAATCAACTAACCTTAGTCGCCTTTTACGGAACATCGGAAACAATTGAGGGTGGTCTATTCTACTCAGCCGGATACGATACGGTGGGTCAACGTACCTTAGTTGCCTTTTACGAAACATCGGAAACAATTGAGGGTGGTCTATTCTACTCAGCCGGATACGATACGGTGGGTCAACGTATCTTAGTCGCCTTTCACGACACATCGGAAACAATTGAGGGTGGTGTATTCTACTCAGCCGGATACGATACGTTGGGTCAACGTACCTTAGTCGCCTTTTAGAACACCTGTATAAGAAATGAGGGTGGTCCATTCTATTCAGCCATTTTTTACATTATTGTATACTTTGTTATTTCTTTTAATTAATATACAAGCTTCCATTCTAATACTTTTAATTTCACTCGGTAAAAATTGACGGTGGTCTTTTCTACTCAGTCGGATACCACACGATTTACATTTTATTATTAACACACTATTGATTCCATTAATAAATAAGAGAATTAAGAGAAGATTGACCGGAGTTTCTTTCTGGTTCTTCTCGTTAAGAGCAACATTCCAAACCAGTTGTAGCTTCATTAATCATATTGATCCTTGACGATTCAAAAGTGCTTGAAAGAGCTTATTTGAATGAAGATATTTTGATTTGATTTGAAATAAAATAGTGTAATTATTAATCGTGGGAAAAAGGTATTTTTTTTCAACTTAAATGCCTCCCCAACATTGTAATAGGAAACTTTCATTATTCTTGTTTTGGGATAAAACGGACGCGTAGACATCGTATTAGAAACGTTATCTGAAATTCGGGACAGGCGAAACTTAGGCAGGTAATATATTACTTACTCTTTGTTCAACATTACAGAACAATGATTCGGGTATAGAGCGTGAACAGGAAAATGGAAAGGTTGCCTTTCTTGCTTTTTGTCGTATCGCCGACTTTTCTCTTTGTTATAAATAAATAAAATTAATATATGGCACACTTACACACACGGTCGTCCGTCACCAAAGTAAGTAACTTAATGCATGTGTTATGAGTGACAGACAACTGGTGAATATATACTTATATATTTTAAATACATACTTAAATACAAATATACACCCAGGCTCAAAGACCAACAAATTCATTTATAGCAAATGTTGGCCCTCGGCGGGAATCGAACCCGCGACCCGCGGGTTTGAAGTCAGGGTCACTGCCCACTGCGCAAACGGGCCAGTTATTATGTTAATTCGTTGCTTATAATATGTACGCCGTTTGGTATCCGGCTGAATAGAATAGTACCACCCTCTTTTCTTAACGAGGTGTCGTAAAAGGCGACTAAGGTAAGACGACCCGCTGTGTGGTATCCGGTTAAGTAGAATAGACCACCCTCTTTAGCAGTTTAAAAACACTATTAAGGAGAGGCTGATACAGAAAGCCTACTATACTGTTGAGGATTATTTGGACGATAAAAATGCGTGGATATAAATATTGTTCGACCCTGTACAAGATAGAAACATTAAATGTAACTAGTATTAAGAATTGTATTTTTTAAAAAGAGCAACCGCCGAGTTTCTTGCTGGCTCTTCTCGGTAGGAACAGCTTTCCGAACCAGCAGTAGAGTTGACGATTCAAAAGCACTTGTTTACAAGTTTATTTGAATAAAGAATATTTTGAATTGAATTGAATCTTTCTGGTGTCGTATAAAAAAAAGAAAAAAGGCAGCCGGTCGTAAAATATGTAGCCTAATCATGTGACAGCGTCTTTAATATGTAGTGCCGATCCCACTTAGAGTGGTATAAGGACAGGAGAATGATGAACCAATCAAAGTCTAATGCTGGTGATAGCTCTATTCACGTCATCTCCAAACCACGACCTTGTGTCAATTGAATCTAACGACTCTTCGCATCTTTTTTGAGGATTGTTGTCGCCAATGACTTCCGCTTTGTATTTTATAGCAACACAGTCATGGTACAAGATTATCGCGCTCTTTTTGATTAAAATGGTGGCACCACTGTGCCGTTGTTGTTTCTGGTGGAGTCCTCCTATTGATAAAACGTTTTAGTGTCATTCATTCTTTGTTCGTTATTCAAGAGGAGCGGGAATTGTGGTATTGCTGTTATATCGTGTTATTGTTGAAAGATCGCTAACAGGTTGTCGTTGCGTTTTTCGGTGCGAGGTTCTAGAACCTTAAGACCATAACTTCAATCGGTTCTCTTTAAGGCACATATTATAAACAATATCATCTTCCTGCCCTTTTCCTACTCTAAGTGGGGTCGGCACAACATGTAATAAACATGTCATGTTTATAACATGATTTGGCTACGTATTTTACGACCGGCCGCCTGTCTGACGTCAACTTATCTTAGCCGTATTTTACAACACCTCGGTAAGAAAGAGGGTGGTTTACTAAACCAGATACCAAACGGTGGGTCAACTTAGCTTAGTCGCCTTTTACGACACCTCGGTAAGAAATGAGGTTGGTCAATTCTACTCAGCCGGATACCACACGGCGGGTCGACTTACATTAGTCGTCTTTTACTACACCTCAGTAAGAAATGAAGGTGGTACTGTTCTATTCAGTCGGATACCACACGGCCGCAATATAAAAATTTTAATACATTTTATTTTCATAATATCCAACCCTTAATACATTTATTGGTGAGTAACGTTATTCTCACAACCCCTTTCATACGCCCTCCGCGTCGACTTATATTAGATTTTTGCGCTCGACGAACCTCAAAGGCTCCTGTGGAACCACTTTTATAGTAAAAGCTTTCGAAAGTTAAAAACTGTACCGAAAATATAAAATTGACATTCGATTTTCACATCATTTCATCTCATGCAGTTCGAGTGTAGTCGATGAATGACTTTGTGATGCGAAATTCACATAAGCTTTGATGTGGTGCCGTTATGAGATTTCGTTCATTTACTATAGAGTTTCCCGCAGATTTGTATTTGATTCTGTTATGATTTTTACTCTGTGAAAGAGTTGCGTATAAATAATAGAGTATGAACAGTGCCCACCTATCTACCATTACTGGCCAAGACCTTCATCCATACATCCATCAGCCTTTTGCAGTCCACTGCTGGACATAGGCCTCCCCATGTCTGCCCTAGACATCCCGGTTCTCCGCAATGCGCATCCACCTGGCTCCGACAACCTTTCGGATATCGTCGGTCCAGCGAGACGGTGGGCGCCCTACACTGCGTTTGCCAAGACGCGGTCTCCACTCCAGGACTCTTTTGCTCCAACGGCCGTCAGTCCTGCGACAGAGGTGACCGGCCCACTGCCACATCAGCTTGCATATTCTGCTAGCTATGTCGGTTACTCTGGTTCTCTCGCGGATAATCTCATTCCTGATTTTATCCTTGAGAGACACTCCGAGCATAGCTCGCTCCATGGCACGCTGAGCGACTTTAAACTTGTGGACTAGTCCCGCCGTCAGTGTCCACGTCTCGGCGCCATACGTTAACATACGTTATTACATACCATACGTTACTGGCCAAGACCTTATAATAATATTTTATATTTAAATACGAATGAATATGAGAATGAGATATATATATTCGAAATCTCGGAAACGGCTCCAACGATTTTCCATATATTGAGCATGCAGGAGGTTTTAGGGGAGAAAAATAGATTTAGCTAGGTTTTATTTAAAAAGAATCGTTTTATCCCTGTTTTTGGGCAATAAAAAAATACTAAAATTTACATTGAATATATAAAACACAATTTTTGCCGTTAAATGTCAATCAGCGTAGCTTATTCGGGGAAAGGGTGGTCGCAAGAAATGAAAATACCTAGGATCGTGCTCCACCTACCCTATTATTATTGGTATTTTCTACTTAGCCGGATACCATATGACAATTCAACTAAGCTTAGTCACTTTTTACGACACTTCGGTAAGAAATGAGGGTGATCTATTTTACTCAACCGAATAGCACACGGTGGGTCAACTTAATTTAATCGCCTGTTACGACACCTCAGTAAGAAATGAGGATGGTCTATTCTATTCAGCCGGATACCACACGGCACTTACCTTGGTCGCCTTTTACGATACCTCGGTAAGAAACGAGGGTGGTCTATTTTACTCAACCGGATACCACACGGTGGGTCAACTTACTTTAATCACCTATTAAGACACCTCGGTGAGAAATGAGGATGGTCTACTCTACTCAACCGGATACCACACGGCACTCACCTTAGTCGCCTTTTACGATACCTCGGTAAGAAACGAGGGTGGTCTATTTTACTCAACCGGATACCACACGGTGGGTCAACTTAATTTAATCGCCTGTTACGACACCTCGGTAAGAAATGAGGATGGTCTATTCTATTCAGCCGGATACCACACGGCACTTACTTTGGTCGCCTTTTACGATACCTCGGTAAGAAATGAAGGTGGTCTATTTTACCCAACCGGATACCACACGGTGGGTCAACTTAATTTAATCGCCTGTTACGACACCTCGGATAGAAATGAGGATGGTCTATTCTATTCAGCCCGATACCACACGGCACTTACTTTGGTCGCCTTTTACGATACCTCGGTAAGAAATGAGGGTGGTCTTTTTTACTCAACCGAATAGCACACGATGGGTCAACTTTAATCACCTATTAAGACACCTCGGTGAGAAATGAGGGTGGTCTACTCTACTCAACCGGATACCACACGGCACTCACCTTAGTCGCCTTTTAGATACCTCGGTAAGAAACGAGGGTGGTCTATTTTACTCAACCGAATAGCACACGGTGGGTCAACTTTAATCACCTATTAAGACACCTCGGTGAGAAATGAGGATGGTCTACTCTACTCAACCGGATACCACACGGCACTCACCTTAGTCGCCTTTTAGATACCTCGGTAAGAAACGAGGGTGGTCTATTTTACTCAACCGAACAGCACACGGTGGGTCAACTTACTTTAATCGCCTATTAAGACACCTCGGTGAGAAATGAGGATGGTCTATTCTACTCAACCGGATACTACACGGCACTTACCTTAGTCGCCTTTTACGATACCTCGGTAAGAAATGATGGTGGTCTATTCTACTTAGCCGGATACCACACAGCATCACATTATTTCATAACTTTAATAAAAATCCAAATCAAAAAGTAACATTTTAACTACTTAGTGACTCAAACAACAGCACAATATAAATTCGAAGTTCCAGTAAATACGGCGCCGGAAATCAGATGGAGGGATCTTCGTTCTTGCAGGAAGTCTGCAGACTACGTCATTTCCAACTTCCGGGTCCAACGGCCCCGAATATATAGTCACATAATACTTTTATGTATAGAAACTGAAGGTGACTTTAGCGATTGTAAGAAAGGAAAGTTTTATCACTTATTTATTTGGAACTTTTCTGTATCTTTTGCTTCTTCGTCTCACATTAGCATACCTATAACCATACTTTATGTATATATATATATATATATGTGTGTGTGTGTGTGTGTGTGTGTGTGTTTGTGTGTGGTGTGTATATGTATAAATATACAAGGTCGTCCGTCCTCAAAGTAAGTAACTTAATACTTGTGTTGACAGAAAACTGGTGAATATATATTTATATTTTTTTTAATACATACTTAAGTACAAATATACACCTAGGCTCAAAGGCCAACATATTCATTCATAGAAAATGTTGGCCCTCGGCGGGAATCGAACCCGTGGCTTATACATTGGGCTATCTTATAGATAACAAAAAAAATTGTCTTTCCTTTGAGATCATGGAAAAACATAGTATAAGATTAAGGTTAGTTGAACATAAAGTTGACGATACAACTTCTGATATTTATAACGCACACAGTATTAAACTGGCCGAATTAAAAATTGACCTTAATTCAGTTAGATACATTGTAATCCTTATTTCAATGCCATCTATGACATCACTATGAACTATTAAAAAAAAACGATTTTTTTCTTGCTATTCTAAGTTCTTTAAGAATTACGAACTACGAAGTTTTTGATTTAGGTCACTTTAATACTAATCGTGCGATATGTCAAAATCGCATTAAAATTATTACGCGTTCTACTCTCTATACATTTATGCCACCACTCATATACAAAAAAAGTAAACTTTTAACATCATACTTGTTTAAACATGTGTAAATATCTAAACGAAGACTTATGTATAAAGATTAAGTAAAAGCACTTGAAAAATCATTCCCATCAGCTAGCTAAATCGAGCGGGGTCGACGTAAAATATACCTATCTGAAACTGAGATGTTCTCAAAATTCAATCGTATGGAATTTTCGATATACATTACAAAGAATTTATCACTTGCTGAAAACAATCTCGCAAAAAAAAAGTTTTATCTTTAATATTTAAATGAGTTAATCTTGTATGTACATTTATATATATTCGGAATCGGGCTCCAACGATTTTACTGAAATTCAGCATGTTGGGGTTTTTGGGGGGAGAAAAATTGATCAATCTATTTAACAAAAAATCGTTTTATCACTGTTTTCTAATTTTTTTTTTAAATTTACGTTGAATACAATCACGATTTTTTGCTGTCAAATGTTAAGTCATGGCAGATCATTTGGGTAACGGGCGGTCTAGAAAGGTCGGTCTAAACACGATAAAACGACTTTTTTTGTTAATGAGCTCGATCGATCGATTCTCGATCGATTTCCCCATAAAGGGTTTATGTTGAATTTCAGGAAAATCGTTGGAGCCGTTTCCGAAATTCCGAAAATAAAAATATATATATACAAGATTAACTCATTTAAATATTAAAGATTCTGATTTTGACACTATGTTATCTATACGTTTTGGTATGAGTTGTCAGTTAGTTCTGAAACTGAATAGATATAGTTTGGAAGTGAGTATAAAGTTTCTCCTTGAACGCCGCCATAATCTTGATTGTGAATAGCTAACTAAGCATTTAACTCAGCCATATAGTGAGTTAGTAGTTATTCATGATTACAATCCTGATTCTTGTGGTGATTCTTATAAATATATGGGACACTTACACACACGGTCGTCCGTCCCCAAAGTAAGTAACTTAATACTTGTGTTATGGTAGACAGACAACTGGTGAATATATACTTATATATTTTTAGATACATACTTAAATATAAATATATCCCCAGGCTCAAAGACCAACAAATTCATTTGCAGAAAATATTGGCCATCAGCGGGAATCAAACCCGCGACCCGAGGAGCTGAAGGCAGGGTACCCACTGCGCCAACGGGCCAGTCTTATATTGGTGACTTAAAAAATTATAAAAGTACCCGTGACTTCAATGTAAACTTCAACTTAAAAGTAAAAATACCCTCAATCATGTACATGATCCTCTGTCATTATCCCACTCTAAGTGTGGACGGCACAACATTTTATAAACATGTTGTCACGTATCCAAATATACGTATTTTACGACCAGCCGTCTGCTTGACGTCGACTTACCTTAGTCGTATATTAAGACACCTCGGTAAGAAAGACAGCGGTCTATTCTACTCAACCGGATACAACACGGCGGATCAACTTACATTAGTTGCCTTTTACGACACCTCGGTAAGAAATGGAGTTGGTCTTATGCAAATTGTATTGAAATGGTCGCGCAGTTGTAAGAATACAAGCCTACTGGGAGCTTTCCTAGTGTGTGCTGCGTAAACCAGCAGAGATACACTAAAGTAATGTACAAGAGAATTAGAGATCTAGAAAATTACTACAAAAAAGTCTGCGACAACATGTCTCTATCTCTTATGGTTAACCAACAAAAACTACTTTTACGTTTTAAATTACAATTAGATACACTTTTTCAAACAAAATTTCCACGCGGGCGAAGCTGCAAGCAAGTTTACTTAATAAACCACAAAAATTTGACTATTTCCGCTTCCGAAAGTACTGGTACTGAAGATTACAAGTATGCATTTTTAATGTTTTGACACTTTTCAGTGGCACGTATATCCCAAATATATCCATCTAAGGTTGTAAAGTTCGTTATGTTATAAAGCATTTACATTTTGCATGAAGCTCGACTTGAATTTTGTATGAATGTAATGAAAAGATATGTTTTGTAGGAATCCACATTTTTACATTCGCTGTAATAATTTTTTGTATCTTTTAAGCACTTGTATATAGCGGAGAGGAGTGCCCTACTATAAGTACAACAATTATTAAAAATAATTTTAAATTTTATTAATATAGGTTTTAACACAAAAGTAATAATAAAATTTTGCTATAATCCGCGATGAAGTAAAATAGAAAATATATATAATGCTGAATGTAGAATGGACAATTCATTTTCATATGATACATGCAGGATTCGTAAAAACACATGCACAAACCTCCACCACCGCCACCACAATACACACACAATTCAGAACGCAATACATACGTTCACTATCATAAATTCAACAATCGTTTCGCCCCGCAACCAAAGCATCATCAGGAGATAGACTCCACGACCAAAATCGCAAAGCAAAATTTGGTGGCGGTGGTGGAGGTTTGTTCATGTGTCGAATTGTCCACTCTTCATTCAGCATTATATATATTTTCTATTTTACTTCATCGCGGATTATAGCAAAATAATTTTATTATTACTTTTGTATTATGGATCTCCGCAAAGTAACGCCTAATTCTATAAATTACATCATCAGGAGATAGACTCCACGACAAAATCGCAATCGCTTTGCCATTGTGTCGTGGAGTCTATCTCCTGCTGATTCTTCGGTTCCTGCTGATTCTTCGGGGCGAAACAATTGTTGAGTTTGTGATAGTGAACGCGTGTAGTGCTTATTTAAAATTAAAAATTTAATATTTTTATTTAATAATTAAAAATTAATATTATTATATAAGCTACAACAAACAAAACGCTTATTATTTAAAGTTTCATACAAAACTGTCAACTACTACTGCGTGGTCAATTACTAGTGCCCTTAACTTATATTGAATTTACTTCATCGCGGATTATAGCAAAATAATTTTATTGTTACTTTTGTTTTATGAACTCACAGTAACGCCTAATTCTATACATTATTGTGTTTCAGCTTAGCCGTGTGGTATACGGCTGAGTAGAATAGACCATCATCGTTACTTACCAAGGTGTAGTAGAAGGCGACTAAGGTAAGTCGTAATAAGCTGTGATGGCCTAGTGTGAATCTCTAGAGACGATCATGGGTTCAAACCCGGGCAGACCAATGAGTTTTTCTATTAAAACTTATGTGTCTAATTGATAATTGCAATTTATCACACGCTTTTCGGTGAAGGAAAACATCGTGAGGAAACCTGCATATCTCTAGAGAATCCTAGGGATATGTGTAACCTACCAATCCGCATTGGAGCAGCGTGGTAGGTCTTAGCTCCAACCCTTCTCTCCAAAAATGGAGAGAGGAGGCCTATGCCCAGCAGTGGGATAGTAACAGGCCGTTACTTACTTAAGGTAAGTCGACTCGCTCGATCGATTTAATACAAAACGGTCAACTACTGGTACATGGTCAATTACTGGTGCCCTTACCTTAAACTGATACAATATACAACAATTTCAATATACATTGTGAACTTTCAAAATATCCGCATATGAAATTTCAGTTTGAACCCTTTTCACGCATCCAGTTTGAGCGTGAAACTGACATCAAGGGTTATTTATCAGCCGGTCGCTTTCAAATTTTAATTAAACGCCATTTTGGCACGTAATTTATTAATAGTGCACGAGATAACTATTTATAATAATGACCAATTAATTTATATTCGTATTCGTATGCCTAGTTTGTGATTAATATTGTTATTGCCGCAATAAAATAATATACGTAATGTGTCGATAGATGGCGCTGACTATATTTAAATAACGCCAGTTAATCATCAGCCTCTTGCTCTTAAGTAGCGGCCTGTTACTATCCCACTGCTGGGCATAGGCCTCTTCTCTCCGTTATTGGAGAGAAGGATTGGAGCTAAGACCTACCACGCTGCTCCAATACGGATTGGTAGGTTACACATATCTCTAGAATTCTCTAGAGATATGCAGGTTTCCTCACGATGTTTTCCTTCACCGAAAAGCGTGTGATAAATTGCAATTATCAATTAGACACATAAGTTTTAATAGAAAAACTCATTGGTGCCTGCCCGGGTTTGCACCCATGATCGTCTCTAGAGATTCACACGGTCGCACCGCTAGGCCATCACAGCTTGTCCTCCTGCTCTTATCCTCCTGCTCTTATCCCACTGTAAGTGGGGTCGGCACAACATTATTATCAAGTTGTTACATGATTTAGCTACGTATTTTACGACCGGTCGCCTGCCTGATGTCAACTTAGTCGTATTTACGACGCCTCGGTAAGTAAGAGGGTGTACTATTCTACTAAGTCAGATACCACTCGGGAGGATTTCTCTTATCAATCACTATAAAATGCTAAAATGCAAATGATATTTTAGCTGTCATTTGTAATAGCTTAGTGGATAATAGGCTAAAAACGGCGATTAAAATGATTAAAGAAGTGGAAATACCTCGCATCGAGCTCCACCTGCCTGATTATTTTCTCATATTTTTATTATATTTAAAAAAAATCCCCCAGGTCAAGTCACTCAGATACTACATTGAAAACGGTTGCCTGGAAAGTCGGTTTTACGGACAAAGATTTTACGTGACAACGTCTTTTTAAATGTGATGGATTGGAGTGGGAGAGAGACGCAAGGCATTCGCCAGTCCGGCGGGCCTCTCTTTCGTTCAGTGACTCATCGTAACAGACGTGAGCGGGCGTTACACTTTTTCATGAGTGACTCCAAGCCGCAACCTAATTTAAGACGTTGTCACGTCTATATTTGTAACACTTCACTTTACTGTTAACACGCTGTCTCAACGTGTTAAGTGTTGTACTAATTTATATATCGATTAAAACATCGTATATCATCATACACTTAGTGTCAAATCGATTAATCGATATCTGACCAACGAATATTATTTTTATTACGTGTTTATTACCAATTAACTTTTTATGTAACTGTTTATAACATATTAATTTTTATCGAATGAATATATTCCATTTTGTGTTTAAAGTTACAGCGTATTGAGGCAGATAATGAAAATTTTAGCACTATTTTATCGTTTTTCGATGATAATGCAAACGATATAATAGTAATGGGCAATATTATTAATTTTGTAATCTATTTAACCTCGAATTTGTTACTTTGCAGGAATTTTCACTTGTTATGCATTACTTCATGTACCGCTATAGTTTAATTTATATTTACAAACTAGCTGTGCCAGGACGTCCGTAGACGTATCGTGTGAAAATCAGTGTATTTAATTGAAATCGAGGATTATTGTATGCTTTATGTAGCAGCATCGATTTAAGACAATTATTAAACTCGTGTTTAAAGCAAGTCTAGACAATGTCACCTTCGGCCGTTCTGAACGGGATATATTGGACGCTGGCTTACAGGACCCCGAGACGGTTGATGCATCTGGTGTTCCCGGTACATCGGTAAGCGGAGGACTTCTCTTTTGAGAGGTCCCTACCCGGAAGAGGTCTCTATGGGATCAGAGCGGCTGTCGGCGGGGATGAAGGCAATGTGTACAATGATACCCTGTCCTTGCCATCAGCAGCCTGGTGGGGCACACAGGTCGTTTTAGTCGGTGCGAGTCCGACATACCCAGCGCCTGTCGGATTGCGGTGCCCATAAGGGATTTTTCCTATATTAAAAAAAAGTAAATGTTGAGGAATTTTGTAATAAAAACGTGTACCGAGACCGACAGATAATTTTCGGACGTTTTGGAGGCCCAACCTAGGCGTCATTACCTAGTTTATGTCTGTTTCTAGTTTGTCTGTCATACCTCGCTATTTTTACTGTACAAGTGAATATTTTTTCGTACATATTACTGTAGATACAGTTTCATAAAATAGTTTAGAAGCGACTCCGATATTTATACTAAATAAAACTGCAATATTTTCTCCGCATGAAACGTGACTAGACGCTTTAAAAGGTAATTTAACGATGGATTGCTCAATCGTTAAATTGACATCGAGTGGATTTTAAAAGCACTCTATTTATCATGTATGGTTTTGGTATAAATTTTCAACTCTTTATATAAAACTCGAGTAATTGATCAACGTCATTGCACATCACTATTATGGTACGAAGGTTTCTATTTTGTGAAATTGTAAATAACCCTTTTCATCGAATCAATTTTTTTTCACTT
Source organism: Morpho helenor (assembly GCA_029227775.1). NCBI lineage: Eukaryota > Metazoa > Arthropoda > Insecta > Lepidoptera > Nymphalidae > Morpho > Morpho helenor. The sequence goes on from JARGCU010000006.1 coordinate 12,803,314, forward strand.
AATTACGGACAAAAGAAACACGGAGCAGATAGACTTATGTGATATTCGATCTTTTGATCTTGAAAAAGGTTATCATTCCTTTAGTAAAAAAGCGAATATCATTTTATAGCAATACTAGCTTTTACCCGCGACTTAGTTCGCGTGAACTGTTGTCGCGTGATAGGCGGATAATAGTTGACGCGTTTCAATGTCATCCTATTCTTATAGAATTTACAGGATTTCTATAACATTTATGTTACCCTGGTGATTAAAGAAAAATTGTTTATATTTCATCGATATTGGTTCAGCGCATTCGCCGTGAAAGAGTAACAAACATACATCCATACTCACAAACTTTCGCATTTATAATATTAGTAGGATAGGATAGGATCTTAATATTAGTAGGATCTTTTAATACTTAAATGTTTCAAATAAACAATGATTTTGTAAGCATTTGACTGGCCCGTTGACGGAGTGGGTAGTGACCTGCCTTCAGCTCCGCGGGTCGCGTGTTCGATTTCCGCCGAGGTCCAACATTTTCTGTAAATGACTTTGTTGGTCTTTGAGCCTGGGTGGCTATTTGTATTTAAGTATGTATTTAAAAAATATATTAGTATATATTCACCAATTGTCCGTCACCCATAACACAAGTATTAAGTTACTTACTTTGGGGACGGACGACCGTTTGTGTAAGTGTCCCATATATTTATTTATATTTACTTATTATTATTGTGTGCAACATAAAATACATCAACTTCTTGGTCGCGATATGTCTAATCTTCGATTAAACTAAACTAAATTTAGATTCGTTTTTACCATAGTTTAAGATTTAAGAAACAAATTCGTAGAATAGCATAGTAAAAATCAGATCAGATGAAAGCTCACAGGCAAGCAAACACACACACACACGCACACACACACGCACACACACACACAATTATACACATACGTATTAAAGTGCAGTCAACAATAACGGCAACAAACAAAATATTGCAACATTTTTTGCCTTTTCAATGCTACCATAACCACGGGTGTGAAATTGACGTCACAAAGAGACTCGCAGCAGCGTCCATTACGTCTATAAATGACGCGTCGGGTGCAAAAGCACTTGATTGATGTGCTCACGGGCCTCGCCCCGGTCAAACGGTGCTATGAGAGTCTGAAAATTAAATGGAATACAACGCGTGTTTATATTTTTGCACAGAGTAGTAAGTAGCCTTTAGGTAATCAGCTGGATATTTTTAATTACTGAATTGTTGAAAATATTTTCTATAGCCGTGTGGTATTCGGCCGAGTAGACTAGACTAACCCCATTTCTTACCGACGTGTCATTAAAGAGCACGAATATAATTTGATCCGCCGTGAGGTATCCGGCTGGGCGTGACTACGCGTTTTGTGCGTAAAGGATGGAAAATTTCGATGATGTTGATCGCTATGTGGCCGCAGATAAATTAAACTGATGTGTGGCCAGGATTTGGCGACGTGGCCACGCGGGCTTGCCGCAAATGCTGGACACTTAGACTAGGATTTGGAACAGAATAATTTGAAATTCACTGACTTAAAATAAACAGAGACAACTATTTCTCGTGGCATAACAGGAAATTTAACTGCAAAGTTGTTAATTATACAGTCACAAAGCAGTGTATTACGTCGCGGTAACTTAATTACGTGTAGAACTATTTAAATAAATTACTATTGCATTACTGGAGTTTGTTTTCGTATAATGTTTGTATAAAGTTTAATATTTATTTCTTTCTCAAACTTACAAACATATAAATAGGACAAATACACACACGGTCGTCCGTCTCTAAAGTAAGTAACTTTATAAATGTCTTATGAGTGACAGACAACTTATAAAAAACTACATTCAGTCTCGAAAATCAATGAATTGGTTTTAGAAAATGTTGGCCCTCGTCGAGAATCGATCCTGCGTCCGCCGGAGCTGAAGGCGGGGTACTATTACATGCGCCAACGGTTGCTATTTTTAAAATTTTAGTGCTTGGTTGACCGAGCCTTGCTCGGCAATTTTTTAGAAAATAAAAAAAAAACTTCAAAAAAGGACAAAAATAATTGGGTAGGTGGGGCGCGATCCTACTTATTATCATTTCCGGAGACCACCCGTTCCCCGAATAAACTTCGCTGACTTGACAGTTTTCGGCAAAAATAGTGTTTTATATATTCAATGTACATTTTTGTACATTTGAATGCCCAAAAACAGGGTCAAAACTACTTTTTTTTAAATAAAACCTAGCTAGATCGATTTTTCCTCCGCAAAACCTCCTGCATGATGAATTTCAACAAAATCGTTGGAGCCGTTTCCGAGATTTCGAAAATATATATACATATATATATATATATATATATATATATATATATATATATATATATATACATATATATATATATATATATATATATATATATATATATATATATATATATATATATATATATATATATATATACATTTAATACATTTACTCATTTAAATATTAAAGATTTTACGCCGTGTGGTAGCCGGCTGAATAGAATAGTATCACCCTCATTTCTTACCGAGGTGTCGTAAAATACGACTAAGGTAAGTTGGCGGTTGGCGTCAGGCGGCCGGCCGTAAAAACGCAACCAAATCATGTTACAACATGTTTATAAGATGTTGTGCCGACCCCACTTGTAGTTCCCACTACAGGGCAGGGCAGGAAGAAGGTGATGATGAAATATTAAAGATTTTATTGTAATTCGAAAATATATATAGCTTTTTCATACGCTAAAATAACTATAAATAATAAAAATATTATAAAATGAGAGAATATATCAAGATGTCAAGGTCAAAGTTTTCACAGCAAAAACGACTCTGCAGAGACCTAAAGCTCTAATCTATGCAGCGACGACTCTCACGGGAGCGGAGGGTATTACTCACTAAATTGGGTAGCGTTGACCCCAAGGGACCTTGCTTTACGAAGCTAAGTCTCGTACCATTTGGCAAGTTATAAAACAGCTATTTTTCTATTTACACTACCTACACCCGTTATATAATACGGAAAAGCGGAAAAAAAGAAATTATTTACGACATCACATTAGAAATCTAAAAAATGACAGTATTTCTCTACTCCATATTATACATATAAACCTTCCTCTTCAATCACTCTATCTATTAAAAAAACCGCATAAAAATCTGTTGCGTAGTTTTAAAGATTTAAGCATACATAGGGATACAGGGACATAGGGACAGACAGAGAAAGCGACTTTGTTTTATACTATGTAGTGACGTTTAGCTATTATTTTTATAATTGTCAAATTTTTTACCATACTTAACCAAAGACAAACGTTACGTTTAGCTGTCATTTATATTCTGTTATTCCACTGTCATTTGCGTTTTGTTATTCCATATCATAGTCGTTTTTGTTAAACCACGTTTTTTAGTGACTTGGCAGAAATGCGGTCGAACGGAATAAAAAGTCTCTTATGTCCGTCTCCTAGTTCTAAGCTACCTCTCCACCAATTTTCAGCAGAATTGGTTTATCCGTTCTTGAGTTATAAATAATGTAACTAACACCACTTTCTTTTATATATACATATATATATATATATATATACACACACACACACATATATATATATATTTATTTATATATATATTTATATATAAGATATGCCTAATCACCTTCATATATCCGTCTTCCATCTTTTTTTTTCCTTCTCTCTCGCACACTTCCATTCCTCTCGCTCACACGCGATACCGCACGGCGGTCAATTCACCTAGTCACCTTTTACGACACTTTGGTAAGAAATGAGAGTGGTTTATTCTACTAAGCCGGATACCACACTGCGGAATCAAAAGAAACATAGTATATATTTAATTTCATTGTTACACCGTTTTCATTACAGATAAGAAATCACTATTGATGCTTCAAAGGCCTTTGTTTATGGTAGACTCATTATCCGACTGGGAAATTTGCAATAGACAAGCTGGTCAACGGCGAAATCGACTTGAATGCGGGCCCTTTGAGACGTCACAGAGTTAATGGATTGGTCGGAATAGTATTTAAGGCAGGATTTCAATAAACATTGTTATAATTTAAATACTTAGGAAGGATATTCACATCGGATTTTTGAGATGCGGGGCTTTCGCAAAATGCTAAAGATCCCTAGGACTCACTCCGTCTCAAACGCTCTGGTCTTGGAGAGAGCTCAATGCAAGCGGAATCTGATGAAAACCGTCATGCAAAGAAAGGTTGCCTTTTTCGGACATCTGCAGAGAGGATCCCGATACCAATTTCCTAGGTTGATCCTAAAAGGAGAGATGCACGGCAAGAGAGCACCTGGAACGCAACGTCGTAAATGGTTCGATAATATAAGAGAGTGGACGGGACCTAGATACTATGAAAAAAGATGGCACAAGATCGGGAAAGTTTTTTCCAGCTGACCTCCGCACTTCATTCTGAAGATGGCACCAGATGCTGATGAGTACCTGGGGACTTTTTTGGTATTTTTTATCATCTTCCTGCCCTTATTAAATAAAGAATGGACTGGTGATATCTGGGACAGATTATGGTGTATTTTCACTTCTTTAGTCCACCCGTTCCCAACTTTGCTATTAAAACTTTACAAATGACAGCAAAATTAACCTTTGTATTCTATTTATATTTTAGCAATTTTTAATGTCTAACAGGTAAAACAGGGATAAAACATTTTTTTTTTTCAAATAAAACCTAACTAGATTTATCACCCCTGCAACCTGTACATGTTGAATTTTATGAAAATCGTTGGAGCCATTTCCAAAATTCAGAATAAATATGTATACAAGATAAACTCATTTAAATATTAAAGGTAGTGGGTGACAGAGCCTTGCTCGCTAATTTTTTTTAAGATATAAAACAATGCAATAAAAAATATATGGGGTGATATGTGGGAATCGATACAAGGTTTCGAACTTTTTTACTCCGCGCGTTACCATTAAGCTATCACAGCTTAGCATTCGACAGCTCAAATAGCATTTACTTTCTATTCAACATTTTAATATTTTTTCAATGACCAAAAACAAGGATAAAACGATTTTTTTTTTAATGAACTTAACTAGATCGATTTTTTACAAAACCCCAACATGCTGAATTTCATGAAAATTGTTAGACCGGTTTCCGATATTTAGAAAAAAGTATAAATATGCAAGATTAACTCATTTAGACAATAAAGATATAGAGGCAATACATTGTTTTATGTCAGTAATTTATCCATTGAGACCAGTTTTATCGTCAGATATTTTTAAAAGCCATTTATAATGTTGCCAAATGGCATATCAAAGAACAATACTTTGAAACAATGTCGGGTCGAGCGGTCTAAATTTGAAACACTGCCAAGTGCTGAAAATGCCAATCCTGCTAATATTATAAATGCGAAAGTTTGTGAGTATGGATGTATGTTTGTCACTCTTTCACCACGAATCCACTGAACCAATATCGATGCAATTAGGTACAATTGTTCCTTATACACCAGAATAAAATATAGGCTATAAAAATCCTGTTAATTCTACAGGAATAGGATGAAATTGATAAGCGCCATGTGTTATCGACGATAAAAGTCCAGGCGAACGAAGTCGCGGGTAAAAGCTAGTACTTATAATATTATTAATGCAAAAGTTTGTTAGTGTGGATGTTTGTTACGAATACTACATAGTCGTGCTTTATATGTATTATTTACAGACGGCCAAACCGCGGGATACGTTAAATATAATCATCCTCCTGCCCCTATCCCACTCTAAATTACCTTACCTTAGTCGTATTTAACGACAACTCGGTAAGAAATGAGGTTGGTCTATTCTACTCAGCCGGATACTACACGTGGGGTCGACTTATAATCGTTTATTGCTTGAAATAAGGTACATTAGATAGACAATGATAACTGTTTCACTTATTTCGCAAAAAAATTGCATGCATATTAAAATATTAAAACTAAATTAAAAGAGAAAAATTAAAATTCATTGTTAAAATTAATACAAAAATAAAACCGACCGATGAAAAGGTGACTAAGGTAAGTTGACCCACCGTGTGGTATCCGGTTTAGTAGAATAGACCACCCTCTTTCTTACCGAGGCGTCGTAAAATACGACTGAGATAAGTTGACGTCAGGCAGGCGGCCGGTCGTAAAAACGCAGCCAAATCATGTGACAGCATGTTTATAACATGTTGTGCCGACCCCACTTATAGTGGGATAAGGGTAGGAAGATAAATATAATTAATACATAAATGAACTCTATATCCTAGGAGATTATATTGTAATCGTATTACAATAAAAAAAATTTGGCGAAGTTGTTAACTTGGTATTATGGGGATCGGAGTACCTCTTTAGTTCTCCATAAGAAGGCTCTTGGCATCCCTTCCTCTTGTAACTGTCAACACCAGGCAATAATGGATTTCGCAAGAGCAATATATACACTAGAGTGAGAACAAATCCCGTAAGTATGAGGTATGAAAACGTATAGTATACTACATTCAGCATTACATAAGGCAATTTATTTATTTTATTTATTTATTTATTTATGTATATATACATATATGCTACACTTGCAAGGATGGCATTGCGATAGTATAAAACTGTGTGCATATGCCATCCTTACAGTCAAAATTATTAAAAGAACCTAAGATATCAATTTAAAAAAATTATATAATGTAACAACGCCGCCGTGTCGCTATTGCAAGCAAGCAAGCAAGCCATGACGTCACATCTTGCCACAGCCTTTCGCGCCATTTTGACGTGGGAGATGTGACAGCCGCTGTCATTAGCAGCTAGCCCGCGGATAGCGGATGAGAGTTTGCTTTGATTTCATTTTAGCATTTTTTTATGAAAAGAATAAAACTGATTTAGAATACTTCTTTTATTAATATAAATAGTTTAGTTACAATAATATATATTTAAAATAAGTAAAAGAAAATACTACTACTACTACTATTAAATAAATATTATAAAATGATAGTGCGCGAGGTGGGTGATTGCACTAGTAATTGACCATGTACTTGTAGTTGACCGTTTTGTATGAAATTTTAAATAATAAGCGTTTTGTTTGTTGTAGCTAATAAGTTTGAAATTTGAATAAGTTAATAGATTTGAAAATCCTTTCATTTTATTTTATTTCAGCTTCATACAAGACTACGGTTTAATAATGTAAAATTGAAAATGTTTAGAAGATTGACCGCCGAGTTTCTTTCTGATTCTTCTCGGTAAGAGCAACATTCATAACCAGTTGAAGCTTATAATATATAAAGCTGAAGAGTTTGTTTGTTTGATTGTTTGAACGCGCTAATCTTAGGAACTACTGGTCCGATTTGATATTTTTTTTTCAGTCTAAGATAGTCCATTTATTGAGGGAGGCTATTTATTATAGGCTATATAACATCACGCTAAGAAAAAAAGTAGAGGAGCAGCAATAAAAAAAATTACGAAAACGGCAAAATTTAAAACTATTGTTGCTTGCGCTGAGTAAACGGTGATAGTTATTCAAATTCAAATTCAAAATATTCTTTATTCAAATAAATTTGTAAACAAGTGCTTTTGAATCGTCAACTCTACTGCTGGTTCGGAAAGCTGTTCTTACTAAGAAGAGCCAGCAAGAAACTCGGCGGCTGCTTAAAAGCTTGCTTGGTTGAAGCTTTTTTTAAAATATAATTGTTATGACTGATTACATTTAGCTATTACTATTAAAAAATCATGTATTACAAAATTGTTCCCCTCTAAAGTTTCTAAATAAAAATTCGCAACAGCATATGTCTAGCTTTTAAACCCACTTTAACCATTTTTTATGGTTATCAAAAGATTATGTTACAGTTTTAATTTTTCCAAGCGGACGGAGCCGTTGGCGATTGCTAGTTAATCATATTAATCCTTGAAAGTACTTGAAAGAGTATATTTAAATAAAGACTATTTTCATTTGATTTGAGCTCTGGATAAATAGTTATTAATTTTAATTTGATTTGAAATGTCCTTTGCCCACTAGTGGGGATATTAAAAGGATGCTTTGATCGAGCTAAAATGCTATATATTTTTGCTATAAATAGTTTAAGATATAGATAATTTAAATAATAAAAAAAATTGTATAGAATTAAGTAAAAGGGTACTATAGGACTGACATGTACAATTGTATAAAAGTCCTTAAAAATAAAGATTAAAAAAAAGGATGCTTGTTTTTTTAACCTATTACATTTCACCCTTCAAGCTTTGTCACCGTGACTGCGTACTTTAAACATTGAACACGTCAAGGAAAAGTTTTTCAATTAAGAAACCCGTCCTGATAATAATGAAATTCCGGAATAATTTTCCGACTTCTGAGTATTGGGTATGACATGAATGAAAATTTCGCTCGAACCGCAGCGACGCGTGTCAGGCTGTCGCATATATGATGTTAATCACATATCAATTCAATACGAACTTATGTGACTAGCTTTTACCTGATGAAGGGTCTTCTCGCTTACTCCCCGGGTGGGGGTAAACGGGGTGCGGGCCCCGAGGTATTCCTCACTACCCGGGCATCTCCTCGCGGGCACTTAAGCCCGGTTCGTGTTTCGGCCGTAGGCCGAGGTCATCTAGGTGACCTAAAGGTGTCGGTATTTGGGCCGTAAGCCCAGGCCACCTAGGTGACCTAATGGATGTCTTGTTCGGTGGGGAGGTCTGGGAATGGTAGCTCCCAGACCTCAAAGTCGTCTTCGGGTATATATTGGTCTGGTGGTGTCTTGGTCAGTGGTTTTGTCAGCTTTTACCTGCAACTTCGTTTGCGTGGACTGTTGGTGCGTGATAATAGATGGCGCTTATCAATGTTATCCTATTTCTATAGAATTAACAGCATTTCTATAGCCTATATATCATCCCGGTATATAAGGAATAATTGTAAAAAATTTCATTTCAATTTCGATATTGCTGTAGTGGATTACCCGAAAGCTTTACAGACGTACAGACAGACTTCTATATATATATTAAAATTGAAAATTCCATATATATATTAAATGAGGGTGGACTATTCTATTCAGCCGGTTACCACACGGCGGTTGTATTAAAGTATTTATAAAAAATAATTGATAAAATTGAAAAAAAAAACATTTTTCACAAACCGTGAAAGCCACAGAATATAAATGAAAGCACGTTAATATTTAAGTTGAAACGAACGAATCCGGGATAGCAGCTTGTTTCATATACATACGTCATCGTAATGACGTCATACCCCTGGGGTAATCAAAAATTTTACGTGCGAAATAAATGTTCTTCCCATTATTTTATTAAAGCCTTAGTAATATAACGGAAGTGAATCTCTCAAACTTTGTTACGTTTAAAGGGGAGGGTAAATTTAATTATGATCAATTTACATTAATTTTATATTAAAAGCCGTGATGGCTTAACGGTATGAGTCCTTACAAAAAATTCTGGGTTATTATTGTTAATTAAGGTATGTATTTGTGCTTATAAAATATAAATACCTATAAGTTGTGACTTAGCAATGTAGATAATAATCAATCAAAATAAAATTTATTCAAATAAGCTTTTTACAAGCACTTTTAAATCGTCAAGGATCAATTAGATTTGATGAAGCTACAACTGGTACGGAATGTTGCTCTTACTTAGAAGAACCAGTAAGAAACTCGGCGGTCATTCAAACATTTTAAATTTACATTATTTAACCGCAGTCTTGATTGAGGCTGAAAGGATTTTCAAATCCAAGCATTTTTGTCATTCGAATAATCTTCAATTGTGTTATATGCTTTACGTATACGCATAGTTCATCAATTAATTTATACTTTTTTGTAGATAAGTCTAATATTGCGGAATTTTATTGTAGAAGCGACTCTGCTGAGTCCCAACGCATGAATCACAAGCTTTTTGTGACCTCCGGTATATCACTATCACTACATATTATAAAACAAAGTAGCATTCTTTGTCCATATATCCCTATGTACGCATAAAACTTTAAAACTACGCAACAGATTTTGATGCGGTTTTTTTTAATAGATAGACTGATTCCAGAGAAAGGTTTGTACGTATAATAACATTTAATACGGAGTAAAGAAATACTGTAATTTTTGAGGTTTCTGTAAATAATTACATTTTTTTCCGCTTACATTGCAAACGCAGGCTAAACCCTACGAGATTTATCAAAATAATGTACTAAGTATTTGTACACCTTTTAAAGGTCTACAGAAAAGTCCGCGATGGTATATGTCTATCTCTTATGGATAACCCACTATAGCATTTTTTGTCATTTACTTTTTACGAAAAATAATGCCTTATTTTTTAAGCAATTTTTATACAATACAGCATTAATCTTTATCCAATTAAGTACCTTAAATAAATAGTTGATTTAATATAGATCAATATGGCCGTTTACAGCATGTAATTTAAGTGAACATTTTCGGAGATATTACAGATTTAAAATGCCGTGAGGACGCCGCGCTTCGCCCTATAACACTTCGACTTTAGCAGCGATGTCGCTCTTTCAAGAGTTTGTTTAAAGACATTCTGTAATTAATTGTAAAAATAAAATACATAGTGAAAAATTTAAAAATAAATACGCAAATATGTACTATATGAATTTAGATATTCAAAGATAGCAGGAAATCTTCTTGGAATAGGGAGAGAGAAATTGTTTTTCTCCAAATTTAACTCTTGCGGGCCACGGACAGTAATGAATAAATCAAAACTACTGGATCGATTTTAATAATTTTTTTTCACTGAGTGACATGGGTTATATATTTTATACCCGTGCGAAGCAGGGGCAGGCCGCTAGTCTACGATATACTAATATACATCAAATTTTGATGATACACACACACACACACACACACACGGAATGGGCGGTCTATAAATTTATTTCACAGTACTAATATAGTAGTAAAGACAAAATAAATCTAAATAAAAACAATAAACAGTCACCGAAACAATGCTATAAAGTTTTGGACTCAAATACATCTAGTAAAACGATTTAGCTTAATTTCTTGTCCTAATTTTATCTTAATCTAACTTTACACTGGAAATGCGTAAGAGAAATTTTAATGTATCCAACGCGGCTGTAAGTTTAAAGTGAAATATTTTCAGCTGAAAATTTCGTCGAGTCTATGACAACTTCACCCTACTTCTACTTGAAGGGCCTAAAACCACTCTGCCGTGACGGCCATTGGAGGCATTAAAATTTTCATGCCTGCTAAAAAAATAATGAATTCAAGCTACTTTTAGCAAAAAACAAAATTAATCGAAGAATAAAGTTTCAACTCATTTAAACATAATTAAAATGTCTTAGGTCTATAATTAATAATATCATTTTGAAATTTGAACATAAAAGTAGAACATAGAGACATGCTATTTCGGACTTTTTTGTTGTATGTTTTTGTTTTGCACTACCTTTTAGTAAAAACCATACAAAAATCCGTCTAATAGATTTTAAGTAAATTTGTCACATACAGATGCAGTTCTTGGGGAGTTCAGATTAAACAAATTTAATAAGCAAAGATTATCATGTCTTATGTTAAGTCCAAAAATTGTTTTTATATAAAGTGTTACACCCTTTATTCAAAGAGTTTTATATTTTTAAGTTGCGATTTTTATATGTTTTATATATAAATCGCACTTAAACCCACATCAGTATAATGACAACAAATGACAAAAGTTTGCCAGTCATTTAATACGCCTACAGAGACGGCGAACAGTTCCTTTTAACAAATTTTGCGTATTACATCTCCCGTGCAATTATTTCTGCTTGTGAAACTTGAAGGATTAAAATTACGACTTTAATCGGAGCCTCGAGCCTCGCTTTGTAATCTTTGTAATTTACCTTCTGATGGTAGAATTATTGTCAGAATTTTGAAATACTTTCAGCTAGTAAATACGTCCGTACAATGTAAACAAATTCACCAATGAGGTTTTTTTTGCAGATATAAATACTTATATTTTATTATTTTGGATATAGCTACGACTTAATGTAAATAGTATTAAGAATTTTATTTTTAAAAAGACCAATCGCCGAGTTTCTTGCTGGCTCTTCTCGGTAGGAACAGCTGTCCGAACCAGCAGTAAATTTGACGATTCAAAAGCATTTGTTTACAAGTTTATTTAAAAAAAGAATAATTTGAATTTGAATATAATATTTACCAGAAACTTCGTTCGCGTGGACTGTTGTCGCACATCGACTTGCTGAACGCTCAATGTTGTATGTATTCTTTTTTGTCTAGGTATTGTTGGGTAGTTTTTTTCTTTAATTCTATTTAGGTTTCATTTATATTTTTAACTCAGAATAAAATGAAGGGATTTATATTGGGAAAACTATGTGACACAATGATTGCCACGCGGGTGAAACTGCGGGCATAGCTAGTGAAGAATCGTAGAAAGAAACGTATGAGTTTCTAAAGAAAACCCAGATGTTTGAAGCTTTGGTAAGAAAGAAAATAATATTTTAATATTTCATATATAGTATACTTAATGCAAATTTCTTGAGCCAAAAGTTTATGGATGAAATGATGTTACAGAATGTTGCATGACGAAAATTCTATTTTCGCGGGAGCGTTGAGTTTTCAACAGGTGTACTTTGTTCGTTTTACACGCCTAAGTAAATGTAAATAATTTAATAAGGCACTTCTCGCGCCCCGCTATATTGGTTTTTATATTAGATGACGCGACCTTCGTCTTGAATTTCAAAATGAATATTGAGCCTTTATTAGTGTTAAAGGTATGGGGGTCAGGGTAGACGAGTAAATTTGGATAAATTTTGAACATGCATAAATTTGAGATGTATTTCATGTAAGTGTGGTTATTGTATTAATAAACAAAGCCAGAGTGATATTCTAGGAGGAGCTATAATCTGATACGAGCTTTAGTCCAATTATATAAATTTCTTGAATTTTAGGTTTGCTATTACATAGCCAACAGTAGGGTTTACGATTTAAAAACACATGTTTACAAGTTTATTTGAATAAAGAATATATTAAATTATAATTTGAATGCGAGTTAAAATAAGATACTAAATAAGGCAACAGAGATTCACCAAGAGAGAATATTATCGCTTACAATTGCTTTAAAACTGATCTATACACGAAATAACATTAAAACTCAAGACCGCTGTCTTGGTACAAGTTAATAAATAGAGGCGGAGAATATTTAATTTAATAGTAAACGAACAAGCTAGTAATTGAATACCAAATTAAATACGCAATAAATACATAGGTATGTGGAAGCTTTAAGGTGGCATCTTAAATAAACAAAATATCAGAAGCAAGGCTTGGATGGTACGTACACGTTATGCTATGGCCCAACAATTGTGTAAAAAGTGCCTTAACATAGCTATCAATAAGAGAGGAGTAAATAACTACAATAACTATATAAATAAATATATGAGACGCTTACACACACAGTCGTCCGTCCCCAAAGTTAGTAATTTAATACTTGTATTATGGTAGACAGACAACTGGTGAATATATATATGTACGTAATAGAAACTAAAAATGAGCAGCTGCGGAACAAAACAGGATATCCGGATATATATTTTACAGGATGGCACTAAAGCTAATAAAATTAAACAAAGGTTCGTAGCACAAACAACTATTATTTAAACCTATATTCCTACTCGGTTTTGGATCGAAAATATGAAAAGGATTCGAATACACAACGTAAAACAATTTGAAAAATAAAATTAACAAACATATCCACATCTGAAGCATTATTACAGAAGATTAAAATTTAATACTTATTTATAATTATTAGAAATTTATTACTTATAAACCTATTATATAAACCACTTTAATAATGCTTTTATATACCTTAAAAATTATAAAACACACACACTAATCCACACAAACACGACGAACACGTTCATAGACACACGATAGCAAATACTAGATAGACAAATATAAAGCATGTATTCATTAATAGTATTATATAAAAACTTAGTCTAGGAAGAGGGTGATCTCCTAATACAAGCATTTTCATGCTAAAAAGGAGATCTCATTTATAACAATTTGCAAGAATGTACTATGCTCCTAATGAAATAAAACATTTTTGTTTTTTTATATCATCATCATCATCTTCCTGCCTTTATCCCACTCTAAGTGGGGTCGGCACAACATGTTATAAACATGTTGTTGGCACAACATGTTATAAACATGATTTGGCTGCGTTTTTACGACCGGCCGCCTGCCTGACATCAACTTGCCTTAGTCGTATTTTACGACACCTCGGTAAGAGAGAGGGTGGTCCATTCTACTAAACCGGATACCACACGGTGGGTCAAATTACCTTAGTCGCCTTTTACGACACCTCGGTAAGAAATGAGGGTGATCTATTCTACTCAGCCGGATACCACACGGCGGGTCGTCCTACCTTAGTCGCCTTTTACGACACCTCGGTAAGAAATGAGGGTCTGTACTATTCTATTCAGCCGGATACCACACGGCATTTTTGTTTTTTTTATATATCCAGTGCTTTTCCATATTTCCTAAAATAGTTATACACAAAATAGACAAAATATTGACTGGATAGCTTGTCTCTTACATTTAAGGCACAATGTTTAAAGGAAATTCTGATTTCCCGCTCGGCTTACCATAGATGGCGTACCGAGAAGCATCTCCGACCGATAGAATCACCGGCTTTCAATTTATATGACTTTCAAGCAAATATCTATAAGCTGGTCGGTATTGATAAACTATGGAGGGAATTCAGTTTAGTTGCGGCGAATGGTTTCATAGTTTGGATTAAATAAAGATTTATTCAACTGTAGATATTCTAGATTGATGCTATTCGCATTTTGATATAAAATTATGATAGAAAAACATTGTGCCGTCCCAATTTAGATTGTGATAAAGGAAGAATGATGAATACAATATGTATATTTAGTGAAATTAGTCTAAAGAAACATTTATTATGTTCATTATACAAACGTTTAATCATCATCCGCCTGCCCTTATCCCACTCTAAGTGGGGTCGGCACAACATGTCACAAATATGTTGTTACATGATTTAGCTACGTATTTTACGACCGGCCGCCTCCCTAACGTCAACTTACCTTAGTCGTATTTTACGACACCTCGGAAAGAAAAAGGGTGGTCTATTTTACTCAACCAGATACCACACGGTGGGTCGACTTAACTTAGTCGCCTTTTACACCTCGGTAAGAAGTGAGGGTGGTACAATTCTATTCAACAGGATACGGACCATACGGCGTTTATTATACATACGTTTAACATATTAAAAGCCTTTAATAAATAAAAGCTTTTAATAAATAAAAACTTTTAATAAATATCAGCAGTATCAGGTTATGCTTATCAAAAACATGCATTGACATCGGAACTATATTAGCATGCAAAATCCATCTAAATCGGACACCGTGAAGTGGATCAAATTTAACTTCCAAAATTTCTTCACATCCATACACGGCAAGTTAAATAAAAGCTTTTAAAACGGCTTAATGTAAATATGATGATGATAATTATTGTTTGAAGTCATAAATAAATGCAGTGCGTACCTGTAATTTAGAAACATATAGGAAAGATGATGTATTGTTAAAATTAGTTTAAAAAGTATATGTATATGATGTCTAGTTGGTAAGCCTTATAAATAAATAATAAATAATGACAATCATAGTTCCGTAATTGTAAAATATAGTTAAAGCTGCAGTAAAAAAAGTAATCATATTTTTTTATTCTTCCTGCCCTTATCCCATTCTAAGTGGGGCAACATGTTAAAAACATGTTATAACATGATTTGGCTGCGTTTTTACGACCGGCCGCCAGCATGACTTCAACTTACCTTAGTCATATTTTACGACACCTCGGTAAGAAGGAGGGTGGTCTATATTACTAAACCAGATACCACACGGTGGGTCAACTTACCTTAGTCGCCTTTTAAGACACCTCGGTAAGAAATGAGGGTGGTGCTATTCTACTTAGCCGGATACCACACGGCTAAAGGTAATCATATAAAATGTATAACACAAGAAAGGTCAAATAAACCTGTTCTAAAATCAGTTATTAACATTATAGTATTATTTTACGCAATAGAAACACACGGTCATCAAAAGCAGATAAACGTATTGTAGTAATTAGGGAGCGTGTTTGGAGATTTGGTAAAGAGATATCCATTGTTTTGTTAGCTGATCAAGATTGGCTGTAATAATAAACAATGATAATCCATTGAGTTAATAACGTAAGTCACGTTATTTCGCAAGTTCGCAGATTGACTTAGATTCAATGTATTTATACTTATGCATATATATAAAAATACCCGCCGCGTTGTATACGGCTGAGTAGAATAGACCATCCACATTTCTTACCGAGGTACCGTAAAATACCCCTAAGGTAAATTGACCCACCGTGTCGTATCCGGCAGAGTAGAATAGACCACCCTTATTTCTTACCGAGGTGTGGTAAAAGGTGGTTAAGGTAAGTTGCCCCTCCGTGTGGCATCTGGCTCAATAAAATAGACATTTATGACTGAGGTGCCATAAAAGGCGAGTTGATCCGCCGTTTGGTGTTCGGATGAGTGTATATAGGCCATCCTCATTACCTACCGACTAACCGGTAACAAACGACTAAGGTAAGTTGGCAAGCGGCATTTAGGCAGGCGGCCGCTAGTTTAATAACTAGCCAAATCAACGAACAACATGTCAAGCATATTGTGCCGACCTTACTTCAAGTGCGATAAAGGCAAGAGAATGATGATTTTTAATTATATTTTACATATCCATCTAACTCCTAATGCCTATTAACTATTCGCCGCGTGTATCACCGCGGGGCGCACTAAATATTAGATAAAGATACGTGTCAAATCTTGGGTCTATGGGTCAATTCCTAAATGCTAGTAAAGAACTACGAGTTTAAGGATTTAACTTAACGACGGATGCAGTAAAATTTGAATTCAATTCATTGAATTTAATGAATAAATCAAAATACAATTGCCTCCCGTAAAGCGATAGAAGGCTATAGCAAAGAAGGAAGTTAGGTCCCAATATCCCTCATTGAACTAATTTTAATGAACTTTAAAATTTGCCTTGTAAATGTTTCTGCATTTTAACAACAACTGTTTATTGGTATGAACCACTGGCAACTTAAATACTAATACAGAACTACAAACTAAGGGATTCAACTCAAAGACGTGATGCAGCACGATGTGAATTCACAATTTGTAAGCCACAATATGATTTCCTGCCAGAAAGAGAGATAAGGCTATTATAGCAAAGAAGGAAGGTAGGTCCCAATATCCCTCATTGAACTAATTTTAATGAACAATAAAATTTGCCCTGTAAATGTTTTTGCATTTTAACAACAAAACTTTGTAAACTGTTTATTGGTATGAACCACTGGCAACTTAAATACTAATATAGAACTACGAGCTAAGGGATTCAACTCAAAGACGTAATGCAGCACGATGTGAATTCACAATTTGTAAGCCACAATATGATTTCCTTCCAGAAAGCGAGAGAAGGCTATAGCAAAGAAGGAAGGTAGGTCACAATATCCCTCATTAAACTAATTTTAATGAACAATAAAATTTGCCTTTTGTAAATGTTCTTGCATTTTAACATCAAAACTTTGTAAACTGTTTATTGGTATGAACCACTGGCAACTTAAATACTAATACAGAACTGCGAACTAAGGGATTCAACTCAAAGACGTGATGCAGCACGATGTGAATTCACAATGTGTAAGCCACAATGCGATTTCCTCCCGCAAACTGCTATAGCTTGTGTAAATAAACATTTATTTGAGAACTGCAACCACAGCATTCTTGTTATAGACTAGTCCACTAGTAGAATGGATATAGAATATATTGCACTGCAGAGTACTGTGAAATAAAGCGAGTGATGTAATAATTTCTTACAAATACAAATAATTCTTTATTCAAATTGGCTTTTACAAGCTCTTTCGAATCGTCAAATTACTATGAAGCTAGGTCTGGTTCGGAAAGGTGCTCTTACCGAGAAGAACCAGCAAGAAACTCGGCGGTTACTCTTTTTAAAATTCGTATTACAATAATGCATTTTTAATTAATAACAAATTACAAAAATTAATATGATCTAGTGCGTAGCTGGTCGCAATTTAAATCCTAGCTTTCTTATCATCAACATAGTCCTCAACAGTATAATAAGCTTTACAGGCAACATTATCATCCTCCTGCCCTCGTCCCACCCTTTTACATGTTGTCACATGATTTGGCTTCATATTTTACTTAGAGCCACGTGCCTGACTTCAACTTACCTTAGATATATTTTACGATACCTCAGTAAGAAAGAGGGTGTTTTATTGTACTTAACCGGATACCACACGGTGGGTCAACTTACATAAGCCGCCTTTTACGGCATCTCGGTAAGAAATTAGGGCTGTCTATTCTACTCAGCCGGATACAACACGGCGGGTCGACTTACCTTAGTCGCCTTTTACGTTGTATGAACGTTGTAAGGAATGAGCCTATTTTTCTGTTCTGGTTCTAGTGGTCAGGAAATGCTACGAAAATGAGACGAAAGCAAGCCCGTTCAACATTTTATGACTACGGTGGATTTAAGTCAGCCGAATAAGGATGTGACTAAGAGTGACTAAATAATCGATTTGAATTAAATCGATTTGTAAAAATCACATTATTAAAAATTAATCAATTTTTGCTTGTAATTTATTTTTTACAAACTATTCGTAAAGTTTCATTTAAAAAATATAAAACTCGTAATAAAATAATAATTCGGCGGTCAGTCTTTTAAAAAATTTCAATTTTACATTATTAAACCGCAGTCTTGTATGATTCTCTTAACTTTCACGGATTACAGCAAAATAATTATATTGTAACTACTTCAAATTTTTAAATAAATTGACTATATTTTCTCCACGATCGTTTCGCCCCGAAACCGAAGCATCATCAGGAAGATAGGCTCCACGACAAAATCGATACCAATAATAATATTACGATTTAACGATAAATACGATTTTGCCGTAATCGATTTAGCTGTGATCGATTCGATCATCGGATCAAATGGATCACGGCTATAGGTACTAGCTATAAGTTAACTGCACTGTCAAATTTGTCTCAAGCATCTTCAATCAAGCTCTGATTGCACTGGAGGCTGCTAATAAACGTTTAATTAGATGTACTCTAAGCGCAGTAAAGTGAGTATACAGTCAAAGATGCCTAGTTTCGTATTCCGCTGTTTACTTTAACAGTTTGAACCGAATACCTCTGTATGCGTTTGATTGAATTCCAAGCTAGAAGTTAGTTAATATTTGTATATTATGACTTATGCTAAATAAACCGATTGATCAGGCTATAGCTATCGGGTGACTAATTTAATCCGTTTTAAGACAAGATAGCTGCTAAACTATTAGCTAACAAAATTATGAGAAGCGATAATGTAATAGTAGCCATCGAGTGTTATACTCTATGCATAGAGTAGGAAGTGAAAAAAGTTGATTACAAATAGTCGATTTTTCTCCCTTTATATAAAATCGCTTAACTAGAAATAGCTATGTTAAAAAAGAATTGATATTTATATTAATCGTTTTTTAAATAATCGATTATTTTTGTTATTCTCTTTTTCTTTTTTACTTTTTTGCTCTTGTTATTTGAGATTAGATATGCATTGTTAGATTTAACCAATTTAGCCAAACTACACTCTTCGATCGAATTTCACAAAGTTCATCTGTTATTATACTATCGATTTTTTCTCATTTAAGTCACATCCGTAACATGAAACAAAATAAATGATTATTAATAATGAATTTTTCCCTGACTATTTGAAAAGTTGCATTTTTATCAAAATAATGAATGATAATAAAGACTTATTAAAGAGGATGAGTGCGAATAAAAATAGCAGATGTGCTGTTTGCGGAATCCGATTAAAAACGTGTAGATTGGATGCATTAGTTTTATTCAAATGTTTAAATAATGGGGGTTATTAATATAATCGTTTTTTTTAATAGTTTAATAATAAATCATAATAATAAATTAACCGATTATCTTTTCGCATCCCTGCCTAAAATGTGTCTATGGTGAAAAAGAAAGAACATATATTAGGCTCTCTATCTCTCTCTCTCTATTTTTTATATGTGATTAGACAAAGATAATTATTGGTCTTTCCCTCTTTTATTACTTGTTGGACATTCAGGCTTGTCTATGGCTCTTCCACTTTATTTATAATAACTCTATGGTTGAAAAGTTAAAACTTTTGTTTTGACACAACTATTTACCATAGCAATGCGATTTTCTTAGAAAAATTGTGTCATGGTGTGAATAAATCAGATTTTTTCAAATAAATAAAAACCTATCACAATATATTATTATCGAAACTTTATATTAAAGAATATAAATTACAGTGTTTTGTTAATATTATATTAATATTTGATTAAACAAGCTTAATCTACAGAATTTTACTTAATTAAATTTTCTATATTGAAGTTATTTAATCTCGCAAACGTTTAATCTGTGTTAAATTTGGCTCATTTTATATGAAAAGAACCTTTTTTAAGCTGAGCGCACATTCAACCTTTCTTTAAACATTTTACACAGCCAACAAATAACCTTAGCGCTGGTAAATAGCACCGCGTATCTCGTTACATTAAATTAAAAAACAAAAATAGATTCGATAAAAGAACTCCAGAGGAAAAAAGGCTAATCTCTGAACTCTCGCGCGCTTCCAAAAGGAATTCTAATTTTAAATTCATCTCCTGCCAGTAAGCGGCAAAAGCGAGAGAAGGCGAAACATGTTCAATTGAAATTCTGTACAGGGCGTGCAAAACGGCGAGCGTGTGTACGAATTCCGATGTTATGGCTTATAGGGGTGTACTCGTAACTATTTGCAAACAAATGCTGGAATGGGTTTGGCCAACAGCCGGTTTGCGTGTCCAAAAACGATAATGACAAGAATGTTTGGTTTGTTCGTAATAAATGCACGCTTGTGATGCTGTGCGCTATTTGATGCTGTGCGAACAAAATATGTTTGCTATAAGTAATAATACCGCTTATGAGCTGCATTAGTGGCACAATTAAAAAAGACACATGGTTCAGACTCTATTGTATTAATATAGACTCTTCCTGCCCTTATCCCACTCTAAGTGGGGCACATGTTATAAACATATTGTCACATCATTTGGCTAGGTAATTTACCACCGGCCGCCTGCCTGAGATCAACTTACCTTAGATCAACTTACCTTAGTCGTATTTAACGGCACATTGGCAAATAAGAGGGTGGTCTATTCTTAACCGGATACCACATGGTGGGTCAACTTACCTTAGTAGCCTTTTACGACACATCGGCCAGAAATGAGGGTGGTCTATTCTACTCAGCCGGATACCACACGGCGGTTTGAAACAAATTTCTCTCTCTCATCAACCAATAGCCGTCCACTGTTGGACATAGGTCTCTTCCATGGACTTCCACGCCATACGATCTTCTGCCGAAAACAAATTTACATCTGTTAATATATGTATATACCGCTCATTGGCTGCAATAGTGGCACAACTCAAAAATATCTGTTTTAGACTAGGAATAGCTGTGAATGTTAAAATACACATTCTATTCAGCAGCAATACCGATTTAACTCATATAGGTCGATTGAAAAAACTAAAGCATCATTTTGCATTTTTATTAGTAATTACAAATTTATACTACAACTTTAAACTTTTAACTACTCATTTATCTCTAAATAAATAATAATTATATCTAAATATGGATGTAGTGTCTGAAATCAATAAATTATTATTATTTTCACAAACTCACTCTCAATTATTATTATTATTATTAAATAAATAAATAAAAATCACAAAACATGATTTTTTGAGTTGTGCCACTATTGCAGCCCATTAGCGATACGATTATATATTCTACCAATTACCACGTTTTTCGTGTACCTTTGACCCGAGAAAAATAACAATAATTTAATACTCCCGATTATTTTTATTGAAACCTTTAAAAATAACTGTTGTGAACGCAGCCACAACAAAACTTTTATATCTGTCCATCAATCATAAATTCAAATTTGACAACTACTTTTGTAACGGACTGACTTACTGCCTAACTACTACACGGACTTGCTACCTTTACCAAAACTGACGAATAAAACTGAGAAAAGAAGACTTCATTGTATTATTACCAGCGCCTAAATATCTTCATAGCATCTAAGAAGAAACAATAACCAATGCTATTGCATTTTAAAACCATAAAATTTTAATTAATAAAAAAAAGATTATTAATTAATATACTAATATTAATTAATAAAAAAGAAGAAAAAAAAAGAAAATAAAAAAAAGATGTTAATTTTATAACATCTTGACATGATAATTTATAGAATTAGGCGTTACTTTGCGGTGATCCATAATACAAAAGTAATAATAAAAATTATTTTGCTATAATCCGCGATGAAGTAAAATATAAAATATATATAATGCTAAATGTAGAGTGGATAATCGGTTATCATACCTAATACATGCAGGATTCGTAAAAAACACATGCACAAACCTCCACCACCGCCACCACAATACACAAGCACTATATACATTCACTATCACAAACTCAACAATCGTTTCGCCCCGCAACCGAAGCATCATCAGGAGATAGACTCCACGACCAAAATCGCAAAGCCTTCTTCTTGAAATGACATAGTTTGCGTAATGTTCAGTACTAATAAAAAAAAGTAAGCTAGCGTATCCACTAACCATTAACATAATTCACATCCCACGATTTCACAGGTGCGAATACTGTCATAAATTCATTTAACCTTACAGAGGGTTAAGGTATTAGGTGTTAGGGAAAAGACATTTATCTTTTGTCCACAGTCCACGGGATTTGCTAACAAAGCCGATAGGTAACAGATGTTAAAAAATATAATCCTCCTTATGACGCTTCCTATAGAGTAAAAATTTCATGTAAGTTGAAAATTTATTATATCCTTCGTACATAATTATTGATTAATACGTTTTGTAGGAATAATTTATAGAATAAGTGGTTTTTTTGTATTTAAAACCCACCCGTAACCCTCCTGGGTTATGGATTCAAATTTCGGGTAAAAGTAACAAAAGTAACGGCCTGTTACTATCCCACTGCTGGGTAGAGGCTACCGTTTTTGAAGAGAAGGATTAGAGCTAAGACCTACCGCGCTGCTCCAATGTGGATTGCTGGGTTATATATATCATTGGCAGGTTATATACACATATCCCCAGAATTCTCCAGGCATACGGCTTTTAAATTGACCCGTCGTGTGATATCAGGCTGAGTAGAAAAAACCACCCTCATTTCTCACCGAAGTGTCGTAAAAGGTGACTAAGGTAAGTTGACGCGCCGTGTGGTATCCGGCTGAGCAGAATAGACTACCCTCTTTCTTACCGAGGTGTCGTAAAAGGTGACTAAGGTAAGTTGACCCTTCCTGTGGTATCCGGCTGAGCAGAATAGACTACCCTCTTTCTTACCGAGGTGTCGTAAAAGGTGGCTAAGGTAGTTGTCGCGCCGTGTGGTATCCGGCTGAGCAGAATAGACTACCCTCTTTCTTACCGAGGTGTCGTAAAAGGTGACTAAGGTAAGTTGACTTGCCGTGTGGTATCTGGCTGAGCAGAATAGACTACCTCTTTCTTACCGAGGTGTCGTAAAAGGTGGCTAAGGTAGTTGTCGCGCCGTGTGGTATCCGGCTGAGCAGAATAGATCACACATTTCTTACAGAGGTGTCGTAAAAGGCGACTAAAGTAAGTTGACTCGCCGTATGGTATCCGGTTGAGTAGAATAGACCTCAGGCGGCCGGTCGTAAATTACTCCCACGGTCCCACTTAGAGTGGGATAGGGAAGACCGATAAATGATGATAAGAAATATTTTAGTCACAAAATGTTGGATATAAAATCAGAGGTGTTACATTGTATGTTACAAAAGATTAGCTGCAAATATACTATACTACTGGCATCGCCTTTCAACACCCAAGGGAAATAACTGAATAGTTTGTATTTAATTTACTACAGTGGGGACCTTACGGTAGACTGACTTTCGGAAATTATTTGCTTAAAGATAAGGAAAGTTCGGGGAACTGTGAACTGGCTAGCCTGTAATGTTTCTGTTATCAATGATGAATAAATGGTAATATCTGGGTGGCAATTTTTTACAAAAAAAAACTTAAAAAAAAGAAATAACAAATTATTTAGTTGGGGATCGATCCTTGGCATTCACATTTCTCGAGGCTGCGCGTTATCCGAATAAGCTACGTCAACTTGACAGCTAATGGCGAAAATTCAATTCAATATAAATGTTAGTATTTTTTAATGCCTAAAAACAGGGATAAAACAATATTTTTTTTAAATAAAACCTAGCTAGATCAATTTTCTCCCCCAAAACCTCCTACATGCTGAATTTCGGGAAAATCGTTGGAGCCGTTTCCGAGATTCAGAAAATATATATATATACAAGATTAACTCATTTAAATATAAAAATTGAAGTTCGATGGAAGTTATTTATTTATTTTTATACATATAGTTAGAAAAGAGAAAGAAAGAGTAAAAAATAGCACAATAAATGCGGACTTATCCCTAAAAGGGATCTCTTTCAGTCAACCTTTAAGTTACAGAAGGAAAAGTACAAGAATTGAAGAAGAAAGAGAATACGGGTGATAGAGGAAAATAAAAACTTTATTTAACTATTTAATCTTTTAATTAATTTTGGTAAAATAAATAGATGAAAAGACGCCAGTAGTATATAATTAATTATTATATTAGTTAGAACTCTATAACCCGTGTTCCAATTTTTTGTACTAATATAAAAAATAAAGATGGCGCACAGTGTAAGAAGTGACACTGACAAAGGTTGATTTTGATTGACAATATCAGTCAAATTATCAGTAAATAGCTGTGTCAGCAGCTTTGCCCGCATGGAAAACTATATAAAATGGAATGGAATGGAATAAATTTTGCCGTTTTTTCCGTAAATTTTTTCCCGATTTGAAATTTTGAACATAAAAACAGTTAGCTATCTATCGCGAGTGAATTATAAGAGATTTTTTAATAACATTCACCGTTTACTCAGCGCACGCAAGGAAAGTTTTAAAATGTTACCGTGTCCGAAATACTTTTTCATTGCTGCTCCTCTCCTATTCATCTTAGCGTTATTTTATATATAGTCTATATAGGCTATAATGGACTATCTTACAAACAATTTTTATAATTAGGTGTTACATTGCGGATATCCATAATACAAAAGTAATAATTTTTTTTTGCTATAATCCACGTTGAATTGAATTCATGATGAATTGAATTGATTGATGAATGATTTCATCGCAGATTATAGCAAAATAATTTTATTATAACTTTTGACTATCTTACACTCAAATTATTTTTCAAATCGGTTCAGTAGTACCTGAGATTAGCGCGTTTAAACAATAAAACTAACTAATTCTTCAGCTTTATATATTAGTATAGATAGTTAACTAATAAAAAAACTAATTAATAGTTTTTTTATTAGTTAACTATCTATACTTCCCCTTTTTCATCTTTTTACATCTTGGATCCAAAAATGTATGAAATGTGTTTCCTTTACCGTCGTAAAGGAAACACATTTCATAGAATCAATCAAATCAAATGTTTTTAATGTCTATGGACGCATAAACATTAAAAACAAAAATTGTTCAACTTATATATTACATTAGGAACGAAAACAATTTCAAATGGCATTTATTTGAATTTTTTTGTTTAATTTACTCAGTAGGGTCGTCATGGTTGAGAGAATTTCGGAAATTAGTCACTTAAAGATAAGAGAAGTGCAACGGACCGTAAACTGACAAGATTGTAACGGTTTCGGTATTTCTTTGGTATTTAAGATTCTTTTTTCAGAAGCGGAAAAAGATTTAAAGGGACAGAGGCCTTATTTATGATTTTATTTAAAAAAAATTCTTATTCAGCGTTGTTATTTATTATTTGACTGGACCGTTGGTGCAGTGGGTAGTGATCCTGTCTTCAGCTCCGCGGGTCGCGGGTTCGATTCCCGCCGAGGGTCAACATTTTCTATAAATGAATTTGTTGGTCTTTGGGCCTGGGTGTATATTTGTATTCAAGTATGCAATTAAAAATATATATGTATATATTCACCAGTTTTCTGTCTACCATAACACAAGTATTAACTTACTTTGGGGACGGACGACCGTGTGCGTAAGTGTCCTATATATTTATTTTATTATTGAATTTACTAGCTTTTACCCGCGACTTCGTTCGCGTGGACTGTTGTCGTGTGATAATTTTATAATAGATGGTGATTTTCAATGTCATCCTATTCCTGTAGAAATAACAGGATTTCTATAGCCTATATGTTATCCCGGTGTATAAGGAACAATTGTGCCAAATTTCATCGATATTGGTTCAGCGGATTCGCCGTGAAAGAGTAACAAACATACATCTATACTCACAAACTTTCGCATTTATAATATTAGTAGAAGTAGGTTATTATAGTAGGATAGGAAGGCATATTTTAGGCTGAATTTCTACTCTAGTACAATAACAGTAGCAGTATTACGTCATACAATGGATGCGTACATTTCAGTATTTTATATTTTATCAAAATTTTCGATTTAAATAAAGTGTTAAAGTAAATACATATTTTGTTGTTTTAAAACGCGTTTGAAGTTTCAACAGTTTTCACGTTCCATTACAGGCTTTTATTTGTAAGTCCAACAGTTTTAAATTGAAATTTCTTGCTCCATTGTAAAGAGCTCGCAACGACAGAGATGGATATGCCGGACAGATGCACTATTTTAAACGATACAAGTTCCTAAGGCAGGATTTAAATTGGCTATTTGGATTATTTATTGCTCGGAACCCTGTTTTATGTTTAGAAATGTGAAATTTTAACTGGACTAATGTAGAGTTATTTTGAAAATTACGCGACTATATTTTATACTAGCTACGCCCCTGCTATACTACCTGTGGCGAATGGTTAATAGGCTTAAAAAGTAAGACATGTACGGAAAAATATCCATATGTTTAAGACGAAATTTAACATACGAGAGGTCACAAAAAGCTTGTGATACCTGTGTGATACCTCCTCGAAAGAGTCGCACGGTGTTACCGCTGGGCTACCACAGCTTTTTTTAATATTAATGAATAAATAAATAAAAATAAATAAACATTGCCTGAGGGACTCCTAAATAAGAAATTCTTCTCATTCACAATAATAGTTTAAAAGCCCTAACAACACAGACTAACAGGCTTTTTGTCGATGAAGCTGTAATAAGATTTGTAATAACAACAATGGACGCTCGTTACAAAGGGTCTCGCTTCACGCAATTATCCCATTAGTTACCCGTGTTATGTTAAAAGGCTAGTCGTGTCATATTCTTACTTTGAGAAATAAAGGTTTTCTTGATACCCAACCGTAAACAAAAGTTTTGCAGCAAATGAAATAATTTTGGTCAAATTTACACATTATTGTGCAATATTTATTATATGGTAACAAAGTATCAATGAGACGAATAATTTAAACAAACAAATAAATGCGATGATTTATTTAAATTCCAAAAATATAGAATTTTAAAGCTACAAAGGTCATTTATTATGTAGAGGTTTGATTGATATCTACCATACTAACAAATTCATGCAGTAAATTAAATAGTTTTGGTCCCATTGTTTGTTACTTTACACAATATTGTGCAACTGAAATTGTGTAATTTTGACTCCCATATCTCACTCTATAAGTGATGAACAACTCATTAACAGCACACTCTGTAAATATGTTTAAACACATTATTGTGCAATATTTATTATATGGTAACAAAGTCATACTACAAAATATCAATAAGACCTATAATTTATACAAACAAATAAATGCGCTGATTTATTTAGATTTCAAAAATATAGAATTCTAAAGCTACAAAGGTCATTTATTATGTAAAGGTTTTATTGATATCTACCATACTGATAAATTCATGCAGCAAATTAGATAGTTTTGGACCAATAGTTACTTTACACAATATTGTGCAAACAGGAGTTTAATGCAAGACATATATTACGCGGTAATAAAGTGATACGACAAAATATCAATAAAGCAAATTCTTGCTAAGATTTTGAAATAATCATAAAGCTACAAAGCTTATACCAAACAGTTACTTATACTGCAAATTAAATATTATAAGTCTCATTGGTACTGTACACAATATTGTGCAAAATGAATAAAAAAAATCACAACACAACACTGACACTGTAAAATATCCATAGATAATAACTTAATTAATGTTAGGATTGAAAAGTCATATTGTCTATGCTTCAAAGGTTGTTAAGTTTAATTGAACCACCTGAGTCGCCTTTTACAACACCTCGATAACAAATGAGGGTGATCTGTTCTACTCAGCCGGATACTACACGGTATGACTCTCATATGTTGTCGTCAATAACTTCCGCTTTGTATTTTATAGCAACACAGTCATGAAACAAGAGTATCGCGCCCTTTTTTATTGAAATATTGGCAACACTGTCCCGTTGTTGTTTCCGGTAGTCTTCCTATTGATAAAACGTTTCAGTGACAGTCAGTCTTTGTTCGTCATTCAAGAGAAGCGCATCTCGAAACGGGAATTGTGGTATTCCTATTATATCGTTTTATTGTATATATTATAGTTTGCGCTAACATATATCTCTATAAGTACTTAGCAACTCATTAAAAGCACACTCTATAAAGATGTTTATTAATGTGATTTTTTATATTCGCAACAGCAGTCTGTTCTCTATTACAAATTTTAAATTACATTCTGAGGTACAAACGTTTAAACTATTGCTACAAAACGATATAAAACCGCTATACAAATTGAAACCAAACTGTTTTGTACCGTTCCAACCAACAACGAGCAACTTTAATTAAAATACCGACACGCGTTGACATTGTACAACCAAAGTAATTATAGTTTATCTCATTAGCTAGTCGCTTTATGAAAAGTCATTAAACACTTGTTTGGACGTGATTTAAACATGTTTGATTATGGTCTCTCTAGTCATTGCGAAAATGTTAAAACCGCTGTCAATGGAAACTGAACAATTCAAGATTAATTGAAGCTTATAAAAACTAATAATAATAATTTGTAAGCCGTGTGGTATCCGGTAGAATAGAATAAACCACCCTCATTTCTTACTGATGTGTCGTAAAAGGCGACTTAAGTAAGTTTACGTAAGGCGCGTAGCCGTCGTAACATAACTAACCAAAATATGTAACCACATGTTTAAAAAATGTTGTGCCGTTCTTGAAGAAGAATGATGAATAATATTACAATATCTTTTGTCTGCAATATTTTCTTACGAAGCTATTATTCTTTGTTAGTCAATATTTTTTATTTGGTAATCTAAAATTAATATTTTATATTATCTATAAATATCAATACTTAATCACAAATAACAAGACTGTTTAAGATAAAAAAAAACAACTATCATTCAGTCATATAATTTTGTTTGGTTGGTATATAAGTCAGTATAACAAAATCAAAGATAAGGTATGTATAACGGAAAAAATATAAACGTTAACTGTCCCCAAAGCACAGTAAAAATTCCGTCAACACTCTCATAATTTCGAAAACCGTCCAAAGAATTACCCAATTACAAAACCGAACCACAATATAAGGTCCTTCGAAAATAATTTCCCTAAAACCTTTTTCGTTTAAACAAGATTATTTAAGGGTTAATTTAGAATTCATTGTATTTAGGCTCGGGGCTAAAATGCTGCTAGCGTAAATATAACCGTATTAGTTATTTATGTACTTGTATACGCAATGGAGCAAGCTGGTGTTATTTAAGTTAATATTAAGCGAAAATTTACAGTTTGGTAAGCTATACCTAGTAACCCACTTTCGCGTCATTGTACTCTATGATTCTGTGTAAGAACCTCGGCGAGTTTAATTTTCACATTTTTAATTACGTTGAGAAGAAAATAACTACTGCTTACCAGACTTTTGTGTAAGCCGGTTTTACTTCGCTTCATTTTAAACTTTAGTATTTTTCGAGTTATAAATTCGCTTTTCTATATCCATGCTAATTTTATGAATGCGCAAGTCTGTCTGTCCGTCACTTTCACAGCTAATCCACTGTATCAATATTGAAGAATTTGGCACAATTAAAGCTTATATACATATATAAGCATAATAACAATACATATATATGGCATTATATAGGTAACATACAGGATAAGCACATCCCGTTTTTATTTCGGGAAAGAAAAAAAAAACACGTATTGCATTACTGAGGGTACTAAAGCTAAAACGGTTGAGTTGTTTCGAAAAAAGTCACAGGTATAATTAGTAGATTATAAATATATATCATTTATACTGGTATTTCAAGTTGATTGTTAATAAGAACCGGAAAGACATGATGAAAGAAAGAAAAATGATGAATGCTCTACGTGCTTGATGTGATTGGAACTACGCAAACACCTCGAAGAGTTAGTGAACGTTGGATTTCTAAGGTTGTACTCATAAATTAGCGTCTTAGTGTGCTATTAAACCGATTACATGGACATATGTTTCAAAGATCAAAGAGGGTCACTCGTTATGAACGGTACAAGATGCAAAGCAGCTGATGCGTCAGAAGTTGTGACAGTAACCCTAGTTGCTAGATGAAATCCAATTTTTTTTCTGTCTTAAAACACGCTCATGTGTAATATATATTTAATACTACTTTGATACTATAATACAAATATTATAAAACTGAAACCAAAATTCTCATGACAAACATTATGTACAGTCCAAAAATAAAAAATAAAAAGTTTTATTCCGATACAGGTCTGGTATGAGCACCTGTATCATAATTTAACTTTTTAATCATAACGATACACCTATACAACCTCCAGCTGGACCAAGGAGGTTGAACCTCTACCGTAAAAAAAAAGGTTTCAATGAACGAATCCGCGGCGATGCAACAAGCATGCGGAATCGATGTTTGCGCTTGCTTGGCGCTAACATTTGACATTTAAAAAATCTTTTCAATATTTAAACAAAGTTTGGTTTTAATTAATATTGTTTTACGTATTATAGTATGAGAGTAGATAAAGTAGTGTATGACACTGTACATAACTTGGTCTTATAACACTCGTATGATACTATAAACTCACCTGCGGCTGGTTTTTTTTAAACACACTCGTGTTATAAGAACCCTTATTATGCAACAGTATCATAATCTACTATAAATTGCATTTAAATTTAAAAATTAGTTTACTTTAAAGAGACAGTTTAACTTGTGTTAAGGCGAGCCCAAAATTAATAAAGCTTGGAAAGCGAGGACAAAGGCTGCTGTTCAAACGTCGGATAATTGCCTTATTATTCTACCAGCATTGGATTAGTTTTAAAAATTACTGTGAGCACAACTTAATTGACTTGACTATTGTTTTCTATTCGCTTAAGCTATTGTTATAAATAATTAAATCCAATGTAAGAGAGTAAAAGTTGATGATATTTAGAAATAATCAATGACGGAAGCATTTTAAAATTTTCTAGATTACTTAGAGCACATACTTAAATTTTACTAAATACTTTTAATAAACTTAAATTTTAGTGATAAATAATTTCATTTTATTATAAATTAAATTTTACCTTCTTTATATTTTTAACTTCTTTATATCCATAAAGTTGTCGACTTGTCAGTATAATTTAACTAACTACAAAATATAATGCTATTATTAGTTAAACATATTTTGGTTTTATTTGTTTTCTGTCAAAGAAAAATAAATGAACGTAAAATCTATTGTAGAATACTTTTATTAAAATCGAGCCTGAAAGTTGCTTAAAAATAAAGTTAAAAAGATTGTTCGATAGGGCCAAAAATTTATTATTTTTGTTTGGCAAGCCAGGCAATAATAATTGAGGTTAAATTCTAGCAGTGAATTTACGGCTTATAGACCAAGTCAGCATGACTGCATGTTATGCGCAATCTAAATACCTATATTGTTTCTCGCCATTTACGAAACAACTTATTTCTTATAATACTATAAGAGACTATTTTAAGAAATCAAAAACTTTCAAAAGTTAATTTTTTTCCTTTTTAAATTATTTTCCGACATAGAATATCGGTATATAATTAGCATCTGTTCATTTTAAATCTATTAATGTAATAACATGTACGCAACAAGTTTTTTGAGATTCGGGGGAGAAAATGGATCTGACTAGGTTTTATTTAAAAAAAAATCGTTTAATCCGTGTTTTTAGACATAAAAAACAAAAGGTTACTTTTAATTTATTGAATATATACAACACAATTTTCGCCGTGAAATGTCAAGACAGCGAAGCTTATTTGGAAACAAGTGGTCTGCAGGAATGAAAATACCTAGGATCGAGTCCCACCTACCCTATTGTTATTTTTTTTTTTAACTTTCTTTTTTTTCGTAAAAAATTACCGAGCAAGGCTCGGTCAACCAGGTATTACTAACTCTTATATCTTATTAAATAGTAAAAACTAGAGAAACCTCGTCAACAACAGGGAAAAACTTTAAATCGGCTAGTCATTGATGCATACAAAAATTTCCATTACCTTTAGTTTTTGCCCGGGGTAAAAATAATAGAACGTGAAAATTCGAGCGGCATTTTACCACACAATTCCGTACGCCTGTTGACTGCGAGTTATTGACCACGTCAGCGTGGCTACCTGCTGTGCGAATATGAATAACATTTTTTACCTTCAAAACTTGGGCAGCCATTTTTACCTACATGATTTAGAGACTGTGTTTTTGTATATAAATTGGATAGGCTATTTTTAAAACGCACTCCAAATTCACACTGCTCCGGTAAGCTTTTACGAAACTTTGTAATCCGCTCCATTCTGTTTATAAACATTGAGTAAGTAAAACGAACGACAGTTCTACGATTGCTTTTTTCTTATAAGTACATTTTTACATAGGATTGACTTGAGAATAATTATAATTTATACTAATGGCCATTAGTAATAATTGATATTATCATTTATTATTGAGTATCCGGCTAAGTAGAATAGACCATCCTGATTTCCTACCTAGTAGCGGTCTGTTACCACTGCTGAGAATAGGCCTCGTCTCTCCATTTTTGGAGAGAAGGTTTGGAGCTAAGACCTACCACACTGTTCCAGTGCAGATTGGTAGGTTACACATATCTCCAGAATTCTCTAGAGATATGAGGTTTCCTCACGATGGTTTCCTTCACCGAAAAGCATGTGACGTCATGCACGCGACCGGTTTTAAAAACGCCAAACCCTGTGACTACATGTTTGTACGTTGTCCCGACACGTAGAGTGGGATAAGGGCAAAAAGAAATAAGTAAACGTAGGAAATTCGAGTGATGGGATATAATGAACAAATAAGTACATAATTGATGATAGCAACTCAATTATTATCGAGGAGTTGATTATAATTGAATATTATCGGCAAACAGGTACAAAATTGAACAATACAATCGGGTTGTATCATTATTCAATTATAATTAAGGGCCCAGAGAAACGGCCCGGACCTATTCCGCGCACGAATCATTTGGTTTCCAAATATTAACATTATCAAAACCAATCCCTCTTGTATATTTAGGCCAAGGCACTAGAATAATAAATCAAATCTGTTCACATAACGTTCGTAATTACATTGTTTATAATGATTGCTATTACGAAATGTTTAATGCAAAATAGCCTTTATGTTGTTTGTAATTAGATCCAAATGACACTTTGCAGCGAACACGTCAATAACCAATCAGAGGCGTAGTTCATTATGAGATTCGATTCGTCACATTAAATATGAAATTGATATAAGGATAATTGATTGGATTGTACAAAATGTGGATATACCTGTATGAAATCATTTATTATTACTAACACTGAAATTTACAATAACGTCTTTACTCTTTTAGTTTCAGATCATTTTATCTATAAAACCATGAGTAGTTAGTGCGGTTAACTTTGTGTGGTATCCGGATGAGTAGAATAGACCACCCTCATTTCTATCAAGTGTAAGTCGACTAGCCGAATGGTATCCGGTTGAGTAGAATAGACCACCCTTATTTCTTATCGAGGTGTCGTAAAAGGTGACTAAGGTAAGTTTGACCCACTGTGTGGTATCCGATTAATTAGAATGACCACCCTCTATCGTACCGAGGTGTCGTATAATACGACTAAGGTAAGTAGACGTCAGGCAAGCGGCCGATCATGAAATACGTAGCCTAATCATGTGACAACATGTTGTGTCGACCCCACTTCGAATGAAATAAAGGGCAGGGCCATGATGATGATATTTTTGTTATTATTTAGTTACCTACGTTTTATTTTTTAAAGTTTTTATTCAATTTTTATTTATTTTAGGTTTATAGTACTTTAGTAGTAGCTGTGCAAGCAGCTCCGACCACATAGAAATCAGTGTGTCACAATTTTTTTCCGTAAATTAAATTTTGAACATAAAAGTAGTTATCGTGTGTGAGAGATCTTTGAATAACTATCACCGTTTACTTAGCGCACGCAAGGAAAGCTTTTAGTTTTCTATTGCTGCTCCTTTCCTATTCATCTTAGCTTATGTTATATAGTCTATAGATTTTCTCGATAAATGGACTATTTTACACTAAAATTTTTCTAATCGGTCCAGTAGTTCCTAAGATTAGCGCGTTCAAACAATCAAGTAAACAAACTCTTCAGTTTTGTATTAATATATATATAACAAATCCATATAATAATATTTAAACAAAATTTTAAATTTCCAGGAACTATTATACATCGTTGTTTTAAACATGTATTATGTTAGATTTTCTAATCCATCTGTTTGCCCATAACACACCGAAGTCTGAATAATTCATGCTAAATGCCGTCTAATTGCTGAATCGCGCTAAATTGTTGGCTGATTGCTCTCGAGGCACTTCGAAGCCTTTGTAGTAAGGGAGAGTTTTGCTCGGGTCACTGACCCCTAAG
This sequence comes from Morpho helenor, assembly GCA_029227775.1. NCBI lineage: Eukaryota > Metazoa > Arthropoda > Insecta > Lepidoptera > Nymphalidae > Morpho > Morpho helenor. The sequence continues at coordinate 12,838,118 of JARGCU010000006.1, forward strand.
GGCGAATGCACTAGATGCAGCAGACAAGCTTTTAGTGCTAAATAAAGTGGACGAGAATTTATGGTTACCAACAATTTTAAACGATATTAAATAATTTAGAATGTTTTTAAAACTTCAAATGTCTATGTTACAAACTTTAACCAGCGTTTATTTTTAATATTTAGTAGCAAAAATATGTTATATAAACGAAAACGATTCAACGAAAATTAAACATACTCGTAAAATTAGTCATGCAAAAACAAGTAACAGAGTTTTAATAAATCAAGCATAATATATAATTTATTATGTCTGAATGTATATCTTTAATATTTGAATGAGTTAATCTTGTATAGATACATATATATTTTTATTTTTCTTTCGGAATCTCGGAAACGGCTCCAACGATTTACCTGAAATTCAGTATGTAAGTGGGTTTTGGGGAGAAAAATCGATCGAGATAAATTTTATTTTAAAAAAAGTCGATTTATCCATGTTTTCGGGCTCTATAATTTTTTTGAAATTTACGTTGAAAACAATTAAATTTTTTCCGCTGTCAAACGTAAAGTCATGGTAGTTCAATTGGGGAACGGGCGGTCTTAGTACCTAGGATCGAGCCCCACCTGCCTTATAAATTTTTCTTTTCAATTTTTTTTTAATTTTTTTTTACGTCAATTTATTAATTACTAAAATCAGGTACTATAAAAAATGCGTTATTAAAACATAGGGAAAAAGTATTGAGCGATAAAGAAAAAGACCATCAGTGATCAGTTAAAAGTTCGCAACCGAATTTACAGAACAATAAAGATATTTTAATTTAAAATCACGAAATTATGTCAGCATTTCCAAACGGAATTCAATATCCGCGCTTATTACGCGCGTATCTCCGTCGTATGAAATAAATTCGTCGCATGAATAGCATGTCAATCCAATTACCCGGTTTTCGAATGCGCGGATATTTACAAATAAACGGGTGCCTAGAGGAGAGTCGGATAAATATTGCAATTTATAAACTAAATGTTCACTTTTAGCTCAAAAGAAATAATAATATTACTTGATATAATCCACGATAAAGCAAATCGTTAATATTATTATTAGTTTTAAAGTGACCGAATTAAAAAACGTTGTTTTTTAGCAATAAAGCGTAGCGCCAATAAAAATCGTAAGCTATAAATACGCTACAAACTATTAAAAAAATCATCATTATCCTGCCCTTATCCCACTCTAAGTGGGGTAAGCACAACACGTTCTAAACATGTTGTCACATGATTTGGCTGCGTTTTTACAACCGGCCGCCTGCCTGACGTCAACTTTCCGCTGTCGTATTTTACTACACCTCGGTAAGAAAGAGGGTGGTCTATTCTACTAAACCGGATACCATACGGTGGGTCAACTTATCTTAGTCGCATTTTACGACAGCTCGGTAAGAAATGAGGATGATACTATTCTATTCAGCCGGGTACCGCACGGCGTAATTACTTAAGATAAATATTTTCTAGTCTGTAACTTAAATAACGTTAACGTTCATTTAGTACAGAGAGGATCTGTCTTATACAAAAATACTTTCCTTATATTAAACACACAATTAGAGAGCAGAGGCCCCCAAAAGTGCTCGTGAATTATTCGCAAAGTAATTATACATACTTTGCAATTTCATTTATATTTCGTACACATAAAATATTCAAGGGACATCAAAATTTCTGATTACCCGAGTTATATCGTATTAAAAATTCCAACAATACTCACAAACGAGGGCACATTAAATTCAAAGTTGGAATGAAAATAAAAACGTGGTACTTTCAAGAATTTATTTCGCTGCCTGGCACGATTGGGACATACTTAATTGAAAAAGTTTCTTGTCCAAAAATGAGACGAGTTCCGCGTAATCCAAGAATTGTTTTCCTTTCCGTTGATTCACGCATGTTTGATTCTGGGAAATGTGGCATCGTTAAAACGATTTTTGCCTACAGACTCTACTTCTAGTTCTTTTTTATTATTATTAAAAGAAGGACTTTCATTTACACTCTTCTTCTTAATTAATATATAAACAAACGGGTCACATTGCGATAACCTCGAGTTACCTTTGTATATGGTTTGACGTTTCGGTAGAGTTGCATCCACAGTGGTCACAAAATGACCAAGGTGGATGCAACTAACTCGAGGTTATCGCGATGTGACCCGTTTGTTTATATACTAATTAGTATGAATCGCGAAAGTTTAACATCTACCACTCTTCTTCTTTTCAACTTATTTATGAATGCATTTAGATTTTCAATCGATTATCAGCTAAACTAATATAAAAAGCTGAAGATTTCGATTGTGTGAACGGTCTAATCTCAGGAACTACTAGACCAATTTGAAAAATTCTTTGAGCGTAAGAAAATCCATTTATCCAGGTCTTTATTATTATTATTATTATTAAAAAAAAGGACTGTAATTTACACTCTCCTTCTTTTCAACTAATTTATAAATGTATTTAGATTATTATCTATACTAATATATAAAGCTGAAGAGATTGTTTGTTTCATTGTTTGAACGCTCTAATCTCAGGAACTACTAGACCGATTTGAAAATTTTTTTGAGCGTAAGACAGTCCATTTATCGAGAAAGGCTATAGGCTATATAACATTACGCTAAGATAAATAGAGAGGAGTAGCAAGAAAAATATTGCAAAAGCGGCAAAATTAAAAGGTTTTTTTGTTGTGTGCGCTAAGTACTACTTTTCTGTTACTACTACTACTACTTTTACTTTAATTTTTTATATATATTTTTTTATAATACTATAAATTTTAACTTTTTAGATAAAACAGTAATTCCTTTGTTTTTTCTTTTCTTTTCTTAATGTTAAGTTTTGTTTTTATTGTAATTAATAGTAGACAGTGAACCGTCCAGACAATGCTGTGTACATCTATAATTGGTGCATGTATCAGATGTTTTTTTATTTTTGTATTTAGCCTAATCAATGTTTAATATGTGTGCTGTTGATGTTCCTTAATAAATAAATAAATAAGTAAACGGTGAAAGCTATTAAAAATTATGTACTACAAAATTGTTTCCCTCTAAAAGTTCTAATTAAAAGTCCACGACAGCATATGTCTAGCTTTGAATGGTCAAAGTGGGTTAACCCCACTTTAACCATCTTTATGGTTATCAAAATATTATATTACGGTGTTAATCTTTCCTCACTGCTAGTTATTAATTCATGGAAGAGAAAAATACGGGATTTTAACAGTATTGTTTGTTAATATGTGCGTTTTTGCGTACTAATTTTATAAACAGCTGATCCGATTTATACAAGTTGTTTAACTAATAGGAAGTTTCGGTTAACATCCAGGATATTTTTCAATTCCAATATGTTAGAATTGGATGAACCACCACGCTACTCCAATACGGATTAGCAATAAGCAACGAAATACGAAATATAACAGAAATTCTTGAGGCAAAAATATTTTTTAAAACCAATATAATTCCACAATAGCTGTTGCGTTTTAATAAAGCTGGGCTTTCCAGTGGCTTTTGGTATCCAGTAATACAAAGGAAATCTATAAGTTTATTGGAATTTTATACACTGGGATTGCTTTTGTCGTATATCTCAGATATAAAATCTGACGGCACACTTGAATTTGACGCGATATTGGATTGTTTTATTGCTTTTTAAAATATTTGATTTTTCAAGATTGTATTTCTAATTTTTTGGCTGGCCAGTTGGCGGTAGTGATCCCGCCTTCAGCTCCACGGGTCGCGGGTTCGATTCCTGCCGAGGAGTAACATTTTCTATAAAAGAATTTGTTGGTTCTTCGAGCCTGGGTATATATTTGTATTTAAGTATGTATTTAAAAATTATGTAAGTATTCACAAGTTCTCTCACCCATAACACAAGTATTAAATTACTTACTTTGGGGACGGACGACCGTGTGTGTAAGTGTCCCATATATATTTATTATTTATTAATTTTAAAAGTGAATGAACTTAGACATAAAGTATATTTAGTACTAGCTGTATATTAAACGGCCATGCGTTGCTGTGGCAACTTATTTGTTCTGGTTTCGAATTCAACTCGAAGCAGAACTCAACAGTTGAAAAATGCTCCGATCGCCACCAAGCTTTATAAGATCCTCCGCTGGATCAATCTAAATAATGTCTGAAAAATAAAATATGTTGCCTGACGTCAACTTACCTTAGTCACTTTTTACGACACCTCGGTACGGAATGAGGATAGTCTACTCAGCCGGATACCACTCAGCGGGTCGTCTTTTTTTATTATCAGGAAAACCCATTATAGGTAGTCACCGCCCGACAGGGTCGCCTTTTATTACACCTTGGTAAGAAAAGAGAGTGGTCTATTCTATTGAGCCGGCTACCATACGGCGTAAAAAGATTATCTTATAACATGAATTTTATATATTTAAATCTGCCACGCTTGTGTAGTGTTGTTTGTTTGAGTTCATTAAAACTTGTTGAATTTTGCCACAATTTTGGCTCAATACAAGAACTCGGTACAAAGGGATTGAGTGTAATTTGATGACATTTTACAGCGCCTCGGCAATTAGAACTCGTTCGACATGAATTATTCAAACTATGCCGCGTTACAGCTTGATAATTGCTAGATTGGGTTGATAACAGCTCGCATTCGTGCGTTACAAATCTCTTTGAATTAATTTCCATATGAAGAAAGTAAAAAATAATATTCGGCGGTGGTAAAAAATTATAAAATATAATAACTCCTCTTCATTATAGGTAAAAACGATTAAGCGAGCAAGATCTTGTAGATTGCATACTCAACTGTAGTCGCCAGTTATTTTCTATTAACGCTTACGATGGCCTACAATCTAGGATTTGTCGGTTTTGGACACGCATCAAAAGAAAACTGGGTGATACGTATGTATCGGTTAATAATACGGATTATCGCGTGGTCACCTTGCACTGATTATAAATGATTACGTGATTAACGATCATCGCTGATTATGAAGAGCAAGCATGAGAAAGTCTTTAGACCGCGTTTATCACGTAGCTCTACAGACCGTAGACATTCTACGACTGCTACTCCGATACTACAAACCAATTGAAATACCAATTCTCAATTCCAAATTCCAATTGGAAAGGACGTAGCGTGGCCCGCGTCACGTAGCAACATGGATATTTATATCCAGATGGTCGAAATATATACGTTAGGCACATATATACGTAGCGTATTGATTTGTGATAAGATATAAGACAGTCTTTAGACCGCGTAGCACACGTAGCTCTACGTACCATTGCGAAATTCTACAACTGCTACGCCGATGCCACAAACCAATTGAAATACCAGTTCTCAATTCCAAATTCCGATTGGAAAGGACGTAGCGCGGCTCGCGTCACGTAGCAACACGGATATTTATACGCAGACGGTCGATACGTATACGCTAGGCATATATATACGTGTGGTATTCGAATACATGTCGGATACTCGCGTCGAACCAGAAATTCCATTAAAGCGTTATTTACACAGCTCTCTGCGCTACGTGAGCTGTCAAACGATTTTTGGATAATTCTCCCAAGGAAATAGTTTTTCAAGGTTCCATTCTGTTATTTGTTTGGAGAAAATTGATTTGCAAAAACTCTTGCTGTGAACTATAATAGCAGTCTTCATATTTATTTATAATAAAAGCATTTTTAATACATAAGTTTGTGATATAAGTTTATTCGCGCGTTTTTAGTTTTCTCCTAAAACAGTTAATTAAATAGCTTACTCATGTAATAAATGACCTGGTGCTAAGTTTAATTATACATATATTGGTATATAAAAAATATTTCCCTCATACTTGTGTAAATTACGTAAAATCATCACGTTGGCAATGACATTGATTAATATAACATCTCATTAAAGTTTCCAATCCCACAGCAAAACAAGCCAAAGTACATTCTACATCACTCAATGTCTCCGATCGAACTATTCTCAATCACAAAACTCTGAAACTCGATTAAAACTAGTGCCATTTGTAAAAGACAAGTGTAACATCGATATTTATATTATACTACCTATACAAACGGCTTCGCCCGTGTGGAAATCAGTCTCTTAATTTTTTCCGAATTGAAATATTGACGTTAAAGTAGTTATTGTGAGTTAACCATAAGAGATAGAGTCATGATGTCGCGGATTTTATCATAGTATTTTTGTAGATCTACAATTCTGCTGTATATTACTGTAGTGTATTTCTACTGGTTTACTTTACGCACGCGACTATAGCTTCCAAAAGTTTTTTTTTAATAGAAATTTTTGACCAGTAGTTATTGTAACTTAACCATAAGAGATAGAGACATGCTATTCCAAACTTTTTTGTAGCATTTTATAGACCTACAATTCTGTTATACATTACTTTAGTGTATCTGCACTAGTTTACACGACGCACCCGACAATAACTCCCAGCAGGCGAGCTTTTTTACAACTGTGCGTTCTCCTCAACAAAATTTACATATTTTACTTTTAATTGGCAGCGTAGTTATCCTTTGCTTTCTCATAAAATTAAAGCATTTTTTTAAGTGCCTAGAAACAGGACAAAACGATTTAAAAAAAAAAACCTAAGTAGATCGATATACATGCTGAATTTTATGAAAATCGTTGGATCCGTTTCCGAAAATCAGTAAATATACATATATTTATACAAAATTAACTCATTTAAATATTAAAGATTTATAGATAGATAAAACTTTATTGCACAAACACATAAAAATACACGCGAACTTAAAGTAAACTTATGTATATGTACAAAGGGCGACCTTATCACTGAGTAGTGATCTCTTCCAGTCAACCCTTCTTACAGGATTAATAAAAACGGGTGACGGGTATGCAAAAAGAAAACTCGCATATTTATAATAATACACATATACTTACATAAGACTATTATATATACATATATATTTTATATATACAATATCTAGGTGACCGAGCCTTGCTCGATAATTTTTTACAAAATAAAAAAGGAACTTAAAAAATAAGAAAAAAATAATTACTTAGTTCGATCCTAGGAATTTACATTTCTCGAGACTGCTCTTTCCCCGAATAAGCCACGCTGACTTGACGGTGAGTTTACGGCAAAAATTCAATTCATTATAAATTTTAGAATTTTTTAAGGGCCAAAAACTGGGATTAAACGAATTTTTTTTTACATAAAACCTAGCTATATCGATTTGTCTCCCCCAAAACACCCTACATACTTAATTTCAGGAAAATCGCTGGAGCCTTTTCCGAGATTCCGAAAATATATATATACATTAAAGATTAACTCATTTAAATATTAAAGACTAGGAGTCCCGCCCCAGCTTCGCACGGGTATAAAGCATATAGCCTATGTCACTCAGTGATAATCACAGTATTTCGCTACTCCATATTGAATTTTATTATACATATAAACCTTCCTCTTCAATCACTCCATATACTTAAAAAAAACCGCATCAAAATCTTTTGCGTAGTTTTAAAGATTTAAGCAAACATAGAGATATAAGGACAGGCAGAGAAAGCCAGTTTGTTTTATACTATGTAGTAACGTTTATAGCTACTACTATTTTGATAATTGTCATATTTTTACCATACTTATCCAAAGACTAAATTACGTTTAGCTGTCATTTATGTTTTGTTTTTCCATGTCATAGTCGTTTTCTTCTATACAACGTTTTATAGTGACTTGACGGGATAAAATAAATGCGGTCGAACGGGATAAAAAGTATCCTATGTCCGTCTCCTGGTTCTAAGCAACCTCTCTACCAATTTTCAGCCGAATTGGTTCATCCGTTCTTGAGTTATAAATAGTGTAACTTAGACCAACTTTCTTTTATATATATAGATATATAATTCCATTTTGAATTTTTAAATCTATACAAACAATATCACAGATACAACTTATCCTTAACGATTCTATTTCAGTTCGCACCGAAATACCATAAGAGGTTAAACTGATGACGTCACGGGCCATTTCCCTCAACACTAGAACAGTAAATGGTATAGATGGATAAGCTCGTTCTTGGGACAGACCACAAGCCGAGTATGCTTTCGGGGCCTATGTTAGCACGGCTGCGGCGTGAGTATCGGGCACAAATGCGGTCAGCCGTGAAATCCGACTGTCAATTCATATTCCGGATTTAATACTGGGCTTGTTATTTGATTAATATAGGTATTCGGATTGCTTGTCGGGGTTTTGGAATTAATTATAGTATAAAGTTATAGCTTCTGTTTTAGAATGAAATGTACATTTGACTGGCCCGTTGGTGCAGTTAGTAGTGACACTGCCTTCAGCTCCGCGGGTCGTGGGTTCGATTCCCACCGAGGGCCAACATTTTCTTACAAAATGTTTTTGGTTCTTCGAGCCTGGGTGTATATATATATTTAAGTATGTATTTAAAATTATATAAGTTGTCTGACTACTATAACACAAGTATTAAGTTACTTACTTTAGGGACGGACAACCGTGTGTGTAAATTTCCCATATATTTATTGATTATTTTTATTGTGTATTTTGTTTTATTCAGTTATTTACTTCGATTACCAACGATGGTTAGAATATTTAAAACGTTCCGTGCGGTATCCGGATGAGTAGAATAGAACACCCTTATTTCTTACCGAGGTGTCGTGAAAGGTGACTAAGGTAAGTTGACGTTAGGCAGGCGGCCGTTCGTCAAATACGTATTCTAATTATGTGACATGTTTATAGCATGTTGTACCGACCGCACATATAGTGGAATAAGGGTATGAGGATGATGAAATATATACTTATACTTTACTAAAAATAAAATAATAATATAATAAATTTAAATATTATTATACCTTTGTTTTGATTAAAATATTTTCATATAATTATTATAAATTACAGGTAATTATTACATGCTACATCATCATTCCCCTGCACTTATCCCACTCTCAGTGCGGTCGGCACAAAATGTTATAAACATGTTGTCACATGAATTAGCTACCTATTTTACGACCGGCCACCTACGTGACTTCAACTTATCTTAGTCGCTTTTATCGAGATATTGGTTAGAAAGAGGGTGCCTATTTCACTCAGCCAGATATCACATGGCGCGTGCACTTACCTTAATCGCCTTTCACGACACCTCGGTAAGAAATGAGGGTGGTCTTTTGTTCTCAGTCGGATACCATACGGCGGGCATAATATGCTTATGATTGATAAGATAAAACAGCGGCTCTAATCTCATACTAATAAAAATTCTATTTTTCTTTTAACATCACTTTTAATAAAGCATTTTCTTAGTAACTTTCGAGAATATTCTACATTTAAATAAAGTCCAGTAAACACTAAGTTTCCATCGTATTATAATATATAATATAATGAAGTCAACTGTAAAGTTAATTAACAACATTCATTCTGAATATAAACTTTGAACTGAAGGCATAAATCTTCGAAAGTATTCAATTAACTTAGATAAGCTTTGTAGTCAAAAGAATATTTAAAGTGAGGAAACGTTAGAGAAGATTGCGTCAGGGGCTAATGAAAACAATTTTATGCAAAATAAGTAAATCGATACGCTTTTAATAGTCTATTAAAATTTTGTCTGCTTTATGAGAGATTCATGATTTATAGATCGTGTATAGCTTACTTCCTTGGAAAGCTATACACGATCTATAATCTATCTATACGATATCATTGGAAAGCTAAGTACTATTGAAGCAGGGTTTGGAGTAATTTTATTATTTATTTTATTTTGATCATCAACAAAAAGTCGCGTGGTGTCCAGCTTAGTAGAATAGACCACCTTCATTTCTTACCGAGGTATCGTGAAATAGGACTAAGGTTAGACGACTCACGGTCTGGTATCCGGCTGATTGAAATAGACCACAATTTCAAATTCAAATTCAAAATATTCTTTATTCAAATAAACTTGTAAACAAGTGCTTTTGAATCGTCAACTCTACTGCTGGTTCGGAAAGCTGTTCCTACCGAGAAGTGCCAGCAAGAAACTCGGCGGTTGCTCTTTTTAAAAAATACAATTCTTAATACTAGTTACATTTAATGTTTCTATCTTGTACAGGGTCGAACAATATTTATATCCACGCATTTTTATCGTCCAAATAATCCTCAACAGTATAGTAGGCTTTCTGTATCAGCCTCTCCTTAATAGTGTTTTTAAACTGCTGTAACGGCAAAGTTAAAATTGATAGCGGAATTTTATTATAGAATCTTATACCCACCACACTATTTCTTACCGAGATGTCGTAAAATACGGCTAAGGTAAGTCGACCCACCGTGTGTTATCCGATTGAGTAGAATAGAATTTTCTCATTATAACCAAGCTGTCATTAAAAGCGACTAAGGTAAGTGGACCCTCCGTATGGTATCTGGCTGAGTGGAATATACCCCCCCTCTTTCTTGTAGAGGTATCGTAAAATACGACTATGGTAAGATGACGTCAGGTCCGGTCGTAAAATACCCAGCTAACATATTTATAACAAGTTGGGCCCACCCCACTTAGAGAGGGATAAGGAGGATGATTATGGCCAATAAATAACAAAAATTTTATTTTATAAGAAATTTTACGTGACTGCATAATTAGATCCAGACGAATAACAAGAATTATTCAATTCTATTGTATAATAAAGTTTTTATCATATATTAAGAGACCGTGTCGAAGCGGAGAATCGCCAATCGATAAAAGAAAACCTCTCCATGGATTACACAATTGAATTTTAGATTCTTGGTAAATATGCAAAGAGATATCCTATAAAAGCGGATGAGAGCGTATTCGAGCAAATAAAATTATTACAATTTGCATCCGGAAGACTTGGATCAGCGTGAAACCGAAGAATTACTTTCGAGAATGCGAATGCAATTTATTCAGAACACGAACGCGACAAGTTCTGGTCGATCGGGAGCTTGTAGTCTATCCTGTCTTTATATGTACGCTGACCGTTCTGTTGACAAGGACAGTAACTGAATCTTTTATATATCATTATCTACCAAGCTCCCAGTATTTTCTCCTCTTTCTAGCTCTTGTATTATCGGAAGTCAACAATAGTCAATATTAACAACTGGCATGCGTGACACGTACCAGTACGTATTCTGACGATTAATACGTGTGCACAGGAAACGTACTTTTTTTTCAAGTGTTATTCTGACTGGGAGTTTGTGCGGCACTGACAAAAAACCGCCTAACCTGTGGTCGAGTTGTTTACAGATTATGGGGAACAGCTTCTGCTATTTGATACGTACTAGTATTTTTTCTGTCGATTGAAGATTTGAATTGGATTTGAAAATCATTTAGGCTTTGAAAATCCTTTCATACAAGACTGCGGTTTAATAATGTTAAATTGAAAATGTTTAAAAGATTGACCGCCGAGTTTCTTTCTGGTTCTTCTCGGTAAGAGCAACATTCCGAACCAGTTGTAGCTTCATTATTTATATTGATCCCTGACGATTCAAAAGTGCTTGAAAGAGCTTATTGGAATAAAGATTATTTTGATTTGATTTGATTTGAATGAATGCGGGACACTTACTGGAATTTTTTTGGCGATTGATACCTACTTGAGCGGGACACGTACTAATACGTTTTCTGACGATAGATACTTGAGCGCAGGATACGCACTAGTACGTTTTCTGACGATTGATACTCGAGCGCGGCTCACGTACTAGTATGGATTAGTGTAACAACATGGTTTGGTTGGTACAAATATAACAAACAATGTAGATAACTAAATAACTAAATTAACGCGCAAAACGCGCGTTCAGCTACAAAATGTGTCACACAATTTGTGTTAATATAATTTCTTTTCTTACAAGACTTCCAGCTTTTAGGGTTATGCGATGTATTTTGCAATATTTAAATTTTTTATTTTTGAGTTAGATTCCAAGGCAAAATCGCAAAGGTATGAAAATTGTAACACCATCTACTTTTAGCATTACAAAATTTCTTTTAATCACGCATAATGTGTGATTAATTAGCAAATTAATTTCAAAATAAACATTATTATTTGTATAATCGAACTCCGCAAAGTAACGCTCAAATCTATAAATAAAAGATTTCTAATAATTCCTAAATTGTTATTTTAATGTGTTCTTTTATTTTACGAACAACAACACTCGTTTCGTTTAACATTTGTAATGAATTTCTCGCGGATAACGCTCGCAGAAACTCAAATACTTTAAGCCCTTGGCCCCTTAAAGAAATAATTGCTTTTAATTCTGCAAGTAAACGACTTTCTAGAGAGACTGCGGGTGTTGGCGGATATTGTTGAATGGAGACGTGGTTATTTAGACGAATGGGACGTTAAATTTAGAACGACATAACAGTTATACTGAACACAGTTTTTAGAATAGAAACATTAGTAATCTATTCGGTTTAAAATGTGCTAAACTTTAATTACAAAGCGTCAGGATTTGCACGATTTTTTGAATATGTGTCATATGAAAATTTGAATTTTATTAACTCAAATCATAATCCTCCTGCCCTTATTCCACTCTAAGTGGGGTCGGCACAATATGTTATAAACATGGTGTCACATGATTTGGATACGTATTTTACGACCGGCCACCTGCCTGACGTAAACTTACCTTAGACGTATTTTACGACACCTCGGTAAGAAAGAGGGTAGTCTTCTATTCTATGCAACCGGATAAATATACGGCTAAAATCTATAATATTGATATCCACAGTAATATTATAAATGCTAAAGAATTGTCTATTATAAATAATAATAAATAAATAAATTCAATCTATCTGTCTGTTATTCTTTAAGTTATGTTAGAAAATTATGGAATGTCTCATAAGTTTGATAAATTAATTTTGTTACATCGAAATACATCGACCTTTTTCTAAATCATTACAGGCAGACGTATTTCTTTTATGTATTTAACTTAACTGTATTTTACAAATTTTCCACCGCTCGAAAATAAAGAAAGGCAAAGCCAAATGTGTCGAGCTCCCAAGTGACAAATAAGTTGGCTGTGCGCATCGTTAATTCCTTCGTAAACAGAGCACTGACAAATCGCAAGGATTTTCTTTAACTTTTGCCTTTGAGTTTATTCTAGAGCTTTAATATACTTTTCTCAAATCTTCATTCGCTTATGAACTCAGAAAATAAGTTACGGATTAAAAAATGTACCATGCTTCTCAAAGTGGAAACAACCACTAATGGGCACTGCAGACCTGTATGTAATCCATAAAGGCAAAACTCCAAAAGTTGCAAGGTGTCTTTAGATTTAATGAAAATATTATTTTAGCAAAGGTCCTTGGTTAAAAAAAGATAAAATGATTTATAGCAGGCATATTAAGCAGGCGTTACTTTGTGAAATTTCATAGCACAGAAGTTATAATAGAATTATGTGGCTGTAATCCACGTTTGTTTAGAGACTTTCGGTCACAGGTTGAGCAGTACAGTTGACCAGCACTATTATAAGTATTATAGGCAATTCGTTGCCGAATTTTTTCACTGCCGGCGCCTCACATCGAGGTCGAGCAATCGCAAAATTCATACCATTTTACCTTCTTTGAAAGTTATAATATAGTAGCCTAATTAAAAATATATAAAATTTTAATCAGTTTCCACACATTCACAATCATTATGATTACAGTATTGTAATTGTTTTCAACAACACTAACGGACAGTGCGCTTAAAAACAATTAATTTTCAAAATGGGCAAAAGATATTATAAGTTTAAGAACCTCTAGGCTAAATTATTGGATTATACGCTAAATTTATTTTCAATAAAAGTATAGAGAAATATTAAATTCAATATAATTAATGCTAAGAACGCCGTGTGGAATCCGGCTGAGCAGAATAGAGCACCTTCATTTCTTACCGAGGTGCGTAAAACGAGACTAAAGTAAGTTTATCCACCGTGTGGTATCCGGTTGGGCACAGTACACCATCCTCTTTCTTACCCAGGTAACTTAAAATAAGACTAAAAGTTGACGTCAGGCAGGCGGCCGGTTGTAAGATACGCAGCCAAATCATGTGACAATATCTTTGTAACATGTTGTGCCCACTTAGAGTGGATAAGGGCAGGAGGATGCTGAAAAGTATTTAGTAAAATATATATAGTAGTAGTATATAGTATATAGGGAAATGTTAAATTCAATATAATTGTGTTTTGGAATATATTTAAAAATAAAAAGAAAACATGTGTTTTAGTTTTAAGTCCATTTGTTATTTATAAGTTTATTGATCAATTTCCTTGTCTTGGTGGATGAGCGGGGCACCCAGCAATACGGGTTACCACCTAGTGCAGGGGCCCTTGCTATTAGTGTATTATGAAATTTTATATCAATAAATTATTTTCATTTTCATTAATGCTTAGAAGACAGAATAAGAGCAGTTCGTTACGCAGTTACACTATATTCAAAACTTTGAACAATATATTCGTATTACTATGAATTTCAGTGGGTGATATGCAGTTCGGTAGTTAAATTAATTGCTAACTGTGATAAAGCGGTGCCTGAGCACTCTATACCTTACTGCGGGGACGGACTAGGCGGTGATAAGCTCGGCAGAAGGGATTTAGTTCTAAAGTGGAACAATATTGGCTGCGGGTTTAACTATAATATTATATAATCCCGTTTGAATTAACGTTAGATACCTCGTTGAGTTAGATTTAGAATTGGTATTAACTGACTATCATAATCGATTCCTGTATATTTTACATCTATATATATAAAAGAAAGTTGGTCTAAGTTACACTATTTATAACTCAAGAACGGATGAACCAATTCGGCTGAAAATTGGTGGAGAGGTTGCTTAGAACTAGGAGACGGACATAGGATACTTTTTATCCCGTTCGACCGCATTTATTTTATCCCGTCAAGTCACTATAAAACGTGGCATAACAAAAACGACTATGACATGGAAAAACAAAACATAAATGACAGCTAAACGTAATTTAGTCTTTGGGTAAGTATGGTAAAAATTTGACAGTTATCAAAATAGTAGTAGCTATAAACGTTACCACATAGTATAAAACAAAGTCGCTTTCTCTGTCTGTCCTATGTTTGCTTAAATCTTTAAAACTACGCATCAGATTTAGATGCGGTTTTTTTTAAATATATAGAATGATTGAAGAGGAAGGTTTATATGTATAATAAAATTCAATATGGAGTAGAGAAATACTGTGATTTTCACTGAGTGACATAGGCTATATGCTTTATACGCGTGTGAAGCTGGGGCGGGACTCCTAGTCTTTAATATTTAAATGAATTAATTTTGTAAATGAATTATCTAAATTTAGGAAACGGATCCAACGATTTTCATGAAATTCATTATGTAGAGGGTTTGGAGGGGGAGGGGGGTTGTTGATCGATTTAGCTAGGTTTTATTAAAAAAAGTTGTTTTATCCCTGTTTTCGGGCACTAAAAATATTGCTATCAATTTCAACGTCTTGATAGCTTATTTGGGTAACGGGCGGTCTCAAATCCAGAATACCAAGATCGAATCCAGGTAGCATTGTGTTTTTAATAGCATTTTTTATATGTATAAACAATTTATAGAATTAGGCGTTACTTTGCGGAGGTCCATAATACAAAAGTAATGAGAATATTATTTTGCTATAATCCGCGATAAAAGAAAATATATGTAAAATATTAATTTAATCGCAAAGCTTTTGCGATTTTGTCGTGGAGTCGGTGTCGGGTAGTGCATGAGTTCTTACAAATTCTGCATGTATCAGGTATGAGAACGATTAGTACACTCTACATTTAGCATTACATATATTTTCTTTTATCGCGGATTATAGCAAAATAATATTCTCATTACTTTTGTTATATGTATAAACGTTTTAACTCTGTTTTCGGGCATTGAAAAAAATACTGTAATGTACATAGAATTTAATGCAATTCTACATTTTAGTATTTTTTTAATAATTATATTTTTCTTCTTTTATTTTTCCTTTTTTTATTTATTTTTATATCTTTTAAAGAATTACTACCGACTAAGGTCTTCTCTTCTCTCTTCCTCGAAATCTATAGAACGGATTTTTATACAGTTTTTACTAAAAGGTAGTGCAATTATTAAGGAAGGTTTAGGTTAATAGAGCATGACATAAGAATTTCCACTGGGCCAAAATTTAGCGAAACAACTTTGTGACGCGGCATTAGCAAATTGGTAACGAATAACGGTACACCTATACAACCTCTGTGTGCTGTGGTAGCCCACCGGTAACACCGTGCGCCTCTTTCGAGGAGGTCTAGGGTTCAAACCCCGGGCAGGCACCAATGAGTTTTCTAGTAAAACTTATGTGTCTAATTGATAATTGCAATTTATCACACGCTTTTCAGTGAAGAAAAACATCGTGAGGAAACCTGCATACCTCTAGAGAATTCTGGGGATATGTGTAACCTACCAATCCGCATTGGAGCAGCGTAGTAGGTCTTAGCTCCAAATCCTTCTCTCCAAAAAATAAAAAAAAAACGGAGAGAAGAGGCCTATGCCCAGCAGTGGGATAGTAACAGGCCGTTACATACAACCTCCAGCTGGACCAAGGAAGTTGAACTTCTACCTTAAAAAAAGGTTTCAATGAACGAGTCCGCGGCGACGCAACACGCATGCGCAATCAATTGGCGCTAACATTTGACATTTAAAAAATCTTTTCAATATTTAAACAAAGTTTGGTTTTTATTAATATTGTTTTACGTATTATAGTATGAGAGTAGATAAAGTAGTGTATGTACACTGTACATAACTTGGTGTTATAACACTCGTGTAATACTATAAAAAACTCGTGTTATAAGAACCCTTATTATGCAACAGTATCATAATCTACTATAATAATATTTTTGATAGGAAATGTCTCGCATTATAAATGATATTGCTACAATTTCGGATTCTCAGATCTGGACCTATTTCTAGTCGCAACATGGTCGGGCTATAAATTATCTTGCTACATTTCAACCCTGTCAACTGTTTCTGTAGTAATGGAATATTAGATTCAATCTTGATTAAAGTAGTATTTTGGCATTTATATTTATAAACTGGATGTTGTTGCGTTTGATATTAATTTGAAACCGCGTTTATTGTTTATACTATAATATCTGGTTTGAAGTTAATCGAAATACGAAGGAAATATATTGTACACGTCCTGCCCTTATTCCACTCTAAGTGGGGTCGGCACAATATTTTATAAACATGTTATGCCAACTATGTTGTACCTTAGTCGTATTTTACGACACCTCACAATACCCACGCTTCGTTCGAAACATCATTAAAGTTAAAATACCGTCAGTAATACAATATTAGTTATCCGACATGTTACCCCGATATATAAGCTTGAATCGTATAGTCTTGAAATCATAATAGATGATTATGATTAAACAGACAGATAAACAGACTTTTCCATTTATAATAAATAAATGAATGAATAAATATATGGGACACATACACACACGGTCGTACGTCCCCAAAGTAAGCAACTTAATACTTGAATATGGTAGACAGACAACTGGTGAACATATACTTGTATAATTTTTAAATACATACTTATATACAAATATACACCCAGGGTCGATGACCAACAAATTCATTTATAAAAAATGTTGGCCTTCGGCGGGATTCGAACCCGTGACCCGCGTAGCTGAAGGCAGGGTCACTACCCACTACGCCAACGGGCCAGTCGTAATATAATATAATATTAGTATGAATACGACCTAAAAAAAATAGTACAAACAACTAAAGTAAATGTAAGCAATACGATAAACAAAACACAACGCTTTTATCTAAAACTATTTACATGGAATGTAGAATGTTCCCCATAGCCCTTTACTTATACGGGAGCTTCCATAAATCTCTTGTAGTGCTTGCATTTCCAAAAGATTTCCCCCTTTTGTCTCCAATCTTTATCAGTGATGGAGGAGAATAATATAATAAATTACCGCAAGAATGAAGGGATGATACTGAGTAATGCGTTCTATGTTCAGGGTGTTAGCATAAAAGGTTTGTGCAAAATGAATTTATACATGCGAAAATTTTTGAGAAATGTACGAGGACGTATGAATCAATAGAGGATATACCTATATAGGTTGTATAAAAAAAAACTATTTTTATCCCTGTTTTCAGACACGGAAAAAATGCTAAAATGATATTTTAGCTGTCAATTGCAAGGTTATAGTTTAGTGGATAATGGACGGACTAAAGAAGTGAAAATATCTGGGATCAAGCCCCTGTTATTGCCATCTCTCTATTGCATTTTTTTATATCTTAAAAAAATTACTGAGCAAGACTAGATCACCCAGGCACTTCATTTAAACTCTCAGTTAATCTATTACAAGTATGCAAACAATTTTTAAAACCAAGTTCAAATAAAAAAGTGCTTATTACATTTTGGGATGAAAAAAGCAGTATCATTTTCACTAAACACTACAAAAACACACGCGCGAATTAAAACGCAGATTATGGCAAAATAATTGTATAGTTACCTAAACTGTGAAAATGGTATCCGGTTGAATAGAATAGTACCACCCTCATTTCTTACCGAAGTATCGTAAAAAGTGACTGAGGTAAGTCGACTCGTCATGTGGTATCCGGCTGAGTAGAATAGACTAACCTCATTTCTTACTGAGGTGTCGTAAAAGGCGACTAAGGTTTGTTGAACCACCGTGTGGTATCCAGTTTCGTAGAATAGACCACCCACTTTCTTACCTAGGTGTCGTAAAATACGACAGAGGTAAGTTGACGTCAGGTAGGCGGCCGGTCGTAAAAACGCAGTAAAATCATGTGACAAAATGTTTATAATATGTTGTGCCGACCCCACTTAGAGTGGGATAAGGGCAGGAAGATGATGAATTGTATATTTACCTAAAAAGAGTTGGATGAATAAATGAATAAATGGTTAGATTATGTGAAGTATGACATATAATATAGAGCCAGAGTTAACGAATTAAAGGACAGATTAAAAGAGAAAACCATGTGGCGACCCTACTTAGAGTGGAATAAGAACAGGAGAATTATGAATTCTATAATTCCATTTGTACTATGGAATATCGCAAAGCAACGCCTTTTTATATATCGTCATGACAAAAACTAAATGAAAAGTAAATATTAAATTTTTCAATTATTTCTGGCCCTTGATCATTAACAACAATTTAATCTAAAACATCCTTGGGCAATTTCCCTTCCAAATGCGATGTTTAGAAAGGCGAACACGTCTGCAATACCAAACAAGAAAGACCCGTCAGTGATCCGTCTTAAGTCCTTTTAAAGATGGAATTAGGTTGATTTTACAGGTCAATCTTTAATGGGCAAGCTGCCATGCCTTGGGCGAGTTTGTACCAGAATCTAATATTCCATTATAAAGGAAATGGGCAACATCAAGTATCATAATGGAGTGCCTTTGACTCTTTGTAATATGAGAATCTTGCTGTTTTGAATCAATTACTGGTGTATAATTCAATTTAATTGAGATTTTGTTTTTAATATTATCATTCATCTTCCTGCCCTTATCCCACTCTAAGAGGGGTCGGCACAACATGTCAAAAACATGTTGTCACATGATTTGACTACGTATTTTACGACCGGCCGCCTGCCTGACATCAACTTACCTTTGTCGTATTTTACGACGCCTCGGTAAAAAAGAGGGTGGTACTATTCTACTCAGCCGGATACCACACGACGGGTCGACTTATCTTAGTCGCCTTTTACGACACCTCGGTAAGAAATGAGGGTGGTACTATCACGGCGTTTTTTTTTTAAATATTATATATATCATCAAAACATCGTAAGGAAACCTGCTAATCTCTAGAGAATTCTGGGGATATGTGTAACCTACCAATCCGCATTGGAGCAGCGTGGTAGGTCTTAGCTCCAACCCTTCTCTCCAGAAACGGAGACAGGAGACCTATGCCCAGCCGTGGGATTGTAACAGGCCGTTACTTCAAATGTTCAAAATTTTCTTCATGGATTTTGGATTTTGACTGAACCGTGGGTAGTGCAACTGCTTTCAGCTCCGCGGGTCACCGGTTCGATTTCCGCCTAAGGCCAACATTTTCTATAAAGAATTTGTTGATTCTTCGAGCCTGGGTGTATATTTGTATTTAAGTATGTATTTAAAATTATATAAGTAATATGTATACCAGTTGTCTGTCTATCATAACACAAGTATTAAGTTACTTAGAGGAAGGACGACCGTGTGTGTAAGTGTCCCATATATTTATTAATTATTTATTTTATGTGGTCACTCTGATATAAATTTCCATCATGACCAATCTCTAATGACGATAAGTAAACGATAAGTAAGATTATATATTGGTTGTTAGTGCTTATGCTTTACTTACCTGTATTTATTCCCCTTTAACATACCTTTAGTTCTGAAATGTTCAGTACAGAATTTCAGTAGGTAAATTCTGAAGTGACAAGCTTTTACAAAGTTCCTCCTGAGCGACAGGGTCGTTAAACATTCTAAGCGATGTCGCTTTAATGAATTTTAATGGTTTAAGTTTAAAAACGCGACACAATATTAAATTTTTAATAATTTGATTATAATTTGAAATGAGTTAAAGAAAATTACTTTATTCCTTTTGCTTCGCATCAATAGTGATCCATTGACTTACCTGTAACAAATAAGAAACATCGTATTAATATAAACGTAAATTTTTTTCAAACCCGTGGGTCGAACCCGCGACCCGTGGAGATGAAGGCAGGGTCACTAACCACTGCGCCAACGGTCATCATCTTCAAATTCACATCCACATAATTCTCTCTTCTAATTGGTCTTTAAAAATCGTCAAATTATAATGAAGCTACCAATGATTAGGAAAGGTTCTCTTGCCGAAAATTCGGTGGGCACACAAAATATATATATTAGTAAATATTTATTCCCCTGCCCTAATCACGTGGGGTCGGCAGAACATGTTGTTGCATGATTTGAATAATTATTTAACGACCGGCCGCCTGCCTGACGACAACTTACCTTAACCGTATTTTACGTCTCCTTGGTAACCTTAGTCGCCTTTTACGACACCTTGGTAAGAAACGAGGGTGGTCTATTCTACGCAGACGCATATCACAAGGCGGGACAACTTACTTTAAACATCTTTATGACACCTCGGTAAGAAAAGAGGGTGGTCTATTCTACGCAGACGCATATCACAAGGCGGGTCAACTTACTTTAAACGCCTTTTACGACACCTCGTTAAGAAATGGAGGTGGTCTATTCTACTCAGCCGGATACCACAGGGCTAATAATATTATAAGTAAATACTACAACAAGATTGCGCCATATTACGAAGTTTATTCTATATCGGAAAAAGCCCCGTGTTTTCTGGCTCATTAATTTAATGGGGAAGTCCCGAATACCTAAACACCTGTGTACCCTCTAACTAAATTAATACATGCTTCCTCGTAACTAGCGAAATCGATTTACTCTCAATCACTTAATAAAGGTACAATTAATACGAGATCATCCGATTTGTAAACGATTCCCAGTTAATTTAATTACATTCTCCTCTTAGAAGTTTCTATTGCGAAATAATAAAGCAATAATTGTTGGAGAAATTTCTAAATATTTTGTTAATAGAAATTAAATTTAAACTTAGAATCTTTCATATTTAAATGAGTTAATCTTGTACATTTATTTTCTGAATTTTAATTAACTGAAAAACAGCTACAAAGATTTTCATGAAATTCAGTATGTAAAGGGTTTGGGGGGGGGGGGAATCGGAGCTATGTTTTATTAAAAAAAAGTTGTTTTACCCCTGTTTTCGGGCACTAAAAAAACTGCTACAATTGTATAAGAAAGCAAAGGTTAATTGCGCTATCAATTTCTAAGTCTTGATAGCTTATTTGGGTAACGGGCGGTCTCAAATTCAGAATACCAGGATCGAATCCAGATAACATTGTGTTTTTTAATAGCTTTTTTATATATATTTCCTAAATATTTAATAAAATTATCGATCAAGGCTCTGTCACTTAAGTAGTAATAATTAATGTATAGAAACCGGCTATACTCACACTTACGGCGGCAGTTCCCGCCGCGATAACGCCGCGTAAAGAGCTCATGAATAAGAGCCCCGTATGGGCTTGAAACTAATCGGGCTCATTCGATAAAATAACACGTGAGTATAGCCGGTTTCTATACATTAATTATGAATTCCACTCACGATAGTTTAAATTCAAAAATTAAGTAGTAATCTTTATTAAAGTAAACTTGTAAATAGGTGCTTTTTAATAGTCAACTCTACTGCTGTTCCGGAAACTTGTTCCTACCGAGAACCAGCAAAAAACTTAGCAGTTGCCTTTTTCAAAATACAAACTTTGAAAGAAAACCTTGTCAAACCATATCTATCATGAATAGCGGTGATTAATGACTCAACATCTCTCGTTTTATCTCAGATAACCTAATTAGAAGGGTTTGCCTTTCAGAACTCGGATAAAAATGTTAACTTGACACTTGACTGTTAATAATTAATGGCGGGAGTTGATGTATCTGAGTCTTTCATTAAAATTTTCGTATTCCCGAAAGAAAAAGAGTATTTTATCCTATATGTTAGGCCAAAATTTGATATTTAAATTTATCATACTCTTTTCGGTGAAGGAAAACATCGTCAAGAATTCTGTATATGTATGGGGATATGTGATCGCTACCAATCCGCATTGGAGTCCAAGCTCTATAAAAAGGAGAGACGAGGCCCATCCCCAGAAGTGGGATACAAACAGGCCGTAACTTTACCAGTTTAATTTTAAAAAACTACAGTTTGCCGTCCGAACCTATGTTTGCGTGAACTGAAGTTTGCGAAAACCCATAAATATGTAGGTACTATGTATTTATTCCATTATATACAGCTTCATACATGTAGACTAGACCACCCTTATATCTTACCGAGGTGTCATAAAAGCTGACTTTAGTAAGTTGACCCGCCGCGTGGTTTTTGGCTGAATAGTATAGAACACCTATTTCTTAACAAGGTGTAAATGCGACTAAGGTATTCATAAGTTGACGTCAGACAGGCGGCTGGTCATAAAACACGTAGCCAAATCACGTTGCGACATGTTAAAAACGTGTTGCAACCACACCGACTTCACCTAAAGTCGGATAAGTGCAGGAGAATGATGACATGACTGCGGTTTAATATTGTAAATTGAAAATGTTTTGAATTATTGTTGCCGAGTTTCTTGCTGGTTCTTTTCGGTAAAAGCAATATTTCAACCAAGTCGTAGCTTCATTCTAAATTCGTAAATCTAATTGATTCAATAGTGGTTGCAAGAGATTATTAGAGATTAGAATTATATTTTCACTGGCCCGTTCATTTCATTTTGACTGCCCCTTGGGCGCAGTGGTTAGTGACCCTGCCTGCAGCTCCGCGGGTCGCGGGTTCGAATCCCGCCGAGGGCCAACATTTTCTATAAATGAATTTGTTGTTCCTCGAGTCTGGGTGTATATTTGAATTTAAGTATTTATGCTGCGGCGGAAATGGCCGAATCCGGCAAACGGCGGAAGTATGCATCTCTCATCGAGAGTTATATATTTGTGCCGTTTGCAGTCGAGACCCTAGGGCCATGGAGACAAAGTGCAAAAAAATTTTTATCCGTTTTAACACCTCGGTTGATTGCCTCTTCAGGTGACAAGAGGGCTGGCTCCTTTTTCGCACAAAGAATCAGCTTAAATGTTATAGTATTCATTTCAAAATTAAATAAGTATATATTCACCAGTTATCTATCACCCATAACACAAGTATTAAGTTACTTACTTTGGGGACGGACGACCGCGTGTGTAAGTGTCCTATATATTTATATATATCTATATTTATTCTGATTTTAATACATAAAATATCATACACAGACAAAGTTCAAGCGCAACTATTTATTCATTAAAAGTAGGAATGCTACTTTATATACCGTCTCTGTAAGAAGAAATTATTTCTCGTTAATGAAATTTAAAAACATCGCCTTTGAGTTTCGTGATTCCGTTTCGCTTTGGTCTGAAAGTTTTGATTGCGCGAGTAAATGAATGTTCTTTTTCTTTTTCGCAATTTATTTCTGCTATTTACTTACCGATACGATGTTCTGTGTTTTTAATTTTTTTATCTAGGAATTCTTTAGCGCTGATGCTGCATGTTTTCCATTAGTTTGGTAAACTGTAATAGTAATTAAACTAACACTTAAACAAATAAAGGATTATTAATGGAATTTGTTTTTCTTTCATTCTCTAGTTATCTATTGGATGGACTTAAGAATGCGTGGATATAGCTACTGTCCGACCTGTACAAGATAGTAATGACTTAATGTAACTAGTTATAAGTATTATGTCGAAAAGAGCGACCGCCTAGTTTCTTGCTGGCTCTCCTAGTTTTTAAGCTTATTTGAATAAAGAAAATTTAGATTTGGAATGGAATTTGAATTTGGTAATTTCTTACCGACGTGAGAGGCGACTAAGGTAAGTGGTTCCGTGGTGTGATATTTGGCTGGGAAGAATAGACCATTTACATTTCATACGGAGGTGTAGTAAGACGCGACTAAGGTAAGTTAACCTGCTGTGTGATATTCAGCTGGGTAGAATAGACCATTTATATTTGATACGGAGGTGTCTTAAGAGGCGACTAAGGTAAGTTGACCCGCCGTGTGGTATTCGGCTAGGAAGGATAGACTTTTCTTATCTTGGAGAAGGTCACGCTTTGTAACAAAACTCGCCTGCTATAAGCTTTAATCGCATGCGCCGCGTAAACGAAAAGTGATACACTAAAGTAATGTATTAAAGAATTGTAGTTCTATAAACATAAACAAAAAAATCTAAGACAACATGTATCTATCTGTATTGAATAACTCACAATAATTACTTGTTGAAAATTTCATTCAAATACACTAATTTCCACGCGAGCTAAGCACAAATAAGCTAAAGGTGCGTACATACATTACGAGGCGTGAGTTGCGAATGTTTCGTCTCGAATGCCTCGAGCTGTATGGACGTATGTGCTCACAGTGAACATTCGTATCATGCGATCGTTGCGAACGCTGCCTCAGGGCGAGCCGTGCGCTCTGTGTAGACGGACGTTTTGTTTGCGTTGCACGCTGTCATTGGGTCTATATGTTCCCATAATGTAAACGGTTCATAAAAACCATTTATTTATTTGTTTATTAGGTAATCCTACAGCGTGACAAAGTTCTTACTTAATACATAGTATTATTAACACCATAAACTAAGGCCATATAAAGATTACATAATTAGATTTTTTTTTACAAATAATCGTTCATTGAGTTGACAATATAAAGTACTTACATAAACCAAAAATAAAATTAAAAAAAAACAATTAACGTTATTTATTGTAATAAGTGTGTATATGTTTATGTGTGTATTGTGTCAACTAGCGTCTTTTCTCTTTTTTTAATATTTTATGAATTACTATATAGGCCAAAGCTGAAATCTGCACGTTTCGTCTTCTCGGAGTCATTTTTTTAGTGACAAATACCATGCGTGGTTGTATGTGTGCTCAACTTGAGCATGTATCATTCGGGACGCATTTATAAATGTACCGTCGTACAAACTATTCGCAACGCACGTCTCGCGATGTCTGAACGCGGCCTAATAAAAATGTATTACCTCACACAAATATCTTAGAATAAATTTAATGGGCACTCGTAGCTTCTTAAAATTCTAGACACACTAAAAACTGGCATTAAAATAATGGCAACATCGGGTAACGTTTCGCCACGGGAGGCCGAGCACCTGATTATGACTTGTGATGTCGCGTCATAAACAGGTGCTTAAAATTTTCGCGTACCGAAATAGGTTACCGTAAAATGTTTTAAGAGGAAACAACAAAGAAACATTTTAAAGTCTTTATTGTACAGTTTACTTATCATTTTAATACCACTTAAAATATATCTACTGACAACATTTTACAAACTACAGTAAATAGATGATTTACTAAAGCAGGCGTTATTTTGCGGAATTCCATAGTACAGAAGTTACAATAGAATTATTTTAATCCACGTTTGTTAAGAGAATTTATGTAATGCTAAATGTATGAAACAGGCATTCAAATGCCTTATACATGCAGGACAAGTCACCAGACGTATTACAGAAACGCCACCAACATCAACACTCCACACAAGCATCACACACACTCACTACCACAATATGATCGTTTCGCCCCGAAATCGAAGCATCATCAGGAGGATAGGCTCCACGACAAAATTATAATGCATAACAATTTGGCGTTGGTGGCGCTTTGTGACTTGCCTGCATGTATAAGGTATGTGACTGTTCCCTGCTTCGTACACTTAACATTACATAGAATCTCTTAACTAACACGGATTTCAGCATAATAATTCTATTGTCACATCAAACTTAGACTACATTTTGTATTTTAATATACGTTTATATACTAATGTAACGAGACCATTTATTAATCCTTCGCCGCTCGCCTATTTCTTAATTATACCGCTGCCTTTGAGTTTACCGTCGACCATTCCGCGAAACCTTATCGCCGCTTTCTAGCCCGCCATCTGCTCAACAGTGCATTCTTATCTCCACCTTTGTGCGTGCCGCCTAGGTACTTTTCATAGAGACCGAAGAATGGGGATAGATCACCGACGCTTTACTCGACAGTGCGCTGCGAACCGTCATAGAACGAGGTCCACACTATCTTACTCTCTGCGCTTATAACTATTGTAACTAACTTGCATTGTAAATAAAGTCGTTTTCAACACAGACCCGAACATTTTCTTTGTAAGTGTTGCTCTACCCACGTGAGGCCCCTTACAAGTGGCGCCTTGCGACGTTAGACCCCTTACACTAATCTTTATTAGTAAACGTATTTTTTTTAACTCTAGTCTAAGCGGTAAGAGGTAAGTAGGAGTCGGGCTCTCTGGCAACCTATTTATTTATTTCCTTTAATACGTATAGTTAGAAAAGAGAAAGAAGAAGTAAAAAAGCACATGTATAAAGGCGGACTTATCCCTAAAAGGAATATCTTCCAGTCAACCTTTAAGTTACAGAAGGAAAAGGACAAGAATTGCAGCAGAAAGAGAATACGGGTAATATAGAGAAAAAGAAAAAGTTTATATCAATTTAACTATTTACCTACAGTTTTTTTATAGTTATTACCTTTCTAAACTAAAATCGACACCGATTTATTTTTCTAAAAATTGTTGTATATGCCCTCTAACTCAAAATGAAATCATACCATACCAAAACCAAACCATATGGTTTCATTTAATAGATTGTGATAATAGATAATAATCTATTATCACCTAAACCTTCCGTAACAATTACACTATCTTTTAGTAAAAACCGTACAAAAATCGGTTGAGTAAATCGATCACAAACAGTCAGATTTTGTGGACTTTATTTTATAATAAGTATAGATTTAGTCTTCCAGAATGCTATCCTAACATTCAACTTACATTAAATTTTGTCTTTGAATATATAAATTAACTAAACATATAATTGAAGGTATGAAATTTGAATCGCTTGTATAAACAGTCACCAACCACGAACATGCCAAATCCCCCGCATAATGTAGATCTCAATTAATGCAAACTTTGAATCCGACAGACGATATCGCTGAATCCAATTCGCAATCATACGAGGGCGAATGCAAACGTTCATTTGCCGTTTGGATTTGTGTGCGGAGCGTCATATCTAGGGATGTGAAAATAATCGATTTTTTACGTTAATCGATTATTTTGTGTATTGATTTTTAGTCAATTTTTTAATTGATTTTTAGGCGTTACTTTGTGGAATTCGATAGCACATAAGTTACAATAAAATTATTGTGCTGTAATCCGCGTTTGTTAAGAGAATCTTTGTAATGCTATATGAAGCAGGTAACATTCACATACCTTATACAAGCAGGACAAGTTACCATACGTATCATAAAATGATGCTTACATCTAACACTCCACGCTAACAATACACACACTCACTACCGCATTACGAATTTTTCGTGAAGCCTATCCTCCTGATTGATGTTTCGGTTTCGGGGTGAAACGATCGTAGAGATTGTGTGAGTGTGGTGACTTGTCCTGAATGTATAAGGTATGTGAATGTTGCTTGTTTTAAATACATCATTACATAGATTCTCTTAACAAACACGGAATACAGCAAAATAATTATATTGTAACTGCCTTCGATTTTTTAATAAATCGATTACTATCAATCGAGGCTACTAGCAATTTGGGTTACAAACTACTAGTAAATTTGTTAACCCCTCCAGCTAAGTGCCTGTTAGGAGTGGGTTTACGTCGGTAGTAAATTGTCATGATTCGAACCCACGACCTCTCGATCGCGAGTCTGTCACCCTAACCAATCCGCTACTGTCGCTTCTATCCTATCGCTATTAATTATTCTGTTTTTCTCTGTTTTTTTTGCCCCTATTTTCTTTTATTCACGTCAAAGATTGTTGAATTTAAATAATGTAGGCAAAATACATTAAAATTAGATTATGTTAACAACGTTTACATATTGTTATTTTTGGATTATCCATTCCACTTAAATAATGTTTACTCTTTTTAAAATATCGACTTGGTAATTTCATTTTTATATAAAATAGAAACTTTTCGAGTAGTTAAAAAAAAACATTAAACGTAATATCGATTATTTTTTACATATCCATTTAATTTTATCAGAGAGTAATCGATTATTTAGTAATCGATTTTCTTCCATCCAAGTCACACCCCTAGATATATCCTTAGAATTACGTATTTGCGATCCTAGATCTAGTACAGTTTCCTCGTGTGTTCACTTGAAATGATTCTAATCAAGGAATTTAACGATCGAAGTGCACCTATAAACTTTCCTGTAATTCTAAATAGATTTATAGTAAATAGTAGTAATAGATTTCTACTAGGACCACACACACATCATCATCCTTATCCCATTTTAAGCGGGGTTGGCACAACATGTTATAAACATGGTATCACATAATTTGGCTACGTATTTTACGACCGACCGCCTGACAACTCAACTAATCTTAGTCGTATTTTACGACACCTTCGTAAGAAAGAGGATGGTCTATTTTACTCAGCCAGATACGACCCGATGGGTCAACTTACCTTACACCTTTTTACGACACCTCGGTTAGAAATGAGAGTGGTCTATTCTACTCAACCGGATACCACGCGGTGGGTCAACTTCTCTTAGAAGCGTTTTACGGAACCTCGGTAAGAAAGAAGGTAGTCTATTCTACTCAACCGGATGCCACACGGGGTATCGACTTACGTCAGTCAGCTTTTACGACACCTCGGTAAGAAATAAGGGTGGACTATTCAACTGAGGATATCACGCGGTGGGTCAATTTACATAAGTCGCCTTTTACGATACCTCGGTAAGAAAGAGCGTGTAATAAATTCAAATTCAAATTCAAATAATTCTTTATTCAAATTGGCCTTTACAAGCACTTTCGAATCGTCAAATTACAATGAAGCTGAAGCTACCATTGGTTCGGAAAGGTGCTCTTACCGAGAAGAACCAGCAAGAAACTCGGCGGTCACTCTTTTCAAAACTGAGTTTTACAATAATGGCTTAATTAAGAACAAATTAAAAAATTTACAATATAATCTAGTGCGTAGCTGGACGCAATTTAAAACCAAGCTTTCTTATCATCAATATAGTCCTCAACAGTATAATAAGCTTTATGAATTAGTATCTTTTTAATTGCTATTTTGAACTTGTGTAAAGGCAAGTCCAAAATAGATTGTGGAATTTTATTATAAAAATGTATACCGAGGCCCACAAACGATCTACCAACTTTCTGAAGCCGTATCCTGGGTATTATTAATTTATTTCGGTTCCTGGTTTGCCTATTACTAATATCACTTTTTTTATTAAAAAGATGTAATAGTAATACATCAGACAATTATAGACATCACATAATTTGTCTAAATAATTTGCCAGTTTTGTTCAACATTAGTGGTTGTATAATAAGTGACATCGCTAAACCTATTTACCATTACATAAGTGTCTACTTAAATGTTAATTTGCTATTACATTTTGTATGCGGAGTGTTTTGGTGTTACACATCTTGTGTCAATTCTGTACTGATGTTGATTTCGGTTAATTCAATCAAAGTTTAGAGCAATGTACTCTGTTTACCTTTATCTTCACTACACATTGTGATATA
Source organism: Morpho helenor (assembly GCA_029227775.1). Taxonomy (NCBI): domain Eukaryota; kingdom Metazoa; phylum Arthropoda; class Insecta; order Lepidoptera; family Nymphalidae; genus Morpho; species Morpho helenor. The sequence goes on from JARGCU010000006.1 coordinate 12,868,115, forward strand.
AATTTAAACAATATTTTTTCGTTTTTTGTCAACATAGTGAAATCTCAGTAATATGGAAATATTCCAAGCACCAATAAATTTTAAAGATTTTCTGCGTAGTTGGTTTTTTACAATATATCACGCGCCGTTAGCCGTGTGGTATCCGGCTGAGTAGAATAGACCACTCTCGTTTCTTACCGAGGTGTCGTAAAAGGCGACTAAGGTAAATTAACCCACCGTTTTGGTATCCGGTTGAGTAGAATAGACTAATTTTTTACCAAAGTGTCGTAAAAAGCGAATAAACGAAGTTGACGTTAGACAGGTGGGTGGTCGTAAAACACCTAGCCAAATCATGTGACATGTTTATGACATGATGTGCCGACCCCACTTAGAGTGGGATAAGGGCAGGAGATTAATGATCACGCTCTCTTCCGTGAAGGAAAACATCATGAGGCAACTTTGGTATCGCAATCGTCCTTTACACATAATTTCATGCTGGTCATCGTTTATCACGATGGTAATAGATAAGTTTATCATGCTGATGATGATCGTACGATGATCATGATCGCGATAATCATGATCACGATGATCATGATCGCGATGATCATGATCACGATGATCATGATCGCGATGATCATGATCGCGATGATCATGATCACGATGATCATGATCGCGATGATCATGATCACGATGATCATGATCGCGATGGTCATGATCGTGATAATCATGACCGCGATGATTATGATCGTGATAATCTTGACCGCGATGATCATGACTGCAGTGATTATGATCGCGATGATCATGATCGCGATGATCATGATCGAAATGGTCATGGTGTTCTGCATCATGATGTTCATCATGGTGGTCATCGTTCATCGCAATGGATTTTTTTTTGGTCCATTCTTTAAAGTAGGATAAGTAGGTACCCAGTAGTGAGATAAAAACATTGTTACTTTAATAAAGCAGTAAAAAGTATGTCCAGAATTGCAAAGAGCTAAAATTCAGCTAAGATTAAAACTGAGTAAATTGAAACATCAAACACATAACTTTCCATTAATTTTACAAACGCTAATATATTTAGTTTTGTAGACCAAAACGAAAATTCTACCACACAAGAAAATTCTTTGCAATCGTAACGTAAATTCACAAAATGGTATAGAATTAATTAAATTTTCGCAGAAACTACTCGCTTCAACAAACGTTACCGTTTCAAGGTAATGTATGATTCGTCTGCGTCTGGAAGATTACGTGGACTGAATTTTATCCCAGGAAGCTCATATACTAGCAAACATCTACTAATCTGAACTGTCCGTGTCTACATCGTGATTAAAGTCTACGTCTTTAAAGTTAAAGAATTTGTAGAAGAAAATATTTCCTTTTTAAGATAAGTTTATTTAAGAAATTTTCACCGCGTTCACTAAATATAATTGTAATTTAAATGTAATTAAAATTTAAATATAATTATAATTTAATATAATTTTAATAAAAAAATGGGGGGTGTAAAGGGGAGGCTCGTCCCAATCAGTCTCGTCAATTGTCGACCTCATCTGCACGCGGTGTACCCTGCAGATTAACTAACGCAGTATAACCTTTCATATAGATGACCTAAATTCTACCATACCAACAATGGCCGGCAGTGGATGCCCATCGGTTAACTAAGAAGAAGAAAAAGAATTATAATTTAAATTAAAACATATTAATGATAAAAAAATTGGCCTTGTCTATAATAGACTAGCAATAGAATTTCCACGCGGAATTTAAAAAAGATTAAAATCGTAATATAGTATTTGGATAATAGTTAAAATGGGTTAACCTTAAAAGCTAGACATATGCTGTCACGGATTTTTCTTGAGAACTTTTAGAAACGAACAATTTTGTGATATATGATTTTTGAATAACTATTACCGTTTACTCAGTGCACGCAAGGAAAGCTTTAAATTTTGCCGTTTTCGTAATATTTTTTATTGCTGCTCCTCTGTTCTTCATCTTAGAGTGATGTTATATGTTATATGTTATATGCCTATAGCCTTCCTCGATCAATGGACTATCTTACAATCAAAGATATGACATGGGATTCTAACCCGGGTTTTGATTATTTTCGGGTACGCCCGTTACCCATCGGCTATCGCAGCATTACGTTTGACAGCTAAAATTCTTTGCTTTCAATTCTAAAATTTACCATTTTTTCAATGCCCAAAAACAGAAATAAAACGATTTTTTTTTTTAATAAAACCTAGTTTGATCGTTTTTACTCCCCCAAAACCCCTACATGCTGGATTATAGGAAAATCGTTGGAGCCGTTTCCGAGATTCCAAAAATATATTTATATACATATGTACATACAAGATTAACTCATTTAAATTATTAAAAATTTGAATTTGATCGTCTAAATTTAAAAAAGAAAAAGGTATCCTTTTTCCTTTTATTAAATTGAACAGTAATATAAAAATAATATAAAAATAAAAAGTATTTCAACCAAATGTATCTAAAGAAAAATGTGCATTACCTAAGCAATGTATCCTATCCTATATCAATAGTTTTCAATCAGGAAAAGTAGCGGTCAGGCGCATTTCAATCAATAAAAAAATACGAGTGAACTAGAAAAGTTCTATTCTTGAAGTAAACGAGTGGAACACGGGAATTCTTATTTGCGAGGAATGCTGCAAGTGAAAAGGTTTCGAACTATTTTACGATCAATTAAAAAGTTACTCCTACCAACATCTGAGGGCGAAGCATTAAGTCTCGGAAACGAAAGCTCGATTTTCCTGAAATTCAGCATGTAGGGGGTTTTGGGGGAGAAAAATCGATCTAGTTAGGTTTTATGTAAAAAAATCGTTTTTTGGGCATTAAAAAATACTAAAATTTATATTGAATTGAATTTTTGCCATAAACTGTCAAGTCAGCGTAGCTTATGGAGAACGGGTGGTTGCGAGACATGAAAATACCTAGGATCGATCCCCACCTACCCTATTATTTTTTCTTTTTTTTTAAATTTCCTTTTTTTATTTCGAAAAAAAATTACCGAACGAGGCTCGGTCACCCAGATATTAAAGATAATGTAAAATCTATCTATTGTAATTTATAGAAGTCAAAAATGTTAGCCTGTAGATGAATTAATCGCGGATTATTATTGACTGGCCCATTGGAGTAGTGGGTAGTGACCCTGCCTTCAGCTCCGCAGGTCGCGGGTTCGATTCCCGCCGAGGGCCAACATTTTCTATAAATGAATTTTTTGGTCTTTGAGCCTGGGTGTATATTTGTATTTAAGTATGTATTTAAAAAATATATAAGTATATATTCACCAGTTGTCTGTCTACCATAATACAAGTATTAAGTTACTTACTTTGGGGACGGACGACCGTGTGTGTAAGTGTCCCATATATTTATTTTATTTATTTCATATATTTATTACAGCAAAGTAAGATTATAAACACGTTTTAAAAGCATTTGATTTTTTAAACTTATGTTGACAAACTTAAACTTTTCCCGATAAAAATAAGTTACAGAATCTCATGAATTGTTTACACGCTAAAGTGTATTCAACTCGTGTTAAAACTTCGAGTTAAGTGATATTTGAAGGTTATTGGATACAGCGAGTTTCGTGAGGTCTCGCGTCAGCGAGTTTCCTTTTAGTTGCTAAGTGGGTCATATTTCATGTAAAACACTGAATGAATTTAAATGTCTTTTGTTATTGTCATTAATAAATCATAGTCATCATCGTCCTGTCCTTATCCCACACATAAGTTGGGCTAGAACAACATGTTTTAAACATGTTGTCACATGTTTGGCTTGGTATTTCACGACCAGCCGCATGCCTTACGTCAACTCGCCTTAGCCTTTTACGACACCTCGGTAAGAAAAACGGATGATATATTCCACTCAGCCAAATATCACACGGCGGGACAAATTACCTATGTCGCCTTTTACGGCACCTCGGTAAGAAATGAGGGTGGCTCATTCTACTCAGCTGGATACGACACGGCGGGCTAACTTACCTAAGTTGCCTTTTACGGCACCTCGGTAAGAAATGAGGGTGGCTCATTCTACTCAGCTGGATATCTCACAGCTTCATACATCATCATCATTTATCTATAATTATTAATATTGTTAATGCCCATATATCGCACTAACATATAAGACAAAAGGAATAATAAAATTATTTTGCTATAATCCGCGATGAAGTAAAATAGAAAATATATTTATAATGCTAAATGTAGAGTGAACAATCCGTTTTCATACCCGATACCACGACAAAATCCCAAAGCTTTTCTATTTTACTTCATCGCGGATTATAGCAAAATGATTTTATTATAAATTTGTTTTATGGATCTCCGCAAAGTAACTCCTAATTCTATAAAATTCTACAAGTTTTCTTTTGAGAATAGAAAAAAACATAATCGAGGGTAATTTAACACTTAGTCAATAGGCCGAAGTTGCAGGCTACTATTAATAAATAAATGACGCGTCAAACTTACTAAATTTCCCAAGAGTGGACCTTGTCTAGCCAACAGTGATAAACGATGTACAAAATAGCGTAAAACAGATATGGATTTCCAAAAAAAATTCTCAGACCAATTTTATTACAAAAAATACAAAAATATTACTACAGAATTTAATACTTTCATTGGTTTTAACATAACCTTTGCAACCTGAGTGAGATTGCATGACATAGCTAGTTACATAATAATTTCATTTGTAGGAAGAACATATCCACGATAAATATATAAAGCTGAAGAGTTGGTTAGTTTGTTTGATTCTTTGAATTCGCTAATCTCCGGAATTACTGGACCGATTTGAAAAATTCTTTGATTGTAAGATAGTCCATTTATCGAGAAAGGCTATTCGCTGTATAACATCACGCGAAGATGAATAGAAGAGGAGCAGGAATAAAAAATAAAAAAATAAAACATAACGGCACAATTTAAAGCTTTACTTGCGTGCGCTGAGTAAACGGTAATAGTTATTCAAAAATCATGTACTACAAAATTGTTGCTCTCTAAAAGTTCTAAATAAAAGTTCGCGACAGCATATGTCTAGCTTTTAGGGTTGGCCTACTTAAACCATTTTTATGGTTATCAAAATACTATATTATGGTTTTAATCTCCACGCGGGTGGATTGCAAGTATTATTATAGAATTTAGTACTTTCGTTGATAGCATGGCGTAGTTAGTGATAAAATAATTTCATTTGTGGGAAGAGCATATCCACGATAAGCCATCTGTCTTATGACGTCATTGGGACCCGCGTTACCCTCTCCGATTAACTTACGTCTCCCTGCCTTTATTCTTTAATATTCTTAAGTGGACGTAGGCAATCCAACAAAGAGCTAAAAGAGAAAATTCTCGGTAATTTGTGGCCACCATTCGAATACAAATGAATTGAAAATTTTAGAACATCGCTAAGAAAATTACTTAGCAGCTTTTAAGTCATATCGATCAAGTAAGCTTTAAATTTATCAACTTGATATAATGTATTAAAAATTTTATATACTTATTATGAATTTATCGAATTCATCATTCTCCTGCCCTTATCCCACTCTAAGTGGAGTCGGCACAACGTGTTTTACAAATTTTACATGATTTGATACCTGACGTTAACTTATCTTAGTCGCCTTTTGCGACACCACGGTAAGAAATAAGAGTGGTCTATTCTACTCAGCCGTATACCACACGGTAGGTCAACGTACCTTAGTCGCCTTTTACGACATCTGGGTAAGAAATGAGGGCGGTCTATTTTACTCAACCAGATCTAGTTATCTTAGTGGCCTTGTACGACTCCGTACGGTAAGAAATGAATGTTTTTTTTATACAGGAAAAGACCCCTTATGGGTACCACCGCCCGACGGGGACTGGCGGCGGTAATGTCTGACTCACACCGACTAAAACAACCTGTGTGCTCTACCACGCTGCCGATGGCAAGGACAGGGTGTCGTTGTACACACTGCCCCCCATCCCCGCTGACAGCAGCTCTGATCCTAGAGATCACCTCCTCCGGGCAGGGACCCCTCGAGAGAAAATTCCCCCTCCGCTAACCAGTGCATCAGGAGCACCAGATGCACCGACCGCCTCGGGGACCTGTAAGCCGAAGTCCGATATACCCCATTCGGTACGTCCGAAGGTCCCCTGTCAGGGCGGCAGACGATGGGCTTATGCAAGTCGCTACCACCTGGACTCGCCAGCAGCATATTGGATCCAAAATAAAAGTCCCCGGAACCGCTACACCGCCCCCCTCCGCCCCCTCAGCAGAGCAGAAGGAGGCCATCGCTGCCTGCCCACCGTGTAAATATTATAGTCTATTCTACTCACCCTAATAACGCACGGCGGGGTACAACTCGTTTTAATAAATAAAATAAATTATGACCATTTTATATGCAAATATAAAATGTCTGTCCCACAGGAGCAATGTAATAAAATCATTAATATTAATGCTGGTGCGTCAGGTACTCCCAACTTTCCTGTTAACGTGAAAATATGCAAATCGTGCAAAACCTGGGACGGGTTTCACTACTTTTTGCCTTAGTTCAAACGTTGAATATCAGCCGTTTGTGATGCAAAATTGGGTCCACACGATATATGTAGCGTAACTTTAGTGATGATTTTTTGTAATTACCACGCCAGGGGAAAGAACAAAGGCGGATTAACATTTTTATTTGGCTGTGTGCTTTTCAGATTTTCCACGGGAGCGGTGTTGGAAATAAAATACAAACATAATTTTATTATGGTGACGAAGAAGTTCTGGTGCATAGTAAAGTAGTACCTGAATGAACGAGCCTAAAACGAGATATAAAAAAATTAAAAAGGGGCTGATGATATCTGGACATATATTTCCACAAATTTTTACAATTGACAGTAAAAGTTACCCTTGTATTCTATCATATTTTAGGAGTTTTAATTCCTGAAAACAGGGATAAAACGCCTTTTTTTTAGAATAAAATGAAACTTGATCTATTTATTACCCCCGAAACCCCTACATACTGAATTTGGGTATCGTTAAATACTAAAGGAAGATGACATGTCACGCAAATATAAAACAATAGAAGAACAGCTATGAATTCTCAGCAGCATTCTCAAGAATGATAGAGAAAGAACGGAAGAGTGAAACCTGTTACGTAGACCCCACTTAAAGTAGGATAAGGGTAGTAAAGTTGTAGTAAGGGTGGTAAGGACGCCCTCCTGACAAGGTCCCCGAGGCGGTCGATGCATCTGGTGCTCCCGATGCATCGATTAGCGGAGGGAGGGGCCACTGTTTAGAGAGGCCCCGACCCGGAGGTGGCGCTCTCCGGGGTACAGAGCTGCTGCTGGCGGGGATGGGGGCAATGTCTTCATAGGTACCCTGTCCCCGCCACCAGCAGCGTGATGGAGCACTGTCAGGTTTTTTGTTGGTGCGAGTCCAACATACCGGCCGCTCATCTCTGTCGGGCGGTGAAGACCCATAATGGGTTTTCCTGACATAAAAAAAAGGATAAGGGTAGTAAAGAGGATGGTTAGAGAATCCAATTTCAATCAATATGATTATATCGTATCAACTGATCAAATTAACGATACCCGTAACTCAGGTACTCAATAAATATAGGGTCTTAAAGTCACAAGTGTACATAAAAATTATTATTGTTAGTAAATGTTTACATACTCGCAGTATTAGAGTAGTCGTAAATACGAGCTATTCTGACATTATCATCGGCCGTTACGTTCGAAGCGATGTATTAGGGAAATATGACCCCTTTTATGTCTCGCTGAGAGGAAATTTAATAGCCATAACTTGTAAATAGTTTTGGTAGCGACGTTCGTGTATTGGAAATTTGTACAAATATCTTGTATGTTATTAGTTTGCGATGTAAATTGTTGGGACCTTTGTGTTGGTCGTATTATGGGTCTGCAAGGGTTTTGTTAAGATATATTCTTGTAAATGGATACCAAAAGATTTGGAATGAATATTGAAGTTATAACATTATAATTTTGCTGTACAATTTCATTTGTCTTTCAATGCCAGGTGATCTTGTGCCTTTAGCATCACGTCTCAACGTGCTTTTAATTTCGTCTACTCTTCTTTTTGGAATATTGCTATGTGATCTGCTGGTCTATCTATATCCATACTTATTATAAAATAAAGTCCTCAAAAGCTTTGTATCTGTATGTGATCGATATTTTCAAAATCAGCTGAATGGATTTTTTCTGTATTTTACTAAATGGTAGTGCAATTCTTCCAGAAGGTTTATTTTAATAGTACATAACGATTTTATGTAAATTGTGTCCAAAAGGACGCGCGTTGTAAAAAAAAAAATCGCTGGCTGAGAGCTTTAGTAGCGTGCGCCGCGTAAACCAACAGAGATACACTAAAGTAATGAACTATACAATTGTAGATCTTCAAAAATACTACAAAAAATCAGGAATAGCATGTCGCTATCTCTTATAGTTAACTCACAATAACTATTTTTTTGTTCAAAATTTTAATTCGGGAAACAATTTGTGTTTGTTATTTGGGTAACTTAATTTTGTCTTAAACTAAAATTCATAAGCTCAATGTAATAAATGAAAGTTTTTTAACCTCTACCGCCCTGTGTCGATAGCCGAGGGTAGAGGCCGTGCGTCCAGGTAGAGAACAAGAACCTTACACTAAGAACCTTAATATCTCAGAATTCTTGGAATCTGTGTAACTTACTAACCCATATTGGAGCAACGCGGTGGGTTCTCTCTAAAAAGGACACAGGAAGCCTATACCTTGCAGTTGGATAGTAACAGGTAGGTACTACTACAACCCTGCTAATGAATCGAAGAGACTTTTGGGACGACGTAACATGTACAAAAAGACGTTCGTCCGACGTTGTAGATAAAGGTTGGACGTAAGCACCAAATTGTAGTTATGTCATTTCCAATTAACATTATCAGATAATCCATAGCGATTAATTGCTTTGTTAGGAGCTCAATAATTTGTTTAATAGCGTGATGATGTAATTAAGATCTTAATCTGATAGGACCGCAATAGTTGCTCGCTTGAGATTGTTTAGTTCCCGATTAATGGTGTTGATAAAATCGCTTATTAAGTCCATGTGATTATTCCAATAATTGACTATCAAGGTATATTGATGTAGTCCGAATAATTCTTGAGCATGTTTTGAGGTCAATATCTTCCTGTCCTTATTAACGCCATGCTTACTTACGTTGTCGTATTTTACGACACCTCGGTAAGAAAGAATATATTTTATGACTCGGTAAGCTAGAGAGAAGCGGTAAGAGAGAGGGTAGTCTGTTTATTCGAACGGGGTATATCGGACGTATGGCTTACAGGTCCCCGAGCGGTCGGTGCATCTGGTGCTCCCGATGCACCGGTTAGCGAAGGGGAGCTTCTCTTTCGAGAGGTACCAACCCGGAGAAGGTGTTCTCTGGGATAAGAGCTGTCGGAGGGGATGAGGGCAATGTGTACAACGATACCCTGTCCTTGCCATAGGCAGCGTGGTGGAGCACACAGGTTGTTTTAGTCGGTGCGAGTCCGACATAACCGCCGCCTGTCCCCGTCGGGCGGCGGTACCATTAAGGGTTTTTTTCCTGTATAAAAAAAGTCTGTTTATTCTACTTCACCGGATACCACACGGTGGGTCAACTTACCCTCAGTCGCCTTTAACGATGCCTTGGTAAAGAGCGAAGGTGGTGTATTCTACGCAGGCGAATAATAATAACAGGGCATAAATAATAATAATATTATATTCTATTCGTAAGGAAAAATATCCATATGTATAAGACGAAATTCGATGTATATCATAGACATCCAAGAGGTCACAAAAAGCTTGTGATGCCTGTGTCGCGACTCAGCAGAGTTAGCAACTCATTCGATGGTTTCACTTCTACAATAAATTCCGCCATCCGTACTAGACCAGTCTACAGAAAGGCTTAAATTAAGTATAATAGATATGATTATACGTAAAGCATATTACAAAATTGAAGATTATTTGGATGATAAAAAAGCCTGGATTTGAAATTCCTTACTCATCTGTATGAACTGTGGTTTAATAATTTAAAATTGAAAATATTAAAAAATTGACCGCCGAGTTTCTTTCTGGTTTTTCTCGGTAAGAGCAACATTCCGAAACAGTTGTAACTTTATCAATCATATTGATTGATCCTTGACGATTCAAAAGTGCTTGAAAGAGCTAATTTGAATAAAAATTATTTTGATTTGATTTAAATATATTACGTTAAAACATGCTTAAGTAATTGTCGATCGAATTTCATTTATTATTTCGTTAGGAAGATTTGTCTTTGTTTAGCGACCAGTCAATCTTGATTTTCGTAGAAACAAGATATCTGTTTCCGGGCGGCGTCGCAAAATAAATAACAAATCACTTACATTTATTTTATTTTTACTACAGTAAATATTTATGGAACGTATTTTATATTTTGGTCACGGAATATCAGATTATTTCAATTGGTCTTTTAAATCTAAGAAAATAGTCTTGTTATTTATTCGTTAGGATTCGTATATATATTCGTTATATAGATTCGTTTATAGTATATTCGTCGTAGTATAGATTCGTTTAGCTATTTTAAATCACAATTTATTATAAAAATTAGATATTAAAACTAGAAATTCATGTCTATGCTACAATAATCTATAGTTCTTTAATCGCATTACCCTATACCTTACAAGTAATCTAAAAAAATATATATTTTAAATCGAATCATCCTTTACTCAAATAAACTTGTTAACAATTGCTTTAGAATCGCCAACTCTAATGCTGATTCGGAATGCTGTTCCTACCGAGAAGAGCCAGCAAGAAACTCGGCGGTTGCTCTTTTCAAGTTTATTTTGAATTTTGAATTTGATACAATATTCCCAAGCTTTTATGCAGCGTGACTTTTAAAAATGTTATAAAATTCAAAAAATCACATATCCAGAACACGTTTCGCATTGCGACAATCCTATTACACGATGTTCGCGTACCTACGTTTGTTCACGTGATTAGGAGTATGTACACTAAAATTTCTACATCAATAGAATATTACAAACTGTTTAACTTTTTTATTTATAAGAAGATATATTTAATATTTAAATAAGTTAATCTTGAATTTTGGAAATACCTCCAAAGATTTTCATGAAATTCAGCATAGGTGGGTTTTGGGGAAAAAAATCAATCTTGGTAGGATTTACTACAAAAAAAAACAGCTACAATTTCATGAGAAAGCAAAAATTAATTCAAAAGTAATAATAAAATTATATTGCTATAATCCGCGATGAATAAAAATAGAAAATATAATATATAATGCTAAATGTCGGTAACGATCCATTTTCACACCTGATACGTGCAGGATTCGTAAAAACACATTCACAAACCTCCACCACTGCCACCACACATAAGCATAACACACGTTCACTATCACAAACTCAACAACCGTTTCGCCCCGCCAACGAAGCATCATCAGGAGGTAGACTCCACGAAAAATAGCTTTGCAATTTTGTCGTTTGTATTATGGATCTCTGGAATATTCATAGTGATATTTGATTACAAAAAAGTTAAGAGTTTTTTCATGTATGTGTGTTTTCTGTATCAGTTAGGCCCAATTATGGTAGCCTCCTTTCTTTTCCTTTAGGTATTTACATTTAAGATAAAATTATAATGTTGCGACATTTTGACAGCATCAGTACATGATATAAATGTTTTCCTTTCATAAACCAACCAAGTTGGAACATATATTTATAATACTGCTGAGTAAATAGCGAATCAGTATAAAAATTCAAGGCGATATACAAAACCGTATAAAACAAATGAATTTTGGGTAAAATCCTCTCGATGCACTGTTCAGTGCCAAGCCATCGACAACGTTGTTTATGGCGGCCTCCGTTATTGCGTACCTACTCGCAAACTGAGTGGAGTTTACAATCTGCGCTGCGGATAATTTGGAGACAATACAAGTTTTATTGCTTTATCTGACGATCTCCTGCTATTAATAGACATATAAATAACTAGCGATCCGGCCATGAATAACTGTGGATCACATTAAAAAAAAATAAGAAAAAAATGTTATTATAAAAATATACGGGTCAAATCGCGTTAAAATTGAATTACCGCCTTGTATCCGGCTGACTAAAATAGACCACTCTCATTTCTTACCGAGATGTCATTAATGGCGACTAAGATAAGTTGATCCGCCGTGTGGTTATCCGGCTGAGTAGAATAGACCACTCTCATTTCTTACCGAGATGTCATTAATGGCGACTAAGATAAGTTGAGCCGCCGTGTGGTTATCCGCCTGAGTTGAATAGACTACAATGATTTCTTACCGAGCTATCGTAAAAGTTGACATAAGGCAGGCGGCCGTAAAATAGTTAGCCAAATCATGTGACAACATGTTTATAACATGTGACCACTTACACTGGGATAAGCAAGAGAATGATGACAATAATGTCAAAATCGTATTGTAGAAAAAGAAGTTTATGAATATAAACTATCGCGAGTAGTATTCATAATTATTATATGGACCAACTAGTTTTTAACTGGTCGGACTATATAATAATTATTAAATGACTAGTTCTAACTAGTCGGGCTCATTCTATAAAATAAGACGTGAGTATAGCCACTTTCCATGTATTAATTAAAAAAAAACAAATCTAAAAGAAGACACATTCTCTTTATATTTAAAACCTTCAAACTTTAATTCAAGCGCCGCGCGACGTCGGTGACAATTGACAGAATCGCGACCTCATTTAGCTTTTATATCCTTAATTTGCTACTATTACCGAAGAATGGACGAAAAAAGGAACATTTCCTACGCCTTTGTTGGCAGTTTCACAGAATTTTGAGGACTGTTGACGTCCCCACCCAGTCCCGTTACGTAGGAATTTATGAGGAAACTTTGTGGCAACGTCCCCTAGTATTACTGCATTGTGTTTGCTTTTGGAACGTGAAAGATTCTGCGATAGAAAGACGATGGTAAGAACGTATTCTATACATAAATTTCAGCTTGGTGAATCAGATTTCCGGTTAAGGATTCGTAATGTAGCTTTATTTAGAGGAGAAAAATAAAATTATATAAAATAAGCAATTTTATATAATTATATATATTATATAATAGATTTAGCTACTCTTCGAAACTGTACAAGACGGTAATGACTAAATATAACTAGTTATAAGAATTATATTTTTAAAATAGAGAGATAGTGAGATGTAATATTGTTTTAACTTAAACCTTGTTAATGATTTAACTTCCTTTATTGCTATCTGTAGAGCATTCTACAATATAATAGCTTTTACATTGAAAGTACGTCCAAAAACGATGTCTTGTGTGAATCTCAATCATTTCAAGGTTATATTTCCGAAAGGACATTATTAAATTAGTACTATGATAATAATAATTAGTATAGATATTGCGAATATAAATATAAAAACAACTAATTTTTATAACTCTAAGGGTATAACGCCGTTTTAAATTATAAAAATGCTATCTTGTTTAATACATTACACACATTCTTATTTAATAACCTCGTGATAAAATAACAAAGACGTGTCCTAACATGCGTATAAACAAGTTTAATCTTGTGTCGAGAAACTTTATACACAATTTTATTATCCCATTAATTCGTTTCCTCATAGAAACGTCCAACACTATATAATATCTTATCTCAACAGGCAAAGATAAAAAAGAGTTTACTCATTTATGCTAAATTAGCTATGCCAATCTTCGATCGATTTTTACAAAGGTTACATTTTGTAACCTTTGTAAAAATCGATCACATACCGATACACAGCTTTTGGGAACTTTGCTTTATATAACAAATATAATAATAATCTAGCTTTTACCCGCAACTTCCTTCGCGAGGGCTGGTGTCAAGAGATAGGTTGATAATGGCGCTTTTCAATGCCATTCTATTCCTGTACACTGACAGGATTTCTATAACCTACATAGCCTCAGTATAAAAGAAATAATTCTGCCAAATTTCATCGATATTAGTTCAGCGGATTCGCCGTGAAAGAGTAACAAACATACATCCATATTCACAAACTTTCGCATTTATAATATTAGTGGGATAGGACAGGATATGATAGGATGCTAAATACAGTCCTATCTTACTTGAAGGCATGTCTTTTAGTATATTACAATACCGTAATATAATTTTTGGCAAGCATCTAAGCCTGAAAGTAGGTTAGCATAGCGTATTGCTCTGCGGCAGTCTGAATCGCGGGCAATTTAGTATGGATAGGGAACTCTACGTATGCAAGATTTATGAATGTAGATCTTCATAACTCTCGTAGCAAGCCAATCACGTTCCGGGAACGTTTTTGGGAATACTGGGAATGATTTGATCGTAAATTCGTTTTAGAGTACGATATTTGTTGAGTTGATATTCGATGTATAAGAAATTTCAAATTTCAAAATGCTATTTTACATAGTAGCATCGTGGGATTCAGGTATAGGTAAAGAATTGTTCAGTCGTGAGACGGTCTACAAGTTTTATTTTATTCTTTTAATTTATTTTGTTTCACATTATTTATAGCTATGGTCCAATCCAGTATTTTATCCATTTATTTATGTTAAAAAAATAGAGATTAAGATAAATGTAAAGAAAAATGTTAGGACAAAATTAAGAAAAATGTCCAAAATATATTTAACTAGTAATAACCGTAACTTTACTCATTTAACTAAGCGTTTAAGAACTATCAGTGCATCATATATTTTTTCCACGTTCGCAAATGAAAAATTTTATATCCTATATTGTATTTCGTTGTAAGCTTAAATTGCGCCAAATTTAATCAATATTGGTCCATTCGATTATTTGTGATAGCGTAACAGACATAAACTTTTGAATTTACAATATTCGTCATCATCATTCCCCATCCTAATCCCACTCTAAGTGGCGTCGGCACAACATGTATCAACCATGTTGTTACATGATTTACCTAGTCTCCTTTTACGACACCTCGGTAAGTAATGAGGGTGTCCTATTCTACTCAGCCGGATACCACACGACAAGTCAATTTAACTTACATTAGACGTCATTTACAACACTTTCGTAAGAAATGAGGGTGATCTATTCTACTCAGCGGGATACCACACGACGGGTCAACTTACATTAGTCTCCTTTTACGAGACTTCGGTAAGAAAGAGGGTGGTCTATTCTTACTCGGATACCACACGGTGGGTCAATTTAGATTAATCTCCTTTTACAAAACTTCGGTAAGAAAGCGAATGGTCTATTCTAGTCGGCCGGATACAACACTAGAGGTGAACATGCATTAGTCGTCATTTACGGCACTTCCGTAAGAAATGAGGGTGGTATATTGTGCTAAGCCGGATACCAGACGGCGGGTTAACTGACATTAGTCATCATTTCCAACACTTTGATAAGAAATGAGGGTCTCTTACTTAACCGGATACCACACGGTGGAAAATGAATCATCATCATCTTCCTGCCCTTATCCCACTCTAAGTGGGGTCGGCACAACATGTTATAAACATGCTGTAACATGATTTGGCTGCGTTTTTACGACCGGCCGCCTGCCTGACGTCAACTTACCTCTGTCGTATTTCACGACACCTCGGTAAGAAAGAGGGTGGTCTATTCTACTAAACCGGATACCACACGGTGGGTCATCTTACCTTAGTCGCCTTTTATGACACCTCGGTAAGAAATGAGGTTGGTCTATTCTACTCAGCCGGATACCACACGGCGGGTCGACTTACCTTAGTCGCCTTTTACGACACCTCGGTAAGAAAAGAGGGTGGTACTATTCTACTCAGCCGGATACCACACGGCTATGGAATATTAATCATTATTATTTGTTCTATATAAAGAAAAGTTAGCTCTTTCTTAAAATTGACCTTTTTATCTGGACATCCCTTAGGTGTACATGAAGAAACGTAATTTATTACAGAGCTTAACACTGTTTGTGTCACGGTCTGGGAACAACGATTTTTCCCAATTTGTAACGCCACGTGCACACGAGGCGAAAAATATATTGCGCTTAAGACGTTCACATATTTGGCACGTTATCTCAGTAATTTGTTTGCTGGAGAGTCTTAAATGAAAATGTCAAAATGGGCGTATGAATTTAAAATACAAATTTAAAATGTTCTTTATTCAAATAAACTTGTATACAAGTGCTTTTGAATCAAAGTAATAATATAATTATTTTGCTATATTCATATATTCATCGCGAATTATAAAAGTAAGTAAGTAAGTAACGGCCTGTTACTATCCCACTGCTGGGCATAGGCCTCTTCTCTCCGTTTTTTTTTTTTTTGGAGAGAAGGATTGGAGCTAAGACCTAACACGCTGCTCCAATGCGGATTGGTAGGTTACACATATCCCCAGAATTCTCTAGAGATATGAAGGTTTCCTCACGATGTTTTCCTTCACCGAAAAGCGTGTGATAAATTGCAATTATCAATTAGACACATAAGTTTTACTAGAAAACTCATTGGTGCCTGCCCGGGGTTTAACCCTGGACCTCCTAAAAAGAGGCGTACGGTGTTACCGCTGGGCTACCACAGCTTTTACCACATCGCGAATTATAGCAAAATAATTTTATTATTACTTATTTTATTATAGATCTCCGCAAAATAACGTCCAATTCTATAAATTATTTGTTTTTGAATCGTCAACTCTACTGCTGGTTCGGAAAGCTTTTCCTACCTAGAAGAGCCAGCAAGAAAGCAGTTGCTCCTTATAAAATAAACTAGTTACATTTAGTCATAACTATCTTGACCAGGATCGATGAGTAGCTATATTCGCACATTCTTACCATCTAAGTAATCCTAAACAGTATAGTAGGCTTTTTGTATCAGCCTCTCTTTCACAGTGTTTTTAAACTGCTGTAAAGGCAAAGCTAAAATTGATTGCGGAATTTTATTATAGAATCTTATACTCAAACCCACAAACGACTTACGTACTTTTGCAAGGCGCAAAGCAGGAGCCGCAAGCTTAGTTCGGTTCCTACTTTGTCTATTATATACATCACCAATCGTTTTATATTATTTTAAATGAAATTTAAATCCAGTTTGGTATGTGAACTTTCTTTTTAAATAAAAATCTAAATATCTTATAGAAATAGGAGTTAATTTGCGGCAAATCATAAGATAATAGTAATAATAATAATAAAAAGTAAGAAGAGCGACCTCGACCGACATCTCAAGAGAATTTTATTTGTAATGTTGCAAATTTAAGACGAATTTTATTACAGAATTGTCCATTAAATAAATAAATGGTAAAGTAGGAGCCATAAACCTACATAACTATTTATAATTTTACCCTATAACAGTATTCCGTAAGACATAACATATATACGCAAGTTTCGGGGCAATACATTATCTTTACAACAAGAACTGTCCGAAGACCTGTTGTTTTTATTTTCTCTACGACGTGGCTTTAGCACGATTTATCACTTTGGATTTATCACGTGTTGAGGCCAACACGCTGAACCGAAAAAATGACGCTTTAGATTTTATTTATGGCCGTAAATGCTCCGCACGTTGGGTCTGCTTTTTCCAAAAGTGGATACTAAAAGATGAGGACAAAATATAAAAAAATTAAGACAAATTATTAATCAACAGCTATTAAGAGAGCTATTAAGAGCGTAAACTAACAGAGATACACTAAGGTAATGTATTAGAGAGTTGTAGATCTATAAAAATACTACACAAAAGTCGACTACAGCATGTCTCTATCACTTATGGTTAAATCACAATAAGTACTTTTATGTTCAAACAAACTAAATAGCAAAACTGCAGTCAAAGCTAGTTTGATACTACAATCTCAACGATCGTTACGCCCTGTAACTGAAGCATCGCCAGGAGAAAGACTCCACGAACAAATTGAAACGCGACGCATTTATATTTTATGATTCGTAGCTTTACGAAAAAAACAACGAAAAAAGTTAAAAAAACGACAAAAAAAAATCGAAAAAATCTATAAAGGATATCAGAGCTTCTTTGTCGTTGCAGTAAAGCTTCAAAACTCTATTCCGTAAGAAAATAACCTCTCACAAATTGGAAGATTAAAGAAGCATTGCATTGTAAGAACCATCAACATTGCACTTACGAAAGCTTTCAGTATAAAAGTCTAAAATAAAAGAGTAATATTCTTTCAGGGGAGCATTAACAAATTTATACAGTTACCTAACCAGCAAACAGTCTTAGTTAGATAATAAATCTTGTGTAATATGAAGTGGGTGGAGTTTTAAAAGAATTTATTACGTGAGAAGAAACTTTCTACGTTCTCTGAGCTAGCTAGTATCCGTTTCCGTTGCTCTGTCTGTCTATATATTTATCAGTCCCATATGTAATATATTCATATCATGATTCATTCTCCTGCCATTATACCACTCTAAGTGGGGTCAGCATAACATGTTATAAACATACTGTCACCTGATTTGGTTAAGTATTTTACGACCGGCTGCCTGCCTGACGTTAGCTTACCTTACTCACCTTTTGCAACACCTCGTCAAGAAAGAGTGTGGTGTATTCTACTCATCCGGATACCAAACGGTGGGCCAACTCATAAGAGGCCTCTTTTACGACACCTCGGTAAGAAATGAGAATGGTCTATTCTACTCAGCCGGATATTAAACAGTGGGTCAACTCACCTTAAGCCTCTTTTACGACACCTCGGTAACAAATGAGGGTGGTCTATTCTACTAATAAATATAATATCGTTCTAGTGATATAATTCGAAATTATTTTAAACTGAACCGTATCAAGATTTGCTCGCCCTGTTGTATTTATACTAATACTAATATTGTATAAAGCTGAAGAGTTTGTTTGATTGTTTGAACGCCCTAATCTCAGGAACTACTGAACCGTTTTAAAAATTCTTTCAGTGTAAGATAGTCGATTTATCGAGTAAGGCTATATAACACCATGCTAAGATGAATAGCATAGGAGCACCTATAAAAAATATTACGAGAACGGCAAAATTTAAAGCTTTCCTTGTGTGCGCTGAGTAAACGGTAATAGTTATTCAAAAACCATGTATCACAAAATTGTTCCCATCTAAAAGATCTAAATAAAAGTCCGCAACAGCACACGTCTAGATTTTAAGGTTAACCCACTTTAACCATTTTTATGGTTATCAAAAGACTATATTACGGTTTAATCATTCCACGCGGGCGGAGCCGCTGGCGATTGCTAGTAAGTTATAACCGCAATTAAAAACCGTGGACTGTAGTTCTATCCTCCTTCTGATATGTTTGCCCTTTTTTATAATTTTCTTTCATATATATAGATGCCAAATTCAGCACATGTGGCACTTAATTTTTTATGACCATATAAAGACAAGACTGACCCTGTAGGGTCAGCTAGGGTTTATATAATTTAGGAAGTCACAATTTACTGTACACCGATTCCAAGTTAAGTAATCTTGCCGACAAATTAAGTAATTCCCAGCAGTAAACACTTTCTAAGCGGTTAACGCTAATAGCAAACATACCAGAATCTTGTGTCGCAATCTCCCTTGAGAGTTTTCAAATGGAGTGCGAATCAGGCGATTGTTCGACTAAACGAAAATTTGTGAAGTGACTCTAAGGATTACTGAAAAAGAATTTAAGGTAAGTGCACTTGTAGTAGTAAGTAAGTAGCGGCCTGTTACTATCCCACTGCTGGGAATAGGCCTCTTCTCTCCGTTTTTGGAGAGAAGGTTTGGAGCTAAGACTACCACGCTGCTCCAATGCGGATTGGTAGGTTACACATATCTCCAGAATTCACTAGAGATATGCAGGTTTCCTCACAATGTTTTCCTTCACCGAAAAGCGTGTGATAAATTGCAATTATCAATTTGACACATAAGTATTAACAGAAATTCACTAAAACTCATTGGTGTCTGCCTGGGTTTGAACCTCGAAACTCCTCGAAAAAGTCACACGGTGTTACCGCTGTGCTATCAAAGCTTGAAATATGTGTAACCTACCAACCCACATTGGAGCAGCGTGGTAGGTCTTAGCTCCAAACCTTCTCTCTAAAAACGGAGAGAAGAAGCCTATTCCCAGCAGTGGGATAGTAACAGGCCGCTACTTACTTTACAGATATGCTTCAATGCGTTAATTATTGTCAAATTTAACTACATAGACTTCTTGGCGCAACAAAATTTTTATATTTAACTTACACTTCAATAAAAGTTTCCAATTGCTTATAAAGACTCAGTCTTCCTTCTTTATGGAAACTAATGGCGTTATTGTCAAGGTCCTCAAAAAATTCTAAGGTTCTTCTGTTCTTCTTCTTACTTACTTATCAAAGCTTGTATCCAATATATTCGCGACAAATTAGTCAATTCTCCCCCATCCAACACTTTCTAAAGCAGTTTATTGTTAACAGGGAACATTTCAAACTCTCTTACCCAGGCGTCTCTTGAGAGTCCTCAACATCGGGCCTTCCGTTCGAGTATACATTTCTTCGACTTATCGGAAATTAAATTAAAAACGGAAATCGGAATTCCGAAGTGTTCATGATTACTTGAAGTATTAGAATAATTAAACTTTTAATTAGTTCCGATTAGTACTGCTAATTTACTTTAAACCCTTTAAAACCGGGATAGTATATTTAATTATGTAAACTAAATAATCCGGTTAAAGTAGTAAAGTTTTCCGATTAAAATAACGTCATAACCACACTATTGTTATAAGTGGAAACGTTTGTTATATGTGGTTGGTGTAGTTATATTTTTATTACTGTCTAATGTAAGATCTATGCAGAATTCAATCTTAACACTTTTCATCATCATTCTCCTACCCTTATCCCACTCTAAGTGGGTTCGGCACAATATATCTTCTTTTTCCATTCTCCTCTATCATTCGTCAAATCTGGTGCCACTCCTCTAACATGCATATCATTTTTCACACAATCCATCCACCTTTTTTTGGCCTCCCCCTAGCCATACATCCATCCACATTCATATTAAAAACTCTTTTGGTCACATGATTTTCATCCCTACTCATTACATGACCATACCAACTTAGTCTTAACACTTTTCAATTTATTAAAATATGAATAATAATCTGGATTGTGAATAACGATTTTTTCAAATTACGTAATGGAAAAATTGGAATTTATATTGCAATTAATTTATATATCTATACTAGTGGCCCGCTCCGGCTTCGTACGGGTATAAAATATATAGCCTATGTCACTCAGTGAAAAAAAAATGATTAAAATCTATCCATTAGTTTTGGTTCACTTATTACTGCCCGTGGCACGCACGCGTTAAATTCGGAGTAAAACAATTCCCCTCTCCCTATACCATGAAGATTTCCTGCTATCATTGGAATATCTAAATTCATATACTACATTTTAACTTATTTAGTTTAACATTTTTCCCTATGTATTTTTTTACATTTAATTACAGAATGTATTTATATACGGTACTTTATATAAAATGCGGTCGAACGGGATAAAAAGTATCCTATGTCCGTCTCCTGTATCTAAGCAACCTTTTTACCAATTTTCAGCCAAATTGGTTCATCCGTTCTTGAGTTATAAATAGTGTAACTAACACCACTTTCTTTTATATATATAGATGAAAATTTAATAATTTGGATTCTGAATAACGATTTTTTCAAATTACATAATAGAAAAATTTGTATTTATATTGTAATGTATATATTTATATTATAATATGTGTAACAGCCGTGTGGTATTCGGCTGAGTAGAATAGACCACCCTCTTTCTTACCGAGGTGTCGTAAAATACGACATACGGCAAAATAAAATGTTATATTTTGATTACGATATTAAATGGTTTTATAGATACTACATATAGTTACTAGGAAAATCTCAACAAGCATAATTGGGAGATAGGCTTCACCACAAAATCACAAAATAGTGGTAGTACGTTTTATGTTACATACTGTATATACATTTGGACACGTGTAAACATACAGGGTGCTTTATTTTGATATGAATTCCCCACTCAGATATATACACGGTCGGCCGCTTATAAAAGACCCCGAATACATTTCGATATCCTGTATACATTTTATTTCGCGACCATTGGGCCCAATGCAAATAATATATACGATTTAATACCAGCCAGCCGTGAATCTGTGTAAAATGTGTGGGCGTCGGAAAAAGGAAAGAGATAGAATCGATTTTCGTGTGATTTGACGTGGAAAAAAGTTAGCGGGGCGACAGAACTGATGGAATAAATACGTATATAGTAGTATAGTATATAGTAGCGGCCTGTTACTATCCCACTGCTGGGCATAGGCCTCTTCTCTCCGTTTTTTTTTTTTTTGGAGAGAAGGATTGGAGCCAAGACCTACCACGCTGCTCCAATGCGGATTGGTAGGTTCCACATATCCCCAGAATTGTCTAGAGATATGCAGGTTTCCTCACGATGTTTTCCTTCACCGAAAAGCGTGTGATAAATTGGAATTATCAATTAGACACATAAGTTTTACTAGAAAACTCATTGGTGTCTGCCCGGAGTTTGAACCCTAGACCTCCTCGAAAGAGGCGCACAGTGTTACCACTGGGCTACCACAGCCTCATATAAATACGTACCAGGCATGAATATGTTAATAAGTCATTTTATAAGTTTAATCATAATACTCAATAAGATAGTAAATTTGGCACCGTGTGGTATCCCGCTGAAAAGCATAGACCACCCTAATTTTTTACCGAGGCGACGTAAAATGCGACTACGGTAGTTTGACCTGCAGTGTGGTATCGGGCTGAGTAGAATTTTTCACCGTCATAACCAAATTACCCGTAAAATAAAGATAGAAAAGTTAAGTAAGTAACTAAAGTCAACCACCACACGGCGGCAGGTAAACATAGATTATAGTGCCGCCGTGTGGTATCCAGCTGAATAGAATAGTACCACCCTCATTTCTTACCGAGATGTCATAAAAGGCGACAAAGGTAAGTCAACCCGCCGTGTTGTATCCGGCTGAGTAGAATAGACCAACCTCATTTCTTACCGAGATGTCATAAAAGGGGACAAAGGTAAGTCAACCCGCCGTGTGGTATCCGATTGAGTTGAATAGACCACCCTTATTTCTTGACGAGGTGGCATAAAAGGCGACTAAGGTAAAATGACTCGCCGTGCGATATCCGACTGAGAAGAATAGACCACCCTCTTTCTTACTAATATAGTCTTTTGGTAACCATAAAATTGGTTAAAGTGGGTTAACCTTAAAAGCTAGACATAAGCTGTCGTTTTAGAGGGTAACAGTTTTGTAATACATGATTTTTGAATAACTATTACCGTTTACTTTGCGCACATAAGGAAAGCTTTAAATTTAGCCGTTTTCGTACTATTTTTTATTGCTGCTCCTCTCCTATTCATCTTAGCGTGATGTTATAAAGCCTTTCTCGATAAATCGACTGTCTTACACTGAAAAGAATTTTCCAAAGTGGTCCAGTAGTTCCTAAGATTAAACGAGGTGTCGTAAAAGGCGACTAAGGTAAGTTGACCCGGTGTGTGGTATCCGGGTGAGTAAAATAGACAACCCTCTTTCTTACCGAGGTGTTGTAAAAAACGACAGAGGTAATTTGATGTCAGGCAGGCGGCCGGTCATAAAAACGCAGCCAAATCATGTGACAGCATGTTTATAACATGTTGTGCCGACCCCACTTAGAGTGGGATAAGGACAGGCAAATGATGAGTTCCTAAAATTAAACAATCAATCAAACAAACTCTTCAGATTTATATATTAATATAGATTACAATTACACCAACCACACATTACTAACCCAAACATTGGCCAATACAAACCAACGTGACAGTTTTAGGGACCCCAACAAAAGCAATACTAAATCTTCATTAGGATTTCTATCAACATTTTCTATGTGCACCGAATATAACGACACATAAATAACTTCAAAGAAATAAGCCCGAGGAAATCCGGCCTGGTAAACAGGGCCGTTGGAAATAGGGCTGCCACTGCGGCGTGAACGCTTTTCATCCTTTTTTAGGAAAACAACTTGCATAATACGCAGAGATCGTATCGGCCAGATATTTTTGAGTAGTTCCATCATACAAAAGTATTATGCAAATGTATTATAATTTTGGTATCGATATATATTGAGATATGTATAACACGTTAAATAATCTTTATTTTAGCATGAAGTGTGTAAAGCTGTGATGGCCTAGCGGTGCGACCGTGTGAATCTCTAGAGACGATAATGGGTTCAAACCCGAGCAGACACCAATGAGTTTTTCTATTAAAACTTATGTGTTTAATTGATAATTGCAATTTATCACACGCTTTTTAGTGAAGGAAAACATCGTGAGGAAACCTGCATATCTCTAGAGAATTCTGGAGATATGTGTAACCTACCAATCCGCATTGGAGCAGCGTGGTAGGTCTTAGCTCCAATCCTACTCTCTTATAACGGAGAGAAGAGGCCTATTCCCAGCAGTGAGATAATAACAGGCCGCTACTTTACTTTTTTAGCAGCGTGGGTCTAAGCCTCATTCTTTACTATTTTGAAGCGACTAGAATATTAATAGGCGGCTATTTTTACTTTTTGAATAACTGTTTATCTAGCTGTTTATAAAGCTGAAGAGTTTGTTTGTTTGCTTGTTTGAACTCGCTCAGAAACTACTGGACCGATTTGAAAAATTATTTCAGTGTAAATTATCGATAATAATAGTCATTTATCGAGGAAGGCTATATGCTATATAACATCACGCTAAGATGAAAAAGAGAGGAGCAGCAATAAAAAATAGTACGAAAACGGCAAAATTTAAAGCTTTCCTTGCGTGCTCTCAGTAAACAGTAATAATTATTCAAAAATCATGTATCACAAAGTTGTTCCCCTCTAAAAGTTCTAAATTAAAGTCCGCAACAGCATGTGTCTAGCTTTTAAGGTTAACCCACTTTAACCATTATTATGTTTATCGAAAGACTATATTACGGTTTTAATCTTTCCACGCGGGCGGAGCCGCTGGCGATTGCTAGTCCAATATAATTCGTTAACATATCATAATGTAGGCATATACAGTAGAACTTAGATAAGTTAAAATCCAAGGGAAGCTCAAAATGTATAAAGTTATAGAGTTTTTTAATTTATCAGGGGTTTATAAAATTGAAAGGGGGGTGTCGTGAGTTAATACTCAGCTCCAGAAGGAGCCACTCACTTCACTTTTCACTGCTTCTATCTTTTAATTTATCAGCGTATGTTAGTTTTTTTATTTTCGTTTTAACTTATATCAACAGCAAAGCTATTTTTTCTGAATAGTGATATAAGCTTTAGAGGGTCAACATCCAAATTATTTATTTAAGTTATCAAGGTCATATATAGTTATTTTCAGTGGCAGCCCTAGAGAGTAATGCCTTATGAATTATTTCTTCTTTGTTTTGTTTGAATGTTACAACTTTTTAAGCTTAGCCGGAGCTTGGATTTGGTCGTACTCTTATAATATATACTCATTATTTCTTATATACTTTTATCATATAATATATCCTTAATAAAATTTATTGCTTGCGAGTTCTCATATTTTTTGTATATAAACCCGACTGATCCGAATGTTAACGACCCTCTTAAGCCCAGAGTCGTTTAGTGGGTGAGGCTCAAATCTAAGAGTGTCTGTAGAAATCCACTTGACCGACGGAAATTTTGTAATAACTATATCTATTGTTAGAAATTAAGTCTAAATTCAATTTAAAATGAATAATTAAAAAAAACGAATGCGTTTAGGGAATCACGCCGGGCATCTTACTGTGCACCGACAGTTTTCACTACAAAATCATCAAACCTAACTATGGCAACCTCATTAACGATCATATAATGTCATAAATTGTAATTTATGACATCTAGACATGACATTTGCTTATATAACTGACACATTAATTAATATAATTTTTTTTTAATAGATTTAATTTTATAATGTATTAATTCTATAATAATGTAACGTTTGCACACCTGCAAGGCAGAATATGTAAGACATGTCATATTTTAATTCTTAAGAACTTTTTACTCGCAATCCGCAAAGAAAGAAAGAAAGAAAGAAAGAAAGAAAGAAAATTGTTTAAGTTCAAGCTTGTTAGATATGTTCCGAGGCAATAAATAAATGGTGGTGGTTGAACCTATCCGTATATGTATAACTATGATTGCTTGGGTGATGCTTCGCATTGCGATTTTGTGCGATTTCCTGATTATTCTTTGGTTGTCGATAGACGGTTTTTGAGTTTGTAATAGTAAGCGCGTGTAGTGTTAGTGTACTGTGGTGGCGGTGGTGGCGGTGTTGGAGGTTTGTACATGTACACGAATGCTGCATTTATCAGGTATAACAAAGGATAGTCCGCTCTACATTTACCACTAAATATTTTTTATTTACTTTTTCACGGATTATAGCAAAATAATTTTACTATTACTTTTGTAAGAGCTATACGTGGCATTTATAATTTAAGACCGCGTGATTCCCTGCGAGAGAAGTTTAAGGAAACAGGTATTCTTACATTTCTTCACAGTATATTTTAAGCAATTTAATTTATGTACATAAAAATATAAAGAATTATAAAACGATAGGAGATGTATACAATAGACAAAGCAGGAACCGACATAAGCTTGCGGCTCCTGCTTTACGCCTTGCAAAAGTGCGTAACTCGTTTGTGGGTTTTGGTATAAGATTCTATAATAAAATTCCGCAATCAATTTCAGTACTGCCATTACAGCAGTTTAAAAACACTGTTAAAAAGAGGCTGATACAGAAAGCCTACTATACTCTTGAAGATTATTTAGAAGATAAGAATGTGTGGATATAGCTCTCTTTGAACCTGTACAAGACAGGAACGACTTAATGTAAATAATATTAAGAATTATATTTTTAAAAGAGCAACCGCCGAGTTTCTTGCTGGCTCTTCTCGGTAGGAACAGCTTTCCGAACCAGCAGTAGAGTTGACGATTCAAAAGCACTTGTTTACAAGTTTATTTGAATAAAGAATATTTTGAATTTGAATTTGAATTTAACCATTTTACTTCTTACATAAACTTTGCACCGCAAATGGAACTGTTAGACGCAGCTGGTACTGAATATATCGGCTATATCATCTCTTTTTCTAAAATCTTCGAAAAATATAAATCCACATTAGGATATTGGGTCCACAATAAATTTCAGCTTCGGCTTAGTGGGGCGATTCTAGCGAATGGTACAATGACTTATAACGGAAAATATATTTGACCTATTTAGCCCCCACCTCCCTTTATCATATAACCAGTAGCAGAGAGCCCCCCCAAAATTGAGACTGTTGCATAACATTTCGAAAGCGTATCCGTAAGGGTGGGCCAACTTAAATTGGAGTGGATTTGGTCAATGTTCAACAAGAAAGTCGGATGAACGATTTTTCAATTTTTTTTCGACGAACTAAAGTGGAATTTCTATTGAGTTCGAACGTTTCTTGTGATCAACAGTACATTTTTATTTTGTTGTTACTTATTTCCCGGCTTCATATTTATATACTGAAAAATGTAGAGGGACCCTATCAGATATAACAGTCAATTTTGATATTCAAATTCAGATTCAACCTTTCTCTTAATGATATATAAATCTATACTAATATATAAAGCTGAAGAGTTTGTTTGATTGTTTGAACACGCTAATCTCTAGAACTACAGGACCGATTTAAAAAATTCTTTATGAGTATAATATACTCCATTTATCGAGGAAGGCTATAGATTATATAACATTACGCTAAGATGATTAAGAGAGAAGAAGCAATAAAAAAATTCATGTTTCTATACTAATATATAAAGGTGAAGAGTTTGTTTGTTTGATTGATTGTTTGAACGCGCTAATTTCAGGAACTACTGGACCGATTTGAGAAATTATTTGAGTGTAAGATAGTCCACTTATCCAGGAAGGTTATAGACTAACATCACGCTAAGATGAATAGGAGAGGAGCAGCAATAAAAAATATTACGAAAACGGCAAAATTTAAAGCTTGTAATTTAAAGCGTGCGTTAAGTTAATAGTGAAAGTTATTCAAAAATCTGTTATAAATTACTCACGATAACTATTTTTTAGTTCAAAACTTCAATTTGGGAAAAAATAATAGGTAAAAGAAATATAAAGATTCGAAAAACCAAGCAATTTCTGCTAACTTCTTAATAGGAACAGTTTTCTGAACCAGCAGTAGAGTTGACGATTCAAAAGCAGTTGTTTATAAGTTTATTTGAAAGGAGAATACTTTGAATTCAAATTACTCGTAGGTAATTAGCCTGATTCATAGAGAAACAGGTAAGTGTTCTATAATACATATCAACCTGCCACTTCATCTACGACGTCAGCACTAATGTAAAAAAAATCAATTCACTGTTACTTTCTAAAACTACCTCCATACCAGTTTAGGTATATAAGAGATAAAGCAAAAAGGTACAATTTCATATTTATAATAATGATTTTTCATCATAATCTTGAATTTCTATACCTAACAGCCAGTTTTTGCGTTTTCAGCTTATGTATATTTACTTACCAATAGGTAACAAAATCTATAAACAATAAGAAAAGTAAATTGCTAATATCAGGTGCTCCATTGAAAGTTTCGATATATCATTAAAAGCTATAACAAACAGCTGTTACCTTTACCTTTCATAATGGCCGTAATGGCGTCATAAAACTTACCTGAAATAGAAAAGACAAAATTTAATTTTATCATCATTGGCAACTGAATATAGGAAACGGAATTAAAGCATGCAATTTCATAACTTAATAAATAATAAATTTCATAAAATAAACTTAATAAATTTTATGACAATATTTTATATGATCCTTACATCCATAGAATAACTATAAATAAACCGATAGTCATAAAATGAACAAATATAAAGTGTATGCGTCTCTTTCACCCTTATGATCGTTTTCACCTTAGTGATCGTTTTTAAAGAAGAATAAAGACATAAAAATCACATAATATTTAACCCATATTCACCTGAATAGAATAGAGCACCCTCGTTCTTACCGAGGTGTTGTAAAAGGCGACTAAGGTAAGTTGACCCACCGTGTAGTATCCGACTAAGTAAAATAGACCACCCTCTTTCTTACCAAGGTGTCGTAAAATACAATTAAGGTTAGTTGACGTCAGGCAGGCGGACATTCGTAAAACACGTATCCAAATCATGTGACAGCATGTTTATATTATGTTGTGCGGACCCCACTTAGAGTGGGATAAGGGGAGGATGATGATGATGATGATGAATAGATTACAAAATTATGTTAGTATCTTGAGGGATACATTCTCGTTACATTATCATATCAATTAAGGAGAGGTTTGCATAAAAAATGACTCAAGCCGCCGAATCTGCGCGGCATGTTGAAGCCAAAATCTCTTTCAGAGACCTGAAAAATTTTCAATAGTGGACCTTGGTTGCAAAGTAAAAAGTAAAAAATATTTAAAATGACAATAATCAAACGATATTTTATATATCAAACAATCAATTTCGCTTGCGGCTTTCGTCAAATCAAACAGTTCGGATTTCATTTGCGTGGCGGTTTTGTACGTCGCCATTGTTACTATATGACAAGAGAGCGGTCATGATATGCGATGGACGTAAATTGGTTGTATAAAAATATGATGTAAAATGTGTACCTGGGTGATCGAGGCTTGCTCTGTAAATTTTTTTATAACAACAATAAATGAAATCTATACTTCGAAACTAATGAAAATATTATTTTCTATAAACCGCCATAATAAATAAAAAAGTTTATCGCGGATTATGTATATAATCCGCGATAATATTATATTAATAATAAATATTAGTATTAATATTTTCGTTAGTTTTGTATTATGGACTTTCGCAAAGTATAGTATATATATCTCCCTGTCCTTATCCCACTCTAACTGGGGTCGGCACAACATGTTTTTCTCTTCCATTCTGTCCTATCTTTCGTCAACTCTGGCGCCACTCCTTTTATATCCATATCATACTTCACACAATCCAACCATCTCTTTTTAGGCCTCCCTCTAGGCACATATCCATCCACATTCAAATTAAACACACGTTTGGTCACATGATTTTCATCCCTCCTCATTACATGTCCATACCATCTCAATCTTGCACTTCTCGTCTTTTCTGTAATGGGCGCAACTTTCAGACTTCCCCTTATATACTCGTTTCGTATTTTATCCAGTTTTGTAACACCACACATCCACCTTAACATTCTCATCTCATTTGCATGTATTCTTCTTTCATCCGTCTTTTTCATTGCCCAACATTCTGATCCATACAATACGACAGGTCTTATGACCGCTTTATAAATTTTTCCCTTAACTTTAAGAGGCATTCGAGGGTCACATATTGTGCCTGAGACCTGCCGCCACTTCATCCATCCTGCATTCATTCTTTTACCCACATCTCGATCTATTTCACCGTCGTTTTGAAAAAGCGAACCAAGGTACCGAAAATCAGAGCAGACTGGCAAAATGTTCCCATCCAAACCTATCGGGGAGAAATTGGAGGTCCCACTAAAATCGTAGTACATATGTTCAGTTTTAGTACGACTGATTTTTAAACCGACTTTCTCCAACTGGTTGTGCCATTTCGCCAATCTGCTTTGGACCTCAGTTGCAAAGTATAGTCAATAAATTAAATCTATACTTATTATAAAACAAAAGTTCTCTGTATGTATATATATATCCCCCTGCCCTTATCCCACTCTAAGTGGCGTCGGCACAACATGTTATAAACATGTTGTCATATGGCTACGTATTTTACGACACATCGGTAAGAAAGAGGGTGGTCTATTTTACTCAACCGGATACCACACGGCGGGTCGATCACATACAGACAGACAACTTTTGGGGACTTTGTTTTATAATAAGTATAGCGTGGTATCCGGCTGAGTAGAATAGACCACTTTTATTTCTTACCAAGGTGTGGTAGAAGGCGACTCAGGCAAGTCGATCAGCTTAGTGGTATCCGGCTGAGTAGAATAGACCACCGTCATTTCGTACGGAGGTGTGATATAATGCGACTAAGGTAAATTTATGTAAGGCAGGCGTTCAGTCGTAAAATACGTAGCCAAATCATGCGTCAACATGTTTATAACATGTTGTGCCGACCCCACTTAGAGATAAGGGCAGGAGGATGATGACTGTCTAATTTTATTAATGAGCTTAGGTCAGTCATGCAATATTGCTTGTTTAATTGCTTCACAATTAGGCATTATTGTTCTCATTTATGCCCAATATTACAAAAAAAAACTTGACGAAGATTAAAAATACATTTTTCCGTCAAGTATTTGATAACGCAGTTTTTCGTTTCCCAGCTTAAATCGCAAATGCAGGTACGGTTTTCGTTTTGTACGCTTTCAGCGAATCCTGAGGGAGTTTCTGAGTACTTTGCAAAGCAAATTAGCACGATGCCTGTGTCCCGAAAATGTTACTCCATATTTGGCTTTTTTAAAAATGTACTCCAAACTCTACAACGTCGAGTTTGCTTGGTTTTCTTTGAAAGTATATATCAAATTTCATGTTGGAAGTCTTCTTAAGAATTTGTTATTAGTAGGGTCAAATTACCTTTGCGTATATTTGATTTTTTTTTACTATTTTCATATTTCAATTTCATTACATATTGCCTTTTAAATAAGCCGCCGCGTGGTTTAGTAGAATAGACCAACCTCATTTCATAACGAGGTGTCGTAAAAGGTGACTAAGGTAAGTTAACAGTTAAGTGAATGATAACTTTAACTGAACTAAAAGATAAACTTTCTTTATTATTATATAAACATACGGATCACATCGCGTTATAATTGATTACCTTTGTATAAGGTTCAACGTTTCGGCAGAGTTGCATCCATCGTGGTCACGAACTGACTGTTTTATTTTGTATGCAATTTCCTTGCCCGTAACAGTTTGCAATAGTAGATTTTAAACTTTTGCGATTCATACTGATTATTATATAAACATACGGGTCACATCGCGTTATAATCGATTACCTTTGTATAAGGTTCAACGTTTCGGCAGAGTTGCATCCACCGTGGTCACGAAATGACTGTTTTATTTTGTATGCAATTTCCTTGCCCGTAACAGTTTGCAATAGTAGATTTTAAACTTTCGCGATTCATACTGATTATTATATAAACGTACGGGTCACATCGCGTTATAATCGATTACCTTTGTATAAGGTTCAACGTTTCGGCAGAGTTGCATCCACCGTGGTCACGAACTGACTCTTTCTTCTTCTTGACTTTTTCTTGACTCTTGGCCGAAACGTTGAACCTTATACAAAGGTAATCGATTATAACGCGATGTGACCCGTATGTTTATATAAAAATCAGTATGAATCGCGAAAGTTTAAAATAAACTTTAGTTGTATAATTTCTGTAATTATCAAAGTTATTGAACCAGCATAAACAATAATGAAAAGTACTTGGTTAAACGAGTCTTGCTTGGTATTTTATTAATTCGCCGTCAAAGAGCAACAACAAACGTACATCCATACTCACAAACTTTCACATTTATAATATTAGTAGAATTATCTATCGAAGTAATCATAATCCTCCTGTCCTTATCCCACTTTAAGTAGGGTCGGCACAAAAAGCTATAAACATGCTGTCACGTGATTTGGCTGCGTTTTTACGACCGGCCGCCTGCCCGACGTCAACTTACCTATGTCGTATTAGAACACCTCGGTAAGAAAGCGGATGGTCTATTCTACTAAACTGGACACCACACGGTGGGTCAACTTACCTTAGTCGCCTTTTACGACACCTCGGTAAATAATGAGGGTGATCTATTCTACTAAACTGAACACCACACGGTGGGTCAACTTACCTTAGTCGCCTTTTACGACACCTCGGTAAATAATGAGGGTGATCTATTCTACTAAACTGGACACCACACGGTGGGTCAACTTATCTTAGTCGCCTTTTACGACACCTCGGTAAGTAATGAGGGTGGTCTATTCTACTCAATTATACCGCACGGCGGTATCTACCAAAGTAATAATGAAATTATTTTGCCATAATTATTATTACGTATTATTACTTTTGTATTATGGATCTCCGCAAAGCAACGCCTAATTCTTTAAGTTATTACCTAATAGTTAAAAAGCAAGCTTTATTTAAAGATTAGCTTTAAGATGTAGCTCTCAAATATGTATCGAAGATACGTTTTTCTTCTATTGAACACCCAAAGTTCAACAAAACAGAAACAGGCTAAAATAAAGAACATAATTCTGTTTAGAATTTTAACTTAACATAATTTAAGAAATGATCGCGGAAATACGTTTTCAAAAGAAATATGCTTCAGACTTCTTTACACGCAATGTATGGCCTTAAAGGTTTTCATGGCTTTTGAGAGCTCAAAACGCGTGATTTCTTTGAACTCGCTCGTAATAGAGTGAATGTAATAAGGACTCGTTTCGCAAATTATACCCTAAACTGATTTAAGGGAAGCCAATTTTTGTAAAAAGATTACGCGGCTCTTTATGATTGGTAAGGGAACGTTTATGAAAATTATTGGCGAATTTTTTTTTATATACAGAAAAAATGTACAAGTTAATATCTATCTTAAATTTATTTATGTAGTAAATAAATAAATTATTTACACGCTACGACTATACAAATCATGCCCACGTGGGATGGTCCCAAGAATGCTGCTGGCGACTCCTGGACTCTATCGCCTGATGATGCTTTGGTTGCGGAGTGAAACGATTGTTGAGTTTGTGATAGTGAACGTGTGTAGTGCTTGTGTATTGTGGTGGCAGTGATAGGCAATCCTGCATGTATCAGGTATGAAAACAGATTGCCCACTCTATGCTTAGCATTATATATATTTTCTATTTTACTTTATAGCGGATTATAGTAAAGCAATTTTATTATTACTTTTGTATTATGGATCTCCGCAAAGTAACGCCTAATTCTGTAGATTACTATAAATTTTGATAAATTGCATACCTAGAAACTAGTTTAAGAGAATTCTCTAAAGCTTCAATACACACCCCAAAAATCCTACTAATATTATAAATGCGAAAGTTTGTTACTTTTTCACGGCGAATCCGCTGAACCAATATCAATTAAATTTGGCACAGTTATTCCATATACGCGAATGTTGGGCAATAAAAGAAAAGGATGAAAGAAATGTGCATGCGAATGAGATGAGAATGTTAAGGTGGATGTGTGGTGTGACAAAACTTGATAGAATACGCAATGAGTATATTAGGGGAAGTCTGAAAGTTGCGCCCATTACAGAAAAGATGAGAAGTGCGAGACTAAGTTGGTATGGTCATGTAATGAGGAGGGATGAAAATCATGTGACCAAAAGAGTTTTAAATATGAATGTGGATGGATGTATGGCAAGGGGAAGGCCGAAAAAAAGATGGATGGATTGTGTGAAAAATGATATGCATGTTAGAGGAGTGGCACCAGAGTTGACGAATGATAGAGGAGAATGGAAAAAGAATACATATTGTGCCGACCCCACTTAGAGTGGGATAAGGGTCGGAGAATGATGATTCCTTATACGCCAGAATAACATACAGGCTATAGAAATAGTATTAATTCTACAGGAATACGATGACATCGAAAAGCGCCATCTATTGTCCACCTATCGACAACAGTACATCCGAACGAAGTCGCGGGTAATAGCTAGTATTATATAACACTAGTAAGTAGTAAGTAGCGGCCTGTTACTATCCCACTGCTGGGCATAGGCCTCTTCTCTCCGTTATTGGAGAGAAGGGATTGGAGCTAAGACCTACCACGCTGCTCCAATGCGGATTGGTAGGTTACACATATCTCCAGAATTCTCTAGAGATATGCAGGTTTCCTCACGATGTTTTCCTTCACCGAAAAGCGTGTGATAAATTGCAATTATCAATTAGACACATAAGTTTTATTAGAAAAACTCATTGGTGTCTGCCCGCGTTTGAACCCATGATCGTCTCTAGAGATTCACACGGTCGCACCGCTAGGCCATCACACTAGGCCACACACTTATATAACACTAACGTCTTCCAATTACATCGGATCTTGGACACAAACCAATAATTTCTGCCGATCGGAAGCGAATCGTGAACGCCATGTGTTCATATCGTAAAAACTCAGATATATCGTTGGAAAATAAATCTTGTTCCCTTTACAATACGAGTGATAATGTAAGTGAGTACAATATCCACCGCGGTCATGAGTTGTAGAGGAAATTTATTGCCTTTATTGACCGCTCTCGATGTAGTAAGCTCTGGCTTTCTTGCCGCATTAAGTTGTTGCAACACGGTATTGAGGTCTTTATCGAGTATTATGTTCAGTTTTACGTAATACTGTAAACGTTTAAGTAGGTGGATTTCAGTTCAGGAGATACAAATATTCCCATTGATATATAGCAATTCAAAATATTCTTTTTTCAAATAAACTTGTAAACAAGTGCTTTTGTATCAACTCTATTGCTGGTTCGGAAAGCTGTTCCTACCGAGAAGAGCCAGCAAGAAACTCGGCGGTTGCTCTTTTAAATACAATTCTTAATACTAGTTACATTTAATCGTTTCTATTAGCCGTGTGGTATCCGGCTAAGTAGAATAGTACCAGCCTCATTTCTTACCGAAGTGTCGTAAAAGGCGACTAAGGTAAGACGACCCGCCGTGTGGTATCCGGCTGAGTAGTAAATCACCCTCATATCTTACCGAGATGTCGTAAAAGGCGACTAAGATAAGTTGACTCACCGTGTGGGATCCGGTTAAGTAGAATAGACCACCCTCATTCTTATCGAGGTGTCGTAAAATACGACTAAAATAAGTTGTCGTCAGGCAGGCGGCCGGTCGTAAAATACGTAGCCAAATCATGTGACAGCATGTGTATAACATGTTGTGCCGACCCCACTTATAGTGGAATAAGGGCAGGAAGATGATGAAAAATAGTTAACGTGGGTCAACCTTAAAAGCTAGACATATGCTGTCGCGGACTTTTATTTAGAACATTTAGAGAGAAACAATTTTGTAATACATGATTTTTGAAGAACTATTACCGTTTAGTGCACGCAAGGAAAGCTTTAAGTCTTTCTTTAGCCTATAGTCTTTCTCAGTAAATGGACTAACTTACGCTGAAGGAATTTTTCAAATCAGTCCAGTAGTTCCTGCGATTAGCGCATTCAAACAATCAATCTATCAAACACAAAAACAAATACTTCAGCTTTATATATTAGTATAGATATCTTCTAACTTCAGTCGAAAGATATATCCCTGATGGTAGTATGAGTGAAAATTATCGTTTTTTTATTACAGAAGACACAATAAAATTATTTTGCTGGAATCCGCTAACAGAATATGTATAATGTCAAGTGTGTGAAGCAGGCAGCACCTACTCTCCACACAAGCACTACACACACTCACCATCACAACTTCCACGATCGTTTCGCCCCAGAACAGGCAGACAGGCCGCCTGCCTGACGTCAATTTAGCTGAGTCGCCTTCTACGACACCTCGGTAAAATTTGAGAGTAGTCTATTCTACTCAGCTGGAAAACACACGGCACGATCGTCGAAATTACATACTAAATTAAAATACTAAAATTTAATTATATTGAAGCTTTTCAGATTTTTCAGAGAGTTTTCGGACAAAATTTTCGTTTGAAGATAATTTTCTCACGTCCAATGTTATAGCACGTCATAAATATAAATAAAAACACAGTCCATTAGCGTGATGGAATGTGAGAACAAATTATATTAGATAACATGCCGGCACGTCGAAGTAGTAAATTAGATTATCTTTATATAATCCGATTACTACTAGAAAGTACTTCCAATCGACACGTTAAGAATGCGTCACTTGAAATCGTGATCGTATATACTAGAATGTAAAGTTCAATTTGGCTTGTCTTTATCCCACTTCTGAGCATAGGCCTCCTACCTTAAGAAGGGTTGTAGAGTAGACCTACCACGCTGCTCCAATGCGGCTTGGTAGGTAAGACATTCTCTAGAGATATGCAGTTTTCCTCATGATTGTAAATATCATTTAGAGAGATAGGCGTTAGGCGTTGCTTGGATCCAAAATACACATATATTTTAGCTTTAGCATTACAGCAGTTTAAAAACACTGTTAAAAAGAGACTGATACAGAAAGCCTACTATACTCTTGAAGATTATTTAGAAGATAAGAATGTGTGGATATAGCTTTCTTTGAACCTGTACAAGACAGTAACGACATGTAAATAGTATTAAGAATTATATTTTTAAAGCAACCGCCGAGTTTCTTGCTGGCTCTTCTCGGTAGGAACAGCTTTCCGAACCAGCAGTAGAGTTGACAATTCAAAAGCACTTGTTTACAAGTTTATTTGAATAAAGAATATTTTGAATTCGAATTTGAAAACATATTGAAATTATTTCGCGATTTTGCTATAACCCGCGACTTATCGCGGATTATAGCAAAATCATTTATTTTATTTATTTATTTATTTATTTATTTATTTATGTACCATAAAAATGTTGGAAAAAAAACATAATTGGTAAAAAAAGTGTACAAAGGTCAACTTATCCCTATGACAGAGATCTCTCCCAGCTAACCTACGAGGTGAGACAATTTATATTAAAGAAAAAGGTACGCAAATATCAAACATTATGAATTAGAATTACCTACTAATAATTTCCTAATTTAACAAAAAAATAAAATAAATATATAATTTATTTATATATAAATAAATATATATACATACACACTATATATAATACAAAGTATAATATATAAATGTCAACAATTACATTATGATGGTAAAGATGTGTAATGATTCTTTAGTCTTAGTTTAAAAGTGCTGAAGGAAAGGCTAAAGCAGTCATTGATGACGCTGTATGGCAACATCTTATTATTACTTTTACAAATATCAATTAGATACATAATTTTAAATAGAAAAACTCATTGGTACCTGCCAGGGGTTTGAACTCTTGTCCCCCTTGAAAGAGTCGCACAGTCTTAGATCTTAACTGAGCTAACTGAGTTTAGTGTACAAAAGTGTATGATACAAAATAACACTGAGTTTTTATATTAAAACTTATATAGTTTAAATAGAAAATTATTTTTCTTAAATAAAAATTTAATTAATAAATAAATAAAACCTAGCTAAATCGATTTTCCCCCTCTGCTGAATTTCATGAAAATCGTTACAATCGTTTCTTAAATTTAGAAAAGAAAAATATATGTACATGATTATGTAACCCATTTAAATATTAAAAATAATACGCGGTTTCTAATCGTGATGTAACGCAATGAAAATATCGATAATATCAAATTTGGCAATTTTTCTAAAAGTTAAATGACGATTTTATAATTATACTTTTGTTAATGTAACTTTATAATATTACATTGTGTATAGGTAGCAGTAGACCCTTTCAATAACATTAAAGTAAATAACTCTTTACTATTCACAAAAAGGATAGCAAAATTAAATTACGAATTTTGTCGACAATTTTATCTCTTTTTGACATCCAATCGGGCCGGAAGAAGAACTTAGTAACTAATGGCGACACTTTGACGATATAATACTAAATAACTGACAAGTGTCTACCCCTGAATCCAAAGGCTTAAGGCGAAAACAACAACAAACTATTTTAGTTTCAGTGCGATTATTAAGGATAATAATAATTCTGAAATTACATTAAATATAATAATCGTACCTGAAACTAAATTAGTTGTTCACTTTTTTCTTATTAAGCCATTTTATTCGAAACGTATAATTGCAAATTTCATTGCTATTTCTGTTACTGCTATTTATTAAATTATTCAAATCCGTAAGGGCTAAACCCTGAGAGCGTGTTGTCCTCGTTTTTGAACATTTTCTTAAAAACTAGTTTTGTTTTTATTTACAATTCCCTTAGTCCTTTTAGGGATATAAAAAGTATTTTTTTTTATATAAATCGATTATTTTATTGCTATGTTCAATTTTAATCATAAATACTTGGGTTGGAATATCCTTTCACCTTCACTGACTGCGGTTAAATAATGCAAATTTAAAATGTCTAAAAGATTAACCGCAGAGTTCCTTACTGGTTCTTCTTTCTGGTTCAGTCATATAGTCAAAAAAATTCCTATTCATAATCGATTTATTAAATACGAGTAAAACTTTTTTTTAAATCGATTTATTTTGAACGGAGAAAAATAGATGATTTAGTAATCGACTTTTTCCACTTACAGTCATATCCCTAAATCCTTCTTTCTAAGGGTATTTTTTTAGACAGTAACAAGCCGATATTTTAGTAAAATTATTTAATTAAAATAAGTACCAGGTTGACCGAGCCTTGCTCGGTAATTTTTTACAAAATAAAAAAGGTACTAAAAGAAATAATAGGGTAGGTGGGGCTCAATCCTAAGTATTTTCATTTTGCGCGACCACCCCTTTCCCGAATAAGCTACGCTGACTTGACTTTTCACGGCAAAAATTGTGTTGTACATATTCAATAAATTAAAAGTAAACTTTTGTTTTTTTATGCCCAATAACTGGGATAAAACGTTTTTTTTTTAAATAAAACCTAGCCAGATCCATTTTTCTCCCCCAAAACTACATGCTGAATTTCAAGAAAATCGATGGAGCCGTTTCCGAGATTCTAAAAAAAATATATATATACATACAAGATTAACTCATTTAAATATTAAAGATTCACTTATAAATAATTAAATTTACAACAAAAACAAAATTTAATTTTTTGTTAAATTTCCCTTTAAATGGAATTAAAATTATCATAATACAGGGATAAACCGACGGCGCCCTAAATATTTGTGTATCATTATTCTGAGCTTACATTGCCCTATTAACCCCCATTATCAGGAAAAGTCAGCAACAGTCAGCCGGTTTTACGTAACGCCGGGTCAGTAACATATTTCTCTTTAACAGACAAAATGGCGGCTATATGTCGGGGGGTTTGTTGTAATGGTGCCCCCGAGGCTTAATCCAGTCCTCATGACCCTAAATTGAAATTCTCAAACTTTTTGTGAGAGATATAAAACGGTGCTAGATGTTTAGATTATAGTTATAAAGATTTGCAGAGATCTCTCTCACTTTTTTTTTACCAATATTGTTTTTCCAACATTTTTTTATGGTACACTAGCGGCCTGCCCCTGCTTCGCACGGGTATAAAATATATATCCCATGTCAGTCAGTGTAAAAAAATGATTAAAATCGATCGAGTAGTTTTGATTTATTCATTACTGCCCGTGGCCCGCACGCGTTAAATTTGGAGAAAAACAATTTCATTTCCCTATACCAAGAAGATTTCCTGCTATCTTTGGAATATCTAAATTCATATAGTACATTTTTATTTATTTACTTTTACATTTTCCCCTATGTATTTTATTTTTACAATTAATTACAGAATTTCTTTAAACAAACTCTTAGGGCGAAGCGC
Source organism: Morpho helenor (assembly GCA_029227775.1). Classification (NCBI taxonomy): domain Eukaryota; kingdom Metazoa; phylum Arthropoda; class Insecta; order Lepidoptera; family Nymphalidae; genus Morpho; species Morpho helenor. Next base: position 12,908,336 of record JARGCU010000006.1, read on the forward strand.
GGCGTCCTCACGGCATTTTAAATCTGTAATATCTCCGAAAATGTTCACTTAAATTACATGCTGTAAACGGCCATATTGATCTATATTAAATCATCTATTTATTTAAGGTACTCAATTGGATAAGAATTAATGCTGTATTTATAAAAATTGCTTCAAAAATATGGCATTATTTTTCGTAAAAAGTAAATGACAAAAAATGCTATAGTGGGTTATCCATAAGAGATAGACATATACCATCGCGGACTTTTCTGTAGACCTTTTTTAGGTGTACAAATACTTACTACATTTTTTTGATAAATCTCGTAGGGTTTAGCCTGCGTTTGCAATGTAAGCGGAAAAAAATGTAATTATTTACAGAAACCTCAAAAATTACAGTATTTCTCTACTCCGTATTGAATGTTATTATACATACAAACCTTCCTCTGGAATCACTCTATCTATTAAAAAAAACCGCATCAAAATCTGTTGCGTAGTTTTAAAGTTTTATGCGTACATAGGGATATAGGGACTTTGTTTTATAATATGTAGTGATAAATAAATAAATAAATAAAATTGTTTATATGTAATCTCTTAATTGTATTAATTCATATAAATATAAGTACCTGGTTGACTGAGCCTTGCTAGGTAATTTTTTACAAAATAAAAAGAAACTTTAAAAAAAAACAATAAGGTAGGTGGGGCTCGATCCTAGGTATTTTCATTTCGCGCGACCATCCGTTTCCATAAGCTACGCTGACTTGACATTTCGTGGCGAAAATTGTTTTGTATATATTCAATAAATTAAAAGTAAATTTTTGTTTTTTTTATGCTCAAAAACAGGGATGATTTTTTTTTACATAAAACCTAGCTAGATCGAGTTTTCGCCCCTTATATACTGAATTTCAGGAAAATCTTCGGAGCTGTTTCCGAGATTCCGAATATATATACATACAAGATTAACTCATTTAAATATTAACTATAATAAAAAACAACATAATTTGCAATGGCGGGCCTATTCCGGAATCCGAATCTCTTCCAGCCAATAGTCTCAAATTAAAAAAGAGGTAAATATGAAGGATATTTTTATATATCATGTAAAAATCACAAGTCACAATCTTTAAAACTCATCATTCTCATGCCCTTATCCCACTCAAAGTGGGGTTGGCACAGCATGTTATAAACATGCTGTCACATGATTTGGCTGCGTATTTTACAACCGACATTAACTTAACATCTTTGCGATTTTGTCATGGAGTCTATCTCCTGGTTTGTGCGCGTGTTTTTACCAATCCTGCATGTATCAGGCATGAGAACGAATTGTCCACTCTACATTTAGCAATATATATTTTCTATTTTAATTCATCGCGGATTACAGCAAAATAATTTTATTATTACTTTTGCCTTCCTCAAGTATCTTTTCGCGAAAACCGTACAAACGTCCGTTCAGTAAATTTCGAGAAAGTCAAAATACAGACAGACAGCTTTTAGGGACTTTGTTTTACAATATGTATAGATGATACGCTAGCAAAGCAGACACATACGTCATAATTCACAAAACTTCCAAGCCAGACTAGTTCTGTGAACATTTTATTTCGCCAAACTCCTTTGTGAGGCAAGATTTATAGTACTAATGCTCACTTCAGCGCTAACTATATATAATCCCAGTCGTAATTTACGTCTGACTGTAATAGTGAACTGTTAATAAGTCTTTTTGTCGTCTAGATTAAGATTTTAGGTGTTTTCTATACAAATATTATAAAGAGGAAAAATTTGTATGTATGTTTGTAATGTTTTTTGTCGTCTAGATTAAGATTTTAGGTGTTTTCTATAATAATATTATAAAGAGGAAAAATTTGTATGTATGTTTGTAATGTTTTCTTACAAAAGCTACTGGACCGATTTCCTTTCATTTTCGGAAAGCTGAATCTCCACTGGGCAACATAGGCTATATTATATAATATTAGGTCCTTACATATGAAATTGGCGTTTTGTCGTACTGGCCACTTTGATCTCAAATATTACCTTTATGGTTAGGAATTCCAAATTCGAATTCATACAGCTATTTACTCATGCATTTGTGTTTCAAACCCCCTAATTCATTTGTTTTTTCTTCTTTTGTTTTTTTCTTTGTGTCACTCTGTTTACAAAATAAAAAACATGAAATATCGCGTTATTTACGAGTATGAGTTCCACCGTGGCACCAGTGCTGCAGAAACGGCTCGAAGGATTAATGATGTGTATGGTGACGGTGTCGCAAAAGAAAATACAGTGCGTTTTTGGTTCAAACGTTTTCGTTCTGGAAATTTCGACCTGCAGAACAAGCCTCGTGGACGGCCGGAGACAAAGTTGAGATCAAAGTTGATAATGAAGAATTGAAGGCTATTGTGGAAGCGGATCCATCGCAAACCACGTCCGAGTCAGCTGCAGGCTCCGGTGTTAGTGATAAAACTATTCTAATCCACTTGAAGCTAATTGGGAAGGTGAAAAAGCTTGAAAGGTGGGTACCTCATGAATTGAGTGAAGCAAACCGACAAACGCGCGTCGACTGCTGCGTTACGTTACTCAACCGGCACAATAATGAAGGAATTTTAAATCGAACGAAAACCTGTGATGAAAGGTGGATCCTCTACGATAATCGGAAGCGCTCATCGCAATGGCTGAACCCTGGCGAACCAGCCAAATCCTGCCCTAAGCGAAAATTGACTAAAAAAAAGCTTTCTTTAATCTGGCCAGACGATTACGGCAGATATCTATTGTCAGCAACTGCAAACCATGATGGAAAAGCTAGCTGCTAAACAACCGAGGCTGATCAATCGCTCTAGGCCACTGCTGCTTCAGGACAACGCTAGACCACACACTGCACAACAGACGGCTACCAAATCAGAGGAGCTTCAATTAGAATGTCTTAGACATCCACCGTACTCTCCGGACCTTGCTCCAACAGATTACCATTTTTTTCGCAATTTGGATAACTACTTGCAAGGAAAAAAATTCAACTCCGATGGGGCAGTCCAAACCGCCTTCAAAGATTTTATTGATTCCCGCCCGAATGGTTTCTTTAGTAAGGGGATCAATGAACTACCTATGAGATGGCAAAAGTGCATACATAGCAATGGTACATACTTTGATTAATTAAATATATTTCATTAAAAAAAAACGACTTTATGTTCCTCCCATAGAAAACGCCAATATCATATGTAAGGACCTAATATTTTAAATATAATATAAAATAGGGATCCGTTATAAAAATGTAATAAGGCGTAAACAAATAAAAATTACGCAGGTGAAACCGCGGGATATTACTAGTTATTAATAAACGTATGTGTCATTCGTGATTTTCGTTATGTCAATAACATCACGTTTTGGGAAAATTTTACGATTTTTTTTTATTTAATTCGTTAATTTCATTCTTCTTTACGCCATTTTGCCACCCACATTTATTTCAGAGGTGTTGTAAAAGGCGACATAGGATAGTTAACTTACCGTGTGGTATCCAGCTGAGTAGAGTAGACCACCCTCATTTCTTATCAAGGTGTCGTAAAATACGACTAACATGTAAAAACATGTTTAAAACGTGTTGTGCCAACTACACTTAAAGTGGGATAAGGGCAGGATAATAGTACAATATATAAAAAGATGTGCGAATCACGAAAGCCACGTGTAATATAATTTTAGCATTATAAAAACTCAAAGTTAAAAACGACAACTGTGAGCAAATAAAAATATATTGTTCCCATCTTATTTCTGCTCTATTATACAACGTAACGAAAGCCGCACATTAAATCTAACACAGGTATAATTTGTATGAAAATAATCTCTATTACTTATGTATGAAAAGGGATGAACGGCCGTTGCCCTACTCAGGTGCTTTGCATCATATTTTCATGTGAGGATAGCTGCTATTCGCAGTTTAGAGACACACGGCTCAGAAAATAAGACAGCGATTTATCAACACATTTATATCGCCAACGTTGGATTTGACTATTAATAAATTTTTTTTATCGACTGATGGTTAGTCATATATTTTTGAGTTGCAATTATGAGCATAGATTCAAGATTTATTTAAATATTATGTCTACATCATCATCTTCCTGCCCTTATCCCACTCTAAGTGGGGTCGGCACAACATGTTATAAACATGCTGTCACATGATTTGGCTGCGTTTTTACGACCGACCGCCTGCCTGACGTCAACGTACCTCCGTCGTATTTTACGACACCTCGGTAAGAAAGAGAGTGGTCTATTCTACTAAACCGGGTACCACACGGTGGGTCAACTTACCTTAGTCGCCTTTTACGACACCTCGGTAAGAAATGAGGTTGGTCTTTTCTAATTAGCCGAATACCACACGGCGGGTCGACTTACCTTAGTCGCCTTTTACGACACCTCGGTGAGAAATGAGGGTGGTACTTTTCTATTCAGCGGGATACCACACGGCGTTTAAATATTATGTCTACGTCGAAACAAATATCAAATAAAGAATATTTTTTTTGTTCATGACGCAGTATGGCGTCAACTCGAAAAGCGCCATCAATAGAGGGCGCTTTTCATACAACATATCACGTAATAACAGTTCACGTGAACGAAGTTGCAGGTAGACTTTGTAGCTTTATAGATGACAATTAAGACTACTTATTTATTAAGTATTTGTATATATTTAGTTGGTTTAGTCATCCTACTAATATTATAAATGCGAAAGTTTGTGAATATGGAATATGTTTGTTACTCTTCCACGGCAAATCCGCTAAAACAATATTGATCAAATTTGGCACAATTATTCATTATACACCGGAATAACATATAGGCTATAGAAATCCCTTAATTTAACAGGAATAGGATGTCATTGAAAAAGCCATCGATTATTAACCTATCACGTGACAATAGTCTACGCGAACGAAGTTGCGGGTAAAAGCTAGTGGTTTTATTGATGACAATAAAGACTTATTTATGACGTATTTGTATATATTATGTTGGTTCAGTTATAGTTGATAAAGGCACATAAAATAAACACTCGAGTTCCATTTGAGCCGTAAGTATCAGCCGCACCGCAGTATTATTCTTGGAGCAACGACCTCGCGGCGGTATAAAAACGCGCAGCCGTCTTTTGTTCATAAAACTCAGTTCACAGATAGGAGCGATGAGATGTTTTATAAAATGCACTCTAAACAAATCCACCGTATAATTAAATGGTTAATAAAGAGACATATATTTAGAGTCATTTTGACGAACGAAGTGTGTAAAATCGATCCAGTAGTATTGATTTATTCATTACCGGATGAAAATCAGTCAATAATTGAAAATCAATGTATCAGGTATGAAAACGGATTGTCCACTCTACATTTAGCATTATATATATTTTCTAGTTTACTTAATCGCGGATTATAGCAAAATAATTTTATTATTACTTTTCTATTATGGATTTCCGCAAAATAACGCCTAATTCTGTAAATTGTCTATAAATTTCAATAATATTATAGTAACCATAAATATGTTTAAAGTGGTTTAACCTTAAAAGGTAGACATATGCTGTCCTCCTGTCAAAGACTTTTATTTAGAACTTTTAGAGGGGCACAGTTTTGTAATACATGATTTTTGAATAACTTTCAGCGTTTACTTAGGGCACGCAAAAGGAAAGCTTTAAATTTCGCCATTTTCGTAATATTTTTTATTGCTGCTCCTCTCCTATTCATCTTAGCGTGATGTTATATAGCCTGCTTCGATTGATGGTCTATCTTACCCTTAAAAAAAACTCAAATCGGTGCAGTAGTACTTGAGATTAGCGCGTTCAAACAATCAAACAAACAAACTCTTCAGCTTTATATATTAGTATAGAGAGGTTATTCTAACTAAGGCTTAACCTTCGCGATTTTGTCGTGGATTCTATCTTCTGATGATGCTTCGGTTGCGGGGCGAAACGATTGTTGTTTGTGATAGGAAACGTGTGTGCACAACACACGTTAACTGTGTGTGTTTACTATGTGTTGTGTATTGTGGTGGCGGTGGTGGAGGTTTGTGCATGTGTTTTTACGAATCCTGCATGTATCAATGAAAAAGTATTGTCCACTCTACATTTAGCATTATATATATTTTCTATTTTATTTCATCGCGGATTATATCAAAATAATGTTATTATTACTTTTCTATGTGTATGTAAAATGAGGTAAAATTACACTATGCTTTGGTTAGGATGACCTCGTTGGCTATGAATGAGACGGTGGAAGCGCGTCTCGACTTTGCTGCAACAATGCCAGTTTTGAGGTTACGTTTGGTTAGATATTAAGAGATAATTCTGAGTGTTATATTTATTTTTATCCGATTCACAGGATTTTTATGTGACTACATTGTAATGTTAAAATAAAGATTTATAAGTAAATATTTATTTAGTTTATTTTTATTTATTTTCTTACCGAGGTGTCGACCGTAAGGAAGGTAAGTCGACCCGCCGTGTGGTATCCGGCTGAGTAGAATAGACCAACCTCATTTCTTGCCGAGGTGACGTAAAAGGCGACTAAGGTAAGTCGACCCGCCGTGTGGTATTCGGCTGAGTAGAATAGACCAACCTTGTGTATTACCGAGGTGTCGTAAAAGGCGACTAAGGTAAGTTGACCCACCGTGTGGTATCCGGCTGAATAGAATAGTACCACCCTCATTTCTTACCGAGGTGTCGTAAAAGGCGACTAACGTAAGTTGACCCGCCGTGTGGTATCCGGCTAAGTAGAATAGACCAACCTCATTTATTACCGAGGTGTCGTAAAAGGTGACTAAGGTAAGTTGACGTCAGGCAGGCGGCCGGTCGTAAAAACGCAGCCAAATCATGTTACAGCATGTCTATAACATGTTGTGCCGACCCCACTTAGAGTGGGATAAGGGCAGGCGGATATACATTTTATTTAATTTAATTTTTATTTTAAGATATACCAATCATAAAATACGTAACCAAATCATATGACAACATGTTTGTAACATGTTGTGCCGACCCTACTACGTCGGTCAATAACTTTACACTTAAGTTTAACGTAAAACAAATATATAAAGTTTCACATACAAATATAACTCATAACGTAACGGAGTTAAATATATGTTACGATGTTACGTTATGGAGGGAAAATTTCCGAAACGTTAGAGAAAAGAAAATTGTCAGCTGCGCCTATCTGTATCAATAAATTTCTTTGACAGGTCACGGCGAAGGCGGGGACGGCAGTTATGTTCAAGAAAAATAGGGGAAACACTCGTTACAGAAACTCCTTCCACGATATATGACGGAGCGTAATAAAAATCAGACAATTTAAGTGTTTATTTTGCGTACACTATCGTATACAGGGTTGCCACATTTAAAAAAATTATAAAATATAGTACCATTAATTCATATGCGACATAATCCTCCCGCCCTTATCCCACTCAAAATGGCGTCAACACAACATGTTATAAACATGTTGTCACATGATTTGGCTATGTATTTTACGACCAGGCTGCCTGACATAACTTACCTTGCTCTTATTTGCGACGCCTCCGTAAATAATAAATAAATAAATATATGGGACACTTACACACACGGTCGTCCGTCACCAAAGTAAGTAACTTAATACTTGTATTATGGGTGACAGACAACTGGTGAATATATACTTATATAATTTTTGGATACATACTTAAATACAAATATACACCCAGAAAATGTTGGCCCTCGACGTGAATCGAACACAAGACCCGCGGAGCTGAACCCAGGATCACTATCCACTGCCCCAATTGGCCAGTCAAATTATTCACCGTAAGAAATGGGTGGTCTATTCTATTCATCCGGATACCACACAGTGGGTCAACTTACCTAAGTCGCTATTAACGACACCTTAGTAAGAAATAAGGGTGGTCTATTCTACTCTGCCGAATACCACACGACATAAATAAAATAACGTAACAGATGATTTTACGTAAATATACCAAACGCATCAACCTGGGACTTGATGAGACGAATTACGTTTCATCATTTTCCTGCCCTTTTCCCTCTCTAAGTGGGGTCGGCACATGTTATAAACATGTTGTCACACGATTTGGCTACGGATTTTACGACCGGCCGCCCTGACGTCAATTTATCATAGTCGTATTTTACGACACCTCGATAAGAAGGTGGTCTATTCTACTTAACCGGATACCACATGGTGAGTCACTTACCTTAGTCGCCTTTTACGACACCTCGGTAAGAAATGAGGGTGGTCTATTCTACTCAGCCGGATACCACACGGTGAGTCACTTACCTTAGTCGCCTTTTACGACACCTCGGTAAGAAAAGAGGGTGGTACTATTCTATTCAGCCGGATACCACACGGCGGAGATGAATTACGTATCGTGCTATTAAAAATCACGGTATACAAATAGATAAAAATCCCCTAATGCTCTTGACAACACGGTTATCTGTAAGTGATGACATAAAAGCCACTCCAAACATGTCCATTGAAAAACGATTTCTGCAATATATAAGAAACACTATTTACCTAAACGGCCAGCAAACATCCCCCCGTCAGAAGCAGAAATCGTATTATTTTCGGACACGTCGAATACAGACTAATTCTTTTGGTGTTCGATGGCGGAAGGGATCCGAAGAGCGTTTACATAAAGTGAATAGGATTTGTGAGACTTATTTTTTATTGTGTACCAAGATCTATTTGTCATCGCTGCTTTTATTTACTGTAGCCTATTGTTGCTTTAGGAACTCATTTCCGATAAAATTATTTCGTAAGTTATATTAATACTTGAGCATGTTGATGGATTATGGCTTTAATCTAGTCACTATAGGTTTCATTGAAAAGGGGTGCCAAAGTGGTCGGCCTCTTGGTGGAGTACCCTTTGGAATCTCTAATATGTATTCGTTAGTCTTGGCGAACGGACCAATGTGGGGTGGCCAATCCTGTTGTCCCTATGATTAGCAGAGGGATATCGGGATGGGTCAGGAACTGCAGGGTGGTTGAAGGTGGAGTCTCTAAATGGGCGACGGGTTCAGTTGGGCTTACTTAAGTCTGGCTGGACATGGTTTTCAGCACTCGTCTGCAAAGCCCGGAATCCCACCAATGGGAACGAGGACCTACGGGTTGCGAGGAAGAAAACCTCTTTGAAAAATTACCCGGTGGGGGCGGCGACACCCACCAAGGCGCTGGGGCCCCTACTTGGGGCGCGGTCTCTCCTTGTCGACCGTGATGTAACAAACACGGTGGGCAGGGAGCGATCGTAGGCAGCAATGGCCTACTTCTTCTCTGCGGAGGGAAGCGGCGGAGTGGTTCCGGAAACTCTTATTCTGGTTCCAATCTGCTGCTGGTGAGTGCAGGTGTAAGCGACTTGCCAAAGCCCATCATCTGCCGCCCTAACAGAAGACCCTTAGGGCGTCCCGAACAGGGTATATCGGACGCCTGGCATATAGGACCCCGAGGTGGTCGGTGAATCTGGTGCTCCCAATGCATCGGTTAGCAGAGGGGGACATCTTTTTTTGAAGGTCTCTGAGAAGATGAGACCCGGAGAAGGTGTCTCTGGGATCAGAGGAGCTGTCCGCGGGGATGGGGGTAATGTGTACAACGATGTCCTGACCTTGCCACCAGGAGCGTGGTAGAGCACACAGGCCGTTTTAGTCGGTGCGAGTCCGACATAACATGCGGTACCCATAAGGAGTATTTTCTTGTATTAAAAAAAAAAGTTTCATTGAAAAACTCATTCAGTATAGAGTTTCAGAGGGATGTGGAAAGAAAATGGTGGGTTACTGATTACTTGAAATGTTACTACGTGATCAAATGACAGAAGCTCTAATTAATAAAACGACGGCAGTTACTAATGATATCAATTATTAATTAATTAATTAGTTAATAGCTTTTGTTCGGAGAGAAAAAAATGGTGGGGGTTGAACTAATTAATATATAACTATGCTTGCTTGGATTATAAATCGCTTTGTGATTTTGTAGTGGAGAATCTCGTGATGATGCTTTAGTTGAGTGGCGAAAGGATGATTGAGTTTGTGATAGAACGTGTGTAGTGCTTGTGTATTGGTGGTGTTGTGTGCATGTGTTTTTGCGAATACTGCATGCATCAGCGTATACTTCATACACATGTTATGGCTAATTACTGACGTGCCTTACCTTAGTCGCCTTTTACGATACCTCGTTGAGAAATGATAGCGGTCTATTTTACTCAGTTGGATATCACACGTTCAACTTACCCTAGTCGCCTTTTACGATACTTCCATACGAAATAAGGGGGATTTATTGTTTAAATTGTCCCACTTATTGATTCTATTTTATATAAACGCACTCCAAAGACAAACTGAAGTCCTTGAATAAAACTCAGCGTTGCGGAAGACCATTGAGTGAATTTTATTTCCAACAACCGGCGATTTTATTTCTTAGACGTGTCAAGAATGTTTTTTGCCTTTGTTCCTGTCCAATGTTGCATATTATTAGGCTTTTAGATTTAATTATTGGACATTCCTTTGATACTTGAGCAATTTTGATTACTCATAAAAGTATTATAAAGAAAATGGCATTAGAAATTAAATGTCAATAGCTAATGAAAATATTATTTTGCTATAACGCGATAAAAGAAAATATATGTAATGTAGAGTGTACTATTCGTTCTAATACCTAATATATGCAGAATTTGTAAAAACTCATGCACTATCCGCCACAGATAACACGATACACAAGCACTACACACATTCACCACCACAATCTCCACAATTGTTTCGCCCCGTAACCGAAGCATCGCAAAGCTTTGCGATTATGCCTCATGTACTACCCATGACATAATAGCATTTTTTTTACAAATTCTGCATGTATCGAATAGTACACTCTATATTTAGCATTACATATATTTTATTCTATCGCGGATTATAGCAAAATATTATTTTCATTAGTTTTGTATTATGGACCTCTGCAAAGTAACGCCTAATTCTATAAATCAAATATCAAAAATCAAAACAATCTTTATTCAAGTGAGCTTTTTACAAGCACTTCAATTAGATCAATTAGATTTAATGAAGCTACAACTGGTTCGGAATGATGCTTTTACCGAGAAGAACCACCAAAAAACTCGGCATTTTATCTTTTAAACATTTTAAATTTACATTATTTAACCGCAATTTTGTTTGAAGCTCAAAGGATTTTCAAATCCAAGCATTTATATCAATCAAATAATCTTCAATCGTGTAATATGCTTTACCTATAAGCATATCTCTTATACTTAATTTAAACCTTTCCGTAGGCTGGTGTATGGAATTTTATTGTAAAAGCGAATACCGAGACCAATGAATGATTTGTTACTCTGCTGAGTCGCGACGCAGGAATCACAAGCTTATAGTGAACAGTGCATATTATGAATAGTGACGGAATAATTTGCTAGTATTAAGAAAAACACTTTAAATAACAATGGCTGTAATCTTAAAAAATATATCAAATAATAAATTCATATTGCATACCAACATAGCAGGTCTTATATGTCATGGACATACTATACATACTCGTAATATAAAAACTGTCGTCATGCAAAAAATTGATTTTTGTACGGTTTTTACTAAAAGATATTATAATTCTTGAAGAAGGTTACGGCAAATAGTAGGTTATAGTTAAATTAACTCGAGGTTACAATTTTTGCGAGGAAAACTGAAGGTATGAAGCTTACCTAATTGATATAAAATTAAGCAAATACATCATCATTATTTGTATAACCTTTGTATATTTCACGAAAATAGGCTTCAAGTGTATTTAAGTATTTATTATCTAAAAAGCTCTGACGATCTATTTATATATTTGTTATACATAACACAGTTTGAAAATATCCGTATTGATTGAATTGTTTTACTACAAGTTCCTGAATACTAAAATGAAGTCAAGTAAAATTAAACTCTAGTGAGTGTAAAATAAAATACAAATCTGTTTGCGGTCATAAATTCTATTGGTAAAACTCAACCAGATTGGAATTCTGGTATAAATAAATAAGTATTTGTAGAAGCGTAGCGAATTCAATGGATATTGTTTGTTGAACTACCGACCAAACATCAAAAGGATAAATAAAATAATCTAGCAGCATACAAAAGCTTACATTTCCTAACCGCAAACTTAAGGTAACAATGGGTGCAATCGCTTTGAACGGAATTTAACCATTTGAGGAAGTTGGCACAGTTTCAAGAACTAAGGTTTTTGCAGTGTTTGTTAGGTCGTGGTGTATGAGATATATCTGTAGTAATGCGGGCAGAACTTTCTATGGATTCTGATTAAATTCCTTACTTTCCACGTATTATACTTAACACAACAAAATAAGTGAATACTCAATACAATACTAGCCAATTTATAGAATTAGGCGTTACTTTGCGGAGATCCATAATACAAAAGTAATAATAAAATTATTTTGCTATAATCCGCGATGAAGTAAAATAGAAAATATATATAATGCTAAATGTAGAGTGGACAATCGATTATCATACCTGATACATGCAGGAGTCGTAAAAAACACATGCATGCAAAATCGCAAAGACCAAAATTGCTTTGCGATTTTGGTCGTGGAGTCTATCTCCTGAAGATGCTTCGGTTGCGGGGCGAAACGATTGTTGAGTTTGTGATAGTGAACGTATATAGTGCTTGTGTATCGTGGTGGCGGTGGTGGAGGATTGTGCATGTGTTTTTTACGACTCCTGCATGTATCAGGTATGATAACCGATTGTCCACTCTACATTTAGCATTATATATATTTTCGTATCGCGGATTATAGCAAAATAATTTTATTATTACTTTTGTACAATACTAGCCTTTGTGACAGGAGGCAGTGAAAGCTGAGGCATCTAAAAATCGATTTTTTGGTTCTCATAGTCTGGAGTTTATTTGTGTCATCATCATCCTCCTGCCCTTATCCCACTCTAAGTAGAGTCGGCACAACATGTTACAAACATGTTGTCACATGATTTGGCTGTGTTTTTACGACCGGCCGCCTGCCTGACATCGAGTTACCTTAGTCGTCTATTCTACTTAACCGGATACCACACGGTGGGTCAACGTACCTAAGTCGCCCTTTACGACACCTCGGTAAGAAATGAGGTTGGTCTATTCTACTTAACCGGGTACCACACGATGGGTCAACTTGTCTTAGTCGCTTTTTACGACACTTCGGTAAGAAATGAGGGTGGTCTATTCTACTAAACCGGATACCACACGGCGGGTCAACTTACCTTAATCGCCTTTTACGACACCTCAGTAAGAAATGAGGTTCATACTATTCTATTCAGCCGGATACCACACGGCATTCTGGGGTTTATTTATGTATTTATTTAAAAAAACATAATTTATTTATCAGCTATCATCTATAAGGGGCAGTTTATAAAATACGTTCACATATAAGGGGGAGGGGAAGTGGTCTTGCTGAGCATGACGAGATGTGACAAGGGGGACGGAGGTTTCCGGCAACGTGACGTTGGCCGTTCATTTAAATATTGTTTTTCTTTAATAATATATTGTTTCTTGATATATTTACCTCAGCGCATTTACAAATTCCTTTTACTTCTGATTAAAAGAAATATTTTTAAACTAACTTTGAAACTAGTCGGGCTAACCCGATAGAATAAGACGTGAGTATAGCCGGTTCTGTAGATGAACTATAAAAGAAATATTATTTATTTGTTTGCTATAAAAATTTTATCATATCATCTTTTTAAGAAATTTATCATATTCATGAGGAGGTCTTAGTTTTTGATGACGTAATATTTTAAGGGGGCTAACAGAAAATGTGACAGCCTGACAAAAGTGGGGAGGGGTAAAAACTTGTTTTAGCGTGACGTACTTTATAAACGGCTCCTAACAGAATTATTAAGCTACCTACTTACTTTCGAGACCGACGACCTTTTTTTTTTAATGAAAGATGAAATCACCAGCTGAATATCATTTAATTTCAACCGTTGTGACATCTCAATCAGATGTGCTTCTCAAATTCATAACGTAGGCGTAACTGGGGTCTATGACGTCACAGATATCTTCATTCAAAAGCCCTAACCACCAATAGAGTTACGAGTCAAAATAAATCGTATGCGGTTGCAATAGAGTTTAACATCACCTGTCAGTTTAACCTGACCAACCTTACGTGGGTTAAGTCAACTTATGTGGGCGGTTAAATCGTTTGCCAACAGTTAACCATTAAGTTCAAAGGTCAGTTTACTATTTTTAGCTGAATTACCTTAATTAGAAATCGTGTCAAACTTTGAGATTGAATAGCGTCTGCGATTTTTTTGCACGTGTTTATGCAGTTGCAAGCTTTTCACTATAACATTATAATGATCTTTTTGTTTTTTATTATTTAATATAATGTATTGTTATAATAATAAGTACTTTATTAATGATTAATAGAACGATACAATAAAATCACTCCGAGATGCTTCTCCTTTGAATAGTGAGAACAAAATGAATGATACTGAACGTTTTCGCCACACGAAGACTTCCACCGGAAAACAACAGCTGCACAGTTTTGCCACCATTTAAATCAAATGGGCGCAATACTCTTGTTCGTGACGGTGTTGCCATGAAATATTGAGCGGAAGTCAATGGCGACAACATCATTAATAGTTTAGATACTTGTTTAACTTAACACTCTTCAAATTTAATGAAATTTTAACAAAGCTTATGCCGCTATAATCCATATAATATAAATATAAATAATAAAACGACATTTTTTTTAATGAAACCTAGCTATTGGAGAAGTTTCTAAGTCATTTAAATATGACAGATTACTGCATTGTAAAGTCAACTAGGAGTCTACTAGTCAAAAGGAGACTAAGGTAAGTCCCGCCGTGTGGTATTCGGCTGAATAAAATAAACAACCCTCATTTCTTACCGAGTTGTCGTAAAAGGAGACTTAGGGAACTCGACTCGCCGTGTGGTATCCGGTTGAGTAAAATAGATCACCTCTTTCTATAGGTGTTGTAAAGTACGACTAAGATAAGTTGACCTCAGGCTGGTCGAAAAATACGTAGTCAAATCATGTGACAACATGTTTATAACATGTTGTGCCGACCCCACTTACTGTGAGATAAGGGCTTCATGCCCTTATCTCACACTAAGTGGTGATGATGATGCCAAAACTCTTTTCAGAAGTCAAAGCTCTTTCCAGAAGTCAAAGCTCTTTCCAGAAGTCAAAGCTCTTTCCAGAAGTCAAAGCTCTTTCCAGAAGTCAAAGCTCTTTCCAGAAGTCAAAGCTCTTTCCAGAAGTCAAAGCTCTTTCCAGAAGTCAAAGCTCTTTCCAGAAGTCTAAGCTCTTTTCAGAAGTCAAAGCTCTTTCCAGAAGTCAAAGCTCTTTCCAGAAGTCTAAGCTCTTTTCAGAAGTCAAAGCTCTTTCCAGAAGTCAAAGCTCTTTCCAGACGTCAAAGCTCTTTCCAGAATGTTGGTAATGAACTTAGGTAATACCTTATAAAAGGCTTTACTTGAAGCTACAAAGAAATCTAGTTATTGGGAAGCCCCAATATATCGATGCTGATAATCCCAGAATTCCCTACAAGGGTCTTATTTGAATATAAATATATGCAAAGTCGAAACATCCCTAGAGGGATTGCTTTATACAAGAGGGTGAGTGTTACGAAACGAAAACTATTTCATTAACATTTGATATTTTACCAAGCCGTTGTTATTTTTTCCTAGCAGTTTTTCTGGTATTTGACCAGTAAAAAGTAAAAGTAAGTAGCGGCCTGTTACTATCCCACTGCTGGGCATAGGCCTCTTCTCTCCGTTATTGGAGAGAAGGATTGGAGCTAAGACCTACCACGCTGCTCCAATGCGGATTGGTAGGTTACACATATCTCCAGAATTCTCTAGAGATATGCAGGTCTCCTCACGATGTTTTCCTTCACCGAAAAGCGTGTGATAAATTGCAATTATCAATTAGACACATAAGTTTTAATAGAAAAACTCATTGGTGTCTGCCCGGGTTTGAACCCATGATCGTCTCTAGAGATTCACACGGTCGCACCGTTAGGCCATCACAGCTTTTAGTATTTGACCAGGTTATTATTAAAATACATCTGGTTAAAAAGTTTTAATATATATCTTCTTTAATATTTAAATGAGTTAATCTTGTATATATTCTGATTCTTGTATTGTATTCTGTCTCAGACCGCCCTGCTCGTGACGTCACACTTTTAAAAAATAATCGCGTCGCGCCTCATCCGTCATATATATATTTATTTATATAAAAATATACATATTTTTAATATTTAAATGATTTAATCTTTTATATATGTATGTATATATATTTTCCGAATCTCGGAAACGGCTCCAACGATTTTCCTGAAATTCAGCATGTAGGAGGTTTTGGGGGAGAAAAATTGATCTAGCTAGGTTTTATGTAAAAAAAATATTGTTTTATCCCTGTTTTTGGGCATTAAAAAACACTAACATTTATATTGAATTCAATTTTCGCCATTAACTGTCAAGTCGGCGTAGTCTTTTCGGGTAACGGGCAGCCTCGAGAAATGTGAATACCAAGGATCGATCCCAACTAAATAATTGTTTTTTTTAAAGTTTTTTTTTGTAAAAAATTACCCAGATATTATATATATATATATATATATATATATATATATATATATATATATATATATATATATATATATATATATATATATATATATATATATATATATATATATATCTCGTTCGTTCGATCGATTTTTCTCCCCCCCCATGTAGGGGGTACATGCTGAATTTTAGGAAAATCGTTGTAGCCGTATCCGAGATTCCAAAAATAATATACATACATACAAGATTAACTCATTTAAATTTAAAAGATTTCAAGTACTAGAACAAGTATTAAAATCTACCAAATATCACACATATCGTATTCATCTTGTATACCTACCTAATACTCTCAGACACCGATACTAATGGCGATTCAAGAATCACCCCCAAGGGTCTGCATATTTGAATACAAATCCAATGCTAAGGTGAAACATCTCAAGAAGGATCGCTTTATACAGCGCGGATCGAGAACTATTTCAATTCCATTTGATATTTTACACCAAGTTGTTTTCTTTAGAATAACGCTCGTGCAAATGGGGTAGAAAGAAATACGCTCTCGGAAGACGCAAATGCGAGACTGGTTTTAACGGCGTCAGTGATTTAGAAACAAAAATATTAAAGATTCGAGAAAACTATTTTTTTTAATAATCTTACATCTATACTAAAGTAATTAATACCATAATCCATCATAGGTCCGCGCAACATGTTATAAACATGTAGTCACATGATTTGGCTACAAATTTTACGACCGGTCACCTGCATGACGTCAATACAACTAAGTCATTTTTTTAGACAGCCCGATAAAAAAGAGTGGGATATATTCTACCCGACCGGATACCACACGGTGGGTCGACTTACCTTAGTCGCCATTTACGACAACTTGGTAAGAAATGAGGGTGGTTTATTCTACTCCACCGGATACCACTTCTGATTTGCTTAGTCTTTTGAGCTATATAGCACAGAAATCACAAGCTTATGTCGACCTCTACTTTTTAAGTTTTTTCTTCTTCTTTTCTTTTCTAAAATTTGACGTACACCATGCACCATGGAGTACATAAAATTTTTGGTTTTCCAGATTTTTAAATTTGATGATAAAAGCAAACACCCAATCCCACTTCTGATTTACTAAGTCTTTTGAACTATATAGCAGAGAAATGACAAGCTTCTATCAACCTCTAACTATCTATGGTGTACGACAAATTTTCTTCTACGTGAATCTACATTATCAAAGTAAATCCAAAGAATGTTTCCTTTTCGTCGCTTGTCGTTGGAAGCTTAGCATTTCAATGTAAAATTTACCATAAATGTATATATGATGAAGAATGTACACTGTTTATCTTTGTGAAATCGTGAGTGACGTCAAAATACTTAATACTCACGCTTTCTGCGAAATGTATTCAAAAAGTTTTACTCGACAAAAGCAGTGGATTATGTTTAGTGGATTATATATATGATGGATGATTACCAAGAAACGAGGTATTTCTAATGTAGATTTATTTGTACCAAACTTAGCCCAACTGATTCTTAAAGAGCTTGGTAATGCATAACGTAACAATGATTTTTATTACATATTATTTAGGGTTATAACTTTGATGATGAAAAAGATGAAAATCATGTGACCAAACGAGAGTTAAATTTGAATGTGGATGGATATGAGTCTAGAGGGAGGCCTAAAAAGAGATGGTTGGATTGTGTAAAGTATGACATGCATATAAAAGGAGTGGCGCTAGAGTTGACGAATGATAAGGCAGAATGAAAGAAAAAAACATGTTGTGCCGACCCCACTTAAAGTGGGATAATGACTGGAAGATATATAATTAGGGTTTTAGGATTATAACTTTTTATTGCATTTTCACACCTATAAAACCCATGGAAAGATTTCACTATCTCCCCGTATGGCTAACTTGGCTTTTAGGAAGTTATAGTGAGCAAATAAGTATTAACTCAACACTAAAATTGAACTTGATAACGTGTCATCCAATAGGCATATCGAGTCAACTTTTAACTGTACTGTCTTCACATATTTTGACTATTAATTTTAACTATGTCACTAGATTCCCAATTACGCAAACAACTCTTATTCAGAATTATATTAACAATATTTTTTTACCGAGGTGTCCTGAAATGCGACTAAGGTAAGTTGACGTCAGATAGGCGACATGTCGTATAATAACTAGCCGAATCATGTGACTACATGTTTATAACATCTTGTGTCGACCCCACTTAGAGTGGGGTAAGGGTAGGAGGATGATGATTACCAATTTCTTTGTCCTTCTCGTTAAAGAAATATATTGAACCATTTTGTTACCTCAGGCATACTCATTATCACCGCCTGACGGAGACGAGCGGCGAGTATGTCGGACTACAACCGACTAAAACCTGCTTCACCACGCTACTGGTGGCGGGGATAGGATAACTCTGCACACATTGGCTCCATTCTCGCCAGCAGCGGCTCTATATCCCGGAGAGCGCCATTTCCAGATCGGGGCCTCTCTAAACTGTGGTCCTTTTGCTAATCTATGCATCGAGAGCATCAGAACATCGATCGCCTTGAGGAGTTAACACTAGAGAGCATGAGTATCGCTTAAAGGTCCCCGTTTGGGCGGGATGTTATGGATTTCGGCGAGTAACCTGCGCTCCGTTCGTCTGCGGCAAGCGAATCCAAGGATTTAACTTCCCTGATCCACTCAGCTGCCTCCATAACGTCCTGGCAGAAAGAGGCCATCTGTGCCCACGATCCCTCCCAGTCCACCATGGCACGAACCACGTTGGGCAGGGAGAGATCGTGCCCCAACTGTACCACGAGCTTTGCCCGAAGAACCACCCAAGCAGGGCAGTCTGCACTTCATTTAAATCTGACTGATCTTTGACTATTCAAAAGTGAACTTATGTTGATTTGTTTTGACACGATAGCAATATAATTTATTCCGCTCCAAACACGAACAATACGCTCGTCCTAATAATTAATTATTCATCTCTTAATGCCCTTCGTAATTGCGAACTCCAAAAACATTTACGAACAATAGAGTCGAATTAATACAAAGCCAAACAGAGCCAAAAAAAAGAAAAAAAAAACAATAGACTCCCATCTAGTCGAATGAATTAATCAGGACGGTCACGAACCGTCCTAACGATGGCACGAACTACGAAAATATAAGTTTAGGGCGAACTTAGTTAGCGAGAACTTCGGCAAGTGCTATAAAGAAGTTCGCTAAATGATATCCGGACGATCGATGTTTTATTCAAGTTTTAGGGTGCTACACGATTGTATCGATTATTGTTTGTTATGTTAGGATGTTTACTCTTTATTTATTTTCATCGTTATATTGGATTTCTGAAGTTTATTAAAGATGAGCTACGTATTAACTATATTTCAACGTCTTCATTATCATCATTCTCCAGACCCTAGTCCACTCTAAGTGTGGTATGCACAATATGTTGTGGCATGTTGTTATATAATTTGCTTACTTATTTTAAGACCAGCCGCCTGTCTGACGTTAACTTGCCATAGTCGCATTTTACGGCATCTCGATAAAAAATGAGTTTGGTCCAATCTACTCAGCCGGATGTACCACACCTCGGGTCAACTTAACTTAGTCGCCGTTTATGACACCTCAATAACAAATGAGGGTGCTCTATTCTACCATACGGTGGTATAGCAATATATTTTAAATATTGACTTCAATTTGTTTCCAAGCTTCTACCGCATTTTTGTCTACGTAAACTTTATTTACTTTATAAATCGATAGATTTATGCAGTATCATACATTTATGCAGTACTATAAACCATTATATTACAAGACAATTGTTTCAAAAATTTTCAGCTCCATATGAGTTTACCCGCGACTTCGTTCGCGTGAACTGTTGTCGCGTGATAGGTTGACAATAGATGGCGCTTTTCAATGTCATCCTATTCCTGTAGAACTAACAGAATTTCTATACCTTATATGTTATTCCGGTGTATAAAGAATAATTGTGCCAAATTTCATCGACATTGGTTCAGCGGTTTCGCCGAAAAAGCCGACAAACATACATCCATACTCAAAAACTTTCGCATTTATATTACTAGTAGGATTGAGTAATATTCGTACTATACATAGGTCGTTGGTTCAAATCCAGTTCAAAGGACTATGAAGAAAACAGCACAAAAAGGGAGAAAAAACGGAAAAAATACCGAAAAAAAGAAAAATAAAACTCGTGCACTGTGCCTGGCGTGGAAAGGAAGGGGACGTTTAATGCAGTGTTGCCAATATTGCAATTTGTCGTTTAGAAACATTTAACCAACCCTTACCTTTCATTGACTTTGTGAAAGACTTTCATATAATTTTTAGTTTGCGTAAAAAATAATTATTTTATCACTTCCATGTATTAAAATATCATAGACAATTTAATTAATTGAGTTAAGGAGCAAACTAATGAGAATATTATTTTGCTATAATCTGCGATAAAAGAAAATATATGTAATGCTAAATGTACGACAAAATCACGTGATTTTATCGAGGAGTCTATTTCCTGGCGATGCTTCGGTTACGGGCGAAACAATTGTTGAGATTGTGGTGGTGAATGTGTGCAGTGC
Organism: Morpho helenor; assembly: GCA_029227775.1. Classification (NCBI taxonomy): domain Eukaryota; kingdom Metazoa; phylum Arthropoda; class Insecta; order Lepidoptera; family Nymphalidae; genus Morpho; species Morpho helenor. The sequence goes on from JARGCU010000006.1 coordinate 12,929,408, forward strand.
TTGTGTATTGGTGTGTTATCGGTGCATGTATCAGGCATACGAATAGTACACTTTACATTTAGCATTACATATATTTTCTTTGATCACGGATTATAGCAAAATTATATTCTCATTACTTTTGTATTATGGACTTCCGCAAAGTAACGCCTAATTCTATAAACTATTTTAATTAAGGAGGCTAAATTTAACAAATGGATAATGGATATATAGTGCGCAACTGCGGTTGTCGCTGAAATAAAAACTGCATTTTTATTTCAGACAAAATTAACTTTATTCACGAATATGAATGGCATACTGTGACAAAAGAATCAACAAAAAAGTTCAAAACGAGTCGAAAAAATTTGCAACACGTTTTCCGCTCCTGTATGCGATGGTTTTGTGACTTTGATATTATTTTGGGTATAAAATTTTATTTACTTTATTCAATACAACTTAGATATGCTATAAAAGAATAATGGACTATAATATTTTATACTGGTCTGCCTGCGGCTTCACCCGCATGGAAATCAGTGTATTTAGTATGTATTTAGTTTGCGTATGTAGTGTAGCAATTTAAGACATAAAAGTAGTTATTGTGACTTAACCATAAAAGATAGAGGCATGCTATTAAAGACTTTTTTTAAATATTTTTCACAGGTCAAAAACTAAGATCATGGTGGTTGACAGAGCTCACAAATTTCATCTAACTGGCGTGCTTGACCTCGATCAGGTCGAAAATTTCATTTATCTGGGCTCCAGCATCACAAACAATGGCTCATCAGAGTTAGAAATCCGAAGGCGCATTGGCATGGCAAAGTCGGCAATGTCTCAGCTGCAGAAAATATGGCGGGACCGCAACATTTCGTGAAAAACCAAAATCCTCCTGGTTCGCACGCTCGTGTTTTCCATTTTTCTGTATGCTTCTGAGACATGGACCATCAAATCTGCTGACAGGAAACGTATTGATGCCTTCGAGATGTGGGCGTATCTTGGACTGAGCACCGGACCAATGTATCAATACTCAAAGATATAGGAATGAGCACCAGACTCTCAACTACGTGTCTCCGTAGAGTCCTAGAGTTCTTCGGACATATTGCTAGGAAGACTGGAGACAACCTGGAGAGGTTGGTGATCACTGGTTCGGTGGAAGGGAAAAGAGGCAGAGGCCGCAGTCCAACGCGATGGTCCGACCAGGTAACCAAGTCGCTTTCTTTAAAAGTCCACGAAGCCTTACAAGTCGCAGAAGATCGCAAGACTTGGAAATCAATCATTCATGAAAAGTAATCCGTGGAAAAGGTCACGACCCTCAGCACTGAGGAGAACGACGCAAGGAGGGAGGAAAGTATTTTTGTAGTAGTTACTTTCACTACTCTAGTACTTTAGTGTATCTCTGATAGGTTACGCGGCGTATTCGTCTAAAGCTTTCAGCAGGCGAGTTTTTACAACTTCGCTACCTTCTTCTACATAATGTACATAAAACCGTAATGTACTATTAATCTGAACCTTCTGGCATATTCGCACTATCTCTACCACTACTATCACAATTTTAAGGTTTATGCATGTGTTACTATGAATCCTGCATATCAATTATGAGAACAGATGGTCCACTCTACATTAAGCATTATATGTATTTTCTATTTACTTTATCGCGGATTAAAGCTAAATAATTTTATTATTACTTTGGTGTAAACATTGATAAGTCTTATTGTAGACATTTAATATGCGATATAATTCTTTGTCCGTTAAGAAATACATTGAAACCTTGCTAACTTAAACCTCGATAACTTAAAAATCTCTGTAACTTCAAAATATAACGTAGGGAACACGTTATATCCCCGTCAGTTATATCAGTCGTTATATCAGACCCCAAAACCTCTATAGCGTAAAATACACTACCTCGATAACAATAATTTCATGTTCCCCATTGCATTTATTTATTATTTATTGTATGTACAACGAAAACTATCTGCTAATCCAGAATTTAGAATACAGTGTGCGAAAAAAAATTTGTTCCTTGCACATGTTTACATATTGTTTATTAAAATCCCTTAAAACAGTACTAGCCGCGTCGTTTACAATTTGTTTCATTACTGTCTAGGAAACATCACTTTGCTGTTGATAAAAGAAATATAGTAGCATATTTAGATAAATTAAAAGTGATAGAAGCAGTGAAAATTGGATTAAACGAAAAGACGTTGCGGCTCAGTTTGGAATACATGAGAGTACCCATTCTTAAAAATATTATAGGTATAAGACAAAAAATGTCTGATTTTCGGAAAATTTTATTAATTTTTTTATTTATTCTTTATTACACAAAAAGAAGAATGTACAAGTTAAATCTATCTTAAATTACTTACACGCTAGGACTATACAAATCATGCCCACGTGGAATGGTCCCAAGAATGCTGGCAGCGTTTCCGCGCTGAATCGCTAAGCTGATTCTTTGTGCGAAAAAGGAGCCAGCCCTCTTGTCACCTGAAGAGGCAATCAACCGAGGTGTTAAAACGGATAAAAAAATTTTTGCACTTTGACTCCATGGCCCTAGGGTCTCGACTGCAAACGGCACAAATATATAACTCTCGATGAGAGATGCATACTTCCGCCGTATGCCGGTTTCGGCCATTTCCGCTGCAGCTCCAGGTCTTGACGCTGTTTCCCTAATATGGGACGAGGCTAACGTATCAACGCATGTTGCGTCCCAAGAAGAATTACATTTACATAACATATGAATACAAGTAGCGTGCAAAGGCGGTCTTATCGCTTGGAGCGATCTCTCCCACACAACCTTTGATCATGGTGAAAGTATGGGTTGGTGCGCAACAATTTTTGGTTAGGTAGTTCAAATGTCAAAATAAAAACATCAATGAGTCCTTCTGCTAAGTATTATCTCACAACACTCCCTTCCCTTATTATAAACCCTTGATAAGTTAAAAACTCTTTAACTTATTACGCTTCCCTTGGATTTTAATCGAAATTCTACTGAAGTATTTAATGTATTTCTTTACATTTCTATCGTTCGGAAAGTTGTTGAGATGAAATAAATAAACACGACTATTCCACTTGAAAACGATTCGGAGACAAAACGAGAAAAATTAAACGAAACCCGAAGAAACAACCAAAAGGAAAAAAAGTGTCACAGAATAAATTTGGCAATTTCTGCGACAGTCCCGTGCTTTAATATAAATTTCATGAGAGTCTGTACATTTTTGTTTTATTAAAATACTGTTGTTTGGCTCCGATTCTGAATATTAAAATCGGGTACTTTATCACAGAGCGTGACGGAGTAAGATAAGCAAATTTTATTAAAAATATTTTGTAATTTTTAAACACGTATTGATTTAACGAATATTTTACTCGTAATTTTAAAAAATAAACTATAATTTTATCATACTTTCCTATATTGACCGCGTAAAGGAGGTTTTCCATCAAATGTTTATTGAAACTATAATATGCTGCGTGGTATCCCGCTAAGTAGAATAGACCACCCTCATTTCTTACCGAGGATCGTAAAAGTCGACTAAGGTAAGTTGACCCGCAGTGGGGTATTTGGCTAAGTAGAATAGACTACCCTCATTTCTTACTGAGGTGTAGTAAATGGCGACTAAGGTCAGTCGACCCGCCATGTGGTATTCAGCTGAGTAGAATAGACCACTCTCATTTCTTACCGAGGTGTCGTAAATGGCGACTAAGGTAAGTCGACCCGCCGTGTGGTATCCGGTTGAGACCACCCTCCTTCTCACTGAGGTGTCGTATAGAGTGACTAAGGTAAGTTGACTCACCGTATTATATCCGGTTGAGTAGAATACACTACCCTCATTTCTTACCGAGGTGTCGTAAAAGGCGACTAAGGTAAGTTGATCCGTCGTGTGGTATCCGGTTGATTAGAATAGACCACCTTAATGAAGATGTCTTAACTTAAGTAAATTGACGGCAGGTAGGCGGCCGGTCGTAAAATGCGTAGCTAAATCATGTGACAACATGTTTACAATATATTGTGCCGACTCCACTTAGAGTGGGATAGATAGATAAGGTCAGGCAGATGATGACAATTTTGTCAATTTTCCTAGAAAGCATTAGTTGGATATTTGCTCAGAGGGATCAATTTCAGTCTTAGTTCGCCTTTTTTACCGGCAAAGCAAAAACGCCGAGTTTCCCACCTTAATCTAATTGACTTACAAATCCATAAAAAGCGCTTTCTACACGGGAGATGTCAATCACTTTGGCATTCGTAAGCCTTATCAGCATTCCTCTTACATTGAAACAATGAATATCTACCTTTTAGTACGCAATTAAATTCAGAATCAAAATAATCTTTTATATTTAAATGAGTGTATCTTGTATGTATATATAAATCGTTTCGCCCCGCAAACGAAGCATCATCAGGAGATAGACCCCACGACAAAATCGCAAAGCTTTTGATTTTGTGATTTGTCGCAAGATTGTTGAGTTGTGATAGTGAACGTATGTAGTGCTTGTGTATTGTGGATGTGTTTTTACGAATCCTTTATGTACCAGATATGAAAACGTATCGACTCTACATTTAGCATTATATATATTTTCTACTTTACTTCATCGCGGTTTACAGCCTAATATTTTTAGTATTATTTTTGTTGTATAACAACCTATGATTTAAAAGATTTTTTGCTTTATTTATTAATACAAGTGGATATATACGTCAGAGTTGCCATTATAGTAAAAGGCGATCACCGCAATGCAGTGTTCAAACTCTTGGCGCATTCAAGTTGTAAAATAAAGTAGAACAAATTGTCTATGCATTAAAATAAACACATTTTCTAATTACTAACACTCTCAATTCAAATTTAGTATCATAGTTGTTGATTATGTATTTTTATGGCTGAATAAACCACCCTCTTTCTTACCGAAGTGTCGTAAAACGCGAATAAGGTTAGTCGACTCGCCGTGTGGTATCCGGCCGAGTAGAATAGACCAACGTTATTTCTTACCGATGTCTCGTAAAAGGCGACTAGGAAAAGTAGACTCGCTGTGTCGTATCCGGTTGAGTACAATAGACAACCCTCATTTCTTACTGAAATGTTAATAAGGAAATGTTGATAAGGCGAAAAAGGTAAGTTGATATCAGACAGGTCGGCAGCCAAATAATTTAAGAACATGTTTAAAACATGTTGTGCCAACCACAATTAGAGTATTTTTCATATAAAAATACTCTCAATTATCAACTATATTGTTTTGCTGTTCATGATGGAAAAACGGGATTTTTTTACCCTCTATGTTGGCCTCGTATAAACGCTTTAATTGTATCAATATTGCTCCTGGGTTAAAGCGTAACATAGACTTTCACATTTATAATATAAGTATTGATATGAATTCTAATAAGTATTTAATTTAAAAGCTGAATATATTAATTTACTTAATTAATTTACTAAATTAATTTACTTAATTAATAATTAATTTACAAAATAAAATTTGAGGCCTACCAGTAAGACATGGGTCCTCCGTGGCTGTGTCATCGAAAGATCGAGACTTACCTGTAAATAAATAATTATATATTTTATTCATAAATCATTTTATTAAATTAAAATAAATTTTTACTTCATTTCTGCTTTAGGGTGCATGGATAAATAATAGTATCTAATTGACTTTTACTGGGTAATTTTTTAAAGAAATAAAACAAAATGGAATCGAATCGTATCGAACTTTTTTGGTTCGCGCGTTACCATAAGGCTGTCACAGTTGCATTTGACAGCTAAAAATTTCATTTTCATTCCATCTCTTTTTTAGAAGTTTTTTTTGGTGACCAAAAACAGGGATAGAACAGTTTTTTTTAAATAAAACCTAGCTATATCAATCTTTCACCCCCAAAACCCCCTACATATTGAATTTCAGGTTTTCCTGGACATTGGAGCCGTTTCCTGATACAAGATTAACTCATTTAAATATTAAAGTTTGTTTTATGAAGACTATCATACAAATTATTGTTTTCTTTTCAGTCTTTACATTTTATTTTCTTTACCATGGTGCGGCAGTCAACCTTGACTGATAACTTTCTAGACGTATTGTTAGCGTATTTGTCAAAGTTTTGCTTCGGTATATGCGGGATGAAGTCTATTTTGAGGTTAAGGTTTTTTAGAGGTCTCTACTTATCACCTTAAGAATTTTAGAGCGCCTTAAGAAAGATAACAAAACACATTAAGAAAGTATTAAGTTATTTATTTAGGGACGGACCGTGTGTGAAATTGTCCTCTATTCTCTTTACATAATATTATAAAACAATCTCCCCAAAAGCTGTCTGTATGTAAGCAGTTTTCTCGAAACTGAACGGAACTGAGTTTTGTAAACGGTAGTGCAATTCTTCGAAAGGTTTAAATTAGTAGAACATTACGGTTTTATGTAAATTGTTTCGTACAGGTCCCGCAGTTGTAAAATACTTGACTCCAGCCAGCTTCATCGCGTGTGCCGCATAAACCAAGAGAGATACACTAAAGTAATGTACTAGAGAATTGTAGATCTACAAAGTTACATCAAAAAAGTCTGCGACAGCATACATCTATCTGTTCTGGTTAACTCACAATAACTAATTTTATGTTCAAAATTTCAATTAAATACACTGCGCTCACGCGACACCGTGTGGTATCCGGCTGAATAGAATAGTACCAACCTCATTTCTTACCGAGGTGTCGTAAAAGGCGACTAAGGTAAGACGACCCGCCGTGGTGTATCCGGCTGAGTAGAATAGACCAACCTCATTTCTTTTCGAGGTGTCGTAAAAGGCGACTAAGGTAAGTTGACCCACCGTGTGGTATCCGGTTTAGTAGAATAGACCACCCTCTTTCTTACCGAGTTGTAAAATACGACTATAAGTTGACGGCAGGCAGGTAGCCGCAGCCGCATCATGTAAGAACTTGTTTATAACATGTTGTGCCGACCCCACTTAGAGTGAGATAAGGGCAGGAGGACACTGCGTTCACGCGGGCAAAGTTAGTTACATTATTACTAATAAGATAAGATTAAAATGGATAAAAAGTTATTCTTTCTAGAAATAAATAGTCCATTTTCATAAATATAAAAATGTTATTATGTCTCCTGTTGCCTTTTTATTCGTATTCATAAATATCACTACAAACAAAGGTTCAAAAGGTTATGCAGAGCGGCCTAAATATTACTTCGTATTACTTTTAGATTCTGCTTTGATCTGGTCACTTTGTAGTTGACTCACAAAATCTGGAATATTTATTCCCTCAACCGAAAGCTTTCGAATCTTATTTTGCAAGTTATTGTTTCTTCAAAAACGGGCCGGCGCTGTTTGTTCTAATAAGCTTGGATATACCTTTTTTGTTCTTTTAGGGATTTTTCTGAAATCTACGGCTGAACGAAAGTTAACTAAAAATTTATTTAGTTAAAGTTTAAGCCTTTTACTCACAGCTACTATCTGGAGATTGCTACTGGAGTAGGAAAGCTACTGACGATTCAAAAGTAATAATAAAATTATTTTGCTATAATCCGCGAAGAAGTAAAATAGAAAATATATATTGCTAAATGTAAGTGGACAATCGGTTATCATACCTGATACATGCAGGATTCGTAAAAACATATGCACAAACCTCCACCACCGCCACCACAATACACAAGCACTATATACGTTCACTATCACAAACTCAACAATCGTTTCGCCCCGCAACCGAAGCATCATCAGGAGATAGACTCCACGACCAAAATCGCAAAGCCTATGGATCTCCGCAAAGTAACGCCTAATTCTATAAATTATCTACTGACGATTCTAAAATATAACAATGGCCACCTAAATAATGAACAAGTAAACGTTACCAACTTCAGATTGCTACACATGTTTGGAGGTAAAATCAATGGTGGGGGTTAAACTATTTGTACATAATACTATGTTTTATCCTAGAGCCTATATCCTGATGATAATTTGATTACGAGGCGAAAAGATCTTTGAGATTGTTATAATGATTGTATATAATGCTTGTTTAGTGTGTTGTTCGAATCAAATCAAAATAATCTTTATTCAAATAAGCTCTTACAAGCACTTTCGTATCGTCAAGTATCAATATGACTAATGAAGCTACAACTGGTTCTGAATGTTGCTCTTACCGAGAAGAACCAGAAAGAAACTCGGCGGTCAATCTTTTAAACATTTTCAATTTTACATAATGAAATCACAGTCCTGCATGAAGCTGAAAAGATTTTGAAAAGATTTTGTTGGTGGCGGTGGTTTCGTGTGGTACCTAATGCCGCATGTATAAGGTATGAAAACGGTTTTGCTTCCTACACATGACATTACCTAGATTTCCATAACAAAGTCGTTTTATCATAAGAATCGGAATATATACATCTAAAATTTCAATATAAGAAATTACGTCATCATCTTCCTGCCCTTATCCCATTCTAAGTGGGATAACATGTTATAAACATGCTGTCACATGATTTGGCTACGTATTTACGACCGGCCGCTTGCCTGACGTCAACTTACCTTAGTCGCCTTTTACGACTCCTCGGTAATAAATAGGGTCATCTATTTTACTCAACCGGATACCATACGATGCGTCAACTTACCTTAGTCGCCTTTTACGACACCTCGGTAAGAAATGAGGTTGGTACTATTCTATTCAGCCGGATACCACACGGCGTAATATGTGATATTTAATTTATAACTGAATTATATAGTAAAATAATAATTGTAACAATACGAACTACTCAAAGCACTTAGAACAAGCCCGAAAAAGTTTCAAAAGTTTTATTTTCGGAACTTGTCAATATTGTTGGGGAACAAGTAACTTGCAAAGTGATGAGGCCTTTGGGTACAATTTGTTTTTTGCTGACTTACATACAAAATGTTTTGCTATTCATAAGTTTATCTATACAAAAGTTTCTTGAAACTTAAATCGTTTTTATCTAAGTTTTGAATTCTTTAATAAGTTTTATAATAATCGATGTTTTGTTTGAGCCCAGTTTTTTCAGCAGGGTCTTCTCGCTTACTCCCCGGGCGGGGGTAAACGGGGTGCGGGCCTCGAGGAAATCCTCTCTACCCGGGCATCTCCTCGCGGGCACTTAAGCCCGGTATGTATTCCGGCCGTGGGCCGAGGTCACCTAGGTGACCTAACGGTGTCGGTATTTGGGCCCTAAGCCCAGGTCACCTAGATGACCTAATGGATTTCTTGTTCGGTGGGGAGGTCTGGGAATGGTAGCTCCCAGACCTCAAAGTTTTTTCCAAACCATGTTTATTTGCTTGCTATCCGAACCAACTTTTCTCATGCGCACGGCCAAAATGTCGAATGCCCTCCCTGCATCTATCTTTCCGGACTCTTACGATCAGCAAAATTTCAAAAAAAGAGTGAAAAAGCACTATAGTGGCAAGCGCAGTCGTCCTTAGGCTGCATCTTTCGGTTACCATTAGGCGACATCGCAGCCAGGCGCTAGCCTTTCTTTGTAAAAAAAAGTCTCTTTTCGCAGCTGGATAGTGGAATGGAAGATAAAACCTCGTGACGACTTAATTTAGACTGGGATAAGAGCAGGAAAATGATGATTTGGTGACAAATTACGATGTAACAGTTTAAGTAATAGAGCCGACGTTCGTCGATCATAGTTTCAAAGTTTCGCAAACGATCCAAATCGATTTTACTTACTTGTAACGGACCATCGAGCGCTCTCCAGACTGCGACAAGCACTCTCCACTCCCAAGCAAACGAGTGCCGTTTTAGAATTCAATAACACACCATCTAGGCCAAGGTTTTTGTATTTCAGTAACCGTTTGCGTTATAATATATCCGAGTTAATTTAATGCAGCGCAAGTCCTTAAGCTTTTATTCCACTCTAAGTGGGGTCGGCATAACATGTTATAAACATGTTGTCACATGACTTGGCTACGTATTTAACGACCGGCCGCCTGTCTGACGTCAATTATCCATACACTTTTGTAATACAAAATAATAATAAATTATTTTGCTATAATCCGCGATGAAGTACCTGATACGAATTGACCTGATATGGACTGAAAACGAATTGTCCACTCTACATTTAGCATTATATATATTTTCTATTTTACTTCATCGCGGATTATAGCAAAAAAAATAATTATTGTTTGTTGTCGCCACTGATTTCCGCTTTGTATTTTATAGCAACACAGTCATGAAACAAGAGTATCGCGCCCTTTTTGATTAAAATGGTACCAACAATGTGACGTGTTGTTTCCGGTTGAGTCTTCCTATTGATAAAACGTTTCAGTGACAGTCAGACTTTGTTCGTCATTCAAGAGAAGTGCATCTCGGAACGAAAATTGTGGTATCCCTATTATATCTTGTTATTGTATATAGTGTGCGTTAACATGTCATATAGTGTTATTACACTATATAACAATAATTAATTTTTTTGCTTTTGGTTCTCCGCAAAATAACGCCTAATTCCGAAGCCGAGAGTCCGTCCACTGACAACTGGCAATCATATATAATTGTTAAATACATACTTAAATACAAATATACACCCAGGCTCGAAGAACAAACAATTAAATTAAGTTTGTTTAACATTCTAATGAGGCCAATATCATTTTATAATTAATACCTTATTAGAACGTGCTAGAAATTTCAAAAAGTCAAATGTAGGTTAAGAATAATGTACAGCGTGACCGAGAATTGTCACACCCAGTCTCGAACAAAGGGTTACCTTCGTTGCTATGAAAAGAGGTAGCCTTTTACAAATTTTATGTTTACATAACGCGAATCTTTATTTGCCTTTGTTAGTTGAAGTGGTCTTGTGATTCCTTGAACAAAGTAACAATACGGGTGAATTAAAGGAGATGGTTTATCTTTTTAACAATAGTAGTCCTCCTGCCCTTATCCCACTCTAAGTGGGGTCGGCACATGTTATAAACTTGCTGTCACATGATTTGGCTGCGTTTTTACGACCGGCCGCCTGCCTGACGTCAACTTACCTAAGTCGTATTTTACGACACCTCGGTAAGAAAGAGGGTGGTCTATTCTACTAAACCTATACCACACGGTGGGTCAATTTACTTTAGTCGCCTTTTACGACACCTCGGTAAGAAATTAGGTTGGTATATTCTACTCAGCCGGATACCACACGGCGGGTCGACTTACCTTAGTCGCCTTTTACGACACATCGGTAAGAAATGAGGGTGGTACTATTCTATTCAGCCGGATACCACACGGCGTATCTTTTTAACAGTATAATTTTAATCAACGTTTTTTTCACTTGTATTGTTACAAGAACGTTTTGTATATTAACTGGATGAACGTCCACTTTTAGCTAGAGATTTATTTAATAGATGAATTTTTCTAGTGGTATGTTGACTTATTTGAGTCTATTAATGTTTATTTATATAAACTTTTTCTTTTAACTTTCTCTATATTACCCGTATTCTCTTTCTTCTTCACTTCTTGTCCTTTACCTTCTGTTACTCAAAGGTTTGGAAGAGACCCCTTTTAGGGATAAGTCTGCCTTTATACATGTACCTTTTTACTTTTTCTTTCTCTTTTGTAACTATATGTATAAAGAGATATAAAATTAAATAAAACGTTAAAATTAACTGTTACTATCCCACTGTTGAGCCTAGGCCTTATCACTCTGTTTTTTATGTAGAGAAAGGTTGGAGCTAAGACCCACGACAATCCTCCAATGCGAATTGGTAGGTCATACCTATACTCAAATAAGCTCTTTCAAACACTTTTGAATCGTCAAGGGTCAATATGAATATTGAAGCTACAACTGGTTAGGAATGTTGCTCTCACCGAGGAGAACCAGAAAGAAACTCGGCGGTCAATCTTTTAAACATTTTCAATTTTACCTAATTAAACCGCAGTCCTGTATGAAGCTGAAATGATCCGAAGAATAAAGTCACATGTCCCATGCATCAGCATAGGAAATGTGACGTTATTTTTTGGATATGGTGATATGTACAACAGTGGACGTCTGTTAAAAAAAGAGAGATACAGATAAGATAAAAAATATAAAGACATATAAAATCCTCGGTTAATTTAATACACAATGAAAACGTAGAACGCACTGAGGTGAACCTCACAATAAAAATATCATAAAATGAACTAAAACATTCAACGTACATAAAATAAACAACAGTCATGAAGGTAAAAAGGTAATATTTAGGAAGCACATTGAAAGTTTACGGCGTAATGTCGTTATTTTTCATGAACGAAGGGAAAATTGCTCTTTGAAATAGTTAGGCTGTTACATTACAAATGTATGGAGCGAGCATAAATTTAATTGTCCCATTTAAAATTACTTATTATTAACCCAACTCCATTAAACTTAAAGCTGTATAAATATTATTTTCATCATCCTCCTGCTCTTCATCATCATCTTCCTGTCCTTATCCCACTCTAAGTGGGGTCGACACAACATGTTAAAAAGATGCTGTCACGTGATTTGGTGTGTTTTTACGACCTGCCTTACGTCAACTTACCTCAGTCGTACTTTACGAAACCTCGGTAAGAAAGAGGGTGGTCTATTCTACTAAACCGGATACCACACGGTTGGTCAACTTACCTTAGTCGCCTTTTACGACACCTCGGTAAGAAATGAGGTTGGTCTATTCTACTCAGCCGGATGCCAAACGGCGGGTCGGCTTACCTTAGTCGCCTTTTACGACACTCCGGTAAGAAATGAGGGAGGTACTATTCTATTCAGCCGGATACCACACGACGTCATCATCCTCCTGCCCTTATCCCACTATAAGTGGAGTCAGCAGAATAGGTTACATGTTGTCACATGATTTGATGAGGCTTTATTAAAAGATTTTTTTAAATTAACTTCTTTTTATAATATTGTACTGCTGTGATGGCCTAGCGGTGCGACCGTGTGAATCTCAAGAGACGATCATGGATTCAAACCCGGGCAGACACCAATGAGTTTTTCTATTAATACTTATGTGTCTAATTGATAATTGCAATTTATCACACGCTTTTCGGTGAAGGAAAACATCGTGAGGAAACCTGCATATCTCTAGAAAATTCTAGGGATATGTGTAACCTACCAATCCGCATTGGAGCAGCGTGGTAGGTCTTAGCTCCAGAGGAGGCCTATGCCCAGCAGTGGGATAGTAACAGGCCGTTACTTACTATAATATTGTATCTGCACTGCATAAAATCTTAATTAATGTAGGAAAGAATGGAAGAAAAATATATATGCCGATCCCACTTAGAGTGGAATAAGGAGTATGATAATGTTTCCCTATAATATATAATAGGCCCTTACATAAAATTATTAGTAGATTTTGTCGAATTTGAGCACACAAATAGTTAAGCTGGATTAACACCATTATTAGATACTTAATATTCTGGGAATGGTAAAGTTTACGCATTTAAAGTCCTAGCTAAAAGCTAGTTTAGTATAAAAGTTATATTCTAATTTGTTAAGTGGAATTGATTAAGATTTTATTATCTATTGGAACTAAAAGAGCTTTAGTGCCTTAATGAGGTCAAATTTGAATATTAGAATTCTAATATTATTATAATGATTTTTGACGTATTAGTATTAGTTTTTGCCTGCCACTGAAAATCAGTGTTGAGCTTCCAAGCCCTATCGCCATTAGACACCATTTTATAGCATTGCTTTTTTTGTATGTTTGAACTTTTTGTTTTGTTGTATTAGTACTGTCAGAATAGTAGTGCAATTATATAAAAAAAACATGTAATATTTAAGTATAGTACCTGCTTGACCGAGCTTTTTTCGTAAATTTTTACAAAATAAAAATAAAGAAACTTAAATAAAATAATAATTAGGTTGCGGCTCCATCCTAGGTATTTTCATTTCTCGCGACCACCCGTTTCCCGTATAAGCTACGCTGACTTGACAGTTTATGGCAAAAATTCAATTCCATATAAATTTCAGTATTTTTAATGCATAAAAACAGAGATGAAACGATTTTTGTTAACATAAACCTAGCTAGATCGTTTCTCTCCCCCAAAACCCCCCACATGGTGAATTTCAGGAAAATTGTTGGAGCCGTTTCCTAGATTCCGAAAATATATACATATATACATACAAGATTAACTCATTTAAATATTAAAGATAAATAAAATAAAGGATTTTTTTATTTACAACAAAAATGTACAAGTTATATCTTAAATTACTTACACGCTAGAACTATACAAATCATGCTCACGTGGAATGGTACCAAGAATGCTGGCAGCGTTTAAAAATAATATGATGAGCATTTTCTGAACGTAAATTACTTACGTAGACTTGCGGTCGATCGGCTCTCTATACTTAGTTCAAACTAATGGTTAAGCTTCTGCCTGTCTAGGCAGAAATCTGAAATTTACGATTCAAACCGAAGCCATTTCCATTTATTGTACATTAATGTACATTTAAATTTCCTTGATAACTGAACGGAGGGGCTGTGACTTATCAGGTTCAAACCCCGCGCATGCAATCAGTTTCTATATTACAACTTAAATAAATAAATACTATCTTCTTGCTGGTTTTATTGTAAGCGCCTTTAATATACAGTGATAGCTTCATTATAATTAGATATTTTAAGTGTTTTTAAATTAAGGAGATTCCTGATATTCAATTAAATTCAATTCAAAATATTCTTTATTGAAATAAACTTGTAAACAAGTGCTTTTGAATCGTCAACTCTACTGCTGGTTCGGAAAGCTGTTCCTACCGAGAATAGCCAGCAAGAAACTCGGCGGTTGCTCTTTTTAAAAAATACAATTCTTAATGCTAGTTACATTTAATTGTTTCTATCTTGTACAGGGTCGAACAATATTTATATCCACGCATTTTTATCATCTAAATAATCCTCAACAGTATAGTAGGCTTTCTGTATCAGCCTCTCCTTAATAGTGTTTTTAAATTTTGTTTTATGAGATTTTTACCCCAACACCTTGCCAAGATGCATCTAGGAGCCATCATATCTTTAAACTATATAACACGCTCATCAAAAGGAGATGAAATAAATAATTTAAGAATAAGAATATTTTTAATAACGGGTATCATCCCTAAGAGCCTAAAAAACAATTTAAAAAGTCTAGATATTCACCCACACATACACACTTATGCAAAAGGCTGTAATACTTAATACGTGTAGAATAGTACGGAAATTCGTAGCTGAATTTTAATGCACTTGGCCATGGCCCGTGCTTAGAGACCTTATTGAGATAAATAAAAGTAATATAATAATAATAACTCTTTATTGCACATCAAATACATAGAAACAAAAGAAATAAAAATAAACAGGAACACATACAGAAGTGCAAAGGCGGTCTTATCACTACTCTTAGTGATAAGACCGCGTTTGATAGTCATCTCTTACAGACGACCTCTACAGTAAATTGAGAATAGAAAGTTTGAGAACGATGCACAAAATGGATTCCACATAATATAATCAATAAACGTACTTTCTAATATTTACATTCTACGTTACATAAATAATATGAAATAATATGTTTATATATATAAATTTACAATATACATATCTTTAATATTTAAATGAGTTGATCTTGTATGTATATATATAATTTCGGAATCTCGGAAACGGCTCCAACGATTTTCCTGAAATTTAGCATGTAGGGGTTTTGGGGGAGAGAAACGATCTAGCTAAGTTTTATGTAAAACAAAAAATCGTTTTATTCCTGTTTTTGGGCAATAAAATCTTTTTGAAATTTACGTTGAATACAATCACAATTTTTCAACTCATTTTAATAAACTCACTTTAGTAGCCTTTTATGATACCTCAGTAAGAAATGAGGGTAGTCTATTCTACTTAGACCACATAATCACTTTGGGGGCAAAAATGTGTTTAATTGTCCCATGTATATTATTTTTATTTAAAGGCGAGAAAATAAAGGCGCAAATTTGTATTTAAATACTGTATGTATCTATTTATGATGTATGTATATATATTTATAAATATTGACGTATGTATTAGTGTGTAATTATTTAAAAGTGTA
This sequence comes from Morpho helenor, assembly GCA_029227775.1. NCBI lineage: Eukaryota > Metazoa > Arthropoda > Insecta > Lepidoptera > Nymphalidae > Morpho > Morpho helenor. The sequence continues at coordinate 12,945,313 of JARGCU010000006.1, forward strand.
TTATTGTGTAATTATTTGAATGTATGTATCCTCCTGCCCTTATCCCACTCTAAGTGGGGTCGGCACAACATGTTATAAACACGCTGTCACATGATTTGGCTGCGTTTTTACGACCGGCCGCCTGCCTGACGTCAACTTACCTCTGTCGTACTTTACGACACCTCGGTAAGAGAGAGGGTGGTCTATTCTACTAAACCGGATACCACACGGTGGGTCAACTTACCTTAGTCGCCTTTTACGACACCTCGGTAAGAAATGAGGTTGGTCTATTCTACTCAGCCGGATACCACACGGCGGGTCGTCTTACCTTAGTCGCCTTTTACGACACCTCGGTAAGAAAAGAGGGTGGTACTATTCTATTCAGCCGGATACCACACGGCGTATTTGAATGTATGTATGTTTATCAATAAATACTTTGTGCGCCGTCCTTGATACTCCTAGTCTTAGTTTAACTCTTAAGTAAGGTTGCCTGTAAGAGATTACTGTTAGTAATAAGCCTTTGCACTATTCATAGGTATCATTAAGATTTTCTGTATTCGTTTTATTTGTTTGTGCAATAAAGTATTTTATTATTATTATTATTAAGTATGTATTTAAAAAATATATAAGTACATATTCACCAGTTGTCTGTCTACCATAACACAAGTATAAGTACTAGTAAGTAGAAAGTGTCCAAAAAAAAAAAATTGTAGTTATCTATAATTTCCCGTCTAAAAGGTTTTATACAGTAATCTGAAATTATAGGAAATGTTCGCGTCAGTATTATGTGTGTGTGTTATTCCAGACCACTTAGTTCTAAATCATTAGTAATGTGAACGCAGCCGCCCGTTGTCGCCGCGTAGCGCCTATACATCAAGATTATATTGCGTAACCAAAACAATTGAACGGTTATATTATTTCTACTGTAATAGATGAAAATGAAGCTTAAACGCTCATCTATATAATATATGGACCTATGATACGACATTACATAACCAAAACAATTGAACGGTTATATTATTTCTACTGTAATAAATAAAAATGTAACTTAAAAGCTCATCTATACATACGGACCGACAATACGACATTAAATGAATCCACTGATCACTTATAGGTATAAGATAAGTTTAGAAAAATTCAATTTACTCGGATATCGTTTCAAAAAAATGTATCGTCGAAGAAAGTAAATATAATTTAATTGTTCTGGTAATTATGGTCGACTGACCTAGCGCGGCGTGCTTGTTCAAAAAACAGTAGATAAAAAAATTAATAAAAATATTATATCGCTATATTTTCATTAGTTTTGTATTATGGACCTCCGCAAAGTAATCCCTAATTCTATATTTTTTTTAAACAGTTTATAACAATAACATTATAGTTTTATCTCCTTCGCACTTGCATCTAGTCTCTCGGTCAAAATAATGCATTACATACGAAATGGAAAGGAGTACGGTCATTCACCCTTCTATATCATGATCTTTTATTCGAAACGTAAAATAATTTCTGCAGCTTAATTATTTCACACAACTGAAATATGTAGGCTGCTAAGGAGTGTAGTTACCTGGAATTAAAATTAATATCGTAGTCAGTAGACCATGTATCTCAACGGTAGCGGCAGTGGTCACGCCTCTTCAAAAAATCGGTTTCCACGCCGGATGTAGTGTAGGTAGTGGAGTGTAGTGTGTTAAAACAACTAAACCTGTTTATTTTGCAAAAGTAATAATAAAATTATATTGCTATAATCCGCGATGAAGTAAAATAGAAAATATATATAATGCTAAATGTAGAGTGGACAATCCGTTTTCATACCTGATACATGCATGATTCATAAAAACACATGCACAAACCTCCACCACAGCCACCACAATACACAAGCACTACACACTTGCACTATCACAAGCTCAACAATCGTTTCGCAACCGAAGCATCATCAGGAGATAGAATCCACAACAAAATCGTAAAGCTTATGCGCTAAACCGCTTTGCGATTATAGAAAAATCATTTTATTATTACTTTTGTATTATGGATCTCCACAAAGTAACGCTTACTTCTATAAATTATTTGTTTATATTGCTTGGGAATAGATTTTCAAGTAGGTGATGAAGAAATAAGCAAGATAAAAGTACCAAAAGAGTTTCAATCTAACCGTTAGCCTAGACAAATAATATTTGATATATATTGCTTTAATCTCCCCACAGATCAATCACAAAGAACCCTCCTTAATTGCGACTACGGATGTTCTTATCGATAACAAAAGGTTCCTTTTTCGTGTTCTTTGATTGAAAGATACTTAAGAGGGCACTTATTGAATATATGTAATACTTTAAATCTTCTTGAATCAATTTCTGAAGTCATTGAGATTATCCTTATAAATGTCGAATATCTTCAATGCATTGTACCAAAGAAATCAGCATTTGTGTAGGAATTTAAACAACGCCAATGTTTTTCATCGAAAATCGCATGTTAAATTAAAGATATTAACTAAAAATATGCTTTCTTAATGAAATTAGTACACCCTTAGCAAGAATAAGTTTCAATGATTCAATGTTTGAAACAAGTTTCAATGTCTCGTGATTCTCTTAGGGAAAAGTTCAAAGAAATTGGCGTTATGACTGTAGCTTCACAATACATCTACAGTAATATACTATTTCAGTTCTCGCTTTTTTAAAAGCGAGAACTGAAAAATGTTACTTCTGTGGAGAGAAAGATACCCCTAGACACGCCATTTTCGAGTGCAGCAGATTCACACACGATAGAAATGCTGTACAAGGAACCCGTGATGAGGGCTTAAACCCAGACAACATGGTAAGGCGCATGTTATCGAGCGAGTTGGAGTGGGAAAAGTGTGGAAATATGTTAAAACACATAATGTTAAAAAGAGAGGAGAGGGAAGACCTAGAAAAAAAAGGGCCCGCATGAAGTAATGCTGAGCGGTTCCATGTTGGCCTAGGCGAGCAGGGGGAGGTCGTTTAGTCCGTGCAAATCGGACACTCCTTACCAGTACGGGCTGGTGAGCGTCCGTTAGGGATTTTTCCTCCCTATAAAAAAAAATATACTATTTGTACGTAAAAATATTCACTTGTATAATAAAAATAGTGATAGGTATGACAGATATACAAGAAACAGACATAAACTAATGACGCCTAGATTACGCCTCCAAAAGGTCCGAAAATCATTTGTCGGTCTCGGTACACGTTTTTATAACAAAATTCCTCAACATTATCTGGACTTGCCTTTACACAAGTTTAGAAATTATCTCAAAACGATGTTGCTACATAAAGCTTACTATACTATTGAGGATTATTTGAGTGATAGCTTATCTTAACTGCGGTCAGCTACGCATCCAGCTGCAACGATTATCTTGTAACCATCAAATTGTAATAATTTTTTAAAACATTAGCCGCCGAGTTTCTTGCTGATTCTTCTCGGTAGGAGCAAACTTCCGAATCAGTGGTAGCTTCTCTAAAACATTTGACGATTCAAAAGTACTGTAAACAGTCCACTTGAATAAAGAATATTTTGAATTTGAATTTGAATTTGAATTCAATAATAATTTATTTCCTGACAATGTTAAATTCAACTTCAAAATATTCTTTATGCAAATAAACTCGTAAACAAGTTCTTTGAATCGTCAACTCTAAGCTGTTCCTACCGAGAAGAACCAGCAAAAAACTCAGCGGTTGCTCTTTTAAAAATATAATTCTTAATACTAGTTACATTTTGTCATTCCTGTCTTGTACAGGTTCGAAGAGAGCTATATCGACACACATAATTTAGTAACAAGTAAGTAAATAGTAAATATATATAATGCTAAATGTAGAGTTGACTACCTCTGGATAAATGGAATCGTAAAAACACATGCAAAAACCTCCACGATCGCAATCATAACAAACATGAATTATCACAAGATATTATGAATCTCCACAAAACAACGCCTAATTCTATACATTTATTTATTGAAATTAATTATTTCAATTTAATTCAAATTCCTTTTTTCTATTTTACTTATTAATTGTAATTTTTTGTCATCGTAATTTATATTTTTTACTCCTGTACATATATAAGTTGAACCAAGTTAAGGTGGGCACTGGTTCCCAAAATACAGATTAAACTAGCTTGGGAGCCAGGGACACAATAATTGTACATGTGCATTGTTGTAAAATAAATAAATTATGCGGTTAAGACAAAGACAGAAGTTAAAAGTCTCATAGCTTAAAGCTCCGTTTACTTGCTGTTCTGGCTTAGGTTTGTTTATAGAATCAAAGAACTTCGTAGAAACTTCGTACAAAACACTTCTGATCCCTATGGTACAAAGTGTTACGCCAAACTTCGCCCAAACATTCTAATTTGTGTTTCTTGTTGTTTCTGGTCACAGCAGTACCATCGGTGACTTAGATATCTTCTGGATGTGAGACGGTACTGGTGTGTTCAATAATGTGCAATACAGTATGGTATCCGATTGAGTAGAATAAACCACTCTCATTTCTTATTGAGGTGTCTTAAAAGGCGATTAAGGTAAGTTTACCCGCCGTGTGGTATCCGGTTGAGTAGAATAAACCACCCTCCTTTCGTATCGAGATGTTGTAAGAGGCGATTAAGGTAAGGCGATTAAGTTGATAACTAATCAAAACATGTAACAATATGGTTAAAACATGTTGTGCCAAGCAAACTTAGAGTGGGATGAAGGCAGGGGAATGATGATTTTCAGAAACCTGCATATCATTAGAAAATTTTGGCAATATGTGCAACCTACCATTTCCAGTTGGTGCAGCGTGGCGTTTTCTTACACAGAGAGAAGAGGCCTATGCCCACCAGTGGGATAGCAAGAGCGTTACTTTCTCTCCATAATAGTTTGACAATAGATGTCTCATACAACAAAGGGAATAGAATAATTTATAGAATTACGCGTTACTTTGCGGAGGTCCATAATACAAAATTAATGAAAATATTATTTTGCTTTAATCCGCGATAATATTATTAGGATTATCACGGATTACAGCAAAATAAAAGCTGTGGTAGCCCAGCGGTAACACCGTGCGACTCATTCGAGGAGGTCACGGGTTCAAACCCGGGCAGACACCAATGAGTTTTTCTGATAAAACTTTGTGTCTAATTGATAATTGCAATTTATCACACGCTGTTCGGTGAAGGAAAACATCGTGAGGAAACCTGCATATCTCTAGAGCGTTCTGGGGATATGTGTAACCTACCAACCCGCATTGGGGCAGCGTGGTAGATCTTAGTTCCAATACTTCTCTCCAAAAACGGAGAGAAGCGGCCTATTCTCAGCAGTGGGATAGTAACAGGCCGCTACTTACTTACAGCAAAATAATATTTTTATTAGTAATTTATAGAATTAGGCGTTACTTTGCGGAGATCCATAATACAAAAGTAATAATAAAATTATTTTGCTATAATCGTTTCGCCCCGCAACCGAAGCCGGGGTGCGGGGCGAAACGATTGTTGAGTTTGTGATAGTGAACGTATATAGTGCTTGTGTATCGTGGTGGCGGTGGTGGAGGTTTGTGCATGTGTTGTTTACGACTCCGGAGGTTTGTGCATGTATCAGGTATGATAACCGATTGTCCACTCTACATTTAGCATTATATATATTTTCTATTTTACTTCATCGCGGATTATAGCAAAATAATTTTATTATTACTTTTGTATTTTTATTAGTTTTGTTTTTACAAAGGTAGAACTAAAACAAGCTAACAACGGTAGTAATCGTTGTAACAAGAAAGTACGAATTAGCACCTTGTTAACTTTTAGTCGAATTTGCGATCGAACATCTCTAATTGGCTTTCCGGATACCTTTTAAGAGAATTAGTAGAGCTTGAATTGAAATCTAGTGGATTGTAGCGCGGTGGTTTGTTTGTTTTTTTTTATTTAGATTTATTTTTGAGAGATACATATTTACAGATAAATAGACACAGTGGGGAACATTATTTTATAATATGTAGTGATAAAAATAATAGTCGTCATAATCTGATTATTGAACCCTCGTTTTATATTTGGCCTTTAAAACTAGGTTAATACAAAGCAGTAAAAAGTCTTGTAAATGCTTAAAATTTATCGTGTCGTAAAGATGCGAGGAGACAACTGAATATCGTCTTCTCATAACATCCCCAAAGTGCATGCAAAGAAACGTAGCGAACTTTCACAGTTGAGGCCGACGTAGACATGCGGCTACGTTTAAATCTATACTAATATGCAAAAGTAATAATAAAATTATTTTGCTATAATCCGCGGATTATAGAAAAATAAAAATAAAAAAATAATTTTATTATTACTTTTGTATTATGGATCTCCGCAAAGTAACGCCTAATTCTATAAATGGTATCAGACGAGTAGAATAGACCACCTTTATTTTTTACAAAGGTGTTGCATATAACGAATAAGGGATGTTGACTTGAGGCAGGCGGTTGGTCGTAAAATAGCCAAATCATTTAACAACTTTTGAACATGTTGTATTGACCCCGCTTATAGTGGGATAAGGGTAGGAATGATTGTAGGGAAAAAAGGTTATCACATCTTTTTATCGTTTCCTTTTATTAAACAAGGTGGAGCAAAGAAAATCAAAATCTAGTTATTTTTTGTATATAGTACAATGTACAGACTGCTATTTATATCTTGGATTGGATATATATGATCTATATGTGTGTGTGTGTATATAAATATATATTATTTAGCATGTAGGGATTTTGGGGGGAAAAATCGATCTAGCTAGGATATCATTAAAAAAAAATCAACGGTAACGGGTGGACCGAAAATGCTCAAAACCCGGATTTGAATCCCTCATGTCATCGGCACCTTTTTTCTCTTATTTAATATTTTTTTAATATCTTTTAAAAAAAATACCGAATACGGCTCGGTCACCCAGTTACTAAGACTTATAAATCAATATGGAAACAAGTTAAACTAACGTAATTCTTTAAATTAACGAGTAAAAGTAAACGAGTTAAGGAAACGCTAGCGTCTTTGTAAAAAACGCATTAAACTTTAAGTACACATTTCAAGTACACCCCTGAGGGTAGTACAGGCATGTAATTGTGCCCCAAATACGTGCAATGAAACCAACACCCATATACAGTAGACAAAATAAGATATAAAGATTTTACGATCGACTTTACTGTGTAATTCACTCATCTTAATTTGCTGATTACTCCATTGTTAATGGGACATTTATGAGTTTTCCCTAATTATTAAATTTATTACACATTTAAGCAATCATCATCATCGTCATCATTCACTGCTCTTATCCCACTTTAGGTGGGGTCGGCACAACATGTTATAACCATGTTGTGATGTGATTTAGTCTGCCTGTCTGATAACAAGTTACCTCAGTCGCCTTTTGCTACAAAATAAGACGTGGGTGGTCTATTTTACCCAGCCGGATACCACACGGTAGGACAATATACCATAGTCGCCTTTTACGACATCTCAGTAAGAAATGAGGGTGGTCTATTCTACTCAGCCGGATACCACACGGAAGGTCAACTTACCTTAGTCGCCTTTTACGGCACCTCATTAAGAAAGAGGGTGGTCTATTTTAGTCAACCGGATACCACACGGTAGGACAATATACCATAGTCGCCTTTTACGACACCTCGGTAAGAAATGAGGTTGGTCTATTCTATTCAGCCGGATACCACACTTCGGGTCCACTTACCTTAGTCACCTTTTACGATACTTCGTTAAGAAATGAAGTAGATACCACACGGCACTACACATTTTAGCAAATGATATCAGATCCCAGAAGTTATGATAGTATTATTTTTCTATGATCCACGTTTGTAAAAAGAGTGTATGTAATGCTGCATATACCTTATACATTTAGGAACAGTTACCACACGTATCACAAAACGTCGCCATCAACAACGGAGATTGCAGTAGTGAGTGTGTGTAGTGCTTGTGTGTTAACGATGTTTGTTTTTTAAATTTAAGCATTACAAAGATTTTTTTAACCAAACACGTACATCAAAATAATTCTATCATAAATTCTGTTCTGAATTCCACAAAGTAACGCCTGCTTCTATAAATTAAAGCATCTGGCTGACCAACCCTAGCTCAGTAATCAAAAAAAAAAGAAAGAAAGGCTCTGTGACATGAGAGATTTGATCCCAGGCAACTTATGCCCGTTCCCCATTGAGCTATCACAACTTTACAAATGACAGCAAATGTAAGCTTCTGATCCTTTTTTAGTGCCCGAAAACAGCGATAAAACGACATTTTTCCTAAATAAAACCTAGCTAGATCGATTTTTCGCACTCGAAGCTAAAAATATATAGGGTAAAGTGCCCAATTATTGACACCTTTAGAACGAGCGTATAAAAAGAAATAAATATAAGCGTTCCACAGTGTTTCCAAATAACGATAAATTTTGGTAAATATAGACAACTATTTTAAGATGTTGCCAGTAAAATCAAATTCTAACTAGGAAATTATTTGTTATTAAATTATGATATTTATCGAATTGCAATGGTTTACCCAAATATTGACATCCCAATTCCCCCAATTCCCTATTATCGATAATTCAAATTCCAGTTTATTGACAACCTTCAGTTTTCATCAGTATTTTTGAATACTTAAAACTAAGTAATGCACGCAGATGGGTACCTTATTTATGTATTAAAAGAAACGATAACATACCTAAAACAATTGAATTTTTAAGAAAACGATAAATTATTACTTAATTAATCATGTGCACTTTTCATTCAGCTGTTTAGTCGCCATATTATTTTCATTGCAACTTAATGATGCCAAAGTAAGAAATTATGATATTATCTAATAAAATTGGTACAAATGGAACTATTTAGTGTTGTTATTTTCTTATTTTTGGAAGAAAATTGCTAGGGTGTCAATTAATTGGATAGGTGTCAAGAATAGGTTAGCTTACCCTACATACAAGCTCTAAAAAATACATAACTCAATTGAATATTAAAGATAAATTCAAATACGTATATTTTTGCTTAACCAAAATCATTCTCCATTTACACCAGAAGCTGTACAATACAGATACCATAAAATATAAATCGGGCGTATACGAAAACAATACAAAAAAGGCACAAAACAAAAAGCACACGACGTCCAAACCACGTTCCGTTCCAACCCACTAGTTTCTGATAAATGATTTTATGTGATAAAACGTTTTGTTTTTCCTCTGATTCCATCACAATGGGCTTTTTATGGAATGACCCTTAAAAAAATTGTTCGAAATGACACTCCAATCGCGTTCGCGTAAACAGATTGGATTTTTAATGTACTTTCGCTTTTTGCTTTGTTTTTATTTACCGTATGGTATCTGTGTAGAATAGACCACTCTCATTTCTTACTGAGGTGTCATGAAAGATGCTTATTCATCTTTCATAAGTTGACCTTCCGCGTGGTATCTAGCAGAGTAGATACACCAACCTCATTTATTACTGAGGTGTCGTAAAAGGCGACTAAGGTAATTTAAACCGCTGTGTGATATTCTGCTGAGTAGAATAAACTACCCTTATTTCTTACCGTGGTGTTGTCAAAAGTAAGAAATGAGGTTAGGTAATTTAAACTGCCGTGTGATATCCGGCTGAGTAGAATTAACTATCATTATTTCTTACTGAGGTGTGGTAAAAAGTGACCAAGATAAGTTGGCCTACCGCTTGGTATCCAGCAGAATAGATACACCATCCTCATTTCTTACCGAGGCGTCGTAAAAGGGGACCAAGGTAATTTAAACCGCCGTGTGATATCCTGCTGAGTATAATCAACTACCCTTGTTTCTTACTGAGGTGTGGTAAAAGGTGACTAAGGTAAGTTGGCCCACCGTGTGGTATATGGTTGAGTAGAATAGACCAACTTCATTTCTTAACGACGCCTCGTAAAAGGGGACTAAGGTAATTTAAACCACCGTGTGATACCCTGCTGAGTAGAATCAACTACCCTTATTTCTTACTGAGATGTGGTAAATGGTGACTAAGGTAAGTTGGCCCACCGTGTGGTATACGGTTGAGTAGAATAGATCACCTTTATTTCTTAACGACGCCTCGTAAAAGGGGACTAAGGTAAATTGACCCGCCTGGCACTACATGCCCGACTGAGTAGAATAGACCACTCTGATTTCATACCGAAGTATCGTAAAAGGCGACTAAAATAAGTTGACTTACCGTGTGGTATCCGGTTGACTAGAATAGACCACCCTCTTTCTTTCCGAGGTGTCACAAAAGGTGACTAAGATAAGTTGTCGTTAGGCAGGCGGCCGGTCGTAAAATACGTAGTCAAATCATGTCACAATATGTTATGCCGACCCCACTTAGAGTAGGATAAGGGCAAGAGGATGATGATTGTTTAAATACAAACTCTTTTCTACACGACTTAATACAATTTTATCGCACTGTTGAACCTTTAAACAAAGAAATTAGAAATATTCTTGCACTGGCTAAAATATTGCCAAGAGTACCGGGTTTTCCTTACATATCCCCGTGCGCTATGTAAACAATTCCGTTCCAGTAATTTTCACAGTTCCCGAGGGACGTATAAAAATGTCAAATAAACCTGAACCGGGGATAACGGTTAAATTACGGTTAAAGATAACTATAATGTATCATCTTTTACCGCAATAAGGTTGAAAGCTTTTACTGAAAAATTCAATGCTTATGTAATGTTTTCTATAAACTTTCAATATTCATTACACATCATTATCCTTTATCCTACTCTAAGTGGGGTCAACACAACATGTTATAAACATGCTGTCACATGACTTGGCTACGTATTTTAAGACCGGCTGCCTGGCTAACATCAAGTTACCTTAGTCGCATTTTGCGACACCTTGGTAAGGAAGAGGGTGGTCTATTCTACTCAGCCGGATATCACACGGGAGGGCAACTCACCTTAGTTTCCTTTTACGACACGTCGGTAACTATTTTTTTTTAATCAAACCTAGCTAAGCTAGTTCGATTTTTCTCCTCCAAAACCCACAACATGCATAATTTCAGGAAAATCGTTGGAGCCGTTTCAGAGATTCAGAAAATATATTTATATTACATTTACATATATACATAATTTATATATATTACTCATTTTAATATTAAAGATTTTAATATAAAAGAGGTTTTACATAACAGTTTGTTTCTTGACGATCCAAAGATACTTTAAAACTATTTTTTTTATCGTGAATGCTTCCAATTTTAACGTTTTTTTTGTCTAAAATTAAAAACTTAAGTTATGTCATAAAATTGGCTTACTTCTTTTATGTTAATTATTTTTTCATTGTAAAAGTATTCTAGAAGTATTGTCGGACAAAATTGACACTAAATTGTTTGGTCATTTTGTCCGAACTATTATTAGGTATAGTAGTAGGTGATGATTAGTTAGATTTAAATTGTATTTACGAACACTTAGGCTTATGCCCGGTTGACATTATTCCAGTCCAATAATCCAGCGAGTCAATCCAGTCCAGTGCTGGACTGGATTATATCATTTACATTATTCCAGTCATTAAAAGCTGTCGCATCTGTACCAATAGAATTAGCGTGGTAGTCAAGCACTGGATTCAACTGGAAAAATAGAACGCCAATCCAGTCGCTGGACTGGATTGGTACATTCCAGTGCAGGTTCACATTATTCCAGTAGCATTCCAGCGCTGGACTGGAATGGCTGACTGGAATAATGTGAAACGGGCATTAAGGTATTTTACAAACTGGACTGTCTATGAAGTCTTAAATAAAGATTATTTATTAGTATTTTTATTGTCAGATAAACTGTAAATATATAAAATTCAGCATAAAAGTGGTAAAACCGTTTGCAGTCATTTTATTCAGAAAAGCAGTACAAAAAATATCATTACATAAAAATATATCAAATGAGTTCCACTAAGTGTTCTGCAAACGTGTCAAAACGCTTTGTTTTTGTCCTAAGTAAATATTTGTAATGAGATACATTTGGGTACTGATTGTAAACATTTATGTTTTAACCCATATATCCTTTTTGTATACTTGAAAGCCATGGTGATCGGGCATAACACTCACTCCGTACGGGACCCATGGGGCCTAAACCTATGTTAATATAACAAATTGTATGGTTTTCATAGAAATAATTAACCATTCGTTAAACAGAAAATGAAAATATAATGATCGAACCAAACATACTGAGGTTTTTAAGTAACCTGTTAAGTGTTTTAAGTAACCAATCCGTTGTATAGAAGTTAGTAGGTGCGACAATTTTTTTTATTTTTTACTTTCACGCCATTGACACTTTACTTACATTTACTAAAAAAGTTAAAAAGTTTTTTTAATGCCCAAAAACAGGTAAAAATCGTTTTTTTATACAACCTAGCCTATACCTATACTATACCTAGCTAGATCGATTTTTATACCCCAAAACCCCCAACATGCTGAATTTAATGAAAATCGTTGGAGCCTTTCGTTGGAATCGTTTCCTAGATTCGGAAAATATAAATATACAAGATTAACTTATTTCAATACTAAAGAATAAGGCTAATTTTATTTATTGTACAAATTATAATTTCAGTCTATAAACATTGGAATAACTATTCTAAATAATAATGCGTAGGTACGCATGGCGTAGAAAAGATATTTATTTTTGCGCTTCTGCTATTTTGTTTCGCTAAAATGAAAATCTTTGTTCAAAATGTCAGAATCACTAGACTTGTTAATTATTTAGAACGTTTCATTTTAACGCTACAGTGAATGCGCGATTGCCTGGAAACGCTATAATTGCCTTTTATATATAAATAATACGCTAAGGAACTTGAGCCTATTTTAGGTCCTTGGTCCACGGCGACGTTTTGTAGCGATTCTGCCGCGCATTTGTAAACGCGCCACAGACGCTTGTTTTTTGCAACGCGCTACTACTCCGCGACTGTATTGACGCAAACGCAAACCTTAAGCAATTCACAAAACGTCGAATATGACATTCCAAAACAATTTTTGAATTTAAGCGAATAGTATTCATTATTAATTATATATTAAGAACCAGCTATACTTATGTTTTATTTTATCGGGTACTTGCAAGCATATACGGTTTGAACTGAACTCAGTTCACGCCGAGATAACATTGTGTAAAGAGCTCATGAATAAGAGCTCCGTATGGGCATACTAATCGGAATTATCCGATAAAATAAGACGTAAGTATAACTAGTTCTATACATTAACTATTCTAAAACAACTTTAGAATTTAAGATCATAGTTTCTATTTGTATTTTAAACGTCGTTACATGATATCCACCAAGTAATCTCTCATTATTAAATAGTGCATTTAATATTGACGCTGCTTTCGTTGCTCGCGCTTGAATTGCTAGAAAAGCAGCACCAATTACAAAGTGAAATAATATTCCCTTAACGGATTCCACCTTGCAACTGAATCCGATGTCTGCGATCGCAGGTATTGTTGTGCGGTTACTGAATAGCGTTTGCAACGCGACAGAAGCGCGACAGTATTGCGTTTAGATCGCGACTAAGTCGTGGCTATATGGGTGAGTATTCACAATTAGCGACGCTTCGCAACTGTGTTGACATGAACGCGCGATTTGATCGCTACAAAAGATCGCCGTGGTGTAGAGGCCTTAGTACTTCCATGCATTTAACTTTTATTTGACTTTGTACTTTATGTACATTTAAATAGAATATAATGTTGCTTACCACGAGAAGAAAATCACATAATATGCTAATTGCTGCCACTACGTTTAATTCTCGCTGTTCCTGGTAATAATTATCCTGATTCCAGAGCTCTGTTCCTTTGTAATGAATCCCGAATAATATGGAAGGAAAATATAAATTTACGTTTTCATATTGCGTTTAATTGATAACTATGGAAATAGACTTTTAATATCTTTAATAAAAGTAATACTAATAAATATATGTGACAATTACGCACACAGTGTCCGTCCTCGAAGTAACCTAATACTTGTCTTATGAGTGATAGACAAGTGGTAAATATATACATATATGGTTTAAAATATAAACTTAAATACATAGTACCTGGGTGACCGAGCCTTGTTTGGTAATTTTTTTTAAGATATTAAAAAAAAATGAAAAATGCACCGGCATTTTTTGACACGTTGGTAATTTTTTAAAAGACATTAAAAAAAACGTCGGTGACATGTGGGACTCGATCCCGTGTCTTGAACTTTTTTGGTACGCCCGTTAAACATTAGGCTATCGCAGCTTAAATATGATTTGTTTTCAATTCTACATGTCAGCATTTTTTTAATGCCCGAAAACAAGGATAAAACGTAATTTTTTTAAAAGATACATAGCTACATTCGATTTTTTAGATTAGATCTATTTTCACCCTCAAAGCCTCCTTTACTAAATTTCATGAAAATCATCACCGTTTCCGAGGTTCAGAAAATATTAAATATATACACCAAGACCATTCGAACAACCACCAAATTGTTTAAAAAAAATATTGAACCTGGGCGGGAATCAAACTTGTGACCCGTAGAATTGAACGCAGGGTATCGGCACTAACGGGCTATCAACGTGTAATTATGGCTATTTTATGTAAGAGTCAGTAAATTTAAATTTAAATTCCCGGAAATTTCAGTCAGTAGAATTAAAACCGGCCGAAAACATAATTTATTACAAACCACTCGGGAAACAAAGATTAGGGGTTTCCCCTGTGATTGACAAGGGATGAGAAAGGTGTAAAATGGATGCTCTGCCCAAGGGAAAATTACCACTGTCAAATAAATTCCTATAGCTATAATCAAAATGGCTTGTCTCTTTAAATAAATATTTAAATATAGATATATTATCTTCAGAACGACCCGTTGTGTACACCACCCTCATTTCTTACCGTGGTAAAAGTGTTAAAAGGCGACTAAGGTAAGTTGATGTCAGGCAGGCGGCCGGTCGTACGTACCCAAATCATGGCACAACATGTTTATAACATGTTGTGCCATGATTTCGGCTAAAGTGAGGTCGGCACAACAAGTTACTTGTTTGGGTTAGTTGTAAGACACTTAAGTAAGTTACACTTAGGTATGTTATACTTAAGTAAAAAAACAAGGGTAATCTATTCTACATAGCCGGAAGTACTTAGTGGATAACTAACAGAAAACTATATTTTATTAATATCAAACGAGATTTTATTAAGTTGTGTTCAAGCAAAAAACTATATATAAAAATTGTTTCATTAAAAGAAAAAAGTTCGTTTTTCAATTTGTTTTCGGGAAAGGTTATATCTTGTTCGTAAAAACCTCAGCAATCAGATAAATTCTTAACAACAAACTTTTTGAAATGAAATTGATATAAAACGCTCGAAGCTATAATGCTTTTTAGGTATTACGTTTTTAAAATTATGTTCGTCAAAATTTCTCCCCGACGAAAGGAAAAGTTTGCCTTTAAAACTTTGCACACTTTAAAGTATTAATAAATGTACAAGAAGGATAAAAAGGACAAAAAGAAAATGTAAATAAAAAATATAATGCAATTTACCTTAACGTTTATTGAGACTTTCGGAAGGAAAAAAAAACATTAACAAACAAGAACAAGGGGAAATTTTAATTAAAGTGATGGAGGAATGTGATTATTTTAAAAAGAGAAATATATAAGATGAATATAAAAAAAGAACTAAGAGTAACGTGGAGTACGTTGTAACTAAATAATCATCACGGTTCATTTTTCACTATTTCAGAAATTCTATGATCACACTGAAACACTCCGCTTAAAGGCCGGTTTAAGCCAAACGAACATAAAGCTATAGCTAGAACAAGAGCATTATTTCTCGATCGTTTAGTGTAAACTAAACATTATTCTTGCCGCTTACACCAAAATACCATCGAGCTAAAATGATAATCAAGAGCTAGAATTTTCAAATCAGCCAAACTTTAAAGAGACCGCTCTAGGAAACGAGCGTGTCTGAACACGTAAAAACGCTGTAATCATTTGCTCGCGCGCTCTAGTATCGTTTACATCAAGCGAGCGAGCATTCTTATTATAGAATGTTTGCGAATGTAGAACAACGAAGGAATGCTCTATATCTGTTTACAGTAACCGAATTTCAAACAATAGGGATAGAGTGGGGGAATAAATTTATCATTAGCATATGCATAATACATAAACACTAAGCTATGACGTCAAAATAAGAAGTTCTTCAGCGGAGTTAGAAGTTTTTAACATCGATCGAAGAAGCGCAAATTTAAAAAAACATTCAGCTCTGAAGAATGAATAATAAACAATTGCTAAAAATATACTGTAAAGCAAATGTAAGTATACCTAGTGTTTGATACTTGGACTGAACTCCGCGCTCTGGGACTCAAGTACTACAAAACGATGTAGCCTGGACACTAACAATGCCAAAATTACCAGTTCCAAACTCTTAAAAATACTAATTAGACATAAGAATTGAGAATCCAAAATTATCTAGCGATGTGAAAAAATAATCGATTTTTAAAATAAACGATAATTTTCAAAATAATCGATTATTTTTAAAAATCGATTATTCATTAATCGATATTTACTACTCCAAGTCACTTCCCTAGAATTATCCCTACGACAATACTAGACTATGGACATTCAATGGACCGACAACCTAGAACTACGCAGGACTATTTTAGAACTATTCACAAACTATTATATAGATATCGGCAACCGACTATATACTATCTTGAAAGAACTTTAATAGCGTTATTCAAACGGCTACTAGCGCCATCTAGTTTAACTAACAATCATCTTGAACAACTAGGAATATTTCCTTAAACTCAGTCTCGTGCGTACGCGCGCAGTGAACGGACGCGTATTGTTTATGTGAACGTTATCGCTGCGCGTATCGTGTGAGACGCAAAGTTCGCCAGTTTCGGTTAACGCCCCTGCACCCCTGCCACCGGCGACAGTTGTACTCGCCGCGACCCGTGTTGCGGCTCGAGGAAGCGGTCGGCAGCGCATCGCGTGCACCTGCTCCGCCGAAGCTGCCCGGACGCAGCGATCTGCACCGCCTTTCGTTGCAAAGACGTATGCAGACGTGCCCTCAGTGAAACCACCGTTCATTATCCCATTGTGTTTGTAGTCTCCGCCCCCGCTCGCGGGCGCCTAGCTGGGCCTCCCCCCAGGGGTCTCACCCGGCTGGGTTGCACGCGCCGAGGGTGCGCGGAGCTGCACTCGCACAGGAGCGGCTCACTAAGGTACCTCTGTAGCTACTATCCGAGTAGCATTACACGCATTCGCAATACTGCGCGACCATGTCCGGTCGGGGGGAGCCCCCCCCGAGGGACCCACGTATTAGAGGGGAGCGCCCCGCGTTCCCCCGCGCTGTAGTGCGGCGCGACATACGGGACAATACCACCGCCCCGTTTACGCCGATCGCACCCGCAGCAGCGCCACCATCACCGCCAGCGCCTGCACCACTACCACGCTTCCGGATTCCATCCGGCGAGCGAAAGTCGCCAGACTCCGCGCCTTTGTTCTCCGCCGATGTAGCTGGGCTTACATCGGGCGGCGAAGCACCGAAGCGTCCGCGGGTTGCCGACTCTTCGCCCGAATCGCTCGAGGGAGACGACAAGCGTCCGAAGACGGACCAGTCGCCGACCACCTCACTTACAACGTCGTCGTCATTCGACGTCCATCTAACAGCCGAGCAAAGGACTCGGCCCACTCCACCGCCGGCCTCCTCACCTCGGGACGAGTGTGGCGTGCGACTGCCCACAGAGAGCGCGTCGCAGGGATCCGCCTCGTGGCCTCGGGACTCGACGAGCTACGCCGGATTCGCTTCGTCGCCGTCTCCTATGACGATGTCCCGCCCCCCTACCCCTCAGGCCGGGCCGTCCGGTTACGCCGCCGCCGCCGCCGCGCCACCGTCACCCCGCGCGCTCCAGCAGCGCCAGGAAGAGCTGCAGCGCCAGCTTAATCCTCCGACCACTACCGGAGCGAAGACGGCGCGCTCCGAGTACCCGCCCATCACCGTGGAGTGCCTCCCCAATTGGACGAGGCACTTCACCGCAATTCGAGGCATCCTTGGACACGCCCCTAACGCCCGCCCGATGGGAAAGGGCGTCAGATTCCTCCCCAAGTCGGCGGAGGAATTCCGGGTGCTCCAACGGTACCTTCTCGACGCTGCCAAGCAGGACCCGAACATCGCCTGGTACTGCTACAGCCCAGCGTCGAGCCTACCCAGCAAGGTAGCCATCAGGGGGCTACCACAGGACACCCCACCAGAGGAGGTCATCGCGGCACTGCGATCCCTTGGGTATCCGGCGACCCAGGCGAGGGCCATACCACCGGTCAGAGGGCGGCACGGCTGCACATACTTCGTGCAGCTGGAGCATCTGACCTTCGAAGAGCTCGGTCACCTGTACAGAGAGACCGAGCTCCTGTCGATGCCGGGCCTCATCATCGAGGCATGGAAGGGCGGACGAGGTCCGCCACAATGCCACAGGTGCCAGCAGTTCGGCCACTCTTCGGCCAACTGCCACCGGCCGCCCAAATGTGTCCGCTGTGCAGGCGGGCACCTGGCCCAAGACTGTGACCGGCCCCAAGAAGCCGCGCCCAAGTGCGCGAATTGTGGTAAAGCGCACGTGGCGCGGGACCGCAAATGCCCGGTCTTCCGCCGCGAGGCGCGTAAACGCGGCATTGATGTCGCGCCGCCGCGCCCGGACAAGGAACCGAAGAAGAGGGCAGGGGGGTGTAGGCAAGTTCCCCCCCCAACCGCAACACCCGCTGCCGCCATACAAGTCGCCGCAGCGGCCCCCGCCATCCCCGCAGCGCGTCCCACGGTAGCCGTACGCGCCGCCCCTGCCCCCGCGGCACGTCCCGCAGTGGCCGTGCCTGCCGCCCCCGCCCGACCCGCACTGAGTAGCGCCCCGCCGTCGCCCGGCGTGTTCATTCACGCTACTCGACGGGGGGAAGCGGGAGGGGCTAACGTAGACCAGGAGCCGGCGACTAAACAACCGCCGGCCTCCATCCCGACCGCCCCAACTACTCGACGGGGGGAAGCGGGCGGGGTTATCGTAGACCGGGAGCCGGCGACTCTGCAACCGCCGGCAAATGACCCGATAGGCAGGGGGGAGCCCCTGCGAAGAAAAAGAAACCGGCGCAGGCGCAGGCAGCCGAGGCCAGCAGATGCTGCGCCCGCCGCCGCGTCCACACCGCACCCCAGGCCGCCAACATCAACATCGTTGGCGGCAATACCAGTAATCGCCGAGGCGCCGAGAAGCCGCGGCCACCGACAGGCCACAGAAGAGGCGGAGCTTCGAGCGCCGCTACACCCTACTTTCCCCCCGCCACCCCCCGCGCAGGACTCGGGCATGAACAACATTGTCCGGGTCCTGATCGAGGCGCTCATGGCGGCGCTCGCGCACTATGTGAGCACGAGGGATGTAGTCGGCGCTATAACGGCGGCCATAACCCAGTTCGGGCGGTCGTACCAGTGACCGCCCTAAGAGTACTATATTGGAATCCGGGCGGCATAAGAGGACACGTCCGTGAGCTAACACTACTCGCCCAGTCGCAGGACATCCATGTTATCCTCCTGGGCGAAACCAAACTCACGGACAGCGTCGAGCTCCGCGTGCCCAACTTCTTCGTGTATCGGCGTGATGAAATCTCTCCCCGGGGCTATCCGTACCGAGGTACGGCCGCTCTGGTGCGGAGGGATATTATACATGAAGAGTTGGAGCACACCCCGTTCACCAGCACCCGTACACAGGGGGTGCGTGTCAACGTGGGCAACCAGGAGCTCCGCATTTATGCCGCCTACAAACCACCCGGATTGACTTTCTGCAGCACCGATGTCGGGACCATCTTCGGACAGCAGGGACCCGCAGTGATCGTGGGTGATCTCAACGCGAAACATCATGCGTGGGGATCGCGAATCATCACTGGGGTCGGGAGGCAACTGCACGAAGATAGCGTGAGGAGCGGGTACGGTGTGGTGGGGCCGGGAGCGCCGACCCACATACCCACCGACTGCCGCTCCCAGCCAGACGTCATCGACATAGTGCTGCATCACGGACTTGACAACCCATTCGATGTCGAGGTCCTCTACGACCTCGACACGCAACATCTACCGGTTCTGGTCACCCTAGCCACCCAGGGAGGCTTTTTAGTGCCCCGCCCGCCACGGACGCGGACGAACTGGGAGCGCTACACCGCAGAGCTTGCCGGGCTTGAGCTAGCAGGCCCGATCACTACACCTTCGGGAGTCGACGATGCTGCTGCACTCGTCGCGGAGGCGATCATCGCCGCCAAAACAGCAGCCACCACCACCACGTCGACTTCACCAGACACTAATCGAAGGAAGGACCTGCCGAGCTCGCTCCGCAATATGCTCAAGCGGAAGCGCACCCTACGCCGCCTATGGGCCCGCACTCGCTGCCCCAGGGTGAAGGCTGACCTGAACCGGCTTGCAGAGAGAATCGCGCGTGCCGTAGTCGCTCTCGACGAGGCGCGATGGGAGGATACCGTCGATCGAGCGACCGAACACGACACAGCGCTGTACTCTCTCTGCAAGAAGCTTACCGGACATGACACCCCCGTTTACCCGCTGCTCGATGCCGCGGGTAAACGCACCTATGCCGCCAAGGATCGTGCTGAGATTCTGGCGGCCCACCTGGAGAAGACATTCACGCCCAACGCCCCCAACACCTCCAACCTCCATATCATCCGTCATCACGCGGCTGTCCAGGACAAGCTGGAGAGATTCCTGTCGGCCCCTACACCGCCGCTCCGGGGAGAGGACTTCATCTCCCTGTCAGAGCTGCGGTCGGTCGCTGCTCGCCTTGATAAGCGAAAGGCGCCAGGCCCCGACGGAATCGCCAACGCCGCGTTGATGCTGCTGCCCCGAACAGGTCTCGTAGCGCTCACGAGACTGTTCAACGGAGTACTCCGCACCGGCCACTTCCCAGAGGCGTGGAAGACCGGGAAGATCATCGTTCTTCCCAAGCCGGGGAAGGACCGCCGCCTGCCTGGAAGCTACCGGCCGATCACCCTGCTCTCGCACATAGCCAAGCTGTTTGAGCGTCTGCTGCTGCGTCGAGTCACGCCCCATCTGCCCCTGCGCGAGGAGCAGTTTGGATTCCGCAGCGGCCACTCGACGACGCTCCAGCTGGCGAGGGTCATAAACCACCTGACCAGTGAGCGGAACAACGGGCGCTACACCGTGGGGGTCTTTCTCGACATCGAGAAGGCCTTCGACCGTGTGTGGCACGCCGGGCTCCTGGTCAAAATACTGGATACCACCATGCCGCCTGCTTATGTGCGAGTGCTGGCATCGTTTCTACACGGCCGTAGCTTTTACGTGGCAGTGGATGGTGCCGAATCCCAGCCACGCACCATCCAAGCCGGAGTACCCCAGGGCAGTTGTATATCGCCGCGCTTATACGCGGCGTATACGGATGACATCCCCACCCTGCACCACCATCTGCGGGAAGGGGAGGAGGACGTGCTGTTGTCGCTCTTCGCTGACGACAGCGCGTATTTCGCGTCGTCCTACCACCAGATCGTCGCCACCAACCGCATGCAGCGTATGCTGGACTTGTTGCCGGAATGGCTGGACAAGTGGAGGATGGCCGTCAACGTCGGGAAGACGGCCGCTCTGCTCACCAGCCGCTCCAAGCCGCTACGTCAGCTGACTCTTCGAGGCCAGGACGTAGAGTGGAAGACCACAGTGAGGTTTTTGGGGTGTGAGTTGGACCGCAGCCTGCGCATGGTCCCCATGGTTAATCGTGCCGTGGGCCAAGCTGCTGCTGCCAGGTCCCAGCTCCACACGCTGTTCACATCCCATTTACCTGTCAACACCAAACTGCGAGTCTACGGTGCCTACGTCCGCTCGCGCTTGACGTATGCGGCACCCGCCTGGTACGCGCTATGTTCGGCGTACCAGAGGCGAAGACTTCAAGTCCAGCAGAACCGCTGCCTGCGACTGATCGTAGGAGCCCCGAGGTATGTGCGGAACGACGTCGTGCATCGGGATACCAGAACGCCGACCGTGGAGGAGTATGTCCGTCGCCTTGCGCGCCGGATGTTCGCGCGTGCGGACAATAGCGCGCACGTACACCTCCATGGCATCGCGCCACTCCATGCGCGACCACCCGATGGACGTTCCCTGCCTCGCGAGCTCCTGCGATCACCGTCTCCGCGGCCCGATGCGGATGACGACGACGACGAAGAGGACGACGCGACGGGCGAAAGGGCGAATACACCGGACATTACACACCTACCTGATCAGGACACCACCGGACGTGACACCACCGAAATTGACCCCGAGGTCTGGGAGCTACCATTCCCAGACCTCCCCACCGAACAAGACATCCATTAGGTCACCTAGGTGACCTGGGCTTGCGGCCCAAATACCGACACCTTTGGGTCACCTAGGTGACCTTGGCCCACGGCCAGAACACATACCGGGCTTAAGTGCCCGCGAGGAGATGCCCGGGTAGAGAGGAATTCCTCGAGGCCCGCACCCCGTTTACCCCCACCCGGGGAGTAAACGAGAAGACCCTGCTGCTTTCCTTAAACCATGTGCGGGAAGGGGAGGAGGACGTGCTGTTGTCGCTGTTCGCCGACGACAGCGCGTATTTCGCGTCGTCCTACCATCAGATTGTCGCCACCAACCGCATGCAGCGTATGCTGGACTTGTTGCCGGAATGGCTGGACAAGTGGAGGATGGCTGTCAACGTCGGGACGACGGCCGCTCTGCTCACCAGCCGCTCCAAGCCGCTACGTCAGCTGACTCTACGAGGCCAGGACGTAGAGTGGAAGACCACAGTAAGGTTTTTGGGGTGTGAGTTGGACCGCAGCCTGCGCATGATCCCCACGGTGAATCACGTCGTGGGTCGAGCTGCCGCTGCCAGGTCCAAGCTTCACGCGCTATTCACATCCCATCTACCTATGAACACCAAACTGCGGGTCTACGGTGCCTACGTCCGCTCGCGCTTGACGTATGCGGCACCCGCCTGGTACTCGCTATGTTCGGTGTACCAGAAGCGAAGACTGCAAGTCCAGCAGAACCGCTGCCTGCGACTGATCGTAGGAGCCCCGAGGTATGTGCGGAACGACGTCGTGCATCGGGATACCAAAATGCCGACCGTGGAGGAGTATGTCCGTCGCCTTGCGCGCCGGATGTTCGCGCGTGCGGACAATAGCGCGCACGTACACCTCCACGGCATCGCGCCACTCCATGCGCGACCACCCGATGGACGTTCCCTGCCTCGCGAGCTCCTGCGGTCACCGTCTCCGCGACCCGATGCGGATGACGACGGCGACGACGAGGACGACGCGATGGGCGAGAGGGCGAAAACACCGGATTTGACACCACCGATCGTGACACCACCTGAAGAAGATTTTGAGGTCTGAGAGCTACCATTCCCAGACCTCCTCACCGAACCAGACATCCCTTAGGTCACCTAGGTGACCTGGACTCACGGCTCAAATACCGACACCGTTAGGTCACCTAGGTGACCTCGGCCTACGGCCGAAACACAGACCGGGCTCAAGTGCCCGCGAGGAACTGCCCGGGCAAAGAGGTACGCCTCGAGGCCCGTACCCCGCCTACCCCCCACCCGGGGAGTAAGCGAGACGACCCTGCTTGATTTCCTTAAAAGATAGGAATTCCTTGAGGCCCGCACCCCGTTTACCCCCACCCGGGGAGTAAACGAGAAGACCCTGCTGTATTTCCTTAAAATTCTCTCGCATGGAATCATACGGACTCAAATAGTAAATGCCACGTTAGGCTCTATTTACATAAAATATTTACATTGAAGATATTTTTAGCAGCTAATCTGAGATATTCCAGTGTATATGACGGATTATACCATCAGTATTAGTAGAACACACTTTAATCTTCAATATATTTGAGTTTTTTTCCTGCGTATCAAAGATGAAAGGTTTCCGAATGCCCTAGTCAAAGGGACAAAGGTCAATCGTATTACTGACCCTCTGATGTGAGGATAAAGTCTGATATTAAAGAAATGTTTCATACCGAGCGGGCTATTTGCTTATGCGTGATATTAGAATTTTAATAAGGTTATGTAAGGTTCATTATATGTTTTTATAGTAACAGATTCTTGTAGAAATCATTGACATCATCCTAATCCTCCTGCCCTTATCCCACTCTTAGTGGGGTCGGCACAACATGTTATAATGACATCAATATCAAATAATAACGATCGTTTCACCCCGTAACCCAAGCATCATCAGGATAGGCTCCACGACATAATCACATTACGATTTTGATGCTTCCTACACTTAGCTTTACATAGATTGTCTTAACAAACTTGGATTACAGTAGAATAATTATATCATGACTTCTATATCTGTTTATAAAAGTTGATCAAAAACTTTATATTGACACCTTGTCAATGATTTCTACAAACGCCATGTGGTATTCGGCTTAATAGCATAGACCATCCTCATTTCTTACCGAGGTGTCTTGAAAGGCAACTAACGTAAGTTGACCCACCGTGTGGTATCCGGTTGAGTAGAATAGACCACCCTCTTTCTTACCGAGGAGCCGTAAAATACGACCAAGGTAAGTTGACGTCAAGCTGGCTGCTGGTCGTAAAATACGTAGCAATCATATGACAACATGTTTTGTAATATGTTGTGCCGACCCTACTTAGAGTGGGATAAAGACAGGAAGATGATGATTCCATTGTTAGTACTGTCGTTTCGTTCATTCAGTAATATATGGACCAAAAATTTGGCACGCCAAATGTAACAAGAAAGAAAAAAAACAGCAACTAACATAATTTTTAAACACGCTCTGAAAACCAAGTCACGTCTTGATAGAAGTTGCTTATATCGTTGAAAATAAGGGCAAAAACGGGAATCATATGTAAAGCCCTAGCTGAAAAATTAGAATAATACATAAGTGCTGCGTTTTATATGGGCTGGTAAATTTGGGACTGTTACACGTCGCCCAGATAATCGTGTCACGCACCGACCGCTCATTTATTCCCGAAAACATAGGGGTTTACTTGTGTTGCGAAATTCCTAAAGGAAAGAAAATAAACGCTTACTTCAAGTAATTTACTATAGGCTGTTTTCTTTTGCGTTGCGAGAAAAATCTCTCAAAGAAAGTTATCATCTCGTACTGAGATCGTATGAGTATCCGACTGAGTAGAAAAGAGAAATAAGGCACCCTTATTTCTTACCGTGGTATCGTAAAAGGCGACTAAGGTAAGCCAACCCGCTGTGTGGTATCCGGTTGGGTAGAATAGACCACCCTCTTTCTTACCGAGTTGTCGTAAAATACGACTAATTCAAATAATTCTTTATTCAAATTGGCCTTTACAAGCACTTTCGAATCGTCAAATTACAATGAAGCTACCACTGGTTCGGAAAGGTGCTCTAAGGTTAGTTGACGTTAGGCAGGTGGCTGGTCGTTAATTACGTTGCTACAAATTGTTCCGGTCGTCAATTGTTCTATTCTTAATTAATTTAAAATTCATCAAATAGCTGTGATAGCCCAGCGGTAACACCTTGCGACTCTTTCGAGGTGGTCACGGATTAAAACCCGGGCAGACACCAATGAGTTTTTCTGTTAAAACTTATGTGTCTAATTGATAATTGCAATTTATCACACGCTTTTCGGTAAAGGAAAACATCGTGGGGAAACCTGCATATCTCTAGAGAACTCTGGAGATATGTGTAACCGACCAATCCGCACTGGAGCAGCGTGGTAGGTCTTAGCTCTAATCCTTCTCTCCAAAAAATGGCCTATTCCCAGCTGTGGGAGAGTAACAGGCAGTTACTTACTTACTCATCAGAAATGGTTAAAATCGTTTTATTTACTTAATAATTTAAATCAAGACTCTACGTTGTAATACGCTGTGTGGTATCCGGCTGAATAGAATAGTATCACACTCATTTCTTACCAAGGTGTCGTAAAAGGCGACTAAGGTAAGTCGACCCGCCGTGTGGTATCCGGCTGAGTAGAATAGACCACCCTCATTTCTTACCGAGGTGTCTTAAAAGGCGACTAAGGTAAGTTGACCCACCGTGTGGTATCCGGTTTAGTAGAATAGACCACCCTCTTTCTTACCGAGGTGTCATAAAATACTGTGACGATCTCGGCCTTACAAGCATATATTAGTAGAGTTACGTACTGAAGTGATAGTATGTTAAGGAAGGTATATGATTAAAAATATTTGTTTGTCATTTAATATGGTTTTTCGTAATGAGTATTTGATACTCGTTACATATATGTACATTTTTCATTAAAATATTTTTATCAAAATTTTCCCATACATTTTGAATTTTTCCACTTAGCGCCGAACGTCACGCCGGCAGTCTTACATAGGTATCGGGTGACTGGCGGACGTTGCCGGGAGCGCTCGCGGTCTAGTACCGCAAGCCGAAGGCTTACGTTTACATGTACTTGGGGCGGTACATGGTAGCGCTGTGATCCCTAAACCATTTTTCAAAGCTTCGGCTTGTCTTAACTGTGTGGTGAGAGACTTCGGTCTACGAGCTCACTAATAAAATGTAATTTCATTACATGTGACAAATTATATATTATTCTCGAACACTTTATAGTGTGAAATGGTTAAAGCTTCGGCTTGGCATAACGGTGTGGTGAGAGACTTCGGTCTTGAGGGACTTCGGTTCCCTAGCTCACTAAACAAATAAAATGTAATTTCATTACATGTGACAAATCATTATTATTCTCGAACGATATAGTGCCTGAGTATAACTTGGTGAGGGTGACTTCGCTGAGTGGTGCTGGGCGCTATACTGAACAGTCTCTGGTGTGTACTGGTGTCGGATCGATGGTTTCAGGCCTGCAATGATTTCGGTTGTTGTAGTGTAGCCTCGCCTCGATCTGCTCCAGGCTGTGAATATCAGGATGGGTTTCCGTCTTGGTACAGAGCAGCCAGAGCTACTTGGTGAGTTTTGGGTGATACGGATTGGATTTTAGGCCGGTATTGATCTTCGATCTTTACTGTGTAGCCTTATTTGATCTTCGGACGCCTAGGACTCTAAAAGTAATACTGTTCATCGCTTCGCACGGAGTGTGCAGGGTAAACCTGCATTTGCCGTTAAAGTCCTTCTCAGGGCTTCCCCATAGTAATACACGAACGTCGACGACATTATAGCATGTCGTAGGGCCGCTGGTCGGGTCTTATTAATAAGATTGCGGACTAGTTTTAGAAAGTGTTGCCTGCCCAAAACTCTATCTTACGTAGCTTGCTACGCGTAACAACTATATAAATAACTAATTCTTATATGCCGATCGTGGAATCAGCCAAAAGGACGCATTGAAGGCGTGCGTTAGTGATGGAGACATCACGTTATAAACCTACATATTTAGCACAATAGTGCTAGCACAACAAACATATATTATTGAATTATCAACACATAATGCGAGCGCTTTGCGTTCTTAACTCTTCGGAGTAAACATTTGCCACTACGCGTGGAAAGAAGAAACACAAAACCTGCTATTACGTGCGGAGTCATGTGCAAATCTACGATATCTGCCACTACGTGTGGTAGCAACGACATCAACTTTACTGTTATGTGATATCCGAGGAGTCATGTACAGTATTAGCTTTATGCTATTATATTTTCCACTATAGGTGGTTACAACGACGAATGCGGCCCGCACCGCTTGAAATGCTTGCTATTGGCAAGATGCGCTGTCTTATTATAAGAATTGGATATTTATATCGACAAAACCAGGCTTTGTGCCTCATCGACACAATCATGGCTAACGCCGACTCACAGCTACGGCTGAAATGATATTTGGACTTAGGTCCTAGCATTACGTCCGGGCACTTGTGCCTTATCTTGGATTACGGTCCTCACCTGGGACTACGGTCCTTATTTAATTACCCTAAATCTCTTTAAGAGCATTGACGGGTGTTTATACAACATAATATAAATAACCTGGCTCGAGGGCGCAGGCACACTATAAATTGCAAACCCTAACCCTACGGGGGGGGGCTCATATCCTATGGACGGAGCTCACCGTTGGTAGCGGGTGCGGAGCTACTGACTATACCTCTCCCTTTATATTTTTCCAAATCGGAAGAATGTAATAGATGGGAGAGGTATACCACATCGCTAAACTTCTCTACGGAGTTGTTTAAGGGCTAGGTATTAAGATCGAGTGAGTGATCTTTCTGTTGGCTACAACATTTCTAATTTAGATATTAACATCTTAGAACTTCCCATTCGGGATGGTTTAAAGTACGATCTGACGATCGAGCGATCCTTCTGTTGACTTTGAAAGTCTTATTCCGTTTATATTGACATAGTTTTACGTCCCGTATTAATGGCAAACAAATGTTACAGTAAATATAATATACATAAACTAAAACTCTTTCTGATGGCTATATCTATGAAGTAATAACATAAGAGACATTCAACCTTCTGAATGTCTCGCATTTTTTTTTATTATTTTTTATCGTAACCTGTTCGTGTATTGGACATATAGGAATCAGTTCGTGCAATGAATATATGTGTAAAACATATAGAGTCTGTTCATGTATAGTACATGTAAAACCTGTTCTTGTATTAGATGAAAATATTAACCTGTTAATGTTTTGTGCACTTATTATACAATAAATAAATTATATTAATTTAAGCTTGCTTTACGCCTCCAATCTGATGAATCTGTGGTCTCTGACGCTCTAAAAGGATTTGAGTTATTACATACACAACGTTACATGGGTCCTAACTAACTAGACGAATCACGAGCCAATTATATTTTAAAGTGCTAGCGCTCTTGCGCTAGTTTTATGCAGTTTGGTGGTAGAGCGCGAGCGCTCTAGCCCATTCTAAATATTTGATTTATTTAAATATTTTAAAAATTTGAGAAGTGGAGATTTGAGTGTGGGGCAAACCGTTACAATACGACAGAGGTAAGTTGACGTCAGGCTGGCGGGCGGCGGCAACCAAATCATGTAACATGTTGTGCCGACCCCACTGAGAGTGGGATAAGGTCAGGAAGATGATGATGACTCTCCGATATAATATTACGTATGTTCTAATTGAAGGAGCTATCTTAAAGCAGCGGAATACATCGATTATGATTAATATGAAGGATACATAATTATCCAATATACTTACAGTATTTTCTACATAAAATATGAGCCTGTTAATCTCAGCGGGAAATTGATTACTAAAGCCTGACGAGCCAACCAAGTAATCTCCTTACACTCCATTTACCAAATGATGTATTGTGATATAGTGTGCGGTAAACATTTGCATTTTATACTATTAGCATAATTATTAATGGAACTGTCTTTTACTGATTTATAGTCCATAGTCACCAGCTCAGCTCGCCGTGTGGTATCCGGCTGAATAGAATAGTACCACCCTCTTTTCTTACCGAGGTGTCGTAAAAGGCGACTAAGGTAAGTCGAAACGCCGTGTGGTATCCGGCTGAGTAGAATAAACCATTCTCATGTCTTACCGAGGTGTCGTAAAAGGCGACAGAGGTAAGTTGACTTCAGGCAGGCGGCCGGTACCGTAAAAACACAGCCAAAACATGTGCCAGCATGTTTATAACATGTTGAATTGAATTCGAATTTAATAAAAAAATAGTCAAGGTGAAAAAATGGTAATTTTTTCGTAGTCTTTTTTATCGCGAATTACACCTAAAAGTTTATCATTAAAAAAATCATGTGATGTTCTGTTACTATCCCACTGCTGGGTATAGGCCTACTCTCTCCAAAAATGGAGACTGGTTGGATCTAAGACCCATCACGCTGCTCTAAATGCGAATTGGTAGGTTACACATATCCCAAGAATTCCTCAGAGATATGTAAGTTTCCACACGATGTTTTTCTTAACTAAAGAGCTTCACATAAATTGCAATTATTAACTACTAAATTATAAATTAGACACAAGTTTTTCACACATTCATTGGTGCCTTGGCTGGGCCTTGAATCCGTGACTCTATCAAAAAAGTCATGGTTTCAACAGCTTTAATTTTTAAATCATCATAGCATATAAAAACGTATTTCATATACACTATATTTACTAAAGAGTAACGAAATATACATAATTAATTTCCCCACTTACAAAAAATTAGGCAAAGATTACTGTGGCAACACTGAAAATATAGCAATGTCACAGTTCAACAAACAGTTCAACATAATTGAATCTACATAGGTAAGTCTGCAATAAAGGGAAGGTGAGGTAGCACGTGTTGTATGAGGGACGGAAACATATGTCCCCCTCTTTCCCTCTAACAACCCCTGTTTACAGGTAAGGGGACGCTCAACATACGTTTCATCAGAATATATAACGTGCAATGTGCCACGTCCTCCGTTATTTTGTTTTTGATACTCAGTATACACTTCTTGTTGCCAGTCGCCTTCGATATTTCCCTGATAAGGAATTCAATTACAAAATGTACACATGTTTACTCAAATGTTTTTGTTAAATGAAAATATTGACAGACACGTTTCCAGTTTCGCGAGACACAATTTAGATTTCATCATACTTTAGGCGATATACTTGATACAATGGCGAATAGCTATTGATTTTTAAAAAACATACTTTTCACATGTTACATCACACATCTAGTTTTTGATGACAATTGAATCCTACACAAGAGAATGGTTTTTAAATAACAGTTATGTTTCGGACTTCTATAACTTCTTCTTCTTTCTCAACCAACGGACGTCCACTCCTGGACATATGTCTCCTTAAGGAAACTCCACACCCCACAATTTTGTGCTGCTTGGAACTAGCGAAACCAATAACTTTACTATAAGATATTGGTTATAATATTATAATTTCATTAATCTCTCTCTCTCTCTCTCTCTCTCTCCGGCTATGTATCTCACTTGGTGGTGGGGGTCAGTCTTCCATATTATTCTCCTCCACTTCGCTCGGTCATGGACATCGTCGTCGGTAACTTTGCATACACTCTTATCTTTTAACACTACTTCTTTCCACCTTCTCTTGGGTCCAACTGGTCTTGGACCTGGGATGGAAAGCTGTAGTTCCAAATTTCCGACGTACTCAAGTGGCTTTCTCTTGACATGTAAATTATAATTTCATTAATATTAGGAATAATTTAATTGAAATTCAAAATATTCTATATTCAAATAAACTTGTAAACAAGTGCTTTTGAATCGTCAACTCTACTCCTGGTTCGGAAAGCTGTTCCTAGCGAGAAGAGCCAGTAAGAAACTCGGCGGTTACTCTTTACAAAATAATACTTATAACTATTTACATGTAGTCATTTCTATTTTGTACAGGGTAAAACAATATCTATATCCACGCATTCTTATCATCTAAGTAATCCTCAATAGTATAGTAGGTTTTCTGTATCAACCTCTTTTAAAAGTGTTTTTAAACTACTGTTATGGCAAAGCTAAAATTAATTGCAGAATTTTATTATAGTATCTTTTACCCAAACCCACAAACGACTTACGTAATTTTGCAAGGCGCAAAGCTTTACTTTAACAAAACCAAAAAAAAATAATTTAAACAATTTTATCGGCTAAAATTTGCCATAAGGAATACAATGGCATTAAAATCACAGAAGTTAGTAATGAATTCAAAAAGTTTTTCTCATTAAAAATAAAAAAGTAAATGACAGTTTCATCAATGTCAATTTTGATTCAACACACAAAATTATTACTAAAATTTTATTTCCAAACAAAAAATTATGTTGTATAATAATGATACTCGATTTTCCGACAATTCTGTTAATATCCGTGAACTTCATTGAAATGGTATCAATTTTGTTTATGTTGTTGCCTGTAATTGATATCGTGATATTATCTAAAAACATAAAACTTCTAACAGAGAATATAAAAAGTAATATCATCATTTTAAGTTTACTGGTTTTATGTGGGTTCATGGTTATTAGTTATGGAATTATAATTCCCACCAAAACCTTACATGAGTTAAAAGCTTTGAAATTATCCAAACCATTAGAGACTCCTGAAGATAAAATAACAAGAATAATAGCTGCAACAGATGCGTCCAGAAATAACATACTTGGTGTATTTTCTTTATTCTTTTTTCTCGTTATATTAAGATTATTTGACTACGTAACGTTTTCAGCTAAACTTACTGAATTTTCTAATTTAATGGCCAACTATAATTTAGTGGATATAACGTGTGTAGAAACCGAATCAGAACCTAAAGAAGATCTGACATATAAAGTTGATGAATTTATTGATGAAAATGAAACTGTTCATTGGCCTTCTATAATAGAATTTAATAAAACTGAACATAGCACTATCAGAAATTTCTTTAAGAGTACTCCTAAGAAGGCTGAAATCATTGAAGCTGATAGCAGAACTATTGCTGAAGAAGATCAAGAATCAATAGAAGAAAAGGAAAATATAAAGAAACAAGAATGAGAGAGGCTAATAATGTAGAAGTATCATATAAAAATGATTAATGTATTTAGTGTGATTGTGGGAATATTGATATTCTTAGAACTGGTTTTTCTAGTTGCTCTTTTAAAACCTTTTAAAGAGCCATACTTTGTCCGAGATTTGTGGTGTAAAGTGCAAGTGAATTGTCCATCTAATGCACTAATGGTCGCTACATTAGCTTTGCTTTTTAATGCTCTTTTAGAAATCACTTGGGAGAAAACCTATTACGACAGTCTCCTGAGTAGTGTGGGTAATGCAGATCTGGTATGGGATTTTTATTTAAGCAAATTATCCATATGCTATACTTGTTTCTTTATTGCAATGTATCTTTTTATTTTGATTGAAAGATTAACGCAATTCCTTATTATTATCGCTCGATTACTGGATTTCGAACTGATGTGTCGACATGCGATATTAACTAGAGATAATGTATCACTAAGATCGAATACTACTTTAATGGTGGCATTTACAAAAATCAATAAAAGGACGCTTAAATAATATTATATTTAACTGACTATAAAATGTCAACTTAAATTTACATATATAAATAAATGTATTGCAAAATTGGCGAGCATGAATAATTTAATGTTTTTATTATACTTAAAATAAGTGGCGTTAAAATATACAGTGGCGTTAATAACAGGTGGTTTAATAATGTCCGCTATGTAAACATCAATAAATTTATTTGTAACATTAAAATTATTTGTCAGAATAACCAGTGATCAAAAGAAATTTAAGTTTGTTGAATACTAGAAATGGGGTTAACATCTGAGTAAGATAGACCTGGGGGAAGAAAATTTGGGGGGTTAGTGAGTATCCTTTACAGCATCTAGGTTAGAATCGATATTGGTCTTGTTTATACAGGATAGATCAGATCTTTAAATCTGCGATAAATCGCGGAATATAGCAAATAATTGTTTTTAGTTTTTTTCTTCCGAATATTCAGTATTTCTTATATATAACAAAAACACTAGTACATAGTAATAAATAACCACCAAAGTCCGAAATTACTCGCTCTTATTATTTCATTTTTTTCTTTCTCCTATAGAGTATGGTAAAAAGCTAGAAACAAAATTACTATTATAATCATCTGTATTATATTTTGTCTATATAATCTTTTAACTTTACTTTATGAAAATTAAATATCATTATAGTTATTATAATATAGTAGGGAAGCCAGGCTATAATGTGCTATATATTAAAATAAAGAGAAAGCAAATGCATCTATCTATCTCTCCCTTTTATGCCTGATTAGACAAAGACGAAGTATGCCAGTTTCATTTTCCCGCTCATTATTTATTGTCACTATGCCTGACTATGGCTCCCTACTATATTATAAGAATTCATAAAATTATATATTTATATTTATAAAATGTGATATATAATTTTTTTTATAAATATAAATACAATAAAATGTTGCCGTGTGGTATCCGGCGGAGTAGAATAGACACTTTTTACCGAGGTGTCCTAAAATACGGCTCAGGTAAGTTGACGTCAGGCAGACGGCCGGTCGTAATATACGTAGCCAAATTATGTGACATGTTTATAACATGTGCCAACCCCACTTAGAGTGGAATAGGAGCAGAAGGATGATGATCTCGAAGTACACTAACTCTATTAATGAATAAGGATGCATTAAAATATGTATTTATATTTATGAATTATAGTGGTACAAATAATTTCTTATATCGAAGAACGGAAATATATTAATTAATTCAAATATTTGAATTAAATACAAGGCAAAATAAAATTCCTCGTCAACAAAATGAAAAGTCACATGCCAATCATTCAATACAAAAAACACCCTATTGTTATCTATGGAATGAAATTCGCAGCGAAAAAGTTAAAAAAATCATTTTACAAAACGAACAATTGCCCGTTATCGTGTCACCGAACTGTCATTGGTTTGACAACGAAAATACATGGAAAATTTCCATTCCACTTTTATACGCAAACTTTCACCATGCCATAACGAATTTAATTGCTTCATTACTTCAACATCAGAAAAATGGACGGCTGTATTGTTCTCGGGTGCTTACTTTTGATGCAAATGATTGCCACACTCGTCCTTCTCAACCCAATTTACGACGTACGCAGAGTTACAAGATGCATGAATAATATGAAACAATACAGGATCTACTGCTACCTCCTCTTCGC
Organism: Morpho helenor; assembly: GCA_029227775.1. Classification (NCBI taxonomy): domain Eukaryota; kingdom Metazoa; phylum Arthropoda; class Insecta; order Lepidoptera; family Nymphalidae; genus Morpho; species Morpho helenor. The sequence continues at coordinate 12,979,736 of JARGCU010000006.1, forward strand.
GATATATTTCAGTTTCATTATATACCTTGGAATGTACGTACCTTTGCAGAACATTCATTATTTGATATCCAAAAATATAAGTAACGATTTTGAAAAACTAATAATTCTAAATAGAGTTGAGAAGAACTATATAATCGCTGGCTTCTCTCTCTTCCTTTTTGTAGTGCTCTATGGTATTAGAGCTTTAGTTTCTTACGCGGCGACTCTTTTAGAATTATCAATTAATACAAGTGAATCAATAGTTCGTACGTCTGCGAAAAATCGCAATATGCATTTAATATCCGAGAATATACTACCAAATTTGCTTAGAGTGAAGAGATCTATTTCTTATGAGACTATATTATTTGCTAATGAGCTTCGAGAGCAATTGAAGGCTATATTCAAACATGACTACACGATGAATAGTAATATCTCAAATATCTTCCACACCAACATTAATAGTTTATGTTCCAGCTAGACCATTTCTTTAAATAAATTTGAAAACCACTTTCTGTTTCATTTCTTAGTAAGTAGCGTTCTGTTACTATCGCACTGCTGGGTATAGGCCTCCTCTCTTCATTTTTGGAGAGAAGAATTGGAGCTAATACCTACCACGCTGCTCCAATGCGGATTGGTAGGTTACACATATCCCCAGATTCCTCTAGAGATATCCAGGTTTCCTCACGATGTTTTCGTTCACCGAAAAGCGTGATAAATTGCAATTATCAATTAGATACATAAGTTTTAATAGAAAAACTCCTTGGTGCCTGCCAGGGTTTGTACTAGTGACATTCTAGAAAGAGTCTCATGGTAACACCGCTGGGCTATCACAGCTTATTACAGGTTTATGTAAATCATTAGATTTCTCTTGAGATATGCAGGTTTCCTCACGATGTTTTTCTTCACCGAAAAGCGTGTGATAAATTGCAATTATCAATTAGACATAAGTTTTAATAGAAAGACTTATTGGTGCCTGCTCGGGATTTTATTTAGTTATCCTCTCGAAAGGGTCGCTCGGTCTCTCCGCTGGACTATTACAGCTTATATAATAGCATTTCATTCATTTCATTAAACCTTCCGAAAGAATTGCACAACCATTTAGTAAAAACCGTACAAAATCAATTCAGTACATTTTAGGAAAATCTATCACATACAGACAGACAACCTTTGGGGACTATTATAATATGTATAGATACAACATGACTTCAGTGGAATTAAATTAAACGTAAGTGTGATATTTCCCGGTTTTCAAAATAGACACAGGATTTTTCTATATTAGCCCAGTGTAAACGCCTCAATCGTACTAAATTTAATCAAAATTGCTCTAGCAAATTAGCCGTGAAAACGTAAGAGACAAACAGCTAGACTTTTGCATTTATAAAATTAGTATGGATTTTTGGAGAAGAAATATAAAATTAATATTTTACATTTGGCAAAAGCAGACGAAGTAGGAACAAAACGTACTAAAATTATGCGTGCAGTAGACGATGGTTTGGCAAGCGTTCAGATTTCGCGGCGCCAGTCAGCTATCAGGTACGGTGGACTAGATAAAAAATATAGCTTATTAAGGACAAAAGTTATTGCAGAGAGCGTTTAAGTTTTCCGGGAAACGTGCATATAAAAAAAAGAATTCTCTTTTACTGCTGATAGTAAATCGCATGCCCCTATTAATGGTATAAACTATATATACTATATACATCTATATACAATATAAACTATATACATCCCATATAAACTAGGCGGACCAGGGACCTTATTCGCGTGAATTTTAGTTAAAAAAAACGACAATTATGAAAGTAATTGTGATAATCGAACGGTGGGACTTTGTGACTTATTTGCTGTTTGGAAGTTATGATTATATTATTTTGCTATAATCCGCATTTGTTAAGAGACTTTATGAGGATTATTTAGACGATAAAAATGCGTGGATATAAATATAGTTCGACCCTGTACAAGATAGAAACATTAAATGTAACTAGTATTAAGAATTGTATTTTTTAAAAAGAGCAACCGCCGAGTTTCTTGCTGGCTCTTCTCGGTAGGAACAGCTTTCCGAACCAGCAGTAGAGTTGACGATTCAAAAGCACTTGTTTACAAGTTTATTTGAATAAAGAATATTTTGAATTTGAATTTGAATTTGAATTATGTAATGCTAAATGTAAGACACGACCAACTTACTCCGTGCGGCATCGTACAATTTTGTCGTGGAGCCTATCTTACGGGGCGAAACGATCTTAGAAATTGTCGTAGTGAGTGTGTGGTGTATTTTTGGTGGTTGTGTTTTGTGATACTGGTCCTGCATGTGTAAGGTATGTGAACGTTGCGTTCCTACACTTAGCTTACATACTTTATTTACATACCTTACTTATATAATAATATATTACATAAATAATAGAACTATTTAAGAAAATAGTTATATTAATTATTTTAAACATTATGAGATACAGAAATATATGAGAATTAGAAGCGGGGCTCAAAACGTTTTCTTTTTATATCTGTTAAGTTATTTTTGTATAATTTTAGGCAGTCAATATATACTCAAAATTAATGATAATAATATTTTAATATAATCCGTGTCAAAAGTTAATAAACGAATATTTTTTACGAAAATCACATTTTATTTACACAAAATATCATAAAGTACTACAGGCAATAGTCAAAAGTAGTAGAACAAGTGCTTCACAGAGACAAATATTTAAATCCAAAACATAAATATTAAAGTTAGACAATACCTTTGACTAATGAATAATAAAACGCACCCGTTATCCCCTAAATAAAATCTGCCTAACAAAGAAAATTATTCTGCACGGAAGTATCGTCTGGCCGTTTGGCAGGCTTTGTATTATATATTAAACTCACGCAGTGTCCCTAAGGAGTTGTCGGGGTCACCGTTGTAGGTATTTCGGGTTATTTACGTGACCCAACATGACGACGGGTTCGTAATTATAAATGAAACCAACCCACCCGATGTAACCAACTTCCTAAACTATAAAACACTTCAACGCCGTTCACAGCACGCCCCATTGATAGTTTGTTTTAATTAGTTTTAAGAAAACTAGCACTAAGTTTCCAATTGAGAATTAGGCGTACTACACGAACGTCCATTTTAAAAAAAGCAATATTATCACTACATATTATAAAATAAAGTCCATATTTCCCTATGTATGCATAAAACTTTAAAACTACGCAACAGATTTTGATGCGGTTTTTTTTAATAGATAGAGTAATTCCAGAGGAAGGTTTGTACTTATAATAACATTCAATACGGAGTAGAGAAATACTGTAATTTTTGAGGTTTCTGTAAATAATTACATTTTTTTTCCGCTTACATTGCAAACGCAGGCTAAACCCTACGAGATTTATCAAAATGATGTACTAAGTATTTGTACACATTGAAAATGTCTACAGAAAAGTCCGTGATGGTATATGTCTATCTCTTATGGATAACCCACAAAAGCATTTTTTGTCATTTACTTTTTACGAAAAATAATGCCTTATGTTCAAAGCAATTTTTATACAATACAGCATTAATCCTTATCCTATTAAGTACCTTAAATAAATTGTTCATTTAATATAAATCAATATGGCCGTTTACAGCATGTAATTTAAGTGAACATTTTCGGAGATATTACAGATTTAAAATGCCGTGACGACGCCGCGCTTCACCCTATAGCACTTCGAATCTTTTAAGAGTTTGTTTAAAGACATTCTGTAATTAATTGTAAAAATAAAATACATAGGTAAAATGTAAAAGTAAATAAGTAAAAATGTACTATATGAGTTTAGATATTCCAAAGATAGCAGGAAATCTTCTTGGTATAGGGAAAGGAAATTGTTTTTCTCCAAATTTAACGCTTGCGGGCCACGGGCAGTAATGAATAAATCAAAACCACTGGATCGATTTTAATCATTTTTTTTACACTGACTGACATGGGATATATATTTTATACCCGTGCGAAGCAGGGGCAGGCCGCTAGTTTTACTATAAACCGCGATTGGATTGCGAATAACTAATATTAATTTATACTTATAATAAAACAAAGTCCCTAAAAGCTGTCTGTATGTATGAGATCGATTTTTTAATCTTTTAAACGGATTTTTGTACGGTTATTGCTAAAAGATATTGAAATATCTTTTATGTCATCGATTTACTCAAAATTAAATTTATTTAACTTCGAATTAAATTAAATTTATTTAATTTTGAGTACATCGATTTAATTATAATTAATTAAAAAACTAAACGGATATTCGTACGTTTTTTGCTTGTTAATAGATACTAAACGGATGTTTGTATGTTTTTTGCTAAAAGATTCAGTGCAATTCGTCCGAAAGGTTTTAGTTAATACTTAAGTTAGTTAATAACATTAAGGTTTTATGTCCATTGTATTGTTTTTAAAAATACAAATAAAAATGTAAATGTATTGAATATTATTTTTTTCATTATATACATGTAATATATTTTATACATACATTATATTTTTTAATTGTATACATAAAATAAGTAAAATTAATATATTTAATAAAATAATATATTTAAAATGATATTACGATTTCTTTCTTTGATAAGCTAAAGTTTCGTTCAAAACAATTAATCACAACCTCAACGCTTTGAACTTAAAGTTTATTACTCATTTACTTTATTCGCTCATATTGAAAAGCTTACCGCGAAACAAAGAAAACTTTCAAATAATGACCATCTAAATCCCCGGGCCGCGGATAAAAAGTACTCACTAACCGTAATTATGTCAGAAAGAACTATCGGGTAGTATTTGCTTTAAGATTTATTTTATCCGCAAAATCCTCTGTGGACTTTTGTCCCGTCCGCTAAGTAGGGGACAGTCATCCGAGTTTTCGTGAGTCGTAGAAGAGATATTTCGACATCATTTTCTGTGGTATCAACTATTCTACTATCTTTTTAGTGAGATGTTAAAAAATAATCGATTTTTTTAAATAATCGATTTTTAATAATCGATTATTTTTTTATCAAAAATCGATTATTTTAATTATTCTCTTTTTCGTTATAACTTTTTTTTCTTATTTTTTAAGATTAGCTATGTGTTGTTGGATGAAACCAATGTGCCAAACTACACATTTTATTGGAATTTCACAAACAGCACATCTATTATCATTTCTTGGTAGTTATCCACTTTAATTAGCCTTTATTGTAATTAATTATTAATATTAAAAAGACAACATTTTAAATAGTCAGAAAAAAATCGATTATTGCCTAGGTATCTAAATAATCGATTTTTTTAAATTGATTTATTTTAAAAGAAACTTTCAAGTAACGACTAAATCCCCGGACCGCGGATAAAAAGTACTCACTAACCGTAATTATGTCAGAAAGAACTATCGGGTAGTATTTGCTTTAAGATTTATTTTATCCGCAAAATCCTCTGTGGACTTTTGTCCCGTCCGCTAAGTAGGGGACAGTCATCCGAGTTTTCGTGAGTCGTAGAAGATATATTTCGACATCATTTTCGGCGGTATCAACTATTCTACTATCTTTTTAGTAGAGATGTTAAAAAAATAATCGATTTTATTAAATAATCGATTTTTTTAGAATCGATTATTTTATAATCGACTATTTTTTCATCAAAAATCAATGTTAAAATCGGTTATTTTAATTATCCTCTTTTTCGTTATAACTTTTTTTCTTATTTTTTAAGATTAGCTATGTGTTGTTGTATGAAACGAATGTGCCAAACTACACATTTTATTTGAATTTCACAAACAGCACATCTATTATCATTTCTTGGTAGTTATCCACTTTAATTAGCCTTTATTGTAATAATTTATTATATTAAAAAGGCAACATTATAAATAATCAGAAAAAAATCGTTTTTTAAATAATCGATTATTGCCTAGGTATCTAAATAATCGATTTTTTAAAAGTCGATTTATTTTAAAAGAAACTTCCAAGTAATGACTAAATCCCCGGACCATGGATAAAAAGTACTCACTAACCGTAATTATATCAGAAAGAACTATCGGGTAGTATTTGCTTTAAGATTTATTTTATCCGCCACATCCTCTGTGGACTTTTGTCCCATCCGCTAAGTAGGGGACAATTTCGTTTGTTACATCATTTCCTTTGGTATCTACTATCATATATAAAAATGAATTGCCTGTATGTCCTTTATATAACCCGATTTTAACAATAAAATTATCTAATGGAATACGATGTGAGTATAAAAATAAATAAATAAATAAAATAAGCCTTTATTGCTGAAATTTGTTACAAAATTTACTTATCCTATTACATATTTTAATAAGATTCACGTCTAAGTTTATCTTTTCCACCTTGCCCTTCGACAAAGGCCTCCTCTAATGCTTTCCATTTTGTCCTGTCCTTTGCAATCCGTGTCCTACTGGGTCAGCTATCCTTTTTATATCATCTTCCCAACGTAGTGTTACTATCACGCGGACACCATTCCGTTACTAGTCTTGTCCATTTGATGTGAGTATAGCTAATCTCTAATAATACATTAAGTATCAATACTGCTCACACTACACTACATCACGTTAATTTAAATTTAGTACCAGGTTGACCTAGCCTTGCTCGGTAATTTTTTACAAAATAAATAAGGAAACTTCAAAAAAAAGAAAAATATAATAGGGTGGGGCTCGATCTAGGCTAGAATCAGCTAGGTATGTTCATTTTTCGCGATCACCCGTTACCCGAATAAGCTACGCTGATTTGACAATTAACGGCAAAAATAGTGTTTTATATATTCAATGTAAATTTAAGTATTTTTTTAAATGCCCGAAAACAGGGATAAAACGATTTTTTTTAATTAAACCTAGCTAGATCAATTTATTCTCCCCCAAAACCTGCTGCATGCTGAATTTTAGGAAAATCGTTGAAGCCATTTACGAGATTCCGGAGATATATATTAACATGTACAAGATTAACTCATTTAAATATTAAAGATTAGTTATTTCATAATCAATACAAAGTATAAATTGCAATTATTCCATGTGCTAGAGAATTTTTCTTTTTATTTCTGTTAAGTTCTTCAATAAAATGAATAAGAATAAAGCTAGAAACATCTGAAACGTAGCTAAGAGATACTATTTACATTCAACTGAGCTACGATATCAGTAAAGAGATTTATTTTTATAAAACTCCAGCGAATTTTCTATCCATCTACTGCGTTCTTTGATGTTAACGTAACTTTTTCCGATCATTCAACGGAACTTTACTATATCTCTCGATTCTGAATGATTCTTTTACTGCCTCTATTGTTAACGACGACTGTTAAAGTTTATAAATGACTGTGTATGTGTGTTTATAGCTTCTTATTTGATTATATGTGGAAAACTAATGAGAATATTCATCATCATCATCATCTTCCTGCCCTTATCCCACTCTAAGTGGGGTCGGCACAACATGTTATAAACATGTTGTCACATGATTTGGCTACGTATTTTACGATCAGCCGCCTGCCTGACGTTAACTTTTTTTCTTTTTTTAAATTGTGTCTCTTTAGTACATAATGTATTATTATTAACTTTTTTTGTTGTACAATAAATAATATTTGATTTGATTTGATTGAACTTATATTAGTCGTATTTTACGACCCCTCGATAAGAAAGAGGGTGGTCTATTCTACTTAACCGGATACCACACGGTGAGTCAACTTACCTTAGTCGCCTTTTACGACACCTCGGTAAGAAATGAGGGTGGTCTATTCTACTCAGTCGGATACCACACGGCGGGTCGACTTACCTTAGTCGCCTTTTACGACACCTCGATAAGAAAAGAGGGTGGTCCTATTCTGTAAAACTAATGAGAATATTATTTTGCTATAATCCGCGATTGTTCTCTCTCAACTCGGCTTAAAAAGCCGCCTGTCCACTATCTGTTTCCAACGCATACTTTCTTATTTCGGCCACAAATAAGAGGAGAAAACAATCTGGAAATGCTGGTTATTGTTGGCAGCACAGAAGGCAAAAGGCCACGAAGCCGGTCGCCAACACGGTGGTCTGAACCTGTGGAAGAAGCCACCTCGTCATCCAAATTCTATCAGACGGTGAGGGCTACTGATCTGTGTGCGTAGTGCGAGTTTTTTTAACCTACTCGATCGCGTTAGCGTAACGCAATTTGTATGGCGAAATTTGTAATATGTATAGCAATCACTAGATGTCGCTATTGCAGCGTCATACAAATTGGCGTTACGCTAACGCGATCGAGTAGGTTGAAAAAACTCGCACTACGCACACTGAACAGGTGGAGACAGATCATACAAAGAAAGGCTTCAGATGACCACGATCCTCGGTAATAAGGGACCGAGTCCCTTACCTTACGACCCTATCTATTCTTATAACGTAATTAATATAATTAATTACATTCATCATCATTCTTCTGCCCTTATCCCACTCTAAGTGGGGCCGGCAGAACATGTTTTAAACATATTTTGTCTAGTTATTTTACGACCGGCCGCCTGCCTGACGTCAACTTACATTAGACGCCTGTGACATGATGACTCGGTAAGAATGAGGATTGTATATTCTACTCAACTCGATACCACACTGCGGTTCAACTTACCCTAGTCGCCTTTAATGACACCTTGGTAAGGTATAAGGTAAGTTTATTCTACTCAACCGGATATCACACGGCGAGACAATTTACCTTAGTCACCTTTTACGACACCTCGGTAAGATATAAGGTAAATCTATTCTACACACGGCGGAATATAATTAATTACATTATCTTCTTAATTTAATATAAAAACTGCAATTGATAAAGTGAATGATTACAAAGCCAGTGAATTTGTCAGAGATAGTACTATGAAAGAAGTTAAAGATAAAAGGAAATAGACAAAAAATAAAAGATAGGGCGTCCTGCTAATGGTCTGGCAGCAGTCTTAAAGGCGGCTCGCGTAAATAAATGAGTGAATGTGTTTTCTTTTCTATTTTTAGAGTTCCATAAGATTTAAATAGAAACGGCGAAGTATATTTAGATTGAAATTGGTTAACTTTCCGATTTTAATTATTTGTTTTTGTTTTATTAGTTTATCGATATATAAAGTATAAAACAAAGTCCCTTAAATTTGTCTGACGTCTGTGTTAACGATTTAAAAGCACTTGTTTACAAGTTGACTTGAATATTACTACTAGGTTGAATATTGTTCTGACTATAAATTGAATTTTAATACTAGATTTTACCCGCAACTTCGTTCGTGGAGTGTTGTCGCGAGATAGGTTGATAATAGATAGCGCTTTTCAATGGATCATATTCCTGTAAAGTTATCATTATTTCTATAGCCTAGGTGTATAAGGAATAATTGTGTTAAATTTCATCGATATTGGTTCACCGGATTCGCCGTGAAAGTGTATCAAACACATCCATACCCACAAACTTTCGCATTTATAATATTAGTAGAATAGTAGGATAGTAGGCCGCCGTGTGGTATCCGGTTTAGTAGAATAGACCACCCTCATTTCTTACCGAGGTGTCGTAAAATACGACTAAGGTAAGTCGACCCACCGTGTGGTATCTGGTTTAGTAGAATAAGACCACCCTCTTTCTTACCGAGGTGTTGTAAAATACGACAGAGGTTAGTTGATGTCAGGCAGGCGGCCGGACGTAAAAACGCAGCCAAATCATGTGACACCATGTTTATAAAATGTTTTGCCGACCCCACTTAGAGTGGGATAAGGGCAGGAAGAAAAAGAAGAATATTCCTAGAATAGTATAGTAGCATTTTTTTTCTTTGAATACAGAATCAATCAAGACAAAAGTATTAGGTACCTTACTGTTATTCATTTTAATAAAAAAACACTGCTTGTGCGGAACCCATGTGATTTAAGCGCTTATGTATCTTGATATACATATATCGTGAGCTAAGTTAGGGCGACGAGGTTGTTTTACGACTACTTACTGCAAAACTAGGTTAGATTTGCTTACATTTAACTTTTTATACGCGAAAGGGAAAGTGAAGTCGCGACTCGTAACCTATTTAAAGTAGGATAGGATTTTATAATTAAGCGCGGACGTCGCTTCTTTGCGGCATTATATAATTTAATTATAAATAATAGTCTTCCAGCTTCTATTTAACTTAACCATGGTAATGTAATTCGTTATAACTCTCATTTTTTTTAATGACATGACCTACAAAAGCTTACGCCGTGTGGTTTCTTACCGAGGTGTCGTAAAATGCGACTAAGGTAAGTCGACCCGCCGTGTGGTATCCGGCTGAGTAGAATAGACCACCCTGATTTCTTACCGAGGTGTCGTAAAAGGCGACTAAGGTAAGTTGACGTTAGGCAGGTGGCCGGTCTTAATAACGCAGCCAAATCGTGTGACAGCATGTTTATAACATGTTGTGCCGACCCCACTTAGAGTGGGCTTATGGCAGGAGGATGATGACCTTACTTTATAAATGCTTTATACATGATTATTTTTATACAAAAATAATAAAAAAATTATGTCAAAATATCCCGTATAAATATATATAAATGCAAATTTAAATAAATATATATGGGACGATTAAAACATTAAATAATAAAATAGACCACCCTCATTTCCTACCGAGGTGTCGTAAAGGCAAATAAGGTAAGTTGACCCGCCGCGTTGTATCAAGTTGAGTAGAATAGACCACCCTCATTTCTTACCGAGGTGTCGTAAAAGGCGACTAAGTTAAGTTGACGTTAGGCAGGCGGCCGGTCGTAATGACGCAGCCGAATCGTGTGACAGCATGTTTATAACATGTTGTGCCGACCCCACTTAGAGTGGGATAAGGGCAGGAGGATGATGACCTACAAAACCTTACTTTATAAATGCCTTATGCATGATTATTTTTATACGAAAATAATAAAAAAATAGGCAAAATTGTCGGTATAAATAAAAATATAAATAAATGTATAGGGGACAATAAAAATAATAAAATAGACCACCCTCATTTCTTACCGAGGTGTCGTAAAGGCGACTAAGGTAAGTTAACCCGCCGTGTGGTATCCGGCTGATTAAAATAGACCACCCTCTTTCTTACCGAGCTGTCCTAAAAGTTTACTAAGGTAAGACTTCAGACAGGCGGTCGGTCGTAAAATATATAGCCAATACATGTAAAAAAAAGGTTTTAAACTTTTGCCGACCCCACTTAGAGTGGGATAAGGGCAGGAGAATGATGATAAAATTATTAGTTATAACACATAAAAATGCCTATGTAACAAAATTCTATATTATATGCTTGTCTCGATTCAAACCCCGGAACGTTTATTTGCGAAGCATATTAATTTTTGTACCAAAAAGGCTCTCCGAAGAGGAAAACAAATATCGTATAACATTTATGCATTACAAATGAGGCTTGGGACATTCCAAAAAAAGTTTATGATTTGCGAGCAAAGTCCAATGGGATGACAAATGGGGATTCTGTAACCGTTGTAACAATATTAATTTCTGTAGCTAAATTTGGCTTTTTGTATTTATATATCTAGCTTTCCTTACGTGAACTAAGTAAACGGTGAAAGTTATACAAAAATCATGTATCACAAAATTGTTCCCCTCCAAAAGTCCGCGACAAGATTGGTTTTTTTTGTGTATATCTGTTAACGCACATTATATACAATAACACGATATAATGGGAATACCACAATTCCCGTTCCGAGATGCACTTCTCTTGAATGACAAACAAAGACTGACTGTCACTGAGACGTTTTATCAATAGGAAGACTCCACCGGAAACAACAACTGCACAGTGCTGCCACCATTTTAATCAAAAAGTGCGCGATACTCTTGTTTCATGACTGTGTTGCTATAAAATACAAAACGGAAGTCATTGGCGACAACATATCTATATCTATCTATACTAGTTGACTGGCCCGTTGGAGCAGTGGGTAGTGACCCTGCCTTCAGCTCCGTGGGTCACGGGTTCGATTCCCGCCAAGGGCCAACATTTTCTGTAAATGAATTTATTGGTCTTAGAGCCTGGGTGTATATTTGTATTTAAGTATGTGTTTAAAAAATATATAAGTATATATTCACCAGTTGTCTGTCACCCATAACACAAGTATTAAGTTACTTACTTTGGGGACGGACGACCGTGTGTGTAAGTGTCCCATATATTTATTTATTTTTATTTATTTATATTTAATATTGAAACCTGAAGTGTTTGTTTGTTTGAGTGTTTGAACGCGGTTATCTCAGGAACTACAGACCGATTTGAAAAATTCTTAAGTGTAAGATAGTCCATTTATCGAGGAATAAATATAAATAAATATAAATATATGGGACACTTACACACACGGTCGTCCGTCCCCAAAGTAAGTAACTTAATACTTGTGTTATGGGTGACAGACAACTGGTGAATATATACCAGCTAGTCCAACGAGCCAGTCAAGGCTATAGGCTATAACATCTTGCTAAGATAAATAGAAGAGGAAGCTATAAAAAATATTTCGATAACGAGAAAATTTAAAGCTTGCTTTGCGCGCGCTAAGTAAACAGTGAAAATTATTCAAAAATCATGTATTACAAAATTGTCCCCTCTAAAAGTTCTAAATAAAAGTCCGCGCCAGCATATGTCTAGCTTTTAAGGTTAACCCACTTTAACCATTTATGTATGGAAACGGATTATCCACTCTACATTTAGCATTATATATATTTTCTATTTTACTTCATTGCGGATTATAGCAAAATAATTTTGCTATTACTTTTGCCTTAAAATAAAAATTATTATTATCATTTAAAACATATTTTGATGGTGAATATTTTAATTGATAAACACGTTGACTATAATAGTGTCTAAATTAAGACTGCTCAGTTGGTCCGATACAACAATAACTGCCCTAAATCAACTATTTGTCAGTACAAAGCTTTTCCCGCCTCTAAGGCAGTGCGTTTCAATAACACCAGGACTTCCGGAGATTATTATATCACGAGGAATATGACGGAGTGCTTTTAGGGCGTAGTTTTCCTACATTTCCCGGATAACCGGAAAATGTGAGAAAAATACCTATAAGGAAAGAATTAAGGTGAAATTCTAGTAGTCGAACCGATCAATTTGATTTTATATATGAAAATATTTAAAGTTTGGGGAATTCTTACGAGGTTTCAAGTTAATAGTACATAGCCATCATCTTCCTACCCTTATCCCATTATAAGTGGGGTCGGCACAACATGTTATAAACATGGTATCACATGATTGGGCCGCGTTTTTATGACCGGCCGCCTGCCTAACGTCAACTTACCTAAGTCGTAATTTACGATACCTCTGTAAGAAAAAGGGGGGTCTATTCTACTAAACTGGATACCACACGGTGGGTCAACTTACCTTATTCGCCTTTTACGACACCTCGGTAAGAAACGAGGTTGGTCTATTCTACTCAGCCGGACACCATACGGCGGGTCGACTTACCTTAGTCGCCTTTTACGACACCTCGGTAAGAAATGAGGGTGATACTATTCTATTTAGCGGGATACCACACGGCGTACTTGTGCAATAACTTATGGACTTTTATTAACTGTGTACTAGAGAATTGTAGATAACAAAAATACCACAAAAAAGTCCGCGACAGTATGTCTCAATCTCTTATGGTTAACTCATTATAACTACTTTTAAGTTCAAAATTTCAATTGACTATTTTTTTTTACTGTAAACTCAATATTTAGAGATACTTCCTATCATCGTCATTATCCTGCCCTTCCTACTCTGTATATGGTTTGCACAACATGTTATAAACTTGTTTTCATATGATTTATGCTGCCAGACTTCATCTTACTTTAGTCGCCTTTAACGACACGGTAAGAGGTTTGGTGAGGTTGGTCTATTCTACTTAGCCGGATACCTCACAGCTCTGAAATATTTCCTGTGTTCACGTGAACATACTTTTAATTCCAACGTCCTTTTTATACGTTAAAACAGGAATAACTCGAGTTTCGGGAGAGCCCTAACTTATAAAATGCTTTTCTATTTGCCTGTTTTTAAATACTTCACTTTGATGGAGATGAAATTTTGTTGAGAAATAGTTCGGCCTTTTTATTGTTGGCTATAAGTATACAAAAATGTTGAAATTTAGTTTCTGTGGCGTATTTAGCCACGAAATGAACAAGAATTTTTTACGGTCTATCGAGCGGTTTAACTTTTAAAAGGGAGTTATTTTTGTATCCCTCTTTCTGTCGTTTATATACTTGTTTTTTAAAATAGTATCATATCCTAATATTTAAATAAGTTAATCTTATATATACATATATGTGTACTTTTCTTTTTTCCGAATCTCGGAAACGGCTCCAATGATTTTCATAAAATTCAGCGTGTAGGGGGTTTTACGGAAGAAAATTAATGTAGCTAGGTTCCATTTAAAAATTGTTGTTTTATCCCTGTTTTCAGGCAAAAAAACTGCTACAATCTTATGAGAAAGCAAACGTTGATTTCGCTGTCAATTTCAAAGTAACGATAGCTTATTGGGATAACGGGCGGTCTAAAATTCAGAATACCAGGATCGATTCCAGATAACGTTATCTTTTTATTTTTTTTATATATTAAATAAATACCATCATGTCTTTAACATATTTAAAAAATTTCGTAAAAGGCATAAATTCATAACATTATATTAAGTTCCTGGATGAGCGAGCCTTGATCGGCAATTTTTGTTAAAGAATAAAAAAAGAAAAAGAAAAAAAAGAGCAAGTGTTATTTGAGACTCGATTTGAGGTATTTTTACTTTTTTAGTCCGGCAGCTTCCCACTGAGTTATTACAACTTTACAAATGACAACAAAATTAACTTTTGAATTCAATTCATATTTAAAGCTATTCAGTACCTGGAAGCAGGGATAAAACGACTTTTTTTTTTAATGAAACCTAGCTATATATACATTCTTATTATAACTCCAGTACTTCAGGGGTAATCTATACTGATATATAAAGCTGAAGAGTTTGTTTGTTTGTTTCATTGTTAGAACGCGCCAATATAAGGAATTACTGGACCTATATGACGAATTATTTCAGTGTGAGATAGCCTATTTATCGAGGAAGACTATATAACATCACGCTAAGATGATTAGGAGAGAAGCAGCAATAGAAAATAGTACGAAAACGGCAAAATTTAAAGATTTCGCTCGTGCGCTGAGTAAACGGTGATAGTGACGTAACGGTGATAGTAAACGGTGAGTGAACGGTGTTATTCAAAATCGTGTATGACAAAATCGTTCCTCTCTAAAAGTTCTAAATAAAAGTCCGTGACAGCATTTGTCTAGCTTTTAAGGTTAACCCACTTTAAGCATAATTTATAGAATTAGGCGTTACTTTGCGGAGATCCATAATACAAAAGTAATAATAAAATTATTTTGCTATAATCCGCGAAGAAGTAAAATAGAAAATATATATAATGCTAAATGTAAGTGGACAATCGGTTATCATACCTGATACATGCAGGATTCGTAAAAACACACGCACAAACCTCCACCACCGCCACCACAATACACAAGCACTATACACGTTCACTATCACAAACTCAACAATCGTTTCGCCCCGCAACCGAATCATCATCAGGAGATAGACTCCACGACCAAAATCGCAAAGCCTTGCTTTGCATGTGTTTTTACGAATCCTGCATGTATCAGGTATGATAACCGATTGTCCACTTATATTTAGCATTATATATATTTTCTATTTTACTTCTTCGCGGATTATAGCAAAATAATTATATTATTACTTTTGTTTTCCACTTTAAGCATTTTAATGGTTATCAGTTATGGTTAAAAAACTATATTACGGGTTTAATCATTCAACGCAGGCGGAGCCGCTGGCAATTGCTAGTCATATTATAAAAACGTACGGAATTTTATCATATAATGGACCTTTACCGCGGCTTTACTCACATAAACAAACAAGTTATAAAAATCGTTGCAAAAACGATCGGAAGGGTTGAGAGGCTTCGGTGATGGAAAAAACGTGTTGTTAAAGTCCGTGACCTGCTTTTTCGGTAAATGCAAAGCTCTACATGTTTACATATAATTTTGGGCGGCATTTGTAACGTTTATGTTGGTATAGGAAACAGTCATTTTGTATAGTTATTTCAATGTAGTAATGTAGTTAATGTATAGAAGCGGCTATACTCACATTTTATTCTATCGGATTAGCCCGACTAGTAAAGAGCTCATGAATAAGTGCCCCGGATGGGTTCGAAACTAGTCGGGCTAACCCGATAGAATAAGACGTGAGTATAGCCGGTTCTATACAATAACTATGAATACTGCTCACGATAGTTTAAATTTAAAAATGTAGTAATATAAATTAATCTTAAGTAAGTTTTAGCAATTTTTGTAATTAAAAATAAAGTATTATTAAAGAATTATTATATTTAATGTTGAAAATGTTCACAACGAACTAATTTAGTAATTTTAAATAGTTTATTTATGCGTATTCTGTAACTTACTTTATTCAATTCTAAATACTTTTTAGTCAAATAAAATTGAAATAATAATACAAATAATTTATAAAATGGCCGTGTGGTACCCGGCCGAGTAGAATAGACCAACCTCATTTCTAACCGAGGAGTCGTAAAAGGCGACTAAGCTAGGTCGATCCGCCATGTAGTATCCGGCTAAGTAGAATAGACCAGCCTCATTTCTTACTGCGGTGTCGTAAAAGGCGACTAAAGTTAGGTGACCCGCCGTGTGGTATCCGGCTTAGTAGATTAGACTACCCTCATTTCTCACCGAGGTGCCGTAAAAAGCGACTAAGGTTGGTTGACCTGACGTGTGGTATCCGGCTGAGTAGAATAGACCAGCCTTATTTCTTACCGAGGTGTCGTAAAAAACGGCAGGTAAGACGTCAGGCAGGCAGGTCGTAAAATACGTAGCCAAATCATGTGACAACATGTTTATAACATGTTGTGCCGACCCCACTTAGAGAGGACTAAGGGCAGGAGGATAATGATATTATTGTGTGTGATATTTTTTTAACTTTAACACTTTTATAACAATGGTGGTGTGTACAATAAAATTTACGTCACGCAGGCGGGCAGTCGTAAAATACGCAGCCAAATCATGTGACAATATGTTTATAACATGTTGTGCCGACCCCACTTAGAGTGGAATAAGGGCAGGAGGATATTGTGTGATATTTTTTGAATCCTCCTGTCCTTATCCCGTGGGGTCGGCACAACATGTTATAAACATGTGGTAACATGATTTGGCTGCGTTTTTACGACCGGTCGCCTGCCTGGCGTCAACTTACCTTAGTCGTATTTTACGACACCTCGGTAAGAAATGAGGTTGGTCTATTCTACTAAACCGGATACCACACGTTGGGTCGACTTACCTTAGCCGCCTTTTACGACACCTCGGTAAGAAATGAGGGTGGTACTATTCTACTTGGCTGGATACCACACGGCTAATACTTTTATAACAATAGAGGTATACAATAAAGTGGGCCTAGTATAAAAATAATTTCGCAAAAACAAGCCTTTTTATCTGATACACAGCATCCGGAATGCCGGAATGGAATGGTAAGTTTCCGGGCCGTAAGCAATATTTCTGTGGGGAAAAAAAAACATAAAAGTGTTACGGCGTTTTTTATGGTGCCGGAAACTGATGTGAAGGTGGACTGACAAACAAATAATGGAAATGGCTGACTTTTCTCTAGTGAAATGGAAAGCCTTAAATTGATTAAAATGTTATTTATAGAAATTAAAAAAAAAATTAAGAATAAATTAATAAAAATAAGAATATTGCTATAATCTACGAAAAAAATATAATTATAAATGTAGAGTAGAGTGGACCGCCGTATGATATCCGGTTGAGTACAATAGACCACCGTCAATTCTAATCGAGGTGTCGTAAAAGGCGACTACAATTAGTTCAATACCACCGTGTGATATATATATTTTCTATTTACTTTATCACGGATTATAGGAAAGTAATTTTTTTATTACTTTTGTATTATATAAATTAAGTAGGGGGACTTTTGAGAAATTTTTTTCTTATTATTTATATTTTAAGCAATTTAATTTATGTACATAAAAATATAAAGAATTATAAAACGATAGGTGATGTATACAATAGACAAAGCAGGAACCGACATAAGCTTGCGGTTCCTGCTTTGCGCCTTGCAAAAGTGCGTAACTCGTTTGTGGGATTTGGTATAAGATTCTATAATAAAATTCCGCAATAAATTTCAGCACTGCCATTACAGCAGTTTAAAAACACTGTTAAAAAGAGGCTGATACAGAAAGCCTACTATACTCTTGAAGATTATTTAGAAGATAAGAATGTGTGGATATAGCTATCTTTGAACCAGTACAAGACAGTAACGACTTAATGTAAATAATATTAAGAATTATATTTTTAAAAGAGCAACCGCCGAGTTTCTTGCTAGCTCTTCTCGGTAGGAACAGCTTTCCGAACCAGCAGTAGAGTTGACGATTCAAAAGCACTTGTTTACAAGTTTATTTGAATAAAGAATATTTTGAATTGAATTTGAATATTTTGAATATTTATTGAATAAATGTGAAGGAAGAATATTGTTGCAATAATAAATTCGCATAACTTTGTATATTAAAATTATATTGCTATATTGTGATACTAATTTGCCAATAACCATTTCTTTAAGCTTCTCAAAAATAGTTATAAGCTCACATATACAATATGTGAAGGTGTATGAGTAGGCAATATTAGCACAAAAAGTCCACCCCATTAATGTTTGTAGGGTGTTAGATATCTTACTATCATCTCGGGCGCCGTATAAAGGGAATTCACGAGTCATAGTTTTACACCGCTACGGATTCTGAGCAAACAATGACATGGGAAAGTTTAATAAAGCTCGCAAACTTACATATGAAACTTAGGGGCGGTTTTGCGGTGCTCTATGTCAGGGTAAAAGACTGCTCCTTTTGATTTACAATGTGTTTGTTGTCTCACGAGTTTAATGTAAAAGTTTATGTACTATCAAATTAAACTTGTGTTGTGATTTTTGTGTTCAATAAAGCAAGCTTATTCAATCAGCAAATAAGCTTAAGTAAAGCAAGCTTAGTCAAATTCAGAATCAAATCAAAATATTCTTTACTCAAATTAGGTTTTTAAAGCACTTTAAAATAAATAAATTTTGAAATATATGGGACACTTACACACACGGTCGTCCGTCCCCAAAGTAAGTAACTTAATACTTGTGTTATGGTAGACAGACAACTGGTTAATATATACTTATATATTTTTTAAATACATACTTAAATACAAAATATACACCCAGGCTCAAAGGCTAACAAATTCATTTATAGAAAATGTGGGCCCTCGGCGGGAATCGAACCCGCGACCCGCGGCGCTGAAGGCAGGGTCACTACCCACTGCGCCAACGAGCCAGTCAACTTTTAAATCGTTAAGGATCAATATGATTAATGAAGCTACCAATGGTTTGGAATATAGCTTTTACGGAGAAGAACCGGCAAGAAACTCGGCGGTCAATCTTTTAAACATTTCTTATTTACATAATCAAACTACAGTCCTGTACGATGTTAAATAGATTTTTTATTCCAAAAAAATATATATCTTTATTGAATCTTACATTGTTGAGCATGACATCACTACATAGTATAAAACAAAGTTGCATTCCGTGTCTGTCGCTATGTCCCTATATCCCTTTGTATGCTTAAATCTTTAAAATTACTCAACAGATTTTTATGCGGTTTTTTTTAATAGATAGAGTGATTAAAGAGGAAGGTTTATTTGTATAATGACATTCAATATGGAGTAGAGAAATACTATAATTTTTGATGTTTTTATGTGATGTCGTAAATTATTACATTTTTTTCCGCTTATATTGCAAATGCAGGTTGAACCTGAAACAATTATTGAGATTGTGGTGGTGAATATGTGCAGTGCTTGTTTTTGTTGTGTTATCGGCGTCGAGTAGTGCATGAGTTCTTACAAATTCTGCATGTATCAGGTATGAGAACGAATAGTACTCTACATTTAGCATTACATGTATTTTCTTTTATCTTTAATATGCTTATCAAATTATATGTTTTTTACATTATGTTTTTCGCTTTTTGCCACATCTATCTATACTGATATATAAAGCTAAGGAGTTTATTTGTTTGTTTGATTGTTTGAACGCACTAATCTCAGGAATAATTAACCGATTTGAAAAAATCTTTGAATGTGCGATACTAATATTTAATATTAAATCAAATCAAAATATCTTTACTCAAATAAGCTCTTACAAGCACTTTTGAATCGTCAAGGATCAATATGATTACTGAAGCTACAACTGGTTCGGAATGTTGCTCTTACTGAGAAGAATCAGAAAGGAACACTGCGGTCAATTTTTTAAACATTTTCAATTTTAGATTATTAAACCGGTCTTGTATAAAGCTGAAAAGATTTTCAAATCCAGGCTTTTTTATCATCCAAATAATCTTTAATTTTGTAATATGCTTTACGTATAAGCATATCTCCTATACTTAATTTAAACCTTTCTGTAGACTGATCTAGTACTGATTGCGGTATTTTATTGTAAAAGCGAATACCGAGACCATCGAATAGGTTGCTAACTCTCCTGAGTCGCGACACAGGTATGACAAGCTTTTTGTGACCTCTCGTATGTCTATGATATAAATATTTAGTTTGAAAATATGTTAAGTAGAAATTCGCGTCACTCTTTACTTTTTTTTTTTTTTATTATACAGGAAAAAACCCCTTATGGGTACCGCCGCCCGACGGGGACAGGCGGCGGTTATGTCGGACTCGCACCGACTAAAACGACCTGTGTGCTCCACCACGCTGCCGATGGCAAGGACAGGGTATCATTGTACATTTTGCCCCCATCCCGCCGACAGCTCTGATCCCAGAGAATAAACACCTCCAGGTAGGGGCCCCTCGAAAGAGAAACCCCCCTCCGCTAACCGGTGCATCGGGAGCACCAGATGCACCGACCGCCTCGGGGACCTGTAAGCCAGGTGTCCGATGTACCCCGTTCGGAACACCCGAAGGTCCCCAGTTAGGGCGGCAGACGATGGGCTTGGGCGAGTCACTAACACCTGGACTCACCAGCAGCAGATTGGATCCAGAACAACAGTTCGTGGAACCGCTCCGCCGCCTCCCTCCGCCCCCCTCCTCAGAGCTAAGGGAGGCCATCGCTGCCCACGATCGCTCCCTGCCCACCGTGTTTGCTATGTCACGGTCGACAGGGAGAGATCGCGCCCCAAGTAGGGGCCCCAACGCCTTGGTGGGCGTTTCCGCCTCCACCGGGTAATTTTTTATAGAGGTTTTCTTCCTCGCAACCAGAAGGTCCCCGTTCCCATTGCTGGGCTTCCGGGTTTCGCCGACGGTGGCCGTAACCATGTCCAGCCAGACTTAGAGTAAGCCCAACTGGACCCGTCGCTCATTAGGGACTTCACTCCAACCCCCCCGAAGTCCCCGGCCCGTCCAGATTGCCCTCTGCTAATCAGAGGGACAACTGGATTGGCCACCCCTCAGTAGTCCGTTCGCCAAGACTAAGCTTGCCCAGGGTGCGCCACGAGGAGGCCGACCACTTTGGCACCCCGACTCTTTACTTTATATTTACTTTACTTAGGTCTCTGTGCTAACAAAGATACGCGGAAGTTTCAAAACTTACACACTAAACTTAGCGACTGGTTTACGGCACTCGCGTGGTGTTGAAAGCGCTGCTCGCTTTAACAGAGTTACTACTGAATTATACGGAAGAAAAAAAAGTGGGGGTTATAGTATAAAATGTGAAAGATTTAAATTCAGTATAAGAAATATTTTTATACGTAAAGCATTGAAAATTGAAGATTATTTGGATACAAAAGTAATAATAAAATTATTTTTCTATAATCCGCGATGAAGTAAAATAGGAAATATATATAATGCTAAATGTAGAGTGGACAATCGGTTATCATACCTGATACATGCAGGATTCCTAAAAACACATGCACAAACCTCCACCACCGCCACCACAGTACACAAGCACTATATACATTCACTATCACAAACTCAACAATCGTTTCGCCCCGCAAACGAAGCATCATCAGGAGATAGACTCCACGACCAAAATCGCAAAGCTTTTCGATTTTGGTGGTTATATATATTTTCTATTTTACTTCATCGCGGATTATAGCAAAATAATTTTATTATTATTTTTGTATTATGGATCTCCGTAAAGTAACGCCTAATTCTATAAATGATTATTTGGATGATAAAAAGGCCTGGATTTGAAAATCCTTTCGGCTTCATACAAGACTGCGGTTTAATAATGTAAAATTGGAAATGTTTAAAAGATTGACCGCCGAGTTTCTTTTTGGTTCTTCTCGGTACGAGCAACAATCCGAACGAGCTGTAGCTTCATTAATCATATTGATCCTTGACGATTCAAAAGTGCTTGTAAGAGCTTATTTGAACAAAGATATTTTGATTTGATTTGAAATAGTTTTTTTTTTAATTAATACGCCGTGTGGTATAGAATAGTAACACCCTCTTACTTACCGAGGTGTCGTAAAATGTCGACTGAGGTAATTTGACGCCAGGCAGGCGGCCGGTCATACATATAGCCAAATCATGTGACAACATGTTTGTAACATGTTGTGCCGACCCCGCTTAGAGTGGGATAAGGGCAGGAAGGGAGTTTTTTTTAACAAATCCTTTCAAAAACAGCTGAAGCAACGCACTTGGAAGTGGTAGCGCTAATGAACCTAACATTATACCTTTACCTAACGGAAATTATCATTATCATCCTCCTGCCTTTATCCCATTCCAAGTGGGCGGCAAAAATTATAAACATGTTTTCACATGTTTTGGCTATGTACTTTACGACCGGCTGCCTACCTGAAATCAACTTACCTTTGTCGTATTTTACAACACCTCGTTGAGAAATAAGGGTGGTATTCTATATATCTATTTTTTTTTTAATTAAACCTAGCTAGATGGATTTTTATCCTCAAAAACCTCCTGCATGCTGAATTTCAGGAAAATCGTTGGAGCCGTTTTCGAGACTCCGAATATATATATACACAAGTTTAACTCATTAGAGTAAATGTTAAGAAAGTGACCAGTCAGTCTGTAATAACGTACTTTAGTACAATGTAGTCAAGATTAGGATGTTACAATTTCCTCACACGAATTCATGAATGAAGCTATTCAGCGCTCGCAATCGCCTTAAAGCGCATATCTTTACCTCTAATCTTCTTAGACTGCCTGAACTAACAAATTAACTGCCGGGCTACTGTAATAACTTTGTATGTATTAGCCGTAATAATTATTTAATTGACATAGTTGAGTTGAACAATCCCTACTCATATTATAAAGAGGAAAAATTTGTTTTTATGTTTGTAATTTTTTCACACAAAAACTACTGGACCCATTTTTAAAATTCTTACACCATTGGAAAGCTGCATCTTTACTGAGCAACATAGGCTATATTACATTTAAAAAATTGGGATCTGTAATAAAAATGTAATGAGGTGTAAAAATAATGTATATAACAAATTATGCGGTTTGTATGAAATATCTTATAGAAGTGGGATGCAAACAAAAATTATAAAATGAATCAATGATTGGTAGGTTACACATATACCCAGAATTCTCTAGAGATGTGCAGGTTTCACAATGTTTTCCTTCACCGTGAAGCATGCGATAAATTTTTATCATCAATTAGAAAAATAAGTTTTTTTTAATAGAACGACTAAGTAATGCTTTCCTGAGCTTTGGCCCAGTGACGCTTTCAGTTGAACCAGTCTCTCTGCTGGGCTATCACTAATCAGTTTGTGGTATATGCCTCCCACTTTTTTGTAAAGAAGGAGGAGGTTTTTGTCCAGTTCTGAGTTAGTGACGGCCCGCTTCCTTACTTAAAAAAATCTGTGTAATAACAAGATATTTTAAAAAATATCTTAGAACAAAAGCTTTTAACAAAATTTCTTGTCCTTATAATTAACCGTTGAAGAGATCTGTTAGCATTTACGCTTTATTTCATACAAAAATTAATATTCTATAAACAGGCCACAATTAATTGTATAAAAGCAGCGTGTGCCATGTTTGCTTGCTTACTTCTTAAAATACGTCATAGTAATCGGACATATTGCCTTTCAGTGTAGTACAGTTAATAAACGTTGTTTATAAGAATTAATTCAGTGATTCATTTATATCCCTGGCCTGTTCCTACAAGTTCCCTATTCTGAAGCCAAGTAAAGGTTGTTTGGTAGAGATTGCTTTTAGCAATAAGACCGTCTTTGCACGCCTTATGCTTCTTTAGTTAAGTTTCTTTCTTTTTGTACCTTGTGGTATGTAATGTATGTGCAATAAAGAATTTCTATCTATCTATCTTTCTAGTAGCAGCGGTCTTGGTTATCATACACATGCATTGTCATTCAGACTGGACCAGTATGTAAAATTTCACCTCAATCGGACATCGGAAAATGGGTCAAATTCAACTTGCAAGATTCCACCTTCACATACAATGCAGGTCAAATAGAAGCTTTTAAAAATAGAATATCAGTAAAAATATTTTTCGACTAATTTAATTTCAGAAGAAAATCATTCGGTATAATAATCGATACCCATATCGATAACATTGAATGAACGATACTTCCCTCTGTTGGTTGACGATTTCCGTAGACGGTTGGAATCGGAACTGCTATTTCCCTGCACCCTCAGTGCCGGTAATGACATACCCGGTTTTAATTTGCGAGCCGATCAGATTGAGATATCGACACTTGTTGACGAAATCGATTCCGATATAATATGAATTAAATGGATATTTTTTTAATGGAGCTGAAAAGGACTAGCTTAAAAGGATGCACATTTATAATTTTTTAATTATAAATAGAGAAACGCGCTGGCTTCGCCCTGAAGTAATTAGGTGTGACATAACAAAAGTGTATCCTTCATACTTGTTCAACTATAAATTTGTTGTTTTTCTATTTAAGTATATTAATTATAATATCTGGGTGACCGAGCTTCGCTCGGTAATTTTTTCCCAAAAAAAAAAAACTTAAAAAAAACAATTATTTAGTTGGGGATCGATCCTTGGCATTCACATTTCTCGAGTCTGCCCGTTACCCGAATAAGCCACGTCGACTTGACAGTTAACGACGAAAATTCAATTCAATATTAATGTTCGTGTTTTTTAATTCCCAAAAACAGGGATAAAACAAATTTTTTTTTACATAAACCTAGCTTGATCAATTTTTCTCCCCCAAAACCTCCTACATGTTGAATTTCAGGAAAATCGTTGGAGCCGTTTCCGAGATTCGGAAAATATATATATATACAAGATTAACTCATTTAAATATAAAGATACCTACATAGTTTCATTATGTACACTGTAATCTTTGCTACATAGTTTGACTCAGTCTACAATAATTTATAGAATTAGGCGTTACTTTGCGGAGATCCATAATACAAAAGTAATAATAATACTTTTGTCAGTCTACAATGTTTAGTCTAAAAAATGTAATCCTAAATGACTTATGTTAATATTTTTATATTAATAGTCATTTAGTCATAATAATAGCTGTGGATTTTTACAAATAAATAAATAGACAATTTTTCCCCGCGTAAATCCAGAATCCTCAGTAATTTAACCAGAATACTATTCACGTAAACCTTCCTTAAGAATTGAACTATCTTTTAGTAAAAACCGAAAATTAATTCATTCAGTACTCTTTGAGAAAATCGATCACATACAGACAGACACTGGGGACTTTGTTTTATAATAAGACTAGCAATCGCCAGTGGCTCTGCCCGCGTAGAAAGATTAAAACCGTATTATAAGATAACCAAAAAATGGGAGAAGAGAAGCATTAAAAAATAGTACGAAAACGGCAAAATTTAAAGTTTCCTTGCGTGCGCTGAGTAAATGGTAATAGTTATTCAAAATGATCACATAATTGTTTCCCTCTAAAAGTTCTAAATAAAAGTCCGCGTCAGCATAAGTCTAGCTTTTAAGGTTAACCCACTTTAAACATTTTTATGGTTATCAAAAGACTATATTACGGTTTCATTCTTTCCACACGGGCGGAGCCAATGGCGATTGTTAGTAGGATATATAATATACATAGATAATATATTTTCCTTCATTTTAAAGTGAAAAATTACGAATATGAATTAAGCGTTTAGTTAAGAAAAAGTCATTATAATTTAAAAAGGGTAATTTTAAATTAATTCGTTGCAGAATAAAATGACAATCGTCCAAAAAATTAAGATTTTTATATACAAACGAACACTGAACATTCGTAATTAAAATAAGAAACCAAATCGAATGTAATAATAAAAGTAAAAACCCTTAAACAATAAGAAACAAAGAGATCCAAGATTCAATTTACGTTTTCAAGTTCTCTTGAGACAATTACTTTCAACTGAAAATTACACTTCATCGATTTTGCGTTATTAGAACGGATTTTAGTTCAAACATTTTTCTCTGAACTCTTTCTTTGGAAAGAAAAACTATTTCAATATTGAAGATAAAGTTTAATGATATATATTAATTTAAAACAAAATATATAATACAAGTTATAAAATACTACTAACGAAATATCTCCTTATATGTTGTATTTAATAATAATAATGTAAAATTGAAAATGTTTAAAAGATTGACCGCCGAGTTTCTTTCTGATTCTTCTCGGTAAGAGCAACATTCCGAACCAGTTGTAGCTTCATTAATCATATTGAGCTTGATGATTTAAAAGTGCTTGAAAGAGCTTATTTCAATAAAGAATATTTTGATTTTGATTTTGAATGATTTTTCTACCATTTTCCATTGATATAAAAAAAAATTCATCGCTTTCTTAGGTTTTTCTTGTATTCACTGGAAATTAAATGAAATAAAATTATTCCACGTAACTATTCTTTTATAATGCCTTGTCATTATTTTTGAAATATTTTATGTATAGTATATGAAATAAATATTTTCTGACAATCATCATACTTTTTCCCTTATCGCACTGGGTCGGCATAACATGTTATAAACATGTTGTCACATGATTTGGCTACGTATTTTACGACCGGCCGCCTGCCTGACGTCAACTTACTTTAGTCGCTTTTTACGACACCTCGTTAAGAAATGATGGTTGACTATTCCACTCAGCCGGATGCCACACGGCTAACAAATAAATTAATTAATTTTTAAGGAAAACATAAGTAATAATGAAATATTTGTGATAGTGAACGTGTGTAGTGCTTGTGTATTGTGGTGGCGGTGGTGGAGGTTTGTGCATGTGTTTTTAGGAATCCTGCATGTATCAGGTATGAAAATGGATTGTCCTCTCTACATTTAGCATTATATATATTTATTATTTCACTTCATTACGGATTAAAGCAAAATATTTTATTACTTTTGTACTATGGATCTCCGCAAAGTAACGCCTAATTCTATAAGTTATTTATTAAGGTAAAAATTCCAGTATACACATTTACAATCAATTATCATACGTAAAAAGTTTTTCAGATGTAAATGCGCGATCTAAGATTACGAGGCCGATTGTCTGCAAATTAGAAACTTATTATCATTTTGATGTCGCTCTTACAAAATAATCTTCAGTGGTTCAGAAAATTTGAATATATTATATCGTAATTGAAGGGGAGAATTTCTGGCTAAGATCTTCACAGAATTTATACATTTAAAATATTGTGATGCTTGCGGCTAGAAGTGAATATTTAGGGAATGCATTTTAAGATGATCTGTTTTATACCCATAGATCTGTAAAAGAACTGAGTGATTGACATAATTAAAAGGATTTATAGAAGCAGGCGTTATTTTGCGGAACTCCATAGTACAGAAGTAACAATAATATTACTTTGCTGTAATCCGCGTCTGTTAAGAGAATACATGCAATGCTAAGTGTATGAAGCAGGCAACAATCGCATACCACATACACGCAGGCCAAAACTATACTGTTGAGGACTATTTGGATGATAGGAAAATTAGTATTAAGAATTATATTTTTAAAAGAGCAACCGCCGAGTTTCTTGCTGGCTCTTCTCGGTAGGAACAGCTTTCCAGACCAGCAGTAGAATTGACAAAAGCACTTGTTTACACGTTTATTTGAATAAAGAATAATTTGAATTATGAATTTTTTTTATTGTAAAAAAGTCCCCAAAAGCGATTGTATGTGATTGATGTTCTCAAAATCTACTGATCAGATTTTTGTACGGTTTTTACTAAAAGGTAGTGCAATTCTTCTGATAGGTTGAGATTAATAGTACATTACGGTTATATGTCAATGGTCTTGAACAGCTTGCACATTAGTAAAAAAAACATGCCTGCTTGCTTTAGTCGCATGTAAGGCGTAAACCAACAGAGATACACTAAAGTAATGTACTAGCGAATTGTAAACTTACAAAAATGCTACAAAAAGTCTACAATAGCATGTCTCTATCACGTATGGTTAACTCACAGTAACTTATATGTTCATAATTTCAATTAAATACCTACACTGATTTTGACGCTTATTGTTTTGATCTCTTATAGTTCACTCACAATATTATGATTAAATTTTAATTAAATATACTCATCTCGTAAATTTTCAATTTTATTAATTTAAATAGATCGCACGAAACTTGTCGAATAGAATAGAATAGAATAGACTTACCGAGGTGTCGTAAAAGGCGACTAAGGTAAGTTGACCCACCGTGTGGTATCCGGTTTAGTTTAGACCACCCTCTTTCTTACCGAGGTGTCGTAAAGTACGACTGAAGTAAGTTAACGTCAGGTAGGCGGCCGGTCGTAAAAACGCAGCCAAATCATGTAACAACATGTTTATAACATGTTGTGCCGATGCCACTTAAAGTGGGATAAGGGCAGGAAGATGATAACAGAACTATCAATCAAGACAAAATTATTACCTTGCTAAGTGTTATTCATTTTAATAAAAAAGCACTGCTTGTGCGGAACCCATGTTATTTAAGCGCTTATGTACCGACCCCACTTAGAGTGGGATAAGGGCAGGAAGATGATGATGATAAATAGAACACACGAGCTAGTTTCATGATAAAAACATATATAAATCGAGATGAACTTTTCCCACACAACCGTACTAAGGATAATGTTCTAAAAAAATTTCAAAAACAATTAAAAACCTCAAAACCGCAACCCATTTTAAATACGCCGAAAGCCTGAAAACGTATTTTAAAGTAAACGGCGTGTTCTTTAGAATTTTCAGGCTGTATACTTAATTGCGGCAAAGAACACTGTCCTCCTTTCACAGAAATATGCCCATGTGTCTTTCGCTCATGTCTGCTGAGTTTAAAGAGAAAACATGGAATTTTAGCGGAATGCCTCGGAATTTGTAAGGCACGTAGGGATTATTAAACGACGCAGTTTGTTCCATAACTCGTTTATAGCTCGTTTCAACATGCGAGTTTTGAAAACATCATACCTTTTGATTGCAGGGCTTTGAATTTCAGTTACGTGAACTACGAAGTTAGACATTATTTTTTACTCATAATCCTTCTGCCCTTAACGTCGTGTGATATCCGGCTGAATAGAATAGTACCACCCTCATTTCTTACCGTTGTATCCGCCTGCCTGCCTACTTAACTAACTTACCTAGCTAACTACCTACCTAATCGCCTTATACGACACCTTCTTAAGAAATGAGCGTGGTCTATTCTACTCAGCCGGGTACTACACAGCGGATCAACTTACTTAAGTCGCCTTTTACGACACCTTGATAAGAAATAGAATGGTCTATTCTACTCAGCTGGATACAACACAGTGTATCAATTTACCTTAGTGGCCTTTTACGACACCTCGGTAAGAAATGAGCGTGGTCTATTCTGCTCAGCCGGATACCACACGGCAAGTCAATTTACATTAGTCGCCTTTTACGACATTTTGGTAATAAATAAGGGTGGTCTATTCTACTCAGCCGGATACCATACGGCGGATCAACTTACATTTGTCGCCTTTTGCCAGCTCGGTAAAAAATGACGGTGGTCTATTCTAGTCAGACAGGTCGACTTACCTTAATCGCCTTTTACGACACCTCGGTAAGAAATGAAGGTGGTGTTATTCTATTCAGCCGGATACCACACGGCGTTCGCGAGTATATCTTGTATATTTATAAAATTTCCTTAAGAAAATTAATGCTTTCAATAGTTCACGCTATGAATGTCCTTCATTTAAACTTAAAAGGCTTTATGTATGCTAAGCAAATATAAAATACCTATTCCACGATCAAGCATCAACTTTTAGTATGACGTAAAGGTTTTATGTGAAAGAAGTTCATAGGCGGTTTTATGCTGTATAAAGCTGTATTAGTCATTCATACATTCATTTTTAAGCTGTGATGGCCTGGCGGTGCGACCGTGTGAATCTCTAGAGACGGTCATGGGTTCAAACCCGGGCAAACACCAATGAGTTTTTCTATTAAAACTTATGTGTCTAATTGATAATTGCAATTTATCACACGCTTTTCGGTGAAGGAAAACATCGTGTGGAAACCTGCATATCTCTAGAGAATTCTGGAGATATTTGTAACCTACCAATCCGCATTGGAGCAGCGTGGTAGGTCTTAGCTCCAATCCTTCTCTCCAATAACGGAGAGAAGAGGCCTATGCCCAGCAGTGGGATAGTAACAGGCCGCTACTTACTTACATTTATTTTTAGAAATTATTATACCATTTAATTTTTTTTTGCAAACTATTTGCTGGCCTACAACTATTTGATACTAACAAAAATTTCCAAAAACAATTTTGTTGATTTCTAGCCTGGGTGTTATTTAAAATGCTATATTTATATATTTACCAGTTGTCTGTCCATAACACAAGTATTAAGTTACTTTGGCGACGGACGACTATGTGAGTAATTTATTTATTTATAGATCACCAACAAAATGCACACTTGACATTAAAATTATATATTTAAAAACTTAAAATAAGTAGTATTTTAATTAAAGGTCTTCAATTTCAAATTAAGTTACGGCAAGTGAGAGATACGATTTAACTAATTTTATCTTATTGTTTACTTACAACAAAAAATGGAATATACAGACATACAAGTAATTTTAATATATTTATTATTATTATTCATATTTCATAGATTTTAATTCATCTTCTATTATAAAATATTCTTTCAAAGAATATTTTACAACAGAAGATACCGCTTTCTAATTGTCAATGACAATGGTTCGAAAAAGTGCTTTTACTGAGGAGAAATAGTAAAAAACTCGGTAATTACTGTATTACAAAAACTATTATTCTAAAACCAATATATCTACAGTATTAGTGCACAAAAAGTTTGCAATTCAAATCCAAGTTTTCTTATCATATATATTCTACAATAGTATAATAGGCTTTAATAAAAAGTGTATTTAAGAACTTTTTGAACTCCTATGAAGGCAAATGTAAAATTGCTTAATTTTGTTATATAAACGTATAAAAGACCGCTATGTGGTATCCGGCTGAGTAGAATAAACCACCCTCTTTCTTACCGATGTGTCGTATAATACGACTAAGGTAAGTTGACGTCAGTAACATACGTAGCCAAACTATGTGACAACATGTATAAACATGTTGTGCCGACCCCCTTAGAGTGGGATAAGGGCAGGATGATGATGAAACGTACATAGGAGCCAATATAAATTTCTAAAAGATCTAGTTGAAGATATACAAGTATATTCGATTTTGCACGCGACGTTTGCGTTTTCAATGACGAAAAAAATTTAGTCTTTACCTTATCAGATATGTGTAGTTATAATGAGTATGAAGTATTTGAAGATCTTATTGGTATTTTGGAATAAAGTGTCTACGGCACTTTTTTGGAGTCTTTGATGGATAAAAATTGTCAGACAAACGGTTTACTTCTCCTAAAGTGTGAAATTCAAATTCAAATTCAAAATATTCTTTATTCAAATAAACTTGTAAACAAGTGCTTTTGAATCGTCAACTCTACTGCTGGTTCGGAAAGCTCCTACCGAGAAGAGCCAGCAAGAAACTCGGCGGTTGCTCTTTTTAAAAAAATACAATTCTTAATGCTAGTTACATTAATGTTTCTATCTTGTGCAGGGTTGAACAATATTTATATCCACGCATTTTTATCGTCTAAATAATCCTCAACAGTATAGTACAGTACAGTACAGGCTTTCTGTATCAGCCTCTCCTTAATAGTGTTTTTAAACTGCTGTAATGGCAAAAGCTGCTGTAATAGAAAGTTCAGGGCATCTACGCAATACGCAGAACTTTTAAGAACTAATGATATTAGACAAGTAATTTTGTATTTTGCTGATTTAAAAGTACCAGGGTGAGGGTGCTCGGTAATTTTTTTTAAAGATATAAAAAGATAAAACTTGATTATTTTATATAATCCAAAAAAATAATTGCAGGTGACGCTCGATCCGGGGTATTATCACTTCTTTAGTCAGCCCATTATCCGCTGCGCTATGACAACTTTATTATTGACAGCTAAAATATAACTTGCATTCTATTCTACATTTTACCATTTTTTTAATGGCTGAAAAACAGGGATAAAAAGACATTTTTTACTTTTCTTTATCTAGATTGACTTTTTCGACCCCAAAACGACATGTTACATTTCATGAAAATCGTTGGAACCGTTTCCGAAATTCAGAAAATACATACATATAAATATATATACAAGATTAACTCATTTAAATATTAAAGATATACCAAGCCGTGAAATAAACAATATCAAGATATGCTAGACACTTCGGGTCATTATAGCCCCAAATTTTGTCATTTGATTGTTTCTTATGTTAAAGTATGTAACTGAGATTTGGTTCTAAGCTTGATTATTCAGGAATGGCTATTACCGGGATAGTATTTTCTGATCTGCAATATTGCTTATAAGAACGTGGAAGTTTATTTTTTGATTTTATTACAGATGGTGCAGTAGCAGATTTCATCCTAGAAACTTTCTCCAGATGTACAAATTCCTTCATGACCTCCTACGCAATACCTAACAAATTTTTCATAATTCCGAAAAAGTTCAAATTCTTTTTTAATGATAATGAAATTTGCTTAAGTTATTATTGAATATATATTAATTATATTTAAAGTACACATTCGAATAGAATTCTACGAAGCTTTTTAAGTGACAAAGTTATTATCTAAAATAATAAACTCTAAAATTGGAAAATTTGAATATCATTGTTACCAGATAAAAAAATATTTGAAAATTTCTGAAATAATCTTGTTGACATAAACCTTGCAATGTAAAATCCAACTTTGACTATATTTGATCATTTGAAAATCCAATTTTTAATACTCAAAATTTTTTATCAGACTGGCATCTGCCTAATATCGCAAATTTCGGGGATTATATGTTGTTGTTTATAACAACAATTTGCTAGAAATTTATTTTAAACTCTGTTGGACATAAATAACTGAAATTTTGTAAACTACGTGATTTTCTACAACTTTTTCAAACGCGGTATAAACTTGTAAAAATAAATATTATTGTAAAGTTACAATATTTTTTAAATTTATGATTGTTTTATCAAAATATTTTATTTAATAATAATTACCTGATAGAATTCAGTGAGATAAGTTTTTGATCTGGCGCTAAATCGAGTAGAGATTGTAATTTCAAGAAACATGTTAAGTAGTTATGTAAAGTTGTTTCTGTTTTCGAGGCTCGACATTCGCCAACTAAATTAATCAACAAAGTATTTTCTGAACCGTAAAATTGCAAGTTCAAAGTTTTGCAATTAACTTAATACAAGATAAGTTGTATAGCGCTATTGTTATTTTACTAAAGTAGGCGAAGGTTTTTAAAACCTATTTATTCTGACGTAAAATACTTTTTCTACGTTTTATTATTAGTATGTTTAAAAAAAAGCATACTAATTAATAAGTTTTAGAATAATACTTAAGAAATAATATAACTTTGTACAATGTTTGTAATATCGTAGTAATTAATAATTTACTACGACTTTTTCTATTTTTGAATTGTCGAATAATTTGTGTTTTATTTAGATGTTTTGAAGTATATGTTCATTTATATTATAAGGTTGTTGTTGATTAACAAAGATTAACGTTTTTCTACTTATAATTAAGGGGGTTTAATGGGGAATCAATAATTATAAAATAGTACTTACAATGTAGCGCAAAGGGGGCACATAGCCGAGAGCGCACGAGTGTTCGCCCGCCGCTCGGCCGCGCCGCCGCGCTACCGCATGGCGCCAAGTCGCCAGGTCGTGCGCGCGAACCGCCAACGCGTCCACTGGTCGCGCGCGACCTCCCCGCGCGCGAACACCCCGCGAGCTCACGTGCCGCGTCGCCGCACCGTGCAGTCCACGTATCGCCACCAACAGTCCGACTGTTGACAATGTCACGAGATCAACAATGCAACTGCCGTAACGCTATCTAACGGGAACGCGCGCCGGACCTTAATTATGTATGAAAACGTTCTCGGCACGCGTTCTCACATTGTCGCATTGCAGGAGTAACGCTGCGAACGTTGCGTTCGTGCGAACGCCACGTCCGTGTTTAATTTTTATATACGGGATCTCGTGGCGCGCTATCGATTCGAATACTCACATTAGCATGCCAGCGTCGGCCTCTCGGTTATCAACTAGCGTTAACGTAAACAATCGGCACAATCATTTTGGCGAGGTGTCACATGGGGTCGCGGTCGAAGGAGCTCGGGCCGGCCCGGCTGCAGCGTCGGCCGGGCCGCGGGCTGCCACCGCCGAGTACGGCGTCGCTTGCTAAATGAGCAGGTCGGGTGCGCGGGGCGCGAGCGTCGGAGGCGACACGCGCGTTCGGCACTGCAGCCCGCCACTGAGGAGGGGTGGCCCGGGCGCGCGCCCCCCGCCGCCCCGCGCCGCTCACCCGCATCGCCCTGCCGCCATGTGTCCGTAGCTAGCGAGCAAAGGGTTGTCGGCGTAGGGAAATTGCTACAGTATATTTGCGCTACGATGCTACGTTCTCTACTTATCCAACCAGAACGAATACCGTTTTCAATTACCTTTTTTGCATCGATTCGTTAACGTTATTCTACATTTCCCGCTTTTCTATTATTTTTACTTAAATTTTCTTACATCAAGAATTAAAAACTAAGACATTTTTATTTACAAAATATACTACTTATGTAATGCTCGTATAGTAAAGAAAAGCGTACGATGGGAAAGCGGTAACG
This sequence comes from Morpho helenor, assembly GCA_029227775.1. Classification (NCBI taxonomy): domain Eukaryota; kingdom Metazoa; phylum Arthropoda; class Insecta; order Lepidoptera; family Nymphalidae; genus Morpho; species Morpho helenor. The sequence goes on from JARGCU010000006.1 coordinate 13,014,749, forward strand.
CAGCCCTTAAATTTACAGTGGTAATTTCCGAACGTAGCCGAATTTTCCCGAGAGGTAGCGGGAGTCGCGACGCCGAGCTCGGCCGAACGCGTACGACCGGCGCCGCCCAGTCGATAAGGCCGTCTCCACTCGCTGAACAAAGACACTAACCTATAATAATTACATTTAATTGTGGAAAACTGGACTATTTTGCTCATTAAGTCTATTATTAAGACGTTACACTACATCGTGTGTTAAAAATGACACGTGGTTAATACAGTTTGATTGCGTTCCATTTTATACAGTCATGTTAAGAGCACGTGTTGAATTTTCTGTTATTTGTACGCTACATTCAACAGCTAGGGGTGGTAAACTAAATTTCGCTAAAAATTAAAAATGGCCGCATTATCTCGCTACACGCGCGCATGTAAATAAGTTGAGTTACATTTTATATACTACTGATACTTATATTTTGATTATATAACCTTTTATACACAACACTAAAATTAACAGACATGTACAATTTTTTTTTTAATAAAATCCATAAATGCAAAAGTAAAAGAACAATTTTTTTTGAGCATATGCTAAAAAATATTTTAAACCGCAAAATTTCTATTATATGTTATATAATATTATATATTAGAAATGTTATGTATTATCATATATTTATTTATATTTATATTTATGTTAGATTAAATACTAATAGAATACAAGGCACAAATACCATATTCTTTTGGAAGTCGCGACACCATATTCTTTTAGAAGTCGCGACCTTTGATGGTGTGTTAAAAAGCTATTCCATAGTCAACACCTAAAATATGCATTTGGTTATATAAACCTCAAGTTAGTATAAAAGTGACCTAACTCAAAAAAGTTGTTTTATGGAAAATTACAATAAATACCGTCTACAAAAGTCGTGTTAATAAAACCTATAAATTGTGTCATACATACATCATCCATGGACGGAAAAATTCGCACCACGATGAACGTAGCTTAACTATATATCAGAGGGGTAGCTGTCAAGAAGGGTGGATTTTGAAGCGTGTCACAATACTGAAGTTAGCACGATCGCTCTGTTAGCAATCTCACGTGAGAAAACATATACTAATCGTAAAAGGCGACTAAGGTAAGTTGACCCGCCGTATGGTATCCGGTTGAGTAGAATAGACTGACCTCTTTCAGAGGTGTCGTAAAAGGCGACTAAGGTAAGTTGACGTTAGGCGACCATTCGCAAAATAATTAGCCAAAACATGTAACAATTTGTTTAAAACATGTTGTGGCGGTGCGACCGTGTGAATCTCTAGAGACGATCATGGGTTCAAATCCGGGCAGACACCAATGAGTTTTTCTATTAAAACTTATGTGTCTAATTGATAATTGCAATTTATCACACGTTTTTCGGTGAAGGAAAACATCGTGAGGAAACCTGCATATCTCTAGAGAATCCTAGGGATATGTGTTACCTACCAATCCGCATTGGAGCAGCGTGGTAGGTCTTAGCTCCAACCCTTCTCTCCAAAAATGGAGAGAGGAGGCCTATGCCCAGCAGTGGGATAGTAAGAGGCCGTTACTTACTTATGTTGTGGCGACCCCACTTAGAGTGGGATAAGGGTCTGTGATTTATATAATACTATCCTTTACCCGCAACTTCGTTCGCGTGAACTGTTGTTGCGTGATAGATTGATAAAAAATAGCGTTTTTCAATGTTATCCTATTCCTGTAAAATTAACAGGATACCATTAACTTATTTGTTACCCCGGTGTATAAGGAATAAATGTGCTTAATTTCATCGATATTGGTTCAGCGGATTCGCCGTGAAAGAGTAACAAACAGACATCCATGCTCACAAATGATATATACCATACATTATCTATTACCATATATTATCATAGGTATATGATAATAATAGATGGATTTCAATGTTATCCTATTTCTGTGGAATTAACAGGATATCATTAACTTATATGTTACCCCGGTGTATAAGGAATAAATGCGCTTAATTTCATCGATATTGGTTCAGCGGATTCGCCGTGAAAGAGTAACAAACATACATCCATACTCACAAACTTTCGCATTTATTATACTAGAGCTTTTACCTGCGACTTCGTTCCCATGAACTGTTGTCACGTGATAGACTAATAATAGATGGATTTCAATGATATCCTATTCCTGTAGAATTAACAGGAATTCTATAGCATATATGTTATTCCGGTGTATAAGAAATAATTGTGCCAAATTCTATCGATCTTGGTTCAGCGGATGCGCCGTGAAGTAACAAACATACATCCATACTCACAAACTTTCGCATTTATAATATCAGTAGAACAAGCCTCAACCGTGACTTTGTTTGCGTGACTTATAATGCACCTAATGTTTTATTCTATCTTTATTTATGTTTTTGTATTTGTATGGACCCGAATATGCCGCGTGGTATCTGGCTAAGAAAAATAGATCACCTACATTTCTGGCCGAGGTTTCTTAAAAGATGACTAAGTTAAGTTAAGCTAAGTTAAGGCAGGCGGGGTGCCAAAGTGGTCGGCCTCCTCGTGGCGCACCCTGGGCAAGCTTAGTCTTGGCGAACGGACCACTGTGGAGTGGCCAATCCAGTTGTCCCTCTGATTAGCAGAGGGCAATCTGGACGGGCCGGGACTCCGGGGGGGGGGGGGGGGGGTAGAGTCCCTAGCCCGGAAGCCCAGCAATGGGAACGGGAACCTTCGGGTTGCGAGGAAGAAAACCTCTATAAAAAATTACCCGGTGGGAGCGGAAACGCCCACCATGGCGTAGGGGTCCCTACTTAGGGCGCGGTCTCTCCCTGTCGACCGTGAAATAGCAAACACGGTGGGCAGGGAGCGACCGTGGACAGCGATGGCCTCCTTCTGCTCTGCGGAGGGGGGCGGAGGGAGGCGGTGGAGCGGTTCCAGGAACTTTGTTCTGGATCCAATCTACTGCTGGCGAGTCCTGGTGATAGCGACTTGCCTAAGCCCATCGTCTGCCGCCCTGTCAGGGGACCTTCGGACGTTCCGAACGGGGTATATCGGACGTCTGGCTTACAGGTCCCCGAGGCGGTCGGTGCATCTGGTGCTCCCGATGCACCGGTTAGCGGAGGGGGGCTTCTCTTTCGAGGGGCCCCTACCCGGAGGTGTTTATTCTCTGGGATCAGAGCTGTCGGCGGGATGGGGGCAATATGTACAATGATACCCTGTCCTCGCCATCGGCAGCGTGGTGGAGCACACAGGTCGTTTTAGTCGGTGCGAGTCCGACATAACCGCCGCCTGTCCCCGTCGGGCGGCGGTACCCATAAGGGGATTTTTCCTGTATAAAAAAAAAAAAAGTTAAGGCAGGCGACCGGTCGTAAAATACCTAGCCTCATGTGACAACATACATATTTATAACATGTTGTTCCGACCCCACTTAAAGTGGAATAAGGGCAGTGATGAGTTACGCTTGCCAGGGGCTTGAACCCCCATGTGCGCGTCACACGTTCTAACTATTTAGCCAAAAGGGCTTTTGAGATTAGGCAGAATAACAATTAGAACCGACATCATTTGTCATGTCACAACAGATTTGTATATCATTAGATCCGCTGAAAATCCTCCAAATGACTAAATGACCCAAACCGTAGCTAAGATGTTATGCTTAATTATTCAACTCTACTGAAAACCGTGATGGCTTTTTGGTAAGACCACGTGATTTTTACCTAATAGTGGGTTTAAATCCTTAGCCGTGTGGTATCCGGCTGAGTAGAATGGACCACCCTCATTTCTTACCGAGGTGTCGTAAAAGGCGACTAAGGTAAGTCGACCCGCCGTGTGGTATCCGGCTGAGTAGAATAGACAAACCTCATTTCTTAACGGGGTGTCGTAAAAGGCGACTAAGGTAATTCAACCTGCCGTATGATATCCGGCTGAGTAGAATAGACCAACCTCATTTCTTACCGTGGTGTCATAAAAGGCAACTAAGGTAAGTTGACATCGGGCAGGCGGCCGGTCGTAAAAGCCAAATAATGTGACAATAGGTTTAGGACATGTCGTGCCGATACTCTATATAAAAATAGAGTAGATTAAAAAAACGACATAAACTAAGCGCCTATCCTTCTGATGATGATTAATTAAATAAATAATAAATAAATGATGCTTCGATTTTGGTGCGAAACGATCGTACAGATTGCGGTAGTGAATCTGTGGAGTATTGATATTTGCGGCGTTCTGTGATACGTGTGCTGACTTGTCCTGCATGTATAAGTTATGTAAATGCTGTTGATTCATACACTTAGTATTACATAGATTCTTTTAACAAACACGGATTACAGCAGAATAATTATACTGTACTTCTGTGCAAAGTAACGCCTGCTTCTGTATATCTTTTTTAACAATTATAATAAACCCTGTTTCTTTTATGATAAATCTATATATGATTTTTCTGTTCAAAGGTTCCTGTTTTGATAAATTAGTCTTAGAAAAGTTTTCCGTACTGTGATGATATATTGACTCATTCTGCAATATTACGAATTTGACATAGGCTATCTACGACCACTAAGCTGTGGTAGCCCAGCGATAACACAGTGCAACTCTTTCGAGGAGGTCACGGGTTCAAACCCGGGCAGACACCAATGAGTTTTTCTGTTAACACTTTTTTTTTTAAAGTAAAGTAAAGTTTATTAAATCAAGTATCAGTTACACACAAGAACAATTAATGCTTCAGCAGAGATTAAACAGATACACAGATTCTTTGTTGATGCTTCTTAATTTAGCTATTACGTTAAACTTGCTATGGAAGGAAACTGGCGCCTGAACTAGGATTCCCTGTATTTCAGGTCGCCATATTAGACTTATGTGTCTAATTGATAATTGCAATTTATAACACGCTTTTCGGTGAAGCAAAACATCGTGAGTAAACCTGTATATCTCTAGAGAATTCTAGGGATATGTGTAACCTACCAATCCACATTGGAGCAGCGTGGTAGGTCTTAGCTCCAACTCTTCTCTACAAAAGAGAGAAGAGGCCTATACCCAGCAGTGGGATAGTAACAGGCCGCTACTTAATTACTTATCTACGACCTACGTAAACTATAGAGGAGCATAGAGGTCGCGTTTGAATAAGGCAATAACCGAAAAATATATCGCCGAATAAAACAAACTTCTTCGACGCTCATGAAATGTTAACAGACATAAAACAAATTTTATTTCTGCCAAGATTAATGGCAATAACCTATGTTCGAAGTCGACATATGAATGATCTCTGCAGGTTGCTTTACTGGACATGGTTTCCAATTTGGGATGAATTTCCTAAATAACACAATAATAAACTGTTGTTCTTATTTTATTTTACGCTTTCAAAGTTCTAAATAGTAAATTCCGCACTGAACCAAAAGCTCAGTTTATCTATTGTTTTAAAAATATTAACAATAAATGTGAATTCGCATTTAAATTTAATTTAGGTGTTACGCGTTGATTGAATCTTAAAAAAATTTGAAAAGACGATAAATGTCGAAAAAGTATAAGCGAAGATCTGGTCATTGTATACTAATTTTGCCTCTTAATCGAATTTCCGAAAAAATCTTAAATTTAGCCAATGTTTAAAATTAATTAATTTAATAGTTTCAACCGGGCTCATACGTAAATTAAGCAAAAGGATAAGCAAACTTTGGAACAACAGAGGGACTAGGAGCGCCGTTGCATGGTTACGATAACTTAACCGTGCTACGGCGTAGAGGATTTTACGTAGACAGACTGAAATAGATATCTTGTATGGAAAACAACAGATATTGATAATCGCCACTTTTCTAAACTTAAATTGCTTGCTACAGCGTAGATGATTATCGTAGATAAATTACTTACAAGTTTACTTGATTAAAGAATATTTTGAATTTGATAATTTAATTATGCATGTATGGACGTAATATATTGAAGAATAATGCTGCGGCTACATTAGACGATTCGTGTCTCATTGGCGCGCAAAACATCGTATTATCGGCCATACTCGATGTTCTTGTCTTCATTAAGCGGGCGTTCAGAAAGCGGTCTACGGCGAATATTCGTTGTTCAATTTTGTGCGTCCAAAACGATCAATATCTTTGCATTATATTATTATATTATTGACTGGCCCGTTGGCGCAGTGGGTACTGACCCTACCTTCAGCTTCGCGGGTCGCGGGTTCGATTCCCGCCGAAGGCCATTTTCTATAAATGAATTTGCCTTCGAGTCTGGGGTGTATATTTGTATTTAGGTATGTATTTAAAAAATATATAAGCATATATTCACTAGTTGACTCACATCCATAACACAAGTATTAAGTTACTTACTTTGTGTTCGGGCGACCGTGTGTGTAAGTGTCTCAAATATTTTATTTGTTTATTTATTTATTTATATGTCAATAAATTATTATTTATTGCACTTTTATGAGTATCGAGTACGAGTTTGTGATAGTGATCGTATGTAGTGCTTGTGTATTGTGGTGAAGGTAATGGATTAGGATAGGTAATTCGTTTTTCCCAACTATATAATTCCAAAGAACACCAATCTTACTGTAATCTCGGGATATTTTACCCAGCAAGCGATACGCGAGTTGTTTTGTACAAATATACTAGACTGTTACGGGTTATAACAAAAACCACACTAGTATCAACTATTTTCCAATACTCCAGTGGGTAGCAAAACCTTGTTAACCTTCTCGACATTGTCAAACATTGACTATCGTACTGTAGAGTGACCAGCATACCAAATGCAGTGTGAGACGGATTCCACATTTTTTATAGGCTTCAATGTTAAATTTTAGAATAAAACCAAACTAACTCTACCACCGCCCCCACAATACACAAGCACTACACACATTCACTATCAGAAACTCAACAATCGTTTCACCCCGCAACCGAAGCATCATCAAAAGATAGACTCCACAACAAAATCGCAAAGCTTGCGATTTCATCGTGCGTTTTGTCGTCGTTTGGAGGTTTGTGCATGCGTTTAACGAATCCTGCATGTATCAGGTATTGAAACGGATTGTCCACACTACATTTAGCATTATATATTTTTTCTATTTTACTTAATTGCGGATTATTGCAAAATAATTTTACTATTACTTTTTTACACATATTTCACTCTAAGTGGGGTTTGCACAACATGTTTTTCTCTTCTATTCTCTCCATCATTCATTAACTCTAGCGCTACTCTTTTTATATGCATGTCATATTTCACACAATCCATTCATCTCTTTTTACAACTCTCTCTAGTAACTGCCACATTCAAATTTAACAATCATTTGATCACATGATTTTCATCCCTCTTCATTACATGTCCATACCATCTTAACCTTGCACTTTTTTACTTTTCCGTAATGGTCGCAACATTAAAAAAAATAATGATATTGAATAATAAATAAATCCATATATGTACATCAAAATTAAGTATCGAAATTCAAAATACGTCTCATTTTAATATCGCTATAGCAGTAGAGTCAAAGGTTACAAAAGAAGAAAGAGATTAATTCTTCCGTGACAATTGAGTTTTGAACAATGGTTGAGAATTAGGTAGGTTAATATAGTAAAGTAAAATAACGTCCTGTTACAATCCTGCTAGGCATAGGCCTCCTCTCTCCGTTTCTGGAGAGAAAGGTTGGAGCTAAACCTACCACGCTGCTCCAGTGCGGATTGGTAGGTTACACATATCCCCAGATTTCTCTAGAGATATGCAGGTTTCTTCACGATTTTTACCTTCACCGAAAAGCGTTTAATAAACTGCAGTTATTAATTAGACACAAAGTTTGTTTTTTTAATAGAAATACTCATTGGTGCCTGCCGGGGTTTGAACTTGTGACCCTCTCGATAAAGTCGCACGGTCACACCGCTGGGCTATCACAGCTTGATAATAATATAATTTTCATTAAAACATTTTCGTATCATTTTTCACGAAGACTTTCATATCATTCAATTTATGAAACTTTATCTATTATTAATGCAAAGATTTTCCATAATTGCTTGTCATCTTATCGATGAGATGGGCCTAACACTTGTCGAACTGAAACTAGACTGTAATTTTGTTCTTTGTAATAAAAGAATATTGTAATAAGTAATGATTACACTGTAAATGAAGCATTACATCTATTTTCAGCAGGATAATAGCAAATTAATCATTGATCTTTTTTTTATTACATACTAGCAATCATCAGTGGCTTCATCTGCATGGAAAAATTAAAACCGTAATATAGTGTTTTGATAACCTCAAAAATAGTTAAAGTGGGTTAACCTTAAAAGCTAGACATATGTTGTTTCGGTTTTTTTTTTAGTTCTTTTAGAGGGGAACAATTTTTTTATTAACTTTCACCGTTTATTTAGCGCACGCAAGGAAATTTTGCCTTTTCGTAATATTTTTTTATTGCTGCTCCTCTCATATTCATCTTAGCGTGATGTTATTTAGCCCATAGCCTTCCCCGATAAATGGACTATTTTACACTCAAAGAACTTTTTTAATAGCTCCAGTAGTTCCTGAGATTAGCGCGTTGAAACAATCAATCAACCAAACTCTTCAGCTATATATATATAGTTAGAATTTATTTACGTAATTAATAAGATTTTAGTTTTAAAGATGACACGTCTTGTAAGCGCGATAACTCCGATGCGAATGAACACGAGCACCTTGCACTTATCCGAGCCAGGTATTTATAGGCGCGCCGCGTGAAGCAACAGTTACCCCTCCTTTTTTTTAATGGTCGTTAGGCGAAACCCCTAAGTATATTATTATAGATATAAATATTACGCTTTGTCACATTAAATTATTTTAGTTACGTCGATAACCTACATTACGATATATCATGTAATATGTTATATTACATAGCCACCGGATTTACAATCAAATTTTACCTTAGGTTATGCACATTACTTTAAGTGACATTAAATAAATAATTTGTAGAAATAAGCGTTACTTTGCGGAGATTCATAATACAAAAGTAATTTTTTTTTCTATAAAACACGGTATACTTTATCGTTCACATGCAGACAGACAGCTTTTGGGAGCTTTGTTTTATTATGAGTATAGATATCAAAAACACTAGAGTTAAAAATAGTCATAAATTCTTTGATATAACTTCCTTAGTACAGATGGATGTTTTTAAAAATATAATTCATCTATGAAGGTTGATCGCAGTACCCAGTACAAGACATTGGAACCAAGTGCCAAATATTATTCGGTTTCGGGTTTACCGGACTGTATGCTCAGTTGGATTACTCGGTTTATTAAACGATGGTTAGTTTTGCGGGATCGGCGAGCGAGCGGTAAGTATTCTTAGCCACAATCTCAACGGAGTTTCCTTAGAAGTTGGTTACTTGTTACGAATCAACGACTAGGCTAAACTATTTAAAAGGCATAATTTAGCAGTAAAGTGTTAGTTAGCCTCACACACTTTATTAGCTCAATACTTAGCTAGGACGTATTAACTCTTCCGATTATAGGAATCGAAGACTTAATACGTCCTAAAAGTTAAGTATTGAGCCAATAAAGTGTGCGAGGCTAAAAAAAGTAAAGTAGCGGCCTATTACTATTTCACTACTGGGAATAAGCTTCTTCTCTCCGTTTTTGGAGAGAAGGATTGGAGACCTAGCACGCTGCTCTAATGCGAGTTGGTAGGTTACACATATATCCAGAATTCTCTAGAGATATGCAGGTTTCGTCACAATGTTTTCCTTTACCGGAAACGAAAAACGTGTGATAAATTGCAATTATCAATTAGACACATAATTTTTACAAAAAAACTTTTTTGGTGTCTGCCCGGGTTCGACCCTATGACTCCCTCGAAAGATTCGCACAGCGTTATCGCTGGACTCAGCTGAGCTGAGCACAGCTCAATTTAGCAGTGAATGTTTTATAATATTAATTAATATTTTATATAATAGTAGACGTGTGGTATTTGCTGTGTAGAATAGACCACGCTCATTTCTTACCAAGGTGTCGTAAAGGCGACTAAGTTAAGTTGAACTGCCGTGTGGTATCCGGCTGAATAGAATAGACCACTCTCACTTCACTGGTGACAAAGGTAAATTGACCCGCCATGTGGTATCCAGTACTAATATAGCGCTAGCTACAAAGCTGAAAACAGTACTGCAATGTATCTAAGCTGTAAAAACTACTATCGAAATTATACTAAAGACATAAACATTCCTTCAAAGTAAAGCAAGCTACAAAACTGTACGCAGTACTGCAATGTATCTAAGCTGTAAAAAGTACTACTGATATTTACCTAAAGATATAAAAAGTACTTCAGCGTAACGCTAGCTAGCTACAAAGCTGTAAAAAGAACTGCAATGTATCTAAGCTGTAAAAAGTACTACCGAAATTATACTAAAGATATAATGATTCCTTCAATGTAAAGCAAGCTACAAAACTGTACCAATACTGTAATGTATCTAAGCTGTAAAAAGTACTACTGATATTTACCTAAAGATAAAAAAGTACTTTAACGTAACGCTAGGCTACGAAGCTGTAAACAGTACTAAAATGTATCTAAGCTGTAAAATTACTACCAAAATTATATTAAAGATATTATTAATACTTCATTGTAACGCTAGCTACAAAGCTGCAAACAGTACTGTAATGTATCTAAACTGTAAAAAGTACTACCAAATTTATACTCAAGATATTAAAGTTACTTCAATGTAAAGGTATCTACAAAGCTGTAAACAGTACTACAATCTATCTAAGCTGTAATAATTACTACCAAAATTATATTAAAAATATTAAGAGTACCTCAATATAATGCTAGCTACAAAGCTTTAAACAGTACTGAAATGTACCTAAGCTGTAAAAAATATTACCGATATTTAACTAAAGATAAAAAAGTATTTCAAAGTAAAGCTAGCTACAAAGCTGTAAACAATACTGCAATGTGGCTAAGGTGTGTAAGTACTAGCAATATTTTACTAAAGATATAAAGAGTCATACAATGTAACTCTAACTACAAAGCTGTAAACAATACTGCAATGTATTTAAGCTGTAAATAGTATGTGAAATATCTAAGCTGTTAACAATACTAATAGTATCATAATTGGAATAAGTATACCGTGTATCAATTCTGTAACGAATATTGTAGTGTATCAAAGATGGAAATATTACAACAGTTAAAAAGCTGTAAAGATTACTGCAGTGTATCAAAGCTGTAAAGATCAATTTGCACATAATATATACGGGATTTGCCGAAAGCATATTCGTGAGAATTATTAACGTTACGGCTAATTTATTGTGCCTATTGTAATGCACCGGATTTAGCGATTTGCGCCTAATCACGCAATTCCAACAAAGATTAGTTATATTGTACGAATATCCAGGTTATGCCGGTGGCATTTGATTTAGGATTTGATTAACATCCAAATTTGATTTGGTATTGTACGGGCAATGGACTCTACATACCTATATCGGCATATTAACACTATGGTGTCATTTTTGTCCATATTAATTAAATAATAATAAAAGTAAGCTAGTCTGTCTATTTATTATATCTGTCTATTTAGTACGCTATTATGGATCAGTTAATGCAATAACATTAAGTACCTGGGTAACCAAGCCTTGTTGGTATTTTTTTTAAATATACAAAAAATGCAAATAAGAAAAAAAATAAAATAAAGCGCTGTTAACATGTGGGACTCGAAACCGGAACCTCGAATTTTTTTGTTCGCCCGTTAGTTACCATTAGGCAATCACAGCATTACGTTTGGCAGCCAAAAATATCATTTGGAATCAATTCTACATTTAATCATTTTTTTATAGTCCGAAAACGTTATTTTTTTTTAAATAAAACCTTGTGTTTTTTGATGGCGGTGGTGGAGGTTTTTGCATATTTTTTTTAAGAATCCTGCATTTATCTGGTATTTTAACGGATTGTCCACTCTACATTTAGCATTATATATATTTTCAATTTTGCTTTATCGCGGATTATAGCAAAATAATTTTATTATTACTTTAATAACATTCATGAAATTAAAGTCATAAAACATGGTCACTGTAATATCAACTGGCACACTCGCAGATTGGATTCTGTCATCCACCAGGCTTTTAGCCTTCCTTGTACAGCGCATACTAAAACTATGTAACTCGCCTTGACACTTGACGAGCTGTATTGAAATTTTATTGCATAGCCGTCATCGTTTATCGACACGGCGAAACCAAATTGTAATATAGTTTGCTGGCTTATGGGACCAGCTTTTGTTCACGATACACCAAGTTGGTGTGTGTATGAGTATTTCTGATTTCCCTATTTATTGAGTATATATCTTATTTTTAAGTAAAAAAAAGTAAGTAAGTAGCGGCCTGTTACTATCCCACTGCTGAGAATAGGCCTCTTCTCTCCGTTTTTGGAGAGAAGGATTGGAGCTAAGACCTACCACGCTGCTCCAATGCGGATTGGTAGGTTACATATATCTCCAGAATTCTCTAGAGATATGCAGGTTTTCTCACGATGTTTTCCTTCACCGAAAAGCGTGTGATAAATTGCAAATATGAATTAGACACACAAGTTTTAACAAAAAAACTCATTGGTGTCTGCCCGGGTTTGAACCCTGACCTCCTCGAAATAGTCACACGGTGTTACCGCTGGGCTACCACAGCTCTAGCATTTTTAAGTAATAAATATTTAATTACAATAAGATATATGCTCAATAGTACTGACTAACATTAAGTAACTCAAATCATGAATATTATCAAATTAAAATTTAATACGCTTAAATGGCATTTTAGTTGAAATATTATTTATGTGAACTATACTAACGATTCAGTTTTATATTGGAACATTCTTAATTTCCCAAATTAAAATAAAAATAAAATAAATATCTTAATATTATATAGAGGATAAATTTGTATGTATGTTTTTCTAGTAGTTTTTGTCGTGTAGTCTAGTAGTTTTTGTGTGAAAACATTACGTTTTCAAAACCGATTTCAAAAATCCGTCATAGCATGCGCTGCGTAAACTATGGATGAAATATTAAACAAAAATAAATCTTCAAATCTATAGTATAGTAGTATGTAGGTAATTGTAATTTTAATTACAATATTAGACAAAAAATAAGTTGTTCAAACAAAATAAAATGATTAGTTCTAAAATTTCTTTTTTAAGTCACGTTGTAGTTACATAAAATTATCTATCTTTTCTTAGAATTTTAAACGAATGAATGTGATATTCAAAGTTACATTAACCTAACTCTATCGTTAAACCCCTATTGTGGTGCAAAACTGCAGATTTTATGGCTATTGTAGGCCAACACGATGGGTCGGACCGATAATGCGACGAATGAAAACCTTTTCATAACTTTGGTAAAGCACGTGTTAACATAAATGTAACTTTTAGAATACTGAGCAATATATATATATTTATAAAATTGACATTTGACATAATTTCAATTTGACATATTTAAAATTACGACATTATTAATATAATTAAACACTATTTTTCTTACTAAATTGAAATTATTGATTATTTAAATAATGACATGTAAAAATTAGTTTTTTGTATTATGTTAGACGTGTGTACAATATTTTGCAACGCCCTAACCGGGCAAATATGTAACATATTTGAATGCAAATAAATGAATGAATAAATAAATAAATATATAGCATGTAGGGGGTTTTTGGGGAGAAAAATCGATCTAGATAAGTTTTATTGAAAAGTCCTTTATCCCTGTTTTTAGGACCTAAATTTTTTTTTAAATTTACGTTGAATACAATCACAATTTTGGGGATTGATTTTAGTTTATTTGGGGAACGGGCGGTCTAGATCGGTGAAAATACCTAGGATCGAGCTCCACCAGTCCTATTATTATTATTTTTTAGATCACTTTTAAAAATTATCGAGCAAGGCTCGTTCAACCAGGTACTGACTATTACTATATAAAAGAACTTATATAAAAGACGACCGTGTGTGTAGTTGTCCCATATATTTATTATTTATACTTCTACGTAACACAGAGCTCGCCAAAACCTAAACCATAACCGTCGCGGGTAAAGCAATACATTAATTTCGTAATTAATCCATTCTAGTATTTGCTTAAGTCATCTATGACAGCTTTATGAGATAATGCGGTGGGTTGAGGGGAGGGGGGAATAGTTGTTTAGTGTGTTCTTTGAAGCCGAGTTAAGTTGAGGACACAATATCTTGATGGCTTGTTATTCTCGGGAGAAACTTCGCATTGTTCGACGTTAATCAAATACTGCCGTTAGAATTTATGTCGTATATTATTAGCTATTTATGCTTGATATTTGTATTTCAAAAACTATATGATACTATTATATATTATCTTGGAAATTTGTATTTATGCAAAAAGAAATATTTATTTATTCAAGCAGAAAACTCGCCGAAATAAAGTAATACTTGTGTTACCCCCGCAAAGACTAACATTGTTCCAAAAAAATGTTTACTGCATGACAATAACATTATATAATAAGCTCTCTGACGATTTAAAGAAACTGCCTTTTACCCAATTTAAAATTAAATTGTTTAATTACCTCTTGGAACAGTGTTATTACGATATCAATGATTTTTTAGTTAATTGTAGTATATAATGATTTTGTTTTTGACATTTTTTATTTTAATTTACATAATTTTATAATTTAATACTTGGACTGAACTATTTATATTTTATTATATTTTGACTGATTTTTTTAATGTATGTAACTTATAAATTTATATTTTTGACATTTGCACGCCACTTATGGCAGTTTATGGCTATATTTAATTAATTTTAAGACCTTTATATGACCCATAATCTGCAAATAAAGAAGATTTGATTTGATTTTGATTTGATTTGATTACACACTTAGTATTAAAGTGACCTAATTCAAAATTATTTTAATTATAAGATCATTAACATCATCTTCCTCCTGCCCTTATCCCACTCTAAGTGGGGTCGGCAAAACATGTTATAAACATTCGCACATGATTTGGCTACATATTTTACGACCGGCCGCCTGCGTGTTGTCAATTTACCATAGTCGTATTTTACTACACCTAGGTAAGAAAAAGGGTAGTCTATTCTACTTAGCAGGATACCACACGGCGGTTCAACTTAATTTAGTCGCCTTTTACGGCACTTTGTTAAGAAAGAGGGTAGTCTATTCTACTCAGCCGGATACCACACGGCGAGTCGACTTACCTTAGTCGCCTTTTACGACACCTATATATACAGGGTGATATATTTTACTCATCGGATGCCACATGGCGGGTCGACTTACCTTAGTCGCATATATTCTGCTCATCGGATACCACATGGCGGGTCGATTTACCTTAGTCGCCTTTTATAACACCTCGGTTAGAAATGAGGTTGGTGTATTTCTATTTAGCCGGATACCACACGGCAAAACTATGCGGGTCGTTTTACCTTAGTCGCCTTTTACGACACCTCGGTAAGAAATAAGGTAGTCTATTGTACTCAGCCGGATACCACACAGCAAAACTATAAATATTCGTGATAGACTAAATTAAAAAAAAACCTGATTGAGAATCAAATCCAATCCATTTACATTACAATAGGTAAAGTTTCAAAGGACTGTTGTTAACGATACTAAAAAACAAAACAGGAGTATTGGAAATTACGATCGAGGAAGACTTATAGCGGAGTCGGAATGGCAAAGAATAAAAAAAATATCGCAGAACGGTGATGGAAATATTAAATTACCGTTTTGAGAGCGAATTGATTTCACGAATCTAATAAGTGCGGATCCGAGGGCGGCGACAAAAGTGTTCAATTTCAAGTGTCAAAGAGTAATGGATATGATTATAAGTGCGCAATAGTAACACTTTTTTACACAATATTGACTGGCCCGTTGGCGCAGTGGGTAGTGACCCTGCCTTCAGCTTCGCAGGTCGCGGGTTCGATTCCCGCGGAGCGCCAACATTTTCTATAAATGAATTTGTTGGCCTTTGAGCCTGGGTGTATATTTGTATTTAGTATGTATTTAAAAATATGTAAGTATATATTCACCAGTTGTCTGTCAACCATAACACAAGCATTAAGTTACTTACTTTGGGGACGGACGACCGTGTGTGTAAGTGTCCCATATATTTATTTATTTATTTATTCACTTTCATCATTATCTTCCTGCCCTTGTCCCACTCTAAGTGGGGTTAGCACAACATGTTATAAACATGTTGTCACATGATTTTGCTACGTATTTTACGACCAGCCGCCTGCCTGACGTGAACTTATCTTAGTCGTATTTTACGACTAAGATAAGTACGACCTCGATAAAAAGAGGGTGGTCTATTTTACTTAACCGGATACCACACGGTTTCACATACCATACGATTCTACTTACCTTAGTCACACGGCGGAACTTTGTTTTATAGTATGTAGTGATAAAAATAATAGTCGTCATAATCTGATTATTGAACCCTCGTTTTATATTTGGCCTTTAAAACTAGGTTAATACAAAGCAGTAAAAAGTCTTGTAAATGCTTAAAATTTATCGTGTCGTAAAGATGCGAGGAGACAACTGAATATCGTCTTCTCATAACATCCCCAAAGTGCATGCAAAGAAACGTAGCGAACTTTCACAGTTGAGGCCGACGTAGACATGCGACTACGTATAAATCTATACAAATATATAAAGCTGAAGAGTTTGTTTGTTTGATTGTTTGAACACGCTAATCTCAGGAATTACTGAACTACTACTGCACTGAGTAAACGGTGAAAGTTATTCAAAAATCATGTATTACAAAATTGTTCCCCTCTAAAAGTTCTAAATAAAAGTCAGCGACAGCATATGTCTAGCTTTTAAGGATAGCCCACTTTATCAATTTTTATGGTTATCAAATGACTATATTACGGTTCTAATCTTTCCACGCGGTTGAACCGCTGGCGGTTGCTAGTATTATATAAATGGAGCCAAAAATATGAGAAAGACACTAACACTTATAGTCCATTCTACGCGATATTGGCGGAATATATCGTGCCCTCAAAGCACATATCGAGGCCAAGAAGAAGAAGAAGACATTAATGTCTATCATTTATGTTTAAAACATTTAAATTAACTAATAAAAGGGATGGTGAGGTATTCGGCTAAATAGAGTAGACCACCCTAATTTCTTACTGAAGTGTCGTAAAAGGTGACTTAGGTAAGTAGGGGTCATGTTTTTAATGTCCAAAAAACGGGATAAAACGATTTTTTTCAAATTAAACCTAGCTAGATTTTTCAACCAAAACCCCCACATGAATTTCAGGAAAATCATTCGAGCTGTTTCCGATAATCAGAATATATATATATAAAAGGCGACTAAGGTAAATCGACTCGCCGTATATATATATATAGATTTAGATGGGTTTTTATTGTAAGCGACTTCGGCGTTCTCTATATTTCAAGTCGTAGAATCAGTGCGCACATCCGGCGCCGTCGAGTCTCAGATGTCCAATCTGCCATGTCGCTTTGTTCTCAGCGCCACGTTACCATGCGTTTTACATATGCGTCAAATATCACAATCACAAGCGACAGCTATTAGACAACCTTGACTACTGACTCCATGATTCGGCTAAAGTATCCCAAATGATAACAGATGTAACACCATCTGTCCGGCAGTTAAACAAGTCTATCATTATCTTCACTTCTCCGACATATATATATACAAGAGTAACTCATTTAAATATTAAAGACGTATTTTCAATTTACTTTATCGCGGATTATAGCAAAATAATTTAATATTACTTTCGAACACAAAAGTCGTGTCTAGTGTGTGCGGTCTGATAAGTAACGGTTATGCGCTTCGCCAAGATATAATGTTTCATAACTTAGTTTAAGAGATGGTAACTCGTAACCTGCTGTGTCGTATAAAATAAAGCGACTAGGTGTAACGGCGTTTTCCAAATACGTTGTCTGTAATACATTGATATGAATCGCTTCGTATGTAAGTTCGATATACAGTTATTGCAAGAATTAATTCAATAACATAAGCACGTATGTACTTTTAAGTCATCATTGCAATACTGAGGAGCGAATTTTTGGTCTAGGGTTTTTATCATTGCGTTATAAAAAATAAACATATATTTGTTTACTTTACCGTGACTTACGTCGTGTGGTATCCGGCTGAACAGAATAGTACCACCCTCTTTCTTACCGACGTGTCGTAAAAGGCGACTAAAATAAATTGACGTCAGGCAGGCGGCCGATTGTAAAATACGTAGCCAAATCATGTGACAACATGTTTATAACACCTTGTGCTGACCACACTTAGAGTGGGATAAGGGCAAGAGGATGATGATTTACTGTGACTTAGTTTCTTTCAACTTATGTATACATAATTTACCTTCAATTATTAAAAATTAATTTCGAAAATGTTTTCTATTCCCGAAAGAAGAAAGGTAAATCTTCTATCTCATACAGGTTAGGCCACTATGTAACCCTTAATTGTACCAAATTCTATTAATATTATTCAAACGGATTAACCTTTAAACTATAACCAACAGACAGATTTTATAGGATAAATATGAATGTATAATAAATACAGCGAGAGGAATTGGGATAAAAATCAAGTGACCAAACGAGTGGTTAATATATGAATATAGTTGGATGTGTGGAGATAGAAAAGATATTGGATTGTGTAAAGTATGATATGCATATAAGAGAAGTAACAAGAGTTGACGAATGAAAGGAGTGAATGGAAGCGATAAACTTGTTGTACCGACCCCACTTAATGTGGTATAAGGGCAATAGAATGATGAATGAATACAGTGATCTGTGTAGGCTTCAATTTATTATTTCAAATTCAAATTATTGTTTATTCAAGTAAACTTATTATTAAGTGCTTTTGAATCGTCAACTCTACTGCTGGTTCGTAAAACTGTTCCTAAGAGAAGAGCCAGTAAAAAACTCGGCATATGGAATTTTAGAAGAGGCAGTTATAATTCTTATAATTGTTTACATTTAATCGTTACTAAATTAATTATTTTTTATATAAGATCATCGTGAGATTCATCGTGCGCTCTTTACTTGAAAGAAATGTAATTTTTTGTGTAACATACCTTAGAATTTTTTGCTTTACAATTTGCCAATCTGCATTGAGACATGGTCAGTTTAAAATCCAAATAAAAATAATCTATCGAAGGCGGCTTTTTTGTATTCTTTTAATAACCGGCCTTTGCTTTTTTGTATTATAACAATAAAAATTGTAATATAACGTAAGATGTTAGGCCGAAGATGTAAGAACATCGAGTTTGAGAGAATCCAATTAATATGTAACCGCAAGGCTAAGTTATAGCCGGCAAGTTACGAATTTAACTTTGTTAGTTACAGACTCGCATACATGTTTCAAAATTTTCATAAAGCGTTCAAGTTTCTCTACTCTCCACTAAGAACAACGGTCATTATATATTACAAAATCAAACTTTTCAACAGACTTTTGAGTTAACCAGGCAATGGAAAATACACTAACTTTCAGTCTAACAATGTTAAACCTGTAGTTCAAAGTATAAGATAATTAAGTAAGGACGAAAATGTTAAGTTATGTAAATTCACAACGACTAGATTTTGAATTACTGCAGATTTTGATTTACTGCTTGTTTTTATTATACTAATATATAAAGCTGAAGAGTTTGTTTGTTTTTTTTCATTGTCTGAACGCGCTAATATCAGGAACTACTGGACCGTTTTGAATAATTCTTTGAGTGTAACATAGTCCATAGAGAAAGGTTTTAGGCTATATAACATGACGGTAAGATGAATAGGAGAGGAGCAGTAATAAAAAATATTACGAAAACGACAAAATTTGAAGCTTTCGTGCTTGCGGAGCCGCTGGCAATTGCTACTGTTTAATATAGACTGCTAGTAATATAATCTATAACTATCTATATGCTTATTGTATGGACTGGATCATATTTCATTAATATTTCTTAAAATATATATAATACTAAATGTAGAGTGGACAATCCGTTATCACACCTGACACATGCAGGATTCGTAAAAACACATGCACAAACCACCACCGCCACCACAATACACAAGCACCACACACGTTCACTATCACAAACTCAATCGTTTCGCCCCGCAACCAAAGCATCATGAGGAGATACAGGAGGACTACAACAAAATCGCAAAGCATTGCGATTATGTCTATGTATTATGGATCTCCGCAAAGTAACGCCTACTTCTATAAATTACACATAATTGAAAAAAATATATATTTATTTACAGCAAAAATATACAAGTTATATCTATCTTAAATTACTTACACGCTAGGACTCTACAAATCATAATTTCAATTAAATATAACGATTTGCACGCGGGTAAAGCCGCAGGCAAAGTTATATATAAATAATATAAACTGGTGCGTTGGCGTAGATAGTAGCGACCATTAGTCTTAAGCTCCATTAGTCGTAGGTTCGATTTCCGACGAGGGTCAGGATATTCGACTTAATTAATAATATGTAAGTAGATTTAGTAATTACATTTTGTTAGCAAAACATGTGGTGTGCTGTGGTGAAGCTGTGGTAGCCCAGCGGTAACACCTTGCGACTCTTTCGAGGAGGTCACGGATTCAAACCCGGGCTGACACCAATGAGTTTTTCCGTTAAAACTTATGTCTAATTGATAATTGCAGTTTATTACATGCTATTCGGTGAAGGAATAAATCGTGAGGAAACCCGCATATCTCTAGAGAATGTGTAACCTACCAATCCGCATTGGAGCAGCGTGGTAGGTCTTAGCTCCAACCCTTCTCTCTAAAAACGGAGAGAAGAGGCCTATTCTCAGCAGTGGGATAGTAACAGGCCGCTACTTTAGCAAAACATAAAGGAGTTATATACAATTGACTTCTTTCCCCTTTCCATTCAATCCCCATCTAAAACAATTTCATTCCAATATAACGTTATTTCTAATTTTTCCAATAAAACCGCCCGGGGACCACTTATCTGGAAAGCGATAAATATAATGGTTGCCCGAAATAAAATGAAATCGGATTTGTGACCATATAATATTCTATTTGTGAAGCGTCATATCTCAGTAGTTATATATTTGGGTATAAGATTCTATAATAAAATTTCGCAATTCCCTACAAGAGAGGAGCAGCAATAAAAATATTGCGAAAACGTCAAAATTTAAAGCTTTTGCGTGCGCTAAGTAAACGGTGAAAGTTATTCAAAAATATCTTAAATTTAACTCACGGTAAATATTTTTATGTCCAAAATTTCAATTCCATAATGGCTATAAACTATATACTATATTCTTACCGAGGTGTCGTAAAAGGTGACTAAGGTAAGTCGACCCGCCGTGTGGTATCCGGCTGAATAGAATAGTATCACCCTCATTTCTTACCGAGGTGTCACAAAAGGCGACTAAGGTAAGTCGACCCGCCGTGTGGTATCTGGCTGAGTAGAATAGATCAACCTCATTTCTCACCGAGGTGTCGTAAAAGGCGAGTAAGGTAAGTTGACCCACCGTGTGGTATCCGGTTTAGTAGAATAGACCACCCTCTTTCTTAACGAGGTGTCGTAAAATACGACTGAGGTAAGTTGACCTCAGGCAGACGTCCGGTCGTTAAAACGCAGCCAAATCATGTGACAGCATGTTTATAACATGTCGTGGCGACCCCACTTAGAGTGGGATAAGGGCAGGAAGACGATGAATGGATATAAACTATATAACATCACAGTAAGATGAATAGGAGAGGAGCAGCAATAAAAAAATGCGAAAACGTTATAATAAACCTTTCCTTGTGTGCGCTAAGTAAACGCTGAAAGTTATTCAAAAATATCTTATAACTAACTCACGATAAATATTTTTATGTTCAAAATTTTAATTCGATAATGGCTATAAACTATATAACATCACAATAAGATGAACAGGAGAGGAGTAGCAATAAAAAATATTGCGAAAACGTCAAAATTTAAAGCTTTCCTAACGTGCGCTAAGTAAACGGTGAAAGTTATTCAAAAATATCTTATAATTAACTCACGATAAATACTTTTATGTTTAAAATATCAATGCGGGGACATATTTGTGATACACTGATTGATATGCGGGCGAAGCTGCTGGCAGAGCTAGTGCTTAATAAAAAAAAACTTACAAAAGTAATAATAAATTATTTTGCTATAATCCGCGATGAAGTAAAATAGAAAATATATATAATGCTAAATGTAGAGTGGACAATCGGTTATCATACCTGATACATGCAGGAGTCGTAAAAAACACATGCACAAACCTCCACCACCGCCACCACGATACACAAGCACTATATACGTTCACTATCACAAACTCAACAATCGTTTCGCCCTGCAACCGAAGCATCTTCAGGAGATAGACTCCACGACCAAAATCGCAAAGTAACGCCTAATTCTATAAATTATTTAAAAAAAAACTTACTTTAAACAAATTATTACTCCCTATCTGCCAGACGTGCCGCGAGCGTCTAAGCATAAATTTCCCGCAAGTAAAACTTTAAAGAAAATGAATTTATAGTGCGCCCCAATAGGTTTATCGTTTCCACCTGACTCGAAACTGGTAATATCGTTAGCGCGATGTATCGATAATGTATTTAGCGAAAGCACTGCTAAAGGGAAATAAAATATTATTTATTATCTATCTATACTAATATATAAAGCTGAAGAGTTTGTTTGTTTGATGGTTTGAACGCGCTAATCTCAGGAACTACTGGACCGGTTTAAAAAATTATTTATATACATCCTCCTGCCCTTATCCCACTGTAAGTGAGGTTAGCACAACATGTTAGAAACATGTTGTCACATGATTTGGATATTTATTTTACGACTGGGCGGCTCCCTGAATTACCTTAGTCTTTGACTTACCTTAGTTAGTCTTACCAACTTCCATTAGTTGTATTTTACGACACTTTGGTAGGAAACAGGGTAGTCTTTTTTTACTCAACCGGATACCACACGGTAGGTCGTCTTACCTAAGTCACCTTTTACGACAACTCGGTAAGAAACAGGGTAGTCTTTTTTACTCAACCGGATCTCACACGGTGGGTTAAATTACCTTAGTCGCCATTTATGTAACCTTGGTAAGAAATTAGGGTGTTCTATTCTACTCAGCCGGATAACACACGGCGGGTCAACTTACCTTAGTCGCCTTTTACGACAACTCGGTAAGAAATGAGGGTGGTACTATTCTATTCAGCCGCATACCACACGGCGTGATTTAAAAAAATTTTTTGAGTGTAAGATAGTCCATTTATCGAGGAAGGCTATAATGAATTTTTCTGTTAAAACTATATGTCTAATTGATAATTGCAATTTATCACACGCTTTCGGTAAAGGAAAACATCGTGAGGAAACCTGCATATTTCTAGAGCATTCTAGGGATATGTGTAACCTACCAATCTGTATTTGAGCAAGGTGATTGAGTTTAGCTCCAGCCCTTCTCGACAAAAGCAGAGAGGAGTCCTATGCCCAGCAGTGGGATAATAACAGGTCGTTACTTTAATATACTGAACCCAATTGCCAAAAACATAGAAACAACTATAACTTCTTTAATAGGCTGAACATATCCTATAATCCCATACAGAGTAGTTATTCCGCATTAACGATACATCGAGCATTGGCAAAGATACTCAATACTCGACTTGTGTTATCAGATGAAAAAACTCATCAAAGCAAAATAAATCCTATATATTTATATTAAAGTCCCTTTCACAATGACCCCATTGAAGATAAGTTTCCATACAAAGCAGAAAAAGGTTTTGGCAACAGGCCAGCCGAGGTACGATACTTCCTGTACCAGAAAACCATTTCGTTGTATGTTTTTAGAAGGCAAGTTCATCGAAAGATGCCCGTCCTTTTCTAATGTACCAAGTATTTAAAAACAGAGAAGGAAGGACGATGTGTATGTGGTAAGTTTCCACACACGCTGTTGAGGTTATCTCTAATAAGCAGGTGATAACGTCTAGGAAGTTAATTGATTTTGATTACTGATATATCCTTACGTGAACCTTTCTTTCGGGTCTTATTTTACATTTATCTTCACCCTGGGGTTTCATTCGCAATGCAAATGCTATTTTCGTATACTTCCCTGATTATAGACGAAAAAATAGTTTAAGAGTTTTCTTTGGGAGTATAGTATTTTGTCGGAATCTAATAGAGCAGAATAAAGCAGTAGTAAAGTAACGGCTCGTGCAACACAGGATCGTGCAGACTCTGCCTAGAGGCGGAGGAAACACCAATGCATATCCTGTGCGATTGTCCTGCGCTGGTTCACCTTCGATACTCTCTCCTATGGTCGCTTAGTCTACGCCCAAAAGAGGTAAAAGCTCTCGCTGCCAAAAAGATCCTGGAATTCCTGGAGAACACCTGCATTGGCAGCGAACTGTAGTCAGTGGCGGTCACAATAGATCAGTAATGGTCAAAGTGATACTTTGGCCCTGCAAACCCACTACTCCCAGAAGAAGAAGAAGGGCTCTTTCTATCCCACAGCTGGGCATAGGCCTCTTCTCTCCGTTTTTGGTCATTAGGGTTGGAGCTAAGACCTACCACGCTGCTCTAATGCAGATTGATAGGTTCCACATATCCCCAGAACTCTCTGGAGATATGCAGGTTTCCTCACAATGTTTTCCTTCACCAAAAAGCGAATAAATTGCAATTATCAGTTAGACACATAAATTTTAACAAAAAATCATTGATGTCGGCTAAGGGTTTGAACCCATTATCACCTCAGAAGAGTCGTACGGTTAACTGCCAGGCTCTCACAGCTTCAAGAGTATTAGCATGTGTAAATATGGGCAATACCTTTAAAAAAAAGCGAAACTTTTGTCCTAAAAAAAAGGATTTTCCCAGCAGTGGGATATTAACGAGACATGTTAAATCCACATTTTCATTATTCACTTACTCAACTTGACCAGGCTTATTTACTCGAGTATATTAATAAAGGCAAGAATATCGCTCAACTTTCGGTTTACAATAGGTGTCACTTTCAGACACAACCACATCCAAAAATCTACCTTAGTGGATTGATAGAGGTTATATTTTCCCTTGAAGATACTTAAAGGTTAAAAGGCACCTTATTGGAATTACAAAGGCCTATCTAGATGCCAATAAAACATTCAAAACATGACTCCATTACAAAGTTGATACCATTTTAATATTGGTGCTCTTGAGCTTAGTGGTTTACAACTAGTACTGATCTTTCAGTGGTTATAAAATCTTCTTAAAGTGCCTTTCTGATTAAAGAAAGTTTGCAGTCGGTAGAGCGAAGTTCTGTTTACTTGTCGCGGAAATAGCTCTGCAGCACTCGAAATTTCTTTTCACTCCCATAAGTTACATTGCAAGAATTTCTTCCTGCGACCGACACCTCATCTTTCTATAAATTTCCCATCAGTTGAAGAAGTTCATACCTCTTGTGCCTAAACACATATAATTAAATAATGTATAGAATTAGGCGTTACTTTGCGGAGATCCGTAATACAAAAGTAATAATGGTGTCTGCTCGGGTTTGAACCCGTGACCTCCTCGAAAGAATCGCATGGTGTTACCGCTAGGCTACCACAGCTTTCCAACTTAAAAAGCCATACATAAAAGCCATACCAACCTAATCTGCAATAATATAGCAGTATCGTTTTAATATACCTACTTATCTTAAAAGTTGCTTTATCTCGAATTGGCAAAGGTTCGTAAAAGTTCACAAATTCGGAACGCCAGGGCGTGACTGACATACATTAAATGTGTTTAGATGTTATTTCAAGAGAATATATTGCCCGCATCGTGTAGCTATAGACAAAAGACATGTATGAATATAAACTTCTAACTAAAACTTTTCACTAACACCTAGTTACATAATCTGTGTTATTGTCACCTTTTTATCTTAATATAGTAAGTAACGGCCTGTTACCATCCCACTGCTGGGCATAGGCCTCCTCTCTCCATTATGGAGAGAAGGATTGGAGCTAAGACCTACCACGCTGCTCCAATGCGGATTGGTAGGTTACACATATCCCCAGAATTCTCTAGAGATATGCAGGTTTCCTCACGATGTTTTCCTTCACCGAAAAGCGTGTGATAAATTGCAATTATCAATTAGACACATAAGTTTTACTAGAAAACTCATTGGTGCCTGCCCGGGGTTTGAACCCTAGACCTCCTCGAAAGAGGCGCACGGTGTTACCGCTGGGCTACCACTTTTTTTATCTTAATATGAATGTTTGTTATTTTTGTAAATGTTGTAGCCATCTTTAATTAATATAGCATTTAGTTTCTATTTTTAATGTATCATGTATCTTTTGAACATGTTTATAATGTAAATATTGTTGATGGCCTAATAAAATAAAATAAAAAATAATACTTAGTAAAAGGCGAACAGTCGGATTTTCGCATTTTTAACTTTTATTTAGATATTTTCTTGTACGCTATGTGGTAATCTCGCTTAAAAGAATAGTACCACCCTCATTTCTTACCGTGGCACAACATGTTATAAATATACTGTCACATGATTTGGATGCGTTTCTAAGACCGACCGCCTGCCTGACGTAAACTTACCTTAGTCGCCTTTTACGACACCTCGGTAAGAAATGAGGGTGGTCTATTCTATTTAGCTGGATACCACACGGAACATACATTTTTATTTACAATTAATTAAGGGATTTATTTATTTTTGTACCTATAGTTAGAAAAGAGAAAGAAAAAGTAAAAAAGTACATGTATAAAGGCGGACTTATCCCTAAAAGGGATCTCTTCCAGTCAACTTTTGAGTAACAGAACGAAAAGGACAAGTATTGAAGAAGTTAGAATAATATATAGAAAAAGAAAATGTTTCTATATATTTAACTATTTAATCTATTCATTAATTTAGGGATAACATAAGTTTTGTTTTTTATTTTTTTTTATTGCAGAATAGGCTAGCGTTTGACTGCAATCATGCCTGATGGTAAACGATGATGCAGCCTAAGATGAAGCACGCTTGCCTAGAAGATGCCTATTCACTCTAGCTTTAAAGTTGGTTTTATTGATGTTGTGAATATGTGCCTAGAGGGAGGCCTAAAAAGAGACGGTTGGATTGTGTGAAGTATGACATGCATATAAAAGGAGTAGAGCCAGAGTTGACGAATGATAGAACAGAATGGAAGAGAAAAACATGTTGTGCCGACCCCACTTAGAGTGGGATAAGGACAGGAAGAATAATATAAGTTTTGGTTTTATTATAAAAACTAGCGGCCTGCCCCTGCTTCGCACGGGTATAAAATATATAGCCCATGTAACTCAGTGAAAAAAAATTATTAAAATCGATACAGTTTTGATTTATTCATTACTGCCCGTGGCCTGCAAGAGTTAAATTTGGAGAAAAACAATTTCCCTCTCCCTATTCCAAGAAGATTTCCTGCTATCTTTGAATATCTAAATTTATATAGTACATATTTACGTATTTATTTTTACATTTTTCCCTATGTATTTTATTTTTACAATTAATTACAGAATGTCTTTAAACAAACTCTTGAAAGAGCGACATCGCTGCTAAAGTCGAAGTGTCATACGGCGAAGCGCGGCGTCCTCACGGCATTTTAAATCTGTAATATCTCCGAAAATATTCACTTAAATTACATGCTGTAAACGGCCATATTGAGCTATATTAAATCAACTATTTATTTAAGGTATTTAATTGGATAAGGATTAATTCTGAATGGTATAAAAATTGCTTCAAAAATAAGGCATTATTTTTCGTAAAAAGTAAATGACAAAACATGCTATTGTGGGTTATCCATAAGAGATAGACATATACCATCCCGGACTTTTCTGTAGACCTTTTCAAGGTGTACAAATACTTAGTACATTATTTTGATAAATCTCGTAGGGTTTAGCCTGCGTTTGCAATGTAAGCGGAAAAAAATGTAATTATTTACAGAAACCTCAAAAATTACAGTCTTTCTCTACTCCGTAATGAATGTTATTATACGTACAAACTTTCCTCTGGAATCACTCTATCTATTAAAAAAAACCGCATCAAAATCTGTTGCGTAGTTTTAAAGTTTTATGCGTACATAGGGAAATATGGACTTTGTTTTATAATATGTAGTGATAAAACATTAAAATCAATTCCTGCCATATTAAGAATTTGTTACCGTTAAAACTTATCTACGTAATCCGCCATCAGAATATTGAATACGCTATAAAAAAAGATTAGCTCGTCCGTACATCACGGCCTAATTCGCAAAGTTTCTAACAGTTGGCGGTGTAAAAAATTCGGTACCAAGTGACTCAATAGATTTTAGAGGGAAAGTTACGAATTGCGTCGTTAGCGAAGTATGCTTTTTAAAATGTGGTCTGATGTTGCACAGATGCGCTGCACTGGGAATTTATCTTGGGAAATTAACTGGAATTTAAGAACCGGACTTTTTACAATACCCGTACTTATCGGCCGTGTGGTATCCAGCTGAGTAGAAAAGACCACCCTCATTTCTTACTGAGGTGTCGTAAAAGGCGACTAAGGTAAGTTGAGCCACCGTGTGGTATCTGGCTGAGTAGAAAATACTACCCTCATTTCTTACTGAGGTGTCAGAAAAGGCGATTAAGGTAAGTTGAGCCACCGTGTGGTATCCGTCTGAGTAGAAAAGACTACCCTCATTTCTTACTAAGGTGTCGTAAAAGGCGATTAAGGTAAGTTGATATGCCGTTTGGTATCCGGCTAAGTAGAATAGACCACCCTCATTTCTTACTAAGGTGTCCTAAAAGGCAACTAAGGTAAGTTGAGCAACCGTGTGGTATCTGGCTGACTAGAAAAGGCCACCCTCATTTCTTACCGAGGGGTCGTAAACGGCGTCTAAGGTAAGTTGAGCTTCTGTGTGGTATCCAGCTGAGAAGAAAAACCACACTCATTTCTTACCGACATGTTGTAAAAGGCGACTAAGGTAAGTTGATGTGCCGTGTGGTATCCGGCTGAGTAGAATAGACCACCCTTATTTCTTATCGAGGTGTCGTAAAATACGACTAAGGTAAGTTGACGTCAAAATGAAATGAGGGTGGTTTTTCTACTCAGCCTGATATATCACGGCTTTAAAATTAAAGGACTTATTAACAGACAAAAAGATTATTATTAAGAAAACAAACATTATTATTAAGATAAACAGATTAACATAAATATACTTAAACAACCTTGCTCTTAAAAGGACAATGGCGCAAAATGACTCAAAAAAAGAGAGATACCTCGTCTTTATCGTAAACAAGAGCTTTGTCCCAACCGACCCTTGATATAAGTGACGTTTTGAGCTAACTGCCGACTTTGTGGCAAAGTGGCTGGAGTGTGCTTCACAATTTCACATCACACCTACAAAGGGAGGGAAATTGCAATCAATAATTCTGAAGGACAGTGCAAGGACTTTAGGCTGTTTGTTATCGATATTGGAATTCAAAAGTAATGGTAAAGCTGTGGTAGCCCAGCGGTAACAGCGTGCGACTCTTTCGAGAAGGTTTCAAACCCGGGCAGACACCAATGAGTTTTTCTGTTAAAACTTATTTGTCTAATTGATAATTGCAATTCATCACACGCTTTTCGGTGAAGGAAAACATCGTGAGGAAACCTGCATATCTCTAGAGAATTCTGGGCAATATGTGTAACCTACCAATCCACATTGGAGCAGCGTGGTAGGTCTTAGCTCCAATCTTTCTCTACAAGAAATGAAAGAAGAGACCTATGCCCAGCATTGGGATAGTAGCAGGCCACTACTTACTTACTACTTCCTTACTTACATGATAAAGCTTTGTGATTTTGTCGTGGAAACTACTTCCTGATGATGCTTCTGTGAATGGGCGAAATGATTGTTGAGTTTGTGATAGTGAACGTGTGTAGTTCTTGTAGTTCTAGGCGGTGGTGGAGCTTTTACATTTTGCGAATCCAGTATCTATCGGAGATGAAAACGGATAGTCTACTCTAAAATTAGCGTTATATATATGTTTACTATTTACTTATTTTACGACCGGCCGCCTGCCTAACTTCAGCTTAACTCAGTCGTTTTTTACGATACCTCGGTAAGAAGGAGGGTGGTCTATTCTACTCAACCGGATAACACACCGTGGGTTAACTTACCTTAGTCGTCTATATATAATGCTAAATGTAGAGTGGACTATCTGTTTTGATGCCTGATACATGAAGGATTCGTAAAACACATGCACAAACCTACACCTCCACCACCATAATATATTTTGAAAAACGTTTACCAGGTCAACGCAATAATTTGAAACTTTTGAGCTAAAACATATCCAGATTCGCTTAGCTACTGAATTATATGAATGTAGTATGAAAAGTTTTGGAAAATTATGTCGTGAGTCGCGGCAAAATGTTTCACAAGTTTGAAAAGTTTGTTCTTACAGTCTATTTTTAACAGACATAAAGAATAAAGTATTTAACAGTGTATTATTATAAGTACCTGGGAGACCAAGCCTTTCGCGGTAATTTTATTAAAAAATATAAAAAAGCAATTAAAAAAAAGAAGGGACGTTATCATGTGGGATTTGAACCCTGGTATTTTCCCATATTTAATCCACCCGTTAACCGTTGCGCTATTATAACTTGACAAATGACTGTAAATTTAATCTTTACAATCTATTTCTTTTTTGGCAGTTTTTTTTAAATGCCAACAGAGATAAAACAATATTTATTTATCTATATATATAAAAGAAAGTTGGTTAAGACCAACTTTCTTGAAACTAAGGTTACACTATTTATAACTCAAGAACAGATGAACAAATTCGGCTGAAAATTGGTGGAGAGGTTGCTTAGAACCAGGAGACGGACATAGGATACTTTTTATCCCGTTCGACCGCATTTATTTTATCCCGTCAAGTCACTTTAAAACGTGGTATAACAAAAACAACTATGACATGGAAAAGCAAAACATAAATGACAGCTAAACGTAATTTTGTCTTATGGTAAGTATGGTAAAAATTTGACAATTATCAAAATAGTAGTAGCTATAAAAGTTACTACATAGTATAAAACAAAGTCGCTTTCTCTGTCTGTCCTTATATCTCTATGTTTGCTTAAATCTTTAAAACTACGCAACAGATTTTGATGCGGTTTTTTTTAGAATGATTGAAGAGGAAGGTTTATATGTATAATAAAATTCAATATGGAGTAGAGAAATACTGTGATTTTCACTGAGTGACATAGGCTATATGCTTTATACCCATGCGAAGCTGGGGCGGGACTTCTAGTTTTAAATAAAACCTACTAGATCGATTTTTCTCCCCCAAAACCCCTACATGCTGAATTTCATGAAAATCGTTGGAGCCATTTCCAAAATTCAGAAAAAATATATATACAAGATTAACTCATTTAAATATTAAAGATTTACTTTCCGCTTATTGATTAATTTGAAGAAACTTTACTTTACGACTATAAATAAATGATAGAACAAAAATAGTATAATAAAATAAATAAACTAAGATAATTTTAACAGCCAACTAAGAGGCCATAAAAAACCTAACATTACATTATATAAAAATAAAAATAATATAATCTAATTAATTCAAAGACAAGACCGATTTGCCAGCATATGTACCATTGCGCAATGATTCTTGTGTTGTCATGAATCATTGTTCATCATGTTGTCCCAAAATGACTCACAAACTAATGATTTTCAGAACAAACGCTTCTGATACTGATTTCTAGAGATTGTAAATAAAACCATCACTTTCACCTATAAATATAATAAAGGTATAAAAACCAAAACATTACTCTTCACAAGTGAGTTTAAAGGTATAGACCTCGGTGTATCGCTGATTTTTCCGCCAAACTATATTAGATACGAAAGATTTATGCAACACACGGAAAATTCCGGCATGTGTCAAAAAGGTTATGGAAATGTGAGCTGAGATAACTTTTATTTTGTTTGTTTGACTCGAATTTTATTTTCAGGATTTGCATCACCTGCTCACGAAAATATTAATTTTTGCAACATTTCTATACATACCTGTATATTGTCAATAATAATAATGTCAATAATATATAATATACTAGCGGCGCGCTCTAGCTTCGCACGGGTACAAAATATGTCACTCAGTAAAAAAAAAATTTAAAATCTTTTACTTTATGACTTCGTATTGAAATTGAGATTGACATTATATATGATATATTATTGACATTATTATTGTACGGCACCTTTAACTATTTTTATGAATAACGGAATAAGCTGTAAGTAATAGAACTAGACAATAAGTGTATTTAATTGAAATTCTGAATATAAAAGTAGTTATTGTTAATTAACACCATAAGAGATAGAGACATACTGTCACGGACTTTTGTGTAGTATTTCTGTATATCTTCAATTACTTAGTACATTATTTTACTTTATATCTAATGGTTTACGCGACGCACGTGTCTAAAATACTAGTGGGGGAGTTTTTTTCTACTGCACAACCTCTTCAACAAAAGTCACATAAACCTTTATGTACTCCTAACCTACACCTTTCAGAAGAATTGTACTATATTTTAGTAAAACTTTACTATATTTTACAAAAACTTTTAGTAGTTTTTAAGAAAATCTATCACATACAGCCAGAAAGCTTATTTTTATAATAAGTATACATATTGTTTGATTCTATTGAATTGTTTTTATCCTATATGTTTACGCGGTCAATGACCACATATTTAATTTTTCTCAAATTAATATATGTTAAAGTAAACAGTATATAATTTTGTATTTAAGGGAAAAAACGACGTTTGGTCAGTTAAGTGAGAAAAACAATAACCCTCATTTGCTTTGTCTTTTTTGTCGATGGGCTTATTTTAGGCTAGCTACCCTGTTTTAATAACTCTATGTTACTGCATTTGTAAAAGAAAATCAAACAAACACTTTCGAATTTAGAATGTTATTATGGAGTTTCTCTGTTATATTGTTCACTTTCTAATAAGTTTTACTTTTTTAATTGAAATGTTGAAAGGAATTCGACTTTGGTACGGAGTCAAACTGTTAAAATTAATCTTCATTATTGAGCAAAATATTTGAAATAATTATTTAAGAGAACAAAGGGTAAAGCTCATTTATGAACGAAATAATTACTTTACAGTGCCTACTGTAATAGAAATAATTTAAATTAGAAATTGGATTGCTTTTAAGGGCAACAATATTACATTATGTCAGATTTGGATTGAGATGTCAGACGACTTTAAGCTATTTAATAACGGAAGTGAAGAAGATGTAAGGAGTATCTAAGTAAGGAAAGATGCGTGAATGTAAGTTAGTTCAGTTTTGAGCGTGGACTTGAAGTGACTATTAGATACTTTGGTGTTTAGGTTTTATATAATATATTTATATATCTATACTACTAATGTATGAAGCTGAAGTTTGTTTGATTGATTGTTTGAACGCACTAATCTCAGGAACTACTGGACGGATTTGAAAAATTCTTTGAGTGTAAAATAGTTCATTTTATGCTTATTAATTAATTACTAATGCATAGTCATGCTAAGATGAATAGAAAAGGAGCAGCAATAAAAAATATTACGAAAACGGAAAACTTAAAAGATTCTAAGTATGACTTTTTAGGCAATTATTATCTTTATTTTTATTAATATTTTATACTTATATTTTTTGACATATAGGATAACTTATAGTTTTAAAAATTTTGACATATGTATTTTCAGAAAGAACTAACAAAAAATAATAAATCAAAACAATGCTGAATACGCCTGTAAATGATAATTATATTGGAACTAGAATTAATATAAGGATTTATTGTTAATGCATCTATAATATATCGTTGGTGTATCAAATA
This sequence comes from Morpho helenor, assembly GCA_029227775.1. Classification (NCBI taxonomy): domain Eukaryota; kingdom Metazoa; phylum Arthropoda; class Insecta; order Lepidoptera; family Nymphalidae; genus Morpho; species Morpho helenor. The sequence goes on from JARGCU010000006.1 coordinate 13,048,392, forward strand.
AATAAATTTCAAATAAATAAAAAAAATATGTTTATAAAATGTTGTGCCGATCCCACTTAGAGAGGGATAAGGGCAGGAGGAAGATTTGTAGATCTACAATTCTCTAGTACATTACTTTAGTGTATATCTGTTGGTTTACGCCGCGCACGACTAAAGCTCCCAGGGAGGTTTTTTTTTACATTTGCGCGAACATCTTCAACCTCGAAGAGCATTCAATTCATGTTAAACCATTTTTTGACCACGGTATAAAAAAATGTATAACCTAATTAGAAAACGACTATAAGAGCAGTATGTTTCGCTCCAAAAACTAAATTTAATTATAAGAACGAGCTTCGTTACTATTTCTACACTGAAAGCCAAATAAAATGTAGATTTGTGAAACACACGTATGTATATGGTAATGTAAAGTAGATTACACACCGACTTTGTTTAACCGTGTGATATCCGGCTGAGAAATAGACCATACTCATTTCTTACCGAGGTGTCGTAAAAGGCAATTAAGGTAAGTTGACGTCGGCAGGCGGCCGGTCGTAATATACGTAGCCAAATCATGTGTGTGGTGGTGGAGGTTTGTGCATGTGCTTTTACGAATCCTGCATGTATCAGGTATGAAAACGGATTGTCCACTCTACCTTTCGCATTATATATATTTTCTATTTTACTTCATAGCAAAACCTAAAATACCTAGCCAAATCAAATGTTTATAACATGTTGTTCCGATCCCATTTAGAGTGGGATAAGGGCAAGAATATTATGACGAAGCTAATTGAGTTAATTAGTTTAAGTTAATTAGTTTAAGTTGAATTAACATATAGGACACTAACACATAAGATTGTGTATTCATTTATACAACTCTGCTGTCATTAAGCGTTTGAAACAGATTAAAACGCTAATTAATATGTTATTCCTCTTAGACTGGCCCGTTGGCGCAAATAGCCGAGACCCTGCCTTCGGCTTCAGAATCTGCAGGTTCGATTCCCGCCAAGAGCCAATTTTTCCCTTAAAGAATCGCTCGGTCTTACTGCTGGGCTATCACAGATCATTAACGAAGTAGATTAAATAAATAAAAACTTTATTCAACAACATACGTTTCAACAAAATCAACAGAGATTATTTAAAACATTTTTATATACATATAAGAACGTATGCTGAGGAAAAGCTTGTAGTAGACTCAGCTCCGAAGCTGTTTTTCAGTCTACGCCTTATGACTAAGACTGCTGGCAACACTAATTGTCCAATTTTAAAGTTACATAATAAACAAGTTATATACTAATAAATTAAAACTTTATAGTAGCCTGAACCTCAAACCCTGAACGCGTACAAAAGTATAAAAAATATATGTAAATTTATTTAATTTTTGACCAATTAGTGTAAAGGCTCTCTAATACAGACTGATCAAGCATTTAAACTTCGCCCTCCATACATTTTAAGTAACGACCTTTGTCTGAGATCATTTTAATAATATCCAAAGTTTAATAGGTACGTAACGCTTCTTGCGCTCGAAGCTATAATAAAATTTAACGTGTCGCGCGTACAGTATTGTGACTTTGGTTAAATTTATTATCAGAACTTTTTCACGCGATCCATTTGTTAATCTGGGCTCTCTGCCCGAATAAACGGCGCACAATATGTCAGGTTTTTTTATTCTTTACGTGTGTACACTTTTGGTGGCATGTTATGTAAATACGTTATAGAAGTCAGATTTGTATTATTTTATTTATTTTATTTATTATAAGACCAACTAATAGCATTTTACAATACTTAAATACAAAAACATTGTTGATAATATACTCTAAATCTATGTAAAACACCTTTAAAAGTTAGTACAACATTTGCATGAGTGAACAATTACCACTATCCTTGCCTAATACCTCGTTACAATACGAAGTAATTAGATCGTATTATAACGAGATGAAAAAATAAAATATAGATGTAAATATTAAAGATAAAACAGAAAAATTAAATATTAAACAGATGAGTTAATATAGGTCAGATATTAATATATATAAAAATAATAATAATAACATTATGTATACACATCAGCGCTTATTTATAATTAATCTAATTTGTTTTTTATACAAAGAAAGGTGGTCATGGAAGATGTCTATATCACTAGCTTTTAAATCATTGTAGGTACTCATCATTCTATTCAGTGGCTTATTTCTGCCCAAGTTAGTCCTGTAGCGTGCGATTGAAAATGTTTTACGTGTATTGGCAAAACGGGGTGCGCTAGTACGCGGCACAGATATATTTAAACTGCTCAGAAGTTCTGGACCCTGTAAAGTGTGGTTAATGAGCCTATGTAGGGTAACGAGGTCTATTATTATACGTCGATTTTCAAGGGTTTCTAAGTTGAAATGGATAAGACGGTTATTATAGCTAGCCCGATATGGACAACGACGATCATGGAAAGCGAGGTGTTTGAGAAATTTACGTTGTATGCGTTCTATACGGTTAATATGTATCTTGTATGTTGGATTCCAAATTGTTGCGGCATACTCTAAGTTACTGCGTATTAGTGAATTGAATAATGTAAGATAAGTCCTAGGATCTTTAAAATCTTGGCATGTACGCTTCACGAATCCAACAATTTTCCAAGCCTTTTTAACTATGTTGTCTATATGTAAATTGAAAGCTAGTTTTTTATCAAAAATAACCCCAAGGTCGTTCACTTGTGAGACCTCTTTCAAACGAACTTCATCCAGGAGGTAACAAGAAGGGAATGTGATTTTCTTTTTAGTAAATTTTATGTAAATACATTTATTTGTATTCAGAGTCATTTTATTAGCTTTACACCAAACAACTATTGAGTTTATGTCGTCTTGAAGTTGACACATGTCTTCGGAACTTCTAATCTCTTTATATAACTTGAGGTCATCTGCGTAAAGTAGGCACTTGCTATGTTTTATGTGTTTTGTAATATCGTTAATAAATAAGATGAAGAGCAAAGGGCCTAAGTGAGATCCCTGTGGTACTCCAGATGGTGCAAAGAAACTGCATGATTTATAGCCATGCGAGATAACTGTAAGGCATCTATTTTTGAGATATGACCCGAGCCACTTATGCAAGGAACCAAAAATACCATAATAATTTAATTTTTTCAAAAGAATGTCATGGTCAATCTTGTCGAATGCACTGCTAAAATCAGTGTAGATTGAGTCTACCTCAAATCCTGTATCAACTGACTGTGAAATATAAGATACATATGTAAGCAGATTAGATATGGTTGACTTGTTCTTAATGAAACCATGCTGTGCAGTGTCTACTATATGTGTAACGTGGGAAGATAGCACGGGATATACAATGCGTTCAAGAGCTTTGGCAAATATACTCAATAGAGATATCGGACGATAATTTTTAACGCTATTACTCTCCCCTTTCTTGAAAATGGGTACAACATTGGCCTGTTTCCATTTTGATGGGAAAACACCTGTACTTAGTGACTTTTCAAATATTAGTTTCAATGGCAGCGTTAGATATTTACTCGTGTTTTTAACAAAGTAAGGCGGAATATTATCAGGACCACTTCCTTTACTGGGATCTACCGTCTTGAGAATTTTATAAATTTCTCTTTCGGTAATAGAAATAGATCCTAGCGAATGGAAGGTACCAATTGGGTGTAATTCTATTGGACTTGGTGGAGAGTGTTGGGGTAGGTTATATACTGAGGAGAAGTGGGTAGCGAATAAATTACAAATATCTGGTCCCGAGCTGGCTATCTTATTATCGAGCGTCATTTCGTTAGGAAGAGCTGTGTGTCCTTTACGAGAGCGAGAAAATGACCAGAATTTTTTTGGATCTATGCAAATCTTGCGTTCTATACTTTCTATATAATTTGTGTAACAAGTTTTAGTAATTTTATCTATACGACTGTTTAAAATTTTGACCTCTAACAAGTCTCTGGGATTCTTATATCGTTTGTACCGTTTACGAATGTTTTCTTTTTCGCGAATGCTTTTTATTAATGATTTAGTAAACCAGACCGGATACTTAGAGTTTCGATAGTTGTATTTCATGATAGTATTGCCTATTATTAGATTCAAGACTTCGTAGAATTTTTTTACCATGATATTGACATCCTCACATTGACCTAACTCATGACTCCAATCTATTTGACTTAATCTTTCATTTACAATCGAGTAATCTGCCTTTTTAAAGTTGTATGCAGCATAAGGTTGTTTTTGCAAAAAATGAATTGCTTTAAAGTTAACGGTAATTTCAAGTGCTGGATGATGTGAGTCGAGCTTACAAATCGGATCTAAGGCTTTACATACACTGATACAATTAATATTAGAGAAAATTAAATCCAAAATTCTTTCGTTTTCATTTCTAATATTATTAAATTGGTATAAGTTATTTTGAGATATGAAATCTACGAGCGCGTAACCCAAATTGCAATTATAGTTAAGCGGATATAAATAATTAAAATTGTCAACATATTTCCAGTCTATAAAACCCAAATTAAAGTCTCCAATAATTATTGCGTTGCTTGCGCTAGACGCCAAAACATTGCTTGTATTATCTAAGAATGAATTCAAATCGTTAAGTACAACTGGGGGTGGTAGATAGACAACGCAAAACAAAATTTCTTGAACTTGGTTATTCAACTGTATTTTTAACGAAAACCAAAGGTCTTCATGGCTACTTTCGAAGTGTTGAACTCGCTTTGACGATAGCGATTTAGAAACTGCTACCAGAACTCCACCACCCGACTTTGCCAACTGAGATGTAGTTTGTCTGTCTCTTCTGTATATAATATAATCGTCACCACATATTTCTCTGTCACCAATGGTATTGTCTAACCACGTTTCCGTTGCAACGATGATGTCATATTTATTTCTTAATATAGCTAATCTAATTTCTTTAAGTTTTGTCCGCATCCCACGGAGATTTTGATAGTATACGGTGAATGTTACTAGAAATTTTGGGTCTGATGTTGTAGGATTATTTATTTATAATTTAAAGTTGTTTCAAAGATTCATGACATTTAATTTGCTTCGCTGGTGATTGGTCGTCTTTACGGATAAAAATGCGCCCATTACGAATCCAGACATATTTAATATCTCTTTCCTTAGCCAATTTTCTAGTCTGCGCGTGAAGTGATTTATAATATGGAGACAGGTGTTCTGATACAAATATAGGTAGTTTCTGGCCGCCATAGCCCAATTTCGCGGTATTTAGCCTGTCCGTCGGATTTTTCCTATGAAATTTATGAACAGCCGCCAATACTGCATCTCGCATTTTTGTACAAGGTAGCTTCACTACAATAGAACGTGGCCTGCTGCTGGTATCGTCCATTTTACGCACTCTAGTGCATGATACAATATCACCATCCGTAATCGGGCAGGAGACTATGGAGCCTAATTGCTTTATTATTGTTAATAGATTTTCTGATTTACTATCGGGAACCCCATTTATTTCTATATTATTCTCACGAGAATGTTGTTCTATAAGGTTAAGTCTCGCAGAGATATCTCGAACGGTAGCGTTGAGCTGTGTATTTTCTTTTGTTAGCAAACTGAGTTTATCGTTAGAATCTTTAAGTTCTAGTTTAATTCGGTCGTAGTCAGCGCTAATAAAATTCATAGTCTCCTGTAATTCCTTTAAAGTGCCTAACTCTTGCTTTATATGCTCGAATTCCTGAGTGAAATATGACTTAACCGCCGCCGATACTGAGTCCCTAACAGCTGAGGATATCTCCTGCCTTATCGCTGCCAGGAGTGCAGGTTCCAACTGTTCAGATACCACGTCAGATGGAGACAAAGTGTTAGGGTTAGGGTTGTGAAATTTAAGAGATTTTTTCGACTGACTTGATTGTTGGTAATTTTTCCGACGTAGAGATACATTATCTTGAGATATTTGTTCAATATCTAAAACTTCAGGTTGGGTTTGTGAGCGAAAGGGTGTATTAGTATTGTCACTTTTCGGCTGGTTACATAGGCAGCTAGGACATTTCCAGGCTTTTTTATTATCTTTATACATACTGCTAAATTTTTTTAAAGTTATATTAGCACACAGTTCAGTTTCATTACACCTGTCAAACGGACGATTGCTCCTAACCGCTTTGTTTTATTCGAAATTTATTAATTATTCTTAAAGTATATATCTCATATTCATACTTGTTTTAAAGCCCGTTTTGTGACTATCATAGTGATAAATAAATATATTTTGAACATTTTACTGTGTGAAAGTGACAAGCAAAAACATATTTCATAAAAGGTTTCGCCTTGACCTACGACAACTCGCGTTATCGGAGTGCGTCTTGGTCACTGCCGTGCTTACATCGCTGCCAGACTGCTGCAATTAATCAGTGCTAATAGACGGCGTTCCTGCGCCCGTCCACTTACATCGCTTTATTGACTGACTCTGCAGCTAATCGCTACTGTACGGATTCCATTGTGTTAAAGTAGCAACAGCAAAGTAAGTCAATAAATACTTTATACATTAATTTCGCTGGATTAATCTTGTGAATTGCGAGATGGCCTCTGCATTATCGTGTGCTGGTTGCCTTGAAATTATAAAGGTGAAGGACTATTTGAATTGTTCTACCTGTAAAAATGTTTATGACCTATTGTTTATGACCTATATGTTTATGACCTATATGTTACAGTAATGTTTATGACCTATATGTTACAGTAAAAAATTAAGTATTTATTTATTTATTTATTTATTTATTTTTTTTTTTTTTTTTTTTTTTTATTTATTTATTTATTTATTTATTTATTTATTTATTTATTTTGTAAGACCATCAACGACAAATACATCATACACATTAAATAAACTGATTATTAATATAGACAGTTTTTAGCTAAATGTATCGTCAATTACAGATGGTGACGACATGAGCATTACAGTTGACAAAGTATAAAAATAAATAAAACATAAAGGAAAGACCAAATCCATATAAAGCTAAGAAATTCAATACAAGTATTTTAATACATAGAGTCATCATACTAGAGTAAGGTAGCCATAGGCATGCCGTGTGGTATCCGGCTGAGTGGAATAGACCAACCTTCATTTTTTACCGAGGTGTCGTAAAAGGAGACTAAGGTAAGTTTACTCGCCGTGTGGTATTCGGCTGAATAGAATAGACCACCCTCATTTCTTACCTAGATGTCGTAAAAAGCAACTAAGGTAAGTTGACTCACCGTGTGGTATCCGGTTGAGTAGAATAGACCGCCCTTTTTTATCAAGGTGTCTTAAAAGGCGACAAAAGTAAGTTGACCCATCGTACGGTATCCGGCAGAGTAGAATAGACCACCTTCATTTCTTATCAAGGTGTCGTAAAAAGCGACTAAGATACGTTGACTCACCGTGTGGTATCCGGGTGGGTAGAATAGATCAACCTTCATTTCTTATCGTGGTGTCGTAAAAGGCGACAACGGTAAATTGACCCATCGTGTGGTATCCGGTTGATTGAATAGACCACCCTTTTTTATCAAGGTGTCTTAAAAGGCGACAAAGGTAAGTTTACCCATCGTACGGTATCCGGCAGAGTAGAATAGACCACCTTCATTTCTTATCAAGGTGCCGTAAAAAACGACTAAGATACGTTGACTCACCGTGTGGTATCCAGTTGAGTAGAATAGACCACATTCTTACCGAGGTGTATCAAAGGCGACTAAGGTAAGTTGACGTCAGGCAACCTGCCCTTATCCCACTTAGAAAGGGATAAGGGCAGGACGATGATGATAATATATAAATAAATAAAACAATACATATTGTATTGCGGTTTTGGAAAACGATATTGTTACATAATTTACTGTTATATTCTACTGGCTATATAAAAAGTAAAAAGTAAGTAACGGCCTGTTACTATCCCACTGCTGGGCATAGGCCTCCTCTCTCCATTTTTGGAGAGAAGGGTTGGAGCTAACACCTACCACGCTGCTCCAATGCGGATTGGTAGGTTACACATATCCCTAGAATTTTCTAGAGATATGCAGGTTTCCTCACGATGTTTGCCTTCACCGAAAAGCGTGTGATAAATTGCAATTATCAATTAGACACATAAGTTTTATTAGAAAAACTCATTGGTCTGCCCGAGTTTGAACCCATGATCGTCTCTAGAGATTCACACGGTCGCACCGCTAGGCCATCACCTGGCTATATATATGTTGCATATTAAGGGACTTCCTCATGGATATTGTAAATTTTCTATATTGTCACGTTAAGACAACACTGTTATGTTTTATAGCGGGCTTAAGTTGGTTTTAAAGTAACAAGATATTTTCATATCTTTCCAAACTAACAACGCGGACTGAAGCTCCGAAGTAGAAACTCTGAGCAACGTACTATAAGGTAATGGTGCAAGTCATGGGAGAAAGCAATAAGCATGTTTTTAAAAATAGAGTTTATTTAGTTACGACAGTTAATGTAAGTGCACTAGTTATTAACCATGTACTAGTAGTTGCCCGTTTTGTATAAAATTTTAAATAATTAATAACCTTTTTGAATTTAAACTATCGTGAGTGGTATTCATAATTAATGTTAAGATTCCGGCTATACTCACGTCTTATTTTATCGGATGAGCCCGTCGAACTAGTCGGGCTCATCCGATAAAATAAGACGTGACTATAGCCGGAATCTTAACATTAAATAATAACCTTAACAAATAAAATGCTTTTGTATTTGTTAAGTTTATTAAGTTTGGTAAGTTGTAAAATAGACCACCCTCTATTCTACTCTACCGGATCTCTGCCGGATACCACACGGTGGGTCAACTTACCTTTGTCGCCTTTTACGACACCTTGCTAAGAAATGAGGGTGGTATATTCTACTCAGCCGGATACCACACGGCGGGTGGGCTTACCTTAGTTGCCTTTTACGACACCTTGGTAAGAAATGAGGATGGTCTATTCTACGCAATCAGATACCACACGGCGGGTCAACTTACCTTTGTCGCCTTTTACGACATCTCAGTGAGAAATGAGGGTGGTCTATTCTACGCAACCAGGTACCACACGGCGGGTCAACTTACCTTAGTCGCATTTCACGACACCACAATAAAAAAGGAGGATGGTCTATTCAACTCTGCTGGATACCACGCGGTGGGTTATACTTACCTTTGTCGCCTTTGAGACATGTCAGTAAGAAATGAGGTCTATTCTACTCCGGATACCACACGGTGGGTCAACTTACCTTAGTCGCATTTCACGACACCACAATAAGAAATGAGGACGTCTATTCTACTCAGCCGAATAGCACACAGTAGGTCAACTTACTTTAGTCGCCTTTTACGACACCTTGGTAAGAAATGAGATTGGTCTATTCTACAAACCGGATGCCACACGGCGGCAATAATTACAAATATTTATTTACTAAAATCCCTATGTGTGTGGACTTTCTCTTCCATCCTAGACCGCACTGTTAACAAAGTTGTGCGGTGTATTCATACCAATTTACTGGCAACTTTTAACTGGCCAGATGCGACCGAGGCCCGTCGGGACATGAGTGTGATTTGCTTTTAAATTAATATGGAATGAACTTTTTAGGACTCCCTTTATTGTATAATTATTTTTACAATGGCTGGTGAAATCATACATTTTTCTAGTGTAATAATTAATAATATAATAATCATCATTCTTTTGCCCTTATCCCACTCTTAGTGGGGTTGGCACATGTTATAAAAATGTTGTCACATGATTCGGCTTTGTATTTAACGACCGGCCGCCTATCTGACGTCAACTTATCTGTGTCGTATTTTATTACACCTCGGTAAGAAATGAGGGTGGTCTATTCTACTCAGCTAAATAGCACACAGTAGGTCTACTTACTTTTGTTGCCTTGTACGACATCTCAGTAAGAAATGAGGATGGTCTATTCTACGCAATCGGATATCACACTGCGGGTCAATTTACAAATGAGGGTGGTCTATGCTAATCAGCCGGATACCACACGGCGGTAATAATTACAAATATTTATTAACTAAAATCCCTTAGTATGTGGACTTTCTCTCCCATCCTAGACCGCACTGTTAACAAAGTTGTGCGGTGTATTCATACCAATTTACTGGCAACTTTTAACTGGCCAGATGCGACCGAGGCCCGTCGGGACATGAGTGTGATTTGCTTTTAAATTAATATGGAAAGAACTTTTTAGGACTCCCTTTATTGTATAATTATTTTAACAATGGCTGGTGTTATAATATATTTTTCTAGTTAAATAATAACAGAAGCAAATAAAGAACCGTATAGAGATTAATTAGTCTAATTCTTAGAGCTAATTGATTAAGGGATAGCAGGGTTGGTGTATTAAATTAATGGATTCAAGGATCAAAAATTGCTGTTGGCAGTCCTTAAACAAGTTTCCAATGTTACCACTGAATATAACAACACAAAATTGAGCAGAAATCTTAAAGAGACCGTCGACTTATCTTAGTCGCCTTTTACGACACCTCGGTAAGAAAAGAGGGTCCGCTGTGTGGTATCCAGCTGAACAGTATTCTGTTCAGGGTACCAGAGGGTGGTACTATTGTACCACCCTCTTTTCTTACCGAGGTGTCGTAAAAGGCGACTAAGGTAAGTCGACCCGCCGTGTGGTATCCGGCTGAGTAGAATAGACCACCCTCATTTCTTACCGAGGTGTCGTAAAAGGCGACTAAGGTAAGTTGACTCACCGTGTGGTATCCGGTTAAGTAGAATAGTCCACCCCCTTTCTTATCGAGGTGTCGTAAAATACGACTAAGATAAGTTGACGTCAGGCAGGCGGCCGGTCGTAAAATGCGTAGCCAAATCATATGACAACATGTTTATAACATGTTGTGCCGACCCCACTTAGAGTGGGATAAGGGCAGGAAGATGATGGTAAGAAAAGAGGGTGGGTCTATTCTACTCAGCTAATTATCACACGGCAGAGCTTCTCTTATTCTGTTTTAATTAATACTATTTAACCCAAATTCATTATAACTCAATTACTTCACATGCTCTCAACCATTCAAGTCATTATTAACTGATAAACCTTCGTTTCAATTTGGTCGTATAAATCCTTTGTGTATTCGATACATTTATTTTTCTGTGTAAATACTCCTGATTTAAGTAAATATTGTGTTAGGACACTTTTATTTTACCGTACATTTGAAATATTCGGACAAGTGCGTTTTTGTCGGTCATACATAACACATGAGGGGTTGCGAATCTATTTATAAATAATGTTGTACAGAGATGGGGTCATGGATTAACTACCTTAAAAACGATGTAGAAAGTAGCCTGTTACTGTAAGCTTGAGAATTCGTGACTCCTTTTTGAGATAAAACAAGCAAATATAATTTAAATAAGAATGTGGATAAAGCGCCACTCGATTGTTATAAATATTAACTGTAATTGACATTTCATTTTCATGTCATAATAAAATAAAATAATATGCTGTTGTTTGAAAAAAACATATATAAATTAAATAATAATTAAAATACAAGATTAACTCATTTAAATATTAAAGTTATAATCAAGATGACATAATCTAAGACTGTCCGGTTGGATTAGGTGGAGGTGAAACTTCAGCGGCGTGGGTCGCGGGTTCGATTCAACGTGTCAAAATCCAGTCAAATCTGTAATTTAAAGAAGGTATATCACGTTATTTTAGAAAGTTTTAATATATTTTGGTTTCTGTTTACCGGGTAGTAGTGTGGTATCCGGCTGAGTAGAATAGACCCACCCTCATTATTTACCTAGGTGTCTTTCTTACCGACGTGTCGTAAAATACGACTGAGGTAAGTTGACGTCAGGCAGGCAGCCGGTCGTAAAAACGCAACCAAATTGTGTGACAAAATGTGCCGATCCCACTTAGACTGGGATAAAGGCAGGAAGAAAAAATAGAATAAAAGAAGCTATGATAGCCCAGCAGTGAAACAGTGTGACTTTTTAAAGGAGTCACGGGTTTGGAGAGAAGGATTACAGCTAAGACCTACCACGTAGCTCCAATGCGGATTGGTAGGTTACACATAACGCGAGAATTTTCTAGAGATATGCCGGTTTCCTCACGATGTTTTCCCTCACTGAGATAGCACAGCATCACATAGTTTCATAGAATAGATAAAATACATAAATTAAAATAATTACTTTTATCTATACTATATCTTTTTCTTATCTTGTATTTTAAGTGCAAATATTAATTTAAGCATATAGTTTTTCCATTTTTCTCTTTCTCTATAATACCCGTATTTTACATCTTGTCCTTTTCCTACTGTTACTACAAAGTTGACTGGAAGACATTTTTTAAAGGATAAGTCCGCCTTCGTGCATGTACTATTTTACTTTTTCTTTCGCTATATATATGTACAGGAAATAAATAAAAAAATGGCTACCTTACTCTAGTATTAATAATTCTATAACCCATAGATATATAACCCAAAAATAGTATTCGAATTTACCCGATTTCGAAAAATACTTTCATATTTAAAATATATTCATAATGAAACAATTTGTTTTTTAACAAATCAAACGAACCTGAGTGGATTGGTAATAAAACAAGATGAGTTCGGATATTATGTATAAATAAAAGGAGATAAGTGATTAAAAATTCACATTTTAATCCGAGTAATGGCTATTAAATCAGCTTTTAAAGCTTTTATTTCTGTCGGGAGGGATGTTTCTTAGGGAAAAATATTCTTCCTTCTCAAACAAATAATTATTAAACGTTTTTTTTTATTCAAATTAAAATTCAAAATATTTTACATTTAAATAAACTTGTGTACGAGTGCTTTTGAATCGTCACCTCTACTGCTGGTTAGGAAAGCTGTTCCTACCGAGAAGAGCCAGCAAGAAATTCGGCGGCTGCTCTTTTAAAAATATAATTCTTATTACTAGTTACGTTTAGTTATTACTGTCTTGTACAGGATCGAAGAGTAGCTATGTCCACGCATTCATATTATTTAGGTAATCCTCAATAGTATAGTAGGCTTAATGTAATAGCCTATTATTAATAGTGTTTTTAAACTGCTGTAAAATATTCTTTATTCAAGTAAACTTGTAAACAAGGGTTTTTGAATTGTCAACTCAACTTCTAGTTCGGAAAGGTGTTCCTAGCGAGAAGAGCCAGCAATAAACTCTGCGGTCACTCGTTTCAATCAAAATATAATTCCTATAAATAGTTACATTATCCATCCATCCATCCATCAGCCTTTCGCAGTCCACTGCTGGACATAGGCCTCCTCATGTCTGCGCCAGACATCCCGGTTCTCCGCAATGCGCATCCACCTGGCCCCAACAACCTTCCGGTCGGTCCAGCGAGACGGCGGGCGCCCTACACTGCGTTTGCCAAGACGCGGTCTCCACTCCAGGACTCTTTTGCTCTAACGGCCATCAGTCCTGCGACAGACGTGACCGGCCCACTGCCACTTCAGCTTGCATATTTTATATGATACCTTGGTGTATTAGCTTTAATTGCACAATTTGTATTTGCATTTAAATTGGAATGATTTTTTCACCGTTTACTCAGCGCACGCAAGGAGCTTTCAATTTTGCCGTTTCCTTAATAATTTTTATTTCTGCTCCACTCCTATTCATCTTAGCGTGATGTTATATGGCTTATAGCCTTCCTCAATAAATAGACTATCTTACACTCAAATAATTTTTCAAAACGCTCCAGTAGTTCCTGATATTAGCGCGTTCAAACAATCAAACAAACCCTTCAGCTTTATATATTAGTCTAGAAAAGTTTTAGCAAAATAATATTCTCATTACTTTTGTATTATGGACCTCCGCAAAGTAACGCCTAATTCTATAAATTATATTAGTCTAGATTATAAGCTTATGAGCTAACAAATATTAGCTTTTAACGTTGAACCTAATACGGATCTAGAGGTCTGGCAAAATAGTAAAAAAGAAAAATTCCAATTCGAGCATAGCCGCAAGCCTGGACTAGTGCAAAGTATTTGTGCTAAGCCCGCATTATGAGTTTCCCAGTCCCTCTCATTAAAAACATCCTTTTGTCCTACGCGGACCCTAATAACCTGTTATTGTTATTTTTTTTCTTCTCTCCATAGTTCATTCGTTTTTTATTGGCGGTCTTGATTAAACTCAGAACATAGTAGTATTGTTTTGTATTTGAAAATTTTAATTATTCAGTAACTATAATCAATCTATGTATGTTGTTTTTCCTTGTATAATAAAATCAGTAAAAACTAAATATTAGACTTGCTTCCACATAGGTATATAGGCAGGTAGCCACACACAGAAATATATCATCATTCTCCTGGCCTTATCCCAATCTAAGTGGGGTCAGCACAACATGTTACAAACATGTTATCACATGATTTGGTGACAGAAAAAGTCTATTTTACTCAAACGGACACGGTGGGTCAATTTACCTTAGTCGCCTTTTACTACACCTTGGTATGAAATGAGGGTGGGTCTATTCTACTAAGCCGGATATCACACGGCTACCTGGTAAACAGAAACCAAAATATATAAAAACTCTCTAAAATAACTTTCGACGTAAGCCATACAACGTTATATACCTTCTTTAAATTACATATTTGACTTGATTTTGACACATTAATAAATAATAAATAAATAAATATATGGGTCACTTACACACACGATCGTCCGTCCCCAAAGTAAGTAACTTAATACTTGTGTTATGGTAGACAGACAACTGGTGAATATATACTTGTATATTTTTTAAATACATACTTAGATACAAATCCCAGGCTCTAAGGCCAAATGTATTTATAGAAAATGTTAGCCCTCGGCGGGAATCAAACCCGCGACCCGCGGAGCTGAAGGCAGGGTCACTACCCACTACGCCAACGGGCTAATCTAGTCATTGAATCGAACCCGTGACCCACGCAGCTGTAGTTTCACCTCCACCTAATCCAACCGGCCAGTCTTAGAATGTCATCCAGATTATATAGCCTTATGATTCGTACAAAACCAAAGCTCATAAACTACAACCTTTTAAAAGCACATTAATTTTAATGCCTAATAACAAACGCACACGAAAATTCTCTTTATAAGATATACAAAATAAAAATAAGAATATTCAAAAAACACAATAAGTCCCAAGAATTGGAATTCCAAGAATAGTCTCAGATAATTAATCTTTTGTCGTGAACCTCCGTTCTGTCTACGACATAATCTGGAATCTTGAGAGATGTCATCTCTTTTTATCTCTTCACGTTTTAATGTACGCATTTAATGGAAGCGTCTGGAACGATATTGGGAAACAAAAGCGATTTCCGATCCTTGTGTATTTATAACAGGGCTGTGACGTATTCTTTTTTCATATTTATTGGATTGCCCCAAAATGTAAATGTAAGCTCATCAACAATATACCCGCGGTCGACTGAGCTGGTTCTATATTTTTTTATATTTACAAGGGTTGGATGTATTTCATATTTACTGTATGTAAGATACAATGCAAGAGAAAGCTGTGGTAGCCCAGCAGTAACACCGTGCGCCTCTTTCGAGGAGGTCTAGGGTTCAAACCCTGGGCAGGCACCAATGAGTTTTCTAGTAAAACTTATGTGTCTAATTGATAATTGCAATTTATCACACGCTTTTCGGTGAAGGAAAACATCGTGAGAAAACCTGCATACCACTAGAGAATTCTGGGGATATGTGTAACCTACCAATCCGCATTGGAGCAGCGTGGTAGGTCTTAGCTCCAAATCCTTCTCTCCAAAAAAAAAAAAACGGAGAGAAGAGGCCTATGCCCAGCAGTGGGATAGTAACAGGCCGTTACATTACATTACAAGATACAATTGTTAGATAAAGTTAATCAACAAATTATATAGTCATCATAATCATGCTTATTATAAACATGTTGTCACAAAATTGGGCTGGGTATTTTACGACCTGCCTGCCTAACATTTTACCTTCGTCGCCTTTTACGAAACCTCGGTAAGAAATAAGGGTGTTCTATTCTACTCAGCCGGATACCACACGGTGGGTCAACTTACCTTACTCGCTTTTTACGACACCTTGGTAACTAATGAGGGTGGTATATTCTAATCAACCGGATACCACACGGCGGGTCAACTTATCTTACTCGCTTCTTACGACACCTCGGTAAAAAATGAGGGTGGTCTCTTCTTCTCAGCCGGATACCACACGGCGAGTCACCTTACCTTACTCGCCTTTTACGACGACTCGGTAAGAAATGAGGGTGGTCTATTCTACTCAGCAGGATAACACACTATCTGTCTATTTTCAATCTATCAAGCTACAAGAGTGCACGTGAACGAAGTTGCGTGTAAAAGCTAGTATTTACATGTAATACATCACTACATATTATAAAACAAAGTCCCTATATCCCTATGTACGCATAAAACTTTAAAACTACGCAACAGATTTTGATGCGGTTTTTTTTAATAGATAGAGTGATTCTAGAGGAAGGTTTGTACGTATAATAACATTCAATACAGAGTAGAGAAATACTGTAATTTTTGAGGTTTCTGTAAATAATTACATTTTTTTCCGCTTACATTGCAAACGCAGGCTAAACCCTACGAGATTTATCAAAATAATGTACTAAGTATTTGTACATCTTGAAAAGGTCTACAGAAAAGTCCGCGATGGTATATGTTTATCTCTTATGGATAACCCACTATAGCATTTTTTGTCATTTACTTTTTACGAAAAATAATGCCATATTTTTACAGCAATTTTTATACAATACAGCACTAATCCTTATCCAATTAAGTACCTTAAATAAATAGTTGATTTAATATAGATCAATATGGCCGTTTACAGTATGTAATTTAAGTGAACATTTTCGGAGATATTACAGATTTAAAATGCCGTGAGGACGCCGCCCTTCGCCCTATAACACTTCGACTTAGCAGCTATGTCCCTCTTTAAAGAGTTTGTTTAAAGACATTCTGTAATTAATTGTAAAAATAAAATACATAAGGAAAATGTAAAAGTAATTAAGTAAAAATGTACTATATGAATTTAGATATTCCAAAGATAGCAGGAAATCTTCTTGGTATAGGGGAAGGAAATTGTTTTTCTCCAAATTTAACGCGTGCGGGCCACGGGCAGTAATGAATAAATCAAAACTACTCGATCGATTTTAATCATTTTTTTACACTGACTGACATGGGATATATATTTTATACCCGTGCGAAGCAGGGGCAGGCCGCTAGTATTTAATAATCGAGAATGTAACAAAAACTTAAGCCAAAGGTATATTTTACATTCATAGAGGCCTGATTAGCTTAAAGAGCACATGAATACAGTTATCTGTTAATAAATTAAAATCTCTATGAAACCTACAATGTAGAGTTATTTTTTTTTTATAAACCAGTGCCGTAGCGAGATATGGAATTGAGGCAATTACTTAACGGCGAGCAATAAGGCGTGCTGAACACGTGAGACTGTCTAGATTTAACTTTTAAATGTAATTTTTAAATTTAAACTATCGTGAGTGGTATTCATAATTAATGTATGGAAACCGGCTATACTCACGTCTCATTTATTTGAATAAGCCCGACTAATTTCAAGCCAATACGGGGCTGTGGGATGGGCAATGCGGGAACTGTCCCACCGCGATAACGTCGTATAAAGAGCCCCGTATGGACTTGAAATTATTCAGGCTCACCCGATAAAATAAGACGTGAGTATAGCCGGTTTCTATACATTAATTACTTTTAATTGTACTTTGAATTTTAGTTCATGTCTTTAAGGTTATTATTATAAGTATGGCTTCCGAATATGGTGATGTACTTTTCTGTATCTGTTTAGTCTCCAACATATACATGAACTAAAACATCTTAAGCAAAAAAAATTATCAGCTACCATTATTGGCGGTAGCAATAACAATTTTAATTTATTCATAAATAGCTGTGCTAGCGGCTTTGCCCGCATGGAAATAAGTGTCACAAAATTGAAATTTTGAAGATAAATTAGTTATTATAAGTTAACCATTAGTGATAAGAACATGCTATCCCAGGCTTTTTTGTAGTATTTTTGTTGATTTACAATTCTCTAGTACATTAATTTAATGTTTCTTTTTGGACTACGCGGCGAACGTGACTAAAGCTCCCAACAGGCGAGTTTTTTGGCAATTGCGTAACCTCTTTTACACAATTTAACGAACCCCGCTAGCATACGTCAAGTAAACTTACTTTAGTCGCCTTTTACGACACCTCAGTAAGAAGTGATGGTCTACTCTACTTAGCCGGATACCTTAGTTTGTAGTAGTTATGTGTCCGCCCTTAATCTGCATGTTACAAATTAATACCGCTTGCAGAAAACATTGCAGGTTTCCAGTTATTTAACGTTCATGCGTAGATTTTATTTCGACTTGGAAATATCTTGGAATGGAGAACTTTATTTCATTAGTATGCGAATGTAATGGAATCGTGTTGTATTCCGACTGTAAGATAATGTAAGATAGAAATTTAACTGGTTTCAAATATAAAAAACAGTTCTTAAAAATATAAATATATTTTATGAGAAAATAATATATTATGAAATATTAGAAGATATAATAGATGCCGTGTGGTATCCCGTTAAGTAGAATAGACCAACGTCATTTTTCAACGAGATGGCGTAAAAGGCGATTAAAGTAAGTTGAGTAATTATCACACATAAGTAATAAATACCTGGTTAACCATGGTAAAATAACCTGGGTATTTTTTTGCAAAATAAAAAAAAATAAAAAAAATAAATAGGTAGTTGGGGATTGATGGCGGTGTATTTACTTTTCTCGAGACGGCCCGTTCCCCGAATAAGTTCGATTAAGTTCCCCGACTTAACAGTTTATGGCAAAAATAGTGTTTTATATTTACTATAGATTTTATTATTTTTAATACCCAAAAAAAGGTATAAAAGAATATTTTTTTTACATAAAATCTTACCCAGCTAGATCGATTTGTCCACAATACACAATTACAACACTCGTTTACAACCGCAACCGAAGCATCGTTAGGTGATAGACTCCACCACAAAATCGCAAAACATTTTGGCATTTATGGCGATGTATCAGGTATGGAAACAGATTGTCCATTTAGCATTATACTTTCTATTTACTTAATAGCGGATAATAGCAAAATTATATCCTCCAGCCCTTATCCCACTCTTAGTGGGGTCGGCACAACATGTTATAAACATGTTGTAACATGATTTGGCTGCGTTTTTACGACCGGCCGCCTGCCTGATGTCAACTTGCCTTGTAAAAAGTAGGGTGATCTATTTTACTAAACCGGATACCACACACTGGGTAAACTTACCTTAGTCGCCTTTTACGACACCTCAATAAGAAATGAGGGTAGTCTATTCTACTCAGCCGGATACGACGCGGCGGGTCGACTACCTTAGTCGCCTTTTACGGCACCTCGGTAAGAAATGAGGGTGGTACTATTCTTTAGCCGGATACCAAACGGCTAGCGGATAATAGCAAAATATTTTCAATATTTTGTATTATGGATCTCCACAATCTGACGGCTTATTCGATAAATTATTCAATTATCACAATTGCTTTTACGAGGACAATAAAAATAATCACTAACATCGCTTTACTTAAGAACACACAAAAGCCACGATTCAAATCCCGTAACCCGATAAATTTAGGGGACCTTAGCATAAATCAGTTTCAGGCTAACATGCGAGTTTTAAATACGTCGTCTGCATTGCGGGCCTGTTTAATTCCGTAATATGGTGGACGTTATATAAACGAGACTTTATGGTCCTTCTGGCCATTAAAATAAGGTTGAGAATTCTATAAATATTCTGTCAATCTGCGGCTTATCCTATCGCATATATTATCATCAGAGAATGCAATCGCAAAGGCTTGTTGGACAAAGAGCACTTCTACAAACTCTATTACAAAGGTCCTATTGTTTTTGAATTTGAATTCGGCATATTTCGTTACGGAAATTGAAATAGGTTAGAATTTAGAAATTTAGATTGGCTGATTTGACAATTTTACTAATATTATAGATGCGAAAGTTTGTGAGGATGCATCGCCATTTATAACACTGGTCAACACTATTTTTGTCACATGAACTTGGTGGTCATTTTTGTTTAGGTTGACAACCCTTCATTAAAAAAAACCTATAATTTAATTCCAGTCACGTCCAGTTTTTTAGTGACAGCTATAAATGCATTTCTTACGAGTCTGAAAGAGTCACTACATAAAGAAAGTGGCCTACTGGTGAATTACTTACAGGCCATAAAAATGTTAAAAATGATGCTTTAGTGAACCCTGATGACATATTTTTACCACCGATGCATATAAAACTTGGAAAATTTTGTAAAGGCTATGCCTAAAGGCTACAATTGATTTTAATATCTAAAACAAAAATTCCCCAAACTCAGCGAGGCAAAATTAACTTCTTGTAACTTTAATATTTTGTAAATTATATTATAATATACAATTTAATTATACGGAAACTGATAAAGGTTATAGATTTTGAAGATAAATTTAATGATCATGAAATAGTTGCCTGGAAAATTTATGTGAAAGTTGTACAAATTTTTTTAGGAAACTAATGAGTGAAGTATTAATAAATGAAAGAGTAAAGATTTAATAAATGAAATTCTAATTGCATATAAAGCTTGGGATATCACATGTCCTTAAAAATACACATGCTGCACTCTCATTTCGATTTCTTTCCTGCAAACTTGGGAACTTGTGAGCGATGAGCGGGAAAAAGGCGAGAAGTTTCATCAGGACATTTTCTTAATGGAGAAGCGCTACCAAGGGAAATGGAGTCCACGAATGCTAGCAGTTTATTGTTGGAATCTTAAAAGAGATCTACCAGAAGCTAAATATTCCCGAAAATTAAATTTATCTATTGTAAATTAAACAATAACTTCATTAAGTCTGGCTAATTTTTCTATTTACATATACAAAAATAGTAAATCTCTGTCACTATCACAAGAATACCTGACGTGTCATTTTTTTTCCCTTGATATATTATGGCTTGAAAGCCCTAGTATATTTAAAATTTGACATCAGTTTTCGTGTGACAAAAAAAAAATCAAATTTTGTTGACCAGTGTAATCGATCACCCAGCAACAGTCCGCGAACAAATTCGCGGGTAAAAGCTAGTAGTATATAAATATGTGTGCAAGGACTTGTGTATGTTCGTAAGAAAGTATAATTATTAAACAAACCTGAAATAGCTCAAAAATTTCAATCCGCAGAATACTGCTGCGTTTGTAACAAAAACTATAGAATAATAAATATAACTTTAAATAAGTTAGCCGTGTGGTATCCGGCTGAGTAGAATAGACTACTCTCATACATTATCCAGGTGTCGTAAAAGGCGACTAAGGAAATTTGACCCACCGTGTGGTATCCAGTTTAGTAGAATAGACCGCCCTCTTTCTTACCAAGGTGTCGTAATATACTACTACTATCGTAATATACTACTACTACGACTATTGTAAGTTGATATGAGGCAGGCGGCCGGTCGTAAAAACGCAGACAAATCATGTAACAGCAAGTTAATAACATGTTGTGCCGACCGATAAGGGCAGGAGAATGATGATAAGTATTCTACGTTTGTAAGAAGAACTATAAAATAATAAATATAACTCAAAATAACTTAAACGTGTGGTATCCGGCTGAGTAGTATAGACCACCCGCATATATTATAAAATACATTTCACAAATTCAAGTTCAAAATATTATTTATTCAAGTAAACTTGCAAACAAGTGCTTTTGAATCGTCAACTCTACTGTTGGTTCGGAAAGCTGTTCTACCGAAAAGATCTAGCAATAATCTCGGCGGTTGCTCTTTTAAAACTATAATTCTTATTACTAGTTACATTTAGTTACTGTCTTGTACAGGATCTAAGAGTAGCTATGTCCAGGCATTTTTATCATCTAGGTAATCCTCAATACTTATAGTAGTTTTTCTATATGAGCCTTTTATTAATAGTGTGTTTAAACTGTAATGGCAAAGCTAAAAATTGAACCTAGCTCTAATGTCAACATACATAGTCTTTTACTCAAAGTAAACATCTCAAATTTGTTCTAAGCGCCGAGCGTCATCACATCATAAACCCGACTTTATGACGTCGTTATAGCCCGTGCTAAACAAAAAGCCAACAAACTTTTCTACTCATAAAATCCTCTACTAAAAGTTGAATAATCCACAAATATTGTTAGATGATCGAAACATATCGATACATCCGTTTATTGTAGCCGTTCGTCTATGAAACAAGGTTCGGAAAACTAATAAGAAATACCCTGTACCTTGACAGGGTACCACGATATTATGATAAATAACATACCCCTGTCAATATAGACGAGGAGCAAAAACCGGCCGATTACAGAAGTTCTTCTACTTAATACATATATTAATACTAGAGGTGTATGTGACTTTAAGAAGCTGTGATGGCCTAGCGGTGCGACGTGTGAATCTCTAGAGACGATCATGGGTTCAAACCCGGGCAGACACCAATGAGTTTTTCTATTAAAACTTATGTGTCTAATTGATAATTGTAATTTATCACACGCTTTTCGGTGAAGGAAAACATCGTGAGGAAACCTGCATATCTCTAGAGAATTCTGGAGATATGTGTAACCTACCAATCCGCATTGGAGCAGCGTGGTAGGTCCTAGCTAAAATTCCTTCTCCCCAAAAATGGAGAGAGGAGGCCTATGCCCAGCAGTGGGATAGTAACAGGCCGTTACTTACTTACTTACTATGTGACTTTCTCTACCCTCAATGAAGTAATTAAAAATTTCCGTATACCCGAAACAAAATGGGATTTTTTGTTATACAAGTATGTTACTCCAGAGTATAAAATACGATTAAGGTAAGTTGATGTCGGGCAGGCGCCTGGTTGTAAGATACGTAGCCAAATCATGTGACAACATGTTTATAACATGTTGTACCGACCCCACTTATAACGGGATAAGGACAGGAGGATGATGATATATGAAGCTATGTGTGTGTTCTTGTAAAGAATACAGCTTTTTTAATCCCCTATCTTATCTTGGTATATGCGCTTCATTATATCCTCCTGCCCTTATTCCACTCTAAGTGGGATCGGCACAACATGTTACGACCGACCGCCTGCCTGACGTCAACTTACCTTAGTCGTATTTTACGACACCTCGGTAAGGAGGGTGGTCTATTCTACTAAACCGGATACCACATGGCGGGTCGACTTACCTTAGTCGCCTTTTACGACACTTCGGTAAGAAATGAGTGTGGTACTATTCTACTTAGCCGGATACCACACGGCTATGGTATATGAGCTTCATTTGTACAAATTTTTATCAATTTAGATCTATCGAATTTTCCGTGACAACGTAACATACAAAAGACATTTCTGTTTATAATATTCGTGTAAAGCGACGAGATATTTTGTGTCGGCAACACTGGGCGGACGGGGAGATAAGATGGCGGCTAGCTAAAAGAAGGATGTGTTCAATGGAAATTAATAGGAATACAATGATGAATAGAATTATGGGAGTTTTTGTAAAGTAGAGTACTAATTAAAGTGTACGAATATATAATTAAGGAAAGTTAATACTATAGTTTTATTACATTCGTATGGATTCCATATAAAGTATTCATATTTTTTTAAAACAAAGAATCATATCTCACAAGTATGGGAACACTCCGAATTAAATTACGCAGTTGTCTGTTGAAAAATTCAATACAATATTCGCACTGCCAATATCTCAAGCAATTGACATATTAATATTGTGATTTATGTTTTGCACGGATAGTTTCACTGAAATTGAGTTGTGCAAGATTTAATACGTGTTATTCGTATTGTGTTCTGTTAGATTTATTTAGATAGCTTACACTTAACGTATTATAAATACCCAATCTATGGCATAAATGTTTATAGGTTCATTTCTCTTTATTCGTATAAACAAATATTTGAATTAAGATCAACCTGCCCTTATCCCACTTTAAGTGGGGTCGGAACATGTTATAAACACGTTGTCACATTATTTGGCTACGTATTTTACGACCGGCCGCCTGCCTGACGTCAACTTACCTTAATCGTATTTTACATCGTTTTTTAGACTCCGGAGTATCATACTTGTATAACAAAAATTCCCATTTTCTTTCAGGAATAGGGAAATTTTTATTACATTATTCGTCATCCTCCTGCCCTTATCCCACTCTAAGTGGGGTCGGAACAACATGTTATAAACATGTTGTCTCATTATTTGGCTACGTATTTTACGACCGTCCGCCTGCCGGGCAGCAACTAACCTTAGTCGTATTTTACGACACCTCGGTAGGAAAGAGGGTGGTCTATTCTACTAAACCGGATACCACACGGTGGGTCAGCTTACCTTAGTCACCTTTTACGACACCTCGGTAAGAAATGAGGTTGGTCTATTCTACTCAGCCGGATACCACACGGTGGGTCAACTTACCTTAGTTGCCTTTTACGACACCTCGGTAAGAAATGAGGGTGGTATTTTTTAGCCGGATACCACACGGCGTTTATCAAAGCTAGTTCAAAACTTTGAAACGCCCAATTGAAGTAAATACCAAAATAAAATTTTCCTCTCTTAATTAAAATTTTCTTTTAGTGAAATTCAGCGATAAGCTTTGATCTCGCAAACTGACAGTCGTAAAGATTCACTGTGGTGGGCATAAAAGGATTATTTTTAATTCAAACACTACAATAAAATCCAAAGACAAAGGAGCGGGGTCGACGAAAGAAGAAAGTGACGGTTGTTATCAATATGAGATTCTAAGGATTTGTTGTTTAAATAATTTATAGAATTAGGCGTTACTTTGCGGAGATCCATAATACAAAAGTAATAATAAAATTATTTTGCTATAATCCGCGAAGAAGTAAAATAGAAAATATATATAATGCTGAATGTAAGTGGACAATCGGTTATCATACCTGATACATGCAGGATTCGTAAAAACACATGCCACCTCCACCACCGCCACCACAATACACAAGCACTATATACGTTCACTATCACAACTCAACAATCGTTTCGCCCCGCAACCGAAGCATCGTCAGGAGATAGACTCCTACGTGATTATTACTTTTCGATTTGTTGTTTATTCACTTGTATTGTATTTTAAGGGGGAAGCTAGTGCCAACCAATTTCCTCAATTCTCGACCTCATATGCCCGCTGTTCCAGCATAAGAACCGATGAGGTTCTGCCGACCGGCTAATTGCGTTATAACCATTATATTCCTTACCCAAATGCTACAGACCGACACCAAACATCAACGCTGTTGGTTTAAAACGGCCACCACAAACCCGCGTGTCAAGTGTGGTGATTAATGGCATATATTTTTTTGAATATACACAATATGCCTGTCCTTAGTCTCCAAACACTTTCATACTCCCAGCTCTGGCATAATTCGGGTAACGGTGGAGCAGGGGGTCTTAAGAATCTCCGGAAAATAGGCAGCTCGTCCTCTCCACTAGGTTGACAGTTAACCTCAAAAAGAACGCGGGGTGGGGGGTGGAATTCCTTGTAAGAGTGTGAGAGTTGTCCAACAGTGAACGCCTATTGGTTGATTAAAGATTGTATTAAACTTTGTAAATATGCGTTTTCATTTATTATTTTGCAATATTCCATTATAAAAGATCTATCAGTAATGGCTTAGGTTTAGAGGAAATCATCATTAAGGTAGAGCCTAAACTCGGCTATAGACAAAGAAGTTCTCAAAATTCATTCGAGACTTTTGGTGACATCAAGACATTCCCGTCAGACAGTCAGGTAAAAAATTAATACAACCTCGAGAGAGATTGGCAACAGAATAGATTGGAATAGGCTTAGCGATTTTATCGTGGAGCCTTCCCCCTAAAGATGCTTCGGTTTGGCAAAATGATTGTTGAGATTGTAATGTGTAGTAGTGGTGGTGTCTTGACATATCTGCGGTAACTAATCTGGCATATATAAGGTATGAGGACGGTTTTGCTTCCTACACTAAGCATAATTAAGTTTTTTTTTAACAAACGAATATATAGCAAAATAACTCTATCATAACTTTTGTCAACAGAATAGTTCCAAAATATTCTAAATGAATGATTTGGCAAAACTTCATTTAACAAACAAAGAACTCACGGGACAGTTACAGAGAACTAAATTCGACGCAACAACACTCATTTCTCTACATTTGCAGAGTTCAACTTTTATACTGATAGTGCGAGAGCCAACCTTATCTTTAATGAAATAGTATAAAAGATCGAATAGAGTTTTATTAAATAACTGTGCTAGCAGCTTCACCCGCATGATAATCAGTGTGTCACAAATTTTATCCCGAATTGAAATTTTGAACATAAAAGTAGTTATCGTAAGTTAATAATAAGAGATTTTTGAATAATTTTCACCGTTGACATAGCGCACGCAAGGAAAGCTTTAAATTTTGCCGTTTTCGCAATATTTTTTTTATTGCTGCTCCCATCCTATTCATCTTAGCGTAATGTTATATAATCTTTAGCCTTCCTCGACAAATGGACTATCTTACGGTTAATGAATTTTTCAAATCGTTTTAGTAGTTCCTGAGACTAGCGCATTCAAACAATCAAACAAACTATTTGGCTTTATATATTAATATAGATTTTTGTATTGTAGGATGTGTATGAAATTTTTACGATTTTTTTTTATATGTCAGGTGCAAGAAGAGAGAGTACACTTTGAATTACATATATTTTCTTTTATTGTGGGTTATAGCAAAATATTTATATATTTTCATTTCTTTAGATAAAGAGCATGAAATCAAAATTAAACAGAAATTGATAATCGTATTGCTAAATCGATTAGTTATATTAGTTAAGTTATTGATAACAATTAGTTACTGAAATTTTACCTACCTAAACAATGTACATCTAATAGTATCCATCTCTTATACTACAAATAGCCCTGGTAGTATATAATTTAAAGCAGACTAGTTCTGCAATGCAGTTGAAATATACCTTTAGATTATATGTTCTGAATTATTGTTCAAAATATCACTTCTCTGAAGGATAAAAATTACATACGAAAAGGAATTATACCTTAATCTATAGTACTACTTTTCGATCCTGTACAAGACAGTAATAACTAAATGTAACTATTAAAAAGAATTCATCATCGTCCAGCCCATATCCCATTCTAAGTGGGGTCGGCATAACTTGTTATCAACATGATTTGGCTACGTATTTACGGCCGAGCCTGCCTGGTGTCAACTTACCTAAGTCGTATTTTACGACACCTCTGTAAGAAGACCTCTGGGAGCGGTCTATTCTACTCAGCCGGATACCACACGTCTAAACTAGTAAAAAGTTTAAAAATAGTATTATTGTTAGAGCAACCGCCGAGTTTCTGGCTCTTCTCGGTAGGAACAGCTTTCCGAACCAGCAGTAGAGTTCATTCAAACGCACTTGTTTACAAGTTTATTTGAATAAGAATATTTTGTGTTAATAAATCCACAGCATCAAACTTTTTCAAAAATAGGTAATATATTTATACAGTTCTATAATCCAAAACATAAGTCAAAACATACCGACACTGCAATGCAGTTAAAACACCTACAGAGTATTCCTTTAATTCGCTTACGCTCCCGAGGGACGTTATATTAATTGCGGTACAGCAATCAAATTAAGATAAACCATCTCAGTCTGCGAGGTTTTAGTAATTTCCTCATAGCTTAATAGCCAATAAATTAGGTGCTGGATCGGTTTTAATCGTTGACTATTTCGCGTGAATCGTTTATCGATATTTTATTTATAAAGCTCTAATTAGTTTCGATAAAAATAATTAAACACCACAAGAAAATGCTATTGTGGGCTATCCATAATAGTTAGACATATACCATCGCTTATTTACGACAGACATCACATTAGAAACCTCAAAAATTACAGTACTTCTCTACTCCATATTGAATATTATTATACATATAAACCCTCCTCTTTAATCTAATTTTTCTCTTCTCTTCTTTAGTCTTTAATCTATCTCTTAAAAAAACCGCATCAATATCTGTTACGTAGTTTTAAAAATTTAAGCATACATAGGGATATAGGGACAGACGTGGAAAGCGACTTTGTTTTATACTATGTAGTGTTAATTAATTATTCGATTTCTCGTAAAAAAAAGTATCATGTACCTAGAAAAAGTCTAGAAAAAACTAAAGTCTATCAAGTAGCACTTGGAGTGAATCATTGATGGACGAACAAAAACCTAACGACAATTCAATATTTACAAAAAGGCCGAAACTGTTTCGTTTAAGTTTGCTATCTTTTGTGAAAGGAACAAAAATTTACCAAAATAAACTCGTTAAATAAAACACCTCCTTTGTCATATTTTTCACATATTGAAATGACATTGAAATACAGCATATTATTTTAGATTAATGAATTATTCGATTTCTCGTAAAAAAAAGTATCATGTACCTAGAAAATGTCTAGAAAAAATCAGTCTATCAAGTAGCACTTGGAGTGAATCATTGACGGGGGCAAGGACGAACAAAAACCTAACGACAATCCAAGATTTGAAAAAAGGCCGAAACTTTTTCGTTTAAGTTTGGAAACCCTTGCGTTTTATGCGCACATTACCGTCAAACCTTTTGGCGCTAGGATCGAAGAAAGGGACTTAAGTTTCACATTCCCTGCGTACTTTTATAGAGAACTATAAAATTTCCAATTTAAGGGCGGCTGGTTTATTTAATACCGGCTTGTTAGTATCTACCTGGATAATACGTCCTAACTTTAGTATGACCTCATTTATTCTTCCCGCTCTTAATTAAATAAGCTTGTTATAGACAAAGTTAAAACATACAAAACCTTATCTATGTAGTAGTATTATATTTGTGTGTATTGTCATAGGGCTGAGTAGAATAGACCACCCTCATTTATTACCGAGGTGCCGTAAAACGCGACTAAGTTGAGCCGCCGTGTGGTATCCGGCTTCTAAATTGAAATGAACGCGGAAGACAAAAACGGCATTAGCGGAATGGTTAGGGTAACGGACGAGTGGTCGTGGATTCGAATCCGGGCCATTACACTACCGACGTGAACCCAATCCTAATACAAGCATTTAGCTTAGCTGGAAGGTTTTACAAGTTTACTAGTAATTTGTAACCCAAAATCTCTAGTAACCATATATATCTTTATTTATTTTATTTTCTTTTTTGGAAACTCGGAAACGATTTCAACGATTTTCCTGAAATTCAGTTTTTTTAGTAGGGTATTTATTAGTAGGGGTTTTTAGGGGAGAAAGATCGAATTAGCTAGGCTTTATTTTACAAAAATCGTTTTGTCCCTGTTTTTGGGCATCAAAAAAATACTAAAATAAATTTAAAACACTGAATTTTAAACATTGAATTTAAAACACTATTTTTACCGTAGCGGTCCCCCAGATTCTATAGTATAAAAAGATTACCGATACACAAAAGTATACGCTAAGGCGAGGATGCTAATTGCTTATTACTAACGCCATCTATTACAATGCGTAACGCATTACGCGCCGTGATAAATGAACCAACGCGCGTGCGTACTAAGATTGATCCGAACCGTCGTTTAAAATTAATGTATTTGACATAAAAATATGAGTGTTAACATAATTCTAACATCAAATAATTAATATCGATTTAATATAAATAAATTTATTAAAAAAAGGGCTAGTAAATTTCATTTAATAAAGTACGTAAAGAACAAAATGTTTTTATTCTGCTGGAATTAATAGTTACATAATAGTTTCAAGGTTAGTTTGAAACTATTAAAGAATTTAGTCTGTATTCTTTTATTTTACGACGGGACCAAAGCTGTATCGTTTAAGGTTCAAATAAAAATATTAACATAACATTGCAGGCGATATTTATTTGGCTAATAACAACAGATTCTGCGCAGTACATACCCTGTTAATATAATTTCCCGCCAGTAGAGGCGCCACTGGGACGCGCGTCGGGCGTAGCTGTCAAATTTTTTGGAAAAAACTTATTTATTTTCGATTTACGAACGTCAATTCGTTCAAAAACTGTATCTAAACTTTAAAATATGATACGCTACGTATAAATAAATATTCAGTTATATTTTTATTTCAATATTTTAGTGAAGTGAACGTAAGGAATGTCTACAGCAGTTTTGTTTCTATTTTTGATTGTTTGCGGTTTTGTTTGGGCAAATCCTGATGCAAAGAGACTCTATGATGATTTGTTGAGCAATTACAATAGACTGATACGGCCTGTGGACAAGAATAACAATACTGTTTTAGTGAAACTCGGCTTACGACTTTCGCAGCTTATTGATCTGGTAAGTAATTTTTCTTATTATATATTTTTAAGTCAAGTTTAATATAGATCATTAAACCTTTTTAAGGAAATAAACTTGTGTTGTGTTAATAACATTACCTAATAAACAAATAAATAAATAAACATTGAACATCATCATCTTCCTGCCCTTATCCCACTCTAAGTGGGGTCGGCACCACATGTTGCAAACATGTTGTCATATGATTTGGTTAAGTATTTAACGACCGGCCGCCGGCCTGACTCAACTTACCTCTTTAACTCAACAACTTACCTCTGTCGTACTTGACGACACCTCGGTAAGAAAGAGGGTGGTCTATTCTACTAAACCGGATACCACACGGTGGATCAACTTACCTTAGTCGCCTTTTACGACACCTCGGTAAGAAATGAGCTTGGTCTATTCTACTCTGCCGGATACCACACGGCGGTTCGACTTACCTTAGTCGCCTTTTACGACACCTCGGTAAGAAATGAGGGCGGTACTATTCTTTTCAGCGGGATACCACACGGCGTTTGAAATCAAGTTCAATATAGATTATAAAACCTTTTTAAGGAAATAAACTTGTGTTGTGTTAATAATATTGAACACTGGTCAATATAATCTACGCCGTGTGGTATCCGGCTGAATAGAATAGTACCACCCTCTTTTCTTACCGAGGTGTCGTAAAAGGCGACTAAGGTAAGTCGACTCGCCGTGTGGTATCCGGCTGAGTAGAATAGACCAACCTCATTTCTTACCGAGGTGTCGTAAAAGGCGACTAAGGTAAGTTGACCCACCGTGTGGTATCCGGTTTAGTAGAATAGACCACCCTCTTTCTTACCGAGGTGTCGTAAAATACGACAGAGGTAAGTTGACGTCAGGCAGTCGGCCAGTCGTAAAATCTCAGCCAAATCATGTGACAGCATGTTTATAACATGTTGTGCCGACCCCACTTAGAGTGGGATAAGGGCAGAAAGATGATGACTGCTCAATATAATCTATAAAATACGAACGCTATCTATATTTTTCATAAAATAAATTATATAATCTGTAAGAATTTTTGTCATCCACAATCATTGTTATTACTAATCTATGCCATCATATTTTTGAATTTTAATATAAACTTATTTTACTTAGAGTAAGGGAGCAAATACATAGACGGACCTTAAAGTGACTATAACAATCTATACTAATATATAAAACTGAACAGTTTGTTTGTTTGTTCGATTGTTTGAACGCGGTAATCTCAGGAACTACTGAACCGATTTGAAAAATACTTTCAGTGTAAGTCCATTTATTGAGGAAGGCTATAGGCTATATAACATCACGCTAAAATGAGTAGAAGAGACTGCTCCTCTTCTACTGTAAGAACTCTTCTAGTGTAAGATAGTCCATTTAACGAGAAAGGCTATGAACCAGCACGCTAAGATGAATAGAAGAGTAGCAGCAACAAAAAATAGTACGAAAACAGCAAAATTCAAAGCTTTCGTTGCAAGCGCTGAGTAAACGGTAATTCAAAAATAGTGTATTACAAAATCGTTTCCCCTCTTAAAGTAAGTAGAAAGTATTCTCTTAAATAAAAGTCCGCGACAGCATATGTCTAGCTTTTAAAGTCAACCCACTTTAACCATTTTTATGGTTATTAAAATACTATATTACGGTTTTAATCTACCACACGGCATTATGTAACTGAGGTCAAAGCCCCTTCAACAAATGGGCTCTAAAACAAACCGTAACGGCCCATAATTTCATATTGTGCCAGTCCGTGATAAAACTTCAAAGTTCACTCATGAATTTGCTCCCCAATGTCGATTATACTAACAAATTTCGGAGTTAACTTATCAGATTGTTTGATATGCCAAAGTTTAAAGTTAAATCTGCGGGCTTTGTCTATTATTACTGAGCGGTAGAAGATCGAAAATATATATAATGCTAAATGTAGAGTGGACAATTCGTTTTCATACCTGATACATGCAAGTCACGTACGTAATGCTTGTGTATTGTGGCGGTTGTGGAGGTTTGTGCGTGTGTTTTTATGAATCCTGCATGTATCAGGTACGAAAACGGACTGTCCTATTAACATTTCGCATCATATATATTTTCTATTATTCTTCATCGCCGATTATAGCAAAACAATTTTATTACTTTTGTATTATGGATCTACGCAAAGTAACCCCTTAATTTTATAAATAAATAAATATATGGGACACTTACACACACGGTCGTCTGTCCCCAAAGTAAGTAACTTAATACTTGTGTTATGGTAGACAGACAACTGGTGAATATATACTTATATATTTTTTAAATACATACTTAAATACAAATATACACCCAGGCTCAAAGACCGACAAATTTATTTTAAAGAAAATGTTGGTCCTCGGCGGGAATCGAACCCGCGACCTGTGGAGCCGAAGGCAGGGTCACTATCCACTGCTCCAACGAGCCATTCAATTATCTGCAGAAGATCTTTAATCATTACCTCACGCATGAATACCGTTTTATTCTGAAACTAGCATGTCCTTCTTTTTCACAGGATAAGTAAACAAACCCGTACATTTATATTATCAATACTTATTATAAAACTAAACGTCCTAAATAATCTTCCGCCGGGTGGTATCCGGCTGAGTAGAATAGGTGGTCTATTCTCATTTCTTTCCAATGGTCGTAAAAGGCGACTAAGGCAAGTTGACCCACCGTATGGTATTTGGCTGAGTAGAATAGACCATCCTCATTTCTTTCCGAGGTGTCGTAAAAGGTGCCTAAGGCAAGTTGACCCGCCGCGTGGTATCCGGTTGAGTAGAATAGACCTCCCTCATTTCTTACCGAGGCGTCATAAAACGTACCCAAGGCAAATCGACCCGCTGCGTTGTATCCGGCTGAGTAGAATAGACTACCCTCATTTCTTACCGAGGTTTGTAAAAGACGGCTAAGGTAAGTTAACGTCAGGCGGCCGGTCGTTAAATACGTAGCCAAATCATGTAACAAAATGTTTATAACATGTTGTGTCGACCCCTCTTAGAGTGGGATAGGGGCAGGAGGATGTTGGTGGTTAGTATAATACTAGCTTATATTTCGTTCGCGTAGACTGTTGTCGTGTGAAAGGTCGATATTAGATCGCGCTTTTCAATATCATCCTATACCTGTATAATTAACAGGATTTTTATAGCCTATATATGTATAAGGAATATTCCGGTGTATAAGGAGTAATTGTGCCAAATTTCATCGATATTGCTTCAGTGGTGTCTTTCAAGGTGAAAGAGTAACAAGCATACATCCATACTCACAAACTTTCGCATTTATAATATTAGTAGGATTAAAAAAAAAACAAAGTTCCGTGCCCTCACTGCTTAACATATAAATTTAGTTATACCTTAAAGAGGCGCATGCCGCACGTAACTTCTCTACAGTAAGGTTACACCGGGAATGTTAACTATGGGGCGCAGGGACAAAGTGGAATACAAAATATTTACAATGTTCTAACTTTGTGTTAAGAATATTAAATAGAATATCGTCATACTCACAGTTTATACAAAATCTACTAGGTAATTTGTACTCAGTGCTTGAAGACCTTGCAAACAGTGCATGTTGCCAGTGATGACTTACGGATCAGAAACGTGGTTGCTGACTATAGGTCTCTTAAGAAGGCTCAGAGTCACTCAGCGGGCGATGGAGTGAGCTATGCTTGGTGTATCTCTACGCGATCAAATCAGGAATGAGGAGATCCGTAGAAGACCAGAGTTACCGACATAGCTCATCGTATCGCGAAGCTGAAGTGGCAATGGGCGGGCCATGTAGTACGTAGAACCGATAGGTGTTGGGGTCCTAAGGCGCTGGAATGGCTACCCTACCCTCTCTGAAGAGAGCTAAGACCTACCACTCAAATGCGGATTGGTAGGTTACACATAACCCTAGAATTCTCTAGAGATATGCAAGTTTCCTCTTGATTTTCCTTCACCGAAAGGCGTGTCATAAATTGCAATTATCAATTAGACATATAAGTTTTAGCATAACTCATTGTCGCCTGTCCGAGGTATGAACCCGCGACCCTCGAAAGAGTCATAAGGTTTTACAGAATTAAATTTTTATAGAATTCCAGAGAATCCGTATTGGAGGAGCGTGATAGGTTTTAGCTCCAACCCTTCTCTCCAAAAACGGAGAGAGGAGGCCTATGTCCAGCGGTGAGATAATAAGAGGTCGTTATTTTACTATTTTTCAGCTTTGTCAGGACAAAGGGCAAAATTAAAATAGAGAAGAGATTATATTAATCCTCTAAACGTAGTTTTATACTGTATTGTACAATTCTATTAATTATTAATTTTGATAACCTACTAACTCTACCTTCACCTCCGTGGGTCGCGGGTTCGATTACCGCCGATAAAATTTTGCTACACCATTTTCAACAGTTTCTATAATTCGTTTTAATTATACTGTACAATATAATACTTTGTTTATAGTTATAATATAAACTCGTCCCCAGGGTTAACACTTTGTATTAAATGTCAGTAATAGCATAAGAGAGACAAATTTGCGCGTTTTACGACGCACGAAGGGAAAATAAACGGAATAGTAAACTCTCTAAAACTAAAAAAACATAGTTGCTGTAAGTTTATAGGGTCTCATTAATTTTGATGAAAGGCGAACCAGACTAGTGACCTTACGAAAAGTTTGCGAATTCCAAAGCTTTAATGAGTTTTAAATTGAAAAATTTTCTCATAATTGATATTAAAAATTTAGCATGGGCTTATTAAATATGAATTCTATCTTTGTCTTTCTTTAATATTTAAATGAGTTAATCTTGTATGTATTATATATAAATATATTCAAATTCAAATTCAAAATATTCTTTATTCAAATAAACTTGTAAACAAGTGCTTTTGAATCATCGTCAACTCTACTATATTTTGTGAATCTCGGAAACGGCTCCAACGATTTTCCTGAAATTCAGCATCAACAAGCAAGTTTTGGGGTAGAAAATCGATCTAGCTAGGTTTTATTTAAAAAAAACTCTTTTTATCCCTTTTTTTGGGCATTAAAAAAATACTAAAATGTAGATTTAAAAGCAAAGGATAATTTTAGCTATCAAACGTAATGCTGCAACAGCCGATGGGTAATGGAAATAACAAAAATATTCTAAAGCTGGGTTCGAATCTCACATGTCATCGGCGCCTTTCTTATTTATTTTTTTTATATCTTAAAAAAATTACCGAGCAAGGCTCGGTCACCCAGGTTCTCATAATTAAACATGAATTTTTATTTCAAAGAAAAAGAAAATAATATTTATTCAAGAAAGCTTGTAAACAAATGCTTTTGAATGGTCAACTCTACTAAATATGAATGTGAATGGATATAGGACTAAAGGGAGATGGTCTGATTGTGTGAAGTATGGACATGTATATCAAAGCAATTGCGCCAGAGTTGACGAATGACAGGAGAGAATGGAAGAAAAAAACATAATTCGATCTCACTTATAAGAGCAAGAAAGACTATCAATGCGCAAAAACACACAGGTTTCCAAACCAAACTAAAATGGTAACTCAAACAGGATAATGATAATGAAAAAAGGAAGATGGAACAAGGATTAACGTAAGATTTTCTAATTCAAATTCAAAATATTCTTAATTCAAATAAACTTGTAAACAAGCGCTTAGTACTTTTGAAGCATCAACTCCACTGCTGGTTCAGAAATCTGTTCCTACCGAGAAGAGCCAGCAAGAAACTCGGCGGTCGCTCTTTTCAAAACTAGACTTTTACTGTATTTTGAAGATCTCTAATTATCTAAACTTAGGGTTCTTTGGTAAACGTTCAGGAAAACTGCACATGAAATTTCTCCATAAAATTTTCAATGGGGAAATTGATAACCATGAACTGTTATGTAGATTTAATATAAATACCCAGTAAACCTTCTCGCATTCTATGTCCGTTTTTAAGACAACGTTTGCTAGAACGAAACTGGGGCAGAATACCCCAATATCACATATCTCACGTTTACACAGTAGCTTCACAATGTGCGTACATTACCGGATATTGGCTGCGATTGGCTTTCATCATTTATAAAAAAATGTACTAAAATTTTTAGTTCAGAGTTTAAACCTTAATGTTGTTATTTTTTTTTTGTATGTTTTCATTATTCTGTTATTTGTTTGTCTTTCTGTTTATTTTTTGGTTGGCATTTGTAAAATTATTACTAAGAATGATGTGATTTCCTGTATTTGGTACTACATAATTAATTTAAGACTATTTGCATATGTTATGCTGTTGGAGATCTGTAAGTAAGTATCGGCCCGTTACTATCCCACTGCTGAGAATAGGCCTCTTCTCTCCGTTTTTGGAGAGAAGGTTTGGAGCTAAGACCTACCACGCTGCTCCAGTGCGAATTGGTAGGTTACACATATCCCCAGAATTCTCTAGAGATATGCAGGTTTCCTCACGATGTTTTCCTTCACCGAAAAGCGTGTGATAAATTGAAATTATTAATTAGACACGTAAGTTTTAACAGAAAAACTTATTGGTGTCTGCCCGGATTTGAACCCGCGACCTCCTCGAAAGAGTCGAACGGTGTTACCGCTGGGCCATCACAGCTTTTTGACCTATATAAATAAATAAATCTGTATAAATAAATAAGTGGCCCAAATGAAACAGAAATTAATTACTGACGCCCGATGCATCAAGCTTCCGCAAATAACTTACACGCGGTTGCCTTAACTCTGTCCAATCGATTGACTGCCGTTGGCCATAAGCCAAGGAGGCCTCAAGCTGCGTCAAATGTAACAATATTGAATGGCATATTGCCCTGTCAGCTATGATATATATGATTAAGACATGCCTCTCATCGGCCTTCATCCGATAACATATTATCTATACTAATAAAGCTGAAGAGATATAACATCACGCTAAGATGAGCAGAGGAGCAGCTATAAAAAATAGTACTAAAACGGTTAAATTTAAACCTTGCGTGCGCTGAGTAAACGGTAATGGTTATTCAAAAATCATGTATCACAAATTTGTTCCCCAGTAAAAGTTCTAAATAAAAGTCCGCGGCAGCATATGTCTAGCTTTTAAGGTTAACCCACTTTAACCACTGTTATAGTTATCAAAGCACTGTATTCCGGTTTTAATATTTCCACGCGGGTAGAGCAACTGACGATTGCTAGTAAATAATAATTTTAACGCAAGCAAATCTGAAAGTTGCACCCATTATAGAAAAGACTAGAGCTGCAAGTCTGGGATGGTATGAATATGTAATGAGGAAATACGAAAATCATGTGATCATACGAGTGTTAAATATGAATATGGATGGATATATATAGAGGGAGGCCTAAAAAGAAATGGTTGGATTGCATGAAGTACGACATGCATCTAAGAGGAGTGGCGCCAGAGTTGACGAACGATAGGAGAGTATGGAAGACAAAAACATGTTGTGCCGGCCCCACTTAGAGTGTGATAGGGGCAGGAAAAGATGATGATGATGATAATAATTTTAACGCAAAAAAAAGTCATATGCCGTCTTAAATTAAAATTTTGCTGTTTTTTATGACGACGTTTTACTAACATAAGCTATTGTTCTAACATAAGCTACTCTTCTTTATTTTGCTTACTTCCTTAGCAATTTGTCTTATAGAATCTTATGGGGTAAATACGCAAAAATTGACAGCATTATTGTTTTGGGAAAAGTGATTGGAAAAAGAATTATATGCGCTATTTATAATATAAGAACGCGCGATTCCCTGCGCTAAGGAAATAGGTTTTCTAAGATAAGTTTTACAGTATATTTTTAACAATATTTTTTTCATAATAGCCGTGTGGTATCCGGCTGAATAGAATATACCAACCTTATTTCTTACCAAGGTGTCGTAAAAGGCGACTAAGGTAAGTCGACCCGCCGTATGGTATGCGGCTGAGTAGAATAGACCAATCTCATTTCTTAGCGAGATCTCGTAAAAGGCGACTAAGGTAAGTTGACCCACCGTGTGGTATCCGGTTTAGTAGAATAGACGACTCTTTTTCTTACCGAAGTGTCGTAAAATACGAATAAGGTAAGTTGACGTCAGGCAAGCGGCCGGTCGTAACAACGCAGCCAAATCTTGTGACAACATGTTTTTAACATGTTGTGCCGACCCCACTTAGAGTGGGATAAGGAGGATGATTTTTTGATAACAGACATTCTTATTAAAAATAGACAAAATAGAAACTGCCGTTAGGTTTCGGTTCCAGCTTTGCCTTACAAAAAGTACGTACGTCGTTGTGGTTTTCGGTAAAGAATTCTATAATAAATACCCACAATTGGTTTAAGCCTTGCCATTACAGTAGTTTATAATAGTTATAGGCTTATAAAAAATAATGTTGCGAATTATATTACATTTTATCTTTGTGTAAAACAAAAAATTAATATTTGAACATATATTTGTTTCAGAATCTCAAAGACCAAATTCTGACTACGAACGTATGGCTAGAACATGTAAGTATGAAACAATATTTATAATACAAATTTATTCGAAAAAAAATCGTTAATGAGTCATTAATTAATAATATTTTTTTCATATTGTAGTTTAATTAATGAGTTAGGTCCCATAAAGTTGTAATAATTATGTAACTCATTACAATAACATTTTTATTTCTAATAATCAAAGGGGTGATCCCCATATTCCCAGTAAAAACAACCCGGCAAAAATAAGATCAAAATAGTAATATAATAAACTCCATATTTTCTTCCTTTATCTGCTTTTCATTCTTTTTACGTTCTGACGTTCCGTCAAAATATAAAGGATTATAAAACAATACGTGATGTATATAATAGACAAAGTAGGATTCGACATAAGCTTGCGGCTCCTGCTTTGTACCTTACAAAGGTACGCAAGTCGTTTGTGAGTTTGGGTATAAGGTTCTATGCTAGAATTCCGCAATCAATTTTAGCTTTGCCATTACAGCAGCTTAAATAACTGTTAAAGAGAGGCTGATACAGAAAGCCTATTATATTGTTGAGGATTATTTAGATGTTAAGAATGCGTGGATGTACTGTCCAACCCTGCACAAGATAGTAATGACTTAATGTAACTAGTTTTAAGTATTATTTATTAAAAAGAGCAACCGCCGAGTTTCTTGATGGCTCTTCTCAGTAGGAACAGCTTTCGGAACAAGCAGTAGAATTGACGATTCAAAAGTTTTTGTTACAAGTTTATTTGAATAAAAAAGTTTGTCTGTCGGTTGAATAAGAAGAAGACATAAGTATAGTATGTTAGCAACCAACTTATTCAAATATCGGGATGAAATAGTAATAATTCAACTTTATAGCTTGAATATTTATTACATATGAGCGTCCATAAATAATTATGGAAATTTCAGGAATGGGAGGACCACAAATTTAAATGGGACCCACTGGAGTACGGCGGTGTGAAGGAACTTTATGTGCCTTCCGAACACATTTGGCTCCCAGATATCGTTCTGTATAACAAGTAAGTGGATACAAAAAAAAAGCTCCCAACATTTCACAGTATTTATAGTCCTGGGGCGTTTCTTTCGGGATTCGCGCGTTATCCGTGGATTATGGATCGCTTTCCTTGTATGGTGTTTATTTATGCCCTACTTTTTTTATAGGATCTTTTATGATATATTAGATATTGTTTTGGGAGGTGTGTTTTTAAATTATACCTAGCTATCACGGCTTATTTATTGCCTTTGTTTAACACGTATGCGGAATTATAGCGAAGGAT
Source organism: Morpho helenor (assembly GCA_029227775.1). Lineage (NCBI taxonomy): Eukaryota > Metazoa > Arthropoda > Insecta > Lepidoptera > Nymphalidae > Morpho > Morpho helenor. Next base: position 13,088,213 of record JARGCU010000006.1, read on the forward strand.
GGCAGAGGATGCTCGATCTTCAAACGTTATAATACAATCATCTCCTCCTGCCCTTATCCCACTCTAAGTGGTGTCGGCACAACATGTTATAAACGTGTTGGCACATGATTTGGCTGCGTATTTTACGATCGGCCGCCTGCTTCACGTCAACTTACCTTAGTCGCCTTTTGCGACACCTTGGTAAGAAAGTGGGTGGTATATTCTACTAAGCCGGATAACACACGGCGAGACAACTTACCTTAGTTACCTTTTACGACACCTCGGTAAGAAATGAGGGTTATCTATTCTACTCAGCCGGTTACCACGCGGCAGCTAGTAATTATGTCGCAATATAATATCTAAAGGCAATTGGTATATAGTTAGCGAAGGCTATAGAGAGCATAACATAATAGCTAACGATCCAGCAAGCCATTTATCCCACAAACAATCGGGACCGATAGCCAACATCCGAGGCGTATGGGAGTGTAGTAATTGGCGCATAACAGCCTCCCAGCGAACTTAGTTGGTGAACATTCATTAGGACATTACCTCCGACCAAATTGCATTTGAGAAACTAACTTGTTTGGAACTGGTACAATTAGGAACATCGTAGTTAGCATTAAAGTTGATGGAATGATGAATTTATGACCTTTTGAATAATTTATAGAAGTAGGCGTTACTTTGCGGCATAAGGGCAAGCCAACACTATAAATGGGGTTGACACAACGTGTTATAAACATGTAACATGATTCACGTATTTTACGACTGGCCGCCTGCCTGATGTCGACTTACTACGATATCTACTCAGCCGGATACCACACGACGGACCGTCTTACCTTAGTCGCCTTTTATGAAACCTCGGTAAGAAAAAAGGGTGGTCTATTCTACTCAGCCGGATACCACACGGCATGGCAAGCCGTGTATTTATATTGACTTGTATATAAAGAAAAATAGGTATAATTTTATGACTACTTTTAAACGCCATCACTTAAACACTCAATAAAAACTAAATTGAGACAAGAAGGACTACTCAAAAAGGTTAGTTCTTCCTTCTTACGAAATTGCATACGTTTATATAAAATAATAAGATTCGCGCAAAAGTACTTGAATTACCAAAAGTGAAATTTAAATCATACATAAAAAAAACATTTTGCAGTAAAGGTTATTATAGTGTTGACGATTATATGAGAGATAAACACGCCTGGAATATATTCCTTTAATATTTAAATTGATTATATTATTTATTATTATTAGTTTAGTTAACTACAATTATATATTATTAATAATTATATGTTATTGTACGGGCTAACACGTATATTTGCAACATCGGCAGTTACACCATAATTTTAATATCGAATCAATTGAAAATCAGTGCGACGTTAGCGGCGGCGCGTGATCAACATATCAAATTTAAATCAAAATCATATATCATATAATCATTATCATTATTATAATAGCTCTCTTTGAACCTGTACAAGACAGTAACGACCTAATGTAAATAATGTTAAGAATTATTTTTTTAAAAGAGCAACCGCCGAGTTTCTTGCTGGCTCTTCTCGGTAGGAACAGCTTTCCGAACCAGCAGTAGAGTTGACGATTCAAAAGCACTTGTTTACAAGTTTATTTGAATAAAGAATATTTTGAATTTAAATTTGAATATAATAAAAATAAATAAATCTATCAACCAAAGATAGTAAAAGGTAGTAAGTAGCAGCCCGTACAGTCATTACTATTATTAATGACATTTTGACGTTAAAAAAGTGTATGTATCTAAATTATTGAAAAAAATAAGAAAAATTCTGGTAGACGTGTAAAAAAATTAAGGAATCATGAGAGACTAGTTTGAAGTAATTATTAAAATACTTCTATTAACAACGCAGTTTGAAAATGGGTGTTTAATTAGATCGTCTTATAACATCCAATCATTGTTTGGGTAACATAAAAATTGTATCATTAATGTTATTGATGGTAATTCATATCAAATTGTCGACGAATGATACATTGTATGTCAGAACAGACCGGTAAACTATTAATCATAAACTAGAACGAGGCACGCATGTGCGACCAATCTTATGGCGTACTGGGTTTTCGTTTGCCACAAGTCACAAAAAATAGCGTATTTTTATTTAACACACTTTAGTTTTACATGTATGTAACTAAGTCTTTTGAACTCAATTTTGACTCACTTTACACGGACAGATTTTATTTGAATTTTGTTAACTTATACAGAATCGGTGACATTACAACAAATTAAAAATAAATAAATTAAAAAAAAACTGTTTCAACAATAAATCGCACTGAAAATTGTAAAAAATATAGTTAAAAAAACGCTGTACTAGATCGCCCTTATCCCACTCTAGATGAGGTCGACACAACATGCTTAAAACACGTTGTTACGTGATTTGGCTAGTTTTTACGGCCTGTCTGACGTCAATCTACCTTAGTCGCCTTTTACGACATCTCGATTAGAAATGAGGATGGTCTATTCTTCTCAGCGGCATTTAGGTAGATTAAGAGTCTAATGTAATAAATGAAAAACATTAGTATTATTGTAAGAAAAGGCGAGGGTGTCTTTATGTCATCCATTTCGTTTGTCGAGTAGCTCATGCTTTATTCTATTCTATCATTTTTCGATCATTATTTTTATTCCACTTATATATTTTAAAAAATTACTTTTTAATTCAAAGCCCTTAAAAGCCCGTTTTCAGTTTTTTTTTTTAATTACATTCATTTTTCATTTTTCAGTGAAAGGAGGTAACTGTTAAGAATTAAAAAAACAAAAAAAAATTGTAAAACAAATATGTGTAATTATTGTATTGTAATGTCTGGTATCAGCGGTATAAAATATTATATCGCTTCACCCTTTACCTTGCGACATATAGTTTACAGGGCGTATGTCCGCCCATTTTCGTGTGAGTTGCCTTTTGATGGTTATAGAGCAACTGTTACGGTAGGAGCTTGTGAAGATATATTATAGCGTAGATTTCCTTAACGCCCACGTATTTTCAAATGGTGGGATTTCCACGATGGATAGACTGTTAGATATTTGAACGGCACGCTTTCCATCTCCCGCTTTACGTAAGCGTATTTATTGTACATAGTACTCGCGATTTCGGTCGCATTAAGTTAAATAATACCCTCAGTTTTACGTTTTAGATCTTTATCTCCTGTTAGGGGAACAAGGATTTATAGGTTACTAGCTATGGTAGCGGCTTCACCCGCGTTAAAATCGGTGTGTCACAAAAGTTTCCCGAATTGAAATTTTTAACATAAATATAAGTTATTGTGATTTAACTTTGTTTACTAATATATACTCGTATAGATATAAAAATTAAACGTCGGATGAAACGATCGTAGCGAATGTGTGTAGTGCTAGTGTAGTGTGTTGGTACCTTATGCACGTCTAGTAACGAATCCTGTATGTATAAGGTTTGCTTCCTGCACTTAGCATTACATAAATTTACTAACAAACGCACATTATAACAAAATAATTTCTACCGTAAATTTTTTACTATGGAATTCCGCAAACTAACGTCTTCTTCTACAATTTATGTATAGATAGCTAAAACTAGATGATAATTTAACTGAGCGAATTTCTTGAACGTTATAAACTTGCTTCTAGAGAAGCATATTAGGCGACAAATTAGTTCTCAGAGAAACCACTACGTTAAAATGTAGATCAGGTGGGTCGTGCTTATTAATGACAGTGTTACGGTTGGTATGCATTAGGGGTGCACGTTATCCTAAGAAAGATCACCTAACTTTAGAATATTAACAAACTATACTACTTAGCGTGATGTCTAGACTGTTAATATTCTAAAGTTAGGTAATCTTTCTTCTTTCTTAGGATAACGTGCAAATCTAATATTTATATTATTATTTTTACTAAAACATGCTGTACATGCGGCTTCGCCTGCGTAAAAATCAGTGTATTTAATTAAAAATTTGATTAATTTATAGAATTAGGCGTTACTTTGCGGAGATCCATAATACAAAAGTAATAATAAAATTATTTTGCTATAATCCCCAAAGAAGTAAAATAGAAAATATATATAATGCTAAATGTAAGTGGACAATCGGTTATCATACCTGATACATGCAGGATTCGTAAAAACACACGCACAAACCTCCACCACCGCCACCACAATACACAAGCACTATATACGTTCACTATCACAAACTCAACAATCGTTTCGCCCCGCAACCAAAGCATCATCAGAAGATAGACTCCACGACCAAAATCGCAAAGCGAAGCAATACCCAAATAAGCTTAGTTATATACTAATCGGTTCAACCCCACCATTTATTTTATTTTGCCTGCAAACAAGTGTAACAAGTTTGAACTAGAAACACTTATCTGATCGTTAATGAGGGTGCCATTGTTATGTGTTATAATCTCAAGTTGTTCCCATAGGTTCCCATTAAGTTCTTTGTTACAACACGTGCGCAAAACTTCGAAACTATGGTCATTAGGAACTTTGAACCCGTGACCTCCTCGAAAGAGTCGCACGGTTTTACCGCAGGGCTATCACAGCTTATATTTACACATATTTCTACAACTACGCGACCTTTATATCACCACCGCCACCACAATACACAAGCACTATATATGTTCACTATTACAAACTCAACAACCGTTTCGCCCCGCAACCGAAGCATCATCAGGAGATGTCGTGTAGAATACAAATAATCGCAAAGTGGAGGCGGTGGTGGAGGTTTGTGCATGTATTTTTACGAATCCTGCATGTATCAGGTATGAAAACGAATTGTCCAATCAACATTTAGCATTACATATATTTTCCATTTTACCTTATCGCGGGTTATAACAAAATAATTTTAGTATTACTTGTGTATTATGGATCTCCGCAAAGTAACGCCTAATTCTATAAATTACTTTATATTCTGATTTTGTCATCAGCGCCGATGGGGAGTATGTAGTAACAACAATGACAAAGGCAGTCCTTCATCACACCGGAAAGGTCCTGTGGACGCCGCCAGCGATATTCAAGTCCTCCTGCGAAATCGACGTTAGATATTTCCCGTTTGACCAGCAAACGTGCTTTCTGAAATTTGGATCTTGGAGTTACGATGGAGATCAGGTAATGATTATTATTATAGTTTAAACAGATCGTGTTAAAAAGCTTTTAACAAAATGTCATGTACTTGCTAACCGTTGAGGAGTTCCATCGTCTGGAGCCAATCCTAGCAGCAGCATCAGGTCATGCTTATCATAAACATGCATTGTCATCCGGACTGGAATATGTAAAATTTCAGCTCAATCGGACGCCGGGAAGTGGGTCAAATTTAACTTGCAACCTTCGCATACAAACAGGGCATTAAATAAAACCTTTTAAAACCTGTAATTTTTTACAGATTGACTTGAAGCATATAAATCAAAAGAAGGGAGACATGGTGGAGGTTGGTATAGACCTTCGTGAATACTACCCATCAGTCGAATGGGATATACTAGGAGTGCCAGCTGAACGACACGAGAAATACTATCCGTGCTGCCAGGAACCGTATCCAGGTAAGTGCAATGTTCATTGTATCACGCGAAACATTACCAAAACTCATTTTCAGCATATACGCCAGTACTCAATCATTTGCGTATTTGAATAAGCAATTCTTTGTTCTTAGGAACAATAATTTTCCAATTTGGGTCAAAGGCACCAAAATTGGGACTAACTGTTACAGAAAACATCGATAAATTCATATTAAAATTATAGTTAATGTATAGAACCGACTATACTCACGTCTTATTTTATCGAGTTAGCCCGACTAGTTTCGAACCCATCCGGAGCACTTATTCATGAGCTTGGTATTCAAATTTTGGTATTAAAATTGTTGATGCATTACTTTTTTAACTACCTATACAGTGCTGGAGTTCAACGTTTTAAGTATAAATACGAAACAAAAATATGAACATTTCTTAAATTACGTTTTTTATAACATAATAATTAAAAAAAGGTATTTGAAAATATATTAGCTTTATTATACAGTTATAATTTTCCAGATATTAAAAATGGTGTTTAGAAATAAATATCTTTCATTGGCTGTATGGCTTAAGATCACATGGCTTAAGTATCATAAGCAGTAAGCGGTGTTATAGTAATTTTTCATATTTGTTGCCATAGACTACTAACTAAAGTAATTGTTACGCTTACGAATGTTTTTTCTCGAAATTGCTGTTTTTTTAACAACAAAAAAAATAAATGCCCAACTTTTACTTCAATAATCGTTTTTAATGTGTTTTCGATTGTACTTATGCTTGTACGTAACCTCAAACTATATTTTTATTATAGTTCCTCCATAGATATAAAATAAAATTATAATTGATACTAAGAGACAACACAAAAATTATTACTATAACGTCTGGGCTCAAAGATGTAGGTATGCAATTCTGATGGTCTCCTTTAACTTACTTAAACAGCTGAATCTTGTACCAATTCCTTCAAGCTTTTTAAGACTATGTTAGGTTTGACACATCTATCAAAATCAGAACGTCATTAATCGTAATTTTTGTATAATGCCCGGTTCACATTATTCCAGTCCAGCGCTGGAATACTACTGGAATAATGTGAAACTGCACTGGAATGTACCAAGTGATCAATCTAGTCCAGTCGACTGGATTGGCGTTCTATTTTTCATTCCATTTCGCCCATTCCAGTACCACTGGAATAGTGTGAACGGCCAATCCAGTTGAATCTAGTGGTTGACTACCACGCTAAACAGTGAACACGTATTGTTTTATTTGAAGAATTCTATTGGTACAGATGCGACAGCTTTTAATGGCTGGAATAATGCAAACGATATAATCCAGTCCAGCACTGGACTGGATTGACTCGCTGGATTATTGGACTGGAATAATGTTAACCGGGCATAAGGACTAAAGTCGAACGCAACACGCACTGTTCGAAGACTACAGTCTTCGAACAGTGCGTGTTGCCAGTGATGACCTATGGCTCTGCATCTTGGTCGCTGACTATGGGCCTCATAAGAAAGCTCAGAGTCACTCAGCGGGCGATGGAGCGAGCTATGCTCGGAGTTTCTCTACGTGATCAAATCAGAAATGAGGAGATCCGTAGAAGAACCAGAGTCACCGACATAGCTCAGCGGGTTGCGAAGCTGAAGTGGCGATGGGCGGGGCACATATTGCGGAGAACCGATGGACGTTGGGGTCTCAAAGTGTTGGAATGGCGACCCGCACCGGAAAGCGCAGTGTCGGAAGACCCCCTGCTAGATGGACAGACGACCTCAAACGGGTCGCGGGGAGCCGCTGGATACAAGCGGCACAAAATCGTGTGTTCTGGAGATCCCATGAAGAGACCTATGTCCAGCAGTGGACGTCCATCGGTTGAAGAAGAAAGGCATAAGGAAATGTAGTGCCGTACAACAAACAAATGAAAATCCATATGCGCCGCTAGTCTTTAAGGCTTCATGTGTGGCCAATGTGTTAGTTTCAAATAAAGAAAACGTTTGTCCCAAACACCGCCATATATCCTCATATCTTTAGGGATCCGCCGTAAAAAGAAAGGCCACCCCATTAATCAGCGACACTTAGTATCTGTATTCACACAGCGTCCCGAGCGCTCTTTGCGGGCATTAACAAAACAACCGTTTAACCTGTTAGGCGGAGGAGCAGTAATTTAGCATAGATAAGCGTTGTCGACGCGCCGCGGTATTTACGAGGTTAGATTACGACTTACCCGTGTTACGTATTTAATAGGACTTGAAAAAAAGATCTATATCTTTACATGCAATGCTATCCTAGTATGGACGGTAGCTTATTTAATCCATGCATTATATTATTGCCGAGTTTCTTGCTGGCTCTTCTCGGTAGGAAGAGCTTTCCGAACCAGCAGTACAGTTGATGATTCGAAAGCACTTGTTCACAAGTCTATTTGAGTAAATAATATTTTGAATTGAATTACAATTATAATAGCCGTGTGGTACTCGGTTGAGTAAAGTAGAGCACCTTCATTTCTTACTGAAGTGTCGTATAAGGTGACTAAGGTAAGTTGACCCGCCGTATTTTATCTGGTTGAGTAGAATAGACCACCCTGTTTCTTACTGAGGTGTTGTAAAAGGCGAGTAAGGTAAGTTGACCCACCGTATGGTATCCGATTGAGTAGAATAGACCACCCTGTTTCTTACTGAAATGTTGTAAAAGGCGACTAATGTAAGTGGATAGCCGTGTGGTAACCGGCTGAGTTGAATTGACTACCCTCATTTCTTACTGAGTTGTCATAAAATACGACTAAGGTAACTTGATGTCAGGCAGGCGGCCGGTCGTAAAATACGTAGCCAAATAATGTAACAACATGTTTATGACATGTGTTGTGCCACTTAGTGTGGAATAAATGCAGGATGACCTTCTGCAAATACACGTGCACAAAAAAAAACTAAGTGGAAGCGACGCTATTAGTCTAAAAAGTTTGAAGGAATTGGCACAAGCTTCAGCCGTTTATGAACGTTGTTTAAAGAAAGACATATTTTTCAGACGCGTATAAACGTTGTTCTAATCACGTTTTGACGTGTAATAACGTTGTTTTGCCCAAGTTATTAATATATATTTTACGAAAGAATAGACAAAAGGGAAAAAAATTTACATGTTACAGTTAACGCGAATGTAATCGCGAAAAAGCTTATAATTCAAGCTTTTAAATATTTGAAACATAGTCAAAGTGAACTCCCGGTGGAAGTCAAACACTGTCCCAGTTATTCCAGTAATATATTCAACATAAACTATATTTGAAAGTCCAATAAACGGAAATTGTTGATATTAATTGACCGCGCTTGTATTCAAATAGCTTCCGCATTGCGAAACTACTGAAGTGATTGGCGAGTCCGCGCCGGGATTATTGCATGGTGTTATTGGATGAATGAATGTATGAATGGAAATAACATTCATTCATTTATTCATACATTTCAAATAACTGAAGTATGTCGCGATCCAAAGATACTGCAGTAACCCTGATCCGGAAAACGCAGTGTAGGTATATCTACGAGGTGAACTGACAACCTCAATAAGGTCACTAAACATTACATACATATGAGATTTGTGCCAGACAATTAGGGAGACGTCAAGCGGTCATGGGTTCAATCCCCAGGAATGCACCAATTTTTCTCTTAAAACTAAGTACCTGGTGTACCTAGGAAGGTTCGGTAACAAAATAAAAAAAGAAACTTAAAATAAAAATAAATAAATATATGGGACACTTACTTGAACTGAATTTCTCTGGTCATTTAAATTTATGAGTCGAAATTATTCTTAATGCATAGAAATGGCGTGGCGAATCTAAACTTATTACTTCTCTCCTTTGTAGAGAAGAGTACTTTTACCTATCAATAGGATAGTTTTTTTTAATATTTATTTTTAACGGGACATTGTTTTACAATATGTTTTAAAGCGTAATTCTAATTCCGAAATTGCTAACAATTACAAAATTGTTTCAGATATTTTCTTCAATATAACATTAAGAAGAAAAACTCTTTTCTACACTGTTAACTTAATAGTGCCCTGCGTTGGTATATCTTATTTATCCGTCCTAGTATTTTATTTGCCAGCAGACTCTGGCGAGAAGATTGCATTAAGTATATCAATACTACTCTCGCAGACCATGTTCTTCCTCCTTATATCCGAAATTATTCCATCAACGTCGCTCGCCTTACCTCTGCTCGGAAAGTATCTTTTATTCACCATGCTGTTAGTCGGCCTCTCGGTAGTAATAACTATTGTAATATTAAACGTCCACTATCGCAAGCCGAGCACCCATCAAATGGCGCCTTGGGTGAGGAAATTCTTTATAACGAAACTACCTAAGTTGCTACTAATGCGGGTACCAAAGGACTTGTTGAGGGATCTCGCCGCGCAGAAGATAGCTGGAAGGAATATGAAGAAGAACAAGTTTAAAGATGCCCTAGCTGCTGAGCAGACTAATTCGAACGCTTCCAGTCCAGATTCCTTGCGCCATCATTTGCCTGGTGGATGTAATGGGTTGCATTCAACAACGGCAACAAATAGGTAAGACATTAGGACAGGTTAGGTCATATAAAATTACTTTCAAAGACCTATTCTATATATACTACTGTTTGTATTTAAATATGCTGTAAATTTAGATAGGAAATAAGATGGAGGGAAAAGGGAAGAGGGGATAAAAATAAAAGCTGAAAACGGCTGGCTTTCTGGTGGCAAAACGAACTTAAGTACTAATACGCAAAGAGAAAACTTAAAAGTAAAAGTATTTTCAATTATTAAACTACTATTATTACTATTATTTTGTTGTTCGTAAAATCTGTACGATAGATCATAGGAAGTGGCGGAAGACAACAAATCTACATTAAAGTAAAAAATGTTATTATAGAACAGCAAAGAAACAAAACAATATTATTTTAAATCGGGAACAGTCAAATGTTATAGTTATTCTTTATTTACGACGTAAGGTACGCAATATAGCATATAGCTCATATGAAGTCTAATTTTAAACATCAACCGATCGCCATTACTTGGTTCTATTCAAGTTGTAACTAACTCCACTTAACTCGTCTATAAAATATTATTTAATAATATTCAAACACCGCAAGTGCGCTCGCACTCCAACGGCGTAATACATAAAAACGCGCCGTAGGCGCTAGCACTCTTAATATATATTGGCTCGTGATTCGTCTAAGTGGCTAGGACCCGTACTACGTTGTGATTTGTAATAACTCAAATTCTTTTAGAGCGTCAGAGGCTATGTGTCCGTCAACCTAAAGGAGTCAAATAAAACCTTAAATAGAATAAAATAATGTGATAATAATCACATCATAGCTTTATAATAATATTTCAATATATCATATTCTTTAATATATGAACGAGCCGTCAGACTCCACATTCGTAGTTTATATCACTTTGCTCAACAGAGAGGTTCATTATCAAATATCATTTGTTATAATATAAAACAGTTGTTTGTCATCAGTATGGAGAATTCAATTATTGAATATAAGTGTGCGATACACGAACAGGTTTTATATTCATCTAATACAAGAACAGATTTTACATGTACTCTACATGAACAGACTTTATATGTCCAACAGTTATAAATTCGTTACACTGACAGATTCTTATATGCCCAATACATGAACAGGTTACTATAAAATTTGATAAAAAAATGCGAGACATTCAGATAGTTGAATGTCTCGCGAATGTCTTATGTTATTACTTCATAGGATATGTTATAGCCAACAGAAAGATCTCTCACTCGATCTAAATACCTAGCCCTTAAACAACTCCGTAGAGAAGTTTAATCAAAGTGGTATCTCTCTCCTATCTATTATATTCTTCCGATTTGGAAAAATATAACAAGAGAGTGATAGTCAGTAGCTCCGCACCCGCTACCAACGGTGAGCTCCGTCCATAGGATATGAGCCCCCCCCCCCAAGGGGTACCTGTTTATAGTGCGCCTGCGGCGTATGATTATGGGATAAACCCATTATTGTCGGGAGTCAACAAAACCACAGTTGACATATTAGGCATGAGTGCCTTGGTGTATAATAGAGGACCGAAGCCCATATAATAAATAGCCAGAGCTATAAAATATGGCATTAGCCAAAGGCACAAGGCCTGGTAAACTTTGATAATAAATTACCAATTCTTATATTCAGTAAGGCGCATGTCGCCTGCACACGTCGTAACGGTGCGTTCTATGGTAAAAACCACATACAGTATAATACGTATAATACGTATAAAGTCCACAAAGTGGAAACCCATCGAGATGGCAAACATGTTGCAAAGCAACTTGATTAGTTATAATATATACACCATATAGGTGTGTGTCCACCGAAGTGGATAGTGTGTGTCCACCGAAGTGGAAGATGTGTATTGCAGAGCATTACATGAATGCCAATCACCCCCTATTCACCCAATACCATATAATGGAGTCACACATAGTGCACTCGCTTACGGTATGCGCCAAGCTCAACACGCCACCTCATACAACAAAAGGTAATTTATGTTTAACGCGGCAAGCCACGTAAGATGTATATGTATATGTGAAGATAAGGGAAATGCAGGCCACACTGTCTAAAGCTAGTCCGCAATCTTATTAACAAAGACCCGACCAGCGGCTCTAATGCAATAATGCCATGCTATAATGGTCATTCGTGGTATCATTAACTAAGCTAAGGGGACGTCCTGAAAAGGACGAAACACCACACCCATCCGTTACTATGAACAGAGTCCATAGCGATCCATCACTGCTGCGGCGTATCACTTCAGCAACATAAAGTTAACTTCCGCAACGCCCAGCAACATTCAGCTGTGGTACCGTCACTATTGAGAGACTACGAACAACGTATAGATGTCCGTTCGTCAAACAATAACATTTCAGCCACCACTGTACCGGCACTACTCCAAGCGGCCTATGCGTCCAAAGATCGAGCAAGGCACACGGCAATGACCGAAATCACCACCGGCCTAACCAAACCCGTATCACAAAGGCACACGCCCAAAGTAACTCTGGTTGCGTCAAACCAAAGCCGAATAAAGGCACGCCGCAGCAACCGAAGTTAACTACGGGCCTAGACCCAGCCCTAATAAGATGCAGCCTAGTGTAGCCTTTTGGGCCAGGCACACAGCAATGACCGAAATCACTGCCGGCCTAAACCTCAAGTCTCCCACCAGTACCCGCCAGAGCATGTTCGGTAGAGTGCCAACCACTACTCAGCAAAGTTACCTTTACCAAGTAACATTCAGACACTTTAATCGTTCGAGGTGAGCTAAGCGATGTAACCATCGCTACACTCTTAATGGTCAAGTCACATTCACAGCCTTTCCAAAGATCGGCACGATCTTGCATCTTGAACCATTATACGAGAGCGGGCCTAGATGTGTATTTATTATTAATTATTATTAAAAATAGTCGAGTTAAAACTCAATTAATATCTTGTATCGCCCCAGTACACATCTACAATATCATTATAACAACATTTCATAAGCGACCTAACAGATCACTTCTGCGCTCTGCGCTCCGCCCGCTCTCTCTATACTGTAGTACGCCGGATAACGTGACATTCGGTCAATATGACGAAAATTATACTTTTCTGAATTTGATGTTTTATGAATAGAGCATCAATTATAGATGCGAAAAAACATTACTGCGTGACAAACAAACATTTATTTTTATACTTATAGATTTTTATAAAATATTGAAATTTTAATAATTATTTATTTTTAAAACTCGAATGTAGGGATGAGACTGTTACAAAGTTAGTTAGTTAATTTTTTTCTATACTCCAGATTTAGACATTTCACATTCTTTCTTTACTTCTCTAACCACCCACTCCTCCAATACCTATGTATAGTATATACCTGTGTAAAATAATATTTTTTTTATATTATTTTTATGCTTGCAACACTAGATTTAGTGGCCTAGTTGGCGCACTCGGCAGCCTGGGAGCTGGATACAACGGCCTGCCTTCAGTGATGTCAGGTTTAGATGATTCCCTCAGCGATATAACACCCCGGAAGAAATATCCATTTGAGCTGGAGAAAGCTATTCACAACGTCATGTTTATACAGCACCATATGCAACGGCAGGATGAGTTCAATGCGGTATGTATAAAATGTGAAAGTTAAATTAAAGAATACGCTAAACATTAGGAATATTACACTATTGAATATCATTTTATATGAATAAATTATAAAAATGCTTTGGCTTCGAGCTTTATTTGTTTATTTTTGTATTCTATATATACATATTGTAAGAAAAGAAAAAGGAAAAAATATAACACATGTACAAGGTGGACTTATCCCTAAAAAAGATCACTTTTAGGTCCATTCCAGTCAACCTTTGAGAAACAGAAAAGGACAAGATTCGTGAAATTTACTATTATCATTATCTTTTGTGTTGTCTAGAGTGTAGATATTAATCTAGGTACATAATTTTTCGTTACTTTTTTTTTCATTTTTCTATAATACCCGTATTTCACTTCTTTTCTTTTTACTTCTGTTACTCAAAAAATTGACTGGAAGTAATCCCTTTAAGGAATAAGTCCGCCTTTGTACATAAGCTATTTCACTTTTTCTTTCTCTTTTCTAACAATCTGTGTGTACAATAAAGAAATAAATAAATGCGCAAATATAAAAAATATGAAGTTTATTTGTACTTACTAATAATATACTCGTACTATCAATAAATTTATTGACTATTCAAAAGTGCTTATAAAAGCCTCATCATCATTCTCTTATCCTTATCCCACTCGAAGTGGGGTTAGCACAATGTCTCCTTCTTCAATTCTCCTCTATCATTCGTCAACTCTGGTGCCACTCCTTTAACGTGCATATCATTTTTCACACAATCCATCCATCTTTTTTTCGGCCTCCCCGTAGCCATACATCCATCCACATTCATATTTAAAACCCTTTTTGTCACATGATTTTCATCCCTCCTCATTACATGGCCATACCAACTTCGCACTTCTCATCTTTTCTGTAATGGACGCAACTTTCAGACTTCCCTTGATATACTCATTGCGTATTCTATCAAATTTTGTTTTAAAACTAGTCACTGCTAAGGGATTCGTCGGCAACAATAATAGTATTACAGTATAATTTTTAGTATTGATACAGTAGAAAGGTTAGAGGATCTAATGAAGCTTTTGACAAATGTAATTGTAAATTAATAGCTATCAGACTCTACCTACACAAGATTTCGCTGTGCTCCTTTACCGCTCGTGCAATCGCCCTAAATTTTGAACTCTGCGCTCGACATGTATAACTAATTCATCTAGTTTGCGAGCACTTGTCCCGACATAAATGGGACCTTTAATGACGTGGCTGCACTTTTGAAGAAAATACGTACTATATTATGCAACCTGAGTGAGCTATGTTTGATATTATGAAACCTGTCACGTTTATTACGAGGTAGTAAGTAAGTAGCGGCCTGTTACTCTCCCATTGCTGGGAATAGGCCTGTTCTCTCAGTTTTTGGAGATTAAGTTTGGAGCTAAGACCTACCACGCTGCTCCAATCCATGTAGGTTACAAATATCTCCAGAATTCTCTAGATATATGCAAGTTTCCTCACGGTGGTTTCCTTCACCGAAAAGCGTGTGATACATTGCAATTACCAATTAGACACATAAGTTTTAACAGAAAAACTCATTGCTGTCTTCCCGGGTTCTACCAGTGACCTCCTCGAAAGAGTCGGTGTTACCGCTGGGCTACCACAGCTTTTTACTTATTACGGGTTACCGCTTTAGTAATATTAAAGAATTAAGTAATTAAGAAATTAATAAAGAAGTACCTAGGTGACCGAGCCTTGCTCGATAATTTTTCAAAAAATTATTAAAAAGGCTGTGATGGCCTAGCGGTGCGACCGTGTGAATCTCTAGAGACGATCATGGGTTCAAACCCGGGCAGACACCAATGAGTTTTTCTAATAAAACTTATGTGTCTAATTGATAATTGCAATTTATCACACGCTTTTCGGTGAAGGAAAACATCGTGAGGAAACCTGCATATCTCTAGAGAATTCTGGAGATATGTGTAACCTACCAATCCGCATTGAAGCAGCGTGGTAGGTCTTAGCTCCAATCCTTCTCTCCAATAACGGAGAGAAGAGGCCTATGCCCAGCAGTGGGATAGTAACAGGCCGCTACTTACTATTAAAAAGGCACTTAAAAATAAGAAAGAAAGAAAGCGCCGGTAACATGTGGGTTTCGATTCTGGGTATTAAACTTTTTGTTCCGTCCCTTACCCCTTGGCTTTTATAGCATTACATTTGGTGATGATTTGCGTCTCCGAATAAAAGCTCAGGTCGCTGGTTTGTGTATACGTATAATTACGAATTTTGACGATTTACAATAAACGAATAAGTGGTGCGCGTACAATAGGTAGTTGACGTATATATGTTCGAATTATAACGACGATTGATGGATTGACGTTTTGACGTTACGACTGACGGATTTCGAAGATGACGTTTATGTCTGGAATCTTGCGTTAACATGCCCCCGGCCTTGGGAGCACCAGCTTCCAACGAAGTGAAGATCTTCTATGATGGTGAAGAGACTCGCTGATGCTTCCTCTGAGCGAAATGGTTGAATATCATGACATGTCTCAGTTGATGACATGTCTGAATGAATTGTCTGATTGTGGAAACGTATGTTAAGAAGGTTGCCTCTGTTGGTAAGAACGAAAATATTTAGGTTGCATGTCGTTCGTCCTTGTCGTCCATTCAGTACGTTCTGGAGGGTTACGATGTGTTCTCTTGACCTTGACTATCTTTGCCAGAAGCCTTGACGTATGCTCGATGATAGGGTGAAAATGGTGAAGAGATGTCGTCGTCTTGACAGGCAGCGCGGCAAGCGGTCGGCCAATCAAATGAGATGGAAAGACGGAGAAAGGTGTTTAAGGTATCTGGAGACACGGACATAGGACGAGATTTTTAGGAAGGCGTCGAATTGTGCTGATACCATAGTAAAATACTAAGTAGTTGCTGAAATTAGTACTACGAAACGAATAGTACGAATAAACGAATATTTAAATAATGAAACGAATATCTTAACGCATTATTCACTCTCGCCTTATTCTTAGAACTCAACGGAATTCAAAATTATTTTACGATTAAATTACGGAAATTACGATTTAAGAAAACATTACGAATGCGAATATTTATTCACATTCGTATTTGAACCTGTATCAGAGTCCAAGTGTATATTAAGGTATAAAACCTACGAATAAATAAAGATACAGCATTTATAATTGTAGCACCTCTTCCTTTACGATTCGAATGAAACATTGGTTCTGAATAAGGTACACCAATCTATTAAAGGACTCACGCATAGACGATAACAATAATAATTAACACATAAATTTGCACATAGATGCAACGAAATACGAATTACGATTACACGATTTGTGAACCTATGACAGGTTACATACAAGAGGACTCATTAGAATTTTAAGTTTTCTGAGATAATTATCGAATTAATAAATTTCAATTATCGAATTGGTATTTTAATATTGAGTAGGTAACGATTTTAAAATAAATAATTATACTTAAAATAAACGAATTATCAATTATAAATTAAATATAAGGGAACGACATAATTTGTAAATTATATAATACGAAGTAACGATTTATGAAAGAGTATAAAGAATAGTTTTAAGTATAATTATGGTTCGATTAAACACCACACCACGATATAAGCGTGGTAAACATTAGCGATCTGTCGCGTCATGCGTACGTTCATAATTATAAGTACGCATGCTTTGGTACGATTTTAATTGTTGTACGTATAAACGATTAAATCAAAAGTTCGATTTCGTATAAGTGTAAAACTGTACGATGTATATCTTTTTTTTTTTTTTAATTAATTTAAAACGTATATTTGTTTAAACGATAAGAAATATTTTCCTATCGCGTTAGAAATAACAGAGTAAACGAAATATGCAGCACGTTATATGCACCTAATAGTGTTGTATAGCCGACGCGTTGCCGGTATGTCAGTATTAGGCGCTCGGTCAAGTAACGAAATGCGCATGGGAAAACGACCCTTATGATCGTGTTCCGTCTTTAATCTTAGAACGATTTTTGTATGAACGCTTCTCCGGTGAATAATTATTTGTCTTTGAAATTATTTTCTTTAAGATACGATCGGTACTAAAGTTATTATTATGTATTGTCCCGGAAATTATCCACCCGAACTTAGTATTCTGTAAATATGGGCCACTCGCAAGTCGAATTAATCCATCGCTTAAAAGTTCCCAAAACTTATCAGCGCCGATTAATAAGTCTATTTCATTAGACAAATAAAAACTAGGATCCGCGAGTGGTACGTTTTGTGGAATGTTTAAGTCGTTGATACTTTTCGAGACGGAGGGTAACGTAGTTGTAATACACGGCAGAACTAAGCAGTGTAAACGCGTATTGAAGTTGCTTAGCTTCGATTGTATTTGTACGTTGCACGATTGTGTAGTATGAGTTACCGAATTACCTACACCTGTTACGTTAGCAGTGGACTGTATTAAACGAAGTTTTAATTTGTCGCATAACGATTTCGAAATGAATGAATTCTGGCTCCCGTTATCGAGAAGGGCACGAGCTGTATGAAACTTATTGTTTACATCGGCGACTTCTACGAGCGCGGTAGATAACAGAACCGGTTCTAATGACGAGCGGTCATCGCGGTGCGTGTGTAATGAGGCAGTGTAAACGACTCCTGCCGCAGCACCCGACTGCTGGGGTTCTGAGGATGCATTTTGTGTATGTTGTGAATCCTGCAATGATGTCGGTACGTCGATGTCGCGGTTGTGATAAGATTCACTATGAAGTAAGGTGTTGTGTTTTTGATCGCATTGTTTGCACGGGCCAAACCAACACTCGGACGATGTGTGACCGGCGCGCATACAATTTATGCATAAGTGTTTGCCGTTTACGAATTGTAACCTATCGTTTATAGAAAGGTTATTAAAGTTCGGACACGAATGAAGTGAGTGATTAGCGTTACACATAATGCAAGGTGGGTAACGCTTCGAGTTGTTATTATACGGATTAAGTTTTAGTGATTTATGCGAATTACGAGTACTAAGGTTGCAATGCGAGTTATTATCAAATGATTGTTTTTTAACGGGTTGAACGTCTAGCGGGTGTTTACTTGTATTGTGCGTAACTTTAATTGTTTCTAACATGTCAGCTCGGTCGGTGAGAAATTTAATAAGATCGTCTAGTGTTATTTTGTCCGGCTGACCTTGTGTGTTAGAAATAGTGCCTTTATATTGTTCCCACTCGCGTTCTGTGGCCGGGTCCAGTTTTGAGACGATTATATAAATAATTACCGTATCCCAGTAATCAGTATGCTCCCCTAACGTATTGAGTGCTCGAATATTTTTTAATATCGAATCTATTAGCTTTCGAATTTGAAATGGCGATTCTTTGTTAACGGATTGAGTAGAAAACAACGCCTTGACGTGATTATGGACGAGTAATCTGTTGTTATTAAACCTATTCTCGAGTAACTCCCATGCAGTAGCGTAATTTTCGGCGGAGAACTGTAACGATTTTATAATTTGAATAGCGTTACCTGTGAGAGCAGAACGTAAATAATGGAATTTTTGTATATCGTCTATAGTGTCTGAGTGATGAATTAACGACAAATAGGTGTCCCTAAATTCCAACCATTGTTCAAATGAACCGTCAAAGGAAGGTAACGAAATAGTGGGAAGCTTTATATTAGACGATTTATTACTGGACGATTTTTCTTTAGTTTCCTTTAGCATACACTTAGCTTTAGATACGAATTCATAATACTGATTTTCGAAACTTTCTCGCTCTAATAATTCCTTTTCTAAATCATGATTATTTACTTTTAGATCAATATCATCTTGAATATTTGAAAACTGATTGAATAAAGTTTCGACTTTGGAACAACGCTCTTGTAAACTTATTTTGTGAATATCAGATAGTTCTACATCCGTTAACGATTGAACATATTTGACGAATAAAGTGAATTTACCTTTAATAATTCCCCTTTTCCTAATCAAATCTTTAATACTTTCTTCAGTCATTTGGAAATTACTGAGAACGAGAGGGAAATAAAATTTGAATAATAAATTCGAAGTACGATTTAAATTTTCCGTTACACTAAAATATATGTTATTCGAATTTAAATTTATATAAAAATGCACGACTACGATATTAGCACAAATTAACACTGTGGAATAGGAAGTAGATAGGAAAATGATTAGCCTGACCTGGTGATTCCTGGATTTTATGATGATCTTGTGCGATTATCGTCTTGGTACGATTTTCGATTTTTAATTCTTCTATTTGGCGTCGAATGGACCAAACTATGGTGATGATTTGCGTCTCCGAATAAAAGCTCAGGTCGCTGGTTTGTGTATACGTATAATTACGAATTTTGACGATTTACAATAAACGAATAAGTGGTGCGCGTACAATAGGTAGTTGACGTATATATGTTCGAATTATAACGACGATTGATGGATTGACGTTTTGACGTTACGACTGACGGATTTCGAAGATGACGTTTATGTCTGGAATCTTGCGTTAACACATTTGATAACAAAAATATCATTTGCTTACAATTCTACAGTAGCATTTATTCAGTGCCCGAAAACAGGGATAAAGAAACATTTTTTTAAATGAAACCTAGATAAATGGATTTTTCCAATATATATATCCTCTCCACTCCTCCCCTCAGCACCCTATCTCCACAACTATCTTCACGTCTCCATGCTACAGTTTCAGCTCCATTTACTTCCGTTATAATTTTTTTTTAATTAAATAAGCAGTAAAAAAATTCCCTTAAATTTGGGTAAAAATACGGAGCAAACTTTCATACAAAAATTCAAAGGGCTGTGTTCTAGATATACATTAATAATCTTAATATTTAAAGGAGTTAGTCTTGTATATATATATATATATATTTTCCGAATCTCGGAAACGGCTCCAACGATTTTCCTGAAATTCAGCATGTAGGAGGTTTTGGGGGAAAAAAATTGATCTAGCTAGGTTTTATGTAAAAAAAATATTGTTTTATCCCTATTTTTGGGCATTAAAAAACACTAACATTTATATTGAATTGAATTTTCGCCATTAACTGTCAAGTCGACGTAGCTTATTCGGTTAGCAGGCAGCCTCGAGAAATGTGAGTGCCAAGGATCGATCCCAACTAAATAATTGTTTTTTTCTTTTTTTAAAGTTTTTATTTATAAAAAATTACTGAGCGAAGCTCGGTCACCCAGATATTTATTATTAACAGGAGGATCAAGATTGGGGTTTCGTGGCCATGGTGTTGGACCGTCTGTTCCTGTGGATATTCACCATCGCGTCAATTGTGGGCACGTTCGCCATACTTTGCGAGGCGCCCTCTCTGTACGATGATACCAAGCCTATAGACATGATGCTATCTTCCGTAGCACAACAGCAGTTCTTGCCTGTTGATAGTGGTGATACTTAGAATGGAAATGACGGCGACGACGAGGACGACGCGACGGGCGAGAGGGCGACACCACGGATTATGACACCACCGGATATGACACCACCTGACGACGACTTTGAGGTCTGGGAGCTAATATTCCCAGACCTCCCACCGAACCAGACATCCCTTAGGTCACCTAGGTGACCTGGGCTCATGGCCCAAATACCGACACCCTTAGGTCACCCAGGTGACCTCGGCCTACGGCCGAAACACAAACCGGGCTTAAGTGCCCGCGAGGAACTGCCCGGGCAAAGAGGTACGCCTCGAGGCCCGTACCCCGCTTACCCCCCACCCGGGGAGTCAGCGAGATGACCCTGTTGCTGCTCTTCCGTAGCACAACAGCAGTTCTTGCCTGTTGATAGTGGTGATACTTAGAATGGAAATGCAATTGTGGTTAATATTGTCATTCATGTCATTTCATTGATGTCATTCTTACTTAATCTAAATTATCAAGAAACTGAAAATCTTATTGTATTACTGAAGTAATCTTTATATAAATGTTTTTATTTTATTTTGTAAGTTTATATTTATATAATACTAGCGGCCTGCCCCTGCTTCGCACGGGCTATATAAAATATATAGTTTGTCACTCAGTGAAAAAAATGATTAAAATCGAGCCAGTCGTTTTGATTTATTCATTACTGACCGTAGCAGGCACGCTTTAAATTTTCAACAAAAACAATTCCCTCTCCCTATACCAAGACGATTTCCTGCTATATCTAATATCTAAATTCATATACTACATATTTATTTTTACATTTTTCCCTATGTATTTTATTTTTTAAATTAATTACAGAATGTCTTTATATACAACATTCACAGCTTCCTTGTCATTAAACAAACTTTTAAAAGAGCGATATATAGCTGCTAAATTCGAAGTGCTATAGAGCGAAGCGCGGCCTCCTCACGGCATTTTAAATCTGTAATATCTCCGAAAATGTTCACTTAATTACATGCTGTGAACGGCCATATTGATCTATATTAAATCAACAAAGTATTTAAGGTACGTAATTGGATAAGGATTAATGCTGCATTGTATAAAAATTGCCTTAAAAATAAGGCATTATTTTTCGTAAAAAGTAAATGACAAAAAATGCTATTGTGGATTATCCATAAGAGATAGACATATACCATTGCGGACTTTTCTGTAGACCTTTTCAAGGTGTACAAATACTTAGTACATCATTTTGATAAATCTCGTAGGGTTGCCTGCGTTTGCAATGTAAGCGGAAAAAAATGTAATTATTTACGACATCACATTAGAAACCTCAAAAATTACAGTATTTCTCTACTCCATATTGAATGGTATTATACATATGAACCTTTCTCTTGAATCACTCTATCTATTAAAAAACCGCATCAAAGTCTGATGCGTAGTTTTAAAGAAATAAGCATACATAGAGATATATGGACAAACAAAGAATGTGACTTTGTTTTATACTATTATTTTATAGTGATACCCGTGCGCAGCCGGAGCGAGCCGCTAGTTTTTTTATAAAAGAGCATTAAGTGAAGTGAGCATGATATACCACTTAAACAAAAAGTTTAATTAAAAATTCTGCTTTTTAATTAAAAAACGCAGACAATGTGTATCCAATTCTAATTAATCTATTATATGTAGATGTTGTATCTAAGTATTAGTAATTATCGATTATTAAAGCCAACAAAGGCTGTGATTTACAAGCACATTAACCATTTTAATTATAAGTACACGTGTAATTAATTTTCGTAATCCATATTCATAAAAGACTAAAGCGTACTGTAAAATGGCGTATGGTTTGGTTTTTTTTTTAATTTAGTCGAGACCAAGTGCTCAATGTTGCTTACAATAAATTTAATAAATTTACAAACTTAATGAATTTTCGAGCGTGGTAACACACCAAAATATGAACCTGTTAGGTTATTACTAGAAACTCAATGTTATCATTGGAAATATTAAGTTAGAAGTTAAAATAAATAGAAATACATAAATTGGAAATAAATAAAATAAAACAGAGATATAGCAATCCAACATAAATCCCTTTGAAGAATCCATGTTCATTATAAATAAGAAATTCTGTGTCTGTCTATTTTATTGACTATTTTCTTAATAATTTTATTTAAAATGTTTTAATTTTTTATTAATAGAGACGTTATCCTCTATTATAAGTATACAAATTAGTTTTTCTTATTAGATATTTAATGAATTCATAATTTTTATAGTCCTAGTTGAGCGTTAATATTCTATATTATAGTCATTATAACAGTTGATAAAAGGATTTATCTCGGAAAAACAAAAGATTTTACACTGCTATTGTATTATTTATATCTTATATTGTATAGGTTTTGATAATTGCGTTGTTTTAATTAATTTTTCATCAACTTAATATGGATCGGTACAGGGTTCCACAAAGGGACCCGGGTAAAAAAGAGAAAGAGGGAGGCCAAACTGGGATGCTGACGGGCTTCCAGCGTCCTTAACGTCTTCGTACAGAACGCCACACTATTTCACTCCACACTCACTTCTACTGGCCGGGCCAGGATTAGCACACAGTTCGTATGCTATCCCCGTAAAACGTATATATAAAGCGTTAAAGTTCACGTATGATGCAAAACTTATGCGAAAATTATTAATTAAGGCGCGTGCGACAATGCTCCTTATAGTTCAAAGCGTAATGGCCGCGAAGATGGCCGCGGTCTGTCGCGTGCTCTTTCCCTCTGGTTGCAGGCTTGGCCGGGAAGGAGGGAGAAGGATATATGTATAAGGAAAAATATGTATCTAGCCCAACCATGGATTTTTATTAATTATTAATTTTTAATTTTATATCAATTTATGAATTTAACTTTATACTATCGATGGTTTCGATTTAATGTAAATATTATTTATAAATTTTTATTTTTTAGTTATTATTTAGTTAGTTCTAATTTGTTTTAAGTTTCTTTTTATTAATGCTTGTCTTTTTAAAATAGTTTAGTTAGTAAATAGTACATAGTATATATTATTTACTCAATACATGAAACTATAATGTGAGTTTATACTTATTCCTAGATAGTTGAAAGATAATAAATTACCTCTCGTCCCTTTAGATTAAGGTTGTGTGTTACTTAAATATAATAGGTTTTTCTTGTTAATTTTTTTTATTAAACTTATGTTACGGGATATTGTATGTATCACTGGATAATCATGGCTGTGCTAGTGTCAAAAATTAATGTTTTTTTTAGATTATAAGTAGGATTTAGGACATTTAGTATCTTAGTGAAGATGAGTTAAATTAATTTGAAAAAAGACGTCTAGTCGGAACATGCTTATACACATCCCATTTAACCCCAATCCCAAGCGTTATTTTGCGGAGATCCATAATACAAAAGTAATAATAAAATTATTTTGCTATAATCCGCGATGAAGTGAAATAGAAAATATATATAATGCTAAATGAAGAGTGGACAATCCGTTTTCATACCTGATACATGCAGGATTCTTAAAAACACATGCACAAACCTCCACCACCTCCAAAACAATACACAAACACTACACACGTTCACTATCACAAACTCAACAATCGTTTCGCCCCGCAACCAAAGCATTATCAGGAGATAGACTCAACGACAACATCGCAAAGCTTTACGATTGTGTTGTGGTGTATTGTGGTAATCCTGCATGTATCAGGTATGAAAACGGATTGTCCACTCTACATATTTTCTATTTTACTTCATCGCGGATTATAGCAAAATAATTATATTTTACTATAATTCATAGTCGTAATATATTACTTCTAGATATAATTAGGTAACTACAATATTCTCTGTCCTCTAAAATTAACATGTCCCGCCCTATGAAAATCAACTTCCTGCCAAAATGGCTGTCAAAGCGCAACTAAGAGATTTTTAACAGCGTAAAAAAATGGCGAAAGAAAAGAAACGATGATAGCAAATCGCGGTAGACGCTCGTAGCATCCTGCAACCTCGTCCAAAGATTGCCTCCTGTGAGGCCGGCTTAGAACGTCGAGTCCTGGATTACAAAATCAGGCTAACTCGCACCACTTAAGCGAACTAATATCTCTTTCACCCACTTTTTTAAACGTCTACGACATTACCATTCCTCCCCTTTCCTCAAAAATGACCACAACTATCTTAAAAACCAAAAAGTTTACGTTTGCCGTGTAGAAAACCATTCTATAATCCCATTTCCGTATAGGCATCTGAGCATTTTTATCAATTATTTTTAGTAACAACTAACTATAAAAGTCACCATATGAAATATGTATTAAATTTGTTATTTGTAGTGTAAGTTATTTGTAATGATTTGCGACATGTTTTAAAGTTAATAAATATATAATAATACGAATGTTTTTAATTTTGTCACCCGATAACAATATTAGTAGCTTTAGGACAATGCAGATAAAGTTTTGTTTGTTACTGTAATAGTAAAAAAATACTTTAATTTATAATAAAATGCACCTTAAATAATAAACACATACATCTTTATTAATAAACTAATACACCTTAATAAACAAATACACTTTAAAATTAAGAGAGATAAACACTTGTTTTTATTATTCCGTAATCGATATAATTTATTCTGCAAGAGACATTAGCTTACAAGTTGTAGTATTGTAATGTATAAATACAGAAAAGTACAAAGTGCTAGTATTATAAAACATAAATACAGAAAACTGCAAAGTCGTAGTATTGTAAAATGTAAATACAGAAAAATACATAGTCGTAATATATTAAGGTATAAATACAGAAAAGTGCAAAGTCGTAGTATTGTAAAATATAAATACAGAAAAGTGCAAAGTCGTAGTATTATAATTATAAATACAGAAAAATACAAAGTCGTATTGTAAAATATAAATACAGAAAAATACAAAGTCGTAGTATTGTAAGGTGTAAATACAGAAAAGTGCAAAATCGGAATATAAGGTAAAGTACAATATTCATAAAGAAAAATGCAGTGTCATATTAAAACTAAAGAGCTAAGCACAAAAAAGTTTGGGAAAAACTGTTATTAAAGCAGGAAGTAGCTATGCGTGGGCGTGTTTTGCCTATAGCAATGTCACTGCCATGAACCTAGTGGTAAGTGACAACCAACAGCGGTGAAGTATGTTGACGGGTTGATAGGTGCGGTGCGGTGCGGTGCGGTGCAGTGCGGTGCGGTGCGGAGAGGTGAGTAGTCATTTGACGTAGTCGTGGTTTGTGCACGACAATTGTGGAGTTGTCAAGTTGTTGAAAAAGGATAAATTGATTAACTTTTGATAAAATCGCTTCTTATTTATTGAATCTTTGATATTTAATAGTTAATCGTGTTATATATATTTTTTCTGAATTTTGGAACGGCTCCAACGATTTTCTTGAAATTCAGCATGTAGGGGATTTGGGGGTAAAAATCGATCTAGTCAGGTTTTATTTAAAAAAAGTAGTTTCATCCCTATTTTCGGGCACTGAAAAAACTGCTACAATTTTATGAGAAAGCAAAGGCTAATTGCGCTGTCAATTTTAAAGTCTCGATAGCTTTTTTGGGTAACGGGCTGCCTCAAATCAGAGCTAAGATTGATTCCAGATAACATTTTCTTTTACTTTTTTTAATGCATTTTAATACATATAAAAAAAAGGATCGGTCACCCAGTTACTAAATATACCTAAAGCAAAAATATCATAGTACCAAATTGATTTTGTAGTGTAAACTTACTCGGTCAGTTTATAACACGAACATTTATGAAAAAAAATATATATACATGTTCTTGACTTAGTTCATAATAAATGATTTAATAACAATAATTATGTAATAAATGAATCTTAATTTTACTTTGTTAAAAAAAATTGGCATGTCAAACTTGACTAAACATGTTCATAAATTAGTTATTAACATCTACTTGTAATCCATGTTTTAAGCAAATAAATGATAATTTATAGAATTAGGCGTTACTTTGCGGAGGTCCATAATACAAAAGTAATGAGAATATTATTTTGCTATAATCCGCGATAAAAGAAAATATATGTAATGCTAAATGTAGAGTGTACTATTCGTTCTCATACCTGATACATGCAGAATTTGTAAGAACTCATGCACTACCCGACACCGACAACCGAAGCATCTTCAGGAGATAGATTCCACGACACGACGACTCCACGATGAGGCTTTGCGATTTTGTCGTGGAGTCTATCTCCTGAAGATGCTTCGGTTACGTCGCGAAACAATTGTTGAGATTGTGGTGGTGAATGTGTGCAGTGCTTGTGTATTGTTGTGCCATCGGTGTCGGGTAGTGCATGAGTTCTTACAAATTCTGCATGTATCAGGTATGAGAACGAATAGTACACTCTACATTTAGCATTACATATATTTTCTTTTATCGCGGATTATAGCAAAATAATATTCTCATTACTTTTGTTTTTTCAAATAAATGATCTTTGACTTTGACTTTGTCGTTATATAAAATTAATTAAAGAAAATAGTTGTTCAATGTTTATTTAATGGAATACATCTTCTACCCCGACCAAACGTTATACTCGATCCAACTTAAGAAACTATACACCCTCGTGTAAAGCCCGGGTGTGGATTGGGTAGAACATTCAGTTAAACCGAGCGACGCCACGGAAACCAATCTGTGTATAGCTCCTTCTGAAGTTGTATTAAATAATAAGTACTGTATGGCACCGCCTGAATCATCCTGAAACAAAATTTATTAGTTAAAAGAATAGTGAATTAAGTAGTAGTATTAATTGTAGACAAAATTCTCTCTTCTTCAAATTTAAATTCGAAATATTCTTTATTCAAATAAACTTGTAAACAAGTGCTTTGGAATCGTCAACTCTACTGCTGGTTCGGAAAGCTGTTCCTACCAAGAAGAGCCAAGAAACTCGGCGATTGCTCTTTTAAAAGTATAATTCTTAATACTATTTACATTAAGTCGTTACTGTCTTGTATCTTCTAAGTAATCCTCAATAGTAGGCTTTTTGTATCAGCCTCTTTTTAACAGTGTTTTTAAAATGCTGTAATAGCAAAGCTGAAATTGATTGCGGAATTTTATTATAGAATCTTATACCAAAACCCACAAACGACTTACGTACTTTTGCAAAGCGTAAAGCAGGAGCCGCAAGCTTATGTCGGTTCCTGCTTTTTCTATTGTATATCATCACCTATCGTTTCATAATTCTTTATATTTTTATGTACATAAATTAAATTGCTTAAAATATACTGTGAAGCAAATGTAAGAATACGATATTTGTATTACTATAAATGTATTACTTATCCCATAACTATATGCTGATATTGTAAATCAACCATTGGCTATAAAAAATCAAATATTTAGGTAATCATAGACCAACGGCTAACCTGGCATTCGCATATAGAACTTCTCATGAATATAACTAGAAAATTAGTTTGGAGCTTCAAATCACTGCGTAACATAGCTACTAAATCTCTCTTAAAACAAATCTACATTTCCTTAGCTCAATCTGTATTAGCATATTGTATACCAGTTTTCGATGGCGTGTCTAAAATGAAATTTTTAGAAGTAGAAAGAGAGAGAGAGATATTTTTTGAAATTAATGTTTTTTTAATCCGACATATTGACAGTACGAAAATTATATATATTTTACATGTTGTACTAAAACACTCTTTGCTGAGAGACAATATTCTAGTCAATTTTCTTACTTATACAATACCATTAACAATAATATCAATGTTTATCCAATATATATATATATATATATATATACCTATATTCGGAACGGCTCCAACGATTTTTCTGAAATTCAGCATATAGGGGGAGAAAAATCGTTCTAACGGTTTTATTTAAAAAATATATATATATTTTATAATTATTTATGGGCATTAAAAAATACTAAGATTTATATTGAATTGAATTTTTCCATTAAATGTTAGCTTAGCTTATTCGGGGAACGGATTGTCGCAAGAAATAAAAATACCTAGGATCGATTTTTATTTTGTAAAAAAAAATTATTTTGTAAAAAATTACCGAGGCAAATATATATTTTTTTAAACTATACGAGTCGTTTATCAGTTTCTACTTGAACGATTGCCTTACCTTATAAACCCTTAAAAGATGAACTATTGACCCTTAAACAGAATTAAGTCTTTGTAAGTTATTATCTAACATACTGCTACCAAGAGCACCTCCTGTACTAAGTAGCGGCCTGTTACTATCCCACTGCTGAGAATAGGCCTCTTCTCTCCATTTTTGCACAGAAGGTTTGGAGCTAAGACCTACCACGCTGCTACAGTGCGGATTGGTAGGTTACACATATCTCCTGAATTCTCTAAAGATATGCAAGTTTCCTCACGATGTTTTCCTTCACCGAAAAGCGTGTGATAAATTGCAATTATCAATTAGACACATTACAGAAAAACTCATTGGTGTCTGCCCTGGTTTGAGCCCCTGACCTCCTCGAAAGAGTCGCTCGGTGTTACCATTGGGCTACCACAGCTTTCCTATACTAAAAGAGGGTGTAACTAATATTCTAACATATATGTGACATGTAAATTAACAGAGGGACTACCACCCCTTACATTGTATGGGATAACAAAAAATTGAGGTTTAAAAAACTGGCAGGTTAACTAAATCAGAATCGGCTTATTATGACAGAAGAAATTGATCGCTTAGCGACTTCCCAGGAGTCCAAAATTTAAACATAATAATTGAGTACCGATAATGAATGTTGAACGAGAATGAATTGAATGTTCCCATTAATTTCAAATCAAATCAAAATAATCTTTATTCAAAATATAAGCTCTTTCAAGCACTTTTGAATCGTCAAGGTTCAATATGATTAATGAAGCTACAACTTGTTCGGAATGTTGATTTTACCGAGAAGAACCATAAACAAACTCGGCGGTCAATCTTTTAATTATTTGCAATATTACATTATTTTTTTACCAAATCGGTTCAAGGTTGATTTGAGTATAACATGTTATGCTATTTGAAGAATAAATAATGAAGCTGCACAGCTTTCCTGTTTATTGTATTGTATTTTTAATAAAGAAACCGTTTAATACTTTGTTACAAAGACACGATTAAATGTGTTACAAGAAACACAACTCACCGTACACACACCTGATCCGTAATCCCACTGTGTCGCGCACATTTCATGCGGTTGCATACCTTTCCAATTTAGACTTTTATACTTTGCCAAACGGCTGTCGCATACTTTACTATTCAAAATGTTAACATCTGTATACCGTAGTTCATAATTTGGCATGGCATTACCTAGAATGGAAAAAGAATTGTATTTCACAACAATATTTACAATATATTATACACACGTACAACCGATGAATTTAGGAGATCTTAAACATTTTTGTGTTAACCCTATACCTCAACATTGAATTGAAAAATGTTGAAAACTTAACGTTGGTAGCTTCCCTACTAAGTGGACAGAAAACTTCAAAAAGGTCGCAGGCCGGTCCTGGATCCAAACAATCTAAAATAGTATAGCTAAGATATCCATTGTAAGACCTGTCCATCTCTGAACATAGGTTTTTACCTCCACACTAGATGTTATTGAGGCTATTAGATTTAATGAATCTCTGCAACTTTATTGCGAGCATCTGTCTGTCTCATACCCTGTCTATAAGACCTGCATTTTCTGGTTTGAGGCTGGTACTTTAACACAATTGGCGTAGAATTATCTACAATGTAAAAATACTTACATACAATTTACTATTTAGACTAAGAACTGATGTATGTCTTAAACTTTTGAGTGGCGATCTTGCACCGGAAAACTCATCTAGTCAGTAGGTAATTTTCCTACTGAATGGACATTCAGTAGGAAAATTACCAGTAGGAAAATTCAGTAGAAGACATCAAAAATCATGGATACAAACAACCTAAAATCTTATCTCTAAGAAATTTATTGGAAGAACTAAAGAACCGTTGCGAGAAACATAGGTCAAATCAAATCAAATCAAAATAATCTTTATTCAAATAAGCTCTTACAAGCACTCTTGTATCGTCAAGGATCAATATGATTAATGAAGCTACATCTGGTTCGGAATGTTGCTCTTACCGAGAAGAACCAGAGAGAAACTCGGCGGTCAATCTTTTAAACATTTTCAATTTTACATAATCAAGCCGCAGTCCGGTATGAAGCTAAAAAGATTTTAAAATCCAGGCTTTTTTATCATCCAAATAATCTTCAATTTTGTAATATGCTTTATGCACTAGTACATCTCTTATACTTAACTTAAACTTTTCTGTAGACTGTTCTAGTATGGATTGCGAAATTTTATTGTAGATACCGAGACCATCGAATGAGTTGCTAACTCTGCTAAGTCGCGACACAGGTATCATAAGCTTTTTGTGACCTCTCGTATGTCTATGATATACATTGAATTTGGTCTTGTACATTTGAATATTTTTGCGTACGAATAGAATAATACTACATATATATTGCGATGCTACAGTAGGTATGCCTATTTCTTTGAACTTTTCGCGAAGGGACTCAGGTTGCTTCATATTATTAGTTTCTTTATTGTTGTTGCTGTGCCTAATAGTTATTGACACCTTGCGACTTTTTAAGGGCATTTGTCTGTCCAATAGCCTGTCTACTAGGCATACATTTCCTAAGATTGCCACTCCAATAAAGTAGGAACATCCATTGGTTCTTCAAACTATATGCCGCTACGATCGCCGTATCAGTTTTGCGAGCAGTTGGATCAGTCTATTTGGTTTTCTTGCAAATCTCCTCTTTTGATTTCATCATGTGGACTTACTGCAAGTGTAGCCTCTTCCACTATCTACTGTTCATTTTTCAGGTATTTATGGTTTTATTGTTACGAAGCAAGTTTCAGTAATATTTTTATCAAAATCATACTTCAAGAAAACTCTAGATGATTTCAATTTCTATCCAAGCATTTAAGTGTCCAGTGCCCCAGTTCATGCTTATTATGAGCATACGGTGCTCCCCGGACATTTAGTACATTCCGAGATTATGTATGGTTAAATTTTCAATAGCTAATAAAAATAAAATAGATAATCCATATAGCTGTATGGATATTGTTGTCGCCATTGACTTCCGCTTTGTATTTTATAGCAACACAGTCATGAAACAAGAGTATCGCGCCCTTTTTGACTGAAATGGTGGCAACACTGTGCCGTTATTGTTTCCGGTAGACTCTTTCTATTGATAAAACGTTTCAGTTACATTCAATCTTTGTTCGTCGTTCAAGAGAAGTGCATCTCGGAACGGGAATTGTGGTATTCCTATTATATCGTATTATTGTATATCGTGTGCGCTAACAATATGTTGTATAAAATTATGTTTCTTTACGTGAATGTAATAGGAAATTAAGTATATCATCATTATCAGGCGCTACTTTCGAAATGAATTATGGTGGTTAGAGAAAACTTTCATCTTATTTTTTCTCAGTATCTGAGTACATTAATATGTCGATGTTGGCTAAATTATAATGTTTTCGTGACCAAAGTTAAATGTAAGTTGTTATTATAAAACGATTAGTTATATTTGATGGGGAATTTTACAACTAAGAAAATGGTACTTAGGCAATATATTATACAGTAAAAAGTGATAACAAAGTGAAGTCAGAAAATCATTTTGAGCAAAATAAAATTGAACACATAATCGTTCAGTGGGTTAACAGAATATGATATTAGAAAAAAAATTGTTTTACCACTGTCAAAGCCCCATCCAGTAACTGCGGTACGGTGCACGGTATAAAATTCTTCATTGGCTGATAAGCAGGCTGGCATAATGTATTTTGAAAATTTCACATCTTTAACTAACTTGACCAATGCTATATCGTAATATTTACTCGGGGATTTATATTCGCTATAGGTTATAAGTTTCTCAATTGTAAAATCTTTCGGCAACTCTTGCTTGCTGCTTGCTTGCGGTTTCTGTAAAACATAATTTTCTTTCTTACGCCTGTAATGGATTTACGCTGTGTGGCATCCGGCTGAATAGAATAGTACCAACCTCATTACTTACCAAAGTGTCGTAAAAGCCGGCTAAAGTAAGTTGACCCGCCGTGTGGTATCCGGCTGCGTAGAATAGACCGCTCTCATTTCTTACCAAAGTGTTGTAAAACCGACTAAAGTAAGTTGACCAGCCGTGTGGAATCCAGCTGAGTAGAATAGAACCCTCTTTCTTACTGAGGTGTAGCAAAAAGCGACTAAGGTAAGTTAACCCGCCATATGGTGCCCGGTTCGTGGAATAGACCATTCTTTCTTACTAAGGTGTCGTAAAAAGCGACTAAAGTAAGTCGACGTCAGGTAGGCGGCCGGTTGTAATATATTCTAGCCGAATCATGTAATTTATAACATATTTTACTTGTAACATTTTTACTCGTAGGAAGCTGTTAATGGTTTAAGTTACTTTTTATTGTATTTTAATTCTTCTTCTTCTTCTTCTTCTTATGCCTCTCCAACTAGCGAGGGTTAGCCGTCATTGCTTGATACTCCTTTCTATCCATATTATGTCAAGACTGACAGACAAGGGATATTTAGTGCAGTGGTTTCCCGTTGCCTTCTGCAGCAGTTTTTTAGGGATTATTAGTCCCAAGGTCACTAAAGCTTCTTCCAACAGGTTGCCCAGTTGGGTGTATGGATATACCGCTTTCGATCAGCCGCCAGAGCCTCGTCAGTTGTCTAGCAGGTGCCACGTGCAGGTGAGGTTGACAATTGAGGTTGAGTAGTTGTTAGTGTCTTTTCCCCCTTACCCACCACCCCTGTATTTTAAACATAGAAGCTTATATATACTGTATGTTCCGCCGACCCCACCTAGAGCGGGATAAGGGACGAGAATAATGACTGATTTTTATCACTTACTTTAATGTACCGACTGCCAAGTCTAGCCAAATATGGTTCTGGACTCGCAAGGTCCCTACGGTTGAAGTACACACAATGAGCTGCTGTTAACATAAATCTCTCACTTATCAAGGATGCAGCACATAGGAAGATAGGCTCACGGCTGCGTTTCGACTTCCAACCCAAGGCACCCTAAAATTAATTTTTGAAAGAAAGAAAAAACATTTATTTCTTCTTCCCGTGATACACAGCATACAGAAACAATAACTTCGGCACAACATGTTTTAAACATGTTGTCACATGATTTGGCTGCGTTTTTACGACCGGCCGCCTGCCTGACGTCAACTTACCTCAGTCGTATTTTACGACACCTCGGTAAGAAAGAGGGTGGTCTATTCTACTAAACCGGATATCACACGGTGGGTCAACTTACCTTAATCGCCTTTTACGACACCTCAGTAAGAAATGAGGTTGGTCTATTCTACTCAGCCGGATACCACACGGCGGGTCGACTTACCTTAGTCACCTTTTACGACACCTCGGCAAGAAATGATGGTGGTCTATTTTACTCAACCGGATACCACACTGTGGGTCAACTTACCTTAGTCGCCTTATACGACACCTTAGTAAGAAATGAGGGTTGTACTATTCTATTCAGCCGGATTACCACACGGCGGGTCAACTTAATTAGTCGCCGTTTACGACACCTCGGTAAGAAATGAGAGATGTCTATTCTACTCAGTCGGATACCACGCGCACAGAAAGAGGAAAATGGCATCCTGCTCAGTATAAATTAATGTTTAAATGATGATTTTTGTAGACGTTACAATAGAATTATTTTACCGTAATCCTTGCTGTAAACCGCGTTTTTTAAGAAGCAGGCAACATTCATATATCTTATACATGCAGGACAAGTAACCACACATATTCAACACTTCTTAATGTGTTCAAAATGGTCAGATGAGATCAAACTTTTAATAAGCTTTCTGCAAATCAAACGTTTATTGGCTTTATAAATAGCATTTTAACTGATACAAATTCTGATCGAACCAAAATGCTATATATTTTTGCCATAAATAGTTTAGAGTAAAGATAATTTATAGTAATATAAAAATTGTATAGATTTAAGTAAAAGGGCACTAGAGGATTGACATGTACTAACTGTATAAATTCTGAAAAATAAAGACAATAAAATAAAAACGCCGCTAACATCAACACCCGTTCGCCCCGAAAAAGAAGTATCAGAAGGATAGGCTCCATGACAAAATCGTAATGCATAAAAAATGAAAATCGTACTCATATTACCTTCAGCTTTCCTCACGATTTTTTTGTTCAACGAAAACAGTTTTAAATAAATTTTAAATGACAACTAAGTACGTAAATTTATTGTAGAAAACGTAATTTTTACTATCATTCCTTCTTTTACTACCAATCGATGAAAAAAAATGTGTAATGCACAAACCATATGTGGATATTCTGCAGCTTTCACTTTTTTTCCATTGATAATCGATACATCTTTTTCATCGCTGCCTGTTGACCAAAGATCTTGGAATTAGAAACAATGAACGTAACAAAGTGTTTAGTGTGCTGTTTTTGTACTGAAGGTGATCCTGAGAATCGAACCCAGGTTGGATTCTCGGTATGAAATGTCATTAACGTTCTTCAAATTTTCATCTCTAGTTTTGTGCTGTTTGGATCGAAGGAGAAGTCCTCCTCCGCTAACCGGTGCATCAGGAAGAAGCCCTTATCTATTGGTACCACCGCCCGACGGGGACAGGCGGCAGTTATGCCGGACTCGCACTGACTAAAACGACCTGTATGCTCCACCACGCTGCCGATGTCAAGCACAGGGTATCGTTGTACACATTGGCCCCATCCCCGCCAGAAGCAGCTCTGATTCCAGAGAACACCTCCTCCGGGTAGGGAGCCCTCGAAAGAGAAGTCCCCCTCCGCTTATCGATTCATCGGGAGCACAAGATGCACCGACCGCTTCGGGGACCTGTAAGCCAGACGTGTGATATACCCCGTTCGGAACGTCCGAAGGTCCCCTTTCAGGGCGGCAGACGATGGGCTTAGGCAAGTCGCTACCTGGACTCGCCAGCAGCAGATTGGATCCAGAACAAAAGTTCCCGGAACCTCTCCGTCCCCAAGTAGGGACCTCTACGCCGTGGTGGGCGTTTCCGCCCCCACCAGGATACATGCATTTGTCTCAACTATAATTTAACCCATGCGACTAATGATTTTTTTAGATTAATAAGTATACTTACAACCCCAGTTACTATCCTCCTGTCTCAGCAATAGTTCGTAAATATATTCCATGCACTCTAAAACAAAAAGAGAATCATAAATAAATAAATATATGGGACACTTACACACATAGTCGTCCGTCTCCAAAGTAAGTAACTTAATACTTGTGTTATGAGTGACAGACAACTGGTGAATATATACTTATATATTTTTTAAATACAAAATTCATTTATAGAAAATGTTGGCCCTCGGCGGGAATCGAACCCGCGACCCGCGGAGTTGAAGGCAGGGTCACTACCCACTATGCCAACGGGCCAGTCATAATAGTCCATACATTTATTTCTTT
The DNA here is from genome assembly GCA_029227775.1 of Morpho helenor. Classification (NCBI taxonomy): domain Eukaryota; kingdom Metazoa; phylum Arthropoda; class Insecta; order Lepidoptera; family Nymphalidae; genus Morpho; species Morpho helenor. The sequence goes on from JARGCU010000006.1 coordinate 13,124,530, forward strand.
CATTACAAATTATTTACATTTTCAAAGTTTGTACCAAAACTAAGAAACATATTGAAAATAGCCAAATTGCAATTAAGTAGTTAATACCAGAAATAAAGTTTTCAAATAAGTTATGTAGTGGAGGATTACTTAAAATCAGTTTTTTTATTGAACGCCGACACGATACGACTATTAGGTGCTCTGTCGCAATTAGGGCTTATAGAACAATTAAATATGGTTCGATATTAACCCGAAGAGCTGTTTGTCTCAATTTGAAAATTGATGCTGTTTTGATGTTGGTTGTACAGATCTATGACTGAAACAATAACTCAAGACTATTATTATTCGAATCTATATATATAAAAGAAAGTTGGTCTAAGTTACACTATTTATAACTCAAGAACGGATGAACTAATTCGGCTGAAAATTGGTGGAGAGGTTGCTTAGAACCACGAGACGGACATAGGATACTTTTTATCCCGTTCGACCGCATTTATTTTATCCCGTCAAGTCACTATAAAACGTAGTATAACAAAAACGACTATGACATGGAATAACAAAACATAAATGACAGCTATACGTAATTTTGTCTTTGGTTAAGTATGGTAAAAAATTTGACAATTATCAAAATAACAGCTAAACTTCACTACATAGTATAAAATGAGTCTCTTTCTCTGTCTGCGTCCCTATATCCCTATGTATGCTTTAATCTTTAAAACTACGCAACAAATTTTGATGGGGTTTTTTTTAATAGATAGAGTGATTGAAGGGTTTATATGTATAATAACATTCAATATGGAGTAGAGAAATACTGTGATTTTCACTGAGTGACATAGGCTATAAGCTTTATACCCGTGCGAAGCTGGGGCGGGACTCCTAGTTTAATATAAATTAAAAGTAAAACCTATGTATTTGAGAAATCGATTTTATTTATCATACAAATCAGCCCTGCTGTATAAGCTTAAACAGTACCCAATTTTATAAATAGAATTTTATTTATTTATTCATTTATACGGATTTCCAACAGCATAACATATTATTTAACCCAAAAATATCCAAATAGTCTTATATTAATAATGTAGTACCAATAACAGGAAACCACATCGTTCTTAGTAACATTTTTACAATAGCCTAAAAATCAACAGAAAAACACCAAAAAAAAACAGAGAATAATAAACACATAAAAAAAATACAACAGGATCAAACTATGAACTTAAAATTTTAGTACATTTTTTTATGAAAGCCCATCGCAGCCGATATCCGTTAATATCCGTTAATAATTCATCTATAGTGCAGCTATTATATAAGCGCGAGATACGTGATATTGGGGTATTCTGATAAAACGATAGGTGATGTATACAATAGACAAAGCAGGAACCGACATAAGCTTGCGGCTCCTGCTTTGCGCCTTGCAAAAGTACGTAATTCGTTTGTGGGTTTTGGTATAAGATTCTATAATAAAATTCCGCAATCAATTTCAGCTTTGCCATTACATCAGTTTAAAAACACTGTTAAAAAGAGGCTGAGGCTTACAGAAAGCCTACTATACTCTTGAAGATTATGTGGAAGATAAGAATGTGTGGATATAGCTCTCTTTGAACCTGTACAAGACAGTAACGACTTAATGTAAATAGTATTAAGAATCATATGTTTAAAGAGCAACCGCCGAGTTTCTTGCTGGCTCTTCTCGGTAGGAACAGCTTTCCGAACCAGCAGTAGAGTTGACGATTCAAAAGCACTTGTTTACAAGTTTATTTGAATAAAGAATATTTTGAATTTGAATTTGAATCTGCCCCAGTTTCGTTCTAGCAAAGTTTATTCTAAAGAACGGATATTTTGAACAAAGTTTTTTGAAGCTTGTGTTGAGCTGTGGTTGATTTAGTGAATTAGCCATGAAAGCATAACATACAGACCTTTGCATTTGTAATTTTATTATCATAAATACATTATAAAAATTACGCCGTGTGGTATCCGGCTAAAAAGAATAGTACCACCCTCATTTCTTACCGAGGCGTCGTAAAAGGCGACTTAGGTAAATCGACCCGCCGTGTGGTATCCGGCTGAGTAGAATAGACCAACCTCATTTCTTACCGAGGTGTCGTAAAAGGCGACTAAGGTAAGTTGAGCCACCGTGTGGTATCCGGTTTAGTAGAATAGGCCACCCTTTTTCTTACCGAGGTGTGGTAAAATACTACTGAGGTAAGTTGACGTCAGGCAGGCGGCCGGTCGTAAAAACGCAGCCAAATCATTTGACAGCATGTTTATAACATGTTGTGCCGACCCCACTTAGAGTGGGATAAGGGCAGGATGATGATGAAATACATTATAAAAATTGAGTATCATAAAGCAACTTACTGCGTTCGCTGAGCCGCTCTACATATCTCGAGAAGTCTGGCATTGCGTTGGGTTCGCATTTATTTCGAATTTCGCTAACAGTTTCGACTACTTTTCTTACTTGGTCTAGTCTTGAATTTGATCTAACATTGTTCAATCCATCTATTTCTACAGTTATCGAATATGATAATGCTTCTGTAAATTTATAAGTTTAAGTAGTATAAATATTTTATAGAATTAGGCGTTACTTTGCGGAGGTCCATAATACAAAAGTAATGAGAATATTATTTTGCTATAATCCGCGATAAAAGAAAATATATGTAATGCTAAATGACGACACGACGACTCCACGACGAGGCTTTGCGATTTTGTCGTGGAGTCTATCTCCTGAAGATGCTTCGGTTACGGGGCGAAACAATTGTTGAGATTGTGGTGATGAATGTGTGCAGTGCTTGTGTATTGTTGTGCCATCGGTGTCGGGTAGTGCATGAGTTCTTACAAATTCTGCATGTATCAGGTATGAGAACGAATAGTACACTCTACATTTAGCATTACATATATTTTCTTTTATCGCGGATTATAGCAAAATAATATTCTCATTACTTTTGTAGTATAAATATTTAAGGATGATTATGTTATTGCCTCCAAGCTGATTGGTAGGCTACACATATATCTAAAATTCTCTAAAGATATGCAGATTTTCTCAAGATTTCCTTCACATGAAAAGCAATATATTGCAATTATCAATTAGACACATACGTTTTAACAGAAAATCTCTTTGGCCTGCCCGGGTTTTGAATCCATAGACTCTTGAAAGAGTAGTACGATCTCACCTCAGGGCTATCACAGCTTTCGTATTGCACGCTAATTTTAAAAATCAAAGTCAACGGCTTTTGAAAATTGTGATATGTATTGCTTGAAATTGAGAAAAAATATATAAGATTACCCTTTCATTCATCGAAGTATAATTAAAAAATTTGAATTTTGAAAATTCAATCTATATATATAAAAGAAAGTTGGTCTTAGTTACACTATTTATAACTCAAGAACGGATAGAAAAACACCAAAAAAAAACAGAGAATAATAAACACATAAAAAAAATACAACAGGATCAAACTATGAACTTAAAATTTTAGTACATTTTTTTATGAAAGCCCATCGCAGCCGATATCCGTTAATATCCGTTAATAATTCGTCTATAGTGCAGCTATTATATAAGCGCGAGATACGTGATATTGGGGTATTCTGATAAAACGATAGGTGATGTATACAATAGACAAAGCAGGAACCGACATAAGCTTGCGGCTCCTGCTTTGCGCCTTGCAAAAGTACGTAATTCGTTTGTGGGTTTTGGTATAAGATTCTATAATAAAATTCCGCAATCAATTTCAGCTTTGCCATTACATCAGTTTAAAAACACTGTTAAAAAGAGGCTGAGGCTTACAGAAAGCCTACTATACTCTTGAAGATTATGTGGAAGATAAGAATGTGTGGATATAGCTCTCTTTGAACCTGTACAAGACAGTAACGACTTAATGTAAATAGTATTAAGAATCATATGTTTAAAGAGCAACCGCCGAGTTTCTTGCTGGCTCTTCTCGGTAGGAACAGCTTTCCGAACCAGCAGTAGAGTTGACGATTCAAAAGCACTTGTTTACAAGTTTATTTGAATAAAGAATATTTTGAATTTGAATTTGAATCTGCCCCAGTTTCGTTCTAGCAAAGTTTATTCTAAAGAACGGATATTTTGAACAAAGTTTTTTGAAGCTTGTGTTGAGCTGTGGTTGATTTAGTGAATTAGCCATGAAAGCATAACATACAGACCTTTGCATTTGTAATTTTATTATCATAAATACATTATAAAAATTACGCCGTGTGGTATCCGGCTAAAAAGAATAGTACCACCCTCATTTCTTACCGAGGCGTCGTAAAAGGCGACTTAGGTAAATCGACCCGCCGTGTGGTATCCGGCTGAGTAGAATAGACCAACCTCATTTCTTACCGAGGTGTCGTAAAAGGCGACTAAGGTAAGTTGAGCCACCGTGTGGTATCCGGTTTAGTAGAATAGGCCACCCTTTTTCTTACCGAGGTGTGGTAAAATACTACTGAGGTAAGTTGACGTCAGGCAGGCGGCCGGTCGTAAAAACGCAGCCAAATCATTTGACAGCATGTTTATAACATGTTGTGCCGACCCCACTTAGAGTGGGATAAGGGCAGGATGATGATGAAATACATTATAAAAATTGAGTATCATAAAGCAACTTACTGCGTTCGCTGAGCCGCTCTACATATCTCGAGAAGTCTGGCATTGCGTTGGGTTCGCATTTATTTCGAATTTCGCTAACAGTTTCGACTACTTTTCTTACTTGGTCTAGTCTTGAATTTGATCTAACATTGTTCAATCCATCTATTTCTACAGTTATCGAATATGATAATGCTTCTGTAAATTTATAAGTTTAAGTAGTATAAATATTTTATAGAATTAGGCGTTACTTTGCGGAGGTCCATAATACAAAAGTAATGAGAATATTATTTTGCTATAATCCGCGATAAAAGAAAATATATGTAATGCTAAATGACGACACGACGACTCCACGACGAGGCTTTGCGATTTTGTCGTGGAGTCTATCTCCTGAAGATGCTTCGGTTACGGGGCGAAACAATTGTTGAGATTGTGGTGATGAATGTGTGCAGTGCTTGTGTATTGTTGTGCCATCGGTGTCGGGTAGTGCATGAGTTCTTACAAATTCTGCATGTATCAGGTATGAGAACGAATAGTACACTCTACATTTAGCATTACATATATTTTCTTTTATCGCGGATTATAGCAAAATAATATTCTCATTACTTTTGTAGTATAAATATTTAAGGATGATTATGTTATTGCCTCCAAGCTGATTGGTAGGCTACACATATATCTAAAATTCTCTAAAGATATGCAGATTTTCTCAAGATTTCCTTCACATGAAAAGCAATATATTGCAATTATCAATTAGACACATACGTTTTAACAGAAAATCTCTTTGGCCTGCCCGGGTTTTGAATCCATAGACTCTTGAAAGAGTAGTACGATCTCACCTCAGGGCTATCACAGCTTTCGTATTGCACGCTAATTTTAAAAATCAAAGTCAACGGCTTTTGAAAATTGTGATATGTATTGCTTGAAATTGAGAAAAAATATATAAGATTACCCTTTCATTCATCGAAGTATAATTAAAAAATTTGAATTTTGAAAATTCAATCTATATATATAAAAGAAAGTTGGTCTTAGTTACACTATTTATAACTCAAGAACGGATGAACCAATTCGGCTGAAAATTGGTGGAGAGGTTGCTTGGAACTAGGAAACGGACATAGGATACCTTTTATCCTATCCTAAAACTATTGGATAGATTTTAATCATTTTTTTCACTGAGTGATATAGGCTATATATTTTATACCCGTGCGAAGACGGAGCGAGCCACTAGTATAATATAAAACTTAAAGAAAAAAATATCAGAATATAAATAAAATTATGTAACGAATACTTACCTAAAGATAACGTAAGCAAAGCAAAGAAAAAACTCAGACACCACATTTTTGTCTTATTAACTAAATAAATTGTATATTTTGATTTTATTTTACACTTAATTAGGTTTACAGTATAACAAAATGTTAATTGTAAAATGGCAAAAAGTATCAGAATTTAAGTTATATAAATTTCTTTAACATTTTTATTATATACATGATATCACGATGGTGTTGGATATTATACTAACAGTACATAAAATTTGACAATTACGTGCACAATTATTTAAGGAAAATAACTATTATAATGTTATATTTAGTGAGGGGCATAAATATCTTATTATGCGTTTTGCCTGTGTTAACGTATAAATATAATATAAATCTATATATATAAAAGAAAGTTGGTCTGAGTTACACTATTTATAATTCAAGAACGGATGAACAAATTCGGCTGAAAATTGGTGGAGAGGTTGCTTAGAACCAGGAGACGGACATAGGATACTTTTTATCCCGTTCGACCGCATTTATCCTATCCCGTAAAGTCACTATAAAACGTGGTATACCAAAAACGACTATGACGTGGAAAAACAAAACATAAATGACAGCTAAACGTAATTTAGTCTTTGGGTAAGTATGGTAAAAATTTGTCAATTATCAAAATAGTAGTAGCTATAAACGTTACTACTTAGTATAAAATAAACTCGCTTTCTACGTCTGTCCTTATATCTCTATGTTTGCTTAAATCTTTACGCAACAGATTTTGATGCGGTTTTTTAAATATATAGAGTGATTGAAGAGGAAGGTTTATATGTGTAATAAAATTCAATATGGAGTAGAGAAATACTGTGATTATCACTGAGTGACATAGGCTATATGCGTTATACCCGTGCGAAGCTGGGGCGGGACTCCTAGTAGATCTATAAAAACCTTAGATCTTGCTTTCCCTAAATGCTGCTCACTGGCTTACTCGAGATCATTTAGCTTTCAAGGTGTTAAGCTGTGGAATTTACCAGTATCAATCCGCAAATCTCTTTCCCTTTCGGTATTTAAGTTACAGACTAGAAAATATTTATCTTAAGTAATTATATATTAGTAGCATCTTTTCATCTATACATATATTTTTTTTTACCAAAATTAATTAATAATTCAAATAGTTAAATTTATATAAACTTTTTCTTTTTTCTCTATATGACTCGTACCCTCCTTCTACTTTAATTCTTGTTCTTTTCCTTCTATTAGTCATAGTTTGACTGGAAGAGATCCCTTTTAGTGATAAGTCCGCCTTTATACATGTGCTTTTTTTTAATTTTTTTTTCTCTTTTCTAAATATACGTATAAAAAGAAATAAATAAATAAAATAAACATATGGCGCCGAGACGTGGACACTGACGGCGGGGCTAGTCCACAAGTTTAAGCTAGCAGAATAAGCAAGCTGAAGTGGCAGTGGGCCGGTCACGTCTGTCGCAGGACTGATGGCCGTTGGAGCAAAAGAGTCCTGGAGTGGAGACCGTGTCTTGGCAAACGCAGCGTAGGGCGTCCACAGTCTCGCTGGACCGACGACATCAGGAAGGTTTTTGGGGCCAGGTGGATGCGCATTGCGGAGAACCGGGATGTCTGGCGCAGACATGAGGAGGCCTATGTCCAGCAGTGGACTGCTATAGGCTGATGGATGGATGGATATGAATATTCCATATAACATAGCCGTGTTGTATCCGTATTGTACCACCCCCATTTTTTACCGTATCGTAAAATACGACTAAGATAATTTGACGTCAGGTAGGCGGCCAGTCGTAAAAAATGTAGCCAAATCATATGCGACTATGTTTATAAAACGTTGTGCAGACCCCACTTAGAGTGGGATAAGGCAGGAGGTATGTATCTACTGTATTTCATCACCATCTTCCTCATTCATATTTTACGACACCTCCGTAAGAAAGGGGTGGTCTATTCTACTCAACCGAATACCACACGGTAGGTCAACTTACCTTAGCCGCCTTTTACGACCCCTCAGTAAGAAATGAGGGTGCCTCTACACTATGTAATATTTTTTATTTAATTGAAAAGTAGAAATTTTAATTACAGTTTTTATTTTTTTTACACACCCGACCCCACTTAGAGCGGGATAAGGGCAGGAAGATGATGGGTGTAGAGGCAGACAATGTATATCCAATTATAATTAACCTAATTTAAATACATGTAGATGTTATATCTAAGTAGTAGTAATAATCCTCCTTAGCAATAATTCTCCTTAGCAATAATCCTCCTTAGCAATAATCCTCCTTAGCAATAATCCTCCTTAGTAATAATCCTCCTCCTGCCCTTGAAGGAGGATTCAAATAAGTAATTCATAACTTCAAAATACAAGCTTAAACGCCAGAGCGTGATTCCAGCTTGCCCTCTGTTTATTAGTGTCAAGGCGTCGAGTTAATTTGCTGGCAGACTGGCAAATCAGATTTGCCTGTGACTGTAATAAAGATAGTGTTAATTGAGTGTTGCAGTTATAAATGTAATATTAGTCAGCATCAGGAAGACTTTGAGAGCGAGTAACTCGAAAATAAAACCACCTTAACTCACACCTTAAAATTACTCCACGCGACGTCATATATATAAGTATTTTTTTATGGCCAAATCATAATTCTTATCCCGTTTCTTGTCTTGATATATTTTTTTTATTATCACACTGACAAAATTTACAAGCATATCTAGGCTGTGATCCAGCGGTCTGACCGTGCGACTCTTTCGAGAGGGTCACGAGTTCAGACCTCGGCAGGCACCAATGATTTTTCTATTAAAACTGATGTGCCTAATTGATAATTGCAATTTATCACACGCTTTTCGGTGAAGGAAAACATCGTGAGGAAACCTGCATATCTCGAGAGAAATCTGGAAATATGTGTAACCTACCAATCCGCATTAGAGCAGCGTGGTAGGTCTTAGCTACAACCCTTCTCTCCAAGAACAGAGAGAGGAGGCCTATGCCCAGCAGTGGGATTGTAACAGGCCGTTACTTTACCTTTCAAATATCAAAATAAAAATCATAAATAGTTAACAGGCAGTCTACTCGTAGACCACAATACCCGTTTAACAAAACAAAACACTATATTTTATTATGTCATATTCCGAGATATCAATAACAACACGGGTAGCAAAGATGGGGAAATATTAGGTATATAAAATACATAACATAAAGACGTCAATCTAAGATTGACGTCTTTGTGTTGTGTATGTGTTGTGTACAATGGAATTACAAAATGTAAATACACTAGTAATGTTATATATTATTAGTATTCAAGCGAAGAAAACAACAAACGATAATAGGTAGGTTAATAAAGCTTCTGCCTGCGAATTCATCTGTGCGGTTTATAAGATAAAATATAGTCTATGTCAAACTCTAGCCATTTAAATATTAGAGTTATTATAATCAAATCGATTTGTCAACTTGTAACGATCTCATCCCTACATTCGAGTTTTAAAAAATAAATAATTATTAAAATTTCAATATTTTAGAAAAATCTATAAGTATAAAAATAAATGTTTGTTTGTCACGCAGTAATGTTTTTTCGCATCTATAATTGATGCTTTATTCATAAAACATCAAATTCAGAAAAGTATAATTTTCGTCATATTGACCGAATGTCACGTTATCCGCCGTATTACAGTATGGAGAGAGCGGGCGGAGCGCGGAGCGCAGAAGTGATCTGTTAGGTCGCTTATAAAATGTTGTTATAATGATATTGTAGATGTGTACTGGGGCGATACAAGATATTAATTGAGTTTTAACTCGACTATTTTTAAGAATTGATAATAAATACACATCTAGGCCCGCTCTCGTATAATGATTCAAGATGCAAGATCGTGTCGATCTTTGGAAAGGCAGTGATGGAACGCTATGGACTCTGTTCATAGTAACGGATGGGTGTGGTGTTTAGGACGTCCCCTTAGCTTAGTTAATGATACCACGAATGACCATTATAGCATGGCATTATTGCATAAGAGCGGCTGGTCGGGTCTTTATTAACAAGACTGCGGACTAGCTTTAGACAGTGTGGCCTGCATATCCCTTTATTTTACATCTTACGTGGTTTGCGGCGTTAAACATAAATTACTTTTTGTTGTATGAGGTGGCGTGTTGAGCTTGGCGCATACCGTAAGCGAGTGCACTATGTGTGACTCCATTATATGGTATTGGGTGAATAGGGGGTGATTGGCATTCATGTAATGCTCTGCAATACACATATTCCACTTCGGTGGACACACACTATCCACTTCGGTGGACACGCACCTATATGGTGTTTATATTATAACTGATCAACATGTGTGCCATTTCGATGGGTCTCCACTTTGTGGACTTTATTCGTGTTATACGTATTATACTGTATGTGGTTTTTACCATAGAACGCACCGTTACGACGTGTGCAGGCGACATGCGCCTTACTGAATATAAGAATTGGTAATTTATTATCAAAGTTTACCAGGCCTTGTGCCTTTGGCTAATGCCATATTTTATAGCTCCGGCTATTTATTATTTGGGCTTCGGTCCTCAACTATACACCAAGGCACTCATGCCTAATATGTCAACTGTGGTTTTGTTGACTCCCGACAATAATGGGTTTATCCCATAATCATACGCCGCAGGCGCACTATAAACAGGTACCCCTTGGGGGGGGCTCATATCCTATGGACGGAGCTCACCGTTGGTAGCGGGTGCGGAGCTACTGACTATCACTCTCTTTTTATATTTTTCCAAATGCGGAAGAATATAATAGATAGGAGAGAGATACCACTTTGATTAAACTTCTCTACGGAGTTGTTTAAGGGCTAGGTATTTAGATCGAGTGAGAGATCTTTCTGTTGGTTATAACATATCCTATGAAGTAATAACATAAGACATTCGCGAGACATTCAACTATCTGAATGTCTCGCATTTTTTTTATCAAATTTTATAGTAACCTGTTCATGTATTGGGCATATAAGAATCTGTCAGTGTAACGAATTTATATCTGTTGGACATATAAAGTCTGTTCATGTAGAGTACATGTAAAATCTGTTCTTGTATTAGATGAATATAAAAACCTGTTCGTGTATCGCACACCTATATTCAATAATTGAATTCTCCATACTGATGACAAACAACTGTTTTATATTATAACAAATGATATTTGATAATGAACCTCTCTGTTGAGCAAAGTAATAATAAACTACGAATGTAGGGTCTGACGGCTCGTTTTATATTAAAGAATATGATATATTGAAATATTATTATAAAACTATAATGTGATTATTATCACATTATTTTATTCTATTTAAGGTTTTATTTGACTCCTTTAGATTGACGGACACATAGCCTCTGACGCTCTAAAAGAATTTGAGTTATTACAAATCACAACGTAGTACGGGTCCTAGCCACTTAGACGAATCACGAGCCAATATATGTATATTAAGAGTGCTAGCGCCTTCGGTGCGTTTTTATGCATTTCGCTGGTGGAGTGCGAGCGCTCTAGCGGTGGTTAAATATTATAAAATAATATTTATACGTGACGAAGGTGGAGATAGTTACAAACTGGCACTACTGCTATAACTGAGTACGCTGGCCGACCTTTAAATAGGTTATTTTTTTTAAAGATATAAAAAAGATGAACTTAAAAAAAATTAAAATATAGGACAATAAAAGGTGGGGCTCGATCTAGAGTATTTTATCTCTTCTATATTATTATACTACATTATCTCTTCTTATTATTACTTTATTGAGTGCCCGAAAACAGGCATGAAAGACATTCTTAGATGAAACTGACGATCCTATCGTCCTATCCTAAAATCTATACATGCTGAATTTTCTGCCAAGCCGTTTCCGAGATTCAGAAACCTTTATAATTATATATATGCCTAAAGGTTGCCTGAAAGAAATCGCTAGTTAGCGATAAAGCCGCTTTATTGTATCTGCCTGTACTGTCGTAGATACTTATACTTAGAGAGAATTGTCACAATAAATCTATATATATAAAAGAAAGTTGGTCTTAGTTGCACTATTTATAACTCAAGAACGGATGAAACAATTCGGCTCAAAATTGGTGGAGAGGTTGCTCAGAACCAGAAGACGGACATAGGATACTTTTTATCCCATTCGACCAGATTTCCGTCAAGTCACTATAAATCGTGGTATAACAAAAACGACTATGACATGGAATAACAAAACGCGAATAACAGAGGAATAACAAAACATAAATGACAGCTAAACGTAATTTTGTCTTTGGTTAAGTATATTTTTTGAATTTAGATATTCCAAAGATAGCAGGGAATCTTCATGGTATAGGGAAAGATTTAAGATTTAACGCGTGCAGGTCACGGGCAGTAATGAATAAATCAAAACTACTGGATAGATCTAAATCATTTTTTTCACTGAGCGACATAGGCTATATAGTTAATATCCGTGCGAAGCCGGAGCGGGCCACTAGTATATAATAAAATAATGAAAGAGAAGATGAAACACGTATACTTCATCGTTGTCTGATGACACGTATAAAAGAGAGACAGATGGATCACACTCATTTTCTTTCTAAAGAGAACTAACATACTAATATAAAGATATTAGTATGTTAGTTTAACATGAAGTTTAGTTTATTATGTTAAATTTATCCATTTTGTTATATCATGTAATATATGTACTTTGCAATAGTATTTTCATGACATAAAAATTAATAATTTTTAGTGTTTGAAAAACGATTACTTGTATTTCATAAGCTTATTGTAAAGTCAGAGTCGAGTAATATAAAATCTATTGTAGGTTTAAACGTCAAAAAGAGCGTCATATCAAGAAGATCAATAGAAATGATAATTTAAATAATAAATCTCTGAGAAAAAATTTCTCTGTGCTGTGCTAACGAGCTAAAAATTCAACAAATGAAAAATTCATGAATTTGTCCGCACCGGGAGTTAAAATAGACATAATCGAGTTGTAAGCCAATATAGAAGATTCGCTATAAAATTCAACCATTGCTTTTGTCCTTAACATCAAATTTAACAATAAGTTCTAAACATCACGGAGCACCCGGTTGAAACTAAGTCGTTTTTGTGTACTTAAAAATAACCGCCATAAATCACATAACATAAAAAATAAATATAAATTTTCAGATGTTCAACATCGAGTCTATACAATGACCAACGAATCTGTTTGAAAAGTGATATTTGACATACATTCGTTTTATTAGTTAGTTAATATATATGTAAGAATATAAATTCTTTTTCATTTCGATATGTGTATATCTCAATTTTAAATTTAGAAAAGGGAACAGATTGACTCCGTCAAAAGAAAAATGATTATGAGGAGCAAATATTAACAGGATGGATAATTATGTAAATATTTAAAGGGAATAGGCAAAGTAAGTAACGGCCTCTTACTATCCCACTGCTGGGCATAGGCCTCCTCTCTCCATTTTTGGAGAGAAGGGTTGGAGCTAAGACCTACCACGCTGCTCCAGTGCGGATTGGTAGGTTACACATATCCCTAGAATTCTTTAGAGATATGCAGGTTTCCTCACGATGTTTTCCTTCACCAAAAAGCGTGTGATAAATTGCAATTATCAATTAGACACATAAGTTTTAATAGAAAAACTCATTGGTGTCTGCCCGGGTTTGAACCCATGATCGTCTCTAGAAATTCACACGGTCGCACCGCTAAGCCATCACAGCTTTTTAATCTGCAAAATAGAAACTTCATTGTCGTTTCTTTGATTTTTCAGGTAAGTATATTAGTTTTTGTATAGTGTAAATATAGTGATTAAGACGAATAAAAATATAAATAAAACTTTGATTTTTCAGAGCAACACATTTTTTATTTGCCGCTCCAAAAAAATTACTTTATGTATCTATTATAGTACCTTGGTAACCGAGCTTTGCTCGGTACTGAATTGTGCGATTCAAAGAGCAGTTGCAAGGCAAGTTAAAAGGTTTTAAAAACGCAGCGAAAGTTAATTTGGGATAGGACATCGTCGTCCGGTGTTAAAAATATATATTTTATAATTATATTTTGTCTATAATACATAATACATAAAGTATTATGTATATACTTATGTTTTTGTAAGCCTTATCAGAGTTAATTAATCGAAAATTTTGTAATTTTAGAGGCACAGCCCGTTGCGACACGAGTGTTCGCGAGTCGACTGCGTGCAACGTTTCTTCGCGGAGTTCTTTTAAAGAGACACGTGAAGTAAGAATTTTTGCGAAAACCCAAAATAAGGTTATGAGCGTTCATTATACACAATAGGTATATTGTACCTATTGTACATAGGTCTGAAATAGGTCCTAAGCAACATTACCATAACGTTATAGTTTTTAACGTAAAATTGGCGTGTATTTAACCCTGTTCACATTCACAGTAAGCTGCATTATTGAAAGTACGTAAGTGTATTTATGAAGCTGTGGTAGCCCAGTGGTAGCACCGTGCGACTCTTTCGAGGAGGTCACGTGTTCAAACCCCGGGCAGACACCAATGAGTTTTCCTATTAAAACTTATGTGTCTAATTGATAATTGCAATTTATCACACGCTTTTCGGTGAAGGAAAACAACGTGAGGAAACCTGCATATCTCTAGAGTATTCTAGAGATATGTGTAACCTACCAATCCGCATTGGAGCAGCGTGGTAGGTCTTAGCTCCAATTCTTCTCTCCAAAAACGGAGAGAGGAGGCCTTTGCCCAGCAGTGGGATAATAACAGGCCGCTACTTATTTACTTACATTTACAGTAAGCTGCATTATTGAAAGTACATAAGTGTATTTAAACCGTTAAAAATGTGTAACGATTATGCGAAATAAATTCATGGATTTAGATGCAGTGAATATTTTTTAATTTTCTAGAAATTTACCAGTTCAAACAGTAGCGAGGACTCCATTAGTAATGTCTTCAATGTACGTGGTTTGAATAACAAATTGCGGATCTTCCTTCCCTCCTCTTGGGCGGGCACTTTTAAAATTCCACTGCTTTTATTGAATTATCCGAACCGAATCCAATTTAAGTTGTTACTTATATAAATACAATAACGCCGTGTAGTATCCGGCTGAATAGAATAGTACCACCTTCATTTCTTACCGAGGCGTCGTAAAAGGCGACTAAGGTAAGACGACCCGCCGTGTGGTATCCGGCTGAGTAGAATAGTACCACCCTCATTTCTTACCGAGGTGTCGTAAAAGGTGACTAAGGTAAGTTGACCCACCGTGTGGTATCCGGCTGAGTAGAATAGACCAACCTCATTTCTTACCCAGGTGTCGTAAAAGGCGACTAAGGTAAGTTGACCCACCGTGTGGTATAAAAACGGCCGGTCGTAAAAACGCAGTAAAATCATGTGAGAGCATGTTTATAACATGTTGTGCCGACCCCACTTAGAGTGGGATAAGGGCAGGAAGATGATGACTTGTATACATATAAATACATGCTTGATTGCCTACGAAATTTTGCAGTAATTAATATACAAGTAATATGACCACCAAAATTATTAAAGAAGTTACAATAGAATTACTTTGGTGTAATTTACGTTTGTTAAAAGAATAATATCTGGGTGACAGCCTTGCTCGGTAATTTTTTTCGAATTAAAAAAAAGAAACAAAAAAAAAAATTAATGTTAAGATTCCGGCTATACTCACGTACACGTACGGGCTGCTACACGCAGTTCCCGCCGCGATAACGCCGCGTAAAGAGCTCATGAATAAGAGCCCCGTATGGGCTTGAAACTAGTCGGGCTCATCCGATAAAATAAGACGTGAGTATAGCCGGAATCTTAACATTAATTATGAATACCACTCACGATAGTTTAAATTAAAAAAAAAATAGTATTTTTAATGCCTAAAAACGGGGATAAAACTATTTTTTTTATATAAATATATATAATTGTAAATATCTGTGTAATATTAGTATTTAATTGTATGTTTTATAGTTTATTATGCACTATACCCGATCTTTTAGTATTCTCCTCTCACCAAAGGTTGTCTGTGAGAGATCGCTTTAGCGATAAGACCGCCTTTGCACACTTGTCCTAATTTAATTTAATATAAACCTATGTACCTCTGTATAGTGCAATAAGAATAAATAAATAAATAAATAAATAAATCCTAGCTAGATCGATTTTTCTCCCCCAAAACCCCCTACATGCTGAATTTCAGGAAAACCGTTGGAGCCGTTTCCGAGATTCCGAAAATATTTATATACATACAAGATTAACTCATTTAATTATTACAGATATGTAATACTAAGTGTATGAGACAACATTCACATACTTAATGTAGGACAAGTTACCACACGTATCAAAAACGCCACCAACACCAACATTCCACACAAGCACCACCCACACTCACTACCACAATATCTACGATCGTTTCACGTCGAAACCGAACAAGAGGATTATTGGTTAACAGTAGTCTTGCTTTAAAATGTAGTGGCTTTGTTTTTATTTATTCAAAGTTCATGTTTCACCGACATTCTGTCCAGTAAAAACCCAGATGTACATGCAATTGGCAATATTCCAGACCGTTTGGACACTTAATGTTTGCGACTGAACAATATATCTTTATTTGACGGTTTTAAATTTCATATTTGTATGATAAAAAAATTAACTGATTAATGACAAATTGTTTGGTAAGTTAGTCTTTTCAGTCATTCCTACTAAATATTTCTGTTTCAAAACGGAAACTGTTATATCTTTAATGTTTTATATCTAATGCGAATTGGTAGGTTACAGATATACTCAAAATTCCTTAGTTATATGTAGGTTTCTTATATGAGCTGTGATATTCCAGCAGTAACACCGTGCAACTCTTTCGAGAAGTTCACGGGTACAAACCGGGCAGACACCAATGAGTTTTTCTATTTTTTTATTTTTTATTTTATTTTATTTATATAAGGGAAACAAACAGTATAATAAATTATAAAAATTAGGTTACAAAAAATAATGCAAAAACCAGCAAAGTTTCCACAAATTACTTAACACTAAAGAAATGACAAAAAAAAAACAATTAACATATGTTATATCACTTAACATATCCCTATTAAAATTTATAATTTTTCCCGAATTAATTTTTTAAATATCTTAAGTGAAAAAGTAGTAAAATCAATGTCAATAAAATTCTTATTGTACGACAAGCTCGAAATAAGAAAGTATTCCTCGTATAATTAGTTTTACTAACAGGCACTTGAAACAAAGCTTTGTTACGTGTATTTATCCTAGGACATCTAAAATATATATATATTTTCTGTTAAAACTTGTGTGTCTAATTGATAATTGCAATTTATCACACGCTTTTCGGTAAAGGAAAACATGAGGAAACCTGTATATCTCTAGAGAATTCTGGACATATGTGTAACCTACCAATCTGCATTGGAGCAGCGTGGTAGGTCTTAGCTGCAATCCTTCTCTCTGGAAATGGAGAGAAGAGGCCTATTCCCAGCAGTGGGAGAGTAACAGGCCGCTACTTACTTACTATGCAGGTTTCTTTCCATATCAATAACTGTTAGACACATATCGCTAATGGGCTGCAATAGTAACACAACTCAAAAAACACATGTTTTAAAGCAGAAATAAGAAGGAGGTGTAAAAGTTAAAATATACATTCTTTTCAGCATTAGTACTGGCTGAATTCATAACTCAATATAAGCCGTTCGTTTAAGCAAACTTAGCAATTAAAAGTTTAAAGGCATTTATCATTTTTGCAGTTGTGCCACTATTGCAGCTCATGAGCTTTTTTAATAAAAAAACTCATTGATGCCTCTTCGAGGCTAGAAGGTTAGACAGGCCACGGTTATGTTGAACTCGCCCCGACCAAAACAATTCAAATTCAAAATATTCTTTATTCAAATAAACTTGTAAACAAGTGCCTTTGAAACGTCAACTCTACTGCTGGTTTGAAAAGCTTTTCCTACCGAGACGAGCCAGCAAGATATTCGGCGATTGCTCTTTTAAAAATATATCCACGCATTTTTATCATCCAAGTATTCTTCAATAGTATAGTAGACTTTCTGTATTAGCCTTTTATTAATAGTGCTTCACACGCTGGTGGTGTCAGGCACAGGGAACCGTTGTACACATTACCCCCATCCCCGCCAGCAGCAACACTGAACCACGGAGTGCGCCAATCCTGTGTCAGGGCCTCTCTAAAAGTGGCCCCTTCCTCCGCTAGACGATGCATCGAGAGCAACAGATACATCGAATATCTCGCTGGCTTTATAAGGTGGGCAGCCGATAAACTCAGTTCAGAACGCCCGGAAGGTCCCCGTTAGGACGACGCAATGGCCTCGAGCAAGTCTCCTGCGGCGGATCGGACCTAAGGTCTCGATTTCCCGGACCCGCCCAGCAGCCTCATTATGCGAGATAAAGTGCTCGCAGAAGGCCATCCGCTGTCCACGATCTCTCCCTGTCCATGATGAACCATGATGGACAAGGAAAGAGCGTGTATCACTCATCGCTGGGCTGTCACAGCTTTTAAAGGTGGTACAGTTAACTCGTATATAAGAGTTGATGTTTTTGTTGACACTCAATCATGTGTCGACGACATTTTGACTATC
This sequence comes from Morpho helenor, assembly GCA_029227775.1. Taxonomy (NCBI): domain Eukaryota; kingdom Metazoa; phylum Arthropoda; class Insecta; order Lepidoptera; family Nymphalidae; genus Morpho; species Morpho helenor. Next base: position 13,142,894 of record JARGCU010000006.1, read on the forward strand.
AAAAACCCGCCTCGCTGTTATGTACATGCAATTGGCAATGTTCCAAAATCGCCTGGACACTGACTGCCGTCCAATATTTCTTTCAGAGGGTAAACCAAAAAAGTTCAAACCGACTGTAAGGTTTAAGGTTTTAAGAAAATAATACGTCATTCATCGACAGGGGTTTTTAAATAAACGAATGAAAATAGAAAATAAAGTAAGGGGTGAAACGATTGCCGAGTTATTGACTGAATATGTGTAGTGCGTGCGTATTATGGTGGAGATTAGTGCATGTGTTTTTACGAATCATGCATATATTAGGTATAAAAACGGATAGTCCACTATACATCTAGCATTATATATATATATAGTTTATATGTACTTTATCGCGGATTACAGGATGCACTTAAACCCAGACGAACTTAGAGCGATGTCGATCAATGAACATTTTGTATAGGGACTTCTAATATAATTATAAAAGCACCACTTAAGCCTGGAGTAAAATACTATCACCAGCTTTCATTCATGAGTAAGCAGGTAATAATTAATTAAACTGCTAAATGCTTCCGCTATTAAACAATCACTAGAATGATTTATTTAGGCGTTTTTGCGGCAAGCTAGCTGTACCGCGACGTCAGCGTTTCTTAAATGTCAGCATTTTAGATACCATTATTAGCGACTAATTATTGACTAACAAGTTTCTTTTAAACGTGTTAGTCAATAGTTAGTCGCTAATAAATACACAAACTTGTAAGATGTATTGTAATAAACATATCTACATCTGCATTACTTTGATTTCACTTGTTTGCTGGTGTAAATCGCTGTAGAAGTGATTTCTGTCACCAGTGTGCTGTGGTGTTTGCTTGTTGAGTGTGCTGATGTTGTTTGGTTGTGGACTTCTCTATTGTGGAGCGGAATCAAAGTAATGCAGATGTAGATTTGTTTATTACGATACGTCTTACAAGTTTGCGTATTTATTAGCGACTAACTATTGACTAACAAGTTGCTTCTAATGCAGATATTTGAGATACGCTGACGTCGCGATACACAAGCAACATTCACATACCCTGCCTTTATACATATATTACATGCATTGCCTGCTTCACTTAGCATTACATATATTCTCTTAACAAACGGATACAGCAAAATAATTCTGTTTTAACTTCTGTAGTATGGAATTCCGCAAAATTACGCCTGCTCCTATAAACCAGAGTATGTTCTATACACGTGCAATTTTCGAAGTGATTCTAAATCAAATTCGAATTCCTTTAAATTATGCCTGGCTGATATTTTTGCTGAGAGTCAATCATCATCATCCTCCTGTCCTTATCCCACTCTAAAGGCTACTACACACAGTGCCGGCGGCAGGGCTGCCGGGCAAGCCGCCGGCAATGCCGCCGTCACCCCGGCGGCATTCAAAGCTGCCGGCTTTACCACATAAAGGAGCCGCAACAGAGCCGCCGGGGGGTGCCGGCGGGTTACGCGGCTTGCCGGCGTCAGTTCGTCCTATGTGAACTCACAACCAAAAATGATGACTGGCGGCTTTGGGCGGCTTTGCTCGGCTTGTGCCGGCGGCTTGTATTGCCGGCGGCATAGCCGCAGAGCATAAACCCGGCGGCATTGCCGCCGGCACTGTGTGTAGCAGCCCTAAGTGGGGTCGGCACAACATGTTATAAACATGTTGTTACATGATTTGGCTGCGTTTTTACGACCGGCCGCCTGTCTGACGTCAACTTACCTTAGTCGGTTTTTTACGACACCTCGGTAAGAAAAAGGGTGGTCTATTCTGCTAAACCGGATACCACACGGTGGGTCAACTTACCTTAGTCGCCTTATACGACACCTCGGTAAGAAATGAGGTTGGTCAATTCTACTCAGCCGGATACCACACGGTGGGTCAACTTACCTTAGTCGCCTTTTACGACACCTCGGTAAGAAATGAGGTTGGTCAATTCTACTCAGCCGGATACCACACGGTGGGTCAACTTACCTTAGTCGTCTTTTACGACACCTCGGTAAGAAATGAGGGTGGTACTATTTTATTCCGCCGGATACCACATGGCGTTCAAAATCAAATTCAAATTCCGTTAAATTATGCCAGGCTGTTATTTTTGACAGTCAATCATGAGCAACAAAAAGCTTTCTGCCATAAACACGTAACTGGCAATACTCCAAATTTCCTGCACACAAATGGACGTATCCAATGTTTGCTTTCGACGTTATATGTACACAAACGACCGAAAAGGTTCAGTTTTGTGTGTGTGAAAGAAAGTGTGTGTGGATGTTTCACCCTTGTTTCACGTCTTCATGTGAATTAAAAAATCACGTACAAAAATACAAAATACAAAAATATTTATTTCCTTTCAATAATTCATTACAAAAACTACAGATTAATACCTTCTAGTAAGTATTAGAAATACTTCTGTCAGAAGGTCTCGCTCTTCTATAACAAAGGTAAGTTATCTAATTATTAAAAAGGTAAGTAGAATAATTATTCATCATCTTCCTGCCCTTATCCCACTCTAAGTGGGGTCGGCACAACATGTTATAAACATGTTGTAACATGATTTGGCTACGTATTTTACGACCGGCCGCCTGCCTGACGTCAACTTATCTTAGTCGTATTTTACGACACCTCGATAAGAAAGAGGGTGGTCTATTCTACTTAACCGGATATCACACGGTGAGTCAACTTACCTTAGTCGACTTTTACGACACCTCGGTAAGACATGAGGGTGGTCTATTCTACTCAGCCGGATACCACACGGCGGGTCAACTTACCTTAGTCGCCTTTTACGACACCTCGGTAAGAAAAGAGGGTAGTACTATTCTATTCAGCCGGATACCACACGGCACAAGTAGAATAATTATTAAGTTATTTAATTATAGCGTATGTGTATGAGGCGTGTGTAGTGTGTGTGTATGTGTGTGTATGTGTGTGTCTGTGTGTGCATGTAGATCTATGTATTTAAGATGTATATTCTAATAGACAGTAAGCTGTGATGGCCTAGCGGTGCGACCGTGTGAATCTCTAGTGACGATCATGGGTTTAAACCCGGGCAGACACCAATGAGATTATCTATTAAAAACTTATGTGCCTATTTGATAATTGCAATTTATCACACTCTTCTCGGTGAAGGAAAACATCGTGAGGAAACCTGCATATCTCTAGAGAATCCTAGGGATATGTGTTACCTACCAATCCGCATTGGAGCAGCGTGGTAGGTCTTATTCCAACCCTTCTCTCCAAAAATGGAGAGAGGAGGCCTATGCCCAGCCGTGGGATAGTAACAGGCCGTTACTTACTTTTACTAACTTATTCTAATACAACTTCCGTATCTTCATAACTTAATGTTTTTAGCCAATAAGATAGAGTATTTTTGCAGTTATGGTAAGTAATTATATTATATATATATATATATATATATATATATATATATATATATATATATATATACATATATATATATATATATATATATTAATTTTTTATTTATTCTGTCGTATAATAACAATAAACGTGTTGAATGACTTATCTCGTTACGGTAGTCTCTATAGACGACCGGGTATCCGGCTGATTAGAATAGACCAGTGTAGTAGATTCTCTAAGAAGTCTTATTAGATTAGATCACCCTCATTTCTTACTGAGGTGTCGTAAAAAGCGACTAAGGTAAGTTGACTCGCCGAATGGTATCCGGTTGAGTAGATTATGCCACCCTCTTTCTTACCGAGGTGTCATAGAATTTATTAAATATTAATAAATTTAAATAATTTATTAAATATTAGAATTTTTTAATTTAATTTAAAAATTTATTAAATAATTTAATTTAAAAATTATTAATTTAATTTAATTTAAAAATTTATTATTTATTAGATTAGATAACGCTCATTTCTTACTGAAGTAAAAAGCGACTAAGGTAAGTTGACTCGCGGAATGGTATCCGATTGAGTAGATTATGCCACCCTCTTTCTTACCGAGGTGTCGTAAAATTCGACTAAGGTAAGTTGACGACTAGCCGGTCGTAAAATATGTAATCAAATCATGTAACCAAAATGTTTATAACATGTTTGGTCGGTCCCACTTAGGCCTTTAAGATAGGAGTTTCAGTCTGTTTCAAAAGCTATGTTGGAACGGCCATTGCGTGATCAAATAAGAAATAATAAAACAAAATAATATAAAATATATAATATAATATAAAATAATAAGTCTATTATTGTTCCTTATTCTAATTTTAATTTTTTCCTGTTTATTTCCCTATATATACGCAATCATAATTACATATAAAGTTATACATAATGTTTTGCGTTACATAAATACATAATGTTGAATTTACGTACCAATTATTATTGTAAAATTAATGAGAATATTATTTTGCTATAATCTGTGACAATTGTTTTTTTATCGCGGATTAAATATTCTCGTTGAAATAATATTCTCATTAGTGTTGTATTATGGACTTCCGCAAAGTAACGCATAATTCTATAAATTAATTATTATTGCTTAAATTCATCCTCCTGCCCCTATCCCACTCTAAGTGGGGTCGGCACAACATGTTATAAACATGTTGTCACATGATTTGGCTACATATTTTACGACCGACCGCCTGCCTGACAACAACTTACCATACCGTATTTTACAACACCTCGGTAAGAAAGAGGATGGTCTATTCTACTTAACCGGCTACCACACGGTGGATCAACTTACCTTAGTCGCCTTTTACGACACCTCGGTAAGAAGTAAGGGTGGTCTATTCTACTCAGCCGGACACCACACGGCGGGTCGACTTACCTTAGTCGCCTTTTACGACACCTCGGTAAGAAATGAGGATGTTACTATTCTATTATATATATATATATACTTATAATAAATCTGTAGAGAGGTCAATTCTGTAACTGGAATATATTTCCAAAATAACTATCAGGGGGTGATTAGGGATCGATACTGATGCCAAAAATGCAATCAGTAAAAATTTTGTCTGTCTGTCTGTCTGTCTGTCTGTCTGTCTGTCTGTATAACCGTTATAGAAACAAAAACTACTCGACGGATTTTAACGAAACTCGGTACAATTTTTTTTCATACTCCTGAGCTGGTTATAGTATACTTTTCATCACGCTACAATCAATAGGAGCAGAGCAGTGAAGGGAAATGTCGGGAAAACGGGAGAAGTTACTCCATTTTTAAGCTTTCGTCGCGTGTGCAACCTTGATGGTTAAAGCTACACAGAAATCATGTATGACGGAAATGTTCTCCTTAAAATTATATAAAAAATATCCCGCGACAGCATATTTCTATCTTTAATGGTTGACTCACAATAAGACATGTAACTCCCGATAGCTTAGCAGTTAGAAGCTTTCTGGTTATATTTGTCTACTCCTACGTTTATAACCCTCTCAGTCATCCCTAAATGAAAAAGTGAATAGTATTAACCATTGTATAAAAAAAGAATCATTGAAATCGGTATAGAAACACCAAAGTTATACATGAAATACGCTAATAATAGGCCATCGCGCGTGAATACTGAATCATGGTATAGGGATTATCACTACATAGTATAAAACAAAGTCACATTCTTTGTTTGTCCCTATATCCCTATGACTGCTTAAATCTTTAAAACTACGCAACAGATTTTGATGCGGTTTTTTTAATAGTGATTCAAGAAGAATGTATAATAACATTTAATATGGAGTAGAGAAGTACTGTAATGTTTCTAATGTGATGTAAATAATTACTTTTTTTTCTTTATAATTAATAATTACTTTGATGTTAGATATAGCAGGAAATCTTCTTGGTATAGGGAGAGGGGAATTGTTTTTCTTCAAATTTAACGCGTGCGGGCCACGGGCAGTAATGAATAAATTAGAACTACTGGATCGATTTTAATATTTTTTTTCACTGAGTGACATAGACTATATATTTTATACCCATGCGAAGCAGGGTAGGCCGCTAGTATATATATATATATATATATATATATATATATATATATATATATATACACCACACGGCATTGGTGAATATATACTTATATAATTTTTAAATACAAATATACACCCAGACTCGAAGACCAACAAATTCATTTATAGAAAATGTTGGCCCTCGACCGAGTTGGATCGAACCCGCGACCCGCGGAGCTAAAGGTTCACTACCCACTGCGCCAACGGGCCAGTCAACTCTTCTCCCAGAACAATAAAAAACCCTGTATCGAATAAAAAAGATCATTTCCATATACCGGTGACGAATGTATGCCATAAAACTGGAATCGAAACAGTTAACGTATGACCGATCCATTTAACTTGTCAACGTGTGAAAAATATCCATTGCATATATATGGAATCCATCCATGAAATCTGTATAAATACTGGGGTAATAAATCACTCTGGACATTCTCTATATCATAACAGAGGAGAATATTTGCTTTTACGTTCATTTGTGAAAGTTTCATAATATCGGATGTTTGTATTTCGTAATAAGTACCAGTATTTTTTTAAGATATAGAAAAAAAAATTAAATTAAAAAATTAAGAATAAATACAGTCTATTGTACCAAACTTCTTTGTTTATTTTCTGTATTCTTTTTGGTGTACAATAAATAATATTATTATTCATTTATTTTTCTTAAACCTAACTTTTTACATTTTTAAATATTTCTAATTAAAAAAACATTTAAAAATATAAAAAATTGTCATAGTTATTGTATAGAACCGGCTATACTCATGTCTTATTCTATCGGATTAGCCCGAGTAGTAAAGAGCTCATGAATAAGTGCCCCGAATGGGTTCGAAACTAGTCGGGCTAACCCGATAGAATAAGACGTGAGTCTAATCATCGTCTAATCATTTTTTTTCCTTTTTTTTTTGAAGTTTCTTTTTTTATTTTGTAAAAATCCACCCAGGTACTAACTACAAAAGCACAACTACTGCATGGGGTAAAATACTAGTGGCTCCATCTGTTATTTCAGTGAGGAAAATACGTGTGTAACGAATATGTTATGTTACAAACAGTAATTTTCGTTTACATTATAATAAAAACTCTTCTACTATAAAATAGTTATCTAGTTATACAATTGTCACAATCTTAATAAATTATGTACTGCACTGTCTTGAAGATAAAGGCATTGTTCTTTAATCCTCTTCTCTCCAAGACGTCGCATTGTCTTTAGATTTTTAATCGAATTCATCTCATTGAAAGTCGCTGAGAAATTAAAGACGGGTCGCATAAATTAAGTAGACTTAGACAAACTTCCGACCGCAAACCTTTAAAGAGCCTTTCAACTCAAGGATTTTTCACAATAGTCTTAAACATAGATAATTTTAGTTAGCCTTGTAATTTGCCGGAACTTTCAGACTATATATAAAGAGGTGAGATGATGATAATATGAAGAGTTTGTTTGTTTGATTGTTTTAATGCGTTAATCTCAGGAACAACTGGACAGATTTTAAAAATTCTTTCAGTGTAAGATAGTTCATTTATTGAGGTAGGCTATAGGTTAAATAACATCACGCTAAGATGAATAGGAGAGGAGCAGCAATAAAAGATTATTTGCGTGCGCTGAGTAAATGGTAATAGTTATTCAAAAACCATGTATTATAAAATTGTTCCCCTCTAAAAGTTCTGAATAAAAATTCGCGGCAGCATATGTGTCGTCTATCTTTTAAGGTTGACCCACTTTAACCATTTTTATGGTTATTTTTATTATTATTATTATTATTATTTTTCTTTTTGTATTTCGTTTTAGATTTTTCTGTGTACAATAAAGTGTATTTATTATTTATTATTATAAATATACTATTAGAAACTGTTCTGCAGTGTTCCTGCAGAATTAGCAAGTAAAACAGTTTAGTTTTAGCAAGTAAATAGGATTGCAAAGGAGATAGTATGGCTTAAAATCTATATAATATATTAACTTACAGGGTTCCGCCATGTGTTATCCGACTGAGTAGAATAGACCAACCTCTTTTTTTAGAGGATTTGAAGATTTTTTTACTCAGGTAAGTTGACGTCAAGCAGGCGGCCGGTCGTTAAATACGTAACCAAATCATGTGACAATCTGTTTATAACATGTTGACCCCACTTAGAGTGCGATAAGAGCAGGAGGATGATGATATTAACATACATGGTTCGTGGATTTGGAATAAAACACCTGACTCGTTCAGAAATTTATATAAGATTTGCTGTACTAATTTCGGTATTTAGAAGCGCAGCGCAGGTGCAAAATCAAAGATCTATAGAAATACTGCACAAAAGTTCGCGACAGCGTGTCTCTATCTCTTATGGTTAAGTATCAGTAATTACATTTATGGTCAAAGTTTCAATAAAATACATTCATTTCCACTCGGGCAAAGCGGCAGACACAGCTAGTAATCATTAAACAATAAGAAACTTATGTTGTCTCTAAAAACGATTTAAGATAATCTTTGTTATGCGTGACTTGATTTATTGACAAATAAATCCGTACTTTGGTTTTTACTCACAATTTGTCTATTCAAACAATTTTCGCCCATTAAACAGTGGCAAAATTCGAGAAGCGCCCTCTGGAAACGTTTTGAACACTATTTCAAACAGAGCTCCCGGACTCCTTTGACGTGAGCGCTAGCTGAATACACAGGATGCCGCGAATTTCTAAGCACATTATGTATGAATAGTTCTATGTAATATTTTAGTACGAGCGGCGAATATTAAACTTACTGTTTTCTTTACAAGATTTCAGAATATAAGGATTATCTATTGGCTAAAAACTGATGAAAAACAAAGTCATTAGTTCATCATTCTCCTGCCCTTAAACAGCTCTAAGGGTCGGCAAAACATGTTATAAACATTTTTTTTTATACAGGAATAAACCCCTTATGGGTACCACCGCCCGACGGGGACAGGCGACGGTTATGCCGGCCTCGCACTGACTTAAACGACCTGTATGCTCTACCACGCTGCCGATGGCAAGGACAGGGTATCGTTGTACACATTGCCCCTATCCCCGTCGGAAGCAGCTCTGATCCCAGAGAACACTTCCTCCGGGCAGGGACCCCTCGAAAGAGAAGTCCCCCTCCGCTTATCGATTCATCGGGAGCACCAGATGCACCGACCGCCTCGGGGCCTGTAAGCCAGGCATCCGATATACCCCGTTCGGAACACCCGAAGGTCCCCAGTTAGGGTGGGAGACGATTGGCTTGGGCAAGTCGCTTACACCTGGACTCACCAGCAGCAGATTTGATCCAGAACAACAGTTCACGGAACCGCTCTGCCACCTCCCTCCGTCCCCCTCCCCAGAACGCAAAGGTGGCCATAGCTGCCCACGATCGCTCCCTGCCCACCGTCACCGCGTTTACAACATGTTATAAACATTTCGTCACATAATTTGGCTTCGTATTTTACGACCGGCCGCCTGTCTGATGTCAACTTACCTTAGTTGTATTTTACGACACCTCGACGAAAATAAATTCGCGTCTCTTATATCTCATCGCTTGATGCGACCACCCTAACGCCACGCCGCTATCCGTCACCCACCTACCCTTGCGAAACACTAGTTCCTTATAAAGATCAACGCAGTATTTTTCTTCCCTCAATACTGACAGCAAATTAGGTAAATCTAATATCAGTAGCACCAACAAACAATTCCCGATATTTGGTTCATTAGTATTATTCGTATAACACGTCACCGCTTTCTGACTTCGTATTTTATTTATCTCTTACTAGCGACCTGCTCCAGCTTTGCACGGATATAAAATATATAGCATACGTCACTAAGCCAAAAAAACGCCGTGTGGTATCCGGCTGAATAGAATAGTATCACCCACTTTTCTTACCGAGGTGTCGTAAAAGGCGACTAAGGTAAGTCGACCCGCCGTGTGGTATAGTAGTAGTTTTGATTTATTCATTACTGCCCGTGGCCCGCACGCATTAAATTTAGAGTAAAACAATTCGCCTTTCCCTATACCGTGAAGAGTTCCTGCCATCTTTGGAATATCTAAATTCATATACTACTTTTTTACCTTTTGCATTTTTCCCTGTGTATTTTATTTTTACAACTAATTACAGAATGACTTTATATACAACATTCACAGTTTTCTTGTCATTAGACAATACAATCATGTTTTCTTTAGACGTTACTCTTGAAAGAGTGACATATATGTTCGCTGCTAAATTCGAAGTGCTATGGGGCGAAGCGCAGTCTCCTCGCGGCATTTTAAATCTGTAATATCTTCGAAAATGTTCATTTAAATTACATGCTGTAAACGGGCATATTGATCTATATTAAATCAACAATGTATTTAAGTTACTTAATTGGATAATGATTAAATCTGCATTGTTTAAAATTGCTTCGAGAATAAGGCATTATTTTCGTAAAAAGAAAATGACAAAAAGACGCTATTATGGGTTATCAATAAAAGATAGACATATACCATCGCGGAGTTTTCTGCAGACCTTTTCAAGGTGTACAAATACTTAGTACATTTTTTTGAAAAATCTCTTAGGGTTCAGCCTGCGTTTTGCAATGTAAGCGGAAAAAAATGTAATTATGCAAATGTTTAAATTGCTAACACTAGTAATTATCAATTAATTAAAAAAAAATCTATTTTTATTGCATTTTAAACAAGCTGTTACGAGATTTGACGAGTTTCTACGACCGGATTTCTGACTGCCTGACGTCAATTTGCCTTAGTCGCCTTTAACGACACCTTGGTAAGAGATGACGTTGGTCTATTCTACTCAGCTGGATACCAAAGGCGGGTCAACTTACCTTAGTCGCTTTTACGACACCACGTTAAAAAATTAGGGTGTTCTATTCTACTCAGCCGGTTATCATACAGTGGATCAACTAACCTTAGTCGCCTTTTACGACACTACGGTAAAAACGGGCTGTTCTATTCTACTCAGCCGGATACTACCTGGCGGGTCAATTTACCTTAGTCGCCTTTTACGATACCACGGTATAAAATGAGTATGGTCTGTCCTACTCAGCTGGATACCACACAAATTCAACATATAAGTAAGTAGTAGCGGCCTGTTACTACCCTACTGCTGAGAATAGGTCTCTTCTCTCCATTTTTGGAGCGAAGATTTGGAGCTAATACCTACCACGCTAGTCCAATGAGGATTGGTAGGCTACAAATATCCCCAAAATTCTCTAGAGATATGCAGGTTTCCTCACGATGTTTTCCGAAATGCATGTCATAAATTGTAATCATCCAATTAAACATATTATAATAAACGACGATATTTCTCCTTTATTCTTATTCAATAAATAAAAAGCAGTTTTCCCAGAGTCAACCCATTTACTCTTTCGCTACAACTCAACGAATGACACATAAAAATATGACAGCCACAATGCTTTTTCATATTAATCGCCAACTCTATGAAGGAGGTTGTATTAAAAACATGTTGTAACAGTCGACCATCCTGACAACATTTGCGACCCCGCAAATCTCATAAGCTGACTTCTGGGAATGAATCTACCACCGATTCGGAATGCTGATTGTACTGAGAAGAATCGGCAAGAAACTCAATACATGCTCTTTTAATCTGTAAAAGAAAACCGCACATGCCATGACATGACAGGACTACGCTCACGCTTTATGCTCAACTCTAAGCTCACGCTTTATGCTCAACTCTTTAAGCTCAACTCCTCAACTCCTTAAGCTTTTCGCACCATAAGCATTTCGCACCTCAAGCTCACCCTCAATCACTGTCATGGCATAACACAGCTCAATTAGTGGCAACCAACTCAGCAGATACACACGTAAACAGACTCGCAAATGATAACGCTCAAAGAACAATCACCACTTCTAGGCAGAGCCTAGCTGACAGTCGTTGCAGATGTCCACAGTCTAGAAAACAATCGTTACAACTGGAAAGATCCAAAGAACAATCGTCATTCTAGCTGACAGTTCCATCGAACAAAAGTCACGGGCGCGTCTAAGGCCTCACATAGCACATCGTCACGTTGATCTCACAGAATTAATTAACCGAATACCAATTACCATCATTACTCTCTCCAATAAAAACTCCATTTTTTATTCCATAGCAACTATCTCTCAAATTATACGAAATTCGCACTCTTTGTGTTGTCTCAAGATATTGATCGTCATTTGTCTTTACTTTAAACTCTTTAAATTTTCAGATATTCCTTATGTCCACTCTATTTGTGAGTTTAGGTTACATCCCACTTCTGAATATAATAAACGACGATATTTCTCCTTTATTCTTATTCAATAAATAAAAAGCAGTTTTCCCAGAGTCAACCCATTTACTCTTTCGCTACAACTCAACGAATGACACATAAAAATATGACAGCCACAATGCTTTTTCATATTAATCGCCAACTCTATGAAGGAGGTTGTATTAAAAACATGTTGTAACAATATATTGCGGTTTATTTCCGCAAATAAACAATCGCAGCGCGATATGTGACGCAATTAAAATACCTTAATATTTGTCACAATTATATGGCCATTGTTTTTATTCCAGATATTTCGGTTTTTCCTGATACCGCTTCTATTTTAGTGCGAGATTGGATATTTACTTAAATGTCAGTTAATTATTATTTTGTATCCTCTACACAATTTTGGGAAATTCCCTTCCTACTATACACTATATATGTATGCAAAGTCATTTATTTGCATACATATATAGTGCGTTACGTTCAGCACTGTAGTCATCACATGTTGTTCGAGTATATATAATTATGTAATATATTTGCGTTTTATTATTGTGAATTTATTTAAAATATATATGCGTTTTATTATTGTGAATTTATTTAAAATATATATGCGTTTTATTATTGTGAATTTATTTAAAATGTTACACAGTTTTAACACATTGTCTCTTCTGTTTATATCATTCTTGGGTAAGTTTTTTTTCATATATTTGTTTAATTTAAATTATACGTCTATTATTTAAAATACAGAACAACATAAATCGCACAGGTAACTTAAAAGGCAACAAAGGTAAGTAGGCCCGCCGTATGGTATCCGGCTGAACAGAATAGACCACACTCATTCCTAACGAGATGTCGTAAAAGGCGTAAAGGTCATTAAGGTAAGTTGTCCTGTCGTGTGGTATCCAGCCGAGTAGAATAGACCACCCTCATTTCTTACCGAGATGTCATAAAAGGCGACTAAGTTAAGTTAAGTTCAGTCGTAACATACGTAGCCAAATCATGTGACAACATGTTTATAAAATGTTGTGTGCCTGATCTTACTCTAAGTGTGGTACTTAGAGTAAGATCAGGGCAGGAAGATGATGACGTTTTAGTTACGGGGTAAAATTATTGTTGACATTGTGGTAATGAATGTGTGCAATACTCATGCTTACATTTAGCATTATATATTTTTTTCTATTTAATTTATCGTGGATTGTAGAAAAATAATTTTATTATTGTTTTTGTATTGGGAAGTAATGGCCAATTCTATAAATGTATACAAATACTAATATATAAAGCTGAAGAGTTAGTTTGTTTCATTGATTGTTTGTTTGAACGCGCTAATCTCAGGAACTACTGGACCGATTTGAAAAAATCTTTTGATTTAGAATAGTCCATTTTTCGAGGAAGGCTATATAACATCATATCAACATCACATTAAGATGAATAGGAGAGGAGCAACAGTATTTTTTTTTTTACAATAAGGCAAAATTTAATGCTTCCCTCGCGTGTGCTAAGTAAACTGTGAAAGTTATTCAAAAATCATGTATTACAAAATTTTTACCCTCTAAGAGTTCTAAATAAAAGGTCGCGACAACATATGTCTTTTAAGGTTAGCCCACTTTAACCATTTTTATGGCTATCAAAATACTATTACGGTTTTAATCTTTCCACGCTGGCGATTGCTAGTCACTACATATTATAAAACAAAGTCGCATTCTTTGTCCATATTTCCCTATGTACGCATAAAACTTTAAAACTACGCAACAGATTTTGATGCGGTTTTTTTTAATAGCTAGAGAGATTCCAGAGGAAGGTTTGTACGTATAATAACATTCAATACGGAGTAGAGAAATACTGTAATTTTTGAGGTTTCTGTAAATAATTACATTTTTTCCCGCCTACATTGCAAACGCAGGCTAAACCCTACGAGATTTATCAAAATGATGTACTAAGTATTCGTACACCTTGAAAAGGTCTACAGAAAAGTCCGCGATGGTATATGTCTATCTCTTATAGATAACCCACTATAGCATTATTGTCATTTACTTTTTACGAAAAATAATTCCATATTTTTGAAGCAATTTTTATAAATACAGCATTAATCCTTATCCATTTAAGTACCTTAAATAAATTGTTGATTTAATATAGATCAATATGGCCGTTTACAGCATGTAATTTAAGTGAACATTTTCGGAGATATTACAGATTTAAAATGCCGTGAGGACGCCGCGCTTCGCCCCAATAACACTTCGTCTTTAGCAGCTAAGTCGCTCTTTCAAGAGTTTGTTTAAAGACATTCTGTAATTAATTGTAAAAATAAAATACATAGGGAAAATGTAAAAGTAAATAAGTAAAAATGTACTATATGAATTTAGATATTCCAAAGATATCAGGAAATCTTCTTGGTATAGGGAAAGGAAATTGTTTTTCCCCAAATTTAACGCTTGCGGGCCACGGGCAGTAATGAATAAATCGATTTTAATAAATTTTTTTTACACTGACTGACATGGGATATATATTTTATACCCGTGCGAAGCAGGGGCAGGTCGCTAGTTATGGATAAAGCAGTTATTTTTTTTTTAACGAAATTAATCTCTAACCCGGTTTCAGGCGTAACGTCCTTCTCAGTTAAGCTCGAAGTTGACACTTTAAGTTCAAAACAAGATGCAAAAATCATAGAAGACTCTAAATATTCGAATAAGTACAATACACTCAACACACCTCAAAAATCTGAACATTCGACATTTGTTAAATCAAAAAGTGAAAAAAGTAAGTATTTTTATATTTTTAGTATTGTTATATAAAGCTGTGAGTGTGGAACGCACTGTTATTATACTAGGCATGAAGGATAAAATCTGGTACGAAAAATGCATAGAGTTTAAAGTAACGGCCTGTTACTATCCCACTGCTGGGCATAGGCCTCTTCTCTCTGTTTTTTTTTTTTGGAGAGAAGGATTGGAGCTGAGACCTACCACGCTGCTCCAGTGCGGGTTGGTAGGTTACATATATCAACAGAATTCCTAGGGATATGCAGGTTTCCTCACGATGTTTTCCTTCAACGAAAAGCGTGTGATAAATTGCAATTATCAATTAGACACATAAGTTTTACTAGAAAAATCATTGGTGCCTGCCCGGGGTTTGAACCATAGGCCTCCTCGAAAGAGGCGCACGGTGATACCGCTGGGCTACCACAGCTTCATAGAGTTTATATATGGTGAAAACAATGTAAACGGAAACATCATGAGGTAATGTGTTTACTTCTCAACTACAGAGTACATACACTCTGGAATATTTGAGTAGCATTATGACCTGTATTTGGTATCCGGCTGAGCAGAATAGACCACCCTCATTTCTGACCATTACATGGTCAATTTACCTAATCCGGTCAATCCGGTTGAGTAGAATAGATCACGCCCTTACTTATCGAGGTATCGTAAAATACAAATACGGTAAGCTGACGTCAGGCAGGCCGCCGTAAAATACGTAGCCACATCATGTAACAACATGTTTATAACATGTTATACCGACCCCACTTAGAGTGCAGGCAAGTAAATGCAGGCAGTGCAAACAAATCATATTTTTGTAACATTATGTTTGTATTTCAGAGTGTATGGAGTATATTTACGAACTACTAAACAGAAACGATAATGGTAAGTAAACTAATAATATAATTATTTTGCTTATAAATCAAATCAAATCAGAATCATCTTTATTCAAATAAGCTCTTTCAAGCACTTTTGAATCGTCAAAGATTGATATAATTAATGAAGCTACAACTGGTTAGGAATGTTGCTCTTACCGAGAAGAACCAGATAGTTATTCGGCGGTCAATCTTTTAAACATCTTCAATTTTAGATTATTAAACCGCAGTCTTGTATGAAGCTGAAAGGATTTTCAAATTCAAGCTTTTTTATCATCCAAATAATCTATTTTGTAATATGCTTTACATATAATTATACCTATCTCTTATACTTAATTTTAACCTTTCTGTAGCCTGGTATAATCCGCGATAAAGTAAAATAGAAAATATATGTAATGCTAAATGTGGAGTGGACTACCCGTTTTCATAACTAATACATGCAGGATCCTTAAATTCAAATTCAAATTCAAAATATTCTTTATTCAAATAAACTTGTAAACAAGTGCTTTTGAATCGTCAACTCTACCGCTGGTTCGGAAAGCTGTTCCTACCGCGAAGAGCCAGCAAGAAACTCGGCGGTTGCTCTTTTAAACATATAATTCTTAATACTATTTACATTCAGTCGTTACTGTTTTGTACAGGTTCAAAGAGAGCTATATCCACACATTCTTATCTTCTAAATAATCTTCAATAGTATAGTAGGCTTTCTGTATTAGATTATTTTTAACAGTGTTTTTAAACTGCTGCAATGGCAAAGCGCAATGTGTCAAAAAATTTAAGTACAATGCTAGATTTCGGTGCTAAATTTAACAAAAAAGCAATTTTTCTTCCTAAAACCTATTTATGTTCTTTAAGTGGACAATTCAATTTTTAATATTAAAATTTATGTATGTTACTTAAAGGGGTAAAATAATTTTTAATGACATGGACCAAAAAAGGTCGAGAAATACTGGTTTAGACTGTCGTAGTGAATCTATCTGAATCTGAATTGTGTAGTGTGCTGTTGGTGGAAGTGTCTTGTGATACGTGCGGTAACTAATCCAGCATGTATAACGTATGAGAACGGTTTTGCTTCCTACACTTAACTTTACAATTTTCTTAACAAACGCGAATTATAGCAAAATAATTCTATCATAACTTTAGTTTAGTAGTAATCTACTGCTATGAATTATTTGAAATCGAAATAAATATCGGTTCCATTTTATTTCTAGACGTTCCAGTTGATGTTTCCATTATAAACGGAAGAGCTGCGAAGCCTACAGAATACCCACATATGGTGAGTATTCTAGAATTTAAATAAAGTACCTAGGTGACCGGGCCTTGCTCAGTAATTTTAATAAAATAAGTAATTAATTTTGTAAATTTTTTTTTTTTAAATTGAAGAGAATAATAAAAAAATAGTAGGGGCAGGTGGGGCTCAATCTTAGGTATTTTCACCTCTCTAGACCGCCCGTTCCCCAAAACCAACATGACTTTACGTTTGACAATGAAAAATTGTATTGTATTCAACGTAAATTTAAAAAAAAATTTAGAGCCCGAAAACAGGGATAAAACGACATTTTTTTAAATAAAACTTATCTAGAACGATATTTCTCCCCCAAAACCCCCTACATACATTAACTCGTTTAAATATTAAAGATGTACGGGACAATAAGACAGATGGTCGTTCGCTCTCAAAGTAACTTAATATTTCTATTATGGGACAGAAAACTGTTATAATATATACATATGTAATTTTTCAATCTTACTAAAATTATAAATTCGAAAGTTAATTAGTATGGATTTATATTTGTTACTGAAAAAATATCGATGAAATTTGGCACAATTATTCCTTATACACCGGAATAACATATAGTCTATAGAAATCCTGTTAATTCTACAGGAATAGGATGACACTAAAAAGCACCAATTTGAACTATGACTGCTTCTAACTAATAATCTAATACCACATTAAGAAAATATTGCTTAACATTTGAATTTTGTTAAAACAGAAATCAAATTTTCTATTACTTATTAATTTTGTTAATTCAGTTTGGATTGCCGTAATGACTTCAACGTTACATGCAATAAAATTAACGTATTTTTTTAACTGATTGCCCAGCGGGGAAATCGTGCAACTCGTTCGAGGAGGTCACGAGTTCGAACTCAAGACAGACGCCAATGAATTTTTATATTAAAACTCATGTGTCAATTAGACATCAAGAAATTACAATAATCGATTGATTATTGCAATTTATCGCACGCTTTTCGGTGAAGGAAATCGTGAGAAAACCTAATATCTCTAGAGGATTCTGGGGATATGTGTAACCTACCAATCTAACGGAGCAACGTGGTCCATTTTAGCTGCAACCCTTCTCCAAAAATGGAGAGAGGTGGTCTGTGCTTGGGGGCATTGCACCTACAAGGTTGGTGTCAATGACCTCGCTTCCCAGCTGATACTTTTGCGTCCGTGCAAATTTTGCGAGACAGTCCATACCGCGCCCCGCGGCCGCGTTTATTTAAAAACATCTTTTGAATAATATTTTTTTTAAATTTATTTATTAATATTATTTATTTTATTTAAATACCGAGGTGTCGTAAAAGGCGACTATACTGCGTCCATCATATTATCAGTCTTTTGACAGCTCACGCTCATTAAGTTTTGTATTGCTTACGTACAAATATCATACAAATAATATTTGTACTTTATGGATGGGTACCGCCCACTTAGTGATGTCACACATAATGGTTTCTACGATTATGCCACAGATTAAAAATAATCGGTAGAAATCGATGTTACGAGTATTAAAAGACATTTAATAACATTATATAAAGTTTTACTTTCTTCTTAGTTAATACATGAATACAAATAAAACAATCAGGATATTTTAATTTATTTTATTAGCACGAGTCGTCGGAATGATAATCAACACTAGACTCCTCCGATGAGGAGTCTTCAGTAGCAGTTATTATTAGCTCTTGTGTAGATAATATATTATCAAACGCAATATCACGTTCCCAATCAGAGAATATTACTCTTTTAGTTCTTACCACCACACTTGCCCAGTTCTCGGCCGTTACGTGGGTGCAAGCATTTTTTAGCAATTGCAACATTTTATTCGCTGTGAATGGGGGGCTTGTATTGCATCTCGCAGCATGCCCTTTTACTTGTGCCCATATAAGTTCTATTGCGTTGTACTGGCAGTGGTATGGAGGAATCCGAAGAACAGTATGGCCATATTCTGCTGCCATTTCATTGATTACATAGCGTTTTGCTCTCTTTTTGGTTTTTAATATTTTTATTAATTCAACTTTTAACATTGAGTCGTCCACATTTTCTCCATTGTCCCGAAGCCAATTAATTATTTCATGCTTTTTATTAGCCTGTGTTGGCATTTTGTCAATTTGACGGGAGTGGTAGGGCGCATTATCAATAAAAATTATTGATGGTTCTTCCAATGAAATGAGCATTTTTTTGAACCACTCTTCATACACATTTGCATTCATCTCTTCGTGGTAGTCATTTGATTTCTTCGATTTAAATGCCAACAGTGCGTCCAGTTTCCCATTGGTACTGAGGAAGTGGAATCAGCAGTATCATCAGTCCAGAAACGAGATAGTGTGTGGTTAGCGTTGAGCCATGTTTCATCCGTGAAAACAATATTTGCCCAATCTTGTATTTTCTTTGCCTCTTTTAAAAAATCACAACGTGCTATAGCTATATCTGTGCGTTCCATTAATAATTTTCTTTTATTTAACTTTTTATATGAAAAGCCAATTGTGTTCAAAACTTTGACCAAAGAAGATTTTTCACCATGAAATAGACCACTTCTTTTCAAAGAAACAATAAGTTTTCTCAAAGTTGGAATTTCTTTTCTCAAGTAGTAATCTAGTTTACGTAGGTTATCATTAATCGAATTACTTAGGTACGTAATTCGATTAATGATAGTAGGTACTATAATCGGAAT
Source organism: Morpho helenor (assembly GCA_029227775.1). NCBI lineage: Eukaryota > Metazoa > Arthropoda > Insecta > Lepidoptera > Nymphalidae > Morpho > Morpho helenor. The sequence continues at coordinate 13,162,599 of JARGCU010000006.1, forward strand.
GGTATCGCATACGAGAATCTTTAGGACATCACTATCGTCAATCTGTCAAAAGATGGTTAATATAATGGACAGTGTATAAGGTAAGTTGATCCACCGTGTGGTATCCGGTTTGATAGAATATACCACCCTCTTTCTTACCCAGGAGTCGTAAAATACGACAGAGGTAAGTTGACGTCAGGCAGGCGGCCAGTCGGAAAAACGCAGCCATCATGTAAAAACTAGTCAGATCTCGTAACAACGTGTTTATAACATGTTGTGCCGACCCCACTTAGAGTGGGATAAGGGCAGGAAGATGATGATTTATTTTATTTAAATAGTGTCCCGTTAAACAACGTGACATGGGATAGTAACAGGCCGTTATTAGTTAGTATTTCTTTTATAGGGTGCATTAGGTTATAAAATAATAAAATAAATTATTATTATTTATTATTAGTTAGTATTTCTTTTATAGGGTGCATTAGGTTGGAAGCTGATAAGTAGTAACGAAACATATTTCATGTGCGGCGCAAGTTTGATCAGTGACAGGTTCATGTTAACAGCTGCGCATTGCACGTATACTAAAATCCAAAATGTGGAACCTGTCCCATTCATGGTTAGACTTGGTACGAGGTTTATCGAGGTCGAGGTATGTATAAATTATAAATAAATATTACACTTACACGGTCGTCCTTCCCCAAAGTAAGTAACTATTACTTGTATTATGGGTAAGAGACAACTGGTAAATATATAATAAATAAATTAATTAATATATAGGACACACACACACGGTCGTCCGTCCCCAAGTAAGTAACTTAATACTTGTGTTATGGGTGAGCGACAACTGGTAAATATATACTTATATAATTTGAAATACATAAATAAAATATAAATATTCACCCAGACTCAAAGACCAATAAATTGATTTATAGAAAATGTTGGCCCTCGGCGGAAATTGATCCCACGACCCGCGGAGCTGAAGTCAGGATTGCTACCCACTACACCAACGGGCCAGTCTACCTAGGTTGAGTTAATCCCTTTTTTCCAGGAAAACCCATTATAGGGGACGAATGATGGGTATAATGAACTCTGGTGACAAGGACTTTGTTACGTTGTCCCCCATGCCCGTCAGCAGCAGCTCTGTACCCCCTTTTGAGTTAAAACTAATGTTAGGTTATATTAGTCACCAACAAATTCTATTAAATCAACACATGTTTCATTATCGAAAAACTCTACAAATAATGTTTCCAACTCCACTTTGATACTCGTGTTTGAAGGCAAAATCAATGGTGGGGGTTTAATTATTTGTATATTTTTATGTATTTGTAATTTTGTCGAAGAACCTATCCTCCTGATGATTCGTCGGTCACAGGAGTAAATGATCGTAGAGGTTTTCATTGTGTATATATGTGTTGGTGGTGGCAGCATTTTTTAATATGTTTAGTGACTGGTCCTGCATGTATAAGGTATGTGAACGTTGTCAAAAAAGTAGACTGTTTCCTGTGCGAAACATTTTTTATAAAAACTACTTCTGATTTGGAAGTTCGCGCCAAGTACTTGAATTATAAGAATTTCTAGATGAACCAGCAAATTGCTGTAATACTAATTATAAGTAATTAATATTTTGGACGCCGAAAACGACAGATGCGATTTTACTTAATAGAAAAAAATACCTTTATAATCATATCTTTCCAAAAAAACCATTGAATTAAATAAAATAGCATCGTTTTGAGATAATTTCTAAACTTGTGTAAAGTAAAAGTCTTGAGCTTTGTTATAAAACCGTGTACCGACTGATTTTAGACTTTGTAAAGTAAAATCAACAAGGTCTATAAACAAATGGCGGTCAGTTTCCATTCCAGGACCCAAAGTGTGATTCGCCAATAGATATCAGAATTGAAAAATTGATGTGCCATCCAAAATATAGCTCCCCGATGAAATATTACGACATAGCATTAGTGAAGCTAGCTGAACGAGTAACATTTTCAAAATTCATTCAACCCGCTTGTTTGGTGCAAGAAGACTACGATGAAACAAATAAAAACAAGTTAATAGCGACTGGTTGGGGTGTAACACATAAAGGTAGAGTTAATTTTTTACGCTTTGCTCTTAGCGAAAAGGCCAAGAAGTTTTTTTTTGCCGACATGGTGCTGTATAAGTTGACTTCCCCGCTTGGGCAGTTCAGCGGGTGGAACACGTGGTTTTCGCCATGTTGGAGATCGTGGATTAGATGGTCTTTTACTGCGAGGTAGTTTTCTCGCAGAAGGAATCAGAAAATGTTAAAAATTGGTCGTGTGCTGTCGAAGGTCCTTAAAGATTATAATAAAGATTAGCCGGTTCTGAATAAATGTGTCCTTCTTCTTCTTGCATCGTTATCTCATTGACGAGAATCGTGGCTCTTTGAAGATAGGACACTTTCACTTTCTTTACACTTTACTTCGTTCTATCATAAGGAGCTTTCTTGGGATAAGAGCCATGGTGGGTTCCCAAATCCTTCCACGGCAGTATTTTAGACTAGGTACTGGGTTAATTACTGCCGCCCTTATTCGGCATTGCTACTCTTTAGCACCACCCAGGAAAAAAATTGTAGGGCGCCTGTAGGTGATAACCCACTGGGTTATCACCTACAGGCGCGAGTAGCTACATCTCCCAAATGTGTCCCAAATCACAATTATCCGCGATTGACAAGTAAAATATACTCACCGTTCTTCTGGAATGGCAATTATCGAAATTGGTGGGCAAATCCTCGCATGCTGTGTGGGCTGCACCGTGTTTGAACTGTACGCTAGGAGTGGTAGCTACTAGATCTTGGTGTCAATAGCGGGTGATGTCGCCCTCTCGCCCCTTGCGTCGTCCTCTTCGTCGCCGTCGTCGTCCGCATCCGACCGAATGATGATGATCGCAGGAGTTCGCGAGGCAGGGAATTTCCCTCGGATGGTCGTGCATTGAGTGATGCGATGCCGCCACTTAGCAGGCAAAAGACGATTAAAGGTTGCATGTCGGTTGCACTAGTGGCGCTTTCGACTGAAACCTATCAGTATGGTACCAGCGAGCGATCCCACTAGAGCAATTTTGAAGTACTGAACAAAGATCATAATAGTTTTTTGTCTTAGGTGCAAGAATGGACAAAGGCCCTTCAAGAGTACTTCAATCTGCAGAAATAGATGTCTTTAACCACACACAATGTGAAAATCTTCTAAAGAGATATTCAAATCGCAACTGGAGTGGTATGAGACCGCATGAGATGTGTGCTGGACAACTTGATGGTACCACAGATACGTGTCAGGTGAGGATCTGTCAAAGCCTAGGGCTGGGCACAGAGCCTCCTCTCTTTTACAGATAGTAGTTCCACAATCTGCTAGTAAATTATCCACAAACAATATAAAACACCCTCATTTCTTAACAACGTATCGTAAAGTACGTAGTCAAATCATGTGAGAACATGTTTATAACATGTTAGCCGGTCCCACTTAGAGTAGGATAAGGGCAGGAGGATGATGATGTATTCCAGGAATTTGCCAGAGATCGTGAGAACATCGTGAATAAATCTAAAAATCTAAAACAGCTGCGCCTGCGTCATCGCTCGCTTGGATCAGTAAGTTAGTTGAAATTTTCAACATAAAAGTAGTTATTGCGAGTTCAGCATAAGAGAAACGCTGTCGCTGACTTTCAGTAGTATTTTTGTAGATCTACATATTGTCTATTACATTTTGTGTATCTTTGTTGGTTTAAGCGGCACAGTAATGAGAATATTATTTTGCTATAATCCGCAATAAAAAATTTCTTAAAATAAAAAAAAATATATTAAAAGAATTTTTTTATCGCGGATTACAGCAAAATAATATTCTCATTACTTTTGTATTATGGACCTCCGCAAAGTAACGCTATAAATTACGGGCAGTTTACATAAGCCTTTCTGTAGAAATCCACTTTTAGTTTAAACCGTACGAAAATCCCTTCAGTAGATTTTGAGAAAATCTATTACATACATACAAACGGCTTTTGGGGGACTTATCCTTATTCGTCTATCTTATACGTCTTCTTCTTCCATCCTCCCCCATCATTCGTCAACTCAGGTGCCACTCCTTTAACATGTATATCATTTTTCAAACAATCCATCAATCTTTTTTTCGGCCTCCCCCTAGCCATCCACATTCATATTTAAAACTCTTTTGGTCACATGATTTTCATCCCTCCTCATTACATGACCATACCAACTTAGTCTCGCACTTCTCATCTTTTCTGTAATGGGCGCAACTTATTTTATAATATGTATTTATAGAAAATATGAAGTTATGTGAATAGAATAGTGAATAGTTCTATATTTCTGTTTCAGGGCGATTCTGGTGGTCCATTGCAATATTTATTGCTCAATACAACACAGGGTTCTATACATAAAATAATATCTATAACGTCCTTTGGTTTGACTGTATGTGCAAGTAAAAACGCACCTGGTATTTACACGAAGATTTCGAGTGTGCTGGGCTGGATCGAATATAATGTATGGTGGTTGGAGGAAAAAAACTAAGCTAAAGTAGGCCTTGTATTATAATTCAAATTCACAATATTGTTTATTCCAGTAAACTTGTAAACAAGTGCTTCTGAATCATCAAGTCTACTGCTAATTCTGCTTCTCTTACCGAGGAGAGCCAGCCAGAAACACGGTGGTTACTCTTTTCTAAATAATTCTCACAACTAGTTACATTTAGTCGTTACTATCTTGTATAGGGTCGAACAGTAGCGATATCTACGCATACTTATCATTTAAGTTGTCCTCAACAGTATAGTAGCCTCTGATAGGATAGGATTTCTAGAGATTTCTAGTGTACATTATATAAAAATAAAAAAATGTCCAAAAAAAAAATTTAGGAGTGGAAGACCCTTATAACTTAAAAGAATGAAGAATAGATAGTAGTTGATTCTCAGAGCTACTCAATATGCATATAAAATTTCATAAAAATCGGTCAAGTCGTTTCGGAGGAGTATGGTAACAACATTGTGACACGAGAATTTTATATGTAAAATAATGTCTAATGTAGAATGTAGCAATTATTATAACAGTGATTTACTTGTACAAATTGTAAATATAAGAATAAACTACATGGTGAATAAAAGAATGGTGAAATAAACTTTTTTCAAAAAATCAAGATAATCGTTTTATTATTATTTTTATCAAAGTTATAGAATTTAAATCTTTTACATATGGAAAAATATTAAAGAGCCTTTTATTAGAATGCGACCGAATAGTATATCAAAAATAGGTCTTGCCCTTAGTCAATGTAAAATACTATATGTAACAATTGTGTAGACGGTTCGTCCCCAAGGTAACTTAATAAGCAAGATAAGAATAATAAACCGCAAAATTCAAATTTCGTAAAACATCTGCTAGAAAGCGTTCATAACCTAACGACTATTCCTTTAATATTCTTTACATCTGCGATAATGTCCGATTCAATACTTTGGAGCAACTTTAAAATAGTATAAAATGGTCACCTAATTAACGAGGAAGTAAATGTCTCCAATTCCGGTTTGCTACACGTGTTTGGAGGGGAGATTAATGGTGGGGGTTGAAATAATATAATATTGCTTGCCGTGCGACGCACTACGATTTTACTTTTTTATGATTTTACTAGACTGGCCCGTTGGCGCAGTAGGTAGTGCCTGTCTTCAGCTCTGCGGGTCGCAGGTTCGATTCCCGCCGAGGGCCAACATTTTCTTTAAATGAATTTGTTGGTCTTCGAGTCTGGGTGTATATTTATGTTTAAGTATATATTTAAAAATTATATAAGTATATATTCACCAGTTGTCTGTCACCCATAACACAAGTATTAAGTTACTTACTTTGAGGACGGACGACCGTGTGTGTAAGTGTCCCATATATTTATTTTTTTATTATATTTATTTTCTCGTGGAGCCTATCTTGATGATGCTTCGGTTTCGGGGCGATACGATCGTAGAAATTGTGGTAGTGCTTGTGTGGGTGTTGGCGATGTTTTGTGATACGTGTTGTAACTTGTCCTGCATGTGTAAGGTATCTGATTGCCTGCTTCATACACTTAGCATTACACATATTCTCTTAACAAACTCGGATTATAGCAAAATAAGTCTATTTTAACTTTTATAACTTAATAAGATTTGTGCTTTATATTCTCTAAAAGGATAGCGAAAGCATTTATACAATAGTGGGATTTTTTTACTATTACTAGGTATATTTTAATTCAACGCCGTATGGTATCCGGCTGAATAATACCACCCTCATTTCTTATCCAGGTGTCGTAAAAGGCGACTAAGTTAAGTCGACCCGCCGTGTGGTATCCGGCTGAGTAGAATAGACCAACCTCATTTTTTGCCGAGGTATCGTTAAAAGTGGTACTAAGGTAAGTTGACCCACCGTGTGGTATCCGGTTTAGTAGAATAGACTACCCTCTTTCTTAACAAAGTGTCGTAAAATACGAATAAGGAGAGTTGACGTTAGGCTGGCAGCCGGTCGTGAAATACGTAGCCAAATCATTTGACAACATGTTTGTAACATGTTGTGCCGACGCCACTTAGAGTGGAATAAGGATGATGATAATAATTATAAATCTATGATATCTTAATCTTGATTGAATTCTAATCGTGAGGTATCCGGCTGAGTAGAATAGACCACACTCATTTCTTATCGAGGTGTTGTAAAATACGACAGAGGTAAGTTAACATCAGGCAGGCGGCCGGTCGTAAAAACGCAGGCAAATCATGTGACAGCATGTTTATAACATGTTGTGCCGACCCCACTCAGAGTGGGATAAGGGCAGGAAGATGATAATGACTATATATTAAATATAGGACCGTCCGTACCAAGCAATAAGCTATCATGCTAAGATTAATGTGATTTTTCAAGGATACTGTGACTTATATTAAAGTTAGCAGCCATTATTCAAAACGAGTGCCCGATTAGACAGCCGCGTCAGGTGATGTTATAATGATTCGAAAAACTCATTAATTCCGAATGAAAAAGTCAAGAAGTTTGCGAGTTTCGCGAATATTACTGTAGTAAATGGAGAAAAATTGTTCATTTGCTTTTAATCTTCAGAAATTGCTTTATTCTAAACGCTATAAATGTCCAATTGTTAGTGATGTCTTGAGTTCAATCATCTGTCATCATTTGCTTTTTTTTAATAATAAATATATGGGACACTTACACACACGGTCGTCCGTCCCCAAAGTAAGTAACTTAATACTTGTGTTATGGGTGACAGACAACTGGTGAATATATACTTATATATTTTTGAAATACATACTTAAATACAAATATACACCCAGGCTCAAAGACCAACAAATTCATTTATAGAAAACGTTGGCCTTCGGCGGGAATCGATCCCGCAAACCGTGGAGCTTAAGTTAAGGCAGGGTCACTACCCACTGCGCCAACGGGCCAGTCAACTTCACATACTGTTAACCATTCAAGTAATTATTACTGAATATATATACGTGAATATATACTGATTGTAACAACGCCGCCTTGTCGTTACTGCAAGCAAGCAAGCCATGACGTCACATCTTGCCACAGCCTTTCGCGCCATTTTGACGTGGGAGATGTGACAGCCGCTGTCATTAGCGCCTAGCCCGCGAATAGCAAATGAGAGTTTGCTTTAATTATATTTTTTGCATTTCTTATAAAAACAATAAAACTAATTTAGAATACTTCTTTTATTAATACAAGTAGTTTAGTTACATATCAGAAGTGTGAATCCGCGCAAAATGAAAAGACGAGCTATAAGTGACAATGAAAATTTTACATAGTGAACACGAAAAGTCTTCATATGTGGTGAAAGATGATCAAACGCCCGCAAGGAAAATTTTGAAAACTTTTCTTCCGTCAAATGAAAAAAGGATTCCGGAATTTGCATAATGAAGATCGTACTATGGCCCCACTAAAACAGCACCGAGCGGCAGTATTGATCCCGGAATTTGATCCAGATAGTGAGGAGTGCACTATAACAGCCCGGCTGAAGAAAATTGAACAATTAGGGGACATCTATGATTGGGATGATAAGATAAAATCGTTCCATTTACAAGTTACGTTTTACATTATTTATGTTTTTTTTATTTTTCAGTCTAGTATCAGCAGACTCCATCCGTACCTACCGGAGCGTAGCACATATGACAGATGGTGAGAGTAGTATAGATGAACAATAAGAGACTGAAGACTTAATTGATTTGTTGGAGAGTTTAACTTATTAATTGCACGGGTTCAATCATCTTATTAACAAACCGTATTACACGTTTTATCTTGTTCTGTGATTAAGTGTTTGCATTTTCATTGCGGGAGCAATGTTTACAGGATGGCCGAATGTAACAACGCCGCCTTGTCGTTACTGCAAGCAAGCAAGCCATGACGTCACATCTTGCCACAGCCTTTCGCGCCATTTTGACGTGGGAGATGTGACAGCCGCTGTCATTAGCGCCTAGCCCGCGAATAGCAAATGAGAGTTTGCTTTAATTATATTTTTTGCATTTCTTATAAAAACAATAAAACTAATTTAGAATACTTCTTTTATTAATACAAGTAGTTTAGTTACATTATATATTTTTTTAAATACATACTTCAATACAAATATACACCTAGGCTCAAAGACCAACAAATTAAAAGAAAATGTTGTTGGGTGGGAATCGAACCCGCGATCCACGGAGCTGAAGGCAGTGTCACTACCCACTGCGCCAACGGGCCACTCTGCCTTTATCACACTGTAAGTTGGGTCATCACAACATGTTTGAAACATGTTGTTACATGTCTTTTACCGGCCGCTGACGTCACCTTACCTTAGTCACCTTTTACAACACCTCGGGAAGAATTGAGGGTGGTCCATTCTACTCAGCCGCTTACCACACGACGGGTCAACTTACCTTAGTCACCTTTTAGGAAACCTAGGTAAGAAATGAGGGTAGTCTATTCTACTCAGCCAGATACCACACGACGGGTCAACTTACCTTAGTCGCCTTACAACACCTGGGTAAGAAATGAAGGTGGTCTATTCTACTGGGCCAGATACCACACGGCGAGAGTCCAGTCAAGATTAAGATATTATAGATTTACAATTATTATCATCATCCTCCTGCTCCTGTTCCACTCTAAGTGGGGTGGGCACAACATGTTATAAACATGTCACATGATTTGGCTACATATTTCACGACTGGCTGATGTCAACTCTCCTTAGTCGTATTTTACGACACTTTGTTAAGAAAGAGAGTGGTCCATTCCACTTACCGATACCATTAGGTGGGTCAATTTACCTTACACGACTTTTACGACACCTCGGTAAGAAATGAGGGTGTTCTAAATTATTTATAATAAACGACGATATTTCTCCTTTATTCTTATTCAATAAATAAAAAGCAGTTTTCCCAGAGTCAACCCATTTACTCTTTCGCTACAACTCAATGAATGACACATAAAAATATGACAGCCACAATGCTTTTTCATATTAATCGCCAACTCTATGAAGGAGGTTGTATTAAAAACATGTTGTAACATATTATAAAGAATCTATATAATACGTAACTCATATGTTCCGCGATATGACGTAACGCGGTCGATTATTCATTTCTGCTATACATAGAACGAGTATTATTAAATCCCCGTGTGATAATTTAAGAAGGCCAATGAAGTTCACATTGTGATGAGAAACAAGTTTCTTAATATCAATTATTTAAACGGTCAGAACGATTCAAAATTCACAGGCAAAAACAACTATTAATACTAGATAACTTTAAGCATAATATCGTTTAAGGTCTTATATACAATTTTATTATGGTGTTCTTTTAAGGTGTTTCTCATCATTCAGTAGTTACACCGTTTAGCCACTACACGTGTTTGTGTTATTTGACATTTTACATAATTATAAATAGTTAAAATGATATGGAAATGGGTAATGACAACTTTATTTGCTGGTATGTTTATTAATATATTTTAAATAATTTATAGAATTAGGCGTTACTTTGCGGAGGTCCGTAATACAAAAGTAATGAGAATATTATTTTGCTATAATCCGCGATAAAAGAAAAAATATGTAATGCTAAATGTAGAGTGTACTATTCATTCTCATACCTCGCCTCGACAAAATCGCAAAGCTTTGCGATTTTGTCGTGGAGTCTATCTCCTGAAGATGCTTCGGTTACGGGGCGAAACAATTGTTGAGATTGTAGTGGTGAATGTGTGCAGTGTTTGTGTATTGTTGTGCCATCGGTGTCGGGTAGTGCATGAGTTCTTACAAATTCTGCATGTATCAGGTATGAGAACGAATAGTACACTCTACATTTAGCATTACATATATTTTCTTTTATCGCGGATTATAGAAAAATAATATTCTCATTACTTTTGTAATATATTTTAACAAATTTACGCATAATATTTTGTTGCTTTTATTAATACTTGCAAGTCTAAAGAGTTTTATAAAATACTAGCAACTGCCCCGCGTGGATAGATTAAAACCGAAATATAGTATTTTGATTACCATAAACATGGTTAAAGCGGGTTAACCTTAAAAGACATATACTGTTGTGGACTTTTATTTAGAACTTTTAGAGGGTAACAATTTTGTGTTAAATACATGATTTTTGAATAACTTTCACCGTTAACTTAGCGCTCGCTAGGAAATCTTTAAATTTGGCCGTTTTTGTTATATTTTATAGTGCAACTCCTCTCCCATTTATTTTAGCGTGATAGCCTTCCTCAATAAATGGACTATCTTACATCAAAGAATTTTTCAAATCGGTCTAGTAGTTCCTGAGATTAGCGCGTTCAAACAAACTCTTCAGCTTTATATATTAGTATGGATAATTTATTGTTTTACTTTATGAAAAGATACGTTTATTAAAATTAACGCCGTGTGGTATCCGGCTGAATAGAATAGTACCACCCTCTTTTCTTACCGAGGTGTCGTAAAAGGCGACTAAGGTAAGTCGACCCGCCGTGTGGTATCCGGCTGAGTAGAATAGACCAACCTCATTTCTTACCGAGGTGTCGTAAAAGGCGACTAAGGTAAGTTGACCCACCGTGTGGTATCCGGTTTAGTAGAATAGACCACCCTCTTTCTTACCGAGGTGTCGTAAAATACGACAGAGGTAAGTAGACGTCAGGCAGGTGGCCGGTCGTAAAAGCGCAGCCAAATCATGTGACAGCGTGTTTATAACATGTTGTGCCGACCCCACTTAGAGTGGGATAAGGGCAGGAGGATGATGACGTTTTTTAAAATTAAAAAATATTCTTTATTCAAGTAGACTTGTAAACAAGCGTTTATGACTCATCAACTCTAGTGCTGATTCGGAAAGCTGTTCGTTTCCAAAAGAGCCAGCAAGATACTCGGCGGTTGCTTTTTCCAAATTATAATTCTTCAAACTAGTTACATTTAGTCATTACTAATAATTCATTAAACAAAATCATTCGCAGTGGCAAATACGCAAAAGTTTAGCACGGATGAATTGGAGAAATTCTTAATGGATGCAATCCAAGTGAGTATGCTTGAAACAATATACAGGTGGTACCGATTATACAACATAAATGTGAATTTTAGTTATCTACACATCTCAGCACCCTACACAAAAAATCAGTTAAAGCAGTAAAATATTTGAGCAACAGGAATTCTTTTACGCTTTTCAAAACATAAACATGTTTTATAAAGATCAATGACCGTACACGCTATTCTAACGTTGGCCTAAAACATAAATAGGTACCTACGAGGGAGTCAAAACTGTTACGTTATTATTTTCTTCTGTTTTTAAACAAGCATAGTAATGCTCAAACAAACAAAGCCAGATCTCAATTAATTTTTTTTTCTTTCGAAAATATATATTTTTTATAACGATATTTAATAAGATTGAATTATGCCAAAGGTATTTTATACACGTTTAAGAAACATTGGATTCAATTATTATCAATTAAAATAATATCAATAAAATAAAATCAATAAAACAATTTTGCAAATTTGAGAAAATTTATATTATTCAATTACTTTAAAAAGTAGTACATGGGTGAACGGAGCCTTGCTCGGTTTTTTTTTAAATATATTCAAAAAAATGGAAAACTAGTTGGGCTGTTGGAACTCGAACCTAGGTACTATCACTCTAGACCGCCCGTTCCCCAAATGGGCTGTGACTACGTTTGACAGCGTATAAAATTGCCTTTTGAAATAAACGTAAATTTTAGCATTTTCCCCGAAAACAGGGATAAAAATATTTTTTTAAACCAAATCTAGTAGATCGAATTTTTCTCCCCAAAATTCGGCATGTAGGGGACATGTCGAATTTCATGAAAATCGTTGGAGCCGTTTCAGATATACGGAAAATATATTTATATATATACATACAAGATTAATTCATTTAAATATTAAAGATAAGTACATATGTAAGCTAGTAGCTGTGGTAGCCCAGCGGTATCACCGTGCGCCTCTTTCTAGAAGGGCTAGGGTTCAAACCCCGGGCAGGCACCAATGAGTTTTCTAGTAAAACTTATGTGTCTAATAATTGCAATTTATCACACGCTTTTCGGTGAAGGAAAACATTGTGAGGAAAGCTGCATATCTCTAGAGAATTCTGGGGTTATGTGTAACCTACCAATCCGCATTGGAGCAGCGTGGTAGGTCTTAGCTCCAAACCTTCTCTGCAAAAATGGAGAGAAGAGGCCTATTCTCAGCAGTGGGATAGTAACAGGCCGCTACTTACTTAGTACAGGAGGTGCTCTTGGTAGAAGTATGTTGGGTAATTGACTTAATTCTGTTTAAGGGTCATTAGTACATCCTTTAAGGGTTTATAAGGTAAGGCAATCGTTCAAGTAGAAACTGATAAACGACTCGTTGGAGCAGCGTGGTAGGTCTTAGCTCCAATCCTTCTCTCAAAAAAAAAAACGGAGAGAAGAGGCCTATGCCCAGCAGTGGGATAGTAACAGGCCGTTACTTACTTACATATGTAAGCTATTGTAAGCTCGGTAAATATATGGTGCGTAAATCAAATCAAATCAGGGTCAAAAACAACAACCAGGAAAACTAAACCTAATTGGTATTCGTTTATAACTAATGAGCAGAAATTTACACAATTACCCTCGTTAAGTCCAATGAATGTCATTGCCTATTAGAGGTTATTATCTTATTAATAAAATAGCCGTGTGGTATCCGGCTAAGTAGTACCACCCTCATTTTTTTACCGAGGTGTCGTAAAAGGCGACTAAGGTAAGACTACCCGCCGTGTGGTATCCGACCGAGTAGAATAGACCACCCTCATTTCTTACCGAGGTGTCGTAAAAGGCGACTAAGGTAAGTTGACCCGCCGTGTGGTATCCGGCTTAGTAGGACAGACCGCCCTCATTTCTTACTGAGGTGTCGTAAAATACGATTTAGGTAAGTTGACGACAGGCAGACGGCCGGTCGTAAAAACGCAGCCAAATCATGTTACAGCATGTTTATAACATGTTGTGCCGACCCCACTTAGAGTGGGATAAGGGCAGGAGGATATACCCCACACCGATGGCACAACAATACACAAGCACTGCACACATTCACAATCGCAAAGCTTTGCGATTTTGTCGTGGAGTCTATCTCCTGACGATGCTTCGGTTACGGGGTGAAACAATTGTTGAGATTGTGGTGGTGAATGTGTGCAGTGCTTGTGTATTGTTGTGCCATCGGTGTCGGGTAGTGCATGAGTTCTTACAAATTCTGCATGTATCAGGTATGAGAACGAATAGTACACTCTACATTTAGCATTAGATATATTTTCTTTTATCGCGGATTATAGCAAAATAATATTCTCATTACTTTTGTATTATGGACATCCGCAAAGTAACGCCTAATTCTATAAATCATTGCTATATTGTCAAAGTTGTAGAGTAGCTCAATCTACGCATTTTTATCAATGTAATCCTCAACAAAGTACAAATTGATAGTGGAATTTTATCATAAAATGTTTTATTAGCCGTGTAGTCGTAAAAGGCGACTAAGGTAAGTTGACCCGCCGTGTGGATTCCGACTTAGTAAAATAGACAACCCTCATTTTCTACCGAGGTGTCGTAAATGGCGACCAATTTGCATAGGAGCAGCGGTGGTGGGTTTCAGCTCAAACCCCCAAAGCCTAACGGAGAGACCTATTAGAAGTAATAAATATGTTGATGTTTTAAATAAAAGATGCGTGCGGTCTTCATGAAATTGCTTTAATGCCCTTTCTTTATGGTTGACGTGTACATAGACAATTATGACATAGATTAATAAACGATTTCCTAACCATAGATCTCTCTTTCTGGATACCAGTCTAAACATACTCCCCCGGCTTGAAAGAATCTTCAAGTTTCTTCTTTCAAGTTGACAGGCATCAGTGGTCTTCATTGTGGGGTCGGGTTGTCAGGCATTGGACAAATTTTGCTGAACGCCCGACGAATTACTCCCTTCGCAGTCCTTAGATCGGCGACACGAGCAACACCATCAGTTCCCGGATGTATTTTGGTAACTCGCCCGAGGCTCCACTTCATCGGTGGTAATGCATCTTCTTTAATGAGTACAAGTGTTCCTTCCTTCAAAGCTTGTCCCTTGCTGGTATGCCATTTCGTACGTTGTTGCAATTCTGCAATGTACTCTTTGTGCCATCTTGACCAATAGTGCTGACGCATCCGTTCTAGTCTTTCAAATCTGCTAAGCCGATTTTCCTTAGTGAGCGTTAGATCAGGAGTTGGCAGTGCTGTTAAAGGTCGCCCAACCAAAAAGTGTCCCGGAGTCAGTGGCGTCAAGTCATGTGGGTCATTTGACAAGGGCGTTAGGGGGCGCGAGTTTAAGACTGCCTCAATTTGAACGAGGACAGTGTATAGATCTTCGAAATCTAAGTGAGCATTTCCCAACACGCGTTGTAAATGTGATTTAACAGATTTAACATTTGCTTCCCACAGGCCGCCCATATGTGGTGCATATGCTGGTATAAATTTAAACTCGATACCTTCGTCGGACATAGTGTTAATTATAGTGTTAGCGTTACATTTAAGGAACTTATAAAGCAAAAGTAATAATAAAATTATTTTGCTATAATCCGCGAGGAAGTAAAATAGAAAATATATATAATGCTAAATGTAAGTGGACAATCGGTTATCATACCTGATACATGCAGGATTCGTAAAAACACATGCACAAACCTCCACCACCGCCACCACAATACACAAGCACTATATACGTTCACTATCACAAACTCAACAATCGTTTCGCCCCGCAACCGAAGCATCGTCAGGAGATAGACTCCACGACCAAAATCGCAAAGCGAAGCAATACCCAAATAAGTTTAGTTATATACTAATCGGTTCAACCCCACCCTTTATTTTATTTTGCCTGCAAACAAGTGTAACAAGCTTGAACTAGAAACATTTATTTGCTCGTTAATGAGGGTGCCATTGTTATGTTTAATAATCTCAAGGTTTTCCAATAGGCTCAGCTTAAGGCCTTTATTAGAACACGTGTGCAATACTTCGAAACTATGGTCATTAGGAACTTTATGACCGCTTTCTATCAGATGTTTAGCGAAATTTGAATTTTGTGGTTTGTTATTCCTGAACGCGGCCATATGTTCTTTAAAACGAGTTTCAAAATTACGACCTCTAAGTCTCTTCAAAAAACTTTATCGAATAATAACCTTGTCATTTCTAAAGCCGACAAAGGAAATACCGTAGTCATTTTAAAACGCGACATTTATTTGAAAAAAGTTAATGATGTTATCCATGGTGAAGAATTCGTCAAGTTACCCTCAGATCCTACCAAAAACTTTGCACAGTCTTTTAAAGAAATTGTAAATAATACTCAGTATATACTTCCCACCAACTCATCTAAACTGAGGGTCACTGAGATGAATCCTCGCTCTCCGATGTTGTATGGTTTGCCAAAAATCCACAAAAATAATACCCCCATACGTCCAGTTGTCTCATACATAGGCGCCCCAGCATATAAACTAGCTAAATATTTAAATTCAATCATACCGTCTAAAACATCCTTTCAGCCAATACATGCCCTTAAAAACAGTCTCCAGCTGGTCGACAAAATTAAACATATAAAATTACCAAATAAATGTAAATTAATATCACTTGATGTTGATAGTTTATTCACGAATGTTCCATACAAGGAAACATTAAACATTTTGACCACATTACTCGAGAAAAAATGTTTACACCCTGGAGAGATTTCAGAAATAATAGAATTAACAGAATTATGTATGGAACAAAATTATTTTCGATTCAATGACCATTACTTTCATCAAAAGGATGGTTTAGCTATGGGCTCCCCTTTAAGTCCACTTATGGCTGAAATTTTCATGGACCACTTTGAAAATCAAAACATTGTCCAAAATAAAAACATCCTTTACTATTATAGATATGTAGATGACATAATTATATGCTGGACGGGTACGGATAGACAACTTGATATTTTCATTAACAATATCAATTCCAAACATCCCAAAATTAGTTTCAAATTAGAATCAGAGCAGAATAACTCGCTAAATTTTCTTGACCTTACTATTACACGGTCCAATAATGAACATATGTTTGAGATCTTTCGCAAACCAACCTACACGGATACGATCATACCTGCTTCTTCTTTTCACCCCTGGCAACACAAACTTGCCGCCTTTCACAGTCATATACATAGACTTTTATCAGTCCCTCTTTGCGAGAAGAATTTTAACAAAGAGCTTCAAATAATCAGCCAGATGGCGCATTCTAATGGTTATGATAAGCAAGTAGTACATAACATATTAAAAAATAAACAGAAGTTGCAATTGGCAAAACACTTGTACGCGGTGCCACATTACAAAGATAATAAGTGCAAAGCCAGTCTGACCTATTTTGGAGCATTGTCAGAACGAATTTCAGCTATATTTAAATCCAAATCAAATATAAAATTAGGTTTTAAAAGTAATAACTCTTTAAAAAAGATTCTGTGCAATAATAAAGATAAATTACCAAGCGCGAAAAAGTGTGGTGTTTATAAAATAAAATGTCCTGAATGCAATGATACATATGTGGGTCAGACTGGTCGTAATTTTGAAACTCGTTTTAAAGAACATATGGCCGCGTTCAGGAATAACAAACCACAAAATTCAAATTTCGCTAAACATCTGATAGAAAGCGGTCATAAAGTTCCTAATGACCATAGTTTCGAAGTATTGCACACGTGTTCTAATAAAGGCCTTAAGCTGAGCCTATTGGAAAACCTTGAGATTATTAAACATAACAATGGCACCCTCATTAACGAGCAAATAAATGTTTCTAGTTCAAGCTTGTTACACTTGTTTGCAGGCAAAATAAAATAAAGGGTGGGGTTGAACCGATTAGTATATAACTAAACTTATTTGGGTATTGCTTCGCTTTGCGATTTTGGTCGTGGAGTCTATCTCCTGACGATGCTTCGGTTGCGGGGCGAAACGATTGTTGAGTTTGTGATAGTGAACGTATATAGTGCTTGTGTATTGTGGTGGCGGTGGTGGAGGTTTGTGCATGTGTTTTTACGAATCCTGCATGTATCAGGTATGATAACCGATTGTCCACTTACATTTAGCATTATATATATTTTCTATTTTACTTCCTCGCGGATTATAGCAAAATAATTTTATTATTACTTTTGTATTATGGATCTCCGCAAAGTAACGCCTAATTCTATGAACTTATAAAGGTCGTTACGAGCTCCAACGAATTGGGTGCCGTTATCGGAGAATAACGTGGTAGACTTGGAACGCCTAGCTATAAAACGACGTAATGTCGACAAAAATGAGTCCTTTGAGAGATCAGTCACTAGTTCGAGATGACAACACTTTGTGGTGAAACAGACAAAAACAACAACGTAAACTTTGATTGTTCTACTGCCTCTCCCCTTTCTGTTTAAAGCGATCATGGGCCCTGCATAATCCATACCAGTAGTTTGAAACGGATAGCCAGGTTGCAGGCGATGCTCAGGTAAATTGCCCATAACTGGATTAATAGACCGTGATTTCAATCGAAAGCAACGAGAGCATTGATGTACAGTATATTTAGCTAAATTTCGACCTCCTATCGGCCATATTTGCTCTCGAAGAGATGCTAGTAAAAGCTGTGGACCAGCGTGCAGTAACCGAACGTGCTCATTTTGAAATATTAATTTTGTTAATAAATGTTTGGTCGTGACTAATACGGGATGTTTTTTATTAAAAGAGTAATTGCTGTTTTTAGCCTACACCCCACTCTAAGCAAGCCATTGTCGTCGATGAATGGACTTAATGACAACAACTTGGTTTTTGCCGGTAGCGGCTTCTGTAATGCTAACGTTTTGTAATCTGGAAAGGATTCTATTTGAGATAGTCTAAGCAATGTCGTATACGCCCTTTGTTTTTCATTAAATGTAAGAGAACCTAATGATCTAGCATTTTTAGATTTACGGCAATTTTCAATAAAACGTAAAACATGAGTATTGTATTTTTTAATTTTAACAAATTAGAAAAACGAGAAAAAGGAAAAGGTTCTTCAATGTCTGTACTCATTCCTAAAGCTGCCACAACTTCAGGCAATTCACACTCCGATTGACTAAATGTTTTATTATAAGAACTTGGCGGTACATCTTTTCTATGTCTCCCGCCATTACATAACGGTGCTGCCTGAAGCGCAGCAATATGGAAAACAAATCGCTTTGAATTGTAGGACCGATAATTTGTAGGTCATTAAACGATAACCCAGAAGTAGATGGTGCACTTGCATTAAAAACTAGTTTTGTCGTTGTATTCTGTTCGCGTAAGACGCCATGATGTGGCATGAAATATGAATGTTTATGTATAATGTTAGTTTCAGACATGTGACTTAGATTTTTGTATTCGTTCATAAAGTCTGTGTACATTGATTTTAAAGTTGACTGTCTTAGTAGTCTTTTTTCTAGTGAGAGGAAATTTAATTTAGCACGCTCTAATGAATCTCCTAATTCGCATTCGTCTCCTTTCATGGGTATTCCTACAGAGAATTGCCAATTCTCATGACGAGACATGTTTTGTATAAATGATTTTCACAAATATTATTTTCGGTCAAAGAAGAATCTTTGTTTGAAGTTTGTATCTCTTCAATAGACCAGAATTTTGCAAGTTGTTCTTGTATTAAATCAAATTGTAAGAAATTGCACGAAATTGATTGTTTGTTTGTCGTTCCAGTGGGTCCAGATATTATATATCCGAACTTAGTATCTTGAAACACTGGAGAATTATGCCCTAAATGTATTTTGTTTGTGCAAAGTAGATCCCAGAAAATGTCTGCGCCTAACAATATATCCAAGTTAGACGGATTATAGAATTCTGGATCTGCCAATTTGATTTCAAATGGAATGTTAAATGTATAAAGTCTAAAGTAGATCCCAGAAAATTGTCTGCACCTAACAATATATCCAAGTTAGACGGATTATAGAATTCTGGATCTGTCAATTTGATTTCAAATGGAATGTTAAATGTATTTAAGTCTAAAGTTCTTTTCAATAATGATGTTGTAGCTTGCAACACTAGAAAAGATACTTTAATTTGAAATGATGTGAGCCTGGACTGTATTATTGCATAGCATTGTTTATTCACTAAAGAAATTGTATTATTGACACCAGAGACCGAAAAGTTAATGTCTTCAAATTTTAAGCCTAATCTGTTCAAAAGCGATTCTGAGATAAAGGAAGCTTGACTACCTGAATCTAAAACAGCCCTCACTACATGGCTTCTATTATCGACATCCAAATTTTAAATTAAAGCTGTTGCCAGAAGCTCTTGCCCTGGCTGGTTATGAGAAGCTGAAAGACTTACAGTAGCTGGTGATGCATTTGAAGACGCAGGTAATGTATTTGAGTCTGACTCTTTGTGTATTAATGAATTATGTTTTTGACCGCAACGCTGACATGGACCTAGCCTACATACCCGCACATTGTGTCCAGCCTTCAAGCAATTCCTACATAGCTTATTATTTTTGACATAAATTTCTCTATCAGTTACACTCATACTTAAAAAATTATCACATTTATATAATGTATGTTCACCTTTACAAAGATGACACTTAAAAATTCTTGGAACGAAATGTGTAACTGAAGCAAAACTTCTTATATTTCTATTGTTATTTTTAGATGTTTCAGGCTTGTTGTTAAACTCAATGGTCTCCAACAAGTCTGCTTTATTTTTTAAAATTTTTGTTAATATATCTAAACTTATGTGTTTATGTGTTGGTTTATGTTCCTCCCATTCTCGTAAAGTACGACTGTCTAATTTAGATGAAATGATAAAAATGATTAAGGTATCCCAGCTTCCTGTGGGTTCGCCTAAAATGTGCAACGCACGTAAGTTCTTTATATACATATCAATAATTATGCGTAAGGAAGCAGCAGATTCCCTTTTAATTGGTTCATGGTCGAAAATAGCCTTAACATGGTTCTGCACTAAGAGGCGGGTGTTATCGTACCTTTCGCATATTAGACCCCAAGCTATAGAGTAATTAGATGCTGAAAACTCTAGTGCACGGATGACCTGGGCAGCGCTGCCTTCCAAAGAAGCGCGGAGGTAATGAAATTTCTGTATGCAGCTAATGGTTGAATTATCATGAATAATGAACAGAAGGTATCACGGAATTCAAGCCAGTTCCCATAATCACCACTATATTTAGGAATATTTATGACCGGTAATTTTACTCCCTTAATGCTAACCTGTTTCTGTTTCACCACAATGCTTTCGTTATCACTCGCAGAAGATGAGGTATCAGAATAGCTATTGTTCCCATTATTGTGGGACCTACGTTTGGTTTTAAAACCACTGCATAGTTCCTGAGCCCTCGCCATAAGTGAAAAGAACTGAGTCTCAAAATCTGACCTTTGGAGGCTTTGGAGTTGATGATCTTCCTCCGACAAATTTAAACACTCAATATTAGTTTGAGTTTCATCAAATTCGTTGTACATGCACTCGATTTTGTTCATGCGTAGTTTTAATTCTAACTTATCAACTGGGCTACAATCTGAAACATTTTTTAAACTATCAATATAATTTTCAAACTTAGTTAAACGACCTTTATATGAACCTCTTTTCTTTACTAACTCAGCAAATTTAGACATTTTTAATTAAATACAGTAAAATAATTCAATAATAATAGTGTAATTAAATGGTGTATACAAATGTGACAAAATTAATTATATATATGTAATTTAGGTTAATTATTATTTAGTAATTGACAGCAGTGTGTTTAGTTAACAACTCTAACTATAATATTAGTTATAAAATAGTTATATGTAAGGTTTCAGGAGATCTATTTAAATCAATATGAAAGTATTCACTATAGTAACAAATTCAATCAAATGAATTAATTTGTTTATATGTTATTGTATTATTTATCTGAATAATTATGTTATATAAATATGAATGTTTCATATAATATGAGATTGTATTTATACCAGCATATAATATGTGTTGATTGATATAATTTGCACTAAGCAAGTTAAACAACCATTAACAAAATAAATAAATATGACAAAGATATGAAGAAATGCATATAACTTATAAACTAAGCTATAACATTTCATTAATTTGCTATCAAAATATCTAAATAATAAATTTGTTAAATCACACGAAATGGTAGAAATATTTTGCCGCGATCGACGATGTTTAATATTCAGTAAATTATTAATTTATTACGCCATTGTAATAATGGCGGACTGTAAGGAAATGACAGTTCAAAGGGATGACTATTTAACATGTTTTTTAACTTATTTAAATTTAACTTTGGGAGAAAATCTATTAAAATATATGAGTATTTAATCGTTAAATCTAATGCTTTATTGCATGTTTATAAGGGATATTTAATAGGGACTACTGAGATAAGTAACTGACTTTAATGGGTGTGGCCGGTGGCGTACCTGTATCGATTATTGGTTTCTTGGATCGGCTTGCATTGTAAATCCAATTCAATATTGTATATTGCACTAATTGGTCACAAAGATTACTCCAATTTTTGACTGTGTGCGGCTCGGAGAACCAGAAATGTTGTTGATTCAAATAAAAGATGCGTGCGGTCTTCATGAAATTGCTTTAATGCCCTTTCTTTATGGTTGACGTGTACATAGACAATTATGACATAGATTAATAAACGATTTCCTAACCATAGATCTCTCTTTCTGGATACCAGTCTAAACAAAATACATATCTGGGTCAATTACACGCTTTCTTTCATTATTGAAATTACAGAATAACGAGACATTTTACGACATTGATGTTGATAAGGAAAAGCCCTGCCAACCTTATATCAACGAAAAGCCTGACTTCACAATGCCCGGGCGCAGAATAAGTGAAGCGAGTAAGTTCATCGATACTTAATACATATTATCACTACATAGTATAAAACAAAGTCGCATTCTTTGTTTGTCCATATATCCTTATGTATGCTTAAATCTTTAAAACTACGCAACAGATGCGGTAAATAAACCAAAACTACTGGATCGATTTTAATCATTTTTTTACATTGAGTGACATGTGCTATATATTTTATACCCGTGCGAAGTAGGGGCAGGCCGCTAGTATGTTATAAGCTGTACATACGGCTTCACCTGCGTGGAAATCAGTATGTCACAAAAAATTTCCCAGGTAAATTCCTTAATTTTTTCTGAGACAAATTATTGCTGAGTCGTTTTAATTTTTTAAAAGTGGGTCTCGAACCCAGCTTTTGAAGTATTTTGGTCCGCTCGTTACCATTACTCTATCACAGTATTACGTTTGACAGCCAAAAATATGATTTGCTTTGTAATCGTAATTTACCAGTTTGTTTTGTGGCCCTGTTTTTGGCCACTGCTAGACTAGGTGCTAAACTGCTAAATTAGGTGCTAAAACCTAGCTAGATCGATTTTTCTCCCCCAAAATCCCCTACATGCTGAGTTTCAGAAAAATCACTTGAGTCGTTTCCGAGATTCAGAATATATAAAGATTAACTCATTTAAATATTACAGATGAACATAAAAGTAGTGATTGTAAGTTAACCATAAGAGATGGAGACATACTGTAGTGGAGTTTTTTGTAGTATTTTTGTAGATCTACAATTCACTAGTACGTTATTTTAGTGTCTTTCTTGGTTTATGCGGCGCACGAGACTAAAAATAAAAGCTCCTAGGCGCCGAATTTTTACAACTGAGCAACCTCTTAAACACAAATTACATAAAACCGTCATGTAATATATACATAAACCTTTCGAAAGAACTGCACTACCTTTTAGTTAAAATTGGTTTAGTAGATTTGAGAAAATTGATGACATACAGACAGACAGCTTTTAGGGACTTTGCTTTATAATAAGTATAGATAAACTCAGACCAGAACAAATACAATTTGAAAAAACTTTTAAATTTAGTTTTTTGTTAAAACTTATGTGTCTAATTGCAATTTATCACACGCTTTCGGTGAAGGAAAACATCATGAGGAAATCTGTTTAAAAAAAGTAAATCCACTTAAGATATGCTACTATCACTCATTTAATAATGACTATGTGTTCCTAGAGTTGTGATAGCCTGGCGGTAACCGTGTCTTCCAATGACTTTTTCTGTTAAAACTTTTACGTCTAATTGATAATTGCCATTTATCACACCCTCTTCGGCGAAGGCAAACTTCGTGAGGAAATCTGCATATCTCTAAAGAATTCTAGAGATATGTGTAACCTACAAACCGGATTGGAGCAGCATGGTAGATCTTAGCTCCAATCCTGTTGCCCAAAAACGGAGAGAGGAAGCCTATGTTTAGCTGTCTATAATAATTAATTTACTATTCTAGAATGTCAGGAGTACCTATGGGAGTTGGAAAATTGGGATAAAGAAACGCAATGGGGTGAAATATGTGAGTAATTTAATATTTAACAAAATCGTAATGCGTCGTGGTCTCCTGATGATACTTCGGTTGCAAAACGATCGTGGATATTGTCGTAGTGACTGCATGTAGTGCTTCTGTGGTGGCGGCGTTTTGTGATACATGTAGTAACTAATCCTGAATGTTTAAACTATGTTAACGTTTTCTGCTTCCTACACTTAGCGTTACAGAGATTTTAATAAACTTGGATTATTGCAAAATAATACTATCATAACTTATGTACTATGGAATTCCGCAAAGTAACGCGTAGGCGTTACACAATACAATACACAACATTAACTCATTTAAACATTAAAGATAGAAGTAGTTCTATCTTTAATGTTTAAATGAGTTAATCTTGTGTATTGTATATATTTTCTGATCCAACGATTTTCGTGAAATTCAGCCTTTTAATAAAATGATGGTTTATTCTTATTTTCGGACGTTGAACAAAATGCTAAAATGTAAAATTGAATGCAAATGACATTTTTGGCTGTCGAACGCAATGCTGTGATAGCCCAATGGGTAACAGGCTTATCAAAAAGTTCAAAACCCGGGTTCGAGTCCCATATGTCACCGGCACTTTCTTTGTTTTTTAATTTTATTAATTGCAATTTTTTATATCTTTTAAAATATTACCGAGTAAGTTTTGATCACCTAGGTACTAAATTATTTAAATATATATTACACTAGCTGTGCCTACGGCTTTGCCTTGGAAATTAATGTGTCACAAAAGACACAAAAGTAGTTAGTGTAAATTAACCATAAGAAATAGTAGACGTGCTGTCGCGGAATATTCTGTAGTATTTTTGTCGATCTACAATTCTCTACTACATTGCATTAGTGTATCTATGTTGGTTTACGCAGTGCTCCTGACTAAAGCTCCCTACAGGTTAGATTTTTTATTACACACAATCTCTTCAACTCAATTTACGTAAACCTTTAATTTACGTAAATTGGAGTCTTATGTAAAACTCGTACAAAAATCCTTTAAGAAGATTTTGAAACAATCGATCACGTACAGCTTTTGGGGACTTTGTTTCATAATAAATACAGATATATTAAAATTGAATTAACTTTCCAGGTAAAATTTATCTAATTACACAAATAAAAAAGGGCGTCATTCCCGAAATATTCTTCGTAATACAGTCTCCAGTTATATTCGGTGGCCGACCGGCGACGGACGGAGAATTCCCGCATATGGTCAGTAAAGTCTATAGCTCAAAGCAAAATCGGCTTTGCGATTTTGGTTGTGGAGTCTAATTCCTGATGATGCTTCGGTTGCGGGGCGAAACGATTGTTGAGTTTGTGATAGTGAACGTATGTAGTGCTTGTGTATTGTGGTGGCGGTGGTGGAGGTTTGTGCATGTGTTTTTATGAATCCTGCATGTATCAAGTATGATAACCTATTGTCCACTCTACATTAAGCATTATATATATTTTCTATTTTACTTCATCGCTAATTATAGCAAAATAATTTTATTATTACTTTTGTATTATGGATCTCCGCAAAGTAACGCCTAATTCTATAAATTATTTATAGAGTTATTATACTCGTACTTAGTTCGATAGTATACAGTAAATATTTGTACTGTATTGCACTGTGGTTAGGAATGTTCCTCTTACCGAGAAGAACAGTATGGGCCTCATAAGAAAGCTCAGAGTCACTCAGCGGGCGTTGGAGCGAGCTATGATTGGTGTATCTTTACGCGATCAAAAATCGACTGGTGCTCCCGATGCATCGTCCAGCGGAGGGAGGGGCCACTTTTAGAGAGGCCCCGACCCAGAGGTGGCGCACTCTGGGGTACAGAGTTGCTGCTGGCGGGGATGGGGGTAATGTCTTTATAGGTACCCTATCCCCGCCACCAGCAGCGTAGTGGAGCACACAGGTTATTTTAGTCGGTGCGAGTCCGACATAACCGCCGCCTGTCCCCATCGGGCGGCGATACCCATAAGGGTTTTGTAAGGTAGTACAAAGCACCGATGGGCGTTGGGGTCGAATTTATGTACAACCTTGTGTGGTAGCTTACAGTACTGTCTATATAAGCTCTATTTAACACTGTAATGCAATTGATTTGATTTGAAAGTACATGTACTCTAGGGTGCCGTTGGATGGAGGTCTAAAGACGAATCACCAAAATGGCATTTCAAATGTGGATGTGCCCTAATAAGTCCCAAATACTCACTCACTGCTGCACATTGCTCTAAGTTGTCTTTGAAGAACAGTCCAGAAGTCCTCCGACGGGAACCAGAGATTGTGCGATTTGGGGTTGAAAACATTGCTGATGATAAGGTAATACATAAAGGATCTGAGAATTAAAGATATATTTGCTACAGAATCAAGTGCTTTACGAGCAGTAAATTATTGAAAACTATACTTTAATATACATGTATATATATAAGGAATATACTTAATATTAATATATTTATTCTTATAATTTACAATATGTACATATTTTTGCCCGAATTGAAATTTTGAACATTAAATTAGTTATTGTTAGTTAACCATAAGAGATAGAGACATGATATTGCGATTTTTTTTTGTAGTATTATTGTAAATCTACAAGTCTCTAGTACATTACTTAAGTGCATCTCTTTTAGTTTACGCGGCGCACGCGACTCTACCTCCCAGCAGATGAGTATTTTTCAACATCTGCGCGACCTCTTAACACAATTTACATAAAATCACAATGTTTTATTAACCTATTTTTAGTGTAAAAATCGATTATTAAAAATCGATTAATGTGAAAATCGATTATTTTTGACATCCTTATTCGCTACTGTGTAAATTACGCGAGTGCAAATTACAAGTAACTACTATCACGCGTAAGTAGGAACAATCGCAGCAAAATCGATGTGAGCGAGGGGCCTAATACTATTCAAATTCAAATTAAAAAAAATTTAGTCAAATAAACTTGTAAACAAGTACTTTTGAATCGTCAATTCTACTGCTGGTTCGGAAAGCTGTTCCTACCGAGAAGAGCCAGCAAGAAACTCGGCGGTTGCTCTTTCCAACATAATACTTATAACGAGTTACATTAAGTCATTACTATTTCTTTTACAGTTTAATATTCATGGTGATGTTGTAGACATAATGATCAAAAGAATAATTAACCATCCAAGTTTCGCTGCTCCGAAAAAGTATTACGACATAGCACTTATTGAATTGGAGACAGCAGTTCAGTTTAAGAGAAATTTACATCCAGCATGCTTAATGCACTCGTTTGATGAAAGCGATATTGGAACAGAGGCTATGTTGACTGGTTGGGGATATACAGAAGAAGGTAAGGCGCGTTATCCGTTTTAATCTCGGTTAATTGCCTCTTCAGGTGACAAAAGGGCTTGATCTTTTTTCGCACAAAGAATCAGCTTAGCGAGTCATCGCGGAAACGCTGCCAGCATTCTTGGGACCATTCTACGCGGGTTTGATTTGTATAGTCCTAGCTTGTAAGTAATTTAAGATAGATATAACTTGTACATTTTTGATGCAAATTTATAATTAAAAAAAAAGGCGCGTCCAATTCCTATTTATAACAAGATACTTATATAAGACTAGCTTTGCCAGCAGCTCATGGAAATCAGTGTCACAATTTTTTTGCCGAATTAAAATTTTGAACATAAAAATAATTATTGTGAGTTAATAAGAGATTTTTGATTGACTTTCACCGTTTACTTAGCGCACGCAAGTATTGTGTGATGTTATATAGTCTATAGCCTTCCTCGATAAATAGACTATCTTACACTAAAATAATTTTTGAAATCGGTCTAGTAGTTCTTGATATTAGCGAGTACACACAGACAAACAAAACAAACTCTTCAGCTTTGTATATTAGCATAGATAAGATATAAGATAATAGACCACCGTCATTTCTTAGCGAAGTGTTGGAAGAGGCGATTATGATAAGTTGACCAGCCGTGTGGTATCCGGCTGAGTATAATAGACCACCCTCATTTCTTACCGAGATGTCGTAAAAAGAGATTAAGCTGTTTCGTGTGGTATCCGGCTGATGAAATGAGGCTGTCATTTCTTATGGAGGTGTCGTAAAAAGCGACTAAGGTAAGATGACGTCAGGCAGGTGGCCGTAAAATAATGAGCAAAATCACAATATAGTAAGTAGCGACCTGTTACTATCCCACTGCTGAGAATAGGCCTCTTGTCTCCGTTTTTGGGGAGAAGGTATTTGAGCTAGGACCTACCACGCTGCTCCAATGCGGATTGGTAGGTTACACATATCGCCAGAATTCTCTAGAGATATGCAGGTTTCCTCACGATGTTTTTCTTCACCGAAAAGCGTGTGATAAATTGCAATTATCAATTAGACAAATAAGTTTTAACAGAAAAACTCATTGGTGTCTGCCCGGGTTTGAACCCGTGACCTCCTCGAAAGAGTCGCACGGTGTTACCGCTGGGCTACCACAGCTATAAATCACAACATGGTTAAAACTTAAAGTAGGATAAGGGCAGGAGGATGGAGAAGGTCCCTATGTATCATCATATGTGCATCATGTGATACACATAAATACACAAAACGCAAGAGTATTTCTATTCTATGCCATTCTTTCTCCTTCCATTGTTATTGACAGGTAAACAGCCTAGCCAGCTTCAAGTTGCAACTGTTGACGTCATTGAAACAAAGATATGTGATGACATCCTTTCATTCTTCCACAATAGGAATTGGGGTGGATTCAATGAACATCAAATATGTGCAGGGAAGTTGGCTGGCGGAGTTGATACTTGCCAGGTAATAAAAGCTTTGATTAGATAGTATTTAAACCCGCGACTTCTTTCAGTACGACTTCAGGGTTTGAAATACCCTCAATTCTATATTGTTTCTTGCATATTCACGAAAGAAAAACGGTACTTTGAATATTAGCCCGGTATTTAAGGAAAGACGGAATTATTTTTTATTCCGTAATTTGTATTTTATCCGACATGTACCTATAATATTTATCTTTAATATTAAAATGTGTTAATCTTGTACATATGTATAATAAATATATTAAATATATAAATATATTTATATATTTAATATATATAAAATATAATAAATATATTTTATGAATCTCGAAAACGGCTTCAACGATTTACCTGAAATTCAGGATGTAGGGTTTTGGGGCAGCAAAATCATTCTAACTAGGTTTTATCTAAAAAAAACTCGTTATATCCTTGTTTTTGGGCACTTAAAAAAACTACTAAATTAGGAACAGAAAGCAATAGCTGTCAATGCAAAGCTTTGTTAAACCGGACCAAAATAGTTAGTGAAACTCCGGGTTCAAGACCCATATGCCACCCGCCGCTTTTTATAGCATTTTTTTATATATATATAATAATAATAATAATAATAATAATAAGCCTTTTATTCCAAAAAATAATAATAATAATAATAATAATGTCAAGTTCTAATTAATTGGTATAACAATGTTTCCTTATAAACTAATTTCTATTTTATTATATAACATCGTCATTGTTTTTAATCCCTTATTTTTGTTTGTAATTTGGACGCCCATAATTGGGCTAAGGCCTCCTCCATGTCCTTCCATTTTTCCCTATTTTGGGCTGTTCTCGACCACGTTACTCCGGCTATGTTTATTATGTCGTCATCCCAACGTGTTGTTGGTCGTCCTCGTGATCTTTTCCCGTCTCTTGGGTACCAATTTACAATCTTCTCTGTCCAACGTCCGTCCGTGGTTCTTGCGATATGGCCTGCCCACTTCCATTTTAGTCGACATACAGTTGCTAAAATATCGATAACTTTCGTTTCTTTCCTTATGTCGTCGGCTCTTATTCTGTCTTTAAGTTTAAGGCCAAGCATAGATCTTTCTGTAGCTCTTTGGAACGCTCTTAATTTTAGCACTGCCGTTTTTGTTAATGGCCAAGTCTGGCAGCCATATGTTACTGCGGGCAAAATTGTACTGTCCATGAGTTTTTTCTTAAATTTTAATGGCATATTACTTTTAAAAATCTCTTTGCAAGACCAATATTTCTTCCACCCTAAAGCTATTCTTCTATCGATTTCATTACCTAATGTTTTTTTGAATGATACGTTTTGTCCAAGATAGACATACTCCTCTACATATTCAATATTCCCAGATGCTATTGTTGTTATAGAATTTATCCCATTAGTCATTATTTTTGTTTTTGATGGATTTAAATTTAGTCCTACTATACGGCTTTCTAGCTCCAACTCTGTAAGCATGAGTTGTATTTCTTCATGAGTTTCCGTGAAAACAACAATGTCGTCCGCGAATCTCAAATGTGAGAGCAACTCACCATCAATGTTTATACCATATTTTAAAGATTTCCAGTTGAGGTTCCTAAATATTAGTTCTAATAAAGCAGCAAATAATTTTGGTGATAGTGGGTCTCCTTGTTTGACTCCTCTTTTTATTGGAAATATTGGCCCTAGGCGTTCAAGTTTTATCTTCCCGATTGAATTTTGATAAATAGCTCTTATTATATTAATGTATTTCGTTTGGATTCCTTGTTCTTCCAGGGAGGTCCATACATGTGAGTGGAAGATTGAGTCGAAGGCCTTGGTAAAGTCGATAAAAGCGATATATAAGGTTTTATTATATTCCTTGTATTTTTGTATGATTTGAGTTAAGGTGAAAATATGATCAATAGTAGAGAAACCTTTCCTAAAACCAGCCTGTTCTCGAGGTTGCTGTTCCTCTAGATTCTTCGATATTCTGTTAAGAATTACAGTTGAAAAGACTTTGTATAATGTTGGTAATAAAGATATTGGTCTATAATTGTCTATACATTTTGGGTCTCCTTTTTTATATAGTAGTATTATTAATGAAATTTTCCATTCGTCAGGAATTTTTTCTTGGTTTATTATAATATCAAATAGTTTAGCTAAATGTATAGAAAGAGGTTCCATCATTGCTATTATAGAATCATTTGTTAATCGGTCTTCTCCCGGGCTTCTGTCTTTCTTTAGTTTTTTAATTGCGTATTCTACTTCTGATTTTAGTATTGCTGGCACTGTTTCATTTGTTCGGTTCCCTATAATGTGTTCATCTGTTCCACTGTATAACTGTTTATAGAATTCCGTAGCTACATTTATAATTTGAAATCTGTTCGAAATTTTATTTTCCTCTAAATCTTTCAAGCTTGGGATCCATTCTTTATTGAAGACTAATTTCTTCAATGTGTTTTTAATTGAGCCTCTACTCTCTATTTCTATTTGGAAGGAATTAAGTTTCGATTGTTTTATATTTTCATTTATTTTTTCTTTGATTTTTTTATGAAGTTTTTTCAATCGCGTTCTTTGTTTTTCTGATCTCATAGTAATGTTTTGTAGAGTGCTTCTTTCTTCTATTAGAAGTTCAATGTCTTTTGTAATATTCGATTCGATTAAGCTGATGGTTTTATTGCTTGTCGGTAGACTGTTGATCGTGTCCTTAATTGATTTGATCGTTTTTGTGTAGTTCTCTTGGATGTTTGTCGTTTGTAGATAATCTAATTTCCTCCCTATTGTGTCTTTTAAGTAGTCCTTTTCCATTGCTGTGTAGTTTTTAAGTTTTTTACTGTAGTTTGATCTATTTTTCTTTATTTGTACGAGTGCCTTGTATTGTATTCTCACTAGTCTGTGGTCAGAAGAAAATGTAGTTCTGATCACATCGTTATTTTGTACATTTAGCTTGTTTTTCACTATAATAAAATCTACTTCGTTTTTTGTTTTTCCGTCTGGGGATAACCAGGTCCATTTTTTCTTTGATTGTTTTTTGAATAATGTGTTAGTTATGACTAGTTTGTTTTCTAAGCAAAAGTTGATAAGGGTTTGTCCTCTTACAGTTCTTTTTCCATAACCATATGGTCCACAGATGAAGTTCTCTTCTTGCTTTGGATATCCTATTTGGGCATTGAAGTCTCCCATTATGATAGTATCTTTGCTTGTTTCGTAAAGAGCTTCTTGTAGTTGGTTGTAGAAATCGTTTATCTCTTTTTCTCTAATATATTTATTTTTCTTCTTTGAGATTTCTGTAGGAGCATATACTTGTATGATGTTGATTAATTTATTGTTATATCTTAGGTCAAGCCTTGCTATTCTATCAGAGAAAGTCTTAAAGTCTATTATATGCTTTGCGAGATATGTTTTTATCATAAAGCCAATGCCATTTTTTCCACTTTTATCTCCTCTGTGCATGAGTATGTATTTTCCTTTCTCTATAATATGCTGCCCTTCCAGTTTTACTTCTGAGAGTCCAATAATATCCCATTTTATATTTTTCAAGCAAAATTCTAGTTCTGGGAGACGAGAAGCTGACTTTAGGGATCTTACGTTGTATGTGCATACATATAATATATCTAGCTTAGCGATCTTAGTTGTAGAATCCAGGTTGCATGGAGGGTTGTGGTCAT
Source organism: Morpho helenor (assembly GCA_029227775.1). Taxonomy (NCBI): domain Eukaryota; kingdom Metazoa; phylum Arthropoda; class Insecta; order Lepidoptera; family Nymphalidae; genus Morpho; species Morpho helenor. The sequence continues at coordinate 13,194,787 of JARGCU010000006.1, forward strand.
TAACTCCCGCGGTGACCAACCGTATTGGGAGAGATGGAGGGGCCTTTATATGTTATTCGTGCATGTTTGACGTGTCGCGAAGAAAACGTTTAATGTCATACTTGTTTCTTTTCTTGGTAGCATTTTGATCTCTTTGATTTTTAACATAGGTATTCTCAGGTGATTTTGACAAGCTTCTCTTTCTATTAGTAATGTAGGTGTCGTTTTTTTGATTTTTATTTGCTGATAGAATAACTATTTTATCATATTTTATGATTGCTTTTTTTCCTTGTTTTCTCTCCTCTTCTAATTGTCCTTGTAATTCCTTCCTTTTCATTAGTACTTCCGAGGGAAAATCTTCTTTGATATAGTAGTTAGTATTATTTAACAACCTCTTGTTCCGTAATAGTTCAATTTTTTTCCCCATAGTCAAGAAAGAAACTAATACCGGCCTTGTTTTTGTACCCTGTTTACCTAATCTTTTACAGTATTCCAAATCTTGTTTATTGCAATTTAATTTCATATCATTGCTTATGATGTTTAATATGCAAGTCTCCAAGTGATTGTAATTTTTCTCATTTTCTTCTACTCCAAAAAAGATTAAATTTTTCTTCCTTGCTTGTTTTTGTAAATTATAAATAATTTTTCCTTGTTTTTCTATTTTTTCTGACAGATTTTGATGTCTTAATTCCATGTCGTTAATTTTTTCATTCATATTGCTATTAATAGTTTGGATTAAACTTTCCTTCATTTCTTTCATTTCTGTTTTCTGATTACACAGTTCTTCTTGAATATGTTTCAAAGTGATCAAAATTTCTTCCATTTTTATTGTCAGAAAGTAGTACAAATTAAATTATGATTGAAAACTTTTATTTGTAAATTTTAAATTTCTTAGGGATCGATCTATGATCTACTTATATTGTTCATTAAACGCAGTGTCACTGTGCGATAGAGCCAAAAAATAGCTATCTTTCTCGCCCGCGCGGGGGAGAAGCGCGTCGTCCCTCCCGATGCACCGGTGCACTGTTCACTTGCACTTATTACGTAAAGTCATAAAACAATCACAAAGATTCACAGTATATTAGTTTTTATTTCCTTTAATAGAAGTATTATAATTGACAAGCACTACTTAGCGAATTTTTCTTTAGAATAGATACACGTCCACTCTGAACAGCGGCCCGCCGGAACTCCATTTTATATATATACTAATATATAAAGCTGATGAGTTTGTTTGTTTGATTGTTTGAACGCGCTAATCTCAGGAAATACTAGGCCGATTTGAAAAATTATTTCAGTGTAAGATATTCCATTTATCGAGGAAGGCTATAGGCTATATAACATCACGATAAGAAGAATGGGAGAGGAGCAGCAATAAAAATATTACGCAAACGATTATATTTAGTCGTTTGCGTAATATTTTTATTGCTGCTTTTAGCTTTCCTTGCGTGTGCTGAGTAAACGGTGACAGTCCGCGACAGCATATGTCTAGCTTTTTAGGTTTACCCACTGTACCCATTTTTATAGTTATCAAAATTACGGTTTTAATCTTTCCACGCGAGCAGAGCCACTGGCGATCGCTAGTCTTTTATAAAATTGCCGAGCAACTGTCGGTCACCCAGGCACTAAGTACTTAAATAACTCATTTCTAGCAGCGGGCGTTACTATGAGGAATTCTATAGTACAAAAAGTATTGATACTGATATACTGAGATATAACTGAACTGTGTGTAACCTACCAATCTGCATTGGTTGGACTGAGCTCTATTTATCATTGAAATAAGAGAAAGGGCCATTGCCCAGCAGTGATATAGTAATAATCCTTTACTTTTTTCTTTTTCAGGGCGATTCTGGTGGTCCCTTACAAGTGAAAATGCCATTAGAGACGGAAGGGAAAATGTATAAGATACTCGGTGTCACTTCTTTCGGAATCAAATGCGGACAGAAAGACCGGCCCGGTGTTTACACTCGTGTCTCTAGTTTCATAGATTGGATCGAGGACACAGTTTGGGGCAAAAGCGACACTATCGCACTGTAATTTTATACTTCATCTCAAACTTAACTTAGTCCAGTTGAATCATGAATCAGTCAAAATCATGATCAAATTCAAAATATTCTTTATTCAAGTAAACAAGTGCTTTTGAAGCGTCAACTCTACTGCTGGTTCAAAGAAACATCTTGAACCGCGTTGTTTTGTTTCATTCATATACTTCCGAACGTAGTGTGGTATCCATCTTATCAGTATAGACCACCGTCATTTCCTACCGAGGTGTCGTAAAATACGACTGTGGTAAATTGACGTCAAGCAGTCTTAGCTTTGAGATTATTGCAATAGATGATTTTCGTGTTTGCGGTGCAACATATCTCCAAACCTGCCCTTTGTTCTCTTGATATTTGTCAAAAGCACGCACATTTCATGCGAACAGAGTCCAGGCTACATTTTCAGTGTACCATAACTTATCATAATATATGTTTTATTTATTCGTAAAACATTATCTCTAGACACGCATTATCGAAGTAACAAAGAAAGATCAGTGATAAACAAATACAATAACAATTTTTTGCTTTCAATTGTAAAGTCATGGTAGCTCATTTAGGAAACGGGCGGTCTAGAGAGGTGAAAATATCTAAGATCGAGCCCCAGCTGCTCTATTATTTTTTTCATTTTTCTTTTCAATTTTTTACGTAATTTTAAAAATTACCGGGCAAGGCTGGGTCACCGTAGGTACTACACTATAATATGCATACCATGTAAAAATTTAGAACTTCATCTAAATAATATACAATGCGTATATCTCTACTAGCTACATAAAGTCATTTAACTTCTTGCAAGAAGTGAAAGAATTTTATGAAGTTTTCGAAAACGTGTAAATAGATTATCTAGACATCTACCAACTAGACTCAGTTTTTTTTAATGCTAGTGAAACTTAACACTTAAATAATTATTAGAAGAAGGCGTTACTTTGCGGAAATCCATAATAAAAAAGAAATAATAAGATTATTTTGCTATAATCCGCGATAAAATAAAATAGAAAATATAATAAATAAATAATAAATCAAGTTTTATTGACCACAAAGAAATTAAAAGGTACAAAGTTTAATAAATAAAAAACTTACAAACTACGTGGTCAAAGGGCAGCCACCTCAGCAATAAGTTGCAGCATCTTATATAAAATACTGCAACGCTGATTTTCAGGTGGCACCCTAGGTTACCACGGACTATCCTAATACATATCCTAATACACATATAGAATTTACTAATATAAAACACAATACAACTATAATAAAACAATATTAATATACCCTAAACTTAACAAAATTTATACCTATTAAATTTAACGTTTCTATAAATAAACATATAACAAGAAATATAAAAATCTATTATTCCGCTATTCTAAGGTTATTTATTATTAATATCATAATAATTATTTTTTTAGGTTTGCGTTATTGGGTTGCCAGTAAGTGAGCTTTATAATGAATTTTAAATGTATTTAAAATTCATTATAAAGCTCACTTACTGGCAACTTATATAATGCATGTGTTTTTACGAATACTCTATGTATCAAGTATGAAAACGGATTGTCCACTCAACATTTAGCATTATATATATTTTCTATTTTACTTCATCGCGAATTATAGCAAAATAATTTTATTATTACTTTTGCTTAACACTTAACTTGTTACATTGAACCATTTACTTTTCTTGCTAATTTCCCAATTGAAATTATTTTATAAAGTTAACAAAAACATTTTAAAGGATTCTTTCAATATCTACCAAGCTGATAATTTAGATTTTGAATGCTAGTGAATGTTTTATATTTAAACTATTGTAAGTAGTATTCATAGTTAATGTACAGAAACCAACTATACTCACGTCTTATTCTATCGGCTTAGCCCGACTAGTTTCAAACCCAGGAATTTATTCATGAGCAGTTACACGATGTTATGATTGTTTACACGTCATGTAAAGGGTCGATAGATTAAGACGTAAGTATAGCCCGTTTCTATACATTATCTAATGAATAATATAATTATTATATAAACATACGGGTCGCGAAGTTTCGCGAGTTATAACTCGCGAAAGAAATCGTTGCAAGCTATATCGCGTGCGGATAATATCAGTGTGGTGTGCAACAGACTTTATATGGATTGTGCGGTTCAAGTGCGGGTAGATGAACAAATTATGACTGTAGTACTCGGGAACGAAGACGCCGCGGCGCTCCAGTCAGTTCGTGACCACGGTGGATGCAACTCTGCCGAAACGTAGAACCTTATACAAAGGTAATCGATTATAACGCGATGTGACCCGTATGTTTATATAATAATCAGTATGAATCGCGAAAGTTTAGAATAATATAATTACTTAATACATACTATTTCCGCGAAACAACGTTGTTTTCAATAAAATAAGCGTTTTTTTTATAGTGAAAACATACTGATGAACACGAGGTACAAGTATATGAACGAAAATATATCAAAAGTTGCTGACGGACTTGAAAAAATTGTACCTGCATCAGCGATTATTGAAGAACCACAGCCAGTGTTATTAAATACAGCTAAGAATCTGTATCCTAAATCATTAATGCTATTAATTTTAATCATAATTGTTTTATCACTATAATGTTAGTTACTAACAAAGATTGTATGCTAACAATAAGAGAATTAAATAAATTTGTTTATTTATATTTTTTATTGTGTAAAAGCAATTTGACTGGCCCGTTGGCGCAGTGGTGACCCTGCCTTCAGCTCCGCGGGTAGCAGCTTCGATTCCCGCCAAGGGCCAACATTTTCTATGAATGAATTTGTTGGTCTTCGAGTCTGGGTGTAAGTATATATTCACCAGTTGTCTGTCTACCATAACACAAGTATTAAGTTACTTACTTTGGAGACGGACGACCGTGTGTGTCAGGGTCCCCATATATTTATTTAAAATATAATTTTTTTAAAAATTACCTAACTGCATTTACTTTGTGGAGATTAATAACACAAAAGTAATAATAAAAGTATTTTGCTATAATCCGCGATAAAGTAAATAAAAAATACTAGCTGTGCTTGCTTCACCCGCGTGAAATGTCACAAAAGACACAAAAGTAGTTAGTCTAAGTTAACCATAAGAGATATAGACATGCTATCGCTGATTTTTTTGTAGAGTTTTTATGATCACATTATTTCAGTGGATCTCTGCCGGTTAATGTGTTTCTTTACAACCGCGCGACCTTCTCAACACAATTTATGTAAAACTGTAATGTAATATTAACCTAAACCTTCTAAATTAAAAAAAATTATGAAATTTTAATAAAAAGCCTATGCAGTAATAAGATTTTATACTTAAGTATAAAACAAAAAAATATTTAAACAGAAATGAATATCAGTTACAAAATAAATCGGATACCTGTATATTTATACATATATTTTAAATGCGAAAATCTCTAAGCAAGTATAGTACATAATAATAATAATAATTTCTAGATTAGAATAATAATTGATTTTAAATTTATAATAATTTCTTTATTTAAATAAAAATACAAATACAAATTTAAAAAAAAAATTATTAAATACGAAATTCAGAAATAAATTGTTAAATATAAAAAATACACTGAGCACTTTGACGCTTAAGTCTACACGCACAAAAAAGTTAGAGGTAGTAATTTATAAAAATATTTATCAAAAAAGAATAAACTTCGAGAACGAGAAACGATTCTATTAAGTTTTAAACGCGAATCGATTCTCGATTCGTCTCCTTTTTCGTGGCCAAACGATATTTTCGATCCAACCGATGAAGCTCGCAACTCTAGTGTAAATGCCAGGTATATTTGGACTTGCACAACCAAAGCCGAAAGACGTAACACCAACTATCTGATGTAATTTCCATCGGACCAAAGGAGTTGACTTCCTTAATGGCACCAGAGTCTGCAACGGCCCGCCAGAATCTCCCTGAAAAGATAAACATACATTTAAGGTATATACGAACAGGTATCAATGGAAACGCCTGTAACTCTAGGTATGTCTGTAATTGCTAATCTCGAATGCCTACGATCCTGTCTGTCAACCACGGCCGAACGATGTGGATTAGTGACACATATCCCCAGAATTCTCTAGAGACATGCAGATTTCCTCACGATGTTCCTTTCCTCCTTCACCAAACATATTTTTTTACAGAAAACTCATTGGTGCCTGTCCGGGGTTTAAACTCACGATCGTCTCTAGAGAGTAGCATGGGTTTACCGCTTGCCTATTACAGATTACCTTCAAGAAGAACAAGCTTACCTTACAAGTATCGATCTGACCAGAAGAATCCCCAGCACAAATCTGATGCCATACTAGGCCCCGCCACTTCCGGGCACTACGTTTAAACTTAAGCTTTCTATCGCAATCATCAGAGTCTACTACACTTATATTAGCCTTTTGTAATTCAGGACTTGTTTTCAATGAACCTACAAAAAGAAAACATTTTAAAGATTGTCTTAACACTATGAGTGTTTAATCCATCCACATTCAAATCTAACTCTTAGCCCCCTTCTTTCTTAAAAAACCCCAGAGTGCGAATTTGGGTCGGAGTCACTCTAAAAGTGATCCTTTCCTCTGCTAGATGATGCCTTGGGGGCACTAAATACATCGACCACCTCGGGCACCTTATCAATCGGCTTCCGATTAACCAAGTTCGGAACGCAGGTCCAGTAACATCCACTTATAACTTGCTATAAATTCATTTAGTTGCTTACCAGTTTCTATAACCCCCCATCCAGTTACCGTTGCTTCCTTTGGATAGTCAAATGTAGTCCAAAGACAAGCTGGATGTACACGCCAGCTGAAAGATACTTCCTGTTCTAATTCCACTAAAGCAATATCATAATAATGCTTCGGTGGTTTATAGCGGTGATGTTGAATAAATCTACGGATGTTAATATCATAAGCCGGTTCTCCTTTGTCCTTTAATAGAATACAATGAATTTAATAAAAGGAAATATTAAAATTATTAAACTGTATATAATGCTGAAAGCATGGTGAGTGATGGTTTGATAAAGCTTTTAAAATGCACAGATAAAAAAAACTGTATAATATAAATTTGAGACATAAAGAAGAAAACTATGTGCCAAGGAATGACATGGGTTATTATAGGAGGAGAAAAATAGAAGGAGCAAAAGAAATAATACAGAACGCAAAATAGGAGATTATAAGAATGTATGACGAGGAAGGGAGTGAAATTTTTGGAAAAAGAGAGTTGGTCGGGTGGATAGTGCTCTACAGTGCTTTCCTTTCTAAAACACACACATCGTTCAAGCTTCTAACTTGTGATGAAATAAACTCTCAAATAGAGGACTTGGTTTTATATAATTGACTGCAAATTTACTACCATGAAATCAAATCAAAATAAGCTCTTTCAAGTACTTTTGAATTGACAAGGATCAATATGATTAATAAAGCTACAACTGGTCCGAACCAGTTCGGTTGCTCTTACGGCAAACCAGACAGAAACTCGACTGCAATTTCTTAAACATTTTAAATTTTACATTATTGAACCGCAGTCTTTTATGACGCTGAAAGGATTTTCAAATCCAGGAATTTTTATCATCCAAAAAATTGTGTAATATGCTTCACGTATAAATAAGCGTATCTCTTACACTTAATTTAAACCTTTCTATAGACTGGTTAATCTATATAAGGTCTAGAGCTATGATAAATACTTACAGTGTCCATTATACTCTTGCCGCCAAGTCTCACTATCTTTGGTTTTATATCTGTGACAGTTGTATCGCTACTTGTAACACAAGAGCAATGAGCCGCTGTGAGGACATATTTTTCGCTTATCAACGAGCTTCCACACTTGAAAATCCACGTCCCAACTGCTGCCTTCCAGCCAAGTGCAGCCTAAGACAGTATTAAAGGAAATTAGAATTTTTAAATGGATGAATGGAATGCTCAGCGTGTCGTGAAGCTGAAGTGGCGATGGGCGGGGCACATAGTATGTAGAACCGATGGGCGTTGGGGGGCTTCAAGGTGTTGGAATGGCGACTCCGCACTGGAAAACGCAGTGTCGGTAGACCCCCCCACGAGATGGACTGTCAACCTCAAAAAAGGTCGTGGGGAGCCGCTGGGTCCAAGCGGCACAAGATCGTGTGGTATGGAGATCCCATGAAGAGACCTTTGTCCAGCAGTGGACGTCCATCGGTTGACAAAGAAGAAGAAGAAGAAGAGAATGAAATGGGAAGGAAGAAGTTTTAAATTTAATTACCGTTCAATAGCTGGATAAATGTACGCCGTATGTATCCAGCTTAGTAGAATATATCACCCTAATTTCTTACTGCGGTGTCGTAACAGACGACTAAGTCAAGTTGAACCGCCGTATGGTATCGGGTTGAGTAGACCAGACCACCCTCTTTTCTTACTTAGATATCGTATAAGGCGACAATGGAAAGTTGAAGTCAGGCAGGGAGCCCGTCGTAAAGTAACTATCCAAATCACCAAATTAGGTAACAACATGTTTTTAAACACCTTGTGCCGACCCCACTTAGAGTGGTATAAGGACAGAAGGATGGTAGTATGGTATCCAGCTTAGTAGAATAGACCACCCTCATTTCTTATTGAGGTGTCGTAAGAGACGACAAAGGTAAGTTGACCCGCCGTAATGGTATCCGGCTGAGTAGAATAGACCACCCCTATTTTTTACCGACTCAATTGTACGTGCAATAACGTTGCTCCGTCCAAAGTGTTAATATAATTAATAAACTCATACTCAAGTCATCCATCAAATAAAAATGTAATTTAAAGAAAACTGAGCCAGTTTGTCTCATTAGTGATGACGCAACGAAAAATATATGAAATCGTTACCATATGCGCATATTCTCCATAAGACACGTCACTTCCTCCTAATATAGGGTCCCAATCGTCTTTAATTTTCTCACCTAGAACATCCAATACCATATTACCTAATATAAGGCAGCAAAGCGTGATGCCTAAACAATAAGCGCGTAATATTTACTATTGAAAGTATCAAAAACGTATAAAGCTGTGAGATGCGTATAGCAGCTCGCGGGCACGAATCGTGAATGACTGGCGGGGGGGACACCGTGGTGGCTGGTTTCTGTCTTTAATATTGGAATGAGCTAATCTTGTATGTATATATATAATTATATTTTCTTAATCTCAGCAACGGCTCCAACGATCCCCAAAAACCCTACATGCTGAATTTCAGGAACAGCATGTAGGGTTTTTGGGGGAGAATAATCGATCCAGATAAGTTTTATTTAAAAATTCGTTTTATTCCTGTTTTTGGGTATTAGAAATATGGTATAACGTAGAATTAAAAGCAAAAGTTTTTTTTGCTGTCAAATTTAATGTTGCGATAGCCACCTTCCTTTTTTATTTATTTTTTAATATTTTTTATCTGGGTCACCCAGGTACCACATTAACTATGAATACTACTTACGATATTTTAAACTTTATAAAACTTAACAGTATATTAATAGTGAACAGTGTATGCGCCATCAAACATTCACGTCATATTTGGGAAAAGAAAAAATCCCATGTTATTTTATTTTCGAAAACAGAACTCACACTGGGTTTGCCTTATGACCTTTCCTTGTTCATATCTTATATTCCAAATGTATTGAAGACATTCTGAAATATAAAAAATACAATTTGAAAAATTTCAAGATTCCAAATCTATGGATTATTAGGAAGTCAATCTGTTTGTTAAGCTATAACTGCTCTCAGTGAACAATCATCATCCTCCTGCCCTTAGCCCACTCTAAGTGGGGTCGGTACAACATGTTATAAACATGCTGTCACATGATTTGGCTGCGTTTTTACGACCGGCCGCCTGCCTGACGTCAACTTACTTTAGTCGTATTTTACGACTCCTCAGTAAGAAAGAGGGTGGTCTATTTTACTCAACCGGATACCACACGGTGGGTCAACTTACCTTATTCACCTTTTACGACACCTCGGTAAGAAATGAGGTTGGTCTATTGTACTCAGCTGGATACCACACGGTGGGTCAACTTACCTTATTCGCCTTTTACGACACCTCGGTAAGAAAAGAGGGTGGTACTATTCTATTCAGCCGGATACCACACGGCGTTGTTAACTGCTCTCAGTGAACAATATTAATGAAATGTAGTGAAGGCTTTTTTAATAATAATAATAATTTTTATTGAAAGGCATTATAAACCCAATACACAAGAAAATTAAATATCTTACAGGAAATAAAATATCTTATATTGCTAACTGCTGAGAAACTATTCCCAGGCGCCTTAACAACTATTTTATATTGTTACTACGATGAACAGATAGCCAATACCAACATTGTCTACCAAATAGCATCAAATAATTTCCTGCTATATCCCGCGGGAAGAAGAAAGAACTTTCTCTACTTTTACATAATTAACAAACTCGCAGGTACAAATAGTATAAATTTAAAGTTATTTCAATCGCCGAATGAAGACATTTTCTACTCAAAAGATGAACGTCGGATGCTAAATATAAGTAATTTCTTTATGATCCACATAAATAAAAAGGTTCGGAAAAGTTAGTTAGTAATACACTACAAAGCTAAAAGCCTAAACATTATATAGTTCAATCAATGGTAAGGTTTCAAAAGTAATAATAAAATTATTTTGCTATAATCCACGATAAAGTAACTAGTAGATTACTTAATTTAAGTAATCTGTGTAATAAATGTAAGATTTTATACGAATATGTCTAGGCTTCGCAGGGATTCATTCAAATATATATAAAAAAGTAATAATAAAATTATTTTGCTCCAATCCGCGATGAAGTAAAATAGAAAATATATATAATGTTAAATGTAGAGTGGACAATCCGTTTTCATACCTGATACATGCAGGATTCGTAAAAACACATGCACAAACCTCCACCACCGCCACCACAAAACACAAGCACTACATATGTTCACTATCACAAACTCAACAATCGTTTCGCCCGTTTTTGGCTTCGTTTTTACGAATCCTGTATGTATCAGGTATGCAAACGGATTGTCTACTCTACATTTAGCATTATATATATTTTCTATTTTACTTCATTGCGGATTATAGCAAAATAATTTTTAATATTACTTTTGTATTATGGATCTCCGCAAAGTAACGCCTAATTCTATAAATTATAGGTTATAATTCTATAAATAATAGGTATAAGGTTTCAATCACAGGTAGATAAATTTATAAAATCCTACTAATATTATAAATGCGAAAGTTTGTGAGTATGGATGTATGTTTGTTACTCTTTCACGGCGAATCCGTTGACCCAATATCGATGAAATTTGGCACAATTATACCTTGCTTCAAAAGCACTTGTGTACAAGTTCATTTGAATGTGAACCATTTTTGAATTTGATTTTAATAAAAAAGGCATACAGTCGTAATTAAAAAAACAAATCAAAAACATATGGTACTTACTGACTTCACTTACGCTCTCCCCTATTGCAGTAAAATCTGGCATTTCTACTTTTGCTTCAATACAAGGGTCTTCCGGAAAATTTACGAATATACTGTTAAATACTTCCTAAAATTGAAAACAGTGAAATTATAGGTTAAGCTGTGATAGCCCAGCGGTAAATCCGTGCGACTCTCCAGAGATGGTCATGGGTTCAAATACCGGGCAGGCCAATGAGTTTTCTGTTAAGACTTATTTGTCTAATTGATAATAATGTATATGTACTCTTATCTATGTATATTTGTAACTAAGATATATAATTATACAGATTGAGAAAATATGTATAAAACACGCTACAGCTATGGAGTACAGTTGTTATTTTGCAAAAAAATATTACACATGAAATACCTCGAATGCATAACTTTTCAGTATACTGGTGCCAGAAATTATACCTGTAAAAGAAAAATAAATTTAAACCTTTAATATTTGTACGAATATTGAATATAAATACAAATTATAATCATCATTCTCCTGCCATTATCCCACTCTAAGTAGGGTCGGCACAACATGTTTTAAGCGTGTTGTTGCTACGTATTTTACGACAGGCCGCCTGCCTGACGTCATACCATACGGCGGTTCAACTTACCTTGGTTACTTTTTGAGGGTGGCCTATTCTACACAGCCGGATACCACACGGCGGGTCAACTTGCCTTAGTCGCGTTTTACCATACCATTTTAAGTAATGCGAGTGTTCTATTCCTAACTCAGTCGAACCGCACGACGGCTCAAATGACGTTATTTGCCTTTTACGACACCATTTTAAGAAATTTGGGTGGTCTATTCTACTTAGACGGATCCTACTCGGTTTATTAGTATCACTATATATATGTAGGGTACTATATTTTATCATATATTATATTTGATGCTTAATTTTAAACCAAACTATAAATGTTATATGCACAAGTTTAAACGCTTTCAATGTCGCTTTAATTACATATTACAATGAACTTACCAAGAAGTATAAATGCTAAAAAATCCATATTAATCTTAATAACACAGTTGATATCGTCACAATTATTTATATAAACAACAGTTTATATCAAAGTGACTGACATATTTAGTTACGTAAGATGTGCTGTTGGACACGAGAATGACATTACAAACTGAATATGATAAACAATGAACTGGGGTCATTTATTTTAATACAGTCATGTAAATCCATCTCGACACGTAAACACTTCTGCTAAAGCTTCATAACTTCAAGGAAACTAAAACATAAATAAGTAATAATCAAATCAAACGTTGCTTTTAGGCGCTTCACACGCGTCAGACTTTTTGTAGCATCGATAATCGGGCCGAAAATATCGTAGATTTCGTTAAACTGATTTTATAATCTATTTATTAATATATTTTTAAACTGATTTTGGGATCAATTAACGCATATTTCTGTCAATTTTCCATTTGTTATTACTGTGTTTCAGTAATAGAAAGGAAAATAATAATTATAATAACAATAACAAAGCATTTTTAACAGTGTTTTTTAAATGTTGTAATGGCAAAGCTGAAATTTATTGCGCTAATTTTATTATAGAATCTTATATCCAAATCCACAAACGACTTACGTATTTTGCAAGGTACAAAGCAGGAGTCGCAAGCTTATGTCGGTTCCTACTTTGTCTGTTTTGCTTGTATATACATCACCAATTTTTTTAACTTTATGTATATTCTTATAACGAAGAATTAAATGTATGATATGATGTTTTAATATTGGTCTCTATATTAAATGTTTACCGATTAAAAAGTCGCTCGCTGATTATCGCATGAGAGTCGTGGACTTTATGGTAAAACACAATTTAATGATAACAATTGACGTATTTAATAGCGCTAACAACTATGTATCTGAACTAAGTATTTATCATTATCATTTTTTAATTTTTGAGGGATTTTTTTTGATTTAAATTGGTTTTTTTTTTTTGGTTTCGAGCACTGAAAAACGCTACAATTTTATGAGAAACCAAAATTCAATTACGCTGTCAAAACTACTTGACAGCGTAATATACAAAAGCACTTGTTTACAAGTGTATTTGATTAAAGAATATTTTGAATTTTAATTTTAATTTCAACCTTCAAACAATATTCTTAGAACAACATTCTAAACCTAAAAGTTCTAGCTTTTTTTTTAGTAAAAAGCTTACTTGAATAAAAATTATTTTAATTTAATGTTTTTGTTATATATTTTAACTTTTTGTTGAATATTTATGCAAAAAGCACTTCGTTCCTACTTACTAATATTAGTAGTTAGTGTAAACCTTCAATGTTTTTTTCTATAGTTGTGAAATTACATATAATGTGAAAAAAATAGCAACTGACATGTTTCATCGTCACGGAAGAATATACAAACGTGGCGTGAAATGAAAACTCCAAACAATAAAGCCTAGCCTTCAGCTTCTGAGCAATCGAGGGGACGTAGGCTTAAGATGGCCTGCCATTACACCGTGACGTAGTGCATTTATAATTATTAGTACTAATAATTTTGATCTAGCTCATGAGATTACCTCCATGTGAAATATTGAGTCAACAATAATTGTTCCAATTGTTGTATCGGTGGTTGGATTGTCTGAAGTATGACATGAATATAAAAGTAATGGCGCCAGAGTTGATGAATTATAGGACAGAATGGAAGAAAAAACTTTGTACACTTTTGACCTTTTTACACTTTTTTTTACCAATAATGTTTTTTTTCCAACATTTTTTTATGGTACATAAATAAATAAATAAAAAAACATGTTGTGCTGACCCCACTTAGAGTGGGATAAGGACAAGAAGATGATGTGGTATCGGTAAATTACTTAGCGAAGACCCTCGATCAATACCTCAAGAGGCTTTCGGTTAGTTCTTGGATTAAGGGCAGGATACAGAAGGCCGTGAGACTGCACGTATTGGACGTGAGGAGGTTCCTTATTCTGTACTCCTAACTGCCGGGGCTTGAGTCCCTTCTCCGCTTTCCGTGGATGTTTTTAAATGTTTTTTTCTGTTTGTTTTACAAAATACTAATAAATGTAATTTTACCACTGATTAGGAAGTTTGCTTCTACCGAGAAGAACTAGTAAGAAACTTGGCGGATAATCTTTTCAACAACAAAAAAACAATTGCCGTGACAAAGTACACTCTACATATCGGTAATTTTACACGTAGTAAAATAACGTTGTTATTACTAGCTTATACCTGCAACTTCGTTCGTGTGAACTATTGTCGCGTGATAGGTTGATAATAGATGGCGCTTTTCAATGTCATCCAATTCGTGTAGAATTAACAGGATTTCTATAGCCTATATGTTACCCCGTTGTATAAGAAATAATTATGTCAAATTTCATCGATATAGGTTTAGTGGATTCGCCGCGAAAGAGTAACAAACATACATCCATACTCACAACCTTTCGCATTTATAATATCAGTAGGAGTAATTTTATAATATGCATGCTAGAATAATGTCCTTGATCTTTTGTATATAATTTTCAGTAACCGTCTTATTTATTTTATTTTAAAACAAGAATAATAATTAAAAAATTGGTATTCCTTCAGTTAGGTTCTCTTTGCCGATGCGTAAAAACGTCATTGTAAATTGACGTAATTCCAAACGTTACGTGACCGTGTAATACGCGGTCAGCTTTACAGTAATCTTCCATTTGTGGGAGCGATTTGTCTAGTAGACATATAGTTAGTCTTCCGAGCCGGCCTGATCCGTCCTATTCGCTTCGAGACGCACTAGGTTATAGCAATTACGTGGAAAATGATACTACAACTACTGTCAAGCGATATTTGTTTATTTTCTCAACAAAGTAACACTAAAAAACTTGCCTACGCTTTAAAGACTATAGAACTTGAACATAGGATGAATCACTGGTTATCTATGGTTCATGAGGAATGTCCAACCATATTCAATTTCAAATTCAAAATATTCTTTATTCCAATAAACTTGCAAACAAGTGCTTTTGACTCGTCAACTCTACTGCTGGTTCGGAAAGCTGCTCCTACCGAGAAGAGCCAACAAGAAACTCGGCGGTCGCTCTTTATAAAATTCTTATTACTAGTTAAATTTAGTCAAAACTGTACTAAACAAGGTTGAAGAGTGGCTATATCCACACATTCTTATCGCCTAAGTAATCCTCAACAATATAGTAGGCTTTCTGTACCAGCGTCTTTTTAAAAGTGAATTTAAAGTACTGTAATGGCAAAGGTAAAATTGATTGTGGAATTTTATTATAGAATCTTATACCCAAACCCACAAACGGCTTACGTACTTTTGCAAGGCGCAAAGCAGGAGCCGCAAGCTTATGTCGGTTCCTAGTTTGTCTATTATATACATCACCTATGGTTTTTTAATTCTTTATATTTATATGTACAAATATTAAATTGTTTAAAATAAATTGCTTAAAATGAAGCAAATGTAAGATAACGTATTTCTTTAAACTTCTCTCGCAGGGAATCACGCGGACTTAAATTGTAGATGCTCGTTTATAAATCTTTAATATTTAAATAAATTAATCTTGTATGTATATATACCTATATATTTTCGGAATCTCGGGAACGGCTCCAACGATTTTCCTAAAATTCACCATGGGTTTTGGGGGAGAAAAATAGATCTAGCTAGGTTTTATGTAAAAAAAATCGTTTTATCACTGTTTTTGGGCATTAAAAAATTCTATAATTTATATTGAATTGAATTTTTTGTCATAATCTATCAAGTCAGCGTAGCTTATTCGGGGAACGGGCGGTGAGAAATGTAAATACCTAGAATCGACCCTCAACTACCTAATTTTTTTTTTGAAGTTTCCTTTTTTTATTTTGTAAAAAATTACAAAGTCAACTAGGTACTTTTAAAAAATTAAATTATTGTTTTTGTTAGTATTGAAAGCTAGTTGTTATTTTAAATCTAAAACGTAATGCCGCGTCAATACTATACGAGATAACTAGATAATATGTCGTGAATGTAAGCACACGAACACGTGCGGACCTTTTTCCATTTCGGCGGCAAATTGCAACCGTACGTGACCGACTGCGGGCGTGACGTCGCTCCCGAAACGGGCATCTCTTTGTTTGGACAATATTTTATTTTTAAACGACTGAGTGAAAAAATACTGGAGCCGTGTGCTATCCGATTGAGTAGAATAGACCACCCTAATTTTCCAAAAAAATCAAAATCCAAAATATTCTTTATACAAATACAGTGCTTTTGAATCGTCAATACTACTGCTGGTTCGGAAATCGGTTCCTACCGAGAAGAGCCAGCAATAATCTCGGTGGTTGCTCTTTTTTTCTTCTTATTTGGTACTGAGGTGTCGTAAAAGGCGACTAAGGTAAGTCGACTCGCCGTGTGTCCTGTTGAGTAGAATAGGCCACGCTCTTTCTTACCGAGGTGTTGGAAAAGGCGACTAAGGTAAGTCGACCCGCCATGTGGTATCCGGCTAAGTAGAATAGACCACGCTCATTTCTTACAGAAGTATCGTAAAAAGCGTCTATAGTTAGTCGACCTGCCGTGTGGTATCCGGTTGAATAGATAGACTAACCCCATTTCTTACAGAAGTGTCGTAAAAGGCGACTAAAGCAAGTTAACCCACCACGTGGTATCCGTTTGAGTAGAATAGACCACCCTCATTTTCTTATCGAGGTGTCGTAAAAGGCGACTAAGTTGACCGCAGACAGGTGGCCGTTCGTAAAATACGTAGCCAAATCGTGTGACAGCATTTTTAAAAAGGTGCTGACCCCATTTAGAGTGGGATAAGGGCAGGAGGATGATGATGATTTCTGTACGAAATTAAAGGTGGGATTCACAGTGTCCCACCTATCAAGAATTCCCGTGTTTCCTACAATATGCACCAATAAAAATTAGGATGAGGTCCTTTCAGCTGCTAATGCCAAAAATTTACGGAACTATTTAATGAGTCTTGGGATGGATATCAATCTAACACTATTCCAGTGCCAGTTATTCTAATGTGATGAAACTTTGCGAATCAACAACTGAAGGGTGTATTATTTTCGAGAAACCGTGAAGTAACCCTGAGGGTATATGTTAATTAATTTCTCCTTCGCTATGTTACTTGTGTCACTTTGTTTGTAGATTCAGAACATATAAAGTTGCATGCTAAGTTAGAGGAGGGTACAATATATAACAAACTTATAAAGCAAAGGTAGTAATGAATTAAACAATTTCAGCATTTGTCACTTTTATTTTAAATTAGCTTGTACCCGTAACATTATTCGCGTGGACGGCTGTTGATAATGTGTAGTTATCCTATTCCTGTAGAATTAACAGGATTTCTGTAGCCTATATGTTATCCTGGTGTATAAGGAATAATTGTGCCAAATGTCATCAATATTAGTTCAGGGGATTCGCTGTAAAAGAGTAATAAACATACATCCTCTCACAAACTTTCGCATTTAGAATATAAGTAGGATATTTGTAATGGAAGTTGAGCGGAAGTTGTAGCATAAAGACGTAAAGATAGCTGTGACGAAGTATGGTGACGGGTGGAAAGGTGCGGTGTGGCGCGGAGAGGAGAGGTGCAGAGAGGAGAGCAGTAGCGCCATTTGACGTATTCGTGGTTTTTACGCGTAGTCGACAAGTTTTTAAAAATAATAAATTGATTGACTTAAGAAATCTTTTCATATTTATTAATAAATATTAAAGAAAAATATCGTACTTTACTGTACTTATTATATATTATAAAAAGAAAATAACACGGACAGAAGCAAAACGAATAATGGCGGCGCATACGCCTTAACCACACATGTTTGCTTTTCTTTAACAAAAATGTTCAGAGGAGGAGCGGCGACGTATAAATAAAACTATATTTTTATCAATTTATTTTCCATCAGCCCATACGATGCCTTCGATCCAGTCAATAAAACTGGAAACTCTCGTGTACACGCCGGGCAAGTTTGTTCGCGCACAGCCAATCCCAAATGACGTCACGCCGATAACCATGTGCATTGATCCCTCTGGAGAATCAGGCAAAGGTAACTTCACTTGCAATGGCCCTCCAGAATCACCCTGTACAAAAAACATAAAACATCCAGTATAATAATCCTTGAATTCCGTACGAATTAATTACTATGAGAACTTTCATCTACAGTTTGTATAAAAACGAACTGAGAAACCGCGTTACATTTGTCATTTTTTTTTACATTAATTTTAGAAACAGGTGTTGCTTTTTTAATTATCATTCAATCATGAATTTATGATTCATTTTTTAATATATATCAACGTGTATAAACGTTGTCTCAATTAGCGTTTATAGTTTGACGTATAATAACGTTTTTCCGCCCAAAGTGTTAATATTGCAACTGCGGTTTGCTAGTGAGTAAAATAGTTTTATTATAGCAGGGTTACATATTAGGGTTGGTTCAATTTAAACGTTGACAATACAACTATATGGTGCCCTATTTAGATTGTGATACAAGTCGATATAGTCATGTTGAGTTCTTAGAGACTCGGTGAATTCTATCAGTCACTTAATGTGCTTTTGTTAATTTAACGTTGATTCAGTTGGTCTGTGGCTTTTTGTGTATTCTGTGTCTTTCAGAGAAACGATGTAACTATTATAAAGGTACTCATATCTACACTTACTTGACAAGCATCGACGCCTCCAGCCAATTTTCCAGCGCATATCTGATGTTCTTGGATGCCACACCAATTCCGATTGCACGATGGTTTTAGCAAACTGTTACAGAGTTCTGAATCTATTATATCTACTACAGAAACCTGCAGTATCGAAGACGTTGCTCTCGTAACTACAACAATAAAAAAATAATAATATTAAGACCTAAAGCTAAATTGTCTGTATAAATGTAACAAATATCTATCGTGTAATTGGTAGAACCTTGAAAACCACTTCTTTTTTTATTTATTTTTTCAAACAATCATTGCCCCTCATGGAAACGAAGTCATCGATTTCAGCTCTAATGTTTCTAGAGTATCACTCTTCGTCCAGAGTAATAACGCTGCACAATCCAATAAGTTTTCTACATGATGCAAAAAATCAGAAGCGAGTATTTAGAACTGGACCGAATTTAACCGGACACAATTTCTCAACTGACGCATATCTACTGTTGGACTTAAGTACTTCAATATCCTGTGCCGCTTATAATTCACAGCTCCACAAACTGTATGAAGTATTTCATCGACTTCTTAGAGGGTCTAGCTACGCCGCGTGTTGCGTTTACAGACATAGCAACCATTTATTATTCTGTATCAACCGAAGGAGATCCACTGTTGGACATAGGTCTTTTTAATATCCTGTGCCGCTTAGATTCAACAGCTCCGTAAACTATATGAAATATTTCATCTTCTTCATAGTAGGTCTAACTACGTCATGATTACTGCTGCGTGCTGCGATTCCAACTGACTAGGCTAGTGTTTTAATTACACAATCCATCATCATATTAGTTAATGAGCTGAGCTGTGATAGCCTTGCGGTATGACCGTACGACTTGTTCAAAGTTCGGACAGGCACCAATGAGTTTTTCTGTCAGAACTTATGTGTCCAGTTGATAATTGCAATTTATTACACGCTTTTCGGTGAAGGAAAACATTGTGAAGAAATCTGCATATCTCCAGAGAATTCTGGGGATATGTGTAACCTACCATTCCGCATTGGATCAGCGTGGTAGATCTTAGCTTCATCCCTTGCTCCAGTTACGGATAGAGCAGACCTATTCCCAGAGCTGAAATTGTAACAGGCCATTACTTTCCTGTTTTTCTCTTTTTTTTTGGCTAACCTAAAATAGAGTAAAATTAAATATTCTCACCAGCGTCCACGACGCCCCATCCGGTCAAAGACGCCGAGGTTCCGAGACTGCTTGTATTGAACTCTTTCCATATACACGCTGGCTGCAGTTCGCTTGTAAACTCCTGGTTATACACCAACTCTATTAGCGCGATGTCATAATATTTTTTTGGTGGAACGTACTTTGGGTGTACAATTATTCTCAAAATTTTTGCATCCACCGGCGGAGCATCACCAAACTGCAATTAAAAACGTTATATGGTATCTGATGGTAGAGAAGTGATATACGACCTCCTTCTATAAAATACTACCATACCCAGCCCGCTTTGCTGGTCTTAATTTAAAGATAGCGGTAGTACAAAAACTGTCATTGACAGTTAAAAAATGCACGTTCACCACCAAACTTTACAGGATCATTCGCTGGGTCATTCTTAAGATTATTTGAAAATTGCATTAGAACAGTGTAGCCGTTTTTGAATTTAATAAGGGCATACAGACAAATATTAATTTGTATATATTATATTAAGATAATACTTATCTCTTTATACACGTCAACTTTAGTGATAAAAACAATGACGTACTGCTTTTTCCTGTTCCCAAACTAAAAGTGGGAATTCTACTTTACTTCTACTAACTTTCATCAATATTTCTCTAACCTAACAGACAGACTTTATCTGACTAATAATAGGAGGAATTATTGATCTTGTTGAAGAAAATACGTATGAAAATGAAAAACTATATCTTTAATATTTAATTGAGTTTATCTTGTATATATGTATATAAATTTTTTTTAATTTATTTTTTTCGGAATCTCGGAAACGACTCCATGAACCTTATTTTTTACCGAGGTGTCGTAAAAAGCGACTCAGGTAAGTTGACCCACCGTGTGGTATCCGGTTTAGTAGAATAGACCACCCTCTGTCTTACCGAGGTGTCGTAAAATACGACTAAGGTAAGTTAACGTCAGGCAGGCGGCCGGTCGTAAAAACGCTGCCAAATCATGTGACAGCATGTTTATAACATGTTGTGCCGACCCCACTTAGAGTGGGATAAAACTTTAAAACTTACCATGTCAATAATATTATTGTTACCCAGTCTCACGATTTCGGGATCACCGCTAAGAATATCTGTATCAATTCTAATTTTCGAACAGTGTGCTGCGGTGAGCATGAACTTCGGACTGATCAAGCTACCACCACATTTGAACATCCAGGTCCCATCAACTCCCCTCCATCCAAGTGCTCCCTTAATAAACAAAAAAGTTTTATCCAAAGGAGAACGCCTAAACTATTATTGTATTTATTTATTTAATTTATTTATTTATTTATTTATTCATTTATTTATTTATTCATTTATTTATTTATTTATTCATTCATTCATTCATTCATTCATTCATTCATTCATTCATTCATTCATTCATTCATTCATTCATTCATTCATTCATTCATTCATTCATTCATTCATTCATTCATTCATTCATTCATTCATTCATTCATTCATTCATTCATTCATTCATTCATTCATTCATTCATTCATTTATTTATTAATTTATTTATTTATTTATATATACATATATGCTACATTTGCGAGGAGGCATTGCGATAGTATAAAACTGTGTGCATATGCCATCCTAACAGTCAAAATTATTAAAAGAACATAAGATATTAATATTAAAAAATTATATACTATAAATCTAAAATAAGTAAAACAAAATACTACTACTACTAAATAAATATTATCAAATGATAGTGCGCGAGATGGGAGACTGAGTGTGGCTATTGTGTGGAATTATATGTGGGTTGATAAGATAGGTTTCAGGTATTAGGCATTAAATCTTCTGTTTGGCCTTATTTACAGAAACCACACATATATCAAAATATTCTTAATTTCGGAATCTCGGAAACGGCTCGAACGATTTTCCTCAAATTCAGCATGTTAGGGGTTTTGAGGAAGAAAAATTGATCGAGCTAGGTTTTATGTAATAAAAAATTAGATTTCTTCCTGATTTTAGTCATTAAAAAATACAAAATTAATATTGAATAAAATTTTACCGTAAACCGTCAAGCCAGCGTAGCTAATTCGTAGAACGGGCAGTCTCGAAAAATGTAAATGTACCTAGGATCGATCACTACATAATTATTTTTTCTTTTTTTTTAAGTTTGTTTTTTTATTTTGTAAAAAATTACCTAGCAAGGCCCGGTCAACCATGTACTATATTATATATAAATATAAAATACCATATGAGGAAATTCGCTCGGCAACACATCCCGCCCTCCTATAGCAAAGTGAGGCTCATTAGGTCCTTGGAATTTTTTTCTCCTGAGTTTAATGCCTGCAAAAGAATAGTTCAGTATTATATTCTGATTTATAGAATTAGGCGTTACTTTGCGGAGGTCCATAATACAAAAGTAATGAAAATATTATTTTGCTATAATCCGCGATAAAAGGAAATATATGTAATGCTAAATGTAGACTGTACTATTCGTTCTCAACAAAATCGCAAAGCTTTGCGATTTTGTCGTGGAGTCTATCTCCTGACGATGCTTCGCTTACGAGGCTAAACAATTGTTGAGATTGTGGTGGTGAATGTGTGCAGTGCTTGTGTATTGTTGTGTCATCGGTGTCGGGTAGTGCATGAGTTCTTACAAATTCTGCATGTATCAGGTATGAGAACGAATAGCACACTCTACATTTAGCATTACATATATTTCCTTTTATCGCGGATTATAGCGAAATAATATTGTCATTGGATTAAATCCTTTCACCCAAATTCACTTAGATTACAAAACAAATCTTAGAATTACAGAATATTTTATTTTGAGACATAAATACTAGTACAATAATATTTTCATTACACATTATATCAGATTGACATTCAACTTTAAGAAACTATCGTGAATGGTATTCATTGTTATTGTATAGAAACCGGCTATACGCAAGTCTTTTCTTTGGGGCGAGCCCGACTAGTATCTAGCCTAAATAAGTAACGATAAAATAAGAACTAAAAATTGTGTAAAAAACTATGACTCTTGCCGAGTAAATGGAGTATTCAGGGAGACAAATTTTGTAATTTAAAATATTTTTGTAACCACTTACATTCCGAAGTTCTCTTGGTACGATCTTCACGGTTTTTTCTCTGCCATATATATTCCATGCATTCTGAAAAAAAAATTAAGTCTTTTTTTAATTGATCAATCTTGCCTATAGCTGCAGTTCTTATGACTCGGACTTTGTGGATAAACATGCCAGAAGACTTATTGTCCATTAAACCCTAACCAATACTAAACTGCACTGTCTGTGTGCCTGTCTATCGGACTTCTACGGATATATTTCGGAAAGTGTGTTCAGGTACTTCATGATTTAAATCCGGCATCGCCCTTTTATTATCGCACCGCTATTCACTGGGAGAGAATCCACCCCTACTCTGTAGATATCTCACGAAAGCGCACGAAATGTTTCGATTCCTCTTTTCTGTTTCGAACAGCACAGGAATGAAATGCTCTCCCGGCATCTGTCTTTCCCAATGCATATAATAGGGGTATTCTTAAAGCGAAAGCGAAAAGACATCTTCTAGGCTATTTTAGACGTCCATTTTAGACTATATCATTGTTTACCATCAGGCATGATTACAGTCTATAAACAATAATAAAAAAAACAATTTTTTTTTTCGAATTGACTATATGCTGTTAGCCCTAACGGCTTTAACAGCGTCACCGGGCGGGACGGGCGAGCGCAGAAGAATCGTCAAGGTTGCGAAATTCGGAGAAAAGAGCGCAGAAGCTCCACTATCGTAGGGGAACGTCGTCCTAAGGGTGCCTCTTGTGAGGCCGGACCACGGCTTAGGGCGACGTGTAGTGGAGGGCTGATGGTATGACTTTGATTAGTAAAAAAACCAATGAAATATTGCGATTCTAGACATGGTTTAATAGCGGAAACATATTTATCAGCATCATCGATAAATATTACCCTCTTACCCATGAATGAAAGCGATCAACTGGTTGTCACCATAAATTAACCATAACAAGTGAATAGGAGATACAATATATATTTCAAGCATTTAGTCTATGTAAAAAATATTATAAACTAGCAATCGCCAGCGACTCCGGCCACGTGGAAAGATTAAAACCGTAATATAGTCTTTTCATAACCGTAAAACGGTTATAGGTGGGTTAGCACCTTACAAGCTAGACATATGCTGTCGCAGACTTTTATTTAGAACAAAAGTTCTAAATAAAAGTCCGCGACAAAAAATTGTTCCCTTCTTTTTAGAAGGGAACAATTTTTTGCTACATGATTTTGAAATAACTATCACCGTTTACTCAGTGCATGCAAGGAAAGCTTTAAATTTTGTCTGTTTCGTACTATTTTTTATTGCTGTTTCTCTTCTACTCATCTTAACGTGATGTTATATAGCCTATAGCCTTCCTCGATAATTCATATAGGTCCAGGAGGTCCTGAGATTAGCGCGTTCAAACAATCAAACAGACAAACTCTTCAGTTTTATATATTAGTATAGATTATCAGTAATAACAGCGTCTTTGTTTACAATGACGTCAACTTTTTTGACTTGACTTTTTGCATGTTCAAAGACTTGTTTCCGAAGGAAAACCGGGTAATTTTTTATCCTATATATTGGCTCGCTATACAAAGTTTATTTGTACCCAATAACGATTTCCTTGTCCCAGGCACAGAAGCGTAATGATGGAAAGAAATATACTATAAGTATAATATTATACTAGTATCAAAAAGTCGCTGCACGAGGAATAATAAGATGTGAATATTATTAACTAAAACTAGTAGAATCGACTAGAATAATTGTACTACCGTTTTGTAAAAACCGAACAAAAATCTGTTTAGTAGATTTTGAGAAAATCGATCACATACAAACAGATCAATTTTGGGGACTTTGTTTTATAATAAGTATAGTTGAGCACTCAGAGTATTTATTTAGTTTATGTTATATTTAGCTAGTACATATACTAGCTTTCACCCGCAACTTCGTTTGGGTGGACTGTTATCGCGTGATAGGTTGATAATAGATGGCGCTTTTCAATGTCATCCTATTCCCGTAGAATTAACAGGATTTCCATAGCCTATATGTTATTCCGGTGTATAAGGAATAATTGTGCCACATTTCACCTATATTGGTTCAGCGGATTCGCCGTAAAAGAGTAACAAAGATACATCCGTACTCACAAACTTTCACATTCATAATATTAAATACGATTTATATTTTAAAATATTAAAATAATTTGTATAATAACTGTATTTAGATATGTACCCGACTGTACCTCTTGTCACGCACACCAAGTCACTGTATATGTACAAGGTTTACTCACACAAAGGGCCGCGCGCATTACTGAGTTTAACTATCTATAATTAGCTATTCATTAATTTATTTAATGATTTTTTAATTATTTATAGATTTTATTAAGTCACTAACTAGTTTCGCTAATTCTACGGCCTGGCGCTTTGAAGTCAGGTGTTGGCGGGTTGTACGGCTCGCAGGGATCGTCTTCAAAAGTGGTTGGTGTTGGTGTTGTATTTTCCGATCCAACGTTGGTTTTGTTCTGGAACAAATTGTAAATTTATATCAAATCATTATAAGCTAACAGCTTTTACAACTTGTTGGGCTAAACGGGTGAATGTTTAAGTATTGCGAGTACACGCAAAATTGCCATTGATTGGATTCATGGATTGGTAAGCAATGGTGATCACAATAGATCAGAGAAGATCAAAGTAATACTAGGTAAATAATTTATAGAATTAGACGTTACTTTGCGGAGATCCATAATACAAAAGTAATAATAATAATAATAAATCTTTATTTCAGACAACCAGGGTCCACTTTGTTAGTAATATAAATTAAGTTTGACAAAATTTCTAAAAGGAAAAATAATAATAATAATAAAATATATAATTTAAATTAGATTAAAAAAAAAATGTTAGTAGTATAAAAAACTAAAAAAAAACAATTAAAAGACTTTAGGACTGCCACACAAGCACCTTAATAATAAAATTATTTTGCTATAAAATCTGCGATGAAGTAAAATAGAAAATATATTGTTGAGTTTATAATGAACGTATGTAGTGCTTGTGTATTGTGGCTGTGGTGGAGGTTCGTGCATGTATTTTTACGAATCCTGCATGTATCAGGTATGAAAACGGATTGTCTACTCTACGGAGATCGGGCCATAACTTAGGGTATATTATAGGCTGATGGTATGACGGTGACTCACTGTTATTCATTCAAATGCGACTTTACAGTACGTGCGGTTTCCTTGTCACGTATTAGAACGGATAATGCATGAAAATTTGGCACATGCATTTTCTTTCTACGCATAAAGCCTTAATGCTACTAACAGTATTTATGTTCTATTGGAATTTCTTACCTTTTCTTCAATGTCCACTGGCCAAAGCCACGATTGATCTTGCTGTAACAATAATACAACAATATCACTTAACAATAACAAGCAATAGAAAATACCACTATAAGCATACCATAAGATTTAGGCTGCTGCTTTACGCCTTGCATAAGTACGTAAATAATTTGTGGGTTTAGGTATAAGATTCTATTTATTTATTTATAAAACTTTATTGCACTCCAAAAATAAAATAGAAAAACAGAAACAAAATAGGGATATCAAACATTTAAGGCGTGCAAAGGCGGCCTTATTGCTATAAGCAATCTCTTACAGGCAACCTTTATAGAGTAGTTATTCTATTATAAAATTTCGCAATAAAATATATCATTTAAATTAAATTCACATTAAATAAAAACATTATTAATATAAACGGGTTTTCAGTTAAATGTATAGTCAATAACAGATGGTGACGACATGAGGATTACAGTTGACAAAGCATAAAAGCATAGTGGAATTAAGAACAGAAAAAAAAATGAATTATACTAAGCAAAGAAATTTAATACAAGTACATTCAAAAATAGTTTACTAGTTCTATCTATACTAATATTACAAAGAGGAAAAATTTGCAGCATGTTTGTAACGTTATTACACAAAAACTACTGGACCGATTTCAAAAATTCTTTCACCATTGGAAAGCTGCTAATTACTGAGCAACATGAGCAATATAATATTAAATAATAGGGCTCCGTAATAAAAATGTAATAAGGTGTAAAAAATTAGTAATAAAAATCTGTCCTAGAGAAACTATTGATGATTTATTTAAAAGAAGGCTGATACAGAAATCCTCCTAAATTATTTATTTTATTCAATCGATTGTAATATCATTTTCGTACTAAATTATCGCTCTAACAATTTTTTCATATTATTTTAAAAATAGAAAATTTTGTAAATTGTCACTTAAGGCTCTTGTCTTTAAAAAAATTAGTCACATGTTTATCTGTACGAATTTACAACAGAACTTTAAAAATATTATTGTTGTGGGAAATTAGTAAAACAATCTGTAACCAACTTTTCTCTCACACTTTTCTTATAATAGTTAGAAATTAGCAATAAGAAATCAAAAATTATTTAATTTTTTCAACACACTTCGATATACAATGTTTAACAAAAGCTTACGAGTAATATCTTGATTACACTCTAAATGTCACCACTCGCAACTAAACTAAGTCTAGTTTGTATTCTTGTTGGTTAGTTATAACAGACAAATAGTTCATACCCGTTTTGTTCTGGACAAAAATGATGTCTGCGGATATGCTTCTATGTATGTACTCGATGCTGGAAAACAATTTAAAAAAATAACTGTTAAATTAGTATTAAACTGTTAAATTAACATTTTCTGAAAATTATTAATAAAATTAAACTTCCTACGTTTTTAACGTAAACCTACGTTTTTATGTAATGTTAAATGTTAGAATACAATATCCGTTCTCATACTTTATACTTATACATATAAGTCGAGTAATCCTAGCCCGATTCGCTGGACTTAATTTAAAGATATTGGTAGTAATAAAACATTGACCGTTTAAAAAAAGTTAGATCGCCACGAAACTTTACAAGATCATCCACTGGATTATTTTAATTTTCTGGGAATTTAATTAAAATCATACAGCCAAATATTTTTATATATTAGACTAGCTATGAGAATCAGTATCTCAATTTTTTTTACCGAATTGAAATTTTGAACATGATAGTAGTTATTGTTAGTTAAACATAAGAGATAGATACATACTGTTGCGGACTTTTTTGTACTGTTTTTGTAGATGTACAATTCTCTAGTACATTACTTCAGTGTGTCTTTGTTAATATAAGCAACAACTTCAACGCAATTTATATAAAACCTTTATATTAACAAACCGAAAGAATTATACTACCTTTAATAAAACCGCACGAAAATGAGTTCAGTAGATTTTGAGAAAATCGACTACACACAGACAGATATCTTTTAGGGACTTTGTTTTAAAATAAGTAAAGATAAAGATATAACGGAACGTTCCACATCTCCAAAAATGCTCATTTCCTTATAGCTATTATAAGTATACAAAGAATTTGTTTAAACTAATATATAAGAATATTTTATAATACTACAATATTAACTATATCAAAATATTCTGAAAAGGCAATAAGTTACTATAAAATTACCTATTACAAAACATAACGCCAAAATTCTCGCGGAGTTCATTCTGAGTCACTTTATTAGAACTTGCACAGCAGTTTGGAAAAAAAAACAATTCTTAACAGTTAAATATACAAAAATCGTATGTGAAAACGTCTTGATTCTTGCGTATTGTAGAGATTACTAACAGCTTAACTTAAACAGCTCGTTATTTATTTCATAAAGTGTTAAAAACACGGAGCGTTTATTAAACTCTCATATCGTGACTGAAGTTTAAATATATGATATATGCAAGTAAACAAAAATCGAATAAGCGGTAATGGAGTCATATCATGATTTTTTTTTACAACATGATCTAACATGTCGCGGGTTTTCGATAGGTAATTTTTTTTAATCCTTTTAAGCAGTTCAAATCGTGTACTGTTAACTGTCATATACTGTAATTTTTTTTTATTGAAAAATAAATGTTAGTGTTTATTAATGCCCAAAAACAGGGATAAAACAATATTTTTTTTACATAAAACCTAGCTAGATCAATTTTTCTCCCCAAAAACCTCCTACAAGTTGAATTTTAGGAAAATCGTTGAACCCGTTTCCGAGATTCGGAAAATATATATATACAAGATTAACTCATTTAAGTATTAAAGATAATAAATACATATACTTTTAAAACACTTAATAATTAAATCAAAATCAGTATTTAGTCCGTGTTTAATCTAGATATAATACTATACTTCTTATATTAGTAAAGCATTTTTTCATTTTCATTTTAATGTTAGATATATTGCTGATATTAACGACCGTTATTATAAAACAGTACTATTGAATATGCTAATAAATATTTTTAAGCGTTTGAAACGCGCGTCATAACGCTCAGTCTGCCAGCAAAGTTAAAGAAACAGTTCCGGGTATGCGGCGCGGTTTATTTCTTAGTGTTTATATATAAATGTGTCTACTGTCCTAGATAAGGGGAGTCCCTAACCAATAATATTTCCTCATTAACGATATACGACATAAAGTGAATCATTAACTGAAACTTATAATATTGTATCCATACATATTATTAAACAAAGACAATAAAAGCTTTTTTTTTAATTTAAACTATCGTGAGTAGTATTCATAGTTAATGTATAGAACCGGCTATACTCACGTCTTATTCTAGAATAAGACGTGAGTATAGCCGGTTTTATATATATTTACAATAAGAGCTGTCTACCTGTATGTGCACGATATTTAAAAAATTGATTGAACGGATTTTGTATGGTTTCACCTTAAAGATGCAACTGCAATACTTGTGGAAAGTTAATAGTTCATTTTCTGAAAGGATAAACCGATTTTGATGAGACTTTCAATGATAAAAATATTCTAAAAGTCTTGCCGGACAAAATTAATGGTAAATTGTTTCATTTGAGTCCCCGACCGCCTTTTATTATAATTATTAAGTACGATATATATATATATACCTATGAATTAATTGTTTTGTTATTAACTAATACTGAGTACTTACTAAGAACTGGACTGTTAATGTCTTAGATAAAGATCATATTAGATTTATCATAAAAGAGTAACATCCCAACTGTACAATAAAACAATTTCTCATATTTCAATCGGATTTGCCAACGTTTTTGACGAAGTTTCCGGTTATATTTTTTTCAAAATTTTGAACAGTGACGGTCACATTCCAACTTTACATCTTAAATTATACACTAAGAGTGAATCACCTGCTTCGTGAATCATTAACCTATTGATTAAAAAATCCCTCTCAGTGGGTGAAAAACCGCATAAAAATATGTTGAGTAGTTTTTTAGTTAATCGCGAATAGAAAGAGGCGGCGGGGGAATTTTTTATCTTTATATGAATATTTGAAGCACGCCGTGTGGTATCCGGCTGAATAGAATAGTACCACCCTCATTTCTTACCGAGGTGTCGTAAAAGGCGACTAAGGTAAGTCGACTCGCCGTGTGGTATCCGGTTGAGTAGAACAGGCCAGCCTCATTTCTTACCGAGGTGTCGTAAAAGGCGACTAAGGTAAGTTGACCCACTGTGTGATATCCGGTTTAGTAGAATAGATCACCTTCTTTCTTACCGAGGTGTCGTAGAATACGACAGAGGTAAGTTGACGTCAGGCAGGCGACCGGTCGTAAAAACGCAGCCAAATCATGTGACAGCATGTTTATAACATGTTGTGCCGACCCCACTTAGAGTGGGTGGGATAAGGGCAGGAAGATGATTATGATAATAATACGTTAATATAACTACTCTTCGACCCTATACAAGACATTACTGTGTATTTAACTATTTTTTTATTTTTTATTTAACTAGTGATAAGTAACTATTATATTGAAAAGAGTAACCTCCGAGTTTCTTGCTAGCTCTTCTAGGTAGGAACAGCTTTCCAAACGTTCATATAAAAATCATTTTGAATCCGATACCGTAAGTTTCGCATGCACAAATTTCATCCGTGCATCCGATGTCACAGACCCAAGCAACAGGGAATACTTTTGAGGAGGCGCGCCCAGCGAGTTGTTGCGATAACGTGGAAAGAGCTCATGATTAAGTGCTACGGATGGGTTCGAAACAAGTCGGGCTAACCCGATACAATTAGACTTCAATATCGCCGGTTACTATACATTGACATTGAATAATACTCACGAAGTTTAAAATTAAAAATAAATACGTAAAACTCAACGTTAGAACTTTCTCCGGCACTCATAAAAGATATACTTACCGTCAAATATGGCAACGGTTAACTAGATAATAATACGGCGCCGACGCGAACCACTCAAGCACGTGCGTTCCTCTTTTCCATTTCGATAGTAAATTGCTATGTTACGTGACCGGCGTGCGTGACTCCTAGGTCCCTGATCACCACTCTTATATTGTTTCATTTTTTTCTGTGAACCATCATTCTTAGAGTTAATTTTTTTTTAGTTTTTAACACACGGTCGTTCGTCCCCAAAGTAACTTAATACTTGTGTTATTGTAGACAAACAACTGGTGAATATATACTTATATATTTTTTTAAATACATACTTAAATACAAATATACACCCGAAGACTAATAAATTCATTTACAAAAAATGTTGGCCCTCGGCGGGAATCGAACCCACGATCCGCGGAGCTGAAGGCAGGGTCACCCACGGAACGGGCCAGTAAAAATATCTATTTCTTCGAATACATCTTTTTAAGATTACAAGCGTACATCTTAAAAAGGATCCAAAATTTCCATACATGTATTTAACTTCCATGGATGTGATCCATTTAATACTTTACTAAACTCCAAAGTCGTGGCTTAAAGGCTCCTCATTGCCTTATAACATGCGGCCAACTGTTACACCATTATGTAACCTTTTAATTGTTTATTTAACAGTAAAAATAACATGCTTGCAAAATCAAACGTTTTTTGACCGCCGAAAAAAATTGACCGCCGAGGTTCTTGCTGGTTCTTCTAGGTAAGACTATTATTCCGAATCAGTTGTAGCTTCATTAAATCTAATTGACCTTTGATGATTCAAAAGTACTTGCAAAAGCTTAACCACCAACACACTACACAAGCACTATACATACTCACTACGACAATCTACGATTATAGCATGATAATTAGTAACGCCCACTTTTATAAATTATTCAAATAAATACACTTTAGTACATCATGAATTCATAGCAAAATGTATTACAATTATTACAACATAATAACGTAATCACGTCGCCTAAGTAACTTGCAATCAATGAGGTAATAATGTAAACAGGGATAATTGTGACATTAATTACATTAAATTTAAAAACAATTTTTTTTATTATTATTTCTTGCAGCGGAAACACCGTCTTATAAGTTTATGAATAAGGCCCCATATGGGCCTGAAACTCAGCTCACCCGATATAATAAGACGTAAGTATAGCCGGTTTCTATACATTAACGTTTCTGTACATTCTATACATTTATAGTCATCATCCTCCTGCCCCCACTCTAATTGGGGTCTAGGTAGTTTTACGACCGGTGGCCTGCCTGACGTCAACTTATCTTAGTCGCCTTTTACGACACCTCGGTAAAAGGCAAATAAGGGTGGTCTATTTTACACACACCACACGGATAACACACTGCGGTGGCGGATACCACACGGCGCGTCAACTTACCTTATTATAGTATCCGCCGTTTGGTATCTGGCTGAGTAGAATAGTCTAATAGCCAGATACCATACGGTGGCAATTCTAATTCTCCATGTGCAGTCAAATCATGAATCTAAAGTCCTGCTTGTTTTTCAGTGTTTTCCAGAAACCATTAGTCAACATTCTTAATTAGAACAACCGAACCCTAGTTACTCGTCGTTGTCAAAGTAAACTGTTCCACACAGCACACGCCAGCCCGTGACTTTGCATTCATTAGCGCAGGACGTGGATTTAGTAAACCTTAGCTTAACTTTAATCATCGAACAACAATAAACGTTGACCTTTTTCATTCAATCATCCGCATTTGTCGTTGTACCGCGACGTCAGCGTATCTCAAATCTCAGAATTGTAAGCAACTTGTTAGTCAATAGTCAGTCGCTAATAAATACGCAAACTTGTAAGACGTATCGTAATAAACATATCTCCATCTGCATTGCTTCGACTCGCTCCTATATAGAGAAGTCCACAATCAAACAACATCAGCACACTGGTGACCCCGACGTGATCAGGTCAGGGTCACAAGTGTGCGTATTTATTAGCGACTGACTATTGACTTATAAGTTGATTATAATTCTGACATTTGAGATACGCTGACGTCGCGGTACAGTCGTCGTCATACTGTTGTGCGAAAAGGTTCAAACTCTAGGCAGGCACCTATTTGCTTCATTGATTTTTTCCAATTTTGAGCGTTTCCCACTTTGTATTATTTAGAACACTACTGAGAGCCAAACTGTGTGGCCAAAATTATCTCAGGTTGAGTTGGCTTTTGAATACGTCCACCATTACCCCACATCATTGATATTTACATTAATCATGGACTCATAGTATGGCTTAACATATTTCTCTACACGTTGAAGGGAAACATCGTAAATGAACCTATAAATGCTTAGAATTTTGAAATATGTGCAACCCATCTGTATTAGAGTATTCTCTTCCACAAGGTTCTTTGTAAATATCACCAAACGTGGTCGCTGACATTGACCTCAAAAGAAAGGGTCACTCAGCGGGCATTGTAGCAAGCTTGCTTGAAGTATCAACGCGATCTAATCAGAAATAAAGATCCGTAAAAGAACCAAAGTTACCCACAAAGCGTGAACACCTGTGGACGTCCATCGTTTTACGGAGAGAAACAAGCATAATTAAATTAAAAACAACGTATGATATCCAATCGCGAAATTGAACTCACATTGAGATTTGGGGATTTTACCAAGAGATTATCTCCCATCAAAAAGGATGACGAAAATGGATTCGTTTGTACAGCGAGATAACATCGGATGACCATTCGATTAAATTGTTCACGCCAGAGTAATGAGCTTTCGGGAATTTTCAACACAACGTTTTTCAATATTAATATGAACCTTACCAATATTATAAAAGTGTGCCTTGTGTGTAATGCTTGATCTAACTCTAGAATAAGCCATACGTAGTTTATTTCGGTAAAAGCTACGGTCACAGAGTAAATATTTAAAATATTGTGTAAGCCGCAATTGAAATAGCTGGTAATATTAATTTATTTAGTAAGAGCTCCTAAATGTTTCCCAATCTATGATAATTAATATGCTCACATATCTTTTATAATTAAAAGCCCATTCTATATTTGTACTATTAACGTTACGCTCTTAATAATGCATGAAGTTTGATATTGAGTTGTTGAACAACTACCATACTTTGTCTGGAATCAATTTTCGTTGATAGACTCTAGTTGAGGTTTATACAGAACGTCATCTTCTGTAGCAACTTTGAAGTTTGTATTATAACTCCCGTCTTCTGCTGCCTTGAACCTTACGCGTTTACACTTCCAACTAGCACATACGCAACAAGCTACAAAGTGTGGGGAGTACAGTTTTGCCTCTAATAGATTTGAGAGAGAAACGTTATCCAATATTCGTCGCTAATGAGACTATGTTTTTGAATCGGAAGCTTGACAAGAAGCCACGTATCACAACAAAACTCTTCGGATTTCGTCATTGCTTACAAAGCCGCTATATGTGCGCTATATTATATCTCTCTTGTACCCCAAGATGATGTATGTAAAAATGATGATATATACTATCTATACAAAAAAATTGCCCAATTTTCTTTAATTAAATTATTTTTTAAAGAATGATATAAAATATATTCTTTGTCAATTTAAAAACATATTTCAGAACTCATAACATTAAATATGCCAATCAAAAACTAAAGTAACTCAAGGCTAGCCCGCCGTATAATTTCATGATGAAATGGTTCCAATAATGTAAATTACTTGGAAGTTTTTGTTTATTTTTCTCTACGGAGATCGTTGCCGCTGTTTAAATGTATTGATTACGACACAACCGGTTGTGTACATAACCTTTGGGGTGTAATCGTTAGCATATTATCAATTACAATTATACATTTGTTAACAGTATCACAAATATTTATCAATATTAAGTATTTCCTTTTCATCTTTTTTTTCATATTATTCCTTTTCAATTATGGGATTAGTAGCAGTACTATTTGCTAGCTAAATGCATATACCGTTCAGGTATACTTTCGTATTAACTTTATATTGATAGCGACAGATTTAACTGACGATACCTGGTTAGGTTAGGTGAGAGGTTGTCTGGAGTTAGGCCCTCAAGGCGGTCGATTCATCTGGTACTCCCGGTGCATCGATTAGTGAAGCGGGGCCACTGTTAGGAAGGCCCCCACCCTGAGGTGGCGCTCTCCGGGATACAGAGCCACTGCTGGCGGGGATAGGGGCAATGTGTACAACGCTACCCTGTCCGTAGCGTGGTGGAGCACTGTCAGGTTTTTAGTCGGTGCGAGTCCGACATACCCGCCGCTCGTCCCCGTCGGGTTGTGATGACCCATAATGGGCTTTTTGTAGATTTGGGAGAATACAGCGTAGAATTTTTGTAAATCGAGATGAACAACGTCCTGGGAAATATTCCCCTGGGAAATATTATTATATGTTTGATACTGCAGCATACCTAATTAAGTCGACTCACCGTATAGTATCCGGTAAAGTAGAATAGACCACCCTCTCTCTTATCGAGGTGTCGTAAAATACGCCTAAGATAAGTTGACGTCAGGCAGGCGGCCGGTCGTAAAATACGTAGCCAAATCATGTTACAACATGTTTATAACATGATGTGCCCCACTTAGAGTGGGATAAGGGCAGGAAGATGATGACTGCAGCATACCTAATGGGGCTCGCTATACTGAAACTGCTGTCAAAGTGCAAGAACGCGATAACTCTGAAACTATGGCGTCGAGGAAACTGCGGGCTTCTCGATATGGGATTCACGAAACTACAAGAAATGGATGTTCAAATTTTTATGTTCTCTAAGAACTTAATTTATAAAAATTTTAGCAGAATTAAAACAAATGTGCCTTTGTGATATTTGCAATTTATCAGTCACTTTTCATTGACGGAATATATCTTGAGAGAATCTGCATATCTCTAGAGTATTCTAGAGGCATGTGTAAACTACTAATCCGGAGCGTGGTAGTTCTCAGCTCCTTTTACATTCTTCTCTCTAAAAATAAAGGAGAGAGGAAGCTTACGTAGTGTAATAGTGACAGGTCATTTTACTTATATGACAAAAAGCTCCACGAGGTTTTGCGATTTTATCGTGGAGCCTATTCTAATGATGTTTCGGTTACGGGGCGAAACTATCGTGGAAATTGTTGTAGCAAAAGTGTGTAATGCTTCTGTAATGTGTTATTAGTGGTATTTTCTGATACGCGCGCCAACTAATTCTTCTTTTTATTGTCAGGGAAACCCATTATGAGGGCGATGCCGCTAGGTGCTAGTGCGATAGGTATTTTGGACTCTCACCTATTAAAAACCTGACAGTGCTCTACCAAGCTGGTGGCGGAGACAGGGTAACGTTGTGTGGTAACTAATCCTGAAAGTATAATTCTGACATAACTTTTGTACTACGGAATTCCTCAAAACAATAAATTATGATAATAATTAATTAACACCTTTAAAAAAGCAACTGTTCCCTAAAAGATTACCGGAATTTAGCAATGATATTCTATTTTCGAGATCAAACAACCTTCGAGTCGTATTAAACTACAATAATTATTAAAGTGGTTAAATACCGAAAGTATGAAAACAGTTGAAGTGAAATAGTAATGAACAAATAAGCGGTATCCAATAGATAGCACTTAATTATAGCTCCATGTCACTTGTTAGGATATTATTATAATGATGAAATACTTGGCTCGATTATGAGTTTGTCGTGTTGTAGCTTCGAGCGTTTAGCGCCTAATATATTGCTTGGATATAAATTTATTGAGTTTCTAGGCTTTGAATAATTAGTTAGGCAAAGTTTTTTGTGTGTAAAAATTTACTGAAATTTACAATAATTATCTTTAGCGAAGAAATACGTCTTAAATAATCATTTTACAGAAATCTCTGCAACAGATCTTAGAAGCGAAAAATTACCATATCGTATAAATTAATTAATCTTTTATTTAAAAAATATAGAAGTTCCACAAAAGCAATTAACGCAAATCCCAGTACGCAATACGCGGACGCGAGTCGACGCCATGACAGTTTTGTAATTACGCATCCAAAATGGTGGAGGAATTCGTGGGACGATTTAGCTCGGTGACTTGCTTCAAAGTTTCGGATGTCGGATCAATTAGAAGATACCAAAGAAAGTCTACAAAATACAGAAAATATTTTAGTTAAATGTACGAGGACTTTTCGATAAATAGTTATTAAATTATGTAATATTTGTAAAACATATTTTGAATAGCCTACTAGTTAATACAGAATATTGTGGAACGTATTTAATACATGTCAATGGATTAAAAAAAAACAATATTTTAAAGGAAATCCATTTAATTAAAATAATTATTTTTTTATATTCCCATACACAAGTAATTTATTGATTATGCTATGTGGTATCCGGCTGAGTAGAATAGACCACCCTCTTTCTTACCTAGATGTCGTAAAGGGCGACTATAGTAAGTCGACTCGCCGTGCGGTATCCGGCTGAATAGAATAGACCACCCTCATTTCTTACAGAGGTATCGTAAAATACGACTAAGGTAAGTTGAGTCAGGCAAACGGCCAAATCAGGTGACACAACATGTTATAATCATGTTGTGCCGACCTCACTTACAGTGGGATAAGGGCAGGATAATGGTGAAGTAATTTATTGGTTGTCAGAATCAAATGAAAGTGTTTCTTCTTTTATGTATGAATTGTAGGTCTTTATATTTAGTGATTCTTGAACTGGTTCAGGATTATGTTCAGTAAATACATCCGAATCTCGATGGGAGCTTGCGGTAATTACTTCTGTTTTTGGGAAGGCAAGTTCGAAAAGACTCTGCTGGACACCCATTCTAAAGATAAACTTATCTCTCGATGAAAGTTTTCTTACAGTAGGAAGAATACTATCAAAGAATGCTATATCTTCGTCATTTTCATCTCGTATTTGTTTACGGTAATTCGGTCCAAGCCTTGTTTCCAATTCTGCAAATTGATCTGCTTGACTGGCTTTGCTCTTTTTAATATTCAATTTCGTATTAGATTTCCTTGTTTCATTTGAATATACGGCTGCTACTGGCACATAAGGTGAACTATCGTTTATATCGGAGGGACTTTCTATATTTTCCACAACCGTATGTTTTGGAGAGTGATTCATATCATCATCGGAATGAGGATTGCTTCTTGTTTCCAAAAGAACATTATCAAGCAGCTCTTTTGAGGGTTCAATGACTAAATTATTTGTTGATTTTATATAAGGGAACTGATCTTTAAGGAAAAAGAGCTTTTCAAAGTAATACCATTGAATGTTGCTCGGAGAAGTAACGTTATCTGGACTTATTTCGAATTTCTTTATTTGCTTACCAAACTCCTGGCGAAGATTCTTCCAACAAACTTTTGCTTCTAGCGCTGCAACAATAGCAACAAAAATTACAAAAATATAATTCAAGTAATTGTATTTTAATATTGTTAATACCTGGGTGACCGAGAATTGGTCGGTATTTTTGTTGAAAGATATAAAAAAGAAAGTTAAAAAAAAAGAAAAAATCAATCAGGCAGGTGGGACTCGATCCCACCTTTTGAATTTTTTGGTCCGCCCGTTAGCCATTACGCTATCACAACATTAC
The DNA here is from genome assembly GCA_029227775.1 of Morpho helenor. NCBI lineage: Eukaryota > Metazoa > Arthropoda > Insecta > Lepidoptera > Nymphalidae > Morpho > Morpho helenor. The sequence goes on from JARGCU010000006.1 coordinate 13,233,743, forward strand.
ATTTGACAGCAAGTTACTCGTAGTTCCACTCTGTAAGTATTGATCCGTCTATTACCATAAAAATGAATTTTGGGATTTTTTCGTGGAGTCTATCTCCTATGTATTAGGTATGTGAACGAATAATACATTCTACATGCAAATGACAGAGTAATTAACTTTTGTTTTCCTTGTATATTCCCGATCCCCCCCCCCCCACACAGAAATAAGTGTGTCACAATTTTTTAAAACTCTAATTTAAATTTTGAACATAAAAGTAGTTATAGTGAGTTAATTATAGGAGATTTTTGAATAACTTTCACCGTTTACATAGCGCACGCAAGCAAAGTTTTAAATTTTGTCGTTTTCGCAATATATTTTATTACTGCTCCTGTTCTATTTATCTTAGCGTGATGTTATATATAGCCTATAGCCTTCCTCGATAAATGGATTATCTAACACTGAAATAAATTTTTCAAATCGGTCAAGTAGTTTCTGAGATTAGCGCGTTCAAACGAACAAACAAACAAACGCTTCAGCTTTATATATTAGTATAGCAGTATAAATACGTACCGGTGCATCCACATTTTCTTGCAACCTTCCTCCATTCTCTCCCTAAAACATGTCTGTTGTGGTGATCCTTGTTATTTCTATCCCACAAAGAAGGTAGATGATGTACAGCATCTATTAACATATCTTTGTTCATCGTGTATTTATATATAAGTTCACTTTAACGTAAAGATCGCTGATCTATGGAGCGTAGTAGCGTTGTATTCCACATAGATGTCCGCATCCCACTGGTATGTCTCGCAGATCGCGATCATATCGAGCTGAAACGCTTCGGGGCTCGCGCATTGCGCAGTCTATCGCTAAGAGATTATTGCATAGCGACGTACTTTATTTATTTATTTTTATAAGGTAAAGGAAACGGCGTGTACATAATTATATAATATAATATATGGTACCTGGATGGCCGAGCCTTGCTCGGTGATTTTAGAAGAAATAAAATGATGAAACTTAATGAAGTAATTGGGTAGGTGGGGCTTGATCGAGGGTATTATCACTTCTTAAGTCCGCCCATTATTCGCTGAGCTAAGACAACTTTCTAAATGACACCTATCGTTAAAACAAATATTTTATAGTATACGCCGTGTGGTATCCGGTTAAGTAGAATAGACCACCCTCTTTACATGTTTTAGCATATTTATAACATGTTGTGCCGACCTCACTTAAAGTGGGATAAGGGCAGGAGGATGATGACGTATCGTTAAAACAAAACATCGTTTACATTCTATTCTACATTTTAGTATTTTTCAGTGCCCGAAAACAGGGATAAGCAGGCATTTGTTTTTAAATGAAACCTAGCTAAATCTAAGCTAATCTAAACATAGCTACATATACAAGATTAACTCATTAAAGATAATAGTTTTACAACTTACAAAAAAAACTGTTTATTAATAACTAGCAAAGATTAAAACAATAACCGTCTTTTGATAACAATAAAAATGGTTAAAGTCAACTTTTCAAAGCTAGACACATAGTTTTAGAGGGGAACAATTTTACTCAGCGCACGCAAGGAAAGCTTTAAATTTTGCCGTTTTGGTAATATTTTTATTGTTGCTCCTCTTATTCATCTAAACGTGCTGTTCTATAGCCTATAGCCTTCCTCAATAAATGGACTATCTTACACTGAAAGAATTTTTCAAATCGGTCCAGTAGTTCGAGATTAGAGCGTTCAAACAGTCAATCAATCAAACAAACTCTTCAGCTTAATATATTAGTATAGATTTTGATTAAGCAAAGACGCAACTTAAACTTAAAAACGCAAAACGAAGCGACGACGAGTTCGCCATAGTCAGCATTACAGGTTGGAAAATGTATTTCATATTTGCAGGTTGCAATCCCGTAAAAGCCTTAGAAGACAAATTATTTCGTGCTGCACATGAATTGGACCGATTTAATTCCAATATCGGTAATGCATTTCATTTGCATGCTATCGGATATTGCGAGAAACTTTAAAAGGTATGCTTTAACAAAATTGGATTAAGAAATGCTTCAAGAGCCGTTGCAATTCAAATATTAATATTTTTTATATTTACGAATACGTTTTCCGCTCTATGGTATCCAGGTGAATAGAATAGACCACCGTCATTTCTTAACGAGATGTCGTAAAAGGCTACTAAGGTAAGTTGACCCGGCGTGTGGTACCCGGCTGAATAGTTTAGACCACCTTCTTTCTTTCCGAGGTTAAGTAAAAGGCTTCTAAGACAAGTTGACTTACCGCGTGGTATCCGGCTGAGTAGAATAGACCACCGTCATTTCTTAATGAGGTGTCGTAAAAGGCGACTAAGGTAAGTTGACACGTCGCGTGGTATCCGGCTGAGTAGAATAGACCACCCTCATTTCTTAATCAGGTGTCGTAAACTGCAACTAAGGTAAACTTCAGGCAAGCAGCTGGTTGTAAAATCCCTAGCCAAATCATGTTAATGTATCTTGGTTAATACATGTTGTACTGACTCCACTTAGAGCAGGATAAGGGCAGGAGAGGTTTTACATCCACAATAGTACGTTGAAATGTCTTTCTTTCACATTTTAATTCATAAAAAAAAATATTTATTATCGAGGCATGAGGGATTTTTGATTATAAAATAACAAGCTGTGCGAACGCCTATATCCGCTTCGAAATCAGTGTGTCTCAAAATCTTTCCCGTATTGAAATTTTAATATAAAAGCAGTTATTGTGAGATGACCATTACAGATAGAGACATGCACTTTCGGGCTTGTTCGTAGTATTTTTGTAGATCTACAATTCTCTAGCACTTTTTTACAATTACTTTAGTGTATCACTTATAGCACACAATTACTTTAGTGTATCACTGCTGGTACACGATGCGCGCGCGAGTAAAGCGCACCGATTTTTTTATAAATACGTGACCATTTCAACACAATTTTATTAAAATGGTAATGTACAATTTACTTAAACGTTCCAAAAGAATTGCACTGTTTTAGTAAAACCGTCCTGTAAATTTTGAAAACATCTATCACTTACATACAGACAGCTTTAGGTGACTTTGTTTCGTAATAAGTATAAATGTACTTGACGTTTACCTCGTGACGAAAACTCCATATCCGTAAAAAAGTCCTTGGATATGAGTAGCCTGCTAAATCTGATTCCAGTAGCTGATAGTTTACGTTCTCCAAGGAAGAGAAGTAAGTGAAACAATCTACGGAAGGAGAAGGAGAAAGGAGATTAATGAAAGGAGACGTATGCAGTACATTCAAACCATTTCCCTCTTCCATTTGTAAATATAGAGTATTCCGAGATATTTACTCGTAATACAATTTTGTTCGATAATCTATACGTAATTTATTTATTTATTTATTTATTTATTAGGAAGCCAACGTGATATACAATATGGTTTATTTAAACTTATATAAATTTCTAAATTACCTATAGTTTTCTATTATATATCCCACTTAAAGGCTAACTCAGCATGCATAATTAAATAAAAAGCTAAATAACGTTCTGCTCACACTAAATACAAAAAAAAAATAGTAAAAGGAAGAAGAAAAAAAGAGTTATTACAATAAATAAAATAAAAAACAAACTAGTCTACTTTAACAAATTAGTCTACGTAATATAAAACAAAGTCCATAAAAGCTGTGTGTCTCAATGTGATCGATTTTTTCAAAATCTACTGATAGTATTTTGTACGATTCTTATTAAAAGACAGCGTCTTTCTTGACTATAGTTTAAGTTAGGTTAGTACATATAATAGTTAATACATTCACCGAATTTTGATGAGTGACGAAGGTTTAGTTTAATAATACATACACCGAATTTTGATGAGACATTTACTGGAAGACAGAGGAGGTTGTGGAGCAATATATAGACAACTTTCTATCCTAGAATTCCTGTTAGGTTGAGATTTACGCGAGACAAAACTTTGTAACACATTGATATCCACGCGGGCGAAGCCGCTACCACAGCTTTTAATATAAAACAGTATATGTACAGACAGAAGTACAGACTGCTTCAGCCTCTTTTCTCAAGGGAGTATTGGAAGAAAGTATAATTTCATCAGTGTGAACACGACACACTGATAATAATCTGCAATAGGGAAAACGTCGGAGCGCGAGCTATCAAATTGTTTGATATATTTAAAATAGCAGAGCGAAAACAATTGTAAACAGTATTGATAACACGTTGTTTATATTTCAACCAAACTTAATAAGAAAAAAAAAATATTTTAATTAATAAATTATTCAACCTGTATTATTTAAAGTATTTTTCAAAAATATATGTTGTAACTTAGCAGCAATTCGGACCGATCAATGTTAAACATACTAATCAGCCGTGTGGTATCCGGCTGAGTAGAATAGACCACCCCCATTTCTTACCGAGGTGTCGTAAAAGGCGACTAAGGTAAGTTGACCAGCCATGTGGTATCCAAACCCACAAACGAATTTCGTACCTTTACAAGGCGCAAAACAGGAGCCACTAGTTTATGTCGTTTCCTACTTTGTCTATTATACACATTACTTATCGTTCTATAACTCTTTATATTTTTATATACAAGAGAACACAGAGACAAGAGAATTCGGAATTCTATAATCATCATCCTCCTGCCCTTATCCCACTCTAAGTGGGGTCAGCCAAATCATGTAACAACATGTATAAACATGTTGTTACATGATTTGGCTGCGTTTTTACGACCGGCCGCCTGCCTGACGTCAACTTACCTTAGTCATATTTTACACCTCGGTAAGAAAGAGGGTGGTCTATTCTACTAAACCGGATACCACACGGTGGGTCAACTTACCTTAGTCGCCTTTTACGACACCTCGGTAGGAAATGAGGGTGGTACTATTCTATTCAGCCGGATACCACACGGCGTAATTGGGAATTCTATAATATATTTATATTAAGAAGGTAGCGTCGCTTTAAGTCTGGCCGCAGCCCAAACCTCTCATCGCTGGCATACAGGGCGTGATCAGAAACGTTACCAAGCGTTTCATCCTCAACAAAGGCTATCCCCGCCTTCGACACTTTGTACCAAAATATCGAATCGACATTTGTCGCCGCGTCTTTTGTATTCCCAACAATACTGATACGCCTTATTTTCTTTTATTACTATATTCGATCTACAGCAACGGCTTAAGTTAAAGACTTATAACCTAGAATGCGAATATCTATATCCATAAATAAATTCCATTCCATAAATAATTTTTTTTTTATAATTGAGCCGCCATTTTAGTTAGGTAGAGGAGAAGTAAATATAAAATTAATAAAATTGTTTTGGCCCTTAAATTAGTTCAGATAGAATTAATGTAGATTATACACTATATAAAGAGAGGTTTAATTTAAGTGTAATAGATATCTATTACACTTAAATTAAACCTTTATTATGCTACTTTACGTATAAGCATATGCTTATACGTAAAGTAGCATAAATATTAAATTTTATGAAAGAAATATTTCTTTAATATTATTTTGTCGTACACAGTTTTATTTCAATTTATTTATTTGTAGATTATATTATTGATATAAAATGTTTGGCACACTTCATTCACATGGTTTTGTTTGTTTAAAAGTAACGGTCTATCCCTCTGCTGGGCATAGGCCTCCTCTCTCTATTATTGGAAAGAAGGATTGGAGGGAAGACCTACCACGCTGCTCCCATGCGGATTTGTAGATTTCAGATATCCCTAGGATTCTTTAGAGATATGCAAGTTTCCTCACGATGTTTTCCTTCGCCGAAAAGCGTGTGATAAATTGCAATTATCAATTAGACAGATTAGATTAGTTCCCGCCGCGATAACGTCGTGTAAAGAGCCCGTGAATAAGTGCCCCGGATGAGCTCGAAACTAGTCGGGCTAACCCGGTAGAATAAGACGTGAGTATAGCCGGTTCTATACATTAACTATCAATTAGACATATAAGTTTTTAAGAGAAAAACTCATTGGTGTCTGCTTGGGTTTGAACCCATGGTCGCTCTAGAGCAGTGTTTCCCAACGTGGGGCCCACGACCCACAGGGGGGCAATTTGATGGTTAAGGGGGGGCAACTCGACAAGTGTTTCCCTTTAGCCTTTAGCCTTTCGCTCTGGGCCATTTAAGTGCAATGCTAGATTTCAGTGCCAAATTACACAAAAAAAAGCAATTTTTCTTCCTAAAACCTAATATTTATGTTCTTTAAGTGGACAATTCAATTTTAAATATTAAAATTTTTGTATGTTACTTAGGGGGGCAAAATAATTTTTAACGTGGGGCATGGACCAAAAAAGGTCGGGAAACACTGCTCTAGAGATTCACACGGTCGCACCGCTGGGCTATCACAGCTTTGTTTACATTTAGTTAATCACCTAAACCTATGGAGTATAGGACATTGACCGTGTCTGGGATCCCAAATCTATTATGGAAGTGACTTACTTAATTATATATTGTACGTGTTCTCACGTAACTTGGATCGTTAGGGCGACCCTGTTCTGCGTCAACATACTTGATGAATTATTTCAGTCACATTAGAGGAATTCATTAGGGCGCGGGAAGATTTTTACTTAATTGCCGAGTACGTTTTCACTCAATTAAGCCTTAAAGCTCGGTTTATATTGTTATAGCGACCCTGGCTTGAGATGGGTATAGAATATTATGTGTTGTGTAAGACTCCTAATTTATTTCCGCTCCAATGATATTTATTTAAACTATATGGTATAATGACTGCAAAAACCTGAAATACTTAATGTATCTTATGTATTTAAAAAAGATTAACTGGTTGACCGAGCCTTGCTTGGTAAGTTTTTACAGAATAAAAAAAAGAAATTTAAAAAAAAAAGAAAATATATTGGGTAGGTAGGGCTCGATCCTAGATATTTTCATTTCTCTAGACCCTCCATTCCCCAAATAAGCTACGCTGACTTGACAATTTACGGCAAAAATATTCAATGTCAATTTAAGTTATTCCAAAATGCCTGAAAATAGGGATAAAACGATTTTTTAATAAAACCTAGCTAGATCAAAAGTAATAATAAAATTATTTTGCTATAATATTATTATAGCAAATATAATATAATAGGATTATAGCAAAATAATTTTATTATTACTTTTGTATTATGGATCTCCGCAAAGTAACGCCTAATTCTATAAATTACTAGCTAGATCAATTTTTTCCCCCAAAACCTCCTGCATGGTGAATTTCAGGAAAATCGTTAGAGCCGTTCCCGTGATTCCGAAAATATATATAATATATACATACAAGATTAACTCATTTAAATATTAAAGATGAAATACTTAAGGTATCATATGTATTTTAAAAAAAAGTGACCTTTTTTAAAGTTATGATGTGTAAAATAAACGACCCCTACTTACCATATACCAAAATATTCCGATCAGTTTTTGAGGTTATCGCGAAAGCACTATGTATGTACAAAAAAAAACACTCAATGACAGATAAACCAACGGACAGACAGATGTGGTGGGGGACTATAGCTCATGAGTATATGCGTGTGGAAAAGAAAAATTTCAATTAGGTATATTTCAACAAATCATATTCGATAGAATACAAAATTTTTGAATCACAATTACTTACACAAAAGGAATGCAATATAAGCTCTGCTGTCGTAAAAATCTAGCTACTCAAAAGCTAGAAATGTTACTTGAAAAGGAGGAACAGAGGGGAGACGTGTTCCTCCAAAGGGAACAATAAAAAGAATAAAGTATTTTCCATTCTAACAGGACAAGACCGAGTGGAATGTTATCGGATCGTCACCAGGGACTTGTGGGCGAATAGGATTTTGTTAAAATTCATTCTGGAGACGTAGCATCGACATTAAATTGCATGTTCAATATACCTAGTTTTTTGCTGTAAGAACCTACACTCGAAAACTGATTAAGGTCTGACTCGCCGTGTGATATAAAGCTGAGTAGAATAGACCACCTTCTTATTAACGAAGGTGTCATTAAATACTACTAACTACTACCGAGGTGTCGTAAAAGGCGACTAAGTTAAGTTGACCCGAAGTGTAGTATCCGGTTGAGTAAAATAGACCAGCCTCTTTCTTACTAAGGTGTCGTAAAATACGACTAAGGTAAGTTGACGTCAGGCAGGCGGCTGGTCGTAAATTACCCAGCCAAATCAAATGGCAACATGCTTATACTACATTATGCTGGCCTCACTTAGAATAGTCGACACCTACCTCTTTCTTTATTTTTTTTAATATCAGAATTATGTGTCATTTATGTATTTCTGCTGATAAAATTTCCTATCCACAAAATAATATTTTCACCTTTGCGTTATAGATCTCCGCAAAATAACGTCTGATTATATTAATTGCTCGAGTGTCGACAGGACTCCCATATCTAGTGTATAATCTATAAGCCGGACTGGTTTTCTGACAACTAAACCGCTTTTATATACCTATATAATTTTTTGAAAATGTAATATAGCCTATGTTGCCCACTAAAGATACAGCTTTATTTTTGAAATCGGTCCAGTAGTTTTGGTGTGAAAACATAATAAACATACATACAAATTTTTCCTTTTTATAATGTTAGTATAGACATTGCACCTCTGAACTACAAGCCACACTCGTTTGTCTTAAAATTTTACTCTCATTAACAATAAATAACTTCTTCATTCTAAGAGCGCAATAAAATGCAGTTTAACTGAAACATAAGCAATTAATCCGAACAAATAACCAACTCAATCACATTGCCAATTAACCAGCGAAACTGCAGCTTCGGAAAGCCTCCAATCCGCTTTAACTTAAACTAAGTTGGAAAACGTAAATAGGTATGCCGTTAAAGTTGGATTTGATTTAACGTAAGGAGTAAATGTTTCTCTGAAAGGCCAATCTTGGTCTTTAAGTTGACAGGAACTAAACTTGTTCCTAACCATTACTTTTAAGAACTTTGTAACGAAGAGTCGTTATCTGGTCATCAATCAAAATTTTCTTGACTTATAATTCAATACGAAATTCCATTTAGAGCTTGGTACAAAAGAAGTTTTATCTTTATTGTGCTTCGGGAAAAACTAGTATCATCATCGTCATCTTTCAATTAAATTTAATCGGTTTTAACAGCAGCATCGGAAACTTTGACAGTTTGGGGTCACAGGAAATTAATTACTTAGTCGCATTTTATAGAATATAGACTATCTTAAAAAAAATAGTGTTGTTCTAGCCAAAGCAAACCCTTGCAATCTTGTTCTGTCAATCTCTGTTTGTCTGGCTAAGTTTTAACTCAGATACAAAACTAAGGATATATATTATATGGAATACTCGTAGCTTCTAGGCGAGCTATAGTAGATGGTGGCAGTAATACAAAGCTATAGCGTGGTAGATAGGCCCGTCTTAAACACAACAAGTGGTCGGGTGCAAGCAGTGCACTGACATTCCACATCCCCCCCTTATTAGCTAAAGGTTTTGGCACCCCCCATCGCGCTGGGTATGGGTGTATTGTACTCCCTGCACCATAGGTCAAGATGGGCCTGGTGGCAGCAATAAAAGAAGAAAGAAATAATAACAAACTTGTGTTTCTCATCTTTAATTCAAACGTTATAGGTTATCAGATAGACATAACTCTCTTTAAAAGTACAAGCGATCTTGTGCCATTTAATTCTACATTAAATCCACACTTTCTGCCATCGTCTGTGAAAATACTTATAGGATATATCAATGTTTGATATGATTTTTATACTGAATGACATAGGTTACTTTTTATTTCACTATTTAAATCCTCCAAGTTGAAATGATAAAACTAAAAGTTTAGCAAGTCAAAATTTCCATGCAATTGCACGTGTGACAACATTATATTTTAGTACTAAACAAAATGGGAAAGTAATGGTAGATTTTAAAATTTAGCGATTCATACGTAATATATATAATCATACGGCTCACTGTAGTCACGAACTGACTTTAGTCTACTCTGAGTCTGCCGAAACGTTGAACCTTATACAAAGGTAAATCGATTTTATCGCGATGTGGCAGTAAATTTATGTTATAATGGGAAAGTAATATTGCTATGAGGAGCCCTATAGTCCCTCAGTCAATTACAGCAATATCGCTTCCCCATGTCGATGTGCACTATACGTTAATAAGTCATGTTGATGCACCAAGGGAGCGGGTAGGGTTGCTTGAGTTCATTAACTAATTCTTGAGACATCCAGTTACCCGAAGTTGTCTACAAGAAACAAAACTAATGGCGTCTCGCAACTCGAGAACTTACGGGATCCCGGTGTATTTCATGAACGGGAGCGTTATTTTAATTTTATAGTAGTTTCAAGCTATCATCGAAATTCCTTAAAGTGACGTTTGTGTAGAATTACCAGTGCACCTGTCGAAAAAAAAATACTAAATGGAGGTAAAGTAATACAGTTTTGACTTTTTTTTTGAGGAATCGGAATGCCAGAATGTTCTCTGCCGGGTTTTCTTTCTTTTCCTTTCCTTTCCTCAACGGCTAACATTCATCATACTCCTGCACTTATCCCACTCTAAGAAGGGTCGGATCAACATGGTATAAACATGTTGTCACATGATTTGGCTACGTATTTTACGACTGGCCGCCTGCCTAACGTACCTTTATTCGTATTTTACAACACCTCGGTAAAAAAAGAGGGTGGTTTATTTTACTAAACCGGATACCACACGGCGGGTCAACTTACCTCAGTCGCTTTTTACGACACCTCGGTAAGAAAAAGGGTGGTACTATTTTATTCAGCCGGATACCACACGGCGTTCCTCAACGGTTAACAGTAGTAACATCAAATGTTGTAAAGCTTTTTTTTAACTGGACTTAATAATTATTCCGCATTAACAATATCAAATCGCCATGAGTCTAACACTTGTTAGGCAATATAATTTATCGTTGGAAGCTGGGACGGAGACGCCGCAATTAGCTGCGTTAACGAACGCCTGAAATAAATATTATTTTGTGATTAATACCGACCGTTGATAAATATGTTGATATTGTTTACAGCGGACTAATTTCATGGTCACAACACGAAGATGAATAATGCTGGAGAGGAATTATGCTGTGTAAAGTTACGACATTTTTAATAGCACATTATCATCCTCTTGCCCTTATGTTGTAACATGATTTGGGTACGGTTTTTTTACGACCGGTCTCCTGCCTGACGTCAAATTATTTCTTTTTTCTTCTTTCTCAACCGATGGACGTCCACTGCTGAACATAGGTCTCATTAAGGGATCGCCAGAACACACGATTATGTGCCGCTTGAAACCTGCGGCTCCCCGCGACCTTTTACAGGTCGTCGGTCCACCTCGTTGGGTTTCTACCGACGCTGCGCTTTCCGGTGCGAGGTCGCCATTCCAGCACCTTAGGACCCCAACGCCCATCGGATCTTTGTTTTTTTATTTTTTTTACTTTATAAGGCTAGCGCCTGGATACGATCTCGCCTGACGAAAAAATGCAGCCTAAGGTGGGCCGCATTTGCCAATGTAGTGCCTATTCACTCTTTTTTCACGTGCTACGTGCCCCGCCCATTGCCACTTCAGCTTTGCGATACGATGAGATATGTCACTTACTCTGGTTCTTATACGGATCTCCTCATTCCTGATTTGATCGCGTAGAGATACACCATAGCTCGCTCTATCGCCCGCTGATTGACTCTGAGCCTTCTTAAGAGGCCCATAGTCAGCGACCACGTTTATGATCCGTAAGTCATCACTGGAAACATGCACAGTGCTTGTGGAAGACCAAGATGGAAGACAGTCAACTTGCATTATTCGCTTTTTACGACACCTAAGTAAGAAAGTGGGTTGTCTATCCTACTCAGCTGGACACCACACGGCGGGTCAACTTACCTTAGTTATATTTTACGACACCTTGGTAAGAAGAATTTTATTGTAGAAGACACACTACTTGGTAACACTACTTGCTGCCTCATTTCCCAAAAAACCTAACACTCATTTTTCAGAGATAGAAAATCACATGAATAATGCGATGAAAAATACCTCCCCATCCGTTTATTTCAAAATATCGTATACATTTAATAAAGCACTTACTTCTTGATTTATATGTCAAAGAGATAAACTGCTTGATTTTTATCCCACTGGCATTTCTCCAAGAATATTGTAGGTATGCGGACTTTGAAATGCAGTTCCATTAGACTCTTAGCCTCTCGAGTCTCGAGAAATCTTTAGATGAAGTCAAAATTTACTGAACTACCACAACCTTGTACATACGAGTACTTATCGTATGTTATCGTAATCGTCTAGATCAGGGGTCGGCAACCTTCTAAACCATAAGAGAAAATTTGAAAAAATGCAGGTTTCAAAGAGTCAATTTTTTTTATGGTATAGTATCGGTTTATAAAATATATTTATTAATTTTTAATAATTTATAGAATTAGGCGTTACTTTGCGGAGATCCATAATACAAAAGTAATAATAAAATTATTTTGCTATAATCCGCGATGAAGTAAAATAGAAAATATATATAATGCTAAATGTAGAGTGGACAATCCGTTTGATATATGCAGGATTCGTAAAAACACATGCACAAAACTCCACCACCACCACCACCACAATACACAAATACTACACATGTTCACTATCACAAACTCAACAATCGTTTCGTCGCGCAACCTAAGCATCATCAGGAGATAGACTCCACGACAAAATCGCAAAGCAATAAATAAATGTTAAATAAACCTATAAATGTTTAATGATATGGTGCCTATCTTTTTATATAATATACTAGCGGTGCCAGCTGCTTAGCAAAAATAAAGTTATATTTTTAATTAAAAATTTGAACATAAAAGTTGTTATTGTGAGTTAACCATAAGAGATAAAGACATGCTATTACAGACTTTTTGTAGTATTTTTGTCGATCTACAATTCTCTAGTACATTATTTTAACATAACTTACAAAACAACTTTATGTACAAATAACCTAAACATTCCGAAAGCTAAATAAAAACCGTACAAAAAGCAGATTCGTAGATTTTGAGAAAATCGATCACATTCATACAGACTGTCTTGGGGACTTTATTTTATAATATGTATTTGATCTGTGACTTAGAACAGATGATTTTATGAGATAATATTTATTCGTATGGAAATATACTAAACATATTTTTATCATAAATCATATCGTACATATCCTATTGTTACATCAATTAGACCATAAGTGTAAAAGTTTTATGTTTTGTTTGGATATGAAACAACCGCAACTTTGCATCAAAAGAGCCACAGGTTGCCGATCCCTTGTCGAACCCATATTTTATTAACCTGTATGCCTTCAGATGTATAAATAAGGTTATTTATGGTTTCACCTAGAATCTTCCTATAAGGTCTTTAGTATAATTCGTTATATATAAAGTATATACATTTTATCAGTATTGATTAATATTGTAATGGGTCTGTTTCACAAGTTACTGATGAAGTGTCGTATAGTTAACCGAAAAATAAACTAAGTAGCAGATAAATGTCTCTAAAAAGAGACTGAAGTGAAAATTGTTTTAAAAAAATAAAATCTATGTACTGCGAGTGTTTTTGCGAGAGTTCTGTGGTATCAGGCGGAGTTTCTACTCATAATAGACCAACTTTATTTCTTACCGAGGTGTCGTAAAACGCGACTAAGGTAAATTGAACCGCCGTGTATCCGGTTGAGCAGAATAGACCACTCTCATTTCTTATCGAGGTTTCGTAAAAGGCGACTAAGGTAAGTTGACCCGCCGTGTGGTATCCGGTTGAGTAGGATAGACCACCCTCACTTCATACTGAGATGACTTAAAAGACGACTAAGGTAATTCGACCCGCGCGAATTGGTAGGTTACACATATCCCCAGAATTCTCTAGAGATAGGTATGCAGGTTTCACGATGATTTCCTTTACCATAAAGCGTGTCATAAATTACAATTATGAATTAGAGACAAGTTTTAATAGAAAAGCTCATTAGTTTATCCGGGGTTTGAACTCGTGACACCTCGCAAGTCGCACGGTCTCACCCCTGGGCTATCACAGTTCAAATTAGGGTACCTACATGTAAAATAAATATACTTATTTATTTATATATTGTTACAACATGTTTTTAATACAACCTCCTTCATAGAGTTGGCGATTAATATGAAAAAGCATTGTGGCTGTCATATTTTTGTGTCATTCGTTGAGTTTTAGCAAGAAGAGTAAATGGGTTGACTCTGGGAAAACTGTTTTTTATTTATTGAATAAGAATAAAGGAGAAATATATCGTCTTTATTATAATATATTATATATATATTTTTCTTTTATTTATTGTTAAGTTATGAAATTATTAGTAAGGTAATTCTAATTCATAATGTTTGATATTTGCGTACCAACTTTTTCTTAAATATAAATTGTCTCACTTCGTAGGTTAGCTGGCAGAGATCTCTGTCATAGGGATAAGTTGACCTTTGTACACTTTTTCTACCAACAATGTTTTTCCAAGATTTTTTATGTTACATAAATAAATAAATAAAATAAAACAACAATCCTCATTGTAAAACGGTTTTTATTTTTTCTATAATTTAAAGCTAACAGTAAATTTATATTTCCAATATTTATGGTAACCTAAATATACCTAGATTTAATGAGGACCTTTAGCGAAAGCGTAAAGCGATGCAAAGCGATGACTATCGTTTTAAAGTCGATTAAATATCGCAAATACAATTAGTCTTAATTTATTAGACATTCACTCTACTTTTAAAATAACCGTCGCTTCGTTTCAATTCACGCTTCATATAAAAAAAACCAGAGTATATCGCAGAATTAGTATTAAAGTGACCTAAATCAAAAAAGTTTTTTAATGGAAAATTACAAAGCGTAACGTAGCGCCAACAAAACTCGTAACTGTTAAAGAGAGTTATGTCATAAATAGCATTGAAATAAGGATTAGACTGTATATAAGAAGTATTTAAGGATTAGAATGTATAATTAGTATATAGTTTTATGTTCAAACAATTTTTCTGTATCCGCCGTGTGGTATCCGGCTGAGTAGAATAGACCAACCTCCATTCTTGCCGAGGTGTCGTAAAAGGCGACTAAGGTAAGTTTACCCGCCGTGTGGTATCCGGCTGAATAGAATAGACCACACTCATGTCTTACCGAGGTATCGTAAAAGGCGACTAAGGTAAATTGACTCACCGTGTGGTATCCGGTTAAGAAGAATAGACCACTTGATTATCGAGGTGTCGTAAAATACGACTAAGGAAGGTATGTTGACGTCAGGCAGGCGGCTGGTCGTAAAAACGCAGCCAAATCATGTGACAGCATGTTTATAACATGTTGTGCCACTTAGTGTGGGATAAGGGCAGGAAGATAATGTTCCAACTAATTTTCTGTATATTAGGATTACGGTGTACAATAAAGTATATTTCTATTCAAGCTCGTAGCGTGATATCATAGATGGCATCAAAATAAGGATGACATTAAAAAAGCCTTATTTTGTATTAGGTCACTTTAATACTAAGCGTGCGATGTATATGGTTTCCCGTAAAGAGTGGACCAACGATATATGTACGATATTTCGGTTCATTCGCTGTATAGAAAATTTTGAAAATAAAATTTAAAGAATCATCAAAATCACCTCCGTAACTCAGGCCTAGGATAATTATAACCTTTTTTAACGACATATCATACTTTATTCAAGTAAACATTTAAACAAGTGCTTTTGAATCGTCACTCTACTATCATTGGTTAACTCTCGTCGAAACATCCTGTATAACTATTCTTTACAACAATGCTTTTAATTTCTTAATACCGAATATATTTATATAGATGTTATATGTGAAAGGTGGTGAATCATAATATAAACCATTCCGTAAATACATATGCATTTTTTTTAATATATTTAAAAATATATTATATTACAGTTATAAAAAAAAATACTTTAAAAAACTCTACAGGATCATCCGCTGGGTTATTCTAAAGATTGTCTGAAAATTTCATGAAAATAGGTCCAGTCGCTTCGGAGTCTATAGAGGACAAATCGGACCAAATCGTTTTTGAAATTAGCAGGAACAAAACGCACAGAGACTTTAAATCTCAACGAGTTTATTATATGTAAAGAATAGATAGATAGATTTGACTCTGTTATCGAAATACCATATTAAAAGCACTTTACATTATGAATAACAGAAATAATACAATTTATTCGCAGAGATATATATAATCCACTTAAATATAATTTAATTTATAAATAGTCATATAATTGCTAAAATGTTATATAGTTATATGTACATTAAGGCCGCAACCGCACTGGCAGGTTATTAGGAACGTGCGCTAGGTAGTCTCAACTTGCGCGTGTGGATGCGCCCTTTAATAATTCAATAATCTATTAAGCGATATTAAGTACAGGTGTCCATCGAGTTACACGGTTAATTAATAGTTTATATATTTTTGTATATATAGGTATATATATATAGTGTAAGATATGAAACACTGAGTAAGGAGGGGATGCAGATAATACGTCATCCATGAAGTATAAATAGTGTACTGTACGTACTGTACGACTGTACGTCTCTTTACACGAGCAGTCTGTGGATCGATTATACGAAAAAGCAGTACAACGCCCTGCGCGTTCAATTTAATAATGCATTTAGGATATATAGCAATAAGGGCTGCCCCATCCTTGTTGCGCAGAGTCCGGGCAAGCTCCAACAGCGTCCTAAGGGCATTTGCTGACAGGATCGATTGTCCGCATTTGAATCATTGCGCAATGGTTCATATGCTGGCAAATCGGTCCTGTCTTAGGATTAATTAGATTATATTATTTTTATATAATGTAATGTTGTTATTATGGCCCCTTACTAGTTGGCTGAAATAAATAAATAAAAAATAATAATAATAACTCAAGTAACGTATATCTCGAGGGACGCCTGTATTAAGTATATTCATACGCGTATCATACAATTATACATTCACTCGCGAATATATCGCAATAATTATACATATATAATTAACATATATTTCGTGTTACTGTAATTAATAATTATAATAAAAAATCTTTCTACAAACCTCTGTGAGGAAATAGTCATAGAGATATTATACTAGAGTAGACTAAGCTACAATTTGTCCATGGAAGAAATAGAGAAGGCAAGTGAAGGGGAAGATGAAAAAGTCGTGTGGTATCCGGCTGAGTAGAATAGACCACCCACATTTCTTACCGCGGTTTCGTAAAAGGCGACTATCATAAGTCGACCCGCCGTGTTGTATCCGGCTGAGAAAAATAAACCACTCTCATTTCTTACCGAAGTGTCGTAAAAGACGACTAAGATAGGTCGAACCGCCGTGTAGTATCCGGCTGAGTAAAATAGACCCACCCTCTTTCTCACCGTGGTGTCGTAAAAGGCGACTATCGTAAATCGACCCGCCGTGTTGTATCCGGCTGGGTAAAATAGACCACCCTCTTTCTTACCGAAGTGTCGTAAAAGGCGACTAATATAAGTTGACTCGCCGTGTGGTATCCGTCTGAGTAGTATATAACACCCTCATTTCTTACCGTGATGTCGTAAAAGGCGACTAATGCAAGTTGACCAGCCGTGTAGTATCCGGCTCAGTAATCCGATCATCCTCTTTCTTACCCAGGTGTCGCAAAAGGCGACTAAGATAAGTTGATGTCAGTGGTCGGTCATAAAATACCTCGCCAAATCATGTGACAACGTTACAATGTTACCCCCACTTAGAGTGGGGTCTACACAACATTCATCTCTAAATATCCATGTCTAACATAAAAAAACATGTAGATATGTAGCCTCATTTACTCATTTTTTTCGATTCACATATTTTAGGCTCTCCTACTCTATTATAATAACTCTATGTAACATTCAAATAGTTTATAGTATTAGGCGTTACTTTGCGGAGATCCATAATACAAAAGTAATAATAAAATTACTTTGCTATAATCCGCGTATTGGGTATTGCTTCGCTTTGCGATTTTGGTCGTGGAGTCTATCTCGAAACGATTGTTGAGTTTGTGATAGTGAACGTATATAGTGCTTGTGTAATGTGGTGGCGGTGGTGGAGGTTTGTGCATGTGTTTTTTTTACGAATCCTGCATGTATCAGGTATGATAACCGATAGTCCACTCTACATTTAGCATTATATATATTTTCTATTTTACTTCATCGCGGATTATAGCAAAATAATTTTATTATTACTTTTGTATTCAAATAGTTCATTATTAAACATTCAGTTGCCTAGAATATTAAGAAAAGTTAGTTACATATTAATATAACTAAACAGTAATATATTTAAAGCGGTATGTATTCCCTAATTTGTTGTAAGGTGTCCTTTTCGGTCGATTGAAGTAACCTCTCGAAGGTTTCAGGCCCTACTTGACTCTTCAAGGTTTCCAGCTGAAATTTATTATATTTATATTAATATTTATTTTATTTTTATTGCTAAATTTGGAAATTATTAGTAGGTAATTCTAATTCATAATGTTTGATATTTGTGTACCTTTTTCTTTAATATAAATTGTCTCACCTCGTAGGTTAGCTGGCAGAGATCTCTGTCATAGGGATAAGTTGACCTTTGTACACTTTTTTTACCAATTATGTTTTTTTTCCTACATTTTTTATGGTACATAAATAAATAAATAAAATATCAAAAAAATATGGTACAACAAAAAGTAAGTAGCGGCCTGTTACTATCCCACTGCTGGGAATAGGCCTCTTCTCTCCGTTTTTGGAGAGAAGGGGTTGGAGCTAAGACCTACCAATGTGGTCCAATGTGGATTGGTAGGTTACACATCTCAAGAATTCTCCAGAGCTATGCAGGTTTCCTCACGATATTTTCCTTCACCGAAAAGCGTGTGATAAATTGCAATTATCAATTAGACACAAGTTTTAACAGAAAAACTCATTGGTGTCTGTCCGGGTTTGAACCCGTGCCCTCCTCGAAAGAGTCGCACTGTGTTACCGCTGGGCTACCACAGCTTATGGTACAACAATGTTAGTTATTCACAGATTTTAACACATTTTTAAATCATCATCTTCCTGCTCTTATCCCACTCTAAGAGGGGTCGGCACAAGTTATAAGCATCAAGTTGTCACATGATTTGGCTATGTATTTTACGACCGGCCGCCTGCCTGACATCAACATACCTCTTTCGTATTCTACGACACCTTGGTAAGAAATGAGGGTGGTCTATTCTACTTAACCGGATACCACACGGTGGGTCAACTTACCTTAGTCGCCTTTCACGACACCTCAGTAACAAATGAGGGTGGTACTATTCTATTTAGCTGGATACCACACGGCGGCCATTATAAAAATGTAATAAGGTGTAAAAAAAATAAAATTACGCGGGTGAAACCGCGGGATATTACTAGTCGTTAATATTTAAATAAATTAATCTTGTACATATATTTTTCTGTATTTTGGAAACGGCTCCAACGATTTTCATGTAATTCATTATGTAGGGGGTTAGGGGGGGGAGAAAAATCAATCAAGCTAGGTTTTATTTAAAAGAAACTCGTTTAACACTGTTTTCGGGAAAAATTATGTTATGTTAAAAATTATGTTGAATTCAAAAGATAACTTTCGCTATCAAATGTCAAGTCATGACAGCTTATTTGGAGGTTTTTGGGGGGAGGAAATCAATGTAGCTATACACTGTCCATTATATTAACCATCTTTTGACAGATTGACGATAGTGATGTCCTAAAGATTCTCGTATGCGATACCATTCCGATTATAGTACCTACTATCATTAATCGAATTACGTACCTAAGTAATTCGATTAATGATAACCTACGTAAACTAGATTACTACTTGAGAAAAGAAATTCCAACTTTGAGAAAACTTATTGTTTCTTTGAAAAGAAGTGGTCTATTTCATGGTGAAAAATCTTCTTTGGTCAAAGTTTTGAACACAATTGGCTTTTCATATAAAAAGTTAAATAAAAGAAAATTATTAATGGAACGCACAGATATAGCTATAGCACGTTGTGATTTTTTAAGAGAGGCAAAGAAAATACAAGATTGGGCAAATATTGTTTTCACGGATGAAACATGGCTCAACGCTAACCACGCACTATCTCGTTTCTGGACTGATGATACTGCTGATTCCACTTCCTCAGTACCAATGGGAAAAGGTGAGCGCCTAATCATTTGCCATGCAGGTACAGCAAAAGGATTTGTACAAGACGCACTGTTGGCATTTAAATCGAAGAAATCAAATGACTACCACGAAGAGATGAATGCAAATGTGTATGAAGAGTGGTTCAAAAAAATGCTCATTTCATTGGAAGAACCATCAATAATTTTTATTGATAATGCGCCCTACCACTCCCGTCAAATTGACAAAATGCCAACACAGGCTAATAAAAAGCATGAAATAATTAATTGGCTTCGGGACAATGGAGAAAATGTGGACGACTCAATGTTAAAAGTTGAATTAATAAAAATATTAAAAACCAAAAAGAGAGCAAAACGCTATGTAATCAATGAAATGGCAGCAGAATATGGCCATACTGTTCTTCGGATTCCTCCATACCACTGCCAGTACAACGCAATAGAACTTATATGGGCACAAGTAAAAGGGCATGCTGCGAGATGCAATACAAGCCCCCCATTCACAGCGAATAAAATGTTGCAATTGCTAAAAAATGCTTGCACCCACGTAACGGCCGAGAACTGGGCAAGTGTGGTGGAAAGAACTAAAAGAGTAATATTCTCTGATTGGGAACGTGATATTGCGTTTGATAATATATTATCTACACAAGAGCTAATAATAACTGCTACTGAAGACTCCTCATCGGAGGAGTCTAGTGTTGATTATCATTCCGACGACTCGTGCTAATAAAATAAATTAAAATATCCTGATTGTTTTATTTGTATTCATGTATTAACTAAGAAGAAAGTAAAACTTTATATAATGTTATTAAATGTCTTTTAATACTCGTAACATCGATTTCTACCGATTATTTTTAATCTGTGGCATAATCGTAGTAACCATTATGTGTGACATCACTAAGTGGGCGGTACCCATCCATAAAGTACAAATATTATTTGTATGATATTTGTACGTAAGCAATACAAAACTTAATGAGCGTGAGCTGTCAAAAGACTGATAATATGATGGACGCAGTATAGGTTTTATTTTTTTTAAATGTTGTTATATATCTACCTCCGCTGTGTGGTACCCGGCTGAATAGAATAGTACCAACCTCATTACTTACCGAGGTGTCGTAAAAGGCGACTAAGGTAAGTTGACCCACCGTGTGGTATCCGGTTTAGTAGAATAGACCACCCTCTTTCTTACCGAGGTGTCGTAAATACGACAGAGGTAAGTTGACGTCAGGCAGGCGGCCGGTCGTAAAACGCAGCCAAATCATGTGACAGCATGTTTATAACATGTTGTGCCGACCCCACTTAGAGTGGGATAAGGGCAGGAAGATGATGTTGTTATATATCTACCTGTTTTCGGGTATTTAAAAAATTGCTACAATTTTATGATAAAGCAAAGGTTACCTGATGATGTGTCACCGCTCGCAGGTCCAAGGTCCTGGCGGGGTGCGCCGCTGCGAACTGCCTCCGCCTCATCTCGTGGGCCGACACCGTGCCCTCCTCCCCAGCTCCCCCCTCCCCGCCCCAACGTTCGGCTCCACCCCTACCCTCCAATGGAGATGCGGGTCGAGACCCCGGCGGCGATACCAAGGCACTAGAGGTAAAACTCAAATCTTAAACTTGAAATATTCTTTACTAGCTGTGCTCGCGACTTCGCCCGCATCGAAATTAGTGTATCACAATTACAATCTACAGAAAAGCTTAATGTACTATATAGACTGAGCCCCTCCACACTGGGTGGAGCGGCTAACAAACACAAACAAACTAACATGATAAATCCTTTTGAAGCAATAGAAAACTTACTCAATATAATTTCCTGAGTCCTCCATCTTCATTAGGTCATTTAGGACTTCTGTCAAGTTAAGCAATATGGCCGGGAAGCGCTCTAAAACCGTCGAATTTTGTGTCGTCAATAACGCTGCAAGTCCTAAACCTGTAAAGTACATAATATTCGTTACCCCAACATCTTCAGGAAATTGTTATCAAGCATTTCCATTTAAATAATTAATAGAATTAGGCGTTACTTGCGGAGGTCCATAATACAAAACTAATGAGAATATTATCTTGCTAAAATCTATTAATCGTTTTATCGCGGATTATAGCAAAATAATATTCTCATTAGTTTTTTTAATTTTCATTCACATCGCTATAAGTTGAGTTAACAGACAAAAGTTTTATGGAGGCAGCGGCAGAGAGATTCGATTAATCTTGAGATACAGAGTACATTTGATTTCTGTTATTAATATTGAATTAGGAATCAAATCTATATATGATTATCTTTTCCAGAAAAAACTGATCCTTTTTCATAAGTAAGTAAGTAAGTAACAGCCTGTAACTATCCCACTGCTGGACATAGGCCTCATCTCTCCGTTTTAGGAAGGATTGGAGCTGAGACCTACCACGCTGCTCCAATGCGGATTGGTAGGTTTCACATATCCCTAAGATTCTTTAAGTCTAGAGATATGCAGGTTTTCTCACGATATTTTTCTTCGCCGAAAAGCGTGTAAGTAAGTAACGGCCTGTTACTATCCCACTGCTGGGCATAGGCCTCCTCTCTCCATTTCTGGAAAGAAGGATTGGAGCTAAGACCTACCACGCTGCTCCAATGCGAATTGTTAAGTTTCACATATCCCTAGGACTCTCTAGAGGTATGCAGGTTTCCTCACGATGTTTTCCTTCGCCGAAAAGCGTGTGATAAATTGCAATTATCAATTAGACACATAAATTTAAATAGAAAAAAGCATTGGTGTCTGCCCAGGTTTGAACCCATGATCGTCGCTAGAGATTCACACGGTCGCACCGCTGGGCTATCACAGCTTTTTCCTTTTCCATATAATTACATTATTCCTAGTGTGCTATCCTTTAAAAATATATCGCAGTTTTGGTATTATTGACCGAATACAAAAAAGTTGTTTTCTTTAACAAAAAATCGTTGCGTAATGCCTAAAAAACTCGTAAGTGCTAAAGAGTCCCATAACTTGAAAGCGCAAGAAAACATTAGCTTTTTTAATAGTTCGTATCATTTATTTATTTATGTACCATAAAATATTGGAAAAATCATTATAGGTAAAAAAAGTGTACAAAGGTCAACTTATCCCTAAGACAGAGATCTCTGCCAGCTAAGCTGCCTAATTATGGTGTCACATTAGTATTACAAAGTATTTAACTCAATTAAGTCTTATTTTGAATTCGCTCAGTTTCATAATAAGCGTGCGATTTATCAAATACTAATTTGAATGGATTGATCGCTTTATACATTATTTATTTATTTATTTTTATACATATATTTAGATAGGAGAAAGAAAATAATTATGGGTAAATAAATAGATGAAAAGATGCTAATAATAAATAATTACTTAAGATAAATATTTTCTAATCTGTAACTTAAATACTGAAAGGGAAAGAGATTTGCGGATTGATACTGGTAAATCATTCCCCAGCTTAACACCTTGAAAACTAAATGATCTCGAGTAAGTCAGTGAGGAGCATTTAGGGAAAGCAAGATCTAACGTATTTATAGATCTTAGCCGGCCACATCCTACATCCGACAAGAAGTTGAATCGCTCTTTAAGATATATTGGGATTAAAGAATTAAAGAGTACTTTATATAGAAGTGATAGAATATGTAAATTTCTCCTGGATCGGATTGGAAGCATTATTTCTATTAAGCAGAATTAAAAAGATTCTAGGTATCATAAAAAGTAAAAAGAAGACGATCTTACCAACAACTTTCCACCTCTCCACCTGCGTTATTAAATTCATTTTCTCCGTCCACACGTGCAGGAGCCTGTTCAATACTTTGGCCGGATCCGAGTCGTATTCAGCGAGGCCCACTGAAGCTTCTTGGACCGCTTTGTAAAACAGTTCAGATGACAGCAAGATCACTCGAGACAATAGACACAGTTGCACCGACAGTACCATCGGTAAATCTTCGCCTTTTAGAAGAGAACTGGAAACAAATAACCAGTTTTAAAGCGTGTTGGAATAACCAGTGTGTACCCGGCTGAGTAGGATCGACCACCCTCTTTCTTACCGAGGTATCGTAAAATATGAGTAATATAATAAAATATACTATGGTCGGCACAACATGTTATAAATATTATATTTATAACATGTTGTGCCGACCCCACTTAGAGTGGGATAAGGGCAGGAGGATGTTTATATGGCATGTTGGAATATGAAGAATCTTATTGAATTGTACATAACTATATTTCGTCCATTTCATCTACTGATTACTTTGCATTATATCCCATACTATCTATCCCAGCGGCTCCGAACATGTGGAAATCAGTGTTTCCCATAATTTTTCACGAATGGAAAAAATTGACATAAAAGTAATGATTGTGAGTTAACTATAAGTGAAAGAGACTTGCTGTCGTGGAATTTTTTGTAGTATTTTTTTATTGATCTACAATTCTCTTGTACATTTTTTTTCTAATTGACTATATGCTGTTAGCCCTAACGGCTTTTACAGCGTCACCGGGCTCATAATTTTAGTGTATGTCTGCTAGTTTACGCGGCGCACGCGACTAAAGCTCCCAGCATGCGAGTTTTTTTCAGCACAGTTTACATCAAACGGTAATTTTGTTGTGAACACTTTAAGTGCGTACATTCACGGAGACATAAATTTTCTCCTGTTGGAACACTCGGCATATCGTTTTTAATTTAAAACCAAATTAATTAGAACGTGATCAAATTACTATTATTGTAGTGTTGTGATTTTTAACGTTAAAAAGAAAAACATATAAGAGATGTTCCGCGCAAACGTGCGGACGGATGAAACAACCTCCGGAACCTGGGCCCGACACCCCGGCGTTTCAACCTACCTTACGCGGCCGTTAGCTGTATGCGGTCCGGCCTCGTGAGTCACTGCGTGTATATGTGTACGTGTGTGTGTGTGCTTGTATGTACTTGGCCGATTCCCGAAACCGTTGGCTCGCCTCTACACTCTTCCACGGACACGTAATGTCTGTTTCTCCCTGAGTATACACTTCACTATATCGGCTGAATAACACCCGGTGTGCACACAACCTTCGTAAGGTCACACGTTATTGAGTCGTCCCTATATCGGGGAATAGTACCCAACGCGCACCAAAACCGCGGACGGTCGCGTCTTATTAAACGCTTCACTGGTTAAATGCGTCACGAAATCGGAGAATAACACCCGAAACGCAAAATTACACGTGTGTGTAAGAAAGGAATGCCGTGTTCCGGCGCACGCGGCTGCTCCCTATCGTGTTTCAAGGGTAACTGTCGGCCGGCCGCTCTCGTAGGAATCGAATGCCTTAACGAGCCTGCCCTCGCCGCCCGCGCCGCTCGGCGAGTCATTTGGTTCAAAACAAGAGGTTTTAAAAGGTTAGGTTTAAGAAAAATAAATGAATGATTTATTGAACCAAAAAAATAATATGTTACAATAATCTTCTTACCCTAAGCAAGGAAACCCCGAAACTTAGGGGCCAGTACCTTCACAAAACTTAATAACTATTAATATTTTACTTATTCATATGAATAAATTTATATTAAGTATATGGTATATAAGTACGTGTATGAAATACTATAAAACCTACAGTTATACTACGATAAAAAAATAACATTTAACATAGTGTATAAGATCAGCTTGAGTGTGTGTATGGGTATGCATGTACTATAATTCATATAATATTTCAATAAATAAAAATAAACTTACTGTATGACACGAATTAACGTAGGCCAGATAACCTTGACACCAAGGAAGGCGTTCCTTTCGGGGAAACTGACACTTATGCATATTTCCGACATCTTGAGGACCGTTATGACAGCCTCCATCCTCAAATCACTCAACATATCGTCCAACACGGTCATACATTTCGCGCCCGCACCACTGAAGAACTCCTCAGGACATAAAAGGGCGTACGCTTGCATTATATACACTACTACCCTCAGATGTTCAGTTGATGGCTCTAAAAGAGAACAAACGGAAAATAAAAGGATTATTTGAACGATAAAGTACAATGTGACAGTATAAAATTCTCCCAGTACTAAAGTCCATGTTTGCTGACCTGTGTTGTGTTTCTACAAAAGAAATCGTTGAACGAGTTTAAAATTTCTGAAGATTAATGTAAATTTAAACGAGTTGTTATTCCGCTCCTCCTTCAATCTCCTTTATCGTCATACGATTACGCCCTTGTACACCGCGGGCGAGGACTCAGTTAAACGGTTAGCATATAGTTAACTCATCCATTTCATGCTTAACATTATGGTCAAAATTAAAGACGCAAAAAAGATCTAACTTCAAAACTTTGGAGAATCTGACTAATACTTTGTAGCTCGAATTTTATTAGGCAAAATAGGCGAAGAAGTGGATAGCAAATCAATTATTAGCAATTATATCACATTATCACTACATAGTATAAAACAAAGTCGCTTACCCTGTCTGTCCCTATATCCCTATGTATGCCTAAATCTTTAAAACTACGCTACAGATTTTAATGCAGTTCTTCATGGTATAGGGAAAGGGGGATTGTTTTACTCCAAGTTTAAAGCGTGCGGACCACGGCCATCATTTTTTTCACTGAGTGACATAGGCTATTTATTTTATACCCGTACAAAGCCGAAGCGGACCGCTAGTATATTTATATTTGTATATTTTCCAACAGATCGTGATCTGTTATATTGAATTCATGAACTTCATTTGTGTTGGAAAGTGACAATGTTAAGTATACTTATACAGCTAGATAGCATTAAAAAGGTGGGAAATTTTCCATTTTAGGCTTACCCAGTATAGGGTAGAGGTTGTGAGCCAGCTGCAACAGGGCGGGATCGGCGGTAGGCGATGTCTCAATGATGGCAAGCCAAAGTTCCAGCGCATCTTCCAAGAGGTACACGTGCGCTGGTTCGCTGAGTTTTGTAGACTCGTTTATCACGTTTAGGACCCATGGACGTACGTTGGGTGCGCATTCACCTAGTGCCTGTATAATTACCATTTAAAACCTTATTTCGAAGTAAACCTATAGTATAAGTAAACAAAGTTGCCTAATAGATGAGCTTTAATCATTATCTCAGTCAACATCAACACTAAATACATTGGAAATCATAGATGATAGTTGTAAATTGATTTACCGTTTCACTAAAGTCATTATAAGTTTTCCCTATTATGGTTTATACCATTTCATTCTTTTATAACGTTAGTGCAAGTCAGGTAGAGTTTTACAAAGGCTAGAAAACTCTTTATAGCCTATAGAATACCCTAAACTTCAAATCTTAGAGACGCCAACATTAATTGGTGAAGGTAGTCAGTACAATATAGTATAGATCGATAATTTTAGATCTCGTTCAACTGAACGACGCAAACTGTTAGACATAGGTCTCTTGAAAATATCTCCCCACGATGTTGTAACGTCATCATTTAAATGTAGTAGCTCCACCTCGTAGGGGGTAAACCGATGCTGCCTTTTCCATTCATATTTCAAATTAAAATTCAAAATTTTTTATTCAAATAAACTTGTGAACAAGTGCTTTTGAATCGTCAATTCTACTGCTGGTTCGGAAAGCTGTTCCTACCGAGACGAGCCAGCGAGAAACGATATTTGCTCTTTTCAACATAATACCTAAACTAGTTACATTAAGTCATTACTATCTTGTACAGAGTCGGACAGTAGTTATATCCACACAGCACGCATTGCATAGTAACTATTACAGTACTTTAAAATAAATAGATAGATAGCTAAAAACTTTACTGCACAAACACATAAAAATACATGCGAACTTAAAGTAAACTTACGTATATGTACAAAGAGCGACCTTATCACTGAGTAGTGATCTCTTCCAGGCAACTCTTCTTACAGGATTATCAAATAAAAGCGTAACGGTTGTGCAAAAGGGTGCAAGGCGCTTGCGATTTTGGTCGTGGAGTCTATCTCCTGACGATGCTTCGGTTGCGGGGCGAAACGATTGTTGAGTTTGTGATAGTGAACGTATATAGTGCTTGTGTATCGTGGTGGCGGTGGTGGAGGTTTGTGCATGTGTTTTTTTTTACGAATCCTGCATGTATCAGGTATGATAACGGATTGTCCACTCTACATTTAGCATTATATATATTTTCTATTTTACTTCATCGCGGATTATAGCAAAATAATTTTATTATTACTTTTGAATGCAAAGCGCCTTAAGAATCCAACGTCCATTGATTCTCTCTACTATGTGCTTTGCCTATCGCCACTTCAGCTTCGCTTTCTTTTACAGATCTCATTTCAGATTTGAATATCGGATTAAATACCTTAACGAGATGAACAAGGGCAGCTAGTGCAGCCGCTCGCAACATGTGATGGTGAGCGGCGTGCAAGGCGAGGGCGGGCAAGGCTGCGAATAGAGCATTGGCTCCCTCCCCCCCGCCGCGAGCCACCACCCACTTGCAACGATCCGTCACATACGAGACCACGTGGAGGACGTGCATCTTTGTCTCGCATTCCGAGCACTCCACCTGTGTAACGAGATCCCTCAATACGACAAATCCCTTATCAATCCCATCGCGAAGAAATTCAAGTATTCAAATATATTTTACAACCACGTTTATGTCAATTAAATAACTAATACACCTTTTTAGAACATTTTTCTTAACGAATGGAACCCATAATACAGATAACTTTGACATAATTCATTTTTCTTCAATATGGTTTTTAAAAAAAATGTACTTTCGAAGAAAATAAATATAATTTATTTGAGATCTGATCTTGCACAAGTGAAAACAACATTGTTGGTTTTTTTTTCCCTCGCACCAAACTATTTAGTTTTTGGGTCAAGGTTTTTCGTTTCGTGTCATAGGGTAAGGTCGTTGATCTCTATAAATCGTGTTTATTTAAAAAAAACAAAATAATTCCTGTTGCTTAAACACTTCGCTCAATTGACTGATTTTTTTATATTGAGTGCGGAGGTGTATACGTAAGTAAAATTAAAATTAATGTCGTGTGATCGGTACCACTCCATATACAAATAATATACGCTTTTTGTTACTTATTAGGAAATAATAAAACGCTTAAGAGTTCATATAACGTTGAGTGCATAAACCGTGGAGTCTATAAATAGAGTCTATAATAAAAAAAAAGGCTACAGAGGACAACTTATGTTCGATAATAACACTGGTCAACACTAATTTTGTCACATGAACTTAGTGGTCATTTTTGTTTAGGTTGGCAACCCTTCATTATAAAAAATCTATAGTTTCGTTCCAGTCACATCCAGTTTTTTTAGTGACAGCTATAAATGCATTTCTAACGAGTCTAAAAGAGTCACTACATAAAGAAAGTGTGACCCACACGTGAATTACTTACAGGCCATAAAAATGTTAAAAATGATCCTTTAGTGAACCCTGATGACATATTTTTACAACCGATGCATTTAAAACTTGGCTTAATGAAAATTTTTGTAAAGGCTATGATGCCTAAAGACGGCAATGGATTTCAATATCTAAAACAAAAAATTCCCAAACTCAGCGAGGCAAAATTAACTTATTGTAACTGTTATATTTTGTAAATTACATAATAATATACAATTTAATTATGCGGAAACTGATAAAGGATAAAGATTTTCAAGAGAAATTGAATTATCTAGAAAAAGTTGCCTGGAAAAGTTTTGTGAACGTTGTCCCAATTTTTTAGGAAACTATAGAGTGAAAAATTACTTAAAGATTAAATAAATGAAATACTTATGTCATATAAAGCTTTGGCATGTGACATGTCCTTAAAAATACATATGATGCACTCTCATTTGTATTTCTTTTCTGCAAACTTCGGAACTGTGAGTGATGAACAAGGCGAGAAGTTTCATCATGACATTTTCTTAATGGAGAAGCGCTACCAAGGGAAACGGAGTACACGAATGCTAGTAAATTGTTGTTGGAATCTTAAAAGAGATCTACCAGAAGCTAAATATTCCCTAAAATTTAATTTATCTATTGTACATTAAACAATAACTTCTTTAAGAGTAGTTAATTTTCTATTTATATATACAAAAATAATAAATTTGTCTATCACTATCACAAGGATACCTGACGTGTCATTTTTTTCCCCTTGGTATATTATTGCTTGAAGGCCCTAATGTATTTAAAATTTGACATCAGTTTTCGTGTGACAAAAAAAAAATTAAATTTTGTCGACCAGTGTAATCAGGTGTAATTGAATAAATATTATCTTTACGTACCAGGAGATCATACAACGCTGAGAGTGCGTGAGGAACAAACGGCTCGAACTGTTCCACGTCGAAGCTAAAGTCGTCCATTGTACTGCGCAACGCTTCCGCCGCCGCCAACTTAACAGCTGGATCCTCACCGGACCGTGTGAGCGGTTCCAACAGCGAAGTGTACATTGCCGGCCGGAGGGACTGTGATGCTCTCACACAACACCACTGGCCTGTAATGTATGATGAACATTTAAAACTACTATATCAGTATCGAGCGAGCTATGGATCTTTACGTCATCATATCAGAATGATATGTGTGGGATGGATCGGCCAAATATCAACTGGATGCTTTAGAATCGGTGGATAAACGTGTCAGAAGACTCATTGGCGATGAAACCCTAACTAATGCTAAATTGCATAGCTTGCAACATCGGCGCAGGGTTGCCTGTCTATCGGTCTTCTACAGGATATATTTCGGAGAGTGTGCTCAGGTACTTCATGAACTTATTCCGACATCGCCTATTTACTATCGCACCGCTAGGCACCGAAAGAGATTCTACCCCTACACTGTAGATATCCCGCGAAGACGCACGAAGCGTTTCGATTCCTCTTTTCTGTTGCGCTCAGCGCGGGAATGGAATGCTCTCCCGGCATCTGTTTTGTCCCAATGAGTATAATATGGGTATTTTTAAAACAAAAGTGAATAGGCATCTTCTAGGCCAGCGCGTTTCATCTTAGACTGTATCATTGCTTATCATCAGGCATGATTACAGTTGAGCGCTTGTCTATACACAATAATAAAAAAAAATTGAAGATCCATAGAAGGTTCAAATTAACTTTTTTTTTTTTATTTATTACAAAAAATCTTAAATGATAATACAAAATTCGACACGGCATAGCATAAACTTAAAACAAGTTTTTCTGTACACCGCGACATCATCGTTGGTTTGCTTAGAATTGTACAGGTGCGTTGTTGTACACAATATTGATTCTTAGTAAACGTAACATAAGATAGTTATTTTTGTGAAGTAATATAGGTCAGAGTGTTGCAGACCTGAAGTGGCGAATGAATTAATAAAAACCCTTTATTGCAAACCAAGTAAATAATAAACATAAACAAGAGAAATAAGAACATATAAGAGTGCAAGGGCAGTCTTATCACTAAAAGTGATCTCTTACACACAACCCCTACGTTAAAATTCCCTACGTTAAGAGATCAGTGCACAAGACGAACTAAACAATAAAATCAATAAACTTGCTAATTAATATTACATTGTACGTAATAATGATGACGGGCGGAGCACATAGTGCGAAAAACCTATGGGCGTTAGTATCTAAGGGTGTTGGAATGGCTACCCCGAACAAGAAAACGCAGCATAGACCCCTTACGAAGTTGACTGACGACCTCAAAAAGGTCGCAAGGAGCCGCTAGATCCAAACAGCACAGGACCTTGTAATTTGGAGGTCCCATAAAGAGATCTATATCCAGCAATGAACGTCTATCGGTTGAAGATCAGTTTCATACTTACCAATAAGCTGACAGACCCTCCTCCTAATTATTCTGTAATTGTTGTCCTTTACTTTGAGCTCTTGGCTCAACACGTTCGTAAACCATTCGTCAAAATCAACCTGCAATGAGGTAAAGTTTAAATAATATTAACGGCTGTAAAGAAAGAATACAAAATAGAAAAAAATCCACAATAATCTTAAATTGCAGACATTTGGATTGTTATAAAAAAGACAAGAAAAATATTATGAAGGAATCTAGAGATTATTCTATAGTAGTGCGGACCCCACTTAGAGTGGGATCAGGGCAGGAGGATGAGTCATGAATAGCAAGCACCTATAGAAGACCTGTCCAGTAGTGAACGTCCCCTGTAAGATTTTATCAAGACTCACATCATCATACAAGTCAAAAGCGGCCAGTCCGACAGCGTTGTAGATGGCGTCCTTCTTCAGTATTGCGGGCAGGTCATCCGGCGACACTTGGCTCTCTTGCAATGAGGCTAGCAGCCGGACCAGTTCTGGGGCCAGAACTGATCGGTACTCATGGAATAGCTCCATGAATACCGCCTCTGTACATGGCTGTGGGTAAAATGAGACATATATTATTAAATAATTTGAACACTTGAAGTAAATAAGGCACTAAGTACCTAAAAATTAAAATTCGAACTAAGTATGCTATTTGGTTCTAAAATCCTTTTAGAACCAAATTGCATACTTAAATTGCTAGCGATTGCTAGTTGTAAATAAACAAATCTATAGTGTTTGAAATTGTCGCCAACTAAATTGAATGCCTACCCTCAAGCTGTATTTCCAAGATTCTCCAGCTTCGTCCGTAGCAAAGCTTTCAGGTTCAGCATCCCACAACGCCAAGTCATCCGCGCTCAAGAGAAAGTAATGTGTCACCAGATGTCGGCACATGTGACACACAGTGTTCTGGTCCAATACTTCGGACTTTACCTGGTGCGCCTGAAGCGTTACTGTTGGAAAACCATACATTTGTTACGAACATACTAAAAGAGTTCTTAATGTATTTGTCATAGAGTTCAAGTCGCTTGCCGTTACACGTCTGGGACATTCACGTTGTTTACAAATCGTGTTCCGTTTCCCCGCCACGACTCGCGAGTAATCGAGAAACGGAACATTCTCGAATGATTCGGTCACCATATAAGCAGTCTTATCCAGCGCCTCGGGATTAAGATCGCGATTAGGGATCGAAAACGAAATAAAAAGCGAACGTAAAAGTGAAATAATAGTGACCTCGGCTTTGATATTGGACAATGGTTTGCATGAGTGAATGAAACTACTAATTTTGTATTGAATAAAGTTTGTTCTGGCGAGTTACCAGGTATTTTTATCCAAGTCCATCAACCCCTGTACGTAACATATTAAATACACTGAAGTATGTTAGTTTGTTGTTGTATTTAATCCAGTGGTTTCAATGGCAACTGTCAGAAATGTTTAATGTTTGGTAACAGCAGATGGGGAGACTATCTTCCTTTTTCTTTAAAAAAAAAAGACACGTGCTCTTACACGCGTTTCCAACTAACGCGCACAACCTAACCTTGCGCGCAATTCGCAAACTAATGCCCACTTCTATCTTATATATAAACCTCTAGTGTCACAATTTTAGTTCCCATGCTCCTCCATCTGGGACGAGGTCCCAGATTTCTGATGCCGGTTGGTCGCGGTTTCTTGCCGCCCTTCCGTCTTCGTATTGACTAATCAAAGTCATATCATCAGCCCTCCACTACACGTCGTCCTAAGGCGTGGTCCGGCCTCACAAGAGGCACACTTAGGAAGACGTTCCTCGACGCTAGTAGAGCTTCTGCGCTCTACTCTCCGCATTTCGCAACCTCGACGATGCTTCTGCGCTCGCCTGTCCCGCCCGTTGACGTTGTAAAAGCCGTTAGGGCTAGCAGCATAGTCAATTCGAAAAAAAAAACTCCTCCGAAACGACTTGACCGATTTTTATGAAATGATATATACATATCGGCTACTATCTATTTTTCATACCCCTAAGTGATAACTGTTTTCCACCAGTAACATTTTTTTTTAGTTTTTTGGACAACATTTTTATTTCTTTATAATATACACTAGAAATTCCCTAAAAGTAATTTATATGGCAAAAAAACGTTTACCCGGTGAGCGCACCCACACTGAGCCGATAGGAGAAATTAAACCACAAGAATAAAAGTAAGAATACAAATCTCGACTTAATTTACATCTCATAGGCCTACCTATGTCTGAGACAAAGAATCAATTTAATATAACTGTACAGCGCCATCTAATGTTCAGTATAGTGAACGATATAATAATACTGTTTAGCGTTTAACACCTGGTCAGCTAGTATATTATAAAAATAGAAATACTCACAAGGCTCCTTGACTGGCTCTGTGCCCTTTGGCAATTTATATTCAGCACATTGCAGTATGCCTTTCACAATGTTCAGGCACTGTATTGTAAACCTCTCGTAAGTCAATACCATCCCTTGTTCAGTGAAACAGTAGTAGAGTGTGAACTCTAACGAAGGTCGAATAAGAGGTACGTAGGAAAATGGATGAAAACTGAGTACACCCAATGCAACTTTTGTGAGATGTATTATAAACTTCTCACAAAGTTCTAAAGGATATATCCCGCGGCCTTTCAGAAGCTTCCCTGTAAAAAGAAAAATATTATCATCATCGCCGTAAAATACGACTAGGGTAAGTTGACGTGAAACAGGCGGCCAGTTGTAAAATACCTGGCCAAATCACGTGACACTATATATATAACATGTCGTGTTGACCCCACTTAGAGTAGGATAAGGGCAGGAGGATGAGTCAGGAATAGCAAACACCTATAGAAGACCTGTCCAGTAGTGAACGTCCCCTGCCCAAGATTTTATCAAAACTTACATCATCATCATCTTCCTGCCCTTATCCCACTCTAAGTGGGGTCGGCACAACATGTTATAAACATGCTGTCACATGATTTGGCTGCGTTTTTACTACCGGCCGCCTGCCCGACATCAACTTACCTTAATCGTATTTTACGAAACCTCGGTTAGAGAGAGGGTGGTCTATTCTACTAAACCGGATACCACACGGTGGGTCAACTTACCTTAGTCGCCTTTTACGACACCTCGGTAAGAAATGAGATCGGTAAGAAATGATAAAAAAGATCATACTAAGTTTTGTCTATAAGTACATTTTTACAATCAACATTTTTTTTTCAAAATTGGACTTGCCCCATTTCTAAATAAACGCCTCAATTGTCAACTGTTATACATATAATATTAATAATTCGCCCTATCCGAAGAATAAAGTCACATTTCCTATGCCCATGTATACATGGGAAATGTAACTGTTTTTGGAATAGAGCTAATTATTTGTACATATTTTAAATGTTTAATGCTACTCTATTTATATGCGAACACGGCATCCATACTAATCTATAAGTGTAAGATAGTCCATTTATCGAGGGAGGCTATAGGCTATATAACATCACGCTAAGATGAATAGAAGGGGTGCAGCAATAAAAAATAGTATGAAAACGGCAAAATTTAAAGCTTTCCTTGCGTGCTCTGAGTAAACGGTAATATCAAAAAATCATGTATTGCAAAAGCTTTAAATAAAAGTCCGCGACAGCATATGTCTAGCTTTTAAGGTTGAACCATTTTTATGGTTATCAAAATACTATATTACGGTTTTAATCTTTCCACGTAGGCGAAGCCGCTGGCGATTGCTATATCAAAAATAAAATTATAGATATATATAAATATAATATAACAGAATGTCAAAATATACAAATTTGTCATTACATTGCCTTGCTAGTAAATATGTATACTCACTACACTCCAAACTGGTCTTGGCTCTATCGAACACGACGTTAAGAAAGGCGATCGCGTCCTGACACTCGTGTGGCTTTTTGAACCCGAACACTGTCAGTTTCCTTAAGATGCGGAGACAGAGTAGGGCCCTCTCGAGGTGCTCCGTGATCATCTCAGTAGCAGCACCCTCTTGGATATGACGGAGGAAGAGTTCAGTGTTTTCGTGCCATAGGTTCAACACAAACGCATATATTGAATTCGTCAATTCCTTGAACAAGATAAAAACAAAATATCCTTAAATTTACCTTGAAAACATTAAGCATATTTGAAACCCACTTAAGAATTCTCTCATCATCATCATTTTCCTACCCTTATCCCACTCTAAGTGGGGTTCGGCACAACATGTATTAAAAATGTTGTTACATGATTTGGCTAGGTATTTTACGACCAGCCGAGTGCCTGACGTCAATTCACATTAGTCGCCTTTTGCTACACCTCGGTAAGAAAGAGGTGTGGTTTATTCTACTCAAGCGGGTAACACAAGGCGATGCACATACTAACTTTTATTGTGGTTTAAACCGCATGTTGAAAATCTTGTCGGTGTTTTTAACTATGCTTCCGTAATAAGTTATTGACTCTTCTCTGAGGGTGTTCGGTTTAGAATTTCTCTAAGCGATGCATTTAGTAATGAAGATATCCGTTTAAAACGATCGATAAAGCTCCACGAGTAGTAAGGATAAATGGGGATAGTCGGTACATATGGATGGAAGCTCTACTGACGTCTTTTTTCTAAAAAGTTGGAATGATGCACTGGACTTCACACTAAAATTAAACAACAACTAACAAGTTGTGCTGACAGCACTCAGAGTGTGATAAGGACAGGAGAATGATGAACAGTTAGTGTGGGTAAAATCAATAAATACCTAAATGTGGCAATAGGAAATAATTTATGTTAATTAGGAAATAATTATATTAATAATTTCTAATTCATCACATGGATTCTCTTGAGAAAAGCGGATTACAGCAAAATAATTCTATTGTAACTTCTGCCGGAAGTAAACAATTGCGTTTCTTAATATGTACTCACTTGGACGCCGTGTGGTATCCGACTGAATAAAATAGTACCATCCTCATTTCTTACCGAGGTGTCGTAAAAGGCGACTAAGGTAAGACGACCCGCCGTGTGGTATCTGGCTGAGTAGAATAGACCAACCTCATTTCTTACCGAGGTGTCGTAGAAGGCGGCTAAGGTAAATTGACCCACCGTGTGGTAGCCGGTTTAGTAGAATAGACCAGCCTCTTTCTTACCGAGGTGTCGTAAAATTCCACTAAGGTAAGTTGACCTCAGGCAAGCGGCCGGTCGTAAAAACGCAACCAAATCATGTGACAGCATGTTTATAACATTTTGTGCCGACCCCATTTAGAGTGGGATAAGGGCAGGAGGATGATGAATATGTACTCACTTGGAATGTCCTTCGGTCGCCGAGCAGTCGTTTAGAGGCCAACGCCTTCACAACGTGATGGAAAATCAACAAGGATCTGTGCTGCATGAGCGGCTGTGGAGCCTTCATGGCACCTATAAGATCTGGCAGTAGGCTGGGCCAGAATGTTGGGCAATCGAATCTGTTGGAGATAATTAATACATGCACCTGACACGAACCGATAGACAAAGTATAATATAAATTTTACTTATAGCAAAGACAGTAAAATTAGACAAAAAAGTTTATAGAGTTCATTAAAAAAAAATTTACTTGAATAAATACAGCCTGTATAATAGTACCTACTCAGTTGTTTTCCAGAAATTTAACTTAATACTTGTATTATGGCTGACAACTGGTAAATATATACATATATACTTTCAAATAAATATGTAGTTATATAAACATATACACCCAGACTCAAAGAACCAATAAATAACCTATTTGAAGAAAAAAGTCACATGTGACTTTATTCTTAGAATAGGGCAAAATTGTATTTAGATGTTGTCAGGGTAAATCGAACCCACGACCCGCGGAGCTGTAGGCCGACTCAGGGTCACTGCCACCTATGCCAATAAGCAAGTCGTAAAGTGCTGGATAGTTTAACCTTTAGTATTATTAGACATTCACATAACTTAATAAATAAAAAAAAACAATTTTTGGCTGTACCTGGCAATCTTAGCAATTAGCACAGCCTGTTGTGTAGCAATTTGTGCAACAGGCTCGCTCAGTACAGGTGTAGTCAGTAAGCCTTGTCGCAGCTTCTGCTTTTCATCATCAGTGATAGCATTTGGTGCATTCCTTCGCCAGTATCTGTCTACACCATTCTTAAAACACATCACAGCCAGCCATCTCACGTTTACATCAATGGAATGGTTTGATAGAACATTCTAGAAAGGAATATTCTGTTAACTATCTATTGTCATAATGTTACATAAATCATTGACACTCTACAACATAATAAAAGAATACTTCTAATGTGTTCAATATTACAAATCATGATTGCTTACAAGTCGGGGATTAAATTAAGTGTAAGAAATATGCTTATATTCAATTCAATTCAAAATATTCTTTATTCAAATAAACTTGTAAACAAGTTCTTTTGAATCGTCAACTTTACTGCTGCTTTGGAAAGCTGTTCCTACCGAGAAGAGCCAGCAAGAAACTCGGCGGTTGTTCTTTTAAAAATATAATTCTTAATACTATTTACATTCAGTCGTTACTATCTTATACAGGTTCAAAGAGAGCTATATCCACACATTCTTATCTTCTAAATAATCTTCAATAGTATAGTAGGCTTTCTGTATTAGCCTATTTTTAACAGTGTTTTTTATGTAAGTATATGTAAAGCATATTACAAAATTGAAGATTATTTGACTGCTAAAAATGCTTGGCTCTGAAAATCCTGTCAGCTTCATACAACAGTGTGGTTTAATAATATAATATTAAAAAGGTTTAAAAGATTGACCAGAGGTTCTTGCTTCTTCTTCTCAGTAAGAGCAATATTCCAAATCAGTTCATCTTCATTCATCATATTAATACTTGACAATTCAAAAGTGCTGTAAAGAGCTTATTTTAATTTAAAAAATATATATATTTGAATTGACCATTTTGCTTTATGAATAACAGTAACATAAAAGTAATTATTTTTTGCAATTTTGTCATAGAGTCTTATTAACAATCATTGAGATTGTGTGGTGAATGTGTGTAGTGCTTGTATATTGTTGTGTCATTGGTGGGGGGTAGCACATGAGTTTTACAAATTCTGCATGTATCAGGCATGACAATGAATAGTACACTACATTAGCATTACATATATTTTCATTTATCGCGGATTATGGCAAAATAATATTTTTATTAGTTTAGTAATTATAGTATTATTATTTTGCTATAAAATTATCTGTTATTAGTAACTCACCAATTGTTGATCATAGCACAATAACATATAATTCTATGAATAACTGTTATTTATTAAATTAAAAAGCATACTAAATAGTACCAGTAAAACTGAATAGAATCCAGGTTCAACCTCCCATTCTTGAAGCTTCTTCTCAGCTGGCTTCAATACTTCTGCATCTTGACTGGTAGCTCTGTTTAATGTATCTAACACTAAAGCATATATGTTTGGATCCATTTTTGGCTTACCTAGCAAAACAAGTACAATTATTAATTATAATTATTTATTTATAAATGTTAGGTGACACTAACTGGCTTGTCATAGGCGCTATGCAATCAGTGGAAAAGAGTGCAAAAAAAGCTATTTTATTATTTAAACAGTGACAAATATGTTATTTATAAGCAGATTCTTTTTTTCTAAACAAATAACTCCTTTTTGATTTTCTAAGTTTGTGTCAAGTTAATCATATTTTATTTGTTGATAGAAGATTAAAATGGTTACAAAATAAATCATTTGTTCATTAAAAAATACTCAATATTAACAAACAATACATATAACAATATGTATGCCAACCATGAGCCATTAGGCTATGTAGGTAAAAAAATCTAGGGCAAAATTATATGAGACCTATTTACTTATATAGGATATTTTTATTTCCCTATGAAATGAATGGTATTGGAAAATTTTGGAGAAACAATAGATATGAAAAGAGAAATTCTATAATGAGTAACCAATACGCATACCAGATTATATAGATTAGTGAGTCTAAAGTCCTGGGCAGGAAATGGAATTGGAAACTGGATTTGTGTTTTATACAGACATACAGTCTGTATAAAACTCAACTCAACTGTACAAATATATTTTGTGAAGTCAGTTTTTGATGGCTATTCAAAGCTAGAACGGTTTATAGGAAGATATTTTTTCACTTTCAACCACGATTGGTTACAGCTGTGAAATCATAGAAAAAAAACCACAATCATCAGATACATTTCTTAATAACCTTATATTTATGTTAAGTTATAGACATGCACTCTACTTAATAATTAAAAATAAATTTAGAACAAATACATTTCAAGCAATTTTTCTTTTATTATTAAACTTAAATGTTTAGATATGGAATATTATTTTAATATAGCAAAAGCATTGTAAAGAGTGACCAAGTAATAAACAGGGAATTTATATGAGTAGTTTCATAGATAGAACAATACATTTAAGTTAGTGCTTATCTTGTTTACTATAATAATTTCTTATCTAAATATATGTAAAATTTATTGATGCAAGTCAAAACATAACTTGACCATTCCATAGAATCGTTTGATGTGTTCAAGAAATAGTGAAATACGCATAATACTAAGAATTATACGCATATATTAAAGTACACATTATACTTCGCTGTGAACGACGACATATGGCTACCGGCGTTTTGAAAAACTTTTTATGAGTCTTTAAAAAAAATTTGGGAAAAGGTAAAACAAAACCTAATGAATTTCTTACACTATGAAAAAAATTACTTTAGGACTAAATAACTTACTCTTGACGTCCAAAGGACAGAGGATGAAACATAACCTAATGGTATTTATACAGTGCAACCATTGCGTTGATGAGGTATCTTTAATTGCCTAACATTACGAAAAAAAACAAATAAAACCTTTTGGTTTTTATAGCGAACAAACACCGCTCAAATATATCGTTATCCTATCAATTTTTGCAATAGAAACTAAAAATTCGATCAAATTTTTGTAATTCCTATTTATGACAATGACAACCAATGTCATTTTCGCTGCAAAAACCACAGACATTTCATATATGTTATGTACAATTCAGACTTTTTATCAATGCTTAAAGTTAAGTCAAAACTTTTATAAGTCAATATTTGTCTGTTTTCGTAATAAATAATTAGGCATTAATTATTGAAAACGGAAATCAATCAAGCTTTTCTACATCATCATCAAACTCACATGCATACATGCTTTCAAATGAAATATATTTAAATGGCTGTAGTATGTACCACTTGTTTCGTAATTTTATTAAATAAAATTTTATACACTTAATATAAATTTTGGTTTAGGAGATATAAAACAGCTGTTTGTTTTTAACTTTTATTTAAAAAATATACCATGTGAAACTGGAGTCGATGCGATTGTTACTGGTATATCTGAATACAGCGGTAGGTGATAACGAAAGCTGATCTTTACCTGATGATATAAAAATTACATAATTAAAGCATGTTTATCGAGAAACAATTAATTGATATATTTTATTACGGATACATACTTGTAATGAATAAGAAATATGAACTGTATCATCATTTTGGTCAATAGTAGTTGATATGACTTGTGGGATATCCATACGAAACACACATGATTGATTTACAATATTTAATATATCTGTATATTCTATTTTGCAAATACTTTTTTCATGCTTATAAAATCCAGACTTGATGTTGTAGTTAGTTGTCTGTAAGACAAACATAAATATATGTAATATATTAGCGTATGGCGTTACATTGGAAATCACAAAGTAATGATTACTTAACATTACTTTTGTACGTATAATACCAACTTACTCGAATGAGAGCAACTTTAATTTTTTTCACTTTTACTCTTTTCTCATTAGTGATTATAGCTTCGAATGGAATTTGTTGTTTGGAGGCAAATCCTCTATAAGTTTTAAAAACCATTAAAAATTCTGAATCACCAATTTTTTTTTTCATTTCGTATAACATCGGTATCTGTAACAGAATTTTTTATTTAACTTAGAGAAATTTTAAAAATATTAAAATAAATAATTAAAAAATGGAACGAGCACGTTCCATTTTGTTGCACGAACTTATATTAAAACTAACTCGCACGAATTGTAAACTTTATTAGAACATAATATTATATTTTCTATTAAGTATTCCAATAAAACGAAATCCAATTTTGTAATCATATTCTGTACTTTTATAACAACTTTTTAATTGCGGTCTAGAACAGAAACAAAATTTTTATAATAGAAAATAAATTATAAAATTAAAATGAGAGTTAATTTGTGTTATTCTTCCTTTTTTTATCAATCATATTGTTAACTACACAGCCTACGTCTGTTTGTATGTCTATATTAAAATTAAACAATGAATAATAATATTTCAACGATTACCTTATAGTCGTTGACATGGTTTATATTGAGATGATTCATCACAGTAAATGGAGTTACTTTTTTATTCGTAATTTTTTGGGCTTTTGAACTACGCATTATGATTTTATAATTAACTTTTGCAATTGAATCTTTGTAACTGGGTGGTAAATCTGCTGGTAGCATAAAATGAAACTGGCAACTCACTATGCCCGGTTGTGTAGTTTTACCTTAAAAAAAAGGATCATTTATTCCCCATTTGTATGTACTTAATAATAATAAATAACCTACTGTGCACTACATATTTATAACTAAGTAGTCTGTGTACACATTCAGAGAAACTTAGAGAGCGAACGCCATTTATAATTCATCAGCACCTTATTCGATCGTCTATTTATGCTTCAATGTTGGATACCAAATAATATCTATTTAAAAAAAGCTACATTTAAATTTTATATATTGAAAGAATTAATAGACACAAAGTAAATTTCAAAACTTTTAGAATAACATAGCAATATAAATGATTAAAAAGTCAATATTTATTAAAAATATTTGACTGTGCGACATCCAAACTTTAATTAATCAATATTTCTGATCTTTATATTTAGATTACCAATTACTTTAAGAGAATCTTACCTTGTAATTCGTTGAAGACGTCTATTCTAATATCGAAAACCCTCTTTTTTTGGGAATATATTTTTATATATGGCAACGTAGGTGAGGGCCTTGACCATTTTGCTTTACTTGTGCCCTTAACTTTTAAATACAATTCTGAAAATAATACGTAAGAACAAATTACAATGCTAATTAAATATTTTTGTTACCAGAAGAGACCAAAATATATTTGCATATTAAATTACTTTCAAACAAATGTTTATTTTAAATAGTCAATAATCAAACGTTACTTGTACGTTATAACATAACAAACGTTAATTATGTAAGCATTTTTTTCTTATATTTTGATGAACATTATCAATACACAGACTAGTATATACTTTAAAAATAATTCAGCCATGTGCAATAGAATATTAAAACATTGTGCGTTTGTCCCGAAGGCTTTATATAAAAGCTTAAAGCTTAAGTTTATTGCTAAGCATCCTTTGCTGCATAAATGTTAACATACATCGTATATTATAATTCAAGTCTACATTATTTATTACTTAATTAATGCGATATTTGAAGTAACACTTTTTACATTCTATTATTTTTTTATATTTTTGTGTTTGTTTTGTATTAATATATTCATTATTGATTATATATAAAAAAAAACCACTGAATGAATAAATTATTCAACAATATGTAACTTAGAAATAAATATAGTATTGTTACCAATGTAATAATCTGCAATAACATGCGTAGGATTTAGGTAAAAAGTTGTTTATTTGGACTTACGTTCTACTTTACGTTCTTGTTTAAACTCTAAAACTACCGATCCTGTTATAATATCATTTGTGTAAAAAAATCCATTAGAACCACCGTGCAAAACTATATTACAATTATCCCACACCATTGTTAAGTTTATTTTCGAAAATGTAATAAACAGTGCAGTGTTTTAAATTGTAATCATAATTTGGAATAATTTATCGGTATATTTTTAATGGCTATCTATAATATCTATAAAAAATTTTATCCAGACGATACTAGATAATATATTACTCTAGATAAGATTAAAGGAATATTTCATATTTTGACTGTAATAATAACCCACTACTCGTATAACCGTCATACTCTCATTTGTTATAAAAATTATATAGGGATATTTAATGGTTTTTATTAAATAACGTTTTTTAATTCTATTATCGGCTTAAAGTCTAGTCCTTTAAGGCCTTTTATAATAAGGTGCTACCATTTTTAACGTTTGCCAGTATTAAAATAAATCTATTTTAATTAAATTCAACAGTGGTAACATTGCGTATGTTACCATCTTGTATTAGAAAATTATAAATTCAAACAT
Source organism: Morpho helenor (assembly GCA_029227775.1). Lineage (NCBI taxonomy): Eukaryota > Metazoa > Arthropoda > Insecta > Lepidoptera > Nymphalidae > Morpho > Morpho helenor. Next base: position 13,277,680 of record JARGCU010000006.1, read on the forward strand.
TTCCAGTCTTTTTCCTTAAATTAAATATTCATGTCTTATATTTATAATTCCATTTATTAAATTATTGACGTTGGTGTTTTAGTAATAATAACTATCATAAATATAAAATAGGTTGCTCTCGTAAATGTTGTCAGACAATCATTTGACTACTTCCTTTTTCCATGACTTATTTGAGAAAGCGGATGTGGTTGGTCCGCCATAATCATTCGTGTGGGTCTGTGCTTGTGTGGTTTGGGTGTCTTACCGGTGCCAACCATTATTTTTAATTAGTAATAAGTTATGCGTATGAATCCAGACATGGACGATGACGAGAAGGGGTAAGCATATTTTTAACTAATCTAGAAAAATAGACGCGCATTTCCAAACCTGTTAACTATAATAGGTCAAACTGCATGTTCGCTTGGTGTGTCGCATTTCACGATTAGCCAGCAAGGCTCCCCGAGCAGCGTTTAGCGTCGATTCTACATACTATATGTATTAAGTTTTGGTGATGTTTGGATGATCACCTGTTATTTTTAAATGATCGATATGGTATCAGTTCACGTTCGGTTAATTAGCCTTTTACCGGCGAGCGGCCACCGACCCCAAGCCTTGCGGTGCGACTTGCGTGTACCGATCATGGCAGCTTTACTTTCCCATTGTACCGAAAGCCATATTTAAGGTATTCATAGTAAATAACCGCGTATATTTGCATACAGTTGTTTATATAATCGTGCTTTAAAAAATCGGAGATGCGGAAACGTCGCAATTTGTGAATTAACCTTTCTGTGACTAATGAGGCTTTTTCTTATCAGCATTTAAATACTAAGTTATTGTTGGTGGCATAGTCCAATTCGGTGGAATTTGAATTGATTACTGTTTCTTAGGTTTGTTAATGAGGTTAATGGAGCGGCGTTGGAATTGCCGCGTAGCTCAAATCTCGTTAACGTATGTCTGTTAAAACATGCTGATTCATTTGCATACTGTTACTTTTGCCGATGGTCTTGCCGCATTTCTTTCTAAATTCGCATACGCCACCGTGCTGTTAATGTTTACAAGGTGCTACTCTATTTGTGACACGCTTACAGTGTCGCGTCGGCATCTTACTCTATGATCTGTATTTAAGTTTTTTAAGAAATTATTATTTATTTAACATTTTTAAATATGAGATAAATGATTTTTCAATAATGTCTCACTATAAATTTTGAATATATTATGAAACATGTATAATTACAAATCACATTTAATGTTAAAGTGAATGTCACTTTCACCTTTGCAAGTTCTAGGTCTTGGTATAATTTTCAAAGTGCAACAGCATTAAGGTAGGATGTTGTAATTTGAAAGTTGTCTTCATCTTGTTTGTACAAGAATTTAAGTTTGATAATATATGCAATAATTTGGTACTTTTTAACCTAATATCTAATTATTTTTATTAATTAATGGATATTATATAAACATTTGTTAAATCAATTAATTAAACCAAGATAAAAAGTAAAGAAAATAAAAGTTAAATTAAATTTAAATGTTACTATTTCTGGTGTCAATAAGCATACAATTTTATACAACAAAATAATAGCATATCATTTAAAATCACTTGATCAACTGTGTATGCTATATTTTTTGTTATACTATATAAAGTTTTGTTTTCATGCTCATAATTAAAAAAAATATTTATTCTTAGTTTACACATGATGTTAGTTGACAGATGAAATAAATTATAGTACTTATACTGAATAAATCAAGTTGTTAAATAAATTGTTAATTTTGTCTCCTGTATACCGCCATGTGGTGTCCGGCTGAATAGTAGAATAGTACCATCTTCATTTCTTACTGAGGTGTCGTAGAAGGCGACTAAGGTAAGTTGACCCACCGTGTGGTATCCGGTTTAGTAGAATAGATCACCCTCTTTCTTACCGAGGTGTCGTAAAATACGACTAAGGTAAGTTGACGTCAAGCAGGCGGCCGGTCGTAAAAACGTAGCCTAATCATGTAACAACATGTTTATAAAATGTTGTGCCGACCCCACTTAGAGTGGGATAAGGGCAGGAGGATGCTGAATGTTGTCTCCTGTATATGTACTTGATTGATTGATAATTGTTTTGATACAGTTACTAAGAATGTAGGTCAGTTCAATAAAAATTGTTAACCAATTTAAATTTGGGTTTATTGCTTACCAGTTTTATTAATATATAGAAACTGCTATACTGTTGAAATTTATTTAAAAAACTATATTGAATTTTATTTAACATGTGACTTGTCCGTGAAACAATTCACATAACACGCTATCTAAAGAATAAATTCATATTTCCTATGCTTATACATGTGACTTAATTCTTCTGATAGGGTGATAAGTTATATGCATATAAAATTATTCTATATTCATTGAAACTAAATACATACCCACAATGAAGCAATTAACCACAAGCCCATGTTGGTTTACTGCCAGGTTTAATTTTTCTCAATCTTTTGATTTTAAGGATACATAAGTAATAATAAAATTATTTTGCTATAATCCGCGAAGAAATCTAAATCTAAATCTAAAAAATTCTTCGCAAATTATAGCAAAATAATTTTATTATTACTTTTGTATTATGGATCTCCGCAAAGTAACGCCTAATTCTATAAATTATTTTAAGGATACATTTTAGAGGCAAAAATAATACATTTTTGCTAAATTGATATATCACTACTTTCTTTACAATAAAGTGTAGTATGTAAATTAATTGCAAAATGATTGTCTTTTAAAGAATAAGAACCATTTTACCTTACTAAAAGATTGTGAATACTATTGAGGCAATTAATAAGAAAAGATAGTCCTTTTTTTGATATATCCTTGAGGTAAATATATAATTGATTGTACTGATATATAATGAGTAATAAATATTTTTATTACTTATATTTTTTAATAATTAATTTAACATTATCAAGCAATTGAAAAAAAGTAAAAACAAAATTTTGTAAAGAAGTAGGCATGTTTTTGCAGTATTCCATACAAAAGAGATAATAAAAATATTTTTAGTAAAGAAAAATAATTTTATAGGTCAAAAAGTCATGGTTATCTTTGGATCACATCCTGCTGATGTGATACTATATTTTATCACTCACTTTACAAAAGCACTTAAGAAAACTTAACTAAGAATTGTGGATAACTCAATGGGTGTTTATGTAGGATTCACTAGGAGCACTTTCAATGTCATTTTTTTGGAGTCTGAAGCTATAACAATCAATTTCGTTTCTGGTCTTAAAGTCTTCACCCTGTTCATATAGTCTGTCAAACCCGATTGTTTATATCTTATATATATAAAAGAAAGTTGGTCTAAGTTACACTATTTATAACTCAAGAACGGATGAACCAATTCGGCTGAAAATTGGTGGAGAGGTTGCTTAGAACCAGGAGACGGACATAGGATACTATTTATCCCATTCGACCGCATTTATTTTATCCCATCAAGTCACTATAAAACGTGGTATAACAAAAACGACAATGACATGGAAAAACAAAACATAAATGACAGCTAAACGTAATTTTGTCTTTGGGCAAGTACCTATGGTAAAAATTTGTCAATTATCAAAATAGCTAAACGTTACTACATAGTATAAAACAAAGTCGCTTTCTCTGTCTGTCCTTATATCTCTATGTTTGCTTAAATCTTTAAAACTATGCAACAGATTTTGATGCGGTTTTTTTTTAAATATATAGAGTGATTGAAGAGGAAGGTTTATATGTATAATAAAATTCAATATGGAGTAGAGAAATACTGTGATTTTCACTGAGTGACATAGGCTATATGCTTTATACCCGTGCGAAGCTGGGGCGGGACTCCTAGTAATAATTAAAATCTTCAGTATGCATAATTGTATGCAATTAAATACACAGTGTTTAATTGTATAAGTTCTATTTGTTATTATAGTATTTGAGTATATAGTTGATTTCCAGTTGTGTGATTAATTATTGATTGCCATTTACTGATTTGGCCTTTGTATAATTATAATTTTGTATAATACTACTGTAGGCTATTGTAGAAATTTTATAGAAGTTCCACATTAGAAGTCACAGAATTTTAGTTAATATATTCTTATAAATATTTGTAAATCCTTAGAAAAAAGTTATAAATAAGAGATTTCATGGTGTCAATTGTTGTAGTTTTGATGTTGATATGAAATATGAGATTGTTTTTGTATAAATGACTATTTATGTGATTGAATTTAATTTGTGAGGCAGCTTACAATTTAATATTATTGTACATTAGAAACATCCAGATTGTGCTATATGATCACTTAAAGAGAATGGTAAAGAATATTAATAAAAGCTCGCTGAATGAAGTAAAGTTATAGCCTCTAGTAATTTCCAAAGTAAAGATTCTCAGGATTATTTAATATTTATTAATGGTTTTTGAAACCATACCCATAGCAATAACACCTATGACAGGATTGATGGGTGGAATAGTCCAGAATAGGAGCTGACCACCCATCCTGCAATGATGGGTGTCCCCACAATTAGATAGATAGATGCCAGGATAGGTGAATTATTATGCATCAATTTGCTATTATTTTATATAAAAAAAAGTTTAATGAGGTCTTACGTGTGACCCCAAAAGATTGTCTCTATGATTATTGATATTGACTCAGTAGCTATAGCATATTATTCGTAGGCCAGTGTATTGTGTGTGTGTTACCAGTGTGTTCTATAATATAAATCCTCAAAATATACTAGACTTGCCTATCCATAGGTTTAAATTAAGCGTAAGTATTTGCTGATCGATCCTTGATGCTACAAAAGTACTTGATAAGCTTATTTAAAGAAAGATTATTTTGATTTGATTGGAAAAAAATAGTATCAACTAACTCAAACCCTTTTGAGTAAGTGTAATATAGTTATAGCGTAGTGTGTTAGTGCTGAAACAGAACAGAAGAACGAAATGCTTCCTATAGTAAGAAAGACTTAAGATAAGTCATTAGACCTGTTCTTAGATATAAGTTAATTTATAAGTTTAGGTTAAAATTAAGTTGCTTATTAGCCTTAAGGCTAGATTGTGACAAAAAGTACCTCCATTGTGATGTACTTTATAATAATAAATAAAAAAATTATCTCAAAACTATTTGACCAAAAACATGGCGGTCAAAACGACGACTATAGCGCCATGCGTTTGACATGGAACTAAATGTGTCATGGCTGTGGATAGGATAAACCGTGTAATCCGCGATCGCTTTTCGAAAAAATACTACTTTTTTTCTCTTAATGCATATAGTGAATTTCATGATTTGCAATTTGTTAATGCACGTAGTGAGTGCCATTGGTTCGCTATCTGCCTATGAGGTGTACCATCACGAATATTCCTCATCATTTGTAAACATAACCTAACCTTAACATATTGTGTTACACGTCGCTTAAGCCGCGGTCCGGCCTCACAGGAGGCACCCTTAGGATAACATTCCCCGACGCTAGTAGAGCTTCTGCGCTCTACTCTCCGCATTTCGCAACTTCGGCGATGCTTCTGCGCTCGCCCGTCCCACTCGGTGACGCTGTAAAAGTCGTTAGGGCTAACAGAATATAGTCAATTCGAAAAAAAAAGTTCATAATAATTTCTAAACATAACCTAACCATATTGTGTTAAGAATGGTCGTATTGTAAAAGTATGCTTAAACATGCTTTATCGTGTTCAGTACGTAAAACTGATTAGATAGTCTTACCTGCGACTTGCCGCGTAATCTGATGTGCACAGTTAAAAGAAACGTGTCGTTTATTCGACCAGCCATAAATTTAATCGCATTGAATTTGATTAAGATTTATTTAAAAAACTTAATACCACGATTACATGTACTATAGTAATGTTTCCTATTCCGGAAGATGAAACGGGTTTTTTTCTTATACTAGCCGTGCCCGCGGCTTTGTCTGATTAGAATTTAGAGTATCAAAAATATGTGTTTCAGTCAAATTACGAAAATTATTTATATTTAATATATTTATACTTTATTTTAATAAAGACCGTACAAAAATCCGGTGAGTAGACAGACAGCTTTTAGGGACTTTATTTGACTGACATACATATTTGTGACACACTGATTTCCACGGGGGAACAGCTAGTAATTTTATAAAAGACTAGCAATCGCCAGCGGTTTCGCCCGCTTGAACAGATTAAAACCGCAATATAGTATTTTGATAACCATAAAAATAGTTAAAGTGGGTTACCCTTAAAAGCTAGACATATGCTATCGCGGACTTTTATTTAGAACTTTTAGAGAGGAACAATTTTGTAATACATGATTTTTAAATAACTATTATCGTTTACTCAGCGCACGCAAGGACGCAAGGAAAGCTTTAAATTTTGCCGTATTTGTAATATTTTTTATTGCTGCACCCCTTCTATTCATCTTAGGGTGATGTTATATAGCCTATAGCCTCCCTCGATAAATGGACTATCTTACCATTCCACGTGGGCATGATGTGTATAGTCCTAGCGTCTAAGTAATTTAAGATAGATATAACTTGTACATTTTTGCTGTAAATAGAACTTTTTTAAATTGAAAGAATATTTCCTTAAAACGCCAAAATAAGTAGTCATATCATTTGATATAAGTTTAGTTATTTTACAACAATTCAAATTCAAATTCAAAATATTCTTTATTCAAATAAACTTGTCAACAAGTGCTTTTGAATCGTCAACTCTACTGCTGGTTCGGAAAGCTGTTCCTATCGAGAAGAGCCAGTACTCTGCGGTTGCTCGTTTAAAAATATAATTCTTAATACTATTTACATGAAGTCGTTACTGTCTTGTACAGGTTCAAAGAGAGCTATTTTTATTTAGAGCACACATTCTTATCTTCTAAATAATCTTCCAAGAGTATATATAGTAGGTTTTCTGTATCAGCCTTTTTTTAACAGTGTTTATACAATACTTGCATATTATGTATATATTATGATGACAGTAACACTAGGTACAAACCTCTGTGGTTTTTTTATAGTGTTAAGTAACATTTGTTAATAAATTGTTAAATAAATTAAAAATAATAATAATAATTGACAGAAAACTGTTTGTTGGTGGCCTATCATGGGAGACGTCGCAAGAGAATCTGCAGCGTTACTTTTCTCGCTACGGTGACGTAATAGACTGCGTGGTCATGAAGAACAGCGAGTCGGGCCGCTCGAGGGGCTTTGGCTTCGTCACCTTCGCTGAGCCTTCGTTGGTGAACGTTGTTCTGCAGAACGGACCTCATCAGCTTGACGGCAGGTAACGTGAAATTCATTTTCTCATTACTTTTAGTACCTGGTAATTTTTTTACAAAACAAAAAAAGACGCCTCAAAAAAAAAAAAAAATTACAGGGTAGGTGGGGCTCGATCCTAGGTATTTTCATTTCTCGCGACCACCCGTTCACCGAATAAGCTACGCTGACTTGACAGTTAATGGAAAAAATTCAATTCAATATAAATTTTTAATGCCCAAAAACAGGGATAAAAGATTTTTTTTTACATAAAACCTAGCTAGTTCGATTTTTCTCCCCCAAACCCCCTAAATACTGAATTTCAGAAAAATCGTTGGAGCCGTTTCCGAGATTCCGTATATATATAAATTAAACTATAGTGAGTAGTATTCATAGTTAACGTATAGAAACCGGCTATACTCACGTCTTATTCTATCTGTTAGCCCTAGCGAGCTATTTTACGCAGTTTCGGCCGCGATAACGTCGTGTAAAGACCTTATTAATAAGTGCCCCGGATGGGTTCGTAGTTCCAGAAGTGAGTATAGCCGAATTCTATACATTAATAAAGAAATTAAATTAAAAGTTTATTGTTCTTCAGAAATCTAATTATTGTTTGTTACATCGCTATTGTGTTTACGCTTATCTATTCTGCATTGTCTATGTTAAAAAATGTCATACTTCAAAAATCACCGTGGGCCCAAAATTGTATGCAAGTGTATCAGTTTCTTTGACACTATGTATGTATGACACAACATTTTTAAGTTATGTTATCGGGATAGTTTGGACAGAATTTACCCGCCATTGTAATTCCACATATACATACATTACATTCATATTTCTTTTCGCGCGCGTTTTGTTTTCGTTCCTAGAATTATATGGTGTCGTGAAAATCTTAAGGCAACTAAAGTAGTACTAAGATAATAAAGATTATCACACTATATTTATTTATCTTTAATATTTAAATGAGTTAATCTCTTTTATATATATATATTTCCGAATCTCGGAAACGGCTCCAACGATTTTCCTGAAATTCAGCATGTAGGAGGTTTTGGGGGAGAAAAATTGATCTAGCTTTCATTGATTTAGCTTTGATATTTATTATTGTTTTATCCCTATTTTTGGGCATTAACAAAACACTAACATTTATATTGAATTGAATTTTCGCCATTAACTGTCAAGTCGACGTAGCTTATTCGGGTAACGGGCAGCCTCGAGAAATGTGAATGCCAAGGATCGATCCCAACTAAATAATTGCTTTTTTTTAAAGTTTTTTTGTAAAAAATTACAGAGCGAAGCTCGGTCACCCAGATATTTTGTCTTATATCCGCCAAAATAGCTTACGAATCGTGTAATTGTATTTTTCAATTCAGTATGGATGTCCTATAAAATATAGAACTATACCATTATCCACTTTTATGAACACTATAAAAAATATTTCCCACAGTAAAAATTTAATATAAAAGGGATTTGGCAAAATTTTCGATGAAAGCATCCCAGCGGCTTTACTTTACCGACATTTTAAACAATATTGTTCATTTTACCTGAAGTACCTGGGTGGCCGAGCCTTGCTCGGTAATTTTTAAAATTATGTAGAAAAAAAGAAAAGGAAAATGAAAAAATAACAGGACAGGTGGGGCTCGATCCTGGCTATTTTTAACTCAAGACCGCCCGTTCCCCAAATGAACTACCATGACTTTACGTCTGACAGCGAAAAATTGTGATTGTATTCAACATAAATTAAAAAAAAAAATTAGAGCCCGAAAACATAACACGACATTTTTTTAAATAAAACTTATCTAGATCGATTTTTCTCCCCCAAAACGCCTTATATGCTGAATTTCAGGAAAATCGTTGAAGCCGTTACCGAGATTCTGAAAATATATAAATATACATACAAGATTAACTCATTTAAATTTTACCTGAATTATACCTAAAGTTTCATGAATCACTTTGTATATCGATGACTCTCTCTCTTCGGTCCCTCATGTCTGATGATCATGGTCAGCATCAGGATCGTGTCTGGAGTTGATGATGTGCCTCCATCTGTTATCTGTCCAATTTAGAGGACGACTAGTTTCTTATTTGGTCTGTACATCTTTTTGTGGAACGACCGCGTGAACATAACTAAATAACGTGACAACAATAAATATTGATGACAACCGAAAGCAAATCCTTTCATGCAATCATTGCATTACGATTTTATCGTGGAGCTTACCATCTTGATGATGATTCCGTTTCGAGGCGAAATGATCGTAGAGATTGTGGTAGTGAGTGTATGTAGTGATTTTGTTGTTGGTGTTGCGGCGTTCTGTGATACGTGTGGTGACGTACGTATGTGAATGCCTGCTTCATACACTTAGCAATACATATATTCTCTAAACAAACGCGATTATAGCAAAATAATTTTATTGTTACTTCTGTACTATGGAATTCCGAAAGCAATGCCTGCTTCTATAATTCTTTTTAGTAGTTTTAAGTTTATCTCAAACAGACAGACCGGCAAGATTGATAGCTCGGGGGTGAGAATGTGTAACTCTTTCGAGATGTCACGGTTTCAAATCCGGGCAAGCACCAATGAGTTCTATTAAAACTGTAAAGAATGAGAGGGTCTATTCTACTGTGCAGAAAACCTCACGGCGGGTCGACTTACCTTAGTCGCCTTTTACGACACCTCGGTAAGAAAAGAGGGTGGTATATTCTACTCAGCTAAACCACACGTCTAAAAGGGATATATCAACTGGACATTCTAAAAAAAGATGAGAAAAGGATACGTAGCAAAACTAGATAATCTAAGTTAAATATCTTAGTTGACAACAGATCAAATCAAATTAAGCAAATATCTTTATAAGTAGAATTCACGACTCGCTGCCAATGCGTCATGGCCGCGCGTTGCGTTTACGCTAATTGCAGTTTTAACCTCATTTTAAAAAAACACGTGTAGTCGTGATTGAATGCTTTATGCATTATTATAACACATTATTTTTTACGTAAAATACGCGGTACAAATGGAATACGTGCCGAAACCATCATTTATTTATCAAGCAATATATAACTTTTTAAAATTAAGCAATTGTAAAGTTGCAACGCGTTGCATAGTTCACGTTTTTAGATTTCCTTGTATACAGGTAACACAGTAGTTAGGTTCCTAGAAAACGCCGTGTTATGTGAAACCGTGTAGTATGAGACCCAGAGCTAGTCATAAAATAGAGGGTAACGTTACAAAAACTTGTTGAAAACAAATATTTTATTGTTGGGGATCGATCCTAGATATTTACATTTCTTAAGACTGCCCGTTCTCCGAATAAGCTACGCTGACTTGACAGTTTATGGCAAAAATTGTGTTTTTATATTCAATATAAATTTTAGTATTTTTTAATGCCCAAAAACAGGGATAAAACGATTTTTTTACATAAAACCTAGCTAGATCGATTTTTCTCCCCCAAAACCTCCTACATGCTGAATTTCAGGAAAGTCTTATGGTTTATTGGAATATTGTTATGGGGGTAAATGCGCGGATATTGAAAACATTTTTGTATTACAATAAAGAGCTATGATTTGATTCGAATTATATCAATAGACAAAAATGCTCAGATAATCACATGATGATCACGTAATCCGTTCCAGTCAATTCTTTTATGGGTTATTAATTACTAGCGAATGATAAGAGATCAGTGAAAGTTACCCCAATGAGAAAGTTGTTCTATGTTAATTGTAACTAAATCCATTACTGGCGACATCGCGTTGATTTTAATCACGTCGATGTTCATTAAATTTTAGATAGTAAAATTATGATCTAGCTGCCCCCGGCTTCGCTCGCGTGGATATCAGAATGTTGCGAGTTTTGCTCTCCACTTTTTATTTTCTGCAATGCTTCTGCGCTGGCCCATCTTATAGGAGACGCTTTAAAATCTAACAGAGCTACCATGATGTGTTCCAAATAAATTTCGGTCACCACGGTGTATAACCTTTAGTTAGTTCAGTGGTCGGCAAACATATTAGCCAAAGAGCCAAATAAGAAAGAAAGAAAGAAAGAAAAAACATTTATTTCAACTTCCTGTGCTACACAGCACATTTATACAGTAAATTATATAAACAATATATATATATATATATATATATATATATATATATATATATATATATATATATATATATATATATATATATATATATATATATATATATATATATATATATATAATACCTTATAACTATAATAATACCTAAATAAAATACCTAAACCTAATATATGTATAATATACATACATAAATACATATACTGGATAGCACAGAAAGAGGAAAACGGCAAACAGCTCAGTATGAATTGAGTGACAAAATTTTGTCACACAACACTGTTTTTCAGCTGTAGCCAGGATGGATTGCGTCACGGTTAAACTGAAAATAATAAGAACATTACAACAATTAAAAAAAAAATTGGATGCCAAATCTGCTTGTTTAGTAAACGTTTATTACACTAAATATGTAGTTAAAACAAATAAAACCTTCCGTAGATATTTGTGCCAGAGCCGCACTTAAGGAGCCAAAGAGCCAACTGCGGCTCCGGAGCCGCACTTTACCGACCACTGCTTTAGGTTATACCATCATTCTCCTGTCCCTTTTCCACTCTAAGTGGGGTCAGTAACATGTTATAATCATGTCACATGATTAGGCTAGGTATTTGACGTCCGGCCGTCTGCCCGACTTCAACTTAACTTAGTAGCCTTTTGCGACACCTCGGTAAGAGGGTGGATTATTCTACTCAGCCGGATACCACACGACTACTTTAGGTTATACATTGCGATAATATGAATATTACTTTATGAAATCCCGTTTTTCTTTCGGGATCAGGGGGAAAACGCATATTGCATTATTAGACTATATACTAATATCATAAATGCGAAAGTTTGTGAGTATGGATGTATGTTTGTTACTCTTTCACGTCAATTCCGCTGAACCAATATCGATTAAATTTGACACAATTATTCCTTATACACCGGAATAACAGATTGGAAAAATCCTGTTGATTCTACAGGAATAGGATGACACTAAAAAGCGCCACCTATTATCAACCTATCAGGCTACAACAGTTCACGAACGAAGTTGCGGGTAAAAGCTAGTTTTATATAAAACAAGATAATACAAAATTTAGTTAAGCGCACACCACATCCTAGAGTAACCCTGCGAGATAACCTTATATGGTAACACTACAAATGACTACAGTGTAACTCGGTTAGCGATTGTTATTGAATATTGATAAAGGTTTCGACATTAAAATTAACGACAAAAGATAACGTTACCATTAATTAATATCTACGAATTCGTACAAACAGATACGCAAGTGAAATAATAAAAATCTTTGGTGCAGATAAATATATTTAAGGCGGCCATTTTGTCAGCGCACAACACCATTTTGTCCACGCGAACGAAGTCGCGTGTAAAAGCTAGTATATAGTATACTAGTTTTACCCGCAACTTCGCAGCAGGGTCATCTCGCTTACTCTCCTAATGGGGAGGTAGGCGGGGTACGGGCCTCGAGGAAAACCTCACTATCCGGGCATCTCCTCGCGGGCATTTAAGCCCGGTATGTGTTCCGGATAGGCCGAGGTCACCTAAGTGACCTAAATGTGTCTGTATTTAGGCCGTAAGCCCAGATCACCTAGGTGACCTAATGGATGTCTTATTCGGTAAGGAGGTCTGGGAATGGTAGCTCCCAGACCTTAAAGTCGTCTTCAGGTAGTGTCTCTGTCGCAACTTCGTTCGCGTGGACTGTTGTCGCGTAAGTAAGTAAGTAACGGCCTGTTACTATCCCTCTGCTGGGCATAGGCCTCCTCTCCATTTTTGGAAAGAAGGATTGGAGCTAAGACCTACCACGCTGCTCCAATGCGGATTGGTAGGTTACACATATCCCTAGGATTCTCTAGAGATATGCAGGTTTCCTCACGATGTTTTCCTTCACCGAAAAGCGTGTGATAAATTGCAATTATCAATTAGACACATTAGTTTTAATAGAAAAACTCATTAGTGTCTGCCCGGGTTTGAACCCATGATCGTCTCTAGAGATTCACACGGTCGCACCGCTAGGCCATCACAGCTTATGTTGTCGCGTGATAGGTTGATAATAGATGGCGCTTTTTAATGTCATCCTATTTCTGTAGAATTAACAGTATTTCTTTAGCCTATTTGTTACCCTGGTGTATAAGTAATAATTCTGCCAAATTTCGTCGATATTGTTTCAGCGGATAGGCCATGACAGAGTAACAAATATACATCCATACTCACAAACTTTCGCATTTATAATATTAGTAGGATTATTAGCATTAATTAAAACGTATTTTAAGTTATAACTATGAATTAGTATTCTCAAATTATTAATAACTTCATCCATATTTAATTTGCAGTCTGTCAAGGTTTACATTTTTTTATGTGAATAATCAAATTAGTGGTCGCTTTTAAAATTTAAACAGTTACTATTTGCTTCCTTCGCCAGCCAATGCTTTGTTTTTGTATTAGACGATTAGATGTGGTGTTCCAGAGCCTTAATTGAGAACATTATCCTCCTGCCCCTATCCCACTCTAAGTGGCACAACGTGTTATAAACATGTTGTCACATGATTTGGATAGATATTCTACGACGCGCGGCCTGCCTAACATCAACTTACCACGCCGTGTGGTATCCGAATCAGTTTCTTACTGAGGTGTCGTAAAATACGACTAAAGTAAGTTAACGTCAAGCAGGCGGCCGCTCTTAAAATACGCAGGCAAATCATGTGACAACATGTTTATAACATGTTGTGCCGACCCCATTTAGAGTGGGATAAGGGCAAGACAGAAAGAATATGAATAAAGTACCCCTTTTTAGGAATCGATTAAAAATTGGCTTAATCAAGTAAATAACCACTTAGCTAAACTAAACCAACCTAAACACGAATCATTTAAATTAATTTGCATTCAATTATTGCAGTAAACAACATGCGGTGCTAATTTCTAGTGATAACCTAGTGACGAGCCGATTCAGCTACATAAAACAGACCTAGTCTCGCTCGATCACACTGTGTAACGTTCTTGTCACGTATTTTACCGCCTTACCCCTAAAGCCAAGCGTGCGTAAGGAAAGGTTGTTCCATAGTTGCTCTTAGTGAGTCCAGGTGTTAGTGACTCGCCTAAGCCCATCGTCTGCCGCCCTAACTGGGGACCTTCGGGTGTTCTGAACGGGGTATATCGGACGCCTGGCTTACAGGTTCCCGAGGCGGTCGGTGCATCTGGTGCTCCCGATGCACCGGTTAGCGGAGGAGGGCTTCTCTTTCCAGGGGCCCCTACCCGGAGAATGTTCACTGGGATCAGAGCTGTCGGCGGGATGAGGGCAATATGTACAATGATACCCTGTCCTTACTATCAGCAGCGTGGTGGAACACACAGGTCGTTTTAGTCGGTGCGAGTCTGACATAACCGCCACCTGTCCCCGTCGGGCGGCGGTACCCATAAGGGATTTTTTCCTGTATTAAAAATAAATAAATAGTTGCTCTTGTTGATGCATCTACCTTATTGTATGTGAAGATTTGTTCTTACTACAAAGGTTGATTAGTAAAGATTACTCTTAGTATTCAAATAAAATTAAATCATGTTTATTTGCAGATTATGGGTAGGGGATTATGGTAGAAAGGTCTTAAAATTAATTAAATACAGCCATAAACTGCCATAAGTGGCGTGCAAATGTCAAACAATATAAATTTATATAACTAGTCCAAACATAAAATCATGTCATGTAAATTAAAATAAAAAATGACAAAAAAAAATCATTATATATTCCAATTAACTAAAAGTTTATTAATAACGTAATAACATCATTCCAAAATATAACTAAATAAATTAAATTTTGAATCGGGTAAAAGGTAGTTTCCTTAGATCTTATGTTATCTTAGTTAAGTTTATTTTATGTTAGTTTTTATGTGTGTGCAATACAGTTCCTGTCCATCTGACTGGCCCGTTGGCGCAGTGGGTAGTGATCCTGCCTTCAGCTCCGCGGCGGGTTCGATTCCCGTCGAGGGCTAACATTTTCTATACATGAATTTGTTGGCCTTTGAGCCTGGGTGTATATTTGTATTTAAGTATGTATTTAAAAATATATATAAGTATATATTCACCAGTTGTCTGTCTACCATAACACAAGTATTAAGTTACTTACTTTGGAGACGGACGACCGTGCCTGTAAGTGTCCCATATATTTATTATTATTATTATTTTTTTATTTATTATTATTTATCTTATTATTTATCTAAAACCTTGTTTTTTTTGCTCTAGAACAATCGATCCCAAGCCATGCAACCCGCGGACGCTGCAGAAGCCGAAGCGCGGCGGCGGCTACCCGAAGGTGTTCCTCGGCGGGCTGCCGTCGAACATCACCGAGACGGACCTGCGCGTGTTCTTCGGCCGCTACGGGAAAGTGATGGAGGTGGTCATCATGTACGACCAGGAGAAGAAGAAGTCGCGAGGTTTGTGATTTAATTTTTATATATCTACTAGTTTTTACTCGCAAAGATTGATCACAGATGGCGCTTTTCAACGTCATCCTATAACTGTAGAATTATACTGCGTCCATCATATTATCAGTCTTTTGACAGCTCACGCTCATTAAGTTTTGTATTGCTTACGTACAAATATCATACAAATAATATTTGTACTTTATGGATGGGTACCGCCCACTTAGTGATGTCACACATAATGGGTTACTACGATTATGCCACAGATTAAAAATAATCGGTAGAAATCGATGTTACGAGTATTAAAAGACATTTAATAACATTATATAAAGTTTTACTTTCTTCTTAGTTAATACATGAATACAAATAAAACAGAAACGAGATAGTGTGTGGTTAGCGTTGAGCCATGTTTCATCCGTGAAAACAATATTTGCCCAATCTTGTATTTTCTTTGCCTCTCTTAAAAAATCACAACGTGCTATAGCTATATCTGTGCGTTCCATTAATAATTTTCTTTTATTTAACTTTTTATATGAAAAGCCAATTGTGTTCAAAACTTTGACCAAAGAAGATTTTTCACCATGAAATAGACCACTTCTTTTCAAAGAAACAATAAGTTTTCTCAAAGTTGGAATTTCTTTTCTCAAGTAGTAATCTAGTTTACGTAGGTTATCATTAATCGAATTACTTAGGTACGTAATTCGATTAATGATAGTAGGTACTATAATCGGAATGGTATCGCATACGAGAATCTTTAGGACATCACTATCGTCAATCTGTCAAAAGATGGTTAATATAATGGACAGTGTATAACAGGATTTCTATAGCCTATATGTTACCCCAGTGTATAAGGAATAATTGTGCCAAATTTCATCGATACTGGTTCAGCGGATTTGCCGTGAAAGAGTAACAAACACAAATTCGCATTTATATTATTAGTAGGATAGGAAGTTTAATTGTTATGCTTAACATTGGTTTTTATCTAGTGAACCTCACTTAACAGTTTCTCTGCATTTAATCAGCAAGAGACTTAACATATCTGTTTGTCTTGATTAATTTGTGATAGCTATATGGTGCGGCTTGTTACTCAATCCAGGAGGTCATTGGTTCAAACCCCGGGTAGGCATCTATGAGTTTTTCTAAGGAAGAAAAACATTGTGGATATGAATATCTCTAGAGAATTTTGTAGATGTGTCACTTGCCAATAACATTGGAACTACTTGGTGGCTGTAAATATCATCCATTTTCACCAAAAATGGAGAGATCGGTTCTATGCCCAGTAGTGGGATATTAAACGCTGTTACGGTTTGTATACTTTTTCTGAGTTTCTCAAATAATATTAAAGATGCAAAAGTCTGTCTACTTGTATGTCTGTTTTAACAATTTTATATAAAATATATTTTTATAGACACACAAGGTAGACACATAAATATTTAGGACATATACATATAGGATAAAAAATACGAAGTATTGAGAAAAGTTTATCACTTAAACTAATGCAAACGAAATTGACACATTATTATCTTTAATAAGTCTCTGGCGACCTGAAATACAGGAAATCCTAGTTCAGGCGTCAGTCTCCTTCCATAGTAAGTCGTAATGTAATAGGTAACTTATGAATCATCAACAAAGTAGAAATAATCGGTGTTTTAAGTAGAATTAAAATAGAAACTTATTATTTTGTTAACTTACTGTAACCTGTATGTGAGTAAATAAATAAATATTCTATTTAATACTTTTCGATGCTTCTGCGCTCGATCTCGCGCGCCTAAAAGCCCTTTGGGCTACCAAAAAAATTATCCACATCCAGGCAGTGCCTTCAATTTTAAAACTTTGTTGGTACGTTCAGATGTTTGTGGGACAACAAATGCAAACCAGCATATACTTTTTGCTTCTGTAAGCAAATAAGTCTACAAAGTTTGCGACAAACTATATTTCTAATCTTCAGTAAAATTTTACGTTTTAAAACTTTGTACCCCTTAAGCTTATTGCGTGCGTGGAGTAAGGATTTTGGCCACTATTATATTTTATATAGTGTCGTAAAATACGACTGAGGTCCCACCATTTATATGACTGCTAGAAAAGAATGTACCATCTTTTCAAATTAATCTAAGAAATTGTTATTTATCAATTGTCATTGTTGCAGGCTTCGGATTCTTGTCTTTTGAAGACGAAATTTCCGTGGAGAGAGTGACTCAGGAGCATTTCATTAACCTAAATGGGAAGCAGGTATTTATTTTGTACTTGTCATTAATAAATAATCGAGTTATAGAATAGTAGACGCAGAAAATTCTATATATATTACAAAATTACTTAAAAATGCTATAATATTTTACACATAATTTTTCACAATTAATTAAGGAAATTTAAGCTTTTTTTTCCATTACAAATTTGTATTTAAATCTTTTATTCCTTAAATTAGTGTATAATAGTAGAAAATATAATTCATTGTATGTGAGTTTATTATAAACCGAATTCTCTCCTTACCCCATGCCTAAAAAGAAAAAATGTTGCAAAGATGTTCATATGTGTTAAGCTTTCAAAACAACTGACGTTAATTAAGTTCAAGAAAAAATGAATTATATAGCCGATACTGATCAATTTTTAGTCACTCTTCAAGCTCTTAAAATTTTTTGCATCATAAAATTATGGGATGACTCTGTCATGGTTCATATTTTGGATTGCTTAACTTATACGTTCGGAGGACTATGAATCATATTTTCTACATATAAGATTTATTTTGGAATGGCATGCTTCTATCATCTGTGTATGGACATTGACCTATTATACACCATGATTCAAATTTTAATAAATAATGATGTGTTGCTAAAGTATTTTACATAATAATTTTTATTACATAGTATCGGAGTATGTAGTTTGTGTTAAGGTTATATAAGGTTAAGTTGATATTAGTGTCATCATTCCGTATAACTCTTGGTTTGTAAAGGTCGAAATCAAGCGTGCCGAACCTCGTGATGGGTCCGGCAAGCTGGGCTCTGGTGGCGGTGGTATGGGTGGTGGCGGAATGGGTGGAGCGCCCGGGGACGCGCCCGCCGCCGGCCAGTGGGGCCCACCTCAGGCTGCGCCCATGAACATCATCCAGGGGCACAATGGACAGATGGGCGGGCCGCCCATCAACATGCCCATGGCTGGACCTAACATCATGCAAGGGTGAGTTTTCCTTGCAGAAATTTCTCTAGCAGTAACAGTTTCCTTGGCAGTGACAATAATAATATTAGCACCTGGGTGACCGAGCCTTGCACGGTAATTTTTTAAAATATGAAAAACATATTTAAAAAATAAAGAAAGAAGACGCCCACATGTCAATGTGGGATCCGAACCCGGATCTTGAACATTTTCGGTACGCCCGTTACCCATCGG
Organism: Morpho helenor; assembly: GCA_029227775.1. NCBI lineage: Eukaryota > Metazoa > Arthropoda > Insecta > Lepidoptera > Nymphalidae > Morpho > Morpho helenor. The sequence continues at coordinate 13,296,718 of JARGCU010000006.1, forward strand.
CTATCGCAACATTACGTTTGACAACTAAAAAAATCCTTTGCTTTCAATTCTACATCATACCATATTTTTAATGTCCAAAACAGGGATAAAACGATTACATTTTATTAAAAAAAAAAAACTTACCTAGATCGATTTTTCTCCCCCAAAACCCTCTACATGCTGAATTCCAGGAATATCGTTGGAGCTGTTTCCGAGATTCAGAAAATATTTAAATATTAAAGATGCAAACATTACATAGAGTAGACAGTATTTATCCATCCCAATATTATAAATGTGAAAGTAATTTATAGAAGTAGGTGTTACTTTGTGAAATGCCATAGTGCAAAAGTCATAGTAGAACATATTAGAAATTGGTTAGATAATCAATATAATGCTAAGTGTAAGTAAAAAAACCGTTCTTATACGTCATACAAAATTTATTATCTTAAAAATTCAAAATTAATTATCTATCTATATTTAATATAGATACTTTGTCATGCTGACCTGATTTCACTAGCTATACATTGTTTTATTATTGTTTCCTACATACTAGACCAGTCTACACAAGGGTTTAAATTAAGTGTGTAAAAATATGCTTACATGTAAAGCATATTACAAATTTTAATTTAAAATGTTAAAAAAATTTGACCGCCGAGTTTCTTGCTGGTTTTTCTTGCTAAGAGCGACATTCAGAACCAGTTGTACCTTCATTAATTATATTGATCCTGACGATTCTAAAGTGCTTGAAAGAGCTTATTTGAATAAAGATAATTTTTATTTGATGTATGATTTTATTTATGACGCCGTGTGGTATCCGGCTGAATAGAATAGTACCACCCTCATTTCTGACCGAGATGTCGTAAAAGGCGACTAAGGTAAGTCGAACCGCCGTGTGGTATCCGGCTGAGTAGAATAGTACCACCCTCATTTCTTACCGAGGTGTCGTAAAAGGCGACTAAGGTAAGTTGACCCACCGTGTGGTATCCGGTTTAGTAGAATAGACCACCCTCTTTCTTACCGAGGTGTCGAAAAATACGACAGGTAAGTTGATGTCAGGCTGGCGGCCGGTCGTAAAAACGCAGCCAAATTATGTGATAGCATGTTTATAACATGTTGTGCTGACCCCACTTAGAGTGGGATAAGGGCAGGAGGATGATGATGCATGATTTGTCCACGCAGGTACCAGGGTTGGGGCACGTCGGCGGGGCAGACGTCGTACGCCGGCTACGGCGCGGCGGGCGGCGCGGGCGGCCCCGGCAACTACCAGGGCTGGGGCGCGCCGCCCGCCCCGCAGGCGCCGCCGCACGCGCCCGCCTGGCCCGCCACCAACAACTACACGCAGCACGCGCAGCCGCCCGCGCAGGGCTACGGCAGCTACGGTACGATACACACCCCTACCATTCCTCTTTACCTTAGCTCGTTAGTTAGTGTCGGACTAGTTATATCGCGCCACGATGATCTATCACAATGAAAGAAATGTACATGCGAATGAGATGAGAATGTTAAGGTGGATGTGTGGTGTGACAGAACTTGATAGAATACGCAATGAGTATATCGGGGGAAGTCTAAAAGTTGCGCCCATTACAGAAAAGATGAGAAGTGCGAGACTAAGTTGGTATGGTCATGTAATGAGGAGGGATGAAAATCATGTGATTAAAGAGTTTTAAATATGCATGTGGATGGATGTATGGATAGGGGGAGGCCGAAAAAAAGATGGATGGATTGTGTGAAAATAATATGCATGTTAAAGGAGTGGCACCAGAGTTGACGAATGATAGAGGAGAATGTAAGAAGACATTGTGCCGACCCCACTTAAAGTGGGATAAGGTTAAGAGAATGACGATGATGATCTATCACAGTTTGTAAAATCACATCAGCATTAATATTTGTTATGTGGTACTTAGCACCTTACCTCTAGTGCCGTGTACAGGCATGCGTCGCAAATAGTTCGTCACGCATGCCTCAACCTGACACATATGACGGTACATTAAAACATGCGTCCCGAAGGACACATGCTCAAGCTGAACACACAAACAACCACGCATGGTATTCGTCAGTAGAAAAATGGCTCCGGTGAGACGCGCAAATTGCAGCTGCGGCCTATATAAGTAATTCATAAAATATTATAAAAGAGAAAAAAATCTAGTGGACTTTTTATGAATCGATTACATTATGGGAATACATGACCACCATGACTCATGAGCGTGCGACGCTAACAAAACGTCCGTTTACATCGGCATGCGAGACAAACATCGCAACGCCCGCCTTGCCATTTCTGTACGCACCTTAAGGTACATACTTTGTCTAGTCTTTGTTTGTCTATTAATTTTTGATTGAATAAATTTATAAAATAATTTGTAAATTCCATAGGTTGAATCTCTATATAACTGTAAATACACTATGCCCTATAACACTATAGCTCTATGCTCATTAGGTAAGAATAAAAATGGAAATGCGAAAGATAAAAATCATGTCTAGCTCATACATCTTTGTTCTCCAAATAGTAACTGTTGAGACCCAGCACTCCCAAGTTGTGGACAAATTTGATAATCAATAGATAGATCTAAGTTTTTTAGACACCGTAAGTTATGTTTATTGTAAGTTTATGCAAAATCCCTTAGCAGCCGTTTTCAGACATGTGTATTGCAAGTGATGAGCAATGGATGTAAAAGTTATGCAATAAGTCCTAAAACTTTCATTGGGCTAAGAAGCAAGGCGTGCTTGGATTGATTGTAACAGCATCAGAAAAGAAATGATTGATTCTTTAAGAACTGGAGTGAGACACAGATGAAAATGCCGCAAAAATGTTGAGTTGTTTGGGTCTTATGGAGTTTAAATGAAAATCTTGGACTACAAATCGCTGTAGCGGTAGGCTCCTTAGTGGATATATGGACAACCAAAAAAAGAATGCAAAGAATCGCTGGTCTAGCGAAATATCCTGGAAATCCATTATAGACATTTTTGACACAGCAGATGTATCCGTTAAAAAATGCATTTTAATTGGAAATATTTACCAAGTAACATGTGATTGAATCTATACATGATCAAATCGTGTCGTGAAGCTAAAGTGGCAATGGACGGGATACGTAGTACGTAGAACCGATAGACGTTGGTGTCTTAGGGTGCTGGAATGCCAAACTCGCATCTGCGAAAACGCAGCGTCGGTAGATCCCGAGATGGACTGATGGCCTCAATAAGGTCGCGAGTAACCCAAGTTAGCACACAAGATCGTGGGCTATGGAGATCCCTTCAGAAGATTAGCTATGGCAAAGACAAGCTATGAATGGGTTAACCTTTTCCACATATTGCCTTCATAGTCCAAGACAGATTATACCATGGGTAGTGAGGAGATACATGTGTTGAGCAACTGGGAATGACGCAGGGACCATTTGCTGTATCAAAGCAGAGAAAATGTCTTCCTTGGACCACGATTTCAGCTCACTATGCAACTTCATTAAGCAGCCTGCAGACATATTTAGCGCCATATACTAATACCAGCTTTGGGCCAATATCTTAGAAAAGATAATTCAGTGCTACTGGAATTTGATCTTAAATCCCACTAGCCCGTTTTAAGTGATAATAGCACTACAGTACGATAGATTTCTCGGTAACGAGCTATACTAACAGTGTGCTATTTGTCAACAGCGAACTACAGCTCGGCCCCGGCGGGCGCGTCTGCGGGCGGAAGCTGGACCAACTGGAGCATGCCTCAAAACTCCAACTCGACTGGTTCAGGTGAGCACGCGATGCGAACAATGTAATGGATTGCGAAAGATGTTTTATCCCAGTTTGCCTCCTTGATTTCGAACCATATCCGCCTGCAGTACCCTACCGATGACATTTCTAAGGTCTGGGAAAGAATACTTAAAAAAAAAAAACAATACGTCTATAATTATCTCATTGGTTCGAAGAGCAGAAAATTGAGATGAGTCAGAGATGGTACATTAAGTTTTGTGGGGAGTCTACAGCTGGATCCAATCGACATAAGCTGGCATGTCTCGTAAATCCCTTGAAGAGATGACACATTGGACTTCTATCGATAAAGCAGAAAAAGAAAAGTTTTACAGACTCGCCTGCCGCAATAGTTGATTCCGTAGCGCTAAAGCCATCTTCATTGACATAGACATCAATCATATGACCAAAGGAGCGTTGAATACGAATGTGGATGGATATGTATCTAGAGGGAGGCCATCTCTTGGCTCGTTGGATTGTGTTACTTTACACAATCCAATCATCTCATGCGTCCCATGATGTTATAAAAGAAGTGACGCCAAAGTTGACGAATGATAACAGAATGAAAGAGAAAAATATGTTGAGTCCACCCTACTTAGACCTGGGATAAGGGCAGGATATCAACTCATGATAGAGACAGCGTCAATATATTTAATTTTTTGTACATAAAAATATAAAGAGTTATAGAACGATAGGTGATGTATATAATAGACAAAGTAGGAACCGACATAAGCTTGTGGCTCCTACTTTGCGCCTTGCAAAGGTACAAAATTCGTTTTTGGGTTTGGTATAAGATTCTATAATAAAACATGCAGCATTCGTGCAGCAACGCCAGGCACAAACCTCCACAACCGCCACCACAATACACAAGCACAAATGATTGTTGAGTCTGTGATAGTGAACGTATGTAGTGCTTGTGTATTGTTGTGGCGGTGGTGGTTTGGAGGAGGTGTTTTTACGAATCCTGCATGTATCAGGTATGATAACCGATTGTCCACAATTTAGAATTATATATATTTTCTATTTTACTTCATCGCGGATTATAGCAAAACAATTTTATTATTACTTTTGTCGTCAAATTTAATCAAAAAATGTGTTCGTTTCGCCAGCAGGGTCGTACGTACCGCTGTCGGAGGGTGGCGAGATGTACGGGCGCGGGGGCGGCGGCGCGGCGGGCGGCGCTCAGCCCGCACTCGCGGGCGCGCTCTCTTCTGCGGCGCTGTCCAAGTCGTCATCGGCGGACTACTCCACGTACCAGCAGTATCCGCCTGCTTACCAACAGGACCAGGTACCTGATGCATTTGTATCGCCTACGTCACACGAACGACAATTTCCACACGCACATATCGCATGTTTGGAATAAAAGTGACCTATCTCAAAAATTTCGAATTATAAAAAAATGTATGTTTATTATCTATTTTTTGATAATAATTTACATAATTACGGATCCTTTAGCCAATGTACTTTTTTGATGCTTCTACAAAGCTGCATATGTCGTTGTTACTTGAGGTTTTAAATCGCAGATTTAACACAAAATATTTTCTCCTATTAGCTGTTACGAAGTAGCAATTTATAAAACAAATAACTTTGAAAATCCTATTAACATAGTCAGAATAAAAAAATTACAGGTGTTATTAGCGAGTCTATTATATTATTTAAAAATAACAATTTTAGAAATTTATTAATTTAAAAATCCAATACACTATTCATATATACATACTAGTAATATCCCGCGGTTTCACCCGCGTAATTTTTATTTTATTAGACCGTTACATTTTTAATGGATAGCCTATGTTGCTCAGTGAAGATGCAGTTTTCCAATTGTGAATTGAAGAATTATTGAAATCGGTCCAGTAGTTTTGGAATGAAAACATTACAAACATACATACAAATTTTTCCTCTTTTTAATATTAGTATAGAACAGCATTTTCGAATTTATAATTTTCGAAACATTACTTTTCACTTGGTCACTTTTGTTCTGTGAATAAAGATACTGACATAACTAGATGTAGCTATAAAGTTGTTTTTATATTACCAATGAAATGATCTCAGCAGCGATATAAAAAGTAAATTGAGAGTAGGATTTCAGCCACCACCTGGAGAAGCTATAAGATAAAAAAGGCAGGACACAAAATATTTGTTATAGTAATAACAATCAGCCATCAAAATATACGAAGTTTGAACAAAATGGAACTTTTATGCGTGCTTTATTAACTACTTTCTGAGCTTAATAACAATAACTATTCCGACACAAGGAACTGCACATTACGAAACGAAAATTTATTATATAAAATATATTCATGGTATTGCAAATAATATAACTTGCCAGAAGTTTCTACAAATTTCTGCCTGAAGAATTATAGTAAAATAAAACACTTTGTGTACCACATATAAGTTACAAGTGTGTTTGGAACATAGTCTATTATTCGCAAAGAAATAAAGTTGCACTAAATCAAGATAGAGGTACGGAAAATCTACGACATTTGCAATTTGGCAATAATCTTATGGCAATAATCTTATGTCCTGAAATATTCTGAACATATACAAGTTTCCTTGTGATGTCTTTTTTCACTTTCATATGTTCAAATGCATAATGTCTGTAAATGTGAAAATAAGCACGTAACTTCGTTATGAGAAAATGTCGCACGCTTATTATTAAAGTGACCTAAATCAAAATTATGATATTTGAGTTATATAAGTTGTAATACTTATGTTGAATTCGCTCTGTGATATCACGCTTTGAACTATTGAAAAAGCTAGTATTTTCTTGCTCTTCAAAAAATTTTAGGCCTCACGAATTTTGTAGGCACATCGCTACGTTTTATAGCAATTTGCCACAATACGCCTTTTTTTGAATTAGGTCACTTTATTACTAATCGTGCGATGTGTGATTTTTACGCAATAACAATTTTTTTTAGATGAACTAGTAATTTGCAAATATGACAGTTCATTAATTTCAGATATATCAGCCCCCGTTATTTGCAGATATGCCCGTTGACTAATTTGCAGACATGTCATGACATGTTCCAATGAACAAATACAAATTCTCTAATACATACAAATTCTTCTTTAATTTTTTTTTTTTTTGAAATCTAGTTATGTCATTATCGTAATAAATTTTACTGATTGTTGTTTCCAATATTATTTGTCTGGTTCAGGATAGTATTAAAAATTTCATTTTTGAGTTACAATTTTCGTTGTAACTTCAAAATCGCAATCCTGCATCAAACAAGTGCCTTTTTAATAATTTTATTCTGCTTTAATTGAAGGTTATAAACAACATGGTACGTCAATTTTTTTGTAGATATTGTATAATGTGTTTTTTTAGGAAATATAAAGATCAGTTCGTGGATTATGATTATATATTAACTATTCTTTTATTATTCTAAAATTACCATGAACTAATCTATATATAAATTTCTTATGCATCGCTTATTAAACCGTTATAGTTTTGATATTAAATTATAAAAAATTATACCTGGGTCTTATAGTATTGCTTAACCGCTTATTATTACAGAAAATTAAAAAAAAATTAAAAGTCCATATTAAGTATATAAATAAGGTTCGTAGTATATTTATACAATATTTTGACATGGTGATATTTTTTTACTACATTTTAATTAACCTCATATCAGCTATGTTACTAATATTTTGAAAAAAACTTGCACAATTGAGATTAAGGCCCAGGCATAATAATTTCATGTTAACTTGCATAAACCATTAATTAAAATTAATTTTTTAAATTCTTTAATGGTTATTGCTTTTATGATTTTCATGACTCGCTAAAGGTAAGTTGGCAAATGGTGTTGGTTTTGGAATAAATATATTTCTATTATTATTCGAGAGTTAATAACGAAATATATTTATAAGACTTTGCATTCATGCTTCATCTATATCCAACTGTGCTATAAAAGTCCAATGTATTATTATATCACTAGTTATATTAAACAATAATTAGTTAATTGAAGGTTTTTAATAATTTCATGGCTATTTCATACCTTGTTAGACTGATTATAACTATTCATAATAATAGTTTTGATCAAATTATGTAATTCTTGATATTATTTTGTTCGATACTAATTTCGATCACAATGTCCCCCCTGTAAAGCTTTGTAATGCTAAATGCACTAAATAATGTTACTAGTACTAAGAATTATTGCCTAGTATTTATTTTATAGAGTATTTGAAATATATGTCCCATATCCAGAGAATAATTGAAAATGTTTAATACCTTTGGGTCTAATATCAGCCATTAAGTGTCTAACAATTCCGCAACAAAAATATAAGTAGACTATAGCACAGTTGGAAAGTATTGCCTCTATATACTAAGAATGCTTGAGAATTAAAGCAAGTGTTACACATGCTTAAAATATTTATTTGAACATTAGATGCTTATGCGTGGTGCCTCGCTATGATTTGTCTTGAGCTACATCCCGATATTTGCTTGCTAACCATGAGAAAATCCTTCATGCCTTACGTATGTGTGATGTTTGAAAATACCGAATTGAAATCAGAAATTAAATGGTCGCGGTGCTAGGTTAATATGACATTAAATTTCTAAAAAACTATGCTCAAAATTATCCGAATGTACTTGCTCCCATTGATCGGGGATTCTTTGGCGTGACAAAAAATGGGGATTCACAATTCGTTTGCCAAGTTATTCAAATTCTAATTGTAGAAATGTATCTGGGAAGGGTCCAGATTTTAAAAGTGGTATATGAGAAAAATAGTAGGGTAATTTTTGGTCTTACTATTAAAAAATTATAGGATTATCATAATGAAGTAAGACCGTCTATCACTATGTCACATATAATTTGCTAAAACATTTTTGTGATGTACTAAATTACAGCCAAATCTACGACGATATGTCTTATAATTATTTTTATCAGTGTCATTATAAAATCATATTTATTTGTCTGGTTTGGAATTAAAAAAAAATTTTTTACTTATCATTGTAACGAAATATTTAGCTTGCTTGTTTGATGATCAAATTCTATAAAGAATATTAGCTCACTCACAATTGAATTTGAATATTCACAATTTCATTTCGGTGGTTAAAATTGCAAACAAAACTTTGCTTTGATTTCTTTTATTATATCACTCAGATAGAGCCTTCAGAGCCTTGTTTTTTTTTTAAATAATATTCTAATAAAAGTTATAAAGTGCAGAGGTTTTTCTAAATTCAGAAGTACAGCCAAGTTGATTCTGACGATAACTGTTCTCTATTATTTGCAAACTATCGGGGCTTGATCCTTTCAACACCATCCGACGACATCCTTGCTTTTTCTTATTATTTTTCCTGCATCCACCCTCCATATTTGTTTGACACGGTATTCGGTGTGTATCGGTGATTGCATGATTGGGCCTTTACTCCTGATAAATCCATTGATTTCACATTCGAACGAACGGTCAGACGAATGAATGACTTCACGCCAAACGTAGCAAAGTTCAATTTGGTTTTACTTGCCGCGGGTTTGTTTGCGATTCACGAATGAATGAATGCGCGACCGAGACACGTCACGGCGGTGAACGAGCGATGTTCAGCGAAAACATTTGTTTCGTATTTGAATGCAAACAAACGTGAGACGAGGCTGAGGTGCAGCATGAATACTATATAGTGCCCGTATTAGTCCGCCTCCCGCATCCGTGTGCCGCCCGCACTTCCGTCCGCACCCGCGCCCGCCGCCCGCTAGTGCATGCTTTCGCGGAGCGCGCGTGCGATGTCTTTTCGACCGGCGAGCGGCCCGCAGCCCGCAGTCCGCAGTCCGCAGTCCGCAGTCGCGCGCTATCCATAGTGACAAATCACGAGGACTGTTAGTAACGAAGTTTCGCTGAAGGTCTCTCATCACCTGGCCCGCCCGTCCCTATCCCTCCTAACTTCATCGCCCTCGGGGATAATTCACGCTTTGGCCCGTCCATCTTCACGCTCTGCGCTACTTACATAATGTGCCGATCCAGGTTGGAAGCATTTGGCGAGTGGGACTTTATGTCTGTAATTCTTCTTTTCCAGTTGGTCGATCAGGGCCCACCAGAGTGGCTCATCCAGAAAGACAATTAGAGCTAAGGGTGGGTTCGGATGAGGGTATGTCGCGAAACTGGGGATTTCTCACTATGGACGGTTCGGTCATGCGACGATTGCGCGGGCTCTCCTTAAAGGCATCGCACCGCACTAGATTTTAAGCTTACCTTTAGTTCCATTTAATGTTCATATTGCATTTTTGTAGACGTGCGAGATGAATTAAATCGCTTTGTTTCATCTCAACACTTGTAAATTGGCATTTAAAGTACAAATTAGTAAAATTTGGATTTTCTCGTATTGTTACAGGTTCATTAATAGATAATTTTAATGATAAAATAAGATTAAGAGCTGTACTTTAAGTGTTCAGAGATGAAATTCGAACTATTCTGTTAAATGTAACCAGAGAGCATATACGCAAATCTGTGCCCACACCCCCATGGCCGTCACCGAATGTGGCCTTCGTATGTTTAGGTGCCGTCGTGAGAGGTCGGCCCACCACACATTAGGTGCCACATTAGGTGTCCCCATGCGAGGCATAGGACGCGTCGCCGCCGAAGCCTCCGTTTACTTGGCAAATTTCTATTTTTATACTTATTTCTTAACAGTAAGTCGGCGAGACCGATGTTACACGAATTGGTGTCGCGACAGCAAGCAGGCTTCGGCTCGGCCCGTCTGCGCGCCGGCGATGATTAATCGTTTGACGAAGCCGCTCAATATTTCGAGTTTTTGATAAGATTCATTTGATAATAGTATAAAATACAGTTCTAAGCTCGTTAATAATAGTACATTTAACAGACTTCGATATCAAGCGCCATTAATTAGACGATAAATAATCTTAACATTAGATTGTCAACGCAAGTGGCCTAATTAAATTCAATGTAATCGACATTAAGCTGGCATATATTGTTTTATTTTTAAATTTATTCGTAATCATTTTTATTTTTAAAATTATCAGTAGTGACATCGCTTACTTATCACATATCCGAGGCCACTTTGCGTTATAGTAAATTTGAATAGGCCCTCTGCGCTAACGGTCCCATGAACACATCCGACTTACAATCGGACGATAAGCTCGTCAGACCTACCTGCCTTGTATACTTCGTCTAGTATCTCGGCAGCTCAGTATTCTACAGTAACGTCACCCGAGTGGGTTAATTTATTAAGATCAATAACATCGCGTAGTACAACATCTGATATAATAAATAGGTTTTAGTAGCGATAGCATATTGTCAATGCGAGTCGGTCGCCAGTCGCGGTCGGCAGTGCGATACTAGACGGGGTACCGGGGCAGGGTCGGGGCGGAGCTGGCGTTGGGCCGCCGGGCTAACGTGTGCGGGACTGGCTCGTCGTGTAGGGCTCGTCGTACGCCGGCGGCGGGTCGCGGTACGGCGCCGGCGGGGAGTACCCGGGCGCCGCGCAGCCGCCAGGTGTGCACCCGCACCCGCACCACGCGCCCAAACACTTCAACGCCAACGAGTTTAACAAGGAGTGGCCCGCCGCCTAGTGCGCCCAGCCACCCCGCACGCCCACACCGCCCGCGACGCCCACACCGCCTACACCGCCCACGATGCCCGCCGCGCTCACACATGGGCGCGCACCACGCGCCTAACCGAAACGAATCTTTTCATTCAAACAGCATAATTAGTTGGACTATAAAGTGTCCAAGTTCTTCAAACTTGAGCATATTTTAACTCCCCCTATAACGGTTGACGCGTGCGTGCTTTAACGGTCTGCATACACACTGACTAAACACTAGCGACTTTAAATCCGATTAAGGACCGACTAGACCTACGATCGTAGATTTTATATGACATAGGATATAACTCCGTTGACTGCTTAGCGTCGTTTGACATTTATATGATACTATTATCGTAGTTGAAGAATCTTATATTGCCTATTACATTATTATTAAAAAACTCTAATGAAATATGAGAAGTTAAATTTTTATAACAATGCAATATATAGTATAAAAGTAACGATTATATTTAACTTTTAAGAACAACGTGTGAAACGTATGAAAATTTAAGACGTTATTAAATATATCGCCAACTACATCAACACAAACCCACACGCGTACGTTAATTTTAGTCATAAAACAAATTAATTGTAACTACTCATAATATAAACTTAGATAAATCGATCGCTCAGATATGTAACAGAAGTGTAAGGTAGAAATCTTGGGTACATTCGGTCCCCCCGAGTTCGCGGCCCTCGTACTCCGAAGCATGCGGAGGTTTGCGTGTACGTCTCTGTACACAAAAGTTTTCTTTATCTTTTCTTTATTATATTTTATTTGGATGTGGGCTCCTTTTGAGGTTATAGTTTGGATTGTCTCCGACGGTCGTTTTCGCGTTAATAAAATGATTTCTTTTAATAAGAGCACGTAATGTATCGATGGGATCTCACTGGGGTGTGGTGATGTTACGCAGTGTCCGCGGGCGCCGCCGCCCCGCCCGCATTTGACAGACTATGATTAAACAAGGCCAACGTAGGGAAAGTATCCTAAACGACATAACTTAAGCTAATGACTTGTATAAATATTTGGTATATATCGATATGTATGTTTAATATTAGAATTTTGGTTATTTACCATCCACTAGACTTAGGAAAAATGGTAGGGATGTAATGAAATAATTATTTGTTAATATTTAACATAACAAAGTATGACTGAACGTGATTTTAATAATTTTAATTTCCCGTCTTTAAAAAAGGGGAGCAATTCTGTATAAATATTATTCGTAATTATTAATTATTTCTCTTATAATGAATTTTAGTTTTTTATTGCAATTTTTAAGTTTATATGGAATTTATACTTTAATGATTTTTACCTGCCAAATTGTTATAACGAGCAAACTATAGTTAAGTGATAACGCTCAAGCATTTAGGATATAGACGCCCGCACCGTTCGCGCGGACCCTTGTACATATATATACCTACTCGTGTGTAAAGCATAATTTTAATCGATTCTCTCGTCACATAGTTTTAAAGATTTTAATTTATGTGATCGCCAAATATTTTTAAAAGCTGTATAGAGGTAACGGCGGAGGGCCCGCGCCCGCCCGCTCCCTCACAAAGTGAGTTATTGTTTAAAGTAACATTTTTAGATTAAATTTAATGTTAGTCCTTTACTGTACTATATCGCTCAATCATTTGACCGATCGACTGATTAAAATTTTAGTGATAAGCTAAGTAATATAATCGCGGAGTCGGGCGGCGCGCTCGCCGGCGACGCACCGCGCGCGTCGGTGACGTCGGACGCATCCTTCGATCGTATAGCATAGGGTTATTTAAGATCGCACCGTAAGTGAACTATAATTTATATATGAGTAATGTGAGACGTAGGCGATTGTAAGACGCGGTCCGGCGAAAGGTGCGGTGTACGAAATTTAATGCTAAAACACTGAGAAAATGCCTTACATTGTGATGTTCATAGTTAATGCGCATATTGGTACATTTGTTATATAGCTCTATAATGTTACACACGACTGAAACACGTTATGTAGGAAGAGACTCGTAAATTAATAACAATATATTGAGAATATTAATTAGTTATGTGTTAAATACTTCGGTGCCGGCTCGGCCACCGCTAGGTTACGTGTAGACGCGCCCGTTTCTCACTTCTCTACTCTACTCTTAATCCGAACGTTCCTATGTAAGTTAGATTTAATTTGTATCGACTCATTCCGCGTCCCGTCGCGCCGCTCTGTCCGTCGAACTAACACCCCCCTCTCCCCCTTGCCGCCTGTCCTGTCCCGTCGCCGCCGGCCGGTCGGCTCGGCGACATGTCGTTTCTACATTTCGGTTATAATTTACTTACTGTAGGTTTAATGTACAACCACCGGTGAACGATGTTCACGTCTGTTTAATATTAGGAAACGATGCCTTACAAAAAGTTAAGTGAATATATAGAGATGATTTATATTATGTTATTTTCAGTGATATTAAATTAGCACTAAGGTGTCTTTAGACGCGGGCTCGGTTCCCCGAACTCACAAACCTTCGGAACAATTTATATGAAGTTAGTTTGTAATTAACCATCGTGGCAATCTTCTAAGTAACATAAAGAGTATAATTTATTTAAAATAAAGGTATAAATATGTATTAGAAATTTTAGATTTACTCAACATTAAACTTAGTGCAAATTATTGTGAGAAATCAATTGAGACTATTTATGTGGGTTTTTAATTATTATTATATAGGAAATGAGCATAAAATATTGGATGAATTTATTAATTAAAAATAGTTAGCGAAATACAATATGGTAAGACTCGTTAGAGGCTCGTCTGTCAAATGCGTAACGCGGGCGCGACGCGGCGTCTCGCCCCCCGCCGCGACCGCTCCGGCCGCCCGGAGCTCGGCGCTCGGTTCGGCTCGGCTCGGCTAGGCTCACGACGAACCGTGAGCGACACTTGCATCGTATGCATTTTAATATTACACTGAGTAATATCGACATAAGATATACACTGTATCTTAATAATATAATGTTTATGGAATAATATTTTAATCATGGCTTAACTGTAGTACTGTTGTGTAGTTAACATTTCGACTCTTGTTTGTATTACTTTATAATATAATAGTGTACGAGGTTTTTATATGTGTATGTTTATTCAAGTAGTACCATGTTGTGTAAAAGTGTATTTTGATATATTATGGTGACGCGCGCGGTTCGCTAGCGCTGCCGCTCGCGCCAATAAACTTATGATCGTAATTGACTAATTATATTATACGACACCCCTAGTGTTAACTTTAGATTAGCTGATCTTTTTAAGTTCATTTTTCTACTCGTTTAAAATTGCATTTAACGATAGCATCGGCGGCCAGCAGTCGATCTTTACTATAGACGGTTCTAAAGTTATTTTAAAACAATGCAGGTATTATTAATATAAAGATCCTCGTATTTATACTAGATTATTATATAATATTAATGTAATTATTGAACACATTTTAATCGTAAAATAAATTGCACGGGCTTTACAGTTAATTATAACATTAATTATTATAAAACTTAGGGCAAGTTGTTATTTATTTCTGTTTTAATTAAAATTTTGATGTTGATTATTTTTTAAATATATTTTTTCATTATAGTGGATAAAGTACATAATTCTCGAACGATTAGATTACAAAAAAAAAAATTATTAGGTGAACTATCGACTGATGTACAATATTTAAAGTAATTAATTACTTACGGCAATATATAAGTTTACTTTACGCGGACCCGCTATGGGGCGCTGTATTTATACTGTATTAATTTCGTATAAAATGTAATTAATTGGAAGCGGCGACCGCGACCGAGCCACATAAGCATGTTATTGTAAGACTATTATCTAGAGTTGTTGTAATGTAAATCTTAGCCCTAAGCGACGGCGCGCGACGCGCTCGGCTCGTCCCGGCTCGCCGCGAGCCGCGCGCGCCGCGTCCGCGAGCAATTATTATATAAAAAGGAAAATTATGATAGACTTGCGTACACGTGCGTCCTTGTTGTTTCTTTTTTTAACGAATACCTAATGATAATTAGTTAATTACGGTTTGATAACTTTAACCGAAGCACTAAAATATTTAGACGAGAAGCTTGTATGCGTTAAAAGTATTCGATGTAAAAGATTCGAAGTGCTATCACATATAATAAATAAAATAACACTTAAGGTTTTCCGAAGTAGAAATTATGCATTATTCATATTAGGTATTTTGGGTATATATTAGAGTTAGTTTTAACTGGTAATATAAGTATGTAGATTTAATGTAATGGAAAAAAAATAAACACTTTGTCGTAGTTTCCTATTATTAAGCTTCTTCTATCTTAATGGTTTAAGTAATACTACTGGTTGAGTAATTTAAAAAAATATTAATATTACCACTGCAAATATTTGAGATATCTTATGATGAAATATATATCTACTTTTAAGAACATTATAAAACGTAGATAATTAAAAGAAATCAAAAATTTCAAAATAAATCTGGCATTTTTAATGTTTGCATCCCCTCCGCCCCGTTAGAGCCGTGACCCTCCCCCCTCTCGTTAGGAGTCATCATAATTTTTGTTTTTATATCCGGTTTTTTCAACAGCGGGTCCCATAATAGTCTTACATACTAATACGAAGGAACATGAGAAAGGTCTGTTTCCATTAATTATATTAACACTAACACTTACAATTTATTAACACTAACAACACTAACTATTTGGTCAGTTCTAGGAAAAATATACATAGAAACAATCTTTTTTTTTCTCTATATATTTTAATCTGTGGCGTTTTTGATGTGGTTTTTTAAATACTTATTTTACTTAAATACTTTTTCAATTGAAGATAGATATGGCTTAAAAGAGCGAAGTTTTTAAGTTACCTTTTACAGATATGAGTAACCTAGGGGTGTAACGGAGTAACTTATCTTTATTTGTTTCCCATTTGCCACGTTGCCTACATGCGGACGTGTTTTGATGTTGAGCTGACAAGGCTCTTGGAACTGACTTATAGTATAACCAGTCAGCAGACAGAAATAACGTCAAGTTATCAACAAACCATCTGGTATACATGATGATTAAATATTAAACAATAATCTATGCTGGGTAAACGCTTCACTGACTCTGTCGACTTCGGTTAGTTAAATTTTCGATAAGATTGTTTATACTACCATCAGTCCCGCCATAGCTTTGACCAAGTTTCGATGGATCATCCACTGAGTGTTCTGCATGAGGTGAGGTTAATATAAAGGCGATATATTGGAACTCGTTTCACCTCTTACACCCCTCAAACTTCTTATATAACTGATTATTGTTGGACAAAAAGTATGTATAGGATGTTTTAAATGTTACCGTTCAAATCGTTATAATATTGCGTTCGTTAAATAATACTTTTTGAGTTTAAAAGTCATCAAAAATCAAACTTATTCCCGTATACAAGTAAGGTTTTTCGAGAACTGGCCAATTTACACATTTCTTATATGCACGAACTAACAAGTTTTGTAGGAGGTAGAGTATTTAGACTTTCAATATTTTATAATATGTACTATTTTTATCCAACGACTATACGTAGACAGAGATCAAAATATATCTTCATACCAAAAATTATCTCAATTATAAAGTATAATAAAACCTCTTAAAAAGATTGACGCGTTAAAATTTCAGCGTAACAGAGAAAAATAAAATTCATAAAGCGTATCTAAATATTTAGGAGATATGGCAATTTGTTATAACAAATATGTAGAATAAATTATATTATACAGGATGGTACCGACCATACGACATTAATCTTAATTCCAGTTACATACACACCTTAGAAGCCCATATAATACTTTTTAGTTAATTTAGTAAAGTAATTTAGCCACTGATTATTTCACGTTTAGAATAAAAAATACATGATATAGAAGGGTGAATGACCGTACCCCATTCCATTCCGTATGTAATGCAAAACCTTGACCAAGAGACTAAAGTGTGCTACAAGTGCGAAGGAGACAAAACTTAAATGGTATTGATTCCTTTTTTTGCCCGGTCAGTCAACCATTACTAAAAAGCCATGTCTCAATTAAGTTGTTTATTTTGTTTGAAAATATATTTTTCAAAACGATTTTTAAGAAGATTGGATTATGCCAAAGTTATTTAATACTTTTAAGTGATCAGTGGATTCATTTAATGTATCGTCGGTACCGTTGTATATCAAAGTAATGACTCGAATCAACTGTTGGACGATGTAGCGACATTTATTTTGCGATAGTTTTGACTATATACATGAGAACTACAACTATGAATTAACATATTACCAAATAACACCCTAACAAAATATTGCATTAGTTGCACAAATAATATTCCCTATCGGCCGGTAGTCTTAGAAGCAGGACCCCGAAATCGATTTTTGTAATTGTTTTCAAAATGAGCATCCCTACCCCTAATGAATGTCCTAACTTCATTGATGCAAGGGGGTAGAATATAGGAGTATCATAAATTCATTAGGGGATGTAGAAATAATGGAGGCTATAATTTGCGACAGACTTTTATTGATCGAGACGAGTGACACCTTAGATATTACAGCAGGACATGTTCAAAATGATGTTAATAGACGCGATTAGATGTGATACACGAAACACCTTCAATTCCTTATTAACCTAAATCGAGATTTAATAAATATTCCACATAAATTCGAAAACACTTTCCAGAATTTGTAGATATCTTAAATCTTTTAGCAACAGTTTACACTTCGACTTTAGGTCGTCAATAAAAGGTAAATTTCAAATTTATTCTTGGTATTGTTGATTAACTTAATAAATGGAGGTAGTAATGACAAATTAAATTTGGCATCTTAAGTTTTTATTTTATTTTTTTAAGTTTTTAGTTGATTGTAGCTTCATAGTCATAGCTATAATAATTTAAATATAAAAATAAATAATAATATAACGATTTTTATCAAAGTCAGAATCAAGTAGCAAGTTTTTTTTTAAATACAAGCTTACTAAACTAATTAGACTTATTAAGACACTAATTATTCTAATTTATTTTTAATTTATAATACTTGTAATGACTCTTACTTATTATTTCTTATAATAACAGCCATATGGAATTCCTTTTCACGTCGTTTTCCTCTCACATAAATCTAAGAGCTATCAAAAGAAATAAAAATTCGTATTAAAAAAAAGCGATAAGATATTGTCATAAAAATAAAATAGTCTTAAAATAATACACGAATTAAAACAACAAATCCGGGCAAATTCAAGCTGCGACGAGCAGCAGTTTTTGTATATTAGGGAATAGGCTATGATGTTACTATCAACTCCCGGAGAATTAATTCAATTAAAATTCAAAATATTCTTTATTCAAATAAACTTGTAAATAAGTGCTTTTGAATCGTCAACTCTACTGCTGGTTCGGAAAGCTGTGCTTACCGAGAAGAGCCAGCAAGAAACTCGGCGGTTGCTCTTTTAAAAATACAATTCTTAATACTAGTTACATTTAATCGTTTCTATCTTGTGCAGGGTCGAACAATATCTATATCCACGCATTCCTATCGTTTATATAATCCTCAACAGTATCAGGCTTTCTGTATCAATTGAATGTAATGAATTAACTAAGTGTCATTAACAGAGGGCGATGGTGTAGGCACCTGCGCCGGAAGTCCCAAGTTTGCGAATATGCCCCAGATAAACGAGGCTCTTGGAACGCCGCCACAGGTTCAGACTATTTCGTTAATAATTACTACAGTATAATCTCACTCATCATCCTCCTGCCCTTATTCTACTTTAAGTGGGGTCGGCACAACATGTTATAAACATGGTGTCACATGATTTGGCTGCGTTTTAACGGCCGGCCGCCTTCCTGACATCAACTTACATTAGTCGTATTTTACGACTCCTCGGTAAGAAAGAGGGTGGTCTATTTTACTCAACCGGATACCACACGGTGGGTCAACTTACCTTAGTCGCCTTTTACGACACCTGGGTAAGAAATGAGGGTGGTACTATTCTATTCAGCCGTATGCCACACGGCGGGTCAACTTACCTTAGTCGCCTTTTACGACACCTGGGTAAGAAATGAGGGTGGTACTATTCTATTCAGCCGGATACCACACGGCGTTATAATCTCACTAATCCGGCACTATTGAAAACCGAAGCATGTCGGATTATTTGAATGTTTGGATAACTGGATTGGAGTAAAAGTCATAGGTAATTAATAAAATAAAGCATTTCATACAGAAAATAAATTGTATATAATATATAAAATTAACATGTACATATTTAATTACATAGTTTTAAAATAATCCTTGATTGGGGTCTGCTTTTATGCAACTTGCAGTATTTGCTTAAAAATCTTGCTTAAAAGAATTAAGAAGAAGAATATCTTTGGCAGATATACCGTTTTCTTCTGCCGGATTATTGGACGTTTCGATCTATCGAAGTGCCGGATTAGTGTGATTATACTGTATTTAGATAACAGCATCGTTTGCGCGTGAATTTGATTCATAATAATTATTTTTTTTTCTTCATATTAATAAAAAATGAGAATGTTGGACTGTACAGAATTAAAAAGAAATTTTCTCGGTTACGTTCTTAAAAAATTCTTAAATTACTTTCCCCACATATTATCTCGCGATACTAAGCCGACTGTGAGTGCATAAGTAACTATATACATTAAATGTGTTGAATAGATGAAGCTCTAGGGATATTGGTCAGTCACATATCTTTTAGATTAAATTAAGATTAATTATTTCATATATACAGATCGTTTGTATACATACATATGCTCAAAATCCCAAGATTTAGTAACCATAAGTCTGCGGTTGTAGTGTCGACACTGCTTCCTTTTGATTAGTCAATAGCTACGGATCCAAGCCAACCTATATTTTTAATTATTGCGGCTCTTCTCCTATTCATCTCACCGTGATGTTATATAGACTTCCTCGATAAATGGATTATTTTACATTGAAAATTTTTTTCAAATCGCTTCAGTAGTTTCCGAGATTAGCGCGTTCAAGCAATGAAACAAACTGCAATAGATATATAGAGAGATAATAGACAAATGTAAATTATAAATAAATAATAACGTTATCGATTTAAGTTGTCTAAAGTAGTAAAATACTAGAAATTTACTAAAATTAACTATAAAATCTCAGGTCCCAATGATCTACTGTCCCGGCATGGTGTCACCACAACCTTCGTTCTGTAATATATCCGATATATCCGCAACGGCATCAGGTTAAAGAAATCCCTTTTTTTCTTAATTAGTTGACATTTTACGAAATAAAATAGATACGTTGATTTTAGTAATAGATGCAGGTTTAGGTAGATATATATATAACATCCCATAGTACGTTTTAGATATGTTAGGTAAATACACATTATGGTAAATTATGCTTTGGGCTGTAACTGAAAAACAAAATTGTTTCTAATCGTACAACGTAAGAATCGCGTCGTAACAGGGTAGGGGAGGGTGTATGTTTAGTTTCTGAAATCAAAAAATTTCCATTAATGTATTTTTATGTAATTAGTCACAAAAATGAAATTATTGATTTCATAGTGTTGTGCGATAATAATACAGGCCTTCGTATATAAAAATAGGATATATTTATACCCTTTAGAAATATATATATTTTAAGAGTTAATAGTAAGCACAAAGCATAATTTCCCAAAAAAATCAAACATTTTATATTGGGTGTGGCGGAAGGTGCGTGGTGCGGTAAGTGTTTTTATTTATTTCCTCAATTCATTAATCAAGTAACCGTAGTAGTATATTTTGTTTAGTTGCTTTTTGTCTATTGCTTGTATTTTTTTATTTTTTCTCGAGTATATAATAACCTGCGTATGTGTGCTTAGGTGACGATTATGAGTATACCGGAGGTTCCGGAGATGGATATCAGCGATCATCAAAACGGAGCCACCACGGCTCCTCCAGCGGGACAGCATCAGCGTCGTCTTACCATCCCTATCGACGTTAGCGATTGAGCTCGCCTCCTCGCCGCTCATGCTCGCCTGGTACCTTCGTCTTTACACATGTAACTTTTAATGGTTTCGCTTATGAAAACTGTGTGTTGCCATTTCTTAAACCAGTTAGTTAGATATCTCTGTATATCACTTTCCATAGAGAATTTATTGTTTGACAAATATTTTTTTATATATTGTAATCTAAAGAGACGATCTATTTTAAAAATAGAATAATAAATAAAGTTTTAATAAATCTGATAATAAAATTTGTTTAGCAATCATATTATTCTAATTTCTTTATCGGTAAAATTATTTCAAACTGGTATCTTACATAAAATGTGAATTTTTGAGTAAGTCATAATAATAAAACATTTGCAAAAATCTACGGCCTTTGGATAACCGAAAGAAAATTCCGAAATAATTTCTACAGTAGAATTAAAGATCTTTATGTAAGATTTTTTAAGTAAAATACATAAATATCATATTGTAGTGCATAATACACCATACCATAGCTAGATAAATTAGATTTTGGTTTTAAATTCTGTAAACTCTTTGGAATGCAATATATTTGTTAAGCATTAAGTTCGTACGTAGCCGTTTCTGTGAAACAAATAATTTTTAAAACTTTTTTAACTCATGCCGACCACTGTGATTTGGACACAAGGCGAATTGAATTGATATTTTAATATACTTGTAAAATAGTATCTTTTCTATAAACGCAATCATTGAGTTTGTAAATGATTTTTTTTTGCGGTAGCAAGTCTATAAGAAACATTCTAGATATCATGGTAAAGTATAATATTAAGTGATTTTTTAATCTAGCAATATTGATTACTGTAAAATGACAAAGAATCTACATAAATATTCCTCGTTTAACATTATAGTATTAAACTGTTTCTTATAAACTTCTTTCCGTATTATTAAGTTGGTAGACTAGTTTTTCTTTTCTTTTAGACGTATTTCTTTTAGACAAGAGTTTCAGTTAATTTGAAACCTCGTAAAATTGTAGTCGTAACTATTGTTTCTTGAACTTTTAGAAGTTTCCTTATACGTTAATTTACGTAATGCATCGGTGATAGTTTGCATGCATAATTTTTTTAATTATATCGGTCTTTATTCTAATTGTATATGAAAGAAAAGTACGAAGCAGCTTAAAAAATACAAAATTTTCATATGTAAACAATTTTAAAGGATTTTAATTTTTTTCTATTCTAGAAGAGACCACTTTTATCGATATAATGGCTATATCACTGATGTTATAGATGTATATTGTACAATTTAACTTGTCAGATTTGTTGAAAAGCAAATTGATTTTTAAGAAAATTTTCGAATCTGAAATTTTTTTATATTCTAACCATTCCGATGGTTAAAGTACAAGAAATTTACGGTAGTTAAATTTTCAAATTGTTTTATACAAAGCGGGTCTGCGCACACGCACTTGGGTAGTAACGACTCGAAAATAATTACGATACTAAATTTAAATAATAATATTTTTAATAAATTTAATTGCTATAAAAGTGAGAAATCGATAGCTAATTTAAAAAAGATGTGAATATTCAAAAACATTTCCTATTGACAAATTTCCTAAAACTCAACCACATGAATATACTATATGCCGCCATCTTTATTCGTAGTACGGAACTAATATTATGATGTTTGTAGATTAAACTGATGCAACCCATTTCGCGTGAGCAGGCAACACTAGATTGTAAAAGCGCCTAAATCGATCATCATGCTCAAACAAATCATAGGTATCACTATATTCGCTCTATAGAATTTACTATTTTAAATATGTTACTTAATCGTCTAAAATTACTGTACCTGTAAAAATATTTTTTCAAAAAACTACTTTAACTTTTAGGGAACTAATGCATATCAGGGCATAAAAACATATCGCACATATCAAAGAAATAATTCTTCATGTGAATTTCAATTATTTTTTCCTACTTGTACATTCCAACATATTTATTAAAAACTCGAAAGTTTTTGTGACTATTTCAAATGCTGAGTTCGCCATAATAGATTAGCGCCAGAACTTAATGTTTTTAAGGCGTAATAATTTTGTAAAAAACGTAAATATTTTATTTACACGTAAGATATATTCATATGCATAAATCAACAATAAAGTTTGATATAGAAAATTTAGTTCATATTTTGTAATCTTTAAGAATTATTGTACGACTTAACTTAATCGAGCGTAGTTATTATATAGTGATGTATTGCAGTCTGTTTTGTCTTAACCCTGATAGTGCCGGAAGCCGATATATCTGCTCTTACTCCACTTGCGAGATGTGCTAGGCCGATTTATCGGCCCGCGCGTTGTAGCGCTGTACTATTCCCATTGCGGGAGAAATTTGTAATACGTTATTAATGATCTAATTTTATTACGAGAGAATTTAAAAAATAATTACAAACAAAATACAGACTATTCCAAAAATCTGCTCAGCGTTTTGCCGGTTATGTAGGTAATATTGTTTATCTTTCTACAAAATACATTGGAAATGCAAATTATATACTTTATAATACTGGGTAAATATAAAATTATGATAGAAGCTGACTTTTTGTGTATGCAAATACGTTTTTTAAGAGCATGTTTTGTGAATATTTGATATTTATATAATTTTTAGTTAGAAGAGAAAAACTAGTGTTTGGTTTTGTATTTCATTCTTGAAACTGATTTTGAATCATGTCAATATTGTTTCTCGTATGTGTTTTATTAGCATTTTCCTAAACCCTAGTAAAACTGAAATTTAGCTGATCACTTTCCTATAGGCACCCCTTTTTCTCCCGGCACTAAAAGGGTTAAATGCTACGCGGTACTTCCATTTTTGTGAAATATGTGCGATATGTCTTTTTTTTATCTTTACACACAGTGACTGTATAAATAGGTATTTTTTACAAACTCACGAAAACCTGTCTGTTACACTCACATTGATGATTAGCTAAATTCTTTACTGACAAATTTATCTTTCATCTTGAATATATTTACTTATTTATTATAATATGCTGTCACAGTGTGTTACATGTTCATACTAAATTCGGCACGGTTTTCGATTCAATTTGAGTACTCGAAACTATTGTTTTCATATGACATGTGTATTTTTGTTTATCTTAATAAAAATACTGATAATTTTAAGTTTTTATTTAAATTCACGAAAAGACTGGCTTTTTAAACTACCCACGTTATTATTGACGACCAAAATTTAGGAATAATTTCTAACTTATTTTGCTATAATTAATTTTATAAAAATTATCATAGACACGCGATAGATATGTTTTTTATAATAAGGTATATCATATATTTTTGAAGCATTTATAAACAAATACGTTGAGGTAACTCTTGTTAATATGTTAAATAAAATAATGTACTAAAATAATAAGACATCGGGTAAGTACAATAATAGATCAAGGAATAAATCAATGTAATAAATTATGATATTTGTAGTTCTAGCGATTGTAATATAAAATAGAATAAAATATGTACATTGTATATTTTAATCGGTTAAATTTCAACACTCATACAGACAGATGTTAGAAATTATTCTAGATAGTCTTATAAGGTCTAAAATTAAGAGGTCTATAATATTTAGCACACGGGTATTTTGTTATATATTTACTATTGTAACGTATTTGGATCATAGACAAATAGCAGACGATTATCTTTAATATTTCTTGTGATAAGATTCAGCTTAATCTTAACATATGATTATTTCGACTTAACTCTAGTGTTTACAGAAAATTCCTTTGTAGACATATCCAAATAAAATGTGTAAAGTCAACTTTTACATTATTTCATTAATGATAAATCTTAGTCTATACATATAGTTATATAATCGTTATTAACGGACAGATAATTGAATTTAATTATAATAATTATAAATTTGGCAAAATTTCATATTTACAACGCGCTACTCATAAGCAAGCGTTACAATTTTTTTTTTAATACATTAGGTAATTAAGTAAAACCTCTTACGATTAAATATAATTTTCTATAGGCCAATACATAGGTTTCTCAGGTAAGGCACTAGGACAGTTGAATAAAGTTATAAATATTATAATTTTTTATTGAAATAGAAGAATTCATTGAAACAACAATATTACCATTGATTGCATGATTATTTTAATTTCTGTTGAAATAAATATAATCAAATAGCCGAAAGAAAATATTTTTTATTCATTGCCAGAGAAAATGATGTATATTTATTTAAAAAAAGAAGCAACACAAATACAGATTACGTAAACACATCGATTATTTCAAGATGGCGGCACAGCCATCAACAAATAAAATTTAGAAAGGATGTCCCTAGAGGGTAAGTACCTATTCAATATATAATTTGGATTACACTGTCTTTCTTAGCATAACAAATGAATCAGACAAGCATTTTGTAGGCAAGAAATATAATAATAACTATAAATTAAACATATACATAACACATATTTACTATTGGGCACTGCCTGTTAAATAAACACTCGTCGACAGAATAAAGAGAAATTCAGCGTGCCAAGAGTGAAAAACTAGTCTTCACCTTATAGCTGAGTATGTACTCCTCTCTGGTAAGATGGAGACACTAGGTAAGGAAGAAATTTAGTTGACCTATCAAATATCCTCGTTAGGGATATTATCAGGTTTATTAAAGCAATTAAGTTAAAGTAGGTGACACTCGGAACAGCAGTTGTTAAACTCATGTCGCAAGAAATGGGTGGAATAGGTAAAGAGGTCCGATACACGAGTTTACCTCCTGTTTTATACGGACAGACATCCCCGTACCAATGATAGATAAGTCATTAATACTGTATCGATACTACAGCATAGAAATATCACTATATCTATACTTATTATAAAATAAAGACCCCAAAAGCTGTCTGTCTATATGTGATCGATTTTCTCATAATTTACTGAACTGACCTAAGATAAACCTATTTTTTGTGTGTATAAATGGAACTAAAGACATTTTTTTCATCTTTGTTCGTTTTTTAATTGTGCCAAATTTGATCTATATTGGTTCAGTGGATTCGCCGTGAAAGAGTAACAAACATACGTCCATACTCAAACTTTCGCATTTATAATACAAGCTTTTACCTGCAACTTCGTTTGCACGGACTGTAATCGTGTGATGGGTTCATAAAAGATGGCGCTTTTCGATATCATCCTATTCCTGTAGAATTAACAAGATTTTCTATAGTCTATATGTTATTCCGTCGTATAAGGAATATATGTGCCAAATCCCATCCATTGGTTAAGCGGATTGCTCGTGAAAGAGTAAAAAACATACATCCATACTCACAAACTTTCGTATTTATAATATTAGTAAGAGGACGCTGACTATAGGTCTGATAAGAAGGCTCAGAGTCGCTCAGCAAGCGATGGAGCGAGCTATGCTCGGAGTATTTCTACGTGATCAAATCTGAAATGAGGAGATCCGTAAAAGAACCAGAGTCACCGACATAGCTCAGCGGATCGCAAAGCTAAAATGGCGATGGGCGAGGCACATAGTGCGGAGTACCGATGGGCGTTGGGGTGGCAAAGTATTGGAATGGCGACCCCAAAACGGAAAGCGCAGTGTCGGAAGACCCCCTACTAGATGGACTGAGGACCTCAAAAAGGTCGCGGGGAGCCGCTGGAAACAACTGGTACAAAATCGTGTGTTCTGGGGATCCCATGAAGAGACCTATGTCCAGCAGTGGACATCAATCGGTTAAAGAAGAATGATAGGAAGTGTAAAGGAAATATATCGCTGTTTTATAGCAGAGTAGGTTTATAATCTCTGACTGACACTGGCTGATGGTATAGGTCGCCTAGAGGCGATCTCGATACGGGGTCAGGGTGTGTCGGACGCGCGTCTGGCGCAGTTGGCGCAGTCGCAGGGACGCGGCGCGCTCTCGGCCGGGGCGGGGAGCTGAGCTTGCGCCGCGCGGTAACACAGCTCCCTGTACCGAGCACAACCTGAAATAGAAATTGCATCTGTATAATCTAGCAGCTTTACTATATGATTGTAACACAGCTCTCTTTAAAGTCAAAGTAAAATAACGGCCTGTTACTATCCCACTCTACTAAAACCGACCAAGCTGATCCGATGCGGATTGGTAAGTTACACATTGGCCCAAGAAATCTTCCGAGATATGTAAGTTTCGTCCAGTCTTGTGAAGGAACAATAAAGAATACTAAGATACAAAAGTTATAATAAAATTATAATATTTGCTATAATCCGCGTTTATGCTACTTCATAAAATAATGCTAAATGTAGAGCGGAAAATTCGTTTTTCATACATAATTCATGTGTGTTTACGTATGTGTCTGTATGAAAAACGGATTGTCCGCTCTACATTTAGTATTGTATATATTACTTTTGTATTATGGATATCCGCAAAGTAATGCCTAATTCGATTTTTATAGTCTGAGAATTCCACAAATTAATAAGTGTTACAGAATAAACTCAATATCATGCATTCTTAGACTTAAGTCATCATTGAGTTACGTCCAATACAATTTGGCGGCACAAAAACGATACTTGGCTTAGAGTCATTGCGTTTAACTGTATGGCTTTGGCTATGACTTAGCTGCCGAGGGACAAAGCAACATTATTTACTTACTTTATCTAAATTACTATCTATTACTATCATACCTGTTGGCGGTAAAGCGAGTCTCGTATCCGCTGCAAAGCCACGTTGCGCGAGTCTGTCTAGGAGCGCGGTTGCCGACCATCACCTCTCGCTATTTCCTTCACCTTTAAATAATATAAATGTTGATTAGGTTTTTTTTTGTGTCAGGAAAACCCATTATGGGTCATCACCGCCCGACGGTGACGAGCGGCGGGTATGTCGGACACGCACCGACTAAAAACCTGACAGTGCTCCACCACACTGCTGGTGGCGGGGACAGGGTACCTATGTAAACATTGCTCCCATCCCCGGCAGCAGCAACTCTAAACCCCAGAGCGCGCCTCCTCTGGGTCGGGGCTTCTACCTACTAGAAGTTATCTGTTGTTACTTATTTGCATATCTGCGATATTATATATACATTTGCCTGATTAGGGCGCAGCATATAGCAACGGAAGCTGTGGTAGTCCAGCGATGAGACCGTGCGTGTTTTTCGAGGGGGTCACGAGTTCAAACCCGGGCAGACACCAATGATTTTTCCATTAAAACTTATGTGTCTTATTGATAATTGCAATTTATCACACGCTTTTGGGTGAAGAAAAACGTCATGAGGAAACCTGCATATCTCTAGAGACTTCTGGGCATATGTGTAACCTATTAATCCGCATTGGAGCAGCGTGGTAGGTCTTAGCTCCAACCCTTCTCTTCAGAAACGCCAGAGGCCTATATCCAGCAGTGGAATAGTAACAGGCCGTTTAATACAGCATCGGTGTCGGAGGTTATTATTTAAGCATTTTTGCATTTTTTTTGTATTTTTATATACAAATAAGCTGTCAACGTTCATTATAGACGGAATATTTTGATCACTTGATATAATTAGAAACATTTTGTAAAATTTTCAAAAAAAGAACATTCTATAAAAAAGTGTCATAATATAAAAATGACTTGCAATAAAACATTTGCTGTCGTATTGAAAAGCTTGAGTACAGATAAAACACCAATGACTAACCGTATATTCGTGGGTGGCCCAGAATAAACGAGAAAACCGCGTACAAATGTCACATTGACGGCGACAATATTGTCTTAATTATTGACCTAATTATTAGAATTAGGTTGTATTTGTTACAATATATTTTACTATCGTATATCAACTCCGTTTCTAAGTTTGTTCAATATGTCTTTGCAATACATGAAAATTGTAGGTGTGCCAATTGTGGTATACGGCTGTGTAGAAGGGACCACCCCCTTTCTTATCGAGGTATTGTAAATACTAAGGTAAGTTGACGTCAGGCAGACAGCCGGTTGTAAAATACGTATGCAAATCATGTGACAATATGTGCCTGCCCATATCCCACGCTAAGTGGGAGGATGATGATGTATGATCCCATTGATTTAAATTAAATTTTTAAATTTAAATTTGATATTAACTTAATATTAAAATCTCTTTGAAATAAAATTTTCCTTCTTACGCCTAACAAAATCCAAGTAAAGTTAAAGCCTCTGAGACTTAACTTTGTTTGAGTTTTTACTTTGACTACGTAGAATTTCATTAAAGTCTTTCAATGGAGGTATAAAAAGTATGTATATTTGATATTACCTTCATTAGCGGCGGGCGAGACGGCTCCGGATTTGTCCTCAGCGCGTGGGGACGGCGATCCGTCCGAGTGTTCCTGTAATGAGTTTCACAGATTACTAATGAGATTTTAATTAACATTGAAATGTGGCTTAATGCGTCTATGTTCGGCCCTTTTTGATTTCGATGTTCAAACTTGTGGAGTTCTCTCATCTGGAGTCAGTCTTGGCAGCAGCATCAAGTCATGCTTATGATAAACATGCATTGTCATCGACAGTGGAACAATATGTAAAATTTCAGCTCAATCGGACACCGGGTCGAATTGAACTTTCAAGATTCAACCTTCACATACAAACATACATGTAAATCAATAAAAAGATTAAAAAAAATATGAAGTTCAAAGAACAATTTAAAAAACAATTTAGTTTGTCAATGTCCTTCTAAAGAAAAATCGTACACTTTGATATGCAACTTAAGGCCATTAATTGAAAACGTAGTTGAAATATCTATAAAGTGATATCAGTTTATGTTTATCCGGCATAAAAAAAAATTAAGTAATATTATTTTAAAAGTTTTTCTTATGTTGTCAATCGGTGACTCAATTTTTTTTTCTATAATTGTATGTTAACTTCATAACCTCTTAAGCTCTTTAATTAGTTAGAAATTTGGTTAAAATATTTTAAATAAAACATGAGGAAGTGGTTTAAAAGATTCAAAAATTAGGTAATAAAAATATAATAATAATTTGGAATTTTCTAAAAAATATTATGATAGCAGAGCGTGGTTTCGATCCACGGACCTCTGGGTTATGGGCCCAGCACGCTTCCACTGCGCCACTCTGCTACGTGTCTATTAATTGAAAATGTGGCACAACTCAAGTTTCCTCAATAGTATAATAGTTCTTGAAAGAACGAGAATCTTTTATCCTATACTAGCTGTGCCCACGGCTTTGCTCCCGTGAAAATCAATGTCCCACAGTTTGTTACAAAGAAATCCCGGCCCTGCGGGAATTTAACCGTAATTTTCTATTCACCTAAACCTTCCGCAAGAATTGCACTTTAACTAAAACCTGAAATAAAATTCCTTTAGTATATTGTGAGAAAATTCGATCACAAACAGCTTTTGTAGACTGTTTTTATGATATGTATAGACGCTACCCCGGTGTATATGCTTTAATTATTCCAAATTTCATAATATTTTTCTAGCATTTTAGATTATTAATCGTAACAATCACGTACTTTAATTATATTATAAATACACATTTATAATATTAGTAAAGTATTGACTCATACCCTAGATTAGATCACAATAAAATATGAGGTTTCATATGTTATAAAGTGTTAATTTGATTTTGTTGACCGACGAGATTGGCAAAAATGTTTGCTAGATCGATAGCCAATTTGTTGATTCATTGAAGCTTGATATATGTAGGCTAATTGTAATGACTAATCGGCGAGGTTATTAATAACAATTTTCATTATTTATACAAAATATCATTATTATTTATACAAAATAACATCTTCAATCAAAATAACATACAAAATAACAGCTTTGCGATTTTGTCGTGGAGTCTATCTCCTGATGATGCTTCGGCTGCGGGGCGAAACGATTGTTGAGTTTGTGATAGTGAACGTATGTAGTGCTTGTGTATTGTGGTGGCGGTGGTAGAGGTTTGTGCATGTGTTTTTACGAATCCCGCATGTGTCGGGTATGAAAACGGATTGTCCACTCTACATTTAGTAAAATACTTTATTATTACTCTTGCAAAATAACATCATTAGCGTTTTTATGTGTGAAGTTAATGTCATGATAGCATCATTCTCCTGCCCTTTTCTCATTCAAATCGCCACAGCATGTTATGAACATGTCGTCACATGATTTGGCTAAGTATTTTACGATCGGCCGCCTGCCGTTAACTTACCTTAGTCGTATTTTACGACACTTCGGTAAGAAAGAAGGTGGTATATTCTACTTAACCTGATACCACAAGGCGGGTCAACTTACCTTAGTCGCCTTTTACGATACCTCAGTAAGAAAGAGGGTGGTCTATTCTACTTAGGCGGATACAACACGGCGTTATTAACGGTCTATATCGTTTTTAAAAAGTAATAATAAAGAGATTCTGCTATAATCTGTGATAATCGCAGAATATAGAAATAGGTTAAAGGAAAAGTAATAATAAAATTTTATTATTACTTTTGTATTATGGATCTCCGCAAAGTAACGCCTAACTCTATAATTTATTTTAGGTTAAAGGAGATAAGATTATAGGATTTATCGCGTATTAATTATGGCATAATAATTTTATTATTACTTTTGTATTATAGATCTTAGCTTAGAGCTTTGGTAGCCCAGCGGTAACACCGTGCGACTTTTTCGAGGAGGTCACAGGTTCAAAACCGGGCAGACACCAATGAGTTTTTCTGTTAAAACTTATGTGTCTAATTGATAATTGCAATTTATCACACGCTTTTCGGTGAAGGAAAACATCGTGAGGAAACCTGCATATCTCTAGAGAATTCTGGAGATATGTGTAACCTACCAATCCGCACTGGAGCAGCGTGGTAGGTCTTAGCTCCAAACCTTCTCTACAAAAAACGGAGAGAAGAGGCCTATTCTCAGCAGTGGGATAGTAACAGGCCACTACTTACTATAGATCTTAGCGGACTAATGCCTAATTCTCTAAAATTTTTTTTACTTTGTCTTTATATTTCTTTTATCCTGGTCAAAATGCTGTAGGCGTTTCTCAATAAGCAAATAGGCGAGTTAATTAACTCGTCCAATTAACGGGTTTTGGTGAACACAATACGTGTAAACAGAAGGCTGTAATTACATCACAATACCTACCGTCGAAGGAGTACCAATATCGACTAATTGAAAACAGTATCTTTGTACTTTATTATTTTTTAAACTTAGGTTTGACTTTACACCAAATGCCGTGTTGTGAGCTGAGTAGAATAGACCACCCTCTTTTCTTACCGAAGTGTCATAAAAGGCGACTAAGGTAAGTAATCCCGCCGTGTGGTATCCGGGTGAGTAGAAAGATCACCCTTATTTCTTACCGAGGTGTCATAAAAGGCGACTGAGCCGACACGTTGAATAGTCGACCCGCCGTGTGGTATCAGGCTGAGTACACCCACCACCCTCATTTCTTAACGAGGTGTAAAAGGCGACTAAGATAAGTCAACCCGGCGTCTGGTATCCGGCTGAGTAGAATAGACCAATCAATTTTCTTACCGAGGTAAAAGGCGACTAAGATAAGTTAACACGCCATGTGGTATCCGGCTGAGTAGAAAAGATCACCCTTATTTCTTACTGAGGTGTCATAAAATAGAAAGGTATGTTGTCGTCAGGCAACGGCTGGCCGTAAAATACGTAGCCAAATCATGTGACAACATGTTTATAACATGTTGTGCCGACTCACTTAGAGTAAGTAGGATACAGACAGGATGATGTCCCATGTATAAACATAGAAAATGTGACAGCAATTTTTTTTGGGCGATATATACCTACAACGGGCTAACATATAAAAAAAACTTTCTTTTCTTCAGGATCAGGGAAAAAAAGTACAAAAATGGGAGTAGTTTAACAATTTTATATTGACGCGCACATTGTCCGGTACAATTTACAAAATGTATACTCACTTGGTGGTGGTCGAGGTTGGTGGTGGCCGTCAGAAGATCCAAAATGGCGGAGAAGGAACCTCGTGCTGCTCGTCTGTACCCTTCAGGGGGGGACTCCGCCGCACCGCCCGCAACACTCATCGCAGATTGGGACCACTGCAACAGAAAAACATGTCAGGCCTTTTGAATTTCACATTTCACAATGCAAACCCCAAATAAAGTATTAAAAACGTTAATGTTGCAATAGTATTTGCCATTTTTGGCTTCCAATTAAAAATTATTCTCTATTCAAAAAAAGATAACAAGTTATTTTAAATTGTCAACCGTTGGTCTGAAAGACAAGCAGAAGAAATAGACTTAATTTTTAAACAAAAACTTAAAGTATATTAAATTCAAATTCAAAATATTCTTTATTCAAATAAACTTGTAAACAAGTGCTTTTGAATCGTCAACTCTACTGTTGGTTCGGAAAGCTGTTCCTACCGAGCAGAGCCAACAAGAAACTCGGCGGTTGCTCTTTTACAAATATAATTCTTAATATTATTTACATTAAGTCGTTACTGTCTTGTACAGGTTCAAAGAGATCTATATCCACACATAGTAAAAAAGTATTGCGTAATTGAAGGTTATTCGATTAATAAAAATGCTTGGGTCGCGGGTTCGCTTCCCGCCGAGGGCCAACATTTCCTATAAATGGATTTGTTCGTCTTCGAGTCTGGGTGTATATTTGTATTTAAGTATGTATTTAAAAAATATATAAGTATATATTCACCAGTTGTCTGTCTACCATAATAACACAAGTATTAAGGGTACTTACTTTGGGGACGGACGACCGTGTGTGTTAAATATCCCATATATTTATTTATTTAATGTAAATAAACAATGTTTAAATGATTATCCACCGAGTTTCTTGTTGTTTCTTTTCGATAAGGGCAACATTCCGAACCAGTTGCAGCTACAATAAATCTAATTTATTTTGACGATTCAAAAGTGTTTCTAAAAGGCTAATTTGAATAAAGAATATTTTGATTTTAATAACGTATATCTGATATAATAATGTTTTATTAAAACGTCACAGTATCGGAAATGCCAAGAATTTCGTCCTGGAACATATATTTTGTGAGCACGCGGCACGTTCCAAGGTAATGTGTTATTACATTTTTACTTATAGCTCATAATAC
The DNA here is from genome assembly GCA_029227775.1 of Morpho helenor. Classification (NCBI taxonomy): domain Eukaryota; kingdom Metazoa; phylum Arthropoda; class Insecta; order Lepidoptera; family Nymphalidae; genus Morpho; species Morpho helenor. The sequence goes on from JARGCU010000006.1 coordinate 13,330,822, forward strand.
AAAATGATACTACGGAGCAATACCATTGCCTAAATGTGTATAACACAGATTTAGGGTATTGTAATCCTCGGAATAAAATTCAGACAAAATAAAATATTTTAGTGAAAAATTGAATCTTTATTGAGATTGACATCTCTTGTAATATTATAAATTTTAAGGTATGTTGAATCTATGATTGTTTATTTATGATTGGTATCACGTCACAAGTGGAGCAATTTTTTTTAAACAGCAAAAAAATGATGATGGAAGAAATGGATGAAATATGATATGGAGATTGCTTAGAGTCTGCACAGTGACAGCTGTTTGTCTCAGTTAGTAGTAGCTTAAATAAACTTATATTACTACATTGAATTGACTAAGTCCTATTGACATTCCATAATGACGTAGTTAAATGAGAAATCTTCCGCTTATCTGTATCTATAAAAAAATTCATAACAAAGTTGTTGTTTATTAGTTTTGTAATTGTTTTTTATATACTTCGGACTAAATAGATTTAAGAATGTTAAGTAAAAATATATTTCTGTAAGACTAAAGGACTAGAATTCAAGCTATTAAAAAAAATTAAATAAAGTATTTTTGTATCGTACACTCTTTTACGTATAAGGCATTTTAACCGTAGTTCCTCGTCTTTATCGGTCATGATGAATAAACAAACGCTCGCACAAGGTTACTTGCTTGTATTATGCAGCAAATGTCGAGTTACCAGGCGAGCAGCGCAACGCAGGAGTTCTTCAATAATTCACGCCGCGAACCTGTAAGGCCTACACTTCGCGGATCTCGCAAGGGATTAACACAGCTTTTCAGTATTCCTTTGTTTGCGTGGTTCATAAAATATTTTTGAGATGTACAGGTAAAATGTAAAATGTAAAATGTAATGTCAGTCAAGTCTTTCTTCTTGTAAATGGAATTTATGATCGTGTCGTAAATAATGAGAGGCTATTCAATACTTATAATAAAATTTTCGGCTACTTATAGTTATTAAAATAAAAGGCGAGGTAATTTATCGATCGACTTACAAGTTACAACTCCTCGATAAATCGATAAAAGCGATGAAGGTGAAACCAGATTTCGCTTTCGTCGCCTCAACTATAGAAATTAGGGTCTGAAATTTGATTTTTTATAAAAAAAATTAAATTATAGATTGATCTAAATTCATAGATGTTTAAACCAGAGTAGGAAAGCCTAAAATGTGTCCATTACGAGTACAAACGAGTAAACTCAGTGTCGTTCTTAACATTCAACAGACAAAAAAGTTATTGCAAATATTCCACAAAAAATGTATTTCGCTTCAAAAGTCCGATTTACTCGATGGACCTTCGTCAATGCCTTATAAATTGAATAGAATATTTGATACGCAAATGACAATCTGCTATTATTATTGTCAACTCGATTTTTTCGCAAAAAATCGCAAAGCCAAGGATTACCCAATGCTTGGGTAATGCTTGGCTTCGGATTAAAGCAAAATAGTATTTTCATTACTTTGTATTATGAACTTCCGCAAAGTAACGCCTAAATCTATAAATAACTTGAATAGGATAAAATATAATACAGTTTTTCCTTCGGGAAACTCAGAAAATCTCACATAATTGAGGGTATTTAAACATTAAAATTGACTCGAACGAAGACGGAATAGCTTGTTCTAACAATGACTTTTAATACTTTATCTAAACTAATACGTAGAGACAAAGTTAATAACGATAACAAATATCAAAGATGACTCATTCAACCGGCTCTACAGAAATTATTATTCACAATGATACTGTATGGGGATATAGCTCAGTGGTAGAGCATTCGACTGCAGATCGAGAGGTCCCCGGTTCAAACCCGGGTGTCCCCTGATAGTAAATGTTCTTATTTTTGTTTTTTTTTTTCTTCCTTTTTGGTATAAACAAGGCAAATCATTAAAAATATTAAAAATGGAAGTTTCTCAGTTTTGAATACTGGTAATATAATTAGATTACTTGACGAACTAGAATTTTAATAATCATACAAAAAACCATCCGTTTAAAACCAATAAAGTAATTAAATAAAAATCTTATTTTTTAAATGAGTTAATATAGGTATATATATTTTTCTGAATTTTGGAAATGGCTCCAACGATTTTTATGAAATTTAGCATGTAGGAGGGTTTGAGGGGGAAAATCAATATAGCTAGGTTTATTAAAAAAATGTTGTTTTATCTCTAGCATTCGGGCACTGAAAAAAACTGCTATAAGTTTATGAGGAAGCAAAGGATAATTACGATAGTTCAATTGGAAAACGAACGGCATCGAATTCCGAAAACTAGGATCGATCTTAGATAAAATCTTTTTTAATTTTTTTTTATTGTATTTGTTTAATTTACTAAAAAAAAATACCGAGCAAGGTTCGGTCACCTAGGTACTGTTATTTAAACGATATTTGGAACCGATTTTCTTATTGATTTTACTATTAGAAGAACTGAATCTACTCAAATAATTTAAAACTAAGTTTATAAATGTGGACTAGATGAGTAAACATTTATATAGGCAACTAATCAGGTGGGTAACAAAAAACTTATAAACTTGATAAGTAGTTTTTTCTTGCTAATTAGCATATTCAACCTCTATATAATATTAGATATTCTTTTTACTAATAAATATTAAAAGAAACTAGAATTTATACTTTAGCTTTTAATTTTATTACTTGGTTTCTCACCCAATGAAATACCGCCAAAATTAAGATTAATTATCATGAATAAATTATAACTATTTTCTAAATATACCATTTTTAATGTCAACAAATTTAATTGAAAAGTTTATTGCAACATAACAAAAACATATAATAAATAATATCATTGACATTGCAGTTATGATATAATATAATGTCAAACATCTTATATATAAAATTCTCGTGTCACAATGTTAGTTACCATACACCTCCAAAACGGCTTGACCGATTTTTATAATATTTTATATGCATATTCAGTAGCTCTCAGAATCTGCTATCTACGAGTATTTTTCATACCCGTATTTAAAAAGGATTTTCCGCCCCTAATAGTTTTTTTTCAATATTTTTAGAAATTCCCTAGAAATAAATTTTATAGCAAAACCACGTTTGTCTGATTAGCTAGTCTTATATATAAAATGCTCTTAGTTACCATACTCCTCCGAAACGGCTTAACCGATTTTAATGAAATTTTATATGTATATTTAGTAGGTCTGAGAATCGATTTTCATTCCCCTAAGTGACAAGATTTGTCCACTCCTAATATTTATTTTTTCGATACTTTTTATTTTTTTTACAATATACACTACAAATTCCCTAGAAATAATTTGTATGGCAAAACACTGCTCGGTCAGCTAGTACTATTATAAAAAAGAAAGTGTTCTTGTTGTTCCTTATTTCACCGATCGAAACAACAGATTGATGATGACAGATTTCATAACGGAGATAGTTAAAGGGCTAGAGAGTGATGTAGTTTACTTTTTACCTAGGTAATAGAACCTTAATACCAAGGTAGAAAGTAATATATATCTCAATCTATGAATACTAAGTCGAGGGCAGTAGCCAGTCGCCCAGAATTTAAAACTATTTATAGAATTAAAAAAAATATCACGGGATAAAACCTTCGTTCCATTTACAAAATTAAAAAAAACAAATGAAAGCGAGAAATCCTATTTGAATTTTGCATCGCAGGTTCTGTGATAACATTAAACCACGTTCATTTAATTAATGCAACATATTTCTAGCAGTAATTTAATTTAAATCAACTTGAGTATAAACATTCATATAATGCAGTACGCGGTCTAATTAAATGTATTTCTTTGACGGACATATTTCAATAGCTGGGAAAAGCTAACATTATCTATATATATAAAAGAAAGTTGGTCTGAGTTACACTATTTATAACTCAAGAACGAATGAACCAATTCGGCTGAAAATTGCTGGAGATGTTGCTTAGAACCAGGAGACGGACATAGGATACATTTTTATCCCGTTCGACCGCATTTATTTTATCCCGTCAAGTCACTATAAAACGTGGTATAGCAAAAACGACTATGACATGGAAAAACAAAACATAAATGACAGCTAAACGTATGTACGTACGTAACGTCTTTGGATAAGTATGGTAAAAATATGACAATTATCAAAATAGTAGTAGCTATAAACGTTACTACATAGTATAAAACAAAGTCACTTTCTCTGTCTGTCCTTATATCTCTATGTTTGCTTAAATCTTTAAAACTACGCAAAAGATTTTGATGCGGTTTTTTTAAGTATATAGAGTGATTGAAGAGGAAGGTTTATATGTATAATAAAATTCAATATGGAGTAGCGAAATACTGTGATTATCACTTAGTGACATAGGCTATATGCTTTATACCCGTGCGAAGCTGGGGCGGGACTCCTAGTTGTTTTATATTTGCCCGAACGTTGACCTTTACTAGGAGATCATGGGTTCAGATCCGGTATATGAATCTAATAGTTATCTATAAAAATCTATAAGACCTATTTTTATACCTATTTACAGAGGATTAAACCACAAACCGATCATACTCTCTAATGTGGATTAATATGTTACCTAATCTATACTTCTTAATGCTGTTTTCCATCAACGGAAAGCGCGGGATAAATTAATAAATTCGATAAAGCACGGCAGATTTTATAGAAACCACAATTACCTACACGGGATTTGTACACACGACTCACTGGTAAAGGCTAACCGTTCGGGTTGTTTCGTCTGAAATCGTAGCTTAATTAGTGAAGCTTTGAGGTGAAGGATTTACTTGGTTAACGTTTTTTTAACATCATTTGACTATACTTATTGAAACATAATGCTACTTACCTGATCTGTGAGAGCAGGGTCTGCCCCGTGGGCCAACAATAGCTCGACGATGTCGTTGGCGTCGGCCGCGCACGCCGCGTGCAGTGCTGATGAACCGACCTATTGATAAACTGTACTTAACTTATGTTATCCTAGTAATTGAAAGGTATTTTACTTGAGGTATTTACTAACTATTTTTTACTTGGCAACTTCGATTGTTTGGATGTACCTAATTAATTAATCTATACGTATTACAAAATAAAGTCCCCAAAAGCTGTCTGTATGTGATCGATTTTCTCAAATCTACTGAAAAGATTTTTGTAGGTTTTTTACTAAAATGTAGTGCTATTTTTCGGAAGGTTTAAGTTAATAATAGTACACTACAGTTTCATGAAAATTGTATTGAAGCGGTCGCACAGTTGTTAAAAAAAAACTCACCTGCAAGGAGCTTTAGTTTCGTGTGCTGCGTCTCTATCTCTTACGAGTAAGGTGAACTCACAATAACTATTTTTATGTTCAAAATTTCAATTAAACACACTGATATTCACGCGAGCGGAGCCGCATGCATAGCTTGTTTTCTATATAAACTGGAGGGGAATAAACCTTTATCTACCTAAAAATAACTAAGATCTATCGTTCCAGCTGGTCGTGAAAGTAAATTCAATCAATTCAAAAAACATCTATTGGCGAAAAACCGCATAACCGTAACTCCGTTCTAAGAAAAAAAAAGGCAAATTATACCCATGTTACCCATTTCATTATGTACACTGTAATCTTTGATTGAACCTAAACATGGGAAACTTAAGACTATGTATGACCAATTATATTGAAAATAAATGAATAAATAAATCTTTTTTTCAACCGTTGACCCTCCTCTCCGATAAACGTAATTTTAAAAACAATGTTACTTGTAAATTGTACGGATATTACAGTAAATTAAATTGATGCAATCTGCACTTCGAAGTTGCTTTTCCTTAAAATACATGTATGTGGTGTTGAATTTTTGATATATCAGCATTTTTACTTCAACGACTTAGTTACCGTTTTTGTTGACCTAACAAGTAATATTTTGAGCGAGTATTTTTAATTCTATACAATTTGAAATTGGCTATTGTTTCAGATCTACTGCTTAGTTAAGGGGTGTTTACGACAACAATGAAATTAGCATAATTAAATAAAACTAATTTTTTTATTTACTAGGACCAAAGTACTTACTAGGAGTAAAAAATGTAGTAAATATGCTCAGAATAGTGTTCCAAATAGTTGTACCAGGCGATCATAAACTTACATTATCTGTGGCGTTGACGTTGCATCCAGTATCAAGAAGCACTCTCACTAGCTCTGTGTGACGGTGCACGGCGGCCTGATGAAGCGGGGTGCGACCGAAGTTGTCTCGCGCCTCTCGCGAAGCGCCTTTTGTTACTAGGAGCGCAGCGGTGTCACAGTGGCCTCCTTCGCACGCCACGTGTAGAGCCGTTCGGCCAACCTGTTTTTTTCATAGATGAGAATTTGGAATTTATTATTTTCCGTGCTAAATATCACTACATATTATAAAACAAAGTCCATATTTCCGTATGTACGCATAAAACTTTAAAACTACGCAACCGATTTTGATGCGGTTTTTTTTAATAGATAGAGTGATTCCAGAGGAAGGTTTGTACGTATAATAAAATTCAATACGAAGTAGAGAAATAATGTAATTTTTGAGGTTTCTGTAAATAATTACATTTTTTTCCGCTTACATTGCAAACGCAGGCTAAACCCTACGAGATTTATCAAAATGATGTACTAAGTATTTGTACACCTTAAAAAGGTCTACAGAAAAGTCCGCGATGGTATATATCTATCTCTTATGGATAACCCACAATAGCAGTTTTTTTCATTTACTTTTTACGAAAAATGATGCCTTATGTTCAAAGCAATTTTTATACAATACAGCATTAATCCTTATCCAATTGAGTACCTTAAATAAATTGTTGATTTAATATAGATCAATATTGCCGTTTACAGCATGTAATTTAAGTGAACATTTTCGGAGATATTACAGATTTAAAATCCCGCGAGGAGGCCGCGCTTAGACCTATAAGCACTTCGAATTTAGCAGCGACCGGAGGCGCAATTAAATGTCCTTCTTTCAAGTTTATATTGTCTAATGATAAGAAAGCTATGAATGTTGTATGTAAAGACATTGTCTAATCAATTGTAAAAATAAATAATATCACTACATAGTATAAAACAAAGTCGCATTCTCTGTCTGTCCCTATGTCCGTATATCCCTATGTATGCTTCAATCTTTAAAACTATGCAACAGATTTTGATGCGGTTTTTTTTTTAATAGATAGAGTGATTCCAGAGGAAGGTTTACATGTCTAATAACATTCAATATGGAGTAGAGAAATACTGTAATTTTTGAAGTTTCTGTAAATAATTACATTTTTTTCCGCTTACATTGCAAACGCAGGCTGAACCCTACGAGATTTATCAAAATGATGTACTAAGTATTTGTACACCATGAAAAGGTCTACAGAAAAGTCCGCGATAGTATATGTCTATCTCATATGGATAACCCACAATAGCAGTTTTTGTCATTTACTTTTTACGAAAAATGATGCCTTATGTTCAAAGCAATTTTTATACAATACAGCATTAATCCTTATCCAATTAAGAACCTTAAATATATTGTTTATTTAATATTGATCAATATGACCCTTTACAGCATGTAATTTAAATAAACAGTTTCGAAGATATTACAGATTTAAAATGCAGGGGCCGAGCCGCGAGCCTATAAATAGCGCGTCGGAGGTCGCGGTTCGCCTCTCGGCGATGCTTCCGCGCTCGCCCGTCTTATCGGTGACGCTGTCAAAGCCATTAGGGCTAACAGCATTAGTCAAATTCGAAAAAAAAACGCGGTTCGCCCTTTAACCATTTGGATTTAGTAGCGATCGGACGCATTTATGATCGGAGCTCTCTAGCGAGGAAAATAACAATCACTACATATTATAAAACAAAGTCCATATTTCCCTATGTATGCATAAAACTTTAAAACTACGCAACAGATATTGATGCGGTTTTTTTTAATAGATAGAGTGATTCCAGAGGAAGGTTTGTACGTATAATAACATTCAATACGGAGTCGAGAAATACTGTAATTTTAGAGGTTTCTGTAAATAATTACTTTTTTTCCGCTGACATTGCAAACGCAGGCTAAACCCTACGAGATTTATCAAAATAATGTACTAAGTATTTGTACACATTGAAAAGGTCTACAGAAAAGTCCGCGATGGTATATGTCTATCGCTTATGGATAACCCACTAAAGCATTTTTGTCGTTTACTTTTTACGAAAAATAATGCCTTATTTTTGAAGCAATTCTTATACAATACAGCATTAATCCTTATCCAATTAAGTACCTTAAATAAATAGTTGATTTAATATAGATCAATATGGCCGTTTACAGCATGTAATTTAAGTGAACATTTTCGGAGATATTACAGATTTAAAATGCCGTGAGGAGGCCGCGCTTCGCCCTATAACACTTCGACTTTAGCAGCGATGTCGCTCTTTCAAGTGTTTGTTTAAAGACATTCTGTAATTAATTGTAAAAATAAAATACATAGGGAAAATATAAAAGTAAATAAGTAATAATGTACTATATGAATTTAGATATTCCAAACATAGCAGGAAATCTTCTTGGTATAGGGAAAGGAAATTGTTTTTCTCCAAATTTAACGCTACGGCCACGGGCAGTAATGAATAAATCAAAACAACTGGATCAATTTTAATCATTTTTTTTACACTGACTGACATGGGATATATATTTTATACCCGTGCGAAGCAGGGGCAGGCCGCTAGTAAATAATAAAATAATATTTCATTTCTAACATGAATATTTTTGACACATTTTAGCGAACATTTAGATTTACAAAACTTTTTCAAGGTCAATCGAAGGCAGGATTACTTACTTGGATAGTTGTGGTTTTTTATCACAATCTATAATGCAGACTCGAGGCTTAGCAAGATTGTGGTCGTCGCTGCCCAATATAAGAAACTAGGAGGGTGGCACGTATTCAATTATGTGTGTTATAAAATGTTATTTTAAAACGACAAACATACAGATACTATCAATATTTTGTATATTAAAATATACATTTATGACTAAATATAGGCTGTCTCCATATGTATATAGAAACACTAACAAATGCTTGCGACTTTGTATAAAGTGGGCTTTTCGAGTTCTACATCTGTCATATTATACAAACCACGATTACTACTTATCGAAATTTTAATGTATTAAATAAATATTTATTTTAATTCACAACGTGAATTTATTACAGTCAGGCACGTAAAATTAACCGTTTATTTTAATTAACCTATTTTATTCCATTTCTATGTCGGATTACTGTTATTTTTTTATTCCATCTTTTGTTATTTCAGTATTCGTGCCGACCAAATGCCTGTAGGCGTACTCCATTAAACGAGAGCCGAGTTTATTTGTCATTTCTAATAGTTGTTATTACAATGGCTTTAAAGTGGTTCTTTTGTGTTTGTACAATGGAAAACCAATTAATTTGAATTCAACGATAAATAAGCTATTCGAATTTGAACAGGTTTACGGTAGCCGTTCGAAGCGAACCTTGTTCTGCGGGTGACAGATGTTAAGTGCATTGAATCAAAACCTTGGCGGCCATGTTTATTGGAAAATTCTGGTTACATTCATTTGGTTACTTGGTATCGAACTGCTCTTTAACTATATGTTCGCCTGGTTGAAATAGTTTTTGTTTTCTAGCTGTCAGAAGTTTGCAGTACGCGAACTGGCTAGACAAGGAAGGAAACGATAGTTGTGTGAATTAATTTAAATTGTTTTACTTTGCAGTCTCTTTTAACAGATTATTTTGTATCTCAATTACCGTGTACATATTTATAGAATTGGTTGGTTAACAATTGCGTTAAAGTCAGATGTGATAAGTATGGATGTGAGATATTTATCGCACTTTGCAGGTACATACTTCGAGCGCTCCAAGTTTTTTTAAAATACATCGTAATTTATTTTTAAATGTATTATTTTATGCATAAAAATGCAAGTAAATTTATCACGTAAGAAAAATAAATAAGACTTTGGTATCGACCAATTTATATATTTGCGTACTATAAAATTACCTAAGTTTTGCAAAAAGTTGCAAGAAAATAATTGCTTCGCCTGATAATGATAATGGATTCAGACGTTACATGACGCTAAGACGCGCGATTGGTTGGTTGATAGGTGAGTGAGTAATTTGGTTATTGGTGAGCCCACAACTGATTATCAAACAAAGAAAAAACGAAGGAAGGTTTACTTCCAGGAGAATATTAAAGGGCACATAAGGGCTTGTAACAGTTAATTCTGATATGTGCTTGTACTGTAGGTACTATGTAGGTTTTATTCTACAAAATCCATAAGTGTATATTAGTTAAGTTAAGAATACATTAATCTGCAATTACTAAACATTAAGTCATCATTAAAAAATCAACTCGTTCACTCATCTTTTTAGAGGCACTGGTCGCAACGTGGGCTTAGCGACTGCACAGATAAAATTTAATTTCTTTTGTTCAGATATTATTTATTAAAACTAAACTTGAACAAAAAAGCTTGTTAAGAAAATTAGAGTAAATATTATATAAAATTAGAGAGTATAAAACTTAAGAAAAACATGTCTTAGTATAGTTATAGTCAAACAACAACATAAAAAAAGTTTTTTTGCCTTGTTTGCTGCTTGCGCGCGTAAAAAAGCCGCGAAATCGGTAAGCGTTAAAACTGGAACACAATATGGCGACTATGGTACCAGGCTGTAATAACTGTGTAGGAGCAACACAGCGATAGTACTCTGCCACTACAACAGCGAGGTAGCAATCTCACTGTGATTCGATTTTAAATCTAATTTCCTTCCTCCGGGTCCTCATAAGTGCATTTTACCATTTGAATGATGAAATGGATATTTCATTTATAGTTCGAAATAACTTTAATTGCTCTAGACAAAACTGTTTATAGATAAATGTATTACAATGTATTACTTCTTGGAAAAAGTCTTTGGTAAAAGTTAAATTATTTTAAATAGAAAATATGATACGAGAACCTAAAACCATTTTCGTACTCGTCTTTATTGTATTACATGTCCGAATCCCTTTATAGAATAGACGAGACGGCTTGACAGGCAAACAATACGACTTTGTTTTATAATGCGTAGTAATACCGTATTGATGTCAAATATTTCATAGGCGCTTAAATCTTTTATGTGTCATCACATATACCTAGGGTAAAAAGTGCGTGATTTAAGAGTAATAAGTAAATAAATTAAAAAGCTAAATGTCAAGCCATTCTTTGAATACTATTTTGTTCCTTAAAGACTTTCTTTTTCCTTTCTTACTTAGGTGTCGTAAACTGCGTCTAAGGTACTTACCTACTTTGACACGCCGTGTGGTATCCGGTTGAATAGAATAGACCACCCACTTTCTTACCGAGGTGTAAAATACGATTAAGTAAGTTGGCGTCAAGCAGGCCGCCCATCGTAAAATACGTAGCCAAATGACAACATGCTTATAACATATTGTGCCCCATTGAGAGTGGGATAAGGGCAGGAGAATGATGAAAAGTGCTTGTAAAAGCCAATTTCAATAACGAAGAATTTAACTGTGCCGACCCCATTGAGAGTGGGATAAGGGCAGGAGAATGATGAAAAGTGCTTGTAGAAGCAAATTTCAATAAAGAAGTATTATTACCTTATTAACAGCGTCTACGTAAGCTCCTTTTTCCAGCAATAGTTCCACGACGCTGGTATATCCAGAATGAGCTGCTAGGGCCAAAGGAGAGTCGCCCGAAGCATCGCTTCCTTGAACTTTCGCGCCTATTGACAGAGCGTACGCGGCAACCTCTTTGGAACCGCGTGCGCACGCGCATTGAAGAATGTCGTTGCACTTCTATAGGTATATAATAAAATCAAATAAATATTATAAATCATCAATGTCATTCTCCTGCCCTTATCCCACTCTAAGTGGGGTCGGCACAACATGTTATAAAATATGTTGTCACAAGATTTGGCTGCGTTTACGTGACGTTAACTTACTTACTTTAGTCGCCTTTTACGACATCTCGGTAAGTAATGAGGGTGGTCTATTCTACTCAGCCGGATACCACACGGGGCCAAATAAATATTATAAATGCGGATATAGGCCTGCTGCGCTTTTCCAGCCAGTCCGGAGGAGCAATATTGATAAAATTTGATATAATTGAAGATTATTTTCCGGCAGGCGCCCGGCCTTAAAATATCTAGCCAAATCATGTGACAGCATGTTTATGGCATGTTGTGCCGACCCCAGTGGGATAAGGGCAGGAAGATGATGATGTTTATACACCAGGTCAATATATTATAGAATAAAAAAATCCCCTTTTTTGTTTGAGAATTGTAGAAAACACAATATAATGTATTATTGAGAGTATTTGAACTCTAAAGTTGAAACGGCCGAAGTCGAGGGTACGTCTAGTTTATTTATAACCATAAAAAATGAAGTATACGAATGTTGGAATTGGAAATTTTTAAATGAATTATTGTTTCTTATGCTTTAGCTTGTAATGAAATGAGGTTCGCATCTGAATGCGATAGTTCTACTAGTGCGGCAATCAAATCATCTTATTAGTATTATCTCCGTTATATAAACTTTATATTATCTACGTTATATAAACCAAAGAAGTTGTAACCGATAACGTCATATATACACGCCTGTAGAGTAAATAAATGTTTTTGCTAATAAATAAACTTAGGCATTTATTTGAGGCGTCCCATTATTATTATCATTACTTTTGCAATTTTAATTGCGTAAGTGACTTAGATATAGATTAGATATTAAAAAGATTAGCTAAAGAGCAATGACCTTCTCTTTTTGAAGAGAACCGACCACCGTAATGTTCCGATGCAAGAGATAGTAAAACACATATTCCATGGACACACATAGAAAATGTGATATTTTTCTTCACTGTAAAGCACCAGATGGAATTTTACTAACCAAGCACACAAGTTTTTGTTGTATAACCGTGAGGTATCCGGCTGAGTAGAATACACCTCATTTCTTAACGAGGTATCGTAAAAGGCGACTAAGTTAATTCGTCCCGAAGTGTGGTATCCGGTCGAGTAGAAAATAAAATCAAATCAAAATAATGCTCAAATAATATTCAAGTAAGCTCTTTCAAGCACTTTCGAATCGTCAAGGATTAATATGATTTAATGAAGCTACAACTGGTTCGGTCCTCTAAGCGAGAAGAACCAAAAAGAAACTCAGCGGTCAAACTTAAAAAATTTCAATTTTACATTACTAAACTAAACTAAACTAAACTAAACTGCTGTCTTGGAAGCTGAAGGGATTTTCATATCCAGGATTTTTTATAATCTAAATAATTTTCAATTTTGTAATATGTTTCACCAATTTTCTCATTTAAACCTTTCTGTATGTAGACTGGTCTATGGTAATATGAATTGCGGAATTTTATTGTAGAAGCGAATACCGAGACCATCGGATGTGTTGCTAACTCTCCTACCACCCTCATTTCTTACCGAGGTGTCGTAAAAACCTCCTTATTGAAACCTCTTTTTTTATTATAAAGGAAATTCGGCTATCACGGCTAGATTGCATAAAAAAAAGGTTTGTTTATTATTATTATTTATGTATGATGTGTGGTTTACTTTTTTCACTTGCTATGTCTGCTATACAGAATGAAAGTACTAGGACTTCATACCTTGTTAGTAGCTGCAAGGCAAGCGCCTGCTTGTACTAGAGTTTGTACGGCAGCTAGGTGACCATGCCACGCCGCCATTAGCAAAGGTCTCATTCCGAACTGCAGGTAACAACAACATAACAATACAATCACATTAATTGCGTATTCGTAAATAGCCCGAATAATGAAACAGATTCGTACAATCCCTAATTGATACTGTGGAAAATATTCAAATTGTCAAGTTTCATACTTCACTAACTACATCTCAAAATGTCCTTAACTACATCTCAAAATCAAATATCTATTAAATGTACATAAAAAACAAAAAGAAACCATTAAGTAGCTATAATAAATTGATTTCAGAACTAGTAACAGAAATATAGTTATATTATTCCTTTGTTGGTAATTTTTCAAAGTGCAATATAGTATACGACCTTCTTTGGACTTGTTATTCTAGCCAAAGAGTCATGTCTCAACGCACCTACATACTAAAGTCATAAATCTCTAACGCTTTATACCAGCTATAAAACGCCACTATCTCTCTAAGCTCGAAGATCACTCTTGAAATATATTGAAAAGGAAAGCTCGTAAAAGTTCATTCGTACTGAGGTACAGTTATCTCATGTTTGAAATGATATGTTGTGCTAAAATAGTTAAACATGCATTATTTTGCGAAATTTCTAAATCAAAAGGAAATATGAAATTGTTTTGTTTATTTTACAAGGACTTGGTTCCAGTATTGATTGATACATATTAATAAAATTGAAATAATCAACCTTTTACGTTTTCAGTTATTTTCTGATAGATTAACATGTCATGGTTAGGTATGTTTTCAATTTGCGATTTATTGCTATCAAAAATAAATCTATATTAAGTTATCGGTTCTAAAATAAGATAATATGAAGATTCTCTTTAAAGCCTGGATAATTTTAGGACAGCAACACCCTCGCTCTGCGAGAGGTCGTGGGCGGCGGTGATTACTTGAGGTGCACCGCATGCTCGTTTGCCATCCTATTCCATAAAAAAAAAAAAATAACCGTAACACAATTTTATCATTATTTTTGCACTATGGATTTTCATAACCACAACATTAATAAATAATTTGAAAAAAAGTAAAGCTGTCACTTACCTTGTCCACAGCTTCGATATCGCAGTTGGCTCCGATAAGTAACTTAATTATTTCCACATTACCCCTACTCGCCGCCCAATGGATCGGCGCGCGTCCATACTGTAACAATTCAATTTATTATACCTCCAATTAACAACATATATGTTATATACTTATATGAAGCTTTGGTAGCCAGTGGTAACACCGTGTAACTCTTTCGAGGAGGTCACGGGTTCAAACCCGGCCAGACACCAATAAGTTAAAACTTATGTGTCTAATTGATAATTACAATTTATCACACGCTTTTCGGTGAAGGAAAACATCGTGAGGAAATCTGCATATCTGTAGAGAGTTCTGGAGATATGTGTAACGTGCGTGTTAGCTCCAATCCTTCTCTCCAAAAATGGAGAGGAGAGGCCTATTCTCAGCAGTGGGATAGTAACAGGCCGCTACTTACTGTTACCTACTTTAATAACATAGCCGTGATGGTCAGGCTGTAATTTATACATATATGTAGATACTGTTAACTAAAATGATAATATAATTTTAATATAAACTGCGATTAGATGAAATCTAAACACACATCCTCCTTCCCACATACCACTCTAAGTGGGGTCGGCTCAACATGTTATTAACATGTTGTGACTTGATTTCGCTACGTATTTTAAAACCAGCGGCCTGCCTGACATTAAATTACCTTAGTAATACTTTAGGACACCTCGGTAAGAAAACGGGTGGTCTATTCTACTTAACTGGGTAGCACAAAGTGGGCCAACATACCTTAGTCGCCTTTTACGACACCTCGGTAAGAAATGAGGGTGGTCTCTCTACTCAGCCCGATACCACACGGCGGGTCGATTTACCTTAGTCGCCTTTTAAGACACGTCGGTAAGAAATAAGAGTGGTACTATTCTATTCAGCCGGATACCACACGGAGTTAGTGTTCCGTACAACTACGTAGATAGTGCTACTTAGAATGATAATGTAATCTATACATATCTATACTTATAATAAATCTCTAGAGAGGTCAATTCTGTAACTGGAATATATTTCCAAAATAACTATCAGGGGGTGATTAGAGATCGATACTGATGCCAAAAATGCAATCAGTAAAATTTTTGTCTGTCTGTCTGTCTGTCTGTCTGTCTGTCTGTCTGTCTGTCTGTCTGTCTGTATAACCGTTATAGAAACAAAAACTACTCGACGGATTTTAACGAAACTCGGTACGATTTTTCTTCATACTCCTGAGCTGGTTATAGTATACTTTTCATCACGCTACAATCAATAGGAGCAAAGCAGTGAAGGGAAATGTCGGGAAAACGGGAGAAGTTACTCCATTTTTTAAGCTTCCGTCGCGTGTGCAACCTTGATGGTTAAAGCTACACAGAAATCATGTATGACGGAAATGTTCTCCTTAAAATTATATAAAAAATATCCCACGACAGCATATGTCTATCTTTTATGGTTGACTCACAATAACACGTGTAACTCCCGATAGCTTAGCAGATCGAAGCTTTCTGGTTATATTTGTCTACTCTTACGTTTATATCACTGTCAGTCATCCCCAAATAAAAAAGTGAATAGTATTAACCATTGTATGAAAAAAGAATCATTGAAATCGGTATAGAAACACCAAAGTAATACATGAAATACGCTAATAATAAGCCATCGCGCGTGAATATTGAATCATGCTATAAGGATTATCACTGCATATATCCCTATGTTTGCTTAAATCTTTAAAACTACGCAACAGATTTTGATGCGGTTTTTTTAATAGATAGAGTGTAAATATATAGGGAAAAATGTAAAATGTAAATATGTAGTATATGAATTTAGATATTAGATATAGCAGGAAATCTTCTTGGTATAGGGAGAGGGGAAATGTTTTTCTTCAAATTTAACGCGTGCGGGCCACGGGCACTAATGAATACCTAAATTAAAACTACTGGATCGATTTTAATAATTTTTTTCACTGAGTGACATAGGCTATATATTTTATACCCGTGCGAAGCAGGGTAGGCCGCTAGTTATAAAATAAACTCCCCAAAAGCTGTCTGTCTGTATACAATAGAGTTTTTCAAAATCTACATCTAAATCTAATCTAAAAGAAGACTGCAATTCTTGAGGAAGGTTTAGGTCAATAGAACATTACGAATTTACGTAAATAGCCTATGAAAAACATATTTGTGACACATTCATTTTCATGCGGGTGAAGCCGCGGGCACAGATAGTTTTACTATAAACCGCGATTAGATGAAATCTAAAGGAAATCAAATCTATACAAAATCACACGCTAGTTTACTTCAATGTGTGTACTGTGTTAAATTAAGATATATTTAATATTAAAATGACTCAATCTTGTATATATATATATGTATACATATATTTTCGGAATCTCGGAAACGGCAAATTTTCCTAAAATTCAGCATGTAGGGAGTTTTGGGGGAGACAAATCGATCTATTTAGGATTAATTAAAAAAAATCGTTTTATTCCGTTTTTGGGGATAAATAATTGCCATTTAAATTTAATATAAAACCTTATTTTTGCCGTAAATTGTCAAGTCAGCGTAGCTTATTCAGGAAACGGGCGGTCTCGAAATGAAAATCCCTAGGATCGAGCTCCACCACCCAATATTACCCAATATTACCGGGTTTACTGAGCAAGGCTCGTTTAACCCGGTACTATATAATAATAATAATAATAATAACTTTATTCATGAAAAACTACATTTTACCCTTAAAATTACTTATGTAACAATGATATCGTGAAAAGGTTTTCACGATATCATTGTTATATCGCGATACGATACGATTTTCACGATAGCTTACAGCTGCTTTTCAGTCCACGCCTTGTACCAATGCTGCCAACGTTGTGTTTTTTAATTTTAATGAAACCATAAAAAATAAAATTTAATCTAAGTAAAATCTTAATAGTGCATGAGCTGTTCAAACGTTTTATTATCTCCTGCGAACCACAAACCAGCGCGTACCCACTCGGAATATTAGTCACATTAATAGTAATAAAATAAGAAATGAAATTGTAAATATTTGTTATGCTGCGAAAAATATATAAATCATCTTACATTGTTCCTACAGTTAACATCTGTTGGTCGAGCCAACGCTTCCCGCACTGCTTCCGGTTCGTTCTTGATCACTGCTTCGTGGAGAAGAAGGTCGTTCTGCTGAACGCGGGATCGACCTTCGGATGTCATCTGCAACAAACAACAGATCTTGATTAAGACTTACCATTTACTTCACCTACTGATTTACCAGTATCAATCCGCAAATCTCTTTCCCTTTCGGTATTTAAGTTACAGAATAGAAAATATTTGTTTTAAATAACTAATTATGATATATTAGTAGTATCTTTTCATCTATTTATTTTACCAAAATTAATTAATAGATTAGATACTTAAATTTGTATAAACTTTTTCTTTTTCTCTATATTACCCGTATTCTCTTTATTCTTCAATTCTTGTCCTTTTCCTTCATTAAAAGATCCCTTTTAGGGATAAGTCTGCATTTATACATGTGCTTTATTACTTTTTCTTTCTATTTTCTCATTATATGTATAAAAAGAACGAAATAAATAAATAAGACTTATAGCATTAATATACTTACAATTAAAGGTCAAAAGTAGATAAAAAACTAGACTCAAAGTATAGCGTGACGAGACGGATAACACGTGAAGGTAATAAAAGGTAATATTTATATTACCTTTACCTCTATATATATACATATTTTACCTCTTAATATGTTATTGTGTTATCCGCAATCCTTATACGAAAAATCCATTATTTAATTATGGCATACGAGTATACGCACACTCACTCACAGACGTGAACACACACGCAGACAAAAAAATCGCTAAAATCACTCACACACTAAAATTATGTGTGCTACTACAAATCATAGCCCAGCGGTAACACCGTGCGACTGTTTCAAGACGGTCACGGGTTCAAACCCGGGCAGATACCAATGAAATGAGTTTTTCTGTTAAAACTTGTGTCTAATTGATAATTGCAATTTATCACTCGCTTTTCGTTAAAGGACAACATCGTGAGGGAACCTGCATATCTCTAGAGAATTCTGGAGATATGTGTAACCCACCAATCCGCATTAGAGCAGCGTGGTAAGTCTTAGTCTCCTTCTCCCAAAAAACGAAGAGGCCTATTCCCAACAGTGGGAGAATAACAGTCCGCTAATTACTTAATTTTACTTACTACAAATCACACAAACACAAGTTTACACATTATAAAATTAAGTTACCATTTATTTTTGTTTTCGTTATTTTATTTTTTCTATTTGTCTGTTTACCTGCATCTAATTTATTGTATCACCTAGGTGATGGCGGAGATTTCAAAATACAGGTTTTTATAAACTTAATTCGGACCCTTATTCGTACCCGGCTTAGTAGAAAAGACCGCCTTCATTTCTTACCGAGGTTCGTAAAAGGCGACTAAGGTAAGTCGACGTCAGGCAAGCCACCGGTCGTAAAATACCTAGACAAATCATGTCATCACAACACTACATGTTGTGTCGACCCAACTTAGAAGGGAATAAGGGTAAGAGAATGAAAAATTCGGGGTTCTCAGCAGAAAATTTGTTTATAACAATATTTGCACAATAAAATATTTTGAATTTTTTTCAATACTTTTATTATGAATGCGAAAATCTGTCTTTCTTTTACATTATAACGGTTAATACATTTTTGATATTTGTTACAATGAAAGCTTTTATATCGATTTATATAGGTTATAAAACGGTATTAAAGCTTAAATAACGGTACATTAACATTTAAGTTGATGCGAACGAAATCCGCGATCCGTATAAAAGTGGTTCGTAAACTCAAATACCTGTGACCCATAAACGTTAAACGTATTCAGTGCGCTTTAGTACGCCGAAACATCAAACCTAACACGACCCGCTCATATAACGTCGGATACTGTTTGTATTTCACTGTATTTCAACTGTTTACCAACAAACCAGCTCGAAGTACGAACAAATATAATGTATTATTCACGTGCGGCGTGCTGCTACGATGTCGACGTTTGATTGCGTTCGCTTTGATATGAAAATCGGGAAAATTCTATACCTATTCGTTTGGTATAGGTACGCCATCACCTAAATTACCGACGCCCCGGAAAAATTCACGTCCGGACATGTAGAGTGAAATTGTGATTATTTTACAGATACTCCAGTATGGCTTTAATAATAACAATAAAATATTGATATATTTGTTTTATGCGAGCCTTGTCTGACTTCATATTTGCTTTGCAGGACTAGATTTCGGGCCATAAATAAAATCAATACATTAAAAAACATAACAGTATATATTATAAGCATAGAGTGAATGTGGTTTGGATGAAGATCATATTGTTTTTAACTGTCCTAAGCTAATAAATTTATACAAGTATTTTTATTGTAGATAATAAGTTAAAGTGTAACTATTTTGTTGATATCCTTAGTTTTATTTCATTCCATAATCATATGGTTTTGGTACTATTTTAGTTAGCTAGTTAATGTGGAACATTCTCTTCGAGGAAAATTCTGAATTCCATTACTTGGTGTTTTTGCCATTTTACGTGACACTGGCAGAGTGAATTGCGCCGAATTTACAAATACGCCTTAAATTAAGATATAATATGGCTATACATAAGTCAACAAAAAAAAACACCTCATCTGAGCATAAAGAATTACACTCCTTCGTCATCGTTATTTGGGTCAAATCCCTAACGAATTAATCTCCTAAAATGTATGACGTCATGTGCCTTCTCCAACTTTCGGAATTCTTTTGAATACCTTTAAAACCCAACGCCATCAATCATATAACAAACAAGATTTCGTTGCCGTATATACAGTACACATTAATGTTTTATTAATGGTTTGTTTTGTTGTAGCCGTGATAGCGGAAAGGTGAAACTTAACAAATGTACACGGGTTCAAAGCCAAATAAAAACTGAACGATTATATAGACAAGTTGATGATAATTGTCAAAAATTTCCTTAGAAGACTATACGAGTGGGAGTTTTGATTGAAAGCGCTGCCTCATCCGTTTGACAAAACAATGTATGGGGTAAAGATAATCCTCTTTACAGGACCGTAAAAGTTGCCGATGGCATGTTTATCCTCAAAGTTAAACTAATTAAATCTCATACCCATGGAAAGCCATTGGGACGGTGGATATTTTATTTTAACATAAAAATATTTCATTAACATTCTAGCTTCTTTACTATAACTACCATAAGTAGCGGCCTATTACTATCCCACTGCTGGGAATAGGCCTCTTCTGTCCGTTTTTGGGAAGAAGCATTAGAGCTAAGACACACGCTGCTCCAATACGGATTGTTAGGTTACACATATCTCCAGAAATCTCTAGAGATATGCAGGTTTCCTCACGATGTTTTCCTTCGCAGAAAATTGCAATTATCAATTAGACACATAAGTTTTTACAGAAAAACTCATTGGTGTCTGCCCGGGTTCGAACCCGTGACTTCCTCGAAAGATATGCACGGTGTTACCGCTAGACTACCACAGCTATATTTACCGCTATACGGCTAACCATATATTTTTAATTGGATGGAAATTGAATGCCATCAAGTATTGGGATTAGTTTCTATTGTACCAGGAAGCCATGAAATATGAAGAGGTAACTTATATTGACTTCCGAGTGAGGAAAGATTTATCGCGAGCTGTGACGTCGACAGTGATACATTAGTGTTAAAGACTAAGATGTATGGGAACACTTGGCTTCTATTCAACTGTAAGATATCACTTTTTAATCAGTATCAACAAAATTGCTGGATTCGTCCTCGCATGTACTAAATTATAGCTACAGAGATATACATTATTCAGTCATCAGTGCTCAGTCAGCTTATCACCAAAAGGACCAGAGAAATCGAGGTGACACGTTGCAAAAAGCTTTCTTTATACACCCTCGAAACTATTACATTTAACCATATAAGCCCACCATTAAACCATATTAAGTACAGTAAACTCCAATTAAACTGCCTCATTTGCAAATTAGAATATAATTACTGAAATTAACTTAGAAATAATAGGGAAATTATAGAATTTTTTTTTTTAATAATTTTGCCTTATGTTTCTGAATTTATTATTATTAATTTTTTTTTATTAATATAACCAACATCATAACCTTAACTAACCTAACCTTCTAACCCTACAATAAGCGTTGTTAACGATTAAATGTTTCTAGAGAATGATAGAACATAATAGAAACAACAGCCGCGAATATTATAAAGCGATTTCGGAGCGAATGGAAACAACTGAAATGAAATTAATTTGTTGGAAAAACGACCGACTATTTAATATTGATATTTGATTCGATCCGAATATATTTTGTTTTTATCAAAATAAAGCGGACTTTATGTTATTTTGACGTCATATTTATGTGTTTTTGAGTATGAAAATCTATAAAAATAAGTTGCAATAACATCAATTCAAATAACAAAAATTGATATCACTGAAAATAATACAGTTACATAACAAATGGAACGAAAACATGGTTTGTTTTTTTAGGACGAAGAATGTTTTTTGTTGAATTGGGAGTTATGGCTTGGAAGTACTATTCAAGCTTCTGAATACTTCGGAATTTGAATGCCAAATTCGTGTTCGCTGATCTTAGCGCAGTTATAACTCGTTACACAAACAAGAGGTTCTACGAGTATATTTATGTTGTTTAATACTGGAAAAAGAAACTTCTAGTTCGCTATGCTTCATTCAGGAATTTTACGCTCTATGACACTATATTCTACAGGGTAGAGGAGTTACTATATCGACGTTTTCATAGAGACCTGGACCTCCCCACCATTGCTCATCTCTTTAAACGATTTTCAAAGTCTTACTTTGGGAAAGCCGAAGTTCACCAGGACCCACTTATAACAGAGACTTCCACTTACATCCCTGTTACGTCGACTCACCAAAAATATAGGCCTCCAAAAAGCGTCCTCTATGACCCTAACGATCAAATAACGATCGCAAACACACACACATATAATACACGCAAACAGCGTCTTCGCCGGCGAAGACGAGGTCTTAGTTTTCTGACGTCGGTCGACCGTGGCTTCTCGCCATACTCCCGACGCCATAATGACTTATCGTCATACTATTAGCCCTCCACTACACGTCGCCCTAAACCGTGGTCTGGCCTCACAGGAGGCACCCTTAGGACGACGTTTCCCATAGCTAGTAGAGCTTCAGCGTTCTACTCTCAGTGTTTCGCAACTTCGGCGATGCTTCTGCGCTCGCCCGTCCCGCGCGCTGACGCTGTAAAAGCCGTTAGGGCTAAAAGCATATAGTCAATTCGAAGAAGAAAAACTATATCCACGCATTCTTATCATCTATATAATCCTCAACAGGCTTTCTGTATCAGCCTCCCTTTAACAGTTTTTGTGAATTGATGTAATGGCAAAGTTAAAATTGATAGCGGGATTTTATTATAGAATCGTATACTCAAAGCCACAAATGACTTACGTACTTTCGCAAGGCGCAAAACAGGAACTGAAAGTTTATGCCAGTTGCTACTTTGTCTATTATATATACATCACCAATTTTTTTCAATAAATATACTATGAAGCAATAATACCTATTTCCTTAAACTTCTTTCGCAAGCAATCACGCGGACCTAAATTGTAAATGCCACGACGCCATGACGTATGGCTCTTTTTTGTAATAAATAAATAAATAAATAAATATATGGGACACTTACACACTCGGTCGTCCGTCCCCAAAGTAAGTAACTTAATACTTGTGTTATGGGTGACAGACAACTGGTGAATATATACTTATATATTTTTTAAATACATACTTAAATACACCCAGGCTCAAAGACCAACAAATTCATTTATAGAAAATGTTGGCCCTCGGCGGAAATCAAACCCGCGACCCGCGGTGCTGAAGGCAGGGTCACTACCCACTGCTCTAACGGGCCAATCATAATAAATTGTTTTCAATATCCACATATTTACTTCATAACAATATTTCATAAGACATAAAACAACAATCTTAATTAATAGTTTCTTGAATTATAACTAGATA
This sequence comes from Morpho helenor, assembly GCA_029227775.1. Lineage (NCBI taxonomy): Eukaryota > Metazoa > Arthropoda > Insecta > Lepidoptera > Nymphalidae > Morpho > Morpho helenor. Next base: position 13,354,513 of record JARGCU010000006.1, read on the forward strand.
ATTTAAATTTCATAAATATTATAATGATAATTTCAATTTAAAGAAAAGCTTCTTGAAAATAGTAATGTTAAATTTCGTTTGAAGATATTCTATGAATACCGTAATAATAAATTTCATGTCTTAGATGAGTTTCTTGAACATTTTAATAGAGAAAAATGCTGCTTAACTTTTTCATCTCCCAAGTTTGTACGATATAACGTTAAAGTTTCGTTACTAACAAGGTATTCAGTTTACAAAGCCATGTATCTAATAACTAGAGACGTTAAACTTTTCCCAGCAAACGAGCTTTTCCCTTACCATACCTTCTCGAGTATCAAAAGTAATGGTTATATTATTAGGCTATATCATCATAGTTAATATGTTTTAAACATGTTGTTTGATAGCTAATTTACGACCGGCGCTTGCCTGAAATAAAATCAAATCAAAATAATCTCTTTCAAGTACTTTTGAATCGTCAAGGATCAATATGATTAATGAAGCTACATAATTCAGAATGTTGCTCTTACCGAGAAAAAACAGTAAGAAACTCGGCGGTCAATCTTAAGACATTTTCAATTTTACATTATTACACCGCAGTCATGTATGAAGCTGAAAGGATTTGCAATTCCAGGCTTTTTTATCATCCAAATAATCTTCAATTTTATATCTATCTATCTAATATATCTCTTCCACTTAATTTAAACCTTTCTATAGACTGGTCTAGTATGGATAGCGGTATTTTATTTATTTATTTATTTATTTTTATTTATTTATTTTTATTTATTTCTTTATTTCTTTATTTATTTATATATACATATATGCTACATTTGCAAGGATGGCATTGCGATAGTATAAAACTGTGTGCATATGCCATCCTCACAGTCTAAATTATTAAAAGAACATTAGATATTAATTTAAAAAAATTATATAATATATATTTAAAATAATTAAAAGAAAATACTACTACTATTAAATAAATATTATAAAATGATAGTGCGCGAGGTGGGTGATTGAGTGTGACTATTGTGTGGAATTGTATGTGTTGATTTGTGGAATTATATTATATTTATTGTAGAAGCGAATACCGAGACCATCAAATGAGTTGCTAACTCTGCTGAGTCGCGACACAGGTATCACAAGCTTTTTGTGACCTCTCGTATGTCTATGATATAAAATCAAATTTCGTCTTATACATATGGATATTTTCAAACTTTTTGTTTTTGTTTATCATCTTAACTTAGTCGCCTTTTACGCCACCTCGGTAAGAAATGCCATGAATGCAATTTCTTCTATTCTACTCAGCCGGATATCACACGGCAAATTTATCATAGACCCATATTGAAATAAAAACAATCATCTAATTGATTATAGCATATGAGTATGACAAAAATATGTATTGAACTATTCATTTGCAAATATTTTTTAACGATACGATAATTAATCATCGATTTGGTATTGTCAGAGACAAGGGTAAGTATTTTGGCCCGTTAAATGTGTGAACAAAGACTAGGTATATTAGCTTTATTACGTGTGCCTACGTCAAAACGAGGCCTGTCCAATGTATTTGCTTTGGGATCTCGATTTACTTTGAACTGGGCACAAGGGAACGGGGTCGGTTAAATATACAAATTTAATTGCCTGTTTCTATACTTTGATATCGTATTTATTTCGTCAATTTAACGTTTATGTTTTCTGGGTTGATTTAATTTTTTCACGCTCTTTACCGATTAGTTAGCAAGTTAATGTTTTAAGGGTTGATTTACTTTTCTAGGATCTTTACTGATTAGTGGTAAATTTAGGCAAGATGTCGTAAATGGCGACTAAGGTAAGTTATCTTTCTATGTGTTATTTGGCTTAGTAGAATAGACCACCCTCATCGCTTACCGAGCTGTCGTAAAATGCCTCTAAGGTAAGTTGTCCCGCCGTGTGGTATCCGCCTGAATAGAATACACTAATTTTTTACCGAAGTGTCGTAAAAGGCGACTAAGGTAAGTTGTCCCGCTGTGTGGTATCCGGCTGAGTAAAATAGACCACCCTCTGTCTAACCAAGGTGTCGTGAAATACGACTGAGGTAAGTAAAGTAAGTAAAATACCTAGCCAAATCATCATCATAGTTATAACACGTTGTGCCGACTCCACTTAGAGTGGGATAGGGGCAGGAGGATAGTGAGTGCTAAAATATGTAGGACGCAGTAACAATTCTTATAGATATTATACATGTAAAATGTGATAAAGTGCACTTATTAAAAAAAAACACAAAACACTAGCACTAAACACAATCACTAAGACTAACTATCTAATATATCTATGTAGTATAGTATATATAGTATAGTATAGTCATCATCTTCCTGCCCTTATCCCACTCTAAGTGGGGTCGGCACAACATGTTTAAACATGTTGTCACATGATTTGGCTACGCATTTTACAACCGGCCGCCTGCCTGACGTCAACTTATCTTAGTCGTATTTAACGACACCTCGATAAGAAAGAGGGTGGTCTATTCTACTTAACCGGATACCACACGGTGAGTCACTTACCTTAGTCACCTTTTACGACACCTCGGTAAGAAATGAGGGTGGTCTATTTTACTCAGCCGGATACCACACGGCGGGTCGACTTACCTTAGGCGCCTTTTAGACACCTCGGTAAGAAAAGAGGGTGGTACTATTCTATTCTGCCGGATACCACACGGCGGATATAGTATAGTATCTAGGCCATGGTTTCGCTCCATGTTGGAAAAGTAACTGAGTTCATTACCTCATTCAGTTAGCAAGTTTAAAAACTTCAACTTTTCTAAAGTGACTTGCGGATTCTCTTGTTTTAATTTTGCCTAACTTTTGGATATAATGAGTAGCTTAATTATTGATTAATGGGAAACAGAAAAGCAAAATATTACGCGTTATGTTCTTATTTCAAAAATGTTCTCAATTTAGTTGTTTAATCTAAAGAAAACAGTGTATGCACAGGAATTCAATATTTAATCTATGTACCCACGAATTTAATCGCCAAAACTAAAATGTTGAAATATCTCCATTATTTACTACTAGCGGCCTACCCTGCTTCGCACGGGTATAAAATATATAGCCTATGTCACTCAGTGAAAAAAATATTAAAATCGATCCAGTAGTTTTAATTTATTCATTACTGCCCGTGGCCCGCACGCATTAAATTTTAAGAAAAACAATTCCACTCTCCCTATACCAAGAAGATTTCCTGCTATATCTAACATCAAAGTAATTATTAATTATAAAGAAAAAAAAGTAATTATTTACGACATCACATTAGAAACATTACAGTATTTCTCTACTCCATATTGAATGTTATTATACATTCCTCTTGAATCACTCTATCTATTAAAAAAAACCGCATCAAAATCTGTTGCGTAGTTTTAAAGATTTAAGCAGTCATAGGGATATAGGGACAAACAAAGAATGTGACTTTGTTTTATACTATGTAGTGATAATCCCTATGGCATGATTCAGTATTCACGCGCGATGGCTTATTATTAGCGTATTTCATGTATAACTTTGGTGTTTCTATACCGATTTCAATTATTCTTTTTTTATACAATGGTTAATACTATTCACTTTTTTATTTAGGGATGATTGGGAGTGATATAAACGTAGGAGTAGCCAAATATAACCAGAAAGCTTCGAACTGCTAAGCTATCGGGAGTTACACGTCTTATTGTGAGTCAACCATAAAAGATAGACATATGCTGTCGTGGGATATTTTTTATATAATTTTAAGGAAAACATTTCCGTCATACATGATTTCTGCGTAGCTTTAACCATCAAGGTTGCACACGCGACGGAAGCTTAAAAAATGGAGTAACTTCTCCCGTTTTCCCGACATTTCCCTTCACTGCTCTGCTCCTATTGATTGTAGCGTGATGAAAAGTATACTATAACCAGCCCAGGAGTATGAAAAAAAATTGTACCGAGTTTCGTTAAAATCCGTCGAGTAGTTTTTGTTTCTATAACGGTTATACAGACAGACAGACAGACAGACAGACAGACAGACAGACAGACAGACAGACAGACAAAAAATTTACTGATTGCATTTTTGGCATGAGTATCGATCCCTAATCACCCCCTGATAGTTATTTTGGAAATATATTCCAGTTACAGAATTGACCTCTCTACAGATCTATTATAAGTATAGAAGATGTAATCTTTTCCTTGTATCCAAAGGAAGAACAAGATTTTTTGTCATATATGTTATTTGAAATCAAATTAAAATCTAGTTCCACGTGAACTAAAAATTATTAAGTAAATTAAATTTTGTAGAAAATAAATTTTTTATATTATTAACTTCATTTCGTAATATTCCGTAATGAATTTTAATCAGAAAAAAACTTTCAATATATACGCCGTGTGGTATCCGGCTGAATAGTACCACCCTCATTTCTTACTGAGGTGTCGTAAAAGGCGACTAAGGTGATTCGATCCGCCGTGTTGTATCCGGCTGAGAAGAATTGACCAACCTCATTTCTTACCGAGGTATCGTAAAAGGCGACTAAGGTAGGTTGACCCACCATGTGGTATCCGGTTGAGTAAAATAGACCACCCTCTTTCTTACGTAGGAGTCGGAAAATACGACTAAGGTAAGTTGACGTCAGGCGGGCGGCCGGTCGTAAAATACGTTGCGAAATCAAGTCACAACATGTTTGTAGCATCTTGTGCCGACCCCACTTAGAGTGGGATAAGGGCAGGAGGATGATGATGAAAAAACTTTCAATAGGTATATACAAAGTGAAACTTTATATATTAAGTATTAAGTTCAACAGTTGATACTTAGATAGTTGAGAGAAGGCAAGAAAGACGACCTTTCTAGACTGTACTCATTTCGTTTTACAGAAAGTTCTTATCAAAAATTCAAGACCAAAGCGAGAAGTAAACAGGTATTCTAAACATTCGCGACAAGTCTACATTCTTAGGGCCTGTCTCTAAGTTACTGAAAAAGTGTCAGATAGTTAAACGACAAATAATATAAATAAAATAAAAAAATAAAAATAAAAAGCCTTTTATTTCTCACCAATATTTACAATATAAAATATGTCAAGGATGTCAAATATAAAAATAAAAATACATAGTCATCATAGTCAAAAATACAAGTTAATTAATTGAAAAAAAATTATAAAAAAGTATAATAATAATTAGTCAAATTGATTTTCTAGTTGGTGGGAACCCCTCTTAGGGTAAAGGACTCCTCCAAGTTCTTCCAAGTGTCCCGATCCATTGCTGTTCTCATCCATTGGTCACCTGCCACCTTTTTAATGTCATCTGACCATCGCAGCGCCGGTCTACCCCGAGCGCGCGTTCCCCCGGGTCCTGCCCATGCAGTAGTCACACGTGTCCATCTTTCCTCTTCAACTCTAGCTAAGTGTCCTGCCCAACGCCCAACGCCCAAAAATAATATAGTAGCAGATAAATGTCTCTAAAAAGAGACTCTAAAAAGTCAAATTGAAATAGGCTATCTAGCAGATAAACAAAATAACAGCCACATGATCTACCTGTTATTATGGACTTTAAGTGCTGAATAAGCCTATCAGAAACATAAGAAACGCAAAATTCCGAGATATGTGTCAGATATGTTCCGATTAAGCTAACTGACAGTTTATTGGTAGCTTGTGAAACAGGCCCTTAATGTCGCGTATAACTTTATTTTGCTCTTTACGTAAAATTTAAGTGACTTTTTACCGACTGACATTATTAATTGCAGCTTGTTTTCTTTAATACTTAGGTATAGATCATAGTTTTCAAAAACAATTTCGACATGTGAGTCAGTCTGAATGTGTTGGCTATGCATTGAGTAACTTTTTGGTGATTTATTTATTTATTTATTAGAAATAATCAGCGGCAGTTGTAACAAAACAATGTAGGGTGGAGATATTCCTCTTTTTCTGGACTCAAAAAAATTTGCGATAACATAAGTAGATTAAACTAACATCCCATTTCCATTTTAGCTTTTAGAAAAAGGTTCACGTCTCTGTACATTTTGTTCCATGTATTTATTTATTTTATTTATTTATGTACCAATAGTTAATATATAAAAATTAAATTAAAACAAAAGGAAACATAGGAAAGCTTATCGCTGTAAGCGATCTCTTCCAGCAGCCCTAAGAGTATTGTATGTTAATTAGTAATTGCCTCGTCAAATATTGAAAGCCTACGAATGCTTACGAATTTGTGATATCCTGTGTCTTAGCATATCAAATCAAATCAAAAATATCAAATGTTTATTCGAATAAGCTTTTGCATCCTCTTCTGAATTGTTCTGGATCAATTAGCTACTGCTACCATAGCATTGAAAGTACGTAAATGTTCGGGAATATTTACGAGATATGTCTGAAATATTTATTAAACAAAATATTACGGATGTCGGAAATGTGTTACGCCTCTGGGAATAAGATGTTGAGCGAATCCACCTCGGGCCGTTTGTGTTTCAGCGAGAGCTTTTGAATTTTCTTAAACGAAAACTCTCTGTACACACGACTTTAATATTGGAAAAAGTTAAAGGGTTGGTGATATGTACGTAAGCACACTCGGATACGTATCAGTTGGACAGACACTGTTTACATTTACTCAATAGTATGGTTGACCGAGCCTTGCTTGGTAATTTTCTACAAAACAAAAATAAAAAAAAAGATAATTAGGTAGTTAGGGATCGATCCTAGGTTTACATTTCTCGAGACTGCCCGTTTCCCGAATAAGCTACGCTGACTTGAGTTTTTGGAAAAATAGTGTTTAATTCAATATAAATTTTAGAATTTTTTAATGCCCAAAAACGAATTCTTTTACATAAAACCTAGCTAGATCGATTTTTCTCCACTAAAACCTTCTACATGCTGAACTGCCTGTCCTCAACTTACCTTAATCGCCTTTTAAGATGTTTTGGTAAGAAACAAAGGTGGTCTATTTTATTCAATAAGGATAGGAATAAAGGAGGATAATAAGGAGTCCTCATTTCTTTTTTATGGGACTACTACACCTACATGGGCTGTCTGTCCACAAAGTAAATAGGTTAATATATACATATCTAGCTTCAAATACTTAAATACACCCAGAGTGGAAGAAAGAACAAATTTTTGAAAGAAAATGTTGGCTCTTGGCAGAATCGAACCCGCGACCCACGGAGCTGAAGGCAGGGTCTCTGCCGACTGCGCCAACGGGTCAGTCAAAAGCCTGTAATATCGACCATCAGTTTTTTTAACATCTTGCTCGACCATCTTGTCTTTAGCATCGCGGCATCTTATTAAGCTTGTAGGCGAATTACTACATTAGCATTGAAACACTTCGATAAATTTTAACTACAAAGTATGAGGTTGCTTTGATAATGTTTGACGTCACTGAAATTTAATGAAGAAATTGAAACTCAATAAAATATTAAAGCAACGAAAATGCTCTGCTGAAATTACTTTTGAAATAAAAAGGGCAAACAAACCTCAGATCTAATTTCCTCGTTCCGTTAAAATAACATTGCTCTCATCGTAATAGCTTCCTTAGTAAATTCAATGTAATTTAAGGTTCGTTATTTTCTTGATTAGAAGTAACATTACTTCAAACAGGCACCTTCTATTTATGCGATTTTAATATATACAACTTCACGAAAAAAGAGCATTTTAATTTTTCGTGTCCAATAAAAACTTCTTGCCCAACCAACTTCTTGAAATTTTGATATATCAGTTTTAAAGTAATGATAAAATTATGTGGATACAATCCACGTTATTTAAAGACTCGCATAAGAAAAAACTGATTAATCCAACGAACGAATAAAATAATTCTACCATTGAGTTATCAAAATAACCTTCTATGAATTATATTTTACTAAATTATAATATTATTAAAATGACAGAAAAATATAATAAATTTTTAAGTTGTTTTAGAAAAACTATATATACGCATAGATGATCAAATCAAGTGATTAGAGTTCTTCTTCTAGTCTCGACGCGCTAGGAGGTCAAAAGATAAAAAACAAAAGGGGCTAACTCTGAAAATGTTAAATAACGAGTTTATCTAAATTAACTTTCGGCCGTGAAAACTTAATCAATCTAACAAATTATATTGGATTTTTATCATAAGGAATCATTTCGGGCTTCCAAGGGAAAGTAGAATACCTTTCTTATCCTCAGTCCTATGTCGTTCCTTTCTCTTCGCTCCCTGCCTCCTTTATATCATCTCGCTCACACACTTACCTGCATCCCGTTCCACGTACGCACTTAATGTTCCATTCCCACATAAATATGTTATATTTGATTTTGTTGCGCGTCGACCAGCCCTTCATATTATAAAACCAAGTCTCTATCACGTCCGTCTGTGTATCTCAATAAGCTCGTAAAAAAATAAAGTCGCCATAAACTTAAAAATAACGAAGGGTTTTTATACTGTTTTACCAACAGACAGAATTTTAAAGGAAGGTTTTAGTGTATAATTAGTGAGGGTTATTTTTGTTACCGAAACTAAATAAAAATATCAGCTTTTTGTACCGTGATAAAAATAAACATATGTGTTCACAAATAACTTTACGATCTGAATATCAAAGTGAAATCCATTTCCAACGCGAGTTGAAAATTAAGTCGCTAATTTGAGTTGCTTCAGAGCGTCCGCTGAATTAAAATTATTTATACAGTCGTGGCAGTAAAAGCTCGTTCGTTGGACTCGGAATTTTTCACCACTACTACAAATTGAAAATGCCTAAGTAAGTTTGTTTGTCCTATTTTACACCCGCAATGAACACTGACGTAATTATCGGTATACAGATAGAGTTCAAGGGCTGGAGTGTGACAATCTTATACATACATCGGTATCGGTAAAGCTTAAAATCTACCCTCATACAGGTTGTAAAAAAATCGTTATAAATATCACGAGCGATCAATCTATCATTCAATGACGTCAACTTTCACACGAGTACCACTAAAAAAGCAAAATGACACCGTTATCGAAACAACAATACGCAAAAAATATAAACCGTTACGATTCGTATGCAATATTTTTTATATTATATAAACGATATTTTTCATCCTACAGAAATTAAATGAATACATAAACGTCCTCCAATTGTATACACATTGTCTCTATTTTTTACAAGCACAAATCTAGAAATATGTCTTGACAGGGACTTTCTATACAATTTTTTACCGCTTGGATCTAATGGTTTACGCAATCTTTATGACCACATCTGTTCACCCTGGGATCCAAAGTTTCATCAGTTCCTCAAAACATGTGCCACGACTATCGCAAATTTAGCGCTTTAACTGAAACAAAATTTAAAAGTGTTTTTTATACAAACCTTTACGTTTGTAATTTCCAACATGCTGCAACTTTATCCATTGGGTAACTTTAAGCTTTCTTACGAGGTAAGTACGTACGTACATTTAAAATATTTAGAGAATCGTACTCGAGTCGAACATATGGAATTTACAGATCTGTGCTGGAACAGATAGAGCATCTAGATACCAACTTAATAAATAAATTGTATTTAGTGAAATTAAACATTAAGTTAAAGCCATTGAAATAGACCTGTTTTAAAAAACGAACGTCCTCAGGGTCATTGAACTGTGGGAAGACTAATATATTTTCAAATTAAGTTCATTTGTCACCGCTAGTAATATGACGGCTGTAAAGACAAGATGGATGCCGGCGTCACTTGAAGACAGCAATAAAAGACGATAGATGAATTTAATATTTCGCTTTGTTACGGTTGGAAAATAGTTACGGCTGACAATAAGTTTTTCTAATTTCAATTTTACTTGCTTTTATATTAAAGACGACTTAGATTCTAGATCTCACATATTACAAGAAAAAGACTTTTAACGCGTTTCGTATTAGAAACTTAAAATCTACTTAATAGATTTTCATACATACTTAATAGATTATGCGTTATTAAAATCGTGTAAATTGGTTGAAATATGGCAATAATTTATGAAAATGTCCAAAATCAAAAAAATTGGCATACAAACAAGAATGTATGATGGTACTCTTCCTCCATTATAGATCTAAAAAAAGTCGACATGTGCACATTTCATTTTTAAGGATACCTTAATATTCTTATTCTAAAAAAAAGTTATTAATAAATAATGATATAATAAATTAATCCATAAAAAACTTGAACACATTAGTTGCCTTACGCATTATATCTTTAACATTTTGATCCTTTACAGCATCATAATTCTCCTGCCCTTTTCCCACTCTAAGTGGGGTCGGTTCAACATGTTTTAACCATGTTGTGATGTGATTAGGCTAGGTAGTTAAAGACCGCCCGCCTGGCAGATGTCGACTTACGGATTTTGATCCTTTACAGCACATAATTAAAGAAAAAATAAATATCAAAAGTAAACTAATCTCTGCGGTATGGCAGCATTAAATTTAAGGCCTGATATGTTTTGTAGCTTATTTTGGTTTAAAAAAAGCTAAGACTCTCCTTAAGTACCTTTAATATAGTGATACTTTACCGTTCAAACATTATCTTAATGTAAAAAAATCCTACTTTAAGTTCCTAACGTAAAATTTATTACAAAATAATTGATCATACAGTAGTTTGAAACTCAAATAAATAATTTATGTACGTGGTATACGATATACATATAAATTTAATAAAATTCCGCAGATTCCAAATAACTCATAACTTAGTTCATAATTAATCGAGAATTTATAATGCTTTTGGCGTGGATATAATTCGAATATTAATGAAGTGAAAATACCCCAGATCCAGTGCCAGATATCACCAGTTTTTCTCTTTTTGTTATTTTTATTGCATTTTTTATATTTTAAAAAAATTATCGTGCATAGCATGGTCACCCAAGTATACTATATGTATATGTTAACAATATTGACGCTTTTTTTGAACCGGATTTTTTAAGGAAAGGCATATTGGTATGTAAAAATCTATTTTTCACTAGCCATTATCAGTTCCATTATATATTTATATAACATCAGTTAAGCAATATTACTAAAAAAACTTAAAACAACAAGAAACATTTTATGGATATTTATAGATACCCCTACAAAGTTCAATAGCTCAGGCTCTTGTGTCTAAGAATATATGTAGGACAAAAAACTGAATAAAATGATGAAAAAGGGACAATTTACAAATCAAACTCTATCAAAACCCAAAAAAAATATATTTTTACATTATCAAACTCGATTCAACTTAAAAGTTGTTCTGAAAACGTCTACGGAACACTTACTTGAGAGTTGATTTGTAAAAATAGGCTTGTTATATTTCGGCTCAAAAGCTTCGTTTGTCTATGAACTTATAATTTGCTTTATTAGAATGAAATTCGTTATGGGACTATACTGGACGGTATTACACTAGCTTTTTTTATAAACCTTCAACCATCAACCTAGCTTGTGGTTAAGGACCTGGTACGAGGCAATTTTGAACTTCTTCCAAAAGCAATTCTGTATCCTGTAGTGATCCTTCTATTAGGTTCTAAACGAAAGCTTATTATTACTTAATACTTATATACTTAAAATTGTCTAGCGAATAGAAATTCGCTAGACAATTTTAAGTATAGTTTATGAGATTTTTAGCCTGATATGCATTATTGCAAATAAATATCGTCTTTCTTTCTTTCATTGGAGCATCACGTTGGACTGACTTGGACTTGAGTAAGTAGCGGCTTGTTACTATCCCACTGCTATGAATAGGCCTCTTCTGTCCGTTTTTGGAGAGAAGAATTGGAGCTAAGACCTACCACGCTGATATTACTCATATCTCCAGAATGCTCCAGAAAAATGCAGGTTTCCTCACGATGTTTTCCTTCACCGAAAAGCGTGTGATAAATCGCATTGTGACTTTCTCGAAAGAGTCGCACGGTGCTACCAAACGCTGGGCTACCAAAGCTATTTTAGACTTTATGCATGTCCAATCTCCTGAATCAGAAGCTTGAAGGTACAGAACAGAGGTTGCACAGAAATGATTCAGTATTTCTTTAACATTATCATTAGCCAGCAAGGAACACTATAAGGAGTCTCGGATTAAGACTACATTACTGCCCCCACTGGTAGTGGCCAAGTGGGTTTCCTTGAGTAAAGTATAGTGCAAAACAACGAATATTATCTCAGTTGTACCGGTGACTTCTTCCTCAACTACTTACATATTCAAATGCTCTTATTATATGATTTATTTATGGCCGAGTGGTATCCGGCTAAACAAAAAAACACTCTCATTTCTCACCGAGATAACGTAAAAAGCGACAAAGGTAAGTTGATCCGTCCTTGTGGTTTGTGGCTAAATAGAATAGACCACCTTTATTTCTTACCAAGGTGTCGTAAAAGGCGACTAAGTTAAATCGACGTCAAACAGGCGGCTGGTCGTAGAATATCTAGCCAAATGTTACATATTTATAACATGTTATGCCGACCCCATTTAGCTGGAATAAGCCCAGGAGAATGATTATGATTTTGCCGTGAAAGCCGTAACAGTAAATAAATTTTCGTATTCATAATGTAAGTAAGGATTTCACTGTTAATAAAACCGACCGACTTTTCGTTAAGTTCACACAAGATATTCCTCACAACGAAACCATGATAATCTCAGATCTATTATTAACACAGAAGATTAGTTTAATGCAATACGATTATCAGTGAAGGAGTGCCGTGACCCGAATAAAGCTTTGACATAAATACAAGTGTAATACCATAGGTAGTCGACTCTTAATTATTGATATGCAATATGGGCATAGAGTATTTTATAGGTTTTTAATTGGTATTCAGCATAAAGCATATTGATACTGATATTATAAACTAGCTATCATTATCATCTTCCTGCCCTTATCCCACTCTAAGCGGGGTTGGCTCAACATGTTATAAATATGTTGTCACATGATTTGGCTACGTATTTTACGACCTGCCGCCTGCCTAACGTCAACTTATCTCAGTCGCTTTTTACGACACCTCGATAAGAAAGAGGTTGGTTCATTCTAATTAACCGGATACCACACGGTGAGTCAACTTACCTTAGTCGCCTTTTACGACACCTCGGTGAGCAATGAGTGTGGTCTATTCTACTCAGCCGGATACCGACTTACCTTAGTCGCCTTTTACGACACCTCGGTAAGAAAAGAGGGTGGTACTATTCTATTCAGCCGGATACCACACGGCGTTATTATAAACTAGCTATGCCAGTGGAAATCAGTGCGACACAAAATTTTTCGCGAAAGAAAATTTTGAACATTTATACCTCTGGAACAAAATTGTTGAAATTTAATCGAAGCTTATATACCAGACTGTAAAATAGGACAAAACAAAAACAAAAAACAATATAGTACATAGTCGAGGATAGGGTAGGTGCTTATCCAAATTATTTGTTCTTTATTCTTTCCCTATATCTTATATAATGGCAATATGTCAAACTTACCACGATGAAAGGGTATATAAAATAAAGTATTATAGATGTATGTACAACATAAAAAAAAATATTTATATCAAACTACATACTCCGTACGTCTAGTCGTTAAATTCTAATAGTTCTGTACGAGAATTTTTAAAAACTTTTAAAGCCGAATTGAACCGTAGACAGATGTAGAACATCATAAATGTAACAATAATCAAATTTAAGTTTATATAATTTTAACAAAAACTTACCTCTGCAAAATATCAGGACAATTGCAAACTTTAAATTAAAAACTTAAAAGCAACTTGAATCAAAACAAAAATTGAAACAATTGTTTGATCAAACAAAAGTTCAGAAATCATTCGTAGCGTAATTAATGTCAGATTGTTTTCGTAGCACACACGCGCACTACGCCGTAGCTCGCGGCCGACTGACGAGACCTGTAGCGCTCTAGCTAGAGATGACATATTACCACTTTCAGTTGGATCATTGCCAAGAGTTGTTACCATCTTAACAGAGGCCCTTAACTTTTGGTTTAGCTTGTTATACACTGTCCATTATATTAACCATCTTTTGACAGATTGACGATAGTGATGTCCTAAAGATTCTCGTATGCGATACCATTCCGATTATAGTACCTACTATCATTAATCGAATTACGTACCTAAGTAATTCGATTAATGATAACCTACGTAAACTAGATTACTACTTGAGAAAAGAAATTCCAACTTTGAGAAAACTTATTGTTTCTTTGAAAAGAAGTGGTCTATTTCATGGTGAAAAATCTTCTTTGGTCAAAGTTTTGAACACAATTGGCTTTTCATATAAAAAGTTAAATAAAAGAAAATTATTAATGGAACGCACAGATATAGCTATAGCACGTTGTGATTTTTTAAGAGAGGCAAAGAAAATACAAGATTGGGCAAATATTGTTTTCACGGATGAAACATGGCTCAACGCTAACCACACACTATCTCGTTTCTGGACTGATGATACTGCTGATTCCACTTCCTCAGTACCAATGGGAAAAGGTGAGCGCCTAATCATTTGCCATGCAGGTACAGCAAAAGGATTTGTACAAGACGCACTGTTGGCATTTAAATCGAAGAAATCAAATGACTACCACGAAGAGATGAATGCAAATGTGTATGAAGAGTGGTTCAAAAAAATGCTCATTTCATTGGAAGAACCATCAATAATTTTTATTGATAATGCGCCCTACCACTCCCGTCAAATTGACAAAATGCCAACACAGGCTAATAAAAAGCATGAAATAATTAATTGGCTTCGGGACAATGGAGAAAATGTGGACGACTCAATGTTAAAAGTTGAATTAATAAAAATATTAAAAACCAAAAAGAGAGCAAAACGCTATGTAATCAATGAAATGGCAGCAGAATATGGCCATACTGTTCTTCGGATTCCTCCATACCACTGCCAGTACAACGCAATAGAACTTATATGGGCACAAGTAAAAGGGCATGCTGCGAGATGCAATACAAGCCCCCATTCACAGCGAATAAAATGTTGCAATTGCTAAAAAATGCTTGCACCCACGTAACGGCCGAGAACTGGGCAAGTGTGGTGGAAAGAACTAAAAGAGTAATATTCTCTGATTGAGAACGTGATATTGCGTTTGATAATATATTATCTACACAAGAGCTAATAATAACTGCTACTGAAGACTCCTCATCGGAGGAGTCTAGTGTTGATTATCATTCCGACGACTCGTGCTAATAAAATAAATTAAAATATCCTGATTGTTTTATTTGTATTCATGTATTAACTAAGAAGAAAGTAAAACTTTATATAATGTTATTAAATGTCTTTTAATACTCGTAACATCGATTTCTACCGATTATTTTTAATCTGTGGCATAATCGTAGTAACCCATTATGTGTGACATCACTAAGTGGGCGGTACCCATCCATAAAGTACAAATATTATTTGTATGATATTTGTACGTAAGCAATACAAAACTTAATGAGCGTGAGCTGTCAAAAGACTGATAATATGATGGACGCAGTATAGCCTTGTTTATTGTGTCAACATCGACATACGCTAGAATGTTTGATGTTAATAAATTAAGACGTGATCAGAAGGTTATTTACGGAGATGAATTATTCTCTTAGTTGCAAAATAAGGTATAATTAACATAAATTAAATCGTGACTTATATAGTGTTGTACTATAATTGCTAAGTATCTCAAATGTCAGATTATTCTCAATTGGGTTATATTTGTGCCGTTTGTACTTGAGACCCTAGGGCCATGAAGTCTAAGTAAAAAAAAAACTTTATCCGTTTTGACACCACGGTTAATTGCCTCTTCAAGTGAAAAGAGGGCTGGCTCCTTTTTCGCACAAAGAATCAGCTTAGCGATTCAGCGCAGAAACGCTGCCAGCATTCTTGGGACCATTCCACGTGGGCATGATTTGTATAGTCCTAGCGTGTAAGTAATTTAAGATAGATATAGATATAAAAAAAATATTGCGTTAATTTCAGTTATATTGGGAAAAGGTGCGGCCTTGGATGTAGGCAATAATAAAGATTAGGACTTATATCTTGTTACGTGCTAAGACCGAGTAAAGTAAAAATAAGTTAAGTTACCACTTCACAGTTGGGCAATTGCTTCGAACCTAGATCCAAGAAGCTGCTAATACAGTTTTACAAGTGACAGTTTGTCACAGATATACTTCAGGGATATGAATGTTTACATTTATCAACCAGGGCAACATTTCGATAACTCTCGAATTGTCAATGAAACATATATTTTTTTTTATAAAAAAAGCTGCACAGAGTTTGAACGCGGTGTTTGGTTATCATGGCTTATTCGAATTCAAATTCAAATTCAAAATATTCTTTATTCAAATAAACTTGTAAACAAGTGGTTTTGAATCGTCAACTCTACTGCCAACTCTACTCTATTCGAAGGGGAATTGTGATGAAACATAAAAAGCGATGTTATACTCGTATCTGCAACGCCGTCCTCGACCCTCTCCGCTGCTGCGAGCTGAATCTTTTATTGCGAAGTTCGTGAACGGCAGGTAGAGTCTGCGCGCACTGTAAATACTGGAGTGAATAAAAACAAACTTGTTACGAATATTATAGTTATGCTTGCCAAAATCTAACGACCCACCACGTCTTTGCACGGTTATGGAGTGTTTTTTTTTTAATATATGGGACACTTACACACACGGTCGTCCGTCCCCAAAGTAACTTAATACTTGTGTTATGGTAGACAGACAACTGGTGAATGTATACTATTGTTGTATATTATATAATTTTTAAATCCATACTTAAATACAAATATACACCCAGACTCGAATACCAACAATTTCATTCATAGAAAATGTTGGCCCTAGGCGAGAATCGAACCCGCGACCCGCGGAGCTGAAGGCAGGATCACTACCCATGCGCCAACGGGCCAGTCCAATGTTATACCTAAGATGGCCTGCTATCTGCTCCAATATGAACCACTCTAAAATCTGTCCAGCAGAAAAGATGCCCCACGGGGTTTTGACTTTAACGCCGTGTGGTATACGGCTGAGTAGAAAAGACAACACTCATTTCTTACCAAGGTGACGTAAACGGCGACTAACGTAAGTTAACCGTGTTGTATTCGGATGAGTAGAATAGAACACGCTCATTTCTTACCGAGGTGTCGTAAAAGGCGACTAAGTTAAGTTGAAGTTCGCAGGCGGCCGGTCGTAAAATAACAAGCCAAAATATGTAACAACTTTCGACTTTTGATGAGTTTTGACTTCACCATTCCTCGCGGTTTACTGTTTATGGCATTTATCATCTAGTTTACGGACTATCTGGCCAAATAACTAAAATCTCTTTAAATGTATAAGTTTATTGTTTTTTTATTGGTTATAGTCCAATATACAATCGGATAAACATTAGCCTATTATTCAGAAAATAAAAACAAGAGAAAACAGATTTTCTAGCGTGAAAATGGCTGCAGTGCACAATGAAAAACATCGAAACTTAATTGGAGTATACAAAACAACGAGGCACTTAAACGTTATACGTTCACAAGATTTAAAACCTTATGCTACAAAATTACTGTTCATATTTCCGTGAACGTAAATGGAAAGTTTTGTAAGGAAGGTACATTGAAAATACATCATAACTTTGCGGGCTCACGTTCGATGTATCGCCTTTATTACCAACCATAAATGAACTTAGGATCCATGGTAAATAATCCTTATAATAATCGCATTAAGGTTGTTTATTATTTTTGCATCGGTCAAGTTTAAATAGTGTAGTTATGGTCGACGAAAGAATTAATGAAGCAATAAAAACTGGTACTAGAAGGTTTTTTACGTGGATCCTGTTGTTTTCTTCTAAATCAAAATTGATTTAAATATATGTATTTGTCATATGTAAATATTTATATACAAATGCATATGTGTTATGTATAATTAAGGCTCAAATATTTCCATTTTTAGGTAATTGCCTATTCCGTCAGTTTTGTGGTCGAAAACTTGAATGATCTGGATTTTATTCTATTATTAGTTACCACATTACCATAGCAGTAAACCGCCGTGTGATATACGGCTGAGTAGAATATACCACCCTTATTCCTTATCGGAGTGTTGTAAAAGGCGACTAAGGTAAGTCGAGCCGCTGTGTGGTATCCAGCTAAGTAGAATAAACCACCCGCACTCCTTATCGAAGTGTTTTAAAAGGCGACTAAGGCAAGTTGACCCACCGTGTGGTATCCGGTTGAGTAGAATAGACCACCCTCTTTCTTACCGATGTGTCGTAAAATACGACTAAGGTAAGTGGACGTCATGTAGGCGGCCAGTCGTAAAATACGTAGCCAAATCATGTTTATAAAATGTTGTGCCAACCCCACTTAGAGAGGGATAAGGGCCGGAGGATGGCCATAGTAGTAAAGTGATTTTTTTAAATAAAACAATAGGTATATCACATTTAATATTTCAATACCATTATCGTCATTATCGTCAGTATTTTTATCATCATGATATTTTTATAGAATCTAGGAAATTTCGTAACTTACTTAAAATCATTTTTTCTTAAACACAATTTTTTCTCAATGTAGATATTGATAATGTTGGCTTCAACAAATTTTATATTCTCAACGCCATAGTATTGCTGAGTGAATAAAATGCTTACTGCATTTTACTAGTAAATAAAGTATCCAATTAAAATAGAAAATGTGATTTGGTTTTTAGGATGTCAATTTGTACATTTAAAGTTTTTTTGGTATTTTGATTCACCAAAGACTGCTAAGCTAAGCTAATAAGCTTATTCCTTTACGATATAGCCCAGTTCCTTCATTTCATTATGGAACTGCATATCGCGGTATTTCCTAATCTTCTGTAACCACACATCAATAGTGACGTGGTTCTTGCAAGTTCCTCCGTATCTTTCTGAAAGATATTCGATAGGTATATGTCGTTGGAGAGATTTTAAGTCGTGACCGTGGAAGAAGATCCTGCTCCAGGCATGCTGAGGGACGAGCCGTTTGAACATATAAAAGAAAGTGTTGAGCATCCAAGAGTAGTTTATGATGTGGCATGCACGCATTCTTACTGGCATCGCTATCTGTAAAGATTAAAACTTTACATTAATCTCACGCCCGGTGACGCTGTAAAAGCCGTTAAGGCTGTAAAACAGCGTATAGTCAAATCATCATAGTCATCTTCCTGCCCTTATCCCCTCTAAGTGGGGTCGGCACAACATGTTATAAAATTGTTGTCACATGATTTAGCTACGTATTTCACGACCGGACATCAACTTAACTTAGTCGTATTTTACGACAACTCGGTAAGAAATGAGGATCTATTTCGCTCAGCCGGATACCACACGGTGGATCACTTACCTTAGTCGCTTTTTACGATACCTCGGTAAGAAATGAGAGTGATGCTGTTCTATTGAGCCGGATACCACACGTCGTAAAAACTTAACATGTGAAGCCATCAGGTCATGCTTATCATAAACAAGCATTGTCACCGGGACTGAAGCAATATGTTAAATTTCAGCTCAATCCGACATCGGCAGTGGGTTAAATTTAACTCGCAAGATTCAGCACATACATACATTGCAAGTTAAATAAAAGCTTTTAGAAAATTTAAACCACAATCGATTCATCCCATATGAAGCTGAGAAATGACAGACAGAAACTTAATAGCATTTTCGACTACATCTCGCGTTAATTTCCGAACGTTGTCAATTGGTTTCGGCAACTGACCTCTTTCGTAAAATTTGTTGACCTACCTAACTAGAACATATATCCCAATATCGTATACAAAAAGTAAAAAAGTAACGGCCTGTTACAAACCCACTGCTGGGTATAGTCCTCCTCTCTTCGTTCCTGGAGAGAAGGGTTGGGGTTAAGACCCGCCACGCAGCTCCAATGCGGATTGGTAGGTTACACATATCGCCAGAATTCTCTAGAGATATGCAGGTTTGCTCACGATGTTTTCCTTCGCCGAAAAGCGTGTGATAAATTGTAATTATCAATTAGACACAAGTTTTAATAGAAATACTCATTGGTGCCTGCCGGGGTTTGAACTCTTGGGAGTCTCGAATGAGTCGCACGTTCACACCGCTGGGCTATCACAGCTCAGTATCACATAGTATCACATAGTTATCGCAACATCCGTCGCGATATCGCCTTATAAAAAGCTCGTGAATAAGAAACCCGTACGAGCTTGAAACTAGACGGGCTCACCGGATAAAATAAAACGTGAGTATAGCCGGTTTCTATATATTAATAATAACACTAACGACAGTCGAAATTCAAAAAATGTTTATATGTATACATACCCCTAGTAAACATACGATTAGGTAAGCGATAGTCGGCGTCAAGGCTGAGATGTGCCTCAATGTCAGTCCCTCTAAATCCACCAGCACTGTCCCACCAAAGGTCTGTATTTTTGGCTGCCGGATACCAATCTCCATCATTGCGTATCCAGCTCTTAAGATATCCTCAACTGGAAACTCGTTTGGGTCCCAGATGCCTGTATAACATCACAACGATTGATTCACGATTATTCGGAAGTCTGTTGGTATATCAAAAACTGTATTATATTTTGAACACTTGAAGCTTATAGACTGAGATAATATGATTAAAAAAAAATTGTGTTCCTGTTTTTCCTTCTCGAAAATGAAATATACAAATACTATATATATGAGGGTATTTTTACATTTAAATTAATCCGAACGATGTCGCGGGTAGACTTATATATCTAATTTTTTAATTGAGAAAAAATTTGTATGTATGTTTATAAAGATTTCACACAAGAACTACTGGACCGATTTCAAAAATTCTTTCACCATTGGAAAGCTGCATCTTTACTGAGCAACATAGGCTATATTAATTTTCAAAAAAATGGGGATATGTTATAAAAATGTAATAAAGTGTAAAAAAATAAAAATTGTGCGGGCGAAACCGCGGGATCTTTCTAGTTATAAATCAAAGTCCCCCAAAAGCTCTCTGTCTGTATGTAATCGTTTGACTAAAAATGTACTATACACTGTCCATTATATTAACCATCTTTTGACAGATTGACGATAGTGATGTCCTAAAGATTCTCGTATGCGATACCATTCCGATTATAGTACCTACTATCATTAATCGAATTACGTACCTAAGTAATTCGATTAATGATAACCTACGTAAACTAGATTACTACTTGAGAAAAGAAATTCCAACTTTGAGAAAACTTATTGTTTCTTTGAAAAGAAGTGGTCTATTTCATGGTGAAAAATCTTCTTTGGTCAAAGTTTTGAACACAATTGGCTTTTCATATAAAAAGTTAAATAAAAGAAAATTATTAATGGAACGCACAGATATAGCTATAGCACGTTGTGATTTTTTAAGAGAGGCAAAGAAAATACAAGATTGGGCAAATATTGTTTTCACGGATGAAACATGGCTCAACGCTAACCACACACTATCTCGTTTCTGGACTGATGATACTGCTGATTCCACTTCCTCAGTACCAATGGGAAAAGGTGAGCGCCTAATCATTTGCCATGCAGGTACAGCAAAAGGATTTGTACAAGACGCACTGTTGGCATTTAAATCGAAGAAATCAAATGACTACCACGAAGAGATGAATGCAAATGTGTATGAAGAGTGGTTCAAAAAAATGCTCATTTCATTGGAAGAACCATCAATAATTTTTATTGATAATGCGCCCTACCACTCCCGTCAAATTGACAAAATGCCAACACAGGCTAATAAAAAGCATGAAATAATTAATTGGCTTCGGGACAATGGAGAAAATGTGGACGACTCAATGTTAAAAGTTGAATTAATAAAAATATTAAAAACCAAAAAGAGAGCAAAACGCTATGTAATCAATGAAATGGCAGCAGAATATGGCCATACTGTTCTTCGGATTCCTCCATACCACTGCCAGTACAACGCAATAGAACTTATATGGGCACAAGTAAAAGGGCATGCTGCGAGATGCAATACAAGCCCCCCATTCACAGCGAATAAAATGCTGCAATTGCTAAAAAATGCTTGCACCCACGTAACGGCCGAGAACTGGGCAAGTGTGGTGGAAAGAACTAAAAGAGTAATATTCTCTGATTGAGAACGTGATATTGCGTTTGATAATATATTATCTACACAAGAGCTAATAATAACTGCTACTGAAGACTCCTCATCGGAGGAGTCTAGTGTTGATTATCATTCCGACGACTCGTGCTAATAAAATAAATTAAAATATCCTGATTGTTTTATTTGTATTCATGTATTAACTAAGAAGAAAGTAAAACTATATATAATGTTATTAAATGTCTTTTAATACTCGTAACATCGATTTCTACCGATTATTTTTAATCTGTGGCATAATCGTAGTAACCCATTATGTGTGACATCACTAAGTGGGCGGTACCCATCCATAAAGTACAAATATTATTTGTATGATATTTGTACGTAAGCAATACAAAACTTAATGAGCGTGAGCTGTCAAAAGACTGATAATATGATGGACGCAGTATAAGCTTGCGTACTTCCTAGCGTGCGCCGCGTAAATCAGCAGGGATACACTAAAGTAATATACTAGAGAATTGTAGATCTACAAAAATACTCTATCTATCTAAAAATAACAAAAGTCGCCGCTAGCATGTCTCTATATCTATATCTCTTATGGCTAACTCACAATAACTACTTTTATGTTTAAAATTTCAAAAAATTGCATACTGATTCCTCTGATTTAAGTAAATAAATAAATCTACTTGATTATTATAACGTAACGAAAGGAATGTAAACAATAATATCATTATCATATTCGACCTTAATTAGCAATATTTAAACAAGATAATTATCCAACAAAATTATGACGAACGAAGTTGTCTAGAGTTTAGTTGTGGTTATTATTAAATTTATAAACTACGTAGGTTTTTTTACGTTCACTGAATATCTGAATATATTAACTGGTATATATTTTTATATTGTACAAAATTAAACCATGTTATGATACATATATAATGATAATATTATGTTGCTGATGTTATTAAGTTAATTAATTACCGCCGTGTGGTATCCGGCTGAGTAGAATGAACCAACCTCATTTCTTACCGAGGTGTCGTAAAAGGCGACTAAGGTAAGTTGACCCACCGTGTGGTATCCGTTTTAGTAGAATAGACCACCCTCTTTCTTACCGAGGTGTCGTAAAATACGACAGAGGTAATATGACGTCAGGCAGGCAGCCGGTCGTAAAAACGTAGCCAAATCATGTGACAGCATTATAATATGTTGTGCTGACCCCACTTAGAGTGGGATAAGGGCAGGAAGATGATGTTATTAAGTTAATTAATATTATAAATATACTAGCTGAAAATCAGTCCATCACAAGTTTTTCCAGCGTAAAATTTGATCCCGTGGATTCCCACGGGATTAAATTGCGGGATTATCAGAGTTCTCTAATTTATACTACTAACCAAAAACATCCTCGCGGATTGCATTATGTATTAGTAAAAACCGTACAAAGATCCGTGTAGTAAAAATATTGAGAAAATCTATCACACGTGGATAGACAGTTTTTGAGGTCATTGTTTTATAATAAGTCTAGAAACTAGTCTATTTTATTTTAATCCCAACAATGTCTCACTTTAGTCCCACCGTGTGGTATCCGGCTGAATAGAATAGACCACCCTCTTTCTTATAGAGGTGTCGTAAAAGGCGAATAAGATAAGTTGATCCACCTTGTGGCATCCTGCTGAATAGAATAGACCCACCCTAATTTCTTACCGAGGTGTCGTAAAAGACGACTAAGGTAAGTTGACACGCAATGTCGTATTCGGCTGAGTAGAATAAACCACCCTCTTTCTTACTGAGTTGTAAAGGGTGGCTAAGGTAAGTTGACGTCAGGCAGGCGGCCGATCTTAAAACATGCTATTACCATATTGTGCGGATCCCACCTACAATGGGATAAGGGCAGGAAGATGAGGATGATGATGATTGTCTCACTAAGCTTGAAATGTCTGACTCAAGAAATTCCTTATGTAGCCGAAATAGCAATAAACGTTATTAAGGTTGAGAAAAAGAGTAGCAAGCTCATATCGGATAACGCAACATTGGTAGACCTACCACTAGGAGCACAGAAATCATCAAGAAGTTTCCAAAGAGCAAAGTTAAATCAAAAAAGTAACTCCTTTGAAAATTCCTTCGTCAAAACGAGGACGTTCAATAAAGGATGTTTCTGTTCAAACTCCCTGATCAGCATTTTTCTGAATGCAACTGACAAATAATTTAATATCACTTACCTAACCTAAATGTAATCAATCGTCCCATATCAGGCCTATCTATTATCGTGCCTTCGATCACATTCTTGACTTTGACTAGACTCCATAGATCCACGCCGCTATGTAGATATGAATATTGCTCTCGAAACGTGCAGTAGCGGACTAGCTGGTAAAAAAAATCAGCACTTTTAAGACAGTGTGCAATGCATGAAACAATAATTTATACAAATCACACGCTTAATAATATGCAGAGTTAGCTCAAAATACATGATAAATTTTTATGAAAACGCAACAAATTTCGGTGCTTGCATGCCTCATTTTTTTACTTAGCTAATGGAAGGAAAAGGAGGAAGGTGGAAGTTGTAGCATATAGACGTGAAGCTGGGCATGGCGAGGTGTGGTAACGGGTGGAGAGGTGTGACGCAGCGTGAAGAGGAAAGGTGCCTTGAGGAGAGCAGAGTGGTAGCGACATTTGACGTATTCTTGATTTGTGTGCGGAGTTGACAAGATGTGAAATAGAATAAATTGATTGACTTTTGAAAAACATATCATTGTTATAATACGTAAATTCCAATATCATATCTGCTCTCAAGTTCATTGTTGGTTTAAGACTGAATCATGAAGGGGGTTAAAGGAAGATTTCACATGTACTTAACTCAATACATAATTATAAATCATGTATAGAATTAGGCGTTACTTTGCGGAGATCCATAATACAAAAGTAATAATAAAATTATTTTGCTATAATCCGCGAAGAAGTAAAATAGAAAATATATATAATGCTAAATGTAAGTGGACAATCGGTTATCATACCTGATACATGCAGGATTCGCAAAAACACATGCACAAACCTCCACCACCGCCACCACAATACACAAGCACTATATACGTTCACTATCACAATAATTATAACTTAATAACTTTATTCATAACTCAATAATTTTACATAATTATAACTCAATAAATAACTCAAACTTGTGATATGTTCTACAGAACTTTTGCAGAAGCAAATTATTAATTATTATTAAGAGGAAATTATTCGAACTTTTTGACCGCAATCGTTAAGACATTGATGTTTTATGAACATTAAATGCATGTTTTAATTACTTTAAGAGATACGCTTTGATAACCTTCATTGTGTTATGCTGCGCAAAGTATGCAATTAATACTTACAAACTACAAGTACATTATACTGCGTCCATCATATTATCAGTCTTTTGACAGCTCACGCTCATTAAGTTTTGTATTGCTTACGTACAAATGTCATACAAATAATATTTGTACTTTATGGATGGGTACCGCCCACTTAGTGATGTCACACATAATGGGTTACTACGATTATGCCACAGATTAAAAATAATCGGTAGAAATCGATGTTACGAGTATTAAAAGACATTTAATAACATTATATAAAGTTTTACTTTCTTCTTAGTTAATACATGAATACAAATAAAACAATCAGGATATTTTAATTTATTTTATTAGCACGAGTCGTCGGAATGATAATCAACACTAGACTCCTCCGATGAGGAGTCTTCAGTAGCAGTTATTATTAGCTCTTGTGTAGATAATATATTATCAAACGCAATATCACGTTCCCAATCAGAGAATATTACTCTTTTAGTTCTTTCCACCACACTTGCCCAGTTCTCGGCCGTTACGTGGGTGCAAGCATTTTTTAGCAATTGCAACATTTTATTCGCTGTGAATGGGGGGCTTGTATTGCATCTCGCAGCATGCCCTTTTACTTGTGCCCATATAAGTTCTATTGCGTTGTACTGGCAGTGGTATGGAGGAATCCGAAGAACAGTATGGCCATATTCTGCTGCCATTTCATTGATTACATAGCGTTTTGCTCTCTTTTTGGTTTTTAATATTTTTATTAATTCAACTTTTAACATTGAGTCGTCCACATT
Organism: Morpho helenor; assembly: GCA_029227775.1. Taxonomy (NCBI): domain Eukaryota; kingdom Metazoa; phylum Arthropoda; class Insecta; order Lepidoptera; family Nymphalidae; genus Morpho; species Morpho helenor. The sequence goes on from JARGCU010000006.1 coordinate 13,380,483, forward strand.
TTCTCCATTGTCCCGAAGCCAATTAATTATTTCATGCTTTTTATTAGCCTGTGTTGGCATTTTGTCAATTTGACGGGAGTGGTAGGGCGCATTATCAATAAAAATTATTGATGGTTCTTCCAATGAAATGAGCATTTTTTTGAACCACTCTTCATACACATTTGTATTCATCTCTTCGTGGTAGTCATTTGATTTCTTCGATTTAAATGCCAACAGTGCGTCTTGTACAAATCCTTTTGCTGTACCTGCATGGCAAATGATTAGGCGCTCACCTTTTCCCATTGGTACTGAGGAAGTGGAATCAGCAGTATCATCAGTCCAGAAACGAGATAGTGTGTGGTTAGCGTTGAGCCATGTTTCATCCGTGAAAACAATATTTGCCCAATCTTGTATTTTCTTTGCCTCTCTTAAAAAATCACAACGTGCTATAGCTATATCTGTGCGTTCCATTAATAATTTTCTTTTATTTAACTTTTTATATGAAAAGCCAATTGTGTTCAAAACTTTGACCAAAGAAGATTTTTCACCATGAAATAGACCACTTCTTTTCAAAGAAACAATAAGTTTTCTCAAAGTTGGAATTTCTTTTCTCAAGTAGTAATCTAGTTTACGTAGGTTATCATTAATCGAATTACTTAGGTACGTAATTCGATTAATGATAGTAGGTACTATAATCGGAATGGTATCGCATACGAGAATCTTTAGGACATCACTATCGTCAATCTGTCAAAAGATGGTTAATATAATGGACAGTGTATAGAATAACGATGTTAATGCTGTTGCAACACCACCTCATAAACAAGAGATCTGCTAGTAAGTTATCATTATGCATAATTAGCAGCATTCTCATTTCGTGGATTGTCTAATTAATAGATTCTGATATAATTATTTTTTTCTTATGCAATTCGTTGTCTTTTATTATCCCACTATTGGGCGCGGAGCATAGACTGCTCCATCAACTGAATTTCCAAGTTACGCACATCTCAGAAATCTTCTAGAGATATGCACGTCAGAAAAAAACCTTAAGCTTTTTGAACTGGGACTCGGTAATGGTAAACTCTTGCAAGTCTCTTTTGAATGATGCCGAATTAGATCAACTTGGAAAAACTTGCTTGCCTCGAGACCGAGGACCTTCCACTGGACTGAAGCTGTGATAGCCCAGCGGTGACACTGTGCGATTCTTTCGAAGAGGTCAAGGGTTCAAACGCCGAGCACAAATTACTTTTTCTATCATAATTTATGTGTTTAATTGATAATTGCAACTTTATCAGACACTTTTCGGTGAATTTAATCATCGTGAGAAAACCAGCATATCTCTAGAGAATTCTGGAGATATGTGTAATTTATCAATCAGCGTTGAAGCAGCATGGTAGGTCTTAGCTAAAATCCTTCTCTCCAAAAACAGAGAGAGGGGGCCTATGCCCAGCAGTGCGATAGTAACAGGCCGATACTTTACTTTTACTTTTTTGGACTGACAGCGCCGATCCACGTTAGTTATTTTGTACACGTGTATCAGAAACCGATATCAAAGTGTTAAATATGGATTGTTTATTACAGAAGGATCAACATTACAACTCTTATCGGTTAATTTTCTCACTGAAGCTTGTATCTCTTAAAAGCTCTGTTGCAATATTAATTATAAGGTAAGGGCACTAGTAATTGACCATGTACTAGTGATTGACCGTTTTGTATATTTTAAATAATAAGCGTTTTGTTTTTTGTAGCTAATAAAAAATAAATTGTTATTACCTTTTGCCACCTATTAACAACTGCCCAAAAGCTCAGAACTGTAGCCCATTGTTTAATATTTAATATTATTAATTAATATTTTTTATTGGCTACAACAAACAAAATGCGTATTGTTTAAAATTTCACACAAAGCGGTCAACTACTAGTACATGGTCAATTACTAGTGCACTTATCTTAGATCTTGCACATTTATAGTGGAACCACATTCATTGCACATTCATATATTTACATGTCTATGTGCACGGGGCACAACGAAATTTCTTGCTCGGAGGAATCTAAGAAGAAATTCATCATCAGTCCGATGTGGTTTGACTTCATCTCGTTCTGAAATTTAAATATGTGTATAAGATTTTTTCCGATCGAGGGCGGAGTGCAAGAGAGGTGTGGGCGAGATTGGAGGATTTTAACAGATTACAATGGCTAAGAGTGTATGCGGGGAATAAATCTAAAGAAAAGAGAAATATGCAGTTAAATGAGCAATTGTTTTAGTAGTTCCTTCCCACATTTTGCTAGAAATATCAATCAAAAATTTTGTATAAATCACCAGAAAAATAAGAGCTCTATCTAATGCATATTTATTAAGTCGCATATAATTGACTTCCCGTTTACACATATAAGTGTTGTTTTTATAATTTATAGCAGAACACAGTCGTTTGATTTGCTGAGAATCAATTATGTAAGATTCTAATGGACTAAGTGGTAAAATGTAGCATAATAATTAAATTTTATTAATGCGCAAATTGATTTAAGTAATAATTGTCTTAAGTACGTTTATAAAAAACACGTTGTGGTTTGTTATTTACGGTGTAATTGAAATTACTTGAGTTAGTATTTATGTCTATAATTTATACAAGGTCCTGTATCTAAGAAATTTTAAGGCTTACCTACAATCATTTTTCTTAACTCTACGATCGCTGTCGCCCTAGTAGCTGCATTCTCGTTACATTGTTCTAGCGCTATCGGCATTAACTCCGGGTCTTCTTTAGTGTTTAGTTCTGCTTCAAAAGCTATTTCAAGAAATCTTTCATGCATTATGTTGTCCTGGTACTTTCAACTGCTAAAATTATAGTTACTTGTTTTAAAAAACAAACAACCGTATATATACCATGAATAAATAAATAAATAATATTAATATTAAAAAGTTATTAAATAATTCTCTTACAGACTTTTGTAAAATACACGGAAATATAATGAAGAAGACGTATTTCATAGGAAATAAAACGAACCTTCATCAAGTGCAATAAAAGCAGGTAGCCATTTGGTACCGGTTTATTTTAAACTTTCATCATTCTAAGTATGGTCGTTACAACATGTTTTAAACATGTTGTTACAGGTTTTGACTAGTTATTTTACGACCGGCCGCCTGCCTGACTTCAACTTACCTTAGTCGCCTTTCACGACACCTCGGTAAGAAATAAAGGTGGTCTATTCAACTAATACCACGCCGGATAACACACGACAGGGTTTATTTTAAACTTTTTGCATTAAAATTGTCTGTTTTTTTTTAGATTTAGTTACTTTTATTCTATGGTTGGTGTTTAAAACTATTTAGCCTTAGTGGTAATTGGATTAGCAAAAATGGCGGCTATTTTGTCATAATCAAATAATAATCATATGATATAAAGAAATTAGAAGCCAATAAACTTGATATTTTGCATAAATTGATAACTTTAACCGGTCTTATTTCAACAGCACACGCAATATATTTAGAGGTCATTACCGACGCCTTACCCTTGGTGAATATAGAGTATATTGGTGATTATAGAGTAGCGATTTTTTAAACAGATTTAATAACATTGGGCCATCATTAATTTAATTAATTCCATTAAATTTCAAATGATATTTTATATGAGATTCTATTATTCAAAAATCGAATTTGCATTATACAACGAAATGAAATTATACAGTGCACTTAATAATGATAATTCTATTTTTAAATCGAATTAGTATCAAATATTTAATAATGCAATTACAATAAATTAGTATAAGAGATTCTATTGCGAGAATCTATTGCTAATAATATATGCGATTCTTATATTCTGCAAATTTAATATGAAAGATTCTATTCTGAAATAGAATATATATTTAATTTAATTTATTGTATTTTCGAAAATGCAATCAGTATTAGCCAATGCTCCTTCTTCTTCTATTCTAATATAAAATGAATATCAGCGATTTTAGTTTTAAAAAATTATCAGTGATTGTGATATTCGAAATTAAAATTAAAATTTTGAAATTATCAAATTAAACTGACGGTCTAGATATCGTGTAATGTTTTGGGTCGATTAAAGATGTCAATGTCGTAAGGATCAAGGTCTGATATCAAAAGGGCTTTTTCGACTTGATAAAATGCTGTCCGGATGATTCGGATACGTTCAAGTTAAAAAAGAAGAAATACATTAAGCTTTTAAATTTGAATAACATAAAAATACTAACTAAAAGCCAGTAGGTATATATAAAAATAAATATCTTTAGAATTAAAACAATTTTTGATTAAAATTAATTTATAATTGTTCTTTAATAATTACTCTATATATTTTTAAATTTATAATTTTTCATATAATTTTTGATCAAAAAAATGATAAAAAATAATAAAAATAAAAATAATATACAAACCTTAAGAATAAATATTCAAAAATAAAATAGATAAAGTTTATAGAAAATCAAATAAAATATAGATAAAGACAGTTTTGATTGAAATCGTTATTTATCTTTTCTATTTTCTTAAATACGAGAAATAATGCCACACAAAAATTTAAACAAAGAATTTTAATTTAATCAATGTATATTATATACTTACATTTAACAATATGAAATAATCACATATGTTCACAGTAAAAAACAAATGCAAGAACGAAAAAAGATAACAACCAAATTCACAAAAGCACGCTGCTCAAAATACAAAACAACACTAAGATTTGATGACATGACTAATAAAATCGTTTATTTTATAAATTCATCAAGACTTTCATATTAGTAAAGCATTTTAAAAATATAGTTTTTTATATTTTACAATAACCATTAAAAAAAATCGACAGGACATTACTTTCAAATTTTATTAAATGTTGCCAATTCCTAAATTTGAATTGTATTTAATATTGCCGTACCTTCTATAATTTAGCGTCGTTTTTCAGAGTTATTTACGAGTTATTTCACTGATTGTTTTAAAACTTTATTTTTGAATACTAATAACAATTATTTTTAGTAATTTCTTTTTAAATACAAATTAAATTAGACTTTCAAAAACTTAAAATACGTCCGTTGCGTATGTTCAGAAGGTGATATACTGTGCTATTTAAGAGATAACAATAAAGTTACTTTTAGTGTTTTTTTTGCCTCACGTGGGGAACTATCTTGAAATTTGGCGGTTAACCTTTTAAAATTGTTTAATTTGCATAATTACTATCAAAGCCTTGTACGAAGCAGGTACGATTTTCAAATCTTAAATGTTTTCATTCTTATAACATTCAATCACTTTGATTTACCTATAAGCATAATTTTAACGATTTATTTTACATTGGCTGTAGGTGTTGTGCGCAAATATATTATTATTCACAAATATAATATTAGAAATCTCTATAAAACTATTAGTTTTCCGAGTTGTAGAAAATTGTGATTATAATCAAAAGTATTAAAAACAATTATCCATATTTAATTTAAAAACAAGTTATATAAAAAAAGTAGTTGCTATACCTAAAAGGGTTTTTCTAACGGGACTGTATGGATTCTACGTTAAGCTAGGATAACCCAGAAGTAAGGCCGTGCAACTTTTTCGAGAGAGTCACCGGCTCGAACCTTGGGCGAGCATCAATGAGATTTTCTGTTAAACCTTATGTGTGTAATTGATAATTGCAATTTAACACATTATTTTCGGTAAAGGTGAACGCCGTGAGGAAACCTGCATATCTCTAGAGAATTCTGAGAATATGTGTTACCTATCAATCCGCATTGGATTAGCATGGTGGGTGTTAACTCCAACCCTTCTCTCCAAAAACGTAAAAAGAATGCTTATTACTAGCAGCGGGATAGTAAAATGCCGTTACTTTAATATTCTTCAGGCAGAATCATCGCCAAAACTCACGTTGCCTCTGGTATAAAATCGCTTTATAATTTCTGATTAATAACAACAACGATATCAGCTTTTAATAAACACAATACTTTGTATCACTTCAAAAATAACAGACTAAACCTTTTTTATTTAACCTCGTGTAATAAAATCACGCATATATAACGACGAACGGACGTTGACTGGAATTCGTATTAATAAAAAATAAATTAAAAATATTGCACAAGATCCAAGGCTCAAGGTGAAAAAAGTCAATTCTTAGATGTATTTTAATGCGATATCTTTAAACAAAGTGTCAGTACTGACCCATGCATCAGAATTAGGTCGCTAACTATGGGCCTCATAAAAAGAGTCTCTATACGTCAAGAGTGCTAATTTTTTTTAAGGTTGGGCCAAATGGACTATACGAAAATCTTTCGCATGCCAATACAGTATTAGTATATTAGTATTAGTTATTAATTTTAGTATTTTAGGTATGTAATTCAAAAGCCGTGTGGTATTTGACTGTAGAATAGACCACCCTTATTTCTTAATGAGGTGTCGTAAAAGGCGAATAAGTTAAGTTGACTCCTCGTGTGGCCACCGGCTGAGTAGAATAGACCATCCTTTTTCTAACTGAGGTGTCGTAAAACGCGACTAAGGTAAGTTGAGCCCCTGTGTGGTATCCGGCCGAGTACAATAAACTATCCTCTTTCTTACCGAGGTGTCGCAAAAGGCGATTAAAAGGTAAGTTGACGTCAAGCAGTCGGCCAGTCGTAAAATATCTAACCAATTCATGTGACAACATGATTATAACATATTGTGCCGACCGCGCTTAAACTGTGGATGAGGGTAGTATGACGATTTAGCTATGTTATTCAAGTAGCATACTAGGCAAAGCATAATTACTGACTAAATATTAAATAAAACAGCGTTAATGCTACATAAGGAGGATGAGCCCTGTGGTCAGCGGTGGGATAATAACTAGCCGTTACTTTTGCTATAGTAAATTAATAGTACTGAGGTGTGGAACGAAGTTTATTTTCTACATAATGAGAATTAAATATACATATTATGCTTAGGCGGGCCATTCGAATTTTATAAGCAATCCACAATATGGTCCTCGGGCATAGGCTTGAGCAGCCCTGCTCTACGTCATCTAATAAGAATACAAAAGCTTAGTAATAAAACCAAAGTGAAGCGTTTTGAAAACCCAATTAACTTGGGTGTCGATAGCAGAAAACAAAGTGTTTAAAGCCCCAAAGATGTACTGCCGACCTCAAAAAAAAGGCGCCGTACGAGTCGCGACAGTGTGTTAATTCCTTGAAGAGACGTCCATTGACAAAGACAATAGTGGTCTATTGGTTAACACGCATTATACCAGGAGTGTGTTATCTGCCGATCCACATTGATGCGCTGAATGTGAGCTCAAATTCTTCCCTCCTAAAAATAGAGGAGACTTTTGTCCGACTGTATTCTTTATTCGGAGTATAGCTGATTATATTGCTACATAAACGACCTTATCAATCTTAGCATACACTTTTCTGGATTAAACTCTTTCATTGCTTCTACATCACCGGATGGGATAAGCAAGTCCAGAAGGCTACTAGTGTTTTCCCAAGCGTTTAAGACTTTAAACCATTAGAAGTTCTTCTAACATGACTTGCTGGTACTACATATAAATGTGGAGGGCTTTCAGAAATAAATCAAAGTTTTTCCTTAAATTAATATATTGCAATAACGTGGCAGTCTTTAAAATAAGATTCGGATAATTACGATTGTGAGCTTTACTTACATTAATTGCCTAGAATACATTCAGAATACAGTAAATTAAAATCGAAATATGACATAATCAGAAATAAGAGATTCCTCTTGACAGTTACGCATGATCTGTATGTACATGTACATACATGTGCATGTATCTGAATTCGTATTATCTTTAAGCCTACTAAAGTAAAAGTTCAAAATAAGAACGGACAAATTTATTAATAACATACTCAATTTTTTGTTAATCTTTGTACTTACAGATAAACACATGACCTGTTCCAAATGTTATAGAATTTATTGTTCAAGTAATATATTTTTTTATATGTAACTTTTACTTACTTATAATTAGTACAGCTCTATTAAATGTACTTTCTTCATGCAATATTTTAATATATTCCATATTAAGGGGTTTGTTAAAACTTCTTTTTTTTATATCTACTTGTCATGCTCTAAGAGTTTTATAACTTTAATTATATTCACTAAGCTTATTTATTTATTTATAAAAAAATATTCCTTAGTCTAACTAAATAATAATAATAAAAAAATCCAAGTCATAATACTAGGCTTGCATAAACGTACCATACATTCAACAAAGGTTATCGACACGAGGTCCATACATATCGGCGCCAACATTTATATATATACACACTATATCCAATGCCCGCGTTATGTTGGCATGTATTAAAAACATATTTACGTATTGTTGGGAGAAGATTATATTGACCGTATAATAAGACATAAATAACAATCAACACTTTGATGGATTTTATTATGTTTCCCACATCTTTTATCTATTCTCTTCAACTGACAGACGTCCATTGTTAGACGTAGATCTTTTCAGGACACCTCCAAGTCACGCAATTCCGCCTGGATCAAGCGGCTCCTGAGGCCGTATGGTCTCCTAGTAGGGGTATACTTAAACTACGACTTGAAATGTAAAGTTGCCTATCTTAAAACATATGTAGTAAGTAGTTAGTATTCAGCTGTGCGATACGATGAACTATAATCATTAATCTCTCTCCTATAGGACAACATACAACAACGTTTCTTGTTTGAACAAAGGGATATATCCCTTTGTTATGAACAAGAAACTGTCTCCAAGCTTAACTCTCACCACTCTAATCTTTCTTATTGTATCCTTTTTATAAACCCCATTCTTTAACTCACTACAACTTAACACTCTATTCCTTAACAATATAACCAAGCTCTTTCATGTCTTTATCAAATTGTGCATCTCGGTATTTCTTAATCTTCTGTAACCATAAATCAATAGAGGCGTGGCTTCTGCAAGTTCCCCCGTATCTCGCTGGAAGACGTTCCGGGGCCATATGCTCGTGGAGGGATTTCAAATTATAGCCATGAAAGTAAATCTTGTTCCAAAAACTTTGGGGTATGAACCGTTTGAAGATATAAAAGAACGTGTGAAGAATCCAAGAATAGTTTATTATGTGAACTGAGCGCATTCTTGTGGGCATCGCTGTCTGTAAAATAAAAGTATTTATCGGTTTTTTTTTCAGATATAAATAAATAAATAGATAAATAAAATCATTATATTTTGAATAATTAAGAGTCATAATAACATCACATAATACTGTGTTAGTATTAATACAAAAATTTAAGCCTAGTTGATAGTAATTACTTAACCCAACCTAGTAAAAATCTTAAGACATGACCAATTTGCCAGCATATGCATCATAGCGCTATGATTCAAATGCGCACAATCGATAGAATAGAATAGAAAACACTTTATTGCACACCATAAGAGTACATGAAATTATCAAACAAAGTATTAGTACAATAGGCAGCCATATTGCTAAAAGCGATCTCTTCCAGGCAACCGATCCATACCGAGGCGCACAATCGATACTGTCAGCAAATACAGAAAATAGAAATGTATTCTATCGAAAGAGTGACTTTGAATTTTTTTTAAAGATGTCCATCATTTTGTATACTATTAACAATATTTAAACGGGGAGTTTAGTCTACAGATACCATACTTCTTTATTCGACCGGTTTATAACTATTTACATCCATACGAAAAAACTTTTCAAATAAATGACAAACTATTTTGCATCCAACATTGACCAGACAAACATAAAATATTAATTTTTTGTTCTACGATTATTTAATTACTATGAAATTTAATTTTGCCAAATCTCACACTCATCCATGTGCACGATATACTTAAGAAGTATTAAAAAGTTTATTCGCACGAACTAACGATTATTATTATAATTATTAATTAGCGATTATAGCATTATATAAATTCCTTCGCCCTTCTATACATACCCCAAGCAAACTGACAATTTGGTAAGCGATGGTCGGCGTCAGAAACGCAATGTGCCTCATCGTGAGTCCTTCTAAGTCAATCAGTACCATTCCGCCGAAAATCTGTATTTTCGGTTGTCGAGTACCTATTTCCACTATTGCATAACTAGCCCTCAAAATATCTTCTACTGGGAGCTCGCTGGGATCCCATATTCCTGGTTTACATAAAATTTCTATGAGAAATATGAAAAGCCTGAGCAACATATTTAAATGCCTACCGAAAATCGTAATCAGTAAATATATCACAGAAGTTTTTTTTTTCAGAAAAGAAAAAACGGCGTTCTTAATAAAGTTAGTGATCTCTATATACTCGTATTATAAATCAAAGTATCCAAAAACTATGTGAAAAATTTTCTCACTAACGGATTTTTGTAAGCTTTTTACTAAAAGATATTGGATTTTCGAGGATGGTTTAAGTATAGTACATTTTCCGGGACGGCTAAATCGATTTTGATGGGACTTTTACTGAAAATTAGTGGTGATTGTGAGGCCATATAAATACTACTTTTTATACTAGAATTCCCACAGGGACCTTATTGGTCGATATAAAAGCTAAAATTTAAATTTCAGATTTCATATCGAAGACTCTTCTTCAAGGTCTGAAGCATTTACCACTTCTTCTTTGTCAACCGATGGGCGTTCACTGCTGGACATAGGTCTCTTCATGGGATCTCCACAAAACACGATTTTGTGCTTGTGTCCAGTGGCTCGCCGCGACCTTTTTGAGGTCGTCAGTCCATCTCGTGGAGGTCTACCGACACTGCGTTTTCCGGTTGGGGGTCGCCATTCCACTTTGAGACCCAAACGCCCATCGGTTCTACGCAGTATGTGCCCAGCCCATCACCACTTCAGCTTCGCGACACGCTGAGCTATATAGGTAACTCTGGTTCTTTTACGGATCTCCTCATTTCTCATTTGATTACTTAGAGATAGTCCGAGCATACCTCACTCCATCGCCCGCTGAGCGACTCTAATCTTCTTATGGGGCCCATAGTCAGCGACCACGTTTTAGATCGGTTAATTTATCACTTACCCAGTCTGAATATAGTTATTCTTCCAGTATCAGGTCTGTCTGGCATGATACCTCCGATCACATCCTTGACTTTGACGAGTCCCCATAAGTCTACGTCTTTATACAGATGTGGGTATTGCTCTCGAAAGGAATAGTACCTGACCAGCTGTTGGTAAAAAAAAATTGAATTAAATAGTTTGTGAACCAAATAAATAAATAAATGGGACACTTACACACACGGTCGTCCGTCCCCAAAATAAGTAACTTAATACTTGTGTTATGGGTGAGAGACAACTGGTGAATATATACTTATATATTTTTAAATACATACTTAAATACAAATATACACCCAACTCACGCAAGTCTACCTATAACGCTATTTAGAACAAAAGTTAGAACGCCTTCCCCTATTACTAGTAGAGCTTCCGTGCTTTATATGCTAACAAAATCCATCTATCGAATACTCTTGACGATCTAAAATAAACTATCACAATTTTTATGAACAAAATGAAATTATTTTGATACATAATTATAGAGCACCCTCATTACTTACCGATGTGTAGTAAAAGGCGACTAAGCTACTTTGTTGCGAATGGAATAAAAACTAAGTTTCCATATTTTCAACGAAGTTTTTAGTAAGATATAAAGTTTCTAGTATTAGTCGAACGCAAAGCTTTAGTTAATTGAAACTGGGGGAGAAAATTAATCCAGCTAGGTTTTATGTAAAAAAAGATTCGTTTTATCTCTGTTCTTAGGCATTAAAAAATACTAAAATTTAAATTGTACATACATTATTTTTGCCATAAACTTTTAAGTCAGCGTACCTAGCTTATTCGGGGAACGGGCAGTCTCGAGAAATGTAAATATCTAGGATCGATCCCCAACTACCTAATTATTTTTATCTTTTTTTTTTTAAGTTTCTTTTTTTATTATGTTAAAAAAATTACCGAGCTAGGCTTGGTCAAACAGGTATTATAATATATATAGGATATACATACATGTCTATGTGCACGACGTACAACGAAATCCTTTGATCTGAGAAATTTCAGAAGATATTCGTCATCAGTTCGATATGGTTTGACTTCACCTCGTTCTGAAAATTTTGTAGATAGTGCTTGGTTAGAACGGATTACTGAATGTAATGGTAAAGTTATATATAAAAGTAAAGTAATATATAGCTATAAATAACATATTAGTTGTGTTATGGGTGACAGACAACTAGTACAAATATTATAAACTAGTAATATCCCGCGGTTTCACCCGGTTACATACCGATCTCATGGCAATGGAAAGTCTACTAAGTCGGACTATAGATTTATTTTTGGTAAATGTATCATCAATAGTTTCCTCAGCGAATGCGATGACTGTTTATGACTAATTTTTACACCTTATTACATTTTTATTACGGATCCCTATTTATTTTAATGTAATATAGCTTATGTTGCTCAGTAAAGATGCTTTCCAATGGTGAAACAATTTTTGAAATCGGTTATATTTTTTGTGTGAAAACATTACAAACATACATAAAAAAATCCTCTTTATAATATTTGTATGGATATGTAGATATTTTCAAATACATATTTAAATTCATTTGTTTCATAATTTGAAGAACCAACTAAATGTTTTACCCTCGGCGGGAATAGAACCCGCGGAGCTCAAGACAGAGTCACTGCTTCGGACAGGCCAGTCAAACCAAGGGTATCTCAGAGATTTTAATGCTTACCAACTATCATTCTCCTTAACTCCATGATGGATGTCCCCCTGGTAGCTACATCCTCGTTGCATTGTTCGGGTGCTATTAGCAGCAGTTCCGGGTCCTCTTTGGTATTTAATTCAGCCTCAAAAGCTATTTCGAGAAAACATTCGTACATTATGTTTTCCTAGTACCTAGAAATTAAAGTTAAAGTAAATAATTTCTCACAATAATAAATGTATATGGATGGATGATGATGATGATGATATGATGAAAATAATAATAATGATTTTTTTATAACCAGGTATATTTTATTATTAATTTTATTTTTATAATTATATTTTTAATAAAGGTATATTAAATTATAGAAGAAACAAACAGATTAAATAATTACCATATATTGTTTTAGTATAAGTAATTTCAATCAATGATAATTATCGGAATAAAAAAAATGCAATAAAATAAATAATACCTGCTCATACAGTTACAAGGTTATATATTAATTACATATTGAGATAATCACTTGGCATGTAAATATTAACTTGTTTTGTAAACTGTGTCTTAAAATAAACTTGTGTTTTTTCGTTTACCAAATTTGGCATCGATTTTTATGAAAATGAGCACGTGTACTATAATAAATCAAGTGTAGATTTATTTGGGGCTTTTCAGTCCAAAAAGTCTGAGTGCCAAGGAAATATATAAATATTATAAAAACACGATCTATATGCCAAGTATAATAATCCTTAATTCTAATTCATTGCAGCGTTGATAAGTGACGTGACGAAGTCTGTTTATTCCAAGACTTACGTTCCATGCGAAAGAAGTCGCAGGTAAAAGCTATAAAATTAACCCAAGTGCATTGAAAAAATTGGCATTTAAACCCTTTTGAATTACGACCGTTCAATTATTACACCAGTTATTTCGTTAACTATAATGACCACTTTTCAAAGATGTAACTAATTTTTCTCATTTTGAATCTCTATATTATTATTAACTGATGTGATATGTAGTGATATTTAAATATAACGCTATAACAAACATTGTATCAAACAATAAAATGCAACGAAGATAAATATGAACATATTATTATGACAACATTAACGACAAGGTTTATGTCATTCGAATATTACAGAATCTTTGAGCTTCGTATTTACGCAGATTACGTGACATATACAAAAACATGTTTTACTTCTTTTTTAAAGGGTATGTTCTGGATTCTTGAATCATAATATACATTGGATCTATGCGAAAAAATGCACTCTGCAACTGGGACATGGCCGGTCGGTTCATTCGATTTGGAAATGTGAATAAACCGTCCAAACAGCCTTCCATTTAATGTTGAGTAATAGATCGATAAGGAAGAAAGGTTATATTGATAAAAATACTACAACACTAAATCCCTTTAGGATAATCGATTTAACTTTAGACATTAAGTAGATCTTTATTTTAATTTTTTCTCTGTTATGTATTCTTATTGTTGTTATTTAGTCCTTAAGAATGGACGTATATTATAGGAATAAATGTAATAATACGAATATTTTATTAAGTGCGATATTATTACAAACATTATTATAATAAATAAGCCGTGTGGTATCCGGCTGAATAGAATAGTACCACCCTCTTTTCGTACCAAGTGTCGTAAAAGGCGACTAAGATAAGTCGACCCGCCGTGTGGTATCCGGCTGAGTAGAATAGACCACCCTCATTTCTTACAGAGGTGTCGTAAAAGGCGACTAAGGTAAGTTGACTCACCGTGTGGTATCCGGTTAAGTACAATAGACCACCCTCTTTCTTATCGAGGTGTCGTAAAATACGACTAAGATAAGCTGACGTCAGGCAGGCGGCCGGTCGTAAAATACGTAGCCAAATCATGTGACAACTTGTTTATAACATGTTGTGCCCACTTAGAGTAGGATAAGGGCAGGAATATGATGATTATTATAATAAACAAGCATTACGATTTTGTCGTATAGCCTATACTGATGATGCTTGTGAATATGTGTAGTGCTTGTGTGGTGTATTGTTGGTGGGAGAGTTTTATGATACGTGTGGTGACTGGTCTTGCATGTATAAGGTATGAGATTAGTTGTGTTTCCTACACTTAGCATTACATAGATTTTCTTAACAAATGCGGAATATTGTAAGGTAAGTTGACGTCAGGAAGGCCGCTCGTAAAATAAAAAGCCAAAATATGTTTCAACCCCACTTAGAGTGGATCCATTTTGGATTGTTCGAAACTCTCCATTTATAAATCTTGGTAATTTATTTATTGCAGTTTTTCCTCGTGCGCCTTGATGGATGTAAGAATATATTTTAATTCTCGAGTCATTTCCTTATATTGTGTTTTAATTTATTCTTGTTTTTCTTCGGTTTTGATGAGCTCATATGATTTTACTTAAAATAAAATCACCTTATGCTAAAATGTTTTTATAAACAAGCCAAGCCCCGCGGTACTATCCGCAGGAAATAAGTAGTTATAAGCATCAAGAGAGAGATAGATATCGTTTAGAATCAAAGTGACCTAATTAATAAAGGATTCAAAAGCAATTATTTACATGGTTACTAGAATAAAGAATATTTTGAATTGAATTTTAATTACAATTCTAGTCATAATTTATAATTATATATAACTTTTCGTAGCAGCAGGGTCATCTTGCTTACTCCCGGGGGGGGGGGGGGGGGTACGGACCTCGAGGCATACCTCTTTGCCCGGGCATTTCCTCGCAGGTATTCTGCCTGGACTATGTTCCGGCCGTAGGCCGAGGTCACCTAGGTGACCTAAGGGTTGTCGGTATTCGGGCCGTGAGCCCAGGTTTGCGTGGACTGTTATCACGTGATAGGTTGATAATAGATGGCGCTTTTCAATGCATCCTATTCCTGCAGAATTAACAGGATTTCTATAGTCCATATGTTAATTGTAACTGGCGTGTGTAATTGTGACAAATTTCATCGATATTGGTTCAGCGGATTCGCCGTGAAAGAGTAACAAACATATCCATACTCACAAACTTTCGCATTTATAATATTAGTAGAATATAATAGGATGTTAGTTATAAATGATGTTCAATGATATTTAATGATTAAAATTGATATATAGCAATTAACCTTATTATATTCTTTTTTCACCCGAGACGTCAATTAACAATGATACGCCGTGTGGTATCCGGCTGAATAGAATAATACCACCCTCATTTCTTACCGAGGTGTCATAAAAGGCGACTAAGGTAAGTCGACCCGAAGTATTCGGCTGAGTAGAATAGACAATCCTAACTCCTTATCGAGGCGTCGCAAAAGGCGACTAAGCTAAGTTGACCCACCGGTTAAGTATCCGGTTAAGTAGAATAGATCACCCTCTTTCTTACCGAGGTGTCTTAAAATATGACTAAGGTAAGTTGATGTCAGGCAGGCGGCTGGTCGTAAAATATTTAGCCAAATGTGACAACATTTTTTTTTTTTTTTTTTTTTTTTTTTTTTTTTTTTTTTTTTTTTTTTTTTTTTTTTTTATGGCATAGGATGGCAAACGAGCATGCGGCTTACTAATCAAGTAATTACCGCCGCCCACTACCTCTCGCAGAGCGAGTGCGTTGCCGTCCTTTAAAATGGTGGAAAACACGTTTTTTGAAGGTGCTCATGTTATACTGATCTGGAAACGCTGCCAAAGGGAGATCGTTCCATAAAACTGTGGTGCGCGGAATGAAATTATTTGAAAACCGCACTGTAGTAGATCGCCAAGCATCCAGATGGTAAGGATGATATTTTAGCCTATGACGTACAGTGCGGTTATGGAATTTAGCAGCAGGAAGCAGATCATGTAGTTCGGTGGAACACTCTCCGTGAAAGATGCGGTAGAAAACGCACAGCGATGACACGTCTCTACGCATCGCCAACGAGTCAAGCTGTTTGCAGATCACCTTATCCCCAATAATTCGAGCTGCTCTACGCTGTATGCGATCGAATGGCTTAAGTTGGTACTGGGGTGCACCGGCCCAGAGATGAGAACAGTACTCCATGTGAGGCCGGACTTGTGCTTTATAAAGCGCTAGTCTATGAGCCGGCTTGAAGTACTGTCTGGCTCTATTGAGAACACCCAATTTTTTGGAGGCCAACTTAGCCTTCTTTTCCAAGTGATCGCGATACTTGCAGCTATTGGAGATGTCGAGACCCAGTATTTCGATACTACTCGAGTCACGTAACAGAGTATTCTCGAAACACGGTGACGCGACAAAAGGTGATGCTTTTGCGGTTAACGCGCAAACTTGCGTCTTCTGGGGGTTAAATTTTACTAAATTTAATTTACCCCATTCGGAGATCTTCCGTAGGGTGGCTTCAACAGAAGACACAAGGTTTTTTCGGCACTCATCGACCTTTGTCCAAGAAAGTCTTGCGCCAGCGGTGTAAACGGCATCCACCGTACTGTCATCTGCATAACAGTGAATGTTAGGGTCATCTAACATGTCATTGATATGCAGAAGAAACAGTGTTGGGGATATAACGCATCCTTGTGGAACCCCGGCATTCACAGGCTTCAGATTAGAGCAGAAACCATCGACAACGATACGTATGCTACGTCCTGTGAGAAAGCTGGAGATCCAAAAGCGCAGACTTTCTGGAAGCCCATAGGAAGGTAGCTTCGAAAGAAGTGCCCTATGCCATACACGATCGAAGGCTTTCGCCATATCCAGACTAACTGCAAGACCTTCCCCCTTGCTTTCTATAGCCGCTGCCCAACGGTGAGTCAGGTAAACCAGAAGATCACCAGCTGATCGGCCCTGTCGAAAACCGTATTGACGGTCGTTGATCAGCTCATGATCTTCGAGGTAAGACAGAAGCTGGCTATTGATTATCATCTCCATAACTTTGGAGATGAGGGAGGTAATGGCAATAGGTCTGTAGTTAGCCGGATCTGAAGCATCGCCTTTTTTAGGGATCGGATGGATCAGGGCTAACTTCCATGTATCCGGGACTATGCCTTGTGAGTAGGAGAGCCGAAATAAACGCGTAAGCACAGAAGTTAACTCGGGAGCACACATTTTGAGCACAATTGCAGAGATACCGTCAGGCCCACTCGACTTATGAATATCCAAAGACAAAAGGGCTCGCCGAACAGCTTTTTGGCTGAACTTAATATCTGGCATTGAGCTCTGACACCGTGGAATAGTAGGCGGTGGGTTTCCTTGGTCATCCATAGTCGAGTTTGAGGCAAAGAAGTCTCCCAAAAGATCGGCTTTCTCCTTTGCTGTATGAGCCAATGCATTGTTCTCTGTGCGCAACGGTGGAAGTGAAGGTTGGTCAAAGTTACCAAGCGCCGCTTTGGAGAGTGCCCAGAACCGACGCGTTCCTGATGGGTATTGCTCAAGCTTCTTACCAATTTTGACAATATACTTAGACTTCGCTCTGGCGACTTCCCTCTTAAAGAATCTGGAGGCACGGTTATATTTCTTCTTGAGCGATGTGGGGTTGGTATTTCTGGTAGTCAACGCCTCAACCCAAGCCCGATAAGCAACCCGTTTGCTATCAGCTGCTGCCTTGCAAGATTCACTAAACCATGGCTGCGATCTACCACCGATTGGAATTACGGAGCTAGGTATATAGTTATCCATACCTTGTAGCACCACTTCGGCGACAGATGCACCACATGAGTTAGGATCACTCAGGGAGAAACAGACCTGCCTCCATGGATAGGACGAATAGAAGGAACGCAAACCATCCCAATCTGCCGACTTGTAATGCCAAACACGGCGTGTCGCGAGTGATCTGCGGCGACGACGTACGATAGGCACTACACATCTTACTAAGCAATGGTCGGAAGAGCCTAGAGGAGGGTCGACCGAAATTTGATAGTTTAGGGGATGTGTAGTCAGAAAAAGATCCAACAGAGAGGGGCTTTGACCATCCACGTCTGGGAGTCGTGTTGGCTCCTTAACCAATTGGGATAAATCATTCGCCATTGCAAAGTCAAAAGCAACTCTCCCCGCATGGTCTGTGGTGTCCGAGAAGCCAAGCCATTCAGCATGGTGGGCATTAAAATCGCCAAGAACTACGATTTCAGCAGAGGGAGTCTGTGAGAGTATATCGTCAATAGCCGCTTGTAAATGTTCCATAAGCCTATCCGTTTCCACATTACCACTATGGGACCTGTAGAGGCAAGCATAAACTCTGGCATGATCGTCACAGACCACGCGCCCCCAGATGGTTGACAGGTTCCGACCTTCAAAATTGTCAAGGTGGTGAAAGCATATATCTTCCCTTATGAACACAGCAACACCGGCATGAGGCACGAAGTTATGTTCGAGTTTGTAGCCGGGGAAGTGTAAATACGCTGTGTCACTTGGACGTGATATTTGCGTTTCCGTTAAAAATAACAAGGCTGGCCGAGATGTCTCGAGATGGTAGTGGACAGCATTTAAGTTGGAATGTAGCCCTCGGATGTTGCAGTAGTCTACATTGAGAGTAGGATGGGATGCTGCAGTATTATTTCCTTGTCTGCCATTGACATTAAACGTTTCGTTGCCCGCCCCAGAATACGACGGGCAGCCCGAGCGAGATTGCTCAGGGAGGGATTCTCCAACTCCGTCAGAGTCGGTACCCTCCTGGGGTATTAATACTCTTTTTCGAAGCGTTGTCATATTTGGGGTGGGAAGGGGGGGGCTCCGGTGCTCAACACTCACCTATGCGAAACGCAGCGGCAAGCCGCTCCTTCACGCTGGTCTTCTGTGTGAGGGTGGTATGAAACCGGTCGAGTCTGCCCATTCGGTTAACCAACGCATGTTGGCAACGTGACTCTACCACCAGGAAAACACATGTTTATAACATGTTGTGCCGATCCCACTTAAAGTGTGATGAGGGCAGGACGATGATGATATTATTTTTTTACATGTTACAAAACATAATCGGTATATATAACAATACTTACTATATAACGATACTATAAAAATCTAAAGTACCACTAAATTTTCCACAATAATGTACATATTGGCAAATAATAATACTTAAGTCGATAAACACAAAACAACATCGATCAAAAGTCACAACAACACTGATATAACCAGAGCCCGCCAAAATTATCTAAGCGAATTATTCTGATCGACGTAAAATCACTCCGATATGAGACGTAAATATAGGGATAATGATGTACACAAACTTTATAATTTAATTTTGCGGTTGGTAAAATAATAATTTAATCATTAGTTGCGACACATTCACTCCTCTGATTCTGTTGTTCTGTAGTTAGTCATCTTTTACAAGGGTTCTTTATAAGAATGTGCCATAGAAATATTTTGAATAAGGTATTTTTATAAAACGTTTTGGTCAAAAATTTTTAGGCATGTTTCTTTGAGTTGTACGGCGAGGATGTAAATGATTCATTATTTAATGAGTTAATCTTGTATATATATATATATATATATATATATATATATATATATATATATATATATATATATATATATATTTTCTCAATTTCAGGAACGGCTCCAACGATTTTCATGAATTTCAGCTTGAAGGGGATTTTTGGGAGAGAAATCGATCTAGCTAAATTTAATAGGTATAAAAAATGTCGTTTTATCCATGTCTAAAAAAATGCTAAAAAGTAGAATAAAATGCATATGATATTTTAGCTGTAATTTGTAAAGCTGTGACAGCTTAGTGGGGAACGGGTGAACTAAAACTAAAACTATCTCTGTCATATGGATAAGTTGACCTTTGTACACTTTTTTTTTACCAATAATGTTTTTACATTTTTTTTATGGTACTTAAATAAAGAAGTGAAATACCTGGTATCAAGCTCCTTTTATTACTACCATTTTTTCTTTTTTTTATAATTTAAGAAATATTACCAACACCAATGTCACCAAGGTACTTATTAAATGATACGCAGTTTGACGTTTTTATAACAGACTGATTTAATACCATAAATAATAGGCTACAGTGGTACAGACCAATATATTAATTTAGTTACAATATTAACAGTACTGATATTTAAACTGATAGAAATAATACAAACTATACTTATTGATATACCATTACAGAATGAAAAAATGCGTGACGTTAAAAATCAAAATTTATACAAATCATTCCTCCTTATAAAACTTTAAAGGCAAGCCCATCGCATCTCTTATGTATAAAGTAAAAAATTAGAGACAGACTTTAGCCTACGCAGAAGGGATAAAGCCATAAAACTTACTCAAAGTTCCGACACTTTATTCTCACTGCTTGCTGCGCATTATGATACAATGCTTAGTTATATTCGGTTACGTCGTTGTTCATTTGGACCAGCGGTGTCTATTAAAAAACGGGTTACACTCTGGCAAAAGTAAGGACTTAAATATTAACGTAATGCATTTTTGATATTTTAGAATGGTTAGGAAATAATTTTGCACGAATTAGTTAAGTTATTAATATAAAAGTACTAAAATGTATGTTTTAAAATACAATATTCATTTATTGCGCTATCATACACAAACATGACAATTTATAATACGTTAAAAATTTAACACTTCAGACCTCAGAATTACAATTCAATCCAATTCGCGCAAGCGCCCTGCGCCGTCTAAATGTAACGAATCTTACGAATTTTCGATCGGATCACGTGTTCTGACGCGAGTTTAACATATTTTTACCATCACAAAAAATGCACAACGCCGCTAAAAAAGTTTTCACTTCAATTATTATTATCAATTCAGTTGAATTCTAGGAAAAACTTACATAAATAGTAAGTAACGGCCTGTTACAATCCGACTGCTGGGCATAGGCCTCTGAAGAGAAGGATTGGAGCTAAGACCTACCACACTGCTTCAATGCAGATTGATAGGTTTCACATATCCTTAGGATTCTCTAGAGATATGCAGGTTCCCTCACGATGTTTTCCTTCACCGAAAAACGTGTGATAAATTGCAATTATCAGTTAAATACATAACTTTAAATACAATAGAAAAACTCATTGGTGTCTGCCCGCATTTGAACCCATGATCGTCTCTAGGGATTCACATGGTCGCACCGCTGGGCTATCACAGCTTACATACGCTTAGTAAACTATGTACTTGCTTTAGCACACTAGCTCATCTTCAATATTGTCGGTTAATAAATAAAGAGCTTGTCAATAGTTTTGTCAATAAATAAAAAGGAGAGTGTGAAGAGATTCCTTTTTTATACTATCTACGGTAACATATCAATATCTTTATATTTAAATGAGTTAATCTTGTATATATATATTTTCCGAATCTCGGAAACGGCTCCAACGATTTTCCTGAAATTCAACATGAAGGAGGTTTTGGGGGAGAAAAATTGATATTGCTAGTTTTTATGTAAAAAAAAAATTGTTTTATCCCTGTTTTTGGGCATAAAAAAACACTAACATTTATATTGAATAGAATTTTCGCCATCAACTGTCAAGTCGAAGTAGCTTATTCGGGTGACGGGCAGAATTGAGAAATGTGAATGCTAAGGATCGATCCCCAACTACATATTTGTTTTTTTTTAAGTTTTTTTTTTGTAAAAAATTACCGAGCGAAGCTCGGTCACCCAGATATTTTCAATTAAAATTCAAAATATTCTTATTCAAGTAAACTTGTAAATAAGTGTTTTGGAATCGTCAACTCTACTGCTGATTCGGAAAGCTGTCCCTACCGAAAAGAGCCAGTAAGAAACTCGGCGGTTGCCCTTTTCAAAATATAATTCTTATTACTAGTTACATTCAATCAGTACCATCTTGTACAAAGTCGAAGAGAGCTAATCCACACATTCTTATCGTCTAAGTAATCCTCATCAACAGTATAATAGGCTTTCTGTATCAGCTTCTCTTTAACAGTGTTTTTAAACTGTTGTAGTGGCCAAGCTAAAATTTATTGCGGAATTTTATTATAGAATCTTATACCCAAATGCATAAACGAGAATACGCAAAGCTTGTTGGTTCCTACTTCGTGTATTATATACATCACCATGAAAACAACACATGATATCTACGTAACAGACATTTCACACAACTACAAAAATTACAATGTAACTACGACGTTTTTACATTGTAACCGATGCAAATATAGAGTCATAATTAATATGACGTGTATTGTTAGCCATGCGAATACATGGCATATAATATAATTGTTATGAATAGGTCTTAAAACTGGTTTTAAATGTTAATCACACGATTCCATTGCTTGTACAAGCGCCACTTATTTTAAGTCAATGATGATCGATTAAAAGGTTAGAAATAAAAGCTTCAAAATGGCATTATTCGTGACAGACAGAAAACGTGGAATGACGACTCAAGGTGATCTCCGAGGTATACGGTGAAGACAAAAACCAAACGACTATGAAATTGTACCTTAATGTTATATCGTTTGGCCATCCAATGACAATATGTACCTATAATCCACCTGCTTGTGTTCATTTTAACTGGGCACATCTGGTCGCTTTACAGGGATCGTATCCATAGAAAGCGACCAGATGTGCTCCGCTAAAATTAAATTCGCGCGTTTCTTTTAGTTTTGTTTTAATCATTTAAGTTAGTATTATGCAATCATCGTGATAAGAATAAAATGCTTCAGGTTATTAACGTGATAAGTGATTTGATAACTATAATGTAAATAGTATTCTAATTAACGCGGTACTGGACTATTTTTCTTAGAAATTAATATATTGTAGAATAGTTGAAGATGCTATCCCGTTTTTTATATTTTTTCTGCTTTTGCTTTTTTTGTCAATTTAACAATTAAAGTAAATTTATGGTTATGTTAATTTAATTAATAAAAAAAAAAAACATTTTTATGAATCTGACTATTGGAGAAATCCATTCAGTAGTTGATTTTACCGCCAAATTTCACGACGGGATTGACATTCTTTAAAAAAAAATACAGGAAAAGTAAATAAATAAATAATTAATTTAATTGGGCGGGCACACGACTATTTTTGCGCTCGCACCACCAAATGCGTTACTAGGCGCACATAACGTGAGAGGAACGGTTGAGTAAAGGTCCGAGTCAAAACTCAAGGCGAGTGTCAGCGGCCTCGTCCTGAGTCGATGTTAAAAATTAAAATGTTACTCAACCGCACCTCGATCTTTAATTATACATATAACTGCATTTATGCGATAAATATAAATAAATTCGCACAAAGAATTACGTTATACCGTCATCGAAATATTAATGTATTTTTAACATGATATAGTATATGTATGTTTAACGGTTACTCGTCGTTCTTCAATATTAAACTTTTATTTTATACTTTTACCAGTTGCATTTTTATGTAAGATCGTTTAAAATTATCTACGGTCGTTTTTATTTATTTTATTACCTATGCCAGTCGTTGCATTTTGGAATTGCATCTATTTCTTTTAACGAGTAAATATTTTTAAATCTCTACTATTTTAAATGCGGAAGACTTTTTGTATCTTAGTCTTTATATCAGTCTGTCTGTCGACCTCATAAATTCAAATTCAAATAATTCTTTATTCAAATTGTCTTTTACAAGCACTTTAGAATCGTCAAATTACAATGAAGCTACAATGAAGTTCGGAAAGGCGCTCTTACCGAGAAGAACCAGAAAGAAACTCTGTGACCACTCTTTTCAAAATTAAGTAATACAATAATGTATTTTTTAATTAACAAATTAAAAAATTTACAATATAATCTAATGAGTAGCTGGTCGCAATTTTAATCAGTATATTAAGCATAGAGTTACTATATGTAGAGTAGGGAGCCAAGGCAGGCCTGTAAGTGACAATGACAAAATAAATAATGAGAGGGAAGGTGAAATTCGTATACTTCATCTTTGTCTAAATCACGCATAAAGAGAGAGACAGAAATATCCCCCTTATTTCCTTTCCCTTTATTTCTGTTTATTGTAATATGTCACATATTATAGCTTTCCAACTGTATGTTAATTATTTACTTTATGGTCGGCCTTCTAAGTAGGTTTTTTGACGACTAATTTCGCCAGAGGAATATTCATGAATTTTAGTACAATTGAGGCTTATATACCAGGCTAACATGTTAGATAAAGAAGTTCACGATATACCTAGGACATACGAAAAAACATGGTTGGAGGGTGTTTAAATTTATGCAGACGAAGTGGCGTGTATAACTTGTGTGAAGTAAAAAGAAGTTCGTTATGTTAGATGGAAATATTAATAGCAGGT
The DNA here is from genome assembly GCA_029227775.1 of Morpho helenor. Classification (NCBI taxonomy): domain Eukaryota; kingdom Metazoa; phylum Arthropoda; class Insecta; order Lepidoptera; family Nymphalidae; genus Morpho; species Morpho helenor. The sequence continues at coordinate 13,405,207 of JARGCU010000006.1, forward strand.
TATTGATATTTTATTACCAACACTAGGCATTTTGTTTAGGACATGTAAAGGACACACTATGCTTAATATCGTCAGCAAATCCCAAAATGACTTGGCAAAAAAACTTAACTGATTACATAAGGTAATAAATTGGAACGCTCAAAAAGGTTAAACTCAGATGGCTGCGTTTGAGAAGCTCTTTTAAGCAATTGAAAGACTTAAAATAAAACTGTTGCGGATAAACTGTAAAAGTTAGTAATTGTAACTATTTATACGGATATATCCTCCTGCCCTTATCCCAATCTAAATGGGGTCGGCATAATATGTTCTAAACATATTGTTACATGCTTTGGCTACGTATTTTACGACCGGCCGCTTGCCTGAATTCAACTTATCTTAGTCGTATTTTATGACACCTCGGTGAGAAAGAAAGTGGTCTATTCTACTCAACCGGATACGGCACGGTGTGTGTACCTTAGTCACCTTTTACGACACGTCGGTAAGAAATGAGGGTGGTCTATTCTATTCAGCCGGATATCACACAGCGTATCATTGCTAATTGACGTCTTAGGAGAAAAAAAAAAGTTTTTGGAAGAATTAAATGTGATTTGATTCATAATACCTTGTAATTTATAATAGAGTAATATCCCGCGTTTTCACCCGCGGTTTTTTTCATGTTATATAGCCTATAATGCTCAGTAACGACGCAGCTTTTCAATGGTGAAAGAATTTTTGGTATCGGTCCAGTAGTTTTTGTGTGAAAGCATTACAACATACATACAAATTTTTCCTCTTTATAATATTAGTATAGATCAGTGACAGACGCAATTTCAACACAAAGACAATTCACATTTTCAAATTTTACGGAGAGGTGAAGGAAGATAGATCGTAAGTTAGCAAATGAGAATTAACTGTGCACGACATAACATTATGTCACATGCAAATCGTAAAGCCATTTGAAGTCAGCGGGCCATTAATAGCTACTATACAAGGCAAAGGTACAGTCATTTTAGGTTTACTTTATTATGCCCGTACAAAATCGCAAATTAATGAGTCTCTAGAGTATTCGTGACCGTGGTCACGAATACTGGAAATGAAACTGGATCAAGATATCTGCATATAAATCATACTCTCCGTGTACTTATACAGTGGTACTTTGACGTACGAGTTTGATCCTTGTTTCTTCGCCTTGCTCTTATGTCAAATTGCTCGTATATCAAAGCATGATTCCCCATTAAAATTAATTGAAATGTCATTAATCTATTCAACTCTAATTTAGTTGTTTCCATTTTGTGCTACGTTCGTCACTCGCACACTTTGCTTATGTTTTTCCATATAGATTTTGACGTGACAACGTCTTAAATTAGGTTGCGGCTTGGAGTCACTCATGAAAAAGTGTAACGCCCGCTCACGTCTGTTACGATGAGTCACCGAACGAAAGAGAGGCCCGCCGGACTGGCGAATGCCTTGCGTCTCTCTCCCACTCCAATCCATCACATATAAAAAGACGTTGTCACGTAAAATCTTTGCCCGTAAAACCGACTTTACAGGCAACCGTTTTTTTCAATATAAATTGTATTTTACGTTTTCAACTATTTCATATATATGAAAAAAGTAAGTTTTACTCGCGACTTCGTTCGCGTGGACTGTTGTCGCGTGATAGGTTGATGGCGCATTTTAAAACGTCTTCCTATTCCTGATGAATTAACAGGATTTCTATAGCCTATATGTTATCCCGGTATATTAGGAATAATTGTGCCAAATTTTATCGATATTGGTTCAGTGGCACTGAACCAATATCGATAAAATTCGCCGGGAAGAGTAAGTAAGTAAGAGGAAAGAGTAGCAAACATACATCCATACTCACAAACTTTCGCATTTATAATATTAGTAGAATAGGATAGGAAAGGATTGAACATTACCTCATTACTTGAACTAAAATTCTATTAACCCCTTAAATATGATTTAACTAAACAGTTGATATTAAACATTGCGGCACATTTATAGCAGGAGTAATTCTTAGAATTCGATTATAATCAATGATATTTGAAATGATTTATATTAAATAATTTTTTGAATTAGTAACGTGGTATTAGTAAGTGTGGTTACACTTAATTTTATTTAAGTGTAACCACACTTTTCTTTTAAAAACTTATTCCTAATAAAATTAAGCCAACGCCATCTAGTTGTACATTGAGCAACAATAGCGAGAAGATTTATATTTACGTTGAAAGATAGAATAGTACCACCCTCATTTCTTACCGAGATTTTACAAAAGACGACTAAGGAAAGTCGACCCGCTGTGTGGTATCCGGCTGAGTAAACTAGACCACCTTCATTTATTACCGAAGTATCGTAAAAGGCGACTAAGATAACTCGACCCGCCGTGTGGTATCCGGCTGAGTAAAATAGACCACCCTCATTTCTTACCAAGGTGTCGTAAAAGGCGACTAAGGTAAGTCGACCCGCCGTGTGGTATCCGGCTGAGTAGAATAGACAAACCCCATTTCTTACCGACGTGTCGTAAAAGACGACCTAAGTAAGTTGACCCGCCGTGTGGTATTCGGCTCAGTAGAATAGACCATCCTCATTTCTTACCGAGGTGTCGTAAAAGGCGACTTAGGTAAGTTGAAGTCAGACAGGCGGCCGGTCGTAAAATACCCAGCGAAATCACTTTACAACATGGTTAAAACATGTTGTGCCAACCCCGCTTAGAGTAGGATAAGGGCAGGAGAATGATGATTATTAAATATAGTGTGTATAATATAATACTCGAGGTACATCGAGAGAGATGTTTCCAAAAACATCTCAGACACGTTAAGAACACTTTTCATCCCTTTTTTATTGCAACATGTCATATTCTCCTTATCCCACTCTAAGTGGGGTCGGCTAACATGTTATAAACATGTTGTCACATAATTTGACTAGGTATTTTACGCCCGGTCACATGTCTATTTGCAAAACTCTTAAGATTGGTATACCAAGAATTTCATATACAAAAATAGAAAGCACTGTAAACATAAACCCGATGCATTTCACATTCATTTGTAAACTGCTTTTACTGTCGACGCTTTGCATTTTCTTAACTTCCTGAGTCTCATTTTGCTCGTAAAATTTGCACAACGAAGTAGTAATTATTTGCTGTACAAGCGTTTCCAAACCAAAAGTGGCTTGTTTTATTTACAAACATTTATTGTGTATATTAAAATGTTATTCAAAAAGGTTTAATTGAAAAGGGACATCGAATTACTTATAACGTTATAACGACACGATTACCATAATGCTTAATAGTAAATCACGATGAAAATATTATTAAGAAATAACTACTCATCCAGAAAAACCAAATGCCTTCTTATCACATTTGTAGGTTTTCTATAAGCAACACGGTCTTAGGAAACTATGGTTGGATTATTTCGAACAAAGGAGTGGCACAATCAGTGCTGCCCACTGTGAATACCTCTACATTTTGTTTAAATTTTCGTTAATATAACTGAGTATGATAAAAAAAAGACAATTGTCACCGCCGTTAATAATTGAAATATTTTTAATTTAATATTATCCTGCATGAATTGTGTATAAAAAGGTATCGTACATTCTGCGGGAACATTTTGCATTGTATAGATTTTTTTAACATTATGCCGTGTGTTATCCGACTGAGTATAATAGACAACCCTCATTTTTTATCGAGGTGTCGTAAAAACGACTTAGATAAGTTCACCCGCCGTGTGGTATCCGGTTGAGTAATTCTACTCATAGACCACCCTCATTTTTACCGAGGTGTCGTAAAATACGACTAATGTCGTCGTTAGTTTAAGCGGAATGACGTCAACAAAAAAATGTTTATAACGTGTTATTTCGACCCCACTTGGAGTGAGATAAGGGCAGGAGGATGATGAGATAATTTTAACATTATATTATTAATTTTCCAATATAGAATTCAAACGAATAACACAAAGTAAATATAATACAAAGTAAAACGAAGCTAGAGGGTTATTCAGTTTTATTTACTTCTAAAGTTCTATTAAAAAATATTTGCAACGAATTTATTATGTTTAAAGAGAGTTTACTCTTACAAAGTATTACATAAATATAATTAAATATACAAAACTTCTGTTGTGTCGAATATATTGACATTATGGTCAAATCTCCTGTCATCATTAAGTGATAATTAAATATTGATCACTTTATTAATAGGTTATCTATAAATGTTTCGAAGTTTGTAGATAAATGTCGCTGTGTCCGCGCAAGCGTCGAGATATTCCAATGTACAGAGAATTATTTGTTTTAAATATTGCATTATTGATACACGCACGCCAGTTCTTGATTGGAAGAATAAGGCCAGTGTTATTAATTAAAAAAAATCCTGTATGATCTTAGCATTTGATGTTCGATGACGATGCCGTGGCTAAGGATCAGTTAGTTACTTATTGTGGTATAAAAAAGTGTCTGGACATGTGATTTTATTAAAGGTAGGCAAGTTGGATACTCATAATCTTCAAATATTTCCATAAAGCTGATATAGATATAAATTAATTATTTCTTATTCGGATTTATAGCAAAGCTTAAGTCTTAACTGTTTACTAGTTCTACTCAGAAATAGGTTAGTTGATTAAACATTTTTTTTAATGACTTAATTAAATTCTTTTGTTATCGATGGACATCAACCTCCTTATTATGAATAAAAATTAACTTTATAAATTGCATGTATTATTAAGTAAACTGATTATCAGTTAATTTACCACTGCTAAGGAGAGATCTCTGTATTTTGGGACAGAAAAAGAATTTGTATGGTTTTATGGGGTCCCCTAGCAAGATGATGTGGATTAAAACTCTGTGCAGGCGTCTTTAAATTTGTTTAAAATAATTGAATACAATTATTTTAAAACAGCGAGGTCTATGTTCATATTCTTGTCTCCGACAATAGAAAGAGAAGTTTTTCAGCTGTGAGTTAGTAAAAGGCAGCTACTTTAACAGAACAGATTGTTTTCCACTTAATATTACTATATTTTACATGGCTTTCAGTGCAAGAAATATTCTATAAAAATGTCGCCATTTCAAGAGATAGCTTTTAAGGCGGAGCTAGACCGCCATATCGATCCGGAGTGTGAAGAACAGGCGCGCATACTATGTGGAGAGGAACCTGCTACCCGTGCCACCGTTATAGAAGAACTAAGGAAAATGATCTATGGTAAAAGAAGGCTGCGTCCGTATATTGGGCTAATACATACGTCGTTGCAATCGAGAGCGACAAAACTGTAAGTTAGACAAAGATAGCCTGTCAGCTTAACTCTTCTAACCTGTAGTTCTGGCACTTTCGATTGTATCCAACACGAGTTGGATCCACTCACTATAAAATATAAATTACAATATAAGTAGTACACTTAAACTAGGTTTAAGTTTAAACCAGGTTTTATTTACTACTCCATGGTTTAAATCAGAACTTTAAAACGAGTGTACTAGGCACCCATATCTTTAGAGGAGGTCAGACACAACAAAATTTAACATGAGTAACAAACTTTAAGTATAGAATAGCTGGGCAACTTTATCGTTCCAAAATCATAATTCACACTTCACAAAAAATATTCGGATTTTCGATTTTTTTAAAGTATAAAATTTTATTATACAAAAGTATATGAAGTTATATAATAACGTAACCTGTATTGCCAATATAAAGTTCCATATTTTTAAAGAAATAAACAAAACATTATAAAAATACCTAAAACAAATGCCTATGCAATTGTCTTATTGATTTCAAAATATAAGAAAAATTCAAATAATATGTTTTCCAGTGGCGAGGTGTCGTAAAATACGACTAAGGTAAGTTGACGTCAGGCATGCGGCCAGTCGTAAAATATGTAGCCAAATCAAGTGACAACTTGTTTGTAACATGTTGTGCCGACCCCACTTAGAGTGGAATAAAGGCAGGAGAATTCTGACTTTTTGTGCTGCGTAACTTCCTCGTACTAAGTCTTCAGTAAATGATTTTCAAATTGGTTTACTAACTATTTATTTTTATCAGTTAAATCGTTCAATTATTCACAATTATAAACTTATACTATGTCTTTAATTTTGTTGTATATAATTAAAATAAGAAAATAACTATAAATTAAGTAAATATTTCGTTTATTTAAAATTACTGCAAATTCTATCGATACTTTGGGCCAAACGAACTCAGAGTAGGTAGAATTCAAACAACAATGAATATTCCAGAGCGAGGTGAATGCCATCCGCCACGTGTGGATGACGCATTCTTATTACGTTTCCTGCGCGCGCGCCGCTCGATACCAGCACGCGCACATCGCCTGGTAGGTTCTAGTCTCCTGGTACATATGACTCAGTTGGTTAATCTTGAGCTAATTTGGTTTTTTTTATTATCATCCATCATCATCATCAAAATCTTTTGTTTTTTTTTCTTGAGTGTTGTTACTAAACCTCACATTCTTTATCTAAAAAACATGTTACGTTAAGGATTAATGTTACAATAGTAACACTTAGCTTATCTTTACTTAGTAGTGATAGTTAGATAGTTTGTGTGTGGTATTTGTTTTTAACATAAGTACCTATTATATATTTACATACACATTGATAGACATAATTTAAAATTTTCCGCGTTTTCGTATGTATTACTGTCAGAAAAAACATTCAATAAGTAATGCCAAGGCCAATTTGATACTACGCAAGTATCCTATATAGTGTATTATCTATGCTACGCAAGAGTAAAAAGATTATGAAATTTATTGCTTTTATATATTTTTTTGCATATGTAGTATGTAAGTAATTGTGTTTTTTATATCGTGGCGTTTCGTTTCAAACGCCCATAGAAAGATTCTATGTAATAAGCAAATGATTTACGTTCATAAAACTAGATGGCGCCAATCGTAATAAAGTCTTGAACATGAGCAAACATTAAACGACGAGTGCTATATTGTCTTACAATGTAAATTATTGTGTGTACATACATAACTTATATAATTAATTCCTCAATTTTCTATATCTAAAATAAATAAAATACCTATAATGTCATGTTATATGTGTTTTGTCCATGTTAATTTAAGCGGTTTTTTTGCATGAGATACTTTTCATGTACACATAAAATTGTATTACCAAGCCTATTATTATAATGATATTAAACCAGTCGTTATATAGATAATATAACTGCAATATATAACATCCCCAGATGGTACGTTACTGTACATTCCGAGAGCAGAACCCGCATCTATGGCGAGATGTATATTGGTATGGACTCAACAAAATGGGGGATGTATTTGAAGCTGTTCTATTTGATAGACCCGACATTGGCAGACTTATTATTTCCAGAGTGGGTAAGAAAATACTAATAATGTTATTCAGGATTGCAAATCCTGAATAATGTTATAATGTGAGCAAATTAAGTTTACATTAAAAGAATAGCATGTATTTATACCGGTCTACCGATTTTCAAGTCTGAGACCTAAAAACTTACCACTTATCTAAGCTCAACTTTTTCACCCATTTTCCACCCTATATTGGGACATGGGTTTCGCTGTTGTCACCACAATGTCACCTGCTTCATCCTACCGGAAGTGATAATATCCCTGAAGGGGATATTTGTCCTCACTTCAATTTCACCCTTATGTATAGTCTCCCATCTTATCAGCGAAATTGGTTTTAGTAATCCCAAAAATTTAAGAAACGATTTATGTAAGTATTTGTACACTGTGTATAAATAAAACTTTAATGCCGTGTGGTATCCGGCTGAAACGAATATACCATCTTCATTTCCTACCCAGGTGTGTAAAAGGCAACTAAGGTAAGTAAGGTAAGTTGACATCAGGCAGGCATACGGTCGTAAATACGTAGCCAAATCATGTGACCAAATGTTTATAACATTTTGTGCTGACGCCACTTAAAGTGGTATAAGGGCAGGAGGATAATAACTGTCTTTTGTAAACAGGTCAATGGGATCCAAACGTATACCCTGTTGAAGATTTAGTCCGAGCTTGCCTACTTTTCTTAGAAGCAGGCATCATGCAACCTAAACTCCAAGTGTTGGGAGGCACCGCACTGGTAGATTGTGAAGGCATGTCGTTGTCACAAATGAGGCATATAACACCGTCAATTGCATTACAGATTATTAACGTCCTGGGGGTAAGTCACTCATATCCTACCTCACCATACCTAAACATCAGACTGTGTTCCTAATGAGAATAAGAAGGAGAAATTATGAATCAATAGCTGTGATAGCTTATTCAAATTCAAATTCAAAATATTGTTTATTCAAGTGGACTGTTTACAGTACATTTAAATAGTCAAATTTTTTAAAGAAGCTACCACTGATTCGGAAGTTTGCCCCTACCGAGAAGAACCAGAAAGAAACTCGGCGGCTAATCTTTTAAAAAAATTATTACAATTTGATGGTTACAAGATAATCCTCAATAGTATAGTAAGCTTTATGTAGCAACATCGTTTTGTGGTAATTTCTAAACTTGTGTAAAGGCAAGTCTAGATGGCCCGGATTCGTCGGTTAGGTTTGGGGGTGGCGTTAGAGAAATCCGAGGTTATTTGTTTCCACAAGTCTCGGATGGCGCCCCCAGCGGGTTCCCGGTTGATGGTGGGCGGGACATCCGTTGGAATCTCAGGTACTTTACAGTACCTGGGACTAATTCTCGACAGCCGATGGACGTTCGAGGCCCACTTCCGGCGGCTCGCCCCTAAATTAAAAGCGACCGCCAGAGCCCTGAGCAGGCTCCTCCCGAATGTGGGGGGGGGGGGCAAATGCAGGCTGCCGGCGCCTTTACGCCGGAGTAGTTCGGTCGATGGCCCTTTACGGCGCTCCCGTATGGGCGGAGCAGATTACCGCCAAGTCCCTGCCCCTGCTGCGCGGGGCGCAGAAGATTGTGGCGGTCAGGCTAGTGCGGGGCTACCGGACTATCTCCGGCGAGGTGGCCTGCGCCTTGGCTGGGTCCCTTCCGTGGGATCTAGAGGCCAAGGTGCTTGCTCAGGCCTACCGCCGCAGAGTTGAAACCCGTTCATCGGGGACAAACTCTGCGGCGGTAGATGTGGATTGGCGGAGAGCAGCTCAGGTAGAGCTCCTCCGCCAATGGAGGCGGCGGTTGGAATCGCCCAGTGCGGGATTCAGGACGATTTCAGCCATCCAGCCTATTCTCCAGGGCTGGGTCGCCAGGAGGCATGGGGTCCTCACCTACCGCCTGACTCAGATCTTTCCGGACATGGCTGTTTCGGGAGGTATCTGTGGAGGGTGGCGCGGCGCGAAGCGACCGGTGAGTGCCACGAGTGCGGCGCCGAGTTTGATACGGCGCTGCACACGCTCGCAGACTGCCCAGCTTGGGTGGTTCAGCGAGCGGAACTTGTGGCACAGGTGGGGCACGATCTCTCCCTGCCCACCGTGGTTCGTGCCATGGTGGACAGGGAGGAATCGTGGGCAGCGATGGCCTCCTTCTGCGAGGACGTTATGTCCCGGAAGGAGGCGGCGGAGCGGATCCGGGAAGTCGAGTCCTTGGATCCAATCCGTCGCAGGCGAGTGGGACGCAGGCGACTCGCCGAAGTCCGTCGCATGCCGCCCTAACGGGGACCTGCGAGTGGTCCGAACGGGTTCATCGGACGCTCGCTTAAGTTAGTTCCCCGAGGCGGTCGATGCATCTGGTGCTTCCGATGCAACGTCTAGCGGAGTGAGGGCCTAGTCTAGAGAGGCCCCGACCCAGAGGTGGCGCACTCTGAGGTTCAGAGTTGCTGCTGGCGGGGATGGGGGTGATGTGTACAACGGTACCTTGTCCCCGCCACCAGCAGCGTGGTGGAGCACTGTCAGGTTTTTAGTCGGTGAGAGTCCGACATACCCGCCGCTCGTCCCCGTCGGGCGGTGACGACCCATAATGGGTTTCCCTGACATAAAAAAGTCTAGATGAGCTGACTATGACTATGATGATGACTAGCTTAGCGATGAGATTTTGCGACTCTTTCGAGAGGTCACGGTTTCAAATCCCAGGCAGACACCAATGAGTTTCTTGTTTAAATTTGTGTCTAATTTATAATTACATTTTATCAAACGCTTTTTGGTGAAGAAAAACATCGTGACTTGATTATCACTAAAAATATGTGTAACCTACCAATCCACATAGCTATAGGTCTGTGCTAAAATTTACTTTATTTTAGGGACAACAGCTTTTTTCCACAGAAAGTCCCAAGCGAATGGACCTTTTCAAAATTTTCAACAATAATTCAATAAATTTACATAAGAGCCTAACAATATACATAGATATTTCTCCATTTTAATGTTGGAAAACAATAATGAAAATCCGTTTAGTATTTTGAGATTAACATTAACAGACCCGCGGTGGGGGACTTTATATAATAATATGTGAAGATATGATTGTATTATTGTTTCAGTTCGCATTCCCTCTATACCAGCGTGGTCTGCACGTGATAAACTGTTCAAAGTTCTTTGAAAAGCTTTTTTACGTTTTCAAGCGTTTCGCACCGAATGATGAGATATGGAAGATAATTCATTTCCACGGCTACGACTTAAAGTCTTTACATAGGTAAAATCAATTAGTATAAATACATTTCACTGACGCCTGCAGAATACATGTCCAGTGTAAAAACAACCAAATCAATTTCCAAAATGGCGCCTTTGTTGAACCAACTACGTTGTGAAACTGCCACAAAAATAATAAGAGAGGGAAGATAGTTGATAGGGAACTTGTATAGTTATCTTTATCTAATCACACCTAAAAAAAAGAGACAGATAAAGACTCATTTGCTTGCTCTCTATTTTAATAGAGCACATTTTAAGCTGGCTTCCCTACTCTAGTTTATTAACTTTATAACACGTGAGGTACCATATTTTGACGCCTTTTATAGCGTGACGCTTCACGTGATGCTAGTTTTGTTTTTCATTTTCTATTGAGTCATATGATATTTTAGAATACTTTTTGAAAGACAGGTTTGCATCTGACAGTCCAGGCTAGCTATAAATAACATAAATAACAATAAACTATAAATCCTAGCTACAAAACCAGAAAGCTTTCAAAGCTTGCTGTATTAAGTTTACTAGGAGTACATAAATAAGTATAACATTTGAAAGGCCTTAAATTCAGAATATAATACCAGTTTTTTGCGTTAAAACGTAGCCATTGTCACTACCACACAGACACACACACACACACACGCACACTTTTAAATTATAATACTCGTTTCGATTGCATATGAAATGTCCTTTTCTGCAATTGGGAACACCCATTGTGTCTATAAACAGTTCCCTTTGAGATTGATTTTGTTAAAGAAGGTATTTATTATTTTATTAAGCTGGTAGAGGTACTAAGGTCAGGTAAAATTAGTAATCAGTAGAGCCAAGTCAGTTTTCAAAATCGCATCTGAAGTCACATTATATTGGCAATTTGGGATACAGCTGAAAAAGATGTTCTGTACACGACGTAAAAATTACTTGAATAATCTGTACAACCTGTTAATTTTTTTTTTATCAAAAAACTATATAGCTGTTTAAATCAATATTTTTCACTGCATGCATGCCTAAAAGAAGCTATAACGTGCTGGAATCGGCATTTTCAATTCACTTAAAATCCTACAAAATCTTTCAGGCACATCGATCCAGAATGCCTCCCGAAGAGATACGGTGGACACCGGGAATCGGTTTCGGTGAAACTCTGGCTTGACAAAATCAAGGAATACAAGACCAAAGAGTTTGACGAGGACATTAGGACCCTAGGTTATGCTGTCGATTGACGGCATTATTTTTAACTAGAATTTACGAACAATATGAACAAATTATGACTTTAAAAGGTCGTTGATATGAACTCTGCAGTGATCTACTATATTTAAGGAATTGCATGAACACGCGAATCAAAATAAATAAAGCCATAGAGACACATGGTTCCTAGATAAATAAATGAATTAATTAAAAATAACAAATGGGTTACGAACTTAATAAAAAGTTATTAATTTGTGCAACTTTTCTTGTGTCATTTGTTAATGTGCTATTAATTAGATTTCGAATAAAAAAAAATTACAGATATGACATTAAGTATATTGTATTATTTTCTATTTATTTATATTGCGATTTTTTATTTATGATACGGTATTGTGAATCTCTAGAGACGATCATGGGTTCAAACCCGGGCAGACACCAATGAGTTTTTCTATTAAAACTTATGTGTCTAATTGATAATTGCAATTTATCACACGCTTTTCGGTGAAGGAAAACATCGTGAGGAAACCTGCATATCTTTAGAAAATTCTAGGGATATGTGTAACCTACCAATCCGCATTGGAGCAGCGTGGGTAGGTCTTAGCTCCAACCCTTCTCCCCAAAAATGGAGAGAGGAGGCCTATGCCCAGCAGTGGGATAGTAACAGGCCGTTACTTACTTTTTTTTTATTGTAAAAATAAAAGAAGTATAAAAATATATATTTACCAATACAGCTTTTAAGTATTAAAAATTACTAAACAACTGAAATACTGTCATTATTTACTAGAAATCTACGTTGATATATTTTTAAAATACATATAACATATAACATAAAAGTACTAGGAGATCATCATTATTTAGATAATAATAATAACTCGTTTCTACCTCTCCACGCTCTAGTCATGAATCGTTCTTTATTCTCATTATCAACAAGTGTTTGTTTAACATTTACCCCGCTATTTTCTCCGTCCCCGAGACATTAACTGTTTAGTTTTCTTTGTGTCAAAAGATTTGAGGAACAGCGTCGCTTGTCTGAACGTTCCTCCATCTGTTGTTCGCTTCTAGACCGGGAAGCATAGAATTATCATTTTAGTATAATAATTGTATGCTTCCTAGGGAGCCACCCTTAAATGTATTCATCGACAATAAAGAGAAACCAACTGAGACTTATATATACTTATATCTGTCTTTCTTTTTTACTAGCAACCGCCAGCGGCTCCGCCCGCGTGGAAAGATTAAAACCGTAATATAGTCTTTTGATAACCATAAAACTGGTTAAAGTGGGTCAACCTTAAAAGCTAGACATATGCTATCGCTGGCTTTTATTTAAAACTTTTAGAAGGGAACAATTTTGTAATACATGATTTTTATTAACCATTACCGTGTAGTCAGCGCACGCAAGAAAAGCTTTAAATTTTACCGTTTTCGTACTATTTTTGCGCTGCTCTTCTCCTATTCATCTTAGCGTGATGTTATATAGCCTATAGCCTTCCTTAATAAATGGACTATCCTACATTGAAAGAATTTTTCAAATCAGGACAGTGGTTCCTGAGATTGGCGCGTTCAAACAAACTCTTCAGCTTTATATTATATTAGTATAGATTTGTAATTAGACAAAAATATGCATATCAGTTTCAGCTTCCCTGACATCGTTTATTGGGACACTCACTTACGGAGTCAGGAAAAGCTTCAAAAGCTTCAAAAGCACTGTCCATTGCGCAATAAACGTTTTGCAGAGGGCATACGTAATGCATTTAACAGCATAAATATTGCGTCACGATTGTTACATTACTGCGTTCAATCGATACAGATTAGGTACTTGCATAATGTGCTTTATGCGCTAAACTATTGCGAAAATCAGTTAGGTGGTTTGAAAATATAGCAGATTTTGGCATGATTTCGGCGGCAAGAAACTGACTACAATCACATGGCTTCAGCGTGGCTTGAGTGACATTTATAGCCTACTTTTGGCTGTGGATTGGCTTGCGCAGTTTTTGCTGCTTCTCAAATTATGTCTTTTACTTATGTATCGTGGAGTCATACATAGCGATTTGCATACAATATTTTTAAGTTCTTACGCCTTGCAGAGGAACATTAAAAGCATACATTAACGAATAAGGTACCCAAAAAAGTGTACGTGGTGAAACCCACAAAACATCTTTCTGAAGACCCAAGATCAAGGCATCCAAACTTGTTTTTTAAAGCACAGAGCAATGTATGAACAGATACTGACATCTATTTTAATACCGGAAGAAAAAACTTTATACCTACAAAAGTAATAATAAAATTATTTTGCTATAATCCGCGATGAAGTAAAATGAAAATATATATATAATGCTAAATGTAGAGTGGACAATCAGTTGTCATACCTGATACTGCAGTGCATTGTGCACGTGTTTTTACGAATAGTATCAGGTATGACAACGGATAGTCCACTCTACATTTAGCGTTATATATATTTTCTATTTTACTTCAATGCCGATATACCAAAATAATTTTATTATTACTTTCGTATTATGGATCTTTGCAAAGTAACGCCTAATTCTATAGACTTTATACCTCTTTAGTTTGAAAAGTATAAGTATGATTTTATTATTTCATTCAAACTTTGAATTAACAAGTTAAAAAAGCTTTCTAACAAATTTGGATTCCCCTATTGTCAACCGTTGAGGAGTGACCTCATCTGGAGCCAATCCTGGCTTCACGTCATGGTCATCATAAATGTGCATTGTCATTGAAACTGGTCCAGTATGTAAAATTTCAGCTCAATCGGACACCGGAAAGTGGATCAAATTTATCTTGCAATATCCCATACATACAAACAAGAATGAAGTTAAATATTAAAGCTTCCAAAAAACATATTAGATCGCAATTTAAATATAATTTTGAAACAGCGTCAAGACCTGGGGCTGCGGCGGAAATGGCCGAATCCGGCAAACGGCGTATGCATCTCTTATCGAGAGTTATATATTTGTGCCGTTTGCAGTTGAGAACCTAGGGCCATGGAGTCAAAGTGCAAATTTTTTTTTATCCGTATTAACATGTTTATTGCCTTTCCAGGCGACAAGAGGGCTGGCTCCTTTTTCGCACAAACAATCAGCTTAGCGATTCGGCGCGGAAACGCTGCCAGCATTCTTGGGACCATTCCACGCCGGCATGATTTGTATAGTCCTAGCGTATAAGTAATTTAAGATAGATATAACTTGTACATTTTTGTAAATAAAATAATTTTGCATGCATAATATGCATTTTAAATATACTCTGGCTAACGTTTTTATATTATTTGTGCCTTGATGTGAACTTTCGTTAGCAAACTGAATACAATGAACAACGTTTATGTTAATGAACTGGTGTTTAGAAACTACGGGACTTCTGTAGAAATTGTAAGTATGAAATTTACTTACATTCACAAACTATGTGAATAGAATACCATTATTCCTATTATACTAGTATCAGAGAGTCGCTTCCCTGCTACAACGTCTGTTTATTATTTGTTTTAAAAGTGCGTTTGTATTTTATGATATTACTAGCGGCCTGCCCCTGCTTCGCACGGGTATAAAATATATATCCCATATCAGTCAGTGTAAATAAAAGGATTAAAATCGATCCAGTTGTTTTGATTTATTCATTACTGCCCGTGGCCCGCAAGCGTTAAATTTGGAGAAAAACAATTTCCTTTCCCTATACCAAGAAGATTTCCTGCTATCTTTGGAATATCTAAATTCATATAGTACATTATTACTTATTTACTTTTACATTTTCCCTATGTATTTTATTTTTACAATTAATTACAGAATGTCTTTAAACAAACTCTTGAAAGAGCGACATCGCTGCTAAAATCGAAGTGTTATAGGGCGAAGCGCGGCCTCCTCACGGCATTTGAAATCTGTAATATCTCCGAAAATATTCACTTAAATTACATGCTGTAAACGGCAATATTGATCTATATTAAATCAACTATTTATTTAAGGTACTTAATTGTATAAAGATTAATGCTGTATTGTATAAGAATTGCTTCAAAAATAAGGTATTATTTTTCGTAAAAAGTAAACGACAAAAAATGCTTTAGTGGGTTATCCATAAGAGATAGACATATACCATCGCGGACTTTTCTGTAGACCTTTTCAATGTGTACAAATACTTAGTACATTATTTTGATAAATCTCGTAGGGTTTAGCCTGCGTTTGCAATGTAAGCGGAAAAAATGTAATTATTTACAGAAACCTCAAAAATTACAGTATTTCTCTACTCCGTATTGAATGTTATTAGACATGTAAACCTTCCTCTAAAATCACTCTATGTATTAAAAAAAAACCGCATCAAAATCTGTTGCATAGTTTTAAAGATTGAAGCATACATAGGGATATATGGACATAGGGACTGACAGAGAATGCGACTTTGTTTTATACTATGTAGTGATATTATTTATTTTTACAATTGATTAGACAATGTCTTTACATACAACATTCATAGCTTTCTTATCATTAGACAATATAAACTTGAAAGAAGGACATTTAGTTGCGCCTCCGGTTGCTGCTAAATTCGAAGTGCTTATAGGTCGAAGCGCGGCCTCCTCGCGGGATTTTTAATCTGTAATATCTCCGAAAATGTTCACTTAAATTACATGCTGTAAACGGCAATATTGATCTATATTAAATCAACAATTTATTTAAGGTACTCAATTGGATAAGGATTAATGCTGTATTGTATAAAAATTGCTTTGAACATGAGGCATCATTTTTCGTAAAAAGTAAATGAAAAAAACTGCTATTGTGGGTTATCCATAAAAGATAGACATATACCATCGCGGACTTTTCTGTAGACCTTTTTAAGGTGTACAAATACTTAGTACATCATTTTGATAAATCTCGTAGGGTTTAGCCTGCGTTTGCAATGTAAGCGGAAAAAAATGTAATTATTTACAGAAACCTCAAAAATTACAGTATTTCTCTACTTCGTATTGAATATTATTATACGTACAAACCTTCCTTTTGAATCACTCTATCTATTAAAAAAAACCGCATCAGAATCGGTTGCGTAGTTTTAAAGTTTTATGCGTACATACGGAAATATGGACTTTGTTTTATAATATTATGTAGTGATTATCAAATTATCAACTGAACACTTTTACCTGAAACTTCATCTGCGTAAACTTTCGTAATGAGAAACAAACTAGATACATTCGGATGTCAAAAAAGGACATTTTGTCGTGGAGTCTATCTCCTGACCATGCTTCGGTTACTGGGCAAAACGATTGTTGACATTGTGGTTGTGAATGTGTGGAGTGCTTATTTATTGTGTTATTGATGGCGGGTAGTGAGATGAGTTTTTACAAATATTGCTTGTATCAGGTATTACAAAGTTACACTCTACATTTAGCATTATTTTCTTTTATCGCGAATTATAACAAAATAATATTGTCATTACTTTTGTATTATAGACCTCCTCAAACGCCTAATGCTATAAATTATCTAAAGATTGAGTCATAAATCGTT
Organism: Morpho helenor; assembly: GCA_029227775.1. NCBI lineage: Eukaryota > Metazoa > Arthropoda > Insecta > Lepidoptera > Nymphalidae > Morpho > Morpho helenor. The sequence goes on from JARGCU010000006.1 coordinate 13,422,382, forward strand.
TTATGGAATAAGTAAATATTTCCGTTGCAATATTGTTTTATGGAAAATCACTCTCTAGTAACCTACTCTACGCTTTTGATTCTCAGCCACTTTATTTTAAACGGCAATCGACCTCTCACCGGTTTGCCCGCGTACGAGGCTATACAATCAAGCATTGCGAAATTAAAATAAGGTCTACTAAACCGTTAACTAAACTAATAATGAATAAAAACTTCAATAACTTCAAATATAATTCCTATTAAAAAAGCGCGAAATACGTTGTTGAATTTCGTCTTAACTTTCGGGTGTGTAACTAAGTTGTGTTTATTTGAATTTAGAACAAAAAATTATTTAAAAAGTGATATAAAATAAAAGTGCAGTGAATTAATTTATTTTAAACCAATTTATATTTTAAACTAGCAATCGCCAGCGGCTCCGCCCGCATGAAAAGATTAAAACCGTAATATAGTATTTTGATAAACATAAAAATGGTTAGAGTGGGTTAACCTTAAAAGATAGACATATGCTGTCGTGGGATATTTTTTATATAATTTTAAGGAGAACATTTCCGTCATACATGATTTCTGTGTAGCTTTAACCATCAAGGTTGCACACGCGACGGAAGCTTAAAAAATGGAGTAACTTCTCCCGTTTTCCCGACATTTCCCTTCACTGCTCTGCTCCTATTGATTGTAGCGTGATGAAAAGTATACTATAACCTGCTCAGGAGTATGAAAAAAAATTGTACCGAGTTTCGTTAAAATCTGTCGAGTAGTTTTTGTTTCTATAACGGTTATACAGACAGACAGACAGACAGACAGACAGACAGACAGACAGACAGACAGACAGACAAAAATTTTACTGATTGCATTTTTCGCATCAGTATCGATCCCTAATCACCCCCTGATAGTTATTTTGGAAATATATTTCAGTTACAGAATTGACCTTTCTACAGATTTATTATAAGTATAGATATATAGATTAAGTAATTTATCTAATGTGATATGTTTTTATTTTTTAATTTACAATCAACTGTGTTCAGTTCGCAAAGTTATTTAATATTAAAACTTTAAAGAAAGAAAAATGTAGAGCGAACGTACAAAGTTAACGGTGGAAAAGTTTTTAAATTAACAATGATTAGTGTTACAAGCTAAATTAAGATTTAATCTTTTGTTACACATTTTCTTGCGTATTCATGTAGCTGAGAAAATTGGTTTCTAATTGAAAAAAGGCTATTAGATAATTACGTATTTATTATATCTGCGTAAAATATTTAAACCCTTATAATAATATCATATTATTTTTTTAATGTTTATCATTAAATTGTTTACCATTAAATATCTTTTAATATGAAAATATTACACTTTTGACATAAAAATATTTCTTGTACATGTATTTAATTGCATATCAATGAAAATTCGTTTTGTTTTTAATTTTTACATTCCAATATACATGTATTCTTATCATCTAAGTAATCCTTTCTGTATCAGCCCTTTTTTAACAGTGTTTTGAAACTGCTGTAATGGCAAATCTAAAATCGATTGCGGCATTTTGTCATAGAACTTAGAATAGAATCTTATTACTTAAAGAATAGAATCTTATTTACCTTAACCCGAAAACCTTACCTTAAACCGACTTACGTATATTTGCAAGGCGCAAAGCATGAGCCGCAATTTTACGTCGATTCCTACTTTGTGTATTATATACATCGCAATTTTTTTACAAAAATGTATATTCTCATGCACAAAAATTTAATTGCTAAAAATATACTGTGAACCCAAATTTAAGAAGCCTATTTTCTTAAACTTCTATCGCAGGGAATCAAGCGGATTTAAATTGTAAATGTGTAAGTGACTTAGTGAGTGGGTGAAAAAATAAACATTAAAACTAACTTTTTGCTGGCTGAGAATTAAAATTTAAAAGTGCTATTAAAATAAAAAAGGTAGTAAAAAACAAGTGCATGTTTGACACAGTAAAAATATTAAATTTAATATGTTGTCGAACTTTCGTGCAGTGCCATCTTACATTATTTACCATAATTATAAGCATAATATATTAAAATAAGTTGGACTTGTGAAAAAGAAAAGAGCATATGGAAATATTATTGTGATCTTTATTGTTCGGGTATGTAATCTTTTAATCTTTGAGTTTAGAAATTTGAATATATCTATATGCTATATAGATATATTGTATATAGGTGAATGTATGTGTATTGTGGGATACTTTATTTATTTTAAAATACTCTCTGGCCAAGAATAAACCTGAAAATTGTAATATTAATTGAATACCTAAAATTCAAATACAAATTCAAAATATTCTTTATTCAATTACATTTGTAGTACGCAGTTGCTCTTTTCCAAATATAATTCTTATTAGTAGTGACATTGAGTCATTACTGTCTTATATAAAGTCGAAGAGTAGCTTTTTCCACACATTCTTATCATCAAAGTAATTCTCAACAGTGTAGTAGGTTTTCTGCATCAGATCCCTTTTAAGTGTTTTTAAACCGCTGTAATGGCAAACAATAGAAACAAGTGCAAGATTAAGGGTATGGACATGTAATGAGAAGAGATCTAAATCATGTAAATAAGCCGTGTGGTATCCGGCTGAATAGAATAGTACCACCCTCATTTCTTACCGAGGTGTCGTAAAAGGCGACTAAGGTAAGTCGACCCGCCGTTTGGTATCTGGCTGAGTAGAATGGACCAACCTCATTTCTTACCAAGGTGTCGTAGAATACGGCTAACGTAAGTTGACGTCAGGCAGGCGGCTGGTCGTAAGAACGCAGCTAAATCATGTGACAGCATGTTTATAACATGTTGTGCCGTGCAGGGATAAGGGCAGGAGGATGATATAAATCATGTAAACTAGTTTTATTGACAAAATAATACTATAATTACTTTAGTTCCAGTACCTTAAATCTCTGATATACTCTAGTTGTAAGACCGTGAGACTTATCGAGTGAGTTACGGGTTCAAACTCCAGCCAATGAATTTTTCTGCTAAAATGTGTTTAATTGATAAATGCAATTTATCACACGCTTTTCGGTGAATGAAAACATCGTGAGGAAACCTGCATATCTCTAGAGAATTTTGGGGGAATTCTGGCGCATAAATTGGTATCCCATCTTTTATTAACATCATTAACATTTGTAGCTTATGTTTTCTTGGTAGGATCCGCAACTTCATTCGGGCCAATTCGGGATAATCGCAATATATCACACGCTATTCGGTGAAGGAAAACATCATGAGATCTACATCTGATTATCCCTATAGAATTCAGGGAATATGTGTTACCTCGTAATCCGCATTGAAGCACCTTGGTGGATCTTGGCTCCAATCCTCTCCAAAAATGCCCTCTAAAAAAAAGGGGAGGCTTATGCCCAAGAGTGGGATAGTAACAGACCATTACTTAACAATTTTATCCTCCAATTACCGTATTATATAATAACCACACATTAATATTTTAAACACACTGTGAAGTGTTCTTGAAGCAATTACCATTTGACCTTACCGACGCTTGACAATTGTCATTAGATATTGTCATAATGATAGTATGTTGATTTAAACTGACCTCATGAGTTCTCGAAGTAACAAACAGGAGTGTATTTGTATATGATTTAAAAAAACCGCCTCTTAGTATACCACTGTTACGCGTGCGACTCCTCTCTCCGTTTCTGTAGAGAAGGGTTGGAGCTAAGAGCTACCACGCTGCTGCAAAGTGGATTGGGGGGTTACACCTATCCCTAGAATTCTTTACAGATACACAGGTATGTGTATATATGTATATGTTTTCCTTCACCGAAAAGTGTGATTGCAATTATCATCAATTAGACATTATTTTTTATTTTACTTTTATTTATTTCTTACATATGACCAATTTGGCTTAGCTTAATATGACTTATGACTTATATGCCCATATGTAGCCGAACTGTATTTTGGCATACAGCGACATATACCGGAGAACATGTGATTTAATTACTATTTGCTGAAGGAAAAATAAAATTCTGAATTACTACAATATAAAAGTAACCTTAGTTCCCTTTTACAACACCTCGGTAAGAAATGAGGGTGGTCTATTTGACTGCCCAGTCTTCAGATCCGCGGATCGCGGGTTCGATTCCCACCGAGGGTCAACATTTTCTATAAATGAATTTGTTGGTCTTCGAGCCTGGGTGTATATTTGTATTTAAGTATGTATTTAAAAATATATAAGTATATATCACCAGCTGTCTGTCTACCATAACACAAGTATTAAGTTACTTACTTTTGGGACGGACAACCGTGTGCCTTAAGAACTTACACTCCTATTGAAAGTAGTGTCCAAAAATATAAAATACTAGGAGTCCCGCCCCAGCTTCGCACGGGTATAAAGCTTATAGCCTATGTCACTCAGTGAAAATCACAGAGTTTTAAAGATTAAAGCATACATAGGGATATAGGGACACAGACAGAGAAAGCGACTCATTTTATACTATGTAGTGAAGTTTAGCTGTTATTTTGATAATTGTCAAATTTTTTACCATACTTAACCAAAGACAAAATTACGTATAGCTGTCATTTATGTTTTGTCATTCCATGTCATAGTCGTTTTTGTTATACTACGTTTTATAGTGACTTGACGGGATAAAATACATGCGGTCGAACGGGATAAAAAGTATCCTATGTCCGTCTCCTGGTTTTAAGCAACCTCTCCACCAATTTTCAGCCGAATTGGTTCATCCGTTCTTGAGTTATAAATAGTGTAACCAAGACCAACTTTCTTTTATATATATAGATTTTATAAAGAATAATCAGACCATCATTAAGTAATGTAAGGCATTATAGCCGATAGAGAAAGTATTGTGATAGTAAAGCGCACCTTCGCTGAAAGTAGCCAAAAATAAAAAAAGATAATTTCTCTTTCGATACTCGACTGGCCCGAATGAGGTATTATGTATACAGATTATTTTAAAACTTTCGCCATGTACTGAGCTGTTATGGCGCTTCACTGTGGCTGAGACTGATATTTATAAAATTAAAAAATTGCCGTCCGTCATAACATTCAAATGAAAAAATATATAAATAAAACCAATCATACGTATATAGAAATGCACCGTTTTAAAATAATCACGCCATAGATTTTTTTTAAGTTTTACAACCACAAACAATCTGGTCTCAATCTCAAAATTTTTAGTCTGTCATTAATTTATTAGAAATTGATGAGTATATCTCAGTTAATCACACCTCACACAGTGGGCAGAAAACTCATATAGTTTATCTATCACACTTAAAAAAGAGAGACACATATCACCCTAATTTGCTTTCTCTTTATTGTAATATGGCACATTTTACGCTGGCTTCCCTAGTTTTACTCTAGTATAACAATTCCATGATCATTTAAGATATGCTTAGAGAAACGTTAATATCACGTCATAAAAAGATAGCACAAGATGAAATAAAAATTAATAGAAGCTCTCGTATTTATTAAAACACACAATAGAATGAAAACAAATAAGAATTTGTATTGATATTTTTTTAATTGCATACACGGCTCAATTTAGGCGCGAAGCATTAAAGTAAAATGTTAAATATAGTAGAATATAATATGTATTGTGTATTTTGCTTAGCAGATTCGAAGTTCTTACATACTTTCTACGTAATTATGTTATTGTGTTATATACGTATTAAGGCAGTTTTATTAACGATTTCTTTGTTACTTTAAATCAATGACACTACGACCTCATTATTACCATTATACACTAGAAAAATCTCCAAATAATAATATCAATTCGAGTCCTTTTAAAATCCAGATGCGAAGCAAAAGAAGGTTTTTTTAAAAATATAACGAAAGGTATCGATATAAAAATAAATCGTCTACTTTTATTGCACGAGATTTAACAGAAATAACCATAAGATTACTGGTAATGCCTAAAATTGTTTTTCCAATAATTGTGTAACAACAAAAATATAAAAACCTTTCGCAATATCCGTAACAAGAGGGCAAAAAACATGATTCTATTGTGTAGTGCTGTTGTTATACCTTCTTAAGCACCGTACATATCATCGTTAGAATATACGTCTGCGTCTATTTTGAAAACAAATTGTATATTTATTAATAAATTACATAAGGTACTCATATTTACTAACATTAATATGGACATTGTTTATGAAAAAATTAAATAAATAAATAAAATAATAATATATCGCCTGTTTGCAATTACAACATATTGAACCAAATATAAACCATCTTTTAAGCTTCTGAAGTAGAAGATTTAGCAAATATAGCATTAATACGTTGAAGTTGATATGTTATGCTTATTAGAACTAGTGATAAAGCATGGTACAGTTCTATTACACACAGCTAGAAAAAACATTCGCTTGGTTGTTTACTTATTATTTTTTTTTAATGTTCCTTTAACCTCACTAAGATACAAAATAAGAAAAAAAAATATTGAAATTTGATGGGACGTGTTGTGATTGACGATTGATTATAAAACCTTCTCTCTTCACACATGATAATCACGTATTGCCGAATAATAAGCCATCACCCGTAAGTGAATTAAAATTACAACGCACTTACGCATTTAATGGTTTGTATAGATTGATTGATTGTGTAGACTCTATCTTTATTATTTTATAGATTACAAAACAAAACAATTTTTTTTTTAATTAATTTTACATTAATATCTAATAAAAGTATAATAATGTGCGGTTGCCTTAACACTTCTTGGTTTATTTTTACTATAAGCCGATTCAATTCTAAATTAAACGTTAGTTTTTGTTCATTCGCTTTCGTGTCGTTTTTGAAAGTAAATCATAAAATAAATCATTTTAAGTATTTGTCCTGTTTAATTTAAATCATTCAAAACAGTTCGTGAATATATGAAATAAAATATTAAATTTTCGATATTTTGCTTATATAATTTTTTTATATGAGTTCGTGTCTAGCTATATAGCTAGTATAAGAAACTGGCTATTAACTTAGCTCATCCTAACATCATCTAATGGTACTTTAATATTGTCATGGTATAACACGCAATCATAATAACAGGCTCCTTTCGTATTACTTAAGTCAAATATGGGAAGCAATTAGAGGTAGTTATCCGAGGTTACTTCATATGGAATAAATGATGCACTCACACACAGATAGTAGAAAAGTGCAGATATAGACAAAGCTATGAATAGAGCGGGATAGACTATACATAAATTTGTTTACACGCGACGGCACCGCGGTGACATTTTTAGAAATTAGAAGTTTAAAATTGTCTATGCATATATGTATTAGGTGATTTTTATTTTGTTCTTATTTCAACTACGTTCCAAATATTTAAGAGTGGAAATTATTATAGGAGAACTTTACTGCACAACAGCGATTTTATATAAACAAAAACTTTATACGCACAACTAAAAATTCAAAAAGAGAACATAATTCACAAAAATCAAAAAAAAAATATCGCAGCGAGTCGTGGAAATGACTTTAAGAGACTATGTCCAGAAGTGGATGTCCACCATTTGAAGAAAGAAAGGAGACCAAACATTGTAAATCGTTAAGCTTACGAATTTGTCGGTAGTGTCTTAATTAGACGGGCCAAAGCCATACACATATTATAGAACAAAGTCCACAAAAAACTGTAACCAAAAATTGTCTGTGTGTATGTGATCGAATTTCCCAAAACTAAACGGAATTTTGTACCGTTTTTATTAAGATTTCAATTCTTGAAAGTTTAAGTCAATGGAAAAGTCTCCGGAATGGCTTAAACGATTTTGATGGGACTTTTCACTAGAAAATAGAAAAGGTGCTGCAACAACATATAGACTTCTTTTTATCATAGAATTCCCGTGAGGTGAGGTTTACGCGGGAAAAACCCGGTCACACACTTTTCCACGCAGTTTGGAAAAATAATTTGTATTTCATGCTGGAATATACTGGAATCTCCGGAATATTCAGTCCTAACGGAGCATAGCAATATCTGTACGGAGGTCGTCAAATATGTTTACATCATTATTCAATAAGTATAACGTGTTGGTTTTGCCCTTGAACAACAAACACGCATAGACTTGATTATATTATGCTTATTATGTACTATCAGCATTATATGTTAAACTATAGTAACGGGCTGTTACTATCCCACTGCTGGGCATAGACCTCCTCTCTCTTTTTGATGAAAAAGGTTACTTCAATGTGGATTGGTAGGTTACACATATCTCAAGATTTTTCTCAAGAGATGTCCTCACGATGATTTCTTCACTGACAAGCGTGTGACAAATCTTAAATAAACAGACAAACTCATTTGTGCCTGCCCGAATCTCTTAACCCCTGATCTCCTGGTATATATCACTCGGTCTAACCTATCGGCTATCTCAGCTAGTTCTGTGTATATTATACCTTAAAATATCTTGCATATACATTGTCTTCACAGGATACAAGATGCCGTTTATCGACATAGCATTCCAAGCGGAGATAAGCAGATTCGAAGATCCCGAGTTTGAAGAGGTCGCCCAGAGGAACTGCAACGAGGATCCGAAGACCAGACACAAAGCAATAGAGGAACTACGGACAATGATCTATCGTATGTGAGAGATTCAGTTTTTTAAGATCTTTTTAATATATGGGACAATTACATACAATGTCATCCGTCCCCAAGTTAAGTAACTTAGTACTTGTGCTATGGGTGACAGTCAATTGGTAAATATATGCTTCTTTTTCAACCGTCCACTGCTGGATAAAGCTGTGGTAGCCCACCGGTAACACCGTGCGACTCTTTCAAGGAGGTCACGGGTTCAAAACCAGGCAGACACCAATGAGTTTTTCTGTTAAAACTTATGTGTCTAATTGATAATAGCAATTTATCACACGCTTTTCGGTGAAGGAAAACATCGTGAGGAAACCTGCATATCTCCAGAGAATTCTGGAGATATGTGTAACCTACCAGTCCGCATTGCAGCAGCGTGGTAGATCTTAGGTCCAAACCTTCTCTTCAAAAATTGGGAGAAGAGGCCTATTCTCAGCAGTGGGATAGTAACAGGCCGCTACTTACTTACTATTTTACTGCTGGATATAGGTATCTTTAAGGTATCTCCAGACCATATGATTTTGTACCGCTTGAATCCAGTGGCTACCCACGACCTTTGTTCGCGAATGCGAACCGATGGGCATTAGGGTCTTAAGGTGTTGAAATGGTGACGATGCACGGGAAAACGCAGTGTCGGTAGACCCTCTACGAAGTTGACTGCCGACCTCAAAAAGGTCGCGGGGAGCCGCTGAATCAAAGAGATCCTGTGATCGTGTTTTGTGTAAATCCCTTGAAGAGACCTATGTCCTTAGTGGACGTCCATCGACTGGAGAACTGTCATACCTTCGTCTGAGAGTCTGAGACTGATAGTTATTTAGGATACCTGGTACAAATGGCCATAAGGCCATAACTCATTCCACACAGCCCTCCAGATTATTTTCAGGGTCAACTACAGAAAAAAGATTTCCAATTGGTGAAATAAATTTGGACGATTTTCCAATTCATAGATAATCGTCAAGCCTAAATATTGCATCAATATAAAAGGAGGTTATAATAAGTCCCTGATATTTAACCGAAGACAAGTGGCGAAAGTAAATGTTGACTAGCGACACAGAACGTTCTAAAATTATTATTTTTTCTATTTTTGTTTACAGAACGAGGTGAATGCAATCCGCGTAGGACAGACGATGCTTATCTCTTGAGATTTTTAAGATGTAGAAGATTTATACCTCCGCTGGCGCATAAATTGGTATTTCATTTTTTTTAACAACATTTACATTTAACATTTGTAAATTCAATAACTGTAAAACTTTCATAGCTTATGTTTTCTTGGTTGGATCAGCAACTTCATTCTGGATAATTGCAATATATCATATCACACTATTCGGTGAAGGAAAACATCGTGAGATCTACATCGGCATATCTCTGCAGAATTCTGGGAATATGTGTAACCTACTAATCCTCATTGGAGCAGCGTGGTGGGTCTTTGCGCTAACTCTCCAGAAACGGAGAAAAGAGGCCCATGCCCCGCACTGGAATAGTAACAGGCCTTTACTTTTTATTACTTTTACTTTTACGAAGGAAACCAGGATTTTTTATACTATATGCCAGCCAAGTATATAAACTTCTTTTGCAGCAAATTTCATTAATATTGCTACAGCGGATAAGTCGTGAAAACTTGACAAACTGTTTTCACATCTATACATTCTCTAAAGCAAAGTCCCAATATCTGTCTGTATGTGTACGTATTTCTCATATTCTACTGAACAGATTTTTATACGGTTTCCACTAAAAGATACCGCAATTGTTCAGGAAGGTTAAGGTTATTAGAACATTCTCAGGAATGGCTAAATTCAGTATTCAACCGGGAAAAACTTTGATACAATGATTTACATGCGGTGTAGCAGCGGACACAAGTAGTTTATAATATTAGTATGGGTGAATCATTAACTCTTTTTTTTAATTACAATGTTGAGTTTGCTTTGTTAATTAACTGTTACGCAGTTAAAGAACCTTGAGATCATATAACATTTACTTATCCATAATTCTCTAATTGCCATAGAAATCAATGTCGACGGCGTAGTTGTTCGCTTAGCATAACAGAGTAAGGTGTTGCCAGTAAATAAATAAAGTTACACTTTTATGTTTATAACCTAGCTACTAGCTAGGAAAACCAAAAAATATCTATAAATGTCTATAGTCTGTGTATTATGTATCCTTATAGATAGACTGTTTGTATTGGTAAAATATAACTCTTCATACGACCTTTTCATACCGTGTGGTATCCGGCTGAGTAGAATAGACCACCTTCGTTTCTTACCTAGTTGTCGTAAAATATGACTACGTCGTGTGGTATCCGGCTAAATAGAATAGACCACCCTTATTTTAAGAAATATCTGCTCGATTGGTCGGTGTGACGAAATATATGGTCTGTCTATGTCAACCGTCCCGAGGAACGCTGAATATTGGACTAGATGGAAAATTAATGGAAAAAGTTGCAAAGAACTTTCAGGGACACGACTTTCAGTAATAAAGACGTTGACCAAGACTAAGTCAATTTGGCTCGCCCTTTGGTTGCCGAATAAAATAGGTTATAAAATTAACACAAAATTGATAGTGCAATCATTATGACCAGATTCGTATTAAATAATGCACCAAATGCATCCAGTCGCTTGTCGCAGCCTTGACATAGTAACGTGCCTTTCATACTCGAAGGGAATCTAAAGTATAGTTGTGTGGTAATTTCTAATAATTTATAATCTCCAAAAAGATAGATATTCCTCGATGAACACTTGCGTGACCCTTGACAGATTCTAATCCTGGACACTGCTTTTTGGATTTATTTAAAAAGTCTGTGTTTAATTATTATTTATAACTTATCAAGCGCTTCTAAAAATGATTAATATGCGCTTTGGAGCGAAGGAAAAAAACGTGAGAAAGTTTGCATTTGTCTGATAATAATAAACCTGCAAACTTGCAAAGCGCCATTGCAGTCGTTATAATTCTATAGATTTAATAAATCAAGGATCCTTAGACTGCTAATAAATGAATGTATTTTATTATTTCTAGATGGTCCGCTATGAGGATTTCCGCAAGAAGAACGCCTCTCTATACAAATGCAACGCTTTCAGACTAGACAGAGTGAAGAATGTTTATGGAGGAACGTTACCTGATAGCCCCGTGAATGGTCGAATAACGCTTATGAGATTTGGTAAGGCATCAAACCTTATACTTTGGCGACCTACTAGGTTCAGAGGATTATTATTTAGATTTTTTAAATCCCCTTATTTAGTCTGCTGTTGAATCCTAGTGGCTAAGCTGTGCCACCAAAAGATTTGGTGTTCTACTTAGGTCCTAATAACCCTTTACCCTCACGATCAATCCTTTTTGTATCCAGCGATACCCTGCGAACCATGTCGCTGAATTTTTATTTTTGAGCTCGTGAAAATGTTCAGATTTCAATTAATAGTTTACAATACAATATAAAATCTGCCAATGCCTACAAATATTGTTAATAGAGTTAGACGTTACTTCGCGAAGGTAGAATAGAATCGAGAGATCCATAATACACAAGTTATATCAAGTAAATATGCGTAATACTAAATGTAGTCTGTATGTGATCGATTTTCTCAAAATCTACTGAACGGATTTTTGACGATTTTTACTAAAAGATGACGAAGATTTAGATGAATAGTAAATTACTATTGCATGTAAATTGAAATAGCGAAAACTTTGCTTACTTAGCACAGCTAATACTTTACTTTTAATATCATCAAATATAATTGAAGGTCAATGGGACCCAGAAGCTGTTCCAATAGAGGACGTAGTACGTGGAGCTTTACTGATGGACGAGATTGCAGTCATGCAGCCAAAGCTGCAGGTTCTGGGCGTTACCATTATAGTGGACCTGGAAGGCCTGAGCATACGTCATGTCCGACAGCTCACACCAACGATCGCCCATCAAATCGTCAGCCTCATGGGGGTAATATGACTTTATATATCTTGGGCCAATATTTCAATCTTCAAAGTAAATTCCAGCCCTGCTGATTCGGAAGATGTGCGAGCTTTACCAGGGACACACAAGTTTAAAACCCGGGCAGGTACTAATGTTATTCTATTGAAACTTATGTGCCTTATTGGTATCATCAATTTATCACGAAGGATATATAATGAGAAAATCTGCATGTCTTAAGAGAAACCTTCTCTCAAAAAAGGATAGATGAGCCCAGTAACAACCCTCCTTTCCAACGGGCAATTAGTCTGTTACTGCATAACTGATCAGGCCAGCTATTTAATAACAGACTGAAAAAACACATCTTAATAGTCTACATTCTCCCGCCCTTATCCCACTCTGCACAATATGTTATAAACATGTTGTCACATGATTTGGCTTATTTTTATGACCGGCCGCCTGGCTTACGTCAACTTACCTTATTCGTATATTCGACACCTCGCTAAGAAAATGGGATGTCTATTCTACGCAGCCGGACACCACAAGGCGAGTCAACTTATCTTAGCCGCCTTTTACGACACCTTGGTAAGAAATAAGGGGGGTTTAGTTTACTCAGCCGGATACCGCACGGCAAGACACACAGCTTACTAGTATATTTTTTAAATTAAGTGTCTAATTGTAATTGTTTAATTACAGATATCATTTCCACTTCTGAACCACAGCTTACACATCATCAGATATAGTTGGATCCTGAATACGTTCTTCTACATTTTCAAGCAGTTCATACCAGCAGCCGCGTGGAACAGACTCCATTTCCACGGTTACGACATGTCCTCTCTACACAAGCATATAGACCCAGAATACTTACCCCCCGAGTATGGGGGTCGGTGTAGGCACGTGGTGTCGTTTGAGGAATGGGTCAGGAAGGTTGATAGGTATAAAGATGAGTTCATGGTTGCTGAGTTGAGAGCACTCGGGTTTACTGTAGAAGATTGATTGGTGTTGCCAGAAATTAAACAAACAGTTAGGCAGATATGTGTGCGTCTTGGACACAATAATCTAAAAATATAATAAAACAAAGTCCTCGAAACCTGTCTTATTTCTTAAAATTTACTTAACGTATTTTTAAGGTTTTTACTTCAAGAATCTTTTAGATTCTTAAGGCAGTTTTAGGTTAATAATGGACCAGAGCTAGACCCCGCAGACGCCAAAAAAAACGTTGCTTGAGATGTGGACACCGATATAAGAGCCAACAATTTACAGAATTCAGGAAAAAGTGGAGGCCAATAATTAAAAAAACGGCCCCAAGTCTAAGACGGGGCAGCGCTAAGTTGAAGAAGAAGAGTTTAAGGTTAATAAAATGATCCCGGTACGATTAAACTGATTTTGATGGGAATTTCAGTGGAAGATTGTTGAATTGTGTACCAACATATAGGCTATTTCTTACCTTACAATTCTCGCGAGGTCACGATCTACACGGAAAAACCTTTGTGACCCACTAATTTCCATTAGGGCGATGTAGCGGGAACAGCTGTTTTATAAACACACTAGCGGCCTGCCCCTGCTTCGCACGGGTATAAAATATATATCCCATGTCAGTCAGTGTAAAAAAAATGATTAAAATCGATCCAGTAGTTTTCATTTATTCATTACAGCCCGTGGCCCGCAAGCGTTAAATTTGGAGAAAAACAATTTCCTTTCCCTATACCAAGAAGATTTCCTGCTATATCTAATATCTAAATTCATATAGGTACTACATATTTTCATTTTTCCCCTATGTATTTTATTTTTAAAATTAATTACAGAATGTCCTTATATACTACATTCACAGCTTCCTTGTCATTAAACAAACTCTTGAAACAACGACATATAGCTGTTAAATGCGAAGTGCTATAAGATCGAAGCGCGGCCTCCTCGCGGGATTTTAAATCTGTAATATCTCCGAAAATGTTCACTTAAATTACACGCTGTAAACGGCAATATTGATCTATATTAAATCAACAATTTATTTAAGGTACCTAATTGGATAAGGATTAATGCTGTATTGTATAAAAATTGCTTTGAACATAAGGCATCATTTTTCGTAAAAAGTAAATGAAAAAAACTGCTATTGTGGGTTATCCATAAGAGATAGACATATACCATCGCGGACTTTTCTGTAGACCTTTTCATGGTTTACAAATACTTAGTACATCATTTTGATAAATCTCGTAGGGCTTAGCCTGCGTTTGCAATGTAAGCGGAAAAAAATTTAATTATTACAGAAACTTCAAAAATTACAGTATTCCTCTACTCCATATTGAATGTTATTAGACATGTAAACCTTCCTCTACAATCACTCTATCTATTAAAAAAAACTGCATCAAAATCTGTTGCATAGTTTTAAATATTGAAGCATATATAGGGATATACGGACATACGGACAGACAGAGAATGCAACTTTGTTTTATACTATGTAGTGATATTATTTATTTTTACAATTGATTAGACAATGTCTTTACATACAACATTCATAGCTTTCTTATCATTAGACAATATAAACTTGAAAGAAGGACATTTAGTTGCGCCTCCGGTCGCTGCTAAATTCGAAGTGCTTATAGGTCGAAGTGCGGCCTCCTCGCGGGATTTTAAATCTGTAATATCTCCGAAAATGTTCACTTAAATTACATGCTGTAAACGGCAATATTGATCTATACTAAATCAACAATTTATTTAAGGTACCTAATTGGATAAGGATTAATGCTGTATTGTATAAAAATTGCTTTGAACATAAGGCATTATTTTTCGTAAAAAGTAAATGAAAAAAACTGTTATTGTGGGTTATCCATAAGAGATAGACATATACCATCGCGGACTTTCCTGTAGACCTTTTCATGGTTTACAAATACTTAGTACGTCATTTTGATAAATCTCGTAGGGTTTAGCCTACGTTTGCAATGTAAGCGGAAAAAAATGTAATTATTTACAGTAACCTCAAAAATTACAGTATTTCTCTACTTCGTATTAAATGTTATTATACGTACAAACCTTCCTTTTGAATCACTCTATCTATTAAAAAAAACCGCATCAAAATCGGTTGCGTAATTTTAAAGTTTTATGCGTACATACGGTATATGTGACTTTGTTTTATAATATACTAGCGGCCTGCCCCTGCTTCGCACGGGTATAAAATATATATCCCATGTCAGTCAGTGTAAAAAAAATGATTAAAATTGATCCAGTTGTTTTGATTTATTCATTACTGCCCGTGGCCGTAGCGTTAAATTTGGAGAAAAACAATTTCCTTTCCCTATACCAAGAAGATTTCCTGCTATCTTTGGAATATCTAAATTCATATAGTACATTATTACTTATTTACTTTTATATTTTCCCTATGTATTTTATTTTTACAATTAATTACAGAATGTCTTTAAACAAACTCTTGAAAGAGCGACATCGCTGCTAAAGTCGAAGTGTTATAGGGCGAAGCGCGACCTCCTCACGGCATTTTAAATCTGTAATATCTCCGAAAATGTTCACTTAAATTACATGCTGTAAACGGCCATATTGATCTATATTAAATCAACTATTTATTTAAGGTACTTAATTGGATAAGGATTAATGCTGTATTCTATAAGAATTGCTTCAAAAAATAAGGCATTATTTTTCGTAAAAAGTAAACGACAAAAAATGCTTTAGTGGGTTATCCATAAGCGATAGACATATACCATCGCGGACTTTTCTGTAGACCTTTTCAATGTGTACAAATACTTAGTACATTATTTTGATAAATCTCGTAGGGTTTAGCCTGCGTTTGCAATGTAAGCGGAAAAAAATGTAATTATTTACGATATGTATTAGAAACCTCAAAAATTACAGTATTTCTCTACTCCGTATTGAATGTTATTATACGTACAAACCTTCCTCTGGAATCACTCTATCTATTAAAAAAAACCGCATCAAAATCTGTTGCGTAGTTTTAAAGTTTTATGCATACATAGGGAAATATGGACTTTGTTTTATAATATGTAGTGATAGTGATTGTTATTTTCCTCGCTAGAGAGCTCCGATCATAAATGCGTCCGATCGCTGCTAAATTCAAATGGTTAAAGGGCGAACCGCGTTTTTTTTTTTCGAATTTGACTAATGCTGTTAGCCCTAATGGCTTTGACAGCGTCACCGATAAGATGGGCGAGCGCGGAAGCATCGCCGAGAGGCGAACCGCGACCTCCGACGCGCTATTTATAGGCTCGCGGCGCGGCCTCTGCATTTTAAATCTGTAATATCTTCGAAACTGTTTCTTTAAATTACATGCTGTAAAGGGTCATATTGATCAATATTAAATAAACAATATATTTAAGGTTCTTAATTGGATAAGGATTAATGCCGTATTGTATAAAAATTGCTTTGAACATAAGACATCATTTTTCGTAAAAAGTAAATGACAAAAACTGCTATTGTGGGTTATCCATAAGAGATAGACATATACTATCGCGGACTTTTCTGTAGACCTTTTCATGGTGTACAAATACTTAGTACATCATTTTGATAAATCTCGTAGGGTTTAGCCTGCGTTTGCAATGTAAGCGGAAAAAATGTAATTATTTACGACATCACATTAGAAACCTCAAAAATTACAGTATTTCTCTACTCCATATTGAATGTTATTAGACATGTAAACCTTCCTCTAAAATCACTCTATCTATTAAAAAAAAAACCGCATCAAAATCTGTTGCATAGTTTTAAAGATTGAAGCATACATAGGGATATACGGACATAGGGACAGACAGAGAATGCGACTTTGTTTTATACTATGTAGTGATATTATTTATTTTTACAATTGATTAGACAATGTCTTTACATACAAAATTCATAGCTTTCTTATCATTAGACAATATAAACTTGAAAGAAGAACATTTAGTTGCGCCTCCGGTCGCTGCTAAATTCGAAGTGCTTATAGGTCTAATTGCGGCCTCCTCGCGGGATTTTAAATCTGTAATATCTCCGAAAATGTTCACTTAAATTACATGCTGTAAACGGCAATATTGATCTATATTAAATCAACAATTTATTTAAGGTACTCAATTGGATAAGGATTAATGCTGTATTGTATAAAAATTGCTTTGAACATAAGGCATCATATTTCGTAAAAAGTAAATGAAAAAAACTGCTATTGTGGGTTATCCATAAGAGATAGATATATACCATCGCGGACTTTTCTGTAGACCTTTTTAAGGTGTACAAATACTTAGTACATCATTTTGATAAATCTCGTAGGGTTTAGCCTGCGTTTGCAATGTAAGCGGAAAAAAATGTAATTATTTACAGAAACCTCAAAAATTACATTATTTCTCTACTTCGTATTGAATGTTATTATACGTACAAACCTTCCTCTGGAATCACTCTATCTATTAAAAAAAACCGCATCAAAATCGGTTGCGTAGTTTTAAAGTTTTATGCGTACATACGGAAATATGGACTTTGTTTTATAATATGTAGTGATATATATATATATATATATATATATATATATATATATATATATATATATATATATATATATATATATATATATATATATATAAACACATGCGCGGGTGATTTTCTTATAATCCGTGAAAAAGGGGAAGTTTATTTTTTAAAAAGTTTTCATAAAGGGAAATAAAAGCCAAGAGTATCAGTGATGATCTGCGTTACACTCATGCATGATTTATATATAATTGTTATCATTTGTTTGGGTCAACTTCGCATTTTTCTATACAATTAGAGTAATTAGACTAATGTTAATTCGCAGAACATTAAGGTGTTAATTATGTCTAAGTAGAATCATGGTGCAAACATATAACTAACTTTTGCGTTATGGAACTTAACAATAGATAGAATAAGACAATGTGTCTGGTACTTTACTTTTTAGTTTACTATACATTTTTTTCCGTGTGATAATAGAATTTAGCAACAGTATTTGTAAATAAACTTCTTTATATTTCACTATGTCTTTTAATTATTCATTATAAAATTATTTATTTATCATTATTAATTATATATTTATTATTATAAATTAATTTAATAATAATAAATGTCGCTGTAATTTAAGCTGTCATAAGATGGCGTTACTGATATGTTTACTAGTGATCAGCGCGATCGCCATTTTCAACTTGGGTAATGCTTCTATGCTTGACCATGCCATCCTGAGAAGCTCTAAAATCCGTTCGAGATAAGAGCTATTTATGATATATTTTTCCGACTGACATCATGTCAGTCAGTCAAAATATAATGAATAAACCTTTCCGCGCCTTTCGCTCGCATAGGGTGCGCGCGAAAATTTCACATTGCTTAGCAATATGCCTATCGAAATGAAATAAATACATTTAATTTAAAATACATTACATAATTCATGCCGATTTATTAAAATAAATAATTTACTACTATTTTACACCATAAATTACTTAAATTTTTATATTTGACTAGTTGTTTTTCTAAATTGGAATAAAATTGAATGTTTTTAATTTTTGTTTGTGAACAAACTGAACGTAAAAATCCATTCGTGAGTTAACATAATACGGGAAAATTAACCTAATAAGCTGAATTAACAAAGTAATAAAAATTCAAAATTCGCAAACTAACAATTTTTATACATCTCAAAACTCAAACTTGTATGCTTTCTTTATTATTCATCTTTAACAATTTACCACCGGTTCAAAATGTACATTTTTTATTAAACTGCTGATTACTGGCATCAACCTTTAATAACAGTTTAAAAGTTATTGAATAAATAGTTGAAATGAATTACAAAGCGTTTACACGTACAATGTGCCAACATATACGAGTATAATTAAAATGTCCTTTACAGATTAGTGCGTAACCACTATATTATAACTTACCATTTATCATAACTTCCAAACAAAAATGTTCACTTGTCATCAAGCAACTCTTATTACTTAGTAGATTATTTGTTCGAAGCAATATAAAAATGTTTCTAACTGAAATAAATAGTCATAAGATAATAGCAATGTGCAAAAAAAATATAACTATTTAATTCTCTTGTACTATGTATATAGTTTATAATATTATATAAATATATTCCTTCTTATATTCCTTATTTATTATTATTTATTTATACGAAATATATAAAAATATATACATATATGAAAATATACTAAGCGCGCAGACGTGCTAAGGAGGTTGAGCGCAAGTAAATTAGCATCGCGTTTATTAATGTTAATTAACCTTCAAATAATTTACCGCTATTACAACATCTGAATTCTAAACACTTGGCACGTAATATTTGCCGTGGCGGTTTCTCAGTAGTACCGTTTCCATTTCATTTAAAAACGCTGAGTCCAGTTCGTTTAACGAGACTTCCTGAGTGCTATGCTGCTCTGGTATAAACGGAGCAGTGTTTCGATCGCCTGACTCATCACTATCAACGTATTCATCAACCAGCTGGTCTAATAATTCGTTATTGTATTTATTATTGTATATTCTAGGTCCATTTTTCATATGGTCAGGCATGTCGACAGTGCCGTGGATGATTAACGTAATTGGTCCAACCTTCCCGGTATTCCATTCATTTGTCTGAAAGGAAATAAATAGTATACAAAATATTGTCGTGTGTATTTATTTACTTTATATAATGTATTATAATAAAATGTATAGTTTCAAACACACACATGAATATTAGGGATCAATAACTTTAATGTAAATTACTGTAAAATATAATATAAGGTACTGTAAAATATAATACAATACACGGTAAAACCAGCTTCCTAGACTTGACCAGTATAGAGAGCATAATATGAACAAAAAATACTAGTGTTTTTTATTTATGATCGCCCAACACAAAATTCTTAACTTTAACTCATTGCTGCCAGATTGATCAAGGTTTACGAGATAATAAATTCCTTCCTTATATTATTATATACATTATTTACCAAGTCTTGGATGATGACCTGCCATAAACCTTTTGATGGTTCACCCCAAGTGGCAACGGAGGTTAGCGGCCAGTTGACAAAGCCTGCCTTGGACGTATCTCGCGAACGAGCACTCAAGATTTGAACTTTGGTACCTGGTAATTAATATATTTTTAAATGTCAGATAGATAGTTCGTTAATCTTGGGGCACGTTAAAATATTTATTTAAGGGGAGTACTCACAAAAGTGGAACTTTGCTTGTTAGACAAACCTGAACACTGTGCGCTCGATATTGGTTATTAAGTAATACTTCATAGAATTCAGTTTACTTTGCGCAATGCATATTTTTAAAATAAAGTTAATATTTTATTATTATGATGAAATTCAATGGATGCAAAAAAAAATTAATTGACAATGGATTCTAAGAAAATAAAGTATTCCATTAATTGTGTTGTTAATGAAATTAAAAATAAAAACTCTTGGAATATACTGTTTTTGCAATATTTCATAAACAAAAAGTAAAATATTTTATAAAGATGTTGTCTTTTTGTAAGTTTTGCTAATATTAATAGACATAAACCGAATTTAATAGTACTGTTTTATACCTTCGTCAAAATTATTGTATCGATTTCTAGATACAGAAGGTTCTTCATTTTTGGAAGGGAAATGCTATTCGAATAATTTAAAGGATTAGGCTTAACTTTGTGAAGATCCACAAAAAAAACGTAATAATAAAATTACTTTTCTATAATCCACGATAAAGTAAATAGAAAATATAATGCTAAATGCAATCGCAAAGCTTTGCTTGTTGTTGATGCTTCGGTTGCGGGACGAAACGATTGTTGATTTTGTGATAGTGAATGTGTGTGTAGTACTTATGTATAGTGGTGGCGATGTTTGAGATTTGTAGTGCATGTATTGCGATTACTACATTTACCAGGTATGAAAGCGTATAGTCCACTCTTCATATAGCAGCATTATATATATTTTCTATTTACTTTTATCGCAGATTGTGTCCATATAATTTCATTATTAATCTTGTACAAGCTATTCTGTGTATAGATAGTCTTACCATAATACATACAGCCTTCAGTGACGTAATTATGTTGTTCTATCCATAAGTATCTAAGGGTTTTATAAAAACTTACCTTGCGGCGAAACAAGGTATATTTCCAAAGCACCACGTCGACTATATTGTAGGTTCGTCACAAGTTCAACATGTTCAATAAAGTTTATCTCACATTTCGTGACGTCGATATATATGTCGATTGATTTCCCTGATGATATATTTTCGCTTTGATTTTCTCTGGAGAGAAAGAGACAGAAATAGAGATTTTGCATAACGAAATAAGTAGTTAATGTTTGATTTTTTTTTTGAACATTTGATCCAAAAACCTCTCATAGGATAATGGATGACCACGGATTCAAACCTACACCTTATTATATATATTTAAAAAAATGTAATATATTAATATATATTTAATTTTTTTGGTCATGCCATATAATTTTTTGGGAAACCTTAAATATGTCTGCAGAATTTTTCAATCATGAAATGTTTGTTGTAGTGGGAAAAGTCACCACCCAAAAAAGTACCTAAAAAGTAGCTCTCGAGCAACTTAATTTCGCTTTTTTTTGTTGTATATTTATTTGGCAATCCAACAGCGTTTTGCAATTTCATTACAAAGTATGACTATATATTAATATAAATAAGCCAATTTGGGATTACGCTTTGCTTCTCTTTTTTAAGAACTACATAGTCTGTTGAAGTCAATAAGACAAAAAGAAAAAAACATCTATGGCACACTGTAGAGTATATATAAAGATAATCTATCATTTGCTAGTCCGTTAAAATAACCTTCATTTATTTACTTTTATTTCTTATTTATTTATTATAATACATAGTAAGGATGTGTATATATTTTTAATTTAATTAATTCTTTTACATTTTTTTATGCTCTTAGAATTAACAGGATATATTTGTTACTAAAGCAACATAAATGTAATAGTAAAAGCATATTTATTATGCATATTTATTTAAGTCTCGCGGCTACCAAGCGTAGCACCATTCCAAAATTATAATTACACTGAATGTTTAATTTTTATTGCAAATTATACATTCAGATAAAACATGTTGTTGAACTTTTGTACTCATTAATCTTGAACTGTAATCGTTGTATCAAACATTTTTGGCTAATAACGATAACGCCGCTGGTTTCGGAAACAGTAATAATTGTGACGTTAGTATCAATGCATGAAAAATATTCTAAAATTCCAAAAACAAATTTACCGTTTTAGTATACAAAAAATGTTAAACAGTTATTGGTCATATTTTTATTTAATTTACTTATAACCTTAACAATTCTACATATTCTTTCGACAGAAATCACACTGTCTGTTGATGTTAATCCGCTTGAAAATTCGTTAATTGCTTTGGAGTTTATTACAGACAGACAAATACACAAACGCAACGAAGAGCTTTTTTTATCTTTGAGGGGATTTTATATTGCATTTTAATAAAATAACTCTCTCTGTCTTGTTCTATCTAACTACTTATGTTATTAACGAACAACACTTGCTTCCTTCTTCCTTCGGCGATATTGACAACCGAACGTTTTTATTACCAAGGCAACATAACTTTGAAGTGACGATAAGAAATTGCATCTCTTTTCATCCCTTCATCGCTTAATTTTATTTCCTATTTTGCGACGTCTATATGTTGGTACAGAGTATACAGAGTATTTTATTCAGTTTCATGAACAAAGAAATCGACAAAATATTATTAGTTCTGCGACTGAAAATTTTAACTGACGAAACTTAGTTTAGTTTGAGTATTTTGGTTGTGAAACTTTATTGCAATTTCAATAAATAATCCGGTATTATACAAGTTATATATTTAATCTATCTTAAATTACTTAAACGCTGTTACATTCGCAGTATTTCATAACTATAATATAAATAATTCAACCATCTTAATTTTTATTTTATGTATAATTAATTATTAACTAACTAACTATATGACTATAAATAATAACTATGAAGAGGAGGGATAACAAAATTTGAAGCAGACAAAATGAATGACTATATCTCATTTCACTAGGGCATCATACTCACAAAGGAGCAATCCTAAAATCTTATGGGCAATTTTGTGTAACGTTTATGTGTGGGGTACACAATATAATTCAGTTTCATAGAAAAAAATCGAAACTTTTTAGTTGTACATTATTAGTCTCGTATATTCGTATATTTCGTTATCAAATAAATATCTTCCTAAAATTACTTACACGTTGTAATTAATATTCACGCTATTTCGTTATTAATATAAAAAATCCAACTATCTTAGTTTTTATTTTATACAAAGAGCAACAAAATTTGAAGCAGACACAAAATGAATTACGATATTTCATAAAATTAGGGCGTCATACTCACAAAGGAGCATTAATTCGGCATATCTGTTTATCGGGTACGGTAGTCCAATTCAAAGCAGTGCTAACAAGCGCAGCTGCGTTTAGAAGTCCAAAACCGAAACGGATATCAAAACGTAATCCAACGCTGTAAAAAATTAGCATATAAAAAAATCTATCGTTTAGTGGACACAATTAGGAACTAGTGATATAATTTATTTTTTAATTTCTTCTGCTTTAAATATTTTTTCAATGCACGTACCCATTTATTTGGCAGCCAGGATTTTCAGATAATGGGAAATATTCCGATGTCCAAACGATTAAATGCTGTACATCCCTCCATGTTAAATTTGGGCTGTAAGAAGTAAATATAAAAATTTAAAAATTATATTAATGTTTATTTATCTAAAAATAAAAAAAATATTAATGGAATTGTAATGTAATTTAAAGTATTGCAATGTCGACCTGTCAAAATGATGTCATTTTAAATTTTAATTATTTAAATGAGATATATAAATTAAAAAATAAATAAATAAAATAAATAGTAAATAATATTATGTATAGAATTAAACATTACGTTGGGGTATAAATCCGAGATGGAACTATGATCTATTTATTCGTAAAGTAAAATATAATTTATTCATATAGGAATAACACTAATTTTTTTTACAGAACTTTTGTTATAATTTTAAAATATATAAACAAGTAATTTCGGTGTTTTAAGATATATTTTGGATTAAAATAATTAATTTAATTTATTCAAATTATCGTTGTATATGTTAGTCAGCGATCGTTATAACGCTTCGCTTTGAATAACTTGACAGGTTTAAAAATTATAATAACATTATTTACACACAATGTGATTCTATGTTGATTTTTCGCATATCTTATACCGATAACGCAACGAAATCTCATAGTTAATATGACCTTATTTATCAGTCGTAACATCTAAGTCTATTAACGCACACATTAAAATGAAATAACGTTATTTTTCCTCCGTACAAGTCTCATATCTAATTTATCGTAATATCGTGTATCCAAACAAACAAACGCGCTACTCCTTATCTATTTCTCTGCTTCGTATTGAGGAGGAGGAGGGAGAACGACATTGTGTCAAACAGACCATACGAATGAGATTACCAGGACATCATAAATAGAGTAAAGGTGGGCTGTTACTTGGCAATAATACTAATTAGTTCCCCTAACTTTACTTATAGATTAATGGCGTAATACAAAAAATATTATAATTTTATAGAATTACGCTTTACTTAAGTTTCATAATGCGAAAATAATATTATCACTATTTTTTAAAAATTATTTTATTAACAACAAAAATTATATCAATTATTTAAATAAACTTTCTCAGCCTACTAACATATCATTAAATATTAAGATACGCTTAATATATATTTCAAATTGTTATTATGTGGTAGGATTATATTGATATATCGCTGTTAGAGAATATCTCCATGTTTTTTGTAGCGTACTTTCTTAATCTATGGATGTCCTTCTTCTTAATCTTTGGATATGATCAGACGTATGGTTCTTTACTGGATATTTGTTATCCTTAAATGAATTAAATGCGTAAGTATTAGTAAGTAACCATTGTCTAGTTGATTCTTCGACAGGACATAGTATGCGGGCATAAAGCCGCAAATTAAGAAACATACAATTTGAACGATGATAAATTTACGAATCATTATGTATTTATTATACTTAATAAAACACTAATTAAAAGCTAACCTAAACGGCTTCCACGATGTTAATGCCTTAATTGGGCATCGTCGACTAAAATTTGTTTTAAATAAATATTATTTTACACTCAAACCAGGCGACTCGATGTAATAAAATTAAGCAAAGAAATGCTTTATTCGAATGTTCGTGCAATCGCACATTTTTTTTGCTTTTTATTTATATTTCGAAAATTGAATTAGAATTATAGATATGGCTATGATACTCCGCTAATTTCTACAAGGCGCTTAGAAAAGAACGTTACAGGTGTAAAGCGGTAACATTATATTCTCTTTCCGCGCCAATATTTCTTTACACTTAATACGATTACATCTTAGAAAAAAACAATGAATACGTCTATAAGACTGTTGCTTTCTTTTAGGCAACATTTTTTGTTAACAAGTAAATAATGATCGCATACAAACAACAATACCAACTACAATTTTATATACATACTCACTTTGCATGTAACGCCAACGCAATAATACCGGCAGCCAATGGCGCGGCAGCTGATGTGCCTGTGTGTTCGAGTGTGCACGAGTCATTTGTATCTGTTGTAGCCTGTAAGGCAAAAGTATAGATATCTCTTTTTTACGCTACCTCAATTGATTCAGATGACAAAGACAAGAAATATTACATTGATTAACAATTGGATGAGTTTACTACTCGCAGCAGTTTTGTTATAAATATTACAATAAGTATGTAAGTCTTATGTATAAAAATTGTATTGTATAATTTCGAATTATGTACTTCCTTCCCACTATGGAATTAATGTAATATTATTATGCTGGTTAACAAACAATGCAATATATAAGATGTGAAATAGTATTTTTTTAGTTAAGGTTAATATTTATAATCTCTTTGTTTGTCTCTTTGTTGATTGTTGTATAACAGTCAAGCCTTTTATTGTAGTAATAATTTATTATCATCACTAAGACTTATTATAATTCTGTTAACTCATATCGGAAATATCATAAATAAAGTTTATTGTTGCTGTATATTATTTTCAACCCTTTATTTAATTGCTCATTTATACCTAACTTTATCTTTTACATGCTTATCCAATCAATTTAATCATTAATCGAAGCAAAAATTCTTCACAAATTTACCAAAAAAAAAAACTACCTAATAAATAAATAAAAAAGAACAAAAAAACAGAGAACAAACAGCAAAGCAAAGTTGTTGTCCGATTACTCGATACCAAGGCAACATGAGTGAGTGCTCTAGTAATAGAAACATTGGATCTTACTATTTTCTGATCTTTATATGCACCAGAGGAGTATGCAGTGGCAAGGGTTGATGGACAGATTTCGCCGTACCAGGGGAACAGGCCTTGTTGGGAAGCACTTCCGATAGATATCGTATAGATGCTCGACGAGTAACTAAGAAAATTAATACATTTATTGACAAAATAATATTATGGAATATATAATTACCTACCTAAAGTATTATTTACTTATTCTTCCTCTTCTTTACTTCTCTTATTTACTCTTTTACTTATTTCCTTTAGATAAGTTTTTAAGAAAAATACAATAAACTAAAGAAAAAAAGAATAACAAAAAGAGAACAAATTATGAATTAATTTTTTCATTTTAATTTAAATCAATTGATTTGCCGCCATATTGTAGCCAGTTTTTTGTTTTGTTAAACGATATAATGTAGACCTTTAAGCTGTGCTGATTATATTTCAATGAATAACATATAATTTTGTTTGTAAAGAAGTACTTAGTAGAAATCTTACCCGTCACAATTGCAATTATCATCGTGACTTCCACCGTTACCATTTGCCCATACAAATATGGAGCCCTTACCGCCGCGACCCTAAAATAAAAATAAATAAAAAAACTTCTTTATATTGCTTTCTAATTAAGAATACAATTCTAATTAAATCCGAATCTACAAATACAATCTTTAATAACACTGATAAAAAAATCTAGTAAACTTAGAATCGTTATCAGTCTTTTGTTTTACGTAATATTGTTTTATCTTTCTATACCAATTGTAAGAATGAAAATAAGAAAGATCTATTTATAATTACATTTCGGTTATATTAAACTTCTTGTTACTCGTAATTAATGATTGTTAAATACACACGGTGATATACAGCTTTAATAATATATTTACCCTTAACCATTTTTACCTTTTCAACGCCACGACGAAAAGCTTCGATAGCTAGTCGACCAGGCCCTTCAACAGTTTTTCCATCGTCATTTGGACCCCACGAAGCGCTATATACATCTACCTTATCCCAAGCATAGCCTTAAAAAAACTAAAAGATATATTCACGAATAATAAATAGTTATTAAAGCACGGAATCAAAACAGATTTGCGAATATCAAATAATATATTATAAAAATAATTAGAATAGACTGCGCATTGGTGTGGCTTAAATCTGTTATTAATTATTAGCGTAGAAATGTGATGGAAAATAGTTATTAAAGTTATTGGCATAGATTATACTCTATAGGGCTAAAAGTATTCATCAATTCGTAAAGGAAAAGTAATTGAACACCATCTAGCGGCAACGTAAGATACTATCTTCACGACTATTAATACCAACGCGTTACGAAGAAACAAAATGGCTTGTTGATTCAATAATATTATCATAGACGGTGCTGTAAATAATTCGACTTCGCTGCATTTATGTTTGCCTGGTCCTAGTTTATGAAAAGTGACTCAAGTCGAAAGTCGCCAAAAGCGGGACGCAAAAAAATTAAATATTTTTATTTCTTTTCCTTCTTAGATTTATATTTTTCCACCTTTCAACAATGATCCAGTAGTTCTATATAAAAATTATGTATAGCTTGTAATTTAAATAATATATATACAAAACAAAAAATACATAATATAAAACAATATAAATATGACCTTTAATGTAAAAAAAAACAAAATATGTGTAGTATGTATTACAATTATTTTTATTCATTCATGTACGCACGGAATAGCCCCTCTGCGGGCGGACGGGAGCGGCGTCGCGTCATCATTCCACCCACCGGTGTTTTGATGTTACGTCACATTTTAGTCTTACTACTAGGATAACATGAGGCAGCAAGAAGTCTCCGCTTAACTCGCGGTCATACTACATTCGTTGACTGGCCTTATTATACTTATTATACTTATTATATTATACTAGAGTCGAATCACTTCACTATTTATTAGAGGCGGTTTAATGGAATTGATTACATTAGTGTTGCACTTTGTTACAATGGCCACATCTGATGTGGAAACGTTGCAGACCATCAACAGAGATGATATCAGGACGCTTTGTTTTCGAACAGAACACGTGTTGGATGGTAGATAACACCGGCATACAAAAAAAGTGGAAAGTGCATTTAATTTTAGGTGCGTATTTTGACCCACTGAATCCGGTCAGTTTCACCCTCAAAATATAGAGAAAACTTAAAAAAAACAGATGTATGTATTATTAAGAAGATACGGAAATCGGTAGTTTTACTGATAAGTGTTTCACTAGTTTTTTTTTGTTATGTAGAACGGCTTACGGTCTTAAATAAACTTTGTATTAAAAAAAATAATTCGCTTAGTTTTAGTTCAACAATTTTTTTTTATCATTTCAGTCACCTATCAGACTTGTTATTTATTTATTGAAGTAATAACATTTTATTCAAAAGTATCCAATTACAAACTTTGTTTAATATGTTGTAAATAATTCAAAATTAAAATCGTTATCAAAATCATTTATCATACCACAAATTAGCATTTAAGATTATTAAAGTAACAAGGATTCATTATTTAATTCCGTAATACGATAATGATAAAATCATTAGAGAAAGTCATTAATTATTTTTTTATCCAATCGCCGATTACAACAAAATAATTTTAACAAACTTTGTGACGAAATTAATTAGTAAATCGGCGCCAATAAAATCTTTCTACCACCTCACCTACCTACCTAACACAACAATCACCGCCAGACCGGACCGCAAATCGCCATGTCATTTTGAGTTCAACATGGCGATCAAAATTACTAGGAGTACATGACTCTGGAGTAGTCAACTCACCTATTGCTTCGCCTTCTACTCGATCTGTGATTCGGCCGTCCAGCATACGGACTCCTCCCACTTTGGCGCCCCAAGCTACGCCCACACCACATTTTATGTTGTTGGCCGTCATTGCTATCTAAACAGGAAATCTATACATACGTATTATATAGTCACATGATTCATATAGAATTTACCGTAAATACAGAGATTTAGGTAGTGACTGATAGTAACACTATTTATTATTCAGCCCAAGAACGGATAAACTTAATAAATTTTAAAATGACAAACGTATTATTATTATATATATTAATTAATAGTAACTTTTTTATAAATATTGTAGGTTGTATATTTAATTTTACCTCTCCAGCGCACCGGGTCCCGTGGGAATTACGATTCTCTGAATCATATTTGGGATAAGGATCTGAATCTCCATCATTGCAATCCCAACTTATCTCGGGGTCCTGAAATAATAAAAAAAGAAATAAATATACCTATCTATAAATATAAACAAACAAACACATAAACTCTAATTTCATATATATTATTTATTATAACTTTGCTCAGCTTGACAAACAAGGGAGGGGACGACGGAATCCGACGCGGTTAGTGCGGCGCAATCGTTGTATCGGCCGCGAAGTTACCAGGATTACAGATAGTCAAAAGAGATGTGTCTTAAGACTATCATACTTTTATTTAACTCACCTACGACAAATAATAAATATAAGGTGATTAAACTACAGACATGTAAACACTTCACCGTAAAAGATATTTTGTATAAATACTAAATTAATATACATATTTCACTTTATTGAATTACAAAGGCCAGACTGATAATTACGCCGTGTGGTATCCGGCTAAATAGAAAAGTACCACCCTCATTTTTTACCGTGGTTCGGAGCTTAAAAGAAGACTAAGGTAAGTCGACCCGCCATGTGGTATCCGGCTGAATAGAATAGACCAACCTCAATTCTTACTGAGGTGTCGTAAAAGGCGACTAAGGTAAGTTGATCCATCGTGTGGTATCCGGTTTAGTAGAATAGACCACCCTGTTTCATACCAAAGTGTCGTAAAATACGACTGAGGTAAGTTGACGTCAGGCAGGCGGCCGGTCCTAAAAACGCAGCCAAATCATATGACAGCATGTTTATGGCATGTTGTGCTGACCCCATTTAGAGTGGAATAAGGGCCGGAAGATGATGATGAAAGTCCAGACCGATAATTAATATAAAGTGAATAAATACTAAATGTACAAAAATCAATTTATATTATTTATTTATATAAAAAAAAATTCTTACAGTTAGGTATGAGTTATAAGGATTTTTTTTAAAACGCTGACTGCATAAATAATCTGAAAAATAAAACTAGTTTTATCTTATTTATTTATTACTTAACAGTAATAATTATAAGAAGTAAGTGTGTATAAGAATAATATAATATATCTCTAAATAATGAATAATGGGTGTGGCTCTAAATAATAAGTGAAGTAAAGTGGGTTGTGTTTGGAGTTAGCAAAATCAAAAACAAAAAAAAATACTTATAAACTCACGGATCAACTTCATATTATACACTAGGATCGCATGAATAATTAACTGGTATTTTATTAATCGCCTATAAATGAGTTTGGTTGATAATAGTTTCTGACCTCGTACTCGCAAGTGTTGAATCATGAATAGCGAAACTGTTTATTGTAAAACTATTTACTATATAACCACGCGTATAAATTTATACATATTCCATAATATTTATTATCTTACGCACTTAATTAAATCCTTATGAAAAAAAGTTTTTTAAATCGTAAAAAAGACATTTGTATAATACAAGAAACATAAAATTAAAAATATTGTCATTATCAAATCAAAGGAAAGACCCAAGTAAACATTTCTAACAAACTTCCATTATGAAAAATCACAGAATGATGAAGGAAGGATATTATTTATATTATTGTTATTCATTGTGTTGTATCCTATCCTATCCTACCGACGATTTTTTATTTATTATGAAAGCAGCAATCACTTCTATAACTATTTTGTTGGAAGTACTAGAGGAACATGAAACTGACGTAGTTTTCACGTAGATCCGTGTGATTGTGCTCAACGCCATCATCCAATATCGATACTTTTACTCCTCGCCCGTTGTATCCACTTGCGTAGACTGGCAGTACGTTGAGATCTAGGCGGGGTAGGTTGATATCGTTACGTGTGTCTTGCTAGGATACAGAAAGATAATTTTAGAATTAAAAAACATTCTGTAATAGTACATATATAAATTGATGTGTTCTGACATACCAAATACCATTCGTATCCCCATAACTCATCGTTAAAGTGTTCATGATCGCTTCCGAGATCTCGAACATTCTTTTCAGGTTCTGCTTTCCTAGTGATATTGTCTATTCTTTTAACCCGGTATAATTTCTTATCAGGGTCTGGTAATGGATATCGCTTCACTCGACTTTTTGTAAAAAGTTGTTCCGCCCATCGTATCTGTAAATTGCTATTTTTATTCCAAAAAATGTTATTATAGTTCCATTCCTGTAATGTACTACATAAAATTCAAGTATATTTATTATTTAATTTAAAAAATACATCTGAAATACTACTAGTAGAAAGAGTAGTTAAAGACAAATAAATGTTTGTGAGTTGAATATAATATGCTGTTAGCTCTAACGACTTTTACAGCGTCACCGGAGGGGATTGCGAGCCCTGAAGCATTGTTGAGGTTATCAAATGAGGAGAGCAGAGTGCAGAAGCTCTAATAGCGTCGGGAACGACTTAAAGGGTGTCTGTCTCTTGCAAGGTCGGACCACGCCTTACAGCGACGTGCGAAAGGCTGGTGTTATTATTGTCAGGTTATACAGAGGAACTATTGGGAACATTAAGGTAAAATTATTATTTTTATTAAGATGCCTTGTTTCAAGATTAACTTCTTCATTGATGATTTAAAACTACAGCCCATTTTTTTGATAATATTCAATCTATTTAAAAGAATCTTCATACGTACCTATTATGGACCTAATTTTAACAACTAAGTATTTATTTATACATAGGTAGATTCTATCTACTTATTAGGATTAACAACAATAGATCCCTCCAATTTGTCCTGTAACGTAGGTATACATTTATGCAGTTAAGGAGCATTATTATGGATTGAATGTTGTTTAAACTGTGCTATATATTATCTATTAAAAATATTTTGGATAACCTTGCTCATTAACTGCGATATGCATTCTTAATTAATTACACTGGCAAAAAATCGAATATATCGACTGCTAAATATGAATAGTAAGCGGTACTTAAAAGCTGAATCGTTGTTTTTATACACATGTATATATGTTTACACACATACACATTGAAGTGAGTTCGCAAATATGACAAATAGGTTCATTGGTGTCAAGGTAACGAGGCCAATGGCTCTGGCAAATTAGGGCCGTTGTAGGCCGCACACACCACGTGTATCGAAGCTAACATCTACCAGGCCAACATGAGACATTGAGAGATTTGCACTCACCCTCCTGTCCTGATGTAACGTAGATGTGTGTTCTACTGGGGTGCGACGTTGCTTGTGTTCGTAAGTGCGAAATGCGTACATATTTGGAAATCCACGCACCTGTTAACAAAACGCTTTTGTTTTTAATGACATTGTGTTTTAAACTTTATGCAAAAGTAATTTTTGATTGTTTTTTTATAGAGAGAATTTAACGTTAAATGTAAAATATAGTACAATAGTAAACAAGTCCGCGATTTCATCTACATGGACTTTTATTAGCGCGTTAAAAAGCCTATGCCATTATATAGCTCTTCACCTACATCCATACTGAAAATAAAATTGATTCAGGGCTCCATTCGACCTTGAGAGAAGGACATACAAGCAAACAGTTAATATATATTTATCCCATTATTCTATCCTATCCTATTATTATCATAAATGCGAAAGTTTGTGAGTATGGATTATGATTGTAATTATTACCCCTTGACCGTGGATCCGCTGAACCCAATATCCTATCTATAAAATTTGTAACTTATCTATATTTTATTTCTTATACACCAGGGTAACATATAGGCTATAAAAATCTTGTTACTTTTACAAGAATAGGATGACATTGAAAAGCGCCACCGATGCGCCGAACGAAGCGATGTTGCAGGTAACAGCTAGTAGTATGTACAATACAGAATACTACGGTTACATTTTTCACACATTTTACATTTTTTATTTCGGTTACATTTTGTTCACCGTTTGTATAGTTCATATAGTTATTTGGTATTTTCTGTTTTTCAAAATACCTGTTTAGTGTAAGTGAATTTATTATGAATTTTTTGATTCAGTAACAAGTTATATTCGTAAATATTATATTTTTTTTTCAAAGTTACACCAAAATTTCCTTTAATTACTAGTTTGAGTGATATACGTAGGTAAAAATATTACTAACTATAAGCAATATTTTGTTTCTTTGTATTTTACATAGATTTAGAATAATACAAGTATTTTTTGTATTGTACAAGCTGTGATAGCCCAACGGTGACACCGTACGACGCTTTAGAGGTCACGGGTTCAAACCACGCTCATGCACCGATGAGTTTTGTGTTAAAAACTTATGTGTTCAATTGATATTTGCAATTTATCACACGCTTTTTGGTGAAGGAAAACATCGTGAGGAAACCTGTAATATCACTAGAGAATTCTAGGGATATATGTAACCCACCAATCTGAATTGGAGCAGCGTGGTAGGTCTTAGCTCCAATCTTTCTCTCTAAAACGGAGAGAGGTGGTCTATACCCAGCAGTGAGATAGTAGCAGGCCGCTATTTTACGTGCTAATTTAAGCAATATTCTATTTTATTTTAATGCTAGCTGTCTGGTCACGTGTTGCAGTGGCTTAGTTTTATTTCGATATCCCCTCGAAACAAATCTCTCATTAACTGTTAAAAAAAATTGCTCTGATTGTCACCAAACTGTACGGGATTATCTGCTGAGTTAATTTAAAGATTTTCTGAAAATTTCACTAAAATCCGTTCAGCGGTTTGGGAGTCTATAAGAAACACATACTTTCTCTTTTATATAGATTTACTGATTAGAAATAAATAAAAAGTATAAATATGCTGAAAAAAGCATGGTTACGTTTATGAGCTAAATTATAGACAGACTTTATTTATCTAATAAGTACACTGACAATATACATATGATTACATAAACCATTTCGACTTGACTATTAAAACCGGATTTCCGTAATTCAATCTATCTAATTTCGTTTCCTACACAATAAAATTATTCATTCTAAGCTGTCCCGTACTCTGCGGAGGGATGATTCAAATCCCGCAAAACTCCTCTAATACATTCCTATATCCCTGGTATAAAATGTAGAAAACAATGGCGTGTTGGCGGTGCTCCCCTATTTTAAAACGGGGGATTAAAATGAATGATATTTTGAAAAAATATCCGTTTAAATTGAATTAATTGATTGATGATTTTGTAAGTTTCAAACGCTATGATGAAAAATGAAAAGACGACTATAATTATTGTTTAAAAAAACATGCTGTAATTAAATACTAAAGATAAATAAAACTGCATGAATTATTTGAATTTCACGTCTATCCAATGTCTTTTTCTATATGTATGTACATTTTATTGTTAATCTATTCATATAGGCATCTTCTATAGGCTCTATTCATATTTTATGTATTTAAATCATAGAGTTATTCTATACAAAGAACGATTATACAATATACAAAGATAAAGTACACAAGTTTCATATTCCCTCCCACTATTTATTGTGTCACTATCACTTATTATAATAGGCCTGCATAAAAAAATCGAGTGCAACAGTATAAAAAAACTGTTATGATAATGAGTGTAATGAGGGTTCTTCTTTTGTCAAAAAACTACCGATAAAATAAATCATTCTTTAACCATAAAACATTTATAAACAAACAGTTCTTTAAAAATACTCCATACTCTTTTTATCCATTCATCGATTTTTATCGTTCATTCATAAACAGGAGCTATTATTTCCTAGTCATGTCACGAGTCACGTCATATGAAAATGGATGCCGTCATGTGATGTCCCGGACACACGTTAGTACTAGGATAACATAAGCTGCGAGCATGTTGATATTTCCACATATCAACCATATGGGTGTAGCAGTGCGCGTGTATCGTATGTTGTACGCATGCCTTACACACCTACAAGATAACATGAATGACACTTGTTGATAATAGAAACGATATGTCGCGACTGTGAAATATTCAATCACCTGTGATATCGTCACTTTAACACTGAAGTTCAAAATATTTTCTATATAATGCATTTGTAAATTCAATGCTAATATACCTATTATTAAATCTATATTATCTTTTTGAAGTTTAATATTAACCCAACGTTAACGTTTTACAGTGAGAGTAACTAAGTAGTACGTACAGTAAATATGCAACTAAAATATTATTACTCTAATGGCTATTTTCTTCAATTATGTTTTCAGATGATGTCAAATGAAATAAGTACTAAATTAATAAATTACTAAGTAATGTAGTAGTAACTCGTAAGTTTTATTTTCTAAACAATGATCAAGTCGAAGATCATTATTAAAATGTCCGCGCACGTGTGTGAAATGAAATAATGTCACGTCTGTGGAGCCATGTGAGTTACGCCAGTCACGTATGTACCAGGCGAACAAAGCCCGTGAGGAAGTTGCCAACACATATGGCTGTACGCACACATACGCATCAGTATAGGGTGGATATGGGGGAGCGCGGTATACGTAGGGGATGTTGGGAGTTTCTGTTGTCTCGTGTCTACAAATACAACAGAGTAACTAACTACATGGCAGAGTAACTCGAGGAATATAAAAAAGATATTAGTTGTCTATCTTACTATACTATTGAGGATTATTTGAGTGATAGCTTATCTTAACTGCAGTCAGCTACGCATCCAGCTGCAACGATTATCTTGTAACCATCAAATTGTAATAATTTTTTAAAAGATTAGCCGCCGAGTTTCTTGCTGATTCTTCTCGGTAGGAGCAAACTTCCGAATCAGTGGTAGCTTCTTTAAAACATTTGACGATTCAAAAGTACTGTAAACAGTCCACTTGAATAAAGAATATTTTGAATTTGAATTTGAATTTGAATTTATCAAAAACTGCCTTGATTAAGATTTAGAATCAAATTGCTCAGATTCTTTTCCCATTACACAAGTTCTCAATGATATTATTTGTGAAAATATTATTTCTCTAGTTGACGAAAGTCACTAAGTATTTTTTTCCTTTAGATATAATATTAATTTTCATATTTCAATACTATCCGATTACAAAGTAATAATAAAATTATATTGCTGTAATCCGCGATAAATCCGCGCAAAATAATATTAATATCACATTTGTATTATGGGTCTCCGCATAGTAAGTACCTTATTCTATAAATTATTATTCGCTTAATTATCTTAGCACATTAACATTTGTGGACAAAATAACCTGAGGAGCGAACTATCAGTTTGAGTGTGAAGTCATCATTAAATATTTAACATCATCCTCCTGTCCTTATCCCACCCTAAGTCGGGTAGGCACAACATGTTATAAAGATGTTGTCACATGATTTAGCTACGTATTTTACGACCGGCCGAATGCTTGACGTCAACTTACCTTAATCGCCATTTACGACACCTCTGTAAGAAAGAGGGTGGTCGATTCTACGCAGCCGGATACCACACGGCGAATCGTTAAATATTTAACGTCTTTGAAAAAAGTGAAGTCAAAGTTCTTTCAAAAGTCTGATCGCTGCAAAAACTACTAAACCACTTAATTTGGAGATTCAATGGTAAACTATAGCACATGTGAAACATTTACCTTCATAAAATACTCGATTTTCTCACTCGAGACTCTTTAAGCATTCCTCAAATTCATACTTTACTCAGCTCTCATCTACATTAGAACCCGATAATTGTAGTTCCAAAAGAATCTTATACAATCTTGACGATGTAATTACTGTCGCTAACACAAACAACTGCAGAACATGTCTTATCGCTGGCGAGGACGAGATTCTGGGTTGTTTGCTTAATGCGAGCTATGTTATTACTCGATCGCGTTAGCGTAACGCCAATTTGTATGACGCTGGTACAGGGATCACTAGATGTCGCTTTTGGAGCGAGGTTGTATGTTAAAAAAATTCGAACTAAGCACATTTTTTTTCTTTGAACACTAACTAAGCTGTTAGCCCTGAGGCTTTTACAGCGTCACATAGGGAGTGAGCGAGTGCTGAAACATCGCCGGAATGAAAACTGGGAGAGCGAGTCTCGAGCGAGACTCGCAGCCTCCTGGGAGCGTCGCCTTAAGGGTGCCTCCTGTGAGGCCGAACCTCGGCTTAAAATGACGCGCCGTGGTGGACTGTATCGGACTTGCTTCTGCAAGTCCGATACAGTCCACCAAGAAAAGTCCTAATGTTATAACCGCTAGACGTGAGGAAGCGGGGACCTCGTCTTCGCCGGCGAAGACGCTGTGTGTGTGTCTGTGAAGTATCTGGCGTTGGCGATCGTAATATGATCGTCAATATCATAGAGAACGCTCTTACGGCGTCTATGATGTTTGGATTTCAACTTTTTATAATAGCAACAAAGCACTGTTATTATACTAGAGTAGGAGAGCCAGCCTAAAATATGTCTGTTGAAAATAAAAAGAAAGCTAATGAGACTGAATTATTATCTGGTTCTCTTTTTATGTGTTATTACAAAAAGATAAGTATATGAGTTTCATTTTGACTCTCGTATAATTTGTTGCGACACTCTCATATACAGGCTTGCCTATGGCTCCCCTGCTTTAGTGTAATAACTGTATGGTCTGAGGTTAATCTGTTATACCTTCAAGTCACACACAAATGGCATGTTGTGTACAAAACCACCACTATCATACTAGTGTTCCATTATTCGTCGTAAATTTAGAACAGACGACGATGACAGCATGTTGAGTACTTATACAGACGGTCTTTCAAAGATCGCCTACCAAAGAAATTCGGCAGTATCATGGGTTCAAATCCCGGGCAGGCACCAACGAGTTTTACTGTTAAAAACACATGTCCCTAATTGATAATTGCAATTTATCACACGATTTTCGGTGAAGAAAAACATCGTGAGGAAACCTGCATATCTCTAGTGAGTTCTAGAGATATGTGTAACCTACCAATCCGCAATGGAGCAGTGCCATAGGTCTTAGCTGCAAGCCTTCAGAAAAAAAAAGAGAGAGGAGGCCTATGCCCAGCAGTGGGATAGTAATACGCCTTTACATTTACTCTACCTTTTAATAAACAAATGTATACAAAAGATATTTGTATGTATAAGACTTATAAGTAACTTTAGTAGCTCAATATTTTCGATCCAATATTTTACATCTCAGTATGATCGTATCACATTGACAATTTAATATTCGTGTTTTGGGCAAAATAAAATGTCATTTTGAACTATTTCTCCATATTTGTGCAACTGTCAGGTTTGAAATTGCTGTAACTTGTTACAAGAGAATGGTTCATCAACGTTTATGTTCGCCTGATACTCGGTTAAATTTTTCGTGGAAATATGTAAAACAAGAAACTGATGTTTCTGATAACCTAGTAGTAAAATTTACGGAACAAGGTTGGTTACTCGGGTAATAATTTAATATCAGTCAACACAGTATAAGTAATGAGATAGAGATTTATTTATAAACAGGATCTCGTAGTTAAGGAATGGTGGTTTCATTCATTTAATAATGCTAAGAATGTTAATTAAAAATTTCTATTTATATATAAATTAAGAAATAATTATTAACGTTACTTAAAAATATAGTTCCTTTGTATTTAAAATGAAGAACCATTTGTATAAGCGTTTAATAAGAAGAATTCGTATCATTATCATCTTCCTGCCCTTATCCCACTCTAAGTGGGGTCGGCACAACATGTTATAAACATGCTGTCACATGATTTGGCTGCGTTTTTACGACCGGCCGCCTGCCTGACATCAACTCACCTCAGTCGTATTTTACGACACCTCGGTAAGAAAGAGGGTGGTCTATTCTACTGAACCGGATACCACACGGTGGATCAACTTACCTTAGTCGCCTTTTACGACACCTCGGTAGGAAATGAGGTTGATCTATTCTACTCAGCCGGATACCACACGGCGGGGTCGACTTACCTTAGTCGCCTTTTACGACACCTCGGTAAGAAATGAGGGTGGTACTATTCTATTCAGCCGGATACCACACGGCTGAATAAGAAAAATTCGTATGTGAATATAAAAATGTAGTTAAGTTAAATCAAGGCAGCGGTTTTTTTGCATATAAGACTTTATTAAATTTCAATTTTTCTTTTTACCGTTACAATACATACACAAAAAAATAGTAAGAAAAATAGTAGTTTACAGGATGAGAAACCATTCTATACGAAGTTTTTTATAGAAGCACATTCACACTCTTCACATCTGAAGCTAATTAGGAGGGGATTGCCAAAAATAAACACATGTGGCCGCGCCCTTTTCACTAACTACGAGTATAAATATTCCCAACATGTGACGCTGTTACTGAAAACATTATCTTTTAAAGCTATGCATGCCTAGTAAAACCGACGCTGAAACAACGGACGCGCCTGAAATTCATGAAAATGAAGTAGAGAGTTGTGACGTCGTAGCGCAAGAAAATATTTGTTCAAGCGGCAACTACGAGATTTAGACACGTCGCCATAACTAACGCCATCTATTTTGTAATCATGAAACATTAAACAATTGATAACAAACATACTTCATAAGTTTGAATTTCGGTATATTAGTGTTCAGTTAGATAATTAAAACATCCAAAATATAAAAAAATTAATAATATTTTCGCAAATGGATCCCACATAGTTGGTTATTTATGTGAAGTTAATTTTAAAATGAGATTGCTTTATCTTAGTATAGGTATAAAAACGCTTTTCTTGGTCCACTGAATTCTACGAGCAGTGACGCAAATCTAGTTAGGCGTTTAAAAATATCTAAGAAAAGACTGTAGGAAATTGCGGGGGCGAACGTCCATTCGGTTACATGTCGGAAATAACAACTTGACTTGCGTTTAATGTAATATACAACTAAATAACAAACGTTATTTTACTTAAAAGTTAAGAAATAAAATTCATTTAACCACTTAAAAACAAGTATCTACTAAACGATTTTAACACTTATTTACTTGTTT
The DNA here is from genome assembly GCA_029227775.1 of Morpho helenor. Taxonomy (NCBI): domain Eukaryota; kingdom Metazoa; phylum Arthropoda; class Insecta; order Lepidoptera; family Nymphalidae; genus Morpho; species Morpho helenor. Next base: position 13,463,002 of record JARGCU010000006.1, read on the forward strand.
CATACCTCATTTCAGATGGATCGCATTGATTTGATATCAGAAATTTGTTTAATAATATTCTAAGATGTTCGAATTGCACAAACAGTGGATCTGTTATTATTAATTGGTAGTTGTCCACTTTAAATTAGGCTTTAGTCTAATTAATGATTAATTTTTTTACTTATTAAAAAGGCAATTTTTAAAATGGTCTGAAAAAAAATTATTATTAATCGATTATTTTGATAACAATTAATCGTTATTTTTATTCCAAGTCCATCCCTAGGCAACTACTTAATAAAATAAAATCGGACAGCAAAACAACATGCCAAATATCTCTTTTTCAATCCTGAATTCCTAGTACTGTCAAAGCCAATAAAAAAAAATATCGGATTCGGCGGTTTGCGGTTTAGCCACCCCCACACCCCCTACAGTGGTTTAGGGCTACGTTTCATTTATTGAGTAAACGGCGCAATACGCAAACTATGCCAATTATGTAGTTTTGCGCAAGTACTGTAATTTGGTTTTCCGTTTTGATATCTAAACATAAATAAAATAAATTCATTTTATTCATTGCTGATTGTAAATATTGGATTATAACAATTTAGAAACGATGCTTCGGTTACGCGGCGATAACACCTTTGAGATTGTCGTAGTGAATGTAGTGCTTGTGTGAATTGCTGTTGGTGGTAAGGTGATAAGGTGTGACAACGGATTTGTTTCCTATGCAGATTATAGCAAAATAATTCATGTATGTCAAAAATAATTGTTAACTTTATGATGGGATTTTCCGTTGTATCGGAAAAATACTTTACTCCCTTTTGTTGCATTAACGATTTTGATTAAAAACAGTTCTAAATCTAAGATGCTCTCATATAAATAACGTTAAAATTAAACTGACTACAAGTTTATTCATAAAAGTAATGTGTTATTTAAGATAGGTAATTGAAATATAGCATCAAAAAGAGATTATTCAATATTATCTAAAAATGTGCATATATTATATTTCTTAACTATGCATATAGCGTAAGCAACCGTGAAGTTTTAAACAATATTTTTTATATAAGGTCTTTGTTATGTTTTAATTTGGTTTTCATTGTATTGACTTAATGTCTCTGTAGAGACTGAATGTCTGCATACAAATAAGGTCATACCTGATTTGCTAGTCGAATTGAGACAAATAGTTTCAGCTAATGCCGAACATTTGTCACTATTACGTTTGTCGTTGCCTAATGATCCTACCCGATCTATTAACTTTATAGATAGAAAAAGTTTTTACTTGTCTTACCGTTTTTACAAGTATTCGACCCTTATTTAGGTCATTATCATCCTCCGCCTGCCCTTATCCCACTCTAAGTTGGGTCGGTACATGTTATAAACATGATCTCAGATAAGGCTATGTATTTTACGTCCGGCCGCCTGCCTGACGTCAACTTATCGTTGTCGTATTTTACGACACCTAGGTAAGAAATAAGGGTGGTCTATTCTCCCTTATTTAGGTGTGTGCCGAAAAATATAGTAACATAGCTGTTGGCATTCAACGGCTGGCGAAGGACTAACATATTATATGACAGGATTGTATACACCATGCCACTCTAATGAGTGGTCATGGATTTAAACGCTGGTTCAACCGTCTAATTGATAATTGCAATTTATCACACGCTTTTCAGTGAAGGAAAACATCGTGAGTAAACCTGCATATCTGTAGAGAATTCTAGAGATATGTGTATCCAACCAATCCGCATTGGAGCAGCGTGGTAGGTTTTAGCTCCAATCCTCTCCAAAAACGAAGAAAGGAGGCCTATGCCCAGGAGTGGGATAGTAGCAGGCCGTTACTTCTTATTCTGACTACAATCATGTATGATGGAAAGCAATAGATATTATCTTTGGTGTAGTACAGGGCTTCTTAAACTATGGGTCGCGACCCCAAATGGGGTCGTGTAGCAAAATTTTTCAATCGCGAAAGAATTTTTTACTTATATTTTACTTTAATACTTAGCACGTAACTACTTAAATATATTCGAGCGAATTAAGACGGTCAGAATCCACTTTTATTTTTGAACTATAAAAATACAATTTTATAATTATTTGTGCAATTTTTTAGTTTAGATTTTTGTAAGTTTCAAAACGAATTCTACAACTATATATTTTCATATTTATATGTATATTGTTACCTAATAAATAAATCATCAAAAAATATTAGTTTATTTTTCTTTTATATTTGTATGGGGTCGTAAAGAAACTCGCAATCATAAATGGGGTCGTGATTGACAAAAGTTTAAGAAGCCCTGGTGTAGTACCATTCCTTAAAAGATGCTCGCTCATCGCGCATCTTTTTACAGCAAATTGTACTATACTTTGTCGACTCAAATTTTAATCTAGCCAATACCCACACATCAATAGTGTCAGATAAAAGCTAATAAAAGACAAATACATATATATAATGTACCTGTGACACTGTCAGTATCTCGAGTGTCGTCGAGTGGCCATATTGGGCTTATCAGCTTATCTAAACACCATACAAGCTTAACACCGTCACGGCTAATTGATTATCCTCTTCAGTATCATTGGTTAGGCTCAATGTTATTTGGATTTGTAAATTCAATCTATTCCAACATTAATCCATGGAAATATGTTAAATTAGATTATATTATCCATAAAAAAATAACTTCAAAAAATATTTTGTACTTTAAAGGTAGTGCAATTCTTTCGGAAGGCTTAGGTTACTGGTACATTGCGGTTTTATGTAAATTGTTTTAAAAGGTTCGCGCATTTTTTAACTCCCCTGCTGGGAGATTTAGTCGCTTGCGCCGCATAACCAACACAGATATACTAAAATAATGTACTAGAGAATTAAAGATCTGTATAAATACTACAAAAAAGTCCGGGATAGCATGTCTCTATCTCTTAAGGTTAAGTCACAATAACTACTTCTATGTTCAAAATTTTAATTAAAAACACTTATTTCCACGCGGGCAAATTCACAAACACAGCTAAGAATATAAAAAAATCTGATTTTCCGTCATGGATTGGAAGAATCAAAAAATACATTATTATGTGTATTTTTAAAACTAAAGTGCACGTATTGAATTGCATTACAATTAGTTATTAAATATCGTAAAAAAAGTACTGCCAAGTTCAAAACTAGTTAAGGAACGTTTTAAGTAAGAATTATTGAATTTAATTAAAATGGAAGCCCAAAGAATTATGTAAATGTACAGTCTAATTAAAACATGGCGATGGAAGAGATTTAATAGAATTGAGCACTTAAGTAACGTGTAATGAGTAATTTATTTTCTGAATGATTTTATTAATAATTAAAAATTTCGCGGCCCATTGATGGAAATTGGATCATAATTCTTCAATGATCCATCATTATAATTATGTTTATTTTTCTTTTTTTTTTTAGTTTATATAACGGCTTGGAATCGGATATAATGACGAAATGTTTACACTCAGTAACACCATTCTGACCACATACTTTAACCAAAAACAAAAGAATATACTCTGTGTGTATCATATGTGTGTTTGTATGGGTGTGTGTGTTTGTGTATTTGGGTGTGTCATTCATGGGTTTATGTGTTTAATGATTTTTTTATTGATTTAATCTATTTTGTGTATTAAACACAATTATTTATAGCATTTTGCACTGTACACGATATTTGTTGATGTTGTTGTTTTTTATTGATTTAATCTATTTTGTGTATTAAATTTATTAAACACAATTATTTATATCATTTGCACTCTAAACGATATTTATTATATATCAAGTATTTATCACACTATTAATTTTTCAAATCTCAAACTTTTCGGTTTCCGGAATAAATTTCAAAAAACATAAAAAAATTGTAATGGATATAATAATATATTCAAAATGGTAATCAAATATACGGAACTGACCTCACAACTAGCACAAGGTTGCGGTGAGTATAAAAAGATAACTCAAAAAACCACAATCAGGTAACGTAAATTGTGTATATTACATCCGACTATAATTACTATTATAATTACGGATTTCTATGATTATGTAAAAAAAGTAAGTAACGGCCTGTTACCATCCCACTACTGGGCATAGGCCTCTTCTCTCCCTTTTTTTTTGCAGACATTGTAAACTAGCACTTTTGAATCGTCAACTCTAGTGCTATGTATATGCTAGTATGTGAAAAAATAATCGATTATTATATTAATCGATTTTTTTTAATAATCGTTTTTTATCATAAAAATCGATTATTTAACCTTCCTATTTCTCTTTTACACTCTTTTTCTTATTTTTTAAAGTCATATATACATTGTTGGATGAAACTAATGTAGCCAAACTACAGATTTTAATAGAATTTCACAAACTGTGTATCTGTTAATATATTTTATTCGTAGATGTCCATTTTAATTTGCCTTTATTATTAATATTAAAAGGCATTTTTTTAAATAGAAAAAAATCGATTACTATTCGATTAGTTTGTTGCGAAATAATCGATTTTAGAATTATTTTTAAAGGGAAGAAAAACGAATATTATTTAATCGATTTTTATTTTTTTTCTACTCCAAGTCACATCTCTATCTCTAATTAGCAATTGTTCTTTAAGATTTTAGATTAGATAGATATGCATTGTTGGATGAAAACAATTTAGCCAGACTACACATTTTAATCCAATTTCACAAACAACGCATCTGATACTATTACTTGGTAGTTGTCCACTTGAATTCGCCTTTAAGTTTATTGTAATTAATTATTAAATTTACAAAAGACAACTTTTAAAATAGAAAAATAAAGATTTTTTAATAAATCGATTATTTCGTAACAAAATAAACGATTTTTTTAAAATCGATTATATCTAAAGGGATAAAATTCAATTTTCTATTAATCGATTTTTTCTACTCAATTTTCAAAGTCACATCCATACTTCCTAGAAAATACTTAGTCATTATTTTTACAAACGTTTTTGTACAGAGTACAACAACGTTTTAAAAAGTATTTGGCGAGACGCGCATCCGCGCTGTCTCTCCGGCGTAGAATAGACGACCCTGATGCAACAAATGTAGGCAGGTCTTCTATACTTTGGCTGACGCACACTCGCTAGCGCGGGCTATCTCGGTACAGCGACACCTGTAGTCGACTTGTGAAACAACTGTGTTCGAGATCACGTTATCGCGTTTTTTACAAATTAATTTTTACATTGAAATGACATTGTACGGAATAAAACGTTAAAACGATGCGTATTTTTTTGTTTTTGTCTTTCTTTTTTTTTTAAACGGAATAAATTTTTTGCATAGAGTACAATGACAAAATATTTATATATATTATTCAGTAATTATTATTTACTTGTGTTTCGCTGAGAATAGTACAGACTATAGTTAATTTTTAGGCGTATATTTAGTACAGTAAATAGGTATTATAATTTTATCCGTCAATCTGGTGTACTTTGGAAACAATATTGAACATTTGGTACAATTGAAGCTTACATACCGGAATAAAAGAAGACTCATCTTCCAAAGATGATGATTAAAACAATTTTTGTTGACTACTTTAGCAATAATAGAAGCCTTTGTATAAAGGGGCATTTCACGTCAACCGGACAGTGTAAAATTGAAGGTTCCGGATTTCGCTCATAATTCCGCCTGTTAATTATATTTTCTTTTTTTTTAAATTGATTTACCCAATTTCAAAAAATTTACAAAGTGGACGGGTTTTTGAACAATACTCTTTATAGTCAATTTAATAATTACTAAATAGTGATTGCCCTTGAATAATTACGGGTTTTAATAAAAATAGGTTTAAATTAGAAAAATAAATACTTTTTTTCAAATTATTGAAAAACTTTACTAGGTATTTTTTTCTCGAAATATAATGTATACATTTCGTGATCTTACCGGTCCTCCATATTCATATCCCAGTTCCAGAGCAACCAGCTGGGCGACTTCCTCGCCGCCCTCGACTTCCACCGTCCAATCATTGATGAAAACCTTCGCGTCCTCTCTACCATTATGCACGTTATGATACCCTGGTACCCATTCCTCTAAATTCAAAGGATACCACGATAAAGCATACGGGATGAAAAACGGGAATAAAGTTAAAACCGGGAACAAAAGCATTTCTTGCACAGTTTCAATACTACTGTCACAGTTTTGAAATTATTTTTAATAGTAGCTTTAACTACATATAAGTAGATGGTGCACTGAAATATTTGCAGACTGAAGTAATAAAGTTTTTCCGTTGCGCGATTTTTCAGCGGACGCGCTACGACCCGTTCAAGTGAAGAGTATGAATGGACGCTTTTTGTAAACAATCATTGAAGTTAGGAAGGCTTTATACAGAAAAATCTTTATTTATTTGAGGTTTGATATTTGGTATATAGAGCAATATATGACCAATTTTCACTCAGTGTTATTTAGCTTTTTTCGTGGAGATAAACCTAGATGGTTTGTTTGAAGTATAATATTTGGAAAATGGTCACAATTCAATTGATAAAAATGATTTTTTAAAATAAGTATCTTTATCTGCAAAACGATATGATTTTAAGATCGTTTTATTAAAATACACAACATTTAACGCCCATAATACTTTTTTCTTGAAATGAATCGTATAACGGCTCTTCATTATTTTCCAATTAAATAACAGTGAATAAAATGTGTATATATCATTAACAATTTTAATTTATTACTAGGATTTGCTAAAAACATATTTGATTTATTCGATATTGTAATGCTCTTCTTGGCAATAAACTAACATTGTGAAGACATTACAATCAATAAAATAGTATTAGTTCAATTCAGTTAAATAAACCTTTATTTATAGGAATGCTATATTAACATATCTTTCCTTATTTATACAATATTTGATAGTCAATACAATTTTGAAATAGTTAAAACTTGAAAAAGAATACGCGATAACTTTTCTACGAAATTTAGTAACCGACATATTTTTCTATTAAAAATCTTAAGTTTTTCCTCTAAAGTTTGCAAAAAAGTTAAAAAAAACTTGTTTTAAGTTTATCTATACATATTGTTTAACTTTAATAAATTAATGCCAAGACGACGTCTATGTCATCTTGCGTCAATTTTACAAAGCTCTAGCTCTAACAAATATGAACCAAAAGTTTTTTATAATCCTAACTAGATGGCGCAGTTATTTCAAAATTAATTCATTCTTAATCATTCGTCGTTAGATTTAATAATAATCGTCTTGCATATTTTGAAAATGTAGTATCTGTTATTTCTTTATTAATAAAAAATGAACCATTTAGATTTGTTCCAGGGAAAATCACATGACAGAAAAAAAGAGATTCTTGTGGTCAATATTTCCAAGATATTTTGCATTTAGTAGCTTTTGAAACATTTTTAAAGTGAAACTGTCGGAATAAGATAGTTTTTAGCTTTATTCTTTCAGTACTAATAATCTGAGAATAAAGTATGATTCAGGAGTTGTTCAGCAGTGTGTCAGTAGGGCGAAATGGTACGATGTGGCCGTGAGCGCACACTGTAAACAAACTATCTTATACTGACTGTGGCCATAAATTAGCTGGAGTTTGGGAATAGTATAAGAATAATTTAACAAAAACAATAACACTTTACTTTTTAAGGATAACAAAAATAATAATTTATAGAATTAGGCGTTACTTTGCGGAGATCCATAATACAAAAGTAATAATAAAATTATTTTGCTATAATTCGCGATGAAGTAAAATAGAAAATATACATAATGCTAAATGTAGAGCGGACAATTCGTTTTCATACCTGATACATGCAGGATTCGTAAAAACACATGCACAAACCTCTACCACCGCCACCACAATACACTAACACTTACGTTCACTATCACAAACTCAACTACTGTTTTTCTCTATATTATACATTTTGTTGTTCAACAATATTAATATTACATTAAAATAATAACAACTAAAGTATATAACTGTTTTCATCATTAAAATGCTTAATACTTTAAGTGTTAGAATTAGACGTTCTCAAAAAGTTTCACTGGCGAAGACGCTGTGTGTTTGATGCTGTTATAGCATGGTCGGGATCATTAAGGACACTCTTAGGACCTTTGTGAAATCTGTTGGGGTAGCATTACATAGATTCTATTAACATAGATTATAGCAACATAATTCTATTGTAACTTCAGGTCCAAATTAATTTAGGCACAGAATATATCATGACAGTTTTGGACTTGATATCCTTCTGTTTAGCTAGTCTAGCTATCCTACGTTTTATATGACTCTTTTTTGAATCCTGGCAATCTTTTTTTGTGTTGTCTTTTCTTGTAATGTCCTGTTCCTTATACAATTGATGGTTGCAATACAAAACTCATACAAATTCGTCCGTGGCCGGTAGCAACGCACGCACTGGAGTTTATTTCGAGACCAATACTAGATTAATCCAGCGCTGCTCAAATTAACAATAGCTCACTCGATATTAAAACATTATAAAATCAAAAAGTTTATGTGTGTGCGTGAATGTTTGTGTATGTGATTTCTATAGTATTTCTACCCCTTTAGCACCATAGTCTTATTAATTAATTTATTTCTTTATTGTATATACATATTGTTAGAAAAGGAAAGAAAAAAAAATAGCACCTGTACAAAGGCGGACTTATCCCTAAAAGGGATCTCTTCTTGTTAGCCTTTGAGTAACAGAAGGAAAAGGACAAATCAAATACGGGTAATATAGAAAGAAAGAAAAAGAAAAATAACGAAGAACTATATACCTAACGTAAAAGACAAAAAATATGATGCAATATAAATAATAGTAAATGTAACTATTTAATTTATAAATAATTATTATCTGTCACCCATAACGCCGCGTGGTATCCGGCTGAATAGATTAGTACCGCCCTCATTTCTTACTGAAGTGTCGTAAAAGGCGACTAAGGTAAGTCGACCCGCCGTGTGGTATCCGGCTGGGTAGAATAGACCAAACTCTTTTCTTACCGATGTGTCGTAAAATACGACAGAGGTAGATTGACGTCAGGCAGGCGGCCAGTCGTAAAAACGCAGCTAAATCATGTTACAACATGTTGTGCCGACCCATCTTAGAGTGGGATAAGGGCCGGAGGATATATATTATCTGTTACCCATAACAAGTGTTAAGTTATTTACTTTAGGGATGGACGGCCGTGTGTGTGTTGCAAACAGAATTTAAAAAAGTATAAAATACTAATAACATCCTTTAATCATTTTATGAAAATAAATGAAGACGAGGAAGCTACTTAGGTAGATGCGTGAGGCGGTAACCAATGCTATTAACATTTTAAATTAATCAGCATTAACAACGGAGTCGTTGAGAATATTAATCTGCTGCAGACATTCATAAGTAGGCTTGAGAGTACGTTTCCATTATAGCTATTTATTTTCAACTTTTATGATTTTAAACTTTAACTTGTCAGTAAGTTTAAGTTGCAGGCTTGTTCTCGAAATTTTTGTATATTCTAAATGACTGAGACGACTTATCTACAGAACTTAGAACAAAATTAGAAGCTTATAAAAACTGAGGTGCGATGCTTAGGCTTCTTAGCGAAAGCTCTAAGCTAAGTAGAATTTAGGAAGCTATCTTCTTAACTTTTGCTAAGATAGTTAATGTATAGAACCGGCTATATTCACGTCTTATTCTGACGGGTTAGCCCGAGTATTTTCGAACCCATCCGGGGCACTTATTTTGCTAAGATGCCTGAGCATCGCAAGCAAGAACAAGATCTGTTCATCTCAATGTCTGGAAAGTTGGTTTCTAATGATGTTATACAATTCTGAAATTTGCCCGCTAATTTGGGCTCTAATAAACACTGTCAATCTATCATCATCGCCTTGTCCTTATCCCACTCTAAGTGGGGTCGGCACAACATGTTATAAACATGCTGTCACGTGATTTGGCTTTGTATTTTATGACAGGCCGCCTGCATGACGGTAACTTACCTTATTCGTATTTTATAACACCTTGGTAAGATACAGTGTGATGTATTCTACTCAACCGGATACGCCACGATGGGTTTACGACACCTCGGTAAGAAATGAGGGTGGTCTATTCTACTCAGCCAGATACCACACGGCATAAAAACTATACCAATCTATAAACGATGGAAATAATGTGACTTAGACCATCTTTTAAAAATGTGTAGATCCGTAAAAAAATATTTCAATGATTACATAGTAATGTTACGTTGTACATGGGAATTATTTATTTAAAGAACTTGTTTACAAGTTTATTTGAGGAAAAAACTGTGATAACTTAAATTCGCATATAACGCGTAATATTTTTATTATTTATTGTTATAATATTTTTAGAGGAAAAAAGAAGCGACCTATTCAATCTGTTCAAACATAATATTACAACATATCATAATATATTACAAAGAGCTAAATGACAAGCGACTTCATTATCACAAGGGACGATGCCGTTTGGTGATAAGCCCACATGCATTCTGATTTGCATTCAGTAAGGGTTTATGTGAATGTACATTTATAAACAATAATTATAACAGTTTGGGTATCAGTGCCTAAACGCATATCCGTAGACACAGCAGTCAAGATGCGCGCGCCGTTCGAGTTCGCAGCGTGTGTCGCAACACTCCTTATATTTTCTGCCACCCTGGTAGTTTGTCGTCTAGAAGACACAGGATATTACGTCGAAGACGGCTACCATGACGACGCCATTGACGTGTGAGTGTTACTTTTCTCCGAGGGGGAATGTATGTGTGGTGTGTTGTGATAAAAAAGTGCAACGCCCTAATTTTAAAATACGGAAGTGGTATTATTTTTTATCAGTGTGTTTTCTTCTCATATTTTTATTATATTTCGACTGTGAGTAATTGTTTAAAACTAATAATTTTTTTTTAAATTAACACTTTTAGGACTACTTAGAAAAGCTATACTTTAAATAATTATCAAAACGCTAATATAATAGACGATATAATACCATTTTTACATTCGTAGACAGAATTAAAGTTTTAATATTTATAGTTGAATCTTTATATTATTTTCTGTTAAAAATTCATCAGGTTCGAAATATTATATTCACATGCTTCGTTGAAAATAACGGATTATGTAATTTTATAATGTCTACCGTCTTAAATTTGTTGTACTTGGCACGTAATGACAAAATTTATAACTGTTAATAAAAATTATTGCTTCCTACATTTTGTCGTGGCGTAAAGTCTTATACGTTTAAAACAGGAGCTTCTGCGTGATATAAGAGTAAAAGAGGCAAATGTTATTTTTTTTGGCGTACAAACTTTAGATACATCCATTTAATATATTCTTAGTTAGTAACCAATGAAGTGTTGTTAGATTCAAATATTATTAACTTCTTATTTATTTAAATATGATTGTTAAGTTCACTAAACTAAACTTTTGTCTTGCAAATACTATGATCGCACTCTTTTCGGTAAAGGAAAAATGTATATCTCTAGAGAATTCTAGGGATATGTGTAATCTACCAACCCTCATTGAAACATGGCAGGTCTTAGCTCAAATACTTCTCTACAAAAACGGATAAAGGAGGCTTATGCCAAGCAGTGGGATGGTAACAATCCGTTATTTTACTACTTTAATACCAAAATTGTTAAAACATCTTGATATTTTCAAATTTCCTTTTGCAAAAAACAGCTTTAAGTATGTTGTATAGTTGGTATTGTGTCTATTATTATTATTCTCTGTTCCAATGTAACAATTCCACAAACTGAGTGCGTAAGCTTCAGATATTTTAAGTGTGCATGACATCAGTCTAACAGTTATTAAATTATGTCATGTGTTGATGCACTTTGACATTTCGTAATTCAGATGTGTAACAATATTTCGTCTCTTCGATGCGTGGCCTTAATTTCATAGCGTTCTGTGAGTGCGAGTGTCCAACAAATAATTAAATAGAGAAGATAAGAGACCCATACTTATCTTTGTATAATCACACAAAAATAAAAGACAAACAGGTGTCCTCATTTGCTTTTTTATGGACCCATTTTAGGCTTGCATCCCGCCGTTTTGTTTCACCGTGAACAAGATATAAGTTCTATAAGTTATAAGAACCTACCTGACTGAATGGGTGTTGTCTATTCTACCTGAGTATAATGGACTATCCTCATTTCTTAACGAGATGTCGTAAAAGGCGACTAAGGTAAGTTGACCCGCCGTGTGGTATCCGGCTGAGTGGAAAAAATTACTCATTTCTTACTGACGTCTCGTGAAAGGCGACTAATGGAAGTCGACCCGCCGTATGGTACCCGGTTGAATAGAATAGATCACACTCATTTCTTACCGAGGTATCGTAAAAAGCGACTAAAGTTACTTGACGTCAGGTAGGTGACCGTTCTCTGTGAAGTTTTGAAGCCGTCTGAGAAACTGGTGTAAAATAAACTAAACTACACCTTCCGGTGCGTTTACGCCATTCCAAAAAATTGGAACCCCGATATCATCTTTCTAGTTGACTGACTGACCCGTTGGCGCAGTGGGTAGTGACCCTGCCTTCAGCTCCGCAGGTCGCGGGTTCGATTTCCGCCGAGGCCAACATTTTCTATGAATGAATTTGTTGGTCTTTGAGTCTGGCTGCATATTTGTATTTAAGTATGTATTTAAAAATTATATAAGTATATATTCACCAGTTGTCTGTCACCCATAACACAAGTATTAAGTTACTTACTTTGGGGACGGACGACCGTGTGTGTAAGTGTCCCATACATTTATTTATTTATAGTTATTCAGTCTTTAGCCTAAAAACCTAGTAGTAATTGTTACGGCACTTATATTTCTTTAGTCTTGGTGTCCAGGACAATACAACGGGCAAGCTAAAAAGACAGCCTGGGTCGAGCTTTCTCCTCCTTTATTTCTTAAAATTTAAATTAATCTGCTTTCCTTAATAAATATAATTGAAAGGAATGACTCAGGAAATCTCTTCTTAAACTTATATTAATCATAAAAATCTTCAGTATATACATGAATATTTATACAAATTTCGCCTCTATAAAAATAGGATAGGGATTAAAATCCCTTATCAGTAATAAAAGCACTTGATAAGCTCCGTTGTTCAAGGACTTGTGTATATATTAAAAAGGTTTACGTACGTTTATTGCGTATGCAATAGTAGTCTCTATTTACAAGTAACGTAAAGAACATAATTGCTTGGCCTATAGTTTTGATTATGATACAAGTCTTAGTTTCTAAGAATCTGCTGAAGTGGATTATTAATAACGAAAGAAAGGGCACATACAGGAGCTCTACTCAATTAAAGGGTACTTGTTTGCTTTATTATATTTATAAGGGCACGTTAAGTCTTTTATATGGTTCACGGGTTTGAAACCCCGGGCAAGTATTAATGACTTAAGCGGTTAACTAATAATATTATTTGTCATTGAGCCTGTTTCATGATGATGCTTCGGTTACGGGGCGAAATGATCGTTGAGATTTTCGTAGTGAATGTGTGTAGTGCAGTACGTTTGGTTGTGGTCAAAATATAACTCTAACAACTTACCGCTTTGTGGTATCCATCTGAGTAGAATAGACCAGCCTCATTTGAATGATAAGTTACAGTTAGTCAATGGGACGGGGGCAATATGTCCAGCGGCACCATGTCCCCGCCACTAGCAGCATGGTAGACCATACAGGTCCTTTTAGTCAATGCGTGCCTGACATACCCACCGCTCGTTTCCATAGGGCGGTGGGACCCATTTTTTTGTTATAAAAAAACCAGTTAGTCATTACTATCTTGTACACGGTCAAAGAAGAGCTATATCCACGCATTCTTATTTTAAATCTAGGTATACTAATATATAAAGCTGAACAGTTTGTTTGTTTGAACGCGCTAATGTCAGGAACTGCTTTGAAACCGATTTGAAAAATTATTTCAGTGTAAGATAGTCCATTTATTGAGGAAGGCTATAGGCTATATAACATCACGCTGAGATGTATAGGAGAGGAGCAGCAACAAAAAATATAGTACGAAAACGGCAAAATTTAAAACTTTCCTTGCATCCTTTCCAGACTCGACATAACCGCAGCCTGCCCTACGGAGAGTTTGCTGCGTTCCCGAGAGACGTGTCGAGTTGAGGGCGTGGACGTCCAGTGCATCCGGATACACTGCTGTGACGATTACAACTATATTGCTGGACGGTTTGTAGTCTTTATTTATTTTGTCTATCTTTTTCGTCAAAAAAAATCGTCGTATTTATAAGTAAAGGCTATAGCCTTCACTTATAAATTTGTTCAATTATTATGTTTTAGTATAGTAAATATTTAGAACTTAGTTATTTTGTACACCCCCACCGCCGATATTTCATTAAATCCTCTACCCTAAGGTTGCCTGGAAGAGATCGCTTTTAGCGATAAGGCCTATTGTACTAATACTTTTTTGTTAATTTCATGTACTGTAATGTTGTATAAAGTGTAACAATAAAGTGTATTCTATTCTATTCTTTTATATTAGTTTGTTCTATTTCGAATTACCCCTCGAAACAGGACGCAACAATTGAAAAAAATGCCCCGACCGCCACCAAAGGAACGGCGACTTTTAAGTCGAATTGTAAAAGGATGAGATATGGCTTGAAAAAAAGCGGTATATTTGCATGTATATATGCATATGTATATATGCATGCAGCGGTATATTAGCGGTATATATGTATTTCGCAATATACCGAAAATTAGCGCAATTTGCAATCGGGAAGTTGAAGTCTTTAGAAATGTGTCTGTGCTGCTTTATCTATTCAAAACATAGAATAACTTTAAAACATTTGCTGTTTAACATAAAATAAGTTCATAATGTCACTTTTACTAAATGTTTTATAACTCTGCTATTAGATTGACAAAATCAGCCAAATTTTGAGTAATAGGTAACTAATAAAAACGCTGTTAATTTTCCCCATTTAGCTTTTTACATCTTGGACTTTAAATTCTATGAAAGTGTATCGGTTTCCTCTACAAGATCATCCGCTAGGTCATTTTAAAGATTGTCTGAAAATTTCATTTAAATCCATTTCTTTCGGAGTCTATAAACGACATACTGACAAACATTTATTTTTATACATAAGAAGATACTAAAGTAACGCCTTGTTATTATCCCACTGCTGGGCATTGCTCCTTTCTCCAATTTTTAGATAGAAGAGTTGCAGCCAAGACGCTGCTCCAATGCAGATTGGTAGGTGACACATATCTTCAATATTCTGTAGAGATATGCTGGTGATAAATTGTAAATATCAATTAGATCATTTTAGAGCAGTCTTTCTAGCAGAAGCGTTGTTTACTTGGCAACAATTGTGATAAACAAAACAGAGGTCTTTATTTAACATTGGATAAAAATAGGCGACGATAACGATGTAGTGCGGATAGACCTTGATAAGTGATTTCTACGTCATCACTTCCCATCAGTGAAAAGAGTGGGTAGGTATGCGCCGTCTGTTTGTTTAATCTCAGAGATTTGGCACAAGTCTACACATCAGTCTAGGTCATGGATTTTGTAGCATATTATATATGTTGTACATAGAAAAGAAAAAAGCTGTTATAGCCCAGCGCTGAGACCGAGCTACTCTTTCGAGGGGTCAAAGGTTTTAACCCCGGGCACCAATGAGTTTTTCTGTTAAAACTTATGTGTCTAATTGACAATTGCAATTTACCACACGCTTTTCGGTGAAGGAAAACATCGCGAGGAAACCTGTATATCTCTAGAGAATTCTAGTGATATGTGTAACCTACCAATCCGCATTGGAACACCGTCGTAGGTCTTCGCTCCAATCCTTCTCTCCAAAAGCAGAGAAAGGAGGCCTATGGATAGGCTCAACGACAAAATCGTAATGCGTCTCAGCGCTTTTTTTCGCACACTAACTAATGCTGTTAGCCTTGAAGGCTTTTACAGCGTCACCGAGAGAGTGGGCGAGCGCTGAAGCATCGCCGGATTAAAAATTGGGATAGCGAGTCTCGGCGGAGACTCGCAGCATCTTGGGAGCGTCGCCTTAAGGGTGCCTGCTGTGAGGTCGGACCTCGACTTAAGGCGACGAGCGCGCTAGGAGGATTGTGAACTTTAAACTTATATTAGTGTACCCCTGGTGGGCTAAGCAAGCAGTCCTATATATCAATCCCTATACCAATAAATCAATCCCCACCATTGATTATTTGTACGTTGCCTGCTCCCTACACTTAGCATAACATAAATTATAGCAATATAATTCTATCATAACATGTGTATATTTTAAATTCCAGTTGCATCCCAAAGTCTGTAGATGCATGCAGTTTGCGTCTCTGCGAACAGGCGTGCGAAGTTCGGGACCAGAGGCTCTGGTGTTCCTGTCATCCCGGGTTCACATTCGATGAAGAACACTACAAAAGGAAAACACAGCCGTATTGTGTGGGTATGTTTGTTTTGGACCTCAATTTGTTCATTTGACGAAAGCATCATACTACAGTAAGTAAAGACCTGTTCCAACTGCTAGAAATAGGTATCGTCTCCTTTTTGGGATAGAAGGGTTGGAGCTTGCCCTAGCACACTGCTCCAACGCGAATTGTCGCATATATGCAGGTTTCCTCATAGCTGTGTGGTATCCGGCTGAGCAGAAGAGACCACCGTTATTTCTTACCGAGGTGTCGTAAAAGGCGAATAAAGTAAGTTGACTCGCCATGCGGTATCCGGCTGAGTAGAATAGACCACCCTCTTTTCTTACCGCGCTGTCGCAATAGGCGACTAAAGTTAGTTGTCACGCAGGCGGCCGGTCGTAAAATATCTAGCCAAATCATGTCGCACGCTTAATCAAAAAAAGAAATATCTCCAAATTTCAATTTTTTGGGAATGGGCGTTTAAAGTTTTACACTTTTCCGGCGTGGTCTTTAAAAATGAATAATAAATAAAATATCTATATAAGAAGATGATGTATAGTTCCAAATTATAGTTTAGTGTAGCCTTTGTTAGATAGAATAAAAAGTATAATTTATGGATTATAAATTATTAAATTATGACATTAAAAATATAAGTTCGTACTTACTTCAGTTTATGATTAATAATTCGATTTTATTTCAAATAATTTTCCGTCAGAAATCTTAAAGAAGCAGTTTATTAGAGAAAAGTTATTCAGATGTGGAATCTCAATCCAGTTTAATTCGTTTTATTTTAAATTATATAACTTTATTACAACAATATTTGTACGTATCTCGGATTTTTACAAACCTTGAGAATAAGAATTGGTTATTTCTTGGGTAAGGAAAAAAAAATTACAATAATATACACGTTTATTCGTACTTTCAATGTAAAAAAAATATAGTTCTTACCTACTGTCATTTTCAAATTCAAAATATTCTTTATTCAAATAAACTGTTTACTTGCTACCACTGATTCGGAAGTTTGTTTCTACCGAGAAGAAACCATCAAGAAACTCGGCGGAAAATCTTTTCAACAAAAAATAATTACAAATTGATTGGTTATAAGTTATTCGTTGCAGCTTGGTGCGTAGCTGACTGCATTTGACAGGTTGTCATAATTAATTAATGTCAAATCGTCGTCAATTTGCCCGAAATCGCTTTTTTGGTAAAAGTGGGTGAACTATTGATAGGTTGATTGGCGCAGCTAGATTTTATCTTGTCTCTAAAGAGATGACTAACCGAAACCTGAGGCTGAGATTCATTTTCAAGACTTTGGTCGTTATCAGGTTCCTTAATCGCAAAATTCTTCTTCGTTCCTTAGAAAATTACTGACAATGTTGAGCAGTTTTCTTGGAATTAATAAATTGAATAATGAATAAATAAATATATGGAACACTTACACACGCGGTCGTCCGTCCCCAAAGTAAGTAACTTACTACTTGTGTTATGGGTGAGAGACAAGTAGCGAACATATTATACTTATGTTTTTTTCAAATACATACTTAAATACAAATATACACGCAGACTCGAAGACCAACAAACTCATTTATAGAAATTGTTAGCCCTCGGCGGGAATCGAACCCGCGTCCCGCGAAACTGAAGGCAGGGTCACTACCCACTTTCTCTAAAGGCGGTAGTCTCTGCCATGTTGAGAAGTGAAAGAGATTGGAAAGCCGTAGTCTCCTTTTGTAAAACCATCATGGTCAGGAAGGAGACTGCCGAGCGTAACCGCGAAAGGGCTGATCCTTTTCGCAGGCAGAGACGAAGGGGCCGTAGAAACCGCCCTAATTGATACTCCCGGCCAATGGGACCTCTGGGGTCACGATCGGTCAGAGTGGGGGCTGTGGTCGTTCCTTTCGACCCCGAGAGGAAACGGAGCTTGTTACACAAGCTCCGTACTATATTTTGTGGAGCACGATGTGCACAGCACTAGAGAGACCTCGGTGCAGTTCGTCAGAGATCCCGGGGCCTCTCTGCTAGTGCGGAGGCTGTCCAGGAGGGGGTTTTAGTGGATAGAAATTCCACATAACCAGATCTCACCCCTAAGAGTTCCGGTATCTTTTTGAAGATTTCCAAGGGTCACTACCCACTGCACCAACGGGCGAGTCAACATAGAAGATGTTGACCTATCAGAATCAAGAGACGTACTAGACGTGTATGGGCGTGAAGACGATAGACTAGAAGAAGTATCGTTGACGTGCTGTAAAGTTCCATATTAGCTATTTTATTTTGTACGATATCATTATTCTCATGGATGAAGGAATCGTCACTGTCATCATAAGGCATGAGGCTTGTTTTACATAAACTTATGTTTTACAGAATTGGAATTAAATAAAAAATAGGAAATTAATCGTGAAGGAAATCAATTTAAGTTGAAAACGTTATTACAGTCTTCAACTTAATCTTACTTACTTAATATACTTATTTGGTATATTTTCATCTGCGATTTTATTGTTAAACACAGCTGCTGTTAGGGTAATGGAGTCACATTCTTTAGCCTCTCCATTTCGATTTTGACTAATGGAAGTCAGTACAATTAAATTAAAAATTCGACATGCTCACCACGACCTCATCATGGAAAACAAATGTATTTAATCTGGTTAGAAAACTTTTTTAATAAGACTAAAGTAGTTACGGGGATGTTTTATTTCATTGTAAAAGGAAATAACTTAAAATATCACACTTCTTTTTGTTTTTTTTTATTATTCTTAAACCGTAATAAAAATAATTGATATACATCTATCTAATAACCTTTTAATAATAAACTGAAGGTACTCCGATTCTTTCAAACAACTTATAATATTTTTTAAAATAAAGAAGCATAAATAGAATTATTCCGAAATTCCGTGGCATAATTTTAGTAATATAGTGAAATAAGTCTGAATGATATCTTTTTATCAATAATAAAAACAAGAAATTAGACTCACTCTTTAGTAATATAAAGAGTTATTAGGTTTTATATCGCCCTAGAATCTCCTTACTTTCACTACTGCTGGAACATGTCTGAATCTTTCCCTTTAGTGTTATCAAACAGTTCACACGAATTTGTCAAAAAGAGCGAAACTATTATTTATTTCATTCATATAAATCGGAATCGTATGGTTGTCGAAGCAGATCTATTCTTGGGGTTACGTTATAAAGTTTTAAATTGAAAACTCCAAACTGGCAATTTTTGAGTTGTTTCTTTTTTTGATTAAAGGTGCGATGTGACTACATGTTTATAACATGTCGTGCCGACCCCACTTAGATTGAGATAAGGGCAGGAGAATGATGAATGATATGTTGGTTTCCTCACATTGTTATCTTGCACTAAAATACGTACGATATATTACAATCATTAGCTACATAGTTTTAATAAAAAAAATCATTTATACCTGCCCCTGGTTCCATGGACCCATGCAGAATTTGCCCGTGATAAAATTTTGGGGACAGCGGTTAAATGTTTAACCGAAACACCCTGCTTCAATTCAGAATGTTAGGTTACGCATATCCCTTTTAGTTTGTAAATTAAAATTATCAATAAACTTTGATATACAAAATTCATTAGACCGAATTTTAAGCCCAAGGCAACCCCTAGCAAGAGTTACACTCCAATAAGATATTATATATTATGATGATCAATTTGTGATTTCAGATATAGATGAGTGTGCAAACAGCAATGGTGGGTGCGAGCAGCGATGTGTTAACGATCCCGGAGGGTTCCACTGCGAATGTAACCCGCCACTCACGGTCTCCAACGATGGCAGAAAGTGCATACCACCTGTGGCCATCACTTTACCGGTAATTGTTTATCCATAGTATTATTATGTACCAATGTACCTTTTACCAATATTATGTACAAATGAATAAAATAGAATATTTTAATACGAAAGTCTATCTTTTACGGCTTGACTTGATATTCATGAAGTTTGCAGAATTAAAGCTTACATACCGGGGTAGAATGTGGGATAAATAATCTAAAATGTAATCAGACCATCCGCATTCGAGTGGCATGGTGGGTCTAAGATCAAATCCTCTCCAAAGTAAAGAGTGAGACTTTGCCCAGCAAAGGCCCAGATGGAGAATTTACTGAGTTATACAATCTCTATATCACAATGCTCAATTAAAATATGTTGTTCAATCGAGATAATAATTTTTACCACTGGTTTACCAATACAGGAACCTCTTCCCTTAATACGTGCTTCTTCCCGATGCTATGCACCGTGCGACACAGTGTCGTGGCTGTCGAGAAAAGTGAAACAGTTGAGTGATCAACTCCATACTACGCAAGTGGCACTGAAAAAGTTGTTGGAAAATCCTGTATTGAAAGGAGAAGGTAATCCTTGTAGAGTGATAAAGCAATTCTTATAATAATGTAAAGTCATTGAGGTTTGAAAATAAACAAAGAAACCATCAAAATAATGCAAGAAAATAGATTTTTACACGGAACTCTGGAATCATCCAGAGTTCCGTGTAAAAACACGGTTCGCGAACAAAATATATGTACTCAAAAAAAAAATACTCCATGACGATAAAATAATAGATATTGATAAAATAATAACAACTTTAGACTCGATTAAGTCTACTTCAATTTAATTTTTGAGTCAAGCATAAAGGAAAGTCATTAGAGCTTTAGACCAATTTTAATTAAAAAAATAATTTTCTCATCGTATCTCTACATTAATCTCAGCGGTTATTCTTTTTAAAACACAATTCTTAGATAGTATATTTATATGTGGCCTCTGCTGTGCTGTACAAGGTCGAAGATTAGGCAAGTCCATTTCTATTATTTATGTAATCCTCACTTTCTGCTTTATGAATAATCTAAATTAAATTGCCAATAGATGGAGATCGTTTTGCGGAAGGCAACTACGCGTACAGGGTATTAGATGCAACGGCACCTTTGGAAGGTGGTTTCTGTCGCTGCGAAAGAGGACCCAGGGTTTGTAATATGCTCTTATGCTTCAAATATCACAACGTTCTAACGTAAAACATATCTGTATTACATATAATGTTCCAAGTTTTTAAACCAAGCAACTACAATATGACCTCCATCATTATCCTGCCCATATTCCATTCTAAGTAGGGTTGGTACATGTTTATCACTTCCCTTCTCCTCTATCATTCGTCAACTCTTGCACTACTCCTTTTATATGCATGTCAGACGTTACACAATCCATCCATCTTTTTTAGTCTCTCTCTATTCATATATCCAGTCTCATTCATAATTAAAACTCTTTCGGTCAGAAGATTTTAATCCCTCTTTGCATGTCAACTTAATCTCGCACTTCATATTTTCCATAATGGGCGCAACTTTCTGACATTCATTTACTTATTTCATATTTATTCATTCTTGTCACACCACAGATCCACCTTAACATTGATATGTCATTTGCATGCACTTTTCATTGATTTTTATTATTGCCCAACTTGTTGATCCATATGTTACGATAGATCTAATTACCGTTTTCCCCTTTAAGTTTAAGGGGCAATCGGGGTCGCATACTGTTGCTGAGAATTGGCGCCACTTCATTCTGTGCGCCTGATTTTTTTGCGTGGTTAATATTAATATGGATTTCATTCAGGGTCCAGCGGGTCCGACTGGCATGGAAGGACCAAAAGGAGATATGGGTCCTCGTGGTCCGAGAGGTGCCCGAGGACCAAAAGGTTCGCTTGACCTCATGCTGCTCCTGCTAGCAGACATAAGACACGATATACATAACTTGGAAGAAAGGGTGTACAAGGATGGCGAAAGGTAATCATCCTCCTGCCCTTATCCCACTCTAAGTGGGGTCGGCACAACATGTTATAAACACGCTGTTACATGATTTGGCTGCGTTTTTACGACCGGCCGCCTGCCTGACGTCAACTTACCTCTGTCGTATTTTACGACACCTCGGTAAGAATGAGGGTGGTCTATTCTACTAAACCGGATACCACACGGTGGGTCACCTTACCTTAGTCGCCTTTTACGACACCTCGGTAAGAAATGAGGTTGGTCTATTCTACTCAGCCGGATACCAAACGGCGGGTCGACTTACCTTAGTCGCCTTTTACGACACCTCGGTAAGAAAAGAGGGTGGTACTATTCTATTCAGCCGGATACCACACGGCGTGATGGCGAAAGGTAATGAAATCCGCAATTACAATCCAAAACAAACTTTTAATTTAATAACTATTAGTTTCCATAACGCTTCTTTTTCTCTCGTTTACAGATGAAACTAAAGTTTTGCGATTTTTCGATAAAATATACTTTCGGTTCTTTACTTTGAATTTATAGGGCATTTGCTGCATGTAAAGTGACCTTTTTTAGGGATTTTCGCCACTGTTACGGTCCATTCATACTACACAAAATGAGACAAAGAGTCTAATAATTGTTTGAACTCAGCTTTATTAGGCTGATGGTTGACCACACGTAATCTACAAATGACACTCGATAGCGCGAGCTAAAAACAATCAGCGCCACCTAGAACGCAAGTATGAATTTAACACTTAAAAATAACTATTAAAAGAAGCTGTTTGAGCGTCTGCTGCTGCGTCGAGTCACGCCCCATCTGCCCCTGCGCGAGGAGCAGTTTGGATTCCGCAGCGGCCACTCGACGACGCTCCAGCTGGCGAGGGTAATCAACCACCTGACCAGTGAGCGGAACAACGGGCGCTACACCGTGGGGGTCTTTCTCGACATCGAGAAGGCCTTCGATCGTGTGTGGCACGCCGGGCTCCTGGTCAAAATACTGGACACCACCATGCCGCCTGCTTATGTGCGAGTGCTGGCATCATTTCTACACGGCCGTAGCTTTTACGTGGCAGTGGATGGTGCCGAATCCCAGCCACGCACCATCCAAGCCGGAGTACCCCAGGGCAGTTGTATATCGCCGCGCTTATACGCGGCGTATACGGATGACATCCCCACCCTGCGCCACCATCTGCGGGAAGGGGAGGAGGACGTGCTGTTGTCGCTGTTCGCCGACGACAGCGCGTATTTCGCGTCGTCCTACCATCAGATCGTCGCCACCAACCGCATGCAGCGTATGCTGGACTTGTTGCCGGAATGGCTGGACAAGTGGAGGATGGCCGTCAACGTCGGGAAGACGGCCGCTCTGCTCACCAGCCGCTCCAAGCCGCTACGTCAGCTGACTCTACGAGGCCAGGACGTAGAGTGGAAGACCACAGTAAGGTTTTTGGGGTGTGAGTTGGACCGCAGCCTGTGCATGATCCCCACGGTGAATCACGTCGTGGGTCGAGCTGCCGCTGCTAGGTCCAAGCTTCACGCGCTATTCACATCCCATCTACCTATGAACACCAAACTGCGGGTCTACGCTGCCTACGTCCGCTCGCGCTTGACGTATGCGGCACCCGCCTGGTACGCGTTATGTTCGGCGTACCAGAAGCGAAGACTGCAAGTCCAGCAGAACCGCTGCCTGCGACTGATCGTAGGAGCCCCGAGGTATGTGCGGAACGACGTCGTGCATCGGGATACCAAAATGCCGACCGTGGAGGAGTATGTCCGTCGCCTTGCGCGCCGGATGTTCGCGCGTGCGGACCACAGCGCGCACGTACACCTCCACGGCATCGCGCCACTCCATGCGCGACCACCCGATGGACGTTCCCTGCCTCGCGAGCTCCTGCGGTCACCGTCTCCGCGGCCCGATGCGGATGACGACGGCGACGACGAGGACGACGCGACGGGCGAGAGGGCGACACCACGGATTATGACACCACCGGATATGACACCACCTGACGACGACTTTGAGGTCTGGGAGCTAATATTCCCAGACCTCCCCACCGAACCAGACATCCCTTAGGTCACCTAGGTGACCTGGGCTCACGGCCCAAATACCGACACCCTTAGGTCACCTAGGTGACCTCGGCCTACGGCCGAAACACAGGCCGGACTTAAGTGCCCGCGAGGAACTGCCCGGGCAAAGAGGTACGCCTCGAGGCCCGTACCCCGCTTACCCCCCACCCGGGGAGTCAGCGAGATGACCCTGCTATTAAAAGAAACAAAACCAATTGAGGATTACACAAACCATAAGAATATGTTGAAAAAGCCGCTATTTGAACTTGCACAAGATAACAAAAACGAAATATTATACGACTAAAGAGTTATATTGAAAAGCGCGACCGTCGAGCTTGTTGCTGGCTCTTCTTGGTAGGAGCAATTTTGCGAACGAGCTAGCTAGCGATGACAAATTTAAAAGCACTTGTTAACGTGAATTAAAAATAATTTAAATTTGATATTTTCAAGGCCAGAGCGGTTTAACCTGCAAAAGGCGTGGCGTCGACAACGGAAACAAGAAAAACTAGAAGAGGAGAGACAATCCGAGCAAGAACTGGAGGCGTTTACAGCACCACCAGTTGTAGGGGAAGACCCCGTTGAGATATCACCTCGTGGTAAGACCTTTAGTGACTGTTTGTGTATATTGTATAGTCTTGAACTAATATAATTAGGTGTCCATGAAGAAAACAGCAGATAAAGTGAAAATTAGGAAAAAAATGGCGAAATAATGGCCTGTTACTTACCCACAGTTGGGAAAGTAAGACCAGCTCCTTTCTAGCTTTTTGGGAGTGTTTGAGTTTAGGTTCACCAACCTTATTCAATGAGGATTGATAAGTCACATATATTCTAGGAATTCTTTAGAGATATTCAGGTTGCCTCACGTGGATGTTTTACTTCTTCGAGAAGCAATTGCGTTGTCAATTCAAGGTCATTACAATTTGTCTTTTAGATAGTTTTTTGTTTTTAAACGTTCGCCAACTTTGCTCTCATCAAGTTAAGCGTTATTGTACCCTCTATTATGTTTACAGTTGTTTTTTCCCAGGAATAAACGGTGAGATAGTTCGTGAGTCTGAGACAACGACTGACTGGACCCTGGTCAAGGGCGACTCCTACGACAGCACCGACGCCCAGGACCTCGCCAGCATGGACGAGAAGCTTCGCGAGTTCAGGCAACTGGCCAACGCGACCAGGTCCGAAGAGGACGACGGCGACCAAGACCCTGAATATGACGATTACAGCTTCTACTAGAATTATACAATTTATAACAACTTTTTTATTTATTGATATATTTACAAATTTATGAATCAAATTCTTAATCCTATCCTATTCTACTAATATTATAAATGCGGAATTCTTTCACCGTAAATCCGCTGAACCAATATAGATGAAATTTGGCGCCATTATTCCTTATACACCGGGTTATCATATAGGCAATAGATCCTGTTAATTCTATAGGAATAGAATGACATTGAAAAGGCGCCATCTAATATCAACCTATCACGCGAAAACAGTACACGCGAACGAAGTTGTGGGTAAAAGCTAGTATTCTATAATCGAGTCAACTCAAGAGCTCTTGAAAATCATGCGTTACATTTTGCAGATACGGAAGCGACAAAATGGCTGCCTTTTTTGACATACTTCAATCTTCTAAAATTATACAAAATAAATATAATTTAATCGGGAGCTTTGTTTATGGTTCGCTCACTTGGAGCGGTGGCTAACGAAAGAAAACAACAACATTCTTGCTTTGTCCCACTCGCACCTTACTATTAATTTTTAGGTCAAGGTTATGTCATATAACATTTTTTGGAAAAGCATGTTAGGGTACGGTCATTGATCTCTTTAAACCGTGTTTCTTTTTTTAAAGGCTTAAAATAGTTCCTGTGGCTAAAACACCTAACGTTTTTCAGGTTGGAATATAGTATTTTATGCATAAAGTGTAGGTACCTAAAATTAAAATTAATATTGTCAGGGTGGTAACCCTGTATAAATAAACAAGGTAAGAAAGACTCATCTCAATCATATACTCTAAAAATATACACACTATTAAAAATTGTATTTATTTAAATCTTTATTTATATAAGATTATATAGACATTACATATATAGTTATTAATATAAGGAATGGTTTAACTTGCGACGGAGGGCTGGTACTGCGCGCACAACCTTTTGAACTCGTTGCTCTTTGCGCTGTATTCCTTGGTGAAAGGATGCTCTGGGTGGGTGTCCAGCAACTGCGCCAAGTAACGACTTGAGACCTGTAAATTTAAAAGGACTGATATTAGTTGCTCCGGTAGCCGTGTGGTATCCGGCTGAGTAGAATAGTACCACCCTCATTTCTTACTGAGGTGTCGTAAAAGGAGACTATGGTAAGTCGACCCGCCGTGTGGTATCCGGCTGCGTAGAATAGACTAACCACTTTTCTTACCGAGGTGTCGTAAAAGGCGACTAAGGTAAGTTGATCCACCGTGTGGTATCCGGATTAGTAGAATAGACCACCCTCTTTCTTACCGAGGTGTCGTAAAATACGACTAAGGTAAGTTGACGTCAGGCAGGCGGCCGATCGTTAAAACGTAGCCAAATCATGTGACAGTATGTTTATGACATGTTGTGCCGACCCCACTTAGAGTGGGGTAAGGGCAGGAGGATGATGAGGATGATGATTAGTTGCTCCGGATGAAGGCTCATATACAATGGTCCGTATTTTCAAATATCCAAACTTTTTTTATACGATTTTTAATAATTTTTAATTTTCATTATTTATTCTTATTACCTATACATAAACATATGGATCGAATCACGATACAACCTATCTGATGATAATATATCGAACTGATCGCGTCGTCGTTAGTAGTAGTCATTATATTCTTTTTCTCCCTCATTTGAAACGTACAATCCACGTAATATCTTTTAAACATCACACTGATATTATCAAATTCAAATTTCAAATTCAGATTCAAATATTTAAATTTAAAATCCAAATTCAAAATAAAAGTATACTCAGCAATATCCATCAAACAGAAGACAAATTTGCAGCCAAATTTAAATCTTATGAATCCTAGAGATAAGGCAGATGTAGAAGCCTAAATAATACAGCTTGATAATCAAATCAATAAAAGGCTTGCGGCATAAAAAAAGTAAGTAAGGTGTGCCTCAAGGAAGCGTTCTTGAACCAACCCTTTTTATATTATATACCAATGACTTACACAAGTTATCAATAAAAATGCCGCAATTATTTGTTATGTGGATGACACCGCACTAATATTTCATGGTGCTAATTGGGAGGAAACATTTGAGATTACACAAAAGGAGATTAATACGGGTAAAAATTTGTTACAAGATAATGTCTCGACCCTAAACACAACAAAAACCAAATATCTTTGTTTTCACACAACTGCTATCTCATATCCAAATATGGACGTATGTATAAAAATCCACACTTGCTGGTATTGAGATATGCAATAAAATTAAGTAGAAATCGTAAGGGTTAAAGTTATTAAATATCTTGAAGTGCATATTAATCAAAACCTCTTTAAAAATGTCTCTATCCACATAAAACACAGTTGATTCAGTGAAGTATTTTAGCCACGAGAATTATTTTACGCTTTTTAAATAATAAGCTCGATTTATAGAGATCAACGACTGTACTCTATTACGACACACGAAATGAAAATCAGCCTTGAGCCAAAAACGAAATAGTAAATTGCGAGGGAGAGAAAACAACGCTGTTCTTGCTTTCTCCTGTTCTTTGAAGAAAAGCGCCGCGCCAGGTCAGCCGACGATTAGTAAAAAGTCAGATCTCAGTTAAATTATGTCCTGTCCCAGCGTGGTGGAGGTACAGGTACCGTTTAAGTCGGTGCGAGTCCGACATAACTGTCACGTAGACGCCGTTGGGCGTTGGTACCCATATATTTTCCTGTATACGTGGCATTTATAATCTAAGATCGCGTGATTCCCTGCGAGAGAAGTTTAAGGAAACAGGTATTCTTACATTTGCTTCACAGTATATTTTAAGCAATTTAATTTATGGACATAAAAATATAAAACGATAGGTGATGTATACAATAGACAAAGCAGGAACCGACATAAGCTTGCGGCTCCTGCTTTGCGCCTTGCAAAAGAACGTAAGTCGTTTGTGGGTTTTGGTATAAGATTCTATAGTAAAATGCCACAATCAATTTCAGCGTTGCCATTACAGCAGTTTAAAAACACTGTTAAAAAGAGGCTGATACAGAAAGATTATTTAGAAGATAAGAATGTGTGGATATAGATCTCTTTGAACCTGTACAAGACAGCAACAACTTAATGTAAATAGTATTAAGAATTATATTTTTAAAAGAGCAACCGCCGAGTTTCTTGCTGGCTCTTCTCGGTAGGAACAGCTTTCCGAACCAGCAGTAGAGTTGACGATTCAAAAGCACTTGTTTACAAGTTTATTTGAATAAATAATATTTTGAATTTGAATTTGTATAAGAAAAAGTACCTCTGGTGGCTTCCCACTGTGCGCCGCGGTAACGGCCAGTCCTAACAGCAGCTCAGGCTGCTGGGGGGCTCGGGACTGAGCTTCAGTCAGCATCTGCTCAGCTTCCTCCCACATGCCTGTAAGCCACGGAACATACAACATTATCTTGAATCTTTAAATGAGCTAATCTTGTATATATATAATCTGAATGTCGGAAACGGCTCCAACGATTTTCATGAAACTGACATTAAATTTAAATAGTATATTTTGGAAGTTTCTTTACCCTATAAATTTAAACACTGTCTATCAATAAAAATGCATGAAAAAACTGAAAAAACAATCTGTTTTGCATTTTGTTAAAAGTAATCATTTAAAGTCAAAATCGTAATCCTTAATTTTTTCTCCTTAATCTTTCTTTCATTTATAAAATTAATGTAAAGATTTTTTTTTATATTTGTAAAAGGCACCTAAGGTAAGTTAAAGTCAGGCAGGCGGCCGGTCGTAAAATCAACTCATATAACAACATGTTATAACATTTTGTACCGACCTCACTTCAGGTGAATGATAAGACTCATCATCATGATACCTCTAGATGCGGCAGCAGCAGCGCCCACAGCCGCCGGTCCTGCTCCTAACGCCCCGAGACGCTCCGCTAGCTCCATGATGCTGTAGTGGGCATCTTGTACCCCAGGTCCACCCTATAATAATTAGCCCTTTATATAAAGAAGTGGCAGTGAGAAGCTGTGATGGCCCATCCCAGAATTTGAAACAATTGGTTTTTTTCTATAGACATTCTATTTTTAAATTGTTGAATTTAAGTTTGTAGATATCTACTGATAATCGCGACTCAAACCACACTAAAAACCGTCAAAAAGTTAAATAATATTATTGTACTCGTATTATTAAAATATTTATACAAATGTAATATTAAATTACTTTGCTATAATCTGTGATTAAGCTGTGGTAGCCCAACGGTAACACTGTTCGACTCTTTCGAGGAGGTTGTGGGTTCAAACCCGGGCAGACACCAATAAGTTTTTCTGTTAAAACTTATGTGTCTAATTGATAATTTCAATTTATCACACGCTTTTCGGTGAAGGAAAAACATTGAGAAATCCTGCATATCTCTAGAGAATTCTGCAGATATGTGTAACTTACCAATCCGCATTGGAGCAGCATGGTAGGTTTTAGCTCCAATCCTTCTCTCCGAAAATGGAGAGATGAGGCGTATTCTCAGCAATGGGATAGTAACAGGCCGCTACTTACTTATAAAGAACTGGTATAGAATATGTGCTGTGTGTCGAACAACATAATTCAGGTATTATAACGCTTAACTTCCCACACGCTTAAGGTCCCACAAATGTTTTAATAAGTACCTGAGTACATACCTGAGCCAGATTTAGCCAGGCCTGGGCTAGTTGTGTCAGAGTACCGTCATCTTCGATATCCTGTAGTGCCTTGAGCTGTTTGCGAGCAAGGTCTGGCCGGTTCATGGCCAACAAGCATTGCAAGGTGAATGCACGCAACTCCAGCGCTTCTGCTCCATGTAGGATCCTTTAGGACAAACACACAATCAAATCAAAATAATCATTATCCAAATAAGCTCTTTCAAGCACTTCAGAATTGTCAAGGATCAATATGATTAATGAGAAGAACCAGAAAGAAATTCGGCAGTCAATCTTTTAAACATTTTCAATTTTACATTACAACCACAGTTTTGTATGAAGCTGAAAGGATTTTCAAATCCAGGCTTTTTTATCATCCAAATAATCTTCAATTTGTAATATGCTTTACGTATAAGTACATCTCTTAAACTTAATTTAAACCTATTTGTAGACTGGTCTAGTGTGGATTGCAAAATTTTATTGTAGAAGCGAATACAGAGACCATCGAATGAGTTGCTAACTCTGCTAAGTCGCGACACAGGTATCATAAGCTTTTTGTGACCTCTCGTATGTCTATTATATATATCAAATTTGGTCTTGTACATATGGATATTTAAACAATACAATCATATTTCATAGTTCATTAGAATCACTAGAACTTCATTCATTCGTCCATTAGAACTTACTTTAAGGCTGCTTCATAATTCTCTTCATGGTAGTAAATTGTTGCAGCAACAATAAGAAATACTTCATTTATTAATTCTGTACCTTTTGCAACCTGTAATTGAAAATAAAAAAAATATGATTTAATATGTCCAATAAACTGTAAAAATATTAAGAGTGTAACAAGGACTGGGTTCTCATTATGTCATTATATTTTCAATTTCAATGACAAACTTTCTATTTAAAAGTAATGAAAAGATTATTTTTCTATAATCCCTGTTAAAAGAAAATATATGTAATGCTAAATGTAGAGTCTACTATCTTTTGTCATACCACCAAATCAGACACTACCCGCCACAAATAACACAACATTACACAGCACAGCACATATGCATCACATAAATCTCAACAATTGTTTCGCCCAGTAACCCAAGCATCACCAAGAGATAGACACAATGACAAAACAGCAAAACAAAGCATTACCCGAGCAAGCAGATAGTAAGAAATTTCCATTCTTTCTATATTATTAACTTTCTATTCCAAAAAGTATGGAACAGATTAGTGTCATTATAGTTAAGCAGAACCAACATATAACTTTAAAAATAAGAATAACTATAATTTATTTTGCATTCTACGTAATTACAATTAAAACTTATAAGTAAATGTACACTTTAATATTACTGTTTTTTTTTTATTATTTCCCCCATATTTTAATTGTTAAAGTAGACTAGTTTTTTTTAATTATTTTATTTATTGTAATAACTCTTTTTTACTTCTTTCTTTTACTATTTTTTTGTATTTCATTTAGTGAGCAGAACGTTATTTAGCTTTTTATTTAATTATAACACTTTGAGTTAGTCTTTAAGTGAGATATATAATAGAAAACTATAATTTAGAAATTTATATAAAATAAACCATATTGTACATCACATTGGCTTCCTAATAAATAAATAAATAAATGTTTTTTAGAGCTAGTGTAGTTATATGAGTGTCTTTTCTATAGTTTTAAAATAATGGTATATAAACTTACTTTAGCATCAATTTCAGCGACAATGGCTGGCTTATTGGCCCCTGGAGACAAATAATCCACTAAACTCTTTAACGGTTGTAGCATTGGGTCTGCATTTTTTATTTCTTGCAACACAATTCTGAAGTTGCTTTGTGCGATGTATGATCGGTATAAGAACGTGTCTCTCTGTAGAGCTACTAATGGAGAGGAAGGCTGAAATATATAGCATAGATAATTTAAATACCAATTTTATTTTACATATCAAATTATTATTATACATATAATATTAATATTGGTATAATGTTCCTAAATTAATATTATGTAGGAAAATATATTTACAACATTCAAGGAAAGAGATATGATTGTAGGATAATAAAATAAAATTATCATTTGATACAATTCTTACAATATAAATTTAGGGAGTATCAAAATTTCCATGTTCCATTTCCAAGTAAAAAAAACTAATGATAAAAATTACCTAGGTATTTTCTAACACTAACAAACGTCAACACGTCATCGCCGGTGTAATAACTTGTGTTCTCTCCTATCGAGTAAACTTTATACAGTGGTAACTTGTAAATTAATTTACTTACATTCACATTTTGAGCTTCGTTTATGGCTTGCTGATAATTTCCAACATAAAAAGCATTTTTTACATCGAATAATTCGTCGACATCTTGTTGCTGACGTGCCATTTTGACAACTGTATTGACATTTGACATTAAGTTTTGATAAAATTATAGCAGCTATGGGATGCGTTCATAAATTTTGTTATTATAATACACATAGTATTATATTATATACTTCAACTTAATTATTAAATAGTTGCAAATCCCATATTTGAAATTTAATCGAACAATAAAATTTGTTGTAGCGACAAAGACGATCGCATGGATAAATTTTATGATATCTGAATTGAAGAGTCCTGATTTACAAAATATACATAATATTATCAATGACAACTACCATTTAAAATTCAAAATATTAAAGCGCTTTAATTAAACTTAAATAGTAATACAAATTAAAATATAGGCAAGTGTTTAAAGTAGTATTGAACATATGCTTGTATACTTAGCAGTCATGTATTTATAAACAGTAAAAAACTTTTATGGTATAGGTAATGGCAAAGTTACTATACATTCAACCTATGCGAACGCCTGAATGAATGTTTTGAACGCATTCTTTGAAGTAAATTGCTTTTAGGTAATAATAATGCAACAGCAGGTAAGGTGCGATCCAAATACAAGCGGTGCTTACAATTTTGTTCTTTAGAATTTCTTATCTCTGTATTTAACAATACAGCGCTATTCAATAATCGCGTTTGAAAGAAGATAAGTTCTTCGTTTTTTATACAGAGCAATATGTTTAATTCCAGGTAAATCATGCTAGGTACAATCGTGAAGAAGTTTTACTTAACAGTTGAATTTTCTCGCAAATGTCTCAAGCTAATTCTGATAAAAGCTGGTGATATTTATATATTTATTATATTATGCACCTAAGGGCAATTAAAAACTCGCTTCCATACCGTATATATATCACTAACCTAAAATTAATTAAAAAATATATTATAGAACTATATCAGACCTCGTGAAAAGGTCAAAGTTAAATTTTAAACATAAAAATAGTTACTGTGAGTAAAAATACGAGATAGAGACATACTGTCGCGGACTTTTTTGTAGTATTTCTAAAATTCTCAAGTGCACTTCTTTAGTGTATCTCTGCGTGTTTACGCGGCGCACGTTTACATAAAACTGTCATGTACTATCAGTCTAAACCTTCCGGAAGAATTTTATTACTTTTTAATAAAAAACCCTACATCAATCCGTTCATTACATTTTGAGAAAATCGATCACATACAGACAGACAGCTTTTGGGGACTTCATTTTTATAATAAGTATAGATTATGGCCCTTCATCGACCGCGATTACGTAAGTAGCTCGCGTGTAAACCAAGAAATAAAATTGAGATATATTCACTCTCACGTTCCGTTAGCTACGTGTAAATCTTCAAATATAACATTTTGGGTACCTACCTATTATTATTAGTAAAAGATTGATCATTAAAAATCTTAAAGATATTAGGGCAAACCGGTAGTTATACGTTCAATATAGCCGATTAAATATTTATGATCTTTAAAGTATATTCTTATCTAAATCTTTGTTGATCATTTAAATTCTCTGAAATTATACCATTACCTAGAAATTATTACTATTTAAGTTTTACTACTTAAAAGCCTTAAAATTCATCCATGTAAGAGTAATCTTATCTTAAGTGAAAGTAATAAAAGTTTTAAAGTTCAAAATGAAGTAAATTACCAATAATGTTGACTGGCTATCGTAGTAAATCTTTGTTAAGTCGTTATAAACAATACTTGAAGCTGTTACATATAAATAAATACCTTTTGGAGGCAGTATTAAATTTTATCTTACGATTATCTTATCTAAAATCTATTCCTGTGTAATAAAAAGACAATAGAAAGGTAACTGGATGTATGGCTAGGGGGAGGCCGAAAAAAAGATGGATGTATTGTGTGAAAAATGATATGCATGTTAAAGGAGTGGCACCAGAGTTGACGAATGATAGAGGAGAATGGAAGAAGATATATTGTGCAGACCCCACTTAGAGTGGGATAAGGGAAAGAGAATGATGATGAAAATGGTAACTGAGTTTCAAAAGAGGCATCTGCAAATACATGGGCTTGATAAAGGTTATTTTTTTTTCTGTTTCGACCGATGGATGTTCACTGCTGGGTATGAACTGAAGAAATAAAACAGCTACTGTCAATGCTTAATAATATATAGCTTTGCGAGTCTATCTCCTGATGATGCTTCGGTTGTAGGGCGAAACGATCGTTTAGTTTGTGATAGTGAGCGTGTGTAGTGCTTGTGTATTGTGCTGGCGCTGGTGGAGATTTTTGCATGTATTTTTACAAATCCTGCCTGTCAAATCGAAACGTATATTCAACTCTATATGTAGCATTATATATATTTTTTCTATTTAAATACAAATACACATCCAGGCTCGTAGAACCAATATTTTTTTTATAGAAAATGTTGGCCCTCGGCAGGAATTGAACTCGAGACCCGCGCCAACTAAAGCTTTTATGTAGATACCCTCTATAATGCAATATGTGTTTTTCTTGATCCCGAAAGAAAAAAACCACCAGAGATACTTTCTTAAGTATTTCTTTAAGTTCTTCTTCTTTATTGTTTAATAGCAAAATAAATACATATTATAAATATTTTTAACGAGCGGTTTTTTCGCGCCAACTTATACGTTTAAGTATACTCAATAATACAAAATGTTCCTGTTCACGAAAAAAAAATGTTATCTACAGTTTAAATTATCCTCGTACACTATATAGGTACAGCCGAATAGATGTGAAAGCGTAACAGACATAGATTATGTGATTGTAGTGATATTTTATAAATATTAAGTGTGGATGTTGTAAAAACTGTTAAACAGAGTTACAGTTGAAAAGTGTTAGAAAGCCTACTATACTTTAAGGATTACTAAGATGATAAGAATGTGAGGATATAGCTACTGTTCGACACTGTACAAGACAGTAATGACTAAATATAGATTATAATAAGAATTATATTTTCAAAAGAGATATTCTTTTCTTTTATTTTTCTTTCAGCTAGAGAGTTTCTTGCTAGCTTTTCTCGGTAGGAACAGCTTTCCGCAATAGAGTTCACGATTGAAAAGCACTTGTTTTAAAGTTTACTTGAATAGAGAATATTTAGAATTTGAATTTGATGTACGATATACAAAGAACTTCAAAAGGAAAAAAAATCGTGGGTGAGCTTTAATCCATTCGATATTAATATAGTTCACATCGAGTCTATAAATCTTGGGTTAAACTTTCCAAGCGGACAACAAAGCGTTTATAAAATCGTCAAAGGTAACCGTCAGTGAAATTACGGTCGTCTTGAATGCAGGCCGGGTGCACCGACAGCTGTTCGGCGGCCTGAGAAACTAAAAAGGGAGGTCTAACAAAGCCCTTAGCAGGGTCAATGGCTTGCATGAATTCGCAGCGCGAATCTTATCGGGACTACCCAGTATTGGGGCGAGATTTATGCGATGGGAAAAACGTTTTGATTTTGTTTTAGTAGCCTAACGAGGCCGATTGGATCTGTGCCGGTGGTTATTTTTTGGGGTACTTATTATGTGATTTTAATGATTAATATATTGCATTTAATTTAAATTTTGGGTTCAAATTCAAATAATTCTTTATTCAAATTGGCTTTTACAAGCACTATCGAATCGTCAAATTACAATGAAGCTACGACTGGTTTGGTAAGGCGAGAACCAGCAAGAAACTCGGCGGTCACTCTTTTCATTATCATCATCATCATCTTCCTGCCCTTATCCCACTCTAAGTGGGGTTGGCACAACATGTTATAAACATAATGTCACACGATTTTGCTGCGTTTTTACGACCGGGCGCTAGCCTGACGTCAACTTACCTCTGTCGTATTTTACGACACGTCGGTAATAAAGAGGATGGTCTATTCTACTAAACCGGATACCACACGGTGGGTCAACTTACCTTAGTCGCCTTTTACGACGACTCGGTAAGAAATGAGGTTGGTACTATTCTATTCAACCGGATACCACACGGCGTTGCGGCGGTCACCCTTTTCAAAATTAAGTAAGTATTACAATAATGTCATAATTAAGTCAGAACAAATTAAAAATTTTATAATATAATCTTGTGCGTTGTAAGTTACATTGGAGGAACATATTTTCAAACCAACACTATCCATACTAAGATTAAAAATGCGAAAGTCTGACAGTATAACAAATAACATACTCTTTTTTACAAAAGTAATAATAAAATTATTTTGCTACAATCCACGATAAAGTAAAATAAAAAATATATATATTGCTAAATGTGGAGTAGACAATTCGTTTTCATACCTGATACATGCAGGATTCGTGAAACACATGCACAAACCTACACCACCGCCACCACAACACAAGCACTACACACGTCCACTATCACAAACTCAACAATCGTTTCACCCCGCAACTGAAGCATCATCAGGAGATAAACTCCACGACAAAATCGCAAAGCTATTTGTATTTCTATAAATAACTCTTTTTTAATCGTAAAGAAGAAAAGACGTTTATTTTGCGGAATGAATTTAGTCTGATGATAACTTAAAAACAGCAAGCAAATATTTGGTTCAAAATCAACAACAGTCCTAAGATTAAAAAGCTCTCCTAATTGAATAAATTTCTACGATTTTATTCAAGATTAAACAATGTTCAAAATTAGCACAAAGTTCAACGAACTCTCGCGATCGCGACCCTTTCCGTTCAACCCTTTAGTAGGTTTCGCTCTGAGATAGGCACTTCAATAGGGTTGGTCTTAAATCACCTAGAAAGAAAAATTCTGTCCCGCTTTTCCCTGGTAGCAAGTGTTTCTGTCCTTGTTTTTCAGAAAATCGGATGACTAACAGAAACTCGACCGTAAGGGCAAGCGCAAATAACTGATATTGAATTATATTGTCTATATATTAAATTAGTACCTGGCTAAGCTCGGTAATAAAAGAAAAAAAAATACTATACTGTTGTAACTTGCATAAAGTTACAACAGTATAGTAATATTTTTGAAAGTTTATTTTATTATGTATATATTATGCTTACTCTTGCAAATGATTCAATAATATAAAAGGTAAATTCGAAATCAAACATTACTGATATCCGATAATCGGTTCCGATTATAGTTAATCTGTGGCTGGTGATTGAATATTTCGTATTTTTACGAGAATAATTTTTTTTTAATGTTTTGATCGATTTGCGAGAACCTTTAGCTTACATTGATTAAAAGATTCCGTTTCAGCTTTGTTTTAAACAACGAAAATCCCCCGAAATCGAACCTCAATTATTCTCCATCAAAAATTTTCAATCAACAATTATTTAATGGTTTGATTTCGTGGTGCCATTTTGGATAATTATCAAAGTAACTCAATAGTGACAAAATGATCTGGTAAGAATTAAAGCATGCTGTAGTGGTATTCGGGGCTACTAGGCCACAAGGGCTACACAAAATAGGTTTAATAGATGACTATCTTTATATTTAAATGAGTTAATCTTGTATATATATATTTTTTCTGAATCTCGGAAACGGCTCCAACGATTTTCCCGAAATTCAGCATGTAGGAGGTTTTGGGGGAGAAAAATTGATCTAGCTAGGTTTTATGTAAAAAAAAATATTGTTTTATCCCTGTTTTTGGGCATTAAAAAACACTAACATTTATATTGAATTGAATTTTCGCCATTAGCTGTCAAGTCGACGTAGCTTATTCGGGTAACGGGCAGCCTCGAGAAATGTGAATGCCAAGGATCGATCCCCAACTATATAATTGATTTTTCTTTTTTTTAAAGTTTTTTTTTTGTAAAAAATTACCGAGCGAACAGATATTAATTACCCTTTATTACAGCAGTTTAAAAACACTGTTAAAAAGAGGCTGCTACCGAAAGCCTACTATACTTTTGAGGATTATTTGGATGATAACAATGTGTGGATATAGCTCTCTTCGAATTTGTACAAGACAGGAATGACACAATGTAACTAGTATTAGGAATTATATTTTTAAAAGAGCAACCGCCGAGTTTCTTGCTGGCTCTTCTCGGTAGGAACAGCTTTCCGAACCAGCAGTAGAGTTGACGATTCAAAAGAACTTGTTTACAAGTTTATTTGAATAAAGAATAATTTTAATTTTAATTTAGTTACAGTCATTTGTAAACTGGGCTGTAATGTAGGCTCTGTAGTCTGGAATGAGGATTTGTTGTCTATAGAACAAACTAAGTGCACAAGACAGACTAGCTAAGCGGTACCTAACTTCTGGGAATGACTTCCAAATTCTACATTTTCTTCACTTTGAAGACCGATCGGCCGCCTACCTGACGTCAACTTACCTTAATCGCCTTTTACGATACCTCGGTAAAAAATGAGGATGGTTTATTCTACTCAGCCGGATACCACACGGCGGGTCAACTTACTTTAGTCGCTTTTTACGACACTTCTGTTGGAAATGAGAGTGGTCTATTCTACTCAGCCGGATACCACACGGAGTGTTAACTTACCTTAGTCGACTTATAGACATCTCAGTAAGAAATGAGAGTGATCTTTTCTACTCAGCCGGATACCACACGGCGGGTCAACTTGAAGATATTACTCGTAAGCTTTTGTGAAACATTGAAACATTTTGAAAACAAATTATTTATTTGTTCAACACAGTTTTGATATAAAATTAGATATTGGGTAGCATAACTTAACTATAAAAACGTACCATTATATACTAGTTTCTATCACAATATAATAACAAACAAACCTTTACATCACCGTGAGACTTTATTTACGATAAAGGATCAACCAGGTGATAAAACATACAAAAATAATACTACCTCGGGCATATATGAACTGTACAGCCTTTCAACGTGTATTTACAATTCTGATATTTAAGACAGATCGTCAAAGGTATCGTACATAGGCCGATACACGAACAAGTAACACAATTACAAAATCTTTTTGTAGTGAAATAGAAGACATTGAAAAGTTTTTTTTTCACGTTGTTCAATTGAATGTCGGTATTGTAGGGCTTCCAGGTCCTAGAGAATGGATGGTGGATATTTTCCCATATTAAATATTATATTTAATATGTAAATGAGATACTCTGTTATGTATATACATACATATATTTAGCGGACGAGGGTGATTTAGCGAAGGATGATTATTCGGAGTGTAATTAAACAGCAAGTTGCAAGCCTTATGAATGCATATCGCATACCAAAACTTCTTTGATTATAAATAATAAGCATTGATATGTCGTTTCATTTACTCCTTTTCTATTTCCTGGTAATGGTATTTCAGGTACTAGGTATATGGTATTTGTTTTTATAGGTAATAATAGGTTAAGTATCTGTAGCTCCGTCAGGCAGCTACATATATTTTCTAAATTTCAGAAACTGCTCTAACGATTTTCCTGAAATTCAGCATGTAGGGGGTTTTGAGGGAGAACATCGATCTAGCTAGGTTTTATTTAAAAAAATAGTTTTATCTCTGTTTTTGGGCATTAAAAGAAATGGTAAAATGTATTGAATTGAAAGCAAAGGTTTTTTAGTTGTCAGACGTAATGTTACTATAGCCGATGGCTAACGGGTTTACCGAAAAAGTTCTAAACCTGGATTCGTATCCCACATGTCATCTTCATTTTCTTGTTTCGTAAAAAAAAAAAAAATTATCTTTTTAAAAATAACATAGCAAGGCGGTCACCCAGGTACTTCATATAATTTTCGATAACTAATCTATTCTAATATCACACATTAGATCACGGGTTCAAACTCCGTACAGGCCACGATGAGTTTTTCTATTAAAACTTATGTTTCTATTTGATAATTGCAATTTATTACAGGCTTTTCGGTGAAGGGACACATCGTGAGGAAAATTAAATTTAAAAATATATATGGGACACTTACACACGGTCGTCCGCCCCCAAAGTAAGTAACTCAATACTTGTGTTATGAGTGACAGACAACTGGTGAATATATGCTTATATATATATTTTTTAAATACATATTTAAATACAAATACACCCAGGCTCAAATACCAACAAATTCGTTTATAGAAAAGGTTGGCCCTCGGCGGGAATCAAACCTGCGACCCGCGGAGCTTAAGGCAGGGTCACTACCCACTACGCCAACGGGCCAGTGAAATCTAAGTGAAATCGCATATCTCTAGATAATTATAGGGATATGTGTAATCTACCATCCCACATTGGAGCAGAGTGGTAGGTATTAGCTCCGAACCCTATCTCCAAAAACGAAGTGCGGAGGCCTATGCCCAGCAGTGGGATAGTAATAGCTACTTTAATCCATCCTAATCTAAATCATCCAATATAAACTAATGCAATCCGGAAGGTCTCTCGCGTCGACTTTAGCGTTAAAATAACATCAATTATGGACTTCCTTTTTTCCTATTAAATAAGGAAATACGGGATTTTTTATCTTATTCCAGCTGTGCCAGCAGCATGGCTAAGAGAAATTAGGAAGGCTTATAAGAGATTTCAGAATAACTTTCGTTTACTTGGCGCACGCAAAGAAAGCTTTAAATTTTGCCGTTTTCGCAATATGTTTTATTGCTGCTCCTCTCTTATTCATCTT
The DNA here is from genome assembly GCA_029227775.1 of Morpho helenor. Lineage (NCBI taxonomy): Eukaryota > Metazoa > Arthropoda > Insecta > Lepidoptera > Nymphalidae > Morpho > Morpho helenor. The sequence goes on from JARGCU010000006.1 coordinate 13,503,742, forward strand.
AGTGTAATATTATATAGTCTATAGCAGTTTTTCCCAACCTTTTTTAGGCCATGCCCCACCTTAACATTTCTAAAATTTTTATGCCCCCCTACATAATTTTTAACCTTCAAAAATTGTTTTGTTCCCTTAAGAAATATAAATGAAAAGTTTTAGGAAGGAATCACTATGAAATTGTTATCAAAACATCGTAAGTAAAATTTCAAAACATATATTGAAAAACTGAAATTCAAAATAATTTTAATATTGATTTTTCATATTCATTTAGTGCGATCCTTGCGCTTGAAGCTTGCTGCACAGAGATTTTATATTAGGTTCCAATTTACTTAGCTTTAATCTCAAGTCTCCACGTTGTGTTATATCAAGTCGATTTCTTTTTTTTATCAGTAAATCATTTACAGCACTAAATCCACATTCAGCTAAATATGAAGATGGAAACGGTAGTAAAAGTTTTCTTGCACATTTGGTTGCATTTGGGTATTTAGTTTCAGTTTCTTTTCAAAGCCATGCCATCGCTCCTTTTATATTAAATAAAGTTTTTACGGATTCATCATTTTGCAATTCTGCGAGTTCTTCTTGATACTGCATATTTGATATATCAGACAAATCCACTAATATTGGCTGCATCATCCATGTTGGGAAATCAATTTGTTTTAAATCAGAAAATCTTTCTTTTAAATCAGCAGATAGAATATTCAAATGATTGACAATAACAAGTAAAGCGGTATCAGTTACTTCACATTTTTGGAGCCAATGAAATTGTTCAAAGTTTTTGTTGTTAATGTGTTTCTGATATAACTCTATATTGGTAATGAAACCAAATATCTTTGTTTTTGCATCGACAAGTGTTTTATTTGGTCCTTGAAGTTGCTTATTTAATATACTTAGTTTTTCAAAGATATCGGCTAAATATCTTACAAATGCTTTACCATCGATTATTAACAGATACTTCATTTCCGGTTTGTCGCTTAAAAAATCACTAAGAGTGTCTAACAGTTGCATAAATCTTTTCAAGCAGTTGCTTTTGGACAGCCATCTTACTTCAGTATGAAGTAAAAGTCTCACATGGTCTTCATTTTGTTGTTCACAAAATAACTTGAAAAGACGTTCACATTTGGCACTAGCTTTAAAAGCATTAACACACTTTATTACTGTACTAGCGGCCTACCCTGCTTCGCACGGGTATAAAATATATAGTCTATGTCACCCAGTGAAAAAAATGATTAAAATCGATCCAGTACTTTTAATTTAGGTATTCATTACTGCGCTTATCTTATCGCGGACTTTTCTGTAGACCTTTTCAATGTGTACAAATACTTAGTACATCATTTTGATAAATCTCGTAGGGTTTTAGGTAGCCTGTGTTTGCAATGTAAGCGGCAAAAAAGTAATTATTTACGACATCACATTAGAAACCTCAAAAATTACAGTATTTTTCTACTCCATATTGAATGTTATTATACGTATAAACCTTCCCCTTGAATCACTCTATCTATTAAAAAAACCGCATCAAAATCTGGGATATAAGGGACAAACAAAGAATGTGACTTTGTTTTATACTATGTAGTGATAATCCTTATAGCATGATTCAGTATTCACGCGCGATGGCTTATTATTAGCGTATTTCATGTATAACTTTGGTGTTTCTATACAGATTTCAATGATTCTTTTTTTATACAATGGTTAATACTATTCACTTTTTTATTTAGGGATGACTGAGAGTGATATAAATGTAGGAGTAGACAAATATAACCAGAAAGCTTCGAACTGCTAAGCTATCGGGAGTTACACGTGTTATTGTGAGTCAACAATAAAAGATAGACATATGCTGTCGTGGGATAGTTTTTATATAATTTTAAGGAGAACATTTCCGTCATACATGATTTCTGTGTAGCTTTAACCATCAAGGTTGCACACGCGACGGAAGCTTAAAAAATGGAGTAACTTCTCCCGTTTTCCCAACATTTCCCTTCACTGCTCTGCTCCTATTGATTGCAGTGTGATGAAAAGTATACTATAACCAGCCCAGGAGTATGAGAAAAAATTGTACCGAGTTTCGTTAAAATCCGTCGAGTAGTTTTTGTTTCTATAACGGTTATACAGACAGACAGACAGACAGACAGACAGACAGACAGACAGACAGACAGACAAAAATTTTACTGATTGCATTTTTGGCATCAGTATCGATCCCTAATCACCCCCTGATAGTTATTTTGGAAATATATTCCAGTTACAGAATTGACCTTTCTACAGATTTATTATAAGTATAGATGTAGTACTTCATTTAGAACAGGCGAGATATTTTTAGCTACCAAGTTTTCCTTATGAATAACACAATGTACAATAATCATTTCTGGATTCGCATCTTTCATCAATTTTAAGCAGCCATTTTTCTTGCCCATCATATTAGGGGCGCCATCTGCAGCACAAGATGTTATATTTTTCATTGGTATATCATTGACATCTAAGTAGTTTTTTAACTTATTATATATATCTTTGGAGGTAGTGGTGCTTTCTAATCTTTTACAGAACAACATTTCTTCAGTAAAATGCCCCTCATCAATATATCTTACAAAGGTTATCAATACTGCTTCACTGTCTCTCAAAGTTGATTCATCCATTTGTACTGAGAAATTTCTTATTTTCAGCTTTTCAACAAGTTGTTTTTCAATATCTTCACTCATTTCGTCTATTCTTCTGCTAACAGTATTGTTACTGAGTGGCATAGCTTTTACATCTTTGTCATCCTTTTCCAGAACCGTTTTAAGAAATGCTGATATTGACGATTTTATCAAATTCTCTCCTATAGTATGATTTTTTCCAGTTTTAGCGATTAATAAAGAAATTTGATAACTAGCCTCAGAAAGACGATTATTTGTTACAGAACGAGCAGTAAATAGAGACTGTAATGTTGTTCTTTTTTGTTATCGAACTACGTAGAAATGTTCCGGTACGTGAAGAGTTAAAACGTCCGGGGTTCCCCGCGACAGGTGGCGCACTCTACGGTGAATCCCCGACGAAGTTTACTTGACGACTCTAATTACCCAGTTGATATTTTGGTAACGTCAAACGAAATTATACCTAATAATTATTTAAAGCATTTTTTTTAAGAATTTGCCTTTTTTGTTAAATTTGTCACCGATATTTAGCATTGCATTTAAATAACCCAAAGCGAAAGGGTTAAAGTCGTGTCGAGTCTATTTTAAAATTGCCCCCCTTAACTATCAAATTGCCCCCCTGTGGGGCGTAGGCCCCACGTTGGGAAACACTGGTCTATAGCCTTCCTCGATAAATGGACTTGCACTTGCACTTAAAGAATTTTTCAAATCGGTCCAGTAGTGCGATTAGCACGTTCAAACAAACAAACTCTTCAGCTTTATATATTTGTATAGATAGGCAATATTTACACCGTCTATAGGTCTATTCATTTAGGTGATCTACAGTAGAATATGAACTGTTTTATTTTTCTAGGTGTCCATACGGCACCAAAAAGGTAGCAGAGTTATGCTTGGTTAAAGTTACAAACACCATCTGTTTAGGATATCTAATATTGATCGATATCTCACGTTGTTTTGAAGTTTCCGAGAAGTTGGAAAAACTTAAACTTCTTACCGAGGTATCGTAAAAGGAGACTAAGGTAAGTTGATCCATTGCGTGGTATCCGGCTGAATAGAATCGACTAAGACCTTTATTTCTTACCGAGTTATCGTAAAAGGTGACTAAGGTAAGTTGATGTCATGTCGTAAAATAACTAGGCAAAAAATGTAACATAATGTGTTAACCCCACTCAGAGTAGGATAACGGCAGGAAAATAATGATTTTAAAACCTTTTTGACGTACAGTCAGCGCGGTGTTAAATCACGCGACCTCTCCGATAAATCACATACATATAAACCAGTAGGTAACTGTCACTTAGTCATATACTTAAAAAAAGATTAAAATGACAAGAACATTTCCGTGTTACCGTGAGAAATATCCCACCTCGTTATACAATCTAGTCACCCTCCACTTACGGTCGCAAGTTCACGAATAAGTACAGACGGACAACAATACGTAATACAAAAGTACGCGCAGGTACTGATTTTTTCTGTGGCCCTTAAGAACATCTGCTTATAAAACGCCGGAAAGCAGATGCGCGACGGGGTATTGTGTAGGGCATTTTTTTGCCATGTCTCGAAAGCTAAGCGAGCGGATGTTCGGGACGTTCAGACAAGGTATGTATGGAGAATCAATTTTGGAATATTGCAATTTCCGTAGTTTCTCCAAGGATCGGAAACTCGGTTCCGTCATCGACTTGAATAGATATTGATCGGTGGAGGCGTAGTTTCGGAAAAATATTTTGAATTATATTGATGCTCTTTGGTTATCTTCTATCTCCATCTTTGGTCCATATGTTTCAACACAAAAGTAATAATAAAATTATTTGGCTATAATCCGCGATGAAGTAAAATAGAAAATATATATAATGCTAAATGTAGAGTTGACAATCCATTTTCATACCTGATACATGCAGGATTCGTAAAAATACATGCACAAACCTCGCAGTCTTGCTTTGCGATTTTGTCGTGGAGTCTCCTGATAATTCGATTCCGGGGTTAATTAAACGATTGTTGAGTTTGTGATAGTGAACGTGTGTAGTACTCGTGTATTGAGGTGGTGGAGGTTTGTGCATGTGTTATTACGAATCCTGCATGTATCAGGTATGAAAACGGATTGTCCACTCTACATTTAGCATTATATATATTTTCTATTTTACTTCATCGCGGATTATAGCAAAATAATTTTATTATTACTTTTGTATTATGGAAAGTAACGCCTAATTCAATAAATTATTTTGAATTTTGAAGCACTTTGGTCAAGATGACCAACCATTTGTTTTTAATTATTGCGGGTATACGTTAAACATTTCGTTCTGTTTTACGCCAAATAACCTTTTATCACATTCACACTGATTTCCACTCGGGCGTAGACGCAAGCAAAGCTAGTTTTATATATAAGAAGGTTCATTGGTCTCAGCAAATATTCAAAACTTCAAAATAGACATTACTGTACAAATTCTTAAGTCCAAATAGTTTCAAAACTAATGAGAATATTATTTTGCTATAATCCGCGATAAAAATCACGATTTTAAATAGCAAAATAATATTCTCATTAGTTTTGTATAATGGACCTCCGCAAAGTAACACCTAATTCTATAAATTATCCAAATAGTTTTATTTTGTAACTGGTATTTAAGAACGTATCACAAAACTGGTAATACATGACTTAACAAGCAAATTCCTTGTGAATTATATATAACAAATAAAAAATATACAACACTAGGTGAACGTACGGATATAAATGACAGATGGCAATCTACAAAAACTTGCACGTCGATATGGGGTAAAATATTATGTGGAACCTGGAGTTATGTTGGTAAATTATAGTAACCACTGTGAAATGCACTAACACCGTGTGGTATCCGGCTGAATAGAATAGACCAACCTCATTTCTTAGCGAGGTGTCGTAAATGACGACTAAGGTAAGTCGACCCGCTCATTTCTTACCGAGACAGTGTAAAAGGCGACTGAGGTAAGTTGATCACACGGTGGGTTAACGACGTATTTGACATAGCCAACTTTGATAAGCTTGCATTGTAATTAAATTATTTAAAATGTATCATAGTATAGAACTTTATTTTCTGTGTGGTATCCGGCTGAGTAGAATAGACCACCATCATTAATTACCAACGTGTCGTAAAAGGCGACTAAGGTGAGTCAACACATCTTGTGGTATCCGGTTTAGTAGAATAGACCACCCTCTTTCTTACCGAGGTGTCCTAAACTACGACAAAGGTAAGTTGATGTAAGTCAGGCGGCTGGTCGTAAAATACGTAGCCAAATACTGTGACAACATGTTTATAACATGTTGTGCCGACCCCACTTAGAGTGGGATAAGGGCAAAAAGATGATGATGTGAATGATTTGTTTCATAGAGTTATTATTAATAGGGAGCTATCCTAAAATGTGTCCATCAAAAAAAAAATTGGGGCTTCCTATCTGTACATGTGAAACTTATGTTAAAAAAATGTGTAAATAGAATAAAAAACAATTTTATAATCCAGAAGCAAATAACAACTTTTATTTAAACGCCTTTAACGCTTTTATTTTAACAAATTTTAACGCCGCTTACCGATTATTACAGTAGATGGAGTCACTAATTTCCTTGGTAGTAATCATAAATTTTAAATGATTTATAGAATCAGGCGATACTTTGCAGAGATCCATAATACAATAATAATGATAAAATACACACATAAACATACACATATAAACATAGACACATAAGTTTTAACAAAAAAACTCATTGGTGTCTACTCGGTTTTGAACCCGTGACCTCCTCGAAAGAGTCGCACGGCGATACCGTTGGGCTACCACTGCTTAACCTTAGCACAGGAATTTTATTATTAGGTTTGTAGAAATTTTCAATAATATGAGTACAATAATTTTTTGATGGTTTTTCGTGTGGTTCAAGTCGCGATTATTAGTAAATATCTTCAAATTTAAATTTAACAATTTGAAAATAGAATGTCTATTGAAAAAAAAAACAATTGTTTCAAATTCTGTGGGTAGTAATGTTTTGTCAAAGACAATGTATAGTTTTCATTACGAATACACTGCGAATGGCTGCTAGGCTGATATGTGGTGTTCAATGCACTGACAAAGAGTGTTTGCATTCAATCAATTCGGGCTCGGCTATTTGGGACGCTCGTATTGACCACTGTTTGTCCACCGAATTTATAACACGTCGAAACGAAATGGCCTGGATAGGTATAACGATGTATCCAATAATGCATTACTCTGGCATTACTTTTAGTGGTTTTCATAGCACAAAAATCATTATATTTTAATAATTAATAGAAGTTCACCGTTCAAACGTTTTATATGTATCAATTGTTCTTTTATAGTTATAAGAATAAAGTTCATCCAATTTTGTTTTAGCATTTTTTTATTTTTTTTTAATTGTACTTGTTTATTATTTTTTAATTTTCAGTTTCAGTTCACAAATATTTTAAAATTTTACTTTTTTACTTTTACTGTGTACCGTAACCAATATTTATTTTTACTATTTTTGAATGTTGTATATGCCTGTAATAGTATTTTAAATAGATTAAGGCTGTATGAATTACATCATAATCATCTTCCTGCCCTTATCCCATTCTAAGTGGGGTCGGCACATGTTATAAACATGTTGTCGCATGACTTGGCTATGTATTTTACAACACCTCGATAAGGAGGGTGGTCTATTCTACTTAACCGGATACCACACGGTGGGTCAACTTACCTTAGCCGCCTTTTACGATACCTCGGTAAGAAATGAGGGTGGTCTATTCTATTCAGCCGGATACCACACGGTTGCTGTATGAATTACATGTAAAACAAAAATGTATGTTAATAATACTGTTGGAATATCTTACTAAATAAATAAGTTTAAAAAAATATATAAAATCAATAAGGTAATTAAAAGAAATGCTTTTAACAAAATTTTATGTCCCATTTTTGCCCCCTGTCATTTATATCCCCTTTTATGCCCCTACTGTAAACCGTTTAGGAGTTCCCTCGTCTGGAGCCAATCCTGGCCGCAACGTCAGGTCATGCTTACATGCATGGTAACATATCCATCTTATTATTGTAAATACGAAAGTCTGTATGTCTGTTACCCTTTCACTTATCGGCTGGACCAACTGTTGAAATGTTATACAGATATATACTTGGTACAAGTTTATATACTGAAGTAATATATACGATAAAAAATCCCATTTCAATAATAATAAATAAATAAAATGATAGTTAAACATTGATAACGCGAGAACTCGCTTTAAGCTCGCGGGTTCACAAATCACCAACCCTAAAACCCAGCATGCCCATGCATTATAGCCAGCATCAATACTTTCCTTTGACGATTTCTAATCATAATATTTTTGTATTTTATGACTACCAGCTACAACTATAAGAAGCAGCTTACTTTTAAAATGTTTAGGAGTTGCTTATTATCTAACCTAGATGGCGTTAGCGGTTCTTTGCGACGTAGCCAACTTTGATAAGCTTTCATTGTTATTAAATCATTTAAAATGTATCACAGTATAGAATTTTATTTGTCGTGCGGTATCCGGCTGAGTTGAATAGACCACCCTTTCTTACCGAGGTGTCGTAAAAGGCGACTAAGATAAGTCGATACGCCGTATGGTATCCGGCTGAGTAGAATAGACCACCCTATTTTCTTACCGAGGTGTCCTAAAAGGCGACTTAGGTAAGTTGACCCTCCGTGTGGTATCCGGCTGAGTAGAATAGACCACCCTCATTTCTTACCGAGGTGTAAAAGGTGACAAAGGTTAGTCTACCCGCCTTGTGGTTTCCGGCAGAGTATAATAGACCACCCTCTTTCTTAACAAGGAGTCGTTAAATACGACTAAGGTAAGTTAACGTCAGGCATGCGGCCGGTCGTAAAATACGTATCCAAATCATGTAAAATGTTTATAACATATTGTCCCGAGCCCACTTAGAGTGGGATACAGGCAGACGGTTGAATAGAATTTTATAAATGGCGGCATGTGTGAAAAGTTTGCGTTGTCCTAAAAAGTTTCATACGATTTATAACTACTACGTGGCAATAGAGAATGATTACCTTGATTCCGCAGCCTCGACCCGAGTCATAAGTTTGACAAAACTTCGGTGCTCCTAAATTTGTTACTTTATGTCCCCTCCGAGGGCCGTTGTTACCACAAACGTCTGATGATAATCGTTAACCTTAAATTGTTTGTTGTCGGAAATTACTAACCTGCGTAATTACTTTGTTACTTATACTTGTGTGCTTAGTGCGAGTTTTTATATCGTACTCGATCGCGTTAGAGTAACGCCAATTTGTACAGCGCTGGAATAGCGGTCACTAGATGTCGCTTTTGCAGCGTCATACAAATTGTTGTTACGCTAACGCGATCTAGTAGTTTAAAAAAAACACGCACCATGCACACATATCTTAGGTTAGCTCTTGGTTATATTTACATTTTCATCATTCAAAAATTCAAGTAGAATTTTTTTTTAACTTTTTTTTTTCTTAGAATTCTATCTTGTATTTACTAAACTTACTTTATGTGTTAGTTATTTCAAATTATAGAACAAGGTGGTTATTTGCGGAATTTCATAGTACACAAGCAATGATAGTTTACTTAGCTATAATCCGCGTTTGTTAAGAAAATCTATATAGGTGCTAAGTGTAGGAAGCAAAACGTTCTCATACCTTATATATACAGAATGAATTATAGCACGTATCACAAAACACCATCACCAATACACTACACAAGCACTATACACATTCACTACAATCTCAACAATCGTTTCACCCCGTAACCGACCACCGTACCACGCTGTTCCAATGCGGGTTGATAGGTTACACATATCCCTAGAATTCTCTAGATATATGTAGGTTTTCCCCACGATGTTTCCTTCACCGAAATCCGTGTGATAAATTGCAATTTTCAATTAGACACAAGTTTAAATTGAAAAACTCAATGGTGCCTGTCCGGAGTTTGAACCCATGACCTTCTCGAAAGAGTCGCTAGGTGTCACCTTTAGGCTATCACAATTTAACTGGACATATGCCTTTAGGCTAATTTAAATATCTCATGAGGAAAATTGATTCCCTGAATTACGATTTTATATAGTTAATTGAACAGTTGCTCTTGGCATGTGAAAGCCATTAGATTTTAAAAGACCCTTTGCTTGATTTAGGCATTAAGATTAAATATTTTATTGGCAAGATTCGTAAGTGACCACGATTAAGAAATATGTTTAGCAAACTTTATCCCTCAAGTAGATCCACGTCAATTAAATGCCTTTGATGATGTTCTATTTACAAAACTAATGAAAATATTATTTTGTTATATTTTGCTATAATAAAAGAAAATATATGTAATGCTAAATGTAGAGTGTACTATTCGTTTTCATACCTGATACAGAATTTGTAAAATCTCAACATAAAAATACTGCACTGCACACGTTCACCACCACAATCTCAACAATTGTTTTGCAAAACTTTGCGATGTGACGTGGAGCCTATCTCCTGACGATGCTTTGGTTAGGGGGCGAAACAATTGATTGTGATGAGATTGTGGTGGTGAATGTGTGCAGCGCTTGGGAATTGTTGTGTTATCGGTGGCGGGTAGTGGACGAGTTTTTACAAATTCTGTATGTATCAGGTATGAGAACGAGTAGTACACTCTACATTTAGCATTAAATATATTTTCTTCCATCGCGGATTGTAGCAAAATAATATTTTCATTAGTTTTGTATTATGGACGTAACGCCAATTCTATAAATGGTGTACTATTTGTTTTGTATTTCTCAAAAGAAGCGGATGTTTTATCCTATAGTTAACCCTGTATATTAACAATTGTTCCAAATTTCATTAATATCAACAAACAGACAAGCAGACTTTCATATTTATAGAATGCGTCAATAGAACCTTTCGTCTTCCATACAATATCACAATGTGAAAATTAGTTGTATTTTCCTTTGTTACGTAGCTCACATTTCCACACCATTTAAGTAATAATACGTTACTGCAGTCATTTTTCAATAAATAACATATAAGTATCGTTTTCAATGGTAGTGTCTTATTTGTTATTCTTGAATGCAATCCTACGTCCAAGAAAACTGTCCTGTCTAACACATTTGCTATATCCGCATTTTACGTCACGTAATTTAAGAGTTTTCCGGGCGGTTAGTGAACTCAAAAGTTTGGGAGCCACTGGATTTATTACTTAAAAGTAATTTTTTCTATTACATGTTCTTTTAGGACGGAATTCATTCTTGTAAAACATTTCATAGCTTTTATTGTGTAAAATTAAAACTTCTGAAAGACAAAAAAATTTGTTTAAACTTTATGTAAGTTAAAAGAACTATTACTTTATTGAGTACTCGTTAAATTACTCTAGTGGGTCGGTGATCAATTAATTATTAATTACGTAGTGTCGAGTGCGCTATGATTACCTGCGAGGTGTCAAGCGCGAGCCGTCGCGACGGCAGGGCGGGCGGAAGCTGCGTCGCATCCCGCCCGGCGGTCGGCCGGCGCCCGGTGCAGCGCGCCCCCTGCCGCCCGGCACCCGCCGCCCCGCGCCCCGCCCGCGCGCCCGCTCCACCTCGAACTACGCAAAGCGCGTGCGCCCGCCGGCCGGCGACTCAGTTCAACGCCGCGACGCGACACAGTCACACGTGCGTTACGTTACACGATCTCACGCGGCGTTCGAAACGATCGAACGCGCTTCACCAATTTTGATACCAGTGACTCGAGAGGGAAACCTCTCGTAAACCGACAAGATTGCGTCTCAAGTGGAAATGCCCTCGAGCCTGTTCGGCGAGCTCGGCGGCGGCGGTCTGGTGGAGGACCAGCGCGCCTTCCAGCTCGCGCTCGAGCTCAGCATGCTGAACTTCGGGGATGCCCTGCCGACCACGAATCCGCTGGCGAGTCCGCTCGGATTCGCGCCGCCGCCCGACGACCGCGCCAAGAAATCGCAGAACATGACGGAATGCGTGCCCGTGCCGTCCTCGGAGCACGTCGCGGAGATCGTCGGCAGACAAGGTAGGCCCTGAGGTTATGTCTTGCCGGATTTTCGCCACCCTTACATAAGGGCGCACGTGTCGCGCCGGCCCGCTTTTAGGTTATGTTCGATCCCTCGCGAGACTACTACGATAGGCCAGTCGTTTCCCCGCCTGCGATGTATTTGTTTGTTTACCCGCAAGTATGCCGCAACACCGCAGTGTTATTACCTCGCTATGTACCTCGTAGCCGTACAATTTTGATGTCGTAGATCGTAGCCTTAAAACGTAGGCGAACGCACGTAGAAACCAAATAGACCGTGCATAATTAATAAATAATTGTGCAATGTGATTTCCCATGGTGCAGTCCCTCTTAATTTCTCGGCTATAAAGTGTGGTTAATGGCATAGCAGAGACCTATGTGAAAAAACTACGATCTCCTAATTAAAAGGCAAGCGACGAACAAAAAATGATACCCTTAGGGATGTTGGTAGGTTTTCTTGAGAGTGCCGTAAAAAATTCCGACAAAGCGTTCGACGCCGCCTTATCTGGGACTAATTTTTTGAAATGTGCACCGGATTTGCGAAAAAAACTAATTGCATGGCCGTTTGGTGAGATTGTTTCGTGAGTTATTTCCCTGGCGTTAATGGTGTATCTCGTAGTTGTGGTTTTTGTGTGCTATCTACCCTCATATCGAATGATTGACTGCACGTCATCTTTTGTTTTATACAATATTTATTCCTTTAGCTAAATTATATGCATGAAACGTATGCGTGAATGTATAAAATGCAATATAGATTATTATTTACCATATTTTCTCACTTAATGAAAAAATTCTTTTAACTTTTCATTTTTACCCTTTTATTAATTTTACGTAAAGTCTCATGTCAAATGATGGTAATTAAAATAAATAAAGATAATAGAAAATCATAAACTTTTCAACAAATATATCGATAAAAAAATATGGTAAATTTAATCATCAACAAAAATTACATTTACATCTAGATACGATACAATATTGATAATAATGTAAATTCAAATACGTAATCGTTAAATACTGATTTTTTTCTTTTTATTTTGATAAAACGAATACAACCAAAAACATCTATTTTTGGTTCGCATAACAAACAGGAGAAAACAATAACAAATTTATATAATGTGAACAGCATGCATGTATTTTGCAAATTAGTAAAAATACAGTGTAATTAGACTTATTATATGAATAATCTAAGTTCCATAAGTACGTTGTTAGCCCAAAGTCATGTATTTGCTTATTTATCTTCGTAACTAGTGTATTTATCGTATCTCTTTGATGGCGGCACTTCGAGTATTACACTCCGTTTAATTACCGAATTGTATCAGTATACATTTGCATTAATTAAACGCTGCATATCTAATAGTATGTACGTAGTAAATGTACTTAGCTTGTAAGTAGCTAGTTAACGTATACTTTTATATATTTTACCACAGGTCATAACATTACAAACACCAAGCCGTGTTGTATCCGGTTGAATAGAATAGTACCACCCTCATTTCTTACCGAGGTGTCGTAAATGGCGACTAAGGTAAGTCGACCCGCCGTGTGGTATCCGGCTGAGTAGAATAGACCAACCCCATTTCTTACCGAGGTGTCGTAAAAGGCGACTAAGGTAAGTTGACCCACCGTGTGGTATCCGTTTTAGTAGAATAGACCACCCTCTTTCTTACTGCAGGCAGTCGGCCGGTCGTAAAAACGCAGCCAAATCATGTGACAGCATGCTTATAACATGTTGTGCTAACGCCACTTAGAGTGGGATAAGGGCAGGAGGATGATGATGAAAACATTACAAACACCAGGCAAACATAATTTATAGAAGTAGGAGTCACTTTGCGGTATTCCATAGTTCAAAGGTATGATAGAATTATATTGCTATATCGGCGTTTGTTGACGAAATGAATAAAATTGTAACTGTAGGAAGAAAAATGTTTAACGTATGAGAGCGGATTTTGTTTTCTTCATTTATAATTACATAGATTTTCATAACAAAGCCGAATAATAGCAAAATGTTTTTATCATTACTTAAAATTAGCCCGTAAACTGTTCTGTTAAAGTGAAGAGTGGAGGTCTTCGTCGAGCATTAACTGACAGGTGGGTACACTTTGAGTATACAATAATTTCTGAGATCTTTAAGAGGGGTCTGATAGCGTGGCAGGACTTAGCGTTGTATCCACTTCTAATTTTTAACCTGTTAAATGTGTATTTCAATTTCTTGTTTATTATTATATTTGCGTACTTAAATTAGATTTTCATAACTTTATTTTGGATTATTAGTAAAATAGGGAAAATGTAATACATCTATTCGTATAAAATTTCTAACTGCGCGTGCGCATCTTTAAAATGTTGAATAATATGAAGTTAGTTGCAAATAGAATACACAGCTGCGCATGCGCATCTATAGAAAATTAAACAGAGTGAAGTTAGTTATATATAAATACTAGTGTGAAGGACGTAAATTAAATTGCGTGAAGTTAGTTGCGAACAAAATAAGTAAAGCTAGAAATTAACTTCTTATATGCGTTTAAGAAGCTGAAGCTAAGATTTTCAATACTTCTCTGGAAAACGCCATAGGTCGTTGTCCAGCTCTGAGATATTAACTGGTATAACCATTTAAGTATTACTACTATTAAAAATTTCACAAAATGATTCACGTTGTCATGTATACATTCGGCATATGATTGCCCAATATGAAATTTCAAAAATAAATTATTCAGCTGTTCTGAAAATTTCAAAAATTTACTTTGGCCCATAATTCTCATTACTTGTTAAGTTAGATGTAATAAATTTATTATATTTCTACGATTTTTGGTGTCAAACCGACGTTTTACTAGTGTCGCACACATAGACAAATTTTTAAAGTAGTCTATGTTTTAATAACTTACAAAAGTAATAATAAAATTATTTTGCTATAATCCGCGAAGAAGTAAAATAGAAAATATATATAATGCTAAATGTAAGTGGACAATCGGTTATCATACCTGATACATGCAGGATTCGTAAAAACACATGCACAAACCTCCACCACCGCCACCACAATACACAAGCACTATATACGTTCACTATCACAAACTCAACAATCGTTTCGCCCCGCAACCGAAGCATCGTCAGGAGATAGACTCCACGACCAAAATCGCAAAGCGAAGCAATACCCAAATAAGTTTAGTTATATACTAATCGGTTCAACCCCACCCTTTATTTTATTTTGCCTGCAAACAAGTGTAACAAGCTTGAACTAGAAACATTTGTTTGCTCGTTAATGAGGGTGCCATTGTTATGTTTAATAATCTCAAGGTTTTCCAATAGGCTCAGCTTAAGGCCTTTATTAGAACACGTGTGCAATACTTCGAAACTATGGTCATTAGGAACTTTATGACCGCTTTCTATCAGATGTTTAGCGAAATTTGAATTTTGTGGTTTGTTATTCCTGAACGCGTTCAGGACGTTCATATACTGGAAATACAATTTAAAGAAACCTGTATCTCATATTCAACGAGAAAAATATATTGGAATCTTATGAACAAATTGTACAATGAAATAAAAAATATACATTTTATACTGCATAGAGAAAAGTCGCTATTTAGTATTATGACCAACAATATTGCTTATTTAGGATATCCGGTTCAAGAATATGAATCATGTTAGATTATTTGTTACATCTGTAAGATGCAATAATACTACTAATGGTTTAACATCTAAGGCGCGTGAACTTTACCAACGGATCGATGGGTTCAAATCACGGGTTCAATCATGCCTCATTAATGTTTAGAAATCGTTATGTTGGAAGACGTTGTGATTAAGCCTTTATATCCCTTCGGAGATGTGGAATCTATAAATTTAAATGGAAAAAGCATGTTGGATCCAAGCTGCTTTTCTTTCTATTTTTTTTTCTACAAGGACAGAAAGCTACAATCAGTATTAGAATAGTAACATGCCGCTAATTTCAATATAATTTGGATATTTGACTCAGTATACAGTATGACTGAGCAGAATAGACCAACCTCATTTCTTACCGAGGTGTCTTAAAAGGCGACTAAGGTAAGTTAACCCACGGGGTGGTAACTGGTTTAGTAGAATAGAACACCCTCATTCTTACCTAGGTGTCGTAAAATACAACTAAGGTAAGTTGACGTCAGGCAGCCAAATCATGTGACAGCATGTTTATAACATGATGTCCCCATTTAGAGTGGGATGAGGGCAGGTGGATGATGATGTTGTTAGCAAACTAATTTCAAAATACCTGCGATAAATTGGCTGTAACGTAATGAACACAAGCGTGACTTCCCAAGACGTCGATTCGCTCCGGACTGACCGCGCATAGAAGATTTTATTTAAATAAGAAGCAGAAGGATGATGATGATATCTTAGGTTAATGGTATGCGAAATGGTGCCTTCATAATTTATTTTTTTCACAAACGCGGATTATAACAAAATAATTCCATTATTGCTTTTGAATCGTATTCCCAGTATTTCCAATCGGGTTGGTGTCACTAGCGCGCATATCCCTTGCTTTTTAATGAGACTTGCGATAGAGGAATTGCATTCCGGTGAATGCCCTTTGACGTATGTACTCTTAACAACTCGTCTGCGAACTCACTAACTTAGTCTTTTTTTATTATTTTAAAGTGGCACTACATTTCGCGAAGGTTATTCTGTACCTGAAGGGAAACGAAATATTTTACAAAATTAGTTTTATGAATGATTCCAGAGTTAAAAAATCGTAATCTTTAAATCCCTCGTACGTTAAGAAGCGTAATAAGCCAAGATCTTTTTCAATTCTCTCAAAAAAGGTTGAGAGAATTAAAGATCTTTGTCCAGCTATGTGATAGTAACTGGTACAACTATTTAACTCTATTACATTTCTAAATCATATCGTTGATGAGGTTATATATAATCTGATACAGATAATTACTCTGAGCAGTTTTCAAAAATTGACTTCAGCCCACATGCTTCTCGATATACTTTTGAATAATGAAAAATTATTAAACATATGACATAAAACCGATTTCTGAAATTTCACCATAGTTATTAGCTTTTAATTTTTTCTAAAATCCTTATTAATTATACTATATATATACGCATATCTAAATTTAATTCCTTAACAAGATTGCCGTAATTCACAGGTTAATGGTTGTTTTATATGAATGTTGAAATCATAAAAATAATTTGGTCAAAAATTCGAAATAATATCGATTCTTTGTTCACGATAAGCAACCACATGTTATGAATTGTTATACGAAAATACTCGACGCTCAGACGGCGTAACAGAAAGCTGGAAACCTTTCCCAAGAACAATAATACGAAATTATAGTCAACTTATACATATACACGTTGCATTTCCAGCCGACTCGTAAAAGCAAAGCAAAAAACAGGCCAGCCGCGACACATGAAACCTTGTCTAACTAAACTACCGTCCTCTCATTCGAGACCAAAGATCGTAACGGCAACAACCGCGTATTGCGACAAGGTACCAACTGTGAAACATTTTGTATAGTAATGTAGGTTATATCGCTATATTTAGGTCTCGCTCCAACTGCTGTTTGCTTGTTTTTAGTTCCCTAATAGTTCGTCTTTTCTTTCTTCTTCGTTCGTAAAATATAATTTAATGAGTTTATTGAATTGAAATATATGATTTTCAAATTCAATATGGCCGATTCCAAACAATAACTGCCATGATTTATATTGTCTATGAATTTTGGGTACTTATTTGTGTTATTTTCTATTTTAATTAAAGTTCAATTTTAATACAATGATTTTCTAATTATAAATATAACTAGCTGTGCCAGCAGCTTCGCCCGAGTGGAAATTATTGTCACAATTTCTTTTTTTGATTTTGAACTTAAATGTAGTTATTGTGAGTTAACCATAAGCGTCGGAGATATGCTCTCGCAGACTTTTTTTGTAGTACTTTTATAGATCTACAGTTCTCTAGTACATTGCTTTAGTATTTCTCTTCTGGTTTACACGGCGCACGCGAGTAAAGCTCAAACCAGGCGAGGTTTTTTAAAACAGCGCATCCTCCTCAACAAAACTGACATAAAACTTTAATGTACTACTAACCTAAACCTTCCGGAAGAATTGCACTATCAATTAATAAGAACCGTACAAAAATTCCTTTAGTAGCTTTTTGGGGACTTTGGCGTTTACAATTAGGCGTTGCTTTGGGCGATAAACCGCGGATTATAGCAAAATAATATTTTTATAAGTTTTGTATAAAGTTATTTTTATGACCTGCGCTAAGTATATAATAATTTAGACAAATGAAAATATTTGAATGTCAGTTTTTTATTAAATGTATGAATTAAGTTTTATACTTAGGAATACTGCGTATTATGGAGATTTTACTTTTCTTATTGCCTAACTCGTAAAAAACTTAAATTTTCAAGAACATCCTTAGAATTAAACTTGTTTTGGTGTCCCGAGTAGGCACAATGGTAGAATGGTAGAAATTCAATACGTACTTACAAATGAACGAGAGTTTTTACGCGAAGGTCCATCATAAAAGAGATTTGCGTTCGCGGTACATCTACCTGAGTTTTTTTGCAAATATTAAGATTTAAGTAAGCTTGCTTAGTCTTGTTTAATTATTTTTTCAACTACTAAGTACTCATGTTAAGTTATGGTAGCCCAGCAGAGAGACCGTGCTACTTGTTTAAGAGGTTACGGGTTCAAAACCGGGCAGGCACCAATGAGCTTTTCTGTTAAACTTATGTGTCTAATTGATAATTGCAATTTATCCCACGCTTTTCTTGCATGCAGGAAACTTGCATATCTCTAGATAAATCTAGGGATTTGAGTAAACCTACCAACCCGCATTGGAGCAGCATGGTGGGTCTACGACCCTTCTCTTCAAAAACGGAGAGAGGAGGCCTATGACCAGCAGTGGGATTATGTAACGGATTACTTTACTTACATATATTGGTATTAGTAGAAACAATTAGTGTCTTATTTTCGTTGAATTAACAGTTATTAGACAACAAAATAATTATATACGAGTAAAAGTCTGCGAAAATATAAAGTAAGAAGTAACTGATATACAATATCTATAATTATTATAATACAAAGTCCCCAAAATCTTTTTGTATGTAATCGATTTTTTTAAAACCTACTTAACGGATTTTTGTACGGTTTTTACTAAGATATAGTGCGATTCTTGAGAAAGGTTATGGTTGATAGTACTGTCTCAGATTTCTTGATGGGACTTTCAATTGAAGATAGAGAAGTAGAGCAACATATAAGCTATTTTTTAACCTAGAATTCTCGCAGGGTCGGAATTTAGGCGGGAAAAGTTTAGTGACTCACTGATTTCCACAGATAATTTAAAATATGTACCAGATCAACGAAAATTGACATTTCAGATTAAGATAAATCGAATCTTTCGAATATTTTAAAATTCTTCTCAAAACATGATATATCCATGAATATAATACGAGTTGAATGTAAAACAAGAACATCCTTCGAATCATCCACAAATTTTACCACTGCCATTTTGAACCTTATCCCACTGACATAGTAGTAGTTATGTATGTTTATAGTAGTTTATGCCAATGACATGTGTTTGAGACAACGCAATATACCAAAAGGAGGTTGTTTAAAATTCTCGCGTTTACGCGCGGACACGCCGTGACGTCACGTCCGGTCGTCAACTACCCGCAGCGGGCCTATCGATAATGTCGATTGTCGATGTTCGATTGTCTCGATGTCGATCGGACCTCCTGTCGGCGCGTTTGTTGTTTTGATTTGTAGTTGCGAACCGTGCCTTGTTTTGCATCTTGTGAATTTGATGTTTCGCAAGGTAAATGATTCCAATATATGCGGCTGACATTAAAATCTATTTTTAAGATCCCAGAATTCAGTTAAGCGAACAAATAGAACGAGTCTATTATAATTTAGGTGGCTATTGAGTTATGTTGGGCACAAAACCGTTCCAAATCTACTGTGTTAGTAAGTAATTCATCCCCGTCCGTCACGAGCCGGTTTTAGTGACGAGTCGCTAGGACCGGTTCCACATCAATGACTGCCAACCCCTCTTTCGGCCTCTGTTTACTTCAAATCTTGATAGTCATGTTTTTGTATACAATAACTCTCGATTTTGACGTTATCCGACCGTTTACGCCGTCCGGGCGCTGCGTTACTTGACTGGAAATAAAAGTTTAAAATATCGTTACCTTTTTCCACCTTTAGAGTTTATAAAACTTATTATTGATACATTGGTTAACTCTTTGAATGAGTCAAACAAACTAAACGAAAGAGAAAACAATCTGGTAAATCACACGTGTGAAGAGCGTGTACTAAGATCGCAACATTGCCTAGGCGGTGAGAGGAAATCGACAAGATTCGCAATGTAGTCGGCGTGCGTTCCGGTCGACGCCACCACGGTCAGGGTCAAGGCTTCGGCTCCTACTCACTTCTACACGCCTAGTACACTCGCAGTTTGCCGTCCGTCTTGCTCTCTCTATAACGAGCGGAAATGGAGCGATACGAAAAGCGAACTTGATGGATGATGATACCAAGACATAATAAGCGAAAGGTCATAAAAACTACCTAACCTATATTTTTATACCTATTATCATAATCTAACAATAATTTTATGTGTATGCTTAGATTCATACAAAACTAATAACTGTCAGATTAAAGGGGTCACTAAATTGCTTGTTAAACTGCGCGAGTGGTTATTACTTACTAACAAGATTACACAAATCTCTATGCGTCGACATTTTTGAATGAAGCTACTTTAGTAAAAAATAGAGGAGCATGTGTCTCAGCGCGGATACGTCCCGAAATTCCACGACCCCGTTTTTTATGTTACTTGACAGATGCATTCTGGAACGCCGCTAACCACATCTTGCGTCCTTATCGCGCTTTTCTAAATGAGATCTACGGTTGTGTATCAACACAGACGATTTTAAGAGATATTTTAAGGTACATATCGCGTCCCGTCTCTTTTCCTCGCGGGTTCCGATGGCGCCATACCGCTCCGGGAAAGGAGACGCTCTAACTCGCTTCTGTTTGTATTGTACGTAGGAGCATTCAAACATAGAAACACTTTGTTTCAATATACGAACACGCGGCCGAGTGCGGTATACGAATCATATCAGATCGTAACAAGTTGCAAAAGAATACTGTGACGTCACAGTGAGCTGGCACCCCCACGTCTGCGAAACTTAGGGACCCTAATGAATGACTTCCTAATTGCCGCGGTAGCACGAATAAACCCGTAATCCGCCGCGAAACGCGTTCCTCCGTTAAATTCTAGACCTTGAGTTCTTTTGTTTGTAAGTTTGAAATTGAATGTCGGCTCGCTGCGTGTACTTGTGGACGCCAACGATTATTTATGGTACAGTTATTGAGTCTTAAACGTCAGCATTCGGCGAGAGGGAAAAGGATCTTATGTTATGTTCTATTGGTCCCAGTGTTGTTTATCATAAACCGTATGCGAGGTCTTTTGTTTGACAGCACGAGTCGTAGTTGTAGGGCGACAAGTCGATAAGCTTTCCGCACTAACGTTGACAACAATCTATCTCGGAGTGTCAGGCGCCGCCGCGAATTAGACTCACTCCCATTTCGATTTACTTCTCATCCACGGATCGTAATAACGACCATCCCGCGGGCCACTTTCATTATTGTATTTCTGCACGCCGTATTTCTAAGAGAACTATGCGATGGGCAATTTCTGCTCGGGATTAATTTATTTGTCGCGGACTACATTATTGAACGAGAAAAAAGTAGTTTCTCTTATGCAGGCTTAATGGCAGGATACAATGCCATCAAGTTGATACGAGTCAAAGTCCGTAACGCGCAGATGTGCGAATTGTCGGTAAGAATGTGCCCGAACTAGCTGCCAACACATGTCTGTGATCCTGGTTAATATTTTTGTAACCGTACATCGACAATTGACATTTAACAACGCTCGTGGAATAAAATACGTTTAATTATTTGCTGTCAATTAATGATCTGTTTTAAACATTAATTCCCAATAACTTTGAACCGGTATTTTTTTTTTCAAAAATTATGGTGAAATTATATTACTACTTCAATACATGTTCAGATTGGATGTCACATTCGGAATCTATCTAAGCAAGTTTTTTTTAAAACTAATAACTATATTTTTTAATAAAAATTGATTGCAACCTTCATCTCTAAATGGGGTAACGGCACAACATGTTTTAAGCATATTGTTAGATGATTAGGCTAGGTTTTTTACGAGTTGCCCCCTACCTGACGTCAACTTACCTTAGTCGCCTTTTAAGACACCTAGGTAAGAAACGAGGATGGTTATTCTACTCAGCCGGATACCACACGACACTACTTCTACTTCTTGCTTTTGAGTTATTACTTACTTGCCTTCTCAAATTTTACTTTTATTTTATATATTGAAGATACTAAAATAGTTTACAAAAATAATATGATAAAAGTAGGTATATAATTATAGAACATCTTAACCTTTAAAAGTTACCTCTCCTATAAATAAATTATGCCCACGTCAAATCTATATTAAGATAACAAGAATATTCAGAAATAAGATAACTAATATATAATATGAAGTTGTATAATATTTCAATAATTTTATGATTTAATTTAAATATAATTTACAAAATAAAATTAAAAAGAAAGATTATACTGAAAAAAATAGAAAAACTAAATTAGTAACATTAAAAATTTAAATATAATCGAATTTTCGTTTTCATATCAATAACAGGTAGTGGTTATTTTATGTTTCATTATAAGGAGCTTTCCTTAAAAAAAGTAATAAAAACTTACACTTAATATTTATTGTATGAATCCAAAGTATCGATGCGGTTTTTCTTATTTATTTATGATAACCTAGTCATCAACAATAACATAATAAAGTAATCAATTGTGTAATCAATTAAAACATGAATGGCACAAAATAAAAATACCATTTTAAAGAATTAATCTTTATGGTAAAGGAAAAAAGGAACACGTCTAAATCATTTTTCTTCCCATCCACGTCCACTGCTGGACAAACATCTCTTCCCATCAAAAAAACATTTTTTTGTTTTATTAATAATAGTAATTAAATCACATGTCTCAGGTATTTGTTGCTGTATGCCGCAATACAGTTTTAACTAATTCGGCTACAGATAGTCATATATTAAGGGTAATATATTAAAGGTTTAAATTAAGTGTAAGAGCTTATACGTAAAGCATATTACAAAATTGAAGATTATTTGGATGATAAAAATGCCTGGATTTAAATATCCTTTCAGCTTCATACAGGACTGCGGTTTAATTATGGAAAATTGAACACATTTAAAAGATTGACCGATTTACTTTCTGGTTCTCTTCGGTAGGAGCAACATTCCGAACCAGTTTTAGGTTCATTAATCATATTGATCCTTGACGATATTTGAATTATTTGAATAAAGATTATTAATTTAAGTTTGTCTTATGTAAGAAATAAATAAATGATAAAAAATAACTTGAATTTTATGTTAATACTTAGGTGCACACCTATTTACTAATAGCTAACTTAACGTTTCTTATCATAAAAGTTAAGTTTACCATCTGCTTGTAACCGTCGCTAGTCTTGTTCCAACCGTCGTTTCACACCTGCCCGGGGCCTTAACTGTCTTCAATTTATTGATAGCAGAATTGTATACAATAACCTGTATTATAGTAAAATTTAATGATTATATAATAATCGATATCTATCGATAATTGCAATAAACGTTAGAAAGAAATTATTTATTATCAAAATATATAGATTAATGAGTTTAAGTATGTTAATTTTACAAAATGATTACTGATATAATTGAAACTTTAAATAAATGCATAGATAAAAGTGCGTTTACAAAAAATAACATTAAAAAAATCTTCAAAAAATTATTATACCACAGTTTTCGGATATTCAGTTAATATGAAAATTTATACATCAAACTAACAATTCAACAGTAATATTATTATTTCCAATGAATTTAAATGGATATTCCAATAAAAAAAAATCCAATATTACAATTATTTTATTGTAATATTTAAAACTTATCTATTCCTGCTTCGCCTGCGCGGAAATCTAATTTTGAATGTTATAGTAGGTATTGTGAGTTAACCATAAGCGATAGAGACATGCTGTCGTGGACTTTTGTAGTATTTTAATAGGTCTACAGTTATCTAGAATGTAACTTTAGTGTATCTCTGTTGGTTTACGCAGCGCAACCTCTTGAACACAATTTACATAAAACCGTAATATACTAACCTAAACCTTCCGGAAGAAATGCATTACTTTTTAGTAAAAATAACAACAATACGTTCAGTAGATTTTAAGAAAATCGATTACATACAGACAGACAGCTTTTAGGGAATTCTTTTATAAGAATAGAAATGCCTTGA
Organism: Morpho helenor; assembly: GCA_029227775.1. Taxonomy (NCBI): domain Eukaryota; kingdom Metazoa; phylum Arthropoda; class Insecta; order Lepidoptera; family Nymphalidae; genus Morpho; species Morpho helenor. The sequence goes on from JARGCU010000006.1 coordinate 13,527,697, forward strand.
AATTAATAATCTTTTATGACCAAACAATAGAAAAATAACAAAACTTACTTTGGGGGCGGCCGTGTGTATATAGGACAATCCTATATATTTATTATTAAAGTTTATATTTTTTGGTTAAATTTATATAAACTTTTTATTTTTCTCTATATTAGCCGTATTCTCTTTCTTCTTCACTTTCTTGTCCTTTTTCGATAAGTCCGCCTTTATACATGTGCTTTTTTACTTTTTCTTTTCTAACTATATGTAGAAAAAGAATTAAATAAATATTATTATTACATGTTTTTACTATCTCACAATTGTGTTTTTTTCCGTTTTCTGCTGGTTAAAAATATTTTAATTTACTCTTCGTTAAATTGCTTAAATGTTTTTGTTGGGTAAAAATAAAAACCAGATATAGCCCACAGAAAAACGTAATGTCAACTAGGCAGAAATAAACCACTTTATCGATCCACAATAGGTGTGCCTTTTAAAAGTTCGATTGAGAATTTTTATTGCAATTATAAGCCTACAATACAAATTCTTGTTTCAATAATTAATGCTAATTATGTCGACTCATTGTTTTCAGTATAATTAACATGTATTATTTTTATTTACACTACTTTTCCTTTTATATCATATAAAGCTTCTATAATTATAACAGGAATTAATATTTATTCTCATTAGAAAGAAAGCTCAGATTCTGCTAGTTATACTTTATACTAAACGAAAAAGGAAACGGCGAATTTGGTCCCGATTGTAAAGGGTTGAGTTATGGATTGAAAAAGCGGGATATTTTTCATCATCCCACTCTAAGTGGGGTCGGCACAACATGCTATAAACATGTTGTCATATGATTTCGCTTCGTATTTACGACCGGCCGCCTGCCTGACGTCAATTTACTTTAATCATCATTTGCGATACCAACTCACTACTCAGTCGAATGAAAACACGGCGGGTCGATTTACCATAGTCGCGACAACAACTCGATCAGAAATGAGGTATAAAAAGCGCAATTTGCAATTAAGCAAATTGAAAAATCTTTAAAATGTGTTTGGCACAAATATCAGTTAAGGATTACAATGCACAGCTTTTTATCACGGCTTAAAGAATATATTTTTGTAGATTCTTAATGATAATTTTGATTTAAGTTATGCTTTTTTATTAATTTTACACTCAACCAGTTCTGAAGGTAAATTATGGGTCTATATTACTTCCGTATATATTATTTCAGTGCACATTCACCCCAATGGCACACGATAACTTAAACACCTGGTGGTCTGTTATTATGAGTTTAATCCATTGTAAATTAAATTACTTCCTACATTCGTGTTTTAAATTGTAGCCCGGCTTTTTTTTGTTATTAGTTTAATGTGTTTTTCTTGTTTTATACATTTAGATTACTGATTTGTTAATAATCTGTTTGGTACCAGTAATTAGTATGCTAAATTTAGGTCGTACTAGTTCTAGTTAGTGGATGTTTCCGCCATTTTGCTGGAGTCGAAATTATTGCATAGTTATTATATTAGAGTAGGAGTGATAGGTAGGCGTCTAAATGAAAGTGTCATAATAAATCTATACTAATATATAAAGCTGAAGAGTTCGTTTGTTTGAACGCGCTAATCTTAGGAACTACTGAACCGATTTGAAAATTTTTTCGAGTGTAAGATAGTCCATTTACGCTAAGATCACATCACGCTAAGATGAATAGGAGATAAGCAGCAATAAAATTTTTGCGAAAACTGCAAAACTTTAAGCTTTCCTTGCGTGCGCTAAGTAACGGTTAAAGTTATTCAAAAATCTCTTATAATTGACTCAGTATAACTAATTTGTAGAATTAGGCGTTACTTTGCGGAGATCCATAATACAAAAGTAATAATAAAATTATTTTGCTATAATCCGCGATGAAGTAAATTAGAAAATATAGTGTTTTTTTAGGAATCCTGCGTGTATCAGATATGATAACTGATTGTCCACTCTACATTTAGCATTATATATATTTTCTATTTTACTTCATCGCGGATTATAGCAAAATAATTTTATTATTACTTTAGTATAACTACTTTTACGTTCATACTTTCAATTCGCTTAAAATTTGTGACCCTGATTGCCATGCGGGCGAAACTGCTGGCAACAGCTAGTGAATTATATAATAGATATATTTATTTATCTATTATAAGGAACGACATTCAGAATGTATTTCAATTATTTATTGTGACAAAGTCGCGTGAATTAGCTAGTTTTTTTATTTATAGTTTCATCTACAGGACGCCCTCAGGGCGCACCCGGTCGCTCGTAAATGGGAAGGTTGGGTGACTATGCCCATTTATTTCCTTTGACAAAGTTGTAAATACAGACATCACAATCTATATATATATATATATATATATATATATATATATATATATATATATATATATATATATATATATATATATATATATATATATATATATGTAAAAACTCGGTATGCGTCTTAGCTTAGGGTATGACAAACTAAAAACATGTACGTATTTGTAAATAATGATATATGATATCTTTCACGTTTAATATTTAAATGAGTTAATCTTGTATTTATATATTCTTAATCTCGGAAACGGCTTCAACAATTTTCATGATTTTCGCCTGTTTTCGGGTATTTAAAAAAATGCTAAAATGTAGAATTGAATTCAAATGATATTTTTAACTGTCAAATGTAGTGTTGTGATGATCTAATAGGTAACGGGCGGACTATAAAAGTTTAAAACCCGGGTTCCAGTCATATTGTTTTTAAGATAATATACTACACATTTTTATTGTTTGTATTTATTGTAAATAAAAAGAAATCGAATTTTCAAATAATGCATCTGTTTTTCGTTTTTATCCACTTTACGTAGTTTTTATTATAGTTAATTATTAAAAAAAACTATCAAATATTAAGAAAAATACTTTCGATTTAAGTTAATCGATTTTTTACAAATCTATTTACTTTGAAGGCAGAAAAATCGAATATTTATTAATTTAGTTTTATTCCAAGTCACATCTCTAACATTAATTATGTACTATGTTCTATCGTTCTATGCCTCAATTATGTATTATGACAAAATATACTCTATGTTCGGGGTCGCATCACACTGAAGAGAAGAATAAATAAACTTTTTTCATCACACTCAATACCTTTGCATTGTGCTTTAAATCGCGAAACAACGATTAGTATAACCCACAAACAAAATTCTGACGACCGTTTCTCACGAGTTGCTCGCAACGGACGAAACAGCTGTCGTACGCTAGTGCCCTTTTTAACGACATTTGAGCAACAGGGTAGCGAGCGACTAAACAAGGGTTTACAACAATCCTTATTCATTTAAAATTTTGTTTAAACGAGGTTGATGAATTAGGAATGTAACTGGAAAGATGAATTCAGTTTTGGCGGTATATTTACAATAAACGATGTTATAGGACGTTTGAAATAAGCACAAGTGTAAAAGGTATATATATAGGTGTGGTAACCCAACTTTAACTTAAGCAGAGTTCGTTGTGAACATTAGGTTCCCAACGAGCCTGTGTAATTTTTAGAACAAAATGTTTCTTTAAAACTTAAACGCCAGGTTGATATTTATTACAATTTATATGAGCTTATATAACCTATAGGTTAATATACCAAAATATACCTAAAAACCTTTAAAAAACCTATAGGTACACATATATATGTATATACAATATACATGTAAACCCTTAGGGTGTGTGGTAAAAAGCGTTGGCACATTATATTTACAGTTGGGAAAATACCTCTCAAGTACTAGGATAACATAGGTTTTTGGTGGGTTCAGCTAATGCCTTTGTGTAAGTAATACTGTGAGTTAGGGATGTAGGATAGTAGGGAAGCTTCAACTTCAGTATGATTTTGAAAGTTCAGAATTTTCAAATGAATAAACTATTCCTATAATTCCCAGATATTTTTTTAATCAGAATAAAATAATATTGTATATCGGAAATTTCATATGTAACTTAATAAAACACAAAATAAAATGAATCAATAAAATAAATTAAATTCGAAAGTAAAAGAAATAATTCAATAAAAGTAAATATTAAATAATGAGTAATGTCACTATTATTTCATTGCTCTTAATAGTATTTACACCGACTTTCCGACTTTGGTTCCGATAAATCTGCCTAAATAAATCTCTGAAGTACGAGATTCAATTTTTTACATAATGTCATCGCCTTAAAGTGATTTAATAATACAATCATACCTATAAATTATACACGCCATATAAAATGACCTTAAAACACAAAAAAAATCTCATTTCACCTATAGCCGTTTCCTACATTACTGCAGACATAATCACGTACGAATGAAATAATAATAAATAATATTTGTACTGTAATTATAGTTACGTGCGAATTTGGTGTTCTTGTTAATCACGACTTGACGCGTAATTTTGGGACGCATAAAATATTTACGCGTAAAAAAATTAAAAAGTAACGCCGAGTTACTTACCCATAGCTGGGTATGGGCATTATCTCTTCTTAGTTCCAGAAAAGGGTATTAGATCAACGTAACTGCTCCAATGTGGATTAAACCTTATCTCAAAAAAAGGATATAGGAGGTTAATGTCCAGTAAATATTATCAGGCTGATTCTATAATAAAATTCCGCAATCAATTTTAGCTTAGCCTTTACAGTATTTTAGAAACACTTAAAAATAAGCTGATACATAAAGCCTACTATACTGTGGAGGATTGCTTAGATAATAAGAAGTACCTGTGTGACAGAAATTTTTCGGTAATTTTTTTAAAGATATAAAGAAATGCAATTTAAAAAAAGAAATTAAGTGTCGGTAACATGGACTCAATCCCGGGTATTTTAACTTTTTTTATCCGCCCGTTCCCCATTGAGCTATAGCAACTTTAGAAATGACAGTAAATTTAAGCTTTTTTTGCTATTTCTATTTTAGCAGTTTTGTTATGCGCCCAATAACAGGGATAAAACGACCTTTTTTAAATAAAACCTAGCTATAGTAAGTTTCATGAAAAAAATAAAAAAGAAATAAAATAAATTTATAAAAAAAATATACAAACTCATTTAAATATTTAAGAATAAAGATGTGTGAGTATAAATAAATCCGCATTGGAACAATATGATGATTTTAATTCCTTTTTCAAAATGAAAAAAGAATTAAAATGGTGCCTTGGCCCAGCTGGCAGAATATTTTAATAATATTTTTTTTAATTAATTCTATATAATTTCCCTTTGAGTCATCGCCATCTATATATTACCAATTTGTTACATGCCGCGGATGCAAGGTTATCAAACCCTTATCGCTTTGGCGGAAACTTGTAACTAATTGTTCCTGTGATTCTTGAGAAATCGAATGAAAACAAGTGTAATGTCCTCAATTCTAACGTGAAGGGTTTTCGTAACAAAAACACGTGTGATATGGTTCAAAGGATATATAGGAGACGAGATAGCTGTTCTAATTTATAAAACAGTGATAAAGTTGTTAAAAAAAATGTTAGAAATACACACACACTCTTTGATAGAGATCAATATATTCACTATATCTTTTTAAGGGGCAGATTTTGTCTGCCCCAATAAAAGGAGTTAAAACATTTTAGCTATATTTGCAATACGACAACCCCCAATAGATCAGCTGTACGAATGTAAAATACATATTCATCTCGCCTAAGAAGTTTGAACCCGATGAAATATAGGGATATCCTAGTAGAAAATAAAGATTATGTTCATATTTATTGAATGTAATAAAATTATCCTATGTCACACAGAATGCAATGCACTGAATTTAAACTATTGCATTATATTAAATAAATAAGCTTCAGTTTTAATCGTTTTTTATATATACTTTAAGTAGTCAAATGTACATAGATATAGAACCAATACAAAGTTCTTTTGTTCATTTCTTATCTACGTTCATTTTTATTATAGCAAGGTCCCTCGCACTTACTTATTTTTCTTTATCTCAAAGAATCACTTGCGTGTAAAATGTAACGAGGAGCATAATAACTCCACTTTTGAATGAAATAATACAGAGTGCCTTAAGAACTCGTTTGTCCAAGGACAAAAGCATTTCTATCTATATTGTAAAATTCTTTAACACTCCGAACAAAAGGTGCCCTTTTGTCGAGAAACATAACTGTAGGTACACTAAAATGACCACTGAAAAAAACTGGCATCTCAAAAGCTCCGACTGCGTTGTTATTAACTCGTGGGGTTTTAAATTCCGGTGAGAGAAATCTACCTGCCTTATCGATTGTTACCTGCATTATCGCTGTATTATTGGCGATAAATTAAAGCGAATCACCTTTACAGATAGTTAAAATTTAAGAGACAGGTGTATGCGACTTAATTTTTATGTTATTGTAAAAGATTAGATGGGAATCTGCTTAGTTTTGAATTTGAGGAATTTATCTAAATAGCGTATAATATATTGAAGATAAATTTTGTATTGGAATCTTAAAAGTTTTTATTAATTAAAACTGTTTTGAATCGTGATTAAAGATATAATAATAAATAAATAAAATAAAATAAAATATTTATTTCGACCATTACTTTTATAAATCGGGATCGGGTAAGTTGAATGTTAGAAGAAACTTTTTACTTAATGTTAATAATAAATTTATATTATTTATAATTAATCGTAAAGAAGTATGCACTTAATTTAAGAAGAAAGAAGAAGATAAGATAAGTAAAGGAATCCTATCTATATATTATATAATAAGGAAGGGATACTGTCTGGTATTGCCAATTTAATACAGATTAACAATGTCGGATAAAAAGTTACCAGGTGTTCATAAATTTGTATATAATAGTAAAATTAACGAAATAAACGAAGTTTCAGAGGTGATGAATTTAATTGAAATTTCCCTTTCCTTTTCGATGGAAATTTCAGAAGATATAAAAATTAAATAATGCTAGGAATATAATAATGCACTCTCAAAAGTTTCACAAGAAAGAAGAGGTGACTCAAAGCGATTGTTTTCATGTACGTAGTGCAGGGTTAGTGACCCCGATATGACGGGGGTGGGGTGTAACTGAATCTTGTTTACTGCGAATAGTGCAGAGCTCATGTTACTTTGATTGACCGGTGCAGTTCTTTTAGAGTTCCCTCGAATAAATTTCATGATATACGCAGGGGGTAAATGACATTTTTGTCTGAGATTTTTAGAGTTGAATATTGTACAAAGTTTATATATTTTTACTTAATTGACATTTACATTCATCATGTGCTTAACGCTGAAAAAAGATATCGTCAGGCAATCTGTATATTTCTGGAGACATACTAGGCCGTGTCTAATCTGTTAATTTGTATTGCAATTATTATCTGTATATTGTTGAAACGCCCTTACAAATGCATATTTATACACGCAAACATAATATTGGATTTTCCCAGAAGTGAAGATAAAATAATACTTAAAATATACTGTTTATACGAAACGTATCATATTGTTTGATGCAAATATTTCTTAATATAATATTTAAAAAAATGTGTTGCATATAATACTGCTTTTTATTTAAATAACAATAATTTAAATAAGATTTATTTCTCTAAATATTTTTGTTTCGTTCGAATAACTTGTAATATTACAGCTTTACTAATTGAATATCGAAATTGAACGTAGCTGCAAGGAAACAGGAACGTAGGTTTTTTTTCATATATTTTTTGTAAAAGCTAAACTGTCATTTTCACACGTATTTTGGAAACTATATGTTTTAATATGTAACGAAGACAGAAGATTTATACTTGAAAGTGTAACAGACAGACAGTAATTTTCGATTTTGAAATATTAGTATGGATGTTGAAAAAATGCTTGTATGTTATACAGAACACAGGTCTATTAAATCAAGAACCAATTTAATACTTTGGATGTTGTTGTGAGCCGTGTGGTATCCGACTGAGTCCATCCCCACGTTATATACGACTAAGGTAAGTTGACGTCAGGCAGACGGTCGGTAAGAAGTAGCCAAATCATGTGACAACACATTTACAACATGTTGTGCCGACCCCACTTAGAGTAGGCAGGCGGACGATGATGTTATTAAGGCATAAATTTTGGTCTTGACCATGCAATCTAGGTCAAATTAATTATTTAGACATGTTTTATAATTAATTCGTCTACTGAACACGCTTGTGTGTAAATGGTATCAGACGCACTGCCTTTGTTTTTTATATACTTTTTTCTCGTGCAAAATATGTAGGTACCAGAGGCGCAGAAACACACGGAGGTAGTCGTAACACCGCGTAGTGGGTGGCGACTCTCATGTAAACCGATATTTCCCTCGTGAAAATGTTCAATAGCCGGTATCGAGTTGCCGAGTGGTGCGTGTCAGCCTTTAGATTTTCGTCTCGTATGCTGGTACATTATTTCGCGTCATTAATTATTGTGTACGGTTTTTTGCCCTGAAATGCTCTCATACGCCACCTGCCGCCGGAGGTCGGTGTAATTAGGTAAAGACTGCGCGTTGTCTCGAGAAAAGAGGTCCGTGCACCGGCTCACCTTCAAAGTTTGTATTTATGGGTGTAAAAACAAATTCTTTTATCCAATAGGCGAAACTCCAGGTTTAAGTAGTCTCGTAGGAATTTTTATGTAAGATTTATTATTTATGTTTTTTTCTCGAATACTTCAAAAGCCAAATTAGAGTATTTGACCGAGATCATGTTAGAAACTGTTCTATAAACTTGTACTCACATTATCGCTATGAGTTTTGAAAATATTACTATTTTTTCGAAATGACAATATGCTGTTAAGCAAACTGCCTTCACAGCGTCATTGGGCGGTAAAGCACCAGCAAGCCAATAAATAATTTAGTTATATATTTTTTTAAATTCTTATTTAAATGAACCTTATAAGTATGTTCCAAGGAAATGTATGAAATAAATAAATAATTAGCAAACAGTGTTGACACTGAAGCGCCGACGTCATTTTTTTTTGTATGATCAATACTTTTGTCTTATGATAAAACATAAATAACGTATTTTTGTGACCGCAATTCTTAAAAAAATTCTTGTCAATTGGCTTTTAACTTTTAACACAACGCTGCAATTATAGTATGAGTGTTTATATATATTAGATATATTCCATTTGCCAAGGGCAATTTCAAAGTCAGATATGAAAAATGGACGAGTTAAGTAAACTAATAAATACAGTATGGCCTTAGGTCACGGTTCCGCTAAGAGGCGCACTGGCGCGAGCAGCTGACGGAAAGCCGCCATCTGTCGGGCGGTAACGGAAACATTTGTTCGGTATTCATTTTTTAAACGGTTTAAGTAGTTTAAGCGATAAACTCTGTTCTTATTGAATATAGCCATAACTGTATATATGATTTTCTATATAATTAAATCGCGATTGTTAACAAAAACACGTTTCATTTGGATTCAAAGATTGTAGCTTAAGCCGCTGTTCCTTACGCTGTTTCTGTTCCCATTGGAAGTAAATCCATAACTCAGGATTTTTTTAAAGAGATGTACAAGTAGGTTTTACTTTAGGAATTCCATATTTTATATGTAAAAGTAATAGAAGAATTATTTCTGTAATATAAAAAGTATAAAGTTAAGAGTATAAAGTTTCTTCCAATATTTTTTCTCACCGTATTGTTACTGTACAAATAATGAATTTTAAATATCAATTAAGCATATAAGTTACACAGATAACTCACAGGCATCAGTAATCGAATAGCCAAGTAACCCAAGTCCTGGCTTTAAATGCCTGGACTTTCAAATACCAGCAAAACTAACTAGCCTTTACACTTCACACTCTCTGCAATACTACTCGCTCGCCGTTACGCCCGCTGGTTGCACACTCTAACAAGGTACCAGGAGAACATAAAGTCAAACAGGATATTGATAATTCGAATAATGCGTGTATGTAAATGTCGAGTTCATAACATTTGCGGTAATGCCACGTGTCGTCACACACGAAAAAATTTTGGCGTACCTTTCTGTTAGAGATATTTCGTGGTGGTTCGGACGATTCAGTCGCTGCATTTTTTATTAGACCTTACGTAACTGAAAAAGCCTACGCTATAAATTAGGTACCTGACGTGTAAAGGAAATAGTACGTGTAAAGTATATCGAGTGAGCTACAAATGCCAATGACTGTTATATTGCTGAATCTTAGTAACGGGAATCTAGCTAACTTACTACTGAATTTAAAACATTGTATTCCAAGTATGAAAATAATTTTCATACAAAATATCACCATCCGTTGCTCAGTTCGGATATGAAAGAAGACAAACGCACATATTTTATGAACACGAGAGCGTAGAAGTTAAAGTTAACCAATGATTATACGACGACTAATCTAATCAAACAATGCTTATTCTAGTGTTTTTTGTCCACGACATAAAGCTTTATTTAGTATTTTTATAATGATGCCAAAATTATTTCCGAGGGTTTAATTATCTTTTGGTAATGATTTCAAATTTTATCCGTCAATATTAAATAAGAATTTTTGTTTTTATTCCATTTTTTTACTTTTGCATCGACGTACGAATTAAAAATTTATGATTATTAAAGAATGTTATCAAATTATTTCAGATCCACTTTACCAAATAACATAATTCATATTTTACAGTACGATGTTAATCACATTCCTTGATTAAATGTATATAAGAGAATACACCGTGAGAATCTTGGAACACCTTTATTATGACGGAAGCGTAAAATATGTTCAACCGTTGGTTAAATTACGGCGACGCAGTGGTTTACACAGACGAAGCTCCCCGCAACTGCGTACATATGTAAAGTTTACGAAATATCGTCTTGAGGTCGGCGCGCGGCGCGACGTACGCATCTGCCGCTCGCACCTGCCGTCGCTCCAGTCCAAACTCCAGTTTTTACAAACACCGCGATCAAGCCGCCTGATAACTCATGCTGCCTTAGTAACTTTCAAAATTATTTCCAACGTAACTCATTGCTCACAAACGTACATGCAAGCCTCGCTCCCGATAATAATAATAAATTCGATATATTAAAGTCATACGTTGTCGTCACCTGGAGTACGGCGCTTTTCAAAATACATAATTGAAAGGTTAATGAAATTAAATGAAATAACTTAAATACCTTTCAAAGACAGCTGGGTGGTATCCGGTTGAATAGGATAGACCGAGCTCATTTCTTACCGAAGTATCGTAAAAGGCGACTAAGGTAAGTTGACCTACCCTGTGGTATTAGGTTGATTAGAATACACCTCTCTTTCTTACCGAGGTGTCGTAAAATACGAGTAAGGTAAGTTGATATCAGGCAAAAGCAGGCGGTCCGTAAAATACGTAGCCAAATCATGTAACATGTTAATAACATGTGCCAACCCCACTTAGAGTGGGAATAGGGCAGGAGGATGATAATGATTTTTCAGACTTAAATACCCAATACGTTTAAGTAATTGCAAAAAAAGGTCTAATAAATATACGGTACGGTTATTTAGTTTATAAACTTATTGTTTTCTGTGTAAGCAAAGCTTTAGGCTGAATTTTATTGGTCAAAAAAACTTCAAGGGCTTGTTATTATTCCTTTGTTACACAATATTTTTTGTTAACGATAAATCGACTTGTTATTTTGGGGTGAAATATTTAGAATATCTAATGTTATATGTACTCACTATAGCTTATATAACTCACTTTGTGTTTCAAAAGGTAATAATTTTATTATAAAACTAATTTTAGTTACTTGGTGACTTTATTAACGTATAGTAAAAATAACTTAGGTCATGCTTCCAAATATATTTCAATAAATACATGTCACAATGTTTTTCTTGAGAAAATGGCGCGTGGGAATTCTAGGATAAAGAGTCTATTTGTTGCTCCACAACCGCCTCTATCTTCCAATGAATGTCCCATCAAAATCGGCTAAGCCGTTCTGGTGAAAGTACTTTAATAGTACTTTCACCAGAACGGCTTAGCCGAAAACCTTGCTTAAGAATAAGCATTTTCTTTTAGTAAAAATCATCCATCAGAAATTGTAGTTCTGGGGACTTTTATAATATGTATAGACAAACATATTAGTAATAAAACAAGATCCTCAACCTTTTTTACAAAAAAAAAAAACAAGTATATTCGCAAGAATGGTATAGATATATTGAACCTTAATGACTGGAAATGTTATAAAAATTCGCATGTCCATTTTGAAATATCGCTTATTGTTTTACGGTAGTCAATTCCGGAAAATAAAAATGTTTTTGATTTTGCGATTACCGGTGATGCTGATATTTAAATCCTATATTTTTACATACCAGTTTTACATACAATACCAAATGTATCGATTAGGAATCAAACATGTTCGCCTTTCATCGGAATATTTGAGATTTACAGATCGATTACCTGATTTGCGATTCAGGAGGACTAAAGATGTTTTTACCCCATTTCAACACCTGCCTAGTAAATTCCGTTAAAAGGTAAGATAAAAAGCTTTAATTCTTGCTATTAGAAAACCTAGTTGTCAACCAAAAAGTACAAGTACAAAAAGTACAAAAAAAACATATAAAGTATAATATATGCTATCTTAGATCAAAAAGTATGGCGTTTACGGATTGTTCTGAGATTTACATTATATGAAATACTAGCGGCCTGCCCCTGCTTCGCACGGGTATAAAATATGTATCCCATGTCAGTCAGTGTAAAAAAAATGATTAAAATTGATCTAGTAGTTTTGATATGGCGCTGTATTTAAAAAATGATTTTCCCTATTTTCCCGCTTTTCTATTGAAATTTTTCCTAGATTTTCGTTGCTATAAACCTCACGGAGCCCGAGACCTTTCCAACGAATGCAAAACCGTGGAAATCGGTTCGTGCGTTCTGGAGTTATATCGTCAGGAAGGAAAACCCGACTTATTTTTATATAGTAGATATATCCGTTCACAATTAATCATTGGACACATTACCTTCTACTCTGTAAATCATTTTCAAATTCTAGATTAAGAGGTGATTATATTTATTAATTGCTAATAAAAATTCTAATGTCCTAAGATGAATATCTAATATTACTTTCAAAATAATTTATTTTAAATTATTAGATAAATAAACATAGATTCATACATACGTAATTATGGTTTCCTGGTATAAAATTATACAGTTTACTTAATTGTATAAATCAATTAAGTAAGATTTTTTAAAAAGTAAATACCATCCATCCATCCATCCATCCATATTAATATATTAAACGCCTATAAAGAAAGTTTGCCTGTTACGGTTTCAAGACTAATCCGCTGGACCAATATTTGTATAATTTGGCACAATTAGAGTTAATATCATAGGGTACGAAAACCCGTTTTTTTATGTAGGGATACACATATTGCTCTAAAGAGTGTACTTTAACGCTGAAGTTGGTGTGAACTGACTGGGCTATGGGCGCAGTCGTCCTACCTTCAGCGCCGCAAGTCGTGAGTACGATTCTGCCGAAGGCCATCATTTTGTATAAAAAAATTGTTGGTTCTTCGATTTTTGGGTGTATTTAAAAATATATATGTATATATTTACCACTTGTCTGTCACCCAAACACAAGTACTAACTTTCTAATTTTGGGGACGGAAAGTCGTGTTTAATTTTCCCATATTAAAAAACTCGTCCACTGGTAGGTATTTAGGATCGAACCCGCGATCCTTTATCATCACTATCACAACTTTAATTATAGTCTGATTCTAACTAATCCTCTGTGTAAGAGATTAGGATTTATAACTTCAAATAACTTAAACAATGACTGACTTGTTAAATAATACTTTAGTTTAATATAAACGCCAATAAAATCCACATTTGACTGTAGTATACGTATAAGCCTTTCGTAGCTTTGATGTTTATTAACAGACGCCAACCCTAAATATCGTATAAAATGATTATGTCGGGGCGAAGCGCAGGGCGAAAGCGAGAGCTGTGGAGCGGCATTCCTTGGTAATAATCCTTAGAATCGGCTCCGGCGCGACGCATCGAGAACATCGATCCTTTTGCGACAGAACATTTCGTTTTAGGCGTCATCTCCAGACGTATTAGCTTTGTGGAATGCGAAAGAACACGATCGCCAGCGGGCTTTCAATAACACAAATCAAATAATTGGTCCTTTGAGATTTTATTATTTAAATTTAAAGAAAACAAATGTTTTAATGCTATGAATATTGTTCTACCATTTTAAGCCGTGCGGTATTCGGCTGAGTAGAATAGGTCACCCTTATTTCTTACCGTCGTAAAAGGCGACTAAGGTAAGTTGACCCCCCGTGTGATCGTTATACAATTTTCTTTTTTTTCTGTTTAGTATAGCCTTTTTTCGTTTATAAATTTCAAAATTTACCAAATAATAAATAAGATAATTTTACAATTCCACTATTCCTTTACCATCCCATATAAGTCCTCCTTTTGTACTTTTATCTTAATAGTGCGATAAAGTAAAAAAATCTATAATTTTAATACCAATTTATCGTACCAGTTATTAATAGCTGTAATAGCCGAATGTTGAGACCATGTCTCCCTTCCAAGGTTCTAATCCCAGGCCAATCTAATCCCAATAAGTTTTTTATTGTAGAAAGTTCTCCTTAATATTGATATTTGCAATTTAACACACGCTTTTAGGTGAAGGAAACCATCGTCAGGAAACCTACAGTTTTTTAGAGAATTATAGGGATAACAAACGAATCCACATTGTAGCAGCGTTGTATTGTACAATAATCTTTAGCACTTAGTTTTTCTAACTTTAATGACAATTTCTAATACTTAAAACCTTCATTAATTCTGATAACGTATCTGATAAACTTATGTTACCAGAGATATGGTAGGCTATACCTACTAATTCATAGATTTTTGGATGATGCGATATCTGCTAAAGTCGCTCAGCTTTAGCCGGGTTAATAGACAACTGGCGCCATAATCTTGAGTCAGAAGTAAGTCTTATGTCTCGTAATAAGGGTTGATATGATCATTGACGTCCAAAACAATCCATTAAAAATGCGAGTACCACCTACTTTTATGCATACGTTTATTAATTTATTGTTACTGTGTAACTTTCATTTATTTAATTTATTATATATTAATTTCTAAATTTAATTATCGATATTTAAAAACATCTATAACAATGTTGTGTACATTAATGTATATTTCACATAGAGTTATTATTTTAGAGAAGGAAGAAAACAAATGAGATTCATCTATCTATCTCTCTTTAACGAGTTTCATCTTTCATATTTCTTCTCATTATTTGTGTCACTATCAAGTATTAATACCTACTCCTCTATGACATTTCATTATTAAGCCTTTTTAGTTTGTGACTAATAATAATAATCTTTATTGGTGCTTATAAAAAAGTGAACACGATATATTGAAACCCTGGCCATTACACTAGAATTAATTGTATTTCAGGTGCCAGTGCCCATTAATAATAGGTCATTATACAGTATTTTAAGTAAAATTCCGGTAATATATTTTTTAACTTGAAATTATTGAATTGAAAGCTTTTTAGCAACATATTATACAACTTGCGAGTTTGATAATTAAAATATTATTAAATAATTAATTAAAATATGTAAAATCTTGATGTATGTTTAATAAATGAAATAAGTAAAACAATAACATAATTTTATCATATAAAACCATATCTGTATATCGCTACCTTTAATTTTAAATATTTTTGCATTCCATCATGTTTGGATCATTCAACCGCCTTATCAAAGATCCGAAAACCATTGGCGGAGTGCGAAATACTCGTATTTATAAATAAATATAAGAAATACCGTCATCGCGGCGACTAATTTCGATTATAAAGTTCACAACTTTAATTTTTGACGTGTTTACCGTCATATCAACATAATCTCGATTAGCCATATTTGAATGTATGCTAAATCGCTAACCTCTACGCTGGCGGTATTGAACGATTTTATTATAATTGGCAAAGCGGTCAACGCTTCTTGGAAATTGTTTTTTTTTCTTATCCTTTATTTCAAACATTTAGCCGATCTCGTTTCTGCGCCCGAATCGCATGAACGCACCTTTGTTCTCGGCCATATTGTTTTTAATGTTTCGCAAAGAAACCTACGCGAAACGTGAGTGAAAGTTTAACCTCTTGTTGAGTTCTGCGTCTCTGGTACTGCATGATGTTTTAGTTAAAAAAAGTCGAGCCTCGTTTGTTTTATTTTCTGTTTAAATCGATCCATTTTACGCACTGTATTGTACGCTCCACATTTTGCACCCTCAGCGCTGCTTCCAATTTCGGCCTTCCCCCCCGTCGACGCTGTAAAAATATAAGTTCTATGAAATAAAATTTTGACCATTTCAAAAATGAAAATGATTGACCACTGTTAGATTTAGCGTTAATGGAGACGATACCCAGAAATACATTTCCAAAAGTGCATCCTTAATAATTAGTATAAAAATTATTAGAAGGGTAAACGAAAAAAACAATACATATTTTAATAGTATTGCCAAGGGAGAATAAAATATTACAAACAATTAATGTATGAATGTGGATGGATATATGACAAGATAAGAAGACACGAAAACGAGATTGTATGATGTGTAAGGAGTAGCGCCAGATTTGACGTATTACGGGGAGGATGGAAGAGGAAAACATGTTGTGCTGACCACACTTAGAGTGGGAAGGCTAGGAGAATGATAAAAATATTTCGAACAACTTAAACGTTAAACATAGAAGTCAGTCGTTTTCGCTTGTATAGTTGTTTCCCACATTTTTAAATAATACGCTTTACTTATCAGTGTTGACACAGCGCAGGGTGTGTCCAACAATTAGGGGTAAATTGGTTGTGCGGAAAAGCCAGCTGACGTGACCCGTGAGCACGTTTTGCACTAGCATTTATAACACAGATATTACATTTTTTTTATTCTAACATGATGCATACATATAGGCTATATACATATAGGCTACTATACAATTGCAGCTTATGTGAGAAATAGTTGCATATATTATCTACCGTCAAGTACGCACTTAAGGGCAACGATGCTTAGAGTTATTACTTATTATACTAGAGTAGGAAATCAAGCTTAAAATATGCCCTATTAAAATGAAGTGAAAGTAAATGAGAGCATTTTTTTAAAGACTATCCGCCAAGTAGTATCTTACTGGTTCTTGTGGTTAGGAGCAAATTCCGAATCAGTAGAAGCTTCTTTAAAAACATTTGACTATTATAAGTTACTGTAAACATGAAAAAAGAATATTTTGAATGCGAATTCAATGTCGTCAATCGTTTAAGAACTTACGCAACAACTTGGTTAAAATCCCTTCAATGTTGTCAAACAGTGTTGCCATTGAAAATAAATAAAATCTAAACTTACTTGTTAAGGAGCAAGCTATGTTAAAATTATCTTTACATGATCAAATCAAAAATTTTGAGTTCCATAGGATAGAGTGATCGACGTAGCTTAAAACGGACGGTTTTTAAAGGAGACTTTTTAATTTATTTATTCTCAACGAACACTCTTTAGGGTATGTTATTAATATACTAAACGACTTCGGTGGTCTGACCTCTACCAATTAGCTTTTATTTTCAGAACTATTATACTACACCTTGTATAAAGCCGTGATAGCTTAACAATAAGAATTATATAACACTTATCAGTGGGTAAAAACCCGGGCAGTCACTCACGGGTTTTTCAATAAGAAATTCTTTTCGCGCGAAGTAATCATCCTCGAGGCAACCTGTAAACTTGAAAATTTCTTGGCTTCTATTATTATATTTAAGAACATAAAAGCAACATAATATAACAAGTAACGGCCTGTTACTATCCCACTGCTGGGCAATAGGCCTCCTCTCTCAGTTTTTGGACAGAAGGATTGGACATATCAGACGCATTATGTACATATTAGTTTTTTACAGAAAAACTCATTAATGCCTGCCCGGGGATTGAATCCGTGACTCCTCAAAGAATCGCACGGTCTCGGTTATGACAGGTCACAAAGCGAAATATCAGTTTATAAATAAATTAAGAAATTCTCTAGAGATATGCAGATTTTCACGATATTTTCTATACCGTAAAGAACTTTTGAGTTTTTATATAAAATCTCAGATTTGAACCCGTTATCAATAAGTATTCGTCGATCAAGGCTCCATAAGATATGGATAACACATAAGTTACGAAAAGTTTTGCAAAATTTTTATACATTCAATTAAGGCGGCAGGCGACAAACCTTGCAATAAATCACGCTTTTTAATTTAGGAGAACGGTCTTCGCAACTACACAAAGGCAATAAAAATGCTATCGATATTTTAGGTATGGCCGGCTGATCTTTAAAATGCCGACGACATCGAACAAAAATTAATTTCTTACGTGGAAATGTCTACTGTTGAAGGTTTCCAATAAATCTAGTTATACAAGGACAAGTCCTGATATATAACAACATATAAAATTAAATTTAAATTAAGAACTATAATAACTTTTTAATTCACGTCATGGACTGATATACTTAGATTCTTTCCATAAATCCTAATTATTCATAAAAGTAATTAATACCTTCTTTTAGTCTTTTACTAGTATACATGGCAACCGTTGAATAATTAACGTTAATTAATTACTACCATGATCCACCGAATAACTGTAAAGGTAATGTAAAGCATTTTGCTAAGACAGTCTCCTAACTTTTTAACTTAACAATCTCCTAAACTAATAACTCATCATACAATATCTTTAGGTCATAGACGTCACCTTATTGTCGTAATTTTATTTAAATTTTTAAAATAGTATGTATATACAAAATATCTTTAAAATAAACTTAGACCTATCAAAATTAAGCATCAATTAGTCAACAAAACAAACTAACAATAAAAAAGTTAATTTTTTTATTTATTTAAAAACAAATTAACGAAATGAGGTCCTAAATGATATAAGACATATTTATTTAGTAATTACTTTCAAGTAAATAGCATGCGCTATATCTTTAAATTTAACAAAACCTTTTTGTATTTCATATAAATAAACTATCATAGAATTAAGTTTTTTTTATAAATCAAATAAGGTTTAACTATAACTTTTTTTTGCTTTAAACTAAAATTTATCGTCAACAGTATACATTAAAAAAATAAAATGCTCGGGTCCCGCGATGTCATTGTACGATGTTTCAAAAGCCGATATATCACGACCTCATTTACGTAACCTAGTGACTTAGTCATAGGGAACCATAAAATAAATCATATAACCATATACATTTGTCGGCAAATTCAACGCGTCTTTTGATACAGCCGGCGTATCCACACGCCATTTATTTTAACATAAAAATCAAACTCGAGAACAAACCGAAAATCATTTAGATGTTATCGTTTTAAGACGAAAAACTAATAACGTCATGCCAATACGAATATGGTGAGAAAAAAATGTAACAGATTTCGTAAGCATGAAACTTAAAGATACATTGTTCCAAGGATCAATGTGTCTGTTGAATTAATATGAAATAATTGGAATTCATTGTTTTAATATGGACTTCAATATTCTGGGAAATGCGTAGTTTCTTTGCGCTTTTTTTCAGCGGGCAATAATATAGTAAAGTTTTTAAATCAAATAAAATAACAATAAAAGTTTTTTAAACGCGATTAACTATTTTGTCATTATATTAATAACAAAAGTTTGTGTTGGATATTTTTTGCTTTCGTCACCTTATATGTGATATTTCAAAATAGATTTTTCTGTTAGAAACTTAATTGATCTTGGTATTCGCTTCTACAATATCATTCTCCTACCCTTATTCCACTCTAAGTGTGATGGGCTAAACATGTTATAAACAAGTAGTGATTTGGTTAGGTATTTTATAAACGACCGCCTGCCTGACGTTAACTTACCTTAGTCATCTTTTACGACACCTCGGTAAGAAATGAGGATAATCTATTCAGGCCGATACCATACGGTGGGTCAACAAGATTAACTCATTTAAATATTAAAGATATTACTAGCTTAAGGAAATTGTATCTGTCTCTTACATTTTGCAAGCAAATAAATAAATAAATGAGATCACTTTTAATTCCGATTTGTCTAGTTCATTAAACCTTTAAAGGTTGCTAATCACATACCTACATCAAAGCTGCCGGCTGGTTGACATATATTTTGATACCTCACACAGATTATCTTAATATATGCACATGGATGACTTACTGTTCGCCGGTGGCCTGTTTTTTTTTTATTTTTTTAGCAATGTTACTTGTAAGTCACATTGCCCCGGTCGCGCGGTGGTCTCAATCCACCTGTGATCGAGTTTAATGTCGATTTTATGCTCTTTGCGTCTGCCAATTAAAAAAACAAACACTTGTTGGACTAGCAATTTTATGATGAAACTATCGTGAGTAGTATTCATAGTTAATGTATAGAACCGGCTATACTCACGTCTTATTTTATCGGGTTAGCCCGACTAGTTTCGAACGCATCCGGGGTACCTGCGTCAACTTTTCTTAGTCGTATTTCGCTACACCTCAGTAAGAAAGAGGGTGATCTATTCTACTCAGCCAGATACCATACGGCGGGTCGACTTACCTAAGTCGCTTTTTACGACTCATCGGTGAGAAATAAGGGTGGTCTATTCTACTCAGCCGGATACCACACGCATACATACTAAATTGTACAGGCTAAATTTGTAATGTAGCTTAAAAGTCACCATGAATTAACTTATTAATCCAAATTGCTAGTTCCAAAACTCAAAGAAGTGCGTAAAATATAACTCGTAATTCTAAGTCTGAAAACAAATAATATACCCGTGATAAGAGAAAATATATAATGCTAAAAATGAGAGTGTACTGCTGCTACTATCTGTGTTCATCCTTATGAATGGAGTTGAGATTATGCTAGGGAATATGTGCGATGCCAGTTGTGTAGTGGTGGTGGTTTAAAGCGCACTCCGTTTACGAATTCTGAATCTGAAAATATTAAATTACTCTCATTAATAACAGCAATATATGATAACTGCGGAAAGCTGGTATTAAAAATAAATTATTTTTGAATAACAACCCTTTTAATGTATTACTAACGCCATAAAAGACATCTCGCTATGCGTTGATTGCAAGAATCATAAAACTTTAAGCTTCATTACTAATTCCACTTATGTAGGAGAGCGAGCAGACGTTCGTCCGTTATTTGTTCGAGATGGCGTCATCCATATAATTTATCATTTTAAACGAATCGGTAATTCGTTTCTGATCCACCCATAATCGAAATAACCTTAAACTAATTTAAAACTACGGACTCGTATTCGTTACAACTTATCTTTAGGGCTACCGCAAATTGTTTTTGGTTATTCCCGCAACATAAGTTGTTTATGCTTGGAGTTAAATACAGAGAAAAAAGATACTCACTTTCTTATTATTTAAAAGCTTTGATTTGGAAATTTGTTTCATTTATTACTAGCAATCGCCAGCGGCTCCGCCCGCGTAAAAAGATTAAAACCGTAATATATTATAGTATTAATATTATTATAGTATTATGATAACCATAAAAATGGTGAAACTGGGTTAACCTTAAAAGCTAGACATATGCTGTTGCGGACTTTTACTTAGAACTTTTAGAGGGGAACGATTTTGTAATACATTATTTTTTAATAACTATTGTCATTTATTCAGTGCACGCAAGGAAAGCTTTAAATTTTGCCGTTTTCGTACTATTTTTATTTGTGCTTCTCTGCTATTCATCTTAGCGTGATGTTATGTAGCCTATAGTCTTTTTCAATAAATGGTCTTAACCTTACACTGCAAATTTTTTTCAAATCGGTCCAGTAGTTCCTGAGATTCGCGCGTTCAAACAATTAAACTCTGCAGCTTTATATATACATGCTCTTCAGCTTTATATATAGATACATGTATTTATTTTGCCGTGTAGTATCCGGCTGAGTAGAATAGACCACCCTCTTTCTAACCAAGGTGTCGTAAAAAGCGACGTCAAGCAGGCGGCCGGACGTAAAGTACCTAGCCAAATCATCTGACAACATGTTGTGCCGACCCCACTTAAGGGATAAGGGCAGGAGAATGATGATGATAATACATGTATTCATTATCCTAAGTAATAACAGAAATTATTTTCAAACAGAAATTACAATTTCAGTGCGTTGTAATACAATAGTGGACATAACAGGCATTATCATGTGATTTTCAAAATAATGCCTAATAAAACAGACAAGGAATGTCATGTGTGTTAAATGAAATAAAACAAATTAACGTCAAATAAAACAATATAAAAGTAATGAAATTATTATTTATCTATAATCCGACGATAAACCGCGATTTTATCGCGTAGATAAAAGCAAAATATTTTTTTTCATTACTTTTCTATTGTGGACCTCCGAAGGTAACGCCTCATTCTATAAAATATTCAAACAAAATATTGTTAATGAACTTGAATATGACTGTAATATTACATATTAGTATTAAATAACAATAAATTATACAAAAATTAAATTAGGGAAAAACGGGCATATGGCAACCCTATTATGCACCACACCAAAGTCACGTGGCTGCATTCGAATAATTGTTTACGGTTCGATTGGACGCATATTGGTCGCTCTATACAGTATTGCCATCCTAAAGCGGTCAATTCCCAGTGCAATGCTCTCTGTTACCAAATAACTTAATGTGATCGTCATCCGAGACAAGTTTTTGTTGTGTTTTGCAACAATTAAATGTGCATTTACGGACTGACCGCAAAATTATTATGATATGTATCTAATTAATTTTAAATCGGGTCTTTTATTGACGCGTATTTGTTATAAGAAGCGAGCGATAAATTTGCATAATGTTTTTTTTTAAACTAATTGGTTTCTTAAAACGACAAAATAATATCAGTGTGAACGGACTTAATTTGAAACTGTTCCGTACTTAAACATTAAATTGACTACAAAAAAAACTTAAGTACATACCGATTCGTAACACAATATTAAAGTATGTTGGCATAAAAACACGCCTTTCTTCCTTACGAATAGTTCGCATCTCAATATAGAATTTTAACGACATATTAATGTTATTAAAGTTTGTCAAAAAAAAATTAAATTAAAAAAATTAAAGTTTGTAAAAAAAAACCAATCGATTAAATCAATTGAGTTAATTGGGTTAAATTTACCGAACCGCCATATGGTATCCGGAAGAGTAGAATTGACACCCTCATTTCTTACCAAGGTGTCGTAAATGGTGACTAAGGTAAGTTAACCCGCCGTGTGCTATCCGTCTGAGTAGAATAGACCACCCTGTTTCTTACCGAGGTGTAAAATACGACTTAGTTAAGTTAATATCAGGCAGGCGACCGGTCGTGAAATACGTAGCCAAATCATGTGACAACATGTTTTTAACATGTGTCGACCCCACTTAGAGTGGTATAAGGGCAGGAGAATGATGACCTTTGAATATCATTTTTACGTAACACTTTTACATAATATATGTCCCGCTTATTGCGTCGCGATTTAAAATACTATGAGAGCAATTTTAGCTCTTCTACGAATCTCCTCGTTGCATTCCATTATCAATACATAACTCTAAAACGTGTTATAAACATATGCAAAGCACTTAATATTGTCCTCAAACGAGATTAATCTGTCCTAAATCAGTTTCTTTGTCATGCCCATTTTACGGCGTCACACGTTCCGGCTACGGGTGACTCCGGCGACCTAAAGGTGACCTATCAAACATAAAGATTCCCATTCACGATCAAGACATCTCGGACAACCTTGAACTAGTTAAATTGGGCGGGAGCAAATCAGCGAGACAGACATGGCAACACCGCCCGCCGGGGTTTAAAAAAACGGACCGTTTCGCCGTATTAGCCCAGACGTGTTATTATCTTATTATTTTAATATACTCAGCATTGTTTCAACGCGTGGCGATGTTCGTGTATTAATTTTGACTTTAATATAACATTTATAACGATTCTTGTAGATACAATGCACACTGCTATATAAAGCTCCAGCAATTCAAATTATTGTTTATTCAAGTTTTTACAGGCTCTTACGAGTTGTCATATTTTAATGAAGCAACTATTGGTTCGGAAAGGTGCTCTTACCGAGAAGGACCAGCAAAAAGTCGGTGGTCACTCTTTTAATAAAAAATTAAATAATGTGTATTCAAAATTATAAATTTAAATTCAAATTCAAGATATTCTTTATGAAAATAAACTTGTAAACAAGCGCTTTTGAATCGTCAACTCTACTGCTGGTTAGGAAAGCTGTTCCTAGCGAGAAAAGCCAGCTAGTTGTTCTGTTAAAAATATAATTCTTAATACTATTACATTTCGTTATTCCTGTCTTGTACAGGTTCGAAGAGAGCTATTTCCACACATTCTTACCATCTAAATAATTCCAAAGCTTCTTGTGACCTTTTTGGGGTCTGTCCACCTAGGTTACCAAAACTGTATTTAATACCCACTATTTTATAATATTGCTATGAACAAGATCTTCAATTTAACTTTTTTATTTTAAAGTTTTCCAACATATACGTCATTTTGAACATTTTTTGAACTTGAAACCCTGAAATAGTTATACAGTGAGACCATGAAATAATCATAAGTCAGTTTTTTTTAATGACGATACACACAGTACGCGATACTTAAAATGTATTACCTTATATTTAACGCTATATAAATCTGTTATAGTTTTATTTATTTTGAGTATGTAATAAGATATCCAAGTAAAGCTTTCATTTATTAAGTTTCACAATGTTAATATTATGTCTGGCGAAACGACCTTAAGGTTTGAAGGCTGTTTTCATTGTCAAACAACTGCGCAGAAATATAACGTGAATATTCGAAATCTTTCGAACAAATACATAATAAATGGAATATATTAGATGAAAGTAATTTATTCTCTGTTAGAAATTAAGGTTTCAAGGACTGAAGGCCTTTTTGGGCAATCAAGTAATATTTTCCACACTCAAAATCTAGTGCTTGCATCTAAGGTACAGACAAAGCAACGAACTGCTTGTAAGTTTTTTTTAACGACTTGAAACGTCAACGTATACTTCAATGTAAGGGTCTATCTGCTTCTCGACCATAAATACGCCTTAAGTTTTAAACAAAGGATACACAGAAAAACCAAATTAGTATTGCAACAGCTGGCAGGACATTTTGAAAGTTGGAATATTGACGGAGATATTGATCTTTACACTCCTGTAATAAAAAAATCGATACAGTTTTTTACAAGTGATCGACGTCTGTGAATGCTTAACAGATAGACTATCGCCTTTTTAACATTATTATGGATTTATATTTTCTATATAATTCTTAACATATATAGATAAATAAAAAGTGTACGTTTGGTTTTCGCTTATTTTGTTATAACGTGAACACGACAGTGGCTAAGGGTCTTAAATCGCGCGTCGAGTTCAAAAATATAACATTTTTTCTGACCGTTGCGTCAGTACTGCATTTGTGCAGGGGTCACACGCGAACCGTTTGATGGAGGTCCGTAATGACCCCAAATCATAATCTGCGAACCGCGCAAAAAATATCGATATTAATCTTAATCTTCCGTTACCGCAAATATTATTAAACTCCTTTTGTTGAGCCCGCGAAAAACCTACCGACGAAATTTAGTAATAAATCAACCGCCTTTATTTAAATTCTGACCAATTTGCCAATCAATAAACGTATAACGATATAGGGTAAAACATCGAATAGACATCGGATCAGTTTTTATATATGAGCGAATAAATAAGTAGTTATTTGTACAGTATAATGACAGGTTCGGTGATTGCCTCTCCTCGCTATTGTAATTATGAATCATAAAGAGCATGGGGGTTTTGGATCGCGGAAAAAACTGCCAAAAGGTAATCTATTCACAGCAATTAACCTATCAAACGCTATGTAGTGTTGAAGGTCGTATATAATATATAATTTGCCGGTTTAAATAATTGTCTTAATAACAGTTTATCTCTACAAGATTACTACACAGAGTTGTATTACTCTTATATGATTCAATATAAATTTTTTAAAAAGCTTGTTTACTGTTGTCTCACTCCTGGTCAAAGACCTATTCTTTGGGGAGAAAATATCTACTAATCTATTGTGGATTAGCATGTATTATAAAAACCCTAAAAACTCTGAGCATAGGCAATTTTTATCAAAATTTATTTTGCTGTGCATATTGAATTGTAATTTATAAAAATTAAACAAAATTTGCTTTTTAGCGTACTCATTTCTTACCAAGGTGTCTTAAAAGGCGTCTAAGATAAGTTGAGCCGCCGTGTGGTATCCGGCTGAGTAGAATAGACAACCCTCACTTCTTACCAAGCTGTCGCAAAAGTTGACTTAGGTAAGTTGACGTCAGGCAGAGGGCCGGTCGTAAAATATTTAGCCAAATTATGTAAGGCTAGATCCTAAATATATACTTTTCTCGAGACCGCCCGTTCTCAAAATAAGCCACGCTCACTTGGTAATTTAAGGCAAAAATAGTGTTTTATTCTAAATTTAAATAATATTTTATTTATGCCCAAAAACAGGGATAAAACGATTTAATTTTAAATGAAACAAGTAGATAGCTAAATAAAAAATCGATCCCCCAAAACATGTAGGGGCATGCTGAATTTCAGGAAAATCGTTGGATTCGTTCCCAAGATACAAAATTAACTAATTTAAATATGTAAATAAAATAAAGGAGCATAATTACTGACGGAACTTTAAAATATTGCAAAATGAGGTAAACTTAAATTACTGAGCCTCGAGATGTATGAATGAATTTGTGATTCCGGTCATGCCGTCGTTAAACACCTTATTCATTTTTATTCAAAATTGCAACTGAACAAAGAAACTGTGTCGTTTCTTTGACTACAGAAATATAAGGTATTTTGACATGTTTCAAAGGGAGCGAGTGATATAATAGGGCAGTTGGTAACGAGATTTTTTTAAAAGACTTAATAAGTATTTCGTGTGATGACGACAAAGAAATCATTTCTCTTTGTATATCTCACCGCAAACAATTTCGAAAACAAATTTCACCAAGTACACTCAATAATGCAGTTTCCCAACCTTTTATGTGCCATGGCCCACCTTAGCCTCTGTAACAATCATAACTTTTGATAAAATTGAATTTATCATCCTCCAGCACTTATCCCACTCTAAGTGGCTTCGGCACAACATGTTATGAACATGTTTGGCTTGGCACATGATTTGGCTAGTTATTTTACAACGGGTCGTCTGTCTGACTTCAAAGTATTAGTCGTACTTTACGAAACCGCGCTAATAAAGACACTGGTCTAGTCTACTCAGCCGGATACAACACGATTGGTCAGTTTACCTTAATCGATAAACGATACTTTAGTAAGGACTAAGCATGGTCTGTTCTACTCAGCCGGACACCTCGGTAAGAAACGGTCTATTCTTATCAGCCGGATTAAATTGTTCACTTAAAAAACTTAAATGATAGATTTTAGGGAGAAAAATCTGCACATCTGTAAATTTGGCGCATAAATCTAGCATTGCATATAAATGTTAAACTCGTGTCGAGTCCTTTTCGAATAGAATAACAATTATATTTGTCCCAATGTGGAGCGTGGGCGTTGGGAAACACTGTAATGTATGAATTAAATTGTTATAAAATATAGATACCAGATAAGTAAGCAAGCACCTACTAGGAAAACAAGAGCAATAAATAAATCATTACGTATCAGTGGACAAGTGCATAGGCAAACCAGATCCAGGCTCCCACACATCCACGGCTTCCCTAGTTTGCGGTGAAGAATGATAGACCGCTTCATTTGACACCACCTACACGGCTATGTGGTCCCGGTATCATATAGTTTTAGGGTTACGTAAATAGGTATGAAAATAAACTATTTCTTTAAGTTTTTAGTTTGAAAAATAAATATAAAGTACGCAACAACGTCGGTCAATAACAAACTTATTTTTTTAGTCATAAAATGTCTTGCTAATTATAAATCCCTACTAAGATACTGAGAGTGCAGTTGTGAAATATAATATGTATTAACTTATTAGAAAAAATATTAATATACATATAATATGTAACTCTAGCATTAAAATGATTAAAAAAGTATTTAGAAATCAAAATCAATCTAAGGAAAGCTAAAATAAATATTTAACAGACCTTGCTACTTATTAACATTATAAAACATTTTATGTAAGCAGCTAACACTGTTCCATTTACTATAATGAAATACTCATTTTAATGGCATTTGTATTTATAAAAAACCATTATTTCAATTTTGTTACAAACAGTATATTAAAATAGTTATTATAACCACAGTGTACTTAATCGTAATAGTATCCGTAGACAATTTATAAGGATAAATGTAATGCCTTTATTGAAATAACTCCCACTAAAGTGAAACTATATCCGCACTTTGCAATCGCTTCCCCAGATGAAGCCACAGGCAAACTTAAAGCGAAATAAACATAACCTCGCGATCCGCGCATTACGTGCATCCGGCGAGCTTTCGTCCGGCGCGCGCCATTGTCCGCCGGATGTCTTGTGGTCGCACGCAATTTCACAACCTCTGCACTCATGCTATCCTGGTAGGTATGAATCGTTTGCACGACATGAATACAGTTAAAAAAGTAAAATTTTTAAGTATTCTGTAGTAGTTAGTAGTGGGGGGCATATTTAAAATCAAGATAATGATCAAGAAAGATAAAGTATTATTTTCTTATTCGTTGCTCTGACTTCTCCTTGAAATAACATTTTATTAACCTTTATTTCCATCATCCAGTACCACTATATTATTTTCCAACAAGATTATTAATTTCCACTAGTAATAATATCCAATAAGATAAGTGCTTCAATAATTCATTGTGCACGCCGAAGTCGACAATAAAGTGTGCAGGACATATTATCAAGGTCTGATATTTATAACCTGACCGCACGTAGAGGTCAGAGTCGAGAGCTTACTTAAAGACGCTTAAGCTGATTTGGTTCACAATGGCACTAGATGATTATGGCCTCTAGGCGGTCGAATAAACGAAAACAAAGTTCGTATTTATTTGCCGTGGCGCCTGATTGCACCGCATCAATCATTTCTGATGTTTCAATAACGATACAGATTAGTTGCGGATGGGAACAGAGGTGTGAATACACTTTTTGTCCCCGACCTACCCCGAGGATGACGCGCCGGACGCGCGACCTTCTATCTTATTTATGCACTTATAAATAAACTTTATCTCATGCATAGTCGTTAACAATACTTATTATCTATACGTACGTCTTAAACTGTCTGGTAAATCAAAACATGAATAATTTAAACACTTTTTCACTAATAGGTCATGGAAAGAATATCTGTTTAAAACTTTTTTTATCAATTTTATTAATATCTAGCCTTAAATAATAGTCCATATCCATAGCCGAATTCAACATCGCTTCCAAGCCTTCCGCAAATTGACGCGGACATTCATTTTTTCAATAATATCGATTTAGATACTGGAAACCTGTAGAAAGAAATATTATACGCAGCGATGTCATATCAAAGCAATAAACGATCATATATTATTAGCTGTCGTGTAATAAATGATTATTTATAAAAAATAAATAATGAATGCGTAATATATTAATCATGTTTACGTAATGTCGATAGCTAATATAATAATCAGCAAGGGCTCAAGGGGCTCCATTCATTTCATTGGAGAGTCGTTGACTTATTGCTTTCCGGGCGGTTCAATATGTCATTCGATAACAATGTTACTGCATTCGTTATTAATAGGCTGCGAATCCCGCCTTTGTAATTATGTATTTTGCTGTTACTTATTTACTCTTTCATTTATTTCAATCGTTAACACTAGGCGATGTGTGTTTAGTCTTAAATCGTTTGTGTCGTTCTTATTGGAAATGATCCTTTGTTTGGCTGCTTTGTTGCTTATAACTAAACTTTTTTCGCTCACCACTAACGAGTTCCCAAACGACCTCGAATTTAAATTAGAGAGGGCAAGAAAACGGAGCCACGAAACTGGATACGCGACCCTATCGCCCTCCGTCTCTTTTTACCTTTTAGATGGTTTTGTAACGGTAAAGCGGCGTTACATTCGGCGCTGCGCACCAGCAATGCTGTCATTTCGACAACTAATAACCGAACTGGAGTTCATAATTTATAAGGCGGTCCGAACGACCGCTTTTTACCTCTCGCCGTCGCCGACGTCTGGGAATCCGCAACAAAGACCGAGCCAGATTCCGTTTTGCATTCCGCGAGTATTCTTGTGCGGCGGATGCCTGCGAATTCGGTGATTCGAAATCAAAATTTGCACTGAATCGATCCTGCAGTGGGGCCGTCCGCATAAATAATAGATGGTCGCGCGCCGTTTCCCACGCAAATTTTAGGAAAACTCATCAGTCATCCTTGACTCCTTTAGGTCCCTTGACTCATGGCGTCGCGTAGTCTCGCCCGACTCGATCGTGTATTAATGGCGTTGAACGCGGATGACCCACTTCTGAAGCCATAAACCACACCGTCAAATTTCGCTGGGAACATTTCGAGCCGAGCGCGCGAATCGATCGATTACTTTTTGGTGCTTTAACCACATCAGCCCCGTTGCATTCCCAGGTTTACGACCATCTCGACTGACCGACGCCTGACAGAGCGATCGTAAAAGAGCAGATTTTATTTCTTATTGTTCGCCTTTCGCGAAATCTAATTGAAGTTGGCAGGGCTCGAGCCCACCGAGGCCTTTACGGGTTTTTAATTTTACTGCCCGCGTACGCTGAATTATATCCTTGCGAACGGTAATGGCACATATGCAAGATTTGTTAATTACCTTTTGTCACTTATTGAAATTTCCTGATGATTTCAAAATATCTGTTGGAATAGTTCAATAGTATATGGTTGTCCTATGACGTGCTTTTATACGGTTCTATGTCTACACTAATAATCAGTCGGACAATTGTCGTTGCAAAAAAGTCTAGTCGGATGAATAAGAATATGTCAGCTCATTTATTTAGATTAATTCATACTTTTAGCCTACTTGTTTCAGAGACTGACTTCCTTAAATTTTGTGTAACAAAAAACTTGTAAAGGTATCCAATTATTGTACTTGTTTTCGCGATAATTACGTGTGATACGCATTAATCAACTTTATTTGTTGGAGTTTTAGTACTCGCTTTACTTTTATCGTGATGGCAAATAAATGAAATCAGACATCGTTAAATTTTCAATAAACATTTGATTAGAGCCATGATGAATTAAGTTAAATAGTAAACGTATAATTAAAAATGGCGGACAAGGCGATCGAAATAAGTAACAACGCGCCCTAAGTTAAGATTCTTTACAATTTTTTAGTAGTTCCCATAGCGGCTGACATTGCTGAAGGTCAATCAATCTTTTGACATAAACGATTGCCATAGGAACTACGGCCGTTTGAAATATGAATAGAATGTTCTAGGCATGAGGCCTATAGTTTAAATCGAGTGTACTGAGTCACTTTGTATTCGCCATACGTGTAGCTGCGTCACGGGCCTATCGGAAACCCGGACGACCGAGACGCGTATTAAAACACGTCGTGCCCACTTTAATATGGCCATTTATTTATGTTCAACACCTTTGTGTTGTCGACGACGCTTTATACGAATTGAACGATCACTTTTGGTAGTTCTATTAAAATGTTTTTGATCATAGAATTTTTGTATGTCTCTTTTAAAGGCTGGCATTCTATAGTGATGCAGATTTTTATTAGACGAGTGTAACGTGATTCTGGTAAATGCTGGTTTTATAATTTACGAAATTATTTTTGAAGACTAATTCAATGGTAAAACGAATTTGAAAAACAAGAAAATCACAGCATAAAGTTAATATTAATGGAATATTTTGTTTACAATTTATATAAATTCAATTTTTATGACGCAACATCGCAGTGGGACAAACATAACAAGATTGAACAATTTTGAAGTTTTCGAATTTTCGGTTACACAATTGAAATGATTAATCTCAATAGTTTTATCTATCACCTTCATATTTAATGAGTTTTTTAGAAATCTCTTTATTCGAATCTCTTAAAAATAACTATTCCAATAATCATATAAAATAATATCTTTGGTACTTTGTGCTTTTTAGGACGTATTGTCACCATCGTCATCGACTCGAATCTGTGTACTATAGATTAATGACTGAAATTAATGAATGGACTGACGTCACGGACGTGACTGGTGACAGTTAAGTTAGCCAAGTTATAATTAAAATAAAAAGGAAAGCTTTTATTTGTGCGTAGAAACTGCATAACTGAATAACTAAGTTATCAACTAAAGTGAATAAGTGTTTGTGTATAAATACGAGCTATAAATCAACTATAATTGTCAAAAACAGCTGAGCATCCGAATCAGCTGATTGTGTTTACCCTCACAATGCGATTTTCTGTTATGCATTGAATATACCTAAGTTTTATTTTATAATTCTGCCAGTGTATAAATTTATTACGCAAGTATAGTACAGTGCTTATATAAATATAACACATTTAGTGCTGTGATGAATAACTTTGTTACTCTTACTATCTTAGTAAATAATTGATATTTAATAATCGATTAAAAGCGCCATCTCTCGGTTATTAGCGGTACTATCTTACTACTAAGCAATGGCAAATAAATGTCTTTTCTGCGGAAGATACCTCGCTCTTGCAGATGGCGTTAATTGTCACAAATGCACTTCACAATATCACCGAGTTTGTGTTAAGTTAAGCCCTAATGGCCCAATTCCTAACAAATGGGTATGTGGTATGTGCACTAAAGGTAAAAGACATTGTACTGTAAAATGTCCTAGTATTCCCAATCTTACGGCTACAGAGTCGGATCCACAGACATCGGAAAATTCCAATTTGGAAGATGATTTAAGCAGTAACATTGTAACTGAGCTTAGGCTTCTTAGAGGTGAAATAATTTCATTTAAGAAAGATATGGCTCAACTGAGCAGCTTTATATCCGAGTTTAACAGTCGAGTAGATAATATTGAGACTAGGTTAGCGCACTTAGAAGGAATATCAACTAATCGCGACTGTAACTGTGAGGAGAAGTTTCAAGCGATTATTTCTCAATTTCAAAGCCAATTAAACGAAAGGGATCAAGAACTCATTTTGAATGACATAGAAATATCAGGCCTGGAAGAAAAGCCCGGCGAAAACCTGTCGAGTGTTACTAGTTTAGTTGCGAGAAAACTAGGAGTCGACTTAAGTGATCGGGACGTTGTCTCGATCTCGCGAGCTGGCCCGCGGCGCGCCAGCGACATCGAAGGCGCGTCGCAGCAGCGGCCGCGCCCCATCCTCGTACGTCTGGCCAGGCGCGCGGTGCGCGACGATCTGCTGCGCGCTGCGCGCGTTCGGCGCGGGACGGACTCTTCGGGTATCATTGATGCTGTGCCGCGACGTTTCTACATTAATGAGCGTCTCACTCGTAATAACCGGCAGCTATTCTATAAAACTCGCGAAGTGGGACGTCGTCAGGGTTGGAAGTATGTTTGGACCAAAGACGGGCGTGTTTTTGTACGTCGCACAGACACTGGCCCAGTGAATCGCGTACGATCAGAGACGGATATCAAAAAATTTTTTGGAGACAATTCCATTTGATATATATGTGTCATTTATTTTTTAAACATATTATTTTTTCTGTTATGTATATTGTAAACTATATAATAAGATTTTTAATGTTTATGAATTGTGATGTAATTATGCTAGCTTTTATACTTACAATGTTAGTTATGTATTTTAATTCTTTATTCTATTTATTTACAATCAAACAGTGTGTTTTCATAGTTCGGCACATGAATTATATATATTTAAAGTTTTCTAAATTACATGATTTCGTAGATGTGTTGACTAAGCTAAGAGATCCATATAATCTTAAACGCTATTTATTAAGGGGAATAATTTACTGTATATCAAACAACACAATTATA
Organism: Morpho helenor; assembly: GCA_029227775.1. Classification (NCBI taxonomy): domain Eukaryota; kingdom Metazoa; phylum Arthropoda; class Insecta; order Lepidoptera; family Nymphalidae; genus Morpho; species Morpho helenor. Next base: position 13,561,413 of record JARGCU010000006.1, read on the forward strand.
ATTATTATTATACTGAGTAGTACTATCATAATTAATTGTGCTTGGAAGACAGCACTGCGCGTTGATAACAGTATAATGAATTTATCGAATTACATGTTGAATGGAATATAATAAAAATGAATGTTTAAAATTTGGTTTTCTAAATGCGGGGTCATTGAGAACTAAACATGACGAATTAATTGCAGCTTTTAATTCTTTTCAGCGAGATATTGTTGCGATTAATGAAACTTGGATCCATAATGGACAAGAAGACTTAGCGCCCTTTATTCCAGGATACAAATTTTTAAATACTCCTCGCCCCAGCACTGTTTGTCGTGGCCGCGGCGGAGGCGTAGGGTTTTTTGTCAGAAGGGGCCTAAGGGTGCGAGCAATTCCATTTCCCCGCCACGAAACCGTTGAGCAAATGTGGATCGAAATAAACATTCATTCACTTAAAGTTGCCATTGGTACTGCTTACAGGCCGCCTTGGTTAAATCTCGATTTATTTATGGATGTTATCACAGATACTATCCAATCTCTGGCCCACTACGATTTTACTATATTGTCTGGAGACTTTAACGTAAATTTGCTAAATAAAATTGATGGTAGGACTAGCAAACTTGAGAATTTCTTCAGGTGTTTACAACTAACGCAAATAATAACTTCGCCGACACATGTTACTGAATCTAGTGAATCTTTGATTGATACGATAAGTACAGACCTGCCCATTAGCAGTGTCCACGTAACGCATATTCCAACCTTGGGCTATCACGCTTTCTTGGATTGTACCTTATGTATTTATAAAGAAATAAATATACCACAACATATTTTTTACAGACCACTAAAAAAAGTGAATTTGGAACAGTTTAATAACGATCTAGACCAAATTCCTTGGGATGATTTATCCGCGCTGCATTGTGTTAATGATATGGTTACATGTTTCAATAAGTACATTCAGCAATTATTTAATCACCATGCACCTAAAACACGTATACGCGTTAAAAATGTCAGTACCCCGTGGATAACGAGTAATTTGCAATTTATGATAAAACTTAGGAATAATGCATACAAGCGGTTTCGTAAATCTAAGTCTGAGTCACATAAACAAGCGTATAAACAGTACAAGCATTTGGTTATAGAAGCGTTTCATAATGAAAAAGTTGCGTATTTCAATCATAACATAAATAGTAATATAAGTAAACCTAAATTATTGTGGCAGAATTTAAAGTCTACTGTCCTACCTAAAAAATCTACAACCTTACCTGCCCATTTTACGGATGCAGACAGGATCAATAATTACTTCCTTAACCTCCCTGGCACAGTTTATAGTTCCATCTCACATATCTCTTATTACAAGTCTAATAAAATAACAAATAACACATTTTCTCTTTCCACCACAAATAGCACGGAAATTTATAAAATTGTCAAACGATTGCATTCTAATGCCATAGGAACGGATGAGTTATCTTTACATATGATTCTAATGACTCTTCCTCTGAGCCTTAACTTAATGACGTCCATTATAAATACATCCATTCTAACGTCAGTTTTTCCTGATTGTTGGAAAACTGCTATAATTCATCCAATTGCTAAAATTTCTAACCCTCTAACACCGGAAGACTTGCGTCCTATCAGTATCCTACCATGTTTTTCAAAAGTATTGGAAAAGGTTGTGTATGCCCAGGTTTCTAGGTTTTTGGAAAATAAACAACTTCTACCTGAATTTCAATCGGGTTTTAGAGCGGGACGTGGCACTGTAACTGCACTCTTAGATGTCACTGACAATATATTGACAGCGCAAGATTCTGGTCAATGTACACTATTAGTGCTATTAGATTACTCCCGGGCTTTTGACAGCATTAATTGCCCTCTTTTACTCTCAAAATTATCTTATTACGGATTTGATTACGATACTGTGAAATGGTTTGAGAGTTATTTAAACAATCGGAATCAATTCGTAGAGTTTTTTAATGAAGATGGTAATCGATACCTTTCTACTCCGATGTTGGTTACAAGAGGTGTTCCGCAAGGATCAGTTTTAGGACCACTGCTCTTTATTTTATATTGCGCCGACATAATCAGGCATATTAAAAGCTGTAAATATCATCTGTACGCTGATGACATACAATTATACTTATCTTTTAAGCCGGAAAACTATCTTGAAGCTGTAGATTTGATTAATAATGATCTCAGCCGAATAGTAGAATGGTCAGACAATAATTCACTTCTTTTAAACCCTAGAAAATCAAAGTTTATGATATTTGGATCGGCTAAACAACTTGATAAGTTAAGAAACTTATCAATAAATATTCAGTTAGGAGGTAACGCGTTAGAACAAGTAAACACTGCACGAAACTTGGGATTGCTTATGGACTCCAATCTAAGATTCGAGGAGCACATAAATTCAGCAGTGCGTAACTGCTTTTATCGGTTAAAGGTCTTATATAAATTCCGCAATTATCTTTCGGAAAAACTACGTATACAACTAGTCGATACCTTGGTGCTGTCAAAGTTAAGTTACGCAGATGTAGTGTATGGACCTCGCCTTCTAGCTAGAACGAAACGTCTTATTCAGCGTGTTCAAAACTCCTGTGCCCGTTTCTGTTTTAACATTCCTCCGCGGTGTTATATCACATCCTTTTTAAATAATCATCGTCTTTTAAAAATGAGACCCAGGAGGAAATTTCATTTAGCTGGGCTACTCTATCAGTTAATTAAAACTGGTAAGCCTCTGTACCTCTTTGAGAAGCTAAACTGGGTAGATAGTTCAGAACGGAATCCCCTAAGAGGTTGTCGAAAGCAGCTCAGGATACCTTTCCATCGAACTGCAGCTTTCGAAGGATCCTTTAAATATTCCGCTACTAAATGCTGGAACAATATTCCTCCTCCAATAAAAGGATCAAAGTGTAAGATTTTATTTAAAAAATTATTAAAGAATTTTTTATTGGAAAAGCAATTAGAATTTCAGAATTTTGTAGCGGAATATTCTTATCTTTAGTTTTTTGTGTTGGTATTCTATGTATTATGTATATTTTAAATTTATAAATATAAAATAATAAAAAAATCTTAATATAAATTTTGTGTGTATATATAATGAAAGATAGCATAATTACTTATTTAGATTTTATACGGCTATATATTTTTATATGTTTTAATAATCTGTAGTTTTAGTCAGTCGTCCGTGACGTACCTCAATAGGCTTTAGCTGAAAATCAGTTCTGTGTGCTTCCTGTTGGGGCACACAGTATTATGCTGAGTCTAAAGCCTATTCTGCATTGTGCTACGGACATTTATTTATTTATTAATATTTATTTAGCTTTAGTTTAATTTGTTAATGTCCTGTTAGCACTTTTGTGGAATAAATATTTTCATTTCATTTCATTTCATTAAAAAATATATGTATCTCTATGTTTACAATGCTAATTATATAAGTTGGTTAGCCTAAGCTTTGTTGCTGGCAAATGATGTTTGGTAATAGAAATCAGTCAGAAATCTCGTTCACTATTACAAAAATGTACTAGGGCGTAATGACACCAAAGTAGGTATACATATAAACTTCTCACAATACACCATCGTTATTGTTGTTATATTTTTTAGTCAGGGTGACTGTCACTTGATAATAAGAGCAGCTTTTTTTTAATTCTTTACGACGTCTTCATACCGCGGCGCGATGCTGACGCATCCCTTTCGCTTGTTCAATATTCATCACTCTTAGCCGAGCTCTTCTTTATTATTCATAACGTATAATATTACTGGAGCCATTTTACCATGTACTAAGTAAAGTATTAATGTTAATTAGGATTTGTCGGACAAAGTTTTCAAGGTAACTTAAGTGTAAGGTGTGGCAGACGAGCAATTAATGAGCACTGGATCCGTGAACGAGAAATTTCTTTTGTTGACCTAACTCGGTGGAGCGTTTCAAAAGATGGCTCGATGGTTTTGTCGAACTTATTGTTAGTTAAATCTATACTTATAACAAAGTCTCAAGGTATCTGTATGTGATCGATTTTCTCAAAATGTACTGTACAGTATTTTTAATGCGATAGGATAAAAACTATGATCACCAATACCTGGCATATCATCATCATCCTCCTAGCCTTGTCCCATTCTAAGTAGGTTCGGCACATGTTATAAACATGTCAAGTGATTTGGCTATGTATTTTATGACCGGCGGCCTGCCTGAAGTCAACTTACTTTAGTCGTATCTTACGACATCTCGGTAAGAAAGGTCTATTCTACTCAGCCGGATACCATACGGCGGGTCGATTTAACTTAGTCGCCTTTTACGATACCTCAGTAAGAAATGAGGTTGGTTTATTCTGCTCAGCCGGATACCACACGATGGTTCGACTTACCTTAGTCGCCATTTACGGCACCTCGGTAAGGAATGAGTTTGGTCTATTCTACTCAGCATGATACCACACTATATCAACCTCCTGATATACTTGGTGATTACTATTAACAACCTTATACATATACTAGCAATCGCCAGCGGCTCCGCCCGCGTGGATATATCTAAACTGTAATATAGTATTTTGATAACCATAAAAATGGTTAAAGTGAGAGTAGACATATGCTGTCGCGGACTTTTATTTAGAACTTTTCGAGGGGAACACTTTTGTAATACATGATTTTTGAATAAATATCACCGTTTAGCGCACGCAAGGAAAGCTTTAAAGTTTGTCATTTTCGTACTAATTTTTATTGCTACTCCTCTCCTATTCATCTTATATATATAGCCTTCCTTCATAAATGGACTATCTTACACTGAAAGATTTTTTTAGGTCAGTCCAGTAGTTCCTGAGTTTAGCGCGTTCAAACAATCAAACAAACAAACTCTTAAAGCTTAAACTCTCAAAGCTTTATATATTAGTATAGACAACAAACATGCACCAGATACCTTTGTTTAGCGAAACTTGTATCAGTGTAATGACGAAATATGAAATGGGTGAGACATATTTATCCAGCTATGTTCGATAAACGTTACAAGATGATTCCAACAATTCGTTTATTCCAATAAAATTCCTGACATCTCGGTCTCGATTGTTCGAGTAATACGTCAGTTGGAGATTTAACAAACAACGCTGTTTGGAATTTGTATCGCGCGGATGTTTACCGCGTTTATGAAATTTTTATGTTTAGATTAGGAAAATATTAAGTATTTCTTTAATATTTATGGCTATTTATTTGAAACAAAACTATCCTTAATTTCAAGCTTAAAAAAATTTAATAAGGAAAAGATACATTGTATTATCCAATCGAGTCGAGAAATTACAGATAAATAATTAAACACAGACTAATAAGTAATTGTTTGACTCTTGAAGAGTTGTTTATCTATTTTAATGAGATGATAAGTAGTAGTAAACTAGTAGTTAAGTGTTAGAGAATTTTAATTTTTATAAGCTCATCATCATCTTCATCATCCTCCTACCCTTATTCCACTCTAAGTGGGGTCAGCATAACATGTTATAAACGTTTTGTCACATGGTTAAATATTAATGGGTTTGGTAGGTATTTTACGACTGACCGCTTTCCTTACGCCAAGTTACCTTACTCGTTTTCTACGACACCTCGGTAAGAAATGAGGGTGGTCTATTCTAGTGAGCCCAATACTACACGGCGGATCGACTTACCTTAGTCGATTTTTACAACACCTCGGTCATAAGGGTGGTCTATTCTACTCAACCGAATACCACACGGCCTAATTTTAACATTATTTCTGATTTAAGATTGACAGAACTTTCTAAAGCAGAGTAGAATTTAAATCCAAAGGACAAGATATTTATGTATGCGGTTATCGTTAATATTTCATATGAATCAATTTATCTGTTAAATATATTTTACGTTAATATTATTATAACCTTAATCGAAGCCCTCATTATAGGTACAAGTGAGATCGATAATAGCAGTCGATTGTTTATTTTCCAATGAAAAAGTCGTTCTGTGATTGTCGTTTACATTTATTTTATTGCGTCTGCGCAGTAAAAATGTTACTTGAATGGTTTTATAGTTGCAATGTAGTTATTAATGTTTTGCTCTTGTTTGTTCACAGGTAAATATGCCCACATCGCCGAGTATACGTTCCGTGTCTTACGGCGTTTTACAATCTCGTCTATCAAATTTATTCGCCGTGAATTCAGTGAGTTTTTAATTTATATGAAACGAAATTAAATGCGATATCGTGTTCGAACACGTATTGTCGTCGGCAATTAATATGTTTATCGGTCGTATCTGACTGCGCGAGGTCGTCTGCTTTCTTGTAGGCCAATACCGACTTCGCCGAACGGCCGTATGTTGGTTTTGTTGGGTCCCTTTTTTACATGTGAAATCATCATCTGCAAATAATGATCACGTTCGCTGTTTCGAAATCGCCACCTACCAGGCGGTCATGACTCGTTAGTAGTTATGATTACTGTAAGTGCCACAACTGACCTAGCCCACGCGGAATGGAACACTTTCTTCTAAACTCAAAATGTAACCGTAACTATGAGGCGGACAAGCGTTTCCGGCGCCCGTGACGTCACGCTCGTCTCGCCGCGCCGCGCCGGTCGCCGCCCCTACTACGTAACCTTGGCGCAGTGAGATGCACTCGCTGACTCGCCGCTCACAACTCGCCCGCGCACCGCCTTCGTTTTCAATTTTTTATTTTCAATCGAACATCCTATTCGCGCGCAGCGGAGACAACAACGATGCCCGATTCTTGGAATCTAATTCGCATTAATGCGCATGCGTGTGCCGGAGCTTTTTAAGCTTATTCGACCGGATGCAAAAATTATACATATCGAATTCCACTTATAACGCAAAATAAAAACAAATCGCCGGTAATTTTTCACACGATCCATGAGGGCATAGTTGCCCTAAGCGCGGCGGTCGGGGTGAGCGAACTCACAGCCTGTAATTTCGGACCGCAAAAGGAATAAAACGCATCGAGATCGGTGATTAAAAACCTTTGTCGGTTCTACTAATATTTATATTTTAGCAGTGCGCCCGACATCTAATTGGCCGCTCGTATATCTGAGGTGGGTGCTAGCGCGGCGCCGGCCGGCAGAGCTTCATTAGTTTTCTCGGTAGTAAAATCGTAAACAACCAATTTTTATGAAGAGTCGTTACGTCCAAACGTGACGCCGCGCGGGCCGACAAAGGCGCGGAATAATCCATTTCGACTGCGGGGTCACACGACACACTCGGCAGCCATCGACGCGTAATTGTTTTGTTCCGTTGTCCGATACAGATCTAAATATAGACGCAAAAATACAAATTATCGCAGGTGGTACGGGCGACTAGTTCGAACCGCCCATCGCGGGCACTCTCGATCGGCCCAAGGTCTGGGATATTGAACCTAGCCGGAGCAACAGCACGGCAAGGTCCGACGCGAAAGAGACGGCTGCACTATCACTCATTGTTATGGGGGTGATGTCGCGGCCACACGCGCGCCTTCCTACGATTGATTCCCCTCAATGACTAAACCTTCGGCTCCTAATCCGTTCGGTATGCGATGCAAAGCGGTTGCCAGTTATAGAGCGATCCCGTAAGCTCGGTACGCACTTCCTCAAACAAAGTGTGATCCGGCGGGAGCGAGACGCGAGCGTCGCGTCGTTCGCGCGCGCGACAGGGAAGGGTATAGGAGACAAGTGCGTCGCAGCCGATAGAGACGGGAGAAGTGCATTGCGCTGACGCATCGCGATCGCCGGCGCGCTAGTCTTTTTGTACGCTACCCCCGCGGCTTTCGGTTTCGTTGTTTATTAACAGTTCAATCGAATGTCGTTGCGCTAATATCAATCATGGAGTTGGTGATTAAGTCGGCTCGTCTAACCGGTCGCTCGATTTGGCATTTGTGTTTTCCCACGCGGTTGATGTCATTTTAATTATGAATGGCGGCGTTCGGGGCAGGGATGCCGGCGGAGGCGCGCTCCCGGCGAGTACACTGACCCACTGCTTGTGACCGCATTCCTCTGACGCGAATGATTTTCGCTTCGTCAGCGTCCACCTGGCGCCGTAGAAGCACACATCCCCGGAAGGGACTCCACGCACACGAAGATGTACTTCTCGAACGTTCAATGGCACAATTAAAAATAAATAATATCAGTTTCGGAATGTTAGCCGGCGCGTCCTCCCGGCCTCCTGCCGAGAGCGCGTGAACTTTTTATCGGTCGCCCTCCCGGATTACATCTCACTTAGCATTCAAATCTTAATACGTGGCCCAACGCTGATACTAATTGGTGTTTCGAAAACCTTTGTAGTCAATTAATGAAATTCTAAGTAAGGCTTGCCACCACGTAAATGGTGACAGTTTCAACTAAATATGGTCATAGTGTGAAAGTTTTCTTGAATATCCACCACGCACTACTTTTTAACAATTATTTAACAGAAAATCAAGTATTCGCATTGTAATACCATATATTAAATTTTTAAACTTTGAATTAATTAATGAAAAAACCTTGTCTGTCTTATTTATTATTAATAAGTAAAATTTGTACTAGTATTAGTCAAATTTGGCTTATTCACAGATTTAATTGAAATTCAAATTATTCTTTATTCACTCAAAATTGTAAAGTGCTTTTGAATCGCCAACTCTACTGCTGGTTCAGAAAGCTGTTCCTACCGAGAAAAGCCAGCAAGAAACTCGGCGGTTGCTTTCTTCAAAACCTAATCCTTATTACATTTAGTTATTACATATAGAAATCATATCATCTAAGTAATAGTTAACAAAATAGCAGGCTTTCTGTATCGGCCTCTTTTTAACAGTGTTTTTAAACTGCCGTGATAGCAACGCTGAAATTGATTACTCCGAGAAGGATCTTCGTTTGGAGGAGCTTTGTTTCTTTCTTGTATCTGTGTATACTAGTTACGATCTATACGTTCTGCAAACGACGTTTACCACGTGTCCGGTTATCGCACAATCGTTCCTAATACGTAGCAGTATTAGTTCTCACGACTGCCGAGTGCGTTCACACTTTATGTACATGGCGAGAACACCATAGAGTTAAATGTATTTATAAATTACAAATACATATTCTATACGAACATAGTAAAACAAAAAAAAAAGTGAAGTCCTTACGGAAAAGCTTAAAGTAGCGGCCTGTTATTATCCCACTGCTGGGAATAGGCCTCTTCTCTCCGTTATAAGAGAGAAGGATTGGAGCTAAGACCTACCACGCTGCTCCAATGCGGATTGGTAGGTTACACATATCTCCAGAATTCTCTAGAGATATGCAGGTTTCCTCACGATGTATTCCTTCACCGAAAAGCGTGTGATAAATTGCAATTATCAATTAGACACATAAGTTTTAATAGAAAAACTCATTGGTGTCTGTCCGGGTTTGAACCCATGATCGTCTCTAGAGATTCACACGGTCGCACCGCTAGGCCATCACAACGGAAAAGCTTAATTTTGTATTATTGTAACGCTCTTAGTTGTGTAGAATAGAGCAAGCTCTTTCTTACAGCGGTGTCGTAAAATACGACTAAGGTAAGTTGAACCAACGAATAGTATCGGTTAAGTAGAGTAGACCACCCTCTTTCTTACCGAGGTGTAGTAAAATTCTACTAAGGTAAGTTGACGTCAGGCCTAAAAAACATAGCCAAATCGTGTAAAAAATGTTGTGCCGACCTCACTTATATCATTCCATAATATTATAATGCGTTAAAGGGAGACAGATAGCTTCTTTTGCCCTCTCTTTTTTTTAGATAGGCACATATTTAGCTCTCTCAACCGTGTATCCGGCTGAGTAGAATAGACCAAACCCCCATTTCTAACTGAGGTGTCGTAAAAGGCGACAAAAGTAAGTCGACGCGGGGTGTGGTATCCGTCTAAGCAGAAAAGATCGACGTAAAAAACGTAGGCAAATCATGTGACCCCCCCCCCCCCTCTTAGAGTGGGATAAGGGAAGAAGGATGATAACATTTAAAGCACTCCTACTTCTATAAGTCTATGGAGAAGATGCGCGTTCGTGGTCGCTGAAGTCTATGGTGAAAACGCGCGGCCGGTCGCGTTCGCTGCATATTTGAGCTCAGCAAACATCACCAGATAAGCCGTGAACGACGCGCCTGTTCTTCCCACATCTGCCGCGACCTTGGCTGCCACGGCCCGTTGTGTAACCCCCCCTTATCAGTCACGCAGCGCCCGCCTCACCGGCGAATCTTACCAGGTTTTCCGGTCTCGATAACCAATATCGTTATCTAGCAGATGTAAACAACTACAACCGCCACGCGACTTATAAAACACATATTTAATATGTAAAGGTTAATGTATAGAAATCGGCTATACTCACTATGGTCTATTCTCCTCCTCGCGTCGGTGTCCTCAATGCTGAGGGTCGTGACCCCCTCCACGGATCAATTTGTCACGGACAAAGTTGCGCCATCGGTGTCGATTCTTTGCAACGTGGATGGCTTCATGCATCCGGCTGTTGAGAGTGGTGCGGATTTGATCTGTCCAGCGCATTGGACTTCGTCCTCGTGGTCTCTTCCCCTGGACCTTGCCCGTGGTGACTCGTTTCAGGCAGATAGTTGAGAGCCTGGTTGAGATCTTGAGTTCCTTGAGCATCGACACATTAGTTCTTTTAGCTGTCCAGGGGATGCGCAACATTCTCCTCCAGCACCACATCTCAAAGGCGTCCACACGTTTACGGTCTTGTGCTCTGAGCGTCCATGTTTCGGCCCCGTATAGGAATATTGAGAACACCAACGTTCTGACAAGTTTTTGTTTGGTGTCATTCCTTATGTTTCTGTCCTTCCATATTCCTTTCAACTGGCCCATGGCGCCTTTGGCCATCCCAATCCTGCGTCTGATTTCGACATCACAAGAGCCGGTGTTCGAGATGCTGGAACCCAGGTAGATAAAATTGTTTACTATTTCGAAGTTTAAAGAGCCAGTGAGTTCCAGTTTATTTGGTCTATTCTACTCAGTCTGATATCATACGACGTGTTAACTTAATCGCCTTTTACGACACATCTGTAAGAAATGAAAACGGTACTATTCTATTCAGCCAGATACCACACGGCATAATGCCCTGAATCTATTAATTGTTAGTTACTTTGACTTGCAGATACTTCTAAGATAATCCTATGTCAGCGCACACTATATACAATAACACGATATAATAGGAATACCACAATTCCCGTTCCGAGAACCACTTCTCTGGAATGACGTACTAAGACTGACTGTCACTGAAACGTTTTATCAATAGGAAGACTCAACCGGAAACAACACGTCACAGTGTTGCCACCATTTTAATCAAAAACGGCGCGATACTCCTTGTTTCATGACTGTGTTGCTATAAAATACAAAGCGAAAATCAATGGCGACAACACCTAATATTTTAGAATGACTGGAGATAGTAAAATATATCAATGGCCACCTAATCAATGAACAAGTAAACGTTTCTAACTCCAGACCGTTACACGTGTTTGGAGGCAAAATCAATGAACATAACCCATGTTTACATCTTTTCCAAATAATACAAAACTAGTAATAGCCAGTGTACATTTTTATGACTAATTTTTTTACTCCTTATTACATTTTTAGTACGGATTCCTATTTTTTAATGTATTATAATATAGCCTATATTGCTCAATAAAGATGCAGCTTTCCAATGGTGAAAGAATTTTTGAAATCGGTCCAGTAGTTTTTGTATGAAAACATTACAAACATATATACAAATTTTTCCTCTTTGTGATATTAGTATAGACATAGTAGACTTAACAGTTAACTATTCAAGTATAAAAATAGCCACGTGGCTTACAGTGTCGTTAACATAATTACTGTTTTCGGCTGGTCAGACTGGTTTGGTCTTCTGATACATATTATCGTCCTGTTTAATATTAGCGAAACCGAAAGTAGATCCAGCATAATTTCAGTCGTATTGCGTCTGTTTAAAGAATACTAGTGATACCCGTTATTTTTTTCGCAACAAACTTGGTGTTAAAAAACACTTAATAATCCCTGTTTATCCTTGTTTCTGGAAGAAAAATGGGATTTATTCTATCATATATGTTAACTCAGTGTATAAGCTTTAATTGTGCTAAATTTTATCAATATTGGGTTAGCCATGACAGTGTATATAAGTATCGGAAAATCTTTGGTTCTTCCGTTTTTACGTGTAAAGCATATTTATTCCCCATGAAATGCAATCCTTGTCGCCAATTTGTTACATATGGGATTTTTTGCCGATACTTACCTACATTACAGAAAGCGCTACAGATAATTTATTTATTAATAAAAACAAAGTTAAAAGAGTAGAATAAAAAACTAAAAAAGACATTACTATTACCAAAGTTAAATGAATTTAATTTTTTTAAATCGTGCATAATGTTTAAATTTTTGTCAATTTCTATTGTACATTCTGCAAACACAATAAACCAATGTATTATCAACATATTTGTTTCTGCATGTTGGTATAAACATTTGAATTTGCATGTTGGTATAATAATTTTCTATATTGTCTATTCCTACTCAAGAAAAACAGGATTTTTATATCATATATTAGCCCGGTAAGCTTTAATTGTACGTCTCTTGTCCTAGTTGGTTAGACGTGCAACAGACAGAGTTTCGCATTTATATTATCAGTTTGGAGTCAGTTTATAAAATAGTTCGGTAGAATTTAAAAGTGACAAAAGGTTATCTATGCACGGTACTTAACACACCAGTTTTGTTGACATTTCAGTTATGAGTTATTGCTTGGAGAGAGGCGTGCGCGCCGCGGCGGCCCTTCCGTGAGCTTTTATTATTCCGGTTATAAATTAAACTGTGCTCGTTAATCGGCCCTTTAATCCGTCTGGGCGTTGACTCCACGCTGGCTCGCGACGATCGTACAGCTCACTCATCCTCGCTCGAGTAATGAGTAGTAAAACTCTTCAATTACGTAGGTCTTTCCGCGCGACGTAAAAGTCACAATGGAGGTCCGGTGGGACGATTCATCGTCTTGGAATGTGGACACAGCCTCCGATATAAGAACTGAGCCATTTCTCGCGATCACACACAGTGTTACCAACTCTACTATTTTAACAGTAGATTAACTGTGATTCCTATATTCTGTTTTACAATAATCCACCACTATTTAATTGTGCTAATATAAAAATGTACGTGGTTCCTAGTTTATGTATGGAAACCGCCTATATTCACGTCTTATTCTGTCGGGTTAGCCCGACTAATTTCGAGCCCATCCGAGGCACTTATTCATGAGCTCTTTACACGACGTTAAAGCGGCGATAACTGCGTACAGCAAGTCGCTGAGTGCAACTCGTAAATTTGAAGAAGGCAGCTGCTGTGGCTTGTCGGGCTAACTCGAAAGAATAAGACATGAGTATAGCTGGTTTCTGTACATAAACTATGAATACTACCCGCGATTGTTTAGATTTAAAAAAATGATTCCTGGTAATTGATAAAAGATCATTATATATTATTCTATGAGGGCAGTAAGAAATCTGCCTTATTTACTTTACGTACTGTTTCTTTGAGGTTGGCACAATTGATCACACAGCAGAGCCTCCCGCTCGTCCACCACAGTTTGTTATTTGATGATGATGATGTACCGTTTTTTCATTGGTGACCTGCTGTTTCTTAAATAAATAAATAAAAAAATAATAAATAAAAGGTTTTCAACACTGACGACTGGTGGACGAACGACGACACAACTGATGAACTAGCGAGGCTCGCTCGTCCACCAGTTTATTTGATGATGATGTACCGTTTTTTTATTGGTAAGCTGTTATTTGTTGTTGTTTAGTTTCTTAAGGTTGGCGGCATTGATCACACCGGCAAGCCTCCCGCCCGTACACAGTTTGTTATTTGAGGCCATTAGATATCGACGTGAGATAATTCCGATGCTCACATTTTTTTGTACGTTATTGTTAGTCTCGAATGATACACTGCTTGAATATTTAGCGATATCCGCTGACTTCACCGGCTTATAAAAAATGGCGAATAATTAGTCAATAAAAATTCCGCCGATTATATAGCGAGTTGTTACACGGGTGTTACGTAATTGGAGTAAACGACCTAAGAGTTGGTGGTCTTGAAGGTCTGGGGCACCACGTGGTGGCAGCATGTGGCCTTTATCGCCGCCGTTAACAAATTAATTACCACTAAAATTTAAATAAAATCTTCTATGGTCGGTCAGTCCGGAGCGAATCGACGTCTTGGGAAGTCACGCTTGTGTTGATTACGTTACAGCCAATGTATCGCAGGTATTTTAAAATTAGTTTGCTAGTTTGCATCCTCCTACCCTTATCCCACTCTAAGTGGGGACGGTACAACATGTTATAAACATGCTGTCACATGATTTGTCTACGTTTTTACCACCGGCCACTTGCTTGACGTCAACTTACCTTACTCGTATTTTACGACACCTCGTTAAGAAATGAGGTTGGTCTATTCTACTCAGCCGAATAACACACGGCATATTTAAGAATAAATTTATCTTTCTAATCTTTTTGTACCTATGCAACTCTGATACAAATATTGAAAATTGCGTGTATTTAAAGTCCATTACAAAATATAAAATTACAGTTATTTTATATTATGGAATTCCGCTAAGTTACATCATATTAGAATACAGCCTGACTTAAGTAACCTACAAAATAGATTTTTCAAATACAAAATTTTCTTTATTCAAGTAAACTTGTTAACTGCTTTTGAATCGTCAATTCTACATATGGTTCGGAAAACTGTTCCTACCGAGAAGAGCCAGCAGATTGTCCTAAATATTGACCTTCCGATATTATACTTATATATACTGTATGACTCGGATGATACAAAATTTTAAATCCGATTCCGGTAAACACGTGTCCGTAACATCTACCACAGTACGTAAAATATCTACACAATCTCATAGCACCAGCAACATGGCTACGTAAGTTGGTCCAGTGATAATTCGGACGGGTCCACGGCGGGCGTTGGACGCCGCCCTTGACCGGGCCGTCGCGGCGCGCTCGTCGAGTAAACAAATTGAATGAATCGCGTACGATGTACCATTCATGTGTGCGCCGTTAACGCACGATAATTCAAGTGCTCGTATGTTGAGAGTGGTTCAGTGTTGACGCCGATGACGCGCATTTTGGACCAACATTTACTTTGTGACATGTTCGGTCAAGATACCCCTTTCTTGTCTCAGTATACGTTTACTCCATACTTTACTTTTTATGCATATAAATATACAGAATTATAAAAATATGGCTATGTATATAATAGACAATGTAGGAACTGACTTAAAACTTTGACGTTGAGTTTTATATTACGATATTAATCTGTACATATTATTAAACAAAGTCTCCAAAAGTTGTCTCTCTATATGTGATCGATTTTCTCAAAATCTACAAAACAGATTTTATTAAAAGTCTAGCAAAAACTTTCGTCTCCTGCTTGCGCCTTACAAAAGTACGTACCTAAGTCGTTTGTGGGTTCTGGTATAAGTTTCTAGTATAATAAAATTCTGCAATCCTACAAAGCCTATACTGTTGAGGATTACATAACAATAACAATGCGTATATATAGCTTTGTAGACACGATAGCAACTTGTACAAGATAGTACTGACAAAATATAACGATGTAGTTAATAAGAACTATATTTTGAAAACAGGAACCGCTGAGTTTGTTGCTAGTTCTTCTCGGAACAGCTTTCAGAATTTACAATGTTTAAGTATGCGACAGCACATCCATATTGAAATTATGAATGTAAGTCTGTCGATATGTCTGTTACGTTCAATTAAAACTTATAAACCAGTGTTAAAATATAGATAAAAAAATCCCAAGAATGGAAATAGAAATAGAAGTATGAAGAATGGATAGAATGGAGGAAGAAAATGTAAATAATACGCCGTGTGGTATCCGGCTGAATAGAATAGACCACCCTCATTTCTTACCGAGGTGTTGTAAAAGGCGACTAAGGTAAGTTGACCCACCGTGTGGTATTCGGTTTAGTAGAATAGACCACCCTCCTTACCGAGGTGTCGAAAATACGACTGAGGTAAGTTGACGTCAGGCAGGGGACTGGTCGTAAAATCGCAGCCAAATCATGTGACAACATGTTTATAACATGTTGTGCCGACCCCACTTAGAACGGGATAAGGGCAGGAAGATGAAGAAAATGTAAATAATCTCCAAATCACGTCCTTGATAAAGTTGGCTGAACTGTTTGTCCGTGTGTCCCACTGAACGGAAACGGGCCGGCGTCACGGCTCGCGTGGCGCCCCTTGAAGACGTGTCCGACGACAGCGTGCACACGGTTCCATCTCATTTGAAACCATTTCCTTCTATTTACTGAACCCATACTCCTCACGTTACCAAACAGTGTAACTAATATGGGACAATATTTAAAAGTTATCCTTAAATACTTGTCTGTGACTTCCACAGTGTCTATAACAAATTCTATCCTTCAGCAGCTTAAGCGCTGCCATTCGAACGTAGAGAACGTTAATTAGCTATTTTTAAAAATATAAAACGTTAAGCTGTTATGATAAATTGATACTTACCAATTTATATACTCAGACGTGATATATCACGTATAATATAGGAAATATAAAATACTACAGCAAAAAACAAGCTAACGATCGACAAATACCAACTATTTCTATTTCTTCATAAATTGTTTGGCATCGCGTTATTTGTATTTTACATATACTTTTATCCAAAACAGCTGCTAATTGTTTTTGGATGTAATCCTCATCGTTGATCTAAGAGTAAATTTCATCATCCTCCCGCAGCCCTTCACTCTAAGTGAGGTCGGCACAACATGTTATAAACATGTCACATCATTTGGCTACATATTTTACGACCGGACGTCAATTTACCTTAGTTGTATCTTACGACACCTCGGTAAGAAAGGTGGTCTATTCTACTCATCCGGATAACACACGGCATATCTGAGAGTGAATTTATCTTTCTTATCTTTCGAGCCTATATTACTCTCTGAATACAAAAATTGTTAGCTAGATACAAATGGGATAATAAGCAGACGCAATTAAAAAATCGGAACTGTCCTAGGAGTTTGATCAAAATAGTATCATAGAAATAAATTAAGTTTGTAGACCAGCCAACCGTTTAAGACCAGGAATTCTTTTCTCGTTAGAGACAAATTGTGGTTAAAAGCTACCACACTGCTCTAATTCTGATAAGCAGGTGATTTAAATAGGTTCCAGAATAGATATGATGATGTCGCATATAATGAATTGTAATAAGCGATTAAGTACATCAATTTTTATAGAAATCCTTGGTAAAAGTCACGCGTTCTTACTGTCCGAGCTTCATGACTTGATTTCTTCGAATAGGATAATAAATCATTTGTGTTTCCAAATTAAGATATACTAAAATAAAACTTGGAATTATTTCAACATATACAAGTTTTTCCTCGCTTTATTCTAAATGTAAAGCAATTTTTTCAAGTAATACCACGCGAAGTCTAGTTAACAAAATAGCGATTGGAAGGCACGGCCACAATTTGCGGAAGGCTCGCGGAGTGGGGGTGAACGGCCGGCGCGACCGATCGCTGAAGGTCAAGGCGAATCGGCATCTAGCTGCAACGAAAGAAAAAGTGACGCCCAAACCTGAATAGATGCTTGCGAGGACGAGTAAAAATGAAAGCGCTGTTTCGCTGCACGGGACTTTTACTTAAGTTTTTTATACGTTATAGAACGCGAAATTACGATCTCGTAATTCGAATATCGAACACGTAATTCAAATTTCGAACTCAAATATTTGTCTTTGGTCGTTTTAATAAAAATCAGTGTGGATATTCCGATTTAAAACAGTTAAATAATAAACATTTAAAATCATTTACATTAATTAATTGATGACTTATAATAAATGTTTCTATCATTAGTTTCATTTCTATAAAATATGAAAGAGATTATTACTACTTATTGCGAAATTTATTTAAGAATTATTATTCAATGCATTAACGTTTTTTTTTTATTCAAATAGAAAACAGGTTACGAATATACTTAATCATTAACAATTGTTATCTTAATTTAATGTTAACCTGTTTATAAATTTTCCATTAGAAATACGGAAAATAAAAAACTTGCAAGAGTATTTTTAAATACATTATCATTCTAATTTTTATAATCATATTTGAGACGTTTTTTTAAAAGCAGAATTACACAATTTATCTGTGGTATACAGCACATTAGCTAAAGTAATTTAAAGTTCTTTATTCAAATTATACAACTTGATATATTCATACTTTTTGCAACAATGAAATCAATACAACAATAGTGTTTTTATATCGATAATATTCTAAGCCAGATTAAATTAGAACTATAAATAGTGCGGAATTGATTGTTATTGAATCATTATGATGACTTGTTCGACTGTGCGTGCGAAAGATCTCGTAAAGCTAGATATCCTGGTGGTTAGGTCATTCTGCGGCCATTGACCCGTCAATTTGATCAAAATACGTGTCAATATTTGTCTACGTCGTACGACTTTGACCTTATATTTAATACCTTTTTTATTTTAATTAGATTAATTTATGAGTGTGATTTAAAATAAAACATCTATACTAATAATCATGTTATTAAACGAGGGTTAAATATGAATGTGGACGGATATATAACTAAAGAGAGACCTTTAAAGAGATGGGATTGTGTGAAGTATATGCATAAAAAAGTAGTAGAAGAATGGATAGGAGATAATGGAAGATGAAAACATTATGTCGACCAAACAAAGCGGGATAAGGGGAAGGAATTGATGATGTTTTTTATTGGTTTTTCTTGTAAACGATAATTTCTTACTTCCCACGAATAAGCTATAGGCTTACTGTTTAACTCAGACTTCGCCTGCGGGTATAAAGGCGCGTAGGTAAGACGAGAACGAGGTTTGAAGTAGGTGTTAGCGGCGAACGCCAATATACCTCTAGTTATCCTACCTTCGCGCCTTTATACCTTGCAGGCGAAGTCTAAGTTAAACGGTAAGCCTTTAGTCTAGCGTTAGGCACAATATAGCTTAAATAAATGATTAATAGGACTGCCACTTAAAAGGTTACAAAAATCTAAAAACAACTAAATTTGGTTATTTAAGGTGTGCAAAGGTCGCCTTTGCACATCTTAATTTATCCTATATAGTGTATTATCTATGTCTTAAATGTAAGAAATCGCTATTTTGTCTCTTTTTTTTTGGAATGTGCAATAAAGTTCATCATCTTCCTGCCCTTATCCCACTCTAAGTGGGGTCGGCGCAACATGTCATAAACATGTTGTCACATGATTTGGCTACGTATTTTACGATCAGCCGCCTGCCTGACGTCAACTTATCTTAGTCGTATTTTACGACACCTCGATAAGAAAGAGGGTGGTCTATTGTACTTAACCGGATACCACACGGTGAGTCAACTTACCTTAGTCGCCTTTTACGACACCTCGGTAAGAAATGAGGGTGGTTTTTTCTACTCAGCCGGATACCACACGGCGGGTCGACTTACCTTAGTCGCCTTTTACGACACCTCGGTAAGAAAAGAGGGTGGTACTATTCTATTCAGCCGGATACCACGCGGCTAATGTGCAATAAAGTTATATAAATAAATAAATAAACTGATTTGGATTTATCTCAAATTTATTTTATGGTAAAATACGATTGCATCGTCTGACATTTCCCCGTAATGGCCGCTCAATAACTCACAAACGTGAGTCAGTGAGTGTTTTTTTTGTTTTACAAATTGTTTACCATAGGTAATATGATTGTCGGAGAAACCGCTTCTTCTTTTTTCTACATATCGTATGATCGTGTGATGTCTGCGACCTTTTTGAGGTCGTCGATCCTCCTAGTGGGAGGTCTAAAAATCTGCAAACGAGTCACTAGAACACCCTTATACCCCAATAAAAAGAATTTACTGAATAAGCAGCCTGCTACCGACCCACTTCTGATATATACTAGGTTAAATTCTAAATAAATACACAACTAATGAAAATATTATTTTTCTATAATCCGCGATAAAAGAAAATATATGTAATGCTAAATGTAGTGTACTATAGGTTCAGGTTGTTGCAGAATTTGTACAAAATCATACACTACCCGCCACCGATAACACAACAATACACAAGCACTGCCCACATTCACCACCACAATCACAACAATTGTTTCGCCCCGTAACCGAAGCATTGTCAGGAGATAGACTCGACGTCAAAATTGCAAAGCGAAGCATTACCCAAGCAAGCAGAGTTATATAGTAGCGAGTTGAACAATTGTGAACCCTTGAAAAAAAAACCCTCCTGCCATTATCCTACTCTAAGTGTTATAAACATGTTGTTACATGATTTGACTACGTACTTTACGACCGGCCGCCAGGATAACTTCAACTTAGTTGTATTTTACGACACTTAGATAAAAACGTGCGTAGTCTATTCTACTGAACCGGATAACACACGGCGAGTCAATTTACCTTAGACACCTTTTACGACACCTCGGTAAGAAATGAGGGTGGTCTATTCCACTCAACCGGATACCACACAGCGAGTCAACTTATCTTAGTCGCCTTTTACGACACCTCAGTAAGAAATGAGGATGGTTTTTTCTACTCATCCGTACACACGGTGGGTCAACTTACCTTACTCACCTTTTATGACACCTTGGTTGGAAATGAGAGTGGTCTATTCTACACAGCCGGTTACCACACGGCGGGTCAACTTACCTTATAAGGAGTAGAACAACAGTTGACTAATAATAGGATAGAATGGAAGCGATATCTACCGACCCTACTAAGAGTGGGATAAGGGCAGGAGAATGATGAACAATATCAAGCTAAAATGCAACCTCCGCTTTGGTTTTTTTTCCACTTGTTGCTTTGTACCCTAATTAAAATGTTCGAAACCGAATCCATGCGGTCGCGAATTGAGATCTGTATCAATTTTGCTTAATGGCGCGTTCTACAGCCGTTTTGACATCTAAAAACTCGCTTAACCGCGTAGGTCATGAGTTTGGACGTTTTATCTTATTTCTATTAATAGCTTGTTTAACGTGATCAAGAAAAAGCTTTAGTAATAGTAACGGCCTCTTATTATCCCACTGCTGGACATAGGCCTCCTCTCTCCGTTTCTTTGCTTGAGCTAAGATCTACCACGCTCCAATGCGGATAGGTAGGTTACTTGTTAGGTTGTTTATAAATATGTTTGTAACTCTTTCACGGCGATCCGCTGAATCAATATCGATGAAATTTGGTATAATTATTTTTTACACAGCACGGTAACATGGGGTATAGGGTATAGAAATCTTGTTAATTCTACAGAAATAGGATTACATTGAGAAGCGCCATCTATTTTATCAACCTATCATGCGACAATAGTCCACGTGAACGAAATTGCTGGTAAACTCTAGAATCCCTATAATAGTCTAGACTCTAGAGATATGCAAGTTTCCTTACGATGTTTTCCTTCACCGAAAAGCATGTGATAAATTGCTAATATCAAAAAGCACATACTTGTAAGATAAATAGAAAAAATTATTGGTGCCTATGCGGTAATGTAGCAGACATTCTCAACCTGGTGGATAAAGGCTTTCTATTCATCTCTCTTCTTCTATCTCAATCGATGAATGCTGAATATTTCTTTCTATGACTTTTTCACGTTATACGAACCTCTGCCAGAAGAATCTATTGACTCGCCTCTATCTCTTTGAAGTCGTTTGTCCATCGTAGGGTATATTAAAGCTGCTTTTACAGATGATATTTGGGTTCACCGTTCCACCTTCGGACCCGACCATCATTTCTTCGCACTATCTCGCTACAAATTATGTGAATTTCGTGCTGGAAAGATGCTTATGTGGTTACGTTGCAG
This sequence comes from Morpho helenor, assembly GCA_029227775.1. Classification (NCBI taxonomy): domain Eukaryota; kingdom Metazoa; phylum Arthropoda; class Insecta; order Lepidoptera; family Nymphalidae; genus Morpho; species Morpho helenor. Next base: position 13,583,154 of record JARGCU010000006.1, read on the forward strand.
TATAAACACAGTCTTAATTAATTATTATATAAATTTGCAAGTCTCATTTAAATGAGGCGTCCAATTATTACTCGATACGCCCTTCCCAATATAGGTAGTAAAATATACGATTGCATTAAAATATCGTAATTTTCCTCATTCGCAGACCACATACGAAGCCGAACTATTTTTAAATATGATTTACACAATCTTTTGTTATTCTAGTTTTTAGGGTTCTTAATGTAAATGATATTTATACTTCTAAATAGACGCAAAAACTACAGAATACACGGGGGACAGTAACGTTGTTTTTCTGGACTTATGTCAACTAAAACCTCCAAGTGTTATATCTATCTGACAAGTTCAGCTAGTCAACAATAGCTCAAATTTATAGGGTATGTAAAGTACAAGACCCCTATCGCATTGGGAATACCTATTTCATCAGAACCCTTAAGGGAATCTTCTAGTTCTTACGCTGAATCTCCCAATTCTGTCACCTGCGCTAACGGGCCAACAGAATGAATCATATCAAATCGAATCATTCTTTATTCAAGTTAACTTGTAAACAAGTGCTTTAGAATAGTCAACTGCTGTCTGCTGGATCGTTGGAAAGCCGTTCCTACCGAGAAGGAACAGCAAGAAACTCGGTGGTTTCTCCATTCAAGATACAATTTGTATAACTAGTTACATCAAGTAATTACCGGGTAGAATACGATAGGAAAAACTAAGGCTCAAAAATTAGTTTTATTTATTTATGTACCATAAAAATGTTGGAAAAACATTATTGATAAAAAAGTGTACAAAGGTCAACTTATCCCTAAGACTCCCTCTGCCAGTAAACCTACAGTTTTCTGATGGTTCCGTCATTTCTACGTATCTTTTAAAAGATACAGGACCCTTAATCTACATAGTTCACTCCAACTTTACCAACTTTTTCATAACACAAAAAAAGAAAGACCTTCAAAAATATGAACCGAGAACGTTGATCATAACGATCAGTTCGTGCGTTTACTTATTGTGCCGATCAGACTAATTATTTCACAGTTTAATCTAATTTGCTACGCGTCGCCGGTTAGATTCTGTTGTATAACGCAAGAATGTCCGTTTGTTTGTTATACATCCTTTTGATTAGGCATTGAATTACTAAGCAACGCTTGGAATACTTTTTAGGCTTCTCGTCTGTATTAACTCGATCCTAATCTTTTAACACTTTAGTTGTACACTTGAAAGTACTATATTTAGGTAGAATTCGTTAATACTGAAGTAAACTATTGGAAAATTGGCTTTTACATCAATCTTATAAAAAATCCTATAGTATAAAAGAACACATTCAAAGGATGGAGACCCGGTTACCTATATTATGGGTTTTTACCTACTATAGGCACTAGCAATCGACAACCATAATTCTTGTACAATTAATGAAATAAGTTTAGTTAATTAAATGTATGATTTGTGGTGCCAAATAAAGACTTGCTTCTTCTTTAGGAGAAGACTCATCTAGCTCTACTATCCAAGCTCTTACGTGCACAGGAATTAGAAATATTCTAGGAATTGTCTCGGCATAAGTATACACATTTTCTATCACAATAAAGTTGATCGATTTGTAATATCAATTATGAAAATATGAATCGAAGGTGTCGCGCGTATGAACCTTTAATAACTTGAAAATCATTAGAAAATTTAAGTGTTTACTTAGTGCACAAGTATAAGTGCGTTATTTTTCGGAAGTCTGCTGGTTTTTATGGATATAACATTTTATCTAAATCCCATTCTAAGGTGTGAAATATTTCGTTGACGTCGTCTGCCAAAGTTCGCTGACGGTATGTTGTTAGTATTTTGATAGTAGGGTCGGATGCACCTAGCCGGACGAAATGTCACTTGGAGAGTCGCAGCCGCATTTAGTCGCTCCAAAATAGAACCGGCGTTCATCAACCCCTCACATTCGTCATCTCCGCCACACAACCCGGCCAGCATTTTACATCGACCGCTCGCGTTGTAGCAAACATTTGAAAATAACCAACGGCGAGTAATGGAACGGGTCCATCACGATTCACTCAACACTAACGCAATACCGACACACTTTTTGACGACCCAAATGTTTTTCTATTGCTCATTATAATCTCCAACTGATATCCTTCTCGTGTGTGATTTGGGGCTGTCAGATCGGATCCTAAATTAATTGAGTGTTTTCAAACCGATCAGAGTACCCGGGCCGAACGTATAGCAATTCTGACCCGTCATAATGATGGAGCGGCAAAAAATTTTGACACTTCGCTGCCAAAAATAATTATCGATTCACAAAGGTCTCTGCAAATAAACGCGGAAAGGTAACAGAGACTTTTGGGTCTAAATGTGGTTGAGATATGGCTTAAAAAAAAGCGGTATATTTTTGATTTACAAATTTTTAAAAAATTAGCGCTATTTGCAATCTGGAAATTGAAAAATATTGAATAATACGTTTGGCGTAAATAAAATAAGTCACCGATTACAATAATCGTTAAAAGTAAACGAATATTTAAAATAACGACAAAGATGACGTCAATTACGTGACTATTTCAATATAAAGAATATTTATATGATTGTTATAAAATAATATTAAACACTTTTCATTTTAATTTTTAATATTTCAATATTTTTTTGCAAATATTTTGAATAATAAAGAACTTAAAGTTAAACGTCTGACTGTTACAAAAACTTTTATTTCTCTGTATTGATTGACAAAATCAGACAGATTTTGAGTAATAGTTAACTAATAATGAAGCTATTATTTGGCCCAATTTTGATCGTTTGACATCTTGGGCCCAAAATTGTATGAGTATATTAGTTGCTTTGGATTGATTATAGAGGATTGCGTTGGTGCAAAGTCGAAAGCCACATCGTGGCAGTGGTTAGTAGTCAGGAGACGGAGTTTGTAAACATCTTCATGCAGTTCACACTTTTACCCGGTATCCAACCAGATGCTTTTTATTGCGCAACTGAATCGCATTTTTATTGCTATCTGGGAAACGGAGGTACTTTCTAAAACACATTAAAGTTCGAACTGGGTGTAAGACCGTAGCGAAGGTCATAAAAACTCAATCAGTTGTAAAAGTTTAATTAATATTTAATTTAATGAATTGGTAACGGCTTAAAACCTGGTTTAAAGATATGGTTAATTAAAAGTTATGTAGTTTTAGTACTATTAAGTACGATACCACGGGAATTTATAAATTGAACACCACAAAAAGAACTGTTTTAGTTTTTTTTTTGTATGTCGGATTATGGAATATTAAAGAAATTAATATATCTTTTTTTATTGTAATTTATATTGTTAGTTATATACATTTTTATGGCTGACAAACAATACACCAGATGCCAAGTCAGCCGTCAGTCTAATAGACGAGCGTTTAAAAAATTATATTATTTTTTAAAAATTACAAAGAGTTTTTGAAATTCGAACTGCGGCTTGAGATCTTATAGACAAAGGAACTTTTGTATTTTCAAATAGGTTTAATTTTTTTTTGTGGCGAATATTAGATAATTTTTATTTAAATATTATTTAATGTGAATATTATTTTAATTTTTATTCATGAATATATATAAAATTACACCTACAAATATATGATATATTTAACTGAGGGAAATAATTAATATAATATTTGTGTTCTATTGTAGATTTAGTGTAAATGACAGAACATTGTCAGGACAGAATATAAATTATTTCTGATGGAATGCAAGGATTGTAGAGAACTCACTATAGCTTATAAATACTTGATCGCAACATGCTAATTTTCAGTGTTGCGCTCAGCGTTAGGCCATTACGGTATTGTAACATGGTATAATATTTCAACAAGCTTTCAGGTCGACATTTGTGCTGTGTTGTCGCGGATATTTCTAGCGCTGCGTCAGGCGCCAGAGCTAGATTAGATGCAGGTCTCGCCTGTATTCAAACTGTACCGACCGATGGGCTATCACTGCTATGGACATATCTATTTATATATAATAAATCTATATTTTCCTCTTTTATGTGATCAATCTCAAGTTGGCAAGATTCTAGTATACATGTCAGAATGAAAATTTATCCAGATATATATTAAATAGTTTGTCATTGAAACCATAATTAATTAAGGAATTTTGAAAGTATGGTTTTGTTTTGGCCAAGTCTCGAAAACCAATACAACTTTGTCAAAAATATTGCCTTTACTTTTTAATTTCGTAAGATTTTAAAAACATTTTGTATCTTTAAAATTTATGAAATGTTATTTGTTATCTACATATTTTCTTTTATTATGGAATAATCAAAATAATTATATAATAATTACTTTCTATTATGAATTGTTGAGAAATAACGCGATATAAATTTTAATTAATTATTACAGAATCTCTTGGGAATCAGCATTTTACAAATGACTTAAAGAGCGTCTGGCTCGCATGTCAATAAAGGGTGGTCCCTGAACCTCAGTTGAACTGCGCCGTAGACATTTGCACGACAAATACTGCGTCACCTTATATTTTAACGAAGAAACGTACAACGGGTATATTGTTATTGGAAAACACTCACTAACATTTTACTTTTACACCGGATTCGCCACCACTACTGGGCATACCCCCCACTACTGGGCATAGGCTTCCTCTACCTTCTTGAAGAGTTTGGCACTTCTCTCAATTTTCTCTTCATGCTTTTGCCCAACAGTGGGAGTGTAAGGCCGTTACATTATAGTTTACAACTTTCAGAACACCAGAATCATTGTACTAGGGCATCATAACTAAGCTACAGTGGCGAGTAAAAGTTTACTAAAGACGAAGTCACGGGCAAGTTTTATGTACAACAGTCATTGAGGCCATTAGTCAAAATGTTTGTAATAAGTTTGCGAATTGAAGTAGGTACTTGAAATCGCAACGACGCCTGGCGTTCATGGTCGCATCTCAAGGTCGAGGTAGTATAGGCCCCGCGTGGATATATAACGCGTCTAGCTTGCTTGTTTAAGCAAATTTATAAAATTAGGCGTTACCTTGCTGAATTCCATAGTATAGAAGTTTTAAATGTATTACTATGAGTTTATTTTGTCCAGCTTTCGTGAATTCGCTGTGATTACTGACAAAAGTCCTCATAGAATATCATATGTTTGAGAGAGAGGCTTACCTCTTAGCAACGCAGATACATGGCGATGTAAATTAGATGGCTAAATCCACGATCTGTTTTACATCCTATTCTACTAATATTATAAATGCGAAAGTTTGTGAGTATGGATGTATGTTTGTTACTCTTACACGGCGAATCCGCTGAACTAATATCGACTGGGGTAACATATAGGCTATAAATATCCTGTTAATTTTACAGGAATAGGATGACATGCAAAGCGCCATTTATTTAACAACCTATGAACCGATAACAGTTCACGCGAACGAAGTTGCGGTTAAAAGCAAGTTACACATAAAATTCTTAAGTTGTATATATCGTATTATAAGGTGAGAAATAAATAACAAAAGCAATATCTCCTAATAACCAAACGAAATGTGAACTTGTTTATTTTCCTGTAGACTCCTTTCCAATTTATATACGTGAAATAATCCGAAGAGACCGTAAACCCAGCCGAGATCACGGGCCAGATGTCAAAGTACTGTAGCGCAGTGATCCTCATAAATAGAATCATTTTCGGTACGTTACTCTTAACTTTTGATACATCCCTGGTACATAATTTAGAAATTATATTATTATTTCGTTAAAGTTTTAATTATTTAAGTTGAGTAATTTTAGCTTCAATGAATGGGGGTGTTACGAAAGTCGCATGTTCAGTTTTGTAACAAAATTTTGATTCATGATATTTCGAAAAATTCTCATACCTACTTTGATTTCTTTTCTCCAAAATGACACGAGGCCTTTTCTTTTATTTCAGTCAACTTAATAATTTTCTCTGTATTGGTTAAAAATATATTATTATATGGAAATTTCAAAATGATTACGAAGAATTCGATCATATCAAATTTCTAGAACATTTTAAAACTGAGTCATCAACATCGGTGAGGACGGTTACCTCAACACGATCTAAATAAGAGACAATTACTGCAGACAAACGGCACGGTAAAGTGAACCAAACAAGAAAAACCTGTAGGGATAGACAAAGGCAATTCCTTGCAACAGGTGTTTCGTACTTAAAAGGTTCGCAAGAAGCCGAAAGTTCAAAGCACTTTAGATACTTTTATGAGACAAAATATCTTCAACATCGTGTCCAAGTAGCCAATTATGATCTGAGATAAAATGTACGAGGTATTTGGTCGTGAAACTCTGGTATTGTCAATTTTCTTGAGCATCAAAATTCGCGCATAAATTGCGTCAAATTCTAGGCTTGACCTCACGTATCAGCGATCGTTGAGGCGGAAACGGAGTCAAATTTTTGGTCGTGCTATCGGACACTTATCAACATCTAAGTTCATGGTGGCCTAGTACAGCGGTCATCTAAAATAATATAATGTACACAGTAATTTGATGCTTTATGCAAAGTAGTTTAGGACTAATATTGCGCGTGTTTTGTAGTGAAGTCAGTAGTCGCTTGTGTTATTCGCACATTCCTCCGCTACAATACCTAAAACAACTTTTGATATTTTGCCGACGCATAAAAAACGCGGTCTGTATTTTTACTAACTACAAAAATACCCAAGAAACTTTCAAAATATTTCTAACCACTAGAGAATTGATCGAATTATTCAAAATTATATGATAATAGTTGCATTTGACGTCTGAACACAGCACACTACATGGGTTGATCAACCGATAAGAATATTATCGTATAATGTAAATCCCGACATAACAAAAACTTCACAGCGTTACGTAATACTGAAACAAATTTACTAAGCTTTACCTTTTACGTAACTGTATTACTGATTACAAACTTTAAATCAATAAGTAAATCTTTGGTAAAAATAACGTCAACGTATACGTGTAACGTTTACTAAATTTAATCACCATTTCTCATCGTTAATCACTTTTTAGCATAAAACAGTTTCCCGGAAAGTGTCTGAATAATCCCAGAACCATCAATTCAACATCAATCAATAAGACGTAACATTGTTTACCAGAAAAATGCTTAATTTGATGAAATGGATACAAATAAATTAGGAGATAAAGAGCAAGTACATACAATAAATATAATAGAAAACTAGGAATCCAGATTATTAGAGGAAGCAATAGACACCAACAGCTATACAAGTACTAGGCGTTTATGAGCTATCAGGAGCTCACTAACTAGTGAGGCGATTAGGAGCGCAACGTGAGAGCTGGCGTCGAGCCAAGCAGGCCACGGTACATTCACCCACAAGAACACCTCGTAAAAGATAATTAACGATTGTTTTTACACGTTAACTCGATACACGAAATATTTTGGCTGTTACTTTATTCAGCGTGCCTTATCGTTGTAAGGAACCGTCGATTTGTTGACTCTCCAGCACGGGTAACAAAATCGATGCCGCCATTGGAAACCTTGGCCTTGGTCTCTCAATTTTATCTTTGGTTATAAAATTTCATTATAATTTTGTCGTTATATGTAAGAAACATAGTGATGGTACACAAAATAACGATATGGTTTTACCATCTAAAGATGGAAAAGACTGAATTCCTATATCAGTATTGTATCCAGTTTTATTAGCCATGCTTCCAATACTGTTGACCTAATATCACAAATCTCTTACGTCATCTATCTGAAGGTAATTTCGATTAGACAATTCTGTTTCTTATGCCCAAGTTGTTAAGGTATATATTAATTTTGCCACGAGCTTCAGCATCACAAGTACGTAGGAATACGTAATTTCACACCTGATTTATAAGCATGGTTCTGGAGATCATTGAACCCCCCCATAAATAATGCGATCAGTGAAACAAACTAAAATTAGATAACTACTTATTTATAAAAAAAAAACTGCATTTATAAATCAAAAAGTTGCCATGTACCTAGAAAAACACGCAAGGGCATAGGAATAGGGGTTTCATAAAATGACTGGTTTTCAAAATTCTTTGTCTTTTACTTGTTAATTTAGAGTTAACTTTATTCAAGGCTTAAATAAGGCTTTACTTAGGTGTAGCCTTAAAATACTCTCCTAAAAAATCGCGATTTTTATTCCGATAAAGTTTATATTAGAATAAAATGTCATGGCTGTTCTATCTTTCACTCTTTTAAGCAAAAAATTAATATCACAAATTGTATAAAAAACACTAACTAACCCAGTTATTAAGGATAGTTAATGAAATAGAGGTTTAGTCGACACAAATAATTAAGTGCCATCCAGTTAGCGTATGAATTTAGGTCAAGCACAACCTTAAAGTCTGCCTAGGGGTTAATATTTTTGAATATTAATAAACTTCTGTTGTTTATGCGTCCCTGGTATTTAAATATTAAAAACGTACACTCCATTCTCGAATAAAGTGTTTCCGTGAGTTTGTTTGTGTTTACCCTTTTACTGGAAATCCTTTTTTGATTATATAGGCATTGTTTGCAAAAAAATACTAAATCTTTGCAAGTTTTACAATATTTACTTAATCCATAATTTACTTACAGCCTTTAAACACGTTGATTGATCTCTACTAAGTAATTGCTTAGTACCCACATTTTCATAGTAACCTCATCCATTTAAGTGAGAGTGTCACGATAAATAATGAAAGCGAAGATGAAACTCGTATCTCTGTCTAATCACACATAAAAAAGAGAGATAGATACAGTCTCATTTTTTCTCTTTATTTATCTTTGTAATAGAACACATTTTATTCTGACTTCCCTACTCTAGTATAATAACTTTATTGACAACCCAACAATTGTCTGAAATAACTCAGATTTAGACGTGTATTGCAAGATAAAATTATAGGAAGTGAAATTACATAGGACAAGTTAGTCTAATCCTCACATTTGAATCTTCAATAAGATATTAATTTTACTTTTATTCAATTCATCACAAACTCATAATATTCATGAATAAAAAAAGTAACCATAGATACTATACTATGGCGTCTGTACACTCTCGCCTGCATTAGCTAAGTCTCGTCCGAGTAGCTTTGGCCACGACTTGTAAGCTCGTAGTGAACATGTAGATTGTAATCTCACGAGAATGAACAGTGACGCGTTTGCCTATTGTGCAAGACGCAGCGAGATCCAAAATCCGAAACGAGACCGAGAACGGGTGGGACACCCCGAGGCATACTTAGGCGAGGCGAGAGCTACCCTGTACATACTCGAATTCAGCACATATCGGGGTGTCTCGCAGAGAGTGTACAGTCGCAATTAAGAATGTATTTTCCGTACATGCGAAGTCTTCTCCGCGAGCGCTAAGAGATGTCAACACAAATGAGGTTCACTTGGGTTGACATCTAGTGGCAGAAACTGAGATATTCCAGTATTTCTCTTTAATTTAGAATACGTGACTGTTAGTACTTATTAGCGACCGTCGCTGAATGTTATTTTATCCGTTTATGTTTGTTATATGTAAATGTGAGCAAATGAGATACAGAATTTAAATGTAGTAATGTTTTTTTGAAAACGTATATTAACAGGGTCGTGTGTAATGTAATGTTTTCGAAGAATTACATTTGAATAATTCATCAAATACTAGCTATGTCTGCGGCTTCGGCCGCGTGAAAATCAGTGTGTCACAAAGTTTTTCCCAATAAATCCCTTAATTTTATGATTAGAACTTCTGAAGTTTGATTTTGATTATATTTTGATTCATATGGTGTAAAGGACAATTTTGAGATAACTATAAGAGATAGAGACATGCTATCGCGGATTTGTTTGTAGTATATTTGTAGATCCACAATACTCCACTAGTATATGTCTAGATCTGAGTCAAAACGTATAGTTAATAAAAATCTATAAAGAGAACTTTATCTTGAACTATTGATTTCTATAAATAATTTACAATAATATTCATAAAATGTATTTTACGTGTTATCTGGCTGAATAGAATAGACCACCTTCATTTTTTACCGAGATGTCGTAAAATACGACTAAGGTAAGTTGACGTCAGGCAGGCGGCCGGTCGTAAAATACGTAGCTAAATCATGTGATGACATGTCTAAAACATGTTTGTGCCGTCCCCACTTAGGGCCTGTTTCACAAGATACAAATAAACTGTCAGTTAGCTTATTCGGAACATATCTGACACATATCTCGGAATCTTGCGTTTCTCAGGTTTCTGATAGGCTTATTCAGCACTTAAAGTCTCTAATAAGTTAACAGATCATGTGGCTGTTATTTTGTTTATCTGCGTGATAGCAAATACCTATTTCAAAATGGCGGCGACTTTTCACTTTTTAGAGTCTCTTTTTAGAGACATCTGTTTCATCATTATCTGTTACTTAGTTTATTTGTCAGTTAACTATCCGACACTTTATCAGGACCTTAGAATGGGATAAGGGCAAGAGGATCATAAATTATATCATAACCTATATACTGGATGAGATATTAAATAAGGACAGACAAACTTTCGCATTTTATAATACGTGTGAATTATTTGTCTATGACCAACTCTTCAAACTGGTCTTGTCTATAAAATTTTCCAACATTAAAGGTCTTCAGTCGTTCGCGCCATTTCGTTATACTTCACGCTAATTGCACTAGCAATAGTTAAATATACCTAACGCTTTAATTAGAACCCGTTTGATGAGTGCTAAGTTTTCAGATTTTATATTTAAAAATGTATACAAGATATGCCCGCGACTATTCGTGTCTACTGTTGAATTACCAAACATTATTAACTGTTTTTTTCGTTCCCAAAAGAAAATAAGTTCTCTTTATCCTGTACTAGCTTTGTCACCAACTTACCTGCGTTAATTCCTAACCCGCGAGACGTTAGCCGTAATCTAATAGTAACGTAAAGAGATTCCTCAAGAAATGCCCTATATCTAAAGTAAAAAATCAAAAAGTGGATTTTGAGAAAATCGATGACATACAGAAAGCTTCTATGGACATTGGTTTATAATATAGATGTTATCCCGGTGTATGAAACTCAGAATTCCGTCGATATTGCTCTAGCTGATTACCTGTAAAAGCATCAGAGATAGGAAGACTTTTTTGATCGAATTTTAATTATATTTTGATATTTACAGTTGAGTTTTCCATAAAAAGTAATAACTTAATTAATAAAAACTTCTTTCTTCTTAATAAAAGATAAAAATTTCTTCTTAATAAAAGATATTTTTGGATCACTTGCATATCTCGGACTGAATTTCTGTGATGGATTTCGTAGTTTAAAATACGTATATTACATGCAGATAGATAAATAATGTAGCAGTAAAAGCTAAAATAGTAGCTACTTCATACCATCCTACTGCCGGCAAAAGGCTGTTAAGGATTGGAGCTTAAACCCACCACTCTGGTCTAATACGGATTGAAAGGCGCTGAACATGAATACAAAAATACACAATCCAGTATCCAAGGCCGATTCTAGCCGGCAGGCGACTTCTTGTGTTTAATAAAATATAATTATAGGTAGAATTTATTCCAACAACTCATATAATTAAGCAATTTCAAAATGCTATTACAAATAGCCTCTTAATTTGCATAATTTTATTGACCAACTGTTGTATATTTAAAGATATTCTTTTACAACATTGTATGTTTAATTGCTGTCTGTCTGGTTATGATTGAGAATTGCAAGTGTTTAAAAACTGTAGTCATAAAAAGATGGTATACATGTAACGACGAAAATAACGACGTATTCTAAATAAAAATATAGTACCTGGTTGACCAAGCCTTGCTCGGTAATTTTTTACAAAATAAAAAAACAATTTGAAATAAATTGAGTAGATAGGTCTCGATCCTAGGTATTTTCATTTCCTGAGACCACCCGTTCCCCAAATAAACTACGCTGACTTGATAGTTTTCGGCATAAATAGTGTTTCATATATATCAATTTGATTTTTTTTTTAATGCCCAAAACGGAGAAAACGATTTTTTTTTTAATAAAACCTAGCTAAATCGATTTTTCTCCTCCAAAACCTCCTGCATGATGAATTTCAGGAAAATCGTTGGAGCTGTTTCCGAGATATAGGAAATTAAGAAACTATGTAGAAATCAAACTTATCATTTTCGAGTTTCCTTGCTAAGTAACATATTTAAAAACCAGCAAGCAATAATAAATATATATGGGATACCCTAGGTCGTCCGTCCCCAACGTAAGTCATCAATCATTGTATTATGGGTAATAAATAATGATAATCCTTTATTAAACACCTTAATTTAACATTGATTTACAGATTTACACTACCCTCTGTACTAGGCAAACCCTGTATCACAGAAGGCATTCTTCAATTTTAGGCTTCCATTATTACAAAAAAAATCCGGTTGTGTCTGTTTGTATGCAAAACAATGTGTAACGAGTGAGGTTGTTTGTTAGTGAGTACACGTGTGTATTATGTGTTTGTGTATTAGTGTGTGTGTGTGTGTGGGTGCGTGTGCTTGTGCGTGCATGAAAGTCTATGCGTACGTATGTGGGTGCAGAACTAAAAAGTTGTTAAATATATACATTTTAAATTAAAACCTTAACAGATATATACATCCAGGCTTGATGGACTAAGAAATGGATTTCTAGAAAAACAAAACAAAACTAAAAAAATAATCCACCCTTGAACAAACAATATCTTTAAATATTTTTTCCTATTTTACTTTATACTTATTCTCATATTTCTGATACCTAACGAGACTTCGTCTTTAATTTAAATTTCGAATCATAAACTCGGGATCGAAATATGACCTCCGTTTCCAATTACGGGCAAACTGCTGATAATGGGAAAACTGATTTTCCACCTTCACAAACGATTCTTAACTAAGTCAACTGATACTTAATAATTTGATGTGGCATTAAAATACTTATAATAACTTTCGAAATTACTAATTTTATAAGTTTTTTTAATATCTAATTATAGCGAGATAATGTTTTGTAAACTAACATTTTCTAAATACATTTTGCTGGTTCTTCGTTTTTGTTTTTTGTAAATGTGTTTAAAAAAATTAAACCTTATATATGTATATATTTATCAGTTGTCGGTCACTTATTAAGTATTAAGTTACTTTGGGGAGTACGGTGTGTGTAATTTTTAAAATGATGTAAAAAGAAATTAAAATAAAAAAAATGAAAAAATAATAGGGCAGGTCGTGGGGCTCGATCCTAGGTATTTTCACTTCTCTAGACCGCCCGTTCCCCAAATGAACTACCATGACTTTACGTTTGACAGCGAAAAATTGTGATTGTATTCAACGTAAATTTCAAAAAAATTTTAGAGCCCGAAATCAGGGATAAAACAACATTTTTTTTGATAAAACTTATCTAGATCGATTTTTCTCCCCCAAAACCCCTTGCATTCTGAATTTCAGTATAATCGTTGCCGTTTCCGAGACTCCGAATATATATATATATATATATATATATATATATATATATATATATATATTTTTTTTTTTTTTTATTCATGATTTTTTCTTTAGTATTATTATGTATAGTATTATTTTTTCTGAGAAAAATAATACTACTGGTTAAAATAGGTTTAATAAATTAATCCAATCGTATTTAAAAACCCATGACTTCTTACTTGATATAACCATAGGAATGTCCAACAAGATCTCACAATTTATTTCTAAGATCTTATCAAAAACAATAAAATGACAAAACATATGGATTTTTTCTTAAAAATCCTGTTCCTTTGAGGTTTTTGAGCCCATTCAACATCTTTAATATCTACATTATTCTAGGTCATTTACTTGTACGTGTTTCGAATACTTATGTAATACTTGTAATAACAAGCTGCGATAGCCCAGCGGTGAGACCGTGCGACTCTTAGAGTCACGAGTTCAAACCCCGTTACACCAATAAGTTTTTCTGTTAAACATTCATCATCATCATTCCACTGCCCTTATCCCACTCAAAGTGGGGCTAGCACAACATGTTATAAACATATTGTCACATGATTTGGCTACGTATTTTACGCCCGGCCGCCTGCCACACATCAACTTACCTTAGTCGTATTTTATGACACCTCGATAAGAAAGAGGGTGGTCTATTCTACTTAACCAGATACCACACGGTGGGTCAACTTACCTTAGTCGCCTTTTACAACACCTCGGTAAGAAATGAGGGTATTCTATTCCACTCAGCCGAATACCACACGACGCGATCGAAAATCGATATCTTTTTAATATATATAGCTTAATGATTTTTTTTGTTGTAAAGATAACAACCTTTTCGTAAAATCAATTTTTTTAAACTACCAAACATTACTCTTGCTGCAACGAGGCAACAAGAAATGTATTTGGAGTGTTTATAGATTATGTTAAGTTTAGAATATAACTGAATCAATCTCCACTACTCGTAGTTAAAAAACAAAGTTTACAAAAGAAACCAATAATTGGTTTAACTTAAAGCTTTTAACTATTAGTTAGCTTATCGACATCAAACACCCGACCCATAGCGTTATAAGGAAAAAAAGGGTACAAGAATCATAACCATCTCAAGAATTTACCTGTTAAATGACTCACTGGGTTAAAATGTATCAGGTTTTGAATCTGTTACACTGAGTTTGCGACGCCAGTCCCACGGGAGCGTGTGTACACCGTGTACAGTGTAAATACAATATTTATTTACAGCTTAAATGTATATAACAGCCTTATGTAGCTTAACTTAAAGTTCAAATTGCATCTAGCACGTTAAGAATTTATTAAGCTAACAGATTTTTGCTGCAGTGAAGATTATTGTACGTGACTAAATCCCAATACACTGTTTATTGAATAAAAATTTTGTTCGAAAATATACATTTATTTATTACTTTTTATAATCAATCGAATAGAAAACTAGTGTTTCGGAAAGCGTTTTAAAAATACCTTCTCGTGTAGATATTACGTAATTGATTCTGAAACTTTTGCTCTTATGATGGTAATGTATATAATACACTAGTAATCGCTAGCGACTCCGCCCGTGTGGACAGATTAAAACCGTAATTTTTTTTGATAACCATAAAAATGGTAATAGTAGGTTAATCTTAAAAGTTAGACATATGCTGTCGCGGACTTTTATTTAGAACTTTTAGAGGGTAACAATTTTGTAGTACATGATTTTTGAATAACTCTCACCGTTTACTTAGTGCACACAAGGAAAGCTTTAACTTTTGCCGTTTTCGTTATATTTTTTATTGCTGCTCCTCTTCTTATCATCTAAGCGTGACTAAGCGTGTAATTGATTATGTAAGCCGTGTGGTATTCGGCTGATTAGAATAGACCACCGTCATTTTTTTGCCGAGGTGTCGTAAAAGGCGACTAAGGTAAGTTGACCCACCGTGTGGTATCCGGTCAAGTAGAATAGAACACCCTACATATATACTTATATAATTTTTAAATACATACTTAAATACAAATATACACCCAGACTCAAAGACCAACAAATTGATTTATAGAAAATGTTGGCCTTCGGCGGGAATCGTACTCGCGACCCGCGGTACTGAAGGCAGGATCACTACCCACTGCGCCAACGTACCAGTCCCATATATCTACATATCAGCGCTCATGTATGATGTATCATTTACTTGCATACAATGACACATAAATTTTTTCACTCGACGCTTACACTCAATAAATTTGCGGGTTCATACTTTACGA
Source organism: Morpho helenor (assembly GCA_029227775.1). Classification (NCBI taxonomy): domain Eukaryota; kingdom Metazoa; phylum Arthropoda; class Insecta; order Lepidoptera; family Nymphalidae; genus Morpho; species Morpho helenor. The sequence continues at coordinate 13,598,738 of JARGCU010000006.1, forward strand.
GACAATTCACAAGCTATGAAATGAACTTTTCTCAGATCTCTTAATCCTAATTAATGGGCAATAAACATTAATGTGTTTGCTGGAGCAAGGAGATTCTAATCAAAAGATGATTCATTTGAGATCTGTGGTTAGTGGGGTTTTAATGCAGTTTTGAGCCCATAGAGATATACTAGAATAGGAAAACCAGTGTAAAATGTGCCCATCTATATAAAGCTGAAGAGTTTGTTTGTTTAATTGATTAATTGTTTGAACGCGCTAATCTCAGGAATTACTGGACCAATTTGAAAAATTATTTGTGTGCAAGATAGTCTACTTATCGAGGAAGGCTATTATAGACTATATAACATCACCCTAGAAAGAATAGGAGAGGAGCAGCAATAAAAAATATTACGAGAACGGCAAAATTTAAAGCTTTCCTTGCGTGCGCTGAGTAAACGGTGAAAGTTATTCAAAAATCATGTACTACAAAATTGTTCCCCTTTAAAAGTTCTAAATAAAAGTCCGCGACAGCATATGTCTAGCTTTTATGGTTAACCCAATTTAAACACTTTTATGGTTATCAAAATTCTATATTACGGTTTTAATCTTTTCACGCGGGTGAAGTCGCTGGCGATAGCTAGTATTCCAATAAAGGTAAAACACATGAGGGTTATCTATTTGTCTCTTTTTTATGTGTATAGGAAAAAGATGATGATGATGAGTTTCCGTGCTATCAACTATGATAGAACAGAAACTCTAATTTATTAAACACGCACTTATATAATTACATTAACACAAACCCGTGCACACACACTCTCTCTCATACACATTCATACACACACACACACACACACACAAACACACACACACACACACACACACACAAATACACACACACACTTTATTTCTAGATACATAAATTATAAGTCTTGGTGGTTGAGCGGGGCACCCAGTAATACGGGCTCTCGCCTAGTACAGGGGCCCTTGCAAATGCTATAGACCTGTGTTTTTAAAAGAAATAAAGTATTTTGATTTTGATTTTTGATTGATGAAGTCGTCATTCTCCAGCCCTTATTTTATCCCTGCCTTTATTATTTAATTTTATTACAGTATGCCCTTATTATTTTACCATACGGCTTTAATATGAAAGCTGGCGAATTAATTCTTAAAACGAATAGGCTTTACGCGAGACGAAAGTTCAGCCTTGAGACTGCCGAAAGCACATACTTCGGTATTATTAATGAATTTTACATATTAGCGATCGCTTACTTATGCTGCACTGTTTAACATTGTATTTGAAAATCCTTTCAGTTTCATACAAGACTGCGGTTTAATAATATAAAATTGAAAATGTTTAAAGATTGACCGCCGAGTCTTTTACTGGTCTGGTTTGGTCTGGTTTTACTGGTGGTTACTGTAAGAGCAACATTCCAAACCAGTTGTAGCTTCATTTATCGTATTAATCCTTGACGATTCAAAAATGCTTGAAAGAGCTTATTTGAATAAAGATTATTTTGATTTGAAATATGATTTTTTTTTAAACATTTACGGGGTCCGTAAAACCTTTAATTTTTCATTTTAGGAATGTATTTGAAACTCTGCATAAAATAATTTTGGTAAAACGAGATATCGCAGTGCAAACTTTTTTTATTTGCCTTTTTTTGAGCTTTAAAAGAGTCGTCGGCATCTGGATACGTTTTTTCTTTCAATTCTAAAAGATTCACAATAGAAGCTTAATAAAAGAGTAGTTTTTTTCTATACGCCGGCATTGTACACTATAGTTCAGAATAAAATTAATTCTGTTCGAAGTTTTTGTACCTAGGCACTTCATGAATGAACATTGTTGAAAACTACTTTGAATTCACTTTTCTTGTTGTCATAGAGGCCAATGTCTAACAATGGGATATTAGTAGACTTTTATTTTTGTTTGTATGCTTTTTAGAACACCGTTAAATAAATATTGTAGTATCAACTATTAAAGGAATCATAACATTATATTTCTTTAATTTGCTATAAGTCAACAATGTTAATAAATAAATATATGGGACACTTAGACACACTTACGTTAAGTAACTTAATGCTTGAATTATGAATGACAGACAACTGGTAAATATACTTCTTACTAGTATATAATTTTAAATACATACTTAATACAAAAATACACTCAAACTCGAAGTATCAACAACATATATTTTTGTTTGACCGCGCTAATCTCAGGAACCACTGGACCGATTTGAAAAATTGTTTCAGTATAAGAGAGTCCATTTATCGAGGAAGGCTAGAGGCTATATAACATCACGCTAAGATGAATAGGAGAGGAGCAGCAATAAAAAATATAGCGAAAAAGGCAAAATTTAAAGCTTTCCTTGCGTGTGCTGAGTAAACGGTTATAGTTATTAAAAAATCATGTATTACGAAATTGTTCCCCTCTAAAAGTTCTAAATAAAAGTCCGCGACAACATATGCCTAGCTTCTAAGGATAACCCACTTTAACCATTTTTATGGTTATCATAATACAATATTACGGTTCTAATCTTTCCACGCGGGCGGAGCCGCTGGCGATTACTAGTTTATTATAATTTTTTAGAAATTTGTAATATAACTCAAAGTAACACCTAATTTTATATATCTATTAATTTTATCATAAAAAGTTTTATCACATCATAGCACCGAGAAGAAAAATTAACGCAAAAGAAAAATTATTTTTTTTTTACTCGCCTTAATCGAATCCAATCGAACTCGAATCAAAGTCAACTCACACTCTCACTCAACTCTCAGACTTGTGGAGTATACTTAGTGATGTTCCACGACAAATAGTAACAATGTATAATACATATGTATTTACATGTAAATAAATAAAGGCAGTCGTGAGTTCACTGACCACAACACTCGTTGCGTTACATGTGTAGAAATTAGCACTTGGATTTGCAATATTTGGGACAAAGGTCTCGCTAACTAACTCTTTATAACTAATGCATTAGATCTTAATTTTTTATTAATCTATTAACTTTTTTTTACACGATAAAGCTAACAACAGGCTGTTAAATCGCCTTATGAAAAGCAACAGATGGAGCCAAAGCTGAACTGCGCTTGCCGATGAAGTGCCTATTCAAACTTTTTTATTTTATTTTTTTAAATTTAATGTCACTACAATAACTCACGCCGTGTGGTATCCGGCTGAGTACAATAGACCACCTTATTTTCTTACCGAGATATAAAATGCGACCAAGGCAAGCCGACTCGCCGTGTGATATCCGGCTAAGTAGAATATACAATCCTCATAGCTTATCGAGGTGTCGGAAAAGGCGACTAATGTAAGCCGACCCGCCCTCTGGTATCCGGTTAAGTAGAATATACAACCCTCATATCTTACCGAGGTGTCGTAAAAGGCGACTAAGATAAGTCGACCCGCCGTGTGGTGTCCGGCTGAGTAGAATAGATCACCCTCCTTCATACCGAGGTATCGTAAAATACGACTAAAGTAAGTTGACGTCAGGCAGGCGACCGGTCGTAAAATGCGTAGCCAAATCATATGACCCCACTTAGAATGGGATAAGGGCAGGAGGATTATGATGATGATGTCACAACCCGATATTGCATATATTGAGTTACATTCTTAGTATGAAAAATCAAGAACATTTCTTGGTTAATCTAAATGGACTTAAATATATATCTCTCAGTGAATTTATAAAATCGATCTCTCAGGCGTAGATTTTACCGTTAAATTAAGAGGGTTTCAGAAATACAAAGATGTATTGGAGTTTTCCTTTCAAGACCCTTTGAAGTGTTTGTTTCGAGAGGCCTTATTAATTACGCAGTCGAACTCGTGTTACAATAATAGCTTCGTACACAGAATTCGTTGAGGCTACTTCTATACTTATTATAAAACAAAGTCTCCAAAAGCTGTCTGTCTGTATGAGATCGATTTAGTCAAAATATGAACTGATTCTTCTACAGTTTTTACTAAAAGGTTGGGTAATTTTTCCGGAAGATTCGAGCTAATAGTACAGAGTAACCAAAAGAGATACACTAAAGTTACGTATTAGAGAATTGTCCGATTTTTATCCATAAAAATTCTCTAACAAAACCCGCAACAGCATGTCTCTATCTCTTCTGTTTAACTTACAATAACTAATTACTTTCATGTTAAAAAATTTGAAATACACTGATTTCCATGGCCAGAGAAGCCGCGCATTTTTTCCAATCAAAGAATCATTCACGTGCTTTTTTTCTCCAGATAAATCTGTAGTGGTACATGTATTTTTACATATACTTTGAAAATTTAGTTTTCTAGTAGAAAACTCTTTCAATAAACAGAGCAACAAACAAGTTTAAATTACTAATTTATTCAAAATTGTAATAATAACCTATACCACAACGTTAGAAAGTAATCCAAACCTTATCTCTATGGTCTAATAAAGTTGTTCATCATTCGGAACGCTATTCCATCGCTCTGCAGCAGTGAACGAGCCCGTAAAAAGGACAACCGTACTAAAATATCCCACTCGTTTTACCATTTCTCTTTCTTCGGAAACGTGTCTATCTCGGCCGATCAGAAGGAAATAACCGTGTTCCATCTCGCTTACACCCACTACTATCCCTATAATAGATGCCACGTGTCAGTCAACCACGCAAAGTATCAAGTTGGTTACCGAGCCATAAACGAAATTAACGTTTATTACTATTGGAACAAAGTCTCTAATTACTTTAGATAACTAACACCATCCCGGTTGTACAGACAAAAACGTAAATGAAGACTTCAGAAAGAATTAATGTAATTGGGACTTAAATGCGTACATATTTAGATCGCAATTTGAACGCATCGGATTATATGTCTCGCGTCGCCTGTTCCAAATTCAAAATGTTTCTAAATCGAATGCTTCGTTTTGAAACAACACGATACCGTCCTCAATAATTTCTTAACCTAAACGCGTTTAATGATAATTATAAGATGTGACCATAAACAAATGTCAGGTGGGCATTGAACGCTACCAATTCAGTTCGATCAACCCCGTCCTCCCCGCGCGCCCGACCGCACACCTAAAGACACATCATTAATCATTCCAACGCTTTAGTAACCGTGGCGGTTTTAATAAGAAGCCTATTGTTATGATACTAAAGCCTTTTTCAGATCGCAAAGGGTCGTTGACTTACGCCTCTGCGTTTGTTCGCGCCTACTCCTCGCTGCTGCTGTGGCCCTGGTATTATGTAAGCCGAGTGCAATGGCCGCGGGAAACACCAGGAAAAGCTGTTTTCCTGCTCCGCTAAATTTATTCGGTTACCTTAATTATTTTACATTAACTGTTAATTATACTGAGAATATATAGAAATTACAATACGACTTCGTGGTTCTTCAATGTTCGTTCATATGTATCTTTCGTTTGTTTTTAAGTTAAACTTTAAAATGTAGTTATGAAATTATATTTCTTTAAGTAAATAGTTATTAATATTTATCTTCATTTTTCTATTTCTATTAATATCTATCGTCTATCTCTTAAATTTAATATTTAGGAGATAACCTTGAAACAATTATATATCAGTCTCTATAAATGTTTGTCTCTTTACTATTAGGTAAAAGAAGTAATCGATTTGATCGAGATAAGAAATTGATATTATCTATTATTATATATACTTAGTACATTAACATGATTATTCATCAAAAGTTTCGTAATATTCGGAAATATGAAATTATTGAAACCTGTTTATATCATATCGTTAATTACGAATTTAATCTGCACATCCATATTTTAGCTAACATCCATTAACTAGCTGGAGGACATGACCTGTGCAACCCTTATTACGCACAATTATACAAAATGTGGGTTAAATTCGCACTGCCAGAGGTTGCCAATGCACCGGCCGCGGGTCGTTGACCGGTATCGATCCGGGACAAACGCGCCCCTGCGGCGCCGCGCCCTCCGCATCCCCCCATCCCCTTATTCCACCCCGTCCACCCCATTACGCCGCACACACGCTGAAACACCGCATGCGACATTTCGCTCCACTTTAAGAGCCGGCTTCTACCCCATTTTGAGCGGGAAACGAAATATATTTGTTGAGTGACATTAGTACATAATAGAATATTCCACCTACTCTTTACACTATGATTTCGAATAGACAAGTAAGATTTAGTAATGATAAAATCCTGTTTATCAGTACTTTTCCTTTTTTCATTGGTCTATGGATTTTCCTCATAGTAACTCCTGGTTATATAAATTAATAAATAAAATGTATTCTAAATACCTAATAAGTGTATCCTCTCCTATCCTACTAATATTATAAATGCGAAAGTTTGTGAGTATGGATGTACGAGTATTTTTGTTACTCTTTAACGGCGAATCCGCTAAACCAATATCGATAAAATTTGGCACAATTATTCCTTATTCACCGGATTAACATATAGGCTATAGAAATCCTGTTAATTCTATAGGAATAGAATGACACTAAAAAGCACCATTTTTTTAAATTGAAAATCTATGAATAACTAATTAGGAACTATCAAAACTAATGATGTTTTGTTGACCTCGCTGTTTTTTTCACTGTGACGCCCTATGTTTACGACAACGATGCGTCATTGTTGGCCTTTCGCCAAATCGCAACAATGAAACGCTTCTTCCATCATCGATAAAGTAATAGTCAACATTTTCATTGTATATTCCGTAAAAAATCGCCAAACATTAATATGAAATATCGTTAACTCGGGAAATGGTTGTACATCAGTGTACAGAAACATTCCACGGTATTGTGAAGCATAATAGATGAGATCGCATTCCCAGGGTTCTATTGTAGGCCTAAAGTATGCCTATATATATTATAGAGAAACAGCTGTAGGGTGCGCGGGAAAACAACCTTCCGCGGGTACTACCACGAGGGTTGCCCCTAGCCGCCCGTTGTTATGGTAACGGCTCACGATTTCTGTTTTCCTGGTACCTTATAGAAAACTTTGCCTACTTTATCATTGGACGACGTCGTTATTTATTCCATTGCTCCCAGCCCCTCCCTTTTTTATACACGTTTTTCCCGTTCTTTCAATAGGGTTTTCTATATAATACAAAAGTAATGATTTTTTTCTTTCTATCTTGCGATAAATCGCATTTACATATATTATACATGCAGGATACGAAAAACACATACAGAACCATCACCAATTTTCATGAATGCTTTTTATAAAGCACAAACAGCTTGTTCCTCTGCTATTGAAGGTATCATGACCAACTCTTTAACTAACTTCATAATAAAAATAACATGTATCCATTGGTTTAATCTTGGACTTCAAATCCGAAGGATAACCACATTTTGCATTAAAATATTACTCAGGTTTTATTTAAAGTAGTGATATTTTTCAATACTAAAATTCTGGATTATATCATGGCAAAGGAGAAATCTTATGAAACTAGATCACACAATTAATCAACGTGATCTGCGCAAAATAGCCAAAATTGTTTTAATCATTAGTAAGCATGAGTAGGCATTTAATCTCTTTAATATACTGTAAAAGGATTTTCGTATAATTGCCACCAGACTTACATTTCTTATATAATTTTTTTGAAGCTTAATCATGAAATAATGCATATATTTCGCCTTTATATAATAGCTTTTACTCCCAACTTCGTTCGCGTGTACTGTAGTCTTGATATAAACAGTAGCTTCTGTCACTCAAACCAACCCTATAAATATTTCTATCACAAAAATCCGATCGAACCGGGAAGACAGAAAGATTTATCGTTTTCTCGAGAGCATAGTTTAATTATTTTAGTAAATAACCCGTCTGACTTACATTAAATATACATTGAACGAGCTCAGTTAAATTTATCCAGTAAACAGAAACAAAATTATGTAAAAACATTCTTAAAATAACTTACATCGTACGTGATATATATAACCTTTTTTTAAATTACATATTTGACTTGACTGTGATACGTCGTGAATTAAAAAAAAACTTTGATAAGATGATAATAGACGGCGTTTCACAATGTCATCCTATTCCTGTTGAATTAACTGGATTTCTATAGCCTATATGTTACCCCGGTGTATAAGGAATAATTGTGCCAGATAGACAAACAGACTTTGGCATTAGTATATAATAATAATACATAATATTAGTAAGGATAAATACGTGAAACTAAAAAATTGTTTTTATCTTCTTAAGCCATAGCAGCTCGGAGGAAAGAAGGAGCTTTGGCAATAAAAAAGCTCATATACTAAAAACACTAAAAGTACTAAATGTCGTGACAAAGAAGGAATTAAAAAGATTATAAAAGATGAAGTCATCCTTATTGACGGAGAAGAAATGAAGGACGGATCAAAGTTATTTTCACGTATCCAAAGTATTAGTTTGGATGATATTGGTTTCCTATAAGATTTAATTGAGAGACCGCTCGGATCTTACGTGACCTTGTTGTTAAATCGCAACATAGTAGCGCTCAGCCTTGACGCTTTTCATATTCTATATCCCTGGTATGCGTATGAAGTAATTCATATTGTCTACCTTATATTAATTTTATTTATTGATCTAACTTCACATGTCATACTTACACTTAAATAAAACGCATACTCGGAATATAAAAAAAAGAAAATATAACAATACAATACAAATCTTAATAAATATAAATGAATGTTTGTTTGCATGTCCTTCATTGACTCCGAAATAGCTGAACCGATTTTAATTAAATTTTGAGATATTCTCTAGAATGATGCAGCGGATAATCATGTAAAGTTTGGTGGCAATCTGAGCAATTTATTTCTACTGTTGAGTCCTGATTCGAGGGGAATTAGAAATCAGTCTGAGCCACAGCTACGCTTGGCTGGACAACTAATTAATACATATTTCTTACATTCATTTATATTTCACCATCCATACGAATATTACAAATGTATAACTATGTATGACTATCTTAAAAAAATCGCTTCGCTCGCATGACAAAACATAGTTCATAATTAAGGGTAAATAATATAACAAAAACTAAGTTTACAGCTATTCCATTATAATACTAAATATACATTACAAGATGATCTTTAGATACATCGACGTCGTTTTGGATTGTTATATGATATATACTGACTTTATGGTAACTTCTTGTAAGACACGAATATTCGAATGGAGACAACGTTATGATCAATTACTATGGTCTTTTTATCACATCAGAAAGTCATAAAGTGATCGTATAAATACAGCATCAGTAAAAAAGCTTGCGTAAAACGTGTGTAAAAAAAATAATCATAAAATGGCCGTAGCGTAGCGCGCTGACCCCATTCTACGGCGTAGAGTGCACTGGCCGCTACAGCGCTACGTTGAAATGTAGGTGAGTGAGCTAGGTTCTACGACTCTAGTGCTACGAGTCCTTATTTACCTACATTTAATTGAGAACTCGTATCTTTTTAAATACATACATTTGAATATTATGACAAAAATTATACAAATTTTAAAGATGTAGATATAAAAACTGTATTTAATTCTTTATACAAATTATGTAAACTTTTAATAGAAACTGCAATACGTTACGATTTATCAATTTTGTGTTGGAGTTTTGTGATACGTGTGGCAACTAATTCTGCATGTATAAAGTATGAGAACGGTTTAGCTTCCTAAACCTAGCGTTGCATAGATTTTCTTAACAAATTTGAATTATAGAAAAATAGTTCAGACTTTACTTTTGTTTTTTTAGAAATTTGATCGGTCCAAGACAGTAATTAGACCTAATTAAAGTTATTTGATATGAAATTATGAGGGCTAAAGCTACCGTTCAGGCTACGAGTCTGTATCGTAATACTTTCTCTTTTGACTGAACGCCTTTGTAGGTAGGTAGACATACATACAGTCGAGTAAGCCTTATACTCAGCCAGACTGCGGAAAATAATTTTGCTTGCTCTCTTAAGTAAAAGTAAAATATGCATATCGAATAAATGTGTATAATGTTTGAGGGTTAATGGGTTTTTCTTTTAACCGCCGTGTGGTATCCGGCTGAATAGAAAAGTACCATCCTTATTTCTTACTGAGTTGTCGTAAAAGCGACTAAAGTATATTGTCCCACCGTGTGGTATCCGTTTTAATAAAATAGACCACCCTCTTTCTTACCAAGGTGTCGGCAAATGTTACTAAGATAAGTTAACGTCAGGTAGGCGGCCGGTCGTAAAAACGCGGCCAAATCATGTGACAGCATGTTGTGCCGACCCCACTTAGAATGGGATAAGGACAGTAGGATGATGAATGTTTTAGGATAAAAGGTTTTTTCTTTAAGCAGGTATAAAATATGAAAACAATGAACGTAACTTTTGTTAATTAAAAAGTATTTACCAGAACCGCTGTATTAATAATGTCTGCCGCGAGGGCATGTAATCTGGCTCTCTGAATAATAAAACACACTCTGCATCATGTTGCCTATATTGTAAACACTAGTATTATTCGCGAATTCGTCCGCGTCGACTTTAGTGTTGAAAATTAGTTATACTTATTGTAAAACAGGGTCCCCAAAAGTTGTCTGTATGTTATCGATTTTCTCAAAATGTAATAAGATATAACAAGAAGCTTGCCGGATACTTAAAAAAACAATGCAAATCCAAATTATTATTTATTCATGTTTAGCTTATAAACAAGCGGTTTGAATAGTCAAATATTATTAAAGAAGTTACCACTGATTCGGAAGTTTGGTCCTACTCAGAAGATATAGCAAAATATTCACCGGAAACTTCGAAAATAAACAGCAAATTCAAATTCAAAGTATTCTTTATTCAAGTTGACTTGTACACAAGTGCATATGAATTGTACACTCTGTTGCTTGTTTGGAAAGCTGATCCTATCGAAAATGGCCAGCAATAAACTCGGCAGTGCTCTTTTCAAAATATAATTCTTCTAACTAGTTATAGTCATTCTATCTATCCTGTAGATGGTCGAAGAGTCGCTATAATAATAAATACACTATAAACTATAATAGGCTATAAACAGTGCTTTTAAACTGCTTTAATGGCAAACCTAAAATTGATTGCGGAATTCCATTATAAAATCTTATACCTAAACCTACCACGACCTACTTATGTTTAGTCTGTCCTCAACATAGTAAATCTCCTGCCCTAGACCTCTTCTACTGACCAATGAAGTCATCCAATGGTTTCATCTCTCAACAGATATTTAAATATCATCAACTTAAAGTGTGATAAGGACAGGAGGATATGTATGATAATAAGGATATGTAGTCAAAGCCAAAGCCAGGTTGTCACATGATTTGGCTACATATTTTACGACCGACCGCCTGCTTCACGTCAACTAAACTTAATCGTATTTTACAACACCAAAAAGGTGGTCATTCTACTCAGCCGGATACCACACGATGGGTCAACTTGCCTTAGTCGCCTTTTACGACATCTCTGTTACAAATGAGGGTGGTCTGTCTATTCAGCCGGTTAACACTCGGCGTCAACGTAGTTATTTCTAGTCTGTGACAGTATTTCTGGTGACTTTTGTCGCATAACGCATATACAAGGCATTAACGAACCGCGTCGTCTCGAACGCAAAGCTTTGACGCGAAGTCATTATTTCGCCTCCACAATGGGCCTTGTGCTAAATAATTCAACATTTCCCAACGAGGCTCCCATTCCTATGGTTGCTATAGTAACAACATTTACATATACATCTGTATGACGAAGGACTGTGAAACTTTTTCGTACTATTATAATGTGTGGTGTGACAAGATTTGATAGAATACATGAGTATGTTAGGGGAAGTCTGAAAGTTGCGTCCGTTATATAAAAGACTAGCGGCCCGCTCCGGCTTCGCACGGGCATAAAATATATATCCCATGTCACTCAGTGAAAAAAATGATTTAAATTGATCCAGTAGTTTTGATTTATTCATTACTGCCCGTCGTCCGCACGCGTTAAATTTGGAGTATAACAATTCCCCTTTCCCTATACCATGAAGATTCCCTGCTAAATTTGGAATATCTATTTTTACCTCCGTAAGGTTACGGCTTATTACAAAATTAATAGTAAAATTATTTTGCTATACTCCGCAATAAAAGAAATCGCGAAATTTATCGCGTATTATAGCAAAATAATTTTATTATTACCTTTGTATTATGGATCTCCGCTAGTAACTCCTAATAAATTATTTAACGGCTTATTCTAAAAATTATTAATATAATTCACTTTTTGCATTAGGTTGTAGCACGTGCGAAAAGGGGAATTGAAGCTAGTATTCAATATTGGTGTACCATGGATAACGACCGTCCCATTTACTCTCGCCCCATTATCAAAAACCCAACGCCGATCGGCGTTAATTTGTCCAGCAGTATCGTTGGAACGAAGCCAACATACGGTATCATACATTAAACTTAAGCTCTGAAATTACAGTTCGGTCTCTGAATGGAATAATGGTGCACTTTTGCCGCTTTAATTTCATACACCGCGTTAACAACGAATTATAGAACATTTGGGAAGGGATTACGAATATAATGGCTTATCCTGTTATACACAACTGTATAAAGTAAAAAAGTGGATACAGCAGAGGTAGGCTGCTGACGAGGGTGTAGACGTGATAGTATTCTGAGGTATGAAGTATTCTGAAGAAGTAAGAAGGAAGTCTTGTGTATGAAGTATTCTTGTGTCCTCGCCATTAAGCAGCAAAGTGGAACACCATGAGGTTTTAGCAGAGTACAGCATTACCACCCCCCCCCCCCCCGGGATAGTAGTACCCATAAAGGGTTTGAAATGCTGGGCATAGGCCTCTTCTCTTCGTTTTAGGAGAGAAGGGTTGGAGCTAAGACCTACCAATGCGGATTGGTAGGTCACACATATCCCCAGAATTCTCTAGAGATATGCAGGTTGCCTCACGATATTTTCCTACACTGAAAAGCGTGTGATATATTGCGAATATCAATTAGACACAAGTTTTAACAGAAAAACTCATAGGTGCCTGGCGAGGTCCCGCAGTGGGATAGTAAGACTTTACGTCCTTATACAGATTTATCACTATGATACCCATCATCATCATTCTTTTGCCAGTATTCCAGTCTAAGTGGGATCGTGATAACATGTTGTAACATGTTTTAGCTAGTTATTTTACGACTGGTCGCCTATCCTATCCTAACTTACCTAAGTCGTATTTTACGGCATCTCGGTAAGAAATGAGGGTGGTAATAGACTATAATAGATTATAAACAACTCAACCAGATACCACTCGGCGGTAAAGTCGTTTCTAATCTAGCAGATGTCTACAACTTTGTCACTCCTCGCTTACGAGCTGTAATAAACTTGATTACATTTAAAACAAAGTTAGCTTTATAGGTGGTTTATGAAGGGGGGTGTAAAAATATGCACTTTTATATCAGTCATATTTCGCAGTAAAAAGTCATGCCACATTTATATTCGACAATAATTTTTATATAACCTTTCAACTTCCTAAGGATTATTTTTATTAGCTCTATATTTTAAACCATCCAGTATCAAAAATTATATAGGATAAAATAATGTAATGTAAATATTTTTAATAATAATGTACAATTACAAATACGATCGTCCGTCCTTAAAATAACTTAATACTTGTTTTATGGATGACAGACAACTGGAAAAAATATACATATACAGTTTTAAATACATATATTGTCTCAAAACACCAACAAATTGCTTATAGAAAATGTTGACCCTTTGCGGAAATCCAACCCTCTACCCACCAACCACTATATCGATTAACGATCTGATTCTTGATAAGCAAGCAATTCATACAAATCGTTAATATGAAATCAGATTTCAAATATTTTAACAATTTTTTAGGCAATACCATTGTGTTTATGGTATATGATCACTTGTTCTCACTTTCGGAAAAGCGTCTAAGGCACTCGGGTATTGATTGTGAGATCGTGAATTTCTATAGGACAGTGCACGTTACGCTACGACGGTTTGCCGCATTGGGGTCGCGCGAGCGGGACGGACATACAACAAAAGCACAAGTTAATACGGAGTAGAAGTCACGTGGTTGGCTCCTACGAATATCTTTATCGTTATTTCAACTACTTGTATAAAATATTTGAATTTTAGTCCATAAAATAATGATAATATTTTCAAATATATTTCTATAAAGTCAGAGACTCATCTGAAAAAATATTTACGAAAGCTCTACGCCGTAGCAAACGTCTACCTCTCGCAGGTTTCAGCCGGCAAATGACGTGTCCGCTCTAGTAACCGCATGGTAACGGCCGGGCTGGCGGCGGGAAGCGAGACGCACATTGACGCCGCGCGCCGGCTCGCGTCTCGCAGGACCGATAATGGAGCGTCTAGCCACGACAGGGCAATACCACGGCAACCGGTCAAATAATTACTAAACGAAAACTGCCCGCAGCACCATCTCGGGCACCTTAATAATTTACTAGCTTTAGTAACGATTTTAACATAAGATTTGTAGTAAATTTGTTGTTATATCGTTTCTTGATTGTATTGTGATTACATGAAACTTTTTCTTTTGTTTCAGGATGCAAGATCAAGGCTCTGCGTGCGAAAACCAACACGTATATAAAGACACCGGTGCGCGGAGAGGAGCCCGTGTTTGTGGTGACGGGCCGGAAGGAGGACGTCGCGCGCGCCAAGCGCGAGATTCTCTCCGCCGCCGAGCACTTCTCGCAGATCCGCGCGTCACGCAAGTGCGGTGCGGCACCACCGCCGCCCGCCGGCGCGCCCGGCCACGTCACCGCGCAGGTACGCGTGCCGTACCGCGTTGTGGGGCTCGTGGTCGGACCCAAGGGTGCTACCATCAAGCGCATCCAGCATACGACGCACACTTACATCGTGACGCCGTCGCGCGAACGCGAGCCCGTCTTCGAGGTGACGGGGCTGCCCGAGAGCGTGGAGGCGGCGCGCAAGGAGATCGAGGCGCACATCGCCCTGCGTACGGGAGCGGCCAACGGCGCGACGGGCGCTGGCGCCGTGGCAGGCGCGGAGGGCGAGCCGCTCGCGCAGTTGTATCGCGCCGGGCTCGCATCGCTGCTGCGTCCGGAACAGGAAGCCGCGTTCTCGTCCGCCGGCTCTTGCTCTTCGGGCGGATCTTCAGGCCGACTCGGCGATCTGCTCGGCATCTGGTCCTCGACGGAGCGCGACGAGGGGCTAGGCGAGTCGCCGTCGTTCGAGTCGCCGGGGGCGGGCGGCGTGTGGGCGTGGGGCCCGCCGCGGCCCTCGCCGGCCGCGTCGCCGGCTCGCACGTGCGCGGTGTGCGCCGAGCGCGGCGTCGCGGCCGCTCTGGTGCCGTGCGGCCACAATCTGTTCTGCCTGGAGTGCGCGCAGCGGCTGGCGGCGACGGCGGCGCCGTGCCCTGCGTGCGCTTCGCCCGCACATCAGGCCATCCGCATCCTCTCGTAAGCCGCGCCGCGGCTCGACCTGCTCCCGCCGACGTGGGACTGACCTTTTTTACTTAAATCGTTACGAAAATATTAAAAAAAAAGTCGCGTAATCGAAATCCTGGTGCCAAAAGTCGGCGCCTCGCCGGCACGGCCCGTCCGCCGCGCCGTACCTATCGTAAGTCGGCAGAGTTACTCACGATATATTTTCTTATTATGAACGTTTTTTATTAGGTCGACGAGCGTCCGTCGCGCTCGTCGCCGCAGAGAGAGTCGAGGTACGTTACGATAGAATTTCGAAAAAAAGCATAAAATTTAAAAAAAGTTGTATAATTATTATTATTGATGATAGCGTAATGAGAAATCGAAAATTTATAAAGCTTACCTAACGTAGTAGCGTAAAGTATTAAGATATCGTAATATTATTATAATATGTAAGCGCGAGGGGCGGGCGGCGCGCGCGGCGCGGGCGGCCTAGCCAATGTGTTGTTGATAGCTAATGTGAGCGCGGCGCGCCGTCGCGACTGTAGCGTAGTGTAATGCGACGCGACGCCCGTGGGCTGACGCGACCGCAATGTAGTGTAATGTGACGCGACGCCCGCGTGTCGACGCGGCCGTAGCGTAGTGTAATGTGACGTGACGCCCGTGCACTGACGCGGCTGTAGCGTAGTATAATGTGAAGCGACGCCCGTGCACCGACGCGGCCGTAGCGTAGTGTAATGTGACGCGACGCCTGCGCGCCGTCGCGGCCGTAGCGTAGTGTAATGTGACGCGACGTCCGCGCAACGTCGCCCGCCCGCCCCGCGCCGCACCCCCGCGGACATGCTCATTATTTTGACTATACGATTATTCGCTTAAATGATATTATACAATACGTACACACTATGATTATGATAATATTAATATAATGTTTGTTTTAAGTGTGTTTTAATGTTTAGATTTTTATTGTAATGTTTTTATGAATGATTTTTATCTGTACGATTATTATTATTGATTATTATTTTTATGTTGACGATGTTTTTTTGTGATTACGCGCCCGCGCGTCGAGGCTGCAGCTCGTTTAGTGGTTAATATCGAGTAATAAATTTAAAGTAATAAATAATAAAGAAATAATACGACTCATTCATTATTATTATTATTATAAACTACTGTAGTTTGTAGCACGACATTGACTAATCATTACCTATTGATACATATTAAGTATTATTATTATTATTATATTGAATAAATTTAAAGAATGCATAATTATATTTCATAGGAATCATTATTCTGTATAACTCTAGTTAAATATAACGATAATAAATATAAATGTGTTTGTATGGACGACGTTGTTGTTTGGTTTCACGGGGGGCTGCTTTTATGAATTGATATTTTTTTATTTTTTTACCGTTATTAGTTTTTGACTTACTCATGTAAAGATACGCGAGAATAAAAAAACTGCCTATTAGATTATATTTTGAAAAATAATGGTTGCGTAAAATCAGCCCCCGTCGTACGTAGATCCAGTGATTTCGATATAATTTTATTTTCATAATAAAATGGGTAGACGCTTTAGGTTCAAATAACGTTGTGAAAATTTGTGAAATTTTGTAGACTACATATCTTATTATAAATCTAATATAAACTATAAATTTCGATTCTCATCTTTTATTTACCTAATCGATACTTATATATCCTGATATATAGCTTGTCTAAATAAAATCCATTAAAATTATTGTCTTTTTATTGGTATTTAGATAATGCTCAACCCGACCTGATGGGAAATAATAAGGTACTTGGTCTAACAGGCAAAGGCATTGATCTAAAAGCAACAAGAGAAACCTTACCTCACCTTAGAGGTACCTTATTTGTTTCTTACCTGGCATCGTATTGAAAATCAAGGACCTTAGAGGTACCTTATTTTTTCTTACCTAGCATCGTATCGAAACTAAAGAACCTTAGAGGTAACTTATCTGTTTCTTTGCTGGCATTATTAAAACTAAAGAACCTCAGAGGTAACTTATTTGTTTCTTACCTTGCATCATATTAAAACTAAAGAGCCTCAGAGGTACCTTATTTGTTTCTTACCTAGCATCGTATCGAAACTTGAAACCTCACTAAATGTTAAAATATTAAAACAAAACTCTGTCTGGTTGTCTTGCGCCCGACTGGACCAATATTGATTTTAAATTTACTGCATTTGAATTGATTTGGCTATCATAAAGGCTAGGAAGTTCCCACTTTTCCTCCAGAAACTTTTTTTTCAAGCGATGGACGTCCACTGCTGGATATAGGTCTCCTCTCGGGATATTCAGACCGTATGATACTGTCCCGCTTGAATTTAGTGGCTTCACGCGACCTTTATGAGGTAGTCACTCAACCTCGTAGGGGGCCACTCCACCTTGAGACCCCAACGCCCATCGGTTTTCCGCGCTATGTGCCCGCCCATCACCACTTCAGCATAGTGACACGCTGTGCTATCTCGGGACTTTGGTTCTTCTACAGAGCTCATTTCTGATTTGAGCACATATTCATACTACAAGATCGCTCCATCGCCCGCTAAGTGATGCTGAGCTTTCTCATAAGACCAATAGAAACATAAAGTGATTAAGTACATAATTGAGGGAAATATAACTTTAAAGTCGACGGGAACGAAATAATTGGTACTAATAGTCTTTTTATAAAATAAGTTGCACAAAGTCCTTCGAAGAAGAGAATAATTGGAGCTGACACCCAAATTCCACAGTCAAATGTGAATTGTCGTATAAACAGTACCATTCAGTTACTATATCAGGACTTAGCAAAGACGTTCTTCTACACGGATTTAAGCTTTGATCTACCAATCTTTTAGAATTCTTCTGAGATATACAGGTTTCATCACGATGTTTTCCATCACTTTAAAGCGTATAAACAAGGTTCAACACCGACTTATTACTATACACCGCATGGCAAAGACCTTTTGGGGAGAAGAGTTGGTACTTAGATCGGCCTCGGTTCTCCAGTATGGCATGTGACATATCCCAGAGATATGCAGATTAACCAGCAAACTATGCAAACATAAGTACATGCCTATTAACCTATTCCTATGCCGCTGCTAGGCAAATGCCTCTCTTTGGTATGAGAAAGAAGAGTTACATAAATCTATACTAATATATAAAACTGAAGAGTTTTGCTTTATTGATTGAACGCGCTAATTTTAGGAACTACTGGACCGATTTCAAATATTATTTTAGCGTAGGTAAAATATTTCATTAATCGAGGAAGGCTATACGCTAAGATGAATAGGAGAGGAGCAGAAAAATGTATATAGCAAAACGTTTGCCGGTTCAGCTCTCGATAAATATGCGTCAATTTAAGAACAGGAACACAGAGAGAGAGTAACAAAATGACATAAAAATATAACCAAAAAATAATAATAATACCTAAAAATAATTTAAATGAAATTACCATTAATTTAGCTACTCCTTGACCTTGCACGAAAAAAGTGCTAACGAAATGCAACTAGTTATAAGAATTGTATTTCGAAAAATCAACCGCCGAGTTTCTTGCTGGCTCTTCTTTCTAGGAACAGCTTTCTAAACCATCAATCAGTCAGTGGAGTCGACGTTTCAAAAGCACAACATAATAGCATACCACAAGCAGCAGCAACTTATTTAAAGTTCTCTTGAGTAGGGAATTGAATTTGAGCCTTTGGCCCCTTTTTGGCTTTTTTTATTAGCCTATTGGCTAGATCAATAAAGTACTTCTTTTTTATTTGTTTTTAAAGCTTTTTGCTGTTTGCAGAATATTTTCTCTTCTTCTATTCATCTTAGCTTGATATCATATTAATCTTCTTTTTAATAGCCTTCCTTGATAAATGGACTATTTTTCACTCAAAGAATTTTTCAAATCAGTCCAGTAGTTCCTGAGATAAGCGCGTTCAAACAGACAAACTCGTCAGCTTTATATATGTAATAGTATAGATAACAAATGCAGTTCATATCCAGCCAAGATTCCTCGCTGTACAATCAAAACCGATTCCTACAAAGTAGGTACATTAATATATACAAAGATATATAGCTTACTGATCAATGTATTTTTCAATAAACAAATCAGAACTCGCCGGATGTTGAGCCTGTAACTTGACACTATAACCCGACAACGTTTTATAATAACCTCACCCATTCATTTTAAACGTCTATTTATAAAGCCTTAGGGCTGAAATTTGAAAGGTTCCTTTTTTAAGGACTAGCGTCGAAGTTGTTTTTCATTAGGACGAGTATTCTGCTGAATTTTGCTGTACAGTCCGGGAATGAGGAACAAAAAAAATCTAGAATTTAGGCTCCTAATAAAATAATAACTCCTTCATTTCTTCCCATTTATAAATATACATATATATAAATTTATGTACGTTAACTAAATGGGCATAAAAATAGGCATGGGCTTTCTTAACGAGGTGTCGTAAAATATGACTAAGGTAAGTTGGCGTCTGGCAGGCGGTCGGTCGTAAAATACGTAGCTAAATCAAGTGACAACATGTTTATAACATCTTGTGCCCACCCCACTTAGTGGGATAAGGGTAAGAGGATGATGTAGGACGCAAACCATTTTCATACCTTATACATGCAGGATTAGTTGTCGTACGTATCACAAAATACAGCGACCAACAACTACACAAACTACACACATTAACTACCCATCTCAACGATTGTTTCACCCTTAACGGAAGCATCATTAGGAGATATTCTCCAGGACACAAAATCTCTTGATGATGTTACGGTTACGACTTTTGCTTCCTACACTTAGCATTCATAGATTTTCCTAACAAACCCGGATTATAGCAAAATAATTCTATCATAACTTTTAAAAACGCTAATCAAGTTAAACGGTAATTTGTCCTTTGAATTCCGTAAAGAAACGCCTACTTCTGTATATTGTAATGTTTTAAGTAAACAAAATTGCGAATCATGTCAATTCATTTATTTATTTCTTTTTATACATTTATTTAGAAAAGAGAAGAAAAATTATTAAAAGCACATGTATAAAGGCGTACTTATCCCTAAAAGGGATCTCTTTCAGTCAACCTTTGAGTAATAGAAGGAAAAGGACAAGAATTGAAGAAGAAAGAGAGTACGGGTCATATAGAGAAAAAGAAAAAGTTTATATAAATTTAACTATTTAAGCCATTTATTAATTTTGGTAAAATAAATAGATGAAAAGATGCTACTAATATACAATTACTTAATCAATATATTTTATTAATCAATACTCTGACGTAAACGCCGTGTGGTATCCGGCTGAATAGAATAGTACCACCCTCTTTACTTACAAAGGTGTCGTAAAAGGCGACTAAGGTAAGTCGACCCGCTGTGTGGTATCCGGCTGAGTAGAAAAGTACCACCCTCATTTCTTACCGAGGTGTCGTAAAAGGCGACTAAGGTAAGTTTACCCATCGTGTGGTATCCGATTTAGTAGAATAGACCACCCTCTTTCTTACCGAGGTGTCGTAAAATACGACTAGGGTAAGTTGACGTCAGGTAAAATACGTAGCCAAATCAGGTGACACCATATTTATAACATGCTATGTCGACCCCACTTAGAGTCCCACTCTAAGGAAAGGAGGATGATGGTAAAATAAAGAGATGAAAAGATGCTACTTATATATCATTACTTAATCAATATTTATTAATCAATAATCTGACGTAAATTACATTTCCTCTGTTTTCGGGACCGAGTTTCAATCTCTCAATATAAGGCCACCCTGTTTTGACAATAGCTACTTTGAGTTACCATCTGTCGCTCGTCTCGCTTGCTACTTGGGCACGATCACACGTTTTTCTCGTACATTCATCGGAAGTAGACTATATTGGTTCGCAGGTGTCCCCTTGAGATAATAGTGAAAGGGATTGGACAGTGTTACCAATTACCGCTTTAGTAGTTTTTAGTCTGCGTTTCCGATCAACTAAAAGAGGCGGGAGACATATCTGACAGTTGATATTCCGGGCGTGGTATTACTCACTTTTCGTTTGACCGTGCATTGTGCAAGGAGTAACAATAAGTTCGTTGTAAGCAGTGAAAATACTTAAATATCGTCTATTATTTTCGACAACCTAACAATAGGATGTGACGTACATTAAAATATGTACTGTTAGGACCAGATATAATGCCGTGTGGTATCCGACTGAGTAGAATATATCACCCTCATTTCTTACCAAGGTGTCGTAAAGGGCGATTAAGGTAAGTTGACCCGCCGTGTGGTATCCGGCTGAGTAGAATACCGTCATTTCTTACCAAGGTGTCATAAAAGGCGATTAAGTTAAGTTGACCCGCAGTGTGGTATCGGGCTGAGTATAATAGACCATCCTTATTTCTTACCAAGATGCCGTAAAAGGCGACTAAGGTAACTTGACCCGCCGTGTGGTATCCGGCTGAGTAGAATAGACTACCCTCATTTCTTACCGAAGTCTCGCAAAAGGTGATTTAGGTATGTTAATGTTAGGCAGGATGCCGTTCGTAAAATACGTAACACAATCACATTACATGTGTATAACATGTTTTGCCGACCCCATTTAGAGTAGGATAAGAGCAGAAAAACGATCATTGGAGCTAAGACCTACCACGCTGCTCCAATGCGGATTATTAAGTTACAGATATATCCCAAGACTTCTCTAGAAATATGCAGGTTTTTCTCGCGATGTTTTCCTTCACCGAAAAGCTGTGATAAATTGCAATTGTCAACTTTGCAATTTATATAATTTATAGAATTAGGCGTTACTTTGCGGAGATCCATAATACAAAAGTAATAATAAAATTATTTTGCTATAATCCGCGAAGAAGTAAAATAGAAAATATATATAATGCTAAATGTAAGTGGACAATCGGTTATCATACCTGCTACATGCAGGATTCGTAAAAACACATGCACAAACCTCCACCACCGCCACCACAATACACAAGCACTATATACGTTCACTATCACAAACTCAACAATCGTTTCGCCCCGCAACCGAAGCATCGTCAGGAGATAGACTCCACGACCAAAATCGCTTTGCGATTTTGGTCGCGGGGCGAAACGATTGTTGAGTTTGTGATAGTGAACGTATATAGTGCTTGTGTATTGTGGTGGCGGTGGTGGAGGTTTGTGCATGTGTTTTTACGAATCCTGCATGTATCAGGTATGATAACCGATTGTCCACTTACATTTAGCATTATATATATTTTCTATTTTACTTCTTCGCGGATTATAGCAAAATAATTTTATTATTACTTTTGAACTTTGCAATTGTCAAAATTGGTGCCTGACCAGGACTGAACCCGTGAACTCCTCGAAGAGTCGTACTGGGCTATCACAGCTTAACGTGTGACAAATTGCAATTACAATAATAAAGCAGAACAACAAAGTCTTGGGCGCAACTTAAAATTGCGTTGTAGGAACGGTGATATACTTAATGAATCATGATGAGCGAATACGAGGAAAATTGAAATTGTATGACGAATTACCTAGAAGTGTTAACAAAAAATATCAAGAGATAAAAACTAGAAAATATTAAGATTACCTTAAATGGTATTATTGTTTTGCAAATAAAACTATGCTTTATTAAAATATATTCATATATATCCTCCTGCGCTTATCACACTCTAAGAGGAGTCGCCACAACATGTTGTCACATTATTCGGTTAGGTAGGCCGCCTGGCTGACGTCAACTTACTTTTGTCGTGTTTTACAACATCTCAGTTTGAAAGAGGGTGGTTTATTTTATTCCGGTGTGTAAGAAATAATTGTGCCAAATTTCATCGATATTAGTTCAACGGATCCGCCGTGAATGAGTAACAAACATACATCCATACTCACAAACTTTCGTATTTATAATATTACTAGGTAGTAGGATAGGATGCACTTAGGTTAATAATTATTGGGTCAAATAATCATTTAAAATAATTATTTTGATTTTTATTGTAATGACCGCTGAGTTTCTTGCAAACCCTGTTTTCGGCTTCTGGGCTCGCGGGTCCCGCCAAGAGCCAACACCATCATCATCCTCCTGCCCTTATCCCACTCTAAGTGGGTTCAGCACAACATGTAATAAACATGCTGTCACATAATTTGGCTGCGTTTTAACGACCGCCCGCCAACAACTTACCTTAGTCGTATTTTACGACACCACGATAAGAAAGAGGGTGGTCTATTCTACTTAACCGGATACCACACGGTGAATCAACTTACCTTAGTCGCCTTTTACGACACCTCAGTAAGTAATGAGTGTAGTCTATTCTATAAAGCCGGTAACCACACAGCGGGTCAATTTATCTTAGTCGCCTTTTACGACACCTCGGTAAGAAAGAGGGTGGTCTATTCTATTCGGCCGGATCCCACATGGCGTTTCTAAAGTAAGCTATATACATTTTAATATTATTCATGAAAAAGTCTGGTGTTACGTTTTTTGGATGATATATATTATAATGGAAGCCGAAACGGGATACAAGATTAACTTATTTAAATATTAAAGATTATTTTAAGTTTTAGTAACGGCCTGTTACTATTCCACTGCTGGGCATAGGCCTCCTCTCTCCGTTTTGGAGAGAAGGATTGGAGCTAAGACCTACCACGCTGCTCCAATGCGGATTGGCAGGTTACACATATCCCCAGAATTCTCTAGAGATATGCAGGTTTCCTCACGATGTTTTCCTTCACTGAAAAGCGTGTGATAAATTGCAATTATGAATTAGTCACATAAGTTTTACTAGAAAACTCATTGGTGCCTACCCGGGGTTTGAACCCTAGACCTCCTCGAAATAGGCGCACGGTGTTACCGCTAGGCTACCACAGCTTGGATTTTTAGATTTCGCATTTTAAGTTTTAAGGTACTTAATTTAGGGACAGACGACCGTGTGTGTAATACAGCCATATAAAAAAGACAACGTAGAAAGTTTTGTACTTTATCTTTTAAAGGTACATAACAATTTTAGTTTCCTAGTGAATTACATAACATCCCAACATCCAAGCTGGAGTTGATACAATCTGCGGTGGTCGCATCCGCCGCTCACTTCCGTCGCTCGCGTTTCATCAGCCTCCATTTTGCCTTTTTTTTTAATTTTTTCCCGTCCTTTTCGTTCCCATGAGCCGGCGGTTTTTGTCCGTCCGATCGTTTAACCGTGATTTGTTTTTGTGCACTTCGGTTAATATAATAAAAGGTTGTGTAATGGCGTGTTGAAGTTTGCGATTTTCTCACGATTTTTTTAACGTGAAATGCACTGGTATTTAGATTAAATTATAAATTGGGTAACAAAATATTTGGGTCTTAAACTATTCTATGTTTTATTCTTCTTTTACATTTTTGCTGTAAATTAATATATACCTTTCTTCTTTTATATTCTATGTTTTATTTCTCTCGATTATGCGTATCACGCACCACGTTCACATAAACACACACACATACACACAGAGACACAGAGATACACACATAGACACACAACGACTCAGACAAACCTTATTCAAATGCTCACCTTATCCTTATTAAAAGAAAAAAAGAAAAGATAAAATCTGCTAGTAAACCCCGCAACCGAAGCATTATCAGGAGATAGACTCCACGACAAAACTCGAAGAATCAGGTAGGTAAGTATAGTTTTATAGTAATTGGTACAACCTCCACCACTTATTTTGCCTTCGAAGACGTGTAAAAAGCTTGAAATAGAAACATTATCTGATCTTTTACAACAAACTGCACTCGCCTTGTAAGCTCGGTCATTTAAAATAGTCACAAACAAGCCCCCCTTTCTATCGGTCACTTGATTATCAAGTTGTCAGTACATCCGGTATTAAAAACTAAAGAGATGATATTTGACTAATCCCGTTCCTAACAACAATATCATCATCCCCCTGCCCTTATTCCACTCTAAGTGGGGCCTGCACAACATGTTATAAACATGCTGTCACATGATTTGGCTGCGTTTTTATGACCGGCCGCCTGCCTGACGTCAACTTACCTTAGTCGTGTTTTACGACACCTGTGAGAAAGAGGGTCTATTCTACTAAACCGGATACCACACGGTGGGTCAACTTACCTTAGTCGCCTTTTACGACACCTCGGTAAAAAATAAGGTAGGTCTATTCTACTCAGCCGGATACCAAACGGCGGTCAACTTACCTTAGTAGCCTTTTACGACACCTCGGTAAGAAATAAGGTTGGTCTATTCTATTCAGCCGGATACCACACGGCTTAAACAACATTATTAATACTTTACCAATAATATCTAGTAATGTTTTTTTGTATATTTTATGCTTTTTATAAGTTTCTGCTGAAATATAACTTAGCTATTGAACATTGTTCTAGGTATCCTATTAATTGAGGGAAAGCCCTAGTTTACTCATAGGTTTTCCCTGTTCGATGCCCCACATATGTTGTTACAGCCCCAACGACCTTGAGTGCGGCGTTAAATAATTTCCTTTGTGTTTAAAACAGTAGTAATTTATTCATGAAATGGTAATTAATTGTTTTGTATTTAGTACTAAGTAAAAGATGTAAAGGTGAAACGGTCGGCAAGGCTATGGCGATGGATTATGGCAGTAAAACCCCATTGTACGTGGTTGGGCGTGTTTTGCAATACATGTCACTGCCACGAACTTAGTGGTGAGTGACAGTGGTGAAGTCGCGCGACCAATCGAATGGTCGCGCTGCAGCCGCCATTGCGGTTTATCGCCGCGCCGCAACCACCATAACGCTTGACACCGCCGAGAAGTCAAGTCCGCATCGATTCTCTGCATCACCGTTTTGTACCGTAACGGTCATCCGCGCCGCGCCTTCTTTGGATCCCGAGAGATCTAGAGCAGGCTACCACCATACAGTCCACAACCGCTAAGGTAAGTGCTTTGACTTGTTGCACTATACGCCTTATCCGCCTATCCGCAGGGGAGAACATAGGGTCGCGGAACCGCCCCGCGGGTTTAACCACCAGTACGATAATAAAATACTACTTATTGAACTGATAGAAGTATTCTGTTGATCAAATCTACGCCCCCATGAAAAGACATGTAACAGATATAAAGTCAAGTGTTTATGTTTATTTAAATAACTAGGTATACACCCACCGTTGCTGTGGCTCACTGTGGTTTCGAAGCCCCCTCAAAACAGAACTCAACAGAACAGTTAAAATAAATGCTCCGATCGCGAATTTAACAAGGTCATCCGCTGGGTCATTCTACAGATTACTTGTAAATTTTACTTAAATCAGTCCAGCTGTTTCGGAGTCTATACAGGACATACAGACAAACAATCATTTATATATATTAGATGTATAGAATATAAGCGTAGCGTAGAATAGCGTTACTTTGCTTAATTCCATAGTACAATAATTATCATAGAATTATTTAGCTATAAACCGCATTTGTTAAGAAAATCTATGTAATCCTAAATGTAGGAAGCTTAAACCGTTCCCATACCTTATATACGCAGTATTAGTTACCGCACGTATAACGAAACACCACTACCAACACACTACACGAGCACTACGACAATCTCAATGACCGCTTCGTCCCGTAACAAAAACATCATGAAGATAGTGTTAAACCGTAAAGCGAAACCATGTTATGGGAAGGTTACCTGTATTACAGAATAAAATTTTAGCGTGTATCTATTTCTTATTTTATCACTTTTTTTGGATAAAACTTCGTTTTAAAACTATTATCTCAAACGGAAATTATATTAGATTAAATTTATACATCATGAAAGAAAGTTCGTTATTTATATATATCGCGTAAATAGAAGCTTTTTACCTAATTCTCAACAACAATGCTTACGCAAAGCTTTTAACCCACAGGAACTGACCTACAACGTGGAAGCGATGAGCCACGGATCAGTGCTTGCAAATAAAGATATCGACTAGATGTGGCCATAACAATATATGCTGCAAAAATGTACAAGTTATATCTATCTTAAATTACTTACACGCTAGGACTATACAAATCATGCCCACGTGGAATGGTCCCAAGAATGCTGGCAGCGTTTCCGCGCTGAATCGCTAAGCTGATTCTTTGTGCGAAAAAGGAGCCAGCCCTCTTGTCACCTGAAGAGGCAATCAACCGAGGTGTTAAAACGGATAAAATTTTTTTTGCACTTTGACTCCATGGCCCTAGGGTCTCGGCTGCAAACGGCACAAATATATAACTCTCGATGAGAGATGCATACTTCCGCCGTTTGCCGGTTTCGGCCATTTCCGCCGCAGCTCCAGGTCTTGACGCTGTTTCCCTGATATGGGACGAGGCTAACGTATCAACGCATGTTGCGTCCAACATTAGGGCCCGTCCCCGTATGCTAATATATTATTCTTTTTGAATTATAAATAAATAGATATATGGGTCATTTACACACACGGTCGTCCGTCCCCAAAGTAAGTAACTTAATACTTGTGTTATGGGTGACAGACAACTGGTAAATATATGCTTATATATTTTTTAAATACATACTTAAATAAAAATATACACCCAGACTCGAAGAACAACAAATTCATTTATAGAAAATGTTGGCCCTCGACTAGAATCGAACCCGCGACCCGTGAAGCTGAAGGCAGAATCACTACCCACTGATTCTTGTTTTATATACCCAATACCTCGCCATATCACTTCTTGTCAAATCTATGTCTTTGTAAGAGTATTTTATTCAATATAAATCGCAACACGCGATCTAAAAATTAGCAACATTTTCTGTTCCTCCGCCCTGTCTCATACTTGGGTTGCATCTCGCCTTTATTATATGGTAGATACTGACATAAAATTTTACCTACATTTCACTACAGTTCTTAGATATTTCTCGCTTCTTCTAGATTATTATGGCATTTCTTTTGTATGAAAAATTTGTGTCTATGGAGGCATTTATTGGACTTGGTAAAATACACTCCATCACACTTAAGCTTAACTGTTTAATTAACAATTAACACACGATCTAAATATTATCTAATAGGCGCTCATGTACCCTCTAAAACTTTATAAACTATATCCTCTGCTATTATCCCACTCTAAGTGGGGTTGGCACAATATGTTGTCACATAATTTGGCTAAGTATTTTACGACCGGCCACCTGCTTAACGTCAACTCACCTTAGTCGAACATTACGACACCTCGGTAAGAAATGAGGGTGGTCTTTTCTATTCAGCCGTATACCAAACGGCAATTACCTTAGTCGCCTTTTACGACACCGCGGTAATAAAACAGGGTGGTCTATTCTACTCAACCGGATACTACACGGCGGGTCGATTTACTTTAGTCACCTTTTACGACACCTCGGTAATAAATGTGGGTTGTCTAGCCTACTCTGTCGGATACCACACGGCATTAAAACTTAATAAACTGACATGTAGAAAAGTCTATCACATTCACTTTCGATTTTAAAATGGATATGAATTTAAAAAATGTTTGAATCAAAATGATGACAGATAATTATGAATTTTTTGGTATAGACTGTAACTGTCTCTTCACGTAGAATATTCTCAGATTGTTATTCCCGTTTAATTAACAATTAATTCTGATACTAAGTTATGGTGAAGACAATTCGTATATAGAATAAATACATTGTAAAAAAGCGGCCGGCGTAGCAGCATGACGCATGGTCGCACCTCGAATGCGCTCACCGAGTCTGCTACAAAGATCTACAGCTACTAGATGGGTTTGAATATATTAGTTATTTTTCCTTTATTTTATTCAAATTTTTCCTATTTTTAAATAAACTTGTAAACAAGTACTTTTGAGACGTCAATTCTACTGCTGGTTCGGAAAGCTGTTCCTACCGAGAAGAGCCAGCAAGAAACTCGGCGGTTGCTCTTTTCTACATAATACTTATACAACATATTTAATACATGTTGTGCCGACCCCACTATAAGTGGTATAAGGCCCGGAGAATGATGATGATCTATTTATTACACATTAGGTAATTATGTACAGAAATATACGTTTAGTATGAATTTGGAACTAATGGAACGGCAAAGTTAAAATTATGCAAGTTATTGGTATTTTCTTAGCTTTCTACAGCAGTATTTTATGCTTACACATAACGAACGTACGTACGTATGCTTACACATAACATTTTAAGTAATTTAATTTTTGTACATAAAAATATAAAGAATTATAAAACGATAGGTAATGTATATAACAAAGTAAGAACCGATATAAGCTTGCGGCTCCTGCTTTGCGCCTTGCAAAGGTACGTAAGTCGTTTGTGGGTTTGGGTATAAGATACTATAAAAAATTCCGCAATGAATTTTAACTTTGCCATTACAGCAGTTTAAAAAATCTGTTAAAGAGAGGCTGATACAGACAGCCTATACTGTTGAGGATTATTTAAATGATAAGAATGCGTGGATAAAGCTACTGTCCGACCCTGAACAATATAGTAATGTAACTAGTCATAAGTATTATTTATTGAAAAGGGCAACCGCCGAGTTTCTTGCTGGCTCTTCTCGGTAGGAACAGCTTTCCAAACCAGCAGTAGAGTTGACGATTCAAAAGCACTTGTTTACAGGTTTATTTGAATAAAGAAATATTTGAATTTCAACGCATTTTGACCTTCAGAGTAACAGCAAGCAATCGATGCTCAAATCTTATTTCTATTTTAGTCTTATTTTATCGGAATATTAAATTATCACTATTGGATCATAGTTTTAAATTTCAACTACGAAGAGGGTGCATATTATTATATTCACTTCTAGATCTTTTATATCCCCAGTTGTACTCTCCAATGGGAATTTAAAATTAAGGCTTCGTACCTACTAATTACCACACCATTGTAAATATTGTTTTAGAGTAATGACTACCATACATGGTTTAATAATGCATTTTATAATCGGTTTAAAATTCAGTATAATAATAATAAATAATCTTTATTGATGCATATAATCAAAGTGAACATGATATACTGAAACCGTGGGCTACTAGAATAAACTGTATTTCAGGAGCCAGTGCCACGATTTTCGGTGAAGGAAAACAAGGGGCGAAACGATCGTTGAGATTGTCGTAGTGAATGTGTGCATTGCTTGTGTAGTGCGCTGTTGGTGGCGGTGTTTTGTAATACGTACAGCAACTTATCCTGCATGTATAGATACATAGATTTCTTAACACACGCGAATTATAGCAAAATAAAATCATAACTTTCATACTATGGAATTCCCCAAAGTAACGTCTTCTATAAATTATACTTATTGTCTCAACCTATACCCGAATTTAGAACAAGATAGTCTGTCGACCGAAACGCAGCCTAAATAAATAGTAATTTACTATTTAATAGTCAAATTTTAATACCAAAAACAGCCTATATAAACTTTAATAAGAAAAACAAATTCCTTTAAAACAAAATTCCTCGCCATCATTAAATCTGCGTTCTGAATACATCAATATTTCACCAGTCATCAAAATATTGTCAAACCGTTTTGCTGAAATAATTAATTTTTCCAAAATAAGCTCAATGTTAAAAGCCGTAGAGATTCAAATAGTCTATTACGATATTTTATTTATAAGAAATTTCCACCCCTCTGTTATTGGAGACTGTGATACGCCGTGAGTTCGCAAAACATGTAATGGCAAAGCGGTTAGAGTGCGTGATAGTTACAGGTTGTACTTATCAATGTATTTACTTAACTAGGAATATCCCGCAGTTTCACTCGCGTACATACCGATCTCATGGCAGTGGAAAGTCTACTAAGTCGAACTATAGATTTATTTTTGTTAAATATATAATCCATAGTTTCCCCAGCGCATGCGATAACAGATTTTTATGGCAAATTTTTTACACCTTATTACATTTTTATTACGGACCCCTGTTTTTTTAAATGAAACATAGTCTATGTTGCTCAGTAAAGATGCAGCTTTCCAATGGTGAAAGAATTTTTGAAATCGGTCCAGAAGTTTTTGTGTGAAAACATTACAAATATACATACAAATTTTTCCTCTTTATAATATTAGTTTATATGTCACGTCAGCAATATATTGAAATATCGAAAATAAAAAATAACACAAAAATTAAATATACTTCACAAAACCATAATAATAATCGAGGAGTAACTCAAGGTAGTATTCTGGGGCCATTCCTTTTCTTTGCATATATAAATGATTTTCCCACAGCGATAAATTATCCCTCTATCTTATTTGCGGACGACACTACAATCTTAGTGTAGACCAGCAATATAAATTTCGCTTAAAAAGTATTAAATAACTCTATAAAGAAACCATAGACTAGCTTGATGAAAACGAATTACATGCCAATATAAAGAAAATGTAATGCAAAAGTAAAAACTCCATAGAACTTTTATAATATGAAAATCTTTTTGTTGATAGAAAATTGTAAATTGACTTCTAAATTAAAATAATTGTATTTTAAAACTATTTTTTTTGCGTATTTAACATTTATTATGACATGCCTTCAACGGTAAAATATACTGATACTAAAATTTTCCTACTAAAAGATTCCTCTACGGATGTTCACAACCCCGGAGTTGGTCACGTAGAGACTCTCTAATTAGAACCTGCTCCAACGCTTGCTGAAAACTAATAAGACCAATAGTTTCCAACCAAGTTTCGAACATGGTTCTACATCATCACTGGCATCACGCATTATTCGAAGACTTAAGTCAGCGTATTGATCGTACAGGAACCAGAACTCAATTAAAGTTAAAATCAAACAAAATATTATTTAAAAAGTAAATATATTTTCACCTGCATTAACATCACGGCATAACATTGCGGTTTTTGAACGATAATAACAAAACAAACAATAGTTGCCGGCGTTCCACGCGCACAATAACAACCCCACACAGGTAAACCAATTCACAAGTTTCCCGACGCTTGGAAATAGAACGCGGCTGACGCACACACGCGCACCAGCCGGGGATCGCCGGGGATCTACTCACACAGGCACAAGCGTGATCCATTTTGAATCGAGCTGAGTATTTTATATGTGTGGGTGGTTAAACGACACACACGCATACCAGCCGGGGATCTACATACGTATATTATCCATTTTGATTTAAGCTTTTGTTGCATGTGTGCGTGCTGTTCGCTACACGTCACGCGGGCGGTTCGGAGCGAGAGGGCGCTACGGCACACAGTCGCAGGGCAGGTTTCCCGGGCCCGGCCGTAGTACTAGAGACACATTGATCCACAACGTCTGGCGGCATCGATTGCAGTTTCCTGCAACGCTGGTTGCCGTGGCGACCGGCGAGCGGAGCGGAGGCCGCGGTGGGCGGTGCACCCGTCGCCATTCGGCGCATGGCTTTATCGGAAAATTTCTCTTTGATTTCGCTTCTTACTTGTTTAATTAGTTTTTTTAATTATTATACAATATGACCGAAAATATACAATTTATGTCTATTTTAAAACGTGTAACGTTAGTAATAGTACTAGCTACAATTTGTATAGACAAATCATGCCCACGTGGTCCAAAAAATGCTGGCAGCGTTTCCGCGTTGTATCGCTAAACTGATTCTTTGTGCGTAAAAAGAGCCAGCCCTTGTCACCTGAAGATGCAAGTAACTGAGGTGTTAATATAATAATTGTATAATTATATTAATAATATTATGACTAGGGATTTAACTTGTAGTGAAAAAAAAAATCTTTTGCTAAATAAATATATTTTTTCCCGTCAAAATGTTCGTGAAAAATCGATTATTAATTTTCGTTTTTTTTTAAACTATTTGAAAACTTGCTTTTCTATATTAATATTTAGAATAAAGACTTTTTAAAGTGGAGTAGTTCGTATATAACATAGAAGCTCTGTTTGCAAAACTCGATTATAATGTAGTTTAGCTACTTTGGTTTAAGCCAAGAACGCATGAACACTTTTCTTAAGAAACAAGAAGAAAGAGATTTGAAAAATTCGTGTCACACTAGTGTCAGTTATTTTTTTTTTTTTTTTAAATCTGTGATAGCCCAGCCAGCAGGAAAACCGTGCGACTATTTCAAGGGGTCACGTATTCCAACCTCGGTCAGGTACCAATAAGTAGACCCTCCTCCAAGGTGCCTATCCCCAACGGTGAGATATAAACAGGTTATTAGTGCCAGTTACACCACCAGTCCTCACGGTTCCAACTTACAGTAGCCCGGGCTCTACTTTTGGAAAAACGGTCGACACTCTGCATTTGCTACCCTCAGTAATATTTCAGCATTGTCTAAATTCGAAAAAAGAGTAGGTTATGTAGGTATTCGAAATATAAATCCGATTTTCCCAATGCTTTCATTCCGAAGCGGGAAGCCTGCTAAATGTGATCGGATCACGGCCCCTCAGAGTTATCCCTCCGCGGCGGGAGGCTGCTGCGTCCGACTGTGTACTAATTGTCAGCTACCCGCTAATTCCCTTTTTCAGACTGAAGCCTTTTTTATTTTGTAGTTGGAAATGTAATTAATTAAAGGCTAGAAATAAGATTACCAATGGCATAACGTTTATATATTGAATTCCATTTTTTCTAAAATATGTACTTTCGTAAGTAAAATCAAAATAATCTTAATTCAAATAAGCACTTTCAAGCACTTTTGAATCGTCAATCAATATGATTAATGAAGCTACAACTGGTTCGGAATGTTGTTCTGACCGAGAAGAACCAGAAAGAAACTTGGCGGTCAATCTTTTAAACATTTTCAATTTTACATTATTAAACCGTAGTCCTGTATGAAGCTGAAAGGATTTTCAAATCAAGGCTTTTTTATCATCCAAATAATCTTCAATTTTGTAATATGCTTTACGTATAAGTACATCTCTTATACTTAACTGAAACCTTTCTGTAGACTGGTCTAGTATGTGTTCGCGCCTAAACACACCTTCACCGGGAGCGAGGGGAAGGGGGGCCGCGGGGGGATGGAAGGAGCGGACGCGGCGATCGAGTGTCCGCCATTGACAATTCTGATAGCCGGCAGTGACATGTTCTTCTCACAATAGACATAAAATTAACTACAAAAAAGGGAAGACAGTTCAAGTTGAGAATAAAAATTGTGATTAGTAATTTGACTTTATATCGACACGAAGTAATAAAAACTGTTCGGAAGTAATATCGAACAAGATGGTGACCCCGACGTGATAACGAAGAAAAGAAATATATGAAGAAAGCGTTTCAACATCGCAATTCACAGTCTTAGAAGGCAAAAACGAAAAAGAGGACGAGTTGAAACAATACCAAGGGGAGTAAGCCTAATCCATCCTATTCTAATTAATCCTAATCCATCTTTTTAACAGTTTTGCTTCTTACTTACGACTTCTACCTACATCTTTTTATTATTTTTGTTACGAGTAATTTGTTCAAAGTTCATTCTCATCTTTGTTTTACATTAAAATTATACGTTTAATTAATGAAATAATCACATTAAGATACATAATCCCGTTTGAATATAGTATTTTATTATTTAATTACGTACGACTTACGTTACTTAAATACGTTCGTAAGCATTTTCGTACTATTAAAGTATTGTTTTTTGTTTTTCATCGTTTAAACTTCATTAATACAAACAAAATACTATCAATTCAGTTAGTTAAGCATATATGCCGACTATTCCAGGATTGTTCCGGGGGTGATTTGGCGAGAATCGTGTGTACGTGGCGCTGTTTGTTGCTGCGCCGGCGCCGGTGCGAGTTGCAGCAGCGGCCGGCCGGTGCTGTTCGCGAGCTCGGTTTGTACGGGCGCTCGAGGTTGGATTCATTGTTTATCTATTATTTTTTATACTATAGTTTGGTTTTGTTGTTTGCGCTTACACAATGACGGAGTTAAAGGAACTTATTGCGCAGCGAGGGCGCGTTAAAACTCGTATAACTCTTTTTGAAAAATATTTAACGCCTCTTTTAAATATAAAATTAAATAAAAGTCAATGTAACGAATTAAGTTTGAGATTAAATAAATTTCAAGATTTGTCGTATAGTTTTGAAGAAATTCAGTTTAAAATAGAATCTTTAGACAAAGATGAGGACTCTCAAATACTCGAAAGGGAGGAAATCGAAAATAGATTTTATAGTTTAATCGCGCGCGCTCAGGAATTATTACAACTTTACGAAAATGTGCCTAAAAGTGAATCTGCATCTTTAACCGGTTCTGCCTCATTACAACATAGTCATCAAAAATTACCTCCTCTTAAGATCTCGCCTTTTAATGGGGATCCGAATAAGTGGTTGGAATTTATGGATATGTATATATCATTAATTCATAATAATGACAGTATAGATAACATAAGCAAATTTCATTATTTAAAATCTTATTTAGAGAATTCTGCCAGTGCAGTCATAAATTCAGTCACAGTCTCGTCTCTTAATTATCCGATCGCTTGGTCGCTCCTCTGCGATAGGTTTAACAATAAGCGTCTTTTAATAAATGAACACATCAAATGTCTTTTTTCCATAGAAACTATTTCTAAAGAATCGGAAAAATGTTTACGCAATTTAATAGATGAAATTTCTAAAAATCTTAATGCATTAAATTCATTAGGAGAACCCACTGAATATTGGGATTCTCTGATTATATATATGGCTTCTTCTAAACTTGATTCTGTAACAGCTAGAAACTGGGAGGAATTTAGGAGCACCCGAGAGATTATTAAATTATCTGACTTCTTTGATTTTCTTCGTCAACGAGCTACTGTTTTAGAAACAGTCCATGCCGGTAAATCTATCAGATCTGAAAAACGACACAGTTTAGTAAAATCAAAATCTTTCGTTGCCTCCTCGCCTTCTTCTTCTCATTCTCCCAATCGAAATAGTTGTCTAGTCTGTAAACAAGATCACAAACTTTATGAATGTACAAGGTTCAAATCGCTTCCCACTGAAGAACGCATTTCTAAAGTTTTTCAGTGGCAATTATGTAACAACTGTCTTCGTAGTGGCCACCGATCCAACCAATGCAGGCTAGGTGGGTGCCGCATCTGCAAAAAGAAACATAACACAATATTACACAAACAATCATCTTTATACAGTGCACAAACATTACCGCATACATCATTACAAAGTAGTGAAGAAACTTCTTCTTCTTCTTCTTCAAAAAATTTAGCTCCTTTGCATAACTTGCCT
Source organism: Morpho helenor (assembly GCA_029227775.1). NCBI lineage: Eukaryota > Metazoa > Arthropoda > Insecta > Lepidoptera > Nymphalidae > Morpho > Morpho helenor. The sequence continues at coordinate 13,635,009 of JARGCU010000006.1, forward strand.
TCTTCTTCGGAGTTAAATAAAATTGGAGATTCTTCACGTGTCATCAGTATGTCTTCTGTATCCTCAGATCAGGCTCTTCTGTCTACGGCCTTGGTTGAGGTAAACGTCAATAATACTTCTTTTACTTTGAGAGCATTACTGGACAGCGGTAGCCAGTCTTCTTTTATAACCGAAGCAGCTTTAGCGAAAATAGGTTTGTCTACAATTTCTAATAAACTTCGTTGTGTATCTGGTCTTAATAATGCCATCATTAATATTACGAAACATTGCGATGTCGTGATACAGTCTTCATTCAATGCCTTTAGTATGCCTGTGAAATGTTATGTCATCCCAAAAATAACTGACAGACTGCCGCAGGTAAATATTAATTTAGAAAATTTAAATATCCCAGATTATATAAAATTAGCAGATCCGAACTTCTTTTACCCGTCTAATATTGATTTGCTTTTAGGTGTTGACGTATTCTGGGACTTAATATGTAGTTCTAAAATAAAACTAGGTCCTAATAAACCAATATTACAAGAAACTCAGTTAGGATGGATAGTTGCTGGCCCCATGGGGGGGAAACATCGCACAAAATCAAATAAAACTTATTGTAATTTTAGCAAAGAAATACAGCAGCAACTATCTAAGTTCTGGGAATTAGAAGAAATACCTAAAGAAATGTCTTCTTTCAAAGAACACTTTTGTGAAACATTTTACAATGACACTACTTACCGTGACCAAAATGGTAGGTTTTGCGTTCAAATTCCTCTTTGCGATTCACCTGATGTATTGGGTGAGTCATATAATATTGCTAAAAAGAGATTAATCGCAATGGAGAAGAAAATGATAAGAAATCCCCCATTTCGTGCGGAATACTTAAAATTTATGAAAGATTATGAGCTTTTAGGACACATGACTGAAGTCAGAAATTCAGTTGGTGGCTGTTTCCTGCCGCACCACGCGGTTATAAGAGAGGCTAGCGAAACAACTAAATTAAGAGTTGTGTTTGATGCCTCAGCAAGGACTTCCACTGGGATTTCCCTCAACGACATACAATTCGTAGGTCCGGTGGTTCAAGATGACTTGTTTTCAATATTATTACGCTTCAGACAACATAAGTATGTAGTTTCAGCTGACGTCGAAAAAATGTACCGTCAGGTCTTGATTCATCCAGATCAGCGCCATCTTCAAATGATTTTATGGCGTGATGACGAGAATCTCCCAATAAAAACATTTCAGCTAAACACCGTAACTTACGGAACGGCATCAGCTCCTTTTCTTAGCACGCGATGTATACTGCAATTATCTAAAGAGTGTCCCGATAAAGACATTTCACAAATTATTAGGGATGATTTTTATGTTGACGATTTCTTATCAGGGAGTGACTCAGAAGTGACACTCATTCACATAATCAACACAGTCACAGATATTCTCAATTCCGCTCGCTTCCCTTTGCGTAAATTTCGAACTAACTGTCCGTCTGTCCTACCATTTATCCAAACCACGCATCTCGTTAAGAATTTTGATTTAAGTTCTGAATCTAGCACCCTAGGACTAACATGGGATCCAGTTGCTGATGTGTTAAAATTCCCTACCAAAATTGTTAATCCGCCCTTAGCAACAAAACGTTCAATTTTGTCAAATTCATCAAAATTATTTGACCCCCTCGGTTTACTCGGTGCGTGTACTATTAAACCAAAAATAATTCTTCAGAAATTGTGGCTTTTAAAACTTGATTGGGACGAACCCATACCAGCCGAAATTGCGAATGCATGGTTTGATTTTGTTTTAAATTTAAATATCTTATCAAAACTTGAAATTCCTAGATACGTTCTGATTAATGAACCACATATCATTGAACTTCATGCGTTCTGCGATGCTTCTTTAGATGCATATGCTTCTTGCATATATTTGCGATCCATTGATAAATTAGGAAATATCACGGTTAATCTTCTTTGTGCGAAATCCAAGGTCGCTCCTGTAAAATCGCAAACCGTACCACGCTTAGAGTTGTGTGGAGCTCTGCTCGCAGCGCGTTTGGCCTCATCTGTAATAAAGGCTCTTCGAATTAAAAATATATCTAAACTATTTTATTGGACAGATTCTTCAGTCGCTCTTGGTTGGATATCGTCACACTCCAGGGATCTTAAAACTTTTGTTGCTAATCGAGTTGCGAAAATTCAACAATTAACTTCTTCTGGTCACTGGAGACATGTACCTTCTTTAGATAATCCAGCCGATCTTGCATCTCGTGGTATAGACCCTAAAAATATTAAAACTTCTTCATTATGGTGGCACGGTCCAAAATATTTATTGAAAAACGAGTGTCAGTGGCCACATAATTTTCAAACTTCCAATAAACTGCCTGAAAGAAAAAATAAAAAACACGATCTAAATATATCACCTCTATACCCCACATCTACATTCACTACATCTACACATACCAAATCTACTTATACAAATACTATTCCCACATATCCTCTTGTAAATTTCGAAAGATTTTCCAAATTCTCAACGTTACATCGAAGTACAACTTATGTATTGAGGTTTATCTATAATTTAAAAAACAAACATTCAAAATGCATAGGTTATTTAACTACGGACGAACTTAAAGCTTCTCTTAATCTTTTAATCAAACAACATCAAATAGAATGTTTTGAAATAGAAATTAAATTACTTACCAATAAGAAATGCTTGCCCTCGAAGTCGCGCTTACTGCCACTGCGTCCGTTTCTAGATGAAGACGGCATCATACGCGTAGGTGGTCGCATCCAACATTCTTCTGAAACTTATGATAAAATACATCCAATTTTATTAGATTCAAATCATCCATTTACAAAATTATTATTTTCTCAAGAACATAAAAGACTCATGCATTGCGGTCCTCAATTATTATTAACGAATTTAAGACAAAATTATTGGCCTACCTCAGGAAGACGTCTCGCCAGGAGTACTGTGAACAACTGCAAATTATGTAGAATATTAAAAGCTAATACAGTAAATCCTATAATGGGTAACTTACCAAAACCTCGGGTAACTCCTAACTTACCTTTCCAAATTTCTGGCGTAGATTTTGCAGGACCATTTCCTATACGAGATCGTACAGGACGCGGCTGTAAAATAATAAAAAGTTACTTGTGTCTGTTTGTATGCTTCTCAACTAGAGCAGTACATTTGGAAATTGCATCTGATCTTAGTACTGATGTATTCATTTTATGCTTGAGACGTTTCATCTCTCGTAGAGGAAAACCTAGTGAATTATACTGTGACAATGGTCGTAACTTCGTGGGTGCAAACAATGATCTTTTGAAAATAGTAAACAATGAATCAATCTCTTCATACGCTGCCATCGAGGGCATTAAATTTAAATTCTCGCCAGCTTACTCTCCCCATTTTGGAGGACTTTTCGAAGCGGGCATTAAGTCTGCAAAACATCATTTACATAGAATGCTTGGTAATACTCACTTGACATTAGAGGAACTATCCACATTATTCGTGCAAATTGAAGCAATCCTGAACTCCAGACCCCTCACTTCACTGTCTTCAGATCCATCCGATTTGTTTCCCTTGACTCCTGGCCACTTCTTGATTGGTAAACCTCTCACCTCATTGCCATCACCGGCTTTGTTCGACGCAAATGCTAATCGACTTAATAGATATCAACAAATAGAACAAATGAGACAACATTTCTGGGAAAGATGGCGCAATGAATTTCTATGTGAGCTTCAACAAAGGTCAAAATGGCAAATTAATAAAGGCGAGCTTCTGCCAGGTGACATGGTTGTACTGAAGGAACCAAACTTACCTCCACTCGACTGGCGCATGGGCCGTATCTCCAAGCTATATCCAGGAACAGATGGAGTAACGCGAGTGGCAGACATTTTTACTTCAAAGGGAGTCCTACGTCGCGCTGTAAAGAACTTGTGCCCCTTACCGAAGCTTGAGCCAATAGAAGATTCTCCTCGAAATCCAAAGGTCTTCGAGAGGGGGGAAGATGTTCGCGCCTAAACACACCTTCACCGGGAGCGAGGGGAAGGGGGGCCGCGGGGGGATGGAAGGAGCGGACGCGGCGATCGAGTGTCCGCCATTGACAATTCTGATAGCCGGCAGTGACATGTTCTTCTCACAATAGACATAAAATTAACTACAAAAAAGGGAAGACAGTTCAAGTTGAGAATAAAAATTGTGATTAGTAATTTGACTTTATATCGACACGAAGTAATAAAAACTGTTCGGAAGTAATATCGAACAGTATGGATTGCGGAATTTTTTTGTAGAAGCAAATACCGAGACCATCGAACGAGTTGCTAACTCTGCTGAGTCGCGACACAGGTATCACAAGCTTTTGTGACCTCTCGTATGTCTCGTATGTCTCGTCTCATATTATAGATAGCCCGTATGGCTCTTTTTTGAGCAACAACTAAAAATTAGTAAGACACAATTGAAGAAAAAAATCTCATTGGTGCCTATTTTGAACCCGTGACTCTCGAAAGAGTCGCACGATCTCACTAATGGGCTATCACAGTTTTTAAAAAAAAGACAAAAAAGTGACACGAAATATATAGTAGACCTCAAAAGAGTCACGTCGAGTCATTGTATCCAAGGAGTAGAGATTTGTCTGACGTGAAAATAACTTGGAGTCGCACCAATTCAAAACAATTCACTGACCCTTTGTTCTGTAGTTCGTGATCCGACCTCACTTCCATTGGCTTTCTTCCAAAACACGTATATCATATCGACTCATAAATTTTATCTATCTTTACATTGTACTCGAGCATCACACCCGAAGCTATGATATGACGTCACTGGAGACAACGTTCTCCCGACTGTGTGACGACTAATTACAATACATCAAATAAATAAGTTAAACTTAATAAAAGCTTTTAATAAATAAAAGCTTTTAACAAAATATCGAGTCCCTACTAGCCGATGAAGAGTTCCCTCGTCTGGAGCCAATCCTGCAGCATCAGGACATGGTTATCATTAACATGCATTGTTATCGGGACTCGACCAGTGTTAAATTTTAGCTCAATCGAACTCCGAAAAGGGGTAAATTTAACTTGCAAGATTCCATACATACACGACAAGTTAAAGATTAAAAATTAAGCTAAAGATTAAAAAATTAAAAAAATTGAGATATAGATTAAGCTTTTAAAAATAATGTTTTTTTTCTATTACGCGTGATATTTTATTTAATCAATAATTAATTAATTTAAGATTATATGGTTCTATTAGAAAATTCGAAGATCAATTTTAACTTTGCCATTAAGCTTTACAAAAAAAGAGGCTGATATAGAAAGCTTACTATACTGTTGGAAATTACATAGATGATAAGAATACGTGGATATAGCTACTCTTCGGCCGTGTACAAGATAGTAATGACTAAATGTTACTAAGTATATATAGTCACCGTGATCTAGACTTGCATGACGATTAGATCTGCTCGCCAATTACCAATCACGGATTATGACAAAATAATATTATCATTATTTCTGTTAATATGAGTTACACGTATAAGTTTTTACAAAAAAGGCATTGATGAAACAAAAATTATTCAATAATTTTTATTTTATTTATTTATTTTTCCATTCACACTAATAAAACACGATACATCACAAACCTAAAAGAAAAACATCATTTTAAGAAAAAACAACAAATGAAACTAAGATAAAAATATTAAATTAAAAAGAAAAAAATTAAGGAAAATAATGATAATATATGAAATTAGGCGTTACTTGGCGGAGATCCATAATACAGTAATAATAAAATTATAGCAAAATAATTTTATTATTACTTTTGTAAAATAATGATGATAAAATTTTTCAACATTAACAGAGCGGGTTTTCAAAATATCAACTAGATTTAAAGTCTCAGATCAATCAAAAGGTATTTCCAAAATTCAATTTTACAAAATAAATAGTTTAAAAAAATAAAAATACTCGAAACACACAATTAAATAATGAATAATCCTCACTGAAATAATAGATGGTGCTATAAGAAGTCCCCATACAATATGTTAATCGATAGATCTCGCCATCAGTAAAAGTTACTAAAGTGTTAAAGTGCATCCTAGTGGAGAAACACTACGCCTTAGCGAAGCTGTAACCGGATGCATCTTCCGAGTTCCGGCACATCCATAATTGGAATGCTGTGAAGGACCCGTCCGACGATACTCTCTGTATAAGTTACAATAAAAATCACTATACCATCTGCATGCATCTCTCATCGAGAGTTATATATTTGTGCCGTTTGCAGTCAAGACCCTAGGGCCATGGAGTCAAAGTGCAAAAAAAAAATTATCCGTTTTAACACCTCGGTTGATTGCCTCTTCAGGTCACAAGAGCGCTTGCTCCTTTTTCGTACAAAGAATCAGCTTAGCGATTCAGCGCGGAAACGCTGCCAGCATTTTTGGGACCATTCCACGTGGGCATGATTTGTAAAGTCCTAGCGTGTAAATAATTTAAGGTAGATATAACTTGTACATTTTTGCTATACCTATCATTTGTACTTATTATTTCCCCGTCCGTACGTCCGTCCGGGTCATCATCTCACAAAAATCGTTTTTAAAATACATTTCCGTCCATTTTTGTGTCTTCCACGAGAAATGCAGAGTTGCAAACTCGCGTTAAATCCAATAAGTATGGAAATAGGCTTCGCCGCCGGTCTGGGAGGGGATTAATCAAAGGCGTGCAGATTTAATGAGAAATTCACGTTTTTTATCCCGAACCATATTTCTGCTTTACGATCCTTTTGTACTAGGCACTGTAGGCATGCTTTGAAATGAGTTCGAAATTCAACTTTGTAAAGTTCAACTCAAGTTCAACTTTGTATGTTGTTATACGTTTTCTAAAGTTTTTTCTTTATCTTTATCTTTATTTTTTATCTGCTTATAAAACAGATGACGTTGTTAATGTTAAAGTCGCGAATGTTAATACTTAAATACAAGAGAGAGTACATCAGAAGTATTATTATTCATTGTAGAGGCCGAACCCCTGAAAATAAAATAAGTTTTAGAACTATTTATTTATGTACCATAAAAAATGTTGGAAAAAACATTATTGGTAAAAAAAATGTACAGAGGTCTCTATTTTGTCTATGATCAATAGAGAACAATAACATTTAAAAAAGTATAAACAGCAGAGACAATTTTTATGCTATACACAAACTCTTACAGGCAACGTTGCACAATAATTTAATCATAATCAATCTTCTGCCCTGATCCTCTAAATGGGGTTGGCACAACATGTTATAAACATGTAATATGATTAGATTTTCACGACCGGCCGCGTGCTTGACGTCTAATTTTCTTAGTGACCTTTTGCGACACCTCGGTAAGATTAAGGGTGGTCTATTCTACTCAACTGGATACAACACGGCGGGTCAACTTACTTTAGTCGCCTTTATGACATCTCGGTAAGAAATTAGAGTGGTCTATTTAACTCAGCCGGATACCACACGGCATAACACACGCAACTTGACACTATTAACAGAAATTTATATAATTAGGCGTTACTTTGCGAAGATCAATAATACAAAACTAATGAGAATATTATGTAAAGCGAAAAAGCTTTTTCGCTTTGCGATTTTGTCGTGGAGTCTATCTCCTGACGATGCTTCGGATACGGGGCGAAAAAATTGTTGAGATTGTGGTGGTGAATGTGTGCTGTGCTTGAGTATTGTTGTATTATCGGTATCGGGTAGTGCATGAGTTCTTATAAATTCTGCATGTATCAGGTATGAGAACGAATAGTACACTCTACATTTAGCATTAGATATATTTTCTTTCCCCTGTCGGTACAAGAAAATGCGTCATAAGCTTAAAGCAAATGGAAAATGGGGTTGTTAATTGATTCTGCAACATGAGTAGTGTTATATTTCTGTATGGCGGGAGACGGGTTCTGGAGACGGATCGAAACTCCCGGGCTCAGACTGTGCATTGTGTATAAGAACGTTACGATAAAGCTTATATACACATCTGGAACATTTTATTCTCAACGTTATTTGTACGAGAATAAAATTGTATTTAGCTTGGTAATATATTATGCACTCAAATATCAAACGCGAAAACCTTAAGTACAACTATTCTCTTCATTTGATTTTCAAACTTAAATACATAATCATAAGGTCTAATTTTAAATGTTAGTGACTAGTGCACTCGTATCACAAAAGTGCTTGCTGAAAGGTAACATCGGTTAAGCAAATTTAAATTATATTGTTATTGACATATGGTTGGGTTTAGAATGGTGGACAGTCTATTGCATTTCCGGGTCTGAAGAGTTGTGGCTCTGAACAGCCATCGGGATGAAAATATAGGATTTTAATATTAACCATCCACAATGTAGACTTTGTACGTTTTCCTCCTTTATGTACTTGTGCAGTAGAGTGTCTGAGAGATAAAAAGTTTGCTTATAATTAGACGAATATTGTGTATTCTTTTTTTAATTAGGAAGTTTTTTTAGGTAGATTAAGTTGCTGAAGAGTTACAGACCACTTTCCTTGGAGTTTGTTGACTTTAAGAAGGTTTATAAAACCGTTTATAGAATCATGAATCGCGAAAAATAAATAGACATACTCACTGTAGTGTCACAATATACCAATATTCTATTCGTACGGGAAAATATCTATATATATAAGACGTAATTTGTTGTATATCATATACATAAGATAAGTCACAAAAAGCTTGTAATTCTAATAACACGACTCTGCTGAGTTAGCCACTCATTGTTTGGTGTCTGTATTCGCTTCTACAATAAAATGCAATCCATACTAGACAAGTCTACAGAAAGGTAAATGAAGTGTAAGAGATTATACGTAAAGCATATTACAAAATTGAAAATTATTCAGATGATAAAAGTGCTTGAAAGAGTTTTTCTGAATAAAGATAATTTTGATTTGATTTGTTTCAATTTTAAGTCAATTGGGAAAAGGGCTATCTCTAGATCATTGTCATCCTAATGACGTATTAGAATAATATCAACCTAGGCATTCTGAATGGATTATCGATATATCCAAATGTTAGTACTACTAGTAAATTTAGCAGTTTAAATAATTTATAATTTTTTTTTTGACACTTACACACACGGTCGTTCGTCCCCAAAGTAAGTAACTTAATACTTGTGTTATGGGTGACAGACAACTGGTGAATATATATACTTATATATTTTTAAATACATACTTAAATACAAATATACACCCAGGCTCAAAGGCCAACAAATTCATTTATTGAAAATGTTGGCCCTCGGCGGGAATCGAACCCGCGACCCGTGGTGCCGAAGGCAGGGTCACTACCTACTGCGCCAACGAGCCAGTCGTTAGGCGTTAGTCGGCCAATTAGGCGTTACTTTGCTGAGGTCCATAATACAATGTAATAAAAAAAATTAGCAAATTTTTTTTTATTACATTACAATCCGTGATAAAAGGAAATATATGATATATCATGTCCACCAATGCTAAATGCATTGGTTAAATCTCATGCATTACCTTACCGCGACTACCTTAGGTTTCGTTCTCGTCCTTTGCGCCCTGTACCTGTCGAGGACTCAGTTAAACGTTTAGCCTATTGTGTCGTGACTGCTGCCACCAAAACTATTATTATAAATGCTTAATAAATCTGTCTATTATGCTTTCACAATTCGTTGCAGCATTATTGATCAAATTTGGCGCAATTAAAGCTTATATATTCGGCTAATATTTAAGATAAAAAAACCGTTTTCCTTAGAGTCAGTAAAAAACCAAAATGAGAAAAAAAATACGCTAACAGAATCAATATGGTTCCATATCTACAAAAGTAATAATAAAATTTTTCGTAACTGATACATGCAGGATTCGTAAAACACATGCACAAACCTCCACCACCGCCACCACAATACACAAGCGCTACATACGTTCACTATCACAAACTCAACAATCGTTTCGCCCCGCAACTGAAGCATCATCAGGAGATAGACTCCACGACAAAGTCACAAATAAATCATTTTATTAACTTTTGTATTATGGATATCCGCAAAGTAACGCCTAATTCTATAAATTATTTAAATACGGTTCCATATCTGTTTGATCAAGTACATACATTTAAGGAGATATGAACAATAAACTCGCATACACGCAATCCATTTAAGTACATACGCCAGACAAGTACTTTCCCTGATTTGTTTTCTTTGGGGTATTATAATTTGACTGCAATACTTATTATAATTGAACGAACGACATATATCACATCAATTGCTTGTATAATATGAAAGATATACACAAGTTTGGTAGTGACGCAGTAATGGATGTTAAAGTAGGTCTGTTAACTCTTTGGGTGGGTATAACAGTGGTGGGGGCGTCAGTCTGGCCGTACATTGCCGTACTCGACCTACCCCAACGCGATGCGACGTACCCCCCTCCAAACTGCATGCACTCCGTTGCATAGTACTAAATGTCAAAGGTGGAGGTTGTGTCTCGCTAATGGATTATTCAATCAGTGTTTAGATTTGTTTGGGTTTTTGACTTTTGAACAAGTTACGTTTGGCGAGCTTTTGATATGCCAGTTGTATACATTTGGGAATGATATTTGTATTAGTAGTAGTGAATTTAGTAGCGAGCAATCGCTCTGTCCGATATTAACGAGGTTTTTGCTAATTTTCGTCTACCAAATATATACTTAAAAGTTCGTTTGGTTGTCTACTTGTCTAGCGTTTGAATTTAATATGATTGAAGCTTATCATCTGGACTAAAATACAGAATAAAAATATCTCACTTTCCTTATATCGTATTTTGACATATTTTGACACGATAGTTCATCATTCTTATCCTACTCTTATCCCACTCTAGTTGAAGTTGGCACAACATGTTATAAACATGTTGGCACATGATTTAGCTACGTATTTTACGACCGGCGGCTGCCTGGCGTCAACTTACCTTAGTCGCCTTATACGACACCTCGGTAAGAAATGAGAGTGGTCTGTTCTACTCGACCGAATACCACACATCGAGTCGCTTTACCCTAGTCCCCTTTAACGACACTTCGGTAAGAAATGAGGATGGTTTATTCTAGTCAACCGGATACCACACGGCTTTATACTGACACGAAAGTTATTTTTATAAAATACTAGCTATCCAGCCACACATTGCTGTGGTTCAGTTTGGTTTCGGATTCCCCTCGAAACAGAATACAACAGTTGAAAGTCCAATCGCCACTGAACTTAACAGGTACAACTACACACAACTACAATACTGAAAAAAAGCTAAAAAACCGCGGGTAAAAGCTAGTGTACATATGTATATTTCACGATAAATTTGAACACAGAAATCAAATAGACAGTTATGTCAATGTTTATTTTTCCATCGCAACTTCCCATCAAAATTGCACAGTTCAATGACACTATATAAACTATGGTTAAACGACTGTCTGCATACAGATAGCCTGTTAATTTTCAATGCTGATACGTCAACGTAGAAAGGGTTTTATACTTTATTAAAGCTTTATTCAAAATATTCTTTATTCAAGTAAACTTTTAAACAAGTGCTTTTGAATCGTCAACTCTACTGCTGGTTCGGAAAGCTGTTCCTATCGAGAAGAGCCAGCAAGAAACTCGGCGTTTGCTCATTTCAAACTATAATTTTTAAATAATTTATAGAATCAGTTATTTCGCGGAGACCTATAATACAAAAATAATGTAAAGTACTTTGCTAAAATCAGCGATTAAGTAATTTTACTTAATCGCGGATTATAGCAAAATAATTTCATTATTACTTTTGTAGTTACATTTAGTTATTATTATCTTGTACAGGATCAAAAAATAGCTGTATCTACACATTCAATTAATCAATTCAATGTAATCTTCAACAGCTTTCTGTATCAGCCTCTCCTTAACAGTTTTATTAAACAGCTTCTGACCGCGACTTCATCTACTTCATTACGGAGATAATTTCAATTTATCTATAGATACATTCAACTAATTATAATTGATGTATAGAAAGTGACATCCGTATAAACGACGTACAAAGCTCGTAAATAAGTGCCTGAAATTAGTCGGGCTCACCCGATAGTATAAGATGTGGATATAGCCGGTTTCTGGACTAAGTTCCAATCTTTTTCTCAAAGAAAAACAAATGCATTTGCCCATTAGTGGGAAGGCTTAGTATTAGCAGCAGCTTATTACGACGTATTAGCAGCTGAACGGAATTCTATATTTTTCCTGAAATAGTCATACTATTTCCAATGAAATTACTATTTCCTGAAATAGTCATACTGATCCAGGAACAAAATTTAGGTGCTAGTTATAAGATATGTTTTACCAGCAACTTCAATAACGTATAATTCTTTTTTTTATAAAAACGTGCTTCATATGGGATGTTATGTCAACGCATATCACATATAATTGGCCTGTTGGCGCAGGAGGCAGTGAATCTGCCCTCAACTACGCGGTTCGCGGATTCGATTCCGCCGTGGGCCAACATTTTCTAAATACAATTTTGGTGGTTGTTTAATTCTCGGTGTATTTAATTATACTCGTATAAGTAAGTTATATTTAACATTTGTCTGTAACCCATAAAACAAGTATTAAGTTACTTTGTGAACGAACTAGCACATGTCCCATGTATAAAAACCTTGTTTAGTTTTTGTAAAGCAGGAGAGTTTATTTTACTAGATTCGTCGATTACAAAATTAAATTATAAAACTTAACTGAAATTAACCTTTCTTATCTTTAGTTTAATTTTAGTTAAATTCGATGTACGGTTAAATTTTCTATTATAACAGTCGATCGGACTAGAAATACCAGGTAGGTATAAGTGTGTAGGAGGCACACGGCGGTAGCCATGACGACCGCCGGATGCGCCTCCATCGCGCCATCTTGCATCCCTTCGAATAGGGTGACACCAGTGACCTCTGTTACGCGAAAAAATTAAGACTGCAAAAACAATAGTTTGGGCATTTAAAAATTATTTGTGAGCGAGTGACTTCAATACGTATTTAAATTTTTGAATAAATTTCACTATGTACTGCTTTCTATTTTAATATTTGGTTTATACAGTCTGAGAAATAGTAGGAAAAGAGAAGAGTAGATAAAACGGTAGCTTGTCATTGTAACATGTTTGTTTGTTGTAGACTTAGTATCGTTTTGGTAAAATAAGTGTTAAGAAAAAGACAGGCTGGACTGATTTCAATGAAATTTTCAGATAATCATTTGATTGACCTTGAGGACAATCATGTAAAGTTTGTTTGCAATCCGAGCAATTTTATAACTTAAATTTATACATATTTAATTTATAGAATTAGGCGTTACTTTGCGGAGATCCATAATACAAAAGTAATAATAAAATTATTTTGCTATAATCCGCGATGAAGTAAAATAGAAAATATATATAATGCTAAATGTAGAGTGGACAATCCGTCTTCATACCTGATACATGCAGGATTCGTAAAAACACATGCACAAACCTCCACCACCGACACCACAATACACAAGCACTACATACGTTCACCATCACAAACTCAACAATCGTTTCGGTCCGCAACTGAAGTATCATCAGGAGATAGACACCGCGACAAAATTGCAAAGCGAAGCAATACCCAAATAAGCTTAGTTATTGATATATCAGGTATGAAAACGGATTATCCACTCTACATTTATCATTATATATATTTTCTATTTTACTTCATCGCGGACTATAGCAAAATAATTTTATCATTACTTTTGTTATACATATTTAAATGAATCCCTGCGAAGCGGACTGGAGATATTGGTATAAAATCTTACATTTATTACACAGTTTGGAGTATTGACACATACATCGTTGGTGACCTAAATTAAATTAAATAAAATTAAGGTTACAAAAGTTATAATTAATACAAAAAATATATGTTTATTTTAAAATAATAATAAATTTGCTATAATCCGCAAATTCGCAAAATAATTTTATTATAAGTTTTATATTATGGAACTCTACAAAGTAACGCCTACTTACAAAAGTAATAATAAAATTATTTTGCTATAATCCGCGAGGAATTATTTAACGAATTATTTAACGCCTACTTCTATAAATTATTTAAAATTAGGGTTCTAGAAATAATTCCGTGTCATATTTTTGTTACGACATTGTCACCCTGCGGATGCATAGAATTCGCTATTATTAGTACGTGTAGTTCGACATAGGATATCTGCACTGCTACACTAGTTACTTCCACTCGCTGACCATGTTATAGATGTTTTTTTATCTCAGAGCTACAGGAAATTTGTCAAAGTAAACATCTTTCTCTATATTTAATACTTATTCTATTCAGCGATTGTATATTTAAATTTAAGAAATATATGACCGCCCGTCCCCAAAGTAAGTTTTTTTTACTATCATAAGATAACACTAAAACCGCCGTGTGGTGTCCGGCTAAATAGAATAGTACCACCTTCATTTCTTACCGAGTTGTCGTAATAGGCGATTGAGGTAAGATATGTAGGTTTCCTCACGATGTTTTCCTTCACCGAAAAGCGTTTGATAAATTGCAATTGTCAATTAGATACATAAGTTTTTAATAGAAACTTATTGGTGCCTGCCCTGGGTTTCAACCTGCGACGTTCTCGAAAGAGGCGCACGGTGTTATACCGCTGGGCTATCACAGCGTTCTATTATTATTTATTTATATATACATATATGCTACATTTGCGAGGATGGCATTGCGATAGTATAAAACTGTGTGCATATGCCATCCTCACAGTCAAAATTATTAAAAGAACATAAGATATTAATATTAAAAAATTATATACTATATATTTAAAATAAGTAAAACAAAATACTACTACTACTAAATAAATAAATATTATGAAAAATTTATTTATTATGTTTCCACTTAATAGTAAGGTGCTTTATTTATTTATTTTATTTTTATTTATTAGGATAACCAACAAGACTTACATTATTAATACTATAAAATACTCTACAAACTATTCAATAAATGTAGTCTTAATTATATGTTACCACGGCATGTAATAGGGACGCGTACATTATTTAAATATATTACAAAATAAAATATTATATCAAAATTAAATTATAAAAACAAAATGTAACAATATTGTAAACTTAATTATTTCTTTATTTCTTATTATTATAAAGAAAACGGTATATTGAAGTCTAAAAACCATGAATTGCATACAACCTTTCGTATAGCAGACGTAGTCATATACCGTTTATCACAATTTGGAAAGCCTTGTATCAAAGGACAAAAGGCGAGCCAAAGAGTTGATTTTTATTCGATCATGGGCTAGTATTCATTATGCCCTTTGTACATAAGGGGAGTCCAGACTATCTCGGGAACGACGTACATTCGAACATATCAAAAATATATTGCATGTCTGTGGCACAGGCTCTCAAACTTTAAAAACGGCTTTACCCCTACATTTAGTTGATGATAAATAAGGTACGTGCCGCCGTGTGGTATACGGCTGAGTAGAATTGATCAGCCTCATTTCTTACCGAGGTGTCGTAAAAGGCGACTAAGGTAAGTTGACCCACCGTGTGGTATCCGGTTTAGTAGAATAGATCATCCTCTTTCTTACCGAGGTCTCGTAAAATACGACTAGGGTAAGTTGACGTCAGGCAAGCGGCCGGTCGTAAAAACGCAGCCAAATCATGTGACTGCATGTTTATAACATGTTGTGCCGACCCTACTGAAAGTGGGATAAGGGCAGAAAGATGATGATGATTAGTAGTTGACCGTATTTTATGAAAGATTAATAATAAGCGTTTTGTTTGTTGTAGCTAATAAAATATAAATTTGTACTACCTGTTGCCATCTATTAACAACTGCCCAAAACCTCAGAACTATAGCCCATTGTTTAATATTTGAAATTTAATATTATTAATTAATATTCTTTATTAGCTACAACAATCAAAATGCTTATTATTTAAAATTTCATACAAAACGGTACATGGCCAATTATTAGTGCCCTTACCTTAAGAAGTTTTGTATTCGTCATCATCCTCCTGCTCTAATTCAACTCTAAGTAGGGTCACAACATGTTGACACATGATTTAGCTACGTTTTTTATGACCTACCGCCTGCCTTACAGACGTTGCCTTACAGGCGTTGTGAAATACATCTAAGGTAAGTAGACACTTACCTTATATGTATTTCACAACGCCTCGGTAAGAAATGAGGGTGTTCTATTCTACTCAGCCGGATGCCACATGGCTTAATACATTTTATATTATTTTTACATTAATAATTTTATGACAAAAATAATAAATGTTATCTAGCGAGTAAAGAGTATATTAACTGTAATTATAAAATAACTATCCAAAACATGTGACAACATTTAAAACATGTTGTGCCGATCCCACTTAGAGTGGGATATGGGCAGGAGAATATTTTTTTATGTTAGCATTATTATTAAATATATACTTTCCACATTTACAATCAAACGCACTTTATAAGATTAATTACGTTTTCATTATTAATGTCTAGAAACCGGCTATACTCACGTGTTATTTTATCGGATGAGTATAGCCGGTTTCTATACATTAATTATGAATTCCACTCACGATAGTTTAAATTCAAAAATTGCGTTTTCATTGATTAATATGGTTTAATTTAGCTGTATTTTAAATTATAATTCAAAGCAAAGAAGAATTCAATAAAACATTTAAAATTCATCGTAGTTGTAAAAATTCCTGAAGTTTCACTTTGAGAGCCGGTGGCCTGTTTCAAAAACCGTCTGCATCTCCCCTCGCGCTGTCGACTGCCAATTGTAATTAGCAAATTGCTTACTAAAATATACGACGATTTTCCTACGGCAATTTTTTTAAGTCCTGTTCGGAAAAGGGGACTTTTTACCTTCCACACTCTCATTAAAAATTACGTTAATCTTTTATCCCCTCAATGTGAAGTCGTGAAAAAGTAAAACAAAAAGAATTCAAAATTAAAATTAATTTTTCATTCTCCTACTTTTTTAATAATAATTTCTTTATTTAGGTAAAACCCATTATTTTACAACACCAAATGTACACAATTTTAATTAAAGAAAACCTTAAATTTTTTTAATATTTTTTATTATTATAATTATATGCATGTCATTTTTTTCTTTTTTTAGACACACACACGGTCGTCCGTCCCCAAAGTAAGTAACTTAATACTTGTGTTATGGTAGACAGACAACTGGTGAATATATACTTATATATTTTTTAAATACATACTTAAATACAAATATACACCCAGGCTCAAAGACCAACAAATTCACTTATAGAATATGATGGGAAACGAACCCGCGACCCGCGGAGCTAAAGGCAGGGTCACTACTCACTGCGCCAACGGGCCAGTCAAGTATATTATATTATATTTATTTATTATAATTATATTTTTGAAATATTAAGTCCGATAATCCAAAAATACATACATACTGCATTTAACTATTATATTTTAAGTTTTCCCCGTAATGCTAGAGTCAAAAAGAAAATACTAATCGAAATGTAAATGCAAAGGAACCTAAGATTTGAGTTCACAACCAGCTACGCAGTAGTTAGGAACAGTTTTCCTACCATTAGTAGAATTGACGACAAAAGCACCTCTTTACAAGAATACCTGATACAGAATATTTTCGATCTTAATTAAATTGAAGAAGGTTTCCAATTCTAAATTCTAATCAATTGTCGCTACGCAACACCATCCATGTATAAGCTATTCTCACACATGAAGAATCTAAAAGTGGAAAGCAAACTCCATCAAAATTATATTCTCCTGGTACCTTAGCCGCACCATGTGTGTGTGGCATGTATGGTGTATACTATGTTTGTGTGCACGAGACGGTTGTCATGGTTACCGCAGCTATCTATTTGTACGGTAAGGTATTAAAGATTTTACACGTAACTTCGTTCGCGTCAACTTAAGCATTTAAGTACCAAAAGTCGCGATATATTTTATTTTATCGCGGATTATAGCAAAATATAATTTTCATTACTTTTGTATTATGGACCTCCGCAAAGTAACTCAATATAGTCAATGACGTGTGTAGTCACTGTTTCCAAACGAAAAACGGGATTTTTTGTCCTATATGTTATCCCTATGCTTCTGAGCTAAAATTGTGCCAAATTGCATTAATATTGTCCCAGCAGATTAGCCGTGAAAGCGTAACAGACAACTATACAGACAGATTTTCGCATTGATATTATCAATATTATTCATCATTTTCCTGCCCTTATCTCACACTAAGGGGGCACAACGTGTAATTAACTATGTTGTTAAATATAGGTTAGGTATTTTACAACCGGCCGCCTGTCGATATCAACTTACCTTAGTCCCATTTTGAGACAACGCGGTAAGGAATGGTGGTAGTCTATTCTACTCAGCCGGATACCACACGGCGGGTCAACTTACCTTAGCCGCCATTGACGACTGCTGGGAAAGAAATGGGGGTGATCTATTTAACTCAACCGGATACCATCCGGCAGCATTCATGTATATCAATTACGTTTTTAGTTTTCACGAACTTTTTTTAAATTTTCTTTTCAATAAAACCGAAATGAACTCCAATCAAATTGATAACTATCAGTACTTTTAAAAAACCCTATCAATTTCATCTCTAAAATAAACATTTTTGTGTAACACAAACGCAATCCACTAAAAGCGACGTGAATAAAAACAAAGACCGTAATCGCAGACCTGACCTACCCCTCGCTGTCGCGCCGCACGCCATACCCCTACCTACATTACACCCAGACTAGCACTAAATTACACCCTCGTAGGTATGCTGCAGTTAGTAACCCCAGCTATAACCTTGCCAATTCCGGACATTACATTCCAATAAAATTTTGACTCAAAATACTTCAAAAGTAATAATATCTCTATATTATATATTAGGACCTGGTTGACCAAGCCTTGCTCGGTAATTTTTAAAAAGATAACAAAAAAAACCTTGTTAGAAAAAATTGTTAGGGTAGGTGGGGCTCGATCCTAGGTATTTTCATTTCTCGCGACCACCCTTCCCCGATTAAGCTACGCTGCATTGACAATTAACAACCCAAATACAGGAATAAAACAATTTTTTTAAAATAAAAACTAGTTAGAGATTTAATTAGTTTTTATTTAAAATATCTAATTTTAATTTTTCTCCCCCAAAAACCTCCTGCACGCTGTATTTCAGGAAAATCGTTGGAGCCGTTTCCGAGATTCGTTTAAAATATATATAGCACATGTCACTTAGTGAAAAAAAATGATTAAAATCGATTCAGTAGTTATGATTTATTCATTACTGCCCGTGGCCCGTGCGTTAAATTTAGACAAAAACAATTCCCCTCTCCCTATACCAAGAAGATTTCCTGCTATATTTGGAATATCTAAATTCATATACTTTATACTTTTTTTTTATATTACATATTTACTTATTTATTTTTACAATTAATTACAGAATGTCTTTACATACAACATTCACAGCTTCCTCATCATAAAACAAAATCTTGAAAGAGCGACATATAGCTGTTAAATTCGAAGTACTAAAAGGCGAAGCGCGGCCTCCTCACGGCATTTTAAATCTGTAATATCTCCGAAAATTTTCACTTAAATTACATGCTGTAAACGGCCATATTGATTTATATTAAATCAACAATTTATTTAAGGTGCTTAATGGGATAAGGGTTAATGCTGTATTGTATAAAAATTGCTTCAAAAATAAGGCATTATTTTTCGTAAAAAGTAAATGACAAAAAATGCTATTGATGGTTATCCGTAAGAGATAGACATGTACCATTGCGGATTTTCTGTAGACCTTTTCAAGGTGTACAAATACTTAGTACATCTGATAAATCTCGTAAGGTTTAGCCTGCGTTTGCAATGTAAGCGGAAAAAAATGTAATTATTTACGACATCACATCAGACACCTCAAAAATTACAGTATTTCTCTACTCGGTATTGAATGTTATTATACATATAAACCTTCCTCTTGAATCACTCTATCTATTAAAAAAACCACATCAAAATCTGTTGCGTAGTTTTAAAGCAAGCAAGCTGTTGTCGATCTCTATTGAACCAGTTTGATGTATGTTGGCTTAATATTCAACTATTAAAGGACAGACAATAGCCTTAGCCAAGCCGTAAGATGGCACTACTTAAACTTTTAAAATCTTTTTATCATACTACTAAAGTATACATACATAGACTAATATATCAGACTTTATACATAAAAAAATCTGCAACATCTGTTTGGGACTAAAGTTCTTTGCAAATTAAAAATTAAGTATTTGGGGCGTGATATTTTTTTTTTACGTATTGTGCAAAAATTAAACAATAACTAAAATATAACTAACTACTAGGAACTCAGAAAATCAGCTGTATACACCTCCGTTTTGCGCAGTAAGGTCTTTGTAAAGTGCGTCTTTTAAAGAACTCCAAACTTTCAAAGGACCGGTTATTAGGTCTTTATAATTATTCAGTCACACACGACCCTTATATAAGTATTTAATAAACGTTTTCAAGGGACTCGAAAGACCGAGCTTAAGTGCAATCAGGAAGCAATTGTGAGTAAAAAATACGTAAAATATTTATAATGTCTGTTAATTACCTTTTCAACTAAATACTAGGAGAGTCCTTTAAACTGCCATTACTACTCCCATTTGTCTTTACTTTAGCGAAGCTGTAATGGCCAAATAGTGAAACCACGTCCTTTCTAGGGTTAAAATACCTTTCTATAAAACATTATATACTTAATTAATATTAAATCTTTCAATATAAAAGCTATTATATTGTGGAATGCTCTACCGGTATCAATAAAGGAGGCGAAATCGTTACAAAGCTTCAAGTTTAAATTAAAACAATATTACATCTCACTATCTGGTTAGGACTACATTGTTTGATATATATGTAATAAATATGGTTTATATATGTATAAATATATAGTAAATTTATTATACGTATGTATGTATATATGTATGTATGTAGATATATTTATGTATTAGAATTTGTATACATTGCACCACTTACCTTATTACCCTAAATTTAACGTCTCTTGCCCAAAGGTTGCCTGGAAGAAATCGCTAGTTAGCAATAAAGCCGCCTTATTGTATCTGCATTAAGATAACATCGTTTTCTTTACAATGTATATTGTAATTTTATGTGGTGCAATAAAAAATGTTCTATCCATCTATCTATCTATCTAAATCTAATCAGGTACTATACCTATATAATAAAGGTTAATGTGAGAAGATATTGATAGAGAATGCCTCGTATAACTTACCAATTTGGAGAAGGATCAGTATGGATCTAAACCCCTTATCTTTCACGACATAAGAGACTTTTGCGATCTTTATAACGCACAATAACAATATTTTCCCTAGTTTTGTTTGACATATATAAAAAACAATCAAAATAAACAAAATATAGTCTTATTTTACAAACAATTGCTTGAATAATTAAAAACCAGATCCGATGTAGTCAAAAAATTGTGTAAGAATTTAAAATAAAAATATATTTATAATTTAGAAAAGAGGAATTAACTTTCAAATTTTTTACAGATTAAGTATAATATTATTCCCGGGAAATGTAGATAAAAAATAGCAATTGAAAATGGAAAAAAATGTTAATGTATTTACTAATTTAACCAAAATACTGACTAACAAAAATTGTCAAATTGAAATAAATGTTTTCTTCTAATCATTTCCATAGATCTCAGTCGATCTTCGGCGCTGGGTGACCTTGCCTGTCCTAACTGCCGGTTAGCGGGCCCCCTGCAGACTGTCTGCAGTCTAGACGAGGGGTGCCAAGTGCATTTTTCTGTCTGGACCCCTCTCGCAACCCTATCCTTTACGCGTGTGCGTTATTTAATTTTTAAGAGTCTCGCGTATTCGGCGGCTGTCGCCAGGGTTGCTGACATAAACAAAAACTTTTCTAATTTAGCTTGTAAACGATACCCATAAAAGTCTGTCAGTCTTTGTGTTCGTCTGTCTGTAGAAAACATCAAGAAAAGAAGAAAAAACGCAAGAAATACTTGGAGTTAAACAAAAGTCGGGAAATACAGTCCTGCTGTTAAACATATTTCTTTCTGCGGATTTGTATATAAAGGTAATTAGTCGAGTACCTATGAAACTCCATATCATACCAATTGAATGGCCGAAAATGCTTTAAAAACAAGTCTAGTAACGGCTTCTTAATATCCCACTGGCAATAGGCCTTCTTTCTCCGTTTTTGGAGAGAAGGATTGAAGCTAAGATCTACCACGTTGCTTCAATGCAGATTTTAAGATTACACATATCCCCAAAATTCTCTCGAGATGTGCAGGTTTATCACGATGTTTACCTGTACCAAAAATAGTGTGATAAATTACAAATATTATATATTTATTCTTATTACAAATATTATACATTTGTAATTTATATATATGTAATTTTTTAAGATTATAATATAGACAACTAAATATTAACAACTCATAGGTGCCTGGCCCGGTTGAAACTTGTGACCCCTCGACAGAGTCGCAACGAACACCGCTGGGTTACCCCAGCTTCTATGCTTCAACATTTTTGACTGATTAAGACAAAAATTCATGATCACATTATAAGGTGCCAACCCTAAATTATACAAACGTATTCCGTCAAAATAAGAGCTGCAATTGAATATCGATAATGAGGAGCTACCTCGCTAAATTTGTGCAGGACTCATAGCCCTTTGATCACGTTCCGTACAGGAGCGAACAGGGGTTTAATATTGGTAAGTGACATTTCTAATTTGCTTTGAGGAATATAGCAACTAATATTTCCGTTAATAAGTATTGGAAATCTATTCAAGTGTCGGAAAAGCTGCTTTCAAATATTGAATTGCAATCGAATTATTCGAATGTTAAAATACTCAATTGAATTCTAAGTGTTTTTTCCTATCCTTAATAGACAAATGAATGGGAAATAATAATCGATTTTTATATAAATCGATTATAAAGAAAAGGATAATTTCCTCTTCTTAGCTTTCTTTAATTAGATATGTCGTTGCGTGTAACTTTCAGACTACTAATTATTTAATAATCATCCTCTTGTCTTTATCCTACTGTAAGTGGGGTTGGCACAACGTGTAATAAACGTGCTGTCACATTATTTGGCTAGGTATTCAACCGGCAGCCAACTTGACGTCAACTTACCTCAGCTTAGTAAGAAAGTGTGTGGTCTATTCTACTCAGTCAATATACCACACGGCGGGTCAACTTACCTTTTACTACACTTCGGTAAGAAATGAGGGTAGTCTTTTTTCTACTCAGCTGAATTCCACACGGCGGGTCAACTTAACTTAGTCGCTCTTTTACGACACTTCGGTAAGAAATGAAGGTGGTATCTACTAATCAGTCGGATACCACACGGTGGTTGAGACTAATTATTGAAATAAAAGTTATATCCGTTTGATCCGGATATAACGAGATTACTAAGAAATCCGAGATAGCAAAAACCGGTATATAACCGGCCCGGGTACCAGGATGACATGAAGTAGCCGCAGTTCGACGATTAGCCGATGCTTCTGAGCTAGCGGAAGTTCAATGTTTAGCGTTAAGGGCAGTACGCAGGTCGCGCGGGACGAGGTCCTGCCGCCCGGCGGTCTCCGCCAGGCCAATCGCCCCGGCGTTCATTACCAAAGTTCACTAGTACGGCACACAAGCGCAAACTATTACGTTACTTATGTTGGATGAGCACACAAGTGCAACAACACGACCGAAATACAGAGACCTTCTCCGCTACATGTCGCATTGGTAAAACTTATTGAAACGGCTGATTTCAGCTAGCTGTCGCAGATCGCACTCTGTTGGCATCTAACCGCGGCGTCGAAATGAGCCGACGTTTTCCGGAAACGAACGAGGCCCGGGCGGGAGTTTTGACAGGTCCCCAGAAAATCTGCACAGCGGAAATGCTATTAGATTATTTTAAAAGAATTTAAACCCTATTACGTAAGCAATAAGGTATAAATATATAAATGTGAGAACAGAGAAAATATTTTTCAATTTCTAACATAATGATAATGAGGGTTGCTATTGGTATAAAAGGATCTTTGTTTTAAGCACTCTATTAAATTCAGTTTGATTTGATGACGTACTATTGGAAAAGCAGAATTATGTAAATTATGTTAGTGTTAATGGTTGTCGTTTTATGGATTCATTTCAATAAATGTAAAATTTTAAATAAATCGGCGTTTCGCACGACATAATTGCAGTCGCTTTGCGATTTTGTCGTGAAGCCTATCTTATGCCGATACTTTGGTTACGGGGTGAAATGATTGATGATGATTGTTGAGATTGTCGTAGTGAATGTATGTAGTACTTGTGTAGTGTGTTGTTGGTAACTAATCCTGCATGTATAAGGTATGAAAACCGTTTTGCTTCCTAAACTTAGCATAACATAGTATTTCTTAACAAACGCAAAATAATTAATTGTATCATATCTTTTGTACTATGGAATTCCGCAAATTAGGCCCCTACTTCTATAAATAAATATAAATATAAATATATGGGACACTAACACACATGGTCTGTCCCTAATATATGTGTTATAGGTGACAGAATACTGGTAAATATATTTATTATACTTATTATAAAACAATATATACAAAAGTTGTCTGTCTGTATGTGACCAATTTTCTCATAATCTACTAAACGAATCTTTCTACGGTTTTTACTTAAAGATAGGGCGGGAATCGAACCGGTGAGCCGCGGAGCTGAAGGCAGAGTCACTACCCACTGCGCCAATTGGCCAGTTTATAAATTAAATAGTTGAGATATCGGCAAAATTGACAAAAAGTTTTATAAAAAGTTAAGTGCATTTGTTCGATATTATCTCTGTAATCAAAATATTGTCAACAGTCCACTCATGGCTGGGCCTGTAGCAGACAAAGCTAGCTGTATCATATAGCTATGTACATTACTGTCTAGACAGCGCTGGATCTGAGCTTACTATAGCCGTATTTGTTTCAGCGTCTGACATAACTGAAGATAAACTACTTTTAGATAAACAAGATTCATCTTATTATCATTTGCACGATATGTTTTAACTATGGTGTGATGTGATTTTGCTTCGTATTTTACGATCCGCCGCCTGCCTGCCTTACGTCAACTTACCTTAATCTATCCTATCCTATTCTACTAAACCGGATACCACACGGTGGGTCAACTTACCTTAGTCGCCTTTTACGACACCTCGGTAACAAATGAGGTTGGTCTATTCTACTTAACCGGATTACACACAGTTGGTCAACTTACCTTAGTCGCCTTTTATGACACCTCGGTAACTCTTTTATCCAGCCAGATAACACACAGCGTAAGTTTTATTGTTTAGGGGGAGAAAAATCAGTTTTATTAAAAAAACATTTTATACCTGTTTTTGGTAAAATTTATATTGAATTGAATTTTTACCATTAACTGCCAAACAAGGCTGAGAAGTTTAAGGAAATAGGTATTCTTACAGCTACACAATATATTTTAGCTTGTTAATTTTTGTGCATAAAAATATACATACCAATTAAAACAAATGGCGATATATGTAATAGATAGAGTAGAAACCTACTTCCTATTGCGCCTTGTTAAAGAACGTAAGTCGTTTGTGGATTTGGGTGTAAGATTCTATAAAATTAATTCTTCTATAATACAATCAATTTTAGCTTTGCCATTACAGCAGTATAACGAACTTTATACACTCTGACGAATTTTATATATAGAGAACTAGCTTTTACCGGCAACTTCATTTGCGTGCACTGTTGTTGCGTGATAAGTAATTAATAGATAGGCGATTATATGGATTAATAGATGTCATCCTATTCCTGTATAATGAACAGGATTTCTATAGTCTATATGTTACCCTGGTGCATAAGGAATAATTGTGTCAAATTTCATCGATATTGGTTTAACGAATTCGGCGTAAAAGAGTAACAACCATACATACTCACAAACTTACGCATTTATATTATGAGTAGGATTCTGGGTATATTTCTTACCTGCCAATCCACTTTAGAGCAGCGTGCTGAGTTTAAGCTCCAAATATTCTCGTCAAGAAGAGTCCATTGCCCAGCTTTGGAATCGTAACAAGATATTCTTTCAACACTAGTTCTTCCAATTCAAATTCAAAATTATTTTTTACAAGTATACTTGTTAAGAAGTTCTTTTGAATCGTCAACTGTACTGCTGGTTTGAAAAGCTGTTCCTACCGAGAAGAGCCATCAAGAAACTAGGCGGTTTCTCTTTTAAAAATATAATTCTTATAACTAGTTATAATTAGTCATTAGGGTCGAATGCCTAGCTATAATATGCATTACTATCTTGTGCAAGGTCGAAATTTAGCATATACCTAAGTATTCTTATCATTTATGTATTCGTTAGCTTAACCTAGCACTAGCCTTAAAGCCCTTAAGCCTCGCTTATCCTTTAAAACTCACTGAAAATGTAAAAATGCTAATAATAATTCTTGAACGGAACAGGAAACTTCCTGACTTGAATCTCCTAACATTATTATATTTTGAATCTGCAGCGAATACGAATACCGACAAAATCAATTCCCGACATAAATATGTATAAGGGTTTATAGCACGTAGACGCGTAGCCCGTCTACGCTCGTAGCCAGTCACGTAGGCGACTACAAAGCGTGTTTAATTTTCATACCCATTATGACTGTAGCAAGCAGTCTTACGTTAAAATGAAGTCATTTAGAAATTTCTATGACAATGATTAATTAATTTTTATATCACGTTTTTGATTGGGTACAAAATTTATGATCGTTTAGGTACTTCTTAGTAATTCTAACATGAGATTATAAATTAAGGATGACTCAAAATGATTAAGCTTTTTGAATTAGTTTATATTAACTGTGCAGTATAGTGTAACTACTACTTCAAACCTTGGTGAATTTACTGGTTGTTCCTACGACTTCGTTTCGTCAACTATTCAATTCAATATCAATTATTTACCATGCCCCAACAAAAACACAGGAATATACCAAATTTCATTAATATTTCTCTAGTGGATTACCTGTGAATTTGAGAACAGGCAAACAGACAACATGAAAACATAGCAAACGCAAATAATTATAATATTATTTTTCTATAATCCTAAAGGAAACTAATCTAAAATATACTGACGTAACGTATTACTTTTGTATTATGTAATTTAGAAAAGTAACGCCTAATCTATACATATTATAAAACAATGTTTCCAAAAGTCGTCTATGAACGATTTTCTCAAAATCTATTAAAGAAATTTTCGAGCGGTTCTTACTAAAAGATATATATATATAGAGGAAGGTTTAATAGTAATTTAGTAGTACATTATGTTTTATGTAAATTGCAAACGTTGCGACACACTGATTTCCATGCGGACAAAGTCGCTGGTACAGCTAGTTCTTTAATAATTAAAAAAGAGAAAATTACAAAAGTAATAATCAAATTATCATGCTTGTACTGTACTTGATAATAAATTTGTCGCGGATTATAGCAAAATAATTTTATTATTACTTTTGTATATATAGATCTCCGCAAAGTAACGCCTAATACTATAAATTCATCATCTTCCTGCCCTTATCCCTCTCTAAGTGGGGTCGGCACAACATGTTATAAACATGCTGTCACATGATTTGGCTGCGTTTTTACAACCGGCCGCCGGCCTGACGTCAACTTACCTCTGTCGTATTTTACGACACCTCGGTAAGAAAGAGGGTGGTCTATTCTACTAAACCGGATACCACACGTTGGGTCAACTTACCTTAGTTGCCTTTTACGACACCTCGGTAAGAAATGAGGTTAGTCTATTCTACTCAGCCGGAAACCACACGGCGGGTCGACTTATCTTAGTCGCCTTTTACGACACCTCGGTAAGAAATGAGGGTGGTATATTATATTTAGCCGGATACAACACGGCGTGCCTAATACTATAAATTATTGAAAAGAAAATTAATAAAGCAAAGTCAGAGAAAGACAAACGATCAGCCAAAGACCTTCACCTTAAAACTGCACTCATGTGATTCATCACACGGCAACTGTTCATGCTTAGCAATTCAAAGAACCCCAGATATAAAATATCTGGGTGTTATATTAGACGGATGCTTATGCTGGCGAAAACAAATCAATTCACTCGTTTCGCGTTTCCGCAAACTGATGTTTATATTTAGGAAATTAAGAAATATTGCTGACCATAATCTATTAAAAACAGTTTATTTTGCGCTGGCTCAATCGTTACTCTCGTACTGCATCACAGTGTGGGGCGGTGCTAATAAAGGAGACATGCTTCGTCTTGAGCGAGCTCAAAGGGGCATATTGAAAGTAATGGGTAACAAACCCCTTAGGCATCCAACAATCCTTCTTTATAAAGAGTGGAATGTCCTAAATGTTCGGCAGCTCTTTATCTCGAATTTAATATTGCGTAAACACTCAGAAGTAAGAATTGTTCCAATGCCAGAAAAAAGACGTAAACAAAAGATTTTTGAAATTTTACCTCATAGAACCGCTTTAGCTGGTCGTCAGTACTATTTCCTAAGCGCAAAATTATATAACAAAATTGACAATATTTTAAATATCTCTAATCTAAATAAAATCTCCTGCAGAAAAACTATCAATGCTTGGTTGAAAGAACTTAATTATCTAAAAACGGAGGAATTAGTCACCGGAGTAATATAATAAGTAAAATTATAGACTATCACTATCACACTTTGTTGACACGAACGCACACACACATACACACACGCACGCACACATACACACCCGCACACACTCACACACGCTGACACACACAAATAGGTATAACTAACTAATATATATATATAGGTATAACTGTATAAGTTATAAATATTTAGAATGGGTCCTATGGAAGGCGATGGCGTTCGTGGTACAGGTTATCCTAGTGCGAGCGCCACAGCACTCCTTTTTTATATATCTGTAACTGTATTTTTTAAAAATAGATATTGTAGTTTAAGGAGTAAAATTTGTAATAGTTTATAAGATATAAGAATAAATAAATAAATAAATAAAAATAAAAAAAGAGAAGAGTTCCGCATCGAAAAAGGCGGGATGTAAAAAAAAATTCCCGGGGCGAACGCGCTGCGAATGAAGCTGTAGTACCAGGGCGGCATGGGCCGGCGGCGGTGTGCTGCGGCGCGGCGCATTGCGGCGGGTGAACGGCCGCGCATCGATCGCTGCAGCCTGCGTAACCTCTTATGTAAGCGGTGACGTGGCGTCACTTCCAACCGGCGGATCCACGTTGCGCGAGTACGTTTTTAAATTTGGTACAATAGAATTCATTTCAATACGCGCTTTTAATTGCTGTTATTGATGCGGCTGAAGCGCGGCTTTTTAATGACATCTACACCGCTTGTTTTTACATAGAGCTGAGTATTTATAGGGATGTCTGTAAAAGAGTGTCACAATAAATAATGAGAGGGAACGTGACATATGCTTCATCTTTGTCTCATCCCAGATAAAAAGAGAGACGGATAGATTAATCCTGATTTACTTTCTCTTTAATGTAATATGGTACATTTTAGGCTTAGCCGTGTGGTATCCGGCTAAATAGAATAGTGCCACCCTCATTTCTTAACGAGATGTCGTAAATTCGACTAAGGCAAGTCGACCCGCCGTGTGGTATCCGGCTGAGTAGAATAGACCAACCTCATTTCTTACCGAGGTGTCGTAAAAGGCGACTAACGTAAGTTGACCCACCGTGTGGTATCCGGTTTAGTAGAATAGACCACCTCTTTCTTACCGAGGTATCGTAAAATACGACAGAGGTAAGTTGACGTCAGGCAAGCGGCCGGTCGTAGAAACGCAGCCAAATCATGTGACAGCATGTTTATAACATGTTGTCCCCACCCCACTTAGAGTGGGATAAGGGCAGGAAGATGATGATGGTACATTTTATGCTGGCTTCCATACTCTAATATAATAACTCATTGAAGGCTAAAACTTAAACTAACTTAAAATTAAAATAAAGTAATAATAGAGTAAAGTATTAATAATGTAATATTTAAAATGTTAAAACAAAGATTGACCGCCGAGTTTCTTTCTGGTTCTTCTCGATAAAGCAACATTCCGAACCAGTTGTAGCTTCATTAATCATATCGATCCTTGACGATTCAAAAGTGCTTGAAAGAGCTTATTTCAATAAATATTTTTTTGATTTGATTTGACCTTACAGCAGACTTACAGACAGATAGATTGGATAGACACCCAAATTGGATTTCTCTTTATTTCTCATTATTATAACATGACATATTTAAGAGTTGGCTTTTCTACTCTAGTATAATAACTCTATGTTTTTTTTAATATTCGAAACTACTTTCGTTCACGAATACAAAGAATGTAATACTCTAAGTGATCTTAGGAAGATTTTTATTTTAAGAGGTTTTACCTATATTTTTTTAATCACCAAATGGCGCCAAAGTAGAGCGCACATAAAACATTTGGATATTAATTTAAACTAGTATATTTAAGAATAGGTATTTTTTTGAATTTTTTCAGATCAACATCAGGGTGCTACAACACACAAATATTTTTCTTATATTTTAGACTAGAAATCGACTAAGGTAAGTCGACCCGCCGTGTGGTTTCCGGCTGGGTAGAATAGACCATCCTCATTTCTTACCGAGGTGACGTAGAAGGCGACTAAGATAAGTCGACTCAACACGTGGTATACGGTTAAGTAGAATAGACAACCCTTTTTCTTACTGAGGTGTCGTAAACTACGACTGAGGTAAGTTGAAGAGCCGGTCGTAAAATGCGAAGTCAAATCACATTACAACATGATTGAACCCCACTTAGAGTGCGATAAGAGCAGAAGGATGATGATTATGGATCTCCGCAAAGTAAAGCCTAGTTCTATAAACCCGTATGTTACCAGCTTAAAACGACAAATCGCACCCTGAAACAACAAGCGCACTGCAATAGCATCAATTAAAACCGTCACTAATTTATGCCGCAAACATCGCCCTACGCATTGCCGGCGCTGATAAATATAATGCCGCACTGAATCAGGTGTTTCATTATTTTGCGCGTAATAGCCAATTTTTTTCGCAACGGGGTCACGCTTTGTCTATACGTTAGCATATTATGTTTGGGACCAGAGGATTGTGATTTTATACAGATACAAGTTGAGACTGCAATGTCTATTTTTTTTTAATTTATTTACAGCAAAAATATACAAGTTATATTCATCTTAAATTACTTACACGCTAGGACTATACAAATCATGCCCACGTGGAATGATCCCAAGAATGCTAGCAGCGTTTCCGTGCTGAATCGCTAAGCTGATTCTTTGTGCGAAAAAGGAGCCAGCACTCTTGTCACCTTAAGAGGCAATTAACCGTGTTGAAACGGATAAAAAAATTTGGACTTTGACTCCATGGTCCTAGGGTCTCAACTGCGAACGGCACAAATATATAACTCACGGTGAGAAATGCATACTTCCGCCGTTTGCCGGATTCGGCAATTTCCACCGCAGCTCCAGGTCATGACGCTGTTTCCCTGTTATGGGACAAGGCTAACGTATCAACGCATGTTGCGTCCAACATTAGGGCCCGTCCCCGTTCCTAAGAAACCAACGTCAAGCCATCCATTATTAAATAAACACCAATGAGGCGACATCTTTTAATGCATCCACGATAAATTACTGTACTAATATTATACTATAATAATATTATATTCATTGTAATTTGACGATTTGACGATTCGAAAGTGCTTGTAAAGGCCAATTTGAATAAAGAATTATTTGAATTTGAATTGATTAACACTTGAAATATAAGAATTACATTGATGACACGAGATCAAGTACATGAGATTCTAGTCTGAGTATAAGGAGACGATCCAGCTATTTACTTTATGCAGTTGTCAATATGCTAGTTCTCTGACAAAAACTCTCTGACGATGTAGATATTGTTTACAAGAAGGACGTGACGTCAGTCGTGGACATGCACACATATTTTTTATTTTATAGTTATCAATTTCATCAAATAAAATCTAACAGACAGATTGGTAGACTGATTTCACATAAAAAAAAAATAGTATGGGTAAGTAATTTATAGAATTAGGGGTTACTTTGCGGAGATCAATAATACAAAAGTAATAATAAAATTATTTTGCTATAATCCGCGATGAAGTAAAATAGAAAATATATATAATGCTAAATGTAGAGTGGACAATCGGTTATCATACCTGCAGGATTCGTAAAAAAAACACATGCACAAACCTCCACCACCGCCACCACAATACACAAGCACTATATACGTTCACTATCACAAACTCAACAATCGACTCCACGACCAAAATGAATTATTACGATTGCGATTTTTTACGAATCCTGCATGTATCAGGTATGATAACCTCATTCAGTCCACTCTACATTTAGCATTATATATATTTACTATTTTACTTCATCGCGGATTATAGCAAAATAATTTTATTATTACTTTTGTAGTATGGGTAAGGTCAAACCGGCGGTAGCGGAATGGTTAGAGTAACGGACTTGCCTATCGGGAGGTCGTCGTTTCGAATACCGGCCATTATACTACCGACGTGAATCAACCTCTAACACAAGCATTTAGCTTAGCTGGACGAGCTAACAATCTTTGAAATAAAATTAGGGTATTTTAATACTAAAGTTGAAACGAATAACGTCGCTACTATGAAAAAAGTAAAATTAACTTCGTTACTTAAAGATTTCTTACAAGTTACAAGTACTCTACAGAAAAGTCTCCAAACACAAGAATACTACAATAAAAGAACTCTATACTGATAGTGGACTAAAAAAACAACTTTAGATACTATTTCTTCACCTTCATTTATACACGCCATTATCAACATTAATAGACTGTATTAAAGCTCACAATTGAGTGTATTAGACCTATAGGTCGTTCGACTTGAAGCCGAGTGTAGTTTCCCAAGCCCCGGGAATAATTAATAGGGGTCGTGACAGTGAATGGAAAATAATACCAACCTTTCGATCCACTGTATATCTGCCATTTTGTTTATACTAAGTTGGTTATTACAGAGACAATATAATATCAAATCAAATCCTTTTATTAATAAAACCGTATATAGTAAAACCGGTGGCTTAAAACCGTAATATAGTATTATGACAACCATAAAAATAGTTAAAGTAGGTTAGCTTTTGGGACTTTGTTTTATATAGATATAGATATAATATAGATTTAATAGCCGTGTGGTATCCGGCTGAGTAGAATAGACCGCCCTCATTTCTTACCGAGGTGTCGTAAAATACAACTTAGGTAAGTTGACGTCAGGCAGGCGGCCGGTCGTAAAAACGCAGTCAAATCATGATACAGCATGTTTATAACATGTTGTGCCGAACCCACTTAGAGTGGGATAAGGGCAGGAGGATATATATACATACATATAAATTTAATTTGAGGTGTTTTGTAACGCTGGTTTCTTAAAAATTAACATGAATTGAAACTTTCAAGTAATTGAGAGTATTCGAGTTTCGCATTCATGAAAAATCAATTATGTAAGCGTGAATTTTGTCAGTGCGAAAAGTAATTACACAAAACACATACAAAGCACTGTATAAATTTCTTTCAGGGTCAGAAAACTTGTGAGGACACTTATAATAATGAAAACTCCATGAAAACTCTTAATTATGTAAACGTATAGAATTTAACTATAGAATTAACGTAAAGAATTTAGCTGCGTACATTTTTTAGAAATAAAATAGTATTAAAGAAAATTAAGTTACAATAGAAAGTCTAAAATAAATTTAAATAACGGCGTGTTGCTATCCCACAGCTGGGCATAGGCATCCTCGCTCCGTTTTTGGAGAGAAATGTTGCTAAAAACTACGCTGCTCACATGTTCCAGAAATTCTCAGAGATATGCAAGTTTCTTCATGATTTTTTCGTGAGCCAAAAAGCATTAGATAAATTGCAATGATTAATGAGACGCATCAGTTTTAACAGAAAAACTAGTGCCTGACCGGGTTTGGAACCCCTGACCCTCTCAAATGAGTCGCACATCTTACCGCTGGGCTATCACAGCTTATAGAATCGTATAAAAGAATAATTGTGTAAAAGTTGACCTAATAATAAGGCATCGTGCGCATAATATACATATAAAATTGAAACAAAAGAGGAAGCTACGCTCCGTAGCTCGTAGCTGTGTAGCGGGGTTACGGCGTAGCCCGGGCGCGGTCGGCGACCCCTGGCCGTGAACGGGGGAGCGCCGGGCGAGCCCCGCGACGCGCACACTCGCGCACTGCTGAAATATCGTTACACACACTTAGCTGAGCCGCACCCCTAGATAATTTTATACATGGTGCTTCGCTTTTCCTTCTTCTAGAAACTACTTATGGATTGAATTAGGTCTTTCTAACACAATTCAACTTTTATGAATTTCTCATAAATTAGCATACTGCTTGTACTGAAATCAAAAATTCATGTACTGTACATTTAGGAAAAACCAGGTAGAATAATTTTCTCTAATTTATTATCTTACTGACATATTGAAAACATCTACTTCCACACATAAATACTCCAAACAATAAATGTGACATTTAACAATGTACGACATATATGATCGACCATAACATAAAAATAAGAAAGTCTGCAAACCCTGCTAGAATTAATACTTTACGATTTTTTTCTACATTTTAATAGGCACTACATACATATTACATTTTCAAATATCAATTCGTTTATTACTCATAGAATTTCAACTTATATCAAGTCAACTGACGCCGTAAACTATCAAAATTATTAACATTCTTCACAGTGGAAAGACATATTCAATATGCCTAAAGGAATGTATAAGCCTGTAACTTTATAATTGTCTTTTATGCCGATATATAAAATAATAATGAATTAAATTTCAAATACATTTCATAGCAATCCACTACCTAAATAATAAATAATGATTGTATAATTATCGATTAAAAAAATCAATACTACCCCTGGAGGTGAATAAATGTAACACTCTGTATATTCATTACTCAGCTCAGTCACGCACACAACACACACAGAAGTAATCACACACAAACATTTTCAAAGCATCGTACAACGCCACACCCCCGCATCTATATCAACACGGCGGCACCCACACAGGAGTACATCCTAGAAAATTGTTACATCTGTGCGCGTTTCAGACGTGTACAAATAGAAACTTAGTATCAACGTGTGCTCGGAAAATGTATGTTAATGTTAGACTTCCGCATTCTGTATTCGTGTCACGCACACTAGCGTGTGTTTTGTGTGTGTGGGGGTGTGTTTTGCGTTAGTGAGCGTGTAGGGTGCATCGACTCTGTTTCCGCTTCCGCCGAGTACAACGGCCTCGGGCCTGATTTATGTCCGTCCGCTTAAAGGTTTGCGTGTTATTGTGACGTTTGCCGTGATTTCTACTAGAGTTTTGGCTTTTTTATTATTGTAATGAGGTTTTTGTAAAATTAGGTGAGGTATAATGTCGTCTGGGGCGGCTAATGTTTTGACCCGAGTATGGAAAGTATATTCCTACTAACTACGCCATGCGGATTCAGGCGCGGAAAATAGTTTTTTTTTTCTTTTTGAACAAAAAATGGAGTCCATTGATTTTCTCTAAGACTCTGGATTTCTCCGGAATATAGTAGCAACTTAAGTATTAGGTTTAGACCAATCTGTTCGTGAAAATTATAAGGCCCGATATCCACCAAGGCGAAGAGGGGATGTAGAAAATACAATATCTCACTTAACCTGTTAGGCAGTAGGGAGTTACATATTCACAAATTTACGCCTTTATATTTTTTATAATAAACTAGCTTTTACCCGCGACATTTTTCGCATGAATTGTTGTCGTATAATAGATGGTGCTTTTCATTATCATCCTATAACTGTTGAATTAACAGGATTTCTATTTTAGCCTATATGTTACTCCGGTGTATAAGGAATAACGTCTATATTGGTTCAGCGGATTCGACCTGAAAGAGTTACTAACATACATCCATACTCACAAACTTTTGCATTTACAATATTAGTATTGAGTATCTTTAATATTTAAATGAGTTAATCTTGTATGTATAGGTATATATATAAATATTTTCTGAATCTCGGAAACGGCTTCAACGATTTCCCTGAAATTCAGCATGTAGGGGATTTTGGGGACGAAAATTCGATCTAGCTAGGTTTCCCTTTATCCCTGTTTTTGAGTATTAAAAAATGATAAAATGTAGAATTGAAAGCAAGGGATTTTTTAGTTGTCAAACGTAATGTTACGATAGCCGATGGGTAACGGGCGGACCAAAAATGTTCAAAACCCAGTCTTGAATCCCACATGTCATCGGTGCCTTCTTTCTTTTTTTCAAACTTTTGACGTGACAACGCCTTAAATTAGGTTGGGGCTTGGAGCCACTCATGAAAAAGTGTAATGCCCGCTCACGTCTGTTACGATGAGTCACCGAACGAAAGAGAGGCCCGCCGGACTGGCGATTGCCTTGCGTCTCTCTCCCACTCAAACATGATTGGTCTGCCGCGCGCGCTGCACTAGGGAATTAGGCGCGTTGAATCGGCGCGTGCTTGTGTCTCTGGTAAACAAAATATATTTCTATAGTTAAAATTTGTGCAATTCTTATTGTCATTCAATTCCTTGTTCCTATTGTGCAATTTAATAATATTCATATCAATAAATATTCTACTGAGAAAAAGACGATGTCACGTAAAATCTTTGCCCGTAAAACCGACTTTACAGGCAACCGTTTTTTTTTATATCTTTTCAAAAGTTATCGAGCTAGATTCTGTCACCCATGTACTTATACATTATATTAGTAGGATAGTGTTAGGATATTGAAAGCGCTTCATTATCATTCTCCTGCCCATATCCCACTCTAAATTGGATTGGCACAGTTATAAACATGTTTTCACATGATTTGGATAAGTATTTTACGACTGGGTCACCTGCCTTACGTCAACCTACTTTAGTCTCCTTTTACGACACCTCGGGAAGAAATGAGAGTGGTCTATTCGTCTCAGCCGGATACCGTTTAAATTATCAGTGGATTATTTATAGTAATTGACCATAATAAGGGTTATGTTTGTTGTAGTTAATAAAAAATAAATTTTTAATAACCTGTTGTCATCTATTAACAACTGTCCCAAACCTCAGAACTGTAGCCCATTGTTTAATATTTAAAATTTAATATTATTAATTAATATTTTTTATTAGCTACAACAAACATAACGCTTATTATTTGTAATTTCATACAAAACGGTCAACTACTAGTGCATGGTCTATTACTAGAGCCCTTACCATAATGTTTTTTCCTCGGTACCACCCGGTATATACTAATAGCATATAGGCAGTTATATCTTTATACTTACAGAACTGCGCAGACGGACGGGGAAGAGTCAAATTAAATATTTAATACCACTCAGGGGGCGCTGCTAGACCAGACTTTTTTAATACAAAACCCACTCAGCCGGTCTATTTGGATTTTAGGATTGATTCAGTCTGACTGTCTATGTAAAGTAGCTTTTGTGAAGTGCTCCTTTATTTCTGTCTGTTAGGGTGTTTTTTATTTCTCTACTCTCAAGTTTCTCCTTTTACTTTTCCGTTTTATTAATGACGTTCGTTGATACACCTTAAACATATAGCAGTAAGTGTAAACTTTTTTTTTTACTTAGACGAAAACAAAAAAAAATACATATTCCACCATTAAAATTGAAGTTTTTAGTTTTCGCGTATCATGGTTATGTGTCGTCGGTACTAAGTTATGATATTGTAATTTGGGGTAACTCAGTGGATGCGGATAAAATATTTAAAGTGCAAAAGAAATGTATACGTTCGATATGTAAGGCAAATGTATTAGATAGTTGTAAGCCCTTGTTCAAAATGCTCAATATATTGCCTTTGCCCTGCATTTATATTAAGGAAATATGCATATTTGTAAAAAAATATCCTGATTATTTTACAAGTAATGACACAAGATATAGAGATAGATTACTTTTACCCAGAATAAAATTGTCACTTTTCAAAAATAATGCATATTGTATGTCAATTTTAATCTTTAATAAGCTGCCTAAACATATAAAAGACTTATGTCTTCCTAAATTTAAATACAAGCTACATAAGTGGTTATTATCTCATTGTTTTTATTCGATAAATGAATATTTAAATTTTCAGAATAAGCCCTTGTAATTTGACAATATAAACTTTATATGTAAACACATAAAAAAACCTATATTAAAAAGTGTGATTTTTAATTTCATCAAAATATATGTTAATAAACTCTTTTTTTATCTGTGTCAAACTTAAAAACATAATTTTAAGTTTATCATATTTGCATACCTATTTCTTGGTAATACGCTGAAACAATAATTGTAACAACTTTTTGTAAGTGTATTGTGCAAAAATAAATGAATGAATTTGAATTTGAATTTCGTTTTTAATCGTTTTCGAGTAGCTAATATTGAAATAGCATTTTTAAAGAGTTAATTATATGTGTCGAAATATTAATTATGAATGATTAATCCGAACTCTTCATGCCAATGGCCATTTTCTTTTTTTATTTGTATTTATTTTCATATTGGACGAAATATTTATTATGAATGTAACTTGTGTTACAATAGCTACTCGAAAATAATTCACTACATATTTATATGTAAAGTTCTTAAAGACTATTTATCTTTCTATTTAAATGAGTTAATCTTGTATATATATATATATTTTCCGAATCTCAGAAACGGCTCCAACGATTTTCCTGAAATTCAACATGTAGGAGGTTTTGGGGGAGAAAAATTGATCTTGCTAGGTTTTATGTAAAAAAAAAATTGTTTTATCCCTGTTTTTGGGCATTAAAAAACACTAACATTTATATTGAATTGAATTTTCGCCATTAACTGTCAAGTTAGCGTAGCTTATTCGGGTGACGGGCAGACTTGAGAAATGTGAATGCCAAGGATCGATCCCCAACTAAATAATTGTTTTTTTTCTAAGTTTTTTTTTTGTAAAAAATTACCGATCGAAGCTCGGTCACCCAGATATTTACAATGATAAAAGCACCGCGAATTTCTCATAAAGCTTGTTATCGCTTATATTAATCCAGAATGCCTATACACTGTCCATTATATTAACCATCTTTTGACAGATTGACGATAGTGATGTCCTAAAGATTCTCGTATGCGATACCATTCCGATTATAGTACCTACTATCATTAATCGAATTACGTACCTAAGTAATTCGATTAATGATAACCTACGTAAACTAGATTACTACTTGAGAAAAGAAATTCCAACTTTGAGAAAACTTATTGTTTCTTTGAAAAGAAGTGGTCTATTTCATGGTGAAAAATCTTCTTTGGTCAAAGTTTTGAACACAATTGGCTTTTCATATAAAAAGTTAAATAAAAGAAAATTATTAATGGAACGCACAGATATAGCTATAGCACGTTGTGATTTTTTAAGAGAGGCAAAGAAAATACAAGATTGGGCAAATATTGTTTTCACGTATGAAACATGGCTCAACGCTAACCACACACTATCTCGTTTCTGGACTGATGATACTGCTGATTCCACTTCCTCAGTACCAATGGGAAAAGGTGAGCGCCTAATCATTTGCCATGCAGGTACAGCAAAAGGATTTGTACAAGACGCACTGTTGGCATTTAAATCGAAGAAATCAAATGACTACCACGAAGAGATGAATGCAAATGTGTATGAAGAGTGGTTCAAAAAAATGCTCATTTCATTGGAAGAACCATCAATAATTTTTATTGATAATGCGCCCTACCACTCCCGTCAAATTGACAAAATGCCAACACAGGCTAATAAAAAGCATGAAATAATTAATTGGCTTCGGGACAATGGAGAAAATGTGGACGACTCAATGTTAAAAGTTGAATTAATAAAAATATTAAAAACCAAAAAGAGAGCAAAACGCTATGTAATCAATGAAATGGCAGCAGAATATGGCCATACTGTTCTTCGGATTCCTCCATACCACTGCCAGTACAACGCAATAGAACTTATATGGGCACAAGTAAAAGGGCATGCTGCGAGATGCAATACAAGCCCCCCATTCACAGCGAATAAAATGTTGCAATTGCTAAAAAATGCTTGCACCCACGTAACGGCCGAGAACTGGGCAAGTGTGGTGGAAAGAACTAAAAGAGTAATATTCTCTGATTGGGAACGTGATATTGCGTTTGATAATATATTATCTACACAAGAGCTAATAATAACTGCTACTGAAGACTCCTCATCGGAGGAGTCTAGTGTTGATTATCATTCCGACGACTCGTGCTAATAAAATAAATTAAAATATCCTGATTGTTTTATTTGTATTCATGTATTAACTAAGAAGAAAGTAAAACTTTATATAATGTTATTAAATGTCTTTTAATACTCGTAACATCGATTTCTACCGATTATTTTTAATCTGTGGCATAATCGTAGTAACCCATTATGTGTGACATCACTAAGTGGGCGGTACCCATCCATAAAGTACAAATATTATTTGTATGATATTTGTACGTAAGCAATACAAAACTTAATGAGCGTGAGCTGTCAAAAGACTGATAATATGATGGACGCAGTATATACTGTACTATACTGTAGCGTATTACTTGGAAGATAAGAATGTGTGGATATAGCTCGCTTAGACCCTGTAAAAGACAGTTATAACTAAATGTAACTAGTAATAAGAATTACTTAATTAATTTTTAAAAGAGCAACCGCCGATTTCTTGCTGGCTCTTCTCGGTAGGAACGGCTTTACGAACCAGCAGTAAAGTTGACGATTCAAAAGCACTTGTTTACAAGTTTATTTGAATAAAGAATATTTTGAATTTGAATTTGAAAGATACCACACGGCTGGTTAACATACCTTAGTCGCGTTTTACGACACCTCGGTAAGAAATGAGGGTAGTCTATTCTACTCAGCCGGATACTACACGGTGGGTTGACTTACCTTAGTCGCCATTTACGACATCTCGGTAAGAAATGAGGATGGTCTATTCTACTTAGCCAGATACCACACGGCGGGTGAACTTACCTTAGTCGTCTTTTACGACACATCGGTAAGAATTGGGGATAGTCTATTCTACTCAGCCGGATACCACACGGCGGGTCAACTTACCTTAGTCGCTTTTTTTGAATTTAAACTATCGTGAGTGGAATTCATAATTAATGTATAGAAACCAGCTATACTCACGTGGCGGGAACTCCGCGATAACGCCGCGTAAAGAGCTCATGAATAAGAGCCCCGTATGGGCTTGAAACTAGTCGGGCTCATCCGATAAAATAACACGTGAGTATAGCCGGTTTCTATACATTAATTACCTTAGTCGCCTTTTACAACACCTCGGTTAGAAATGAGGGTGATCTACTTTACTCAGCCGGATACCACACGGTATAATCTATAATGTTTGATGTTGGTAACAGAATTTCTGTTGTTTTATCATATTCACAGCGGCTACCTAAGCACATACGTGCTGAGTGAATGATTGCGGTAGAACAAAACAAGATTGATCGTGTGTAATTTGTCTCCGTTGTTCACCGGCGAGAATTAATTTGTTAGTATACCTTCAGAATTACTTTGTTACGATAAAAATATCCTGCATTTAGTTCCGCGCGGGTTCGATTTTCGTCTAGGCCAACATTTTCTAACAACAATTTCTTAAGTGTATATCTTTATTGAGTGAGTTAATCTTGTATACATATATATTTTCGAAATCTCGGAAGCGGCTCCAATGATTTTCCTGAAATTCCCTGTTTTTGGGCATCAAAAATTATTAATATTCAAATTTAATATAAAACACTATTTTTGCCGTAAATTGTCAAGTCAGTGTAGCTTATTCGGGGATCGGGTGATCTCTTGAATTGAAAATACCTAGGATCGAGCCCCACCTGTCCAATATTTTTATTTTAAGTTTTTTTTATATTTTGTAAAAAAATACCGAGGCGCGGTCAAACAGGTACTATATATTTAAGTATGTATTTCAAATTATATATGAATATTTTCACCTTGTCACCCGTAATACAAATATTAAGTTAGTTACTTAGGGGTTGGACAACTGTATTAGTAAGTGTCCCATAAATTTATTAATTTAAAAAAGCTTAGAGACCAACAGAGTGATGCATTTTTATCGAAGGGTTAATATGTTAGATATAATGCACGATTCCGAAACAATGTTTAAAAAATCTCTTCTAAAACTTTTAACTAACACCTAGTTACATAATCAGTGTTATTGTCACCTTTTTATATCTTAGTATGAATGTTTGTTATTTTTGTAAATGTTGTAGCATTCTTTAATTAATATAGCATTTAGTTTCTATTTTTAAGGTATCATGTAACTTTTAAACATGTTAATAATGTATATATTGTTGATGGCCTAATAAAATAAAATAAAATAAAAAATAAAAATTTTTAATTCTTAGAGTTAGGTGTTACTTTGCGGAGGTCCATAATACAAAAAGGATTATTTTACTACAAACCGTGATCAGATAAAATCTATGTAATGCTATAATGTAGAGCGTACTATCTGTGTTCATACATTATACATGCAGGATTCGTGAAATTAATGAATGTAGTAGATTCATCCATATTGCTCTAGTTGATTTACATTGAAGTCATAAAAGACCGACACACTGACTTTTGCAATAATAATATTAAATAATATATAATAAATATATGATAACACACGGTTATCGGTCTTCTAAGTAAGTAACTTAATACTCATATTATAGGTAACAGACAACTATTAAATATATAAATATACAATTTTTAATATTGTGAATATATAATGTGAAAAAGCAACAGTCGAGTTTCGAACGAACCGACAGGAAACGATTCAAAAGTGAAAGTCTCTTTGAATAAAGAATATATTGAATTTGAATAAAACACCGTAGTATCTCATTATCGTATGATGCCGTTGAGTCACAGCAGAGTGCAGGCCAGACTGTCTGTCAATATTTGAATGCACAACCCTAAATCCACCACTTTGCTATATTTGTCAAGCTCGAAATGCAATACGGGGATAATTGCACACATAGGACAACTACACACACGATTGATTGACGTAAAGTAATTCAATATACTTATACCAAAAGTAACTTTAAAAAAATGTACACTTAATCCACAATTAATAAACCGCAATTTCATTAGTACTTTTGTTTTATGGATGTAGATCCATAACACAAAAGTAACACCTACTTAATACTTTAATTACTAATTACTAACTTAATACTTGTGTTATGGGTGACAGACAACAGATACTTAAATATATACATATATAATTTAAAAATAAATACTTAAATACATAGATATATCCACACCCAGACTCTAAGAAAAAAAAATTGCTTTATAGAAACTGCTCGCCCGTGGCGGAAAATTAAACGCGCTAACCGCGGAACTGAAAGCAGGGTCACCAAGCTAGCTGTACTAGTGACTTCCCTCCCGTCTACTCAATTGTTAAAATACCCTCATTTTATTCTGTGTAGAAAAAACATTTGAACACAAGTTGCTTGATTGTTTAAAAAAATATAACGTTTATGTCGTAATCGGATATGTCAAATGACATTTATGTGATTGTTGAATCAAAATCAAAATAATCTTTATTCAAATAAGCTCTTTCAAGCACTTATGAATCTTCAAGGATCAATATGATTCATGAAGCTACAACTGCAATTACTTACTGAAATTACT
This sequence comes from Morpho helenor, assembly GCA_029227775.1. NCBI lineage: Eukaryota > Metazoa > Arthropoda > Insecta > Lepidoptera > Nymphalidae > Morpho > Morpho helenor. The sequence goes on from JARGCU010000006.1 coordinate 13,678,567, forward strand.
GAATTAATGAAAACTGAAATTACTTATTCAAATTCAAATTCAAATTACTTTATTTGCAAAAAACATGGTAACAAAGGTGTAATAAAATAGTATTAGTAACAACACGTTTAGTCATTAAGCTGACATGCAAATATTATTATAGGTACACTTAGAAATTATGAATTATTTTATGTCAAAGATTTTAATATTGAATTGAAATTTTCTTCATATTATTATTTAATTATTCTTTATTTATTTATTAAATTCAAAAAAATCTTCCACGGAGTAAAAACATTTATCTGTTAACCAGCAATGTATTTTATTTTTAAATTGAGTCAAAGGCATATCTTTTAAGGATTGCGGCAATTTATTATAAATACGAATCATCATATGACAGCAACTCTTAGAGCTGAGAGCGGTTTTACAAAATGGGTAATGCAACTTGTTGGGATATCGCGTGTTAAATGAAACAATGTTAGAGCACACTTCAAAGAACTCCGTCTTATATTGTTTTGCAAAGCATGCTATCTCATAGATGTAGATGCACGGAAGCGGCAATACTTTAAGATTCCGAAACAGTGGTCTACAGGACTGCGTTGGGGCTTTATTACATATTGCACGAATGCACTTTTTTTGAATTATAAATGCTCTATCGACATCACTAGCATTTCCCCATAGTATTATACCATACCGAATGACGGATGCTACGTATCCGTGATACGCTGTTAAAGCTGTTCTTAAGTCAGTTATTCTAGAAATCCTTCTATTACTGAAATTACTGAATTAATGAAGTTTTAAAGCGGTAGTGAAATTATTGAAGTCAGTCTTGTATTGAACGTTGACTCGATACGACTATGACAAGATCGTGTTACTCGTTACCGTTAAGGCTTTTCTTTTACGCCTTTTTTAATATTAGTTGAATGTCATGCCTGTCATATTAAACGATGTTATTTCCTAAATATTTATTTAAATGCTGCTTTCATTTAATAAAGTAAGTAAAGTAAACTCGCCTATTACTATCCCACTGTTATACATAGGCCTCCTCTCTCCATTACGGAGAGAAAGGTTGGAGCAAAAACCACCGCGCAAATAGTAGGTTACACATATCCCCAGAATTCTCTAGAGGCAGCTTTCCTCTTCCTTTCAGGTAAGCTGTGGTAGCCCAACGGTAACACCGTGCGACTCTATCAAGGAGGTCACGAGTTCAAACTCGGGCAGGCACCAATGTGTTTTTCTGTAAAAATTATATGTCTAATTGATAATTGCAATTTATCACACGCTTTTCGGTGAAGGAAAACATCGTGAGGAAACCTGCATATCTCTAGAGAATTCTGGATATATTCCGATGTAACCTACCAATCCGCACTGGAGCAGCGTGGTAGGTCTTAGCTCCCCCCGAGTGCCGAATTGGGGGATTCGGTACTCCAGCTGGAGAAAGGTTCCTCGAGGCGGCCGATGCATTAGGTGTTCCCAATGTATCGGTTGTGAATGTAGGCAGCCTTGTCTAATAGGCCCCACATAGTGCAGCTGCAACGAGCGGCTACTGCTGACGAGGGTGCAGATGTGATGCGTTCAGTATTCCTGTGCCCTCCGTCTCCAGGCAGTAAGATGGAACACCATGAGGTTTTAGCCGGTAAGAGTCCGGCATAACTGCAATACCGCCCCCCGCGGATTGCAGTACCCATGAAGGGTTTCCTCATGTAAAAAAAAAAAAAAAAAGGTCTTAGCTCCAAACCTTCTCTCCAAAAACGGAGATAAGAGGCCTATTCTCAGCTGTGGGATAGTAACAGGCCACTACTTACTTTTTTTTACTATGCTGCTGTTGATGACTATAACGATGTTTTCCTTCACTGAAAAGCGTGTGATAAATTACAATTATTACTTAGACACAAGTTTTTAATAGAAAAACTGAACCTGAATGAACCTCGTAAGAGTTACACGGTCTCACCGTTGAGGTATCACAGCTTGCAATTATAAAATGTTAAACAATATTCTGTTCAAGGGATGCTGTAAAATATAGCATTCAAATAGTATTAGTTAACTGTGGACGGTCAGAACAAAACCATCTATCGATGTTCAAAGGGCCGGAACGGTTCGCTGGGTAAACTTTCGCAGATGCGCTTTGCGTTCCCTAGAGAAGATCAATACTCCTTGCAACAGTTGCTGCCCTAGTACCTTCGCGGCGTACACAGGTGAATTCGTTATCGAGATAATTTCAAAAACCACACCCATAAAATACCATAAAACCGTGACATAAAAAAATTAAACCTTTTTATAATGAAAATAATAGTTGTACAATATTTCCTTGGATGTGTAGAAAAATCGCTTATTATCCGTATGGTAATTAGTTTTATTATATCATTTTTAAGATATTTTTTATGACGTACCTAAATTACAAATATTGCAAAAAAATACTGCCAGCAGTTGAAAGCTGTTTAATATTAATAAACTGCTTTTATATTGTTTAAAATTGTTTTCTTTTTAATTTTATGAATATTTTATAAATAGTTTACTCCTCATTAGCTTAGCAATTATATATTTATTTACAGCAAAAATGTACAAGTTATAATATATATCTTAAATTACTTACACGCTAGGACTATACAAATCATGCCCACGTGGAATGGTCCCAAGAATGCTGGCAGCGTTTCCGCGCTGAATCGCTAAGCTGATTCTTTGTGCGAAAAAGGAACCAGCCCTCTTGTCACCTGAAGAGGCAATCAACCGACGTGTTAAATCGGATAAAAAATTTTTTGCACTTTGACTCCATGGCCCTAGGGTCTCGACTGCAAACGGCACAAATATATAACTCTCGATGAGAGATGCATACTTCCGCCGTTTGCCGGTTTCAGCCATTTCCGAACTATATTGCAGTAGTCATTCCCAAGAAGACCGGATGTAAACATTTTATAATATAAATAATTATATGAATTACCTTAAATTTAAATTATCAGGAACTTTTTTTCAGGAATTATCAGGAATTTTTTTTTTCTTATGAAAGAATAAAGATTTACTTTATTCTTTCATAAGAAAAAAAAAGTAAATTTGAACATTGAATACGTTGTCGTTAAAATAAAATAGAACACGGGGTGAAGTATTTTATTTTTATGCAGGAACATAAAAACGATATAATATTAAATATTTTTGTTGACAATCAAATGAATTCCATATTAAGCATTGATCCCGTCGAATGAAACTCACGATTTCTGTTTCACTTGAAAGCATCGTTTGATCTTCGAATATCTAAAAATATACCATTCAGCGAAACTTGATATTAGTTACACGCAGTGTTACCAACCCTACTGTTTTAAAAACAAATTTGCTGTTTACACATTGATGCTTCTGATTTTCTGTTTTAGCTCTAATTTTTTACTGTTTTCCAACGTGTTTATCGCCAACTATCATACTATGCAAATGTTTATTGATAATCACTATATTTCAGTGAAGTATTACAGCTACAGGCTAAAGCGGTAAGGCCCTATTGAAACATTTACCGTTGCAATAAATGTACGTCGGTGATATGATACCGAATCTGGTGAAAAGCCGAAGCCACAGAAGGCCAGATAAATTAATAATTAAAAAAATATATATTTGTGATTTTTTAAAGGCTCTCATCTTTAGAATGAAAGTGGAAATTAATTGAATTAAATTATTTTTTAATATATTTTGATCAATATAATATATTATGACTCCTGTTCGACAAAAGTAGGTATAATATGAGTACAGTATGAAATCAGTATGAAAACATACGAGAGGTCACAAAAAGCTTCTGATATCTTATGAAGGAAGCTTATGATATCCTTTTTTTACTGTAACTTTTGTTTTCTACTGCTTTTTTTATTGGTGATCTGCTGTTCAGTTTCTTGGGTTGGCAACACTGGGTACACGGTACATTTCACATGACGTATCTAGGCCGAGATTGATCAATAGTCATCAGTGTAATGAACGCACACACGCGAAACAAACATCGCCTATTTTACGCGCACACCGCCTTTTGGCTGGGGTTCGTTGACCTATATAGCAGAAATATTGTTTTACGGAGGGTTGGAATGTAACTGCGGTATTAAATACATGTTATATGTAACTAAGCAACTCTGATCAAAGGAAAATTTATTAATTGAACTAAAGAATGAAACATTTAGATCACTAATATGGAATTACATTCGATATTTAAGTTTTGTCCAATTACAATCGATTTATTCATTTATTTAAAGGGGTACATAAACAAGAGTCCTGTCGGAGAAGTAGAACACAACAGACATCAATTTCTTTAATATTTAAATGAGTTAATCTTGTATATATATTCGGAATCTGGGAAACGGCTCTAACGATTTCCTGGAATTCAGCATGTGGGCTTTGGGGGGAAAAAATTCGATCTAGTTGGTTTGATGTAAAAAAAAATCGTTTTATCTCTGTTTTTGGGCATTAAAAAATACTAAAATTTATATTGCGTATTAAGCACTATTTTTGCCATAGGTTGTCAAGTCAGCGTAGCTTATTCGGGGAACCGGCAGTCTCGAGAAATGTTAATACCTAGGATCGATCCCCAACTACCTAATTATTTTTTTTTTTTAAGTTCCTTTTTTTATTATGTAAAAAATTAGCGAGCAAGGCGCGGTCAACGAGGTACTATATAATTACTTGAGACAAATATTCATTAACTTTATAAAGCTGACAGGCTGTACTAAAAACAGCTTCTCTATCCCGACCTCGTCTCGAATCTAATTTCCGTAATGTTCAACGTGATTAGTAACAAAACAAAGGTTAGTGAACACTCCACAGCTCTTTCTAGGCCAGAGGTTGTTGTCCACATTATATACTAGTTAGTCCTGATCTCAAAAACTCATATTGTGGCCATAGGGCGTTCAACTCTTAACTTATATTCTTTTTGACAAAATTTACGCTAGGCTGATCTTTTGGAGATAATCATCATCATCCTCATGCCCTTATCCCACTTTAAGTGGCGGCGCAACATGTTATAAACATTTTTCATTCATATTTACCAGAGATATGGAGATTTTCAAAAGTATTCGTTATCCAATGAGTACATAATGATAACGCATGAGAATAGACTCTTTTCTCCTTTATAAAGAGAAGAGTTGGAGATTTGACCCAAAATTTTGCTCTGAAGTGAAATGCGACGCAACATACATAGAATTTTCCAAAAATACGCAGGTTTCCTCACTTTTGTTATACTTGATCAAAAACTGTCAATATAAATAAGATATTTTTATATAAAAAAAAACATTGACTCTTCTGTTAAAGTAACAACGGCCTCAATATTACTAAAAGGTAGTAAAGTAACCGAACGTTACTATGCCACTGCTGGGAATAGGCCTCTTCTCTCCGTTTTTTGGAGAGAAGGATTGGAGCTAAGACCTACCACGTTGCTCCAATGTGGATTTTTAGGTTACACATATCTCCAAAATTCTCTAGAGACATGCAGATTTCCACACGATGTTTTCCGAAAAGTGTGTGATAAATTGCAATTATCAATTGGACACACAAGTTTTAACAGAAAAACTCATTGGTGTCTGCCCGAGGCTTGAACTCGGAGTTGAATAAAAGCTTTTAACTACAAATTCTAAATTTTTTTTTACCAAATAAAACAGAAGCCATCCAGTTTGACATGTTCCGTAGCCGTAACACTGTCCACGCAACGCGGAGGGTCGGAAAGACCTCGACCCCATTCCCACCCTATTGACCCCGTGTTGGCCACCATGAAACGAGCATAATACAATTAAACACCATCAGCAGTGGTACAGCCCGGCGAACACGTCATAATTTATTGAACAACGCAATCGAATGTAAAATTATTTCCTTCATAAAAAAATTTTTTGTTTTTAAATTTGTTGATGGCTTATAGCAATTAGGCTGCTATAGTCTATTTACCATTATATAACATATAAAGGCTACTTTCTACCGCGTAACCAGTAATTTATTTTGTTTTTTCGTAAACTTAAACTTAATTTAAGATTAAATTAAGTAGTAATATCCAATAATATATTACTTACGAGCTTACATCTATACTAATATATAAAACTAAAGAGTTTATTTGATTGTTTGAACGCGCTTATCTCAGGAACTAATAAACTGAGGATATAGGCTACAAAGCATCACGCTAAGATGAATAGGAGAGGAGCAGCAATAATAAATAGGACGAAAACGGCAAAATTTAAAGCTTTTCTTGCGTGCGCTGAATAAACGGTAATAGTTATTCAAAAATCATGTATTACAAAATTGTTCCCCTTTAAAAGTTCTAAATAAAAGTTAAAGTTAACCCAATCTAACCATTTCTATGGTGATTAAAAGACTATATTACGGTTGCTATTATGCCGTGTGGTATCCGGCTGAAAATAATAGTACCACCCTCATGTCTTACCGAGGTGTAGTAAAAGACGACTAAGGTAAGGCGACCCGCCGTGTGGTATCCGGCTGAGTAGAATAGACCAACCTCATTTCTTACCGAGGTGTCGTAAAAGGCGACTAAGGTAAGTTGACCCACCGTGTGGTATCCGGTTTAGTAGAATAGACCACCCTTTTTCTTACCGAGGTGTCGTAAAATACGTCAGAGGTAAGTTAGACGGTCGTAAAAACGCCAAATAAAACAGCCAAATAGCCTAGTCTCTTAAATATGACCTTAATATGGTATAGTTAAAGTCTTTTAAATCTATCTATACTTATAATAAATCTGTAGAGAGGTCAATTCTGTAACTGGAATATATTTCCAAAATAACTATCAGGGGGTGATTAGGGATCGATACTGATGCCAAAAATGCAATCAGTAAAATTTTTGTCTGTCTGTCTGTCTGTCTGTCTGTCTGTCTGTCTGTCTGTCTGTCTGTCTGTCTGTCTGTCTGTCTGTCTGTCTGTATAACCGTTATAGAAACAAAAACTACTCGACGGATTTTAACGAAACTCGGTACAATTGTTTTTCATACTCCTGAGCTGGTTATAGTATACTTTTCATCACGCTACAATCAATAGGAGCAGAGCAGTGAAGGGAAATGTCGGGAAAACGGGAAAAGTTACTCCATTTTTTAAGCTTCCGTCGCGTGTGCAACCTTGATGGTTAAAGCTACACAGGAATCATGTATGACGGAAATGTTCTCCTTAAAATTATATAAAAAAATATCCCACGACAGCATATGTCTATCTTTTATGGTTGACTCACAATAACACGTGTAACTCCCGATAGCTTAGCAGTTCGAAGCTTTCTGGTTATATTTGTCTACTCCTACGTTTATATCACTCTCAGTCATCCCTAAATAAAAAAGTGAATAGTATTAACCATTGTATAAAAAAAGAATCATTGAAATCGGTATAGAAACACCAAAGTTATACATGAAATACGCTAATAAAATGTCGCTCTTTTAAGAGTAACCTTTAAAAAAACCATTTTTGTATTGTCTAATGATAACAAAGCTATGAATGTTGTATATAAAGACATTCTGTAATTAATTTTAAACAAAAAATATATAGGGAAAAATGTAAAATGTAAATATGTAGTACATGAATTTAGATATTAGATATAGCAGGAAATCTTCTTGGTACAGGGAGAGGGGAATTGTTTTTCTTCAAAATTTAACGCGTGCGGGCCACGGGCAGTAATGAATAAATCAAAACTACTGGATCGATTTTAATCATTTTTTTCACTGAGTGACATAGGCTATATATTTTATACCCGTGCGAAGCAGGGTAGGCCGCTAGTATATAATAAAGGATTACTTATTATAAAACAAAGTCAAAAAGCTGTCTGTCTGTATGTGATCTATTTTCTTAAAATCTACTGAATGGATATTCAAAACTAAGCCAAAACAACGGGTAGCTTAAACTTCTGTTACTTGTTTATTTAACAACACATCCTGGGTATATCGCCTGAATGGTGAGTAATATGCTTTAACTATAAAATAACTTGTATGAATGAATATATATAAATATAATGTATGTATGTTTTTGTATGGAACTATAAAGTTATAAAAGATATATTATATATATCATACGCGAAAATAATAATACAACCAAGCTTATGAAACGAGTAAAAATAAAAAAAACTACCTACGGGTTCTTAAGCCCTGGTAGCGAGTGCGCGTTATGGGGGAGCATGACCTAGTTTCATGAGGCTCTTCGAGGCTCTCCATCGATCCATAGGGTTGGCACGCCATACCCTAATCAAGTACGTGCAGGGGCTACTTTGTTTAGGGGAAGTCCGTGTTCAGCTAATACAAGATTTATATTCATTTGTATATTGGTGATAACGATAACATACGTTAACACAATATTTGTTCAAAAGCAATTGCTATATTGCTATATTAGCGTCTATTATAGAGATTACGCCTTGTGGTATCCAGCTGAGAAGAATAGATTACCCTCATTTATTACCGAGGTGTAGTTAAAGGCGACTAAGATAAGTTGACCGCCGTGTGGTATCCGTTAAGTAGAATAGACCACCTTTCTTACCAAGGTATTGTAAAAGACGAATAAACGAAGTTTACACGACTTGTGGTATCCAGTTAAGTAAAATAGATCACCCTCATTTCTTACCAAGGTGTCGTAAAAGGCGACTAAAGTAAGTTGACTTCAAGCAGGCGGCCAGTCGTTAAAAAAATTAACCAAAATATGTTACAACCTGCTTAATACTTATGCCGACCCCACTAAAAGTGGGATAAGGGCAAAAGAATGATTATGACTTGTGACTTAGAGATTATGTCTAGCTTTCAATTATATATTCAGTTTTACTAATTGAATATTATTTAAAAATTCTATTAATTAATATTTAAATACCACATAATTTTTTTATGTGGTAGGTACAACTAAAGATAATATGACAGATTCATATTATCTTTAGTTTCTTATTATTTATCACGTTATTATGTCGATCCTTTAATTACGTTAAAAAAATAATATACATAAACGAAATCTATTAAACAGAAGTAATGAAAAAGTTGTGATCGGATATAAAATGTCAATAAACTTTGCGGAAAATTGACTATGTGTCTTGTTACGATGTTTCTAAGCCCCGATATATATAAAATATTAAGTACATAACAACCTTCTTTATAATAGGAATAGTAAAAAGTAATAAATTATATAAGTTAAGAAACAAAGCAAACATTTGTTTCTTAAGTTATATAATTTAATTTTTTTAAATCCCAAAACTGGGTATAGGCCTCTCCGTTTTTGGAGAAAAGGATTGGAGCCAAGACCTACCACACTGCTCCAATGCGGATTGGTAGGTTACACATATCACTATGTTTTCCGAAAAGCGTATGATAAATTGCAATTGTTAATTAGACATAAGTTTTAATAGAAAATCTCGTTGGTGTCTTCCGGGGTTTGAAGACATGATCGTCTTTAGAGAATCGCACGGTCTTACCGCTGGACTATCACAGCTTACTGGTATATATACATATATGATTTTAAACGCATACTTAAATACAAATATACACCCAGACCCGAAGAACTAACAAATTGTTTATAGAAAATGTTGGCCCTCGGTGGAAGTCGAAGGGCCAGTCAAAATATTAAATATACTTCACAAAACCACGTAAAAATTAACATGTACATCAAATATTTTTAAGTTTATTTAAAAGATGGTGTTCATTAAAATATATCGAATACACCTTTAGTGTTATCCACGTGGAAGCATCCGCACCTGGCCCAAAACCTTTCAATCTCAGAATAGCAGCTGCGACGTATTATCCTAGACATCGCCTTAAGGATCAACGGATAACAAAGGTTTTGAACAAACGGCGCGGGCGTCAGCTGCGCGGCCATCTTGCGCCATAAAAAATAGGCCAATAACTTCCATGGCGAAAAAAGTTATAAACTAAGAGCTGGTGCCAAAATGTACATAATGCAGAAAGTATAAGAATAAATAATTTTTAATTGGTATTGTATCCGATTTAATTGTTCGAGACCTCGGAGCCTTGGCTTCGCACGAGTATAAAATAAATAGCCTCCGACGCGCTATTTATAGGCACGCGGCGCGCCGCCACAACCGCTATGCATTTTAAATCTGTAATATCTTCAAAAATGCTCAATTAAATTACATGCTGTAAACGGCCATATTGATGTATATTAAATCAACAATGTATTTAAGGTACTTAATTGGATAAGTATTAATGCTGTATTGTTTTAAATTGCTTCGATAATAAGGCATTATTTTTCGTAAATAGTAAATGATAAAAAAAGCTATTGTGGGTTATCCATAAGGTTATATCTTTTCAAGTTGTACAAATACTTAGTAAATTATTTTGATAAATCTTGTAGAGCTCAGCCTGCGTTTGCAATGTAAGCGATAATAATATATAAGTATTTAAGACATCACATTAGAAACCACAAAAGTTACAGTATTTCTCGACTTCATATTGAATGTTATTATACTTATAAACCTTCACCTAAACCTTCAGTCTTCAAGTCCGAAGATCGAGAATTGCATTTCCGCCAAGGGTAAAAATTTTTAAAAACTTATTGCTTCTTCTGTCTAGGTGGATTTATTTAAAATCTTATATGTATATGTTTATACATGTGTTTACTATGCCGTGTGGTATACGGCTGAATAGAATAGACCACTCTCATTTCGTCGTAAAAGGCGACTGGACCCGTCGTGTGGTATTCGGCTGAGTATATTAGACGACCCCCATCTCTTACCGAGGTGTCGTATAAAGCGAAGATTTAAACAAATATTTAGCCAAATCATGTGACGACATGTTCATATAATGTTGTCCCTACCCCACTGAGAGATGGATAAGGACAGGAGAATAATGATATTTATATGTTTACCAGTTGTATGTCACCCATAACACAAATATTGGATACTTACTTTGAGGACGGACGGTCGCGTGTATAATTGCCCCATATATATTTATGTATTTATTCTCATTTTGTTACAGCCGTCTCTTATACTACTAAGTTCGATGGCGAAAAAAAAGTTGAAGAAATGCTAAAGATGGCGGCAGGTGCACAGTCAGCTGCGCACCTGCACCTTTGTATTAATTGCCGTCGCCCGCGACATGTTTTATATTATTTTGTAACTCCAACACATTCACACAACCCACGGGTTTGTCTGTGTCATCTAAATATTTGTTGACACAAACAACAGAAGAAAACAAATATATTTAAAAAAAAACAACTCCATTACTGTTGATGCTATTAGTCGTGTGGTATCAGGCTGAGTAGAATAGACCACCCTCTTTCTTACCGAGGTGTCGTAAAATACGATTAAGGCAAGTCGACCCGCCGTGTGGTATCCAGTTGAGTAAAATAGACCACCCTCATTTCTTACCGAGGTGTCGTAAAAGGCGACTAAGGTAAGTACCCGCCGTGTGGTATCCGGCTGAGTTGAATAGACCATCCTTATTTCTTTCCGAGCTCTCGTAATAGGCGACTAACGTAAATCGACCCGCCGTGTAGTATCCGGCTGAGTAGAATAGGTCACCCTCTTACTTACAAAAAGATACTAAATTAAGTTGACGTCAAGCAGGCTTCCGGTCGTTAAACACGTAGCCAGATTATGTGACAACATGTTTATAACATGTTGAGCCGACCCCATTCTAAGTGGGATAAGGGCAGAAGAATTATGATATTTGTAACAATAATAAATAATAGTTCGCTCATTACTGATTGATTTAAATAAAATTAATGTATAATTAATTCAAATTGGAAATTTATTCAAATCTTAATTCTCTGACCGATCACTTTTCTAAATTGCTTATTTTAAGTAAAAACATAAACACACCTGCAAAAGAATTCGTTATCGAAAATAGATTTAACCCGTTCAAATAGGAACAACGATCGCCAACAAATCTGGTTTAGTTATAAATAATTTTAATACATTGGAAAAAAAGGCAGTTAAAATTCAAATAACGGATCGGACGGTTAGTTCTAACAGGCGTCAGGTGTTTTGGAATTAGTTATGCGCGTGGATTGTAGGGATGGACTTAAAGTGAGAAATCGATTAATAAATAATCGATTTTTTCCCATTAAAATAAATTGCTTTTCAAAAACATCAATTAATTCGTATCAAAAATAGTCAATTTTTTTTGGACTTTTTGCATTTTTTATGATTAATATTTGATTAGAATAAAGGCTAATAATAAATAATCACTGATAGTTATTTTATTTTTGTAGGTAGGTATTTTTTTTTATTTTTTCACTAAAACTTTGCTTTTCAAATTTATTATTATTTTTTTATATATATAATCTACAGCTATTTACATAAAATATAAATTTAAAAAATTAAATCTATTAATAAGGCCAAACTTATTATATAGTTTTACATACTTACAATACATTTTGCTTAACAGAATTTAGTAAAGAAAGTACGAAAGCTGCAACAACGACGTGACGTGCGTGTTTGTGTATTGTGTGTTGTTGGATGTTTAGTTTGGATACATTGGAGTTATCCAACAATACATACCGCATCTTACACGCAAGCAAAAAGAGTAAAAAATGTATTAAAAATCGATTATTCAAAAACTAATCGATTATTTTTTACACCGCTAGTGGATTGCACTTACACACGGCGTCGATGCGCCCGCGCACGTGTCTACGCATCTGCTATAATAATTGCTTCTACCTGCGACTAAGCCACCTCCTAAAGCCACTGACCGCCTGGTATTTCCGACCGAGAACCTACAAATTACTACTAAAAAAAAATCAATCCAAACATCTGCCTAGGTTGAATAACATTTATATGGTATCCTGGAATTTAGAAAAGGTTAAAATTCTATAAAATATTTTGAAATAGTATTATCTCGACTTGTATAACACTGAGTCATTATCATCATTCTCCTGCCCAATCCTATTCTAAATGGGGTCGGCACATGTTGTCACATGATTTTGGCTAGGTATTTTACGACCGGCCGCCTGCCTGACGTCAACTTATATTAGTGGCCTTTTACGACACCTCGCTACCAAATGAGAGTGGCCTATTCTACTCAGCCGGATACCACACGGCGGTTCGACTTACCTTAGTAGCCTTTTACGACACTTTGGTAAGAAAGAGGGTGATCTATTCTACTCAGCCGGATACCATGCGGCTGGTCAACTTGCCTAGGCACCTTTTACGACACCTCGATAAGAAATGAGGGTGGTCTACTCTACTTAACCGGATACCACACAGCGGGTCGGCTTACCTTAACCGTATTTTACGACACCTTGGTAAGAAAGAAGGTGATCTATTCTACTGAACCGGATACCACACGGTGGGTCAACTTACCTTGAATCGTATTTTACTACACCTCGGTAAGAAAGGTGATCTATTCTACTCAGCCGGATACCACACGGCGGGTCGACTTACCTTAAAGTCGCCTTTTAAGACATCTCGGTACCGAATGAGGGTGGTCTATTCGACTCAGCCGGATACCACACGACGGGTCAACTTACCTTAGTCGCCTTTAACGACATCGGTAACAAATGAGGGTGGTCGATTCTAATTAAAATTCTATAAAGTATACTAATATAGTTTTATCTTTTCTTGAATTTTTAGGGTTAGTTTTACATATAAATAATAATTAAAAAGTCATTGCGCCACTCTCACAAATTAAAAAAGGGAAAACTTCAAAAAGCAATAATCGTACACAAATTTCAAACGCTTTTTTATTTTGAAAATTTTTAATTTGAATATAATTTACACTTTCCTTTAGAAACTTTAGCTTTACACAACTTTTACAACTATTAACATCATTTCAAATACTAGCTCAATACTACACGTGACATTACTGTACATATCTATCTTATTTCGACTTAACAAATGGATCAGTCGTAAACATATTCATCCGCATAAATTAAAGAATTAAACACGATCAGCTTACTTTTGTTAAAGTTGAGATATCGCAACGCAGAGCTCTAAGTTTATGTCTTATATAATATTGTAATGGGGTAAATGCAAGGACATTGAAAAAAAAATCACTAAACAGCCATACATGACATTTACAATGATTCCGCGTTAAATATGTATTCTTACATTTGCTTCACAGTAAAACAATTTTATTTTTGTGCATAGAAATATAAAGAATTATAAAAAAAATTACGATGTATATAATAGACAAAGTAGGAACCGAAATTATATTTCTAAAAGAGCAACCGCCGAATTTTTTGCTGGCTCTTCTCAGTAGGAACAGCCTTCCAAATTGACGATTCAAAAGTACTTGTCTCAGTAGAAACAGCTTTCCAAACCAGCAGTAGATTCGACGATTCAAAAGCACTTGTTTATAAGTTTACTTGAATAAATAAAAAGTACTATGAATGTGAATTTAAATCGGATCGATCTAGCTAGGTTTTATTATAAAAAAAAAAAATTTATCCCTGTTTTCGATCATTGAAAAGTGTTAAAATAGAAATAGAAACAGCTCAAATTAAAAATTAGTAAAGTAAAGTAATAGATAAGAAAGTTGTAATAACGTAATGTAAACGGGCGGTTTAAATATGTAAAAATACCTGGGTTCTAGTCCCAGATGTCGCCGACGATTTATTTTTTTTATATTTTTTAATAAAATGACTTACTTTTTAATAATACTTGGGTGGTATTATTTATTAAGAACTTAATATTTTAACATCATAATGATAGTCTCTTTGAAAAGCGAAGACAGACTCTGTTATACAAAAGTAATGATAATATTATTTTGGTATAATACTTATCCAGTCCCAGTATGTAAGTTAAAGAAATAGATTCTATATAGAAGGTTCTTATGAAAAAAAATTGTAAGTTAGCGGAAATTTAAGAAAACTCTCTTGACTTACACAATAAACTTGTGATACCTGTGTCGCGACTCATTAAAGTTAGCAACTCATTCGATGGTCTCGGTATTCGCTGTTATAATAATATTCCGCAATCCATACTAGACCAGTCTACAGAAAGGATTAAATTAGTATAAGAGATGTACTTATACGTAAAGCATATTACAAAATTGAAAATTATTTGGGTTGATAAAAATGCCTGGATTTTGAAAATCCTTTCAGCTTCATAGAAAATTGCGGTTTAATAATGATAATGATAATAATTGAAAATGTTTAAAATATTGACCGCCGAGTTTCTCTCTGGTTCTCGGTAAGAGCAACATTCCTAACCAATCGTAGCTTCATTAATCATATTGATCCTTAACGATTCAAAAGTGCTTGAAAGAGCTTATTTTAATAATGATTATTTTGATTTGAAAAATAGTTAAGACAGAGCAACCTCAGGTTCAGCTTGTAATGTTATAGAAAAAAATAGCCTTTATTTGTGTAAACTTTTTATGATGTCAACACTTACAGATTTATACAATGTTATATAAGATAATGGCAATGAAAACAGTTGTAAGCAAACTTTTATGAACCAAATTATAATTATTTTTTTTATGTATATGTACTTAGAAAGTTATTTTAAACACCGCACAAGACTTAAATCTCACAGCTTATGTAGATTATGTAGTGATTATATAAACTATTCTCTCCATAAACATGGCAACATTTCCCATACAAATAAATATATTTAATAACAATGGAAAGGTTGATAAATTAACTTAAATAACATTAGTTTTGATATTTGTTGATTACCAAAAATAAAGTTTAATTCAGCATTGATAGCGTTTGACTATTATTACAATAAAAAAAAAGAAATTTATAAAAATCATACGTTTCACTCTGGGAGTGCCGGAAGAAGCGAAAACTTGAATGAAACGTTGTACATTTTTGACATTTTGGAATAGTTAGGGAATAATTTTGCACGAATTTTCAGAAAAGTCAACTTTCACAGAAGACGCTGGCATTCATTTTCACCGCACAGTGGAAAGAGGCGGCTACTTCCTCTCCTACGCTACGCCAGCGGTCTACTCTCTCTCCATCTTACGAAACTTTCGATAAGGTCATTTTACCCATCACCAAAAGTGCACAGCGTTGCCAAAAAAGTTTTCACTTCAATTAACAGAGTGAGGTGGAACTTTGCCGAGGTTCTTAAAACAAAAGTAATAATATTATTTTTCTATAAACAGCGATATAATGATAAATGTAATGTGTACTATCTGTTAACATACTTGATACACGCAGTATTCATAAAAACAAACTCCAGCCTTACCTCCACATTACACACATTCATTACCACAATCTTAACATTCATTTCACCCCATAACTGAAGCCTCATCAGGCGATAGACTCCGCAACACAAACGCTTAATTCCGTTGTGGTGGTTTCTAGTACATGCGTTTTCACTTCTAATGTATGTATCAAGAACAGGAGAATAATCATTTAATATTTTTTTTACATACAGGGTGGTACCGACAATATGAAGTTAAATGAATTCATGACCATTTCTAGGTAATAGATAACTTTGACATAATACAATATTCTAAATGTCGTTTTTAAAAATATATATATTTTAGAAGAAAATAAATATAATTTAATTGAGATCTAGCTTTGTTAGTAATGGTGGACTGACCTGGCACAGGTTAGTCCACCAAAAAAACAGGAATAACATTATTTTCTCTCTATCGGACTAGTACTTAGTTTTTAGGTCAAGGTTAATTTTTATTGTGTGTCGTAATAAGGTCGTAAAAAAACAGTTAATCAGCTAATTATTTTAGCCATTGGAATTATTTTAGACTATTGAAAAAAAATAAACACGATCAACGACCGTACCTTCTTCCTAGAAAGAAGAAGGTACGGTCGTTGATCTCGATTTATTTTTATTTTACGATTTATAAATCGTGTTTTTTTTTCAATAGTCTAAAATAATTCTAATGGCTAAAATAATTAGCTGATTAACTGTTTTTTTATGCAGGGTACTGAGATGTGTAGGTAATTAAAATTAATGCCGCGTGATCGGTACAACACATGTATGCACATGTTCAGAATAGTATAAACTCCTAAAATTTTTGGTCTTCGTATTATGAAAATACCAAGAGCTCTTATGTATTAATTATAGCTATAGATATAATACAATTTTTTTTGCGTTACTTTTATAGGTCAATTACATTAGTGTGGTTGAGGTACCTTAATTAAGATATATACATTTGATTTCCCAAAGTTACTAACTAGGTGATAAGAAAAAAAAACAAAAAAAAAATTAAACATAAATAAATGTGTAATAAAGCGTTATGTTTGAACTAGAAATAGCTATAACTTCCTAGAACTATATGTACAAAATTTACAAAAGTTCTTCATGAACATTCATTTTAGACTATATGTAACCCCCCTATAACACGGTAGAAAGGTTCATAGAAAAAAACCGTGTTGT
The DNA here is from genome assembly GCA_029227775.1 of Morpho helenor. Classification (NCBI taxonomy): domain Eukaryota; kingdom Metazoa; phylum Arthropoda; class Insecta; order Lepidoptera; family Nymphalidae; genus Morpho; species Morpho helenor. The sequence continues at coordinate 13,695,761 of JARGCU010000006.1, forward strand.
ATGAGACCCAGAGCTAGTACAAAAAAGGGGGTTACATTCCAAAAATGTATTGAAAAGAAAATATTTTATGAATTTCATGACGATATTTAAATATAATTAAACTTTTTACAATTAAACAATCCATGCCAGTCTCAAGTGTCGTTCATGCCTTGGGATACCTAATGCGCATCAGGCCTACTTCATTGTGCCTCGTTGGCCTATTTCCAACACAGGGGTGACAAAATGGTCGGCCTCCTCGTGGCGCGCCCTGGGCAGGCCTTTAGAATACTCTTATTCCTTAGTCTTGCTGAACGGACCACTATGGGGTGACCAATCCTGTTGTCCCTCTGATTAGCAGAGGGTAATCTGGATGGACCGGGTACTCCGGGGGGGGGGGGGGGCGGTTAGGCTGGAGTCCCTAATGAGCAACGGGTTCAGTTGAGCTTGATTAAGTCTGGCTGGACATGATTTGCCACCGTCGGCGAAGCCCGGAAACCCAGCAATGGGAACAGGGACCTTCGGGATGCGAGGAGGAAAACCTCTATAAAAAATTACCCGGTAGAGAAGAAACGCCCACCAAGGCGACGGGGCCCCTACTTGGGGCACGGTTTGTCCTTGTCGACCGTGACGTAACAAACACGGTGGGAAGGGAGCGATCGTGGGCAGTGATGGCCTCTTTCTGCTCTGCGTGAGCGGCGGAGCGGTTCTGGGAACTCTTGTTCTGGATCCAATCTGCTGCTGGTGAGTCCAGGTGTTAGCGACTTGCCCAAGTCCATCGTCTGCCGGCTTAACTGAGGACCTTCGGGTGTTTCGAACGGGGTATATCGGACGCCTGGCTTATTTGTTGTGTGGTAATTGTGTATTTCTATACACTAGTATACTTTTCATTATATTAGTAATTTTGTTGACAGCTGAATTTTAGGCAGTAGTCAATTTTTTTTTGTTCATACTGATATGGTTTTATATAACACTTACAGCCTTGTAAGAAAACATATCTTTAGGACAACAAGCATTGACGCGGCTATAGAAGACATACATTTGTTACATTACATTTGTATGTAAAAAGGATTTCCAGTTTTCTTATCATTATACATCGAAACCGTGTTATAGGATGGTGTGTCGCAAATCGTGTTATAGCGAAACCGTGTTATATTAAGATTACCGGTACATCAAATTGGGTTTATTTTTTGTGTTATTCTTTTTATTCTATAAGGAATTTAGTCGACTGCTGACTTTTAGACTATAGTCTATTTTTTACACTGATATGATTTAACATATACAGCCTTGTAAGAGACCATGTTGATTTGATGGTGATTTCACATTATGTCAGTGCATATGTGCCTTAACAAATATTCACTAAATATGTACATACTATAATGCTATGCTATGCTTTATACGATATATAATAATCTTAACTGGACAGAAAAATCTGTAAATATATTCTTTAGTTTCATTTTGCGCCATATGTTACATAATTAGATTTAAAAAAAAGATGGATCCAAACAAGCAAGTGACCAAATTGTGTCGCACGCTTAGTATTAAAGTGACCTAATTCAAAATATGTCTTAGATACATTGCAATTCAAATTCAAATTCAAAATATTCTTTATTCAAATAAACTTGTAAACAAGTGCTTTTGAAACGTCAACTCTACTGCTGGTTCGGAAAGCTGTTCCTACCGAGAAGAGCCAGCAAGAAACTCGGCGGTTGCTCTTTTTAAAAAATACAATTCTTAATACTAGTTACATTTAATGTTTCTATCTTGTACAGGGTCGAACAATATTTATATCCACGCATTTTTATCGTCCAAATAATCCTCAACAGTATAGTAGGCTTTCTGTATCAGCCTCTCCTTAATAGTGTTTTTAAACTGCTGTAACGGCAAAGTTAAAATTGATTGCGGAATTTTATTATAGAATCTTATACCCAAACCCACAAACGACTTACGTACTTTTTCAAGGCGCAAAGCAGGAGCCGCAAGCTTATGTCGGTTCCTACTTTGTCTATTATATACATCGCCTATTGTTTTATAATTTTTTATATTTTTATATACAAAAATTAAATTACTTAAAATATACTGTGAAGCAAATGTAAGAATACCTATTTCCTTAAACTTCTCTCGCAGGGAATCCCGCGGTCTTAAATTGTAAATGCCACGTACGGCTCTTTTTTGTAATACAAAGATTTTTTCATTATCCGCGCATTTACCCCATAGCAATATTCCATAGGACATAACACTATGGAAGTAAGCAAAATAAACAAGTTTTGCCGTTTCGACGTCAGTAAACTGTCTAATCTTTCGAACGGCATAGGCCGCTGAACTGAATCCTAGTCAATACCATCAATGACCTCACGCCACGAACTATTAAAAACGGTAGTATTATCTTATCTCATGAGTTTTAAAGGAGGTGCGCTACTCAATTTTTATTTCATTTTTATTTCAATTTGCCACAAAACTTTTTTAGGTCACTTTAATACTAAGCGTGCGATATGTCGTAAATTTTTAAGTATTAATAAAATAAAAAATATTAGAATACAGAATACTGGTTATAGTACTAAAACTATAAGAAAAGTATTAAGTATTAAGCTAAAAAATGTTAAATTTTTTTAATGACTAGCCCATTGAAACAGTGGCAGCATTCATGCCTTCAGCTCCAGGAATTGCTGATTCAACTACCCTCCTGAGCCCCACATTTCATTTAATTTTTTTTTTGTTTCTTAGAGTGTATTTATGTATAAATTTAAATCAGTTGTTGTCTGTCACCCATAATACAAGTATTAATTAAGCTACTTGCTTTGGAGATAGACGTTTGACTAATTGTCAAATATATATTTATTATTGTAAGAACTCCATCCTTTTTTCGATCCAAGATGACATGAACAATAACCCAAAGACTATACACAAAACCATAATCAATGACAGTATTCTTTTAATAATTTACAATGTTTGCGATACAAAAACAAAAAGCACACAACTGTCAAGTTTAACGCTGTATATACTTGGAACGAAATTATGCAATGGTCGCATCGGGACCTTTTGTCTTGCACTGACACTTCACTGACACTTCACCGCACTTTAAATAGCACTAATCATAGTCAATGTCTGTATTGTACTGTCGATCCCTGTCGTTTGAGTTCAAGGACGATGAGGAGTTCGTTGACCCTGTCGAGTTAGACGACCTGTTCGGTATCGCCCAAACACCTCCAGTGGTGATCGAAGAGGCCGGTGACGAGGAGCCCGATGTGCTGGTTGTGTTCAAGGAATCCCAGGTTTGCGTTGGCGACGCCATCCGCCTCATGAACGTGGGCATTGGGCCCGAACGACGTTGGATGACTATGCGGGGTGCTGAAATTTAGAAACAATTATGTATATAATTGTAAGGTGCCTGAGCTGTTGTAGCCCAGCGGTAACACCGTGCGACTCTTTCGGGAAGGTCACGGGTTTAAACCCGGGCACACAGCAATGAGTTTTTGTTAAAAACTTGTGTCTAATTGATAATTGCAATTTATCACATGCTTTTCGGTGAAGGAAAACATCGTGAGGAAACCTGCATATCTCTAGAGAATTCTGGAGATATGTGTAACCTACCAATCAGCATTGGAGCAGCGTGTTAGGTCTTAGCTCCGATCCGTCTCTCTAAACGCGGAGAGAAAAGGCCTATTCCCAGCAGTGGGAGAGTAAAAGGCCACTACTTACATACTTAAGGGACAGTTCAAGTATTACGTAAGGAGATTTATTATAATTATTTACTGTACTGTGTGTATTACGATTTATACTGGTGACTTACTGGGGTTCAGAATATAAGTGTGTATTAAGGTTTATACTGCAGACTTGCTGGTATTCAGAATATAAGTGTGTATTAAGATTTATACTGTAGACTTGCTGGTATTCAGAATATAAGTGTGTATTAAGATTTATACTGGAAACTTACTGGTATTCAGAATATAAGTGTGTATTAAGATTTATACTGAAGACTTGCTGGTATTCAGAATATAAGTGTGTATTAAGATTTATACTGAAGACTTGCTGGTATTCAGAATATAAGTGTGTATTAAGGTTTATACTGCAGACTTGCTGGTATTCAGAATATAAGTGTGTATTAAGGGTTATACTGTAGACTTGCTGGTATTCAGAATATAAGTGTGTATAAAGATTTATACTGTAGACTTGCTGGTATTCAGAATATAAGTGTGTATTAAGGGTTATACTGTAGACTTGCTGGTATTCAGAATATAAGTGTGTATTAAGATTTATACTGTAGACTTGCTGGTATTCAGAATATAAGTGTGTATTAAGGTTTATACTGCAGACTTGCTGGTATTCAGAATATAAGTGTGTATTAAGGGTTATACTGTAGACTTGCTGGTATTCAGAATATAAGTGTGTATAAAGATTTATACTGTAGACTTGCTGGTATTCAGAATATAAGTGTGTATTAAGGGTTATACTGTAGACTTGCTGGTATTCAGAATATAAGTGTGTATAAAGATTTATACTGTAGACTTGCTGGTATTCAGAATATAAGTGTGTATTAAGATTTATACTGTAGACTTGCTGGTATTCAGAATATAAGTGTGTATTAAGATTTATACTGGAGACTTACTGGCATTCAGAATATAAGTGTGTATTAAGATTTATACTGAAGACTTACTGGCATTCAGAATATAAGTGTGTATTAAGATTTATACTGAAGACTTGCTGGTATTCAGAATATAAGTGTGTATTAAGATTTATACTGAAGACTTGCTGGTATTCAGAATATGTGTGTATTAAGATTTATACTGAAGACTTGCTGGTATTCAGAATATAAGTGTGTATTAAGGTTTATACTGTAGACTTGCTGGTATTCAGAATATAAGTGTGTATTAAGATTTATACTGTAGACTTGCTGGTATTCAGAATATAAGTGTGTATTAAGATTTATACTGAAGACTTGCTGGTATTCAGAATATAAGTGTGTATTAAGATTTATACTGTAGACTTGCTGGTATTCAGAATATAAGTGTGTATTAAGATTTATACTGTAGACTTACTGGCATTCAGAATATAAGTGTGTATTAAGATTTATACTGAAGACTTGCTGGTATTCAGAATATAAGTGTGTATTAAGATTTATACTGGAGACTTACTGGCATTCAGAATATAAGTGTGTATTAAGATTTATACTGAAGACTTGCTGGTATTCAGAATATAAGTGTGTATTAAGATTTATACTGAAGACTTGCTGGTATTCAGAATATAAGTGTGTATTAAGATTTATACTGAAGACTTGCTGGTATTCAGAATATAAGTGTGTATTAAGATTTATACTGAAGACTTGCTGGTATTCAGAATATGTGTGTATTAAGATTTATACTGAAGACTTGCTGGTATTCAGAATATAAGTGTGTATTAAGGTTTATACTGTAGACTTGCTGGTATTCAGAATATAAGTGTGTATTAAGATTTATACTGGAGACTTACTGGCATTCAGAATATAAGTGTGTATTAAGATTTATACTGTAGACTTGCTGGTATTCAGAGTATAAGTGTGTATTAAGATTTATACTGTAGACTTGCTGGTATTCAGAATATAAGTGTGTATTAAGATTTATACTGTAGACTTGCTGGTATTCAGAATATAAGTGTGTATTAAGATTTATACTGTACACTTGCTGGTATTCAGAATATAAGTGTGTATTAAGATTTATACTGTACACTTGCTGGTATTCAGAATATAAGTGTGTATTAAGATTTATACTGTAGACTTACTGGCATTCAGAAATAGGCCCGACTGCCGACCACGACCTGAAACACATAAGGTAAAATTAATAACTTCAGGCATGCGGTCGGACGTAAAATATATAGCCAAATCATGTGACAACATGTTTATAACATGTGCCGACCACGATTAGAGTAGCATAAGGGCAGGAGGAAAATAATATTTATGGTCATGTTCTATAATTACTAAGGAAATGTCGCAAATAATGAATTAAAATTTCCCCATGACATACCACTAACAAAAATCACTCAATTGTAAATATCACTTAGGTCAATATGTTTTGCAATTTACAATTTTTCTTTTACAATTAGATTCGTTAAGGTTCCAAGGTATCAAGGTTTATATAAGGTTATAGTATATGTGTACTAACATACTGTTTGTATGTCACACAGTAGGTAGGAAGTAGGAATAAATGTTTTTTCTTCTTTCTTTTTTTGTATATTCGTATAACTCAGGTAGGGTATAAAAACCCTAGGTCCTCTGAATAAGAACGAATAGTAATTTCAACATACGTAATCGAATCTGTGGTTCGGAGAAGCGTGGCGCCGTGAACGTGGTGGAGGATGGCGCGGTGGTGGCGGTGGTAGCGGTGGTAGCGGCGGTGGCGGTGGTGGTGGAAGTGGTGCTGGCGGGCGTGGTGGCGGGCTCCGCGCCGGGTGCGTTGGCCGGCATCAACGAGCGGCGGCAGATGGGGCACGTGGCGTGCAGCTCCAGCCACGGCGTGATGCAGCTCTGGTGGAACACGTGCTCGCACTCCAGCCGAGATATCGTCTCACCTGGAACGAAGTGGTACCACTTTGTATATTTTTTTTATTTCCATAGCATTATGGCGTGGGGTATATATAAGCTGTATATAAGGGGTATATTAGGGGAAGTCTGAAAGTTGCGCCCATTACAGAAAATATGAGAAGTGCGAGACTAAGTTGCTATGGTCATGTAATGAGGAGGGATGAAAATCATGTGACCAAAAGAGTTTTAAATATGAATGTGGATGGATGTATGGCTAGGGGGAGGCCGAACCAAAAATGGATGGATTGTGTGTAGAATAATATGCATGTTAAAGGAGTGGCACCAGAGTTGACGAATGATAGAATGGAAGAAGAAGACATACTGTGCTGACCCCACTTAGAGTGGGATAAGGGTAATAGAATGATGATGACAAGGGGTATCTGTATATAAGGGCTTTTTTTTATCTTTATTGCACTATTAACATAAAAGTACAAAAGGCGGACTTAACACTAAACAAAGCGTTCTCTACCAGTCAACCTTAGGGTCAAACGGAAAATTAAAATAAGTGCAGCAAACAAACAAGAAGAAAGTAGTAATAGGCATAAATAATTAAGATGAAAATCAATAAACTATAGCGATGTGCCTAGGCAAATAAGAAATAAATAAATGGATAACAATAAACATAAGGTAATAAAAATAGATGGTATAACAAAATATTTAGTTAGTTAAGTTAGTTATTTAGTAAGTTAAGTCAAAATATTTAGGTAGTTTTAGTTAAAGAAAAAATATATATATATCATACACATATTTTGATCAAATGTCACAAACAGCGCATCTGATATTATTTTTTGGTAATTGTTCACTTTAATTAGCCTTAACTGTCAATCAATTATTAATATTAAAAAGCATATGTTCAAATAGTCTACAAAAAATCGATTATAATATAATAATCGATTTTTAATAACCGATTTATTTTAAAGGGGAAAAAATCGATTATTTATTAATCTATTTTTATACTCGAAGTCATACCCCTCAATTCCAGTCAATACTTGTAGCGAATATAATTCTCACCTAGCTGAAAATTGTCCCAGCATACAGAGCAGGCAATGTTCGCGCTCGCCATGTCCTCAGGCACCTGCTCGGTGGGCAGAGCCGCGAGCCGCTCGCGGGTCATGGGCGGCGGGCCAGAGTGCTCCATTTGACCGAGCAACTGGTTCACTATAGCGTCCATTCCTAAAAGAAGTTAGTATCGATAGGTAAAAGATCGTAATGACATTGTTACTAGTTAAACTTTTTTTAATTTTAATGAATTTTAATTTTAAATTTTCGTTAATTTACTGTTTGATATTTTCTCCAACAACTTCTTTTGCATAAAAAGTAAAGTAAAGTAAGTAATAGCCTGTTACTATCCCACTGCTGGGCATAGGCCTCCTCTCTCCATTTTTGGAGAGAAGGGTTGCAGCTAAGACCTACCACGCTGCTCCAATGCGGATTGGTAGGTTACACATATCTCCAGAATTCTCTAGAGATATGCAGGTTTCCTCACGATGTTTTCCTTCACCGAAAAGCGTGTGATAAATTGCTATTATCAATTAGACACATAAGTTTTAATAGAAAAACTCATTGGTGTCTGCCCGGGTTTGAACCCATGATCGTCTCTAGAGATTCACACGGTCGCACCGCTAGGCCATCACAGCTTTCTTTCTTTTGCATACTTGGAATTATTTTTTTTTGTTAGCTATTCCTTGTGTGAAACAGTGGGTTTGAGTTAAGTAACGCTTAAAATTATATTGTTCCCTTGTAATAACTGTAGTATTAATGTTTTTACATGTATAGAGACCTATTTTTAATGCTGTGTATACCTGTAATAAGTGATTGTAACGGTCCCTGTCCAATTGTTTATCTAAATTAGTAATTTATTGTTATGATTGCTGTTGGTATATCTTTAAAATAAAAAATAAAATTATACAGAGTGGTACCGACGATACGACATTAATTTTAATCCTAGATAGCTACCCACCTTAGCAGCCTACATAAAAAAATTCAGTTAATTCAATAAAGTACTTTAGCCACAAGATATTATTTTTCATTTTGAAATTAAACTTCATGATGTATATGGATCAATGACCGATGGCAGCATGCCATACAAAAATAAACCCTATAAACAATATTATACTCCTCTGTATTTATAAATCTGTAGGTGAAAGGTAAAGAACCGTAAGTCCAACATAGTGTCTTTTAACATTTTATTTAGTTATATTGATTAAAAATAATAAACAATACTATGTGATCATACAACTATGTTATTTATAATTTTACATCCACGAAATTAGTGGCTGTAGGACTTAATGCCTTTTTCATTTGATAAATACGAGTATACTGACTAACAATCATTGGAAATACAAAAATGTAAAAATGGTTGATCTTCGCTGCGATCGTCATATCTACACCGTGCGCCGTACGCGCGCACTACAAGGTGAGTGAACCCTAATGAATGAGCGTGTTTCGCAATTTAAACGTATTTAGTTTGTTAGAATATACAATTTTCTTAAAATACTATATTAAAATACATTGAATTATACCAAAGTAATATAATACTTCCAAATGAGCAGTGAAGTTATTTAATGTCGTATCGTCGGTTCCACTCTGTATAATAATAAATAAATAAATAAATATATATGGCACAATATATGTTATAAATAAATATATATGCACATAATGAGTTTCTAGCTGGCTTTTCTCGGTAGGAACAGCTTTCCGAACCAGCAGTAGAGTTCATGATTCAAAAGCACTTGTTTACAAGTTTATTGGAATAAAGAATATTTTGAATTTGAATACCATTAAAAAGAATATGAGGAAACTCTCCATGTCTACCTCATCATTCATCATCCTCCGCCCTTATCCCACTCTAAGTGGGGTCGGGACAACATGTTATAAACATATGTGTTGTCACACGATTTGGCTACGTATTCTGCGACCGGCTGCATGCCTGACGCCATATTACCTTAATCGTGTTTTACGACACCCCTGTAAGAAATGAGGGTGTTCAATTCTACTTAACCGGATACCACACGGTGGGTCAACTTACCTTAGTCGCCTTTCACGACACCTCGGTAAGAAATGTGGGTGGTCTATTCTACTCAGCCGGATACCACAAGGCAATTACCTTAGTCGTGTTTTAAGACCCCTTTATGTCAAATGACGGTGGTCTATACTACTCATCCAAATACCACACGGCGGGTTAAATTACTTTAGTCGCCTTTTACGACACCTCGGTAAGAAATGGGGGTGGTCTATTCCGCTCAACCGGATACCACACGGCCGGTCAACTTAGTGGCCTGTTATGGCACCTCGGTAAGAAATGAGGGAGACCTTCATATCATTGACCTTCGGTTCCATTGCGTACTTTACACCCAGAAAGGCAATAACAACATTAACTCAAAACCTAAAAGCATACCTTCACCTCCAAAAACATAGTCCCCAGGGGTCCCGACGAGTACGAAAGGCATCCCAGCGGTCATGGTCCCAGCAGGGGGCCGCCCGCCGCTTATCATCCAGAGCAACTCCTCAATAAGCGTGGGACCGCGGTTTGGGTTCGGGTTACCCAAGGGGTTCCCACTGGCTGGGGCCGGAACCGCGCCCACCACCTCAACGGTCGCCGAACGGGAGCGCTGCCTATTGGCAACCCTTGGAATTGTTGCACTAGAATAAACAACACAACTCGTATACTATAATATCGATAGCATCATCAGAAAGCTCCGTCACTCGAAGGGCGATGGAAAAAGTTCGGAATATCCATACGTGAAAAGAAATGAGGAGAAAAGTGTGACAAGTGGACAAAAGTGACGAACATAGCTCAAATCTTGTCTGGCTTGTTCAAGGTCATATATTCACTTAGCGACTTCAAATTCGCGAGCTATGTCCGTCACTTTCCGTCAAAGGACCATGACAACCACAGTTCATATGGTCGTGAAGCTTAAAATGTCTTGCCTGGCTTGTTCAAGGTCAACTTCAACGTAGCGAGCTGACGGATAGTCACATTCCGTCAAAGAACCAAAGTGACGATCGTAGCTCAACGGGTCGCAAAGCTTAAACTGTCTTGCCTGGCTTGTTCAAGGTTATATATCCACTTAGCCAATTCAACTTCGCGAGCTATGTCCATCACTTTCCGTCAAAGAACCAAAGTGGCGACCGTTTCCAGTCCTAGGCTCCTCGAGAGACATTGCGTAACGATGACGTCATAACTATACAAATATAGACAATACAATAAGATTAAACACTAACATACCGCATTCTGGCACCAGACATTAAAAATGCTATATCATTTAACACAGGTGGAGGTCTCTGGAATAGAAAAATTGTTTAATACAAATCAATCATTTTATACTAATATACTAATAAGTTAACAGTGTTGCAGCTTAGCCAATAACTGTGACAATATGGAAACTATCAGAACTAATTCAACATTGTTTTGAAAAGACTGTAATTTTATTAACATTTCTTTAATGGAGTTTTTGGGTAAAAAAGTTACGAGAAACATCTAAAGGCCTGGACACTTAGAATATTAATTTAACATAATTTTGATAAATAATAATGTTGTATTAAAATCATTACTTTAATTACTGTTATTTTCAGGCATAAAACTAACTCATTTGATGGAATAAAATTAGACACACTCAAACCACAAATGATAACATACATTTTTAAATGTGTCAAGATTCTGTCACTATATTGTATGATAAAATTCTGCACAGTAATGCCTACTTACATTTTCATATCTTAATCGACAACTGTATCCAGTCTTTAAGTATTTTTAATTTTATTAAAAATACTAGATTTTACCCACAACTTCAGTCGACTACGGTCGATAATAGATGGCACTTTCCAATGTCATCCTAACAGGATTTCTATAGCCTGTATGTTATTCTGGCGTATAAGAAATAATTGTGCCAAATATCTTCAATATTAGTTCAGCAGATTCCCCATGGATGAGTAACAAACATACTTACAAACTTTCCCATTTATTACATAGTAGGATTAAAACTTTTATCTCACAAAATCCATCCATGTATTTCATACCGTAATCATTTAACAAAGATAGAAAAAAAAGTACAGAAGATTATATAACCTAAGTGAACTCATAACAGACTTAATAAATGCAAAATTTTCTTTACTCTTTGTGTGTTCGGTCGAGCTGAACCATCTGATCTCATGTTAGCAACATTTGTATCATTTATATTGCTCATGTCTGCATCTCTGTAATTGTCTCTTGGCTGTGCTATTGGTGCCTCAGTATCTACTTCAAGCTGCTCAATAAAACCACTTTCACAGAAGGGGCATGTGCAGTTCTGGAAATACAGATAACATTTTGCATTATTTCATCATTATTATTTGAAAATTAATATTATTTGAATAATAAAATAAAGTTATTTTGAGAGAAAAAGGTTTAAGTTTAGTGTTAAGTCAAAGTATCTTGTGTTGTCAAGGATCATATTTGATTGGACCACCAGCCATTATCCCTTCTACCCCCTCCCACTGCTTGCAACTCGGAAATGCAATGTACGCACAGAAACTTGCTTGTTCCAAAACTTGTGATTGTGACCAAAAACTATTTAGAAAGTGTCCAGAGTGTACAGAATTGTGTCCCGATCCCTTTAAGGTAAATAAAGGTTGACCCTTTTCTGCCCATTTAGCTCAAAACTTTTATATATTAGTGATTTTGCTTCTACTAGCTTTAACATATTTCAATTAATAATAATATGTCATGTAAATGATTCATTGAGTTTTATTAATATAACAATGAGTAACTAAGTAAGTTTTTACTATATTTTGTACTTTCTAATTTTCACTGGGGTGTAGTTATTTATTTTGATTTATTTTAATTATTTGTCATGTGCAGTCATACAAGGTAAACAATGTAAACTCTGTAAAAGACTTTTATCAGAAATAAAATAATACTAAACTTGTGCATAGTTATTTAAAATATGTAAATAACATCTAACTTTTAGTAACCAATTATTAAACATGAGTGACATGATGATAAAAATATATTGATGTAATGTTTGATAGTGAACATTGTGTGGTATCTGGCTGAATAGAATAGTACCACCCTCATTTCTTACCGAGGTTTCGTAAAAGGCGACTAAGGTAAGTCGACCCGCCGTGTGATATCCGGCTGAGTAGAATAGACCACCCTTATTTCTTACTGAGGTGTCGTAAAAGGCGACTAAGGCAAGTTGACCCACTGTGTGGTATCTGGTTGAGTACAATAGACCACCCTCTTTCTTACTGAGGTGTCGTAAAATACAACTAAGTTGACGTCAGGCAGGCGGCCGGTCGTAAAATACGTAGACAAATCACGTGACAACATGTTTATAACATATTGTTCCGACCCCACATAGAGTGGGATAAGGGCAGGAGGATGTATGTAATGTTTGATATTGGACTTATCCAATAATGAAAGCCATCACTTGTAACCGAGTCAAATTCGGCCACACTTTTGGTGTAACACTCAATGAGGAAATAATCTATGATAACATTAACCATTGTATGCTTTATTTTGGATGTATAATAATGAATCAGCTTATCTTGATAAGCTGTGATGGCCTAGCGGTGCGACCGTGTGAATCTCTAGAGACGATCATGGGTTCAAACCCGGGCAGACACCAATGAGTTTTTCTATTAAAACTTATGTGTCTAATTGATAATTGCAATTTATCACACTCTTTTCGGTGAAGGAAAACATCGTGAGGAAACCTGCATATCTCTAGAGAATTCTGGAGATATGTGTAACCTACCAATCCGCATTGGAGCAGCGTGGTAGGTCTTAGCTCCAATCCTTCTCTTCAATAACGGAGAGAAGAGGCCTATGCCCAGCAGTGGGATAGTAACAGGCCGCTACTTAAATACTTAACTTATCTTGATAGTACACTTGACTCATTTATAGAATCTTTACTATTGAAATTATGCCAGTTTTAACTATAGTTGCCACTTTTCTACTTTTTTTACCTCATCAGTGAAACTGTATGTTTATCTTATAATATGGTTCAGTAGTATTTGTCTTATTACAAAAGAAAAGACAAATACTACTGTGTCTTTATATGCCACATAACTTAACATGTATATGTGAGTCAACTCTATGAAAATAATATGCTTAGTCATATAATAAAAACTATGAGAATATTAATAATAAAATAATTAAATGAAATATATGAACATCCTACTTGTATTTAGTATTTAACAGAAATACTATAGTCTTATAATTAAAGGTTTTTGTAAACAAAGTTAAAAAAAATTACACCTATAATTTTGATTTTATGTATTTATTATGATATTTTTAGTGAGGTTTAAAATGTTAACAATATAAGCATTGAAAAAGCAATAAAAAGTGATCCAAATCAGACTAAAAATTATTACACATGGTAAAGGTCTTATTTGAAGAAACAAACAATAAATTAATACACAATATTATCCATTAATTAAATGAAAATAAAATTTTCTTAATAAATTAATCTAATAATTTTTCTTCTTCATTGTTCTTAACAATTTTAAATTGGAATTTGATAGTAATTTTTTAATTATTTATTTATTTATTTTGTAAGACCATCAAAAATAAACTCATTATTAATATAGACAGTTTTTAGCTAAATGTATCGTCATTTACAGATGGTGACGACATGAGCATTACAGTTGACAAAGTATAAAAATAAAAAAAACATAAAGGAAAGACCAAATCATATAAAGCTAAGAAATTCAATACAAGGACATTCAAATTTAGTTTTCTAATTCTATTGTAGACTATAATAACAATTAATAACAATTAATTTATGGATAAATAAATTTATCTTAGTTTACCATTATATACATGTTATTAACAAACTAACAGTTATTACTATTGCAAGTGTAATCATAGTAGATCAGTCTGTTAATTACTTATGTATTTTTGCCTTATCACAGATATCAACAAACGTACACATATAGAATATGTGATGATGTAATTCAACGAAATACTTGTTAATTACACGCCGGCATTTTAAATTAATTCCATAAAATATCTTATACGTCATAGATACTTCACAAATTATGCGTTAATTGTAATATCCTACCGGCTGTATTTTCATTATTTATACAAGTCGTAAATATCAAATAGTGACGTATATTTGATACGCAAATTTTTTATACCGTTGACCTTGAAACTGCATCACAGGTCACGATTATGAAGATTTGAGGGAAAATGTGTGGCAATAATAGCTATACTATTGATTTTTACCTGCGCTACATCTCGGAATTCAATCAGACATCTATGGCAAAAGAACCTAGCTTGTGATCTGGGCTCTACCATAGCATCGGCCATCATAAACGTTAATTCACAGCAACACCAACAAATATTATCAAAATAAATGACACTAAAAGACTGCGCTTTCAATCAATGAACAAAAATTTATCATTCGCCATTTTTAAGACATGCTTGCTTTTTTTAAAATACAGATTATATTTTATACATATGACAGTACTCTGTACATCTCTATAATAATTTGTCTATGGTCTAAGGCAATCTCGCGAAAGACCTTTATCAATGGTATTGACTATAAACATAAACTACCTACTAAAATGAATAAACAAATCATAAAAACTGAAATTACTAATAAAAATAAAAAAGCCTGCTGAATCAGATAAAAAAAACAATGAAATGCCCGGACACAATTTGTATACAAATATAAAAATTGCAAAAATTGTTAAGCAATACTAAGCTAACCAAAATGAACCATTAAAAGCGAATGTATATGGATCTATTGTTCACCATCATTTTACATCAACAACTATACACTGTTACATATGGATAATGGAACATACATAACACATTTATGTTTTATATATTTTCCTAATAACCTTCTAACGATATGTCGTACGACATGTCGTCGATACTTATTCATTTACCTAATAGTTAATTTGAATCTTTTAAACAAAAAAAAGAAGCGTTCTCTTTTTTACTTATATTTTTCAACTAATTTTTAGTTATCAATTTAACTTCTGAAATAAATAAAAGAGCATTTTTAATTAAATATTTTCGATGTTGATACAAAGTAGCATGGTAGCAACACTGGATTATCTGTCGTCGCGTCTCGACATGTAAAACAAATTTACAAATTGAATATTATTTTGTTATTATCCTGTAACCCAAAAAGTATTTTAAGAAATGATATTTCCGTTTATATCGACCTTTAAATAGCCTTTTGCCGGTTATGGCTTGAGTGCAAAAGTCGCAATGAGTGTTAGTGGTAATCTCTGCGTGTAATGTTTGCGAGGACGATGTTATCAAATCCGTGTGAAATAAACGCTAATCATGTGGATAATTGTTAACATAACAATATATTTATTTCCACTGTACTGTTCGAGTATATTTAATTGAAATAAGTGTTAATAATCAGTGGTATATACTAAAGTGTGTCAACAAGAATCAAAGCCATATTGATCAAAATGAATGAAAAAAAGGTGGTGCAGAATTTCAAAAGCTACATCAATGTATCGCCAATGGTAACTACATTATCTGTTAGCGATAGAGATAAATTTCATACGTGTGGTCAATTGGTATTGGTTTATTTTGTATATGTATATTTTGCAGACATGTGGGAGTTTGTTGATAAATAAACGAAAATTACAGAATGATATTATTCATATGTCTTCTCTGTTACCCGAGTGTTAAGAAAAATAAGATACAAAAAACGATAATGCAACTAAAATCTCTAATTTCGCTTATAAACATATTCAAGAAATCTAAATAAAATTATATAAATTTTATGTAATTATCTTAAATGAATATTGTGGTATGGAAATAGCTATTGGATGAAACCTTATCAAACTATTCTGAAAAAATAAAATTTTAATAAACTGTCACATATGCTACTTCAAAACCTCTGTAAAAGCAAAAAGTGAAGTAACAGCCTGTTAATATCGCACTGCTGCTGATGTGTGGAATAGTCTAGAATAGGAGCTGACCACCCATCCTGCAACGACGGGCGTCCCCGCAATTAGATCGCACTGCTGCTCCTCCTCTCTTTCTCTCTCTGTTTTTGAAGAGAAGGGTTGGAGCTAAGACCTACCTGTAAGACCCACACTGTTCTAATATGGATTGATAGGTTACACATATTCCTAGATTTCTCTAGAGATATGCAGGTTTCCTCACAATGTCTTCCTTCACTGAAAAGCATGTTATACATTGCAATTACCAATAACACATAAGTTTTAACAGAAAACCTCATTAGAGCCTGCCTGGGGTTTGAACCCATGACCCTTGAAAGAGTTGCATAGTCTCACAACTTGTGTAGACTGTAGTAGTAGCAAAAAATTCAATATTACATTGGATATCAGTGGAAGTTCTTTTTTTTTAATTTTTAAGCAAGTCTAGGTGCTAAGAAATTATTTTATAATTATTAAAAATTTCAATTTTAAATCTTTTTACAGTGATATTATTATATAAAGTTATATGAAACTTATAATTATATTATTTTGTCTACAGAACAATGGTGACAAAAATGGATCAATACAAGAATTGAAACCAAAACTTTTAAATGGTAAGAGTTTTCACTAAAAAAAGCTAATTATGAAGTATAAGAACAGCTTATAACCTTTTTGGGTAAATCTGGTATTCACTATATTAGTGATATTAGTTTCTAAGGCACAGAAAATATCTAAACTAATATAAGTGTGAAAGTTTGTCTGTCTATTTATCTGGTCTAATCAGCTGAAGCAATATAAATAAATTATCTATTTTATATAGAAGAATTCCAATTTAGATAAAAATCTCGGTTTTCTGTTAATCTTATCTAAGAAGAGATCAGTAACATTTGGATAAGCCTTTGGTCAAATTTCTATGGTTCAGTGTTATTCTACCTTTGACAGGCTAAAACTTCTAAATTATCAAAACTAATTTTGACTGCTTCAAAATCAATAAATTTTGTTATACTTTAAGCATAATATGAGAAATGTCATTAAGCTTCAGATAACTAAAAATATACTAAAGGTTATCTTTGCCTGTAACCTAAAGCTTTATTATTGAGAGATACATTAAAGTGTAAGTGAGAGTGTTTATGATATTGTATCCCTTGAGATTATATTATAAACAGTCTTAAATTAGTTACATTTAAACATAATACAAAAGTAGCTGTGCCCATCTGTACTACTTGTGGTGAATAGGTAGTTACGAGGCCTTAAGAGTATGATGTATATATCACTACATAGTATAAAACAAAGTCACATTCTTTGTTTGTCCATATATCCCTATGTATGCTTATTTCTTTAAAACTACGCAACAGATTTTGATGCGGTTTTTTTTAATAGATAGAGTGATTTATATGTATAATACCATTCAATATAGAGTAGAGAAATACTGTAATTTTTGAGGTTTCTAATAAATATCGTAAATAATTACATTTTTTACAAAATAATGCCTTATTTTTGAAGCAATTTTTATACAATACAGCATTAATCCTTATCCAATTAAATACCTTAAATACATTGTTGATTTAATATAGATCAATATGGCCTTTTACAGCATGTTATTTAAATGAACATTTTCGGAGATATCACAGATTTAAAATCCCGCGAATGGACCGCGCTTCGCCCTAGAGCACTTCGAATTTAGTAGCGATCGGACGCGCAACTGTCGCTCTTTCAAGAGTAACCTCTAAAGAAAATATGTTTGTATTGTCTAAGAATGATAAGAAAGCTATGAATGCTGTATATAAAGACATTCTGTAATTAATTTTAAAAATAAAATACATAGGGAAAAATGTAAAAATAAATATGTAGTATATGAATTTAGATATTAGATATAGCAGGAAATCTTCTTGGTATAGGGAGAGGGGAATTGTTTTTCTCCAAATTTAACGCGTGTGGGCCACGGGCATTAATGAATAAATCAAAACTACTGGATCGATTTTAATCATTTTTTTCACTGAGTGACAAACTATATATTTTATATAGCCCGTGCGAAGCAGGGGCAGGCCGCTAGTATAAATATATAATGTGATTCGCTTTTGCTCACATCTCATTCTGTTCCAATACCCAATATTTTAAAAATTTTCAATTATGTAAATTTTTCAGTTTAAGTAAACAAAGAATAAAAGAATGGTGTTGTTAAAATATTAAATTAACAATACTTGAATAGCGTATAAAAAAAACTGCGGAGTACGTAACGACCTAACCCGACATCTCGTTCGCACCTACCCGTATATATACTTCCCGCTCTTTCCAACCGCAACCTTTTATGCTTGTCTGGCTGGGGTAGGGACTATCGAAAATGTCTGGCTACAGGGGAAACATCATCTTATTCTTATCCAAGTAATATATATTAAAATCAGCTTTTATACTATGACGTAAATAGAAGTCAAATTTCATGAACTTTAAGGGTGTCTGGCAGGGGGTTTCCACTGTGCTAAGTGTCTGGCATTGACTGACGTGATTTTTAATATTATTCTAAAGGTAATATCAAAAGATCAAGTTTTATACTATGACGAAATTAATTCGGAATTTTGCAACCTTGAGTACCTCGTATCTCCCAAAGCCACTATGATCCAAATTCCATAATCTACCATCGTTCTTACCTGTGTTGGGAGCATGCACCGACAAAGTTTCAGCTTTTATAAAATGACAAAGGTCTGGCGCTCACGGGATCTCTCTCTATAACAGTTTATCAATATCCGTAAATAATTTTGACCTAGAAATTCATCGACAAACAGTCATTTCGACCGCGATGATGTAAATGACAATAATATAACAATTACGTATGCGTTACGTACGGCTAACTGTACCACCTTTTGTGTACCGAACTGGACATATAAGGATGCCTATAATAAACCATTTTAGATCCTTTTTACAGTGGAGTAAGGTTCAAATTTATATATAAGCAACTAAAATTAACAGTTTACGGTGGTGCTAAAAACATATCGTTCTATCCTATGTAAGTCAGTTCATAGTTTTATTGTGTCGTGATGGGGGTGCTTAAGAAAGGTATAATATTTATCAGTTAATTTACTTGCTTTACCTTTATTATTAAAGCGTGCTATCATTATTAAAATAAACATTCCGATTAACCCTGATAATAGTTTTTAATAATGTAAAAATTTTGAAGATCACATGCTATCTTACTAATATTATAAATGCAAAAACTTGTGAGTATAGATGTATGTTTTTTACTCTTTCACGGCGAATCCGCGGAACCTATATCGAATAAGTTCGATACAATCGTGTAACATATAGGTTATTGAAATCCTGTTGATTGTACAGGAATAATAATAATTAGCATCAAAAGAGGCATATTCCAAGGAGACGCCCTCAATCCTCTATGGTTCTGCCTAGCACTCAATCCACTTTCCAACCTTTTAAATAACACAAACAAAGGATTCAAAATTAACTATGATAACACCTACCAAAACCTCTCACACCTAATGTATATGGACGATATAAAACTGTTTAGTAATTCTTTAAATGACATCCACATTTTAGCGAACATAGCAGAAACATTCTCATCTGATATAAAAATGGAATTGGAAATCGAAAAATGCAAAATACAGTCTGTAAATAAAGGGAAAGTAGAAGCAAACTTATACGAGCTGTCTAATTCGGAAAGTATCGAACCTGTAGACCCAATGGAAGGTTACAAATATTTAGGCTACCAACACTACATACACAGTCTTAAATATATTTATTCTAGTTACAATTAACTTCTTTTTTTGTCCAAACATTTCAATATATATAGGATAACATTATAAAACGCCGCCTATTATCAACCTATCACGCGACAATAGTCCATGCAAACGAAGCTGCGGGAAAAAGCTAGTAATTTTATATATAAAATTCTCGCGTTAAAATTTTGGTTACCATACTCCTTCGAAACGGCTTGACCGGTTTTAATGAAATTTTAAACGCATAGTCGTGTCGTAGTGAATGTGTGTAATGCTTGTGTAATGTTGTTGGTGGTGTTTTGTAATACGTGCCCTAACTAATCCTGCATGTATAAGGTATGATAACGGTTTTTGCTTCCGACACTTAGTATTACATAGATTTTTTTAACAAACACGTTCAGCGGCGGTAGCGGAATGGTTAGAGTAACGGACTTGCTGTTGGGAGGTCGTGAGTCGAAACCTGACCATTATACTACCGACATGAACCCACTCCTAACAGAAGCATTTAGCTTAGCTGGAATGGTTAACAAGTTTACTAGTTGCTAACTGCTAGTAACCTTTAAAAAAAGAAAAAATAATTCTATCATTACTTTTGTACTATAGAATCCCGCAAAGTAACAAATACTTCTATAAATTATTTTATTGCAGAACCCTAAAAACGTATGACTGTATTTCTCGTTCGAAAACATAGAATATTATTATTATTTTTGTTAGACCAAGCGATAAGAAAAAAATGTCAAGTACGTGAGATAATATATATAATGAATAACATGAAAAAGTATAAATATCTTTTTTACACGAGACTTCGTTCATTTATTTATCGGTGACAGGTGTTGCGCAAACTAATTCTAATTTCTAACATGTTAAAACGTGTTGTGCCGACCTCACTTCAAGTGGGATAAGGGCAGGCAATAATGATAACACCAATACACCATAACATGACATACAATATAAAACTATTTCTATTTTTCATTCGGGAACGGAAAAATACATTTCATTGGCCCGTTGGCACAGATGTCAGTGACCTTCAGCTCCGCGGATCGTGGGTTCGATTCGCCGAGGGCCAACATTTAATATAAACAATTTGTTAGTTCTTCCATTCTGGGTGTATGATATGAATTTAAGAAATATATATGTTGTCTGTCACTTTTAACACAAGCATTAAGTTACTTTGGGTATGGATGACCGTCTGTGGAAAAAAGAAAAATTGCATTATTGCGGCTTAATTAACGCTTAAGCTTAGCACCACTTTAGGCTAACCCTCTAACTCAGACTTTGCCTTGTATACGCGCGCTCGCGCTATCACGCTACGGGCGCTCGCCTACTTCTGCCCCTACTCTCGTCCATCTTCCGCACCCTTGTACACCGCAAGCAAAGTATGAGTTAAACGGTTAGCCTATAGTATATTTGAAATACATTATGATAATCACTAGGATGGAAGCTCACAATTCAAAAACCTATAAATTCAAAAATGCTTTACCCGATTCTTCGACAGAATCCATCTTTCTCGTTTTTTTTTTAAATTCGAGGTCGTGGTCTAGAATTCTTTATTTCACGGTCGGTGCAGTTTACGCCAATTACGCACGTTTGTTGTTAAAAAGCACATTATCTGATTCAATGTCAGTCGATAAGGTCATTGGTGAAACCACTTGAGATATTAGAAACTTCATTTAATTAGTAATTTTAAAACCGTTATTGTATCATTAATTTTGTATTCTTAAATAAAGATATCTATAGTTATTGGTCAAAGTCCCTGCTGTCTGTCAGTATGTGATCGATTTTCTCAAAATCTACAAACGGATATTTGTACAGTTTGTACTAAAAGTGCAATTCTTGATGGTGTATTGAAATAACATAGATGCGCTGTTTGTGAAATTCGAATTTTTTATTTTTTTGTTTTATATAAATCTGAAGAGTTATTATGTTTATTTGTTTGAACGCGCTCATATAAAGAAACTACTGGACCTATTTAAAAAAAAATAAGTTTAAGATAGTCCATTTATCGAGGAAGGCAATAGACTATATAACATCACGCTAAGATGAATAGGAGATGAGCAGCTATAAAAAATATTCTCGATTATTACGTACTTAATTCTTTAAAAATTCGCACAGTCTGTAGATAAAATTAAATGAATGAGAGTATACATAAAAGATAAGAAACGGCGGGAGCTTACAAGGTATCTTTGTATGTTATCACCGTTAGGTCATAGCTTTTACTTTTCACGGGAAACAGTGAGACCTTATCTATGTTTAAATTAAGAATTCGTCTCTGTATAGCGGCATAAACAGCGTGGGGAATTACCTTGATACTGGTGGTTTGTATTGCATGCATTTTTCATATCATGTATGCATAAAATATCAACACTCTACTTTTACCATAAGGTAGTACTTGGGTGACCGAGCATCGCTCGATAATTTCTAAAATGACGTAAAAAAAAATTGAAAAAATAATAGGGCAGGTGGGGCTCAATCCTAGGTGTTTACACCTCTCTAGACCGCCCGTTCCCCAAATGAACTTCCATGACTTTACGTTTGACAGCGAAAAATTGTGATTGTATTCAACGTAAATTTCAAAAAAAATTTAGAGCCCGAAAACAGGGTAAAACGATTTTTTTTTTAAATAAAACTTATCTAGATCGATTTTTCTCCCCCATAACCCCTACATGCTGAAATTCAGGAAAATCGTGGAAGCCTTTCCGAGATTCGAAAAACATATATATATTAATACAAGATTAACTCATTTAAATATTAAAGATAATAATAAAGCGGCCGATATAGAAAAGATTTTTGTTGCTCAAAAAATAGCGGAATTTTGTTGTAGAAGCGAATACCGAGACCAACGAATGAGTTGCTAACTCTGCTGAATCGCGATACAGTAATCATAAGCTTATTGTGACCTCTGGTATGTCTATGTCTTTAATTAGTGTTATTTTTTAACAGGAGAGCTAGTGGTGGGCGCGGCGCACAGTGTGGTTATGTTGGCGCCGCTCAGCGAGCGCGACCGCGGCAGGATTGGTTCTCTGTTCGTCACCAACTACAAACTGACCTTTATACCACTGGACTTTTCTAGTAACGATGTAAGTTGACTTTTCATCCAACCTAACCACATATACCGACAGTATCCATTCCAGATATTAAGATGGCGTAAAGACGTTGTCTTTAAGAAACTCATAGTTACCGGAAAAACCGAAGACAAAGACTAAAACAACACTCACCAACTGCACCTGTCCTGCACGTCGAAACACTTTTAGAGCAGCTGTGGCCATTAATAGAAGCCGGTGGAAATAATTGATCATCGTCTTGCCCTTATTCCATTCTAAGTGGGGTCGGGACAGCATGTTATAAACATGTTATTATATGATTTGGCTACGTGTGTTACGACCGCCTGCCTGACGTCAACTTACCTTTCTCAACTTTTGCGACACCTCGGTAAGAAATCAGGATGGTTTACTTAACCGGATACCACACGGCGGGTCAACCTACCTTAGTCGCCTTTTACGACACCTCGGTAAGAAATGAGGGTGGTCCATTTTACTCAGCCGTATACCACACGGCGGCGGGACCACGATCAACAAACAGTAAGGAAGAAACGACCGAAACGACGACGTCGAGTGAGGTATAATATTATCATTACTAATTTTTTATTGTGGATCTCCGGAGATTAAAGTCTAATTTTAAAAAATTAACACTTATCTATTTAAACTTGTAAAAATCAATCTCCATATGATTAATTCCAATTTACAGGAGTATGGTCAAAGAAATCATTTAGTAGGCACATTCGACGTACCGCTGACGGGGGTTGGGGCGTTATGGCAGACTGATGGTGGTCTCACAAGGCGCAGGCGACTGGTGCCGCGCTCAGATGTACCGGCCAAGCTGAAGGGGTTACAGGTTATATGTAAGGTAAGAATGTGGGTTTGTAACAAAAACAAGCTTAAATAAAGTTATGTCATGTGGAATAGTCCCAAGAGCGCTGCGCTTTTCTCTTGAATCGGTAAATTGATATAGAAAAACGAGCCAACCCCCAATTCAAATTCAATTCAATTCTTCAGTTTATGGCTTCCAGGAGTGTCATATGACACTATTTACTTCGCCAATATCACGTAGGATGGAAGAATCACGTTTTTAGAATTTGATCGGTTAAAATTTTTATTAGTCGGTTTAATTTGACACGGTAGAAATAGGCAGAAAGAAGGCCAACCCTCTCTGTCTTCCAGTGACACTCTCGTCTGTAAGGCAATTAGTATAATATAAATATGTAATGTTAAAATAATTACCCGTAAAATATATATTTTTTTAGTGTATGTGTTCTTCGAGGTTTGATTCTTCCTCTGTATATTTATAAATAAGACAACTATATAATATATACATGACCTACTGATACTTAAACACATTAATTAATTAATGGGTACCTAAGGGGAAGCTTACTCTGTCTCAAGTGCACCACGTCAGTAACGCGCTGGGTAAAGGTCTTTTCAAGGTAACTCCACATTATAAGATCTTGTGCTACTTTGATTCAGTGGAGCACTACAGTCTAGTACTACAGTCAGTACAACAATTAACTAGATATGACCGCCGCCTTTTTTAGTGCAAGGTCGCCACTTTAGCACCTTGAAGAGACCAACGCAAAATAGTTCTTCGTAAAATGTGCCATTGCTAATTAAAGTTATACACTTTGAGCTATACTTGTAAGTTGGGGTTACTCTACGGATAGATTATATAAAGGTACATTTCAAACATAGCTTTGCGATTCTGAGCTTTCCAACAATTGTTCTTTTCAATTTGCAGAATATGAAAGTGCTGTCATTTAATTTCACAAACTCACCGATCGGGCAGGGCAGGAAAGTGGCGATGGCACTCTTGCATCACGCGTTCCCGAAACGACACGACCTACTATTCGCGTTTGAGTACAGAGAGCCGTACTACCCGACCCTCCCTTCCGACTTGAACATGTTCCAACGGCCCGGCGACTGGAAGAGGGAGCTGGAGAGGTGCGAGTGCCCGCACTGGAGGATAACTTGTATAAACGGAACTTCGGATGCCTTCATGCTAACTGCTGGGGAGACCTTGATAGTGCCCAGTTCTGTGTTGGATTACAACTTGATAGAGAGTGCGAGGCACTTCAGGTCGGGCAGGGTGCCTGTTTGGGTGTGGGGCCGAGCGGAGGGCGCCGCGCTGCTCAGGAGCGGCGAGTTGTTGCAGACCGAACACTCAGCGACGGCGGAGAGTGTGCTCTTAGAACAGGTAACTTGATAAAAACTCCTTATTAATCCATTAGATCTTTAGTGAAAGGTCCTGGACCCCTGATCTACGTTGGATGGAGTCATATTTTGGATGGTCATTTTACTTTTTAACATCCACTCACAGCGCAATCAATTAATTTTCGAAAACTATTAATTCGTTGTTGCAACTCAACCGCATCAAAGATTCCATACTAAGATCTAATCTTCATATATTATGTTATGTTATTCATATATTATGTTATGGTATTTATGAGTTAGCAAAATTTTGAAAGAAGTTTATGATATGAGAAAAAAAATCTGGAAACCCTTCTGCATTAAAAAAAAATAATTTTTTCGTCTAAATTTGTTCATACGAAAGTACTCTATGGTCTTAAGTTTAAAGAAAAATGACCTGCCTAGATCAAATCAACAAAAGTAACGTAACCACTTCTCTTCTTCCTGTGTTTTGTATTTCTTGTTTTTTATTTTATATAGGTTCAAAACGACCCATACATTTTTGGTCCTTTGAACCGGATTAACCAGTACTAATACCAGTGCGTTACAAAAGAGTACATTATGCAGGTCTTATTAATTGATATTCTTGTTCCTAAGGTCCGTCGCTCTCACCCCAAGCTAAAACCGCCCCACGTGTTGTACCTCTGCGGTAATAGCTTCACCAATAGCAACAACGTGAACACCCTGCCACCTCTCAGTACGTTAAACGTGGCGTATAAGAAACTGGCGGAGCTGTGTACACCCACCACACTGTCCGGCTTCTGGGTGAGTGTAACTATATATTATTACACTGATTGTTAGAATATAGAGAGACCTGACTCATTGGAGGCAAGTTCTTTATCAAAACATACACATTTAATTTAAAATAATTACTGACTTTTTTCTTATAACAAATAAACGCAATGCTGTTATTAAACGCAAGTTTATATCGACTCAAACACAATAACTAAAAAAAACAAAATATCGAATGTTATATTTTAACGACGTCTATTTATCCATACTTGCAATTGTTACACGCTCGTCTTAAAAGATCTGATTCTCTTATAATAAAACTTTTACTAAGGTACATAATTAAAACGAGAATTAACTTGACACAAAACCGTTTTGGAGGGCTAAATATAAACTTTGAGGTAATCTATGCATCATTGATACTGTAGATGAGTAGGTACTTCTAGCACGCAAACGCAAACGAGTATACAAGCAAACGCAGACCTCGTCGTCTCCAGCGAAGGCCCTGTGCGTCTAGGTAGTTTTGTTTCACGATTTTATAATATCGTCAGGGTTATTAAGGACCCTTGTAGGACGTCTATAAGTGCTATTGAAGACATTACTTGCCTTGATGTTGGATGCGTCCATTATACTCTCGGGTATAGAACACGGATCCGAGTGTGTTAACTCACGCATTTGTCTTCACGTATACATACGCAAAAACTGTGATAGCCCAGCGTGTGACCATGCGACTCTTTCGAGAGGGTCACGAGTTCAAACCCCGGCAGGCATCAATGAGATTTTTCTATTAAAACTTATGTGTCTTATTGATACTAGCAATTTATCACACACTTTACGGTAAAGGAAAACATCGTGACGAAACCTGCATATCTCTAGAGAAATCTGGGGATATTTGTAACCTACCGATTTGCATTGGAGCCGCGTGGTAGGTCTTATCTCCAACCCTTCTCCCCAAGAATGGAGAGAGGAGGCCTATGCTCAGCAGTGGGATTGTAATAGGCCACTACTTTACTTTACTATGCATATGCGTGCGTGCGTGTGCGTTTGCACGTGCACATGCGCTTATATTGTGTACATTTGCATAACTGCTCCTTGTTTATGGAAATAGTATGTCAATGTTTCAGATACAAGACTCCCAGTACTATTCGATCCTGGACTCGTCCCGCTGGCTGCGATACGTGGCGGGCTGTATCGCGTTCGCGGACGAAGCGGCCGCGCACCTCGCCCGCAACCAGACCGTCGTCTTGCAGGAAGGTAACTATCTCTGCTAGAACAAGAGTCCAGACATGAAAGAAAGAAATGAAAGAATAAGTTACCTTTGCTGTACTATCCCATTGTTGAGCATAGGCCCTTTCTCTCCTTTTTTTTTGGAGAGAAGTATTGGAGCTGAGACCTACCATGCTGGTCGAATGTGGATTGGTAGGTTACACATATCCAGATTTTTACACACACAGACAGATTTTTAAAGATATGCAGGTTTCCTTTACGATGTTTTGCTTCACTGAAAAGCGTGTGTAAATTGCAATTATCAATTAGACACAAGTCTTAACAGAAAAACGCATTGGTGCTTGCACAAGGTTTGAATCCATGATCGTCTCTAGAGAGTCACACGATCTCACCGCTGGGCTATCAAAGCGACTTTTGACTTTATTAGTGCTTAAACACGTAAGTCGAAGTTGCCAATTCTAGTTCATAATCGAGGGTAGCACTTTGAAAATTTTGGTCCTCACTTTATTTATAAATATATAGGTAAGTAGCGGTCTATTACTATCCCACTGCTGACAATAGGCCTCTTCTGTCCGTTTTAGGAGAGAAGTATTGGAGCTGAGACCTACCACGCTAGTCCAATGTGGATTGGTAGGTTACATAATTCTCTAGAGATATGCAGGTTTCTTCACGATATTTTCCTTTACAGAAAAGCGTGTGATAAATTGCAATAAGCAATTAGACACACAAGTTTTAACAGAAAACTCATTGGTTTGAACCCGTGATCTCCTCGAAAGAGTCGCACGGTGTTACCGCTGGGCCACCACAGCTCTAAATATATACTTTATAATAAATCAGGTGACGGTGTGGACTACAGTGCCGTTGTGTCGTGCCTGACGCAGTTGCTCCTGGACGAGCACTTCCGGACCCTGACCGGCTTCCAGTCGCTCGTGCAGAAGGAGTGGATAGCGCTGGGACATCCCTTCTGTGACAGGTAATAACAATGTTCCTTAAATCCCTTTCTTATATCATCATTGTCCTACATTTATCCCACCACCCAGCAATACCAACCGATTCTCATAAGTGGGATCAGCACAATATGTCCTCACTTATAATTTCCATATACATGCAAAAAAAAAAACGAATAAATAAAGCTGGATTTCCCTCATTTTAAAACGTTTTCTGAAGGAGAAACTTGAAATGGAAAATCGGAATTCTCCAACAATAAACTCAAGATGTTCTCTGCTCCCAAAAACACGTGATAAATTGGATAAATTTAAAGTTTTGATAGCCACATCAAGTTCAACTTCAAGTTACGGCCTGCTACTATCCCCAGAATTCTCTAGAGATATGCAGGTTTCCTCACTATGTTTTCCTTCACCGATAGCGTGTGATAAATTGCAATTATAACATTATTAATTATTAGACACATAAGTTTTACTAGAAAACTCATTGGTGCCTGCCCGGGGTTTGAATCCTAGACCTCCTCGAAAGAGGCGCACGGTGTTACCGCTGGGCTACCATAGCCACATAGTATGGAGAAATAGGGTACCCACTTATAGCATTGTTTATCTAATAGTTTCAACTGTTCTGTTCTAGGCTAGGTCTCCCTAGACCGGGCAGTACAAAGGAAGAGACAGAGCGGGAGCCCACAGCTCAAGTGGCGCCGGTGTTCCTGTTGTTCCTGGACTGCGCGTGGCAGCTCCAGAGACAGTTCCCAGCGGCCTTCCAGTTCACGGAGACCTACCTCACCACACTTTGGGACTGCACACACAACCACCTGTTCGACACGTTCCTGTTTAACTGTCCTAGAGACAGGGACCTTGCTGTTGCGAAGGTAAGCACGTTGGACGGTGGTATACTGGTCATAAAAAGTTATATGAAGCCTTTTAATTTTACTACAATTTATTGTCCGCCCTCTATGTTGCCTCATTTTGGAGGTTTGTGGGAGGCAGGGGTTCTTCCGCAACATTATCTATTCCGCGTTATAGGCAACGCAAAACTGACAAATAAAGAATTTAGCACGGTTTTTGTAGAAATTGGAGCCGTGTTTACTATGTGCCGAGTTCTGTTACTATCCCACTGCTGAATATGAGCATTCACTTTATTTTTAGAGAGAAAGTTTCGTGCTATGACCCACCATGCTGTTCCAATACGGTTTGGTAGGTAACACATGTTACAAGAATTCTCTTATGATATGCAGGTTAACTCACGATGTTTCCCTTCATCGAAAAGCGTGTAGTTAAAAAAAGCTCTTAACCTATGGAGTTCCGGAAAGTAACGCCTGCTTCAACAAATCACACTTATTCATGCTGTTTTCACCGATAGAGTGATTCATGATAAAGTTAAAGAAATACAATTTGTTAGCATTTTTTGTTTTTCGTTCAAAATAATAAATTACAAAATGAAGATTGAAGTAAAAAAAAATGATAAAATTAACAAATTGAGGGTATGATCGCAATTGTTGAGAATAGTTCGCCATTGTTCCAGAACTTCGTGCAGCGCCCCCTGTGGGACTGGCAGGAGCAGTTCTCCGAGCAGGACATCGCGCTGTTCTACAACCCGCTGTTCGCGCACAGGGCGCACGCCACACCTACACAAAGGCTATGTCAGTACTATTTATATTTAACCGACTAACGACGTCATAAGGTCGCAGGGAACCGCTGTATCCAAGCGGCACAAAATCGTGTAGTGTGGAGATCCTGTGAAGAAATCTATTATTTTGCTATAATTCGCGATAAGATAAAAAGAAAATATATAACGTTAAATATAGAGTGGACTATCCGTTTTCATACCTGATACATGCAGGAATCGCAAAAACATGTACAAACCTCCACCTCCATACACAGGCACTGACCCTCATTCACTATCACAAACTCAATAATCGTTTCGCCACACAACCGAAGCATTCAGGAGATAGACTATACGACAAAATCACAAATCCTCTGGTTATTCCCGTCTAGTGAAAAGATCTGCTTTCCTAATTTTTGTCACCACTTCGTCCTATCGCTGATGTCTTCATTTGAGCGGTCGCTCTTTATATCTGGTTTGTAATGTAACAACCTGTCGATAAGCTAGTATAGTTACTGGTTCAACCCCCATCATTTATTTTGAAAACGAACACGAACTGGAACTTGAAAGCTCATTTACCTATTTGCATTAATTTTCTCTTCTCAATTGAACTTATATGCCTTTGCAGCACAAATATCTATGGGCAGTAGCCGGACGAGCGGGGGCTCCCTGGGCCGCCTGGAGCCCTGCACGTCGGTGGCGGGCGTGGAGCTCTGGTCCCAGTGCTACGAGAGGTGGTTGCCCCCACTGGATGCCCCGCGAGCCGGCCCCGTGCAGTACTTCCTGCACCACTGCGCACTAAGGGACCAGGTATGTAAATTAACGGCATGTTACTATCGTACTGTAGCCTTATGGTATCCGGCTGAGTAGAATAGACCACCCTCATTTCTTACCGAGGTGTCGTGAAATACGAATAAGGTAAGTTGAGGCAGGAAGACGGCCGGCCGTGAAATACGTAGCCAAATCATGTGATGGCATGTTTATAACATGTTCTACCGATCCCACTTAGAGTGGGATACGGGCAGGAGAATGATGTTATTATTGCAAGTTTCCTCATGCAAATATAAATTAGGCACAACTTTTAACAGTAGTACATATTTATAAAGAAAATTAGTTCCTATATTAAATCTACTGGCCCGTTGGCGCAGTGGGTGGTGACCCTGCCTTCAGCTCAGTGGGTCGCGAGTTCGATTCCCACCGAGGGCCAACATTTTCTATAAATGAATTTGTTGGTCTTTGAGCCTGGGTGTATATTTGTATTTAAGTATGTATTTAAAAAATATATAAGTATATATTCACCAGTTGTCTGTCACCCATAACACATGTATTTCAAATTCAAATTCAAAATATTCTTTATTCAAATAAACTTGTAAACAAGTGCTTTTGAATCGTCAACTCTACTGCTGGTTCGGAAAGCCGACCTACCGAGAAGAGCCAGCAAGAAACTCGGCGGTTGCTCTTTTTAAAATATAATTCTTAATACTATTTACATTATGTCGTTACTGTCTTGTACAGTTTCAAAGAGAGCTATATCCACACATTCTTATCTTCTAAATAATCTTCAAGAGTATAGTAGGCTTTCTGTATCAGACTCTTTTTAACAGTGTTTTTAAACTTCTGTAATGGCAAAGCTGAAATTTAAGTTACTTACTTTGGGGACGGACAACCGTGTGTGTAAGTGTCCCATATATTTATTAATTACTCATTGTCCTATCCTCATCCCACTCTAAGTGAGATCGGCACTTGTGTTCGTGACGGTCATGTCCCTAGCATTATGAGTCATGAAGAAATATATATTTAAGAAACTTCGTATCAACAGATACAAAAGCTAAACCAGAAGCTGTCTTCCCTATCGATCATGAGCCGGCACTCAAACGGCGAGGCGGAGGCCCCCGAGGCCCCCTGCCCCGCCCCCGTCACCAGGTTCTACCCCTTCAGCCTCAGGAGCGACGAGCCGGCCCCCCGCGGCCTCGACGCCATGCAGGTGAGCCTCATCGACGCCAGCCAGCTCCTCGACTCGCAGTCACTGCTGAACGCGCCCGACTAAACCTCCACTGACCGTAGTGATTGATAGACTAAAGATACCATAGAGTTAATACACATAGAGTACGGGAGCCAGTATAAAATGGTGTGATTAATAGACTAATGAAACCATACAGTTAATATACATAGAGTAAGGGAGCTAGGCTAAAATAGATCCATTCACAAATACAAGGCAAATTAGGCTACTTATATGCCCTTATTTTTTGCATGAGTGTAATAATCATCATCATCATTTCTGCCCTTATCCCACTCTAAGTGTGCGTAGTGCGAGTTTTTCTTAACCTTAGATTTAGTTGGATCAAATTGGATGTTGGAAAATTACAAAATAATTTTCCTTTTGTATAAAGAACGCATAAACATTTTGAGAGATAAAATTTCTTAATATTTAAATTTGAATCGCAACATATATAAGGTAAAGGAAATTGACCATATACTAGTAGTTTTGTATGAAATTTTAAATAATAATCGTTTTGTTTGTAGCTAATAAAAAATATTAATTCATATTAAATTTCAAATATTAAACAATGAACTACAGTTCTGAGCTTTTGGGCAGTTGTTAATAGATGGCAACAGGTAATTACAAATTTATTTTTTATTAGCTACAACAAACAAAATGCTTATTATTTACAATTTCATACAAACGGTCAACTACTAGTACATGGTCAATTACTAGTGCACTGGCCTTATTTCTTATGTGAAATGAGACAAGATAAGTACGGGTCTCTCCCTCTTTTATTATTTGTCGGTAGCTCGCACTCACAGGCTTGCTTATATATATGGCTTCCCTACTCTGTGTATAATAACTCTATCAAACAGATAATTTATAGAATTAAGCGTTATTTTGCGAAGAACCATAATACTGAAGTAATGACAATGTTATTCCGTTATAATTAACGATAAAACAAAACAGCAATTGCGATTTTGTCGCTTCGAACTTTGTCGTGGACACCTATGAGATTTTGTCGTGTATAGCATTGCTATTTTGTCGTGTATAGCATTGCTATTTTGTCGTGGATAGCATTGCAATTTTATCGTGGATAGCATTGCAATTTTGTCGTGGAGTCTATCTCCTGTAGTTTCGGTTACGAGGCGAAATGATTGTTGATTGTGGTAGATAATTTATGCAATGTGGAGTTTTGTAGTGCATGCATTTACGAATCCTGCATGTATCGGGTATTAAACGGATTCAATCCACATTTACCATTGCATATAGTTTTGTTTATCGCGTATTATAGCGGTATAGTGTCATCATTACTTATCTGTAAAGAGTCAGTGACAAGTCATGTACTTTTGTACAAAAAAAAACCTGTTATAGACTATTTTGTATAAAATAAACTATTTTAATTCCTACAGGCTTATATCACTTATAAAGGCTCAAGCGACATAAAGTCGTGTGTATATTATCGAAAGAACGGTTATTTTTATTTGACAAACTGTGTTTTAAAGTAATTTGGAAGAAATTAACATTATTTAAAAACATTTATCTTTATTATAGATTTTTTAGTTTACGCCAAGTTGCATGCATAAACGAAATTCGTTTTCAATGTAGATACTGTAAAAAATTTGATTTGTTATTATTAGTTTATTTATTTTAAAAAATTACTAAAGTCTGTAAAAAAAATGGCGGGGGAGATTGGATATATAGATAGGCCTTATTATATACACATACGACTTAGGACTAGTTATAAAATATATCGAGTTCTCAAAAGCGTTATTTATAATAAATTATATACCAAAATTGTAAAAACATTCTCCTGCCTGATCCTACTCTAAGTGTGGTCGGCACAACATGTTTTTCTCTGGCGCTACTCTTTTAATATACATGTCATACTTCACACAATCCAACCATATTTTAGACCTCCCTCTAGTCACATATCCATCATCCACATCCAAAAATAAAATTTTTACATTGTGTATGACAATTTGACCTTGATTTAAATTTATTAACGCTTGTGTCAAAAAACCTCAAAGTTGTGTCAAAATCCAAAAGGAGATAGATTGTCATTTATTCCTATACATAAAAGAAGGAATAAACTTACTGTAATAGTCTTGTCAATATAAATGTTGTCAGTATTTATTTAAATGTCGCTTATTATGAATTTATGAGGCTAACGAAATTGGATTATTTCGAGATAAAATACTAGAACGTCCTTAACATAAGTCTACTAAATATAAATTATTAGATTAATGTTTTGATAGGGCTTTATTTATGTTATAAGTTACTATATGGTGTGCCTTGATGCTCTACTTGTTAAAGCCCTCACAGATAAAGCTAAATTGATAATTTGAGTTTTTCGTAACTAGCATTCAACGAACTTAATAGTACAGAAATTCCAAAACACGGTTATCACGAGACCTTATGAGATTTTTCATTGTTAGTATATAATTCGTAATTGTCATAACCTGCTAGTCTACTTAGCCGTCCAAAAGAAATGTTACATTTATTTAAAATGTATCACAAATCAAATCGAAGGCATTTATTTGCATAAAACACGGTGATCAAGTGATGCAGAATACTTTTAGGGTATGCAACTTCTAACAAATCTTTGTCCGAAGTTGGTTTTATATATCTATTAACACCAGAATCCCTTACACAACGAAACATCCAAAACTAAGTACCAAAAATTACTTGACTTGATTGTTGGGTTACTCCATATTTCTTTTTTACTCTGCAAAATTTAAAGTTCTACACAGACAAGACAATGTTGGCACCATAAATTATTAGTTCTATATCGGATTATTACAGAGTAGGTCAATATAATCCAACTCCCGATATAGTCGCGATAGTCAATATAGCGTCTATGACTTACCAAGAAAAATATCAACTACACCAAACTACACAATGAAATATAAAGACGGCCCAAGACGATTTTCAGTAATCAAATTAAATATACTCTTTACTCGAACCCAATTTCCGCTACTAAACATCTAAAGCACCACAAATGCAATTTGACTTAATCCGATAAATATTTAATACAATAAAAATATAGCTAAAGCCATTATATCAAAGAGTATTATTGCATAGATTCTAATATATTTTTGCTTATGATACATCTATTAGGAGTAGGAATTCAGTATATAATATATTATGTAAATATATTGCAAAGTGTATAATTTATAGAGTTAAGGGATTGATTGAAATATATTAGAGTTAGAACAAAATTTCAATATGTATACAAAATTATAAAATTAGATTACAAATGGCGGGCCGCAACGCATATTGCGTTTAATTATTTTTTACTTTCGTTTATAAGTCATATAATTTTTGTTTATAACAAAAAATTATGATTAATAAACGCGTCTTTTATTTACATAACTACAGATCACTTATTCAAATTATTTAAAATAGACACCATGCAATTTTCTTTTCAGTCGTAGATGCGATCGCATTGTTCCAAAAATCTTAAGCGATTGGCAGCGTATATGCTAATTAAACTGTTTCGAAGTTTCTAGAACAAATTCTTGAGCGAATATTATTGAAAAAAAAAAAGAAGTAGAGATCACTATCTTTATGTAAAGTTATATGAATAAAATTATAGAATAAATTCTTCCAAAAAACGAAATATTTGGAAACGAAGCGTTACGTCGCGACCCGCCATGAATATGCGCGAGCCTTAACTAATTGATGTAAAGGTTTTATTTATTAGGGTTATTTCGTTGTCATGTATTGTATATACTTTACAATACGATAGCTATATCTGCTAAATAAAAAAAAAGTAAACTAACGCATTACAATTTAAAATATCTTGCAACTGTCATTTTATGATATTTTTATTAGCCGATATTTTTAAATGTCTAACTCAAATGCAATGAAGTCATTTCTTAAATATTTCCTTCTACTCAAATTTCGTGTGAAAGTTTCTCTTCGTTGAATTTAATTACCTTACCATTAATTACCTTATGCTTTATCGTATCTTTCCAAATGTAAACAATATTTAAGAAAATGAAGCATGTCATATGATATAATAAAGGTATTTTTGAAAAATAGGATGACTTTTGGGTACAATATTCTGTTAATTTAATATACAAGAGGCGATATTTATATATTAGACTAGCGATCCATGTACGTTGCTGTGACTCTCTAGTTTCGATTTGCCCTCGAAATAAAAGTGTAATTGAAAGTTCAAAAAAACTGCTTCGATCTCCACCTGATTTTACAGGATTATCTGTTGGATTAATCTAAATATTGTCTGAAAACATCATTAAAATCGATCTAGCCGTTTCGCTGTCTAAAGGAACATTACATACTTTCTATTTTATATATCGCACGCTTAATATTAAACAGACCGAATTCAAAATTAAGCTTAATTAATACGTTGTAATCCTTATTTCAATGTCATCTATGAATTCACTCTACGTACTATTAAAAAAGCAAGGTGTTTTCTCGCTCTTCCAAGTTATGGGTCTGTTTAACACTCGTTTTCAAGGCGCTACGCTTTATTGTAATTTGCCATAAAACAACTTTTTTTCTTAATTCGGTCACTTAAATAATAATAGTAAAAACGTATTTTTTATGTGTTATGCACAATGTAATGTTTGTAATATAATATTCTAGCACTTAGATGTATGATAATTTATTATTAACAACAAAAACGTAAAACAATAATTATTTGTTTGATCGAACAAAATCGATCGTATGGCGCAATGGGAATACTTATTTTAAGTTATATTTATTATTTCAATTACTTTTATGTAAATAGTTTATGGTGATTATTGTTTATAATGTCCTTTCATTTGTAGTAAGGTTATATTTAGTTAAAACAATAGTATTAAGGACAATAGTTTCCTTTTTATAACTTTTAAATTAATGCCTTGTTACCGTGCTAAAGTTTAATGTATAATGGCAACACAGCCTTGAATCACTTATGGAATTAAAGCAATATAAAGATTAAAGTAAAATTCTAATTCTAATTCAAATTATTTATTTCAAGTCGGGTTTTACAAGCAAGAATCGTCATATGGCAATGAAGCTACAACCGAAATTTAAAACAAAAAATGATGTTACATATGAATATTGGCATAAAAAATATTTTTATTTTTTATATAAGGTAATTATTTATTATTTTAATATGTATTCTGTTATATATCTCTATTATTATTATATAAATTATTGTCGATGAAGCTAAAGAAAGTAAATCTACTGAATAGATAACGATATTTCTATAGTAAATTTACTCCGCTGTGCAGTGCCAATTGCAATGACACATTACACGTTGTTCTTGCTTTTAACACGTTGCTCTTTTCAAAATATAATTCTTATCATCATCTTGCTACCCTTATCCCACTCTAAGTGGGAACGGCAGAACATGTTATAAACATGCCGTCACATGATTTGGCTACGTATTTTACGACCGGCCGCCTGCCTCAACAACTCACCTTAACTTAGTCAACCTTAATCGTATTTTACGACACCTCGGTAAGAAAGAGGGTGATCTATTCTACTCAAACCGGATACCACACGGTGGGTCAATATACCTTGGTCGCCATTCACCTCGGTAAGATATGAGGGTGGTACTATTCTATTCAGCCTGATAACACTAGGCGTTCAAAATATAATTCTTATAACTAGTATAATAATTCTATAAGTGATTCAGTGTTGCGTCCAATAAAACCAAAATTATTTACTTTAATTTCAACCACAAGTTTTTGTTGTATATACGGCAGCTATCGATTGTAATATTTTGTTAATAATTTTAATATAAATATATATAGCCGTTATCAATATACCGGTAGATCAATATCAATAGCTTGTAGATATATTTTGTTTAACTTTACGGGAATATTTTATCTTTGGCATATTATTTTGAATTATTGCGATATTCTATGATGAGATTGCGAGAGTTGCAATATCATAATAGAAAGCGTTTTGATTATAATGTTTAGGTTCGACACCTTTATTTCTATAAATACAAAAAATAAGCTGTGATATCCCAGCGGTGTGATCGTGCGACTCTTTTGAGAGGGTCACGAGTTCGAAACCCCGGCAAGGCACCAATGAGTTTTTCTATTAAAACTTATGTGTCTAATTGATAATTGCAATTTATTATACGCTTTTCGGTGAAGGAAAACATCGTGAGGAAACCTGCATAACTCTAGACGTGGTAACCGCGTGGTAGGTCTTCGCTTCAACCCTTCTCTACAGGAACGGTGAGAGGAGGCCTATTCCCAGCAGTGGGATTGTAACAGGCCGTTCTTTTTTTTTAACAAAATTTCATATCCCTGTTAACCGTTGAGAAATTTCCTCGTCTGGAGCCAACCTTGAGCATCCTTATCATAAACATGCATTGTCCAGGACCAGTATGTAAAATTTCACCTCAGTCGGACACCGGCAAGTAAGTCAAATTTAACATGCAAGATTCCATCTTCACATACATAAATTGTAAGTTTAATAAAAGCTTTTAAAAATTACATATAATGCAATAACAGCCGTGTGGTATCCGGCTGAATAGAATAGTACCACCCTCATTTCTTACCGAGGTGTAAAAGGCGACTAAGGTAAGTCGACCCGCCGTGTGGTATCCGGCAGAGTAGAATAGACCAACCTCATTTCTTACCGAGGTGTCGTAAAAGGCGACTAAGGTAAGTTGACCCACCGTGTGGTATCCGGTTTAGTAGAATAGACCACCTTTTTTGTTACCGAGGTGTCGTAAAATACGACATAGGTAAGTTGACGTCAGGCAGGCGGCCGGTCGTAAAAACGCAGTCAAATCATGTGACAGCATGTTTATAACATGTTGTGCCGACCTCACTTAGAGTGGGATGAGGGCAGGAAGATGATGATGATATAATGCAATAAGATATATGTTAATCTTATGAACTTTATAGGAATTTTTCAAATCAATTCTAGCTCTAGAACATTCATAAATTACTGCGACTTCGGAGTGTTTAAGCCAGAGAGGTAATATTGCTGTTTCACGAGTAAAATATGAGATATTTCAAATACATTTAAATGCTTTGTCGAAGGTGCTCACAGCAAATATCTGCTAAAGCAATTAATGAATGTACCCAACTTATTACCAAGCCAAAAAAGCTGTGATGGCCTAGCGGTGCGACCGTGTGAATCTCTAGAGACGATCATGGGTTCAAACCCGGGCAGACACCAATGAGTTTTTCTATTTAAAAAAAACTTATGTGTCTAATTGATAATTGCAATTTATCACACGCTTTTCGGTGAAGGAAAACATCGTGAGGAAACCTGCATATCTCTAGAGAATTCTGGAGATATGTGTAACCTACCAATCCGCATTGGAGCAGCGTGGTAGGTCTTAGCTCCAATCCTTCTCTCTTATAACGGAGAGAAGAGGCCTATTCTCAGCAGTGGGATAATAACAGGCCGCTACTTTCTTTCTATTACCAAGTATAAATATCAATTTCTCTTCTTTACGGACCGACTAAGTATGCAGGTGCCTTAATACATAAATTTAAAAGAAGCTTAATTATTAAAATATCATCATTCTCCTGCCCTTTTCCCACTCTAAGTGGGGTCGGTACATGTTTTAACTATGTTGTGATGTGATTTAGCTAGGTATTTTACGACCGGCCGCCAGCCTGACATCAATTGCTCTTAGTCGCCTTTTACGACACCTCGGTCAGAAATGAGGGTGGTCTGTTCTACGCATCCGGATAACACAAGGTGTGTCAACTTACATTAGTCGCCTTTTACGATACCTTGGTATGAAATGAGGGTGGTCTATTCTACTCAGCCGGGTACCACAGGGCAAGTCACCTTATCTTTGTCGCCTTTATTATTAAAATAACGTTTTTGTCAATAACTAAATTTAATATCGTCAACTTAATTTATCTTGAATTTTTGAATACGATACCTGCCAATTTAAATTAAAACATATTAAATGATTGTTGTGTTCGAGTGCGATGTTATAGTTTTGATAATTGTAATTTTTTTTTTAGTCTAAGAGAATATTGATGTAATTTATATATCTACGAACTGTTATGTACAGCAAGATAATTTGAGGTGCAATTACAAACTGTATTTGTTGAGGAAATTGTGCCATTATCATTGATCAGTTCGAGCTAATAATGTCGGATTTACACAAAACTGCAAAATATCGAATATGATTTTTAGTTTTAGATTGAAACTAACGAATATAAGAAATATTATTTGTTCATATAAAAATGTAATTTTTTTTAGTCCTAACATAATCCAGCACAGTGTTTCCCAAACTGGAGCCCACATCCAACAGAGGGGCAGTTCTAGAATGGACTAGACACGAGATTAACTCTTACGCTCCAGGCCATATAAATGTAATACGAGATTTATTTGCCAAATTAAACGAAAAAAGCATATTCTTCCTAAAACTAAATTTAAGTGAAAAACTTATTCTATTTCTATTATGTTACATAAGGTGCATAAGGGTTTTAAGGATCATTTGAAGGATAAAAATGCTTAGATTTAAAAAATCCTTTCTGCTTCCAACAAGACTGCGCTAGTTTCGAACCGCCGAATTTCTTGCTGGTTCTTCTCGGTAAGAGCAACATTCTGAACCAGTTGTAGCTTTATTAAATTTAATTTATCCCTGACAATTCAAAAGTGATTGTAAAAAGCTTATTTGAATAAATATTTTGATTTATCGAGACCTCCCAACCGAATTTGATATCTCTTAGGTCACCTCGGTGACCTGGGCCCACGGCCCGATCAAGCCCGAATAAGGTCCCAGGCATCAACGGTCTTCTAGGTCCAGCCCGGGCAAGGAGGTTCACCTCGAGGCCCGTAAACCACCTACACCCCACACGGGGACTGGCGAAGTCGAGGTCCTAATTTTCTGACGTCGGTTGGCCGTGGGTACTCGCCATACTCCCGACGCCATGATGACTAATCGTCATACTATTAGCCCTCCACTACACGTCGCCCTAACAGGAGACACCCTTAGGACGACGTTCCCCGACGCTAGTAGAGCTTCTGCGTTCTACTCTCCGCATTTCGCAACTTCGGCGATGATTCTGCACACGCCTGTCCCGCACGGTGACGCTTTGAAAGCTGTTAGGGCTAACAGCATATAGTCAATTCGAAAAAAACACGGGGAGTAAGCGACATGACTCTGATTATTATTTTGATTTGATTTAGAAAAGGCTAAAGTGGGGCATGGCACAAAAAGGTTGAGAAACACTGGGCTAGCAATAAAAGCAACCAATCACTAATCAACCCGCTCGGTTTTAGATCCTACGTTCTCACCAATAGGCTATACAAGTTGCAACTCAAGTTGTATTTTTTATTTTCTATCACGCTGTATGTAAATCCGGTGTTACAGCAAACTGTAATTTCAGAGCCCAGTGTTTATATCCGTAGATGTTAAGTCGCCTTGGCTGTATTTATTGTTGTTAAGTGTACCTGACAACGCGAAATGCAGAATGTTCAAAAGAGACAAATAAAACAAATACCCAAGAAATACGTTGTTTTCTTTATCACATTTACATTAATACGTACAACTTTAAACTATACATAATGAGCACGTTGATTTAACTACAGAGATACTGATACTATACAAGAGTAATCTAACTTTTGGAATAAAGTGAAGTTACCCAAATGCATAACTCCAGTCATCAACACACCAGACTGTAACGATTAACATGTATTTTAACCAAATTATATCTTTTTTGAAGAATATCCACAAAGTTTTTTTTAATAATTATTAACAAATATTAAAACACGCAAATAAAAAATGGTCTTATTAGTGTTTCGTCACTTACACTTGAATATGAAAAATCCTTTCAACTTTATACAAGACACCACAGCTATGTAAATTAAGAAAGTTTTAAATTTCTGGTTTTTCTCAGTAAGAGCCACATTCCGAACCAGTTGTTGCTTCATTAATCACATTGATTCTTGAAGATTCAAAAAAATTACAAAGATTCAAAGATATTTGAATAAAAATTATATTGATTTGAGTTGAAGATTTATTTCTGATCTCTTTCATTCTTCAGGTGCTTTTAATTTTTTGAGTTTTCCAAAATGTTTCTTCGCGATGCGGTATTTGTTCAAAACGAGGGTTCTCTGCCAGCTCCAATTCGAGAGACGCTGTCAAAATACCTTGACATATTAAAATAGGTACAAATAATATTATAGTAAATAGTAATGTTTTTTATAGGCCTATTTTTTTTAATTTATCATTTCCTCTTCATTTTTCAATACAAGTATTTTAGATTACATTTACCACACTGTTTCAATATAAACATACATATAGTATAAAACACATATCCCAGGAATTTTCGATGGATTCATTTTATAGTCATAAAGCTCATAATATAGAAAATATGTTGGCCTCACAGGAGGCTTCCTCATTACGACGTTCCCCAACGATAGTAGGTGCATTAGCAAACATTGGCAATGCTTCTGCGCTCGACTGTCTTACCAGATGACGTAAAAGCTATTACGACTAACAGTGTATACTCAGTTGGAAAAAAGAAATTATGTTATCCATACTGATTCTCTTTCACGACTAATTACAGAAATACTGATAAAATTAACACAATTGAAATTTTATATGATAGTATAATTCTCGTTGTTTCAACAGCAACAGATAAAAACAGAATATAAATGACGGTAAAAAAGCATTTAAATTTAGACGAACGAATTCGTTTAATCACAGGCAACGGATGGCGCTGAATCTGTCTGCTCTTCACTATCTATCATGATCGTTGATTTTGTGATTATCTATAATCAGCACGATCATCGTGCAAGTGTCCACACGATTATCCGTATTATCATACTATATATACAATCATACGTATCACCAAACGATTCCCTTTGATACGTGTGCAAAATCCGACAATTGCCGGATTGTAGGCGATCATAGACGATGATCGGCAAAAACAGCTGAGTATGCTCTCTACACGATCGTGCTTACATTTAACGGTTTG
The DNA here is from genome assembly GCA_029227775.1 of Morpho helenor. Lineage (NCBI taxonomy): Eukaryota > Metazoa > Arthropoda > Insecta > Lepidoptera > Nymphalidae > Morpho > Morpho helenor. The sequence goes on from JARGCU010000006.1 coordinate 13,738,573, forward strand.
TGATCGCCGATTATGATTAAGAGAAAACATAAAACAAAAATGCTTCAAAATATTTCGATTGGAAAACAAAGGATAAGGGTAAAAACAATCAAAAATAAACAGCCAAGTCAACAATCAATCAATATTTATTCATGCATAAACAAGTTACTGTTGAAACTAAAAACTAATATCAGTCATTGAAACGAAAAAATTCTAACCCACTAAAACTAACTTAGCCGTTTTTTCTTTAACCATTTCAAAAAATACAATAAGTTTTGAATTACAAAATACTTAAAACATCAAATCATTACTCTTTTGACTCAAATAAACTGTAACACAACTTTTCCGTTAAAAAAATATTTCATTATCATTATGTGTAAATTGAAGTTATAACAAATATTCATACAAATTTTTTATTGACTGTGTGTTTAAAAATATCCCTTCTCATGTTATGAGTTAATGTATGGAAAATATCAATTTTCACAAACATTAATTATCATAATGTATTAAAAGATAACTAGACGTCTTTATATTTGAACTAACTAACTATCAAATAACCACTGATTTGAACCGCAATACATAAAAGAAAAATTATTAATTAAAACAGAAATAAATTAATTAACATATATTAAACAAATACCAAGAAGAGAAACTACAACAATGGAAAAATTATATACATTCCCATGCATCGAACCAGATATTTCGTAACCAAGATTTCCCTAAACCAAATATCTACCTCATATACTTATATCCAAAATAACTCAGCTTTATATTACTATTATCGGATAAAATGATTTCCAAACATTACATATAACTCACAAAAATCTCTACACCAACAATCAACAATTACTAAAGAATATCAATTAGCTAAATCGCATATCTAAATGCAAGTAATAAATGCTGCAGATTTAGCAATTGCATTCAACTTTCATTCATTCTAAACCTTAAAAATGCATAAGTACCATTAAATTTATTATTTAATTTAAAACACTTAAATATATTTGAGCTCAATTAATGTCACTAATTTAACATTTAATAATAAAGGATACATAGGGTTTCATAATGGATTATTTAATGGATTTAATTGATTCCGTTAATTTAAGTTACTTCTGTTGAAAAATTGTTTCGTTTTGCGAAGGACAAAGTATATATAATGAAGAGGAATGAAAATCACGTGACCAAACGAGCGTTAAATATGAATGATGTATATGTGAACTGATGGGCGTTGGGGTCTAAGAGTGTTGGAATGGCGACCTCGGGCCAGAAAACATTGATAGACTTCCTACGAGGTGGACTGACGACCTCAAAAGTCGCGGGGAGCCGTTAAATCTTTGGATCTAACTGCTCAAGCACGCAAGCAAGCAACAGCACAAGATCATGTGGTGGGGAAAATCTCGTGAAAAGACATGTCCAGCTGTGGATGTCCATCGGTTGAAGACGGATATGTGACTAGTGAGATGCCGAGAAAGAAGGTTGGATTGTTTGAAGCATGACATGCATATAAAAGTAACGCCAGAGTTGACGCATGATAGAGAATGGAAGAGAAAAACATGTACCCACTTAGAGTGGGATAAGGGCAGGGGAATGAGGACATAATTATTATATCAGGTCACGTCTAAATTTGAATGATAACTAAAATTTTTACAGTCAAAATATCTATAAATATTTTTGGTAATTTATAGGAACTTACCTACCTATGAATAAAGAACTAATTTTAATGCAACCAAATCTAATTAAAGTTACTTAAATAAGAAATAATAAATGACAATAATTCGTGGTGTAACTTTTTGGTATTAAAAAAAGGCCGAAATTCCTGAATGTTAACAAAAATATAATTTAAATTCAAAATAAAATAGAATCATGTTATAACGATTATAGTAATAGCTGCTCGTGTTAAATTTAATAATTATAATAATTTATTTAAATCATACAAAAAATAACGGTTTAAACTTACTTTCAATATAACAGAAAGCTGAGCTAAAAAAAATTATAAGTAAAACCAATTGATAAAAATAATGTAAAACTAACTCACACCTGTATTTGAAAGCTGCTGTAAATGTTGTGCTGTATCGCTTGTATTAAACTAATTAATAATTCAACTTATATACCGGGTGGTACCGATATGACATTAAATAAATCCAATAATCACTTAAACATATAAGATAACTTTGGCATCATTCATTCTTGAATATTCTTTTAAAAAAATAGAAATTTTTAAATAAATATATAATTTAATTGTGATCTAGCTTTGTTAGTAATGGTTGACTAACCTGACGCGACTTGCTTGTTTAAAAAACAGTAAACAAACAATAACATAAAGTCTCCCTCATACCTGCTTAGTTGTACGGTAGTTTTTAGGCCAAGGTTAGAATATTGTGTACGGTCATTGATCTATATAAATCGTGTTATTTTTTTAAAAACCTAAAAAAATTCCTGTGGCTAAAATACTTTATTAATTTAAACTGATTTTTTTATGTATAGTATAGAAGTGTGTAGGTACCTAAAATTAAAATGTCGTATTGTCGGTACCACCCTATATAAAAACTCGCAATAACACAATTAAGGTAAATGCACTAGTAATTGACGATGCACTAGTAGTTGACCGTTTTATATGAAATTTTAAATAACCGTTTTGTTTGTTGTAGCTAATAAATAATAATTTTGTAAAACCTCAGAACTATAGTCCATTGCTTAATATTTAAAATGTATTATTATTAATGAATATTTTTTATTAGCTACAACAAAAAAAACGCTTATTCAAAATTTCATACAAAACAGTCAACTACTAGTGCATGGTCAATTACTAGTGCACATACATGTAAACGTCTGTAAAAGCTATAATCAGCCCAAGCTAGTACACATTCCCAGCTGGCGGATCACTTTATCTACTTCAGTTGTCGTCCTCCTCATTCTCAAACATGTCGTTGTAATCCTGCGAGTGCTCGAAACTTCTTAAGTCCTGAACAAACAAACGGGTGAGAATGACTAAGAATATATAATATCTGGGTGACCGAGCAAGGGCTCAATAATTTTTTACAAAATAAAAAAAAGAAACTTAAAAAAAAAAAGACTTTTCTCGAGACCACCCACCCATTCCCCGAATAAGTTACGCTGACTTGACAGTTAATGATAAAAATTCAAATCAATATAAATTTTAGTATTTTTTTAATGCCCAAAAGCAGGGATAAAACGATTTTTATTAAATAAAATTAGCTAGATCGATTTTTCTCCCCCAAAACCCAGTACATTCTGAATTTCAGGAAAATCGTTGGAGCCGTTTCCCAGATTTCGAAAATTTATATATAGGGTAAGCTAACCTATTCTTGACACCTATCCAATTAATTGACACCCTAGCAATCATCAGTATTTTTGAATACTGATGAAAACTGAAGGTTGTCAATAAACTGGAATTTGAATTGTCGATAATAGGGAATTCTGTGTCAATATTTGGGTAAACCATAATTTCAATAACAAATAATATCCTAGTTAGAATTTGATTTTACTGGGAACATCTTAAAATAGTTGTCTATATTTACCAAAATTTATCGTTATTTGGAAACACTGTGGAACGCTTATATTTATTTATTTTTATACGCTCGTTCTAAAAGTGTCAATAATTGGGCACTTTACCCTAGATACATGATTAATTCATTTAAATATTAAAGATATAGAATGATAGGTGGTATATTATAGACAAAGTAGGAACCGACATAAGCTTGCGGCTCCTGCTTTGCGCCTTGCAAAAGTACGTAAGTCGTGTGGGTTTTGGTATAAGATTCTATAATAAATTCCGCAATCAAAATTTTAGCTTTGCCATTACAGCAGTTTAAAAAAAGAGAGGCTGATACAAAAAGCCTACTATACTGTTGTGGATTATTTGGACGATAAGAATGCGTGGATATAGCTACCATCCGACCCTGTACAAGATAGTAATGACTTAATTTAACTAGTTACAAGTATTATGTTGAAAAGAGCAATTGCAGAGTTTCTACCTGGCTCTATTCGGTAGAATAAGTTTTCCGAACCAGCGGTAGAGTTGACGATTCAAATTTTAAGTTTGAATACCAACTAACATATAACCCACATTATATGGGGTCGGCACATGTTATAAACATGTTGTGATCCGGATACTCACGTGGCGGTACTAACTAACACCGTAGAGATAATTTTAAAAAAATTACAACAAAAGCTAAGTCAGCAGTTAGACTATAATTACAATATGCTTTGAGTTATGAAAATGTCCTACTATGTCAATTAACACAAAACAAATTTTTAGAATACAAAGACAAAAATGAGAATGAGCAAGAATGAGGACATATTGAGCAGTAATACAATAAGGTTAATCGGCTTACAGACCAAGTAGCCAAGACCAGACTGCTTAACTAAGTTAGTTTAGCTCGTGTAGCTAATGTGGATTGCAGACCGAAAGATAAGCTACTCTAAAGCTAAACTAAGCTAACTTAGCTAAGCTAAGATTAACTAAAAAATATGTCCCTTGCACACCAAGAACTAAGCGACAGAAAAATTAATCTAGTGAAGTTCCATTCGACAAACGTAGGAAGGTAAGCGGAAGGGGCTTAGCTTAGTTCTTAGGGCTTAACTTAGCTGCCGATATTTTAGTATGATATAGCTTAGAATGCATAGTTTGTAGTCTACACATAGGTATAGGTAGAAATTTCTCAACACTAAGTTTTCGTTTTCGCTGAGGCTTTAGGCTCAGCTAATTTAAGCTGTGTAAGTTTAAATAAATAAATATATGGGTAACTTACACACACGGTCGTCCGTCCCCAAAGTAAGTAACTTAATATTTGTGTTATGAACCTCTACTACTAAACTAGAAACATTTATCTGATCGTTAATGAGGGTGCCATTGTTATGTTTGATAATCTCAAGTTGCTCCCAGATGTTTAATTTCAGACTTTTCTCACAGGTGCGCAAGACGGTCGAAACTATGGTCATTAGGAACTTTATGACCATTTATTTTTATTTTAACGTTTAACAAGCTTGAATTAGTTACATTTATCGATCGTTAATGAGGGGCCATTGTTATGTTTGATAATCTCAAGTTGCTCCCAGAGGTTTAATCCCCATTTCCCTGATATTAAATAACTCGTGTACCAACCTGGAACATGCCGTTGGCGAGCGCGTAGCCCGTCATAGCGAGCGCCGCGAACAGCGCCGCCAGCACCTTGTTCCGCGTCTCGTGGGGGAACTGCGCCGCCTCGCGCTCCGACTGCGTGCCCTGTGACTGCTTCTTCGAGTTGTGCCTGTTGTAATCTGGAAGGGAGGACAAAACAAGCTGAATCCCGCTGTTTAGAGCAATTGCCTAACGGGAAGACCGTAAAATTCTTACAAGAGGGTCACGTGTAGCGTAGCAAACTTTTTTTTTATGAATTCCCCATTATGTCGGACTCGCACCAACTAAAATGACCTGTGTGCTCCACCAAGCTGCCGATGGCAAGGACCGGGTATCGCACACATTGCCCCCATCACCGCCATATGCACCTCTGATCCCAGAGAACACCTTATCCGGGTAAGGACCCCCCAAAGTAGAAGTCCCCCTCCTTTAACCAGTGGCCAGGCACTAGGTTTTTCTTTATTTATTTTTCAACAAAGTTTTACATTATATTACAACTTTATTTTTCAACAAAGTTTTATATTATATTACAACTAATTATCTCGCCAAACTAATTAAGTTTGTTTTGTTGGCGAGTACACTCTCAACTATAAAAAATATATTTTGTAATATAACAATAGAACAACAAAAACATGCGCTTACCACTATTATTATCATTATTTTTAATTTATTTTAATTAAATAATATCTTATTATCGTAATCAACAAAGATTAACTAACCGTCAGTGACATTTCTGAAATTCTTCTGGCTGATCCTCGCCACAAATCTGCTCAAGTTGGTTATTCCTTTGACATGGTTGGAGAGCGTGCCGTTAGGGAAAGGCGCCTTCACGAGAGGCGCTAAGTACGCAAACACTGTCGCATCGAACGACGACGGCCTGCTGCCAAAGAAATATTCACTCTCCCCGAGCCTGTCTGAGAGTGTTTTTAGACACTTCTCTGCTTCATTGTAAATCTAGAAGAATAAACAATTTATTATATGAGAGGATTAGAATGAAAAATAGCTAACTTAGTTAATCTTGTATGTATGTGTGGTATCCTGCAGAATAGAATAGTACTACCCTCATTTCTTACTGAGGTGACGTAAAAGGCGACTAATGTAAGACGAGCCGCCGTGTGGTATCTGGCTGAGTAGAATAGACCAACCTCATTTCTATATATATATATATATATATATATATATATATATATATATATATATATATATATATATATATATATATATAAAATTTCAGCCTGCAGGCGGCTACGTTTTATTTTAAATAAACTGCTTTATCACTGTTTTTGGGTATTAAAAAAATACTAAAATTTACATTGAATATATAAAACATATTTTGCAGAAAACTGTCAAGTCAGCATAGATTACTTAGGGAACGGGTGGTACTCTAGAAATGTAAATACCTAGGACTGAGGCCCACCTATCCGATTGTTTTTTTCTTTTTTTTTTACTTTGTAAAAACCTACCAAGCAAGGATCGGTCAACCAAGTACTTAAATTTATGAGTAACATTAAACAAAATACCACTTACAGTCTTTTCAATTTCTTTTAAATCTGTATGTTCACCGTACAACGCATCTACCATCGCTCTAGCAGCACTCTGATACTTTGACGGATAATAAAAATTGAAAGGTATTTGTAAAGCTTTAGCATATGCAGGTCTTGTGAGGTCGCCATAGTTTTTCTCATCAACCCACCATGCATACTGATATGCTGGATACAGCTTGTCTCTCAGGTATTGTGTGAATGCACTTGCTTCTGCCGCTTGCTTTTCGTTTAAGTGAACATCTGTACTATAATGCTGAAAAATAAATAGATATTTTGGTCGAGTGTAATTAAACATACTTTTTATTTCAGCTATTCATGTTTTGGTTGGCTGGGAGAGATTTCTATTCTGGATTAAGTCTGCCATTGCAAATTATGTTGTTTTTTATTATTATTTTTATTTGAATTAATGCAATGAAGAGATTAAATAAATATATGGGACACTTACACACACGGTCGTCCGTCCCCAAAGTAAGTAACTTAATACTTGTGTTATGGTAGACAGAAAACTGGTGAATATATACTTATATATGTTTGAAATACATACATAAATACAAATATACACCCAGGCTCAAAGGCCAACAAGGCCTTTGAGCCATTCATTTATAGAAAATGTTGGCTCTCGGCGGGAATCGAACCCGCGACCCGCGGAGCTGAAGGCAGGATCACTACCCACTACGCCAACGGGCCAGTCAACGGATTACAAACAAACGAACCGATAAACTAAAATAAACTTGATTTTGTTCATATATCTAGTTACCAATAGATACTGTTGTTAATATTCACAACTTAATCACAGATATATCACAATATTTAAATATTATTATACTTAAATGTATTACAATTACATCTATATATAAAGCTGAGGAGTTTGTTTGTTTGAACTCGCTAATCTCAGGAACTACGGGACTGATTTGTGTAAAATAGTCCACTTATCGCTATAGGCTATATAATATGTCACACTAAGATGAATAGGAGAGGAGCAGCAGTAAAAAATATTACAATAAGGCAAAATTTGAAGCTTTCATGCTCTAAATCAGGGCTTCTTAAACTGTCTGATCTGATACTTTTCAATCATTATTGATACAACTACATGGCTGCAGCTGTCCTTTAAAGAACTTTTTTAACAAAGATTTATTGATATTTCTCCTCCTAAGTTCCTTCATTACCCCTTTTCATTAAATTTAATTAAATAGATTTTATTAAACTTATGATGGGTTAGTTTACAACAATTATAAATAAAATTTTAATATTAGTATGCACACATTGTACAAATATAAATACAAATAAAAATCATACAAAATACTATTGTAGTTTTATTATAACTATTTTTTGAAAAAAGTGGCAATGCAAAACTGTTATTTACACTGTAAAATAGTGCGATATTACATCTACATCTACAGTTAATATATATTTCATTATATAGAGGAGGGGGTCATTTAAAATTTCCTACGCTTGAAGGGGGTCGCTATATAAAAAAGTTTAAGAAGCCCTGCTCTAAATGATAAAAAATCTATTAGAAAATTGTTCCCCTCTAAAAGTTCTAAATAAAAGTCCGCGACAGTATATGTCTATCTTTTAAGGTTAACCCATCTTAACCATTTTTATGGTTACCAAAATACTATTTTACAGGTTTAATCTTTCCATGCAGGCAGAGCCGCTAGGAATTGATCTTATGTTATAATTCTATACTATTATATTGCAATAGTAAAATATATTATATTACAATAGTTTTGTGATCTTACCAAAGATTTTAGATAGTTTACAACTTCCTCAAAGTTTGTTAGGACAGTTCTACCATCCCTCATAACTGGCAATGTGCCTTTCGGTGTGAAAAATGGATTGTTCGCCTCTCGAACTCTAACCGGAACGCCAATAAACTTCATATAAGTCTGGAAATATCATAAAAATATTGTTAAGACCGGTCTCAACTACTAATAAGGTTAATTCGTGTTATTGACTTGCTTACCAAAACCTTAAGACATTCTAAGTCTATTGAGGCGAGTCCCCATTCTCCACGCCATATATCTAATTCTATACTAGCCATTATTTAAAATATAACTAATAACTATTGTCTAATAAAACTTTTAATTTTTCTAACATTACACAACAGATGATATATTTACAGAAGATCGAGCTGATCGACTTTAGTTCTTTCATTTATCTGTGTATTTGACAGACTGTCAAAACCATAAATTATTAACTAAAATATGTAGTCAAAATTTTCATTATTTTCAGAATCATCGTTAGCGATTTTCAACATCAAAAGTTAACAGCTAAGTCTTAATATTAACCCTTATTAAACTTTTAAAGTGTAATAAAGTTTCTTATGCTGATTTTGCTATTTTATATCTTATCTTTAATGTACAGTTTGTCGTACAGACTAGCTACGACTCCAAGAGAATACATTAATTCAACGATTACAGTGTACATATATGGAAAATTGAATCAGCACTGAGTATTAAATTATGGAACAAGAGCCCGTGAACCCCGGACCTTCGTCATTTTATAAAAGCTGAAAGTTTGTCAGCGCATGCTCCCAATGCAGGTAAGGACGATGGTACATTATCGAAATCGGATCATCGTGGCTTTGGGAGATAAACGGTACTCAAGAAGCGTAAAATACCAATCTACTTTCGTCAAGTAAGTATTATCCAAGTAATATATATTAAAATCAGCTTTTATATTATAACGTAAATAGTATTCAAATTTCATGAACTTTGAGGGTGTTTGGGAAGGGTTTGCCACGATGCTAGGGTTTGTACCGGGCGTTGACTCACTTGACTGACGTGATTTTCAATATTATTCTGAAGGATATACCAAAAAATCAGCCTCTGTACTTTGGTCTTTGACGAAAGTAGATTGGTATTTTACACATCTTGAGTATCGTTTATCTCCCAAAGCCACGATGATCCAAATTCCATAATGTACCATCGTCCTTATATGTATTGGGAGCATGCGCTGACAATCTTTTAGTTTTTATAAAATGACGAAGGTCTGGGGTTCACGGGCTCTCGCTCTATTAGTATTTAGTACATACCTAAATGATATAAATTTTTAATTTAGTGTGGGACGCGGTTGAATAGAGTTTAGATGTGGGTGTTGTTAGCCGATCTGCTGTGCCGGTCTGAGCCTTTTTAATTTACTGAATATTTAAATCTTTACTCAATAAATATTCCTTCGTATGACGCTGATCTATGCGGTAATTCATGAAGGATAAAACTAAGTGTCCCTTAAAGATAAACCGGTTTGTTTTTGCTTTCGATTCTTACAACTTGTGTATTTAAGAAAAGGCAACATGTCGGTTCAGTGGACATTTATAGCGGGATACCTGTACTTTGAAATTGCAGTAGTGATTTTGATGATGTTACCTTTATTCAGCCCCAGGAAGTGGTACAGATTCTACCGATCCAGAGTTTTCTTGATTTTCCACGAGAGAACCGCTGTGTATTTTTATGGATGGCTGGGAATTCTGTGCCTATTTTTATTCGATTCCATCAGAGAAATGAGGAAATATTCCCCTGCAAGCGTTTCTGGCCATTTACATTTGGCAAATGAAATGAAGGGAAGTGTGAAGCTATTTAGAGCTCAACGAAACTTCTATATAACTGGATTTGCAATTTTCTTAGCATTCGTAATCCGTAGGTTAATAACCATGATCATTATTCAGTATGAACTGGAGGTGAAAGCTCAACAAAGTATTAAAAAAGCTGAAGAAACGCTAGCTCAAACAACAGTATTGGCAAATACTCGACAAGAAGAGTCTACAAAGTTTGAAGAAATAAAGAATAAATTGGAATTAACTGAAAGCTTATTGGAGGTACAGAAGGTAAGAGTTCAAGAACTTGAAGAAGAAGCTACTATGTGGAGACTTAAATATCAAGATATTAAGAAGACAACAAAGGATAACGGAGATTTTTAAAAGGCAATGCATATTTCTGTTCTCAATGGATGTGGCTCTCGAAATGTTAACTTTCTATATGCTGTTAATCAGCATTTTTGGTTGTTAAGAATAGTCTGCAATGTTTTTGTTGGTGCTTATACAATGTTAAATGTAGAAATTAGTAATTACTATGTGATATAATTTATAGTCATACTTAAAGAAATAAAGTAGATTGTATCACTAGGAATATATATGAAATTAAAATCAAAACGTTCTTTATTCAAATCAAATTGTAAACATGTGTTTTTGAATCATCATGTCTACTGTAGGCTTGTTGTATTGTAATTATATCCACACAATTTTATCATTTGTAAAAAAAAAAAAAAAGTAATGTAATGTAACGGCCTGTTACTATCGCACTGCTGAGCATAGGCCTCTTCTCTCCGTTTTTTATTTTTTGGAGAGAAGGATTTGGAGCTAAGACCTACCACGCTGCTCCAATGCGGATTGGTAGGTTATTTTTTTTATCATTTAATAATCGTAAATAATTGTTTGTATCAGGCTCATTTGAAAAGTTATTTTTATTGGCTATAATATAAAAATAATGGTTGCTAGGTTTTATTTGTATTGTTTACAATGCAATATATAGATATACAATACAAATTAAAAAATTGGTTATGAAATTAGCCTAGAAGTAATTCTAAAAGTTAGCATAAATAATTTTCTAAAAATATAAAATTAATTTAATTGTAGACTTCTTAACGTGTTGTGACCTTCCAATATTTTGCCATTACAAACTATTAGATGTACATAGGTAAAAAATCATGAGTTTCATAAATCATTAATATAAATTTAATCATCCATAACTTCTGTAAATATATAAGTTAATAGGTTTCTTTTTGATAATTTAATTATCTCTGTAGTGTATGAGGGTTGAGACGTGTTTAACATATATTGTACATTTATATACAAGACACATATATGTAATACATACATGAACATAGTCACACTAACTCACTAGTAAAAAAGGTACATACACGGTCTCATGATGCACCACGTCAGTAACACGAGAGCCGATGGTGAGAGTGGTCGTGAAGTGACATGTTGTTACTTGTTAGAGCGTGTTTCAGCCTGTGCTATATTTATACAACATGAGTTAATAAACACTACAATCTCATTATCTTACAATATTTAACACATTTTTATTTTTCTATTTATTGCTTTTCATCTTTATAACATATAGGGTAGGAAATTCTTCATATTGGCAACTTTATTGGGACTTAAGTAGTTAAATATTTCTAAAATATTTTAAGGTAATTTAAGAATGTCAATAACTTATCATGATATTATTGAAAGTGCCAAATGAACTAAATTTTATTGATCTGTGAATTTATTAGTTTTATTTTGAAGTATTAAATACAATAAATATATGTAACATTATTTATACTATTTTAATATTTTACTAACAATATTAACTTGTGATTTTTTTAATGTGTACCAAATGACTGACTACTACTCTTAAATAAAGTTATGTGAAATAATGTTTTTTTTATATATAATTCAAAAATAAATTTGCCCCATCTGAATAGTTACATGTTCTATATATAAAGTATAGAACATGTAACTTTATTCTGCTGCCTTTTACAGGCTGTGAATCCACCTAATGGAGCATATTTTTTTATGGAATAGATGGCACAAAGAGCCCTCCTGTTTTATAAAAAAAGTTATCTTCAGATCTCAGATAATTTGATGACATAAAGACTCCCAAGCAAAGCTCACTCCATTGCCCATTGACGAAAGCTTTCTAATGGCACCCATAGCACAATTTGATTTGACAACTTTGTTCCTCAGATTCAGTATATTTTGTAGACTGTGTACGATGTGCCATATTACAATAGAGAATAATTTTACCGTGTGGTATCCGGCTCAGTAGAATTGACCACTCTCTTTCTTACCGAGGTGTCGCAGTAAGCGGCTAAGATAAGTCGATGTTAGGCAAGCTTTTGGTCGTAAAATACCTAGTCAAATCATGTGACATGTTATAACATGTAGTGTCTACTCCACTTAGTGGGATAAAGGCAGGAGAATGATGATGCCAATAAAGAGAAAGTAAATGATGGTGTATCTATCTATCCCTCTTTTTAACGTTTGATTAGATAAAGATAAAGTATACAAATTTCATCTACCTTCTCACTTATTTATTATGACACACAGGCTTACCTATTGCTCTCCTACTCTAGTATTATAACTCTGTAATCCTATGATTATAGAGTTATAATAACTCTTTAGTTATTAGTGTACAAGGACTCACTTTCCGAAATATTTCCAACCGAGTACCAACAAAATAATTGCGGTAAATTTTACTTTTTCAATTTCCATAATTCAAGTGCAAGGTTTGACTGGCCCGTTGGAGCAGTGGGTAGTGATCCAGCCTTCAGCTCCGCGGGTCGCGGATTCGATTCCGCCGAGGGTCAACATTCTTTATAAATTAATTTGTTAGTCTTCGAGTCTCGGTGTATATTTGTATTTAGGTATGTATTCAAAAAATATATTAGTATATATTCACCAGTTGTCTGTCTACCATAACACAAGTATTAAGTTACTTTGGGGACGGACGACCGTGTGTGTAAGAGTCCCATATATTTATTATTATAATTTCGTACGAATATGGAAGGACTTTTATATCCAAGTGTAAGGGAAACACTTTTTAATAAAAAGCCAGTTATTTTTTTTAACATGATTTAATAAATATGTTAATAATATTAAGTACAATAATAATACAAATTCGATAATACTATATTACAAGGAATAAAAAATTAGTTACAAATGCCGCGACCGTCTATCGGTCTTCACACTTTATTTTATTTCCGTATAGAGACCGGCTATACTCATGTAATTGGTTAGCCCGAGTGTTTCAAACTCATGAGACCGGCTCACGAGATATTCACGGGTATTTGATTAACCCGAGTGTTTCAAACTCATCCAGGATCTATAATAGAATGTTCATAAGTTCACGGTTCTGTCGTAGAATATTTCTGGAATGCTTAGTACGGGTAATCGGGATTTAGGTTAAACTCAGGTTACCTTAACACGTTCACGCCGGCGTCACCTATAGATGGGTCACACATTGAAATCCGTGGGGCGGCGGGACGTATAATATTTTAAGTGACGCCATAATAATAAAAACAAATGATAATTTAAATAGACAATTGTATAATATTGTATTTATTGTAATTGTATAATATTTATACCAGAGTTACTTTACTTCTTAATATATAGAAATGAAGTAGGAATATAAGAGTATCTCATTAACTTAAAACTGAAGAGATCATATTTGGGCGATTCTGAATATGAATATTCCTGTACATTCTGTAGAATTCTGTCTCAACTTTTTTTTTAGAAAAACCCCTTTGACTGGCCCGTTGGCGTAGTGGGTAGTGACCCTAACCTTAAACACCGCGGGTCGCGGGTACGATTCCCGCCGAGGGCCAACATGTTCTATAAATGAATTTGTTGGTCTTTCAGCCTGGGTGTATATTTGTATTTAAGTATGTATTTAGAAATATATAAGTATATATTCATCAGTTGTCTGTCATAGCACAAGTATTAAGTTACTTACTTTGGGGACGGACGACCGTGTGTGTAAGTGTCCCATATATATTTATATATTATATTTATTATATCGGCCTATCCGAAGAATAAAGTGTCTTTATATAAGCATAGGAAATGTGACTTTATTCTTTGGTTAGTGCGATATGTCTGTTATAACTACACTAGGTGGAATTTTGGTTACGCCAGTCCTACTGGTTTAAACCTTTTATATACTTCAGTTATAGTCGAGACAACGAAACGCTCTCGGAACAGTTTATGGGTTATTCCATTACAGAAGTAACTTTCTTTGGACACTCATTAATAATTATCTTCCTATCTAATTTTGGGGACGCCTGTCGGTCCAGGGTGGGTGGTCAGCTCCTATTATGGACCATGTTGGAACAAGTTTTTCACTGCTGTCCCGACAGTGTCACCTGCTCTAATCTACCCGTAGCTCTTACGAACCTGATAATATGCCTAAAGGGGATATTAGTCAGATCCTCAATTTCAATTTCATCCTTACCTAGTATCTCCCATCTTACCAGCGAGTACATAGGGCACTCAGCCATAAGCTGAAGACTCGACAGTAATAGTTATAGTAAGCGGTTAAATATAACTTCTACCGCATATAAACTCAAGTTAATACAACTTTTAATTAGTATTAAACCTTATATATGTAATCTTTTATTTGTTCCAACTGATGTTGTATTTGAATCTACCATTCGTTAATCTAATACCAGAGTGTGGGACGTTTGGGCAAAAGGTTGAACAAAACCCATGAATTCGCACTTAAAGTATTACAAACGAAAACACAAATACCACAGAATCGGATAGCTTTATCTAAAACTAGCGGCCTTACCCTGCTTCGCACGGGTATAAAATATATATCCCATGTCAGTCAGTGTAAAAAAAATTATTAAAATCGATCCAGTAGTTTTGATTTATTCATTACTGCCCGTGGCCCGCAAGCGTTAAATTTGGAGAAAAACAATTTCCTTTCCAAATCTTGTAGGGTTTAGCCTGCGTTTGCAATGTAAGCGGAAAAAAATGTAATTATTTACAGAAACCTCAAAAATTACAGTATTTCTCTACTCCGTATTGAATGTTATTATACGTACAAACCTTCCTCTGGAATCACACTATCTTATTAAAAAAAACCGCATCAAAATCTGTAGCGTAGTTTTAAAGTTTTATGCGTACATACGGATATAGGGACTTTGTTTTATAATATGTAGTGATAGTGAGATATTCTTTGGTAGTCCTCTTTTTCTTAACTTAGCGTTATCCCGAATAAGACCTGGGGTCCACTTTCCTACTTTTCGACTTGTGGCTAAAATTGTCTCATCTTTGGTGTTAGTCTATATATCCACTTTTAGAACCCAGTAGTAGGGGGTCAATGAGAGATTTTGGGAGTAATATAGGGTAAAAGAGTAAGGGGCTACATAAGATCAGTAGCTTGTTTTGAAAATATTTAAGGAGCCTTAAACAATGACTCCAAGAGCTCCGGCTCCGAGAGGTCCTTCTTGAACTGCTGCGCGATGTCTTGTATTAAATGCCGCCTGCGGACGTGGGGCGGTTGGTACCTGAATCAGAGATTTTAAATATTATATTAAACTGGGTAAAAGAAGTAAGTAGCGGCCTGTTACTCTCCCACTGCTGGGAATAGGCCTCCGTTTTTGGAGAGAAGGATTGGAGCTAAGATCTACCACGCTCTAATGCGGATTGGTAGGTAACACATATCTCCAGAATTCTCTAGAGATATGCAAGTTTCCTCACGATGTTTTCCTTCACCGAAAAGCGTGTGACAAATTGTAATTATCAATAAGACACATAAGTTTTAATAGAAAAACTCATTGGTGTCTGCCCGGGTTTGAACGCATGATCGTCTCTAGAGATTCACACGGTCGCACCGCTAGGACGTCACAGCTTATTTTTTATTATGACATGCATATAAAAGGAGTGGCGTCAGAGTTGACGAATGATAGGACAGAATGGAAGAGAAAAACATGTTGTTCCACTTAGAGTGGGATAAGGACAGGAAGATATAATAGGTAATTACAAATCAGTGTTGAGTCGGGCGCGGCGGGCTAAGAAGCGTGCGGCGCGTCGCAAGCAGTCGGGCAGCAGCCGCGGGGCGAGCAGCGCGCCGTCGGCCAGAACACCAGCGCCGCCCGCACCGCCCACTTTTACCCGCACGAGACCCGCGCGCACGCCGCTGGCGCACAGCACGCTGGTCTCGTGACGTCGCCACGGGACGCCCGTCTCGCAGTACCGCACTAGGTCATCTATATCAGACCTTACTTTTAACTCGAGCTGCGATCACTAGCTCGATACACACAATAGATTCAAATTCAAATTATTCTTTAATCAAATAATTACAAGTTTTTGGAGTAATTATGATCTCGCGTAACCCATATATCTACATTATAGGTATTGAATGGATATTTCGATATCGCTTTTGATCGACATAAAGACTAAGTTAAAATTAATTGTTAAATTCAAATTCAAATACAAAATATTCTTTATTGAAATAATTACAAGTTTTTGGAGTAATTATGATCTCGCGTAATCCATATATCTACATTATAGGTATTGAATTGGTATTTCGATATCGTTTTTGATCGACATAAAGACTAAGTTAAAATTAATTGTTAAATTCAAATTAAAATTCAAATTATTCTTTATTCAAATAATTACAAGTTTTTGGAGTAATTATGATCTCGCGTAATCCATATATCTACATTATAGGTATTGAATTGATATTTCGATATCGTTTTTGATCGACATAAAGACTAAGTTAAAATTAATTGTTAAATTCAAATTAAAATTCAAAATATTCTTTATTCAAATAATTACAAGTTTTTGGAGTAATTATGATCTCGCGTAATCCAAACCTCTGCATTATAGGTATTGAATTGGTATTTCGATATCGTTTTTGATCGACATAAAGACTAAGTTAAAATTAATTGTTAAATTCAAATTAAAAATTTTCTTTATTCAAATAAACTTGTAAACAAGTGCTTTTGTATCGTCAACTCTACTGCTGGTTCCGAAAGCTGTTCCTTCCGAGAAGAGCCAGTAAGAAACTCGACGGTTGCTCTTTTAAAAATATTGTACCGCAGCGTCATTATATCGGAAGTCAGTAACAGAAGCAATTTGTTTTGTTAGTCAGTCGCTAATAACTACGCTAACGTGCAACACGTTTCATAATAAATATATTTCCATTTGCACTACTTTGATTTCACTCTACAATAGAGAAGTCAACAAGTTCTTATGACTAGTTACATTTAGACATTACTGTACAGGATCTAAACGATTCGTAGACACACTTAGTTTAGCTGGCAGAGATCTCTGTCAAAGTTGACCTTTGCCGCTTGGATCCAAACTTACTTTACTCTTACAAAATTTAACTTTTCAGAATACCACACAATGTCCAAATCACATATTGTGAGTAAACATAAACAAAGGCCAGAAGTATCGTGCAAAACCGTTGGAGTCTAATGCTATGTTTGTCACTTTGGTCTTTCTACTTATACCTTCATGTTTTATACTTACCTATAGGCAAATTGAGATGATCCTCGAAGTCTTCCAGCCATATAATCAGAATCTTTGGTGTGAAATCTCTATTACGTCGTCCACTACCTGATGATAATAAAGTTTGGTCTTTATTTTGATTTAATATTCAAAAATAGAAGATCAAATAAGAGAAGTCATTAGAAGACTTGAAATTTATCAAATCTTAATCAAACAAGGAAATAATTATGTAGATGGGTATATAAATAGGGGGAGGCTGTAAAAATATGTTAAGCATGTGTGAAGTATGATATACATATAAAAGAGGCACCAGATTTTATAGAATGATAGAGGAGACTGAAGATGAAAACATATTGTACCGAAACAACTCATAGTGGGGTAAAGATAGATGGTAGATGGCAGAAACGTACGCAAAATAAAAATAGGGCAAATAATTGCCACGTGAATGGGTGGAATAACAATAGTTTATCCACATTTTATTTGCAATCTTTTTTTAAATAAAATTTCTGTACGAAAAGCGGGCGAGATGGACGGAAGTTGAGAGGGAGGTATGAGATAGTGAAAATAGAGAGAGAGTTACTTTTCATATATGTATCTAAGACATGGCGAAGGTGTAATGTCTGTATAACACTGTGGGACAAGAGAGCGCAGTGCACGCAAATTTTCTTTCTCTCTTCGTCAATGTAGCTGAAGAAGTAATATAATAGGAATTACACAATTCCCGCTCAGAGATACACGTATCTTCAATTCAATTCAATTTTCAATGAATGGCGTTCAGGAGTGCATTTTTTGCACAGAATACTTCGTCAATGTCACGTAAGATGGAGAACACACAAAGGAGATTGTACGGTGAACTAAAGAATAAAACTGAAATTTTTATTCTCTTGTTTCATGACGGTGTTGCTATAAAATACAAAGCGAAAGTCATTAGCGACAATAACTACTTCAGTCATGTAGTCGTCTTTTCCAGTTATCACTTACCAGACAGTGTAGGCTGGGGTCGGTCCAGCTCGAGCGACAGAGCGCGCGTCTTGTCGAGCCCACGGCGGTCGGCCCGCTCGCACTCGCTCACGCTGCGCTCGTAGCTCGCGGCCGACCCGCCGCTGGACACGTCCCACCACGACCCCCCAGCCTTCTCCGATCCAGACCTGGAAACAAATCATTTATAGAAGTAGACATTACTTTGCGGAGATCCAAAATACAAAAGTATTAATAAAATTATTTAGCTATAATCCGCGATGAAGTAAAATAGAAAATATATATAATGCTAAATGTAGAGTGGACAATCAATTATCATACGTGCAGGATTCCAGATACGTTCAGGACTCCACGACCACGTCTATCTCCCGATGCTTCGGTTGCGGGGCGAATCGATTGCTGAGTTTGTGATAGTGAACGTATGTAGTGCTTGTATATTGTGGTGACGGTGGTGGAGGTTTGTGCATGTGTTCCTGCACGTATCACTACATAGTATAAAACAAAGTCACATTCTCTGTTTGTCCATATATCCCTATGCATGCTTAAATCTTTAAAACTACGCAACAGATTTTGATGCGGTTTTTTTTAAATAGACAGAGTGATTCATGAGGAAGGTTTATATGTATAATAACATTCAATACGGAGTAGAGAAATACTACAATTTTTGAGATTTTGTAAATAATTACATTTTTTTTCGCTTATATTGCAAACGCAGGCTAAACCCTACGAGATTTATCAAAATGATGTATTAAGTGTTTGTACACCATGAAAATGTGTACAGAAAAGTCCGCGATGGTATATGTCTATCTCTTATGGATAACCCACAATAGCATTTTTTGTCATTTACTTTTTACGAAAAATAATGCCTTATGTTCAAAGCAATTTTTATACAATACAGCATTAATCCTTATCCAATTAAGTACCTTAAATAAATTGTTGATTTAATATAGATCAATATGGCCGTTTACAGCACGTAACTTAGTTGTTCAGCAAACAGCTTGACTCGTTGGCGATGCGTAGAGACGTATCATCACTATGCGTTTTCTACCGCATCTTTCACGGAGAGTGTTCCATCGAACTACATGACCTTATTCCTGCTGCTAAATTCTACAACCGCACTGTACTGTTAAGGAGTAAACTGCAATAACAAATACTCACTTGACTGATAGGCAGGAGCCGTCCACGTCACACTTCATGCTATCAGCAGGGTCGTCGGCCTCGACCAGCTCGTGTCCCGACGGCACTACGAACGCTATCTCGTCCGTGGAGTCCGACCAGTACAGGACCTGCCGTCACACTCGACTTATGAACTCCGGCCGTTGACCAAAGTTATTTTCCCCAAAAGATTGCGCGGGCGCCCTAAGAACGGCTTTAATGACCCCGAAGATACTATAACAGTATCAAACAAGATCTACACACATAACGTCTTTGTAGGCGAAGACGACGTTCCCGTTTGCTTGTGTCAAGCAGCCTTCTGCCGCGACCGCCATGATGCAGACTTCTTTAGTCAATGGTCAAATACAGCCCTTCAAAACGCGCCGCTTTAAGCCGGGGTTCGGCCTCGCAGGAGACGCCCTTAAGGCAACGCTCCTAGAGAGTTGCGAGCGAGTCAACGCACTCGCTCTTACCAATATTACTCGGCGAAGCTTCTGCGCTCGCCTGTCCTTTCGGTGACGCTGTCAAAGCCTTAAAGCAGCAATTCGAATAAAAAACCAAAGTTATTTAGGCTTGTTTTTCTATTACTCACACTTCTATCATTCCAACTCTTTATAGCAACCTCTGAAAAGGCACTAACCCGGTGTGTACGACAGGGCACGCAAACTTAAATCGATACATTGTTCAAACTGTTTTTACTCTATCAGTCGCAGCAAATGTACAAACGTAGCTTGACAGCGAATTGTACAAAATAAACTCTCTTGTTTCGAATGGGTTTTTATTAGTCCAAGGCAAGCAATAGCTGAAGGTATATATCACAAAATTAGTTTACGAATCACATTTCCTGTTGTTCGCCTACCTGTTCTCGTCCATCGTAAATGCTGGGCGTCATGGGGTGTTGGGGCGCTGCTGGGTCCGCTGGCAGTCGCGGCTGCGCGTCATAGCTCGTGCGCACGTGCCCGCTCCAGCCGGCGTGCCCGTGGATACGCACAGGGGTGCCTAGCCTGTTACGGATACCACTGGACTATTATAACTCAAATACTGGAATGTTATTACTACATTTATAAAATGAAGAAATTTATTAGTTATTACTACATATATAAAGAAGAATGTTGCTATGCAACCGCAGACTTAAAATCCTTTTGCGTATTAGACTACAGCGTTATTTAATCTGACCTGTACTTAGGTACTGATGTAGAGCATGAACTGTCAAGGAAGACCTTCGAAAACGTTTAGTAGCTTTCGCAATGTGGGCGTATAGACGCATGTTGGCCATAAGCGGGACTCACTAAGTTTCCAATGTGGATGTACTGCTACGTGTTAACAAAAAATGCGAACTTTTAAATACCGTCAAGGTCAGAAAAGTGTCATATCTGGGCCATGTGTTTAGGCACGAGAGGTATGAACCTATAAAACTGATCATGATTGGAATAGTAGTAGGAAAAAAGATGTCGGTCGCAGGAAAAAACCCTATGTAACATCTGAGAGTAGAAAGAAATCATACGAAGCAATAAACAGAAATATACACTGCTGACTGCCAACCTTCGATAATCGCACTCCAAGAAGATATAAAGAAGAATAGTTATACACATTAAGAATTCAACTGAGAGAGAATAGAGGGGCAAAAGAGATGCAGCTGTCTTAAATCAAGCTCATTGTGACGCGAAGCTGAAGGGGTAACGAACAAGGCGCACTGTACTAAGAGCCCATGGATTGTAGGTCTTAAAGTGTTAATGTGGTGACCCACACTGGAAAACACGTTGATAGACTTCTAATTAGGTTTACAAATGACTATAACACGGTAAAAACACACCAAAATTTACCGTTGGTGATTATGTCAAATTTTATGTTTGATTCAGAAAAAAAGCATTTCGTTATATAAATACATACGTAACAACAAACAAATTGGGCTTCTTATTTGCTCAATATTACACAAACGTCTACAAATCTGCATATCGTATTTGTAACCGCAGGAGCAATATTAAATTAATAACATTTAGGATTAAAAAGCTGTGGTAGCCCAGCGGTAACACCGTGCGCCTCTTTCGAGGAGGTCTAGGGTTCAAACACCGGGCAGGCACCAATGAGTTTTCTAGTAAAACTTAGACTTAGGCATAGGCCTCTTCTCTCCGTTTTTTTTATTTTTTGGAGAGAAGGATTGGAGCTAAGACCTACCACGCTGCTCCAATGCGGACTGGTAGGTTACACATATCCCCAGAATTCTCTAGAGATATGCAGGTTTCCTCACGATGTTTTCCTTCACCGAAAAGCGTGTGATAAATTGCAATTATCAATTAGACACATAAGTTTTACAAGAAAACTCATTGGTGTCTGCCCGGGGTTTGAACCCTAGACCTTCTCGAAAGAGGCGCACGGTGATACCGCTGGGCTACCACAGCTACTAGCTTTTATATAATGACGTCTGAAATGAAGGTCTGGGGTACATGGGTTTTTAGTCCATAAGACGGGCACTAACCCGCGCAGCATCCTGACGAACGCGGGCGAGAGGCTGTCGCTGTTCGCGTTGGCCACGATGTCTGCCGCGCTCCGCTGGCCAGCGCGCACGTACAGCACGTGCACGGTGAGTGCGGCGCGGCTGCCCGTCGCGTCCAGCTTGCGCAGCGCCATCGCGAACCCTGGCGCCGAGCTGTCCAGCGCGGTAAGGCGGGGCAGCGTGCCCTGGACATAGAGTATGGGTGCCATAGACACTCGTGCTCTTCTCGAGCTACATTATTTATTTATTTATTTTATTTATTTAATTTAATTCAAGTAACAAAGACTCAGCACATACAAACAATTAATGTATACCTAATATATTTATATATATATATATATATATATATATATATATATATATATATATATATATATATATAACAAAGAGGTAAAATATATGTAACTTTAAGGTTAGTAATAAACAAAATACTTAAAACTAGTGTTAGTAACTTATTCCGTTATGAACTATACTCGATGTGAATCCTACAGCAGCGGTTCACATACGGGCAGTCTAGCCTCTCCGATATCATATTCAGGATGCTGTTGCTGCTCGCCCTCAGTCTGCGTATCAGGGACGTGCATCGTTTACGTATTGTAGTATAGAAACAATCTACACGTGCTTCCGCAAACATCCCTGAAGCACTGCAGAAACGTGGCAGCCCCAGCAGCATCCTGAATGCATTATTATACTGTATTCGAAGGGCGTTGTATGATCTTTTGGAAAAATTAGGCTTTAAATTTTATTTTTTATTGCCGCAATATTTCTTATTGCTGCTCCTCTCTTTTTTTTATCTAAGATCAGTCACAAAACTATAATTAGGATTTACGTATGGAATGAGTATACACTACATTTACTGTACAAGAAATATAAATTGTTACATATATTTAGCATGTTTATCATGTTTTAAGCAAGTTTTATCGTACATGAAGTTTCCTCTGACCTTTTTATCTCCGCCGATGTTCAAATATCCAAAATGTGACAGGAACAATCTAGCAGTTTGGAACTCTGTCACCGGTTCAGGCGGAATGTATTCTTCGGGAACCTTTGAAAAAGTCATTAAATGGTCATCGTAAAATCATCAATTATCTTCCATTCAAAGAATTGGTAAAAGTTAGAATATTTTAATATACCGCGGTTTCACCCGCGTACATACCGATCTCATGGCAGTGAAAAGTCTACTAAGTCGGACTATAGATTTATTTTTCTTAAATATATCATCAATAGTTTCCGCAGCATATGCGATGACAGATTTTTATGACTATTTTTTTACACTTTATTACATTTTTATTATGGATCCCTATTTTTTTAAATATAACCTATGTTCAGTAAAGATGTAACTTTCCATTTAATATATCTCGTATTATGAACCTTCGCAAAGTAACGAATTTATTCTGTAAATTAGTCTTTAATTAACTAGTTGTGCTTGCGGCTTCGCCCGCGTGGATACCAGTGTATTTAATTTAAATTTTGAACATAAAAATAGTTTTTGTGAGTAAACCATAAGAGATCCCTATCTATTATCTTATATGTCATTTTGTAGATCTATAGTTCTCTAGTACATTTCTTTACTGTATCTCTGTTGGGATACGCAGGGCACGCGACTGAAGCTCCCACCAGGCGAGTTTTTATTAAAACAGCGCGAACTCTTCAACAGAATTTCCATGAAACCGTAATGTACTATTAATTAAACCCTTCCCGAAAAATTGCACTACCTTTTAGTAGAGACCGTAGAAAATCCATTCAGTAGATTTTGAGTAAATCGATCACGTACAGACGGACAGCTTTTTAGATACTTTTATAAAAATTTCAAACTGTGCCTGCGGCTTTGCCCACGTGGAAATCAAGTGCGTCTCAAAGTTTACCCGCGTAAATCCATTAATTATATTCTAAGTTAAAAATAGAAAATAAACCAAAAATCTTGATGTACTATTAAACAAAACCTCTCGGAAGAATTGCACTACCTTTTAGTTAAAACCGTTAATAAATTTTGAGTAAATTGATCGTATACAGACAGACAGCTTTTATTTATTTATTTTGTTTTAAATCTATTTCCTTATATACATATATTTAGAAAAGGAGAAAGAAAAGTAATAAACACATGTATAAAGGCGGACTTATCCCTAAAAGGGATCTCTTCCAGTCAACCTTTGAGTAACAGAAGGAAAAGGACAAGAAGTGAAGAAGAAAGAGAATACGGGTAATATAGAGAAAGAGCAAAAATTTTGGGGACTTTGTTTTATAATAAGTATGTATAAGTCACAAGGTACAATGAATTAACACTTACGACGTTATCCTCGCTGTCCCTAACTTTTTTCTCGATAGCTGCTTGTTGTTCGAGCAGTTTGAACAGCGTTGGCGCTTCTGGGTCGTTGAGTTGTCGAAGCACTGCATCTAGTGTCGGGAATGCTGCGTCGCTAAAATTTTTAAAGAAGGGATATTCAAAACTTTGCAATATACATATTTATGTTTAAAATGCATTGATTGTGCGACCATATGTCAATGTTTGTTTATTGCATCTTGTGCGTTCCTAGTGTTTATACATATGGCTTATCACTACATATTATAAAACAAAGTCCATATTTCCGTATGTACGCATAAAACTTTAAAACTACGCAACCGATTTTGATGCGGTTTTTTTTAATAGATAGAGTGATTCCAGAGGAAGGTTTGTACGTATAATAACATTCAATACGAAGTATAGAAATACTGTAATTTTTGAAGTTTCTGTAAATAATTACATTTTTTTCCGCTTACATTGCAAACGCAGGCTAAACCCTACGAGATTTATCAAAATGATGTACTAAGTATTTGTACACCTTAAAAAGGTCTACAGAAAAGTCCGCGATGGTATATATCTATCTCTTATGGATAACCCACAATAGCAGTTTTTTTCATTTACTTTTTACGAAAAATGATGCCTAATGTTCAAAGCAATTTTTATACAATACAGCATTAATCCTTATCCGATTGAGTACCTTAAATAAAGTGTTGATTTAATATAGATCAATATTGCCGTTTACAGCATGTAATTTAAGTGAACATTTTCGGAGATATTACAGATTTAAAATCCCGCGAGGAGGCCGCGCTTAGACCTATAAGCACTTCGAACTTAGCAGCGACCGGAGGCGCAACTAAATGTCCTTCTTTCAAGTTTATATTGTCTAATGATAAGAAAGCTATGAATGTTGTATGTAAAGACATTGTCTAATCAATTGTAAAAATAAATAATATCACTACATAGTATAAAACAAAGTCGCATTCTCTGTCTGTCCCTATGTCCGTATATCCCTGTGTATGCTTCAATCTTTAAAACTATGCAACAGATTTTGATGCGGTTTTTTTTTAATAGATAGAGTGATTTTAGAGGAAGGTTTACATGTCTAATAACATTCAATATGGAGTAGAGAAATACTGTAATTTTTGAGGTTTCTAATGTAATGTCGCAAATAATTACATTTTTTCCGCTTACATTGCAAACGCAGGCTAAACCCTACGAGATTTATCAAAATGATGTACTAAGTATTTGTACACCATGAAAAGGTCTACAGAAAAGTCCGCGATAGTATATGTCTATCTCTTATGGATAACCCACAATAGCAGTTTTTGTCATTTACTTTTTACGAAATATGATGCCTTATGTTCAAAGCAATTTTTATACAATACAGCATTAATCCTTATCCAATTAAGAACCTTAAATATATTGTTTATTTAATATTGATCAATATGACCCTTTACAGCATGTAATTTAAATAAACAGTTTCGAAGATATTACAGATTTAAAATGCAGGGGCCGCGCCGCGAGCCTATAAATAGCGCGTCGGAGGTCGCGGTTCGCCTCTCGGCGATGCTTCCGCGCTCGCCCGTCTTATCGGTGACGCTGTCAAAGCCATTAGGGCTAACAGCATTAGTCAAATTAGAAAAAAAAAAAACGCGGTTCGCCCTTTAACCATTTGAATTTAGCAGCGATCGGACGCATTTATGATCGGAGCTCTCTAGCGAGGAAAATAACAATCACTACATATTATAAAACAAAGTCCATATTTCCCTATGTATGCATAAAACTTTAAAACTACGCAACAGATTTTGATGCGGTTTTTTTTAATAGATAGAGCGATTCCTGAGGAAGGTTTGTACGTATAATAACATTCAATACGGAGTAGAGAAATACTGTAATTTTTGAGGTTTCTGTAAATAATTACATTTTTTTCCGCTTACATTGCAAACGCAGACTAAACCCTACGAGATTTATCAAAATAATGTACTAAGTATTTGTACACATTGAAAAGGTCTACAGAAAAGTCCGCGATGGTATATGTCTATCGCTTATGGATAACCTACTAAAGCTTTTTTGTCGTTTATTTTTTACGAAAAATAATGCCTTATTTTTGAAGCAATTCTTATACAATACAGCATTAATCCTTATCCAATTAAGTACCTTAAATAAATAGTTGATTTAATATAGATCAATATGGCCGTTTACAGCATGTAATTTAAGTGAACATTTTCGGAGATATTACAGATTTAAAATACCGTGAGGAGGCTGCACTTCGCCCTATAACACTTCGACTTTAGCAGCGATGTCGCTCTTTCAAGAGTTTGTTTAAAGACATTCTGTAATTAATTGTAAAAATAAAATACATAGGGAAAATATAAAAGTAAATAAGTAATAATGTCCTATATGAATTTAGATATTCCAAAGATAGCAGGAAATCTTCTTGATATAGGGAAAGGAAATTGTTTTCCTCCAAATTTAACGCTACGGCCACGGGCAGTAATGAATAAATCAAAACAACTGGATCAATTTTAATCATTTTTTACACTGACTGACATGGGATATATATTTTATACCCGTGCGAAGCAGGGGCAGGCCGCTAGTGATTATATAAATTACTACCTTTTACTAGCTTAATGATTTTATACTTGAATATTCGTGGTTTAAAGACATAATTATAAATTATTAGTTTCGGGTACATACCACGGTAATTTGTTTTGATTCGCCGATATTTCGACCCAGTTGCATGGATCGTGGTCACGACAGAACAGTTCCGCGTGACCACGATCCATGCAACTGGGTCGAAATATCGGCGAATCAAAACAAATTATCGTGGTATTTTACTAGCTTTTTAGCCGTGTAGCATCCGGCTGAGTATGAGTATAGACCACCCTCATTTTTTACCGAGGTGTCGTAAAAGGCGACTAAGATAAGTTGATATCAGCCAGGCGGCTGGTTGTAAAAACGCAGCTAAATCATGTGACAGCATGTGTATAGGATGTTTTGCCGACCCCACTTAGAGTGGGATAAGGGCAGGAGGATGATGATGAGACATAAGTAGCTGATACTAATTGTAATACCAATGTGGGTAATGAAAAAACTAAAACAAAATGTAAAAATAAAAAAGCCAAACATAGTCTCTTATTATCTCAGAGGAATTAGAAAAAAAATACAAACCTAATGAGAATATTATTTTGCTATAATCCCTCGTCCATTAAATGTTGAATTTTAGTTAACGTCTGTATTTAGTCCTTATTGTAAATATTAATACATTAAAAAATATAAATATATTCAATGTAATACAATAAAATTGTGATTTATTTATATTCAAGTATAACTACATATTTGTATATAATATATATATTTATATTGTGTTGTCTTTTTTTTCAGGTAAATGGTTAAACATTAGGTTGCCACTTTTTGTAAATAGTCCAAATTTCAGTTTAATTCTTTGTTTCACCGTACCTTCCGTAACCATTCCTTTGTGTGTACTCCATCTTACGTGACATTGGCAAAGTAATCTGTGCCAATATGGCCTCCTAAAAGCCATTAAAAGAAAATTGAATTGAATTGCTGTAATCCGCTATAATTTGCTATAATATTGAATTGCTATAATCCGCTATGATTTGCTATAATATTGAATTGCTATAATCCGCTATGATTTGCTATAATATTGAATTGCTATAATCCGCTTTAATTTGCTATAATATTGAATTGCTATAATCCGCTATGATTTGCTATAATATTGAATTGCTATAATCCGCTATGATTTGCTATAATATTGAATTGCTATAATCCGCTTTAATTTGCTATAATATTGAATTGCTATAATCCGCTATGATTTGCTATAATATTGAATTGCTATAATCCGCTTTAATTTGCTATAATATTGAATTGCTATAATATTGAATTGCTATAATCCGCTATAATTTGCTATAATATTGAATTGCTATAATATTAAATTGCTATAATCCGCTATGATTTGCTATAATCCGCTATAATTTGTTATAATATTGAATTGGTATAATCCGCTATAATATTGAATTGCTATAATTATAAATTAAAAAAAAATTAAAAAAGCGATTTTTATCGCCGATTATAGCAAAATAATTCAAATTCAAAATATTCTTTATTCAAGTGGACTGTTTACAGTACTTTTGAATCGTCAAATGTTTTAAAGAAGCTACCACTGATTCGGAAGTTTGCTCCTACCGAGAAGAATCAGCAAGAAACTCGGCGGCTAATCTTTTAAAAAATTATTACAATATTAATATAAAAATTATTATAATATTCCCTTTAGTCTTGTATTATGGACCTAAGCAAAGTAACGTCTAATTCTATAAAGAAAATAATAAATATAGTGCACGGACACGGCGCAGGGCGGCGCGGCCGGCAGCGGCAGGCAGGCGGGCGGCGCGCGCGGCGGCGGCTCCAGCATGGGCACGGGCCGCGCGCACGACGCGCCCCCGCGGCCGGCGCAGCGCGGCGCCCCGCGGCTGCCCAGCGACCACGCGAACCGGCCCCAGCCGCACCGGATTATCACTGACACACCACAACACACACATCTAACTGACTGGTCTCTCAACTTCTGGTTTCTTAACTGGTGGACCTCCTTTAAATAATTTATAGAATTAGGCGTTACTTTGCGGAGATCCATAATACAAAAGTAATAATAAAATTATTTTGCTATAATCCGCGATGAAGTAAAATATAAAATATATATAATGCTAAATGTAGAGTGGACAATCGGTTATCATACCTGATACATGCAGGATTCCAGATACGTTCAGGACTCCACGATGTTCTGATGATGCGTGCTTTGGTTGCGGGGCGAAACGATTGTTGATTGTTTGTTTGTGATAGTGAAAGTATGTAGTGCTTGTGTAATGTGGTGGCGGTGGAGGAGGTTTGTGCATGTGTTTTTACGAATCCTGCATGTATCAGGTATGATAACCGATTGTCCACTCTACATTTAGCATTATATATATTTTCTATTTTACTTCATCGCGGATTATAGCAAAATAATTTTATTATTACTTTTGGTGGACCTCCGTTGCTGAACATAGGTCTCTTTAAAGGCTCATTTTCATTTGTCGTGACAGCCCACATTCGACGTGCGAGAGATTTTTGTTTACGCATGCCATAAGGACCGCATGCGGAAACCATTTTCATTAGTCGATGAAACCCGAATACGGAGTACGGGAGATTTAAGTTTAAGCATGCCATAGGAACCGCGTGCGGTAACCGTTTTCATTAGTCGATGAGGCCCGCATGCTGGATGTTTAATTTTCTTCAGCGCGTATGTTTGAAGTATATTTTAGAGTGGTGCTAAATGGACGTGCAAGCTATGGATCAAAAATTAATTTTATGTGTAGCAATTTTATCTGTTTTTAACGTATCTGACACCATTGGCAAACTGAATCTCCGCACCGCGTTTACTTTACATCAACCAGTGAATTTCATTGGTTGTTAGGCTGTGTGCGGGGAATACCCGCATGCGGTATATCGACTAAGATATCGATGGCGCATTTTCACTAGTCGTTATTCCGTATTCGGGGACTACCCGTATGCTGTAACTGTACCGAGCTATCGACCAGTGAAAATGAGCCCTAAGGGGTACTCTTCAGCCGGATACCACACGGCAGAATGTAAATCCTTCAGTAAACCCACTTATGATATCTTTATTCCGAAGATCAGCAACGTGCAAGCTTTGAAGCGCACGTTCTCATTAACCAATATCCCACATTCAATAACTCCCAACTAGTAACAACTTCAACTTTTTCTTATTTCATTTGTAGGGTAAGCGCAATACCTATACTAATATATAAAGCTGAAGTGTTTGATTGTTTGAACGCGTTTATCTCGGGAACTACTCGACCGATTTTAAAAATTATTTCAGTGTAATATAGTCCATCCAATTATCGAGGAAAGCTATAAGCTATAACATTACGCTAAGATGAATAGGAGAGGAGTAGCAATAAAAAATAGTACGACAACGGAAAACTTTAAAGCTTTCCTTGCGTGCGCTGAGTAAACTGTGATAGTTAAAAAAAAAATTGTTCCCCTCTAAAAGTTCTGAATAAAAGTCAGCGACAGAAATATGTCTAGCTTATAATCATAATCCACTTCAAACATTTTTAGTTATCAAAAGACTATATTTATCTTTCCACGCGGCCGGAGCCGCTGGCAATTGCTAGTTATCTTATAAAATCTTATTATTAGATTCAATCGGTAAGGTGTATGTGTGTCTAAGTAGTTACCGACGAGGGTCGGCTGCGGCTCCTGGCTGTTGGCCAGCGGCTCCTCCAGCAGCGCCAGCAGCGTGTTCCCGTCCGCCACGAAGTGCCGCAGCCGGCCGTGGCCCAGCGCCGCCAGCCAGCGCTCGTCCAGCCGGCACCACTTGCCGCCGTCGCTGCTGCCCACCTGATCACCCAGCCCATTTAGCCAGGACCAATTAGAGCTTATTGGATCGTCCAACTGGCACCACTTGCAGCCGTCGCTGCTGCCCACCTGATTATCCAGGCCATTTAGCCAGGACCAATTAGAGCTTATTGGATCGTCCAACTGGCACCACCTGCAGCCGTCGCTGCTGCCCACCTGATTATCCAGGCCATTTAGCCAGGACCAATTAGAGCTTATTGGATCGTCCAACTGGCACTACTTGCCGCCGTCGCTGCTGCCCACTTGATTACCCAGGTCATTTAGCCAGGACCAATTAGAGCTTATTTCCAGGTCGTTACAATACATTCTTCTTCTTCGTCAACCGATGAACGTCCGCTGCTGGACATAGGTCTCTTCATGGGATCTCCACCACACACGATCTTGTGCCACTTGGACCCAGCGGCTCCCCACGACTCATTTGAGGTCGTTAGTCCATCTACTAGGGCTTCTTCCGACACTGCGTTTTTCGGTGCGCGGTTGCCATTACAAAACCTTGAGACCCCAACGCCTATCGGATCTACGCACTATGTGCCCCGCCCATCAGCACTTCAGCTTCGCAACACGCTGAGCTATATCGATAGCTCTGATTCTTCTACGGATCTCTTCATTTCTGATTTGATCACGTAGAGATACTCCGAGCATAGTTCGCTACATCATTACATTATTACATCACATTACAGATATGAAAAGCAGCGAACTCTTAAATTCAAAATATTCTTTATTCAAGTAAACAAGTGCTTTTGAATCTTTAACTCTACTGCTGGTTATGAAAGCTGTTCCTACCGAGAAGAACCAGCAAGAAACTTAGCGGATGCTCTTTTACAAATATAATTCTTATTACTATTTACATTTAGTCATTAATATCTTGTATAGGGTCGAGGAGTAGCAGTATCCACGCATTCTTATCATCCATTTAATCTTCAACAGTATATATAGATAGCTCTCTGTATCAGCCTTTTAAAATACATATATTTGATTTATTTTCATTATTTTTGAGGTACTTTTATATGCATGGAGCGTTCAGTAATGTACATTATCTTGTAGTAGAAAAGCCACAAATAAAGTATAGGTTTGTAAAAATATTTCTATTTACCTGTTCCAATATTAACATTAATAAAGATTCCGCAGCATCTCTGACTCGCATCGAGACGGGTTTCAGTTCCTTTTCATCCTTCATTTTGGGAGGATCACCGGGTTTACCTGAAAAAGTTTTACAGAATTTCTTGCTAAATAAAGGCCAAAGTGTATTTGTTTGTACTTCTTTTACCACTGAATCGAGCACCGGATCGTCATTGTACAGTTAAAAAAAAACGAAACGTCAAAAATATTATTTAGCTGGTATATTAACCGGTATCACTCGTACTAGAAGAAAAAAAATTGTTTAAATTAAATTTGTCACGCCGATGCTCTGATCTCAATAAACAAGCGCACAGAGAAGTAAATGCATAGGTCATTACGCAGCGCATTCATGCATCTTAGTTTTTATTCTAAAGCATTTGAAGCTTTAAGGCTTCGGTAGATTTTTAAACTTTCGCGATTCATAGTAATTAATATATAAACAAACGGGGTCACATCGCGATAACCTCGAGTTAACTTTGTATAAGGTTCGACGTTACGGTAGAGTTGCATCCACCGCGGTCACGAACGAGTTCGCTATCGCGATTTGACCCGTTTGTTTATATATTAACTTTAAGGCTTCGACCCGACCCAAAGAAATTTTTTTTTGCAACGGTAGTGATATCCCCGATATCCAGAATTCAAAGAGCCAGTGTAGAAACAGTACCTTGGCTCTTGGAGCCGGAGATGCCCAGCTCGACGACCTCGAGCAGCGCCGCGAGGCAGTCGTGGTCGGCCAGCAGCGGCGCGCACAGCCACGAGGCCAGGCACGTGTAGGCCGCCACCACGCACGAGTGCAGGTCGCGCGAGTGCGCCTGCGGCGGCCGCCCGCACTGCACGCCGATGTAGTCGCAGATCCAGCGGACCGCGCGCTTGCGCTCTATCGCCTCTGCACATGACCAGGCATAATGACAAATTGAGCCTTGAGACGGGCTTCATAGTATTTAAAGTAAAAACCAAAAACACTTGTAAGTTACAAGTTTATTTGAATTAAACAGAAACGATTTTAGAATGATTATGTATAGTGGAGCGCGTTGGATATTAAAACAATGAAGATTTGACGCGTATGATGTGACATATATTTGAAATGCATCTGCAACACGATACGTTTTAGTCACTGGTCGAGGCTCTTTTTTATTTGAAATTTAAAACATGAAATACAACATTTTACAGAACTGCTAAGTTAAACGCTTTACAGTTTATGCGAACATTGAGATTTAAAGTTTTTTAATTAAGCAATGGCCTGCTGTTTTCAATGACCTTTTGGAAAAACTACGCATAATAACAATATTAATATTACTAATAATTATGATTTGTAGTATTATAATGTGTAAATTTAAACGCATTATCATGTAAAGCAGTTTTCATGAAATAAAAATATTTCAGAGAACTTAACTAATATTTGCGAAACATTAAAAATACTTAAGTAACTTAATGGAAATATCTACTTACCTATCATAAATTCTGAGGGCATGAAATATTACAATGTATATTTATTTATCACATTGAAATCATATATTTGGGTACAAAATGTCAAAAGCTTACCAGGTTTTGAAGAATGGAGCTTCGCAAGTCCCGACAGAAGCTCCAAAGCCGCCAGCGACACTTGCAAATCGCCCTTCCAGGAAGATATCAGTCGATGACAAACCAAATATGTTGCACGGACCACTAATGCTGCTCCTATAATTATATCCTTCTAATGATAGCAAAGATTTTATAGCCAAAACTGAAGAAAGATAGAAGTAGATTTCAAGCTGAATATATAGAATTCACGTTAGGGTCTCAAGGTGATAGAATAACAGCCCTGCACCAGAAAACCTACTAGATGGACTGACGACCTCAAAAAGGACGCGGGGAGACGCTAGGTCCATGCGTAACAAATTGTGTGGCGTGAAAGTCTTTCTAATACACTTATGTTCAGCAATGAACGTCTTTTGGTTAACGAGTATTTAAGGGCCAATGTGAAGGTTTTTAAATTGAAGAAGATGATGTGGCCATGAGCGAGGCATATTTATGTGTATGATCCATTAGGTGTATGGACCGGATCAAAGAGATCACAAGATTGTATAGAAATCCCTTGAAGAGACTGGTCTAGCACTGGAAGTCCATTTGTTAAAAAAGAAAAGAAATCTTAGAGTATGGAGTACAAACAGCAACAGAAATATCTTAATAGATCAGGTAATTACAATTTTGAATGTATTCTTGTATACAAAATTTAAAATCCATTATGAAATTACTAATATTAACTTGTAAGTATAACTACACAATAACAACTCATGCATATACTTATTTGAAACAATAAGAGCGTATAGTTGATTTAGTAAAACTAATATTGTCAGTTAAAATACAATACCTTGTAACTATTCTATATTTTAATAAAATTACGAAAGACAAATGCCATTGCTAAAAAATTTCAATGAACATCACACTGAGGTATTTATATTGGGAACAAGTAATTGAAATATTACAACTACGTTAAGAAATGTTAGAGAAGACTATGCCTGTAGAGATGCATTCATTACTAAAAAATAGATTTTTCAATGTCGAAAGTATATAAATAAATGAAGAATTTATCTATTCGAAACAACATTGCCGAGAATTATAGAATATATAATATAGATGAAGTGAAAAAAAATGTTCAGCAAGCAGTAACAACAACAAATTAAGATAAAAAGCATTCACATTGTTATAAAAAAAATTATTGTACAATTAAATTACATGAATCACAATGTGTTAGAAGGATGATATTCGACAAAGATGAAAAAATCAAAATAATGAAAAAAATACACCAGGTCCTAAGGACTAATAATAAATAAATTCTATATTCTTAATTTCTATATCTTGTAAATTTTAAGATATCGTGAATTGAACAAATAATAATTAATAAATAAAGACATGTACCCAATATTTGCTGCGACCTATCCAAAGGAATATATCCAAATCTCATAATTCTCCTGCCCTAATTCCACTACATATGTGGTCGGCACAATATGTTTCGGCTTTCATCTCTTATCATTCGTTAAGTCTGGCGCTAGTCCTTATATATGTCTGTCATACTTCACAAAATCAGCTATCTCTCCAGCTATCTATCTCAGCGGTCTCCCCTTAGTCACATATCCAGATTATATCTAATACTGAACACTTAAATACTTTATGGTAGCGTGTAATACCATATTAAAATCATCTAATGGTAAAATGAAAGGAAATACGTCGAATATCATCCCTATTGTGGGCAAAATAAAATATAAATTACCGAAAATAGGCGAAGATGGATCTAGCTCCCTAACGTCGGCCGCGTAGTCGTCTTGCGAGCCCTCCGCACTGGCCGGCCCACTGCTGTCCGACCTCGCTAAAACACCCTCCAATATATCGGAGTCATACCCTGAGTGTGTTCAGTTTGTTTAGTCGCATTTCATTCAAACAACTCACCTATCCCCAGAACTAATTCAATCCAAAATAATCTCTATTCAAGTAAACTAGTGAACCATTACTTTTAACACGTCAACAATCTGATTGAGAATATTACTCCCAGAAAAAAAAAACAGCTCTTTTCAAAATATAATAATTACAACTCGTTATATATTTTACTAATAACAGAACTAATCAAATCAATATCCCAAATATATAAAGTGTTTCTATCACTGCATAAGAGATCAAAGCACGACGAACTATGTACCTAAGCTATTCCATTTACTTCATGTGGTAATTTCTACGTTTCTTAAATTATGAATTTTTATGATATGATTAAATATTATAAATTAAATATTTAAAATTTAGTTTCATTCAGATTGTATTCCATATATTTTACACTGTATAGTTGATTGCAATAACGTCGGTAAAGTAGAACAATGATTTTTAATGATATGAAATCGTTCGGTAGTGGCTTTGCAAACTAAAATGTAGCTTGTGCGTGAAAAGATGTTAAAATTATAGTGTATTGGACGTAAACACGGTGTTTAGCTGTGAAGTGATTGAATGGTAAAATTTACTATGTACAAGTAAGCTTATTTTTTACTTTAAACGGTTAGATTCAGTGTTGACATAATTCAGTTGTGTTTTATCCACATAATCAAATAATCAACAATTAACTATACTGCGTCCATCATATTATCAGTCTTTTGACAGCTCACGCTCATTAAGTTTTGTATTGCTTACGTACAAATATCATACAAATAATATTTGTACTTTATGGATGGGTACCGCCCACTTAGTGATGTCACACATAATGGTTACTACGATTATGCCACAGATTAAAAATAATCGGTAGAAATCGATGTTACGAGTATTAAAAGACATTTAATAACATTATATAAAGTTTTACTTTCTTCTTAGTTAATACATGAATACAAATAAAACAATCAGGATATTTTAATTTATTTTATTAGCACGAGTCGTCGGAATGATAATCAACACTAGACTCCTCCGATGAGGAGTCTTCAGTAGCAGTTATTATTAGCTCTTGTGTAGATAATATATTATCAAACGCAATATCACGTTCCCAATCAGAGAATATTACTCTTTTAGTTCTTTCCACCACACTTGCCCAGTTCTCGGCCGTTACGTGGGTGCAAGCATTTTTTAGCAATTGCAACATTTTATTCGCTGTGAATGGGGGGCTTGTATTGCATCTCGCAGCATGCCCTTTTACTTGTGCCCATATAAGTTCTATTGCGTTGTACTGGCAGTGGTATGGAGGAATCCGAAGAACAGTATGGCCATATTCTGCTGCCATTTCATTGATTACATAGCGTTTTGCTCTCTTTTTGGTTTTTAATATTTTTATTAATTCAACTTTTAACATTGAGTCGTCCACATTTTCTCCATTGTCCCGAAGCCAATTAATTATTTCATGCTTTTTATTAGCCTGTGTTGGCATTTTGTCAATTTGACGGGAGTGGTAGGGCGCATTATCAATAAAAATTATTGATGGTTCTTCCAATGAAATGAGCATTTTTTTGAACCACTCTTCATACACATTTGCATTCATCTCTTCGTGGTAGTCATTTGATTTCTTCGATTTAAATGCCAACAGTGCGTCTTGTACAAATCCTTTTGCTGTACCTGCATGGCAAATGATTAGGCGCTCACCTTTTCCCATTGGTACTGAGGAAGTGGAATCCGCAGTATCATCAGTCCAGAAACGAGATAGTGTGTGGTTAGCGTTGAGCCATGTTTCATCCGTGAAAACAATATTTGCCCAATCTTGTATTTTCTTTGCCTCTCTTAAAAAATCACAACGTGCTATAGCTATATCTGTGCGTTCCATTAATAATTTTCTTTTATTTAACTTTTTATATGAAAAGCCAATTGTGTTCAAAACTTTGACCAAAGAAGATTTTTCACCATGAAATAGACCACTTCTTTTCAAAGAAACAATAAGTTTTCTCAAAGTTGGAATTTCTTTTCTCAAGTAGTAATCATATACATGACGACGAATAGCGTCAGCGTCAAAGTCATCAACAGCTGTCACCTTATGAGCCCGGCGCTTTCTTTTTGGTGTAGATGGTTTGTTTTGCTCCAAGCCGCTCCTGCCGTAGGCATCAGTAGTGATTTTAGTCACAGTTGATAGACTGATCCCCAACGCGGCTGCAACACGGTTTCGGACTTGCGTGATAGGTATAAGAGGTCCGCCATTTTGATTTTCTTGCTCAAAATACTCATGAAGTTTTAACACTAACTGTCTCGATTGTGCTTTCAACACACGTCCTTTCGGCATTTTCACGATCAATTAATATAAGTTTCACAAAAGTTTTTCCGAGGAATAAAGCTACTTAACTCAAGGTGTAACAGATGCGAGAGAACACTCAGCGAACGTAAATGCGTGTGACTATCACGGGCGTTTCGTTGAGAGTGACAGATCACGTCAAAATGGCGGCCGAGCGGAAGGTCTGTTGATGTTGCCAGTTGATGTATAATATATTTTTTATGATTATAATAAATACACACGGATTAACATTTATTTTCAAAAAACTAAGGCAATATTAAATCAAAATGTTGATTTCTATATCTGTTATTAGTTTACGCAGGTTATCATTAATCGAATTGCTTAGGTACGTAATTCGATTAATGATAGTAGGTACTATAATCGGAATGGTATCGCATACGAGAATCTTTAGGACATCACTAAATATGTAAATCGTCAATCTGTCAAAAGATGGTTAATATAATGGACAGTGTATAATACTTACTTTACTATTAAATAAAGGTATGTCATTCCAAAGCTAAAGTTCCAATGCTAGAGTTTAAAAATCGCCACTTGCGGCTATCCTTTTCCGAATAAGATTTAGATTTGGGACTTAACCAATATTAATTATTACACATAAATAGTATAACATACTTTGCGATGCGATCGCAATATTTACCAGTTAAACCTTTTGAAACGAAAGATTTTAGGACACAAATAAATCACAATTGAAGGGTAAATTATTGGCTATGACCTACCTTTGTAGTCGGATGAATGGGATATAGTGGATCCTGGAGGCGCGCTGTGCACCTTTGTCGACGTCACGCACGCATTGTGACGTACGCACAAGTAGAGCGCGCTCAGTAGCGGCACCGCGAGCGCTTCCGAGCTCTCTACTTGCACGGCGGACACGCAAATGAGGGATAGTTTACCCCGAGCATAGTCCCCTATGGTCATACCCGCGCTGTAAATTTCAGTTCAAGTTATCACTAGACGTCTCCAGAAAGCGGTAGATAGCCTCGGACGCTGTTTCCACCGATGGAGAATCGAAATAAACCCTGACAAAAGTGCAGCTATGCTTTGCGATTCTGGTCGTGGAGTCTATCTCCTGATGATGCTTCGGTTGCGGGGCGAAACGATTGTTGAGTATGTGATAGTGAACGTATATAGTGCTTGTGTATTGTGGTGGCGGTTGTGGAGGTTTGTGCATGTGTTTTTACGAATCCTGCTTGTATCAGGTATGATAACCGATTGTCCACTTACATTTAGCATTATATATATATTTTCTATTTTACTTCTTCGCGGATTATAGCAAAATAATTTTATTATTACTTTTGCAGCTATGCACTTTATTGGTAATCGTTTCCGATCTTACATAGACACACCTACAGAAATTTCCCTTTACGATACACCGATTCACTGGCAACAGAAATTCAAGTACCTAGGTGTCACCTTCCATGACCTTCCACGAGCACATACGCATAGTCTGCAATATATCCGATGTTATGCAAGAAAAGTAAAATGTCTCTCCGCAACAAAGTGACACTCTACAAAACTTGCATTCTGCACTCTATCCCCTTCAGGGACATTTGTTAGGTACGCTACGAATGATAGAAGATAATGAAAGATAAAAATATATTGTGCCAACCGCACTTAAAGTGGGATAAAAGTAAAAGAATATTGATAAAAATTGTTTTCCGTATCCCTACCACTAGAATGACGACTCGTATTAACCTTTCTCGATCGATTAGCTTACTATACAAGCTGACGTGTCGCATTTTACGTATCGCCATCATTTGAAAGACAAAATAAAGATATATCTACTCACTATTCATTACATCCAGGAAACTCCGGCACCGCCAATCCCTTGTAATGGTAGGGGAATGCGACCAGAGACAAGAGTAGACTGATAGCGGCCTTGCGCAGTTCCCGTTTGTCTATGGGGCCGCAGTCCAGCTTCGGTTCCCGCTCAGACAAGATGCGATCCAACGCGGTTATGAAGTCGGGAACAAGGACTAGCACGCCATCTAAATCTAATCTGTAAAGATATTGTTATGGACATGCAATGATGCATAATACATAAGACAGACTTCACATTTGTTTAAACTGAATCTATCGTTTTTTACAAATTGTGTTAAATATTTCTACTGATGTAATTACTATTCGAAATTAATTGAGAAATAGAACTTTCTGAAATGATTACCTTATGTAAAGCGGCCGTATACGGCGCTCAGTGATTTAGTATTTTAATAGCGATCAGTCGATTAAAACTATACGCCGTCAATAACATATTTTCTCCAAGAGCCAGCGCTCTATCAATGACATGTCGCTGTGATCCGACTTCGGTAACTAGTGGACGTATTACACACATAGACTTGCTGAACGCTTAATGTTGTATGGATTGTTTTTAGATATTCTTAGGTAAATGTTTTCCTTTCTATAATTCCGTTTTGCCGTGCGGTATCCGGATGAGTAGAATAGACCACCCTCAATTCTTACCGGGGTATCGTAAAAGGCGACTAAGGTCAGTTGACGTCAGGTAGGTCATAAAAACCTAGCCAAATCACATCACAAGATGTGCCGATCTCACTTACAGTGGGATAAGGGCAGGAGAATGATGACTTCGGAATGGATTAACGTAAGAAAAATTTAAGCTGGTCTTTTAATAAAACTGTTGTAGCCCGATATATGGCTGGATGGATGTCTGATTTGCACTGTGTTTATGCAACAGTTACCTGAATATGTCAGCCGCGTCCAGTACGACGGCGGCGGCCGTTGCGGGGTCGCGTAGCCCGCGCTGCAGCGCCGCGTACGTGCGGGCCAAGTACGGCGCGAGCACCTCCTCCCGGCACTGCTTGGAGCAGACCACGCGACACAGAGTACCGAGAGCCACCGCGCGACCTACACGAGCAATTATTAAAACCGATAAAAATGACCATCATTTTCCTGCCCTTATCCTATTCTATGTTATAAACATATTGTCACATGATTCGGCTACGTATTTTACGACCAGCCACCTGCCTGAAATCAACTTATCTTAGTCGTATTGTACGACACCTCGATAAGGAGGGTGGTTATACTTAATCGGACACCACACGGTGAGTCAACTTACCTTAGTCGCCTTTTACGACACCTAGATAAGAAAAGAGGGTGGTACTATTCTATTCAGCCGGATACCACACGGTGGTAAAACTGATGAATATGATGTAACGTATAAAAGGATATGGCGACCATCGGAAAATGCTGCGTCGGTAGACCCCTACGAAGTATGATCACGACCCCAAAAAGATCGCGGGAAGCCGCTAAATCCACACGGCACAAGATCATGTCAAGTGGTTCTTGAAGAGACCTATGTCTAGCAGTGGACGTCCATCGTTTGTCATCAAAATTGATTAGAAAGTGCTTGTAAGCCAACTTGAAAGAATAATTTGTGTTCGTGAACCAAAACCGGCAAGAGTGGCCAAGGAGAATCGCGGGGAGTGGCGGCATGTACAACGGAGCGTAGAGCGCAGAGGCTCTACTAGCGTCGAAGAACGTCGTCCTAAGGACCTCTGAGGCTGGATCACGGCTTAGTGCGGCATGTATTGTAGGGCTGGTGGTATGAATGTAATTAGTCATAACGCTGTCTCATAAGTGGTAACCTGGCGGTCGAAAAAGCTGCTACGTGACGGCTCTCTTTCTAAACACAATAAACGTTCCGAGTATTAAAATATTAATATTCAGTCAAATTTAGTTTTATGTTGCTATCGAAATAAAGATGTGCCTTAAAAATCTGAATTTGAACTATAAAATTCTATTTAGACGGTAAGGTCTGGATACAAGGAAGGGTACATGCAATATTGCGCCGATGTACAGACTTGTTGTTAAAAAACTGACGCAGGAAATAAACTGCAAGTGAACCAACTACGAAATAACTAGCGTAACATAGTCTAAGCCTTTTAATATAAAGAAAAATTACCCGCTTGATAGCTGATCATGTTTAACTTCTGCGTGGCGTCGGACAATGATGGCGGCGGCGGAGTGCCCTCAGTGCGCTCTGTCGATACAATACCAAATGTATGTCACAAGAAGATAAAAACTGGATAAAATTCATTATTTATAATGGCAATGAAATAAAAGTCAAACAGACACGTTAACTGTATGAAAAGACGGGTACCAATGGCGTGCGGCTTATATTGAACTAGCAATCGCGAGCGGCTTCGCCCGCGTGGAATGATTAAACACGTAATATAGTCTTTTGATAACCATAAAAATAATTTAAATGGGTTAACCTTAAAAGCTAGACATATACGGTCATTGACTTTAATTAAGAACTTTTAGAGGGGAACAATTTGGTAATAAATTATTTTTGAATAACTATTACCATTTACTCAGGGCACGCAAGGAAAGCTTTAAATTTTGCCGTTTTCGTACTATTTTTTTATTGCTGCTCCTCTCCTATCTTACACTGAAAGATTTTTTTTAATCGGTCCAGTGGTTCCTGAAATTAGTGCGTTTTGAACGCACTTATCTCAGGAATTACTGGACCGATTTGATGAAATCAAATCAATTAAACAAACAAACAAACTCTTTTGCTTTGTATATTAGTATAGATGATGCCCTCTCCTGACGGTAGGGACAATATGACGGCACGGCTGAGGTCATTTCCGTATCATTTTGGCGATACAGAAGTATCTGAGGCGGCATTGCTTTGGCTGTCAAGTGGCTCAAATGTCGTGGCTTGCTTAGCAGGATTGGCTGGCTTAGCTAGCCTAGCATACGGCGTTGCGTTACGTTATTTTGTAGGACCAAAAAACCTATTTTTTCTTATCTTCTCTTCATAATCGGCGATTACAAACAGAGAGTTGCAGAGGACTGGGACGAAGACTATCGACTCCCACCCTTATGAGGAACTCCCTTGTAAAAATTCTTTAAGGTGGTCAATCAATGTGGACAAGCGACATTCGTTGTGGCTAATGCTTCAGGCGATATTCGTTGTGGCTAATGCTTCAGGCGGCATTCGTTGTGGCCAATGATTCAGACGGCATTCATTGAGGTAAATGCATCAGGCGACAATCGTTGTTGCCAATGGTTCAGGCGGCATTCGTTGTGGGCAATGCTTCAGGCGACATTCGTTGTTGCCAATGCTTCAGTTGTGGTGAAAGGGACAGTCCCGCAAGTCTCATCAAGAAAAGCTGTTCCGTTCAGCTACTCCTAGTGAGATCTGTGGGTCTGTGTCTTTCAGACGACGATGGTGCAGAAGTTACATATTCCATACATTCCATTCCAGTGCTCGCATCACGAGGCAGCAAGAGCCATTAAGAGTCTCGCAAAAAGCAATGGGAGACCTAATAAAAAAAAATTAAAAACGAGTGTCCTTTAAGCCACATGACTAAAAGATACAGAAAGGTTTAAATTAAGTATAATAGATACGTAAAGCATATTCCAAAATTGAAGATTATTTGGATGATAAAAAAGCCTGGATTTGAAAATTCCATTTCAGCTTCATAAATACTGCGGTTTAATAATGTAAAATTGTTTTCCGCCGAGTTTCTTTTTGGTTCTTTTCAGTAAGAGCAACATTCCGAACCAGTTGTAGCTTCACTAATCATATTGATCCTTGACGATTCAAAAGTTCTTGAAAGAGCTTATTTAAATAATGATTATTTTGATTTGATTTGAAGTAAAACTTCTTTATCTCCATTTACTTGTATATTTAATGCACGATGTCGAAGATAGAATAGAAAGTAACTGGTATTTTCAATATTTCGTATAATTTTGAATGTGTAAAAATTTTACTTCAAAAATAATATCCTACTAATCATACTAATATTATAAATGCGACAGTTTGTGAGTTTGGATGTATATTTGTAACTCTTTCACAGCGAATCCGCTGAACCAATGTCAATAAAATTTGACACAATTATTTCTTATACACCGGGGTAACATTTAGGCTATGGAGAGCATGTAAACTTTACAGGAATAGGATGATATTGAAAAGCGCCATCTATTATAAATCTATCAGGCGACAACAGTCCATGCAAATGAAGGTAGTAAATCAATATTTTTTTTTTTTTTTTTTTTTTTTTTTTTTTTTTTTTTTTTTTTTTTTTTTTTTTTTTTTTTTAAATATATGGGACACTTACACACACGGTTGTCCGTCCCCTAAATCTATCAGGCGACAACAGTCCATGCAAATGAAGGTAGTAAATCAATATTTTTTTTTTTTTTTTTTTTTTTTTTTTTTTTTTTTTTTTTTTTTTTTTTTTTTTTTTTTTTTTTTAAATATATGGGACACTTACACACACGGTTGTCCGTCCCCTAAATCTATCAGGCGACAACAGTCCATGCAAATGAAGCTAGTAAATAAATTTTTTTTTTTTTTTTTTTAAATATATGGGACACTTACACACACGGTTGTCCGTCCCCAAAGTAAGT
Source organism: Morpho helenor (assembly GCA_029227775.1). Lineage (NCBI taxonomy): Eukaryota > Metazoa > Arthropoda > Insecta > Lepidoptera > Nymphalidae > Morpho > Morpho helenor. The sequence goes on from JARGCU010000006.1 coordinate 13,782,797, forward strand.
AACTTAATACTTGTGTTATGGGTGATAGACATCTGGTGAATATATACTTATATATTTTTTAAATACATACTTAAATACAAATACACACCCAGGCTCAAAGACCAACAAATTCATATATAGAAAATGTTGGCCCTTGGCGGGAATCGAACCCGCGACCCGCGGAGCAGAAGGCAGGGTTACTACCCACTGCTCCAACGGGCCAGTCAAACAATAAATATCACTATCAGTTAATGAATAAAATAAAGCACGAACGCTGCGTGTTGGCCGCGGGCGTGGTCCCGACCAGAGCCGCCTCGAACAGCCACTCTCCAAAAAGGTGTAAGATCGAATTGACTTTCGGCCGTAACGGCGTCAGAGGAGGCTTCTCCGTCTCGCCCGCTGGAAGGAAATTTAGTCTCATTTAAAATCACGAAAAAGCAAGGAAAAAAAATTTGAAGGTAGTTTCACATTTGAGCTAAAATATAAATGTTCTATTAATGATAGGTTATCTCGTTATTTTTTACGAATGCCGAGATAACCTGTAATTAATAGAACATTTATATCATCATCATCCTCCTGCCCTTATCCCACTCTAAGTGGGGTCGGCACAACATATTATAAACATGCTGTCAAATGATTTGGCTGCGTTTTTACGACCGGCCGCCTGCCTGACGTCAACTTACCTCTGTCGTATTTTACGACACCTCGGTAAGAAAGAGGGTGGTCTATTCTACTAAACCGGATACCACACGGTGGGTCAACTTACCTTAGTCGCCTTTTACGACACCTCGGTAAGAAATGAGGTTGGTCTATTCTACTCAGCCGGATACCACACGGCGGGTCGACTTACCTTAGTCGCCTTTTACGACACCTCGGTAAGGAAAGAGGGTGGTACTATTCTATTCAGCCGGATACCACACGGCTATAATAGAACATTTATAATAGGATCAAAATAATTTAAGTAAATAAAATGTGTCTATTGTTTGTCCATTGAGTAAAAAAAAATTATTAACATGAACGTACGTGTACAGGTTATATACGGCATGACCATAGGACATTAATTTTAACTCCATGTAGCATGTACAAGTGACGTAATTTAGCAACAGGAATAATTTTACATTTAAATAAAAGATACATGATATAGAAGGGTGAATGACCGTTCCCCGTTCCATTCCATTTCGTATGTAATGCATGACCTTGACCGAGAGACTAAGTGTGTGAACAAGGAAGACAAAACTATAATGTTATTGTTTTCTCCGGGTTTCCAAAAAGTCAGATCTCAATTAAATTATATTTATTTTGTTCGAAAATACATTTTTTTTAAAACAATATTTAACAAGATTGAATTATGTCAACGTTATTCGTTTAAGCTAAAATGAAACAGAACAAAACGTTCATTAACTTGTTAGACTGGCCCGTTGGCGCAAATAGCCAAGACCAATACATATAAGAACGTATGCTGAGGAAATGGTTGTAGACTCAGCTACAAAGCTGTTTTGCAGTCTATGCCTTATTACTAAGACTGCTGCCAACACAAATTGTCCAATTGTAAAGTTACATAATAAACAAGTTATATACTGCGTCACATGAGCTGCATTCGATAATAAATTAAAACTTTATAGTAGCCTTAACCTCAAACGCTTAACGTATAAAACAAGGGGGGGGGGGGGTACATAATAATTTAGAAATACCTGTATGCTAAATGCTAAATACATATATGGAAATTTATTAAATTTTTGACCAATAATAGGAAAAGAAAATACCTTGTGAAGTGATAGAGTTTGGAGGTGTAGTGGGTACTACACTGGAGGGTCTGCTTGATAGACCAATCAGCGACGAACGAGGTGTACCTAAAACGCCACGAACAAAATATATTAATAATAACTCTCTGTACAGCATGCAAAATTCAAAAATATGTTATATTCAAACTAAACTCTCAAGCAAAATAACTCATCAATAAAACAAATTTACAAAAGAAAACACAAAAACAAAAAATCAACATTCTAATCTACATACAAGATGCAAGAAAACTAATAAAAAAAGCACAAAAGCTGAGTGCAGTTTAACTCAAAACAAAAATATTTACATTTTACAAATGAAAAATTCAACTAAGAAAATGCATTACTAATATTTACAAAAAAATGCATATAACTTTAGCCATAGACACACATTTTAACATTTAAAAAAAGTATAAAACCATTTATTGACAAAATATTCTTGTAATTTTAGCGTGTGTCTGTAACTCAATATTGTATCAAAGTTGAGAAAGGAATAGCGCGATACAGTTTGTAGCACCAGTTTATAATGTAGGGGTTACGCAAGTTAATTTATATAGCAGGGGTCACAACCCTCATAAAATAAATATGTATTAGTTAGACCTTTTCTGTGCAAAATATATATATACATGGTACGGATTTGAATTACGATATTATAGGAGGTCGCTATATACTCGTATATCCAAGCAAATAAGATCAGTTTTTGAAAAAAATGTTCAATACATAAATACAATGTCGCAAATAATGTTGTAAGGGTGACGTCATTGACTTTATAACCGGATATAGTAGATGTAATTTAGTAAGTGATCACCAAATATTTAAAAAACAAAACTAAACAAAACAAATATCACAGTTTAAAATAAACTGTGTCGTATTTGACATTTTATTCCAGATTTCTTTGGGGGGCAAAATAAAATTTTGATCGTATAAATTTTCTACATGAATAGACCACCCTCTTTGTTACCGAGGTGTCGTAAAATACGACTGAGGTAAGTTGACGTCAGGCAGGCAAATCATGTGACAGCATGTTTATAACATGTTGTGCCGACCCCACTTAGAGTGGGATAAGGGCAGGAAGATGATGATAAATTTTCTATATGTTATTTTGAGCTGAACAAGAAATGGCAATCAGGCATGACATTACTGATTTTCAAAAGTGCAAATGACAAATCCTCGAGGAGTTCATTAACGTAATAAGTATCCAACACACAATAATCTAAATATAGAAAAGAAATTTACAACTACTAATTACAAGGTGGGATCGCGCTATTCGTTTCCACATTTCAATTTACATAGAGTTATTATACTAGAGAAGGGTTGCCAGTCAAAAATGAATCCGAAAAAAGGAAAGAATGCATAAGTCTAGCTATCTGTCTCTTTTTTGTATGATTAGAACAAAATATGTCTCTCATCTTTCTTTAAAATGTATCCGAAAAAAGAAGAGGATGCAAAAGTGCTTTTTGTCTCTCTTTTTTGTGTGATTAGAACAAAATAAATTCCTTTTATTATTGTTTAGACATTCACACTCACAGGTCTGCATATAGCTCTCTATGTATAATAAATCTACGGTCAGTGTCCATACTTTTCTCAGGCGGTTTGTCCCTCGGTCTGGTGGTGCTGAAGGACTTGGCGAGCCGCCGGTGCGCCGGGGGGGTGACCTCCCCCTCGTCAGCCGTCCCCGCCCCGCCCCCCGCGCCCCCGCCCGCTCCAGCGCTCTCCACGACCCAGCGCTCCGTGCTGCGCCCTGTCACCCCACACACTCAACCAACACCACACCGCTACTCCTCTACACTAACTACCTCTAACACCTTTAGGACGATGATAGCGAAAGCAGTGACACAATATTCATCTCGTGGTTAATGTTATTGATATATCCGTACCAGGCGTGAATAACTCAAAATATCATCATCAACCTTTCTCTGTCCACTGTTGGACATAGGACTTGCCGTTAGCATGCCAATCAGCTCTGCCTCGGAACTCAAAATATCAGTTATAAAATAACTTAACAAGTACAAACGACAACACTTTTCAAGGCAAGACTCGTGGGCTCGGCAAGACACATGCCATCACTACACCACATTAACCATGTACACGACTAGCTGAACTCCTAAATATCAGCATCTAATAGTCGCTCGAGATGGCTACGTATTTTACGTACGGCCTCCTGACGTCAACTTACCGAAGTCGGCTTTTGCGACATCTTGGTATAAACGAGGATGGTATATTCTACTCAGTCAGATACCACACGGCGGGTCAACTTACCTTAGTTGCCTTTTACGACACCTCGGTAAGAAACACAAAGGGCACAAGACTCCCAGGGAGGGAAGAAGCCCATGTTTAGGAGTGTATCGAGAAAAGGCCACTATGATAATGATGCACGCCTTTTATGATTAAAAATATAAAAGGACGTAAGTTGACCCATAGTTAGGTATCCGTTTGAGTAAAATAGACCACCCGCTTTCTTAGCGAGGTGTCGTTATATACAACTAAGTTAACGTTAGGCAGGCGGCCGGTCGTAAAAATCATTTGACGAAGCCAAATCATTTGACAACGTCTTTATAACATGTTGTGCCGACTCCACTTAGAATGGGATAAGGGCAATAGGAACATGTATATGTCGGATCCATGGCAACCATCATTCAAAATAGATGGCGCAGTGGTGACAACAGATACGTGTTATGGCGCAGTTGTGAAATTGTTAAGAAGAATATAAAATTGAGAAAAAGCGTTGTAGTTCTTTCAGATGCAATATACCCTATATCAAGCCCACTAATATATAATTACGATGCCCATGATACTGACGATTCTACATATAAAAATAAATAATTCGACTTATCAACATATTCACACCTGTTACGTTTATAATACCCAAGATACACAGTATTTTACTATCATCGTACTAAAACACCCGTATTCAAAAACAGTTTAAGCTTATGGTTATGTAAGTTAATTAAAGTAAATTGAAATAAATTACAATCATGCTGTGTATAAACTAACAGGGGTTTTTGTATAATAATTACAAAGTAGCGCATAAACTTATATATGTATTTAAATACAGGCTTAAATTACATTGGCAAAACTGTTTTTTATTTGTTATGCTTAAATTAATGATTAAATATCATTAAACATTAGGCACCTTTTCGAGCCAGTGACATTATAATTTGACGATTTGCAAGAGATTGGTAAAGCCAACTTGAATAGGAAATATTTTCGATTTGAATGAATAAAATTAAATTTTTGACTTAGAACAATAAATACTAACAGTGCCAATATAATCTTGGGTAATTGTATAAATATTATAGAATTGATTTTTAGAGCTTCAAGTCAACAAAGCATAATTGAAGGCGTGTAATTAGAGGTTTTCTAAAGCCTTTTGGTGGAAGTTAATTTATTTATAGTATTACTTTGTGTAGCATACTGTACATAAAAACGCAAGTACTTTTTAAATTAATTAATATATTGCGTTTACTTTTCTCACTGGTAAATCTAGATATAGATAGGTCTTTTATTCACACAGAAATGGCGACTATCCAAATTTTTGTATATCCACATTATGCTCTTTATTCTTTAAAATAATTTTGAAAGTATTTTGAAGGTATATTTATTGTATTTATGAAGGTGTATTTGAATAGTTATTAAGGATTATATTTTTTAAACTTCAAAAAAACATTAAAACATCCAAATTCAAAGTGATCTGATGTTAAATATGATATTTAGTGGTCCAGATATACAATAAATACAATTTAGATTTAAGGATTTATATATTAAGGTAAGATTTAAGGCTAATGCACACAGAACATTGCATCATAATTTACAGCTAACGCGGTATAGCATATGACTAATCGCAAGTTTATTACCGCATAGAAATCAGTGTCACAATTTTTTTCCCGTTTTCGCAATATTTTTAGTTGCTGCTCCTCTCTTATTCATCTTAGCGTGATGTTATATAGCCTATAGCCTTCCTCGATAAATGGACTACCTTGGATTAAATAAATGGATCAAATCGGTTTAGTAGTTTCTGAGATTAGCGCGTTCAAACAAACAAATTAGTATAGATGTTACAGGTTCGTTGTGTTTACGAGTTGGAGGTATTTCAACGATTGTTTGCCGACGCCATTAGTCTTTTATGTAGAAATATTACTCGTCAAAGGAATTGGTACATTATATATGATAAACTCATGGTTAATAAGTTAACTTTATAATTTAATGTTAGGTCTTAGATATCGTACTAACGGAAAAGTGTTACATTGTGAGAGATGTGTGAGACAGAGGTTAAAAATTAAAATGCTGATAAATAAAGAGTGCTGTATAACTTTCAAAGTCAAAAGAACGTTTTATAAATTGTAGTTAAAAAATATATATCGATAAAAGTTATTTGAATAAAGATAAACTAAACAAACTTTTTTTTCTCTATATTACCCGTATTCTCTTTCATCTTCAATTCCTGTCCATTTCCTCCTGTACTCAAAGGTTGACTGAAAGGATTTTAGGGATAAGTCCGCCTTTATACATGTTCTTTTTTAACTTTTTCTTTCTCTTTTCTAACTATATGTATAAAATGAAATAAATAAACATTATTTTTATTTGATAGCGTTTTAAGTTATTTCAATACCTAATATACGTTATCGGAAATTTTAAGTGCGTCGCACCGCAGCTGTGTGCAATAGCCTTAAGTCATGTTTAAATCGAAAATGTATATACTATGTTGTATGTTATTGTGTAAAGCTGTATGTTGTAAAGCTGTGGTAGCCCAGCGGTAACACCGCGCGCCTCTTTCGAGGAGGTCTAGGGTTCAAACCCCGGGCAGGCACCAATGAGTTTTCTAGTAAAGCTTGTGTGTCTAATTGATAATTGCAATTTATCACACGCTTTTCGGTGAAAGTGATCGTGAGGAAATCTGCATATCTTTAGAGAATTCTGGGGATATGTGTAACCTACCGGATCCGCATTGGAGCAGCGTGGTAGGTCTCAGCTCCAATCCTTCTCTCCAAAAACGGAGAGAAGAGGCCTATGCCCAGCAGTGGGATAGTTACAGGCCGGTACTTAGTACTTATGTTATTGTATTGTTGTATGTTAGTTCATATATAAGTTACCTAAGAACGCATCAACGTGAGCGGCGAGGCCAAGCATGGCGCGGTGGAAGATGTGTGCCAACGCGCCTACCCACGCCTCCCGACCCTCCTTCCCTTCTCGACCCTCCTCAGCTGTCATCCAGTACTGAAATAAAGTAATAATAGTTCAAATCAGACGGTCACGCCGTGTATCCGGCAGAGTAGAATAGACCAACCTCATTTTTTACCGAGGTGTCGTAAAAGACGACTAAAGTAAGTCGACCCGCCGTGTGGTATCCGGCTGAGTAGAATAGACCAACCTCATTTCTTACCGAGGTGTCGTAAAAGGCGACTAAGGTAAGTCGACCCGCCGTGTGGTATCCGGCTGAGTAGAATAGACCAACCTCATTTCTTACCGAAGTATCGTAAAAGGCGACAAAGGTAAGTCGACCCGCCGTGTGGTATCCGGCTGAGTAGAATAGACCAACCTCATTTCTTACCGAGGTGTCATAAAAGGCGACTAAGGTAAGTCGACACGCCGTGTGGTATCCGGCTGAGTAGAATAGACCAACCTCATTTCTTACCGAAGTATCGTAAAAGGCGACTAAGGTAAGTCGACCCGCCGTGTGGTATCCGGCTGAGTAGAATAGACCTACCTCATTTCTTACCGAGTTGTCGTAAAAGGCGACTAAGGTAAGTTGACCCACCGTGTGATATCCGGTTGAGTAAAATAGACCACCCTCTTTTTTATCGAGGAGTCTTAAAAGGCGACTAAGGTAAGTTGAACCAATCCATAGCCAAATCATATGACAACATGTTTGTAACATGTTGTGCCGACCCCGCTTAGAGTGGGATAAGGGCAGGAGAATGATGTTAGCTTAAGTTATTTGGCACCAACTTGCAAAAATTCCGGCGTATGGCTGATGAGATGCGGCTTGGTGAGGTCTACGGGGTTGCCGATGGTGTGCAGGATCCGGTACCAGCTCTGCATCACCGCTTCCGCGCTCATTTCGGCCGGTACCAGGTTGGCGTCTTCTTCACCTGACACAAACAGTTGGGGTCATAACCAGTTACTAGATATAATACAAACAGATGGGGTCATTACAGAATATAATGCAAAACGTTCAGGGTCATTATTGAATATAATACAAACAGTTGGGTGTCATCTTCTTCTATAGTAAGTAACGGCCTGTTACTATCCCACTGCTGGGCATATGCCTCCTCTCTCCATTTTCGGAGAGAAGGGTTGGAGCTAAGACCTACCACGCTGCTCCAATGCGGATTGGTAGGTTACACATATCCCCGGAATTCTCTAGAGATATGCAGGTTTCCTCACGATGTTTTCCTTCACCGAAAAGCGTGTGATAAATTGCAATTATCAATTAGACACATAAGTTTTAATAGAAAAACTCATTGGTGTCTGCCCGGGTTTGAACCCATGATCGTCTCTAGAGATTCACACGGTCGCACCGCTAGGCTATCACAGCTTCATCTTCTTCTATATATAAAAATAAATGTTTGTATGTCTTTTATAGACTTCGAAACAGCTAGACCGCTTTTAATAAAATTTTCATACAATTTCGTAGGTTAGCTGGCAGAGAGCTCAGTCTTAGGGATAAGTTGATCTTTGTGAACATTTTTTTTTAATTAATAATGTTTTTCCAACTTGTTGTACATAAATAAATAAATAGAATGATCCAGCGGATGATCCTGGAAAGTTTGGCGAACGAAGCAATTTTTTTATTATTTTTATGGTCACATCAACACGTTATAATACAGCTTATATAGTGACCGTACCTTCAACTCCGCGGGTCGCGGATTCGATTCCCGCCGAGGGCTAACATTTTCTATAAATGAATTTGTTGGCCTTTGAGCCTGCGTGTATATTTGTATTTAAGTATGTATTTAAAAATATATAAGTATATATTATAGTGACCGTACCTTCAACTCCGCGGGTCGCGGGTTCGATTCCCGCCGAGGGCCAACATTTTCTATAATAGAATTTGTTGGCCTTCGAGCCTGGGTGTATATTTGTATTTAAGTATGTATTTAAAAAATATATAAGTATATATTCACCAGTTGTCTGTCTACCATAACACAAGTATTAAGTTACTTACTTTGGGGACGGACGACCGTGTTACACACACGGTCCCATATATTTATTTATTTATTTATTTTATTTTTTATCTTCTTCTATATATAATAAATGTTTGTATGTCTTTTATAGACTTCGAAACAGCTAGACCGCTTTTAATAAAATTTTCATACAATTTCGTAGGTTAGCTGGCAGATATCTCAGTCTTAGGGATAAGTTGATCTTTGTGAACATTTTTTTTTTATTAATAATGTTTTTCCAACTTGTTGTACATAAATGAGAATGACCCAGCGGATGATCCTGGAAAGTTTAGCGAACGAAGCAATTTTTTTTTTATTTTTATGGCCACATCAACGCGTTATAATACAGCTTATATAGTGACCGTACCTTCAACTCCGCGGGTCGCGGATTCGATTCCCGCCGAGGGCCAACATGTTCTATAAATGAATTTGTTGGCCTTTGAGCCTGGGTGTATATTTGTATTTAAGTATGTATTTAAAAATATATAAGTATATATTCACCAGTTGTCTGTCTACCATAACACAAGTATTAAGTTACTTACTTTGGTGACGGACGACCGTGTGTGTAAGTGTCCGATATATTTATTTATTTAAGAAGTTTAAAAGATATTTGCTTAAAACTAATGATATAAACCATATTGTTTGATTGTATAAATTTAAAGGTAACATGTAGGTGTACAAGAGTTTTAATAAAAATAACTGTTTCTATTTAAACTCTTGTTAACTTAATAAGTTTCAAAAAGTAAAAGTAAGTAAGTAGCGGCCTGTTACTATCCCACTGCTGGGCATAGGCCTCTTCTCTCCGTTATTGGAGAGAAGGATTGGAGCTAAGACCTACCACGCTGCTCCAATGCGGATTGGTAGGTTACACATATCTCCAGAATTCTCTAGAGATATGCAGGTTTCCTCACGATGTTTTCCTTCACCGAAAAGCGTGTGATAAATTGCAATTATCAATTAGACACATAAGTTTTATTAGAAAAACTCATTGGTGTCTGCCCGGGTTTGAACCCATGATCGTCTCTAGAGATTCACACGGTCGCACCACTAGGCCATCACAGCTTCAGTTTCAATAGTCATTGAAAAAATGTATATTATTAGAAATAGATATAGAAAAATAATGCGAATATAAACCCTGCGTGGTTTTCGAAAGGTGTGTTTATATATGTTTATATTATATCTCATTATATTGGATACTCGATTATGCCTCCAAAAGGTCCGAAAATCATTTGTCGGTCTCGGTACACGTTTTTATAACAAAATTCCTCAACATTATCTAGACTTGCCTTTACACAAGTTTAGAAATTATCTCAAAACGATGTTGCTACATTAAGCTTACTATACTATTGAAGATTATTTGAGTGATAGCTTATCTTAACTGCAGTCAGCTACGCATCCAGCTGCAACGATTATCTTGTAACAATCAAATTGTAATAATTTTTTAAAAGATTAGCCGCCGAGTTTCTTGCTGATTCTTCTCGGTAGGAGCAAACTTCCGAATCAGTGGTAGCTTCTTTAAAACATTTGACGATTCAAAAGTACTGTAAACAGTCCACTTGAATAAAGAATATTTTGAATTTGAATTTGAATAAATTTAAAAAAAAACATATTATGTAGCATACTCACCAACGGGCACGGCGGGGTATAGCGGGCCGTACATATGCGCAAGCAAGCGGCCGGTGAGGCACAGCGACACGCGCGCCCACTGCTCCGTGAGCGGCGCGCGGTGCCGCCAACGAACGCACTGTTCGCGGAGCGTGCGCCACAACGCTGGCCCCGGGAAGCATCTGCGACAAACAGTGCACGTGAGGTTATTGACACCAACAATTTATTTAACACTAGCTTTTAGAAAATGCTTGAAATGCTTGAAAGCTTGAAATGGAAATGGGCAGGACACATGCTCAGAGAAGAAAAGGAGAAATGGACAAGACTAGTAACGGAATGGTGTCCGCGTGATAGTAAAAGGAGCAAGGGCAGACAAACACTAAAGGATAGCTGGCCCAGTATGGACACGGATTGCAAAGGACAGGACAAAATGGAAAGCATTAGAGGAGGCCTTTGTCGAAGGACAAGCTGGAAAAGATAAACTTAGACGTGAATCTTATTAAAATATGTAATAGGATAAGTAAATTTTGTAACAAATTTCAGCAATAAAGGCTTATTTATTTATTATTTTATTATTTAGAAAATGCGCACGTGTCAAAAAGGGCTTAAACCCAAACATCTGTGAACAGCTTGAGATTATAAAACATAACAATGGCACCCTCATTAAAATGTTTCTAGTTCAAGCTTGTTACACTTGTTACATAATAAAATAAATGGTCGGGTTGAACCGATTAGTATATAACTAAGCTTATTTAGGTATTGCTTCGCTTTGCGATTTTGGTCGTGGAGTCTATCTCCTGATGATGATTCGGTTGGTGGGCGAAACTATTGTTGAGTTTGTGATAGTGAACGTATGTAGTGCTTGTGTATTGTGGTGGCGGTGGTGGAGGTTTGTGCATGTGTTTTTACGAATCCTGCATGTATAAGGTATGATTACCAATTGTCCACTCTACATTTAGCATTATATATATTTTCTATTTTACTTAATCGCGGATTATAGCAAAATAATTTTATTATCACTTTTGTATTATGGATCTCCGTAAATAAGCTTATAATTGAGAAAATGCGTGGGAGGTTTGAGCCATCTTTTTATATATTTATCACGCACCTCAAGTGGCTACCAACCTAAGTGGTAAAAGTTGTTTTCATTTTGGAGGGCTTTGGGAAGCGTTGGGAATAGCTAAAAAGTTTTTGTGTAAAATAAAAAAAGTTGTATTTGCAAATCTCACGACATACTTGACAGGTAACAGTGGGAGGGAACTGAGGGTTTAAGAAGCGGTGTGGATAAAAATTATATCTCACCTATGGCATGCCAATATCCAGACCTCGAACAGCACACACAGCACCCGTTCGCACAGCTGTTCCGCAGCTCCGTACAGCGGTGCCGGTGGTGCGAGCAGAGCTGCTGCTGCTGCCAGGAGGAGCAGCAGCAGCGAGCGCCACTCCCGAGGACCGAGCGAAGCACTGTCGGCCAGCGAGCGAGCCAAGCGCAGTACTCGGTGACAGAGTACTGCTTGTTTACTTATGAGGTTGCCGCCTGAAGACAATAGAATACACACAGTAATACCACTAACACGACATTAATATCAATTCGAGATACCTACACAATAATATAATAAATATGATAGATAGTTACATTACGTAACTACCTACATATAAATACATAATAAATACCTACGATTTTAAAGGAAAATCTATGTATGGGGGGCAAGGGGAGTACGCATAACAACTAGTGCTCCCAAATGCCAACCTCACCTGCACGCGGTGCCCCCTGCCAATAACAGGCGAGGCTATGGCCACCGATTGATGGCGGTATAACCATCCAATTAAGCTGACTTAAAATCCTATACCAGAGGTGGGCAGCAGCGCCTCTAATGTCGAATGAGTCAGCTCTGCGGTCACTAACCCGCTTGCCCAGCGTGGTGACTATGGGCAGTAACCCCCATATGGAAGTGCCAAGAAAGTCCCGGCCCTCAGTTTATTGCGGAGAACCGGGATGTCTGGCGCAGACATGGGGAGGCCTATGTCAATCAGTGGACTGCGATAGGCTGATGGATGGATGGATCTATGTAATGGTTAATTTTTTAATGTGTTAGTATAGTGTTTAGCTTGTACTCTTAAGTAAGTAGCAATCTGTTACTATCCTACTGCTGAGAATAGGCCTCTTCTCTCCATTTTTGGACAGAAGGTTTGGAGCTAAGATCTACCACGCTGCTCCAATGCGGATTGGTAGGTTACACATATCTCCAGAATTCTCTAGAGACAGCTTGTACCCTTATTTGTTTATAACCTCAAACTACAATTCTTTTTTATGGCCCCCAAATAGAAATGAAATAAGATAATAATTGATATTAAGATACCTAATATTATTCTATTTAAGAACATAAAAATTATTACTATTAATATTATTATTCATCATCATCATCATCAATATTATTATTACATAAAAATTATTATTCTTTTATTTATTTATATACAAATTTACATTATATTTTTAAATATTTTCTATATGAATACAAAAAAAAACATTTAAAAATATAAAAAAATTGTTGACCACAGGCAGCGGAGAAAGTACTCAAGCTACCGGTGGTCAGGGCTCCAGACTGAGGAACCTCCTCACAATCCATGCCGTCTCAAGCAAAACTGCCTTTTGTATCCTACGCTTGATCCAACAACCAAGTGAGGGCCTCTTAAGATATTGGTCGAGGCTCTTCGCGATAAGACCATTAACCGACACAACAATTGGAACAATTATTGTTGAATCAATATCCCACATGGCGGTTATCTCATGAGCTAGGTCAAGATATTTAGTTAATTACACACAAAATTACATATTTAGTTAATTACATAAAAATTATTATTAAGGTGTGTGAGATGCGGGCAGTCTCCTTTAGATGCATTCTACATAACATATTACAAACATATACTTAATCTAGTTTAATCTTATCATTACTTTTGAAGTATATTTAACATACAGAATGCTTTACTGCAACACTTATGTTATTATTACTCAAACTTACCCAATTCCGTTTGATAGATGAATGTCAGTGCTTGCAAAAGAATAGTATATAATGAACATTATTTTATTATATACAAATTGATGGTTCTTTGAACCTGGGTGTATAAATGTATTTAAAAAATTTATATATGTATATATTCACCAGTTGTCTCACACCCATAACACAAGTATTAAGTTACTTACTTACGGATGAGTGTGCTTAAAAAAAAGGACCTGGGTGACTTGTTCGGTAATTTTTAAAATGATGTAAAAAAAAAATTAAAAAGAAAAATTAAAAAATAATAGCTTGATCCTAGGTATTTTCACCTCTCTAGACCACCCGTTCCCCAAATGAACTACCATGACTTTACGTTTGACAGCGAAAAATTGTGATTGTATTCAACGTAAATTTCAAAAAAAATTTAGAGCCCGACAACAGGGATAAAATGACATTTTTTAAAAATAAAACTTATCTAGATCGATTTTTCTACCCCAAAACCCCCTACATGCTACAGGAAAATTGTTGGAGCCGTTTCCAGAATTCCAAAAATATATATATAGATACAAGATTAACTCATTTAAATGCTTAAAAAAAAATTGGTAACACTTTAAGGGTGTGTCGCAGTGTTTTGAATAATACTTACTTTCATTAGGTCTTGGTACGAACAGGTTATGCAAGTGGTTCAGTATTTTGTTAGCGTATCTGTGGGGCTCGGCCGCCAGGGGGGGCGGTACGGCGGGAGGCGGGGGCTGCGCAGGCGCCGCTGGTGGCAGCAGCGCCGAGAGCCACGAGCAGCAAACACGCACGCAGTCCCGCAACGCCTCGTGTTCACTGAGAGGCAAGGACAGCCCGTACCGGATAACTTCTAACACCCATTCTACCTATACATAAATGTTAATTAATTATACATAATTAAAAATTGCTTTTTGAAATAAATATTAAAATCTGTTATCAAACGAATTAATTATAGTATAAAATTGTGTCTTAATTAATTATAGTATAAAAAACACACTTTTGAATAAAAAGAGAAAAATAATTAGTATTATTGTGAAAAAAGTGTGAGTGTTCAATGTATCTCAATAGTTGTTTTGTGGCAAATTGCACTAAATCGTAGCATAGTGCTTACAAAACTCATAATTGATGAAAGACCAAGAAAACACTATAGTTTTTTAATAGTACATACAGTGAATTCAAAGATGGCATGAAAAGAAGGATTTCAATGTATCTAACTCAATTAAGCGTAATTTTAAATTCAGTTACTTTAATACTATGTATATGTACATAAAAATGGCACAAAGTGTCCCACACCTTATATTTATAACACTTATTTAGTATTTCTATATTTAATCTACAACCCAATTAGGCATGTGTAATGTTTCATACCTATTACTTGTCCTGTTCTAAACAGCTTATTATGCATAAAGATTGTGAGTCAATAATGCTTGCAATAAAAATGAATAGTCCATCAGTCACTTTAAATAAAGTACCTCAGAATCAGTGGCAAGAGGGCTCGGCTGGTGTGAGGCAAGTTGGCGTACAACAGCCAGAACAACATCTCTGCCACCCACTGCCCCTAAAACACCTCGCCCCCCACCTTCAAGGGGTAGGGAGTTCCACTCTGAATACATTCCGTCGTCTTCCTTGACCTAAAAAATAATAGTAACATTTTTTAACCAAAAATGTTCACACTCTTATTACTTTACTCTTATAGAGAACTCCACTTGAAAACTTTTACTGTTACTTTGTTATATTTGTTGTTAAAAGTTATGTTATGGTATGCTACTCAATCCTATGATTTATAATCCATGCCCCAGATATACTGTTATGATTTTAACAGTGAGTTAATTTTTTACAAACTTTTTTTTTCATTGTATATTATTATCAATGAACATCCTCTTTTGTCTATAATTGCAACTAGCATATATTTTTTCGTATTCTAAAAAGAAAACTTAATTTAAAGTGAAACTTACTTTGCTGTTGACTCTATTAAAGATTCCCACATTCATAAATAAAGTATAACGAACGGTAAATGTCACAAAAAAATTGTGTTGCGGGTCACTGGAACCAACTAACTTCTGCGAAATTTATGACTTGGCATTGGTAAATATTTTAATATTTAATTGAAACTTATATTGTGTATGTATTATTGATCAATAAACTTTATAGTATTCACAATTTTTGTTCTTTATCTGTGCGTTTCTGACGTATTTTCCATAAATAATTTCTTTTTTTTTTGTGATTCTCAATTCTAAGATTTTTGTACCTGCATTATTTGTTATCGATTTTCACAGAAGTCTTATAAAATATAGACAATACATTATAACCATAGAGTTATTATACTAGAGTAGGGAAACCAAATGATTATTTTGAAATTTAAATGTAAAATATTTTGAAAATTTTATAAAACTAGGTATTAAAAAGTGTCTCTTGGGGAAGGAATGATCCTTGAATTGATACCTACTGATCACGCTCTTTACCACTATCATGTCTTTCAGTCGCGGATGCATATTTAATTGCCTGTAATATTAATTTTAAGAAAATAATTTATTTCAAAGCAATAAATAATTTATAGAATTAGGCGTTACTTTGCGGAGATCCATAATACAAAAGTAATAATAGAATTATTTTGCTATAATCCGCGAAGAAGTAAAATAGGAAATATATATAATGCTAAATGTAAGTGGACAATCGGTTATCATACCTGATACATGCAGGATTCGTAAAAACACATGCACACACCTCCACCACCGCCACCACAATACACAAGCACTATATACGTTCACTATCACAAACTCAACAATCGTTTCGCCCCGCAACCGAAGCATCGTCAGGAGATAGACTCCACGACCGAAATCGCAAAGCGAAGCAATACCCAAATAAGTTTAGTTATATACTAATCGGTTCAACCCCACCCTTTATTTTATTTTGCCTGCAAACAAGTGTAACAAGCTTGAACTAGAAACATTTATTTGCTCGTTAATGAGGGTGCCATTGTTATGTTTAATAATCTCAAGGTTTTCCAATAGGCTCAGCTTAAGGCCTTTATTAGAACACGTGTGCAATACTTCGAAACTATGGTCATTAGGAACTTTATGACCGCTTTCTATCAGATGTTTAGCGAAATTTGAATTTTGTGGTTTGTTATTCCTGAACGCGGCCATATGTTCTTTAAAACGAGTTTCAAAATTACGACCAGTCTGACCCACATATGTATCATTGCATTCAGGACATTTTATTTTATAAACACCACACTTTTTCGCGCTTGGTAATTTATCTTTATTATTGCACAGAATCTTTTTTTAAAGAGTTATTACTTTTAAAACCTATTTTTATATAAATATATTTGGATTTATATTTTTATATAAATCCAAATCAAATATAAAAATAGGTTTTAAAAGTAATAACTCTTTAAAAAAGATTCTGTGCAATAATAAAGATAAATTACCAAGCGCGAAAAAGTGTGGTGTTTATAAAATAAAATGTCCTGAATGCAATGATACATATGTGGGTCAGACTGGTCGTAATTTTGAAACTCGTTTTAAAGAACATATGGCCGCGTTCAGGAATAACAAACCACAAAATTCAAATTTCGCTAAACATCTGATAGAAAGCGGTCATAAAGTTCCTAATGACCATAGTTTCGAAGTATTGCACACGTGTTCTAATAAAGGCCTTAAGCTGAGCCTATTGGAAAACCTTGAGATTATTAAACATAACAATGGCACCCTCATTAACGAGCAAATAAATGTTTCTAGTTCAAGCTTGTTACACTTGTTTGCAGGCAAAATAAAATAAAGGGTGGGGTTGAACCGATTAGTATATAACTAAACTTATTTGGGTATTGCTTCGCTTTGCGATTTCGGTCGTGGAGTCTATCTCCTGACGATGCTTCGGTTGCGGGGCGAAACGATTGTTGAGTTTGTGATAGTGAACGTATATAGTGCTTGTGTATTGTGGTGGCGGTGGTGGAGGTGTGTGCATGTGTTTTTACGAATCCTGCATGTATCAGGTATGATAACCGATTGTCCACTTACATTTAGCATTATATATATTTCCTATTTTACTTCTTCGCGGATTATAGCAAAATAATTCTATTATTACTTTTGTCAAAGCAATAACTTGGAAATTTCAATACTGTTTATTGGTTTTGTATTATGAAGCAATCATATATTACATATTTTGAAAAGAACCAAGTTTTTAGTTTTTTTCTTTTATGTAACAAATAAAACCTTTTTGTATTATATTTACTGGCAGTTCAATGTCAATATAGATATCACATATAATGTTCAATGTCAAATAGAATCTTCACTCAACCAAGATTCTATTTCATTTTGAAATTATTTAGTCAAAATTTACAATTTTGTCGACGGTTTCGTCAATTGTGTTTTTGTAGGTATATATTTATATTTTCATCCTAAACTACTTGTCTTCCATGTTGGTTTTCCTGATCTAAGTAAATTTATGTAGTACAATGTTAATAAGTCGGGTATCTGAAGAAGAAGGTGATAGGGTGGGGGATGTAGAGCAGCAAGCATTGGAAAATAATTCGACTGAGTACCAGACGGCAGACGAGCTCTTTGAAATTATAGCCAAGGATCATCCTTTTAAAATTGATGGTTAGTGCAATACTTAAGAGACACCTAAAATTCATCTATAAGTATACATAATCATTTTTAATGTATTACAAAGTACTTGCGTCTTGATTGAAAAATGCAAGTTTTTAATTTTTCGCATTTTATCTACCCATATAAAGTCTATGAGTCTATAGTAACCAGTCCCCCTTGGCGTTTGTCTGTTCGTGATAAACTTAATAAGTGCTGGCTTTTCATGCGAATTCCATTAAAAAAGACTGATTCACGAGACATTTTTAAGAGAAAAGTTTTAGTGTACAAATTAAAAATGCGTTGATAATTGTTTAAAATTTAAGAAAAAGCCACTTCAATGTTTTTATTGAAAACGGTGCCTTATTTGTTGTAAATATTTATATGACATGGCTACATTCCTCTTTTATAAAATTATTTAAAAAAAGTCAAAGTTCACATCTCTTTATTACTAGCTGTGCCAGCGGCTTCACCCGCATGGAAATCAGTGTCACAAATTTTTTCCCCGAATTCAAACTTTGAACATAAAAGTAGTATCGTGAGTTAATTATAAGAAATTTTTGAATAGCTATCCCATTTACTTAGCTCATGCAAACAAAGCTATAAATTTGTTCGTTTTCGCAATATTTTTTATTGCTGCTCCTCTCCTATTATCTTAGCGCGATTTTGCCTTCTTCGATAAATGGACTATCTTACACTCAACAAATTTTTCAAATCGGTCCAGTAGTTCCTGAGATTAGCGCGTTCAAACAAAAAAACAAACAAACTCTTCAGCTTTATATATTAGTGTAGATAGAATTAATTTACTGAACCTATACAGAAGGATAAAGTATAAATCTCACTTTGAATATGTAAGTTATTTTAAGCCTTTCTTGCTTATCATTGTGACTTCACTGGCGATACCTCAAATTAAAAAAACACGCCAAAATATGAGAATAAGGGAAGTGAAAACAGACAGCAACAAATACGCCAGACCTGCTTTTATGGATATAATTGAGTAGTAGTCTAATCATATAACAAAACAAATGAATTAAAATGTTCTTGTAGGTGATAACCAGCTTACTACGCGTGATCTGGTAATTTTGTATCAAAATATTGATATTGGCACCAAACTTGTACCAAATTCTGACGTTCTAAAGCCTAATCTGCTTTCAAGTAAATGTCCGAACCAATACGTAGAAAC
Source organism: Morpho helenor (assembly GCA_029227775.1). NCBI lineage: Eukaryota > Metazoa > Arthropoda > Insecta > Lepidoptera > Nymphalidae > Morpho > Morpho helenor. Next base: position 13,802,105 of record JARGCU010000006.1, read on the forward strand.
TATAATTTACAACGACGATCTAGAATCTGAAGATTCAGATATTAGTGAAAATATAAGTAATGAAGATTTAAATGATGTTTTCATGATAAATAAGGAGCGTATCGATCTTTTCAATAATATTGGCGATAGACTTTGTCATAAATTTGGAAATATTAACATGCAAACATCAAATCTTACAACTGACTACGACAAACATTTTATCTTTGAAAATCAATTTATGAAACAGCAATTGAAAAGTTTTCACACGATATCTAATTCCAAGCTGTCCGACAGTACCGTTCTACCAGCATCACTACTGGATTATATTTGCTGCAAGCGTCTAGAGGATAATTATAATTTTTATATGGACAATATCATAAAATATGTTCAACATACGATTGAACAATTAAAACGTATCAGTAATGGCGATTACTTAACTGAAAGAGCCAAAGAGAAATGGAGAGAGGTTGATGGTGATATAGATCATACTGCTGATTGTAAAAAGATTGTTTTGGCAAGTTCCACTAGCATTCCCTTACATGTTGTGGGAAAGCTTAATAGACACAAAAGCACATGGGACGATATAGTCCATTCTGAAATGGATGTCAGATCTTTATCTAAAATATTAGAAAAGAAAATTATCGTGGAAGTGCCAAAAATTCTTTGCGGTTCCTTTAGACTATTTAGTACATATAAAGAAAATCTCATCATAACTTGCAAAAAACGTAAGCATATCATTCGCGAGACTAAGGAAAAAGAATCACGAGTAGATGTTGTTTTAAAATTACAACGCTCTAAATCTGGACATGTCATTAGCAACATCGATTCTATCATGATTTTAAAATCCTCACCCGATACAGGTACAAGAACTTTAACTTTATTATTTTTTACTTTGTTCACTCTTTATTTACTTAATACTACTTTGCAGAATCCTGTTCTAAAGATATTTTAAATTTGTGTATATTTGTATTTAAGTATGTATTTAAAAATATATAAGTATATATTCACCAGTTTTCTGTCTACCATAACACAAGTATTAAGTTACTTACTTTGGGGTCGGATGACCGTGTGTGTAAGTGTCCTATATATATATTTATTTATTTATTTATTTTAGAGCTGGAGTTTGAACAAGCTACAAATCATGAAGTAGAACAAAAAGCGAAAATCGTTGAATTAGACGATAATATAGAAGAAATTTCTCAACATGCTATGATAGAGAATGACTTTATAGTAGATCAAGAATGCAAAGTTGAAGAAATTTCTGAAGCTACCTCTGACATATCGCGGCAGTATATCTGTGATGAACAAACTGAGGCCAATTTTGATGTATTAGCCGCCGATGATCTTCGCTGTACGCTTCATCGATTGAATAGGCAATCACCTGTTTTAGAAGAATGTGAAGATAATAACAAAAAAAAGAAATCTCCAACGAGAGTACGGATTAAATCTCCATACGAAAATCAATCTCATTTTATTGAGGACAAAAAGAGGAAAAAGCTTTTAGAGATTAGGGAAAAACGAGAAAAGAAAAAAGTTGCTATGAGTGAAAACTGTAAAATAACAAAACAAAGGTACGGGAGAGGCGCTGTAATGGCTCAGTCGTCGAATTCTGTGACAAAACTATCAATAACGAACAAGTCATTTTATAATTCTATCTACGGACAGGCCGTAAATATCAATAATAAAAGTTCAAAAAATTTTTACAAAGATCAAAAAATGGAATGCATGCCACCAATTAAATTAGAACATAATGATGAAGATGACCACAAAGATATTTCAAGTTTAACAACTCCAGAAAAAAATAGTCAAAAATACATCAATCGCAGTTACTATTTGGATGAAGCAGATACGGAAATAATGTACTTGCAAAGCCCAGTAGATGAAAGTCGGAATGATATAAAAGATTCCTGCACTCCTTCTACATCAGCGTTATTTACTAATGATATTGGTGTCAATTTAAATTTATTGAAACAATTGATTGGTACATCTACAACAGAATTTAGTTTAACAGATACTTCATCGAGTTTGCAGGAGAACATTGTGTAAGTAAATGTTTCGCTTATAAATTAAGTTTTTTATTTTTAATAAATATTTTTTCTACAGATTTGAAGATAACTTTATCAATAATGGGAAAATGAAAACTGAAAACAAAGCGTTTACATCGATATTAAGTACTCAAGTACTGGTTCCTACAAACACGCCCAAAAAAGAAAGCGCCGATAACGAAAGTTGTAAAATCACATCCACCATTGAATGCAAAAGGAGCATTGATAAAATATACAAATTGATAAATAACAATGGAAAAGCCAACTGTGATTTAAAATCCATCAAAAACAAACTAGCTAATAATATTGATAAATTAGATTTAACAGCTCGTAGAGGAAGTTCTACTGTTCAAATTAGTGATAGTGGAACTAGTATAAAACATCAGCTCACTTCATCTAATCCAAGTTGTTTTAGTTTTGAAAAGACGAATATAGAAAATAAACCTCAAAAAGATTCAAAGAAGAAGCACGATCAATCTACGTCTGTTATTCCTAAAGTAATAATTAGTTCTAAATTACAAAATAATAAAAATGAAAACGCCAAAATAAATAATAAAGAAAACAAAAGACACCAAACACCTTGTAAAGTCTCCGAAAACCCCTTAAAAGCTATATCACAGTTGCTTCATGAGTTTGATAGTATTCAGAAGACGCGGCATAAGAACTTAAATGAACTCAAACGGAATAGGAAACCAGAGACCACTAAAATGGAAGATAGAAACAATACTAAGCAGACTTGTCCTAAACGAACACCAAAACAAGATCAACACTCAAATTCATCCCTTATTTTGAAAGAAAGAAGACGTCACGGCTTATCCAATGAACCTTCCAGAATTCCACACCAAGAGTTACAAAACGATGAAAATTATGCCGAAAAGACGGGCAGGAAAAAAATATCTGATATTATTGATGAGGTTAAAGAATTAAGGGGGGAAGCAGTACGAGGACCCTCGAAAAAATTGTCTAGATTAAATAGCTTGGCGCAACCTAAAAAGGCATATATACAAGCGCACCATGACAATGTCCAGAATAGATTTGGAAAACGTATAGTAGAGAGACTGCAGAAACCACCGACCATTGCTGTATCAGTTCCGGAAAGAAATATTGGATCTATAAACTTAAGAAATAAACAAAGGAAAGGCTTGGAGGGTTTTCCTGCATCTACGAATAATCTACATATAGCCGGACAACAGCCTTTAGGTGCGTAAAGGTGAATTTAATGTTGTTAAATTGATTTAAACCAAAACTTTTGTGGTATTTATAGAAATAGTATATGAATAATTTAAATTACAGAAAAATCATGTAGAACTAAACGATCTCGTCATAATAGTCCTAGCAATGAAGGAAAACGCTCTCCGATGCCTGGGAATAAACCATCTTATAACAACAGCAACGTTAAAAATTCGCCAGAAACAGTGTAAGACATTTGTCATACTAAATTTTTAAAATATTACCTCTTATTTTTTTTTTTAAATATGGAAATAAGTGAGCATCATTCTAGCAGCAGCATTCTTTTAAATCAGTGTTAAATACGTTTTAAAATAATAATAATTCATGATATGAAACGTTTTACAGAAATGGAAAAATGGTAGCTGTAGAAACGTACGTAAAAAATCACTTTGGACGTGTATTACAGGCACAAGAGCCCATTGATAATTACGTACACAAGTCGAGGGTTCCCTTGATACCAATAGATATTGACGTGGGTAAGGGACTTAAACCTTGCATCTTAAAATTAACCGTGAATTCAGAACGCATTATTGCCCCAATTCGACAAACAAACGGTGAACGATGTTCAGTTTAGGGTGTTAAATATATTTTATGGATTTGAATTATTTTTCTTTAAGCCAGCGACACATTGCAACCTATTCGTCTGCGATGTGTTAATGCAATAACACTGCTTCTTTCAATGCGGAGCCGCCATTTCAACATTTATTGAACCATTTGTGTACTGAATAAAATATTTATGTCCTAAAATATTTATTACTGGAGGTTCGTTAGGCTATGCTAGTTACTGTTAAATTCCTAAGGATCTCCTCTGCCCTTGTCAAATCGCGTAAAGTCAGTTACTATGTTGTAGATTATGATTTTGTAATTAATTTTTTTACAGCATCTTTAACATCATCCCGTTCAGTTGAAGAATCTTCGGTCCTCGGCAAAAAGTTACACTATATGATTGACTCTATGGTTAACACTAACGCGCCAGTTTTAAGTGCCCTAACCGAATGTAATGAATCCACATCAAAGTTTGATACTGACAACCCTGAAGATATTCTCACAGAAGATTTGTCGAAAAATGAAGAAGTCGTATCAAGATCTGATTATCCTGTGGATGTATTTCAAGATAAAAACATTATTACGGCTGTGTCGACTATCTGTAAGAACGATAAATATAACGAAGATGCCAGCGAAAATTACAAAAATATAAATGTTACGATGAGTGAAACAACAAAATCTTGTACAACGAATGAATTACAACAACTTGAGAATGCTTTGTATCGTCAAATATCAAACAGTGTATTTCAAAAACGATTAAGAATTAAAAATTTGACGTTGACTCCTAAGCAGTCTATTGATAATGTCTTCATACTACCATCCGGAGATGCCGCTTCGGTAGTAGTCAAGTCTACATTATCACAAAAAAATATATCCAAAACAGATAACTTTAGTGAACTCACTATTTTACCCGTTCTATCAAATAAGTGCATAGACTTTGGCTTTACTAAATTACCAATGCATATAGCTACCGTAGGCTATGCATTTGCTCATCATCTCGTGACAAGTCATTCTTTAACTGACGCTCAGAATTCTAATAATGAGGATTTCACACAAAATAACTTGAAAACTTATAAGAATAACCACTTCGCGATTAATCCAAAATTTAACAAATCGATTCAATGTTTTAAAGGTGCTGATGAAAAAATACCGCAAGATACGATTAATGAAAGCACTTGTGTCGCTAAAGATACGGATATTCGAAATGAACATATAACAAAATGCAAAGATATCCTAAATGAGCCAGAAAATATTGAAAAAAACAGTGAAGAAAAAGCTTTAAAAACGGAAATCATTCATGGGGATAAGATAGACGTTAAAAGTAATAATTCTGACAATATTAGTAATTCAACATCGCTGGACATTCTAGTAGGGCTTTTGAATGAAATTAAGAAGATAACCTCTCATCAAGCCGACTTAACTAAAATTGAAAACACTTGTAATATTGATTTTGAAAGCAAGGAACTCGAAATTATTCTTGACAAAGCAGCTGTTAAAGAAAGCTCCGTAGATCACAGTATTAACAATGGAATATCAATAACTTCTTTTGACAATTTACAAGATATAGAAACTTCTAGTAGTAAATATTATGTAAACTTATCCTCTAATGTAGAAGAATATCAAGACAACCCTACAATACACAAAGATATAACAACAAGAATTAGTTTGCCGTATGGAATATTAAGTGTTGATAAAGAAATAAATGCTTCTTTGCAGATTTACCAAAAGGAATATGTGCATAGATTTACTGAAGTACCCTCTCAATTTTTCCCAGTAACAGTTAGTACTAATGTAACTGATTCTCTTATAACACTCATAAAGAAGTCCTCTAGACATTCTGTATATTCCTTTAATGATTGTCGGAGTTCAAATAATTCTATACCGAATTTAAGTAACGAAATGTCTATTAATAATACTGAAAAATGTAATCATCCGACATTGAAGATTCAATACTTAAGAAATAAAAATAATAATCGCGATGTATTAAAGAGGAACCTGATAGAAAGGAATACTAATGTGGCTGTTGCTGAATTTGACCCAATAATGAAAATGAAAAGAGATATTTTAGTAACGGTTTACTCTATTCTTGTGTTAACCGTGTTCGCTGCTTTATCGTTTCCGGATTTGGGATATTATGTATAAGACTCCGGGAAACAGAAATTATAATTAATTAAATTAATTTTAAATTGTAAAGTTTTTAGATTGCGATGATAACATAAATTTTTGAATACTTATTTATTTTAAAAAATACAAGTGTTAAAAATTTATATATGCCATTTTTATTTTTAACATAATTTAAGATAAATAGTATAGACTTTGTGCACGCGAAGATATTGTTGGTATTTATACTAAGACAAAGTTGCGACAGAAAATAAATGTTCGTTTCGTGGTTCAGCATTAAAAAGTCCAAGTTTAAATGACGAGATACGAAAGAAAAAGACAAAGAGTCGTGCGCAACTTAATCTTGCGAATAAAAAATAGTGAAATATCTAAGTACAGATATACAAGACAAGTACCCGCGAATTTGTTTGCGCCAACTTACACGTTTAAGTACCTTTAATAATACAATATGCTTTTTTCCCAATTTACGAAAGAAACAATGGATTTTTTTTATTTTTTGTGTTACTTTGGTGTAGGTACCTAAAATTTTATAAAATTTCATCAATGTTGGTACATTGGATCACCCATGAAAGCGCAACAGACGTACAGACGCACATGTTTATACAACCTTCATATAGTTGGTCGATAATATAAAAACATTGTCGTCATCATTGTGTCATTTGACTTTTGAGGAAATTGCTTTTTATTATTGCACAACTATAAAGGAAAAATATCGTTATTTTATAATTTATTGTATTGCTTTATACTGAAATGGGGGTTAAATCCATAGAGTTACTATACTAGAATAAAAGAGCCAGCCTAAAATAAAAGTCCATCGAATAAAAAGAAAGCAAATGAGACATATCTATGTTCCTTAAGGCTCATTTTCATTGGTCGGTAGAGCCCGAATTCGACGTGCCAGAGATTTTTGCTCACGCATGCCATAGGAACTGCATGCGGAAACCATTTTCATTAGTCGATGAAGCCCGAATGCGACGTACGGAAGCTTTAAGTTTAAGCATGCCATAGAGCGCGCATGCGGTAACCGTTTTCATTGGTCGATGAGGCCCGCATGCTGGATGTTTAATTTTCTTCAGCGCGTGTCAATGAAGTATATTTTAGAGTTGTACTAAATAGACGTGCAAGCTATGGATCAAAAATTAATTTTATGTGTAGCAATTTTATCTGTTTTTGACGTACCTGACACCATTGGCAAACTGAATCCCCGCACCGCGTTTGCTTTACATTGACCAATGAATTTCATTGATTGTTATTAGGCCTTGTGCGGGAAATACCCGCATGCGGTATATCGACTGAGATATCGATGGCGCATTTTCACTAGTCGTTATTCCGTATTCGAGGACTCCCCGTATGCAGTATAACGACCGAGTTATCGACCAGTGAAAATGAGCCCTTATGTAGTCACCTACTAGGTGTTATACAGAGATAATAATAAGTTTCATCTTCCCTCTTATTACGTGTAGCGACACACTCACGCACAGGCCTACCTATGGCTCTCCTATTCTAATATAACAACTCTTTGAAGTTTGAGTAAAATCATAGTGTAAAAATATCTTCATTACGTCAATAAAGTTATTCGTCTGGGGCAATTTGTAGATCACAACATAACCTCAATGTTCTACATTAAATTAACATCATTTAAAACTTTTCATTACAATGGAAGATGAAAAAGATGAATCGATTAAGGTATTTTTTTCCTATATTAATTTTTTTCGCAACCTTAGCTATCGGGTATTTAAAAAGGAGGAACATGTATTTCAAACATTTGAATAATTATCCAAATTTTCTATATCCAAACCATTTAAACAGTGGTCGATCTTAATTTTTATTAATTTTAAGAATTTGTTTATTTTGTTTCAGGTAGTGAAAAAGGAAACGGCCAAATTTACTGCTGATAACATAGGCAGTATTGCACCCGTAAAGAGTATTCTAGACGAATTACAGCATAAAAATCCTCAAGCATACACGTTTTACTGCCAAAACATGAGGCAGAGACGCACCACGCGCAGAACTCTTATGAACTATCACTACGTACTTCCTGGCTATCCACTAAATGCTTTCGATGACAGTTGGGATGGTGAACTCAATTTGGACTACTTTGAACGGTTTCCATACAAGAGCCTCCCACCAAAGATGATAACACCGTTGAAAAATATGCAGGAAATAGACCCAGTAACTAGTTTGATGAACCAAAAATTAGACTGGCGTCATACGTGTCGAAGCATTAAACTTACTGCCAGTAAGTAGACCTACTGTGTATATTATTTATATGTATATTTATTTGCAAAGCTGTAGACAGTGGTACTGTTGTAACATGTCAGTCAACTTGACTCAAACCTAATAAAGTATCTGCCTGTTACTATGAATTCCACACTAAGCATGCATGTATCGTGGAATTCGTTCTATTAAGTAAGTAGTAGTAAAGTAAGGGCCTGTTACTATCCCTATGCTGTGCATAGGCCGCTCTACGTTTTAGGAGACAAGGCTTGGAGCTAAAACCTACCATGCTGCTCCAATATGGATCGGTAGGTTACACAAATCCCCAAAATTCTCTAGAGATAAGCAGGTTTCCTCATGAGATTTTCCTTTACTGAAAAATGAGTGTTGAATTGCAATTAAAAATTAGACCCATAAGTTTTTGTTATGTAAATATTGGAGAGATATGTAGAGACGGCTTGGAGCTAAAACCTACCATGCTGCTCCAATATGCATTGGTGGGTTACACATATCTCTGGAATTCTCTAAAGATAAACACATTTCCTCATGAAGTTTTCCTTCACTGAAAAGTGTGTTAAATTGCAATTAACAATTAGACACATTACATTAGTTTTAATAGAAAAACTCATTGGTGCCTGCCCTGAGATTGAACTTGTGATCCTCTGGAAACAGACACAATCTCACTGCTGGGTTATCACAGTTCAGACCTAGTAAACATTATATAATCATATATAATATATAATAAAATATAATAAATGCATGTATAATAAGCCTTTTATTCCGAACTACATGAATTGGATTTGTTTTTTTTATTATTATACTAGCGGCCTGCCCCTGCTTCGCACGGGTATAAAATATATATCCCATGTCAGTCAGTGTAAAAAAAATGATTAAAATCGATCGAGTAGTTTTGATTTATTCATTACTGCCTGTGGCCCGCATGCGTTAAATTTGGAGAAAAACAATTTCCTTTCCCTATACCAAGAAGATTTCCTGCTATCTTTGGAATATCTAAATTCATATAATACATCTTTACTTATTTACTTTTACATTTTCCCTATGTATTTTATTTTTACAATTAATTACAGAATGTTTTTAAACAAACTCTTGAAAGAGGGACATAGCTGCTAAAGTCGAAGTGTTATAGGGCGAAGCGCGGCATCCTCACGGCATTTTAAATCTGTAATATCTCCGAAAATGGTCACTTAAATTACATGCTGTAAACGGCCATATTGATCTATATTAAATTAACTATTTATTTAAGGTACTTAATTGGATAAGGATTAATTGCTGTATTGTATAAAAATTGCTTCAAAAATATGGCATTGTTTTTCGTAAAAAGTAAATGACAAAAAATGCTATAGTGGGTTATCCATAAGAGATAGACATATACCATCGCGGACTTTTCTGTAGACCTTTTCAAGATGTACAAATACTTACTTCATTATTTTGATAAATCTGGGAGGGTTTAGCCTGCATTTGCAATGTAAGCGGGAAAAAATGTAATTATTTACAGAAACCTCAAAAATTACAGTATTTCTCTACTCCGTATTGAATGTTATTATACGTACAAACCTTCCTCTGGAATCACTCTATCTATTAAAAAAAACCGCATCAAAATCTGTTGCGTAGTTTTAAAGTTTTATTCGTACATAGGGATATAGGGACTTTGTTTTATAATATGTAGTGATGAAATCTTTTAGTTCGGTGTGCCTTTTGGCATAGCCCTCCTCCAACTCTTTCCATTGACCCCTATCTTGTGCCACTCTCGTCCAGAAAACATTAGTAAACATCATCTTCCTGCCCTTATCCCACTCTAAGTGGGGTCGGCACAACATGTTATAAACATTCTGTCACCTGAGTTGGCTGCGTTTTTACGACCGGCCGCCTGCCTGACATCAACTTACCTTAGTCGTAATCTACTACACCTCAGTAAGAAAAAGGGTGGTCTATTCTACTTAACTGGATACCACACGGTAGGTCATATTACCTTAGTCTCCTTTTACGAAACCTCGGTAAGAAATGAGGTTAGTCTATTCTACTCAGCCAGATACCACACGGCGGGTCGACTTACCTTAGTCGCCTTTTACGAAACCTCGGTAAGAAATGAGGTTAGTCTATTCTACCCAGCCGGATACAACACAGCGGGTCAACTTACCTTAGTCCTTTTACGACACCTTGGTAAGAAATGAGGGTGTTACTATTCTACTTAGCCGGATACCACACGGCTCAGAAAACATTGGTAAACATTAATTATTAAAGGTTTCAGGCATGTATTGGAAAAGTATGAGAGTCTGAACGAGGAAGTTGTGCAATGTCCTAAGCACATGGTGGATATAGCTGCTCACCTTGACAGTGATCCGGACCCCTTCTTTGAAAGCCCTTACAACTGGTACTACGCTGGCAATGGAAACTTACAGCTGCTCTGTATAGACTGGGTGGATTATTTGGTTCATAGTGAATTAACTTCAGTATGTAAGTAATTTGATAAATACTAAAGCATTCATATATGAATATTGAACAATCCGATAAATTCTAACTCATAAATATATTGAATCATCCAAAATTCTATCACTATAAAGTAAATTTTAGTAAGTAAGCCTGTTACTATCCCACTGCTAGGCATAGGCCTCTTCTCTCCGTTTTTGGAGAGAAGATTTGGAGCTGAGACTTACCACACTGCTCCAATGCGGATTGGTAGTTTAAACATATCCTCAGAATTCTCTAGAGATATGCAGGTTTCCTCACGATGTTTTCCTTCACCGAAAAGCGTGTGATAAATTGAAATTATCAATTAGGCACATAAGTTTTACTAGAAAACTCATTGTTGCCTGCCCGGGGTTTGAACCATAGACCTCCTCGAAAGAGGCGCACGGTGTTACAGCTGGGCTATCACAGCTTAAATACCTTACCTTACTTACCTAAAGTAAATTTTACCTATAAACAATTTAAATTCACAATAATATTTCTGATCTATATGTAAGTTGTGTATATAAGGTTTATCATCATCTTCCTGCCCTTATTCCACTCTAAATGGGTTATGTCATAAACATGTTGTCACATGTTGGCTACGTATTTTACGACCGCCTGCCTGCCTGACATCAACTTACCTTAGTCGTATTTTATGATACCTCGGTAAGAAAGAGGGTGATCTATTCTACCCAACCGGATACCACACTGTGGGTCAACTTACCTTAGTCGCCTTTTACGACACCTCGCTAAGAAAGAGGGTGGCCTATTCTACTCAACTGGATACCACACTGTGGGTCAACTTATCTTAGTCGTCTTTTACGACACCTCGGTAAGAAATGAGGGTGGCCTATTCTACTCAACCGGATACCACACTGTGGGTCAACTTATCTTAGTCGCCTTTTACGACACCTCGGTAAAAAATGAGGATGGTCTATTCTACTCAGCCGGATACCACAAGGCAGGTCGACTTACCTGAGTCGCCTTTTACGACACCTCGGTATGAAATGAGGGCGGTACTATTCTATTCAGCTGTATATCACATACGTTTGTGTAAATACAGTTCAATTGTACAGAAATTCACCCTCATTTGTTCCAGCAAATAACTGAAAGAATAACAAATAGACTGACAAACTCATTTACAACATAAGTATCATTAAATATAAAATTCCATTTTATGCTATTCTGCATTGCAAATCCACATAACTTTTCCATGTAATGTAATAGTTTAATAAAAAAACATGTATGCTATTTGACATCAATTAAAAAAAAATTGTATTAATCTTGTAATTTATGTTTTTGTTATTTTCAGATTTATCAGAATTTTACAAAAGTGATCTATTGATCAAACCCGATCAAGTTGCCAGTTTTGATTGTGGAGAAGGGAATAATATACTCGAAACTATATGCTCTGAACAAAATATCATAGTTTTACGAACCAAACATAAGATATATATTTTGAAATTAATAAAAATAAACGACAACTTAACAATTGAGAAACTGAAATGTGTTGCGTCTGAATTACCTTACACAAGCATAACCTTTGATAACTACCATAAAAACATACTATACATTACAACTCTGGATAATAAGTTGAGTATTGTAAATTTGGATAGATTAAAAGCGAGGAGTATTAAGCTAAAAGGAAGGTTAACATCACTAGCTAATAACTGGAATTCTGTAATCGGTTCTGGAAGAGGGCTTTTCACACATGCTGGAAAAGAAACAATATCAATCTACGACAAGAGATCTAACAATGTTGTCTTTGTGTGGAAAGATTTGAGAAAGATAACAGATGATATAACTTGTAACGATATCAGTGTTGCGAGACATTTGGAAGGTGGCAGCTCTCTTTACTTCGGCACAGACCATCATCTCTTCTTGATGGACGTTCGTTTTTCTAGCAGTAAGGACCCGAAAGTGGTCCGCCGTTGGACGCACGGTATGGAATGTGTACCAACATATTTTACTTCCTGCAATTTTGAGTTCAGCAAAGACCTAATATGCTTAAGCAGCCAGTGGTGCGAAGATATGTGCTTAATGCCTAATTATAACAGATTGATTGCTGAAACTAACTCAGGAGGTGTGACTATACCGTATCGTCCACCGAGTATCCGGAACACATTAAATGAGGCAAAACAGAAAATGTTGTGTCACAACCTTTACAATCCAATAGACGCTCGACTCTGCACCTCTATAACAGGATGCCTTATTTTAGAGCAAGGGGAAAAGTATGATGTACTCATGCAGAATTCTCTAGGTGATATTTCATGCCACAGTTTGTATCCTGAACACATGGAGGCGTTCATTGAGGATGACAGCGCACAAAACTTACACGACTGGAGTGCATCGTACATGATGGAAACAAAGGACTTTGAGGTATCTAAAATACTAAACATTGCAAGTGTGTGGAAGAAGTTGAGAAGGGTCCCCGATGATGTTAAAATAGAAAGTATGTTTTGTAAAGAGAAATCAAAGTTTGACGAACAGGAAGTTATAGACACTTTTGAGAATGAAGAAGTGGATGTGGGTCTGCAGGAGGTGTGGCTGAAGGAAGAAGCTGACACTGCTGGCGATGATTCAGCAGCTATAAAATTACATTATTCTGATGAAGACTCCAGTTGCGATGAGCAAGACCAATAGATTAATTTTTATATATGTATATTTATTATTCATGCAACATAGAGCATGATCTGTGTGATTTTCTATCTGCGACATCTTAGACACAATTAGGTGAAATTATTTTTTTGGTTAATTTTATTTTTAGTCAAATGTGTTTTCAAATAATTCAAGCACAAGCCCCAACACCAACTTTCACTTTCAACTTTGATTTTTATTTCTCCATACAATTTTATTTCAGTACAAGATTCTGACTTTTCCCTTGACCTTTCTTCAACTGTATTCATAAATTCACATCAATTAAAACATTGAGTTTCTGTACCATTGCATTTATTATTGAGTTTATGTAGTGTATTTTTCTAAGTACAAGAAACAGTTCTGATTTCCTGTTTGTCAGTATTATCAAACATCAGAAGTGGGATTGTATTATTCTACTATATATCGCACGCTTATAATTAAAGTGACCTTATTAAAAGTTGTCGCAAATTGCAGTAAAAAAGCGGTAAAGTAACGGCCTGTTACGATCCCACTGCTGGGCATAGGCCTCCTCTCTCCATTTTTGGAGAGAAGGGTTGGAGCTAAGACCTACCACGCTGCTCCAATGCGGATTGGTAGGTTACACATATCCCTACAATTCTCTAGAGATATGCAGGTTTCCTCACGATGTTTTCCGTCATCGAAAAGCGTGTGATAAATTGCAATTATCATTTAGACACATAAGTTTTAATAGAAAAACTCATCGGTGTCTGCCCGGGTTTGAACCCATGATCGTCTCTAGAGATTCACACGGTCGCACCGCTAGGCCATCACAGCTTCTTCAGCTTCAAAAAAGCGGTAGCGCATTCAAAACTCATGAGTGTTAGAGACCTCTAACTTGGAAGAGCAAGAAAACTTACTTTTCTAATAGTCCGTAGGCGTAATGTCATAGATTGCATTGATGTGAGAATACATTTAACTCAATTAAGTCTAATTTTAAATTCGGTCACATTAATATAATCACATGCGATATAATCGCATTCTGATATATATACAGCTATGAGTCATTGTAAATCAATTGAGTAATAATAATTTTTCACCGACTCTTATCTCACAGGTGAATATAAATAAAACTAATATCTATTTCAATAACAGTATATTATTGCTATCTAAAACAACTGAGATAATACAAGCACAATCTTCTTCTTTCTCTTTGCTCGTTCCCACGTTAGGTAGGGTCGGCTCTCCTAATTATGTCGCGCCATGATGATTTATCATAGCTTGTCGGATCCTTTAAATTATTCAATTTTAATGTTTTGGCCATACTGGTCCACCATGTTAGTTTGGGCCTTCCTCTGCCTCTTTTGACCTCCGATAGGGTCAATGCTTTTTTCACTACATGATGTTCATCTCGACGCATCACATGTCCGTACCACCTCAAACGGCTTTCCGTTAGTTTTTCGTGGATCGGGGCCACCTTAAAGCTACCACGAACGTATTCGTTTCGGACCTTATCAAGTTTGGTTACCCCTCCCGACCATCACAATACAATCATAATACAAGCACAATCATAAATCCATATACTCACACAAACGCAAATATAAACTATGTTTTTCGTATACATAGGTACAAAAATTACTTCAAAAGGAAACTTTATAGATTACATTAAATAGGTTAAACTTCATGGAACCATATTTCGATGGTAGTACCAATTTATTCTATTGTACATATTTCATATACATAAAACTGTGGTAGCCCAGCGGTAAAACCGTCAGACTCTTTCGAGGAGGTCATGGATTCAAACCCGGGCAGACACCAATGAGTTTTTCTGTTAAAACTTATGTGTCTAATTGATAATTGCAATTTATCACACTCTTACGGTGAAGGAAAACATCGCGAGGAAACCTGCATATCTCTAGAGAATTCTGGTGATATGTGTCTTACCAATCCTCATTGAAGCAGCGTGTTAGGTCTTAGCTCCAACCCTTCTCTTCAAAAACGGAGAGAAGAGGCCTATTCTCAGCAGTGGGATAGTAACAGGTCGCTACTTATTTACTTACTACATATTTCGCCTTATCCGAAGAATTAAGTTAAATGACCCATGTATTACGCCTTGTGTTATCCGGCTGAATAAAATAGTACAGACCTCATTTATTACCGCAGTATCATAAAAGGCGACTAAGGTAAGTTGACCCACCGTGTGGTATCCGGTTTAGTAGAATAAACCACCCTCAAGGTGTGGTAAAATACGACTAAGGTAAGTTGATGTCATGCGGGCGGCCGGTTGTAAAATACGTTGCCAAATCATGTGACGTCATGTTTATAACATGTGCCCACTTAGAGTGGGATAAGGGCACAAGATGATAATGTCCCATGTATAAGCATAGGAAATATAACTTTATTCTTCGGAAAGGTCTCTTTGTCTGAACTTGTTTTATTAAATTCCAAAAAAGAATGACATCAGGAATATGACTGAGCTATATATATTCCTTATTTATTGTTAATAACCAAAGGAACAATTATCATTGACAAGTAAAAAATATACAAAGTAATTAAATTTGTATATATTAATACATCTTGTTGTAGGAGTATAAATGCAAACATATTTTAAATTACATTATAATGTGTGTTGATATATACAAGAGCTGCCTAGCGATTGCTTTCCTATTTCCAGGTAATCTGTAAATAAATAAATATTGTTTTAATATCCGGCTCGAAGGACCATAAATTGCAGGCGTTAAGGATAAATAAATAAAACAATAGGTGATGTATACAATAGACAAAGCAGGAACCGACATAAGCTTGCGGCTCCTGCTTTGCGCCTTGCAAAAGTACGTAATTCGTTTGTGGGTTTTGGTATAAGATTCTATAATAAAATTCCGCAATCAATTTCAGCACTTGTGGAGATAGCAAGTGTATGTTGTGTTGACAAAAATAAAAGAGAATTCTGTAATCGATGATTCTATCAACGATGATTCTATCAACGATGAGAAAGTTAGATTTGATTGAAATCAGCTATGCACTAGACTAAATATAACACGTAAATATTATTTTAATGTCCGGCTCGAAGGACCATAAATTGCAGGCGTTAAGATTGTGGAAATAACAAGTGTATGTTGTTATGACAAAAATAAAACAATTTTGTAATCGATAGTTCTATA
Organism: Morpho helenor; assembly: GCA_029227775.1. NCBI lineage: Eukaryota > Metazoa > Arthropoda > Insecta > Lepidoptera > Nymphalidae > Morpho > Morpho helenor. The sequence goes on from JARGCU010000006.1 coordinate 13,818,468, forward strand.
AATGATAAGAGAGCTTAGATTTGATTGTAATCAGCTATGCACTAGAAATACAAAATAAGTTTTAATAAGAGTAGTTCTTGAATGGCTTGCTGCTTCTTTTTGATTAAAGCAGTTTTCCGAACCAGCGTAAGCTATGTTATAATTAAATTATTTGAGGTAAAGATACCTTCCGATTACCTACTGATTTGTAAAAAATAGAATAGAATACACTTTATTGCACACCAAAACAGTACATTAAATTAACAAAAAAGTATTAGTACAATAGGCGGCCTTATCGCTAAAAGCGATCTCTTCCAGGCAACCTTAGGGTAGAGGATTTAATGAAGTATCAGCGGTGGGGGTGTACAAAATAATTTCTAAATATATACTATACTAAAACATAATAATTAAACAAATTTATAAGTAAAGGCTATATGACGAAAAAGATAGAAAAAATAAATTAATTAATTAATGAGAAAATAAAGTATAATAAATTGATTTTAATTTTTTTTACGATTATTGTGTCCACACGATCGTTCGTGTTATACGATTATACGTATCACCTAGCCTTTTCCTTTGACCGAACCGAAACCGACAATTTTCGGGATGTAGCGATCGCAGGCGTTTAAAATCGATGGTTGACGTATATAGCTGAGTATGCTCTGTATACTATCGATCTTAATCGACAATTATAAAGAGGAGTCAGTAGATAAGTCGCCAACATTTGCTTTAGCGTATGAAGGGCTGGAGTTAGCAGAGTGCGATCGGCACGTCCGATTTTCTGTCTCATATCCAAAATGTGCATGTGTGCTTGTGTATGTATGAGTGAGACATACTTTTATTAGATAAGTCTCGGTCACTTGGATTAGCGGTGCTAGGAGCGTGGAGCATATTGATACCTAAGACGTCTGCATCCGCTCCGACAGTCCGATGAAGTGGCCGTGCGCCCGCGGTATTAGGGTATTCACAACTCTGTATATATAAACGGCTCAAGTTTTAAATAAAACACTTCCTTGCGAACCATCTATCATTTCACGCCTGCTGCCCTAAACTCACTTCTATCGTCTGGTGAAGGGCCTCAGCCAGGAGCTGGCGAGGGGCACGTCATTGGCGCCCTCCCGCTCGCGCTCCGCCATCTGCTCCATGAGCCGGCGCTGGTTGTCGCGGAAGGCCGCTATGGGGTCGTCGTACTGCCCGTAGTAGCGCAGCACGTCGCGGACGTCCTTCACGTTGGACATCGCGATCGCTAAAACCAACACAGTGTGTGAGAGAAACTCGTAACCCAACCTAACCTTTATTAAGGATTGACGGATTAAGTTTACAAAAAAAGATTTATTTAACACAAAAACACTCACAAGAATGAGAAAATATATATATGAAAACGGGAGCACACAACTGCTCTGTCCGACGGCCGCTCACTGACTGGCGGGCACGGCCACATCATGGCGGTGAACAAACATGATCTTCATTTTTAAATGCTGATGCTAAACTATGTGACAACTATGTCAGCATTTGTACACTGTAGGGTTATAAAACGGGGAAAAAAATTGTGACACTGTTTTCCATGTGGGCGAGCTGTGGGCTCAGATAGTGTGATATAAGAATGGATAAAGGTTCTTACTTTGTAATAAATTAGCTAAATCTAAAAGCGCAGTGTCGTCATCGGCTCCCTTCCACTTCTTCAATACTAGAGCGTTGTCTGGTTGAAATTTCGTCGCCATTTTATTCCAATCCACTACTATTACCTGCAAAAAGAAGCAAATAGAAAAATCTAATACCAGTAATGTAATCGCGACTTATTTAGCATCAACTTAACCAGTATGCCTATTCTTTACTTTCGGCGATGATCGGTTGATCGTATAATCAATTGTAAAATCAAATATATAATTGGCACGATCATCCAGTCAAAATAATCTTTATTCAAATAAGCTTTTTCAAGCACTTTTGAATCGTAAAGGATCAATATGACTTATGAAGCTAAAACTGGAGAAGCACCAGAAAGAAAATCTACTTATTATTTAATAAAGAAGCGATAAAAGTAGAATAATAATGACCTCGGCTTTTTTATTAGACAAGGGACTGCATAGTGACTGTAAGTATTAGTTGTATAGTGAAACGTTGAATAAAGTTTTATTAACGAGCCACCAAGTATTTCCATCAAATTCAAATTCAAAATATTCTTTATTCAAATAAAGTTGTAAACAAGTGCTTTTGAATCGTCAACTGGACTGCTGGTTCGGAAAGCTGTTCCTACCGAGAAGAGCCAGCAAGAAACTCGGCGGTTGCTCTTTTCAAAATATAATTCTTAATACTATTTACATTAAGTCGTTACTGTCTTGTACAGGTTCAAAGAGAGCTATATCCACACATTCTTATCTTCCAAATAATCTTCAAGAGTATAGTAGGCTTTCTGTATCAGCCTCCTTTTAACAGTGTTTTTAAACTGCTGTAATGGCAAAGCTGAAATTGATTGCGGAATTTTATTATAGAATCTTATACCAAAACCCACAAACGAGTTACGCACTTTTGCAAGGCGCAAAGCAGGAGCCGCAAGCTTATGTCGGTTCCTGCTTTGTCTATTGTATACATCACATATCGTTTTATAATTCCTTATATTTTTATGTACATAAATTAGATTGCTTAAAATATAAAATATCCAATCCACATCCAATTCACAAACTCTGTACGTATCAATATTAGTATGGACATGAATATGTTACCTTTGACAAGTCCCGATTGAGCCCGTCCAGGTTCTTGACGTGCACGCCGTCGATGAAATGCGTGGAGTCCCTGAACAGCCTGTAGGAGATGAGCTTGTTCTCCGGGTCCAGCTTGTCCAGCACGGGCCAGATCATGAACGCGTTCTCCGAAGTGAATATCACCACCTCGTAATCCGAGTTGCCCACCGTTTGCAGGAACTGGTCCACTCCCGGCCGCTTCTTAAACCTGATGAGTACAAGATTAAGATTTGTTATTGAAAGTTAAGTTGGCAATAAGATTTGCACCAACAAGTGAACTAACAACCTGTCCTATCCCATACTATACCACTTCTGTATATCAAAAATTGGACCCACTTGCTTCAATACGGATTTATTTTCTAATCCTTACTCAATGCATACCCCAGAAACCCAGAAATTTTGTAACAGAATGTGTAAAAACTCGCTCAAAAAACAAAACCGCAAAGTTTTGCGATTTTGTCGTGGAGTCGAAACAACTGTTGAGATTGTGGTAGTGAATGTGTGCAGTGTTTGTTGTGTTATCTGTGTCGGGTGTGCATGAGTTTTTACAAATTCTGCATATATCAGGTATGAGAACGAATAGCACACTCTACATTTAACATTACGTATAATTTCTTTTATCGCGGATTCTACCAAAAATAATATCCTCATTAGTTTTTTTATTATGGACCTCCGCAAAGTGACGCCTAATTATATAAATTATATAGATAAAACTTATTTCCTTCGGGGTAAAAATAATATAGTACTTTTTTTCGAATTGACTGTATGCTGTTTGCCCTAACGGCTTTTACAACGTCACCGGGCGGGACGGGCGAGCGCAGAAGCATCGTCGAAGTTGCGAAATGCGGAAAGAAGAGCGCAGAAGCTCTACTAGCTATGGGGAACGTCGTCCTAAGGGTGCCTCCTGTGAGGCCTGTTAACGCACACTATATACAATAACACAATATAATAGGAATACCACAATTCCGTTCCCAGGTGCACTTCTCTTGAATGACGACCAAAGACTGCCTGTCAATGAAACGTTGTATCAATAGGAAGACTCTATCGGAAACAACAACGGCACAGTGTTGCCACCATTTTAATCATAAAGGGCGCGATACTCTTGTTTCATGACTGTGTTGCTATAAAATACAAAGCGGAAGTCATTGGCGACAACAGGCCCGACCGCGGCTTAGGGCGAGGTGTAGTGGAAAGCTAATAATATAGTAAATAATAAGAGGGTTCTTTAACAAAATCAACACGAATAATGACGCAGTAGCGCTACATTTTTTATAACAATGGACACTAACCTCCAGCCAGTTTGGTAGGACCAGTCTGGGTGCACCAGGACATCCGTGAACTCCAGTACCAGGGTATACGTCGGCTGGTACGGCGCCGGCAGGGGGTCCGGCAACAACTTCTCCCGAGAGGGCTCTTTTATCATCTGGAATATAAGTTGAGGTCACTAAATAATTTATAGAATTAGGTGTTACTTTGCGGAGATCCATAATACAAAAGTAATAATAAAATTATTTTGCTATAATCCGATATGAAGTAAAATAGAAAATATATGTAATGCTAAATGTAGAGTGGACAATCGGTTATCATACCTGATACATGCAGGATTCGTAAAAACACATGCACAAACCTCCACCACCGCCACCACAATACACAAGCACTATATACGTTCACTATCACAAACTCATCAGGAGATAGACTCCACGACCAAAATTTCACGATGTTTTCCTTCACCGGGAAGCATGTGATTAATTGCAATTATCAATTATACACATAAGTTTTTTAATATAAAAACTCATCAGTGTCTGCCTGGGGTTTGAACCTGCAACTCCCACGGAAAGAGTGGCACGGTGCCACAGCTGGGCTATCACAGATGCATCATGAGCAGTACATGAAATTAAATAAAGCTATGCATACTTTTTCATAGAAGGTTAGCTCCTTCCACGTCCGTCTAATATACTGTAGGGGTAGGGGTAGATGGGAGAATTCGTCATCCATGGGCCGACCTTCGGGGTCCCGCCGCGGGGCACCCATCTCTATCACCAAGCATCCACCCATAACGGTTAACGCACCACCGAATACTGCAAACCTACAAATAAAAATATAAGTAACGACCTGTTACTATCCCACTGCTGGGTATAACCTCCTCTCTCCGTTTTTGAAGAGAAGGATTGGAGCTAAGACCTACCATGCTGCTTCAATGCAGATTGGTAGGTACACATATCTCCAGAAATCTCTAGATATATCCAGGTTTTCTCACGATGTTTTCCTTCACCAAATTGCGTGTGATAAATTGCAATTATCAATTAGACATTAACACATTAAAATTATTAACATTAACGTTAACATTAACATAAGTTTTAATAGAAAAACTCATTGGTGCCTGCCTTTGATTTTGAACCCTAGACCTCCTCGGTGAGTCGCACGGTGTTACCGCTGGGCTACCATAGCTTATGCCATGTATTACAGAATTATTCCCCTTTTAAAAGTTCTAAATAAAAGTCCGCGACAGCATATGTCTAGCTTTTAAGTTTAACCCAATATAACCATTTTTATGGTTATCAAAAGACTATTACGGTTTTTATCTTTACATGCGGGCGAAGCCTCTGGCAATTGCTAGTTACAAATAAACTCTCAAAATCAACACTCTTACCCTATTTTCATTCGTCTCCAATTCTTCTCATTCTCTTGTGACTTTTCTTTTTTCTCTTGTTCAAACTTTTCTTGTTCTTTTTGCACCTGTTGAGCATCTTTAGCGTTTTCGGGTGACTGAGGGAAGAAGCGTCCTAAAATGTCTACTTTTTCTGGTTCTTTGGTATCTTTGTTCTTGTCACCTAGAAAATAAGTTCTTTTTTATTTATTTACTAGCGGCCTACCCTGCTTCGCACGGGTATAAAATATATAGCCTATGTCACTCAGTGAAAAAAATGATTAAAATCGATCCAGTAGTTTTGATTTATTCATTACTGCCCGTGGCCCGCAAGCGTTAAATTTGGAGAAAAACAATTCCCTCTCCCTATACCAAAAAGATTTCCTGCTATCTTTGGAATGTCTAAATTCATATACTACATATTTACATTTTTCCCTATATATTTTATGTTTAAAATTAATTACAGAATGTCTTTATATACAACATTCATAGCTTTGTTATCATTAGACAATACAAACATGTTTTCTTTGGAGGTTACTCTTAAAAGAGCGACATTTAGTTGCGCGTCCGATCGCTGCTAAATTCGTAGTGCTGTAGGGCGAAGCGCGGCCTCCTCGCGGGATTTTAAATCTGTGATATCTTCGAAAATGTTCATTTAAATTACATGCTGTAAACGGCCATATTGATCTATATTAAATCAACAATGTATTTAACGTACTTAATTGGATAAGAATTAATGCTATATTGTATAAAAATTTATTTTTCGTATAAAAGTAAATGACAAAAAATGCTATTGTGAGTTATCCATAAGAGATAGACATATACCATAGTGGACTTTTCTGTAGACTTTTTCAATGTGTACAAATACTTAGTACATCATTTTGATAAATCTCGTAGGGTTTAGCCTGCGTTTGCAATGTAAGCGAAAAAAAAAGTAATTATTTACGACATCACCTACGTACGACATTACGATAAGCAACCTCAAAAATTACAGTATTTCTCTACTCCATCTATATCTTCTATACTTATAATAAATCTGTAGAGAGGTCAATTCTGTAACTGGAATATATTTCCAAAATAACTATCAGGGGGTGATTAGGGATCGATACTGATGCCAAAAATGCAATCAGTAAAAATTTTGTCTGTCTGTCTGTCTGTCTGTCTGTCTGTCTGTATAACCGTTATAGAAACAAAAACTACTCGACGGATTTTAACGAAACTCGGTACAATTATTTTTCATACTCCTGAGCTGGTTATAGTATACTTTTCATCACGCTACAATCAATAGGAGCAGAGCAGTGAAGGGAAATGTCGGGAAAACGGGAGAAGTTACTCCATTTTTTAGGCTTCCGCCGCGTGTGCAACCGTGATGGTTAAAGCTACACAGAAATCATGTATGACGGAAATGTTCTCCTTAAAATTATATAAAAAATATCCCACGACAGCATATGTCTATCTTTTATGGTTGACTCACAATACGACGTGTAAATCCCGATAGCTTAGCAGTTCGAAGCTTTCTGGTTATATTTGTCTACTCCTACGTTTATATCACTCTCAGTCATCCCTAAATAAAAAAGTGAATAGTATTAACCATTGTATAAAAAAAGAATCATTGAAATCGGTATAGAAACACCAAAGTTATACATGAAATACGCTAATAATAAGCCATCGCGCGTGAATACTGAATCATGCTATAGGGATTATCACTACGTAGTATAAAACAAAGTCACATTCTTTGTTTGTCCCTATGTCCCTATGACTGCTTAAATATTTAAAACTACGCAACAGATTTTGATGCGGTTTTTTTAATAGATAGAGTGATTCAAGAGGAATGTATAATAACATTCAATATGGAGTAGAGAAATACTGTAATGTTTCTAATGTTATGTCGTAAATAATTACTTTTTTTCTTTATAATTAATAATTACTTTGATGTTAGATATAGCAGGAAATCTTCTTGGTATAGGCAGAGGGAAATTGTTTTTCTTCAAATTTAACGTGTGCGGGCCACGGGCAGTAATGAATAAATTAAAACTACTGGATCGATTTTAATAATTTTTTTCACTGAGTGACATAGGCTATATATTTTATACCCGTGCGAAGCAGGGTAGGCCGCTAGTATTGAATATGATTATACATTCCTCTTGAATCACTCTATCTATTAAAAAAACCGCATCAAAATCTGTTGCGTAGTTTTAAAGATTTAAGCAGTCATAGGAATATAGGGACAAACAAAGAATGTGACTTTGTTTTATACTATGTAGTGATAATCCCTATAGCATGATTCAATATTCACGCGCGATGGCTTATTATTAGCGTATTTCATATATAACTTTGGTGTATCTATACCGATTTCAATGATTCTTTTTTTATACAATGGTTAATACTATTCACTTTTTTATTTAGGGATGACTGACAGTGATATAAACGTAGGAGTAGACAAATATAACCAGAAAGCTTCGAACTGTTAAGCTATCGGGAGTTACACGTGTTATTGTGAGTCAACAATAAAAGATAGACATATGCTGTCGTGGGATATTTTTTATATAATTTTAAGGAGAACATTTCCGTCATACATGATTTCTGTGTAGCTTTAACCATCAAGGTTGCACACGCGACGAAAGCTTAAAAAATGGAGTAACTTCTCCCGTTTTCCCGACATTTCCCTTCACTGCTCTGCTCCTATTGATTGTAGCGTGATGAAAAGTATACTATAACCAGCCCAGGAGTATGAAAAAAAATTGTACCGAGTTTCGTTAAAATCCGTCGAGTAGTTTTTGTTTCTATAACGGTTATACAGACAGACAGACAGACAGACAGACAGACAGACAGACAGACAGACAGACAGACAAAATTTTTACTGATTGCATTTTTGGCATCAGTATCGATCCCTAATCACCCCCTGATAGTTATTTTGGAAATATATTCCAGTTACAGAATTGACCTCTCTACAGATTTATTATAAGTATAGATTTATATGGATCTCCAACAGCATAACGTCTATACTAATATTATAAAGAGGAAAAATTTGTATGTATAATAGGCAACAAAAGAATTTATCAATCCACAAATTAAGAAAAATCATTAAGCTAACAAATCTTCAGCTGGATTTTCAGCTTTTAAAATTTTGTTTTATTTATATAATGATGAAAGTTGAGTGGATGTGTTGGTAATACCCCAATACCAATAAATATATAATAAATACAATATATGAATATATTGTATATTTCTTTTATTTTTATTGTTCAATTAGGAAATTATTAGTAGGTAATTCTAATTCATAATGTTTGTTATTTGCATACCAACTTTTTCTTTAATATAAATTGTCTCACTTCATAGGTTAGCTGGTAGAGATCAGTCATAGAGATAAGTTAACCTTTGTACACTTTTTTTCCAATAATGTTTTTTTCCAACATTTTTTATGGTACATAAATAAAAATACCCCAAAGGTTAAACTTATTTAATATATAAGGTCTTATTTAAACTATTTAACACATGAAAACATGAGGCAAATTTAGTAAAAGCTAATAAACATATTACAGAAGTACTGTAATATGTTGTATTTCTGTTTATTTTTAGGTTTGTAATTGTAAAATTGTAACTAAGAATGATGTGATTTCCTGTAATTGGTATTATATAATTAATTTAAGACTATTTAGATTTTTTTGGATTATATAGTACTAGTAATATCCAGCCATTACACCTATGTATATACCAATCTCATAGCAGTTTATTAAGTCAAACTATAGATTTATTTTTATTCAGATAAAAGTTTTATTTCTTATTTAATTACACTAATATTCATAATCTAATGTATTTACAGATTTTTATGACTAATTTTTACACCTTTTTTATTACGGATCCCTATTTAAAAAAATATATATATAATATAGCCTATGTTGCTCAGTAAAAATGCAGCTTTCCAATGGTGAAAGAGTTTTTGAAATCGGTACAGTATTTTTTGTGTGAAAATATTACAAACATACATACAAAATTTTCCTTTATTATTTAGGTATATTATAATAGATCATTCCTGTAAAGATTTCTTACTGATTCTTTCCAGTATGAGTCGATTTTAAAACTAACTTCCAACAACGGGTTATAAACGCTTGATAATACGAAAATGCTTGTGAAAGTGTATTTAAATTAATTTTACTTGAAATATAATTAAATTTCAAAAAAATTATTTTCGACAAAATTAAATTTAGTCTTTTTTTTCTTGTAACTAAACAGCATGCGTGATATTCTTAATATATATTTTAAACACATTTAGTGCACTTGCTTTTAAAGTAATTAAAACTGTTGAAATGAGCTACCTAAAAACTAACCTAAATTTGCATAGAATCTGGTAGAACTTGCCGACAGAAGAACTATGTTTTGTCTCGAAAAATTTGTAGTTTGAAGCTTAACGACTTTACAACAAACCGTACGAGTGAAAAATAACATCTTTTTAACAGACATTTTATATTTAATATTACACAATTCTTATTTCGTTACACTAACGAAGAAACAAAACAAATCTCGTTATCATTTTTTTGTGACAACTTAACCAAAAAACTGTCATTGTCAGTATCGAAAATACAGACAAAGGATAAAATTTTATCTTTGCCTCACCACGGGTGATAAAAGTTATTACAGTACTCTATGGTGATAATCTAAAAGCTTTTTAATAATATGTAGTAACTGCTTGTCAAGTGTGAACATTGTTATTTACTAAAAAATAACTTACACCTTAAGTTAAATGGTCGCTGAGATAAACTATTTTTTTCCATTTATAAGATAATCTACTGACAATCTGTACTGGCTACAGCCATAAAAGTTTCATACCATTCATACTAATACATTCTATATGGACACTAGTCTTTTACTACTACGTGCATAGTATTATCTATGCTCATTATTACTCTGTGATTAGCAGATTGGTGATATATTTTTTAGTTACTAATCTGTGGTAACTAGTCTTAACTAGGGATGTGACTTAGAGTACAAAAAAACGATTAATAAATAATCGATTTTTATCCCTTTAAAATTGATTTTTTCTGACTATTTCAAAAGTTGTCTTTTTAATATTAATAATTAATTACAATAAAGGCTTATTAAAGTGGACAAAGAAATAACATCAGATGAGCTGTTTGTGCTATTGGGTTAAAATGTGTAGTTTAGCTGAATTGGTTTCATCCAACAATGCATATCTAATCTTACAAAACAAGAAAAAGAGTAAAAAGGAAAAAGGGATACTTAAAATAATCGATTTTTTAAAATTGATTTTTGATGACAAAATAATAGATTATTAAAAATCAATTATTTCAAAAATCGATTATATTTTTACATGGCTACTGTGATTTAATTTTACAGATTGATGATGTATTTGTATCACGTTACATAGATGTTTGTTTTTATTTTTATGAGAGATTAAATATTAAAGATTTAATTTTTTTTATAGGATTATGGGTAAACTAGATGTAGCAATTCTTAGATATCTAACATCAGAGGACTTTCGTGTTTTAACCGCGGTAAGCATTATACATAGTTGTATTTTTATAACCTTTAATTATTATTTATAACTTGTATTTTATAAACGGTATAAATACATATAAATGCTCGCTATAATACCATTCATTTCCAATGTGTGTCTACGTTTATCAGGTTGAAATGGGAATGAAAAACCATGAACTAGTCCCAGGGTCATTGGTCGCTTCTATAGCCAATTTACGCCATGGGGGAGTCCACAAACTGATGAAGGATTTATGTAAACACAGACTACTGACCTACGAGAGAGGGAAACAATGTAAGTATTTTTTTAAATTCTTTGATTCTTCGATCAAATATTGAATTTTACATGCAGTCACAGTGGATTATCTGAATACATGCTATTTTCTACAATAAATATAACTAATACAATATAGTAATGACTTAATGTAACTAGTTATAAGTATTATGTTGAAAAGAGCAACTGCTGAGTTTCTTGCTGGCTCTTCTCAGTCGGAACAGCTTTCCGAACCAGCAGTAGAATTGACGATTCAAAAGTACTTGTTTACAAGTTTATTTGAATAAAGAAAAATTTGAATTTAATGTGGGTAATATGGATAGCATTACTATATACTGAAAAACTTAATAAACAAAGTTACAGACAAATAATAGACAAAAGATTATTTGTAATTAGTAATAGGTTAGATAGTTCTTTAATAAATTTCCTTATTGTCACATCATATTCTGAAAGTTGACTTAATAATTAATCTGTCACTATCAAGTGCTATGTTACGCCGTGTGGTATCCGGATGAATAGAATAGTACCACCCTCATTTCTTACTGAGGTGTCGTAAAAGGCGACTAAGGTAAGTCGACCCACCGTGTGGTATCTGGCTGAGTAGAATAGACCACCCTCATGTTTTACCGAGGTGTCGTAAAAGGCGACTAAGGTCAGTCGACCCGTCATGTGTATCCAGCTGAGTAGAATAGACCACCCTCATGTCTTACCGAGGTGTCGTAAAAAGGCGACGTAGGTAAATTGACTCACCGTGTGGTATCCGGTTAAGTAGAATAGACCACCCTCTTTCTTATCGAGGTGTCGTAAAATACGACTAAGATAAGTTGACGGCCGGTCGTAAAAACGCAGCTAAATCATGTGACAGCATGTTTATAACATATTGTGCTTAGAGTGGGATAAAGGCAGGAGGATGATGATTTTCTAGTCTGTAACTTAAATACCGAAAGGCTAAGTAACGCATGGTGTTAATCTTGCACTTCCAGATGATGGATATCGTCTCACCAATGCAGGGTATGATTATTTGGCACTCAAAGCACTTACAAACAGGAAGGTAATTGCATCATTTGGAAATCAAATTGGGGTTGGCAAGGAGTCCAATATATACACTGTTGCTGATGAAGACAGGAATCCTTTATGTTTGAAACTACACAGGTAAATCAACCCATAATATTTCTTGCACTTATTGTGACTAAGCCTATGCCTAATAATTTATAGAATTGGGTGTTAGTTTACAGAAATCTGTAATACAAAAGTAATAATAAAAAAAAATTGATATAATCCGCAATGAAGTGAAATAGAAAATATATAAAATGCTAAATGTAGAGTGGACAATCCGTTTGCATATCTGATACATGCAGGATTTGTAGAAAAACACATGCTCAAATCTCCGCCTCTGCCATGACAATACACAAGCACTACATATATTCACTATTACAACAATCGTTTGTATGTAATCATGGAGTTTCTTTGCAATTTTGTCGTGGAGTCTATCTCTTGATGATGCTTCAGTTGGGGGCAAAATAATCCTTGAGTTTGTGATAGTGAACATATGTAGTGCTTATTGTATTGTGCTTGTGGTGGTAGAGGTTTGTGCGTGTGTTTTTTACGAATCCTGCATGTATCAGGTATGAAAATGGATTGTCCACTCTATATTTAGCATTGTATATATTTTGCATCTTAAGCCTATTCCTCTAAGGAGTCTAACACAAAGAGTATACTGATGTAACATTGCAACATTGAAGAATATCTTAGTCTTTCTCTTCAACAACAACAATTTTTAACCAATTATAACAATTACCTACACATAGTAACATAGTATTTTCTTCAGATTAGGTCGTACATGCTTCCGCAACATTAAAGGCAAGCGGGACTACCACGCTCATCGCAACCGCGCCTCCTGGCTGTACCTGTCCCGTATTTCTGCCACCAAGGAGTTTGCGTACATGAAGGCACTACACGATCGGGGCTTCCCCGTGCCGCGGCCTATCGACTTTAATAGGCACTGCGTTGTTATGGAGCTGGTGACTGGCGGACCAATGTAAGCAATCTTCAATATTAATCACAATACATATAATACATCAGATCAGATAATACATCATGTATCTGATCATTCTCCTGCCTTTATCTCACTCTAAGTGTGCCTTCACCTTATAGCTGAGTGCCCTATGTACTCTCTGGTAAGATGGTAGATACTAGGTAAGGATAAAATGAAAAAAATAAAAAGCTTTGATAGCCCAGCGGTAACAGCGGTAGCCGTGCGACTCTTTCGAGGAGGTCACGGGTTCAAACCCGGGCAGACATCAATGAGTTTTTCTGTTAAATTTTATGTGTGTAATTGATAATTGCGATTTATCACACGCTTTTCAGTGAAGGAAAACATCGTAAGGAAACTTGCATATCTCTAGATAATTCTGGAGATATGTGTAACCTACCAATCCGCATTGGAGCCGCGTGGTAGGTCTTAGCTCCAAATCCTCCTTTCCAAAAACGGAGAGAAGAGGCCTATTCCCAGCAGTGGGAGAGTAACAGGACGCTATTTTAAGGATGAAATTGAAGTTGAGGTTCTGACAAATTTCTCCATCAGGAGTATTATCAGGCTCGTAAGAGCTACGGGTAGATTAGAGCAGTTGGTACTGTCGGGACAGCAGTGAAACCCTTGTCCCAACATGGAGATAGTCCAGAATAGGAGCTGACCACCTGTCCTGCACCGACAGGCGTCTCCAAAATTAGATAGAAGTGTGTTGGGCACAGTATATTATTATCTTCCATTTGTTAACTGTTGCGCTGGTCCTTTTAGAGAAATTCATCATAGTCCTGCCCTTATATCACTCTAAGTGGGGGCATTTTCTCGTGTGGAGTTGGCTGCTCTCCCACCGAGCGCGTCACCGGCAGCCTGCCTGTCGTTAACTTACCTCAGTCGTATTTTACGACACCTCGGTGAGAAATGAACCCTCATCTATTCTACTCAGTCGGATACCATACGGTAGGACAACTCGGCTTAGTCGCCTTTTACGACACCTCGGTAAGAAAGAGGGTGGTTAAATTGGTGGAAAAATTAAACTAACGCTATTTGGATATAAATGAAACCAATTTTGGTTATCAGGACCCATGTGACAGCAGTAGAGGATGTCGACGGTCTCTACGATGAGCTGATGGGGCTGATCGTGAGGCTCGGCAACTGTGGCGTCATCCACGGGGACTTCAACGAGTTCAACATCATGATTGACGCGGAGGGCCGCCCCGTCATCATCGACTTCCCGCAGATGGTGTCCACTAAACATCCCAATGCTGAACTGTGAGTGTGCAGCATTTTTTATCATTATTTTAGTCCTTAAGGTATTTTATTATTTTGGTTTTGTCATATTGTTTTATTGAGGACTAAGAACAACCACTAAGATTTTCAGTATGTTTTGACATATACAGAGTGGTACAGACTTTGGCAGAATTCAATCTTTTTTTAAAAAAAGTAAAAGAATAAAAGTTAAAAATAATATTTACTAATAAATTATTTCTTATACACCAAGAGAAGGATATTAAAAAACGCCATTTATCAAATCTGTCATATATCAAATCTATCATCTATCAAATGTATCATCTATCGAATCTATCATCTATCAAATGTATCATCTATCGAATCTATCATCTATCGAATCTATCATCTATCTATCATTGTATCAAAGTTTTTTTATTCACTATATGTCAAAGGCAAGTCTGTAAATTAAAGAAATCAGTTCTATATTACAATGTTTGATCTACGTCAAAAAAGTTATTATAAAATTGCAAAAGTACGTAAGTCGTTTGTGGGTTTTGGTATAAGATTCTATAATAAAATTCCGCAATCAATTTCAGCATTGCCATTGCAGCAGTTTAAAAACACTGTTAAAAAGAGGCTGATACAGAAAGCCTACTATACTCTTGAAGATTATTTAGAAGATAAGAATGTGTGGATGTATAGCTCTCTTTGAACCTGTACAAGACAGTAACGACATAATGTAAATAGTATTAAGAATTATATTTTTAAAAGATCAACCGCCGAGTTTCTTGCTGGCTCTTCTCGGTAGGAACAGCTTTCCGAACCAGCAGTAGAGTTGACGATTCAAAAGCACTTGTTTACAAGTTTATTTGAATAAAGAATATTTTGAATTGAATTGAATTGAATATATTTCGGTTTCAGTTTACTGGCTAAATTTATCTAAGAACTATCTCAGTCTTCTCGGATTGATTTGTTTTTTGTTTTTTTTTTTGTGATGGAGACATTGATGCATGGTTGGAGAGTGACAGAAGCTACTGTTTATTCCAAGACACGCGATTAAAGTCCACGCGAACGAAGTTGCGGGTAATAGTTAGTACTTATTATAATTAAGAGAATTACACTACCTTTTAGTAAAAACTGTACAGAAATCCGTTCTGTACATTTGGAGAAAATCGATCACATACAGATAGCTTGTGAGAACTTTGTTTTATCTATACTAATATATAAAGCTGAAGAGGTTCTTTGATTGTTTGAACGCGCTAATTTCAGGAACTACTGTAGCGATTTGAAAAATTCTTTAAGTGTAAGATAGTCCATTTATTGAGGAAGGCTATAGACTATAACATCACGCTAAGATGAATAGGAGAGGAGCGGCAATAAAAAAATATTACGAAAACGGCAAAATTTAAGCTATCCTTGCGTGCGTTGAGTAAACGGTGAAAGTTATTCAAAAATCATGTATTACAAAATTGTTCCCCTCTAAAAGTTTTAAATAAAAGTCCGCGACAGCATATGTCTAACTTTTAAGGTTTTAACCCGCTTTAACCAATTTTATGGTTATTTTAATTATTCCACGCGGACGGAGCCGCTGGGGATTGCTAGTAATAAATATAACCAATATTGTCACTTTCCAGCTATTTCGACCGCGACGTCAAATGCGTGCGTGAGTTTTTCAAAAAGCGTTTCGGTTTCGAGAGCGACCTGTACCCTAAGTTCTCTGACCTCGAGAGGGACGACCACATGGACGAGGAGGTGGCCTGTTCGGGATACAAACGGACGAGGGGGATAGAGGACGAGCTGATGCAGGTCAATAACCATTACCATAAAGTTAACGACATATTACTATCCCCGTGTGGTATCCGGCTGAATAGAATAGTACCACCCTCATTTGTTACCGAGGTGTAAAAGGCGACTAAGGTAAGTTGATCTACCGTGTGGTATCCAGTTGAGTAGAACAGACAACCCTCTTCCTTACCGAAGCGTCGTAGAAGGCGACTAAGGTAAGTTGACGTCAGGCAGGCGGCCGGTCGTAAAATACGTAGTCAAATCATGTGACAACATGTTTATAGCAAGTACTGCCACTTAGAGTGGGATAAGGGCAGGAGGATGATGATTACTCTCCCACTTTTGGGAATAGTCCTCTTCTCTCCGTTTTGGAGAGAAGGTTTGGAGCCAAGACCTACCACGCTGCTCCAATGCGGATTGGTAGGTTACACATATCTCCAGAATTCTCTAGAGATATGCAGGTTTCCTCACGATGTTTTCCTTTACCGAAAAGCGTGTGATAAATTGCATTTATCAATTAGACACAAGTTTTAATATAAAACTCATTGGTGCCTGCCCGGGATTGAACCCTTGACCTCCTCAAGAGAGTCGCACGGTTTTACCGCTAGGCTATCACAATATAATCAATAAAATCAAGCAAGGCCCTGTATAGGCTTGAAACTAGTAGGGCTTATCCGATAAAATAAGATGTGAGTATACCCGGTTTCTATATGTTAAGTATGAAAATAATATTACAAATTCATCATCATTATCCTGCCCTTATCCTACTCAAAGGGGCGTCGACACAACATGTTATAAACATGTGTGGTATCCGGCTGAGTAGAATAGACCACCCTTAGTTCTTACTAAAGTAAAAGGCAACTAAGGTAAGTTGACGGTAGGCAGGCGGCTGGTCGTAAAAACGCAGTCAAATCATGTTTATAACATGTTGTGCCGACCCCACTTAGAGTGGGATATGGGCAGGAGGATGATAATGATGATCAATTTGTAATATTATTTTCACAGTTAACATATAGAAACCGGCTATACTCGCATCTTATTATATCGGGTGAGCCCTATTCCGGGTCCATACTGACTTGCTAAGATTGATTGAATATTTGTGGTGCCGACCCCACTTAGAGTGGGATAAGTGATGATGATGTAGATAATACAAATGAATTAATATTTTAGGAAATGGGCATATGCCTTGAAGTGAGTGATGATGAAGTAAGCGGTGATGATGATGAAGTAAACGCACAGCAGCAAGAATCAGCAGAAAAGTGCTCTGATGATGAAATATCTTCACTCAGAAAACAGGTCAGTTTTAGAAAGTCAGTTTTCGTAAAAGGCGACTAAGGTAAGTTGACCCACCGTGTGGTATCCGGTTTAGTAATAGACCACCCTCTTTCTTACAGACATGTCGCAAAAGGCGACTAAAGTAAGACGACCCGCCGTGTGGTATCCGGCTGAATAGAATAGACCACCCTCATTTCTTACCGAGTTGTCGTAAAAGGCGGCTAAGGTAAGTTGACGCACCGTGTGGTATCCGGTTCAGTAGAATAGACCACCCTCTTTCTTACCGAGGTGTCGCAAAAGGCTATTAAGGTAAATTGACGTTAGGCAGGCGGCCGGTCGTAAAAACGCAGCCAAATCGTGTGACAGCATGTTTATAACATGTTGTGCCGACCCCACTTAGAGTGGGATAAGGGCAGGAGGATTATGATATAAAATGAAGTCTGTGGCAGGTGTATTTGATATTTCGATATATGTCCAGGTTAACGAGTCGCTTCAACATGACGAAACAGTAACAACACAAAACATTACAAAAATTACACATCTATCTGTAGACGATACAGAAGAAATACCAACACTAGTATCAGCAGATAAAGAAGATGCAGACCAAAACGAAGAAGCGGACAGAAGTACGCAGAAATACAGATTAGCTATGATAGAGAAAGCGTTATCAGATGTAAGGTCTAATAGATCTTATACGAGCGCTAGTACCATAGCCCCAGAAGTCGTTAAGCAGCAAGTGAAGAAGAGTTTAGATATGAGACAGAAGAAAATGGAGAGGAAGAACGCGATAGCAAAGGGAGAAGCGAGCGCTGTGACTAGAGTTAGGAGAGATAATAGGGAGACTATTAGAGAGAGTCATGGACTTTGGGGTTGGGATGAATGATGGGAATAAAGTATATGGGAATAGTATTGAAGTTTTATTTGATGGTGATGGTGGAGGTTTGTGTATGTGTTTTTACGAATGCATGTATCAGGTATGAAAACGGATTGTCCACTCTACATTTAGCATTATATCATCATCCTCCTGACCTTATCCCACTCTAAGTGGTATCGGCAAAACATGTTATAAATATGTTGTTACACTTGGCTGCGTTGTTTTGGCCGCCTGCCTGACGTCAACTTACCTTAGTCGTATTTTACGACAGTTAGATTTGGCTGCGTTGTTTTGGCCGCCTGCCTGACGTCAACTTACCTTAGTCGTATTTTACGACACCTCGGTAAGAAAGTGGTCTGTTCTACTAAACATACTGAATTTTATGAAAATCGGTGAAGCCGTTTCCGTAATGCATATTATATATATACAAGATTAGTTCTTTTAAAGATCACACGTTACATAAAAGCTAACAGCGCAGGTGTCAGTGTCCCTTATCTCTGCGGGTCGCGGATTCGATTCCAGCCGAGAGAAAGCATTTTTTTTTAATATAATTCGAGTCTGAATATATTTTAGTATGTATTTAAAATTATATATTTACCAGTTGTCTCTCACCTATAACTAAAATATTGTTACTTTAGATTAAATTAAAAAATTTAAATTTTATTTATTTATTCAACTTTACAATAACTTGTTACACGCTTAAATAACTTTTTATCACAATATACAAGTTAGAGTTTATAAATTTTACATATAATATGTATATATATTATTTTTACAGATGTTATTGGCGCTACAGTTTATATAACCTTAGATAAAATTCCTATGATATTATAACATTGTAATGGAATATTTATTTAAGTTTTGAGTTATTTGATAATCTTTAAAAAACAAACAGAGTTATCTTTATAGAGTTTAAGTTTATATTTAGATAAAATTACCAAAAATATTTATATTAATGAAATGGAAAAGTATATTTATTGACCTTAGTATCAATTGATAGTCTCTGACTTTAGAAAAATATTCCAATTCAAATTCAAAATATTCTTTATTCAAATAGACTTGTAAACAAGTGCTTTTGAATCGTCAACTCTACTGCTGGTTCGGAAAGCTGTTCCTACCGCGAAGAGGCAGCAAGAAACACGGCGGTTGCTCTTTCAAAAAAAAAATTCTTAATACTATTTACATTATGTCGTTACTGTCTTGTACAGGTTCAAAGAGAGCTATATCCACACATTCTTATCTTCTAAATAATCTTCAAGAGTATAGTAGGCTTTCTGTATCAGCCTCTTTTTAAGTGTTTTTAAACTGCTGTAATGGCAAAGCTGAAATTGATTGCGGAATTTTATTATATCAATAAATATATTCAATTTCTTTTTATTATTATTCTGATAAAGCATATTAGCGCACTCCACGCCAATGAAATGGAGATGTTAAGATGGATACATCTATATTCCAGGGAAACTTCCATCGAAATTGTCTTAGCGGTTCCCGAGAATATATTATTAATGTAAACCTTATCCTAGAATTGCGCTATCTTCAAATAAAAACCGTATAAAAATCCATTTAGTAAGTAGATTTTGAGATAATCGGTCCAATACAAAAGCTTTCTGGGAGTTTGATTTTAAGATATTTATAGATAAACTTAAGGAGCAACTTTGTTTGCGTCAATTTAAGTAGTTAAAATACCCTAAATGATGTAGTGGTTCATCTATGACTGGTCCGTTGGCGCAGTGGGTAGTGACCCTGCCTCCAGCTCCGGGGGTCGAGGATTCGATTCCCGCCGAGGGTCAACATTTTCTATAAATGAATTTGTTGGTATTTGAGCCTGTGTGTATATTTGTATTTAAGTATGTATTTAAAAAAATATATACGTATATATTAACCAGTTGTCTGTCACCCATAACACAAGTATTAAGTTACTTATTTGGGAATGGACGGCCGTGTGTGTGTCTATATATTTATATTCATAAATTCTATAAAAATCCTGTTATTCGTTTCATATGTATACCCGTTATATAAGATTCAAATATACCAGATTTAAATAATGCTCCGACAGATTAGTTTTGAAAACGTTACAGACAGACACACGTTTTTAATATTATGAATTGATAACGTTTTTATACTTATCTCATGTTGGCATGTTTCATTAGATGAAATAAACATTTTACCATTAGCTGAACATACAACATTAAAATTATCTTATCTATTGAATTACTTATCAAATAATAATAAACAATATGATAGCCAAAGCTTATTGTACAATTAAATTATATAAATGATAAGAAACCCTAGCTATATTGACGTAAATGCATATAATAAATAAAATATCTGGCTGACCGAGCTTTGTTCGGTAATTTTTTGCACAAAAAAAGAAACACAAAAAAAAAATAGGGTAATTGGGGCTCGATCCTAGGTATTTTCATATTTCGCAACCATCCGTTCACCGAATAAGCTACGCTGACTTGACAGTTAATGAAAAAAATTCAAATCAATATAAATTTTAGTATTTTTTAATGCCAAAAAACAGAAATAAAACGATTTTTTTTACATAAAATCTTGCTAGATCGATTTTTCTACCCCAAAACCCCATACATGCTGAATTTCAAGAAACTCGCTAGAGCCATTTCCGAGATTCCAATAAAAATACATATATACATACAAGCTTAACTCATTTAAATATTAAAGATATATGGTATTTATAGAAGTAGGCGTTATCATCCTCCGGCCCTTATCCCATTCTAAGTGGGGTCGGCACAACACGTTACAAACATTTTGTCATATGATTTGGCTACATATTTTAAGACCGGCCGCCGGCCTGACGTCAACTTACCTTAGTCGTATTTTACGACATCTCGGAAAGAAACGGGGGTGGTTTATTCTACTCAGCCGGATACCAAACGGTGGGTCGACATACCTTAGTCGCCTTTTCCGACACCTCAGTAAGAAATGAGGGTGGACTATTCTACTCAGCCGGATACGACACGGCGAATCTTCTTACCATAGTCGCCTTTACGACACTTCGGTAAGAAATGAGGGTGGACTATTCTACTCAGCCGGATACGACACGGCGAATCTTCTTACCATAGTCGCCTTTACGACACTTCGGTAAGAAATAAGGGTGGACTATTCTACTCAGCCGGATACCACAACTTAACGACCCCCCTAGTTAATGGAATAAATTCGGTAAAGATCCCTCCCTCCCATCTGTCGGGTCGCAGCTGCCGGTCAGTGTATCGTGCATCAATACATTTTTTGCTCAAACATATTGCGAATTAGCGGTCAATGTCACCCGTCAGCCATTGTATACTACTTTAGGGCGCCTTCACATTTGCAATAATAAATAAATATATGGGACACTTACACACACGGTCGTCCGTCCCAAAAGAAACTTAATACTAGTGTTATGGTAAACAGACAACTGGTGAATATACCTTCACTACACCTACTTCTACACTACACCTACTTCTATACACCTTCATTTCTTACCAAGATAGCGTAAAAGGCGACTAAAGTAAGTTGACCTGTCGTGTGCTATTCGGATGAGTAGAATACGCCACTCTTATTTCTTATCGAGGTGTCGTAAAAGGCGACTAAAGTAATTTGATCTCTTGTGTGGTATCCGGCTTAATAGAATAGTCCACCTTCATTTTTTACCGAGGTGTCGTAAAAGACGCCTAAGGAAAATTAACGTTAAGCAGGCGGCAGGTCGTAAAATACCTAGCCAAATCATTAAACATGTTCAAAACCTTTTCCGCCGCGATAACGTCGAGTAAAGAGCTCATGAATAAATGCCCCGGATGGGTTCGAAACAAGTCTGGCTAACCCGCTAGAATAAGACGTGAGTATAGTAGGTTTCTATACATTAACTTATTCATATAGTTTTTTACGATGTTTCCTCAGCGGGAATTGCACGTATATAATAAATACTAAATAAAAATAATTATTCGTATTAGTAGTACTTCTAGGCTAGTTAACTTAACTGATCATCGATCCCAAAATCTTCAGCTTGTGAAGCTAATAATTCCACTATTAAGTTACGTTGATGTTTTAACGCATTCTAATAAAAGTGCCGTGGTTCAATTCGTCTTGTTTGAAAGAGTCTTAAAATTATTGACCACACGATTTAGCTACAATACTTAAAATCACAGACTTAAATGGTATCTGACCGTAAATGTATGCATCAAATATAATTACCAAATATCTCATCACTTTAGAGTACTACAATAATTATACATAATAATTTTTTTGGAATTTCGCAATCCATGCTCACGTATATTTTTTAAGATATAACTTTTAATAAGTTTACCTATTTAGTTTTAATTACTTAGTACAACATAAATCTCACATTCACTTATCAGTTGTATTACGTGAAATGGCAAAATAAAAGTAGATATTATAAGTAAAAACATTTAGCTTTCATAGCGACAGAAACATTTATTATTACTTATTAGTAGTTCAGTGACGACAGTGAAGGGCGCACGCGTGTACCATGGCACAGGATAACCTCACCGCAGTTTTGCATAAAACAAAAGATTTGCGATTGGTAAGTGTTATTATCATTACAAACAATGTTTTAGTTATTAAATATATAAATTAAGAATGAATATCTAGATATTTAAGTGATGTAAATAATTTGTTATTGATGGAATGCAAATTTGTAAAATTTTAAAGTAAATCGTATTCGAGTTTCGTGAAGTAAACTTTTTTGTTGTTCCATTTTTAAATTGTTATTGCATATATTATTACGGATAAAATTGTTTTTTTACACCTTTATGTGTGATTAATTAAATTTTATAATGGAAAAAAATTTAAGTAAATTTAACAAGTTTTATGTAGTGTTTGACAGACTATTTTCATTACGAATAAGGTAAAAAAAATAATTTCCTTGTAGGAGCGGCAAACACAAGCCATGTCTGAAGTATTGATTATAATTCGTAACAAGCCAAGACCAATTGAGCAAATAGACAGAACATAACAATGTGTACAGAAATTAGTAATTTGTAGCTCTATGTAGCGTTCACAAATTATTTAGGAAAATTAAAAATAAAAATTATTAAGAATGAGCCCTTTTTTTTCTTCACGTATTTTTACTATAAAAAGTTTTTTTTATTACTTATCGTTTTGCGTTTGACTGACTGATAAAATCTAGTCAAAAAGTCTAAAATGAAAGTGCGCTAATCTGGAAGATTTGAACTTATACACTGTCCATTATATTAACCATCTTTTGACAGATTGACGATTTACATATTTAGTGATGTCCTAAAGATTCTCGTATGCGATACCATTCCGATTATAGTACCTACTATCATTAATCGAATTACGTACCTAAGTAATTCGATTAATGATAACCTACGTAAACTAATAACAGATATAGAAATCAACATTTTGATTTAATATTGCCTTAGTTTTTTGAAAATAAATGTTAATCCGTGTGTATTTATTATAATCATAAAAAATATATTATACATCAACTGGCAACATCAACAGACCTTCCGCTCGGCCGCCATTTTGACGTGATCTGTCACTCTCAACGAAACGCCCGTGATAGTCGGGCTCATAAGGTGACAGCTGTTGACGACTTTGACGCTGACGCTATTCGTCGTCATGTATATGATTACTACTTGAGAAAAGAAATTCCAACTTTGAGAAAACTTATTGTTTCTTTGAAAAGAAGTGGTCTATTTCATGGTGAAAAATCTTCTTTGGTCAAAGTTTTGAACACAATTGGCTTTTCATATAAAAAGTTAAATAAAAGAAAATTATTAATGGAACGCACAGATATAGCTATAGCACGTTGTGATTTTTTAAGAGAGGCAAAGAAAATACAAGATTGGGCAAATATTGTTTTCACGGATGAAACATGGCTCAACGCTAACCACACACTATCTCGTTTCTGGACTGATGATACTGCTGATTCCACTTCCTCAGTACCAATGGGAAAAGGTGAGCGCCTAATCATTTGCCATGCAGGTACAGCAAAAGGATTTGTACAAGACGCACTGTTGGCATTTAAATCGAAGAAATCAAATGACTACCACGAAGAGATGAATGCAAATGTGTATGAAGAGTGGTTCAAAAAAATGCTCATTTCATTGGAAGAACCATCAATAATTTTTATTGATAATGCGCCCTACCACTCCCGTCAAATTGACAAAATGCCAACACAGGCTAATAAAAAGCATGAAATAATTAATTGGCTTCGGGACAATGGAGAAAATGTGGACGACTCAATGTTAAAAGTTGAATTAATAAAAATATTAAAAACCAAAAAGAGAGCAAAACGCTATGTAATCAATGAAATGGCAGCAGAATATGGCCATACTGTTCTTCGGATTCCTCCATACCACTGCCAGTACAACGCAATAGAACTTATATGGGCACAAGTAAAAGGGCATGCTGCGAGATGCAATACAAGCCCCCCATTCACAGCGAATAAAATGTTGCAATTGCTAAAAAATGCTTGCACCCACGTAACGGCCGAGAACTGGGCAAGTGTGGTGGAAAGAACTAAAAGAGTAATATTCTCTGATTGGGAACGTGATATTGCGTTTGATAATATATTATCTACACAAGAGCTAATAATAACTGCTACTGAAGACTCCTCATCGGAGGAGTCTAGTGTTGATTATCATTCCGACGACTCGTGCTAATAAAATAAATTAAAATATCCTGATTGTTTTATTTGTATTCATGTATTAACTAAGAAGAAAGTAAAACTTTATATAATGTTATTAAATGTCTTTTAATACTCGTAACATCGATTTCTACCGATTATTTTTAATCTGTGGCATAATCGTAGAAACCATTATGTGTGACATCACTAAGTGGGCGGTACCCATCCATAAAGTACAAATATTATTTGTATGATATTTGTACGTAAGCAATACAAAACTTAATGAGCGTGAGCTGTCAAAAGACTGATAATATGATGGACGCAGTATAATCCAGGATGTAAATAGCTTTCTACCGGAAGAGATGATAATAAGAGAAAATTCGAATTACATCTCATACCTGAAATCGAACTCCGTACCTCTAGTGATGTGGTAGAACACTTACACCGAGCTAGAAATATATGGCCTATATTCGTAATTGTAATGCTAACGCCGTGTGGTATCCGGCTGAATAGAATAGTACCACCCTCATTTACTTACCGAGGTGTCGTAAGAGGCGACTAAGGTAAGTGGACCCGCCGTGTGGTATCCGGCTGAGTAGAATAGACCAACCTCATTTCTTACCGAGGTGTCGTAAAAGGCGACTAAGGTAAATTGACCCACCGTGTGGTATCCGGTTTAGTAGAATAGACCACCCTCTTTCTTACCGAGGGGTCGTAAAATACGACTGAGGTAAGTTGACGTCAGGTAGGCGGCCGGTCGTAAAAACGCAGCCAAATCATGTGACAGCATGTTTATAACATGTTGTGCCGACCCCACTTAGAGTGGGATAAGGGCAGGAAGATGATGATGATTCGTAATTGTAATGCTAATATAGGTACTTGTAATGTATCAATGTTGAGTTAGCTGTTGAATTACAATTGTTATCAAGTCCTAGTTTTTTTAATGTGTTTTAAAAAAATTCTTTCACTTTTAAAAAGCTGTATTGAGCAATATAGACTATATATATTATATTTCAAACTTACGTTATACGTTAGGAACATTAAGCATTTTATTCTTAACCTTTTTTTATCTAAATTATTTTTAAAAGTATATTGATTTTTCACTTTTCTCGCTTCTAGGAGCAAACACCAATTCCAGAAATAGCTGACGATGGTAAGTTATATGTTCTGATTATATGGTATGGTATATATGGTCTGATTTGTTTATAAAATAACTATAAGTAATGAAGATAAAAATGCGTTGATCG
This sequence comes from Morpho helenor, assembly GCA_029227775.1. NCBI lineage: Eukaryota > Metazoa > Arthropoda > Insecta > Lepidoptera > Nymphalidae > Morpho > Morpho helenor. The sequence goes on from JARGCU010000006.1 coordinate 13,844,646, forward strand.
GCAATGATATATGATCGCGGCGAGCTGCGATCATTGTACAAGTCAACACGATCATCCGTATTATCATACATACGATCATACGTACCATCCAGCGATTGCCTTTGATTCGTGTCCGAAAAACTGATAATTCCTGGGTTGTAGGATATCGTAGGCGATCATAAACGATGATTAGTAGAGATCATCACGATCATGCTAACGCTTCATCGTTTGTAATCGCCGATTATAAAGGAGAGCCATAAGAGGATGGGCGAGGACTGCGAGCGCCGCTGAACTATTTCACCAAATATTCAGATTACTTTATTTATTTATTTTTTTATTTTATTTATTTAATTTAATTCAAGTAACAAAGACTCAGCACATACAAACAATAAATGTATAATATATATATATATATATATATATATATATATATATATATATATATATATATATATATATATATATAACAAAGAGGTTATATATGAATATATTATATATGAATTATGAATAATAATTTATAGAAATACGCGATACTTTGCGGCGATCCATTACACAAAGTAATAGTGAAATACACGCTAAATGTAGAGTAAACTATCCTTTTTAATACCAAATACATGCAGCATTCTTTGGCCATCAGGCCAAAAGGGGAAGTCCAGTTGAAAGATGGGAGGATGAGATAGCTAAACGGGCAGGAATCCAGTGGGTATCTACAGCCTCAAATAGAGATACTTGGAGTCATATGGAGGAGGCCCTTACTCGAGAGAGGTCCTAAATATAATAATAACAAAAATGACAAATTTATTTAAAAATTAAAAGGAAGTATTTATTTACAGCAAAAACGTAAAAGTTATATCTATCTTAAATCACTTACTCGCTAGGACTATACAAATCATGCCCACGTGGAATGGTCCCAAGAATGCTGGCAGCGTTTCCGCGCTGAATCGCTAAGCTGATTCTTTGTGCGAAAAAGGAGCCAGCCCTCTTGTCACCTGAAGAGGCAATCAACCGAGGTGTTAAAACGGATAAAAAAATTTTTGCACTTTGACTCCATGGCCCTAGGGTCTCGACTGCAAACGGCACAAATATATAACTCTCGATGAGAGATGCATACTTCCGCTGTTTGCCGGTTTCGGCCATTTCCGCCGCAGCTCCAGATCTTGACGCTGTTTCCCTGATATGGGACGAGGCTAACGTATCAACGCATGTTGCGTCCCACATTAGGGCCCGTCCCCGTTCCCAAGGAACCAGCGTCAAGCCGTCTGGTCTCTTGCCATCATCGCGACAAAATTGTATTAATAATTCAAAAATCTATAGGAATGTTTGACATGATAATATATGTTAAAAATGTATTTAAGGAAATAATAAAGGCTATAATAATATAGTGTACTGAATTACAGAGGTCCTCCTGCGCATGGATTGTGTGGGTATCTGTGGATCGGACGTACATTATTGGCAGAGTGGTTCGTGTGGACACTTCGTGCTCAAGGCGCCCATGATCATGGGACACGAAGCTTCGGGCGTCGTTGCCAAGGTAAATAACTTCTTAGCAGATCTTGCCCACTTTTAGTGGGATATGTGGATGAAAACTTTATTGCACAAACACATTAAAACAAAAAATTATCATAGTTATTGTATAGAACCGGCTATACTCACGTCTTATTCTATCGGGTTAGCCCGACTAGTTTCGAACCCACCCAGGGCACTTATTCATGAGCTCTTTACACGACGTTATCGCGGCGGGAACTGCCTAAGTGAATAGGTGCCCCGGATGGGTTCGAAACTAGTCGGGCTAACCCGATAGAATAAGACGTGAGTATAGCCGGTTCTATACAATAACTATGAATACTACTCACGATAGTTTAAATTGAAAAAAAAGAATTATCATCATCATCCTCCTGCTCTTATCCCATTCTAAGTGAGGTCGACACAACATGTCATAAACATGTTGTCACATGATTCGGCTAGGTATTTTACAACTGTGCGCCTGCCTGACATCAACTTACTTTTGTTGTCTCTTACGACACCTCAGTAAGAAAGAGACTCTTCGACTTACTCTTCGACACCTCGGTAACCTACCACAGTAATATACCACTCGGCTACCACTTATCTAATAAGTTTAAATGATTAGTGGATTTTGACTGGCCCGTTGGAGCAGTGGGTAGTGACCCTGCCTTCAGCTCCGCGGGTCGCGGGTTCGATTCCCGCCAAGGGCCAAAATTTTCTATAAATGAATTTGTTGGTCTTTGAGCCTGGGTGTATATTTGTATTTAAGTATGTATTTAAAAATATATAAGTATATATTCACCAGTTGTCTGTCACCCATAACACAAGTATTAATTTACTTACTTTGGGGACGGACGACCGTGTGTGTAAGTGTCCCATATATTTATTTCTATTTATTATTATTTATTTATTTATTTAATTTCGTATCGTCGGTACCGCTCGGTATAAGAAGTGATATTTACGCGAAGTTTTGTGATTGACCTCGAACGGGAGGTGTGTCCGTCTTGTAAACACTTCCAATTATTCAGCCGACAGCGTGGCGAACGATTTTTGTACGAACATTATGATGCTATTTTTAAAAGCGCCACGACGTTACAAGAGGCACGTTCGTCAAAAAATGCGTAATAGTTTAGTTTCTAATACGGGTTTTTTTAGAATATTAACAGAACAAGTTACGCGGTGCTGAAGCTCAGTCTGTTTTCTACTTCCCGTTACCTAATATTTGGCGCTCGTTAGTTTTAAATTTGAGATATTTTCTAAGATATTCATTCAATTTCAATTAAATTAAATTTTAGCTTACCTTGTAAAGCCCTGTGATAGCTGCGGTGAGACCGTGCGACTTTCGTGGAGTCACGGGTTCAAAGTCTGGGGAGTTTTTCTGTTATAACTTATGTATCTTATTGATATATGCAATTTATCACACGCTTCTCGGTGAATAAACACATCGTGAGGGAACCTGCATATCTCTAGAGAAATCTGGGGATATGTGTAACCTACCAATCCGCATTGGAGTTGCTAAGACCTCCTAGCTCCAATAACGGAGAGAGGAGGCCTATACCCAGCGATGGGATAGTAACAAGCCTTTACTTAAGTAAAGCCTAAAGTGACATTCTTAAAAATAGAAAATAGAGAAATATTTTTTTTCAATTCGATCGCCACTAAATTTGAGTTTGAATGGGTAAAAACGCATAATGAATTAATGAAAAAAAAAATAACTAATCGGTTTGACATTCATAAACTTGTTTTTTGATATATGTCGCCGGTTAAACCAGTTTGGGCGTGGCATTGTTTTCGGCAAACAACTGATAACTAATTATACAGTTAAATAATTTATAGAATTATACGTTACGCTACGGAGGTCTATAATAAAAATAGTAATGAAAATATTATTTTACTATAATCCGTGATAAAAGAAAATATATATAATGCTAAATGTAGAGTGTACTATCCGTTCTCATATCTGATACATGCAGGATTTGTAAAAACTCATACACTACCAGCCACCTTCAACACAAATACACAAGCGCTGCTCACATTCATCACCACAATCTCAACAATCTTTTCGTCCCGTAACTGAAGCACCGTTACGAGATAGACTCCACGACTAAATTCCAAAGCTTTGCGACCCCACTTAGAGTGGGATACGGGCAGGAGAATGATAATAATGATTGCGCATTTTCTTGGAAAATTTTATATAAATGTATCTATATCAAGAAACCACAATAAACAAACGTAACTCCATTATCGTAAAAGATAACCTACTCTAATCTTATAATTGCTTTGCTCTTAAACTAAGTAAACATAATTTAAACACATTCGTTATCCTATCCTAATTTGCGCGCAATAGTATTAATTTTGTGTTAAGAAAATTACTGTTAGATAATTAATTTTTTTTAATTTATGCAATTTAATTTAATTTATGTACATAAAAATATAAAGAATTATAAAACGATAGGTGATGTATACAATAGACAAAGCAGGAACCGACATAAGCTTGCGGTTCCTGCTTTGCGCCTTGCAAAAGTGCGTAACTCGTTTATGGGCTTTGGTATAAGATTCTATAATAAAATTCCGCAATCAATTTCAGCACTGCCATTACAGCAGTTTAAAAACACTGTTAAAAAGAGGCTGATACAGAAAGCCTACTATACTCTTGAGGATTATTTGGAAGATAAGAATGTGTGGATATAGCTCTCTTTGAACCTGTACAAGACAGTAACGACTTAATGTAAATAATATTAAGAATTATATTTTTTTAAAAGAGCAACCGCCGAGTTTCTTGCTGGCTCTTCTCGGTAGGAACAGCTTTCCGAACCAGCAGTAGAGTTGACGATTCAAAAGCACTTGTTTACAAGTTTATTTGAATAAAGAATATTTTGAATTTGAATTTGAATTACCAAAGTTAAAGTAAAGTTAAGTTAAGTTACCAAAAATTATCACCACATAGACTTTTATAATACGAATTTTAAACAAATTAATTCAAGCATTACTTTTGTAGTATGCAATTCCGCATACCTACTATTATGAAATAGATAGTAATTGCGTCGTTTGAATATAAAATGAAGCATTTGGCGATATGACCTTCATTATAGAGAACAAGCTTCCATTTGAACTAATATAGAATATTATACGTCATATCTCATCGCACGAGTTAACGACGAACATTTTAACGTTGTAAAATTTATGCCGGCCGGCATATAAAATATCATAATTCGACGAAAAAGCCTTGGGATATATATTTTATACCAAAAATGTACAAGTTATATCTATCTTAAATTACTTACACGCTAGGACTATACAAATCATGCCCACGTGGAATGGTCCCAAGAATGCTGGCAGCGTTTCCGCGCTGAATCGCTAAGCTGATTCTTTGTGCGAAAAAGGAGCCAGCCCTCTTGTCACCTGAAGAGGCAATCAACCGAGGTGTTGAAAAAGTATAAAGATTTTTTTTTAATTCGGAATTATTTTGTTGTGGATTTTAATGAGAAGCTCGCAAGCTCAGTCTTATTTTTGTGGAAAAACAGGGAAAACCAAAAAAAGGAAGAAAATAGAAGAAGAAATATCCCAATATCGCGCATAATAATAAACCATAATAATGCTGGCTGGCTAGATAACCTACCCAAATTAAGTTTAAGAAAATACTGTTTTCTTTTGGAATCAGATAAAAATATATGGCGTTATTGAGGGTACTTAAACGCTTAAATTCATTTGCCCGCGTTGAGATCAGTGTCACAAAATTGTTCTCGCGAAATCCCGACCCCGCTATATGTTGCTCCACAGTTGCTATATGTAAGTCCCATCAAAATCAGTTAAACCGTTCCAGAGAGTGTTAATAAATCTTCGCTAAGGATTGCACTATTTTTTTAAAGTAATTATACAAAAATCCGTTAAGTAGAATTTGAGAAAATCAATCACATACAGACAGATTTTTGGGGTCTTTATTTTATAATATGTCTACATTAAAATTACTAGCCGTGTGGTATCCGGCTAAGTAGAATAGTACCACCCTCATTTCTCTCCGAGGTGTCGTAAAAGGCGACTAAGGTAAGTCGACCCGCCGTGTGTTATCCGGCTGAGTAGAATAGACCACCCTCACTTCTTACCGAGGTGTCGTAAAAGGCGCCTAAGGTAAGTTGACCCACCGTGTGGTATTCGATTTAGTAGAATAGACCACCCTCCTTACCGAGGTGTCGTAAAATACGAATAAGGTAAGTTGATTTCAGGCGGGCGGCCGGTCGTAAAAACGCAGCCAAATCATGTTACAGCATGTTTATAACATGTTGTGCCGACCCCACTCAGAGTGGGATAAGGGCAGGAGGATTAAAATTACTAGAAAATATCGTTCTTTTGGTTATTTTAAATGGCCGTAGCAATCTACGTAGTTTAACAAATGCTGATAGGAAAGAGCTAGTACGATAAAATTGACTGTTTGTTTATATCTCGCATGGTAATAAAGTAATCAGTATATCTGTTTTATATCAAGAGGTTAATAAATAATGTTAAATCAATAACCGACGCATATAAAATACGCTTGTAAACTAATCAAGTTATTGATTAAAATATGTAGATAGAGTAGTTTTTAGGTGTCATTTAGTTATTGACTGGAAAATCGATTATAAGAACCATAAATTACATGTGAAAAAATGTTTATTTGTTTTCCTATAACACCTTATTTGAGTAACAGATCGATATCATTTTGGTATCAGTACTTAAATCCACTTAATCTTAAGCGGGAACTAGTCAAAATTGTATACTAGGGTAACGCATGATTAAAAAAACGATTAATATATAGTTCATATTCGCTTTATAAAATGATTTCTCCAGTTTTGTTATTAACCCGTTTCCTTGGAGGGAACTAAAGCATCATCCCCACGACCGAGTGGACAGAGACATCCTTTGATATATAGGTTATGATGATTGTAATCCTTTCCCGAAGTTTGAATCTGCAAGCCCTTGCTTTAAGTGCTCTCACAGTTCAGCCAATTAGGCTAGACGTGTAAGAAATACTAATTTTATATAACACCAATAATAGTGATGAATTTGTCCTTCTAGTTGGGTGCCAAGGTAAAGAGTCTGAAGGTCGGAGACCGGGTAGCCATAGAACCTGGCGTGCCCTGCCGGTACTGTGAGTTCTGCAAGACGGGCCGCTACCACCTCTGCCCTGACATACTGTTTTGTGCCACGCCACCCGTGCACGGCAACCTTGCCAGATACTACAAACACGCTGCCGACTTCTGCTACAAGTGAGTAAAATATGTTCGTCGGAGACACAACAGACAAACTAAAAACAAGTTGCCAAGTTACAAGTGAGTACAATTAATAAAGGTACATTAATAAAGTTATGAACAAGGTACTTGAGTGAGTCGTTCCGAAAATTTATTTCAGGTTTTCAAGTTCTTAGTCCAGTAACTACCATCAACTACTAACCATAACACTATCACTCGTTCCACTGCCGATTTCTTTACTAATCATTACTCGAAAACTAATTAGAAAATCCAAGGCGTCGGATCGATCTAGAAAGTTTGATTTCTCTTAATCTCGAATTCTTATTAGAGTGGTATTGGATACGGAACATAAAATGTAAACAACCGAAAGTTCCAGAGTAATGTCATATAATACGAATCATTGTTGCATGTTTGTAACAATAAATATATCGGAAATTCAATGCTAAAAAAAGCTCCCGTCTCATGATGGTCATGAATTAGGTGTTTCCAAAGATTCTATTGCAAAAGGAATTTATACCGTATAGACTTAACCAGGAGTTCTATTGTTCTGGACAACTACTGCTGACAATGACTTCATCTACAGATTGCCAGACCACGTCTCGATGGAAGAAGGCGCGTTGTTGGAGCCGCTATCCGTAGGCATTCACGCGTGTCGCCGCGGTGGAGTGACCGCCGGCGCCGTGGTGTTGATACTGGGCGCTGGACCTATTGGCCTTGTCACCTTGCTGTCAGCTAGAGCTATGGGCGCCAGTAAAATACTAATCACGGGTAAGTTCAAATGATACGTGTAGTTACGAAAATCTATTTTACAAAAGATTTCCCCCTTCTGTTTATCCTCAATCCATAGACATTCTTTACTGGACGCCCATCGTCTGTAAGCCCAAGCCTCTCCAAGGAATCTCCACGTAACGTAATCTTGTACTACTATAACAGCGGATCCCCAATACCTTTTTAAGAATATTGGTCATCTGTTAGGGGTCTACTTATCTTGATTCGGTTGCCATCTTCGTACCTTGACGACAATCGATTGTTAAGGCAAGGGACTACCACGTTACGTCATCTTATAGTACTAGAACTCAGCCAGTCCCCGAGACCTCTTAAAGATATATCCACTTAGTTGAGGTGTTCTAATCCGGTCCGGATCGTATCGGATCGATCTTTACCATTATACCTTGAGATCCCAACGTGTATTGTTTCTTTCAACCATGTCCCCCTAATTTTATTTAAGCTATTCTATAGTTGGGCTAAATCAGTCACTTTTGTTTCGATCTTTTCATTTCTTATGTGATTCCACAAATTTGAAAATGCCTGCTTACTTACTGAAACATAAATGTATTATATGTAGGATAAGCGCTCCCTGGCTGAGCCCGATGCTGCGATACGCTGTTGCGTACCGGCGATGGCTACAGTTGCGACCCGCTGGATGGCCAAGTACTTCTTGCTGCCGGTGTCGGGGTCGCCAGATTTTATGTTCGATATTTCAAACATAAATTCGAAGATAGAAGAAAAAGACTATTCTTCTAATATCCCTTATTTAAATGATTGCAGGGTTTAATAAAATTTAGTTAAATTAGTAGCAGCAATTTGTTGCCTCTCTAGCGGTTGTCAAAAAGGTAGTGTCCGTTTAATTTTCGCGATTTTGAATTTAACAAGTCCACAGACTATTGTCAACGAATAAGGCGCCGTCCGCATTAGGCGCAAACAGCTTGGTTGATTTAAAAAAAATATCTTGTGCTTTATCAGAATTTGCATAATGCGTTAAGATAGCTATAAACTGAATAGTTTCAAAGCTGTTTCACATTACTTTCTGCGTCAGATATTCTGCAGTCCCGGCTGGACGTGGCCAAGCAGCTGGGCGCGGACTACACCCTGCTGGTGTCCCGGGACTCCAACGAGGCGGAGCTGGTGCACAAGGTCCACGAGCTGCTCGAAGGTCACCCTGACATATCCATCGATGCGAGCGGAGCGCAGGCGACGGTCAGACTGGCCTTACTGGTGCGTATTTAACACTGATAATGACAATTATTATCTTTATTTTAATGTATCTTTTTGTTTTTCCCAGCTTTTGCTGGTTTTAACTGCGAGAGAAGTTATTCTTACATTTGCTTCACAGTATATTTTAAGTAATAAAATTCCACAACCAATTTTAGCTTTGCCATTACAGCAGTTTAAAAACACTATTAAGGAGAGGCTGATACAGAAAGCCTACTATACTGTTGAAGATTATTTAGACGATAAGAATGCGTGGATATAGATATTGTTCGACCCTGTACAAGATAGAAACAATTAAATGTAACTAGTATTAAGAATTGTATTTTAAAAGAACAACCGCCGAGTTTCTTGCTGGCTCTTCTCGGTAGGAACAGCTTTCCGAACTAGCAGTAGAGTTGACGATTCAAAAGCACTTGTTTACAAGTTTATGTGAATAAAGAATATTTTGAATGAATTGCAAAAACGGGCTTGCGCCAAGTAGTTGCAGGTTGTTGTGTGGTGTATTATTCATTGTTCTAACTGCAGGATTTTTCTGACTATTCGACAAGTATTGAGGATGGCAGCTTTCTGTAATTATTTTTATTATATTTATATATTTTGACAAATACTATAATTTATAGTTTTTAAATTTATGACATATTTATTTTTCAACAAACAAAACGTTTATTTAAAATTTCATACAAAACGGTCAACTACTAGTGCATGGTCACTTTCTAGTGCCTTTTACTTATATATTGTAATGCTACAATGGTTGTGTTATAATGGTTGGTGTGTGACAGGCAACCAAGTCGGGTGGCGTGGCGGTGCTCGTGGGCATGGGGAACCCCGAGCTGACGGTGCCACTAGCAGGCGCGGTGGCCAGGGAGGTGGACATCCGGGGCATCTTCAGATACGTCAACGAGTGAGGGAACTATATATACTTACTAATATAAAGCTGAAGAGTTTGTTTGATTGTTTGAACTCGCTAATCTCTAAGCAAAATAATATTCTCATTACTTTTGAACCATTTTTATGGTTATTGAAATACTATATTACGGTTTTAATCATTCCACGCGGGCAGAGCGGCTGGCGATTGATAGTAATAAATAGATAAAGATATCTTCTGTCTTCAGGTACCCTATAGTACTTTCAATATAGCCCTATAGCACTATCAATATAAAGATTTCTTCTGCCCTCAGGTAGCCTATAGCACTATCAATATAAAGATTTCTTCTGCCCTCAGGTACCCTATAGCACTATCAATATAAAGATTTCTTCTGCCCTCAGGTACCCTATAGCACTATCAATATAAAGATTTCTTCTGCCTTCAGGTACCCTATAGCACTATCAATATAAAGATTTCTTCTGCCCTCAGGTACCCTATAGCACTATCAATATAAAGATTTCTTCTGCCCTCAGGTACCCTATAGCACTATCAATATAAAGATTTCTTCTGCCTTCAGGTACCCTATAGCACTGTCGATGGTATCCAGCGGCCTCATCAACGTGAAGCCACTGGTCACCCACCACTTTGGGCTGGAGGAGACCCTCGAGGCGTACGAGGTGGCTCGTCAGGGCCTCGGCATCAAGGTCATGATCCACGTCCAGACGAGGGACGCGAACAACCCTGTTCAATTCACAAACTGACACCTGTTTGACGATAAGTGAAAAAAAATATATATTTATTTTTAGGGGAAACAATTATTAAAAAACTTAGATAACTTATGCTGTAAACTGAAATCAACAAGTTTCCACTGATACAAAAAATCTTACTATATATATTATAGTAATGATTAAAAGTAAAGTACAAAATAAATATGAAATATAAATAAAAAAACGGTTGCCTGTAAAGTCGGTTTTACGTGCAAAGATTTTACGTGACAATGTCTTTTTAAATGTGATGTATTGGAGTGGGAGAGAGACGCAAGGCATTCGCCAGTCCGGCCTCTCTTTCGTTCGGTGACTCGTCGTAACAGACGTGAGCGGGCGTTACACTTTTTCATGAGTGACTCCAAGCCGCAACCTAATTTAAGACGTTGTCAATATAAATATATGGTACACTTGCACAGACTGTCATCGTAGCTCATTAGGGAAACGGGTGGTCTGAAAACGTGAAAATACCTAAGGTCGAACTCCACCTGCCCGGCTATTTTTTAATGTTTTTCCAATTTTCCTTTTTTTCAATTTTTTATTTTTTTTATTACAAAAAAATTAGGGTTAGGGTCGGTCACCCTGTAACTTATATTTATTTGGAAAATACATTTTACTATATTTAAGGAGATTGAAATTATAACAAAGTTATTTTATACGCTAAAGTGATCAGTGGATTCATTAGTGTCAAATTTAGAAAAAAAACTTTTATATGCTTAATTTAAAGGTTTTTTATATTTAAATTTTGGTTTGGTTTACAGCACGTTACTTATTTCTGTTAATTAAGTTAATTATGCTTAGGGCAGTTTTTATTTGGTATTTGTATGGTACTAAGTAACTTAGGTATTAACATCAATGTTACGTTTTTAAAATTCAACAATTACGTCGATTTATAAGAACGCAAACAAGTAGAAGTGTAAAAAAAGATATTCAAATTGTAATGTTAACCAGTTTATGATAACGAATCATGAAACAAAATATTTTTAAACCCTTAAAATGATAATCCTGGATGTGGTTGTTAAAGTGGAATACTTTACTTTTACACGATTTGCTTACTAAATAAAAATTATTGAAAGGTATTATTTATTTTATCAATCTGAGAAACCGCGAGACAATTGATGTGTTCAAATCTTATTTTTTAAATATTTAACTTAAGAAAAACCAAATAATTTTGTAACAATTTTTAGAACATTCCAAGTTATTATCTATGACAATTGTTTAGTCTTGTCTACGCTTATATGCTTGTCTGACAAAAAACATATTTTTTATATAAATAGTCAGTCATATAAACTGACATAATTAGGTTATTTCTGACAAGTAACGGACTGTAACAGACTATCTCAGTTGATTTAGGACAGTCAGTTTGATATAATACGACAAGAAAGTTTTATGTTCTATTTGTGCTTGTATATTTTTGTAACATTCTATATTAATGATGAATTTTTCACCTAATTAAAGATATTTATAATTTTATTTATTTCTTTTGTAATTAATTGATGACCAATATTTTTTTAATATTAGGACACCTACTTAGCAATAATATTTCTGACACTATTAATTAATGAACTACAAAAACGCTTTTTATCTAGACGTATGTAATATGATATAACTAAAGAACGCAATAAAATATAATATTGATTTATATAATTTTGTGAAGATTTATATATTTTTTCTATTCTATACATCATCTGCCGTATTTATGAAACAAACAAAAACAAATTATGATCTATGGTCATTTAAAAGTTAAAACGAGTTTTCTGATATTCGACATCTGTATTTGGTATTTCATAGCTATCCAAAGTTATCAAAATACATAGATAGTTTAATAGCTCGTTTTAGCTTTTATTTTTGTTGGCTTGTATTTTCTAGAAATCTAAAATGTATAATGCTGGTTATTTTGAATAAAATGTTTAAAAAAATGTGTTCTTTATTTCCATAGAGTTAGATAGTAGAGTTGGGAAGTTAGGAAATGTGTCATATTGCAATAAAGACAAATATGTCTCTCATTGATAAGTGTGATTCGACAAAGATGAAGTATATTAGTTTTACCTTCCCTTTCATTCTTTATTGTTTATTATTTATTCATTCCATTTCATTATTTATTAATTATAAATTATTTATTATTCGTTTCATTATAACTTACAGGCCTGCCTATAGGCCCCCTACTCTAGTATAACTCATAAATAACTCGTTCCAAAGACCACAGAGTATATATAGAAATATCTTATTTATTTTGGTTGAATACAAACAGTCGATGCACCTTTCCTGCTATTAAATTTTTCTATATCGAAAACATAACTTTCCAAAACGCATATACTTAACTATGCTTAACTTAACTTACTAATAACACAGATAAAACTTCGTTCGTATTAGTAGAAATTGTTAGCCGTGTGGCATTTGGCTGAGTAGAATAGACCACTCACATTTCTTACCGAGGTGTGGTAAAAAGCGACTAAGGTTAGATATCTGGCTAAGTAGCAGACAGTAAGTAATAGACAACTCTCATTTATAAACGTCGTAAAATACGACTGAGATAAGTTGACGGCAGGCAGGCGGCCGGTCGTAAAATATCTAGCAAAATAATGATACAACATGCTGTTGAATGATGAGAATGATGATAGAATTACGAATGTGTGACTTTTATGTGTTGAGAAACAATTGCGTACCTATGTTATTTTTTATAATCATGATTGACAAAACTATACCACAAAATTTATCAGCTAAAAGCCTTTAGACACTATGGGGCAAATATTGCAATAAATAAACATACTTTGGCCACTATTTTAAATTCGCCTCAAAGTGACGTGAAAAGATAAAAAAATAACAGATAACACAAGCCAAAACAAACCAAACATTATCACAGTAAAATACGCGACATATAATTTAATATGGAAGGCATTGCATTTATAAAATAATTAAATTTTGGTTATTTGGTACACCGTGCGACTCTTTCGAGGAGGTCACGGGTTCGAACCCGGGCAGACACCAATGAATTTTTCTGTAAAAACTTATGTGTCTAATTGATAATTGCAATTTATCAAACAATTTTCGGTGAACGAAAACATCGTGAGGAAATATGCATATCTCTAGAGAATTCTGGTGATATGTGTAACCTACCAATCCGTTTTGGAGCAGCGTGGTAGGTCTTAGATTCAATCCTTCTCTCCAAAAACGGAGAGAAGAGGCCTATTTCTATTATTTCTTATAAACAATTAGTTGTTTCTTCAAATCTGGGTTTATATTTGTATTTAAGTATGTATTTAACAATTATATAAGTATATATTTACCAGTTGTCTCTCATCTATAACACAAGTATTAAATCATTTACGTTTTAATATTATAAAGTATATATACAGAGTCACAGACATCGATTTTATTTTGTCCTTTCCTTAGCTTGCCTAGAATCTGCAGAAGAAGTTAATTCCGATCTAAAATTTCCGGATATAACAACAATTCCGATTCCGGAATGAGCCCGTCATTGCAAATTATTTTGTTTTTTTTTATTTATTTGAATTAATGCAATAAAGATATTACAAACAACCAACAAACAGACAACTATTTTGTTCCACGTACTTGTTATAGTTATGAATTGTAATCTCGTCGTTGTCTTATTAATATAAACAATGATTATTTCGCAATTGTTGTTCGTGATACCCTACACATCTTTATCATCTTAATTTATATAATTATACTACTGTATCGCATTAGTAGTAATCGTGCGTTCTGTTAGAAATGCCGGATAATTTAGCAGCTGTTCTTCATGGACCTGGAGATTTAAGGATCGTAAGTACCTATATTCGTAAACTAATTATATAGCATTTGTAGACAGTTAACAAGTGAAGTTTAAACATATATTAAAGCTCTCAACAAAATTATAGGTATGTTCCTATTGTCAACCGTTGAGGAGTTCCCTCTGGAGCCAATCTTGGCAGTAGCATCAGGTCATGCTCATCATAAACATGCATTGTCATCGGGACTGGACCAGTATGTTTTACATACTGGTCCAGTCCCGATTTTTCATCGAACAACAACAGTCATCGAAAATTTTAAATTCATTCAATGGCATCGATTTTGAGAAAACTTTCGATGTTATTTGGTGTATAGAAACGTGTCTTATATATTTTTAATATTTAAATGAGTTAATCTTGTATGTATATATATTTTCAGAATCTCTGAAACGGCTCAAACGATTATCATGAAATTCAGCATGTAGGGAGTTTTGGGGGAGAAATATCGTCAGAGAAAAAAAAATGTATTATCCCTGTTTTCGGGCTCTAAAATTTTTTTTACATTTACGTTGAATACAATCATAATTTTTCGCTGTCAAACGTAAAGTCATGGTAGTTCATTTGAAGAACGGGCGGTTTAGAGAAGTGAAAATACGGATCGAGCCTCATCTGCCCTATTTTTTCATTTTCTTTTAAATTTTTTTTGTAATTTTACTTTTTTACATCATTTTGAAAATTACCGAGCAAGGCTCGGTCACCCAGGTACTGTAGTTATTAAACTGTTTCAATTTTGTTGTAGGAAGAGTGGCCCATGCCGGAGATAAATGATGGCGGTAAGTATTCTTATCACATTATCTTCTCTAATGAAAATAAAATAAGATACTCCTAAAGCAAAGTAAATGAAATATCAAGCTAACGTTGTGATCGCGAGAAATAGTATCACACAGATATTCCTTAAAAACACGAATATTTTCACAATTACTTTTTTAGGATAGATTTCAAATTATTTTTCCAAATATTCCTTAGAGAGCCTTTATCTAAAAGTAATAACACGTTTATCGTAATGTTATCAAAGTTAAAAAAATTGTTACAAAGTACTATTCGTATTTTGCCGTGATGTGATGTCACCTTAACCTCGGACTACAGCGAAGACTGGCTAGCTTAGTTAAATAAACTGTGTACCTAAATATTTAAAAAAATTAATTAAAACTATGATAGTACAGTGGGAAAAAGGGGCGACTCTTTCGAGGTCACGAGTTCAAACTGGGCACACCAATGAGTTTTTCTATTACAACTATGTCTAATTAATAATTGCAATTTATCACACGCTTTTTAGTGAATAAAAACATCGCGAAGAAACCTGCATATCTTTAAAGAATTCTAGTGATGTGTAGCCTAGCATTGGAGTAGGTTTTATCTTTAACCTTTCTCTCGAAAAAGACGAGGCCTATGCCCAGCAGTGGGATAGTAACAGGCCGTTATTTTTATATAAAAGTGCAGAATTATGATTTCCATATTCCAGAGCTATTAATAAAGATTGATTGCTGCGGCATCTGTGGGTCGGACCTGAAGATGTACTCGACGGGAAAGTGTGGATTCGAAAGCTTGACCGAGCCAATAGTACTGGGTCATGAGGGAGCAGGCATCGTTATTAAGGTATGCAGTTTTTTCGTATGCATTAATTGGACGATTCATATGCCGTGTGGTATCCAGCTGAGTAGCATATACCACCCTAATTTCTGAACGACGTGTCGTAAAAGACGACTAAGGTAAGTATTGCCATCAGGCAAGCGGCCGATCTTAAAATACCTAGCCAAATTATATAACTTATAACCTTTATAACTATTATTAATAAATAATTTGATTAATAAATATTATTTTTAAATATAAGCCATTTGCTGCAAAATATATTTAAATGAAAATACAAAATTACCCCGTTTGTCGCTAGAATCCAATTAAGTCGAAATAATATTTTTACATATAGGTAAGCCCTTCCATACATTTTTGAATCGTCAAGGATCAATATGATTAATTAAGCTACAGTTGATTCGGAATGTTGCTCTTATCGAGAAGACCAAGGAAGAAACTCGGCGGTCAATCTCTTAAACAGTTACAATTTTACATTATTTGTATGAAGCTGAAAGGATTTTCAAATCCATAAACATATCTCTTACACTTAATTAAAACCTGTCTGTAGACTAGTCTAGTATGGATCGAATCGAAATATCATCCAACTATTTATGGTAAACTGTCTGGTAAGGTGGGCAGTAAAGTGACGGACTTCGCGTTCGGCGACCGAGTTGCCATCGAGCCGACCCAGCCGTGCCGCGGCTGCGAATTCTGCAAGCTGGGCCGGTACAACCTGTGTGTCAAGCCCCACTACTGCTCCACGGCGGGCGCGCCCGGGAACCTCTGCCAGTATTACAAGCACGTCGCCGACTTCTGCCATAAGTAAGATTAACAAAAGCTAGAGGTTGTAGCAACCCAAGGTATTTCAGGGAACTCCGAATGTACAGAGTTGTTCAATAGTTCCCGACTCGCGGATGCATCTTGGTAATTGAGTTAGATTACACCAGTGCGGCTTAGTTGATACAAGTTTTTTTGTCTAACGTGACGGTTAAGTTTCGGCACTGTTGTTAAAAGTGTACACACTGTTTAATAAGTTTGTAGTGTTCTAGTGTGAAATATTAAAATATTGATTGATTACTGCATTGAATAAGCAAGCTACGGGAGCTTGTTTATTTAATGCGGTACGAAGTACGCTGATTCGGCTAGTAAATGAAGTGACAAGTGAAAAATTATTTTGCTTCATAAACGCATTATTATTTGTTACTTAGTGTAGATTGTACTCGTACATAGCATTGGATTGAAATTACAAATTTCTTATGTAGGATACCCAGCAACGTAAGCATGGAGGAGGGTGCAGCCGTGCAGCCGTTGGCCATCGCCATCCACGCATGCGGCCGGGCGGGGATCAAGTTGGGCTGCACGCTGGTGGTGCTGGGAGCGGGGCCCATCGGAGTGCTGTGCGCCATGACGGCCAGGGCCATGGGCGCTGCTAAAATCCTTATTACAGGTAGCTAGTTGCTTATTAATAACGAACGAAAAATTGATGTCAATGGCGACATCATTTACCAATACATAGTTTTAGGAAGAAAAATTGCTTTTTTTTTATTAAATTTGACACCGAAATCTAGCATTGCACTTAAATGGCCCAGAGCGAAAGGCTTAAACTAGTGTCGAGTAATGACCCTCCCCCCTGAACCATCAGATTGCCCTCCTGTGGGTCATGGGCCTCACGTTGGGAAACACTGCACTATAGCCACGGCCGCACTAACAACTGGTGCCAATGGCGTCTATGTAGCTCAATAAGACACACCACAGCACAGATTTTCTCAGCAAACCTCATATTAGATCAGCAGATGACCTAGATATCACGGTATCTAATAGTTGCTAGAGTCGCGACAGGAGACTACACAGTTAAAATTAGAATTAGTTAAGCACTGACGCAAAACGAAACGATGCAAAGCGAGGTATTGGCTATACGTTTACAATTTACATCGACACTGGACTTAGCTAGCAAGTCGCATGTCTTATGTATATGATGTAATATCATGAAACTTTCCTTCTACAGATGTAGTGGAATCTCGTCTCGAGACAGCCAAAAAGCTAGGAGCGGATTATACGTTGCTGATCAAAGAAGAGTACGGCGACCAGGATGTAGTCGACAAAATAACGGACATGTTGGGCACCACGCCCAACGTGACGATGGATGCATGCGGTTTTGCTTCCGCGCAGAGGATTGCTATGATGGTAACAAGAGTTATATTACCTTGTACTTGCTTTCTTGGTATCTGTTGAAAATTTGAAAATGTAGTGAACGTTTAGTATTTGAGATACGCTAAGCCTGTAAGGACGATCACAAATTAAACCCCCATCACAAACGAATAAACACGACGAACGACTCACACATTTTAATATAAGTGTTTTTAAAGAAAGGTAATGAAAAGGATATTCCGACATATGTTCATACTGTTAAAGATGATCCAGAAGTGAGTATTAATGAAACCCTAAACTATAATGTAACTTGTATTACCGCACTCGTAATTAATACCATATCCCAAAGCAAAAGTCACAGCATTGCTTGCTTATCCGTTGCCATCGAAACCGCCATTTGTTATTGCGCATTACGCCGAGCACGTCTTCGGCTGTGTTCGTAGGACGCTCGGTGGCGAGAACTCTATAACTGCTTCTGGCGTCGCCGGGAGTTTGTTATCGATTAGCTGCACTCGTAATACGCACGATAGAATCGAACTATTGTGATATCCATTTATAATTATTGTGCATTACGCCGAGCACGCCATCGGCTGTTTTCGATCTTTTTTGTACCAGTGTTGCATCTGTAAGTCGAGTTCTGAGTACCAACTTTTTCTCATCACACCAGAAATAAATTTGATAAGTTTCATAAGCGCGTTGTTTTAGTTTTAGACAAAATTTATTTGTGAAAACTTGTAATTGGCTAATTGTATTTCTATTGTTTTATATATATTTAATATCACTGTAAGTTTTCCTGTAAAATAAAATAAAATAAACCTAGGCACTACTGATAGACGGAATATTATTTCAAATCTTAATTACGAGAACTGGCAGTTCCGAACCGTTTCTTAATCGCTAGCACTTAATACCGCCAGTAAGTGTCAAAAAAATTTATGGTCCTTCGAACAGGATCTATGCAACTGTTAATCTTCTCGCGTTGTTTAGTAATACATTTATCATGGTCACGCAGGTCACACGCACTGGCGGTGTGGTGGTGGTTGTCGGAATCGGAGCGTCCACCGTAACCTTGCCACTGTCAGGAGCGATGCTGCGTGAGGTGGACGTGCGAGGTGCCTACCGTCTACTTAACTCGTAAATAAACATTTTTATTATCGTATATCAATTTATTGTCGAAGTAGTTTCTTGGTTTGGTGTCCATATATTTCGATATTGTGTTGATGAATTACTGATATAGTGTTTATAAACTAATGTTGTATAAATATAGCACAGGCTCAAACACGCACTAACAAGTAACAACATGTCACTTCAGGACTCTCGTGTTACTGTCGTAGTGCATCCTGAGATCGTGTATGTACCTTTGTACTAGTGTGAGTTAATGTGACTATGTTAATGTATTACATATATATGTCCTGTATATAAATGTGCAAAGTACGTTACACACGTCTCAACCTGCATACACTACAACTGACATGAACAATAAATTGTAGGGTTAAAGCGTTTACCATTTATTGTTACATGTTTTAAATACAACCTCCTTTAAATAGGTCAGTAATATAAAAAAAAAAACATTGTCTCTGTTAATGTCGCAAGTTTTGGAAAAAGATTCAATTGAGTGATTTTTGGGAAAATTGCTTCTTATTTATTGAATAAGTGTAAAGGAAAAATATCGTTGATTTATTATATTATGGTTGAAAAAATTGACCCTTTTACATATTTTTACAGATTACTATTTATTTTATTAATGTATTATGTTTATTTATATAAAATTTAAAATATTTAATAGATTGATCGCAGAGTTTCTTGTCGGTTCTTCTCGGTAAGACCAACATTCCGAACCAGTTGTAGCTTCATTAAAGACACCTCATTAAAGAAAGTGGGTGGTCTATCTTTTACGTTATTACATCATCATCCTCCTGCTCTTATACCACTCTAAGTGGAATCAGCACAACATGTAATAAACATGCTGTCACATGATTTATTTGGCTGCGTTTTTACGACCGGCCGCCTGCCTGACATCAACTTACCGCAGTCGTATTTTGCGACACCTGGATAAGAAAGAGGGTGGTCTATTCTACTAAACCGGATACCACACGGTGGGTCAACTTACCTTAGTCGCCTTTTACTACACCTCGGTAAGAAATGAGGGTGGTACTATTCAGCCGGATATCACACGGCGTCGTTTACGTTATTGCATAATGAAAAATATGTTTTATAAGCACTTATAACTCATTAATTTTGTCCCACTTCTGACTTTGAGTCATACTTTCCAGATATCCGCAAGCGCTGACCGCAGTATCTACTGGAGCTATCAATCTGAAGTCATTCATCACACATCACTTCCCACTGGAGAAATCCAAAGAAGCCATGGAATACGCTAAAACCGGCGATGCTATGAAAATTATAATACATATGTAATTAAATAAAAAAACTGTATCTTAGACACAGAATATAACGCGGGGTTTTATTAATTTTAAATATGAGGATATAAAGGTCCTTAATCCTATTTCTATAGGCTAATAAAACCTTCAAAATTTTTGAAAATTTATGCGAGACCGTGTGTTATGGGAGAAGAATAGACCCATATACTAATATACTATACAAGACATGATCCTCCTGCTCTTATACCACTTTAAATGTGGTCCGCAAAACATGTTACAAAACTTGGCTAGTATTTTACGACCGGCCGATAGCATGACGTCAACTTTCCTTAGTCGCCTTTTACACGGTAAAAAATGAGGGTAGTAGGTAGAGAGATACGCAACCGAATACCACACGGCGGGTCAACTTACCCGAGTCGCCTTTTATACCTCGGTAAGAATTGAGAGCAGTCTATTCTACTCAGCCAGATGACACAAGATGGGCCAACTTTTCTTAGTCGCCTTTTACACCTCGGTAAGAAAGAGGGTGGTACTATTCTATTCAGCCGGATACCACACGGCGTAACAGTAATACATATTAATATTATTTTCTTAAATTAATTATGTAATACCGATTACAGGAAATCACATCATTCTTAGTACCTAACAATTTTACAATTACAAAACCTAAAAATAAACAGAAAAACAAAAAGAATAATGCAAATATAAAAAACAAGCAAACTCTGAATTTAAAATTTTACTACATTTTTTATAAATGTCCATGATGCAGCTATTATATAAGCGCGAGATACGTGATATTGGGGTATTCTGCCCCAGTTTTCTGGGGGATTATCTTCAATCAATGAAGTTGGATAAAATAAAAGCCAACACTATGAACGAATTAATTTATCATTAAAATAACTTTTTTAAAACTCACAGCACTTTTTGTTTTATTAAAATCAACATTTTTGTATGTAATTAAAATATTATAACCTATATCGCAGCAGTATAAAAATAATAAAACAAAGTCAAAGTTTAAATCAAATTTAATTTGGACGGCTTGAACACTCCGGGACGCGTGTTTAGGACTGCGGCGTTGGCTCGAGGGATCGGCATACTGCCCAACGCGGCAACGCTTGTACCTGTAAAGTAACAACTTGTTACTATCCCACTGCTGGGCATTAGCCTCCGTTTTTGGAGAGAAGGATTGGAGCTAAGCCATCGCTGCTCCAATGCGGATTGGTATGTTACACATATCCCTAGAATTCTCTAGATATGCAGGACAAATCGTGCCCCACCTCTGCCACGAGCTCCGTTTGCTGAACCGTCTAAGCTGGACAGTCAACGAGCCACTTTCCACAGATACTTCTCGAAACAACCGTGTCCCGAAACTGTGTCAGGTGGAAGGTGAGGATCCCATGCCTCTTGGCGACTCAGCCCTGGAGAATGGGCTGGATTGCTGAAATCGACCAGACTCCTGAACTGGGCGATTCCAGCCGCCGCCTCCATTGGCGGAGGAGCTCTACCTGAGCTGTCCTTTCCCAATTTACCGCCGCAGAGTTCCCCCCAATGAACGGGCTGCTGTGACACCTCACTTGAAACTAACCCTATTATGAAGTTATTTTAGCTAACAAACCTGCAGAGCTGGATTGCTGAAATCGACCAGACTCCTGGTGGAGGAGCTTTACCTGAGCTGTCCTTTACCAATCCACCTCTACCGCCGCAGAGTTCCCTACAATGAACGGGCTGCAGTGACAGCTGACTTGAAATTAGCCCTAGCATGAAGTTATTTTAGTTAACAGACCTGTAGCGCCGCGACCAGCGCCTGCGCCTCTGCCACGACCCTGTGCATTGCTCCCTCGAGCCGAACTTGTCCCTCGAGCCGAACTTGTCCCCCGAGCCGCGCTGGTCCCCCGACTTGTGTTGGCCCCACGAGGCGTACTCGCTCCCCGTCCTTTATACTTAGCCGATCCACGCTTGTATCTAAATAAATAGTTGAAAAAGAACAGTTAAAACAGCCACGAAACCCTCTCAGATATCTCATTGAAGTTATGTGTCCAACGAAGAAAGCTAAAACCCGTCTGCTAGTTAGTTAAGGGTTTATTTATATCTCGCATAGGGTAAAAAATTAAAATACAGTAAAATCTCGTACTCAAACCTCAATAAAGTAAGGACCTTTGTAATTATCAAAAAATAACCTGCTCCCTTACCTTCAGAACGTAAAACTTAAAACTAAATTAAGAATCTGAATGTCTACCCTCAATAATTTAAAGAAATGTTTCGATGCACCTATAACTTCAGCTAGGTGTCAATTGCTCTAGAGAATTCTGGGGATGTGTAACCAATCCACATTAGAGCAGCATGGTAGGTCACAGCTCCAACCCTTTTCTCCAAAAACAGAGGGAGGGCTATGCCCAGCAATAGGATAGAAACAGGCCGTTACTCTTTACTTTCCCCTTTTATAACTTATCGAGATTCTACTGTATTGAGATTGATGAATGAGTCAATATATCTGGTCGATATTTCTTCGAGGATTTTATTAGATTCCTATGCATACATGACTCACTTTTTCCTAACTCCACCGCGATAAGTCTTCCTGCCTCTGGGGCCAGTGGAGAAGTTGGCAGACGCACTCCTGGCCAGGCTGCTCCAGTCGGTGTCGGAGTCACTCCCTTCGTCATGGAAATCATCGTCCTTAGTTTGCTTATTTTCCAGATCATCTTCGTACTGCATTAGGAGACCTGAATAAATTGAACATTAGAATTTTAAGACCGGCTGAGTAGAATTAACCACCCTCATTTCTTGCCGAAGTGTCGTAAAAGGCGTATAAGGTAAGTTAACCCACCATGTGATATCTGGTTGAGTAGAAAGACCACCCCCTTTCTTACTGAGATGATGTAAAATACGACTAAGGTAATTTAACGACAGGCAGACGGTCGGTCTTAAAATACCAAACAAAATCACATTACAACATGGTTAAAACATGTTGTGAGGACTCCATTTGGGATAAGGGCAGGAAAATGGTGAAGAATTTTAAGAAATAATGTTTAATTTAATCAAACTTAAAGTCCAGTGTTGCAAGTATGGAGGACATTTAATTCTACAATTCGACGAAAATAATTGGGCAATGTTGTAATTGATCCAGCGATGCTTGATTTGATTTCCTTTCCTTAAAACAAAACTGTCATCGACAGTTTAAAAAAATGCTCCGATCGCCACCTATCTTTACAATATTATCCACTGGATCATTTTATTAAAATCAGTTCAGCCGCTTTGTGCAGTTGAGTCTATAAAGAATATACACGTTCTCTCTTTTATACCATGAAAAGCCATAAAACTATAATGTATACGAGATAGGTAATCTTTTTATGATTTTATTAGATCCTCAGTTTCATTTTCCATCTCGTTCGTTCACTCTCGCCCGTACGCCGTACGTAATGGAAGCAGTCGCGTCGTCCCGGCTGTCGCGTCGTGTCGGCAGTCGCGTCGTCCCAGCTGTCGTGTCGTGTCAGCAGTAGTGTCGTCTCGTGTCGACCCGGCTGTCGTGTCGTGGCCTCAGTCATGTCGTGTCGTGCAGGCAGTCGTGTCGTGTCAGCAGTAGTGTAGTGTTGTGTCGACCCGGCTGTCGTGTCGTGTCTGCAGTGGTGTCGTGACGTGCGGCAGTCGTGTCGTGTCGTGCGGGGCCGTAGCGGTCGTCTCACCCATCTTCTCGAGCGCGTAGCCGGCGGTGATGGGCAGCAGGCGCACGGCGTACTTGTCGTAGTTGGCGCGCGTGACGTGCGGCAGTCGTGTCGTGTCGTGTCGTGTCGTGCGGTGCCGTAGCGGTCGTCTCACCCATCTTCTCGAGCGCGTAGCCGGCGGTGATGGGCAGCAGGCGCACGGCGTACTTGTCGTAGTTGGCGCGCGTGACGTGCGGCAGTCGTGTCGTGTCGTGTCGTGTCGTGTCGTGTCGTGCGGTGCCGTAGCGGTCGTCTCACCCATCTTCTCGAGCGCGTAGCCGGCGGTGATGGGCAGCAGGCGCACGGCGTACTTGTCGTAGTTGGCGCGCGTGACGTGCGGCAGTCGTGTCGTGTCGTGTCGTGCGGTGCCGTAGCGGTCGTCTCACCCATCTTCTCGAGCGCGTAGCCGGCGGTGATGGGCAGCAGGCGCACGGCGTACTTGTCGTAGTTGGCGCGCGTGACGTGCGGCAGCGCCAGCATCTGCTCGGCCGCCTCGGGCAGCGCGCCCGCCATGGCGCGCAGCGCGGCCTGCGGGAACAGCGCGCCCAGCGACGCGCCGCGCGACACCGCCATCTCCCTGGTACATGTTCGAACGTATCCATTATGGAATATACCACCGATAGTGACGCAACCGCCGACGCCGTGTGGTATATCCGGCTGAATAGAATAGACCACCCTACACATAAGGAATAATTGCCAAATTTCATCAAGCAAAAGTTTATATAAATTAAACTATTTAATCTATTACCTAATTAATTTATAGTAAGTATCTTAATACTTGTGTTATGGCAGACAGACAACTGGTGAATATATACTTATAATTATTTTCAAATACATACTTAAATACAAATATAAACCCAGACTCGAAGATCAACGAATTCATTTATAGAAAATGTTGGCGCTCGGCGGGTATCAAACCCGCGACCCGTGGAGCTGAAGGCAGGGTCACTCCCCACTGCTCCAACGGGCCAGTCAAATAACCATAAAAGAGTCGATATAACCTGCAAGCCTCGACGAGGTCGGCGTAGCAGCGGTCCTCCAGCCCCTTGATGAGGGTCCCGATGTGGGTGTCGGCTGTACGGCTCGGCGCCACCACGCTGGTGGTGGCCAGCTTCCGCTCCACCTTCATGGGGAACACCACCTTCAGCTGGCCGGACATCAGTCTGGAACGACAACGTACCATTCAACGCAACAAAACATCAACAAGGTGGAAAATATAGTCATATGGAACGATTAACATTTATATCTTATTTATATTTATTTATTAACATTTATATTAATTATCTTCTTATTTCTTTCTTTATTGTTTTGTGAAATTATTTACACCTTATTAAATTTTTATTACAGATCTCTATTTTTTTTTGAAAATAGAATATAGCCAATGTTGCTCAGTAAAGATGCAGCTTTCCAATGGTGAAAGAATTTTTGAAATCAGTCCAGTTTTTCCGTTCTCAGTTTTTGTGTGAAAACATTACAAACATACATCCAAATTTTTCCTCTTTATAATATTAGTATGTATAGATATAGTCTGCTGTGATGGCCTAGCGGTGCGACCTTGTGAATCTCTAGAGACGATCATGGGTTCAAACCCGGGCAGACACCAATGAGTTTTTCTATTAAAACTTATGTGTCTAATTGATAATTGCAATTTATCACACGCTTTTCGGTGAAGGCAAACATCGTGAGGAAACCTGCATATCTCTAGAGAATTCCGGGGATATGTGTAACCTACCAATCCGCATTGGAGTGGTAGGTCTTAGCTCCAACCCTTCTCTCCAAAAATGGAGAGAGGAGGCCTATGCCCAGCAGTGGGATAGTAACAGGCCGTTACTTACTTTTTTATGTATAGATATACATACTAAACTACTCACTAAACCTAGGTGAAACCACTAGTTTCACCTAGGTTTAGTGATAAACAACTCAAAGAGCCTCACAAAACGCTTTTACTATGACACCACCACCGACGTTGATACCACCACCGGAGATGACACCACCCGAATACGACATCGCGGTCTGGAGCTAACATTCCCAGACCTCCCGAATCAGAGATCCTGTAGATCACCTAGGTGACCTGGACCTACAGCCCGAACACAGTTCTGGCCACAAAGCCTGCGAGGACCAGCCCGGGTAGGGAGGTTCGCCTCGAGGCCCGTACCCCGCCTAACCCTCTAGGGTATGCGATAAGACCTCTCTGCTGAACGCTTTTACTGTAACTGACAGATATTTAGTTTTGATATTCAAATTCAAATTATTCTGTATTCAAATAAACTTGTAAACAAGTGCTTTTGAATCGTCATCTCTACTGCTGGTTCGGAAAGCTGTTCCTACCGAGAAGAGCCAGCTGTTCATAACCGATTGGACAATTAATTAATAAAAGTTTTACTAGTCCAAACATAGATGGCGCTGTACCAAATTAGCTCACGCTATCGAGTGTGCATTGTAAAAAGTATAAGTGCGAAAAACAATTTTGTTAAGGTCAATGCTATGACAGCCTAATGGTAACAAGCGGACCAAAATAGTATAAAAAAAATTTGTTAAGGTCAGGTCAGATCAGGTACCAATAAATACCACCAAATAGTATAGGTACCCGGTGTCTTTTATTTTAAGCTTAGTGATATCGCCCGGTCTTACAAACCGGAAGGGGTCGGTATTTTCCACCAGCAAGAAACTAGGCGGTTGCTCTTTTAAAAATATAATTCTTATGACTAGTTACATTAAGTCATTACTGTCTTGTACAGGGTCTATTCGTTTATCAACCCACCACCCCCACTCACCTGTCCACCTTGGGGCCGAGCGTGACGTACGCGCTGGCGATGTCGTTGTTGACCACGAGCCGCTCGGCCAGCAGCCCGCTCACTATCATCTGGCGCAGGAGGCGCTGCGGGTCCCCGCGGGGCCACGACTTGCATCTACGGACAGACAAACAAATATACATAGTGGTCAAATCAAATTATAGTTTTTATTTCATTAGCTATAAGACATTTTTCTTTAGTTTGTGCTGGGGTCCTCTTTTAAGTAACAAATACCAGAGAACCCCGCTCTTTTTGTTCAAAGTCGACAATGATTTAAAAGTTAATGAAATTTATTACAAAAGCACACATCCCAACGCACACATTAAACACACCCTAACGCACCAATATCACTCACATCCTAACGAACACATATCACACACAACTTAACGCACACATAAACACACCCTAACGCACCAATGTCACACACATACTAACGCACCAATGTCACACACATACTAACGCACCAATGTCACACACATACTAACGGATCAATATCACACACATACTAACGCACACATAAACACACCCTAACGCACCAATATCACACACATCCTAACGCACATATAACACACGCCCTAACGCACCAATATCACACACATCCTAACGCACATATAACACACGCCCTAACGCACAAATATCACACACATACTAACGCATCAATATCACACACATCCTAACGCACATATAACACACCCTAACGCACCAATATCACACACATACTAACGCATCAATATCACACACATACTAACGCACACATAAACACACCCTAACGCACCAATATCACACACATCCTAACGCACATATAACACACGCCCTAACGCACCAATATCACACACATCCTAACGCACATATAACACACGCCCTAACGCACAAATATCACACACATACTAACGCATCAATATCACACACATCCTAACGCACATATAACACACCCTAACGCACCAATATCACACACATACTAACGCATCAATATCACACACATACTAACGCACACATAAACACACCCTAACGCACCAATATCACACACATCCTAACGCACATATAACACACGCCCTAACGCACCAATATCACACACATCCTAACGCACATATAACACACGCCCTAACGCACAAATATCACACACATACTAACGCATCAATATCACACACATCCTAACGCACATATAACACACCCTAACGCACCAATATCACACACATACTAACGCATCAATATCACACACATACTAACGCACACATAAACACACCCTAACGCACCAATATCACACACATCCTAACGCACATATAACACACGCCCTAACGCACCAATATCACACACATCCTAACGCACATATAACACACGCCCTAACGCACAAATATCACACACATACTAACGCATCAATATCACACACATCCTAACGCACATATAACACACCCTAACGCACCAATATCACACACATACTAACGCATCAATATCACACACATACTAACGCACACATAAACACACCCTAACGCACCAATATCACACACATCCTAACGCACATATAACACACGCCCTAACGCACCAATATCACACACATCCTAACGCACATATAACACACGCCCTAACGCACAAATATCACACACATACTAACGCATCAATATCACACACATCCTAACGCACATATAACACACCCTAACGCACCAATATCACACACATACTAACGCATCAATATCACACACATACTAACGCACACATAAACACACCCTAACGCACCAATATCACACACATCCTAACGCACATATAACACACGCCCTAACGCACCAATATCACACACATCCTAACGCACATATAACACACGCCCTAACGCACAAATATCACACACATACTAACGCATCAATATCACACACATCCTAACGCACATATAACACACCCTAACGCACCAATATCACACACATACTAACGCATCAATATCACACACATACTAACGCACACATAAACACACCCTAACGCACCAATATCACACACATCCTAACGCACATATAACACACGCCCTAACGCACCAATATCACACACATCCTAACGCACATATAACACACGCCCTAACGCACAAATATCACACACATACTAACGCATCAATATCACACACATCCTAACGCACATATAACACACCCTAACGCACCAATATCACACACATACTAACGCATCAATATCACACACATCCTAACGCACATATAACACACGCCCTAACGCACCAATATCACACACATCCTAACGCACACAACACACGCTCTAACGCACCAATATCACACACATCCTAACGCACATATAACACACGCCCTAACGCACAAATATCACACACATACTAACGCATCAATATCACACACATCCTAACGCACATATAACACACCCTAACGCACCAATATCACACACATACTAACGCATCAATATCACACACATCCTAACGCAAATATAACACACGCCCTAACGCACCAATATCACACACATCCTAACGCACACAACACACGCCCTAACGCACCAATATCACACACATCCTAACGCACATATAACACACCCTAACGCACCAATATCACACACATACTAACGCATCAATATCACACACATCCTAACGCACATATAACACACGCCCTAACGCACCAATATCACACACATCCTAACGCACACAACACACGCCCTAACGCACCAATATCACACACATCCTAACGCACATATAACACACGCCCTAACGCACAAATATCACACACATACTAACGCACCAATATCACACACCCTAACGCACCAATATCACACACATCCCAACGCACACGTCGCACAGTGCTCACCGCGAGTGCAGCGGGCTGTCCTTGAGCGCGGCGAGGCGCTGCACGTTGGAGCCCCGCATGGCCTCGGCCACGTGCAGCAGCGTGAACGACGAGCGGCCCGCGTCGCGAATGCAGCGGACCACCACCTTGCACTCCTCGGTCACGTCCACGGGCTGGAGGGGATTTATTCATTGATCAATTAGCTACACAAATACGGAGTTGCTACCAGCTTTCAAACTCATAAACCGTCCTTCTTCTGTTACCCAAAGACGTCCATTGCTAGATACAGACTTCCTATCTTCTTTTCGAAGAGAAGGCTTGGAGGTTAGATCTACCAATATAAGTGGAATAGTTCAGAATAGGAGAGGACTATCCGTCCTGCACCGATAGGCGTCCTCAAAATTAGATAGATCCACCAATGCAGATTGGTAGGTTATCCCCAAAATTCTTTAGACATGCAGGATTTCTCAAGATTTTTTCCTACACTGAAAAGGTTGTGATAAAAGGTTGCAAATATCAATGAAGTGCATTAGGGATTGCCCGGAGTTCGAATCCGTTAGCCCCCCAATTATAATATAAACTGCATTCTTTCATTAATAAATTGCATTCTTATATTATAAACTTCCCGCAAATTTATAGAATTAGGCGTTACTTTACGGAGATTCGTAATACAAAAGTAATACTAAAATTATTTTGCTATAATCCGCGAAGAAGTAAAATAGAAAATATATATAATGCTAAATGTAGAGTGGACAATCGGTTATCATACCCCCGATACATGCAGGTTTCGTAAAAACACATGCACAAACCTCCACCACCGCCACCACATTACACAAGCACTACAAACGTTCACTATCACAAACTCAACAATCGTTTCGCCCCGCAACCGAAGCATCATCAGGAGATAGATTTCAGGACCAAAATCGCAAAGTAAAACAAGCTTTGCGAATTAAAAATTATAGCAAAATAATTTTATTTTCATTATTACTTTTGCATTCTTCTTCTTTTACCCAAAGACGTCCACTGCTAAACACAGAACTCATATCTTCTTTTAGAAGAGAAGGCTTTGAAGTTAGATCCACCAATACAAGTGGAATAGTCCAGAATAGGATGTATGGCTAGGGGAGGATTGTGTGAAAATTGATATGCATGTAAGAGGAGTGGCACCAGAGTTGACGAATGATAGAGGAGAATGGAAGAAGAAGACATATTGTGCCGACCCCACTTAGAGTGGGATAAGGGTAAGAGAATGATGAGTCCAGAATAGGAACTGACCACCCGTCCTGCACCGATGAAGTCCTCAAAATTAGATAGATCTACTAATGCATATTGGTAGGTTATCCCCAAAATTCTCTAGACATGCAGGATTCCTCACGATGTTTTCCTATATTAAAAAGGTTGTGATAAAAGGTTGCAAATATCAATGAAGTGCATAACAGAAAAACTTATTGGGGATTGCATGGAGTTCAAACCCGTTAGGCTCCCCACTATATTATAAACTGCATTATTTCATTAATAAATTGCACTCTTATATTATACACTGCCCGTAGATTCTTTTACGTTGACTCTAGTGTTACACTTTTGCTTTCTAACTGAGACCATCGGGCATACCGAACGGGAAATCGGACGCACTGTTGGAGTAGGTCTCCCAGGCCGTTAAAATTAGGGGAGGGAAGGGCCTACTGGTTAGAGATTCCGACCTGGAGGTGATACTATCCAGGGTACAGAGTAAATATTGGCGGGGAAAGGGGCATTGTTCTCAACGTTTCACTCTTCATGATGGGAATGCTTTGACCTTGTACTGGTGGTCGTTGAGGCAGCTGTCGCAGGCTGTCAGTCTGTTGTCCCGGCACAGCTCCCGCGGGAACCTCTCGCCCAGGTAGTTGAGGACCTGCGCGCGGCGGCACTCCGTCACGCTCTCGCAGACCTCCACCATCCGCAGCAGGTTCTCCTCGTGCACGCGACGAGTCTCCGCCGTCGTGTTGCGGTCCACTGACGGGTAAAAACACTCCAAAATTACCTATTAGCTTAACATACTCATATATTCAAATTCAAATTCAAAATATTCTTCATTCAAGTGGACTGTTTACAGTACTTTTGAATCGTCAAATGTTTTAAAGAAGCTACCACTGATTCGGAAGTTTGCTCCTACCGAGAAGAATCAGCAAAAAACTCGGCGGCTAATCTTTTAAAAATTATTACAATTTGATGGTTACAAGATAATCGTTGCAGCTGGATGCGTAGCTGACTTCAGTTAAGATAAGCTATCACTCAAATAATCCTCAATAGTATAGTAAGCTTTATGTAGCAACATCCTTTTGAGATAATTTCTAAACTTGTATAAACATAACACATGCCAATATCGACTGTTTGTTTCTCAAGAACTATTGAACGAATTTTTATGCGATTTTCACCAACAGTTCAAGTGTACAATTTGATAAGGCGTTGTATAAATAAATGATGTGCGTGCATTAAACTAACATACGGGATGGTACTTGCTAGCATATGCCACTAGAGTCTAGCAGCCATCCATAGAGTACTTTCGTCCCCAGTTTTGTAGCGCGTGTAAATTTTCAGAAACATGCGCGCTTGCATGTCTAATCAATCTAGCAGCGGCTGGTAGTACACCATGTACACAGTAATATAGTGAGTGTGAACTTGCGCATGTATACTCGGCAGTGTACGTGCGTATAGCATGTTGTACTCTGTATAAAAATTGTACACATGCATGCATGGGACCGTGCGTGCGTGCACAAGTAACTTACGGTCCAGGACACACAGGTAACGGACGATGTGCCCAATATTGTAGTACGCGTAAACCTGCTTGTGTATACATGGCAACGTGCGGGCGTGTATACGTTTGTGTATGAAAAAATGCGTACATGTGCGACGTTCATAGTATACATGTCCAGCGATTTAACATAGGAATATCTAACACGTGCGTTTACGTGTCACTCACGGTCCAGTAGCCGGCGGTAGCGCACCACGTCCCCATAGCTGTAGTACAGCAGGCAGGCGGCCGGTTCCCCATCGCGGCCCGCACGACCCGCCTCCTGGTAGTAGCCCTCCACGGACTTGGGCAGGCTGTGGTGGATCACGTAGCGCACGTCCGCCTTGTCCACGCCCATCCCGAACGCTATCGTTGCGCATATCTGACAACATTCATCAGTTCGAAGCGGTCTTTTGTTTTGGGAACAATAAATCTATATACAGGTGCACCAATTTGATAGGGGCTATGTTGGTCCAGAGTGAAAGACACTATCGGAGGCATGCAGTTGGTAAATGCAACTAGTGGTGCCTTTTTTATAGGCATAGTTTTTTTATAAAGGTTACTAGCAATTTCGGTTACAAATTACTAGTACACTTGTTAACCTCTCCAGCCAGGCAAAATGCTTGTATCAGGAGTGGATTTGAAGGTAATGGTGGTCAGTATGTTAGCTGCGTCAAGCGGCTACTAATTTTATAAATATGAAATGTATCTGCGGCACATGTCTTCTCTCTCCTTTTTGAAAGAAATGTTGTTAATTTCGATACGTCTCACTGCTCCGAAGCGGGTTTTATGTCACACGCATACCAGGAATTCTACAGGAATCTGAAAGTTTCGTCACGATGTTTTCCTTCTGAACCTTATCTTCCAACCCTCTGTCCCAGTGGTACATTATTAACCGGACAGAGAAACTCATGCACGTCTTCTGTGACCACCCGGCATTGCGACAACGAAACTCCTAAGGTCCCACCATGTACTCCCGCAAGTCAAAAACCTCACACAAGTACGGCCACTGAGGTAACCAACTGTAAGCAAAGGCGATCACAATAGACCAAAAGGTCAAAGTGATACTGGGCCTAGAGGCATAGTGGTTACTCCAAGAAGAATCAAATCCTTATAGCCACAATACTGACCACTTTATGCCGGTCCGCCAGCCACCCAGTCTGGACCTCTTCACGCCTCTTGTCGCTGAGACCAGCGTGGTATGGCTGCGCCTGTATGCCTGACTTGCGCAGATCCAAAGAAAGACTCTCGCATTCCTTACGCGACAGGCAGTAAACTATTCCCGAGTCCCTAAACAATGGGAAGGTACATTACAATTGTTTCTTAATCAATTTTCAAACCCTAACAGCTCTTATATCTCATCAGGACATGCCTACTTAGATTATAGAATCAAAAGTGCGTAAATCGTTTGTGGGCTTTTATTAACCTATATTAAAAATACGAATTTAATTTTAGCCCTACCATTGTATCAGTTTGAAATTATTATAAGGAGGCTGATAAATAAAGCCTATTATTTAATATTATGTATGTTAATAAGATATATGTATGATAAGATCACAAAATTAGTGATGACTATTAATAATATATTTTGAAGAAGTCGAACTCATGTAAGATCTTCTCAGTAGGAACAATTTCCCGAACTAGAAGTAGTGTCGATGATTTCAAACTATTGTTTACAAGTTTATATGAATAAAGAATGTTTAAATTGAAATAATGAATAAACATAGCTGCTGACGAAATAACGGCTTTGTAATCATCTTTTATTATAAATTGAATATATTTGAACTACTAAAACTAAGGGTCCAGAATTGCAAGCTTTTAAATTCTTGACTATAAAGGCTAAGTTTTACGAATGCGCTAGTACTCACGCCGGACCTTTTCAAAGTAACACCTGTCCATAAATTAAAATAAAACCTATTATAAGACATACCTAAAGTATTTTTGCTTTATGATGTTAGCAATTTCCTGATTAACGCTCTTAGATTTCTTCTCCAATATCCTGTACGCAAGGTTAGGCCGGTTGAAACTGGACAGGAACCATTTGCAGTTCTTAACCTGCAATAATTATCCTCTTATTTATTTCTTTATTGTACATGGTATCCGGCTGAGTGTAGACCACTCTCATTTTTTACTGAGGAGTCCTAAAAGGCGACTAAGTTATGTGGACCCGCCGAGTGGTATCCGGCTGAGTAGAATAGACCAACTTCATTTCTTACCGAGGTGTCGTAAAAGGCGACTAAAGGTAATTTGACCCGCCGTGTGGTATCCGGTTAAGAAGAATAAACCTAGCCAAACCATATCTCTTCTCTTCTTCTTCTTTGTCAACTGATGGACGTCCACTGCTGGACATAGGTCTCTTCGTGGGATCTCCAGTGGCTCGCCACGACCTTTTTGAGGGCGTAAGTCCATCTCATGGGTGGTCTACAGACACTGCGTTTTTCGTTGCGGGGTCGCCACTCCAACGCCTTGAGACCCCAACGCCCATCAGTTCTACGCACTATGTGCCCCGCCCAGAGCCACTGCAGCTTCGCGACACGCTGAGCTATATCGGTAAATCTGCTTCTTCTACGGATCTTCTCATTACTGATTTGATCGCGTAAAGATACTCAGAGCATAGCTCGCATTACCCGCTGAGAAACTCTGAGCCTGCTTATGAAGCCCATCTTTTCTTTTCTTTTCTTTATTACGTCAACAACTTACATACAAGTTTGTCCAACAATCATTATAAACTAATAGTAGTTCGTATGTAAGTCCATTACAGGCATAAATATAAATTACAAACAATTTCTAACTTAATTTAAAATATAAAATAAACATGGTTAAAACATGTTGTGCCTTACCTAGAGCATAAGGGTAGGAGAATAATGAAAGTGCTACAACAAAAAACGAAGGTCTCTGTACCTTGAGCTGGTGCAGGATGTCGAGGCGCACGCGAGGCGTGGCCGTAGCCGTGAGCGCCATTAGCGTGGTTCGTGGGAAACGTTCGCGCAACATGAACAACCGCTTGTAGTCCGGCCGGAAGTCGTGGCCCCACTGTGACACGCAATGCGCCTCATCCACCACGAACCTACACCAACATGTACATACAGGTATCACGTGACACTGAATCAAGGTCCCGAATTAGGGACATATGTAGCCCTTAATTAGAGCCCTCCATTATTAATCAGAGAGCGATTCTTTGCGGGGTTGTACGCATACATACATAAGAAATGTATGTTACATTTTTTCTTCTTCGCCGAAGTCATGGTTTTCTGACGTCGGTCGGTCGCGGCTTCTAGCCACGCTTTCGACAAGTGATGGCTAATCACAGTCTACCTACCACCACCAGCTCTTCATTACGCATCACCCTTAAGTCGTCATCCGGCCTTACAGGAGGCACCCTTAGGACGACATTCTCCGACGCAAGCTGGCTCTCTTTTTGGAGAGAAGGGTTGGAGCTTAACTTACTACGCTGCTCCAACGCGGATTGTTAGGTGACAAATATCCCTAGATTTCTCTAGAGATAGGCAGGTTTCTCACGATGTTTTCCTTCACCGAAAAGCGTGTGATAAATTTCAAATATCAATTAGAGATATAAGTTTTAATATAAAACTTACGGTGCCTGCTTGAGGTTTAAACCCATGATCGTCTCTAGAGAGTCACACGGTCTTACCACTGGGCTATCATAGCTCATTTTAACTAGAGTCATCCATAATTAGTCAGACAGCGAATCTTGGTACAGTTGTATGCCGTGTAAACTATATAAATACACAGCGCATTTGCTGGCAAAAACGAGGTCCCTGTTTTATGGCGTCAGTTGGACATGGTTTCTCGTCACAATTAATTACAATCATATCACGTAGGTAGCCCTAAGCCATGATGCAGCCTAATAGAAGCACCCTTAGAAGTTCCCAGACTTTAATAAAACCTGTGCTACCTATTTCTCCGCAGTTCGGAGTTCTTTCTCTTTCTTTTCTTTCTCATCAGTTGCAAAAATAACCAATTTTATCAAATAAAAAACCTATTACCCGTTTCGTTTGAAATAAAACCACACTTTATTTTATGAAGTTGACTTTAATAATGAACGATAATAGTTATGTATTTAGCACATCTATTTGAAGTTAAGGAATCCGTTACATTTGTTTTAAAAATTCTCTATTATTTCAGTTGCTACTTTTTGGCACCTTCTATAAATTTAATTTATATTCACCTTGCAATCTTGTCTCTGCTATAAAGCATGTCCAGCATGTCCTGGAACTTGGGCGAGCCGCTGATCTTCTCGGGAGTCACGTACAACAGCTTGAGAAGCGGCTCCTTCATAGACAGCTTGTGGTAGATCTCGTCCGCTTCTGATAGCGACACGTCACCGGACAAGTGGGCTGCTGCTATCTAATAATAAATAATAGCAAAAATCAAGTTCAAAATGCTTTTGAAAAGGCTTTTAAGTAAGTAGTGGCCTATTACTCTCCCATTGCTGGGAATAGGCCTCTTCTCTCTGTTTTTGGAGAGAAGGGTTGGTGCTAAGACCTACCACGCTGCTTCAATGCGGATTGGTAGGTTACACATATCTCCGGAAATCTCTAGAGATATGCAGATTTCCTCACGATGTTTTCCTTCACCGAAAAGCGTGTGATAAATTGCAATTATCAATTAGACTCATAAGTTTTTACATAAAAACTTATTGGTGTCTGCCCAGGTTCGAACCAGTCATTTTCATGTCCCTACTGTTAACCGTTGAGTAGTTCCATCGTCTGGAGCCAATCCTAGCAGCATCAGGTCATGCTTATCATAAACATGCATTGTCATCGGGATTGGACCAGTATGTAAGACTTAGGCTCAATAGGACCCCTAAAAGTGGGTCAAATTTAACTTGCAAGATTCCACCTTCACATCCATACACGACAAGTAAAATATATACTTTTAAATTAGAATTTAGGTATAAATGCATTCACTGGATATACTTAATGAGATAAATTTATATATGCCATTAAGCTTTGCCATGCCATTACAGCAGTTTAAAAGCACTACTAAAATGATAAACACTGATACAGAAAGCCTACTATACTGTTGAGGTTGCTTAGATGATAAGGTATGGATATAGCTCTTTCCGAACCGTTGCAAGACAGTAATGACTTAATGTAACTAGTATTAAGAATTATATTTTTAAAATAGCAAACGTTGAGTTTCTTGCTGGCTTTTCTCGGTAGGAACAGCTTTCCGAACCAGCAGTAGAGTTGACGATTCAAAAGCATTTGTTCACATGTTTTTGTTTTTAATTTGAATTTCAATATGTAAGATGTAAACAGCTTAAAAGACGTTACAACTTAATGGGTAGATGATTGACTACCCAAAGATTATCAAGGGAATGCTGGCTTAAACCACTTATAAGTTAATTGATATTGAGATGAAACATCATCTTCCTGCCCTTATCCTACTCTAAGTGGGATCGGCACAACATGTTATAAACATGTCGTCACATGATTTGGTTGCGTATTTTACGACTGGCCGCCTACCTAATATCAACATACCTTAGTCGTTTTTTACGACATCTCGGTAAGAAAGAGGGTGGTCTGATCTACTGAGCCAGATACCACACGGCGTAACATTGAGATGAAACATTTCTGGAAAATCATGAGATATTTGTAAAAGTGTCTATATCATCCAAGTAGGGTGTATATCACCCAAAGTATCGTGGTAATTTCAAACAAGACTATTGGAAAGAGCGTAAATTTATGTTACACTTACGTCAAGTGATAATAGCTTGTTAACTTGGTCCAAAATAAGTGACTTCAGCGGCGATATAACAATGGTCACGCCGGGGGTCAATAATGCTGGTAACTGGTAACACAACGATTTGCCTGAAAGGCAACTTTTATTGCTTAAAATTAAGATAAACTGTATGTACTACGACCAGAAATTTCACTCCTGCGTAATTGACATACCACCATCGAAATTTAGCACATTGTTAGGAACGGCACTTTTATGGTAATTTCTCCTGACGTTAGTCTATTTTTAATAATTCTTTAAAGCAAGTGTAAATTTGCATCTACGAGGCTAATGCGCACCATTTTAGACTGGCATCACTTCCAACCATGTCAATCATAATTGCAGCTAAGCTCTTGTCTATTACAGAACATAAATATAAAATCGGTTGCTTTATTTCGGTTTAACCAATTTGGTACTTTATAATCAAATGTTTTAGTTGCAGATGATTATTTGAAACTTTTTGGAAAACTTGCGAAGGACTTAGCAAACAAATAGAAGCTGAAATTTGAATTTGAGCTTGAGGTTGTTTTCATAACTGGAACTGGCCTTGCAAGTTTTACTGCAAATTTGGTAAGGTCTCGCGGCTTGGTATAACTTATGGCCGACCGGATTTCCAGGGCAGTTTTGAATTAGAAATTTGAACAAAGATACCGAAGTGTTCCGGCTTTGATTACAGGCTATACACCTATCTAAAAACGGAGAGAGGAAGCCTGTGCTTGAAGTAGGATAGTAGCACTAGTACTTAACTTTACTATTATATTTATGGAAGATGAAACTTACCACCGCCTGTTGGCATGAGAACAAAACAATCGTGACCCAGTAATGTCGCGTTAATTACTTGCAGTTGATTAGGTCTGAAGGATTTAAGACCAAATTTTTCCTTAAACGTTTCCATCATGGGAGTTGAATGTGGATAATTAAAACCATCGAATTCGCC
Source organism: Morpho helenor (assembly GCA_029227775.1). Lineage (NCBI taxonomy): Eukaryota > Metazoa > Arthropoda > Insecta > Lepidoptera > Nymphalidae > Morpho > Morpho helenor. Next base: position 13,883,576 of record JARGCU010000006.1, read on the forward strand.
TAAAATATAAAACCTATATTTTTATCCAAATTGATAAATTGATTCTGCGTTATAATACTTTTCTTTCTCGTAACTAGTTAAGACCTTATTTATTTATAGTATTCAATTTAATACATATTTAAGTTATAATTTCGATTCCCTCACCTGTTATCCCATCATTTTTCGTTCCAGTATGAAAATTTCCCATTCCTTCATATTTATTACTCTCTGCATTGGATACATCTTTTAAAGTCACTGCATCTGTTTGTGTAACGATATCATCTTCAAAATCTTCCGGCCTATATTCTTGCCAGCCTTCATCGTCAATCATTATAGATTTGTCCTTTACAGTCCCACTGCTAGTGCCTGCTATAGAGTTAATGATATTACAATTATCACCAGCATATTCAACTGTTTTGTCTGTCTCGTCAACTAAGTCTATGGGCACGTTATAACAATCGGCATCTTCAAATTCTTCGTTGGGACTTGTATTTATAGACGTTTCTGTCCCTGAATCATTTAGTTGAGATGCCTTGATCAGTGGAGAAGCTTGAAAATGTATAGAACTGCTAGGTAATGGTAAGCAATTTTGTCGTACTTCAGGTCTAACAGGCTGCAACTTTTCTGAAGCATTTTTTACTCTTTCTAAAATATTTGAAGGCACATTGTGGGTGAGTGGCCCAGCATCGCTTGTCGATTCGTCAAGGATTGAACGTGATGGTCTTTTAAAAGAAAATTTTCCTTTTTTCTTAAAATTAGATACGGATACGTCTAAATTATCTTCTGATTGCATTGTAGAATCCATATTATTGGAAGAATTGTTGAAAGATGATAAATTAATGGACAATGGAGAATTTGCGATTTCGTCTGTATATATAGTCTTATTAGATAGAGGTTTAGAAAAATTTAATCCAGTTGGTGTTGATGTATCTAAATTATGTGTATATTGTCTTTCAGCATTGTTTTTGGCAATATTTTTAATATAATTTGCATTATATTCATCCTCATCGTTCTGTATAAGCAAGGATTGACTATTTGACGAATCAGTATCATTTTCTATTTGATTAATTTTATTTTCCGCAATTGTGTTACTTTGTATGAGCGACTTTAATTTTACTTTTAAGTGATTCATTTTACAGTATGTGCTTTTATCATATCCGGGAAACTTTTCTTTGATACAATTCGGAATTCTATTAAAAGCGTCGCTTACTTTTTCTAATAATTCTATATACATTACTCTACATTCATCTATATCCTTAACAGTAATATTTTTATCCTAAAATAAATCACATATTACAAAATAATTTGGTTAAAAATCCTTGATGGATAGTCTTTTTTTAATACTTACATTTTTTTGCTTTATTTCAAGAACATGCTGTGAAATTTTCGACAGGAATCCAGATAGACAATTATCTAAATGTAAATTCTTCAAGGGATCCTTGTCTATGCTGGGACTTTTCTTTTCTGGTGTTTTAGAATTTGTACATTTAGGACTAGGAGTAGAATTTATGGTTATACACGATGAGTTCTTTCTGGGAGGAGTTTTGTTACATTCTCGTAATGGAGAAGTGTGGTAATTAATTTCATCCTTAAAAAAACCAAATTAATAGCCTTGAAATTACACTGTCAATCATAAAATTTTCACAATTATGATAGTCAGTTCTTTTTATTTTTAATAAAAACACGAAATTAAAAAAAAATACACTATTGTTCACAAAAGTTTCACAATTATGCATCTGTTTTTTTTTAGTTTTAGAAATTGAAATAATACAATTTATTTCTCGCTGATTGGTTTGAAGTGTATTCACAACATATTATAGGTTGCATGTAATTGATATCTACAATATATCACATAGTAGCAATTTTTAAATTTAAACTACTAACTATAACTAGTCGGGCTAACCCGATAGAATAAGACGTGAGTATAGCCAGTTCTATACATTAACTATATTACAAACTATTTGGCAAAACATTGTTAAGATAATTTTTAGGATATGTGAAACCTTCATTGGACACATATCAACCACCAATCTTAATTGCAGCAGAGTGGTGGGTCTACTATCCAATCTTTCTCTCCAGAAAGCAGTGACAGTCGCAGGCCGAAAAATCTGTTTTTTAATATTCGAATTGATGATATTATAACAAAAGATATTTGAAAAATCTTTCTTCACATTTTCTTTAGCCTAAATTTCTAAAAAACTAAAACTTAAAATACCTTACCACATCCATCCCATCAAAAAAGTCATTGCTTTCATTTTGAACAATTTGTTTGCTGTATATTTTATTATCATTTGATTCACTCGTTTTACTTGCTGAGGATGATATATCTGGAGTACTGCATAGCTGCTTTTCATTACCAACCTATAATACATTTTCATACATGTAAATTCTGATAAGAAAACAACATTAGATATAATGCACAGAAAAAAGTTAAGCATTTTTTTGCCAAATACTAAATTATTCACTATATTCGTAGACAGTGGCACCAATAAATAAAGCTAAAAAATCAATTAGCTATAAGTACATACTATGTTCTTATGTGTGTGGAGAGGAAGAGAGTCTTCACCTTATGGCTGAGTGCCCTATGTACTCGCTGGTAAGATGGGAGATATTAGGTAAGGATGAAATTGAAGTTGAGGATCTGACAAATATCTCCTTCAGGGATATTATCAGGTTCGTAAAAGCCACGGGTAGATTAGAGCAGGTGACACTGTCGGGACAGCAGTGAAATCCTTGTCCCAACATGGGGAAATGGGTGGAATAGTGCGGAATAGGAGCTGACCACCCGCCCTACACCGACAGGCATCCCCGAAATTAGATAGATAGATAGATACTATGTTCTTAATATTTTATGTTCACTAGATAAGCTTTACAAGTATATGTATATATCGCATAGGGGGAAATGTGTGGAATAGTCTGGAATAGGAGCTGACCACCGCCCTGCACTGAAAGGCGTCCCCGAAATTAGATAGATAGATATATCGCATAGAATTAAAGTAACCGAATTCAAATGAAGCATAGTGTAGAGTCTAAAAAAACCTAAAAAGACACCCACATCTAGGAAGAGTAAGAAAACATTCACTTTTTTTAATAGTTTGTATTGTGTTACAGATGGCATTTAAATGAGCACTACAAATATCTAATTGAATTAAGCCTAATTTTTTAGACACTGTCGGGACAGCAGTGAAACCCTTGTCCCAACATGGGGAAATGGGTGGAATATTCCGGAATAGGAGCTGACCACCCGCCCTGCACCGACAGGCGTCCCCGAAATTAGATAGATAGATAGAAGCCTAATTTTACCGCCGTGTGGTATCCGGCTGAGTAGAATAGACCAACCTCATTTCTTACCGAGGTGTCGTAAAAGGCGACTAAGGTAAGTCGACCCGCCGTGTGGTATCCGGCTGAGTAGAATAGACCAACCTCATTTCTTACCGAGGTGTCGTAAAAGGCGACTAAGGTAAGTTGACCCACCGTGTGGTATCCGGTTTAGTAGAATAGACCACCCTCTTTCTTACCGAGGTGTCGTAAAATACGACAGGGGTAAGTTGACGTCAGGCAGGCGGCCGGTCGTAAAAACGCAGCCAAATCATGTGTCAGCATGTCTATAACATGTTGTGCCGACCCCACTTAGAGTGGGATAAGGGCAGGAAGATGAAGATGATTGTATTACAGATGGCATTTAAATGAGGACTACAAATATCTAATTCAATTAAGCCTAATTTTGAATTTGGTCACTTTAATACTAATAATTTGAAATGTATCTTCATATCCTTCTTTTTCCTAGAAAGTATAAGTATCCTACTAATATTATAAATGCGAAAATTTGTGAGTATGGATGTATGTTCGTTACTCTTTCACTGTGAATACGTTGAACCTACGTGTAAGCTGTGGTAGCCCAGCGGTATCACCGTGCGCCTCTTTCGAGGAGGTCTAGGGTTCAAGCCCCGGGCAGGCACCAATGAGTTTTCTAGTAAAACTTATGTGTCTAATTGATAATTGCAATTTATCACACGCTTTTCGGTGAAGGAAAACATCGTGAGGAAACCTGCATATCTCTAGAGAATTCTGGGGATATGTGTAACCTACCAATCCGCATTGGAGCAGCGTGGTAGGTCTTAGCTCCAATCCTTCTCTCCAAAAAAAAAAAAAAACGGAGAGAAGAGGCCTATGCCCAGCAGTGGGATAGTAACAGGTCGTTACTTATTACGCTGAACCAATATTGATGAAATTTAGCACAATTATTCCTTATACACCAGGGTAACATACAGGCTGTAGAAATCCTTTTAATTCTACAGGAATAGGATCTTATTACGCATCAAAAGTCTACGTGAACGAAGTTGCGGGTAAAGGCTAGTATGTATATATATAATAAAATGTAGGTGTGTATTTTATAACGCTTAATATTATGTATCATGCACATTTCTGAGAATATTCCAGATTGTGCTCATGCTTGCAATTTATTATTTCCGTTTGAAAAGACAACAAAGTAATCTATTACTATCTATTAATACTATAAATTTACAAGTTTAGGAATTATAATATAACGTTCTCAACACTTACTAGTTTCATATCATCTGCTAAGATTCTTTTGGGAGGTGGAGTAACTGAAACAAATTGTTTGGTGTTCAAGGTTATTGTAATTTCTGCTTTTAACTACTTTTTTAATATCCCAATTAATAATTATTTCATTTATAGGCATTACTTGGAATTTATAGGCATTCAAAGTGTTGGAATGGCGACCCCGCACTGGAAAGCGCAGTGTTGGAAGACCCCCTACTAGATGGACAGACACCCTCAAAAGGGTTGCAGGGAGCCGCTGGATACAAGCGGCACAAAATCGTGTGTTCTGGAGATCCCATGAAGAGACCTATGTCCAGCAGTGGACGTCCATCGGTTGAAAAAGAAGAAGAAGAAGGCATTACTTTGTGGAATTTCATGATAGAAAGGTAAGTAAAAGTATAAGATAATTTATAGAATTAGATGTTACTTTGCGGAGGTGCGTAATACAAAACTAATGAACTTATTATTTTGCTATAATCCGAGATAAAATTTATAATTATTAAAATTAAAATTTATTGCCGATTATAGCACAATAATATATAAAAGTTTTAGAATCAATTAGCTATAATCGTTACTGAAAAGCTTTGCTATTTTGTCATCGCCCTAATGTTGCTTCGGTTACATTGCAGAACAATAGTTGAGATTGTTGTAGTGCATTTGTGTAGTACTTGTGTGTTTTGCTGGTGGTATCTTGAGATATGAGCGGTAACTAATCTTGCATGTATAAGATACGAGAACAGTTGTTACCAACACTTAACAATAGATTTTCATATCAGATTATAGCAAAATAATTTTATCATTACTTTTGTTATAATTATTTCATAAATTTTAGTCGTTCATTTTTGAAAAATATAGCAACTATTTGACTATTATAATTGGAATATCACGAAGAACAAATTTGCTTTCTGCATAGCAATAGGTAGTAAATCTTAAAAATTATATTTATAAATGTATGTGTTACTCCTAAAATTATAAAATTTCTTATCTAGTTAATAATGTTAAGAAGAAAATTATCAAAAGTTTACTTTCATGTCAAAGATATTATACTTCGAACAAAGCTTTTGTAATTTCCAAAATTAATACTTACATGTAGAACTTGACTTTTTAAAAACAAATTTTGACCGTTTTTCTGTATTTTGAACATTGCATCCATTTCTGTAATTTAAATAAAATTTCAATACAACAAATTGAAATAAGCTTATAAATTCTTAGCACGTTAAAAATATCATTTACCCCGATTTACTTGGATCTTGGTTATTTTTCTTAATAAAATCTACCATGGAACACTGTTTGTTGAGTGTGAATTTATTTTTGGAAGTCATCTTAGTGGGATCTTTAAAAAGGTATCACGTTTTTATTTATTCTTCTCTAAAACGCTGAGATATAAATTATTTCTAATATTGTCACTTAAAAACTAACTCATTATTTTTTTAAACTCTGTAAATAATAGCCACAGAGTAGTACTTTGTTCATTTATTTGATGTCACAGATTACTAACTGGATTAAGTTGGACCTGAGTCCTGATGGGGCCATGAATTTGAAACTTGGTCGCCAACCATTTTCTTCACGGGAAACTCATGGGAACTCAGTTCCTAAAGCGGCCAACCTACGCCGAACGACTCAAAAGAAAGCTCGTTGATGTTCATACTATTCTTTCTTTTCTATAACATTTGGCTATAAATTGTAAAAAAAGAATCTTTAATTTTAAATGTCCTATATATCTATGATAGGTTGTAATATAGATAATACACTATAATGAGTTGTAAAGTTAATTAGTCTGTGGAGTGTGGCAAGATAATAATAATAAATTTATTTTAAAAATTATTATTTTGAGTTTGTTTATGTACATATTTAGTTTGTTTTATTGTTAAGTTCTGTTGTTTATAAAGAAGTCGGAATTAAATAAAATTACATACAATTTTTATGCCTTCAGTTCTTCATAATATACTTCTGACCATAAGGGAATTCCCGTAATGATATAGTTTATTATTAGTTTATAATTAGGATCACATCAATTATATATAAATGGCTATTTATGACCAGCAGTGTTTAAATGGAGCCATAACGTTCGATGAATCGAAGCCCGTGTTTTATTCAGGACAGGTGCTATCTGGGAAGGTCAATTTTCAATTGAACTCTCCACTACATATTTCGGGTAAGATAGGAAGATAAGTTTAATGATTAACTATTATATAATAGGATAAGTATGTTTACTTATCCTAAAAGTGCCAAGGAATCCCAAGAACAAATGTAAACTTATGTAAATGTAAAAACAATTTGTTTAAAATACAAATCAGATAATTTGGTGTTTTTATCGATAAAAAAAATATATAAAGCTGATAGAGCTACTTCAAAGTTACTTTAATGCATGTATAAGGTTGAAAAGGAAACTACTTATTTTTTTTTAAATAGATAAAATATAAATATTAAGTTTAGGATATGCTTTTTTAAATTCCTTGTCTTGGCGAAAATGACATAGAAATAGTAATTACAAATATCTAATTATGTACTATTTAAAGTAATGTGTATGTGTGTGTCAGAAGTAAAAACTGTTTCTCTAATACAGCTAGGCAAATTCTACTGTATGCTCTTGAAGAGAAGGCTTTGAGCTTTGACACACTAATTTGTAACTACAGGATCATATTCAAATTCAAATTATTCTTTATTCAAATAAACTTGTAAACAAGTGCTTTTGAATCGTCAACTCTACTGCTGGTTCGGAAAGCTGTTCCTACCGAGAAGAGCCAGCAAGAAACTCGGCGGTTACTCTTTTAAAAATATAATTCTTAATACTATTTACATTAAGTCGTTACTGTCTTGTACAGGTTCAAAGAGAGCTATATCCACACATTCTTATCTTCCAAATAATCTTCAAGAGTATAGTAGGCTTTCTGTATCAGCCTCTTTTTAACAGTGTTTTTAAACTGCTGTAATGGCAAAATGGTCAAATGGTATGGCAAATGGCATTGCCCTGCATTTTCTATATTATATTATTTTTAGGTATCAATATAGTTTACCTTGGTGAAGCTAACGTAGAGTGGACTGAGGAGCAAAGTGAACTATATGGCAGTGTATCAAGATTGAGAATAATCAAATACAATGGCAGAGAAGAATATTTTAACTCCATTCAGAGTATCTCTCAAGGTCATTATAAAATAAAAGATTTTAGTTAGGTTTATTACAATATCTGTAAACTACTAACAATTAGGTGATGATAGATTGATATAATTGGTGAGATAGATAGATGATAATATGCTAAGATGATTAGGAAAGGAGCAGCAATAAAAAAAATTGTGAAAACTGCAAAATTTAAAGCTGTCTTGCATGTGCTAAGTAAATGGTGAAAGTTAATGTTAAGATTCCGGCTATACTCACGTCTTATTTTATCGGATGAGCCCGACTAGTTTCAAGCGTAAAGAGCTCATGAATAAGAGCCCCGTATGGGCTTGAAACTAGTCGGGCTCATCCGATAAAATAAGACGTGAGTATAGCCGGAATCTTAACATTAATTATGAATACCACTCACGATAGTTTAAATTCAAAAAATGGTGAAAGTTATTAGAAAATCTGTTTTAATTAACTCATAATAACTTTTATGTTCGAAATTTCAATTCATAAAATAATACGTGACACACTGATTTCCATACTCAAACCCACAAACGAATTTCGTACCTTTGCAAGGCGCAAAGCTGGAGCCGTAAGCTCATGTCGGTTTCTACTTTGTCTATTATATATGTCGCCATTTCATCTTTTTTTTTCATACATCTATATTTTTTTATATATTTTTAGGTTTATCAGTGCTTCCTGCTGGCCCACATTCCATACCGTTCTCTTATCAAATACCATTCACGGCTCCATCATCCTTTAAAGGTGATAAGGGTCAGGTGACTTACAAAGTTATTGCTAATGTTGTGTATCAGGATGGATTGACAAAGGAGATGATCGAATCGGAGTTTGATGTTATAGCTCCGTTGAACTTGAACACTGGCAGCGATGATATTAAGGTAAGTTTTATGTAGATGATAATCTAGGCGACTATGGTAAATTGATCTGCCGTGTGGTATCCAACTGCTTAGAATAGACTACCGTCACTTCTTACCGAGGTGTAGTAGAATACGACTTAGGTAAGTTGACCAGCCGTGTCGTATCCCGCCGAGTAGAATAGACCCCCTGTTTTTTGCCAAGGTGTCGTAAAGTACGACTTAAGTAAGTTGACCTGCTATGTGGTATCCCGCTGAGTGGAATAGATCACCCTCTTTCTTGCCAATGTGTCGTAAAATACGACTAAGGTAAGTTGACCACCCTTGTGGTATCCCGCTGTGTAGAATAGACCACCCTTTTTCTTGCCGAGGTGTTGTAAAATACGACTAAGACTGACGTATGGCGGCCGGTCATAAAATATCTAGAAGGATCTATTTCAGCCGGACACTACGGCATACAAATGTTTGTTTAAACACACATAAATAAATATATGGGACACTTACACACACGGTCGTCCTACCCCAAAGTAAGTAACTTAATACTTGTGTTATGGGTGACAGACAACTGGTGAATATATACTTATATATTTTTTAAATACATACTTAAATACAAATATACACCCAGGCTCAAAGACCAACAGATTCATTGATAGAAAATGTTGGCCCTCGGCGGGAATCGAACCCGCGACCCGCAGAGCTGAAGGCAGGGTCACTACCCACTGCTCCAACGGGCCAGTCAAATACAGATAGGTATCCTCATTTACTTTCCGATTTTTTCAATGGTCACATTGTAGTAGGGTATTGTATTGTGACTTCAGACTTGTAGTAGAAACGATTAAAACGAAAAAAGCGATTTTTTCCTTTTAAAAATAATCGAAAAATCGATTTTAAAAAAAACGTTTTTTCGATTCAATTATTTAAAAAAATAATTATTTTAAAAATAGAATTTTTTTTACATCTCTACATTGTAGACTGGCTTCTTTACTCTAGTATGATAATGATAACTCTATGATAATAAATAGTAAAATGATGCTGAAATACTAAGACGGCGTTGTCTATACCAGTTCGGAAACCGTATACATTATAGCAACACTGAAAATTAACCAGATCAAAAACATCTGCCCACCAGAGTCCGTTGGTGATGGAATTTGAGCAAGTGATCACCTGTGCCTGCTTCTGCTCGTCCAAGCCGCTGTCGGTGGTGGTGAGGCTGCCGGCTCACGGATTCTGCCCCGGACAGACTGTCCCCATCACAATTGACGCTAACAACAAGTCCAGAGTCGAAGTCACCAAGATCCTGTTCCAGATCACCAGCGTGAGTAATAATACAAGCGAAGTTTCAAATTTTCACGTCCCTACTGTTAACCGTTGAGGAGTTCCCTCGTCTGGAGCCAATCCTTGCATCATCAGGTCATGCTTATCATAATTTAAATTATTCTGTATTCAAATAAACTTGTAAACAAGTGCTTTTGAATCGTCATCTCTACTGCTGGTTCGGAAAGCTGTTCCTACCGAGAAGAGCCAGCAAGAAACTCGGCGGTTGCTCTTTTAAAAATATAATTCTTAATACTATTTACATTAAGTCGTTACTGTCTTGTACAGGTTCAAAGAGAGCTATATCCACACATTCTTATCGTCCAAATGATCCTCAACAGTATAGTAGGTTTTCTATATCAGCCTCTCTTTAATATTGTTTTTAAACTGTTGTAATGGCAAAGCTAAAACATACATTGTCATAGGGACTGGAGCAGTATGTAAAACTTCAGCTCAATCGGACACTGGGAAAGGGGTCAAATTTAACTTGCAAGGTTCCACCTTCACATACATACATTGCAAGTTGAATTTTTTTATTTATTTAGTTTATTTAAAAAATATAAACGAGTGTGCTTTAGACCATATGACTAAAGTAAAACATCTTTAATACCAAGTATCAGTATCAGTGTCGGGTAGTGCATGAGTTTTTACAAATTGAAAAGAATGTAGAGTACACTACATTTAGCATTACATATATTTTCTTTTATAGCGGATTATAGCAAAATAATGTTTTCATTAGTTTTGTATTATGGACCTCCGCAAAGTAAAGCCTATCTCTATATTCAAATTCAAAATATTCTTTATTCAAATAAACTTGTAAACAAGTGCTTTTGAATCGTCAACTCTACTGCTGGTTCGGAAAGCTGTTCCTACTGAGAAGAGCCAGCAAGAAACTCGGCGGTTGCTCTTTTAAAAATATAATTCTTAATATTATTTACATTAAGTCATTACTGTCTTGTACAGGTTCAAAGAGAGCTATATCCACACATTCTTATCTTCTAAATAATCTTCAAGAGTATAGTAGGCTTTCTGTATCAGCCTCTTTTTAACAGTGTTTTTAAACTGCTGTAATGGCAGCGCTGAAATTGATTGCGGAATTTTATTATAGAATCTTATACCAAAACCCACAAACGAGTTACGCACTTTTGCAAGGCGCAAAGCAGGAGCCGCAAGCTTATGTCGGTTCCTGCTTTGTCTATTGTATACATCACCTATCGTTTTATAATTCTTTATATTTTTATGTACATAAATTAAATTGCTTAAAATACTTAAAATATACTATAAATTACTTTATCTTACTCAGCGGGAAAGGTACCGCAGCCAGCAACCTATATCGGAGTACGAACCCCCCGAGGAGGTGTTGGCCGAGCTGAAGAAGGGCCCCATCCTGAGCAACACCTGCCGCCAGTATACGTTTGATATCAAGGTGCCAGAGTTCATCGCACCCAACATGGAGAACTGCGGGATTATCGACATCGGATTCTTCTTTAAGGTAAGGTTAACTGCATTTATTCAGTTTTTACAGCTTTATCGTCGAGTGTGTAGAATTCAGTGAGTAGACAACAGAAGCATCGCCGAGTGTGTACAATGAGATGAGTAGACAAAAGAAGCATCGTCGAGTGTGTACAATGCGATGAGTAGACAACAGAAGCGTCGTCGAGTGTGTACAATGCGATGAGTAGACAACAGAAGCGTCGTCGAGTGTGTACAATGCGATGAGTAGACAACAGAAGCATCGTCGAGTGTGTACAATGCGATGAGTAGACAACAGAAGCATCGTCGAGTGTGTACAATGTGATGAATAGACAACAGAAGCGTCGTCGAGTGTGACCATGCGATGAGTAGACAACAGAAGCATCGTCGAGTGTGCGACATAGAGACGCGCTAGTATACGCAAACGAACGCACGCACCTACACCCACAAACACGTACATCCCCCACGTACATAAACTCATCGACAAACTTCCCCCACACACACGAACAAATCCCTCCCCCAAACCCACTCCCTCGCTTATAACACAACTCAAACACATCCTCGACTCACACACACAAATTCGAAAATATTTTCCCAAATTTTAATTTTACTGACTTCAGCGTCAATTGCTTCAAACCAGTTTTTTTTTAATATATATAAAGGACACACCAACGCATGTCGTTGCAATGGTCGTTTACAATTGCACTCAGTTGCAATTGTAAAGTTACATATTATATACAGAGTATTGGTTCTGCGTGAAAACGTCACTTAAAGGCATGTAAACACTTGTTCGCGGGCAAAATAAAATAAATGGTGGGGTTGAACCGATTAGTATATAAGTAAACTTATTTGGGTATTGCTTCGCTTTGCTATTTTGGTCGTGGAGTCTATCTCCTGATGATGCTTCGGTTGCGGGGCGAAACGATTGTTGAGTTTGTGATAGTGAACGTATGTAGTGCTTGTGTATCGTGGTGGCGGTGGTGGTTTGTGCATGTGTTTTATACGACTCCTGCATGTATCAGGTATGATAACCGATTGTCCACTCTACATTTAGCATTATATATATTTTCTATTTTACTTCATCGCGGATTATAGCAAAATAATTTTATTATTACTTTTGTATTATGGATCTCCGCAAAGTAACGCCTAATTCTATAAATTATTTATGCATGTACAGCATTATTTATTAGCAATATTTATCATTAAAATTAATTAAAGAAATGATTTATGGTATAAAAATATTTGTACTACAAATATTTTTATACTTACTAGATACTTTATATTTTTTTAATAGAATTGTAATTTTGCTTAAAATAACCAAAATGCATTTTTATATTACATGTCAAAGAATTGAAACTTTTTAATTTTTAAGGAGCCATCCCTGTCTTCGTAGTAGATCATAAATAACTAAATTTCACCCTCAATACTAATTCTCAGGTCAAAATGAGGTTGTCCGGCTGCAATGAGGACATGGAAGACGAAGCTGAGATATGCATAGGCTTGGTGCCTCTGGGAGGTTGCATAGACGTCAAGCTCTCACACCCGATGGCGGATAAGCTTCCCAACGGTCCCATCCCAGACCCAAACATCCCACCACTTGAAGTACCACCCACTTACAATCCCACATTTATAAACGAGAACATGGTACAAATATGCCCCCCTGGTCCCATACCATACCCGATTGTCGCGAATGTAGCCGATAAGCCAATATATGGCTCCAAAAACAATTTACTTGGACCCTTCGAGCACGGTTTTCAATCGCAAACTGGTGACACTACCTCGTCACATCCGGTTCCGGCGTACACCTTTCCAAGTTTACCCCAGAGCCAATATCCGCCTTATCCAAATCAGCCGAATGCACAACCTTCCGCACCTCCTGCTTACTGAGATATCAGAAATTAAACATTATTTTGTTACTTAATCCAAAAGAAATTATTTTTTGTTGCCCAAAAGGGCACTTTTGGGCCTAACTGTAGTAGGTTGAGGTATGGCTTGATAAAAGCGGTATATTTTTGGTTTGCAAATATAAATTAAAAACGTGTTTAGCACAAATAATTGATTACAAAAATCGATTCAAATAAATGAATAGTTTAAAAATACAACAAAGATGGCGTTTGTTACTTGACTGTTTCAATATAAATTATTATTAGGTAATATAAAATAATATTTAACAGTTATTTTTGTAACAGTTAAAATTAAATGATAAAGAAATTAAAGTTAAATATGATTGTTGTTCAGAAATCGATTAACTATTTATGTCATCACTAATGTATTTACGCTTATCTACGCTAAAAAAATATGAGCCATATCAAAATCCACCTTATCCTATTCTAGTTAAAGTACAGAATCGTTTAATATTGCAGCTCATATACGGGGCTATATTTGATATTATAAAAAGTAAAGTAAGTAACGGCCTGTTACTATCCCACTGCTGGGCATAGGCCTCCTCTCTCCATTTATGGAGAGAAGGGTTTGAGCTAAGACCTACCACGCTGCTCCAATGCGGATTGGTAGGTTACACATATCCCTAGGATTCTCTAGAGATATGCAGGTTTCCTCACGATGTTTTCCTTCACCGAAAAGCGTGTGATAAATTGCAATTATCAATTAGACACATAAGTTTTAATAGAAAAACTCATTCGTGTCTGCCCGGGTTTGAACCCATGATCATCTCTAGAGATTCACACGGTCGCACCGCTAGGCCATCACAGCTTTTTTTTATTATTATATCTACAATATATATTCTATATAATAATATATTTACTTATATAACAAAACTTGCTGCTCTTCTTATGAAACAAAAACACTACAGTCATACCTAGATATACGAGAACTCTAATATACGAGTGTTTTTAAATTCTAAATATTATTATAATAATATATTGAAATACCTAAATCATCACTTTTAATTAACGAGTATTTACGTTCCTAAATACGTAAGTTAAGCACACAAAAAAAGGCGGAGTTTTGCGGGATTTTTAACTATGCACGATGGTTAACATAATTTTAAAGTATTTTAATTGCATTTAACATTATTTTTGTTAATTCGACAACAAATTTGCTCGAATTAATTATATCTGTTGCTTTAACAAAAAATATACACAGATAAGATATAGACATTTTTGTACTCGATTTGTTATTATTTTATGTTAAAGATATGCGACAATAAATTTTAGATGCATGTTATGTAATTTTTGTATAGATTTATCTGCATGACATTACATTACATTTTACATGCATTTTAATAAAAGTATTGATATATGAAAATATAGCTGTTTGATTTTTAAGGATATTTTATATATAATATTTTATATAAAACTATAATCTCTTGCCTCAACTCTTGCCAATGAACAGATATTCTTTAAACAATTTCTGTAAATTTATCTTATCCCGCCGTTCGGTATCCGGCTGAGTAGAATAGACCACCCTTATTTCCTATCGAGGTGTCATTAAAGGCGACTAAGGTAAGTTGACCCGTCGTATGGTATCCGGTTGAGTGCAATAGACCATCTTCATTTCTTATCGAGTTGTCATTAAAGGCGACTAAGGTAAGTTGATCCGCCTTGTAGTATCCGGCTGAGTAGAACAAACCATCTTTATTTCCTATCGAGATGTCATTAAAGGCGACTACGGTAAGTTGACCCGCCGTGTGGTATCCGGTTGAGTAGAATAGACGACGCTCATTTCTTACCGAGGTTTCGTGAAAGGCGACATAATAGATAATACACTATATAGGATAGGCGACATGGGTAAGTTGACGTCAGGCAAGTAGCTGTTCGGATATATGAGTTACTGGCAAATCGCGCTGAAGAATTTTAGGGCGATGCCTCCAAAGCATATAAACAGTTGTTTTTACATTACAGAAATTCAACAATATATCTATACTAATATATAAAGCTTAAGAGTTTGTTTGTTCGAACGCGAATTCTTTGAACATAAGTTAGTCCATTCATCGAGGAAGGCTATAGACTATAAACATTACGCTAAAATGAATAGGAGAGGAGCAGCAATAATAAATAATACGAAAACGGCAAAATTTAAAGCTTTCCTTGCGAGCACTAAGTAAACGGTGAAAGTTATTCAAAAATCATGTTTTACAAAATCCCCTCTATAAGTAGTGTAAGTTTAGGTTAAGGATACCTACCAGAGCAACATAGTCACATAAGTGACTCAAGCTCTTTAAATGAGAATAAAAAAAAATCCCCTCTAAATTAAAGTCTGGAACAGCTTATGTCTAGCTTTTAAGGTTAACCCACTTAAACCATTTTTATGATTATCAAAATACTATATAACGGTTTTAATCTTTCCACGCGAGCAGAGCCGCTGGCGATTGCTTTTAAATAAAACTACTTTTAATTTATAGTAAAATATTTATTAATAATCCATATAATATATAAAACATTTAACATTCCAAAATTATATTTATTGTTTTCATAAGAAATTACAACATCTTTTATATTCAGACATCTACGATAACTGAATGTATGTTTGGTTGTACATATTTATTTTATTACTAATTATGGTATATATATAAGGTAAAGGCACTAGTAATTGACCATGCACTAGAAGTTGACCGTTTTGTATCAAATTTTAAATAAAAAGCCTTTCGTTTCGTGTTGCTAATAAAAAATAAATTTGTAATTACCTATTACCATCTATTAACAACTGCCCAAAACCTCAGAACTGTAACCCATTGTTTAATATTGAAATTTAATATTATTAATTAATATTATTTATTAGCTACAACAAATAAAACGCTTATTATTGAAAATTTCATACAAAACAGTTAATTACTAGAGCACTTACCTTAATCATACTTAATATTAATATAGTGTGGTGGTAAAGAGTTAAGGAACAAATTTGGCCGAAATGAGATAGTAAGATAACATTCAGAAGTGTCTATATAACGTCATTTCTTCTGAAAATAAACTTATTATTTATCTACTCGCATCCCTCGGCTTTAACTGCGCTGCAAAACCTAATAGTGAATTTTACCTGTAAATACATTGTTTTAAGACAAAATACACCATATATGGTAAAAGAAATTGTTTCAACACTCGCTTCACCACCACAGCGATGCAAATTCTATAGAAAATAGTTATATATCTTAAAATTATTTGTAACAATGGCACTATCCGGTTTGAAGGACCAAAAAAATTCGGAGGATTTTTTTTAAATTGACTTATGTTACACCAAAATAAACGGTTCTGTGTGATATTCATGTAAACATGACACCGAATCGATCATTCATTTAGCGCTCAGCGCTATGTAAGTACAAACTTGACTATTCTGAAGTAAAAGTGCGCTGGTCCTCCACTGCTATACAACTTAAAGCTACAATCAAAGCTCGATATAAACATTTATTAATATATCCATTATTATAATATATATCACAAAGACAATAACTTACATAAATATAGTGTACTGAGGTAAATATGAAAATCATGGATTGCAATAAAATATTTTTAAAATGTAAATATTATAAATTTGAAAAAAAATGACAAAAAATTTCGGAATTCTGCCAAGTGACGGTTTTCTATAATTATTTTTCCAAAATTATTATATATCGTGACATATTTCCCAACGTGAGGCCCAAGCCATAGGATATTGTATGGAAATGGGACATAGCACAAAAAAGGTTGGGAAAACATTGGTTTGGAAAACATTTTCAGTAGTACGTAGTAAATATAACATTACAAAAAAAAACTATCTTGAGTTGTATTCATAATTAATGTATAGAAACCGGCTATAGTCACGTCTTATTTTATCAGGTTAGCCCGACTAGTTAGTAGAGTTGACGCCGCTTAAAGAGCTCATGAGCCCCGTATGGGCTTAAAACAAGTCGGATAGAAAAAGACGTGAGTATAGCCGGTTTCTACACAATCATTATGAATACAACTCACTATAGTTTAAATTCAAAAAAACATATCAAAATGGCTAAAACTATCAAAATACGTATAATAAAGTAAATATAGTAATAACGGCTCAAAAACATTTCAAAAATAGACGTTTATAAACATTGTACAATATAGAACAATAAATTCGTAATATTCATTTCTGGAAACATTTTGTAAGAATTAAAAACAAAAACTTGAAATAAATGAAACCAAAATTTGCGCTTACCTTCAAGTGAAATAAGCAAATGTGTATAAAATATAATTCTGTAACACTTTATTGTGTCAAAAACATTAAAGTTAATTTATTCCAAAAAGAAGTATTGGCATCAGTTTTCTTATTTCGTGAATCATAAACAGAGATCAAGTAAAAATAAATGCAAAAATTACCCTTATGTACCATGCTTAGATTGTAATTTGCTGTTTTTCCATGAGTATTGTCATAAATCTGACTAGTTATATTTTAGTTTAAAGTTATTTTATGTACTGTACTTTCATAAAGATTTAATTTTAAGGCCCCTCGTCCACCAAGACGTTATTAAACGCGCGACAGAATCGCTAATACCGCGTGTTAATTAGGGATGTCAAATGGAGTAGAAAAAATCAATTAATAAATAAACAATTTTTCCGATTAAAATAAATCGATTAAAAAACTATTTTCATACGAAATAATAGATTTTTTGAAAATCGTTTTTTTGTGACTATTTGAAAAGTTGGCTTTTGTAATGTTAATAATTAATTAGAATAAAGGCTAATTAAAGTGGACAACTACCAATAAAAATAACAGATGCGACCAATAAAAATAACAATGCATAGCCAATGTTAAAAAACAAGAAAAAAGAGTAATAAAGAAAAAAAGGATAATTAAAATAATCGATTTTTAATCATCGCTATCGCATTTGCAGAAATTATCTTAAAACGATGCTGCTACATAAAGTTTACTATACAATTGAGGATTATTTGAGTGATAGTAGCATATTTTGCAGTCAGCTACGTACCAAGTTGTGACAATTAACTTATAACTATCAATCAAATTGGAATTATTTTTGTTTAAAAGATTATCCGCCGAAATTCTTGCTGGTTCTTCTCTGTAGGGACAAACTTCCGAATCCTTGATAGTTTCTTTAAAAACATTCGACGATTCAAAATTACAAAAAGCTGTCTACTTTAATAAAGAATATTTTGTTTTTTTTTTAACGCGTTACCATTAGCAATTTATCAAACGTCGAATATGATATTCCATAAGAACTCCTGAATTAAGGAACATAGTTTTTTGGGATTTTAATAATCGTTATATGATGTCCAAGAAATAATCTCTATGAAATGGGTGCATTCAATATTGACGCTGCCTTCTTGTTCACGCTCAGGCCTCTTAAAAAACAGCACCAAAAACAATATGGCTAAAAATATTGCCTTAACGGAGTCCATTTTGCAACAGCAGCAATTGCAGGTATTTTTGTGCCGTTACTGAATCGCGTTTGCATCGCGACAGAAGCGCGATAGTATCGCGTTTGCCTCGCGACTAAATCGTGGTTATGAGAGCGAGGGTAAACAGCAAGCGATTTTGCGACTGAATCGCTACAAAACGTCGCTGTGTGCGAAAGGCTTAACACTTAGGGATATTAAATGCTTTGTAAGTCGAGTAACTATATAATTTATAATCATAAGAAAATGTTTATAAGAAAAAAAAATACACTTATGAATAATACTTCTAATAATAACATAAAAATAGAAATATAAAATTTAGCTTTTCAAGCATTCCAAAGACTTTCTAAGATTGGTAACAATGAAATAATAACATTAATTTTCTTATATCTAATTATAATTGTGCATGCTATAGTCATACATGTAATAATTAATAGTTAAGTAACAAAATAGTTTAAGGTGTCATATATGTTATTCAAAAACGTTTAAACAGTATCGTGTCTTAAAATAGTACTGGCGCCATCTTTAAGTAGCTTTCGGGAACGTTTAAACTTACCATTAAAATAAACATTGTAATATCGCTCCAAGTAAAATTATAACAAATTGCCCACAGTATATCGCGGTTAAAATCAGCAAACTAACATAATAAGTATTTTAACACTTGACAGCAGTGACTTGCGTAAATGATTAAATAATTTTCGTACACACAGTTATTATACTGGAGTAGGGATTCCAGCCTAAAATGTGCCATATGCCATAAAGAAAAATTAAATGAAAGTAAATGAGAGTGATTGATTGATTGATTGTCTCGTTTTTTATGTGTCATAAGACAAATATAAGTACAAGTGTATATTTTCCTCTCATTATTTATTGTGACACTATCACTTACAGTCCTGCCTATAGGTCTCTTAATCTAGTATAATAACTGTTTTCACAACACACTACGCTTAATATATTGCATTGCGGTTATATCGCTACTGTGTGCGTAAGCTCTAATAGTCGCCATTCAAAAGTAAACGACGTTGTATTGGAGGTTGTTCTTCAATTTTTTTCTGAAATAAAGTAAAAATTTTTCGATATCCACATCAAATATATCAATATTTTTTATATTGTATAAAATTATAGAGACCTATGTACAAGAAAATAATTAGAACAATTATCTTATGATTTTATCGAGCAAATTTCTATCCCCTCTTTATGTCATATTTAAACTTATTCTCAGTTAATACTGTTCAGTTATACTGCCAGTTTGAACGTTTCAAATTGAGTTTTAAAATACCCTCAATTATGCACTGGGTGTTTCTTTCTTTATCCCGAATGTAAAACTGGAATCTTATTATACTATATGCTGTCTCAGGAAATATAAAATTATACCACGCACGGACGGACGCACGTACAGCTAAACTCTTGTAAAACACAACCAAAATTATAGGATATTAAAAAAAAATTATAGCCGCGATTACCAAAATGTGAATAAGTTGGTTGGTTAGGATTTGCACCAAATATCTTACCAAAAATTGATGCGGAAAATTAAAATTTTTTTGGTCTTTTTGGGCTTCCGATAGAGTTAAATACAAGAAAATCTTAATTAACGGATGCCCCTTCATGAATTTTTCAATGGTTTATACAAATGTTTTGTCTCCTGTAGATATTGTAATTTTTTTAATTTGTTCTTAATTAATTAAGACATTATTGCAATACTTAATTTTTAAAAGAGTGTACTGCCGAGTTTGTTGTTGGTTCTTCTCGGTAATAGTACCTTTCCGAACCAGTCGTAGTTTCTTTGTAATTTGACGATTCGAAAGTGCTTGTAAAGGCAATTTTATTAAAGAATTTTTTGAATTTAATTTCAATATATTTTAGTCAGTTTGAGATATGAAAATTACGAGATAATATGAACTATTCGAAAACCAGGAAAGTGTAAAAACTAGGCAAAGACAAGAAACTTACTGTCAGCCGAGTCGGGAGAGTCCAAATTCGGTGCGCTAGCGGCGGCGAACGGATCCGCGGCGCTCGGCTGAAACACAAAATATTCTTTAAAAATCTCTCTATAAAAAATCTACTCTTTAAAGAAGCTTCATTAATCATATTGATCCTTGACGATTTAAAAGTGCTTGTAAGAGCTTATTTGAATAAAGATTATTGTAATATGATTTGATTTTATTTGAAATGTCATTATAGAGCGAGAGCCTGTAAACCCAGACCTTCGTCATTTTATAAAAGCTGAAAATATGTCAGTTTTAACCCCACTTAGAGTCCCACTTAGAGAAGTATAAGGGCAGGACGATGATGATGATTTTGTATTTATTGTAATTTTTTTTTGGCTAAATAAAGTTTATTATCATTAAACAAATGTATCGAGTACATTCTCATATTTACTTGTATCGGAACATCCCTAGTATCAGTAGCATAAAAATGATACTCACCAAGTTTAAACTACCAGGGGCGGCACTCGGTGATGAATATGGCAAATTTCTGCCACCCTGAACTGTGAAGCCGAGGGTACCAGTTTTTAGCAACGACCCTCCCATGTTTCCAGAATTTGGCATACTTGGCTTACTTTCATAAGGCACATTTTGTGGGGGGTAAGGTGAAATCGTAGCGGGATAAGGCGAAATCTGAGGGTATGGTGGAGGGTTGTCTGGGTAAGGAGAGTTTACAGCAGAGTAGGGTGGGTTTGACGCTGGATATGGAGAGTTTGAAGCCGGATACGGTGAGTTTGATGCTGGATATGGGGAGTTTGATGCTGGATACGGTGGGTTTGATGCTGGATACGGGGAGTTTGATGCTGGATACGGTGGGTTTGATGCTGGATACGGGGAGTTTGATGCTGGATACGGTGCATTTGATGCTGGATACGGTGCATTTGATGCTGGGAAGGCGGAATTTGGTGCTGGATATGGCGTGTTCGATACAGGATATGGAGGATTATTTTGGATGCCATCTTTTGTAGGATAAGGTGGATTAGAAGGCGGGTATGGCGAATTTCCGGGGTAAGGTTGAGTTGTTGGGTAAGGGGTGTTCATAGGATTCCCGACAGGAGCCTCTATAGGCTGAGGTACACCTTCAGGGTAGGCGTTGACAACAGGTGGATAAGAGAGCATGGGCTGTTGGGTGATTGCGGTAACTTGGGGCATTTGTTCCTGGAGTGGATTCTGTATGTCATCTTGGAAGCCTATTAGAGGTACGGTACCAATGACGATTCTCTTTGACCCCTCTGAGTCGCTGTGACATCCGTCAGGGTCTATGATAACCTTAAAAGCATTAATATTTGAAAACCGATACAAAATTAAGCTCCATTATGTTAGAGTTAAAGAATTGTACACACAACAAAAATTTAGTAATCTTGAGTGCTGTGCTGTGATGAGGAAATCCTTGCACATAAAAGTCAGCAACAGGCTGTTACAGACCGTGTGACTTTAACCATGAGATCGCGTGTTACAACGTAATAGTACTTGGGTAATAGTTGAATAAATTCAGTATAAATGAGTTTTCTTCAAAGTTCAAACTTAATTATAGAAGCAGGCGTTACTTTGCGGAATTCCATAGTAAAGAAGTTAATATAGAATTATTTTGCTGTAAACCGCTTTACAACGCGTTAAACAAACGCGGATTACAGCAAAATTCTATTGTAATTTCTGTTCAAATTTGTGCTTTAAACTCATACTTATAATAAATAAATCAAACTAGACCAGTCTACAGAAGGGTTTAAATTACGTTTAAGAGATATTCTTATACGTAAAGCATATTACAAAATTGAAGATTATTTGGATGATAAAGCCTGGACTTAAAAATCCTTTCAGCTTCATATAGGACTGCAGTTTAATAATGTAAATTTGAAAATGATTAAAAGATTGACCGCCGAGTTTCTTTCTGGTTCTTCTCGGTAAGAGCAACATTCCGAACCTGATGTAGCTTCATTAATCTATTGATCCTTGACGATTCAAAAATGCTTGAAAAAGCTTATTTAAATAAAGATTATTTTGATTAAATTTGAAGAAAAAAAAACATTTATTGGTGACGAAAACTGGCCTGTTGATGCAGGTGGCAGGGACTTTGCCTTCAGCTTCGAGAGTAACAGGTTTAATTTCCGCCAAAGGCCAAAATTTTGTATTATAATAAAACTAAGTTCTTCAAGTCTGTATTGGTTGTCCCTCTAAATATACTATATTTATCTAATATATAATATATATCTATATATATCTAATATATAATATAATAGATACCAAACAAAACCTTACTTTGAATTTGTATTCCAAGTTGATGTAGCGACATCCTGTGAGGTTGTACACGTCCATGGCTGGCACCTCCATAGTCACTACCCAGTTCCGGGTGGTGTTGCCAGGGATGGGACCCTTTTTAATCTCTGCCACTGTATCCTTATCTGTCCTTTGGCCGGGCTCACTTGTGGCAATAAACATTAGTTTCTAAAACAAGGTAGAAGTTAGGCTAAGTTTATAAATAAATTGGCTTAAGAGTCGGAGCTTAGACCCACCACTCTCTGATGCGAATTAGTATCCCAGGATTTCTTCAGGGATATGCAGGTTTCTGCGCGGTTTAATGTTTTCCTTCACCGTAAAACAGTTGCGTGGTTATTATGCGATCAGTTTACAGACCATGAGCAATATTATAATATGAGCATAATTTTAAAATAAAAATACATTGCATTTACTTATTTTAAATTGTTCTTGATTAAAACGCAGGATAAAGCAATAGTAACTAATAATAGTTCTGTCTCGATCGCACTTGTATGTAGTCTCTCGGTCAAGGTCAATGCATTATATACGAAACGGAATGGAGTACGGTCATTCACTGATCTATATAACGTATCTTTTATTCTAAACGTAAAATAGTTCCTGTGACTCAGTTACTTAACAAAATTAACTGAATTCTTTTATATAGGGTTTAAAATTAATATCGTATGATTGGTATCACCATATGTATATATTTTCTGTTTGTCTGTCTGTCACCCCATAACGCAAGTATTTAAGTACTTCTCATTATGGTGGACGGTTTGTGTAATTATCCCATAATTTTTTTTCATCATCATCTTCTTGCCCTTACCCCACTCTAAGTGGGGTCGGCACAACATGTTAAAAACATGTTGTCACATGATTTGGCTACGTATTTTACGACCGGCCGCCTGCCTGACGTCAACTTATCTTAGTCGTATTTTACGACACATCGGTAAGAAAGAGGGTGATCTATTTTACTAAACCGGATACCACACGGTGGGTCAACTTACCTTAGTCGCCTTTTACGACACCTCGTTAAGAAATGAGGTTGGTCTATTCTACTTAGCCGGATACCACACGGCGGGTCGACTCACCTTAGTCGCCTTTTACGACACCTCGGTAAGAAATGAAGTTGGTACTATTTTATTCAGCCGGATACAACACGGCGTCCCATAATTTTGTTAATGACAAAAAAATATATATATATTATCCCTTACTCTGGTAATGCTGAGTTTGATGTTAGATATTTCAACATTTCCTTTGTTGGAGCAATTGATCTCTATGGGGATAGATTGACCCGGACAGTATCCCGATACAGGCACGTTTATCGTTATATCTGATGCTCCTGAGGTTACGCAGCAGCAACAGTATGACTCGTGGAACTGGAGGTCTATCGGTTCCTATGGAAAAAGAAAAGTAAATAGACAATAATATGATTTATAGAAGCAGGTGTTAATAATAATAATATTAGCCTTTTATTCCGAACTAGAAGAATTTGATCGGTTTTTTTTTTAATTATATGAAATCTCTTAGTTTGGTGTGCCTTTTGGCATAGGCCTCCTCCAACACTTTCCATTCAGAAGCAGGTGTTACTTTACAGAATTCCACACAGAATTCCACATTGTACATAAGTTACAACAAATCGAATCTCGAACATCATACTACTGACTTGAACCCACTACTAACACAAGCGTTTAGCTGAGCTAGAGGGGTTAACCACTTTACTAGGAATTTGTAACCCAAATAGCTAGTAACCTTTAAAAAACAATACAAAAATTGGGTTATATACATATACTACCTCGCTTGCAGGGAAATCAATTTATCACAAATATGCAGTTCAGTTAATTTATATAAAATCGTAATGTAATATTAACCAAAACCTTTCACAAAAATTACACGATCTTTCAGTAAAAATCGTTCAGTAGATTTTGATAAAATCAATCACATACAGACGTGAAACTTTTTGGAGAATTTGTTTTATAGTATGTACCCTTATTTTTGTCCTAAGCATGTTTCAGAAATATGGTAATCCTACTTAAGCATACACCTAACAGTCCAAAAACCTGTCAATAATGAGAATAACAGAAGATGCTGCGTGCCCAGAGTGTGGAGAGGAAGAAACGAGTCTTCACCTTATGGCTGAGTGCCCTATGTACTCGCTGGTAAGATGGGAGATACTAGGTAAGGATGAAATTGAAGTTGAGGATCTGGCAAATATCTCCTTCAGGGATATTATCAGGTTCGTAAAAGCTACGGGTAGATTAGAGCAGGTGACACTGTCGGGACAGCAGTGAAACCCTTGTCCCAACATGGGGAAATGGGTGGAATAGTCCGGAATAGGAGCTGATCACGCGCCCTGCACCGACAGGCGTCCCCGAAATTAGATAGATAGTAGATAGATAGAACAGTCCAAAAATCAAATCAACCTTTTATTAATAACGTCACAGTAAAGTAGATGACAGATAAATAAAGAATGGATAACATTTTTTATTTATCTGTAGAGTTGGCAATTAAAAAATGTTTCTTAAAATAAACTTTAATAAAGAAAATTTTGAAATAATTTTTTTACTAACACGGCAATAGGGGTCCAGATTGAGGTCCATAGGTGCCATAACTCGTACAGCGACCTTCTTCTCCTGGTCCAGTTTGAAGGCCCTATCGACAACCGCTTTGATCTCATATCTTATATGGCCGTATGATCCTTCAAATGAAGACGGACAGTCCACAGGCAGTCGGAATTTAAATGGGTATTCGTGGTTACCCGGTTGGATTGTATGTTCACCTGAAATATAATTTTAGAATATATAATCAACATTCTCCTCTTATCCTACTCTAAGTGGTGTCGGCCAGACATGTGTTAATCGCGTAATGTAATTTAGCTAGGTTTTTTATACGTCGGCTTTCCTTAGTCACTTTACAATACCTCGGTAAGAAAAGAGGGTGGTATTCTACTTAATGGGATACCACACAGTGATTCAATTTTCCTCAATCGCCCTTTACAACACCTCGGTAAGAAATGAGGGTGGTCTTTCCTACTTAACCGGATACCACAAAGCGGGTCAACTTTCCTTAGTCGCCCTTTACAATACCTCCGTAAAAAATGAGAGTGATCTATTCTACTCAGCCGGATACTACACGGCGGGTCAACTTACCTTAGTCACCCTTTACAACTCGGTAAGAAATGAGGGTGATCTATTCTACTCAGCCGGATACTACACGTCTGGTCAACTTACCTTAGTCGCCTTTTACGACACCTCGGAAAGAAACGAAGGTGATCTATTCTACTTAACCGGATACCACACAGCGGGTTTTTTTCACAATATGCAATGCTGTAATACTGAGCAAACAACACATATACAGCTTTGAACAAGCAATTCTCGTGCACTATGATAATTTGACTGGCCCGTTGGCGCAGTGGGTAGTGACCCTGCCTTCTGCTCCTCGGGTCGCAGGTTCTATTCCCGCTGAGGACCAACACTTTATATAAATGAATTTGTTGTTCTTTGAGCCTGGGTGTATATTTGTATTTAGTTATGTATTTAAAAAATATATAAGTATATATTCACCAGTTGTCTGTCACCCATAACACAAGTATTAAGTTACTTACTTTGGGGACAGACAACCGTGTGAGTAAGTGTCAAATATATTTATTTATTTAATTGGCTTATCGTGAACCTGTTAGTTTCCTAGCTTAACACATACCTGATTCCCCACCGACCATGTACATTTTAGCATTAATATATTCCTCGTGTGAATCATGATGTACAGTATATGTTTGTTGTTTCCCATTGACTGTTCTGGTGCGTGTTGTCGTCCAATGCACTTTACAAAAGCCTTTTATTTTAACATACAAGCCTGAAACAATTCACATAAACTAATAATATCTGGGTGACCGAGCTTCGCTCGGTTATTTTTTACAAAAAAAATAAAAAACTTAAAAAAAAAAAAAACAATTATTTAGTTGGGATCGATCCTTGGCACTCACATTTCTCGAGGCTGCCCGCAAACCGAATAAGCTATTTCGACTTGACAGTTAATGGCGAAAATTCAATTCAATATAAATGTTAGTGTTTTTTAATGCCCAAAAATAGGGATAAAACAATATTTTTTTTACATAAAACCTAGCTAGATCAATTTTTCTCCCTCCAAACCTCCTACATGCTGAATTTCAGGAAAATCGTTGGAGCCGTTTCCGAGATTCGGAAAATATATATATATACAAGATTAACTCATTTAAATATTAAGATTATATGACAAAGTTTGTTTTTTCTGTAGAAGAATACTACCTTATTATGGTCTAGCCATAGTGATGCAAGTTTATTTATACTGTAGATTGAGTTAGTTTTAGCTTAAAATGTTGATTTATATATCTTACTAGCAATTGCCAGCGGCCCAGCCCGTGTGGAAAGATTTAAACTGTGATATAGTATTTTGGTAACCATAAAAATGGTTAAAGTGGGTTAATCTTAAATGCTAGATATATGATGTCAGGAACTTTTATTTAGAACTTGTAGGAGAACTAGTACATAATTTTTAATTACTTTCACCATTCACTTAGCTTTAACTTTTGCAGTTTCGTAGCGTGATGTTATATAGCCTATAGCCTTCCTCGATAAAAGGACTATATTACACTTAAAGAATTTTCAAATCGGTCTACTAGCTCCTGAGGTTAGCAAAATCAAACAAACTCTTCGGCTTTATATCTTATATATATAAAAGAAAGTTTGTCTTAGTTACACTATTTATAACTCAAGAACAGATGAACAAATTCGGCTGAAAATTGGTGGAGAGGTTGCTTAGAACCAGGAGACGGACATAGGATACTTTTTATCCCGTTCGACCGCATTTATTTTATCCCATCAAGTCACTATAAAACGTGGTATAGCAAAAACGACTATGACATGGAAAAACAAAACATAAATGACAGCTGAACGTAATTTAGTCTTTGTATAAGTATGGTAAAAATATGACAATTATCACAGTAGCTATAAACGTTACTGAATAGTATAAAATAAAGTCACTTTCTCTGTCTGTCCTTATATCTCTATGTTTGCTTAAATCTTTAAAACTACGCAAAAGATTTCGATGCAGTTTTTTTTAAGTATATAGAGTGATTGAAGAGGAAGGTTTATATATATAATAAGATTCAATATGGAGTAGAGAAATACTGTGATTATCACTGAGTGACATAGGCTATATGCTTTATACCCGTGCGAAGCTGGGGCGGGACTCCTAGTATTAATATAGATATAAAACAGGCTGCTGGGTATAAGCCTCCACTCTCCCTTTTTGGAGAGAAGGTTTGGTGTATAGACCTACCATACTACCCGAGTGTGGATTGGTATGTTACACATATCCCCAGAATTTTCTATTCTATTTCATTTTTCTTCATATGTAGGTTTACTCACAATGTTTGTCTTGATCAAAATTTGAATGTGATAAATATCAAATATTAATAAGGCACATAAGTTTAAAACTAACAGTTTAAAACTAATGGGTTGTGTTATATATATCATGTCTGTGGTTTTGCTTACTTTGTTGTGGAACAAAATATGTCATGACTTATGGTCTAGCTACATAGCTAATAAAGCGTCAGCGCAGAATATTTTGTTTTATTGCAAACATATTAGGTTGGAACCTAAGAACCCCTGCACACATTTGCACGGTTGCTATCATAGCATATAACACACAATTAGTATTAGTGACAGAATTCAAAATTAATCTTAATTGAGTTTAATACATTGTAATACTTATTTCAATGCCATCTATGACATCACACTACAAACTATTAAATAAAGCTAGTGTTTTCTTGCTCATCCAAGTTATATACTGCTTTAATACTTTAGCCAATTTTACTTACTTTTACTTTTTCCGCCGTGTGGTATCTGGTGACTGAGTAGAATAGACCCACCCTCATTTCTTACTGAGGTCTCGTTAAAGGCGACTAAGGTAAGTTGACCCACCGTGTGGTATTCGGTTAAGTAAAATAGACCATCCTCTTCTTTACTGAGGTACCGAGGATCCCACTTAGAGTGGGACAAGGGCAGGAAGATGATGACTTACTTTTACTTTTCCCAATAAATTTGCCTCAAAGCAATTTTGAAAGCTTTTTTGAATTAGGTCACTTTATAATTAATGTATAGAAACCGGCTATACTCACGTGTTATTTTATCGGATGAGCCCGACTAGTTTACAGCCGTAGAACTGCTACACGCAGTTCCCGCCGCGTCAAGAGCTCATGAATAAGAGCCCCGTATGGGCTTGAAACTAGTCGGGCTCATCCGATGAAACTAGTCGGGCTCATCCGATAAAATAACACGTGAGTATAGCCGGTTTCTATACATTAATTATGAATTCCACTCACGATAGTTTAAATTCAAAAATTGCTAACCTTTACGGCACGGTATGGCAAAACAAAGTGAAATAGGTCACTTTAATACTAAGCGTGCTTATTTCCTTTATCTTTAAGTAATAAGTTATTATCTGTATGTTTAAAGTATGAGAACAGACTGAAGTTATTTTAGCATTACATAATTTTTCTATAAACCATGGATTATATCAAAATAGTAGTACTATGGATTTCCACAAAGTTACGCCTACTTCTATAAATTATTATCTGAAGTGCTAAAAGCAATCACTTGATATGGCACTATAACGATAATATGTTAGTAAATGCTTGTTACAAATAATGATTTCTTTGAATTAGTGACTGCAATATTTTATAATGGCAGCTTTAATTTTAGAGTACCATGCTACAAAATAAATTATAAAACTATCACCAAAATAAGCACTTTTAGAATGATTTAATAAAAGATAAAAAAAAAAGAATATAACTAATATAGGAATCAAGTTATTATAATATATACGTTTACCTTTACTGAATTAAGTAAAGTTCTATCCTTATTCCTTTTAATAAAAAATATAAATATAATCAGTTACATACAATATACGGTTCAAAGAATTATAGTCTTTAATACCATTACAATAAGTTATAAATCCAGTATTGCTTTAGAAGTATGGCAGGTCGGATATAAAACACTTGATGAATTTATTTTCGTCGAATAATTTCAAGTACTTACCTCGAAAAGTTTTGACTTTATCTTGTTGAAAAGTCAGTTTACCGTGAACAGTTTGGCCCGAAAAATATGTTCCGTTGGGACTATCTAGAACCATACGACCTTCATCAAACCCCATAATTAAAAACAGAGTTTATACGACCTATTCTAACAAGAACATCGGTTGCAAAAATTACAATTTACAACCGGCCACTCCTTTTATAATAATACAAAATAAAAAACGAAACCCACAGACGAAAATGACTTTTAATTTCCTTTAAGTATTATCTTATCATAGACCACAGGTAAGCGTAACATCGTCTAATGTCCAATTCCATTTAATTGGACTAGGTTTGTAACTCGCTAAGAATTGGAAAACAAATATTTATATTATCTATCCTGAACAGTGCAAAAAAAGGCTAATTTGTTTTATTTTTACCATATATTATATTATCTTACATGCCCATCCGTCCTGACCTGGCATACATATTACATAGGTGATAGACTAGACTTGCTAATTTTTTAATAGTAAAAAAAAATCGATTTTTATATAATCGATAAATCGGTTATTAAATAATTAATTTTTTCGTTTCGAACTAATCGATTTTTAAAAAATCGATTTATTTCGAAGGGAGAACAATCGTTTTTTTCACTCGAAGTGACATCCCTAAACCACAGCATAAATATAGGTATAAACTATAAAGCATTTATAAAATTATAACAGTTTACCCATGCTTCCGTTTTAAAATCAGTCAAATAGCTGTTCTTCAGGTGGAAGGTTGTCAACTGTCATAATTAGTGCTTCGGCATGTGTTTCAAAATTAACTTTCTCGTGTTTTAAAATTGACAGAAAAGATTTTAATACTTATAAACTTTTTACATAGTCTATTACAATTTATTACTGACGAGATTTAGTATAAAAATAATGTTATAACAGAGCATTTCACATAAATTACTATCGAAACTTGTGAGAAATGCGATATTTAAATTAACGTGACAGGTTTTTATAATATTGTATAACAAAATGGGATCATCACAGAAAGATATTGAATTGAGTCCTGTGAATACGTTGCCAGGCATCAGTAAGCCAGCCTCAGAAAAAATAAATATGCCTGTTAACGACGAAGAGGATGTTATTATTGGACGATTTAGAAAGATAAGTTCGGCAAAATCTATGGCCGCAACTAATGGTAACATACAATATCCTACCGAAGTGGTTAAAAATGATGTAGATGTTGAATCTGGTCTTCATTTCAAAGCTAAAGATGCTGAACGAGATAAATTATTGCCTGAGCCTTTGTCGAATGGTGTAGTGCGTCCTAAGTCACCGGTTACTAAGAGCAGCTTCCGGGATATGGAGAAACCTTCAAGATTTAAGGACCAACCGTCAACGACCAGATTTCAGGTAAATTACTATCACGAATATTTGGTCCATCTTCAGGATCTTTGCTCTCTTAGTCGTTAAAATTTGTCTCTCTATCTCTAGCTTAAAATTGTTTCAAAAGATTTCTATGTTCAAAATGTACGGCTTAGATACAGCAGGCTTACACAATTTTTTTGGTGCACATAAAAATAAAAAATTCAGTATAATAATATATTTCTTCATGGATATAAACCATTAAACCATTTAGCCTTCTTCAGTGGAATTAATAAAACATTCTGAAATACAATAAAAATTTTAATATGGTGAGGGTACATTGTAGTGAATTGAATTTTAATTTTTAAAATACGAATTTACATTATTTATTGATTCCCAAATATGATATAGTAAAATATGACTATGGTAAGTTGACGTCAGGCAGGTGACCGGTCGTATAATATATAGCCATGTGACATGTTCATAACATGTGCGCAGCCATCTTGAGGGGGATAGAGACCATCATATGTATACACCAGGATAGTCACCAATGAGTTTTACTGTTACTCTTTTTGCTGTATAAAACATTGTGAGGAAACCAGCATATCTCTAGAGAATTTTAGGGATACAAGTAACCTACTAATCCAATTGGAGCAGTGTGGTAGATTTACGCTTGAATCTTTATATTATTATTAAAAAACTGGTGCAACCATTGGGATAGTAACAGACCCTTACTTTACTATATGTATCCTACCAATCCACATTGGAACAGCATGGTAGGTTTACACTTCAATCTTTATTTATTATTATTAAAAAATCAAAGCCACCATTTGGATAGTAACAGACCCTTACTTTACTATATATAACCTACCAATCCGCATTAGAGCAGGGTGGTAGGTCTAAAGCTCCAATCCTTCTCAGCATAGAGAGACAAGGCCTGTGCGAAGAGCTTATGGGATATTAGCAGGCTGATACTTTAATTTACTTTTTACTTAAGAATACATAGATAAAGTTGCTGGTAGTGTCTAATACACATAAACAGTTGGTGAATTACTCATAGATGCGTTCACTAATAGAATTTAACAGGAACTTCAAATGACCTCATGAATATGAAAACAATCGCAACAGATAATCTGTATTTGAACGGATGCATTATAATCC
This sequence comes from Morpho helenor, assembly GCA_029227775.1. Taxonomy (NCBI): domain Eukaryota; kingdom Metazoa; phylum Arthropoda; class Insecta; order Lepidoptera; family Nymphalidae; genus Morpho; species Morpho helenor. Next base: position 13,916,012 of record JARGCU010000006.1, read on the forward strand.
TTAGCCCGCTTACAGTAAAGCACTATTTGTTCAAATCATAACTGATAATGACACAAAGGCTGTATGTTTATTGTTAAATAACTTAAAAGCTTGGTCTGATAACAGATTTTGTATTGTTAAAATTAGATTAACGATAATGCGAGATAAATGTTTGTATAATAATCTGGGTTATTGTGGATTTTAAACAATGAATAATAATAATAAGCCTTTTATTCCGAACTACATTAATTGAATTGTTTATTTTTTTATTATATGAAATCTCTTAGTTCTGTGTGCCTTTTGGCATAGGCCTCCAACGCTTTCCATTGACCCCTATCTTGTGCCACTCTTGTCCAAAAAGGCCCAGCAGTTAATATGAGGTTCTCCTCCCATCTTCTCACTGACACCCTTTAGCTCCCAGTTTCCATCCCTGTGGTACCAGGGTATTCAATGAAACTGATAATTAAACCTTTTTTTATTTTTAATTAACCATATAGAGGTTTCTTCGTCTGACCAAACGCCTGCCTAACGTCAACTCACCTCAGTCGAATTTACACCTCGGTAAGAAAGAGTGTGGTCTATTCTACTCTGCCGGATACCACGGCGGTTTCACTTACCTTACTCGCCTTTCGACCTCCCCACCATTGGTCATCTCTTTAAACGCTTTTCAAAGTCTTACTTTGAGAAAGGCGTGGTTCACCAGAACCCTCTTATAACAGTGGCTTCCACTTACATCCCTGTTAGGTTAGGTTAGAAAATATAGGCGTCCAAAAAGCGTCCTGTATGACCCTGACGATCAATCGACGATTGCCAACACAACATAATACACGTAAACAGCGTCTTCGTCGTCGAAGACGAGGTCCTAGTTTTCTGACGGCGGTCGGCCGTGGCTTCTCGCCATACTCCCGATGCCATAATGACTAATCGTCACACTATTAGCCCTCCACTACACATCGCCCTAAGCCGTGGTCCGGCCTAACGTCAACTCACCTCAGTCGAATTTACACCTCGGTAAGAAAGAGTGTGGTCTATTCTACTCTGCCGGATACCACGGCGGTTTCACTTACCTTACTCGCCTTTCGACCTCCCTACCATTGGTCATCTCTTTAAACGCTTTTCAAAGTCTTACTTTGAGAAAGGCGTGGTTCACCAGAACCCTCTTATAACAGTGGCTTCCACTTACATCCCTGTTAGGTTAGGTTAGAAAATATAGGCGTCCAAAAAGCGTCCTGTATGACCCTGACGATCAATCGACGATTGCCAACACAACATAATACACGTAAACAGCGTCTTCGTCGTCGAAGACGAGGTCCTAGTTTTCTGACGGCGGTCGGCCGTGGCTTCTCGCCATACTCCCGATGCCATAATGACTAATCGTCACACTATTAGCCCTCCACTACACATCGCCCTAAGCCGTGGTCCGGCCTCACAGGAGGCACCCTTAGGACGACGTTCCCCGACGCTAGTAGAGCTTCTGCGCTCTACTCTCCGCATTTCGCAACTTCGGCGATGCCTCCGCGCTCCGGTGACGCTGTAAAAGCCGTTAGGGCTAACAGCATATAGTCAATTCGAAAAAAAATACTCGCCTTTTACGACACCTCGGTAAGCAATTAGGGTGGTCTATTCTACTCAGCCGGATAAAACACGGCATACAAGAATTTATAGCGTTGTATGAAAAGGAAAAACAGAATCGTTTAACTAAGACCCGCTTTCAACTGTCTACGCCAGAGGCGCCTATACCGATAAATCATAATAGATCACAATTGGATAATACGCTGTGCACTTCCCATAGCCTTAGCAAGTGGGATCTGTGAGCGTCTTAGTCGATCGAGTCGAGTGATATGTGCTGGATATATAAATAGACTATGATTTATAGAAGCAGACGTTACTTTGCGGAATTCCATAGTACAGAAGTTCCTGTTTCTTCGTAGTTCTTGTAAAGATATTTAGGCGCTGGTAAAATGATACAATGGTGGTATCTTTCTTTCAGCTTTATTCGTCAGTATGGTCAAGGTAGCAAGTCAGTTCGCTACAAGGTAGTTAATTGTCAATAATTTGAATTTCATAACAGATAAAAAGTTCTGTTGTGGCTGCGTTCACAATAGTTACAATATAATTATATTGCTGTAAGCCGTTTGTTAAGAGTATATGTGTAATTCTAACTGTATGACGCAGGCAACAATCACGTATCTTATACATACAGGATAAGTCACTACACGTATCGCAAGACGCCGTCAACGCCAATACTCCACACAAGCGCTACACACACCCACTACCACAATCTCTACGATCGTTTCGCCTCGAAACCGAAGCCTCATCAGAAGGATAGGCTCCACAATCTTATTTTGATACGTGCACGTGTTATACGTGTGGTGACTTGTCTGGCATGTATAAGGTATGTGATTGTTGCCTGCTTCGTACACTTAGTATTACATATATTGTCTTAACAAACGCGGATTACAGCAAAATAATGTTATTGTAACTTTTGTAAAAATAGACAATTAAAAAGAAATAAATATTTGCAATTTAACGTTTTTTTTCGGTGAAGGAAAACGTTATAAAAAAAGCTGCATATCTCTAGAGACTTCTGGGGATATATGTAACCTACCAATGTTAGAGCAGGGTTGGACTTAGCTTTAATGCTTCTCTCCATAAATTGAGAAGGGAGACCTGTGTCCAGCAGTGGTATTTTAACAAACCGTTACTTAAAGTGTGTTTCTTCCATAATTCATAATGGACTAAGACTTAGTACATTATGAATTTCGTGATCGGGAACTTATGATCGGACCAAAGTATGGCTATTGCAGTGCCATTTGTTCGCTAATAAATTTAAAATTAAAAATATTATTTATTCAAATTTTTTTTTTTGAATCGTCATCTCTACTGCCGATTCGGAAAGCTGTTCCTACCGAGAAGAGCCAGCATGAAACTCGGCGGTTGCTCTTTTAAAAATATAAATCTTAATACTAGTTACATTTGGTCATTAATGTGTTGTACAAGTTTTTCAGAGTTATATCCACGCATTCTTATCATCTAAGTAATCCTCAACAGTATAGTGGCCTTTCTGTAGCTGCCTTCATCCCTGCTTTAGTCGATGGCAAAATTTATTTGTAATTTACTTATGCATTTTACCCTATTATATAATGACCCTACCTTTCACGTAATAGAATTAGCGAGAAGTCTAAGTCTTAACACCCACATAATCAAGCGATAATATTTTTTCGTTATTAATAATTTAAAGCAACATTGGATTGAACTTTAAATGCTATTTTATTAATAATAATAATAATAATAATAATAAAAATTTATTTCTGTTTGTGTACAAAAAAACTATAAACTAAAATAAAAATAAAAAAAGTAAAAAAAAGTAATCTATATAAATGTACAACACAGAAAAAAGGATGCGTCTCAGCATTTTGCTGCAATAATATGATTATTGCAGCACTGATTTTCAGACGCACCCTAAGAGTGACGTCCCGGACTTGTCCGTTAGGCACTCGTAACACAAAATAAAAATAAAAAACAAGAAATACACTTAATTAACAATAGGTTATTCTTATAAATACCTCATTTTACATACACACCAGTTCTAATAGTAGTAACAATAATATCACACTTTTATATCATTTATTTTTATAGGCATATACCAACAGCCCTCGTGTACTTGTCTTAATTGGTACAACTGCGAGTAAGTAAAATATTCATTAGTAATTTATACCTTTTTTTTGTTTTTCAAGAAGATAGTTTTTGAGTTTGAACTTGAAACTATTCCGGCCTTTAAGATTTCGCACTGGAGGAGGGATGGTGTTCCAAATCTTACTCGCAGCGTAACTGAAGCTACCACGAAATGCTGCTGTCCTATGCCGCGGCACGGATATACGGCGTGCAGATTCTCTTACGCTATATTTGCCATGCTCATGAGTCCATTTTATTTTGGAGTAAAGATATTCCGGCTTTCCCGAGGAAATTACGTCGAACAATAATGTGGCCAGATGTAAATTACGTCGAGCGGACATGTTCAGTATGTCAGCGTTATTAAGATGCGGACTCACGTGTGAACGGGGCGCAATTGAAAAACAAAATCGAGCACACGCATTCTGCACGCGTTGAATAAGCTTGGTTGTTCTTGCAAGCAAACAGGGGCCATACGCGTTGTCAGTGTAATTTAGTTTTGACAGTATAAGAGACTCACATAAGCGAGTTCTAACATCTATACTTAGATAAGTACGTACTTTGTACAAAAGTTTTAGACGGTAGAAGCAGCTTTTTACTATGTTTAGGATATACTTTTCAAAACGCAAATTGGGATCAAAAATCAGTCCCAAATTTCTAGCTTCTGATACCCTTTCCACGATATCATTCCCAATGGTAATGCTCGGTTTGAGTAAATCAATACTTTTTACAATTTTTTTAGTTCCTATAATTATATATTTAGATTTCACTGGGTTTAGAATGAGTGAGTTCGACCTGGACCAATCTGCTATTCGTCCAAGATCTTGTTTAATTTTGCTTTCAGCTTCCCTGATGTCCGATGGGTGAAATGAGTAGTACAATTGTACATCGTCTGCATACAGATGATATTTACAGTAAGAGAAGCACTGAATGATATCCGCCGTATAAAGAGCAAACAACAAAGGGCTCAGCGTTGAGCCTTGTGGTACACCTCTAAGTACGGATGACCTCGAAGAATCTAGGTGGTTGCCATTATTTAGGGAAATCTGGACATACTGACTACGGCCAGAAAGAAAGCTTTTAAACCAATTTAAAGTAGAGCGGTCACATCCATAATAAGAGAGTTTGGAAAGTAGCAACGACAAATCAACTGCATCAAATGCACGTGAAAAATCCAGCAAAACAAGCGCAGTTCCCATACCCTTATCTTGGGATCTTAAGATGTTGTCTATGATGTCTATTACCGTCGTCGTCGTGCTGTGACCTTTCCGGAAACCAGATTGGAACTTAGGCAGGATGTTTTCTCCTTCTACGTAGGCGGTTAGTTGCGTACATACAACCTTTTCAACAATTTTCGACAGACATGGAAGGATACTAATAGGTCTCAAATCTTTTACAGAGATTGGTTCATTGACTTTTGGTAGGGGTTTTACTCTGGCTATTTTCCATGCAGAGGGAAAGACACAAGTCGAAATTGATTTATTCACGATTGCTGTTATCGTACTTATGCTCTGTGGGAGGGTTAGCAATAACATTTCAAGTGAGATTTCATCTACTCCTTGAGCATTTGATTTAAGACTATTTATAATTTTTGTTATTTCTTCATCGTTTGTTTTTTTGAGATTAAATACATGTGGACCAAATTTGTTTTGTTCATAATAAGATATATTTGCGGGTGGTATCTGAGTATGTGGCACATTTAAAAAATGACTGTTCACTATGTCTGGATTGCATAATGTGCTTGGTAAATCATTCTCGTGTTTTCTGTCTGTAGTAATAGTTTTTTTTAAGTTTTTCCATAATTGTACAGGTTTATTAATACATTGATTTATATATGTTTTGTAATAGGCTCTTTTTTCATTTTCTAATGCACATCTAACTATTTTTTTTAACTCCTTATAGTATTGTTTATGCGAGTCTTTTTTGGTTAGCTTATACCTAGCGTGGCTCTGATTTCTTAATTTTATCATTTTTTTGATAGTATAGGTTATCCAAGGATAAGCTTTTTCTTTGATATATACTCTTCTTTTTGGCGCATGTAAATCAAATAAATTAATTATGTAACTGTTCATTGCATTCACCATCTCATCCACTGTCTCAAGACGATTAATAGTACACCAAGGGATGCTTTCTAAATCTTTATTAAAGTATTCAAGCAAAATTTCTTTTAATGATCTAATAGTAATCCATTGCGAACTGATTCTTTCCTTTTCTAGCCTTAAACTTACAGTTAATACTGCGTGTCTTCCTAGCTCAGGTATGTGATTGACTTGCAGGTTATGTGTTTCAGAGTCCGTACAAATAAGATCGATCAGTGTTTCACTATATTCTGTGAAATGTGTGGGTACTGCGACTAATTGTTTCAAATTGGTGTAGTCTAAAAAATCACTGAGTTGCTTTATTTTATTATCATGTTGATTCAACAGATTTATATTGAAGTCTCCAAGAATAACCACATTATCGCATGCTGGTAGTGTAGCAAAAGACTGTGTAAGAGCATCTATAAAAATATTTACATCCAGCCAGGGGGGCCGATAAGCCGTGCCTATGACAAGATTTTTATTTTTGCTTTTTAAACTTAACCACATTTGCTCTACGGGGTGAATATAGGGGTTATCACATATCTTAATTTTTATACCTTTCTTTACATAAAAACCTATTCCACCACCACGTCCTCTTAGAATATTAGTTGGACGTGGTCGATGACACAAATTATATCCAGGCACTTTTGGTGCGTGCCCATCTTCTCCTTCACGAATCCATGTTTCGTTAATTGCCATCACATCAACGTCTATATCAGCCATTGTCGCTAAAAATTCTTCATGCCGAGTCCCTAACGAACCAGCATTAAAGAGCCCAATTTTAAGAAATTTTGGTCTAGCCATTGGACATAAATATTTTAATTACATATGTAGCGAATACACAAGTATGGCAGATATAGTTACATAAAGCTTTGTTACACACACCTAGAATGTATGTAGTTCTTATAGGCCCAGAAACTGAGTTTTTCAATGACAGTATAGCACATTCATTTAAATTAATCGAGATATACATCTTTTGTTTTTGGTGCAATAAAATAATTATAAAACAGGTAATCGAACACAAAGAAAGATTAATAGATTGGTTAATTTGAAACGATTTTTTAATTTTTTCGTTAATACGATAATATAGTAGTTTTATATTACTGTATATTTTTTTTAAGGTATAAGCGAAGGTTGTACTAAAATTAAATTTGTTCTGATTATTATGCATCCATAAGTATAAGTATTTAATGTGATATAATGGCGCAGCAAAGAAGTATCGCTGAGTGGCTATTCCTATCGTTATATTATAAACAATAATTTGATCAATTTTAATAGATAAAACAGCAATCGTCGGCTCCAACATCTGTTTAGCACTGTGTATGGACTTCTGAGATAATTTTTTTTCCACTTTAAATACTTTGTACAAAAAAAAAAGTAATTAATATTAAATTTATAAACAAAACTTTGAAAGCTTATACTATTTATATTATTATTATTAAGATACACGAGGGTATTGTTAAGAAGGTACTTCATTATATGTAGGACTACCAAAAACCCTGGCAATGTCCGCCTCAGTCTGGATACGATATACCGGTTTATTCTCGCCTTGCCGTACGAAAATGCGACCCCGCTTGGTCCATGCATACTTCCATTGTGCTCTTCGCGTGTTGTCGCGTGCGAGGTGGAAAATATGGCGGTTTCTTTTAGTTAACCGCTCATTCACATAGAAGCGTCTTGGTGGCGACTCGTAGCCTAGATCTGCTGTAGTAGCACCCCGACGAACACGTGCGCTACGCAGTAAGTCATCACAGAGATTGCGCTGCGACAATCGTACTATTATACTTCTACGCCGGTCAACGATGTCAGATTGCCCATTAATATCTCGATGTTTGCCGATTCTCTCCGCGAAGATGATGTCTTTGGTGTCTAAATTCATACCCAGTTTGATCGCCAGTGCGGCAACAGTGTGATGCAAATTTTCTCCCTTAATCTCAGGCACATTTGTAATTTCAACATCTGTATGAAGGAGTTCTTGGTCACGTTCGTTCAGGTCTTCTTTTAATTGGGTCACTGTTTGTTCTAGAACTTGCAGCTCCGAGCCTTTTTGGGGGGTTCTGAACTCCTTCTCGAGCGATTCTAGCCTCCCGTCCAAGTCGTCTATTCTTCGATTGCAAGCTGCAATTGTCCCACGTATTTCATTTAGATCCTCGCGAAATTCCTTGAGTTCTTTGCTTACTTCCCTCAGTTCTTCGCGAAATAAGCGTATTTCCAAGCTTAGTTCGTCTCGAAGTGGCTGGGTGGTATCTAACACAGTACTGTTGTGGACTTCGATTATGTCACAGGCAGCTTGAGTGATGCTCTCTGGTGGATATTTTGAGGAGTCCCTTTTGATGTCTGACCCCACTAAAAAATCACTGCTGGCGCTTTTCACTGGAGTAGAAGAGTTACCTCCCTTAGGCATTTTTATTTTGCATTCCGGACATTTCCAAATGCTGGATACTTGGGCCGATTCCGGAATACCGATGCACGCTTTATGATATAATGACGGGCATTTGCTACAACTAGCGGCACCTATTAACGATAAGAATTTACCGCAAGCTGCACATTTAAGCATTTTTCGTTTGTGTAACGTTTCTTCTACTAGTCAATAGATGGCGCTGTTAAATACTTTTATTAATTTGTTTTGATATATGATTGATTTAATAACAAGATTACCCTTAGTTTTCTCACTTATTGTACACAGTTTGTAGAAACACAAATTTAATTCGATTGTTTTTAATGCTTAGTCCAACTATATCTGTTGTGAAACACTTTTATGTTTATTTAGGTTACTTTAACCTGCACAAACACTAATGATAATTGAACTACTGTCGAGTTTTACTATTTTAGGTGAATTATTTTACGAGTGACACTACAACCGTGACAAGTCCGCGACGTAACCTCCTAATCCTAATCTTATTAGATTGCTTTTTGCTTACATTATTTAAGGGGATGGAATTTATTGATTGATTGAATGAGTAGAATAGACGACCCTGATTTTTCACCGAGGTGTCGTAGAAGGCCACTAAGGTAAGTTGACCTGCCGTGTGGTATCTATTTGAGTAGAATAGACAACCCTCATTTCTTACCAATGTAGTCTTAAAAGGCGACTAAGGTAAATTGACGGCAGGCAGGCGGCCGGTCGTAAAATAGTCAGTAGCCAAATAATTTAAAAACATGTGCCGACCCCACTTGGGCCCCAGAGTGGGGCAGGAGAATGATGTAATTTATTGATTGTATTATGTGTATTTATAAAGTAGGTAACAAAAAATTAATATAAATGAAGGAAAATTTATGTATAGTTAATCACAAAGCACATAATTTGCAATTCGCTTTTATTATATAAGTGCAGAATATCAACTCAAAAAATCAATGAGATAAATAGGTGTACAGTCTTCTTTGCTAAGGAAAATGCATAAAACATGCTTTAGTTTGCTTAAACGAACGGTCTAATATTGAATTCTGAGTTCTGCCGCTATTCCTGCTGGAAAGAAGGTGTAATTTAACATTTACACCTATTCTTAGTCTAAAACACGTGTTTTTTGAGTTATGCCACTATTGCTGCCCATGAGCGACATATCTGTGATTCGGTCCCGAAATTTATCTTATGATGCCTGGGTAATGATCTAAAGAGATGCATACGTCATAGAGAACTGCAACTGTTGTATTAAGTTACAGAATATCGGAGTATATGTTAATTGCTAACGATCCTTCACTGCACTCATCAAAGTTTAAAGCTATTTAAAGCTATATAGAAGTTGTACGGATGTGGATGTTTGCCTTTAACTCGATTGTAGGGGCCGTTTATCTGCGACGTTGTTCGGTTTGTACCAGTTTTACACGTATCGTTTCAAACCAGATTTCCTAGAGAGACCTATTAATATTTATAAACGAACAGGTTACAGGAAAAACGTTATCTTGCCTCCGCGTCATTCGAGTGTATAAGGATTTTAATTAAATAATTATACTTTGCGACGCAATTAATATAGGAAAAAAAATCTAGCAGCACCAAAAACCCGAATATATTGTTAACGTTTTTCTATCTGACTTACTTATAACAAAAACTCTACGCCGTGTGGTATCCGGCTGTATAGAATAGTACCATCATTTCTTACCGAGATGTCGTGAAAGAGGACTAAAGTAAGTTGACGTCAGGTATGCGGCCAGAAAGTTGACGTCAGGCAGACGGCTAGTCGTAAAATAAATAACCAAATCATGTGACAACATGTTTATAACATGTTGTGCCGACCTCACTTAGAGTGGGATAAGATGTATTACTTATAATAAAAACCCCTCCGTGGAGACGCGTACGAAGATGTGCACTGATTAAAACCCTTACAGAGTTTCTTCACGCACTAATTCAGACAGGATAATGTCGAATACTTACCTATGTGAACTTGGCAGCCGACTTTCGAAAAAAAATTTTTTGAAATTGCCGTCGGGTTCTGCATCGTTTGTACCCGTTTGTACCACTTTTAGTTTCGTTTGTACCTCAAACCAAAAAAAGTTACAGAATTTTCAAAATTGGACCCGCAGCCCACTTTGGAAAATCATAATTATTTCAATGGGGTCTGATTCGGGGTCGTTTGTACCCGTTTGTACCGCCTTTACTTTTCAATTATCTGAAAACCCAAAAAAGATACAGCGATTTGAAAATGTTGAAAACCAAAGATAGAATATTTCCGTTAATTCTAAAGATATTTCAATTCTGCAAACGGGGATCGGTAGGCGCCGGCGCCGTGAGGTTTGTACCGCCTTGCGTTTCTTCCGAATCTCAAACCACAAAAAAAATTAGAGCATTTTGAAAATTTGAAAAAATTATTTATTCCAAATTTTTGGAAATTTGAAAATCTGAAGACGGGGATCGACGCGCAATCGTTTGTACCCGTAGAAATCACTTTCGTTTTCGTTTGAACCTCAAACCAAAAAAATTTAAGAGCGTTTTCAATTTTGAAAAACCAAAGATAGAATATTTCCGTTAATTTTTGAGATATTTCAATTCTGCAAACGGGGATCGGTAGGCGCCGGCGCCGTGAGGATTGTACCGCCTTGCGTTTTGTCGAATCTCAAACCAAAAACAAATTAGAGCATTTTGAAAATTTGAAAAAATATTTTTTCCAAATTTTTGGAAATTTGAAAATCTGAAGACGGGGATCGACGCGCAATCGTTTGTACCCGTAGAAATCACTTTCGTTTTCGTTTGAACCTCAAATCAAAAAAATTTAAGAGCGTTTTCAATTTTGAAAAACCAAAGATAGAATATTTCCGCTAATTTTTGAGATATTTCAATTCTGCAAACGGGGATCGGTAGGCGCTGGCGCCGTGAGGATTGTACCGCCTTGCGTTTTGTCGAATCTCAAACCGAAAAAAAATTAGAGCATTTTGAAAATTTGAAAAAATATTTTTTCCAAATTTTTGGAAATTTGAAAATCTGAAGACGGGGATCGACGCGCAATCGTTTGTACCCGTAGAAATCACTTTCGTTTTCGTTTGAACCTCAAACCAAAAAAATTTAAGAGCCATTTCAATTTTGAAAAACCAAAGATAGAATATTTCCGTTAATTTTTGAGATATTTCAATTCTGCAAACGGGGATCGGTAGGCGCCGGCGCCGTGAGGATTGTACCGCCTTGCGTTTTGTCGAATCTCAAACCGAAAAAAAATAAGAGCATTTTGAAAATTTGAAAAAATATTTTTTCCAAATTTTTGGAAATTTGAAAATCTGAAGACGGGGATCGACGCGCAATCGTTTGCACCCGTAGAAATCACTTTCGTTTTCGTTTGAACCTCAAACCAAAAAAATTTAAGAGCGTTTTCAATTTTGGAAAACCAAAGATAGAATATTTTCGTTAATTTTTGAGATATTACAATTCTGCAAATGGGGATCGGATGGCGCCGGAGCCGTGAGGATTGTACCGCCTTGCGTTTCTTCCGAATCTCAAACCGAAAAAAAATTAGAGCAATTTGAAAATTTGAAAAAATTATTTTTTCCAAGTTTTTGGAAATTTGAAAATCTGAAGACGGGGATCGACGCGCAATCGTTTGTACCCGTAGAAATCACTTTCGTTTCCGTTTGAACCTCAAATCAAAAAAATTTAAGAGCGTTTTCAAATTTGAAAAACCAAAGATAGAATATTTCCGTTAATTTTTGAGATATTTCAATTCTGCAAACGGGGATCGGTAGGCGCTGGCGCCGTGAGGATTGTACCGCCTTGCGTTTCTTCCGAATCTCAAACCGAAAAAAATTAGAGCATTTTGAAAATTTGAAAAAATATTTTTTCCAAATTTTTGGAAATTTGAAAATCTGAAGACGGGGATCGACGCGCAATCGTTTGTACCCGTAGAAATCACTTTCGTTTTCGTTTGAACCTCAAACTAAAAAAATTTAAGAGCGTTTTCAATTTTGAAAAACCAAAGATAGAATATTTCCGTTAATTTTTGAGATATTTTAATTCTGCAAACGGGGATCGGTAGGCGCTGGCGCCTAGAGGATTGTACCGCCTTGCGTTTTGTCGAATCTCAAACCGAAAAAAAATAAGAGCATTTTGAAAATTTGAAAAAATTATTTTTTCCAAATTTTTCGAAATTTGAAAATCTGAAGACGGGGATCGACGCGCAATCGTTTGTACCCGTAGAAATCACTTTCGTTTTCGTTTGAACCTCAAACCAAAAAAATTTAAGAGCGTTTTCAATTTTGAAAAACCAAAGATAGAATATTTCCGTTAATTTTTGAGATATTTTAATTCTGCAAACGGGGATCGGTAGGCGCCGGCGCCGTGAGGATTGTACCGCCTTGCGTTTTGTCGAATCTCAAACCGAAAAAAAATAAGAGCATTTTGAAAATTTGAAAAAATATTTTTTCCAAATTTTTGAAAATTTGAAAATCTGAAGACGGGGATCGACGCGCAATCGTTTGTACCCGTAGAAATCACTTTCGTTTTCGTTTGAACCTCAAATCAAAAAAATTTAAGAGCGTTTTCCATTTTGAAAAACCAAAGATAGAATATTTCCGTTAATTTTTGAGATATTTTAATTCTGCAAACGGGGATCGATAGGCGCCGGCGCCGTGAGGATTGTACCGCCTTACGTTTTGTCGAATCTCAAACCGAAAAAAAATTAGAGCATTTTGAAAATTTGAAAAAATTATTTTTTCCAAATTTTTCGAAATTTGAAAATCTGAAGACGGGGATCGACGCGCAATCGTTTGTACCCGTAGAAATCACTTTCGTTTTCGTTTGAACCTCAAACCAAAAAAATTTAAGAGCCATTTCAATTTTGAAAAACCAAAGATAGAATATTTCCGTTAATTTTTGAGATATTTCAATTCTGCAAACGGGGATCGGTAGGCGCCGGAGCCGTGAGGATTGTACCGCCTTGCGTTTCTTCCGAATCTCAAACCGAAAAAAATTAGAGCAATTTGAAAATTTGAAAAAATATTTTTTCCAAATTTTTGAAAATTTGAAAATCTGAAGACGGGGATCGACGCGCAATCGTTTGTACCCGTAGAAATCACTTTCGTTTTCGTTTGAACCTCAAATCAAAAAAATTTAAGAGCGTTTTCCATTTTGAAAAACCAAAGATAGAATATTTCCGTTAATTTTTGAGATATTTTAATTCTGCAAACGGGGATCGATAGGCGCCGGCGCCGTGAGGATTGTACCGCCTTGCGTTTTGTCGAATCTCAAACCGAAAAAAAATTAGAGCATTTTGAAAATTTGAAAAAATTATTTTTTCCAAATTTTTCGAAATTTGAAAATCTGAAGACGGGGATCGACGCGCAATCGTTTGTACCCGTAGAAATCACTTTCGTTTTCGTTTGAACCTCAAACCAAAAAAATTTAAGAGCCATTTCAATTTTGAAAAACCAAAGATAGAATATTTCCGTTAATTTTTGAGATATTTCAATTCTGCAAACGGGGATCGGTAGGCGCCGGAGCCGTGAGGATTGTACCGCCTTGCGTTTCTTCCGAATCTCAAACCGAAAAAAATTAGAGCAATTTGAAAATTTGAAAAAATTATTTTTTCCAAATTTTTGGAAATTTGAAAATCTGAAGACGGAGATCGACGCGCAATCGTTTGTACCCGTAGAAATCACTTTCGTTTTCGTTTGAACCTCAAACCAAAAAAATTTAAGAGCGTTTTCAATTTTGAAAAACCAAAGATAGAATATTTCCGTTAATTTTTGAGATATTTCAATTCTGCAAACAAGAATCGGTAGGCGCCGGCGCCGTGAGGATTGTACCGCCTTGCGTTTTGTCGAATCTCAAACCGAAAAAAAATTAGAGCATTTTGAAAATTTGAAAAAATATTTTTTCCAAATTTTTGGAAATTTGAAAATCTGAAGACGGGGATCGACGCGCAATCGTTTGTACCCGTAGAAATCACTATCGTTTTCGTTTGAACCTCAAACCAAAAAAATTTAAGAGCGTTTTCAATATTGAAAAACCAAAGATAGAATATTTCCGTTAATTTTTGAGATATTTTAATTCTGCAAACAGGGATCGGTAGGCGCCAGCGCCGTGAGGATTGTACCGCCTTGCGTTTTGTCGAATCTCAAACCGAAAAAAAATTAGAGCATTTTGAAAATTTGAAAAAATATTTTTTCCAAATTATTGGAAATTCGAAAATCTGAAGACGGGGATCGACGCGCAATCGTTTGTACCCGTAGAAATCATTTTCGTTTTCGTTTGAACCTCAAACCAAAAAATTTAAGAGCGTTTTCAATTTTGAAAAACCAAAGATAAAATATTTCCGTTAATTTTTGAGATATTTTAATTCTGCAAACGGGGATCGATAGGCGCCGGCGCCGTGAGGATTGTACCGCCTTGCGTTTTGTCGAATCTCAAACCGAAAAAAAATTAGAGCATTTTGAAAATTTGAAAAAATATTTTTTCCAAATTTTTGGAAATTTGAAAATCTGAAGACGGGGATCGACGCGCAATCGTTTGTACAAGTAGAAATCACTTTCGTTTTCGTTTGAACCTCAAACCAAAAAAATTTAAGAGCGTTTTCAATTTTGAAAAACCAAAGATAGAATATTTCCGTTAATTTTTGAGATATTTTAATTCTGCAAACGGGGATCGGTAGGCGCCGGCGCCGTGAGGATTGTACCGCCTTGCGTTTTGTCGAATCTCAAACCGAAAAAAAATTAAAGCATTTTGAAAATTTGAAAAAATATTTTTTCCAAATTTTTGGAAATTTGAAAATCTGAAGACGGGGATCGACGCGCAATCGTTTGTACCCGTAGAAATCACTATCGTTTTCGTTTGAACCTCAAACCAAAAAAATTTAAGAGCGTTTTCAATTTTGAAAAACCAAAGATAGAATATTTCCGTTAATTTTTGAGATATTCTTATTCTGCAAACGGGAATCGGTAGGCGCTGGCGCCGTAAGGATTGTACCGCCTTGCGTTTTGTCGAATCTCAAACCGAAAAAAAATTAGAGCATTTTGAAAATTTGAAAAAATATTTTTCCAAATTTTTAGAAATTTGAAAATCTGAAGACGGGGATCGACGCGCAATCGTTTGTACCCGTAGAAATCACTTTCGTTTTCGTTTAAACCTCAAATAAAAAAAATTTAAGAGCATTTTCAATTTTGAAAAACCAAAGATAGAATATTTCCGTTAATTTTTGAGATATTTTAATTCTGCAAACGGGGATTGGTAGGCGCCGGCGCCGTGAGGATTGCACCGCCTTGCGTTTATCCGAATCGCAAACCGAAAAAAATCCGAGCATTTTGAAAATTTGAAAAAAATATTTTTTCCAAATTTTTGGAAATTTGAAAATCTGAAGACGGGGATCGACGCGTAATCGTTTGTACTCGTAGAAATCACTTTATGGTGATTGGTATGTATGTGACGTTGACTCCAATTCTTATTTTGATAATATTTAACATAGATCGTCTATTTATTTTTAAACTTACCATTATAGTCCATTCCTTTGTCATACCACATTTTTCCTCATTTCTTTGAATACACTCACATTAACTATTTAATCATAAATCTCCCGATCTTTTACACTGACTCAATACATGTATGCACTCGATTGGCAATTAGTTTACACACACGGGTAAAATGACTCGCCCCTTACACGCAAAACTCATTAAATTAATTGCTAATCACTAGTTTCGCAGAACTCACTATGTTATGCACGTGATAACAATTTCCATTGCATGGCGGCGCGTGGCACACGGGGCACGCATGCCGCCAGCACTGCGGTTGCCGAGCCCTTGAGCCCTTCGCCTCGACGATGGTGCACCACAATCGCAAATCCAGCCTCTTGACGTCTCTTTATTATTCCGATCCATCTTCCTGGACACTAGTACTCGCCTCCTCTATTTTCCAGATTTCATGTCTTTTCGGCAAACTTGTTTTTTTAACATTCCAAATCTGCATCTACATTTTCACCTTTGGCGTACATAAACGGATATATTTCATAGCCCTCCAGTCCGATGAGGTTCACAAGCTAACCGGCCTGCACATGGGGCGATTCCATTATCACTACCAATGCCTTGAGAAATATAGTGAATTATTTTTATCATTTTCACATATAAAGTTCTAATACTTGTACATTTTTCTCACGAGAGCAGCTATAAGTTCCAAGGTGGTCTCTCTTAGCAGTCGCTCTTAGTAACTCGCTCTTAGCAGTCAGCGCAAGACTATGTACACAAGTCGGCTGTATCCCCTCTGTACCTACTTACTCTAAAGGTACTTTAGCAGCGAGTTTGTTTAAAAAAATCAACAAGTTTTGTTAATTGTTTACGTCAAAACATCAGTTTCGTTCTGAGTCATAAAAATAAAGACATCTGTTGTCAAAGCAGCCATGGAATATTTTACGCACTACGAAGACAAACAATAATACCGGCCCAGGATTTGCTTTAAAACTATTGTTTTGGTTTCTTTTCTGATATATACTTATTAGGTATTACATTAGCTAATTTATAGAATTGGCGTTACGTTGCGGAGGTTTGTAGTGCATTTATTTTTCTCCTGCATGTATTGGTCTGACAACGGATAGTCCACTCTACATGTTACTACATTATGTATATATTTTCTATTTACTTTATCGCCCATTATAGCAAATTAATTTTATTCTTGTTTTATACATTATAAGCCTTCATATTTACTGAGATTACTGATTTTAAAGGAACATTTGTCAAGATCGAATAGAAGGAATTTAAGAGACTATTTGTATCAAGAAGCGCTTCCCGCGGTGTAATAAAATAAGAAATCTGTTGTACTCTCTGTCGTACTACAAACCCCACATCACTGTCACCTACCGATCTAATTTTACAAAATTGAGGAATCTCAAAAATCGATTCTTACCGCCGCCGCTTCAAGACACCTTAACACTAAGTATCTTTTAGACACAATTGGTGAACACGTGTAAGTAATAAATTCCGAAGTTCTTTTTTTGCACATTCCATTCGAAATAACTGGAAATGGCAGATAGTTTAATTAATTAAACTATCTGCAAAATAGTGCGTCGAAACATTTATTTAAGAAATTGAGAAACAAATTGAAATCATTATATAGGTTTAGATATAGGTTTGGTTGCATATTTATTGTATTAGAGGATTTGGGGTCTGAGGGGAAGGTACAGATTATTTTTTGAGGTTTTTCAGTTATTGAGGTCTCATTCATTTATTAATTTAGTTAAGAAGGTATAAATACAAATATATGTTTTAATGTGCTTTTATATAGTCATTTGACATTTGGATGTTGCCGATTAATTATTAATATAAATCATTGTTTTATTTTACGTTGTTACTTTTTCATAACATAAAAATCGATCAATATCAATATTACAAATATTATCAATACGTAAGTGGTGCGTCACTAAGCCTTCCGTATGACTCATAAGAGCTACAGAAAGCACAACAAATTCCACGTCTTATTACCCTGCAAGCAGCGCTTTTTGTATTCTAGTAGTCTTTCATATTTCTTCTAATCAATCTTGAAATATATTCCATTAAAACCAGTATTCTCAGTAAATTATTAAGGCTAATATTGTACAGAAGTGAGAATAAAATTATATTTGCAGGATACGAAAAAACACATGCATTACAAACCTCCGCAAAGTAACGCCTAATTCTATAAATAAGGTAATTTTTGGCGCGCCTACGGCTTCGCCCGCCTAGAAATTAGTGTCACAAAGATTTTCCCATGTAAATAAAGCTATATTTTTTACTTATTTTTTTTTACATAAAAGAAATTATTTTCAGGTAATCATAAGAGATAGAACATGCCATTACGGACATTTTTGTAAGATTAGAACTATGTGAACATTTTCTAGTAAATTCCTTTAGTATATATACCTCTGTTGGTTTACGTGACACACTTGCCAAAACATCAAGCAGGCGATTTATTTCAAAAATGCGCGATCTCTAAATTTACAAAAAAGTTATTGTTTCGATAAATAAATAAAATCATCAATCTAAATCTCTCGGAAGACTTTCTGTACTTTTTAGTAAAAACCGTACAAAAATCTGTTCAATATATTATGAGAAAATCGATCACATACAGAGAGACAGCTATTTTGGGACATTGTTTATAATAAGTATATATTGTAATAAATATATGAAGAAAACAACAAAACAATAATGTGAAAGGGAATCCTCAGCCGGCAATATTTTATCTTTATTTTTTATGAGTAAAATATTGCGTAGCCGCTTAGACAACAGAAACCTTTATTTTTTATGACTCTATTGTAGTGTATGAAGCTGTTATGTAGGTAAGCAAATAATAAGTCAGTCACAAACAAGCAAGCGTCGATTTATTACGTGGTGACAGTGGTGTTTTGTTTAGCTTTAATCAAATGTTTATATTTTTAAAATGTGGTGTACAATAAAGTATAAATAAATAAAATAAATAAAAAAATATTAAAAATAACGCGGTGTGTAAAAAAATGAATTGTAATGGATAACTTACGACCAACATCTGAATTGAATATTGATGGCAATCCTGCCGCATAGGCCGTCATGTGGACAAAATGATAATACAATTCACTATATTTCTCAAGGCATTGGTGGCTATAATGGAATCACCAGATATGCAGGCCAGCTTGCATGTGAACCTCATCGGACTGGAAAGCTATGAAATTTATCCATTTATGTAAGCCAAAGATGAAAATGTATATGCAGATTTGGCATGTTTAAAAAACAAGTTTGCCGAAAAGTCATGAAATTTGGCAAACAGAGGAGGCGAGTACTAGTGTCCAGGTAAATGGATCGAGAGGCGTCAAGAGGCTGGATTTGCGGTAGGGGTGTATCGTCATCGTGCAATGGAAATTGTGCGGCTGCACGTGATAAGATAGTGAGTTCTGCGAAACTAATGATCAGCAATAAATTTAATGAGTTTTGCGTGTAAGGGGCGAGTCATATTACCCGTGTGTGTAAACTAATTGCCAATCGAGTGCATACATGTATTGAGTCAGTGTAATAGATCGGAAGATTCATGATTAAATATATAATGTGAGTGTAATCAAAGAAATGAAGAAAAATGTGGTATGACAAAGGAATGGATTATAATGGTAAGTTTTAAAATAAATAAGACGATCTATGTTAAATATAGTCAAAATATAAATTGAAGTCAACGTCACATACCTATCCCCATTTTCAGAATTGAAATATCTTTAGAATTAACGAAAATATTCTATCTTTGGTTTTTCAAAATTGAAAACGCTCTTAAATTTTTTGGTTTGAGGTTCAAACGAAAACGAAAGTGATTTCTACGGGTACAAACGATTGCGCGTCGATCCCCGTCTTCAGATTTTCAAATTTCCAAAAATTTGGAAAAAATATTTTTTCAAATTTTCAAAATGCTCTAATTTTTTTTCGGTTTGAGATTCGACAAAACGCAAGGCGGTACAATCCTCACGGCTCCGGCGCCTACCGATCTCCATTTGCAGAATTGTAATATCTCAAAAATTAACGAAAATATTCTATCTTTGGTTTTCCAAAATTGAAAACGCTCTTAAATTTTTTTGGTTTGAGGTTCAAACGAAAACGAAAGTGATTTCTACGGGTACAAACGATTGCGCGTCGATCCCCGTCTTCAGATTTTCAAATTTCCCAAAAATTTGGAAAAAATATTTTTTGAAATTTTCAAAATGCTCTAATTTTTTTTCGGTTTGAGATTCGACAAAACGCAAGGCGGTACAATCCTCACGGCTCCGGCGCCTACCGATCTCCATTTGCAGAATTGTAATATCTCAAAAATTAACGAAAATATTCTATCTTTGGTTTTCCAAAATTGAAAACGCTCTTAAATTTTTTTGGTTTGAGGTTCAAACGAAAACGAAAGTGATTTCTACGGGTACAAACGATTGCGCGTCGATCCCCGTCTTCAGATTTTCAAATTTTCAAAATGCTCTAATTTTTTTTCGGTTTGAGATTCGGAAGAAACGCAAGGCGGTACAATCCTCACGGCGCCGGCGCCTACCGATCCCCGTTTGCAGAATTAAAATATCTCAAAAATTAACGGAAATATTCTATCTTTGGTTTTCCAAAATTGAAAACGCTCTTAAATTTTTTTGGTTTGAGGTTCAAACGAAAACGAAAGTGATTTCTACGGGTACAAACGATTGCGCGTCGATCCCCGTCTTCAGATTTTCAAATTTCCAAAAATTTGGAAAAAATAATTTTTTCAAATTTTCAAATTGCTCTAATTTTTTTTCGGTTTGAGATTCGGAAGAAACGCAAGGCGGTACAATCCTCACGGCGCCGGCGCCTACCGATCTCCATTTGCAGAATTGTAATATCTCAAAAATTAACGAAAATATTCTATCTTTGGTTTTCCAAAATTGAAAACGCTCTTAAATTTTTTTGGTTTGAGGTTCAAACGAAAACGAAAGTGATTTCTACGGGTACAAACGATTGCGCGTCGATCCCCGTCTTCAGATTTTCAAATTTCCCAAAAATTTGGAAAAAATATTTTTTCAAATTTTCAAAATGCTCTAATTTTTTTTCGGTTTGAGATTCGACAAAACGCAAGGCGGTACAATCCTCACGGCTCCGGCGCCTACCGATCTCCATTTGCAGAATTGTAATATCTCAAAAATTAACGAAAATATTCTATCTTTGGTTTTCCAAAATTGAAAACGCTCTTAAATTTTTTTGGTTTGAGGTTCAAACGAAAACGAAAGTGATTTCTACGGGTACAAACGATTGCGCGTCGATCCCCGTCTTCAGATTTTCAAATTTCCAAAAATTTGGAAAAAATATTTTTTCAAATTTTCAAAATGCTCTTATTTTTTTTCGGTTTGAGATTCGACAAAACGCAAGGCGGTACAATCCTCACGGCGCCGGCGCCTACCGATCCCCGTTTGCAGAATTAAAATATCTCAAAAATTAACGAAAATATTCTATCTTTGGTTTTTCAAAATTGAAAACGCTCTTAAATTTTTTTGGTTTGAGGTTCAAACGAAAACGAAAGTGATTTCTACGGGTACAAACGATTGCGCGTCGATCCCCGTCTTCAGATTTTCAAATTTCCAAAAATTTGGAAAAAATATTTTTTCAAATTTTCAAAATGCTCTTATTTTTTTTCGGTTTGAGATTCGACAAAACGCAAGGCGGTACAATCCTCTAGGCGCCAGCGCCTACCGATCCCCGTTTGCAGAATTAAAATATCTCAAAAATTAACGGAAATATTCTATCTTTGGTTTTTCAAAATTGAAAACGCTCTTAAATTTTTTTAGTTTGAGGTTCAAACGAAAACGAAAGTGATTTCTACGGGTACAAACGATTGCGCGTCGATCCCCGTCTTCAGATTTTCAAATTTCCAAAAATTTGGAAAAAATATTTTTTCAAATTTTCAAAATGCTCTAATTTTTTTCGGTTTGAGATTCGGAAGAAACGCAAGGCGGTACAATCCTCACGGCGCCAGCGCCTACCGATCCCCGTTTGCAGAATTGAAATATCTCAAAAATTAACGGAAATATTCTATCTTTGGTTTTTCAAATTTGAAAACGCTCTTAAATTTTTTTGATTTGAGGTTCAAACGGAAACGAAAGTGATTTCTACGGGTACAAACGATTGCGCGTCGATCCCCGTCTTCAGATTTTCAAATTTCCAAAAACTTGGAAAAAATAATTTTTTCAAATTTTCAAATTGCTCTAATTTTTTTTCGGTTTGAGATTCGGAAGAAACGCAAGGCGGTACAATCCTCACGGCTCCGGCGCCATCCGATCCCCATTTGCAGAATTGTAATATCTCAAAAATTAACGAAAATATTCTATCTTTGGTTTTCCAAAATTGAAAACGCTCTTAAATTTTTTTGGTTTGAGGTTCAAACGAAAACGAAAGTGATTTCTACGGGTGCAAACGATTGCGCGTCGATCCCCGTCTTCAGATTTTCAAATTTCCAAAAATTTGGAAAAAATATTTTTTCAAATTTTCAAAATGCTCTTATTTTTTTTCGGTTTGAGATTCGACAAAACGCAAGGCGGTACAATCCTCACGGCGCCGGCGCCTACCGATCCCCGTTTGCAGAATTGAAATATCTCAAAAATTAACGGAAATATTCTATCTTTGGTTTTTCAAAATTGAAATGGCTCTTAAATTTTTTTGGTTTGAGGTTCAAACGAAAACGAAAGTGATTTCTACGGGTACAAACGATTGCGCGTCGATCCCCGTCTTCAGATTTTCAAATTTCCAAAAATTTGGAAAAAATATTTTTTCAAATTTTCAAAATGCTCTAATTTTTTTTCGGTTTGAGATTCGACAAAACGCAAGGCGGTACAATCCTCACGGCGCCAGCGCCTACCGATCCCCGTTTGCAGAATTGAAATATCTCAAAAATTAGCGGAAATATTCTATCTTTGGTTTTTCAAAATTGAAAACGCTCTTAAATTTTTTTGATTTGAGGTTCAAACGAAAACGAAAGTGATTTCTACGGGTACAAACGATTGCGCGTCGATCCCCGTCTTCAGATTTTCAAATTTCCAAAAATTTGGAAAAAATATTTTTTCAAATTTTCAAAATGCTCTAATTTGTTTTTGGTTTGAGATTCGACAAAACGCAAGGCGGTACAATCCTCACGGCGCCGGCGCCTACCGATCCCCGTTTGCAGAATTGAAATATCTCAAAAATTAACGGAAATATTCTATCTTTGGTTTTTCAAAATTGAAAACGCTCTTAAATTTTTTTGGTTTGAGGTTCAAACGAAAACGAAAGTGATTTCTACGGGTACAAACGATTGCGCGTCGATCCCCGTCTTCAGATTTTCAAATTTCCAAAAATTTGGAATAAATAATTTTTTCAAATTTTCAAAATGCTCTAATTTTTTTTGTGGTTTGAGATTCGGAAGAAACGCAAGGCGGTACAAACCTCACGGCGCCGGCGCCTACCGATCCCCGTTTGC
The DNA here is from genome assembly GCA_029227775.1 of Morpho helenor. Lineage (NCBI taxonomy): Eukaryota > Metazoa > Arthropoda > Insecta > Lepidoptera > Nymphalidae > Morpho > Morpho helenor. The sequence continues at coordinate 13,939,088 of JARGCU010000006.1, forward strand.
AGAATTGAAATATCTTTAGAATTAACGGAAATATTCTATCTTTGGTTTTCAACATTTTCAAATCGCTGTATCTTTTTTGGGTTTTCAGATAATTGAAAAGTAAAGGCGGTACAAACGGGTACAAACGACCCCGAATCAGACCCCGTTGAAATAATTATGATTTTCCAAAGTGGGCTGCGGGTCCAATTTTGAAAATTCTGTAACTTTTTTTGGTTTGAGGTACAAACGAAACTAAAAGTGGTACAAACGGGTACAAACGATGCAGAACCCGACGGCAATTTCAAAAAATTTTTTTTCGAAAGTCGGCTGCCAAGTTCACATAGGTCGAATACTTTTCTCCCAGAGGCACTCTGTTACTCAGAGAGCGCCTCTTCCGAGGCAGAGTTTCTCTAAATAGGCATTCTCTGCGCTTATTGATGCCTCTAGAGTGCCAGATGTATTGGCCACTTCACAGATTCCAACCGAGCTGTCGATTGCCTTACTTGCCTGTAGCGGATCAGATCCAAATACTCGACTTTCGAATCCGCTTTGCCATCTACTTTTGCATAGACGTTATCTCTCCATCGCTTCCATAGTCTCTCCCCGTTCACCAAAACGACGGTGCCCAAAGGGCCGCCCAAGTCAAGGATTCCGGGTCAACCGTGAACCATAACGATCCAAAGATCAATAATACATAACTACCTCTGATGGCTCAGTGACCTAAAGTGATTTTGGATCTTTATGCCTGACATATTTATTTAGAGCGATATATTTCTAATTGAAGTAAGATTAATTTTGTGAGAGAAGAATTTTATTCTGACTTTTTGTTAATTCATATATCTATTTAAATATATTTATTATTTAAATAGATATATGAATATCTAAAAACTATTATATTAAACTAGCGATATTTAAAACTAGTCACCAGGGGACGTCCATTCGGCCTCAATACGCAGTCGGTAAATATGCATTTCACTGGCTGATTGTCTCGTTTTGCCAACGTATACATAACATAAAGCCAGCAGAGACTTATTTTTTTTTATTTCACTTATAATTTTATTTTAGGCCCGGCTACTAGTTGTTCTTATTTGTCAGAATTCTAATTAAACCAGCTCTTTCCACTGCTCCAAGAATATTTAATATAATTTTTCGTTTTGTTACTATCATGTTCTTTCTCGATGAGCGTCTAAGTCTAGTACAACGTACATTTTATACAGTTGATCAAATGTAACTAATTATGAGAATTATATTTTGAAAATAGCATACGTCGAGTTTTTTTTTGGCTCTTCTCGGTAGGAGCAATTTTCCGAACCGCCATTAGAATAGACTTTGCTTTGCTTGGATAAAGAATATTTTGAGTTTTGAGAATTTCGAGTAATTGCACTTGCGCAGTTAATTCCTGATAATATGCGCCTGTAAACAAAGAGTCGTAATAGAACATTAAATTGAAACTTCTGTCGTGAACAGTGTGCAATATAATTTAACTAACTGACGATGTCGTAAAACTGAGATAAATGATGTCGTAAAAGAGGACAGTAACGCTTGGTTGGTACAACTTGTATAAATATTGCAATAGTTACTTATTTAGAGCTCTAGTATTTATTAGATCTATAAATAATAAAATAGATATACAGTCATCATCCTCCTGCCCTTATCCCACTTAGAGTGGGATAAGGGCACAACATCTTACAAACATGTTGTCACATGATTTGGCTACGTATTTTACGACCGGCTTGTCTGACGTCAACTTAATTAAGTAGTATTTCACGACACCTCGGTAAGAAAGAAGGTTGTCTATTTTACTCAACCGGATACCACACGGTGGGTCAACTTACCTTAGTCACCTATTACGACACTTCGGTAAGAAATGAGGATGGTCTATTTTACTCAGCCGGATACCACACGGCGGCTCAACTTATCTTAATCGCCTTTTACGACACCTCGGTAAGAAAGAAGGTGGTCTATTCTACTCAGCCGGATACCGCACGGCGAGTCAATTGATTTTAGTCGCCTTTTACGACAGCTCGGTAAGAAATGAGGGTAGCCTATTCTACTCAGCCGTATACCACACTCGTTCTTAGGGTCTCTACTCAAAAAATACTTAGCAATCAATTTAGCACAAATAAAAATGATAGCATATTTTACCCTCTTTAATGTTGATTTTTAATATACTGTTTTTATTTTTTATTATTTCCCCCACATTTTATTTGTACATAATTTTACGTAATTTACATAGCCATATTAGTTAAACCAAATTGTATATCACGTTGGCTTCTATTAAATAAAAATAAAATCTATTAAATAACGACTTAGCGCTTGACTTAGCTTGAGAATTAAATTGTTCCGTGACAAATAAATCGACCATTATGTTGTTGTATATAATGAGATTCCAATTATAAATAAACACCACACGAGTATAAATTATTAGAATAGTATAAATTGTGGTTTGCAATTACGTAATATACGACTTTTATTCCATTCAATAAAATATATGAAATAGCAATTACTAGTTTATAATAATAATAAATCAAAAGTAGGAGGGTTTGTAGGTTAACCGTACTATCAAACAAATTGTAATTATTTTTTGTTGAGAAGATTATCCGCCGAGTTTCTTGCTGGTTCTTCTCGGTAGGAACAAACTTCTGGAGTGGTAGCTTCTATAAAAACATTTGACGATTCAGAAGTACTAAAAACAGTCCAATGGAATAAAGAATACTTTGAATTTGAATTTAAGGATTGTATCAGCTGACGGTTAAATGAAGTCATCATCTTCCTGCCCTTATCCCACTGTAAGTGGGGTTGGCACTACATGTTATAAACATGTGCCAACCCCATGTTATAAACATGTTGTCACATGATTTGGCTATGTATTTTACGATCAACTTACCTTAGACGTAATTTACGACACCTCGGTAAGAAAGAGGGTGGTCTATTCTACTTAACCGGATACCACACGGTGGGTAAACTTATCTTAGTCGCCTTTTACGACACCCCATTAAGAAATGAGGATAGTCTATTCTACTCAGCCGGATAACACACGGCGTTCACGGTTAAATTAAGTATGATTTGAAATATGAACAAAGATATTAAATTTATAATGCTCTTCCTCATTTGATATAGTTGTGCCGTGTGGTGTCTGGCATAGATCATCCTCATTACAGAGGTGTCGTAAAAGGCGACTAAGGTAAGTCTACCCACCGTGTGGTAGCCGGCTGAGTATAATAAACCATCATTTCTTACCGAGGTATCGTAAAAGGACTACAAAGCAGGCAAATTCACGTAAAGGGCAGGTGGTCGGTCGTAAAAATTAGCGAAATCATGTTACATGTTTAAAACATGATGTTCCGACACCACTTAGAGTAGGATAAGGGAACAAAATGATGACTCAATTGCTTTAGTTTGAAATCACCATCATTACCGAAGTTCATCCAAATAGTTTCATATTACCCGATCTTCGTCATAAACTCGTCATGCAGTTTCCGCATATGAGTTAGTATAAACGTTTACATACTCTAAATGATAAATTACTCACTTTGTCTATGATCTATTATTCATTTTGTATCTATTTTTGTTACAAGCCGTGTGGTATCCGGCTGAGTAGAATAGCCTATCCACATTTCTTATCGAGGTGTCGTAAAAGGTCACTATGGTAAGTTGACTCGTCGAGTGGTATCCGGCTGAGTAGAATAGACCACCCTCATTTCTAACCGAGGTGTCGTAAAAGGCGACTAAGGTAAGTCTGTCGGCCATGTGGTATTCGGCTGAGTAGAATAGACCACCCTCATTTCTAACCGAGGTGTCGTAAAAGGCGACTAAGGTTAGTTTGTCGGCCATGTGGTATTCGGCTGAGTAGAATAGACCACCCTCATTTCTAACCGAGGTGTCGTAAAAGGCGACTAAGGTTAGTTTGTCGGCCATGTGGTATTCGGCTGAGTGGAATAGACCACTCACATTTCTTACCAAGATGTCCTAAAAGGTGATTAAGGTAAATTTACGTCAGGCAGGTGACCGGTCGTAAAATACCTAGCCTAATGATGTTACAACATGTTTATGGCATGTTGTCCTGACCCCACTTAGAGTGGGATAAGGGCAGGAGAATGATGATGATCTATTTTTGTTCCGTTTATATTTGAGTCAGCTTTTCGTTCTGTAGAGGAAATACCAAATCACACTCGTTGATTGATACCCGCTTGTTTCGCTCTGGTTCTTTTTTTAATATTACAATTGTCTTGAATCAACAAGCATAAACTTTATCCTTATTGAAGTGGCGACAAAAATACCCGGGTATTAAACCCGTGATCCCTTGGTAAGAGTCACACGTCACCCCAATCGCCGACGGGAAATTGTAAACGCAGAAAAGCAAGTACTTTTGAAACTTATTTATTTTCTTAATAATTCATCTTTCCGCCCTTATCCTACTCTGAGTAAGGTCGGCACAACATGTTATAACATGTTTACGTGTTGTCACATTATTTGGCTACGTATTTTACGAACGACCGCCTTTTTTTTTTTTTTTTTTTTTTTTTTTTTTTTTAATGTCAGGGAAACCCATTATGGGTCGTCACCGCCCGACGGGGACAAGCGGCGGGTATGTCGGACTCTCACCGACTAAAAACCTGACAGTGCTCCACCACGCTGCTGGTGGCGGGGACAGGGTACCTATGAAGACATTGCCCCCCATCCCCGCCAGCAGCAGCTCTGTACCCCGGAGAGCGCCACCTCCGGGTCGGGGCCTCTCTAAACAGTGGCCCCTCCCTCCGCTAATCGATGCATCGGGAGCACCAGATGCATCGACCGCCTCGGGGACCTAACTCCAGCGAGCGTCCGATGAACCCCGTTCGGATCGCTCGGAGGTCCCCGTTAGGGCGGCATGCGACGGACTTCGGCGAGTCGCCTGCGCCCCGCTCGCCTGCGGCGGATCGGATCCAAGGACTCGACTTCCCGGATCCGCCCCGCCGCCTCCTTCCGCGAGATAACGTCCTCGCAGAAGGAGGCCATCGCTGCCCACGATTCCTCCCTGTCCACCATGGCACGAACCACGGTGGGCAGGGAGAGATCGTGCCCCACCTCTGCCACGAGCTTCGCCCGCTGAACCGCCCAAGCTGGGCAGTCTGCAAGCGTGTGCAGCGCCGTGTCGAACTCGGCGCCGCACTCGTGGCACTCACCAGTCGCTTCGCGCTGGGCCACCCGCCACAGATACCTCCCGAAACAACCATGACCGGAAAGTACCTGCGTCAGGCGGAAGGTGAGGACCCCATGCCTCCTGGCGACCCAACCCTGGAGAATGGGCTGGATGGCTGAAATCGTCCAGAACCCTGCGCTGGGTGATTCCAGCCGCCGCCTCCATTGGCGGAGGAGCTCCATCTGAGCTACCCTCCGCCAATCCGTCTCCACCGCCGCAGAGTTTCTCCCCAATGAACGGGAATCTACTTTGCGGCGGTAAGCCTGAGCAAGCACCTTGGCCTCTAGATCCCAAGGAAGGGACCCAGCCAAGGCGCAGGCCGCCTCGCCGGAGATGGTCCGGTAGCCCCGCACTATCCTGACCGCCACAATCTTCTGCGCCCCGCGCAAAAGGCGCAGAGACTTGGCGGTCAGTCGCTCCGCCCATACGGGAGCGCCGTACAAGGCCATTGACCGGACCACCCCGGCGTAAAGGCGCCGGCAGCCTGCATTTGGCCCCCCCACATTTGGGAGGAGCCTGCTCAGGGCTCCAGCGGTCGCCTTAAGTCTTGGGGCGAGCCGCTGGAAGTGGGCATCGAACGTCCATCGGCTGTCGAGAGTTAATCCCAGGTACTGTAAAGTACCTGAGATTTCAATGGACGTCCCGTCCACCATCAACCGGGAACCCACTGGGGGCGCCATCCGAGGCCTGTGGAAGCAAATGGCCTCGGATTTCTCCAAGGCCACCCCCAAACCTAACCGACGAATCCGGGCCACGACGTGAGCAGTGGCCGCGGTCGCCAGTATACGGGCCTCCCGGTGAGCGCTCGCGCGGGCAGTCACGAGAGTGTCGTCTGCATAACAGAACAGACGCACTCCCGGGAGCATCTGACCGCGCAGCACCCAGTCGTACCCGATGTTCCACAGGAGGGGGCCTAAGACCGACCCCTGCGGAACACCGCACGACATCCTCCGCTCCTTCCACCTACCCCCAACCGTCGGGTACCTGACAGCGCGGTCGGCCAAATAGTCGCCGACAACGCGCTGCAGATACAAGGGGATACGATGAAAGCGTAGGGCCTCCTTGATCACACTCCAAGGCAAGGTATTGAACGCATTGGCGATGTCTAATGACACCGCCAACACCACCTCGCGCTTGGCTGTCGCCTCCTCCGCCAGGACTCTCACGCCCTCAATACAGTCGAGGGTGGACATGCCCCGGCGGAATCCGCACTGGAGGCGACTGAGATCAGGCCCCACCTCCTGGAGGTGCTGGACAATGCGGGAAGCCACGATACGCTCGAGTAACTTTCCCGCCTCATCCAGCAAAACAATCGGCCGATACGCGGAGGGTCTATCGGCCGGCTTTCCCTCCTTCTTAAGCAGAACCAGTTTCCCCGTTTTCCACCTACGGGGAAACAGTCCCTGCTCGAGGCAGGCACTGTAAGTCGCCCTGAGCCCCAACGAACGACCGCCTGCCTGACATCAACTTACCTTAGTCGTATTTTATGACACCTCGGTAAGAAAGAGGATGGTCTATTCTACTCAGCCGGTTACCACAAGGCGGGTCGACTTACTTTAGTCGCCTTTTACGACACCTAGGTAATAAATGACGGTGGTACTATTCTATTCAGCCTGATACCACAGTTTATAATAATTGTTGCATTTAAATAAAATTGGGTTTCCAATAAAATAATCCAGCAACGGTAATCTAAAAGTTCATTGGAATTTTGTGCTCTTGTATTTATTATTAAAGAAACCAGCCATACTTATGTTTATAAATCAAGATAATCTTGATTCAAGTAAGTTTTTTACAAGCACTTTTGAATCGTCCAGGATGGATCAGATATAATAAATCTACAACTGGTTCGCAATGTTGCTCTTACAGAGAAGAACAAGCAAGAAACTCGGCGCTCTATCTTTTAAACAATTTAAATTTACATTATTTAACCGCAGTCTGAAAATTCTTTCACCTTCAAAAATTTTTTCATTAAATTTTTTTTACATCAAAATCAGGAACAGCATGTCGCTATCTCTTATGGTTAACTCACAATAACTTCTTTTATATTTTGAATTTTAATTAAACACACTGATATCCACTCGGGCGAAGCCGCAGGCACAGTAAATTATAAAAGAGTAAGTAACAACAAATTAGTATATTATAAAAGAGTAGTAACAAAAATCCCCTTCAGGGATATTTGTTAGATCCTCAACTTCAATTTCATTATTACCTAGTGTCTCCCATCTTACCAGCGAGTACATAGGGCACTCAGCCATTAGGTGAGGACTTGTTTCTTCCTCTTTACACTCTGGGCACGCTGCGTCTTCTTTTATTCCAATTACTGACAGGTGTGTATTTAACAGCCAGTACCAGTAGTAATGCCTGTTACAATTGCCACACTCTCCCTGCTGTGAGACATTAGCTGTTTTGTTTTCTTTGTGTCGTAAGATTTGAGAAACAATTTTGATTGTCCAAACGTTGTGTTCCTCCAACTTTTCCTCGATTCATAAACCATAAATATATATAACTATAACCAGGTACTAAATATAATGCAACTTCAAATGCATATTGTCAGATTTGAACCACTTAAGCCGTCATCAAAATAGCCTGATGTAAATCCGTTCTGTGTCAAAGTGGGCGGCGCTAAATTTAGCGATCTAAATATAGACCGCGGTGCGATTCCGAGCCTTCGTGACTTGGTCCACGATTGCAATTCATTAGAGCATGAATATCTCGGGAAACGACGTAGACAGAGGAAGGAACCTGTTAAGGGTTAACTGTTAGTTTATGTAATTAAATTATATCATCATTCTCCTGCCCTTATCCCAATCTAAGTGGGGTCGGCAAAACATGTTTTTCACATTATTTGGCTACGTATTTTACGACCGGCCGCCTGCCTGAAGTCAACTTCTTTCGTCACCCTTTGCAACGCCAAGAGGGTGGTCTAATCTACTCAGCTCTATATCACACGGCGAGTTAACTTATTACGTCATTAGTTTGTCGGTTTCTGCAGCTTTAAGCTGTGGTAGCCCAGCGGTAACACCGTGCGACTCTTTCGAGGAGGTCACGGGTTCAAACCTGGGCAGTCACCAATGAGTTTTCTGTTAAAACTTACGTGTCTAATTGATAATTGCAATTTATCACACGCTTTCCGGTGAAGGAAAACATCGTGAGGAAACCTGCATATCTCTAGAGAATTCTGGAGATATGTTTAGCCTACCAATCCGCATTGGAGCAGCGTGGTAGGTCTTAGCTCCAAACCTTCTCTCCAAAAACGGAGAGAAGAGGCCTATTCTCAGCAGTGGGATAGTAACAGGCCGCTACTTACTTGTCGGTTTCTAGTATGTCTGTCATACCTATCACTATTTTTACTATACAAGTGAATTTTTTTTTCGAATAGTGTATTAATCTTCAGAACTAAAAGCTGACTCAAATATAAATGGAACAAAAAAAAAAGATTATCATCATTCTCCTGCTCTTATCCCACTCTAAGTGAGGTCGACACAACATGCTTTAAACATGTTAGGCTAGGTATTTTACGACCGGCCGCCTGCCTGACGTCAGCTTGGTCGCCCTTTACTACGCCTTAGTAAGAAAGAGGGTGGTCTATTCTACTCAACCGGATACCATACGGCGGATGTAATTAAATGATATATATCCTCAAATATTATAAAACTAAATCTATCGCCTATCTGTGCGCATAAACAAAAAATTTCAATTACCACGATTCTCCAGTGCCGATCGGTAGTTTACACATATCTCCAGAATTCTCTAGAGAGTTATCTCTACAGGTTTCCTGACGATGCTTTTCTTCATAAAAAACGTGTGATAAATTGAAATAGAAATAGAAATAATTTTTATTTGACCAAAATATAAATAAAAGAAATACAAAAATAAAAAATAACAAATAGAATGATGGTCAAATATAGGTCCGCCCTCAGCGCAAAGATTGCAGCGAAGCTGCAAAGCTGGTTTTCAGGGTGAACCTAATGTGACGTAATGGACATGCTTACGAATTCTTAATATTTAACAACTAGAAAACTATTCAACATATTCTTATATACTATTATATAACATTAAACGAGCAGCTTACATGAAAAGTATAAAAAATAATAAAATACAATAAAAAAGAAACAAATAATCATATTTCATACTGCACATACAGATCAGTGGAAAAAAGAAAGCATTTATGAAACATGTTTACACGCGAAATACAATTATTATAATTGCAATTATCAATTTAATAATAAGTTCAATTTTTAATAGAAAAAATCAATGATGCCTACTCGGACTTGAATCTGTGACCTATATATAATATCTCTTAAGAGAATATTACTGTTAAAAGTTTTCTAACTGTGCACGTGCAAGAGTTACCTTCACCCGAGTGATTGGCCGAATTTATGTAATGGTTAAAATTGTACCTTGCCTCTAGAACCATTATAACTATTATTGCGTGCCCTTAAATTAATTTTTTTCAAGTCACGTAGGTTGTTAAGACGCCATTCAATATCGATCGAAGTTATTTGATGTATGAATAATAGTACCTAACTGTTATAACTTTCACCATGTGCTTTGTTAGTTTCGAAGAGTAGTTGGTTTTTTATTTATTGATAACAATAAAAATGGTTAATGTGGGTTAACCGTGAAACTAAACATATGTTGTCGCGGACTTTTATTTAGAGCTTTTAGAGGGGAACAATTTTGTAATACATGATTTTTGAATAATTTTCACCTTTACTTAGCGCACGTAAGGAAAGCTTTAAATTTTGCACACTTTTCACTCCAAAATCCAACGACAGAATGATTTTACCACCAGTTCGGAACACTAATCCACTTGAGAAAAACTAGCAAGAAACTCAGTGGTCGCTCCCATCATGAATAGCATTTCATTTCATTCCAATTCCAATAACACGAAATACAAAAGAGGTCGCCCAAACACGTCTACCTCCTACGAATGCCTCACGCCAAAAGAGAGCCAAGACATCAGCCATTGTCTTATATAGGCCATTACACCTTAAGAGATCTGAATTTCTAATAATCTTCTTCTTCTTCTTTCTCAACCGGTGAACGTCCACTGCTGAACATAGGTCTCCTTAAGGGATCGCCACAATCCACGATTTTTTTTAAATTAATTAATTTAATTTAATATTTTTTAATATTATAATTTAATATTATTATATTATTTTTGTTATTATATTTGTGTATCATACTTATGTAGTAAAGTAACGGCCTGTTACAATCCCAATGCTGGGCATAGGCCTCCTTTTTCCGTTCCTTGAGAGAAGGGTTGGAGCTAAGAACTACCACGCTGCTCCAATGTGGATTAGTAGGTTACACATATCCCCAGATTTCTCTAGAGATATGTAAGTTTCACGATGTTTTCCTTGACCGAAAAGCGTGTGATAAATTGCAATTATTAATTAGACACATAAGTTTTAATAGAAAAACTCATTAGTGCTTGCCGGGGTTTGAACTCGTGACCCTCTCGAAAGAGTCGCACGGTCACATCGCTGGGCTATCACAGCTTCCGCTAGGCTATCGCAGCTTGTGATGTATACTTGTGAAGTGTGTTGGCACAAATAAAATTACTTTTCTTTCTATATTTGTTTTTTTTTTCTCAGATGGAAGATAAGCAAGATGAAGGGACAGAATCCGACGGTTCTGGCATGGAGAGCGACGACCCGCTCACCAATACAGACACCAAGTATGGAAAGAGTTTCAGGTAAGTTTACAAAATACGACTAATATATAAAGCTGAAGTTTTTTTGATTGTTTGAATGCGCTAATCTCAGGAACTACTGGACCGATTTGAAAATTCTTTCAGTGTAAGATAGTCCATTTATCGAGGAAGGCTACAGACTATATAACATCACACTAACATGAATAGGAGAGGAGCAACAATAAAAAATATTACGCCAACGGAAATCTTTAAAACTTTCCTTGCGGGCGCTGTGTAAACGGTGAAAGTTCTTCAAAAATTATGTATTACAAAATTGATCCCCTCTAAAATTTCTTAATAAAAGTCCGCGACAGCATATGTGTAGCTTTTAAAGTTAACCCACCTAAACCAGTTTTAACCAGCTTTAAACTTTTTGTGGTTATCAAAATACTTACGGTTTTAATCTTTCCACGCGGGCGGAGCCGCTGTCGATTGCTAGTATTTTATAAAGAGTTATACCGACCATATGAGATGAAATGAATCCATTAATCATTTTAAGAAATAGATATCTTTAAAAAAATAGTTTCGAAGAAATGAATATAATTTAGTTGTTCAAAAAACAGGAGAAAATAATAACATTACAGTTGTCTCTTTCGCACTTCTCGTAACACATTTTCTCTCGGTCAAGGTTATGCATTACATACGATATGGAATGGAATTGAGTACGGTTATGACCGTGCGCTCTTTTGTAGTATAGCAACAACTTGTAACTAGAGGAACTACTTGTAAGCTCATGCCTTTAAAAAATTATAATGCCTTCACAACATATTAAACGTTTTCGATTACGCCACAGTCCTAAACAGTTTGTGACATACATACAAACGTGCTATATTTTAATGAGTAGATTGCGTAAGTGTACAAATTACAGACGCATTGTCCCTCACGATTTTATATGTGAATTGATTGTTTGTATTATGTATTACGTCCGGAATTATGTATTACGTCCGGATTGTTACGAACAATGTCCTTCGAAGCGCACGACTTTTTTGTTTCGACATTTCGAGGTTGCTTTTGTGTACTCACTTAATGGGAAATAGTGATATACAGCGATACAGTGATAAGCCCTATTCATGATTACTTGATAAATAATTCGTTTGCAAAATAATTATTAACTAGAAATATCAGAGAATAGGTCCCCGAGGCGGTTAGATGTATCCTTTAATATCGATTAGCGGAGGGAGGGACCACTGTTTAGAAAGGCCCCAACTCCGATGTGGGGATATCCGGTACAGAGCTGCTGCTAGCATGGATGGGGGCAATATTCTCAACGTTACCCTGTCTTCGCCACCAGTATCTGAGCATTGTCAGGTTTTAAGTCAGAGAGAGTCCGACATAACCGCCGCTCGTCCCCTTCGGGCGGTGATGACATATGATGGGTTTTGACCTGACATAAAATGTAGAAAGCACAATCCATTGTCATAACATTTAATGCAGTATTAATAAGCAAACGTACTAAAGAATGTCAACGATCATTACGACCTATGTGCGAAACAGGAGGAGATAGGCTCTAAAACAAAAATAAAAAGCTGATTTACCCTTTAATGTTGGAAATGTAAGAACATCTGTTTACTTCACCTTATCTCGCGGGGAATCACGCGGTCTAAAATTGTAAATTGCACGTTTGGATTTTGCAATACTGAAATAGTTTCAATATCTGCGCATTTACGTCATAACAGTATATAATAAGACATAATGCTATGGAAGAAATATTTTGCTTTCTTTGTTTTCAATTTTCATCGTCAGTAAACTGTCTAACTTTTCGTATAACATAGGCTGCTGAACTGATTTTACCTGGGATATTTGTTATATGTGTGCTCCATTTCACAGGCACTTTACCCGCGAGGCGTTACCACGTCTAGACAACTATAGAAATGTACTGTCGCTGCACGCAGCACCCCGGCCAACCCTGGATGAGCTGCACAACGCGTCGCTTTCAAGGAAGGTTTGGGTCTTTTTAATTTACTTTTATTTTTGAAGTTACTTTCTGCTATTAGACTGCTGTACTGCCAATAAGAACAATTAACCCTCCACGCTGAACCTGTGATGATTGTCAGGTTAACACATAACTGGTAAAAAATATGGAGTTTTCTTCTCAAAATGTTTTCTTTCACCGTAAAGGGTAAATATAATTTAAGTCAAAATTGAGTTTAAGTAAGTTACCGTTCAAGGTAGGGTCTAGATCAGTGTTTCCCGACCTTTTTTGGTCCATGCCCCACGTTAAAAATTATTTTGCCCCCCTAAGTAACAAACATAAATTTTAATATTAAAAATTGAATTGTCCACTTTAGGACGAAAAATTGCAATTTTCTCTTAAATTTGGCACCGAAATATAGCATTGCACATAAATGACCCAGAACGAAAGGCTTAAACTCGTGTCGAGATGCCCCCCTTAATCATCAAATTGCCCCCCTGTGGGTCGTGGGCCCCACGTTGGGAACCACTGGTCTAGATGGAGGATTTTCGTTCAGGGCTGTGATATCCCAGCAATGAGACCGTGCGACTCTTTCGATGGTTCACGAGTTCAAACCCCGGTCAGACACCAATGAATTTTCAGTTAAGACTTATGTCTCTTATTAATTAATTAAAAACTTTGATTGATTAAAAACTGTCTATATTAATAATGAGTTTATTTCATGTCTATGATGTATTTGTCGTTGATGGTCTTACAAAATAAAATAAAATAAAAAATAAAAATAAAATAGATGTGTACTATTTTTTTTCGTGAATTTCTCAAAGTACTATATATTTTTTCCAATTTACATTTTTTTTAATTTTTCTTCAAAAAAAAGTTGGCAACCCTAATTCCAAATATTTACCCGGGATACTGATTTCGTGTAGTATAATATCCGTTTAATTGAAAACAGCTCAGACTTGTTTGCAATGCCTAAGTACAACTTGGCATGTTTTCCATAATATACGTGTCTAATTTATGCGACGATATTGACACAGGTGTGTCCCAAGCACAAATATTTATAGTCGGGAAACTGTCGCTTAAGGTACTAGCTTTTACCCGCAACTTCGTTTTGTTCGTCGTAAAATAATTTATAGAATTAGGCGTTACTTTGCGGAGGTCCATAATACAAAAGTAATGAGAATATTATTTTGCTAAAATCCGCGATAAAAGGAAATATAATGGTAAATGTAGAGTGTATTATTCGTTCTCATACCTGATACATGCAGAATTTGTAAGAACTCATGCACTACCCGACACCGATGACACAACAGCTTTGTGATTTTGTCGTGGAGTCTATCTTCTGACGATGCTTCGGTTACGGGGCGAAACAATTGTTGAGATTGTTGTGGTGAATGTGTGCAGTGCTTGTGTATTGTTGTGTCATCGGTGTCGGGTAGTGCATGAGTTCTTACAAATTCTGCATGTATCAGGTATGAGAACGAATAATACACTCTACATTTAGCATTACATATATTTCCTTTTATCGCGGATTATAGCAAAATAATATTCTCATTACTTTCGTCGTAAAATACCTAAGGTGTTCGTAAAGGCAATGAAAACACGGTTTCGATTCCAACCTAAGGTTAACATGTTCTAGAAACAATTTGTTCGTTAAGTCTGGGTTTATTTATCTATTTATTTAAAATTGTATATGTACATATTTACCTTTCTATCACCCATAACACAAGTATTAAGTATTACACCCGTAACACACAAAGCCTACTATACTGTTGAGGACTATTTAGACGATAAGAATGCGTGGATATAGATATTGTTCGACCCTGTACAAGATAGAAACGATTAAATGTAACTAGTATTAAGAATTGTATTTTTAAAAGAGCAACCGCCGAGTTTCTTGCTGGCTCTTCTCGGTAGGAACAGCTTTCCGAACCAGCAGTAGAGCTGACGATTCAAAAGCGCTTGTTTACAAGTTTATTTGAAAAAATAATATTTTGAATTTGAATTAAATAACTTACTTTGAGGATGGACGACCGTGTGTAATTGTCCTATATTTTATACACGTTATAAAGTAGAGTCTCCAAACGCTGCCCATCTGTATGTTTCTCAAAATCTGCTAAACGGATTTTGGAACGGTTTTGCTAAAAGATAGTAAATTTTTTGAGGAATTTTTAGGAAAAAAAACGCGGAAAAAACTGTCTTAGTGATTACCACGAAGCCGCGGGCACAGTTAGTCTACGATAATCTGCTTTTAGTCTAAATCCATCTCGTTGCAATTCTCAAATAAGATCAAAGTGATAGATTGTTGGTGTTATTGGCTCGCGCAGGCTATCGGGAGTCAAGGTCGACGCGCCATACACGTATTTATGATTGATGACCACGTGGGCTGTATGGGCCAGGTGTGGCAAACCGTTTTCCATTATCGCATCAAATTTGACGTACTTTTTTTAAAACCTTTATTTTGTCCTTAATAAGTTTCGCCACGCAACCGAAGCAAGGAGATAGACTCCACGACAAAATCCTAAAGCGAGTGGAGTAAACAGTGGTTAACATTGTCGACATCAATGTCACATTGAGTTGTTGAGAAAAATTAAATGGGTCGACTTTTTTAAGTTCGATCCAAAAATGAACTACTTAAAGTTTCTATATAGAAAAAACGTTGTTATCTATAAAAAACATTATCGCCGTCGATGTCACGTTGAATTGTTGAGAAGATTAAATGATTTTTTTTTTATTTCTATCCAAAAACGAGCAAGTTTACATTTCTATTTAATGAAAGTATATTGCAAGTGTAATCCAATGGATACTATGTTTGAGAATGAAAAAGAGATGCTTGGATTGTGTGAATTATGACATGCATATAAAAGGAGTAGCGCCAGATTTAATGAATTATAGGAGAGAAAGCTGTGGTAGCCCAGCAAAGCTGTGGTAGCCCAGCGGTAACACCGTGCGACTTTAGAGGAGCATTCAAACCAATGGCAGACACCAATGAGTTTTTCTGTTAAAACTTATGTGTATTATTGATAATTACAATTTATCACACGCTTTTCAGTGAAGGAAAACATCGTGAGGAAACCTGCATATCTCTAGAGAATTCTGGAGATATATGTAACCTACCAATCCGCATTGGAGTAGCGTGGTAGGTCTTAGCTCCAATCCTTCTCTCCAAAACGGAGAGTAGAGATCTATTCCCAGCAGTGAGACAGTAACAGGCCGCTACTTACTTTTACTTAGGAGAGAATGGTAGAGAAAAACATATCCCGACCACACTTAGAGTGGGATAAGGACAGGAAAATGACGAAATTGTAGTGCACATTTCAGTTGGAAATATACATATTTATATACCTTATCAACATCCACATCTCTCCTCCTGTCCTTATCCCACTCTAAGTGGGGTCGGGTTATAAACATGTTGTCACATGATTTGGCTACGCATTTCACGACCGGCGTGCCTAACGTCGACTTACCTCTATAAGAAAGAGGGTGGTACTATTCTATTCAGCCGGATACCACACGTATCACATAAATACTGATATGATAACATAAATAAATACACGAGTGCATCATAAATATTTATAAAAACTTCGTTTAATGTCCACAGGTTTCTCACCCCTGGTATAGAATGTATTGTATACATATAGCTTTTAGTATTATCGTATATATAACGTATCGTTTATATTTTATTATATTATATGCGTTTCTAATAACCTATTGTATTAGAGGTTGGGAATTTAATAATTATATTTGTATGTGACATATTTCAGTTATTTATTAATTATAAAAAAAATTATAAAGTAAGAATTACTTTACAGAATTCCAGAGTACAAAGTTCATCATCATCATCCTCTTGCCCTTATCCCACTCTTAAGTGGGGTCGGCACAACATGTTACAAACATGCTGTCACATGATTTTGTTGCGTTTTTACGACCAAACGCCTCACTGACGTCAATTTACCTTAATCGTATTTTACGACACTTCGGTAAGAAAGAGGTGGGTCTATTCTACTTAACTGGATACCACACGGTGGGTCAACTTACCTTAGGCGCCTTTTACGACACCTCGGTAAGAAATGAGGGTGTTACTATTCTATTTATCCGGATACCACACGGCGTAACAAATGTTTAGCTAAATTAAATTTAAATAAAATAAAAAAAATACGGAAAAACTTTGTGACACTGATTCCACGTAGAATAAACATCCGACAGTAAGGCTATAAAGTATATATAAATAATAACATACTGAAATATACAATGTCAAACTATTTGCTTGACAGTGTGTTATGATGAATCATTTCATGTTTTCGTAACGTAATGTTTTGTTTTCCATATTCACAGATGTTAAATGAGATGATAGTTTTGTCACTTGATTGACAAGTTTGCAACAACACAATAGGAATACGTCAAGAAAGAAAAGCTTATATCTATACTAATATTATAAAGAGGAAAAGTTTGTATGTGTGTAATGTTTTCACAAATAACTACTGGACCGATTTTAAAAATTCTTTCACCATTGGAAAGCTGGATCTTTACTGAGAAACATTACATTAAAAAAATAGGGATCTGTGATAAAAATATAGTAAGGTGTAAAATATTAGTCATTAAAATCTCTCATCGCATGCGCTGCGGAAACTATTGATGATATTTAACAAAAATAAATCTATTGTCCGACTTAGTAGACTTTCACTGCCATGAGATCGGTACGCGGGTGAAACTGCGGGATATTACTTGTATCTACTATAAAACAAAGTCCCCAAAGCTGTCTGTCTGTATTTGATTAGTAACAAAACTCGCCTGCTGGGGGCTTTTGTCGCGTGCGTCATAAACCATCAGAGATACACTAAAGTAATGTACTAGAGAATTGTAGATCTACAAAAATACTACAAAAAAGTCCACGACAGCATGTCTCTATCGCTTCTGGTTAACTCACTATAAATACTTTTATGTTCGAAATGGTACCATTTTTATCACAGCCTGTCTGTAATAAAAATGGTAAGGTAGCTTATGTACAGAGGGTACGTAGTACGAGATAAGGTAGACATGTTTGCGATATGGTTGTCCTCCAATTAAAGGTACGGCGTAATTACGGTGTCCCGAAGTTAATTGGGCTAAGAGGGTCAGATGGGGCGCGGCGCCGATTATAATTGGTACTTAGTTTCTACGACGCATCTATACACATGACAGATTAAAAAAAAACTGACTAAAACACAAACTAACAAACAAAATAAGATACTTTATCCGATACATATTTAATCAGCTCCCTCTGTAATCAGAAAACACTTAGTATTAAAGTGACCTAATTAAAAAACAAAAAGTTATTTTTTTGGCAAATTCCAATAAAGCGTAGTGTAGCACCTATAAAACTTGCAAGTATTAAAGAGACCTATAACTTGGAAGAGCAAGAAAATAATAGTTTTTTTAACAGTTCGTTACATGACGTCATAGATGCCAATGAAATAAGAATTTCAATGTATCTTAATTAAGCAAATTTTTTTAATTTGTTCAGTTTATTACTAAGACACAGTTTATGACTATAGTGCGCAGAACTAAAAATTACAGAATTAAGTCTGACTATGTGTCAGACTCAGCTCGCTCACGATATAAAATTAATCCATCAATCACTCTAATGTATAACTATTACAAATGGATAACTTTAACATAATTCAATTTTTTAATTATCGTAAAAAATGTATTTTTCGAACAAAATAAATATAATTTAATTGAGATCCGACTTTGTTAGTAATAGTTGATTGACCTGGCGTAGCGCGCTTGTTCAAAAAATAATAACATTATAGTTTTGTCTCCCTCGCACCTCTTTAGTTGTACCGCATTTAATTTTTAGGCCAAGGTTGGCGTGTACGGTTATTGATCTATATAAATCGTCTTTATTTTTTAGAAAACGTATCAAATTAAATAACATAATAAATCCTCTGGCAAAAATACTTAACTGAATTAACTGTTTTTTTTTAAATGTAGGATGCTTAGGTGTGTTGGAACCTAATATTAAAATTGATATGGTCGGTACCATCTAGTATACAGGTACAGAAAGCAGATAAATTTATGCTAAATTAAGGCGTAGCGTGTATAGCGCATTCTTCACACGTGTCTGGAATAAATAATAATAGTTCAGAAAAATAATTTAAAAAAATCATTTTTATAGCACATCGAATTAGAAAGTGAAACATAACTCTTAATATAGGTAGAACAAAAATTATGGTTATTGGTGCAAAGCGTGCTTAGATATTATTAATTCTTGGATACAAATTAATACCTTATTAAAAGGGATTAGAGAGTGCTGCTGTTTTGTTTGTTTTAGTGTGCGTTTCTAGGGCAAAATATAGTTATCTAAAAATAGAATAATAATATTTTGCTATGACTTATATGTTTTGTATTCTCATATCTAAATTGAGTAAGAAAACATTTGTTGCTGAGAGAAAATGCACACGTCTAAAGCATTAAGCTGTTTTGCCTAATCCCATGACAATGTTAATTTGTTAATGGGGTTTCATTAACCCGGTCGTGGGTCACGTCGTAGGTGGCTCTACTTCCTATGACAATTGCATGGGATATGCGTCTTGTATGACTAATTATTTCTGACTCACCGGGTGCATGCATAACTAATAAGTACCTGGATGACCGTTGCTCGGTAATTTTTAAAATGATGTAAAAAAATATAATAAAAAAATTGAAAAAAAAAAAATTAAAAAATAATAGGACAGGTGGGGCTCGATCCTAGGTGTTTTCACCTCTCTAGACAGCCCGTTCCCTAAATGAACCATCATGCCTTTACGTTTGACAGCGGAAATTGTGATTGTATTCAACGTAAATTAAAAAAAAAATTAGAGCCCGAAAACAGGCTTAAAACAACATTTTTTTAAATAAAACTTATCTAGATCGATTATTCTCCCCCAAGACCCTTACATGCTGAATTTCACGAAAATCGTTGGAGCCGTTTTCGAGATTCTGAAAATAGGTATATTTTTCGTTCATAATTTTGATTGTACCTTCTTCAGGCGGCCGGTCGTCAAATGATATGACAACATGATTATACTATGTTGTGGCGACCCCACTTAGAGTGGGGTGAGGTCAGTGACAAATAAAAGACGGCGTATCGTTCATGCGTTTAATGCGAGACTGACAACTAACAATTATTACTTAACCTACCTACTTAATATCTAACAGTCAGGAGCACGATTAAATGCAATAGCTTTATGTACTCAGCTATACCGAGTTGGTATATGTTAGATATATCATCAATCATCATATCCCCTCACACGTTGAGATTGTGGTACGGAGTATGTGCAATGCCAGTAGTATAGTGCGTTGTTGCCGGTACTGGTTTTTAGTGCATGTGTACATGTGTGAGAGGATTTTTAAATTTTAACGCAGCCCAGTGTTACTTGTATAAATAAATGTTAACAATACGTTTTTATGTAACGATTCTCGCTCGTTAATAATATAATGTGATTATTTACCTGTGCATTATCGTTAACAATCACGTGTACCTGTAGTATAGGGTTTCATCATGTATTTATATACCTGATCACGGAGTTTGTATATTTGAATACACACGTTATATGCCGTGTTCTTTATCAATCCTGTTTTTTTCCTGTTCCATAAGAAATAATCTTTCAACATCTTTCCTCGTAAATCCCAACCCCGCACAAAATCTAAAAATTTGCATATAAGTATGTTTTTTCACAACAAAATCGGTAAATCCGGAGATTATAGTAAGTAAGTAACGGCCTGTTACTATCCCACTGCTGGGCATAGGCCTCTTCTCTCCGTTTTTTTTTTTTGGAGAGAAGGATTGGAGCTGAGACCTACCACGCTGCTCCAATGCGGATTGGTAGGTTACACATATCACCAGAATTCTCTAGAGATATGCAGGTTTCCTCACGATGTTTTCCTTCACCGAAAAGCGTGTGATAAATTGCAATTATCAATTAGACACATAAGCTTTACTAGAAAATTCATTGGTGCGTGCCCCGGGTTTGAACCCTAGACTCCTCGAAAGAGGCGCACGGTGTTACCGCTGGGCTACCACAGCTTTGGTAGATTTTTGGCTAGTTTTCATCCTACTAATATTATAAATGCGAGAATGGATGGAAAAGTTTGGGAGTATGGGTGTAAATTTGCTACTCTTTCACGTCCAATCCGACATCCTTGATGAACGAATATCGATAAAATTTGGCACAATTATTCCTTATACACCGGAATAATATATAGGCTATAGAAATCCTGTCAATTCTACATGAATAGGATGACATTAAAAAACACCATCTATTATCGACCTTATCACACGACAACAATCGACGAACGAAGTCGCGGGTAAAAGCTATTATGTCAAACTTTGTTCAAAAATAGCACTATCTTTTAATAAAAACGTACAGAAATTATATTTCAGGTTTTCATCATCATCGTCAATCATATTCAGTTTTTTAAAACTGCTGTAATGGCAAAGCTAAAAACAATGTACCATGTCGTCCGTGTCAGTATTTTTGAGAAATTAAAAACATTGATGTTAAGAATTTACCTTAAGGTATGTATTGTAAGCATCTAAGCACTCTTTCGTGGGGGTCACGAGTTCAAACTTCGGGCAGACACCAATGAGTTTTTCGTCGAACGAGAACATCTTAAAGAAACCTGCATATATCTAGAAATTCTGGGGATATGTGTAACCTACCAATCCGCATTGGAGCAGCGTGGTAGGTATTAGCTCCAACACTTCTCTCCTAAAACGAAGAGAGGATGCGTATTTAAAATAGAGCGATAGTAACAAGCCGTTACTTTACTTACATTCTCTCTCTCATCAACCAATAGCACCTTGAGACCCCAACGTCCATCGGTTCTTCGAACTATGTGCCCCGCCCATTGCCACTTCAGCTTCGCGACCCGTTGAGCTATGTCTGAGCTAAAGTGACGAACTTTGGTTCTTCTACGGATCTCCTCATTTCTGATTTGATCACGTAGCGAAACTCCGAGCATAGCTCGCTCCATCGCCCGCTTAGCGACTCTGAGCTTTCTTATGAGGCCCATAGTCAGCGACCAAGTTTCAGAGCCATAGGTCATCACTAGCAACACGCACTGTTCGAAGACTTTTGTCTTCAGACACTGAGGAATATTGGACTAAAAGATTTCACGTAACTTCCCGAACGAACCTTACTTAAATTAACTTTAAGCATCTAGAAATACATATTTTTTTCTTAATCGCCATTTTTTTCGCGATATGTGTCCACAAACTTGTAAATTCTGTCCTCCAGCCAGGTCAGACCCTGGAAAAGGACCAAGGCGCGCCGGCCGTGTTGCCCTCCAACATGAAGTTCGGCTGGATCAAGGGTGTGCTGATGCGGTGCCTCCTCAACATCTGGGGGGTCATGCTCTTCTTGAGACTATCCTGGGTCGTTGGCCAAGCTGGTGTTGGTATGTCCTTAATATACTTTGTTAATGCAACCTTCAGTCTCCTGCCCTTATTCCACTTAAAATGGGGTTATAAACTTGTCACATGAATTGGCTAGGTATTTTACGACAGCCTGCCTGACGTCAATTTACCTTAATCGCCTTTTACGACACTTAGGTTACAAAGAGTATGGTCTGTTCTACTCAGCTTGATACCACAAGGCAGGTCGACTTACCTTAGTCGCCTTTTACGACACCTCGGTAAGAAATGAGAGTAGTACTATTCCCTGCCCATAGTCACTTCAGCTTCGCGACCCGTTGAGCTATATCCGTCACTTTGGTTCTTCTACGGATCTCCTTATTTCTAATTTATAGTTTTAGTAGTTGTAACGGCCTATTACTCTCCCACTGCTGGGAGTAGGCGTCTTCTCTCGTTTTTGGAGAGAAGAATTGGAGCTAAGACCTACCACGCTGCTCCAATGCGGATTGGTAGGTTACACATGTCTCCAGAATTCTCTGGAGATATGCAGGTTTCCTCACGATGTTTTCCTTCACCGAAAAGCGTGTGATAAATTGCAAATATCAATTAGACACATAAGTTTTATCAGAAAAACTAATTGGTATCTGCCCGGGTTCGATCCCGTGACCTCCTCGAAAGAATCGTACGGTGTTACCGCTGAGCTACCACAGCTCTGATTTGATCACGTATAAATACTCCGAGCATATAATAGAGCATAGTCTATGGAAGAGACCTATGTCTAACAGTGGACTGCTATTGCTTGATGAGAGAGAGAGAGAGCGAGAGAGAGCGATAGCGTGCGAGAGAGAGAGAGAGCGTGCGAGAGAGAGAGAGCGAGCGAGAGCGAGAGGGAGAGAGCGAGTGAGAGATAGACAGAGAGAGCGAGACAGAGACCGCGTGAGAGAGAGAGCGAGAGGGAGTGCTCGAGAGAGTGCCAGCGAGAGTGATAGAGAGAGAGAGCCAGCGGGAGAGATAGAGAGAGAGAGCGAGAGGGAGTTCTCGAGAGAGTGCCAGCGAGAGAGATAGAGAGAGCCAGCGGGAGAGATAGAGAGAGAGCGATAGAGGGAGAGAGCGGGAGAGCGAACGAGAGAGAGCGGGAGTGAGAGAGCGGGAGAGAGAGCGGGTGAGAGCGAGACAGAGCGCGGGTGAGAGCGAGACAGAGTGAGCGAGCGAGAGAGGGAGAAAGAGAGATGGAGTGAGTGAGCGCGAGAGAGTGAGAGAGAGTGTTAGAGAGAGAGAGCGAGAGAGAGAGCGCGAGAGAGAGAGAGAGCGAGCGAGAGAGAGGGTGGGAGAGAGAGAGCGAGAGAGAGAGCGAGCGAGAGATAGCGAGAGAGAGAACCGGTGATCTCGACACACGAAAATTTGTATCGCAGATTTGGTATATCAGTAGATGAGTCAGATATTGTTAATTAGATGTTAGTGGTGATGTAACCTCCTCTGTCCAGCGCAGGCAACGCTGTTAATCATGACAACGTCCGTCGTGACCACCATCACAGCACTTTCCATGTCAGCGATCAGCACTAACGGTGTCATAAAAGGAGGTGAGTGAATGTTCCTAACTTACTAAAGCAGTCATCATCGTCCTGCCCATATCCCACTTTAAGTGGGTTCAGTTATAAATATGTTGTCACATGATTTAGCTACGTATTGAACGATAAACGTCAACTTACATTAGTCGTATTTTACGACCAACGTTAACTTACCTTGGTCGTATTTTACGACACCGGTAAGGAAGGGGGTGGTCAATTTTACTCATCTGTATACCACACGGTGGGTCTACTTACCTTAGTACCTTTCACGTCACCTCGATAAGAAATGAGGGTGGGCTATTGTACTCAACCGGATACCACATGATGGGTCAACTTAGCTTAGTCGTATTTCACAATACCTCAGTACGAAATGAGGATGGTATATTCTACTCAACCGGATACCACACAGCGGGTCTACGTACCTTAGTCGCCTTTTACATCTCGAAAAGAAATAAGTGTGGTCTATTCTACACAACCGGATACCACACGGCACACTTACATTAGTCACCTCTTACGACATCTTAGTAAGAAATGAGGGTGGTCTATTCTACTCAGCCGGATACCACAAGGCTTCAAGTATGGATTTAGTATTTGACTAAATTTATAAAAACTTGGTAAGAGATGGTGATAAAAACAATTATTATATACAGTTTTTCCGTTAAAATTAAGTAAGATGTTTAATATTTGCGTACCTTTTTCTTTAATATAAATTGTCTCACTTCGTAGGTTAGCTGGCAGAGATCTCTGTCATAGGGATAAGTTGACTTTTGTACACTTTTTTTTACCAATAATGTTTTTTTTTCCAACATTTTTTATGGTACATAAATAAATAAAATAAATAAGAGATGATGATAATCACAATTATTATGTACAGTTTTTTAATAATCTCACAGGTGGGACATATTACATGATATCGCGGTCGTTGGGCCCTGAATTCGGCGGCTCCATCGGTTTGATATTCTCGATGGCGAACGCCGTCGCGTGCGCCATGTACGTGGTGGGTTTCGGCGAGTCCCTCATCACGCTCATACCGGAGTCAGCTTACATGGTCAGCAAGAGTTGGGTGAGTATTTTGGCACAAATAGTTATAACATATACTCGTATATATATAAGGTCAGGAAAACCCATTATGGGTCATCACCGCCCGACGAAGAGCAGCGGGTATGTCAGACTCACACCGACTAAAAAGCTGACAGTGACCAGACAATCATTTTTTACATATTTTTTATTGTTTTGTTGAAAAGAACTAAAAGAAAGCAGTAGCATACATAAACAAATTATTTTTTTGCTATTATCAAAAATTGTCGTCATATTTCAACCAATCTGCGCGAATAACAAATTAAACAGCTAAGACCGGCCGACCAAAGCAGTCACCACAGATTGCTTCAAGTTGCGAATACATAGTGAAATACAGAATTATTTGTACGACCATACAAGAACCGCTCAAGCAGTAGCAAATGTTTCGGGCACTTCCTGCGGCCATACAGTCGCCAGGCATACAATGACTGCTCGAGCTGTCGACAGCTCTCATGTAGTTACCTCCAGCCGCGCTCTTTATTCCACGTCCCGCACGTTTCCCCCTACAAAATCAATGATGCTCGAGCAGTTACCTTAACTACTCAAGCAGTTATCAATGGCAGCTTCAAGCTGTTGACTTTGGCTGCAAGAGCGGTTCCGGTTTATAACCGGCCTTATAAATCACTGTATTCAAAAAAACCGCTTCAGAATATTTGCATACGAATCCTGTCCTCTGAGTTATATTTAACGATTGAACTCTACATACGAATCACGTGCTCTAACCTTCGGCCTTACAGCTTACGTATATCTACTCCGGTTTCCACAGGACCAGGCGATATACGGTTGCATAACCATAGTATTGCTGACCGGTATCGTGATAGTGGGGCTGGAGTGGGAGGCAAAGGCGCAGATAGTGCTGCTCGTGATCTTGCTGGCGGCCATCGCGGACTTCCTCATTGGGTCCATCATAGGGCCCAAGGGGGACGTCGAAATCGCTCAGGGCTTCGTGGGTTATAGCAGTAAGTATAAGTCTAGCCGTCATTAGTCCTCCCTTTTCTCATTCTAATTAGGGTCAGCACAATATGTGTATCACGTTTAAAAAAAATCAGAACCCACTATAGGTATTATATTACAATATTCAGACATCTAAATTAATAAAGTTGTTAGTGCTTACATACGCATTTTTACGTATGAATTGGTGCGTACATCTCGGGTGTTGTTTTTGTCCTAAATTTCTGAAATAACTCGTTCAAGATAGATCGTTCACTCGTTCGTATTGCCTCTTAGACTAAGATAATGATAAAAGATAAAATTTGATGAAACCGAAAACTAATAATGTCGAAATCGGATTTATTTGAAACTGTTTTGAAAATTGTATGGGTTTGGAAGCCCTGGTTAAAAAAGACAAAAAATATTTTTGAGATATTAGTGTAAAATGCGTGATCAAGCTTTTAATGAGATATGTCGTTCCAGTGGAAGTGCTCAGGAGCAACATGGGTTCAGACTACAGGAAATTCGAGGGTGTGGAGCACAACTTTTTCTCAGTGTTCTCGATATTCTTCCCCGCTGCCACGGGAATACTGGCTGGTGCTAATATATCTGGGGACTTGAAGGCACGTATTTTCTTTGCTATTGCCTATTTTATTTGTCAAAAGCAATAAATTCAAAACTCAGACCCTGAATAATCTTAGCTTATGGTTATATCAGTATATATAATTTTAATGGAGGTGGAATATATTTCCAGTATTTTGTAGTACTGTACTTAGTATGAGGCTCTGACTTGTCAGGCGCAATACTATGCTAGTTATACACAATAATACAATACAAGAATATCATTACTTTGAATAATATAATTATACAAAATTTCAAAGATTCATTGTGCTTGCGAAACATCTTAAAACGCAAATACGCAATTTTTATATCCTCATCCTAATACTTCTGTTCCTTTCCCACATAACACTTTTCTAATGAGTGAAAGAGAAATAGATGCAATCATCGCTACTCCAGCGCTTTCTTTATAAATTAGATTACTTTCTACATTCTTGACCCATCTTTCTGTTCCTCTTCCACACAACAATTTTCTTAATGAATGAAAGCGATAGAGATAGATCAATTCTAGTCCCGCGCCAACAGTGCGTTCCACACACATTCTTGTACCGATCTTTGTGTTACTTTTCTGTATACCAATCTACTTAAGGAGTGAACAGGATAAAAAATAAAAAGAATTATCAAACGATAGGTGATGTGTATAATAGTGGGAACCGACATAAGCTTGTGGCTCCTACTTTGCGCCTTGCAAAATTACATAAATCGTTTGTGGGTCTGGGTATAAGATTCTATAATAAAATTCCGCAATCAATTTTAGCTTCGCCATTACCGCAGTTTAAAAACACTGTTAAAAAGAGGCTGATCCAGAAAGCCTACTATACTGTTGAGGATTACTTAGAAGATAAGAATGTGTAATATACTTCGCTTAGACCTTTACAAGACAGTAATAACTAGTAATAAGAATTATATTTTTAAAAGAGTAACCGCCGAGTTTCTTGCTGGCTCTTCTCGGTAGGAACAGCTTTTCGAACCAGCAGTAGAGTTGACGATTCAAAAGCACTTGTTTACAAGGCTTATTTGAATAAAGAATTTGATGGCGATAGATGAGCTACTTTCGCTCCTTTAGGGTGTTATGGTGTTCCTTCGCTCCAGGACCCCCAAAAGTCGATCCCGAAGGGCACGCTGCTCGCGATCCTGCTGACGACGGTGTCGTACGTGGTGATTGCGGTTGTGGCCGGCTGGACCGTGCTGCGGGACGCGTCGGGCGACGTAGCCGACGTGGCAACGAGCAGCGTAGCCAACTGCCGGCTTAACGGGACTTGCGAGTACGGACTGCACCACAGTAATGACGTCAGTATCGCTCGCTATACGTACTTATTTTTATCCTTTCTATAACATATATATAAAAAGAATAGAGAGCATCCAAAAGCGATTTATGTGGCATCTTGCTTTCAAATTTGGTGTAGCTAATAATTTCCTCACTATAATGATAGATTAGCTCAATTTAAAATGGTAGCGCTTGCTGACCGAAGATGTATGCTGGATAATATGTTTCTGTATAAATTGGTAAATGGGATCATTGATTGCCCACAGTTGCTATCTCGTGTACGTCTTACTGCACCATCAAAAGCTATACGCATTAAGAACCGTATGATTTTTGCTACTCATCCATCAAAATCGAATTTGGGCCAAAATTCACCTCTTAATCGTATTATGCGAATTCATAGCACCATTTGCAAATACCAAAGGGTGGATATTTTCAATGACAGTTTAAGCGTATTCAAGAGGGCTACTTTACTTCGGGCTATCAGTGATAAGTGCTAATCTCAAATCTCAGTTGTTTTTATTTTATTTTTTTACAGGTTGTATTAATTTTCTTTTTTATTCATTCTTTCTTTTTTTTTACTTTACGATTATATAAAATTATTATAGTTAAATTATATCTCTCAGTTGTCGTAACTTAGTTTGAATGTTGTTATTACCTTTAATTAAAATACTACTTATTTTAAGTTGTTCAATGTATTAGAGTAATGTGAAGTGTGCATTTTGTTGGTGATCTATAAATAAATAAATAAATAAATAAATTTTATTTATTTAATTTTTAATATCAGATACATGATCCATAATAATGTTAGTAAATATTTCTTAAAACTATGTTAGTAATATTAAATTTCAAAAAATTTGTATTACAATAAACATAAAGAAAACACACAAACTAAAAGCACTAGTTTGATTTTACATGAGCACCATTCCAGTGGCTCAGAAGGTTGTCAAACTTGCACTTATATCTCGACCTTAGAGGCATTAGGGCTGATGTGTGTTTTGACTTTTCACGAGAGCGGAAACAAAATTTGCAAACTAATCAGGCTATAATACTGTATGGACCTTTATCGATGGCAGGTGATCCGCCTGGTATCAGGGTTTGGTCCGCTGATCTACGGCGGATGCTTCGCCGCCACTCTGTCTTCGGCCTTGGCTTCACTCGTGTCGGCGCCTAAAGTGTTTCAGGTAATATTTTGACTACCGTAAATGTTATAAAGACCGAATATATTCACGTAGACTATAGCTTGTTTAGGAATCCATCTGCTTCCCGACAGCTTTCAGCTCAAATTTCTGCGTTGCATCGTCCCATACCATGCAAACGCTTGTTCATTATTTGATACGGGCTATTTGGGGTTGACCACTAGTACATAAATCATCATCCTTAATCCTTATCCCACTCTAAGTGGGGTCGGCACAACATGTTATAAACATGCTGTCACATGATTTGGCTGCGTTTTTACGACCGGCCGCCTGCCTCACGTCAACTTACCTTAGTCGTAATAACACTTCGGTAAGAAAGAGGGTGGTCTATTCTACTAAACCGAATACCACACGACAGGTCAACTTACCTTAGTCACCTTTTACGACACCTCGGTAAGAAATGAGGTTGGTCTATACTACTCAAGCAGATACCACTACCATTCGTACTAAAATACTATTCATAATCAAAAAAATAAATATTATTCCTGACACGTTTGTACATAAAGGCTCGCCTACCTTATCCTAGGACATGCCTTTCAACCCGTAATAGAGCGTGTGGTGAGTCTAATTTCCAACCCTTCTCTCAAAAACGGCAGAGGAGGCCTATGCCTATTTTGGGGTAGTAACACCCTGTTGTTTCTTGTATGTTTTGATTATTGTAATGAAGTATATATTTCCAGGCGCTCTGCCAAGACAAGCTGTACCCCTACCTGGACTTCTTCGCGAAGGGCTACGGCGCCAACAACGAGCCCGTGCGGGGATACGCCTTGACGTTCGTCATTGCGATATCTTTCATACTCATGGGTGAGGTTTAACAATATCTTTAATATTTAAATGAGCTAATCTTGTATATATATTATTATTAATTAATAAATTAATGGCCTGTATCCTTAATCTTTAAATGACTTAATTTTACTTAGTAAGTACAGGGTTTTTGGGGGTGATAAATCGATCTAGCTGGGTTTCATTTAAAAAAAATTATCACTCTTTTCAGGCATTAAAAAAACTGCTACAATTGTATACGAAAACAAAGGTTAATTGAGCTGTCAATTTCGAAATTAAGATAGCTCATTTGGGTAAAGGGCGGTCTTATATTCGTCTGGCGGGGATGGGGGCAATGTGTCCAACGGTACCCTGTCCCCGCCACCAGCAGCGTGGTGGAGCACTGTCAGGTTTTTAGTCGGTGAGAGTCCGACATACCCGCCGCTCGTCCCCGTCGGGTGGTGACGACCCATAATGGGTTTTTATGACATAAAAAAAGTCTTACTCAGTTTTATCCCTATTTTTAGGCATTAAAAAACTGTTTAAATTTAAATAGAATACAAAGGTTAATTTTGAAGTAATTTGAAAAGTTGTAATAGCTCAGTTGAGAACGGGCGAAATAAAGAAGTGAAAATACCCCGGATTGAGTCCTACATGTCACCAGATGTTCAATAATATTTCATATATTTAAAATCATACTTCGTAAAACAAAACTAGATGGCGCTGTTCAGTTTTGTCTCGCGCTATCGAGTTGCTTTTGTTAATTATATAGGTCGAACAATAAAATATTTACGTCAGTTCCACATCTTAGTACAGTGGTACTCAAGTACAAGGTGCATACGGTGGTTTTATTTATACCCCTATAGTATCCTCCCAGTTCAATAGTGCAAACCCGAACATTGTTCCTATCGAGTCGGACGTTCAAGGGTTATCGAGTAGCAGTGGTCTAGTGTGGGCCACTCGTCAACGGAACTCGCAGTGGATCGCTGCAGCAAGAGGTCCGTGGCGCCAGCAGCAGCGGCTAGCAACGAAGCAGCAGCGAGCAACGAAGCGTCAGCAGCAGCCAGCAACGAAGCGCCAGCAGCGAGCAGCACTGGGCATCGCAGCGGCACGAGCTGAGCAGCGCAGCGGCACAACTTGAGCATCGAAGCGGCATCAGCAGTGCGGTCAGCAAGCCGCACAGTTATCATCAGGTCAAAGTCACGTGTGTGAGTGTAGTGCAAACTGTGAGTACAAACCTTAATTATCTATACAAGCAAAAGTGAACTTTATTTCTATGAAGTATATTTTCAAGCAAAATTAGACTTTATTTGTTACAATTAGAAAACTTTGATTTACGAAGAGCTATTTAAGGACTTGTAATATTTTAGTAAATTTTAATTAAAGTTAAAGACTTAGAATAATTTTAGTAGCTTTAGACTTAGAATAGTTTCTTAAAAAACGACGGAACGGGGAACCTATGCCCGATTTTCCTCAGAATATTTATACTTTCTAACACTTGTAAAATTTTCAAGCGAAATTTGGACTTGTATTTTTTTCGGTTTTATAGTTATTTCGACTTGTAAAATTTTAAAGTATCAGATAACTATCAATATTTTATAGCAGTTGTGACTTGTAAAATTATAACAATGGATGGTATTTTACGCATTCAGTTGGACTTGTTTAATTCAATTAAAAAGGGTTTATCTAATTTTAAAAAGAGTCCAAAAGAACGAATAACTAGAGAGTACATAGAGGCTAGACTAGAGAATTTGGAAAGAGATTGGTTACTATTCAGGTCAAACAATTTAAAACTTTTTGAAATGTCAGAATCGGATGAATTGGCTAGTACATCATATGTATCAAAAGATATCTATGAAATAACCGAGGACAATTATTTAGTTTATAAATCACATATGAAAAGTTTATTAAAGCCATATTTGTCACCTGAAAAGGAACCAAGAGTTCAAATTGAGATTGATAAGCCAAGCTCATTAGTACGACTTCCAAAAATTGTTATTCCTGTTTTTTCGGGGAATTATTCGGAGTGGACTACGTTCCGCGATTTATTTGTGTCTTTAGTACATAATAACGAGTCGTTAGAAGATGTTCAAAAGCTTCATTATTTAAAGACACATTTAACTGGTGAAGCAGAACAGCTGATAAGGCACACACCGATAACCAGTGCCAATTACAGTCAATGTTGGTCTCTTTTGGAAAAGCGTTATAACAATAAAAAGTATTTAGCAAATTGTATCTTAAAAAGGTTATTTGGTCAAAAACGTGTAAATTATGAATCTGCGTCAGGTATAAAGGAACTGTTAGACACCACCATTGACTGCCTTAATGCATTAAAAAATATAAAAGTCGATGTGAGCACATGGGACATTATTATTATACATATTGTTACATTTAAACTGGACCCGGAAACTCGTAAGCAGTGGGAGCTCCATATTTCTGGTTCTGTAGATTCTAATGAATTGCCAACTTTAAATCAATTTCAAAATTTTATGGAAAGTCGTTTTCGTGCATTAGAGTTCATAGACACAAAAAAGCCTTCAGTACAGCATACCAGTGGACCCAGTACAAAATCAAAAACCTTACTAACTACAAATGTCTCTGGCATGCAATGTGAATATTGTTCAGAAAGCCATAAGCTATGCTTCTGCAAAAAGTTCGCCAAATTAGAAGTAGCACAAAGACGTTTTTATGTTATGAAAAATGGCATGTGTTTTAATTGTCTCGGTAGCAATCATACGATATACGATTGCAAGAAACGTACGAGTTGTAGAAACTGTAGAAAACGCCACCATACTCTATTGCATCTGGACAATAATAAAGGGAATGTTAAATCAACAACCCAGGAGCCGGTAGCAGGTTCAAGCACATCCGATACCACTTCACCAATAGTGTCGTGTCTCGGAACTAGGAAAGTATCAAAATGCGGACAGGTTTTACTAGCTACGGCGCTCGTAAATGCCGAGTCTCAATCTGGCGGAATTCAAGCGTTGCGAGTATTATTAGATCAAGGCTCCCAGGCCTGCTTCATAACAGAAGCTGCAGTACAACTCCTACGTCTGAAGAAGATTCCTGCTAGATGCATCATTACTGGTCTAGGAGGTGATAAAGCCTTAAGTTCAAAATATGTAGTGACTGTTAATTTGAGGTCAAGGATTGATAAAAACGTAATTATTGAGGTAACCGCTTACGTTCTCAAAAATATTACGTCGTATTTACCAGAACAAAAGTTCGAATCATTCGACTTTGTAGATTTGCAAGACTTGTGTCTAGCAGATCCTCAGTTCAATACTCCTAATAAAATCGATATGTTACTGGGAGCAAATGTTTTCAGTAAGATATTGAAGGAAGGAGTGAAGAAGAGTTCAAATGGAACTCTTATAGCTCAATGTACCTGTTTAGGCTGGATCCTATCTGGCACAGTTAATGATTGCTCAATTACTCGTAATGAGCATGTTCCAAAAATATCTGTCATGCATGTGAAAATGAACGATGACATTTTAAAGACATTTTGGGAAATCGAAGAACAAGGAAGCTATAAGAAAAGTATATTGACGGAAGAAGAGCAAAAATGCGAAGAGATATTTGCTACTGCAACTAAAAGGACACCTGAAGGACGCTATATCGTTAAATTGCCATTTCGAGATAGCCAACCGCAATGTATAGGTGGTAGATC
The DNA here is from genome assembly GCA_029227775.1 of Morpho helenor. NCBI lineage: Eukaryota > Metazoa > Arthropoda > Insecta > Lepidoptera > Nymphalidae > Morpho > Morpho helenor. The sequence goes on from JARGCU010000006.1 coordinate 13,972,326, forward strand.
CCGACAAATAGCTTTTGCAAAATTTAAAGCATTAGAAAAGAGATTATCAAAGGATTTGAATTTAAAGAAGAACTACACTGAAGTTGTAAAAGAATATTTAGAGCTAGGACACATGAGACCTGTTAAAAGGGAAAATATAAAAGAAGAAGAGGCTGTGTATTTACCACATCATGCGGTTGTAAGAGATGATAAAACAAGTACAAAAGTTAGGGTGGTATTCAATGCTTCTAGTAAAAATAATTTAGGAGTATCTCTTAATGACACTTTAATGATAGGACCTAAACTACAGGCAGATTTACGTCATACTGTATTACGTTGGAGAGTGACACCAATTGCTTTAGTAGCTGATATTATTAAAATGTATCGACAGGTCAGAGTTACTGAAGAAGATACAAGGTATCAACGTATATTATGGCGTGAAAATCCTGCGAAAGAAATAGAAGATTATGAGCTGCTGACGGTAACTTTCGGAACCGCATCAGCGCCATACTTGGCTGTTAAAGCATTACAACAAGTCAGTAAAGATGAAGGTATGAACTACCCGTTAGCTTCATCAAAAGTACTAGAGTCTTTCTATATGGACGACTTAATGACGGGATGTTTTGACATTCAAGAAGGTGTGGATGTTTATAAACAAATGACAGAGCTATTATCGAAAGGAGGTTTTGAGTTGCAAAAATGGAATAGCAATAGTAACGAGTTACTTTCAAAAATACTATCTAATAGAGAACAACAGAACATGCAAATAAAACATACACAGAAGAATTTACAGGAAAAGGACATAAAGGAAAGGAAAATAAAACTACAGGACACAAAGGATAAATTAGTGCAAGTTACAGAATCTAAAGGACAAAATACACATAATAGAACAGATGAGATTAAATTAAAGGAAATAGAAATAAAAACAGAAAATACTACAAAAATTTTGGGACTTACCTGGGATCGCAGCGAAGATCATTTCCGGTACTCGGTGAATCTTCCAAAGCCGACGACAGCACCTGAAACAAAAAGATCAATAATATCAGTTATAGCACACTTATATGACCCGTTAGGATGGATAGCACCTAGTATAATTATAGCAAAGATGTTCATCCAAAAATTATGGTTGGCAGGAGTTGGTTGGGATGATCCGATCTCAGCAAAATTACAAAGTGAATGGTCTACTTACCGTAACGACCTGGAGCAACTTACTTCAGTTAACGTTCCTCGATGACTAGGTACTCCCAGCAAAGATGCGACGCTTGAGTTGCATGGCTTCTGTGATGCATCGAAGTTAGCCTATGCATCTTCAGTGTATTTAAGAGTAGTCGATAGTTCTGGAAAAATAAAAGTTTCTCTCTTAGCAGCAAAAACGAGGGTTGCGCCTATAAAGCAAGTGAGCATACCTCGTCTTGAGCTTTGTGGAGCAGTAATTTTAGCAAGACTTTTGGCGGAGATATCTGAGGTTCTGGACATCCAAAAGAACAACGTTAAGGCATGGACAGATTCAACCGTTGTTATCGCTTGGTTAAACTGTCATCCTAGTAGATGGAAGACTTTTGTAGCGAACAGAGTTTCGGAGATCTTAACAACCTTAGATTCTTCCCAATGGTTTCACGTTTCATCCAAGGACAATCCATCAGACTGTGCTTCACGCGGAGTTCAGCCAGGATCACTTGCAGAAAATCAGCTTTGGTTTTCTGGCCCACAGTTTCTTCAAGATAAAACCATTAAATACAAAAAACCCAAAGATTTAAATGTCCATTTAGAGGAAGCTACAGTCAAATCTCACTTTAATACACTTTCTGAAGATACAATATTACAACGGTTTTCTTCATTACAGAAACTTTTAAGAGTATTAGCTTACTGTCGGCGATTTTACAAACGTGATATTAAGCATGGAACTTCTTTATCTAAAAAAGAAATCGACGAAGCACGCATTATTTGTATAAAAATAGCTCAAAAAGAAGGATTTAACGAAGAATATTTACAGTTACAGAACAAAGGCTCCATACAATATAAAACTAAATTAAAATCATTATGTCCATATCTGGATGACCAGGGTATAATGAGAGTTAGCGGGAGATTACAGATGTCTCAGTTAACGGAGCAAGCCAAGCATCCTGTAATACTACCTCATTCCTCTCATTTTACGAAGTTGGTTATAGCAGATGCACATCAAAGTACGCTTCATGGAGGAATCCAATTAATGATAAATTATTTAAGAAACGTTTATTGGATTATTGGCGTCAAAAATATGGTTAAACAACATATTCGTTGTTGTGTAAAATGCGTTCGGCAAAGTGCACAAATACAAAACCAATTTATGGGATCTCTTCCTTCAGTACGATGCACACCAGCCAGAGCATTTGTGCATAGTGGTGTAGACTATGCAGGTCCAATAAAAATCAGAACAACTAGAGGTCGCGGTCATCACTCATATAAGGGCTACATTTGTTTGTTTATTTGTATGGCCACTCGCGCCATTCATTTGGAAGTTGTGAGTGATATGAGCACTTCTGCTTTCATAGCAGCCTTTAGACGTTTTGTGGCAAGGCGTGGTCATTGCGCGGAATTGTGGAGTGACAATGGCACGACTTTCTTGGGAGCTTCGAAAGAACTTCAGCAATTAGCTAAAGTACAAAAGGAAGTCATCACATACTTGGAAACGTATGGGACTGAGTGGCATTTTATTCCGCCTCACGCACCAAATCATGGCGGTTTGTGGGAAGCGGGTGTGAAGGCTACGAAATTTCATCTCAAGCGTGTGATAGGTGAGGCAACTTTGACTTTTGAGGAAATGAGCACACTTCTTAGTCAAATAGAAGCCTGTCTAAATTCTCGGCCCATGACTACAGACAATTCCAATCCCAATGAACCTCTCCCATTAACCCGGGGGCATTTTCTTATTGGTGAGCCACTGATAGCTGTACCTGAGGTCAATAACTATTTAGATTCTAATCTTAGTACACTGACGCGGTGGCAATTAATTCAACGAATGCTCCAGAGCTTCTGGCATCGTTGGTCTCAAGAGTATCTCTCTAACCTAATGAATAGGTACAAGTGGAACTCTCGTGTACCAGAGCCAAATATAGGGGATATAGTTCTCGTTAAAGAGGATAATTTACCGCCAAGTCGTTGGCTAATGGGTCGAATAATCGATAAACATCCAGGCGTAGATACTATTACCCGTGTGGTCACAATTCGAACAAAATCATCTGTGATTAAGAGACCTACGTCAAAATTATGTATATTACCCGTTAGTGAATAATTTTGTTAAATTTATATTAATTTGTTTAAATATTATATAGTACTATTTTTATGTTACAAAATTTTATTAAGTTAATTTATATTAAGATTTTTTCAGTCCACCAAGAATTGGTTAATATTTTGCTACGGTGGGCGGTGTCATTTCTATTCTCACTTTTTCTAAGAACATTTCCTTATTAAATGTTCTTGGTGGGCGGAATGTTCAATAATATTTCATATATTTAAAATCATACTTCGTAAAACAAAACTAGATGGCGCTGTTCAGTTTTGTCTCGCGCTATCGAGTTGCTTTTGTTAATTATATAGGTCGAACAATAAAATATTTACGTCAGTTCCACATCTTAGTACAGTGGTACTCAAGTACAAGGTGCATACGGTGGTTTTATTTATACCCCTATAGTATCCTCCCAGTTCAATAGTGCAAACCCGAACACCAGACCTTTCTTTCTTTTTATGATATTTCAAGCGCCGTGGCTGAAAATCATGATATTTGGTTTACACTGTGTGAAATTTAGAAGTTCATGGGTTAAATGCCAGTTTTTATTTCACAGGAGGAAGAAATAAATGGTTCTCATTTCGTTTCAATTTCAGGTGGTTTGAACCAAATAGCACCGCTGATCTCGAACTTCTTCCTGGCTGCATACGCTTTAATCAATTTCGCGACATTCCACGCGAGCCTTGCGCGCCCCGTTGGCTGGAGACCTACTTTCAGGGTAATAATTTTTTTTTTTTCTAGAAATCTATCCATGAAATCGATAATCTGATTTACATAAGATATTATAATATAAACGAGTCGGTGGTTGTCAGCAGAGGTCCGAAAAGTTATGCTTAAAAAGGACCATAAGAAAAAATAGGATATAAAAGACGGAAATGAAAATGGGGTCCATGATGATTGGAAGTGAGATAATGAGAAAATAAGTGAGTATTTTAGTCTGTGGGAATCGGTTATAAGGGTAGTTACTATGGGCTATTAGGGGTACCATCGAGATTTTCCCTCGTGATAAAAAAAAATTGACAGCATTATACCTGCCAGTGATATCAGTCCCAGTAGAGAGTTTGATAATTTTCCAAGAACTGGTATCGGGTATATCTGTATTTCAATGGACGTACATATAAATAAGAATGTAATAATAATTGATATGCACTTCAATGCAAATAAAAGAGACTTGGATTGTGCGTCGTACATTTTAACGATATAAGGATATAAGGCTTTTTAAACTAAAGTGTGTGTATGAGAGAATGACGTATGTCAAATTTGGAAATTACTCGTCCCGCGAACGTCACACGACGCACGTACCTTTACACCATTTTTTATTGAAATGTTATTAATTTTATAAAATCAGTAAAATATTATTTATCTATACTAATATATAAAGCTGAAGAATTTATTTGTTTGATTGATTGTTTGAACGCGCTAATCTCAGGAACTAATGGACCGATTCGAAAATTCTTTCAGTGTAAAATAGCCCATTTATTAAGGAAAGCTATAGGCTATAAAATCACGCTAAGATGAATAGGAGAGGAGCAGCAATAAAAAATAGTACGAAAACGACACAATTTAAAGCTTTCCTTGCGTGCGCTGAGTAAACTGTGATAGTTATTAAAAAATCATGTATTACAAAATTGTTCCCCTCTAAAAGTTCTAAACAAAAGTCCGTGACAGCATACGTCTAGCTTTGAAGGTTGACCCACTGTAACCATTTTTATGGTTATCAAAAGACTATATTACGGTTTTAATTTTTCCACGCGGGCAGAGCCGCTGGTGATTTCTAGTAGCTAATTAAGTTATTGTACATTTTAATTCGCCTACAGTAATGTTTAAACAACAGCAGGGTCATCTCGCTTACTCTCCTAATGGGAAGGTAGGCTGGGTACAGATCTCAAGGAAAACTTTACTACCAGGGCATCTCCTCGAGGGCACTTAAGCCCGGTATGTGTTCCAGCAGTAGGCCGAGTTCACCTAAGTGACCTAAAGGTGTCGGTATTTGGGCCATAAGCCCAGGTCACCTAGGTGACATAATGGATGTCTTGTTCGCTGGGAAGGTTTGGGAATGGTAGCTCCCAGACCTCAAAGTCGTCTTCAGGTTTTCTTCATGGTCTTTAGTCTTCATGGTCGGTGGTTGTGTCAATTCCGGTGTTTTCGCCCTTTCGCCCGTGGAGTCGTCCTCTGCATTAATGTTTAAATGGCCATTTCCAGTTGTACAACATGTGGCTGTCGCTGCTGGGCGCTATAGTGTGCGTCGCCATCATGTTCGTGATCTCATGGGGCACGGCGCTGCTCACCATAGCCTGCCTTCTGGCGTTGTACCTGCTCGTCTCGTATCGGAAACCTGGTATGTTACATTATTCCTTTATTTATGTAATAGGCTAACCAAAAGCATCAGGTATTTTAAATTTCCTAAAACATCGTAATATAGACGTAATTTATTATTATTATATATTTATTAAGATATACTAACAGTATTATTAACATACATTTTTGTTTTTTACATGTAATTCACACAGACTTAATATATTTACTAGTACACCATTCAAAAATAGTAAAAATAAACATTGACAGTATCACAGTATAAGTAAAAAAAGTAGTATTTTAAATTAAATATTAAAACGTACAAAATACTACAAATAACAGCAGAATTTTTTTTTTAATTTTTAATCAAAATATGTTAGGATCCAAAGTAGGGTTTATAAAAAGAGAACAAAATTAATGCATTTGTAACCAAACAAACAAAAACAAAATGTCTGATAAATCAATCAACAGAGCTTTCGCACGCGAGTCCGATCGTAAAAGAGATCTCTGTTCTCAATCTGACCACTTTCATACTCCTGGATGAGAGTGAATTATGAAGTGTTGCTAGCAACAATAAATTAAAACACTGATTAAAAATGTTGCTGTCTACAATAATACAATATTGATTATTAGAATTGATTATTAAATGTTTATACAAAGTATGACTTATTGGCGTTATGTCGTACCGGAAATTGACACCAAAAAAACCTACTGTTGCGCCACCTTATGATTTAACAGCTTGATAATAATCCTTGTCTGTTTTGAATTGTAGAGGTTAATTTTTATAATTATTGTGTCCCGCTGACATTTTGAGAATTTCATATAAATGCAATATATGATTTATGAAGTATATTTGCGGAGTTATGAAGTACCAGAATGTGGCGTCACAAAAAACTATCTTTGCTCCGCCTTGCTCTTTATTTTTTGTCATTTTTTTTTATTGCAGACGTGAATTGGGGTTCAACGACCCAAGCTCAGACCTATAAGGCGGCGCTGTCCGGAGTACACCAACTCAACATGGTGACAGAGCATGTTAAAAACTACAGGTAATTTTGCCCATCACTGTGTGCTCCATTGTATACTTAAGCGTTAGAAACTATTATATTATTAACTCAAAAACAACAGCAACAGCGACAAGCTGTGATAGCCGAGCGGTAACACCGTGCGACTCTTTCAAGAATTAATAGAATACAGTAGTAGAATAGAATAGTTTTAATATGAACTCATTGGTGCCTGCCCGGGGTTTGAAACCGTGACCTTGAAAGAATCGCACGGTGTTACCGCTGGGCTATCAAGGAAACAGACTTGATATAGAAGAGTGAATGACCGTACCCCATGCCATTCCATTTCGTATGTAATGCATAACGTTGACCGTGAGACTAAAGTGTGTTACAATAAGTGCGAAGGAAACAAAACTATAATTTTACTGTTTTCTTCTGTTTTATTAACAAGCGCGCCAGATCAGCCAACCATTACTAAAAAAGTCGGTCCTTATTGTAAATGAATTGTTTTGATTTGATATTTAACTGTTAAGATGTCTCTGTAATGTAACAAACTTATCGTGGTTGCAGACCTCAGATACTGGTGCTGACCGGATTCCCTGGGGAACGTCCTATGCTAACTGACTTCACATATCTGTTGACCAAAGGGCTGTCTCTGATGCTTTGCGGACATATAGTTCAGGTAAGCTGTTATTTTTTTAATTTCAGTTACAGTTTGATAACTAACTGTTATTCATACTAATCTATACTTATAATAAAACGAAGTTCACAAAAACTGTATCTATGTCTGATCGAATATTTTCAATATCTACTGAGCAGAGATACACGGAATGTAATACAAAGTAATGTCTTAGAAAATTGTAGATCTACAGAAAAGTCGAAAACAGCATGTCTCTATCTCTTATGGTTAACTTACAATAACTTCTCAAAATTAAATTTATTAGTTAAAAATCGATCGAATTAAATTTAATAATTATTATATATTATTAATTATGTTTGTAATGTTTTCACACAAAAATACTGGACCGACTACAAAAATTCTTTCACCATTGGAAAGCTGCATCGTTAAGATGCAGAAGAGCAACATAGTCTATTTTACATTAAAAAAATAGGGATCCGTAATAAAAATGTAATAAGGTGTAAAAAATCTGTCATCACATGCGCTGTGAAAACTTTTATATATTAATGATATATTTTACAAAAATAAATCTATAGCGGACTATAGATTATACTAAGTCGGACTTAGTAGACTTTCCACTGCCATGAGATCGGTATGTACGCGGGTGAAACTGCGGGATATTAACTAGTCCATAAAACAAGGGTAAGTGCAAGGTGAATGAAAGAGTCCCAGGGTGCGGAGCCCCATGCGTTGGACCGACCAAAATTCGCTCAACACTCCGACTTCAGTATCAGCGACGCCATCTACGCCGCAGAGGATATAGCCATGTCGCCAAAAATAGACGCTAACCGAACGACCCTTAGCATTGAGGTCACGACCCTTAGCATTGAGGATTACTACTTAAGGAGGGAGAGGATCCATAAAACAACAAAGCATACATCCAGAATTAATGGTATTCATTGTTCCAGAGTCCCGTAAACCACCGCACGCGCGAGGCATTGACGAACCGCGCGTACCACTGGTTCCTCAAGAGGAAGATAAAGGCGTTCTATTCGATCGTCGATGACGTCAGCTTCAAAGATGGCGCCAGCGCACTTATACAGGTACACTTTTATTTTTACATAATAGTTGTGTCACTAACTTCGTACGCAATTTTAGTATTAAGTACCTAGGTAATTAATAATAAAATATTTTTTTTAAATATTAAAAAAAAACAAAAAATAAATAAAAGAAGAAAGTAGGCGTCTAGGATTTGTGATTTTCGAACCCAGGTTTTGAATATTTTCAGTCCGCCCGTTATCCATTGGCTGTCGTAAAATTATCTTGCTTTTAATTCTACATTTTAATGCCCAAAAACAGAGATAATTTTTAAAAAAAAATAAAACCTGGCTCTCCCAAAACTCCCGTCACGCTGAATTTCAGGAAAATCGTAAGAACCGTTGCCGAGATTCAGAAATATATATATATATACAAGATTAACTCATTTAAATATTAAAGATAAGTCGAGTTACTAAAGCTTTTAACAAAATTTAAAGTCCCTACTGTTAACCGTTGAGGAGTTCTCTCATTCTCAGCCAGTCTTGGCAGCATCAGAACATGTTTATCATAAACATGCATTGTCATCAAGACTGGTCCAATACGTGAAATTTCAGCTCGATCTACTACAAAGTTTAATAAAAAAAAACAAACAAAGTGTAAAAAAACCGTTTAATATTTTGATAAAAATTGATCACATACAGACCCAGCTTTTGGGAATTTTGTTTTATAATATATATAGATTTGATTTTTTCCTGTTGTAATGTCAGGCGAGCGGCGTGGGCAAACTGAAGCCCAATATTCTGATGATGGGCTTCAAGGAGGACTGGAGGACGTGCAATCGGACTGAGCTGGCTGACTATGTAGATGTGATGCAGTAAGTTCATGGGTTTTTTTACCTATAATTGATGACCCAGCGATCATAGAATAGCGTACAATTTTAATTTTTCAATTTTTAAACCGTCTTTTTTATTTTTTATTGCATTTTCATATCTTAAAAAAAAATTGCCAAGCAAGTTTCGATCACCCAGGTTTATAAACCGGCTATTCAAAGTCTTATTCTATCGGGTGAGGCCGACTAGTTTGAAGTCCTTATGGGGCTCTTATTCGTGAGCTCTTCATGCTATTGTTACCGCGACGGGTATGGGAAAGTACGTAAAGGCCAAATCTTGGGTGAACTGATGGACGTTGGGTTCTTAAGGTCTTTAAATGACCAGTGGAAAACTTAGCGTTGTTAGACCCTACGACGATAACTCTCGACCTCAAAAAGAGTCGCCGGGAGCCGCTAGATCCAAGCGACACAAGATCGTGTGTTGTGTAGATCGCATGAAGAGACTCTATTAATTAATTTATACGGATTTCCAACAGCATAACATATTATATAACACAAAAAATATCCAAATAGTCTTAAATTAATTATGTAGTACCAATTACAGGAAAGCACATCATTCTTAGTAATAATTTTACAATTGCAAACCTAAAAATAAACAGAAAGACAAAAAAAACAAGAGAATAATGAAAACTTAAAAAAAAAATGATGAACCTGAATGAAAATATTAAGGTTTAAACTCTGAACTTTAAATTTTAGTACATTTTTTTAATAAATGATGAAAGCCCATCGCAGCCAATATCCGGTGATAATTTGTCCATTGTACAGCTATTGTATAAACGCGAGATACATGTTATTGGGGTATTCTGCCCCAGTTCCAGTAGTGGACATCTAATGGTTGAATAAGAACAAAAAATATTGGGTGAAATTATCTCTTTTATCCAAAGTTACTATAAACCATTCTTACAAGTACAATAAAGCGCCAGATATGTGTGTATTTTATATCTAGAGGTGCATGAAGTCATCGTTATCATATTATTATTTTTTAATTTAATTGTAACATAACTGTTTTTTTGTGTCATTTTCGTTGTTTAATCCTAATGTTAATTAATACAAATTTAATCATTGTTATAAATATAAGATAAGCTTATTATTATATTCGTTATATTCATGGACCTTGAATAATAAATATCAAGAGATTTATATTCAAACTTATCCAAACGAATATTATAAATGCGGAAGTCTATCTGTCTGTTACGCTTTCACGAGTAATCTGCTGGACCAATATTGATAATATTTAGTACAATTAAAGGTTATATACACTGGCTTATTTAAAAGCTTAATTTGGCGTGAAAGAAGAAATTGGTACCTTTATTATTATAATGTGTAAGTTTTGACTTGTTTCGTCTGTCTGTCCTTTTGGAGACGAGTTTTTTTTTAGTACTATATGTTAACTCGGTGAGCTTTGTTTGTGTCAAATTCTATTAAAATTTGGGCCTGCGGATTAGGCGTAAACACGCGACAGACAGACCGAAAGACAGACTTTTGCATGTATAATCTTAGTATGGATGTATAATGTATAATTCCATGTTAAAGCAAAGCCCTGGACTTGCACATGGCGCTAGCACTGCTCCGAGTCGAAGGTGGGTTATACACGAGCGACGCCTTGGATGATGACCTGCAGGCCTATCTCAATGATACCAACGCGAGAGACCTCTCAGCCCTATCCCGTGAGTAAAAGTAAAGTAATGGCCTGATACTATACCACTGCAAAAAATAGGCCTTCTCTTGCGACTAGAGAGACTAGACTAGACTTGAGTTTAGCTGGATTGGTTGAAGTTAAGACCAACTCCGCTCCAATGTGGATTGGTAGGTTTCTTTAACAATTCTCCAGAGATAACCAGGTTTGAACACGATGGTTTCGTTCACCGAAAAGCGTGTGATAGGTTGCAATTATCAATTAGGCACATAAGTCAGAAAAATGCAGTTCCTGCCCAAAGGTTTGAGCCCAGGACTCTGTGCAATTTACGGCACCAACCATATTATATTAGACGTGTCCACTTAATGCGCATCACCTGTTAAAATATCATCAATTTGTCGAACTTATTTACCTGTTTCTGAAAGGAAATCGATATTCTTTTATATTGATTGATTGATGAGGTACTCAATCCTTTGGTTTTTAGGTTCTATGGGCGATAGCTACAAGGACTCAAAGTCTACTGAGAGCTTGACCACGCGGTCTAGAGGTAAGAAAAATATGGAAATCACAAGCCTTTCTTCATACAACTCCACATAATTTCTACGTTACATTCGGTATATATCTGCGACTTTCTTAAATCACTCGCCAGACCCGCCATTTTCAAGAAGCGGTACAGTGAGCCCACGAAGAGAACATAAGCCCAGACAGTCTGGGCGAATATTATCATGCGAGTTGGAGTATAAAAAAGTGCGAATCTTTGACTTATCAAAGACATAATTCTCAGAAAAGAGGAGAGAGCTTTCTCTCTCACTAGAAAAAAGCAAGCCAGCATGAAGTAAGGCCGAAAGAGCTTTAATGTTTGCCCAGGTTAGAAAGGGAGAGATTGTTTAGTCCGTGCAAGTCCGATCCGTCCAAGACCTTTACCAGTTCGGGTTGGTGAGAGCCCGTAAGAGATTTTTCCTCCCCAACGGAAAAAATGTATAGGCCTATGCTGATCGCCAATATTTTCTTGTTGGAGAGGCACGTAAAGAAGAATTGCCAATGTTTTATGTATTTACGTCGTTAAAATTTCGAATTGGATAGTTAACCTCATACTATCTTTTCTAGGCAGCAGTCTGTCAGACGTCTCCGTGATGTCTGGCGAGCTGCCGAGGATGTCTCCGGATTCCGCCACTCGTTACCGGAAGCAGAACAAAGAAGGGTGATATTTTAATTGTGACATCTTTTTTTTATTAAACCCCTTATAAAGATACATAAAACCCCGTATAGATATATACCTTTGTCCGATAGAGATGGGCGGTGGGTATGTAGGAATCGCACTCACTGAAAACCTGATAGTGCTCCAACACGCTACTGGTAGAAGGAGGGGGGGGGGACTGTTTTGCACATTGCCGCTGCCCCCAGAAGGGGGGGGGGCAAGTTATGTTGTGCACATTGCCACTCCCCCCCATTTACTGTATCAAACAAAGTCCAATGGCTGGCTTTCGCTTACATTAAAACATACCCTTAGGCGGTAGGTGAGCCCCAACATGGTGGCACGGCTGACGTCATATCCGTTTCTTTTAGCGGTACGGTAGCATTATTGGGACCACGCGACTTTGGCTGACAGTTGTGGCTTTAACTTTGGTTGGCTGGCGCATAATACGCTGATGCGTTAAAACATACATCGTCCATTTAATTTAAATCTACTCAAATGTTATTTTTCCAGTAAAACCCTGGGTGACGTGGTCCGTCGTATCGGTCTAGTGCAAAGAGCGCGACGCGTTTCTTCCTTCACCTCCGTGGAACAGTTTACCAAGAAACATTCCGGTACCGTCGACGTATGGTGGTTATACGACGATGGTGGTATGTAACACATGTTTTGGACACTTTGTTTGATGTACCGTCTTATCCCGGGATGTCCCAGGTCATTCCCTGTTATGAAATCCCAGTTAAGTCTAAATCAAATCAAAAACCTTTTATTGACAACTGTCACACTTACCCTACATCATCTTCCTGCCCTTATCCCACTCTAAGTGGGTTCGGCACAACATGTTATGATCTGGCTGCGTTTTTACGACCGGCCGCCTACCTGACGTCAACTTACCTCTGACATATTTTATGACACCTCTTTAAGAAAGAGGGTGGTCTATTCTACTAAACCGGATACCACACGGTGGGTCAACTTACTCGTATTTCAAAATCCTTGGATTGTTTCTGCAGTATAAAAAAAATAAATTTGAAAAATCCAGCCCAGCGGTGAGATCTTCCGACTCTCTAGAAACTAACATGGGTTCAAAGTACGGGCAGGTACCAATGAGTTATTCTATTAAAACTTATGTGTCTAATTGATAATTGCAATTTATCACACGCTTTTCACTGAAGGAAAACATCGTGAGGAAACCTGCAATGTAGGTTTCCAATCTACATGGTAGGTATTAGCTCCAACCCAAAAACGTAGAGAGGAGGCCTATGCTCAGCAGTTAGCTAGTAACAGTCAGTTACTTTACTTTTACTTTCAATTCCAGGTCTAACCCTGCTGCTGCCGTACATTCTGTCGACGCGGCGCGCGTGGGCCGCGTGTCCACTACGCGTGTTCACGCTTGCCAACAAGCACACCGAGATGGAGATAGAGGAGCGGAAGTGAGTATCCTAGGGACCTAGTAACCAGAAAGAGTGGATGTGGACCTTTAAAAGTTACTTGTTATGGAGGAAGAAAGAGGCAAGGGGATTGAGCCCCATGGACTAACTATATTCGCTCAACACACGACGCCATTATTGACATTAAAAAGTTAAGTAATAAATATAAAGAAACAGCAAGCTAATATTCTATTGTTGGGCATAGGAGGAGAGAAGAATTCTCCGTTTTTGGAGAGAACATAGCTTTAATGATAAGACTACCATCACAACGTTCCAACGCGGATATATGTGCATGTTCCAATAGGTTAGACATTCCTAAATTCTCTAGAGATGTTTTAATTCACCGAAAAGCGAGTGATATATTGGTATAATAAATTAGTACAAATGTTTTAACAGGAAAAACTCATTGGTTTTAGGAGGTTTAAACCCATGGCCGTCTCGAAAGAATCGCACTATCTCACGACTGGGGTATCACAAATCTGATTTGTCTAAATACAAATTATTTTTCACTATTTTTATGATTTTGTCGCTTAGTATGCTATAAAATTAGCTGAATATGAAAATAAATAAATATTTGATTTAGCCGAGTGGTAATCGGCTGAGTAGAATAGACCACCTACTTACCGAGGTTTCGTAAATGCGACTAAAGTAAGTTGACCTCACGCAGGCGGCTGGTCGTAAAACACGTAGTCAAATCATGTGACAACATGTTTATATCATGTTGTTGCGGCCCCACTTAGAGAATAAATATTTTATTATGTTCACATCATGTCCATTTACCGAGTAAATAAATACATTTCAATTATCCTCGCTTATGTATGAAGCTGTGGTAGCCCAGCGGTAACACCTTTCGACTCTTTCGAGGAGGTCACGGGTTCAACCCGGGCAGACACCAATGAGTTTTTCTGTTAAAACTTCGTCTAATTGATAATTGTAATTTATCACACGCTTTTCGGTTAAGGAAAACTTCGTGAGGAAACCTGCATATGTCTAGAGAATTCTGGAGATACGTGTAACCTACCAATCCGCACTGGAGCAGCGTGGTAGGTCTTAGCTCCAAACCTTCTCTCCAAAAACGGAGAGAAGAGGCCTATTCCCAGCAGTGGGATAGTAACAGATCGCTACTTATGTATGTCCTACACTTATACTGCGTCCATCATATTATCAGTCTTTTGACAGCTCACGCTCATTAAGTTTTGTATTGCTTACGTACAAATATCATACAAATAATATTTGTACTTTATGGATGGGTACCGCCCACTTAGTGATGTCACACATAATGGTTTCTACGATTATGCCACAGATTAAAAATAATCGGTAGAAATCGATGTTACGAGTATTAAAAGACATTTAATAACATTATATAAAGTTTTACTTTCTTCTTAGTTAATACATGAATACAAATAAAACAATCAGGATATTTTAATTTATTTTATTAGCACGAGTCGTCGGAATGATAATCAACACTAGACTCCTCCGATGAGGAGTCTTCAGTAGCAGTTATTATTAGCTCTTGTGTAGATAATATATTATCAAACGCAATATCACGTTCCCAATCAGAGAATATTACTCTTTTAGTTCTTTCCACCACACTTGCCCAGTTCTCGGCCGTTACGTGGGTGCAAGCATTTTTTAGCAATTGCAACATTTTATTCGCTGTGAATGGGGGGCTTGTATTGCATCTCGCAGCATGCCCTTTTACTTGTGCCCATATAAGTTCTATTGCGTTGTACTGGCAGTGGTATGGAGGAATCCGAAGAACAGTATGGCCATATTCTGCTGCCATTTCATTGATTACATAGCGTTTTGCTCTCTTTTTGGTTTTTAATATTTTTATTAATTCAACTTTTAACATTGAGTCGTCCACATTTTCTCCATTGTCCCGAAGCCAATTAATTATTTCATGCTTTTTATTAGCCTGTGTTGGCATTTTGTCAATTTGACGGGAGTGGTAGGGCGCATTATCAATAAAAATTATTGATGGTTCTTCCAATGAAATGAGCATTTTTTTGAACCACTCTTCATACACATTTGCATTCATCTCTTCGTGGTAGTCATTTGATTTCTTCGATTTAAATGCCAACAGTGCGTCTTGTACAAATCCTTTTGCTGTACCTGCATGGCAAATGATTAGGCGCTCACCTTTTCCCATTGGTACTGAGGAAGTGGAATCAGCAGTATCATCAGTTCAGAAACGAGATAGTGTGTGGTTAGCGTTGAGCCATGTTTCATCCGTGAAAACAATATTTGCCCAATCTTGTATTTTCTTTGCCTCTCTTAAAAAATCACAACGTGCTATAGCTATATCTGTGCGTTCCATTAATAATTTTCTTTTATTTAACTTTTTATATGAAAAGCCAATTGTGTTCAAAACTTTGACCAAAGAAGATTTTTCACCATGAAATAGACCACTTCTTTTCAAAGAAACAATAAGTTTTCTCAAAGTTGGAATTTCTTTTCTCAAGTAGTAATCTAGTTTACGTAGGTTATCATTAATCGAATTACTTAGGTACGTAATTCGATTAATGATAGTAGGTACTATAATCGGAATGGTATCGCATACGAGAATCTTTAGGACATCACTATCGTCAATCTGTCAAAAGATGGTTAATATAATGGACAGTGTATAAGTGGCTTTTATTTCGCTCCAGCATGGCGTCCTTGCTGTCAAAGTTCCGCATCGACTATTCGGCTTTGAAAATGATCCCGGACATCACCAAGAAACCCAAAGACACCACCCTGGCCTACTTTGACGAGCTGATCGCACCTTTCAGGACACCGGACGATACCAATGACAATAGTAAGTGATAACATAGCGTTCTGGATTTTAATGTGTATAAATTTGGTTGGTGTATATGTGACTGACTTTTCAGACTTTTATGTCTTTTAATTTCCATTTTTGTAATTACTTCTATAGTATTAAATAATATGGTCTAAAAAGACCAAGACTACATCGAAATCGCAAAACATCTTTGCAAATTTTGACGTCAACGTTACGGGGCGAATCGATTGTTGAAATTGTAGTAGTTAATATGTGCAGTGATTTTGTGTGATGGTGTTTTGCGCCTAGCCAAATCCTGTAAAAACATGTTTAAAACAGTTGTATAAGGGCAGGAGAATGACGATGATTTTTGTATTATCTGCTCTGCAAATTAACGTCTACGTCAAAATTAGTTTACTAGCAAACTTATTTTGATACTGCTTTTGTATTATGAATCTCTGCAAAGTAACGCCTAATTCTATAAATTAACGTCTAATTCAATTTTTTTTTTGAAGCTGTGGTAGCCCAGCGGTAACACCGTGCGCCTCTTTCGAGGAGGTCTAGGGTTCAAATCCCGGGCAGGCACCAATGAGTTTTCTAGTAAAACTTATGTGTCTAATTGATAATTGCAATTTATCACACGCTTTTCGGTGAAGGAAAACATCGTGAGGAAACCTGCATATCTCTAGAGAATTCAGGAGATATGTGTAACCTACCAATCCGCATTGGAGCAGCGTGGTAGGTCTTAGCTCCAATCCTTCTCTCCGCAGTGGGATAGTAACAGGCCGTTACTTACTTACTCACTTCAATTTTTTTTTATAACCAGTGGGTATCACTGAAGCTGATCTGCTAGCGGCTAGAGAGCGAACTCACCGCTATCTCCGCGTGCGCGAACTCATCGGAGAGCATTCCAGCGGCGCCAGGCTGGTCTGCGTCACCCAGCCCATGCCCAGGAGGAGAGGTCTCCCACCAGCGTTATACGCTGCTTGGCTGGCGGCGCTGGCCACCGCTGGACCCAGGGTGCTGCTGGTCAGGGGAAACCATGCTGCCGTCCTGACATTCTATTCGTAACATATATATTACTATAACGTAACACCCTCTAGATATATCTAGAAACATTTACTACTTACTAATAAATTACCTTTATCAGTTACAGCTGATATAAAATTAAATTCGTAACACCCTGTATATAACTCTAGAAATATCTAATCATGAAACATTCTTCTTAATCTCTGCCAGGTTTTGAAGGTTGTATCCTAATAGGTATTTACAATAATTATATATTGATATATCATTCTTTTCGTAGCACCCTGTGTAGGACTATAGAATTATCTAGATAATCAAATATTATCTTATTTTGATTCGAAGTTTCTTATAACAGTCTATTTATAATAATTCATTTTCGTTATCAGTGACAGCTGATATAGAATTAAATTCGTAACATCCTGTATATAACTCTAGAGGTATCTAGATCATGACACAATACTCTTAATCTTTGGAAGATTATGAAAGTTGTTTCCTATTGACTAACAATAATTCATTGCCGTTATTAATGAAAATTAATATAACATTCGTAACTTTTCGTATTCTTTTCGTAACACCCTGTATATGAGAACTATCTAGATAATCAAATATTATTGTATTTGTGTTTGTGGGTTATAATTGACATTCTATTTATAATAATTCATTATCGTTATCAATGACATGATGTACCAGTTAAAATTCTATTCGTAGCTTCCTGTATATAAGTCTGGAGCTATCTAGATCATGAAATTATCCTCTGAATCTCTGGAAGGTTTTGAAGGTTGTTTCCTATTGACTAACAATAATTCATTGCCGTTATTAATGACAATTGATATAAAATTATTTTCGTAACACCCTGTGTTTTTTCTATACATTTTCTATATATTTTGAAGGATTTGATGGTTCTTATTGACATTATATTTATAATAGCGACATTATGTACCAGTTAACATTCTATTCGTAGCATCCTGTATATATTCAAATTCAAATTCAAAATATTCTTTATTCAAATAAACTTGTAAACAAGTGCTTTGAATCGTCAACTCTACTGCTGGTTCGGAAAGCTGTTCCTACCGAGAAGAGCCAGCAAGAAACTCGGCGGTTGCTCTTTTAAAAATATAATTCTTAATACTATTTACATTATGTCGTTACTGTCTTGTACAGGTTCACAGAGAGCTATGGTATAAGATTCTATAATAAAATTCCGCAATCAATTTCAGCTTTGCCATTACATCAGTTTAAAAACACTGTTAAAAAGAGGCTGATACAGAAAGCCTACTATACTCTTGAGGATTATTTGGAAGATAAGACTGTGTGGATATAGCTCTCTTTGAACCTGTACAAGACAGTAACGACTTAATGTAAATAGTATTAAGAATTATATTTTTAAAAGAGCAACCGCCGAGTTTCTTGCTGGCTCTTCTCGGTAGGAACAGCTTTCCGAACCAGCAGTAGAGTTGACGATTCAAAAGCACTTGTTTACAAGTTTATTTGAATAAAGAATATTTTGAATTTGAATATATCCACACATTCTTATCTTCCAAATAATCTTCAAGAGTATAGTAGGCTTTCTGTATCAGCCTCTTTTTAACAGTGTAACTAGAGGAATCTAGATCATGACACAATACTCATGATCTCTGGTAGGTTTAGAAGGTTGTTTCGTATTAGCTATATACAAACATTCAGTACTGTTATCACTGAAAATTGATATAACATTATTTTCGTTACATTCTGTATATAACTCTAGAAATATCTAGATTATGAAATTCTCTTAATGACTGGAATGTTTTGAAGGTTGTTTCCTTCCTTATTGAGTATAAATAATTACCGTTAACAGTGACAAATGATATAACATTCTTGACATATTAAGTCTATTTGATAACTGAATGAATTTTATAGTATTTATATTTTACACTACTTATTTTTATTTATTATGAAGATATCTTCTTCTTCTTCTTCAACTTAGCGCCATCCCGGCTAAGGCCCGGGGTCCGCTTTCCTACTCAGTTGCCTCCACTTTACCCGATCTTGAACGTCCGACTTGTGTAAATTGTTGGCTCTCATGTCAGCAACTCATGTCATTATGAAGATATATCATACGCTTAATATTAAAGTGACCTAATTAATAAAAGTTGTTTTGCCAAATTGCTATAAAACTTACCCTAGTGCCTTATAATTGTAGAGTGCTTTCAATAGTCCGTACTGTTATGTAATAAATGGCATTGAAACAAAGATTACAATCTATCTAACTTAATTGAACCTAATTTTGAATTAAGTCACTTTAATACTAAGCGTGTGATATATATAGTAAAATATATAAATGTTTGTTAGTTTACTGCATATAGTGGTATACTTATAACAAATGTGTTGCCTAGTGTTTTGTATATTAGTACTCTTTCTAATATTTAGGTACAGAATATTCCAGTTACAATAAAACTATTCCAGTGTTAAATATAATTTAGGATAACAAATTACATATATACACACTCGATTATTAATTATAAATTAATACTTTAGTTTTATATTTAGTATAACATTATTAACAAAACCTACTATACTAACTGCTATAGTATATCGGGTGAACCCGACTATTTTAAGCCCATCCGGAGTCCTTGTTCATGAGCTCTTTATATGGCGGTATATTATACCTGATAAATACCGTGAGGTATCCGGCTGAGTAAAACAGACCACCTTTAATTCTTACCGTGTTCTCGTAAAAGGCGACTAAGGTAAGTCGACCCGCCATATGGTATCCGGCTGTTTAGAACAGACCACCCTCATTTCTTACCGAGGTGTCGTTAAAGGCGACTAAAGTAAGTTGATGTCAGGCAGGTGGACGGTCGTAAAATACGTAGCCAAATCATGTAACATGTTTATAACATGTTGTGCCGACCCCAGTTAGAGTGGGATAAGGGCAGTAGGATGATGGTGATGATATTATACCTGATAAGTCATAATGACCCCATTTGCCCAGCCCCGGGCTGACCCGATATAAGGACTCCATATGGGCTTGATACTAGTCGGGCTGACTCGCTATAAGACGCATCTATGGCCGGTTTGTATAGAGTGGGACAGACTATATGACATTAAATGAAATCACAGATCACTTAACCGTATTAGATAATTGGCATAATTCAATCTTCTCAAATATTCATAGTTATTGTATAGAACCGGCTATACTCACGTCTTATTCTATCGGGTTAGCCCGACTAGTTTCGGCGGGAACAGTTCCTGCCGCGATAACGTCGTGTAAAGAGCTCATGAATAAGTGCCCCGGATGGGTACGAAACTAGTCAGGCTAACCCGATAGAATAAGACGTGAGTATAGCCGGTTCTATACAATAACTATAAATACTACTCACGATAGTTTAAATTTAAAAACTTCTCAAATATTATTTAAAAAAAAATGTATTTTCGAACACAATAAATATAATTTAATGGTGATCTGGCTTTGGTAGTAATAGTTGACTAACCTGGCGTGCCACGCTTGTTCAAAAAGGAAGACAAAATAATAACAACAGTTTTTTCGCCTTCGCACTTATATTTAGTCTCTCGATCAAGGTTATGCGTTACATACGAAATGGAATGAAATGGGGTACGGTCATTCACCCTTCTATATCATGTATCTTTTAATTAAAACCGTAAAATAATTACAGTCTAAATGACGTCATTAAATTAACTAAATTTTTTAAGTAGACTGCTAAGGTGTGTCGGTACCTAGATTTAAATTAATGTCGTATTATTGATACCACTAAAGATATGCTTAATTTAAAAAAAAAACATAAATTTTCAATTAATTATTTGTAACACTTTCGACTATCGAATTTATTTAAAAAATTCATACATCGCATTTTTTTATAAGATAATAAGCTTTTGCATACATTTTTGTTATAAATTTCATATCTAATTAGTATTTTTGATATAATATGGAAAAAGTGGGAAAACGTATTTTAATAACGGAAATAACTTTTTTTTTAATTACCTGTATAATTTCGTCACCTTTGTCATAACAGTTTGTGTGTGAGCCTGAAAGTACAAATTATAATTTAGTAAGTAATTATCATTATTTATAAAGTTAGGCGTTACTTTGCGAAGATCCATACTACAGAAGTAATAATAAATTTTATCGCTGATTATACTAAAATAATTTTATTATTACTTTCGAGGTAATTATCATCTCAAATGTAATGCTTCACATGATTTTTTTAGATCTGTCATAGTTTTCAATTTTTGCGAGTGAACCGTTAGTTTGTTAGTTAACGTTAGTTAAATTTAGTTTGATGGGATATATTTAGATCCCATCAAACTAAAATTTTCAATATAGTACAACAAATTTTTATATTGTGTTGATAGACGAAACACAATTTATAGAATTAGGCGTTACTTTGCGGAGATCCATAATAAAATTATTTTGCTATAATCCGCGATGAAGGCTCTGAGATGAAACTCGTCTTGGTCGTGGAGCCTATCTCCTGATGATGCTTCGGTTGCGAACGAAACGATTGTTGAATTTGTGATAGTGAACGTATGTAGTGCTTGTGTATTGTGGTGGCAGTGGTGGAGATTTGTGGATGTGTTTTTACGAATCCTACATGTATCAGTATGATAACCGATTGTCCACTCTACATTTAGCATAATATATTTTCTATTTTACTTCATTGCGGATTGCAGCAAAATAATTTTATTATTACTTTTGATAGACGGAACACAGTCATTCGTGTTGGGGTCTGGATTTGTTGGAATAATCTCAAACCTTAACCCGTTCTGTAGACCTCTAATTAGAAAGTCAATTTTGTGGATATAAATAAATTTTAAATTATAAAATTACAATTAATTTTTATGGATAGTGGGTTTGAATTTCTCTTCTGGGACTTTTTTTCAAAATTTGTTTGATTTATAATGTACTATAATATAATCGGATCATATTACGATATGATGTTTTAATCAGTGGTACTACTCGTGTACTATA
Organism: Morpho helenor; assembly: GCA_029227775.1. Classification (NCBI taxonomy): domain Eukaryota; kingdom Metazoa; phylum Arthropoda; class Insecta; order Lepidoptera; family Nymphalidae; genus Morpho; species Morpho helenor. The sequence goes on from JARGCU010000006.1 coordinate 13,994,420, forward strand.
TATTTTGACTGGCCCGTTAGCGCAGTTGGTAGTGACCCTGCTTCAGCTCCGCGGATTGCAGATCCGCCAAGGGCCAACATTTTCTATAAACAATTTGTTGGTTCTTCGAGTCTGGGTGTATATTTGTATTTAAGTATGTATTTAAAGTTATATATGTATATATTCACCAGTTGTCTCTCACCCATAACACAAGTATTAAGTTACTTACTTTGGTGACGGACGACTGTGTTTGCAAGTGTCTTATATATTTATTATTATACACATCTCTCATGGGCTGCAATAGTGGCTTAACTCAAAAAATCATGTTTTGGGATAAATGTGTTTTTTTTTTGCTAAGGAAAAGTTTTCATTGCTAAGGAAAATGCATAAAAAATGCTATAGTTTGCTTTAACGAACGGCCTAATATTGAATCATGAGTTCGGTCTGTATTGGTGCTGAACAGAATGTGTATTTTTTTCAAATTTAAATTCAAAATAGTCTTTATTCAATTAAACTTGTAAACAAGTGCTTTTGAATCGTCAACTCTACTGCTGGTTTGGAAAGCTGTTCCTACCGAGAAGAGCCAACATGAAATTTGGCGGTTGTTCTTTTCAAAATATATTTCTTGTTACTAGTAACATTTAGTTATTGTCTTGTACAGGGTCGAACAGTAGCTATATCCACGCATTCTTATTATCTAAGTAATCCTCTACAGTATTGTGGGATTTCTGTATCAGCCTCTTTTTAATATTTACACCTATTTCTAGTTAAAAACGTGTTTTTTGAGTTTTTCACTTTTGCAACTTACTATTGCCCATGAGCGATTGATAATGTTAAAAATACTGTTCCTAATAATCAATTCCAATACAAAACGCTATTTTTGCTATAAATATATAAAATTAACATTGTTGTGTGTTTTGGGTATATTTACCGAATTATGTATTATACATTGTATCTCATATGAAAATTTACAGTATTTCTTTGTGTGAATGTTTAGCGTAGTTTATGGATGGATTTCGAATAATATCTATAATAATTAGACTTGTATGTAGCCATAGAGTTATTATACTAGAGTAGAGAAGTCATAGACAATAAATAATGAGAGGGAAGATGAAACTCGTTTTTCGAAAAAGAGAGAAAGATACACTTTTATTTAATTTCTCGTTTTTATCTTTATGACATTTTAGGCTTCCCTACTCTATGATAACTCTATGTATATAGCACCTTTTTTAACCAATATTGTCTATGAATTTTCTTTTCGTTCGGAAATGTAAATTATATATTTTTATAACATTGTTTAATAGATAACATCGGGCTTTACACCATATTGCGGATATTAATATTGAACTAAAATAGACAAAATTATACGATTGTTTTAAATATTGACTTTTAGTACAAATTTTAATCAATTTTAGCGGTTTACACTGGATGTAATGAAATATTAAAAATGGTTAACATTTGGACATGTGCATTATACAATAATTAACCATTAGTTTACTACATTACCTATTAATTTATTTCAATCGAATATAAAATATTTTTAATGTATATGTTGTTTTATTTTGTACCTGTATATATAAGTAAATTGGGAATTAGTAATTTTAATTTTGTGATTTTTGTCTATGACTTCTGTTCTAAATTTGAATTTATGAGTTTTCGTTAGATACATTTTTTATTTGGAAATCGTTTCAAATAAATTATGATTTTAAACAAAACACACTGAATTAGAAATTAGATTTCTTATGACCTAATATTATGTATATGTATTTAGCCAGGAGTTCAAAACAAAGGAGTGATTTTTATAATATTTATTCTGCTACGGAATTCTGTAATCGAACTGCTGCTTTGAAAGTAAAAACCCTACTAATATTATACTATATATATAGCATACATATGTTACTCTTTCACGGCGAATCCGCTGAACCAATATTGATGAAATTTCGCACAATTACTCCTTACACACCGGGATAACATATAGGCTATAGAAATCCTGTTAATTGTACAGGAATAGGTTGACATTCAAAAGCGCCATCTATTATCGACCTATCACATGACAACACTCCACGCTAACAAAGTTGCGGGTAAAATCTAGTGGTTAATAAAATATTGTTTACTATACTTTTCTATAGACGCTAGATAAAAAGTAGCAAAAACGTGAACGCAATGTTAATATAACGTAACAAAACGTCCCGAGTTCGAGGTCCGACTGTGTCACGAAATGAATGTTTCGAAATCCTACTTCTACACTAAAAGTTGACCTAGAACTAGGTTAATTTTCGGAAAGCATATAATTACGATCAACGGAAAAATGGGTCGCCAAAAAATAATTTATAAATTATTTTTATAAATAACAAAATATTCTTTTTTAAAGTAAACTTATAAACTTCCTGCCCTTATCCCACTCCAAGTTGGGTCGGTAAACATGTTATAAACATGCTGTCACATGATTTAGCTGCGTTTTTACGACCGGCCGCCGGCCTGATGTCAACTTGCCTCTGTCGTATTTTACGACACCTCGATAAGAAAGAGGGTGGTCTATTCTACTAAACCGTTACTACTACCGGTTAATTTCGGTCAATTTACCTTAGTAACCTTTTAGTCGCCTTTTACAACACCTCGGTAAGAAATGAGGTTGGTCTATTCTACTCAGCGGGATACCACACGGTGGGTCGACTTACCTTAGTCGCTATTACGACAATGCTATGAAATAAACTAGTTTTGAATAATTTATAGAATTACCTAGGCGTTATTTTGCGGAGGTCCATAATAGAAAACTAATGAGCATTACATATATTTTCTTTTATCGCGGATTATAGAAAAATAATATTCTCATTACTTTTGTAAACTAGTTTTGCTAATAAAACGTTACATTAGTCTAACGATTGAGTTATATTAGATTAAGTCTGTTCTCACATCTCACCAATACACCAAAGGTAGTTTAATGCAATTATCTCAATAACGAGTAATAGCCAAAGTGGTCTAGACCAGTCGCCACCGGCCAGTCAGCTCTCAAACGTGTCGGGATACGCACGTCCGCGAACTACACGATATACCGCGTAAAATACGCCCTATAATTTGTGCGACTTTAAGTGTTTAGCTGTGTTGTGAACGTGTTAATAAATAAAATCTTTATTGGCGAAAAGATCCGGATGTGAGAAGGTAAACATGATTCTTAATATTGTCTTTAAACAACTGTACAATCTCGGTGTTTTTGCCCAATTCTGGAATGCTATGGGCTTGACGGTTTACTTTTTTAATTAAGTTGCGGCTTCCAAAGTATTAGCTTAATGTAGAAGGAACTTGAATTTTTTTTAAATTAGTAATTAACTAAATTAGATTCAAATCCTTATGTGCATTATGCGCTGTCTGCTATATTTTTTATACATGCGGCATTTGTAAACTAATAACTTAAACTCATTCAAGGCTGCGAATACATTCGCCACCAAAATATTCTTGAGATACACTCCGATATAACGTTACAAAATAAAAATAGTGACTATTTCATTTTAACATAGCACATTTTTTAATCTCCTAAATTATAATGAAAATTGTGTCAATAAACAATATGAAAATATAGTAAAAGAATTTCATATTCTTAAATATTGTAAAGTAAAGTCACCCTCCGCGTCTGTCTGTTCGCTACAAACACTGACACTGATGGATTTTTATGCATTTTTTACAAATAGACAGTATTTCACGACAGAGTGTATAATTAAAAAGAAAATTAATTCGATAAAAATTATATTCGACAAATTCTGATTTCGAAAAGGCACGCTCTTGGGTATTTCATTGAAAAAGCCGTATGAAAAATAAAAAAAATATTTATGCTTATTATTTTTATTTTATAGAGCTCTTAAAAAACTGCGAAGCATATCTTTCTTACAAAGATTTTTCATTTTAATCTTTTTAAAAAAAATTCACGTAAAATTAGCTTAGACGGTTATAGTATTATTTATATTAACCTAAATATGTTCGTTACCTTGATTTGGTCCTTAACATTATAATCCTCTACACCGTATATTCAAATTCAAATTCAATTTATTATTTATTCAAGTAAACTTGTTAACAAATGCTTCTGAATCGTCAACTCTACTGCTGGTTCGGAAAGCTGTTTCTACCGAGAGGAGCCAGCAAGAAACTCGTTGGTTGCTCTTCTAACGATATTATTATTAATTCTACAATATTAGTATTAATAATAATATAGAAAATATTTACCTATCTTAAGTTATTATATATTAGTAGCATCTTTTCATCTATTTATTTTACCAAAATTAATTAATAGAATAAATTGTTAAATTTATATGAACTTTTTCTTTTTCTCTATTTGACCCGCATTCTCTTTCTTCTTCTATTCTTGTACTTTTCCTTCTGTTACTCAAAGGTTGAGTGGAAGAGATCCCTTTTAGGGATAAGTCCGCCTTTATACATGTGCTTTTTTAATTTTTCTTTGCCTTATCTAAATATTTGTATAAAAAGAAATAAAGAAATAAATAAAATAAATAATTATATTGTTAGAATACTAACATTTAGTCATTACTGTCTTGTAGGTACATGTTCGAAAAGAGCTATATCCACGCATTTATATCATCTCAAGAATCGTCAACAGTATAGCAGGCTTTCTGTATCAGTATCTTTTAAGATTGTTATTAAACTGCTTTAATGGCAAAGCTAAAATTTATATAATACAAATTAATTGCATAGAAGTTATCATATAACTAAAACTAAACGCGCCAAAATATAAGGAGGGGAAGGCGAAAACAAACGTAACATCGCCGTTACTATAATCTTGCCGGTTCTCCTCAATATGAACAACATTCCTTACCAATAAGTGTTATCCGACTTAAATAAGTCTTAGTCCATTTAAATAAAACCTAAATTACAATAGTCTATTTAAGCATTATGGCGCTATAATATCATACCTACCAGTTTTCGCGTCTAAACATTTGCATAGTATTTTCCTAGAATTACACCAAATTCCTAAGTTATTTTGCCATATAAATCTTACCTATTCTACCAAGATCAAAATAATTGTAATTTAATTTATAGTTTTTAACTTTTAACTTTTTAGTTTTTTATTAAAATAATTTCCAGTAAAAATAATGATAATTATTTTTTTATCATCCACTATTGGAGAAAATGTTGGTTATTATATATACCTATTTATTTTTGTATAATCAATAATGCAAATGTAGAGTAGACTATCCGTTTTCATACTTGATACGTGCAGGATTCGTAAAAACAACAAAACCTCAACCACCGCCACAACACTACACACGTTCACAAACTCAACAATCGTTTCGCCCCGCAACCGAAGCATCATTAGGAGATAGACTCTAGAACAAAAGCGCAAAGCATTGCGATCCGAAGCCTATAGTCCACTCTACATTTAGTATGACATATATTTTCTATTTAGTTTATCGCTCCAGTGATGTTGATATTTTCCACGATTCCTATTATAGTTATAAGAATAAAGTTTATTCAATTTTGTTTTAACATTTTTAAAATTTTATGTAGTTCTTTGTTTATTATTATTATATATTTTTTTTTAATTATTTTATTCTTTCAGTTTTAGTTCCCAAATATTTTAAAATTTTACTCTTTTTACTTTTTACCAAACCAATGTTTATTTTTATTTTTATTGTTTTTTTTTAATGTTGTATATGCCTGTAATAGTATTTTAAATAGATTAAAACTGTATGAATTACATGTAAAAAACAAATATGTATGTTAATAATACTGTTGGCATGTCTTACTAAATAAATAAATAAATCGCAGATTATAGCAAAATAATTTTGTTATTACTTATGTATTTGGATCTCCGCAAAGTAACGCTTAATTCAATAACTTATGTTACCATGCCAAATGTACGTACATCTACCTAATATAGAAAAGTTAATAACAAAACAAAATATTCATTAAGTGATACAATCACCAAGTAAACGTTAAAGGAAGAATTATTTATCAAAACTACGCGATACTCTTAATTATGTAAATTAGATTTACGTTTCCTTACATAAAATTAAGACTATATGGGTGTAGCATTTGAGCGCGGTTTGAGATGAATTAACAAGTGGCAAATTCATACTAATTAGTTTAAATAATATTAAGGTCATTTAAGAGAACTGGTGTGCGATATAAAATATAAACAAAAAATATATAAATAATTTGATTTTATAAATTAAATAGCATAGATTATATTTTGTCTTTGATTTTCGTACAGAATGAATTTTTTTTAGCTATACTCGTATGTTTTAAATTTCGTTGTTTCATGTACAAAAATTTACGTTATTAATTTATTGAATACTAGGAGTCCCGCCCCAGCTTCGCACGGGTATAAAGCATATAGCCTATGTCACTCAGTGATAATCACAGTATTTCGCTACTCCATATTGAATTTTATTATACATATAAACCTTCCTCTTCAATCAAAATCTTTTGCGTAGTTTTAAAGATTTAAGCAAACATAGAGATATAAGGACAGGCAGAGGAAGTGACTTTGTTTTATACTATGTAGTATTATAGCTACTACTATTTTGATAATTGTCATATTTTTACCATACTTATCAAAAGACTAAATTACGTTTAGCTGTCATTTATGTTTTGTTTTTCCATGTCATAGTCGTTTTTGCGATACCACGTTTTATAGTGACTTGACGGGATAAAATAAATGCGGTCGAATGGGATAAAAAGTATCCTATGTCCGTCTCCTGGTTCTAAGCAACCTCTCCACTAATTTTCAGCCGAATTTGTTCATCCGTTCTTGAGTTATAAATAGTGTAACTAAGACCAACTTTCTTTTATATATATAGATATGAAACACTATTTATGCCGGTAAATGTCAAGTCAGCGTAGCTTATTAGTGGAACGGGTGGTCGCGAGAAATGAAAATACCTAGGATCGAGCCCAACCTACTATTATTTTTTCTTTTAAGTTTCTTTTTAATTTCGTAAAAAATTATCGAGCAAGGCTGGGTCAACTAGATGTTAAATTTCATTAACAAAGAAATCGTATTTATAATAAGTTTGTTTTCAAATAATTTAAAAAATACCTTACATAAGAATGTCGATCTAGAATCCGCGTCAAATATTGTGAAATACTTGACCGCAGCAAGAAATACTAATTGTCAACAGAAAGTATTGCGATGTTATTTGTTTGGTGAATCGTTTCAATTAGTTATACCTTCTTTCGCAGTTTTGCATTATATTTGAAACCACAAAACAAGTTAAGTGTTTACGCACCTTCAATAATGAAATTTGTTTTTTTTCGTTGCTGAAATAAATACAGGATTTTTTTATTCTTGATGTTAACGAGACGTCGTTGACGTCAAGTTAAGTGTTTACGCACCCTCAATAATGATTTTTTTTTTCGTTGTTGAAGTAAATACAGGATTTTTTATGTATTCTTGATGTTAGCACTGTATAAGGGTGAGTACTGAGTAGTAAAGTAAGGGCCTGTTACTATCCCACTGCTGGGCATAGGCCTCTTCTCTCCGTTTCTGGAGATAAGGTTTGGAGCTAAGACCTACCACGCTGCTCCAATGCGGATTGGTAGGTTACACATTACCCAAATTTCTTAAGAGATGTGCCGGTTTCCTCACGATGTTTTCCTTCATCGCAAAGCGTGTCATAAATTGCAATTATCAATTAGACACAAATTTTATTCTTAAAAAACTCATTAATGTCTGCCCAGGGTTTGAACTCGTGATCACTTCGAAAAACTCGCACAGTTTCACCGCTGGGCTATCACACTATGAAGCGGCTAAGATAAGTTGACGCCAGGCAGGCGGCCGGTCGGTAAAAGATGATCATCATTCTCCTGCTCTTATCTTACTCTAAGTAGGATCGGTACAATATGTTATAAACATGTTTTCACATGATTTGGCTCCCTATTTTACGACCAGCCGCCTGTCTGACGTCAACTTTCCTTAGTCACCTTTTGCAACAACTTGGTAAGAAAAGAGGGTTGGTCTATTCTACTCAGTTCGATACCACACGGCGAATCAACCTACCTTAGTCGCCTTTTACGACAACTCGGCAAGAAATGAGGGTGATCTATTCTACTCAGCCGGATAATACAAGAGTTTCAACTTACCTTAGACGCCTTTTACGACACCTCGGTAAGAAATGAGGGTGGTCTATTCTTTTCAGCAGTATATCACATGGGAGTCAACTTACCTTAGCTTCCTTATACGACACCTCGGTCTGAAATGAGGGTGGTCTATTCTACTCAGCCTGATACCATACGACATTATTACTTTATGTATTATATACATATAAAGTAATATGTATTATTACTATGTTGTAATGAGAAACAATAATAAAAGTTTTTGGTTTTTTCGTTTCAGTTCACTGATGTTACTTACGAAAGTGAAACTTGTATTAGTCATAAATTAATACGCTTTACACGATGACCTCGAAACAAATCTGTCGAGCGTGTACAGTTAAAAAATATAACATTCCAGACATCAATAACCATATTAATTTTATACATTTGTCTATTTGTTAAGCTTTCACGTCATTTGCTGATGTAAAATTTATGAAATTTGATACGTATTTTAATAACCGGGTTTATTTATTGAGTGTACTTTAACACAAATTAACGCAAACGAAATCCGTCATATCGTTAACAAGACGCATACTGTACAATCCGTCATATCGTTAAAAAGACGCATACTGTACAATCCGTCATATCGTTAAAAAGACGCATACTGTACAATCCGTCATATCGTTAATAAAACGCATACTGTACAATCCGTCATATCGTTAATAAGACGCATACTGTACAATCCGTCATATCGTTAACAAGACGCATACTGTACAATCCGTCATATCGTTAACAAGACGCATACTGTGCAATCCGTCATATCGTTAACAAGACGCATACTGTACAATCCGTCATATCGTTAACAAGACGCATACTGTACAATCCGTCATATCGTTAAAAAGACGCATACTGTACGATCCGTCATATCGTTAACAAGACGCATACTGTACGATCCGTCATATCGTTAACAAGACGCATACTGTACAATCCGTCATATCGTTAACAAGACGCATACTGTACAATCCGTCCTATCGCTAACAAGACGCATACTGTACAATCCGTCATATCGTTAACAAGACGCATACTGTACGATCCGTCATATCGTTAACAAGACGCATACTGTACAATCCGTCATATCGTTAACAAGACGCATACTGTACAATCCGTCATATCGTTAACAAGACGCATACTGTACAATCCGTCATATCGTTAACAAGACGCATACTGTACAATCCGTCATATCGTTAACAAGACGTATACTGTAAAATCCGTCATATCGTTAACAAGACGCATACTGTACAATCCGTCATATTGTTACCAAGACTCATACTGTACAATCCGTCATATCGTTAACAAGACGCATACTGTACAATCCGTCATATCGTTAACAAGACGCATACTGTACACTCCGTCATATCGTTAACAAGACGCATACTGTACAATCCGTCATATCGTTAACAAGACGCATACTGTACAATCCGTCATATTGTTACCAAGACGCATACTGTACAATCCGTCACATCGTTAACAAGACGCATACTGTACAATCCGTCATATCGTTAACAAGACGCATACTGTACAATCCGTCATATTGTTACCAAGACGCATACTGTACAATCCGTCATATCGTTAACAAGACGCATACTGTACAATCCGTCATATCGTTAACAAGACGCATACTGTACACTCCGTCATATCGTTAACAAGACGCATACTGTACAATCCGTCATATCGTTAACAAGACGCATACTGTACAATCCGTCATATCGTTAACAAGACGCATACTGTACAATCCGTCATATCGTTAACAAGACGCATGCTGTACGATCCGTCATATCGTTAACAAGACGCATGCTGTACGATCCGTCATATCGTTAACAAGACGCATGCTGTACGATCCGTCATATCGTTAACAAGACGCATCTGTCATTAGTAATTAGTCATTAGTTAGTATCATTAGTAAAAGTGAGAACCACAGAAATCGGTAAGCGTTGGTAAATCAACACGTGACCACTTGTTTCAGTTAAATCGCTAACACCGCTCGCACTGTTCCGCAGAACAAACCCCAGACCGTTATATTGTTAAGCCGGCTTTACATTGAAAAATTAATTATTTTTGTTTCGAATATGGTTTAATTGCTTAACTTAAATAATTTTTAAACTAGAAAAAAAAGATGTTTTAATCATACTGTCACATGATTTGGCTAGGTATTTTACGAACGGGCGCCTGCCTGAAGTTAATTTACATTAGTCACCTTTTGCGTCACCTCAGTAAGAAAGCAGGTGGTTTATTCTACTCAGTGGGATATTACACGGCGGGTCGACTTACCTTAGTCGCCTTTTACGACCGCTTAGTATGAAATGAGGGTGGCCTATTCTACTTAACCGAGTGACCGCCTGCCTGACGTCAATTTACCTTAGTCGCCTTTTGTGACACCTCAGAAAGAAAGATGGTGGTCTATTTTACTCGGCTGGATACCACACGGTGGGTCAACTTACCTTAGTCGCCTTTTACGACACCTCTGTAAGAAGAGGTTGGTCTATTCTACTTAAACGGATACCTTACGGCTTGTCGAATTATCATAACATATAAATTAATTTAGAATTATGACTATATGAAAGTTTTAATATTCTCTTAGAGAGCACCATGTATATGTATATGTCGTAAGTAGACCATGCCGTATTTAATGAATATTGTAATTAATTTAGACTATACGTGGTCATTCAACTTGGATCAGTTTCATTGTAACATCCTACTAATATTAGCTGTGGTAGCCCAGCGGTAACACCGTTCGACTCTTTCGAGGAGGTCACGGGTTAAAACCCGGGCAGATACCAATGACTTCTTCTGTTAAAATTATGTGTCTAATTCAGGGCTTCTTAAACTTTTTTATACAGCGGCCCCTTCAAGCTTAGGAAATTTTAAACGACCCCCTCCTCCATATAAATATTTTTCAAAAAATATTTATAATAAAACTACAATAGTATTTTGTATGATTTTTATTTGTATTTATATTTGTACGTAGTGTGTATACTAATTTTGAAATTTTAATTACTAATTTTGTAGTTGTATCAATAATGATTGAAAAGTATCAGATCTTTGCGACGCCCCTTTCAGTAGTCTCGCGACCCCCCTGGGAGGGGGGGTCGCGACCCACAGTTTAAGAAGCCCTGGTCTAATTGATAATTGCAATTTATCACACGCTTTTCGGTGAAGGAAAACATCGTGAGGAAACCTGCATATCTCTAGAGAATTCTGGAGATACGTGTAACCTACCAATCCGCACTGGAGCGTGGTAGGTCTTAGCTCCAAACCTTCTTTCCAAAAAACGGAGAGAAGAGGTCTATTGTCAGCAGTGGGATAGTAACAGGTCGCTACTACTACTAATATTATAAATGCGAAAGTTTGTGTGTATTGATGTATGTTTGTTACTCTTTCACGGCGAATCCGCTGAACCAATATCGATTTAATTTGGCACAATTATTCCTTATACACCGGAACATGTAGGCTATAGAAATCCTGTTAATTCTACAGGAATAGGATGACATTGAAAAGCGCCATCTATTATCAACCTATCACGCGACAACAGTTCACGCAAACGAAGTCGCGGGTAAAAGCTAGTTAGGGATAACTAAAATCTTTTATTTTTATTTACTCGTACTAATGGTATGAACCTAACAGAAATACAAAAATAACTATAATATTCATCATTCTCCTGCCCTTATCCCACTCTAAGTGGGGTCTGCACAAAATTTTATAAGCATGTCACATGATTTGGCTACGTATTTTACGAACGCCGCCTGCCTGACGTCAACTTACCTTAACCGCCTTTTACTACACCTCGATAAAAACGAGGGTGGTCTATTCTACTCAGCCGGATACCACACGGTCAACTTACATTAGAAGCCTTTTAAGACAGCTCAGTAAGAAATGAGGGTGGTCTATTCTTCTCAGCCGGATACCTCATCACGAGATAACTTACCTTAGACGCCTTTAACGACACCTCAGTAAAAAATGAGCGTGGTCTATTCTAATCAGCCGGATACCACACGACGAAATAACTTACTTTAGTGCCTTGTATGACAGCTCAGTCACAAATGAGAGTGGTTTATTCTATTCAACAGGATTCTACACAGTGTGTCAACTTACATTAGTCGCTTTTTACGACACCTCGGTAAGAAATGAGGGTGGTCTATTCTACTCAACCGAATACCACACATAAACCACTGTATAATTCTGGATTTAATTAGGTAATTCGAACCAAAGCCGGTTACCCATTTTATGGCGTCACACCGCGCCTTTATAAATAAATTTATCATAATTATTGTGTTAAGGATACAATAATTATGTAATACTTAGTGGTGTACGTTATAAATAAAGTTTTTCTTTCTTTCTTTCTTTCTTAGTGAAATGTAAACACGCCTTTGTTTAATAGCGGACAATATGGCGCTTGAGTGCAACCTAAGGATGCATGTCGGCGAAGCTGGATGCATTTAGAGACATATAAAAAACCATAAAAATGGTTATAGTGTGTTAACTTAAAAGCTAGACATATACTGCGGACTTTTATTTAGAACTTTTCGAGGGGAACAATTTTGTAATACATGATTTTTGAATAACTATTACCGTTTACTCAGCGCACGCAAGGCAAGTTTTAAATTTTGCCGTTATCGTACTATTTTTATTGCTGCTCCTCTCCTATTCATCTTAGCGTGATGTTATATAGCCTATAGCCTTTCTCGATAAATGGACTATAATTTTTCCAGACATTTTTACAAATAGGTCCAGTAGTTCCTAAGATTAGCGCGTTCAAACAAACAAACAATTAAACAAACAAATTTCAGATTCAGATTTATATATTAGTATAGATGATCTTAATTTGATGACAATCAAATAATATTACATGCACATTGTTTTGGTTATTTTTACATCATCCTCCTGTCCTTATCCCACTCTAAGTGGGGTCGGCGCATGTTATAAACGTGTTATCACACGATTTCCCTTCGTATATTACGACCGGCCGCCTGCCTGACGTCAACTTACCTTAGTCGCCTTTTACGTCACTGCGGTAAATGAGGTTGGTCTATTCTACTCAACCATAAGGCGGATAAACTTACCTTGGTGAATAGAATATACCTCATTTCTTACCGACGTGTCGTAAAAGGCGATTCAGGTAATCTGACCCGCCGTGTGGTATCCGTTTGAGTAGAATAGACCACCCTCATTTCTTACCGAGATGTCGTAATAGGCGACTAAGGTAATTTGACCCGCCGTGTGGTATCCGTTTGAGTAGAATAGACCAACCTCATTTCTTACCGAGGTGTCGTAAAAGGCGACTAAGGTAATTTGACCCGCCGTGTGGTATCCGTTTGAGTAGAATAGACCACCCTCATTTCTTACCGAGGTGTCGTAAAAGGCGACTAAGGTAATTTGACCCGCCGTGTGGTATCCGTTTGAGTAGAATTAACCAACCTCATTTCTTACCGGGGTGACGTAAAAGGCGCCTAAGGTAAGTTGACGACAGGCAGACGCCCGATCGTTGAATATCCAGCCAACTCATGTGACAACATATTGTGTTCAACCCATTTAGAGCGGGATAAGAGCAGAAGTATGATATATTTTGATTATAAATATATTTTCGGAATCTCGGAAATGGCTTCAACGATTTTCCTGAAATTCAGCATGCAGGAGGTTTTGGGGGAGAAAAATCGATCTAGCTAGGTTTTATCAAAAAAAATCGTTTCATTCTGTTTTTGGGCATTAAAAAATACTCAAATTTACATTGAATATATAAAACACTATTTTTGCCGTTAAATGTCAAGTCAGCGTAGCTTATTAGGGAAACAGTTTATCGCGAGAAATGAAAATATCTAGGATCGAGCTCCACCTACCCTATTATATTATTCTTTTTTTTTTTAAAGTTTCTTTTTTATTTTGTAAAAAATTACCGAGTAAGACTTGGTCAACCTGGTACTCATTTTAAAGTAAGCAGTGTAATAACTAAATATTTAAATTATTCGATGAAATAAGATTTTATAAAGGAAGTATCAATGTGCCTTCAACAAGAAGCAACAAAAGAAATAATACAGTCAATAAAAACGGTGATATTTCCGTTGCGACTCTCAGCGAAGGCCATAGTTTCTTAATGCTTTTTTGTATTCCGGTTCGATTGACAAACAGCCACAAATTTTCTAGTAAACTAAGAAGTTCTATATATAATTAATACTAGCTTGCGAGTCTATCTCCTGACGATGCTTAGGTTACGGGGCGAAACAATTGTTGAGATCGTGGTGGTGAATGTGTGTAGTGTTTGTGTATTGTTGTGTTATCGGTGGCGGGTAGTGCATGAGCTTTTACAAATTCTGCATGTATCAGGTATGAAAACGAATATACACTCTACATTTAGCATTACATGTATTTTCTTTTATCGCGGATTATAGTAAAATAATATTCTCATTAGTTTTGTATTATGGACCTCCGCATAGTAACGCCTAATTCTATAAATTTCTCTTTCTCAAAATTGGACCTATAGGTATATTGGATTGGTAGGTCTAATTTACAATTAATTTATAGTAAATCAATAAATAATTAGAATTCACTTGCCCTTATCCCACTATAGTGGTTAAACATGCTTTAAACTTATCATTAGATGATTTGAATTCATTTTAAAATCGGACTACTTTGAAAAACTGTATTGTAAAACCAAAAAAACTAATAATGAGGAATATGTAACTTTTCTTGTCTAAAAACCGATTTTAAATCCATGTTACGCTATTTAATTAACTAGACACCGGTCCAGTCGGTTTCGCAACCTGTTATATGCACGGTTATGTGCGCGTTCGTCTGTAAACTTTGGCGAATTGATATAATTTTAGACGATCTATATATTATGCCGTGTGTTATCTGGCTGAGTAGAATAGACCACCCTCATTTCTTGCCGAGTTGTCCTAAAAGGCGACTAGGGTAAGTCGGGGTCGACTTACCTTGCCGAGGTATCGTAAAAAATTAATAAGGTAAGTCGATCCACCGTGTGGTATCCGGCTGAGTAGAATAGATCACTCATTTCTTACCGAGGTGTCGTAAAAGTAAGGTAAGATGACACGCCGTGTGGTATCCGGCTGAGTAGAAAATACCACTCATTTCTTACCGAGGTGTCGTTAAATACGACGAAGGTAAGTTGACGTCAGGAAGACGGCTGGTCTTAAAGTACGTAGCCAAATCATGTAACAACATGGTTATATCATGTTGTTAGGTACATGTTTATAACATGTTGTGCCGAGCCCACTTAGAGTGGGATATTGTCAGGAGGATGATAATTTATAACCTTATAACTATGACATTCCGCAAACGCCTCCTTTTATAAAATTAGTTAGTTAATATTAACTTTGACACTTAGCCGCCATTTTAAAAGCAGAAGGAACTGTGCGGTTTACAAAAATAATAGCTGTGCCAGCACCTTCTTATTCTATATTTTTTATTCCTGCTTCTATCCTATTCATCTTAGTGTAATATTATTTAATTTATAGTCTTCCTCGATAAATGGACTATCTTACATAAAAATATTTTTTCAGATCGGTCCTAAGATTAGCTCGTTCAAACAATCAAACAAACTCTTCAGCTTTATATATTAGTATAGATTCAGGGGTTAAACGTATTAACCTTCTAGTCGTAATAATTTATTAGTCATAAAACGATCGCACCCGCGATCGCGTAGCCCTGAATCAAGCCTATTGTGAGATTCAATTGCAATTGACCGCCATTATGTCGAGATTCTGAATGCAACGATAGCTCTGAGGAAATCCTTCTTAACCAAACGATTCAGATGCAAATAATATTTTAACACGTTTGAATATTGCATAGAACAGCGTTTTCCAGCCTTTTTTAGTCCATGGCCCCTAGGAAATCAAGCACAGTTTTTAAACCCTCTTCACTACATATTATAAAACAAAGTCGCATTCTTTGTTTGTCCATATATCCCTATGTATGCATAAAACTTTAAAACTACGCAACAGATTTTGATGCGGTTTTTTTTTAATAGATAGAGTGATTCCAGAGGAAGGTTTGTACGTATAATAACATTTAATACGGAGTAGAGAAATACTGTAATTTTTGAGGTTTCTGTAAATAATTACATTTTTTCCGCTTACATTGCAAACGCATGCTAAACCCTAGGAGATTTATCAAAATAATGTACTAAGTATTTGTACACCTTAAAAAGGTCTACAGAAAAGTCCGCGATGGTATATGTTTATCTCTTATGGATAACCCACTATAGCATTTTTTGTCATTTACTTTTTACGAAAAATAATGCCATATTTTTGAAGCAATTTTTATACAATACAGCATTAATCCTTATCCAATTGAGTACCTTAAATAAATAGTTGATTTAATATAGATCAATATGGTCGTTTACAGCATGTAATTTAAGTGAACATTTTCGGAGATATTACAGATTTAAAATGCCGTGAGGACGCCGCGCTTCGCCCTATAACACTTCGACTTTAGCAGCTATGTCGCTCTTTCAAGAGTTTGTTTAAAGACATTCTGTAATTAATTGTAAAAATAAAATACATAGGGAAAATGTTAAAGTAAATTGGTAAAAATGTACTATATGAATTTAGATATTCCAAAGATAGCAGGAAATCTTCTTGGTATAAGGAAAGGAAATTGTTTTACTTCAAATTTAACGCTTGCGGGCCACGGGCAGTAATGAATAAATCAAAACTACTGGATCGATTTTAATCATTTTTTTACACTGACTGACATGGGATATATATTTTATACCCGTGCGAAGCAGGGGTAGGCCGCTAGTATTAAAATAAACAGCGACAAAAGCGAATTAGGTATTTATTTTTTAAAATATCGTGTGCTTAGTTCACATTTTTCTTATAAAACTGGTTTGCTGATTTTTCGTTTTGCGGCCCTTTTGCATTGAATGAGCGATGCATGAGGGATATAGAAGAATGTAGAATATTATTATACATAGACTAAGACTAGGTTTTCACAACTTCGTTCGCGTGGACTTTTATTATGTGATAGCTTGATTATAGATTGCGTTTCGGCATTTTTCGGAATGCTTTCGAAAAGCGGAATGGTTAGGGTAACGGATTTGCGATCGAGAGGTCGTCAGTTCGAATCCCGGCAATTATACTACCAACGTTAACCCAATCTTAACAAGCATTTAGCTTAGCTGGAGAGGTTAACATGTTTACTAGTAATTCGTAACTTACTAATTGCTAGCAACTAGCTACAAATTAATGTATAGATTCCGGCTATACTCACGTCTTATTTTATCGGATGAGCCCGACTAGTTTCAATTCTTTCCGCGGCGTTATCGCGGCGGGATCAGTTGCCTCATCCGATAAAATAACACGTGAGTATAGCCGGAATCTATACATTAATTATGAATAACACTCACGATAGTTTAAATTCAAAAATAGCTACAAATTGCTAGTAAGTTTTTAAACTATAGCAATATAATATCAATCTATCATTGGATAACAATGCACGCAAACGAAGTTGCGGGTAAAAGCTAGTATATCTTCCTGTCCTTATCCCACACAAGAAAACATGTCTGCACAACATGTTTTCTTCCATACTGTTCTATGTTTCGTCAACTCTGGCGTCACTCCTTTTATATCCATATCATACTTCACACAATCCAACCATCTCTTTTTAGGCCTCCCTCTAGGCACATATCCATCCACATTCAAATTTAACACACGTTTGGACACATGATTTTCATCCCTCCTCATTACATGTCCATACCATCTCAATCTTGCACTTCTCGTCTTTTCTATAATGGGCGCAACTTTCAGACTTCCCCTTATATACTCGTTTCGTATTTTATCCAGTTTTGTCACACCACACATCCACCTTAACATTCTCATCTCATAAAGCTAGTGTTTTCTAAAAATGATTATAAATATTCTGAAAATTTAGAGAAGATTGCATTTCCGGAAACATGCATTCGTAACCACGTAACTAACTCGGTCAGAGCTAATCGATTAAAAATCGATGTTAAGAATCGATTACACAATAAGGCTATGTTAAAACGATTTAATCGCTATGTTTATGGCTCTGTGTACACGTTCTTTTCCATGAGTGGTATGCCACGTGCCATATTACCATGCCCAAATGCGTAGTGATATTATGTATTATAATGGCGCAATAGCTTATATATTAAATATGCAATGTGTGTTTTACGTTTTAGAAATGTGTATATACCGGACCTATATCTGTAATAATAATATATATAAAGCTGAAGAGTTTGTTTGTTTGATGGCGTTAATCTCAGGAACTACTGGACCGATTTTACACATTCTTTGAGTGTAAGGCGGTCCATTTATCGACGAAGCTATTGCTAGTGTATTAAATACGTTATAAATTAAACTAGTTGTGCCAGCAGCTTCGGCCGCGTGGAAATAAGTGTGACAGAATTTTTTTTTAATTGAAATTTTGAATTTGAATCTGTAATTTGAAGAAGATTCTATATCACAGTTTTTTTGCTTACGTCGAAAGAGTTACTTTAAGATAGTTTTTATATAATTTGGTTACTGTTTACTGGACCAAAGTTGATAAAATTTGGTATGATTAAAGCTTGTTCTTTGAGGCAATATAAAGGACTAGCAATCGCCGCCCGCGTGGAAAGATTAACACCGTAATATAGTATTTTGATAATCACAAAAATGGTAAAAGTGGGTTAACCTTAAAAGCCACACATATGCTGTCGCAGACTTTTATTTAGAACTTTTAGACGGGAACAATTTTGTAATACATTATTTTTCAATAACTTTCACCGTTTACTTAGCGATCGCAAGAAAAGCTTATATATAATATTTTTTATTGCTGCTCCTCTCCTATTCATCTTAGCGTGATGTTATATAGCCTATAGCCTTCCTTGTTAAATGGACTATCTTACACTCAAAGAATTTTTCAAATCGGTCTAGTAGTTCCTAAGACAAACTCTTCAGCTTTATATATTAGTCATTACCTTCCTGCCCTTATCCCACTCTAAGTGGGGTCGGCACAACATGTTATAAACACGCTGTTACATGATTTGGCTGCGTTTTTACGACCGGCCGCCTGCCTGACGTCAACTTACCTCTGTCGTATTTTACGACACCTCGGTAAGAATGAGGGTGGTCTATTCTACTAAACCGGATACCACACGTTGGGTCAACTTACCTTAATCGCCTTTAACGACACCTCGGTAAGAAATGAGGTTGGTCTATTATACTTAGCCGGATACCACACGGCGGGTCGACTTACCTCAGTCGCCTTTTACGACACCTCGGTAAGAAATGAGGTTGGTCTATTATACTTAGCCGGATACCACACGGCGGGTCGACTTACCTCAGTCGCCTTTTACGACACCTTGGTAAGAAATGAGGGTGGTCTATGTTAGCTTATGTTACTTTATATATTAGTATAGATATAAATATCCCGTTTTTCCTTAGGGAACGGGAAAATATACATAATTGAGGGTATTTTAACACTTAAGCTGCAGCGAAATAAGTCGCGGATATAGCTCATACATAAACATAATTATGGTCATTAAATTGCACTAACATGACGCATACATCGCAGAGAGGAAGCGTGCATAATGGAGACGTGATGATCGCTTTTAAATAGATCTCGTTACTTCACATCTACTAACTCGTCCAGATCGGACTTAAATAAAAAAAAAAGAAGTTAAAAGTGAAGCAGGTGCTTGTTGCCTGCTTCATACTGTTGTCGCCATTGATTTCCGCTTTGTATTTTATTGCAGGTCTTCTTAAACTTTTTTATATAGCGACCCCCTTCAAGCTTAGGAAATTTCAAACGACCCCCTCCTCCATATAATGAAATATATATTAACCGTAGATGTAGATGTAATATCGCACTATTTTACAATGTAAATAACAGTTTTGCATTGCCACTTTTTTCAAAAAATAGTTATAATAAAACTACAATAGTATTTTGTATGATTTTTATTTGTATTTGTATTTGTACGTAGTGTGTATATTAATTTTAAAATTTTATTTATAATTGTTGTAAACTAACCGATCATAAATTTAATAAAATCTATTTAATTAAATTTAATGAAAAGGGGTAATGAAGGAACTTAGGAGGAGAAATATCAATAAATTTTTGTTAGAAAAGTTATTTAAAGGACAGCTGCAGCCATGTAGTTGTATCAATAATGATTGAAAAGTATCAGATCTTTGCGACGCCTTTTGCTTTCAGTAGTCTCTTCCAGAAGACCCACAGTTTAAGAAGCCCTGTTTTATAGCAACACATTTTTTGATTAAAATGGTGGCAACACTGTGCCGTTATTGTTTCCGGTGGAGTCTTCCTATTGATAAAACGTTTCAGTTACAGTCAGTCTTTGTTCGTCATTCAAGAGAAGTGTATCTCGGAACGGGAATTGTGGTATTCCTATTATATAGGAATACCACAATTCCCGTGTGGACCACCCTTATTTCCTCAGGAAATAAGGGTGGTCCATTCTACTCAACCAGATACCACAAGTCGGATCAACTTGCCTTATTCGCCTTTTACGACACCTCAATAAGAAATAACGGTGGTCTATTTTACACAGCCGGATACCACACGACACTTACCTTAGTCGCGTTTTATGACACCTCATTAGGAAATAAGGGTGGTCTATTCTTCTCAGCCACATAACTAACGGCTCTTACCTTAGTCGCCTTTTGAAACACCTCGGTAAGAAATGAAGGTGGTCCATTCTACTCAGCCGGATACCACACGACGGGTTAACTTAACTTAGTGGCCTTTTACACCTCAGTAAGAAATGAGAGTGAAGACTCAGCCAGATACAACACGACGGGTCATCTTACCTTAGTCGCCTTTTACGATACCTCAATAAGAAATGAGGGTGGATATTCTACTCAGCCGGATACCACTCGACGGGTCAACTTACCTTAGTCGCCTTTTACGACACCTAATTAGGAAATTTGGATGGTCCATAATATTCAGCCGGATACCACACGGCACTTTAAGACAATGACAACCGACATAAGCTTGCGGCCCCAGCTTTGCGCCTTGAAAAAGTACGTAAGTAGTTTGTGAGTTTGGGTATAAGATTCTATAATAAAATTCCACAATCAATTTTAGCTTCGCCATTACAGCAGTTTAAAAACACTATTAAGGAGAGGCCGATACAGAAAGCCTACTATACTGCTGAGGAGTATTTAGACGATAAGAATGCGTGGATATAGATATTGTTCGACCCTGTACAAGATAGAAACGATTAATTGTAAGAATTATATTTTTAAAAGAGCAACCGCCGAGTTTCTTGCTGGCTCTTCTCGGTAGGAACAGCTTTCCGAACCAGCAGTAGAGTTGACGATTTAAAAGCACTTGTTCACAAGTTTATTTGAATAAAGAATAATTTGAATTTGAATGTACTTAGTATGAAAAATTTTTGCCTTATCGATCTATTATACGAGGTGTAAGACAAACTTAGCCAAATATCCGTGACAACCAAGGAAATAATATCAAGAGTGTGCAGCTCTTAAATGATTGGTTATCATTTCGATTTGGCAACGGTCGGTTTCCAGCTAGTTCGTGCGTGTCGAGATTTTACGAGATTACTCTTAGATGTACAGCCTCCTTTTTACTGCTGTTTATGTGAAACCGATTAAAGGCTGAGTCCGTACTTGACATGGTTACTGCTCGATTGGCAAATGATATAATTTATCTGTAACGAAATGTTTTTTGTTGGGAAAACTGTTTGGCTCAAATCGATATCCGACAATACCCTTGCGTAACTATATCAGTTTTTTTCTGTTATCTTTGTCGGTTTTTTTAAACCTTTAATCTTTTTGAGATTATTTCACACCCATCATAAGCTAATAGTAGCAATTTTTCAAAATTTATTAAATCGACTCAGCTATTTTTACAAATTTATTATATCGAGTCTTAGCTATTTTTCCAAATTTATTATATCGAGTCTTCTATGCAAATGCCGTGTGCTATCCGGCTCAATAGAATAGACCACTCTCATTTCTTACCGAGGTGAAGTAAAAGGCGACTAAGGTAAGTCGACCCGCCGTCTGGTATCCGGCTGAGGCTGAGGTTTCTTCACGATGTTTTCCTAAACCGAAAAGCGTGTGATAAGTTGCAGCTATCAATTACATACAAGTTTTAACAGAACAGAAAACTCATTGGTACCTGCCAGGGTTTGAACCCGTGATCCCTCGAAAGAGTCACATGGTGTCACCGCTAGGCTATCACAGCTCGATCAGGGTATCTGCTTATTATTCTTTACCATATGTTACATGCTACAATACATTCACGTAGCGTCGACTGTTAAATCCGTTAGGATTGAACCAATAACACGGTGTTAGAAGAATTTTTAAGTTAGAATATGTAAAGGCAATTGTTAGGTCTGAATGTTTGAATAAATCAAAAGTCTGATATGAAACGTAACCCAGAGTGCTGGGAAAGGCATCGTGGCACACAAGGCCGTAATAAACGCCGACAATGACCTTTAACGATTTCATATGTGTTTATATTTGTACCCGCTTTTTGATATATAAATACTATATCCTCCTGCACTTATCCCACTCTAAGTGGGGTCGGCACAACATGTTATAAGCATGCTGTTACATGATTTGACTGCGTTTTTTCGACCGGTCGCCTGCCTGACGTCAACTTACCTTAGTCCTATTTTACGACACCTTGGTAAGAAGGAGGGTGGTCTATTCTACTTAACCGGATAACACACGGTGGGTCAACTTACCTTAGTCGCCTTTTACGACACCTCGGTAAGAAATGAGGTTGGTCTATTCTACTCAGCCGAATACCACACAGCGGGTTGACTTACCTTAATCGCCTTTTACGACACCTTGGTAAGAAAAGAGGGTGGTACTATTCTATTCAGCCGGATACCACACGGCGGATATATGAGAAATACTAAATAAATATAATTATAAATAAATATATGAGACAATTCGCACGCTCAGCACATAGTTTATTAAATTTTGTTTATTTGTAGATCATATTAATGCAAGTACCTGGGTGAACGAGCCTTGAACGGTAATTTTAAAAATGATGTAAAAAAATTAAAATTGACAAAAAAAATGAAAAATAGTAGGGCAATCTCGCTCCTAGGTATTGTCACCTCTCTAGACAACCCGTTCCCCAAATGAACTACCATGACTTTACGTTAGACAGCGGAAAATTGTGATTGTATTCCAGGTAAATTTAAAAAAAAATTAGAGCCTGAAAACAGCGATAAAACGACATTTTCTTAAAATAAAACTTATCTATAACGACTTTCTCCCCAAAAACCCCTACATGCTGAATTTCATGAATATTGTTGGAGCCGTTTCCGAGATTCCGAAAAAAAAAATCCCACTCTAAAATTTATCTTAAATATTTTATCTTCAATATTAAAGATAAAATATTTGGCACACTTGTGTTATATGGTTTTATTTGTTTACATTTAGTTAAGTACCTAAACCTATGGAGTATAGAGTGGGATAAGGGCAGTAGAATGATTTGGTTTTTATCAGACGCCCAATCGGATCGGGTTCCTGATTCGATTGAGGCGTTCGATGCTTCTGGTGCCCCTGATGCATCGATTTGCAGAGGAAGGGACCACTGTTTAGAGAGATCCAGACCTGGAGGGTGGCAGGGTACAACGGTACCCTGTAGTAGAATGATGTAGCACTTTGTCGGTGTTTTTGTCGGTGAGAGTCCGACATATCTGCCGCTCGTCCCCGTCAATCAATGACGATCCATAAAGGGGTTTCCTGACAAAAAACAAGGACAATGATTTTGTATTATAGTTTTTCACACAGTAACGATTAATTCTATGAATTATTTAGTTGCAGTTAGTTGTTTATGGTTGTTAGGTCGACTAGAATACGGTAAAATACGTCTGTACGTGCAATTGTGATATGACCTTTGGTCAACATTGTCGCTAGCAGATGCCGCGGTGCCGGCCCGTGCGCGGCACACTGATAACAGAGACCAATTGGCGATAAGTGTATCTGATTCAACCTATTCGGGGTCTAATTTTATACTATCCTTAGGGTTGCCACCCGTACTATATTATATAATTACTAAATAAATATATGGGACACTTACACACACGGTCGTCCGTCCCCAAAGTAAGTAACTTAATACTTGTGTTATGGGTGACAGACAACTGGTGAATATATACTTATATATTTTTTTAAATACATACTTAAATACAAATATACACCCAGGCTCAAAGACCAACAAATTCATTTATAGAAAATGTTGGCCCTCGGCGGGAATCGAACCCGCGACCCACGGAGCTGAAGGCAGGGTCACTACCCACTGCTCCAACAGGCCAGTCCAATATAGTATCGTACTATATTTTAGTCAATTGTACTATATATTATAGAAAAACAATATAGGACGAAAAATACTATATTTTTATCGCTAATTCATTGTCACGCATTTTTTAATCAACTGTGAATGGAACGCACCCGCAGCACTGCATAGGGAATGTTTGAACGAAACTCATTCATGTTTTTACGGGGCTTAGTTAGTTAGTAACTCTAACTCCTTTGTCATTTTCCAGCGAAAAGTAATAATAAATAATCATGGAAAAATAAATAATGATTGAAAATAGATGTGTACTATTTTTTTTCCTGAATTTCCTAAAAGTACTATATTTTTTTGATTTAAAAAGAAAAATACTATTTTTCTTCAAAAAAAGGTGGCAACCCTAACTATCCTATCCTAATAATATTATAAATGCGAAAGTTTGTGAGTATGGATGTATGTTTGTTACTCTTTCACGGCGAATATGCTTAACCAATATGTAACAATTCTTAATACTAGTTACATTAAGTCATTACTGTCTTGTACAGGTTTGAAGAGAGCTACATCCACACATTCTTATCTAAATAATCCTCAATTGTATAGGCATTCTGTATCAGCCTCTTTTTAACAGGGTTTTTTAACCGTTTTTGCAATATGTCGGATATTGCAAATATCACTTACAGTGATTGCAACGCTGTTTTTATTGATTAGAACGTATTAATAGATTTATATATTGCTAACGCGCTATTTCCTCAAAGGAAACTGTTTCAATAGACCGTCGAGCTAAGTCGACATATATACGATGTTGCAAAGTGCGAAATACTAAGCAATATATTAAATATTCATTGTGTACTTGCAAAATTCAGTTTTTGCAGTTTCATACCGTATTGTATACGGTGTGTTAATAATTTAAACGTATTTATGATTTCTGCTATTGTAGCCCAGTGGTGAGATTGCGACTCTCTCAAGGAGTCATGGGTTCAAACCCCGGTCAGGCACGAATTAGTTTTTTTGTTAAAAAGTCATCATCCGCCCTTATCCCACTCTAAGTGAGGTCGGCACAAAATGTTACAAACATGCTGTCACGTGATTTGGCTACGTATTTTACGACCGCCCACCTGCCTGACGTGAACTTGCCTTAGTTATATTTTACGACACCACGGTAAAAAGGGCGGTCTATTCTACTCAACCGAATTCTACACGATCAACTTACTTTAGTCGCCTTTTACGACACCTCGGTAATTCTCCTGTCTATGGTAATTCCCCTCTTATTATTATAGGCTATGGAAATCCTGTTAATTCTACAGGAATATGATGACATTGAAAAGCGCCATCTATTATCTGATGTCGACTACCTCAGTCGTATTTTACGACACCTCGGTAAGAAAGAGGGTGGTATATTTCACTTAGCCGGATACCACACGGCGGTCCGTTAAAACTATGTAATATATCTAATTGATAATTGTAATTTACCACGCGCTTTTCGGTAAAGGAAAACATCGTGAAACCTGCATATCTCTAGAGAATTAATAACAAAAGTAATAATGAAGTTGTTTTGCTATAATCCGCGATGAAATAAAAATAGTAAATATATCTATAATATTTAAATGAGTCTTGTATGTATATATATATCTATATTTTCGGAATCTCGGAAACGGCTCCAACGATTTTCCTGAAATTCAGTATATAGGGGGTTTTGGGGGAAAAAAATCGATCTAGCTAGGTTTTATGTAAAAAAAAATCGTTTTATCCCTGTTTTTGAGCATTAAAATATATTAAAATTTATATTGAATATTATTTTTGGCATAAACTGTCAAGTCAGTATAGTTTATTCGGCGAACGGGCAGTTTCGAGAAATGTAAATACCTAGGGTCGATCCCAACTACCTAATCATTTTTTGAAGTTTCTTTTTTTTAAAATTACTGAGTAAGGCTCGGTCAACCAGGTACTATAATGCTAAATGTACAATGGACAATCCGTTTTCATACCTGATACATGCAGGACTCGTAAAAACATATGCACAAACCTCCACCACCGCCACCACAATAATAATAAAAAAAATTATAATTAGTACAGATTCGAACTTTCATAGTTTAAGTAAAAAAAGTAAGTAAGTAGCGGCCTGTTACTATCCCACTGCTGAGAATAGGTCTCTTCTCTCCGTTTTTGGAGAGAAGGGTTAGAGTTCAGACCTACCACGCTGCTCCAGTGAGTATTGGTAGGTTATACATATCCCCAGAAATCTCTAGAGATATGCAGGTTTCCTCCCGATGTTTTCCTTCACCGGAAAGCGTGTGATAAATTGTAATTATCAATTAGACACATAAGTTTTAACAGAAAAACTTATTGGTGTCTGCCCGGGTTCGAACCCGTGACCTGCTCGAAAGAATCACATGGTGTTACCGCTGGGCTACCACAGCTTTTCATTGTTTACAAAATAGCTTTTCGGATCTTTTTGAGTTACTCATCTAGTTATAAAACAGTTCGAAATGCAACAAAAACAATTTATGCAATCAAAACCAAAATACCCGTTCCGGATCATTTACTGTAGCCGTCACGTAAACGCAGCGCAACCGGTTCGATGTTCTGACCCACTGAACTCGAATCTGTTCATCTCGATGGATTAGCATTTAACTGTTGGCTCGCTTCTAAGGTGACTTGCACGATTGAATCAAAATATTTCAAATTCAAAATCTTCAAATAAGCTTGTAAAGAAGTGTTTATAAATCGTCAATTCTTCTGCTGGTTCGGAAAGCTGCAAAGCTGGAAAGCCAGCAAGAAACTCGGCGGATGCTTATTTCAAAATATAATTCTTAATTTATACTTACATTATTTACATAACTTAATACTTACAATTCGTCATTCCTGTCTTGTACAGGTTCTCATCAGCCATATCATCTAAGTAATCCTCAACAGTATTACAGCCTCTTTTTAAGTGTTTCTAAACTGTTGTAATGGCGAAACTAAAATTGATTGCGGAATTTTATTATAAAATCTTATACCCAGACCCACAAACGACTTACGTACTTTCGCAAAGCGCAAAGCAGGAGCCGCAAGCTTATGTCGGTTCCTACTTTGTCTATTATATACATCACCAATTTTATAATAGAATCTTATACCCAAACCCACAAACGACTTACGTACTTTTGCAAGGTGCAAAACAGAAGCCGCAAGCTTGCGTCGGTCCCTACTTTGTATATTATATACAACGTTCACAGCTTTCTTGTTATTAGATAGTTTATAAGTTAGTAAAGGTATTAAAGGTAAAGTAAGGTAAGTATTCCCTTTAAAAAACAAGCAATAAGATTTCTAATGAGAGCGGTCAGACGTTATGCTAAGTTTTGGTTGAAACAGTTATTCTAATTGCAAATGTAGGTTGCTTATTCATGCGAGTAAAGATGGCGCCCGAGGTTTTGGCGTAATGACCGTGACGTTTTTTTTGTTCCAATGAAGACATAACGCTGTTTGTAATGATACCTGTTTTATAAGTTACTAGCGGCCTGCCCCTGCTTCGAATGGGTTTAAAATATATAGCCCATGTCACTCAGTGAAAAAAATGATTAAAATCGATCCAGTAGTTTTGATTCATTCATTACTGCCCCTGACCCGCACGCGTTAAATTTAGAGAAAAGCAATTCCCCTCTCCCTATACCAAGAAGATTTCCTGCTATATCTAATATCTAAATTCATATACTACATATTTACTTTTTACATTCTTCCCTATGTTTTTTATTTTTACAATTAATTACAGAATGTCTTAATATATAACATTCACAGCTTTCTTGTCATTAGACAATATATGTTTTCTTTAGAGGTTACTCTTGAAAGAGCGACATATAGCTACTAAACTTGAAGTGCTCGTAGGTTCAACTTGCGTTTGCAATATTAGCGGAAAAAAATGTAATTATTTACGACATCACATTAGGAACCTCAAAAATTACCGTATTTCTCTACTCCATATTGAATGTTATTATACAACTGTTATTTATCCCATATTTTCGCTATTTGGTGCCATTATAAGGCTGAATTTAATAATTCAAGAATAGTTTTCAAGATATTTAATTAATACTATAAATATTAATACCACTATTTAATTAATACTACTTAGCAATTAGAATTTTTTAATTAAGAATTAGTTATACATCATCCACGTAACTTAGCACAACTTAGAAGCTTTTTTCGGTTTATTTTAAAATAACGATCGGCTCTTACAAATTAGACCTTCGGATTTTTAAATTGCAAATGGAAAAATAGATCGGACAAAAGTTTAAAATAATTTTGTTATAATTTATTATAGTAATTATAATTAATTATTTTGATGTAATCCACGATGTGTGCCACGTACCGAAAGAAAGCGCGGGATTTTTTGTTATTCTACATGTTATTTATTATATTTGAATATAAGTTTAAATGGCATCAAATTTCATAAAATATACTTATTTGAGTGGATATTTCATAAGGTAGGAAAAAAAAACGGAGCTAATATTTTTACAAGGTAACAGGAAAATAGGACTAAAAACAGGAAAAGCTGTAAACAAAACAATAAACTTAATTATTTATATAGAGTATTTATTATTTAAGTAGTTCGAAAAGCTTCTTGAGCTTTATACACTATTGAATAAATTGTACCAGGCGTTCATAACGTCCAAGGAGAATACGAGACCACTGCGAAAACAATCTTGTCAATTATTACAATATAGCCAACACGAATTTGTCCTTAATCATTATTTACATGTCGAAATGGGTATATGTTGATAATTAGTCATTTGAATTTCAACTCAATTCTTTAGTACATAGAGTTGAATTTTAAGATTAAGTTGTAATTATTTGTGACTGTATATCATGTGAAAAGGAATTTGTATGGCTATTTTATTGAACAGAAAGTTAACCTTACTTATGACAAGCGAATTTATTGAGTAAAAAAATTAACTCACGTACAGAAATAGCTATGAAAGATGTAATTTATAATAAGTATAATATTACTAATTTTGTAGTTTATTAGAATATACATTTGTTTCATCAAAAATGGTAGCAAACGGATAAAAAGTATAAAAAAGTACTGCAGTCTAAAACCATGTTGTGGTTATTTTGAAATATGTACTTTATAGTCACTGCTTGTGGTTTAACAGATTATACTTATCTCAAAATTACACCCTAGATGTCTACATCATAGAATTCATATCTATACTAATATTATAAAGGCTAGGTCTATCTGTGTGTCTATATACTTTCACGGTGAACTACACAATGTATGCACTAGAGAACATAATAGAATTAGGTCTTGAATTCTCCTTGTTTATTATGAGCGCCTGGTACTTTTTATTCAATACAGATAAAAGTCAAAGAACTTTTTTTTACTTATTAAAATCAATTTTGTTTTTTATTTTATTATTATATTTATTTCCTTTTTTCTCCTTTTACTCAAAATGGAAAAAGTCTGTCTGTCCGTTACGCTTTGAAGGCTAGTTAGGGATTCGAAAAAATAATCGACTTTTAATTATCGATTTTCTAAAACGATTATTTTTGGTTACTCACTTTTTCTTCTTAATTTACTTTCTTTTCTTGTTTATTTTTTTACCATAAAATATGCGTTCTTGGATGAAACCAATGTAGCCAAATTAAACATTTGAATCGAATTTCGCAAATAAGCTATCTATTTTTTTTATTGTACTTGTCTACTTTAATAAGTCTTTTTTTCTAATTACTATTAAAAAGGCAACTTTATAAGTATACAGAAAAAAAAATATATGTTTTATTTAATTATATATTTTTTCGGATCGATTCATTCGATTTTTTTATTCCAAGTGATATCCCTGCGGTTAAGACGCTGGACCAGTATTGATGAAATTTCTGAACGAAATAAAGATGAACTGGTTTGCACTCAAGTATATCGTCAAGTGAACTATCGTTTCCTGATTGCCACGCCGCATGGCCAATTGTCACCGCTCTATAAATACAACTTATTGTTCTCTTGACCTCTCACTTACTGTTATTACACTCTATTTACCGTCTGTAAACTTTGACCTTTTTTATCGCCCTGTTTCTATCACAATGGCAGCAAAGGCTTCTTATCCAAATTATTCTATATTCATATTGCCTTTTACAAGCACTATTTATTGTCTGTAAACTTAATCCTTTTTTATCGAGCTGTTACTATCCCAATGTGTAGCAAAAGGCCTCCTCTCTCCTTATCTAAATTATTCTTTATTCAAATTGGCTTTTACAAGCACTCTATTTACTGTCTGCTTACTTTAACCTTTTTTATCGACCTGTTACTATCTCAATGTGTAGAAAGGCCTTCTCTCTCCTCATCCAAATTATTCTTTATTTAAATAGGCTTTTACAAGCACTCTATTTACTGTCTGCAAACTTAAATCATTTTTTATCGACCTGTTACTATCCCAATTTGTAAGAAAAGCCTCCTCTCTCCTTATCCAAATTATTCTATATATTCCAATTGCCTGTTACAAACACTCTATTTACTGTCTGCAAACTTAAACCTTTTTTACCGATCTGTTACTATTTCAAAGTGTAGAAAGGCCTTCTCTCTCCTTATCAAAATTATTCTTTATTCAAATTGGCTTTTACAAGCACTCTATTTACTGTCTGCAAGCTTAAACCTTTTTTATCGACCTGTTACTATCTCAACGGTAGCAAAGGCCTCGTTTCTCCTTATTCCTCTGGTGACATGTAAGACTCGAACCTATCGATATCGAACTTTTTTGATCCGCTCGTTACTATTACGCTATCACAGCATTACATTTAACAGCTAAAATATTTACGCTCAAGTCTACAGTTTAGCATTTTTTTAATGCCCGAAAACAGGTATAAATAATAAATACAAGATTAACTCATTTAAATATTAAAGATTATTTCCTATATTTTATGTGAAAATAAATTTCATAGTAACTACTTTATTACAATCAAAGAATGCAATTGCTTACGTAAATAATTACGAGCATAGTTAATGACTTGTTGCGAAGAATGCCAATTAAAAACCACGATAAATTATACGATCATATCGATAATCGTCCCAGCGTGTTATCGATTATAATAAGAATCCTGATCGTTCCGAGAACAACATCGGATAAGGAGAATTTGTATTATACAAGATGGGATCTTGCCAATACATTCTAATCACATGTGTTTTGCCTCAGTGTCTGTCTGTCAGCGATAATCTCATACAAATAATTTATAAAATTAGGCGTTACTTTGCAGAGATTCATACAAAAGTATTAATAAAAAAATTTTGCTATAATCCGCGATAACGTAAATATAAAATATATACAGAGAGGTAACGACCATACGACATTAACTTTATTTCCAAACGTATTAAACAAACAAAACTAATAATAAAATTATTTTGCTATAATCCGCGATGGAGTAAAATAGAAAATATATATAATGCTAAATGTAGAGTGGACAATCCGTTATCATACCTGATACATGCAGGATTCGTAAAAACAACTTTATTTCCTACCCACCTTAGCAGCCTACATAAAAATTTCAGTTAATTTAGCCAGCAGGAATTATTTTACGTTTTGGATAAAAGATACATGATATAGAAGGGTGAATGACCGTATCCCATTTCATTTTATTTCTTAGACCTTGACCGAGATACTAGATATAAGTGCGAGGGAGTCAGAACTATAATGTTATTGTTTTATCCTGTTTTTGAAAAAGGGCGCAACGCCAGGTCAGTCATCTTGTTACCGAGATCTTAATTAAATTATAGTACGAGGTTGACCAAGCCTTGTTCGGTATTTTTTTACAAAATAAAAAAATCTTAAAAAAGAAGAAAAAGTAATTGTGTATAGGTGGGGCTCAATCTCAGGTATTTTCATTCTAGAAACCACCGGTTCCCCGAATAAGCTACTCTGACTTGACAGTTTTCGGCAAAAATAGTGTTTTATATATTCAATGTAAATATTTGTATTTTTTTTAATGTCCCAAAACAGGGATAAAACGATATTTAGTTTGTTCAAAAATACCTTAGTTAATGAATTGTTGCGAATAATGCCAATTAAAAACCACAACAAATTATACTATCATATCGATAATCGTCCCAGCGTGGTATCGGTTATAATAAGAATCCTAATCGTTCTTAGAACAACATCGGATAAGGAGAATTGAAAAAATATTTGTTTGTAAGATAGTCCATTTATCGAGGAAGGCTATAGACTATATAACATCACGTTAAGATAAATAGATGAGGAGCAGCAAAAAAAAATACATAAACGGCAAAATTTAAAGCTTTCCTTGGGTGCGCTAAGTAAACAGGGAAGTTATTAAAAAATCTCTTATAATTAACTCACGATAACTACTTTTATGTTCAAAATTTCAATTCGGGAAATATTTGTGACACACAGATATCCACGCGGACGAAACTGCTGGTAGTTAAAAATATACACTAACAATAATGTACCAAATAGTAATATTCAAAACGATCGCGCATGATTTAACGATTGTCTAAACTTGGCTATAACAATAACACTAAATCAAACAGTGTTGGTGCAATTATTTCAAAATCGTTCTTAAATACTAGAGGGAGAAAGCTATAACATCAATATGCATAGCTCGATGATTTCTCTCGCTGCACGCCACTGGGCGCATGCTTCTAAGAATATTGCATGAAAATGTGAACATTTCACACTATCTTCATCTGCACATAATATGATAAAGTAACGTATCTTATGTTGAACTTAGCAGCTAACTATGGCCCTCATAAGAAAGCTCAGAGTCGATAGACTAAGCCACGCTTTTATGTGTCAGGAAAACCCATTATGGTCGTCACCACCTGACGGAGACGAGCGGCGGGTATCTCGGACTCGCACCGACTAAAAACCTGACAGTGCTCCACCACGCTGCTGGTGGCGAGGACAGGGTACCGGTGTACACATTGCCCCCATCCCAAGCAGCAACTCTGAACCCCAGAGTGCGCCATCTCTGAGGCGGGGCCTCTCTAAAAGTGACCTTTCCCTCTGCTAGACGATGCATCGGGAGCAACAGATGCATCGACCGTCTGGGAGACCTTCTCAGATAGGCGCCCGATAAAACTTGTTCAGAACGCCCAGAGATCTCCGTTAAGGTGGCATACGACGTCTTCGTCGAGTCTTCTGCGCCGAGCTCGCTTACGGTGGATCGGATCCAAGGACTCGACTTCTCAGACCCGACCTGCTACATCCTTCCGCGAGATAACATCCTTGCAGAAAGAGGCCAACACAGCCTACGATCCTTGTCCACCATGGCACGAACTACGGTGTTCAAGGAGAGATAGTGCCCCACCTGTGCCACGAGCTCTGCCTGCTGAACTGCCCAAGCTGGGCAGTCTGCGAGCGTATACAGAGCCGAGTCAAACTCGTGGCACTTACCGGACGCTTAGCGCCGATCCACCAAAAGATACTTCCCGAAATAACCGTGTCCGGAAAGCCAAAGTAAGCCACGCCCGGGTAGAGAGCATTAGTTAAAAGCCAAAAATACCAATGTATTTAACCGTGTCGTGAGCTGAAGTGGCAACGGGCATATAGTATGAATAAGTGAAAAGTTTCGGGGTCTTAACATGTTGAAATGACAACCTCGCTCCGGAAAACGTGGCGATCATAGACTGACTACTTTATAACCTGCAAATCTCTTAAAGAGAACTATTCGCTAGACCTAAAGAAGAAGATAGAATGAAGGTAAAATAGCGGTCCATTACTGTAACAGTTTTAGACAAAGCCTTTCTTTTTTCTAGGAAAGAAGAATTGAAGTTTCGACCCATCATGCTTCTTGACATGTAAGTAGCAGCCTGTTACTCTTCCACTGCTGGGAATAGGCCTTTTCTCTCCGTTTTGGGAGGGAAGGTTTGGAGCTAAGACCTGCCACGCTGATCCAATGCGGGCTGGTAGGTTACACAAATCTCCAGAATTCTCTAGAGATATGCAGGTTTCCTTGCGATGTTTTCCTTCACCGAAAAGCGTGTGATAAATAGCAAATATCAATTAGACACATAAGTTTAAACAGAAAAACTCATTGATGTCTGCCCGGGTTTGAACCGGTGACCTCCTCGAAAGATTCGCACGGTGTTACAGCTTCTTGAGACGGCAGACTAACAAATAGATAAGATCAAATGTTTTTTCCATTTTGAAAACATATAGATAATCTAAAATTAGAAAACCAACAAAAAACAGTCTTTATTTTTTATACAACAGTCACAAAAGCCAAAATGTATTAAATTGAAAAGCATAAAATAAATATTAGGAACTCATAAAATTGAATGGCTTATTAAGGATAATTTTCTTATGTTTAAGAAGAGTTCTTCTTCCAAAGCTAAGGCAAGTCTAATACGACTCAAAATCGCCCCTAAAAAAATCACATATTATTCAATATATTAAATCACAAAGTTTATTACAAACGAGCCACTATACACTGTCCATTATATTAACCATCTTTTGACAGATTGACGATAGTGATGTCCTAAAGATTCTCGTATGCGATACCATTCCGATTATAGTACCTACTATCATTAATCGAATTACGTACCTAAGTAATTCGATTAATGATAACCTACGTAAACTAGATTACTACTTGAGAAAAGAAATTCCAACTTTGAGAAAACTTATTGTTTCTTTGAAAAGAAGTGGTCTATTTCATGGTGAAAAATCTTCTTTGGTCAAAGTTTTGAACACAATTGGCTTTTCATATAAAAAGTTAAATAAAAGAAAATTATTAATGGAACGCACAGATATAGCTATAGCACGTTGTGATTTTTTAAGAGAGGCAAAGAAAATACAAGATTGGGCAAATATTGTTTTCACGGATGAAACATGGCTCAACGCTAACCACACACTATCTCGTTTCTGGACTGATGATACTGCTGATTCCACTTCCTCAGTACCAATGGGAAAAGGTGAGCGCCTAATCATTTGCCATGCAGGTACAGCAAAAGGATTTGTACAAGACGCACTGTTGGCATTTAAATCGAAGAAATCAAATGACTACCACGAAGAGATGAATGCAAATGTGTATGAAGAGTGGTTCAAAAAAATGCTCATTTCATTGGAAGAACCATCAATAATTTTTATTGATAATGCGCCCTACCACTCCCGTCAAATTGACAAAATGCCAACACAGGCTAATAAAAAGCATGAAATAATTAATTGGCTTCGGGACAATGGAGAAAATGTGGACGACTCAATGTTAAAAGTTGAATTAATAAAAATATTAAAAACCAAAAAGAGAGCAAAACGCTATGTAATCAATGAAATAGCAGCAGAATATGGCCATACTGTTCTTCGGATTCCTCCATACCACTGCCAGTACAACGCAATAGAACTTATATGGGCACAAGTAAAAGGGCATGCTGCGAGATGCAATACAAGCCCTCCATTCACAGCGAATAAAATGTTGCAATTGCTAAAAAATGCTTGCACCCACGTAACGGCCGAGAACTGGGCAAGTGTGGTGGAAAGAACTAAAAGAGTAATATTCTCTGATTGGGAACGTGATATTGCGTTTGATAATATATTATCTACACAAGAGCTAATAATAACTGCTACTGAAGACTCCTCATCGGAGGAGTCTAGTGTTGATTATCATTCCGACGACTCGTGCTAATAAAATAAATTAAAATATCCTGATTGTTTTATTTGTATTCATGTATTAACTAAGAAGAAAGTAAAACTTTATATAATGTTATTAAATGTCTTTTAATACTCGTAACATCGATTTCTACCGATTATTTTTAATCTGTGGCATAATCGTTATAGTAACCATTATGTGTGACATCACTAAGTGGGCGGTACCCATCCATAAAGTACAAATATTATTTGTATGATATTTGTACGTAAGCAATACAAAACTTAATGAGCGTGAGCTGTCAAAAGACTGATAATATGATGGACGCAGTATAAAGGCATTTATGTTTTGAAACAAGGAAAGAACGTAAGTGTTCACGAAGTTGCCTCGAACCGGATTCAAAGGTTGGGCCTTCGCTTACACAATGCCATGATATTTATGTTCGCCTAGTACTTTGTTTGGATACTAAATAGGTCCTTATGATTTTTGGTGTTTAAGTAAAAAGCAAAAAGGAAGCAAGCAAGCTATTGTAACTTAGGTATTGTTTTTTCTTTTTGATAAGATATTAGAAATTAGAAATTATTTATTTGCTCAACACAGTTTTGGTAAACACTATTTAACAAAAGCTTATGATTATTATCTAAATTACATTCTAAAAGCCACCACTAGCAACCAAACTAAGCCTAGCTTGTATAAATAGATAGAAATTATTATTGCAAAAAATCTCCTTTCTGCATATAATTTATGCTTTTCTGAAAGCTTTTTTAAATTAAGATTTTGTAAATGAATAAAAATATCAAATATATTATGTTTTATTATAATTTTCTTTATTGTAACACCATTCCTTTTAAACATATAACAATCTACATCGAGTATTCAAGGCCGCTTGTGTGAATAGAATGTTGCTCTTATTGAGAAGAATTGGTAAGAAATTCGGTCATTGCTTCCTCATAATATGTTTTATAATTATTATATAGTGAACCACTGAGCATAATATATATCCTTATTCAAAGGTTGCAGTTAAAAGTTGTACAATAATATTTATACTCATTTAAGTTCCACGTATGTTTGTTAATTTCAATTTATGTAGAAGCATCAAATTTACTGCGTAGGTTACGTTAAAAAACTATTATTCCCTGATGCGCTGTTTTATAAATGTTACCTATAAAAGTTATAGTGTCTAATTATAAATGTATATTCATTCTATGAAAACTACAGAAGTGACTTTATCGTATTGTAAATTTTACAAACTATGGATGGTCTATTATTTTCATGTAATTAAGCTAACATAAATACCTCGTTATTCATGTAGGCCTGGTCTTTTATCTGCTATAAAAGCATATTATTTTAATTATTTTTTTATACATTTTCATAATTTATATAATTAGGCGTTACTTTGCGGAGGTCCCAAACTAATGAGAATTATTTTGCGCGATAAATAAAAATAAAAAAAATAATCCAAAATTAATATCATTTTTGTTTATTGTCTATGGGTCTACTGAGAATAATAATGCCATTAGGAAAGAATATTAAGCGAAAATCTAAGCATTTGATTTCTTTCAATGCTTCATATAAAAGATATATAAAATTTGTCATCATCATCATCCTCCTGCCCTTATCCCACTCTAAGTGGGGTCGGCACAACATATTATAAACACGTTGTCACATGATTTGACTACGTATTTTACGACCGGTCGCCTGCCTGACATCATCGTACCTTAGTCGCCTTTTGCTACACCTCGGTAAGAAAGAGAGTGGTCTATTCTACTCAACCGGATACCACAAGGTGGGTCAACTTACCTTAATCGCCTTTTGCGACACTTCGGTAAGAAAGAGAGTGGTTTATTCTACTCAACCGGATACCACAAGGTGGGTCAACTTACCTTAGTCGCTCTTTATGACACCTCGGTAAGAAATGAGGGTGGTCTATTCTATTCAGCTGGATACAACACGTGGGGTCGACTTAACTTATGTCATCTTGCATTTTTTTATCGTTGTTTAAGTCTAAGAAAGGAAACGATCTTTTCCAATCACTTTTTAACAGAAATTTTGCTAATCTACCTTGTTATCTGTAGAGAATAAGTATTGCAATTTGTGTATCAAAAAGGAAAGAAATAATCTTGTCTCTTAAAACGCTATTTCCTACTTAGCTCTAATGGTAAACTAATGGATGACCGAGATATTATCTCAATTACATAGACGGGATTAAAGATGATATTATCTTAACATTTTCGTAATAGCTAGTTTATATCTCATTTAAATTACATCTTTTCAAAACATGATGTAAAGTAAGTTTTCTTTTAATTAAATAAATAAATATATGGGACACTTACACACACGGTCGTCCGTCCCCAAAGTAAGTAACTTAATACTTGTGTTATGGGTGACAGACAACTGGTGAATATATACTTATATATTTTTTTAAATACATACTTAAATACAAATATACACCCAGGCTCAAAGACCAACAAATTCATTTATAGAAAATGTTGGCCCTCGGCGGGAATCGAACCCGCGACCCGCGGAGTTGAAGGCAGGGTCACTACCCACTGCTCCAACGGGCCAGTCAAATAAAGGTATAAATTATAAAGGTTAATTCGATCATTATTTAAATGATAAAATGCCCGCCGTGTGGTATCCGGCTGAATAGAATAGTACCAACCTCATTTCTTACTGAGGTGTTGTAAAAGGCGACTAAGGTAAGTTGACCCACCGTGTGGTATCCGGTTTAGTAGAATAGACCTACCTCATTTCTTACTGAGGTGTTGTAAAAGGCGACTAAGGTAAGTTGACGCACCGTGTGGTATCCGGTTTAGTAGAATAGACCACCCTCTTTCTTACCGAGGTGTCGTAAAATACGACAGAGGTAAGTTGACGTCAGGCAGGCGGCCGGTCGTAAAAATGCAGCGAAATCATGTGACAGCATGTTTATAACATGTTGTGCCGACCCCACTTAGAGTGGGATAAGGGCAGGAAGATGATCATATTTACATGATAAAATGCGTGGACTTAATTATACTTTTAACTCTCACAAGAAAGCACATAAAAGCAATAAATTTATTTATTTATTTATAGTCGTCACAAACCCTTCTATCGGTCACGTGATTATCGCGTTGTCAGTACATCCGGTATTAAAAACTAAAGAGATGGTATTTGACAGCATCCGTTCCGAACAACAGTAACTACATTACCACTATTTCATAATTAGTTTCAATACTCAAAAATTGTTTCGCACCGTAACCGAAGCATCGTCAGGAGATAGACTCCACGACAAGACTACGATTTTGTTGAGATTGTGGTGGTGAATGTGTGCAGTGCTTGTGTATTGTTGTGCCATCGGTGTCGGTTAGTGCATGAGTTCTTACAAATTCTGCATGTATCAGGTATGAGAACGAAAAGTACACTCTACATTTAGCATTACATATATTTTCTTTTATCGCGGATTATAGCAAAATAATATTCTCATTACTTATGAGTTATATAAACTTAAAATAATTTTTTAAATACTTATTAAAGTTTAAGATGAATTTGCAGTTTGTGAACCAGCACTATTCGACATGTTAGGACATTAATTTCTAATGATTACACGGGTATTTGAGTTGTTTATCAATAAAGCGATTCAAGTTAATACGGTTGAATGGCCCTACGAAGCTTTTGACCTGTATCTAGTTAAAGTTTAACACTTGAACACGAGACGGTTCCGTAGGATTTTTTAAATAAAAATAATCAATGTGTTTTAACAGGTGTTCTTGACTTATCGTGTGTACGCTAAACTATTTTTTAATAGGATATGTCTTGACAACTTTTGTCTTGTCTAGGCTAACTTTGCCCGAGAGATAAGACAGTTTTTAGACGTTGAAACAGCAAAACTTGTTTATTTTACATAAAATTACGTCTTATGGAATACTGTTATGGGGTAAATGCTATTGGATAAGTATTTTTATTGCACAAAAAATCCATAAGTGCCATTTACGAACATAAAGGAATTAGGAATTAAATTTTTTTTCCCTAAATGCTCCTCACTGACTTACTCGAGATCATTTAGCTTTCAAGGTGTTAAGCTGTGGAATGATTTACCAGTATCAATCCGCAAATCTCTTTCCCTTTCAGTATTTAAGTTACAGATTAGAAAATATCTGTCTTAAGTAATTATATATTAGTAGCATCTTTTCATTTATTTATTTTACCAAAATTGTTTAATAGATTAAATAGTTCAATTTATATAAACTTTTTCTTTTTCTCTACAAGACCAGTACTCTCTTTCTTGTTCAATTCTTGTCCTTTTCCTTCTATTACTTAAAGGTTGTCTGGAAGAGATCCCTTTTAGGGATAAGTCCGCCTTTATACATGTGTTTTTTTTTAATTTTTCTGTCTCTTTTCTAAATATATGTATAAAAAGAAAAATAAATAAATAAACAAAGTTTTTTAAGGGGATTTGTAAGAAATCGCTAAACAGAAAGATTTTTAAATAATATATAATATTTTTTTATTATCTATTTTTTTAATGAACCCTAACAAGGGTCACTAACCCTCGATGACAATATAGCCAGTTATTAAATTACAATTCATACTTTCTGATGTATTACGTTCACAAACATTAATCGTGTTTTCCCTCATTACGTTCAATTCTAAAATGACCGCCGATGGACTGTTCTGATAAAGTAATTGCAGTTCAATTTATGTCGGTGACATCGTGTCAATATTCTTATGACCTAGCAATGCGCCTGTTATAATGAAATGATAGTTCATTTAACACTGGTCTTTATGCATTGTATGTCCGGATTGACATATCGGTCCGTCCATGCAATAAATGTAGGTATTAACTTTTATGAGTTTATTTTTTTGTGATAGAACACCAAGATAATTTTATATATCCAGTTGACATGTTTTAAGCTGGGTAGAAACGTTCCGATTGTTATTGTTAAGTTTTACTACATAGTATAAAACAAAGTCGCTTTCTTTGTCTGTCCCTATGTCCCTATATGTATGCTTAAATCTTTAAAACTACGCGACAGATTTTGATGCGGTTTTTTTAATAGATAGAGTGATTAAAGAGAAAGGTTTATATGTATAATAACATTCAATATGGAGCAGAGAAATACTGTAATTTTTAAGGTTTCTTATGTGATGTCGTAAATAATTACATTTTTTTCCGCTTACATTGCAAACGCAGGCTGAAACCTACGAGATTCATCAAAGTAATGTACTAAGTATTTGTACATCTTGAAAAGGTCTACAGATAACTTCGCGATGGTATATGTCTATCTCTTATGGATAACCCACAATAGCATTTTTTGTCATTTAGATTTTACGAAAAATAATGGCTTATTCTATAATTTATAGAATTAGGCGTTACTTTCCGGAGATCCATAATACAAAAGTAATAATAAAATTATTTTGCTATAATCCGCGATGAAGTTCTTCGCGGATTATAGCAAAATAAATTTATTACTACTTTTGTATAATGGCTTATTCATCGGAGCTCGCGCTTTGGCTCAGAGCACTTCGAATTTAATAGCGATCGGACGCGTTTCTAATTTCACATGGCCAATATATCGCTCTTTCAAGAGTAACCTCTAAAAAAATGTCAAGAAAGCTGTGAACGTTGTATATAAATACATTCTATAATATATTAATTGTAAAAATAAAGAACACATGGAAAAATGTAAAAAGTAAATAAGTAAATATGTAGTATATGAATTTACATATTCCAAAGATAGCAGGAAAACTTAATGATATAGGGAGAGAGGAATTGTTTTTAAACAGTAATTAATAAATCAAAACTACTGGATCGATTTTAATCATTTTTTCACCGAGTGACATAGGCTATATATTTTATACCCGTGCAAAGGGGCAATACTTGTGTTATGGGAATATATACTTAAATATTTTTTTAATACATACTTAAATACAAATATACACCCAGACTCGAAGACCAACAAATTCATTTATAGAAAATGTTGGCTCTCAGCGGGAATCAAACCCGCGAAGCGCGAAGCTGGTGGCAGGGTCACTACCCACTGAGCCAAGCCAGTGATGATGGTTTCCGCTATTGGATACCTCCATTACCACCCTCACCCGTGCGGGTGGTACCACGGGCCGCGGCTAGTATATAAATTCCTTTTGGCACATACTCGATCACAAACTGCATGTGTTCGTTGACCATGACGGCACCGTATCTTCACGCAGCGCACGTGAGCCCACGACGTCGCGTCGCGGTCCAGCGCGTTTTTACGCTTTCGCCCGCCATACCTGCCGACCGGCACAATAATAACGTGCACATGTTGAGATAAATATACCGCCGTGTGGCTGAAATTTTTTGAATATTTCTAACAATGGTACATAGAAGCTGTATTTGCAAGTTCATTCGCGTCAACTTAATTGTTAAAATATCCTCGTGACTTGGTTTTTTAAGTATAGATATAACCGCGTGGTATCCGGCTGAATAGAATAGTACGACCTCATTTCTTACCGAGGTGTCGTAAAAGGCGACTAAGGTAAGACGACCCGCCGTGTGGTATTCGGCTGAGTAGAATAGACCACCCTCATTTCTTACCGAGGTGTCGTAAAAATACGACTTAGTTTGGTCTACCGTATAACATACGGCTGGTCGACTTACCTTATTCGCCTTTTACGTCAACTCGGTAAGAAATGATGGTCTATTCTACTTAGCCGGATACCACACGGTTATATCTATACTCATAACACCAAGGCACGAGGGTATTTTAACAATTAAGTTGACGCGAATGACACGAATAATACTTGTATGCATCATTTGTAATACAAAAAACTGCTATAATATTTATACTTTAAGTTTAAGCAAGTTAATTTTAAAATTATAAAGACCTTGTTTTTCGTCTATTAATTTGCAAAATCGTTTATCAAGTTTTTATCCGATTTGCCAATACGTTTGAGCAATACAGAGAAGACCAAGTGCCGAGAGATTGTTTACGTCGAATCTTGAAAACGGCTAAATCTAAGACACAGACGGTGAAGGTCATTAAAATTATGCAAACTGTGCAAAATTTAACGTTTGTTTAATAGTAACAAGTGAACTATGCATTGAGTACATTTAGTTTTAGCGTTTTCACTATTTAGTTCACTATTATTTATTTAGTTCACAAAAGTAACTATTGAAGATATCATAATTTAACATAGTCGTTTCCAAAATTTGTTGCTTCTTGATATGAATCTAGCATGTTTACTATTATATTAAGTTGTTGTTTTTGACTGGCCCGTTGGCGCAGTGGGTAGTGGCCCTGCCTTCAGCTCCACGGATCGCGGGTTCGATTCCCGCCGAAGGCCAACATTTTCTATAAATGAATTGGTTGGTCTTCGAGTCTGGGTGTATATTTGTATTTAAGTATGTATTTAAAAAATATATAAGTATGTATTCCAGTTGTCTCTCACCCATAACATATGTATTAAGTAACTTACTTTGGGTACTGACGACCGTGTGTGTAAGTGTCCGATATATTTATTTATTACTACTACTATACATATTATATTAAAATAAATTATTATAAAATATTATATTACTTAGCTCAGTAAGTAACGGCCTGTTACTATCCCACTGCTGGGCATAGGCCTCCTCTCTCTATTTTTGGAGAGAAGGGTTGGAGCTAAGACCTACCACGCTGCTCCAATGCGGATTGGTAGGTTACACATATCCCTAGAATTTTCTAAAGATATGCAGGTTTCCTCACGATGTTTTCCTTCACCGAAAAGCGTGTGATAAATTGCAATTATCAATTAGACACATAAGTTTTAATAGAAAAACTCATTGGTGTCTGCCCGGGTTTGAACCCATGATCGTCTCTAGAGATTCACACGGTCGCACCGCTAGGCAGGCCAGCACAGCTTCAGCTCAGCTTACTATATTATTGGTTCAGCGGATTCACCGTGAAAGAGTAACAAACATACATCCATACTCACAAACTTTTACATTTATAATATTAGATAGGATAGGATATGATAAAAAATGAAAATTGTTAATTTCTAGTTTTGTTTAATTATTTTTTGTACAATTTTACTTACATATATAGATTAAGATCACCTTTTCCTTTGATCTTTTTCATTTTTTGCTTTTTTCCATTTCTCAATCCCTTTTTTCATTTTTCTGCCCTTATCCCAAACAATTTGTTGATACTTCAAGCCTGGGTGTATATTTGTATTTATTAAAAAAATATATATATTTACTTTACTTCCTTTAGATACTTTGGAGACGGACGACCGTGTATGTAATTTTCATATATATCATTCTTTATCAACATATTTCTTGAAGCTTCATATAATGATCCCTTTCACTATATAATTTATATGAATATCTTAGGAGTTATCGTAAAATGAAAACTAACGCGTGTGAAACTTAATCAATGGCGAATCTCAGTCAATTCATAATAGCCAGTCGGGTATTAAATTCGCTATACTAATATCAAAGAGTCGCTGCACTTGGGGTCATAAAATGTGGAAGCAGGACACCCTCTGTTGCTCTCTCTGTCACACTTACGGCCTT
Source organism: Morpho helenor (assembly GCA_029227775.1). Classification (NCBI taxonomy): domain Eukaryota; kingdom Metazoa; phylum Arthropoda; class Insecta; order Lepidoptera; family Nymphalidae; genus Morpho; species Morpho helenor. Next base: position 14,038,821 of record JARGCU010000006.1, read on the forward strand.
TAACGCAGCCATAGTAACGCACTACTAACGTGTCGATGTTCTTGGAACTTAAATTTTTCTAGATCGTTAAATTCCGCCTCCGCAGCACATCTATCTATCTATATCTATACTTATAATAAATCTGTAGAAAGGTCAATTCTGTAACTGGAATATATTTCCAAAATAACTATCAGGGGGTGATTAGGGATCGATACTGATGCCAAAAATGCAATCAGTAAAATTTTTGTCTGTCTGTCTGTCTGTCTGTCTGTCTGTCTGTCTGTCTGTCTGTCTGTCTGTATAACCGTTATAGAAACAAAAACTACTCGACGGATTTTAACGAAACTCGGTACAATTTTTTGTCATACTCCTGGGCTGGTTATAGTATACTTTTCATCACGCTGCAATCAATAGGAGCAGAGCAGTGAAGGGAAATGTTGGGAAAACGGGAGAAGTTACTCCATTTTTTAAGCTTCCGTCGCGTGTGCAACCTTGATGGTTAAAGCTACAAAGAAATCATGTATGACGGAAATGTTCTCCTTAAAATTATATAAAAACTATCCCACGACAGCATATGTCTATCTTTTATTGTTGACTCACAATAACACGTGTAACTCCCGATAGCTTAGCAGTTCGAAGCTTTCTGGTTATATTTGCCTACTCCTACATTTATATCACTCTCAGTCATCCCTAAATAAAAAAGTGAATAGTATTAACCGTTGTATAAAAAAAGAATCATTGAAATCGGTATAGAAACACCAAAGTTATACATGAAATACGCTAATAATAAGCCATCGCGCGTGAATACTGAATCATGCTATAAGGATTATCACTACATAGTATAAAACAAAGTCACATTCTTTGTTTGTCCCTTATATCCCTATGTATGCTTAAATCTTTAAAACTACGCAACAGATTTTGATGCGTTTTTTTTAATAGATAGAGTGATTCAAGGGGAAGGTTTATATGTATAATAACATTCTATATGGAGTAGAGAAATACTGTAATTTTTGAGGTTTCTAATGTGATGTCGTAAATAACTACTTTTTTTCCGCTTACATTGCAAACGCAGGCTAAACCCTACGAGATTTATCAAAATGATGTACTAAGTATTTGTACACATTGAAAAGGTCTACAGAAAAGTCCGCGATGGTATATGTCTATCTCTTATGGATAATCCACAATAGCATTTTTTGTCATAACTTTTTACGAAAAATAATGCCTTATTTTCGAAGCAATTTTTATACAGTATAGCCATTAATCCTTATCCAATTAAGTACCTTAACTTACATTGTTGATTTAATATAGATCAATATGACCGTTTACAGCATGTAATTTAAATGAACATTTTCGAAGATATCACTGATTTAAAATTCCGCGAGGAGGCCGCGCTTCGCCCTATAGCACTTCGAATTTAGCAGCGATCGGACGCGCAACTAAATGACGCTCTTTTAAGAGTAACCTCTAAAGAAAACATTTTTGTATTGTCTAATGATAACAAAGCTATGAATGTTGTATATAAAGACATTCTGTAATTAATTTTAAACATAAAATATATAGGGAAAAATGTAAAATGTAAATATGTAGTATATGAATTTAGATATTAGATATAGCAGGAAATCTTCTTGGTATAGGGAGAGGGGAATTGTTTTTCTTCAAATTTAACGCTTGCGGGCCACAGGCAGTAATGAATACCTAAATTAAAACTACTGGATCGATTTTAATCATTTTTTCACTGGGTGACATAGGCTATATATTTTATACCCGTGCGAAGCAGGGTAGGCCGCTAGTTATTAATAACAATAGACAATCAAGGTTGAATATTATTTCCGTTAATTTTAATCCGAAAAATGTTAAAGTTATTAAATAATTATTAGGCAACATCTACACTACATAGAAGCACATTAAAATATGTTATTTATATATACCTCGTAAAGGTAATTAATCATTACTAAATTACCCTTGCAAACTTATTATTTAATTACCGGCACTCATTGTTAGACCAAAATATTTTTTAAATTACACGCGTTTAACAAGCTAATGCTTGCCAGAGCATGATATTTCTTCATGTTTGTAGGAGTCGATACCTACCTAAACAGTTATCGATAAGAACACACCGAATGCGCCTATCACTAGCTCTTAGAAATTTTACTGTCCCGCGGGCGGCGACTCTTTGGTACTAGTATATTCAATGTTTATTTTAACATTTAAATGAGTTAATCTTTACCGAGGTTTCGTAAAAGGCGACTAAGGGAAGTTGTGAGGTATCCGGCTCAGTAGAATAGACCACCCTCATTTCTTACTGAGGTTTCGTAAAAGGCGACTAAGGGAAGTTGTGTGGTATCCGGCTGAGTAGAATAGACCACCTTCATTTCTTACCGAGGTGTCGTTAAAGGCGACTAAGGTAAGTTGACCCACCGTGTGGTATCCGGTTATGTAGAATAGACCGTCGTCTTTCTTACCGAGGTTGTCGTAAAATAGGACTAAGTTAAGTTGATGTCAGACAGGCGGCCGTACGTAGCCAAATCATATGACAACAGGTTTATATCATGTTGTTTCGACCCCACTTAGAGTGGGATAAGGGCAGGAAGATGATTTAATCTGATTTAGTTATAGAATCTGAATTTCGGAAACAGTTGCAATGATTTTCATAAAATTTAATATGTAGGGGGTTTTGGGGGCGATAAATTGATCTACCTAGGTTTCAGTAAAAATAAATGTTTCACCCCTGTTTTCAGGCACTGAAAAGCTGCTATAATATTATTTGAAAACATAGACTTATTAGTCTATTATTTATAAATTTGTAATAGCCCAGTGAATTAATTCGGCAATCTAGAGGAGTAAAAATATCCCAGATCGATCCCCACCTACCCAATTTTTTTTTTTAAGTTTCATCTTTTTATATCTCTTAAATACATTGTAAAGCTCGCTCAGCCAGCCAAATTATAAAAGTAAAGTTAAGTAACAGCCTGTTACAATCCCACTGCTGGGCATAGGCCTCCTCTCTCCGTACCTGGAGAGAAGGGTTGGAGCTAAGACCTACCACGCTGCTCCAATGCGGATTGTTAGGTTGCACATATCCCCAGAATTCTCTACAGATATCCAGGTTTCCTCACGATGTATTCCTTCATCGATAAACGTGTGATAAATTGCAATTATTAACTAGACATAAGTTTTAATAGAAAAACTCTTTGGTGCCTGCCGGGATTTGAACTCGTGACCCTCTCGAAAGAGTCGCACGGTCACAGCGCTGGGCTATCACAGCTTAAACAAATTATATTGCTTTCCAATCCAATTGCAGAATTCATTCTAACGATTACAAATTCCTCAGCAGCCTCAGCACAATTACAAATTCTCTTAAACGAAACTTCTAATGTAACTGGGGTTATGTAAACTTATTTTGTCATCCACCATAGTTTTTAGCCTCGATTTGTAAATTGGACCTAATTTTTTTAGTCGCTCGCGAATAGTATTTTCTTAATTTTACGAAATAGCTAAACGTTTCAAAGTGTTACAAAAACTCAAAAGGGCTCAGTTCAACCAAAATAATTAGATTAAACCAAAAATAAATAAATTGTTCATACTTACAGTTTATTTTAATATTGATATAATAGAATAGGCGGCTGATTATAATAGGCCAACCTAATTTCTGATCGAGGTGTCGTAAAAGGCGACTAAGGTAAGGTGACCAACCGTGTGGTATCCGGTTGACTAGAATAGACCACTCTCTTTGTTACCAAGGTGTCGTAAAAGACGACTAAGTTGACATTAGACAGGCGGCCGTTCGTTAAATACCTAGCCGAATCATGTGACATGTTTATAACATAACATTAATATAATATAAATTAATTTTTTCCTAACCTTTTTAACTACTTTGAAAGAACTTGGTAGGTCTTAGCTCCTTTTCTCCAAAAGCAGCTATGAGATAGATACAGGACGTTACTTTACTTTTTTTTTTACTTATTACAATAAAAAAAGTGTTTGCTGTTGTTATTTTTCATTTTATTTATTTACTAGCGGCCTGCCCCTGCTTCGCACGGGTATAAAATATATAGCCTATGTCACTCAGTGAAAAAGATGATTAAAATCGATCCCGTGGTTTAGATTCATTCATTACTGCCCGTGGCCCGCACGCGTTAAATTTGGAGAAAAATAATTCACCTCTCCCTATACCAAGAAGATTTCCTGCTATCTAATATCTAATTTCATATTTTACATATTTACATTTAACATTTTTCCCTATGTATTTTATTTTGAGAATTAATTACAGTACACATTAATTACGACATTTAGTTTAGGATTAATGCTGTATTGTATGAAAATTACTTCGAAAATAAGGAATTATTTTTCGTAAAAAGTAAATGACAAAAAATGCTATTGTGGATTATCCATAAGAGATAGACATATATACCATCGCGGAGTTTTCTATAGACCTTTTCAATGTGTACAAATACTTATTACATCATTTTGATAAATCTCGTAGGGCTTAGCCTGCGTTTGCAATGTAAGCGGAAAAAATGTAATTATTTACGATATCACATTAGAAACCTCAAAAATTACAGTATTGTCCATATTCAATGTTGTTATACATAGAAACCTTCCTCTTGAATCATTCTATCTATTAAAAAAAACCGCATCAAAATCTGTTGCGTAGTTTTAAAGATTTAAGCATACATAGGGATATATGGACAAACAAAAAATATGACTGTTTTATACTATGTAATGATTGGCACAACCAGTGGCAGTTACATTAAAACATTAGATTAAACTAATTACACCACAAGAGGCACAATGGTGTCACAGCATTCACATCATTATATGTAAGGGCAACAATTAAATTAAATAAACTAAATGTAACACTAAGGCTCGAATGTCTGCAGCTTAAGAAAGCTTTTTTTAAACTTAATAAATGTATCGCTAAACATATCAACAGATTCGCAAATATCTTTATATTCTCTTGATAACTTGGTTGTTAAATAATACTAGAGAAAGTCCTTAGACGCGCCATGTCATACAAACAAACATCACTAATAAGGAAGTGGAGATTTGTTCGCTTACACAACGCGGCCATCTTGATCGCGTTACCGCTTCACAACTATGTCAAGTTCGGGTCTATACTCATATCCTGCCTATACTCATATAGTAAGTAAGTACCCGCCTATTACTCTCCCACTGCTGGGAATAGGCCTCTTCTCTCCGTTTTTGGAAAGCAGGATTGGAGCTAAGACCTACCACGCTGCTCCAATGTGGATTGGTAGTTTACACATATCTCCAGAATTATCTAGAGATATGCAGGTTTCCTCGCGATGTTTTCCTTCACCGAAATGCGTGTGATAAATTGCAATTATCTATTAGACACATAAGTTTTAAGAGAAAAACTCATTGGTGTGTGCCCAGGTTTGAACCCGCGACCTCCTCGAAAGAGCCGCACGGTGCTACCCCTGGGCTATCACAGCCATATCCTACAATAATTGGTTTGAAAAACAGGGTTTTTGGGTATGGTGATTTTTGAGAACAACTGTGAACTCTTGAAAACACCATTTGGTCCACCAACATTTGTGTCGGGACCTCTCTACAAGTGGCCCCTCCCTCCGCTAATCGATGCATCGGGAGCACAAGATGCATCGACTGCTTCGGGGACCTTTTCAGATGGGCGTCCGATAATCCTCTTTTGGAACGCCCATATATCTCCAATAGGGCGGCATACGACGGACTTCAGCGAGTCGTCTGCGCCCAGCTCGCTTGCGGTGGATCAGATCCAAAGGTTCGGCTTACCAGACACGACCTGCTACCTCCTTCCGCGAGATACTCATAACATCCTTGCAGAAAGAGGCCGTCGCAGCCCACGATCCCTCCCTATCTACCATGGCACTAACCACGGTGGGCAGGGAGAGATCGTGCCCCATCTCTGCCATGAGCTCTGCTCGCTGAACTGCCCAAGCTAGGCAGTCTGCGAGCTATGCAGCGCCGTGTCAAATTCGGCGCCATACTCGTTGCACTCACACATCACATTTAACTGAAACCCACGTGATCCTCTCCAAGGGGTCGCGGATTGTATATAAATTGTGGTTTTTTATTTATTTATAGAATGTCGGTATTTTACGGAGGACAAAATTAACAATGTTGGGTCTGAGGGCGTTATATATTCGACTACCCAAGCCGGAACATGTCGGCTAGTACTACAATAATTGTTGTTTTGGTATATGTTTGGAGCGCAAGTTGAAGGAAAGTGAAACCAATCTGTTTGTTGAAAAGCGGAAACCTCAGAAAGGGAAAGTGTTCGATTTATTACAAGTAAAATTATACCTTACACTTTCATTGACCAAGCAACATTAAAGCTGGGAAAGCTCCTTTTTCCTTTTTGGACAGAAGGGAATCTTAATCCATAATGCTTATCTAATACGGTTTGGTAGGTTACTAGTATCCCTTGAATTATCCAAAGATATGCGAGTTTCATTAGGATGTTTTCGAAAATTATACCTTACACTTTCATTGGCCAAGCAATACTGGCATAGCAAAGCTAGCAAATGCCTGATCCCTTATTTTTTGGACAGAAAAGAACCTTGACCACGCTGGTATATGGTTTGGTAAGTTACCCTTATCTAGAATTTTCTAGAAATATACAGGTTTCGTCAGCGTCTGGTATTTTACAAATAACAATTAGGCAGTAAGATATTCGGGGAAAGGCAAGGAAACACGCTATGTTTATCGGCTGGTTTAATGGCAAGAGGGCGAGTACAAAAATGACAGCTAACAAAAAGATTACCTGCACAGATTAAAAAAGAATCTACATCACAGGCAGAAAAGTCAATGATGCCTTCCCGGAGTTGTAATCTATGAGCCTCTGAAGAGAGGCACCTGATAATTTAAAGGTTTGATGTTTTTGTAAACAACAAAGTGTATTAAAAGAATAACAATGACGTCACACATGACGTAATTATATATGACGCAAAACGTCCAGACACCAGATGGTGAAACAGGACACCTATACGCCTACATTGAGTCAATTGAGAATATATATAGTAATTATAATTTTTATTAGTAATTTATTCGCCGCATCCAACTCGGACAACGTTTGGCAATTGAGGCAAGGTTTAAAATTCCTAAGTTGGAAGACTAAAGAACCAAGATTTTCAGTGTGAAGTACCTCTACCCTCTTTCTTACTGAGGTGGCGTAAAATACGACTAAGGTAACTTGACGTAAGGCAGGCGGCCGGTCGTAAATACGTAACCAACATGTTTATAACATATTGTGACCACACTTATAATGAAAAAAATTCACAATTCAAAATATTCTTTATTCAAAAAACATGTAAACTAGTGCTGTTGAATCGTCAATTCTACTGCTGGTTCGGAAAGCTGTTCCTACCGAAAAGAGCCAGCGGGAAAATCGGCGGAAAATCTTTTCAGTAGTTATATCCACGCATTCTTATCATTTAAATAATCCCCAACAGTATAGTAAGTAGGCTTTTTGTATCAGCCTCTCTTTAACAGTGTTCTTAAACTGCTGTAATGGCAAAGCTAAAATTGATTGCATTATTTTTATAATAGAACTAGCGGCCTGCCCCTGCTTCGCACGGGTATAAAATATATATCCCATGTCAGTCAGTGTAAAAAAAATGATTAAAATCGATCGAGTAGTTTTGATTTATTCATTACTGCCCGTGGCCCGCAAGCGTTAAATTTGGAGACAAACAATTTCCTTTCCCTATACCAAGACGATTTCCTGCTATCTTTGGAATATCTAAATTCATATAGTACATTTTTACTTATTTACTTTTACATTTTCCCTATGTATTTTATTTTTACAATTAATTATAGAATGTCTTTAAACAAACTCTTGAAAGAGGGACATAGCTGCTAAAGTCGAAGTGTTATAGGGCGAAGCGCGGCGTCCTCACGGCATTTTAAATCTGTAATATCTCCGAAAATGTTCACTTAAATTACATGCTGTAAACGGCCATATTGATCTATATTAAATCAACAATTTATTTAAGGTACTTAATGGGATAAGGATTAATGCTGTATTGTATAAAAATTGCTTCAAAAATATGGCATTATTTTTCTTAAGAAGTAAATGACAAAAAATGCTATAGTGGGTTATCCATAAGAGATAGACATATACCATCGCGGACTTTCATGTAAGCGGAAAAAAATGTAATTATTTACAGAAACCTCAAAAATTACAGTATTTCTCTACTACGTATTGAATGTTATTATACGTACAAACCTTCCTCTGGAATCACTCTATCTATTAAAAGAAACCGCATCAAAATCTGTTGCGTAGTTTTAAAGTTTTATGCGTACATAGGGATATAGGGACTTTATTTTATAATATGTAGTGATATACCCAAACCCACAATCGTCTCACGTACTTTTGCAGGAGCCGCAAGGTTATGTCGGTTCCTTTGTCTATTATATACATCACCTATCGTTCTATAACTTTTTATATTTTTATGTGCAAAAATTAAATTATAGAGAGATAAGGGCTAAGAGTGGGGCTGGAGGATATGCTGATCCGACAAAATCGATCTTTACAGAAAATCAAAATGGATATTTGACCAGTTTATCTGTAAGTGTTCACTAATAAAGCTTTCCACGCCGACGACCATGAATCGTGAAAAAGTGAAAAGTGTTATAGTAAACTTTTCACTTGAGTTTATATTAATTTATTCGGGGAAAGTGTTCTAGTAAAAAATAGTAGTACACTTGCCTCACTTTCGATAATAAGTACGAGTTACATTTACCGTGAAATTGTTTAATTAATAAATAAATTATTTACATTACCGTGGGTGTATAATTTTCTACGCTTTGAAAACTTAAGACAGCACTTTCATAATTGGTAGAATAAAAACCCTTTTGGAAAGCTAAAAGGGTGTTTTAATCGCACTTGTAACTTGCCGGATTAAAATTCGAGTTAAAACTCTATAATTCTTGAAAATCGAAGGCTATCAGAAAAGAATGCCAAGTTTAAGTTCGAGTTTAGGTTTGAACCAGTTCCCGCCGCGATAACGTAGTGTAAGTAAGTAGCGGCCTGTATCCCACTACTGAGAATAGGCCTCTTCTCTCCGTTTTCGGAGAGATTGGAGCTAAGACCTACCACGCTGCTCCAATGCGGATTAGTAGGTTACACATATCTCCAGAATTCTCTAGAGATATGCAGGTTTCCTCACGATGTTTTCCTTCACCGAAAAGCGTGTGATAAATTGAAAATATCAATTAGACATATAAGTTTTAATAGAAAAACTTATTGGTGTCTGCCGGGGTTTGAACCCGCGACGTTTTTCGAAAGAGTCGAACGGTGTTACCGTTGGGCCATCACAGCTTGTAACGTAGTGTCCAAACGACTAATGTATGAACAGCCGATCGGGCTAACCCGATAGAATAACACATGAGTATAGCCTCATATGATTTCTATACATTAATTATGTTTATAACATGTCGTGCCGACCCCGTTTAGAGTGAGATAAGGGCAGGAGCAGGAGACTGAGCAATTTTATAATTGGTAGAAAAATTCTTTTGGAAAGTCTTTTGGAAAGTTGCATTCATAGAAAATGGGAATCGAACCCGCGACCCGTGGAGCTGAAAGCAGGGTCACTACCCACTGCTTCAACGGGCCAGTCAACGAGCAAGTCATATGCACCAATAAAGATAATTCATCATCTTCCTGCCCTTATCCCACTAAGTGGGGTCGGCACAGCATGTTATAATCATGCTGTCACATGATTTGGCTGCGTTTTTACGACCGGCCGCCTGCCTAACGTCAACTTACCTCTGTCGTATTTTACGACACCTCGGTAAGAAAGAGGGTGGTCTATTCTACTAAACCGGATACCACACGGTGGGTCAACTTACCTTAGTCGCCTTTTACGACACCTCGGTAAGAAATGAGGTTGGTCTATTCTACTCAGCCGGATACCACACGGCGGGTCGACTTACCTTAGTCGCCTTTTACGACACCTCGGTAAGAAATGAGGGTGGTACTATTCTATTCAGCCGGATACCACACGGCGTACCAATAAAGATAATTATTATTAAAAAAAGTATTAACGTAATTGAACGTTATCAGAGCCAAACAGATACCATTACATCAGATACGAAAGCGTAAAAAAACTCATTTATGCCACCGACACACCATGCCGTTCCAATAACAATGATCACTTATTTCCACTCCACGCTCCAAATATTGCACAATAATTATATAACACTGTTAGAAAATAACCTTAGTGAAAATAGATACAAAGAAAAATCCTATACAACGAATAAATCGCCTTATCAGAAGAATAAATTCACATTTTCTATGCTATATATACGTGGGACATATAAATAAATATTTGAGAATTTTAGATCTACAAAGATACTACAAAAGTCAGCGACAGCATGTCTCTATCCCTTATGGTTACAATAATTACTTTTATGTTAAAAATTTCATTTAATACACTGAAATCAGCCTGGTGCGAGGGAGAGAAAACAACGATGTTATTGTTTTCTTCTGTTTTTTTTGCGCAAGGTCAGTCAACCATTATTAACAAAGCAAGATCTCAATTAAATTATGTTAATTTTCCTCGAAAATACATTTTTTTTAAACGATATTTAAGAGGATTGAATTATGCTATAGTTATGTATTAAAAGACTTAAATATTCCAGAAGAATGGCACTGCCTTTTAGTAGAAATCTAACTAAAATCCGTTCAATTTTATTTATTTATTTGAAAAGGCCATCAACAATATAAACAGCATACATAGCTACAAATACACAATGTACAAGGATTATTATAATTAAGTGCTATATTAATTATAGATGGCAACAGCATGCGCAGATTGACAACAATTATATAAAGTGACAATGAACATAAACAACGTAATAAATTTGAGAAAAAAGGAATATCTAAATAGAAATACAATAAAGTGGCAAAAAAGAACAATTGAAAATTATAATTATAGCAGCTATGACTGTAATTTTAAAACAGTATTTCAAGAACTCTCCTCCTTGTCTAGGAGGAAATACTGAATAAGTTTGTTTCTAAAAATGGACTCTGAATCACCCATAATATCTATAGACAGATTACTAGATAATCTGTTATAGTTACGCACAACCCTGTTAAGAGGAGAGTGATGCCCTAGATTCTTCGTAGATTTTATAAAAATCAATCACATAAAGACAGCTTTTGGGTATATTGTTTGATATGTATAGATATATAAACTCGTCTTACCTTCGAAAACCCATAAATTGAGGGTAATTTAAAATATAAGTTTACGTGAATAAAGTAGCGGGAAAATATTTTATTTATACATTTTACGACGTGACTGCCCTATAACAATACTTAGGCGTTTTATATTCATACAACGATACCGAGAGCTTTCAATAGCAGGCGAGATTCTAAGAAGTTCTGGCGGTCGTGTACACAAAAAATTGTTGACTTTATTAGAAGCTTATATTGTTGAAAAGCTCGTCCAACCGTCGTGGAGTCTATCTCCTGACGATGCTTCGGTTACGGGGCGAAACAATTGTTGAGATTGTGGTGGTGAATGTGTGCAGTGCTTGTGTATTGTTGTGCCATGGGTGTCAGGTAGTGCACGAGTTCTTACAAATTCTGCATGTATCAGGTATGAGAACGAATAGTACACTCTACATTTAGCATTACACATATTTTCTTTTATCGCGGATTATAGCAAAATAATATTCACATTTTATCGGATGAGCCCGACTAGTTTCAAGCCCATACGGGGCTCTTATTCATGAGCTCTTTACGCGGCGTTATCGCGGCGGGAACTCACCCGGGTGAGGCTCATCCGATAAAATAACACGTGAGTATAGCCGGTTTCTATACATAAATTATGAATTCCACTCAAGATAGTTTAAATTAAAAAATATTCACATTATTTTTGTATTATTTATTAAAAGCTTTTATTCAACTTGCAATGTATGTGACCCACTTCCCGAGGGCCGTTTGAGCTGAAATTTTATATATTGGTCTAGTCCGGTTGGTTGACAATGCATGTTTATGATAAGCATGACATGATTGCTACCAGGATTGGCTCCAGGCGAGGGAACTCCTCAACGGTTAACAATAGGGTCATAAAATTTTGTTAAAAGCTTTTATTAAACCATTTTTAACTTGACTTATTATTTTATAAATAGTTCAGTATGTCGCTGCCCTTATCCCTTTCTAAGTGGGGTCGGCACAACATGTTTTAAACATGTTACATGATTTGGCAATTTTTTTAAGACTCGCCAAAAAAACTCGCCTACTGGGAGCTTTAGTTGCAGGCGCCGCGTTAACTAACAAAGATATACTAAAGTAATATACTAACGAATTGTAGATCTACAAAAATTCTACGAAAAAGTCCACGAAAGCATGTCTTTATCTCCAATGGTTAACTCACAATAACTATTCACTACTCATATGTTCAAAATATCAATTTGGGGAAAATAAAATTGACACATATTGCTCGGCGGCCAAAGCCGCTGGCAGTTCAAGTAAATTATAAAATAATAATAATATTTTTATTTTTCGCTACATACATAAATGTTACAAAACGAAAGGTTGGGACCTTCTTTTAAATTAAAAAGCACTTGTGTCTGAACGCCCCGCTCTCCATAACAATATGCATACAAAAAACTAATAGAAATTATCAAAAAAATAGAAATAAAACTATTCATGCTGCGTATTTTGAGTTGTGCATGTGTGTGTGTGTGTGTGTGTGTGTGTGTGTGTTTGCGCACGCGCATGTGTGTGCTGATGTATGAGAATGTGTAGATGTGTGTGCAAGTTTTGTGTGTAAATAAAATATAAAGGACATTGTTAAATATGTATCAATGGCTATTTCAGCAAATGTTTCTTAGCGTTATTTGTATTTATGATTAATTATTGTTAACAAAACAAGTGTACTACACTTATGGCTAAGCTTCAAAAGTTTCCTAGTTAGGATATTGTAAAGATTTCCAAAGCCTTGGAGTATTATAACACAGTGGTCTTTAAAGGGCGTCTGTACGAATGCTGAGTGTACTAGCGGCACGTGATTTGTTTGCTTATTACGTACAGTTAAACAGAAAAGTAATTATTTAGAACCTGTTTCACAACTTACTGTTAGTGTCGGATAGTTAACCGACAAATTAACTTAGTAGCAGATAAACGTCTCTAAAAAGAGACTCTGAAAAGTGGAAAATTAAAAAAAAATCGCGGCCATTTTGAAATAGGTATTAACTATCCCGCAGATAAACAAAATAACAGCTACATGATCCATACTATCAATTTATGCCGAGATGTCGTAAATGGCGACCAAGGTAAGTGGACAGACCGTGTGGTATCCAACTGAGTAGAATAGACCACCCTCATTTCTTACCGAGGTGTCTTAAATGGCGACTAAGGTAAGTTGACACACCGTGTGGTATCCGGTTGAGTATAATAGACTACCCTCTTTCTTACCAAGGTGTCGTAAAATACGACTAAGATAAGTTGACGTCTGACTGACAGCGGTCGTAAAATACGTAAACCAAATCATATGACATGTTTATAATATGTTGTGCCGACCCCACTTACTAATAAGTCAAAAGTTTAAAGTAACAGGTATTCTTACATTTGCTTCACAGTATATTTTAAGCAATTTAATTTATGTACATAAAAATATAAGGAATTATAAAACGATAGGTGATGTATACAATAGACAAAGCAGGAACCGACATAAGCTTGCGGCTCCTGCTTTGCGCCTTGCAAAAGTGCGTAACTCGTTTGTGGGTTTTGGTATAAGATTCTATAATAAAATTCCGCAATCAATTACAGCTTTGCCATTGCAGCAGTTTAAAAACACTGTTAAAAATAGGCTGATACAGAAAGCCTACTATACTATTGAAGATTATTTAGAAGATAAGAATGTGTGGATATAGCTCTCTTTGAACCTGTACAAGACAGTAACGTCTGAATGTAAATAGTATTAAGAATCATATGTTTAAAAGAGCAACCGCCGAGTTTCTTGCTGGCTCTTCTCGGTAGGAACAGCTTTCCGAACCAGCAGTAGAGTTGACGATTCAAAAGCACTTGTTTACAAGTTTATTTGAATAAAGAATATTTTGAATTTGAATTTGAAAAAAAAAAGGATATGAATCATATATTTTTTTAATGCTTTTAACTTAAATATATTCAACGTCTTAAATAACACCATGTGAATAATTAACGAAAGATGTCATTATTTTCACATATTTATTATGCTGGTAAGTGATATTTGTTTGTCTTAAAACTTATGCCATAGTTACTTTACCTTGAAAAGGTATAACCGTTCTAAGATTTCTAAGACCTTGTAATCGATCAATTGCAAGATTTAAAAGGGTATTTAGGCTGCGTGTCTTTATTCTAAGATTTTCAAGCATCGTTAACAGATTATGTACAGTTAACTAAAAAGGGCGCTACTTACCTTCGTTTTAACAAAAATATGAGTGACTTTTTTATTATATTTAAAAAGGTTATGGTAAAAATGGAAAATATGGAAGGTATTTTCAATTCTCGAGACCGCCCGTTCCCCGAAGCCACGCTGACTTGACAATTGACGGCAAAAATAGTCTTTTATATTCAATGTATTTTTTTAATGCCCAAAAACAGTAATAAAACGATTTTTTTTAACATAAAACTTAGCTTGATCACTAATTCTTCCCCAAAACCCCTTACATGCCGAATTTCATGAAAATCGTTGGAGACCTTTCCGAGATTCGGAATATATACATATATATTATATGTATATATTCCACAAGACAAAGTGACTCAAAAATTAAAGTTACTCATTTCTGGTGTTTAACAATCAAAATTGTAATGCCTGTCGTTATTATATCGATAATTTTTTGGATATATCGTTTTCCTATCGACTGTACATCGCTAGCACGGCCGCGGTGAATGTACTGCGCGGTGAGATACAAACCGCGTGTAGCTTACGCCGATGTCGATGTTATTTCTCTAATAGTGTTGTAATCCATTGTCTAAAGTAGGTTGTGTTTAACCATATTAGCGTAGTAATATGGTTAAATGTACTCCATACATATGTATCATCTTTTTAGTTGAGAATATTTGACATGAAGGTAAGTTATATATAAAATTAGGCGCTACTTAATAAATAATATAAAACTAATGAGAATATTCTTCTTCTTCCTGCCCTTATCCCAGTCTAAGTAGGATCGGCACAATATGTTATAAACTTGTTGTCACATGATTTGGCTACGTATTTTACGACCGGCCGCCTGCCTGACATCAACTTACCTTAGTCGTATTTAACGACACCTCGGTAAGAAAGAGGGTGGTCTATTCTACTCAGCCGGATACAACACGGCGAGTTGACTTACCTTAGTCGCCTTAACGACGCCTCGGGAAGAAATGAGGGTGGTACTATTCTATTCAGCCGGATTCACACGGCGTACTAATGAGAATATTATTTTGCTATAATCCGCGATAAAAGAAAATATATGCTAAATGTAGAGTGATATATGCAAAATTTGTAAAAACTTATGCACTACCCGCCGACAAAATCGTAAAGACATTGTCGTGGAGTCTATCTCGTGACGATGCTTCGGTTACGGGGCGAAACTATTGTTGAGATTGTGGTGGTGAATGTGTGCAGTGCTTGCGTATTGTTGTGTTATCGGTGGCGGGTAGTGCATGAGAACGAATAGTACACTCTACATTTAGCATTACATATATTTTCTCTTATCGCGGATTATAGTAAAATAATATTCTCATTAGTTTTATAAAGGTAAGTAATAGAGAGTAATATAAAGGTAACTATACTATCCTATCCTACTAATATTATAAATGCGAAAGTTTGTAAGTATGGATGTATGTTTGTTACTTTTTCACAGCGAATCCGCTAAACCAATATCGATAAAATTTGGCACAATTATTCCTTATACATTAGAATAACATATAGGCTATAGAAATCCTGTTAATTCTACAGGAATAATTGGACATTGAAAAGCGCCATCTATTATCAACCTATTGCACGACAATAGTTCACGCGAACGAAGTTGCGAGCAAGAGCTAGTCTTTCATAACTCCAAGCAGCACTTGCATTTCGCTGTTACGATATGTAATTGGCCATAAATATTACTAGATGCGGTTTTTATCTATTTGCAATGACCCAGTGCATGAAATGTTTTATCACGCAAGCTTTAACACTGTTATAAGACAACGAAATGACTATTTAAATTTTTTTCAGAACATGTATAACATTGTACTGTGTACGAATTTTAGCTTTGCCATTACAGCAGTTTAAAAACACTATTAAGGAGAGGCTGATACAGAAAGCCTACTATACTGTTGAGGATTATTTAGACGATAAGAATGCGTGGATATAGATATTGTTCGACCCTGTACAAGATAGAAACGATTAAATATTACTAGTATTAAGAATTGTATTTTTAAAAGAGCAACCGCCGAGTTTCTTGCTGGCTCTTCTCGGTAGGATCGTCACATGTTTACAAGTTTACTTTAAGAAAGAATATTTTGAATTTGAATTTACAAATTATTTTTTGTCGTCTCCCTTTTTACCTTAATCGTAATTAGGGTAAACTAACCTATTCTTGACACCTATACAATTAATTGACACCCTAGCAATTTTCTTCCAAAAATAAGAAAATAACAACCCTAAATAGTTCCATTTGTACCATTTTTATTAGATAACTAGCGGCCTGCCCCTGCTTCGAACGGGTATAAAATATGTATCCCATGTCAGTCAGTGTAAAAAAAATGATTAAAATTGATCCAGTAGTTTTGATATGGCGCTGTATTTAAAAAATGATTTTCCCTATTTTCCCGCTTTTCTATTGAAATTTTTCCTAGATTTTCGTTGCTATAAACCTCACGGAGCCCGAGACCTTTCCAACGAATGCAAAACCGTGGAAATCGGTTCGTGCGTTCTGGAGTTATATCGTCAGGAAGGAAAACCCGACTTATTTTTATATAGTAGATATCATAATTTCTTATTTTGGCAACAAAAAGTTGCAATAAAAATAATATGTCGACTAATCAGCTTAATGAAAAAGAGCACATAATTAATTAAGTAATAATTTATCGTTTTCTTAAAAATTTTACAAGGTAAGTATCTTACAAGTATTGTTAAAACATTCTGTTTTCAGTCTGAAATACGTCGATTATAGTGTTATTGTGGTGGTTATAGTACAAGTTAACTAATCGATAAGATTTATTTCAAAATTTTTGTTGTAATTGACTTTGTTTTATGGTGTCAAAATATGGTCCACTGAAAGTACCAGAATACCAATACATTGACATCCATGTAAATAAATAGGATTTTTTAAAACTAAGGTCACAGAATATGTAATCGTTTCTTTTAATCAATATTCTTGTAGAAAATCCTTTCAGCTTCATACAAGACTGCGGTTTAATAATGTAAAATTGAAAATATTTAAAAGATTGACCGCCGAGTTTCTTTCTGGTTCTTCTCGGTAAGAGCAACATTCCGAAACAGTTGTAGCTTCATTAATCATATTGTTTCTTGACGATTCAAAAGTGCTTGTAAGAGCTTATTTGAATAAAGATATTTTGATTTAATTTGATTTAATACATAAACATAAATAAGGTACCTATCTGCGTGCTTTACTTGGTTTTCATTAAAAACTGAAGGGTGTCAATAAACTGGAATTTGAAGTGTCGATAATAGGGAAGTCTGTGTCAATATTTGGGTAAACCACTGCAATTCGATAAATATCATAAATTCAATAACAAATAATATCCTAGTTAGAATTTGATTTTACTGACAACATCTTAAAATAGTTGTCTATATTTACCAAAATTTATCGTTATTTGGAAACACTGTGGAAAGCTTATATTTATTTCTTTTTATACGCTCGTTCTAAAAGTGTCAATAATTGGGTACTTTCCGAAAATTTAACTAGTACTAGGTCAACTTTTACTGTAGAAGTAGGATTTAGAAACATTCATTTTGTGACACAGTCGGACCTCGAACTCGGGACGTTTTGTTACGTTATATTAACATTGCGATTTTTTTTTGATACTTTTTATCTAGCATCTATAAAAAGTATAGTAAACATTATTTTATAAACCACTAGTTTATATCCGCAACTTTGTTTACGTGGACTGTATAAATTTACTTGAATAAATAATCCATTGCTTTGTCTGTTTGGTTATTGCGCTTCTATTGCATATCCGCTAAAATCAACATTAATTAATCGGCCTAGCATTTAGAGTTTAGAGAGAGAAAAAAAAAACCCGTTTTTCTTTCGGAAACAGGTTAAAGCGTTATAGAGGGTATTTCGACATTTAAGTTGACGAGAACGAAGGCGCCGGTAAAACATATATTTAAATAGTTTTTAAATGTCATTAGAACGTAAAAACATGAGGCAAGGGGTTTTATGTCGGAACGAAACGTGAAATAAGCTCTTTGTTTAGATTACCAAATTATTGTTGCGTAAGTAGGTGTATTATGGTTAAACTGTGGTTTTGTAAGCTTGTAGCTTAGGTTATTTGGTAATTTATTAGTATACATAACATTAAAATTTATTAGTATATATATAGTCCTTGTAAAGAGCTTACTTGAATAAAGATTAGTAACTGGTTGACCGAATTTTTTACAAAATAAAAAAAAGAAAAAATAATTGAGTAGGTGGGGCTCGATCCTAGGACTTTTCATTAAGTTGCTCGTTGGCGCAGTGGGTAGTGATCCTGCCTTCAGCTCCGCGGGTCGCGGGTTCAATTCCCGCCGAGGGCCAACACTTTCTATAAATGAATTTGTTGGTCTTTGAGCCTGGGTGTATATTCGTATTTAAGTATGTATTTAAAAATATATATATGTAAGTAAATATTCACCAGGTGTATGTCTACCATAACACAAGTATTAAGTTACTTACTTTGGGGACGGACGACCGTGTGTGTGAGTGTCCCATATATATATAT
Organism: Morpho helenor; assembly: GCA_029227775.1. Lineage (NCBI taxonomy): Eukaryota > Metazoa > Arthropoda > Insecta > Lepidoptera > Nymphalidae > Morpho > Morpho helenor. The sequence continues at coordinate 14,057,710 of JARGCU010000006.1, forward strand.
TTTTTCATTTCTTAAGACCACCCGTTCCCCGAATAAGCTACGCTTACTTGACAATTTACGGCGTAATATATTTTTGACGTAAATTGTCAAGTCAGTGTCATTGTTTTATATATTCAATGTAAATTTTAGTATTTTTTTTAATGCCCAAAAACAGGAATAAAACGATATTTTTTAATTAAAACCTAGCCAGTTCGATTTTTCTTCCCAAAACCACCTTCATTGTGAATTTTAGGAAAATCGTTGGAGCCGTTTCCGAAATTCCGAAAATATATATATGTATATATATATACAAGATTACGTTATTTAAATATTAAAGATTTTTATCTTATTTGGACAAAAATGCTTCATGCTTTAAAGAGATAACATGCGGTATATAGAAAAAAAACAATTCACGAAATAAACAGACTCTCAATTATATATAACGAACTTGACCTCAGAAATTAACGGCCTGTACAAATGCAAACAAAATTAAACTTTAATTTTTTTTTGTTGACTACTAGTGAAACTAGATGGCGCTGTGTCAGAAAAATACTCAGTATCGTTGTGTTCTCTTAGAATGATATAAGCAATCTCAAATAATTAAGTTTATATTCGTCCACAACACTGGTGTTTTTTTTGTTCATGGTACTTCGAGGTCGGATATTGGTAACGATTACGATATACGTAGAAAGTGTATAAGTGTGAGTGCTCGTTTGTATGGTGCAAAACTGTAAGTACATTTAACATAATTAACACTCCTCCAAGCAATAGTGAACATAGTGGAAATATTCAAGTAAAGTGAACTTAAAGAAATAGTGACAGTCAAACTTAACAAATTTCACTACTGCATGGACTTGTAATATTTTAAGTCAAATTGTGGTTGAGACGGGGAATCCATGCCCGATTTTGGCTAAGTATCACATGAAACACTTAGAAAAATTTTTGTTCTTAGAAAAATTTATGAACTTTATTTGTTGATATATTTCACTTTATCAAGACACTAAGATTTCGAACACATCGTATTCAACTTAATATCTTGAAAATTTATTAACGCAATTATAAAAATGGACTCTTTCTTGAGAATTCAAGAGGATACTTATAGAAAAATAAGTAAGGGTTTTATCAACTTTAAAAAATCACCAAAGGAAAGAGTAACAGAATGTTATATAGAAACTAGGATGGAGAGTTTAGATAAACAATGGTCATCTTTTGATAACACGCACCAGAAGATAATTTGTCAAGTCGAAAAGAAAGATTTTGAGGAATCGGAATACTACTTGAATGATTTTTACAGCCTTACTGAAGACTTATATATGGAGTACAAAACTGAATTAAAGGAACGTCTCTCAAGGCTCAAGGCTAAAAATGTGAATAGAAGGAATGATTCTGAATCGTCGAATGACAATGAATCGATTAACGTTAAATTGCCGAGAATTGCTATACCTACTTTCTCTGGGAGCTATTCAGAGTGGACTACATTTCGGGATCTTTTTTTGTCGCTTATACATCACAATAAATCACTTCAAAATGTGCAGAAGCTTCATTATTTAAAAAGTTACCTAACTGGAGAAGCTGAACAGTTGCTGCGTCATCTACCTATTACGAATGAGAACTATTTAATTTGCTGGGAACTTTTAGAACACAGATTCAACAATAAAAAATTCATCACTAATTGCATTTTGCAGCGATTTTTTGGTCAAAAGAATATAACGAATGAATCATCTAATGCTATAAAACAACTTTTCGATACTACAAATGAATGTTTGAATGCTCTGGTAAATGTAGGAATAAATATTGCAAACTGGGATGTCATTGTAATATATATTTTGTCTTTAAAACTAGATAATGAATCCCGTAAACAATGGGAAGCAAAAATTTGTGATTTAACCGATGAATTGCCGACATTAAAACAGTTTCTACAATTTTTAGAGCATAGATTTAGGGCATTGGAATTTTTAAGTTCTAAAACTGTTAAAGTTTCTCAATCACATCATGTTATTGCTAATACTGAAAAGGAACATTTTGTTTTATGTCCTTATTGTTCCGATAGTAGTCATAAGTTAGGAAATTGTAAAAAGTTCGCTAACGAAGACTTACCAACTCGTCGTAATTTTGTTCAAAACTCGCATTTATGTTTTAATTGTTTAGGAGCAAATCATTTAGTAACGTCATGCCGTTTACCAACTAGATGTAGAATTTGCAAAAGAAAACACCACACATTATTACATTCGCATAATTCGGAAGTATCAATCGGTAATGTAGAGGAATGTAATCAATCTAAGGATAGTAACAACGTTGTTGCGACTACAACCACTTCTCAAATCGATATCGAAACAGAAAATATTACCACTTGCTTCTCTAATACAAAGAATCAAGTTTTATTAGCAACAGCCTTAGTGAAGGCTGAAACTAGCGCCGGGTCCTCTATCACTCTGAGAGCATTACTAGATCAAGGGTCACAGGCTTCTTTTATAACGGAATCGGCAGTTCAGTTACTAGGCTTAAAGAAAGTTTGTAACAACAGTACCATATCGGGAGTGGGAAGTAATGATAACACATTACTTAATTCAAAGCATGTGGTTTACGTTAACTTACAATCAATTCAGCATCCTACGTATACCATTTTCGTTAAAGCTCATGTGCTAAGCAAACTTACCGCATTTCTTCCTGAAAGTAAATTTGTTGTTGGACTGTGGCCAGATATGTCGAAAATGAAGTTGGCTGACCCAAAATTTAACATTCCAAATAAAATAGACATGCTGCTGGGTGCTGAAGTCTATTGTCAAGTTATATCCGAGGGCTTAATCAGAGGCCCATCAGGGACACCCGTGGCTCAGAATACCAAGCTAGGTTGGATTTTATCTGGAAATATTACTGATGGAAAGGAAACTGATCATTTTTTGAGTTACCATAGCACCATAATTAGTAACACTCAAACAAATGATGAAGAATTCAATCTTAAAAAATTTTGGCAGCTTGAATCGGACTTTTGTTCTTTTGGTACAAAGCAGTTTACTGTAGAAGAACAAAGATGCGAAGATTTATTTCGTGAAACAACTTCACGGGATCTTTCTGGTCGATATATTGTTAAACTACCTTTCAGAGATGACGATCCGAGTTGTAAGTATGGTAACTCTAGGGAAATAGCTACAAAAAGATTTTTTATGTTAGAAAAGCGTTTACTGCGATCAAGCGAACTACAAATTCAGTATTCTGATGTTATTTCAGAATATTTAAAGCTTGGTCACATGGAAATAGTACCCCCAGAAGAAATTGATAAATCTGATGCCGTTTACTTACCTCATCACGCTGTAGTTAGAGATGATAAAACCACTAAGGTCAGGGTAGTTTTTGATGCGTCGTGTCAGGGTCGCAACGGAGCCTCTCTAAACGGGGATTTAATGGTGGGTCCTACCTTGCAACTTGAATTACGACACATCATCATGAGATGGAGAACCCATCCTATATGTCTAGTAGCAGACATAATTAAAATGTACCGACAGGTTAAAGTAGCGGATGATGTCATTGATTACCAACGTTTAGTTTGGCGGCCGACACCTGAAGAGGAACTTCAACATCTGCGTCTGATGCGTCTTACGTTTGGAACTGCTTCAGCTCCATATCTAGCAGTCAGGACACTGCATCGGGTTGCATATGACGAAGGAAAACAATTCCCAATAACGTCTGAAAAAATCTTACAAGACTTTTATATGGATGACCTTTTGACTGGGTGTCAAACAGTCTGTCAAGGTAAACAAATATATGAAGAAGCAAATAGTCTACTTGGCAAAGGGGGATTTGAGCTGCAAAAATGGTCTAGCAATAATGAAGAATTGTTGAATAAAATAAGCTCAGAAAGCAAAATGGTCGAAAGCAACCTAGAACTAAAAGAAAATGATATAATTAAAATCTTAGGCCTTACCTGGAACCGCAGGACCGATGACTTCGAATATTCCGTGCAGCTACCGCCAATAAACACACCTGTAACAAAAAGAAAAGTTTTATCAGATATTGCAAGATTATTTGACCCGTTGGGTTGGATGGCACCAGTAATTGTTAGGGCAAAAATATTCATACAGAGGTTATGGCTTACGGGAATAGGATGGGATGAGGAATTACCATCGAACTTATTAGAGGATTGGATTACTTACCGGGATGAACTTACCGAACTTACCAAATTTCGACTTCCGCGATGGATAGGTATCAAGGATAACAACATTACAAGGGAACTCCATGGATTTAGCGATGCTTCAAACGACGCATATGCTGCCGTAGTTTATATACGTGTAGTAGATGATACCGGAGTCCATCACGTACATCTTATAACGTCTAAAACAAAAGTAGCACCTATAAAACAAGTCTCCATCCCGAGACTAGAATTATGTGGAGCGGTATTATTAGCAAGGTTACTACAAGAAGTGTCAGAAGTATTGAATATACCAAAGGAAAATCTTCGTGCTTGGACGGACTCTATGGTCGTGCTGGCTTGGCTAAGTAGTCATCCAAGCCGTTGGAAAACCTTTATTGCAAATCGAGTCTCAGAAATTCTGAATATTTTGGATAGAGAAAAATGGGCACATGTGTCTTCTTCTGATAATCCAGCAGATTTCGCGTCTCGGGGTGTTAGTCCATCAAAATTTTCATCGATCGACGTATGGAAAACGGGACCTGCTTGGTTGTGTGATGAAACAATAACTTATGATCAAACTATTTTACGAGATACAATTTTGGAAGAAAAAGGGGAAAAGGTTTATCACATCATTGAAGAAAGTCAGTTGGATTTATGGACCCGATTTTCATCCTTAAGAAAATTAGTTCGAGTTTTAGCCTATTGTAAAAGATTTATCAATAAGTTGAAAGGATCGCATGGGAGTAAGATTCCTACTTGGTTGACTAGAGAAGAGTTAGAGGAAGCTTTGTTTATTTGTATCAAAGTGTTTCAAAGAATGAATTTCTCACAAGAAATTATAGATTTGAAAAAAGCCGGTGTAGTAAATAAACAAAGTAAACTTACTTCACTAAATCCTTTTCTCGATGATGCCGATGTCTTGAGAGTTGGAGGTCGCCTTGACAGAATCAGTATTGACAATGACGTAAAACATCCACTAATTTTGCCATCAAAATCGCATCTCACCAATCTTGTTATGGCCGAAGCTCACGAAAAAACGTTACATGGTGGACCTCAAATAATGGTAAATTTTTTGCGCTCTAAATACTGGATCATCAATGCAAAAAATTTAGCAAAAATGTTCGTACGTAAATGTGTGATATGCGTACGTTATGCAGCACGCATAACGAACCAACTTATGGGTCAGTTACCCCCTGCTCGAGGCACACCAATTCGTCCATTTTTTCGAAGTGGTGTTGATTATGCAGGACCCATCCAGATCAGAACCACTAAAGGAAGAGGTTATCGAGCATATAAGGGTTATATTTGTTTATTTGTGTGTATGGCTACAAGAGCTATACACTTGGAAGCTGTGAGTGACCTAACATCACAAGGATTTATAGCAGCCTTTAAGCGGTTTGTTTCGCGGCGCGGCCATTGTGCTGATCTCTTTAGCGATAATGCAACAAATTTTGTAGGGGCTTCGCGTGAACTCAAAACTTTATTTGCGCAAGAAAAGTCAACCTTGACCTCAGAAATTGCTGCATCTTTGGCAGACAATGGCACAACCTGGCATTTTATCCCCCCTCACGCTGCAAATTTCGGAGGTTTGTGGGAGGCTGGGATAAAATCTACGAAACATCATCTCCGACGCTTAATCGGTACTGCTACTCTCACTTTTGAAGAAATAACCACTCTGCTATACCAAATTGAGGCGTGCTTAAACTCTAGACCTATATCTCAGATCAGTACTAATCCTCATGATCCAATGCCTCTCACTCCGGGACATTTTTTAATAGGTGAACCATTAATGCTCGTTCCTGAATCCAATTATGAAAATTCACCTATTTCAACCCTTAAACGATGGCAACTGATACAGAAAATGTTGCAGACATTTTGGCGAAAATGGTCACAGGAGTATCTGACTCAATTTTTGCAACGTTACAAGTGGGCACATAAAACTCAGGAACCAAATATTGGAGATGTGGTCTTGGTAAAGGAGGATGATTTGCCTCCAGCTCGATGGTTACTAGGAATAATTATTGAGAAACATGCTGGTTTAGACAACATTACGAGAGTTGTAAGTCTTAAATGTAAAGGGGTTACCATTAAGCGACCAGTAAATAAATTATGTGTGTTACCAGTTGCGAAATAATAAATAACATGTTATGATGTGGTTATTGTATTACTATAGAATAAAATCTGTAATTTAAGTTATATTTAGTCCTTGTTATTTTTTTTTTATCTATCATAACTGTAACTAATGTTTTTATGGTTTTTTTTGTTTTGATTTTGCACTGCTAATTTAGTATACCAATATGTACAACAAGTTAAAAAATCGAGTTTTAGGTATAGTATATAAATGTCTGTTTTCTTGTCACCGTAGTCAAATCATTGTAATCATGTATCCATTAACTTCTAACATACAGTCCATTTTCGTGTCGAAAGGGGTAAGCCATTGGTTGGCTAAAATGATGGACATTGTGTCCATGGCGGGCGGAATGTACAAATGCAAACAAAATTAAACTTTAATTTTTTTTTGTTGACTACTAGTGAAACTAGATGGCGCTGTGTCAGAAAAATACTCAGTATCGTTGTGTTCTCTTAGAATGATATAAGCAATCTCAAATAATTAAGTTTATATTCGTCCACAACACTGGTGTTTTTTTTGTTCACGGCCCACGCAGCGCCGCGCGACGTGCCTATTGCCCTACTTCTGAGTATTGTATATTATCACACTATCTATACTAGATCTATTTAAGCCTTTTGATATCCGGCTGAGTAGAATATACCACCCTCTTTCTTACCTAGGTGTATTTTACGACTGAGGTAAGTTGACGTGAGGCAGGTGACCGGTTGTTAAATACGTAGCCATATCATGGGACAACATCTTTAAACATGTTGAGTCAACCCCACTTAGAGTAGGACAAGGGCAGTAGAATGCCGAATAAAATGACAGGATTTATGCGGGACCGTTTTTCCGCTCAGCCGCGTGCAGAGAATCCTGTTTTTCCTATGGAAACAGTAAAAATACTTATAATAAATTGAGGGTATTTAACGCCTAGGTTGACGTGAGCGAAGTTGCGAAGGATTATTCCGGTGACCTCAATATCCGTGCAAAGCCATGATTCAGTAATCACTGTTGGCAAGTTTGTTCTAGTGTAATTTGACCTTAATGTTAGGTATCGTTAAATTTACCTTACATTAGAGCCAAAAACTACATTTTCTTTATTTGCTACGTATAATTTATAAAAGGAGTTGGTATAATATTATAGAACAGAACTGAAGAAATTATTTTGTATTTACCCGACCCTGTATTTACCACTAGCAATTGCCAGCAGGTCTCCCCGCGTGATAAGACTAAAACCGTAATATAGTGTTTTGATAACCATAAGAAATGGTTAAAGTAGGTTAACCTTAAAAGCTAGATATACTTTTATTTAGAACTTTTAGAGGGGAACAATTTTGTAATACATGATTTTTGAATAACTTTCACCGTTTACTCAGCGCACGCAAGGAAAGCTTTAAATTTTGCTGTTTTCGCAATATTCCCTCTCCTATCCATCTTAGCGTGATTTTATATAGTCTATAGCCACCCTCGATAAATGGACTATCTTACATGAAGATTTTTTCAAATCGGTCGAGTAGTTCCTGAGATTAGCGCGTTCAAACAAACAAACTCTTCAGCTTTATATATTAGTATAGATTAGTAAGTAAGTAAGTAAGTATGTAGCGGCCTGTTACTATCCCACTGCTGAGAATAGGCTTCTTCTCGCCGTTTTTGGAGAAAAGGATTGGAGCTAAGACCTACCATGCTGCTCCAATGCGGATTGGTAGGTTACACATATCTCCAGAATTATCTAGAGATATGCAGGTTTCCTCACGATGTTTTCCTTCACCGAAAAGCGTGTGATAAATTGCAATTATCAATTAGACACATAAGTTTAAACAGAAAAACGTGCCAAATTAGAAGAGTCGCAAATAGAAACAGCAACACGAGTATGCTATTGTTAAGTATTGAAATTTAGCTTGAACCTATGCCGTGATCTTTTTCGCAATCTCGATAGCATCGGCAGCGCCATGAAGAAACAAGTCTATTGAGATGGTTCAAATGAGAACTGTGTAAGTTGCGTTATAAAGCTAAGTACTCTTGTGGGAATATTACATCCCATTACGTTACAGAGAGTACTTTTTTTATACAGGAAAAAAACCCTTTATGGGTACCGCCGTCCGACGGGGACAGGCGGCGGTTGTGTTCCGCACCGATTAAAACGACCTGTGTGCTCCACCACGCTGTCGATGGCAAGGACAGGGTATCGTATACATTGCCTCCATCCCCACCGACAGCTCTGATCCCAGAGAATACCTTCTCCGGGTAGGGACATCTCAAAATAGTCCCCCTCTGCAAACCGCTGCATCGGGAGCACCAGATACACCGACCGCCTCGGGGACCTGTTAGCCAGACGTCCGATATACCTCGTTCGGAACGACTTAAGGTCCCCTGTTAGGGCGGCAGACGATGGGCTTAAGCAAGTCGCTACCACCTGGACTCGCCGGCAGCACATTGGATCCAGGGCAAGAGTTCCCGGAACCGCTCCACCGCCTCCTTCCGCAGACATACAGTACTGTCTTATTACCATCGATAAGTACTTGAAAGGAGTAAAGCAGAGATAGATCAGCAGCATAACAGTTTGATGGTTCAACTCCGGCAAGGCACCTATGACTGTAAAAGTAAAAAAGTAAAGTAATAGTCTGTTACTTTTTTACTTCTGGGAATAGGCCTACCACGCTGCTCCAATGCGGATTGGTAGGTTACACATATCTCCAGAATTCTCTAGAGATATGCACCTGCATATCTCTGTTCTCACGATGTTTTTCTTCACCGAAAAGCGCGTGATAAATTGCAATTATCAATTTGTCACATAAGGTTTTAATAGAAAAATTTGGTGGAAAATTAGTATTTTAATAGAAAAAAAGGTGCCTGCCCGGGATATGAAACTGTGATCGTCTTTAGAAGGTCGCACATATTTATTAATAATATATTATGAATTAGACCATAATCGATTCCCCTCCGATTTAGTGTTTAAAATAAATCAAATAAAATCGAAATAATATTTTTTCTAATAAACTTTTTCAAGCATTTTTGATTCATTAAGGATCAATATGATTAATGAAGCTACAACTGGTTCGGAATGTTGCTCTTACCGAGAAGAACCAGAAAGAAACTCGGCGGTCAATCTTTTAAATATTTCTCAATTTACATTATATGCCGTGTTGTATCCGGCTGAGTAGAATAGACCACTCTCATTTCTTACCGACTTGTTATAAAAGGTGATTAAGGTAAGTAGACCCGTCATATGGTATCCGGCTGATAAGAATAGACCACCTTTCTTTCTTACCGAGGTGTCGCAAAAGGCGACTACCTAACTTAAGTTAAGGCAAGCAGTCGTAAAATACGTAGTCAAATAATGTGACATGTTTATAACATGTTGTGCCGACCATACTTTGAGTGGGATAAGAGCAGCAGGATGTTGAATGATGATAGAAGGAACAACAAACAAACTTTTATACTTATATTAAGTATGACTTTATTAAATAGAATGATTTACAGAAAATGCGCATATATGAATACAACGTTATATCAAAATTACAAAATGATCGAAAGAACTTAAGGATATTTTAACTTAAATTTAACAAACATCTACAGATTGCGCAAATAAATAAAAACTGCATTATTGTCACTTGAATGAATATGAGATAATTAGTATATTGACCTTTCATCCTTCTTTTTGTAAACTTTAATATAATTCTAATGTAACATTTTACAATGTCTCTACTAGCGATGTGAAAAAATAATTATTAATAAAAATAAATATTATTATTTTTCTAAAATAATCGATTTTTAATAATCGATTATTTTACATATAAAATCGATTATTTTAAAATCGATTTTTAACTATTCTGTTTTTGTTTTTACTCTTTTTCTTGTTTTTTAAGATTAGATATGAATTGTTGGATGAAACCAATGTAGCCAAACTTCTACTTTGATCTAATTTCACAAACAGCGCATCTGTTATTAATTCTTTGTAGTATTCCACTTTAATAGGCCTTTATTGTAATTAATTATTAATATCTAAAAGGCAACTTATCAAATAGTCAGAAAAAAAATCGATTTTTAAAAATCGACATAATCGATTATTTTTTTAATCGATTTTTTGTATTCCATGTAATATCCCTACATAGTATAATGATGTTTAAGGTCATTTAATTACAGATAGATTTAAACCTTTATGCTTCTTAACAATTTTAGCGCGATACATTTTATTTATTGCAGACAACACGCCATCTATTGGACAATAGCAAAACTTGGTTGCAAACTAATAAATTTATAGAAATGATTCTTCGCGTGTGACGGATGTAGTCCGATAGATAGTCACTATTTTTGTATCTTTAATCTTTCTTTAATATTTAAATGAGTTAATCTTGTATGTACATATGTATATAAATATATTTTCTGAATCTCGGAAACGGCTCCAACGATTTTTCCGAAATTCAGCATGTAAGGGGTTTTGGGTGAAAAATCGGTCTAGCTAGGTTTTATTAAAAAAAAATCATTTTATCCTTGTTTTTGGGCACTTAAAACAACTGTTGAATAGGAATAGAAAGTAAATGAAATTTTTAGCTGTTAAATGCAACGTTGTGATAGCCTAATGGTAAAAAAGTCCGGTAATGGTAAAAAACTATTCCCACATGTCACCCGATGCTATTTATTCTTTTTGTATTACATTTTTTTTATCTTTTTCGAAAAATTGCCGAGCAAAGTCACCTAGGTACTTGTGTTTATACAACTTTATTGTTTTTTTTAGGGAATAACTGCGATTCGGAATGGGGTCGAGTTGCTGAGCCATACAGCAAAATGCAATAAACATGGAGTCGCCAGTCAGAATATGTATAGGTTTGTATCAATGTTAAAGTACTCTTTTAAAAATAATTATCTTAATATTATAAATGTGAAAATCGTTTGTCTGTCTGTTACGTCTCCAACGCCATGGCTAAAGCGCTGAACCTATAGTGATGAAATTGAAGTAAATTAAACCAAAGTAGCATAAAAAATAGCGGATTAGTACAATAAAATAACGTGTTTCCCTCGAGAACATAATAATTGAGTGTAGTATAATGTTTTATTTGAAGTAAACGAAGTCGCGGATACAACTAGTACATAATAAACTTTACATAAATAACTTAAGTTTACGTTTCAGGTGCAGCTTTAGTAGTTAACTTACTACTGATAACCAGCACAAAAGTTACTGCAAATACGTTACCAATCGAAACGACTTCTACAACATTAAAAAATGATAGAGATCAATGGCATGGCAAAATTAATAGTACGTCAAAAGAAGAGAAAAACAAGTTAAAATCACCTGACACAGCACTTAACGAGTTGAATCCACAAGATTCAACCAGCGAAGAAAATACAGAAAAAAATGCTAAATATAAAGATCGAGGAAGAGTTAAATTTAATGTGCAATCAAAAACCAGTACAGTTAATCCCTTGAAGAGGGTGACCAAAGAATCAGATGTTATCATAGTGACACCAACTCCAGAAGTAAAGAGACCTGCGGAAATTATTGATAGCATGCGACATTTTAAGAAAACTAGAATACCTGCAGTAACAATTATAAGCAGCACTGAGCCTATTAATGCAGCAATTCATGAAGATGATGAGTTCGTTGATGAAGACGAGGAAGAGGAAGATATGGATTCTTTAGAGAAATTTACATCAACTAAATTTGATGATAGCAGTTTTTTCACTATGCCAAGCTTTGACGATGAAGATGACGACTACAGTGCTCAAAAATATAAATATGGCTCTCATAAACAAAATAAGCACGAGTACGATACTCCAACGTTTAGCAGCTTTCCCGATTTCTTTCCTAAAAATGTTTATAGTTTAAACCAAGAAGAATCATATAACTCGGAATCATATGTTGATTTTGGATCTGAACTCACTACTCCGAAAAACAATTTCTTTGATAAAAAATTTCGTGATATATCATCAAGTATTGTAAATAAGTTAGATACAATTAAATCAAAATCTCCATCGCCAAATGTAACTACTAATGTGCACAAAATAGTAAAAGAAAATAGAGGATTCGAAAAATTAAGTAATAATAGTTCCCCTAGTAATAAATCAACCGTATTTATTAAAAATACCAAAGAGATACGTATTTTAGATAACGATAAGGAAGACACTGCAAACAAAGGCCTATCTGATGTGCACGGGACGAGTATTTATTACGAAATGACTGTTTTATCTACTGAAACTTATAATATTAATAAAGATAATGAAGATGACTGTGACAACGATCAATCTTCTACGACTACACTAAGTACACCAATAAAAGATGAATTAGCGTCAATTAAAAAGGCGTTGCCAACTCTGGTTGAAAGCTCTACAAAACCAAGCGTACTTGATTCCGAACCAAGTCCTAGCTCAGTGTCTACAATTTCATCAGATTTCTTCTCAAGCAGCAAACCAACCTCCAACCTTCAAGGATATTCTTCATTAAGCCCTGTTTCGTTTTCAACACAAAATATTATATCCTCAACAGACATACCCAAAATATTTTCTAGTAGTTTCAGCAGAAGTCGCAATTATTCGAAGCGACTTAATTTATCTGGTAATAAAGATTCTCCAAATAGTGTTTTATCAACATCACAAACGGAAGACATATTGCCTAATCAAGCATATAGGCCACAAACAAGGAGGTTCCACTTTACTACGCCAAAATCCAAGCCAATATGGATGGCACCAAGAAGAAATATTAGTAGAACGTCTTATACACGGATTCCTACAACAATATACTCTGAACATTTCGATATTAAAGATAAGATATTCTCTACTTCTAAACCAAAATTATCATCAAGAACTCTTTTAACTACACAGTCGTCGGAAATAAATCCTGTCTTGCAGAATGATGTAATTGATGAAAAAAAAGTGTTGCCTCTGCAATCATTATCTGATAATACTATTCCAACCGTTTGGAAAAGAGGTTCCGTTAAGTTTTTACCATCAACTGTCAGTTCTGCTGAAAAGATGTCAGGAGTTCGAGATTTAGAGATTCCACCAACTTCGACGGCATGGGCATTAGCTAGTATGAGGAGTCCTCCATCAGTGATAAGTCCTATAGTGAATACTACTCAACCAACGCAAAAAAATCAAGATGAAAACGAATTGCAGAATGTTGGGGAAGTATTAGGTAAATTTAGAAAAAAATTACTTACTTTTCCAATTAAATTACAAATCAATCTAACAACTAGGCCATATTATCTTTTAAAATGAAAACAATTTGTTATTAAATTTATATTATATTGCTATTATATATTCTTAGTGAATATATCTATATTTCTACTTATTATTATTTAAAAAAACTGCCTATTAAGATCTATGATTACGATAACTTCTGACATTATTTTCCTTTCTGGTTACAGATAAAAAAGAAACTACTACGATGTCATCAACAACTACTACAACCACAAAAAGTGATTTTCTATCTAAAAATATAACTGATATCGATCAGAATCGACTGCCGTGGAAACCCATATATCCTACAATATCAGTTTCTGAAACGATTTCTGAAAGAGTTCCTGCTGAAAGTGTAATATCTCTTCAAAGTAGTCAAGAGCCTCCAAGTACTGAGCAAACGCAATCTAAAGCATTAGAGATATCTACTAAAAGCTTTGATACTAAAGCTTCTTGGATACCAGTAACAAATGCTCACAACCAGATTATAATAAATGAAATACAAGAATCCTTAGAAGATAAAGTGATTCCAGTAGTTGGTCTCGCGAAGAAAGCAGGTTTTGAATCCATAACTAAATTACCTTCTGAAGTAACTACTCCTACAGATGATACAGATCCTGATTTAGAAACAACGGATACAAAATATAAAATTCCTACGACGACCGATTTTGAAATTACAACTATAAGGTTCTCTTACGTGCCGACTGAAGAATCAAGTATGAACACTGAGGTTGAGAATAGTACGGATTGGCAGCCAATTGTTCCGACAAGGACCCGGTCTACAATTGAAGAAGGAAACACAATAACTACATATAGACCCAAATATGAACCTACAATAAATTCTTATGAAGAAACAACTATCACAAATATAGATAGCACACCTCAAATAGAAATATCCTCACAGATTATTGAGAAAACTTCTCCCAAAAGTACTTCAACGACTATGAATACTGCTACAATCACAGAAACTCCGGAAATAACGACAACTTTATCATCAATGCTACCACCAAAGACAACAATACCAACATCACCAACGAAAATTACTACAACGACAGCAGTACCAAGTACCACTGAATTAATTGAGGAAACAACAGAATTAACTACGGAATCTATTACTACTCAAAGCGCAATTAAGCATAATATAACAGAGATTCCAGTCCAAATAAATACAGAACATGAGAGTGAGACAACAACACCTTTAGAAACAACTACGATAATAGTTACAGTTGCAACAGAGATTAATTCCGAAAGAGTGCCAGTTACAGTTTACGTACCTTCCGATACAACAGAAGTACCGGAATTCAAAACTGTTGAAACATCACAAGAAAATAGCAACAGTAATGAAGTTATAATTGAAGAGAGTACGACAATGCCACCTGAAACAACAACAGAAACAAGTACGAAAATAGAAAGAGTCGTCACTACGATAGAGGTGAAAATACCTACGACGTCTCCAAGAACAACAACTGAAGCTGAAATAATAACAGAGCCTGCTTTAATTGAAACAACTGAAAAAGAGCCTCATATAATCGAAACAACTGCAACTACTCAGGAAGTAACAACAGATATCACAACCACGTTTGGAAATGATGCAAGGGACTTCACGAGTTACGCAGAAGACGTGACGACGGAGGCATCATCAAGGGTTTTGGAACAAGAGGCTGGGACTGGTGCCGCTATAGCGATAGCTGTCAGTACTATTGGAGTGATCGCTCTAGTTTTACTTGTTGGATTATTGGTAAGTATTATTTTTAATCAATTTATACGAGTTATAGAAGAGAAAGTATATACGTATGTTCTTGACCGTATGGCTGGACCGATTTGAATAAAATTTTCAATCAATCTATAGATTGACCCAGTGGATAATCCAGTAAAGTTTCGTGGCCATCAGAGATTTTTTTAAATTGTCAATGACGTTTTGTTTCGAAGAGAAGTCTTAACTAGACTGAGACGCAGCAACGCGTGGCCGAAGCGCTAGTATTTAATTGAATAAGAATATGATCAATTTTGGGAACATACTACGGTAATTCGTTTATTTGCTGATATTTCGACACAGTTACGTAGATCGTGGCGAACAAGATCTCGGTAAGAAAGAGGGTGGTCTATTCTACTCAACCGGATACCACACGATGGGTCAACTTACCCTATTCGCCTTTTACGGCACCTCGGTAAGAAATGAGGGTGGTCTATTCTATAAAGTCGGATAACACACGGCGTGAAATACATGGAATCTATCTATCTATACATAATTTCAAGGAACAACGTAAAAATGTGAAATCTAGTGTTAGCTATTCCAATATTTGTCTATTCCCATCTTTGTATATTTGTCTATAACTACACCCAAAATAATAGAGGAGACTATGGAAAAGCCGAGAGGCGGCCATGCTTGCGCGAGCTGTCAAATATACTTAAAAGCGAGAAAATAATAGATATTGTATTCAATTAAATTATTAATTATCAAGAGAGAAGATGGACTTTCTAACACTAGAAATTAATAGACTTAGTCGTTACATTGCAAAGATCCATGCGGGATACAATGATTATATTATACATTAAACAATTGGCAACCTTGAAGTCATCTTCATTTCTGGAATATTCTTCGTGATGTATTTGCTGATCTTGTCTTCGCTCGGTCGATGCAAGTTCCTCAACATATCCAAAGTAATGAGCATAATATCTATAGCTAACTCACGATAAATTATGCGCACTATTTTGGAGACCGTTGAGGATAAGGCAGCTTACGGGTAAACGTTCTGAAATTGAAATACGAGTTCCTTTAATACTCGTGTACTAATGATTTTATTTAAAATTGAAATGAAATGAAATGAAATGAAGTTTATTCGGAACAATAAAAATGCACTTATACAATGGCAACGAAGACACTGCAAAAGTATAAACTGCGCTGCAGATGTCAACGCCCGCCTCCTTAACAATAAACAGTGCTCCAAATGATAACTAAACTAAATTATGTTAATGTTAAGAATATTTAAATATATTAATTAAACCTCTGTGTGGTATCCGGCTGAGTAGAATAGACCACCCTCATTTCTTACAGAGACGAATAAGGCAAGTTGACCCGTCATGTGGTATCCGGCTGAATAGAATAGACTACCCTCATTACTTACCGAGGTGTCGTAAAAGGCGACTAAGGTAAGTTGACCCACTGTATGGTATCCGATGTAGTAAAATAGATCACCCTCTTTCTTACCGAGGTGTCGTAAAAGGCGACTAAGGTAAGTCGACCCACCGTGTGGTATTCGGTTGTGTTGAAAAGACGCATTTCTTACCGAGGCGTAAAATACGACTAAGGTAAGTTGACGTCAGGCAGGTCGGTCGTAAAAACGCAGCTAAATCATGTGACAGCATTTTTATAGCATGTTGTGCCGACCCCACTTAAAGTGGGATATGGGCAGGAGGATGATGATAGCTTTAATTCTTTCATTCATACAATTCTCATTCAATAACAAGATTTAGCTTCTTACTTTTAACTTTTAACTAATAAATTGCATGTACTATATATACAAAACATAAAAAAAATCAAAACAATTAAAGATTGTATATTTTAACATTTAAGTTGTCACGAAGTCGCGGTTACAGCATTTAAGAATTAATATATAATACTACCCACCTCTTTTCATATGCGTTTGTTACTTTTTCTCCGCTCCTGTAATTGATAAATACAATATTTAAATATCTCTTTTAATTACAGACAAGATCAATTACATAGGAATTCATAGTATTATGGTAAATGTAGCCTAAGATTGAAATAATATTAAGGAACAGCATTCATATTCATATTTGCGATTAAAAAATAGGGAATAAAAATAATGAATATAATAATTGTAACACCATAAAATTAATTTAAATGAGTACACTAAATATAATAAAAAATAACTTTAGATAAATTCAACAAGCATTAAATTTAAAAATAGAAAACGTTATAAATTTATTAGATACGCGGAGTAAATTTAAAAATAGAATGTTAAATTTAAATTTAAATGGTATAAATTTAATAATTATCGTGCATTAGTAAAGGAATATTGTAAACTTAATAATGAATTTAATTAAAATAAATTGAATATTTAAAATATATAAAGCTATTTTAAAAAAACAACAGTGAACCTTGAAAATGAATTTATTTGTAATAAGCTAGAATAAAATTAATTATGTAATATAGAATAAATTAATCTCAAATTAAAGTTAAATTGAATGAACCTCTCTTTATTTATATTTGCAAGAGATTAAGTAGAATTAGAGCCGGATATGATCCAGCAATTAAAGATATACTAGCATCAGCTAATTCGTAATTTCTCGCAACCGACTCGAGACCCAACGGTCGTTTGCCATAAAAATTCCATCGCCTGTAATCCGATGACTATTAGAGTCACCAGACACCGCTTATCGGGGCTATGTCTCACTTAATTCGCCTTTAGACATAACGGGTTAAACGGAAATAATCCTAACCTGAGCTTGTAATAATATAAATAAATTAATAAATTCTTTATTTAAAAGCATCTATGACCTATAATAATTATTATTTTATAGCCATCTATGGCTATATAATAATTATTATTTGAGGCTAATCTATACTAATATATGTATAAAGCTGAAGTTTGTTTGTTTGATTGTTTGAACGCGCTTATTTCAGGAACTACCGAACTGATTTGAAAAATTCTAGCCGAAGAGTTTGTTTGTTTGAACGCGCTAATCTCAAGACCTATTGAACCGATTTGAAAAATTATTTCAGTGTAAGATAGTTCATTTATCGAGGAAGGCTATAGGCTATATAACGTCACGATAAGATAAATAAGAGCAGAGCAGTAATAAAAAATATTTCGAAAACGGCAAAATTTAAAGCTTTCCTTGCGTGCCCCGAGTAAACATGCTGTCACATCATTCGGCTACTTATTTTACGACCGCCTGACTGACATCAACCTACCTTAGTCGTATTTTATGACACCTCGATAAGAAAGAGGGTGGTCTATTCTACTTAACCGGATACCACACGGTGGGTCCAATTACCTTATCCGCTTTTTACGACACTTCGGTAAGAAATGAAGGTGGCACTATTCTATTCAGCCGGATACCACACGGGGTATATTTTGACTTTGAATTATCAGAATATATTACAGTTTGTATAAAATTTTATACTGATTACAATTTGAGGTAGATAATAAAATAAAAAAACTTACCAGATTAGTAGTCTTCAAATTGCACTTAAATAAATAAAATACTTTCTCAACCCTTTAATATGCATAGGTATATATAATTACTGAATTTAATTTGAACATATTTTATAAATATTTATTTTCAATTTTAAAATTGTAATCTAAAAATAAATTTTTAATAAAAAATAAATAAATTTAAAATAAATTTTTATATTTATGCTCCGTTTTAACATTTAAAAATGGAATTCCAAATTTAAACACCTTTAAAAGTCTATAAAAAGTTTTATATATATTTTTGAATTATATTATTTTCTTTTTACAATAAAATATTTTGAATTAAATAATAGTTTATATTTTACATTTAAAAATTACATAAATATTAAATGTGTAAGAAGTGAGTGTCTATTACGACGTACGTAAGAGTTGTGGCGCGAAATGGAAAAGTGCAAAAGGGCACTGGGCGAAGCTAGGGCTACACACAGAAATTATGGTGTTGGGACACTAGCGCGAAAGTATTGCCTTACTTTTTTGTGTACTTTGTTGAAATGTTAGATTAATTTCTATTTGCAAAAGTAATTTTAATCATCTCATCATCTACCTCCTATCATTCTCCTACCCTTATCCCACTCTAAGTGGGGTCGGCACAATATGTCTTCTTCTTCTATTCTCCTCTATCATTCAACTCTGGTGCCACTCCTTTAACATGCATACCATTTTTCACACAATCCATCGGCCTTCCCTTAGTCATACATCCATCCACCTTCATATTTAAAACTCTTTTGGTCACATGATTTTCATCTCTCCCCATTACATGACCATACAAACTTAATCCCGCACTTCTCATCTTTTCTGTAATGGGCGCAACTTAAGTAACTTAACTTATGCAAAAGTAATTTTAATATTATATTTAATCTATGATATTTAAATGAGTTTATCTTGTAATATATATATCCAACCAACGCTGTGTGGTATCCGGCTGAATAGAATAGTAACACCCTCTTTTCTTACCGAGGTGTTGTAAAACGCGACTAAGGTTAGGCGACCCACCGTGTGGTATCCGGCTGAGTTGAATAGACCACCCTCATTTTTTACCGAGGTGTCGTAAAAAGCGACTAAGGTAAGTCGACCCGCCGTGTGGTATCCGGCTGAGTAGAATAGACCATCCACTTTCTTACCGAGGTGTCGTAAAAGGCAACTAAGATAAGTCGACCCACCGTGTGGTTATCCGGCTGAGTAGAATAGACCACCTTCATTTCTTACCGAGGTGTTGTAAAAGGCAACTAGAGTAAGTCGACCCGGCGTATTGTCTCCGGCTGAGTAGAATAGACCATCCTGTTTCTTACCGAGGTGTCGTAAAACACGACTAAGGTAAGTTGACGTCGGGCAGGCAGTCGGTTGAAAATACGTAGCCGAATCATTTGATAACATGTTTATAATATGTTGTTCCGACACCACTTCGAGTGGGATAAGGGCAGGAGGATGATGATAGATTGAAAAATAAATTCACAAAATGCTGATCAACACTTTAACAAATTGTATTTTTACTAGTATCGTCTTTTAAAAGAAATTATAAAATACTAGCTTTTACTCGCGACCTCGTTCGCGTGAACGGTTGTCGCGTGATAGGCTGATAATAGATGGCGCTTTTTAGTATTATCTTATTCCTGTACAATTAACAGGATATCTATAGCCTATAAGTTATTTCGAATAATCGTGCCAAAAATTCATCGATATTGGTTCAGCGTAACAAAGCGTCAAAGAGTAACAAACATACATCCATAGTCAAAAACTTTTATAATTTTAGTAGGATAGGAGACATATATTATAATTTTTAGTGTTTTTATGGCAAAATTAAGTACCTACTAAGTTCAAAAAACATCGCAAATTCTCATATAACCGTATTTTTAACAGTATAGATTTCCATATAGTAACGTTTATAGTAGATCATGATACACGAGTTTTTTTATAGTATCACGCGAGTGTTATAAGACAAAGTTATGTACAGTGTCATACACTACTTTATCTACTCTCATACTATAATACGTAAAACAATATTAATAAAATCCAATCTTTGTTTAAATATTGAAAGATTTTTGTCAATCATTTTGTCAAATGTCAAATGTTATCTACCAAGGCGCGCGCAAACATCGACTGCGCATGCGTGTTGCGTCGCCGCGGACTCGTTCATTGAAACCTTTTTTTTAAAATAGAGGTTCAACCTTTTTGGTCCAGCTAGAGGTTGTATAGGTGTATCGTTATGATTAAAAAGTTATATTATGATACAGGTGTCTATACAAGACCTGTATCGTAATAAAACTTTTTAATTTTTTATTTTTGGCCTGTACGTAATGTTTGTCATAAGAATTTTGGTTTCAGTTATATAATCTTTGTATTATAGTATCAGAGTAGATAAAATATGTAAATTAATATTTTTTTTTAATTTAATTAATAGAAATGTAATACAGTTCTAAAACTTTCTCACTACTCCACATTGTATAGGTTCCTAAGTTCTTACTAAGCGGTGTCGCCGTATCGCATCGTAGAGGATGTTTTTACAATGTGAATTATAAACAACGGTTAATGATGACGGACCTTTGGGAACCGTCTCCATTTGCAGGGCTGGCACGATTATTAAAGAAAACTGCAAATTATTTGTACCGTAATCAATTAATATTTATTTATTCATTTATATATTGGGTTATATATCTGTATATATAAAAGAAAGTTGGTCTTAGTTACACTATTTATAACTCAAGAACGGATGAACCAATTCGGCTGAAAATTGGTGGAGAGGTTGCTTAGAACCAGGAGACGGACATAGGATACCCTATAGGATTTTATCCCGTTCGACCGCATTTATTCTATCCCGTCAAGTCACTATAAAACGGGGTATAACAAAAACGACTATGACATGGAATAACAAAACATAAATGACAGCTATACGTAGTTTTGTCTTGGGTTAAGTATGGTAAAAAATTCGACAATTATCAAAATAATAAACTTCACTACATAGTATAAAATAAATCGCTTTCTCTGTCTGTCCCTATGTCCCTATATCCATATATATGCTTAAATCTTTAACACAACGCAACAGATTTTGATGCGGTTATTTTTAATGCATATAGTGATTAAAGAGGAAGCTTTATATGTATAATAACATTCAATATGGAGTAGACAAATACTGTAATTTTTGAGGTTTCTAATGTGATGTTGTAAATAATTACATTTTTTCCGCTTACATTACAAACGCAGGCTGAACCTTACGAGTTTTATCAAAATAATATAAGTATTTGTATACCTTGAAAAGGTCTACAAAAAACTCCGCAATGGAATATGTCTATCTCTTATGGATAGCCCACAATATCATTTTTTATCATTTACTTTTTACGAAAAATAATGCCTTATGTTCAAAGAAATTTTTATACAATACAGTATTAATCCTTATCCAATTAAGTACCTAATAATTAAGTAAGTAATATAGATCAATATATTACTTACTTAATTATTTAGGCTTGTCGAGATATAATGGAGACGTGTACTGGATAAGTAATAAATTAAAGTCTCAAGTGGTAAGTCTTGGATGTCGTCGTCTCACCTAGTTATTTCAAGTGCCAATTTAAATCTTAAACATGGCGATAACTAAATATTTAAATTCATTCTCTGGCTAAGAACATGATATATTTTAGTGTGAACTAAACAAGTGGTTATTTGTTAAGGGTTAGTAAAAACCATACGTTTTAAAATTTTCTATACTTATTATAAAACAAAGTTCCCTAAAGCTGTCTGTCTGTAATCGATTTTCTAAAAATTTACTTAACGGATTTTCATACTTTTTACAAAAAGGTAATGCAATTCTTCCGAAAGGTTCAAGTTATTAGTGCGTTGCGGTTTTATGTAAATTGTGTTCAAAAAAAGGCACAGTTGTAAAATAACTCGCCACTTAAGTTGCTTGCGCTGCGTAAACCAACAGAGATAGACGAAAGTAAAGTACTAGAGAATTGTAGATCTACAAAAAGACTACAAAGAAGTCCGCGACATCGTGTCTCTATCTGTTATGGTTAACTTGCAATAACTAATTTTATGTTCAAAATATCAATTAAAAAATATTTCAAATTTTCAATTAAATATTACGTTATATTATGACACGCCAATTTTCTAGAGTGATATAAGGGCAAGGTGTTTGACTTTTAATTTAAAAAACTTTTAATAAATTGTGTTCCTGACAACCCTGTTTGTTTGGATGAAGGAAATCTTTATTCCGAAAATGGCGATTCGGCAAAGCTTTGGCTGACCTGAACGTTACATTGTTGCTTATCGCTATTATGCCAAATTCGCTATAGAAGCAATTTTTGTAACTGGCAAATATAAGTTAAGTTACAGTACTTTTATGCCAGGTATTTTTTTTTGAACATATATAAAAGATGCAATATGAATAGTTCGTCCGTTCCCAACTCAGTTTTTATGATTTGCAAGTGACAGCGTGATTAGCTTTTGTTTTATTGTAATATTGTAGGAGTTTTGCAGTGTCTGAAAACTTTACATATTGAGTTTCGTGAAAATCGTTGGAGCCGTTATCCTACTAATCTTTAATATTTAAATGAGTTAATCTTGTATGGATATATATTTTCAAATATATATACATTCACGAAAAAGGCTATAAAATATATACAGAAACGGCTCCAACGATTTTCCTGAAATTCAGCATATAGGGGGTTTTGGGGGAGAAAAATCGATCTAGATAAGTTTTATTAAAAAAAAATGTCGTTTTATCCCTGTTTTCGGGCTCTAAATTTTTTTGACATTTACATTGAATACAAGAGTAAAGTCATGGTGGTTGATTTGGGGGACGGGCGGTCTAGGGAGCTGAATATGCCTAGGATCGAGACCCATCTGCCCTATTATTTTTTAATTTTTCTTTTAATTTTTTTTTAATTTTAATTTTTTTTTACATCATTTAAAAAATTACCCATATTATTTTTTAATTTTTCTTTTTAATTTTTTTCGGTCACTAAGGTACTACTATAAATGTGACATAACTCCTATATAGTGACATTTTAAAATTTAAGTTGATGCATTGTAATAAGTAAAGCTTGTATTAATATATTCCAGTTGGTAGTGAGGCGTCGCGGTCGTCGCGGCGTGTACGCGCAACGCTGCACCCCCGTATCCCTGGACGCCTACAGCTTGGACAGCGTCAGCGTCGGCCACAGGAAAGGGAACCACCGCTTGAGGGCCAGCAAGCGCAGCTACGGGAATCCAGCTTATGACGACGAGGTACCTCTTTTGACCAGTGAAAACCAGACTCAAACCAGAGTCTGTTTATTTATACCTCATAAACACTAGTTGTTTAGGTTTTTATAAAAAAAAGTTTCACATCGTAATAACGGTTACTCTAGAACCAAAAGTAATGAGAATATTATTTTGCTATAATCCGCGATAAAAGAAAATATATGTAATGCTAAACGTAGAGTGTACTTTTCGTTCTCATACCTGATACATGAAGAATTTGTAAGATCGGAAAGACAGAGAGAGACAAATAACCCATTTGACTTACATTGACATTTATTATACACTAGCTTTTGCCCGCAACTTCGTTTGCGTGGATTGTTGTCGAGTGATAGGTTGATAATAGATGGTGTTTTTCAGTGTTATCCTATTCCTGTAGAATTAACAGGATTTCTATAGTCTATATGTTTCCCCGGTATATAAGGAATAATTGTGCTACATTTTATCGATATTATTTCAGCGGAGTCGTTCGCGTGATTAGTTGTAGCGTGATAGGTTGATAATAGATGGCGCTTTTTAGTGTCGTATTCCTGTAGTATTAACAGGATTTCTATAGCCTATATGTTATATTCTGTTGTATAAAGAATTAAAATTTAAAAAAAATTGCCAAATTTCATTGATATTGGTTCAGCGGATTCGCCGTGAAAGAGTAACAAACATACATCTATACTCACATACTTTCGCATTTATAATATTAGTAGGATAGGATAGTAATAGTTCACTTAACCAGTACAAAGAAATCAACATATATAAAAACTCTCTTAAAATAACTCTTTCAACGTAAGCCGAACAACATTATATACAACCTTTAAAGTGCAGATTTAAATTGACTTTGACAAATCGTGAATAAAATAACTTTGATAGATTGATAATATCATAGATAATACACTATATAGGATAATATGGCGTATATCAAATGATTTGACAACTTATAACCATTGCATTAACAGGATCATATTATGTATTATCTTTTAACAGGTTGTATATAGGCTATATGTTACCAAGGTGTATTTTTTGTTCACCACATGCTAATTCACATCATCAATACCTTCTTTTTCAACCGTTGTATTTCCACTGCTGAATTAATTGGTCACATCCGAACCTTCAGTTACATTCACACAAGTCAATATTACAGTCAACATCTTACATTTTATTGTACAAATATTATGTTTAGTCTATCTTTTGTTTCCAGGTCACGTCTCATCCAATGCAGTATCCTGCATTAGCCAACTTCGCCCTAGATATAGAATCAATCACAGCAGAGTTTGCCGAGATACCCTCAGTAACGGTCCGCCCTGACGAGGTCCCTCCTGGCTGCGAGGACAAGAACAGATACTCTAACGTCCTTCCACTGCCAGAGACAAGAGTGCCGTTGAGGAGGATTGGAAGCGACCCAACTTCGGAGTATATTAATGCCAACTATATCACGGTTTGAATCTCACTAATAATTAGAATCTTATTTAAAAATTGTAATATGATATATGGGATAATATGGATTATGGGTTCTTAACTCAATACAGTCTTGAAATTATATAATTTGTGCTGAGATGTTACACATGTGAGATGTTACAAGATGTAGGTTTCCCCAAAACTTTTCCTTATCTGCCATCAAAATTGTGAATTACAATTAGATCTAATTTGAAAATAACCTCTTAAATGTTGTGGTTAAAAATATTCTGCTCATCTACTAGAGGTATATCAACTATGTATAAAAGAAAGTTAAAATCGCGGTTTTATTATTAATCTAAGGGCATTTATGGGTTTTCTGTAAAAAAATCAATCTAAAAAGTCTGTCAATTTGCTTTTCACGTACTTCTTAGGCTTTGAAGGTAATTTTAAGTAAGAAAATATTATACAGTCAATTATAGCTGTCCCTTCAAAAAAGGTTATACCATCATCATAATTTTCTAACCCATTCCACTATAAGTCTAGTCGGTACACTATGTTATTTCCTCTATCATTCGTCAACTCTGGTGGCTCTTACTAGCTCTTCTTGATAGAAGCAATCTTTTTGAGTCCTACTATATTGTTAAGCACTTGTGTATTTGAATTTGAATGATCGTTGCAGGGTCCAGGCAATATCCGGAATTACTATATAGCGTGCCAGGCGCCTCTCCACAACACAGTGATAGACTTCTGGCGAATGATTTGGGAGCAAAACTCGCGGCTCATCGTAATGCTTACCGAGTACATGGAGAACGGAGTTGTATGTTTTATTTTTGTCTTTTACTTAAGCATTCCATCTATTAGCTTCTTATTTACTTACCGTTGCTTCTGTGAGTGTGATACCTGCTTCTCTATTAGCATAGAGACGCAGGTGTGTGATGGTTTATATTAGGCAAGTGCGAAAACTCGTTTTTCAGAATTTAGTTTGAGAAATGTTTATATGCGCTAAGTTTGTGATGCTATTACAAATGTGGGACCACATTTATTAACTTGTGCATCACAATAAGTGCTGTCAATTGGTATCCGGCTGAGTAGAATAGCCCACCCTGATTTCTTACTGAGGTGTCGCAAAAGGTGTCAGGCAGGCAGCCGATCGTAAAATATCTAGCCGTATCATGTGACTACATGTTAATAACATGTTGTGCTGACCCCACTCAAAGTAGGATAAGTGCAGGAGGATGTTGATAACTTCTAATTTCTTACAGGAAAAATGCTATGAGTACCTTCCACCTTCCGAAATAACCGACAACAAACGAACCTTCGGCGAGTTCCAAATCATCCTACAGAAACGCGAACAGAGGGATAAGTACGCTATATCCAGCATCCAGCTCATCAACCTGATGACTAGGACCTGGAGGGAGGTCACTCAGCTCTGGTACTTCTGGCCTGCGAAGGGTGTGCCCGATGATTATGATTCTATCATCGATTTCCTCTCGGAAATGAGGAGTTACATGAAAGTCTCTCAAACTGCTAAGGAATATGATGAAGAAGGTACGCAAGATATTTTACTATTGATCGGCGCTTATCTGATGATGATTCAGTTACGGTGCAAAATGTGTGCAGTGCTAGTGTAGTATGGTTGTGGTTTACAGTGCATTTAGGAATCTTGCATGCATAAGGTATAAAAGCGGAGAGTACATTCTACTTTTGGATTGTATAGACTTTTTATAATTGCGGTAGCATAATTTTTTTTGAAATTTGACTATCGTTACTGGTATTACGTTACTATTGGTTGGTATTGCGAGTACACGTCACAATAACGCCGTTCAAAGGGCTCATGAATAAGGGCCCCAGATGGCCTTGAAACTAGTCGGGCTTATCCGATAGAACAGAATTTGAGGATAGCCGGTTTCTATATTAATTAATTCTTAACTAAGTAATAAAAATCACGATTTGATTTTTTTGTAATATGGCAATAACGCACAAAGTTATATATTAATTTTTTTTTAATTTGGAATAAGGTGGGTTTAATTTGCGTATATCCTAAACTTGTAATATTAAATTAGGCCCATCTTTTTTGTTACATTACATTACACTGCAAAGCGTAATTAATAATACTTTAAAATCTTCAAAAACTCTTGAGAATAATGATTGAAAAAGGTGTTTCAAATCTTGGTATTAGTAATATTTAATGACCCTTTGCTTTGGATAATAATTGATGGAATCTTGTTAACTCTTACGCTCCCATTTTTAATTTGCATAATTAATAAGCGTTTGAGGGAGTTATGAACACCGTTTCTAAACAAAACCTTATCTTTTTACAGGAGTGGAAGTCATTTACCAGGACCAAAGCCGCTCGTCCTATCACAATCTATCCAAGCTTCGTAGCGATGAGAACGGTTCCAGCAATGGTGTAAACGTGTATTCACCAGCTAAAGCCGAGGAAATGATGAGGAGAGGAAATCCTACTAATGGGACTCTGGGCAGGATGAAAATGGCTTCGGAGATTGAAGGTATTTCCTCAGCTATATCTCTTTTAATTTAATTTTAGAATTGAGTTGAGCACCTTAGGGAAACAGAAACATTTAGAAACATTTGAATTTTCTTTTAGATATCTCTTTTAAAAATCAAAATTGTAAGGTTCGATATGTAAAGAAAATGTCCAAGTATTGATATGGGTTTTTAAAAAATGAGTAAAAGTGCTTAAATAATGGACGATATCGGAAAACGGGGATGGACGGGAATGAGAGACAATTAAGCCGAGGGTAAACTCTTAAGAGAAGTCTTTTAAGCAGTGAGTGTTGTAGAAAGCTTGCGTCCCTTAACTTCATTAATCTGTGGTGTACCCTACAAGATTTGAAGACTTTTGAAAAAGAGAGATATACCGTTATAAGTTGATACTGCTTATGCGCGCAGTTTACTTTTCAAAGTACGTTAAAACACAAATATTATGAAACAAATTACATAATTTATAGAATAAGGCGTTACTTTGCAGAGATCCATAATACAAAAGTAATAATAAAATTATTTTGCTGTAATCCGCGATGAAGTAAAATAGAAAATATATATATTTTTCCGATTTTGTCGCGGAGTCTATCTCCTGATGATGCTTCGGTTGCGGGGCGAAACGATTGTTGAGTTTATTATAGTAAACGCGTGTAGTGCTTGTGTATTGTGGTGGCCGTGATGGAGGTTTGTGCATGTGTTTTTACGAATCCTGCATGTATCAGTTGTGAAAACGGATTGTCCACTCTACATTTGGCATTATATATATTTTCTATTTTACTTCATCGCGGGTTATAGCAAAATGATATATAATGATAAAATATAGACCCAACCGAAGCGCAAGTTGTGGTTATCTTTAAGTGGGTCTACATCCTGATTAAGATGTAGCCTGTAGATAATCCTTTAAAATAAAATAAATAAATAAAAATAAATAAATGATTTTATGATTACTTTTGATGCAAATTATGTTGAATCTTCTTTTATTTTTCCAGGTGTCCGCCCATGCGTGATAGTTTGTGCGTCGGGCGCGGGACGTTCTGCAGCATTGATCGCAGCAGACTTGTGCGCGCGTGCTCTTGCGTCTGGTCAGGTGGATGTACCGCGGATAGTCCGCCGGCTGCGGGATCAGAGGCCGCACTCGCTCTCTAACAGACACCATTACATATTGCTGTATAAGGTTAGTTTGTTATTATTTTTTGGAATTGATTGTATGCTGTTAGCCCTAACGGCTTTTACAATGTCACCGGGCGGGAAGGGCATCGATAAGGTTGCGAAATGCCCAGAGTAGAGAGCAAAAGCTCTACTAGCGTCGGGGAACGTCGTCCTAAGGGCGTGTCCTGTGAAGCCTTACCACGGCTTACGGCGACGTGAAGTGGAGGGCCGATGGTATGACTTTGAATAGTCATTTCGACGTCGGAAGGGTGGCAAGAAGTCATTACCAAACGAACGTCAGAAATCTGGGACCTCGTCTTCGGCGTCTTTTCGACGCCGGAGGATTCGTAAAAACACATGCACAAGCATGTGTTTTTACGAATCCTGCAGGTATCAGGTAAACGGATTGTCCGCTCTACATTTAGCATTATATATTTTTTCTATTTTACTACATCGTGGATTACAGCAAAATAATTTTATTTGTACATTTGTACTAGAATATTGCTTAGTTTGCCGTAAAAGTACGAATCTTTGTTATTATTTCGGAAGTGTATTTTTTTTCTATATCTTACGTGATATAAAATACATTGTTTGTTACAGTTACTAAGCGAATACGGCAACAGGCTAATGGGAGGAGGTGTGGACACTATATGAAAAACTTAAGTGAGACATTTCTATGAGATGACAGACCAAACACGTGTAGAATTTTGATAAATTTTTCCAATTCTGAACAACATTAAAAAATCATTTTTTGCCAAGAAATAATATTATTTCTTATATGTATATATTTTCAATAGATGTTGCCTACATTAACTACAATTTAAAATTGTCTATGGTATCGTAGATATATTTATAGTAGGGACTCAAAAGGCCGTTATCACAGAGGCCCAGGGCGAGGTTTTTAATTTTAAAAATACTGTTCTTTGAAACTTCAAGTTCTTTCAAGACTTCAGAAATTTAAAAAATAATTCTGACGCTAGGTCATTAAATTTTTTCGTATTATATTTATTTATCAGATCTATTAAAAATATTTATAAAACACGAAACTACTTAGCGAAATATTTTTTTACCAAGTTTTTAGATTTGGTTTTTATATAACTAGCAGCCATGGAACACGATATATATTTTTGTGTTTAAAAAATAATAATAATTTAACAACGAAATTTGATATAATCTGTCTTTGTTTTTTCTATAAGTTATAAAATTGTAGTTGAAATATTAAATTTAATTATTTTTATTTCTAAACTCTAGCACGTGTTTGGTCGATGTTTAGGATTATACCAAAGTATGTATTGCAGGATCTCTGTTTTCAGTTTTTTTTTCTCAGAATTTTAATGTATTTTTATTATAATAATTATAACTAGTGACAATTAAAATAATTATATCGTTTTTTATTTACATCACTTATGTTGTACGGAAAATTGAAATTAAATATATTCGACATAAATGGAGAATGTTGGTTAATTTTTATTTTAGATATTCAAATAGTAATTTCAGTTTTCTGTATATCATATTTGATGTGAGAAACGCAGCAATGTTGTTAAAATAAGTTTAGTTAAATTTAGTTTTAATTATTTGTATATAAATTATATAATTATAACGAACAATTATAGATAATTTCTGAAATAATATAATATTGTGACTGGTTTACACTGGTTATAGTTATGGCATACATATCGGTCTTTTCGAAAAGTTTGCGACGCCTAACGAGTTTCTTCACGTTTTAAGTGTTCTTTGCTCAGCTTTAAAACTTTGAAAATTAGATGATTTGTAAAACTCTTAACTTTTTACCACTTTAACTTTTAACGTTTTTATTAGAACTTTGGATGGGATGGTTGGGTATTAGGTAGATGTTTTTTGTTTTAGATTTATTGACGACAGATTATTCAACATTCTTTTAAGGTTACATGAGGTATCTTCAACTTAAACTGTTGTTTAGAATAAATTAAAGAATATAACTTGGTGAATAGTTTCACCAAGTTTCCAAAAATATGAAATTTAAAAATATTATTATTTTTAACTTAATTAAAATAAAAACGTTTTCATTATAATAACATTACTATATTTTTGTGAAATAAAAACAACGATACCTACATATAAATTAACGAAAATTAATTCTTTGTTATTTTTAAATAAATTTCAAAGAATTCTGTAGTCTCAAATATTTTTTTTATTAGTATAAGCCACATTTTTCCTAATTTTTAACTTTATGAAACTTATGGCTATTACATTGTCTTCAAAAATTACTTTTTTATTTTTATTGATATATAGTTTACAAGGTGTTCCTTTATTTTGTAAAGACATTGATATTTACGTATTTATGATTTTTTTTCTTAAACATTTTACATTTAAGCCGTTTTCATTTACAATGAACCTTCAATACGACGTTAGGAAATTATGAAACGTATTTATTAATAAATATGTTTGTTTTAGGCATAATAAAAAATTGTGAAAATATTTACAAGAAAATTACATTTAATAACTAGTCTTAAGATTTCGGAAATATTTAAGAAATACCAGTTCTCATATTGTTACCTAGCGTTTTGGACTTTTTGTAATCCTATATACTATTTAGGAAATAGACTTACGTTATAATTGTATTATGGAATGAGTCTTTTATACGCTGGTTCGTTTAGGATGTCCGCTATTTCATAAAATCCCCTTTGCGATTGATTTTATAGCATTTTTAATTATCAAAAGTTATTTAATTTGTTTTTAGGGAGCCAAATTGTAAATAAATAATGAATCCCTTTCTCGTTGTTAAAAATAAATAAATATACTAATAAATTACCAAGAATCTAGATTTTAAGTAAGCGCCTATTTCAAAATAGTGCATAGCTGTCAATTTAAAAATATACGCTAGGAACAAATATAAATTTTTAATCTGTGACTATAAATTTTTCTGTGTAATATAAATTTTTAATTTAAAATAGTATCATGTTATTTTTAATAACGTAACTAAACCTAAAAGCTTGTTAATGTGGCTGTAAATGACGTTGTATATTTGAAAAATAAAAGTAAGTCTTAAAGGACAGGACTCCAGGCCGTTAATGTAGATATGAGAAAAAACATTGCATTAAATTGCTTTAACCTATTTTTTGAATTCTTAGTAGATTCTTGATATTAAAATGACTGATAATTATTGATTAATTTAAAAGGGTCGTTATGAGAAAACGGACATTCTAATATACTTTTATCAAAAATATTTCTAGTATTTACCGAGTAATGCTGTGATTGCTACTAACATATTCTTAAGTTTGTAATTATATTTCTAACCTTAGCTAAGATTCTTTATTTAATTTGTATTCGGTACATGACTGTATGATTTTATCATTAAGTTAAATTGTTTCTCAGCTAGGTTCTAATAACTATTTACTAACTTAGTTCTATGTATACCATAGAATTAGTCATAGAGCAGGGATATCATAGGCAGGCCTGTAAGTAAATTTCTCAACAAATAATGTAAGGTAAGATGAAACTCTAAAACTATTTTAGTGTAATCACACATAAAAAGAGAGACAGATAGATCACAGTCATTTTCTTTTTCTATATTGTTGTTGGGGATAATTGCAAGAATAGGAATAACTAGGCCTTTTCAGTTTTACAAGTTTACTGTTACTTCATAGCACATTTTTTAGTAGTAAGTTTTAGAATGACACCAAAATTCATGTTCCGTGTTATTCTCGGTTGCCGTGGAGACGTGGCCGCCCCGGTGTTGCCGCCTTTTTTAACTAGAACTTCCAACAATTGTCGATGCATATTGTTAAACGCTAAATATTTTTATATAATAATCGCCCAATAACCTACTCAACCATAGATGGCGCTATATTAAAATAAAACAGCGCGTCACTTTAAGCCATGGTCCGGCCGCACAGGAGGCACCCTTAAGTACCTCCCCAGATGCCGCGAGATCGCTCTCCCAGTTTTTATCCCAACAATGCTTCTGCGCTCGCCCAATCTGTCGCTGACGCTGTAAAAGCCGTTAGGGCTAACAGCGTTAGTGTTCGAAAAAAGTAAAACAAAAATAAAGTCGGGATTTGTATTTTTTCATTACTCCTATCGCTTTTGATAAGCAATTTTCGTTATTTGTTTATTATTAAATTCCGCAAACTAAGGTAACGGCACTGATAATTGAACATGTACTGGTATTTGATCGTATTGTATAAAATTTTAAATAATGAGTAATAAATAAATTTGTAATTACTTGTTGCCATCTATTAACAACTGCCCAAAACCACAGAACTGTAGACTTGTTTAATATTTAATATTATTAATTATCATTTGCCAGTCCTTATCCCACTCTAAGTAGGGTTGGCACAACATGTTATAAACATGCTGTCACATGATTTGGCTGCGTTTTTACGACCGGCCGCCTGCCTGACGCCAACTTACCTTAGTCATATTTACGACACCTCGATAAGAATGAGGGGATCTATTCTACTTAACCGGATACCACACGGTGGGTCAACTTTCCTTACTCGCCTTTTACGATACTTCGGTAAGGAATGGGTGGTACTATTCTATTCAGCCGGATACCACACGGCGTGATTTAATATTATGAATTAATGTTTTTTTATTAGTTAAAACAAACAAAACGCTTATTATTTAATATTTCATACAAAACCGTCAACTACTAGTAAATTGTCAATTACTAGTGCACTTACCTTAAATATAGTTTTAAAAATATTTATTTATAGCAAAAATGTACAAGTTATATATATCTTAAATTACTTACACGCTAGGACTATACAAATCATGCCCACGTGGAATGGTCCCAAGAATGCTGGCAGCGTTTCCGCGCTGAATCGCTAAGCTGATTCTTTGTGCGAAAAAGGAGCCAGCCCTCTTGTCACCTGAAGAGGCAATCAACCGAGGTGTTAAAACGGATAAAAAATTTTTTGCACTTTGACTCCATGGCCCTAGGGTCTCGGCTGCAAACGGCACAAATATATAACTCTCGATGAGAGATGCATACTTCCGCCGTTTGCCGGTTTCGGCCATTTCCGCCGCAGCTCCAGGTCTTGACGCTGTTTCCCTGATATGGGACGAGGCTAACGTATCAACGCATGTTGCGTCCCACATAACAGTCATGTATTGAATATTAGTTTTAACACCTGAAGCGTGCTTGTATAACACTTGTTAATTAACACTTTGTATATTTAAGTTAAAAAAATGCGTTACATATATTATTGTTGTGTAGAAATAATTTTAAGACGTTATGTTTTAAAAATATAGGCATTTCTAATATAATTTGATTGTAAGTCAAAGCATACTGTGGACATTTTTTTAAGAATAACAGTTTCCTTATCTATATCATAGATTATGTGGAATTAAGTGTCTCAAATTTTAGTCCCAAATTGAAATTTTGAACATAAAAGAGCATTTCATGAACTGAACTTATGAACTGATGAAATGAACATTAATTTTGAAACTTATCGTGAGTTAATCATAAGAAATTTTTGAACAACTTTCACCGTTTACTTAGCGCACGCAAGGAAAGCTTTTGCAATATTTTTTATTGCTGCGCCTCTCCTATTCATCTTAGCGTGATGTTATACTACAGTTAGTCTACAGCTTTCCTCGATAAATGGACTATTTTACACTCAAAGAATTTTTCAAATCTGTTCAGAAGATCCTGAGATTAACGCGTTCAAACAATCAAACAAACAAACTCTTCAGCTTTATATATATGTTTAGATTTCAATGTTGGAAAAAAATAACTTTCCGGAACAACACAATCGATTTAAACCACTTTTTCCGATTTGGGGATACTTTTGGATCCCATCAGTGGCGTTTTCACCCAGATACATTTCATTTTTATTTGATCCCTATGCCATAAAATTTGTAACGCCGTGTGGTATCCGGCTGAATAGAATAGACCACCCTTCTTACCGAGGTGTCGTGAAAGGCGACTAAGGTAACTTGACCCACCGTGTGGTATCCGGCTGAATAGAATAGACCACCCTTTTTACCGAGGTGTCATAAAATACGACCAAGGTAAGTTGACTTCAGGCAGGAGTCCGTTCGTAAAATACGTAGCCATGATGTACATGTTATACATGTTGTGCCAACCCCATTTAGAGTGGGATAAGGGCTGGAGAATGCCATACAATTTGTCATCTTGTGTAGCTTTTATGGCTCATTAAAAACAATAATAATAAATATCTTCAATAATCTTTAGTCAGTTTTATAATAATTATTCTAAAGATTTGTTATTCGGTTATAAATATTTAGTATTTAATATAATACTAAGGGCCTGTTTCACAAGTTACTGATAAAGTGTCGGATAGTTAACCGACATATAAACTAAGTAGCAGATAAATGTCTCTAAAAAGAGACTCTAAAAAGTGAAAATTAAAAAAAAATCGCGGGCATTTTGAAATAGGTATTTGCTATCCAGCAAATAAACAAAATAATAGCCACATGATCTACCTGTTAACTTATTAAGGACTTTAAGTGAATAAGCCTATCAGAAACCTTAGAAACGCAAAATTCCGAGATATGTGTCAGATATGTTCCGAATAAGCTAACTGACAGTTTATTGGTAACTTTGAAACAGGCTCTAAACAACTAAAACTTATGCCAGTCTGCTTTGACTTACAACATAGCAACCTTACCACTGTCTCTGCTACATAAATAATAGTACATAAGTGTTATATTAGAGCTTTTTATTAAACATTATATTGTTTACCAAAAACATTTGTAACGATTTTCGTTATCGCCCTACGATTAGTTTAAGCTGGAACGCATAATAAATTTTATTTCAAACTCCATTTGTTTTAACAATGTCTAGTCTAACCAACCTTTTGTTATATTTCTTTCATCAGATTTTTCTAGAAACTCTCTAATTTGTTCACTCTCACAATTTTATATGGTCTCTATTAAATTTATGAAAACTTCTTTAAATAATATCTAACTCATAGTTAATATTACTGTCTTGTATAACTTCAGCAATAGATGAAGTAGTTGATTCGTTTTCCAATTCGCCATTTTCTATCGCTTCTTCTATTTCATTATCGTCGTTATCTTGTATAATATCGTTGCAATCATAGAACATGACACCAATGACCTCTTTGTTTTTAACTTCTTCTATAACAGTTGGTTTCTCACTGATTACAAATTTATCTTCATGTATTGCCGCATCAGTGGAAGCTGCAGTGTGAACAATAGACAAATGTTCCTTTTCTGGTATTGCTGATAAAATTTCAGAATCATGAGCGGAATATGGCTTGAATCTTGGTAATTGGATATATGAGCCAGCGAGAGAAGTAGAAGATACTGTTGTAACAACTAAAATGACAAATATAATTATTAGTGGAAGCTTTAAGTAAAAGAAAGATGATAAGCCATAACTTGGGGTTTTTAAGTGTTGGAATGGCAACCCTTCACGGAAAACGCAGTGTCGATAAACCTTAGAAGGTGGGCAGACGACCTCAAAAAGATCGCATTCGAAAGGAACCATGTTGAGGTAATATTACTATTAAAACTCAAGTTATTTTGAATGGTGACTTCTCTTACCTTATTGATGTTACCTTTTTTGCCTAACCTTCTAATGTATTAAGCAAACAAACAAAAAACGCGCAAGAGCTCAAGGATTCAAGCATCATTTAGAAAATTGTTCGTCCAATATAAAAAAAGTTTCTATTAGTTACTTATGCAGATATCTGATACTTAAAATATGTCAGAAATAATTATTTCATACTTGGTTTGAATTCTGGTGCAATTAATATTTCTTCGGTCTGTAAAAAAATAGGAAACCATTTTACCAAATTATTAGTTAAGTCAGGTCACGTATTTATGTAACATTATAATAGTTAATTTTGCCACAGTACCTCATTTCTAGAGTCTGCATTGTTTTTTTGGTACAAATATAAAGTATGATGCACGGCATCTGAAGTCGCTTTGCTCTTATTCTATAAGTGCTAAAACGTAATATAAATATTGTTTAAGTGTAAAAGAAACTTTAATAGTGATTTATTAGGAACGACGTCATATCATTGCTGATTTGGGATATTGGGTTGGATATTAAAATAATTATACCAATTTTCGAGGCACACGGTTTATACTAACTTAACATATTCAGTCATCCTGAAACTAATATAAATCTAAAAGGTAAAAGGTGGTTGTTGATGAGTCGCATTAAAATTATAAGGATCATAAAATAAGTACAAATTATATAAAAACCATTACGTTCTCGTGCCCTAGGTGCCGTTTTTTGAAAGCTCTCTGAATAGCCTGTTGTACTTTAGGAATATTTGCTTCATCTATACTTGTTTTCCTCAATAACTTGAGCAATAAACTTTGTTCTTTTACTGGGAAGGATATAAAATTTTATGTAATAAGATATTTTTTAAATTTACTTGACAAAATAAGTAATTATTTAAAGGGAACTCTGAATGTTGCGCCTATTTTAAAAAAGAGAATAAGCACCAGATTAGGATGGTATGGGTATAATAAGGAAGAAAGAAAGCAGGTGAGCGAACGAGTGTTAAATATGAATGTGACTAAAAGACAAGGAGCAGCGCCAGTGTTGATGTGTGACAGGAGATGAAAGGGAAAATCATTGTGCCGACCACAGTTAGAGTAGTTAGGATTCAATTCAATTGAATTTTCCCTTAATGGATTTTAGGAGTGCCATTCAATTCAACTCAATTTCCTTTTAACGGCTTTTAGGAGTGGCACAGATTACTTTGCCAATGTCACGTAAGATGGTAAACACATAAAGGAAGGTAAGAGTAGGATAAATGCAGGAGTATGCTCTAATTCCTAATCTACCTTATTACACTTTAAAAAAATTATTATACCTATATCATTTGACTCTTGAGCAACATTGAAATGGTGTTGTATGATTTCCATTGCGTTGTGTAAATCTTCGTCTTCCAGCCCAATTTTCGTCAATTCATCATATAACTCTGGTTCACATTCACTTGTACAGTTGCACACATCGTTGCAAATATGACAAGCTATAGCCAGAGTTTCTCGTACCTCAAGTAAGGCTTCAAGATAATTAGCAATGAATTGATATATATTTTCGGGTTGTGCTCGAAGGACCTAATATTCAATTAATTTAATATTACATTAATATTTTTATTAATCTTAGATTTCCTTTACTTATTGATTTTAATGGTTTTAGTCAATCAGTTAGTCACGCAGTAACAGCTAAGCGAATTTAATGGTTAATTTCTTCGTGCGATACACAAAAGGCATTCTGTAATATAAGATTTTTCCTATATACGTAAAAATAAAAAGAAAATAATGTTTTTTTTTATGGTTTAGCTAGTGCAAGTGTTGTATAAATTAAAGGAAAACTACTTCAAAAATTTACCTCAGTCGTGTGCAACATCTAATGCCTAAGAATAATCGGACGTGTATCTTGACAAATTTTAAAAAACTAATTTGCTCGAAGTTCTAGAGAGTCAGTGTAAAAAATGTAGAATATGATATATTAGAAGTTTTACATACTTCCCTGGAAATATCGCTCATTAACTCTTTTAAGCCTTCTGGCAACGCCAATCTACAGCTTTCGTGAATTTGGGATTGCAAATTATCCATTTTTGGCTGCTAAAAATAATCTATTCCAATGACAGCAACTATTTGTAATGAAATAGATTTTAAAATTATTTGGGAAAATCTAGTAAGCTTTGTAATTATATTAATGAAACGATTTGGTATAATTTCATTATTTTTTATTGAACAAAAGATAAATAAATCAGCCTTTTCTTTTTAAAACATTCCAATCAATATAAATTTTAATTTGGATTTAAATATGAGGAAAAATTAAAGCAAATTATTAAACTAAAGAAATACTACAGGCCCAAATTCAAAATTACACCTGAAATTAATAGTTAGAAAGTTAGTTTAAATTGAAACGTCTTTCTTCTCTTTAACCCTCTTCTTCATCGGTGGTATTCAAATCTTCACCAGCCTCGAATTCCACATCAGTTGTGTTAGCTGTGTCTGGTGCTGACGATGGCACTGATGCTGTTGGAGCACTTTCAACATCTGCTTCTGTTTGATCATCTATTATTTAAAATACAATGTACTATTTAAAATCATAAAAGTCGACATTCACTTTAACAATAGCTAGTGCTAAATTTCTATTATTTAGCTATTTATGTTTTGCAATATTAATACGAGTTTGTTCGTAGTATAATAATAGTTCATTAAAAAGGAGATTTTCTACATCACACACAAGACAATTTTGTTTTGTACAATGTTCTTTCAAGAAAATTTATCATTCGAGTGCATTTAGCAATCGATCATTGGACAAAAAGCGTATCAGCTTTTCTGAATGTAATGGAAGCGTATAAAAGATAGGGCAGAAAATATCAAATGTATCAAACTAAAGTTTGTAATTAAGTAATTAAGTTTGTAATTAAGTAATTTTGAAAGTTAACCTAAAGGTTAACTTTCAAAATTACTTGTGACAGTACCTGGTATATCCTCTGGCACTTCAGGTTCACCATCAGCTTCAGCGATTTCAGATTCGGGTGCTAATAGTTCTTTAATTTCTTGATCACCTTCAGCCACTGCTTCTATTTCATCAGAAATCACTTCTGGTGGTACCTGGCGATAAGGTAGCCGTAGATGAAATTGTTTTATAATTATTTAATAAACGTTTTTTTAATATTACAAGGTCCAGCCGAAGGCACATATTCAAAATGTCGTGTCACTACAAAGTGTACGGATTTAATACGTCCTATTACAAATCTACATAAGTCCAAATACACGAGTAATGCTTAGGATAAAAATCAGTTACTACAATTACTGATAACGCATAAGTACGAACGCTTTGCCAAGTTTTTTGAATGAGTATATAGATTTAGGTTTTAATAAATTGATATGGTAATCTTTTAATTAGTAACACTGGGATTTCACAACGAACCCAATTTATGCACGTATGACTTTTCTATTTAACGTGCGCTAATATCATTGGCTAATCAAATTTATCAAACGACGTACCTTTAAGGTTAATAATGTGATGAAACATATATTTTAATGAATGCGTGGTATATTTGTGAAAATCCTCAATCGAGTAGCTTGGTAGGCCAAAATTTTATTACATATCTACTAGGAGATAGGAGATGGCTGATCAGAAGTGGGATGGGTATGCCCCGATAACAGAGTGTTATACGTGTTCAATGTGTTTTTTTCAATGTTTGCTAACAACAGTTCTGGTTGAATGGTTTCGTAATTGATTAATCATGATCGTATTTGAAATGGTAATATTACTGATGAAAACGATATCTTTAGGTTGCTAGGATCTGCAGCTTGACTGGGCAGCCGGCTCGGTCGGGGCTCCGTTTGACTCGGTAATCGACTCTGGCGAGCTTCTGCGAATATTAAAAAAGGCTTAAAGAATGATAAAAATATTAAAGAAAAACAAATTACATACATCCATGAACTTTAAACGTGACGAAGGAATGTTTCTCCCTGTTCTAGCAGACCACGGGTTGATTTCGTTTTACGCCTTCCCCTCTAATATTTTGGTGCTCGTAAGTTTTTGCGATACCTTCTAATTAATTAAAATGAATGACTATCCTTACAAAGCATTGTTGTGTTATATTTGAAACGGATTAAGTGACTTTCGATGAAATATCCTATTTGATTTGACTGTTTTCAAGATTATCAACAATATTTGCCATATTTTTATTGATTTAAGCAAAACTTAAAACCTAACTTGCTTTCAAAAATCCAGTCAATTTTTGATCTTATCGGGAATAGAGACGATGCAGCGAGAGACTTTGGTTTATAATATTTCAGCCATAGGCTATGACTACAGTAATAACGGCTTGGGTTGTATATATTTTTTAAAATATTGCGATATGTATTACTTAAGAACAAAATTAGTTATACCCTCGGAATGCAAACTAGGGACCAAGCTGGGCGCTCGACTAGACCTTTCCAGTTGACTCATCTTTGATACCATCTGCGACCGTGCGCCGGACACTCTACTGGCTCTCTCATCAGTCATAGGCATTTTCGATGGAATTCCAGAGACACGGCTAGCTCTGTCCCTGACCATTGGATAGTCCATTTCTTCTTCTGGATAATCTTCATCATCAGGCACGTGGGTGATTGTCTTCATTGGGTCGTAAGGGAGTCCGAGCCCTCGGGTTGTGTGTTTGTCGAACATAGCACTTACATCATCCTCGCGAACTTTTATATTCTGTAATAGTGTGATATAAGAATACCGTGAATAAAAGAAGACCCGTGACGGAAAAGAAGACCCGTGTGGTGTCCGGGTGTATAGAATAGACCGCCCTCATTCCTTACCGAGGTGTCGTAAATGGTGACTAAGATAAGTTGACCCACCGTGTGATATTCAGCTGAGTAGAATATACCACAATCCTTCTTTCCGAGGTGTCGTAAAATACGGCTAAGGCTAGTGGACGTTAGGCGGTCGGTCGTAAAATATTCTACTAAGCCGGATACCTCACGGCGGGTCAACTTAAGTTAGTCGGCTTTTACGACACCTTGGTAAGAAATGAGGTTGGTCTATTCTATACACCCGGACACCACACAGCGGCATTATTCACCTGACCTTATCCCACTATAAGTGGGGTTGGCTATTTAGAAAAATAATTCTTGATTTCTAATATACTAAAACTACAAAAACCGGAAACAGTTTTATACTGTTTTTAACCACATTATACTTTTTACTGTTGTATAAAAATAAAGAATACAAGACATTTGTTAGCGCGCACTATATACTATAACACGATATTATAGAATACCACCATTCCCACTGCGAGATACACTTCTTTTAAGAGAAGAGAGTCTCGTCATTCAAATGACGAACAAAGACTGAATGCCACTGATTTATCAAGAGGAAGACTCCACCGAGAACAACAACGGCACAGTGTTGCCACCATTTTAATCAAAAAAGGCGCGATACTGTTGTTTCATGACTGTGTTGCTATAAAATACAAAGTGGAAGTCATTGGCGACAAGATACTGTTTTCCGTTTTCCGTTTTTGATACTGATCAAAATGCTTAACACTTTAACACTACATGATAGACTTCGTCCACACACTTTTTTTATTGTAATTAGTACAGGGACAGTGAGCGAGTGTAAAACAAGGTAAACTTACGATTATTGGACCCAAGTCGATCTCACGAGATCCAGCAATATCCAACGGTGGTCCAGGCAGTTCCACCTTGGGACCTCTTTTCTTTGCCTTCGGTTTTAAGCGACGGAGTATATTTCTTCGGACATGGTAGCCTCTGTACGCCGCCTAAGAAGTAAGTAAGTAGCGGCTTGTTACTCTCCTACCGCTGGGAATAGGCCTCTTCACTACGTTTTTCGGAGAGAAGGATTGGAGCTAAGACCTACCACGCTGCTCCAATGTGGATTGGTAGGTTACACATATCGCCAGAGTTCTCTAGAGATAGCAGGTTTTCTCACGATGTTTTCCTTCTCCGAAAAGCGTGTGATCAATTGCAATTGTCAAATAGACCATTGTTTCCCAATTTGGGGCCGACGAACCACAGGGGGGCAATTTGGGTTATGTTAGGGGGGGGGGGCAACTCGACACAAGTTACCGGGTCATTTAAGTGCAATACTAGATTTCGGTGTCAAATTTAACAAAAAAAAGCAATTTTTCTTCCTAAAACCTATTATTTATGTTCTTTAAGTGGACAATTCAATTTTTAATATTAAAATTTATGTATGTTACTTAGGGAGCAAAAAATCTTTAACGTGGGGCATGGACCAAAAAAGATCGGGAAACACTGAATTAGACACATAAGTTTTAACAGAAAAACTCATTGGTTTGAACTCGTGACCCGTTGAAAGAGTAGTACGGTCTCAGCGCTGGGCCAAACAACAGAAAATAGTACAAGACATAATGGACCTAAAGCTTTCGATTGTACCTTACCTGTATCTTCTCTGCGGCTCTATTCATTTCGCTGAAGGATGGCTTGGTTTTTTTATACAATTCCAAGGTGTGCTGAGCTGCAATTTCCCACGGTTCGTCGGGCTTAGTTTTTAAGTTCTGTAACGTAATTTATAGGTTTGATGCCGTGTGGTATCCGGCTGAGTAGAATATACCATCCTCGTGCCTTACTGACGTATTGCAAAAGGCGATTAAGTTACGTCGACGTCAGTTAGGCGGCTGGTCGTAAAATAAATTGCCGAATAACATGTTTATAACATGTTGAGCCGACCTCACTTAGAGTGGGATAAAGGCAGAAATGATGAACGTGATTTATAAGGATTGACTAAAACTTTGTCGAGATATCGTATATAGATATATGATATAAAAAGTAATAATAATAATAATATAGCTAAACCCGAGTTTAAAGAATAATAATAAAGGTAATATTCTGTAATAGGATCTCTCTCTTGATGATGCTGTCGTTACTAAACAAAGCGATTGTTAAAATTGTGGTAATAATTGTATGAGGAAGACGGATAGTACATTGTATCTTTACCACTACATAGGTTTTGTTTCAACCCGGAAGGTTTTGTTTCAGCTAAATAATATCATTACTTTTGTCTCTGCGACGCAATAGTTTCAGTGTTGTTTTTATTCCACTACAGACCTAATAAGGAGCCAGGCCAAATAGAAGCTGTCATAACCACAAATTCGTGTGTATGCCGATTTATTTGATGTAAGTATATACCTTTTCCAAAGTCTTCTTCCTATACCAATAATCACGGTAGGCGTTCCTCGCTATCTGACAGACTTTCGCTGTAGTCACTTCGTCCAAAGGGCGTTTCGCCAAGATTTTCTTAATTATCTGATATTCCTTGACTGTTTCTATTGGACAAAGAAAATTTAGGATTGTCAACTTTTTTAAAGTTATAAAGGATACTTAGGTCGGAGAAGAAAATTTTATTGTATTTTATAAAAATGAATTGTATTTATTTAACGTTTTAAATACTTATGTTTAAGAGCTTCTGGCGCAACTTATTTGAATTTTTTTTTTAAACTTCACCACAATCTATACATTTTATACAACAAAGTCCCCAAAAGTTGTCTGTATGCGATCCATTTTCTCAAAATTTACTGAACGAATTTTTGTACGGTTTTTACTAAAAGATGGTCCAATTCTTGAGGATGATTTAGGTTATAGTACATTCTCCAGAATAGCTTGATTTAAATGGGACTTACACTAGAAGAAACACTGGAATATAAACTACTTTTAAGCCTAGAATTTCCGAAAAAATTTTGATTCGAAAAACAGTATTTTGTATACTTTATTTTTATACAACAGTAAAAAAATGAGGTTAAAACAATATAAAACTGTTTCTAACAGTATAGTTAGGAATCCTATTACCTTTTCCTTCTTCCTCTTCTAATGTTTCAATCTCTTCTTTTATAATATCAGCTAAGAGTTGTGCTTGACCGTTCTCGAAGCCTATTTGTGTCAGATGTTCGACCACCGAAGGTCTGCAGTCACAAAGATCGTCGAGAATCTTCATTGCCATGATTCCATGCTCGCGGGTGATGAGCAGCACTGAGAGGTAGTTGGCTATGAACCTGTATATGTCTGGAGGTTGAGTGCGAAGCACCTGAACGAACAAAGTTTTCAATTAATCAATTAAGAAATCTAGTACTTTCGTATCAAGTTC
Organism: Morpho helenor; assembly: GCA_029227775.1. Lineage (NCBI taxonomy): Eukaryota > Metazoa > Arthropoda > Insecta > Lepidoptera > Nymphalidae > Morpho > Morpho helenor. The sequence goes on from JARGCU010000006.1 coordinate 14,102,178, forward strand.
CACAACATTCTCCTGCTGAGACTCAAATGCGTTGATATTAAGGTCGTATGCGACACTGGTATATGGGTGATAGATTCAATTTTTAGCTACGCAATAGCTTTCTCTCTAGGTTCAGAGCATGGATCTACCTTAAAGCCTTAAGCTTTTTTGTGCCATAACAGATTTTAAAATTTCGCAGTGCAGAACTAAAGCAATATGTTGATTTTATTTTAAATAATACTTACTAAATTTTATGTTTATACATCATCATCATCCTCCTGCCCTTATCCCACTCTAAGTGGGTTCAGCACAACATGTTATAAACATGCTGTCACGTGATTTGGCTGCGTTTTTACGACCGGCCGCCTGCCTGACGTCAACTTACCTTAGCCGTATTTTACGACACCTCGGTAAGAAAGAGGGTGGCCTATTTTACTAAACCGGATACCACACGGTGGGTCAACTTACCATAGTCGCCTTTTACGACACCTCAGTAAGAAATGAGGGTGGTACTATTCTATTCCGCCGGATACCACGCGGCGTTAAGTTGTATATTTATAAATGTATTCTTATTATAATGTTTATCGTCTTATTGTAAGGATTCAGAAGAAATTGTATTTATTGCACTGCGTTTTCATTTTTTAATATAAAATGCATGTTTAAATTTATTTATGAATTAGTGCCGATATTATACATTATACATTAGTAGATATCAATTAAAAAGCAATATAATTAAGAGTTATATTTTAAAAGCATTATATTTTATTTACGTACTTCTCTTGATATATCTGACATAAGTTCCTTGAGTCCCTCGGGTACAGAGAATACATTAGCGCAGCCATGTTTTTGTAAAAGCTCGTTCATTTTTCTATTACAGTTCTTTTAACAGGAGTAAAAATACTAAAAAAAATTGAATCTTGTGGTATTATATTAGATAATCTATGACAAAAGTAATGATAGAATTATTTTTCTTTAATCCTTGTTTTTTTTTTAAACAATTTAATAGTGTTAAACATTTTAATTTAGGTCAACCTCATTTCAATCTTGAAATGAGGTTAAATTAGAAGAACGATTGTATTATGCGTAATTTATATTTTTGTTCTATTCTTTTTTTCAATTAAAAATGTGCTGTCACTGTAGAGAGAATAAAAACGAATGCTCTGGAGCATTGTATCTTATTAGGTTGATATGGTATGATGGTAGCTTCATTGTAATTTGACGATTCGAAAGTGCTTGTAAAGGCCAATTTGAATAAAGAATTATTTGAATTTGAATTTGATAGCAGGCATTGTATTCTATCAGTTGATAAATATAAACGAATTAACATGGAATGGGTATTATTTTATTAATAGTAATGCTAAGTTTACGAAGCACAATCCGTTTTCATACTTTATACGTGCGGACTTTATAGTGGCACGTACCACAAATCACCACTACACTATACAAGCACTCCACTACACTAGGTCAATCTTAACGATAATTTTATCTATCGGGAGCATCATCAGATGATAATAAGGCCTTACGACAAAATAGCGAAGAGGCGAATTTCTGCTGTTTGTGCTTCCTACAGTTATAGGAAAATAATTATATCATTCCCTTCGCACTACAGAATTCCGCAAAGAAACGCCTACTTCTATAAATTATATAATATATTAATATGAGTGTATTGTTTTGACTGGCTTGTGTTGAACTGACAGACGAGTTATTTTTTTTAGAGACATTACAACTACATGCATTCAACGGACCTCACCTCCTTCGTTCATTTGATTTTTAGACTTTCAATAGATATTACGGTTTGTTTTTAAAGTCACAAGTAATTCCCCGTGATTCATTATATTTGTACTGTCGCTAACTGTTGCTCAGTATATAAAAACCCACCATATATTTCCACGGAATAATGTTTCAGTGCTGTTCCAATTTACGTTTCTACCTACCTTTTTTAATAGCTTAGTATCGGCTTAGACCATTACTTGGCAAAAACCTATTTTTTAGACCATTAGTATTAGACCTTAAACTAATAGTTAGTAGTTTTGGCCTGTCACTATCTCACAGGATTTCACTCCATTTATAGTGGGATAATTCTCGACTCTCTCTTTTGGTTTTTTGTTTTTTTTAGAGAAGGGTTTAAGCTTAGACCCACTGTCCTACTAAAAGCGGAATCTTTTAATTTCATAGAATATACTTTCCACTTGATTGTAACATAATAGTCTAAGCATCTACTAAATGACTGTATGCAGCAGGAACATTATAAAGTCGTCTGGATTTTACGTATTGTTTTGTGCGACCATTCTGTTATGATCCGTACCCGTAACCTTGCGATTTACCGCACAGTAATTATATTATCGAAACCATAACGACGTCGGAGTTCTACTTTTAACGGTCGTTGTACTAAAATATGTAAGCGATTTTCAACTTTATACACACGTGATAAGATCTAAATAGTTCATTTATATTGTTTATTCTGAGGGTGTGAGCCGTGTGACTGTTGAGGAATCATAATTTTATAACGAATACATGATTGTAATGTGACGGACGTTTGTGTAAATTACAAAGGATATTTAGTGATATCTCAAACGATATCGTCTGTAAATATTAGATAAAGCGAAACGCCTGCGAACAGCGTCGATTTAACACTATTAAGGCGTGCTATCATGTCGTTATAATACTGAAATGATGTAATTATTATAAAATATGAAACAGTGATTAATTGAGTGTAAAATTTAATTTAAATAATCAATTAACAAACAGTGATTTTGTTTAAATTGTGACTTTTGATCGTGATGGTTTTCGAACTTCGGACTTGTTAATTTGTGATATGTTAAATGTACATAAAAGCAGTGAATTTGTTTAAATTGTGATATGATATCGTAATAAATTTAGAATTCGTGCAACCTTTTATATATGAAACACAAGCTTTATTCGTTTACAATAGATTTCAACACCTAAATACGAAAAAAAACAAATCGATTTATTGATATTTTTGTGTTTCATACTAAATATAGTCTTGGAAAAAAATAAAGTCCATATAAGGAATTTCTTAAGTTATCAAAACAAGCAGAAACTTAAGGAACAATTTATATTGAAGTTACTATTAGATTATATCAAAAATATTTAGTTAAAATTTTTGTTCAGAAGTCACTTTTTAAACAATATTCTAAAATGATGTCGAAACAACAAAAATCCTTAATTGAAATTTTTGTTTCATATATATTTAGTAAATAAAGGAATTGTTTACAACTTTTGTAAAGGACTACAAAAATCCGTGAATTATTTATTACAATACCTATTTGAATACAGACATTTGTTAGATACAGATCAGTGAAAAGTTTTGACAAACAGTATCTTAAAACTTTCAAAATGGATGGACCTACAGCAAAAGTGATTTCCATGGTAGCTTTAGGACTTGGAAGCTTTATCGTGGGTATGGCGCCAGCATTTATCTCACAGAATGCTAGAAATCGACATCCTCTTTCGATCTCCTGCTTGCTGTGTTTTGGTGGAGGCGTACTTCTTTCCACTTCTTTAATACACATGCTGCCAGAGGCAAGAGAGAAGTTGCCTGTATACTCTGAACTAGTGTTGTGCCTTGGCTTCTTCCTTGTGTACATAGTCGATGAAATTGTCCATCTCTTCAACGGTACAAGCGATCATAATCAAGGAACTAGTCATAGGAATTATGGATCAGTGGAGCAAACTCGTTTATTGAGGGATAATGATGGTGAAATGGGGGGGCAATGTTCTGGGGATAATGGTAATGCAAGGATGTGCCATGTCAGCCATACAGAGCCGTGTAATAGAAGTTTTTCAGGGGTAATTGGCTTGCTTTGTGCGTTGTTCGTGCATAGTGTATTGGAAGGGTTGGCGATTGGGCTGCAAGAGACGGCGTCTCAAGTAAGTTGTTGTTGCTTTTCTTTTAGTTTCATTTGACTGACATTAGCGTAGTTGGCAGTGACCATGACTGCTCGGCGGCTCACGGGATTATTAATTCCCGCTGAGAACCAACCTTTTCTATCATCTGGTGCTCCCGATGCATCAATTAGCGGTGGAAGGGGCCACTTGTAGAGAGGCCCCGACCCAGAGGTAAAAAAACCGACCCGCTGTTTAGTATCCGGCTGAGTAGAATAGACCACCCTCTTTCTTACCGAGGTGTCATAAAATACGACTCAGGTAAGTTGACGTCAGGCAGGCGGCTTTCGACACGGTCACAGCTGAAGTATCGGACTAATATATATGATAAAAAGTCCCGTTTATCCCTCGGGAACAGAAAAGGAACCATAGAGCATAATTGTGGGTAATTTGACACCAAAGTAGATGCAGCCGAAGAGTGTATAAGAACTCTTTGCAGGTTTTTGTGCTCCTGGGCGCTGTGGCTAGCCACAAGTACGTGGTAGGTTTTTGTCTTGGAGCGGAGTTGTGTGAGAGTGCTGCCGGCCGACTCTGCTTGCATATCGTATGCATCACGCTGTTCAGTGGAGGATCCGTGTGTGGCATTGCAATGGGGACTGCTCTGGAGGCCGTCAGCTCACTGAAAGACTCAGTAGCTGTGCCTATTATGCAGGTACGTGATATTTAAGCGTGAGTAAAAATCTGCATTCATCTGAAAATTCCGTACCAATGCTTAAATAAAAATTGCTTCACTTCGTATATTAACTGGCAGAGATAATAATAATAAATAATATAAAAAAATAAAAAATAGATAATATAAAAAAGCCTGGATATGAAAATCAAAATCCGATCACCTTCATACTAGACGGTTAATAATGTAAAATTGAAAATGTTTAAAGATTGACCGCCGAGTTTAACTTCTCGGTAAGAGCAACATTCCGAACCGGTTGTAGCTTTATTAATCATATTGATCCTTGACAATTCAAAATGCTTGAAAGCTTATTTGAATAAAGATTATTTTAAATTGATTTGATAAGGGATTTTTTTAAAGCCATTATGTGTCGTCACATGGGTCGGCGGGTATATGGGACTCACACTGTCTTTCACCCCGCTGGTGGCGGGGACAGGGTACCGTTGTACATATTGGCCTCGTCCCCGCTAGCTGCGGTTCTATACCCCGGAAAGCACCGCCTCTGGCTCGCTGCCTCTCTAAACTGTGCCCCCTCCCGATGCATCGGGAACACCAGATGAATCGACCGCCACGCTATCTTTAGCGAGCGTCCGATAAACCTTGTTCTGACCCCTCGGAAGTCCCGTTAGTGCGGCATACGATGGACTTCTGCGAGTAGTCTGCGCCCCGCTCGCCTGCGGTGGATCGGATTCAAGGACCGGAGTTCCCGGATCAACCTCGCAGCCTCCTTCCGCGAGATAACAACCTCTCAGAAAGGGGCCATCGCTGCCCACGATCCTTCCGTGGCCACTATGGCACGAACCGCGATGAGCAGGGAAAACGATCATGTCATTTTTTAAATTGAAATTTAGTAATTAAGGCACTAGTAATTGACTATGGAAAAAAAAAATTGTAATTAACTGTTGCCATCTGTTAACAGCCCAAAGGCTCAGAACTGTAGCCCATTGGTTAATATGTAAAATTTAATATTATTAATTATATTATATTAGCTACAACTACTAGTGCATGGTCAATTACTTACCTTATATAACACTAGCGGCCTGCTCCTGCTTCGCACGGGCTATATAAAATATATAGTCTGTCACTCAGTGAAAAAATGATTAAAATCGATACAGTAGTTTTGATTTATTCATTACTGTCCGTGTCCCGCACGCGTTAAATTTGGAGAAAAACAATTCCCCTCCCCCTATACCAAGAAGATTTCCTGCTATATCTAATATCTAAATTCATATACTACATATTTATTTTTACATTTTTCCCTATTTTATTTTTAAAATAATTACAGAATGTCTTTATATACAACATTCTTAGCTTTCTTATCATTATTAGACAATACAAACATGTTTTCTTTAGAGGTTACTCTTGAAAGAGCGACAGTTGCGCGTCCGATCGCTGCTAAATTCGAAGTGCTCTAGGGCGAAGCGTGGCCCCCTCGCGGGATTTTAAATCTGTGATATCTCCGAAAATGTTCATTTCAAATGTTCAAACAAAGAATGTGACTTTGTTTTATACTATGTAGTGATTTGTTTCAGGCACTCGCAGCGGGAACACTATTGTACGTCGCAGTGAGCGAGGTGTTACCGCGCGAGCGGGCGCGCTGGCACGAGCGGAAGCGTGGAGCGGGCATAGCGCAGTTCTTCGCTGTAACCACTGGTTTCCTTCTAATGTATTTATCGACTGTATATCTCGGTAAGTATCTAATTATTAAACAGTTATTTACTAATCTTAAACATACCACTGTTCCTATAAAGATTTACAGATCTCCGCCATTATTGTTAAAGGGCCCAGGAGTGACATAGACTACATAGACTATTCATACTCGATTAAAATCAAACAAATACTAACTATTACTCAAAGGTTGACTGGAAGAAATCCCTTTTAGGGATAAGTCCGCCTTTATACATGTGCTTTTTTAATTTTTCTTTCTCTTTTATAAATGTATGTAAAAAAAGAAATACATAAATATACTAAGCTTGTCACATATCTTTTAGAAAATAACTACCTTCTGCTAGTTTTAGTATAATTAATTGAATTATACTGGGTGTCTTGATGGGGTAATTTCCGGCTGAATTGAATACCACTCTCATTTCTTACCGAGGCCTCGTAAAAGGCGACTAAGGTAAGTTAACCCGCCGTGTGGTATGCGGCCGAGTAGAATAGACCACCCTCTTTCTTACCGAGGTGTCGCAAAAGGTGACTAAGATAAGTCGAGGTCAGTTAGGCGGCCGGACGTAAAATAATTAGCCAAAACGTTACAACACGTTTTAAACATGTGTCGAACCCACATAGATTGAGATAGGAATGGGATGGGATAAGAACAGGAGAATGATAAAATTCCAAGTTGTCTCAGAGGATGTAAACTACACTTTAGTTCTAACCTGAAGTTATCTTTAGAAGTTAGAGACTTATAAAATTTATTTCAGCACCAAGTATAATTTTTGTACTTTTTTTGTTGCAGATCATGATGCTGTATAAATAAGTAACTCAGTTACTCTTTTTTATCGTAAGATACTTTAGATATTAAGACAATAATTCATAGAGAATTATAAGTATTAAAAACTATGATAGAATCTTTTGTATGGCAAAGGATGACTTTTATACAATAAAACAATTTTTGATTTCAGTATTTTATTTCAATAAAATTGTGCGGTTTTAATGTCAACAGTAATGTGATGTAAATAATCTCAGAATATAGAAAAAATTGTGACTAAGTTTAGTAGTAAAAAATTAGAACACAGGAATCTTTTTTTCCTTAAAGCTATACGTAGAATCTAGGTTCCAAAAAATTTGAACTTTTAAAATGAAAGATATATTAGCTATTATTTGTCCACAATATATAGATGAAACAATTTACTCAAATTTTTATAATATTCTTAGTATATATTAAATGGTACAAAAAGTTTATGGATATTTTGCAGTGTCACATTATGTTTAAGGAAATAGATATTTCCAAAAAAATTGCGTAACTCCAATATTATTATTGTATTTTTGTGTGAATTTTTTATATTTATTTACTTTTTTCTATATTCTGAGATATTAGCTACCTATTTCTCGACATTTGTTATCAATTAGTAAAAAAAATTAGGTAGGCTTTTCTCATGTTAAGTTTGAGTAAAATTTGCGAATAAATACAATTATTACTACATCAACTGCTTATATCTTATAGTGTTACTTTACATTTTTTAACATTAACATAATATTACACATGGCACAGTTAAGTGTGAGTTGCTAGCATCAAAAAATAATTCTCCGCCATCTATGTACGGGAGGATGTATTAAGGTGCGTCCCATTCGACACTAGATGGCGTTACGGAATATAGTTTTAGATCTACTTTGTAGAACGTTTAATAATGAATAAATTGTATGCGTATTTAATTCCCATTTTAAATGCACATAATAATCTCAGTCCATAATACTATTGTAATTATTATATACATTGTTTTATGTAAGCGACTCTCTACATACTATATTCATACAAATATCGGAATACCTCGTATTACACAGTATAAATAAACGAATAAAATCTTAATATCTAGAGTTTAAATACAATAAAAGTATTACAAAATAGAAAATAATACAGATCTTTGACTCGACGCTTACCACTACGAAGGGCGTTAATAATAAAATATAAAATGTTACTTTTGAATAAATATTCTTAATTTTTAGACGATAAGAGAGCATTATTGGATTTAAGTTAAATGCGACTCACAAAGTTTAGATTAACTTTTAAGTTAATTAGACTGACAGAACTGAGAGGTTACACCAATTTGCGGTATCACAGTATGCAAGTTACATTCTTTACTGCGTTCTGTTTTTTTTTTGTTTTAATATATTATTATGTGTTTATTATACTTGTGTAGTATGTTGGCACAATTTTTTTTTTCTTTCTTTCTTTAAGATGGCAGATCTTTAAAGACCTGTGCTATAGTGCCCTATGGATTTCATATGATATAGAAAAAACTTCTCTATAAGATAGTTAAATTTGAGTTTATGATTATGACAGTTCCAAATTTAATAACCTCTATTGTAATCAATCAATCAATAAGATTTTTTTTCTTGTATTTTACGTCATGTTGTCTCATTAAAAAATTTCAAATTCGTTTAATTTCGCGTGCCTCTACAGTACGAAATATTTCATTTAATGACATCGCCATTCAACCAATTTGAAATAATATGTCTATTATTGACTTTTATTAATAAAATATGTTGTTATATGTAAAATATGAAGTCGAACCTGTCATTTATATAAACCGGATATACAAGTGACATAAGTGTCTGGTGTGACCAGTTATTTCAACATTTATATGAAATTCTTAGTTATACACGTTATTTCAATTTCAAAAGCGAGAAAACTTCACTTCAAATTATTCTTTTTTACATTTTCGTAAGGTTATTTTGAGAAATTAGCTTTTTTATATTTGTGTATACTGATTTCACGTCGGCAAATAACATTTAGACTTATATTGATAAGAACGGGTAATCGTTTTAGATGAAAAAGGTTAATATATTTGTCAAATGAATATAATCGGTTTTTATTATGTTCGACAACCGATTAAACAATGTCTATTTTTACATACAAATGTATTGGTCAATTATATAAATTTATATCATATATTATTTAGATATAATAAATTATTTTATTAGGTAAACATTTTCATGTAACAATAAATACTCGTCTAATCGTTATGTTTTATCTAATCTTTGTAAGTAGCGATTCACTTGAAAACACTTTGTGCCTACATTATTATTATTAATGATATCATTATACTTTAATTTTATTATTCATTATATTTGAATATAATTTTATAAAAAAAATTGCAATTTCATTTTAAAGCCACTACTAGACTGAATTGTTATATAAAACAAATATGATAGATTTCAAATTTAAAATATCGTGAGTAGTCATAGTTAATGTATAGAAACCGGCTATACTGATGTCTTGTACTATCGGGTTAGACCGTTAGTTTCGAACCCATCCGTGGCGCTTATTCATGAGCTCTTTACACGACGTTATCGCGGCGGGAATTAATAGAATAAGACGTGAGTATAGCCAGTTTCTATACATTACCTACAAATATGATAGATTTAAATAAAAGAAAAAAACGACAAAGCGTTATTTACAATTGTTTTACATAATAAAGTATGTTTAATAGGAAATTAAAATATAAAATATGTAATATTAAAAAGAATTTCACAGATTGTTTATGAGTTTACCTTTACAATCGAAGGAGAAAATATTTGGCATAAAAATCTTTAACAGCATTGAAGTGATATTTATGTATAATTTTATATAAAAATATTAATATTTCTTCGTTCGTTTCTTTTATATAATAATAGAAAACATATATAAAGATATCGAAATATAATAACAGATTTCTCAAAAAGAAGTCCATACAACCACTTCTAACGGTTTACCAAAATAAAAAAATTTCCAATAGCAATTATTTTAATAAAGAATTCATTACAAAATCATAGTTACTCGAATGTGAACTATTAGATATGGCGAATTACGACATACTTAAGCTAATATTCACGTTCTAGCAAATGCGAGATAAGGCACAAAGTGAAGGCATCATGTCGTAACAAGAGTTAATTTCACAAGACAAGAAGCGTATTAAGTAGATGAAAAATTAAAAAATAAATACAATGATAATACCGATCGGTGTGAACAACCAAACGTTGATGGTGTCGGTAACATTTGTAAATACCGATCAACCGTAGCAACTGAGTTAGCAACAGCAATTTTAAAACATTTTCAGCCTACCAATTTCAATAATACTACGAAATCTAATAGATCTAATATTATACAGATATAGACTATCGATAATAATTGATATAAGTAATTAAATTTACTGATCATACTAAAGATTACTAGAAAACAATCAACAAATTTTTAGGATAAAAATTGAATTTTGATAATAACGTTTCTAATGATGACGCGTGAATAAATAATTTGCAAATCATTAGAAATACGACAATTAGAGATAATAGTAATAAAGGATACAATGAAATGTTGATCTAGTTATTCTGTAAAGCTAACTAATCAGATGCTACGACAGATCTAACTAAAACTAAGTCGGGAGTACCGTAATTTGTTCAAAGTCCACTGGATAGACACTAACACATCAAGTATCGTCGTCCTCCTCTAACCGTCTATTCCTCTTCCTCTGCCTGTGCCTCTCCAACCTCTTCCTGTGGGCACTTTTCCGTTTCGGCGGCGTTATTTGACACTCACACCCCGCACGCACTATCACGTAGTCCATAGACCAGCCACCCGATCCTGGCACCGAAAAGTGTCCTTCAGGCCGATGCCCTTGAGGCATCTCGGTGGCCGTCGAGTACCTGACCAAGGCGTAGGAGTAGGAATACTTTTGAACGCACCTGGACTGGTTGTAGAGGCGGGCGTCGACGAATCGGCAAGGTTTGCCGACGACGCCCGGCGCACACGACAGCTCGTAGAGCCTCTGTTTGTTTTCACCGTCCTCGTATAGGTCTACGTAGAGGCCGGTGGGTGTTCGGCCTCCTTTCTTGGCGACCATTTCTGGTATTGAGGGACAACACTCGACGTCCCTCTGGGAGCCTTCTTTCCTCAGTATCGTTTGCATCTCGCGCCAGTGCGAGCGCTTCCACGCCGCAGTTGCGTCTAGTTCTTCCTCCGTCCTGGAATTATTTAAAATACTTTAGATCCTATATTACCAACAGTAATCATTGTTAGCAATATAAATAAGTAAAGACTATATTTTACGTTCTCTACTTGCCCCGCGAATATGTACATGGTAAAAGCATTGGTAATTCAAATAGGGAAGAGACAGAAGCTCTAGAATACAGCAGAAGAAAGGTTGTCTTAACGATTTAGCTTAGTCTCCTAATTGAGTACTTGCGCATTCTACCAATAAACGTAAAAAATATCCTTGAAATATTCAGACCATATTAGTACAAATAATAATAAAAAATGATAACAAATGTCGAGCAAGAAAATGCAAATAATGAATTTAATTGGGACATTACGTATTTACTGATTTCAGATAAGACCAAAGATACTAGAATGCGAATAAATTTATAAAAAAGAGAAAACCTATAATCTAATAACGTTTAATTAAAACCAGTTTGTATCAGCGGGGGATAAAATGCATAGCTTTAATCTGTAAGTATTAATAAACGATCGACGTAAACAGTACAAGATAAAGACATATCCATTTTGTTCTTTTTATGGTACCGCCTTTATGAGAAGTAAAAGTACACTTGAATTGAAAGATACTTTCATAAAACACGTTTGGAATAAATTTGAAATTCTCCATATGCACTTGTCTGACCTAAGAGACGGAATTAATGAAACGCTGATGCGAGAAAAGGTTAAATTATAAACGATTTAACAATAGTTAGTACATACAAATTGTAACATGACATACAAAAATATGCTGGATATTATTTAATAATATGTAAGAATAGTTAAATGACATATTTTTAATTTATAATACACATTGTAGGTGTATTTTAATCCAAATGCTGAATATGAATATGAATGAATTTTGAATTAAGATAACACTTTCAGCAAAGCTAAGCTAAGCTAATTATGATCTTATGACTGTTTGAAGTTAAGATACAAAAATAAATGAAGTAATTGGATATCTAGGTGATAGCGAACCTAACACATAACCTAAGGATAAAGCAGAAAGTAAAGAAAGTGCAGTGTCAAGTACTCTGCTCGTGGTAAAAAATATCTAGTTGCCTAAATTTGGTAGAGAGATCAAACCAAATAAAAATAATCTTTAATCCAGTTAGCTTTTTAGGCACTGTTGGATCGTCAAAAAACAACAAGAGTAATTAGTATAATATAGTTACATTGGTTCTGAATTTTACTTTTACCGAGAAGAACCAGCAACGTACTCGCAGTTAATCTTTAACGCTGGAAAGATTATAAAACCCAAGTGTTTTTTATCATTTCATATAATCTTTGATTGTGTAATATGTTTTACGTATAAACGTATTCCTTACATTAAAATTAAAGCTGTAGGCACGTTTAATATGCTTTAAGGAATTTGATTATAGAAGCAAATTTACACAAATTACTTACTGCACGCGGTGTGGGTGGGGAGCGCGGCGCACGCGGCTCGCGTTTCCCAGCACGTCGCCTGCGCCCGCCACTGCCCCACACAGCACCTGAAAAATTGAAGAATTAAGAAGAAAAAGAAGAGTAAAGCTTACGTGATTTCGTTGGCTTCATAACATAGCAAGGAATCGGCATACAAAGTTGGAGCCGTGGCGGAAATAGCCAAATCTGGCAAGCGGCGAAAGAACGATTTTCTCATTAAGAGTTTTTAAAAGATAAGGTCCTCTAAAACCTAAGTACACACTAAACCGTAATTTTGGCAACCTTGAATGTGAGACGTAGCAGACAAAGTGATAGGCAATTTATAGAAATATGCGGAAATAATAATATTGATAAAATTATTTTACAATTAAAACGAATTGGCTTTAATCTGATTATAATAGCCGTGGATTATAATTATCTTATATATTATTTTAAGTAACGAAGTGCAGTTAACCAATGGGATTAAAGTCACATACTATATCTTCAACAAAGTTTTGTGTGTCACAGATACTTAATAAATCTATTATAGAGTCAGCTGTCCAATGTCTGGCCAAGAATCGGGTAAGTAACGGATTAGCTGATTTTGATTTATATCGCAATACCAAATGCACGTACCAATTGTATTTAAAAGGACGATGTCAGATAAATTTTAGCAGATAATTGGACTCTGTTTTCAGGAATATGATTAAAGTAACTGTTCCAGTCAGAACTGGTAAAAGATACAATGGTATTGCAGAAACCAGAACATGAAATATGATTTACCATCCAACGTCAAAAGGCTTTCAGACTTTCTTTGGTTCTCACGTTTCCTTTGTCGTCATTGCTATTGTTTCCTAGTAAATAGTTTGTGTAATAACAACGTGATGAAATGGATTCTTCGTGCGCTTAGTCAGACACGAGTATTTGATTTAATCCGTGCAAAGTGCATAATAACTTAAATATGAAACTTCAATATTGTGGAATTTAGACTCGACAATTTCTGCACTACTGTTTCTTAGTCAATGAGGATAGCATACCATATTCAAAAAACAAAACGAATAAACTTATAAAAGCGATCCTGAATCGTGAAGTAAGTTTTACTTCGGGGCCTATGAGAAAAACCAAGAGAGAAACTTGGTGATTGCAGATTTTTTCATCTAATGCGTGGCCGGATAAAACAAATCCACACGTTTCAAGTTATGTATGACTTAATGGAGAGATTTTATTCAAGAACCATTTAAGACCCACAAATTATTTTTGTACGTTTAAAAACTCAAACATTTCGAACTGTCTGTCTATGTCTGCATGGATTTTGTTTGAATAAAAAAGAAAGTAAGTTCAATGTTGCAGTTCCAATGACAACGCATATTGATAATAAGCTTAACCTGATAATGCTATCAGGATTGGCTCCAGACGAGTGAACTCTTCAACTGTTAACAGAGACTCTTGAAATTTTTTTCACAAACATGAAATTTTGTAAACCTTTTTTTTGCATTATTTCAGTATATTTCTAAACATATTTGACAATTAAGTTTAACTATTTATGAATATTGCTTGGCAGCCGTTCATAGAAGGTGACGATTGGGGTTTAGACCGGCTCCTCGTCAGCAACGATTTACTTAGTAGCTACGGACCTCACGGGGGCTTATATAACCCCTTATATCCAAAAGAATGCGGAAATTTGTTATAGTTTTATCATGAAATTTTCATTACAGGTATTATTACATATTCAATGGCATTAGATAAAAACATTTGCAATATATTTTTATCTATTGAGGCCTTTGTGATTACTTGATAGATTTAGATAAAGTCATTAACAACTACAATTGTATTATTTTAGTATAATGGGTGTAGATTAAATCGAATTGTTGCGATAATAGTTCTGTTGTCATAGAAATGTAGACTCTGTAGAATTTCTCTACGTGATTTATCTTTCATCAACACTTCTATCTCAATAACTTCGGTTGATTCATTATGTTTTGTAGATGTAGGGACTTTTTTGTGATAAGCCTAAAATAATACCTAAAATATGGTAATCTACAATTTTTTTGCCGTCGTGTAGTATCCAGCTGAGTAGAATAGAGCATCCTCATTTCTTACCGAGGTGTCGTAAAAACCAACTAAGGTAAGTTGACGTTGAGCAGGGCGCCGATCATAAAATACTAACCAAATCAAGTAACAACATGTGGGATAAGGGCAGGAGAATTATGGTAACTTACAAGTTTACATTGGTAAGCAAAAAAAATTATTTGTTCATAAGGCAAGCATTTCATGATTGTTTTTCCAAATATTTTAACCTTTATTAGATTTTGGAAAGAACAACCGCCAAGTTTTATGCTGGCCCTTCTCAATATGAGAAATTTTCCGAACAAAAACAAACAACCAATTCAAAAGCACTTGTTTACAAGTCCACTTGAATATTTGAATTGAATTTTGAACAAAAATGAGATTTAATCAATCATTACGATAGTCGTGTCGCAAAAATTAATAATATAGGGAAAAGAATTAAGATGGCTTAAGTTGGTTACTGGAATTTAAATTAATATTGGATGGATATTGTCAGTACGCAATGAGTATATTAGGGGAAGTCTGAAAGTTTATTACCATTACAGAAAAGATGAGAAGTGCGAGACTAAGTTGGTATGGTCATGTAATGAGGAGGGATGAAATCATGTGACCAAAAGAGTTTTAAATATGAATGTGGATGGATGTATGACTAGGGGGAGGCCTAAAAAAAGATTGAATGGATTGTGTGAAAAATGATATGCATATTAAATGAGTGGCATCAAAGTTGCAAATGATAGAGGAGAATTGAAGAAGAAGACATTGTGCCGACCCCACTTAGTAGGATAAGGGTAAGAGAATGATGGATCTTGTCAGTAGAACTAAAAAGAACGAAAAACTATTCTGTAATGTACATATCCATTTTACTGTATGCCTATTACCACAGGCGCAACTATCTCTTGAAGGCTTCCTATTCTAGATGATTTATTGGACCCGACATCCAAATTACGTGTAGAATTCGCAATTCTATGAAATACGACATCACAGCAGTTGTAAAGTTGAACATTATGTCACCAAAGCAACAATAGGGAGCTGACTAATCCGTGTTATGCCAACGTGACATTTCAATATCGAGTCAATATTTTGAAATACGGTTTTGTCTTATTCTAAGTTATGTATTGCAAGGGAACTGTGACATCTTTTCTATTAAAATATCGATCATAAATTAACAATCTAAACATACCACCAACATTGTTGGTATGTTTAGATGAAAATATTTTTTTTACAGCTAAAATGTACAATCTATCTTAAATTACTTACACGCTACGACTATACAAATCATGCCCACGTGGAATGGTCCCAAGAATGCTGGCAGCGTTTCCGCGCCGAATCGCTAAGCTGATTCTTTGTGCGAAAAAGGACAAGAGGGCTGGCCCCTCTTGTCACCTTAAGAGGCAATCAACCGAGGTGTCAAAACGGATAAAAAAATTTTTTGCACTTTGACTCCATGGCCCTAGGGTCTCGACTGCAAACGGCACAAATATATAACTCTCGGTGAGAAATGCATACTGTCACCGTTTGTTTAGAATTTTAATTTGTAATTTTATTAAGCAATTGATGAGTATATTGTTTCTTCTTCTTATCTTCTTTAATTTTGAAACTCTATTATGATTTTAAGTTACAACCAGTTGCGCATATATGGTAATTTTTTATTTGTTTAATTATGATCCTCCTCCTGCCCTTATCCCGCAAAATGTTATTATGTATTCTACTCTAGATAAACGGCGGATTAGCTTAACTTATTCGCCTTTGACGACACCTCGGTAAGAAATGAGGGTGATCTATTCTACTAAGCCTGATACCACACAGCACGGACTGTTGTATCGCACTATCACTATTATTTGAATTGCATTTGCTTACCCTAGCAATTTTTTTGCAAATATCGTTTAATCAGGGAATCAATTGAATTTATCTCCATCAACAAATATCTATATATGTATTTCGGATTTGGTTGTCGTGATTGGTCATAATTATATATTCTTTAAATAATTAATTTTGAAAAGAGTGACTGCCGAGTTTCTTGCTGGTTCTTCACGGTAAGAGCATCTTTCCCGACTAGCGCTTCACTAAACTACTACCGACTAGTAGCTTCATTAAAATTTGACGATTCAAAAGTGCTTGCAAAACCTAACTTGATTAAAGAATTACCTGGGTGATCGAGCCTTGAATGGTAATATTTTTTTAAAAATCTAAAAAAATAGTTGAAAAAAAACGAAAATTGAAAAAAAAAATAGTCGGGCTCGAACCTCAGTATTTTCACCTCTCTAGACCGCCCGTTCCGCAAATGAGCTATCATGACTTTATGTTTAAAAGCGAAAATTGTCTTATTAAACATTGTTTTGAATTCAACCTAAATTTTAGCATTTTCCTGAAAGCAGGGATAAAAAAAACGGTTGTCTGTAAAGTCGGTTTTACGGGCAAAGATTTTACGTGACGTCTTTTTAAATGTGATGGATTGGAGTGGGAGAGAGACGCAAAGCATTCGCCAGTCCGGCGGGCCTCTCTTTCGTTCGGTGACTCATCGTAACAGATGTGAGCGGACGTTACACTTTTCCATGAGTGACTCCAAGCCGCAACCTAATTTAAGACGTTGTCACGTCAAAAGAGATTTTTTAATGAATAGCTAGATCGATTTTTGCCCCACAAAACCCCCAACATCCCGAATAACTCATTTAAATATTAAAGATTTAAATTTGAATTTATGAATACTATCCTTAAAGGAATGTAATCATATCCTGAATCTAGTTCCAGTAGCCTACGCTAAGCTACGTGTATTTCATGTGAAATTTGTTGACAGAATTGCATGCGAGTGCGACCCATATCTTTCAATCTCGAGATTTATTATGGATTCCGCGCACAAAGCGGAGGAAACTGTTTGTATACCTTCACTGGACAATGGACTTGATTTCTACAAGCGAGCCGATTTATGAGGGCATAAAGTAACGGCCTGTTACTAATAGAGTCGTGAGTATAGCCGGTTTCTATCCATTAATTATGTATAATAATCACGATAGTTTAAATTTCAAAGAAGCTACTTGATTCGGAAGTTCGCTGCTACCGAGAAGAACCAGAAACTCGGCGGATTAAAAAAAAATACTATTAAAAATAAATATTATTAATTAAACATTTAATTGAATGATTAATTGATTATACGTTTATGTAGTAACGGCCTGTTACTATCGTACTGCTAGGCATAGGTCTCCTATTTCTCCGTTTTTGGAGAGAAGGATTGGAGCTAAGATACTACTCAAACGGATTGGTAGGTAACTTCTTTAAAAACATTTGACGATTCAAAAGTATTGAAAACAGTCTACTTAATTGAATAACGCCGGGGTTACATTAGCGCCCGAATTCGTGTCGCGTTGGCGAGCAAAACATCGCGCGTCGGGGACACACGATGTTCTTGTCTACATTAGCGCCCGAAGATTCGTGTCGCGTTGGCGCGCAAAACATCGCGCGTCGGTGACACACGCTGTTCTTGTCTACATTAGCGCCCGAAGATTCGTGTCGCGTTGGCGCGCAAAACATCGCGCGTCGGGGACACACGATGTTCTTGTCTACATTAGCGCCCGAAGATTCGTGTCGCGTTGGCGCGCAAAACATCGCGCGTCGGTGACACACGCTGTTCTTGTCTACATTAGCGCCCGAAGATTCGTGTCGCGTTGGCGCGCAAAACACATCGCGCGTCGGTGACACACGATGTTCTTGTCTACATTAGCGCCCGAAGATTCGTGTCGCGTTGGCGCGCAAAACACATCGCGCGTCGGTGACACACGATGTTCTTGTCTACATTAGCGCCCGAAGATTCGTGTCGCGTTGGCGCGCAAAACACATCGCGCGTCGGTGACACACGATGTTCTTGTCTACATTAGCGCCCGAAGATTCGTGTCGCGTTGGCGCGCAAAACATCGCGCGTCGGGGACACACGATGTTCTTGTCTACATTAGCGCCCGAAGATTCGTGTCGCGTTGGCGCGCAAAACATCGCGCGTCGGTGACACACGCTGTTCTTGTCTACATTAGCGCCCGAAGATTCGTGTCGCGTTGGCGCGCAAAACACATCGCGCGTCGGTGACACACGATGTTCTTGTCTACATTAGCGCCCGAAGATTCGTGTCGCGTTGGCGCGCAAAACATCGTGTATCGGCGACACACGATGTTCTTGTCTACATTAGCGCCCGAAGATTCGTGTCGCGTTGGCGCGCAAAACATCGTGTATCGGCGACACACGATGTTCTTGTCTACATTAGCGCCCGAAGATTCGTGTCGCGTTGGCGCGCAAAACATCGCGACGGCAACACACGATGTTCTTGTCTACATTAGCGCCCGAAGATTCGTGTCGCGTTGGCGCGCAAAACATCGTGTATCGGCGACACACAATGTTCTTGTCTACATTAGCGCCCGAAGATTCGTGTCGCGTTGGCGCGCAAAACATCGCGACGGCAACACACGATGTTCTTGTCTACATTAGGGCCCGAAGATTCGTGTCGCGTTGGCGCGCAAAACATCGCGACGGCAACACACGATGTTCTTGTCTACATTAGGGCCCGAAGATTCGTGTCGCGTTGGCGCGCAAAACATCGCGACGGCAACACACGATGTTCTTGTCTACATTAGGGCCCGAAGATTCGTGTCGCGTTGGCGCGCAAAACATCGCGACGGCAACACACGATGTTCTTGTCTACATTAGGGCCCGAAGATTCGTGTCGCGTTGGCGCGCAAAACATCGTGTATCGGCGACACACGATGTTCTTGTCTACATTAGCGCCCGAAGATTCGTGTCGCGTTGGCGCGCAAAACATCGTGTATCGGCGACACACAATGTTCTTGTCTACATTAGCGCCCGAAGATTCGTGTCGCGTTGGCGCGCAAAACATCGTGTATCGGCGACACACGATGTTCTTGTCTACATTAGTGCGAAGATTCGTGTCGCGTTGGCGCGCAAAACATCGTGTATCGGCGACACACGATGTTCTTGTCTACATTAGCGCCCGAAGATTCGTGTCGCGTTGGCGCGCAAAACATCGTGTATCGGCGACACACAATGTTCTTGTCTACATTAGCGCCCGAAGATTCGTGTCGCGTTGGCGCGCAAAACATCGTGTATCGGCGACACACGATGTTCTTGTCTACATTAGTGCGAAGATTCGTGTCGCGTTGGCGCGCAAAACATCGTGTATCGGCGACACACAATGTTCTTGTCTACATTAGCGCCCGAAGATTCGTGTCGCGTTGGCGCGCAAAACATCGTGTATCGGCGACACACGATGTTCTTGTCTACATTAGCGCCCGAAGATTCGTGTCGCGTTGGCGCGCAAAACATCGTGTATCGGCGACACACGATGTTCTTGTCTACATTAGTGCGAAGATTCGTGTCGCGTTGGCGCGCAAAACATCGTGTATCGGCGACACACGATGTTCTTGTCTACATTAGCGCCCGAAGATTCGTGTCGCGTTGGCGCGAAAAACATCGCGACGGCGACACACGATGTTCTTGTCTACATTAGCGCCCGAAGATTCGTGTCGCGTTGGCGCGCAAAATATCGCGCGTCGGCGACACACGATGTTCTTATCTACATTAGCGCCCGAAGATTCGTGTCGCGTTGGCGCGCAAAACATCGCGACGGCGATACACGATGTTCTTGTCTACATTAGCGCCTGAAGATTCGTGTCGCGTTGGCGCGCAAAACATCGTGTATCGGTGACACACGATTTTCTTGTCTACATTAGCGCCCGAAGATTCGTGTCACGTTGGCGCGCAAAACATCGCGCGTCGGCGACACACGATGTTCTTGTCTACATTAGCGCCCGAAGATTCGTGTCGCGTTGGCGCGCAAAACATCGTGTATCGGCGACACACGATTTTCTTGTCTACATTAGCGCCCGAAGATTCGTGTCGCGTTGGCGCGCAAAACATCGCGCGTCGGCGACACACGATTTTCTTGTCTACATTAGCGCCCGAAGACTCGTGTCGCGTTGGCGCGCAAAACATCGCGCGTCGGCGACACACGATTTTCTTGTCTACATTAGCGCCCGAAGATTCGTGTCGCGTTGGCGCGCAAAACATCGCGACGGCGACACACGATGCTCTTGTCTACATTAGCGGGCGAAGATTCTAAAAGCGGCCAACGGCGAATATTCGTCGTTGAGTTATGTGTGTCTGTCCTCCCACTTCAAAGTCTGGACGACAATGAAGTAAGTGTGGCCATTCAAGAGAATGTTGTCGCGACAAATCCCTTTGATGCGCGCCAGAATCTTCCGAATTCGCCCTCTAATGTAGTCAAAGCGTAAGGAATATTTTGAATTTAAATTTGAGTTGTCTTCGGCTTGCTCACAGTGGGATAGCTAATCGACTAATACTATAATAATGTACGTTTTCCAACATACATTTTTGTATCCAATTTCTTGTGGAAGACAATTGACTCACAAAACTCCAGGACTCTGACATTTATTGCTATTATAATAACATTATCTCAAGTTTTACTGCTATTTTATGTTATTCACTTAGAATAATAACAGTTGTAACAAGGGAGTTGTCGGCTTACGTAATAAATGATTTGTAATGTATTTTGTCTGCCCTTATCTAATTGGGGTCGGCACAACATGTTATAGACATGTTGTTAGATAGATTTGGCTACATATTTTACGACTGGCCGCCTATCTTACCTGCCCGCCATTTAGTATCCGGCTGAGTAGAATACACCAACCACATTCTTAATGAGGTGTTGTAAAAGCGACGAAGGTAAGCAGACCCGGCTGAGTAGAATAAACCACCCTTATTTCTTACCGGAGTGTCGTATAAGGTGGTTAAAGTAAGTGACCCGGCGACTAAGGCAAGTTAACCCGCCGTGTGGTATCCGGCTGAGTAGAATAGACCACCCTCATTTCTTACTGAGGGATCGTAAAAAGAAATTAATGTAAAGTTGACCCGCCGTGTGGTATGCTACTGAGTGGAATAGACCACCCTCATTTCTTAACGAGGTGTCGTAAAAGGCGACTTAGGTAAGTGGACGTCAGGGAGGCGACCGTTCGTGTAATACCTAGCCGAATCATGTGACAACATATTTCTAACATGTTGTGCCGAACCCAGTTAGAGAGGTATAATGGCAGAAGAAATGAAAAGAATATTCAAGAATTATATATTACTTCTAATTGATATTTGATAATATCCTCTCTTCCTTTATCCGTAGAAGCCAATAAAAAGCCGATTATAAGTTATTAACCTTAATTAAATAACAAATTAGATATATAATTTTTTAATATTTTAAGTTCAAACAACTCTGTTTTGTCATAGAAGTACATAGTAACTAGATTACACATATTCAAAATACCGTATGTTATTTAATCCTAGAAATATTGTACGTAATTTTAACACGATCGTCTATAACTGCTTGCTAACAATTTTATTTTACACTATCAATCGCCAGCGCCTCCGCCCGCGTGGTAGATTAAAACCATAATATACCCATCTTTTGATAAAAATGGTTAAAGTGGGTTAACCTTAAAAGCTAGACATATGTTGTCGCGGACTTTTATTTAGAACTTTTAGAGGGGAACAATTTTGTAATACATGATTTTTTAATAACTCACCGTTTACTTAGCGCACGCAAGGAAAGCTTTAAATTTTGCCGTTTTCGTCCTATTTTTCATTGCTGCTTTCTCCAATTCATCTTAGCGTTTTGTTATAATTACTTTTTGCTGCTAGCGAAATAGTCAATATGTGTCAATAAGAATGTAACCCACGAAAACAAGAGAGTGATTATTTGTTGATACCCTTAATATGTAAAAATAGATCATTTAAAATCAGTGCATCAATTCATCATTCACTTAAAATCAGTGTTCAATAAATCGTGAAATTTTTCAGAGAACATGAGTGACATTATTTTCAATTAAATATTGAATTCTATAGTCATGTTATTTGCTTATATTTAGCTATCTATGGTATTTTAATATTTTATTTACATTTAATTCAGGTTTGTTAGTCTCAAATATATTTCTAAACACATCAAATGTCTAATTTAAATTCTCATATTAGTAAAAAGTGTAATTTGTTCTTATAAATTCTTCTTTAACCCGAAATATACATCTATTAGGAAACAAATTCTCACTACTTATAGACCTTCAGCAGTACGTTTTTCCATCCCATATAGCCTATTTAAGCTTAGACCTGTTGACCACTACAACTGTGCCAAGACAAAATAGACGCAATTTACGCAGTAAATAAAAATAAGTTGGTGCATCTGTTATTCGATCATCATCTTCCTGCCCTTATCCCACTTTAAGTGGGGTCGGCACAACATTTTATAAACATGCTGTCTCATGATTTGACTGCGTTTTTACGACCGGCCGCCTACCTGACGTCAATTTACCTCTGTCGTACTTTCTTCTCGACACCTCTGTAAGAAAAAGGGTGGTCTATTCTACTAAACCAGATACCACACGGTGGGTCAACTTACCTTAGTCGCCTTTTAGGACACCTCGGTGAGAAGTGAGGCTGGTCTATTCTACTCAGCCGGATACCACACGGCGGGTCGACTTACCTTATTCGCCTTTTACGACACCTCGGTAAGAAATGAGGGTGGTACTATTCTATTTAGCCGGATACCACACGGCGTTCAATTCTTTGTGTACATCATCATTTTATTAGCAAACGAGTTAATTCTGCTTTGATATCATCATTTGAATCTATCATTTGAATATATTATTCGATCAATTTAACTTATATTATTAGTTAATTAAAAGCTTTTATTCAACTTGCTATGTATATATGTGAAGGTGGAATCTTTAAAATTAAATTTAACCCACTTTCCAAGGTCCGATTGAGCTGAAATTTTATATATATGTCCATTCGCGATGACAATGCATGTTTATGATAAGAATGACCTGATGCTGCTGCTAGGATTGACTCTAGACGATGGAACTCAACAGTTAACAATAAGGACATGAAATTTTATTAAAAGCTTTTTTAACTTAACTTGTATAATGATCAAACTATAGCAATAAAAATATCATTAACTAATTATGATTGTGACATATACAATTACAAGAAAGAAATATAAGTTCTACTAAGCGGTAAGGATAAGTATGAATCGAAACTGATAGTGGCGGATCATGTAAAACACTCTCTTTTTTAATTCCTTCGTCTATGACTTAAATATAAAAAAATATATAAAAATAAATCTCTAGTTAATGAGATACTTGCTTTTATTAGGTGTTTTGTAAAGTTGAGTTATTATTTCATCATCCTCCTGCCCTTATCCCACTCTAAGTGAGGTCGGCACAACATATTATAAACATGTTGTTACATGATTTGGCTGCGTTTTTACGACCGGCCGCCTAACTTACATCAACTTACCTTAGTCTTATTTTTTGACACCTCGGTAAGAAAGAGGGTGGTCTATTCTACTAAACCGGATACCACACGGTGGGTCAACTTACCTTAGTCGCCTTTTACGACACCTCGGTAAAAAAAGAGGTTGGTCTATTCTACTCAGCCGGATACCATACGGCGGTTCGACTTACCTTAGTCGCCTTTTACGACACCTCGGTAAGAAAAGAGGTTGGTATTATTCTGCTCAGCCGGATACCACACGGCTAAAAGTTGAGTTATTATTTAACATAATAAATAGAACAATGTAGTTGTATTCACGTTTATAGCATGTCATTGCATAGGAAAACAACAAACAAAACATTGTTTTCTTAACTCATGTAAATGTATAAACATTTGTATGTTTTTACATTTACATGAGTAAAGAAAACAATTATTAATAACATCTATACGGGTGCAAAATGAAAGTTAAAAGCGAATCCGTAATTTTATATTACCTGTTATGAATTAAAGTAATTTCTTTACTCA
Source organism: Morpho helenor (assembly GCA_029227775.1). Classification (NCBI taxonomy): domain Eukaryota; kingdom Metazoa; phylum Arthropoda; class Insecta; order Lepidoptera; family Nymphalidae; genus Morpho; species Morpho helenor. The sequence continues at coordinate 14,126,723 of JARGCU010000006.1, forward strand.
TCATTACATCCTTATGGTAAACAATTAACTAAAAACCATATAGAGATATGGTATGGTACAAAATAAATAAATACGGTTTTGTGTTATTGATCTTCGGAAAGTAACGCCTAATTCAATAAATTATAATTTATGGCACTTAACTCCATAAGCCTTAATATGGATTTAACAAAGAGATAAAAAATGCAAATTATTGAATCTATAAATCGATACTTTGCATTATTATATTTCTTGCTTACTAATTAAAATTATATAACGATAAAAAGAAAGGCTTTATATATGCTTTTAAACACATACAAAAAGTAAAACGTTTCGCAAAACGCATACAAACAAACTTATTTCGTTGATTATAGCAAAATGGTCTTTACCTTTTTTTATGATTTAATATATCTATTTTAATTTGAATTTTAAAGTTTTTTATCCGTTTTGATACCTCGGTTAATTGCCTCTTCAGGTGACAAGAAGGCTGGCTCCTTTTTCGGACACAGAATCAGCTTAGCTATTCCACGCGGAAACGCTGCCAACATTCTTGGTACAATTCCACGTGGGCATGCTTTGTATCGTCCTAGCGTGTAAGTAATTTATGATAGAACTTGAACATTTTTGCTGTATATAAAACAAAATAATTTGTCAAAAATCTATACCGATGTACCTTTGAAAAGATGAACGATACAAGATATTAATAAAGACACAATAATAAACTTGTCGCTGTCGCACTCGCAGTGTGCAGGTGACCTAAATAATTCAGAGTTCACACGTACGTTTTAATATAACATTTGAATGCGAGATTTGGACCTCCATTTTTAAATTGTCTACCGCTGGGCACCATGTTAAATACCACCATATAAACGACGGTTTCTGATAGTTAATGAGTAACTTATGGTTTTGGATTTGCATCGAAAATATGGCTACAATTTAATTTGTATATGTTCGAATCTGATATAGTCGAATTTTAGTTTTTGTTTCTTTATTAGCGTTGGAATTTTGGAAAAGTGGAATTGGCTATTCAAAAGCACTTGTTTAGAGCTTAACTGAATAAAGAACTGATTTGATTTGTTTTGGAAATTAAATCATTATTTATAGAGATACAGGATAAAAAATCAATCTGCAAACAGGGTAAAACACTTACATAATTGAGGGTATTTGTACATTTGAGTTGATCCAGTGTAAGACGCTTTGGTAGCCTAGCGGTAACACCGTGCGACTCTTTCGAGGAGTTCTCGGGTTTAAACCCGGACAGACCAATGAGTATTTCTGTTAAAACTTATGTGTCTAATTGATTATCACACGCTTTTCGGTGAAGAAAAACATCGTGAGGAAACATGTATATCTCTAGAGAATTCTGGAGATATGTGTAACCTACCAATCCGTATTGGAGCAGCGTGGTAGGTCTTAGCTCCAAACCTTCTCTCCAAAAACGGATAGAAGAGGCCTATTCTCAGCAGTGGGATAGTAACAACTATATAGAATAGGCCTACTTACTTACTTATTGTAAGACGCTAGTACAGCTAGTAACTTAGAAACATTATTTCTTTTGGTCTAAGTTTCTAAAGAAGTAGGGTAGTAAAGTAAAGTAACGATCTGTTATAACTCCACTGTCGGGCATAGCCCTCCTCTCTTCGTTTCTGAAGAGAAGGGTTGGAGATAAATCCATCACGCTGCTCCAATACGGATTGGTTACACATATCTCCGGAATTCTCTAGAAATATGTTGTCTTATCACTACATATTATAAAACAAAGTCCATATTTCCGTATGTACGCATAAAACTTTAAAACTACGCAACCGATTTTGATGCGGTTTTTTTTAATAGATAGAGTGATTCCAGAGGAAGGTTTGTACGTATAATAACATTCAATACGGAGTAGAGAAATACTGTAATTTTTGAGGTTTCTGTAAATAATTACATTTTTTTCCGCTTACATTGCAAACGCAGGCTAAACCCTACGAGATTTAACAAAATGATGTACAAAGTATTTGTACACCTTAAAAAGGTCTACAGAAAAGTCCGCGATGGTATATATCTATCTCTTATGGATAACCCACAATAGCAGTTTTTTTCATTTACTTTTTACGAAAAATGATGTCTTATGTTCAAAGCAATTTTTATACAATACAGCATTAATCCTTATCCAATTGAGTACCTTAAATAAATTGTTGATTTAATATAGATCAATATGGCCGTTTACAGCATGCAATTTAAGTGAACATTTTCGGAGATATTACAGATTTAAAATGCCGTGAGGACGCCGCGCTTCACCCTATAACACTTCGAATCTTTTAGAGTTTGTTTAAAGACATTCTGTAATTAATTGTAAAAATAAAATACATAGGTAAAATGTAAAAGTAAATAAGTAAGAATGTACTATATGAGTTTAGATATTCCAAAGAAAGCAGGAAATCGTCTTGGTATAGGGAGAGGAAATTGTTTTTCCTCAAATTTAACGCTTGCGGGCCACGGGCAGTAATGAATAAATCAAAACTACCGGATCGATTTTAATCATTTTTTTACACTGACTGACATGGGATATATATTTTATACCTGTGCGAAGCAGGGGCAGGCCGCTAGTAATGTTATAATTCTCTGGAGATGTTCGTGTTGTTTTCCTTCACACAAAAGCGTGTGACAAATTGCAATTATATATTAGACACATCAGTTTTAATGGACAAACTTTAATAGGTTGTCCGGGGTTTGAAGTCGTGACCCCTCGAAAGAGTCGCATAGTCTCAGCAATGGGCTATCACAGCTTGGTCTAAAGTAAAAGTGCGAAAATCATAAATACAACTAGAATCTATTACCAGACTTTATAGTGATAACTTTATGGCATATAATGGGATATCCCATTGTATATCCCATAAAGTTAGCACTGCCATAGTAGCACGTGACGGTTACAGGCTCGTAAATCATGTGGTACCATTCTCCACATAAACCAAGGGTTTATCTCGCCATTAAATAAGTTAATAAAACTTTAGTACAGATCAACGGCAATTTTACAGTGTTTTGAATTGGGAATAGCAAGGATTTATAAGGGATTAATAGGCATTTAGCCTAGAAAGTTGATAGTGGAATATAAATAAATATACATGCTAATATTGATGTGAAAGTTTGTCTGTCATGCTTTTACGGCAAGCCGCTGGACCAAACTGAATTCAAATTCAAAATATACTTAATTCTAATAAACTTATAAACAAGTGCGTTTGAATCGTCAAATCTACTGTTGGTTTAGAAAAATGTTCTTATCGAGATGAGCCAGCAGTACATACAGCAGAAATAATGCGAACGATTATGGGGCAAAAAGATTTTTCAAATTGCCCTCATCCTCAGTTTGAAATTCTATGATGTCTATGTTTTTTGATGCATAAGTTTTTCGAATCCTGCATGCACAATATATGAGACGGATAGGAGATTCTACCATTTTTTTAACAGGAATAAACCCTTTATGGGTCGTCATCGCCTGACGGGGACGATCGTCAGGTATGTCAAACCTTAAACCTTAAGTAAAACAATCTGAGTGCTCCACCACGCTGCTGGTGGCGGGGACAGGGTACCGTTGTAAGCATTGGCCCCAGCCCTGCCAGCAGCAACTGTGAATACCAGAGTGCGCCACCTATGGGTCAGGGCCTCTCAAGACAGTGGCCTCTTCCTCCACTCGACGGTTCATCGGGAGCACCAGATGCATCACTTTGGGGACCTTGACCGGTGCGGACCCGTAATGGGTTTTCTAGACATAAAAAACGTGCCTGAAGATTATCTCGCCTATAAACTCTGTGTGACCAACGCTTTATTCAACACATATTTTCTGGACGTGTTGCACGGACACACTATCACGTTTCATTACTTGAACTTGGTACCAATTGTTGTCTGATAATTGAATATTGTTCGCGCCACCGCATTGTCTGCGTAATTGACTTGTCATACGACTCACGTGGTCATTACCACTGGGTGATTTATATGTTTTAACTGATTTATAGAAACAGGCGTCACTGTGAAATTCCACAGTACTGATATACAGATATAATATCCTCCTGCCCTTATCCCACTCTAAGTGGGGTCGGCACAACATAAACATGCTGTAACATGATTTGGCTGCGTTTTTAAGACCGGCCGCCTGCCTGACATCAACTTATACAGATACTGATATACAGAATTACTATAAAATTACCTTGCTGTAATCCGCGTTTGTTAAGAGAGTCTATGTGCTAAGTGTACCAAGCAGGCAACAATCACATACCACATACATGAAGGACAAGTCACCACACGTATCACAAGACGCCGTGAACACCAATACTCTATACAAAGCACTACACACATTCACTACCACAACCTTTACGATCGTATCGCCCCGTAACCGAAACATCATCAGGAGGATAAGCTCCACGAACAAAATCTTAATGCTTATACGTAATCCTTAATAAATACTCTAGTAACACAAAAGTAATAATAAAATTATTTTGCTATAATCCGTGATGAAGCTCGCATCATTCATTCATGATAATGAAGCGGATTATAGCAAAATAATTTTATTATTACTTTTGTATTATGGATCTCCGCAAAGTAACGCCTAATTCTATAAACTCTAGTAACACTTTGTTCTTCATCCAACTCTTCATGCACAACGTTAGATCTGCGTGAATAACATACGCAGAGCTGTTATGGAGAATGCTTTTATACTCGAGGAAGGTCATAGAAGTTGTCTTTCTATAGGCATGGTTTGTAATATCCGTAGGGCAAACGAAAACTTACAATATAAAAGATAAAAGAAAGTGAAATCTGATAGTGGAATTCCGCAAAGTCACTTACGCTTTTATAAACTATTTTTATACGTGCTTTAGATATTAATACAAATATTTATATTTCCCAGAATATCCGATTAAATAAATCATAGGCGATAAGATTGTATTTTGAGTTTTATGAGAGCTGTTCAATTATATAATAAAGATTAAATACTGCGCCGCTTGGCTACGGCGCCTGAGCGTCCAGAGATATTAAAATTAAATTAAACATATTAAATGGAATTTTACTATTGTTTTCTTTAGTTTGATAAAAAATCTATTATTCTTTCTAAGTATTAAATATTATAATAATACACATCTTTAAACACTTTAACATAAGTTCAAACAAGCAAATAAAAATACACTTTCTAACAACGCTTATGGAAGACAATGTAAATGATAAGAAAGCTTGATTTAAGTTGCTTGCTAAGTGTTGGATTAGATGAGTAAGTTATAATATTTTGGTTATCTCTGAACGGTTTAAAAAGCTCGATAACTCAATATAACAGATATTTCTGAGTAAAACAGCCCTTTAGAGGCAGCACATTATATTTAATTCGTTTATTGTACCCCTTAATCATTCGAAGTTAATAGAAAATTCCCATAAAATTAAAAATATTTCATTTAATTATTAGAATTTAACTATCCAACAGTTAATAATTTAAATACTTTTTCTAATAGAGGTCAACTTTATATTTATGTTTAATAGTAGTTCTTTATGTGTTTTTTATCATGAAATGTTATACATAATTAATATTATATTTATTTATTTATTTATTTATTTATTTATTTCTTATTAATAGAGTATTGCGTAACCCACATTTACAAGATGTTATTAAAAAGAAAGTTATAATTTGGCCGTTGAAGTGGGAGAACATCTGACTCCTAACTAAGAAAACTTGTGTTTAGGATTATCATTAATTCTGCAGACTTGTTTATTTTGCCATACTTTGTTATGCAATATAGATGCTCTGGATTACCACAAATGAAAGAAAAACCATGATTAATATTCTAGTAATATAAAAAAAAAGTAAAAGAAAAAAGAATCAATGATACTGCAAATCATAACAAATATTTTAACTTCATTTCCATTCTCGCATTAACAAAGTCCGAAGTAATTTATTTGTGTACCCACTTATCAAAGTGACAGTAAGCTAGCGATGTAAACATTGGCGTAAAAACAAAGATATAGTGCTTGCAAGAAATAACATTGAGTTTACTTGAGTAAGATATCAGATGGAAATTTTATAATGTATTTATGTATTTTTAATAACGTATATAACAGTAAGTAAAGTAGATAAATAAGAAATAAAGAATAACCAAAAAAAGTGCAATAAACGTAAAGGATTAACGTATAAAATCACAATAGTTATTGTATATTATTTATATTTGATTTTATTGTATATATAGTATTTATATACATGTGTACAAATATATCACAAATTTACTTATTTTTGAACACAGAGTATGCTACGATCAAAAACGAACTTTTTTTTTTTTTTTTGTATATGCTTATTATTACCTATAATTATATTTTATTTATGTTTTATTTATTACAACGTGTTAATTTATATTAATTTTAAATATATAAATAAGTTATAGTTAGTTTTAATGATTTATATATATATGTATATATATATAGTGTGTGTATGTGCGTGCATTTTATCCTATCCAAGAACAGTTAAGATGGATTCGGTTTGCTCGTGACTAAGTGTTGTAAGATATTGAAATATTTCTTTTTTAATCGTGTATTTTGTTTTTTTGAATATATTAAGGTTTTTATTTAATTTATTGTAAAGTAAAGGGCCAAGAAATATAGCTTGTCGTCTCGTTAGTGTTAACTTTAATTTGGGAATAACACATACTCGGTGCGTTCTTCTTTTTCCTTCTAACTGTTTTAACAGTTGAAGGAAGTTCAGTTTTGTATGTTGTTTTGTGACAATATTACTTATAAAGAGTTGTCGAACATTTAACACTTTGCAATCCTTGTATAGTTGTTGCGTTGGATAGCGGAACGGCTTAAAATGCGCAACCTTCAATAAAGCTCTTTGCGCCCTCTCCAGTCTTAACATATTAGTTTTACCAGCACCTCCCCAGATAGAGATGCAATAGGTGAGGAGAGATTGTACTAAACTATAGTAAACTTGCTTTTTAAGGGTTTCGTCAGCAATATGACGAATGTTTTTAAATATGAATATGAGTTTCCTAATACGCGGAATAACACTATTTATATGACATTCCCATGAAAGCCTTTCATCTAATTGGACTCCAAGATACCTGATTTCTGTTGTCTGATCTACCAAGGGACAGCTACAATTTTGTTGACAAGGGACAGCTACAAAATATAAACTGTTCTCACAGACAAAACTGTAGACAGTTTAATGTAAATGGATAGTGTTAATGGTCGGTCTATAAAGAATATCACATTAAAAGGATTACCGAAACAGAAGCCGGCACTTGTCGTAATGGAGTGCGAAAAGCGTTGCAACAGAGCCGAAACACTTCAGATAAAGATGAAAGCTGACTTTGAGCTCGTTACAGGAGTGTTATTCGCTAAGGACATAAACTTGCTTTCACGGCTGGAACAGCGACGACTTAATGATTTGGTATTCACTAACTCATACTAAACTACACTAGCGCTCTAGGGCGAGTACGGCGACTATTTGAACTAATCAAAGCCGCGACGCTCGACACCATTTGACATTTCTTCATACAATTTGGTATTCGCTAACAAAAAAACAGCGACGAGGTGGCCAAGACCTCGCTCACAACCTCGCCACTTAATGTCACATGCAAAAGCTACATTTTCTAGGGCGAGAGTCAATATTAGTAGGGCGAAAAATTAGTTTTTTAAGTTTAATTCAGTTGTGTTATAGTGTTGTTGTGTATTACAAATTATAAAAATGACCGCAAAGTTGGTGTGTACCATACTCGTATTGGAAGAAGCTAAGAAACAAGACGATTTAGCAAAACACCGACAGGCGCACCAAATAAGACTTATACATGCAATTTGAAGAGATTCTGAGTACTTAAAACATATAACATACTTAAAGCATAAATATTCTGTCTATGTCTATATGTGACTGTCGGAAGATCTCATTAAACAATTACAAAATGAATTAAAACCTCATCTTTCAAAGCAACGTCGTTCTAGTGGTTTATCGAATAGAATAAAGGTTTGCTTATTTAATGGCCAATAAAAAATACGAATACAAATGTAAAAACAATGCAACAATCATGTTGCATGTTATATTTTATGAGATTATATGCACTAACATTTTTGGATATTAGAAGTAACCAAAAAATTATAGGAAAAAATGTGGACACATATATTTCCCAAATATGTGTCTAGAGCAATTCACTCTGTTCTTGAAGCTCTAAATAGACCAGAAATCATAAGAAAATATATAAGGTTTCCTCAAAATTCTGATGAAAGGCAGGTTCTTAATGAAAGGTATAATTTTTTTTGACATAAAAGGAGTATAAATAGATGTTCATTTTGTATTCATATACTTTAGATTTTATAAAAAATTCAAGATCCCAGGTGGAATTCGATGTGCTGATGGAACTCTTATTTCCATGATAAGACCTCAGCATCATTAAGAGAGATACTATTGCTGAAAAATTATCATGCCAGAAATGTTCTTGTACTTGCAAAATATATCACAAATACTTTATGTTGATTAGGTGCCAGTTTTAATCTAAATATATTTTTAGGTGACTCGGAATATTGTCAAAGGCCATTCATGATGACACCATTCAATGATCCTAATAAACAACTGGAGGAATTACCTATATGATGATTTGCATTGTTCTGCACACAATTGTATGGAAAGAACAATTGGCTTGCTAAAAGGAAGATTTAGGTGCCTGTTAATCCACAGAATTGTCCACTATGATATACATATGGCATTAAAAATAGTGATAGCATGTTGTGTACTGCAAAATTTATGCAACCATTCTAGGCTACCTGCCCCACATGTGAATCAAAATTATTTAATTGAGGACACCAGATTAGTCCAAGCTCTGTCTGCCCATGGGGATAATACTCAAAATGATTTAACAAGAAGGCAAGCAAGAATTAGTAAGAATTGGTGTGCGCTGCATAGTTATAATATATAATATAATGATTTATTTTTGTGCACCATTGTTTATTAAGCAGAATTATTTGAAGTACAATAAAAGAAATTGTGGTTTCTCTCTCTTATGTTGTACTGAACTATCTGTTGTTCATTTATATACTTTCTTAAATTTTTATTTTTATTTTTGGTAATGGGAACCTTTACACTACCTTAAAAATAATGCTTTATCTGTAAATAAACTTACTATAGCTATATTAGCTATTTTTAAATAAAGTGACTATAATACTTTAGTGCTAATTTTGTTTGTTTTAATATTTTGTATAGTAATTTGTAAATTTTAAGTTAGGTAATAAAAAGATTTGTACTTTATTTATTTAAACAGTTTATTCATTTATTAACTTAAAACCATCATCACAGAGTCCACCAACATTATTGTAATATTTACTTGTTGTCATTTGGAATGTTTTACTCCGTACTATTATAGCACAGTCAATGTTCATATGATGTTAAGCAACAATGATAAAAAAGAGATCATATACTTAATTTTTTAAATCTTTCAAATGTACAAAAATACTAATACTATAATATAGGTATTGAAAAGTAAATTATACCACTTTATTTATCTTTCAATATATCATCAAAAGTCAAACCGTAAACTGCAAAAAAATATGGCATTAAAAATAGTGATAGCATGTTGCGTACTGCAAAATTTATGCAACCATTCTAGGCTACTTGCTCCTCATGTGAATTAAAATTATTTAATTCAGGACAGCAGATTAGTCCAAGCTCTGTCTGCCCATGGAGATAATACTCAAAATGATTTTGACAAGCTGGAAAACAAGAATTAGTAAGAATTGGTGTGCGCTGCATAGTTATGTATAATATAATGATCTATTTTTGTGCACCATTGTTTATTAAGCAGAATTATTTAAAGTACAATAAAAAAATTGTAGTTTCTCTCTCTTATGTTGTACTGAACTATCTGTTGTTCATTTATATACTTTCTTAAATTTTATATTTTATTTTTTGTAATGGGAATGGAACCTTTATACTTCTTAAAAAATAATGCTTTATCTGTAAATAAACTAACTATAGCTATATTAGCTATTTTTAAATAAGGTGACTATAAATACTTTAGTGCTAATTTTGTTTGTTTTAATATTTTGTATAGTTATTTGTAAATTTTAAATTAGACAATAAAAAGATTTGTACTTTATTTATTTAAACAGTTTATTCATTTGTTAACTTAAAACCATCATCATAGAGTCCACCAACATTATTGTAATATTTACTTGTTGTCATTTGGATGTTTTACTGCATACTATTATAGCATAGTCAATGTTATGATGTTAAGCTACAATGATTAAAAAGAGATCATATACTTAATTTTTTAAATCTTTCAAATGTACAAAAATACTCATACTATAATATAGGTATTGAAAAGTAAATTATACCACTTTATCTTTCAATATATCATCAAAATATTAAACTGTAAACTGCAAAAAATTTAACCATTTTTAATTATTAAATTTTAGTTTCAATTTTTAGAATAGATCACTAAATGTCAAATTAAACTTATATCGTTGAAGGCAAAAATTAAGTATCAGTCATTTACCAGAAATCAACTTTCAACAGAAAGTATATGCTATTATATAAAGTGTGTGATCATTTATGAACCCAGTAAACATTCATTTATCTGCATGAAACAGTAAGATAAAAAAAAAACCATTTTATATGTATTTATTGTAAAAATATAATACAAAATTTAAAAAATAATAATGCACCGAAGTCATATTAGGAACCTAAATTAACTTATTATCACAGTAATTCTACTTAACTAATGAAAAGTCTTTATTTTAAACAAAGCTATAAAAAACACACAGTATACCAATTAAAAACAATCAACAATAATCAAGTGTGTTTTCTTATCATAAATTTTCTCTTGTGCGGTCTCTGGCATGGTTTGTTCGGGCATGCTCAACAGCAAGCCAAGATATTTCTTCAATTAAAGTAGTTTTTCAAATTGGTGATGAGAAGGTATGGCGCTTCGCGACATGCTATAAAGAAATATACAATAAACTCAAACGAGGACTATAATCTTCATTGCACATTTAATATACTTATTTACGATGTGTAATAAAGTACGAAAAACTAAAGAATTTAGTTATAAATCCAAAATAAATAACACTGCCAACCCATTCAAAACTTTAAAGATTCAAGATAAACAAAATTATTATGACGCGAACCACTTGACATTTTTTTTAAATTTTTAATTAGGCAAAGGAAATGTCTATTCAGCCTATGTAATGTTATAATGATGTTGATAAATATATATATTTGGAGCTATTTCGAGTTCTATTTTTAGTAATATTCGTGAATATAATAATATTAACGCTTCAAATGCGTTTTTAAACACAAAAATATTAAAATAATATATTATCGGTAAAATTTGTGTCAACGGGAATGCAATCACTAATTCGAATTGTCTATGATAAACACATTTCAAAAACAGCGACGAGCTCTCGCAACCTTGACTTCGACTAGAGCGATATGTCGTTAGAGAATACCGATTTCGGCGTGGTTAGGTTGACGGGCGATAGCAAAGTTAACTCGACGACGAGCTCGACGACGAGTACTTTGCTTTTAGAGAATAACACAGCAGAACTGTATTTTGTATAACTTGTATTTTGAATATGGGATATTCATTTTGGCTTTTGTTGATTGATCAAAAATGTACGTAATAATTTCGCTTTATATTATAGTACCAGGTTAAAAATAAATTTGTATTTAAGTATGTATTTAAAAATATATAAGTATATATTCACCAGTTGTCTGTCACCCATAACACAAGTATTAAGTTACTTACTTTGGGGACGGACGACCGTGTGTGTAACTGTCCCATATATTTATTATTTATTTAAAAAAAAAGGAATTTAAAAAAAATAAATAAAAAATAATAGGGTAGGTGGGCTCGATCCCAGGTATTTTCATTTCGCGCGACCACCTGTTTCCCGAATAAGCTACGCTGACTTGAAATTTCACTGCGAAAATTGTGTTGTATATATTCAATAAATTTAAAGTAAACTTTTGTTTTTTTATGCCAAAAAACAGGGATAAAACGATTTTTTTTTAATAAACCTAGCCAGATCCATTTTTCTCCCCTAAAACTCCCTAGATGCTAGAGATAAGAGATTTATGTAGACTTTTCTTTTCAACGTAAAATTTCCTTGTAGCAATTGATATTCGTCGTACCGCCTGTGACACTTTAAAACTCCTTCCGCTCTCAGAATCGTTTTTTAAAAAAAACTTAAACATATAAAAACCTCAAAAAGTGTTGCCATCTTTTTGAAACTTATAAATTAAAAAAAATAAAGACTCAAACCTAAAACAACTTAACCTCGAAATTTAACGACACACAGTGAAAATAAGTACTAATTAAGTAGTGACGCAACTTCGAAAAAACGCAAATCAAAACTGCGCAAAGCGAAGTAATTTTGTATATTATAATTTAAATAGTTTGTGATACAAATACCATATTTATTTATTTATTTATTTATATTTTCTCCGAATAAGGAAAACATCGCGGGCAATATCCAATAGTCCTCGAAAATATCTACAATATATTTAATATGGCAATTCGCATTGGAATAGTAAACTGGATGGAAACTTCATATCGTGCTCTGAAAGTAGAGAAGACGTCGGCCATAAATGTATTAAGAAGATAGAATTACGATGCGTTTTGTAAAATATGCAACGCCAGTGCAAATTTATCAATTTGAGCTTTGTCCTTACAGTTGGAACAAAACTATTGGAAAAAGACCGATATAGAAGCTTACTATACTATTGAGGATTACATGAATGATGAGAAAACATCTAGTGATATAGCTTTTCTGCGACCATATTCAAGATAGTAATGGCGAAAGGTAAAAAGTTAACAGAAATATATTTTGACAAGAGCAATTGTCGAGTTTCTTGCTGATTCTTCTTGATAGGAGCAGCTTTCCGAACCAGCAGTAGAGTTGACGATTCAATAGCACTTGTTTACAAGTTTGCTTGAATAAAGAATGATTTGAATTTTGAATTGGAAATGCACGTATGGATAAGGTAGAATAACAGAAGGTCTACAATATAAATCATTAAATTGTCAGAGACAATCACAATAAAAGGGATTATAGCAATCCCACGCTTCTGTCGGCTATTGTTATACGATGGCCACTCAATTATACATATCGCTATATAAGATGCTGAATATCGTAGATAATAATCTACTGGCAGTGGGCGTGATTTATTTTGATGTTTATTACTGTGTAACATGATTGACGTCATGCGACAATATTGATTGTAACAATGATTTATGTGCTAATATGGTAAAATCTGCTACGTTGTTTACATATACACCATTCGTTATAGAAGTATGAACAGACATGGAAAATAGAAAGATAAGGTGATCTTTTTGGTGAATTTTCAGCTTTGCCATTACAGCACTTAAAACACTATTAATAAAAGGCTATACAGAAAGCCTAGTAGGCTGTACTATTGAAGAATACTTGGATGATAAAAAATTCGTGGATGTAGCTTCTTTTCGACTGTACAAGACAGTAATAACTAATGTAACTAGTAGTAAGAATTATATTTTTAAAAGAGCAACCGCCGTGTTTCTTGCTGGCTCTTTCTTCTCGGTAACAGCTTTCCGAACCAGCAGTAGAGTTGCAGCAAAAGCACTTGTTTACAACTTTATTTGAATAAAGAATATTTTGAATTTGAATTTCAATTTTGTCTTACAAAATAGTCAAATTGTAAATCTACAAAATTTAGTGACTAATTTCGATGTCAGTGTACAGAAAAAAAAACAAGCTCATCTCTTGTTATATAAAATAATCAAGACACAAATCTACAAAATTCATGGCATCTAACTAGAAATACCACCTCTGGAGCAAATCATAAATCTTGTTTTAACTACTGGTTTGGCTGAAACATATGCCATAATAAAGTATGATATGAAAGTGATATACAACACTCTTGAGTAGTAGGGTAGAATGTTGTTGTATATAACAATAATGATGTTATACAAGCACTTAAAGCTTTAAATAACTCCTCGGTAAAAGATTGGATGCAGTTACTTCTTACTGAATTTCTGATCACCACTGTGATGAAAGTAAATAAAATCCGATATAACTGATCGATCACTTACCAAAATACGCAGTGTTGCTGATGCTACCAAGTGAATAGATTTAAAAAATTCGCAGGTAGCTTTATTTAAGCGACACAAGAACATCCGGCGTAGAATTTTCTAGAAAAGCTTCTATTTTGACTATCGAGTTCATTTGACGTTGACATAATATATTAAATATTAAATTTTATATACTAAAATATATATACTCAGATAAAAAAAAAACAATATGAAGCGTTCAGAATAAAAATAAATAATTGGACAAACTTTTATTATTTTACTAGTCACTCCTCATTTAGTCAATTACAAAAACGATTTAGATCCCTTGAACGTGAATTGAGACGTAGATACCTTAAAAAAGAGTTCTTTAGGGTACTCCTATGTCACCATTTTTATAAATGTTTTATATTAACGACCTATCAAAACATATGCTTGAGTGCACACAATCTTTGGCCACCGAATTAAATTCAAACGTCACTTAATCCTCGCGAAGTTAATAACTTAGGGATCTTGATGGGCAGATCCGAGTGGCGTTAATAATTGTACGTCAAACATGCTCCTGATGATACTTATCTCGCTGAGTTAAAAAGTAATCCGATTTTGAGTGAAGTGGTTGGTTTGTATAAGTGCAATTTCATTTTTGAGCTTATTTATTTTTATGTTCTGGGTGTGTGGTTCACTGGGGGATTCATTTTGCTTATCATTTCGTTTCCATCGATATTAATCATGTTAAAGGTTTATGGAACTTTATTTAAATACAACATAAGTTGAATAATTTTAAATATAAATGATAAAACTTTAATTCCTCATAGACTTCGATATAATTGAATTATTGGACCTCGATGATTGCATTTTATATAAGGAAAATAACTGAAAAGAAAATATAATTAAAACCATACTTACTAATATTAGAAATATGAAAGTTTGACTGTCTGTCACGCTAACCTGCTAGACCGATATTGACACAATTGAAGCATATATCATCATCATCATCAACCTGTGTGTGTCCACTGTTGGACATAGGTCTCTCCATTTGCATGCCACTGAGCTCGGTCTTCAGCTCTGTGTTTCCAGCCAAAGCATATATACTATATATTGAAGCATATATACTAGTCTAATATAACAACGAAAAATACAGAATGTAATTGAGGGTGGATCAAAATTTTGTTCGACTTGCGTCAAGGTAATGACTATATAGAGATAATCTTTTAAGTCATGCTGTGTTAAAAGTTGACTCACAACAAAGTAAGTAATTTTCAACAATAATTCAATGACAAGCATAATTTCGATTTTCAACGTTAGGTCATTTCTATTGTGTTCTAGTGTTAATAGTTTATACCTAGTGGAAACATTCACAAACAATGCGACGTAAAATGCAAATCTGTTGTTGATTTACCGGTAAAAGTTAACTCGTCAATTAAAACATAGTTGTAAGTTTCAGTCATGCGTAGAATAAATATTGTACCAAGTTTATAACTCAATAGATTCTCATAGACTGTTTAAGAATTCGATATTAATGCTCTTAAGAGAAATATAGAAATAATATTCTATCTATAAGTTAAAAAAACGGTCTGTTACTACCCCACTACTGGGCATATCCTGTCTTCATTTTTGAGCATGCGGATTGGTAGGTTACATATAACTCCAGCATTCTCTAGACATATGCAGGTTTCTTTAATATATTTTCCTTTAAAAGGGTGTGATAAATTGTGATTATTAATTACACACATAAGTTTAAATCTCATTGGTATCTGCCTGGGATTTGAACCTGTGATCCTCGAAACAGTCGCAGGGTCACAGCTGATTTCACTCTTCTCTTATTTCTTATCTTCTCTTCTCTAGTTAAAAGTGCAAATTAAGCCAGTAGGGCCGCACCATGGCTTAGTGTAACCGATCTACGTCAGAAAACTAGGAACTCGTCTTCGCCAGGTAAAACACTGTGTGTGTATTATGTGTGTCTGTGTACAAGTACATAAAGTTAATAAAGACCCAACTAACTTAAGCATGGTCTTTATTAGCTTTAATAAATGGATTCGAGTGTGGGCTTGCTTTTTTTTGGCTTCTCATTTCCACAATCCATACTAGACCAGTCTACAGAAAGGTTTAAAGTATAGGAGATATGCTTATATGTAAAGCATATTACAAAGTTGAAAATTATTCGGATGATAAAAAGCTTGGATTTGAAAATCCTTTTAGCTTCATACAAGACCGGTTTAATAATGTAAAATTGAAAATGTTTATAAGATTGACCGCCGAGTTTCTTTCTGGTTCTTCGGTAAGAGCAACATTCCGAACCAGTTGTAGCTTCATTAATCATATTGATCCTTGACGATTTAAAAGTGCTCGAAAGAGCTTATTTGAATCAAGAATTTAGATTTGATATGTTTAAAAAAATCTTTGAATAATTGTAAAGCTTTTGTTATACTTTAGGAATGACGAGTTCATGAAACTTCACGGTATTCCAAATTATACTTGCTACGTATTATTTTAACTAACGGATAATACAAGTATGTGAGTCATCTATTAAATATCCAATCATTGTCCGGCGACATTGAGTTATGTGTATCGGGATTAATCGAGAATATATGCCCTTTATCTCATTTCCTTACCGCCCTGTATAGGGCTGGCACTAGTTTTAATTTTACGTTTTTAAAATTTTGGAATATTTTTGTATTTAATTTAAGTAGTTTATAGAATTAGGCGTTAATTTGCTGAGTTCCATATATCTTCCTGTCCTTATCCCTAAGTGGGGTCGGCTCAACATGTCTTTCTCCTCCACTCTGTCCTATCATTCGTCAACTCTGGCGCCACTCCTTTTATATGCATATCATACTTCACACAATCCAACCATCTCTTTTTAGGTCTCCCTCCAGGCACATATCGTCGTTTTGAAAAAGCGAACCAAGGTACCGAAAATCAGAGCAGACTGGCAAAATTTTCCCATCCAGACCGATCGGGGAGAAATTGGACACATCACATAAATTAACTGACTAAAATAATGATAATATTAATTAAGTCATTTAATTTATGTGAATGTAACTAGTAATAAGAATTATATTTTTAAAGGAGCAACCGCCGAGTTTCTTGGTAGGAACATCTTACCGAATCAGCAGTAGAATTGACAAATAATATTTTGAATATACTATGAGTTTTTATGCATACACGAGTCTATCTCCTAATTATGACGGTTACGAGCAAAATGATTCTTTAAATTGCGGTAGTGAATATGTGCAATTCTATTGTAGTGTGGTAGTGCATGTTAACATGTCTTCATGAATCCTTCTTTAATCGTAAATTAAAAAACATTAAGGACTAGCATTATTATTATATTATTAGAAAATCTTTATTATTAGAAAATCTGATAAAGCCTTTCCAAAATATACCGCACTGATTCAAACTACAAATAAGATTTGTTTATATCGCCAAAACAAAACAATGAAGTAGCAAAGGTTACAACGGCTGGCTATAAAAGAAAAATAATTTTATAAAGATTATAATTTATTTCGCAATAATCAAGGCACGTTTTCTTTATCTAAATCGTCAGCGTAATGCCGTAAACGTAATTTTCGTGATATCATATTAATTATTGAATCTACACGGTTCGTAAATTATTGTGTCAAGTAGCCAATAAATGTGATAAATATAATCTGCTTCAAAAGTTAAGCTTTGATGACTAAACCCATAAGGGTCGTGGAGTCAAACCTCGGCAAGCATATAAATTTTCTATAAAACCTTATGTGCTATTGATATTCATTATTTCCATACTAAATAAATAAGAAGGTCTTACTATACAGTTGCGTGTACGTGAAATGGTCGCTAAATTGCTATAATTGCTAAATCGATACTAAGAGTGCTAAATAATATATCTCTCATATTAATAGTTCGTTATAACAAACCAGATGGCGCTCACTGTTGTTAAGCGCTATTGATATGCCATCGGCTTATACATAAGCTGAAAAATAAAATAAAGTGTATCATTGCACAATTTAACCAAGTGACATAGGTAGGTATTCTTATAGTATCATCCAAGTTTGACCCTTGCCAAGTGCGAAAAAGGCATTTTTTTTCATTATGTTTTTGCCATAGCTAATAAATTAGTCAATTAGGGATATAAATTTATATAGAAATAAGGTATAAGTGCCTGCAAAAATTCACTCTATCTGCTTTAATTGTTATGTTGAAATAAATCATTTTTGAAAAAATTAAATTTCTATCAAGCGACAACCCTGGCCGAAAGTCGCGCTATGAATCAATAAGCGTACATCAGAGCTTAAGTAAACATTGAATTATGTTCAAACGCTAAGGTAGTGGACCTTAGCCGAGATATCTTTATTATAATTTATTTCCATTAATATCGACGCACGCCCTCTTTCGACGGTAATGAGAGAAAGCGACATTTGTCCGTGTAAATATACCTACTTGGTGTGACCTTAATTAGTTACAATCGAGACAGTGAAACAATGTGTAAGCAGATATATGATCACAGTTAATACGGAATAAGACATGATTATAAGGCGGTTTGAAAAATCACTACTAATATTTCGAATATGGGAAAAGATAACCTTTCTTTTTTTTAATATATGGGACACTTACACACACGGACCATCTCTAAAGTAAGTAACTTAATATTTGTGTTATGGGTGAGAGACAACCGTTGAAATATATCTTACTAATCTTTAATATTTATATGAGTTAATCTTGTATGTATATATATAATATCTTCGGAATCTCGGAAACGGCTCCAACGATTTTCCTGAAAATCAGCATGTAGGGGGTTTTGGGACTGAAAAATCGATCTAGATAAGTTTTATTTAAAAAAAATGTCGTTTTATCCCTGTTTTCGGGCTCTAAAATTTTTTGAAATTAACGTTGAATACAATCACAATTTTTCGCTGTCAAACGTAAAGCCATGGTAGTTCATTCGGGGAACGGGCGGTCTAGTTTTTATTATTTATTCATTTTCATTTTTCTTTTTAATTATTTTATATTACCGAGCAAGGCTCGATCATGGAGGTACTATTGCGAAATATAAGTAAATGTAAAAGCTAGTCTCTTATAATTCGCAAAGTCTTGGATGTTTGTAATTTAATTGATAAAGGACACAAATATGCAACTTAACAGTCAGATGTGATAACTTAACGCCACTTCTAAAGGGTATTTATTATTGTCGGAGCATAAATTGATTTATAAGACAGTGCAATATGTAGAGGTTTGATGTTCAAGCCGGCCCTTTCAAGGATTAAGAGCTAAGCTTTGCGAATTGTTTATTTTTCGCAAGCCAAAGAAATTAATTTGACTGTCAATGTTGGTAAATAATAATGTGCTAAATCCACCGATGCATTAAATCCTTGAATTGTATCAATATATTTTTTAACAACTAAGTGTACCTTTTTCGCGATAGGTATGTTTCTGATTTTTTTATATGTAATTTTTATATAATTTTTAATAGGTATATATAATAATAAAAATAAATTATAAACAAAAATGTACACGTTATGTCTATCTTAACGAGTATGTGTTTCTAAAATAAAATTAAAAAATCATAAAATATTGACAAAGTGATTTACATTTCGTTAATGCTATCTTGTTCAAGTTTTAATTATAATCAAATCTGAGTGTCTAGGTTATGTATTCGAATATAATTATTGATAGTACTTAAGGATTTTTGTATAAATCTTAGAAATCCACATTAATTTAATGAATATGAAAGTCTGTATGTAACGATATTATGGCTAGTTCAGTGGAGCAATTCTGATGAAATTTAGTAAATTAAAGCTTTTATACCAGACTAGCATATAGAATTCAAAATTATGTGTGTTTAGAAGGTCAAAATTGGGACCCCGTGGTGGTATATCCCACCCTGAAGATACACACGAGGGTTTATCCAAACAATTTAGCAGTTAACCATAGAAGTACTAAAGATCATGAATGAGCGTTGTTTACACCACATTTAACCAATAAACTGTTGACAGAGCCGCTTCCCGAAATTCAAAAGGGACCGTGTCGTACCAATATTTGGTAAAACCTTTGACAAACAACTGCACTCAATGGGGCATGTAAAACATTTGCCCAACACCTTGCGGTTGGTTCGGAGATCGATTTCCTGTTGACAGGCGATAAGGGCTTCAACAAACATTGTATGGAATGTTAACACATCGGACACCCGCATCATTGCTTTCTATGATGTAAAGCTCCATTCACACGATGTCACCGGCAGAGCTAACAGCACAAAGTTATTAGTGCCTGGTTGACAGAGCCTTGGTAGGTAATTTAAAAAAAAAAAGAAACTTAAAAAAAAATAATAAAAATTAGGTTGGAGCTCGAACCTAGATATTTTCATATCTCGCGACCACCCGTTCACTGAATAAGCTACACTTACATACAGCTACACTTACCGCCGCCCGACGGGGACTGGCGGCGGTTATGTCCAACTCGCACCGACTAAAACGACCTGTGTGCTCCACCACGCTGCCGATGGCAAGCACAGGGTATCATTGTACATATTGCCCCCATCCCCGCAGACAGCTCTGATCCAAGAGAACACACACCTTCTCTGGGTAGGGGCCCCTCGAGAGAGAAGCCCCCCTCCGATAACCGGTGCATCGGGAGCACCAGATGCACCGACCGCCACCAGATGCACCGGGACCTGTAAGCCAGACGTCCGATATACCCCTTTCGGAACGTCCTAAGGTCCCCTGACAGGTCGGCAGACGATGGGCTTAGGCAAGTCGCCACCACCTGGACGAATTTTTTTGTTATATAAAAAAAAACCTTCCCCAAAACCCCCTATATGCTGAATTTCATCAATATCGTTGGAGTAGTTTCCGAGATTCCGAAAATATAATTTTTACATACAAGATTAACTCATTTAAATATTAAAGATATTCGAAATTCAAATTCAAAATTGTTTAATGAAATTGCCCCTAACATTAACATAGTGCATAAAAGAACACTTTACGCCCCTAGGTGCTCCTCTTTTAGATGAAGCCATACAACCTTTTCTAGAGAGTAAAGTTAAAATGTTTTCAGATAATAAAGAAAAATTGGGGACAAATTGGATATTACTTGTACATTTTTGCTGTAAATAAAATGAATATGAAGTTACAATAAAATTATTTTGCTGTAATCCGCGTTTGTTAAGAGAGAATATATGTAATACTAAGATAAGGAGGCAACAATCATATACCCCATACATGCAGCACAAATCATCACACGTATCACAAAACGCCGCCAACACCAACACTACACACACTCACTACCACATCTTCACAACCTCTACGATTGTTTCGACCTGAAACCGAAGCATTACCAGAAAGATAGGCCAAATGAAAAATGCGTAAAGCATTATGATTTAAATTTACAATGCAGAGTAACGCCTACTTCTATAAATGACTGTGTAGTTGTAGTAATGAATATCCGTTTTCATACCTGATACATGCAGGATTCATAAAATCCATTCACAAACCCCCACCACTCCACAAAATCACATCAATTCACAAAATCGCACCAATTCACAAAATCGCATCAATTCACAAAATCGCATATTAGCTTTGCGTAGTAGTGAACTATATCTACTCGGTTGTGGGACGAAATGAATGTTGAGTTTGTGATGGTGAATGTGTGCAGGGCTTGTGTATTGTGGTGGTGGTGGAGGTTTGTGAATCTGTTTTATGTTGTTTTATAACTATGCTATTAGATTGACAAAATCATCCAAATTCTGAGCAATAGTTAACTAATAAAATAAGCTATTAGCCATATTTTCATTATTTTCATCTTGTGCCCAAAATTGTAGGAAAGTCTATCAGAAAGTGTATCTGGATAAGAAGAAAGTGTAACAGACAGACAGATTTCCCCATTTATATTACTATGACTATTACTGTCGTGTGTGTCGAATTGTGTGTGTGGGTGTGTCAAGTTGTACGGAACAATAAACGATATTTTTAGTATTATCTATGGAATGTCTTTATCGTTAAACATTACAATAATCAGATCAGGTATGGCCAATTGAGAATTAATCTTTATCTATTTATTAAAGTACGTCCTCAGTGGAAAATTTCAAGAAAATTTTTAGAAAAAATTATAAATTGTAAGATTAAAATAATTAAAATTTCGCGTAGTTTCTTCGAGCTAGTATCTAGACGAAATATAATATCTTTTGCACACACACTCACGCACACACTCAAACAGCACGTACACACACACATTCAAATTAAATAAATTTATAAATATTATCATATTCAGCATGTAGGGAGTTTTGGGGGAGAAAAATCGATGTAGGTTTTATTTTTAAAAAATCTCGTTTTATTCCTGTTATCGGGCACTGAAAAAAATGATAATATGTTGAATAGAAAGCAAATTATATTTTAGGTGTCATTTGTAAAGTAGATAGCTCAATGGGTAACAGGCGGACTATGAATTAAAAATACTTGGGATCAAGCCCCTGTTATTATCAACCTTTTTTGCTTTTTTATTTTTTCATTTTTTTATAATTAAAAAAAAATTATTGGCATGCTCGTTCATCCACGTTTTAATTAGCTCATTACGACGACTTTAATTTTAGGCGTTACATCACTATGTTTTTTAAGCCAAATTATCGTTTCAGAGAACTATAAATTGCACAACAATATTTTTTAAGGTTAATCGGTTTAAAATATATAATTAATTGTTTAATTAAAAAAATTACCTGATATATAGGAATATGAAAAAAATAATGAACAATTGATGTTATCAAAAATTTGGCGCCAATGATTCAGGGCGTAGATTTTTTGCGTCTGTTAACATTTTGGTTACTGAAAGTGCAAATTTTTAATACAATACCATTACTATTAGGTATATTATTTGACTGGCCCGTTGGCGCAGTGGGTAGTGATCCTGCCTTCAGCTCCACAGGTCGCGGGTTCGATTCCCGTCGAGGGCCAACATTTTCTATAAAAATGAATTTGTTGGTCTTTGAGTCTGGGTGTATATTTGTATTTAAGTATGTATTTAAAAAATTATATAAGTATATATTCACCAGTTGTCCGTCTACCATAACACAAGTATTAAGTTACTTACTTTGGGGACGGATGACCGTGTGTGTAAGTGTCCCATATATTTATTTTATTTATTTATATTCTTTTAGCCGTGTGGTATCCGGCTGAGTAGAATAGCCCACTCTCATTTCTTACCGAGGCGTCGTAAGAGGCGACTAAGGTAAGTTGAACTACCGTGTGGTATCCGGATGAGTAGAATAGACGACGTCATAAGTTAACGTCACACAGGCGGCCGGTCGTAAAATACAAAGCCAAATCATGTGACAACATGTTTATAACATGTGCCGACCCCCCTTAGAGCGGGATAAGGGGAGAAGAATGATGATGACCATTACATATCCTTTGTTAATTCAAATATACCATATACCATTGTGTATATATTGTTTGTATTTAAAATTAAATTATTGTTTTAATTTGTTTTAAAAAATTAATTTGTGTTAATTTAATTTACAAAAGTAATAATAAAATTATTTTGCTATAATCCGCGAGGAAGTAAAATAGAAAATATATATAATGCTAAATGTGAAATGCTAAATGACTCTACGTAGAGTCGTGGAGTCTCTCTCCTGATGATGCTTCGGTTGCGGGGCGAAACGATTGTTGAGTTTGTGATAATGAACGTATATAGTGCTTGTGTATTGTGGTGGCGGTGGTGGAGGTTTGTGCATGTGTTTTTACGAATCCTGCATGTATCAGGTATGAAAACGGATTGTCCACTCTACATTTAGCATTATATATATTTTCTATTTTACTTCTTCGCGAATTATAGCAAAATAATTTTATTATTACCTTTGTTTTATGGATCTCCACAAAGTAACGTCTAATTCTATAAATTATTTAATTAAATTTAATCGTGTTTTATTTTATTTTAAATCAATTGTGTTAATTGGCTTCTAAAAGTATCAATTCTTGTAACATTTCGTCAATGTTACAATATAGCTGTAATAGGTAGCTGTGGTAGCCCAGCGGTATCACCGTGCGCCTCTTTCGAGAAGGTCTAGGGTTCAAACCCCGAGCAGGTACCAATGAGTTTTCTAGTAAAACTTATGTGTCTAATTGATAATTGCCATTTATCATACGCTTTTCGGTGAAGGAAAACATCGTGAGGAAACCTGCATATCTCTAGAGAATTCTGGGGATATGTGTAACCTACCAATCCGCATTGGAGCAGCGTGGTAGGTCTTAGCTCCAATCCTTCTCTCCAAAAAAAAAAAATGGAGAGAAGAGGCCTATGCCCAGCAGTGGGATAGTAACAGGCCGGTACTTACTTACTACTACTACAATATAGCTGATTTCAAAGTTCTTTTCTCTTCCAAGTATAAATTAATAGTTTTACAACACTCCCGCACACCATGCAAAATACCACCTTGGTGGGAACCTGCGACGAATTTACGACTCGCAATTTATGGTGGTCTAAGACTTTTACCGCTTTCTCTTACCTCTGAAAATTTACGTTTTATTCGCAATATAAAATAGCTAAATAGAAAGTTTGAACGGTTCCTAATATTTATTTTAAAAGTGTTAAAAATATTTATAGAATTAGGCGTTACTTTGCGGAGGTCCATAATACAAAAGTAATGAGAATATTATTTTGCTATAATCCGCGATAAAATAAAATATGTGTAATCCTAAATGTAGAGTGTACTATTTGTTCTCATACCTGATACATGCAGAATTTGTAAGAACTCATGCACTACCCGACACCGATGGCACAACAATACACAAGTACTGCACACATTCACCACCACAATCTCAACAATTCTCATTACTTTTGTTAAAAATATGCTTATACGTAAAGCATAAAGCAAAATTAAAGATTATAGGAATGATAAAAATGCTTAGATAATTTACAGAATTAGACGGTACTTTCGGAGATCCATAACACTATTGCCTATAACACTATTGCCTATAACACTAGCGTTTTTTTTTTTCCGATTTTAAGTGGGTCGCTATTGTGTTTTTATTCGGCCCACTGCTGAGAAACGCCTCATTTGGCCAAACTCATCCAGGCCAAGGGTGGTGGCTTCCGCGATTGGATACGTCCACCGCCACCCTGCCTGTTCGCTTAAATTAGTACACAGTATTTACAACTTACAGCTAAAAATCTTAAACTAAAACTAACTTAACAGTTAACACTAAAAGAACAAACATAAGTGAGACTCATTTAAAACAAACAGGTGACGTAAACATAATTTTTTTTTTTTATAAAAGAAGGAGGTGTATAACATAAATAACAATAACATGCAAAATCAAACACTTAATTTAAAAAATAAAAAATAAAAATAATTAAAATTTCTTATATATTATAAGGTAGGGGGGGGGGGAGGCAAGAGCGATGCTCTTTGTATTGTGGAGTGCTGGGGCGAGAGGGGTTAGTGTTGTGAATTGTAAGTTGTGATTGAGTTATGTTGTGTACGTGTGAGATGAATAGTTTTTGTGTGTGTACAGGTGTTAAGTGTTATTGAATCGTTTATAACACTAAGTTTAGCGTTAAGTTACTTATTTAGGGACAAACAAAAAAGTAAAAACATATTGTCATAAACATGTTGTGCCGACCCCACTTAGAGGGATAAGGGTAGGAGGATGATAATGATCATAGTAGTGAATCGTGTTTATTGACAAAGAATAAATTGGCACAATAAAGTAGGTGAACTGTATCGAATATAACCATTTGGGGTCAATGTTTTGACCCCATTGTTTTCTACGCGTCGGCTTATGTAGTGGTCAAAGGGTACAGATGTTTGGATGATAAAAATGCGTGGAGGTAGCTACACTTCGACCCTGTACAAGACAGTAATAACTAATGTAACTAGTAATAAGTGTTGTTATTTGTCTATGCATAAGAGTACATCAAATTGTAATGTTCATTGTCTATGAATAAAAACTATTAGTTGTGCGCCGGCTTCCTCAAGTCAACGTGTTTTATTTAACAATAGGTTATGGGCCCAGGCGCCCTGGTTCCCAGAACGTCCAGGGATCCAGATATCGTTTCAACTTTACCGTTTAATAAATTAATTGCATTGTATCTAGTAGTGAATCGCGAAATTAACAAACGTGTGTTTAAAGTGATAGTCACGTTAGTCATCAAAATGGCGTCTAACTTTATAGTCAACGTGCCTAAGTTACGCGGGCGTGAAAACTATGACGATTGGGCTTTTGCTGCGGAGAATTTACTAGTGCTTGAAGGGATGGCAGACTGCATCAAACGTGAGAGTGCCACAGTAGCTGCAGAAGACGCTAAAGCGAAGGCTAAACTTATATTGACAATTGACCCGTCATTATACGTACACATAAAACAAGCTAAAACAACTAAAGATTTATGGATAAAGCTTAAACAACTATTTGATGATTCAGGATTTACACGGCGAATAGCATTATTAAGGCATTTGATATCCATTCGCTTAGAAAAGTGTGATTCCATGACAAGCTATGTAAGTCAAATAATAGAAACAGGACAGAAATTACGTGGAACTGGTTTTAATGTAAATGACGAGTGGATTGGTTGTTTGTTATTGGCAGGATTACCGGAAAAATATTCGCCAATGATTATGGCAATTGAACATTCTGGAATAGGTATTACAGCCGACATTATTAAAACAAAATTAATAGATATGGAGTCCGACATTAGTACAGATACAGGAAATGCATTTATTATTGGTAGAGGTTGGCAACAGCGGCATAGTCATAATTCTAAGGTTGGCAGTTCGAAATATAAATCGAATGTCATAGACAATTCTACCAAATATGGCGGTTCAAGTGCGTATTCATCCAATATGTCTACAAAGAAAGATGGCGTTGTGAAATGTTATAGATGCAAGCAAAAAGGTCATTATAGAAATCAGTGCCCGAATATTAATATAAATATAGATAAAGATAAAATGAAAAAGTCTAACGCGTTTAGTGCAGTTTTTCTTAATGGAAGTTATAATAAATTCGATTGGTACTTAGATTCAGGGGCAAGCTTTCATATGACCGCTAATGAAGATTGGATTCGAAATAAGACTGAGCCGAAAGTCAAGGAAATTATGGCGGCTAACAAAGATTGTATGCCGGTGTTGTGCACAGGTGATGTTGATATAATAACCGTGACATCAGATTGTAGATATGAAATCGAAATCAGAGATGTGTTATGTGTGCCAGGCTTGAGTACAAATTTACTGTCTATAAGCAAGTTGGTTATGAATGGAAATAAGGTGGATTTTCATCAAGATGGGTGCCTTATCTATAATAAACAGAATAAACTTGTTGCCGTCGCAGATTTAGTGGATGGTGTATATAGACTGATTACCAAACATAGTCAGTGTTTATTAACATCCTCAGTTGTCAACAGTGAAGTATGGCATAGAAGATTGGGGCATTTAAACAGTACTGACATGCATAAGATGAAAAATGGTGCAGTGATAGGTGTATCCTATACAGATAATGCACAGATAGACAAATCAAGTTGTACAGTGTGTTGTGAAGGTAAACAGTCAAGGTTACCTTTCTCTCACAGAGGCACTAGAAGCTCTACTGTACTTGATATCGTTCATGCTGATGTATGTGGCCCGATGGAAAAAATATCAATCGGTGGATCAAGATATTTTTTGATTTTTGTGGATGACTTTAGTCGTATGGCTTTTGTTTACTTTCTTAAAGCTAAAAGTGAAGTATTTCAGAAATTCAAAGAATTTAAAGTCATGGTGGAAAACCAACAAAATAAAACAATTAAAATGTTTCGAACAGATAATGGTTTGGAATTTTGTAGTAATGAGTTTGAAGATTACTTGAAAAACGCTGGCATTGTTCACCAGAAAACCAATGTTTATACACCAGAGCAAAATGGTATGAGTGAAAGAATTAATCGCACAGTCGTTGAAAGGGCAAGATGCCTGTTATTTGATGCCGGATTGGACAAGAAGTTCTGGGCTGAGGCGACTAATACCGCAGTCTATTTGAGGAACAGGTCCATTGCATCTGGTTTGAATAATAAAACACCATTTGAATTATGGTCGAAGAGGAAACCTAACCTAAGTCATCTAAGGATATTTGGCAGTCAGGTTATGGCTCATATACCTAAAGAGAAAAGGTTAAAATGGGATATGAAGTCTAGAAAGCACATTCTTGTTGGATATGCTGAAAATATTAAAGGATATAGAATATATGATCCAATAAAAGGAAATATTAATACAAGTCGAGATGTAGTTATTTTTGAGGATATCGAAGGAAAAAATCTACAAAAATGGAGTGCAGTTTCAGTGGGGGATACCATTCCCATGTCTGAAGTACCTCAATTGAAAGAGGAAGACAGTCGAGAAGACTATAATTATGCAAGTGACTCTTCAGAGTCTGTTTATGTGGAAAAGCAAGAAGATAATAAACAAAATTTAGAACAGAATTTAACGAGTGATAATAAAACTCGAGAAAGATCTAAAAGAATAAGAACTTTACCAAAGAGATATGGAATGTCAAATATTTGTACTGTACAGAATAGTTCGCTCAACACTGAGATAAACTTAGAGGAAGTTTTACATGGTCCAGAAAAGGAAAAGTGGAGTAAAGCCATTCAAGAAGAACTTCAGTCTTTTAATGATAACTGTGCTTGGGAAGAGGTGGATGTAGTACCGCCCAATAAGACAATAGTGCAGTGCAAGTGGGTATTTAAAAAGAAAGTTGATAGTGATCAAAATGTGAGGTTCCGTGCTCGTTTAGTGGCTAAGGGTTACACGCAAAGACCCATGATTGATTATGATGAAACTTTTTCACCCGTAGTTAGACACTCTACTCTAAGAATGTTATTTGCTATTTCTGTGCAATTGGGGTTAAATGTTACTCACTTAGATGTGAAGACGGCTTTTTTAAATGGTTATCTTAAAGAAGAAATTTATATGGCAGAACCAAATATATTAAACCATTCTATTTCTAATAATAAAGTTGTAAAATTAAATAAAGCTATTTATGGGTTAAAGCAGTCTTCTAGATCTTGGTATGAGAGGGTGGAACAATGTTTATTTGAATTAGATTTTAAGAAAAGTTACTTAGAGCCATGTGTGTTTACTAAACTAAATGATAACTTTAAAATAATCATAGCATTGTATGTTGATGATTTCTTTGTGTATTCTAATAGTGTAAGAGAGACTGAACAGTTAATTACAGTACTGAATTCTAAATTTAATATTAAAAATCTGGGGCAAGTTCAGCAGTGTATTGGTATGAGAGTAAGAATTAATGAAAACTTTTCTGTTATAACCTTAGATCAAAAACAATATATTGAGCAGCTTTTGGAAAAATTTAATATGTTTCAATGTAAGTCTATTAATACTCCAATGGACTGTAAGTTAGATCTTGAAAGGGGAAATTTAAGTGAAACACAATTTCCATAC
Organism: Morpho helenor; assembly: GCA_029227775.1. Lineage (NCBI taxonomy): Eukaryota > Metazoa > Arthropoda > Insecta > Lepidoptera > Nymphalidae > Morpho > Morpho helenor. The sequence continues at coordinate 14,156,138 of JARGCU010000006.1, forward strand.
CAACAGTTAATAGGTAGTCTTATGTATTTATCTGTGCTGACTAGACCAGATATTTCTTTTGCAGTTAGCTATTTAAGCCAATTTAATAATTGTCATACTAGTATACATTGGTCTTATGCTAAACGTGTGTTAAGATATCTAAAGGGTACTATTCATTATAAAATTAAGTTTCAAAAGAGTAAAATTGAATTAGTGGGTTATGCTGATGCTGACTGGGCATGTAATTCATTTGATAGAAAATCTTATACAGGGTTTTGTTTCTTAATGTCAGGGTCAGTAATATCTTGGGAAAGTAGAAAGCAGAGGACTGTTGCTCTTTCTACGATGGAAGCCGAGTATATGTCTATAACGGATGCTTGTAAAGAAGCTATGTATTTAAAAACTTTATTGTGTGAAATTACAGGATATATAAATACTGTTACCATATATAATGATAATCAGAGTGCACAAAAATTTGCTGAAAATTGTATGTTACATAGAAAAAGTAAACATATAGATATTAAGTATCATTTTGTTAAAGATGCTATAAAGAATAAGATTATAAAAATTGTGTACTTGCAAACTTCAGAAATGGTAGCAGACATTCTTACTAAAAGTTTAGGATTAATAAAGCATAAATATTGTATAGACGGATTAGGCATTGTTTAAATATAAGATTGTTTGTATGTCTAATTCATGTTTTGATTTGATGTAGTGGGGGTGTTGTTATTTGTCTATGCATAAGAGTACATCAAATTGTAATGTTCATTGTCTATGAATAAAAACTATTAGTTGTGCGCCGGCTTCCTCAAGTCAACGTGTTTTATTTAACAATAATAAGAATTATATTTTTTAAAAGAGCAACCGCCGAGTTCCTTGCTGGCTCTTCTCGGTAGGAACAGCTTTCCGACCCAGCAGTTTAGCACTTCGAATTTAGCAGCGATCGGACGCGTTTGTTTTTCAGAATCCCACGGCCAACTATGTAGTCGCCGTTTCAATAGTGACCTCTATAGAAAACATGTTTGTATTCTCTCATGATAATAACGCTATGAATGTTGTATATAAAGACATTCTGTACTTAATTGTAAAAATAAATTATATAAAGAGAAATATAAGTAAAAATGTTGTATATATTCAAATTCAAATTCAAAATATTATTTATTCAAATAAACTTGTAAACAAGTGCTTTTAAATCGTCAACTCTACTGCTGGTTCGGAAAGCTGTTCCTACCGAGAAGAGCCAGCAAGAAACTCGGCGGTTGCTCTTTTAGAAATATAATTCTTAATACTATATACATTATATCGTTACTGTCTTGTACAGGCTCAAAGAGTGCTATATCCACACATTCTTATCTTCTAAATAATCTTCAAGAGTATAGTAGGCTTTCTGTATCAGCCTCTTTTTAACAGTGTTTTTAAACTGCTGTAATATAAATTTAGATATTCCAAAGATAGTAAATTTTCATGGTATTATATATAAGGAGAATTGTTTTACTCCAAATTAACCGCGTGCGGGCCACGGGCAGTAATGCATGAATCAAAACTACTGGATCGATTTTAATCATATTTTTCACTGAGTGACATGGGCTATATATCCGTGCGAAGCCAGAGCGGTCCGCTAGTTATATATATTTCCTTGTCTTTTATTGCGGATTATAGCAAAATAATATTTTCATTACTCTTGTATTACTTTTTTATTATGGACCTCCGTAAAGTAACGCCTAATTCTATAAATTTATCTCAGTAGATAAATAGATATATGGGACACTTACACACACGGTCGTCCGTCCCCAAAGTAAGTAACTTAATACTTGTGTTATGGGCGGGAATCGAACCCGCGACCCACGGAGCTGAAGGCAGGATTACTACCCACTGCGCCAACGGGCAAGTCAAATCTCAGTAGAGTAGGCGAGTAATGTCGAACTTGGATCTCAATCTAGGGTCAACGTATTTACCCATTGTGTATGTTTATGATGAGGTCAGGGGTCAAACATTAGGTCTCGTTCACAGATTTATACGCGCATGCATCATTTGTGTTATTGTCGAATTAATGTTTATGGAATTGACAATTATTATTTAATATATATGATTTATTGGACGGCTATTTAAAATAGTTGTTAACGCAAATTAAATTTATGATAATTATTATTGGATTGACGCAGTTGACCAAAGGTTGTACAGAATAAATAGATTAACGAATTTAACTGTTCTTCTTCTTCCTGCCCTTATCCCACTCTAAGTGGGGTCGGCACAACAAGTCAGCATGTTGTCACATGATTTGGCTACGTATTTTACGACCGGCCGCCTGCCTGACATCAACTTACCTTATTCATATTTTAAGACACCTCGGCAAGAAAGAGGGTGGTCTATTCTACTTAACCGGATACCACACGGTGGGTCAACCTACCTTAGTCGCCTTTTACGACACCTCGGTAAGAAATGAGGGTGGTCTATTCTACTCAGCCGGATACCACACGGCGGGTCGACTTACCTTAGTCGCCTTTTACGACACCTCGGTAAGAAATGAGGGAGGTACTATTCTATTCAGCCGGATACCACACGGCGTATTAACGAATTTAACTGTTATACAAAATAAACTTAATAATGAGTTTATTTATTGTCTTTTATAAATATAAATTGAGCGATATTTTCCATAAATATTATTTCTTCTTCTAGGAGTAGTTTTTATGAAAACTAGGTCCGGTATTTTTACAAATGAGAACAAATTTAAGCTTGTATTTCTAAATCTATTTTAGCAGTTTTTTTAGTACCCGACAATAGAAATAAAACGTTTTATTTTTAATACCTAACCTAGCTTGATCGATTTTTCGCTCCCGAAACATACTAAGTTTCATGAAAATCGGTGGAGCCGTTTCCGAAATTTCAAAAATATACATAACACAAAATTAAATGACAATAGCGTTCTCTATTTTTCAATAAGAAATGCAATGCCTATTCATTTTCAACCATTGTGCTCGAAAAAGTAATTTAAAAATTAACTTTTTAAGTTATTTCTTAATGGATATGAAATTCATTTGTTTAAAAAAAATATAATCATAAATTCCAATAATGATATAAAATATATTTACAATAAAAAATAAATTACAGCTCATTATAATTCCAATTTGGAATTTTCAAATTTAGAACGCAACACTTTCATGCTTTAGCAATAGTAATGCATATTATATCCATTAAAATGTAATCATAAATTCGAATAATAATATAAAATATATAAAACAATAAAAAATAAATTCAGTTCATTCTAATTCTAATATGAAATTTTCAAATTTAGAACGCAATTTTTTCACGCTCTGCCAATATTATTGCATATTTTATCAATTAAAATCACGCAATAGATAATAAATTATATTTAAATAGAACGCTAAATATTTATAAAATTCTCACAAACTCGGTAACCTTATTTATTAATTTAAAGTATAAGTTACAGTCTAATTAAAATACTTACCAATTTAATTGCCATCAGCAAAAGTAATTTTATCCAAGAACTTGAATAAATCATACATAAAATTTGAAACTAACGCTATTTGGTGTTCATTAATGCAACACATTCGAGTCACTTTCAAAATAACACATTATTCAGTTATTAACATGAATTTAAATTAAATAATTATATATAATATTGATTTTTATTTAAAATTAGCATAACACTTGAGTTATTTTAAAATTGCATTCCATGTTTTATTCGAATTTCGAACGCAAAGTGCGCGCGCTTTTCCGTGTCCATAGATAAAGTTAGCTTTTTATTCACGACTGTAACTTGCAATGGCCGGCGCTATACTGCCGCCGGCTGTGAGTATCGCGCCTCGTAGTGCATAGTTGTAAGACTTGATAGCTCGTTGGAATGTCCGCGAGTTAATGCTGATCGAGATAAAATTGCATGCAACTGATTACGTTTCATTGATTTATTGCCCTGCCGAATTATGTTTTGTGTGTTTAAGTACGTACAAAACATTATATTTCACATTGAAACATACGAAATACAATGGTTTTTTTATATAAATTCTATAAATTGTTTTTATAAAAAATCAAGCTGTTCAGCCACGCGTTGCTGTTGCTCAGTCTGATTGAAAATTTCCCTCGAAACAGAACTTAAAAATTAAAAAAAATGCTCCGATCGCCATTAAACTTCACAAAATTTACCGCTGCGTCATTTTAAAGATTGTCTGAAAATTTTATTCAAATCGGTCCAGCCCTTGCAGTTTCAGTTTTTATTAGTTTTCAGTAGACAAACATTCATTTTTATATATTAAAATTTCTTATTTTATATTTACTGTAAAACCTACGAGCTGCCTTGCATATTGTATATGTTCATATTTCTAATGAAATTATATGACATTATCACTGAAGTTAAGATTAGATGCGAAATTGGACTTTAGACTGTCTAGACGTAAGACTTTAAAAGGCTATTAAAAAAAACTAAATTACTCTATGATCACGTTCAAAAATAAAAACACAGATAATAGAAAATTAAAACGCGATATCCATTAAAAAGCTATTACACGTAATTGGAGCACTCGATACCGTGGCTATACGAAGCATACACTTAAAAATTATCAATTAAATGTTTTTTCTATAATTCACGCTGTTACGTTTTATCTATTCATATAAATTTGAAGAAAAAATATGTTAATTTAGGCCCCTACTTGTATTAATTTACACATATGACGGAAATAAATGCATTCAAAATTAACATAGTTTAGACCAGGTTTACCCAGTAAAAAAAATTTGTTACTACGTAATTTGATTACCTACTTTTTTTTGAAAACTTTATTGTGTTGTCAAATTGGTCCAAATATTTGAAACGAAGAATCTTCATCCATAAAAAAATGTAGATGTTGTTTATGTGAAGATCAATTTCCTTGATAATTTATGTAATGTCTATAATTTATGAAAAAAATAGATTATAGTGAAATATTATCATTATTTATGTTACTGTCTAGACTACATAATGCATATCGAAAATTCTTGTATTTAGCAAAGACTTTTTATCACTTTTCATTAACAGTGCTAATCTGATAACTGATAAAGAAAACTTCAGTTTATTTACTGTTTATAAATTATAACTGATTAGGTTCTGTTTCGCACGGGAATATTCATGCCCAATTATTATGAAATGCTAAAGGCTAGGATGGTAACGACTTATACTGGACTAGCTCTGCCTTTGACTTCACCCGCGTGGAAATCAGTCATTCATCTTCTTGCCCTTATCCCACTCTAAGTGGGGTCGGCACAACATGGTATAAACATGTTGTTACCTGATTTTGCTACGTATTTTACGACCGGCAGCCTGCCTGACATCAACTAACTTAACCGTTTTCCTTCAAAGAAGAGCGTGCGATAAATTGCAAATATCAATTAGGCATGTAAACTTTAATGTAAAATTCGTTACTGACCCTGTGCCTGGTTTCCTGACGAAAAACCCTAGTCAAAACCCGTGTCTATGTTCTTTTTTATGAATTGACCAGTGCTGTAAGATCTAATTGCGTCAGTGTAATAAAGACAGGCAGATCGGTGGTGGACGTATCCAATAACGGAAGCCGCCACCCTTGATGGCTTGGATGAGTTTGGCCGAGTGGGTCGTTTCTCACCAGTGAGCCACTTAAAAAAGCCCAGTGACTCACTTAAAACTGGGATTTTTTTTTGTGTCAGTGGTTAAGACGGATGGACTCATCATCATCATTCTTTTACCCTTATCCCACTCTAAGTGGGGTCGGCACAATATGTCTTCTTCCATTCTCGTCTATCATTCGTCAACTCTGGTGCCACTCTAACATGCATATCATTTTTCACACAATCCATCCATCTTTTGTTCGGCCTCCCCCTAGCCATACATCCATTCACATTCATATTTAAAAACTCTTTTGGTCACATGATTTTACCCCTTCTCATTGACCATACCAACTTAGTCTTTCACTTCTCATCTTTTCTGTAATGGGCGCAACTTTCAGACTTCCCCTGATATACTCATTGGGTATTCAAGTTTTGTCACACCACACATCCATCTTAACATTATCATCCCATTCACATGCACATTTCTTTCATACTTTTCTTTCATTGTCCAACATTCTGATCCATACATTACGACAGGTCTAATGACCGTTTTATAAATTTTCCCCTTAAGTTTAAGGGGACATTCGGGGGTCACATATTGTTCCTGAGACCTGTCGCCACTTCGTCCATCCCGCATTCATTCTATTTCTCACATCGCGATCTACTTCATCGTTCTTCTGGAAAAGCGAAAGTTAAGACGGATGGACTGTAGACTTCAAAAAGGTTGCGGGGAGCCGCTGGGTCCAAGCCGCACTAGATCGTGTGGTGTGGAGATCGTATGAAGAGACCTATGTCCAGCAGTGGACGTTAGGTTGAGAAAGAAGAAGAAGAAGGTTAAGACGTTACTCACCGCGAGCAAAGTGGACAGGGCGCTTGCCATGAGCATAGTAGCGCGTGTCGCTGGGGCTAGGCGGGCGGAGGGGCGCGCGCGGGCCCCGTCCGGCCGCCCTCCGGCCCTCTACCACCGTCGCACCCACATTGCGCACCTGAGGAACAAAGGCATAAAGATCAACACAATCAGGATCAATGATGTTCCAGGGGTCGAACTTAGGAGCATAAAGCAGTTTCCATGAGAAAACCCTTCATCTATACCAATATATAAAGCTGAAGAGTTTGTTTTGTTTGATTGTTTGAACGTGCTAATCTCAGGAACCACTGGACCAATTTGAAAAATTTTTTTTGCGAAGTTTTATATGCATATTTAGTAGAACTGAGAATCGGTTTCTATTTATTTTACATACCCCTAAGTGATATGGGGTTGTCACCCTAACATTTTTATTTTTTTATAATGAACACTAGAAGTTCCCTAGAAATAATTTATATGTAAATACGTTTTCTTCATCAGCTAATATTTCCAGAATCCGATATATTCTATGAAATCCGTTAGAAGTAGAGTCATGCCTCAAATATTTTGCGCAAATTAATTCACTATCACTAATAGATAAACGATATAAAGTTCACACCCTAATAATTAGATGACGAAAAAGAAAACAATTTCACTGCAATTTTTCTAGCGTCATTTAACACACCTTCATTATGTATGATAGAAACACATCGTAATCGGAAAGCCAAAAAACGTGCATGGGATATTAGTACCTAGGCAATAAAAAATTAAGGTCAAATTTATATGTCATTATTGTAGATTGATGATGTTTTGCTAAATATTATAACCAATGTTATCGTGTGATAAAATATATTGGCGCCGGCGTCTAATCAGGATACGTGTAAGTACAAAGAAATATTTGTATTATGATTCATTATAGTCATGATTTGGAATAATTTTGACTAATTTACAGGAAACATGGCCAACGGAATGTCATTTTGATAGTTTATCTGCTTTTGGCGATATTTTTGGAATTTTATTGCTTCATTTCTTTCCATCCGTGATAGATTCTTGGATTTTTTCGGAAATACTAGAAATTCAAATTCTTTATTCGAGTCGACTGTTTTCAGTACTTTCAATCGTCACATATTTTTAAAGAAGCTACCACTGATTTGGAAGTTTGCTCATATTGAAAAGAATCAACAAGGAACTTAGTTGATAACATAAAAATTATAGAGAAAGGTATTAGACCTTTCCTTATCTGCTTACGCTGCGTAAGGTACTAAACACATTGAATTTAAATTTTGTTTTTTTCCTGAAATGGCCATTTTAAGACAACTGCTAGCAGCGTTCTACCCTTATATAACTAAAGTTATGAATATTATTTATAATATTTAATATGTAAATGAGTTATCTTGTATGTATATATAAATTTTCGGAATCTCGGAAAAGGCTCCAACGATTTTCCTAAAATTCAGCATGTAGGGTGTTTTGGGGGAGAAAAACCGAACTAGATAAGTTTTAGTTAAAAAAAATGTCGTTTTATACCTGATTTCAGGTTCTAAATTTTTTTTAATTTACGTTGAATACAATCAAAATTTTTCGCTGTCAAACGTAAAGTCATGGTAGTTCATTAGGAGAACGGGCGGTCTAGAGAGGTGAAAATACCTAGGATCGAGCCTGCTCTATTATTTTTTCATTTTTCTTTTCAATTTTTATTTTTATTTTTTTTTTACATTATTTTAAAAATTACCGAGCAAGGCTCACCCAGGTACTTCTTTTTATAGCCATACTACTATTTCTGATTAAACCAAGGTGTATATTAATTTTTCCTTTTCTGCGATATCAGTTATTTTATCTTATCAGACAATAAAAAAACAAAGGCGCTAAGTGCTTGCATTGCGATATATATCGGCAAGCAATTAAATCATTGGAATGTGGAAATCTGATAATGTGTAAAATTGAAAGCAAATTACTATAATTCGATAACTTATAGGGAAAACCCAATCGGGACTTTATGACGTAAGAGATGCACTTAAAGAAGGCGTTTGCGCTTTCAAAATGTGGCAGCATTCTATGCGATTGTTGGGTTATATTTTGGGTGCCTTTTATATATTCCGCAATCCATACTAGACCTCTACATAAAGGTTCAAATAAACCTGTAAACAAGTGCTTTTGAATCGTCAACTCTACTGCTGGTTCGGAAAGCTATTCCTACCGAGAAGAGCCAGCAAGAAACTCGGCGGTTGCTCTTTTAAAAATATAATGCTTAATACTATTTACATTAAGTCGTTACTGTCTTGTACAGGTTCAAAGAGAGCTATATCCACACATTCTTATCTTCTTAATAATCTTCAAGAGCATAGTAGGCTTTCTGTATCAGCCTCTTTTTAACAGTGTTAAGTATAAGAGATGCTTATACGTAAAGCATATTACAAAATTGAAGATTATTTGGATGATAAAAATCCTGGAAAATCATTTCAGCTTCATACAAGACTGCGGTTTAATAATGTAAAATTGAAAATGTTTAAGGATTGACCGCCGAGTTTCTTTCTGGTTATTCTCGGTAAGCAATATTCCCAACCAGTTGTAGCTTTATTAACCATATTGATCCTTGACGATTCAAAAGCGCTTGAAAGAGCTTATTTGAATAAACGGCGGCGGCTATTTCAGAATCGCACCAACTACCTGTGTGCTCCACCAAACTGCTGATGGCAAGGACAGGGTATCGTACACATTGCCCCCATCCCCGCCAATAACCACTCTGATCCCAGAGACACCTCCCCCGGGTAGGGACCTTTCAAAAGAGAAGTCCCCTCCGATGCATCGGTAGCACCGGATGCAACGACCGCCTCGGGGACCTGTAAGCCAGGCGTCCGATATAAAATATTAAGTGTCTGCCTAGAAGTAAAGTAAAGTGAGTAAAGTAGGTGGTTTTACTATCATGCAATACCATTACATGGTTGATAGAACAGCAATAAACGTTATTTTAACGTTTTATGATCATTGATTCATCAGTTTAATGACGTATTTGATTGACTGTTACGTCAATGCGCAAATTTAAATGACATTTTAGTTATATTAACTAGTCGCAGCTTCGTCTAACTAAACTTTAAGATTAAAACAAAAATTAATATCTTACTAATATTCATCACCATCCTCCTGCCCACATCCCACTCTAAGTGGGGTCGGCACAACACGTTACAAACATTTTGTCATATGATTTGGCTAAGTATTTAACGACTGGCCGCCTGCCTGACGTCAACTTACCTTAGTCGCCTTTTACGACACCTCGGTAAAAAATGAGAGTGATACTATTCTACCCAGCTGGATACCACACGGTGGGTCGACTTACCTTAGTCGCCTTTTACGACACCTCGGTAAGAAATGAGGGTGGTACTATTCTACCCAACCGGATACCACACGGTCGGTCAACTTACCTTAGTCGCCTTTTACGACATCTCGGTAAGAAATGAGGGTGGTACTATTCTATTCAGCTGGATACCACACGGCGTTGAAATTAATACTTCTGACACAACCTTATTAAAACCGAAACGCCCATGACATTAGTAAGCTAATGCAATGACATGTCAGTAATGCCGCACTAACTTATGCTAATTCTTGATGTCTCGTAACTGATCTATTGAAATGCCCTTTTGTTTTGATATGCTTAATGCTTATTCATACATAAAGCTTGTTGTAAAGTAACGCCCTATTACTATACTATAGCTGGACCGTACTATTCCATAGGCTTCCTTTCTTCCTTTTGGAGGGATGAGTTGGAGCTAAGACCACTCCGGATATTACAGGAAAACCTATTATGGGTCGTCACCGCCCGACGGGGACGAGCGCCGGGTATGTCGGACTCGCACCGACTAAAAACCTGACAGTGCTGCACCATGCTGCTGGTGGCGGGGACAGGGTACCGTTGTACACATTGCCCCCATCCCCGCCAACAGCGGCTCTGCTACCCCGGAGTGCGTCACCGGGTTGGGGTCTCTCTAAAAGTGGGCCCCTCCCTCCGCAAATCGATGCATCGAGAGCACCAGATGCATCGACCGTCTCGAGACTTAACTCCAGCGAGCGTCCGATAAACCCCATTCGGATCGCTCGGAGGTACGTTGGGTCAACAGAAAAAAACCCCTTATGGGTACTGCCGCCCGACGGAGACAGGCGGCGGTTACGTCGGACTCGCACCGACTAAAACGACATGTGTGCTCCACCACGCTGCCGATGGCAAGGACAGGGTACCATTGTACATATTGCCCCCATCCCCGCCGACAGCTCTGATCCCAGAGAACACACACCTTCTCCGGGTAGGGGCCCCTCGAAAGAGAAGCCCCCCTCCGCTAACCAGTGCATCGGGAGTACCAGATGCACCGACCGCCTCGGGGACCTGTAAGCCAGACGTCCAATATACCCCGTTCGGAACGTCTGAAGGTCGCCCGACAGGGTGGTAAACGATGGGCTTAGGCAAGTCGCTACCACCTGGACTCGCCAGCAGTAGATTTGATCCAGAATAAAAGTTCCCGGAACCGCCTCCCTCCGCAGAGCAGAAAGAGGCCAACGCTGCCCGCGATCGCTCCCTGCCCACGGTGTCGGGTCAACTTACCTTAATAGCCTTTTACAACACCAAAGTAAGAAATGAGAGTGGTCTATCAGCCAGATATCACGGTGGCTGATATTCTACTATGTAATTTGTTAAATATTATAAAAAACCGCTTGTGATTGTGTGTGTAAAAACCAGTGACGCAACTTTGATATATCTGATACGTATATCGCGTCAGCGCGAGGCGCCAATCTGATGAGATGCCAGAGATAGGACCGTTTTGAGTCATGCTAATGCTGATCTGTATCCATAATTGATCAGTTTAAATGCTTTATTGTCTTGGTACAATGTTACTGAGCTTGTTGCGTATTTAAATTGGACAAACTGCATATTATTGTATAAAGGTCAAGTAAAGAGCAAAGTAATGTTAAATTTTGCTTTAATCCGAGTTTGTTAAAAGAATAAACATATGTAAGAGAATCTATGCACGACAAAGCTTACAACTAAGTGTATTGCTTGCGCTGATTTGCGATTTCGAACAAAATATTTTTATAACGTGACTTAACAGTATAGTTCGCAATACTTTGCACAATAAAAGATTTAAATAGAAAAACTTCAAACGATTCTAGCATTTCTTGTATTCAATAAAACTTAAAACGTCTACATATTTGCGACCTTAATGAAAATATAGAGGTCAAGTCATAACTATGTTTTTACAGCATGTTAAGAAACAATGATGTCTAAATTTGCTCTATGTTAGTAAATGATAAACATTTTTTATAACAACTGCATTCCACTAGTCTGATATTTGTATACAAAGTCTAATGTTAGGTAGTTCGCTGCCATACGATATGGATGACTCGCCGTGCATCCTCTGCGCACTATAAAACACGCGACCGACTCATTAAGTGTCCGTTGCGACACGCGACGGACTCGTAGCACGCTAGCTACGACACTCAACGGACTCGCCGTGCGCTCAATGCGACACGCGAGGGGACTCATAACGTGCTCACTGCGATACGCGACGGACTCGTAGCGCGCTGGCTAAGACACTGGGCGGACTCGCCGTGCTCCCGATGCTACACGCGACGGACCCATTACGCGCTCACTGCGATATGCAACGGACTCTTAATGCGCTGGCTACGACACTCGAAGGACTCGCCGTGCGACCAATGCGACACGCAACAAACTCATTATGCGCTCACTGCGGTATGTGACGGACACGTAGCGCGCTGCTACAGGCGTTGGACTTGCTGCAAAAACGTTGCTATACTAGAAGGACTCACCGCGCCCTCGCTGCAAAATACGACGGATAGGGGGCCCGACATTCGACAAATTAACCGCGCGCCCGTTACGATACGTAATGGACTCGCCTAATGTATGCTTGTTTCATACGTCGTATTTAATGCGTATTTGTTGCAAAATTGCGCGTCACTATACACTGTCCATTATATTAACCATCTTTTGACAGATTGACGATAGTGATGTCCTAAAGATTCTCGTATGCGATACCATTCCGATTATAGTACCTACTATCATTAATCGAATTACGTACCTAAGTAATTCGATTAATGATAACCTACGTAAACTAGATTACTACTTGAGAAAAGAAATTCCAACTTTGAGAAAACTTATTGTTTCTTTGAAAAGAAGTGGTCTATTTCATGGTGAAAAATCTTCTTTGGTCAAAGTTTTGAACACAATTGGCTTTTCATATAAAAAGTTAAATAAAAGAAAATTATTAATGGAACGCACAGATATAGCTATAGCACGTTGTGATTTTTTAAGAGAGGCAAAGAAAATACAAGATTGGGCAAATATTGTTTTCACGGATGAAACATGGCTCAACGCTAACCACACACTATCTCGTTTCTGGACTGATGATACTGCTGATTCCACTTCCTCAGTACCAATGGGAAAAGGTGAGCGCCTAATCATTTGCCATGCAGGTACAGCAAAAGGATTTGTACAAGACGCACTGTTGGCATTTAAATCGAAGAAATCAAATGACTACCACGAAGAGATGAATGCAAATGTGTATGAAGAGTGGTTCAAAAAAATGCTCATTTCATTGGAAGAACCATCAATAATTTTTATTGATAATGCGCCCTACCACTCCCGTCAAATTGACAAAATGCCAACACAGGCTAATAAAAAGCATGAAATAATTAATTGGCTTCGGGACAATGGAGAAAATGTGGACGACTCAATGTTAAAAGTTGAATTAATAAAAATATTAAAAACCAAAAAGAGAGCAAAACGCTTTGTAATCAATGAAATGGCAGCAGAATATGGCCATACTGTTCTTCGGATTCCTCCATACCACTGCCAGTACAACGCAATAGAACTTATATGGGCACAAGTAAAAGGGCATGCTGCGAGATGCAATACAAGCCCCCCATTCACAGCGAATAAAATGTTGCAATTGCTAAAAAATGCTTGCACCCACGTAACGGCCGAGAACTGGGCAAGTGTGGTGGAAAGAACTAAAAGAGTAATATTCTCTGATTGGGAACGTGATATTGCGTTTGATAATATATTATCTACACAAGAGCTAATAATAACTGCTACTGAAGACTCCTCATCGGAGGAGTCTAGTGTTGATTATCATTCCGACGACTCGTGCTAATAAAATAAATTAAAATATCCTGATTGTTTTATTTGTATTCATGTATTAACTAAGAAGAAAGTAAAACTTTATATAATGTTATAAAATGTCTTTTAATACTCGTAACATCGATTTCTACCGATTATTTTTAATCTGTGGCATAATCGTGGCATAACCATTATGTGTGACATCACTAAGTGGGCGGTACCCATCCATAAAGTACAAATATTATTTGTATGATATTTGTACGTAAGCAATACAAAACTTAATGAGCGTGAGCTGTCAAAAGACTGATAATATGATGGACGCAGTATAGGAATAAATCACTACTTGTCGCGCTAAATAGATTGTGACGTTACTATAGCGGAATAATTGTCATCTTGTAGAGATTACCCGATAAAACTATAGCGGACTCGTTGTGACATACTAGCTCGTGGATACATTATATTTGATGAATAAGACTACTAGCTTTAAGTACTGCTAGTACTAGTTTGTAAGGCGAAAAGGCAGAACGAAAAGGAGGTAAAAATTTTGTTTTCTAAAGCTGGTTTTTTACAACTATGCTATGTATAAGAAGGACTGTAATAAGATTCCAAGTAAAATAAAAAGGAAAGGTTTGTTATCGTTTCGTATTGTTAACTTAACTAAATTTGTAATCAAGTAGCGGACTCATCGCACGCTTAGTATTAAAGAGACCTAATTCAAAAAAAGTTTGTGGTATATTGCAATAAAGCGTGGCGTTAACAAAACTCGCGAATGCTAAAGAGACCCATAACTTGGAAGAGCGAGAAAACACAAGTTTTTGTAATATTTCTTACCATGATATCATAAATAAATAATAATAATAAATAATAAATAGATGGGACACTTACACACACGGTCGTCCGTCCCCAAAGTAAGTAACTTAATACTTGTGTTATGGGTGACCGACAACTGGTGAATATATACTTTAGTTTTTTAATTTTTTTAAATACAAATATACACCCAGACTCAAAGATTAACAAATTTATTTACAGAATATTTTGGGCCTCGGCGGTAATCGAACCCGCGACCCGCGGAGCTGAAGGCCAACGGGCCAGTCAATCAATGGTATTCAAATGGGATATACAATGTATCTAACTCAATTAAGCCTAATTTTGAATTATAAAATAAAATAAAAAGCCTATTATTTCTCAACAATATTTACAGATATGTCAAGGACGTCAAATATCAAAAATACAAATCAAGTCATCATAGTCAAAATAAAATAATAAATAAAAGTTTATTCAGAGACATATAATTGTGTTACAAAACATTTCGGTGATATAAATATGACTGTATAAGTAAATAAAAGTTAATTAATTGAAAAAAAAAAAAATTATGAATTAGGTCACTTTAATGCTAAGTGTACGTTATGATCTTTCTGCAGTTCTGGCAAATAACATCATCATCTTCCTGCCCTTATCTCACTCAAAGTGGGGTCGGCACATGTTATAAACATGCTGTCACATGATTTGGCTGCGTTTTTACGACCGGCCGCCTGTCCGGCGTCAACTTACCTCTGTCGCATTTTACGACACCTCGGTAAGAAAGAGGGAGGTCTATTCTACTATACTGGATACCACACGGTGGGTCAACTTACCTTAGTCACCTTTTACGACACCTCGGTAAGAAATGAGGTTGGATTATTCTGCTCAGCCGGATACCACACGGCGGGTCGACTTACCTAAGTTACTCGCAAATAACATAGTCAATAAAATAAATCGTGCTATCTTATCCGTTTCCCGCATCCATAAACTGCACCCGTGTCGATTCAGGAACAACCGGGACATGGAGTGAAACAATATTAGCATAAGCCGCGTCCTACACGCCATTATGCAAATATACACTGTACATTGGTATCAGTGTCTTTTATGCGGTGTATTTCTTGTTAAAAACTCTGAACATGTTAAATCCGCTAGACACGAATCCTTATCAAATAAATAAATAAATATATGGGACACTTACACACACGGTCGTCCGTCCCCAAAGTAACTTAATACTTGTGTTATGGGTGACAGACAACTGGTGAATATATACTTATATATTTTTTAAATACATACTTAAATATAAATATACACCCAGACTCGAAGACCAACAGACCGCGACCCGCTGAGCTGAAGCCAGGGTCACCCACTGCGCCAACGGGCCAGTCAAAATTATTATTATTTCGTTTTGATTTCTTCTGTAGTGTTTATTTAATAAAGGTATTATTTTTTATCCGTACATTCATTGATATACTCAAGTCTATAAAACAAAAGTAATAATAAAATTATTTTGCTATAATCCGCGATGAAGTAAAATAGAAAATATATATAATGCTAAATGTAGAGTGGACAATCGGTTATCATACCTGATACATGCACCAAATACACCAAATGCACGACCAATGCTTTGCGATTTTGGTCGTGGAGTCTATCTCCTGATGATGCTTCGGTTGCGGGGCGAAACTAGCAAAATAATTTTATTATTACTATTGTATTATGGATCTCCGCAAAGTAACGCCTAATTCTATAAATTATCTATTCAGTCTATATTACATAATAATGTAAAACAAAAATGATGATATTTTCCCCTTTTGTAAGATATAACTTCAAGTTAAGTCTTTTGTATAAAAAAGTATTATAATTCGTATATGAATATAATTTTCAAAAAACGTTCCAAAGCTGGTCCAAAAATCCAGGTGCTTTCTATGATTTGGGATCAATAACTTCAGAGCTTCTGATTATTCAGAGTACTACGCTTACGATGGCATTTTATTTACTGTTTGATCAGCTTGTATCATGGCCATATCATCGTTACCACAATCCACATAAATAGGTCGAGATATAGACAAATAAAACAAATTAATATGGAATGTAATCAAATCTTAGCAACAGATGGCCTTAGCTGGATTGGTCTATTTATTTGGGAAGGTAATGCAGTAATGCAAATAATATATTCCCGTCTCCTTTTAATTATCAAATGTAATCAAACATGGTCTAATGTACAAGTATGCTTTTCCCCACTTTCGTTATTACAATGAATAATTTAAGAAAATGTTATTTTCCAGCCTTTATCCCACTCCAAGTGGGGTCGGCACAATATGTTACAAACATGTTCTCACATGATTTGACTGCGTATTTTACGACCGGCCGCCTGTCTGACGTCAACTTACCTTATTCGTATTTTACGACACCTCGGTAAGAAAGAGGGTAGTCTATTACACAACCGGATACCACACGATGGGTCAACTTACCTCAGTAAGAAATGAGGGTGGTACTATTCTCTTCAGCCGGATACCACACGGCGTAATTTAAGAAAATGTAAATTACATTTAACTTTTTTCTAAACAGCTTATATTTTTTTCAATTTAATATATCTTATATGTATTATTATGTCTGCCGCAGAAAAACTAAAGCGGGCCCGTTAAGGTAGTCATAAAAGGCGACTAAGGAAAGATGACCTGCCTTGTGGTATGGCATTTTTTTGTGCAAAAAAACCCATTATGGGTCGTCATTGACGAAAGACCCAGACGAGCGACGGGTATGTTGGACTCTCGCCTAAAAACCTGACAATGCTCCACCACGCTGTTGATGGGGACAGGGTACCGTTGGACACATTGCCCATATCCGCGCTAGCAGCGACTCTGTACTCCAGAGAGCGCCACCTCTGGGTTGAGGCCTGTCTAAATAGTGGCCCCTCCCTATGCTAATCGATGCATCGACTGACCTAACCTCAGAGTCCAAACGGGGTCTCCGTTTGGACCGCTCGGAGGTCCAAGGGCGGCATGCGACGGACTTCACCGAGTCGCTTGCGCCCCATTCGCCTGCGGCAGATGGAATCCAAGGACTTGACTTCCCGGATCAGCTCCACTGCTTCCTTCCGCGACATTACGTCCTCGCAGAAGGAGGCCATCACTGCCAAAGATTCCTCCCTGTCCACCATGGCACAAACTACGGTGGCCAGGGAGAGATCGTGACTCACCTATACGCCCGTTGAACCACCCAAGCTGGGCAGTTTGCGAGCGACCCCCCTTAGAGTGGGATAAGGGCAGGAGAATGATGTAGTAAAGTTTCTATCCCACTGCAGGGAATAGGTCTCTTCTCTCCGTTTTTGAAGAGAAGGATTGGAGCTAAGACCTACCACGCTGCTTCAATGCGGATTGGTAGGTAACACATATCTCCAGAATTCTTTAGAGATACGCAGCTTTCCTCACGATGTTTTCCTTCACCGAAAAGCGTGCGATAAATTGCAATTATCAATAAGACACATAAGTTTAATAGAAAAACATTGGTGCCTGCCGGAGTTCGAACTCGTGACGTTTGCGAGTGAGTCGCACGGTCACACTGCTTGGCTATCACAGCTTGGAGAATAATGTACCTTTGATTTATTATTATCTGCCCTAGAAAAAACCAAAACACTCCCGTTTAGTTAACATTTACACGTGACAAGTTAATATCGTTATTTATACGACCACTACAAACCAAGGACTATGTGCATATAAATAATATTACAGTGAATAAATGACTGTATATAAGTTAATTAATATAAGACCCAGTATTGTGTTAAATAAATTATTAGAACGGTAGTATTAATATGAGATGTCGGGAGCGCGGCGCCGGCGTTAGATTGATATTCATGATAATGACTTAAATGCTGAATATTAAATTAGTATTGATGTTTGATGGATTTAAAGGCGCTTGATTGGATATTGACTTGTTGCTAATAGTTTTGAGGCGTTACTTTTCATTCTCTACTAGCAATCGCCAACGGCTCCGCGAGGAAAGATTTCTTTGTTAAATATATGGGACATTTACACACACGGTCGTCCGTCTCCAAAGTAAGTAACTTAATACCTGTGTTATGGTAGACAGACAACTGGTAAATATATACTTATATATTTTTAAATACATACTTAAATACAAATATACACTCAAGCTCAAAGACCAACAAATTCATTTATAGAAAATGTTGGCGCTCGGCGGGAATCGAACCCGCGACCTGCGGAGCAGAAGGCAGGGTCACTACCCACTGCTCCAACGGACCAGTCAGCGATTAAAACCGTAATATAGTATTTTGATTATCATCATCTTCATCTTCCTGCCCTTATCGCACTCTAAGTGGGGTTGGCACAACATGTTATAAAATGTTGTCACATGATTTGGCTACATATTTTACGACTGGCCGCCTGCCTGACCACAACTTACCTTTGTCGTATTTTACGACACATCAGTCAGAAAGAGGGTGGTCTATTCTACTCACTCACCGGATACCACACAGCTGGTCGATTTACCTTAATCGCCTTTTACGACACTTCGGTAAGAAATGAAGATGGTCTATTCTACGCAGCCGGATACCACACAGCGAGCCGACTTACCTTAATCGCCTTTTACAACACCTCGGTAGGAAATGAGGTTGCTCTATTCTATTCAACCGGATACCACACAGCGGACCGTCTTACCTTAATCGCCTTTTACGATACCTCGGTAGGAAATTAAGGTGGTCTATTCTACTCAGCCGGATACCACACCGTGTGTCAACTTACCTTGATCGCCTTTTACGAAACCTCGCTAAGAAATGAGGTAGCTCTATTCTACTCAACCGGTTACCGCACAGGGGGTCGACTTACCTTAGTCACCTTTTCAGACACTTCAGTAAGAAATGAAGATGGTCTATTCTACGCAGCCGGATATCACAGGGCTTACATTCGTTATAAATATATTATATGAAAAATTTCAGAACCCACCAGTTAATGAATAGTCCATAACTTACTAACATTTGCGTTTTGCAGAAAATATGTAATGAGCCACAATACAATAGACAATTTATAGCATATTTGGACGTAAAGTATGACAAATGGTTGCCCATTTGAATAACCTTTGATTCAATTAAAAATTATTACATTGAATTTACTACTCGCAATCATCCAATAGATTTATGGTACGCAATTATTAATTGCGTTTCAGATAAGACTTAAGTAAGTAGCGGCCTGTTACTATCCCACTGCTGGGCATAGGCCTCTTCTCTCCGTTTTTGGAGAGAAGGATTGGAGCTAAGACCTACCACGCTGCTCCAACGCGGATTGGTAGGCTAAACATATCTCCAGAATTCTCTAGAGATATGCAGGTTTCCTCACGATGTTTTCCGTCACCGAAAAGCGTGTGATAAATTGCAATTATTAATAAGACACATAAGTTTTAATAGAAAAACTCATTGGTGTCTGCCCGGGTTTGAACCCATGATCGTCTCTAGAGATTCACACGGTCGCACCGCTAGGCCATCACAGCTTAGACCAGCTTAGGCCAGCTTAGCCATCAGACTTAATACAGGCAATTATGTATCTATACCCATGTATGTGGTATCCGGCTGAGTAGAGTAAACCACCCTCCAAGGTGACTAAGGTAAGTTGATCCACCGTGTGGTATCTGGTTGAGTAGAATAGACTACCCTCTTTCTTACCAAGGTATCGTAAAATAAGACTAAGGTAAGTGAAATACGAAGCCAAATTATATAACAGCATCATCTTCCTGCCCTTATCTCACTCTAAGTAGGGTCGGCACAACATGTTATAAACATGCTGTCACATGATTTGGCTGCGATTTTCGACCGGCCGCCTGCCTGACGTTAACTTACCTCTATCGTATTTTACGACACCTCGGTAAGAAAGAGGGTGGTCTATTCCACTAAACCGGATACCACACGGTGGGTCAACTTACCTTAGTCGCCTTTTACGACATCTCGGTAAGAAATGAGGTTGGTCTATTCTACTCAGCCGGATACCACACGGCGGGTCGACTTACCTTAGTCGCCTTTTACGACACCTCGGTAAGAAATGAGGGTGGTCTATTCTACTCAGCCGGATACTACACGGTGGCTAAATTATATGACAACATGTTTATAATATGTTGTGCCGACTTAGATACGGGCGTGGGATACACGTGGGATAAGGGCAGGAGAATGTTGATGATTTCTTATCGAGGTGTCGTAAAAGGCGACTATGATAAGTTGATATCAGTCAACAAAGTTTAAAACATGTTGTGCCGACCTATATTGAGATAAAGGCAGGAGGATTATGTATGTTTAGCTTTAAGTACCCAAAGGTCCCAAAAAAGCCGTGATAGCCCAACGGTAACACCGTGCGATTCTTTCGAGGAGGTCACGGATTCGAACCCGGACACCAATGAGTTTTTCTGTTAAAACTTATGTGTTTAATTGATAATTGCAATATATCGCACGCTTTTCGGTGAAGGAAAACATCGTGAGGAAACCTGCATATTTCTAGAGAATTCTGGAGATATGTGTAACCAATCCACATTGGAGCAGCGTTGTAGGTCTTAGCTCCAATCCTTCTCTCCAAAAACGGAGAGAAGAGGCCTATTCCAAGCAATGGGAGAGTAATAGGTCGCTACTTTACGTTTAAAGTTTACTTGAATAAAGAAACGAATGCTTTTCCGCAATCCGTTTGAGTTTCTCTTTAAATTATCTTGGACGATATATAATAACAAAAATATTAAACTGAAAATTCGGTCAAATCTGATGCCACCCTCAATTTTAGTGGCGATAAATAATTTTCACATCGGTGTTATAAAAATATTTTCTTGTTTTGTTTACGATAAAGTCACGTCCAGAATTTATTGCGAATATAAATTCCTATTATTTCATAACAAACATACTTATTGGCATTATATTTTTAAATTAAAAAGAGGGTGGCCCTTAATTTATTTGTCAATGTTTATTTTTCTTTAATACTAGTAATATTCGGCGGTTTCACGTACCTACCGATCTTATGGCAGTGGAAAGTCTACTAAGTCGGACTATAAATTTATTTTTGTTAAATATATGTAAAGAATATACACGCCGTGTGGTATCCGGCTGAGTAGACCACCCTCATTTCTTACCGAGGTGTCGTAAAAGGCGACTAAGGTAAGTTGACCCACCGTGTGGTATCCGGTAAAGTATAATAGACCACCCTCTTTCTTACCGAGGTGTCGCAAAATACGAGTAAGGTAAGTTGATGTCAGGTAGGCGGCTGATCGTAAAATAGGTAGCCAAATCATATGACAACATGTTTATAACATGTTTGTAACAATTTACTTTTAATTGTCTTATAAAACGACAATGAAAGTTTATATTTTACTTGCCGTTTCCCTTAGTACAGTAAGCTGTGATGGCCTAGCGGTGCGACCGTGTGAATCTCTAGAGACGATCATGCGTTCAAGCCCGGGCAGACACCAATGAGTTTTTCTATTAAAACTTACGTGTCTAATTGATAATTGCAATTTATCACACGCTTTTCGGTGAAGGAAAACATCGTGAGGAAACCATCGTGAGGAAACCTGCATATCTCTAGAGAATTCTGGAGATATGTGTAACCTACCAATCCGCATTGGAGCAGCGTGGTAGGTCTTAGCTCCAATCCTTCTCTCCAATAACGGAGAGAAGAGGCATATGCCCAGCAGTGGGATAGTAACAGGCCGCTCCTTACTTCCCTTAGTACATTATATATCAATCTTGTTCTTTCATCAATAGTTTCCGCAGCGCATGTGATGACAGATTTTTATGACTATATTTTACACTTTATTACATTTTTATTACTGATCCCTATTTTTTTTTGTAATATAGGCTATATTGCTCAGTAAATATGCAGCTTTCCAATGGTGAAAGGTTATGTTTTCATTCTATATCCGTTTTGAAACTTATGACTATTCATCATCATCATCAACCTGTCCTCGTCCACTGTTGGACATAGGTCTCCCCAATATCACGCCACTGCGCTCGGTCTTCAGCTCTTCGCTTCCAACCGACGCCAGCCACACTTCGGATGTCGTCACTCCACCTAGCTGGAGGGCGTCCTACACTGCGTTTGCCAAGGCGCGGTCTCCACTCCAGAACACGTCTACCCCAGCGGTTATCGGTTCTGCGACAAATGTGACCAGCCCACTGCCACTTGAGCTTGCTAATCCTTTGGGCTATGTCGATTACTTTGGTTCTCTGTCGGATCACTTCGTTTCGAATTCGATCCTTCAGAGAAACTCCGAGCATAGCCCTTTTCATAGCTCGCTGAGCGACCTTAAATTGGTGGACCTGTCGCATTGTCAGTGTCCACGTCTCGGCTCCATATGTCATTACAGGTAGGACGCACTCGTTATGACTATTGTTGGAGAATAATAGACATTTATACACACAGATTTACATACCTACTATGTATATATGGATTCTACAATATGTACTAATGTAACAAAATATTTATGATGTGAATATTTTAAATTCAGGTTTTTTGTGAGTTAAATTATTACGTCTCTTTCAAAATTGTTTGATTTCGCACATTTGTGACTGTATACATAATAAACAATATATTTCAAATATTTAGTTAAATTAGGCGCCATTGTTTTATTTGTTCACGTTTTTATACTATACTAGCAATCACCAGCGGCTCTACCCGCGTAGAATGATTAAACCGTAAAGTATTTTGATAACCATAAAAATGGTAGAATTGAGTTAACCTTAAAAGCTAGACATATGCTGTCGCGGACTTTTATTTAGAAATTTTAGAGGGAAACAATTTTGTAATATATGATTTTTGAATAACTAGCACCGTTTACGTAGCGCAGGCAAGGAAAGCTTAAAATTTTGCTGTTTTCGTAATATTTTTTATTGCTGCTCGTCTCCTATTCTTCTTAGCGTGATGTTATATAGCCTATAGCCTTTCTCAATAAATGGACTATCTAACACTCAAATAATTTTTCAAATCGGTCTAGTAATACCTGAGATTAGCGCGTTCAAAAAATCAAACAAACAAAACAAACCCTTCAGCTTTATATATTAGTGTATATAACAGATTACGCAATTCAACAGCATCATCTCCCTGCCCTTATCCCACTCTAAGTGGGGTCGGCACAACATGCCATAAACATGTTGTCACATGATTTGGCTAGGTATTTTACGACCGGCCGCCTGCCTGACGTCAACTTATCTTAGTCGTATTTTACGACACCTCGATAAGAAAGAGGGTGGTCTATTCTACTTAACCGGATACCACACGGTGAGTCAACTTACCTTAGTCGCCTTTTACGACACCTCGGTAAGACATGAGGGTGGTCTATTCTACTCAGCCGGATACCACACGGCGGGTCGACTTACCTTAGTCGCCTTTTACGACACCTCGGTAAGAAAAGAGGGTGGTACTATTCTATTCAGCCGGATACCACACGGCGTATTACGCAATTCAACAGCATTCCTTCATAATGCTTGGTTAAATGTAAAGGAGTAGAGTAACGGCCTGTTACTATCCCATAGTTGGGCATAGGCCTGTTCTCTCCGTTTTTGGAGAGAAGGACTGAAGCTAAGATAAGTTACATTGGTAAGTTACACATATCCCTTAGAATATCAAGAGATATGCAGGTTTCCTCACGATGTTTTCCTTTACCGAAATGCGTATAATAAATTGCAATTATCAATTAGACACATAAGTTTTAATAGACAAAATGCGTTGGTGCCTGCATGGGGTTTTAACCCGCGAACTCTTCAGCTTTCTATATTAGTATAGAAACATCCATATTCACAAACTTTTGAATAATATTAAGTAAAATCTTCACTGTGTGGTATCCGGCTGAATAGAATAGTACCACCCTCATTTTTTATCGAGGTGTCGTAAAAGGCGACTAAGGTAACTCGATCCGCCGTGTGGTATCCGGCTGAGTAGAATAGACCAACCTCATTTCTTACCGAGGTGTCGTAAAAGGCGACTAAGGTAAGTTGACCCACCGTGTGGTATCCGGTTTAGTAGAATAGACCACCCTCTTACTTACCGAGGTGTCGTAAAAGGCCACTAAGGTAAGTCGACCCGCCGTGTGGTATCCGGATAAGTAGAATAGACCAACCTCATCTCTTACCGAGGTGTCGTAAAGGCAACTAAGGTAAGTTGACCCACCGTGTTGTATCCGGTTTAGTAGAATAGACCACCCTCTTTCTTACCGAGGTGTCGTAAAATACGATAGAGGTAAGTTAACGTCAGGCAGGTGGCCGGTCGTAAAAACGCAGCCAAATCATGTGACAGCATGTTTATAGCATATTGTGCCCACTTAGAGTGGGATAAGGGCAGGAAGATGATGAATATTAAGTAAGATCTCTAGTTTGTTTGTTTTTAATTTATGCAATACCATTATTCAAACAACGGTATCGGCTGATGTAGGCTGTAATCCGACCACAATAAAATAGGCTTGTATATATCTTGTACTACGAAAATTTATGTATAACTCAAACAAGTTTATGCTTGAACAACTTCCCATACGGGAGTTGTTTACGACATAATAAACAATACATGAAAATGGATATGTATATCGTATAGGTAATTTTAATGGTTGTCTAAGGATAATATATCGCAAATATTTTATATCAAGTCAAATTTAATGATCGTTGAAAGACAACTGACATTATCGTAAATATTTTGATCAAATCTAATTTAATGATCGTTGAAAGAAATCTGACATAATTGCAAATCTATATATATAAAAGAAAGTTGGTCTAAGTTACACTATTTATAACTCAAGAACGGATGAACCAATTCGGCTGAAAATTGGTGGAGATGTTGCTTAGAACCAGGAGACGGACATAGGATACTTTTTATCCCGTTCGTACGCATTTATTTTAGTATATGAGTTTAGATATTCCAAAGATAGCTGGGAATCTTCATGGTATAGGGAAAGGGGAATTGTTTCACTCCAAATTTAACGTATGCGGGCCACGGGCAGTAATGAATAAAAATAAACTACTGGAGAGATTTTAATCATTGACTGACATACGCTATATATTTTATACCCGTGCGAAGCCGGTGCGGGCCACTAGTATTTTAATAAAATAATATTTAATGATTCTTGAAAGGAAATTGACGATGCTATCCGGCTGAGTGATATAGTAGTAACTAATTCTGCGTGTATAAGGTATAAAACTTACACTTCTACACTTAGCATTACATAGATTTTCTTAAACGCGGATTATAGCAAAATACATCAGTAGCTGTGGTAGCCCAGCGGTATCACCGTGCGACTCTTTCGAGAAGGTCTAAGGTTCAAACCCCGGGCAGGCACCAATGAGTTATCTAGTAAAACTTATGTGTCTAATTGATAATTGCAATTTATCACACGCTTTTCGGTGAAGGAAAACATCGTGAGGAAACCTGCATATCTCTAGAGAATTCTGGGGATAAGTGTAACCTACCAATCCGCAATGGAGCAGCGTGGTATTTCTTAGCTCCAATTCTTCTCTCCAAAAAAAAAAAAACGGAGAGAAGAGGCCTATGCCCAGCAGTGGGATAGTAACAGGCCGTTACTTACTTACTACTTACTACATCTATTATAACTTTTGTACCGAGAAATCTCTTTTCAAAGAAATTTGAATGACTTATGACGCCATCGATCAGCCATCAGTTTTTAAAGCCAAAAGTCATTACTTTCCGTTAAAGAAAATACGATACCCAAGACACTGAGCAATTGTATTTTCATTGTCTTTAAGTGATTTTAAACTTTCTCACAAAGCTCATCATCAATCAAAACAAAAGTTTAGAAGATGCAGACTTTTTTTTTTTTTAGTCTTTATTGCACTATTAACATAAAAGTACAAAAGGCGGACTTAACACTAAACAAAGCGTTTTCTACCAGTCAACCTTAGGGTCAAACGGAAAATTAAAATAGGTGCAGCAAGCAAACAAACAGAAGAAGAAAGTAGTAATAGGCATAAATATTTAAGAGATGAAAATCGATAAAATAATCGATAAATATCGATCGACTTTTTCACACCAGAAGAGGAGGAAGTAATAAATGATGGTCTATTCTACTCAGCTGAATACCATATAGTAGGCAAACTTACCTTAGTACCTTTAATGACACCTAGGTAAGTTGAGGGTAGTCTATTCTACTCAACCGGATACCACACGGCAGGTCAATTTACCTTAGTCGCCTTTTACGACAACTAGGTAAGAAATGTGGGTGGTCTATTCTACTCAGCCAAATACCACACAGCGGCTTGAAAACATAGTCGAGTATATATTTAAATGATATTTGTTTATTCTTGTTGTTGTTGTATTACTTTTTTGTACACAGTTTTACAAAAAAATAATTCAAAGTAGAAAAGAAAAACAATATTATTAGCTTATAAAAGCTTATAAATCTTGCAATAGCCATTGATTAATATTTGTGCCGTAGGTCTCAGTCTTGGTCTAAGTGTAGTTTTAATAGAACTATTAGATGCCCTTTCGCTTTTGCAGTTTTGCTTAATCTTGATTTTCCACACGTGTCACGTGTTAATAATCTATTCGCTTTGATTAACCCGTGGTATTTCCTACATATATTTTTAAATTGTATATTAACACAATGTAGGTATTTACATTGCTGTAATTCGTCATACACGCGACGCCATCGCGGGCGCCGGTCGATTCTTGCATGCCGAAGTGTCGCGACTTTGCAAACTTTGAACCTGTCTACATATTTAATCCTTTATAAAAATACCCTGTATTTTGCAAAGTTGATTTTATTCATCATCCTCCTGTCCTTATCCCACTCTAAGTGGGGTCGGCACAACATATTATAAACATGTTGTTACAAGATTTGGCTGCGTTTTTACGACCGGCCGCCTGCCTGACGTCAACTTACCTTAGTCGTATTTTACAGCACCTCGGTAAGAAAGAGGGTGGTCTATTCTACTAAACCGGATACCACACGATGGGCCAACTTACCTTAGTCGCTTTTTACGACACCTCGATAAGAAATGAGGTAGGTCTATTCTACTCACCCGGATACCACAACGCGGGTGATACACAACACAACACAATTTAAAAAAAAAGTTGATTTTATTATTCTAACTATAAGTTACTTTACATATGTACATTTTTATGTGATTCTAAGTACTAAAAAAATTTAAACATGTTAATAATTATATTAATATATGCTACGTAATATATGCTGCCCTTACGGCTAGGTAGGTCCTATTTCGAGAAAGAGGTCAGTCGCCGAATCCAATTCGGATGGACAGCGTTTGGGAAGCTACGCGAGATCTTTTCGTCCAAAATACCTCAGTGTCTGAAGACCAAAGTCTTCGAACAGTGTGTGTTGCCAGTGATGACATACAGATGCGAAGAGTGGTCGCTGACTATGGGCCTCATAAGAAAGCTCAGAGTCACTCAGCAGGCGATGGAGCGGGCTATGCTTATAGTATCTCACAGAAATGACGAGATCCGTAGAAGGCCCAAAGACATAGCTCAGCGTGTCACGAAGCTGAAGTGGCGATAGGTGGGGCACTTATGGGCGTTGGGTCTGAAGGTGCTGGAATGGCATCAGCGAACAGCGTCCGTAGACCCCCTAAGAGGTGGACTGATTGTAGGTTAGCCTATAACTATATTATAAATGCAAAGGTCTGTTACGCGTTTAAAGGCAATCCACTAGACAAATATTGATGAAGTTTGGCACAAGAACGCACAAGGAGATAACATATAAACAAAAACATTATTATTTATTTAGGATCCGGGTAAACCTTTAAGTATGTGCCGATGAAGATCTAGGTACCGCTAGCTACTAATATAAATTGTTATATTATTTTATTCCAAATGGCTATAATTACCTAGTTAGTTAAGAAGTATTAAGTAATATGCAAGTTTATGAGACCCGTCGTGGTTTCCGGTAGAGTAGAATAAACCAACCTCATTTCGTACTGACGAGTCATTTTTACGACACCTCACATGCAACAAAATGTTTAAAACATATGTACTGATCCCACTTAGAGTAGGATAGAAGGTATGCAAGTTTATAAGAAATTGAAATACAAAGCAGTAGACAGTTAACTCCGCCGTTGCCGGTCCCAAGCCCGGATGTAAAAGGAGGAGGGTTGGTTTTGGAGAAGAACAACCCAACCGTAAAAGCTCAACGCCGAGCATCGGGCGGCGCTCAAGTAACCCGACACCTCTTCGCACTTGTGCAAGAGCGGCCTTAGTAACCGTGAGGCATTAAATCACCTCAAAAAATCTACCGTGGAAGGACGCGGGCGCCCACCACGTGTACTAGCCCAAGAAAATACCCTATGGACAATATGATCACAAGAGCGAGTTCGTTGGGCGATCCGGCTGACACCCGGCGCCGCCTGGTAACCGGGCCGAGCGGTGTGAAATTGGTGACCGAAGACTCTACCAGGATGCATCATCAGGTCCTGGGTAGCAGTGATGTTACTGATGCATTCAGTAAAATCAAAATTTCAATCCAGAAACAACAGCGGATTGCCACTTGGAATGTTCGTGGACTATTAAGCGCAGGAAAAATGGAAATTATTGAAAGAGAGGCGGAATCACATAAACTGGCCTTGCTAGGAATAACCGAGACACACATGAGAGGTCAAGGGCATCAGCTCACTCCCAATGGAAACACACTCTTCTTCTCCGGGCCAGCAGATTCCAGTAGGAATGGTGTAGCTGTCTGGCTCCCAAGTCAGTTGAACAATTACGTTCTGGGATATATTCCGATCTCTGACAGAATAATATCTTTGAGACTCAACACTCGCCCTTGCACTCTGAACATCGTTGTAGTGTATGCACCAACGGCTGCAGCCACCGAAGATATAATCGACTGCTTCTACAAAGATCTGGATACTACTCTCTCCAAAATACCTAATCGTGAGATAACACTGTTGATTGGGGACTTCAATGCGAAGATAGGCAATACATTAGCGGACAACCATATCAGAAACACAGTCGGAAAGTATGGACTCGGAGACAGAAACGAGAGAGGCACCAGACTCTTGGAGTTCTGCATTAGCAAGAAACTGACCATTGCTAACACATGTTTCCAGCACCACCCCAGGCGCCTCTATACCTGGATATCCCCTGGAGATCGCTGTCGAAATCAAATCGACTACGTAATGATCAACAGCCGGTGGAAGACCTCCATTACAAACGTGAAAACGTTTCCAGGTGCTGACTGTGGCTCTGATCACTGCCTGTTAGTCGCAAACTTCGTCCTTCGCCTGAAAGCAGTGAAGAAAGTCGAGCCCATTAGACCAAAATCACTTTATCCAACAGAAATTAAAGAGTTCCAAAATTGTCTGAGTACCGCTCTTGCGGAACAGCCGACTCCTACAAACTACAACACCAATGAACAGTGGGAAAATCTAAAAGGCCATATCTGGAAAGCCGTAGCAAAAATTACCAAAAACCGTGCACCACCAACCATCCGACAAATATGGCTTTCCATTGATACTTGGAAAATTATTGAGGACAGGAAAGCACTGAAAGCTAGAGGTCTGTCAAAGAAAGAAGATCGTGACAAATACTCAGAGCTGTCAAGGGTCATTCAGCAGAAATGCCGTCATGATAAAAATAATTTCATTGCCCGTATTTGCCAGGAAATTGAATGTCATGCTTTGAAAGTTCAGACTGCAGACCTCTTCAAAAAAGTTCGACTCCTGTCCAAACAATTTAAGCCTAAAGCTTGGATGATTGAAGACGACGACGGAACTCCTCTTCAAGATCTAGATGCAATAACCAACCGATGGCGAAGTTACTGTGCGCAACTTTATAGGAGCTCCAGTGTTGAGAAGTCAACTTACACCAAGCCCTCATGGGATAACCTACGCATTGAGCCCCCAGTAATACGTTCGGAGGTAACGGCTGCACTGGACTCTCTGAAAATGAACAAAGCACCGGGACCAGACCAGCTTACCGGGGAGATTCTGAAGGCTATGGGCCCAGCCGGAATAGACCTTTTACATAGGTTATGCAATGATATCTGGCATACCGGGGAATGGCCTACTGACTGGACAAAGTCTGTAATTCTTCCTCTTCACAAAAAAGGTTCCACCGCGAAATGTGACAACTACAGAACTCTGGCTCTAATTTCTCATGCCAGTAAAGTTTTGTTGCACATAATTAACAACAGGGTTCGTCATTTCCTGGACTGGCAAATACCACAGGAACAAGCCGGTTTTGTCAAGGGCAAAGGAACTCGTGAACAAATTCTCAATATTCGACAGCTGATTGAGAAATCATACGAGTTCAATACTCCTCTCATATTATGTTTTCTTGACTACAGCAAAGCCTTTGACTGCGTTAACTGGTGGGACCTCTGGAGAGTGCTAAAGGAAATGGGAGTACCCGAGCATTTGGTGGCGCTTATTAAGAACCTTTATCTGAACAACCAGGGAGTTGTAAAGATTGACAGAGCAACATCGGACCCTTTCAACTTCGAAAAGGGTGTTAGACAGGGCTGTATACTCTCGCCAATTTTATTCAATGCATATGGAGAGTATATCATCAGGAAGGCGTGTGAAGATTGGAATGGTGGTGTAAGTATTGGTGGCAATACGATCTCCAATCTCCGTTACGCGGATGATACCACGCTCCTAGCCAGTAACGAAGCTGAAATGGTCGACATCCTTGAAAGAATAGAGCGTACTAGTCTAGAAATGGGTCTCAAAATCAACCATAACAAAACCAAGCTCATGATAGTTGACCGTGGCAATAAACTTCATTTCACGGAAGCTCTTAAACTCGAAGCAGTTGAAGACTACATATATTTGGGGGCGAACATAAGCAGCAACGGTTCGTGTGAAAAAGAAATCAGAAGACGCATAGGAATGGCTAAAAATGCGATGACCCAACTGCAAGGAATATGGAGAGATCGTAACATCTCCCGCAAAACCAAAACAAATTTAGTGAAGTCCTTGGTATTCTCCATATTCAGCTACGGGGCCGAGACATGGACGTTAAAGAAAGCTGACCGCAACCGCATCGATGCTTTTGAGATGTGGTGCTGGAGAAAAATGCTCCAAATCCCATGGACCGCCTTCCGCACTAATGCTTCGATTTTGCACGAATTAAACGTAAGGACCCGACTGTCATCAATCTGCCTGCGTAGAGTGCTTGAGTTCTTTGGTCACATCGCCAGAAAAGAAGGGAACAACCTCGAGCAATTAATGGTTACCGGAAAAATTGACGGCAAAAGACCAAGAGGACGAAGCCCAATTAGATGGACTGACCAGATACGAACCACCCTGGACGTTAATCTACACGATGCTCTTCACTCGGCCAAGGAGAGGAATAAGTGGCGAGCAACTGTCCGAAAAATGATCGAACCACTAGGGAATCACGACCCTCAGTATTGAGGAAAACGATGCGAGGAGGAGGAGACAGTATTTAAATAATTCAATTATTTAAAAGTATCATTGAACTATCAGTAATCTGAACTCCTAGATAAACATATGACAATGGCTGCGAGACGGGTTGTCAACGCCTAGTGTGGCGCGATTGGCGCCTTATGGATGACTGGGAGATATAGCGACTGGAGTAACTTCGAACTTGTTACTGTTACTCTTTAATCGCGAATTTGCTGAACTAATATCGATAAACTTTGGCACAATTATTCCTTATAAACCGGAATAACATATATCAAATCCAATCAAAATAATCTTTATTGAAATAAGCCCTTCCAAGGATCAATATGATCAATGAAGCTACAACTGGTTCAGAATGTTGTTCTTACCGAAGAACCAGAAAGAAACTCTGAGGTCAATATTTTAATAATTTTGAATAGACTATAGAAATCATGTAAATTTTACAGGAAAAGGATGGCATTGAAAAGCGCCATCTATTATCGACCTATCATACGACAGCAGTCCACGCAAACAAAGTCGCATACACCACCACCGGACTTAACAATTCCTGACGAAGACTACGAGGTCTGGGAGCTACCATTCCCAGACCTCCCCACCGAACCAGATATCCTTTAGGTCACCTAGGTGACCTGGGCTCACGGCCCGAATACCGACAACCCTTAGGTCACCTAGGTGACCTCGGCCTACGGCCGGAACATGGACCAGGCAGAATGCCTGCGAGGAAATGCCCGGGCAAAGAGGTACGCCTCGAGGCCCGTACCCCGCCTACCCCCCAACCGGGGAGTAAGCGAGATGACCCTGCTGCGTACAAAGTCGCAGCAAAAGCTAGTACATACATAAATATACCATACCTCACTCGAAGAACCAAAAATAATTTTTTTTTTTTAATATGCCCTGAGCGTTAATGGGGAAAGAAAGGAAATAAAAGGAAAGGGGAATTTTTCTAAAACTAATAAAATATATGCGAAATTTTGTGAGTATAAATTTATGTTTGTTACTCTTTCACGGCGAATCCGCTGAACCAATATTGTTGAAATTTGGCACAATTATTCCTTATACACCAGAGTAACATAAAGGCTATAGAAGTCATGCCAATTTTACAGGAATATGATTACGTTGAAAAGCGCCGTATATTATCAACCTATCACAAGTCAACAGTCCACGCAAACAAACTTGAGGGTAAAAGCTACTTTTTTATAAATATTAAATTGATCAGAGATTGTCGATGTTCACACTATATGTAGCCACACATTATTTTGTATGCGCGATTAACCATATTTACGATAAGATTATAAGCAAAACGTTTAAGTTGCATAAAATATACATAGCGCCGTATCTATTGACGACTCGGATGTCGATAATGTAATATTTATTATACAATAGCGACTGCCCGCGACATTTGTTTTATTTTACAATACGAGTATACTGGCGACAAACCACAATCATTTATAGCTGTAAACAACAGCGAATCAGGGCCCCAGCGAATCAGCATTTAATAAGAGAGATATACTAAGTGTTATGTGAAGAATAGAGAACCTTTTTTAAGTCATTTAAACCCAATATTGATCGTCACCGCCTGAAGGGGTCGAGCGGCGCGTATGCCGGACTCGCACCGACTAAAAACCTGACAGTGCTCCACCATGCTGCTGTTGGCAGGGACAGGGTACCGTTGGACACATTGCCCCCATACCCGCCAGCAACTCTGAACCCAAGAGTGAGCTACTTCTGGCTCGGGGCCTCTCTAAACAATGGCCCCTCTTTCCGCTAATCGATGCACCAGGAGCACCAGATGCATCGACCGTAGACCTATTCAAATGAGCGTCCAATAAACCCCATTTGGAACGCCCAAAGGTCCCCGTTAGGGCGGCATTTGACGGGCCCCGCTCGCCTGCGGTGGATCTGATCCAAGGACTCGACTTCCCGAATCTGCTTCACCGCTTCCTTCCAGGAGATAGTGTCCTCGCAGAAGAAGACCATTGCCGCCCACAATCTCTCTCCATCTACCAAAAAAAAAAATAGAGAACCTTGAAGTAGGCCTCCGAATCAGACTGACTTTGCCCAGCGATCCACACTGAAATATTTCAATTTTCATGAAAAGTCATCAATAAATGCGTACAAAAAAGGAAATTAGGCACACGATACTATACATTTGGGCCTATTCCTCAGCTTTCTTTTTTTGGAGAGAACTGGAGTTTAAGCAAACGACGCTGCTCCAATGTGGATTGGTACGTTATGCATATCTCCAGAATTCGCTAGATATATGACCTGCATATCTTTCTTGAAGAGATGAGTTGGAGCTGAGACCTACGACGCTGCTTTATTGCGGATTGGTAGGTTACATATATCCGCACAATTCTTAGGATTCTTTTGGATATGCAGGTATCCTCACGATGTTTGCCTTCACGAAAAAGCATCTGAGAAATGATAGACACATAAGTTTTATTAAAAAAATTCATTGGTGCCTGCCCAGGGTTCAAACCCGTGTCAGTCTGGAAAGAACCACAGAATCACAGCTAAGTAAATACGTATCCTTATAAAAATAGTTAACTTTTAATCTTAACCTTTAATGTCTACCACCTACCTAACTTCTAATAGTCAACCTTTAATGTCTTTACAATAAAATAATAATACTTTAGAGGAATTATTGAAAATCTAGTAGTTTGTACGAAATATTATACAAAATGGCAGACATTTACCATTTTATTTATATAGATAGTTATTATAGTTTTATGTGACGTTCACCCAGAAGTATAATAACTTAAATCAGCATATTACAAGAAACGTATTAACCCGATCATAAATTGCTGTTAAATTGTTTTTTTCATATTTTATACGAGATTTATTCACTGCACGCAATAATAATTACACGGAGCGATTACCGCGTATTAATTGCATATTGATTGATTCATTAATTATTGTAATAACTTGTGCTGTTTCTTGGTTGTATGGAATAATATGTTTTATTAAATAATTTAAAATCTTGTGCTTCATTCTTTTCAGCACACTATTGTATATGTCGGAAGCGGAAATAGTCAAATGAAGTTTGAGTAGTTGTTCAATACCGGATATTGTGTGCACATATGAGCATTCCGGAAATAGGGTTCTAAAAATTAGATCGCAGTATAAAAAGAGATGTGGGTAGGTGCGAATTTTAAATTCAAATAATTCTTTATTAAAGGAAACTTGTTAGAAGTTCATTTGAATTTTAAACTAGTTCAATATTTTGCAGGGAAGATCCAAAAACTCTTTTGATTGGAACTCGAGGTTTTTTCAAAATAAATTTTTTATGACTAGTTACATTTCGTCATTGTTTACTTGTGCAAGGTCCTAGAGTAACTAAATCCTCACATATGGCCTTTTGTATCAGCCTCCTTTTGATAATCATTTTTAAAGGTAAAGCTGAATCTATACATATTATAAAACAAATTCCCCAAAGCTTTTGTCTCAATGTGATCGATTTTATCAAAATTAACACAATTTTGTTTTTTTTTTTACTAAAAGTACATTTTTTGTAAAAGGTTTAAGTTAGGTGTCGTAAGGCGTAAAGGCGATAAAAGTAAGTTGACTTCAGACAGGTGGCCGATCGTAAAATATCTAGCCGAATCATGATACAACATGTTTAAAACATGTTCTACCGATCTCACTGGGATAAGGGCAGGAGAATGATTCAGTTAACATTAATGTTAAATGTCGCTTTATATAGTTAAAATGTTTTAAATACAAATACATAATTAAGAACAGTGATAGCCATTAAGATAGAAATAATGTACTTTGCTTATTTATATATATTCGGTGACACGGGTATTTAGGTCAACTTGGAAAGTCACGAAATATAAGATCCGAATAATCTTGGCTTTGTTCACATCATCATCGAAAAGGTATGTTAGTTATGAACTAGATACTAGTTTCTGCCTGCAACTTTTTTTTATGTCAGGAAAACCCATTATGGGTCATCACCGCCCGACGGGGATGAGCGGCGGGTATGTCAGACGCTAAAAACCTGACAGTGCTCCACCACGCTGCTGGTGGCGGGGACAGGGTACCGTTGCACACATTGCCCCCCATCCCTGCCAGCAGCAACTCTGTACCCCACAGTGCGCCACCTCTGGGTCGGGGCCTCTCTGAAAGAGGCCCCTCCCTACGCTAATCGATGTATCGGGAGCACCAGAAGCATCGACCGCTTTGGGGACCATTTCGGATGGGCGTCCGATAAATCCCGTTCGAGACGCCAAAAGGTCCCCGTTAGGGCGGTATACGATGGGCTGCGCCCCGCTCACCTGCAGCGGATCAGACCCAAGGACTCGACTTTCCGGATCCGCTCCGCCGCCTCCTTCCGCGAGATAACGTCCTCGCAGAAGGAGGCCATCGCTGCCCACGATCTCTCCCTGTCCACCACCGCAACTTTGTGCTAACGTAAGTAATACCGGGATAATAGTATATGATGCTTCTCGTTCACATATTATAGTCTTAAATCAAATCGAAATAATCTTTGTTCCAATAAACCAGTCTGTGTACAAACCTTTTCAAGTCCAAGGATTGCATGTGATTCTCACCTTGTATTTATTCAAATAAACATTAACATATAGACACTTAGATGATAAGAACTTGATGCTACTTTCCGACCCTGTACAAGACAGTAATGAAGTGTAACTAGTAACAAGAATTATATTTTGAAAAGAGCAACCGTCGAGTTTCTTGCTGGCTCTTTTCGGTAGGAAAAGGCTTTCCGAACCAGCAGTAGAGTTGAGTTGAGTTGATTCAAAGGCAGTTGTTTACAAGTTTACTTGAATAAAGAATATTTTAGATTTGAATTTGAAATATAATATACACATAGTATACTTAACAAATACACTCACTGAAACTAGTGAATTAAGAATCCTTATATTATCTCAAGCGCACCACGTCAGTAGTAACAGAGCTGCGGGCGAGAGCGGACGTGTAGTGACACATTATTAGTGCGTGTTTAAGCCGATGCGATACTTCTACAATATATATACGTTTTTTGCAACTTAAAGTACCACTTTAACCGACTTTGACTGGCCCGTTGGGCCAAGTGATCCTGCATTCAGCTCCGCGGGTCACGGTCACAGGTTTGATTCCCGCCGAACATTTTCTATAAAATAATTGTTGGTTCTTCGAGCTTGGATGTATATTTGTATTTAAGTATGTATTTATTTTGTAATTATATATGTATATATTCACCAGTTGTCTCTTACCTATAACACAAGTATAAAATTAGTTAGGACGGACGACCGTGTAAGTGTCCAAAAAAAACAGAACCATTGATTTAATATCATTTTACACCACAACCATCAATGCCAAGTATAACAAACTTGAAACTATAGTTATATTAACACCTTTTACAGGTTTTCTAGACTAAGGACAATATAATTGATAGACAAGTTTATAGCGCCACTTTACAACCATCGTACTAGTGACAAGCAATCATTGGGATCGTAAAGAGCGCTCCTTTATGCTAAATAATGATCCGGCTCGCAGAATTCATAAGGTGATAAATGTTTGCACATTACATCAAAATGGCCGGGCGGCGAATTTGCATTCTGGTAGCTGATCTATAAACATTAAGCTGACAAGTGCCTTGTATATTTGAAAATGTATCTGCGATACGTATCTTGTAGTTAATTGGGTTTAGGTGTTGTTTAAGACATGCTCATTGGTTACAGAATCTAGAAGGTCAGGTCATATATTTGGTCCCTCTGCGCACAGACAATCAGAATGTTTGTAACGCATGCATAAGTATAAAGCAATTTATAAATATAAGATTTTCATAGGTTCAGATAATTCAATAAATATTATGTTCTATTAATTAATACCGGTTAATTAATTTGAAAGAGTTATTTCATAATGATTATGTTTAGAAGGTTAGCCGTGTGGTATCCGGCTTAGTAGAATAGTACCACCTTCATTTCTTACCGAGGTGTCGTTAAAGGCGACTAAGTAAGTCGACCCGCCGTGTGGTATCCGGCTAAGTAGAATAGTACCACCCTCATTTCTTACCGAGGTGTCGCAAAAGGCGACTAAGGTAAGTTGACCCACCGTGTGGTATCCGGTTTAGTAGAATATACCACCCTCCTTCTTACCGAGGTGTCGTAAAATACGACTAAGGTAAGTTGACGTCAGGCAGGCCGCCGGTCGTAAAAATAATATTTTATGTCATCATCATTCTCCTGCGCTTATCCCACTCTATATGGGGTCGGCACAACATGTTATAAAAATGTTGTCATATGATTTGGCTATGTATTTTACGACAGGCCACCTGACGTCAACTTAGCTTAGTCATATTTTACAACACCTCGGTAAAAAAGAGGGGAGAGGGAGGGTCTATTTTACTAAACTGGTTACGGTGGATGAACTTACCTTAGTCGCCTTTTACGATACCTCGGAAAGAAATGAGGGTGGTCTATTCTACTCAGTCGGATACCACACGGCGGGTCGACTTACCTTAGTCGCCTTTTACGATACCTCGGTAAGAAATGAGGGTGATCTATTCTACTCAGCGGGATACCACGCGGCGGGTCCACTTACCTCAGTCGCCTTTTACGATACCTCGGTAACAGATGAGTGTGGTCTATTCTACTCAGCCGGATACCACACGGCGGGTCGACTTACCTTAGTCGCCTTTACGATACCTCTGTAAGAAATGAGGGTGGTCTATTCTACCCAGCCGGATACCACGCGGCGAGTCGACTTACCTCAGTCGCCTTTTACGATACCTCGGTAAGAAATGAGTGTGGTCTATTCTAAGCAGTCCAATATCACACGGTGGGTCAACTTACCTTAGTCGCCTTTTACGATACCTCGATAAGAAATGAAGGTGGTCTATTCTACTCAGCCGGATACTACGCGGCATTACTCCATCTATGTTTATTATATCATAAATATTTTACAAGGCTTTA
This sequence comes from Morpho helenor, assembly GCA_029227775.1. Classification (NCBI taxonomy): domain Eukaryota; kingdom Metazoa; phylum Arthropoda; class Insecta; order Lepidoptera; family Nymphalidae; genus Morpho; species Morpho helenor. Next base: position 14,194,732 of record JARGCU010000006.1, read on the forward strand.
ATTATTGAGAAGAATAGAGTTGAAGTCGGTACCGTACGGCCTTTAAGGCCAAATACCGTATTGGCAAGTTTATGACACTAGTAATTTACATTACAGATATTTGCTGGTAAATATCACGTAGATTATATCGACAGGGTGAGCGGTAAACTATAAATGTATAGATTAAGCGATAATGCCAGTTAGAGAAATACTTGCAATTGAAATGTACTTTTACTGCATACAAATGTAAATAATATTAAGAATTATATTTTTTTAAAAGAGCAACCGCCGGGTTTCTTGCTGGCTCTTCTCGGTAGGAACAGCTTTCCGAACCAGCAGTAGAGTTGACGATTCAAAAGCACTTGTTTACAAGTTTATTTGAATAAAGAATAATTTGAATTTACAGAATTCATATTCAAAATATTCTTTATTCAAATAAACTTGTAAACAGGTGCTTTTAAATCGTCAACTCTACTGCTGGTTCGGAAAGCTGTTACCGAGAAGAGCCAGCAAGAAACTCGGCGGTTGCTCTTTTAAAAATATAATTCTTATAACTAGTTACATTAACTCATTTCTATCTTGTACAGGGTCGGCTAATAGCTATATCCACGCATTCTTATCGTCTAAATAATCCTCAACAGTATAGTAGGCTTTCTGTATCAGCCTTTAATAGTGTTTTTAAACTGTTGTAATGATAGCAATCCTAGGTTTTGAACTTTTTTAGTTCGCGCGCATAGCTTTGCATTTGACAGCTTAAAAACCAAAAGTAAAATTATTTTGCTATAATCCGCGATGAAGTAAAATAGAAAATATATATAATGCTAAATGTAGAGTGGACAATCGGTTATCATACCTGATACATGCAGGATTCGTAAAAACACATGCACAAACCTCCACCACCGCCACCACGATACACAAGCACTATATACGTTCACTATCACAAACTCAACAATCGTTTCGCCCCGCAACCGAAGCATCATCAGATAGACTCCACGACCAAAATCGCAAAATCGCAAAGCTTAAATATCTATTGCTTTCTGTTCCTATTTTAGTAGTTCTTTGTAGTGCCCAAAAACAGAGATAAAACTAGTTAAACTAGTTTTAAAATAAAACCTAGCTAGATCGATTTACTTCCCCCAAAACCGCCTACATGCTGAATTTCATTAAAATCGTTGGAGCCGTTTCCGAGATCCCGAAAATATATTTATATATATTTTCGGCTCGTTGGAGCAGTGGGTAGTGACCCTGCCTTCGGCTCCACGGGTCGCGGGTTCGATTCCCGCCGAGGACCAACATTTTCTTTAAAATGAATTTGTCGGTCTTTGAGCCTGGGTGTATATTTGTAATTAAGTATGTATTTAAAAAATATATAAGTATATATTCACCAGTTGTCTGTCTACCATAACACAAGTATTAAGTTACTTACTTTGGGGACGGATGACCGTGTGTGTAAGTGTCCCATATATTTATTTATTTTATTTATTTATTATATATACATACAAGATTAAGTCATTTAAATATTAAAGATACAAACTAATATTGTAAAGACCCGCCGAGTGGTATCCGGCTGAGTAGAATAGACCACCCTAATTTCTCACCGAGATGGCGTCAAATACGAACGCCGTGTGGTATCCGGCAGAATAGAATAGTACCACCCTCATTTCTTACCGAGGTGTCGTAAAAAGCGACTAAGGTAAGTCGACCCGCCGTGTGGTATCCGGTTGAGTAAAATAGACCACCCTCATTTCTTACCGAGGTGTCGTAAAAGGCGACTAAGGTAAGTCGACCCGCCGTGTGGTATTCGGCTGAGTAGAATAGACCGACCTCTTTCTTACCGTTGAGTCGTAAAATACGACTAAGGTAAGTTGACGTCAGGCAGGCGGCCGGTCGTAAAATACGTAGCCAAATCATATGACAACATGTTGTAACATGTTGTGCCGACCCCACTTAGAGTGGGATAAGGGCAGGAGGATGATGATATTAAAATCAATATATAGAGGGCTTTAAGTCATGTCTTTAAGCTTTAAGTCGCAAATGTTAACAAAATAATCTACCACAAAACATAGTTTATACAGAAGGGTATCGAATGATACCAATAATGATTTAGCGGGGTCAACATCTCGGTGTCGAGGTGGAGACCAAGTTCACGGATCACAGACCTCGTGACACACTCATTGTCTTGTCAATGGCGTTATGCGATATGATAACTGGACGCTTCCGCGTTCGCAACACCTTTGAAGTATTAAGGACAAATAGACTGGGTTATTTGGAATAAAATCACCCAATACTATAATACCAAAATCCGTGTCTGTTTATTATAAAATCAAAAAGTACTTAAGTAAGTTAAATCATTTATTAAATAAAACTTTTTTTTTATTCAAAACCTTTACAAAAGTAAAAATAAAATTATTTTGCTATAACCCTGGATGAAGTAAAATAGAAAATATATATAATGCTAAATGTAGAGTGGACAATCCGTTTTCATACCTGATACATGCAGGATTCGTAAAAACACATGCACAAACTTCCAAATAGTTACTTTTAATTTTACGTTAATTCTTAATTTTTGATACATTTAGTGTAATTGAAAGTGTTTTTTTTCGTTAATAAATAAATTAACTCCAAAAACGGAAAGAGGAGACTATGCCCAGCTGTGGGATACAACGGGCAGTGACTTTACTTTTTTATATTAGCATTCCTATCTTTAGAGACTGTCCCGACCGAAATTTCTATGCTATAATAATCAAGAAAACCTAGATTATATATATCCTCCTGCCTTTATCCCACTCTAAGTGAGGTCGGTACAACATGTTATAAACATGCTGTAACATGATTTGGCTGCGTTTTTAGGACCGGCCGCCTGCCTGACGTCAACTTACCTTAGTCGTATTTCACGATACTTCGGTAAGAAGGAGGATGGTATATTCTACTAAACCGGATACCACACGGTGGGTCAACTTACCTTAGTCGCCTTTTACGACACCTCGGTAAGAAATGAGGGTGGTTCTATAGTACTTAGCCGGATACGACACGGCTTCAAGAAAACCTAGGTTATTCTAGTGATATTCGTAAGTCTATGAACAAACGATATCGTTACAGCGAGACACCACTACGATATACTGGCACTCGCTGGATATATCGAGTTATCGCCCGTCGACCTGTAATCACATTTGCGATGAACCCTGCAATCGAAATGTAACAAATAAGGTTCCTTTGGAAAGGTTCTAAGTACCCTTGATCAAAAGAGTAACGAGTGAACACGCGTGACTCAAAAATACTCATTTACCGTACTCTCGGATCAATTAGGAGATGTAACTATAGTAATGTATAAAGCTGAACTGAAATTTGATTGAATGTTTGAACACGCTAATCTCAGTAACTATTGGACCGATTTGAATAATTCCTTAAGTGTAAGATATTCCATTTATTGAGAAAAACTTTGGGCTATCCCGCTAAGATGAATAGGTGAGGAGCAGCAATAAAAAATACTACGAAAACGGCAATATTGAAAGCTTTTTTTGCGTGTGCTAAGTAAACGGTGAAAGTTATTCAAAAATCATGTATTACCAAATTGTTACCCTCTAAAAGTTCTAAATAAAAATCCACGACAGCATATGTCTAGCTTTTAAGTTTATAAGCTATAAATTGATTTTTTTTTAATAAATTTACATAAATATTTACAATATGGACTAAACACAAGGATCAGTAAAAACTACATTTATGGGACGAGAGATCTTATTAGGGATGATGTCACAGCGGTAATAAAAAGTAGTTAAGCGGGAAAATTACTATGGAACATGAGAGTAGGAGTAACGGTGCCTTTAACTAAGTCACATTCACACATAGGGTGCTGCTGCTATCCTTCTATCTATCTATCTAATTTCGGGGACGCCTATCGGTGCAGGGCGGGTGGTCAGCTCCTATTCCGGACTATTCCACCCATTTCCCCATGTTGGGACAAGGGTTTCACTGCTGTCCTGACAGTGTCACCTGCTCTAATCTACCCGTAGCTCTTACTAACCTGATAGTATCCCTGAAGGAGATATTAGTCAGATCCTCAACTTCAATTTCATCCTTACCTAGTATCTCCCATCTTACCAGCGAGTACATAGGGCACTCGGCCATTAGGTGAAGACTCGATTCTTCCTCTCCACACTCTGGGCACGCAGCATCTCCTGTTATTCTCATTATTGACGCTGCTATCCTTACACTGTGGTGAAGTTACTAACCATAGTTATAAAAACTACCTGTTAGGCTGATAGCATCACACCATAAACAACGCAAATTGATTTCTCTCATACTATCATTACGGCCGTTTAAAATCTCCATTATAAATGATTCTTCGCGGCCATGATGTCAGGCCTATAAAAGGCGAATGAAAGTAATTTCTTGTCAACTCAAGAGGCCTGCGTATCAGTTTTTATTTATGGCGCTTGTTAACAAATTGTCTGCGCTTCGGATCTGCTTTGCGATTGTCAGTTATTGTTAATATTTTAATGGTACTTAGAAGATTTCTATTTTTCTTGTATAATAAACTCGCTCATGAAAAGATTATTTCTAAAATGATATGCTCAAGAAGATTTGTGTTTACCGTAAGCCTGTAAGATACCCAATAATTAATAGTTTTAGTTTACAATGCATACTCAATGTAGAGTATGTTATTCGATTTCATTTCAGCTGATTAATAGAATTTACTTTACAATGGCGTTACTTTACAATGGTTTTACCGCCATTGATCAGTCGCCAGAGCCTCGTTCGCTGATCGGCAGGACACACCACGGGCAAGTGAGGTTGACTTGGAGTACTTAGATGGAATTTTACTCCCTTACATCCCTTTTACTCCCTTACATCCCTATGGAGCCGAAACGTGGACACTGACAATGAGACTGGTCTACCAATTTAAGGTCACTCAGCATGCTACGGAGACAGCTATGCTCGGAGTTTCTCTGGAGGATCGAATTCGAAACGAAGTAATCCGACAAAGAACCAAAGTAATCGACATAGCCCAAAGGATTAGCAAACTCAAATGGCAGTCGGCTGGTTACATTTGTCGCAGAACCGATAACCGCTGGGGTAGACGTGTTCCGGAGTGGAGACCGCGCCTTGTCAAACGCAGTGTAGGACGCCTAGCTAAGTGGAGTGACGATATCCGCAGTGCGACTGGCGACGGTTGGAAGCCAAGAGCTGAATACCGAGCTCAGTGGTACCTTATGGTGGTATCCTTATTAGTGGTATCCTTAGTATAACGTTGACCAACGCTAGTAGAGCTTCTATGCTATAAAAGTTTAAAGCTTCTAAAGATTCTTCTGCGCTGGCCCATCAAGCTCGCTGATGCTGTAAAATCCATTAAGGCTAACAGCATAATAAGTTCAAGAAAAAATGTTACGTACTTGGCTCTTATACTCTTAAGAAATTATCTCCACAGATGGAAAATGATTGCAAACTGCGATAATGTATGAAAAATGCCGCCAAAAGAATTTATCCAATAAAATATAATCGTTATGCGGTGTTAAGTGCAGGCCTTTCAATCAACTGCTGGCAATATATCATTTCCACACATACACTTTACGGTATACGGTATAAGAGTTGTTTTTCAATAGCTTTTTGTGTCAAGAACAATATTTATACCGAAATACCAAGTGGAAAGTATGTGAAATATTTATCAAGCGTTTATGATTCTTGGAACGGCTTCTGGTTGTTTTTTAATTTAGTTACAAGAATATTTCCCAATTGCTGCTATTGTTGGCAAAATCTATATACTAATATATAAAGCTGAATAGTTTACGCCGTGTGGTATCCGGCTGAATAGAATAGTACCACCCTCATTTCTTAACGAGGTGTCGTAAAAGGCGACTAAGGTAAGTCAAACCGCCGTGTGGTATCCGGTTTAATAGAATAGACCACCCTCTTTCTTACCGAGGTGTCGTAAAATACGACAGAGGTAAGTTGACCACAATGTGGTATCCGTTAGTAGAATAGACCACGCTCTATCTTACCGGGGTGACATAAAATACGACTACGATTAATGACGTCAGGCAGGCGGCCGGTCGTAAAAACGCAGCCAAATCATGTGACAGCATGTTTATAATATGTTGTGCCAACCCCACTTAGAGCGGGATAAGGGCAGGAAGATGATGAAAGCTGAATAGTTTGTTCGTTTGATTGATTGTTTGAACGCGTTAATCTCAGAAACTACTAGACCAAATTATTTGACTGCAAGATATCCATTTATCGAGGAAGGCTATACTATATAACATCACGCTAAGATGAATAGGAGAGGAGCAGCAATAAAAAATGTTGCAAAAAAGGCAAAATTTAAAGCTTTCCTTGCCTGCGCTAAGTAAACGGTGAAAATTAACTCACGATAACAATTTTTTTTAAAATAAACTGTGATAGCCCAGCGGTGGGACCGTGCGAATCTTTCGAGAGGGTTCAAAGTTTCACGAGTTCAAACCCCGGCAGGCAACAATGAGTTTGTTCTATTAAGACATATGTCTAATTGATAATTGGAATTTATCACACGCTTTTCGGTGAAGGAAAACATCGTGAGGAAACCTGCATATCTCTAGAGAAATCTGGGGATATGTGTAACCTATCAATCCGCATTTGAGCCGCGTTTAAGGTGTTAGCCCCAATCCTCTTCAACAATAACGGAGAGAGGAGGCCTATGCCCAGCAGTGGGAGTGTAAAAGGCCGTTACTTTTTTTTTACTTTTTACTACTTTTATGATCAAAATTTTAATTCGGGAACAAATTTATGACACATTGATTTCCATGCTGGTTGGTACTGCTAGTCGAAAATATGACTTTGATTAATATGAATCAGATTTTTAAGCTTACTTGAATTAATATAATTTTGATTTGGTTTGAGAGATAGGAAGCCTTTGCTTTGCGGAATAGTAGCAGGCAAGTTTATTACTTTACAGTGTAGGTACAGGTTAATTAATGTAAAGGAATGTGCCGCGCACGCGCTTTGCCTTACATGGCGTTTACATTCCTACATTACATTCTATATTTCTAACAGCCGATCAATAAATATAACTCCTTCTTTAATAATTCATTTATTAAAGTTATAATAAAATTATTTTGCTATAATCCACGATTTAGTAAATATATAATAGACACATATCCCCAGAAATTTCTTGAAATATGCAGGTTTCCTCAATGTTTTCCTTCACCGATAAGCGTGTGATTAATTGCAATTGTCAATAATACATTAGACACATAAGTTTTAATAGAAAGCCTCATAAGTGCGAGCCCGGGGTTCGAACTCGTGACACCCTGGGAAGAGTCGCAAGATGTCACCGCTATCGCAGATTATAGCAAAATAATTTCATTGTTACTTTTGTATTATGGATCTCCGCAAAGTAACACTTAGTTGTATCATCATCTTCCTGCCCTTATCCCACTCTAAGTGGGGTTGGCAAAACATGCTGTAAAATGATTTGGCTGCGTTTTTACGACCGCCTGACTTAGTTCTATAAATTATTATATAATCATCTTCAGCTATTTCCGGTCCAATTTTGGACGTAGGCCTCTTCCATTTCTCTCCATGCCAGACGGTCTTGTGCTCAGGTCCAGTCTCGACCAGCGAGTCGACTTATGCCGTCTACCCGTCTCTTGGGAGGACGGCAACGGGATCTGCTGGTAACCCGTGGTCTTTATTCCAGAAGTCGTTTGGTCGTTAGTTTGGTCGATTATATTATCACGTATTAATAATCCATCGACAAGATTAAGTACGTCCCAATTAAATCGCACTTACAGCCGGCGGATCACAATAAAAACGCACAATTAAACGCGTCGGTGAGTTAAGCAAATTGGCCAATAAATGCCATAATTGAGACATTGAGTCGAATGCGTTGAGATTCAAATCTTCGATATGAATCGTACTAGCGTGCGCGAAAGTGTTATATAAAAATAATAAAGTTATATTTCAAATTTAAAATATTCTTTATTTAAGTAAACTATTTGAATTTAAACTATCGTATTAATAATTAATGTATAAAAACCGGCTATACTCACGTGTTATTTTATCGGATGAGCCCGACTAGTTTCAAGCCACCCCCCTTCCCTCGCTCCAACCACTCTCGAGTCGAGTCCTGCGACCTGCTAAACGCAGTTCCCGCCGCGATAACGCCGCATAAAGAGCTCATGAATAAGAGCCCCGTATGGGCTTGAAACTAGTCAGGCTCATCCGATAAAATAACACGTGAGTATAGCCAGTTTCTATACATCAGTAAATTTGTAGAAAAATGCCTTTTAATCGTCAAATCTACTGTTGGTACGGAGAGCTGTTCCTACTGGGAAAAACCAGGTAGAAAGTCGGCGGTTTGGTCTTTTAAAAAAATAACTATTATTACTAGTTACATTTAGTTATTACTGTCTTGTATAGGTTCGAAGAAAAGCTGTCTATGCATTCTTACCATCTAAGTAATCCTCAATAGTATAGTTGGCTTTTTGTATTAGCCTTTTATTAATAGTATTTTTAAACTGCTTTAATGGCAAAGTTAAAATTGATTGCGGAAAATAAAATTGATCGCATTTTATACCATGCCAATCTTGGCGATTGGCGTTCTATTGCATGAGCATGATGCAATGTAATGGGATTTAGACATACTGTTAGGGTAGTGGAAACTTTCAAACATTTTATTTAGTAAGAAGCCCAAAAAAAACTACCATTGGTCTATCACGTTGTTTTTTATGTACTTGTAGTGCTGTCTTCATATTCATGCCAAGGGACGTTGGTTTGGAAATATAATATGTTGCCATTGCTATCCATTTTCTAGGATAGTATCCATAAGGAAATCGTAGTAACAAATGGGTTTATTGAAACATAAGTAACGTAAAAAAAATTACCTTGATAAAAAGACCGGCCGCCTGCCGGACGTCAATTTATCATACGAGACCGCGGTAAGAAAGAGGGCGGTCTATTTTACTGAACCGGATATCCAACGGTGGGTCAACTTACCTCAGTCGTCTTTAACGACACCTCGGTAACAAATTAGGGTTATTTATTCTACTCAGCCGGCTATAACACAGGGTCGCATGTAGAATAATTTGAAAGAAAATTTGTAGGGTATTTAATAAAAGTTTTTGCAAATATCGCTTTTGTATTCGGCATTACGCCACTCCCCGATGGCTATCTGGCGGATTACGAAGCGATACGGCAGAGCGTTAATGATTTATCCACTCGAATGTACGTTGGATTACCATTTAAATACGCACTTTATGTTACCGAATGGATTGCTTATTCCCGTATAATGCGAATTACATGTTTATATAACACGTTGGAAACGAAAGTTAGCCTTCATTTAGCATCGTTCTCCTGCCCTTATATTCAAATTCAAATTCAAAATATTCTTTATTCAAATAAACTTGTAAACAGGTGCTTTTGAATCGTTAACTCTACTGCTGGTCCGGAAAGCTGTTCCTACCGAGAACAGCCAGCAAGAAACTCGGCGGTTGCTCTTTTAAAAATATAATTCTTAATACTATTTACATTCAGTCGTTACTGTCTTGTACAGGTTCAAAGAGAGCTATATCCACACATTCTTATCATCTAAATAATCTTCAATAGTATAGTGGGCTTTCTGTATCAGCCGACCAATGACCAACGGCAAAAAATGTTATAAACATGTTGTCACATGATTTTGTTACGTATTTTACGACCGTCTGCCTTCCTGACGTCATATTACAATTCCACTCCTGGGCATAGGCCTCCTCTCTCCGTTTCTGGAGAGAAGGGTTGGAGCTAAGACCTACCACGCGGTTACACATATCCCCAGATTTTTCTAAAGATATGCAGGTTTCCTCACGATGTTTTCCTTCACCGAAAAGCGTGTGATAAATTGCAATTATCAATTAGACACAAAAAAAATTTAATAGAAAAACTCATTGGTGCCTGCGTGGGGTTTGAACTGTTGCCCCTTTCGAAAGAGTCGCACGGTCACACCACTGGGTACAGCTTCATATTACGTCATATTACCTTAGTCGTATTTTACGACACCTCGGTAAGAAAGAGGGTGGTCAAAAGACGGGTCGAATTACCTCAGTCGCCTTTTACAACACCTCAATAAGAAATGAGGGTGGTCTATTCTACTCAGCCAGATATCACACGGAGGATCGAATTACTTTAGGCGCCTTTTACGACACCTCAGTAAGATAGAGGGTGGTCTATTCAACAGAGCCCGATACCACACGGCGGGTCGAATTACTTTAGTCGCCTTTTACGACACCTCAGTAAGAAATGAGGCTGGTCTATTCTACTCAACCGTATACCACTTGGCGGGACGAATTAACTTAGTCGCATTTTACGACAACTTAGTAAGAAAGAGTCTATGATACAGAGCTCGATACCACACAGCGGCTCGAATTACTTTAGTCGCCTTTTACAACACATCAGTAAGAAATGAGGGTAGTCTATTCTACTAAGCCGGATATCACGCGGCTAAAATGAATTGTGGAAAACTGCTTAAAGCTCAATTTATACATTACATTTCATTTGTAAAGACTTGCTATTTGTGTAGAATAAGCATGAAAATGTAAGGACAAACTGTGTTTAAGCAATCATTTGATTTACACGATATTAGGTATTTCATTGCGTCCGCTACTGCATTCCCGCGTTTATATATCAACTTTAATTAGCACCAACACCAGCTTACAACATATTATCACTGTATCGCTGTGAAATATTAACTTGTCGTTTGTAATGGCGGGCCTACGCTCCAATTCATCTCATTAGCAACCGGGCCTTTGCCCTCTAAAGCTCTGGGCTATTGCGAAAACTTGCTTCTCTATACATACGCCTTGGAAATCTCCAAAATTTTAACCAGTTTTGTTAATTGATCAGAGTTCCGGTATAATTAGATTTCCGTTTTATCATGGTTGTTTTCGGTTAGTCGGTTAAGAAGCCAAACTGCTATAAACCGGAAACCGGATGTTATAACCAGAAACTATTTGTAAACCTCGTGTAAAGCTAATTAAAGAAAAATCGATAAAAGTTATCCTTCTCCTCGAGTCGGTGTCCTTAATGCTGAGGGTCGTGACCCCCTCTACGGATCAATTTGTCACAAACATGTTGCGACATCGGTGTCTGCTCTTTGGGACATGAATGGCTTCAACCATTGGGCTGTTGAGAGTGGTGCGGATTTGATCTGTCCAGCGTATTGGACCTCATCCTGGTGGTCTCTTCCCCTGGACCTTCTAATTGCGGGGACGCCCGTCGTTGCAGGACGGGTGGTCAGCTCCTATTCTGGACTATTCCACTCATAAAATTTCCCCTGGACCTTGCTCGTGATGTTATCTTTTCGAGATTTTCATCACTCTTCCGGGCGATATGACCGAAGTACTCAAGGACTCGTTTCAGGCAGATAGTCGAGAGCCTAGTTAAGATCTTGACTTGAGTATCGACATTTGTTCTTTTTGTTGTCCAGGGGATGCGCAACATTATCCTCCAGCACCACATCTCAAAGGTATGATAAAAATTAAAGCTTAGGTACAAATTTTAACTGCGTCAAAAAACTGTTAGTTAGGCACAGGTGATGACAGGTCATGGATGTTTCCAAGAATACCTGGGCTGAATTTAAAAAGCCAGAACCGATAAATGTGTCTATTGAGAAACAAAAAATACACCTAGACATACGATCTGTGAACGCTAGATGGGATGACAAACGTCAAATGGCATTAGATAAAACAGAGGCGAACTTTTTCACTTGAAAAGTCACCTTATATGTTCCGCGACAGGGATAGCTGGGATTTTATACTGAAGTTTGTGTTGAACATAACGGGAGAAAAGGCAACGGAGGAACGGGCAAGAAAGGCCAAGAAATAGACACCAGCTACGATGAAGCAATGCCGAAAGATGGTCATGTTGTAGAAGGGGGAGGAAATGAGTAGGGGGTTTTTCACTTTCTTGTGTAAAACTCCATAAAGGATTTCCCCTCCTTTAAAAAAAGGTAGATAGATAAGTGAGCGAAATATTGTGACGGCATGGCTGATGTCACTAGCGTTGCATTTTGGTGGAAGAGAAGCGACAATCTGCTGCATTCTTTAACTTGGTTGACCGTTTTGGCGCTTAACTGTTGAGGCTTGGCTTTGTCCATTGCTTGGCTGGGGTGTATGGTGAGCCGGAACAAGTGCGATAAAGTCAAAATTTTGTCATTAACATTCTCAAATTACCATCCTCCCCTGGCCGATATACAACTCCTTACGTCCACTATAATAAGCAATACTTTTAAGCTACAAAAGTAATAATAAAATTATTTTGCTATAATCCGCGAAGAAGTGAAATTGAAAATATATGTATATAATGCTAAATGTAAGTGGACAATCGGTTATCATACCTCATACACAAGCACTATATACGTTCACTATCACAAAATCAACAATCGTTTCGCCCCGCAACCGAAGCATCATCAGGAGATAGACTCCACGACTAAAATCGCAAAGCCTTTGCGATTTTAGTCGTGGAGTCTATCTCCTGTTTTGTACGATTGTTGCGTTTGTGATAGTGAACGTATATAGTGCTTGTGTATTGTGGTGGCGGTGGTGGAGGTTTGTGCATGTGTTTTTACGAATCCTGCATGTATCAGGTATGATAACCGATTGTCCACTTACATTTAGCATTATATATATTTTCTATTTTACTTCTTCGCGGATTATAGCAAAATAATTTTATTATTACTTTTGTATTATGGATCTCCGCAAAGTAACGCCTACTAACTTCTATAAATTACTTTTAAGCTAAGTAATACTAATACTTTTAAGTAAGCAATACTTTAATTTCTTTATTGTATTTTATTATTTTTTATACTTTTTATTTAAGATGCTCGTTTAATGTTATATAATAGTATATAAGAATATGTTGAATAGTTTTTTAGTTGTTAAATATTAAGAGTTCGTAAGCATGTCCATTACGTCACATTAGGTTCACCCTGAAAACCAGATTTGCAGCTTCGCTGCAATCTTTGCGCTGAGGGTGGACCTATATTCGGCCATCATTCTATTTGTTATCTTTTCTTTTGTATTTCTTTTATTTGTATTTTGGTCAAATAAAAATTATTTCTATTTCTATTTCAATACGTTTAATGGTTACTTATAAATATTAAATATTAAATGGTACCCTAGGTTAACATAGCCACCTATTTCCTCGTATATAACTAAGCAACGGCCTGTTACTATCCCACTGCTGAGAATAGGCCTCTTCTCTCCATTTTTGGAGAGAAGGATTGGAGCTAAGACCTACCACGCTGCTCCAATGCGGATTGGTAGGTTACACATACCTCCAGAATTCTCTACAGATATGCAGGTTTCCTCACGATGTTTTCTTTCACCGAAAAGCGTGTGATAAATTGCAATTATCAATTAGACACATAAGTTTTTAAGAGAAAAACTCATTGGTGTCTGCCCGGGTTTGAACCCGTGATCGTCTCTAGAGATTCACACGGTCGCACCGCTGGGCCATCACAGCTTCGTATATAACTACAGTATTAATATATAAAAATACTGTATACATATTAAATGCCACCATCATAATTATTGTCTAGACACGTTTTATTTTACAATAATTATCCAAACGACATGTTTTTGCGCACGCGCCGCATTTATCCACATATTTAACGTGCAAATTTTTAATGCAGGAATTTTATGGAATACGTAATAATGTCAAGTACAATAAAAAATAATATAGTTATGAGGAAAATGTATAGGATGTCTATGTAATGATTTGTCAAACATAATTACTCTTTATGGTTGCTGCAGAAGCCGTGATGGCCAATCAGGGTGGTCATTTGTACTGAGTGGGATAACCCACAGTGGGTCAACTTACCTTAGTCGCCTTTTACGACACCTCGGTAAAAATTAGGGTGGTGTATTCTACTGAGGCGGATACTACACGGCAGGTCAACTTAACTTAGTCGTCTTTTACGACACCTCGGTAACAATTAGGGTGGTATATTCTACTGAAGCGGATACCACACGGCGGGTTAACTTACCTTAGTCGCCTTTTACGACACCTCGGTAACAATTAGGGTGGTATATTCTACTGAAGCGGATACCACACGGCGGGTCAACTTACCTTAGTCGCCTTTTACGACACCTCGATAAAAAATAGGGTGGTCTATTTTACTCAGCCGAATACCACATGGTGGGTCAACTTACTTTGGTTGCCTTATACGATAATTCGGTAAGAAATGAGGGTTGTCTATTCTACGTTTAAACCTGTAACATCTCGTAAGAGTCGCACGGTCTCTGGGCTATCACAGTTTAATTAACAGTACCTCGGTAATTTTTTTCAAAATAAAAAAGATAAAAAAATAGTTGGGTGCGTGGGGCTCGATCCTAGGTATTTTAATTGCGAATAAGCAACGCTGACTTGACAATTTAAAGCAAAAATAGTGTTTCATATTAAATGTAAATTTTTGTATTTTTATAATGCGCAAAACAATTGATAAAAGGATTTTTTTTATAAAACCTAACTAGATCGATTTTTCTTCCACAAAACCCCCTACATGCTGAATTTTAGGAAAATCGTTAGAGTCGTTCCCGAGATTCCGAAAATATATATATACATACAAGATTAACTCAATGAAATAAATAGTAAGCTAAATATAGAACGATGACATTGGATCAAAGTCCCGATATGACGCGTGTCCGTGCGTCGACATGACAGACATACCGACCTTTCGTCGCCTGTAATTATCTCTTTGATGGGACTCTCCCCTAAGTGCGAATCGGGAACGTGATCTTTGTTGATGACAGCTGACAGTCCATAGAGGTTCTGAGAACTCTCTCGAAATATTCTTAATTCAATTTTGAATTATAGCAGTGTTAGAGACTGATCGGAGCATACGTAACATGCACCGATGCGATAATAAAACTAAACTAAACATTCTATTTTTTTAGATTAAATGGATTCATTTAATGTCGGCACCATCCAGTATTACGAACTAGCATATACCGTAATGAAATTCAAGTTTTTCATTCGCCTAAAGAAAAAAACGAGAATCGGAAATTTGCAAGTCTGTCCGTAAAAAAATCATACTTGGATTCCTTCCTGGCCACTTTGAAACTATTTGGACAACAGTTCACCTCATCAGTGGTCGGGCTCCTCGTGGTGCACCCCGGGCAGGCCTTTGGAACACACTTTTGTTCTGGATCCAATCTGCTGCTGGCGAGTCCAGGTGGTAGCGACTTGCCTAAGCCCATCGTGTGCCGCCCTGCCAGGGGACCTTCGGACGTTCCGAATGGGGTTTATCGGTCTAGCTTACAGGTTCTCGAGGTCGGTGCATCTGGTGCTCCCGATGCACTGCTTAGCGGTGGGAGACTTCTCCTTTGAGAGGTCTGGGTCCCTACCCGGAGGTGTTCTCTGAGATCAGAGCTGCTGTCCGCGGGGATGGGGGCAATGTGTACAACGATACCCTGTTCTTGCCATCGGCAGCGTGGTGGAGCACACAGGAAGTTTTAGTCAGTGCGAGTCCGACACAACCACCGCCTTTCCCCGTCGGGTGGCGGTACTTATACGGTTTTTTCCTGTATAAAAAAAAAAGTTCTACCAGTGGTAAGTTTTTTGGTGCGGGGTCGTCATTTAACAATGACAATACATGTTTATGATAAGGATGACCTGATAAGCTGCTGCCAGGATTGGCTTGACCAGGGAACTCAACGGTTAACAGTAAGAACATGAAATTTTGGTTAAAGCTTTTTTTAGGTCAACTTGATTTGTTTTATTTCAGTGCAATGTAAATAACAAAATTGCTGAGTGAGTCGGATTTACGTGCATCGTTACCCAGAACTCAAGGGGTGAATATAAAAATATCGGAACGCGAAGCTCTAAATAAAGCTGGTGTGAATATGGCAATATATTAAGTTTACCGCCCGACCACCGGCCGTGAGTTGAAATCCAATGTAGTACTCGTGTATAGTATAGATGTATTGAGACCACACAAACACTTCGAAAAATAACGTAGGATTTGTCTAGTCCAGTGGTTCCCAAACTTTATTGTGCGATGCCCCACTTTAGCCTTTCTAAAATTATTATTCCCCTATGTCACATACATAACTTTTAATATAAAAAAATAATTGTTTACTTAAGGAACTATAATGCCGCCGTGTCTTACCAGGCTGAGTAGAATAGACAAACCTCATTTCTTAACGAGGTGTTGTAAACGGCGACTAAGGTAAGTTGACCCACCGTGTGGTATCCGGTTTAGAAGAATAGACATATCAAGACATAGACATAATAGTCAACTTCAAGGTTCTCAATAAATTAAAATTATTAGGAATTTAATTTCAGTTTTTCATTACATGATTTTAAAATTTCTTTACTTAACGATAACAGGTTAACGTTAACCAGTTCTTTTAAAAACCTATCATTATAGTTCCTTAATCATCACCTTCATATTCCTATCCTTATCCCACTTATCCACGACAAACATGTTGTCACATGATTTGGCTACGTATTTTACAACCGGCCGCCTGCCTGACATCAACTTACCTTAGTCATATTTTACGATACCTCGGTAAGAAAGAGGGTGGTCTATTTTACTCAACCGGATACCACACGGTGGGTGAACTTAGCTTAGTCGCCTTTTGCGACACCTCGGTAGGAAATGAGGGTGGTCCATTTTACTCAACCGGATACCACACGGTGGTTCAACTTACCTTAGTCACCTTTTACGACACCTCGGTAGGAAATGAGGGTGGTCTATTTTACTCAATCGGATACCACACGGCTATATATATAAGATATTTTGAAGAGACGAATCTTGTATAACAAATTCGGACCACGCTTCGTTGTATTATTTAAGTAGTTAAGTAAAATACAAATTTCTAACGTCGAGGATTATGCGATTCTTGAAGAGAATCTGATTTTACGGAGTTGAGCCGGAAAGGTTCATAATTACTCTTTTTTGCAAATAATTTTAGCAAATAGTTCTTTTTCTAATCCAAATTTTTCTTATAAATGAAATTCTTATGAATGGCCAGTCATATAGCGTTGTTGTGGTCATATGTAGTTGTATTCATAATAATACAAAATATTAGTAACCGACATTTTCTAAAATAAATCGAGCAATTAGTGTTAAGTTAATTATTGTACCAAACTTCTTTGTATATTTTCTGTATTCTTTTTGGTGTACAATAAAGAATATTATTATAGATCTGAATTCACCGCTAATCAGCTCTTTTGTACAAAAGAGAAGCGGCATTTTACTCTAGCGGGTGTGAACAAACGGCTAGAGAGGGCGGTAGTGTGAGAAACCGACGTCCAATTCTGGCATTATCGAGCGAATAATATTATTATTATTATTAAGCGCATCATAACAATCTACTATGGTCTACTATGATTATTATGATGCGCTATATTCCTTGTTCCGGCTTTAACGACACTGTTCTTTTTAAGAAACAAACACACATACACACATTCAGAGTTTTATTTATAGTTATATCGGGCAACATAAACATAATCCTATTTCCTTATCCTATAACTCCGTACCAATTTCCTTATAACAATCGAAACGTGGAATAATTATGAAAAAAAAAAACTAAACTTGTCACATTCTATAAACTTAGAACATTTATCAAATCTAATAAATATTTATGCTGTGTTGAAATTAATACAATATTAATTAGTTGCATGATATTAAAAACTAGACACTAATTTTCCTCAATTTGTACCGTCTAAGTTTTCCAAATAAAGACTATTAACGATTAAATGACATCAATAAATAAAACTAACGACTTGAAGGCGAACTAGAAGACGCACCCGCAGCCTCTGTCAATGATATTGACACCATCAATCTTAAAGATAAAAGAGCCCGACGAACATACATGAATATAATGGGATGTATAATTTTTCTCTGAATTCATTTGAATTATTGATCATGGTGTTTTATATGGTATGCTTTAATTAGCTATTTAAATAGACGTTTCCTAAAAGCGGATATTGTACCCATGTGTTAAATCATCTATTCGATTAAAAATGGCGTCACGTTTGCATTAAATATTTCCTAATGATCAATATTCATTGTTTTGTTTAAATGGTTTTTCTTCTTTTGTTTCACTCTTGCTTTTTCATATTTCCCTTTCTTCTGTAATTCTTTCATCTTTTTTTTATATCGCTCTTTCTTTTTAACAAAATTTATTTAGTAAGTTTATGACTTCGAATTATATTATTATTATTATTTATGCCTTATTAAGCATTCTTCTTTATTTAATTTATGTTTTATATGGTATGCTTTAATTAGCTATTTAAATAGACGTTTCCTTAAAGCGGATATTTAATGCATGTGTTAAATCTTCAATTCGATTAAAAATAGCGTCACATTTGTATTTAACGTTTCCTAATGATCGATATTCATTGTCTTTCTTTTAATTTTTTTTTCTTCTATTGTTTCACTTTTTGCTTATAATTCCTTCACCTTTTCTTTTCTTTTATATTATATTACCATATTAAACGCTTTTATTTAACTTGCGTTATATGTATGTTTGTATGTGAAGGTGGAATTTGGCGAGTTAAATTTGACCCATTTTCCCGTGTCCGTTTGAGCTGAAATTTGAAAGAAATCCTGGTTTCGTGCGTCCAGAGCTCACTATATCATCGACTCAAATTCAGTCGTGCGTCGGTCATTCATATTCTATTTGCATATGGCAAATAGAATATGAATGACCGACGCAATTCTAAGTTATGAATAATATCCTCGATTCGACTCCAAAATCAGTTCCTTAAAACTAAGGCCTTTTGTCAATTGAGCTCATTATTGAACTTTGAATTGGTTTTAGCAAATCCACGAATCTCTCTTTGAGAGATTCTCATTTTTAATTTCCTATCCTAAGCATTGTGACAATCTTATTTTTCTATTATGAAACGAATTTCATAAATTATATATCTTTTGTTTATATTTTTTTGTTTATAAAATCTTAAAGATATCGTAGTCCCAATCATACTGGGGTCAAGTTCGTCTAACGCCTTTTGATTGGAGCAAATTGTTCTTAATGCTTTTGTTCATTTTCATCCATGCTTTTACTTAAATCCAATTTAACTTTGCACCCATCTTAATTGAAATCAAACGATTTACACCTCTCTACTATTGTAATAAGTTCTAACAAAAGTTACCCATGTGATGGTATGTCTTGGCATAGATGCGTCATTGCATTTCTCGTAGCGTTGTTTTGATCATCTTACGGAATTGCCGCAAATTTGCAAATCCGCAAAATTGCGGAATTGAATTATCATTAACTTCGCTTTCTATATCAAAGTCCACATTCTCTCAATCTACGAGAATCAGTGTGTTACTGTTAACTCTTCCTGCTTGTGCGAAAACAGGAGGTTAGCATTACGGTTTTATGTAAATTGTGTTTAAGAGGTCGCGCAGTTGTAAATAAACTAGCCTGCTGGGAGTTTTAGTCCCATGCAAGACGTAAACCAAGAGATACACTATAATAATATATTAAAGAATTAAAGATCTACAAAAGTACTACAAAACTTGCTGTAAATAAAAAGCTAAAGTAATTAAATATTAAATATATTAGAGAAAATCTATGCAATGCTAAAAGTAGCGTACACTGTCCGTGTTGTTGAATTGTGTATATAGTTGTTACAAGACCACTTCAAAATGTCACTCAGACCAAAATTAAAAATAAGAGAGCATTAATAAAGCGGCATTCAGTGAAAGAAACAGTGACAAATTACCGTCGGAGAAACGAGCATCATTTGTCAAAACAAAGTGATGAGGCGACATCGGCGATTGCGAACGATGACAGCTCTGTCAAGTGTCGAGGCGGGACAAGACTTTGAGAAATGATTTGACGTTCTTGAATTTCAGCGTTTAACCAGATTGACATCCCTAGGACTTAATTCAAATTCAAAATATTCTTTATTCAAATAAATTTGTAAACAAGTGCTTTTGAATCGTCAACTCTACTGCTGGTTCGGAAAGCTGTTCCTACCAAGAAGAGCCAGCAAGAAACTCGGCTGTTGCTGTTTTAAAAATATAATTCTTAATACTATTTACATTAAGTCGTTACTGTCTTGTGCTTGAGCTATATCCAAACATTCTTATCTTCTAAATAATCTTCAAGAGTATAGTAGGCCTTCTGTATCAGCCTCTTTTTAACAGTGGGTTTAAACTGCTGTAATGACAAAGCTGAAATTGATTGCGAAATTTTATTATACAATCTTATACCAAAACCCACAAACGACTTACGTACTTTTGCAAGGCGCAAAGCAGGAGCCGCAAGCTTATGTCGGTTCCTGCTTTGTCTATTGTATACAATATAATCTTTTCAAGGTATTTCGCTTCAAATCAAATCAAAATAATCTTTATTCAAATAAGCTCATTCAAGCATTTTTGAATCGTAAAGTATCAATGATTAATGAAGCTACAACTGGTTCGGAATGTTGCTCTTACCGAGAAGAACCAGAAAGAAACTTAGCCCGTGATAGCCTTGATAGCCGTGTTGTATCCGGCTGAGTAGAATAGATCAACCTCCTTTCTTACCGAGGTGTCGTAAAAGGCGATTAAGATCCGGTTGAGTAGTATAGGCCACCGAAGAAGGTAGTCCATTCTAATCAACCTATCCAACCAACCAACCAATCCAACCCAACCAACTCAAAGCCATAAGCCATTTAGGATTACATTTTTTAGACTAAACATTGTAGACATTGAGTCAAACTATGTAGGTACATAATATAATTAATAAACTACGCTATTTTCAAGTATTGTTAATTTAATATTTTAACAACACCATTCCATAAAAAGAACTGCGGAGTACGTAACGACCTAACTCGCCATCTCGTTCGCACCTACCCGTATATACTTCGCGCTCTATCCAACCGCAACCTTTTAAGCTTCTCTGGCTGGGGTAGGAACTATCGAAAATGTCTGGCTAAAGGGGAAACATCATCTTATTCTTATCCAAGTAATATATATTAAAATCAGCTTTTATACTATGACGTAAATAGAAGTCAAATTTCATGAACTTTAAGGGTGTCTGGCAGGGGGTTTCCACTATGCTAAGTGTCTGGCATTGACTGACGTGATTTTTAATATTATTCTAATGGTAATATCAAAAGATCAAGCTAAATGACGAAATTAATTCGGAATTTTGCAACCTTGAGTACCTCGTATCTCCCAAAGCCACTATGATCCAAATTCTATAATCTACCATCGTTCTTACCTGTGTTGGGAGCATGCACTGACAGAGTTTTAGCTTTTATAAAATGACGAAGGTCTGGCGCTCACGGGATCTTGGGCCATAATACGTATTATAAAAATTAAATCGAGAACGTAATTTTCATTGGAAACAGGAAATCAAATGACAGTTATAGGCGGAAATGTTGGGCATAAAATTATTCGCTTCGTATAATTTATAATTGATGTTACACTGTTGAAGAGAGGAAAAAATAATGTTTGGTTTTTAATTAATATGGCAAAACAGAAGCTTGTAAATATAGTCTTGTTCTTTTTAATTTATATATCTAAGATATTCACGACAAATGGTTTTGTATCTCTTATGGTTGTTTATGGTTTCCTGCGTGAACTAAGTAGTTTTTGTTTAAACTCTTTAAACCTCTTTTAATTAAAAGAACAATATACTATTATTAGGTATTATCATATGGCAGTGACCCTGTCTTCAGATTCGCGGGCCGCGGGTTCGATTCCCATTGAAGAGCAATATTGTATAAAAACAATTTGTTGGTTCTTCCTAGAATAGACCTTGGTTTGAATAGACCACCCTCATTTCTTACTGAGGTGTCGCAAAAGACGACTGTAGTAAGTTGACGTCAGGCAGGCGGTCGGTCGCAAAATACGTAGCCAAATCAAGTCAACATGTTTATAACATGTTGTGCGGACCCCCACTGAAAGTGGTACAAGGGCAGGAGAATGATAATGGTACAGTCAGTCAGTTGTGTGTACATATGTATTTAAGTATTTATATACGTATTATTATATATGACTGGCCCGTTGGAGCAGTGGGTAGTGATCCTACCTTAAGCTCCGCGGGTCGCGGTTTCGATTCCCGCCGAGGGCCAACATTTTCTATAAATGAATTTGTTGGTCTTTGAGCCTGGGTGTATATTTGTATTTAAGTATGTATTTAAAAAATATATAAGTATATATTCACCAGTTGTCCATCTACCATAACACAAGTATTAAGTTACTTACTTTGGGGACGGACGACCGTGTAAGTGTCCCATATATTTATTTATTTATTTATATATGTATTTACCGGTTGTCTGTCACCCATAATACAAGTATTAAGTTAATAATTTTGGGAACGGAGGGCCGTATATCCCATATATTTCTTTATTATTATTATTTATTAAAGTTAAATTCCATTAATATCTAATATCAAGATTACTAAAAAAAAAAATTAAAATAGTTGGATAACAACTTGTTTTAGGCGATGTCTAGATGTTGTTCCTAGCAGTTTATTCTAGTATTGGATTGGTAATACTAGTATTAAAATAACAATCAATATAACAATGATTGTCATGAAACAATTATTAAATTTTTCACTGTTTAACATACCTTGGTAATCGCGCGCGTTTCAACCGCTCGACACTTTGCGGGTAGACTGAAACAAAATACATTTATATTTTAAACAAAAGTTTTTACAAATTCTACATGTATAAGATATGAGAACGAATACTGAGAACGAACACTCTACATTTAGCATTACATATATTTTATTTTATCGCAAATTATAGCAAAATACGTACATACATAAATACGCAAAACGCAAATAGCTTAATAGCACGTACTTAGAATCCGTGGACCCTAAGTACAAAATCCTTCAAGTGCTAGGCCATATTCTGAATACAAAGCCATAGATAAAATCTCAGTCATCTAACCATAATAGGCGGTCCATAAATCAATGGTACAACTGACAACAAACAATCACCGATGCAGTTCGATCATCACATTAGTTATATGAAGGATAAATGGAGAACAAGAGAACTGGTGTCAGATAAATAACAACCTGACACCCGACACAGTTCACTTTGTATTTCTGACTTTATCTAGAAATTCGGTCACGCTTGGACAGATTATGTTCGTGACATCGGCGTAATAAATCTAAGATACATTTGACGTAACACAGAGCAATTATATTTGTAGTCTAAATTTAATCAGCTTAGGTTAAACACAACAAAACAACAATTTACTATGGTCGAGAAGCTGATTTATCGTTTTAACCAAAAGCTGGAATTGACCTCGTTCGCGTCTGCTTAATACGCCGTGAATTATGCACTAGGAATTTCTTTCGTGTTTTAAATATTAAAATTAAACCTTAAAACTACCAATATCCTATGGTGTACGGGGAGAGATCGTGGGCAGCGATGACCTCCTTTTGCGAGGACGTAATCACGCGGAAGGAGGCGGCAGAACGGATCCGGGAAATCGAGTCTTTCGATCCGATCCGCAGGCGAGCGGGGCGCAGACGACTCGCCGAAGCCCGTCGCATCCCTAACGTGGACCTCTGGGCGTTCCGATCGGGGTTTATCAGACACCCATCTGAAAAGGACCTCGAAGCGGTTGATCCATCTTGTGCTCCCGATGCATCGATTAGCGGAGGGAGGCCACTTTTAGAGGAACCCCGACCCAGAGATGACGCTCTGGGGTTCAGAGTTGCTGTTGGCGGGGATGGGGGCAATATATTCAACCCAAATGTAGGTACGCCGTCCCCGCCACCAGCAGCGTGGTGGAACACTGTCAGGTTTTTAGTCAGCGCGAGTCCGATATACCCGCCGCCCGTCCCCGGGCGGTGACCATCATGGGTTTTCCTGACAACCCTGAAAAAACACTTACAACTTAAAACATAACTAAAACACTGAAAGTCTATTTCCTGATGATGCTTCTGTTGCGG
The DNA here is from genome assembly GCA_029227775.1 of Morpho helenor. Taxonomy (NCBI): domain Eukaryota; kingdom Metazoa; phylum Arthropoda; class Insecta; order Lepidoptera; family Nymphalidae; genus Morpho; species Morpho helenor. The sequence goes on from JARGCU010000006.1 coordinate 14,218,575, forward strand.
AGCAAAACGTATGTTGAGTTTGTGATAGATGTGTGTTTGTGAATCCTGCATGTATCAGGTATGAAAACGAATAGTCCACTTGACATTTAACATTAAATATTTACTTTATCTATTATTATAGCAAAATAGTTTTACTATTACTTTCGTATTATGGATCCCCGCAAGTACGTCTATAAATCACTAAAAACTAAATTTATACTTTATGGGTAAATTTACTAGATTTTATTAATCGTTTGCCATTTAATAAATCATTCCTTACCTAACATTTAGAGGAACAGATTACGTGTCATACATAAGGTTCAGAGATATTAGCAAATATCAAAATCGGTGGTCTGCACGATGATAAATTTAAATCCCATCACTGACAAGTGTAACAAACAACACAGCAGGAGCACTCACTACATTAATCTCTCCCTTTACACGATCACATTCATCAAATACACCTTTAGCTGCAACGACATAAAGATTATTGTCGGCTAAAAAATTCACGTCTACCTTATTTGCTTTATCATTGATAAATGTTTCTAGTGTTTATATTAATGTTGCTAGAACTCAAAATTGTTTGGATATTACAATATTAATAGTTACTGAACCATTGAAGTGCATTCAACAAAATATCACGTCTGTCGGATTGCGAATTGCAAGTGTAATGCAAATACGTGGCAAATACTGTGATTTGCTATAATTGCATTTAAACTATGGTGGGTGATGTAGGGTTAAATCAAATAGGATATTAATGTTTACATTATTTTAAATTACTGCTTTACTAACTTTAATAATAGGCGCAAGTTCCAGACTACGAATATTACTTTTTGTTCGGATAAAGTAATAAAATTTCTTACGTACGTGTACGCCTTTAATATTTAAATGAGTTAACTCCTCTCCAACTCCAACGATTTTCATGATGTCGATGCGGATATCCATAATACAAAAGTAATAATAAAATTATTGTGCTATAATCCGCGATGAAATAAAATAAAAATATATATAATGCTAAATGTAGAGTGGACAATCCGTTTTCATACCTGATACATGCAGGATTCGTTAAAACACATGCACAAACCTCCACCACCACCTATTTAATGAAATTTTTCTTTTATAAAATTTCATATTTATGCTTCTAGTATCTAAAGCATAAACATTTAATTTAATAAAATATAATCATTATATGTAAATTAAATTATTTATACCACTTTAACATGCATTTCTGGCAATAGTTATTATATTAGATTATCTGATGTAACACATACGCCGTGTGGTATCCGGCTGAATAGAATAGTACCATCCTCATTTCTTACCGAGGTGTCGTAAAAGGCGACTACGGTAAGTCGACCCGACCGACCTCACTTAGAGTGGGATAAGGGCAGGAAGAAGATTAGATTATCTGATGTAACACAATATCAATCTTTTATAAAGTCTGTGACAAGTTTTCGGAACTTTGTTTTATTATAACGGTTGTTGTTATACTATAATAGTCTATCATCAAATTGTTAAACTCTAATGCATTTAACCTCAGGTTACCTCCATGATGACAAAATTATGAATATAGTCACATTAAACACGCTGGATTTAATTTAATACAGTAAACAGTTGTTTAAGAGGAATGATAATGTGTTTGACACTTTGAACTCTAACGAAATCCACATACCGTTTTGGGATATTACCATCATCTGTCTTGCTAATAGTTATATCGATATTTTGTAAATTGATTACTGGGTCCGTATTAAAATTGCTGTCAGTTACTGTCACTTTGCAGTTGAATTAATATTTATAAATACTTGAAGTCTAAATTGGCAACCATTTTAATATGGCCGGAGACTTGTCGCGTTTTAGACTTTTGAAGATTTATTATTAGTGATTACTTGCGACTAGTAAAAAGTAAGCTCCTGTTACTATCCCACTGTTGGGCATGGGCGTCTTTAGATAGAAGGATTGGTTACCATACCCCTATCCCTACCATATCCCTAAAATCGTCTGGAGATATGCAGGTTTCATCACGATGTTTTCCTTCACCGAAAATCGTTAAATTAACTAATTGATATCATTTTGAAACATTAGTTTAACAGAAAAACTCATTGGTGCCAGCCTGGGATTTGAATCCCTGAATAGTCGCACGATTTCACCACTGGGCTATCACAGCTTTTACTATAAGTAATTATTCAATTAGGTTTCTATCTCAGTAAAAGTATGCAAATTTACACTGAAGTACTAGAGAATTATAGAAAAATACTACAAAAAAGTCCGCGACAGCATGTCTCTAACTCTTATGGTGAAATCACAATAATTAATTTTGTGTCTTTTGTGACACACTGATTTCCACGCAGGCAAAGCCGCAAGCATAGCTAGTCATCATATAAATCATCTTCTTCCTGCCCTTATCCCACTCTAAGTGGGGTCGGCACAACATGCTATAAACATGCTGTCACATGATTTGGCTGCGTTTTTACGACCGGCCGCCTGCCTGACGTTAACTTAACTTAGTTATATTTTACGACACCTCGATAAGAAGAGGGTGGTATATTTTACTCAACCGGATACCACTCGGTGGGTAAACTTACATTAGTCGCCTTTTAACTCCGTAAGAAATGAGGGTGGTACTATTCTGTTCAGCCGGATACCACACGGCGTAGCTAGTCAACATATAAATATTATGCATTAAATCATATAAAATTTCTAAAAACTCTCAAAGCTATTAAACAAGGATCAACCTAAGGCGATCATACAAAAAGCAATACAATTAGCGGTCCCTTTATAAGCTAAGAGCCGCCTTTATGCTCAGTCTACGCAAAGTACCTGAATAATCGACTCAATTTGTTTGATCTACTAATTCACTAGGCGCCCAGTAACACCAAACTGTGATTTTATACGTTTTACGGTTTGTAACATGAGAAAAATGCACCAGGACACCGTGGGAAATCGTGTATCAAGCAAGTCAATATTGGCCGATTCATTCTTACCGACGAATTTGGGAATATTTTTCTATGGTATCATCAAACAAGAGTTCACTACCGCCCGGTTCTTTAACACCTACGTCTATTTAGCTTTGTGATTAGCCTGTCGCCTTATATAATAGTAAATAATGTATATTTGTGGGTCACTTTTATTGCCGGTGGCTCCGGAATCGCCATGGGTGGTTTGCCCTTTCTCATATTTATGACAATGGTCTTTTTTTGGACGCCGCCTTAAAGCTCAGTGCGTGACAGCGTTTGCGTATTGTTGCTTTAATCTGTTTGCTTTGGCGGATGGTGTTTGATGTTGGCCTTTTTTAGTAATGTGTATCACTAGATTTAGTTTACAATGTCATATTTTATATTTAACCTATTTCGGCTTGAGGTTCTTACAGTTATATTTATTCAAGCTTTCTATAAACAACATTTGGTGATTTATTTATCTCAGTACATATACTAGGTCTAAATTTTAATGTTGAACTTACTTCTGAGTTTAAATTGAGGTTATGAGAACCAGAGTAGCTTAACTTAAACAAAAGGTTACAGTTTTAAGGAAAACAATTAGCCGTTGTTTGAAATAATTGATGAAGACACAATTCCAAAGAAGTGATTTTATAATAACATATAGTCCTTAATTAAACATTTCATGTCTGTTTTTTTTTAACTGTGATCGCCGTGTGGTATCCGGCTTAGTAGAATAGACCACTCTCAGTTCTTACCGAGTTGCCGTAAAGGGTAACTAAGGTAAGTCGATGCGCCGTGATGTATTCGGCTGAGAAGAATAAACCACCCTTATTACTTGTCGAGGTCTTGTAAAAGGGGACTAAGGTTAGGTGACGTTAGGCAGACGACCGGTCGTAAAATAACTAGCAAAATCATGTGAAAACATGTCTATGACATTTTGTCCCCCTTTGAGTGGGATAAGGGCAGGACAATCATGAATGATAAGTTAGCTTTTTGAATTACTAGCACGCACTCACGCACCCCGAGAGGTACGTGCACATTAGTTTGGGAATCGCTTATATTTATAGGTGTTTACTATACCGCATTCAGTATTGGATATTCTCTAACACGTCACATTCTACCCACCATTAATAAGTTCTCGTTAATCGAAAACGATACAATGCTGCTCAACTAACGTCCCGGTCATAATCAAATTAAATCCCTATGATTCCTGAGGGTTGTAAACATCACCTAATTACGATCTTCACACCGTCTCGTGGAAATAATTGCTAAGTTTCTCATGGGGACAGAGTATGGGGTGAAAGAGATAGGGTCAATAATGCTTCGGGGATGAGAGGGACGGGTGTAGCGGTGCAAACAATGTGTGAAATATGCCTGGATATAGCAGGAAGTGAATCTTTTTATTGCACTTTTATGTATGGAATGTTGGACAGAATTGTCAAGGTTGTGTTGTCAAGACGTGTAAGTAAAGTAACGGCTGTGACTATCCCATTGCTGGGCATAGGACTCCTCTCTCCGTTTTTGGAGAGAAGGGTTGGAGTTAAGACCTACCACATTGCTCCAATGCGGATTGGTTAAAAATATCCCCAGAATTCTTCTTCTACAGAATTGTCAAGGTTGTGTTGTCATGACGTGTAAGTAAAGTAACGGCCTGTGACTATTGCACTGCTGGGCATAGGATTTTCTCTCCGTTTTTGGAGAGAAGGATTAGAGTAAAGACCTACCACGCTGCTCCAATGTGGATTGGTAGGTTACACATATCCTGAGAATTCTTTAGATATACAGGTATCCTCATGATGTTTTCCTTCACCGAAAATCGAGTGATACAATTCTATTTATCAATTACAATTATCAATTACACACATAAATTTTAATAGCAAAACGCTTTGGTGCCTGTGCGAGGTTTGAACCCGTGACCTTCTCAAAAACAGTGTAACCACTGGCCTTTTTCAGCTATGAGTTTTTGACGTGTATTACAGATTTATTGTGATTTTTTGAAGAAGCACTTACGCGAAATAAATTGTCATGTTTGTGTACGATAGCCCAATAAACGATGGAATGGTTAGGGTAATGGACTTGCGATCGAGAGGTCGTGGGTTCCAATTCCGGCCTTTATATTATACTACCGACGTGAACCCACTCCTAACACAGCAGTTAGCTTAGCTGGAGGGGTTAACAAGTTTACTAGTAATTTGTAACCTAAATTTGCACGTAAGTTTTTTTTTAAGAATTTTGTAATTTGCCACATACATGATAGTATTTTTACTACTTATCATACTGATAATGATAGCAATTCGTCCAAAATTATTTCCTAACTATTCCAAAATATCAAAAATGCGTAACGTTAATATTCAAGTTTCATTTTTCACTTTTACCCGAAGTGCAACCCATTGATTTTCTTCTATAGTTCTAACAAATTTTTGAGTACACTTATTTAAGCTAAAATTTTGGTTTTTGATTTCTTGAAGCAGTATTTAGATTGTAGTTCTAGTGTGAAATCAAGTATAGTTTAAATTTGGGTTAAGTAAGCACGCTTTCTGGTTCACTATCCCGAATATGCTGGACTAAAAAGTTCTTTAAAGTGAGATTAAATAGCCATAGTGTAATCAAACTTATACCTTTATGCCTATCGCGGTTAATGATTTAACATTAACCTACATTTTTCCCTTTTTTTTGTAAGTTTTAATAGCTAACCGCGATTCCCAATTGGGCGTCTGGTTCAAATTCATCTAAAATCTATTTTTACTGATTTCGCGTAATAGTTAAAAATATCTAAATACTAGTTGTCCGGCCATGTGTTGCTGTGGCTCGGTCTGTTTGTTTTTAACTAAACAGTTAAAAACAAGTGTTTTGATCGCCACCAAACTTTACAGGACCGCTGGCTCATTCAAAACATTATCTGAAAATTTCATAAAAATCGCTTCAGCTGTTTCGGAGTCTATAAATTACATACAGACAAACAGTCATTTTTATATGGAAGATTTAGGGTTCAAAAAGGTATATTATTTGACGCCTAAAGATCAGTCTACAGACAGTTGTTTTTCTGTTAAATTTGGGATCAAATTTGTTTTTTTTTGTTTACAGATTTACAGAAGTTAGCGAAAACTTAAAAGAGGAAATGCTATCCGAAGTATCGTACTAGAATACTAAATCATTTGGCTGAACGAGTTTGTCGATAAAGTAACTCGCCACAATCAAAATGGCCTATATCATGCGAAATTGTACTATCATATTATATTACAAAATTTAAGAAGTTTAAGAGTACTGATAATTTCCATTTTAATAAAGTCAAAAAGTTGTTTCATAATATTGAAAATACAGATGAAAAATATAATCAAACTTTTATTTGTAAACGATCTATATTACAAAATATAACGGTATAAAAAACTAAGAGCCAACAGACATATTTTCTACTCCTGTACTCCTATTGAGTACATCAGAAATGTCCTCACTATATACTCAGCTTAGGTCCAGGTTATCACTGATTTTGTGATTTAAATTGCATAAAAGTTCAGTCATCCAATCTTTTTTTATATCAGAAAGCATGTGGAGATGGGTGTGAAAAAGAACTCTGACGAATTAAAATTTGAAAATTCCCCACTGTTCTGCCAAAGATGTGATATTTACCGAATCCTCATCAACTGCAACTTTAACTTAGCCTAGAGTTTTCATGATTAATGTTCCGAGCACAGAAACGCTTTTTGTATCGGGACCTATCTTAATGGGGTTAGATTGTTTCGAGGTCTCTGTTACGGAGATACGCACATACAGTTTACTCTTTTGTGAAATAGAAGATTACAATAATCTCACTACCATAAAGTTTTTTCATTTAAAGTTTATCTACATTTTTTTGGAATTTTTTAGTTTATTTTGATTTCAAAATTTATATATGGTTTCCAAAAAATTACGATGAGCATGCAGAATCTTTTATTCCACGGAATTTAGCACCCCTTAAATGCATCAAGGTTCTTTATTTATTTATTCTTAATGCACTATTCAGAGGTACATTGGTTTATAAGAAATTAGTTAATAAAACAAAATTTACTTAACACTATACTGTTTAAGCTCAGTAATCAGAGTTAATATGAGATATTAAGGTGATAAATAATCCAAAAGTATTTATATTTAGTATTATTATAGTAGTAGTATTTATATTTATATAAAATGATTTTGCTATAATCCGCAAAAAAATAATTTTATTATTACTTTTGTATAATAGATCTCCGCAAAGTAACGTCTTATAAATATTTGATAAATAATCCATCCACATCGGACCACCATGGTGGTTCGAAGGCCCAAAGAAAAAAAAAAGAAAGAGGCTTTTGTGCCGCAGTATAATAGTAAATTACCCATTATCACTTAATTGCTATTTTTAGCTAGCAAATTACGCCTTGAAAGAAGTTAAACATCAAACTACCCATGTAGTCTACACATACTAAGATTTCTTTAACTACATAAAAACAAAGTACAGTTGACAGAGATAATTAAATCTTCCCACCGTCTCTGCGACTGTAATCATTTAAGGAAACACGAACTTTCACACCCATCAAATCAATTTAAAAAGCACTAAAATACAACTTTACACATTAAAATAAAGCATATAAAAGATTGTATCGCCTTTAAACACACTGGCGCTTTATTAAAAGCAAATGAGCGACTAATCTTTTTATTTTTACGATCATCAATCGCCCAAAAAGATGAAGAGGTGATGTTTAATCACCAATTACGTAAGCAATTAGGGGAGATTAATCTTTTTATGTCCAGTCGGCGCTTGTAATAATTATATTGGGTATAGGCCGACGAATTAGACATGTTTTGATTGTTTTTTTCTTTTTGACGCTTTTAAGTTCTATATTGGTGATCTATAAATATTTGAATTGATATTTTTAGATCATATTTTTGTGGTAATCCGTTTGTTGACACAATTTTATTATGTTTTTAAATGTTTGCAATTATATCAGGTTTTCATTGTCGGAATATATTTACGAGTATATGGGATTCGGTGTAATGGGGAAGATCTTCCCAGTCTTTGGCATCCTGCCCCATGATTTAATATCTTCTTAAAAACTTGTGTGTATTTCTGTATCTTATACATGATCTTTTAATGACTTTATCAATTTTAATTTGACTTATATTGAAGGATAGGAGAGTTGAAAGACCTTTATAGTTCTCTCTATATCCTAGGATTAATGCGTAATGAATAAGCATGACTGGCCCGTTGGAGCAGTGGGTAGTGACCCTGCCTTCAGCTCCACGGGTCGCAGGTTCGATTCCCGCCGAGGGCAAACATTTTCTATAAATGAATTTGTTGGTCTTTGAGCCTGGGTGTATATTTGTATTTAAGTATGTATTTAAAAATATATAAGTATATATTCACCAGTTGTCTGTCTACCATAACATAAGTATTAAGTTACTTACTTTGGGGACGGACGACCGTGTGTGTAATTGTCCCATATATTTATTTATTATTTCCAAGCGTTAATAATGATTATCAAACTAAACAAGAATAAAAGACGGGCCTATTTTAGAGTTAGTTACATTATTAAATTGTTTCTACACTTAGCATTACATAGATTATCTTAACAATATCTACATTATTGTCTAAACTTGTCTTTACACAAGTTAAGATATTATCTTAAAACGATGCTGCTACATACACCATACTATATAATTGAAGATTATTTGAGTGATAGTAGCATATCTTAACTGCAGTCAGCTACGCATCCATTAAAATTGTAATTTTTTTTAACAGATTATCCGCCGAGTTTCTTGCTGCTTCTTTTTGGTAGAAGCAAACTTCCGAATCAATGGTAGCTTTTTAAAAACATTTGACGATTTATAAGTACTGTAAACAGTCCACTTGAATAAAGAATATTTTGAATTTAAATTTGAATTTACAAACGCGGATTATAGCAAATAATTTGATTATAACTTCGGCAATACATTATTATTGTTCCAGTGACGTAATTTGTTTGGCATGAAGTAACTAAAGAAAGCTTTTAACAGGTCCTGGAATTGGTTAATTATTAACAGTGTAGAATTTATAAATGAATAATAGTTGGTATCTAAGCATTACAACAGAGCTATACGTTTGCAGTTATATTAAATAGTTTCGAATATTAATTTAGATCTCGATTTACTATAAAACTGATAAAGGTTGTGTTCGTTTAAATTTTATAGTAAGAGAGCCAGTGAACTCAAATATATTGTAAGTGCAACTCGTAAAATACGAAATGAAAAGAAATGAAAAAATATTTTCTCAAGATAAAACATATTATATATTTATACCGTATGCCTCATTTCTTACCGATGTGTCATAAAAGGCGACTAAGGTAAGTTGCCCACGGTGTGGTATCCGGTTGAGTAGAATAGACCACTTTGATTTCATACCGAAGTGTCGTAAACAACGACTAAGGTTAGTTGTCGTCAAGTCGTAAAATCATCACAGCCAAATCGTTGTTACATGATTGCTTGTTACATTTTTTGCCAACACCACTTAAAGTGGGATAAGGGCAGGAGAATGATGATATTGCACAAATATTAATACAATAAAAAATAGACGTAAACAAGCAATATTTATATTAATTTATGAATGGTAAACTTGTAATCTATTGTACACAGTTATGAAAGGGCTTTACTCTAGTAATAGCCGAATGTCAAAACGAAGCACTGATTTTTAGATGAAGCCCGTAGGAAATATAAATTATATATTATTTGATCGCTTTTGAGGTTTATATTCTGCAGAATCAAATTTACTTGAACTTATTTGCCTTAACTTGCCTTTGTCTGCATCATATAACATTAAAAGTCACAGACTCTTAGTGTATTTTCTATATTAATTCAGTTTTAATAGTTTTCCTGCCATATTAAGAGTCTATAACCATTTACCTTCAATTCAAATTGAGTTGTAAAGTTTAAAACTTAGTATGAAATTCTCGCTTTTGCTTAAATAGTTTTGGCAAGCATTCAATTAAGTTAAGTACATTTTTTAATAAAAAAAAATAATAATAATTAAATTCAAAATATTCTTTATTCAAATAAACTTGTAAACAAATGCTTTTGAATCGTTAATTCTACTGCTGCTTCGGAAAGCTCCTAAAGGAATTATATTAAAGATAAATTTTATTTCTTGACACAAAATGAATACAACACTGAGCTGCACGTATCAAAAACTATCACCACAACACACACACTACACTAGCATTGCACAGATTCACTAATACAAAAAGTTCGTATGAAAACGATCTTTTACTGAGTAATTTACTAATCCCGCATGTATGTCATATGAGAACAGATTGTTCATCATACATTTATTGTATAGATTTTCTTTAATCATTTATTTAAGCATAATTAGCGTGATACTAGTATTTCAGACTAACGACTTTGTTATAATCCCCTAGGGATGTTATAAAAACCATAGATGCTAATATTATATTGTCAATTTGAAAAATCATTATTTTTTCACAAATCTTTTGTGTATAGAATAATTTAAAACAGAGATTTCTCTGTTTTCGAACAGTTCGAAACGACTATTCCAAAGTGTTTGTAAAAACCTATTAGAGTTAGGAATTTTTTTTTTCTTTTTATTTTTATTTCTTTAGACACTTACACACACGGTCTTCCGTTCCCAAAGTAACTTAATACTTGTGTTATGGTTGACAGACAACTGGTAAATATATACTTATATAATATAAAATACTTAAATACATATATACACCCAGGCTTAAAGAACCAACAAATTTTTGTTACAAAATGTTGGCCTCACTCGAATCGAACCCACGAACCGCGGAGTTGAAGGCAGGGTCACTACCAATTACGCCAACGGGCCAGTCAATTAGAATTCTAACAAACCTTATAGTTAAAGATAACGTAAATTACTTAAAAGAAAAATATATATGGCCGACTTCAAGCATATTATGTCGAAATGTTTCACATTTTCCTGCCCTTATCCCACTCTAAGTGGGGTCGGCACGACATGTTATAAACATGCTGTCACATGATTTGGCTGCGTTTTTACGACGGGCCTGCCTGCCTGACGTCAACTTACCTATGTCGTATTTTACGACACCTCGATAAGAAAGAGGGCGGTCTATTCTACTAAACCGGATACCACACGGTGTGTTAACTTACCTTAGTCTCCTTTTATGACACCTCGGTAAGAAATGAGGTTGGTCTATTCTACTCAGCCGGATACCACATGGCGGGTCGACTTACCTTAGTCGCCTTTTACAACACCTCGGTAAGAAATGAGGGTGGTACTATTTTATTCAGCGGGTTACCACACGGCGTTATGTCGAAATGTTTCCTTACATCTAAAATAATATTTGCTAACAAAACGCAAAGCTTGAAATATCGCAAATATTTGTGCAAATACAAGTATTAGATATACGATTGCGATCAATTTCAATCAAAATAATGAATACTCTTGCAATGTACCAATTATTCCTTAATTTATGGTTGTAATGAGACCGCAATTATTTGAAACAATTATACACTTTATACGGACAATAATCTTTAACGAATAAATGATACCCAATTATAAAGGCTGGTACATACTTATTTGAATAACAAGTGATTTGTCTTGACTGCGTTACGCGTAGTTAAATTACAGTAAAGCAGCGGCTTCTAATTATTTTACAGCTCTGTGCTTAGTGCAAGCGGGCTTTAATTGTAAATGGCAATGGCTCTTTTTTTTAATACAAGATTTAATAATCAAAAAAAAAATTTCGTTACCACAATTTTTTTTTCAATAACATAAAAATGCTTTCATTATCAACGAATAAATACTATATTATTATTACATATCAAGCTATTTTTTATACAGGAAATAACCCCTTATGGGTACCGCCGCCCGATGGGGACAGGCGGCGGTTATGTCGGACTCGCACCGACTAAAACGACCTGTGTGCTCTACCACACTGCCGATGGCAAGGACAGGGTATCGTTTTAAAAATTGCCCCCATCCCCGCCGACAGCTCTGATCCCAGAGAACACCTCCTTCGGGTAGGGACCTCTCGAAAGAGAAGCCCCCCTCCGCTAACCGGTGCATCGGGAGCACCAGATGCACCGACCGCCTCGGGGACCTGTAAGCCAGACGTCCGATATACCCCGTTCGGAACGTCCGAAGGTCGTAGAAGGCGGCAGACGATGGGTTTAGGCAAGTCGCTACCACCTGGATTCGCCAGCAGCAGATTATATCCAGATCAAAAGTCCCCGGAACCGCTCAACCACCCCATCCGCGCCCCTCCACAGAGCACAAGGAGGCCACCGCTGCCCGCGATCGCTCCCTGCCCACCGTGTTTGTTATATTATACATAATAATACATATCAAGCTTGTTTCGACTTCAAGTCTACCCCCACCTTTATTTTGCAAAAGATATCATTGAATCAGCTGTTAAAAATATGTATGTCGATCTTGTCACATCCTCTGTATCATGAATGAAATTCAAAAGTCAATTGTCACGACAAAAACTTGGTGTTTAATATTAATTTACCTGTTTGTTTTTATTAAATACATCCCTTACTCCTACATAATAAAGCTTAATGTGCCTTACCATGAAAATATTTTAACTGAAACAGGTTTTTTACACGACACGATACGATATTTATTAAATACGAGTTATAAGGGAGCGCGAAAACAATTATGAAACAACTGTTTTGTAAATAATATGATGAATTTTCAATTTTCCGCCTTGTAATATCCGGGTGAGTAAAAGACTACCTGCATTTCTTACCGAAGTGTCGTGAAAGGCGACTAAGGTAAAATGACCTGCCGTGTGGTATCCGGATGAGTAGAATAGATTACCCTCATTTATTATCGAGGTGTCGTAAAAGGCGACTAAGGTAAGTTGACATCAGGCAAGCGGCCAGTCGTAAAATACCTAGCCAAATCATGTCAAACATGTCTATAACATGTTGTACCGGTCCCACTTAGAGTGGGATAAGGGAAGGAAAATGATGATATTTTGTAAATAATTTTGACGATATGACGATTTTAGAATTTTGTACTGATAATTTTGTTTTTCTATTATAACGTGTGCTTTTGGTTTGTTGTAATTCTACATTCGATAACTTTAAAATCACAACATTGATTACAAATCGTATCGTGTTACAATAGATATAATGCGAAACAGTGATATTGCTGAGTCTCATAATTGATCAGTAAAATTATAAGGGCAGCAATTTGATCATTAATTGACTTGGAAAGAGGTAATTATTGAGTAAATATTCGTATACAATAATGATAGTCACATTTCTTAAGTGAACTGCTTGTCCACTAACAAACCAAAGCACGCATGCTAATTTTATTAAGGCAAGTAAATTTTTTGCTTATAGTTTTAAATAACATTGATCGAAGTAATGGCTTTGTTTAAAAAAAAAACTATTACTAGGGAATCTTCAATTTTCAGAACATTGAGCTATTTTTCAACCAAGCTTAAAATATATTTTACTTTCTGTTTCGTACTTTCAATTATTCGATAATTTTACCATTCATCAGGGATTTAATAAGCAACACAAGCCTCATCGCTATGACAGTTGCATCAACGTCATTCGTGTACTGTCAATAAGCTTGAACGGCAACGGTCGATTCTTTTATTTGCACTACTCCGAAACGAGACGATAAATAAACATTTTACGTGAAACAAGTGAAAGAAGCCAAATAATAATAGATGCACCTGAGGACATCAGCAGACGAGGCCCTGTAACGCGTGACTGTTCTGGATACTGGCAAGTGCTTGCTTAATTACTCCTTTGAGAGATTGAAGGAATAAAAGATTCACAACACTTTAAATTCAAAAAAATACGGTCTTTGACAACCCAAAAACGCTTTGCATAGTTTTCCCACCAATTTTTACTCATTCATGTTATATCGTACGATCTTTTTCTTTGTCGTACAATTTAAAAATCATTGTCAATATAGATATCATCTGGGAATAAATAAAGTTTATTTCGTTTTACCTGCCTCCGGTGCATTACAACACGATTCACGTAGGCTTTTCTTGTGTTCCCTTTGTGTATTAATGTAGTTCACTTGTTTGCAGTATTTGTCTTGCGAATTATAGAGACATATGTGCCCTTTTTTAATGTCAGGTTAAATACTTGATAGAGTATCTCAGTAGGCGATCTTAACGATGAACTCAAACGGGAGTTATCTTTCGTCACATCTTGAGTGAAAATTGCGGTGTAAATTTACGTGGGAAATTTAGTACAGATAGGTCCAATTTAGGCCTATAAATCGGACTTTATCTAACTCTAAATCGATCGTCACACTAATTTTATAGGTTCGGAAGATATTGCTCAATCCTTTCCCGAAAACCCTTCATAGAAATCCATACAAATAATGCAGTGTTCACGATGAGGTTCTTTATTTTTAACTAGCAAAATGTAAGAGTGGCTCAACCTTAAATGCTAGAAATATGCTGTCGCGGGCTTTTATTTAAAACTGACCGTGAGCGACGAGGTTCATTTTTTTCAATAGGCGTTCTATATTACCAGTATCATGTATGAAAACGGATGGTCCACTGCACATTTAGCATTATATATGTATATTATGAATTTTACATCATCGCGGATTATAGTAAAATAATTTTATTATTACTTTTGTATCATTGCCAAAACTAAATAATATAATTTTTGTAATCAATACAATCTCGCAAAGTATCGACTAATTGTGTAAATTAATATTATTATTCCCATACTTTTCAAAAGGTATTTGTGTCTATTAATCGATGAAGAAATGTGTGACATTTAGAATGCTTGGTTTATGAATAATGACCGGAAATCGATGCTTAATGTATCCTTGCAAGTATGAAGAGAATGCAGACATTCCTGATATACTAAATGTAACTAGTTATAAGAATTATATTTTGAAAAGGACAACCGCTGAGTTTCTTGCTGGCTCTTCTCGGTAGGAACAGCTTTCTGAACCAGCAGTAGAGTTGACGATTCAAAAGGACTTTTTACAAATTGAGTTGAATACTGAATGATTTGATAAGCTGTGATAGTCCAGCGGTGCGACCGTGTGAATCTCTAGAGACGATCACGGCTTCAAACTCGGGCAGACACCAATGAGTTTTTCTATTAAATATTTGTGTCTAATTGATAATTGCAATTTATCACACGCTTTTCGGTGAAGGAAAACATCGTGAGGAAACCTGCATATCTCTAGAGAATCCTAGGGATATGTGAAACCTACCAATCCGCATTGGAGCAGCGTGGTAGGTCTTGGCTCCAATCCTTCTCTCCAGAAGCGAAGAGAGGAGGCCTATGCCCGGCAGTGGGATAGTAACAGACCGGTACTTACTGAATGATTTAAATTCTTAAGAATCCTTTTGAGACGACAAGAGAGTGTTGGAAAAAGACAGTGCAGTGTAAATTTGTTTAACGATCCGATCCATTATCTACTATAGCAATTGCTAAGACAAAGTGACTTGTTCCAGTTTTATCCGTCGCAAACCGACCTTAGTACTAGTGTACCTACTGCGTGTAAACATTTATCACGTAACTACAGATACTGTTCGACTTGACCACCGTCGTGGTCATCCCGCCAAACATATTGGGCTTTTCAAAATTCAAACAAGTGTTACAACATGTTTTTAATACAACCTCCTTCATAGAGTTGGTCATTAATATGAAAAAGCATTGTGGCTGTCATATATATATGTCATTGAGGTGTTGCGAAAGAATAATGAGTTGACTTTGGGAAAATTGCTTTTTATTTATTGAATATGAATAAAGGAGAAATATCGTCGTATTTTATACACGTGCTTTTGAAAAGTCAACTCTACTGCTGGTTTGGAAAGCTGTTCCTACTGAGAAGAGCCAGCAGGAAACTCGGCGGTTGCTCTTTTCAAAATACAATTCTTATTTCTAGTTAAATTTAGTTATTACTGTCTTGTACAGGGTCGAAGAGTAGCTACGTCCACGCATTATCATCTAAGTAATCCTAAATAGTATAATAGGCTTTTTGTATTAGCCGTTTATTAATAGTGTTTTTAAACTACTGAAATGGCAAAGCTAAATTGATTGCGGAATTTTATTAAAACATATAATAAATATCTTAAGATATTTCTCAGGATATGTGCAAAAAAAAAATATCCGTTTCAATACCTCGGTTAATCGCCTCTTCAGGTGACAAGAGGGCTGGCTCCTTTTTCGCACACAGAATCAGCTTAGCGATTCAGCGCGGAAACGCTGCCAGCATTCTTGGGACCATTCCACGTGGGCATGATTTGTATAGTCCTAGCGTGTTAGTAATTAAAGGTAGATATCACTTGTACATTTTTGTCTTAATGATTCTTCTCTCAATAAAACATTGGTAAAAAACTTTCAACGATTTCTAGTAAATGAACAATGAAATTCTACGTACAAGGGTTAGACAAAAGATAAAAGCTTCAAGTCAACTAGACACGAGCTTTTGAAAAACAAGTAACATATCCAAGATCGTTGAACCACGGCCACGGACTGCCGTTTAAATGCTAATTCGAGATCAAAACAAAGTGACAAACCAACTGACGGATGGACAATTTGCATTACATAACCTGGAGCTTTTGTCCTGACGACCAGTAATATATGACTCGCTGATAATTGCTCGGTTAACTATGGTGTAATAGTTAGGTAGGTAATTGTACCTTGAAAGGGGTTTGCAGCTTCCATAGTGTAATAAAAGTGAAGTAACGGCTTTGACGATTAGAGAGAACGATTGTAGCTTGTACCCACCACGCTCTAAATTTAAACCCTAATACAGATGTAAATTTAATAAATAATAAAATAAAATAAATATATAGGACACTTACACACACGGTCGTCCGTCCCCAAAGTAAGTAACTTAATACTTGTGTTATGGTAGACAGAAAACTGGTGAATATATACTTATATATTTTTAAATACATACTTAAATACAAATAAACCCAGGCTCAAAGGCCAACAAATTCTTTTTATAGAAAATGGGAATCGAACCCGTGACCCGCGGAGCTGAAGGCAGGATCACTACCCACTGCGCCAACGGGCCAGTCTTATTTAAATTTAAAATATTCCAGTAAACTTGTAAACAAGTGCTTTTGTCAAATCTACTGTTCGGTAAGCTGTTCCTACCGTGAGTCAGCAAGAATTTTGGTGGGTGCTCTTTTGAAAATATATTTTTTATAACTGTTAATATTGCGTCGCTGTTATCCTGTGCAAGTTCGAAGATTATGTTAAATAATTTATTTATAGAATTAGGTCCAATCTCACCGACTCCATGGCAAAATCTGCCGTCGCTTTTCGTACCTTAGTCGCCTTTTACGACACCTCGGTAAGAAACGAGGGTGATCCATTCTATTGTATAGGCTTGAAGACCTACTTTAATCGCATTTTACGACATCTTGGTAAGAAACGAGGGTGATCTATTCTACTAAGCCGGATACCAGACAGCGGTCTACTTACCTTAGTAGGCTTTTACGATACCTCGATTCTTATCGAAGTTATTCTTTTCTATTCAGCCGGATATCACACGGCGTGACGACCTAGTTTAGGCATCTTTTACGACATTTAGGTAAGAAACGCGGTTGTTATATTCTACTCAGCCGGAATTTAATTAAACACTATTTTTCTCAGTAAGTAGTAAGTAACGGCCTGTTACTATCCCACTGCTGGGCATAGGCCTCTTCTCTCCGTTTTTTTTTTTTGAGAGAAGGATTGGAGCTAAGACCTACTACGCTGCTCCAATGCGGATTGGTAGGTTACACATATCCCCAGAATTCTCTAGAGATATGCAGGTTTCCTCACGATGTTTTCCTTCACCGAAAAGCGTGTGATAAATTGCAATTATCAATTAGACACATAAGTTTTATTAGAAAACTCATTGGTGTCTGCCCGGGTTTGAACCCTAGACCTCCTCAAAAGAGGCGCACGGTGTTACCGCTGGGCTACCACAGCTTACTGTTTTTCTTTTTACTTACTGTTTTTACTTACTATTTTTCTTACTGAATTGAAATTATTGATTATTTAAATATCGACATGTTAAAATTAGTTTTTTGTATAATGTTAGACGTGTTTACAATATTTTGCAACGCCCTAACCGGGCAAATATGTAACATATTTGAATGCAAATAAATGAATAAATAAATAAATATCACACGGCGGCATATTTTGGTTCGATTTTTCTTTTTTTTATAAAGGATAGAAAGTCCATTGACCTATGTAAATAGCCATCAGTTGACAGATCCACCTGTCATCGATAAAAAAAAACCATTGCCCAGACTCGAACTCACGACCGCAGTTATCGCGGTTGGATTCCGTTAGCGAACTAAAATATCAATAAAACTGTTTCTTTATGAACCCTACACCACCCAGTTATTAGAGAAAGCTCATTATATTCCATCATTATGATCCGGTCACATATCAGTTACGTAATTACGGTTAAGTTATGTTAAACTGACGCGCCGTTAATGAATATGTTACTGGGAACTATATATTATGGCCGCCGTGCTAGTCTCTTAATAGAGAGAGTTTCGTCCGTGCAAGATTAAGTATTGATTCGCAAAAATAGAATAATTATTGGATAGTTAATCATTATCCCACTCTAAGTGGGGTCGGCACAACACGTTATAAACATGTTGTCACATGATTTGGCCGACCTGATGTCAATTTACTTTAGTCGTATTGTATATATTTTTTATCGTCATATATATTGTTACAACATGTTTTTAATACGACCTCCTTCATAGAGTTGGCGATTAATATGAAAAAGCGTTGTGGCTGTCATATTTTTATGTGTCATTCATTGAGTTGTAGCGAAAGAGTAAATGAGTTGACTTCGGGAAAACTGCTTTTTATTTATTGAACAAGTATAAAGAGAGAAATATCGTCGCTTTGTTATATTCAGAAGTGGGATGTAACCTAAACTCACAAATAGAGTGGACATACGGAAAATCTGGAAATTTAAAGAGTTTAAAGAAAAGACAAATGACGATCAATATCTTGAGACAACACGGAGACTACGAATTTCATAAAATTTGAGAGATAGTTGCGATATGCGATGCTAGGGAATAAAAAATGGAGTTTTTATTGGAGAGATTAATGATGGTAATTGGTATTCGGTTAATTTACTCTGTAAAATCAACGTGACGATGTGCTATGTGAGGCCTTAGACGCGCCCGTGACTTTTGTTCGATGGAACTGTCAGCTAGAATGAAGATTGTTCTCTGGATCTTTCCAGTTGTAACGATTGTTTTCTAGACTGTGGACATCTGCAACGACTGTCAGCTAGGCACTGCCTAGAAGTGGTGATTGTTCTTTGAGCGTTATCATTTGCGAGTCTGTTTACGTGTGTATCTGCTGAGTTGGTTGCCACTAATTGAGCTGTGTTATGCCATGACAGTGATTGAGGGTGAGCTTGAGGTGCGAAATGCTTATGGTGCGAAAAGCTTAAGGAGTTGAGGAGTTTAGCTTAAAGAGTTGAGCATAAAGCGTGAGCTTAGAGTTGAGCATAAAGCGTGAGCGTAGTCCTGTCATGTCATGGCATGTGCGGTTTTCTTTTACAGATTAAAAGAGCAAGTACTGAGTTTCTTGCCGATTCTTCTCAGTACAATCAGCATTCCGAATCGGTGGTAGATTCATTCCCAGAAGTCAGCTTGTGAGATTTGCGGGGTCGCAAATGTTGTCAGGATGGTCGACTGTTACAACATGTTTTTAATACGACCTCCTTCATAGAGTTGGCGATTAATATGAAAAAGCGTTGTGGCTGTCATATTTTTATGTGTCATTCATTGAGTTGTAGCGAAAGAGTAAATGAGTTGACTTCGGGAAAACTGCTTTTTATTTATTGAACAAGTATAAAGAGAGAAATATCGTCGCTTTGTTATAATATATTATTTTACGACACCTCAGAAATTGGTCTATTCTACTCAACCGGAAAGCACAAGGTGGGTCAACTTACCTTGGTCGCCTTTTACGATATCTCGGTAAGAAATGAGGGTCTATTCTACTCAGCGGGGTACCACATAGCGTTGAATGGATACCTAATTAACTTTAAAAAAATAAAAAAATGATTTTTTGAGTTTATTATTTAAGATATTCACTATCACAAACTCAACAATCGAAGCATCATCTAGGAGTCTGTAGGAACGTATATAGTGCTTGTGTATTGTGGTGGCGGTGGTGGAGGTTTGTACATGTGTTTTTACGAATGCTGCATGTATCAGGTATGAAAATGGACTGTCCACTCTACATTTAGCATTAGCATTATATATTTTCTATTTTACTTCATCGCGGATTATAGCGAAATAATTTTATTATTACTTCTGTAATTTATAAGCTCGAAAAAGTCACCTCGAATTTACAATTTCATATTTTGAGTTTGAGTTAAGTCAGCATAGAGCTGATTAGTCGAATTTAACATTACCAGGTCTATTTGTGGCTTGAACTGCACTTAAATCAAACTTTCACAATTTAACTGCTAAAGTTACTGCCATTGTTATCATGCTAGCTTCGGTTGTCTGCGACTCCGGTAATAAAATAACTGAGATCTCGCATCAACTGAATTATGATAGCTTACATCATCCAATTTGAACTTTAATATCCAGCTGATCGAGTTCAACATAGTTTTTTTTAAATATATTAGCTGCACTCGAAACTTCGGTCGTGTGAAAATCAGTGTGAGAAAAGATTTCGCAATTTAAACCTTCTTTAAGAATAGCATCTTTAAATAAAAACCGTACAAAAATTATTCTTTTAGATTCTAATATATTGATTGATTGATTTTAATATATGGGACACTTACACACACGGTCGTCCATCTCCAAAATAAGTAACTTAATACTTGTGTTATGGGTGACAGACAACTGGTGAATATATACTTATATAATATTTAAATACATACTTAATTACAAATATACACCCGGACTCAAAGACCAACAAATTCATTTATAGAAGATGTTATTTATAGAAAACGGGCAAGTCAATATAATAGTAGTTATTGCGTGTTAACCATAAGAGATAGAGACATGCTATCTGAGAGTTTAATATAGTATTTTTGTAGAACTACAAATCTCTAATACATTAATTTAGCATATCTCTGTTGATTTACACGACTTTAACTCCAAGCAGGTAAGTTTTCTTACAACCAGGCGACCTCTTCAACACAATTTACATAACACCGTAATGTACTATTAACTTAAACCTTCCGGAAGAATTGCACTACCTTTTAATAAAAATCGTAACAAAATTCATTCAGCATCTTTGAAAAAATCTATCAAATAGAGACAGACAGACTTTGTTTTATAAGAAGTACTAGCGGCCTGCCCATGCTTCGCACGGGTATAAAATATATATCCCATGTCAGTCAGTGTAAAAAATGATTAAAATCGATCCAGTAGTTTTGATTTATTCATTACTGCCCGTGGCCCGCAAGCGTTAAATTTGGAGAAAAACAATTTCCTCTCCCTATACCAAGAAGATTTCCTGCTATCTTTGGAATATCTAAACTCATATAGTACATTTTTACTTATTTACTTTTACATTTTACCTATGTATTTTATTTTTACAATTAATTACAGAATGTCTTTAAACAAACTCTTAAAAGATTCGAAGTGCTATAGGGTGAAGCGCGGCGTCCTCACGGCATTTTAAATCTGTAATATCTCCGAAAATGTTGACTTAAATTACATACTGTAAACGGTCATATTGACCTATATTAAACCAACAATTTATTTAAGGTACTTAATTGCATAAGGATTAATGTTGTATTGTATAAAAATTGCTTTGAACATAAGGCATTATTTTTCGTAAAAAGTATATGACAAAAAATGCTTTTGTGGGTTATCCATAAGAGATAGACATATACCATCGCGGACTTTTCTGTAGACCTTTTCAAGGCGTACAAATACTTAGTACATCATTTTGATAAATCTCGTAGGGTTTAGCCTGCGTTTGCAATGTAAGCGGACAAAAATGTAATTATTTACAGAAACCTCAAAAATTACAGTATTTCTCTACTCCGTATTGAATGTTATTATACGTACAAACCTTCCTTTTGAATCACTCTATCTATTAAAAAAAACCGCATCAAAATCGGTTGCGTAGTTTTAAAGTTTTATGCGTACATACGGAAATATGGACTTTGTTTTATAATATGTAGTGATATACAGATATTTATGGATAGCAAAGACAGAATAGTCCTTTTAATTAACCTGATACCTTTCCCACGACAATACTCGCACAATATCCATATTTGTTTTAATATTAGACCCACTCTGTGGTCACGCAGCCTCTGTCTGCTTGTTTGTCACTATTTGTCACACCTATAACCAACTATCAAAACATGTGTAAGCCCTGCTAAGCGATTATCGTCTCTAATATTATAACAGTAGGTTTTATATTGAGACAGAGGGATTTAAAACGCGCCATGTAGAGTTTAAAATGGCATTCGCTAACTAACTTTTGAGTTTAGCCTTTATTAGAGAGCTCTTTTACCCGCAACTACGCGTGGAATGTTGTCGTGTGATAGGTCGATAATAGATGGCAATTTTCAATGTCATTCTATTCCTGTAGGAACGTATTAATACGATATCTATAGTCTATATTCTACCCCGGTGTATAAGGAATAATTGTGCCAAATTTCATCGATATTGGTTCAGCGGATTATCCGTGAAAGAGTAACAAACACACCACAAACTTTCGCATTTATAATATTGGTAGGATTCGTAGGATAGTAAGATATAGTCGGGTTAAATAAAGGTCAAAATTTGAAGCGAATTAACACTAAATTTTATACTTTTTTGTATAACTTGCAAGCAAATAAACCTTTATTTATCACCATAAATAAAGGTTCCGGAATTCCGTATTAGCCAAATAGATGCGAATTTATTAGTAGTTTTTTAATTCATAAAATTAAATGTTCATTTGCGAAACTCCTTAAAACTAATGATAATAAATGTATGTCTATATTGTAGGCGTCACTTTATGTTACTTTCATCACTGATGTGTATTTTTTAAGCTCGCTCAAGTTCCTCTATAAATTCCTCTGTGTCTCTTTGTCTGACCCAAAATTCGACTGGTACCTAATTTAGGGCCAAGCCCGGTAAAATGCCCATAGAAAAAATTAATGTTACAAAACTTATGACAATTATTTTACTATAATTCGCGTTTGTTAAGAAAATCTATATAACACTAAGTGTAGGAAGCAAACATTTGTCATATTATACATGTATCAGCTCCACGAAACATTGTCGAAGAGCCGCCTCCAGATAATAATTCGGTTACAGGCGAAACGATCTTTGAGAATGTCGTTAAGAATGTATGGAGTGCTTGTGTGTTTTGTGATACGTACGGTAACTCATTCTGCATTTAGAAGGTATGAGTTTTTTGCTTCCTACACTTAAATTTTATACTTATAAAATAGATTTTGTTAAAAAATGCAGATTATAGCAAAATAATTCTATCATAACTGTTGTACTATGGAATACGCAAAGTAACGCCTACTTCTAATTAATTTAAGTTTCATAAGAAAACAAATGTAATAATAAAATTATTTTGCTACAAAGTAAAATAGAAAATATATCGAAAAACGGTTACTTCACTCTACATTTAGCATTATATATATTTTTTCTATTTTACTTTATCGCGGATTATAGCAAAATAATTTTATTATTACTTTTGTAGTATGGATCTCCGCAAAGTAACGCCTAATTCTATAATTTATTCGTTAAGAAACGTGTCAAAAGTATTATACATATAATAAGTTAGAAATTATAGCACCCTGTAACAACTTGTAATAGAACTTGCATAGATTAGTGGAACTAAATCGCTATCATTTAACAAGCTTTTCAAATTACATGCTTAGGTGTTATGAGTTATGGGAATAAAATAAGACACGTTTAATGGGACCAGCCATAGAAACATTCAGGTCTTGCCTAATAATAAACTAATCTGTTTTAGACTTAACTAAATGACTACCGTATTTCATTCTCTAACCACTTTGAATAGCAGTTTACTCTCAATTTAGTAACCGTTCAACTGAACGGGTATTATCAGTTATATTTGAAACTGACATCCTGTAAAATGGCTAGGTGGTTAGGCTAGAAAAAACAATTTTTTTCTTTGCAAATGACAGCGTAATTACCTTTCTTTACTAATAATATTGTAATAATTTTTCAGTGCCTGCTAATAAGGATGAAATAAATAATAAATAAATAAATATATGGGACACTTACACACACGGTCGTCCGTCCCCAAAGTAAGTAACTTAACACTTGTGTTATGGGTGAGAGACAACTGGTGAATACTTATTTATTTTTTAAATACATACTTAAATACAAATATACACCCAGGCTCAAAGACCAACAAATTCATTTACAGAAAATGTTGGACCTCGGTGGGAATCGAACCCGCGACCCACGGAGCTGAAGGCAGGGTCACTACCCACTGCTCCAACGGGCCAGTCAAATGACATTTTTTAATTCGATTAATCGTTCCTAAATACCCTTGCATACGAAATTACATAAAAATTGTTTGAACTGATTCCGATGTAAAATTAATAATAAAATTAATTTGCTATAATCCGCGATGAAGTAAAATAGAAAATATATATGCGAAATGTGACAATTTTCATACCCCATACATGCAGGATTCGTGAAAACACATGCACAAACCTCCACCACCGCCACCACAATACACAAGTACTACACACGTTCACTATCACAAACTCAACAATCGTTTAGGCCACCACCGAAGCATAATCACGAGATAGACTCCACGACAAAATGGTTTGAGATTTTGCAAAATCGCAAAGTATTTTTTCGCATTTTGCAAAATAATTTTATTATTACCTTTGTACTATTGATCTCCGCAAAGTAACGCCTAATTTTATAAACTGTTTCTGATAGTTATATCGCACGCTTCCAATTAAATTGACCGAATTCAAAATTAGAAATGCTTATTTACCAAATCATGTGTCAACATGTTTATAACATGTTGCACCGACTCCACTTAGAGTGGGATAAGGGCAGGAACAAGAAGATAAGCTTATTTAACGTTTTAGATTAATGGGTGTAAACGTTTATAAATTATACTAATATGTACTATAAATGCGAAAGTTTGTGAGTGTGTGTTGCCGAACCCGCGACCCTCGGAGCTGAAGGCAGGATCACTACCAATTGCGCCAATGGGCCAGCCAACCTTTCTTCTTGGTCGCTACACTCTTGGCAGAGCGGTCGTGGTCGTCAGTATAGGGTTGGTGGCGCGCTTGACCATTCGACGCCATTCTTTTCGGAAGGCTGCCTTTCTGGTACATTTATGAAGAGGACCTTCGAAGGCAGCCTTCACTTGGTCCGTCCATCGCATTGGTGATCTGCCGCGCTTTCTTCTGCCTTCGATATTCCTTTGTACTACAAGGCGTTCTATAAGATTCTATAATAAAATTCCGCAATCAATTTCAGCTTTGCCATTACATCAGTTTAAAAACACTGTTAAAAAGAGGCTGATACAGAAAGCCTACTATACTCTTTGGTAACGCCATCTATTGGTGGACGCGCGTCCTTTATTATATCGTCTTTATTATATGATATCGCAGTGTCTCTAATGACCAATCAAAACCCCTTCCCTTTTCCTTACGTGCACTGGGGCCGAAGAAAAAGACACGTCAGTCGAGTCTTGTCGCAAACGCTAATCGCCGCATACCGCTTTTACTTCAACGAACATAAACTTCGGTTAAGTTCTCGCAAATCCGCTATCCAAAAATTGTGTCCGGTGAGAATTGGTGCTATCAACCTCGCGAAGTGTCCACGAGTGTGTGTTCGTGTGTGTGCCTGGATCCAGGACTCATAGCAGTGGCCGTTTATCAGGTACGTGCACGTTCCCGGTCTTTTTCCCTGTGCCGCCATTTTTCCTTTGTTACGTGGACACTGCATATTAAATATGATAACGCAAAAATACAGTCCACTCAATTACTTATAGGTGATAGTGGCCCTCCGCCGCGACAACATTGTTAGTGGTCCTTCGATTCGGATTTGCAACATTTTTGTTGGTCCGTTTCGTTTCGATTCGCATTTATCGATAAGCGAGCATATATTTTGCTTAGCTTTCATACCGCACCCGCCCTTATTAAGTGTAGTCTTATAAGTGATTAAAATATATATAAATAAATAAATAAAATATAAATAAATAAAATATATATTATAAGTGATTTAAGTATATATTTATAATTTATACGCAATATTCCCCATACTTCATACCGCACCGTAATATAGTTAAAATTATTAACAAATATTCTCCCGCAGTTACGCTTAGTAAATATATTATATTTCTCATTTTTCTTTAATAATGTCTCAAGATAGAACTAAAAGAATCGCTTCCTCAGTTTCAAGTGACAAGGAATTAAAATTATTAGAAGCTAAACGCAACGTTATTTACGAACGTGTTCAAAAAATTTATGACTCAACGAAAGACATTCGTACTAACGAGGACGTAAAAGAAGGTTTTCTTAGTTCGATTGTTACGTTAGACGCTCTTCGCAACGAATTTCAACGAGTTTTAGATCAATATAATGACCGCTTATTAACTGTTGATCCTGATGCAACACCTAACTTTTCTTGTTTAATTTCGTTCGATGATTTATATGGCCGCATTAAATTTATTAGTTCAAAATATTCTAAGGCAAACACTAATGAGACTTTGCCGCGCAAAGCAAGGCCAAGTTTGCCACCCATCGAACTAATGTCATTTGACGGTGATATTCGTTCGTGGTCATTGTTCTACACTAGTTTTAAATCCACGATTCACGACAATCCTTCGCTCACAGATTCCGAGAAATTATATTATCTTCTCGGTAAAATTACTGGTAAAGCGCAAACCGCCTGCGCAGGGATCACACCTTGCGCAGAAAATTATAATTTATTGTTACAAACTCTAATTGATAAATATGATGACAAACGATTACTCGCGTCTACATATATCGATCAAATATTCGAATTTAAATCTTTCAGCACCGCGTCCGCTAATAATTTTGATTTATTTATGGACAAATTTGTAACTGCATTTAGAGGTCTTAAAAATCTAAAAATTCCCGACCTAACGGATTTTATAATATTGCACGTTGCTTTAAAGAAATTAGATTCCGATACCGCGCGCACATTCGAGCGGCTAGGCGACGCGTCAACCATTCCTACCTTCGAGTGTTTAATAAAATTTATAAGCGATCAATCTAAGTTGATGCAACGCGCGCAGCCAGTAGTTAATATTAAAAATATTGTCGACCGTGGACGCAACAATAATAATGTTCTACCGCAAAAATATACATTTTTATCCGCTGTTAATACGCCCAAATGTTTATGTACTACTACAACGCATCTACACATGTTTCAATGCCCTCAATTTCGTCAAGTGTCGCCAAACGAACGCTTTAAATTAATTAAAGATTACAACGCTTGTGTTAACTGCCTTAGCATAAATCATAAAGTATCCTTTTGTAACTCAGATATAAACTGCAGAGTGTGTAATCTTCGACACCACACTTTACTTCATTTTAATACGCCCAACTCAACCCACGCTACTTCAAGTCATGCGCCCGACATTACAACCACCGCGCCGCAAGTCACTGCGCCCGCGCGCCCCGTTCCCGCACCCGCTCGTAGCGATAACACTACAGCGCGCACGGATATCGCGTTATGTACAACATCCATTGCCGCTCCGCACTCCATTCGTAGTAATAACACCAGCGAACGTAGTAAGCAATGTACAGCGTTTACATCGATTTTACTTGCCACTGCTCAAGTAGTAATGTATGATAGCAAAGGCAACTCGCATCTAGTACGATGTTTACTTGATAACGCGTCGCAGAGTAATTTTATTTCCGCAGATTGTTGTACTCGGTTAAATATAAGCCCAATCCAAAGATCGCGTACAATTGTTAAGGGTATCGGTGGCTCAGAGACACATATTCAAGGGTCGGTGTCCCTACAATTTTATTCGAAATATAATAACAATATTAAATTCGATATGTCGGCACTTGTTGTAAATCACATTACGGACAACTTGCCTTCGACTTTTATTGACAAATACCCGCTCACGCATTTAAATAATTTACCGCTAGCAGACGATACGTTCGCTACTCCGAACCCTATTGATATTTTGATTGGGGCTTCGTTGTTTCCGCATTTATTGTTGCCCGGCGTTGTTTACAGCAACACGTCGGCGCCGCCCGCTATACAGACCGTTCTCGATTATATTATCATGGGTGACGTGCCCGCGATGCCGCCCGCTTACGCTCATACAGTCACGACTTCTTGTTGCGCCATCATCCAAGATAGTAAGACTGCCGCGATCGATGACTCTTATAATAAATTTTGGGAGCCCCAAGAGCTTTCCTGTCCGCCCATTCAAAGTCCCGATGACAATGAATGTGCATATTTTAAACGCACTACTACTGAACGAGATACCGTCAGTGGTAGGGACTCCGTCGCACTATCTTTCCGCGAGAATATGCTTACGCTGTCGCATTCTTACCCAATTATGTATAAACGCTTCTTATGTTTAGAACGCAAATTAGAAGCGTCCTACCAGTTGAGGATCGCTTATAAACCCGCACTTCGCGACTATTTATTAAACAATTACATATTTGCTGAAGATTCCTACATTGATAATAAACCGCATTTTTCTTTTTATATTATTCCGCATTCTTCTTCACTTCGGGAAAATAAAATCACAACTACATTACGCATAGTTTTTGATAATTATAATTCGCAAAATAAAATCGACATATACGCTTTTATCGACTCCAAGGTCGTGTTATATTATATTAAAAGCTCATCGCATCGTCGGCAAACATTTTTCACTAACAGGGTCGTCGCGCTTAATGACAGAATACCTGCTAGTAAAGTTTACAATGTTTCGGGATCCGAAAACCCTGCCGATTGTCTTTCCCGCGGTTTATCGCCTCGACAATTACCCGACCACCCTCTGTGGCTCCACGGGCCCCAGTGGGCTTCTTACGCACCTCACCAGTGGCCAATTAAGGAACTGGGTGATATATCTGGTGATGATATACCAGAGCAAAAGGTACTTTCGCATGCAACACTAGCTGCTGTGGAAGAACCTATTATTTATGACCTCGCTACCCGCATGTCCTCATTGACAAAATTATTACGCACGCTTGTTTACGTTTTTCGCTTTACTAAATTATTACCGCGCTGCAAATCTTCTAGTGTCACAGCTGGTGATCTAGAATTTGCAGAAAACAAATTGCTCAGAGTTTTGCAATTAAAATATGTTAAAGACGATTTCGATAATTTAAATAATAATAAATCTTGTTCATCCGCACTACAGAAATTTAAACCATTTTTAGGAAATGGACTCATTCGAGTTGGAGGGCGTCTTGGACACTCCGACTTAAGTTATCCGCAGAAACACCCTATTGTGTTACCACGTAACGATCACTTAATTAATTTATTATTTGATTATTACCATATTAAACGTTTACACACCGGGCCGGAACTTTTAATGTCTTTACTGAGACAAAGGTTTTGGATCTTGTCCGCCCGAAGATCGATACGAAGTCGAGTTCACAAATGTAATACGTGTTTCAAATTAAAACCGCGTTCCACGTTTCCCCTCATGGCTGATCTGCCAAGTGCCAGAGTTACGCAGCCTATTAAAACTTTCGCACATACAGGTTGCGACTACGCAGGTCCAATCTCATATACGCCTGTGAGACGTCGAGGCGCTAGAAGCCATAAAGCTTATTCATGCGTTTTTATGTATCTTACCACTCGCGCAGTTCACATTGAAATCAATACAAATTTAAGTACTGACAGTTCTCTAGCTGCTTTAAAACGCTTTCTCGCACGAAGAGCTCTGTTCGAATGTATCTACTCCGGTTACGGGAGGAACTTCGTCGAGGTACGTTCTCGTAAGGAATTTTACAATTCTATTTTATTGAAATCGCGCCCGCTTACCGCTCTTAGTTCAGTTCCTGCTGAACCAACCGCTTTAACGCAAAGTCATTTCGTCATACCCGCATCAGACGTAGAATCAAAGGACCTTGGTTTGCTTCATAGGCATTCGCTTTTAAGCAATATCGTGCACTTTTTCTGGAAGCGATGGAATGTCGAGTATCTACATAATTTACAAGTTCGACAAAAGTGGAACACCTCAACTGCTCCCATCGCTGTAGGTACTGTCGTCGTTATTATTATCGATAACGCCCCTACTTTGGCATGGTCGTTAGGTGTTGTAGACAAGATACATCCTTCCAAAGATGAAGTGGTCCGCGTAGTAACAATCCGAACGGCTAAGGGAACCTTCTTACGTCCGGCAGTTCGCTTATGCCCGCTGCCTAGTCAATAACGTTGATACGCATTTATTAGGAATAAGTTAGATTAGGTAAACCATAAAGACCCGCTATTTATGTTTCATGTATATATTATAAATAATTTTTATTATGTTTCGCCTATATATATCGCTCCTTATACGTATATTTATCGCCCGCTCGCTATTTATGTATATCGCATTTTTTCTTAAAGGCTACCCTTTAAGGGCGGGGGGAAATGGTAACGCCATCTATTGGTGGACGCGCGTCCTTTATTATATCGTCTTTATTATATGATATCGCAGTGTCTCTAATGACCAATCAAAACCCCTTCCCTTTTCCTTACGTGCACTGGGGCCGAAGAAAAAGACACGTCAGTCGAGTCTTGTCGCAAACGCTAATCGCCGCATACCGCTTTTACTTCAACGAACATAAACTTCGGTTAAGTTCTCGCAAATCCGCTATCCAAAAATTGTGTCCGGTGAGAATTGGTGCTATCAACCTCGCGAAGTGTCCACGAGTGTGTGTTCGTGTGTGTGCCTGGATCCAGGACTCATAGCAGTGGCCGTTTATCAGGTACGTGCACGTTCCCGGTCTTTTTCCCTGTGCCGCCATTTTTCCTTTGTTACGTGGACACTGCATATTAAATATGATAACGCAAAAATACAGTCCACTCAATTACTTATAGGTGATAGTGGCCCTCCGCCGCGACAACACTCTTGAAGATTATTTGGAAGATAAGAATGTGTGGATATAGCCCTCTTTGAACCTGTACAAGACAGTAACGACTTTATGTAAATAGTATTAAGAATTATATTTTTAAAAGAGCAACCGCCGAGTTTCTTCCTGGCACTTCTCGGTAGGAACAGCTTTCCGAACCAGCAGTAGAGTTGACGATTCAAAAGCACTTGTTTACAAGTTTATTTGAATAAAGAATATTTTGAATTTGAATTTGAATCTACAGAGGCATCTCCCCGACGAGATACGTGTCCGAAAAAGTGAGAATTCGACCTTGAACAATGGAGGATAAACGCTGCTTGATGCCAAGTTCTAGAAGGATGGACTCGTTAGTTCTAAATTCAGTCAATGAAACTCCGAGCATCCTTTTCCAATACCACATCTCGAGAGCGTCTATCCGCTTCTTCTCACTTTCCCGTAGCGTCCAAACATCAGCAGTCAAACTTTAATTATCCTTTATTTCTTGGATATGCTAACAATGTAAGGGCTAATCTAAAATTAACTGCTTTATAAATATACCGTTGACCAGAAAGCAACCTTGACATACCAGACGCTTGCCGAAAATCCGCCCGACTTCCGAGAAATCGGCTCAAGTTTGCCATAACATCACCATGGTGTAGGTACTACGAATCTGATACTCGTGAATTCACCATAGAATTATGTAATACTAGTTTTTACCCGCAACTTTGCGTGGACTGTTGTCGCGTGGTAGGTTGATAATAAATGGTGCTTTTTAATGTCATCCTATTCCTGTAGAATTAACAGGATTACTATAGCCTATATGTTATTCTGGTGTATAAAGAATTGTGCCAAATTTCATCGATATTGGTTCAGCGTATTTACCGTGAGAACATAACAGACAGACTTTCGCATTTATTATATTAGTAAAGACTAATTATTGGCACTGCCTTTAATTACGGGGGTTTAAGTCGTCGTTTAAGGGGTTCGATTCCCACCCAAAATTTTCAAAAAAAAATCTATTAGTGTCACAAGGTTTTTGCCGCGTAAATCCCGCCTATATTCTAATGTAATTAGCTAGTAATTATGGTTTTTGCTTATTTCCTTTGAGTCAGAACTCTTTAAATGCTTACCAAAACTAATATTATTGAATTTTATAAGTCACGTTGAACCCAAAGAACGTGTTCTATTCACCAAACGCACATGTTTCTAGGCAAGGGCAAAGGATTAAATATAAAGTAGGTAAATAAATTATATTTAGCATGAAGTTTCTGAGAAAGTCCGTTTGCTTCCTGTTGCTTTCATTTAAGATTATGATATTAGAAATCGAATGTATTGATAGAATTATTGAATACTAGCGGCCTGCCCCTGCTTCGCACGGGTATAAAATATATATCCCATGTCAGTCAGTGTAAAAAAATTATTAATATCGATCCAGTTCTTTTGATTTATTCATTACTGCCCGTGGCCCGCAAGCGTTAAATTTGGAGAAAAACAATTTCCTTTCCCTATACCAAGAAGATTTCCTGCTATCTTTGGAATATCTAAATTCATATATGTAGTACATTATTACTTATTTACTTTTACATTTTCCCTATGTATTATATTTTTACAATTAATTAGAGAATGTCTTTAAACAAACTCTTGAAAGAGCGACATCGCTGCTAAAGTCGAAGTGTTATAGGGCGAAGCGCTGCATCCTCACGGCATTTTAAATCTGTAATATCTCCGAAAATGTTCACTTAAATTACATGCTGTAAACGGCCATATTGATCTATATTAAATCAACAATTTACTTAAGGTACTTAATTGGATAAGGATTAATGCTGTAGAGTATAAAAATTGCTTCGAAAATAAGGCATTATTTTTCGTAAAAAGTAAACGACAAAAAATGCTTTAGTGGGTTATCCATAAGAGATAAACATATACCATCGCGGACTTTTCTGTAGACCTTTTCAATGTGTACAAATACTTAGTACATTATTTTGATAAATCTCGTAGGGTTTAGCCTGCGTTTGCAATGTAAGCGGAAAAAATGTAATTATTTACAGAAACCTCAAAAGTTACAGTATTTTTCTACTCCGTATTGAATGTTATTATACGTACAAACCTTCCTCTGGAATCACTCTATCTATTTAAAAAAACCGCATCAAAATCTGTTGCGTAGTTTTAAAGTTTTATGCATACATAAGGAAATATGGACTTTGTTTTATAATATGTAGTGACTAGTAATATCCCTCGGTATCACCCACGTACATACTGATCTCATGGCAGTGGAGACTCTACTAAGTCGGACTATTGATTAATTTTTGTTAACTATATCATCAATAGTTTCCACGCCATGTAGTATCCGGCTGAATTGAATACCACCCACATTTCTTACCGAAGTGTCGCAAAAGGCGACTAAGGTAAGATAACCCACCCTGTGGTATCCAGTTTAGTAGAATAGACCACCCTCTTTCTTGCCGAGGTGTCGTAAAATACGACTGAGGTAAGTTGACGTCAGGCAGGCGGCCGGTCGTAAAAACGCAGCCAAATCATGCGACAGCATGTTTATAACATATTGTGCCGACCCCGCTTAGAGTGGGATAAGGGCAGGAAGATGATGATCATCAATAGTTTCCGCAGCGCATGCTATGACAGATTATTATAACTAATATTTTACGCCTTAATACATTTTTATTACGGATCCCTATTTCTTAATGTAATATAACCTATATTGCTCAGTAAAGATGCAGCTTTCCAATGGTGAAAGAATTTTTGAAATTAGTCCAGTAGTGTTTGTGTGAAAACATGACAAACACACATACAAATTTTTCCTTTTTATAATATTAGTATAGACAAGTGAAAGTGCCATTTTTTAATTCTTATTATTATTTATTTAATACTTTATTAGAGCCGTGTGGTATGAAGTGGCCGGCTGAGTAGAATAGACCACCCTTATTTCTTACCGAGGTGTCGTAAAAGGCGACTAAGGTAACATGACCCGCCATGTTTTATCCGGCTACCCTTATCACACTCTAGGTGGGGTCCGAACAACATGTTGACATGTTGTAACATGATTCGGCTAATTTTAACGACCGACTGCCTGCCTGCTTCAGCTTACCTTGCTCGCCTTTAACGACAACTTGGTAAGAAATGAGGTTGGTCTATTCTACTCAGCCGGATACCACACGACGACTCGACTTACCTTAATCGCCTTTAACGACACCTCGGTAAGAAATGACTATGGTCTATTCTACTTAGCCGAATACCACACGGCGCGTTGACTTACGTTTGTTTGTTTGTCTTTATTGCATTAATGCAAACAAAAATAAAAAAAAACAACATAATTTGCAATGGCGGGCTTATTCCGGAATCGGAATCTCTTCCAGCCAACCAGTCTAAAATTAAAAAAGAGGAAAATATAAGTGAATTAAATTAAAAATTAACATAACACTTGACCAATGGTAACAAACAGAACACGTTACCTTAGTCGCCTTTTACGACACCTCGGTAAGAAATGCGGGTGGTCGATTCTACTCAGCCAGATACCACAAGGCGACAACTAAGATTGTAACATGAGAAATTTATTAAGTAAATAAGTAAATAAATAAGTATTTTAAAATAAAAGTTTCAAATTGGTATATTTGGTATTTGAAACAAGAAGCAACGGAGGTCCCAAATGCCAGTTGCCTTAAGTACTCCCATGCCCTATAGACCTCAAGATCCGATAAATACAATTAACCTCAGCATCCACTTCCCTATACAGGAGTACGGCCATATTTCTACAGAATACACGTCTAAATTACCGATAAGGCGCTGATAGCGACCGCGAGTATCTGCGGAGCGATCTGTAACACCGCACGACCCTGGGAGAAAGTACCGCATCTGTTTATTATGCGATTTCATGTTGAAACTAATTATAATATATATCCCTGTCCTTATCCCACTCTAAGTGGGGTCGGCACAACATGTTTTTCGCTTCCATTCTGCCCTATCATTCGTCAACTCTGGCGCCACTCCTTTTATATGACTTTCATACTTCTTTTTAGACCTCCAATGATTCAAATGATTTTCATCCCTCCTAATTACATGTCCATACCATCTCAATCTTGCACTTCTCGTCTTTTCTATAATGGGCGTAACTTTCAGACTTCCCCTTATATACTCGTTTCGTATTTTATCCAGTTTTGACACACCACACATCCACCTTAACAATCTCATCTCATTTGCATGTACCCTTCTTTCATCCGTCTTTTTCATTGCCCAACATTCTGATCCATATAATACGACAGGTCTTATGACCGCTTTATAAATTTTTTCCCTTAACTTTAAGAGGCATTCGAGGATCACATATTGTACCTGAGACCTGCCGCCACTTCATCCATCCTGAATTCATTCTTTTACCCACATCTCATTCTATTTCACCGTCGTTTTGAAAAAGCGAACCAAGGTACCGAAAATCAGAGCAGACTGGCAAAATTTTCCTATCCAAACCGATCGGGGAGAAATTGGAGGTCCCACTAAAATCGTAGTACGTATGTTCAGTTCAGTTAGTTAATTAGTTGAAACTAATTATAATATTGTTTTCCAATAATACGCGATTATAGCAGAAGCTAATCGCGAACTAATATAGGAAAACTAGCGGACCGCTCTTGCTTCGCACGGGTATAAAATATTGGGTTGGGGAATAAGTTCGTAGCGTTTTTACCGTAGATTTTTATTTGAATAAAAAACAATAATTATATCAATAAGTTAATCAATTATATATTCGCCGTTGCTGTTTACAACCTCCTCCAACCTCTCGACCAATTTGTTGATGCCGTTCCTCCAAAAATCACCTGGTCTGGTGTCAAAAAAGTTGTTGAGCCAGTTTTTAAGGACCTCTTTCGAAGATAACGCCCTTCATATGGTTCGACAGGGAACGGAAAAGATGGTAATCAGTGGGTGCAAGGTCCGGAGAATACGGTGGATGCTGAAGGACCTCCAATTCGAGCTCTTGGAGGGCGGCTTTGACGACTTGTGCAACATGGGGCCTTGCGTTGTCGTGAGGCAGTATGGTTTGTCCATGTCGATCAGGTCTTTTTTTGTCGAATAGCCTCATTCACGCGGTGTAATTGGGCAATGTAGAGCTCCTAGTTGACAGTGGCATTCTTTTCGAGCATTTCCCAGTGCAACATGCCTTCAGTCCCACCAAACGCATATCATAATCTTCTTTGGATGAAGGTTCGACTTGGCTCTCGGCATTGACTTATCTTCTGGAGCCAGCCACTCTTTTGTTCGCCTCATATTGATATAGACACCATTTCTCGTCTCCTGTGATGATTCGGTACAAAAAGCACTGTTTATGACCGCGTGTTGCTCGATGGCGGGCGAGATCTTGAGAAGCAATTTCAGGGCGACTTTCTTTGTTTTTTTCGTTGAGCTCGTGAGGCATCCATTGTCCCAAAGTTTTGGTAAATCCCATTGAATGAAGATGATTGAGAATTGTTTTATGATCGCAGTTCAATTTTTCTGCCAATTCACGACTGGTTAGGCGACCGTTCACCTTCAAAAGTGATTTTAGATGTTCTTCGTCAAATTCAGAAGGCCTTCCGCTGCGGGACGTGTCATCGACATTAAAGTCACCATTTTTGAACTTTGCAAACCATTTCCGTGCTGTAGACTCAGCTATGGCACCTTCTCCATACACGTCACAAATGTCACGGGCTGCTTCGGCAGCTTTTTGAACTCGATGAAAAGCAAAGAAGAGCAAGTGTCGAAAATGGTAAATTTTGCCTAATGGGTATGCCATTTCTAAGTCTCAAAACGAATAAAAAATTAAATAACTCAAAAATACAATTAATACAGTTTTGTAGAGTAGTAAAAGTTGTATCGAATGAAACTTACTATTTACTTTACAGCAAACAAATCGTTATAAAACCAAATAAAATATAAAAACGCTACGAACTTATTCCCCAACCTAATATATAGCCTACATCACTCAGTAAACTCAGTCATTCGATGCCCTCCTCGCGGTATTGAGTAGAATAGGCCACCCTCATTTGTTACCGAGATATCGTAAAGGGCGACTAAAGTAAGTCGACTGGCCGTATGGTATCCGGCTGAGGATAATAGACCATCTTCATTACTTTCCGAGGTATTGTAAAAGGCGACTAAGATAAGCTGAGGAAAGGTAGGCGGCCGTTCGTAAAATAATTAGCCAAATCATGTAACAACATGTTTATAACATGTGCCGGCTCCACTTAGAGTGGGATAAGGGCAGGAGAATTACGATGATAGTATTTTTTATGAGAACAAAAAATTATAATATTATATTTATCCCTTATATTTTTATCACTCTATATATATCACTCTGAAATAAAAATTAAGTGGATTTTTGCGATGAATATAAAAATATCCTTACTGTACAGTGTACTGGTTTAATCAATATTTAAAATCTTCTACCTTCATTCCTTGATGCAATCCAGATTGTGACTTTCCACAGCCGACCAAAAGCCCGACTTAAAAACCTCCCTTAGCCTTTTTCGGACTAACAGGATTTCTATAGCCTATATGTCACCCCGGTGTATAAGCAATAATTGTGCCAAATTTCATCGAAATTGGTTCAGCGGATTCGACGTAAAAAGTAACAAACATACATCCATACTCAAAAACTTTCGCAATTTATAGTATTTATACGACTTTAGTTCATAATTGCTTTAGATGTTACGATTTTTGGATACTAACTCATCATCATCTTCCTGCCCTTATCCTACCCTAAGTGGGGTCGGCACATGTTATGAACATGCTGTCACATGATTTGGCTGCGTTTTTACGACC
Source organism: Morpho helenor (assembly GCA_029227775.1). Lineage (NCBI taxonomy): Eukaryota > Metazoa > Arthropoda > Insecta > Lepidoptera > Nymphalidae > Morpho > Morpho helenor. Next base: position 14,256,267 of record JARGCU010000006.1, read on the forward strand.
GGCCGCCTGCCCGACGTCAACTTACCTCTGTCGTATTTTACGACACCTCGATAAGAAAGTGGGTGGTCTATTCTACTAAACCGGATACCACACGGTGGGTCAACTTACCTTAGTCGCCTTTTACGACACCTCTGTAAGAAATGAGGTTGGTCTATTCTACTCAGATACCACACGGCGGTTTTGAATACTAACTATACAAAAGAAAATAAAAGTAACATTGCTTTTGAAAAAAAAAACTATAATATATACGAAGTATAGTAAGATCATCGGGAATCTTGCGTAGGCGTCCTCCAAAGTTCGTTTCCTTTGACTTTTCGCCTCATTAATTGTTTATACACACGCTTTGGATCCACCGAACTCACGAGAAATGGTTACTCAATAATAAAGCCCCTTCACACAATTTATTTAGTTGCAAGTATAATTTACTTTGTCTATTAATTTGTTTGCATTGCCTTCCTTTTTTAACGCTATGTATTTGCACAAATATTAAATAACAAATTAAAATCGTAATTATTTTTGTTTTATGGAACTCAGCAATGTAATATCTAACTCTACAAATTATTTATATAAACTTCTTTATAAGTTCATAGCGGCCAACGATTATAAATAGTAAATAAGGCTGTCATTTGTAACTCTTTGTAACACGAATAGATAGAATGTTTCGAATTAACGTAATGGTGAGGGATTCTTAGTTGTTTATTTTGTTCTTTGTTGTGTTGTGGTTATTACAGTCTGCAGTCTCCAAGGTATTAAGTATTAAAAAAAAAAAGTAAGTAGCGGCCTGTTACTCTCCCACTGCTGGGCATAGGCCTCTTCTCTCCGTTATTGGAGAGAAGGATTGGAGCTAAGACCTACCATGCTGCTCCAATGCGGATTGGTAGGTTACACATATCTCCAGAATTCTCTAGAGATATGCAGGTTTCCTCACGATGTTTTCCTTCACCGAAAAGCGTGTGATAAATTGCAATTATCAATTAGACACATAAGTTTTAATAGAAAAACTCATTGGTGTCTGCCCGGGTTTGAACCCATGATCGTCTCTAGAGATTCACACGGTCGCACCGCTAGGCCATCACAGCTCTTATTAAGTATTATTTGAAACTAATTTTTTTAAGTTTTTGTAATTACGTATAAATCTTGTGTATTTAGGGTATATAGAACTAGGGTCACCGACATAGCTCAGTGCATAAGCAAGCTGAAGTGGCAATGGGCCGGCCATATCTGTCGCATAACCGATGACCGTTGGGGTAGACGTGTTCTGGAGTGGAGACCGCGAATCGGTAAACGTAGTGTAGGACACACTGAGACTCGATGGAGTGACGATATACGTAGAACGGCGGGCAGTGGATGAAGGCAGAAAGCCCAGGATCGGGCTAAGTGGCGTATAATTGGGGAGGCCTATGTCCAGCAGTGGATGAAAGTGGGCTGATAATGATGATAATGACTTGTGTATTTTTGGTGTATTCAGAAATATATCACATTTAAAAATAGTAACCTAACAAAACAGCAATGCAATAAAGTTTCGTGTGTTCACATCCCGAGTATGTACTTTTTTTTTAAAATAAAAAAATGCTTCATTCATATTTAGATCATGCGCCTTACAGTAAAGGAAAACATGATGTTGGAATCTGTATATACTCCAATATTGGACTCCGTACTGTTTTCTTCTATGAAGGAGAAGGCTTTTGACCAGCTAAATATCAGTGGCAGATTCGTGATTTAAATATTTTTAAATCGTTGAATTAGACGATAAATAGTACTAACTACTGTCCATATTGATTTTAATTAATCAGTAACTTTGATCAAAGTTTTTGTTCCCGTCCCGAAAACTTTTTATATAGTCTGTTAATGCCTTAATGGACTTCTCTTATGGGAAAATTATTGGTATGTTTACTGATGCTTTCTATTGATACAAAAACGCGACTTTTGCTTTTGTAACAAGTTAATTTACCATAGACTTTGACGTGTTAGGATTAAAGGTTATTTTCCCTTGCTTTAACATTGTTTTGGATGGTTTATTGTTTGATAGTATTGTCCTTTTGTATAAGCGGATTTCTTTTGAATTGTTCTGTTAAACACTGGGTCATGGAAGTGATATCAGTTATTATTTACTTTTATAAACACACAAGCTTTATTCCGTGGTTTTAGTGCGATGCAAAGGAAAAAGGCAGCGACTGGCAACTTTGGTTTTGGTATTCAGGAACACGTTGATCTGGGTATCAAGTATGACCGGAGGGGTCATACTTGATACCCAGATCAACGTGATTGGTATTTACGGTCTAGACTTCTATGTTGTCCTTGGAAGGCCAGGATTCAATGTGGCACATAGGAGACGCAAAACTGGGAAGGTTGGCTTTCCTCATCGTTTGACGAAGGAGGACGCTATGAAGTGGTTCCAACAGAAATACGACGGTATCATTCTTAACAGCAAAAAGTAAACTTAAGTAAAAGGCATGGTGTAAATAATCTATAGAATCATCATCTTCCTGGCCTTATCCCACTCTAAGTGGAGTGGGCACAACATGTTATAAACATGTAGTCACAAGATTTGGCTTCGTATTTTACGACCGGCCGCCTGCCTGACATCAACTACCATAGTCGCCTTTTACGACACCTCGGTAAAAAATGAGGTTGGTCTATTCTACTCAGCCGGATACCACACGGTTGGTCATCTTACCTTAGTCGTATTTTACGACACCTGGGTAAGAAATGAGGGTGGTCTATTCTACTCAGCCGGATACCACACGGTTGGTCACCTTACGTTAGTCGTATTTTACGACACCTCGGTAAGAAATGAGGGTGGTCTATTTTACTCAACCGGATACCACACGGTGGGTCATCTTACCTCACTCTACGTATTTCACGACCGGTCACCTGCTTGACGTCAACTTACCTTAGTCGTATTTTACGACATCGCAGTAACAAACAGGGTGTTCTATTCTACACAACCTAATACTACACGGTGGGGCGACTTACCTCAGTCGCCTTTTACGAAACCCCGTTAAGAAATGAGGGTGGTCTATTCTACTTAGCCGGATACCACTATAGCTAAATATGTCTATATCAATAACAATTTATTTTAACAACCTACCTTTCAGTCTGGGCTTAAGTATTATCAAGTATTGCCACCAACTCAAGCATGCTTATAGGCGCCAACTTGGATCTCAGAATCGCTAATAATTTATTATATATTACAGAAAATCCTGTGACCTTTATTTATATAGCAGGAAAGTTGAAATTAGTGTAACAAATTGTTTGACAGCGTAACAACAAAGTTATTCCTATTTACAAAAAAAAAGAATAACAATTGTGTGATTTATTACAATGTGAGTAAAGAATGTTTTCGAGTGGCTAAAAGTGGTTATTAAAATCTGCATTGTCCACCGTATACAACTTGATGAAAGGAATTTTTAAGTATGGTTTTATTATTGACATTTATTTCGGCTCGTGTAAACTATTTTTCGGATTCTGTTTTGATGGATTCCACTATACGCTAGAATAATTTTGCTATAATCCGCGTTTGTGAAATCTATGTATTGCTTAGTGTAGGAAGTGTAGGAATACAAAACACCGTAATGCGCAATTTATTGAAATTCTGCATACCTGTAACAAAAGCCTACGCCTTAACATTTTAGAGTAACTTGAGATTATTAGAAATAACAATGGCACCCTCATTAATGATCAGATAAATGTTTCTAGTTCAAGATCGTTACACATGTTTGGATGCAAAGTAATTGGTTGGGTTGAACTAAAGTAGCGGCTTGTTACTCTCCCACTGTTGGGAATAGACCTCTTCTCTCCGTTTTTGCAGAGTGAGATTGGCGCTAAGGGCTGCTACACACAGTGCCGGCGGCAACGCCGCCGGGTTTATGCTCTGCGGCTATGCCGCCGGCAATACAAGCCGCCGGCACAAGCCGAGCAAAGCCGTCCAAAGCCGCCAGTTATCATTTTTGGTTGTGAGTTCACATAGGACGAACTGACGCCGGCAAGCCGCGTAACCCGCCGGCACCCCCCGGCGGTTCTTTGCGGCTCCTTTATGTGGCAAAGCCGGCGGCTTTGAATGCCGCCGGGGTGACAGCGGCAGTGCCGGCGGCTTGCCCGGCGGCCCTGCCGCCGGCACTGTGTGTAGTAGCCTTAAGACCTACAACGCTGCTCCAGTGCGGATTGGTAGGTTACACATATCCCCAGAATTCTCTAGAGATATGCAGGTTTCCTCGCGATGTTTCCCTTCACCGTAAAGCGTGTGAAAAATTGCAATTATCAATTACACACATAAGTTTTAACAGAAAAACTCATTGGTGTCTGCCCGGATTTGAACCCGTGACCTCCTCGAAAAAGTCGCACGGTGTTACCTCTGGGCTATCACAGCTTCAAGGGGTTGAACTAATTAGTACATAACTATGCTAGCTTGGTTGATGCGTCTCTTTGCGATTTTGTCGAAACGAACGTTGAGATTGTCGTAGTGAATTTGTAATGCTTGTGTCTAATTGATAATTGCAATTTATCGCACGCTTTTCGGTGAAGGAAAACATCGTGAGGAAACCTGCATGCATGGCCGAATTCTCTAAAGAATTCTGGGGATATGTGTAACCTACCAATACGCATTGGAGCAGCGTGGTAGGTCTTAGCTCCAATCCTTCTCTCCAAACGGAGAGGAGGCCTATTCCCAGCAGTGGGATATTAACAGGCCGTTACTTCTATTCTCCTACTTTTTTGTACTATAGAATTCCGCAAATTAACGCCTAATTCTATAAATTTGGATACCATATGTGTTTTGAGATGAGAATATCTGTTTCGTAACATTATCGGTTCAATTAAAATGTTTATTATTAAGTTTACACACGGAATGTGTATTAACTGGAAATAACTAATATTATTAAATACGTAACACGCTTCTGTAATAAATTGGATAAAGTACAGACAGTAAAAATGATCCAGGTAACTATAATTAAATTTCAAATAAATAAATAAAAAAACGGTTACCTGTAAAGTCGGTTTTACGGGCAAAGATTTTACGTGACAACGTCTTTTCCTCAGTAGAATATTTATTGATATGGATAATTTTAAATTGCACAATAGGAACAAGGAATTGAATGAAAATAAGAATTGCACAAATTTTAACTATAGAAATATATTTTGTTGACCAGAGACACAAGCACGCACCGATTCAACGCGCCTAATTCTCTAGTGCTGCGCGCGCGGCAGACCAATCATGTTTGAGTGGGAGAGAGGCGCAAGGCATTCGCCAGTCCGGCGGGCCTCTCTTTCGTTCGGTGTCTCATCGTAACAGACGTGAGCGGGCGTTACACTTTTTCATGAGTGACTCCAAGCCGCAACCTAATTTAAGACGTTGTCACGTCAATATTATTCACAATCTATCATCCTCCTTATTCCTTATCATTGTATTTATCCCACTCTAGGTGGGGTGAGCACAACAAGTCATAAACTTGTTTGTCACATGATTCGGCTAGGTATTTTACGACCGGCCATGCCTGACGTCAATTTACCTTGTCGCCTTTTACAGCTCGGTAAGAAAGCAGATGGTTCTATCATACTTAGTCGGATATCATACGGCAGGTCAACTTACCTTAGTCGCCTTTTACAACACCTCTGTACGAAATGAGGGTCGTCTATTCTACTCAGCCGGATACCAGGGGACTTTGTTAACGCCAAATGTGGTTTTTAAATACCACTTTAATTATTACTGTGTTCAATAGACAAATGCCGTGTGGTAATCGACCGAGTAGAATAGACCACCCTCATTTCTTTCCGAGGTGTCGTAAGAGGCGACTAAGGTAAACCGACCCGCCGTGTGGTATCCGGCTGAGAAGAATAGACTACCCTCATTCCTTACCGAGGTGTCGTAAGAGGCGACTAAGGTAAGCCGATTTTCATGAAATTTAACTAAATCGTTTTTAAAAATGTCGTTTTAGCCGTGTTTTCAGGTACTGCAAAACCGTACAATATTATTAGAAAACTTACTGGTTACTTACGCTGTCATTTTTCATAATAGCTTAAGTGGAAACGGGCGGCTATATTCAGAATACCTGGATCGAGTTTTTTTATCACTAGCCCGCGATAAATTCATCAGTTCATGAATTCATCGCGGATTATAGCAAAATAATTTTATTATTACTTTTGTATTATGGATCTCCGCAAAGTAACGCCTACTTCTATAAATTATTATTTTTTATTTTGAAATTACATCTTTTTTACTTTTTCTAAAACACCGAGCAAATAATTTTAGGTACCTACCTACAACACACACCTCAATACCCTAAATATAATCAGTTAATTCGGTGAAATATTTTAGACACAAAAACTATTTTACGTTCTTAAAAAATTAAACACGATTCATAGATATCAATGACCGTACTGTATCACGCCATTTCTATCTTGACCTAAAACTAAATACAGTACAACTAAACAGGTGCGAGGGAGTCAAAACAATAGTGTTGTTGTTTTCTCCTGTTTTTTGAACAAGCGTACCACGCCAGGTCAGTTAACCATTACTAACAAAGCCAGATATTAATTAAATTTATTTATTTTGTTCGGACCTAAAAACTAAATACAGTACAACTAAACATGTGCGAGGGAGACAAAACAATAGTGTTGTTGTTTTTTCCTGTATTTTTTTTAATTTACTTTCCTGTGCCGAGCCAGGTCAGGTAATCATTACTAACAAAGCGAGAATTTCAATTAAATTATATTTATTTGGTTCGAACATAATTTTGTTATCGCACACTATATACAATAACACGATATAATAGGAATACCACAATTCCCGTTCCGAGATGCACTTCTCTTAAATGACGAACAAAGACTGACTGTCAGTGAAACGTTTTATCAATAGGAAGACTACGGCACAATGTTGCCACCATTATAATCAAAAGGGCGCGATACTCTTGTTTCATGACTGTGTTGCTACAAAATACAAAGCGGAAGTCAGTAGCGACAACAATGTTTTACCCAAAATTGGAGAAGATTGAATTATGCCAAAGTTATCTTATACGTTTTAGTGATCAATGGATTCATTTATGTTGTACCACATATTATAACGCTTAAATAAATGTACGAGATAAAATTGACACAAGAAACTCCTGCAAACTCTTGAAACTGCGTTAGTAAAAATTGACGCCGATTGTTTATTAAACGCATTTATCTCGCGTGACATTTTAAGTGTTTTTCTCGTCAAAGAATCACAATATTTACCACTTGAACGTACCCGCCGACGCGGCCTCGATTTATCGAAGCACGATTCAGTATGAATCAAGTTGCGATTTAGTTGATGATTCAGTGCTGTTACAGTCGTTAAACTAAAACTATAAAGACAGTTTTCCTTTGACAGCGAAGCAAAAATTGTCTAAGCACTGTCAACTATGACCCAATGTCTTGTTCACACTAAAACGATGTCATCGTAAGGGATGTGCGACTTGAGAAATATCGATATCGAATATTTTCGCTATACGTTATAGGCGACAAATAAATATAAATATTTTTTACGTATAGTTAAAAAATATCAATAATTATTATTCGGCTAGTGCGAGGTTAATTAAGAGTATTATTGAAATAGTTAAAATGACACTGCATTTATTCGGAATACCATAAAGGGACACGAATTTACTCCGTCATTTTTAGATGTATTTTTTGATAAAGGATGGTCGTCTCAACATTTTTCTTTCTCCTTAATTATAATAAGGATATCTTTAAGCCGTTGTATATAAGTGGCACAAGATCATGTCGGTACATGAGATAACGTGACCTTTGTTCAACAGTAGACTTCAATTGCTTTAAAACAGAGAGAGAGTGAAAAAATATTTTAAAAATAAGTGATTATCGCTTTGCCGTATATCTTTTGAAATTTTTTGAGATATGTGTAACCTACTAATCCACATTAGAGCAGGAGGTCTAATGTTTAGATATAAAGAAACATTATAAATTTTATGCCATTTTAGAAAGCATCTGAGGAAGCAAACAATAACTAGTAAACGAAAAAAAACTATTTAAATTATAAATAAAAATTAAGAAGAACCTTTGCAATTATCAATCAATCAATTATCAAGACATTTTTAAAACAACTAGTTTTTCTTTACATCTACGAAGCGCCGTTCTTGTTTAACCAAATCTAAAATATAGAAATAACTATAACTTGTACAAAAAATGTGAAATTATGTTTATTAATAACAAAAATAGAACAGAATTTAATATCAACTAAGTATATCGATTCATTTCTAATTCTTCAATTGAAACATCGATATTTCATAACTCCAAGCCTAGCTATCGGGAATTAATGCATATTTTTGTTTTATCAATAAAGCAATATGGTTTTAAGGCTTTGATGTGACGGTAAACCAAGTTGTCGTTCAAAATTAATTGGTTGTCACTTTAGCTTGAGTAATCAAATTGTGTGTGAAAAATGTTGGCCCTATTTAGTGGTGACTCAGCGGCCATCAAAGGGGCCGATAGTGATGGATTTTACGTATTAGGGACATCGGTTCTAAGAGACAATGTTATTTATAACTTGGTGTCATCTTGTGTTTTAGTAAATACAAGTGTTTTAGTAAATACAATGTTTAATAAATCATTTGGAGATGTACATAATGGACAAAATGCCGTGTGATATACGGTTGAGTAAAAGGCGACTAAGATAAGTTGACGTTAGGCAGGCAGTCGTAAAATACCTAGTCAATAGCTAGCCTCGATAACTTAAATTTATAATTTCAATGTTGATGCTCTATAGCTGAAACACTATCTCAACTATATGTATAAAGTAAACTTTCTGCCAATTCCAGTAATTTAGAATGCAATGTGTAAAACAATACTCGGAATTTATTGCTGGAACATGTTCACTTATTGTTTCTCAAAAATCCCTTAAAACAGTACTGGAGAAATCGCTTTGTCGTTGATAAAAGGTAACGAATTTGAAATAGGTAAGTACGAAAAAAAAATTAAAAACAATAACACCGCCGATAAATTAAAAGTGATGAAGTGAAGGTGAGTAAATGAAACAGTGAAAAGTGGATTTAAAAGGGAAGACGGCGACTCAGTTTATACATCATCTTCCTGCCCTTATCCCACTCTAAGTGGGGTGGGCACAACATGTTATAAACATGTTGTCAGATGATTTGGCTACGTATTTTACGACCGGCCGCCTGCCTGACGTCAACTTATCTTATCGTATTTTACGTCACCTCGGTAAGAAAAGAGGGTGGTACTATTCTATTCAGCCGGATACCACACGGCGTTCAGTTTAGAATACATAAGTAAGTAAGTAAGTAACGGCCTGTTACTATCCCACTGTTGGGCATAGGCCTCCTCTCTCCATTTTTGGAGAGAAGGGTTGGAGCTAAGACCTACCACGCTGCTCCAATGCGGATTGGTAGGTTACACATATCCCTAGGATTTTCTAGAGATATGCAGGTTTCCTCACGATGTTTTCCTTCACCGAAAAGCGTGTGATAAATTGCAATTATCAATTAGACACATAAATTTTAATAGAAAAACTCATTGGTGTCTGCCCGGGTTTGAACCCATGATCGTCTCTAGAGATTCACACGGTCGCACCGCTAGGCCATCACAGCTACTAGAATACATGTGAGAACAAAAGCTGAGCTCTTAAAAAAACTAGGTTTAAGGGAAAAAAAATGGCTAATTTTCCTATTCAAACTATGTCGTGACTTAATAACCAGTAGCTTCTTCTGGAGCTAAATATTAACTAACCCCTTCCCCCCTTCAATTTTTATAAACCCTGGATAAGTTAAAAATGTTTGACATACAAAAATTTTGAACTTTTCTTGGATTTTAACTTATCGAGGTTCTACTGTAGTAAAAAAATTAGCAAATTAAGCAATGCAATCAACGATCGAAATCATAGGGGATAATAGAGGCTTGCTCGGAATTTTTTTTTTAAACAGATAAAAAAAATTGGCAGGTGGGGCTCGATTCTAGGTAATTCTACGTTTTTAGACCACCCGTTCCCCAAATGAGCTACCATGACTTTACATTTGAGCAAAAATTCTTTTTTCTATTCAACGTAAATTTTTAGATATTTTGAGTGCCCGAAAACAGGGATTAAACAATTTTTTTAAATAAAACCTAGCTAGATCGATTTTTCTCCCCCAAAACCCCACATGCTGAATTTCAAGAAAATCGTTGGATCCGTTTCCGAGATTCCGAAAATATATATACATACAAGATTAACTCATTTAAATATTAAAGATCAAATTCAAATTCAAATTCAAAATATTCTTTATTCAAATAAACTTGTAAACAAGTGCTTTTGAATCGTCAACTCTACCGCTGGTTCGGAAAGCTGTTCCTACCAAGAAGAGCCAGCAAGAAACTCGGCGGTTGCTCTTTTAAAAATATAATCCTTAATACTATTTAAATTAAGTCGTTACTGTCTTGTACGGGCTCAAAGAGAGCTATATCCACACATTCTTATCTTCTAAATAATCTTCAAGAGTATAGTAGGCTTTCTGTATCAGCCTCTTTTTAACAGTGTTTTTAAACTGCTGTAATGGCAAAGCTGAGATTGATTGCGGAATTTTATTATAGAATCTTATACCAAAACCCACAAACGAATTACGCACTTTTGCAAGGCGCAAAGCAGGAGCCGCAAGCTTATGTCGGTTCCTGCTTTGTCTATTGTATACATCACCTATCGTTTTATAATTCTTTATATTTTTATGTACATAAATTAGATTGCTTAAAATCTTAAATTAAATTAAAGATAAGCACTTTTGTATAATAGATTTCCGCTAAGTAGACAATTGTATAAATTACGTAATAACTCAATATGACCTAAAAATGTATGCAGCAAAATCACATTGTTACTACAAATTACAGTCTATTCCTTACAAGTCAATCTTCAATGGCCCTATAAATTAGACCGCTTCGAGTCCATGTCGTCTGCCTACATTATATCTTAAGTAACAAACAGCCCCGACTCAATCTCGAACCTACGTACCTCCTGCATTTGGCTTAGCTATTAGCATATTCAATGAGACCAATTTAAATCAACAAACTGACAGTACTTAGCAGATATGGTAATTGTACTTGACGTTTAGGATTTAAGTCTGTAAACGTTAGGAACAATATATTTTGGCTGGTACACTTGATGGCTTAGGTGCGCCGTGTGGTATCCGGCTAAATAGAATAGTACCACCCTCATTTCTTACCGAGGTGTCGTAAAAGGCGACTAAGGTAAGTCGACCCGCCGTGTGGTATCCGGCTGAGTAGAATAGACCAACCTCATTTCTTACCGAGGTGTCGTAAAAGGCGACTAAGGTAAGTTGACCCACCGTGTGGTATCCGGTTTAGTAGAATAGACCACCCTCTTTCTTACCGAGGTGTCGTAAAATACGACAGAAGTAAGTTGACGTCAGGCAGGCGGCCGGTCGTAAAATACGTAGCCAAATCATGTGACAGCATGTTTATATGTTGTGCCGACCCCACTTAGAGTGGGATAAGGGCAGGAAGATGATGACTTGATGGCTTAGGTTTTATATGAATAGTTGAGCTCTGAAGTAATTTTTTTTTATTTATTTAAGGAGCAACAGTAGCCGCTGCATTTAAATAAGTTATTAAACTATAAAGATATTTATATCATCATCATCATCCTCCTGCCCTTATCCCACTCTAATTGGAGTCGGCACAACATGTTATAAACATGCTGTCACATGATTTGGCTGCGTTTTTACGACCGTTTTTACTGCCTGACGTAAACTTACCATAGTCTTATTTTACGACACCTCTGTAAGAAAGAGGGTGGTCTATTTAACTAAATCGGATACCACACGGTGGGTCAACTTACCTTAGTCGCCTTTTACGACACCTCGGTAAGAAATGAGGTTGGTCAATTCTATTCAGCCGGATACCACACGGCGGGTCGACTTACCTTAGTCGTCTTTTACGACACCTCAGCAAGAAATGAGGGTGGTACTATTCTATTCAGCCGGATACCACACGGCGTAAAGATATTAATATCGTTCGTTAAATTAAGGTGCAGTTTGTTAAGGTAGCCACAACATGCATAAAAAACAAGTTTTATTACAACTTAAGAATAACAATTTCTTAAACACGTGCACTACAAACTACCGCCGAAATTACATACTTTCACTAAGACAATGTCAACAATCGACTCTATAAGAAATCCTTCTGATTTGTGTAACGGTTTCCTTCTCACTCACAAATATTCATCTCCAAATTTATAATATTAATATAAAACATATAAGTAGAATGAGACTAGAGCGCTCGCGCTCTACCTCCTAAATACGTAAAACAAGCGCTAGAGCTCCAGCACTTTAAAATATAATTGGCTCGTGATTCGTCCAGTTGGTTAGGACCCATGTAACGTTGTGTATGTAATAACTCAAATCCTTTTAGAGCGTCAGAGACCACAGATTCATCAGATTGGTGGCGTAAAGCAAGCTTAAATTAATATAATCTATTTGTTATAAAATAAGTGCACGATGATACATGAACAGGTTATTTATTCAATACATATGTTAATTACACGAACAGATTCCTATAAGTCCTATAGATACATATTCATTGCACGAACAGATTCCAATTATAGCTAATACACGAACGGGTTACTATAAAATTTAGTAAAAAAATGCGAGACATTCAGAAGGTTGAATGTCTCTTATGTTATTACTTCATAGATATAGCCATCAGAAAGGGTTTTAGTTTATATATATTATATTTACTATAATATTTGTTTGTCATTAATATGGGACGTAAAACTATATCAATATAACCGGAATAAGACTGTTCAGTATAGCGCCCAGCACCACTCAGCGAAGTCACCCTCACCAAGTTATACTCAGGCACTATATCGTTCGAGAATAATAATGATTTGTCACATGTAATGAAATTACATTTTATTTGTTTAGTGAGCTAGGGAACCGAAGTCCCTCAAGACTGAAGTCTCTCACCACACCGTCATGCCAAGCCGAAGCTTAAACCATTTCACACTATAAAGTGTTGGAAGATAATATATAATTTGTCACATGTAATGAAATTACATTTTATTAGTGAGCTTGTAGACCGAAGTCTCTCACCACACAGTTAAGACAAGCCGAAGCTTTGAACAATGGTTCAGGGATCATAGCGCTACCATGTATCGCCCCAAGTACATGTAAACGTAAGCCTTCGGCTTGCGGTACTAGGCCGCGAGCGCTCCCGGCAACGTCCGCCAGTCACCCGATACCTATGTAAGACTGCCGGTGTGACGTTCGGCGCTAAGTGGAAAAATTGAAAATGTATGGGAAAATTTTGATAAAAATATTTTAATGAAAAATGTACATATATGTAACGAGTATCAAATACTCATTACGAAAAACCATATTAAATGACAAACAAATATTTTTAATTATATACCTTCCTTAACATACTATCGCTTCAGTACGTAACTCTACCAATATATGCAAGTAAGGTCGAGATCGTCACATTCAACCCCCTAAATTCTATGCAGTTCCATCGGAATAGAATTTACAATAGGGAAAGGTTAAAACTAATTAAATTTTGAAATTGAATTTTAAAAATAGCACGCCAAATCTTCTGTATTAGTATATATGTATTATTGCATCTTTCCAACAATGTCTTTTGAACTTGAACACGATAAATATATCAATCTTACTTCAACCCCCCGATTTTACAATCTCTGTATATTTAATCTTTTAAACTTTCAATATTTACAACCCCCAGATTACTTAATATTCAGACCGCACTGCCTTTTTGATTTTAACTATCTTTGTACGTTTTTCGAATCACTCCAATAACCAAGAAAGAATGTCTTTTAGAAAAATAATCAACATTTACTAACGAGGCTCACAACCTTATTGTTTTTCTTATTTCACTTGTGAAACACAACCTATGTAGTTCCTATTCTTTATTTACTTTTGTCTTTTAAAACATTTAAATTAATAGGAAATTGATAATTATTTGCATGCAATGCTTTTCTCAATTCTAATTTATTGTCTTTATTTTCTGTGAGCTTTGAATGATTCTATTTTTAACTTTGATTTACTAAGGTTTAACCAGCGCATTTTGATTGTACTAAGTAACACAATCCTTCATGAAATTCATTCTTTATTTCAACAATCGACCACTATGTCCTCATTGAGTAATGTGACAGTGAAAATGATTCGAATCTATTTTTTGTATATATTTCTCATTAACGCATTTAACTACCTTATGTCATTACTTGTTCATCAGCAGCGAATAGAAACATGTTCAACCCCCAGACCTCAAGAGTTTACCAATCTTAATGAATCTGTTAGTCTCGTCAGTCTCTTTCCATCTCACGGACAGCAAATTGTAGGCTTTGCGCCTATTTTAAAAATATATTCAAGCCGTTTTGACCATCCTGGTCACGGCACCAAATTGTAACGGTTTCCTTCTCACCCACAAATATTCATCTCCAAATTTATAATATTAATATAAAACATATAAGTAGAATGAGACTAGAGCGCTCGCGCTCTACCTCCTAAATACGTAAAACAAGCGCTAGAGCTCCAGCACTTTAAAATATAATTGGCTCGTGATTCGTCCAGTTGGTTAGGACCCATTTATTTATTTATTTATTTTATTTTATAATAATTAGCACGGATAAAATCCAATTACACTAATTATGTTATACTTACATTATATTATAATACAACATTACATATTCTATAACATTACACTATATATAAAATCATATCAAATTTTCACAAAATTTTAGTAATTCTATTCGAATATGTTGCCATTTACCTGCAAGGATATCACAGTGTGGGGATTCTTTAAGAAGTTCGTTGAGCAAAGACAGTGACCGCGGGATAGGTGACCTAGCACGCGCCACGGTGCGGGACGACGGTACGGCAAATAAATTATGACGCCTAGCACGAGTATAATTATTTGGAGCATATAATAAAAATAATTTGTTATGCAGATCGGGAGAGTCGATATCATCTCTGATAATTTTTAGGGCAGTGTTAAGTTGGCAATACAGTCTTCTCGTCTCAAGCGAATTATAGCCAAGATGTCCCAAGAGAAAACCTGTTGGATACAAGTACGGATAATAACCGTAAAGGCGTTTATATAAGAATCTCAAAAAGGCTTTTTGTACCTTTTCAAGAGCTAAAGCATAAGTACTTTGATATGGGTTCCATACACACGCACTCGACTCAATTTTACTGCGGACTAAGGCATTAAAAAGAAGCTTCATAGTCTGGGGATTACGAAAATCTCGTAAGTTACGGAGGACGAATCCTAGACGTTTAAAAGACTCAGTAGCAAGTGCAGAGACATGGTTGTGGAATGAGAGTTTTGAATCAAAGGTTACCCCCAGGTCCTTGACAACAGTAAGTCTAGTAAGCGAAACGCCATTAATAATGTAATCAAAATGAATTGGCTGGACAATGCGGTGAAAGGTCATTATGGAGCATTTGGTTAAATTGAATTCCATTTTATTGGCTATGCTCCATCTTACTACAGCATCAAGGTCACGCTGAAGTTCAAGACAATCCTGTTCCGTGTTTATTTGCATAAATAATTTTAAATCATCCGCATATAGCAGGCATTTAGCAGATCTGAGTACTGTTGGGAGATCGTTAAGCATTATCAAAAATAGTAATGGACCTAAAATAGAGCCCTGACTTACACCGGAACGTGTATGATAAGGCTTGGATTCATATAAACCTAAACGAACAAATTGTTTTCTATCGCGCATATAATCCGCCATTAATTGCAAAAGTTTAGGAGAAAAGCCAATTCCACTTAATTTACTTAACAATATATCATTGTTAACTCTGTCAAAAGCTTTCTTAAAATCGAAATACAAGACATCGACCTGGCGTCCGCTATCAAGACTTTTTGATATGTAATCTACAAGTATTAAAAGGTTGCTATCAACAGATCTTTTAGGTCTAAAACCATGCTGCTCATTACAGAGAAATGGCTTAATCTGCCTGTGCAATTTATTATGGAGAATACTCTCGAAAACTTTCGCCATTGAGGATAAAATAGCAATAGGGCGAAATTCTTCTATAGCTATGGTATTACTTTTAGGAATAGGACTTACTCTTGTAACTTTCCACTCGGGAGGATATACACCAGTTTTTATCGAAAGATTAAGGATGTAGCTCAGAGGATGGCAAATATAATATTTAACCCGCTTTAATATAGTTGAGGGAATTTGATCGGGTCCAGGAGAACTACTTGATTTCAAATTATTTATAGCAAAAAGAACCTCATCCGAATTGATAATATTTATATTTACTAATTTAGAGCTACTGTCGTCATTACTCCCAGAGGCACTACGAGTATCTAGATGAGGAAGATCAGAAAGAAATACACTGGAAAAATATTTCGCAAAGCCTTCAGCAGCTTTTATGCCAGTAAGGCGTTCACCATTAATGTCTACGGCAGGTTCAAAACCACCTTTGGTACGCAAACTTGAAATGTGATGCCAGAATTTTTGTGGATTTTTTTTTATTACGGCTTCAATTTCTTGAGTATATACATCGTAGGCGATTGGAATTCTAACTTTTAAGCTAGATCTGATTTCAGAAAAAAGTTTATAGTCTTCATCAGAGTTAGACCTTTTCCACGAATTATGTAGCTTAATTTTACGTTTGCAGTCTTGAATAATATCTTTAGAGAACCAGACTGGATAGCGGCGCACTATTTTAGATCGGTACTTTTTAGGAATACAGATATCAAAAATCCTAGAAATTATTTGATAAAAAAGATTAAGAGCAGTATCTGCGGACACGGAGTTATAAACCTCAGACCAGGAAGTTTCAGATATTATAGATAATAGCTTATCGTAATCACATTTTTTAAAGTTGTAATCTAACGTTGTAACGTTGTGTATGTAATAACTCAAATCCTTTTAGAGCGTCAGAGACCACAGATTCATCAGATTGGTGGCGTAAAGCAAGCTTAAATTAATATAATCTATTTGTTATAAAATAAGTGCACGATGATACATGAACAGGTTATTTATTCAATACATATGTTAATTACACGAACAGATTCCTATAAGTCCTATAGATACATATTCATTGCACGAACAATCGACTCTATAAGAAATCCTTGCTGATTTGTCAAGAAGAAATATTTTTTTAAAATTGTAGTATTAATTGGAGATAGTCTCCTACACTTACCATTACATAGAGTTTCTTAACAAACACGGATTATAGCAAAATTCTATTCTAACTTTTGCGCTGTTAAGTTTTTACTTCAAAAATACATTACCCTAAAAAATACAAGATAAAACAAAACAATGTCCAAAAATAAAAAGCAAATGACATATCGTGTCCGAGGAATTAGCGACGCAGGTTAAATTATTTGAAATACAATGCAATTTCTTTAGTCTGACAACTGTTCAAATGACAAAAGTGCACGCCAGATCACGCTTGTCAACATTTTTTGTTCGCCGTTTACGCAGAGTTCATCAAAGGAGTGTCGTGTTAGTGCCAAAGGGACTTCAAACAATATCCATACGTGAATATATTCAACATCCCTTTTAAAAATAGCACACACGAAAATATTATTAATTCCCACATGCAATAATACCAAATTAGCGTGACAAATAAATCGTAGAAACAACTATCTTTGTTAACAAATGTAACGCTGACCAATCGTAATTTTTTGTGACCCATTCAGATATTCATTTCCAGTGAGGTGCAAAAAAACCATTTGTTAACACTTTAAAGTGATAGGCGCCAACGATTCCGGGAAATTTGTCGTAAAAGTTTTGGAATTTCTATGGGAATGTGATCGATTTTTAATGTTGCACATTTTAAAGATACCCTTGATCGCCGTGTGGTATCCGGCTGAATAGAATTATACGACCCTCATTTCTTACCGAGGTGTCGTAAAAAGCGACTAAGGTAAGTCGACCCGCCGTGTGGTATACGGCTGAGTAGAATAGCCCAACCTCATTTCTTACCGAGGTGTCGTAAAAGGCGACTAAGGTAAGTTAACCCACCGTGTGGTGTCCAGTTTAGAAGAATAAATATTCAAATCAAATTATTTTATTTGATTTTAATATTTATTCAAATCAAATCAAATCAAAATAATCTTTATTCAAATAAGCTCTTTCAAGCACTTTTGAATCGTCAAGGATCAATAAAATTAATGAAGCTACAACTGGTTCGGAATGTTGCTTTTACCGAGAAGAACCAGAAAGAAACTCGGCGGTCAATGTTTAAACATTTTCAATTTTACATTATTAAACCGCAGTCTTGTATGAAGCTGAAAGAATTTTCAAATGCAGGCTTTTTTATCATCCAAATAATCTTCAATATTGTAATATGCTTTACGTATAAGCATATTTCTTATAACTAATTTAAACCTTTCTGCAGACTGGTCTAGTATGGATTGCGGTATTTTATTGTAGAAGTGAATACCGAGACCATCGAATGAGTTGCTAACTCTGCTGAGTCGCGACACAGACATCACAAGCTTTTTGTGACCTCTCGTTTGTATATGATACACATCGAATTTTATGTTATACATATGGATATTTTTCGGTACGTATATTGCGAGGTACAAAAGGCACCTACAAGGTAAGGTACCTATACTGCGTCCATCATATTATCAGTCTTTTGACAGCTCACGCTCATTAAGTTTTGTATTGCTTACGTACAAATATCATACAAATAATATTTGTACTTTATGGATGGGTACCGCCCACTTAGTGATGTCACACATAATGGTTACTATAACGATTATGCCACAGATTAAAAATAATCGGTAGAAATCGATGTTACGAGTATTAAAAGACATTTAATAACATTATATAAAGTTTTACTTTCTTCTTAGTTAATACATGAATACAAATAAAACAATCAGGATATTTTAATTTATTTTATTAGCACGAGTCGTCGGAATGATAATCAACACTAGACTCCTCCGATGAGGAGTCTTCAGTAGCAGTTATTATTAGCTCTTGTGTAGATAATATATTATCAAACGCAATATCACGTTCCCAATCAGAGAATATTACTCTTTTAGTTCTTTCCACCACACTTGCCCAGTTCTCGGCCGTTACGTGGGTGCAAGCATTTTTTAGCAATTGCAACATTTTATTCGCTGTGAATGGGGGGCTTGTATTGCATCTCGCAGCATGCCCTTTTACTTGTGCCCATATAAGTTCTATTGCGTTGTACTGGCAGTGGTATGGAGGAATCCGAAGAACAGTATGGCCATATTCTGCTGCCATTTCATTGATTACATAGCGTTTTGCTCTCTTTTTGGTTTTTAATATTTTTATTAATTCAACTTTTAATATTGAGTCGTCCACATTTTCTCCATTGTCCCGAAGCCAATTAATTATTTCATGCTTTTTATTAGCCTGTGTTGGCATTTTGTCAATTTGACGGGAGTGGTAGGGCGCATTATCAATAAAAATTATTGATGGTTCTTCCAATGAAATGAGCATTTTTTTGAACCACTCTTCATACACATTTGCATTCATCTCTTCGTGGTAGTCATTTGATTTCTTCGATTTAAATGCCAACAGTGCGTCTTGTACAAATCCTTTTGCTGTACCTGCATGGCAAATGATTAGGCGCTCACCTTTTCCCATTGGTACTGAGGAAGTGGAATCAGCAGTATCATCAGTCCAGAAACGAGATAGTGTGTGGTTAGCGTTGAGCCATGTTTCATCCGTGAAAACAATATTTGTCCAATCTTGTATTTTCTTTGCCTCTCTTAAAAAATCACAACGTGCTATAGCTATATCTGTGCGTTCCATTAATAATTTTCTTTTATTTAACTTTTTATATGAAAAGCCAATTGTGTTCAAAACTTTGACCAAAGAAGATTTTTCACCATGAAATAGACCACTTCTTTTCAAAGAAACAATAAGTTTTCTCAAAGTTGGAATTTCTTTTCTCAAGTAGTAATCTAGTTTACGTAGGTTATCATTAATCGAATTACTTAGGTACGTAATTCGATTAATGATAGTAGGTACTATAATCGGAATGGTATCGCATACGAGAATCTTTAGGACATCACTATCGTCAATCTGTCAAAAGATGGTTAATATAATGGACAGTGTATAAACATAGGTCTGATGTAACAATAAATGACTATTAGTCAAAATGGAAATAACAAAGGCCTGTACTGGTTTACACTCACGTAGATAAAGCACATAATAACATTGAAAATGAGGCGACAAAGCGACTAAATGAATTAGATAATAAACAAAAGGTTTTTAGTAATGGAATTGATAAATTGCCATCGTTTGACGTAACAATTAGATTCGGTATGTGTTAATGCATTACTTTCTAATTACTTTAAACACGCTAGTGTTTTAGACGGATTGCTTTGTTTTCCAAAGTATCTAAAATAAGCTACAGAAAGAAATTTTGTCAGTATTACAGAATAAATACACGCTTTTCCTTTTGCCGTGACATTCCTGCCCTTTTTACGTATACATAAGTTTACTTTAAGTCCGTATGTATTTTTATGTGTTTTATGTGTTTGTACAATAAAGTTTTTATCTATCTATCTATCTATTTATCCTGTGTAATTTTACACTATTGTTATTAGTATCTGGTTGACCGAACCTCGGGTAATTTTTTACAAAAAAACAAAACAAACCTAAAAAAGAAGAAAAAAAATATTAGGTAATTGGGATATTCATATGGGTAGATATTCATATTTCTCGAGACTGCCCGTTCCCCGAAAAAGCTACGCTGACTTGACAGTATATAGCAAAAATAGTGTTTTATATTCAATATAAATTTTAGTATTTTTTAATGCCCAAAACCAGGGATAACATAAAATCAAGCTGCATCGATTTTTCTCCCCCAAAACCCCCTACATGCTGAATTATAGGATTGAGTTTATGTAAATCTACTGTGCTGCAAATAAAGTGATTTGGTTTGTGGTATCCGGCTGAGTACTATAGACCACCCTCATTTGTTACCGAGGTGTCGCAAGAGGCGAATAAGGCAAGTTCAACCATCGTATCGGGTTGAGTAGAATAGACGAACCCCCTTTCTTACCGTGGTGTTGTAAAATTCGACGAAGGTAAGTTAACGTCAGGCAGGCGGCTGTTCGTAAAATACGTATCCAAATCATGTGACAACATGTTTTTAACATGTTGTGCCGACCCCATTTAAAGTGGGATAAGGGCAAGAGAATGATGATAATGAGTAATATTTTGATAAAAAAATATTTCGACCTCACTATGTTAAAATTTGTATTAAAATTCTAGAATAACGACTAAATGACTAATAAAGATTTATCGATTTGTATTCCGCGCGAATGAAGTCGCGTGTAATAACAAATAAATGGCACATTTTTTCGCTGCTTTATGGTATGCTATGGTACGACTTTCCAAGAAATAGGGGCAAGAATGCGCCGTAGACAATAACCAATGGAATGGAGACCGCAGTTCATATAGTTTCGTCGGCAAACAATAAAAATAAGTATCTCAAAGGTAGAGAATATAAAATACATATAGAAAATTTAAATTAAAAATTTTCTTTATTCGGTTAAACTTGTAAACAAGTTCTTTTGAATCGTCAACTCTACCGCTGGTTCGGAAAGCTGTTTCTACGGAGAAGAGCCAGCAAGAAACTCGACGGTAACTCTTTTAAAAAATATAACGATTTTGAATGGCACGCCTAAGAATAACAGAAAGTTCTTAAAATCTAGAACAAATTAAACCACGGGTCATAATATTAAATTTTGAGATATAAAGAATGAATTGCACGGCAAATATATAAATAGGGCCGTTAAAGATTTATGTATCGTTCATTTTGCCCAACCGATAAAAATGTTGGGAACCCCTATTTTTGTATCAGCCTACCTTCAGTTTTTTTAAACTGGCAAATCTAAAATGGCAATGCTATAATTGATTGTGGGATTTTATTATAGAATCTTATACCCAAATCTTCAAACGACTTACGTACTTTTGCAGGAATCGCAAGCTTACATCGGTTCCTACTTTGTCTATTATATCATCATCATCCTCCTGTCCTTACCCCCTCTAAGTGGGGTCGGCACAACATGTTACAAACACGTTGTTATATGATTTGGCTACGTATTTTACGACCGGCCACCTGTGTGACGTCAACTTACCTTAGTTGTATTTTACGAAACCTCGGTAAGAAATGAGGTTGGTCTATTCTACTCAGCCGGATACCACACAGCGGATCAACTTACCTTAGCCGCCTTGTACGACACCCGTTAAAAACTGAGGATGGTCTATTCTATTCAGCCAGATACCACACGGCGTGGTATCGTGGAGTGTACTATATTATTTAAAAAAAGAAATTAAAACTGAACTGCCACACGGCATATTATATAAATTACCTATTGTTTTATAATTCTTTATATTTTCATGTACAAAAATTAAATTACTTAAAAAATACTGTGAAGCAAATGAACTAATACCTATTTCCTTAAACTTCTCTCGCAGGGAATCACGGAGTTGTAACAGCTGACAATTTGGGTTTCAAATGCATATTGTGTAAAAGCTAGCCCGTCCCAAAGGCAAAACAAATTTCCGGTATCGATAAATAACTATGTCAAACGTACCAGATTTTACTATCGATGACAGTTTACGCCTGACTTTATCTCACATCACTATCTCACATAACTTTTGCTTCAACTTTTTTTGGAGTCTGATTTGCTATAGGGTTCCACTGCCGTGTGGTATCCGGATGAGTAGAAAAGACCTCCCTCATTTAATCTGATCCCTAAGTTGATCCGCAGTGTGGTATCCGACTGAGTAGAATCATCATCATCATCTTCATGCCCTTATCCCACTCTAAGTGGGGTCGGCACAACAGTTTATAAACATGTTGCCACATGATTTGGCTACGTATTTTACGACCGGCCGCCTGCCAGACTTACCTTAGTCGCCTTTTACGACACCTCGGTAAGAAATGAGGGTGGTCTATTCTACGGAGCCGGATATTACACGGCTGCCGACTGAGTAGAATAGACTACCCTTATGATGTTAAATTTAACTTTTTTTTAAATTTCTTACCCATGTGTCGTGAGAGGCGACTAAGGTAAGTTGACCCGCTGTGTGATATCTGTCTGAGTAGAAAAGACCAGCCTCATTTCTTACCGACGTATCGAAAAAGGCAAATGAGGTAAGTTGTCGTCAGGCAGACGGTTTATATTAGGAAATTAACATTATGTATGATTGATTGCATACTTGAGCTCTTTTCTTTTTAATTTTTTTTAATTGCGTTTTCTTATATTTAAAAAAAAATTACTTAGTTACTGAGGTACGAGAAATTAATTTATTATTAATTAATATATCAATTATGATTTATAATATTCCATCAATCGACTCTCTTTTATTAGAATTTATCAACAAAAGATTTTAGCGTACAAATCCGCACTATAATCGATGGCTTTTAAAAACCATATCGATGCTAATCTACACAAATTTATGCGAAACATTTCCCATAAATTCAACGTTCCAATCGGATGGTAGAGTTCGCAAAAATATTAAAGAAATAAAATAAGAAAATATCCTGAAGCTATGGCGTAGCTTAAAATATTCGAGTAGAATTTGGTGAAATGGATTGAGTTTATAATACCAAATTTGTGTATTAATTCTAGTAACATAGGGTGGTTTTTGCTTCTGTAGAGCATGTTGTAACGTGTGTGGGTCAAAAAACATGCAAATATCAAGTGGATATATTGTGGACCATCGGAGTCTGTTACTAAGTAAACAATACACAAAAAGAGGTTATTTATTGTTCCAGCGAGTCCAAGGTTATGTTTTGTTGGCAGGTGAATTTAAAATTATATTATACAAAAGTGGCCCGTATAAAAAGAGCTAGAATTAAAGACATATTTTTCAGGCGATCCTTACTTATCCTTAGAGGTAAACGTTAAAAGAATAGATTTAGACTAAAAAGAATTGAAACTATTGTGAGTGGTATTCATAATTAATGTATAAAAACCGGCTATACTCACATTATTTTATCGGTTTAGCGCGCCCAGTAAAAACGATTTCTCTTCTAAAAAAATTCTCACCAATGACTTTACGAGTCAAGCAAACTCATGATCCATTAAAAAATAATATTATAATTCTAAGAGCCCTATCATAAAATATCAAAAACATTATTGCTCTTTATACGTCACTGATATAATAGAACCTGCCACTGTTACGCCATAAATAAAGAAATCAAATAATATTGTAAGTTTTGTTATTGACCACGCTTATAGAATATTGCCATGATACCATAAACCTTTATATTATGCGATATATCGTAACTTGCATACTACAGATCTGATACGATGTATCGCGACTTTTGACAAATTAAACGATTCGTACTTATTTTAATTTTGTTGTCTAATGTCGAATCTAATCTTCAAAAAAAAGATAATAATAAAAAAAATAATGCTAAGAGTACTTATTGGTTATATACTAGGAACTAAGGAACTAGCATCAAAGAAAAAAATTTGCTCGATATACTTATTAGGTGTCTCTCTCTAGCTATCACTCTAGTTACATCAGCATCATTTTAACCTATAGAGAACCTACTTAGCTTAACTGTGGATTCAGATTTTAATATTATATGGTGTGACAAAAGTGCGTCTTTTTTAAATTTGTTTTTAAACTTTCTTTTTTCTATTTTTATATTTTCAAGTATAATTGCAGTGTATTACTATTCTATTATAAATTGGGGCGAATAAAAAATCCTGAATGATTTTTATATTCATTTATTCGTATACCACGTCGTAAGTATTGCGTTTATGTCTATTTTTTTGATTGATTTTGATTCGTAAAATTAAAACTTAAGTTAAGTTACTTAAGTTATAATCTAAGTTAAGTACTTAAGTTATAATCAACTTGTAAGTTTAAGTTTTGAATTTTATTGAAGAATTTTATATACGTTTATAAAACAAACTGCAGCTATGAGTCTAAATATGGTAATTTAATCACTGCTCAAAATATCAAAAAATAACCGTACCCTGTCCCCACCACCAGCAGCGTGGTGGAGCACTGTCAGGTTTTTAGTCGGTGCGAGTCCGACATACCCGCCGCTCGTCCCCACCGAGCGGTGACGACCCATAATGGGTTTTCCTGACATAAAAAAAAATCCTTACGATATCGTAATCGTCTAGTATAAATGCTCCAGCATATATTTCATCGGGCATAATCATAATATCAATAGCGGAAAACGTTATACCATCATAAAAATAAAGATAGGTGTTCCAATAGAGTTGATTCTTTCATTTGATTAGAAATTAATCAATTTGAGGCTCGACGAAAAAATTTTGATAGTCTCGTGCTGTCCGTTCATCGTATAATTAGTATATTTGTATGGTAACGGTTTGTATCAGAAAAATAAATACTGAATGTTCCGGTGTAATATATCCGCGGCTGGTGAAAGTGTCGCTATTTCAAAGTCCAGGATTTGATTTCGGGATTAATAAATTAGGCACTTCTCTGACGATAGACAATCTAGATAGCTTGAATCCTTGTTTGATTTTTTGGATGAACAGATACATGACAAGCATTATCACTTAATTAAGATTATTTAAGTGATAATCACACTGCATCTTAACTTTGGTCTTACTGTTTGGCTATCAGCTACAAGCTGTGAGACCATGTGCCTCTTTCGAGGACTTCATGGGCTCAAACCCCAGATTTCAAACTTTTGTGCCTAATTGATATTTGGAATTTATCACACGCTTTTCGGTAAAGAAAAACATCGTTGGGCAATCTACATATCTCTGATGAATTCCAGGGATATATATAATACCAATCCGAATTTTGCAGAGTGGTGGATAAGCTCCGATCCTTCTCTCGAAATAAGGAGAAAGGAGGCTTATAGTTAACAGTGAGATAATAACAGGTCGTTACTTTTACTTAAATGCAGCAACGGATAGCCGCTAGATTCAAGAGATGTGGAATACTTAAAAATACCAATATCCAGCAGATGACGTCCAATCAGTTATCAATAGATAATTGCATTATTTGTTCATAGAGGGAAAACCATTAAAAAACATCGTGAGTGGTATTGATAATTAATATGTCATAACGCCGCATAAAGAGCTCATGAATAAGAGCACCGTATAGGCTTGAAACTAGTCGAGCTCACCCGATAAAATAGGACGTGAGTATTGCCGGTTTTAATATATCAATGAAATTATTTTATTCTAGACCTCGCAATTCCTACGGACAGATCTGATCATGAAAGTGCAGTGATGTTACTAGCATTAAGAATTGTATTTTTTAAAAAGAGCAACCGCCGAGTTTCTTGCTGGCTCTTCTCGGTAGGAACAGCTTTCCGAACCGAACGAGCTGAATAAAGAATATTTTGAATTTGAATTTGAATTTGATGAAGAGACCTATGATCGTAGCATCTCTCCGTAACAAAATCAGAAAATAGGACGTCCGTAGAAGAACCAAACCGATGCTATGAACCGAGCTTATCGTGTCGCAAAGCTAATGCTGCTATTAGTTGAGCACATAGTACGGAGAATTGATTGGAGTCAGGAGTCTTAAGGTGTTTGAATGGCGTCTTGGCAGCTGAAAACGCAGCGACGATAGAAACCCCTACGAGGTTGGCTGATGATCTTGGAAAGCCACTCGATATAAGCGGCACAAAATCGTGTTGTGTAGAGATCCCATACAGAAGCCTATGTTCAGCAAGGGACGTTAAAGGATATGAACATCTGGTCATAACCATAATTCAATGAAAACTTAAATGCATCACATTAAAGTAAGTTACACGTAAGCGGTCTGCAGTTAAATAACATTATTATGTTATATTATCCGGCGCCTTGGTGGTGCTTTGATTGTCAAAGTGCACATTACTATGTCGTCGAGATGTCTTCACTACGGCACAAGTTAGAAGCGACGAGAGGTCTTAAGGTGTATCGACGTATATAGATATATAAGCCCCGATATATAGATCGATAATATAAGATTATTCGCCGAGTTTCTTGCTGGTTCTTCTCGGTAGGAGCTCCCGAAACTCCCGAATCAGTGGTAGCTTCTTTAACATGTGACGATTTAAAAGTACTTCAGTCCAATTGAATAAGGAATATTTTGAATTTGATTTTATAAATTTCATTACATCTTTATTCTGAGACAAGCTTGTAACTGCTACTTTTGCGGCTGGCGGGGATGGGGGTAATGTGTACAACGGTACCCTGTCCCCGCCACCAGCAGCGTGGTGGAGCACTGTCAGGTTTATAGTCGGTGTGAGTCCGACATACCCGCCGCTCGTCCCCGTCGAGCGGTGACATTGGGGTAGGGTGACAGGGGGTTTTCCTGATTAAAAAACCCTCACTACATTATTTCTTTTTCCCGAAGGAAAAATAGGTTTCATATTATATGTTTGCCCAGTTAATACAGTTTAATTGTATCAAATTGACAGCTTCAGCAGAACAATAGAGAATTATTCTGTTGAGGCTATCGAAGAAGTACTAAATTTTCGCGCAGAGTACCGCATAAATCTACTTTAGCGTGGTAGGTCTTAGCTCCACCCCTTTCTTCAGAAACGGAGAGAAGAGGCCTATGCTCAGCAGTGGGATTGTAACAGGCCGTTATTTAACTATTAAAATCGCCGTGCGCTTGTGCCTTGTCCTTATTAGGGTAAGTCATCAATATTTCAGCGCGGGCCGGCTGGGCGAGTCGACTAAACGTATTTTGCTCTTGAAATTGTCTAGTCGTAGCTTATTTAAAATATACTGACTGATGTATTTCAACTTTTATGGCTTTTATGGCTCACTGGCGCGGTACACGAGCGAAAGCTATTAGATTTTAGTCCCCGTTGAGTCAAATGAAAATTGTTACTAAGAATTAAATCACTTTCCCATTTAAGGTATTTTTGGTTGCTTATAAAAGCTGTGATAGCCCAGGTGAGACTTTGCGATTCTTTTGAGGGGTTACGGGTTCAAATCAGGGCAGGCACCAATGAGTTTTTCTATTTAAACTTATATGTCTAATTAATGATTGCAATTTATTAAAAGTAAGTATTAAAAGTAAGTAAGTAGTCGAAGTAGTAAGTCTTTCGAGGAGGTCGCGGGTTCAAATCCGGGCAGACACCAATGAGTTTTTCTGTTAAAAACTTATGTGTCTAGTTGATAATTTCAATTTATCACACACTTTTCCGTGAAGGAAAACATCGTGAGCAAACCTGCATATCTCTAGAGAATTCTGGAGATATGTGTAACCTACCAATCCGCACTGGAGCAGCGTGGTAGGTCTTAGCTCCAACCCTTCCCTCCAAAAACGGAGAGAAGAGGCCTATTCTTAGCAATGGATAGTAACAGGCCGCTACTTAAAAATAACGGCCTGTTACTGTCCTACTGCTGGGCATAGGCCTCCTTACTTAATTTTTTTTTGGAGAGAAGGATAAGAGCTAAGACCTACCACGCTACTCCAATGCGAATTCGTAGGTTACACAAATCTCGAGAGTTCTCTAGAGATATGCAGGTTTCTTCACGATGTTTTCCTTCACCTAAAAGCGTGAGATAAATTGCAATTATCAATGAAACACAGAAAGAACTTTGAAACAGTGACAAAGTTCACCGCTGGTCTATCACGGCTCTAAACGCTTTTAGATGAAGAAGAACATTTTCATCACAACTTAGCACACGCAAGGAAAGCTTTAAATTTTGCCGTTTTCGCAATATTTTTTATTGCTGCTCCTCTCCTATTCCTCTTAGCGTGATGTTTTAATATATAGCCCTTTTCGATAAATGGACTATCTTACAGTTAAAGAATTTTTAAAATCAGTTCAATAGTTCCTGAGATTAGCGAGTTGAAATAAAAAAACAAACAAACAAATAAACTCTTCAGCTTTATATATTAGTTTAGATGTAAATATCGCCTATTGCATGTTATTTATTTAATGTATGTACGGTATAGTAAATACAACCTTAAGTTACCTAAGTTAGTTACTCCAGCCCAATCGTTACTTGGAACATCGCAAGTTAGCAATAAAGCATTATTAAATCACCTAATTACTTATTTTACTTTCACATAGCTTGTGCCATGATTTATTTATATTTTATATAACAATTTTAGTGTTGCTATACAGAATATTCTATGCTTCTATTTTTATAGTTTTGAATTAAAATATTACAGTTGTTGCGTTCTTTTGAAATTAAGTTTTCATATAAAACAATACTGCTTTGATATCCTTCTTAAAAATAACTTACGAAATACGTCTAATGAGTCAAAATCGATTCTTCTAATTTAATTATACTTTATCAATGATAAGAAATTTACCTGTAATAAGCAAATTAGACCAATAATTCATAACGCTGTACAAACAAACAAAATCACACACATCACAGCACTATATCACAAACAGATAAGGCTGAATAACTAGTGACCAAAGCCTAAAAAATAAAGTGTCAAATTCAAATCGTTCGATTTCCGAACCGCTGTCAAAATTTCTTCTAATTTAATTATACATTATTAATGATATATAAAATTTACCTGTAATAAGCAAAGACGAATAATTCATAACGATGTACAAACAAACAAAAGCACACACATCACATCACTTTATCACACACAGATACACAGATAGATAAGGCTGAAAAACTAGTGATCTAAGTCTAAAAAATAAAGTGTCAGATTCAAAACGTTCGATTTCCGAACCGCTGTCAATCGATAGGCGCGCGTGTTGACAGAGAGCGCGTGCGGCACTGCGCCCGGTGCACGTTCGTTTGCGCACGCCTTATGGACTGGCTGCTATTGAACTTAGCTGAAGAGCTTTCGCAATTGTTTTTACGACGGCACCGATAAAATGCTAATCTAAGCACCGTTACGATTATCGATATTGTACCATCGTAATGTATAACGCTTTGAAGATTCGTTTCAGTTTTAATTTCTTTTTAAATAATATAGTACATTCCACGATACCACGCCGTGTGGTATACGGCTGAATAAACCATCCTCAGTTCTTAACTAGGTGTCGTATAAGGCGACTAAGGTAAGACGATTCTCTGTGTGGTACCCGGCTGAGTAGACAGTCCCTCGTTTCTTACCGAGATGTCGTAAAATACAACTAAGGTAAGTTGACGTAAGGCCGGCCGTAAAACACGTATCACGTACAACATATATTGTGCCAACCCCAACATGTTGTGTAAGAGAGGGATAAACGCAGGCCATGAGTCCGTCGGGTATCACAGCGGGCAGGCTAAAAGTCCGTCGAGTATCACGGTGGGCAGGTTATAAGTCCGTCGCGTATCTTAGCGGGCATGCTATAAGTCCGTCGCGTATCACAGTGGGCAGGCTATGAGTCGATCGCTTATCACAGCGGGCAGGCTATGAGTCCGTCACGTATCACAGCGGGCAAGCTATGAGTCCGTCGCGTATCACAACTGGCAAGCTATGAGTCCGTCGAGTATCACAACTGGCAGGCTATGAGTCCGTCGCGTATCACAACTGGCAGGCTATGAGTCCGTCGCGTATTACAGCTCGCAGGCTATGAGTCCGTCGCATATCACAGCTGGCAGGCTATGAGTCCGTCGCATATCACAGCTGGCAGGCTATGAGTCCGCCGCGTATTACAGCTCGCAGGCTATGAGTCCGTCGCGTATCACAGCTGGCAGGCTATGAGACCGTCGCGTATCACAGCTGGCAGGCTATGAGACCGTCGCGTATCACAGCTGGCAGGCTATGAGTCCGTCGCGTATCAGAGCAGGCGCGTAGAAAGTTCGTTATGTTGTTAAGCAGATGTGTGATGAGATCGTCACATGTCAATGCGGGAACGCTACGAGATCATCGAGACTGCCACGTGTCTGATCAAATGTGTCACGAGTCCGTCGCGTGTCGCAACGGATACAAGCCAAATCCACTTCTAAGCGGTTGCTTGGTGAGTCCAACACATACCTCAGCGGACGTAAGATAGAGTCACGTGTTTAGCGGACCCGTGGCGAGTCCATCGGCTGCCACAGCGGTTCCGCATTTAGTTTAGGTTTCGTCAAGGACACCTCAGTAATTTCACTGTGTTCGTAACTGGAACGATCTAGCTAGGTTTTTTAAATGTCGCTGTTGTCCCTGTTTTAAGACATTTAAATTTTTTTTTTTATGATATTTTATTTATTTTATATGAATAGTTATGCAAGTACATTTTACAGTTAAACTAGAGAACAAAGCACCAGACTAGCTTTATTTGTTATTAGTCCAAATAGACCTACGCCTGTGCTACGGGTAGCAAGAGTCAACAATGTTTCTATTTTACTTAATGCCAGGTAAAGACTAATTTGAACAAATATATAAAAAAAGAAAGGAATAGATATTGTATTAAAAAAAGAAAGACATATAAACCTTTCTATATTGTTACAACATGTTTGTAATACAACCTCCTTCATAGAGTTGGCGATTAATATGAAAAAGCATTGTGGCTGTCATATTTTTATGTGTCATTCGTTGAGTTGTAGCGAAAGAGTAAATGGGTTGACTCTGGGAAAACTGCTTTTTATTTATTGAATAAGAATAAAGGAGAAATATCCTCGTTTGTTATAATATACTATAGAATACAAAGATTAATTTTGCCGACATTTGTAAAGTTGTAATACCTCATTTTGGAACGGGCGGACTAAACATGTGAATATATCTAGGATCAAGTCCATATCACAAGTCCTTTCCTTTTTTTAGTTGTTTTTTCTTTTAGGTACTTTTTCTTTTCAAAAAATTACCGTATAAGGCTGTACTATGTAAATACATAGCCCATTATCATACATTATTAAGATCACATAATATATAACTCGCCCGTGACGTGATGCCTAAGATGTATGTAACAGTGAACCAATATACCTATATTCGTTTATCCAAATATTTGGGCCTTTTTTAACGGAAATCCCTCATTAGATCTTGATTTGGATGTTACATTTAAATGTTTGCTTTGCTGATTGAACCAAATATTTTGTGCTACGTTCCGATGTTAATTTGTTTGTTTTATGTTTTAGCAGCCTATACTATCGATTTCACCATCTTTACAATTTTTTTCTGTGCTGACTTCAAGTCTTTAGCTGTAATAACGGATTGTGAGCCCGTTTATTCTTACAATGGGTATATGGGTTCAAATTACGGGTGGACATCTATGAATTTCAATAAAAAAATATCTGAAATTTTGACTGGCACGTTGGTGCAGTGGATGGGTGCAGTGCGACCCTGCCTTCATCTCCTCGGGTCGCGGGTTCGATTCCCGCCAACGCCAACATATTCCATAGCTGAATTTGTTGGTCTTTAGTAGAATAGACCACCCTCTTTCTTACCGAGGTGTCGTAAAATACTACTGAGGTAAGTTGACGTCAGGCAGGCGGCCGGTCGTAGAAACGCAGCCAAATCACGTGACAGCATGTTTATAACATGTTGTGCCGACTCCACTTAGAGTGGGATAAGGGCAGGAAGATGATGACTCAACCCTTTATCATGTATTACATTTATTCAGTTCCCACGTAATGTATTCAGAGCTAATATGAACTGACTTAAAAAAAAAAACAACTAAACGGTGGCTCAAAACAATTGCAAAACTAGCAAGCTTAGCGTTAATACTTACAGGAAACCCGAACAAAAGAACTAATTCAAACCTTAACCCATTCTGATAAAGTACAATATCGATTATAAATATAATAATATGCAAGTAAGACAATAAGACTAAATATAAGGCTACGGATACAGGCGGCAGCGATTCGCGATGAGAGTGAATCTAAAACTTAAATACAGTTCAAACTCTATATAACGACTTTCAAGGGACTGTTCATACTTTGACGTTATAAACAATTGTCGTTAAATGGAGAGAAGAAAAATCTGTTTTTGATAAAGAAAAAAAAAAAATTTTTAGACTAGTGTTAGTAATTACATAAAAACAATTCTTATTTGAAAGCTATTGGCTGCTATTTTTGTCTGGCGACTTTTGCTGCACCAGTAATTTCATTGTATTTTTTAAAACATTTTATTCATACCGTGCGATATTGCTTTGATTGATTGATGAGCTTGCGATTGCTGTTGTTATTGAGAGTGGGCGTAATGCTATATAGAGTGTATCATTGTATGGGAAACAAGCTAAACCAACCAAAGCGATAAGCAAGTGATATCGACGGGAGTTTGTCATTAAATCGAGTGACGTTATATGGAGATTACACTGTAATGCTTTTACAAACTTTACTATTAACAAATATCCGGCAAAAACCCCAGAAATATTTTATAGAATACGGCTGTACTTTTCGGAGGTCTGTTATAAAGAAGTAATGAAAATATTATTTTGCTATAATCCGCAAAAAAATTCAAGCAAAATAATATCTTCATTTATTTTTAATCTCAAAAATAATAATAAAAAACATACTTAAAAGATTTGACACATGAAGTTTATATACTGGGCTAAATATATAGGATAAAAAAATTACGTTCTTGTCATGAACAGGAAAATACACAGTACATGATTGATGGTAAAATACCCTCACCTTAGTTAGTAACGGCCTGTTACTATCCCACTGCTGGGCATAGGCCTCCTCTCTCCATTTTTGGAGAGAAGGGTTGGAGCTAAGACCTACCACGCTGCTCCAATGCGGATTGGTAGGTTACACATATCCCCGGAATTCTCTAGAGATATGCAGGTTTCCTCACGATGTTTTCCTTCACCGAAAAGCGTGTGATAAATTGCAATTATCAATTAGACACATAAGTTTTAATAGAAAAACTCATTGGTGTCTGCCCGGGTTTGAACCCATGATCGTCTCTAGAGATTCACACGGTCGCACCGCTAGGCCATCACAGCTTTTACCCTCACCTACAAATTGTATAATTCATTAAAACATTCGCTAAAAGTTAGGTGCCGTATGGTATCCGGCTGAATAGAACTGCGGCGACTGAAGTAAGTTGACCCGCCGTGTGGTATTAAGCTGAGTAATAAATAATAATAATAATAAATATATGGGACACTTACACACACGGTCGTCCGTCCCCAAAGTAAGTAACTTAATACTTGTGTTATGGGTGACAGACAACTGGTGAATATATACTTATATATTTTTTAAATACATACTTAAATACAAATATACACCCAGGCTCAAAGACCAACAAATTTATTTATAGAAAATGAAAAAAAGGAATAAAAGGATCACCCTCATTTCTTACCGAGATATCTTAAAAGGCGACCAAGGGACGTTGTCACGCCGTGTAGAATCAGCTTGAGTACAATAGACCACCCTCTTTCTTACCGAGATGTCGTCATTTTTACGACGACGACCTTTTACGACACCTCGGTAAGACATGAGGGTGGTCTATTCTACTCAGCCGGATACCACACGGCGGGTCGACTTACCTAAGTCGCCTTTTATGACACCTCGGTAAGATATGAGGGTGGTACTATTCTATTCAGCCGGATACCACACGGCGTAAGTCTTATCTAAGTATATCTAAAGAAATACCAAGAAAAGCTCGGTTAATAAGATATTTTGTTTTAACCGCTTTCGTATTGCTGCGTCTCTTGCTAACATAGTCTCAGCCTAACACCCGCAGGTACCGGCGGGTCGTATTTAAACAATGGGTATTTAAAAAGGGAACAATTTGTGCGTTTAAATTGCAAATCGCCTCGTTGAAGAGAGTAACAGATGCAGAGTAACTTTACACAATGACTGACAAGCACGTTCAGGTTGGGTATGTAACTATTATATAACTGGACACATTTCAAAATGTATAAGTCGTTATAATGCATATAACTAAAGAATCAATTATTTAATCTTTATTGCATATAATCCGTTTACAAGAGGTTAAAATTATAATTTACTGTAATTACAGTTTATAGTAAATTTACGATTTTATTTTCTTATAAGGCATGGAGAACTAAATTCACATATACTCTATAATAATAAAGACAATAATATTATAATAAAGAAGGCAATAATAAAATTTACAATAGAAAGTAAATAATAAAAGTAAAAGTCCAATAAGTAAAAATTTAAAAATTTATAATATATATCTGATCTTATCATGCTGTCACGCTGAAAAAATCTTCCAGTGAGTAATGATTTTTATTTCTATATTTAAAGAAATATAATTTAAAACACTATTTTTGCGAAAACTGTCAAATTAGCGTATCTTATTCGGGGAACGGGTGGTCTCTTGAAATGAAAATACCTAGAATCGAGCCAAACCTACCCAATTTTTTTTTCTTTTTTTGAAGGTGACATTAATAACACCGTTAGATTTTACTTCTATAAATTTTATTGTTTTAAATAATCGAAATATTGTTAATACTATATACATATATATTTTATATAAACTGTGATATGTAGTATACGCTACCTACCAGCTACAAGTGTCCTTTAAACATTTTTTTATGTAAAATAAATTTTTCATATACATTGTGATATCCACTGTCACTACTCAATATGGACTTACTAAAAGATTCTTTAACGTCCATGGCTGAATTATTTAACAACAAGATGAATGAATTCCAGCAAGAATTGGAGAAAAAAGCATCATCTGCTGTTGTAAGTCAACCGTCTCCCTCTTCTTTAGCGGCGGAGTTCTCTATCTTCAAAACTTTCATCTTGTCAGCACTCAACACATTACAACGTCAAGTCGAATTCCTGGGACGAGAAATTGACCGCCAGGAGATGCACAGAAGACGCAAAATGCTTTTACTGCATGGAGTCCCCGAAACAGAGTCAGAAAACTTGACTGCTTTGGTTACGAGCATAGTTACTGAGCATTTGGAATTATCTCAATTTTCTCCTGGAAGCATCAAGTTATCGTATAGACTAGGTCGTCCTTCTGTATCAAAAACAAGACCCATTGCTGTGAAATTTAGTGATGTTGCTATACGAGACAGGGTCTGGTTCGCTAAATCAAAACTCAAAGGCACAGGTTATACTCAATCCGAATTTTTAACGAAAGTACGTCATGACATGTTTCTTGCAGCAAGAAAACGGTTTGGCATCAGTAATTGTTGGACTCGGGACGGTAACATTTATGTAATTGATTCCAATGGATCTCGACATCGAGTGGTTAATCATTGTGATCTTGATAACTTCCCCTGTCCTCCAGCGGCATCGAAATCACCTGCCGAAACCAGTGATATAACTACAGCAAGGTCGTCTAATCAAGCAGTCTCCCAGATCACATTCCGTACAAAAAAACTAGTGAAAAACATAAACAAAAAATAGTTTGACAACACTCTGAGAAACCAAATATTTATGTTTGTTTATTATTGAGTACTAACTGTAATTAGATTTATACCCACATTCACATTTCTCTTTGTTTGTTTTTGTAGCTACGTAATTACAATACTCACATTTTTAGTGTCACATTAGGTCTTACAGAATGAATGATGGGTCTCTAATAATGAAAGAAGAAGAATTTTTTCTTTTGCTGTTTGGGTTTTTTAAATAATTTTATTTGTAACAAATATTTCTCAATGTTGCATTTCGATAGGATAATTATGAATTATAGTGTAACGATATTGTAATGCAATACTTTTAAATCTAATGTATTTACGTGTAAACAGGATTTGTAATTCTTTCATTAGTTTCATAGTGATTAGGTTTACATAATTTATTTTATTTTATTTCTTATATTCAAAAGCTGGGAGGTATGTACAATAAAATATATATTAAAAATATATATAAATATATTGA
Organism: Morpho helenor; assembly: GCA_029227775.1. Classification (NCBI taxonomy): domain Eukaryota; kingdom Metazoa; phylum Arthropoda; class Insecta; order Lepidoptera; family Nymphalidae; genus Morpho; species Morpho helenor. The sequence continues at coordinate 14,292,864 of JARGCU010000006.1, forward strand.
ATATACAATATTTATAATATTATATAACAACTTATCACTTTTATTTATATTACGTATAAACTTATAGGTAGACGTACATATATAATATTATTATTATTATTATATTTTTTTTCCCCTTATATTAATTATATTATCTCAAAAGAGTTGTTAGCATTATAATGTCTTCTAATGATAGTTTAGATGAAGAATGTTTCTCTTCGCTTCTTTCCTCGTCTGCTGAAATAAGTAGTGATGATAGTTTCCATAGCATGCCCTTAAGTGATAATCTAATATCACAATTATCAGATGTTTTGAAGAATTTCAATGTAGTTCACATAAATGCGCAAAGTATTCCTGCACATTTTCCTGATTTTCTATCTACCTTTGAAAATAAAAACATCCACGCTATATTAATTTCTGAGTCGTGGCTGAAGCCTTGTTTGCCATCGGTATGTTATTCTCTTCCGGGATATCAATTAATTCGCAATGATCGCATTGGGAGGACGGGTGGAGGAGTTGCTATTTATCTTCGCTCCCACATACCTAGCACTGTCTTAGATATATCACAAGCCCAAGGGAGTTCTGGCGCAGAGCACTTGTTTTTGGAGGTATGTCTCTCAAACATAAAAGTGCTCCTGGGCGTGTTTTATAGCCCGTGTCTTACAGTAGATTATTTTTCCTCTTTTGAAAATCTTTTACATAAATACTCGCCATCTTATAGTCATACTGTAATCATGGGGGACTTTAATACCTGCCTCCTCAAGCGTAACCACCGATCATTCCGTCTTCACAATGTGATTTCTGCTGCTAATTTGCATATCCTTCCGTTGAAGGCTACCCACACTTTTCCTAATTGTATTCCATCTCTTCTAGATATCATTATAGTTTCTTCTACAAACCATGTTGAAAAATATGGTCAATGCGCTGCCACTGCCTTTTCTTATCACGACCTTCTCTTTTTATCTTACAAAATTAAACCCCCTAAAGCTAAATCAAGAATTCTTCTGCAACGCAATTTTAGGAGTATGGACATAGATAGTCTGCGGCAAGATGCAGCAAACACAGACTGGGCTGCATGTCTTGATGTCGCTTCTGTGAATGAACAAGTAGCTGCTTTTAATACAATTTTGACTGGACTTTATGATAAACATGCGCCTATTAGACCTGTCAGACTAAAATATTTACCTGCCCCATGGCTCACATCGGAATTGAGAGCTTTACAAGGAAAAAAAAATAATGCGAAAGCAAAATATCGACGTAATCCTTCTGATGAAAATCGAGAGAATTATAAAATGATACGGAATCGTTGCAACAGGATGTGTAGAGATCAGCAAAGACGCCATATCTATAAATCTGTAGTCGAGGAAAAAGACTCTGGTCGAGTTTGGAAATTCCTCAAGTCACTTGGAGTTGGTAAAGCAAATCATGACATAGATTCTAAAAATATAGATTTAAATCTGCTGAATCAGAATTTCTCCTCATCTGTTCCCATAAATGGGATGATTAAATTAAATACATTAGATCAACTTTCGGCTTTACCTACTCCAGACATCCCTACATTTCATTTTAATCAATTCACTGTAAGTGATGTTAAGAGAAGTGTTCTTGCTATTAACTCTGATGCCGTCGGTAGTGACTCTATTAGTCGTAAAATGGTCGTTCCTATTTTAGATTTAGTACTTCCTTCTATTACTGCTATCCTAAACAATTCTATCCGCACCGCTACTTTTCCTAGTTCCTGGAAAGACGCTATAGTAACTCCTTTACCTAAAAAACTTCATCCTTCTTGTTACTCGGACTATCGTCCTATTTCGATCCTCCCTTTTTTATCCAAAGTGCTGGAGCGTCTGGTGCAACAACAGTTAAGTCTTTTTCTTACACGCAATAATCTCTTTAATGATTTTCAATCTGGTTTTCGAAACGGCCATAGTACGACTACTGCTTTAGTGAAGGTAACTGACGATATCCAATTCGCCATGAATAAGCAACAAGTAACTGTATTGACGTTGTTAGATTTCAGCAATGCTTTCAGTTCCGTGGACTTTGATATTTTGCTAAGTTTTTTGACTTCTCTTAACATATCTCCTGAGGTGATTGATTGGTTTCATTCATACTTGCATGGGCGTCGGCAAAGAGTACGAATTCAGGACACTTTTTCTGATTGGTCTCTTATTAAAGCCGGTGTACCGCAAGGTGGTGTGCTGTCTCCACTTTTATTTTCTATTTTCATTAATTCTATCAGTCAACACATCTCTTCCTTCTACCACCTGTATGCTGATGATCTCCAAATCTACTTGCACTCATCAATAGTTGATCTCTCTAAAACTATCACTTTAATAAATAAAGATCTATCAAATATCATGACATGGTGTAATTCTGTTGGTTTGCTTATAAATCCTGAAAAATCGCAGGTGATAATTATTGGAAGTTCGAAGCAAATCCCCAAAATTACCATGTCAGATCTACCTCCTGTGTCCCTTAACGGTGTTGTCATTCCATATAAAGACAAAGTTAAAAACTTAGGGATCATCATGGATCAACATTTGTCATGGGGACCACAAATCTCTGAGGTGAGCAGGAAAATTTTTGCAGCTGCTAGCTCTCTCCGTAGGTTGCGCAATTTCCTTCCAGTTGCTACTAAAATTGCGTTAGCACAGACACTCCTCCTACCGATTCTTGATTACGCTGACATTTGCTATCTCGATATTACTGAGGAGCAATTGAATACACTTGAGCGTCTTCAAAATTTCTGTATTCGGTTCATATTTGGACTCCGTAAGTATGACCACATCTCTGAATTTCGCAATAAAATCAAGTGGCTCCCAATCCGACTTCGCAGGAATACTCATATTCTTTCTCTCTTATATGGCATTCTTTTTAATCCCGCTACACCTTCTTACCTTAAAGAGCGTTTTCAATTTCGTTTTGAGACTTCTCACCGTTCACTTCGTCCAAGTGAAAGACTTACCCTTAAAATACCTACGCATTCATCGTGTTTCTATGGTAATTCTTTTTCTGTAAAAGGTGTCCTGCTATGGAATTCACTACCGCTTTCTATAAGATATGCACAGTCTCTTTTCGTATTTAAAGAAAATTTGAAAAGACATTATTTAATGGGTTAGCAGCTATTTTTGTCTATTTTTGTATATTCTACTGACTGTATGTACTCAATATTATTTATTTATTTTTACAGCTTATTTTTTATTTATTTTTTATATGTATACTTTTTTTTTTTACATTTATATTTTTATATGTATACGTACACCCCCTTTTTGTGATTTTTACCTGGTCCTTTAATCATGGGTTGCCTGCAAGATATCGCTCTTTAGCGATAAGGCCGCCCATTGTATATCTTAATCATATTTATAAAAAATGTTTCATGTTCTAACTGTTTTTCTTTTGTATGGATTATGGTGTACAATAAAGTATATTTCTATTCTATTCTATTAATAACATTAAATATTATGAGAACTGATTGGACAATAACTGACTATTTTTTATTTTATTTATTTATTTATTTATATATATCGTTACAATGAATGTAGTATTTACGTACGTACGTAATAAATACTTTCATAAAAAACTAAAGTGATATTGGCTGCATTAGTTAAAACTGCGTCGCAGCCAATAACGGCGACCTTGACTACGATACATTAATTACTAGTAAATGTCAAATGATATATTTTTATAAGTGTGTGTACGTGTGTGTGTGTGTGTGAGTGTGTGAGTGTGTGTTGTGTGTGTTGTGTGAGTGTGTGTTGTGTGAGTGTTGTGTGTGTGAGTGTGAGTGGGTTTTGTGTGTGTGTGTGTGTTATTAAAGAATTTGGTCAATGTGACAGTAGTGCCATATTACATACAAAATGCACTACATATATTTCGTGACTACCTACACTCAATGATATATAGTCGATTAGAAAGTGATTATTTTGCCTACTTCCATAGCATTATGTCCTATGGAATATTGCTATGGGGTAAATGCGCGGATAGTGAAAAAATTTTTGTTTTACAAAAACGAGCTATACGTGGCATTTATAATTTAAGACCGCGTGATTCCCTGCGAGAGAAGTTTAAGGAAACAGGTATTCTTACATTTGCTTCACAGTATATTTTAAGCAATTTAATTTATGTACATAAAAATGTAAAGAATTATAAAACGATAGGTGATGTATACAATTGACAAAGCAGGAACCGACATAAGCTTGCGGTTCCTGCTTTGCGCCTTGCAAAAGTGCGTAACTCGTTTGTGGGTTTTGGTATAAGATTCTATAATAAAATTCCGCAATCAATTTCAGCACTGCCATTACAGCAGTTTAAAAACACTGTTAAAAAGAGGCTGATACAGAAAGCCTACTATACTATTGAAGATTATTTAGAAGATAAGAATGTGTGGATATAGCTCTCTTTGAACCTGTACAAGACAGTAACGACTTAATGTAAATAATATTAAGAATTATATTTTAAAAAAAACAACCTCCGAGTTTCTTGCTGGCTCTTCTCGGTAGGAACAGCTTTCCGAACCAGCAGTAGAGTTGACGATTCAAAAGCACTTGTTTACAAGTTTATTTGAATAAAGAATATTTTTAATTTGAATTTGAATTTGAACCGCCAATTCAAAAAAGAGTATTTTAAATTTATATTAAATGATATATTGAAAGTCCGAGGGTGGTTATACCATGTACTGCTCATATTGTCCTGTCGTCAATGTCACCGCATTTGGTTGGGTTTCGTATCGGCCCTCGATCGAATATAACTCCGCCATGTTTATGGCGATCTTGTATTGGTACAACCAAGGACTGTGTAACGTAAATATAATTTCGTAATTATAATGAAAGTTGGTATACTTAGCCGTGTGGTATGCGGCTGAGTAGAATAGACCTTTATTTCCTACCGAGGTATCGTAAAAGGCAACTAAGGTAAGTCGACCCGCTGTGTAGCATCCAGCTGAGTAGAAATGACCACTCTCATTTCCTACCGAGGTGTCGTAAAAGGCAACTAAGGCAAGTCGACCCGCCTTGTGATATCCGTTTGAGTAGACTAGACCACCCTTATTTCTTACCGAGGTGTCGTAAAAGGCGACTAAGGCTAGTCGACCCGCCTTGTGATATCCTTCTGAGTAGACTAGACCACCCTTATTTCTTGGCGAGGTGTCGTAAAAGGCGACTAAGGTAAGTTGACCCATCGTGTGTTATACGGTTAAGTAAAATAGACCACCCTCTTTCTTGCCGAAGTGTCGTAAAAGGCGACTAAGATAAGTTGACGTCAAGCAGGCGGCCGGTCGTAAAATACGTAGCCAAATCATGTGACAAAATGTTTATAACATGTTGTGTCGACCCCACTTAGTGTGGGATAAGGGCAGAAGATAATGAATTAAAGTTGGTATACATGTACAAAAAAAGGAAGAAGGCGCAGATTACATGTTGGTTTTAAATGTGGCTATCGCAACTAAAAAAAAAACCATTGCTTTCAATTCTGTATTTTGCAATTTTTTTATAGCCCAAAAACAGGGATTTTTTTTTTATAAATAAAACCTAACTAGATCGATTTTTCTTCCCCAAAACCCCCTACAAGCTGAATTTCAGGAAAATCGTTGGAGCCGTTTCTGATTCTGAGATTAATGGACTCGTAAGTCGTATTAAACTTTTCTGGGCACCCACTGTTGGACATTGGTCTGTCCAAATGATATCCATCTGAAATGTATGAGAAAATTGTATATCTCTACGGATTATCTAATTTCTTATTTGATCACACAGAGAAACACCGAGCATTGTTCTATCGCTCCGGTCTATTTGATCAGAGCTTTCTTATAAGGCTCATAATTAGCGAAGTTTCAGATCCATACATACTATCGTAATGTATGGATCAGAATGTTGGGCAATAAAAGAAAAGGATGAAAGAAATGTGCATGTGAATGGGATGAGAATGTTAAGGTGGATGTGTGGTGTGACAAAATTTGATAGAATACGCAATGAGTATATCAGGGGAAGTCTGGAAGTTGCGCCCATTACAGAAAAGATGAGAAGTGCGAGACTAAGTTGGTATGGTCATGTAATGAGGAGGGATGAAAATCATGTGACCAAAAGAGTTTTAAATATGAATGTGGATGGATGTATGGCTAAGGGGAGGCCAAAAAAGATGGATGGATTGTGTGAAAAATGATATGCATGTTAAAGGAGTGGCACCAGAGTTGACGAATTATAGAGGAGAATGGAAAAAGAAGACATATTGTGCCGACCCCACTTAGAGTGGAATAAGGGTAACAGAATGATGACACTGACAAAACACGCTTTTTGAACAACTCTCTTCAGGTACAGAGCGACTTTTTACAAAATACCTTTCATAATAAGGAACTAATGCAATGAAAATTAAACTCTAAACAAGTTAATCATATACTTAGTATATCATAAAGTAAACATAGTATAATAAACTTTTACAATCAATTTTGGATCGTTAAGTAATAAATTTCCCACATGTCCGGAATATCGTGCGTACCTTGAAAGTCTAAGAGTTGTGAGAAATGACTCCTTAGAGGGGGCCACGGGTTCAGCGGTTCCGGTTTTCAAGGGGTCCCTACCCGGAGGAGGTGTTCTCTGGGATCAGAGTTGTCTGCGGGGATGGGGGCAATGTGTACAACGATACCCTGTCCTTGCCATCGGCAGCGTGGTGGAGCACACAGGTCGTTTTAGTCGGTGCGAGTCCGACATAAGGGGATTTTCATATATTAAAAAAAGTGTGGTAGGTCTTAGCTCAAACACTTCTCTCCAGAAATGGAGAGAGGAGGCCTTTGCCCAGCAGTGGGATTTGCTTGAACAAGAATTGCTCGTTTAAAGGTTTGAAACATTCCATCTGTGACTTTTCTGTTTTAATCTATGTTATTAATCTACAAACAAGTATATAGTAGTAATTAAACCTTAAGTAATACGTCTTACGAGCTTACGTCGCGGGAAATCTTGTAAGTTATCTGTTAAGTTACCTAAGCTTGTAATCGATTCGTTTTCACTTAATTACACTAAAGATTAATTAACCTAGTATTTTAATATGAGTATTTAATTGTTACATAATACAAACCTAGGTTAAACCTACAAACTGAGTTGTACTAAGTAATTTTTTTAATACGAAACTAATGAGAATATTTTGTTATAATCCGCGATAAAAGAAAATATATGTAATGCTAAGCGTAGAGTGTACTATTCGTTCTCATACCTGATACATGCAGAATTTGTAAGAACTAATGCACTACCCGACACCGATAACACAACAATACACAAGCACTGCACACATTCACCACCACGAACTCAACAATTATTTCGCCCCGTAACCGAAGCATCGTCAGGAGATAGACTCCACGACAAAATTTCAAAGTCTTGCGCAAAGACTTGTAAAGGCATATATTAGGTATGAGAACGAATAGTACGCTCTACATTTAGCATTACATATATTTTCTTATTGATTGACGCTTTGCAACACTGCAAGAAACTCAAATGGAAATGGGCCGGCCATGTAGCGCGCATGAGTGACGAGAGATGGACAAAAAGAGTAATAAATTGGAACGCGCCATCAGGCCAAAGAAAAAGGGGAAGACCAGTCGAAAGATGGGAGGATGAGATAGCAAAACGGGCAGGAATCCAGGGGGTATCTACAGCCTCAAATAGAGATACGTGGAGTCATATGGAGGAGGCCTTTACTCGAGAGAGGTCCTAAATATAAATAAACAAAAATGACATAAATAACTTTATTTTAAAAATTGTATTAATAATAAAAATAAAAAAAAACATAGTAAATAGAAATGTTTGACATGAAAATATATGTAAAAAATGTATGTAATATTTAAGGAATTAATAAAGGCTATATTATTATTATTATTATATTTTCTTTTAGCGCAGAAAAATGCCAAAAAATATAAAAAGCAAAAAGCGGTGGTAATAACAAAGGCTTGATCCCAGGTATTTTCACTTTAGTCCGCCCGTTCCCTACTGAGCTATCACGTATTTTACAAATGACAGCTAATATCTTTTACATATACAAATAGCAAAATATCTTTCACATTCTATTTAATATTTTAGTTTTTTTTCAGTGCCCAAAAACTGATAAGACGACATTTTTTTAATGAAACCTAGCTAGAACGACTTTTCCCTCCCAAAACCCCCTACATGCTGAATTTTATGTAAATCGTTGGAGCCGTTACCGAGATTCGGAATATAAACGAACATATATTCAAAATTAACAATAAATATTAGTAAATTAACGATTAATATTAGTAAATTAAATAAATAAATAAATAAATAATAAATATATATGGGACACTTACACACACGGTTGTCCGTCCCCAAAGTAAGTAACTTAATACTTGTGTTATGGTAGACAGACAACTGGTGAATATATACTCATATATTTTTTAAATACATACTTAAATACATATATACACCCAGGCTCGAAGACCAACAAATTCATTTATAGAAAATGTTGGCCCTCGGCGGGAATCGAACCCACGACCCGCGGCGCTGAAGGCAGGGTCACTACCCACTGCGCCAACGGGCCAGTCAAAATTAACAATTAAATATTACAATTAATATGTAACGAAGTGTAAAAAAATTGTAATTATACGCGAATTTGTACACAACAGCTTAAATGTTAAAATTGCATCCAAATATGTTTATTTTTTCACGTTCAGATTAAAAAGCTAACTATACAATTTCCCATTAGAGCAGTTTAAAAACACTGTTAAAGAGAGGCTGATACAGAAAGCCTACTCTATACTGTTGAGGATTATTTGGATGATAAGAATGCGTGGATATAGATATTGTTCGACACTGTACAAGATAGAAACGATTAAATGTAACTAGTATTAAGAATTGTATTTTTAAAAGAACAACCGCCGAGTTTCTTGCTGGCTCTTCTCGGTGGGAACAGCTTTCCGAACCAGCAGTAGAGTTGATAATAAAAAAGCACTTGTTCACAAGTTTACTTGAATGAAGAATATTTTGAATTCGAATTCGAATATGAAAACAGCCGTCTGGAGTCCGCCAAGTTCATCGGAAAGCTTTTCAATTTGCTCTCACTTGTTATTGTTGCGTTCGCGCTAACAATATTTTATTTGCGTTCATTTCTATATTAACCACTTCTAAGCAATTCTACGCAGGGATAGTCAACCATTTAGACATTTTCTATAATAATAATAATATATTTATTTGTATTAAATATATTTCAGTACAGTTATAAATAATATGGTACATTTTACAACAATATATTCAGCCATTTCTGGCATACAAATTCAGTTTTTACTATCAATAAATACTAATAATAATACTATCGATTTTATTAACAATAAAACTTAAATTTAAATATATCCTTTATATTTTACTAGTAATATCACGCGGTTTCACCCGCGTACATACCGATCTCATGGCAGTGCAAAATCTACTCAGTAAGACTATAGATTTATTTTTGTTAACATAAAAGTTTTGTTTATTATTTACACTGACATTCATAATCTACTGAGCATTCGTTTAAAAAAGACACAAGTAAAAACTTTTATCTTTAATATTTAAATTAGTTAATCTTGCGGTTTTGGGGGAGAGAAATCGATCTTGCTAGGTTTTACTTAAAAAAAAATCGTTTTATCTGTTTTTGGGCATTAAAAATACTAAAATTTACATTGAGTATAAAACACTATTTTAATTTCCGTAAAATGTCAAAAAGCTTATAAGGGGACAGGTGGTCTTGATAATTGTAACTACCTAGGATCGAGCCCCAACTACCCCATATTATTTTAATAAATAAATAAATAAATATATGGGACACTTACACACACGGTCATCCGTCCCCAAAGTAAGTAACTTAATACTTGTGTTATGGTAGACAGACAACTAGTGAATATATACTTATATATTTATTATATATATATTTTAATTATTATTTTTTTTTTTTTGTAAATAATTACCCAGAAAGGTGCGGTCAAACAAGTAGTACGGTTTATTCTTTATGCAACAAACACCTCATTAACTAAAATCATTGCTTATCAATCTCTTAAGTGGTTATATACAAAATGCGTTAATTGAAAACTTTATTTACGACACGAATGCTTATAAATCTTGAAACTATTGAGAAATTTTAAATTTATAGTGACGTAACAAAGATAAATTGCTCGAATCCTTTATTTGTACTTAACGCATTTATCACTAATTAGTTGAATTTTTTTAAAGACACTATTTGCTGCTAAATTAATGGGTTACTTGACTTCTAAATATTCAATTTCATTCAAATTCAGATTCAAAATATTCTTAATTCAAATTGGCTTCCAACAAAATTTTTAAATCTTCAAATGATAATGAAGTTACTATTGGAACGGAAAAGTGGTCTTTACTTAGAAAAACCAGCAAGAAACTGGAAAAATTTAAAATAATTGAAATAATATATATTTTTTTATTGTCAAGTTTTAGAAAAATGTACAAGTTATATTTATCTTAAAATTACTTACACGCTAGAACTATACAAATCATGCCCACGTGGAATGGTCCCAAGAATGCTGGCAGCGTTTCCGTGCTGCATCGCTAAGCTGATTCTTTGTGCGAAAAGAAGCCAGCTCTCTTGTTATCTGAAGAGGCAATTATCCGAGGTGTTAAAACGGATAAAAAATATTTGCATTTCGACTCCATGGCCCTAGGGCCTCAACTGCAAACGGCACAAATATCTCTCGATGAGAGATGCGTTCCGCCGCTTGCCGGATTCGGCCATTTCCGCCGCAGCTCCAGGTCTTGACGCTGTTTCACTGATATGGGACGTATCAACGCATGTTGCGTCCCACATTAGGGGCCGTCCCCGTTCCCAAGGAACCAGTGTCAAGCCGTCTGGTCTCTTGCCATCATCCCGTCTTATCCCCGATTTTATATTGATTAATGACATACTTAAAACGTAAAACTGACTTCTCAATTAACTGCCTAGTAACGGTATTGCTTAATTTATTGCTACTACATACTTATCCGCAAGTTAAATTTTGAAATTAAGTGTTCACTCAATTTCAAACGCCATTTCCTAAGCTTGATGCAGATTTGCAATTATATTTTTCTATATGCAATTTTGGCATGTATATTAAAATGTTTAAACCTAAATAAATATTAAGTCAGTGTTAATTTTTTTCAATATACAAAGTAAAGAAAACTTATGTGCTTGAAAAGGTTGTTCACACCTGAATCTATATAACTTCACTTGCGTTCGGAAAGTCGCTGAACTCCGATTTTCTGAGTTGAGAAAATATTATTAGTTGTTGAATATATTTGCACAAACACCGTGCTGTTATTACGATGTATTTTGTTAAAAGATTTTAAACTATGTTTACAATTTGCTTTTCTTGGCCCTTGAGAATAGACGCGGCCAGCCATTGCTATAACAAAATAACCTTTACTTACCGAAGTTACAATCAAGATATTTTGCTGTAATCCGCGTTTGTTAAGAGAATATATGTAATGCTAAGTGTATGAAACAGGCACCCTCTACGTAAAGCCAAGAAAGGCGCCAACAACAACACTCCACACAAGCACTACACACACTCACCATCACAATCTCTACAATCGTTTCGCCCCGAAACCTAAACATCATCAGGAAGATAGGCTCCACGATCAAAATCGTAATGCGATTTTTTGAAACTTTATTGTATCAATACTATGGAATTTCGCAAATAACGCCTGCTTCTATAAAACCTTTAAATAAAAAAAAAGCTTTGATAGCCTAACGGTGACAGTAACCGCGACTCTTTCGACGTTGTCACGGGTTTGAACCCTGGGCAATGACATTTCTGTTAAAACTTATATATCTTATTGATAATTGCAATTAAGCACGATCGATGTCGATGAATAAATTCCATTGCAGAGCGTCTTTTAGAGACACTTGTTGACAATACTCTCAAAACATTTGTTGTTGCAAGATTTTTAATCGGAATGTTTATAGCTTTACTTACAGATTGACTACCGAAAGTTTGGAAACAAAGGCGTATCGTGGAAATTCAGCGATTTGTTAATATGGAAGATTTATATGCCCACCTGGGAAGATCAAAGTCACCGCCTTTCCTACAAACTATAAGAAAAAGTTTACTTACAAATGCCGCGCGCGTGAAAACGGTATTAAGCGGATCGCATACTAGACCAGTCTGCAAAAAGGTTTAAATTAAGTATAAGAGATATGCTTATACATAAAGCATATTAAAAAATTGATGATTATTTAGATGATACAAAAGCCTGGATTTGATAATCCTTTCAACTTCATACAAGCGGTGTAATAATGGAAAATTGAAAATGTTTAAAGGTTGACCGCCGAGTTTCTTTCTGGTTATTCTCAGTAAGAGCAACATTCTAAACCAGTCGTAGCTTCATTAATCATATTGATCCTTGACGATTCATAAGTGCTTGAAAGAGCCTATTTCAATAAAGATTATTTTGAATTGATTTTCATACTACGCTTTTATAGAATCGTACATGGCGTCATTGAAACCGTAAGGACAAACAAAAAAGCGATTTTTTACTGTTATCCGATTCTACTATACCTCTTATCTATACTAATATAAAAAGCTGAAGAGTTTCTTTGTTTGTTTGATTGTTTGAACGAGCTAATCTCAGGAACTACTGGACCGATTTGAAAAATTCCTTTTCGGAACAAAATTGTGACACCAATTTCCATGCTGGCGAAGCTGCCGGCATAGCTAGTGTTTTAAAAAATTAAATATATAGGACACTTACACACACAATCCTCCGTCCCCAAAGTAACTTAATACTTTATTAATGATTTATTACAATGTGTGTAAAGAATGTTTTCGAGTGGCTAAAAGTGGCTATTGAAATCTGCATTGTCCACCGTATACAACTTGATGAAAGGAATTTTTAAGTATGGTTTTATTATTGACATTTATTTCGGCTCGTGTAAACTATTTTTCGGATTCTGTTTTGATGGATTTTGACAAAGTAGAGATAGAGTATTTTTGCTATAATCCGCGTTTGTGAAATTCTATGAAATAATAAATAAATATAAGTAAATATATGGGACACTTACACACACGGTCGTCCGTCCCCAAAGTAAGTAACTTAATACTTGTGTTATGGTATATAGACAACTGGTGAATATATACTTATATAATTTTTGAATACATACTTAAATACAAATATACAACCAGGCTCAAAGACCAACAAATTCTATAGAAAATGTTGGCCCTCGGCGGTAATCGAACCCGAGACCCGCAGAGCTGAAGGCATGTTCACTACCAGTCTAATAAAATGTTTAATAATTAGAATCGCTCAGTTTGTAACGTGCCTTACGTGCATGTCTTCCATAGCAGCGAACGTGATAAGAGTGCAAGCGATCGTATTTTTATTTATTACGGATTTGTGTGATTTGTAATGGATTGATTTTATTTTAAACACGGCTTCCTGTCCCCTGGGAACTATGGATCGGAATGTGGTACGTTTATCGGGAAAAAAACTTATATAAGCTGGTACATTAGCATTCGAAGTGAGCATGCACTCTAGGGGGTTGGCGAATCTATAGCACACAATTTTAGTGGTTTGATTTAGTAATTTGTAGCTATGAACAAATTGCACTTGAAAACAAGGTTTTAGTGTTTTCATTCTAAAGATCAATACCGCCTTGTGGTATCAGGCTAAGTGGAATAGACCAGCCTCATTTCTTACCGAGGTCTCGTAAAATGCGACTAAGGTAAGTTTACCCGCCGTGTGGTATTCAGCTGTGTAGAATAGACCATCCTCATTTCTTACCAAGGTGTCATAAAAGGTGACTAATTTATGTTGACCAGCCGTGTTGTATCCAGCTGAGTAGAATATACACCCTACTTTCTTTCCGAGATGTCGTTAAAAGCGTCTAAGGTAAGTTGACCCGCCGTGTGGTATTCAGCTGAGTAGAATAGACCACCCTCATTTCTTACCAAGGTGTCATAAAAGGTGACTTAGGTATGGTGACCAGCCGGTGGTATCCAGCTGAGTAGAATATACACCCTACTTTCTTTCCGAGATGTCGTTAAAAGCGTCTGAAGCTGTCTGAAGTCTGAAGAAAAGCTGAATAGAATAGAGCACCCTCGTTTCTTACCGAGCTGTCGTAAAAGCCGACTAAGGTAAATTGATCCGTCGTGTGGTATTCGACTAAGTAGAACACCAACCGAGACCAACCTTTTTTCTACCGAGGTGTCGTAAAAGACGACTGAGGTAAGATGACGTCAGGCAGGCGACCTGTCGGCCTGAGGCTGCATGAACAAAATCGTGATGCATAACGATTTTGTTCGTGGAGCCTATCCTAAGTAATTTTATTGTTACTTCTGTACTAAACTAATTTTATTGTAACTTCTGTACTAAAGTAATTTTATTGTAACTTCTGTACTAAAGTAATTTTATTTTAACTTTTGTACTAAGGTAATTTTATTGTAACTTCTGTACTAAATTAATTTTATTGTAACTTATTTAGTTTGGAGTCCCGCAAAGTAGCGCCTGCTTCTATAAATCATTTATATTACGATGTTATTAGATTTTTTTGTCGTTTGGCATTGAATTAAAAGAGTTTAGTTCTAGGTGAGTATTTGAGATTCTCGTTAGGCCGCTCTCCGCTACAGATTTAACTAACCCTATAATCAATGTCGGCAGATCGCGTGCGAATCGTAGCTCTTCACAATTTGCGGACGGCTAATGGGCCAAATTATAGGTATTTAAATATATCGGCTTTCACTTTTTGCGCGGCGGCCTCTTTGTAAATATTTGACGGGTGAATGACCTCTGATAAGGATTACTTACATTTTTCCTTAACATTGTCGAGCCCAGCGGTGAGGCCGTGCGATTTCCTTGAGAGTTATAGGTTCAAAATTTTCTTTAACATATACGTATTGTAAGTAACGGCCTGTTACTATCCCACTGCTGGGCATAGGCCTCCTCTCTCCATTTTTGGAGAGATGGGTTGGAGCTAAGACCTACCACGCTGCTCCAATGCGGATTGGTAGATTACACATATCCCTAGAATTTTCTAGAGATATGCAGGTTTCCTCACGATGTTTTCCTTCACCGAAAAGCTTGTGATAAATTGCAATTATCAATTAGACACATAAGTTTTTAATAGAAAAAGTCATTGGTGTCTGCCCGGGTTTGAACCCATGATCGTCTCTGGAGATTCACACGGTCGCACCGCTAGGCCATCACAGCTTGCATATACGTATTGAATACTTGTAAAATGTTGCCAACTCTAAGAAAATAAACAGCAGTTCACCAATAAAAAAATTATAGTAAAAAGAAAGTAAAAAGGTTGATTTAAATGATTTTTAGAAGACGGTTTTTATAGTTATTTTGCGTTAATTCGCGTTTGTTAAGAGAATACATGTAATGCTAAGTGTATGAAGCAGGCAACATTCTCACACCTTATACATGCAGGACAAGTCACCATACATATCACAAAACGTCGCCAACACCAACGCTCTATACAAGCACTGCACACACTCACTACCACAACCTCTGCGATCGTTTCGCCCCGAAACCGAAACATCATCAAGAGGATAGGCTCCACGGACAAAATCGTAATGTTTGTCTGTTTGTTGATGAAAATGGACAATTAATACTTATACACCAATGTTACATATAGGCTATAGAAATCCTGTTAATCCTACATGAATAGGATGACAAAGAAGAACGCCATATATTATCAAACGATAGAGATATTTCCAGGTTTGGAAAATGACAAAAGCTACTGTTTTATCCAATACTACTGTCCACGTAAAGTTGCAGATAAAAGCTAGTTATGTATATTTTCCTTCACAAAAATTAAATAGCTTTGGTCACAATTTTGCGATGAATCTCAAAATATTTAAAGTCGAAAACCGGTTAGTAAACTGTACTGGAATGCCAAATTTCCAAATGTATATATAGGAAGGTGTTAAAATACTTGTCGGCCATTGCAAAATGGACATACCTCAAGAATGTCGCTATTCCAATGAATTTAATCGTCCTTGAATCATTTAGTAGCCAACGAACTAACATTTCATATAATTGCAATTAACATTTCACAGCAGTTTAAAAAATCTCTTAAAGGGAGGCTGACACGAAAAGCCTACAATACTGATGAGGATTATTTAGATGAGTGCGTGGATATAGCTACTATCCAATCCAGTTGTGGGGTCGGTACAACATGTTTTTCTATTCCATTCTATCCTATCATTTGTCAACTCTGGCACTACTCCTTTTATATGCATACTTTACACAATCCAACCATCTCTTTTTAGGCCTCCCTCTAGGCACATATCCATCCACATTCAAATTTAGCACTCGTTTGGTCACATGATTTTCATCCCTCCTTCATTACATGTCCATACCATCTTAATCTTGCACTTCTTGTTTTTCTAATGTTAATGTAACTGGTTATAAGAATTATTTTAAAAGGAGCAACCGGCGAGTTTCTTGCTGGCTCTTCTCAGTAGGAACAGCTTTCCGAACCTTACTATTTACTTAAATAATAAAACTTTACTTGAATAATGAAAATTTTGAATTTTGAATTTTAAGTGAGCAAGTTTCATACGCCGTGTGGTATCCGGCTGCATAGAATAGTACCACCCTCATTTCTTACCGAGATGTCGTAAAAGGTGACTAAGGTAAGTCGACCCGCCGTGTGGTATCCTGCTGAGTAGAATAGACCAACCTCATTTCTTACCGAGGTATCGTAAAAGGCGACTAAGGTAAGTTGACCCACCGTGTGGTATCCGGTTTAGTAGAATAGACCACCCTCTTTCTTACCGAGGTGTCAAAAAATACGACTGAGGTAAGTTGACGTCAGGCAGGTGGCCGGTCGTCAAAACGCAGCCAAATCATGTGACAGCATGTTTATTACATGTTGTGCCGACCCCACTTAGAGTGGGTTAAGGGCAGGAAGATGATGAAGTGATCAAGTTTCATGTCCATATGTCATCAATAATGCGCTAACGGCCTGATAAAAAAGCATGAATTAAACTTTAACTAATTAATTGCTCTATTGCTCATGAACACAGTACAAAGAACTGATAAACGTTTGGGTCTTATGGTGGTAGAGTACCATGTCAACTGGACTATGGCAAAAGCATTAGATTCATTATCATTACAGTATGGTGACCTGTGTTCACGCTATAAGCTATTATGACAATGTTCACTCATTACGTCAGCTGCCATTTAACTTGAAGGCTAAATTAGTACACGATTCCAATCAGCCCGTATTAAATACTGATATTCAATTAAACCATAGCTCCAATACAAATCAAATCATTGATACAACAATTAATTAGCGAATTTAGTTCTAAGCATCTCGTTAAGAAACTCCTTATCGTAGTCTAAATTTGATAGTACAGTCGAGCACATAATTTGTTACGACACTTTTAGGACTTTTCTTGTTTGTTTTGTTTTTCAGACTGTTATACCCCTATCTAGTTAGGCTCAATATAGGCAAGCATGTTAGCATATGCTGCATATCATTTTACGAACAACTTAAAAAAAATTAACAATATCTGGGTGATCGACCTTTTTTAGAAGACATAAAAAAGATGTAATATGAAAAAGAAAAAAAAGTACAGTATCTGGACATGCTTCGGGGGTATTTTTCTCTGTCCGTTCCCAACTGAGCTATTACAACTTCGCAAGTGACAGCGTTTTTTTTTAAATACCGTATCATTTTTTCAGTACCTGAAAACAGGGATAAAATGACTTTTTTTAAATGACACCTAGCTACATCTATTTATCGCTCCCTAAACCCGCTAAATACTAAGTGAATTTGATGAAAATCGTTGATGCATAGTATATTTGACCTGTCTTTTTTCCGAACTCACTATATGCCATAACAGCTTTAAGAGTGTCACTGGGCAGAACGTGCAAACACAGAAGGAGGTCGAAATGCAAAGAGTAGAGCGCAAAAGCTTTATTAACGTCGATAACGTCGACTTAAAGATGCCTCCTATGAGTGTCATAGGAGTCAGTCAGTGTACATAGTGCGAGTTTCTGCAACCTTTCCAGAGGGTCTTTTCGCATACCCTTGAGGGGTACGCGGGGTAAGGGCCTTGAGGCGAACCTCTTTGCCCGGGCTGATCCTGGCAGGCTTTGTGGCATGGACTGTGTTCAGGCCGTAAGGCCAGGACACCTAGGTGACTTAGGTGACCTAAGGGACGTTGTGTTCGGTAGGGAGGTCTGGGAATTATAGCTCCCAGACCTCGGGCTGAATTTTAGTGTGGTCTTGACCGGGCGGGTGTGTCATGTCCGGTGGTATCGTCCACTGGCTCGTTGCGTCGTTCTCTTCGTGACCGTCGTCGATTCTACGACCTATTCGATCGCGTTAGCGTAACGTAATTTGTATGGCGCTGGAATATCGGTCACTAGATGTCGCTGTTGTAGCGTCATACAAATTGGCGTTGAGATCACGCAAACACTGATCTTTAATTATGGTGATATGTAATAGGTTGGTACGACTAGAAATAATTCTATCCGTTTCTACTAATAATTAAGTCTTGATAATTCATACCTACCATTTGAAAACTTAAATTTACGAGTTCTACAAAATTTAGCAACAGCATAAATATATCGTACGTTCTACAAAATAAATTACAACGTAGCAGAATTAAACGTTTATTTCGCCAGCTTACCAAAATTTAATCACATACTAAATTTAGATACAACATTGCCAACAATTGTTTGAAATTCTAGTAGGCAATTTAACAAGCTCTCTGAAATTACAAACTGAACATTGAGTAATCACGGAACAAGCCAGCTATTTATTTACGTAAGCACTTTTGACGATATCAGTACTTCATTGTTCCCGCTAAATACCTGTGCTTGACTCCATAATTCAGAGTAAAGGACTGATTTACACAGTTAACGTATTTTCAGACCATTTGCATATTATCTTGAACGGGCACCAGCTATTTGTTAGCTCAGCGTTAAGTAATAGGTGTTAAAAGTAATATAACGTATATAAACGACTGGCTCGTTGGAGCAGTGGGTAGTGATCCTGCCTTCGGCTCCACGGGTCGCGGGTTCGATTCCCGCCGAGGACCAACATTTTCTTTAAAATGAATTTGTCGGTCTTTGAGCCTGGGTGTATATTTGTATTTAAGTATGTATTTAAAAAATATATAAGTATATATTCACCAGTTGTCTGTCTACCATAACACAAGTATTAAGTTACTTACTTTGGGGACGGATGACCGTGTGTGTAAGTGTCCCATATATTTATTATTATTTATTTATAAAGTACTATGCATCGTCAGCGGCTTCGCCTGCGTTGAAACTGTAATATTGTATTTTGATAACTATAAAAATTAAGCAGGTTAAACCTTAAAAGCTAGACATATGCTGTCGTAGAAAATTTTGTATTACATGATTTTTTAATAACTCACCGATTAATTCGCGCACGCAAGGAAAGCTTTAAATTTTGCTGTTTTCGAAAGAAAGAAAGAAAAACTTTATTTATAACGTACACCACTAAGTTTTACATATAAGGACACAATAATTAAGAAAATTTATTTATAAAGGCGCGGTGTGACGCCATAAAATGGGTAACTCGGCTTTGGTTCGAATTTGAAACCCGAACACCGATTTTCAGTGGCCGCCATTTTTTACGTACGGACGTCAGCAACAGATAAAAGCTAAACTAATTTACTATGTATATGTAAGTATAAATATATTTATTTAATAAAATATTCGCAATATTTTTAATTCCTGCTCCTCTCCTATTCATCTTAGCGTGAAGTTATATAGCCTATAGCCTTTGAAATTCGATCTAACGTTCATATAATTGTTCAAATCGGTCCAGTAGTTCCTTAGATTAGCGCATTCAAACAAACTCTTCAGCTTTATATATTAGTATAGATTTAAGACAAAGTAGCTTTTAAATTTAAATGATTATTTATTTTAATTGGCTTTTACAAGCACTTTTGAATCGTTAAATTAGAAAGAAGCTACCGCTTGTTCGGAAAAGTGCTCCGAGAAGAGACACAAAGAAATTCGCCGGTCACTCTTTCCAAAAATATTTATTTATTTTATTTTGACAGGAAAACTTACAGCGATAATAAATACATACAAAACAATAGGAAATACTATAAGCTAATAACAAGTTTTCACAAATAAACATAATATATAATTGTTTGACAAAATAAATTACAATCTAGTGCGTAGCTAATTTTAACCATAATTCAAGCTTTCTTATTATCAACATAGTCTTTAATAGAAAATAAGCTAAGAATAAATGTATTTTTAATTGCTTTTTTTGAACTTGTGTAAAGGCAAGTCTAAAACAGATTGAGAGATGCATCACAAATTACAATATAATTTTTGTCATCGATTATCTTTATATTTATTGAAATAAAATAAAATAAATGATGGTATTGAAACGATTAGTATATAACCAAACTTGTTTGGGTAATACTTCGCTTTGCCATTTTGTCGTGGAGTCTATCTCCTGGTGATGCTTCGGTTGCGGGGCGAAATCATTGTTGAGTCTGTGATAGTAAACGTGTGTTGTACTTTTGTATTGTGGTATGCGGTTTGTGCATGTGTTTTTTACGAATCCTGCATGTATCAGGTATAAAAACGGATAGTTCAATCTACGTTTAGCAATATTTATATTTTACTATTTTACTTTATCGCAGACTATAACTTCATAAGTTTTAGCCGTATGGTGTCTGGCTAAGTAGAATAGTACCACCCTCATTTCTTACCGAGGTGTCGTTAAAGGCGACTAAGGTAAGTTGACCCACCGTGTGGTATCCGGTTTAGTTGAATAGACCAAGCCCCTTAACGAGGTGTCATAAAAAACGACGTCAGGCAGGCGGCCGGTCGTAAAAACGCGGCCAAATCATGTTAGAGCATGTTTATAGCATGTTGTGTCGACCCCACTTAGAGTGAGAAGGGCAGGAAGATGATGATGATGCTTCGTTTGCTGGGCGAAATGATTGTTGAGTTTGTGATAGTGAACGTGTGTAGTACTTGTGTATTATGGTATACGGTTTGTGCATGTGTTTTACGAATCCTGCATGTATCAGATATAAAAACGGATAGTCCACACATTTAGCATTATATATATTTTCTATTTTAACGCCGTGTGGTATCCGGCTGAATAGAATAGTACCACCCTCTTTTCTTACCCAGGTGTCGTAAAAGGCGACTAAGGTAAGTCGACCCGCCGTATGGTATCCGGCTGAGTAGAATAGACCACCCTCATTTCTTACCGAGGTGTCGTAAAAGGCGACTAAGGTAAGTTGACCCACCGTGTGGTATTCGATTTAGTAGAATAGACCACCCTCCTTACCGAGGTGTCGTAAAAAACGACTTAGGTAAGTTGACAGGCAGGCGGCCGGTCATAAAAACGCAGCCAAATCATGTGACAGCATGTTTATAGCATGTTGTGCCGACCCCACTTAGAGTGAGAAGGGCAGGAAGATGATGATGATGCTTCGTTTGCTGGGTGAAATGATTGTTGAGTTTGAGATAGTGAACGTGTGTAGTTCTTGTGTATTGTATGCGGTTTGTGCATGTGTTATTACGAATCCTGCATGTACCAGGTATGAAAACATACAGCATTGTACATATTTTCTATTTAACTTTATCGCGGATTATAACTTCAAAATTTTATTGTTGGACTGCGAATAAATTTTCGAACTCTCTGGAAGCTTTCCGGTGGATTCGTAATACAAATCAAAATTATCAATACCATAAGTTAAAGTTCTCGAAAGACATTACGTCAATGGCGGTTATTCTCTGTAAGCAGCTTAATAGACCGTTAGGGCCTGATAGGTGTGAAAATGGCCGCTCTTAAATTAGCTAAGTGGCTTTATCGAGCTATAAGCTGGTACAACGGCGGCCGATTTCCGGACTAAGTCTTTCCCGTTTCTATGCATTAACGGCAAATCATGCAATATATTATGATGACGACATTTTTCAAATTACCTGATTAACATAATACTCTACGTATATTGTTTATTGATATAAAGTTTACTCTGTTTAGTTGAAACAGACGCATCTTAAAGTAAAGAAATTAAGATTTCTTTTTTTGTACAAAAATAAATAATCTATAATAATATATAAAACTGAAGAGTTTAATTGTTTGAACGCGCTAATCGATCGCGCTGGACCAATTTACTGGCCCGTTGGAGCAGTGGGTAGTGACCCTGCCTTCAGCTCCATGGGTCGCGGGTTCGATTCCCGCCGAGGGCAAACATTTTCTATAAATGAATTTGTTGGTCTTTGAGCCTGGGTGTATATTTGTATTAAGTATGTATTTAAAAAATATATAAGTATATATTCACCAGTTGTCTGTCTACCATAACACAAGTATTAAGTTACTTACTTTGGGGACGGACGACCGTGTGTGTAAGTGTCCCATATATTTATTTAAAGTAAAGTAAGTAACGGCCTGTTACTATCCCACTGATGGGCATAGGCCTCTTCTCTCCTTTTTTTTTTTTTTGGAGAGAAGGATTGGAGCTAAGACCTACCACGCTGCTCCAATGCGGATTGGTAGGTTACACATATCTCCAGAATTCTCTGGAGATATGCAGGTTTCCTCACGATGTTTTCCTTCACCGAAAAGCGTGTGATAAATTGCAATTATCAATTAGACACATAAGTTCTACTAGAAAACTCATTGGTGCCTGCCCGGGGTTTGAACCCTAGACCTCCTCGAAAGAGGCGCACGGTGTTACCACTGGGCTACCACAGCTTATATTTATTTATTTAAAAAATTCTTTAAGTGTAAGATAGTCCATTTATCGACGGACGGACGGACGGAGAATATGTAACATCATCAACATTATACTGTTGAAGACTACGATAATGATAAGAATGCTTGAAATTAAATTGAGGACAGCTACGCATTAGATTATATTGTAATTTTTTTAAATACATACATTATTGAAATACATATTTATTTCTGATAAGAGTGACCGCCGAGTTTATTGCTGGTTCTTCTCGGTAAGAGCACCTTTGCGAACCGTAGTAGATTCATTGTAATTTGACGATTAAATAGTGCTTTTAAAAGCCAATTTGTATAAAGAATTTTTAAAAATTATCTTCGTTATCTTGTCTAGAAAACATTTCAGATTCCAGATCATTAATATTAATTAAAAAATTACAATTAAAAAGCTACAAGGCCTTCATATTAACTTAATGCCTTTAAAAGTCAACCATAGTGTATGGTCTGTGGCGTGAATGTTTTACAATTAAGAAGTGTTAAAGGACTCGATTTCAGGCTGTTAATAAAACTAATAAAAAAAATTAAAAAGCTTTAAGCCCCCATACACTGGATTTGGTCGCGTCAATTTGCAAATATCTATTTAGAATTCACTGCCTCAGGATGTTTTAGGGACCTGATTAGTTTAATACATAAAACATCAGATTCTGAACAACCTACAACGATCGGGCCTATAAAATACATCGCGTAGGAGTCTAGTGATGCGTTGAGTTATAATGGATATTACAATCATAGATTAATGACGCTTAAATAGATAGCCTACTTAAGTGTAATCATAAATGGCCAATATAAATGCAAAACGATACAGTCTTTAATGCAAGCTTTACCAACGACAGATGAGTATGACAGGAATATTGGCTTGGTGTTTGAAGACTATGAGAAGGTCTTTGATTCAATACACACAGGTTGTATGTAAAAGTTTTGCCGTGTGGTATCCGGCTGAGTAGAATAGACCATCCTCATTTCTTACAGTAGTTTCGTAGATCCGAAACGTGTTCGCTTACTGTGGGCTTCATAGCTCTGAGTCATACAGCGAGCGATGGAGCGAGCTATGCTTGAAGTATCTTTACGTGATCAAATCAGAAATGAAGAGATCCCTAGAACTTCAGTAGAAAATTCCCGAAATAGCTTAAGGGGTGCAAAGCTGAAGTGACGATGGGCGAAGCACATATTGTGGAGAACCGATGGGCGTTAGGGTCGTAATGTGTAAGAAAAAGAGACCTACTTGGTGGACTGATGACCTCAAAAAAGTCGCAGAGCCGCTAAATCTAAAGAGCATATCTGATCTTATGGTGTGGAGATCGCATGAATAAACCTGTGGTTAGCACTGGACGTTTATCAGTTAAAAAAGAAGATGTAAATTTTGCACCTAAGTCGCTAAATCGACTATAGATATCTTAAAATTTAACTGCCTTGCAACTGTTTATCGATGATAATAATAGTACAGTTAAATTATACAACGTAATTTTCGCACAATTGACCTTGAGGCGAACCAGTTGCAAAATTCGCCACCACGTCCCCGTCTCCTACCGTGGAATAACGCATTCGCAAGCCGCATCCTCGCCCGACACATCTTATTCCAATATACCTATATTAACCATGCTATAGGAATACCATGAACCTATTACCTTGAAAATTGAGAATGTTTAAAAGATTGACCACCGAGTATCTGGTTCTTTTCGTTAAGAGCAACATTCCGAACCAGTTGTTGCTTCATTAATTATATTGATCCTTGACGATTCAAAAGTGCCTGAAAGAGCTTATTTGAATAAAGATTATTTCGATTTGATATTATTGCATAATCCTAAAAAATAATCGACAATTAGAAGAATATAATAGCTGAATATCTCAGAGGTTGTAAATTCTAGACAAGCTAGCTGTCAATCTAGCATACGCATGCAATAAAAGCTTTCACCAACGCGTCAAACATAATAACATTCGCAGAAAACACTGAGTGCATATCACTTTTCAACTCTTAGCAATAAGGAACACTTCAAGGTAATGTCACTTCAGTATATCATCGACTGACGATAACGGATGTTCTTTGAAAATATTATTGAAATAAAACTCTAGCATTTGAACTTGACAAAAAACAAAACAAATTTTATTGTATGTATTTTAATTTCATCCTTTGATTTCAATATTTTCTTTTATATCTCCTTATTTCGAATGTGTCTGAACTTCAAAAGCACTTGTTTACAAGTTTATTTGAATAAAGAATATTTTGAATTTGAATTTGAATTTGAAATGCTGCCTCTATCGTCTCTACCCACCCAACTTTGATCCAACTCTGAGCGAAGTATAAAGGCACTTTAAATGTATATGTGGAATTTTAATACAGAAATGTAAATTCATATTTTTTATGTGTAGTAATATTATAAAAAGTCGAAGAGTTTCTTTGTTTGTTTAAACGCGCTAATCTCAGGAATTACTGGACCGATTTGAAAAATTATATGAGTGTAAGATAGTCCAATTATCTAGGGAGGCTAGAGGCTATATAACATCAGTCTAAGATGAATAGAAGAGCAGCACCAATAAAATATTACGAAAACGGCAACATTTTATGCTTTCCTTCTTAGTGCAATAAGTAAACGGTTTCCCTCTATAAGTTCTAAACAAAAGCCCGTTGCAGCATATATCTAGCTTTTAAGGATAAATCACTTTAACAATTTTTATGGCTATCAAAATACTATATGGCGGTTTTAATTTTTCCACACAAGCAGAGCCGCTGGCAATTGTCAGTCAAATATAACAGCACTAGCTACAAACACATTTTAAAAACTAAGTGAAATAATTTTGACTTAAAATAAATTTCGCTTCGTAACACAAATCATAGACACACTAAGTTATATCATAAATTATATTAATGATTATAATGTGAGCATTACAAACATATCGCTTATTTAGATGCCGGCTTAAATATGTAGGATTTCAATTTGCACATCAAATGCTAATAACGCAGTAAACGCAAGGCAATAAATTGCACAAATCACCGTCAGACACACTCGCAGAGTTCCGAAATAAACTAGACCAAAATAGATTAATGCGATCTTAGCGCCTTGCACTTGCACGCTAAATTGATTGCTATTGTACCGGTTTTGTGTTAACGAAACTGTACTAACCTTTGTCATATTGTATACGCAAAAGACTATCTGTCTGTTACACTTTCACGGCTAATCGGCTACAGCTTATATAACGTACTTTTTTATATATTAGAACGTATATATGATAAACGTACTAATATATAAAAAACTCTTTTTTTCTGTATTTTAACACTTTATTTGTCGTGAACAAAATCGTGGGTAAAATTTTGATGTGCTTAAAAATTACATTTTACGTTTTTCAAAGTAGCGTAGAGGACAAAAAGACACTCGTATTTTGAATATTAGTATGGTTTACTACCATAGAGATAAATTTCTGCGTCACTATAGTTTATTTAAAGAAGAAAACTTAAAGGATATATTTTACACAATAATATCGTGATATCGAAACTTCGAAATTTTCCTGAGTGTATCAAATCAAATATGTATATTTTAAAAATTTAACACTGTATACTTAAAGGAAATAATTATTAAGATGTTTTCGACGCCTGGGCATAGTTTCCCAGCAGATAGCAACTTAAGATATTTTATTTCCTTGTATAACTGATTTTATTTGCTTGTGTATTGGGTTTTATAATGCCTATAAATAAAAATAATAATTATTATTATTAAAAGAATGAAAGCAAAGCAAGAAATTCAAAAGTTTCTACTTCAACTAACGAAGACGCCAGTACCTTTTAGTCATCAATAAAGTTTATCAATACAAAAGTCTTTAAGCTATACGTGGGTGTAGAGAAAGCGACAAATCACTGAGTATTTAAATAAATCAAGGGACAACGATGTAATTAAACCTAATAATGAGAATTAAATGCTCAGCGTACATGGAATAATTGTTAGGCGGCTGGCTTTTGTTTTGTTCGATCAAAAGCTGAGCGAGAAATATATGGGCATGGCGCCTTATTCATAACATTTTAAGTTGTTAATGAGTTAAATTAATCGTGCGATAATGTAATATACATTTTATTACATTAATTATGTATGCAAATATTACAATTAGGAACGAGATAGCTCATTCTTTGTGCTACATGCAAATGGATATCCTAAAAAAGCTTTGGAAATTTGAATTCATTATCTACAAAAGGCTACAATTACTGTTGTTCTTGAGAATTGTTTTTGTTTGCTTTTATATAAAAGTCCATCTAAAAATGAATGAATAAAAAACCCTTTGTAAATTAACTCTTATTTTTTTAAATTGCAATCCTATCCTACTAATATTATGAATGCGAAAGTTTGTGAGTATGGATGTATTTTTGTTACACTTTCACGTCGCCGTGAACCAATAAAATTTGGCACAAATATTCTTTATACACCGGAATAACATATAGGCTATAGAAATCCTGTTACTTCTTTAAAAATAGGCTGACACTGAAAAGCGCCATCTATTATCAAACTACACCACGCCTCAACAGTCCACGCAAACGAAGCTGCGAGAGAAACGAATCTTAAAAGTAAGTATATACTCTTGAAGAGTAATAAGTACTATACTCTTGAAGATTATTTAGAAGATAAGAATGTATGGATATAGCTCTCTTTGAACCTGTACAAGACAGTAACGACATGGAAATACTATTAAGAATTATAGTTTTAAAAGAGCAACCGCCGAGTTTCTTGCTAGCTCTTCTCGGTAGGAGCAGCTTTCCGAACCAGCAGTAGAGTTGACGATTCAAAAGCATTTGTTTACAAGTTTATTTGAATAAAGAGTATTTTGAATTTGAAAATAACTATCTGGTTTATTAGGTATGCCCAATACTACTAACCTTAATTTACGAGTTATTATTTTATATTGAAATAATTTTAAAGGATAAGTAAGTCTAGGTCGGAAAAAAATTCTAGTCAGACTTATCTACTTCATAACTAACTTCTACCCTCATTGACTGCAAAAAACGGATAACTTTGCCGAGCGACTTATGATTTAATTTGTCATGTACGATAAAAATTAATATATATCAATACAGCTATCACTGTCGATGTCTTAAAAACGACTGAAAATTGCGACGAAACAACTTAAATTAGTTTAAGTCAGGGTAAAATTAAAAATATATAGCTTAAAGTTTTTCTTTTTAAATAAAAATTAAATGCTCCACTTTATACAAATTAAGTCCTTGCAAATAATACAATAGCAAACAGGAATGTAACTTAGAACTGAGATTAGCTTAACAAAATTCGCCTACGTAAGATTTAGAAGAAGCTTTGTGTGTACTCCAACGCTAGAATTATGGCAAACAACAAAACATTTCCAGCCTAATACCAGATTCTATGTGATATGGATTATAATTCATGGGTTCATATATTAAAATACATGACAGCTAACGCCGTCTTAAAAGCACTAGTTTAACTTCTTTTTATTTATTCGGTAATATGAATGAAACTTCGAATACAGTTTTGACTGTAAGGAACTCTATGCTACAAGCCTGATATGTAAAAGGAATTCATACTTAACAATAGTATTTGTATATTCCTCTCATTTTATTATTCTCTTTTATATCTCATCCGTACGTAAAATTTATTCTATAACCTACATTACTTTCTTATCCAGAATATCGGGATAGATCATATCATATTTCCTTCGTCTTTCAAAATTCCAATAATCCCCTTGTTTCGCAATATCATTCCTTGATGTATTTATATATCGATTTTATATAGAAATATAAAATCATAGTGTTCGTAATGTACTCTGTATTTATCAACATAAGTTTTCTAAATAATCGCTAATTTCTTCTGGAATTCACCCTTATTTTTGTTTTACGTTAGCTTGAAAAGCAACGCTTATTGCATATTACAGATCTCCTCGCGTGTAAATTTCCATTTGTCTCAATTAAGTAAACCAAAGATAAAACAAACAAATCTTTCTCTTAAAACTAGCACCACGAGAGATAAACAAATTAATTGTTCAACCAACATCGAAGCGTGAAATCAATCTTACATAAACGAACTTATCCAATTATACAACGTGTCAAATTGTAGATAACTTAATGATTCAATTTAGCATGGTCTTAGACCACACACAGATGGCGCACGTCCGCCCGCGCAATGATCTATAAGCGTGGTCTCGGTATATACGTTTAAATTGCGTGGGCCCAGTATACTACCTTGTAGCACACCCGACCGGTAGCGGCGTCTTTTGTGACTCACCGTCTTAAAATCCGTATAAAGCCACAATCAAATCAAATCTCCTCTTTGATGAAGTCTCTGGTGTATTCTTGCAAATATAAGCCGTGATCGCAAGGATTCAAAATCAAATTTTAGGATCTGCTAACATTTTGATTATGAAAGTCATGTGTATGTTGCTCCGTTCAATTTTAATGAGCAAGGATTTATGAATTAACATGCCATTATCTTTTGATATTAGAAATTTTAGACATATACCTACGAAATTAATATTGAATTTTCATTTAAAAAAATCATTTAAGAGATTTACATCATTAAATGGCTACCCATTCCAGAAATAGCTGGTAATGCTGTACTCGCCTTAAAATCTGTTTTAACTAGAACTTGCCTTAAGAAAAAGTGTATTAATAAGTATCTGTAAAGTGTGGTTTGTCATCTATACTAATATATAAAGCTGAAGAGTTTTTTTGTTTGATTGTTTGAACGCGCTAATCTCAGGATTTACTGGACCGATTTGAAAAATTCTATGTAAGATCCATCCAAAGTCCATTTATTGAGGAAGGCTATAGACGATATAACACCACGCTAAAATGAATAGGAGAGGCGCCACAATCAAAAATATTGCTAAAGCGGCAAAATTTAAAGCTTTTCTTGCATGCGCTAAGTAAACGGTGAAATTGATGTAAAAATATCTTATAATTAACACACAATAACTACTTTTACGTTCCAAATTTCAATTCGGGAAAAAAAGGGACACACTGTTTCCACGCGGGCAAAGCTGCTAGTACAGTTAGTAATTAATAAATAATAAGCTTATAACAGAATAAAAAAGAGTCTAAAATGATTTTATCCTAGCCTGCTATGAGTCTCAATTGTACCTACCAAATTTGATTACTGAAACGAATTTATCATGGAAGTATAACAAATAGATAGACAGATAAACCTTCGCATCTATATAATAAGTATAAATGAATAAAAATACCTCAATTTCTATACATTAAAATTATTGATTTTATACTCAATACTTGTGAAAATCAAGACATCTAAAAGTGGGAAAATTTATTTGAAGTATTCCAAAAGTGAACCTAATAAAAGCGTGTTGAAAAAAAGATGGTTCAATATTTTAGAAGCACTAAACTCAAAACATATAATGTTGCAAAGCACTAAAACATTTTAGAGCATAAACGTTAATACTAGAAGATCTCAAGCTATTTATGAATCGAAATAAGATATCGTCTTTATGGCGGACTGAATTCTATCTTTGCACTTGAATAAATCTAATTTATGTATCCTTTTAGCGCGGCCATCATTTAGCTCACCAACAAATGCAGTAAATTTAAGATTTTTTAAATTGTTTCAGGACCATTATTTCAGTTTACGACCACCCGGTAAGACGCGGCTAGGTCAACATCTGATAGTCTGAGAGACAGTGGCAACATTTCGATTTTATTTATTACATCAACATCTTGTGTCGACCACGTAGAAAGTTATCTTAACTTCGACATAACTTATTTAATTGTTCTGGATCTGGATTTTCTAATGCCTATATAATATAGCCTATGTCTATAAGTATGATTAAGTTGTTTGATAGGTAGGTTATTTGAAATAAGAGCATTGAAGCTATGTAAATGCAAATGCTACTATTTTGAAAGTGTTTGGGTAAAAATAGGGTCATACTGTAGAATCTCACGGCTGGGCTGAAGGTCTCTCTTCTTTTGGAGAGACGAGTTTGAGTTTTGAGTTTTCAAACACGCTATCCAATTGAAAATCTATAAACATATTCCAGTCAATCTCCAGAAATATCAACATCGCCCAGTATGAATCAAACTGTCACACCGTTTGGTTATCACAACTATTGTATTTGACTTACTTAGTACTAATACTTATACCACTTTGAGGGAGGCTTTAAAAAATCTGGATAAGCTTTACTAAGTTTCAGATTGACGTGACTATGCGAAATATTACAGGTAGTGTTAAAATACGACATCTAGGAGTAATTATAATTTTATTTTAAAATTGTTACCATAATCGTGAAATAAGGATTTTAGCTTTTTAGTATGATATATTTGTTTTGTTATTATTATATATCCATTAGCTCTTAGTCTAAAAGAAGTTACGGTAAATACGATTTGTATTGAGTTCAATCTATAAAACATGAAATCGTACTATAAAATATCAAACACATAAAACCTAATGTTCTCTTGTTTGCGGTCAACACTTAAGAATTTAGTATGACACAAAGTAAATGATGTCACACTATTAAATTTACAACGTGGATCCCACAGTTTTATTGCAAGCGTTTGATAACAGTGGTCATATAAAAACTATAAACAAATGCTGCTGTTGCGAAATACGTGAACACTTTGCTTCAAATTTCAAGATATTTTTCTTATTTCATTATCAAATTCAAATCAAAAATATTCTTTATTTAAGTAAACATTTATAGAATTAGGCGTTATTTCGCGGAGGTCCATTATACAAAAGTAATGAAAATATTATTTTGCTACAATCCGTGATAAAAGAAAATATATGTTAAGATAAATGTAGAGTTTACTATCCTTTCTCCATACCTGATACATACAGAACTTGTAACAACTCACAATACACAAGCACACATTCACCACAATCTCAACAATCGTTTCGCCCCGTAACCGAAGCATCGTCAGGAGATAGATTCCACGACAAAATCGTGATCTCTTTGCGATTTGGTTTTGGAGAGAAGAGTGGAGCTAAGATAAGATCCACGCTTCTCCAATGCGGATTGGTAGGTTACACATATTCCCAGCTATTGCTGGAGATATATCTAAAGATATGTTTCTTTACGATGTTTTTATTCACCGAAGGCGTGTGATAAACTGTAAATATTATTAAGACAGAAAAGTTTTCACAGAAAAACTTATTGGTGCCTGTCCGGAGTTTGAACCCGAGACCCTCTGAAAAGCGTCGCACGGTCTCACGGGTGGGTTAATACAGCTTTAATATAGCAAAAGCAGCTGTAATTGATAATAACTCAGAACCACGGCCAAGATTGACTGAATTGGAAGAAACTGAAGAATCACGTTTATAATCAATTTCCTTGATTAAAATTGCTCAGATTAACATTACTTAGTGAATAAAATAATATTTATATCTTAGAAGTTATCGAAAATTAAAACGTAACGTTCGCAAAAGTATTAGCAGAGGGAAAACAAACACTGACTTAGCTACAACAACGTTGCTAGTGAACTATAAGATTGTGTAAGATATCACGTATCAGTAAACCGTCCAGTCAAAACAAACCAACGTAATACGGTTTGAAACAACCGACAACGTGTCAAACAATCACACAATTAACTCAAAACGTGTTGAGGCGTTAGTAATTTTATAGACGCAACACACCGGAAATAGAAGTGCAGCGAAATGAAACAAACGCGCTAAACGCTGTAAGCAATACCGGTTCGGTGGTAATAGGCTAAGAGACGACTGCAAGATTATATTATTCTGATATATATTATAAGCCCTGACATATATTATTTATTTTTAAATCTACACATTAATCACCACATATTTAACCTATGCTTCTACCACTCAGTTGTACATTCCGACCCAGTTTACATGTACTACATTTCTTTTCGTAATGTGTCAAACTTTGAGTAAGATTTGAGCATTCTTTCTTTTTCGCTATCTGGTGACAATTGACAGAAAGGTAAAACTAAGTTGTTGAACTGAAAGAAACATATTTGAAATGAAAGAAACATACTTAAAAAGTATATTTACTGCTACCGATCTATGAATTTGTGAACGGAAGTGTTGATCGCTGATAAGCTGACAATTCGCAACAAAGTTACCCTTTATAAGGCCTGTCTCTCACTCTCTAAGGTCTGTCCTCATCTCTGAGGATCGTGGTCAGCATCATAGTTGTGTCTGGATTTGATGATGTGCCTCTATCTGTTTCGATCCATTTCCTGTCTTACGATTGTGTGAAATTTAGAGAATGAAAAGAATCTTATTTGGTCAGTCCATCATGTTGTATTGTATTATAAGGCTTAAATTAACTCACTCCACTACTAATGTGTACTCATATCTTAAAAACCATGATTAAAACAATATAGTCTATGATTTTCTGGTTCAGTTGATTCCTGGCTACGCCTTTGTCTGTGATACCGAAAACGGATATTCTGACTTGAAAAACCCATACTAGTTAAATGTATTTCATCTATAGGAATTCTTGACGCCGGCTCTTGTACTAACAGTTTATGTAGTATCCCATACGACTAATACGGGGGCCTTGACCTAACCATTGTCCGCGGTGTCCGTGACAATGAAACTAAATAATATAAATAAAGTAGGTAAGTAAGTCTAAAGTGGTGACACTATTTCACTACTGGGTAAAATTAAATAATAATAAATTAATATATTTTATCCGTTTTAACACCTCGGTTGATTGCCTCTTCAGGTGACTAGAGGGCTGGCTCCTTTTTCGCACAAAGAATCAGCTTAGCGATTCAGCGTGGAAACGCTGCCAGCATTCTTGGGACCATTCCACGTGGGCATGATTTGTATAGTCCTAGCGTGTAAGTATTTTAAGATATATATAACTTGTACATTTTTGCTGTAAATAAAAAAAAATATATATATATGGGACAATTGCACATATATTCTCCTAGACCACCCTCTTTCTTACCGAGGTGTCGTAAAGTACGACAGAGGTAAGTTGACGTCAGGCAGGCGGCCGGTCGTAAAAACGCAGTCAAATCATGTGACAGCATGTTTATAACATTTTGTGCCGACCTCACTTAGAGTGGGATAAGGGCAGGAAGATGATGAATTGCACAAATATTCTCCCTTCTTTTCCCATCCTAAGAGGGTTCGGTATAACATGTCATTCTTATAAAATGTGATTCCATTCACAAGTGGTAAATATATAAACAACAAATTGAATTTAGAAAAGTTTTCAGTTGAAATCGAACCCGCGACCCGCGAAGCTGAAGACTCACTACTATCTGTGCTAACTAGCAAATCTAGAATAGATCATCATCCTCCTGCCCCCATCCCACTCCAAGTGGGGTCGGCACAACATGATACAAACATTCTATCACATGATTTGGCTACGCATTTTACGACCGGCCGCCTGCCTGACATCAACTTATCTTAGTCTTATTTTACGACACCTCGGTAAGAAAGAGGGTGGTCTATTTTATTCAACCGGATACCACACGGTGGGTCAACTTACCTTAGTCGCCTTTTACAACACCTCGGTAAGAAATGAGGTTGGTCTATTCTACTCAGCCGGATACCACACGGCGGGCCGACTTACTTTAGTCGCCTTTTACGACACCTCGCTAAGAAATAAGGGTGGTAATAGAAATTCAGCCGTATAGCACACGATGTTAATAATAAATTAATATATGGGACAGTTAAACACACATATATTGTCCCTTCTTATCCCATCCTAAGAGGGGTCGGTGCGATATATATTTCTTATAAACATGCTATCACAGCTGGTAAATATATAAATAAATTTTATTTAGAAAAGTTTTCGGTTGGAATCGAACCCGCGACCCGCGAAGTTAGCTTTCATCCTTTTTTGTGTATAGAGAATAATTGTGCCAAATTTCATCGATATTGGTAAACTGGATTCGCCGTGAAAGAGTAACAAACATACATCCATACTCACAAAACTTTCTCATTTATAATATCAGTAGGATACGATAGGATTAGCTGGATATGTTCTTATTACCCACAATTTCTGTACATAATAACATAAAGTGCAGTCCAGCTTACTATTTTTGGTCTAAACACTCATTGAGTTCAGTGTTATTATCGTTAACCACAAATTCATAGTTAACAAAACCTTTTGTTAGTAAAGTAGGCATTTAAAGGTATTTAAACTGGTATTAAACCCTTGAGATGTACCAAAGATGGCAGAAACTAACGCGAGGTTAGTGGGACAAAATCGTTTAAGGTAGTTATGAAGTTGTTTTGAAAGCTTCAATGCATAGAGCTTTAGATTTATTATATTAGAGGTAAGCGAGCCTAAAATGTACTATCTATACTAATATATAAAGTTGAAGAGTTTGTTTGTTTGAACTCGCTGATCTCAGGAACTACTGGACCGAATTGAATAATTTTTTGAGTGTAAGATAGTCCATTTATCGAGGCAGGATATAGACTATCACGCTTAGATAAATAGGAGAGGAGCTGCAATAAAAAATATTGAGAAAACGACAGCTACAGCCACAGCAAATTTAAAGCTTTTCTTGTTTGCGCAACAGTCCAAGTTATTCAAAAATCTATACTAATGTATAAAGCTGAAGAGTTTGTTTGTTTGATTCTTTGAACGCGCTAATTTCAGAAACTACTGGACCGATTTGAATAATTCTTTGAGCGTTAGATAGTAAAGTAGATGGAGAGGTGCAGCAATAAAAAATATTATGAAAACGGCAAAATTTAAAGCTTTCCTTGCGTGCGCTAAGTAAATGGTGAAAGTTATTCAAAAATCATATATAACAAAATTGTTCAAAATTGATTTCAATAATTTTTTTTTTACTGAGTGACATGGGCTATATATTTTATACCCGTGCGAAGCAGGGGCAGGCCGCTAGTTTATTATAAAACATTGCCCCCAAAAGCTGTATGTGATCGATTTTCTCAAAATCTACTGAATGGATTTTTATACAATTTTCGCTAAAAACTAGTGCGATTCTTCCAAAAGATTTAAGTAAATAATACATTATGATTTTATCTAATTTGTGTTTAAAATGTAGCGCATTTGTAAAAAAAAACTCGTCTTCTCTTAGCTGCGTGCGCCGCGTAAACCAAAAGATATACACTCAAGTAATGTACTAGAGAATTGTAGATCTATAAAAGTTCAATGAAAAACTCCACAACAGCATGTCTCTGTCTCTTATGGTTACCTCAGAATAACTCCTTTTATATTCAGTACCTAGGGGACTAAACCTAGCTCGGTAATTTTTAAAATGATGTAAAAAAAAATTAAAATTTTAAAAAAATTGAAAAGAAAAATTAAAAAATAATTGGGCAAGTGGGGCTTGATCCTAGTTATTTTCACCTCTCTAGACTGCCCGTTCCCCAAATGAACTACCATGACTACGTTTGACAGCGAAAAATTGTGATTGTATTCAACGTAAATTTCAAAAAAAAATTTAGAGCCAGAAATCAGGGATAAAGCGGCATTTTTTTTTAATAAAACTTATCGAGACCAATTTTTCTCCCCCAAAACCCCCTACATGCTGAATTTCCGTAAAAGTACATACAAGATTAACTCATTTAAATTAAAAATATTAGATATTTTTGAATTAAATTCAAGTGCTTCACCATTTCCATTCACGGATTCCATAATATTTGTAAAACATTCCCATTGTGGGCCTGTTAAATGAGGTGTTTTATATTTAACTATCGATTTTATGTATTCTGTTTTATTAGTTTCCATTTTACGACCTTGTCTATTTATGACTGTTTAATAACTTCATAGCGCTTTAAATTTTATTACTATTACGTTTTTTTATAATAAACTTTAAGATAATCAAATAAAAAGCTTTATTATATAAAATGTACATGTTAATGGGCTTTAGATGGATGGAATTTAAATAATTGCATTTAATGTTACTTTTACTGTGTTACGATGGCTTTACTTTGAGTTAGTAAACGCGGATTACGTAAAATATAGTATATCTATACTAATATATAAAGCTGAAGAGTTTGTTTGTTTGATTGTTTCAACGCGCTAATCTGAGGAACTGGAGCGATTTTAAAAATTCTTTGAGTTTTAGATTGCCTATTTATCGAGGTAGGCTATATGACATCACGCTAAGAAGAATAGGAGAGTAGCAGAAAAAAAAGATATTACGAAAACGGCATAATTTAAATCTTTTCTTGCATGTGCTATGTAAACGGTGAAAGTTATTAAAACATCATATATTACAAAATTGTTCCCCTCTAAAAGTTTTAAATAAAAGTCCGTAACAATTTTTTATGGTTATCACAGACTGTATTACGGTTTTAATCTTTCCGCGCGGGCGGAATCGCTGGCAATTGCTAGTAAAATATAAAACTCGAAATATTTTAGTACGCTTTATTTGCATAATACTTACTGTATATTGTTTGAAATGTTTTTATTGAACAATCACAATTAATAAATCTGTATTACGTACGTAATATTTACTTCTTGCCATATGTAATAGGTAGGACTTTGTTATACTAATAAAATTATTTAACTAACTTGTCAAAAAAAACACCAAATTATTTATTGAAGCATTTGAGACGTTGCTTTGCGTAATTCCATAAAACAAAAGGTATGATAGGATTATCTTGCTATAATACCCGTTTGTTAGGGAAATGTATGTAATCCTAAGTGCAGCAAGCAATCAACGTTCACATACCTTATACATGCATGACCAGTCACCATACGTATCACAAAACACACACACATACTTAACACTAGAACTTAGGGCAACTGGGGAGATAATCAAAGCAAATCAAAATAATTTTTACTCAAATAAGCTCCTTCAAGCACTTTTGAATCATCAACAATCAATATGATTAATGAAGCTACAACAGGTCCGGAATGTTGCTTACCGAGAAGAACCAGAAAGAAACTCGGCGGTCAATCTTTTAAACATTTTCAATTTGACATTATTAAACCGTAGACCTGTATGAAGCTGAAAGGATTTTCAAATCCAGGCATTTTTATCATCCAAATAATCTTCTAAATATAACAATGGCCATCTTATTAACGAGCAAGTAAATGACGATGGTCTATTCTACTCAACCGGATACATGGCTATTCAAATACAAATGACTCTTGCCTCGGTTGATTGCCTCTTCAGGTGACAAGAGGGCTGGCTCCTTTTTCGCACAAAGAATCAGCTTAGCGATTCAGCGCGGAAACGCTGCCAGCATTCTTGGGACCATTCCACGTGGGCATGATTTGTATAGTCCTAGCGTGTAAGTAATTTAAGGTAGATATAACTTGTACATTTTTACTGTAAATAAAGTCAATGACTCTTTATAATAAAATGAATAATATTAAAATAAACTTGTATTAAACAGTTTCTGATAACCAAATTAATTAGATATACAAATTACCAGATAAGAATAAATAAATACAATGTACTATCTGAAATATATCAGTAATTAATACGGCCATGTTATTCAAAAGCTTATCCAATTAAAATAAAATTAGCCATAAAAAATAGTTTTAATTGCACCAAAATATATATCGGTTCGTTGACATTTCTCTAGGGCAGTACCTATTTATACTTATAATAATATATAATAATAAATCGAAAGTTTATTTGTCTGTCTGTTGTACTTATAAAGCTAATCCGCTGGTACGATATTGATAAAATTTGACACAATTAAAGCTTATACAACGGGGTAGCATATAAATTTAAATAAACTTCTTCATAAACATGTTGTTACATGATTTGGCTTTGTATTTTACAACCGGCCGCCTACCTGACGTCAACTTACCTGTCGTATTTTACGACACCTCGTTAAGAAAGAGGGTGCTCTATTCTCAATCAGATATCATACGGTGGGTCAACTAACCTTAGTTACCTTTTGCTACGCCTGGGTATTCTATTCTACTCAGCCGGACACTACACGGGGACTTACCTTAGTCACCTCATACAACTTAGGTATTCTTTTTTTATTAATATACGGGACACTTGAAGAAATGAGGGTGGTCTATTTTACGTAGTCGGATTCCACAAATAAATATATATGGGACAATTACACAATATACAATAAAAAAATCTTGTTTTCTTTTGAAAAAAGGTAATAAACATTGCGTTATTGAGAGTACTTAAACGCTTAATTTGGCGCAAATAAAACCACGTACCACTAGTATAATAAATCCCACAGTCTACACGTCTATCTGTTATGCTTTCGCGGCAAAACTGTCGAAAAAATCGAAAAAAAAAGGTAAAATTTAACTTTGTATACTTTGGTAATGTGTAAGTTATTTTAATTTTTTTTTGTCGGGAAAATTTTTAGCATTGCCATTACAGCAGTTTAAAAAAACCTTTTTAAAATGGCTTACTAGTATACCGTTAAGGATTACATAAATGATAAAAATATTTGGATATAGCCACTCTTCGATCTTGCACAAGATAGTAATGACAAACGCTACTAGTTATAAGAATAATATTTCGAAAAGAGCAACCGCCGAGTTTCTTGCTGGCTCTTCTCGGTAGGAGCAGCTTTCCGAACCAGCACTAGAATGGACGATTCAAAAGCACTTGTTTACAAGTTTACTTGAATAAAAGTTTACTTGAAGAGCAAGCATTGTCAATTCCACCGCGAACAAAGTCACGGGTATATCTAGTTAGTTCTAAACGCATGGTTAGCCGGGTCGAGTTTATCGTACTCGTAAAATAGTCGTAAAACCCGACACTATGAGATATGTGGATACAAGGCAATTTTATTTGAAATTGATAGACAGCTGGCTTGCGGGAGTTAATCTTGTGGTATGACGCGCAGTATGCGTAAACTACCCGGTATTTCTAAGAGGTGTCTACGCGTCCAGAAATTGGTAACCGGAATAGACCACCTTTTCCAATCTAATAGCAGTTTTTAACTGCCCCAATTAAGTTATAACCAAAGCTAAGCCACGACAGGGTAGCGTCATATTTCTCAGCCAAAGTCAGGCCCCATTTAGTTTTTCGTATCGCCAAAATCCATCTTACCCCAAGAATGCTTGGGGTAAGATGGACCGAGAAACGAACAAATGTTTCGATACTCCAAGAGCTAGGCATCACGCAGCGTCTATTTTCTACAGTACAATCCCGCATACTCTCATTTTTCGGACACGTTTCAAGACGGGGCCGCCAGTCCATAGAACGTCTCGTTGTCCAGGGAAAAGTGGAAGGCACAAGGCCTCGCGGAAGGTCACCCATGCGATGGACCGACCAGATCGAATCTGCTGTGGGCGGTCCGGTGCATGAGTGTACCCGAAAGACCGCAAACCGCAAAAATGGCGTGAAATTGTGAAGCGCATAACAACAGCCGCTACCAAAACCACAACTTGAAGGCGATCACGACCGCTCTGTCAAGAGCGAAAAGATTGAGAAGAAGAAGATCGCCAAAATGTAACTGAAGTGACATCAGCCGTCATTTTCTACCGCCAAAAGAGGTGATGCTTCAATATAAGTCTTTGCCAGTCATTGCTGGATATCTTTTGGTATTGTAAAAGTGTATAAGTGTGTAAGCACAGATTAACTTTTAATACCTGGTTTACCTGTAGACTTGTGTGTGACCTGAGTGTTGTTCGGTAATTTTTTTAAATAAATAAAAAAAGAAACTTTAAAAAAAAAATTTTGGGTAGATGGGGCTCAATCCTAGGTATTTTCATTTCTCGAGACCGTCGGTTCCCCGAATAAGCTACGCTGACTTGTGGCAAAAATAGTGTTTTATAGTAAATTTAAGTGTTAGTATTTTTTTAATGCCCAAAAAGATAACGAATATTTTTTAAACAAAACCTAGCTTTTTCTCCTCCAGACTAAATGCTGGAAAATCGTTGGAGCCGTTTACGAGATTCCGAATATATATAGGCTTTTATTTACCTGCCATCTCAAAATAATCTAAAAAAATAAAGATGGAATATTTCAAGTTAAATTTGACTAACTTCACGGTCTCCGATTAAGCTGAAATTTTAAATACTGGCCCGATTTATGGTCCCGATGACAATGCGCGTTTATTATAAGTGTGACCTGATGCTGCTGCCAGGATCGGCTCTAGATGATGAAACTGCTCAATGATTAACAGTTAATTGATGAAATTTTGATAAAAGCTTTTTTAACTTGGCTTGTTATTACTATACACTACATTGAAGTTTGCCTATATTTGTGTTTAGTATTTGCGAAATCCACAAATAGCTTTATAACTACCTCATAGAAGATGACTTTTTTATTAAATGTTATGACAGTATTGTAATACCGTACCGTATAAATATCCTTAAAATATTGATATATGCCTTGATGGACTTTTCTGTAGACCTAAAATAGAAGAATTATACCACTCTATATTGTTTTGTTTTATCTAAAGAAATTAAGTAACAATTTCAATGATCGCTCAGGTGGCATGTCATTTTTCGACTTCTTCAACGTATAAAGTCATATTTCAATTAATTTACAGAGAACCTTAACAATTTCTCTACTTCATCCTTTGTTGTAAATTGTTCTGGTTATTGGTGGAAAATGGATGAAAATTACTTCAGTAGCTTTTTTAATTTATAACTGACAGACAAAAGTAAGAACAGACTGAAATATTGTTGTAATTATAACTGAAAGATGCAAAATATAAAGTTGATAAAGTTGCCCCATTTAAACTTTTAACACTAATAAACGAGTGCTTTAAAACTGTCCAAGATAAATCCTTTAAATTAAATATACTAATTTTCAAAAAATATTGCACAGGGAGAGAAAGAAAACGGATTGGGCGCCCGCTTTGAGGGTTCGTTCACACGCCTTTGGGCTACGGGAGTTAACTATTGGGCCTCAATTTATGATTACCGAGTACCTTCGAGATCACGACGTGTGAGACCGCCTTGAGAGATCCGAGACCATATACAAAAGAATGTATAGTACGTGAAAATGTACCTAATGTCCAAGTATTAAAGTCTAATTTAGTTTCAGAAGACGTTCGCTTCAGTTTTAAGGATTGAGATAGAACAGAGGTTTCAAAACAGTGCTGCTTAAGCACTGGGGGTGTAATTAAAGAAAATTATATTATATAAGATTTATTTAGAATAGAATAGAACATTCTTTATTGCACCACATATAATTACAATATACATTGTAAAGAAAACGATGTTATCTTAATGCAGATACAATAAGGCGGCCTTATCGCTAAGTAGCGATTTCTTCCAGGCAACCTTTGGGCTAGAGACATTAAATTTAGGGTAATAAGGTAGTTGGTGCAATGTATACAAATTCTAATACATAAATATATCTACATACATACATATATACATACATACATACATATAATAAACATATATAACATATACATACGTATAATAAATTTACTACACATTTATTTAAGATTTGAGATGTTATTTAATGTTGTATTTAATTAATGTAAATGAAATGTTATTTAAGAAAATTATATAAAAAATAATTTAAGAAATATATAAGAAAATTCTAAGAATCTTAACGAATTCCCAACTGTACCAAAAAAGTTCTTCTCAACAGATGAACTCAAATTTTTAGGGTTAAGTATCTTAATGATTTTCTTTTTTTTTTGTTAATAGTTAAGATACCTATCCATCAGTATCCCATCATCTTTCAGTAGTTTAATTCGACTTTTTGTTCGCTATTTTTCCTAACGTAGTATTTTTAAAGAAATAAATAAAGATAAATACTTAAAATATACATAACTTTTCTCGGAAATTTCAAATATGTGATATTTCGAATATGCGTTTTGATATATGAAAATTTGTTTTAAAAGTGGGCCGATTAGCACGGATGGCAGTGAACCAGCCTTCGATTCCCACTGAGGAATTTTTTATAAGCGATTAGTTGGTTCTTCGAGTCCGGTTGTATATTATGTGTTTAAAGTTATATATTTACCAGTTATCAGTCACCTGTAACACAAATATTAAGTTGTTTACTTTGGAGACGGACAGTCGAGTGTGTAAATGTTCAATTTTTTTTTTGTACTGTACCAAATTTTTATGTTGAATAAATTATGATGTACTTCTAAATTAACACTCAAATTTGCATCTTCATCTATGATACCAAATAGATAATAAATAGAAACTTAATATAGAAACTTAGATAAATAGAAACTGTGTGTTACCGGCTATAAATATCTCTGTCTAAATACTTTAGGGATTTTGGACTATTTACTTTGGAAACCGTTGACAAGGCAATCCAAGACGTTAAATTTGCATAAGTAAATGTAGTTTGTAGTCATTTGTAAGATAAAGTTGAAGATCCTACGTGAGGATTATTTCCCAAAATTCTGATATCTCAATTGGTATCGATTATTAAGTGGAATTTATGGATGTGCTAAGATCGAGTTGTTTGTTGAACATTCAAAACGTTCGCTTGTTCTTGTTTGGATATAAGTGTTTAAACACATCCCTCGGGCGTTTAATAAAGTCGATATTCTGTGTTGCGATAATTCAGATAATTTGATTCAATTTTTAGCTCTCAGTGTAAATTGTGAAGTAAACAAATTATTAGCCATTCTAAGATAAGAAGTTTAGGTATTTTGCTATAATCTGCGTTTACTAATGCTAAGTGTAGACGCCGTGTGATATCCGCCTGAATAGAATAGTACCACCCTCATTTCTTACCGAGGTGTCGTAAAAGGCGACTAAGGTAAGTCGACCCGCCGTGTGGTATCTGGCTGAGTAGAATAGACCAACCTCATTTCTTACCGAGGTGTCGTAAAAGGCGACTAAGGTAAGCTGACCCACCGTGTGGTATCCGGTTGAGTAAAATAGACCACCCTCTTTCTTACCGAGGAGTCGTAAAAAACGACTAAGGTAAGTTGACGTCAGGCAGGCGGCCGGTCGTAAAATACGTAGCCAAATCATATGACAACATGTTTGTAACATGTTGTACCGGCCCCACTTAGAGTGGGATAAGGCCAGGAGGATGTTTTAGCTCACAGTGTTTATTGTGTAGTAAACAAATTAAGTGCGATTGTTGGTGTTATTGTTGTATAAACTATAAATGATTATTTTTTAACCTTCAGAGAATTACCGAGAATTAGAGAATTTTCTGAAGGTTTCGAATAACATTTCCTTACGATATTATACTTCACTCAAAACCCGTTTATGAAAGAAAAATCAATAGATCGACTAGCCCGTTGGAGCAGTGGGTAGTGACCCTGCCTTCAGCTCCGCGGGTCGCGGGTTCGATTCCCGCCGAGGGCCAACATTTTCTATAAATGAATTTGTTGGTCTTTGAGCCTGGGTGTATATTTGTATTTAAGTATGTATTTAAAAAAAATATATATATAAGTATATATTCACCAGTTGTCTCTCACTCATAACACAAGTATTAAGTTACTTACTTTGGGGATGGACGACCGTGTGTGTAAGTGTCCCATATATATATTTTTTTT
Organism: Morpho helenor; assembly: GCA_029227775.1. NCBI lineage: Eukaryota > Metazoa > Arthropoda > Insecta > Lepidoptera > Nymphalidae > Morpho > Morpho helenor. Next base: position 14,336,858 of record JARGCU010000006.1, read on the forward strand.
TATTTATGATTAAAGATTTTTTGTAAACATGAACGCTCATTGGTGCCGGGCCGAGAGTTGAACCCCCTCATTTCGAGTCACACGTTGTCTACTACGATACTTTCTGCTACTATAAATTTACGTTATAATGAAAAGTGTAATCTAAATTGTTAAGTTCTACTAGCTGACCGGGCCAACGTTGTTTTTCCATATAAATTACTAGTTTTTTCCCGCAACTCCGTTTGCGTTGACTGTTGTCGCGTGATAATTTGATAATAGATGGCGCTTTTCAATGTCATCCTATTCCTGTAGAATTATCAGGATTTCTATAGCCTTTATGTTGCCCTGGGTTATAAGGAATAATTGTGCCAAATATCATCGATAATGGTTCAGCGAATTCCCCGTGAAAGAGTAACAAACATACATCCAAACTCACAAATTTTCGCATTTATAATATTAGATAAGATAAGATTTGAAATACATGATTTTTGAATAATTTTCACCGTTTACTTAGCGCACGCAAGGAAAGCTTTAAATTTTGCAATATTGTTTTCATTGTTGCTCCTCTCCTATTCATCTTTACGTGATGTTTTAAAGCCTTTAGTCAACTCGATAAAAGGACTATCTTACATTCAAAGAATTAAGAAATTGAAAAATAATTTAATTCGCTCCTGTGATCTCTGAGATTAGCAAACTCTTCAGCTTTATATATTAGTATAGATAACATAAGCTGTGGTAGCCCAGCGGTAACACCGTGCGCCTCTTTCGAGGAGGTCTAGGGTTCAAACCCCGGGCAGGCACCAATGAGTTTTCTAGTAAAACTTATGTGTCTAATTGATAATTGTAATTTATCACACGCTTTTCGGTGAAGGAAAACATCGTGTGGAAACCTACATATCTCTAGAGAATTTTGGGGATATATGTAACCTACCAATCCGCATTGTAGCAGCGTGGTAGGTCTTAGCTCCAATCCTTCTCTCCAAAAAAAAAACGGAGAGAAAAGGCCTATTCTCAGCAGTGGGATAGTAACAGAACGTTACTTACTTATAGATAACAAAATATTGTTCCAAAAAAAGAAAGAGTATATATACGCCACTATCTGTAAGCGACTGTAATTGTAACTTGTTTATTCAGATGAAGTTACTCTTAATTTTGTATTGTACTCGAGTTTCTCAACAAACGTGAAAATAATAAACAATATTCAAATGAAATATTCGTTATGGTAACGCGATATTTATGCGAACTTAATGAGACTGGTTGTGATTAAGGCACGACAATCGTGCCTTTTACGGCATCAGATAAAATCTTATCTTTTAACTTACACTCGTTAGTATCCTATTAATATTATAAGTGCGAAGTTTGTGAGTATGTATGTTTGTAACTCTTTCACGGCGAATCCGCTGAACCAATGTCGATGTAATTTGGCACAATTATTCCCTATACTCCGGAATAACATGTAGGCTATAGAAATCCTGTTATTTCTACAGGAATAGGACGACACTAAAATGCGCCATCTATTATCAACCTATCACGCTATAACAGTTCACGCGAAATAAGTCGCAGGTAAAAGTCGCGGGTAAAATACAGTAATCTAAGCATGTGATAGTATTTGTCTCTTATTCGCGATTTAACCAAGCAGAAGATCCATTTTTTTTAAATAAATATATGGGACACTTACACACACGGTCGTCCGTCCCCAACGTAAGTAACTTAATACTTGTGTTATGGTAGACAGACAACTGGTGAATATATACTTATATATTTTTTAAATACATACTTAAATACAAATATACACCCAGGCTCAAAGACCAACAAATTCATTTATAGAAAATGTTGGCCCTCGGCGGGAATCGAACCCGCGACCCGCGGAGCTGAAGGTAGGGTCACTACCCACTGCTCCAACGGGCCAGTCAATTATAGACATCTTAAAAATTTCGACTCTAAAGGAATGTTATATTCAAAATATCTAGCACATAGTCTCTCCTCTGTCCTTTAAACGAATGGGTCCGGTTGAGAAGAAAAAGCTAACTTCTTTCTTCGTAAAATATGACTAAGGTAAGTTGACGTAAGGCATTCGGCCAATTTGATACGGCGCTGCACACGCTCGCGGTCTGTCCAGCTTGGGCGGTTCAGCGGGCGAAACTCGTGGCAGAGGTGGGGCACGATGGCCTCCTTCTGCGAGCACGTCATCTCGCGGAAGGAGGCGGTGGAGCGGATCCGGAAAGTCGAGTACTTGGATCCGATCCGTCGCAGGCGAAGCAGGCGCAGGCGACTCGCGTGCCGCCCTAGCGGGAACCTGCCGGGCGTTCCGAACGGGGTTTAATCGGACGCCCCCCTATAAGGTCCCCGCGGCGTACGATGCATCTGGTGCTCCCGATGCATCGTCCAGCGGAGGGAGGGGCCACATTTAGAGAGGCCCCGATCCAGATGTGGCGCACTCTGGGGTACAGAGTTGCTGCTGGCGGGGATGGGGTAATGACTTCATATAACCGCCACCAGCAGCATGGTGGAGCACACAGGTGGTTTTAGTCGGTGCGAGTCCGACATAACCGTCACCTTTCCCTGTCGGGCGGTGGTACCCATAAGGGGCTTTTTTCTGTAAAAAAAAAGGCATTCGGCCAATCCAAGCAAAATCATGTGACAACATGTTTATAATATATTGTGCCGACCACACTTAGAGTGGGATAAGGGCAGGAGGATGATTATATATTACAAGAATAAATTTTTACACATTACTATTTCAGTGAACGCTGACACATCCCTAATTCATGTAACCACAAATCACTAACAAAAGGCGGACAGATGTCTCATTTTTAAAATAAGCCCGAAAAGTAATTAAAAGTCTACAAACAAAGGAATTTAAATGAATACCCACAATAACAACAAGTGTATGCGTCGATTCCCCCTCCATGACATTTACAACTGTCAGCCCATCGCTACAGAAATACATTGACATCGTAGAATGGAGATCCTTTGACACAATTCTTTAAACCAGTGATTCTCAACCTTTTTTTGGCGGCACACAAAGAAAAAGATAAAAATTATTTACTTACTACAGCACACTGCATAAATAGTTTACGACAAAAATTTTAAATATACAAAATAAACTAATATACTATATACTACAATAATAACTAAACGTTTATTAAGGGATTAATTACAAGCTAATAATAAAATTATTTTTCTTTTTAAATGATATAATTTAATAATATTAGCATTATTATATATTTGCAATTTTGCAAACACAATTTTGTTTTTGGTGGCACACTTTTGAAATTTGGCGGCACACAAAAGTGCCGCGGCACTTTGGTTGAGAATCACTGCTTTAAACAAATACAAACTTATATTTACACCTGTCTAAATTAAATATACGCAATTTTCAACTTAAGTAACATAATAAAAGGTGTCTGTATCTGTTTTATAAGTTTAAAGTTCTTGATTCGCTTTAGAGTAGAATTTGAGTAACGCGTTTCCAGACAGTGCTACGAATACTCGTAAACTTAACGAATCCCCCAGGAATGCTTTCGGAGCTTGATAGAGTGACAATGTATTGATGAGACAGTAAGAGGAGCTTCTATTTTATTTATTACAAGCGAGCCGCTCTGCTTCGCACGGTATTTTGATAATGTGGAGTATTTTGGTTCGAATTTCTAATTTCATATACACATAAACATTGTTTTTTATTAATTCGAAATTCTTAGCTATGGACAGTTCGTGTTAACTGTGCATAACTCATTTTACGACAAAAAACTAAGCAATTTATAACTCTTGTACGTGCAGTAGGATTTGATAGATTAAATATTGTACTTGCACTATTTATATTTATGTAGCATTTTAATTGTCAACTAAGGTACAATATGCTTAGTGCGTTTTTTACCTACTCGATCGCTAGAACAACGGTGACTAGATGTCGCTACTGCAACGTCATAAAAATTGTAAACAGCAGCACACAGTAATAATAGTGACTAGTTACAAGGTCTTGTCTTGTCAAATACCACGTGAATCTTTGAATATCACACACACCTGATCATGGTGTTTACCCAAAAATCTTCAAATCATTACGATTTTTAAATTTTGACAGTTTGTCGCTTATTTCCACTGAAAACAATTATAACCTAATGTAATCGCTAATGATTATAACTCCTCTGGTAAGGAACTTTATATCTTTTTGAGAAGTAAAGGATTATAGCTAATCCTTTACTTCTCAAAAAGCTAATAATCTGCATTGGATTTACCAACAAGCAAATCCAATGAAGATTGGCCAAACAATTAAAAATTATTCGAACTATTAATCGAAAAATTAATCGAAAATTTAATTTATAGTGCTAAAAATACTTTTGAAGAAAAAAAACGTTTTTGGAGAATGGTCACCCTACAAATAAAATGTAAACGTCACATAATTCGTCGTCGACAGACCGCGAAACGACGCTCCTCTACCACTTAACCCAAAAACAATCTTAATACTTATGGAAATGTTTACACACATCGCATACACCATAGCTTATACTTGTGATGTAATAGTTATCTACAGAGAGACTTAAAGCTTTAAAGAAGCCTTAAAAAGAGCAAAACTTTGCGATTTTCTTGGTGAATCTATAGTTTATAGTCCATGGCTTTTACGAGTCCTGCAAGTATCAGGTATATACATGCAGGATAGTACATTCTGCTTACATTACTTTTGAATATCCTTTCAGCTTCATACAAGAATATGGTTTAGTAATGTAAAATTGAAAATATCTAAAAGCTTGACTGCCGAGTTTCTTGCTGGTTGTTCCCGGTAAGAGCAACATTCTGACTCGCATCGCTCGCAGACTGCTCAACTTGGGCGGTTCAGCGGGCGGAAATTGTGGCACACGTGGGGCACGATCTCCCCTTGCCCACCGTGGTGCGTGCCCAGGTGGACAGGGAGGAATCAAGGGCAGTGATGGCCTCCTTCTGCGAGGACGTTATGTGGCGGAAGGAGGCGGCGGAGCGAATCCGGAAAGTTGAGTCCTTGGATCCGATCCGCCGCAGGCAAGCGGGGCGCAGGCGATTCGCCGAAGTCGCATGCCGCCCTAGCGGGGACCTCCGAGCAGACCGAACGGGGTTTATCGGACGCTCGCTGGAGTTTGGTCCCAAAGGTGGTCGATGCATCTGGTGCTCGCGTTGCATCGTCTAGCGGAGGGAGGGGCCACTTTTAGACAGGCCCCGACCAGAGGTGGCGCACTCTGGGGTACAGAGTTGCTGCTAGCAGGGATGTGGGCAATGTGTCCAACGGTACCCTGTCCCCGCCACCAGCAGCGTGGTGGAGCACTGTCAGGTTTTTAGTCGGTGCGAGTCCGACATACCCGCCGCTCGTTCCCGTCGGGCGGTGACGACCCATAATGGGTTTTCCTGACATTAAAAAAAAATTCTGAACCAGTTGTAGCTTCATTGATCATATTTATTCTTGACGATTCAAAAGTGTTTGAAAGAGTTTATTTGAATTAAGAATATTGTGATGTGGTTTAATATAATATTTTTTCTATCGCGGATTACAGCAATAGAATTCATTATGTTTTATATAAACTCCGCACAGTAACACCTAATTCTATAAATTAAAGAAATAACTATTCAAAAGAATGCGTTTGAAATGAAAAAAGGAGGTCGATAAAAAAACCTGAATTCCTTATAATTTATTGACAATTTGTTAAGCAAAACGGCCTCATTAGATAAGTCTGACGATTTACAACTTATAACAAATATATGCCACGCTAAAATCACCCATAATGTAATGTTATAAGGCATACAGTCACACGCGGTACAGATCAAAGAAACCCATTTGTTATGACTAGTTAAGATTAATGGTGTCTGTGTGTTGAATAGAAATATTGTATCTTGTTTGTGGTTTAATTTCTTTTAACAATGTGTCAAAACTCAAAATACATATATTACTAGTACTCGCTCCATAATTCATGTTGTTTGGAGATAAAATATTTTCAATTTTGTACTGTTTATTCCTTTCACGCCGTGTGGTATCCGGCTGAATAGAATAGTACTACCCTCATTTCTTACCGAGGCGTTGTAAAAGGCGACTAAGGTAAGTCGACCCGCCGTGTGGTATCCGGCTGAGTAGAATAGACCAACCTCATTTCTTACCGAGGTGTCGTAAAAGGCGACTAAGGTAAGGACTCACCGTGTGGTATCTGGTTTAGTAGAATAGACCTTCTTTCTAACCGAGGTATCGTAAAATACGACAGAGGTAAGTTGATGTCAGGCAGGCGGCCGGTCGTAAAAACGCAGCCAAATCATGTGATAGCATGTTTATAACATGTTGTGCAGATCCCAATTTGAGTGAGATAAGGGCAGGAAGATGATGATGATGACTGTTTATCGTATTCCTGGTGGAAAAGCTTTTATATCCGACAAGCAATTGCTAGCGGCCCGCCCGCATTAAAAGATTAAAACCGTAATATAGTATTTTGATAAGGGTCGCGGGGAGCCGCTGAATACAAGCGGCACAAAATCGTGTGTTCTGGAGATCCCATGAAGAGACCTATGTCCAGCAGTGGACGTCCATCGGTTGAAGAAGAAGAAGAAGAAGAAGAAGTATTTTGATAACCATAAAAATGGTCAAAGTGTTAACTTTAAAAGCTAGACATATGCTGCGGTCTTTTATTTAGAACTTTTAGAGGGGTGTAATTATGTAATACATGATTTTTGAACAACTTTCACTGTTTCCTTAGCGCACGCAAGGAAAGCTTTAAATTTTACTATTTTCGTAATATTTTTTATTGCTGCTCCTCTCCTATTCATCTTAGCATGATGTTGTATAGTCTATATCCTCGTTCAAAAAACCAATCAAACTCTTCAACTCATCTATATAATAATAACTTAATCAATAATGATGTTAATAACTAATTTTAGAACATGTTTAGTCAAGTTTGACATGCACATTATTTAACGAAGTAAAATTACAGTTCATTTATTATATTATTATTGTTATTTAAATTATTTATTATAAATTATGTCAAGGTATTATTAATATAAATTATGTCAAGGTAAATTATGTCATATATATTTATTTTTCTTTCATAAATGTTCATGTTCTAAACTGACCGAGTAAGTATTCATTTACACTATAAAAGCAATTTGTTAATAACCATTGAAATATTTTTTCTTTAAAAATGTGAAATGTCAGTTTATCTATTTTAAAGTTCGATGGTAGTTTTATTATTTATTATATATTTTTATACACATTCCATAACAATTTCTTTGAAAAAAAGCAGATTTTTTTCGGACTGGCAAGACTAGCCTATTTGGATTACGTGTATTTCTTGGGTATACATCACATGCTTTCGTGAACAGCGACTTGTGTTTTTTTGTAAATATTATTATTTCATAAATATAATAATCTATAATATCATTTTTTCTTTAACAAATATTCAAATATAATTAATTTATTCTAGAACTCACATAATATCCTCTCGTTCATCTCAGCTAGCCGGGACCTGAAAACAAAAGTTTAATTTATCATTTCTATGTATTTTAACTCAAAATACGCTGTTAGCTCAGTAATGCGTCGAATGGAGGATATTTAAAATGAATACTAACATAATTGGATTCAATCTTAAGTAAAAGTAAACCATCTAAAATTTATTACTATTATCGATTTATATATCGCTTTAACCTGTAATGTCTTAAACATTTTTTAAAAGCTTTTATTCAACTTGCAATATATGTATGTGAAGATGGAATCTTACAAGTTAAATTTGACTTATTTTAAATGATTTATAGAAGCAGGCGTTACTTTGCGAAATTCCATAGTACAGAAGTTACAATAAAATTATTTTGTTGTAATTCGCCTTTGTTAAGAGAATATATGTAATGCTAAGTGTATGAAGCTGGCAACAATTGCATACCCCTTAAATGCAGGACAAGTCGCCACACATTACACTACACATTACATAAACAACACTACACACTACACATTACATGAACTTTTTCTTTTTCTCTATATGACCCGACTCTTTCTTCTTCAATTCTTGTCCTTTTCCTTCTATTACTCAAATGTCCGCCGTTATACATGTGCTTTTTTACTTTTTCTTTCTCTTTTCTAAATATATGCATAAAAAGAAAGAAAGAAATAATTACTTTAAATACGTAAATATTCAGACATCTATACTTATAATAAATCTGTAGAAAGGTCAATTCTGTAACTGGAATATATTTCCAAAATAACTATCGGGGGGTGATTAGGGATCGATACTGATGCCAAAAATGCAATCAGTAAAATTTTTGTCTGTCTGTCTGTCTGTCTGTCTGTCTGTCTGTCTGTCTGTCTGTCTGTCTGTCTGTCTGTATAACCGTTATAGAAACAAAAACTACTCGACGGATTTTAACGAAACTCGGTATAATTATTTTTCATACTCCTGGGCTGGTTATAGTATACTTTTCATCACGCTGCAATCAATAGGAGCAGAGCAGTGAAGGGAAATGTTGGGAAAACGGGAGAATTTACTCCATTTTTTAAGCTTCCGTCGCGTGTGCAACCTTGATGGTTAAAGCTACACAGAAATCATGTATGACGGAAATATTCTCCATAAAATTATATAAAAACTATCTCACGACAGCATATGTCTATCTTTTATGGTTGACTCACAATAACACGTGTAACTCCCGATAGCTTAGCAGTTCGAAGCTTTCTGGTTATATTTGTCTACTCCTACATTTATATCGCTCTCAGCCATCCCTAAATAAAAAAGTGAATAGTATTAACCATTGTATAAAAAAAGAAATTGGTATCTGAACTCTGAAATCGGTATAGAAACACCAAAGTTATATATGAAATACGCTAATAATAAGCCATCGCGCGTGAATACTGAATCATGCTATAAGGATTATCACTACATAGTATAAAACAAAGTCGCATTCTTTGTTTGTCCCTTATATCCCAGATTTTGATGCGGTTTTTTTAATAGATAGAGTGATTCAAGGGGAAGGTTTATATGTATAATAACATTCAATATGGAGTAGAAAAATACTGTAATTTTTGAGGTTTCTAATGTGATGTCGTAAATAATTCCTTTTTTGCCGCTTACATTGCAAATATAGGCTACCTAAAACCTTACGAGATTTATCAAAATGATGTACTAAGTATTTGTACACATTGAAAAGGTCTACAGAAAAGTCCGCGATGGTATATGTCTATCTCTTATGGATAACCCACAATAGCATTTTTTGTCATTAACTTTTTACGAAAAATAATGCCTTATTTTCGAACCAATTTTTGTATAATATAGCCATTAATCCTTATCCAATTAAGTACCTTAAATACATTGTTGATTTAATATAGATCAATATGACCTTTTACAGCATGTAATTTAAATGAACATTTTCGAAGATATCACTGATTTAAAATCCCGCGAAGAGGCCGCGCTTCGCCCTATAGAACTTCGAATTTAGCAGCGATCGGACGCGCAACTAAATGTCGCTCTTTTAAGAGTAACCTCTAAAGAAAACATTTTTGTATTGTCTAATGATCACAAAGCTATGAATGTTGTATATAAAGACATTCTGTAATTAATTTTAAACATAAAATATATAGGGAAAAATGTAAATATGTAGTATACGAATTTAGATATTAGATATAGCAGGAAATCTTCTTGGTATAGGGAGAGGGGAATTGTTTTTCTTCAAATTTAACGCGTGCGGGCCACGGGCAGTAATGAATACCTAAATTAAAACTACTGGATCGATTTTAATCATTTTTTTCACTGGGTGACATAGGCTATATATTTTATACCCGTGCGAAGCAGGGTAGGCCGCTAGTATGTAATAATTAGAAAAGAAATATATTTAATATATTATTAATATAAATTAATAAAGAAAATGGCTAAAGAAATACAGTTGTTACCATTTCTCCTAATTTTTTTTACTTTTGTGAGACATTTGATAAAACTTCAATTTACGAGATACGCATGCAACATACGAATTAATTTCCAATAAATACTATTTTAAACTGGACCATCGATAAATCTATCGGAAGCCGTATATAAAAATTGACTAACATATTCCGTGCTAAACATTCGCCACGCGTTCGCCATAAACATCACATAAATTGGCGACAGCAGTCTAGACGGGCGACGGTATGTGCCCAGGTACATACTTGTTGGACCACCGTGGTTCAATTGCATTTGAAAGACAGTTTGCATAACCTGATCATTGGCAATAATCTTCTTCCTGCCCTTATCCCACTCTGAATTAGGTCAGCACAACGTGTTATAAACATGCTGTCACATGTTTTGACCGGCCACCATCCTGACATCAATTTACTTTAGTCGTATTTACGACACCTCGGTAAGAAAGAGGGTTCTACTTTTACTTAACACGATACCGCACGGTGGGTCAAATTACCTTAGTCGCCTTTTACGAAACTTCAGTAACAAATGAGGGAGGTACTATTCAGCCGGATACCACACGGCGTGATGATTGAATACTATAATTATATTATTTCCCTGCTTATTTCCCTTTCTTTCTCTCCAATCAGTAGATGTCCACTGTTAGACATAGGTCTCTTAAAAATTCATCCACTTCAATCATCGCTGGAATCCAGTGGCTCCCCGCGTCCTTTTGGTGTCTGTCTAGCACCCTGAAACACTGTAAAACGCCTATACTACGCGTTTGAACCAGAGGTCGGAGTCCGAAACGATGGTTAGACCAATTATCCGAACAACTGGATATACCCATCAGTACCGCACTACACAGAGCTGCCGATTGCAACATCTGGAAAAGGACAGTTGATAATTTGAAAAAGAGTCACGATCCTCAGCAATGAAGGCACGATTCGAAAGAACGCGCTTAATACATCGGGTCGTCCCCACTAGTACTAAGCTCCGGGGGCCTAAATCATGAGACCTTTTCCCAAAATAATCCCGCCTGGAACCGCCCGTAACCTAGTACGACTGAATCTTACCAAAGGCTTCAGTTTCCACTATGCATTTTTTAAACCTAGTCCAATAATTTGGACATACGCCTTTATAAAAACTTTAGAAGGTTTAGTATCTTGCTTGACTAGTTCAAATTATTAACAAGCTATGAATTGTTCGGTGTCTATTGTTCACTTCTTAGACTTTATAATAGCAATCAAATATTTATACCATTAATAATTCATATCTGTAATTGCTAGTACTATAACATGCCTAGATAATAACGATATTTTCGTCGTGGATTATTCTAGCTTATATTATTTGTAGAATTGGATTACTTTGCAGAGATCCATAATAATATAGCTTATTGCTATTATATTTCACTATAATCACTAATTAAATATAATCTGTGTATTGCCAAATGTAGAGTGTACTATCCGTTTTGATACCCTAATGACGACCATACAACTTTTTTGCAGTATTTTGATATACAAAACCTAAAACATAGACTGTTACACTTTCACTTCCAAATTGGTTGCAGTTGAGGCTTAGGGTAAAATATAGTATTTCGGAAAGACGGCCTGCGCCTTGGCTGGGTCTCCATCATGGGACCTAAAAGCTAAGACACTTGCTTAGGCCTACCGCCGTAGAGTTGAGGTTCGCTTATCTACGGCTGGAGGAAAGGATTTGCGGAGAGCAGCTCAAGCCGAGCTTTTTGAATGGAAGCGGCGACTAGAATCGCCCAGCGAGGATACCGGATTATGTTGGGTCATAAACCCATTCTCAAAGGCAAAGTTGCCAAGAGGCACGGAGTCCACACATTCCGCCTGATGTAATCTCGGGACAAGGTTATTTTGGGAGGTATCTGTCGAAGGTGGTTTGGTACGAGGTATCCGATGAGTGCTACGAGTGTGACGCCGAGTATGACACACCGCTGCACACGCTCACGGAACGAAATTTTCAAACTTGGGTAGTTCAGGAGGCCGAGTTTGTTGCAGAAGTGGTGAACGTTCTATCCCAGCCCTCCGAGGTTCGTGCTATGGCGAATAGGGAGAAATCATGGCCAGCGATAACCTTTTTCTGCGAGGATATTATCTCAGAAAAGTAGGTTGCGGAACAGATCTGGTAAATCCATTAATTGAATCGATTAGTGAAGGGAGGAGCCAGATGAATGGTAACTACCATTCATCTGGCTCGTGACAAAACTTTTTGCTTTTGTCATTACCATTTTGTGAAAGGTCGAGTATTTAAATCTACGCATTTTTATCATCCAGCTAATCCTCAATAGTATTTCTGTATCAGCTTCCTTTAATAATTATTTTAAACTGCTGTAATGACAAGGTTTAAATTAGCTGTGGAATTTCATATACATATCTACATATATAAATAGTATTTCCATTTCCGCTTGATATTACAAATAGAATGTCTGTATGTCACGCAATGTCATACCGGACAGTGGCGCCACCACTGATTCTGCAAAGTTATTTTGCTGCCGAATTTTAAGAATTCGGGTTTCCACAACTTTATTCCGATAGTATAAGTTTCAGAGTCGCTTACACGTCGATTTAGTGAGGTGACAATTATTTTGTTTTGGCATACGCGTGTCGAGTCAAGCTAAGCTGTCACAATATTGGCTCGTTTCAAAGGCGGTATTCATACAAATTGCACATTAGTTCGATTAAACGGTGCCTTTCCTTTTTACATTTGTCATTCAGCATTTAACAACGGGATGGGGCGAATTGTCTTTCGCAAATCGTACGGACGTGCCCCGACGGACAAGTGTCGATTTATTATCGATAAGTATCGATTCCGCGTGCTAGATCGATTGCGATCGTTGCCGATGTTAATCGGACGCGGCGTAAATCGATTTATTCGTAGTTTACGATCATTATCGACTATTCGATTATGTACAGGCGTCGTTTGTATTTGTCGTCACTTATTCGCTTAGGTATTTAAGTAATACATGTTTTACTTTACTTTAATAGGGTTTACATATTGCGCGAGCAACTGTCGGGACTATCCTAAATGGCATAAATTTTTAAACATTGCAACACTGATAAGGTTTTATAACATGAGCGGAGTCATTGTTAATTCATAGTTGTTTTATTTTTCTTATATTTATAATATTGAAGTTATTATTGAATTAAATATAATAAGTAACTATTATTAATATTTATAAAATAATTTATGGAATTGAGATTGCGGTAGTCAATGTATGCAGTGCTTGTGTATTGTAGTGCTAATGGTAGCGGATTCGAATTCTGCATGTATCAGATATGAGAATCGATAGTGTAATCTATATACAGCATGACATATTTTTGATATCGCGGATTATAGCAAAATAATATATTCATTATTTTGTTTTTCTTTAATATTTTTAAAAGCTTTTACATGTTGTTAAGATTTAACACAATTTTAACTAAGTTAGCAAAACGCCAGACGAAACACACCACAGATAATAATTTGCAAAATATAAATTTAATCTCATAACAGAATTGAACCTGGGACCGTCTTACTAAGCCAATTACTGTGTCATTGAGATCGTTAGGACATTTATAAAATAGCATCGCTAAAATAACGTGTCTTACCTCCTTTGCATTATTGATATTTTATCTAGACTAGAAATAAATACTACATTTTATAATCTATATTTTAACGGATTATCCGTCTACCACTACATTTCAAAGCAATGTTTAAAATACTATTGCTAACAGACTATATATTTAATCTATATCTTAATACGTTTGTAATAGGAACTATTTTTAAAACACGCTCGTTTCTAAACGTGCAGTTGGCTACACTGCTGTTCCTTTTTCAAAATTGACGTTTGTCAACGGCGCGTCAAATAAAAATGGCGGTTTATTTGAGAATTGATGACTACACCCACGCGCTCCGTCAAGTTCCAGATAATAAGGAATTAAGGAAACGTTTTGTTTATTTGATTCTATTTCTTGTTTTTTTTAAGTCAGAAAGGGAACGCTAGTGAGTTTTCGAAATATATGAATGTTGGGTAGCAGTCTTTGTTCTATATAATGTTTTTTAAAAAAACACTCGTATACTTTTTAGATGTTACTTTTTAAGCTTCTTATAAGAAGAAAAATATCATGTCATCGGTTTTGTTAAAAAAAGGTGTAGTCAATACCGGTTGAGATGTGTGTAACTTATCTTGTATATTTATATACAAGACACATATATGTAATACATACATACACTATCTCACACTAATACTGATGTACAAAGGAATATACACGGTCTCATGATGCACCACGTTAGTAACACGAGAGCCCTTGGTGAGAGTGGACGTGAAATGACATGTGGTTACTTGTTAGTGCGTATTTGAGCCTGCAACATTCATACAACATTAATTTATATACACTAAAATAAGAATTTAGGACGAGAAAGGGAGATATTTGGTTAAAGAGAGTAGGATAGGTGGATAGCAGGAGCAGTCTATTTTGGACAGTATCTAAATAAGGAAATGCATAAGAAATTAGTGAAATCAAACGGAATTATTTATTTATTTCTCACCGTAAAAGGCTCTTGAAGTAAGTTGACCCACCGTTTGATATCCAGTTGTGTAGAATAGACCACCCTCTCTCTTACCGAGGTGTCTTAAAAGGCGACTGAGGTAAGTTGACCCACCGTGGGGTATCGGGTTGAGTAGAATAGACTGCACTCTTTCTTACCGAGGTGTCGTAAAAGGTGACTAAGGTAAGTTTACCCACCGTGTGGTATCCGATTGAGTAGAATAGACATGTCTCTTTCTTATCTAAGTGTCCTAAAAGGCGACTAAGGTAAGTTGAGGTCAGGCAGGCGGCTGATCGTAATATACCTAGTCAAAACATGTAACTACATGATTAAAACGTGTGCCGACTCCACTTAGAGTGGGATAAGGGCTGAATGATGATATTTATATAAAAAAAAGATAATATCATCACATCGCAGCGTGTTCGACCACAAATCTGTTATCACTTATTAAACAATTTGATGTATCCAAACGTGCTAATATTTGATACACTATTTTTAGCTTTTGTTACGACATCGCGTAAATATGTATTAATACTTCAAACACAGAGGCATGAGAGATTCGAGTTCGGATTGATTAAGAGAAAAGTCAATAGCCATAAATTTAACATCGCCAGTAACTTGGACAGTGGGTATTTGTGTTTTATAGCATTTGATGAGTTAACTGTATTTAGGTACAAAAATATTAATAACTAGAAATCGCCAGCGGCTCCGCTGAGAGAAGATTAAAATCGTCTTTTGATAACCATAAGAAATTGTTAAAGTGGGTAAACCTTAATAGTTAGACATATGCTGTCGCGGACTTTGATTTAGAACTTTTAGAGGGGAATAATTTTGTAATACATTTTTTAATAACTTTCGCCGTTTACTCAACGCACGCAAGGAAATCTTAAAATTTTGCCGTTTTCGTAATATTTTATATTGCTGCGTGACAGCCCAATGGTGACTGACTCTTTCGAGGGGTCACGGGTTCAAACCAGGGCAGGCAGCAATGACTTTTTCTGTTAAAATATTACAGTCTAAAAAAGTTCATTGAAATCGGTTCAGTAGTTTTGAAGATTATCATAAATGTACATCGTGACACGGGATTTTTATATATAGAGACTAGCTGACCCTGCAAAAGTTGTTTTGTTATCTAAACTATCTAAGGAATTTCTAGTTTATATTATAAAAAAAAAAAATTGTTATTAAAAATGTTAGGGGTGGTCAACCCTTTGTAAGTAGTAAGTAAGTAACGGCCTGTTACTATCCCACTGTTGGGCATAGGCCTCCTCTCTCCATTTTTGAAGAAAAGGTTTGGAGCTAAGACCTACCACGCTGCTCCAATGCGGATTGGTAGGTTACACATATCCCTAGGATTCTCTAGAGATATGCAGGTTTCCTCACGATGTTTTCCTTCACCGAAAAGCGTGTGATAAATTGCAATTATCAATTAGACACATAAGTTTTAATAGAAAAACTCATTGGTGTCTGCCCGGGTTTGAACCCATGATCGTCTCTAGAGATTCACACGGTCGCACCGCTAGGCCATCACAGCTGCAACCCTTTGAGGGGTATGAAAAATAGTAACCGATTCTCAGACCTAGTGAATATGCATATAAAATATCATAAAAATCGGTCAAGCCGTTTCGTTTCAGAAGAGTATGTTAACTAACATAGTGACACGAACATTTTATATATAAGATAACTAGTAATATTCCGCGGTTTTAACCGCGTACATACCGATCTCATGGCAATGGAAAGTCTACTAAGTCGAACTATTGATTTATTTTTGTTAAATATATCATCAATAGTGTCCGCAGCGCATGCGATGACAGATTTTTATGACTAATTTTTTACACCTTATTATATTTTTAGTACGGATCCCTTTTTTTTAAATGTTATATAGCCTATGTTGCTCAGTAAAGATGCAACTTTCCAATGGTGAATTTTTTGAAATCGGTCCAGTAGTTTTTGTGTGGAAACATTAAAAACATACATACAATTTTTTCCTCTTTATAATATTAGTATAGACAATTATGAAATAAAGTATATCATACACAAACGATTTATTTTAAACTGACCCAATTCCGACGTCTGCTTGCAGTGCATTATGGATATTTCATACAAAACTTACATAACAATTCTTTGAATGAACCAAAGATTTGTTGCGAAACGCGATAAACAAACCTGGAAACGCAAACAAGTGTGCTATGTAGATTTCTTTTGATCTACAGTATACAGACATGTCTCGACACGCCAGTACACAAAGATTATTAAGTGTTACAGTGCTTGTTTGAGCAAATACTAAAGTTTAGAGGTTTAGCACTTGAGGAAGCTTTGAGATTGCAAGTATTTATATAAATACTTGATAAATAAACAATGTTGAAAAGCGCGCGAGATTTCTTGTTATGGATATTGTAATTTTAACACTTAATACTTTACAAGCAAATATAAAGTGCGATGGATATGTGACTATATAATTCTTAATTTTCGTACATAAAAATATAAAGAATTATAAAACATTAGGTGATGTGTATAAGAGGCAAAGTAGAAACCGACATAAGCTTGCGGCTCCTGCTTTGCGCCTTGCAAAAGTACGTAAATTGTTTCTGGGTCTGGGTATAAGATTCTATAATAAAATTCCGCAATAAATTTTAGCTTTGCCATTACATCAGTTTAAAAACAAAGTTAAAAAGAGGCTGATCCAGAAAACCTACTATACTGTTGAGGCTTACTTGGAAGATAAGAATGTGTGGATATAGCTCGCTTAGACCTAGTACAAGACAGTAATGACTAAATGTAACTAATCATAAGAATTATATTTTTCAAATAGCAACCGCCGAGTTTCTTGCTGGCTCTTCTCGATAGGAACAGCTTTCGGAACCAGCAGTAAAGTTGACGATTCAAAAGCACTTGTTTACAAGTTTATTTGAATAAAGAATATTTTGAATTTGAATTTGAATTAAAGAAACTCGGCAATCGGATAGTCTAAGAACTTGCGACCCATTTGCACCTATCCATACCGTTCCAATATAGAATATTTTGAATTTGAGATAGCCGTGTGGTATACAGCTGAGCAGAATAGACCACCCTCATTTCTTACCGAGTTGTCGTAAATGGCGACTAAGGTAAGTAGACGTCGGGCACACTACAATATTTGTAAAATGTACAGCTTAAGACTTAAAAGGACAAAACCTTTTGAGTTAGTTTAATATAGTGATTGTGTAGTGTAGTGCTAGTGCTACTTGAAAGAACACAAGAACAAAGTGTCTCGCATAGCAAGAAAGACTAAGATAAGTCACTGGACCTATTCTTAGATATAAGTTAATTTATAAGTTTAGGTAATCTTTAAGTTGCTTATTAGCCTCTCGGCTAGATCGCAACATCAATAAAGTACTTCCTTTTGGTTGTTCTTTATAATAGCAAAAAAAAAAAAAATGTACAGCTAATAAGTCCATAACATTTTTATTACAGTACTACTAAACAAATATAAAGTAACTTACTTGAAAAAAGACCTTGCCATGCAGCTCTAATATGGATTGGTAGGTTACACATTTTCTTAGAATTGTCTGGAGACATGCAGGTTTCCTCACGTTGTTTTCCTTCACCGAAAAGCGTGTGAACAATTGCAAATATCAATTAGACACAGAAGTTAATAGAAAAACCGTTTGTGCTCGGGGTTTATACCCGTGTCCTCCTCCTTAGATCTTGCTTTCCCTAAATGCTCCTCACTGACTTACTCGAGATCATTTAGCTTTCAAGGTGTTAAGCTTTGGAATGATTTACCAGTATCAATCCACAAATCTCTTTCCCTTTCGGTATTTAAGTTACAGATTAGAAAATATTTGTCTTTTATATTAAAATTATATAATTATAAATTATATAATAGTAGCATCTTTTCATCTATTTATTTTACCAATTATTTACTAATTATTTAATAGATTAAATAGTTCAATTTATATAAACTTTTTCTTTTTCTCTACAAGACCAGTACTCTCTTTCTTGTTCAATTCTTGTCCTTTTCCTTCTATTACTTAAAGGTTGTCTGGAAGAGATCCCTTTTAGGGATAAGTCCGCCTTTATACATGTGTTTTTTTTATTATTATTTTTTCTTTCTCTTTTCTAAATATATGTGTAAAAAGAAAAATAAATAAATACAATAAAGAGTCGCACTGTGCCACTGTTGGGCTACCACAGCTTACTAAACAAATAACGTTATTAAAATCAAATAACGAAGACAAAATAAACGATATCATCATCCTCCTGCCCTTATCCCACTCTAAGTGGGGTCGGGACCGGCTGCCTACCTGACGTCAACTTACCTTAGTCGCCTTTTACGACACCGCGGTAAGAAAAGAACTTAGTCTATTCTACTCAGCCGGACACCACATGGCGGGTCGACTTACCTTAGTCGCCTTTTACGACACCTCGGTAAGAAATGACGGTGGTACTATTCTACTCAGCCGGATACCACACGGCTAAAAGACAAATGAACGATATAAATTATAAAAATAAAACGCAGTTAAGGCAATCAGAAACACTTTCAATCATGCATATCAAATTCAAATTCAAATTCAAAATATTCTTTATTCAAATAAACTTGTAAACAAGTGCTTTTGAATCGTCAACTCTACCGCTGGTTCGGAAAGCTGTTCCTACCGAGAAGAGATAGCAAGAAACTCGGCGGTTGCTCTTTTAAACATATAATTCTTAATACTATTTACATTCAGTCGTTACTGTCTTGTACAGGTTCAAAGAGGGCTATATCCACACATTCTTATCTTCTAAATAATCTTCAATAGTATCTTAAACTAAACGCGAATAAGTCATGTATAATTTAACTAACGCATTTCATAAATCGGGCTCGGTGCTAAACCGTACAAAAACATCAGAATTGAATCAGAACCGGTACCAAACATTAACCAACATCAACAAAAACAGCCCAAATACGCTCACGGATTTACTCTATCTAAAATAGCCGCGGGTTAAAATACGTGTAAGTTGTAAATAAATGTCGGCAGATCGCTTCTGATTGATATATGGATGGATCCGGCATGTCTGTGGGGTATTTGGACAAAGACCAGCCAAACATTGTAGACGCGCCAATATTATAACTTTAGAAGAAACTGAATGGAATAACTGGTAGGATAGTGTACCAAAGAGTAGATAAAGATAGTTATATATAAGTAAAAGAACATATTTCTCTACATACATACAATAGCTTTACTAGCTGTGCCCGCATGGAAATCAGTGTCACAAATTATTCCCGAATTGAAATTTTTAACATAAAAATCTCATTGTTAGTTAACTATAAAGAGAATTTTGAATAACTTTCACCGTTTACTTAGCGTACGCAAGGAACGGTTTAAAATTGCCGTTTGCGTAATATTTTTTATTGCTGCTCCTTTCCTATTCATCTTAGCGTGATGTTATATAGTCGATAGCCTTCCTTTATAAAGGGACTATCTTAAACTCAAAGAATTTTTCAAATCGGTCCAGTAACAAATAAACTCTTCAGCTTTATATATTTGTATATTCATGTACAATTTATTGCAATTTATTGGGCTACTGAATTTAATTTCTCAAAGAATTTGAACGTTTATTTACAGAGAAAATCATATTTACATGTATAGTTTTGTTTGTGTTTAATGCTGTTTGGTATCCGGCTGAGTAGAATATATTACCCTCATTTCATACCGAGGTGTCGTAAAAGGGGATTAAGGTAAGTTGACTCGCCGTGTGGTATCCGGCTAAGTAGAATATACCACCCTCATTTCTAACTGAAGTGTTGTAAAAGGGGACTAAGGTAAATTAACGTCAGGCAGGCGGCCAGTCGTAAAATACGTAGCCAAATCATGTGACAACATGTTTGTAACATTTTGTGCCGACCCCACTTAGAGTGGGATAAGGGCAGGAGGATGGCGGCTTCCGCTATAATACATTTACCATCCTCTTGTCTGGGAATAATTTTATGACTCAAGCTGTGATAGTTCAGCGTTGGGAGCTTGAGACTCTTTCGAGGGGCCACAAGTTCTTACCCCGGGTATGCTCCAATGAGTTTTTCTGTTAAACTTGTCTTATTGCTAATTGCAATTTATCACACGTTTTTCGGTACATTCCGCATTAGAGCAGCGTAGATCTTCGCTCTAAAAACGGAGAGAGGAGGCCTATGCCCAGTCGTGGGATAGTAACAGGCCGTTACTTTACTTTAAGATTGAAACTAAAACGTTATCTGCTAAACTATATTCTTACTGTATCTATGTACTATTGAATATTCTGCTGTAATAAAGAGTAGGTATTAGCCGTGTGATATCCGGCTGAGTAAAATAGACCACCCTCTTTCTTACCCAGGTGTCGTAAAATACGA
This sequence comes from Morpho helenor, assembly GCA_029227775.1. Lineage (NCBI taxonomy): Eukaryota > Metazoa > Arthropoda > Insecta > Lepidoptera > Nymphalidae > Morpho > Morpho helenor. The sequence continues at coordinate 14,357,597 of JARGCU010000006.1, forward strand.
CTAAGATAAGTTGATGTCAGGCATGGTTTATAACGTGTTGTGCCACTTAGAGTGGGATAAGGGCAGGAGGATGAAAAAAGAGTAGGTATTTACTATATTTGTATTATTAAAATGTGACGCGTCTGCATAAAATAAACTGTTACTCTATAAGTAAGGTAGAAACACTTCGAAGAAAACATGAACAGTACATTGCCACTGTTTTACCGAATCCAGTTAATATTGACATTTCCTATATTATTGATATTCCTAGTAACATTGTTGTATTAAACTAGAAAGTAAACTTAGTTCTTAGGTAACACTGAGTTTAGTGTAGAAAGTGGGAATAAATTTGATCTGTCAATGGTTCTACTATAAACTTGTAGTTACTGAAAATAATTTATAGAATTAGGCGTTACTTTGCGGAGATCCATAATACAAAAGTAATAATAAAATTATTTTGCTTTAATCCGCGATACGGTAAAATAGAAAATATATATAATGCTAAATGTAAAGTGGACAATCCGTTATCATATCTTCGGGTTATATATAAGGAAGTGGGTCAAGTTTAAATTGCAAAATACCACTTTCACATACTACATTGCAATAAAACCTTTTTAAAAACAAGAAAATCATTCTTTTCTTTTTTCAAGAATTTGCAATATAGTAAATCGACACAACATGTATGTTATAAACCTGTTGTCACATGATTTGGCTTCGTATTTTCGAACGGCCGCCTGCCTAGCGTCAACTGACCTTAGTCGTATTTTACGATACCTCGGTAAGAAAGAGGGTAGTCTATTTTACACAACCGGATGCCACACAGTGGGTCAACTTGGGTGGTGCTCGATCCTAGGTTTTCTAGGAAGATTTTCAGTTCGTGCGACCAGCCGTTCCCCGAATAAGCTATGCTGACTTGAAATTTACCGGCAAAAATAGTGTTTCATATATTCAATGTAAATTTTAGTATTTTTTATGCATCAAAACAGGGATAAAACGATTTTTTAATAAAGCTAGCTAGATCGAATATTCTTCCCGAAATCCTCGTCCATGCTGAATTTCAGGAAAATCGTTGGAGCCGTTTCCGAGATTCCGAAAATATATTTATATATATACAAGATTAACTCATTTAAATATTAAAGATAAGATAGATATAACTTGTACATTTTTGCTGTAAATAAAAAAATAATAATAATATATTATATTTTCCAATATATTATATTTTTTACCAAATCTCATGCACAGACAAGCTTTTGCATTTAAAATATTTATATAGATATAATCGAAATGGAACATTCAATTTGTGTGTACCAATTGCCGTCAGAGATACTATCTTATATATTATACTGTTTGCCAAATGCATACTGTGCGTTATATGCAAATTAAATATGTAACTTATTCAATTATACATTGAAATAACCTTTTCAGACGTTAGATTTCTGTCAACTGGCTAGTTCAAATTCAATTCTGTCGCTTTAATTCTTTGTTCCTGATTTTCTTTTATCTTTAATCTTTAAATGAGTTAATCTTGCATAAATGTACCTATATAGATATATATATCGTATAGATATATATATATATACCTATATAGATATATATACCTATATATCGTTTGTGGGTTTTGGTATAAGATTCTATAATAAAATTCCGCAATCAATTTCAGCACTGCCATTACAGCAGTTTAAAAACACTGTTAAAAAGAGGCTGATACAGAAAGCCTACTATACTCTTGAAGATTATTTAGAAGATAAGAATGTGTGGATATAGCTCTCTTTGAACCTGTACAAGACAGTAACGACTTAATGTAAATAATATTAAGAATTATATTTTTAAAAGAGCAACCGCCGAGTTTCTTGCTGGCTCTTCTCGGTAGGAACAGCTTTCCGAACCAGCAGTAGAGTTGACGATTCAAAAGCACTTGTTTACAAGTTTATTTGAATAAAGAATATTTTAAATTTGAATTTGAATTAGAGAAGATAAATTTCGGAAATGGTAACTAACATTTTTGAAAAAAAATTAGTATGTTGAATTGAATTGAGTTATTGTATGGTTTTCGGGGTCTATAAATCGATCTAGTTAGGTTTAATTTTTAAAAAATGTTAACTTATCCCTGTTTTCAGGTACTGAAAAGCTGCTTTAATACTATTAGAAAACATAGGCGTATAATATACATCCTCCTGCCCTTATCCCACTCTAAGTGGAGTCCGCACAACAAGTTATAAACATGTTGTCACATGATTTGGCTACGTATTTTACGACCGGCCGCCTGACGTCAACTTACCTTAGTCATATTTTACGACTCCCCGGTAAGAAAGAGGGTGGTCTATTTTACTCAACCGGATACCACACGGTGGGTCAACTTACCTTAGTCGCCATTTACGACACCTCGGTAAGAAATGAGGTTGGTCTATTCTACTCAGCCGGATACCACACGGCTGGTCTACTTACCTTAGTCGCCTTTTACGACACCTCAATAAGAAATGAGGGCGGTCTATTCTACTCAGCCGGAGACCACACGGCGGATCAACTTACCTAACTCGCTTTTTAGGAAACCTGGGTGACAAATGAGGTTGGTCTATTCTACCCAGCTGGATACCACACTGAAGATCAACTTACCTTAGTCGCCTGTTACGACACCTAGATAGGAAATGAGGGTGGTCTATTCTACTCAGCCGGATACCCGCACTCCCATTCATTAATGAAGTTACTAAATATTTAACTGACATTTTAACTACTATAGAAGTATAGTAAAATTCTATTTGTAATAACTCTCACTTAACGCTGACAGGTAGTAAAATGTTTATGATAATGAAACACATTTTAAGCTAATTCCATTATAGATATTACGTTAAATTACACTGTTTAATAACTGAGAATTTACCTACAAGTTAATTGTATGGCCGAGGTCCCAGTTTTCTGACCTCGGAACCCAGTGGCTTCCAAGTTAAATCCCACGCGTAGTAAAGTAACGGCCTGTTACTATCCCACTGCTGGGCATAGGCCTCCTCTCTCCATTTTTGAGAGAAGGGTTGGAGCTAAGACCTACCACGCTGCTCCAATGCGGATTGGTAGGTTACACATATCCCTAGGATTCTCTAGAGATATGCAGGTTTCCTCACGATGTTTTCCTTCACCGAAAAGCGTGTGATAAATTGCAATTATCAATTAGACACATAGGTTTTAATAGAAAAACTCATTGGTGTCTGCCCGGGTTTGAACCCATGATCATCTCTAGAGATTCACACGGTCGCACCGCTAGGCCATCACAGCTTAATTAAATCCCACGCGTGGTGACTATCAAATTCAAATTATTCTTAATTGAAGTTTTAAAAAGAACTTTCGAATCATCATCCTGCCCTTATCCCACTCTAAGTGAGGTCGGCGCTCGATGTTATAAACATGTTGTCACATGATGACGTATTTTACGATCGGCCGCCTGCCTTACGTCAACTTACCTTAGTCATATTTTATTATGTAGAACTTGGCTTTGCTTGGCTCGAGTCTTTCTTTCGGGAACAGAATGACGAGAATAAACAGAACGACTGTTGTTTACTAAGTAAACAATAAAATATAATTGAATTATTTATAATGATACATTTATTATTCAATATATGCATTAAGGTATCCGGCTGAATAGAATAGACCACCCTCTTCTTTACTAAGGTGTCGTAAAAGGAGGTTAAGATAAGTTGACCCGACGTGTGGTATCTGGCTGAGTAGAATAGAACACCCTCTTTCTTACCGAAGTGTGTGGATAAGCTGTGGTAGCCCAGTGGCAACACCGTGCCACTCTTTCGAGGAGGTCACGGGTTCAAACCCGGGCAGACACCAATGGGCTTTTTTGTTAAAACTTATGTGTCTAATTGATAATTGCAATTTATCACACGCTTTTCGGTGAAAGAAAACATCGTGAGGAAACCTGCAGATCTCTACACAATTCTGGAGATATGTGTAACCTGTAACCTACCAATCCGCATTGGAGCAGCGTGTTAGGTCTTAGCTTCTTCTCTCCAAAAACGGAGAGAAGAGGCCTATTCTCAGCAGTGGGATAGTAACAGGCCGCTAGTTACTTTACTTATAGATAGAGAACATGAATAATGCATAAGAGACGATATAAATCTTGTAAAAGACTAAATCTATTACCCAAAAGACCTCTGGACGATCTACACGAATGTCTAGACTGAGGAGGCGGGAAACTAATATATTGCAGCGGGAATAATAAACTCTCGACACATTTATTTTCTCGTTTAGCAGACCTGTTTACAAATGGCGCGGGAAATTGGCTGATGACAACAATACTTTTTTTTATTAGGGAGATCCATAGTAAAGACAATCTGGGTATCATCTACACTAATATACAGCTGGAGAGTTTGTTTGTTTGATTGAATTATTTTTTGAACGCGCTTATCTCAGGAACTACTGGACCGATTTTGAAAATTTATTTGAGTGTAAGATAGTCCTTTTATCGAGGAAGGCTATAGGCTATATAACATCACGCTAAGATAAATAGAAGAGGAGCAGCAATAAAAATAGTACGGAAACGGCTAAATTTAAAGCTTTCCTTGTTATATATATAAAGCTGAAGAGTTTTGTTTGATTGTTTGAACGTGCTAATCTCAAAAACTACTGTACCGATTTGAAAAATTATTTGAGTGTAAGATAGTCCTTTTATCGAGGAAGGCTATAGGCTATAACATCACGCTAAGGTGAATAGCAGAGGAGCAGCAATAAAAAATATTAATAACGCCAAAATTTAAAGCTTACCTTGCGTGCGCTGAGTAAATGGTAATAGTTATTCAAAAATCATGTATTACTAATGTTGTCGCCATTGACTTCCGCTTTGTATTTTATAGCAACACAGTCATGAAACAAAAGTATCGCGCCCTTTTTGATTAAAATTCCTCGAAAGCAATTGAACCCGCGATCCGTGGAGCTGAAGGCAGGGTTACTACAGGGTTAATTTAAGGATCAAAGCAGAAATTCACTAGAACGAAGTCACGGGTAGAACTAGACCTTCCTACTAATATTATAAATGCGAAAGTTTGTGAGTATGGATGTATGTTTGTTACTCCTTTCACGGCGAATCCGCTGAACCAATATCGATGGAATTTAGCACAAGCTATGGTACCCCAGCGGTAATACCGTGCGACTCTTTCGAGGTGGTCACGGTTTCGAACCTGGGCATACACCAATGAGTTTTTCAGTTAAAACTTATGTGTCTAATTGATAATTGCAATTTATCACACGCTTTTCGGCTAAGGAAAACATCGTGAGGAAATCTGCATATCTCTAGAGAATTCTGGAGATATGTGTAAACTACCAATCCGCATTGGAGCAGCGTGGTAGGTCTTAGCTCCAATCCTTCTCTCCAAAAACGAACAGAACAGGCCTTTTTTTAGCAGTGGGATAGTAACAGACCGCTACTTACTTTTTACTTAAATTAGCACAAATATTCCTTATACACCGGAATAACATATAGGCTATAGAAATCATGTTTCAACAGGAATAGGATGACATTGAAAAGAGCTATCTATTATTAATCAATCACGCGTCAACAATCCAAACGAAGTTGCGAGTAAAAGCTAGTATGAATATAAAGTCATGCAAATCGTGCGCACAAAAATAAACCAGTCTCTCAGGTGACAAGCGTCTCCGGTGGCCAGAACACTTGACGACACCACATTATTTTGTCTGCGAGCGACTGTCATCGGACGCGGCAGACAGACAAACATTATGACTGTTTTATGTAAGCCAGCGGGTGACCCAACTTCGCCCACCTTTATTTGTATTTCCAATTATTTGTGAAATTCAACATTGCTGATTTTTAGCATTAGACATTTCTTTGCGGAGATCTTTCGATTTTGTCGTGGAGTCTATCTCCTGATGAAACGATTGTTGAGTTTGTGATAGTGAACATGTGTAGTTCTTGTGTATTGTGGTGGCGGTGGTGGAGGTTTGTGCGTGTGTTACGAATCCTGCATGTATCATGAAAACGGATTGTTCACTGTCCATTTAGCATTACTCTCTCCTTTTCCTCTCATTACTTCTCCATTTACATATACTTTCTATTTTACTTTATCGCGGATTATAGCAAATATAATTTTATTATTACTTTTGTTATTTTTAACTAACAATCGCCAGCGGCTCCGCCCGCGTGAAAATTTAAAACCGTAATATAGTATTTTAATAACCGTAAAAATGGATAAAGTGGGTTAACCTTAAAAGACATATGCTGTCGCGGACTTTTGTTCAGAACTTTTAAAGGGCAGCAATTTTGTAATACATGTTTTTTGAATAACTATTACCATTTAAAGTAAACGGTAATGTAGCGCACGCTAGGAAAGCTTTAGATTTTACCGTATTCGTAAAAGTTTTTATTGCTGCTGCTCTTCTATTCGTCTTAGCGTGATGTTATATAGTCTATAGTCTTTCTCGATACATGGACTATCTTATATTTAATTTATAAGAATTTTCAAATCGATTTAGTAGTTCCTAAGATAAGCGCGTTCAAACAAACAAACTCTTCAGCTTTATATATACTATATTACGGTTTTAAAATTTTACTCTCTCAAGAGAGATAGTATATGGTGTAATAATAGAGATATGTGAGTGATATTATTGCTTATAAAAACCATGTGTAAAGGCATATGTTAAGTTGAGGTAAATCTTTGAACACTAAAGTTGTTTTATCTGCAACTTTCCCGTATATTAAGAGTTTGCAATTACTTTGGTATTCGCAGTGTTTACTCATTTTTGCTGAGTCAGCCCTTTGGTTTTCTCATTAGTACTGTAATAAATCTCAGTAGGTAATATTTTTGAGTTTCTTTCTTTAAACTTGAGAGAAAGGTGTTCTAGTGTTGGAAGCAGGATATCGATAAAATTTTTGTGACTCATTATAAAAATTTAACAAAAGTAATGAGAATATTATTTTGCTATAATCCGCGATAAAAGAAAATATGTGTAATGCTAAATGTAGAGTGTACTATTCGTTCTCATACCTGATACATGCAGAATTTGTAAGAACTCATGCACTACCCGACACCGATGGCACAACAATACACAAGCACTGCACACATTCACCACCACAATCTCAAAAATTGTTTCGCCCCGTAACCGAAGCATCGTCAGGAGATAGACTCCACGACAAAATCGTAAAGATGCTTCGGTTACGGGGTGAAACAATTGTTGAGATTGTGGTGGTGCCGTGCTTGTGTATTGTTGTGCCATCGGTGTCGGGTAGTGCATGAGTTCTTACAAATTCTACATGTAGGTATCAGGTATGAGAACGAATAGCACACTCTACATTTAGCATTACACATATTTTCTTTTATCGCGCATTATAGCAAAATAATATTCTCATTACTTTTGTATTATGGACCTCCGGAAATTAACGCCTAATTCTATAAAATTTGTTTAGTTTAATTATCTTGTTAAAATATGTAGATAGATTACGTTTTAATTCGACGGAGAACATCGAGTCATAATTACAATCCAGCTAAACCTACTACACTGACTGACTGACTGGCTGGATTTGGGTTGCCTGGAAGAAATCGCTCTTTAGCGATAAGGCCGCCCATTGTATGTCTTAATCATGTATATAAAATGTTTTATGTTCAAACTATTTTTCTTTTGTATACTAGGATTATGGTATACTATAAAGTATATTCTAATCTGGACAAGGATCGGTCAAACTTTTGACACACAGCACTTTTTGAAGTTACAAGAACACACGGCGAGCTTTACCGCCAATTTTGGTTCTTCTACGGATATCCTCATTTCTGACTAGTTAGATTAAATTTTACTATACCTCAGTAAGAAACATTGTGCTCTATTCTACTCAACCGTATATCACACGGCGGTTCGACTTACCTTAGTCGCCTTTTACGACACCTCGGTAAGAAATAAAGGTGCTTTATTCTACTCAGCCGAATACTACATGGCAGTTCGACTTACCTTAGCCACCTTTCAGGATACCACGGTAAGAAAGACGGTGGTCTATACTACTCAACCGGATACCACAGGGTAAATTAACTTACCTTAGTCGGCTTTTACGACATCACGGTAAGAAAATGGATGGTCTATTCTACTCAACCGGATACCACAGGGTAAATCAACTTACCTTAGTCGCCTTTTAAGACACCACGGTAAGAAAATAGGTGGTCTATTCTACTCAACCGTAAATCACACGGCGGTTCGACTTGCCTTAGTCGCCTTTTACGACAGCTCAGGAAGAAATAAGGGTGGTTTATTCTACTCAGCCGGATACCACGTGGTGGTTCGACTTACCTTAGCCGCCTTTTACGACACCACGGTAAGAAAGACGGTGGTTTATTCTACTCAGCCAGATACCACATGGCGGTTCGACTTACCTTAGCCGCCTTTCACGACACCTCGGTAAGAAATAAAGTTGGTTTATTTTACTCAACCGGATACTACACGGCAGTTCGACTTACCTTAGTATCCTTTTACTACACCACGGTAAGAAATGAGGGTGGTCTATACTACTCAGCCGGATACCTCACGGCATCACTGAGCTTCTATTATAACAAAAAAAAGCTTAAATTTATCGATAAAAGGTTTTGCCAATCCCTTTAGCAAATGAAGGTTGAAAAAACCATTGGTAAATTGGCGCAAATATGTGGAATTTCATTAGACCATTTTATTACTCCGCTACCTCATTGTTTCGAACGGTTACAATAAATTTAAAGCTCGGCCTTTAAATTACAAGAAATAAGCGTCAATTTGTAACTGACGAAGTTTCTGGAAAAGTGTACTGTTTTTTTTAATTCAATCCGAACCGACGTCCTAGACTTTGGAATGTAACTTTCGGTTTCATTGTAATTTTGATATTTCCTTCTGGATTTAATATAGTTATTATACTAGAATGGGAAAACTAGCCTAAAATGTGCCATATAAAAATTAAGGGGAAGCAAATGATGGTTATTCTTCTGTCACTCTTTTTTATGTGCGATTAGACAAAGATAAAGTATAAAATAAAGATAAATATTAGCGATGTCAGGAGTTGCATTTACGATTTTAGCGAGCTCACGTAGAAAAGGCTACCAAATAATACTTCAACAAAAAATAAGAGGGCAAAGAAGTATTGACAGATTAGGTTAATAAGTACTTGAGTGACCGAGCTTTGCTCGGTAATTTTTTTCAAAAACTTTTTTCAGAAACTTAAAAAAAGGAAAAAAAATTAGAAACTTAAAAATATTTAGGTAGCTGGGCCCGATCCTAGATATTTACAGTTCTCGAGACTGCCCATTCCCCGAATAAGCTAGGCTGACGACAGTTAATGGCAAGAATAGTGTTTTATATTCAATATAAGTTTTAGTATTTTTTAATAAACTTTTTAATTTAGATAGATCAATTTTTCTTTATATTTATATTATTTAAGAATGAAGTCTTGCTAAAATTTATGTACTTTCATAAATAAACAAATTTATCTCACAAGTTAACATATAAATTAGATACCAAGTTATTTAGTTGATTTCAATAACTTATCTAAGGCCTTAAGCGATACGTATAGTTCGTGCTACCAGTTGTATAATTTAACTATTTACAAATAAATTGGATATAGAAATTACAATTACATTTAATATTTGTGAATTCAACTATAAAAAAAATTAAATTCAAAAAGTGATAATTAATTATATTTTGCTGTAATACGTAAAAAAAACAAATTCAAATTCAAAATATTCTTTATTAAAATAAAACTATAAACAAGTGCTTTTGAATATGTTGTTATTTGTCTATGCATACGAGTACATCAAATTGTAATGTTCATTGTCTATGAATAAAACTATTAGTTGTGGGCCGGCTTCCTCAAGTCAACGTGTTTTATTTAACAATAGGTTATGGGCCCAGGCGCCCTGGTTCCCAGAACGTCCAGGGATTCAGATATCGTTTCAACTTTACCGTTTAATAAATTAATTGCATTGTATCTAGTAGTGAATCGCGAAATTAACAAACGTGTGTTTAAAGTGATAGTCACGTTAGTCATCAAAATGGCGTCTAACTTTATAGTCAACGTGCCTAAGTTACGCGGGCGTGAAAACTATGACGATTGGGCTTTTGCTGCGGAGAATTTACTAGTGCTTGAAGGGATGGCAGACTGCATCAAACGTGAGAGTGCCACAGTAGCTGCAGAAGACGCTAAAGCGAAGGCTAAACTTATATTGACAATTGACCCGTCATTATACGTACACATAAAACAAGCTAAAACAACTAAAGATTTATGGATAAAGCTTAAACAATTATTTGATGATTCAGGATTTACACGGCGAATAGCATTATTAAGGCATTTGATATCCATTCGCCTAGAAAAGTGTGATTCCATGACAAGCTATGTAAGTCAAATAATAGAAACAGGACAGAAATTACGTGGAACTGGTTTTAATGTAAATGACGAGTGGATTGGTTGTTTGTTATTGGCAGGATTACCGGAAAAATATTCGCCAATGATTATGGCAATTGAACATTCTGGAATAGGTATTACAGCCGACATTATTAAAACAAAATTAATAGATATGGAGTCCGACATTAGTACAGATACAGGAAATGCATTTATTATTGGTAGAGGTTGGCAACAGCGGCATAGTCATAATTCTAAGGTTGGCAGTTCGAAATATAAATCGAATGTCATAGACAATTCTACCAAATATGGCGGTTCAAGTGCGTATTCATCCAATATGTCTACAAAGAAAGATGGCGTTGTGAAATGTTATAGATGCAAGCAAAAAGGTCATTATAGAAATCAGTGCCCGAATATTAATATAAATATAGATAAAGATAAAATGAAAAAGTCTAACGCGTTTAGTGCAGTTTTTCTTAATGGAAGTTATAATAAATTCGATTTGTACTTAGATTCAGGGGCAAGCTTTCATATGACCGCTAATGAAGATTGGATTCGAAATAAGACTGAGCCGAAAGTCAAGGAAATTATGGCGGCTAACAAAGATTGTATGCCGGTGTTGTGCACAGGTGATGTTGATATAATAACCGTGACATCAGATTTTAGATATGAAATCGAAATCAGAGATGTGTTATGTGTGCCAGGCTTGAGTACAAATTTACTGTCTATAAGCAAGTTGGTTATGAATGGAAATAAGGTGGATTTTCATCAAGATGGGTGCCTTATCTATAATAAACAGAATAAACTTGTTGCCGTCGCAGATTTAGTGGATGGTGTATATAGACTGATTACCAAACATAGTCAGTGTTTATTAACGTCCTCAGTTGTCAATAGTGAAGTATGGCATAGAAGATTGGGGCATTTAAACAATACTGACATGCATAAGATGAAAAATGGTGCAGTGATAGGTGTATCCTATACAGATAATGCACAGATAGATAAATCAAGTTGTACAGTGTGTTGTGAAGGTAAACAGTCAAGGTTACCTTTCTCTCACAGAGGCACTAGAAGCTCTACTGTACTTGATATCGTTCATGCTGATGTATGTGGCCCGATGGAAAAAATATCAATCGGTGGATCAAGATATTTTTTGATTTTTGTGGATGACTTTAGTCGTATGGCTTTTGTTTACTTTCTTAAAGCTAAAAGTGAAGTATTTCAGAAATTCAAAGAATTTAAAGCCATGGTGGAAAACCAAGAAAATAAAACAATAAAAATGTTTAGAACAGATAATGGTTTGGAATTTTGTAGTAATGAGTTTGAAGATTACTTGAAAAACGCTGGCATTGTTCACCAGAAAACCAATGTTTATACACCAGAGCAAAATGGTATGAGTGAAAGAATTAATCGCACAGTCGTTGAAAGGGCAAGATGCCTGTTATTTGATGCTGGATTGGACAAGAAGTTCTGGGCTGAGGCGACTAATACCGCAGTCTATTTGAGGAACAGGTCCATTGCATCTGGTTTGAATAATAAAACACCATTTGAATTATGGTCGAAGAGGAAACCTAACCTAAGTCATCTAAGGATATTTGGCAGTCAGGTTATGGCTCATATACCTAAAGAGAAAAGGTTAAAATGGGATATGAAGTCTAGAAAGCACATTCTTGTTGGATATGCTGAAAATATTAAAGGTTACAGAATATATGATCCAATAAAAGGAAATATTAATACAAGTCGAGATGTAGTTATTTTTGAGGATATAGAAGGAAAAAATCTACAAAAATGGAGTGCAGTTTCAGTGGGGACTACCATTCCCATGTCTGAAGTACCTCAATTGAAAGAGGAAGACAGTCGAGAAGACTATAATTATGCAAGTGACTCTTCAGAGTCTGTTTATGTGGAAAAGCAAGAAGATAATAAACAAAATTTAGAACGGAATTTAACGAGTGATAATAAAACTCGAGAAAGATCTAAAAGAATAAGAACTTTACCAAAGAGATATGGATTGTCAAATATTTGTACTGTACAGAATAGTTCGATCAACACTGAGATAAACTTAGAGGAAGTTTTACATGGTCCAGAAAAAGAAAAGTGGAGTAAAGCCATTCAAGAAGAACTTCAGTCTTTTAATGATAATTGTGCTTGGGAAGAGGTGGATGTAGTACCGCCCAATAAGACAATAGTGCAGTGCAAGTGGGTATTTAAAAAGAAAGTTGATAGTGATCAAAATGTGAGGTTCCGTGCTCGTTTAGTGGCTAAGGGTTACACGCAAAGACCCATGATTGATTATGATGAAACTTTTTCAGCCGTAGTTAGACACTCTACTCTAAGAATGTTATTTGCTATTTCTGTGCAATTGGGGTTAAATGTTACTCACTTAGATGTGAAGACGGCTTTTTTAAATGGTTATCTTAAAGAAGAAATTTATATGGCAGAACCAAATATATTAAACCATTCTATTTCTAATAATAAAGTTGTAAAATTAAATAAAGCTGTTTATGGGTTAAAGCAGTCTTCTAGATCTTGGTATGAGAGGGTGGAACAATGTTTATTTGAATTAGATTTTAAGAAAAGTTATTTAGAGCCATGTGTGTTTACTAAACTAAATGATAACTTTAAAATAATCATAGCATTGTATGTTGATGATTTCTTTGTGTATTCTAATAGTGTAAGAGAGACTGAACAGTTAATTACAGTACTGAATTCTAAATTTAATATTAAAAATCTGGGGCAAGTTCAGCAGTGTATTGGTATGAGAGTAAGAATTAATGAAAACTTTTCTGTTATAACCTTAGATCAAAAACAATATATTGAGCAGCTTTTGGAAAAATTTAATATGTTTCAATGTAAGTCTATTAGTACTCCAATGGACTGTAAGTTAGATCTTGAAAGGGGAAATTTAAGTGAAACTCAATTTCCATACCAACAGTTAATTGGTAGTCTTATGTATTTATCTGTGCTGACTAGACCAGATATTTCTTTTGCAGTTAGCTATTTAAGCCAATTTAATAATTGTCATACTAGTATACATTGGTCTTATGCTAAACGTGTGTTAAGATATCTAAAGGGTACTATTCATTATAAAATTAAGTTTCAAAAGAGTAAAATTGAATTAGTGGGTTATGCTGATGCTGACTGGGCATGTAATTCATTTGATAGAAAATCTTATACAGGGTTTTGTTTCTTAATGTCAGGGTCAGTAATATCTTGGGAAAGTAGAAAGCAGAGGACTGTTGCTCTTTCTACGATGGAAGCCGAGTATATGTCTATAACGGATGCTTGTAAAGAAGCTCTGTATTTAAAAACTTTATTGTGTGAAATTACAGGATATATAAATACTGTTATCATATATAATGATAATCAGAGTGCACAAAAATTTGCTGAAAATTGTATGTTACATAGAAAAAGCAAACATATAGATATTAAGTATCATTTTGTTAAAGATGCTATAAAGAATAAGATTATAAAAATTGTGTACATGCAAACTTCAGAAATGGTAGCAGACATTCTTACTAAAAGTTTAGGATTAATAAAGCATAAATATTTTATAGATGGATTAGGCATTGTTTAAATATAAGATTGTTTGTATGTCTAATTCATGTTTTGATTTGATGTAGTGGGGGTGTTGTTATTTGTCTATGCATACGAGTACATCAAATTGTAATGTTCATTGTCTATGAATAAAACTATTAGTTGTGGGCCGGCTTCCTCAAGTCAACGTGTTTTATTTAACAATAGAATAGTTAACTCTACTGCTGGTTCGGAAAGCTGTTCCTATCGAGAAGAGCCAGCAAGAAATTCGGCGGTTGCTCTTTTAAAAATATAGTTTTAATTTCTGCATCCTATTACTATATTTCTTATTATTACATTTAGTAGTTTATTTTATTACTTTTCTAATATACAGCGTGTTAAAAGAAAGTGATCTGTTACCTATTTTTTATATAATTCTTAATCGACATATCGATTAACGAACGACGAATCGATTGTTTGAATGTCGATTTCAATGAATGTTTAAACAACAGCGATATCTGTCCATCTCAAAACATTATACAATTGTTAAAAACATCTCAATTAACAATACTGTGTTTGTAATCGTCAATTGATTGTTGATCATTTATAGAATTAGGCGTTACTTTGCGCAGATCCATAATAGAAAATATATATAATGCTAAATGTAGAATGGACAATCCGTTTTCATACAAGATACATGCAGGATTCGTAAAAACACATGCACAAACCTCTACCACCGCCACCACAATACACAAGCACTACATACGTTCACTATCACACACTCAACAATCGTTTCGTCCCGCAACCGAAGCATCATCAGGAGATAGACTCCACGACCAAAATCGCAAAGCGAAACGTATGTAGTGCTTGTGTATTGTGGTGGCGGTGGTGGAGGTTTGTGCATGTGTTTTTACTAATCTTGCATGTATCAGGTATGAAAACGGATTGTCGACTACATTTAGCATTATATATATTTTCTATTTTACTTCATCGCGAATTATAGCACAATAATTTTATTATTACTTTTGTTGATAAATCATAAAATGTTCACTAACACAACACTTTTCGGTCGTCATGACTTATTCTACTTCGACTAATATTATAAATACGAAAGTTTGTGAGTATGGATGCATGTTTGTTATTCTTTCACGGCGAATCCGCTGAACCAATAACGGTGAAATTTGGCACAATTATTCCTCATACAATAACATATAGGCTATAGAAATCCTGTTAAGTCTACCGGAATAGGATGACATTGAAAAGCGCCATCTATTACATGACTTAGGATTTATAAAGTTAATGTCACACAGGACATGCTGAATGACACGGCAGTGGTCGCAAACCATTTATATTTCACATATATCAACTTTCTCTTCAACGCTTAGCTAATGGCGTATTTATGCAAATGCATTCACAGCCTACAGCATTAATTTAATAACTTTGCAATAAATCTAGAATCTGAAACGGATCTGTAAATATATAGTCCTTTTGAAACCGGAATTTTCCATGGGTCCTTTACAATACCGTCTACCCATTGCTATCTCATCAACAGCATCAGTGACAATTTCAGCAGTCACCACTCATCAGACCTTCATCTAAAAACCAGTACGAAAGAGTCTTAAAACTTAAATCCACAATTAAAAGACACCTAAATATGTAATGTTTCTTTTTTCAAGAACCCGATATTCCAGAATCCGGGGTTATTAAACGTTTTTACTCACTTAAAGTCGGTTATATTTATAATATTTCCGTGCAGTAAATATTGCCAATTAAAATTTATGACATGATAGGAAAAAATACGACCGAGCAAAGGAAACATGGCTACCGGTAGTTTGTAAAATGCATGGCATCCAAGTCATTAATGGCGTAACGCTGCTGTCACACTGTTTGTAAAGTCCACAGACAGAATGTCTTATCAGTCGCCGTAAACCAAATAGTGGCCTGTTTTTGAAAAACATTTGTTGTCGCCAGTGATTTCCGCTTTATATTTTATAGCAACAGTCATCTTCTTCTTCTTCTTCTTCAACCGATGGACGTCCACTGCTGGACATAGGCCTCTTCATGGGATCTCCAGAACACACGATTTTGTGCCGCTTGTATCCAGCGGCTCCCCGCGACCCTTTTGAGGTCGTCAGCAACAGTCATGAAACAAGAGAATCGCGCCCTTTCTTATTAAAATGGTGCCAACACTGTGCCGTTGTTGTTTCCGGTGGAGTCTTCCTTTTGATAAAACGTTTCAGTGACATTCAGTCTTTGTTCGTAATTCAAGAGAAGCGTATCGTGAAGTGGTATTCCATTATATCGTATAATAGTTGAAAGTGTGCCCCAGAATATTCCCAATTACGTACTATTACATTTTTTCGTATCCAAAAGACAAAAACTATATTTTTTTATTTTTTATGTTAACCATGTTGACATATGAGCATCAATTGAACTAAATATCATCAATATTTCTTTAACGGATTTGCTGTGAAAGGCACATGAACGTAAACAGACTAAAACATTACATTTATATTTGACTGGCCCGCTGGCGCAGTGGAGGCTGACCTTGCCTTCAGATCAGCGAGTCGCGGGTTCGATTCCCACTGAGGGCCAACATTTTTCTATAAATGAGCTTGTTGGTCTTCGAGTATGGGTGTATATTTGTATTTAAATATGTATTTAAAAAAAATTATATATTATTATCTACGTAATATGCTGCTATTTGGTGTAGCGTGACGTTCTTGCCTAACCAAAACAATGCCGCTATTGTGACAAACTTTCCATGCCTCATAAGACTCGGGTCAAGATCGAAACCTACTTTAAATGTTCACTATACACACGTCTTTACACATCGCCAGTCACAGGTGACAAAACACGTACAGTTAATTGTAAAAAAGTCTTGTAACTGTCTTGATTAGTGTGCACGCGTCCTTAACGAGGCTGAGCTGGTTTGACCAGTTTGTTAGCAGGAGCCAATAGTATATGGTGCAATGTCATCAGAAAAGCTTCTGGCCAACTGATTGGCTGGCTGCTGATCCGCTTGATCAAATTGACAGGTGACTGTAGCTTGGTACGTGTAAAGAGCTCAATTATAACACTTGTATTGCCTTATTAGATTGACGCGTGAGCTATTGGGTTTATGTACTGGCTATAAGAGGAATGTGGCTTTTAATATACGACCCTATATGACGTTCCCCACCCAAAAGAACCCCTTTTTCGGACTTAAAAGTGTGCGTAAGTAATATTTTTCCTCTTTTTCAACTGATTGGCTGTGTATACCTTACTTATGTTATAATTGAGAAAGTATGTCTGTTTTAGCTTACAAGGCTACTGGACCAATAATAATGTAGTTTGGTACAATTAAAGCTTACATACCCAGAAGTTACGATACAATTACTTTGCTATAATCCACGTTTGTTAAGAGATTAGTACCAGGCAGGTGGGGCTCGATCCTAGGTATTTTCGCCTCTCTAGACCGCCTGTTCCCCAAATGAACTACCTTGAACTAATGTCTTTACGTTTGACAGCGAAAATTTGTGATTGTATTCAACGTAAATTTCAAAAAAAAATTAGAGCCTGAAAACAGGGATAAAACGACGTTTTTTTTGAAATAAAACTAATCTAGATCGATTTTTCTCCCCAAAGACTCCCTTCATGCTGAATATCAGGAAAATCTTTGGAGTTTTATTATTAAACCTTATTATTATACCTTAAGATTAAAAATATATTATGTTTTAATTAAATTCCTGATCCTTAAACGAATGCAAATAGCAGATGCAAATATCAGTTACTCTGATATGGCCACGTTTAGCAGATTATCTTAATATTCTTGTTTAATGGCCGAGAATTGCGTATTGATGGAACCATGATTGCGTTATTGCTTATTGCGATTTGTTACCTTCAATTAATTGCATTAAAATGATTAACCCATTAGCATAAATAACAACCGATCGACCAATCGACTTTATCGACTTTGTTATTATATTCTTTATTTGCAATATGAGTTTGCAATATTTCGCCGTGTGGTATCCGGCTAAGTAAGTAACTAACCTGTTTGTTACTGAGGTATCATAAAATATGACTAAGGTAAGTTGAATTGAAACAGGCGGGCGGTCGTACAATAGTCGTAGTCGTAGCCAAATCATGTGACACATGATTTGGCCGACCCCACTGAGAGTGGGATAAGGGTAGGAGGATGATGATAACCATAAAAATAGTTAAAGTGAGTTAACCTTAAAAGCTAGACATATGCTGTCCGGGACTTTTATTTAGAACTTTTAGAGGGGAACAATTTTGTAATACATCATTTTTTAATTACTTTTACCGTTTACTCAGCGCACGCAACGAAAGCTTTAAATTTTGCCGTTTTCACAATATTTTTATTGCTGCTCCTCTCCTATTCATCTTAGCGTGATGTTATATATGTGGGCGCGTACTTTAGAAATAAGACCAATATGTTAGTTAAACTGTTTTATCGTTTATTTAAATTATATAGTTTTCTTATTTAAATATCTTTCTCGTTTAAATTCACAAATAACGGACGCTTCAGGTAGGAACAGAATATGTACACGATGCAGCATAATAACAATCAAGAAACACAATACTTAACTTAACATTTACCCAACCACGCAGAGACAGTTCAGGGCACTACTTGCCGTGTCCAAATCCGGACCAAGACTGATCTGTCGAAAGTTGACTTACAACTGGTTCTCACAAGCGGATATGAACCTTTAGTCAAATACAATATCTTACGGAAACGGAAATAATCAAAACAGAAGTTATTGACAAAAATAAGTCAAATAACTTATTATCTCCCACACGGCCATTCTGACGAGCAGCCTACCACGGCTCGCGAACAAACAAATTACAATTTTTCTTAATTTTGCACTGATCAACAAATACAATTGTTTACAATATTTGCAAAACAATACAGTAGGTATACACACAACCGTACAAAAAAACAATTTTAGCCCTGAAGCCAAATCACATGGCCAGTGCCCGTCAAACACCCTGGTTTATTGTCAAATCACATGACAAACGGACACTTTACATAAACAAGCCAAGTCACATGGCCAGTGTCCGCCAAACACCCTGGCTAATTGTCAAATCACATGACAATGGACACTTTACCTAAGCAAGCCAAATCACATGGCTATGTCCGCCAAAATTGGTTAATTGCCAAATCACATGACAATCGGACATGTCCCTAAGCCAAATCACATGGCTATATCCGCCAATATTGGTTAATTGCCAAATCACATGACAATCGGATATTTCCCTAAGCCAAATCACATGGCTATGCCCGCCAAAAATTGGTTAATTGCCAAATCACATGACAATCGGGCATTTCCCTAAGCCAAATCACATGGCTATATCCGCCAAAATTGGTTAATTGCCAAATCACATGACAATCGGATATATCCCTAAGCCAAATCACATGGCTATGTCCGCCAAAATTGGTTAATTGTCAAATCACATGACAATCGGACATTTCCCTAAGCCAAATCACATGGCTATGTCCGCCAAAATTGGTTAATTGCCAAATCACATGACAACCGGACATTTCCCTAATCAAGCCAAATCACATGACTTATGTCCGTGTCAAATCACATGACAACAGGACATTTCCCAAATCTCACGATCTAAGCTAAGCTAAATCGAACGAACCAATTGCGAACCAACCCAATAAACATAATAATACATAAACACATACAATCAAAATTAAAAACGTTGCTAAAATATAACGGAAATAATAAACTTAAATCTATTACATATTTCCGCACTACGATGAGGTATTTGTGCAAGAAGTGTTCGGTGGCCAGTCGCTCACCTCCTTCACAAACCCACACTTACATGTTGACGTGTCTACAGAGTCTACTAACTCACATCCCAAATCACGGGATACAATCCGTAAATTATTATTATGGGATACATACAACTCATTCCCAATCTCAATACTTGAGTGATGCTATACAATAACACCAATGTTATACGGTATAACAACCTAAAGCAAAGGTTGTTATATCAAAATTTATGTTTGCACCGCTCGTCCATCCTTCGTTAGGATTCTTGACGATAAGCATTGAGGTAAAACTCAATCGCGTTGAATGCTTAGAAGCGATTAATGTTACATTACATATCAAGGCTGATATAGCGGGAAGAGATTGATTGCAACTCATAAGGAGCTGAAAAGGACTGTGACCGTTGATTTTTACTAAATGTGCTATTAATTCCTAACTGCACCTTAATACAACATGTTTCCAACTCTTTTTAAACGGTATTTTATATAAAGTGAAACATGAATAAGTGCCATGGATAAACTCAAAACCAATCGGTTTAACCCAATAGAATAAGACGCGAGCATATTCGGTTTTTATACATAAACTAATAGTGAAACAGTTTGTCGAGAACCTCATAATTCGTTATACCTGCCCATTAGCACGCATAATATCATAACTAATAAATTGTACTAATGACCAATGAGCACAGAAATTTCTAAACTTATCCGTTTAAACGTATAGGATGCAACCCGATAACAAATAATTCTTCTAGGAATAAATCAAAACTTTCAAACAATTAAATGTAACCGCAGCAGTAAGATAGTTTTCAGGATTTATTAAACAATTGTGTAATTGAGTCTACGAATACAGCATATCACGTGGTGGGTTTGTTGCCACTTAGCTTTTCTGTCATGTCCATATGCACAGTATGAAAGGGGATAGGAATCTTTTCAATAGCGTGAAAAGTTATTAGAACCTGATCGGCTTTTATTCACTTTAAAAATAAGACAACCCTCAAAATATTTACGAGTTCGTTTGAAAATCAAAATTGCTGTCTGATCTTATTCAGAGTTTTCTCCCAACCTAAATGTTTGAGAGAATCGTAAAATATTTGAATCATAAACATCGATAGCTTTTAAGGGTAAAGAAACATTTTTCTTTTAAAAATTATTGATGTAAATGTAACAGATCCGTTCTGTATTTTATAACCAAAAGCAAAAATTTTAAGCATTAATAGTCTGTGTTCTACCTTCCGATAATCAATTTCAAAATTTAAAGATTGCAAATAAGGTCACCATCTGTGAAATCTAGAAGTAATTCTTTCTTATTGCATGAAAGATTAAGAGTTACTGTCTGTTATCACTTTAAAAGATCTACCAAGAAGATAATGCCGGAAACGTTTAATGGCATAATTGACAACAGCCAATGTTTCCAACTTATAAGATTGGTAACGACTTTTTATGTCAATAGTGCCTATGCTAAAATACTCAACAACTTTTAAGGCACAACTTTTTTTTTAAAACAAAATAACACCCAATAGGTATCGGTATTAGCTCAATATGTTCATTACAGTCAAAAAGCACTAAAACAGGTTCAGAAGTCTGTCTAAATATAATATTTCTAGAATCGTATTCAGAAATTCAAGCATATTTTCATATTATATAAAGGTAATACCTCCATGTATTTCAAAACGCCTGAATTTAACCTGACCTTGGCTTCGATATAAAGTTTTACATTAATGGCTCTTTGGAAAACCGACGGAGCGTTATAAATGCCATAAGGTGTGCACAAAAAATCGTACTACCCACCAAGAGTAACAGATGCAGATTTTTCAATTTTTTCAATAGGATCTGCAGCGATGGGTATTAGATAAAACCGCGCTTGTATTGCAAGTATGGTAAAATATTTAGCATCAAATAGCTTGCCTATGAGATCATCGATTGGAACCAGCAGTAGAATTGACAATTTAAAAGAACTTGTTTACAAGTTTACTTGAATAAGAATAATTTAAATTTGAATTAAAGAAAGCGGAAAATGATCGTCGATAGTATTGCTATTAAGCTCTATAAAATCAAAGCATACGATCACTTCTAAGTCTGGTAGCACTGAATTACCAGAAACGAACATGTCAATAAGATTATAACAAGTCAACACAAGATTGTTGTTCTGCGACTATTTTGGCAGTATTTTCTAACATATGAAAATCATAAAACCACATCAATTATTGCGTAGCTGAAGAATGTTACTTCTAGAATTATATTCTAGTTAATGCAAAAATATCTTGACCAAGCAAAAAGTCATATTGGACAAATCTCTGATAGATTGGTGCCAAAATAAAATGTAATTCAATATTTAAGCCATTAAGACATCATACACTGCTTATTACGATGAAGAAAGGAGTGAGTAAAATAATTATTCCAGCACCACGCAAAATGGTGATGAGGTAAACAATTTTGCCTTTAACTGAATCACCTACAGTCTTGCGCATAATTAAATATTCAGCACAACTATTAAGGAGTATTATTTGTCGTGTATCAGTATAAAATTAATTTATTTTTAGTTGTTGCAAAAAGGTATAATAAAATAATAATAAAGTATGTGATGAACTGTTTCATTTTTTCATCTTAACGTCTGAAATAGTTTTCAAAGCCGTGACCTCTCATTTAACAATAAGGGCAAATAAAAACTGCACAAAAGTACAGGAACTTCCGAGTAAACAATTTAGAATTATTAAAATTGGAGGTAGAATTTTTATTTGTTGGGTGACACAAAGCAACGTTAGCAACGACGGCAACGATGGGCTAGTGTCATCAAGCTGTCTACCGGGTCATTTTGTAGAAATTAAGACTGAATTAAGTCAGGCAAATTCTTCGGAGTCTGTCGTTTCAAGTCGAACGTATACAAAAATCTTACATACCAGAACAACTGTTTCCACCAACCACTGTTTAGTGGTCTCCACACCAATCACCTTTTTACCATCGAATGGTTGATGGTTGCGTATTCTACGATACTGATAGCCGAGTCCCTGGTGACCTGATGACATCAGGTCAACAGAAGCACCTGGTACATCAAGGTCATTAAGGGCATCAGGACATCATAATACCGCGATTCATCTGAAACAGTTTCAACAAGCCAAGATTTAAATCCTTCCCAATTAGTTGAAGTGGAACAATTGGATGGTCATTTGACCAGTCCAAGAATCGGTGACTGAAGGCCAGCAACTGGCTGTGCATTTGGTCCACTGTCTCGAGGTCGCTCACGGGAATCACCTTTACTAACATCGTCCTCGTCACTATTAACTTCGCAGCACCTTAAATCAGAAATTTTATGGGCGTAGTTTAGGTTTATTAATCCCGCTTCTGATGTGGGCGCGTACTTTAGAAATAAGACCAATATGTTAGTTAAACTGTTTTATCGTTTATTTAAATTATATAGTTTTCTTATTTAAATATCTTTCTCGTTTAAATTCACAAATAACGGACGCTTCAGGTAGGAACAGAATATGTACACGATGCAGCATAATAACAATCAAGAAACACAATACTTAACTTAACATTTACCCAACCACGCAGAGACAGTTCAGGGCACTACTTGCCGTGTCCAAATCCGGACCAAGACTGATCTGTCGAAAGTTGACTTACAACTGGTTCTCACAAGCGGATATGAACCTTTAGTCAAATACAATATCTTACGGAAACGGAAATAATCAAAACAGAAGTTATTGACAAAAATAAGTCAAATAACTTATTATCTCCCACATATAGTCTATAGTCTTTCTCGTTAAAGAGACTATCTTACAAAGATTTTTTCAAATCGGTCCAGTAAATCCTAAGATAAGTGTAAGATAGACATCTTACACTTAAAGAATTTTTCAAATCAGTTAAGTGGTTCCTGAGATTAAACCAAATTTGCTTTAGTAGATAGTTTAGTATGTATATATACTCGTACGCTAGTTTCTATTAACAAACTAAGTCGCTTCATTTGCATTACCAATAAATAAAGTGCAAATCTTTATTAAGCCAAGATGCTGTCTCGACGGTTAAGGTGCAGCAATAACATGTTTCGACTAAATTGGTACGTTATAAACGGTTTTGCATACAAGTTATTTAGTATAACGTAATATTGAACTGCGTGTATTCGTGTTTTGTATAATTTTATAACAGTCGTTAAATAAATTGCAAACATGCCGTGTGGTATCCGGCTGAGTAAAATAGACCACCCTTACTTCTTACCGAGGTGTCGTAGATGAGGACTAAGATAAATTGACCCGCTGTGAGGTATCCGGCTGAGTAGAATAAACCACACTCATCTCTGAACGAGGTTTCGGAAAAGGCGGCTAAGGTAAGTTTTCCCGCCGTGTGGTATCCAACTGAGTACAATAAACTGCCCTCATTTCTTAACGATTTGTCGTAAAAGGCTACTAAGGTAAGCTGGCCGGCCGTGTGGTATCCAGCTGAGTTAAATATACCACTCTCATTTCTTACAGGTGTCGTTAAAGACAACTAAGGCAAGTTGACCCGCCGTGTGGTATCCGGCTGAGTAGAATAGACCACCCTCATTTCTTAACGAGGTTTCGGAAAAGGCGACTAAATTAAGTTGACCTGCTATGTGGCATCCGGCTGAGTAAAAATGTACGACCTTCATTTCTTACCAAGGTGTCCTAAAAGGCGACAAAGGTAAGTTGACCCGCCGCATGTATCCGGCTGAGTAACACAGACCACCCTCATTTCTTAACGAGGTATCGTAAAATGTAACAAAGGTAAGCTGGCCCGCCGTGTGGTATCCGACTGATTAGAATAGATCACCCTGATTTCTTAACAAGGTGTCAGAAAAGGCAACAAAGGTAAGTTGACCCACTGCATAGGATATATTCTAATCAGCCGGGATTAGAATAGACCACCCTCATTTCATTGACGTCAGTCAGTCGGCCGGTCGTAAAATACCTAGGTTAGGTTGCAACATGTTTAAAACATATTGTGCCGATCTCATTTAGAGTGGGATAAGGTAGGGGAATGTATGTTAAATAGATTTCAAACTGACATTTAATGATTGACCAGATCTTGACGGGTCCTTAGTTGCAAGCTTGTTAAAGCTTGGTCAAAGTTCTCTTTGTTTGAGTCATAGGTAACCTAATTAGGGAGAACAACGTTAAATTCTCGAGAATACGTTAGGTTCAAGGCATTCAGTTAACTAGTTGAGGTCAAGTAGGCATAATAAATGTAAAATTTTCAGTCTCGGATATGTAAAAGGGTTCTGGTAAGTTCTGTTTTCGTTGGGTCGAAAATTTTGTTCAAATATTATAAAAATATAGCGGCTTTTTATTCCCTCACTGCTGGGAATAGGCCTCTTTTCTCCGTTTTTTGAGAGAAGGATTGGAGCTAAGACCTACCACGCTGCTTCAATGCGGATTGGTAGGTTACACATATCTCCAGAATTCTATAGAGATATGCAGGTTTCCTCGCGATGTTTTCCTTTATCGAAAAGCGTATTATAAATTCCAATTATCAATTAGATATAAGTTTAACAGAAAAACTCATTGGTGTCAAACCCGTGCCCTCCTCGAAAAAGTCGCACGGTGTTACCGCTGGGATATCACAGCTCTCAAATATTATATTTGTTTAATATTATTTGAATATTTCTTCGTCTAGAATAAGCTCAAGTTAGCTTATACTAGACGAATTATTTTATAACTTAACTGAACGTGATCTAAGCAGCTTGTTTAAAAAATAATTATTTCATTTATTGTTTTGAGGATAGTCTTGGCTAATTTTATATTGAAGGACTTTTTTGTTTATAAATTCAAACACGTTCACTATCACAAATTCAACAATCGTTTCGCCCCGGAACCAAAGCATCATCAGGAGATATGTATATCTCCTGTGAACATCTGTAGTGCTTGTGTATTGTGGTGGCGATGGTGGAGGTTTGTGCATGTGTTTTCACAAATCCAGCATGTATCAGGTATGAAAATGGATTGGCCACTCTACATTTAGCATTAGATATAATTTCTACTATCCTTTATACGCCACTTTGTTCGCGTGGACTGTTGTCGTGTGATAGGTCGATAATAGATGACGCTTTTCAATGTGATCCTATTCCTGTAGAATGAACAGGATTTGTATACCAGGATCTATATATGTTATTCCAATGTATAAGGAATAATTGTGCCAAATTTCATCGATATTGGCTTAGCGGATTCACCGTGAAAGAGCAACAAACATACATCTGTACTCACAAACTTTCGCATTTAATTAGTTGGATTTCAGTTTATCGCGGATTATAGCAAAAGAATCTTATTATTACTTTTATATAATGGATCTCCGCAAAGTAACGCTTAATTCTATAAATTATTTAAATAGATATCCTAAAGTTACCTTAGTCGTTTATTATATTAGTATCGAATAGAATTACTAATACTGTCAACTGGATAACAATCAACCAGAAATATCTTGGTTAGAAATAACAGTTAGCTGACATATTTATACCTTCGAATATACAATCAATCGATATTACAATCGAATCAGCTCACAGAAATGTATCGGGTTGCGAAACAATCGAACACTCGTGCATTTCTCCTTTGTCCGATATTTATCAACACAGCTGATTTGAGACTAATAACCCTGGTCAAAGATTAACTGGTTTAGGTTTTATATTGTCTCGTATCTATACTAATATATAAAGCTTTTGTAGATAATTTAGGTAAAGAATTAGGCGTTACTTTGCGGAGATCCATAATACAAAAGCCACGACCAAAATCGCAAAGCCTGCTTTGCGATTTTGGTCGTGGAGTCTATCTCCTGATGATGCTTCGGTTGCGGGGCGAAACGATTGTTGAGTTTGTGATAGTGAACTTATATAGTGCTTGTGTATCGTGGTGGCGGTGGTGGAGGTTTGTGCATGTGTTTTTTTACGACTCCTGCAAGTATCAGGTATGATAACCGATTGTCCACTCTACATTTAGCATTATATATATTTTCTATTTTACTTCATCGCGGATTATTGCAAAATAATTTTATTATTAAAGCTTTTGTAGTAAAGATAAGTAAGCTAAAGTTTTGTAAAGAAGAGTTTGTTTGTTTCACTCAGGAACTACTGGACTGATTGACTCGATAAATGGACTATCTTACACTCACAGAAATTTTCAATTTCTTTGAGTGTAAGATAGTCCATTTATTGAGGAAAGCTATAGGCTATATAACATCACGATTAGATTAATAGGAGAGGAGCAGCAATAAAAAAAATATTACGAGAACGGCAAAATTTAAAACTTTCCTTGCGTGCGCTGAGTAAACGGTGTAAGTTATTCAAAAATAATGTATTACAAAATTGTTCCCGTCTAAAAGTTCTAAATGAAAGTCCGCGCAGGATATGTCCAGCTTTTAAGATTAACCCACTCTGACCATTTTTCTGGTTATCAAAATACTATATTATGGTTTTAGTCTTTCCACGCGGGCGGAGCCGCTGGCGATTGCTAGTATAATATAAAGCTGAAGAGTTTGTTTGTTTGAACACGCTAATCTCAGGAACTACTGGATCGATTTGAAATTCTTTAAGTATAAGATAGTCCAGATATTCTAGATAGTATAGATAGTATAAGATAGTCTAATATAGATAAGTCTAAGATAAGTAATAAGTCTAAGATAGATAGTATAGATAGTATAAGATATTCTAGATAGTATAGATAGTATAAGATAGTCTAGATAGATAGTAAGATATCCAGGAAGGCTATATAACATCACGCTAAGATGAATAGTAGAGGAGCAGCAATAAAAAATATTACGAGAACGGCAAAATTTAAAGCTTCCTTGCGTGCGCTGATTAAACGGTGAAAGTTATTTAATCTCTCATAATTAACTCACGATAACTACTTTAATGTTAAAAATTTCAATTCGGGAAAAAAATCTACACACTGATTTGGCACAGCTAGTCTTTAATATTTAAATGAGTTATCTTGTATTTTTTTTCTGAATCTCGGAAATGGCTCCAACGATTTCCATGAAATTCACAATGTAGAGATAGGGTTTGTGGAGGAAAAATCGATGTAGCTAAGTTTAATTTAAAAAAAAATGTTGTTTTTTCAATTGTTCAGGCACTGAAAAACTGCTTTAATATTTTTTGAGAATATAAGATAATTAAACTGTCTTTTGTAATGTAATAACTCAGTGGATTAATCATGGGGGTGGTGGTCGCAAATTAAGCTTGCTCGCTCTTCTCGGTAGGAACAGCTTTCCGAACCAGCAGTAGAGTTGACGATTCACAAGCACTTGTTTACAAGTTTACTTGAATAAAGAGTATTTTGAATTTGAATTTGAATTAAAGAAACTCGGCAATCGGATAGTCTCAGAACTTGCGACCCATTCGCACCTATCCATACCGTTCCCATGTACCGATTGCGTAAATGTAACATCGATTCTAAAATGTCGCGAGTTCAATCACCTCCTAAACTATACAGTTGTAAAACTACCACGTACCTGCGACTTCGGCTGTGTGACGTATGGTTTAAATTTGACTTTATAAACCAACCGCATAACTGTCATCCAAAAAAAGTTTAGATTTTTGAGATTACATATAGATGTACCAGACAAAAGCTGATGTTTGTATATCATAGAAATACGGTAGCCGTGTGGTATCCAGCTGAGTAGAATAGACCACCCCCATTTATTACCGAGATGTCGTAAAAGGCGACTAAGGTAAGTTGGCTCACGGGGTGCCAAAATGGTCGGCCTCCTCGTGGCGCACCCTTGATAGGCCTTCGGAATCTCCAATATGTATTCGTTAGTGTTGGCGAATGGACCACTGTGGGGTTGCCCAATCCAGTCTCTCTGATTAGAATATAGCAATCTGGATGGGCCGGGGACTCCAGTTTAAAAACACTGTTAAAAATAGGCTGATACAGAAAGCCTACTATAATATTGAAGATTATTTAGAAGATAAGAATGTGTGGATATAGCTCTCTTTGAACCTGTACAAGACAGTAACGACTGAATGTAAATAGTATTAAGAATTATATTTTTAAAAGAGCAACCGCCGAGTTTCTTGCTGGCTCTTCTCGGTAGGAACAGCTTTTCGAACCAGCAGTAGAGTTGACGATTCAAAAGCACTTGTTTACAAGTTTATTTGAATAAAGAATATTTTGAATTTGAATTTGAATGTGGTTTCAGCCACCGTCGGCGAAGCCCGGAAGCCCACTCACCTCGTGGTATCCTGCTAATTAGAATAGACCACCCTCTTTCTTACCGGGTGTCCCATAAGGTAACTAAGGTAAGTTGACGTCAAACAGCCGGTCGTTAAATACGTAGGCAAATGATGTGACATGTTGTGCCGACCACACTTAGAGTGGGATAAGGGCAGGAGGATGACCAGATTTCTGTCTCCTTTAATACAATATAACTGCTGTTATTAATGTATTATTTTAACAACATGTTACTTTTTATAACGTACGCCGTGTGGTATCCGGCTGAATAGAATAGTACCACCCTCATTTCTTACCGAGGTGTCGTAAAAGGCGACTAAGGTAAGTCGACCCGCCGTGTGGTATCCGGCTGAGTAGAATAGACCAACCTCATTTCTTACCGAGGTGTCGTAAAAGTCGACTAAGGTAAGTTGACCCACCGTGTGGTATCCGGTTTAGTATAATAGACCACCCTCTTTGTTACCGAGGTGTCGTAAAAGGCGACTAAGGTAAATTGACCACTGGCGGCCGGTCGTAAAAACACAGCCAAATCATGTGACAGCATGTTTATAAAATGTTGTGCCGTCCCCACTTAGAGTGGGATAAGGCAGGATTGATGATGATATCATACGTTCACAATAAGCTTGTGATATCCGAGTGAGTAGAATAGACCATCCTCTTTTTTCCGAGGTTTCGCATAAAACGACTAAGGTAAGTTGACTCGCCGTGTGGTATCCGGGTGAGTAGAATAGACTACCCTCTATCTTACCGAGGTTTCGCATAAGGCAACTAAGATAAGTTGACGTCAGGTAGGCGGCCGGTCGTAAAATACGGAGCCAAATCATGTGACAACATGTTTGTAACATGTTGTGCCGAAACAAGAGTTGAAACAAGAGTATTGCGCCCTTTTGACTGAAATGTTGGCAACACTGTGCCATTGTTGTTTCCGGTGGAGTCTTCGTATTGATAAAACGTTTCAGTGTCGCTCAGTCTTTGCTCGTTATTCAAGAGAAGTCACAGCGGGAATAGTGGTATTCTATTATGTCGTGTTATTGTATATAGTGTGCGCTAACAATAACGTGTTGTGCCGACCCCACTTAGAGTGGGATAAGGGCAGGAGAATGACCAGATTTCTGTAGCCTTTAATACAATATAACTGCTGCTATTTATGTATCATTGCCCCAAACATTATTTTAACAACATGTCACGTTTTATTATGTGAAATTTGGCCAATATACAGATAGACCGGCAATACACGTTTACTATACGCACAGACAATCACACTGAGACATATTAAAAGACATATATCTCGAATACAATCGGACTTTCACCGGCCCCCTAATTACCACGCATACCAATAAAGTATACGATTTGTTGCTGCATTAACTTTGGGCAGATAAAGGTCCAAATTATTATATACTAGCTGTACCTGCAAGCTTCGCCCGCGTGAAAATCACATTTAATTCAAATTTTAAACAAAAATAGTTATTGTGAGTGAACTACAAATTCTAATTCAAATTCAATATATTTTTTATTCAAATAAACTTGTAAAGGAGTGCTATTGAACAACTCTACTTTGCTTTACAGCTTTGCCATTACAGCAGTTTAAAAACACTGTTAAAAAGAGGCTGATACAGAAAGCCTACTATACTCTTGAAGATTATTTAAGATAAGAATGTGTGGATACAGCTCTTTTTGAACCTGTACAAGACAGTAACGACTTAATGTAAATAGTATGAAGAATTATATTTTTAAAAGAGCAACCGCCGAGTTTCTTGCTGGCTCTTCTCGGTAGGAATAGCTTTCCGAACCAGCAGTTTCAGAACCAGTTGACGATTCAAAAGAACTTGTTTTATAATCTTTCTATTACAGTATCAGAGTAGATAAAATATATAAAATGAGATATACTATAATAAACACAAAATATTAGGTTTACTTCAGGGTTTTTATATGCATATTATGCTTCACATAATTCACTCTCTTTTTCAGCCTCACATATCCATCCACATTCATATTTAACACTCGTTTAGTCATATGGTTTTCATTAGGCATGGACAGAATCACCAATCACTTAATGATCATGATATGAAAAACTTTTCATATAGCATCATCTGCTAATGAGTTTTAGAGTAACTGCTATACTGCTATACAAAATTATGGATAGGTATTCTATGAAAAAGTAAAATAATAAATTAATACTGAGACTAACTCACTGATATTGAGCAAAATTATTGTTAATACAAACAAATAAAATTCTTATATCTCATATATTACGATCGATAATTCGGGAAGATTAAAATTTATTTACGGAGAAGAAAGCACTTTTACGTTATTCCAACTGAAACTATATCCTAGAAATATCGACCATATTGAATATTATTTAAAAAATACATTTGTTTGTAATAGCAATCGCTTTATCAAGTAATAATATTATAGCGAATAGCTGAATAATATAATAGCGGATAGCGTTTTTGCTAATCAATATTACTGGGAAAAATTATTATTGATTAGCAAAAACGCTATCCACTATTATATTATTTACGTTAATGGACTAAATGATTGCTTATACGAACAAATTTAGTCTTTATGTCCTATACACTGCATACGACATAAGAATACATTTGTTTGTACTCCGATAGCATTAGCAGCATTAGCATGTCTTATGCAAACAAATGTAGTCTTTATGTCCTATACACTGCATACGACATAAAGAATACATTTGTTTGTATTCCAATAGCATTAGTAGTAGCAGGTATGATCACGTGATTAAAATCGATCATATCGTGGAACGAATATGATTCTTATATAGCAATCATACCCAAGCCTAGTTTTCATTGCTTCTCATTAAAAAATCATTTTGCTACTACTGAAATAATAAGATCCGCGTCAGTGTGTACTACGCTTAAAGTTTTCGCATACCTCATATTATTGTTTAAAGCTAGATTTATAACATAATCTCTTATAAATAACACAAATCAAATTAGTGTTTAACCTCGTTGGATAATATATTCGTTGAATCATAAAAACAGGCACAAAAGTATCAATAAATCAGATTTTAGCAGCGGTTTTATATAGTGCTCAGGCAGTTCATAACATTAATATGCCTATAAAAATATAATTTATTGATATATGATATATACAGTAGGCTTTTAGATAATTTATTGTAAATGTTTCATATTTGTATTTAAGTATGTATTTAAAAAATATATAAGTATATATTCACCAGCTGTCTGTCTACCATAACACAAGTATTAAGTTACTTACTTTGGGGACGGATGACCGTGTGTGTGTCCCATATATTTATATTTATATATATAAACTTTTTTAATGTGATAGCCGGAAGGTAAGACGGTGATTCGTTCAAGGGCTATAGATTCAAACCCCAGGCAATGAGTTTTACTGTTAAAACGTTTGTGTCTAATTGATATTTGCAATTTATCACACGCTTTTCGGTGAATTAAATATTATAATTAATGTATAGAAACCGGCTATACTCACGTCTTACACTAGTTGCAAGCCTATAAGATTATATAAATATATTTATGAGCTCTTTATAACGCCTGGGATTCTTTGATAAAATAATCGCTTTTTATTCATACATTCGCTCCCCAAATATAAAGATTCTTTTTCAGGGATACTAATATATTTTAAAAGTCATCTTAGAACCAACTTGAAAGAATTAACAAAAAATCAACTAATCAAATTGTTTTTTTTATTATAGTATCCGCAAGCAAGTTTCTTGCTGGTTCTTTTCGGTAGGAGCAAACTTCCGAATGAATGGTAGCAAACGTAAAAATATTTAACGATTCATAAATAGTAAAAACATTTTACTTGTATAAAGTACCTGATTGACTGAGCCTTGCTCGGTAATTTTTACAAAATAAAAAGAGGAAATTAAAAAAATAATAATATTTTTGGTTAGGTGGGGCTCGAGTATTTACATGTCTCGAGATCGCTGAATAAGCCACGCTGACTTTATATTTTACGGCAAAAATAGTGTTTTATATTCAATGTAAATTTTAGTATTTTTTAATGCCCAAAAAAAGGTATAAAACGAATTTTTTTTTTAAATAAAACCTAGATAGATCGATTTTCGCCAATTTGGCATGTAGGGGGTCCTACATGACGAATTACAGGGAAATCGTTGGAGCCCTTTCCGAGATTCCAAAAATATATATACATACAAGATTAACTCATTTAAATATCAAAGAATTTGAATTTGTAACACTTTATAAGGAATAAAATTAATCCAATAGGCCAGAATCCTGAAGATTTGGCGACGGTCCAAATGAGACACCGTCACCGCGAAAAAGAGAACGATGAATTTATACCGCAAATAAACCGAATTGCCGTCGATATAACGGAATTACTATACGATTTCTAGGAAATAGTATTTATAGTTATAAATAGTCGGTTGCGGCCGTAGATTTATTTATACTAGTCGCCACTAGTCGCTGTGATATAAAAGTATCTGTTACGATAGACAAAGTTGACCGACGTAAAAATCAGAGAAATGTTACAACTTAGTTAATGTATTGAAACCGGCTACACTCACTTTATATAACAACAACCCACCCAGTAAAAGTAACGGCCTGTTACTATCCCACTGCTGGGCATAGGCCTCCTCTCTCCATTTTTGGAGAGAAGGGTTGGAGCTAAGACCTACCACTTTGCTCCAATGCGGATTGGTAGGTTACACATATCCCTAGAATTTTCTAAAGATATGCAGGTTTCCTCACGATGTTTTCCTTCACCGAAAAGCGTGTGATAAATTGCAATTATCAATTAAACACATAAGTTTTAATAGAAAAACTCATTGGTGTCTGCCCGGGTTTGAACTCATGATCGTCTCTAGAGATTCACACGGTCGCACCGCTAGGCCATCACAGCTTACCACTGCCACCCAGTAACGCAAACCTAAAATAAATAAAAATAAAATAATGATAATAACTTTGACTGCCCCTTTTTTTATATTGAAACTTTTATATATTGATGATATATTTAACAAAAATAAATCTATAGCCCGTTTTAGTAGACTTTCCACTGCCATGAGATCGGTATATACGCGGGTGAAACCGCGGAATATTACTAGTAAGTATATATAATAGATGCAATACCTTGAGTCGCGTCGATTCATCCTTCATAAATACTGCGGTTAGCCTCAATAAAAATGATACAGCCTAGTTACCGCAATGACGATTGCGTTGTTGAACAGTCACCCAATTTGATTAACAAACGAATTTACTAAGTTAACTAAGGATTCTATTTCATAACATTTAGGTTCTTTAGTTTTGTTTCTGGTTAATTTCACTAACATCTGATCAAGCTAGGCGTCAAAATGCGGCGCCGAATTCGACACGGCGCTGCGCACGCTCGCGGACTGTCCAGCTTGGGCGGTTCAGCGATCGGAACTCGTGGCACAGGTGGGCCCGATCTCTCCTTGCCCACTGTGGTTTGTGCCATGGTGGACAGGGAGCGATCGTGGGCAGCGATGGCCCCCTTCTGCGGGGAGGTCATCTCGCGGAAGGAGGCGGTGGAGCGGATCCGGAAAGTAGAGTCCTTGGATCCGATCCACCGCAGGCGACTCGCTTAAGACCATGGCATGCCACCCTAACGGGGACCTAGCGGGCGTTCCAAACGGGGTTACATCGGACGCCCACCCTATAAGGTCCCCGAGGTAGTCAATGCATCTGGTGCTCCCGATGCATCGTCCAGCGGAGGGAGGGGCAACTTTTAGAGAGGTCCTGACCCAGAGGTGGCGCACTCTGGGGTACAGAGTTGCTGCTGGCGGGGATGGGGGCAAGGGGGGGAGGGCTCCACCAGCAGCGTGGTGGAGCACATAGGTTGTTTTAGTCGGTGCGAGCCCGACATAAATGTTACTTGTTCCCGTCGGGCGACGGTACCCATAAAAGGTGTTTTCCTGACTTCTTCTGAATCGTTCCCTCATTGCTGAGGATCGTGACCCTTTTTCAAATTATCAACTGCCCTTTTCCAGATGTTGCGATCGGCAGCTCTGTGTAGTGCGGTACTGATGGGTATATCCAGTTGTGCCGATTTCCTGACTAACAAAAAAATAAAAAAAATCAAAAGTCCGCAAAAGCATATGTCTAGCTTTTAAGGTTAACTCACTTTAACCATTTTTATGTTTATCAAAAGACTTATTACGGTTTTAATCTCTCCACGCGGGCGGAGCCGTTGGCGATTGCTAGTATATAATAAATGAAAAGTCAATTCTTCGAGAATTTTCAATAAATTAATGAAGGTATCTAATAAAACCAAGTTAAGTACTAACAAAGCGAGCCGACAGAGTTATGTCTAACCTAGACCCGACATTTAGATCTGATCAATCAGTCACAAATGCCAGCACACACAAACGCACCCTACACACACAGACTTGTAACCTCACTTGTCCGCTAAACACACGTTTACATGGTCATAGTCATGTATAATGATTGGCAAAAATATATGCCGAAATTTCTAAACGCCAATTTTTGTTTATTGTTTGCTAAACTACAATTTGTGTTACAATTTGTGTTTGTTTATTGTTTGCAACGCCGTGTGGTACCCTACTGAATAGACCACCCTCATTTCTCACCGAGATGTCGAAAAAGGCGACTAAGGTAAGTTGACCCTCCGTGTGGTATACGGTCGAGTTGAAGTAGAGACCCCTTCTTTCTTACCGAGGTGATGTAAAATACGACTAAGGTAAGTTGACTGGTACGCAGTGGAAACGTTAGATACTGCAAGCAAACTCAGATTATACTAATATTTTATCATGATGGTATTTTTTTGAATTTAATAATTTAATTTTATTAATAAAATATTTTTTTAATTCGGCCATAAATTCCTGAGATTAGCGCGTAAAAACAAACAAACAAACTCTTCAGCTTTATATATTAGTATAGATATAGATTTTATTAATTCATTTCCAAGATCATAGATTCAAGAATTTAAATTAAATAACAGGAATATCACAAACTATCGCTGCCGCCTGTACATGCAAAACAAACTTGTGGGCGCCTCTAATTCGGCGCAGACGCTGTGCCGTGCAATTACGAGTCGATAACATCCGACTCGTTTAATATCGACATTTGTAGGGCTGACGAATATATTAAAAACATTATTTTATTAAAATTAAGCTCATTTGTGTGTTAAAATTAAGCTCATGTGTGTTTTTGGGCTGTGATACCAGCTAACACATAGGTAACACCGTGCGACTCTTTCGAGAAGGCCACGGGTTCAAACCCGGGCAGACACCAATGAGTTTTCTGTTAAAACTTATGTGTCTAATTGATAATTGCAATTTATTACACGGTTTTCGGTGAAGGAAAACATCGTGACGAAATCTGCATATCTAGAGAATTCTGGAGATATGTGCAACCTAGCAATCAGCATTGGACCAGCGTGGTAGGTCTTAGCTCCAATCCTTCTCTCCAAAAAACGGAGAGAAGAGGCCTAATACCAGCAGTGGGGTAGTAGCAGGCAGACAACTGACAACTACTACAAGCTCATTTAATTAAACAGCAGGGTAGTTTAATGTCGTTCTCCTTTCTCTTTCTTTCTTCCTTCTTTCCTAGGACAGCGTGATGTCCTAATAACAGTCATACCACCAGCTCTCCACTACACGTCGCCTTAAGCCGTCGTCGTGTTGCATGAGGAACCGGAAACACCATCTTACGTCATGCTGCATTTCACGGGAAAGGCAGAACATCGGGTGAATATCCTGTGCTCACCGAGGACATTACAAGAAGCCTTGATGGTCCTCGGCTTCTGGCTGGTTAGAATAACTAGCCCACTCTCACGCACAATGATCGCTAAAATAAAAAAATATATATATGGGACACTTACTCACACGGCCGTCAGTCGCCAAAAGAAAATATTGGCCCTCGGCGGAAATTGAACCCGCGACCCGCGGAGCTGAAGGCTAGGTCACTACCCACTGCGCTAACGGACCAGTCAAAATGCGAGTAAGTGAGGAAAATAACCCGCCAAAAGAAAAACGTATAGTCAGCTGGATAAAAAACCTTCGTTGTATATATTAAAAAGAAACTGTGGACGGAGGGATGGAATTTGGTGTTGAAATAGTGTAGAACCCCGTTTTCCATAAGTAATCGCTTTATAGGTACTATAATACAAAGGTTGTGAAAGCATATGCTGATCTCTTACCGGCTTAGACTACATGGTGTTTCAAATTGCTCCTTGGTATGGGAATCAGAGGAATACTAAACGCATCACGTCTGTGGACGTCTACCGCCATAATGTAAAGGCCTATGAACTCTCTAGAGATATGTAGGTTTCCTCACGATGTTTCCCTTCACCGAAAAGCATGTGATAAATTGCAAGTATCAATTAGACTCAAGTTTTAATATAAAAACTCATTAAAAGCTATGTCACTCCCATACCAAGTTTAAATGTTGGTTATGTAACATTTTACTGCTTTTTAGTGTATTAAGTTACTCTGTTACGACGTAAAACATGCACAAACAACTACATTTATAATATAAGTATGAATGACTTTTTTCTATCACAACTAGTTTACATGATTATATTCTAGTCTAGGCTGAATCATTAAGCTCTGATAAGATATCGTGCACTTTCTATGCGGCTTGATTGGCCGGTTATAAATAAACATAGCATATTTTAGCGAGCGTACATAACTTTAATAGTCT
Source organism: Morpho helenor (assembly GCA_029227775.1). Classification (NCBI taxonomy): domain Eukaryota; kingdom Metazoa; phylum Arthropoda; class Insecta; order Lepidoptera; family Nymphalidae; genus Morpho; species Morpho helenor. The sequence goes on from JARGCU010000006.1 coordinate 14,395,046, forward strand.
AGGAGATCGTGGAGAATTCTACCACTATTATAACGACTAGAAATATTTTGCTATAATCCGCGTTTGTTACAACAAATAAACAAAGCGGATTATAGCATAATAATTCTAATATAATTTCTATACTAAGGAATTTCGCAAAGTAATGCCTGCTTCTATAAATCTTCGAGATTCTTCTTCGATTAAGCATATTCCTTGAAATAAATTATAACTTAACTTAATAACTTGAAATAACGAAGACTTTAAATTAAGTATAAGAGATATGCTTATACGTAAAGCAGATTACAAAATTGAAGATTATTTGAATGATAAAAAAAGCCTGGATTTGAAAATCCTTTCAGCTTCATACAAGACTGCGGTTTAATAATGTAAAATTGAAGTAATGTAAAATTCAAATTCAAAATATTCTTTATTCAAATAAACTTGTAAACAACCTTATATCTGCGATATCTGGGTATTTTATTTACTTTTGCGATCGACTAGGTTAAAAAAACATTTTGCAGTTTCCATTTTGTACACATCACAAAAGTCCACAAAGCCGCTGAAGAATTCACTTCAAAAATGAAAATGCGGAAATTACAAACTGTCCGCGCAGCTTTGCAATCTTGTCATGGAGTCTATCTCCTGTTGATGCTTCGGTTGCGGGGCGAAACGATTGTTGAGTTTGTGATAGTGAACGTATTTAGTGCTTGTGTATTGTGGTGGAGGTGGTGGAGGTTTGCATTTTTTATTTATTGTCCTGTGTTTTTACGAATCCTGCATTTATCGGGAAAACGGATAGTCCACTCTACATTTAACATTATATATCTTCTATCTATACTTATAATAAATCTGTAGAGAGGTCAATTCTGTAACTGGAATATATTTCCAAAATAACTATCAGGGGGTGATTAGGGATCGATACTGATGCCAAAAATGCAATCAGTAAAAATTTTGTCTGTCTGTCTGTCTGTCTGTCTGTCTGTCTGTCTGTCTGTATAACCGTTATAGAAACAAAAACTACTCGACGGATTTTAACGAAACTCGGTACAATTTTTTTTCATACTCCTGGGCTGGTTATAGTATACTTTTCATCACGCTACAATCAATAGGAGCAGAGCAGTGAAGGGAAATGTCGGGAAAACGGGAGAAGTTACTCCATTTTTTAAGCTTCCGTCGCGTGTGCAACCTTGATGGTTAAAGCTACGCAGAAATCATGTATGACGGAAATGTTTTCCTTAAAATTATATAAAAAATATCCCACGACAGCATATGTCTATCTTTTATGGTTGGCTCACAATAAGACGTGTAACTCCCGATAGCTTAGCAGTTCGAAGCTTTCTGGTTATATTTGTCTACTCCTACGTTTATATCACTCTCAATCATCCCTAAATAAAAAAGTGAATAGTATTAACCATTGTATAAAAAAAGAATAATTGAAATCGGTATAGAAACACCAAAGTTATACATGAAATACGCTAATAATAAGCCATCGCGCGTGAATACTGAATCATGCTATAGGGATTATCACTACATAGTATAAAACAAAGTCACATTCTTTGTTTGTCCCTATATCCCTATGACTGCTTAAATCTTTAAAACTACGCAACAGATTTTGATGCGGTTTTTTTTTAATAGATAGAGTGATTCAAGAGGAATGTATAATAACATTCAATATGGAGTAGAGAAATACTGTAATGTTTCTAATGTGATGTCGTAAATAATTACTTTTTTTTCTTTATAATTAATAATTACTTTGATGTTAGATATAGCAGGAAATCTTCTTGGTATAGGGAGAGTGGAATTGTTTTTCTTCAAATTTAATGCGTGCGGGCCACGGGCAGTAATGAATAAATTAAAACTACTGGATCGATTTTAATATTTTTTTTCACTGAGTGACATAGGCTATATATTTTATACCCGTGCGAAGCAGGGTAGGCCGCTAGTCTATTCTATTTTACTTTATTGCTGATTATAGCAAAATAATTTTATTATTACTTATGTCCGCGCAGCCCTAATCGACTTACAATCTACAGTGATGCGCGATTATGAGCACCCTCCCTCTGGCATCATGCATATTGCATGAGGCACTTGTTAAAAACGCGTCAATCTATGCTGTTGGTTTATCGACACCGCAAATGATAGTGTTGGCCGAGCGACCGCAGACACCCGTTTTTTAAACCGTTAAGTATTCATTGTTAATTTCATTAAATATTTAGCACTGCTCGTATTTTTCTCGCTTTATATTAAGTACCTAGAGCATTAGCATAGCATTTCTCGGTATTTTTTTTAAAGATATAAAAAAAATAAAAATAAATAAGGCGGTGAGACTCGAACCTAGGCATTTTCGTCTCTCTAGACAGCCCGTTCCCCAAATGAGCTAACGTGATTTGATGTTTAATGGTGAAAACTATCTTATGAATTGAACATAAATTTTAGCATTTTCCCAAAAATAGGGATAAAACGAAATGTTTTTAAATGAAACCTAGCTAGATGAATTTTTCTCCCCCAAAACTCCCTACATGCTGAATTTCATGATAATCGTTGGTGCCGTTTTGATTTGATTTGATTCGCGCCTTGCTCTACTTTAAAAAAAATTATATGGTATATTATAGGTATTTATATTTCTCGCGACTAGCCCGTTCCCCGAATAAGCTACGCTGACAGTTTATGGCAAAAAAGTGTATTTATATAAATTTAAACCTAGCTAGATCGATTTTTCTCCCCCAAAACCCCCTACATGCTGAATTTCAGCAAAATCGTTGCAGCCGTTTCTGAGATTCCGAATATATATATATATATATATATATATATAAAAGCTGTGATGGCCTAGCGGTGCGACCGTGTAAATCTCTAGAGACGATCATGGGTTCAAACCCGGGCAGACACCAATGAGTTTTTCTATTAAAAAACTTATGTGTCTGATTGATAATTGCAATTTATCACACGCTTTTCGGTGAAGGAAAACATCGTGAGGAAACCTGCATATCTTTAGAAAATTCTAGGGATATGTGTAACCTACCAATCCGCATTGGAGCAGCGTGGTAGGTCTTAGCTCCAACCCTTCTCTCCAAAAATGGAGAGAGGAGGCCTATGCCCAGCAAAATCTATATATATATAGATCTATATATATATAGATCTATATATATAAAAAATATATATATATATATTTATATATACAAGATTAACTCATTTCAATATTAAAGATTAATTTCACATGACACATTGAACGTGCCCACGTCCTCTCCCGAGTGGAAATCAATGTGTCGAGCATATAGTTTCAGTCAACTTAAGTAAACCAGTATATACTATTAACCTAAACCGTACTAAAATTAAGGAGTTTTTTGACTTGGAGTCAAAAAATCGATTAATGAATAATCGATTTTTATCCCTTTAAAAATAATCGATTATTAAAAAATCGGTTATTTTATTATGAAATAATCGTTTTTTTAATAATCTTTTTTTATATTTCAAAAGTTGTCTTTTTTAATATTAATAATTAATTACAATAAAGGCTAATTAAAGTCAACCAAGAAATAATATCAGATGCGCTGTTTGTGAAATTGGATTAGAATGTGTAGTTTGGCTAGATTGGTTTCAACCAACAATACATATCTAATCTTAAAAATTAAGAAAAAGAGTAAATAAAAAAGAGATACCTAAAATATTCGATTTTTAAAAAATCGATTTCCGATAAAAAAATAATCGATTATTAAAAATCGATTATTTTGAAAAAATTATCTAATATTTTAAAAATCGATTATTTTTTGACATCGCTAACTAAAATCCGTTACTAAGTAGATTTTTATCGAAATCTACTTAATCTAAATTATAATTAATAGAAAATCGATCACATACTAACGTAATATAATAAATAGTAGCATATAAAAGAACTTTCGCCTTCATATCGTCTTTATCAGTAAAAACTTGAAAATATATATACATACTCGTTGCAATATTCATATACTAAAGTTGCTTTGAAGACATCATTAATTAAACAGGTTAATTAAAATCCATTTTATGCATAGTAATTCCTGTTACGGCTATGGGTTATACAGTGCAATAAATTGATAACTAAGTTAAATTTATACATAAACCAGTGTGCAAAACTAGTTTTGGAATCCATCTTTTATTTGGTTTTATCTATTGATTGACTTCATTCACTCGGATCAAATAAAAAGAAACAAATTATGGCGAATAATCGAGTAAAGCATTTTTTAAGTATTTATATTTAAAAGTGTGACGTCACAGTTTAAGGAGAAATGAGGTATGTTTGTATGTTTTATTTTAATTTATTTTGCTTATAAAGACGAATAAGGTAAGTTGCCGTCAGAAGGCGAACAGTCCTAAAATAACTAGCCAAAATATGTAACAACATGTTTAATACATGTTGTGCCGCGTGGTCGACTTACCTTAGTCGCCTTTTACTTAGGATAGACTATTCTACTCAGCCGGATTCGAAACGGCAGGTCAACTTGTCTTAGTCGCCTTTTGCGACATCTCGATAAGAAATGAAAGTGGTCTATTCTACTAAGTTGGATACCTCACGGCGGGCCAACTTACCTTAGTCGACTTTTACGACACCTAGGCAAGAAATGAGGGTGGTATATTCTACTCAGCCGGATACGACACGGCGGGTCAACTTATCTTAGTCGTCTTTAACGACACCTCGGTAAGAAATGAAAGCGGTCTATTCTACTTAGTCGGATACCACACGGCGGGTCAACTTACCTTAATCGCCTTTTACAACACCTAGGCAAGAAAAAGAGTGGTCTATTCTACTCCGTCGGATAGCAACGCGTGTCAACTTACCTTAGTTACCGGATACGAAGTCAAACAACAATTCATACGACAGAAAATAGTCGCTCAATAATGTCTTTAGTGATACATAAAAGCTTCCAGATATAAAATTGTATCAAAATTTTGATTTGTGACACCAGACGCGCATTGTATTTTATAGATAAAAGGATATGATGTTAACGAGACGAGGAAGTTAAAAACAAAGCGAATAGACGGGCTCGACCGAAATAACATCACATGAACTCGTTAAAGATTACATTTCTGTATAACTGAAACGAAAATATCAATTCTGAGTTATAAATGCACGTGCCTTTATAAGTTTAGATGACACAAAAGTAATAGTTAAATTATTTTGTTATAATCCGCGATAAATATTAATAGATAATAATTTGTGTTGTAAAATATCTATAGTAATATATAAAGCTGAAGAGTTTGATTGCTTGTTTGAACGCGCTAATCTCAGGAACTACAGGACCGATTTGAAAAATCCTTTCTTTGTAATATAGTCCAGTTATCGGGGAAGGCTATAGGCTATATATCATCAAGCCAAGATGCATAGGAGAGGAGCAGCAATATAAAATAGTACGAAAACGGCAAAATTTAAAGCTTTCCTTGCGTGCGCTGAGCAAGCGGTAATAGTTATACAAAAAATTGTTCCCCTCTAAAATTTCTAAATAAAAGCCCACAACAGCATATGTCTAGCTTTTAAGGTTAACCAAATTTGACCATTTTTATGATTATCAAAATACTGTATTACGGTTTTAATCTTTTCACACAGGTGGAGCAGCTGGCGTTTGCTAGTATTAAGATAATAATTTGTCGGACACTTATATCTATACTAATATATAAAGCTGAAGAGTTTGTTTGTTTGCTCGTTTGTTTGAAACGCTCTAATCTCAGGAACTACTGTACCGATTTGAAAAATTCTTTGAATGTAAGATTTTTTATTTATCGAGGAAGGCTATAGATTATATAACATCACGTTATTTAAAATTTCAATCCAGGAAACAAATTGTGATACACTGATTTCCATGCGGGCGAAGCAGCTGACACAGCTAATACCTATATAATATTTCGGAACAACTCAACCCTTATATCCTTCCTCAACCTTCATATCAATCCGCAACTCTGGCGTTACTCCTTTTATATTAATTTCATACACAGAATCCATTCATCTCCTTTTCGGCTTACCTCTAGTCACAATTCCACGGACGACTGTGTGTTATTGTCCATTATATTTATATATATCATCCTGTCCTTATCCCACTCTAAGTGGGGTCGGCACAACATGTTTTTCTCTTCCATTCTCTTTCGTCAACTCTGGCGCCAATCCTTTTATATGCATATCATACTTCACACAATCCAACCATCTCTTTTTAGGCCTCCCTCTAGGCACATATCCATCCACATTTAAATTTAACACACGTTTGGTCACATGATTTTCATCCCTCCTCATTACATGTCCATACCATCTCAATCTTGCACTTCTCGACTTTTCTATAATGGGCGCAACTTGTCCATTATATTTATATACAAAAAAAATCGAAACCATACTGAGCTACAACAACGGGTAAGTCATCTAGTTATTCATAAGCAACCGCTTGCAACGACCGCGCTGTAAGTTTAAAATATATCTATAGTAAGAACGAGTGTCGGGCCGTCCTTGTTAATGCCCGGTTTAATTATAAACCGGTAACGGTCAATCGTAAGGAGAAAAACAAGTCGTTGGACAGAAATAACCGAATTTGCTCGGTAACAACGTACATAGAGTAGAAGAATTAGCATAGAATATGAGGTTTGAGATATCTTTATTTCTCATTAAGAATAACATATATATGAAATATACATAGAGGTTACGCAGTGTAGGACACCCTGAGACTCGAGGGAATGGCAGTGGTTGGAAGCAGGAAGGATCAGGCTAAGTGGCGAATAATTGGAGATACCTATGTCCAGCAGTGGACTAAAGCGGGCTGATAATGATGATGAGTGGTTACGCAGACAACTCGCCGAAGCCCATGGTATGCCGCCTTAACTGGGATCTCTGGGCGTTTCCAAACGGGGTTTATCGGACGCCCATTTGAAAAGGTCCTCGAAGCGGTCAATGCATCTGGTGCTCCCGATGCATCGATTAGCGGAGGGAGAGGGCACTTTTCCCGGAGGAGAGGCCCGACCCAGAGGTGGCGCACTCTGAGGTTCAGAGTTGCTGCTGGCGGGGATGGGGGCAATGTATACAACAGTACCCTGTCCCCGCCACCAGCAGCGTGGTGGAGCACTGTCAGGTGTTTAGTCGGTGCGAGTCCGACATACCCGCCGCTCGTCCCCGTCGAGCGGTGACGACCCATAATGGGTTTTCCTGACATAAAAAAGAGTATAGACATAAACATAGAGTGTGTGAATATGAGCTGTATTAGTCCAGCGGTGAGACCGTGCCCCTCTCTAGAGACGATCATGGGTTCAATCCTAAGTTTGGCATTTATTTTTCTGTTAAAACTTATGTATTTAATTGAAATTTGCAATTTATCACACGTTTTTCGGTGAAGGAAATACATCGCGAAACCTGCATATCTCTAGAGAAATCTGGGGATATGTGTAACATACCAATCCGTATTGGAGCAGAGTGGTAAGTTTGGCTCCAATCTTTCCAAAAACGGATACAGCAGGTCTATGCCCAGCAGTGGGATAGTAAGAGTTGCTTTTACAAACTAAATGTAGAATGCCTTTATACCTGATACATGATTCGTAAAAACTTACGCAGTTCCAACTACCAATAACATAAAAACTAGCAATGCACAAATTCACTATCACAATCTCAACAATCGTTTCGCCCCGCAACGAACCATCATCAGGAGATAGACTGCAAAAATATTTTCGGACCTCCGCGACGTAAAGACGCTTTTCGGTGGAAACATCGTGAGGAAACCTGGAAATCTCTAGAGAATTCTGGAGATATGTGTAACCTACCAATCGCCATAGTAATAACTCTTCTCTCCAAAAAAGGAGAGTGGAGACCTATGCCCAATAGTGGGATAGTAAAAGTCCGTTACTTTACTTTCATATCAAATTAACATATAGAATATTGAAGTCCATTCAAATTCAAATTCAAAATTTTCTTTATTCAAATAAACTTGTAAACAAGTACTTTTAAATCGTCAACTCTACTGCTGGTTTAACGAGCTGTTCCTACCGCAAAGAGCCAGCCAGAAACTCGGCGATTGCTCTTTTCAATAAATAATACTTACTAACTACTAAACTAGTTACATTGTCATTACTATCTTGTACAAGGTCGGACAGTAGCTATATCCACGCATTCTTATCATCTAAACAATCCTCAACAGTATAGTAGGCTTTTTGTATCAGCCTCCCTTTAACAGTTTTTTTAAATGTAATGACAAAGCTAAAATTGATTGCGGAATTTTATTATAGAATCTTATACCCAAGCCCATAAACGACTTACGTACTTTTGCAAGGCGCAAAGCAGGAGCCGCAAGTTTATGTCGGTTCCTATTTTGTCTATTATAAACGTCACCTATCGTTTTATAATTTTTTATATTTTTATGTATAAAAATTAAATTATTATAATTTAACTAATATTAAATCATTAGTTTAAGCGAAGTCAAAGTTAACTCTAATATCACACAATTCCGCAAAACAATGCCTATTTCTAAGATGATATCATAAAAAAGCCATAATGCCATATTTGAGGATATCACGAGTTATTTGTGGTTCATAACATGAGGTTACTATTTAGTGACAATAAAAACTTAATCCCTAGGGATTTGCTTACATTGTGGGAGTCCAGACTGCAAAATTACAAATACAGCTTATAAAGACTTTATCACAGTTTAATAAAGCTTATAATCGAGTGACCTAATTTATAATTGATGTGATAGAAGTGTAGAAGTGTTGAGGTCATTGACATAATTGTAGAAACCGAGGTACGGGATATATTTCTATAAATTATTACTATTTTAAAAAAAAGCTATAGCTTAGCGGTTATGACAGCTTTTTATAAACTTTGTAAAGCTTTTGAGTTCTACGTGATACTATAAAAATTAAATCCGCCAAAACTGCGATAATCTTTCACTAGCCCATTGACGACATTGGGAGTGACTGTATTACTGTATTCAGCTCCAGGGATCGCAAGTTCGATTCCCATCGATAGATTATTATTCTCTAAACATCATTCTCATGCCCTTATCCCACTCTAAGTGGGGTCGGTACAACATTCTATAAACATGTTGTAACATGTTTTGCATAATTACTTTACGACCGGCCGCCTGCCTGACGTCAATTTACCTTAGTCGCCTTTTAGAACACCTCGGTAAGAAATGAGGATGGTCTATTCTACTCAACCGGTTTCCACACGGCAAGTCAACTTACCTTAGTCGCCATTTGATCTCTTGGGTAAGAAATGAGGGTGGTCTAATCTTATCAACCGGATTCCACACGGTGGGTCAACTTACCTTAGTCACCTTTCACGACACCTTGGTAAAAAATGAGGATGGTCTATTCTACTCAACCGGATACCACAGCGCGAGTCAACTTACCTCAATCATCTTTTACGACATCTAGATAAGAAATGAGGTTGATCTATTCTACTAAGCAGAATACCACACGGCGGGTCGACTTACCTTAGTCACCTTTCACGACACCTCAGTAAAAAATGAGGATGGTCTATTCTACTCAACCGGATACCACAGCGCGAGTAGACTCACCTCAGTCATCTTTTACGACACCTAGAAGAAATGAGGGTGGTCTATTCTACTCGGCCGGATACCACACAGCGGTTCAAACACGAGGTGTTATGGTTTTTAATGTCTTGTAGAGGATCTCTAACCAGACTTTAAAAGACTAACGTATACGTTTCTGCGGCGACAAGCCGAGTGGTTACAAACAATGTACACTTAGGCGAAACATGCTTTTGTTTTATTTTTGTATTAAAATATTGTTTGTACAACAGTTGACAAATTCTAGACTGGGTAAATATTTTTACACGTTTTACTTACTTACCTGTATGTATGTAACATGTTTTTTTAACACAATTTTAATCCACTTTGAGTGACAAATTTGATTCGAATTTTGTAAAATTATCAAAAACCGAAAGACAATACAATAAAATAAATAAATAGGTATTATGACAAATAAGTATATTTTGAAATATTGATTATCAATCGCACTATTAAATAGAAAATAAATAGTGATTAAAACAACCTAAACAAACCTAACAAAATAAAAAAAGAAGCAAATAAAAAAGAAAAAAATAATTACATACCACTCTAAGTGGGGTCGGCACAATATGTCTTCTTTTTCCATTCTCCTCTATCATTCGTCAAATCTGGTACCACTCCTTTAACATGCATATCATTTTTCACACAATCCATCCATCTTTTTTTCGGCCTTCCGCTAGCCATACATCCATCCACATTCATATTTAAAACTCTTTTGGTCACATGATTTTCATCCCTCCTCATTACATGACCATACCAACTTAGTCTCGCACTTCTCATCTTTTCTGTAATGGACGCAACTTTCAGACTTCCCCCAACATACTCATTGCGTATTCTATCAAGTTTTGTAACACCACACATCCACCTTAACATTCTCATCTTATTCGCATGCACATTTCTTTCATCCTTTTCTTTTATTGCCCAACATTCTGATCCATACATTACGACAGGTCTAATGACCGTTTTATAAATTTTCCTCTTTAGTTTAATTTTAATTAAGTTAATTTAGTTTAATTTTAAATAATTTCATTAATTTTAATTTAATTTAAGTAACACTTTTAAATGTTATAATTAAAAAGGTTTTTGAATTGATTTAAAAAAGAATAACTTTTTATAACAATAACCAACAGCATCCATACAGACAGTGATTTCGAGGAATGATATCCACGCACTATTAAGCGAATCGCTGAAGTATGAAGGAGTCACGCTCTAAGCAATTCCTATTTTGCACAGTGACCTATTTACTCTCCGCAAGAATCGAACTTATACTGGTTACAACAATAATACGAGGAAATTCCATTTTATATACGTACAAACGTAAAGAGTTAAATTTATATAAATTAAAATAATTACAATAAGCTGTGGTAGCCCAGCAGTAACATCGTGCGACTCTTTCGAGGAGGTCATGGGTTCAAACCCAGGCAGACACCAATGAGTTTTTCTGTTAAAACTTATGTGTCTAATTGATAATTGCAATTTATCACACGCTTTTCGGTGAAGGAAAACATCGTGACGAAACCTGCATATCTCTAGAGAATTCTGGAGATATGTGTAACCTACCAATCCGCATTGGAGCGTGGTAGGTCTTAGATCCAAACCTTGTCTCCAAAACAGAGAGAAGGGGCCTATTCTCAAAAGTGGGATAGTAACAGGCCGCTACTTACTTAAATAATTACAATTATCTATATTACGCCGTGTGGTATCCGGCTGAATAGAATAGACCACCCTCAGTTCCTACTGAGATATCGTAAAAGGTTTGGTATCCGGGTGAGTAGAATACACCAGTCTCTTTCATACCGAGGTGTCGTAAAAGGCGACTAAGTTACACAACATGTCATAAACATATTCTCACATGATTTGGCTGCGTATTTTACGATCGACCGCCTGCCTGATGTCAACTTAGTAACGTCGTATTTTACAATACCTGGATTAGAAAGGGGGTGGTCTAACTACTCAACGGGATACCACACGGTAGATCAAACTGCCTTAGCCACCTATTACGACACCTTGGTAAGATATAACGGTGCTCTATTCTATTCACCCGGATACCACACAGTATTTTAATATTTATAATATTATGAATTATTTTGCTATCTTACACACATTTGACATTGATTCTTTCAAGTACAAATCAGAAATGTGTATCATAAAGTAAATTCCGATCGTATGTCGGATCTAAATATATTAATACCTTTATCTTATTTTTCACTTGCTTCATCATAAATAGCTAAATGTTAATTAGGATGAATCAACATGGTGCCACAAAATTACAATGTTATCTTAGTGATAACATTGTAATTTTGTGGCACCATAATAATTAAGACATTTGTATTCGATCTAAAATAAAGTGATGAGTGAATCGTAAAAAATAAACTACTTTGAAACACTTAAATAAATATAAAGCAAATATATGGGACACTTACATATCCAAGATCCCAAAGCAAGTAACTTAACTTGTGTTATGCGTCACGGCAAAGTATCAATGTTTGAAAGTGTAGTTAGTATTGGAGTAAAGTAAAGTAAAGTAATGCCCTGTTACTATCCCACTGCTGGGCATAGGCCCAGGGTTCAAACCCATGATCGTCTCTAGACAGTCGCACCGCTGAGGATTAAAGCAAAACATTTATAACTATTTTTGTATTATGAATCTCTTCTCTGAAAGTTTTAAATAACAGTCCGCGACTGTTATTTAGAACTTTTAGAGTCAAATCAAATCAAAACAATCTTTATTGAAATAAGCTATTTCAAGCACTTTTGAATTATCAAGGATCAATATGTTTAATGTTGCTCTTACCGAGAAGAACCAGAAAGAAACTTGGCTGTCAATCTTTTAAACATTTCTAATTTTACATTATTAAACCCGTCTTGAATGAAGCTGGAAGGATTTTCAAATCCAGGCTTTTTTATCAGCTAAATAATCTTCAATTTTGTAATATGCTTTACGTATAAGCATATCTCTTATACTTAATTTAAACTTTTCTGTAGACTGGTCAGTCTGGATTGCGGGATTAGAAGCGAATACCGAGACCATCGAATAAGTTGCTAACTCTGCTGAGTCGCGACACAGGTATCAAAGGCCTCTCGTATGTTTATGATATAGATATTTTTCTGTAGGAATAGAATATTCGTAATAGAAGGTAGAGAAGAACAATTTCGTAATAAATGATTTTTGAATAACTTTTACCGTTTACTCAGCGCACGCAAAGCTTTAAATTTTGCCGTTTTCCTAATATTTTTTATTGCTGCTACTCTCCTATTCATCTTAGCGTGATGTTATATAGCCTTATAGCCTTCCTCGATAAATGGACTATCTTACACTGAATATTTCTAATTGGTCCAGTAGTTCCTGGGATAAGAGCGTTAAAACAATCAAACAAACTCTTAAGCTTTATATATAAGTAAATTCTTTAAAAATGATTAAAATAAACCCGTCCATTTAATCTTCATCAAAATCATTTCAACCGCAGAGAAACAAGGTGATAATACGATCCCGACTGACAATATTTATATAACCACGAACAATATAATTATACAGCGAACATAATATATGGCAGCGTGCTGTTGAATTTATTGCTTAGATGTAGACAAAATATGCGTCGACGGCATCATTAGCGTTTTAAAAATACAAAAGTTTTTTGTTAATTGTAACATTTTTAGCGATACTTTTTAGTATCTCAGTAATAAAATACAATGAGATGTGACTGCAGTCGATTCTTGCATACCGTTTGTCAGATTTTCTCTTAAGACAGCGGGAATTCTATGTTAATATCCTATTCTAATATTATAGATGCGAAAGTTTGTGAGTATGGATTTATGTTTTCTACTCTTTTACGTCGAATCCGCTGAGCCAATATCGATGAAATTTGGCACAATTATTCCTTATACACCGGAATAACATATAGGCTATAGAAATCCTGTTAATTCTACAGGAATAGAATGACATTGAAAAGCGCCATTTAACTTATCACGCGACAAAAGTCCACGAAACTTAGTTGCGGGTAAAAACTTTATTATTATAATATATATACTTTATACTGGTACGCCGAGTGGTATCCGGCTGAATAGAATAGACCAACCTCATTTCTTACCGAGGTGTCGTAAAAGGCGACTAAGGTAAGTTGACCCACCGTGTGGTATCCGGATTAGTAGAATAGACCACCCTCCTTCTTCCCGAGGTGTCGTAAAATTCGAATAAGGTAAGTTGACGTCAGGCAGGTGGCCGGTCGTAAAAACGCAGTCAAATCATGATACAACATGTTTATAACATGGGATGCCAAAGTGGTCGGCCTCCTCGTGGCGCTCCCTGGGCAAGCTTGGACCACTGTGGGGTGGCCACTCCAGTTGTCCCTCTGATTAGCAGAGGGCAATCTGGACGGGCCGGGGACTCCGGGGGGTTGGGGTGGAGTTCCAAGCCCGGAAGCCCAGCAATGGGAACGGGAACCTTCGGGTTGCGAGGAAGAAAACCTCTATAAAAAATTACCCGGTGGGGCCGGAAACGCCCACCACGGTCCCTACTTGGGGCGCGGTCTATCCCTGTCGACCGTGACATAGCAAACACGGTGGACAGGGAGCGACCGCGGGCAGCGGTGGCCTCCTTCTGCTCTGCGGAGGGGGGCGGAGGGAGGCGGTGGAGCGGTTCCGGGAACTTTTTTCTGGATCCAATCCACTGCTGGCGAGTCCAGGTGATAGCGACTTGCCTAAGCCCATCGCCTGCCGACAGGTTAGCGGAGGGGGGCTTCTCTTTCTAGGGGTCCCTACCCGGAGGTGTTTGTTCTCTGGGATCAGAGCTGTCGGCAGGATTGGGGCAATATGTACAATGATACCCTGTCCTTGCTATCGGCAGCGTGGTGGAGCACACAGGTCGTTTTAGTCAGTGCGAGTCCGACATAACCGCCGCCTGTCCCCGTCGGGCGGCGGTACCGATAAGGGGTCTTTTCCTGTATAAAAAAAATGTTTATAACATGTGCCGACCCCACTTAGAGTGGGATAAGGGCAGGAAGATATAATATTTCATATAGTACAGTTTTATGTTTTTTTAGGCTTTTTTAAAATACTCTTTAATAGTGCGATTGATAGTAAAAAAATTTTACCCCCCTTAGAGTGGGATAAGTGCAGGAGGATATATATTTTAAAGCTCATCCTCTATACGCGACTGTACCCAAAGAAAGTGTTTAAGTAGTGTTTGTTCGGTAAATCTCTTAATGATAGATGGTAGCAGTGTTTGCGTTCATTAAGTGGGGATTCCGACGCGGGCATTTAGTTTTCAACAACACTTGCCTAGTTTCTTGTTATATTGATGTTTGTATAACTGAATATATAGCAAAACGGCGTATTACTATCCTACAGTTGGGCCTCCTATCTCCGTTTTTGGAGAGAAGAATTGGAGCTAAGACCGACCACGCTGCTCCAATGCAGATTGGTAGGTTAGACCAGGGCTTCTTAAACTGTGCGACCCCCAAGGGGGTCGCGAGACTACTGAAAGGGGCGTCACAAAGATCTGATACTTTTCAATCATTATTGATACAACTACATGGCTGCAGCTGTCCTTTAAAGAACTTTTCTAACAAAGATTTATTGATATTTCTCCTCCTAAGTTCCTTCATTACCCCTTTTCATTAAATTTAATTAAATAGATTTTATTAAATTTATGATTGGTTAGTTTACAACAATTATAAATAAAATTTTAAAATTAGTATACACACTACGTACAAATATAAATACAAATAAAAATCATACAAAATACTATTGTAGTTTTATTATAACTATTTTTTGAAAAACATTTATATGGAGGAGGGGGTCGTTTAAAGTTTCCTAAGCTTGAAGGGGGTCGCTATATAAAAAAGTTTTAGAAGCCCTGGGTTAGACTATAGAGATATGCTGATTTGCTCGCGATGTTTTCCTTCATCGAAAAGCGTGTGATAAAGTATTTTTAGATACATAAGTTTTAATATGCCGTATGGTTTCGGCTGAGTAGAATAGACCACCCTCGTTTCTTACCGAGGTGTCGTAAATGGCGACTAAGGTAAGTTGACCCGCCATGTGGTATTCAGCTGAGTAGAAAAGACCCGCTCATTTCTTACCGAGGTGTCATAAGAGGCGACTATGGTAAGTTGATCCGTCGTGTGGTATCCGGTTGAGTTAAATAGATCACCCTCTTTCTTACAGAGGTGTCGCAAGAGGCGACTATGGTAAATTGAGCCACCGTGTGGTATCCGCTTGAATAAAATAGACCACCCTCTTTCTTACAGAGGTGTCGTAAGAGGCGACTATGGTAAATTGAGCTACCGTGTGGTATCCGGTTAAGTAAAATAGACCACTATCTTTCTTACAACTTATATTTTCTTAAAATGCAACTCAGGCAGGCGGCCTGTCGCAAAATACGTAGCCAAGCCATGTAGCATGCTGGTAACATGTGCTGACCCCACTTAAAGTGGGATAAGGGCAAGAGGATAATAAATTCCGTTTTAATATCTCGAAATATATTCATTAAAATGTCGTTAACAGTTAAATTTTCACACGGATATTTCTTTGAGTTCTCTTTGGTATTTCAAAACGGGCTTAGCTAATTGGGCGTATAGAGAAAGGGGTAATATATCAATTATAATATATCAAGCTGTCAACAGTGAGCTGTTATAGCTCAGCGGTTAGACTGTGCGACTCTTTCGACAGGGTCACGGGTTTGAACCCGTGATTCTCTCAAAACCAAACGGCGCATTAGAGAAAATCTATATAATCTATACTAATATATAAAGCTGAAGAGATTGAAAAGATTTGAAAATCTTTACAGCTTCACACGAGACTGCGGTATAGCAATGTAAAATTGGAAATGTTTAGGTTGACTGCCGAGTTTCTTTCTGGTTCTTCTCGGTAAGAGCAACATTCGGAACCAGTTGTAGCTTCATTAATCATATCAATATGATCCTCTTATGATGATGATGAATCCTTTACGATTGAAAAGTGCTTGAAAGAGCTTATTTTAAAGATTATTTTGATTTGATTTGATCGCTTTTTCAGTCTCCCTGTGTATATGTAAATCCACCCACATTCACAACCTTGGTTGAACCTCTACCTTAAAAAAGGTTTCAATGAACGAGTCCGCGGCGACACAACACGAATGCGCAATTGACGTTTGCGCCTTGGCGCTAACATTTGACATTTAAAAAAACTTTTCAATATTTAAACAAAGTTTGGTTTTTATTAATATTGTTTTACGTATTATAGTATGAGAGTAGATAAAGTAGTGTATGACACTGTACATAACTTGATCTTATAACACTCGTGTGATACTATAAAAAAACTCGCCTGCAGCCCGTTTTTATAAAACACACTCGTGTTATAAGAACCCTTATTATGCAACAGTATCATAATCTACTATAATATGTTACTGTAACTGAAGAGAATATTGCGTAGAGACTGCAATGTCATTAGATAAAATCCGCTGGGCAACTAAACAATTACAGCTAATCTTGCTGCGAAAACAAGATAAAACTGCCATTTATCTTATGCGAGAAATGGAAAGCATTGTTTTCCTTTCAATGTGAAGTTTAAGTAAATTGTATTTATTTCTTTATTTATTGTACATTATATTGTTAAATACTACATGTTGTACGTGAAGTATTTAACGCGTATTTAAGGCGTATTTATCCCTGAGAGTAATCTCTTCGTCAACTTTTGAGTAACAGAAGGAAAAGGACAAGCTGTAAAATACAGGTTATTATTATCCTCCTGCCCTTATCCCACTCTAAGTGGGGTCGGCACAACATGTTATAAACATGCTGTAACATGATTTGGCTGCGTTTTTACGACCGGCCGCCTGCCTGACGTCAACTTACCTTAGTAGTATTTTACGACACCTCGGTACGAAGTAGGGTTGTCTGTTCTACTAAACCGGATACCACACGGCGGATTGTCTTACCTTAGTCGCCTTTTACGACACCTCGTTAAGAAGGTAGGGTGGTACTATTCTACTTAGCTGGATACCACACGGCTAAAGTAAAATACTGGTTAAATAGAAAGAAATAAAAAGAAAAATAAGTGAAACAAAACAAAAGCTTTCAGTAAGTTTTTAGCTTTTAACAACATTTTATGTGTCTACTGTTAAACGTTAAGGAACTTCGTCTGGAGTCAATTTTGTCGAACTGGGTTACCATGTTTTATCTTAATATCTTAATATTTAAATGAGTTAATCTTGTATATATATATATTTTCCGAATCTCGGAAACGGCTCCAACGATTTTCCTGAAATTCAGCATGTAGGAGGTTTTGGGGGAGAAAAATTGATCTAGCTAGGTTTTATGTAAAAAAAATATTGTTTTATCCCTATTTTTGGGCATTAAAAAACACTAACATTTATATTGAATTGAATTTTCGCCATTAACTGTCAAGTCGACGTAGCTTATTCGGTTAGCGAGCAGCCTCGAGAAATATGAGTGCCAAGGATCGATTCCAACTAAATAATTGTATTTTCTTTTTTTTAAGTTTTTTTTGTAAAAAATTACCGAGCGAAGCTCGGTCATCCAGATATTTAATATAAAAGCACCTAGGTGACCGAGTCTTGCTCGGCAATTTCTTTTAAAGATATAAAAAAATTCAATAAAATAAGAAAATAGAAAAGTACTGATATTGATATATCTGGGCCTAGATCCCGGGTATTCCGATTTTTCTACCCCGCCGGTTCCCCACTGAGCTATGACAACTTTACAACTGACAGCTAAATGAATCTTTGCATTCTATTCTATATTTCAGCATTTTTTCAGTGCCCGAAACCAAGGACTAAACCTTTATTTTTAAATAAAACCTAGACCTAAAGCCTAAAAAACAAAGCCATTTTAATAATTAAACTTATCTTTTTTCTTGTCCGATATATGAATGTAAACTTTAAAATAATTTTGCTTATCCACAATAATTTAATATTAAGTGTTTTAGAAATATCTTAGATTCACGATTAAAAAAAGGTTACTTTTATCGCACTAGGATTCTTGCTTTTAAGAATGTAATTAAATACAAAAATATATAGTAAAAATATTCTTCTAATTTTACTTTACGAAATTTAGTGACACGATAAATAAGGAAATAGAATTTAAAAAAACTACAATTGAAGTGTTAACTTATACTCGTATATCTTGTTATATTTATGCACTTTATAGTCGTGAATTAAATCAGTCATAAACAAGCAGACATGATTTGTAAATTTTATCTACAAATTAGTAAGTATTATAAAATAATACTTACTTGAAAGAAAAGTCCCACAGAATATTTTTTCATCACCTGCCAATTGTCGAACTGCACTAAAATCCAGGAATCTAGTCACAATACATTCGTTATTTAAAAAAGAACACTCACACACTTAAAGGACAAACCACAGACACAGCACAATCGAAGAGGGAAACTTCGAAATTTAAATTTCGAATCGCGATAGTCGGAAAATGGCGTCACGGGAGACAGGCGCGCGCGCTGCGTTCGTATCTCGAACTGAGCTACCAATGCGGGACAGCAATAAAATGAATGTTTCGTTTATATATTTTTTTTAATTTATTTCGAATTGAACTCAAAATCGGCGAAGTGAGATTGACGCGTTGGCTTGTCTTGTCCCAGACCACCGGGCGGTTAATTTGCGCGCGTCAATTTTGACAGGATAATCCGCGAGGCGGAATTTGGCGCGCCCAATTATTCGCACTAAGACAAACTGACACACGTAAAAGTTAAGCATGTTATTATTCCACTACTGGGCTAAGATATTCTTTTCGTAATGGAGAGTATTGAATCAAAATTCCAAATTCAAATAATTTCTTTCAAGTTGACTTTTACAATTTTTGAATCGTCAAATTACAATGATGATCTTAGATCTGCCACGCTGCTCAAAACAACGCATGATAATTGAAAAAATAAATTAGGAATATATCAGTTTTAATAGAAAAAGCATAAGTAATTTTTATCCC
This sequence comes from Morpho helenor, assembly GCA_029227775.1. Taxonomy (NCBI): domain Eukaryota; kingdom Metazoa; phylum Arthropoda; class Insecta; order Lepidoptera; family Nymphalidae; genus Morpho; species Morpho helenor. The sequence continues at coordinate 14,414,487 of JARGCU010000006.1, forward strand.
AAGAAATTTTAGTCCTTGGCAGAAACTATGTTTATATAAAATTTATTTATTACAAAAAAATTATTGCCTACCCGGGATAATAAAGTGAGATTTTATATAATTATCACATAATATACACTTACTTAATAATTTGAGAAGACTTTTAATCTCATGTCCATAATAAACTAAATTGTATATAGCAAAATAATCCATATCTTACGCGTCATAAAGGCCAAATTAGCATACCAATATTTGATCAGTGTGGTCGACTGTCGAATGACAAAAGAGAGGCCTGTAAAACCATCACCGGGGGCTAACAATCATGAAGCCTCTGACACTAGGTTATTACTGAAATGTACCAAATAAATCAAATTGATCCTTATTGTTAATATAATAAAGGCTATATTTCTAAAAGAAAATTTGCAATCAGATTTATATGCAAAATTGGTAAGCGTTGCGTCTTGAACGATTTGTTTTGCGTAGGGTTACCATATTTCTTTTTTTTTAATCTTTATTGCACGATTAAGATATAAAAGGCGGACTTAACACTAAATTAAGCGTTCTCTACCAGTCAACCTTAGGGTCAAACAGAAAATTTAGATAGAGTCTATCTCCTGATGAGCTTCGGTTGCGGGGCGAAACGATTGTTGAGTTTGTGATAGTGAACGTATATAGTGCTTGTGTATTGTGGTGGCGGTGGTGGAGGTTTGTGCATGTGTTTTACGAATCCTGCATGTATCAGGTATGATAACAGATTGTCCACTTACATTTAGCATTATATATATTTTCTATTTTACTTCTTCGCGGATTATAGCAAAATAATTTTATTATTACTTTTTAGATAGGTGCAGCAAACAAACAAACAGAAGAAGAAAAGTAATAACAGGCATAAATAATTAAGAAATGAAAATCAATTAACTGTAGCGATGTGTCTAGGCAAATAAGAAATAAATAAATGGAAAACAAAAAACATAAGGTAATACATAAAAGAAAAGATGGTATAACAATATATTTAGCGGTTACAGAAAAAAATATATTATTAATTGTTACAGATTATCAATGTGGTGTTTTTTAACATTTGCTTTAAAAGTAAGACGACTGATCCACGAGATCATTCCACAATCGTATGACTTGCGAAGTGAAAGATTCTGACAAAAAAGTGGTCGTATAGTGGAAGTAAAGTGGAATATTTCGTTATCAGTCAGGTCAATACGCTGTGATATGTGTGTATGAAAAACTAAATTTAGTATTTTTTTTCTGTGTCGGATACCCTTTACGTTTTGCATTACGATTTCGTTCGTGGAGCCTATCTTCTTGATGATGCTTAGCTTTCCGGGCGAAGCAATCGTGGGGGCTGTGGTAGTGTGTGTGTGTAGTGCGTGGAGTGTTGGTCTTGGCGGCGTTTTGTAATAGGTACTTGTGGCAACTTATCCTGCATGTATGGGGTATTTGATTATAGCATTACATATATCTCTTAACAGGCGCGGATTGCAGCAAAATAATTTATTGTAATTTCTGTACTATGGAATTCCACAAAGTACCGCCTGCTTCTATAAATCAGCCTCTTTAAAGGTTCCTAGCAAAACGAGAGTTGCACCTTGGCTTGACATTTGTTCTTAGTAGGAGTTTTTGGTCAGAAAAATATTGTAATTTGATTTTGATTGGAAATTGTGGTATAAGTGCAGTGGTATAAGTAAGGCAGCGTTTTGTGATTCGTAGTGGTGGTCTTGCATGTATAAGATATGTAAACATTGTCTGCTTCCTACACTTAGCAGGACATAGATTAACAAATATGGATTATAGCAAAACAATTCTATCATAACTTTCGATTGCCTGTGTATATAATTACGATTATATTATTTAACCTAAAATTATAACTAAACAAAAATTATAATTTGTTTTTTCTTCCTTCTACACCTACATCGATTCGCCTTCGTCCGCCATTCCAGAAATATCCAATCCGTTAAATCTTCGGTAACCGAATTCTTCTATTCGGAACCGATTTAGTCTTTATCAGGACTATCACGATAAATCAAGACGGATGGCTACCCTGGTTTAAGGATGCTTCGATTTGCAAAAGCTTCGTAATTTTCATATGAAAAATAATTTTTATTGAATATTTTTACAACAATCTTAGAATCTTTAATATTTAAATGAGTTTATCTTGTGTCTTGTTTGTATGTGATTGATTTTCTCAAAATCTACTGAACGCATTTTTATATGGTTTTTAATAAAAGATTCTCCGGAAGGTTTAGGTTTGAACATCATCTTCTTGCTCTTATCCGCTCTAAGCGGGGTCGGCACAACATGTTACAAACATGTTGTCACATGATTTAGCTACGTATTTTACGACCGGCCGCCTGCCTGACGTCAACTTACCTTAGTCGCCTTTCACGACACCTCGGTAAGAAATGATGAAGGTGGTCTATTCTACTCAGCCGGATACCACAAGGCGGGTCGACTTACCTTAGTCGCCTTTTACGACACCTCGGTAAGAAATGAGGGTGGTACTATTCTATTCAGCTGGATACCACACGGCGTCACAGATAGTCTATACATATTATAAAACAAAGTCCCCATAAGCTGTCAGTATGTGATCGATTTTCTCAAAATCTACTAAACTAATTTTTTTACGATTTTTACCAAAAGATAGTGCAAGTTTCGAGAAAGGCTTAGGGTAATCTCCTAGGGTACAATCTCCGAAACAGCTAAACCGATTTTGATGGGACATTCACTGGGAGATAGAGGAGTTTGTGGCTAATTTTTTATCGGGATTTACGCAGGAATGTACGACTCAGGTGGGCACAGCTAATATTCTATCAATTATAATAAAATCCCATTATGAAAGCGCCCTATATTCAATAGCGTTGTTAATTCAATACTCGATTACGCTCAAACTGTGCTTTGATGAGTGTTGTATCGACTCCGTGAACTACTCGATGAGTCGATACCAAGGTCGTATTAAATTGTACTCATAATATTTACTAATAATAAGTAGGAATATAATTATTAAACGCCATTTGTGCACCATTTGGTCAATTTGTTCTTTACAATTTTTGTACATTTATTTTTTAGATATTTTTCAACTATATAATCCATTATCACTGACAGGTACACTGCTGCCGATAAACCTGATATATAATAGTTAGTAGGCAATTATTATTGACTAGCTTTCACCCGCAACTTCGTTTGTGTGGACTGGAATAGATGGCGCTTATCAATGTCATTATATTTCTCTAGAATTAACAGTATTTCTATAGCCTATATGTTAACCCGATTTGTAAAGAATAATTGTGCCAAATTTCATCGATATTGGTTCAGCGAATTCGCCGTGAAAGAGTAAACAAACATACATACAAACTTTCGCATTTATAATATTACTAGGATATCACTGTTCCAAATGATAATCTCATAAGAGCTGAGAAAGAAAATTAACTAAATAACTTGACCTAGCTCATGATATAAACGCCATGTGGAATATCGATTCAACAATAATTGTATCGATTAATTAATGGTCTTAACATGATGAGCCTTGGCTAACATCTCAAGAGGCTCTCGCTTAGTTGTTCCCTGACGATCAAATAACGATCGCAAACACAGAAACACGTAACATACAAACAGCGTCTTCGTTGGCGACGAGGTCCCAGATTCCTGACGTCAGTTGGTGGTGGCTTCTTGACACTCTTTCGTCGTCGTATTGACTAATCAAAGTCATACTATCAGCCCTCCACTACAAGTCGCCCTAAGCCGTGGTCCGGCCTCACAGGAGGCACCTTTAGGACGACGTTCCCCGACGCTAGTACAGCTTCTGCACACTACTCTTGATGCTTCGTCCCGCCCGGTGACGCTGTAAAAGCCGTTAAGCCTAACAGCATACAGTCAATTCGAAAAAAAAATTGCTTAGTTGCAGCATCAAGCGTAGGATACAAAAAGCAGTGCAGTAGTTTCGAGTCCTAACCACTGGGCTTAAGAGCTTTCTCCGCTCCCTGTGTTAAACAATTTGTGCCACGAATTCTACCCGCTGAACCGATTGAAATTGAGCCTCTGCTGTGGCTGAAAATAGATTAGCTGACAAAGAGTTTATGTACAATTAAACATAATTATTTTTTACATAAATTAGGTGTTCAGCATATTTAAGATGTACCGTTTGTTTATATAAATTACATTGTGAGATATAGTGGGTGTGTAGTGAAATATATCAAGAATGTATTTTATAAATGTACTTGTGCTGCCCTCTTCCATAGATACTTGTCTATGATGACGTGAAATAAATCTCTTCTTCCTTGTGACGCCAACCATGTTGTTTTATTAACAAAAAATTATCGAAACAAACATATTCGCAAGCAAAAATATGGGCAAACAGTTGTTAAATCTTTACACACGTCGTATTTGTGCATAACATCTAGATAAAGTCGCGAAAAATAAAATAGATAATAAACAGTCCGTTCGAACATCATTATGAATTGAAATGTTGCCAAGCACGTGTTTGATCTTCACACAAATAAACAAGTCTGTTCATGTTGTAATAGCTTGTTAATCGTAATGCACGCGCGTCACTACTGCGATTGTTTTAGATTGTCTTATCGCTAAGGGGCTGTTCACATGCAGCAATTGCTTGTATAAATTTATACCTATATATTAGGTATTTTTTTTAAATATATAAAAAAGGGACTAAAAATAAAAGAGAAAGATGTGGCTATTGATGTCTGAGACTTGATCCTGAGTATTTGCATTTCTTTAATCCACCCGTTACCTATTGCCATTACAACTCTACCAATGACAGCAAAATTAAGCTTTGTATTCCATTTAGCAGTGTGCGTGCGTGCGTGCGTGCGTGCGTGCGTGCGTGCGTGCGTGCGTGTGTGTGTGTGTGTTTACAGGATTAGCTTAAAGATGACAAAATTATTTATATAATCTGTGCTTGTTAAGAAAATTTATGTAACGCTCTTCAAGTGTGTCAAATTACCTTTGTCGCCTTTTACGACACCTTGGTAAGAAATGAGGGTAGTCTATTCTACTCAGCCGGATACCACGCGGCGGGTCGACTTAGCTTAATCGCCTTTTACGACACCTCAGCAAGCAATGGGGGTGGCATATTCAATTCGGATGGTTACACATATCCCGTGTATTCTCTAGAGATATGCAGGTTTCCTCGCGATGTTTTTCTTCACTGAAAGTAAAGTAACAGGGCGTTACTTTACTTTTACATTAAAAAAGTACTGAGCAAAGCTCGGTCACCTATTTTATAGCAACACAGTCATTAAACAAGAGTATCACGCCTCTTTTGATTAAAATGGTGGCAACACTGTGCCGTTGTTGTTTCCGGTGGAATCTTCGTATTGATAAAACGTTTCAGTGACATTCATTCTGACATTCGTGACTGGCCCGTTGGCGTAGTCAGTAGTGACCCTGCCTTCAGCTCCGCGGGTCGTGGGTTCGATCCCGCCCAGGGCCAACATTTTCTATAAATGAATTTGTTGGTCTTTGAGCCTGGGTGTATATTTGTATTTAAGTGTGTATTTAAAAATATATATAAGTATATATTCACCAGTTGTCTGTTTACCATAACACAAGTATTAAGTTACTTACTTTGGGGACGGACGACCGTGTGTGTTTAAGCCCCATGTATTTATATTTATTATTTATTCTGTGTTCATTATTCAAGAAAAGTGTATCTCCTAGCGGGAATTGTTATATTATATCGTGTTATTGTTGAAAGTGTGTTAAAATTGAAGTTGAAGTGTGAACACTAGTTAGCGCACACCATATACAATAACACGGTATAATAGGAATACCTACCACAATTCCCGTTCCGAGATGCACTTCTCTTGAATGACGAACAAAGACTGAATGTCACTGAAACGTTTTATCAATAGGAAGACTACCGGAAACAATAACGGCACAGTGTTGCCACCATTTTAATCAAAAGGGCGCGATACTCTTGTTTCATGACTGTTGCTATAAAACACAAAGCGGCAGTCAATGGCGACAACACTAGTTTCTTGCCAATGATGAGTATCGCACATAAATAAATACTTCAGTATTATCTTTAAGATTTTATCGTTGTAATTAATATCACACGTCTTTTGTTATCATTGCAATCTGAATAACAAGGTGGTCTTGCTAATTTCCTCATTTCTATTGTACTTAAAGCAAGTGCTTTGTTCCTTGTTAGACATAATATTGACACGGAAAAACAGTACTAATAAAAAATCAAAAAAATATTTTACTACTACCCTTATGTTTTTAATTTTCTATTGTTATAATATTGGATTTAGACCGTCGTGTGGTATCCGGCTGAGTAGAATAGACCATCGTCATTTCTTACCGAGGTGTCGTAAAAGGCGACTTAGGTAAGTTGACGCGCCGTGTGATATCCGTCTGAATGGAATAGACACCCCTCATTTCTTACCGAGGTGTTGTAAAAGGCGACTAAGGTAAATTGACGCGCCTTGTGATATCCGGCTGAGTAGAATAGACCAGCCTCATATCTCACCGAGGTGTCGTAAAAGGCGAATAAGATAAATTGAAGCGCCGTGTGATATCCGCCTGAGTAGAATAGAGCGCCCTCATTTCTTACCAAGGTGTCGTAAAAGACGACTAAATAAGTTGACGTCAGGTGGCCGATCGTAAAATATCTAGCCAAATCATGGATCAACATGTTTACAAAATATTGTGCCGACCCCACTTAGGGTGGGATAAGGGCAGGAGAATAATGATAATATAAAAAGATGCAACGTGATAAGAAAGTAAAATATAATGGAACTGGTGATATCTGGTGAAAAAATTAATATATACTCGCGCCAAGGAAAGGGTTGTCGAAATCAGACTGAGCTTTAGCAACGAGTATCTAACTCAGCTCGTAATATATTCAAGCCGAAAATGAATCTACTAGATGCGTAAGATTGAAGTAAACTCCCTCATTAAGCACTTTAAACTCAACTAGATCGAAACCTATTAAACTTTAGTAATGGTTACCTACTTAACATAGAAAGTCTTGGAGATCCCTTGACCATTTCAAACCTTGTAATGGCGCGTAAACAATCATAAATTATGCGTCTCGCATACTATTAAATGTCCTTTTTAATGTACCGCAACGACAACGACACGATATAACTTATCGTATATAAATGCTAGGCAAAAGTATCCTCTTTTTTTAGAGAAGTTTTGGAATTTAGACGCTGTTACAATCAAATTGCTTGACATCAATCATGTATTTTATGACACCTCAGTAAGAAAGAAGGTGGCCTCTTCAACTCAGCCGGATACCACACGGCGGATCGACTTACCTTAGTCTCTACTTACGACACCTCGGTAAGAAGTGATGGTGGTCTATTCTACTAATCCGGATACCTCGCGGTGGGTCAATTTACCTTTGTCATATTTTACGACATCTCGGTAACAAAGAGGATGGTCTATTCCACTCAGTCGGATACTGCATGGCTACACATTAATTATAACAGTATTTTATAATATATAAATCGATCTATATCGTTTCTCTTTATAAAATATCTATAAGGTCGGAGAGTAGTTTTATCCAAGCATTTTTATCATTTACGAAATCTTTAATAACGTAATATAAACGATTTTTTTTTAAATTCTATATCAGTTTTTTTAATAATCTTTATAACTGCTGTAATGTTGAACCGAATAAAAGTTTTTAACAAAATTTTATGACCCTACTGTTTACCATTGAGGAGTCCCTCGTCTGTAGCCAATCCTTGCAGCATCAGGTCATGCTTATCATAAAAATCTGTCATAGCGACCAGTATTTGACATTTTAGCCCAATCGGACACCGAGAAGTAGGTCAAATTTAACATGCAAGGTTCCAGCTTTACAAACAAACATACAAGTCAAGTTAATTGAAAGCTTATAAAAAGAAAATATCGTGTCGTAGTGTATAAAGAGCACCTAACGTTATTTCGAAATATGGTTCCCAAGTAATGTTACACTTACCATAAGAAGCAACTATTTAGTTACAAATAAGAACTCCTTGGCGAGTAACAAGGAGTTAATTCACTTACACATTACAATTCAATCCATCTGAGGTCTAAGAATTAATAAAGAAAGAAAGAAAAACTTTATTTATGACATACGCCACTAAGTTTTACATCTAAGGACACGAATAATAATAATAAATTTATATAGGCGTGGTGTGACGCCACAAAATGGGTAACAACTCTGCTTTGGTCGAATTTGAAACCCGAACACCGATTTTCAGTGACCGCCATTTTGTTACACACGGAATAAACGATCTAGTGATTATGAATAACAAAGAATAAGTATCTTCCTTGGACCTTAATTATTATAATGGGGTCTTAAGAAGTTCATTCCTCTTTAGTTAATAAATGGGAATTCAATCAATCGGTTAAAGATTAATAGCGGCGCTCCTGTCACTGTTGCTGAGTGAAAAAGTGCGTCTGGAGTCTAGACAATCGCTGCGTGACAAGCTTTATGTATTACAAAAACTGACATCATTAAGGTCAGACATAAGTAAGTAAAAATTATTTAGGAAAACAAAAATAATAAGTATTTGTGAAGTTACCTACCAATGATGGTAGATATTTGGCGGGCAACACTGAGCGGACGGGGAGATAAGATGGCGGCTAGCTACAAGAAGGATGTGTTGGATGGAGATGAAGGGATATAGAGCAATAAATAGGAATAAGGGATCTTTTGTAAAGTAGATTACTGATTACGATGTACGAAAATATAATTAAGGAAAGTTAATACTATAGTTTTATTACATATTTAATGTAATACTTAAATACTTATTATTTTCAAAAATCGCAAAGCTTTGCGATTTTTTCGTGGAGTCTATCTTCTGATGATGCTTCGGTTGCGGGGTGAAACGATTGTTGAGTTTGTGATAATGAAGGTATGTAGTGCGTGTGTACTGTGGAGGCGGTGGTGGAGGTTTATGCATTGTGTTTTTACGAATCTTGCATGTAACTGATTGCATGTAACTGATGACTGGCCCGTTGGAGCAGTGGGTAGTGACCCTACCTTCAGCTCCGCGGGTCGCGGGTTCGATTCCCGCCGAGGGCCAACATTTTCTATAAATGAATTTGTTGGTCTTTGAGCCTGGGTGTATATTTGTATTTAAGTATGTATTTAAAAAATATATAAGTATATATTCACCAGTTGTCTGTCTACAATAACACAAGTATTAAGTTACTTACTTTGGGGACGGACGACCGTGTGTGTAAGTGTCCCATATATTTATTATTTATTTATTTATTTAATGCCTAATTCTATAAAGCCTTTAATTGAGTTTAATTTGTAAAAGTTGACAATGTTCTAGAATAAAACAACGAGAAAATATAAAGGTATTTATTTGTTTCTTTATTGTGCATAATATTGTTAGAAAAGAAAAAGTAAAGTAGCACATGTACAAAGGTGGACTTATCACTAAAAGAGATCTCTTCCAGTCAACCTTTTGAGTAAAAGAACAAGAAGTAAAATACGGATAATATAGAAAGATAAAACTATTTAAATAGATTAATATTTGTACACTTTACACTAAAGCTAAACTTGAGCTTCGTATAATTTTATGCAAAAAATCTCCACAAACCATTTTCGATTTGCTTTTGTGCAAATGTAAACTGTTTTAAAAATTATTGTGTTACAAAACCAAACGTATATAACAAGGTTAGTTAGTAATATAAGTAATTATTTTGTTTTTTTATGTTAATATTATAATATGTAGCAATTCGTAGCAATATTCGTTTTACAACAGTAATCACCAGGTTCTTGCGGATTCTATTTAGTTCATAATCAATTTAAGAAATTTATGTAATTTCTCTTTCGACAAAAATATTATAATTTTTTTTTTATTTATTTAACAATTTAAACGATTTATTAACAAATGTTACTTAACACTATAAAATAACCACAGAGGTTTGCACTTAGTGTTACTGTCATGATAATTTAAACTACAGTATTAACCTGTTGTATGTATAATTTATTAATTTTGTACGCGTGCAATCTAGCACAATAAATAAAGGCTCAATATAAATTTAGTATTCATAAGGGGACTGTTAATCCGTTATTTGACTGAGGTCCACATGGCGCTTACCAGATCAGAGCATCGCGGATGCATCCCAAATCAAATTCTATACAGTACACTTGTCAAACAACAGATAAATCGAATTCTGTGCACAGTATTTTCAATAATATGCACAAGTATTTAAAGGATACATTGCCTTGAAGGGTTTTGTTAAAACATGGTAACGTATCGTAAATTATTATTCGTAACTTGCTTCTTGCCCTTGTCACCTCCTTTATCACCTGTGACAAGCCAACATGCATTTTTTAAATGAACAGCAACCTCAGATCATAAAATATAAGTAGATAGAGAAAACCAGTATAACTTATGTCATCATCTTCCTGCCCTTATCCCACTCTAAGTGGGGTCGGCACAACATGTTATAAACGTGCTGTCACATGATTTCGCTGCGTTTTTACGACCGACCGCCTGCCTGACGTCAATTTACCTCTTTCGTATTTTACGATACCACGATAAGAAAGAGAGTAGTCTATTCTACTAAATCGGATACCACACGGTAGGTCAACTTACCTTAGTCACCTTTTACGACACCTCGGTAAGAAATGAGGTTGGTCTATTCTACTCAGCTGGATACCACACGGCGGGTCGTCTTACCTTAGTCGCCTTTTACGACACCTCGGTAAGAAATGAGGTTGGTCTATTCTACTCAGCTGGATACCACACGGCGGGTCGTCTTACCTTAGTCACCTTTTACGACACCTCGATAAGAAATGAGGTTGGTCTATTCTACTCAGCCGGATACCACACGGCGGGTCGTCTTACCTTAGTCGCCTTTTACGACACCTCGGTAAGAAATGAGGTTGGTCTATTCTACTCAGCCGGATACCACACGGCGGTTTAAAATACTTGACTGTATTCTTTCTTTTTATTATTGATCTGAACAGATGACAATCTATTGGATTTTTAAATGCATAGCAGCGAAGTTTTAGCGAAAAAAATCACACTGCATAGATCGCTCGCAGAATACTAAATCAGAGTAACTGCATGTGAGAAAGGCAATGCAAACCTTTTTGTAGGGAAATCGATGATTTATTGCCATTCACGTTTTGTTTGTTCGCAAGAAAACCAACTGTTTCAATTATCTTTTATCAATCGCATGCATTCCTGTGTTCGCGCGCTAAAAACAAACTTTAATGTTAAGATATCCTTCTTTTCTTAAGGGGAAAATGAGAATTTTTCAGAAAGTATCTATATGTACATTAATATATAAAGTTTAAGAGTATGTTTGATTGTTTGAACGCGCTAATCTCAGGAACTTCTGAACCGATTTGAAAAATGTTTTGAGTATAAGATACTCGTAGTCCATAAGTCGAGGAAGGCTATATAACATGACGATAAGATGAATGGGAGAGGAGCAGCAATAAAAATTAGAACGAAAACAGCAAAATTTAAAGCTTTCCTTGCGTGCGCTGAGTAAACGGTAATAATTATTCAATTGTTATGGTAATGGTAATGTATTAAAAAATTGTTTCCCTCTAAAAGATCTAAATAAAAGCCCGCGACAGCATATGTCTAGCTTTTAAGGTTAACCCAGTTTAAACATTTTAATGGATATCAAAAGACTATATTACTGAACCAATTTGAAAAATGTTTTGAGTATAAAATTACGACACCTCGGTAACAAAGAAGGTGGTCTATTCTACTTAACCGGATACCACACGACAAGTCAACTTACTTTAGTCGCCTTTTACGACACCTCGATAAGAATCGGTAAGAAATGAGGGTGGTCTATTCTACTTAACCGGATACCACACGGCATAAGAATTACAATGTATCTAACTCAAGAGTAATTTTAAATTCGGTCACTTTAATACTAGACGTGTGATATAATCTGTAATTGTATCAAATTTCATCCATATTTGTCCAGCCGATTAGCCGTATAATAATAAGCCATAAAATAATCGTATTGAATAATTAATTAATTCCCCGGTGGTCGTATTCTTGCACGTATGTTAATAGAGGGCGTGACCAGATTATCTAAAAGCATCTCTTAATATTGTTTACAGACGGATTATTATATGTACAGAATTACAAATTAGTTTTAACATGAAAATTAATGCTGTCAACAATAATAGATTTATAATTTTAGCTTTGCTATTATAGCAGTTTAAAATAACTATTAAAGGGAGGCTGATACAAAAAGCCTACTATATTATTGAGGATTATTTAGATGATAAGAATACGTCGATATAGCTAGCAACCCTGTACAAGATAGTAATAACTTAATGTAACTAGTTATAAGTATTATTTTAAAAGAGCAAACGCCGAGTATCTTGCTGGCTCTTCTCGGTAGGAACAGAACAGAATATTTTGAATTTGAATTTGAATATTTCGCTTAGGTTTAAATTAATGAATGAAAAATTTCGTATGTGAGCTCTAAATGTAATAATTTAAAAGTAAGTCGACTGCATAGGATAAATAAATATCAAATGCAAAAATTCATAATGTTTTCTAAATAATTTTGCCTATTACCTACTTTGCCGTGTGGTATATCTTGTTTTGTAGAAATCCCGTGAATAGATCTAAACCCAGAGGACCTCCATAATTTGTCACTCCAAAGATATAATTTAATAAGGACTTGGATACAAATATAATTTATAATTAATATGCTATGATATTTACGAAATTGTACGCTTTACCAAGAAACTATGAAAAGAAAGTTATTCTCCTATCTCGTAATAACCTTTACATACAAATAGTACGTTAATTTGACTAAAAAAATACATCATAAATGTCTTGAAGCAACGCATCTAACGAACTCTCTCCTTTAATAAGTCCAAGTGTACACAGTGCATTACCCAGTATTACATAATTATCTTTATAAGGCGAGAAATGCATTCGTTAACGGTCTATTTGAAGAATACAAAATTTTAAGTGGTGGCTTCAGTAATTAGACACTTAACAACGAACGGACGGAGTAAACATCCCGGTATTTTAGGAAAGCTATAAATCGGGCAGTCAACTGAAACGTTAAATTACCTATACGCTTTGTGGTGCGCCGGCGTATCAACTTGTTTCGCTATTAGGCTAGTAAGTAGTGCATTTAAGAACTCGAATTTTCTGTACAAAACCTAATAATATTAATAGCGACATCTAGTGTCGAGTAGTTAAACTTCTTCTAAAATAATTTATACATTTCAAATATATAGTGACTAATAAAATATAAAATTATTATAAAATGTGTGATATAATACATTAAAATAATTTTTAAATATAAGTATGATTTTACATTTTAACACTGGCAATATCAAGAACGTTAGCCAAATGTACTCTGTGGTTAACAGTGTTGCCAACTTAGTAGGTTTTCCACTAAAACTGGTGGTTTTAATTTCCTATTTAGTGGCGAAATAGTGCTTTTAGTAGCTAGTGGATATTTTTGATGGTTTAATAAAATATTTTAGTAGTTAAAAAGTTAGATGCAATTCCATTTTTAGATGATAAAGGAAAATAATAATTTGTATACTTATTTCCTTTCATAAAACAGAAATTGTTTTAGTGGAAAATTTTATGTTTTTTTAAAAATAATTAAAATTATATTAAAAAATTATATTTAAAAAAAATTAAAATTTCTCTCTGTTTATCAGTGGTTTTCTGGTGGTTTTAAAAGTTCAATTTAGTGGGAAGCTAATATAACTGTTGGCAGCACTAGTGATTAAAGTATTTCTTTCTTTTGATATGCTGTCAAATAAGCAAAACAGCACGTGTGAAAAATGCGTATAGAAACTTGCTATTTCTGCTCTTCCAGGATATATCCTGGCCATGGGATTCAGTTTGTGAGGAACGATTGCAAGGTAAATATATTAGACTAAATTTTTAAGTCACCACACGTCTTGTATGTTATTGCGTAAACTATATGAAATTCCTTCAGATTTTCAGATTTTGCCGTTCCAAATGTCACGCAGCGTTCAAAAAGAAGAAGAATCCACGTAAAACTAAATGGACCAAAGCATACCGCAAGACCGCAGGCAAGGAATTGGCTATCGACCCATCATTTGAGTTCGAGAAACGTCGGCATGTACCTGTTAAATATAATAGAGAATTATGGACGAAAACCATAGAAGCGATGAAGAAAGTTGAAGAAATCAGGCAAAAACGGTCCAATAACTATATTATGCAGCGGTTACGGAAGGGCCGCGAAGTGGAATGGCAAAGAGATGTCAGAGAGGTCCAGAGGGACATATCTCTCATCAGGTAACTTTATTTGTTAATACAGGATTTCTATGACCTATTATTGTGTTATTCTGGTGTATAAGGAATAATTGCGCCAAATTGATATTGGTTAAACGGATTTGCAGTGAAACAGTAACAAACATACTACCAAACTTTAGCATTTATAATATTAGTAAGATGTTTCTTTTACTTATAATAATGCTTAATCTTCAGTTTGTCCTTGTGACATGGGCTTCTTCTAGAACAGTGTTTCCCGGCCTTTTTTGTCCATGTCCCATGTTAAAAATTATATTGCAAAAGTTACATACATAAATTTTAATATTAAATATTGAATTGTCTACTTAAAGAACATAAATAATAGGTTTAAGGAAGAAAAATTGCTTTTTTGTTAAATTTTGCACTGAAATCTAGCAATGCACTTAAATGGCCCAGAGTGAAAGCCTTAAACTTGTGTCAAGTTGCCCCCCCCACCATTAGCTATCAAATTGCCCCCCTGTGGGTTGTGGGCAATGTTGGGAAACACTATCCTAGAGACTTCCCCAAATTTTTTTCTTGCCAAGCTTCTCTCCACATACAATCTGCAACCATTTTTATATTGTCTTCCCGTATTGTTAAAATTATTATCATTAGCTAAGTTTAGTTATGCAAAGTCGAATTGCCAACATAAATATTCTTTCAGATCCCCTGCAGCAGGTCTGAAACAGAAAAAGACAGCGGAAGATACAGAAATGGAAGTTGAACCTGTAATGATTGAAGTAACAAATGCAGAAGGACGCACTTACCAGATTGAAGCACCCATCATGGTACCAGCTACAGGCGAGATGGTCGAAGAAGGTGGAGAAGTGGAGTTATAATATGTTTAACAGTCTTTTATCTATAATTTAGATATATTGACATATCAACATTTTAACTGAAATTTTCAAAATGAGAGTTTTTTTATTATTATGGTAAAACTCTGTAGATGTTTTAAAATCTTTTTTTTAACTCATATAAACTATGCAATCTGCCTCGTCTAAGCATTAAGCTGGTGGTGAAGTATTGGCGAGCATGGTATGCGCTCAGCGACGTACGTTTTGATTCTCAAAATCTTTTATTAGAAACCCTTATAAGACATCACCATACATGATTTACTTGATCATATAATATTGTTTAGTTAGTAAAGTGATGTAATATGCACTTAGAATTTTCAGATTTTCATAATAAGAGCAGAAGGAAAGCAATTAAACGCAACTTTGTAATAACTGAATAAGTGTTTTATTTGAAATCCATCGCTTAATTTTTTATATATGAAACGTATTCATTTATTTATTTATAGTACATACTTATAGAAAAAGAAAAATTCAAATTCAAATAATTCTTTATTCAAATTGGCTTTTACAAGCATTTTCGAATAGTCAAATTACAATGAAGCTACGACTGGTTCGGAAAGGTGCTCTTACCGAGAATAACCAGCAAGAAACTCGGCGGTCACTATTTTTAAAATTAAATAATATAAAAAAGAAAAGCACATGTACAAAGGGCCTATTCCTAAAAGGAAAAACTTTTAATCAAAAACGTTTATATAATAAGTATAATCCTTATGCACTTTAAATTATTTTGTTTCAAATCTATATTCAGCTTTGGACATGTGTTTAATTTTAGATGTAAATAAAATTAAAACCAACTAATTAAGCAATCAAGTACTCATGATCTTACTGCCCTTATCCCACTTGAAGTGGGGTCGGCACATGTTAAAAACATGTCACATAAATCAAATCAAATTTATTTAATCAATCAAGTATACAAAAATGGCATATACAATAAGGCTTAACATTAAAACTTCTGTTTGGGACATGTGCATACATATTGTGCGACCGGCCTGACGTCAACTTACCGTTGTCGCCTTTTACGACACCTCAGTAAGAAAGATAGTCTATTCTATTCAGCCGGATACCTCACGGCTATAAGCAAAATCAAGTAAGTTGTGAACATTTTCGGAACAATTAGATTAATAAAGCGGTTTATTAATTAGTGGAATAAACAACCGGTTTTGAATGTAACTTTCCAACCATGACTTTTCAATTATAAAACAGTAAAACAAGCTTTTCTATTCAATGTAAATTTTAGCATTTTTCCGTGCTCGAAAACAGAGATAAAGCAATTTTTTTTTAATAAAACCTAGCTCCCCCAAAACCCCCTACATGCTGAATTTCATGAAAATCGTCGCAGCCGTTTCCGTAATTCAGAAAATATACATATATGCACACAAGATTAACTCATTTAAATATTAAAGAAAGATACATCAACCGTACTGAAATCATCATCCTCCTGCCCTTATCCCACTCTAAGTGGGGTCGGCACAACATGTTATAAACATGTTACATGATTTGGCTGCCTGCCTGAGGTCAACTTACCTTAGTCGTAATTTATGACACTTCGGTAAGAAAGAGGGTGGTCTATTCTACTAAACCGGATACCACAAGGTAGGTCAACTTACCTTAGTCGCCTTTTACGACATCTCAGTAACCGTACTGAAACAAATGTGTTGTTATTTTAACAAATTTATGTGTGTATAACAACAGATATAATTATTGAGTTCCCGCCGCGATAACGCCGCGTAAAGAGCTCATGAATAAAAGCCCCGTATGGGCTTGAAACTAGTCGGGCTCATCCGATAAAATAACACGTGAGTATAGCCGGTTTCTATACATTAATTATGAATTCCACTCACGATAGTTTAAATTCAAAAACAGCAGATATGTTTATTTTTTTGTGTATTGTATACAATGATTTGGTCAAAAATGGTAAAGTTTCTTTAAATTAACGTAATTCGTGAATGATGTGGTATAAATAAAATATTGATTTCCTACGACAGCGAAGAACTTAATGCTCTTAGCTTTTCAAACAGAGGTTAATAACATTTTATTTTTACAATTATTATTAAGTACCAAGCACAATTGTGTTTGGTTTCACAATCCAGAGAAACAGCCATTATTTTATCAAAACGGTATTAAAGCAATGCCATTTATGTGCATTATCATCCTCCTGCCCTTATCCCACTCTAAGTGGGATCCGCACAACATGTTATAAACATGTTGTCACATGACAACGTATTTTACGACCGACCGCCTGCCTGACGCCGTTAAAAACGTAAATGAATGCACTTAAACATATAAGATAACTTTGTCATAATTCAATCTTCCTAAATATAGTTTTAAAAATGTATATTAAAAAAAAGCGTCCTAGCGGCGCGCTTTTTCAAAAAACTGAATAAAACAATAACATTATAGGTATTGTCTCCCTTGTAATTGTTTAGTATTTAGGCAAGTTAATATAGTGAATATAGAGAATAGTGTGTACGGTCATTGATATCTATAAATCTTATTTATTTTTTGAAAAAAAAAACCTAAAATCCAGTTGCTAAAATACTTCACTGAATGAACTATTACTATTTTTTTATGTAGGGTGCTGATGTGGGTACCTTAAATGATAATTAATATCGTAAGGTCGAGCTGTATAGTTTACTTTGTAATTATTACGCAATTTTCAAAGAAGGCATTTTTGTCGTTGAATCAGGGTTTGCGACACCTGTCTAATTCAATTAGTATCGGTAACAGTGTCTGGATTAACCAGATCAATGTTCTATAAGTTAGCAAGTCGTACACTAGAATGGCTGTGTTCACATATATAATCAGCATTTTGGTGGCATTTATTTCATATTATGTTTACCAGAAGTATAACAATGTGTATACAAGTTTTATCACGAAGCCGGAAAAGCGGTATGACTATATCATAGGTGAGAATGTTTTTTATTATTATAACTAGTAAACGGCAGCAGCCCCGCCCCCGTGAATATGAAACCGTAATATAGTATTTTGATAAAAATGGTTAAAGCTGAGTTAATAGCTTTTAGGGCTACCTACACCTTAAAAGCTAGTCTTATGCTGTCGCGTACTTTTATTTAAAACTTTTAGAGGGGAACAATTTTCCGCCGTGTGGTATGCGGCTGAGTAGAATAGACCAACCTCATTTTTTACCGAGGTGTCGTAAAAGGCGAATAAGAGAAGTTGACCCACCGTGTGGTATCTGGTTTAGTAGAATAGACCACCCTCTTTCTTACAGAGGTGTCGTAAAATACGACATAGGTAAGTTGACGTCAGGCAGGCGGCCGGTCGTAAAAACGCAGTCAAACCAGTCAGTCAGAGTGGGATAAGGGCAGGAAGATGATGAGAGGGGAACAATTTTGTAATACATGATTTTTGAATAACTTTCAACGTTTACTCAGCTCATTTAAGGAAAGCTTTAAATTCGGCCGTTTTCGCAATATTTTTTATTTCTGCTCCTCTCCTATTCATCTTAGCGTGATGTTAATAACCTATAGCCTTCCTCGATAAATGGACTATCTTACACTCAAAGATCTCTTCAGCTTTATATATAGGTATGTATAGATAGATAAGCAAATGTTAGCCGTTTGGTATCCGGTTGAGTAGAATAGACTACTCTCATATCTTACCGATGTCTCGTTAAAGATGACTAAGGTAAGTTAACGTCAAGCAGGAGGTCAGTTGTAAAAACACCCCACTTAGAGTGGGATAAGGGCAAGAGAATGGTGATGTTAAGGTTGTGCAATCTATGCAAGCAATAACGTCAGTATATAAGATTGCTAATAAATATGATCAGGCGCTAAGTAATTTTGTTTCTTATAATATTTTAAGTCGAAAATTATCGACGTGGATTCTAATAATGTTGGCGAAAAAGGTAGAAAATATAATTAAAAGAAATTGAAAACAGGCTTTTAAGCACATCACTATAAAGTAAAAAAAATATTATGCCACTCTAATAGGTGTCCGCAAAACATGTTATAAACATGTTGTTACATGATTTGGCTACGTATTTTACGACCGGCCGCCTGTCTTTTAGTCAACTTCGTTATTCGTATTTTACGACACCACGGTAGGAAAGAGGGTGGTCAATTCTACTCAACCGGAAACCACACGCCGTCTTTAAAACACCTCGGTATAGAAATGAGGGTGGTATATTCTACTCAGCCGGATACTACACGGCAAAACCAACGAATGTTAGTATTATTTATAAAAAGGGCGTGGTGCTCTTCTTACCATTTTTTTCGTATATAATTTTTTCTACTTATTTTTACTGCTATTTTATTTCTTACCGTTAAATTGTCTTTGTGTGTACGCACATATGCGTTTAATGATTTGAAATTGATTTATATATTTATGAATTTTTTTATAAATTGCAGTTGGTGCTGGAACGGCAGGCTGCGTGTTAGCATCCCGTCTCTCAGAAGACCCTAAAGTTAAAGTGCTTCTAGTAGAAGCTGGGGATCATATGGGCTATTTTACGAGAATACCTTTGACCGCCACTGCTGCACAGCTTGGCCCGAACGACTGGTCTTTTCGAGCGGTACCACAAAAGTATTCGTCTTTCGGTCTTTGGAATCAGGTAGGTTTTGGCCAGGGGAGCAGTTGACTCGTCGAAAATAGTTACTGACCTAGTAAACTAGTTAGGGGTTCTGACGCTCGAAACGGCTCCAACGATTATCCTTTTTATCCCTGTTTTTGGGCATTAAAAATACTAAAATTTATATTATAACACTGTTTTTGTCATAAACTGTCAAGTCGGCGTCAGTCAATCGGCTTATTCGGGGAACGGGAATTTCTTGAGAAATCTTAATACCTAGGATTTTATTATTATTATTAAATTAATAATTTAATAATAATAAATTAATATTATATTATTTTTTAGAGCCCAGTTATTCCACGAGGCAAAGGTCCAGGCGGTTCGGGTCAGATAAATTTCCTCCTTCACGGATTCGGTCATCCAGAAGATTACAATAGGTGGTCTAGATTGGGGTTCAAGGGATGGACCCTGGAAGACCTTAGACCGTACTTCCTAAAGGCATTTGGCACTGTTAAAAGCGAGTTTGATTCGGATATGTGCCCGCCTAAAGGATTTTGTGCAAAGGTGAAATAAACATTTTGTCATATTTTTATATAGAAATCATGTTAAAGTTTATAAATCATATTTAAAAAATCCGCCTGGTTACGACAAAAGTGATAATAAAATTATTTTGTTATAATCCGCGATGAAGTAAAATAGAAAATATATATAATACTAAATGTAGAGTGGACAATCCGTTTTCATACCTAATATATGCAGTATTCGTAAAAACACATGCACAAACCTCTACCACCGCCACCACAATACACAAGCACTACATACGTTCACTAACACAAAGCTGTTTCTATTATATTGTTTTGTAGCACAAAACAATTTCTATGTACAAAAATTAAATTACTTAAAATATAGTGTGAAGCAAATTTTCAAAACATAAAGATCCACAGCCCGAATTGACTAATACTCTTTGGCAGACTCGTAAGTGTGAGTGTCATAATAAATAATGAAAGGCAAGATGACATTCGCACACTCATTACTTTCTCACACATAAAAAACAAAGACAGTAATAGATAGTGTCATTTGTTTTCCTGTTATTGTAGTAACATTTTAGGTTGGTTTGTGGGTAAAATAATTAACAATTTGCAGGCACCAATGAAACTGAAGCTTATAGATGAGGACGATGAACTGATGGCAACGTTCAAAGAAGCCTCCTCAAGCATTGCTGATAGGCACACGCTGTTCAGAATGGCCACCGCCAGCGTTAAAGATGGCAGCAGATATCAGGCTTATGATGCTTATCTTAAACCAGCTCTGAAGAGAAGGAATCTACACGTGCTGCTTAAAACGCAGGCGATTTCTGTAAGTTTGCTAGTATGGTAATAAATATTTCTCTGTTATTAAACATAGTCATTTGCCAGTTTGGTATCCGGTTAAGTAGAATAGACCACCTCACTTCTTTCCGAGGTATCATAAAGGCGGCTAAGGTAAGTTGACCCACTGTGTGGTATCCAGCTGAGTGGAATAGACCACCCACATTTCTTACTGAGATGTCGTAAAAGACGACTAAGGTCTAACACTTAAGACTAAGTTGACGTCAGGAGGCCGGTAATAAAATAAGTAGCCAAAACATGTAAGAACATGTTTATAACGTAAGTGATAAGGTCATGTGGATGATGATTAAGCATGGTTATTTGGTTCTACATTAGAATTACTCAATTTAATTCAATTTCATATTGTACGCGCCAACTTAAGCAATGAATTTTCCAATGTAATATGTAAAACTCTTTTAGATACGTTTCGAAAATAAAAAAGCCTCATCACTCTATATATTAGAAGATCACAGGAACCTGAACAACATATTTGTGAACAAAGAGATAATATTGAGCGCTGGGTCAATCAAAACGCCACAGATTTTGATTTTGTCTGGTATAGGACCGAAAAGTTTGATAAAAAGGTAAGTTCTTTAAAATATAATATTTGAAATTATCGCACGCCGGATTTTATATCTTCTCTTCGGAATAAATACCAATCTCAAGTATTGCAAAAAATGTATTAATTATACATCATATTTTAAGTTTTTAACTCACTATTTCCATCATTTCATTCTTGACTACCACATAAGTTATGAAAGTCCAAAGTTTTCTACCAATATTTTATAATTAGACATTAGATATATCTACTACATTGCCATGACTCCACGAATGAGCTAAATCATAGATAGACAGGCAAAAGATGATAAAATTTGCATTACATTTAAGGTAGTAATTGTAATTGACTAGTAGTTGACAGTTTTGTATGAAATTTTAAATAGTTAGTCTTCTGTTTGTAGTTTTGCTAATAAAAAAATATTAATAATATTAAATTCTAAATATTAAACAATGGGCTAAAGTTCTGAGGTTTTGGGCAGTTGTTAATAGACGGCAACAGGTAATTACATTTTCTTTATTAGCTGCAACATACAAAACGCTTATTATTGAAAAATTTATACAAAACGGTCAACTACTAATAAATGGTCAAGTACTAATGCCCTTACTTTACTTTTATGTCTTCTGGAATAAAGAATTCAAGCTTGCCATGTTTTTTACGACACTATTTCGCTATACAAGATTCTATACTAAATTACTAAATGTTATGACAATTTCTGTAAGAGATTTAAGTTTTATTACGTTTCTTAGATTACGCATAAACCTAATATCAGCAAATAAGCACGTAGGTCGCAATCTGCACGACCATTTCAACCTGCCTCTTTACGTCAGCATCAAAAAACCCATCAGTGTGACTCTTGCCAAGGTGTTCAGCACAACCACATTTTGGGACTATTATTGGAAAAGCAGCGGTGAGCAATCTTTTACGTCTTTTAAATCACATTTATAAAAAAATAATAATAAAAGTTATTAGTTTATTTCGCACCACAAAACACACAATAAATAAACTTAAGTTATTTAATTAATTATACAAGAAATTTTTGGTTGTAGATTGCTGGTGCCTATGGTAGGTAAAAAACCCGTATTACAGGTCACCACTCACCAGGTCTCCACCCCTCGAATGTGCTACAATTAACTTAAACTAAGATAAATAAAGCAAATTAACAGCATATGCTGCGTATTTTATGTGATGTGTGGAATAAAAGATTAATACATGCATGTGCTTAAAAATTTGCGTCGAGTGTGCGAGAGAGAGAGAGTGTGTGTGTGTTTGTGTTTAAGGGTGTGTGTGTGTGTGTGTTAGTACATGTTTATTACTTATACGACATTGCTTTATTAAAATTAATATGTAAGTTGAGATAGCTTCTGTGATATCGCTTATCTGTTAAAGGTTTCTACTAAAAACCATAGTTGCTTGATTTGGCATGATAAATGAAAAACGAAATTTTCCAACTCCAGTTTGCTACATGTGGTTTGGAGAAAAATCAATGGTGGGGGTTGAACTAAATACTACTTGCTTGGGTGATGCGTCGCTTTGCGATTTTGTCGTTGAGCATATCCCTGATGATGCTTCAGTTATGGGGAGAAATGAGCGAGATAGTCATGAATGTGTGTTTTATAAGTAGCAATACAGCTACTTATAAATCATTTCTTAAATTTATTATTCTTTATATCATTGACATACCTATTTTATAACTATTTTTTTAATTTAATTTTGACATGTTGTAATTAGATAATTTTATTGTGAGCTTTATTTTATTGACATTATGTAACTAAAATCTTAAATATAACTAAATATAACTAAAATCTTAAAATTTGTATGCGTAACAGTAGAATATGTTTGTGCCTTTTAAAATGACAACATCTCTGTATATAACTCATATTCTTGCAAATAAAGGATTATTATTATTATTATAATTATTTCTGTCCAAAAAATAGTTGAACTAATGTAGCCATTAACAATATTGGTCCACAGGATATTTATCTTTCCCCCCCGTGGCAGGGGTGGAGTATCGAAACGCATCGGCTCTAATGTTGTTCACGATGGGATCCACCAGCGAGAGGCTGCTACGAGATTTATCTAACTATAGACCTAGGGTAAGTAAATTTCATCTCAACTACAAAGGAAGGAAGGAGAAATTCAGTTAGAACAACACACTAATGGAACAGTAAACTTATAAACGTCTTGTACAGAAACAACGGCGCAGTTGGTACTGACCCTTCTTTCAGCTTCATGGGTCACAAGTTCGATTCTTACCGAGGGAGAAAACAGCTTTTTTGTACTTTGCATCTCAGTGTAATTATCATCATTATCTTCCTGTCCTTATCCATCACAACATGTAATAAAGATGTTTTCACATGATTTTGCAACGTATTTTACGACCGGCCGCATGCCTGACATCAACTTACTTTAGTCGAATTTTACGACACCTCGGTAAGAAATGAGGGTGGTCTATTCTACTCAGCCGGATACCACGTGGCGGGTTGACTTACCTTAGTCGCCTTTTACGACACCTCGGTAAGAAATGAGGGTGGTACTATCCTATTCAGCCGGATACCACACGGCGGTATCTCAGTGTAATTATGTGTGGATTTAAAATTATATATGTTTACCAGTTGTCTGTAATTATGTCACAAGAATTAAGTTACGTATTTTGGGGACGGACGACCGTGTGTGTAATTGTTCCATATATTTATTCTTCTTCTTCTTCTTCAACCGATGGACGTCCACTGCTGGACACAGGTCTCTTCATGGGTGTTATGTGGTTACCTCGGACGTGCGCACGAAAGTTGTACCTGTCAGTATTTTACTAAATATAAAATACAATCTACTGCTGTCCGTTGAACTGTTGTGTTATTGTTGAAGATTAGACCATTGTGTGTCAGTGTTTGTGATTTAGTGTACAGATCTGGCCGTTAAATTCCCTACAATCTCCAATTAAGTATATTTACAAAGTGGGAAAACATACATAAAGGGGGTAAGCTAAAAGCAAAAGTAGTTTTTATCTACTAATAGCAAGTCTATTTCTTAAATCCCCTCTATTTCTAACACGAAAAACTACTTACCAAAAGACACCTATAGTCACAGGTCAGAACTGCGTTATTAAAATCAACGGTGGAATCGATAGCAGTTTTTAACATATCAGCGCCATCTAGAGACAATCTTTAAACTAATTAACTAACGACCTCTATTGCTATTTGCTGAAACTACGATATTTATACCAACATTCAACATGGTTAAGTGCAGAGCGTGTGGAAAACATCTGTCGCGAACGCTAGGGATCGCTACTTGTAAATGCTCTGGAGTTTATCACAAAGCATGCGTCGCAATCTCAGAAGATACACTAATACCAATGGATTGGGAGTGCCCTGAATGTAAATGTAAAATACCGAAAACAGGAAACACAGCAACGCCTGTAAAAGGTATAACATCAATTGTCCCTTCTAGTATGCGGCTTCAATCAGGGACAACTAGTTTACCGATTGATGTCAGCCCGAACACTCAGCCCGATTGCTTGGAAAATCAAACACTCCAACACACCTCACAAGAACTAACTTCACCATCCAATATCGATTTAGGATTGGAAATTCGTTTGTTTAGGGATGAACTTCGGGAAGTCAGACAAGAATTTAAGGAACTTCGTCAAGAAATCAGTGACCTACGTTGCTTCATTTCAACCTCAAACGATAGGATTGATAGCATAGAGAAAAGGGTTTGTGCCATGGAAAGTCAACATAGAACGGATCCATCATTGAAAATAGAAGCATTGGAGCAGACCATCGCGCGACTGAAATCAGATATTAATGATAGGGATCAGGATATCTTACAGTCAGATCTTGAAGTCTCCAATCTACCCGAAGTATCAGGTGAGAACCCATACCAAACGACAATGGTGTTAGCCACAAAGCTAGGTCTGTCACTTAGGCATGAGGATATTGTTTTCGCGGAGAGAGTAGGGAGGATCGACAGCAAAAACATCGACGAGCGGAAACGAAGTCGGCGTCTTGTAGTACGCCTATCGCGGCGCCAACTGCGGGATGAATTCATCCACAATGCTAGAGTTCGGCGAGGAGCAACATCTGATGGCCTTAGTAAAGATATGCCTCCAAGAAAATTCTATATCAATGAACGTCTAACCTACAGAAATAGACAACTTTTCTTCGCTGCACGCGAGGCAGCTAAATCATCTCAATGGAAATATACCTGGACGAAAAAAGGGCGAATTTATACTAGGCAAGATGAAGGAAAAACCGTCCATGCCATTAGATGTGAAGACGACCTAGTACGAGTTTTTGGGTCGGCTATCGTTAGCAGCGCCGATGCGCTCAGGGTTTAAAAAATTTGTGGATACGGTCAAGACTCGTTATTGTATTTTACTGCTTTTTTTTACAATGTTTTCGATAAAAATATATAATGTCATCAACACTTTACGATATATTGGAATATATTATAAAGAATCTTACATAAGATGTTATTGGATGCTAGTAATTATTCTTGTGAGCCTTTATAACCTTAAAATTATTACGTCGATCTCAGGATTAAAAAATCATTATAATAAAACTAGGTCTAGTTTATATGCTTTGTTATTTAATTTGTCATTTAATTTTAAAACAATTTTTAATAGACTCTTTTATGTAACAAATACTCCGCAGCGTAGTGTTATCATACATAAAATGAAATATGCGCCACACTATTTTTTATTTGTTGCTATGTTAATAATATTTATTATACATACAACCGCCATTTTTTGGATATCAAAGGGAATCAGGACCGAAGGTTTTCAGACCTGACATATTACGAATTTCACCGACATGGAAAATCAATTTTTGAACTTAAAACAGTCAATGAAATCGAAGTTGCTAGAATAATACAAAGCTTAAGATCGAATGCAATAGGTGTTGATCAAATTTCTCTGCAGATGTTACTGCTGACATTACCTGAAAGTTTATATACCCTTACGCAAATAGTAAATAAATCGATACTTACGTCAGTATTCCCAAATCTGTGGAAAACCGCTATTGTCACCCCCCTACCTAAAGTAGGCAATCCATCTTCCCTGAATGATTTAAGGCCTATTAGCATACTGCCATGCCTATCCAAGCTTTTGGAAAGAGTGGTTTACTCACAAATGATAGAGTATTTGGAAAAAAACAATATACTTCCAGTACAGCAGTCTGGATTTCGCAAGAATCATAGTACTACAACCGCTATACTTGATGTTGTTGATAACATATTACAAGCACAGGATCAAGGTAAGGGCACAACTCTGGTTCTACTGGACTTTTCCCGCGCTTTTGACTCAATAGATCCAGACCTCTTACTTTCAAAGCTTTCATATTACGGGTTCAGTACAGCTACTGTAAAGTGGTTCGAAAGCTATCTCATTAGCAGGCAGCAACATGTAAAAATTGCTAATAATGATGGTAGTCACAAACTATCTTCTACGTTACCTGTGACCAGAGGCGTGCCTCAGGGATCAGTACTTGGTCCTTTGCTCTTTTCAGTCTACAGTGCAGATTTAGTCTTAAAAATTTCACATTGCAAATATCACCTGTATGCTGATGACCTACAGATATATTATTCATATCATCCTCAGAATGCTGACGAAGCGGGACATAAAATCAATGAAGATCTCACACAAATCGTTCAATGGTCTAACGTTAACTCATTGACCTTAAATCCCGCTAAATGTAAGTACATGGTATTGGGAACAAAAAAAAATATTGAAAAAATTGATTCCATTCAGAAACCCACTTTAAGCATAAATAATAACTTTGTCGAGCGGGTATATGAGGCACGGAATTTAGGAATCATATTTGAGCCAAATTTGCATTTTGAAAAACATGTACTTGATGCTACGAGAAGGTGTTTCTATGCATTAAAAATTCTGTATAGAATCCGTCCTTATTTAAGTGTACCCATGAGGGTGCAGTTATGTGAATCGTTGGTGCTATCAAAGCTAACCTATGCAGATGCAGTTTACGGCCCATGCTTGCTAGGTCGAACAAAAAAGTTGATCCAGAGAGTCCAAAATGCATGCATGCGCTTCTGTTTTCCCATAGCACCAAGACAACATATCAGCCCACATATAAGCCAAGCCAAGCTTTTAAATATGACATCTAGACGTGATCTGCATTTTGCATCTCTGCTATTTGGCATAGTTTTATCAGGGAAACCAGAATATCTATTTAACAAAATTAGATGGTTTAAGGATTATGGCTCGTGCAGAATACGGTCGTCTGCTTGGCGTATGATTACGCCGCATCATAGAACCATGGCATTTCGTGGAAGTTTTAGGTTTGCGTCAACGAAATGTTGGAATTCTCTTCCACCACCGATTCGAAACCTACGAACGGTAAATACATTTAAAATTCATTATAAAGCTCACTTACTGGCAACCCAATAACGCAAACCTAAAAAAATAATAATTATGACATTAATAATAGTAATAAATAACCTTAGAATAGCGGAATAATAGATTTTTATATTTCTTGTTATATGTTTATTTATAGAAACGTTAAATTTAATAGGTATAAATTTTGTTAAGTTTAGGGTATATTGATATTGTTTTATTATTGTTGTATTGTGTTTTATATTAGTAAATTCTATATGTGTATTAGGATATGTATTAGGATAGTCCGTGGTAACCTAGGGTGCCACCTGAAAATCAGCGTTGCAGTATTTTATATAAGATGCTGCAACTCATTGCTGAGGTGGCTGCCCTTTGACCACGTAGTTTGTAAGTTTTTTATTTATTAAACTTTGTACCTTTTAATTTCTTTGGTGGTCAATAAAACTTGATTTATTTATTTATTATATCCACACCACACGATCTTGTGCCGCTTGGACCCAGCGGCGCCCCATGACCTTTTTGAGGTCGTCAATCCATCTAGTAGGGGTCTTTCGAAACTGCGCTTTCCGGTGCAGGGTCGCGATTCCAACATTTTACTTCGGTGTGACCATGAAGGTTTTCCTATAATCACCACGCTTAACATGCGGGTTGGTGATCGCAGTGCTGACCATGTCGCATATATTTATTAAAAAAAATATTCTTGCTAATGATAAAAACTCCATTTTTGTTATCGCTCACAGGTTTTCCGCGACATATTCCCGTTCCCGAACGACACCACCAGGGATGGGTTCATGTTCCTCGCCACATGCGTCCAACCCAGGAGCAGAGGAACGGTGTCGTTGAAGGACTCCAGCACCACAGTACCAGTCGTTGTTGATCCCAATTACTTGCATAATTATTACGATGTCAAATGTATGGTCAAAGGTAAGGGATTTTTCGCACCTAGGCAAGATATGTAAAAACATGTGAGTGAGGCACTCACTTAGAATGGAATAAGGGCAGGAGAATGATGTTTTAACAGAAAAACTCATAGATGCTCTGCGAAGAGTTTGAATCCGTTACTCCCTGGAAAAAGTCACACAGTACCCCCGTTGGCCTATCACAGGTTTATTTAATACTAATCAAATCAAAACATTCTTTATTCCTTTTTAGAAGCACTTTTGAATCGTCAAGGATCAATTAGATTTGATAAAGCTACAACTGGTTCAGAATTTTGCTCTTACCGAAAAGATTCAAGAAAGAAATTCGGACAATCGTTACAAAACATTTTAAGTTTACATTATTTAACTGCAGTCTTGTTTGAATCTGAAAGGATTTTCAAAAACAAAACAGCAGTAGTAAAAACACTGTTAAAGAGAGGCTGATACAAAAAGCCTACTTACTATACTGTTGAGGATTATTTAGACGACAAGAATGCGTGGATATAGCTAATGTTGGATCCTGTACAAGATAGTTATGACTTAATGTAACTAGTTATAGTTAATGTTTTATTAATGTTAAACTAAATGTATTATTTTGAAAAGAGCAACCGCTGGCTCTTCTCGGTAGGAACAGCTTTCCAAACCGGCAGTAGAGTTGACGATTCAAAAGCACTTGTTTACAAGTTTACATGAAAAAAGAGAATTATAAATTTGAATTTGAAATCCAAGCATTTTTAATATTCAAATATTCTTCAATTGTGTAATATGCTTTACGAATAAGCATATTTCTTACACTTAATTTAAATTAATATAGTAATTGTGATTTATACAAAGTATAAAGCATATTTAAACTTATTTCTTTATATCAGCAATAAGGAGGGCAGAAAGGCTTGTATCAACAAAATCGTTCAAAGACATCGGTGCACGAATAAACTGGCCTCGAGCGGAACGCTGTCTCTCTTTATGGAATTACACAAAGATGGACCAAGCAGGACTTGTGAAGAGAAGAAAAAAGTATGATAAGTACATCCTTCCATTTTTTATTTTCATTAGACGTTGGCTCATGTTATAACGGGGATCTAACACGATTAAAAGAAACGGGGAACAATATCTACTGATGGACATAGTTCTCTTTAGACCACGCTACACGATCTCGTGCCGCCTGGATCCAGCAGTTCTCCTCGAGGTCCCCTTTTGAAGTCGTTTGTCCATCTCGTGGGATGTATACTGCGTTTTCCGGTACGGGATCACCACTCTTGAACACTTTGAGACCCCAACGTCAATCGGTTCTTCGAACTATGTACCCGGTAATTACCACTTCATTGTAACTGGTATATGGTTCACTTCATTAACATATCACCGTTTAGCTCTCAGTTTGCAAGTTTCAGCTTAAGATATATTTACCATGACTATGACTAAATTAAAACCTCTTAAATAGTTTCGATATTTATACTTGTAAACATGTCAAAAATCTATTGACAAACCTTCATATCTTTGCTATTAACCGTTGAGGTGTTCCCTCGTCTGGAGCCAATCCTGGCACTAGCAACAGGTTATGCTTTTCATAAACATGCATTGTCATCGGGACTGGACTAGTATGCAAAATTTCAGCTCAATCAGACACCGGCAAGTGGGTCAAATTTAACTTGCAAGATTCCACCTTCATTTCCATACAGTGCAAGTTAAATAAAAGCTTTTAAATAAACCTTCAGGATAAAATTACCAAGTGGTAAGAAACCAGTTGAGCTACCTACATCTAAACCAGTAATGCACAGTCCTCCAGATGAATACCTCGAGTGTATTCTTCGTGAAGCAGCAGTGACTGGTCATCATATAGGAGGCACCTGTGCTGGTGGTAAAGTTGTTGACGACCAACTCAGGTTTGTATTAAATTGGTCATATCAAGGGTGTGTGATTTTGGAGATTTCAAATTCAACATATTATACAGTCCAGTAGGCTTATGAGATTAATACTTTTGAATCGTGATATGATATTAAAGAAATTTAAAAGATTCGTTAGGTTCCTTCTACCGAGAAGAAAGAAACAGCAAGAAACTCGACGGATATTCTTTTCTAAAAATTTATTAAATTTTAGAACAATAATAAGAGCTTTCATAGCTGTAAGCCAATGCGACTCTCTCGAGTCATAGGATCATGGGTTCATAAACCAAGGCTGGCACCAATGAGTTTTTCTATTAAAACTTATCTGTCTAATTGATAATGGCAATTATCAATTATTAATCACACGCTTACGGTGAAGAAAAACATCTTGAAGAAACCTGCATATGTCTATAGAATTCTAGGGATATGTGTAACCTACCAAATCTTTTTGGAGCAGAGTTCTCAATCTTAGCAATCTTATCTCCGACCCTTCTCTCCACAAACAGAGAGAGGCTTATGCTCAGCAGTGGAGTATTAGTAGGCTGTACTTTTATTAAATGTACTGCAACTTATTTCAGAGTCAAGAAGGTAAATGGAGTTCGCATCATGGATGCCAGTGTTTTCCCATCACCAATATCTTTATACCCGAATTCAGTTATAGTAGGCATGGCGGAGAGGGCTGCAGATTTGATACGACACTCGTCAACAGTTAATTAATAGTAGTAGTAGTAACAAATATGTAGAATAAAGTGTTCAACAAAGTTGTTTGTTTATATTAAATGCAAGATCCACGTATACCGTCCGTATTCAGTCTTCTTTTTCTGACCTATTGCAGAAGGGTGGTTAAAAACTGTGAACTTCATAATAAAGTCTCTAATTTTCAGAAATGAGAATATCCTTTAATCAAATGACAACTATTTATTTATCCCATTTGTGAAATAAAGACCAAGACCCTTTTTAAGACTATTTCATTCCTGTGTAAGACGATTAACGTGCCAAGTTTAAAATATTCAAAAAAAAAGGCAATGGGGTATTGTAAGCCACAATTTGTAACAGATATACATTTAGCTTGTCATTTTTTATAAATAATTAGATATTGTTAGTTCGGCATAAATCCGAAGTTCTCAGCAAATTTAAAATTAGAAACCCAGATTGCTCCAAAACTTGTCGGGCAAAACCCCGATTTAACAAGATGAGTTTAACTCGGGTTCTGGATGTAGGCGATACCTATACAAATAAAAATTATTACATTTGAATTTAGGTCTGTTGAGATTTCAGTATTTATGGCATATTACAAGATCGCAATAAAGTTACATATTCACTGTCTCTTCCATTTGCTATCTTTATAACGCAGAGTTGTGGTCGCTTTCAGCATCTGCTCTTTAGTGGCAGACTGATATATCTCCAGAATGATGTTGTAATCACTTGCTATCATCGGGATGGGCATATTCTTTGGTGGTAGTTCCATGTTGTACATACTGTAGGTACTCTGAAACAAATGTTACAACATGTTCCAAATACAACATGCTTCAAATAATTAGGTTGATAATATAGAAAACATTGTCGCCGTCAATGTGACATTCGTGCGTTTTTTGGGCTCTCCCGATTATTCTCGGCTAACGAATGCATCATCTGACATTTTATTCACTTGTACTCAATACGTTTTTCAGTAGGTTACAGAGCTAATCTCTTACCGAGATTGGAGTGACAATTGGATGTTGATATATAGGTAAAGATAGCGTGCGTTTTGCCGAGCCAAAATGGATTGCGTCGTGGCTATAACATTATTCGTGCGTTACACAAATTTTCAATAGTAAAGTAAGAAAGTAACGGCCTGTTACTGTTCCCATTGCTTGGCTGCTCTCTTCGTTATTAAAAGAAAGGGTTGGAGCTTTAACCGACCACGTTGCTCCATTGTGGATTGCTAGGTTACGCATATCCACAGAAGTATTTTGAGATATACAGGTTTTTTCACGATTATTTCCTTACCGAAAACTTTGTGATAAATTGCAAATATAAATAAGACACAAGATTAAAAGAAAAACTCATATCTCAAGAATTAAAAACTTAAAGAGAACTTACTGGTGGTATGGGACAAGTGGTGTCCAAGTTGGTGTGCGCTTTCAGAAAGTTGACTATCCAAACTTCCTTCATGATGTCGCAAAGCTTTTGGCTCAGTCTGAAGTCGCCGCCTGACATCAATTGCAAGGTAAGTGCAACCTGGATGTTAAATATTATAAATACTGTTATTTAAGGAATTTATTACTACGCTGATGCGCTATTGCGGGCCCATTATTATTTTTACATTTGTATTTTTATTGCATAATATTTTAAATATATAGTAACAAGTCTTTAAATTGTTTTATTCATTATGGGTCAAGCTGGCTAAGCCAACATTACAATGGTCTCAACACTACATTAAATCCTCGGCCCCTCTTAAATCATAATCGATAGATGAAGTAACGCAGGTAATTTTCAAATTTTCGCTTGATAGCGCCACTGGTCTGCAGATTGGATGTAACTCGATTTGGTATTGGTAAATAATACTTGCTCTAAAACCTTGCTGTGAGACCGTGCGACACTTTCGAGGAGTCACAGGTTCAAATCCCGGCACCATTGAATTTTTCTGTTAAAACTTATGTGTCTAATTGAAACAGCTTGCGTAAACCTGCACTTTTCTAAAGAATTCTAGCGATTTGGAGCAGCATCTTAGATCCAATCCTTCTTTCCAAAAACGTAGAGAGGACGCATGTGCCCAGCTGTGGGATAGTAATTTTTTTTACTTACACTAACATCATTCCCGCAAGGTACTAGAGTCGTCAGAGTAAGGTTGGTATAATACGGATTGTTCCGGCTATTCCTCCCGGTGAATATGGTACAATCTTTAATGTATTTGGGATTCGTGTATAACAACCGCGCCCTCTCTTGAAGGTAATCCTTAAAAAAATATGAGAGTGAGAACCCATGGAGAACACTCCCCTCCCTGATTTACAACCAAGATCTCAGAGACTTTGGTATCCGGCTGTGTAGAATAGACCATCCTCATTTCTTACCGAGGTGTCGTAAAAGGCGACTAAGGTAAGGAAGGCGGCCGGTCGTAAAATAATTGGCCAAAACATATAGCATCATGTTTAAAGTGGGATAAAGGCAGGAGAAAGATGATTATTTTAGAAAAAGCGCCCGCCGTGTTCTCTCCATGAATAGCACATTGGTCACATTTGCATCAGTGGTAGCTTCATAATAATTAGATGATAAAAATCCCCAACTTAAAAAATTTTGAATACTATTGTAAATTTTACAAAAAAAAATCTACTCACACTATACACGTAGGAAAAAAGTGTTACAAAAAGGAAACAAAATTGAAAAGATAACTTCATTGTGGCGCAAACCCATTTCACTAAAACACACGCATTAACATCGGTAAATATACCTGTTAACCTAACTTATCAATAATAGTCCATATAAAATAATTATTATATGATTTACATAATACTGGTTAATGGGTGAGGGCATAAATATATTTTAAAAATGCCATTTGTCTGTTTATTTTGATTTTTATACGACATTTTAGTATCGAAAATATAGGGGCTTAAAAACACCACCGAATAAAATAGAAAATCTAGGCATTTTAAACATAATATCGCTTTTTGAAATAAAAGGAATTTATAGATTGTTTGCTAAAAGCTTCTACTTCTTTCTGCCCTTATGCTACTCTAAGTGTGGTTGGCACATGTTATAAACATGTTGTCACATGATTTGGCTACGTATTTAACGACCGGCCGCCTGCCTGACATAGACTTACCTTAGTCTTATTTTACGACTGCTCGGTAAGAAAGAGGGTGGTCTATTTCGCTCAACCGGATACCACACGGTGGGTCAGCTTACCTTAGTCGCGTTTTACGACACCTCGGTAGGAAATGAGGGTAGTCTATTCTACTCAGCCGAATACCACACGGTGGATATAAATTGTTAAAATATTATTTTAAAATAAAATATTATTTTAAAAATTTATATATTTTTACATTTCACAATTGACTCACAAAAACCTTTGTACAAGGCGTTTGTATATTAGAAAAGTAATAATAAAATTATTTTGCTATAATCCGCGATGAAATTCATCACAGATTATAGCAAAATAATTTTATTATTACTTTTGTATTATGAATCTCCGCAAAGTAACGCCTAATTCTATGAATCGTTTTATATTGTTTTTTATTCGTGCTTACGGCTAAAATATGGAATTCCCTCCATGCATTTATTTTTCCAGACACTATAGGATTTAAAAAAAGGTATATAGGCAAGACTTGAAATAGTTTTATCTTAATTAAAAATTAATTCATTTAAGTTTTGCAAACAAAACATACTAAAAATTATTTCAAAGAAACTACGCTCGACTTTATTTTATTACAGGCAAGTTTTAGATTACCTTTCCCTTTAACAAAAGGAAAACAGATTTTCTTATCCTATATATACATTCTCGTACATGACTTCAATAGTACAAAATTTTAACAATATCCCTCCCAAATATTAGCTGTTAAAGCGGAACTTACAGATAGATAGAAAACCGATTTTAGCATTTATAATACTAGTATAAAGACAAAGTCGCATAACAATAATAGTAAGTCAATTTTTCTTAATGTAATTTTAACGACCATATATTTGCTATACATTGTTGAAAATGTATTTTTCCTAATTACCTCAAAATATGCTTTAGTATATTTTGTATCATATTAAAATCAAAAGATCTCGAAAATCACTCCCAACAATCATCAATCAAACATATCACAATCTACCAGTTGGCTTGATTTTTCCGACACCCAATATATTTCAAACAAATACACTAAAACTTATAAAATTATAAGCCTGAATCTTTCTATTCTGGAAATCACCATTCTCCTGCCCTTATCCCACTCTAAGCAGGGTCAGCACAACATGTTATCACATGGCTAGGTGTTTTACTACCAGCCACCTGTCTGACGTCAACTTACCTTAGTCGCCCTTTACGACACCTCGGTAAGGTCTATTCTACTCAGCCGGATACCACACGGCGTTTTAACTTACCTAAATCGCCTTTTACGACACATATGTAAAAAATGAGGGTGGTCTATTCTACTCTGCCAGATACCACACGGCGTTAACGGTGGTAATAACACAATCTTATTAATCATAAATAACAGAGTCAAATTAACTTAAAAGATTAGGCTTCTATCTATTCTAGAAAATGACATTAAAATCCATCTAGTAGTTTTGTGTTAATGGTGGACAGATAGACGCGTTCCCTTTGTTTTGATTTGTACTGATTACTGATAATATAGAACTCGTACTGCCCGTCCATATATAAAATACAATCTGTCCTACCTTATAAGTACAACAAATGAACAATGCATTATAATCATAATGAACAGACTAATAAATAAATCTGGTTGAAAAGGCTTTGAAACAAGCTTTTAACAAAATTTTATGTCCCTACTGTTAACCGTTGAGGAGTTCCCTCGTCTGGATCCAAACCTAGTCATCAGGTCATGCTTCTTCTTCTTCTTATAGCGGGCTGTTTTCCGCACTTAGTCGCTTTGTGACGACCATTGTGCGTGAGGGTGAAAGGCTGTTTACTCCAGCCAAGCTCCTTCCAGAAGCCGAGTATCCTATTCGGGACCCTCAAGGCTTCTTGCAACGTACTCGGAGAGTCAAGGATGTTCGCCCGATGTTCTGCCACCTCCGTGCAATGTAGCAATGTTTATGATAAGCAGGTCATGCTTATCATAAACATTGTCATCGGAACGGGATCAGTATGTAATATTTCAGCTAATTCGAACCGCGGCGTGGGTCAAATTTAACTTGCAAGAATCCTTCACGTACATACATTGCAAGTGGAATAAAAGCTATTAAAAAAACAGATAAAGTAGAGTACACAATTAACTAACTTATACGAATTGGCCCCATTAAAACCGCGTGACAGTTGAAAGAACAAGGAAACCAAAAATATGGTTATTTTGAAAGCAGTTATTAAAATAGCGAGTCATGTTACAAAAAATCTTAATTAATTCTGTAACGTTGTACCTTTTACATACAACAAAGGGAAAATAAACATAGTTTTAGTTGCTTTGAGTTTGAAGTTAACTCCAGACATATGTGTTAGCGAAGGTTTTAAATAATCTCCATGTTAATTCCTCTAAACATAAATTTATAATATCACTATGTATTCAAGTGTTGTTTTGATTTAAAACCGACAACAAAAGATGTAGGCGGAATAAATATATGCTATTTTAAGTTGACATTAAATCCTTTCACATGTGCGAGGTTATTTGAAGGGTAATAAAAATATTGACAACTTACCAGATCGTTAATCATACAACCATTACATAATAATAAATGTACGCCTAGGATCTGTTTGCGAAGACAGTTCCCAGGCGGCCTGACTTTTTTTACATTTCCAACAATTATCGTCATATCTTAATCAATATATATACTCGTAAAACTTAAACCTTCCCTACATACATACATAATCTACATAGTTAAACCTTCCCGTGAATCATTCTGTTTATTAGTTGTAACTTCCTATTTATCCATTCGGTAGTTTTTGGGTTCTTATGAGCTCCTCAAACGAAAGCTCAGAGTGGCTCAACGCGCAATGAAGCGTGCTTTGATCGAAATATCTCTAGGAGATATCTAGAGGGATCTGTAGAAAACCAAAATTACCGATATACTTCAGCTTCTCGCGTAGCGAAGTCAGTGGATGGGTAAATAGTACTAAGGTTCGATGGGCGTTAGGGTCCTAAGGTGCTTGAATGGCATGGGAAAACGCAGAGTTTGTAGACCTCCTACGACATGAACAGAATACCCCAAAAAGATAGCAGGCAGCAGTGGATATAACTTGAAAACCACCCTGACCAGCCGTGTGCGTCCATCGGTTAAAAAAAAAGAAAAAAAAGTACAGACAGACGCGGCAGGATTCTGTTTAATATTTAGTGAAGTAACCTAAACAGTAACCCATCTAGGGGTTAACGGGTAGATGCAAATAAGAGATGCCATGAAGAAAAGACTTTCCAAGTACAGCAAAAGCAGCAGGAATGTTAATAAACATACAGAGTGACTGTGTGCCGTTAACTTTAAGCACCATGGTTGGTGTTTAAATTTCTTAAAGTTGGTTAAGGTTAGAAGAAATCTCTGACGGACGTCTATCAGCCAACACTGTTGGCATGGACTAAACGTTCTTTACTGATAACAATATAGGATGAGGAGGTCATCCTTTGCCTATCAGCACGGAACCGCTTTCGCATTTCTTCGTGCTGATCTTTGCTTTAGTTTCCTTCTTTATCTTTTTTATTGATTTTATTTCTGCTCCCTGTTAACCATAATTACGGAGAACATCCTCATGCTTGTGGTTAACCTTCTGGAACTTTTCATAAAGTTTTATTAAACAAAGGTAACAATTGGGTAATAATACTACGTAATATAAATGAAAAATACGATACAACGTTTATACCTAGTCTTTAAGGAAACTGGACCGCTACTAGTGGTTCATTTTTATTAAAACTTTTATTCAACTTTGAATGTATGTATGTAAAGGAATCTTGCAAGTTAAATTTGACCCACTTCCCGGGGTCCGATTGAGTTGAAATTTGTACATACAGGTCCAGTCTTGATGACAATGCATGTTTATGATAAGCATGACCTGATGCTGCCGTCAAAATTGAAATTTGCCATGAAATTTGTTAAAAGCTTTATTAACTTAACTTGTTTAAGTACACAGCGCAAAAACAGTAAGTACAAACATCAATTTAATTGACGTAGATTTTTACTTATCAAATATGAATACATTCGGTATTTCATTCTTAAATCCTTTAGACTATATAATTTCAATGAACATTTTGGCAGTTATCGAAAAAATCTAATTCAATGGCGGGGATCATTATTGGATATTATATTCTACCATCCATACGTAGTCGGGGTAAATGAGCTTTTATTTATATTATAATGTAGCTACGAGATTATAAAAGGTCCCAATAAATCTGTCTGCATGTATTTTGTCCCAAAATTTAAATTAAATTTCAAGATATATACAATCTAGCTGAACAAAGACAATTTATACACAAACAAAAGTATATACAGCTATAATTTATGTTGAATTGATTATAGGAAATTACTATTCAACACCACTTCCCATATTACTAAGAGTCAGTAAACATAATTGAATTAAGAAAATATATTTGATACAAAGTAATATATTTCTAATATTTTTTGGTTAAAATTAGTATAGTAGTATAGTAATACCAAAAGCTCATTCAATATTATTATTTTCTGAAGTTAGACCACTGATAAATAATAGAATTCTTCTTTTTTTAAAATCTATAGCCGTCCACTTCTTGATAGATGAGTAGGTCTTCAAACATAAGTATCCTGTACATATTTTGACTAAGCTTAACCTAAAGTACTCTGTATCTAACATTATTTTTTATAGATATACTTGAGGTAACCGTGACTTGTTCGCATTTGCTTTAGTGTTAATAAAACCCTCAATAATGCACGATATAGTTTTTTCTTGCTTAGAATTTTCAGATTTTTATTTTATATGTTAGCCCGGTATATAAGCGTCAATTGCACCAAATTTTATCAATATTTTTTCAGCGAATCATCAATGAAAATGAAACATGATAGACAGACCTTCGTATTAATAATATTGTCATGGATTTCTTTTTCTTTAAATCAACGATAAAATTATAATTTGAAAGAATGATTATTCGTTACAGTTTAAATTTCATTATTAGTACTAGCGGCCTGCCCCTGCTTCGCACGGGTATAAAATATATATCCCATGTCAGTCAGTGTAAAAAAAAATGATTAAAATCGATCCAGTAGTTTTCATTTATTCATTACAGCCCGTGGCCCGCAAGCGTTAAATTTGGAGAAAAACAATTTCCTTTCCCTATACCAAGAAGATTTCCTGCTATATCTAATACCTAAATTCATATACTACATATTTTCATTTTTCCCCTAGGTATTTTATTTTTAAAATCATTACAGAATGTCCTTATATACTACATTCACAGCTTTCTTGTCATTAAACAAACTCTTGAAACAACGACATATAGTTGTTAAATGCGAAGTGCTATAGGGCGAAGCGCGGCCTCCTCACGGTATTTTAAATCTGTAATATCTCCGTAAATGTTCACTTAAATTACATGCTGTAAACGGCCATATTGATCTATATTAAATCAACAATTTATTTAAGGTACTTAATTGGATAAGGATTAATGCTGTATTGTATAAAAATTGCTTCAAATATAAGGCATTATTTTTCGTAAAAAGTAAATGACAAAAAATGCTATTGTGGGTTATCCA
The DNA here is from genome assembly GCA_029227775.1 of Morpho helenor. Classification (NCBI taxonomy): domain Eukaryota; kingdom Metazoa; phylum Arthropoda; class Insecta; order Lepidoptera; family Nymphalidae; genus Morpho; species Morpho helenor. Next base: position 14,454,520 of record JARGCU010000006.1, read on the forward strand.
TAAGAGATAGACATATACCATCGCGGACTTTTCTGTAGACCTTTTCATGGTTTACAAATACTTAGTACATCATTTTGATAAATCTCGTAGGGTTTAGCCTGCGTTTGCAATGTAAGCGGAAAAAAATGTAATTATTTACAGAAACCTCAAAAATTACAGTATTTCTCTACTCCGTATTGAATGTTATTATACATACAAACCTTCTTCCTGAATCACTCTATCTATTAAAAAAACCGCATCAAAATCTGTAGCGTAGTTTTAAAGTTTTATGCATACATAGGGATATATGGACAAACAAGAATGCGACTTTGTTTTATAATATGTAGTGATAATAATGTAAATTTTATTGTAAATTGCATTGTTAATGTTATTGTAGAAGCCCACAACTATTTACATGATGTAATTATTGGAATATTCTTTCTTATCTTGATGTGATTATGTATTAGATGAAATTCTGTATATAGTTGTTTTAAAGGACCCCTATGGTCCTTTGGTGGGCGGTATGTTGTGTTAAGTCAGTTCATATACTAAGTCAGTCGCAATTAAACATTGAATATAGAAACACGTCTGTTATTCAATTCCTTGTCGATCATTTTAAGTAGTGGAAAAAGTGAACCTTATTTACATCACCAGTCATATTGATCAATATTAAATAGACAATATATTTAAGGTTCTTAATTGGATAAGGATTAATGCTGTATTGTATAAAAATTGCTTTGAACATAAGGCATCATTTTTCGTAAAAAGTAAATGACAAAAACTGCTATTGTGGGTTATCCATAAGAGATAGACATATATCATCAAGGACTTTTCTGTAGACCTTTTCATGGTGTACAAATACTTAGTACATCATTTTGATAAATCTCGTAGGGTTTAGCCTGCGTTTGCAATGTAAGCGGAAAAAAATGTTATTATTTACAGAAACTTCAAAAATTACAGTATTTCTCTACTCCGTATTGAATGTTATTAGACATGTAAACCTTCCTCTACAATCACTCTATCTATTTAAAAAAAACCGCATCAAAATCTGTTGCATAGTTTTAAAGATTGAAGCATACATAGGGATATACGGACATACGGACAGACAGAGAATGCGACTTTGTTTTATACTATGTAGTGATATTATTTATTTTTACAATAATTGATTAGACAATGTCTTTACATACAACATTCATAGCTTTCTTATCATTACACAATATAAACTTGAAAGAAGGACGTTTAATTGCGCCTCCGGTCGCTGCTAAATTCGAAGTGCTTATAGGTCGAAGCGCGGCCTCCTCGCGGGATTTTAAATCTGTAATATCTCCGAAAATGTTCACTTAAATTACATGCTGTAAACGGCAATATTGATCTATATTAAATCAACAATTTATTTAAGGTACCTAATTGGATAAGGATTAATGCTGTATTGTATAAAAATTGCTTTGAACATAAGGCATCATTTTTCGTAAAAAGTAAATGAAAAAAACTGCTATTGTGGGCTATCCATAAGAGATAGACATATACCATCGCGGACTTTTCTGTAGACCTTTTCATGGTTTACAAATACTTAGTACATCATTTTGATAAATCTCGTAGGGTTTAGCCTGCGTTTGCAATGTAAGCGAAAAAAAATGTAATTATTTACAGAAACCTCAAAAATTACAGTATTTCTCTACTCCGTATTGAATGTTATTATACGTACAAACCTTCCTTTTGATTCACTCTATCTATTAAAAAAAACCGCATCAAAATCGGTTGCGTAGTTTTAAAGTTTTATGCGTACATACGAAATATGTGACTTTGTTTTATAATATGTAGTGATACGTCCAACAAAAATATGGTACCCGAGGTCAATAGAATTGATTAAATATTCAATTGAAACACGCAATATGTAATAGGTGATAACAAAACGAGTTGCAATAGTAACGCCCACTATACCTTTTAATAAACAGCGATATAAAAAAATATAACAAATGACGTTGCATACCACGTCTGTAGAATTGACATCCTGGTCGCATTTAGTCGCGCGATCGACTCCGTATAATATTGTGCTATTAAACAATGTGCGATACAAATGCACGTCTCGACGGAAAAGTCGCGATCGTCACTGGAGGCAGTGCGGGAATTGGTTACGAAACAGCGAAAAACCTAGCAAGCAAAGGAGCAAGAGTCATCATTGCAAGTCGTAACGAAACCAAACTCTCGCGAGCTAGAGACATGATAGAACAAATTACTGGCAACAAGAATATATCCTACAAATTACTAGACTTGGGATCTTTGAAATCCGTTAGAAATTTCACAGCAAACACTCTTAATAATGAAGAGAGATTGGACATACTCATTAACAACGCAGGAGCAGTAGGTCTTCCAGATCGGATGACAGAAGATGGACTAAATCTGACAATGCAAATCAATTACTTCGGCGCGTTTCTTCTAACGTATCTATTGCTGCCTATGTTGAAGAATTCAGCACCGAGTCGCATTATAAACAGTTCAGCATCATCAATGTATATAGGACATATAGATTTCGACCATTGGAACGATATAGGCAGGTATAATTCAGTGGAAGTGTTGGCTAATTCAAAATTGGCAGTGTCACTGTTTACAGCAGAGTTAAGTACGCGATTTAAAGATACCGGTGTGACAGCGAACAGTTTTGATCCATTCGTGGTCCGTGATACAGATATTTTGGCCAACCTTGATTCTCTTGTTAAGAATATATCACAATTGTTCGTTGATGTGATTGGACAACCGAAAGAAGATGTTGGAAAGCAAATAGGACGACTAGCGGCTGATCCTGATTATGAAGATGAGAGTGGTACCCATTTTAAGTTTTGTAGAAAGTGGATAAATCATTGGTTGGTTAGTGATCGGGAACTGACTAAAACGCTCTGGGATATATCAAAAAACATTGTCAATATAACGCCTGAGGAAGATTGGGAGGCAAACGTTCTATAATCTTAATGAAATTGAACTTGATGTTAACATTGTTAATTTATTTCCATAATAAACGTAGTTCTGTTAATCTTATTTGTGTTTCTAATATGATACTACTACTAGTACTATAGTGTATTGTGTGTGTGCGCGATTGTGCGTGTTTGTGTTCAGGTTAAAACCTAGCATGGGACATTAGGCTACCACTTTTCGAGAGCACTTTTACAGAGTCTCAGTCAGTCAGTTCTTTTAGCAGGGTGTACTGCGTGCAGGTGAGGTTATCATTTGATGAAATAGACTGGGACGAGTTCTTCCTTACACCCCCTGGAGCCGGTAGATCCAAGCGGCTCCAGCAATGAATCCAATATAACTTCATCTGCCATTCTCTCCTATCATTACTATAGTATTTTATTATTTGTCATATCGCCTGCAAGATAAATAATACTTTATTTCAATCTTTGGTATTTGCTCAAACTTTATAAGCAGGATAACTTTATAAGTTTATGTACTGAGCTATGTTCATCATACTCCTACCCTTATCCCACTCTAAGTGGGGTCGCCACAACATGTTATAAACATGTTGTCACGTAATTTGGCTACGTTTTTTACGACCGGTCGCCTGCCTGACGTCAACTTACCTTAGTCGTATTATTATTATTAAAAAAAAGGGTATATATATAGTATATTCTACTCAACTTACTTTAGTTTCCTTTTACGGCACCACGGTAAGAAATGAGGGTGGTCTATTCTACTCAGACGGATACCACACGGCGAGTCCACTTACTTTAGTTTCATTTTACGACACCACGGTAAGATATGAGGCTGGTCTATTCAACTCAGCCGGATACCACACAGTGAGTCAATTTACCTTAGTTACCGTTTACGACACTACGGTAACTCTCCTCTCCTTGGTAATTCACCTCTTATAATTATAGGCTATAGAAATCCTGTTAATTCTACAGGAATAAGATGACATTGAAAAGCGCCATCTATTATCAAACTAACGCGACAACACATAAACGAAGTTACGGGTTTAAACTAGTAGATAGATATAACTGTTACGTCACAGTTAACTTAATATGACATGGGCATTGTAAAGAGTGTAAGTTTAACCAACTAGAAAATCAACGACCTTCATAATTTCAAAGTGAATGTGTACTTTATGAGAAGGTATGCCATCAGTTTGAAATTCTTCGGACTCATACTTAACATAGTCTGTAAATCAAGCTTAACCAAATACAAAAATATACTATACTCCATAGGTTTTGCTACTTAAGTAAAGGTAAACATGTCAAACAAAAAGGTTAATTTTTTTAATATGCGCCACATAGGTATTTAAAAATTTTCTACAAAACGATGGAAAATATTAAATATACTATAATACTGCATTATCACACAGTGACTTTATAAAAGCTTGTTGTGTGTAGATATTGTTATTGCGATAAAATGTTTGGCACACCTGAGTCATATGGTTTTGTTTGTTTACATTTAGTTAAGTATCTAAACCTACGAAGTATACATTTATAATATTAAGGCATTTTTAAATAAATAAAAAATATATAATAATACTTATTAACTATCATTTATTTTCCTGCCCTTATCCCACTCTAAGTGAGCTTGACACAATATATTTTTAAATTGTTACATGTTTTGGGCTAGATTTTACGATCGGCTGCCTGCTTGACGTCAACTTACCTTAGTCACCTTTCACAACACCTCGGTAAGAAATGAGGGTAGTCTATTCTACTTAGCCGGATACTACACGGTGGAGTGGATAAAAAACGAAGGTGGTCTATATTACTCAGCTAGATACCGCACAGCTTAATAAAACTTTTTAACTATTTACAGGAAAATAAAGTAGAGCTTCATGTTTTTTATCACTACAATTTCGTTTACTTTTATTTTATATATTACGGAGTAAGAAGACAAAACATTTACATTAGACAAAAATTTAAACAAACTACTCAGAAATATAATAGTAAATTTGGATGGTAAATGGATCATTATTATACAAGTAATATTATCAAGTTTACAATACTGTTCCATAAATTTCCGTAATTTCGAGCGTCAAGTATGTGAGCTTATTGTAAAAATTGTTGTTTCTTATAAATTTTATTTTACCTTATTGACGCGATATTCTTAGGAGAATGGAATGACCTTCTAAAAATTACGAATATCAGACATTCTCTATTATTTTTCAAAAAAAAAACTGAAAATAAGATATCGTTAATAATACAATTAATTATCAGACTAAATTTTCATGAACAACAGTTAATGGGGACATATATAAATTGTGATAATAATCAAATCCTATTAAAATACGATATTGTAGCAAGATTAAATTCAAATTCAAATAATTCTTTATTCAAATTGGCTTTTACAAGCATTTTCGAATCGTCAAATTACAATGAAGCTACGACTGGTTCGGAAAGGTGCTCTTACCGAGAAGAACCAGCAGCGGTCACTCTTTTCAAAATTAAGTATTACAATAATGTCTTAATTAATTAAGAAAAAATTAAAAAAATTACAATATAATCTGGTGCGTAGGTGGTGGCAATTTAAATCCAAGTTTTCTTTTCATCAACATAGTCCTCAACAGTATAATAAGCTTTATGAATAAGTATCTTTTTAATTGCTTTTTTGAACTTGTGTAAAGGCAAGCCCAAAATATATTGTGGAATTTTATGATAAGAATGTAGACCTAAGCCCACAAACGATCTACGAACTTTGTGAAACCGAATCGTGGGCATTATTAATTTATTTCGGTTCCTGGTTTGCCTATTACTAAATCCTCTAACTATAGATCGTTAAATGTTGCTTAGGTACTGTCTAACAACGTAGCTATCAGCTTTGTCCCTAATTTAGTAAGTCATATGGTTCTCCTACTTGTTTCGTTATAATGCTTTTACTACTGCCCCAATTCTTTACTAATAGTAATAACGAACATAGTTTTTATTAATTGCGCTGATGTCTTGAAAGTTTCAAGAGTCAATCTTTTAAGATTTTTTAAATTAATTAATTAATTAAAGAACTAAGATTAAATTTATCCATCACATCGTTTTATTAAAAATAAATAAATAACAATAATAACTTTCATACGTACGCCGTGTGGTATCCGGCTGAGTAGAATAGTACCATCCTCATTTCTTATTGAGGTGTCGTAAAAGGCGACTAAGATAAGTTGACCCGCCGTGTGGCATCCGGCCTAGAAGAATAGACCAACCTCATTTCTTACCGAGGTGTCCTAAAAGGCGACTAAGGTAAGTTGACCCACCGTGTGGTATCCGGTTTAGGAGAATAGACCACCCTCTTTCTTACCTAGGTGTCGTAAAATACGACAGAGGTAAGTTGACGTCAGGCAGGCAGCCAGTGTTAAAAATGCAGCGAAATCATGTGACAACATGTATATAACATGTTGTGCCGACCCCACTCCGACCCCACTTAGACCCCACTTAGAGAGAGATTAATTTGTTGGTCTTTGAGCCTGGGTGTATATTTGTATTTGTATTTAAGTATGTATTAAAAAATTATATAAGTATATATTCACCAGTTGTCTGTCACCCATAACACAAGTATTAAGTTACTTTGGGGTCGGACGACCGTGTGTGTGAGTGTCCCATATATATATTTATTTATTTATGTTTGAAGAGCGGATAATTCTGGCACATCCATATGGTATATCCATGCTTTAAAAAAGGCTTCAACATTGTTTTAACGTTTTTCTTTTCCTATGTGAGAACGGTCATATGAAATGCAGTGATTAGGAAGCTATGTACGTATACATTATTAATTATTATCGATATATTCAAATTCAAATTCAAATAATTCTTTATTCAAAGCTTTTACAAGCACTTTCGAATCATCAAATTACAATGAAGCTACGACTGGTTCGGAAAGGTGCTCTTACCGAGAAGAACCAGCAAGAAACTTGGCGGTCACTCTTTTTAATATTAAGTATTACAATAATATATTAATTTATTAAGAACAAATTAAAAAAATTACAATATAATCTAGTGCGTAGCTGGTCGCAATTTAAATCCAAGCTTTCTTAACATCAACATAGTCCTCAACAGTATAATAAGCTTTATAAATAAGTGTCATAATAAAACATTACACCATATAATTTTTATTTCAATAAATATCTTTAAAGTTTTAGCAATATAATAAAATAATATTTAGTTCACAAAACTGACATATAATTGAGGATATCAAAATTCAAAATAATTCGCTTACATTAATTGTTGTCTTCTGATGTGAACTATAAAAAGTGAAAGTTGTAAAATTGAAAAATGTTCTACTGACCTTTGCGAGCGAGTTGATAGTAATAGAATAACGTACTTAAAATAACACATTTCTTTGTGTTCAACCACAAATATATTTAGTAATATATTATATTTAGTTGTAGATAAATTCAATTAGATTTTTTTTTTATTTTTTGTCAGTTTAACCACTAAGTTGCGAGCCTCTCTTACGTAATCAGCCAACAAGGTCGCATAAAAATAGATGTAACTTGTTTCAAATGGTATAATGTGAAAATTATTGCTATAACTTTTATTCAAACTGGTCCAAATCCTTATTTAATACAATATCTGCACTTGAAATTTTCGTGTCCTTTAATATTAAACTGTTGCAACCTTAACCTTATTTCAGTCGACTACCTTGCGCATTATAACTACGGTTCAGTCGTCAAATTACTGCTAACAGAAACGGACGAGAAACAAACTATGCGTGTAATAGACGATTTTACTGATTGTGAGAACGATGTGCGTTTGGAGGGAAAAGTGGCATTAGTAACTGGAGCCACGTCAGGAACAGGATTAGAAGTTGCTAAGAATCTAGCAAAACGTGGCGCCAAAGTTATCATAGCGAGTCGCAACCCTGCTAAATTAGAAACAGCAAGAAATACTATAATAGAAACCTCTGGAAACGTGAATGTTGACGCCAAGCAAGTTGATTTCGAGTCACTGCAATCGATAAGAGATTTTGCACAAGAAATGCGAACGTTTGAACCTAATTTGAATATTCTTGTGAATAATATCGGCTCTATTGGCTTGGAAGATAAGTTGACAAGCGATAATTTGCACGTTATGATGCAGGTGAACTACTTTGGAGCGTTTCTGCTTACTTTTCTCTTATACCCGTTGCTGAAATCCTCAGCGCCTTCAAGAGTTGTAAACGTGTCATCCTTAGCCCTTATTTTAGGACAAATCGAAATAGATCACATGAACGACGTTGGCAGATATTCGAATTTCGGAATTTATTGCAACGCTAAGTTAGCTGATGTACTGTTTTCTGTGGAAATGGACAAGCGAGTTAAAGGAAATGGTGTTAATATATACAGTATGGATCCTGGATTAGGAAAATCGGAATTCTTTAGGAATTACAATGACACATTTTGGAGGAACACGTTGAATACTTTGCTCTTTGTTTTCGGCAGGCCTTTAGATAGAGTTGCGACGATGCCTGTGTTCTTGGCCGTCGATCCAAGAGTCGAAATGTCGAGTGGCAAACATTTTAGAGATTGTGCCGTATTTTATAGCACTTGGCTCGCTAATGACACGCTTCTAACTCGAAGATTGTGGGAAGAGTCCAAGAGATTAGTACGAATCACGCCGGACGAAGACTGGGAGAGATTGTAGTGATTTGTGTAAAGTTATCACGTGTGTGTTTTTTAAACTTTATATTATTAAAGGTATGCTTATAAAGGAAGTTAATTGAATATGACGTCATTCGATATACACATTACATCATCAACATATCAACATAAAAAATTATATGGTTTTACTACTAGTTTCACCCGCGACCCAATTAACTGATTTATTTGTTAACGCCGTGTTATATTCGGCTGAGTAGTAGACCAACCTCATTTATTACCGAGGTGTCGTAAAAGGCAACTAAGGTAAGTCGACCCACCATGTGGTATCCGGCTGAGTAATATAGACTATCCTCATTTCTTACCGAGGTATCGTAAAAGGCGACTAAGGTAAGCCGACCCGCCGTGGGGTATCCGGTTGAGTAGAATAGACCATCTTTATTTTTTACCGAGGTATCGTAAAAGGTGACTTGGGTATGTTTTCCCACCGTGTGGTATTCGGTTGAGTAGAATAGACCACCCTCTTTCTTACCGAGGTGTCGTAAAATAAGACTAAGGTAAGTTGTCAGGCTGGCGGTCGGTCGTAAAATATGTAGCTAAATCATGTGACATGTTTATAACATGTTGTACCAACCCCACTTAGAATGGGATAAGGGCATAATTCTTTTTTTTATCAATTTAACAACAAAGTTACTTACATGTCCTACGTAATCAGCCAACAAGGTCGCATAAAATAGATGTAACTTGTTTGAAATGGTATAATGTAAAAACTATTGCTATAGTTTTTATTCAAACATGTACAAATCCATATTTAATTTAATTTTTAAGATTTATTAAACGTCGCAACTTTAACTTTATTTTAGTCGACTACGTTGCGCATTATAACTACAGTTCAGTCGTCAAATTACTGCTAACAGAAACAAACTATGCGTGTTATAGACGATTTTACTGATTGTGAGAACGATGTGCGTTTGGAGGGAAAAGTGGCATCAGTAACTGGAGCCACATCAGGTACAGGATTAGAAGTTGCTAAGAATCTAGCAAAACGTGGTGCTAAAGTTATCATAGCAAGTCGCAACCCTGCTAAATTAGTAACAGCAAGAAATACTATAATAGAAACCTCTGGAAACGTGAATGTTGACGCAAAACAAGTTAATTTCGAGTCACTGCAATCGATAAGAGATTTAGCGCAAGAAATTCGAACGTTTGAACCTAATTTGAATATTCTTGTGAATAATATTGGCTCTATTGGCTTGGAAGATAAGTTGACAAGCGATAATTTGCATGTTATGATGCAGGTGAACTACTTTGGAGCGTTTCTGCTTACTTTTCTCTTATACCCGTTGTTGAAATCCTCAGCGCCTTCAAGAGTTGTAAACGTATCATCCTCAGCCCTTATTTTAGGACAAATCGAAATAAATCACATGAACGACGTGGGCAGATTTTCGAATTTCGGATTTTATTGCAACGCTAAGTTAGCTGATGTACTGTTTTCTGTCGAAATGGACAGGCGAGTTAAAGGAAATGGTGTTAATATCTACAGCATGGATCCTGGATTAGGAAAATCGGAATTCTTTAAGAACTACAATGACACATTTTTTAAGAATACGATGAATACTTTGCTCTTCATAGTCGGGAGGCCTTTAGATAGAGTGGCGACGATGCCTGTGTTCTTGGCCGTCGATCCAAGAGTCGAAATGTCGAGTGGCAAACATTTTAGAGATTGTGTCGAATTTTATAGCAGTTGGTTTGCTAATGACACGCTTCTAACTAGAAGATTGTGGGAAGAGTCCAAGAGATTAGTACGAATCACGCCGGACGAAGACTGGGAGAGATTGTAGTATTTTGTGTAAAATTATCACGCGTGTTTTTTAAACTTTATATAATTAAAGGTGTGCGTATCATGGAAGGCAATTTGAATATGACGTCATTCGATATACACATTACATTATTAGTAACCATAAATAATTACTAGTTTTACCCGTGACCTTCGAGTCAGTTAATTGTTGAAAGAGTATTTTACCAATTAACTGAGTTATTCGTTAACGCCGTTTGGTATCCGGTTGAGTAGAATAGACCACACTCTTTCATACCAAGTCGTAAATCATAGCGATTTACGACTTGGTATGAAAGAGTTGCGCCTGCGCTTTAAATCTGTAATATCTTCGAAAATATTAATTTAAATTACATACTGTACACGGCCATATTGATCTATATTAAATCAACAATGTATTTAAGGTACTTAATTGAATAAGGATTAATGCTGTATTGTTTAAAATTACTTCGATAATAAGGAATTATTTTTCGTAAAAAGTAAATGACAAAAAAAATGCTATTATGTGTTATCCATAAGAGATAGACATATATATATCACCGTGGAGTTTTCTGTAGTCCTTTTAAAGGTGTACAAATACTTAGTACATTATTTTGATAAATCTCATAGTGTTCAGCCTGCGTTTGCAATGTAAGCGGAAAAAATGTAATTATCTATGTCATCACGTTGTTATGTTATTATTATGTTATTATACATATAATCCAACCTCTTTAATCACTCTATATATTAAAAAAACCGCATCAAAATCTATTGCCTATTTTTAAAGATTGAAGCATACATAGGGATATAGGGACATAGGGACGGACAGGGAAAGCGACTATACTGTGTAGTGATGCAGTGAAGAGATTACAAACAAACAAGATAGCCCATCAATAACATTAGTATGGATTATCGGAGGTATTAAATAATCTATGATAACATAATTTTTTTTAAATACACAGTACTTAACAAATAATACACAGCACGCGTTGACCGCAAGTGAATGTGTACATCTAATAATTTTGCAAGAAGTCTGTAATTATTATTTTACGAAACAGAATTACGCGTTGCCTAAACAACAGAACTTTAGATTGTTACTATATCAAACAGCTCTGTTTAACAAGTTTGTTGGTTAAATTTGTCTTATAACTTAACTTTAATTCTCTTCCAGTTGATTTGTACTTTTATAGGCGCAATGCAGGAGCCGCAAGCTTATGTCGGTTCTCACTTTGTCTATTAAATACATCATCTATTGTTTTATTATTTCTTTATATTTTGATGTACGAAAATGACTATTTTTCTAAACTAACTAATGTGTATTAAAGTACACATTAGTTCAAATGACAATATAATTAATTTAGTGTCTTCAGTTTTAATGTAAATCCAAAATGGCGGCCGCTATACGATAGGATTATTGTTTAAATCCCCTCAAATTAGGTAAGAGGAATGTATTTACTTATTGATTATTACTTATTTTCAATATTCATAGTCATATTGCATCTAATTTATACTACCTAAGCCTTAATTAATTATACAAATAACCCCATAAGTCACTTCTATTTGAGAAAATCGTATGAAAATTCTTTCAGTAGTTTTTTAGTTTAATAGAGAGACACACAGATTGACGAAGCTTGCGAAGCATTCGTTTTGTAAATTATAGTGATGAATCAATTAATCGCCTGAACAAAGAGTGTTTGGTATTTTAAATGCGCAATTGCTATTATTTACTTACAGTTTAAAAATGTCCGTCTTCGCCGGCGAAGACGCTGTGTTTATATTGTGTTATGTGACGTTTTTGGAAGCTTATATTTATGGTACCATGACCTATCTGGAGTGACAGCCACTATAATGACTTGGGTAAGAAGACAGTTTAATCAGGTACTCCACGCCGTGTGGTATCCGGCTGAATAGAATAGTACCACCCTCATTTCTTTCCGAGGTGTCGTAAAAGGCGACTAAGGTAAGTTGACCCACCGTGTGGTATCCGTTTTAGTAGAATAGACCACCCTCTTACCGAGGCGTCGTAAAAGGCGACTAAGGTAAGTTGACTCACCATGTGGTATCCGGTTTAGTAGAATAGACCACCCTTTTTTTTACCGAGGTGTCATAAAATATGACAGAGGTAAGTTGACGTCAGGCAGGCGGCCGGTCGTAAAAACGCAGCCAAATCATGTGACAGCATATTTATAACATGTTGTGCCGACCCCACTTAGAGTGGAATAAGGGCAGGAAGATGATGATGATGAGTTTAATCAGGTACTCCCTAGGTTATCCAAAGGTTTTGAGAGAGGAAAAGGCCTATTAAGGTAAGCGAACGAGGCCTTAAGTTGTTAAGAATTCTTTGAGTTCAAGAGTTTTTTTTAAACTGCGGATTTGAGAAGCTTTTGCACTGGTTTTGGACTATTCGACAACACTTTTAAAGGCCTCTAGAGGAAGTAAAGGTGTTTTGTGCCGAGTTTCTCGCTGGCTCTTCTCGGTAGGAGCATTTTATCTAACCAGGAGTAGAATTAACGATTCAAAGTACTTGTTTACAAGTTTATGTGAAACAAGGATCTTGTTTCACTATCATTACAGCCAATACCTAACTACTGGGATATTTATAATGTTCTCGTGTACTCTATGGGTCGGTTAAGGGTCAAAATTGTTTATGGTAAGGAGGTTAACATGTCCCTTCCTGTGTATGTGTAATGTGTAAATCATTATGTCAGTCACAGTCACCTTGCTTCCGTGCGAATTACGCAAATGTTTGCGTTTGGTGTAAGTCATAGAACACTGGCTTAAACATACTATTTATGAAAAAAGTAAGTATAAATTTTTGTTGGTGTTTTAAAATACAAATGGAAACTTTTTGCTACAAGTCTTAAATTATCCAAATAATAACTTAAATTCCATTTCTACAGATAAATATAATTACGCATTATTCATTCGATTATTGCGCGTATTACTTTTAATTTTTGAACTGATAGCGCCGCTTTATTTGTACATGTATATCAAAAACAGAACGTCATTAATCGTCATTTTTAGTATGAGAAAATATATTTATTTATTTATTCTTTATTACACACAAAGAAGAATTACAATTACATAGCATATGAAAACACAGTAGCGTGCAAAGGCGGTCTTATCGCTTGGAGCGATCTCTCCCAGACAACCTTTGATGTAAGGATCATAGTGAAAGGGTTGGTGCGCAACAATTTAATTGCTACAAAGAACAACACTTCATAATAAAAATAAATTTAACTTTTAGTCTACATATATTTTAAATACTTAAATTAAATATATATTTAATATCATACATATATTTATAATATATAAAAATAAATATACATAAATACATTCTACTTGCTTATATTAGCATAAAAGTAGTATATTGTAGTGTCACACGATAAACACTTAAAACGTCTGATAAAAATTATTCAAAATCGCTATCGCCTATCACTTGTCACATTCGCGGGACAACAAACGCTAAAAGGATTCTGCGGTGAAACTGGAAAGTTTGGTTTTCCTCAGTTTGTGCGATGCCCCTTGCATCTCTAATATTTCTAATACACGCAATACAGTTTTATTTGTAAAACACACACACCTGTCACCGCTAATAGGAAATTAACGTCTAAGAATATACAACGCGGAAAATGTACACCATGATTTTTTATCTTTCCAATTAGCTGTTACATTATTTAGTTTTAAGTTGCATGCATGGCGGTCACGATTCAATAATGAGAATAACAGAAGATGCTGCGTGCCCAGAGTGTGGAGAGGAAGAAACGAGTCTTCACCTTATGGCTGAGTGCCCTATGTACTCGCTGGTAAGATGGGAGATACTAGGTAAGGATGAAATTGAAGTTGAGGATCTGACAAATATCTCCTTCAGGGATATTATCAGGTTCGTAAGAGCTACGGGTAGATTAGAGCAGGGGACACTGTCGGGACAGCAGTGAAACCCTTGTCCCAACATGGGGAAATGGATGGAATAGTCGGGAATAGGAGCTGACCACTCGCCCTGCACTGACAGGCGTCCCTGAAATTAGATAGATAGATGGCGGACACGACCTTACATATCGTTTATTATTAAAGAGACCTAATTCAAAAATTAAAGTTAAGTTAGCTAATCGTGAGTGTTAGTGTAATAGACCTTGATACATATATGTTTTTAAATAAAAATATTTCTATCAAATTTATGTCCATACATTTTGTAGCGCAAAGTCAGCGGATATCATATATCCGCAATAGATTCATTGTATAAGTAGTCGCTAATCAATAAGCTAACTTGTGAGACGTATCGATAATAAATCCATCTTCACCTGCCTTCTTTAATTTCGCTCATCATTATAAGAAGTAACTAAACCTACTCAACACTGGTGACCCCACTGAAGAACACAAAAATAGAAAATGACTTCTCCAGCGACTCAAGTCAGCAAATCGGTGAATATTGTGGAAACAGCTGACCTGGCAAGCGTAACTGTCTCTTCAAGAATACCTGACTTCTGGAGCGATCAACCACGTTTATGGTTTGTGCAGTGTGAAGCTATTTTAGCACCGCAAAAATTGGGTGATGAAACGAAGTTTAACTTGGTCGTGGCCAAATTAGGCAAGGAATGTATTCAGCAAGTATCGGACATTTTGTTGAATCCGCCAGAGGGCCGAATATACGAAACTTTGAAAAAACGTTTATTAACGGTGTACGAAGAATCAGAAAACCGGCAATTTCAAAAATTACTTAGCGAAATGGAACTAGGTGATCAAAAGCCTTCCCAACTTTTACGCCGCATGCGAGATTTGGCGCGAGGTAAAATGACGGATGAGACTCTCTGCTTGATGTGGCAAGGACATTTACCTCCAGCAGTTCGAGCAGTTTTAGCAGTCTGTGAAGTGAAAGACCTGGAAAACTTGGGAGCTATTGCGGACAAAGTGATGGAGACTACTCAACCCATGCACGTAGCTGAGATACAACCTTCTTCTAGTTCTCGAGATCATAATTTAATATTATCGGAAATTGCAAAATTAAGCCTTCGAATACAACACCTAGAAAATAGAACATCAAGATACCATCCACGGAACTACAGGGGCCGCTTTTCTAGATCGTCATCGCGCGAAAGAAATTCGACCCGCTCCGCATCGGGTAACGAGTATTGTTATTATCATCGACGCTTTCGCCACAGAGCTAATAAATGTATAGAACCGTGCTTGTGGAATAAATCGCAGAATCAAAATTCGGAAAACTAAGACAAGTGCAATCGCAGGCGGAGATTTGCACTATTACTCCTCATCACCGCCTCTGCATCACAGATATAAATTCGGGAACACGATTTCTTGTCGACACTGGCGCAAATATTTCAGTCTTACCAGTTGCCAAAAAGCCATTTTACAGCAAAAGCAATAATGACTACATATTATACGCAGCAAACGGCTCCCAAATTAATACATACGGTGTGAAAACTCTAGACCTGAACTTCAAGCTAAGAAGACCCTTCCGATGGACTTTCGTCTTGGCGGATGTTAAACAGCCAATACTGGGCGCAGACTTTTTAAGCCATCACAAACTTTTAGTAGATGTGCGCAACAAAAAACTAATCGACGAAGTAACAAATTTATCTACGGTCGCCTCTATTACTTTACATGATCAGCCATCAATAAGAACGATAGATTCCGATAATGAATACAGCGATCTTTTGGACTTATTTCCTGAGATTACCAAACCCATGTGTTTTAAAGAGAATTCATGCCATAATATCGTCCACCACATTGAAACGAATGGTTCACCTGTCTTCGCTCGCCCTCGTCCCTTACCTCCAAATAAATATATCATAGTCAAGAAAGAATTTCAACGAATGATAGACATGGGAATATGCAGACCCTCCAAAAGCGCATGGGCAAGCCCACTACACGTGGTTACAAAGAAGAACGGAGAAATAAGGCCATGTGGAGACTATCGCCGCTTAAACGCTATAACTAAGCCCGATAGATATCCCATTCCACGGATACAAGACTGTGTCTATCTACTTTCTGGAAAAGAAATATTCTCACGCTTGGACTTGCAACGAGCATATCATAATATTAACGTTGCTGAACAGGACATAGAAAAGACAGCCATAACTACCCCATTCGGCTTGTATGAATTTACAAAGATGACCTTCGGACTCAAAAATGCAGCACAAACATTCCAAAGATTTTTAAACAATGTAGTACTTCGCGATCTAGACTTTTTATTCACCTACATCGATGACGTCATAATTGCATCATCCTCTACGTCAGAACATCGACATCATTTGAAGCTCGTTTTCGAACGACTAAATCAATTTGGAATTACTATAAATTTAGCGAAATGCGAATTCGGAAAAACCGAATTAAATTACTTAGGGCATCGCGTTACACAACAAGGAATACGACCGCTAGAAGAGAATATGAAAGCAATTACGCAATATCCCAAACCAAAAACGGTAGAAGAATTAAGAAGATTTATGGGCATGTTGAACTTTTACCGAAGACACTTACCTAAAGCAGCGCAGATTCATAGCAAATTAAACGTATTTCTACAAAACGCGAAGAAAAAAGATAAATCCCCAATTCCATGGTCCGAGGAAACCAATGAGGCTTTTGAACAATGTAAACGTAGCCTACAAGACGCAATTACATTGTCTTTTCCAATTCCGGATGCTCCTTTAGCAATAATGACAGACTGCTCAAACACATGCGCAGGGGCAGTTCTACAACAAAGAGACCCTACTAACAATACATGGAGACCATTAGGATTTTTTTCAAATAAACTAAGTAACGCCCAACAATGCTACAGTACTTTCGATCGGGAATTACTCGCAATTTATATGGCAATCAAATATTTTCGCTACCATATTGAAGGAAAACCCCTAACGGTATACACAGACCACAAGCCCTTGGTTCAAGCCTTTAAGAAGAACACCATAAGTCCAAATGATACACCAAGAAGGTTGCGTCATCTAGATTTCATATTACAGTTTTGTAGCTCTATAGAACACATAAAAGGATCAGAAAATGTCGTGGCAGATAGCTTGTCAAGAGTAGCCACCATTGATACTCCTTCTCCTATAGACTATAAAGAGCTAGCTAAAGCACAAGAAAATGACGAAGAGCTAAAAATATTATTTAAAAAAAATAACCTGAAAATAAAAAAGATTAACACTGTAGATAATAACATAGCGATATATTGTGAGATATCTGGCGCCACAGCACGACCATATTTGCCGAAGGAATTTCGCGTGTCGGCTTACAAAGCCACACACGATGTGAGCCATCCGAGTATTCGTACGACTAAGCGAATGTTATGCAACAAATATTTCTGGACATCAATGAAGAAAGATATCGTATCCTGGGCTAAATCATGCATAAGTTGTCAGAAATCGAAGATTCAACGTCACACCATTTCACCCTATGGCACTTTCACAAAAAGTGACCGCTTCGAACATATGCATATCGATATTGTTGGACCCTTGACATACTGCAAAGGATATCGTTATATCGTAACAATGTTAGACAGGAAAACAGGCTGGCCCGAAGCATACCCCGCTAAAGAGATAACCGCAGAAAATATAGCTGAAATTGTTTACACTGGCTGGATTTCTCGTTTCGGTTGCCCTTTAAGAATAACAACTGACCAGGGAAGACAATTTGAGTCATGCCTTTTCCGCAATTTGTCAAAAAGAATGGGTATAGAAAAGATTAGAACATGCGCATATCATCCTCAAGCAAACGGAGCCATAGAAAGATGGCATCGTTGTTTAAAAACCGCTCTCAAATGTAGAGAAAATACAACACACTGGGTTAGTGAGTTACCAACTGTATTACTCGGTTTAAGAACAAGTTTACGTGATGATACGAAAACCAGTGCAGCGGAGATGCTGTATGGAGAAACAATCAGACTACCGGGAGATTTCTTTGAACCGTCAAGGTGCGGACATCCTGATGAAGATGCTTTCTTAAAAGAACTGCGAACCAAAATTACCACGTTGTCATCAATTCCTAAAAAAGAATTAACACAAGGAAAAATATTCGTTCATCCTGAACTCCAACATACTTCACACGTTTTCGTTAGATGTGATACAATGATAAAATCCCTCACACCGCCGTATAATGGACCCTATAAGGTTATAGAGAGAAATGAAAAATATTTTAAAATCCTACAAGGAGACACAGAAAAAGTTATTAGTATAGATCGCCTTAAACCCGCATTCTTATTAAGTACGCAAGATGAGTCGAATAATAACATATCAAAACAACACCAAAATGGTGAAGAGCCCGGCGCCGTAACACGATCACGACGCATCAGCAAACCTGTGGTTCGGTTCACTTGCTCATAACAATTTGAAACTAAGTGAATATATTTAAGTGATTTTTTTCTCAATAGTGTTATATTCTAATAATTTTTATATTTTTGTAGTTATGTATAATATTTTTAACAGTAATTTTTACACCCCTTTTACATAGTTTAATATTTCTTTATATAACAATTTCAAATTATTTTTATATTGCATTTTTTTTTCAAAAAAAGGGGGAAATGATGTAGCGCAAAGTCAGCGGATATCATATATCCGCAATAGATTCATTGTATAAGTAGTCGCTAATCAATAAGCTAACTTGTGAGACGTATCGATAATAAATCCATCTTCACCTGCCTTCTTTAATTTCGCTCATCATTATAAGAAGTAACTAAACCTACTCAACACATTTAAGAATCCAAAGAAATCTAAATTCGTTTATAATATTAGTATGTATATTAATTGTATATGTTAACGCCGGTATCCAGATCAAAACGTCCATTTATAATATTTGTCAATCGTAACGTCAAAAAAAGTTAATAATAGTCGTTACAAAATTTTGAAAATATACGTCAAAAATTTATGTAAATCGTTCAACATTCGTAAAATATACGTTTACGCAAACCAGTGAACTGAGGTTTATTCGTTAATGCATGTTGTTATTAAAAATAAGAGTTCCTGGGTGACCGAGTTTTGCTCGGAAATGTTTTTATAAGATTAAAAATATAAAAGAAAGAAAGATAGCAACGGTGACATCTAGAATCCGGGTTTGGAATTTTTTGGTCCGCCCGTTACCCATTGGGCTATCACAGCATTACGTTTGACAGCTAAAGTATCATTTACAATCAACACTACATTTAGCATTTTTTTCAATGCCCAAATTATGGATAAAACGACATTTTTTTTTTCAAAATAAAACGTATCTGCATGCTGAATTCCATGAAAATCATCTTAGTCGTTTCGAAGATTCAGAAAAAAATATATATACAAGATCAACTCATTTAAATATTGAAGATATACAATTTTTTTAAGCAGACGTAAAAGTGTGTGCAATCCAGCACCTCGTTTACCTAATCTAGAAAATAAATGTTTAAATTAGTATATATAGTTGGCCAATATTTAATATTAATACGATAAAACATTTAATTCGTATTATAATGGCAAATGACTAGTCCATTATAATAACGATATTTACATGTGATATAACGATCTTTTGAGGTCAGTGATGTGACACGTGAATATCGATATTGCTAGCAATTTTTGTATACTTTTATTAAACCTGCTGGTATGACCATCTACGATAGAATGCGAATTACATTTTATATCGTTTATAGTAAACAAATTACGTCTATTTAAAAAAAAAATTATGACTTCTATGTATTTGGAAGAAAACTTGCAAGTTAATTTTGACCAACTTCCGGTTTCCGATTGAGCTTGAATTTTATATACTGGCCCAGTCCCGATGACAATGCATCTTTACGATAAGCATGACCTGATGTTGCCGCCAGGATTGGCTCCAGACTAGAGAACCCCTCAACAGTTAACAATAGCGACATGAAATGTTTTTTTAAAAGCTTATTGAATTCTTATTTTACGTTACTTCTTTAAATTCAAATCAAAAATATTATGAGATTTCAGATATCTTTATTTCTCAGAGATAACTTTGAAAAAATAACATAAATCTAAAACGCAACACTGGAAGTGATATTGTAATTGAAAAACTTTTTATTTACCGTTATCACAGCTAAAAACATACAAAAACAGCTTAATTAAAAACAGTTATTAACTATTTATTTAAAAGAATAATATCGTCAATTCATTCTTTCCATCCATGAAAAAATCGCAATGCTATACGATTTTGTCAATGAGTCAAATTAGAGTCGGTTACGGGGCGAAACGATTGTTGATATTGTGGTATTGTATGTGAGCAGTGCTAGTGTAATGTGGTGATGGTGGTTTATATAGCAAGCGGTTTAGGAATCCTGCATGCATATACTCGTACATGAGCAATTTGAACAAAATTATTAATTAAATTTATTACATATAACTTATATATTAGGCTGACAAATAAAATAAAAAATACGACTTTTTTTATTCTAAATATCATGCAAAATAATTATCTTTAATCTTTCACACATTATATATAATTATAACATAAATTACATTTAATTTACATGATGCAATTCATCATTTTATACACAAAGATATAAACTGATTACAATATTATTTACATTTATTATTGTTTTATTATAATTAACATTATATTTCTTTAATTATTATTCTAAAAACGATGTAATATTATTAAATTAATTTACCGAGCTGTCGTAAAAGGCGACTAAGGTAAGCTGATGTCAGGCAGGCGGCCGGTTGCAAAAATGTAGCTAAATCATGTGCCAACATGTTTGTAACATGTTGTGCCGACCCCACTTAGAGTGGTATAAGGGCAGGAAGAAGAAGAAAAACGAAATCACATACGGCCTTCCAAAAACATGAAAAACGAATTGAGTGTTAAAAATGCAAATGTGCCTCTGTTTCCTGCACATATCGGGTATGAAAACAGATAGTCCACTCTACATTAAGCATTATAAATATTTTCTATTTACTTAATCGCGGATTATGGCAAAATAACTTTATTATTCACACAAGAGCTGAAAAGATATTAAACGATTGCATTTCTAAGGAATCGTTAATTATTCATATTCATATAAGATAAAAAAAAATTACAATTGTTTCTTCGAAATATGGTAATGACTCATAGTGCATGATTGAAGGTATTATAACATTTAAATTGACAACAAAGTTGCAGGTACAGCTTGAGATAGTATAAATCGATGTTGTTATAAAGCAAGTTAGCATTGTCCTCTTTTTTTTTTAATTTAGTTACAAAACTAATTTACAATTTAAGACCGCGGGATTCCCTGCGAGAGAAGTTTAAGGAAATAGGTATCCTTACATTTGCTTCACAGTATATTTTAAGTAATTTAATTTTTGTATATAAAAATATAAAGAATTATAAAACCGATGTATATAATAGACAAAGTAGGAACCGACATAAGCTTGCGGCCCCTGCTTTGCGCCTTGAAAAAGTATGTAAGTCGTTTGTGGGTTTGGGTATAAGATTCTATAATAAAATTCCACAATCAATTTTAACTTTGCAGCAGTTTAAAAACACTATTAAGAAGAGGCTGATACAGAAAGCCTACTATACTGTTGAGGATTATTTAGACGATAAAAATGCGTGGATATAAACATTGTTCGACCCTGTACAAAATAGAAACATTAAATGTAACTAGCATTAAGAATTGTATTTTTTAAAAAGAGCCACCGTCGAGTGTCTTGCTGGCTCTTCTCGGTAGGAACAGCTTTCCAAACCAGTAGTAGAGTTGACGATTCAAAAGCACTTGTTTACAAGTTTATTTGATTAAAGAAAATTTTGAATTTGATTTTGAATGAAAATATATATGCTATAATCCGCGATAAAGTTTTATCGCGGATTACAGCTAAAATATTATTTTCATTAGTTTTGTATTATGGACCTCCGCAAAATACCGATCTATCAATTATTTGAAAATTAAGTTATAATTAAAATAGTTATGTAGTTGACAAATTTTATCGATAGATATCGCGGTTACATCACTATATTTCCGTAACTCGGGTCATTGGAAAGTATGAAGCAAAGGTTATGCGATCTATTACATAGCATTATAGTTTTATCGATCGGTTCAAATATCAAGTTCTCTGGAGATGTCCGGGAAACTGGCATTTTACTTTTACTATTCTGTGAATTTTACTCTCGTTTATAATGACTTTACGTAACTTTGAAATGCATAATCTTATTCCATTATATTAAACGAAATATGATTTATATTCCAGTACTATCCGGAGTAGAATAGACCACCCTCAGACAATCATATACGTTGTAGTATATCCTACTAATATTATAAATGCGAAAGTTTGTGAGTATGGATGTATGTTTGTTAATTTTTCACGGCGAATCCGCTAAACTAATATCGATGAAATTTGGCACAATTATTCCTTATACACCGGAATAACATATAGGCTATAGAAATCTTGTTTATTCTAAAGGAATAGGATGACATTGAAAAGCGCCATCTATTATCAACCTATCACACGACAACAGACCAAACAGCGGGTAAGAACTAGTTATAGTATAGCCAATATGAACTTTCTCGTTTATTCTAGTAAATATTTTATCCATTGGGATAAAATATACGATATCGTAAATTACACAATTCTGATAAAAATGCACGTTATACAGAAATTATTACATAATTACGCATAATTTTATCAATTTTATAGAATAATATAGTTAAATTAGATATCAAAATTCTATTACGCAATGCGCTTACGAAAATTGCTCTGTATCCTTCGAGTTTTATTAAGAATTCGACATAATATTTAAAAGCCATTTTATTACAAAACAGTTGAATAAAATGAATTTAAATTACTTAAAAGTAGATTTTAATCTAGCGCGGTTCGTACTTATTATTATATAAATACTCCTCTTCTTCCTGGGTTAATCCCACTCTATAAACATGTTGTCACATGATTTGGCTACGTATTTTACAACCGGCGGCCTGCCTGACATCAACTTACTTTTTTTAATAATTTTTTCTCTCTTAACATTAAAAGGCATTTGGGGGTCACATATTATTTCTGTGATCTGTCGCCACTTCATTCATCCTATTACCCACATCTCGATCTATTTCACCGTCATTATAAAAATATTGGTTCGTATTTTAAGAACGAAACCGGAAATCATCAATTGCAGTATCGGAAAAATGCTATGATTTCCGGTACTGAAATTGATTGACTGGCAAACTTTCCCATGTTAACGCTCACACTATACAATAACACGATATAATAGAAATACCACAATTCCCGTTCCGAGACGCTCTTCTCTTGAAAGACCAGTCCACCGAAATCCACCGGAAACAACAACGGCACAATGGTGCCAACATTTCAATAAAAAAGGGCGCAATACTCCTGATTCATGACTGTGTTGCTATAAAATACAAAGCGGAAGTCAATGGCGACAACACACACACATCTCAGCATATCAGAGAAAAATTAGACTTAACACGAAATAGTTTTATACATAATTTTACCAAAGCATAGTGTTTTTAAGTAAATTTAATAATTAGTAATTAAATTTTTAGTTTTGTTAAATTATTATTCCGAATTTATTAGGTCCTTACATATGAAATTAGCGTTTTCTATGGGAGGAACATAAAGTCGTTTTTTTTTAATGAAATATATTTAATTAATCAAAGTATGTACCATTGCTATGTATGCACTTTTGCCATCTCATAGGTAGTTCATTGATCCCCTTACTAAAGAAACCATTCGGGCGGGAATCAATAAAATCTTTGAAGGCGGTTTGGACTGCCCCATCGGAGTTGAATTTTTTTCCTTGCAAGTAGCTATCCAAATTGCGAAAAAAATGGTAATCTGTTGGAGTAAGGTCCGGAGAGTACGGTGGATGTCTAAGACATTCTAATTGAAGCTCCTCTGATTTGGTAGCCGCCTGTTGTGCAGTGTGTGGTCTAGCGTTGTCCTGAAGCAGCAGTGGCCTAGAGCGATTGACCAGCCTCGGTTGTTTAGCAGCTAGCTTTTCAATCAAATTAATTAGAATTCAAATGAATTAGGGTGTTTGAAACACAAATGCATGAGTAAATAGCTGTATGAATTTGAATTTGGAATTCCTAACCATAAAGGTAATATTTGAGATCAAAGTGGCCAGTACGACAAAACGCCAATTTCATATGTAAGGACCTAATATTATTTATATATTTTTATATACAATATTGTATTTATATATTTTATATTTTATGACTAACATAGTGTGTAAGAAATAATGTTACTAAAACAGTAGGGATCCTGTATCTGATAATAAAATTAAATAAATAAATAGCTTCACCAAATTTCACTAATGTTACTTCAGCTGATTAACCGTGAAAGCGACAGACAGACTTTCGTCTATATAAAATTAGTATGAATCGCGGTATGTCCCGAATGATTTATAATATAAATGCAATCGTTTAATATCTACTTAGCTATTGTGTGATGTTATAAAAACTTTCGTTCGCGTCTCAATGCAGTTGCCATTTTTTTCACATTTAAAAACGATAACGGTCACTAAGTGATTTATAGAATTAGGCGTTACTTTGCGGAGATCCATAATACAAAAGTAATACTAAAATTATTTTGCTATAATCCCCGAAGAAGTAAAATAGAAAATATATATAATGCTAAGCTTTGCGATTTTGGTCGTGGAGTCTATCTCCTGATGATGCTTCGGTTGCAGGGCGAAACGATTGTTGAGTTTGTGATAGTGAACGTATATAGTGCTTGTGTATTGTGGTGGCGGTGGTGGAGGTTTGTGCATGTGTTTTTACGAATCCTGCATGTATCAGGTATGATAACCGATTGTCCACTTACATTTAGCATTATATATATTTTCTACTAGCGGCCTAACCTGCTTCGCACGGGTATAAAATATATAGCCTATGTCACTCAGTGAAAAAAATGATTAAAATCGATCCAGTAGTTTTAATTTATTCATTACTGCCCGTGGCCCGCACGCGTTAAATTTGAAGAAAAACAATTCCCCTCTCCCTATACCAAGAAGATTTCCTGCTATATCTAACATCAAAGTAATTAATGTATAGAAACCGGCTATACTCACGTGAGTATAGCCGGTTTCTATACATTAATTATGAATTCCACTCACGATAGTTTAAATTCAAAACATCAAAGTAATTATTAATTATAAAGAAAAAATGTAATTATTTACGACATCACATTAGAAACATTACAGTATTTCTCTACTCCATATTGAATGTTATTATACATTCCTCTTGAATCACTCTATCTATTAAAAAAACCGCATCAAAATCTGTTGCGTAGTTTTAAAGATTTAAGCAGTCATAGGGATATAGGGACAAACAAAGAATGTGACTTTGTTTTATACTATGTAGTGATGATTCAGTATTCACGCGCGATGGCTTATTATTAGCGTATTTCATGTATAACTTTGATGTTTCTATACCGATTTCAATGATTATTTTTTTATACAATGGTTAATACTATTCACTTTTTTATTTAGGGATGACTGAGAGTGATATAAACGTAGGAGTAGACAAATATAACCAGAAAGCTTCGAACTGCTAAGCTATGGGGAGTTGTTACACGTGTTATTGTGAGTCAACCAGAAAAGATAGTCATATGCTGTCGTGGGATATTTTTTATATAATCTTAAGGAAAACATTTCCGTCATACATGATTTCTGTGTAGCTTTAACCATCAAGGTTGCTTACGGAACGGAACGGACACGCGACGGAAGCTTAAAAAATGGAGTAACTTCTCCCGTTTTCCCGACATTTCCCTTCACTGCTCTGCTCCTATTGATTGTAGCGTGATGAAAAGTATACTATAACCAGCCCAGGAGTATGAAAAATAATTGTACCGAGTTTCGTTAAAATCCGTCGAGTAGTTTTTGTTTCTATAACGGTTATACAGACAGACAGACAGACAGACAGACAGACAGACAGACAAAATTTTTACTGATTGCATTTTTGGCGTCAGTATCGATCCCTAATCACCCCCTGATAGTTATTTTGGAAATATATTCCAGTTACAGAATTGACCTCGCTACAGATTTATTATAAGTATAGAAGAAGATAGAAGATATATAGATTTTACTTCTTCGCGGATTATAGCAAAATAATTTTATTATTACTTTTGGGTCACTAAGTGGTCAAAAATTACTTTCAGCTATAGTGACATTACTTGAAATTTGTAGGTGTACCAGAGGCTTTGTCCGCGTGGAAATCTGTATCGCAATTTTTTTTCAAATTGAAAAAGTAGTTATTGTGAGATAGAGGCATGCTATTGCGCATTTTTTGAAGCATTTTTGTAGATCTACAATTCTCTAGTACTTTCCTTTAGTGAATTTTTATTTATTAATTAGTTTTATTTTTGGGCAATTTTTTTAAATTTTTTTTAATGATTACTAGAAATTCCTTAGAAATAATCTTTATAGCAAAACAACGTTAGCCGGGTCAGCTAGTATATTTATAATAATATATTTAAGTACATACTTATATGCATATATGAACTCGAAGAACCAACTAATTGTTGTTAAAAAGTATTGGCCCTCTGTGGGAATAGAACCCGCGACCTGCGAAGCTGATGATAGGGTCACTTTTACCAGTGCTAAGGTGCTACTCCTGTGGGTCATAGTGAAGTCATGATACAGTCAGTACTAGGCTTTTAAAATACCCTTTCTCCTGCCCTTATCCCACTCTAAGTGGGGTCGGCACAACATGTTGTCGCAAAATTTGGCTATGAATGCCACGACCGTTCGCCTGCTTGACGTCAACTAACCTAACTCGCCTTTTACGATATCTCAGTAAGAAAGAGAGTGGTCTATTCTGCTCAGCCGGATACCACACGGCAAGTCAACATACCTTAGTCGACTTTCACGACACCTCGGTGAGAAATAGGGTGGTCTATTCTACTCAGCCAGATACCACACGGCGGATCAACTTACCTTGGTCGACTTTCACGACACCTCGGTAAGAAATAGGGTGGTCTATTCTACTCAGCCGGACACCACACGTCGGGTCAACTAATCTTAGTTGCCTTCTACGACTTCTCGGTAAGAAAGAGTAGTCTATTCTACTCAGCCGGATACCACAAGTCTTAAAATACAATGGCCAAAATTTACATCACAGTAATTAACAGCCCCCACTTTTATCTTAGATTACGTGATAATGGCGGGAAACTCTGTTATACAATATTATGTTGTATTGTCTTACATAAACACATTAATTTGACGACATACATTCCAAATAGCGATGAAGAACTTTCAAACGCTGACCAATAAATGACAGAATCCAGAAATAGTCTACATATTTCGAATATTTAAATCATTGAACAGCAGTTTATAAACACTAATAAAGGAAGGCTGATACAAAAAGCCTACTATACTGTTGAGGATTATTTAGATGATAAAAATGCGTGGATATAGCTACTATCCGACCCTCTACAAGGTAGTAATGACTTAATGTAACTAGTTATAAGTCTTATGTTGAAAAGAGCAACTGCCGAGTTCCTTGCTGCCTCTTCTCGGTAGGAACAGTAAATCTAGCTAAATCAAATTATCGCGACATACTGAGTTTCTTGAAAATCATTGGAGCCGTTTCCAAAAATTCAGATTACATACAAATATATATACAAAAAATTAACATATTAAAAAGATATCGACTTAATAGTTTAATCTGATCAACATAAATTTTCTGTTAGCGCCGATTATAGCAAATTTCATATAATTTTTTTCGTTTTAATAAGTCGCCCAATATATAGTCGGATCCGTACAGTATGATTAAAGGCGATCGTAAAACTTGTCTCGCAACATGTGCTCACTGTTTATGATTAATCATCAGCCGGCGCCGAAATAATTTATGATCAACCAGCTGATAATCGATTATAAGGAGCATGTTTATTTTTAGGAAAAATGCGATCATTGAAAATAGTAATTTATAGAATTAGGCGTTACTTTGCGGAGATCCTGCCCTTATCCCACTCTAAGTGGGGTCGGGACAACATGTTAACAGTAACAGCACCTGTCCGAACCAGTCGTAGCTTCATTGTAATTTGACGATTCGAAAGTGCTTGTAAAAGCCAATTTGAATAAAGAATTATTTGAATTTGAATATATACATGATGGGGCTACGTTTTTTACGACCCCTGCCTAACGTCAACTTACCTTAGTTGTATTTTACGCCACCTCGGTAAGAAAAAGTGATCTATTTTGGAATATATATAGTGCTAAATGTATAGTGGACAATCCGTTTTCATACCTGATACATACAGGATTAGTAAAAACACATGCACAAACCTCCACCACCGCCATCACAATTAGGGTTGCCACCCGAACTATATTATATAGTATCGTACTATATTTTAGTCAATTGTACTATATATTATAGAAAAACAATATAGGACGAAAAATACTATATTTTTATCGCTAATTCAATTGTCGCGCTTTTTTTAATCAACTGTGAATGGAACGCACCCGCAGCACTGCATAGGGAATGTTTGAACGAAACTCATTCATGTATTTACGGGGCTTAGTTAGTTAGTAACTCTAACTCCTTTGTCATTGTCCAGCGAAAAGTAATAATAAATAATCATGGAAAAATAAATAATGATTGAAAATAGATGTGATTTATAGATTTATAGAAAATAGATTTTTTTCCTAAATTATCTAAAAGTACTATATTTTTTTTAATTTAAAAAGAAAAATACTATTTTTCTTCAAAAAAAAAGGTGGCAACCCTAACCACAATACACAAGCACTACACACGTTCACTACAAGTTTATAACTATTATACTAACTTTATAATTTCTATATAAGCTCCGTTCTGCCTTGAATTTACAGAATAAAGTATTGTAGTTAATTAAAATATAAGTAACTACACGTTCAACTTTAGTAAGTTAATTGGCAAGTTAAGTAATAAATGTAAACAAAGCAATACCGTGTTAATGGCGTACCTTTAAAACAGGCCTAAGCAATGATTACGAAAATATGATTACAAATATGGTGTACAAATGATTATTACTAAAATCAGGCTTATAAGGTTAACAAATAAATATTTAACGAGGTATGCTGGCTTTTCTTAACATAGCTTTAATTATAGTTTATAATATTTTACAGAATCAGTCGTTTTTTTGCATTCAATTTTGACTTTTATTTAGAACTTTTAGAGGGGAACAATTTTGTAGTACATGATTTTTGAATAACTATTACTGTTTACTCAGCGCACGCAAGGAAAGCTTTAAATTTTGCCGTTTTCGTACTATTTTTTATTGCTGCTCCTCTCCTATTCATCTTAGCGAGATGTTACATAGCCTATAGCTATATACACTGAAATAATTTTTCAAATCGGTTCAGTGATTCCTGATATTAGCGTGTTCAAATAAACAAACAAACTCTTCAGTTTTATATATTAGTATAAGACAATAAGCTGTGGTAGCCCAGCGGTAACACCGTGCGCCTCTTTTGAGGAGGTCTAGGGTTCAAACCCGGGCAGACACCAATGAGTTTTCTAATAAAACTTATGTGTCTAATTGATAATTGCAATTTATCACACGCTTTTCGGTGAAGGAAAACATCGTGAGGAAACCTGCATACCTCTAGAGAATTCTGGGGATATGTGTAACCTACCAATCCGCATTGGAGCAGCGTGGTAGGTCTTAGCTCCAATCCTTCTCTCCAAAAAAAAAACCGAGAGAAGAGGCCTATACCCAGCAGTGGGATAGTAACAGGCCGTTACTTATAAGACAATATACGCGCCAAGGTAGGACAATATACGCGCTGGTTACTAAGTTAAGCTTAAGTTAAACTCCCACGTATATGACAGATCTCATAGCACAATCTAATCCGAGAGAAAGTGATGATGTCGTTTACGACGGAATGCGTTTACAAATAATGTATTGGTCAGGTGCGAGCGGCGCATTCCGATCACCATATAACTAGCATATAGGGGAATGCTCTTCACTTTTCGCCAAAATCCCTGTAAAAGCCGTTAGAGCTAATACAGTCAATTAAAAAAAAAACATTCCACTAGAGAAATATAAGTTCATTAACCCACATTGGCTACCGGCTTTCACTATTATCTAATCCTTAAAATCTCTTATAAGTAGGTAAGTAAGTAGCAGCCTGTTACTGCTGAGAATAGGCCTCTTCTCTCCGTGAAGAGAAGGATTGGAGCTAAAACCTACCACGCTGCTCCAATGCGGATTGGTAGGTTACACATATCTTCAGAATTCTCTAGAGATATGCAGGTTTCCTCACGATGATTTCCTTCACCGAAAAGCGTGTAATGAATTTCAATTATCAATTAGACACATAAGTTTTATTAGAAAAACTCATTGGTGTCTGCCCGGGTTTGAACCCGCGACCTTTTTGAAAGAGTCGAACGGTGTTACCGCTGGGCCATCACAGCTTTTGAAAATCTCTTATATTCCTCACAATTTCGTTTCATATTTTTATGTTCCATAATTTTCTAACTCTGCTGCGAAGTGACCTTGGATAATTTAGGCCAAATGAAATTACGAGGATCGATTTGCTCTTCATAATAACTATTAGTTATACATAGTCAAGGAGGCGGCATTAAGATAATATAGCAATACAGTACAAAAAAACCGATAAAAAATGTTAATAAATATATTCATATCTGAGATGCCAAGGTGAGAGTAGTGAGACTAGTCTAAGTATTAGTAGTATATTAGTAGAGATTTGGGGACTTGTCTCAAAATGTTGCTAGTCTGTTTTAAATGCTCCCTCGGCTTTTCCACTGAGACAATATTTATGAAATAATAACTAAAGCTCCTATCTAAAAAACCTATTTTTCCTTCAAACAACAACAACAAGGACAAAAATACATTCAAGACTAGGTACTTGAACGTTTAACATTTTTGTACTACATAGTACAAAAATGTTAAACAGAAATTTATGTAAATAGAAATTAACATTAATAAATTCTTATTATAAATAAGTTTTCTTTATGCAATTAAGATTTCGATTTCGTTTAAATTGAGATTCTAAATCATCAAATATTTCGATGTGAGACTCAATTTATGAAAGAGCCATGAATTTTTCTAACCATTAAACATCAGGTTGTCTCTTATACTATAATAACCTTAATAAAGTAATTTAATAGCCTATCTAAATCAATATTTACGATCGAACGCACTATTCACAGTCAAGATTATATTAACGATCGGTTTGAAAGTGAAACGGCCTGTAAGTAATTATACAACTGTACTTGAGAATCTATGAATATAAAGCAGAATAGAAGTGCAGGCTTGTATTACCTATGCATGTTGTAATGTCTGCATTGCCTTACTAAAACTTGCCTGGTGGTTTTTTTTTCCGATTTTAAGTGGGTCGCTATTGTGTTTTTATTCGGCCCACTGCTGAGAAACGCCTCATTTGGCCAAACTCATCCAGGTCAAGGGTGGTGGCTTCCGCGATTGGATACGTCCACCGCCACCCTGCCTATTCGCTTAAATTAATACACAGTATTTACAACTTACAGCTAAAAATCTTAAACTAAAACTAACTTAACAGTTAACACTAAAAGAACAAACATAAGTGAGACTCATACTAAACATTTAAAACAAACAGGTGACGTAAACATAATTTTTTTTTTATATACTTTATATACTTGCCTGGTGGTGCAGTGATCCTGTCTTCAGCCCGTGGGTCGTGGGTTCGATTCTGAGTGATAACATTTTCAAAAACAATATGTTAGTTTTTCGAGTCTGGGTGTATTTTTGTATTTATTTAAAATAATAAACGTATATATTAATTATCAAGCTGATGATAGAATAGACTATCCTCATTTCTTACCGAGGTGTCGTAAAAGGCCATCACGCAGTTGGTCGTAAAATACCTAGCCAAAAAAGCCAGCAGTCGGATAGTCCATTACATTACTTTCATATTTATCAGTTATCTGTGTATATACGATTAAACGAACGAAACTTTACTGAACGAATTTTTGTACGATTTTTACTAAAAGATAGTATGTGCTGAATAGAATAGTACCATCCTCATTTCTTACCGAGGTGTCGTAAAAGGCGACTAAGGTAAGTCAACTTGCCATATGGTATCCGGCTGAGTAGAATAGACCAACCTCATCTCTTACCGAGGTGTCGTGAAAGGCGACTAAGGTAAGTCAACCCGCCGTGTGTTATCCGGCTGAGTAGAATAGATCAACCTCATTTCTTACCGAGGTGTCGTAAAAGGCGACTAAGGTAAGTTGACCCACCGTGTGGTATCCGGTTTAGTAAAATAGACCACCCTCTTTCTTACCGACGTGTCGTAAAATACGACTAAGGTAAGTTGACGTCAGGCAGGCGGCCGGTCCTAAAATACATAGCCAAATCATGTGACAGCATGTTTATGTGTGCCGACCCCACTTAGAGTGGGATAAGGCAGGAAGATGATGATTTTTAAAAGATAGTAAAATTCTTCCATAAGATTTAGTTTATACATTACCGTTTTATATAATTTGTGTTCAAGGTCGCCCAGTTGTAAAAATATCGCCTACTTGTAGCCTAATCGCATGCGCTGCGTAAACCAACAGAAATATATTAGATAGATCTAAAATTCTACCAAAAAGTCAGTAATAGCATATCTCTATCTCTTATGGTTAACACAATAACTGATATAAATAAATAAATAGACTGGCTCGTTGGAGCAGTGGGTAGTGACCCTGCCTTCGGCTCCACGGGTCGCGGGTTCGTCTCCCGCCGAGGACCAACATTTTCTTTAAAATGAATTATATTCACCAGTATATATTCACCAGTTGTCTGTCTACCATAACACAAGTATTAAGTTACTTACTTTGGGGACGGATGACCGTGTGTGTAAGTGTCCCATATATTTATTTATTATTTATTTATAAATAACTTTTTATTTTCAACACGTCAATTAAATTGCCATGCGAACGAAGCCAAAGGCACAGGCAGTTATATATAATCTTCAATTGTGTAATATGTTTTACGTATAAGCATATTCCTTACAAGTAATTTAAACCTGTAGCCATACAAAGTGACGAAGCTGTCAGCTAGATGCAACTGTATTTTATCAATATTATTATCTAAATCGTATAAATCACTTACTTGTCACTTTGATATTTCATCTATACCAGGGCTTCTTAAACTTTTTTATACAGCGACCCCCTTCAAACTTAGGAAATTTTAAACGACCCCCTCCTCCATATAATGAAATATATATTAACCGTAGATGTAGATGTAATATGGCACTGTTTTACAATGTAAATAACAGTTTTGCATTGCCACTTTTTTCAAAAAATAGTTATAATAAAACTATAATAGTATTTTGTATGATTTTTATTTGTATTTATATTTGTACGTAGTGTGTATACTAATTTTAAAATTTTATTTATAACTAGCGGCCTACCCTGCTTCGCACGGGTATAAAATATATATCCTATGTCACACAGTGAAAAAAATGATTAAAATCGATCCAGTAGTTTTAATTTAGGTATTCATTACTGCCCGTGGCCCGCACGCGTTAAATTTGAAGAAAAACAATTCCCCTATACCAAGAAGATTTCCTGCTATATCTAATATCTAAATTCATATACATACATTTACATTTTACAATTTTCCCTATATATTTTATGTTTAAAATTAATTACAGAATGTCTTTATATACAACATTCATAGCTTTGTTATCATTAGACAATACAAAAATGTTTTCTTTAGAGGTTACTCTTAAAAGAGCGACATTTAGTTGCGCGTCCGATCGATGCTAAATTCGAAGTGCTATAGAGCGAAGCGCGGCCTCCTCGCGGGATTTTAAATCAGTGATATCTTCGAAAATGTTCATTTAAATTACATGCTGTACACGGTCATATTGATCTATATTAAATCAACAATGTATTTAAGGTACTTAATTGGATAAGGATTAATGGCTATATTGTATAAAAATTGATTCGAAAATAAAGCATTATTTTTTCGTAAAAAGTTAATGACAAAAAATGCTATTGTGGGTTATCCATAAGAGTAGACATATACCATCGCGGACTTTTCTGTAGACCTTTTCAATGTGTACAAATACTTAGTACATCATTTTGATAAATCTCGTAGGGTTTTAGGTAGCCTGTGTTTGCAATGTAAGTGGCAAAAAAGTAATTATTTACGACATCACATTAGAAACCTCAAAAATTACAGTATTTTTCTACTCTATATTGAATGGTATTATACATATAAACCTTCCCCTTGAATCACTCTATCTATTAAAAAAACCGCATCAAAATCTGGGATATAAGGGACAAACAAAGAATGTGACTTTGTTTTATACTATGTAGTGATAATCCTTATAGCATGATTCAGTATTCACGCGCGATGGCTTATTATTAGCGTATTTCATGTATAACTTTGGTGTTTTTATACCGATTTCAATGATTCTTTTTTTATACAATGGTTAATACTATTCACTTTTTTATTTAGGGATGACTGAGAGTGATATAAATGTAGGAGTAGAAAAATATAACCAGAAAGCTTCGAACTGTTAAGCTATCGGGAGTTACACGTGTTATTGTGAGTCAACAATAAAAGATAGACATATGCTGTCGTGGGATAGCTTTTATATAATTTTAAGGAGAACATTTCCGTCATACATGATTTCTGTGTAGCTTTAACCATCAAGGTTGCACACGCGACGGAAGCTTAAAAAATGGAGTAACTTCTCCCGTTTTCCCAACATTTCCCTTCACTGCTCTGCTCCTATTGATTGCAGCGTGATGAAAAGTATACTATAACCAGCCCAGGAGTATGAAAAAAAATTGTACCGAGTTTCGTTAAAATCCGTCGAGTAGTTTTTGTTTCTATAACGGTTATACAGACAGACAGACAGACAGACAGACAGACAGACAGACAGACAAAAATTTTACTGATTGCATTTTTGGCATCAGTATCGATCCCTTATCACCCCCTGATAGTTATTTTGGAAATATATTCCAGTTACAGAATTGACCTTTCTACAGATTTATTATAAGTATAGATTGTTGTAAACTAACCAATCATAAATTTAATAAAATCTATTTAATTAAATTTAATGAAAAGGGGTAATGAAGGAACTTAGGAGGAGAAATATCAATAAATCTTTGTTAGAAAAGTTCTTTAAAGGACAGCTGCAGCCATATAGC
This sequence comes from Morpho helenor, assembly GCA_029227775.1. Classification (NCBI taxonomy): domain Eukaryota; kingdom Metazoa; phylum Arthropoda; class Insecta; order Lepidoptera; family Nymphalidae; genus Morpho; species Morpho helenor. The sequence goes on from JARGCU010000006.1 coordinate 14,489,902, forward strand.
TGTATCAATAATGATTGAAAAGTATCAGATCTTTGCGACGCCTTTTGCTTTCAGTAGTCTCGCGACCCCTCTGGGGGTCGCGACTCACAGTTTAAGAAGCCCTGGACTAGACTACCCTTTTCTTACCGAGGTGTCGCAAAATACCACTAAGGTAAGTACACCCGCTCCTGGTAGCCGGCTGAATAGGATAGTTCACCCTCATTTCCTACCGAGGTGTCGTATAAGATGACTAAGGTTAGTTGACACGCCGTGTGGTATCTGGCTGACTAGAATAGACCAACCTCATTTCTTACCGAGGTTTCGTAAAATACGACTAAGGTATGTTAACGTCAGACAGGCAGCCGGACGTAAAATACGTAGCCAAATCATGTGACAACATGTTTATAATATGTTTGTTTGCCCGTTGGCACAATGAGGTAGTGACACTGCCTTGAGCCTCGCGGGTCTTGGGTTCGATTTCAACATTTTCTATAAAAAAATTGTTGGTTTTTCGAGCCTGGGTGTATATTTGTACTTAAGTATGTATTTAAAAATTATATATGTATATATTCACCAGTTGTCTGTCACCCATAACACAAGTATTAAGTTACTTTGGAGATGGACGACCGTGTGTGTAAGTGTCCCATATATTTATTTATTTATTGGAGCAGCGTAGTAGATGTAAGCTCCAAGCCTTCTCTACAAAAAACGAAGAGAGGAAGCCTATGCCCAGCTGTAGGATAGTAACAAGCCGTTACTTTTACTGGTGTGCTGTTAAGCGCTTGTTAAAGATGTCTTTATTTTATATATTTTTTTAAATAAATATATGGGACACTTACACACATGGTCGTCCGTCCCCAAAGTAAGTAACTTAATACTTGTGTTATGGGTGACAGACAACTGGTGAATATATACTTATATATTTTTTAAATACATACTTAAATACAAATATACACCCAGGCTCAAAGGCCAACAAATTCATTTATAGAAAATGTTGACCCTCGGCGGGAATCGAACCCGCGACCCGCGTAGCTGAAGGCAGGGCATTACCCACTGCTCCAACGGGCATATATATGAATGAATAAATCCACTTTTCATCACCAGTCACATTCCAGAACAAAAACATCTTTATTGTATGTCTGGCGAGCAGGATTTTGCATTTGTTATAGCGCCACTCCACCTGCCTATAATTCAATTCCTACAGCACTCATTTTCCTATCTTTTTCATCTTTTCATTACATGCGACCCATGGAAACTGCTTATTGAAAAAAAACCTAATTTTGGGCGAGTATTTTTGCGATTGGATATCTTTCTCCTCCAAAAAAACCTGCAATTCTTGATCCTAAACTATTCGGAGCCGACTTTCACACTCCTTGTCAAAAAAACCGGAATTGCCATCTTAGAATCGGCTATACAAATCTGACATGTTTTCTTCGATATGATTCAGCGGCTGATTTTTGAATGTTGTAGTAGAAAAATAGAGCTTCCCACAAATGCCTTTTTTCTGGCACAAAAATAGCCCTATTATCGATGAAAAAAAGAAATGACTAATAATGTGGACACACTATTGTTGACGGAGGTCGTACTCATAAAAATAAAAATATGGCATGGTCATATTCGATTCATATACTCATTCACACCATCCATGAGCAAACAGCGGATTTAAGCTTGTACACCTATGTTTTTGTAGATGCCGATGCAACTCCTTGCGAATAATCTTAATAGCGTCATTGTATGTGATGTCACGTACGGTCTTTATCCAAAAAACTCGCACGATGATTCGCTACTGTCGACAGGCAAAGAGAAAGGCCAGAGGAATCTGCTAAAATAACCATTTCATGTGTAAAGTGAACGTCCGAACGCAACCACAACAAGTGAGACCTTGGTTTGTTTAGTGAACGCAGACGAAATATTCGGTGATGGGCATATCGATAATTGGCCGATACTCGTGTGCGAAAATTGATTGAAATGCGCAATAGCGTACATTATTAGGGACATGTTGCGACAGATCAACTTTTGACATGGGAGTCACTTATTTATAGTAGACTTTCGTTTGCGGAGATCTCATCATCCTTCTGCCCTTATCCCACTCTAGTGGGGTTGACACAATATGTCATATGATTTGGCTACGTATTTTACGAGCGGCCTCCTGCCTGACGTCAACTTACCTTTGTCGTATTTTACGAAACCTCGGTAAGAAAGAGGGTGGGCTATTCTATGTAACGGGATACCACACGGTGCTCCAACACGCTGCTCCAATACGGATTGATAGGTTACACATATCTTTAGAATTCTTTAGAGACATGTAGGTTTCCTCGCGATGTTTTCCTTCAACGAAGAGCGTGCGATATATTGTCAAATTATCAATTATCAATTAGACAAATAATTATGAATGAAAACTCATTGGTGCCCGGGCTTTAAACTCGTGACCTCCTCAAAAGAGTCGCACGGTCTCACCGCTATCGCAGCTTTTAACTATACTACTAATATAATAGAGATAAAAATTATAAAGTGTCACTTTGTTGCAAGTTGTGAGTTTCCCAGCGACCAACCGTTCCATCTAAGGGGAGGCAGCTACCCCTCCTCCCCCCTTAAACGTATCTCGGTACGCCCATGCAGCAGTACGGACAAAAAATATTGCAATTACATCTAACTATGAATTCCATTGACGTACGATAATTGGCCCGACCTCCATTCGACAACTGGTGTGAAACAGAACCACTTCAATTTATTAAAAACGTCCATAAAAGGTTAAATTGCAGTCACATCGCAACCTTGATGGGTACTTGTCCCACATTATTACTTGTATATACGCATTCTTTGAGCAACATTTACGTGAGCAGTAAAGTAGTGGCCTGTTAATATCCTAAGACTGTACATAAACCCCTTTCTCCTTTATAGAGAGAAGGGTTCAAGCTCAGACCAGATCACAATGCGGGTTGGTAGGTTACACATATCCCCATATATTCAAAGATGCAGATTTTCCAACGATAAATAGATAGAAGTTCTTTATTGCACACACATTAAATAACACAAGGTACAAAAAGAAAGAAACTTAACTAAAGAAGCATAAGGTGTGCAAAGGCGGTTATTGCTTAAAGCAATCTCTCCAGACAACCTTATATAACGATGTTTTCCTTCTGAAAAGCGTGTAATAAACTGCATATTATTTCAATTGCTCTCTGACTTTGGGCCTTATTAGAAAGCTTAGTCACTCAGAGGGTTATGAAAGCTGTGCTTAAAGATTCTCTACGCGATTAATTCAGGAATGATGAGATCCGTAAAGGAACCAAATTTACCGACATAGCTCAGCGTGTTCCGAAGTAGAGATGGGCGGAGTACATAGTACCTAGAACTGATGGGCGTTGGGGTTTTAAGGTGTTGGAATGGTGATCCCGTACCTGAAAACGCAGTCGGTAGACCCTCTACGAGGTTGACTGATGACCTCAAAAGGGTTGAGAGGAGCCGTTAAATCTAAGCGGCGCCAGATCGTGTGGTGTGGAGATTCTATGAAGAGATCTACGTCTAGCACTGGACGCCCATCAGTTTAAGATGATGATGAATTACAATTAGGTACAAAAATATAACAGAATAGCTTATTAGAGCCTGCCCGGTATTTGAATCCATTGGATTTTTTTTCATTGCGGATTATAAAGTAGAAAAATATAATCAATTATTCTAAAACCTTTACTTCTCGAAGTCACATTTGCCCGAATACCTGTTTACGAGTAATTATACTAGAATAGTGTAGTCAGTCTAAAATATATTTTATATTAAATGAGTTAATCTTTTATGTATATATAAATATTTTTTTCGGAATCTCGGTAACGGCTTCAACGATTTTCCTGAAATTCAGCATGTAGGAGGTTTTTTTGGGAGAAAAATCGATCTAGCTAGGTTTTATTTAAAAAAAATCGTTTTATCCCTGTTTTTGGGTATTAAAAAAAATACAAAAATTCAAATTGAATATATAAAACACTATTTTTGCCGAAAACTGTCAAGTCAGCGTAGCTTATTAGGGGAACGGGTGGTCTCTAGTGATGAAAATACCTAGTCGAGACCCACCTACCCAATTATTTTTTTAGTATTTTTTTATTTTGTAAAAAATAAAATTACTGAGTAAGCCTCGGTCCTCCACGTACTGAAATAATATATCATGATTAAGAAAAAAAAAATTTTTTTTGATTAAAATAATCAAAAAAGGTTTTTTTTTTTGTAAAAAATTACCCTCTCTATTTTCACTTACAACTCGACAACAAAATTAACCTTTGTATTCCATTTATATTTTAATTAATTATTATATTATATTTACTCATTATTATTATAATGCCTGAAAACAGGTCCAAAACGTTTAAAAAAACCTAGTTAAATCAATTTATCGCCTTCTTGTACAGCTAAAACAAAAATCATATCATTAATCAAAATGATAAATCTTATTTTTGAATAATTTATACATAATTATAACAAATATGCGTATCTAGGATCTCACGTTTAGTTCTCTAGATGTAAATATTTTAGTATTAAAACTGTCGTAATAGAATGTATAAATGTTAATTTAATTCCGTTGTTTCACCGGATGTAACGAAATATATAAGATACAGTTAATAGTGTGTAATTATTCTTATCTAAGATATTAAACAAACCGCTTTATGAGACATTATTTAATGATAAAATAATATTGCGATGATAACTCCACATCTAGGGTTGCCGCCCGTACTATATTATATAGTATCGTACTATATTTTAGTCAATTGTACTATATATTATAGGAAAATAATATAGGACGAAAAATACTATATTTTTATCGCTAATTCAATTGTCGCGCTTTTTTTGAATCAACTGTGAATGGAACGCACCCGCAGCACTGCATAGGGAATGTTTGAACAAAACTCATTCATGTATTTACGGGGCTTAATTAGTTAGTAACTCTAACTCCTTTGTCATTGTCCAGCGAAAAGTAATAATAAATAATCAATGATGTAAATGATATATAAAATAAATAATGAATGAAAATAGATGTGTACTATTTTTTTTCCTGAATTTCTGAAAAGTACTATATTTTTTGATTTAAAAAGAAAAATACAATTTTTCTTCAAAATAAAGGTGGCAACCCTATCCACATCTATACTAATATATAAAGCTGAAGAGTTTGTTTGTTTGAACACGCTAATCTCAGGAACTACTGGACCGATTTGAAAAATATTTTAGTGTAAGATAGTCCATTTAGCGAGGATGGTTACAGGATATATAACATCACGCTAAGATGAATTGGAGAAAGCAGCAATAAAAAATAGTACGAAAACGGCAACATTTAAAGCTTTCTTTGCGTGCGCTGAGTAAACGGTGATAGTTATTCAAAAATCATGTATTACTAAATTGTTCCCCTCTAATAATTCTAAATAAAAGACCGCGACAGCATATGTCTAGCTATTAAGGTAAACCCATTGTAACCTTTTTTATGGTTATCAAAAGACTATATTACGGTTTTAATCTTTTCACGCGGGTGGAGACACTGGCCATTGACTGGCCCGTTGGCGCAGTGGGTAGTGACCCTGCCTTCAGCTCCGCGGGTCGCAGGTTCGATTCCCGCCGAGGGCCAACATTTTCTATAAAAAATTTGTTGGTCTTCAAATTTGGATGTATATTTGTATTTAAGTATGTATTTAAAAAATATATAAGTATATATTCACCAGTTGTCTGTCTACCATAACATAAGTATTAAGTTACTTTGGGGACGGACGACCGTGTGTGTAAGTGTCCTATATATTTATATTTATTTATTTATTGCTTACATATATTAGATAACGTTTTCAATTAAACCTCCCAAACGGTATTACTCTCCCGAAATTAACAATAAATACCGTCATAATAGTTAAATCATAACTTAAACCTTTATCGAAAACTAAACTGTCTATTGGTCAAAACCGATTGACAATCCCTTTATAGGCTTACCGTCTTACTTAGACTTTTCTACGGGGTACATGGGTGCGGAGGTAGGAAGAAAACGGGGACTAAGGTACCATATATCCAAAAGGCGAGGGCTGAGTTAAACGGTTAGCCTATTAGTTTCTTGATTTATCGAACATTTTCGAACATTTGATTTATCATACATAAAGCAAACGCGTATTTATATGAAATAGCAAAATAACTGTTGTCAAATTGTGCATGCCGTTGCCATCTATAATTAATATAGCACTTAGCTTAAAATAATTTCACAATTTGTATTTGTGGCTCTACATGGCGTGTATATTGTTGATGGCCTTTTAAAATAAATAAACACACAGACCGACACAACACGACTTTTTATAATATGTAAGGAAGATAAAATTACCGTTGCGTGTTACGTAAACGCGACATGTCCAAAATTCACTAATGAATATTCATTAGACGTTTATTGTTAGATATAATCAATTCAAATCGCCAACAAAAATACGTTGCAACATAAAAATTATAGTTAATAAACAAATATATTTATTCCTAATTGGGTATCGACTGGTGATTATGCTATTTTATTATCAATTTTGTTATGAAAGTATTTCGAAAAAATTCAACTATAAACTTGGTTTAATACATTTATAATTTCAGTTATTTTATCATCATCCTCCTGCCCTTATCCCACTATAAGTGGGGTCGGCACAACATGTGATATATCACATGATTTCGCTACGTACTTTACGACCAGCCGCCTGCGTTATACGTCTTTACCTTAGTCGCCTTTTACGACACCTCGGTAAGAAATGAGGGTGGTCTATTCTACTCAGCTGGCTACCACACGTTGAGTCAACTTAACTTAGTCGCCTTTTACGACACCTCAGTAAGAAATGAGGGTGGTCTATTCTACTCAGCCGGATACCACATGTTGAGTCAACTTAACTTAGTCGCCTTTTACGACACTCCAGTAAGAAATTAGGGTGGTCTATTCTACTCAGCTGACTACCACACGTTGGGTCAACTTACCTTAGTCGCCTTTTATAACACCTTGGTAATAAAGAGGGTGATCTATTCTTCTCAACCGGATACCACACGGTGGGTCGCCTTACCTTAGTCGCCTTTTACAACACCACGATAAGAAATGAAGGTGGTCTATTCTTCTCAACCGGATACCACACGGCTTAGAAGGAAAAGAAGACATGCAATAAGGTAAATTTGTGTTAGAAACGATCGTTGATACAAAAGTAATAATAAAATTATTTTGCTATAATCCGCGAAGAAGTAAAATAGAAAATATATATAATGCTAAATGTAGAGTGGACAATCGGTTATCATACCTGATACATTCAGGATTCGTAAAAACACATGCACAAACCTTCACAACCGCCACCACAATACACAAGCTCTACATACGTTCACTATCACAAACTCAACAATCGTTTCGCCCCGCAACCGAAACATCATCAGGAGATAGACTCTAATTTTATTATTACTTTTGTATTATGGATCTCCGCAAAGTAACGCCTAATTCTATAAATGATCCTTGATTTCATCATCAGGCTTGACCTTTGAATTTAACCTCAATCGCCGTTTTTACACATATTCTTACATTTTTGTCGGAGATACTAATCACTGATACTGGCGAAACAGTAACGTTATCGGAATATATATTAAACGTTTTAACAGTTATCTTTACTCGACGTTCTGCATACGAACACCTTAGTCAGTTGTTACAAAACTAACCTTCAGCCGACCATGGCCAGTCTTTTCATTGATGTCAATTATTCGGCACATGCCCCCTAACTTCTGCAATAGTCTGGTTAGCTAATAAATTTAGAGGTCTTAGAGTTAGGTTAAAAGTTGAGTTGAGTTTTGAGAGTTACCCACTTGCTGTGTTTAAAGATTATAATTTATAACAAGTACCCGGAGGCCGAGCCACGGATTTTTTTTACAAAATAAAAAGATGAAACTTGAAAAAAAAAGAAAATTTAATGTAATAATTAAGCAGATGGGGCTCGATTCCAGGTGTTTTCGCTTCTCTAGACCGCCCCTTCCCAAATGAGCTACCATGACTTTACAAACTGTACAGCCCTGTAAATTAACAACCCATTTTTGATAAAATTAATAGATTCTCTATTCGTTTCTTCTCTCTATTTCACATTCATAACGGAATAAATTCTTTTCCTGAAAGCGGAAGTTGCAGGAATGGAGAGAAGAAAGGAAATGATTTTAAAAATATTTTTGTTTAAATTTCATCTGAGCTTTTGAAAGGCATTTGCCATTTCAGCAATCATATTCAAGACATTTTCGATATTATATTGAAAAATAACCTCAATGTTCGTTCGGATAGCATTAATTGAAAAAGTGACGTCGACATTTGACAATGACAAAGGAGTTAGACAAAATTACTAATTAACTAAGCCCCGTACATATATGAATGAGTTTCGTTCAACCATTCACAGTTGATTCAAAAAAAGCGTGACAATTGAATTAGCGATAAAAATATAGTATTTTTCGTCCTATATTGTTTTTCTATAATATATAGTACAATTGGCTAAAATATAGTACGATACTATATAATATAGTACAGGTGGCAACCCTAGATGCAGTAGGTATATTATAATACCTGCCTAGTCCAATTTATTGCCGAGGTGATTGCCCTGTGACCACTTTGTTTATATGTCAGACGCGAACGAACAATATACATTGCCAAAACTCTACTATCTTATGACTTTACCATGTTATTACTAATGACCATATTATACAATATGAAATACATTAATCTGGTAATAGCTGCAAGAATAGCACAGACTCCGACACTAGAAAGAGTAATTGCGCCAAAATATTTAGGAGCCGCGCAAATCATATTTCACAAGAGCAAGTGTGAAGTGTCTATGATTCAAATTTAACGGATTTAAGTCATTGACTTGAGCATGCAGAAATTAAGCTTTAATCATCATCTTCCTGCCCTTATCCCACTCTAAGTTGAGTCGGCACAACATGTTACCAACATGTTATCATATGATTTGGCTACGTATTTTACGACCGGCTGCCTGCCTGACGTCAACTTACCTTAGTCGTATTTTACGACTCTTCGGTAAGGAAGAGGGTGGTCCATTTTACTCAACCGGATACCACACGGTGGGTCAACTTACCTTAGTTGCCTTTTACGACACCTCGGTAGGAAATGAAGTTGATCTATTCTACTCAGCCGGATACCACACGACGGGTCGACTTACCTTAGTCGCCTTTTACGACACCTCGGTAAGAAATGAGGGTGGTACTATTCTATTCAGCCGGATACCACACGGCGTAGAAATTAAGCTTTAATATTTAAATAATTTATAGAATTAGTGGTTACCTTGTGGTAACCGACTGAATAGAATAGATAAACCTCATTTCTTACCGAGGTGTCGTAAAAGGCGGCTAAGCTAAGCTGACCCGCCGCGCGCCGTGCGGTATCCGGCTATGTACAATAGACTACCCTCATCTATTACTAAGATGTCGTAAAAGGTGACTAAGGTAAGTTGACTTTAGGCAGGCGGACGATCGTAAAATACATATATATTCGTATATATATAATGTAGTTAGAACACAAATTACTAGTAACTTTAAAAAAAACGGAAAGAGGAAGCTTATGCCCAGCATTAGAATAGTGCCGCTACTTTATTTTGTATTTACAGCGAATTTATGGTGAAAATTATGACAAACAGATTGACTTTCGAATTTGTAGTATGGATATGGATAATAAAACACGTCTAAAAGTTACTATTGAACAATTCCAAAACCTTTCATACAAAACACGGTAGGAAAATAACATTTAAAAAATGACATTTAAAACATCGCTTGGACCAAACTCAACGACATTATGAAATGTCAGAAATAATGTAAGCTCTCGAATTTTTTCTGCTTCACAAAAAGCTAATGAGACTTGTGTGTTTGAGTGAATTAGAAATATACGGTCATTCTTCAAGATATATACACTTTTCATCATTATCAGCCCACTTTACTCCACTGCTGGACCTCTATATAATAGGCCTCTCCAATTATTCACCACTTAGTCCGATCCTGGACATTCTGCTTTCATCCACTGCCTCAGGGTGTCCTACACTCTTCTCTTTCTCAACCGATGGACGTCCACTGCTGGACATAGGCCTCTTCATGGGATCTCCACACCACACGATCTTGTGCCTCTATGACCCAACGGCTCCCTATGAGGTCGTCAGTCAGTCCTACACTGAGTTTCCTGATTCGCGGTCTCCACTCCAGAACACGTCTACCCCAACGGTCATCGGTTCTGCGACAGATATGGCCGGCCCATTGCCACTTCAGCTTGCTTATGAGCTGAACTTGTGTGGAGTGTTCATGTTGGCGGCGTTTTGTGATACGTGTGGTGACTTGTCCTTTATGTATAAGGCATGTGAATGTTGTCTCTTAAAAAACGCGGATTACAGCAAAATAATTCTATTGTAACTTCTGTCCTATGGAATTTTCCGCAAAGTAACACCTGCTTCTATAAATCATGGTGAATATCAGTTAAGCACATTCAAGTTTTTATAGAAACCTGAACCCTAGACACATTGCAAAGTCTCACCATTTAATTATTACGGTTTTTTTGAAATATATTTGATTTATTTAAAATCAAAAGACCTATTTGTTACATTACTTTGCTCGATCATACAAATAACTATGAATTTCCTCAACGCAGTATAGGTGAATGTATAATGCGCGTACAGATTGTTTGTCGTATTATGCAAAATACAATTCCGGGTTCGATTCCCAACGATCACTAGACGCTAATGTACGTGAATTGTGACATCAAACAAATCTCGCAAGTGCGATATGTATTAATAGTTTTTTAGTTAGCAAGTCGCATATTTTTTCTATTAAAACATCTAATATATTTCATGTTACATCGTTTTAATGTAACGGCATACTACATTTAGCATTAATATTTTCTATTTACTGTATCGTAGATTATTTTATTTTATTTTATTTTTTATTTATTAGGATAACCAACAAGACTTACATTAATAGTACTATTAAATACTCTATAAACTATACAATTCAATGTAGTCTTAATTATAGGTTACCACGGCATGTAAAAGGGACGCGTATATTATTTAAATATATTACTAAATAAAATATTATATAAAAAAATATATATATAAAATATGAAATGTAACAATATTAAACTTAATTATTTCTTTTAAATTTAATTAAAAGAAATAATTAAGTTTATAATATTGTTATATTTATTGTTATATTTATTATAGCAAAATAATTGTGTTATTACTATTGTATTATGTAAGTGTGCCGAATAAAAAAATACAGCGACCCACTTAAAATCGGAAAAAAAAAAAAAAAAAAAACTATTGTATTATGGATCTCCGTAAAGTAACGCCTAATTCTATAATTTAAAAATTAAATAGTTATATTTATTATTATCTATATTGCATCATTTTATGCAATATTATTACTTTTTTTTACTTTGGCAATATTAACCGATGTATATAGTTTTTCGTTATTTTCCTTTCTGTCTATATTAACCGTATTTCACTTTTGTCTTTTTCTTCTGTTGTCCAAAGGTTGACTGGATCCCTTTTAGAAATAAGACCGTCTTTGGACATACTTTTTTTTCTTTCTCTATTAATAAATAAATAAATAAGTATAACAACTCTATGATATACGAACGTATGGTTTATTTCAGTCATGGTTTACAGTCAAAATTAAACCATTGATGCCGTGTGGTATCCGGTTCAGAGGAATAAACAACCCTCATTTCTTATCGAGGTGTCGTAAAAAGCGTCTAAGGTTAGTTGACACGCCGCGCTGTTATCCAGTTGAGTAGAATAGACCACCCTCATTTCTTACTGAAGTGTCGTAAAAGGCGACTAAGGTAAGTTAACGGCAGGCGGTCGGTCGTAAAATACGTAGCCAAATCTCTATACAAATCTAAATAATGTGACAACATGTTTATAAAATGTTGTGCAAATCCCACTTAGAGTGGAATAAGGGCAGGAGAATGATGATCGAAATTAAACCATTGCCGACCACCAGTTTCTTTAGTTGTCTGAATGTGATGGGACATTTCTCTTTTTATATAACGTAGAGACTACGAACATTTAAAATTCGATTAATTCATTAGTATAATGCTAATGGCTAATGAATGAAGTAAAAAAACTGTACACGAAATTATTTAATTACCTAACAACTAAACATAAATATGATTGTTATGTTCTAACATAAATACTACGCCATGTGGTATGCGGCTGAATAGAACAGACCACCCTTTTTCTTACCGAGGTGTCGTAAAACACGACTAAGGTAAGTTGACGTCAGGCAGGTGGCCGGTCGTAAAATACGTAGCTAAATCATGTCACAACATGTTTATAACATGATGATGATGTAACATAATTATTGTTTACTGACTACTAATTATAATGATATCTCGGCATAATCAAATATATGGAATTTGTGATATCTTAGTCGCGGGTGTGAAACTGTCACACCGTTTCGCGAAGGTCACGAGTTCAAACCCCAGGAGGATTTAACAGTAGAGTAATTTTTGAAAAATAATAAGAAGGTGAATTATTAAATATATACCTGACAAATTATATATTTTTTATTTAATCCTGTAAATGTAATTTATGTTGTAACATCAACATAGATTTTCTGTTAGCTCTTTCTTAATAAGTATGATACCGTGTGACTCTTTCTAGGCGGTCACGAGTTTAAAGTTGTGTTTAATTAATTATTTTTTTATTTACAACAGAAATGTACAAGTTATATCGATCTTAAATTACTTACACGCTAGGACAATACAAATCATGCCCACGTGGAATGGTCCCAAGAATGCTGGCAGCGTTTCCGTGCTGGATCGCTAAGCTGATTCTTTCTGCGAAAAGGAGCCAGCCCTCTTATCACCTGAAGGGTTAATTAACCGAGGTGTTAAAACGGATGTGTTTGCTAATAATTGCAATTTATCACATACCTTTTCGGTGAAGGAAAACATCATTAGAAATTCTAATCTGTAGAGAATTCTAGGGATATGTGTAACCTATCAATCCGCATTGGAGTAACGTGGTAGGTCATAGCTCCAATACTTCTCTTCGATAACGGAAAGAGGAGTGTTGGGCCCAGACGTGGGATAAGTGTTAATCAACCATTTAAGTTGGCCTGTTACTATTCGATAGCTAGGGAAAATACCTGTCTTCGTTCGAATAAAAGAATCGATTCAAGCCCAACACGCTAGATTACACGTGGCCCTTAATTTCTCATAGGTCAAACCCACGGTTGGACAAAAGCCTCAGTCTTTTTATGAAGAGAAGTATAGATTTAGACCCATCACGAGTGAATAGGCATATTACAAGTCAGAAGTATGCGTAAATAAATATACGTAAAGCATTACACAATTGAAGATTATTTAAATGATAAAAATGCTTGGATTTGAAAATTCTCTCAGCTTCAAACAAGACTGCGGTTTTTTTAATGTTAAAAAGATTGATCGCTTGCTTGTAAAAAGGATTCTTGAATAAAGATTATTTTGAAATAATTTATAGAATTAGGCGTTATTTTGCGGAGATCCATAATACAAAAGTAATAATAAAATTATTTTGCTATAATCCGCGATGAAGTAAAATAGAAAATATATGTAATGCTAAATGTAGAGTGGACAATCAGTTTTAATACCCGATACTCAAAAATCGGATTTCCATTTTTGTGTATCAGGTTTTTCAGATTTTTGTATATTTTCGATTTTATTCGTGGAGTCTATCTCCTCATGATGCTTCGGTTGCGGGGCGAAACGATTGTTGAGTTTGTGATAGTGAACGTATGTAGTGCTTGTGCATGTGTTTTTACGAATGCTGTATGTATCAGGTATGAAAATGGACTGTCCACTCTACATTTAGCATTATATTAGTTTTTTATATTATTCTATGTTAGTTCATCGCAGATTAAAGCAAAATAATTTTATTATTACTTTTGAAAGATTATTCTGTTTTAATTTGATTTGACTAGTGTCCGAGGAATTCTCATCATTCAATTAACCGAAAAACTCATCATGTATTATAAATATCATGTAAATAGCAACATATTATAAAAATGTTGTCACATGATTTGGCTAGGTATTTTACGACCGGCCTGCTTGACGTCAACTTACCTCTATCGCATTCTACAACACATTGGGGATTAAAGCAATATAATTAATTATATAAATAAATAAATAAAATAATTTTATTATTACTTTTGAATTATGGATCTCCGCAAAGTAACACCTAATTCTATAAATGACATATACCTAACACCTTTACCTATGACCCTTTCCTGTGTATGGTCGAAAAAAAATCGCATGTCACCCTCCAATTAGACGGACTTCCTACGGTGGAAGCATCTCCCTCACTTGCACAATACCACCCATCCTTTCTCCGCCCCACCGCGACCTCTGCCTGGTATATATCTGTGTGATGTACAGAATAGACATCACAAGTTCTAACGAACCAAAGTGACCCACAGTAAGCAGAATGAAGGCCTTCGTAGCGGTAAGTCCGCAGTGATGTGCAGTGTTAAGTGAAGTGAAGTGACGTTCGGAAATCAAAGTGCAAAGTTTATAAAACGATACCATGTCGAGTGCAAGACGGATTTTTATCATTAATAACGCACCGATATGGTTACAATAACTTATGCACGGATTTCCGAACGTTTCTTTAGTTCATGTGTTATTTTTATACGTAATTAAGTTTTTATTAATCTATGATTTTATTCGTTTTTTTGGATTAGTCTATGACAGTATATTTAAATTAAGAATCTTTGCGTTTTTCTTATTAGTCTGTGACTTAACTTTACGATTTAATACGCTTTAAAATAATTAATTATATACTTTTAAATAAAAACATTTCTTTTACAAATTTTCTCTTTTTCATATAAAAAGTTGTAAAAACTTTTTATATGAATATATAAATTAAAGCAAAGTACGCTAAAGTAATACAAACTATTTAAATTAAGGAAGCTAAACTTTTTCAAAATTTCAGCTGTACTTCAGTATTTATTATAAAATTTTTAATATATAATTTTTAGTTAACTTTTGAAATTATTACAAATTAAATATATTTTCTTTTCTGAAAATTGTTTGTAATAATATTTTGGTAATGAAATTACATAACGACGCGCGTCTGTCAACTTGTAAGCTATAAATATATCGACAAATCAAAAAAAAATACGTTTTCGTATCGAATATCTTCTATACTTATATTATAAAGAGAAAAAAGTTGTATGTTTGTTTGTAATGTTTTCACGCAAAAACTACTGAACCGATTTGAAAAATTCTTTCACCATTAGAAAGCTGCATCTTTACTGAGCAACATAGGCTATATTACATTCGAAAAATAGGGATCCGTTATAATAATGTAAAGGTGTAAAAAAAAATTCCGCGGTAGAAACCACGGGATATTACTAGTATAAAATATTTATCTTACACAAAAGTGTATATAAGATCAATCTTAAGATTTCTAAAGCTTTTAGAGATTTCGGAACATATAACTCAGGCGTGTGAACCGACAATATAATAAACAATAGCATAACTCTCATGGCTTCAACTCGCATCTCGATCTTTGCGTATTAAAATACATGCAATAAATGGAGTAATAAAACAAAAGATCTTTCAAACATACTAAGATTACAATTGCGCGATTAAGTCTACCTTTGTATGGAAAATTCACACAAGAATTGGAACAAAAAACTTTTCTTGTCGTTTGCATGTCTAGAGATAAATAATTTTGTAAGCCAACCTTCCTTTAGTTGCATACAAAGATAACTTTGTTGAAATTTTTAATATTCAAATTCAAAATATACTTTATTCAAGTAAACTAATAAACAAGCTTTTGGATGAAACTACTGCTGGTTCGGAAAGCTGTTCTTATTGAGAAGAGCTAACAAACTCGGTGGTTGCTCATTTCGAAATAATTTTAATAACTAGTTACATTTATTCATTACTTTCTTGTACAGGATTGAAGAGTAGTAATATCCACGCATTCTTATCATCTACATAATCCATAATAGATACGTAGGTTTTCTGTATCAGCCCTTTAACAGTCTTTTCAAACTGCTGTAATGCAAAGCTTAAAATCGATTGCGGAATTCTGATATAGAATCCTATACCCAATACCTCTGAATTATCCAATTCAATTATAAAGTACATATACTGTCTTTTAGTTTCTGTATATAAAATATTCAAATTGATACTTTTCCATATACACTCAATATTTTCCTATCCTTATCCCACTTTAAGTGGGACCGTCACAATGTCTTCATCTTCTATTCTCTCCTATCATTCATCACCTTTTTTCATAAAGTTTTTTCTATTCTATTCTATTTTATTCAACTCTGGCGCTACTCCTTTTATTTACATGTTATATTTCACACAATCCATCCATCCTTTTTCGGCCTACCTATAGTCATATATCCATCCATATTTATATTAAAAACTCTTTTGGTCACATGATTTTAATCCCTCCTCCTTACATTGCCATACAAACATCATACAAGACTGCGGTTTAATAATGTAAAATTAAAAATGTTTCAAAGATTGACCGCCGAGTTTCTTTTTGGTTCTTCTCGGTAAGAGCAACATTCCGAACCAGTTGTAGCTTCATTAATCATATTAATCCTTGACGATTCAAAAGTGCTTGAAGGAGCATATTTGAATAAAAATTATTTTGATTTGATTTTATCTCAGTAAAAGAATAACGCAATAAATTATTTCGTAATTGGTCATTAAGATAAAGATATATAAAGATCTCAATAACTGAATTCGGGAATATTTGACACGAAATAAATGTGACTCATTTTGGACAATATATAATGAAAAATAATAACATTTTGTTTGAAAGAGGAATTTCACAGCTTTATTTATATAAAATTTACTCGGAATTTTTGAATGAAAGACATTTGCAGAAGTAGATTTTACAACCAAAGAAATCTAAATTAAAAATTATGCTTTATTAGAATTCAAAAAGACAGTAAAAAACACGCTTTTCAAGTTCACTTTGTTATGTTTCATAGCATTTTCAGCTCACGATGAAACTCTTGCTCAAATAACTTAAATATGTTATTAAAATTAATTTAAAAATATATTAATTAATCTTTAATTAGTAAATCTGTCCCTCTATGCTGAAATTAACGCCGTATTACAAGTACAAGCGTTCAATTTTTCCGACATTATAATTAAATCTCTAGCATTTATGAGGCAATCTAAGCTCATGTATAAATGTTTATTATAATGATGTTTATATGATAACTATTATTCGTTAAAACGCTTTTGAACGCTATTACCATAGAGATGTAGACAAGGGTAATTAATATGTAATAAAAAATAGAAAAATTTGCTATTATATGTTCTAATCATATTTGGTCACAATGTCCGATATATTCTGAACTATCAACTTAAGAGTCAAACTATCCTCAAATATATATCCTTTTTATATATTTTATTAAAATTCCGATCGAAAACCGGGAATTTTATGTCAATATTTTCACTCTGTGAGTATTTAGCTTTAACATTAATCTCTTTTTCAAATTCAAATCTAATATTCTTTTATTCAAATATTCTTTATTCAAATAAACTTGTAAACAAGTGCTTTAGAATCTTCAACTCTACTGCTGGTTCGGAAAGCTGTTCCTACCGAGAAGAGCCAGCATGAAACTCGGCGGTTGCTCTTTTAAAAATACAATTCTTAATACTAGTTACATTTAATCGTTTCTATCTTGTAGAGGGTCGAACAATATCTATATCCACGCATTCTTATCGTCTAAATAATCCTCAACAGTATAGTAGGCTTTCTGTATCAGCCTCTCTTTAATAGTTTTGGCTCGGCATTTAAACTTGTGAAAGTGTAATAAACAGAAAGAATGACTTTTGTATTTATAATGTTAGCACAAATTGGTGTTTAAGATTAAAATAATATAAATACATAATTATTTAATATCTAACGTGTCAGAGAACGTCCCCTTCGCCATTATGTAATAGGTCACAGGTCGAGTGGTCGGCGCCGCATTGCTTCATTGTAAGAAAAACTATATTTTCCTTACGTAATGTATTTTGTGAGAATGTGCAGTTCATCTTCGTCACACAACTCGCATATCCATATCTGGACATAGATTTATTCTTTAGATAACCATATTACGGTATTTAGATCAGTTTAAGTCAGTCGGTTCAGCTGCTTTTTTATATCTGTTATATTAGTTTTACCTGTTAGTATATATGTATATAATCAACTCCCTTAATCTTAATTTTGACTCACTTTGAACGGAAAGAATTAAGTCAAATTTAATATACTTCCAAAATGTTGTTTGAACGCGCTAATCTCAGGAACTACTGGACCGATTTGACAAATTCTTTGAGTCTAAGTCCAGACTATATAATATCACGCTAAGATGAATAGGAGAGGAGTAGTCATAAAGATTAAATTAATAAAGATAAAGATTTCCTTGCGTGCGCTAAGTAAACAGTGAAAATCTCTTATAATTAATTTACGATAGGTACTTGTAAGTTAAAGTTAAAGTAAAAGCTGTGGTAGCCCAGCGGTAACACCGTGCGACTCTTTCGAGGAGGTCACGGGTTCGAACCCGGGCAGACACCAATGAGTTTTTCTGTTAAAACTTATGTGTCTAATTGATAATTACAATTTATCACACGATTTTCGGTGAAGGAAAACATCGTGAGGAAACCTGCATATCTCTAGAGAATTACGGAGATATGTGTAACCTACCAATCCGTATTGGAGCAGCGTGGTAGGTCTTAGCTCCAACCCTTCTCTCCAAAAACGGATAGAAGAGGCCTATTCCCAGCAGTGGGATAATAACAGGCCGCTACTTACTTACTTGTAAGTTTAATTTGGGAAAAAATTGTAACACACTCATTTCCATGCGGGCAAAGCTATTGGGACAGCTAGTATATAATATATATCTAGCTGTTTTCACAAGAATTATTATTTGTTATTTTCTACTCTTAAGTTCGCAAACGTGTATTTTAGTTTTGGAGCTCTATTGATTTAATTTCGAAAAGGTTTGAATCTCAAAATCTTGTCTTTGATTCACATCATTATGGTTTAAAAAAATATTGTATCCGTGTTAACTTTTGTTTTTTTGTGTTTGAAACATGAAATGCAAATATTGGGCGCCAACATTGGTGTTTTTTTTGTGACATTGAATATTTGTCTATACTTTTTTGTTATCTGTTTGGATTGCAAATACTGGCGCGAAAACAAGTTTTTTGTAAGATTTTTTTATTTGCAACACGAAGCAGGATATAGGATTTTAATAAATAAATTATTTCATAATTTTAATGTAATTTTCAACTAAATTTTGAAAATTGATTAATCCTCAATAGGTTAATATTAAAATGAACTTAAGAAACCAATCATAGCTTTCGCTTGTCTAATTTGAATTTGTAAAAATTTGAACATCACTTGCTTCCCAAATGATCGTGTTATTCATGATATACAATATAATTATAACCACAACATGTTTTAACGTATCA
Source organism: Morpho helenor (assembly GCA_029227775.1). NCBI lineage: Eukaryota > Metazoa > Arthropoda > Insecta > Lepidoptera > Nymphalidae > Morpho > Morpho helenor. Next base: position 14,509,349 of record JARGCU010000006.1, read on the forward strand.
TTACATGCTAATCGAGTAATTAAGAGTCATTACTTTCTCAACAATCTTTGATTTTAAGTTTATTTTTTTTATTAGTTTAGAGCTAATTTTTTATTGCCATTGTTTAATACTACCGCGATTTTACATACAGGTCATAAATAAAGATAGTAATAATATAAAATCTTTGAATACTGATTTGAATCTCAGTGTAGTTCGGAATTCATTTGAAATATCGCTGCTAAAAAGAGCCAAGCAAAAAATTTCTCGGTTGCAAGGTGCAAGTGATGATGTTATATATTTATTTCTATAAGTATTAAATAAACACTTATAGACATAAATGGATTCAGACTTGAAGAAGTAACAAATTATGAAATGTTAGTCGTCAGGAATCAAATCCGCGATCTCTAGAGCCGAAGGCAGGGTCACTGCCATCTGCGCAAACTAAATATATTCAGCAGTCATTAAATATACATCCATGAGTCAGAAATCGCGTTAGGCGCAAATAACGCGTAAAGCGGTTCGCGATGCGAATTTCAATGTAAGGAAATGTAATGAATATTAAATGGAGGTAGAATAAGATCATCCGTGTCAGTATTATTGCGGAAACACGCACGTTGTGAGGCTGCGAACGACTCCTAAATACCAAAAATGAGAAAAAAGAGAAAACGGAATCAAACAACCCCTTTCATTGAACATTTATGTCACAACCTATATGGTATAATGTTTGTAGTATCTATTTGTAGAGATCGAATCTCTAATCGTTTTCTAAATGCAATTTTGTTTACTTTATTCCTTTACCCGACTTCCCTCCTAAATAAAATAAAATAATACGAATAGTATAACAAATAGTATAACCTTTTGTGTTATTATTATTCACTTTATGTCCTTAGTCCTTGACGTTCGTAGTTAAAAATTTGTAACGTCCAAATTCCGCCAGTCGATGTTAAAATTTCAAGCAAAACACTGAAAATAATAAATTATGATTTATGGTTTCCAAAAAAAATGTAAATTAAATAATTTATTGATTGTTTACTGAATTGTCTTTGATTTTTAGAATTTATTCTTTATTGAGATTAATTTTAATTATTAAATATAATAACTCTTACATTTTTTATATAAACATTATTGTCTAATAACGTCAACCACAAAAAACAAACGTAAATTTTTATTTTTTCCAATCGTTCACACGAAAATATGCTCTGTATATTATGACTTGTCTATTAAGCTTTGTTACAACCATAGAGTATAATAATTCTATGCTTACAACACTGTTTACAACAGAGTAATTAAGGTTAATATAAATTTCTGTCGACACTATTGTATTACTCTTTTAATTGCATCCACGTCCAACAGATCGCGTTGTACATTTATTTGTCTATGTTGTAATAGTACAAACTGATCTATTCTAAACACATCGCGATTTGAATTTCCGAACTTTATGCGTTCTGTTTTTAAATTGCTATTGAAAATAGATAAAACAGATCCGATCTTCGACATATTACGTGACAGTCATAGAACAATTTCTAAACTGGAATGTTCTGATGATGCGCTTACACAGACTAAATAATACTTTCTTTAATATTTAAGCAGTAAAATTAATTAAAATGTTTAGATAGGTCTAGCTTTTGAGTAATTCATATTACTGAATGTATATTTTATATAATAATACCATAACTGCAGCCAAACCATTAAATTATTTTGCATCTGGTCTCAATGTCCACAAATTAAATAAAACTCATGCCAACTTTTTTTAATAATGCACAAATATTAAATATAATTAAAATAATATATTTTATCGCTCAAAGCTACAGAGGCAATAGCAAAAATGAATGGGAAGTATAAGAAATGTTTTCGGTTTAAAAATATAGTAACTGCGATTCCTCATGAATTGTATTATACTCAATATATAGAATATCATATGATATGATAGAAAGTAAAGTATGGTGTGACAAGACTTGATAAAATATGAAATGAGTATGTAAGGGGAAGTCTGTAAGTTGCACCCATTATTATAGAAAAGAAAAGAAGTGCAAGAATAATATGCTATGGACATATGACGAGGAGGGATGAAAACCATGTAACCAAACGAGTGTTAAATATAAATGTGGGTGAATATGTTACTAGAGGAAAGCCGTAAAATGTTTGAATTGTGTGGAGTAAGACATGCATATAAAAAGAATAGCGCCAGAGATGACTAATGATAGGAGGAATGTCATTGAATAAAAGATTAAATATAACATTTACTGAATAACAGTTATTACAAATAGGTCTTAAAAGAGCTACAGATAATCTAATTGACAGAGATCTCTTACATGCCCATAAAAGTAAACGATTGTCTATAGTCACGACGCTCTCTGAACTCACAGCGTGACTTCCCAACTTGGCGGAAGTGTCACGTAATACACAGAATTGTTTTACATTAAATATTGTAGACGCTTTCGTTTTCGTAACCGCTTCTTAACTTGTGGAACTAGATTCGATTAGAATTTGAAACGATTTGTATTTAATTTATAGTTGTTTATTGCATTTGTCTTTTAGACGGAAATAAAATTAACGATTTCTAAATTTTAAACAATTCTTAAGACTGTATCACAACCATAGACAATTTTTATTTACGTTATAGTAGGAGGAGTTTAAAAAGAAAGTTTTTTTTTTGTATTGTTTATAATATCATGAGGAAACTCTATGTTTCTTAGTCTATCTATATATAAAAAAGAATGTTTATTTGTATATCCCTTATAGACTCCGAAACGGCAGGAACTATTGTAATGAAATTTTCAGCTAATTTATAGATTGATCCAGCGAATGTTCTTGTAAAGTTTGATGGCGAGAATTTTGTTATATAACTGTTTAAATGTACTAATATACAAGAAAAAATCGGTCTGTCTGTTACGATTACAAGGCTTTCTGTTGGAGCAATGTGCATTGTGCATCCACACTTATATATATGGGTAAATCTGTCTGTCCATCTATGTTTCTGCTACGCTTGACGGGTAATCCGATAATATAGAGCTACATACAAAAAAACTCATAATTTATTTATTTCGTATTAATTACAAAAATATTGCGTAACCCACATTTACAAGATGGTATTAAAAAGAAAGTTATAATTTGGTTGAAGTGGGAGAACATCTGACTCCTAACTAAGAAACTTGTGTTTAGGTTTATCATTAATTCTGCAGACTTGTTTATTTTGCCATACACTGTTAAGCAATATAGATGCTCTGGATTACCACAATATGTGTTAACGCACACTATATACAATAACACGATATAATAGAAATACCACAATTCCCGTTCCGAGATGCACTTCTCTTGAATGACGAACAAAAACTGAATGTACATGAAACGTTTTATCAACAACGGCACAGTGTTGCCACCATTTCAATAAAAAGTGCGCGATACCCCTATTTCATGACTGTGATGTTGATGATTCATGATGTTACCATAAAATACAAAGCGGAAGTCAATGGCGACAACATATGAAAGAAAAACCAACATTAATATTCTAGTAATATATAATAATTGAAGCTTATATACAAGGTTAACATATACGATTGGATATTTCAGAAAATGGAAAACACATTTATCTACATGATCCTAGGGTTTCTTCTATGTGCAATAAGTTCATAATAAATGTTCCACTATTAATATAAAAAGTCATTAAGTTCGCACGTCGACTATGATAATACGCTGACATGACCTATGACACAGCACTTTCTCTACATAAAGAAACCGCAATTGACCTTATATTCGTGCCATATAAAATCATTAGATACATTATTATATAGTACCTGGTTGACCAGGCCTTGCTCGGTAATTTTTTACAAAAAAAATAATAAGGAAACTTAAAAAAAAATAATAATAATAATTAGGAAGTTGGGGATCGATCTTAGGTGTTTACATTTCTCAAGACTGCCCATTCCCCGAATAAGCTACGCTGACTTGACAGTTTATGGCAAAAATAGTGTTATAATCAAATTCTCAAAAACAGGGATAATACGATTTTTTTTTTCATAAAACCTAGCTAGTTCGTTTTATTCCCCCAAAACCTCCTGATCTCCTAAATAAAATAAAGAAAAAAAAGATAAACCTCCAGCATGCTGAATTTCAAGAAATCATAATCAGCACGTTTTATATCGGTATAATATCGATACTATTTGCTAAGGCTATTTTGCAACAGTCTACATTTCATCGGCAATAAAGGGTAAAGCTCAGTGAATGTAAATTATTAACAAATATTCAAGTTGAAATTGTTATTGGGAATAGATATACACAATTTTTCAAATAAAGACACTGAAAGGAAACTTGAAAAAGGTCGGTATATTTTTGTATTTCACGAAAAAAATTGCGCTGAAAAATTGAACAGTTTTCCGAACCAGCGGTAGAGTTGACAATTCAAAAGAACTTGTTTGCAAAGTTTACATGAATAAATAATATTTTGAATTTTGTATATGCTAAAAAAATGTCCTACTTCAAAAATCAGTTGTTTAATATATAAGAAGTTCATAACCTCACTTTTACTTAATCTTTTATAATTCTTCTATTAAATTGACAAAATCAGCCTTTGAGTAATAGACAAATAAAAAAAGCTATGAATTGGCTATTTTCATCTTTTCACATCTTGGGCCCGAAATTGTAATAAAAATGTATCAGTTTCCTTTTCTCACATTCACCGTATATATAAATTTTACATCAGACTACAAAATTACATATCTAAACGTACAAAAAGAAAGTCCAATATCTGTCTGTAACATCTGCGACTCCATATGCAAAGAAAACACGCGTCGACCCCGCATAATTCAACTACGTGAGGATGATTCCAAAATTTCACTTGCAATTAACTTTAATGAAATGTTACTAAGATTCCATGATACTAAAATAGTGATGTATCATATATTTGTCGATGATTTTGATTATATCTATACTTATATAAAGCTGAAGAGCTTGTTTGTTTCATTGTTTGAACGCTCTAATCTCAGGAACTACTGGACCAATTTGAAAAATTCTTTGAGTGTAAGATAGTCCATTTATCGAGAAAGGCTTAATTAACCGTAAGATATAAAGACATGCTGTCTCGGACTTTCTTTTAGAATTTTTATAAATCTACAATTCCTTAATACATTTTTTACATGTATATCTACTGGTTTACACGACAGACGCGCCCAAAACTTCAACACAATTTCAAAAATCCGTAATATACTAATAATCTAAACCTTTCGGAAGAATTGCACTACATTTTAGCAAAAACCTTACCAAAATCCGTTCAGTAGATTTTGAGAAAATCAATCACAAAAAGAGACAGCTTTTGACTATGTTTTGATTGAAGTATATTTTAGAAAATTACTTGCTCATCAATAAGGTATTAGTTTAGATTCAATTTGATAAATATAAGATCGTTCTATGAATTTAAAAATATGTATGATAAACAAATTAAGGTTTTTCCTTCCTTTAATTTGAACACATTGACGTTATAATAGTTATCTATATGTTAACAAAACATTACATCACTGTTTACTTATTACTGGGCGAGTCTTGGGTAATGTTTGTTTTAACTTGCCACTGAGATGGTGCGCAATCATAGAAAGTGAAGACAAAACATTATTTAAACTTCATATTAGTATGTATTGAGTCAGGAGTATTGTATGGTTGATGGATGAAATCATGCGACCAAACGAGTGTTAAATGTGAGTGATACAAAAAGCTTACTGTACTAGTGACTAGAGGGAGGCCTAAAAAGAGCTGGTTGGATAGTGTGACATGCATATAAAAGGAGTAGCGCCAGAGTTGACGATAGGACAGAATGGAAAAGAAAAACATGTTGTGCCTACCCCACTTAGAGTGGGAGAAGAGAGTAGGAGAAATATGATAGTGTGTGTTGAGTCATAACATGTACAGAACAAAACCTTGGAATCATACCTTTGTCACCTTTTTTTGGCATTTAATAAAGCAAAACTTCGTTAAGAATTTTAAATTAAAAAATTTCATTCAGTTTATATCCTTACAAATATCATAATTATTTATCCAATCATATTACCCTACTAATATTATAAAGGTGAAAGTTTGTGAGTATGGATGTATGATTGTTACTCTTTCTCTACGAATCTGCTGAACCAATGTCGATGAAATTTGGCACAATTACTTATACACCTTGTCCTTATACACCGGAATAACATATAGGCTATAGAAATCCTGTTAATTTCACAGAAATAGGATGACATTGAAAAGCGACAACAGTCCACGCGAACGAAGTTGCAGGTAAAAGCTAGTGATAACATAAAATTAAATAACGTGTCGTAATGACAATATGATATAAGAATACTGTTTTAAGTCATAAACATTGATACGCTATTTAAATAGAAATAACCATCTAGTAGCACTTCAAATAAGTTAGCGTGTATTTGCGAAAATCAACAGTTGCTTTACACCTCAAATAGCGTTGTAAATTCATAATCGGAACCGAAAGCGCTAAACGGTCTAATATAATTGAAATAATTAGTCGCTGAACGACCCAACTTTTCTTTAAAAAGACTGCTTCTCTTTAAAAAAATTATGAATAGTTGTTAGTTACTTTGCCATAGATATGTGCTGGATTGAACTCCAGCACAAATGTAATTTTTATTGTTTTTCAGTTTTTTACAAACAAACTTAATTCACTATCTGGCGTATTTAAATGTTCCCTATTTCCTTGCAATACTAAACCGTTTTATTTTGAGTTATTATAGAAATCTATGAATCTGATGACATTTAGGTCTCTGAGGTATTTAATACTAAGTTTTGGAGTTGATGAGTTGAGAGTTGAAATCAAGACGATGTAACAGAAATGTTATGATAAAATAGACGCTATACAAAAAGATAAGACTTTATTGGTCTAAAAAGTTTGATAACTTTAGGTTCAAATGGTCTAAAGGCTTGTAAGCTTATCTAAATTCTTTGTTCACAGTGCATAGCCCTGGCTTTGGTGGCGTGTGCCAGCGCCGAGCCCCCCTCCGGCTACAGCTACAGCCGGCCCTCCGGCGGCGGCGGACACGGCGGCGGACACGGCGGCGGGCTGCTCGGCGGAGGCGTCCTCCGACCAGTGCCCTCCGGCTACCAAACGTCCGAAGGACAACACGTCGACTCCCAACTCCTCGAACAAATCCGTCAAATCCTCCTCAAAGAAGAATCCTCCGGCTCCGGGATCGGCGGCGGTCACGGTGGCCCCTCCTCCTCTTATGGCGCCCCCTCATCCTCCTACGGAGTCCCATCCACATCCTACGGAGTGCCCCATGGAGGCCACGTCGTAGGCATCGATCTTGAAGCCATCCGTCAAGCTATCCAAGTCGCTCAATACGAACAGTCCGGTGGCTCCAGCGGCGGATACCCCTCCGGTCCCTCAACGTCCTATGGCACTCCTTCCGGCAGCTACGGCGCTCCTTACTAAATCCTCCCAGTCCGAACCTTCGCGACTTATTCGGGTAGCCGTAACAACTCCGACTCCCCGAATGCCTAAACCAATGGACCGACTGTCACGTACAATGTAGGTGGCGCGCTCCGGCCTCCCACCCCGGCCAACGCCTGCGACTGTGCACGCTCACGGGTCTCCCAGCTGCCAGCCAGTCGTACCTCGTCTGCCAGCTGTCAGAATTGCCAAACTCACGATCGAACAGTTCTGACAGCTACGCAGCGACCGCGCGAAGTGGCTCGCAGCTGGGAACGACTCTTGTTCTGTATAAAGTTTATCGATAAGTTAGCTTAATTCTTGTTATAAGTTTTGTTTTTTTTTACAAAAAAAGAATAAATACATTTTGACACCGTAACACGTTATTTTCTTTAATGAAAACTGGCTACGATCCAAAATTTTAAACCCTATTTTAAGTTTGCCAACCAGCTTTCTTGATAGTTATAGAAATAAACTAAAATGGAAACGATAATAATTTTCTACACATATAAAAACTTTGTCGCTTCGAAATTCAGATTTTCCATAAACTAACCGCCGTTGACCTCTTTTGAAATCAGACCATTGATAAACCTCCATTATAAAATCCGCTTTCACTACGATGGTCCTTGCGGAAAATGCTAAAATTGAAAAAAAGGGAAACATAAAAGGAAACATGTATTAAAGAATATTTACTGATAAGGGAATAATACTCAAATCCCCTTTTTTGGATGATGAAATCCGACATAACCTGAGTATGCTGGGCGCTAAAATAGACATATAAAAAAACCTCTCGCTAAATCGTTGTAATATTTATCTTAAGTAATTAAATATTAGTAGCATCTTTTCGTCTATTTATTTCACCAAAACTAATTAATAGATTAAATAGTCAAATTTATATAAACATTTTCTTTTTCTCTATATTACCCGTATTCTCTTTCTTCTTCAATTCTTGTCCTTTTCCTTCTGTTACTCAAAGGTTGACTGGAAGAGATCCCTTTTAGGGATAAGTCCGCCTTTATACATGTGTTTTTTTCTTTTCTAAATATATCCAAGGGAATCGAATATATCTCCTAATTGCCCTAAACGTTATCAAATTCCGGCGGTATATACATTTAATAATTCTGGCCGAGTCAACTCTTTCTCCCTAATTAGGTACCCTTACTGCCGATTAAAATCTCTTTAATGTAATATAATGTAATACGCGTTTATGTTATGAATTCGCAAACGATTGGTAACCAATGTGTTTAAATGTCATTGAAGCGGTCTCCTTGTATTTGATAAATTGATGCAATCGCTACTATTCATTTGTATTTATTACATACATTCGGACATTTATTAAGTACTTAGTCTTTCGAAACCTGTTAAACTTATGTAAAGGTGAACTCAAATCGTAGGTAATCTATTAGGCGTTATTGTGTGGAGATCCATAAAGTAAAGTATTTAAACGCAATGTTACTATCCCACTGTTACGCATAGGCTTCCTCTCTCCGTTTTTGGAGTAAAGGGCTGGAGCTAAGATCTACCACGCTGCTCCAATGCGGATTGGTAGGTTACACATATCCCAGAAATCTCTATAGATGTACAGGTTTCCTCAAGATGTTTTCCTTCACCGAAAAGCGTGTAATGAATTGCAATTATCAATTAGACACCAGTTTTTAATTGAAGAACTCAGAACAACAGTATTGAGTGATAAATCGATTATATATAAAGACAGCTGACGAAAAGTTCAATATTAATTTACTGGAATCAAATGGATACAAGTACAGTGCGTATACAAGAATAAAACGATCATCTTCCTGCCCTTATCCCACTCTAAGTGGGGTCGGTACAACGTGCTATTAACATGTTGTCATATGATTTGGCTACGTATTTTACGACCAGCCGCCTGCCTGACGTCAACTTAGCTTAGTCATCTTTTAGATACCTCGATAAGAATAGTACCACCCTCATTTCTTACCGAGGTGTCGTAAGAGGCGACTAAGGTAAGTCGACCCGCCGTATGGTATCCGGCTGAGTAGATTAGTACCACCCTCATTTCTTACCGAGGTGTCGTAAAAGGCGACTAGGTAAGTTGACCTTCCGTGTGGTATCCGGTTAAGTATAATAGACCAGCATCTTTGTTACCGAAGTGTCGTAGAATACGACTAAGGTAAGTTGATGTCATGCAGGCGGCCGGTCGTAAAATACGTATCCAAATCATGTGACAACATAACATGTTGTGCCGACACCACTTAGAGTGGGATAAGGGCAGGAAGAAGACTTACAGGCCTATCTATGGCTCTCCTACTCTAGTATAATATAACTCTATGGGGTGACTCTATGCCGAGCGCAAAAGATACAAAGGTAAAGGTACTAGGTAAAAATACTAAATCCTTAATATTTAAATGAGTTATTCTTCTGAATATATATGTATAAGTTTGTAAGTTAGTAAAGTTAGTTTAAGATTTTTAGTTGTAAGTTATAAATACAGTGTACAAAGTTAAGCGAACAGGCTGGGTGGCGGTGGACGTATCCAATCGCGGAAGCCACCACCCTTGACCTGGATGAGTTTGGCCAAATGGGGCGTTTCTCAGCAGTGGGCCGAATAAAAAATACAGCGACCCACTTAAAATCGGAAAAAAAACCATGTATGAATTCCTTTGGGAAATCGATCTTAATTGGTTTTATTTAATGTCATTTTATTCCTGTTTCCAGGCATTGAAAAATTGCTAAAATTGACATTGAATACAAAAGACTATTTTTGTTGTCATTTCTAAGTTGTAATTGCCCAGTGGGGAAAGAGCGGATTAAAGAAATCGAATTGACCGGAATTAAGTTTCAGATATCACCAGCATTTTTGTTATTTCATTTTTTACCAAAAAAAAACCTAAAATTATAAATTACCTAAGTAAAAGTAGCGGCCTGTTACTATCCCATTGCTGAGAACAGGCCTCTTCTCTCTGTTTTTGGAGAGAAGGATTGGAGCTAAAACCTACCACGCTGCTCCAATGCGGATTGACAGGTTATACATATCTCCAGAATTCTCTAGAGATATGCAGGTTTCCTCACGATGTTTTCCTTCACCGAAAAGCGTGTGATAAATTGCAATTATCAATTAGACACATAAGTTTTAACAGAAAAACTCATTGGTGTCTGCCCGGGTTTGAACCCGCGACCTTTTCGAAAGAGTCGAACGGTGTTACCGCTGGGCCATCACAGCTTATAAATTACATATATATAAATTACCTAAAATTAATTAATTTAATTTAATTATTTTTCTCACAGACTATAACAAGATTATTTAGTGTTCTAACACAGACAAACACGTAACAATCGTCGCAACAGATGATAAAAAAATGCAAATGGCGTTAGCGGGACATTAAAATGCAAATAAACGAAAGTAGAAATTCAAATTAAACTCGTATATTTATGTGCATTTAAATTAACACAGATTATATTACAAAAACATTCAGTTAGAGATATATTAGTTTTGGAGCATCCATATCTAATAATCAACATAATAGTCTCATATTGAGTTCTTCAAGCATTAATTTTATGTTATGAAAGCGAAAGTTTGTGTGTATGGATATATCTTTGTTACAATTTCACGGCAAATCCGCTGTACCTATATCGATGAAATTTGGCACAATTATTCCTTATATACCGGGGTAACATACGGGATATAAAAATCCTGTTAATTGAACAGGATGATATTGAAAAGCGTCAATAAAATATTATTGTGCTATAATCCGCGATAAAGCATGCATTTGCGATTTTGTCGTGGAGTCTATTTCCTGACGATGCTTCGATCACGGGGCGAAATTGTTGTGATTGTGGTGGTGCAGGTGTGCAGCGCTTGTGTATTGTTGTGTTATCGGTGGCGGGTAGTGCATGAGTGGTTACAAGTTCTGCATGTATCAGTACACTATACATTTAGCATTACATATTTTTTCTTTTATCGCGGGCCAGATCAATTTTCATTAGGTTTCTATTTTGGACCTCCGCAAAGTGACGCCTAATTCTATAATTTTTTTAACTTTTTTCGTCATTTTTAACAATTATCATCATTTTTCTACCCTCATCTTGGATATATTTAGTAGATTTACGAGTATCGCCTACAATTGCACATACTGAGATAAAACCGGGTGATTGTTAATGTTCTTTTTTAGATTATTGTATATTACTACCATTTACTTGTTCGCGATGACTGTGGCCACGCATTGAGCGGGCAGTATCTATTTAATTTGAAATATTATAAACGATAATATATGATCTGTTGCACTTTCTATGAGTAGCGCTGGTCATAAATACCAATTGCGTCATCATTAAAATGTGCAATTCCTCGTGAAACAATATAACATTTACCATATATATTTATGGGATCATTTAATATGATTTCCCGATCCACAACAGATTATGTTGCGAGTTTAATATGTGAGTTGAGAGTTACTTTACCAAAATTATGAACGACACGTAAATACGTTTGAAATATCAAAGCACTTTACAAAATTTCACAGTAAGTTCTCTTCCATAGTTTCCGTTGTCGTATTAATTATGGATAACATCGTCTTGATGTGTACCAACCCACTTGAGAAACATATCTATTAATTGATATTTTTATGCCAGATAAATAGCCTTGTATAACATTCCTTTGCTCGCCGGGAGACGGAGTACAAGCATAAATCGCCACACAGCTTTCGAGGCGAAACGGAGAAACGATCGTAGAGGTTGTAGTGGTGAGTATGTGTAGTGCTTGTATGGAGTGTTAGAGTTGGCAGCAGTCTTGTGATAGGTGTGGCAACTTGTCCTGCATGTGTAAGGTATGTGATTGTCGCCTGCTTCATACACTTAGCATTCAAATTGAAATTCAAATAAACTTGTAAACAAGTGCTTTTGAATCGTCAACTCTACTGCTGGTTCGGAAAGCTATTGCTACCGAGAAGAGCCAACAAGAAACCCGGTGGTTGCTCTTTTAAAAATACAATTCTTAATAGTTAGACATTTAATCGTTTATATCTTGTGCAGGGTCGAACAATATCTATATCCACGCATTCTTATCGTCTAAATAATCCTCAACAGTATAGTAGGCTTTCTGTATCAGCCTCTCCTTAAAAGTGTTTTGAAACTGCTGTAATGGCAAAGATAAAATTTAAATATATTCATATTCCATATGTTCTCTTAACAAACGCGAATTACAGCTAAATAATTCTATTATAACTTCTGTACTCTGGAATACCGCAAAGTAACGCCTGCGTTTATAAATTAGAAACCGAATAGTCGCGTGTTTAGTGGCTTAACAGCGACCCACTTGTAGAGTACCATCATTTGATCATTATGAAACGCAATCCCACAACTAATCGCTTGCATCTCGGACATAATACAATCTTACATAACCTCATACAATACAATGCTAAGATAATGACCGCTCGCTCCCGGCAGTATGGCCGTACTGATGTAGAAATACTGTACAAATCAATTCTAACAGAGACTCAATTTAAATCAAACTAATCTGTATGTACCTAACACATTATAGAAGAAATATACAGGGTAGTATCGACCACATGATATTAATATTAATTTGTGGTACCTAAACAATTTAGTAGCCTAAGTAATTTCAGTTAATTTTGTAAAGTAATTTAACCACAGGAATTATTTTACGTTTCGAATATAAGATACATGATAAAGAAGAGTGAATGACCGTACCCCATTCCATTTCGTATGTAATGCATAACCTTGACCGAGAGACTACATACGAAAGAAGAAAGAAATTTATTTGAACACAATTCCAACAAAAAGAAACAAAAAAAATTACATTTTTATCTATCCGAATATTGTGACCAAATAAGGTGGAAGGTAAGGTAAGGTATAAGGTGTAAGGTGGACATACAAGTGCTAATTTTACCGTTCATTATAATGACCTATATGGGGAGGGGGGGTACTGGAGCAGACAAGAAGAGTGGATTTAACTACGCTCGGGACACCACTTTGTTTAGCTACGCCACTGGATACCTATAATCAGCAGTGGTCATATGTCATTTCTAGGGGATTAGATTTTAATCCATGGGTAAAAAATCAGTTAATTTAGTAAAGTTAATTAGCCACGGGAATTATTTAACGTTTTGAGTATAAGATACATGATAAAGAAGGGTGAATGACCGTACCCCATTCCATTACATTTCGTATGTAATGCATAACCTTGACCATGAGACTACATACAAGCGCGAATTTTACTGTTTTTATTATAATGACCTATAAAGGGGGGGGGGGGTACTGGAGCAGTCAAAAAAGGGCGGATTTCACTACGGTGCGGATGCTATTGTGTTTAGCTATACCACTGGATACCTATAATCAGCAGTGGTCATAGATCTCTAGGAGCTTAGATTATAATCCGTGGGTAAAAATTGAAGACCTTTACTGAATCAGCGTATCTTAGGCAACACCAAACACTATACACTAATATATAACTTTCATGTGAACAGAAACAAAAGTAAAGAATGCAGCCACGCTCCACTTTCGTAAAAGTGGGACATTTTTAAGATAAAATCATCCTGTAATTAAGGTAATTAGAAATGGAGCACTTTCACACGCCAGCCGTCGCAATCTTGATTTGAATGTATCATTGCTGCATTTTGCAAAGTACACTGACTTTATAAGATTACGGCATTATTGCTATATTGATATAGATAATTTATAATTTAGGCATTACTTTGCGGAGGTCCTAATATATAAGTTACTAGCTGTGCGTACGTTTTCGCCTGCGTGCAAATTAGTGTATTTAATTGAAATTTTGAATATAAAAGTATGATTGTGAACTAATCATACGAGATAGACATGCTGTCCAGAACTTTTATATAGTATTTTTGTAGATCTACAATTCTCTAGTACATTACTTTAGTGTATCTCTATTTGTTTACGCGGCACAGGCGTCGAAAGCTCCCAGCAAGTTTTGTTTTACAAACGCTCGACCTCTTCAACACATCATCTTCCTACCCTTATCCCTCTCTAAGTGGGGTCAGCATAACATGTTGTCACATGATTGGGCTACGTATTTTACGACCGGCCGTCTGCCTGACGTCAACTTATCTTAATCGTATGTTACAACAGCTCGATAAGAAAAGAGGGTGGTCTATTCTATTTAACCGGATACCACACGGTGAGTTACTTACCTTAGTCGCCTTTTACGACACCTCGGTAAGAAATGAGGGTGGTCTATTCTACTCAGCCGGATACCACACGGCGGGTCGACTTACCTTAGTCGCCTTTTACGACACCTCGGTAAGAAATGAGGATGGTCTATTCTATCCAACCGGAGACCACCCAGAAGGTCGACTTACCTTACCCTTTTAACGACATTTCGATATGAAATGAGGGTGATCTATTCTATCCAACCGGATACAACACGGCGAAGATGGTTTCAATCCATAAATTACTAAGTAAATATAATATGAAATAACACAAAATCTCGTACTGGGAAAGAATTTAATTTCATATAATCACTCGTCACCATAATATCACACCATTGAATAAAAAAACAATACCAACGCAATAACGTTGCAATCATTTACCTACTTAACACTAAATTGGCACTTAATGAGCACAAAATATTTATTTACAGCGAGCACATTACTTTACACTTATTGATAAAATTTAATACTTATTATGTCAATAATTGCTTAGGTTGAACGTCCACTGTACATTGGTTTCGGTTATAAAAATTAATACTAAAAAAACGGTTGCCTGTAAAGTGGGTTTTACAGGCAAAGATTTTACGTGACAACGTCTTTTTAAATGTGATGGATTGGAGTGGGAGAGAGACGCAAGGCATTCGCCAGTCCGGCGGGCCTCTCTTTCGTTCGGTGACTCATCGTAACAGACGTGAGCGGGCGTTACACTTTTTCATGAGTGACTCCAAGCCGCAACCTAATTTAAGACGTTGTCACGTCAAAAAGATAACTGTCTGTTATTATCCTACTTCTGGGCATAGGCTAACTATCCAATATACTCCAGTCCAGAATTTCAATTTCAAGTAAACTTGTAACCAAATGCTTTAGAATCGTCAACTCTACTGCTGGTTTGGAAAGCTGTTCCTACTAAGAGCCAGCAAGAAACTCGGCGGTTGCTCTTTTCAAATAATACTTATATCAAGTTGCATTAAGTCATTACTATCTTGTACACGGTCGGACAATAACTATATCCACGGATTTTTATCATCTAAATAATCCTCAACAGTATAGTAGGCTTTTTGTGTCAGCCTCCTCAGTGTTTTTAAACTGCTGTAATGGCAAAGCTAAAATTGATAGCGCAATTTTATTATAGAATCTTATACCCAGACCCACAAACGACTTACGCACTTTTGCAAGGCGCAAAGAAGGAGCCGCAAGCTTATGTCGGTTCCTACTTTATAATATACAGAACCTATCGTTTTATAATTCTTTATATTTTTATGTACAAAAATTAAAATATACTGAGAAGCAAATGTAAGAATACCTATTTCCTTCAACTTTTATCGCAGGGAATCACGTGGAGTTTACTTAAGGTGATTCGAAGTTTTTTATTCGCATTTAACATTAAAATACCGTAAAGTAACTGCGTTACAAACCCATTGTTGAGCATGGGCTTCCTCTCTGCTGTTTTTGGAGAGGCTTTGATCTTAGACCTACCAACTTCAAAGAGGTAAGTTACACATATGCCAGGATTTCTATAGGGATATGTAGGTTTCCTCACGATGTTTTCATTCAACGAAAAACGAAAAAAAAATAATTAATATTAGGGTCAGGCCATGGATCAACAATAAAAGTGTAACAGAGAGATATACAGAGACTTTTGCATTTAGAATACACTTACTGTGCGCCCGCGTGGAAGTCGGTGTGTTTAGTTGAAAAAATATGTTTTAACATTGCTTGTGGACGATCAACCTTAAAATGGTACCCATGAAACCTCTTTAATTACAATATATCTTATAATATATATTTATAAATACATATTTTCTATCACAAAGTAATATCTCAAAATATTTGATAGAAATGTAACTAAAAGTAATAATAATATTTACATTTAAAGAGTATACTCAAATACTACAATTGAACTTTTATACATCGCATGACTTAGGTCACTTAAATAAAATACATAAAACATTTTTAAGCTAATACTTTTCTTTAAAAAGTAGAGTATTATTTATTTCATATAAATTTTCTTCGTAAAATTTTTCTCATATCTGATAAAGAGTTTTTTTTTCATTATTTGATATTAAACGATATTTATGAAAGACTAATTTATTCGATACTATAAACAAAAAATAATTTTTGGCAACTTTTGATACTTTAATACATTTTATTATAAGTTAAATGAAAAGTGTAGTTAAGAAAAAATCAGTTTAAATGTACAACTTTAACGCGAGTAATTTTAATGCATTTGTATTAGCTAACAATAATTATTTCATTAGGTATATTTATGACATGGAATTAATAATTTAAACAAAAAAAAATTCCATTATCTTCTCTTTTCAAGATAAATGTACAAATATTAATTATTAATGTAAAAAATGCGATGTCAAAAGATTTACAAATCATAAAACTTATAACATACGAGTATACTATATAGCCGCCATTTTGTTTTCATTAATTAATTGGAATATATCTTTCTATTAATTAATTTTTATTGAAAATATAATATAAAAGCATACATAATATTTTTTTATATTATTATTTGATATTATTAGTGTATTTTTAATATAAGATGGACTTGATATTCGGCTATAAAATTAAAATTTTGTTCGTTACAAAATGGCGGCTGACTTAACAAACTAAATAATATTTTCGTTACTAGGAACCATTATTGTCTATAGTAAAATTATCTAGGTATAAATGCTTCGAAAAATAGTATTTATTCTCAACTTTTCACTCATAATGTCAACAATAATATGTACCTCATGAGCATTTATATCGAAAAAATAAAAATCTTTAGTAAAATTTCCATTTTTATATACATATCGCTCACGCGTTGTAATAGTGGGTAAGTCAAAAAACACGTTTTTTGGACTAGGAATGGTAAATGTTAAAATACACATTCTTTTTAGAACCCATAATTTAATATTAGGCCGTTTCATTTAAGTAAACTAAAGCATTTATATACATTTTCCTTAGCAATGAAAACTTTAAACCCATTTATCTCAAAACATGATTTTTTGAGTTGTGCCATAATAGCAGCCCATGAGTGATAAATTTGATCAAATCCAAAATATAACACGAATAAAGGTATTAACGGTTAAATTTAAGAATTCATCATCCTCCTGCCCTTATCCCACTCTAAGTGGGGTCGGCAGAACATGTTACAAACATTTTGACACATTTGGCTACGTATCAATGATTAAATTTAAGATTGTAAGCACAAATCACGAATAACATTTATATTGTAGTATTGATGGCTAAAACACAAATTTGTTACTCAATATAAGCTTTCTCAAGAATAGACGCCATATTACCAAATCTATTATCAAATAATTTTTTTTTTTATATTAATATGGGTAAATATTTTTGGAAAACAGCTCAATTGACTAATCATAACATTGTATTATATAATGAATTAGTGGTAATTGTAAAACTGTATTTGTCTCGATTTGGTCCATATTAGCAGAGACAATTATTGATTTACCTATGGAACATTTAAAATAAAAAAAAAATTCAATTAAAGTTTTCAATACAATACAATCAGTAGGGTTACTTCTTTAAAAGATGTTCAGTACCCGAAAACAGGGATGAAACAACGATTTTTTTAATGGAACCTATCTAGATTGATTTGTCGCCCCTGAACTACATACTAAGTTTTATGAAAATCGTTGGAGCCCTTTCCGAAATTCCGAATATATATAAGATTAACTCATTTCCAAAAAAAACTCTCTTTTGAAAAAGCAGTGATGGCCTAGCGGTGCGACCGTGTGAATCTCTAGAGACGATCATGGGTTCAAACCCGGGCAGACACCAATGAGTTTTTCTATTATAAAACTTATGTGTCTAATTGATAATTGCAATTTATCACACGCTTTTCGGTGAAGGAAAACATCGTGAGGAAACCTGCATATCTCTAGAGAATCCTGGAGATATGTGTAACCTACCAATCCGCATTGGAGCAGCGTGGTAGGTCTTAGCTCCAATCCTTCTCTCCAATAACGGAGAGAAGAGGCCTATGCCCAGCAGTGGGATAGTAACAGGCCGCTACTTACTTACTTACTAACTCATTTCAATGTTAAAGATTTTGTTCGACATCATATCGAGCATTTGTGGCAGTGCGTTCTATATTACATAGTTTATATCGAGACCTTTTAATTTTATTTGACGTAAGAGATAAAAAGACACTTAAAAAAAGCGGATTGTTTTTATTGTTAACAAATGAAAAACATGACTAGAGATCACACGTCTTTTGATAGCGTTTTGTGTACTGTGTTATCTGTTATAACGATATGACTTTAGATATTACTCGGAACTAAATAAGTTAAGTAAGTAGCGGCCTGTTACTATCCCACTGCTGAGAATAGGCCTCTTCTCTCCGTTTTTGGAGAGAAGGTTTGGAGCTAAGACCTACCACGCTGCTCCAATGCGGATTGGCAGGTTACAGATATGCAGGTTTCCTCACGATGTTTTCCTTCACCGAAAAGCGTGTGATAAATTGAAATTATCAATTAGACACATAAGTTTTTAACAGAAAAACTCATTGGTGTCTGCCCGGATTTGAACCCGCGACCTCCTCGAAAGAGTCGAATGGTGTTACCGCTGGGCCATCACAGCTTACTAAATAAGTACTTTAACTAAAACTGTTTCAGATTAAAAAAAATACAATATTTTAAGTTACTAAAATATGTTACAAAACGATTTATATTTTTGGTCCGCTTCTTTTTCTTAAACACTTTAACGTCGCTTTAAAAGACTTGATTCCAGGTCGTCATATTTTTTAAATAAATATGGTATAGACGTTTGAAAAGTTGTATTTTATCTGTGACCTTTTATCTCTTACAACAATTTAAATCACTTTCACTGATATGATTTAATAATTATAAATAATAATTAATAATAATATGATCATCATTCTCCTACCCTTATCCCACTCTAAGTGTGGTCGGCACGACATGATTCTCTTCCAGTCTCTCCTATCATTCGTCAATTCAAACGCTACTTCTTTCATATCCATATCATAATTTACACGATCTATCTCTTTTTCGGTTTCGCTATAGTCACATATGTTCATCTCAATACAAAATATCACTATACAGTTTAATAAACCAATTGTCACAATTAACCTAACTCTAACCCTGTACTAGCTGGCACCTTTTTGCTTCTGAGGCCACAAAACTTCTGGATGGTTCAACATGTAGTACGTCATGTGCTTATCGCTGCCATACGTCGACGCCTTCGTCCCTAAACACATGAGGAACTGGCTCTTCTCCAAATTACTATCACAGTCCACTGAATGGAATATATGCACCAGAGTCTCATCAGCTATTCTGTACACTGTCAAGTTCGACTTGATCAACGTTTCGAACAACTGCACGTCCTCCATACCCCACCCTTTGATATTTAAATCGAAACCGCCCACCCTCTCAAAGTCACGTTTATATATACTAAGAATACCGAAACCGTACTGTCTAAAGTATCCGTAATCATTGTCTATATCACCGCTGTATTTCAAATTAGCTAATTCCCGTTGACTTTTATGCACTTCGTTTTCAACATTGTCTGATTCCTCAACCGGATCAACTACTTCTTCTTTAAACCTATTATAATCATCACCGTACACCACTTCAGGATTATACTGACTGAACACTATTGGAAAGTACACTTGATTGTATTTAACTGTATTAATTCTAATTCGCCTAAGCGTTATATGATTGAACATCATGTCCACGTCTATAAAGGAAAGTAAGTCATCGTCGGAACATTTCTTGAGTCCTTCAGTGAGCGCAGCGCCTCTAGAAAAAGTTGTTGAGCCCATTTGAACTATAGTTATCTCCTTTCCATACACACTTCTGAAGTGATTCACTAATATTTCCGCGTTTTTGTAATCCAGAGGATTTTCAACGTCTAAGTATAGAACTATAATGAGCGTCACAGCCTCATCGCTTTTCAGGACTATTTCCTCGTAATTCTTCATAAAGCGGTTGAAAGGCTCAAACCTGCCCATCAGCGGGAGGATGAAATATATTCGTCTATAATAAACTGGGTATTCGTAATTCTCGTTGTTCCATTGCAGCATCTTGGGCAGGTTGTTTTGTATCTTCAGTAAACTATTCTCGAACGCTTCTCTGACGTTCAATTTTCCTAGATCGAGGAAACTGTTCTGATTTTGAGCGTTTGGATCGTCGAAGTCCTCGTAGTCATTTTGATAGCTCTTCCCGCTGGGATCGAGTTGGTCTAATATTTCAGCCTCCTCGGCTGGCGGTTGGTCTCCCATGGGCAGCATTCTTATTTCAGTTCCTGGAAATTGAGAATTATTTTAATTAGTAAACAAGTAAATATATCAAAGATAAAAATAAAAGAAGTTTAGATCTTTATTACGTTCATATAGGCTTTTTCTATTAAAAAAAAACCTACTGATATTATACCATATCTAACATATTAGCTACTATATCAATATTGGCCTTAATAGATCAGGTCTTGATCAATAACTATTTAATGCCGAGTCGATACGTAAGCTATCAATCCACATTGGAGCAGCGTGGTAGGTCTTAGCTCTAACCCTTTAAAAAACGGAGAGAGAAAGCATATGCTCAGCAGTGGGTTAGTAGCAGACCGTTTTCCTTTTTACCTGATAAACAATTGATGGTACGATTAAGGTTAAAAAAGTAAATCACCAGTGAAGGACTGTTGTAGGTACGCGTGCCGTCTCACCGCCGCGGTCATCTTGCGGCCTCTGTACCGGCGGTACTTCAGCAGCAGGTCCAGCACGTGGTCCACGCCGTGCACCGGCTGCAGCCGCGTGTACCCATACAGGAGTTCATTGAAGTCTATCACCCGCCCACGCTGCCGTGACGGAGCGTTGATTATTTCCATCACCTGCAGATAACAGATTCATTGTGTACGGGCTAACACGTATATTTGCAACATCGCCATTTACGCCATATTTTTAATATCAAATCAATTGTAAATCAGTACGACGCAAAGATTACAGTGTACATAATGAAATAGATGGGTAACTCGCAGTCGTTTTTTGTGATCCGTAATAGCGCCATCTAGAGATCAGTTTCTGTACTAAAAAGGTCAAAAGGGTCATATATATCTATATATACTATATATATAATATTTTTGCAGTAGGGCGGGGTATAAATACAAAAGAAATGAAAAAACAAAATTATTGAAAAGTTATCTATTTTGTATAAATAATACAGTCGTTTTAACAATAAATTACTTTTGATTTGAATATAACAAAAATTACAATTACTTTAGTATTGCAGGCTTATAAATATATATGCGAAAAGCTAACTTTATAATATAAAGCTCATTATATTATTTATGTACAAAATAAACAAGTAATATCTACAAATTATAAATTTAAGTTATAAATACAAATCAAGCCATTATAAGTATAAATAAATATATGGGACACTTACACACACGGTCGTCCGTCCCCAATGTAAGTAAACTTAATTTTAATACTTGTGTTATGGGTGACAGACAACTGGTGAATATATGCTTATATAATTTTAAATACAAATATACACCCAGGCTCAAATACCAACAACTTCATTTATAGAAAATGTTTGCCCTCGGCGAAAATCGAACCTGCGACCCACGGAGCCAACGGGCCAGTCCAGTTAATAATAAAGTATGTACTTTAAACATTAACAAAAGAACGTCATACGTAAATTATCTGATATTTTATCGTTTATTACACCTAGAAGCAATGATGCATATAGTAAAGTCTTGGCTTTACTACTTGCCTTGTGTATTAAATAACTCACCAAAACAACATTAACAAATCGAACAAATTAAAATGAAATGGAAAATTTTTAAGGAAATAAAAACGGATATATGTAAACATGTTTGCGCCAAAACACGTCGGTTTCTGAACACGTAATCTGCTTCCAAATTATTATATTTAGCGGACCTCCAATCCTCCGTACCCAAGTTTGGAATAAATCCATATTCTTAGAGGATCTGCAACAATTATTTTAAGCAGATATAAATTAATACTATTCGATAATCTAAGTATAAACGTCATTGCCATAGACGCGGCAGGAGTTTTGATTAATTTAATAATAAGCACTCACCTTTACCAAAGACTGTTGGACAAAAAACATTTTGCGACATTTTTTTCTACGTAACATACAAAAACTAATAATATTCAAATCAAAGTCCATATATTACATATATTCATCGTAATTTTTCAAATTTAACAGATATCTGTCAAGCACTCATTATAGTGTTGTTTATGTAGTTAAGGTTTGTTTTTCTCCAGCAAGTTTGTATTAAAGTAAAACACGTCTGTATCTCCTTACGATTTATTGAAACTGACATGCATTTAAAGTTATAGTAATGACGTAAACGATTGACTCGAACATGCCGCCCACCAAAAGGGGCTTGCGACCTTTTACAACTACTAAGTAATATTATTTCAAGAACAATTTGTAAATTTAATAAACAATATTTGATTTCAATTAATTCATCATTAAAAAGCATTCAATACAATTTTATCGCCATCAATAAAATGTAATAGTAAAATAATAATTAAACAATACAAAATATAAGAATTCTAGATTTTAACATAAAAAATCATTAACTTATAGGTATAAAACACAATTTAGTAATTGATCGTTTTACAATGTTATTTCCACTTTTGACACTATAAACTCGAGTTATTCCATCAGTGCCTGGATGTTTATCCACTATGCGCCCTAAGTGCCACTTCCCTGGTGGCAGTCCATCAGTCTTTATTAGTACTATTTGACCTATATCGAATTCCTTCTGGGTTCTTAACCATTTAGGTCTTTGTTGCAGTCTGACAAGATATTCCTGTTGCCAGCGTTGCCAAAAATTAGCAAGCAACCTTTGAGATAAATTCCAACGAGATAAATTATTAACAGATATGTCCTTTAAACTCGGTGAGGGAATAGTGACCGGTGATTCGCCAATGAGAAAGTGTCCAGGTGTAAGTACGCTCAAATTATCAGCGTCTGTGTTGTCCATCGGACACAAAGGTCGCGAATTGAGACATGCTTCTACTTGGCACAGTATCGTACTCATTTCTTCAAACGTTAAGTGGGTATTTAAGATGCGTTTAAGGTGATACTTCATTGATTTCACGCCCGCCTCCCAAAGTCCGCCAAAACTGGGACTATATGCAGGAATAAAATGCCACTTAGTGCCATCTGACGCGAGTATTTCGGATATTTCATCGCCAAGTTCAAATTCAGCCTCTTTAAATGCCTTTGATAATTCTTTGTTTGCTCCGACAAAGTTTCGACCTTGGTCACTCCATAAATCACTGCATCGACCGCGTCGTGCCACAAATCTCCTAAAAGCTCCTATAAAAGACTCTGATGTCAGATTACCCACCAGTTCTAAATGAATGGCCTTTGTAGACATGCAGACGAAAATGGATATATAAGATTTGTTCGTTTTGGCACCTCGACCTTTGGACATCAGAATATCGTAGGGTCCTGCAAAATCTACTCCTGTATGAAGGAAAGGTCGAGCTGGGGTAACGCGTACCCTTGGTAAATCACCCATTAATTGCGTACGTGTTCTAGCAGCCAATTTTGCACAGACAATGCATTTATGTAAGTATTTCTTTACTACATTCTTCCCTTTTAAAATCCAATATTTAGATCTCAGATAATTCAACATAAGCTGCACTCCTCCGTGAAGGGTTTTCTGATGAGCTTCTGCGACAAGTAGCCAGGTAAGTGGACCTTTATCTCTCAATATTACAGGATGTTTCTGGTTATAGTCCAAATCAGAATGTATTACTCTACCGCCCACCCTGAGTATATTTTCAGAATCTAAATATGGATTTAGTGACCTTAAAGCGCTAGCCTTTTTTATTCTACCTCTTTCCTTTAAGTCTTGAATTTCTTCACTGAATGTTTCACCTTGTGTAATTTTTAAGCATCTTTGCAGAGAATCTTCTATTTCATCGACCTGAATAGTGGACTGTATGGTATTTTTATTCATCCTTTTGAAGTTAAGAAATCTCTTGACGTAAGCAACTGTTTTCAGTAGTTCAGGTAAGTTTTCAAAATTTTCAAAAACTTTATAAATTGAAGAACCTTCCTCTTTTATATTTAGACAAATGTTCACCAACTTCTTTTCTAAATCTATATTGTTATTTATCAATCTTTCCATAATTATTTCTTTCTGTTTCAGGAGTTCCGGTCCCTTCCACCAAAGAATGCATGCCTTCAGATCCGGTGCCAACATTCCCCGAGAAGCAATATCTGCTGGATTATTTTCTGATGTTACATGAAACCAATTAGTTCCTATATTGTCAAAAATGGCAATTACTCTATTTCTTACAAATGTTTGCCATCTACTGGGGTCTCCTTGCAGCCACGACAAGACGATTGTGGAATCCGTCCAACAAAATATTTGCTTCCTTGGTATATGCATTGCTTCGCTGATTTGTTTTAATAATTTTGAGAGCAGGACTGCACCACACAATTCCAGTCTTGGAAGAGACAAACATTTGATTGGTGCAACCTTTGTTTTTGCAGCAATAATGTAAGTGCTGTAATATCCATCTTTCTTCTGGACTCTCAGGTAAGCTACAGCTCCATAAGCCTTAATCGAAGCATCACAATAACCATGTATTGAAACGCTATCTGATGCTTCGAGTGTAGTATTTAGCCATCTTTGTATTTTTATCTGTTCTATGTATTTCAAACTATCTCTTATGTCTAACCATTCTTTTTTAATTTCCAGGTCCAGTTCTTCATCCCAGTCAACACCTTCAAGCCATAATTTCTGGATCATTAATTTTGCGGGTATTAGCGCTGGAGCCAGCCAACCAAGAGGATCAAAAAGAGTTTGAACTTCAGCAAGTATTTTCCTTTTTGTGATAATTGTAGGCACAGATGGTAATTTAAGATTATATTGTAGCATATCTTCACCCATATTCCACGATAAGCCCAAAGTTTTAATCGTACCATCTAAATTTAGGTCTATTTGTACATGGGAGCTCAGTTCTGCAGGATGAAATTCCTTCAAAAATTCTGCTCGATTGGATGCCCATTTTTGTAACGTAAAGCCACCTTTTTGAAGGATTGATCTTACAGTCTTGGCAACACTCACTGCCTCTTCAACTGTATCTTGTCCTGACATGAGATCATCCATGTAGAAATCATTTTTAATAGTTTCAGTGGCTATCTTATCATTTCCTCCTTCATCGTCTGCTACTTGGTGAAGTGTTTTTACAGCGAGAAAAGGAGCACATGCTGTACCGAAGGTAACACGTAGAAGACGGTACTCCTCTATAGGATCTTGCGTATTGTTTCTCCAGAGAATGCGTTGATAATCGGTATCTTCCTTGGTAACAAGTATTTGTCGATACATTTTCCGTATGTCTGCTGTGAATGCTACCCTTTTCAGACGCCATCGCATTACCAATGATCTCATGTCTTCCTGTATCAGTGGTCCTATCAGAAGTTCATCGTTAAGCGCAATATTGTTAGATCCCCGGTGCGAGGCGTCAAATACTGGTCTCACCTGAGTTGTTTCACTGTCATGTTTAAATACGGGGTGATGCGGTAAATATACAGCCGCTTTATCTTTGTCATGTTCCGGAACCCTTTCCATGTGTTCCTTTTCATAATAATCGTTTATTTCCTTGGTGTAACCTTTTCTTAAGTCCTCATTCTTTTCGAAACGTTTCTCTAAATGTAGCAGTCTTTTCAAAGCTCCCTCTTTAGTATTTCCTTTGATGCATTGTGGTATCATATTTTTAAAAGGTAATTTTACAATATATCTGCCCTCTTTGCTTCGAGTGTATGTTTCATTGTAAATCCTTTCACAGGTTTCTTCGTCCTTGGTAAGTATTTTCCTGGTATCTGTATCTACTTCCCATAGTGTTTTTAACATATCGTCTATGTTAAGGCAATGGTGCATTACAAGTATTTGTTGCTGAGAAACTTCTGTCTGAATTTGTCCAAATAAAATCCAACCAAGGCTTGTATTTTGAGCGCAAGGGGAGCCTAGTGTACCTTTCAATATTTCAGCCTTCAGGATTTGGGCATAAACGTCTACACCCAGTAACAAGTCTATTCGCCCTGGTGTATGAAAACTCGGATCTGCCAGGGCGAGTCCTTCTAAATGTGGCCAGGTTTGTAATGTACTTGTAATTTGTTTTGTAGGTAACTGTGACGTTAATTTGGTAGGCATGACATATGCATTTATAGTAAGCTTGAAGTCGTCATCCCATCTAGATTGAAGTTCCATTTGTACGACATGATTTACTGTAGTATGCGTATTACCAACACCTACGATTTTTCCTTTAGCAGGAGATCTCTTGACCTTCAACAATTGTGCTGCTCTTTCAGAAATGAAGTTGGCTTGGGAGCCTTGATCTATTAAGGCACGCAGTAAACTGCTCTGTCCCTTGTCATTCCGTACTATAACTATCGCTGTGGCCAGCAATGTTGCAGACTGCCCAGCCGCAAAGTGAGATGATATTGCGACCTCTGATTCGTCATCCTTTATAGTGTTAGGTTCCAGATCTTCTCTTGCATGTTGGTGTATTGCTATATTCTCTGATTGATTACCATCGTTTGACTCATGTAACAGCGTATGATGTCGGCGCTTGCATCTTCTGCAAGATGTGGGAATCCGACATCTCACTACCGAATGACCTGCCATTAAACAATTGTAACATAATCTATTTTGTTTGACAAAATCATTTCTCTCATCAAGTCCCAACTTACAGAAGTCCTTACAGTTACATAAAGCATGATCAGCTCTACACATGCTGCACAATCTCATAGGTGTTGAAGTGTCCTTATTTTCTGATGACATCGTGTGGAAAGTTTTCGCCTTAAGAACTATACGCTCCTTGACCATAGCAGGATTCACCATCTCAAGTGTACGAAACTTCGTTTTCAGAAAAGTCTTCATATCAGCCCACGTAGGAAGAATATTGGAATCTTCTTTATATGAAAATTCTTCCCAGGCCTTATGCGTTTCAACATCTAATCGTTGCACTATAAGGTATATAATGACTTGGTCCCAAGAGTCAGTCGGAATGTCTTGATTTTTTAAATTATTCAAACATTGATCTGTAGTATCTAACAGATTTTTCAGGTTGTTAGATGTTGGATTAATAATTCTTTTCTGGTTAAATAACTTCTGCAGTAACGTGTTGACAATCAATCTTCTGTTTCCGTATCTTTGTAACAATATATTCCACGCCTGATCGTAGTTATTGTCTTCTATACTAACATGTTTCAGGAGTACTTCAGGTTCGCCTACAATGCTTGACTTTAAGTAATGTAACTTCTGAACCTTACTTAAGGACGTGTTGTTGTGAATCAATGATGTAAATAAATCTCTAAACGTTGGCCAATCATCATAACATCCTGCAAATGTGGGTAATTCAATTTGAGACAATTTCACGAACGGCTCATGTACTGGCATCAGCTTACTCGTACTTGGATCCGTGGGAGATGTCGATGATAACATGTCTTTCATGTCACCCACTAAACACGAATATAGATCTTCAACTAAAAAATATTCCTCGTTCAAGAAGTATGAAATTTCATTTTGTTTACATTTTGGAGTACATTTCACCAATTCTTGATGTGTCTTCGTAAACGTTTGCCAATACCCTTCGATGCATTGTAACCTTGCCTCGACGTATCCTCGTGTTAATCTTTGTTTCGGACATTTTTTCAAGTTTGCTTGTGTTTTTTGTAACAATTTATAAGTATCTTCGAGTGCATTAACTAGTCTTTCTTGTTCATTATTAGAAGCAACACTCATTGTTTATATTTAAAAATACGTAAAACACGAATTCAATTCAATCCAAACAAATTCTTTCAATCCAACAATTCTTTAGTAAACTTCTATACACTGTCCATTATATTAACCATCTTTTGACAGATTGACGATAGTGATGTCCTAAAGATTCTCGTATGCGATACCATTCCGATTATAGTACCTACTATCATTAATCGAATTACGTACCTAAGTAATTCGATTAATGATAACCTACGTAAACTAGATTACTACTTGAGAAAAGAAATTCCAACTTTGAGAAAACTTATTGTTTCTTTGAAAAGAAGTGGTCTATTTCATGGTGAAAAATCTTCTTTGGTCAAAGTTTTGAACACAATTGGCTTTTCATATAAAAAGTTAAATAAAAGAAAATTATTAAACGGAACGCACAGATATAGCTATAGCACGTTGTGATTTTTTAAGAGAGGCAAAGAAAATACAAGATTGGGCAAATATTGTTTTCACGGATGAAACATGGCTCAACGCTAACCACACACTATCTCGTTTCTGGACTGATGATACTGCTGATTCCACTTCCTCAGTACCAATGGGAAAAGGTGAGCGCCTAATCATTTGCCATGCAGGTACAGCAAAAGGATTTGTACAAGACGCACTGTTGGCATTTAAATCGAAGAAATCAAATGACTACCACGAAGAGATGAATGCAAATGTGTATGAAGAGTGGTTCAAAAAAATGCTCATTTCATTGGAAGAACCATCAATAATTTTTATTGATAATGCGCCCTACCACTCCCGTCAAATTGACAAAATGCCAACACAGGCTAATAAAAAGCATGAAATAATTAATTGGCTTCGGGACAATGGAGAAAATGTGGACGACTCAATGTTAAAAGTTGAATTAATAAAAATATTAAAAACCAAAAAGAGAGCAAAACGCTATGTAATCAATGAAATGGCAGCAGAATATGGCCATACTGTTCTTCGGATTCCTCCATACCACTGCCAGTACAACGCAATAGAACTTATATGGGCACAAGTAAAAGGGCATGCTGCGAGATGCAATACAAGCCCCCCATTCACAGCGAATAAAATGTTGCAATTGCTAAAAAATGCTTGCACCCACGTAACGGCCGAGAACTGGGCAAGTGTGGTGGAAAGAACTAAAAGAGTAATATTCTCTGATTGGGAACGTGATATTGCGTTTGATAATATATTATCTATACAAGAGCTAATAATAACTGCTACTGAAGACTCCTCATCGGAGGAGTCTAGTGTTGATTATCATTCCGACGACTCGTGCTAATAAAATAAATTAAAATATCCTGATTGTTTTATTTGTATTCATGTATTAACTAAGAAGAAAGTAAAACTTTATATAATGTTATTAAATGTCTTTTAATACTCGTAACATCGATTTCTACCGATTATTTTTAATCTGTGGCATAATCGTAGTAACCCATTATGTGTGACATCACTAAGTGGGCGGTACCCATCCATAAAGTACAAATATTATTTGTATGATATTTGTACGTAAGCAATACAAAACTTAATGAGCGTGAGCTGTCAAAAGACTGATAATATGATGGACGCAGTATAATTGCTCGTAGTACTTAATAACACTCGTATCGTCCGATCGCATAAAAAAAGGTCGCCGGGCGGTCTCTCAGGTAGCGGCCTATTGTTCTCTAATTACACTATTTTTCTGGTTTCGTTCCGGCTCGATGTCGACCATATGTTTATGTAGTTAAGGTTTGTTTTTCTCCAGCAAGTTTGTATTAAAGTAAAACACGTCTGTATCTCCTTACGATTTATTGAAACTGACATGCATTTAAAGTTATAGTAATGACGTAAACGATTGACTCGAACAAGTGTATTATCTATGGTCAAAGACAAGTTTAGCTATAGTTTTTTTATGTAGAAAAATTATTCTATTTAAATTATATAAAATATTACTTATTCTTGGTAAATTATTTAATTAAAACAACATAACATTAAAAAAATAATTACAAATATAAAATTTATAAATTTTTATTTTTTTAATATGTTTACAACATTTTAACATGTTTTTTTTAATATGTTTAATACACTCTTTAATTAAAAATATGTAAACACTGTTGCATAGTTTCAAAAACTGAACTCTTGATGTCGCTGAAAACCGAATCAGGACCTTTAGTTCTAAGATAACATACCATGGTACGACGTTAGCGGCCGCGCGTGCTCGACGTATCAAATTTATATCCAATCATTATCATTCTTTTAATAAATAAAAAAAATATATAATTTATAGAATTAGGCGTTACTTTGCGGAGATCCATAATACAAAAGTAATAATAAAATTATTTTGCTATAATCCGCGAAGTAAAAAAGAAAATATATAGCAAAATAATTTTATTATTACTTTTGAAAAAAATATATATCAATTAAGCGCCGCAATTTATCAATTTATCAATCTATCAACCAAAGAGCGTACAGGGTATTAGCAGCCCGTACACATTGTAAAACGAGAGGTGATGTATAAGGGACAAAGTAGGAACCGACATAAACTTGCGGCTCCTGCTTTGCGCCTTGCAAAAGTACGTAAATCGTTTCTGAGTCTGGGTATAAGATTCTATAATAAAATTCCGCAATCAATTTTAGCTTTGTCATTACACTGTTAACACTGTTAAAAAGAGGCTGATCCAGAAAGCCTACTATACTGTTGAGGATTACTTGGAAGATAAGAATGTGTGGATATAGTTCGCTTAGACCCTGTACAAGACAGTAATGACTGAATATAACTAGTAATAAGAATTATATTTTTAAAAGAGCAACTGCCGAGTTTCTTGCTGACTCTTCTCGGTAGGAACAGCTTTCCGAACCAGCAGTAGAGTTGACGATTCAAAAGCACTAGTTTACAAGTTTATTTGAATAAAGAATAATTTCAATTTGAATTGACTTTACTAAACAATGCAATCGTTACTGAATTCCCCAATCCAGACTTGCATATAGAGAAATAAAAATAAGTGTAAGAAATATGCTTATACGTAAAGCATATTACACAACTGAAGCTGATATGAATAATAAATAATAAATATATGGGACACTTACACACACGGTCGACCGTCCCCAAAGTAAGTAACTAAATACTTGTGTTATGGTAGACAGACAACTGGTGAATATATACTTATATAATTTTTAAATACATACTTAAATACAAATATACACCCAGGCTCAAAGACCAACAAATTCATTTATAGAATACGTGGCCCTCGGCGGGAATCGAACCCGCGGCGATGAAGGCAGGATCACTACCCACTGCGCCAACGGGCCAGTCGAAACTATACCCTTATACCGATTAAGACCCAGATAAAAATAGGGGTTAAAACCCACTAACTTCTCTAATAACGTCATCCAACGCTTCCTTCAACGGTGAGTCGATCCTTCGTTTTGGATTGGAGTGGCTGACTGAGTGGATGGACTTGGTGATGAAATCGAACGGCACTATATCCTCGACCTTGGTGGGCTTGAAGCGGTTGAAATCTATTGGTGCACCTTGAATTAAAAAACATGTTGAATAAAGAAAGAGTATAATTCTATAATTTATGCAAACACGATGTAAGCTTGAGGAAACCAATACAGTTCATTAACGAACCCAAAAAAGTGCCCCAAAAGCGACCCTAACTTTACGGAAGTTCAAAAAATATCTTGTCAATATTAGAAAGATTATTTGCCTGTAAAAAAAAAAAGTAAGTAACGGCCTGTTACTATCCCTCTGCTGGACATAGGCCTCTTCTCTCTGTTTTTTTAGAGAGAAGGGATTGGAGCTGAGACCTACCACGCTGCTCCAATGCGGATTGGTAGGTTATACATATCCCCAGAATTCTCTAGAGATATGCAGGTTTCCTGACGATGTATTCCTTCACCGAAAAGCGTGTGATAAATTGCAATTATCAATTTGACACATAAGTTTTTTACTAGAAAACTCATTGGTGCCTGCCCGGGGTTTGAACCCCAGACCTCCTCGAAAGAGGCGCACGGTGTTACCGCTGGGCTACCACAGCATTTATTATTTGCCTGATAATAACATATTTTAACTGCAATCAATTACGCATCAGACTCTAATTATTAACATATCCGATTATCATACAGAAAATTATCATTTTTTAAATAGTATCCGCCGAGTTTCTTGATCTCTTCCTCGTAGTAAGAATAAAGAAAGAAAGAAAAAACATTTATTTCTACTTCCTGTGATACACAGCACACATATAAAAATCTTCTTGTCTTTATCCGACTCTAAGTGGGGTCGGTACAACATGTTTTTCTCTTCCATTCTGTCCTATCATTCGTCAACTCTGGCGCTATTCCTTTTATATGCATGTCATACTTCACACAATCCAACCATCTCTTTTTAGGCCTCCCTCTAGGCACATATCCATCCACATTCAAATTTAACACTATATACAATAACATAATACAAACATTAATACCTTAAAACTTTAACGAACCTAATTATAATATATATTCTTCTTATAAACTTCTAATAAAAGTAATTATATGAAAAACAAAGGGGTAAATACAATATTTTACCTAATATCCTGTTGTCCCCTAAATACCCTGGCTCCCCCATTTTCGCAATAAACAAGGGCACGCCTCCGGGTAGAACGAAACCTGTGACCTGGTCCCCCTCCGCGCCAAGTTCTCGTGCCGACGACTGGATGTCCCTGTGCAGGTCCAGAGAACGCTCCCTGAAATCCTGGATGCGAAGATTCTGAAAACAATGCATTTTTGTTTGAGGACATTCAAGAACGTCCTTAGAATAGACAATATTACAGGGCTAGGAGTACTCGAAAGTTTTTACTGAGATAGGAAGTCATGACGTCCCGCCGTGTGGTATCCGATTGTACTCTACTAAACTCTACTGTTTTACTAAACAGACCACCCTCTTTCCTATCGAAGTATCGTGAAAGGCAAATTAGGTAAGTCGACCCGCCCTGTGGTATTCGGCTAAATTGTATAGACCACCCTTTTTCTTACCGACGTGTCGTAAATGGTGACTAAAATAAGTTGACCCGCCGTGTGGTATTCGGTTGAGTTGAATAGACCACCCTCATTTCTTACAAAGGTGTCGTAAAATACGATTAAGGTAAGTTGACGTTAGGCAGGCGGCCGGTCGTAAAATACGAAGCCAAAGCATGTGACAACATGTCTATAACATACTGTGCCGACCCCACTGAGAGCGGGATAAGGGCAGGAGGAGGTCATGACGTCAGTTTAAACTAATATGTACACACAGAGAGATGAGAGGAATAGAGGGGAAAGGAGATGGCGGGAGAGGGAGGGGATCATCAGGAAAAGTCAATTATCATTTTTGTTACATTATTTGTTTATATGATAACTTCATACGATGATTGTGTATGACTGTGAAATGTTTTTTAATTCACATACATCGCCCTTTTCGCAGAATAAAGTCACATATCCTATGCTTGTGATGGTGTTGACATGGGAGATCTAACTTTGTTCTTCGGATATGTGTTCCTGTGATTATATTATGTCCCTCTCTGGTTGAGTAGAATAGAGCACTGTCTTTCTTACCGAGGTGTCGTAAAAGGCGACTAAGATAAGTTGACGTCAGGCAGAGGGTCAGTCAATAAATCCGTAGTCAAATCATGTGACATGTCTATAACATGTCGTCCCGACCCCACTAACAGTGGGATAAGGGCAGAGATGATGAAGTAGTAAGTTGCTATACAAAAAAATCTAAAAGAATCTTAACAAAATAAAATTTTATTTTATAAAAGTAAATAAACCCAATAAACCCTACTACTCCGCGGTTTTTCTATTCTTCTATCTAAATGAGTTAATCTTGTATATATTATAATCAATATCTGGGTGACCGAGCTTCGCTCGGTAATTTTTTACAGAAAAAAAAACTTAAAAAAAAAAAGAAAAAACAATTATTTAGTTGGGGATCGATCCTTGGCATTCACATTTCTCGAGGCTGACCGTTACCCGAATAAGCTACGTCGACTTGACAGCTAATGGCGAAAATTCAATTCAATATAAATGTTAGTGTTTTTAATGCCTAAAAACAGGCCGTTTCCGAGATTTAGAAAATATATATATATATATACAAGATTAACTCATTTAAATATAAAGATATCATACACTTTTGTTTTTATAACATAAGTAGGTTACACGCCACATTACAATATAATGGCAGTTAACTTTTAACGGGCTAATCAGCAAATAAAGGTTTGTAAAACTCAGTTAGTTTTTCTGAAGGTGAACCGGTGTGGATACAATAGGCTGACCCCAGGTTGGGGCCAGCTCACAATACCTTATAATGGCGCTTAATAACAACGTATTAAAAAATACAGACCCTCGTCATGTTTGTTTGTTAAACTCTAAACATACTCAACGGATTCTTATGCAATTTATGAAATTATAAATAGTAATATTGTTTAGGTAAATCATTCTCCTGCCCTTATCCTACTCCAAGTGGGGTTTGACAACATGTTATAAACATATTGTCATATGATTCGGCTACGAATATTACGACTGGCCGCCTGCCTCGCCTTAACCGACACCTTGGTAAGAACAAGGGTGGTCTATTCTACTTAACCGGATACCAAACCTCGGTAAGAAATGAGGTTTGTCTATGCTATTCTACCGGATACCACACGATCTGGGTCTACTTACCTTAGTCGCCTTTTACGACACCTCGGTAAGAAATGAGGGTGGTCTATTTTATTCAGTCGGATACCACTGCCGTATGCTCACAGAGAGTTGTTATTGGCAACACCAAGCGCGCCAGATTTAAAAATTACGAATAGTGAACAAAAAGTATTGTTTCTTTATTTTTTTCTTTTTACATATAGTTAGAAAAGAGAAAGAAAAGTAAAAAAAGGAAAGAAAACATCGTGCGGAAACCTGCACATCTCTAGAGAATTCTGTAAATATTTGTAACCTACCCATCCAGATTGGAGCAGCGTAGTAGGTCTTAGCTCCGATCCTTCTCTCCAAAGACGGAGAGAAGAGGCCTATTCTCAGCAGTGGGATAGTAACAGGCCGCTATTTACTTATTTACTATAGATACGCCGTGCGGTATCCGGCTGAATAGAATAGTACCGCCCTCATTTCTTACTGAGGTGTCGTAAAAGGCGATTAAGGTAAGTTGACCCACCGTGTGGTATCCGGTTTAGTAGAATAGACCACCCTCTTTCTTACCGAGGTGTCGTAAAATACGACTGAGGTAAGTTGACATCAGGCAGGCGGCCGGTCGTAAAAACGCATCCAAATCATATCCTATATGACAGCATGTTTATAACATGTTGTGCCGACCCCACTTAGAGTATAAGAGCAGGAAGATGATGAAGCCTGAACTGTTGCTGTCGCCAGAATTGGCTCCAAACGGTTACCAGTAAGGTCATGAGCATTTGTAAAAAGCTTTTTTAAAAGCATTGTTAACTTGACTTGTTATAAAAATGTTTACCTTAAAGTACGTGTGCAGTCTGTACATCTGCCTGTGATCCTTGACAGGGTGTAACGTGATAGCGCGGTGTACCTCCCGCTTCTTGAGTCGGCCGGTGTAGGCCTCCGCGCCGCTGCTATTGTGGTGGAGGATCGTCTGCATCTGGATACGGGCACATTGTATTTGTATATTATAGAATGCTCCAACAGTCTATATCTATCTATACATATAACAACAATCTATCTATCTATATTCTATATCTATTCAATACGTATAGTAAAATCGTTGAGATGTCAAATCTCTGTGCGTTTGTTCCCGCTAATCTCAAAAACCGGCCGATTTGGACGCTGTTTATACTAATACTAGCGGCCTGCCCCTACTTCGCACGGGTATAAAATATTTATCCCATGTCAGTCAGTGTAAAAAAATGATTAAAATCGATCCAGTAGTTTTGATTTATTCATTACCGCCCGTGCCCCGCAAGCGTTAAATTTGGAGAAAAACAATTTCCTTTCCCTATACCAAGAAGATTTCCTGCTATCTTTGGAATATCTAAATTCATATAGTACATTTTTACTTATTTACTTTTACATTTTCCCTATGTATTTTATTTTTACAATTAATTACAGAATGTCTTTATAAACAATATTCACAGCTTTAAACAAACTCTTGAAAGAACCACATAATATAGCTGCTAAATGCGAAGTGCTATAGGGTGAAGCGCGGCGTCCTCACGGCATTTTAAATCTGTAATATCACCGATAAGTATCTGTAATTGGATAAGGATTAATGCTGTAGTGTATAAAAATTGCTTCAAAAATAAGGCATTTTTCGTAAAAAGTAAATGACAAAAAATGCTATTGTGGGTTATTCATAAGAGATAGACATACATCATCCCGGACTTTTCTGTAGACCTTTTCAAGGTGTACAAATACTTAGTACATCATTTTGATAAATCTTGTAGGGTTTAGCCTGCGTTTGCAATGTAAGCGGGAAAAATGTAATTATTTACAGAAACCTCAAAAATTACAGTATTTCTCTACTCCGTATTGAATGTTATTATACGTACAAACCTTCCTCTAGAATCAATCTATCTATTAAAAAAAACCGCATCAAAATCTGTTGCGTAGTTTTAAAGTTTTATGCGTACAAGAAATGCGACAAACAAAGAATACGACTTTGTTTTATAATATGTAGTGATGTAGTTGGAAGTCTCGCTTTACTATATATTACTTAAATAATACTTGCTTAAAAATAAAGCATACCTTATATAGGTATGCTTCCAGTGCCTTATACACTATATACACTAGCAGTGCCTTCCAACTTTGATGTAAGTCTATTGGCATGACTTGCGATCCTTTCTTGGTATCCCTTACTGTATTTAGCAATTTCCTATTTAACTGTGTTAAGATTTAAATAACGATGAATATATTTGTTACTGTCAAAGGTTGACTGGAACAGATCCCTTTTAGGGATAACTCCGCGTGAGTAAATGGTAAAGTTATTAAAAAATCTCTTACTTAAAAAATAATTAACTTACTTTTCTGTACTAAATAGAAGTTATAATAGAAATATTTTACTGCAATCCGCGTTTAAGGGAATCGAATAGGGACGGAAATAGGGGAATGTATGTAATGAAGCAGACAAAATTCACATATCTTATACATGCAGGACAAGTCGCCAAACGTATCACAAATAGCAGGCACAAACAATACGCCACACAAGCACTACACACATTCTCTACGACAATACTCACGATTCGCCCTGTAACCGAAGCATCATCAAGAGGATAGGCTCCACGAAAAAATCGAAAAGGCGAAACTATTGTTGAGATTGTGGTAGTGAATGTGTGCAGCGTCAGTGCATTGTAACGTTATTGGTGGTGGGTAGAACATGAGCTTTTACGAATCCTGCATGTATAAGGCTCAAGAACGGATAGTACTCTACATTTAGCATCACATATATTTTCTTTAATCGGGGATTATAGCAAAATTATCATTACCTTACATTAACATTACATTAGTAACTAGTTTTCCTAAAAATACATATTATCTCACAAATATGATGTCAGACTTAAATATGTAAAAAACTTAAACATTAAACACAACAGGAAATATCTTTTCTGTGTAAAGTGTTGACGCACAATTTGTTTACTTACGAGCTGTAAGAATACAAAGACAAGCGACCGGCAAATTCGCTTTAGCTGTTACTGTGATTTTATTATTTCCAATTCAAATTCTGTTACTGTGACTTAAATGTCTATTATTTCAAATTTAAATTCAATTTTGGTCTACGACTTGGCACCACGATCAATCAAAGTCATCGATGCCATTGCGGTGAGGTTGTTGATACATTGGACACCATGGTCTCTCCTGTTTAAAAAGTGCTGGTCGCTATTCTCGCCATAGCAGTTTAAATAAGATCATCCGGAAATCTCTCGCTACCGCTCATGTGCCTGCTGTTTTAGAACCACATGGATTGGCTCGTAGCGATGGCAAGAGACCTGATGGTATGACTCTCATACCTTGGAAATTGGGGAGGTCACTTGTTTGGGATGCTACGTGTGTAGACACGTTAGCTGCATCACATATACAAGAGACCTCTACTGTGGCGGGAGCAGCAGCTACCTATGCAGAACATGCCAAGAGGCGCAAATATGAAAACATAAATAAAAGCTTCATTTTTATGCATTTTGGTATAGAGACCTTAGGTCCATGGGGCCGTCATACGTTCTTCAACGAGCTCGCTAGAAGGCTCATAGAGCGTACCGGGGACCCGAGAGCTGGCAGCTACCTTGGCCAACAAATAAGTTTGGCCATACAAAGGGGTAACGCTGCCAGTACTTTAGGAACTTTACCCCATTGCAATGGAATCGATGGTTTCGATTTAATGTAAATATATTTATATTTATAATTTTTTATTTTATAGTTATTATTTAGTTAGTTTTAATTTGTTTTAAGTTTCTTTTTATTAATGCTTGTCTTTTTAAAATAGTTTAGTTAGTAAATAGTACATAGTATATATAAAATAGTTTTAAAATTTCATTAATAAATTAGTTGTCCATAAATACAAAATATAAAATATTTTTTCTTCATTCAAGTTAAGTTGTTAATAAGTGATTATGCGTTTAGTTTATCTTATCAGTTCAAAGACGCGACCGAGATGAATGCAATTAATCATAATCAATTACTAGAAACGATGTTAAGAATTAATGTCCAATTGATTGTTTATTACGGATAACCCGTGTCCCAGTTTAGTCTAAACATATCAATTACTAATAATATAAGTGCTGTCTGTCTGTCCCTATTTAACTTGTATTTTACCTTTATTTTTCAAAATAAAGCTGATTATCCATTAATATTTCACTCGATTATATGTTAAAACTTTTTTTTTGTGTAAGCTATCACAAAAGGAGTAACGAACTTATGCTATAATCCGCGATTAAGAAAATATATATGTCTTAGTGGACTATCCGTTTTCATACCTGATACATGCAGGATTCCTGAAAACTAATGCACAAACCTCCACCACCGCCACCAAAATACACAAGCATTACACACGTTCATTATCACAAACTCAACAATCGTTTCGCCCCCGAAACCGAAGCATCATTAGGATATAGACTACACGACACAATTGCAAAATGGCGCATCACCTTAGAAAGCATAGTTACATATGTATATACTAATTGGTTCAACCCCAACAATTTATTTTACCTCCAAAAACGTGTAACTAGCTTCAACTAGAAACATTTATCTAGCGTTAATGAGGATGCCATTGTTATTTTTAATAATCGCAAGTTGTTCTAAAATGTTAAGTCGGAGGCTTTTATCACAGGTGTGTAAAATTTCGAAACATTGGGTTCTTTATGACCACTTTCTAACTTATTCAATAGAAATTTATTTTGCCTCCACGACAAAATCGCAAAGTATTAAAGCAAAATAATTTCATTATTACTTTTGTAATATGGATATCCGCAAAGTAACGCTTAATTTTATCATAATTGGATGTTTAAACGGTAAAAAAATAACACAATATGTTATTCATAAATACCGGAGTCTAATTTACTAACTAAATAATAATTAACTTCAAAATATATAAATTGCGCAAACGCAGATTGTTTATTAATCCTAACAGTGTAATGTTCAAAGTGGCAGCAGAAGCCGCGGGAAACTATTTACACAACTTCCCACGATCAGATGAAAAACTGTTTACACATACAAACATTGTTAACGAATCTTCGTACCGACCTACTTATAGAACATACGAAACCAAAGTGACGTAAGGTGTCTTTTAATATAAAAGCGCAAGAAAGACTGAAATTTTATTTAATTCACCTACAGATGAAGTGTATGTCTATACTATTGTCTATGTCTATTTGACTGGCCCGTTGGAGCAGTGGGTAGTAACCCTGCCTTCTGCTCCGCGGGTCGCGGGTTCGATTCCCACCAAGGGCCAACATTTTCTATACATGAATTTGTTGTTCTTTGAGCCTGGGTGTGTATTTGTATTTAAGTATGTATTTAAAAAATATATAAGTATATATTCACCAGATGTCTGTCACCCATAACAGAAGTATTAAGTTACTTACTTTGGGGACGGACAACCGTGTGTGTAAGTGTCCCATATATTTATTTATTTATTTATTTATTTATATTTATATATAAAGCTGAGGAATCTGTTTGTTGGATTGTTTGAACGCACTAATCTCAGGAACTACTGGACCGATTTGAAACATTCTTCGAGTGTAAGATTTATCGAGGAAGGCTATAGGCTATATAACATCACGCTAATATGAATAGAAGAGGAGCAGCAATAAAAAATATAACGAAAACGTCAAAATTAAAAGCTTTCCTTGCGTCGCTAAGTAAACAGTGAAAGTTATTCAAAAATCATGTATTACAAAATTGTTTCCCTCTAAATGCTTTAAATAAAAGTCCGCGACAGCATATGTCTAGATTTAAGATTTTACCCACCCATTTTTTAGAACCCATTTTTTTTAGTTTTTTTTAGAACCCACTTTAACCTTTTTTATGGTTATCAAACGTACCGTATTCCACCGTAATATAGTCTATATTATGGTTATAATCTTTACACGTGGGCGGCGCCGCTGGCGATTGCTAGTCTTTAATATTTAAGTGAGTTAATCTTGTGTGTCTATGATGGATTACGCGGATTACTTATATGCTTCTCTCAAAATTTCGAAAATTTGGAATAGGTCAGTTCTATAGTGAAGGCTAGTTATGTTATTTTACCGGTAGTGGGTTAGTGAAGCAATATGCACTAGGATGTTTTGGTTATTTAGTATCTCTGTGAACCAGTTATTGGGAAACAGGTCGCAGCTGGGCCGAGTAGGGCATTAGTTACTGAATTTGACTGGCCCGTTGGCGCAGGTAACAGCGTTCCTGTCTTCAGTTCCGCGGATCGCGAGTTCAATTCCCGTCGAGGGCCAACATCATCTAAAATTAATTTGTTGGTTCTTTGAGTGTAGGTGTATTTATGTATCTAAGTACTTCATCACACTCCTGCCCTTTTCCCACTCTAAGTGGGGACAGCTCAGCATGT
Organism: Morpho helenor; assembly: GCA_029227775.1. Taxonomy (NCBI): domain Eukaryota; kingdom Metazoa; phylum Arthropoda; class Insecta; order Lepidoptera; family Nymphalidae; genus Morpho; species Morpho helenor. The sequence goes on from JARGCU010000006.1 coordinate 14,550,672, forward strand.
TTTAAACGCAAAATGCAGTTATTCTCAAGTTATAGATATTTAAAAGCTGTCATCAGTGACAGTGACAGGGTTCAAACCCCGGGCAGACGAATGAGTTTTTCTATTAAAACTTGTGTCTTATTAATAATTGCAATTTATAACGCGCTTTTCGGTAAAGGAAAACATCGTGAGGAAACCTGCATATCTCTAGAGAATTCTGGAGATATGTGTAACCTACCAATCCGCATTGGAGCAACGTGGTAGGTCTTAGCTCCAATCCTTCCAAAAACGGAGAGAGGCCTATTCCCAACAGTGGGAAAGTAGAAAGCCGTTAGTTTTTCTTTTTTAAAACTCATGATGAATTGTTAATGACTAAGTAAAACTCATTGATGTTTGTCCGGGATTCGAACCTGTGATCCTCTAGTAAAATAGAAATAGAAATTTCAAAATCTGGACAACAAGGCTGTTAAATTTGAATTGAGTCATCTGATAATTATCATCTGATGAACGATGTCATAACTAGGTCATACGAAGATTTCTTACATAACCTAATATGTAACACTCGAGATATCACAGATTTCTATCTCAGTAAGGATCAGCATTTGGATTTAGTATCTCTTATCTATACTAATATATATAAAGCTGAAGAGTTTGTTTGTTTGAACGCGCTAATCTCAGGAACTAATGGACCGATATGAAAAATTCTTTCAGTGTAAGATAGTCCATTTATAGAGGAAGACTAACATAAACATTAAGGAGGAAGGATAACATCACGCTAAGATGAATAGGAGAGGAGTAATGAAAAATATTACGAAAACGGCAAATTTTAAAGCTTTCCTTGCGTGGGCTGAGTAAACGGTAATATTTTTGAATTTAAACTATCGTGAGTAGTATTCATAGTTAATGTATAGAACCGGCTATTATAGCCGGTTCTATACATTAACTATAAACGGTAATAGTTATTAAGAAACCATGTATTAAAACATTTTTCCCCTTTAAAAGTTCTAAATAAAAGTCCGCGACAGCATATGTCTAGCGTTTAAGGTTAAACCACTTTAACCATTTTTATGGTTATCAAAAGACTATATTACGGATTTATTCTTTCCACCCGAGCGGAACCGCTGGCGATTGCTAGTATCTTATACGTATAATATTTCTTAAATCTTTACACGATTACTTATCTCTGGATACAGATTTGACTTCTGTTACCAGTCGACTACAATCACTACATCACTACATATTATAAAACAAAGTCCATATTTCCGTATGTACGCATAAAACTTTAAAACTACGCAACAGATTTTGATGCGGTTTTTTTTAATAGATAGAGTGATTCCAGAGGAAGGTTTGTATGTATAATAACATTCAATACGGAGTAGAGAAATACTGTAATTTTTGAGGTTTCTGTAAATAATTACATTTTTTTCCGCTTACATTGCAAACGCAGGCTAAACCCTACGAGATTTATCAAAATAATGTACTAAGTATTTGTACATCTTGAAAAGGTCTACAGAAAAGTCCGCGATGGTATATGTCTATCTCTTATGGATACCCCCTAAAGTAGTGGTTTGCTCCGGAGCGGAATCTTGACAACCGGTGAAATTCACCGGTGATTTGCCGACCTCCGGTTTTTCACCGGTGATCTCCGGAGCTTAGTTTTTGGTGTAAAAGTATGCAATTGAGAAAAAGAAGCGAACGATGTACCTTATATTGAGTTATGTTAAGGCAATCCGTTCGCTCGTTTTATACTGCTCCTGCTAACTTTAAACACGTAAAATAATTACATTCATTTAGAATTTCTGGGCACTTCAAATAGTATAAACCTATTAATTATTCATAAAATATATTTTTTTTAATGTTACATCAAAAGGTTTAGATTGTTTAGGTAGTGATAAAGATACATAACAAATTTTCGCCTTTATGTTTATATTAAGTTATGAATATTATATTAATAATATTATAATAATTAATTTAACTTATATACGATTAGGTTAACTTAAATACAATTTTACATTACAATTACAGTACAATTACAATACAATTTACAGTCACCTGATGACAAAATATCTTCTTTGTGTTGACAAAGGACGATGGACGTCCACTGCCGACTGACACCACCAAAGATGGACATAGATGGTCTCTTCATGGAATCTCCACACCACATGATCTTGTGCCACTTAAATCCAGCGGCTCCTTTGAGTTCGTCGGTCCATTTCGTGCGGGGGGGGGGTCTGCTGACAGTGCGTTTTGCGGTGCAGGGTCGCCATTCCAAAACCTTGAGACCCCAACGCCCATCGGTTCTCCGAACTATTTGCCCCGCCCATCGGTTCTCCGAACTATGTGCCCTGCCCATCGCCACTTCAGCTTCGCGAAACGCTGAGCTATATCTGTCACTCTGGTTCTTCTACGGATCTCCTCATTTCTGTTTTTATCACGGAGAGATACTCCGGCGTAGCTCGCTCCATTGCCCTCTGAGCCTTTTTATGAGGCCCATAGTCAGTGACCACGATTCAGATCCTTATGTCATTATTGGAAACACGCACTGTTCGAAGACTTTGGTCTTCAAGCACTGAGGTATTTTGGACGAAAATATCTTGCGTAGCTTCCCAAACGCTGCCCATCCGAGTTAGATTCGGCGAATAACCTCTTTCTCAAAATTGGACCTACCTAATACGACTGTATGTCCCAGGTATATATACTCGTTCACAATTTCAACATGGAAATATGAGCTGTGTTAAGATCACTCCAGAGATGCCGAATCGACTATCATGGGACATCTATGGGACTTTCTATCTACCTAAGATTAATGGAAATAATAAATGTAATTTAAGGAAAATGAGGAGAGCGGAAGTTGTAGCATAGAGAAGTGAAGTTATCTGTATAAATAAGCAATAAATAAATCCTTAAATTGTTTATTTGAGTCATATTTCTTTTATTTTAATTGTATCTGTAAGTTAGGTAGCCGAAAGAGAATCACCGGAGAAAAACCGGTTTTGCTCCGGAGTTTTCGGCGAGTACTTGTACCGGTGAATCACCGGTGATTCTCCGGTACTCACTGCTCCGGTGCAAACCACTACCCTAAAGCATTTTTTGTCATTTACTTTTACAAAAAATAATGCCATATTTTTGAAGCAATTTTTATACAATACAGCATTAATCCTTATCCAATTAAGTACCTTAAATAAATAGTTGATTTAATATAGATCAATATGGCCGTTTACAGCATGTAATTTAAGTGAACATTTTCGGAGATATTACAGGTTTAAAATGCCGTGAGGACGCAGCGCTTCGCCCTATAACACTTCGACTTTAGCAGCTATGTCGCTCTTTCAAGAGTTTTTTTAAAGACATTCTGTAATTAATTGTAAAAATAAAGTACATAGGGAAAATGTAAAAGTAAATAAGTAAAAATGTACTATACGAATTTAGATATTCCAAAGATAGCAGGAAATCTTCTTGGTATAGGGAAAGGAAATTGTTTTTCTCCAAATTTAACGCATGCGGGCCACGGGCAGTAATAAATGAATAAATCAAAACTACTCGATCGATTTTAATCATTTTTTTACACTGACTGACATGGGATATATATTTTATACCCGTGCGAAGCAGGGGCAGGCCGCTAGTATAACAATAAAAGTATTTGATGTGTAGAAGTAGACGTTAGTTTATGGAATTCTATAGTACAAAAGATACAATGTACCTATGCAATTATTAATCAGAATAAAATCTTTAATATTTAAATGAGTTTATCTTGTATATATATAAAAGTAATAATAAAATTATTTTGCTATAATCCGCGATGAAGTAAAATAGAAAATATATATAATGCTAAATGGAGATCGGTTATCATACCTGATACATGCAGGATTCGTAAAAACACATGCACAAACCTCCACCGCCGCCACCACGATACACAAGCACTATATACGTTCACTATCAAAAACTCAACTTTCGATACATCGGCTTTGCGATTTTGGTCGTGGAGTCTATCTCCTGATGATGCTTCGGTTGCGGGGCGAAACGATTGTTGAGTTTGTGATATATATATTTTCGGAATCTCCAAATAGGTAGGTGTTATTTACAAAAATTTCTTTTATCCCCGTTTGTGGGCATTAAAAAAATACACCTACTGAATTATTTTTAATTAAGTTTATTCAAAAACACTTGTTTACAAGTTTATTTGAATAAAGAATATTTTGAATAAGAATTTGAATATAGATAGGAAATGGTAAAGCAAGGAAACAGTATGTCTAATCAGCAGACAGAGAGCTCAAGTTGTTCAACTTTCCCGTTCAGATTTCACATTACCCAGGTCAACCGGTCTAACGCAGTTGCTAACCTGTTATATCTCGTTAAGGATCATGTTTTATAATGATACCATCTGACCCTTTGTCCTTTCTTAAGTAAAAGTTTTAAACTAAACTTTCAATGGATATATGGGTGTATATTTGTATTAAAGTATGTATTTATAAATATATAAGTAGTATATATCCAGTTGTCTGTCACCCATAACACAAGTATTAAGTTACTTACTTTGGGGACGGACGACCGTGTGTGTAAGTGTCCCATATATTTAAAAAAAAAAAAAAGGATATTCTTTCCTAAAAACCTTCTATATATTCGCGTATCGTGATATAGAACTTACTTCTTTAACTTATTGACTTGACTTTAACACGTCGTTAATAAGTAACGGCTGGGCATAGGCCTCTCTCCATTTTTGAAGAGAAGGATTGCAGCTAAGACCTACCACGTTGCTCCAATGCGGATTGGTGTAACCTACACATATCTCCAGAATTCTCTAGAGATATGCAGGTTTCCTCACGATGTTTTTCTGCACCGAAAGGCGTGTGATAAATTGCAATTATCAATTAGTAATATATTTAATAAGTTTTAACAGAAAAACCCATTGGTGTATGCCCGGGTTTGAACTCGTGATCGCTTCAAGAAATTCACACAGTCGCACCGCTGGTTTATCTATCACACACAGCTATCTATCGAAAACTTAAACAACAAAAAGAAAATAAAAAGTTTTTAAGCTTTTAAGCAAAAAAAAACCTTAAATTCTCAAAAATCTAAATTATTCATCGAGATAACAACTATCCATCCTATCCTTTAAGTTGGAAGGAAATATTACTAGAAAATTTCATTGAAATCGGGTCAGTAGTTTTGAGATTAGCATTTAACACACATCGTAACATGGGATTTTATATTTAAAGATACCATCCTGATTTTCCTTGTTACATTGAGAAATTTGGTAAAAGTAAAACAAGATATTATTTTGCTATAACCGTTGTTAACAACTTGTTTACACTTATTTACAAGTTTACTTGAATCGTCTGCCCTTATCCCACTCTAAGTGGGGTCAGCACATGTTATAAAAAAATTGTTACATGATTTGGCTAGGTATTTTACGATATCGGCAGCCTGCTTGACGTCAACTTACCTTAGTAGGCTTTTACGACACCTCGGTAAGAAATGAGGGTGGCCTATTCTACTCAACCGGATACCACAGGGCAGGTAAATTTACTTTAGTCTACGACGCCTCGGTAAGAATGAGGGTGGTCTATTCTACTCAGCCGGATACAACACGGTGGATCAACTTACCTTAGTCGCCTTTACGACACCTCGGTAAGAAAGAGGGTGGTCTATTCTACTCAACCGAATACGACACGGCGGGTCGACTTACCTTAGTCGCCTTTACGACACCTCGGTAAGAAAGAGGGTGGTCTATTCTACTCAGCCGGATACAACACGGTGGATCAACTTACCTTAGTCGCCTTTACGACACCTCGGTAAGAAAGAGGGTGGTCTATACTACTTAGCCGAATACCACACGGCGGGTCGACTTACTTTAGTCACCTTTCACAACACCTTAGTAAGAAATGAGGTTGGTCTATTCTACTCAACCGAATACCACACGGCGGGTTGACTTACCATCGTCGCATTTACGACACTTCAGTAAGAAAGACGGTGGTCTATTTTATGTAACCGGATACCACAATACAAGTTTACTTAAATCTATATATATATAATATAAGAAAGTGGTGTTAGTTACACTATTTTTAACTCAAGAACGGATTAACCTATTTGGCTGAAAATTGGTGGAGAGGTTGCTTAGAACCAGGAGACGGACATAGGATTTATGACTTTTTATCCCGTTTGACCGTCAAGTCACTATAAAACATGGTATAACAAAAACGACATGACATGGAATAACAAAACGCAAATGACAGTGGCATAACAAAACATAAATGACATGAAGTATGGGAAAAAAATTGACAATTATGAAAATAATAAATAGCTAAACGTCACTACATAAATTCCAACACATTTTTTTCACTAAGTGACATAGGCTATATATTTTATACCCGTGCGAAGCCGGAGCGGGCCGCTAGTAAAGAATATTTTTTGATAAATTTAGATTAAATCTAATTGTAATAAGAATTCCTTGAATTCAACAATAGAAAAATATGTTAATTACAATTATTTATTTGCATCTGCCGACGTTGTCTATTATTTAAATATACAATCAGTTTGATTTATTTGTTTTATATAGATAAAACGATTTAACGTTATCAAAACCAGATGTATTAGAATACGATAAGTTATAGAAATTAGGATTTTTATCTTGTACGTACAAGGTTTTTCCTTTAACTTAAAGTCGTTTCGTTTTAATCTTCGTCTTTAATATTTAAATGAAGTAATATTAAATATTTATATATAAATATATTTTTCGAATCTCGGAAACGGTTCCAACGATTTTCATGAAATTCGGCATGTCAGGGATTTTGGGAAAAATTCGATCTAGCTAGGTTTCATTAAAAAAAGTCTTTTATCCCTGTTTTCGCGAAAATGAAAAAATTTACGTTGAATTAAAAAGACAATTTCCGCTGTCATACGTAAAGTCATGATAGCTCATTTGGGGAACCGGCGGTCTAGAGAGGTGAATATACCTAGGTTTGAGCCCCACCTGCCCCAACTATATTTTCATTTTTTTTTTCTAATGGAAAATGATTAATAATGGATCGGGCAGGGATAATGGACTCAAACTGATCTGGGTGTATGTATGTTTTTAAGTACTTTATCATACTTCTCTCCTTATCCCACCCTAAGTGGGGTAGGCACAGCATGTTATAAATATGTTGTCGCATGATTTTGCTACGTATTTTACGAACGGCCGCCTGCCTAACGTCAACTTATTTTAGTCGTATTTTACGACACCTAGGTAAAAAAGATGGTGGTCTATTCTACTTACCGGGATATCACACAGCGGGTCGACTTACCTTCGTCACCTTTTACGACACCTCAGTATTAAATGAGTGTGATTTATTCTATTCAGTCGGATACCAGACAGCAGGTCGACTTACCTTAGTCGCAATTACGACAACTCGGTAAGAAATGAGAGTGGTACTATTCTATTCAGCCGACCATACGGAGTAATTGATTCCTTTACACGAAACAAAATGGCGTACCGTGCAAAAATGAGACAAAGATGTCTGAATCCCATCAAATTTGTTCGCGCCATGGTATACCGTGGAAAAAGCTACAAAAAATGGCTTTATCTCGTTCAGTACTCGTATATCCGCGCCACTTTCCTGGCGACAACTATTTTAGGATCCACATCAATCATAGGAACAGAGGAAGCACCCACTTGCCCCCCTCGAGTCTGGCCGACAGCCGCAAGACAGGCCAAATAACGCACGCGAGGAAACGGCAATCTTGACTACTTCCTCTACCTGACCTTACGACCGATTGTACGTGATATGGCACAAATCAAAACTAAATTCATCTATACCAGTGATTCTCAGCCACTGTGCCGCGGCACTTTTGTGTGCCGCCAAATTTCAAAGGAGTGTCGCCAAATTTTGCAAACATAATAATGTTAATATTATTAAATTATATCATTTATAAAGAAAAATATTTTTTATTATTACCTTGTAATTAATCCCATAATAAACGTTTAGTTATTATTGTAGTATATGTTAGTTTATTTCGTATATTTAAAATTTTTGTCATAAACTATTTATGCAATGTGTTGTAGTAAGAAAATAATTTTTATCTTTTTCTTTGTGTGCCGCCAAATTTTGAAATCGTTAAATATGTGCCGCAACAAAAAAAAAAGGTTGAGGATCACTGATCTATACTAATACTACCTATTACCCGCGACTTCGTTCGCGACTGTAGCGGATAGAGCAACAATAAAAAATAGTACGAAAACGGCATAATTTAAAGCTTTCCTCGCGTGCGCTGAGTAAACAATAAAAGTTATTCAAAAATCATGTATTACAAAAATGTTCCCCTCTAAAAGTTCTAAATAAAAGTCCGCGACAGCATATGTCTAGCTTTTAAGGTTAACCCACTGTTACCATTTTTTGGTTATCTTATATTATGATTTTAATCTTTCCAAGCGAGCGGAGCCGCTGACGATTGCTAGTATATTATAAATTTTGTTCAATTGTCCTTGAATTCAGTACATTCGACGGATATTGGTAATATTTCGTGAGCGCCACGACCCACTTCTGATGTTATCGTTTAATCGTACCCGATAATGTGAAGATAGGAAAGAAACCATCCGAATTTCGAAGATATATTTTTTGGACATAAAACTAGCAGATAAGTCAATTACATTCCGACGCAAATAAAGTAGGTATCTTTCATGAGATTAAGTTGGATTCGGCACTTGTCAAATGATATTTGTGATACTTTAGTTGAGCTCCCAATCAGTCCACATGCTGTCTATAAATCAAATCAAAATAATCTTTATTCAAATAACAACTTTTAAATAGTTAAGGATCAATATGATTAATGAAGCTACAGCTGAATGTTGCTCTTACCGAGAAAAACCAGAGTTCAAATTCAAATGTGACAGATACGCAAAACTTTTCGCAACACTGTATATACGTCGCGATAGCCGTGTGGTATCCGGCTAAGTAGAATAGTACCACCCTCATTTCTTACCGACGTGTCGTAAAAGGCGATTAAGGTAATCGACCCGCCGTGTGGTATCGGCTGAGTAGAATAGACTAACCTCATTTCTTACTAAGGTTCGTAAAATACGACTAAGGCAAGTTGACATCAGGCAGGCGGTCGGTCGTGAAAACGCAGCCAAATCATGTTACAGCATGTTTATAACATGTTGTTTTTTTTTTAACAGGAAAAAACTCCTTATGGGTACCGCCGCCCGACGGGGACAGGCGACGGTTATGTCGGACTCGCACCGACTAAAACCTGTGTGCTCCACCACGCTGCCGATGGCAAGGACAGGGTATTATTGTACATATTGCCCCCATCCCCGCCAGCAGCAACTCTGTACCCCAGAGTGCGCCACCTCTGGGTCGGGGCCTCTCTGAAAGTGGCCCCTCCCTCCGCTGGACGATGCATCGGGAGCACTAGATGCATCGAACACCTCGGGGACCTTATAGGGTGGGCGTCGGGTTAAACCCCTTTCGAAATGTTTATAACACGTTGTGCCGACCCCACTTAATAGTGTGATAAGGGCAGAAGGATATATGTATATACGTCGCGCGCTACTATATTCCAAAATCAGCAATAAAAGTTTTAAACCACTAAAGTACACCTTTTACTTGAAGACGGGCATTATGACGGAAATGGGGATCACAACTGAGTATTATAATAGCTATAAAAAGAAAAATTGTGCGTATCGTAGTCACTATCGTTCTGAACGTTGAATTGCCTGTAAATTTTAAACAAGTGGATCGGGTTTCTCACTTAAACGGATAATACACTACACTTATTACAGACATCCATATTTACGCTAGAGTAATTTAGACGTCCTGACACAGAAAGTCATTATGACGCAGTTGGACGTGGAAATGAAATAGTTAATACATAAGGAAAGAATTACTCAGTTATGCGGTTTTCACAAGCCCTTAGTTAAAAAATACCGGGCAAGGCTCAGTCGATCAGGAGAAAATGTAAAGTAACGGCCTGATACTATCCCACTGCTGGGCATAGTCCTACTCTTCCCGTTTTTGGAGAGGACTGGAGCTTAGATCTATCGCGCTGCACCAATGTGGATTGGTTGGTACACAAATCCCTAGAATTCTCTAGAGATATGCAGGTTTCCTCGCGATGTTTTCCTTCAGCGAAAAGTATGTGATAAATTGGAATTATCAATTAGACACCTAAGTTTTAACAGAAAAACTCATTTGTACCTGACCGGGTTTGAACCTGCGATCCCTCGAAAGAGTCGCATGATCTCACCGCTGAGCTATCACAGCATTAATATGTACAAGTTTCTCTCAATGTTTACCTTCAACGAATATGTCCAATTTATAGGTACATGATAAAATTGATAAAAGCAAATTAACCACACGCGTTTCATTGATTTTATAACCAAATAGAAATGTTAATGTTTATCTGTGAAATGTTGCCATTATCGTAAAATGTTTTTATCATTTGACAACAATATTTGTGTCAATGTTATCATATTAAAAGGTCGTACAATATTTGAGTCACGTTTCTAACAAAAATTAGCTGTATAAGACAGTCTATCTCCTCTTAAATGTACATTGCCGACAAGGATTTGGCGACCGATTAATGTTCGTTAAACCAGCTTCTCATGTTACTGATCCATAACAGATCCAGAACAACGTCATTGATGCAAAACTACTACAGAAGTTTAAAAAAAAACTGTTAAAGGGAGGTTGATACAAAAAGCCTATAAAAAAACTATACTTTTGTATAAGAATCCGTGGATACAGCTACTGTTCGACCCTGTACAAGATAGTAATAATGATAAAAGATAGATGTAATGTAACTAGTTATAGGATAGATGTAATGTAACTAGTTATAAGTATTATTTTGAAAAGAGCGACCGCCGAGTTTCATGCTGGCTCTTCTCGGTAGAAACAGCTTTCCGAACCAGCAGTAGAGTTGACGATTCAAAAGCTCTTGTTTACGAGTTTATTTAAATAAAGAATATATTGAATTTGAATATGGAAAAATTGTGTGGTGTATATCTGCGACCATTATAAAATATGACGGTAAAACATATTTTGATATTTGATATGATGTTAAATAAGTATATGAAGAAAACCGGTATGCTATATGTAAATGATGCTTACATTTAAAAACGTTTCAGCTCAATTTAGTTTATTACGATCTTCTGTACATATAATAGAACTGAATTAGATAAACGTACAAAAACCTATAAGTAATGGGTTTGTTAGCATAACATCTAATTGACTTTGAAACTAAATGTTAAGATTGACGACCATTTTTAGCAAAGCTATAGATATAAGAAGACTTTGAAGCTAAAAGATGTTAACATCGAAGACCATCTCTCAGCAAATATTATAAAAAGGTATATAACAAAATATAAGAAGGTATAGATTATTGTCAGTGAAAAAAAAAAAAAAAAATTATTATACGACTGGCCCGTTGGCGCAGTGGTCAGTGACCCTGCCTTCAGCACCGCTGGTCGCGGGTCCGATTCCCGCCGAGGGCCAACATTTTCTATAAATGAACTTGTCGGTCTTTGAGCCTGGGTGTATATTTGTATTTAAGTATGTATTTAAAAAATATATAAGTATATATTCACCAGTTGTCTGTCTATCATAACACAAGTATTAAGTTACTTACTTTGGGGACGGACGACCGTGTGTGTAAGTGTCCCATATATTTATTTTAAAAAAAAATCTATAATCTATAATTATATATTTACTTATTTCAATATAGCCTTGTGGTATCCGGCTAAGTAGAATGGACACCCTCATTTCTTACCGAAGTGTCGTAAAAGGCGACTAAGGCAAATTGATCCACCGTGTGGAATCCGGTTAAGTAGAATAGACCACCCCCTTTATAACCGAGGTGTAGTAAAATACGACTAAGGTAAGTTGACGTCAGGAGGGCGGCCGGTAGTAAAATACGTACTCTCATCATGTGACAACATGTTTATAACATGTTGTGCCGACCCACTTATAGCGGGATAAGGGCAGAAGAATGACTTACTTATTTTAATAATTATCTATTACCTGTGAATATTACATCAAATATGAATAGGTAACACTCTAAATTTAGCATCAATAAATATAATAAAAAAAACTAGCAATCGCCAGCGGCTCTGCTCGCGGGGATAGATTAAAACCGTAATATAGTCTTTTGATAACCATAAAAATGGTTAAAGTGGGTTAACCTTAAAAGATAGACATATGCTGTCGCGGACTTTTATTTAGAACTTTTAGAGGGGAACAATTTTGTAGTACATGATTTTTTAATAACTTTCACCGTTCACTTAGCGCACACAATGAAATCACAAAGAAAGAAGATTTTTTTATTGTTGCTCCTCTCCTATTCATCTTAGCGCGATGTTATATACTATAGCCTTCCTCGATGAATGGACTATGTTACATTCAACGAATTTTTCAAATCGGAACAGTAGGACCTGAGGTTAGCGCGTTCAAATAATCAAACAAACAAACAAACTCTTCAGCTTTATATATTAGTATAGATTCATGAATATACAATTGTATATCACAATATTATATCCATTTGCTCTAGTTATAAATATATCTAAATCTGGATAGTCAGCATTAACACTTGTCAGTGTAATTTCGTTTAACTCGCTTCTTAACAAGCTGCCAATGGCATCGAGAGCAACGATCTCTGCAGCCAGTTGGCAAATTTGTGCTGACCAATTAGTAATGGGACAGTCGTCTTAAAATAAAACTCGAGCTCACTATATCTTTAATGAGTTAATCTTGTATGTATGTACTATATATACATATCTGTGTATGTGCGTGAGTGTGTGCGTGAGTGTGTGAGTGTGTGTGTGTGTGTGTGTGTGAGAGAGAGTGTGTGTGTGTCGATAAGTGTATGTGTATCTCAGAAACGGATCCATTTTCCTGAAATTCAGCATGTTTTTGGCCACTAAAGAAATACTAAAATTTACTTTTAATTTATTGAATATATAAAACACTATTTTTGCCGTTAACTGTCAAGTCAGCGTAGCTTATTCGGGGAACGGGTGGTCGTGAGATATTAAAATACCTAGGATCGAGCCCCACCTACCCTATTATTTTTTTCTTTTTTTGAAGTTTCTATTTTTTATTTTGAAATAAATTACGGAGCAAGGCTTGGTCACCCAGATATTATTTCTTAAAGCACTTAATAAACACAACTTTTCCATTGACACCAATACAGTCTGGACCGTTCAGCTTCTCGAGTGGACATACATTGGCCTTAATAAGTCGCCTTAAAGTTGACCACATTTTAAAGTAACCAATTACTTTTATTAGAACCTTATATATAAAACTAGCGGCCTGCCCCTGCTTCGCACGGGCTGTATAAAATATATAGTTTGTCACTCAGTGAAAAAAATGATTAAAATCGATCCAGTAGTTTTGATTTATTCAATACTGCCCGTGGCCCGCACGCGTTAAATTTGGAGAAAAACAATTCCCCTCTCCCTATACCAAGAAGATATTCTGCTATATCTAATATCTAAATTCATATACTACATATTTATTTTTACATGTTTTCCTATGTATTTTATTTTTAAAATTAATTACCGAATGTCTTTATATACAACATTCATAGCTTTCTTATCATTATTAGACAATACAAACATGTTTTCTTTTGAAAGAGCGACAGTTGCGCGTCCGATCGCTGCTAAATTCAAAGTGCTCTAGGGCGCAGCGCGGCCCACTCGCGGGATTTTAAATCTGTGATATCTCCGAAAATGTTTATTTAAATTACATGCTGTAAACGGCCATATTGATCTATATTAAATCAACAATGTATTTAAGGTATTTAATTGGATAAGGATTAATGTATAAAAATTGCTTCAAAAATAATTTATTAGAAACCTCAAAAATTACAATATTTCTCTACTCCATATTGAATAGTATTATACATATAAACCTTCCTCTTGAATCACTCTATCTATTAAAAAAAACCGCATCAAAATCCGTTGCGTAGTTTTAAAGAAATATGCATACATAGGGATATATGGACAAACAAAGAATGTGACTTTGTTTTATATTATGTAGTGACTAGACGGCTTCGCCTGCGTAGAAATCACGTGTCTTTTATTGAAATTCTGATCAAAAAGTAGTTATTGTGAGCTAACCATAAGAGATAGAGACATGTGATCGCGGACTTTTTTGTAGTATTTTTGTAAATCTACAATTCTCTAGTACATTACATTACTGTTTGTCTGTTGGTATACGCAGCGCACACGACTAAAGCTCCCAGGGGAGAATTTACTTCAACCGCGCTACCTCTTTTACACGCTACACAATTTACTTAGGGACAGTTTTACAAGTTACTGATAAAGTATCGGATAGTTAACCGACAAATAAAGTAATTAGGAGATCTCTAAAAAGAGACTCTAAAAGTGATAAATTTAAAAAAATAAAATTCGCGGCCATTTTGAAATAGGTATTAGCTATCCAGCAGATAAACAAAATAACAGCCACATGATCCACCTGTTAACTTATTAGGGACTTTAAGTGCTGAAGTGAAAGTCTATCAGAAACCTGAGAAACGCGAACCGAGAGAAATATTCCGAGATATGTGTCAGATATGCGAATAAGCTAACTGACAGTTTATTGGTAACTTGTGAAACATGGTCTAAAAGTCGTAATTTACTACAAACCTAAACCTTCCGGAAGATTGCAGTATCTTTTAGTAAAAACCGTACGATAAAATCTGTTTAATATTTTTTTTAAATGGTTGTATGTATGTTTGTGTGTGTGTGTGTGTGTGTGTGTGTGTGTGTGTATATATATATATATATGTCGCATCCTGGCAACCAACTTTCCATCATTGAAAATACATTGAAAATAGAAGGCGCAGCGGTGACAGAATGCAGACGGCGCATGTGAGAGATGAAGACAGATACGTGTCATGGCGCAGTTGTGAAAATTGTTAAGAAGAATATAAAGTTGAAGATAAGCGATGTACTTTTCCATATGCACGATACCCTAATTACGCCCACTAATCTCTAAGAATAATGCCCAAGATACTGATGAGTCTACATATATATATATACCTATACCACAACTCATTATCTTTCCTAATACTCTTAGAGCTCTAGAAGAGATCGCTTATAGCGATAAGCTTTCCTATTTATACTTTGTTTTAATTTAATTTTTATATATTAACTGTTGGTACATAAAGAAATAAATTAAATTATATACAGACAGAAGCTATTGAAAAGTACTTCTAACGAAGTTTTCTCTATTAAGTCAAAATTAAACCAATCATCAGAATCATTGTCTTTATTTATAGAACGCTGCAAAATAATGTAAGCTGAAATTATGCCTATACTATAAAAGAGCAAGTGTATAAAAATCGCACAGGTTAGCATATTATAACGCAATCTGTGTTGATGTTACAACATTTGGATAGCGGACAAATATGGCGTGATTGTGGTGTATATTTACATGCACTGGAATCACCATGTGATTGGGTATGGGAGGATAATTTTAACTGAAACCTAATTTGTAGACATTTATTTAATTTATAGAATTAGGCGTTACTTTGCGGAGGCCCATAATACAAAAATAATTGAGAATATTATATTGCTATAATCCGCGATAAAAGAAAATATATGTAATACTAAATCACAAAAGCTTTGCGATTTTGTCGTGGAGTCTATCTCCTGACGATGCTTCGGTTACGGGGCGAAACAATTGTTTAGATTGTGGTGCTGAATGTGTGCAGTGCTTGTGTATTGTTCGGTGTCGGGTGGTGCATGAGTTATTACAAATTCTGCATGTATCAGGTATGAGAACCAATAGTACACTCTACATTTCGCATTACATATATTTTCTTTTATCGCGGATTATAGCAAAATAATATTCTCATTACTTTTGTAGACATTTATTTAGAAGTACCTGGGTGATCTAGTACCCGCGACTTCATATGCGTGGATCCTAGTCTTGAAAGACAGTAGCTTCTGTCACTCTCCAATCCCGCAAATATTCTGCAGGACTGATATGTTTTAAATAATGTAAAATCGATTTTAAAACATCGACATTTTAGTGTCTATCGATAATCATCGAATCATATTTTAAGTGCTTTTGAATCGTCAACTCTACTGCTGGTTCGGAAAGCTGTTCCACCGAGAAAAGCCAACAAGAAACTCGGCGGTTCCTCTTTTGAAAATAATACTTATAACAAGTAACATTGTCATTACTATCTTGTACAGGGACGAACAGTCGCTATATCCACGTTCTGAAATAGACAGTAGCTTTTGTCACTCTCCAATCCTGCAAATATTCTGCAAGACTTATTATGTTATAATGCAAAATCGAGTTCCAGATATTAGCAGCCAATTCTTTGCTTTATTTATTTTTTAATTGTATATCTTTTAATTTTTTATATCTTGGTCACTCAGGTATTTTATATTTAAATAGCAAAATGTTATTTATATAGATTAGTAATACATTTTTGTATCTACGTTTTAAGCCTATTATAATAGGATTATATATCTGAAACAAAGCGACAATTATATTTAAATAAGATAAGATCTCTGAGATACGTGATAACCAGATTAAATTAATTTCATTCAAACAATATTATTTTCAATCATAGCATCTGATTCGCAATACAATTAAAATAATTATTACAAGCAAATGCATTATGATATGATTATCTGCAGATTCTAAAGATAGCAAATATTATGTATGCAAGGGATATAAAAGTCTACTTAGGGAATGATTCGCAAGTTACTGATAAAGAGGCGGATAGTTAACCGACAAATAAACTAAGTAGCAGATAAATGTCTCTAAAAAGAGACTCTAATAAGTGAATAATTTATTTGTGATTAGTGTCCCAGAAGAACGCACTTGAAACCGCAGGAAATAATAGGCGATGTCGATAAAAGAACAATATTGTATGGGGACTTCTTATATTCCTACGAAAGCACCTGCATAGCGCGGAGTAAACGACTAATGGCGCCATCTATTATTTGAGTGAGGAATTATATGTGTTACGGGTACATTATATTACAGTAGTAAAAATAATAAAATGCAAGTCTGTAATAATCTGGAATGTCCATATGATAATAAAGTTACGAATTAATTACTTCACGTATAATTGAAACTGTCTCGGTATAACATATCCGCGTGTCACCCTACTACAGTCTGCGCTGGTCTATGAATTGCAGTTTGTGCGAATTTGTGTCCCAATTAATGCAATAAATAATATCGTAAATCTTTTGCAACCAAATAACATTTAATTGATTTTTTGCCGGTGGTTTCTGTTGTGATTTGGAACAGCACGTGTGATATTTGCGGTTACTAATCCTGCATGTATAAGGAATAAGAATTGCGCTTCCTTCAGTTGGCATTTCAAAGATTTTTTTTGAAATTTTGAACATAAAAGTAGTTATTTTGAGTTAAGCATAAGAGATAGAGATATGCTGTCTTGGAGTTTTTGGTGGGGTCGGCACATGTTACAAACATGTTGTCACATGATTTGGCTACGCATTTTACAACCGGCCGCCTGCCTATCATCGACTTACCTTAGTCTTATTTTACGACACCTCGGTAAGACAGAGGATGGTCTATTCTGCTTAACTAGATTCCACACGGTGGGACAACTTACCTTGGTCGCCTTTTGCGACATCTCCATAAGAAATGAGGGTGGAGTACCACCCTCATTCCCCCAGTATAGTAATACTATTCAAATTCAAAATATTCTTTATTCAAATAAACTTGTAAACAAGTGCTTTTGAATCGTCAACTCTACTGCTAGTTCGGAAAGCTGTTCCTACCGAGAAGAGCCAGCAAGAAACTCGGCGGTCGCTCTTTTAAAAATATAATTCTTATGACTAGTTACATTTGGTCATTACTATCTTGTACAGGGTCTAAGCAAGCTATATCCACACATTCTTGTCTTCTAAGTAATCCTCAACAGTATAATAGGCTTTCTGTATTATTCTTTATTATTTAAAGTAAATTTAATTTATAATTAATTTATGTAATATTTATTTAATTTAAATTAATATTTAACCGGATACCACACGGCGTATTTTTTTTTTTTTAAATAAATATATGGGATACTTACACACACGGTCGTCCGTCCCCAAAGTAAGTAACTTAATACTTGTGTTATGGATGACAGACAACTGGTGAATATATATACTTATATATTTTTAAATACATACTTAAATACAAATATACACCCAGGCTCAAAGACCAACAAATTCATTTATTGAAAATGTTGGCCCTCGGCGGGAATCAAACCCGCGACCCGTGGTGCCGAAGGCAGGGTCACTACCCACTGCGCCAACGAGCCAGTCTTTTATCTTATATCTGAAAACATTATACAGTACAGCGCCATCTATCGACTCCGTTAGAACTTTTACAAATACCTCGCACAATAGTCAATTGATTATCTGTGACATATTGATTTTAAATGACTGTCAATTTATTTGTTCCTCGACGTAAATTAAATAGTAATTCAAGTTTACGCTAATGTATACCCTACCGTGTTGCTATAAGGATGATAGTAGCGTGATATAAATACGCCCAAGTGTTTTCGTACATGAATTTGTACAAGACACGCAGACTTCAAGGTCAAACGTAAATGGAGACGGGAAGCCCGTGTATTTTAACCTAGAACAATTGCGTCGGTCGGTAGGTTTGGGTAATTGGACCCAGTTTATATTATAATTGTCAAAATTTCATATTTATAAAGCTATAAAATCTATCTATATGTAAAGCGACGAGATATTTTGTGTCGGCAACACTGAGCGGACGGGGAGTTAAGATGGCGGCTAGCGAGAAGAAGGATGTGTTGGATGGAGATGAAGGGATATAGAGCAATAAATAGGAATAAGGGATCTTTTGTAAAGTAGATTACTGATTACGATGTACGAAAATATAATTAAGGAAAGTTAATACTATAGTTTTATTATATATACTTATATATCAAGCTGAAGATTTTGTTTGATTTTTTGAACACGCTAATCTCAGGAACTACTAAATCGTTTAGAAAAATTCTTTAATTGTAAGATAGTCCATTTATCGAGGAAGGCTATAACATCACGCTAAGATGAATAGGAGAGGAGCAGCAATAAAAATATTACGATAAAAGCAAATTTTAGAGCTTTCCTTGCGTGCGCTGAGTAAACGGAGTAAGTTATTCAGAGGTCATGTATTAAAAATAATTTATATGGCAAAACGTTGGCCTAGTCAGCTAGTAATAATATAATTCCACCGTGTGGTATTCGGTTAAGAAGAATAGACCACCCCCTTTCTTACCGCGGTGTCGTAAAAGGAGACTAGAGTAAGTTGACCCGCCGTGTGGTATCCAGATGAGTAGAATAGATCACCCTCATTTCTTACGGAAGTGTCGTACTATACCAGTAAGATAAGTTTATGTCAGGCAGGCGGCCGGTCGTAAAATACTTAGCCGAATCATGTGACAACATGTTTATATCATGTTGTGACGACGCCACTTAAAGTGGGATTAGGGCAGGAGGTGATGAGGAGGATAAAGATGATGATGCAGATATCTATACTAATATATAAAGCTGAAGAGTTTGTTTGTTTGTACGCGCTAATCACAGGAACTACTGGACCGATTTGGAAAATTCTTAATCAACGTAAGATAATCAACTTATCGAGGAAGGCTATAGGCTATATAACATCACGCTAAGATGAATAGGAGAGGAGCAGCAATAATTAATATGGCAAAACGTTTGGCGGTTCAGCCAGTTATTTATAAGACCATCATTCACTGCTTTAAAATAATTCAATGATATAACTTAAAAACTAATGCGGAAATAGAATAAAAAAATATCACGCGAATCCAATAAAAGATAAACATTATCGTTGACACAATAAATGTAATTACGTGTAATATTTAGTTTATGGTCATTCTGTAGTGATTAGAGAACAAAAGTTCGCTTTGATTCGTTTCTAAGAATTTCCCGCTATCGGCTAATTCGGCGGCGGACGGGCTCCCACAAAGGACATTTGATTCATATCTGACATTGCGGTTTACAGCTAAAAGATTCAGCGCTAACATCCGCTCAATTTCTTTCGTGCCTTTGATTTTAAATTAAATACATATCCTAATATCCTACTAATACTATAAATGCGAGAATTTGTACGTAAGTACGTAAGTCGTTTGTGGGTTTGGGTATAAGATTCTATAATAAAATTCCACAATCAATTTTAACTTTGCCATTACAGCAGTTTAAAAACACTATTAAGGAGAGGCTGATACAGAAAGCCTACTATACTGTTGAGGATTATTTAGACGATAAAAATGCGTGGATATAAATATTGTTCGACCCTGTACAAGATAGAAACATTAAATGTAACTAGCATTAAGAATTGTATTTTTTAAAAAGAGCAACCGCCGAGTTTCTTGCTGGCTCTTCTCGGTAGGAACAGCTTTCCGAACCAGCAGTAGAGTTGACGATTCAAAAGCACTTGTTTACAAGTTTATTTGAATAAAGAATATTTTGAATTTGAATTTGAATTTGTAAGTATGGTTTTCTTACTCTGTCACGGCGAATCCACTTAGCCAATATCGATGAAATTTTGCACAATTATTCCTTACTAGAGCTGTGGTAGCAAAGTGGTAACACCGTACGACTCTTTCGAGGTGATCACGGGTTCAAACCCGGGCAGTGAGTTTTTCTGTTAAAACTTATGTGTCTAATTGATAATTGCAATTTATCACACGCTTTTCGGTGAAGGAAAACGTCGTGAGGAAACCTGCATATCTCTAGAGAATTCTGGAGATATGTGTAACCTACCAATACGCATTGGAGCAGCGTGGTAGGTCCTAGCTCCAATCCTTCTCTTCATAAACGGAGAGAGGAGGCCTAATCCCAGCTGTGGGATTCCAACAGGCCATTACTTTACTTTACTTTTTTATAAAAACAAAATTGAAACAAGGTTTTTGTAATAAGGTTATCGTCACCCTCCTGCCATTGTTCTACTCTAAGTAGAGTCGGCAGTATGTTATAAACATACTGTCACATGATTTGGCTGCGTTTTTCCGACCGACAGCCTGCCTGACGTCAACTTACCTTAGTCGTATTACGACACCTCGGTAAGAAAGAGGGTGACCTATTCTACTTAACCGGATATCATACGGCGGGTCAACTTACCTTAATCGCCTTTTACAACACCCATGTAAGAAATGAGTGGTCTATTCTATTCAGCCGGATGCCACGCAGGGTTCTCTAGTAATATATTATTATTATTTAAATGTTTATAAATACTATAATGTAAGTTTCGGTAAATACACTCCACAGTAACAAATTTAAAACATCGATAAGTTATGCGCGCTGCGTCAGCGACCGTAAGTGATCTATTTACGTCACAGTTAGAATCCATAATAGTGTTTAGAATTGTTTATGCCTGCTCTTCACTATGGACGATGATCGTTGATCGGAGTCGTCCATAATCGGCACGATCTTCAATCATTATCATACGATCATACGTATCACCCAACGATGCCCTTTGATGCATGTCCGAAAACCGATATTTCCCGAGTTGTCGACGTTGTAGGCGATCATAAATGATGATTGGCGAGTACAGCTGAGTATGACCTTTACACGTTCGAGCTTAATCGTTTTGTTAGCTATTCGAAGATTTGTCTATTCCAATGAGGAGACTATGGAAAAGCCGAGAGGCGGCCATGCTTGCGCTAGCTGTCAAAAGGAGTAGATTTAAAAGCGATAAAATGATAGACATTGTATTAAATTAAATTGTATATAGTATAGAGTTGAATTAAATGAATAATACAAAGCTGGACGTATTTCACTATTACTACTTATTATCAAGAGAGAAGATGAACTTCTAACAGTTTGTAATCGCCGATTATGAAGAGGAGACATTAAACAGTGGCAATAGTGTGTAACATGGACTTTATCCCTATTTGTAAAGTATTTCTCTATGGCTACATATCCTACATATACACACATATATATAGGAACATAAGTTTTTATAAAAAAAACTCATAAGTGTTAGGGGTTTAAACCCGGGCTTCTTTGGAAAAAGTCACACATTATCGGCTAAAATTAAACTTTATTATACATTTGAACCTAGAACAACAATCATAGGTGAATCTTAGGTAATATAGCCGCCATTATTAAAAAGATTTTTCCGAACAAAAACTGTGACTCAGCATGTAATTAATTATTAACTAATTCAAACAGGTCAGTGACCCCGCGGATGTAGGTGACGCCGCGTCCTCGGCGACCGTGAAAACGTCACGATATTGGCTCATGGGATTATGACACGAATAACCATAGAGCTATGGTGGTAATTGGTGTGCCTCAAATGGGAGCGATAAAAATGTTATAGTTTCGGTCGATTGTCGAGGTCTTCGTAAACGGCGATAGCCTTTCGCTTTAGCACATTTGCAGGTCGATATTCAATTTTATTTCCAAATCAAATTCCAAATATCTTTTCTCATTTCTTACCGAGGTGTCGTAAAAGGCGACTAAGTAAGTCGACCCGCCGTGTGGTATCCGGCTGAGTAGAATAGACCAACCTAATACATTATGCTTGAATTGTGACCGGGTCAACTGGATCTGTCGCTTAGCAACAATAACCAAACACTGCGCATGTTTGCTGGAAGGATGAATGACCCTGGGTAATTACGGCCACGTGGGGCCGGACAGGACATCGCACTGTATCGCATCAAAGAGATTTGACCGACGCAATGCATAGCCTCAGATCAGACTGAGAAAGATGGCGTCTGTGCCGAGTGAAGTGATTTTATAATCAAACAAGCTGTATGTATTCACCCGCGTGGAAATCAATGTAAATCAAAATAATCTTGAATTTAAACTACCGTGAGTAGTGACTATGGGTATCATAAGAAAGCTCAGAGTCGCTCAGCGGGCGATGGAGCGAGTATCTCTATGTGATCAAATAAGAAATGAGGAGATTCGTAGAAGAACCAAAGTGACGGACATAGATCAACGGGTTGCGAAGCTGAAGTGGCAATGGAGGGGGGCACATAGTTCGAAGAACCGATGAACGTTGGAGTCTCAAGGTGCTAGAGTGGCGACCACGCACCGGAAAACGCAGTGTAGGCAGACCCCCCAACAGATGGACAGACGACCTCAAGAAGGTCGTTAGGAGCCGCTGGATCCAGGCGGCACAAGATCGTGTAGCGTGGAAGTCCATGGCAGAGACCTATATCCAACAGTGGACAGCTATTGGTTGGTGAGAGAAAGAGAGAGAGAGTGGTATTCATAATTAAGGAACAGAGACTGTGGATGGGCACTGCCTCCAGCGTAGATATCTATTTTTGGCACTACCGGATACTAAAGACCTGCTAGAACCGGACACCGTAAACGTCACATGCACAAAATTCTTCCGGGCATCCGATAACGGAGATCAGAGCAGCGACGGGGAGTGCATAGAAGACGCGTGACCATTCCGGCCGCGATAACGCCGCGTAAATAGCTCATGAATAAGAGCCCCGTATGGGCTTGAAACTAGTCGGGCTAATCCGATAAAATAACACGTGAGTATTGCCAGATTCTACACATTAATTATCAAAATAATCTTTAAATAAGCTCTTTCGAGCACTTTTGAATCGTCAAGGATCAATATGATTAATGAAGCTACAACTGGTTCGGAATGTTGCTCTTACCGAGAAGAACCAGAAAGAAATACGGCGGTCAATATTTTAAACATTTTCAATTTTACATTATTAAACCGCAGTCCTGTATCAAGCTAAAAGGATTTTCAAATCCAGGCTTTTTTATCATCCAAATAATCTTCAATTTCGTAATATGCTTTACGTATAAGTAAATCTCTTATACTTAATTTAAACCTTTCTGTAGACAGGTCTAGTATGAATTGCGGAATTTTATTGGAATTTAAAAAGAAGAATACCTACCTAAATTTCAATAAAATGCATTTATTAATATTTCTAATATAAAAGTAGTTATCATACAAACGTGATAGAGACATGCTGTCGCGGACTTTTTTGTAGTATATATTATATCGCTCTATCCGAAGAATGAATTTCCTATGTTTATACATGAGAGATGTTACTTTATTTTTCACACTAAGAGATTACCAAGTTACTGACATTAAACAGTAATTCATCCATATGTAAATTAACGCCGATAGATTGTCCGTTGAATAATGTCTCCTATTACTTTCGCTGTAAGATCACAAATTGTACACAAACCTGATTAGAATAGCTCTATACAAAAAAGTGACAGACCTTGCGCCATTCGAGATTGCTATTGACAATTTTTGCGGCATCTTGCGTCGTGGTTAGTTACGTAATGCAAAATATCGATACTTGTTTTCTGTGGCGCAAACTACAAAATAATCTAAAGAGATGAAATTACAATAATTTTTGATATACACTATACTGAATACTGAATTTTTGATATACACTATACTAACACTATACTGAATGAAATAGGGTAAATCTACTAAAAACAGAAAGGGATCTACGATTAATCCTTGAGGTACACCCATAACTAAGGCCGATCATGATGATTGCACATCATTAATGTACATTATTTGAATTCGGCTGTGAAGAGAAGATGCCACGAGAAAAAGCGTATTGTCTGTGATCCCATAATGACCAAGTGATGTTGAACACAATCAAATGCCTTTGACAAATCACAAAATACACTTATTGCATTTTGTGAGTTCTCCCATGCATCCCATGTTTCACTAACCTCACACCCGCATCCGTTGTATACCGACCCTTGGTAAACCAATACTGCTCAAGGTGAAGCAAGTTATTTAAATTAAAATGTCTGAGCAGGTGATTAGGAATGATTATCTCAAAAACCTCGCCAAGCGTTGCCAAGAATGAAATGAGCGACCCTAACAAATAGTTGCTAGGGTCGCTCTTATCACCAGATTTAAAGACAGGGATCAATTTAGTATATTTCATTAAATTCGAGAACATCCTTGTGTCAGTCTTGTTAAAGATCTTGGCCATAATTGGTGCAATAATGTCAATAATATTATTAATTAATTTTACAGACATTATAGATCTGTTGTTTTTTTAATATGTAATGACTTTAATTCCTGAGATAAGTTTGCACAAAAATACGCCATAAGGTTAATGAATGACTGTAATATATATCTATATTTTTTTAACGTTTTCAATGCATAAATAACATAGTATTTGCAATATTTGCATACCACTGTAACCCGCATACGTTATCGGTTATTCTTAGCCGCGTCACAAACCTCGGTACGCGATAAGATAGCGCTGCCAAAATCTCCTTCAGAGTTAGTGATAACGTCGCAATTGAGGAAGACTTAGTTTATCACTGACAGTTATGCGCTTGACCGTTCATATAATAAAATAAACTATGAATGCTATGGTTAACAAGACGGGTTGCAACAAATATGGAAAATAATAGGTCTACTAAAATATTTATACAAGAATGTTAGGGATCTTATAAAATTCATTCTAAGTGGGGTCGTCACAATATTTTTTAAATATGTTGACCCACTGGATCCGATTTCAAGGTCAGTTTGACCGGAACACTAAAAGGACGAGAAAAAAAACTGACATAATATACAAGATATTTAAATGAGTTAATCTTGTATGTATATAATATATATATATTCCGAATCTTGGAAACGATTATCATGAAATTCAGCTTGTAGGGAGTTTTGGGGGAGAAAAAATCGATCTAGAGGTTTCATTTAAAAAAAATGTCGTTTTATCCCTGTTTTCGGGAAAATGCTAAAATTTATGTTAAATTCAAAAGATAATTTTCGCTACTAAACGTCAAATCACGATAGCTCATTTAGGGAACGGGGGAACGGGAGGTCTAGGGTGGTGAAAATACCTAGGTTCGAGCTTCAACTACTTTAAAAAAAAATTCATTTTTTTTATATCTTTAAAAAAAAATTCATTTTTTTTATATCTTTAAAAAAAAATTCATTTTTTTTATATCTTTAAAAAAAAATTAATTTTTTTTATATCTTTAAAAAAAAATTCATTTTTTTATATCTTTAAAAAAAAATTACCGAGCAATGTTCGGTTACCCAGGTACTTAAGAACTCATCTAACTATTAACTCATCTAAATATTAAAGATACGATAATGTTTGTACAAACATGTGAGAAATCACACCCTAATGTCATCAATCATCCGAATGTTGCAAGTATTTTACTTGCAATATTGTGTAGATTAAATATTCGCTCAAGTATTTGTAGATATAGGGTTGCCAGATTCGGGAATAGTCCTTAAAACATCCGATATCACCGTAAAGTATACAAAACAAGTATATTATTCGTACAAAAGTAATAATAAAATTATTTTGCTATAATCCGTAAAAAGTAAAGTAGAAAGTAAGAAGTAAAATAGGAAATATATATAATGCTAAATGTAAGTGGACAATCGGTTATCATACCTGATACATGCAGGATTCGTAAAAACACATGCACAAACCTCCATGCACAATCCACGACCAAAATCGCAAAGCTTAGCTTAGCGATTTTGGTCGTGGAGTCTATCTCCTGACGATGCTTCGGTTGCGGGGCGAAACGATTGTTGAGTTTGTGATAGTGAACGTATATAGTGCTTGTGTATTGTGGTGGCGATGGTGGAGGTTTGTGCATGTGTTTTTACGAATCCAGCATGTATCAGGTATGATAACCGATTGTCCACTTACATTTAGCATTATATATATTTTCTATTTTACTTCTTCGCGGATTATAGCAAAATAATTTTATTATTACTTTTGTATTATGGATCTCCGCAAAGTAACGCCTAATTCTATAAATTATATTATTCGTGTTTATTAGATCAAGTTCAAATTATAGGTATGTAGCAATTACATTTACGTAAAACGGAAATCTTGTAGAGGGGAGCGTCAGTTTTCTGTCTGTCATCACTTTACGTCAGTCAAAGTTTAACTAAATTTATGCTAAAAATCGTGCCATGGAATGACGTATCTGGGAGGACCAAGGCCGTCATAGATCAATTAGTAGACAGAAATGACAGGTATAGGAATAATTGTGCCAAATTTTTTCAATATTGATTCAGCGGATTGGCTGTGCAAGAGTAACAAACATACATTTATACTCACAAACTTTCACATTTATAATATTAGTAGGAAACTAGTACAGACTAAGTACAGACCTTGACATATGCCGATACATTTTAACATTTAAGTATATAAAAGAAATACATATAATTTTTATTTTTGAAAGCATTTTCACTACTTACGATCTAAACGATAGGGAATTGAACAATCATATTGATTCAATGTTCAGAACGAGGCTAACTTCAATTCAACAGAGTCCACTATTTCAAAGAAATATTTTTCTAAATTCCGACTTGTGTTATAAACTACACACATTTCATTTAATTATTTTTAATTCTAAATAATTTATAGAAGTAGGCGTTACTCTGCTGAATGCCATAGGACAAAAGTAACGGTAGATTTTGCTATAATAAGAGTTTGTCAATAAAATCTAAGTCAAATAAATTCACTTCGAAATGTCGTATACAACAACAAAGATATGTTTGAAAAACAGAAAAAATTCGGTGTCTACTAAATAGATTACGATACGTGCGATAACAAATCTTGCACGTATAAGGTATGAGAACGGTATTTTCTTCCTACATTTAGACAAGAGAAATAAAATTATTTTGCTATAATTAGCGATGCAGTAAAATAAAAAATATATATAATGCTAAATGTAATCCTATTCATATCTGATACATGCAGGTTTCGTAAAAACAAATGCAAAAACCTCCACCACCACATTTATATAAATGTTTCTAGTTCAAGCTTGTTGTTTAACGCGGATTATAGGAGAATAATTCTATCACTACTTTGTGACTTTCGTGTACTTTAAAAAATATATTTAAATTCTGGCAAATACTTTAATTCACTTACACTTGAAGCCTGATTAGACCTCCGATAAATATGACCCGGAGTTTCTGTATCCTTACATAATCTTTGGATCGGCATAATCGCACTAGCTACTTTCATTCAGCAACCGGTTTGGGACGCTCGCCCAACATTCTGTGCGAGAATTTAAGCTTGATATTTTCGCTCAGACATTGAACCGAAACTTAGCGGTACTTATCTGAAATTCGGTTTTTCAATTCGTAAATTTAGTGTAGAAGAGTTCGGGATAAGCGATTTTAATGGCTCCTGATCATAATCGGCGATTACAAATGATAAAACGCGATCGCGACTTGGCAGAATTGTCAGTATTTAATACGTATAATATTATACGTCTTATATTATAGTGTATTATCTATGATCCTTCCCTCCAAAAAAGGAAAGAGGAGGCCTATGCCCAGCAGTGATAGTAACAGGCCGCTACTTACAAGATTTAAAGCTGTGATAGCCAAGCGGTGTAACCGTGCGACTCTTTCGAGAGGGTCACGAGTTCAAACGCTGGCAGGCACCAACGAGTTTTTCTATTAAAATTTATGTGTCTAATTGATACTTGCAATTTACACGCTTTTCGTTGAAGGAAAACATCGTGAGGAAACCTGCATATCTCTAGAGAAATGTAGGGATATGTGTAACCTATCAATCCGCATTGGAGCAGCGTGGTAGGTCTTAGCTCCAATCCTTCTCTCCAGGAACGGAGAGAGGAGGCCTATGCCCAGCAGAGGGATTATAACAGGCCGTTATTTTTAGTGTATCTCTAAATAGCTTTTCAAATACGTGTTAATTTTTTTAAAGTTAGATCTATACTATCGCGGATTTTTGTCGTTGTACCTATCTCCAGATGATGCTTAGGTTACGATAGGTTGAGATTGTGGCTGTGAATGTGTGCAGTGCAAGTAGTATGATGGTGGTTTATAATGCATGCTTTTAACGAATCCTGCATGTATAACGTATGAAAACTGATAGTACAATCTTCTTTGAGCATTGAATACGCGCGGATTACATAAAAATAAAACAATTTTTTTTTTCTAATGGATCCAAAGTAGTAACAAAGGCCTAACGTAAATATATTTTATCAATAAAAAAAGACTCGCTGAGAGCAAAAAGTTTCTAAAATAAACCTATTTCCAAATATAATTTAAAAAAACTATCAATAGCCGTTTGTTTGTTTGTACTGAATAGACAGGCTCCCAGACCCAAATTATTTTTACCTGGTCGATAGCATTTCTCGCCTCTTCTCAAAACAAACATAAAAACGGTTTTTTATATTATACTGAAACTGCTTCACGGAATAAAAGATAAATACATAGAATTATTATACTAGAGTCATCATCACCTCCCTGCCCTTATTCCACTGTAAGTGGGTTCGGCATAACATGTTATAAACATGTTGTCACATGATTTTGCTACGTATTTTACGACCGGCCGCCTGCCTGACGTCAACTTATCTTAATCGTATCTTACGACACCTCGGTAAGAAATGAGATTGGTCTATTCTACTCAGCCGGATACCACACGGTGGGTCAACTTACCTTAATCGCCTTTTACGACACTTCGGTAAGAAATAAGATTGGTCTATTCTACTCAGCCGGATACCACACGGCGGGTCAACTTACCTTAATCGCCTTTTACGACACTTCGGTAAGAAATGAGGGTGGTACTATTTATTCTGTTTAACCGGATACCACACGGTGAAGCAGAAAAATAATGATATGTTACATTTATTTCAAGCAAAACTCTATTTTATTTAAATAACTTTTTACGTTATCTATCCTTGAAAGCTCTACATTGTTTGTAATAAATCAAATTAAAATTGAGTATCTATTCGACTGGTTTATTTATTAGTATAACGTGTTTGTGTAGAAACATTTTACCACCTGCTTTTATACACACGTTTTTGTTTATATTCTTAAGATTATAAAACTCATACAGCTAATAACTTTAACAAAAAGTTTGTTTCTTTTTTGCTGATTGCTTTTGAATCTTGTTACGTATATTTATCGCTAGCTTTTACCCGCAAATTCGTTTGCTTGGACTGCTTTCGTGTTATAGGTTGATAATAGATGGCGCGTTTCAGTGTCATCCTATTCCTGTAGAATAAACAGGATTTTTACATCCTATATGTAACAAGAAAACATCGTTAGCAAACATAGATCTCTAGAGAATTCAGGGGATGTGTAACCTACCTGCATTAGAGCAGTATGATAGGTTTTAGCTCCAATCCTCTCGAAAAACGGAGAGTGGAGGCTTATGCCCAGCAGTGGGATAGTAACAGGCCGTTATTTTACTTAACTTTACGCCGATACTAACTACACTTTCAAACATTGATAGTTTTCAATAAAGGTCTGTTTGGATGCGAAATATATGTGTAGTTTTCCTTATTATCATTTAGTAGGTTGGTTAAATTTTTTTCAAAATAAAAAAAAGAATCTTCAAAAAAAGAATATAAAGTTGGGAATCGATCCTAGGTATTTACATTTTTCGAGAAATTCGTTATCTGAACAATTTACGCTGACATGACAGTGTATGGCTAAAAAAGTGTTTTTTATACATTTTAGTATTTTAAAATGACCAAAATCAGGAATAAAACTATTTTTTTTACATAAAACCTAGCTAGATCGATTTTTCTCCCCTAAAACCCCCCATGCTGAATTCGAATGCTGGAAAATCGTTGGAGCCGTTTCCAAGATTCCGAAAATATATATGTACATACAAGATTAACTTATTTAAATATTAAAGGTAAAAAAACATTCGTACGGCTTTGTCGATTTAAAAATAAAATAAGCTGTATTGATTTTGTCATTCTCGAGTTGGCTTAGCAACACACTGACCGATTGATTTTATTTATTGTATAGTTGTTGAATATTGAGTGAAATTGTTATATCGTAGCACAAAAAGGGAAGACAGAATCAAAATATTACAGACAAGAATGATATTTAATTAGAAAAATTAGTATTTGTAGGGACAATGGTTTAATGCTACGTAAGATAATAGGCGGCTGCGCCCGCCGGCTACTTGTATTTATAACGATGCAACGATGTAATACCAGTCGCAATTAAATTCACTAACTAGCAACACGTGTTTCAATT
Source organism: Morpho helenor (assembly GCA_029227775.1). Taxonomy (NCBI): domain Eukaryota; kingdom Metazoa; phylum Arthropoda; class Insecta; order Lepidoptera; family Nymphalidae; genus Morpho; species Morpho helenor. The sequence continues at coordinate 14,581,601 of JARGCU010000006.1, forward strand.
TTCCATCAACTACGAAAGGCCTGACTCTAAGAAAAGTTATAGGGTATCATTAAAATATATTTCATTCCGATATTAAACTAAAGTGGAAAACCCTAAAGTGGTGACCCCAAATTGAACTATTAATAAATGAACTAAATATAAATATAAATAAAAAATAAATAAATATTTTTATAAGTCATGGCCACCGGAAATCTACCTCCGACGCAAACGCCTAAGTTCGAGGGGCGCATAGATGGAGATTCAGCCTTAGCCAGCATAACAGTATCCTCCAGGATACCAGATTTTTGGGCAGACCAACCGCGACTCTGGTTTGTTCAATTTGAAGCTGCAGTGGATAATCAGAAACTTAGTGATGCCGCGAAGCAGAACCTCGTGGTTACAAAATTAAACAAGAGTGCTATTCAGCAGGTTACCGATTTATTACTAGCCGCACCAGAGGCACGTAAATATCAATCGCTGAAAGACCGCTTACTCCAAGTTTTTGAAGAGTCGGAGACACGACAATTTCAGAAGCTATTAGGAGAAATGGAACTCGGCAGCCAGAAACCGTCACAATTATTACGACGAATGAGAGACCTCGCCCGAGGAAAAATACCTGACTCCACCCTGCAGATTATGTGGAACAGTCATCTTCCAGCGGCTGTTCAAGCTGTTTTGGCAGTCACAGAGGTGAAGGAACTGGAAAACTTGGCTGTCGTGGCAGATAAAGTAATGGAGGCAACGAGATCCTCTGAAGTAGCCGTAGTCACATCTAACTCCGCGAGAGAAAATAAAGACAGTAGTTTGACGAAGGATTTGGTGTTAGCAGTACAGAAGCTGAGCATCGAGGTTGCAGAACTACGACGTATACAGCGACCACGTGGCAATATGGTTGCAGCGGATAGGTTCCGCCGTTCAAGGTCACGTTCCAGAGAGGCAAGTAGAAGTCGCAAAAATCCCGAGTGGTTGTGTTATTATCATTACCGGTTTGGACATAAAGCGGCCAAATGTGTCGAGCCGTGTAATTGGAAGAAATCGAATACAACAATTTCTGCGGAAAACTAAACTCGATACATCCGGAGGCGGGGGTATGTGTCGGTCAACTCAATAACCGTCTTTGCGTACCAGATAAAAAATCAGGTTTCAAATTTTTGATAGATACGGGGGCAAATGTGTCCGTTATCCCGTTATCGAATAATTATAGGGCGAATTCTTGCGACGATTATAAACTTTACGCAGCAAACGGAACCGAAATAAAAACTTATGGCACGCGCACTTTAATTTTAGATTTAAATTTAAGGAGATCTTTTAAATGGACATTTATCGTGGCAGCTGTTAAACAGCCTATAATAGGGGCAGATTTTTTGACCCACTATAGGTTGTTGGTCGATTTAAGCTCACGTAGGTTAGTGGATCAAATTACAAATTTAAATATTATAGCTTCAATTGTTTGTCACGACGAGAATGAGTCATCAATTAAAACTATATTAAATACCGATATATGGCATGAGATATTATGTAATTATCCTGAGTTGACTAAGCCCGTGTCATATAAAGATATACCGCAACATTCAGTTTGTCATTATATTGAAACTTCGGGACCACCGGTATATGCAAAAGCTAGACCGCTTCCTCCTGATAGGTACAAAAAAGTTAAAGATGAATTTCAAAGTATGATGGATTTAGGTATTTGTCGTCCATCCAAAAGTCCGTGGGCTAGTCCGTTACATGTAGTCCCGAAGAAAAACGGCCAGATCCGTCCATGTGGCGATTATAGACGACTAAACGCCGTTACTAAGCCGGATCGTTACCCGATTCCACCTATAAATGATTTTAAATACCTTTTAGCGGGGAAAAAAAACATATTTAGTAGACTTGACCTGAATAGAGCATATCATTTTATACCGGTAGCCCCGGAAGATATTGAGAAAACGGCAATTATAACGCCCTTTGGGTTGTTCGAATTCCCGCGTATGAGTTTTGGTTTACGTAACGCGGCACAGTCGTTCCAGAGATTTATGGACACGGTGGTACTGCGTGGATTTGATTTTTTATTCAATTATATCGATGATGTATTCATAGCAAGCGAGACAGAAGAACAACACAAAGAGCATTTAATAATAATAATATAATCCATCAACTACGAAAGGCCTGACTCTAAGAAAAGTTATAGGGTATCATTAAAATATATTTCATTCCGATATTAAATTAAAGTGGAAAACCCTAAAGTATTATTTTTTTGATATTTTTTCTAACAATTAATCGCACTAAAAATTGTAAAATACATTATAAAAAAACTTATAATCGCTCTTATAGGAGACAAGCCATATTTTCTACAAAAAATTTTCGTTCATTATTCTAATTGCTAATGCTCGGTAATTTTTTACAAAATAAAATAAAGGAAACATCAAAAAAAAGAAAAAAATAATTGGGTAGTTTGAATCGATCCTTAGTATTTACATTTCTCGAGGCTGCCCGTTCCCCGAATAAGCTACGCTGACTTGACAGTTAATGGAAGTATTTTTTATGCCCAAAAGTAGGGATAAAAACCTAGCTAGATCGATTTTTCTCCTTCAAAACCCCCTAACATGCTGAATTTCAGGAAAATAGTTGGAGCCGTTTCCGAGATTCCGATAATATATATACATACAAGATTAACTCATTTAAGTATTAAAAAAGATATCATGTAAATTTTAATTAATTATTTCGATCTGAGAGCGACGTTAATGATTTTAAAATGAAGACAATCTAATTTTAGATTGACACATGTTGACATTGACATAAAAAAGTATGAATCTAAAATAAACATCGTTGGTTATTAAAATGATACGTTAACTTTTTGTTTCATTTTTTATTCTAATATATTCACATATCTTAATTTTAGTGAGACTTCTTAAGCAATGTTATCAATTTAAGTGGTATTAATTTTATTTAAATTCGTCTATAAGTTTTTGTTACCCACTCAAAACTTATCTATATAAATTTACAAAATTATAAAATAGCAGTAACGTATAATTAGCTATCTGGCTGAGAAGCATAGACCAACCTCATTTCTTAACGAGGTCTAATAAAAAGCGACTAAGGTAAGTTGACCCACCGTGTGGTATCCGTTTACGTAGAATACGCCACCTTACCTAGGTGTCGTAAGATACGACTAAGGTAAGTTGATGTCAGGCAGGCGGCCGGTCGTGAAATACGTAGCCAAATCATGTGACATGTTGTGCCGACCCCACTTAGAGTGAGATAAGGGCAGGAAGAAGATTTACGTATAATTAGCTGTGTTGCCAATCCAAATAGGTATATTACATATTTGAATAGGTATTATAATATTTATCGCGGAATGTGGCCAAATCGTTATTACTTTTGTACTATTGTATAAATCATTAAGATTATATCGTGCGAACTCCACAGCCTCGTAAAAACCCTGCGTGGTTTTAATGAAGGAAATGTGGAAATGTGTATACGTAATATTACTCTCAATAGTATTTGCAAATAAATTTAAAAAAGATATGCAACAAATTGCAAAACTTACGTCGTAACTCCACGTGCAAGAGACCCCAGCGAATTTGGCAACGCAACGGCCTAACTCAACATCTTCGTGCGTCGTGTATAAATGTTTGAGACAGTACTTCACGTGTGGAGCGACCCTCCTCATTGTCTCTCGGGATATCAGCACACCGGGCCCGCCCATACAGAAATTCTCATTATAATCCAATGCTAAGGCGTCTTTCTCATCGTTAGTACCTCTCCCCGCCTGCCCGATGAACTGAGGCTTCCTACTGTCCACGGAACGTAAAAACTCCCCCAACTTATCACCTCGCACGTAAACATCATCATCAGCACGCATAAACCACTCGAACCTTTCACCGTAATGTTCATACATGTATAACAACATCAAAAATGATTTCTTCTGAGGCGGATAGCTATCGTCTACGCTGCGTAAGGGAATTAAAGGGAGTCCTGGAGCGCGGGAAACCTCTGAGCTAAAGAAAGCGATCCGTCCTGGTAAATCCTGCGCCCACGTTTCGTAAACCGCCCTAGCTCTTGTTGTTAAATACTGTTCAGCTGTCATAACACCAACAAACACTAAAGTTCTATTAGAATTGAATATTGTCTCTTCTGTCTTTAAACCTACAACAGATAACGCATCGGGCGCGACGTATTTAGCACTGTCAGGACAAGCCTGTATGCCGTTTCGCGAGGAAGGTCTTAAGCACAGTTTTAAGAACACGCCGAGTGTCACGCCGGCTACGACGCCGGCCACTAGATGCATCCACTTGCTCCTGCGCGGCATTTTCAACAAACACGTCCACTGTCACCGGACATGTGCATTCCGAGAATACGTTTCTTTATACTTTTTTCGGCCGAACACTAAGCCGCTTCGAGCGTCCGTCAGATCACATTGCCGACGAATTATCGCGTCACGCGAAATCGATCTATCAATATCTAAATATCGAATTTGCAGATGTTATCGGCGACGGAGTGAACGCGGCGAGGCGCGACGCGTGTCGAAATGCGAGACGTTCATTTTACACTTAACACTACCAATTACACGTCCGTACCATACGCCGTTCACCGGGCAACTGCAGTCTGCAACTGGGCCGTCTGAAAACAAAACTCAAGCAGCGGTAATACCGGCTGTCCGAGTCTGAGACCGTATCTCTATCTCGCTCCCACTCGCACGGTAACGTATATCGCTTATCTCCCCTAACACATTATGCTATATTCGAATGAACTTGTCCCATTCATGGGCGGGCAATGACAAGAAACGATAGATAGATATTAGACAATGCCGGTCTTCGAGTATCTGATTCTTTTGTAAGTTTTTGGCAAGAAAGTTTTTAGACCTCTATAGTCTATAGCGCAATGCAAGTTCACTTGACTAGAAAAGAGTTCAAAAATTATCTTTTAAGACGAGCCGTTAGTCAGGGTCGAATTACTACATTTGATCCATAAATTACGACAGGTCTAATGACCGTTTTATAAATGCTCCCCTTAAGTATAAAAGGCATACGAGGGTGGCATATTGTGCCTGAGACATTACATCCATGATTCATTCAGTTTTTTACCCGGATCTCGATAAATTTTATGACATTCAAAGCTCTTATTTAATTTACATTGCATGTAGGTATGTTAAGATGGAATCTTGCAAGTTAAATTTGACCTAGTTCCCGGTGTCCGATTGGGCTGAAATTTTGCATACAGCTCTAGTCCCGATGACAATGCATGTTATTGATAAGCATGAACGGATGCTGCTTCCAGGATTAGCTCCAGACTTGAAAACTCCTCAACGGTTAAAGTAGGAACATGTAATTTTGTCAAAAGCTTTCGTTAAAAGTTTTTTCTTTAATTAACTTGTTGTACCTACATAAGATTTGTTAACATTTATATAAACTTACTTATATAAAACTCAACTCTTTCTAACCTATAATTAAAAAGGTCTCCGTAATCTAATTTAAAATATCTTTAAAGAACTCAAAACCCATCCGAAACCCATTACTCCAGAATTCTTAAACGTAACCAATAATATATCTTATCTCAATCCATTAAGACTCATTTCGGACTGACTTGTTTAAGTCTATGCAGTGTTATGCCCAAGAACAAAAAATCAAAGTGCAGAGCTCAATGGCGAACATGTGTTGATGCTAACGTCGAGAAACTCATTTGCTTGACAGATGGTCTTCCTAAGACCAACGTCACATGGACGTAAATTTATCACTGAGACACTTTCTTTTCTTTTTCATTTCATATCTAGGTATATATATAAAAGAAAGTGGTGTTAGTTACACTATTTATAACTCAAGACCGGATGAACCAATTTGGCTGAAAATTGGTAGAGAGGTTGCTTAGAACCAGAACCAGGTTGCTTAGAACCAGGTTGCTTAGAACTTTTTATCCCGTTTGTCTGCGTTTCTGCCAAGTTACTATAAAGTATAAAACGTGGTATAACAAGAATTTGACAATTAAAAAATAATAGCTACACATCACTAAATAGTATAAAAAGTCGCTTTTTTCGTCTGTCCCTATGTCCCTATATCCCTATGTATACTTAAATCTTTAAAACTACGTAATAGATTTAGATGCGGTTTTTTAATAAGTAGATAGTGATTCAAGAGAAAGGTTTATATGTATATAACATTCAATACCGAGTAGAGAAATACTGTAATTTTTGAGGTTTCTAATGTAATGTCGTAAATAATTTCATATAATATATATAAAATATATCTTTAAAATCTGAATTTCTGAAACGGCTCCAACGTTCCTACATGCTGAATTCCTCCTGCAGAAAAATCGATCTAGTTAGGTGTAGCGCGAAGTCAGCGGATCTCATATATCCGCAATAGATTCATTGTATAAGTAGTCGCTAATCAATAAGCTAACTTGTCAGACGTATCGATAATAAATCTATCTTCACCTGCCTTCTTTAATTTCGCTCAACATCAAAGAAATAACAACAATAGTACCTACCCCACATTAGGTTTTATCCTTGTTTTTGGGCGTTAAAAACTGCTAAAATGAAAGAATTCAAAGTAACGCTGCAATAGCCGAGGGGTAACGGGCTGACCGAAATTAATCAAATGCCGGGATCGAATCCCACATATAGTCACAATTTTTTTTAATTTTTATTTTATAATTTTTTTATATCTTTTTCTTTTTTTTCTATTCTTTTTTTTAAATATCAAGAAAAAGTTATTGTGAAAAGGCTCTTACAGCAGTCATAAGGTGGTACCATATTCGGGACGAGTCACACTGCACTTGACTGACATAATTAAAGGCGGCGGTTTTTGTACTTTAGACGGGCAGCCGAAATAAAGATGGCTGTATTTTTTACAGTATGTTTGCTGAAATGGTTATTAAAATTAGTAATCATTCATCTATATACTTCTTAAAGGCCCTGTTTCATAAGTTACTAATAGACTGTCAGTTAGCTTATTCGGAACATATCTGACACATATCTCGGAATTTTGCGTTTCTCAGGTTTCTGATAGGCTTATTCAGCACTAAAAGTCCCTAATAAGTTAACGGGTAGATAATGTGGCTGTTATTTTGTTTATCTGCTGTATAGCAACTACCTATTTTAGACTGGCCATACATGCCAAACATATTCTATAAACGAATTTGTTGGCCTTTGAGCCTGGATTTATATTTGTATTTAACTATGTATTTAAAAATATATAAGTATATATTCACCAGTTTTCTGTCTACCATAATACAAGAATTAAGTTACTTACTTAGGGGAAGGAAGACCGTGTGTGTAAGTATCCAATATATTTATTTATTTATTTAATGGTTGCGATTTTTTTTTTTTCACTTTTTAGAGTCTCTTTTTAGAGAAATTTATCTGCTACTTAGTTTATTTGTCGGTTAACTATCCGACAATTTATCAGTAACTTGGGAAACAGGCCCTAAAAGTAAATAAAAGGTGGTTATCAAAATACTATATTACGGTTTTAATCTTTCCACGCAGGTGGAACCGCTGGCGATTGCTAGTAATATATATAGGTAAAGTGTCCTTAAAGTATGTTAGCCGTCAATCTAAGCAGAAAGTAATTTTTCGTGTATTAATTATTGTTAACTATATACAATTATCTGTCATCTAACCTACAATGTTCTTGTATTGATAAATAGATAATTTAATTTGTAAAAATTACAAAAAATTCTACATCCTTTTAATTGATTTTACTAATACTATAATAAGAACATATATGTTACATGACGAGTTATTTAAGATAGATAATATTTTAACTAATTGAAGAATGTTATATAAAATTGCGTAATTATCTTTTACTTGACAATAATTATACCGGTATACAAAAAAAAAGTGTGTTTGACCGGACTGATCTTTGGGTTCGTATTTCGAGTAGAGATGGGAAGGTCGCGATTAAAGACAAGAAAGATATATTTATTTATTTATTTATTTGTTCATACACAATATTAAAGATACATAAAATAGGTGTGAACATAAACTTATTCAAGTTTTACCGCACACCAGAGTCAGTCGACAGATAGTGTAGCAAAACAAAATACAATATATATATTTCTTATACAGTATACATACTATTTAAGACTATAATACTACTAATTATACTACTATTAAAGATTATGAAGTTAATAAGGTAGGCTTAATAAAATATTGTTGACAAAAGTGTCGAGTTTATATGAGTCTACCTTGTTACAAATAAAATGATTACATGCTAATACAGAATGATTTTCGCCGCAAGTTACCACAAATATTAAAATTTGCAAAAGATATAATCACTCTCTAACTCGCATGTGTTTTCATTATATCTCTTTACATTTATAATTAAGAGTAGGCCGCGTGGTATCCGGCTGAATAGAATAGTACCACCCTTATTTTCTTACCGAGGTGTTGTAAAAGGCGACTAAGGTAAGTCGACCCGCCGTGTGGTACCCGGCTGAGTAAAATGGACCACACTCATTTCTTACCGAGGTGTCGTAAAAGGCGACTAAGGTAAGTTGACGTCAGGCAGGCGGCCGGTCGTAAAAACGCAGCCAAATCATGTGACAGCATGTTTATAACATGTTGTGCCGACCCCACTTAGAGTGGGATAAGGGCAGGAAGATGATGACATTTATAATTAAGAGTCAATTTTCGTGATGAGATACGGCTTGTTCAAAGTTGGAGAAAGAGATGGGCTTATATAGCAAATTTATACGTAGAGAGAGACAAATAGCTATTGCATGTTTGTATTAAAAGAGCCAAAGATATATAGGACATATTTCTAGTCTTAGCTGCCTTATTCTCTCTAAACCGCACTGAGCTAAATGAGTTAAATATATAAAAGAGTGATATATGTATATGCCAAGATCGAAAAGGTATAAATCACTCTTTTCTTGTCAGGGATACATTTTGCTCATCTCTAATTTCGCCCCACTTGATGCGAATTCAAGGTCAGTTTGACATATACACCCTCTAAATTTCGAGAAAACTTTAAGGGTCTGTTTCACAAGTCACTGATAAAGTGTCGGATAGTTACCCGACAAATAAACTAAGTAGTATAAATGTCTTTAAAAAGGGACTTTAAGAAGGGAAAAAATTTCAAAAATAAAATCGCGGCCATTTTGAAATAGGTATTTGCTATCCAGGAGATAAACAAAAAAACAGCCACATGATCTACCTGTTAACTTATTAAGGACTTTAAGTGCTGAATAAGTCTATCAGAAACCTGAGAAACGCAAAATTCCGAGATATGTGTCAGATATGTTCCGAATAAGCTAATTGGCAGTTTATTGGTGACTTCTGAAATAGGCCGGCCCTAAAACTTGTCAAGTTAAAATGTTAGTTTTTTTAGACAGAGACACGGTCATCCCTTCTCAAAGTTAATAAGTTAGTACTTGTGTTATCAACTTTTAAATGTATATATATTAAATACATAAAAGTAAAGTAACGGCCAGTTACTATCCCATCGGCATAGACCTCCTGTTACTATACCACTGCTGGGCATAGGCCTCCTTTCTCCGTTTTTAGACAGGATTGGAGCTAAGAACTACCACGCTGCTCCAATACGGATTGGTAGGTTACACATATCCCTAGAATTCTCTAGAGATACGCAGGTTTTCTCACGATGTTTTCCTTCACCGAAAAGCGTGTGATAAATTGCAATTATCAATTAGACACATCATTGTTAATAGAAAAACACATTGGTGCCTGACCGCGGTGAAAATGTGACGCCTCAAAAAACTCACCGCTGAGCTATCACAACTCACAGAGTCAAATAACCAACAAATTGTATTTAGCAAATGTTGACTCTCGGTAGGAATCGAACCCGCGACCCGAGGAGATGAAGGCAGGGTCACTGTCAATGGGACAGTCATATTATTTTAAGTACAACATTATGATTCTTCACACCATGTATTATCGAAAAAACATGGAGCCGTTGCAACGCATGGCCTGGTCCACCAGAACCAATTTAAATTTTCAGTAAGTAATGTGGTATCCGGCTGAATAGAATAGGACCACCATCATTTCTTACAGAGGTGTTGTAAAATACGACTAACGTAAGTTGACGTCAGGCAGGCGGCCGGTTGTAAAATACGTAGCCAAATCATGTGTCAACATGTTTGTAACATGTTGTGCCGACCCCACTTAGAGTGAGATAAGGTTAGGAGGATGAGTAAGTTTAATTCTAATTCATATTTTTTGATATTTGCCAAAATTTACTTTACTATAAATTGTCACACTTCGTAGATTAGCTGAAATTTTTTTATCAATAATGTTTTTCCAACGTTTTTTATGGTACATATATAAATATAAAGGTATTAAATAAAACGTTCACATTAAAACATTTTGTTTTATTCTGTGTTGTGAAGCCTTACATTACAAAATCACGCCGCGCCCAAGCATCGCCGGAAATCTTTCACAGTATAGAGAACAAAAATAAATAGAATTTACAACTTTTAAGGCCGTCTCATATGGTTACTATTTTTTCCTTTCAGTTAAATAATTAACGATATTTCTATATATTTATTATATTATATATACATATATTGCCTATCTATCATCGAATGTAAAAAAATTATAACACAAATTCGTACCAAAATTCAAGGATTCTAAGTTGTTACAATCCATATTACAAAAATTTAAAAAAAAATATTCTATATGATTCATTTATGTATGTCTCTTTTTGCGGAACTATGTAAAACAAATAAGTACATTATATTAGCCTTTTGTAATCCGCTTTATATAAAGTTTTCTTTGATTTGTCATTGAAGAAACTAAAAGATTATTTATATTACATAATTAGAAAAGTGTATAAAACAATACATCATTGTTGAACTTCTAAAATAGAATCCATAATAAAAAACAAACGTAAAATAAAGTGAAAACGGCAGTTTTTTCGGCTTAATTATATAATTTTAATTTAACGACTCTCTATATCTTCGTAATATATTATAAAAATCAGTGTAATTAAAACAATATTGTTCTGTATATTTATACGGTACTACACGATATTTATACTCTGTGATATATTTATAGATAACTATTATGTAATATATTATATTAGGTAATTCATTGCACTATGTAGCTTACCTGGTAAAAATATATATAATAATGAAAAACGAGACCTTTATAAGAGATTTTTTTACCGAATTTTAATACCGAACATATCTATAATATGCCAGATATAGAATAATATACCAAAATCGGAGAGCCAAATGACATACTAAGAATAGACAATGGACATAGACAATGGTGTTGAAAAAGTGGGAAACGAGTGATTTAGTCGTTTCCTTTAATATAAATATGACAGAATGTCATTTTTATTTCCAAATTTCTTTATACACCTATGTATCAAACGATTAGATTTTCCTATTTAAATAATTTAAGAACAGATAATGAAATTATATGGCAAGAAAATTGTATACGTACAAAATAATTATGTAATTTATAGAATTAGGCGTTAATATGCGGAGATCTGTAATATAAAGTATACTGCGTCCATCATATTATCAGTCTTTTGACAGCTCACGCTCATTAAGTTTTGTATTGCTTACGTACAAATATCATACAAATAATATTTGTACTTTATGGATGGGTACCGCCCACTTAGTGATGTCACACATAATGGTTTCTACGATTATGCCACAGATTAAAAATAATCGGTAGAAATCGATGTTACGAGTATTAAAAGACATTTAATAACATTATATAAAGTTTTACTTTCTTCTTAGTTAATACATGAATACAAATAAAACAATCAGGATATTTTAATTTATTTTATTAGCACGAGTCGTCGGAATGATAATCAACACTAGACTCCTCCGATGAGGAGTCTTCAGTAGCAGTTATTATTAGCTCTTGTGTAGATAATATATTATCAAACGCAATATCACGTTCCCAATCAGAGAATATTACTCTTTTAGTTCTTTCCACCACACTTGCCCAGTTCTCGGCCGTTACGTGGGTGCAAGCATTTTTTAGCAATTGCAACATTTTATTCGCTGTGAATGGGGGGCTTGTATTGCATCTCGCAGCATGCCCTTTTACTTGTGCCCATATAAGTTCTATTGCGTTGTACTGGCAGTGGTATGGAGGAATCCGAAGAACAGTATGGCCATATTCTGCTGCCATTTCATTGATTACATAGCGTTTTGCTCTCTTTTTGGTTTTTAATATTTTTATTAATTCAACTTTTAACATTGAGTCGTCCACATTTTCTCCATTGTCCCGAAGCCAATTAATTATTTCATGCTTTTTATTAGCCTGTGTTGGCATTTTGTCAATTTGACGGGAGTGGTAGGGCGCATTATCAATAAAAATTATTGATGGTTCTTCCAATGAAATGAGCATTTTTTTGAACCACTCTTCATACACATTTGCATTCATCTCTTCGTGGTAGTCATTTGATTTCTTCGATTTAAATGCCAACAGTGCGTCTTGTACAAATCCTTTTGCTGTACCTGCATGGCAAATGATTAGGCGCTCACCTTTTCCCATTGGTACTGAGGAAGTGGAATCAGCAGTATCATCAGTCCAGAAACGAGATAGTGTGTGGTTAGCGTTGAGCCATGTTTCATCCGTGAAAACAATATTTGCCCAATCTTGTATTTTCTTTGCCTCTCTTAAAAAATCACAACGTGCTATAGCTATATCTGTGCGTTCCATTAATAATTTTCTTTTATTTAACTTTTTATATGAAAAGCCAATTGTGTTCAAAACTTTGACCAAAGAAGATTTTTCACCATGAAATAGACCACTTCTTTTCAAAGAAACAATAAGTTTTCTCAAAGTTGGAATTTCTTTTCTCAAGTAGTAATCTAGTTTACGTAGGTTATCATTAATCGAATTACTTAGGTACGTAATTCGATTAATGATAGTAGGTACTATAATCGGAATGGTATCGCATACGAGAATCTTTAGGACATCACTATCGTCAATCTGTCAAAAGATGGTTAATATAATGGACAGTGTATAATAGCAATATTTTTTTGTTATAATTTACAGCAAAGTAATATTCATTGCTTTTGTAAGCTATGAAAAGTACAAAGTTACCTATATATAAACTAAAAAAAATACGATTGCATAAATTCTCTTAATAAACGCGGATTATAGCAAAATAATTTTACCGTAACTTCTGTACTATGGAATTCCGCAAAATAGCGCCTGCTTGTATATTTTTTTATAGAGAACTAATTTTCTTTACATTCGAATATATGATAAATACGCCGTGTGGTATCCGGCTGAATAGAATAGTACCACCCTCATTTCTTACCGAGGTGTTGTGAGAGTCGACTAAGGTAGGTTGACCCGCCGTGTGGTATCCGGCTAAGAAGAATAGACCACCCTCATTTTTTACCGAGGTGTCGTAAAAGACGACTAAGGTAAGTTGACCCACCGTGTGGTATCCGGTTGAGTAAAATAGACCACCCACTTTCTTACCGAGGACTCGTAAAATATGAATAAGGTAAGTTGACGTCAGGCAGGTAGCTGGTCGTAAAAAAAGGAGTCAAATCAGGTGACAAAATGTTTGTAACATGTTGTGCTTAGAGTGGAATAAGTGCAGGAGGATGATGATTCCAATATAAGATAAATATGATATGCATATTATAAACTCTCGGTAATGTTTCTAAATATATAAAGTGAGCAGCTGGATAGATGCCTTTTTGTTATTTTTAGTATAATATATAAAATCATTAGAATTCTATAGTACAAAAGTAATGAGATTATTTTACTAAAATCCGCAACGAATCATCATATCATTCATTTCATATCATCATATTATTTGCATTATAATTTAGTCTAAAAATAAAAGTCAGCGCTCATAGTAACAGCTCGTAACTGTTTAAATACTTTAATAAAAATAATCTCGATTCAGTAGATTATGCCCCTTGCTATAGGAGTTAAATAAATATATACATAAATAAAAATAGAAATTAACTTAATAAACCAATTGAAAATTTCGAAAATAAAAAAATTACCTTAAAATTATGCTGATATTTAAAAATTTCCTAATGGTCGAGACAAATAAAATTTTCTCCATTCACACAATAATGCTGACAACACTCACATTCTCATATAAATGCATACAGTTCTTGATAGAAACATTTATCTACTGAAAAACTAGCAAATATATCTATACTTATTTATTAAGGAAACCACAATGTTTTTCACCATACCAGGTTAAATATTTAAAAAAGTATCTACATATATTTATTATAATATATTATCTGTTGAGTTAACTTCAGTTATGGAATTGAACTTTATTTCTTAAACATTAAGAAACAAGTTCATCTAATGCCTTGTCTCTGTTGAATTCGTGCTTTGTTAAGGCTGCGGATGCTCTGCTCTCGGAGAAACCAAGGTCCATCAGCTCGCCGAGGATCAGGAGACATTCTATGACCTGAAACATATATTTCACAATGTAAAATTATGTATTTTGGCAACACTCAAAATGTCTAATAACACATAAAAAAGAAAGACTGATAGATTTTGCCTTCTCTTAATTGTAACATGGCATATTTTAAACTGGTTTGCATACTTTAGTATAATAACTGTATGGGTACAATTTAAAAATGAAACAACTATATATAAAACAAATTATCTAGGATAAAATAAATAGGATTTTTGACGATTTTTTTTGTATAGATTCCTTATTAATTATAAATTGTAGCTGTTTTTGATCATCATCATCATCTTCCTGCCCTTATCCCACTCTTAGTGGGGTCGGCACAACATGTTATAAACATGCTGTCACATGATTTGGCTGCGTTTTTACGACCGGCCGTCTGCCTGACATCAACTTACCTCAGTCGTATTTAACGTCACCTCGGTAAGAAAGAGGGTGGTCTATTCTACTAAACCGGATACCACACGGTGGGTCAACTTACCTTAGTCGCCTTTTACGACACCTCGGTAAGTAATGAAGTTTGTCTATTCTACTCAGCCGGATATCACACGGCGGGTCGACTTACCTTAGTCGCCTTTTACGACACCTCGGTAAGAAATGAGGGTGGTACTATTCTATTCAGCCGGATACCACACGGCGTCTGTTTTTGATCATAGACAATATTTTTACTCAATATCAGATTAAACTAGGGTCAAACACTAACCTATCACAGATAAGAACAAATTCAAACATTAACATTGCAACAAAGTTGATAAAAATATAATATATTATCGAATTGGCATATGATAATGTTTTTATCACACTTTAAAAAAATTATATTGTTTTGTTTTCTTTGACCTTACCTAAGAATAAGTATATACTTAAAATCTTATAATGTTTACTTTATTTATTAGCTGTAGTATATAGAATTGTGATTTGGGATACTGCACTACTTCCGGTGATGACGCTTTTTATATTTTTAATGTTTTTTTTATTATATTGTGTTTTTGTAATTAGAATAATATAAAAATGAAAAAGCTTTGAAAAAAAAATGCTACAATTAACTTTGATTAAGTTTTTTACTACATCTTGACACAGTAATATTAAACTCAATACATCTTTAAGTGAATACAAAAGATTCTTTATTAAAAATTTAATTTAATCAACTTATGTCATTAAGACTTTAGACTTCAAGAAAAGTTTGAGCATGAATTGTTGTTGCAATTGAATGTCTGTTATGTGATAAGGCTAATAACACAGTTATAAACAAAATGATTTGAAATTAACAACAAAACATATCTAAAATTGATGAAAATTTGACTTAAATACAAACTCTAGATATATGATGGAGATAGGTAACTTGCTCACCCTTTTATCATTTTCTCCCACTTGATAACAGACTCGGGCCACCCTGTCCAATGGAAAACCCATGCCATGTATTTTCTTACATACATTTTGTAATTGAGGGGACAACTTTTCATAGGGATTTGGTAACTTTTCTATTCTTCGTTTTCTTCTCTCTCCTTTTTTGTCGCTATGAGATGATGATCTAGGGACACTGACTGGAGCTGGGCTTGCATTATAGGAACGTTCTGTAGCTCTTTGATGTTCTGATGCTAACTCGTCATTAAGTTCTTTCACTATATCAGGCACACTTCGAGATCTTGATTTCACAGTGGTCTGGGAGCTGACTGATGGGTCATCTTGTTCTCTCTGTTCGGAGACTTGGGTGTATGTATTTGCTACCATTGGTACTGATACTTGGGGATACTGGTAATAATATGGCTGAGGCATAAGCGTCGAACCATTCCTTACATGCAATTCCCCGGACCCTGTTTGTAACTGGTTTCCATACTGTTGGTAAGTGCCTGGGTATGGTTGAGTAGGAACATAATACTGGTAATTTGGCATGTACATGTTTTCCATCGGTAGATTATCACAGACATTCTCTTGTACATAATAGCCATTGGATACTGGGTAATGTTGTGGGGAAGAGTATATCACATTGGGACCTTGAATTTGCTGTTCGACATATGCATTCGGTAAGTAAGTAACACCCTCCAACTGAGCCTGTGTTGCACAATTCGTGTAACCTGTGTATAGCTCCTCTTGGTTATAGGCTGGAGCTTGACAACTGCCCGTAGACTCCCTCTGATTCTGTAATACTTGTGCCAGTAACTCCATGTCATTGATTGTCTTCAATTCCACATTATCGAATGGGCTAGAGGTATCATTTTCAAAATCTTTAAACGTTAAAGTGTCAGTGTTGTGCCTATACTGTGGATACTTCAAGATTTTAGTTTGCATCTTAAATTCTTGTAATGGATCTGGATCATCGAGTAGATTATTTTGCTGGTAGTTTGATTGCACCTGTATAGGTTGGAGAATGTTGACCTGAGACTGTGAAGAACTGCATGGGTACTCAGCATCTGTATTAACTGATTTATCAACTTCTGGGCTACAATCCTGTGAGGGACATGTATTGCAGACCTTCTCAGGCTTATCATCAGGTGATAAGGCGCTAATCTCATCAGTACTCGGATAGGATACTTCAGAGACACTCAGTTGCTTCAGTTTTTCTTCAGCCTCAGCTACAGCTATAGCATCTAACTTCTTTTGTTTTGCCTCTTCTAACAGTTGCAGACGATGTTTTCTCTCGTTTTTCTTTGTCTCTTTTGCACTCCGTAGCTCCTTGAGTTTAGAAAGTACATTTCGTTCGAATGTTGAGCAATATATAACACTATCAACAAAATTTTGCGTTCGCAAAGGACAATCTGTTACACTGTAAGGTAATTCTATTCGAGGTGGTCGTTTGTATTTTTCTGATATTTTAACGGGAACACCGTCCATGAAATCACTAAAATGAGACATATCAAGACACAGGAAAAATTGACAATACAATAGGACGAAAAAGTTTGTACACTTTTTGCACTTTTAAGGTTACATCGTACTCTTTCGACGTCATCACATTAAGAATTAAATGAAATTGAGAAATTAACATAATCCATTTTGTCCTCCTAAAATTTCCATAATAACAAAAAATATTTGTGGCTATATATAACAAAACAATTTTTCGAGCAAAAATTTAATGTTTTTTGACTGATTTCTCACTTGACAAAACCTTTTGACGTCAAACTTCACTTTCAAAAGTTGTCTGTCAAGTTGTCACTTGTCAGTTCATCATGTGATTTACGATCGAATAACTGTACAGTAATTTTAGAGCTTAATAACTTAGTATTTTTTTTAGGTGTTTGCATTTGAAACGAGTACATTTTATAAATCTGGCTCAAAAAATATACAAGAATATGCATAAATAACTATATAAAATTAAATAATATTACTGGCAGAAAATGGAATTGATAAATTCGAACTGAAAAAAAGTTTATTATCACGTGTTGACTTCTACAAAAATCTGACTGCTGTCAGATGTCGCTAGTGATGCTCGTATAAGTCATGGCGGAATTTTTTCATTAATTTATAAAAATTTTACCTTCAGTATAGTAGGTAAATTAATTATTGCCGGCGTCGAAATAATTACAGTGTGGTCTGTTCGCGTGTGAGAGCTCAGCGACAAGTACGTTGAACTGACTTTGTTAATATTAACACTGATTCGCCATCGACATATCAAGAAAGGGACGTTTGACGGATCGTCTCGGATTTCGTCGGTTAAATAAGTAAAGAATTATAATATTTCGACGTCGCAATATTAATTACGTCTAGTATGATACAATAACCGACCGAACGCACTAGACGTCATCAGTTTTAACGGTCGAACACAGGTTAGTATTAGTGAAATATAAATTATTTTTTGTTCTTCGGACTTTCTTACGATCCTAACCTTTTTACCGGTAGATTTCGAGGCACAATGAATGAAGGTGCACCTATAATGTATAATGGGGGCGGTGTGTTTGATGGCCCGGCTGGAATGTATCTGATACAAGGTCAGACTGAGAGGCATACGCCGCGTCATTATCCCCTAGATATGTTACCAGTGATGTCAGGAATGGGATACCGTGGAGAAGGATCGCCCAGACAAGGTATGCCACGTCGATGGCAACCACGAAAAGAGCGCCAGCAACAGAAACCTGATAATAATGCATTTGGTTATGATTCTGATGATTCAAGTCTATCTAGCAATGCCTCTGGATCCAATAAGTCTAGTGAAAAAGGTATGTATGTTTTTGAATTTCATTTTGAAATTAGAATATAATTCTAATTATGAATTTACAAATTTTTTTAATTAACAATACTTTTTATAATGGCTAAAGCATTGTGACTGACAATTTAATTTAATCTTTATGTAAGGAAATAAATATGCAAATTTTACCCATTATCTAGACTGATATAGCAGTAATTAAAAAATATAAATGTTATAGTGATGTATAGGGTCTATTTTAATATTGACATAAATCCAAATTAAAATGAAGCCCTCACTTCAGCTTTCATAAATAAGTAAATTTCATTTTTAAGTACCTATTTAATGTTTCTAGTGTGAAATTTTAATTTTGACACACTTTGAGCAATAATTAATAAGTAGTTGATTTATTATATGAACTACTTGTACTAAAGATTTATTTATATTATGAAATTTATATGAAACATCACATCCCATTTACACAATGTTGAATAATTAAAATACTTATATTTTAGTATTAGTCATTTTTCTGCTAGATTGAATCATTATTATTGTTTAATCTTAAATGATTTTATCTACATACTATTGAATGAAATTCTGTATATGCAAAATTGAAACATGGCTGGAGTTTGATAAATATTTTTATAATAGCATTTTTTATTCTACTGCTAGACCAGGGCTTATTAAACTGTGGGTCGACAGACTACTACAAGGGGGGTCGCAAAGATCTGATACTTTTCAATCATTATTGATACAGCTACATGGCTGCAGCTGTCCTTTAAAGAACTTTTCTAACAAAGATTTATTGATATTTCTCCTCCTAAGTTCCTTCATTACCCCTTTTCATTAAATTTAATTAAATAAATTTTATTAAATTTATGATTGGTTAGTTTACAACAATTATAAATAAAATTTTAAAATTAGTATACACACTACGTACAAATATAAATACAAATAAAAATCATACAAAATACTATTTAAAAAAAAAGATTTATATGGAGGAGGGGGTCGTTTAAAATTTCCTAAGCTTGAAGGGGGTTGCTATATAAAAAAGTTTAAGAAGCCCTGTGCTAGAATATTGCTTTTGGGTGGTTGACATGTGACAGAAATACTCGGATGTTGCTTTTGCTCTAATATCTTTGCATTTTTTTGGAAAATTTTCCTTGACTTTTTACTACACATTTACAAAGTCCACCACCCTGTCTTATAGGTCTGTTAGTTCCTAATAAACTCATGTCTACTGTTGTTAATATTGAAAAAAGTCATACTTTTTTACATTACATAAACAATGCCTAATATCCTTACAATATGATTGAATAATGTCTGGTGGAAATGTTACTGTTCAAAAGGGCTCTAGAAACGTCTGTGAAAAACACAGAGTTGTAGAATTAAGAATTGTTCTTGAAATTAGCTGTGTGGTATCTGGGGGAATAGAATAGACCACCCTCATTTCTTACTGAGGTGTCGTAAAAAAATAAGTTGTTCCGCTGTATGGAATCCAGCTAAGTAGAATAGACCAACCTCATTTCTTACTGAGGCATCGTAAAATTCGACTAAGGTAAGTTGACGGCAGACAGGCGGCCGGTAGTAAAATATGTAGCCAAATATGATAACATTTTCTAACAACAATTTGTTGGTTCGAATCAGGGTGTATATATATATTTAAATTATATAAGTATACATTTACCAGTTGTCTGTCAACCATAAATCAAGTATTAAGTTATTTTGGGATGGACAGACAGTGTGTGTGTGTCCCATATATTTATTTATTGTGCAATAGTAAAAACTATATTTTCATAAAGTATAATGTACTGTTGTTTTGTTTAGGGAAATCCCCCATTCTAAGATTTCCCCATTCCCATACTGTTACACTTATTTATCAGTTTAATAACAGCTATAATAATATATGTTAAGTCTGTCGGTCTGGCAGTTTGTTTATATATCTCACCAAGTTGGATAATATTTTTGTTCTATGCATTCAAAATTTATTAAATTCGAATACATCCATGGTACTTGTATATAAGCTTGAATTCTATGAGAAACACTTTCTACAGGAGAGAGGTTATATATAGTCCAGCAGTGAGAGAAAATAAGTTTTGGTAAATAAACATTTCTTCATTCATTCATTCATTTCATTTGACTTGACCATTGGCGCAGTGGGCAGTGACCCTGCCTTCAGCTCCGCGGGTTCGATTCCAGCCGAGGGCCAACATTTTCTATATATGAATTTGTTGGTCTTTGAGTCTGGGTGTATATTTGTATTTAGGTATGTATTAAAAAATTATATAAGTATATATTCACCAGTTGTCTGTTTACCATAACACAAGTATTAAGTAACTTACTTTGGGGACCGACGACCTGTGTGTAAGTGTCCCATACATTTATTTCTTATTCTTAAAAAAAAAGATAATAACAGGTGTCAAGTTCAAACAACCTAGCATATTTTACTATTGTGGATTATATAAATGATAAGAATAGGTGAATTTAGCTACTCCACGTACTTTCAATTGATAGCAAAAACGAAAGGTAACTAGTTATATGAATTATATTTTGAATAGAGCGACTGCTGAGTTTCTTGCTGGCTCTTCTCGGTAGGAACAGCTTTCCGAACCAGCAGTAAAGTTGACGATTTAAAAGCACTTGTTCACAAGTTGAATAAAGAATATTTTGAATTTGACTATAAAAATTATGTGCTTCTAAAATCTTTATCTTTAATATTTAAATAAGTTAAACTTGTATGTATAGATATGTATTCGGAATCTTGGAAACGGCTCCAACGATTTTGCTAAAATTCAGCATGTAGGGGGAAATAAAATCGATCTAGCTAGGTTTTATATAAAAAAAATCGTTTTATCCCTGCTTTTTGGGCATTAAAAAATACTAACATTTATATTGAATTGAATTTTTGCCATATTCTGTCAAGTTAGCGTAGCTTATTCGGGGACCGGGCAGTCGAAAATTGTAAATATCTAGGATCAACCCCAACTAGGTACATATTTTTTTTTTTGTAAAAATTTACCGAGTAGACTCGGCCAAGCAGATTACATTATGTATATTATTAACCAATCACAAATCAAAACGTATTATTATTTAACTCTCCAAGATATATGCCAATGTTAGATAAATTTAAACATATCTAACTGATTTGGCCTTGCCACCTTCGCTGAGATAAGTGACTATAAATTTATTTATGGACAAACTTGTGCACGCGACTTCATCTGTCTATACTTATGTACAAGTATAACAGTATTTATTTGTAATTTTACTTTCCACCACTTTAATTACATACATTCATATCGAAATATCGAATTTATTCGTTCCTAGTTGTGCCCGCGTATTTAATTGAAATTTTGGTCAATTAGTTAACCAGAAAAGATAGAGACATGCTTTTTGTAGATCTACAATTCTCTAGTATATTACTTTAGTATATCTCTCGCCGTGTGGTATATAGCTCAATAGAATAGACAGCCATCTTTCTTACCGAGGTGTCGTAAAAGGCAACTAAGGTAAGTTGAACCGCCTTATCGTATCCGGCTAACATTACCTTTAAGTAAAACCGTACAAAAATTCGTTCAGTAGATTTTGAATTTTAAATAACATAACAGACGGATAGCTTTTGAGGACTCTGATTTATAATATTTATACTTTACTAGCTGTACAGCCACGCGTTGCGGTGGCTTAGTCTGGTTTCGATTTCCTCTCTAAACTGAACTCAACAATCGCTACAGTACTTTATAGTGTTCACTGGGTCATTCTAAAGATTGTCTGGATTTCATTAAAATCGGTTCAACCGTTTCGGCGTCTATAAAAGATATACAGACAAACATTTATTTTGATATATTAATACGTTATTATACTGGCTCGTTAGCGCAGTTGACAGTGCCTTCAGTCACGAAGATCGCAGATTCGATTCCCGCCGAGGACCAACATTTCTGAACAGTTTGTTCGTTCTTCGAGACTGTGTATTTATATATTTAA
Organism: Morpho helenor; assembly: GCA_029227775.1. Taxonomy (NCBI): domain Eukaryota; kingdom Metazoa; phylum Arthropoda; class Insecta; order Lepidoptera; family Nymphalidae; genus Morpho; species Morpho helenor. The sequence continues at coordinate 14,604,041 of JARGCU010000006.1, forward strand.
AATTATATATATATATATTTACATTTGAAAACTATTTATATCCTACTTATTTCTGTGACGTCATTCGTTGAGCACACGCGCCGCAATCTAAAATGTTTACATGTACCATAACAGTATGCAATGTCTGTAATCAATGTTTACTCTAACACTTGACAAGAGCTTCATTTGTGACGTGTTACTGGTTTTATTGTGCAAAAATGTGTAAATTGCGTGACCAAATCAGAAATTTGGATATTCGTTATCGATATACCCCCTACCGATAATAAAGCTCAATACGCCGTGTGGTATCCGGCTGAATAGAATAGTACCACCCTCATTTCTAACCGAGGTGTCGTTAAAGGCGACTAAGGTAAGTCCACCCGCTGTGTGGTATCCGGCTGAGTAGAATACACCTCACTCATTTTTTACTGAGGTGTCTTAAAAGGAGACTAAGTTAAGTCGACCCGCCGTGTGGTATCCGGTTCAGTAGAGTAGACCACACTTTTTGTTACCGTGGTGTCGTTAAATACGACTAAGGTAAGTTGACGTCATTCAGGCGGTCGTAAAATACCTAGCCAAATCATGTAATAACATGTTTCAAACATAAGACCAGGAAAAATAAAATATTTGTGGTGCAGGTGCAAGCAGTAGCGGCAAACGCGATCGCGAGCCGGGAATAGTGTCCCGCGAGTGGCGCGGGCGCGGCCGCAGGGACGTGCGTCCGCGCCGCGCCGCGCCCGAGCGCGTCATTACCGGCGAGTACCCGGTGCAGATCAGGTTCACCCCGGAGGAGCTGCTCAATGGTGAGACACTTTGCCTCGATTATTGTACTGGTGTAAATTAAAGTAGCTGTGCCCCCGGCTTCGCTAGCGTGAAAATTAACGGATCAAAAACATTTTCCCACCTAAACCCCGACCCCGCGGGAATTCTGCATATTAAAGTAGGCTATACGTAAGAATAAGCCTAAGTTCCGCATTCAAAAGGTCTGAAAATCATTTGTCGGTCTCGGTACACTTTTTTATAATAAAATTCCTCAACATCATCTAGACTTGGCCTTTCTAGCCGTGTGGTGTCCGACTAAGTAGAATAGTACCACCCTCATTCCTTACCGAGGTGTCGTAAAAGGCGATTAAGATGAATCAACCCGCCGTATGGTATCCGGCTGAGTAGAATAGACTACCCTCATTTCTTACCGAGGTGTCGTAAAATACGACTGAGGTAAGTTGATGTCAGGCAGGCGGCCGGTCGTAAAAACGCAGCCAAATCATGTGACAGCATGTTTATAACATGTTGTGCCGACCCCACTTAGAGTGGGATAAGGGCAGGAAGATGATGATGTTGCTCTATAAGTAGTTAAAATAACTGCCCTCGGTTTCGCCCGCGTGGACATCAACGGGTCAAACATATTTTCCCATCTGAATACCGACCCCGCGGAAATTATGGGTACAAAAGTAGGCTGTACTTAAGAATAAGAAATATTTATTTATTAAAACTTATTATCGTCCTAATCAAATAAGATAAGAACGAATACTGAGTTTCTTGCCAGTTCTTCTCAAGTAGATTCCGAACTGGTGGTAGAATCATTCTGTGGTTGGATTTTGTAGTGAAAAGTGTTGGTGCACAGTAAGATATCCGGCGTGATTCTCTAATTCATTCGCATTCGTTTTTTTTATTACTCATTTGTAATTGAATTTGGACTTAATTTCTAATAATACACATAGACAGATCACATATCTTTAGATCAGATCGCAGTCATTGTAGTCTCCAAACTAGGTCTAGCCTGTATCGTGGAGGCCAGACTCAATATGCGCTATGTGAAAACGTGATCAAAGTGCTCTAGCTTTAAAAATACAAAATTTGCTGTTGGTCTAGAACTTCCTGTATTTTACAAGCTTTAGGATAGAGAAACATGCCGATAATTTAAGTTTGAAATTTTCAGTGACATATGAACTAATATTTTTCTTTCATCTTAACATGCCATCTCGCGATCATTAAGACAATTTTAACTTTGGATACCGCTGCTCTGAATAGGGAACGAGTACTCTAGCCGAACCAATGGCGTAGATTTTTTAGCCAAGATATTCTTCGTAGGCCCACACACCGTTTTACTTGGATTTTGCCTTGTATGATATTTTTCTTAACTTTAACAGTTTTCCGTTGTCCCTCAGGTTCAAAATGGGACACTCTGTCCCAGGAGATGTGGGACCGGTTCGTGAAGTCCCAGCAGACGGACATAACCTTCCGCAAGAAGATGAACCTGTGGAGATATTTGTACATCACTGTCAAGGTAAACAAAAAATACAAGTTAGTCTATCGTGCCATGAATATTTCTCTGCGCATGAGTGATAGCCTAGTGTGATACCAGTGATAGCCTAGTGATGAGATCATGTGATTTTTTCGAAGAGAGATAATTTCATTTTATCACAAGCTTTTTGATAAAGGAAAACATCGTAAGAAATCGTTAATCCTGCATCCTGTCGCTACCTCGTCGAGATCCACTCGTGACGGAGCAGTCGGTGTCTAGTTCCGGCCGAGCGACTTTTGGCACAGTTTTTGCCAGTATCTAGAGAAATTTTTATGCACTTGTAGGGTTTCGAGCACGGCTCTGGGAGCACTCGTCCTAAAACGTAGTATTAATACGCAACCACGAAAAAATCAATGCGTGTACGAGTATTTCATTACTTATATAAAAATCAGTTCATTCATATTAGGTATATTACTGTTTGACTTAGTAGCGTAAATACAAAAACTACCAACACTTAAGTTAACAAACTTCAAACCGAACGCCAGAGGGCACGTCTCGTCGCGAGGGACGTTAGATGTATCGCATGCAAATGCGACTGTCAGTATGGGGAGAGTAGTGCCGTTTGATACTTCGAGAGTCCTCGCCGTTGTTAGTAATCCAGTTAAATTGGTGTAGGGATATGTGTAACCTTCCGGATATGTGTAGCGTGTTAGGTCTAGCTAATGGGATCAGTCGCGATGTCTGTTCTATTGTTTGCCCTCCATGGTGCCCGCAGACGATCTACCCCCGCTACGGGCTGTACGTGGTGGGCTCCACCATGTCCGGCTTCGGGCTGGACTCGTCGGACATGGACCTGTGCCTGTGCGTGCGCCCGCTGGCCGCGCTGGAGCCGCGCGCGCACGCGCTCGCGCACCTCAACAACGTGCTGGCCTACATCAGGAGGTTCGACCCGGGTGAGCGCCGCCACAAGCACACTACCACCATCAGCATCATCACCACCACTACCGTCACCACCACCGCCATCATCACACCGTCACCACCACCGCCGCCACACCGCCATCACCACCATCACATCACCACCACCGCCATTACACTACCGTCATCATCACCACCACCGCCATCACTGACACCATCACATCACCAGCACCGTCACCACCAACACCATCACACCGTCACCATAACCACCAAATCACACCTATCATGATCATCACCAGCACCAACATCGCACCATCATCATCACCACCAGCTCACACACCTACCACGATCATCACCACCACCACCATTACACCGTCATCACCATCACAGTCTTCACCATCACCACCAGATCACACACCTATCACGATCACCACCACCACCGCCATCACACTACCGTCATCATCACCACCAACGCCATCACATTATCGTCATCACCTCCACCACTGTTACACTACACGACTTTTTTTTCTCGTGCGGAAGAAAAATTCCGGACGCCTACCAGCCCATAAGTAGGGAGTGTCCAACTCTCACGGCCTAAATAACTTCCTCTTTCACTCCCAATCAGCACAGAACCGCTGTCGCATTACTTTGTGCTACTTGCACTACACTACTAGTAATACTATGATGCACATACGACAAGAAACCCCACCAACAGCACACTGCACAATCTACCTAATTCAATCAACCAAATTATGAATTCACTCAAGGCTACACACCCTTGCATATTAAACTTTTAAGGTACTTTATGATAGATGTAGAAATATTTGGGTAGGCACATATCTGTACTGTAGAACTATAAAACTATAAAATATAGAACTATGAAATTCGGCAATCCATACCAGACCAGTTAACACAAAGGTTTAAGTTAAGTATTAAGAGATGTACTTATACGTAAAGCATATTACAAAATTGAAGATTATTTGGATGATAAAAAAGCCTGGATTTGAAAATCCTTTCAGCTTCATACAGGACTGCGGCTTAATAATGTAAAATTGAAAATATTTAAAAGATTGACGGTATTTCTTTCTGGTTCTTCTAGATAAACATTCTGAACCAGTTGTAGCTTCATTGATATTGTTCGAGTTAAATAGATTAAAAAATAGTAGAAATTAGTATTTTACTTAGTCACTTATTTGTCTGTAATCAAATGTCAATGTCATTAAATGTCGGTGAGAAAATTGTATTCGCGCGTTTCTAATTTTCTCCTAAAAAGTTAATTTTAAATAGCTTACTCATGTAACAAGAGACCTGGTGCTAGGTTTAAAAATGTTTAAAAGATTGACCGCTGAGTTTCTTTCTGGTTCTTCACCAGAACCAGTTGTAGCTTCATTGATATTGATCCTTGACGATTCAAAAGTGCTTGTAAGAGCTTATTTGAATAAAGATTATTTTGATTTGCCATGGTATAGACGCGGAGGTGATCCACGCGAAGGTGCCTATCCTGAAGTTCCGCGACGAGCGCAACGGGCTGCAGGTGGACCTCAACTGCAACAACGTGGTGGGCATCCGGAACACCAACCTGCTCTACTGCTACTCCAGAAGTGAGACTTACAATAAATGTATAGAAATCTGCTATACTTACGTCTTATTTTATCGGATAAGCCCAACTAGTTTCAAGCACATACGGGGCTTTTATCCCTTATCAGTTCCCGCCAAGATAACTCCGCGGAAAGAGCTCATGAATTAGAGCCCCGTATGAGCTTGAAACTAGTGACAGGGACTACTAGGGACATGTAATTATGTTAAAAGCGTTTATAAAGCAATTTTTACTTAACGATATCGCTGAATTCATAACATAAAGAAAAGGTTTCCTAATTAACAAAGGAGAAACAGATATAAACAGCTATGGCAAACTACATTTTCAAAAAAGTTTACATGATATCGCGTGATTCAAACCATAGGGGCGTAAAAACGAAATCGCAATCTTCAGTAATTACTGTTGTTCGACGTTACTACAAAAGAATTTTTACTACGAAACTTACTTACTTAGAACTATACTACGAATTTTAAATTACAAAAGAATTTTTTATGTCTTTTTGGTTAGTAGCAGCACGTGATATCATACTTACAAAGACGTAGTTTGTCAAAGCGGTCGCTTAGTCTGATATTTTGTCAATTAGAAGAAACTTTTGAAAAGCTACGTAAGCTTCATCTCACCTGCTGTGATAATTGCGATAAGTGATGAGCTATAATAGCCCAGTTGCGAGACTGCGAATCTTTGAGGAGTCACGTGTTCAAAACCCAGGCACAGGCATTAGTGTTTCTGTTAAAAAATAAATATCTTATTGATAATTACAATTTATCACACGCCTTGCGGTGAAGGAAAACATCGTGAGGAAAATCTGCATATCTCTAGAAAATTTTGAAATTCTCAAGTGTAACCTACCAATCCGCATCGGAGCAGCGTGGTAGGTCTTAGCTCCAATCTCTCCCAGAGTGGGAGGCCTATGGCCAGCAGTGGGTTCAGTACATTAATCCCCCCAATGGTATCGGTTCGCAGTGGACTGGCGCGTGCGGCCGCTGGTGGCGCTCACCAAGCTGTGGGCGCGCGCGCACCGCATCAACGACGCGCGGCGCCGCACGCTGTCCTCGTACGCGCTCACGCTCATGGTGCTGCACTACTTGCAGTGTGAGTGAAACATTACTTACACCTTCATTGGCTTAATAATAGAAGAATTGTCCTAGGGATGCCATTTACTAATATATAATGCCCTAAATCTAATTTTGCAATAAAGCAATTTGGTAGACGATCCATTATACTCATGACTGTAGAAAAATATTAAGTGAGTGGTTAAAGTCACTACATTACGATGAAATAGAAAGTCTTTTGGAGATAATAAAATAAACATTTGCGTTTCCTAAAATCCATGCACACACACACACACACACACACACCCACACCCACACCCAAAATCCACACACACACACACACACACACCCCCACCCAAAACACACACACACACACAACCACACAAAATTTAGTAAAATAAAATAAAAATTTGTTCACTCAAGTATGTTCACATGCTGTTGTTCTAGAACTTTTTGTGATGAATGTGGAAGAGCGGGGATCCCTAGCACAAGTAATAACCATTACTTAAAAGGTGGTCCCCGGCAGATATAATGTAACTTTTAGAATTAAGTGAAAGAAATAAACAAATTTTATTTTTATTATTATTACCCTGACAAACATGTCAAACCGCGTGGGACGTGTGCAATAAATACATCTATTGTTCCGTACTATTCTATCAATAAAAAATATTTTTTTTGTTACAAGCTTTCTTATCATCAACATAGTCCTCAACAGTATAGTAGTTAACAGCAGATATTCATTATATTACATGACTTAAATTATTTATTTACATTACATTATTTATTATATGACATTATAAATGACGAGGACGCACGAAAGATTTTTCTTAAATACGCTTTCAAAATACTGAAAATAGTCGGTAAAGAAAATGGCTCAAGGGACTATACCAGGCTAAAATAAATAAAGCCTATTGATTGAAAGGCTTTAAGGTTGCTGTATTATTAATAGTAACAAATTAAAATAAGCTTTATGAATAAGTGACTTTTTAATTGGTTTTGTTAACTTGTGTAAAGACTAAAGGCAAGTCCAAAATAGATTGTGGTCTTGCCATAATTCATGATTGCCTCTTGCTCGCTCACCATCACCATGCCATATACGTGTACACGTGTCGACATGTCCTCAGCCGGCGCCAGTCCGGCCGTGCTGCCGCGCGCGGGCGAGGCGCTCCGGCGGCCGCTGAACCGCTGCTCGCTGGGCGAGCTGTTCTTGAACATGCTCAAGTACTACGCGGACTTCCCGTGAGTAAACATGGGTTAAACATGTTTAAGCTTAGTTATTGTATAGATCCGGCTATACTCACGTGTTATTCTATCGGGTTAGCCCGACTAGTTTCGAACCTGTCCGGGGCACTTATTCATGAGCTCTTTACACGGCGTTATCATGGCGGGAACTGATGGTTCCCGCCGCGTAGAATAAAATCAAATCAAACAGCATTTATTTACATATAACACTTTCATGCACACAAACAATTAAATATCATAACAAAGAGAAAAAAAGTAATAAACAATTAAAATTAAATTAGAAATAAATAAATAAATTTAAAAGAAATAAGAAAGTTAAATTAAAGGGGGGGGGGTCTAGAATATTTAAAAACATACAAAAATGACTAAAAAGATACGTGTCTCGCCCCTATTATTCATGCATGGAAGTGTGACATGCAAAACGGTATGTCACTCAGCTTTTGCTAAGGCTAAACCTTGGCACTGATTTTCAGTGACATCCTACCGTTTCTGGACGACAGTGACAACTGGATTAGATTAAAAAACACGATATGTAAACCTATTATATAAAACTAACTATTTCTATCATATATTCTACTAAAAAGAAGAAAATGAGACGTACTTATAACTATCACTTTATATAAATGGAAGCTTATTATAATGGTAAAAAATAAATAAATGAAGGTAAAGGTGCGGTATTTTAAAAGAAAAATTAAACTATAATAATAAGATAATATAATAATAATATGTGAGTATAGCCGGTTCTATACAATAACTATGAATACTACTCAGATAGTTTAAATTTAAATTTAAAACATGTTTAAACTTCACTAAAAACCTGTTCACTTACATGATATAATTAGTATTCAGGGTGGTACCAGATTTGATACCAGAACATACGACATAAAATTTAATTCCAGAGTACTTTCACATCTTAGCAGTCTATCCTATACAAACAAATTAAATTAACTATACACTGTCCATTATATTAACCATCTTTTGACAGATTGACGATTTACATATTTAGTGATGTCCTAAAGATTCTCGTATGCGATACCATTCCGATTATAGTACCTACTATCATTAATCGAATTACGTACCTAAGTAATTCGATTAATGATAACCTACGTAAACTAATAACAGATATAGAAATCAACATTTTGATTTAATATTGCCTTAGTTTTTTGAAAATAAATGTTAATCCGTGTGTATTTATTATAATCATAAAAAATATATTATACATCAACTGGCAACATCAACAGACCTTCCGCTCGGCCGCCATTTTGACGTGATCTGTCACTCTCAACGAAACGCCCGTGATAGTCACACGCATTTACGTTCGCTGAGTGTTCTCTCGCATCTGTTACACCTTGAGTTAAGTAGCTTTATTCCTCGGAAAAACTTTTGTGAAACTTATATTAATTGATCGTGAAAATGCCGAAAGGACGTGTGTTGAAAGCACAATCGAGACAGTTAGTGTTAAAACTTCATGAGTATTTTGAGCAAGAAAATCAAAATGGCGGACCTCTTATACCTATCACGCAAGTCCGAAACCGTGTTGCAGCCGCGTTGGGGATCAGTCTATCAACTGTGACTAAAATCACTACTGATGCCTACGGCAGGAGCGGCTTGGAGCAAAACAAACCATCTACACCAAAAAGAAAGCGCCGGGCTCATAAGGTGACAGCTGTTGATGACTTTGACGCTGACGCTATTCGTCGTCATGTATATGATTACTACTTGAGAAAAGAAATTCCAACTTTGAGAAAACTTATTGTTTCTTTGAAAAGAAGTGGTCTATTTCATGGTGAAAAATCTTCTTTGGTCAAAGTTTTGAACACAATTGGCTTTTCATATAAAAAGTTAAATAAAAGAAAATTATTAATGGAACGCACAGATATAGCTATAGCACGTTGTGATTTTTTAAGAGAGGCAAAGAAAATACAAGATTGGGCAAATATTGTTTTCACGGATGAAACATGGCTCAACGCTAACCACACACTATCTCGTTTCTGGACTGATGATACTGCTGATTCCACTTCCTCAGTACCAATGGGAAAAGGTGAGCGCCTAATCATTTGCCATGCAGGTACAGCAAAAGGATTTGTACAAGACGCACTGTTGGCATTTAAATCGAAGAAATCAAATGACTACCACGAAGAGATGAATGCAAATGTGTATGAAGAGTGGTTCAAAAAAATGCTCATTTCATTGGAAGAACCATCAATAATTTTTATTGATAATGCGCCCTACCACTCCCGTCAAATTGACAAAATGCCAACACAGGCTAATAAAAAGCATGAAATAATTAATTGGCTTCGGGACAATGGAGAAAATGTGGACGACTCAATGTTAAAAGTTGAATTAATAAAAATATTAAAAACCAAAAAGAGAGCAAAACGCTATGTAATCAATGAAATGGCAGCAGAATATGGCCATACTGTTCTTCGGATTCCTCCATACCACTGCCAGTACAACGCAATAGAACTTATATGGGCACAAGTAAAAGGGCATGCTGCGAGATGCAATACAAGCCCCCCATTCACAGCGAATAAAATGTTGCAATTGCTAAAAAATGCTTGCACCCACGTAACGGCCGAGAACTGGGCAAGTGTGGTGGAAAGAACTAAAAGAGTAATATTCTCTGATTGGGAACGTGATATTGCGTTTGATAATATATTATCTACACAAGAGCTAATAATAACTGCTACTGAAGACTCCTCATCGGAGGAGTCTAGTGTTGATTATCATTCCGACGACTCGTGCTAATAAAATAAATTAAAATATCCTGATTGTTTTATTTGTATTCATGTATTAACTAAGAAGAAAGTAAAACTTTATATAATGTTATTAAATGTCTTTTAATACTCGTAACATCGATTTCTACCGATTATTTTTAATCTGTGGCATAATCGTAGTAACCCATTATGTGTGACATCACTAAGTGGGCGGTACCCATCCATAAAGTACAAATATTATTTGTATGATATTTGTACGTAAGCAATACAAAACTTAATGAGCGTGAGCTGTCAAAAGACTGATAATATGATGGACGCAGTATAAGGGCGTGTTTCACAAGTTACTGATAGTCATCATCTTCCTTCATCTCTGCCTTCATTTCCGCGGTCGCGGGTTCGATTCCCGCCGAGGGCCAACATATTCTAAAAATGAATTTGTTGTTTTTTGAGCCTGGGTGTATATTTGTATTTAAGTATGTATTTAAAAAATATATAACTATATATTCACCAGTTGTCTGTCACCCATAACACAAGTATTAAGTTACTTACTTTGGGGACGGACGACCGTGTGTGTAAGTGTCCCATATATTTATTTATATTTATTTATTTATCCCACTCTAAGTGGGATCGGCACAACGTGTTGTCACATGATTTGGCTACGTATTTTATGACCGGCCGCCTGCCTGACGTCAACTTATCTTAGTCGTATTTTACGACACCTCGGTAAGAAATGAGGGTGGTCTATTCTACTCAGCCGGATAACACACGGCGGGTCGACTTACCTTAGTCGCCTTTTACGACACCTCGGTAAGAAATGAGGGTGGTACTATTCTTTTCAGCCGGATACCACACGGCGTTCCCAAGTTACTGATAGTGTCGTATAGTTAACCGACAAATTAACTAAGTAGCAGATAAATGTCTCTAAAAAGTGAAAAAAATCGGCCATTTTGTGATAGGTATTTTTATTTACCAGATAAACAAAATAACAGCCACATGATCTACCTGTTAACCCATCAGTCACGGGTTCAAATCCGGGCAGACACCAATGAGTTTTTCTGTTAAAACTTATGTGTATCTCTTGTCTGTGTATTGGTGTGTATTATTAGTATGTATTTAATTTTATAAAAGTGCATCACCCACATAATATTTTCAGCTCTCCTTAATCCTAAGGTCGTCTGGAAGAAATCGCTACTAAGCGATAAGACCGCCCTTTATACGTTACATTTAGTTTTCTTTTTTTATTGCTGTTTTTTTTCTGTATTTTTTATCTGTGGGGTATAATATAGTATATAAATAAATAAATAAAATGTGTCTAATAGATAATTGCAATTTATCACACGCTTTTCGGTGAAGGAAAATATCGTGAGGAAACCTGCATATCTCTAGAGAATTCTGGGGATATGTGTAACTTACCAATCCGTATTGGAGCAGCGTGGTAGGGCTTAGCTCCAATCCTTCTATCCATAAACGGACAGAAGAGGCCTGTCAGCAGTGGGATAGTAACAGGCCGCTACTTACTTACTTTACTTTCATCATCATCATTCTCTTACCCTTATTCCACTCTAAGTGGGGTCGGTACAATATTCTAATATTCTTCTTCTTCCATTCTCCTCTATCATTCGTCAACTCTGGTGCCACTCCTTTAACATGCATATCATTTTTCACACAATCCATCCATCTTTTTTTCGGCCTCCCCCAGTCATACATCCATCCACATTCATATTTAAAACTCTTTTGGTCACATGGTTTACAATACATATCATTTAGTATACAGGATGGTACACCGGGTACGACATTAAATAAATCCACTAATCACTTAAACGTATAAGATAACTTTGATATCAACCATCTCAAATATTGTTTAAAAAAATGTATTTCAAAATAAAATAAATATAATTAAGATCTGCCATTTTACTAAGTTCAATGACAAGAAAACAATAACATACTTTTGTCTCCTTCGCATTTGTTGTTCACACACTTTATTCTGTCGGTCAAGGTCATGCATTGCATACGAAATAGAATGAAATGGGGTACGGTCATGCACTCTTCTATATCATGTATTTTACATTCAAACCCTAAAATAATTCCCGTAGGTAAATTAGTTCATTAAAGACCTGTTTCACAAGTTACAGTTGTCAGTTAGTTTATTCGGAACATATCTGACACATATCTCGGAATTTTGAGTTTCTGATAGGCTTATTCAGCACTAAAAGTCCCTAATAAATTAACTTTACTGACAGTGACCTCATCATTTTCAAATTCAAAATATTCTTTATTCAAATAAACTTGTAAACAAGTGCTTTTGAATCGTCAACTCTACTGCTGGTTCGGAAAGCTGTTCCTACCGAGAAGAGCCAGCAAGAAACTCGGCGGTTGCTCTTTTAAAAATATAATTCTTAATAATATTTACATTAAGTCGTTACTGTCTTGTACAGGCTCAAAGAGAGCTATATCCACACATTCTTATCTTCTAAATAATCTTCAAGAGTATAGTAGGCTTTCTGCATCGAAAGAGTCGCACGGTGTTACCGCTGGGCTACCACAGCTCCCAGTTGATGATGTATTGTGTTCAAATTAGCTTAGTATTTATTTATATTCTGGTGGTATTGACCGTTTGATTTGCACAGGTACGAGCAGCAAGCTATATCAGTGCGCGCGGCGCGCCGCGTGCCCGTGTGGGAGTGCAGAGCGAGAGCCGCCGCGCAGCCCGGAGGAGACCCCGCGCACTGGAAGCTGCTCTGTGTGGAAGGTACCTGGACCTGCTGGAGTATCAGCTGGCAACAGATTTTGACGTGACAACGTCTTAAATTAGGTTGCGGCTTGGAGTCACTCATGAAAAAGTGTAACGCCCGCTCACGTCTGTCACGATGAGTCACCGAACGAAAGAGAGGCCCGCCGGACTGGCGAATGCCTTGTGTCTCCCTCCCACTCCAATCCATCACATTTATAAAGACGTTGTCAAGTAAAATCTTTGCCCGTAAAACCGACTTTTAGCTAAACTAATCTAGTTATCTGATCGAAGTGGGATCAAGATGGAAAGTGAAAGATATCATTGTAAAACCGTAAAATGAAGAGTCTGCATGACCCCGATGACGGCTGCTTACTTCGTTGTTCGATTATCTTGCAATTTTCCGAAGCTGCAACGTAGGTACTTCACTTTAGGTTTCCCTATGTAATTCACTTGTATAGTACTGTTTCATAAATTTTAAAGATATTAATTTTATATATTGTGTGGAATACATGAGATCACAAAGTACTGCTGGGTCAAAACTAATTTGTACCACAGACATCAAAGCTGAACGTGTGTACATCACATGTTAGGTTAAGCACTATGTACTAGTTGAGCACCCTCATCTCCTTCTATACCAGTTTTCGTCCTACCTCCACACCTACATCCCGCAGTCGAGGACTCAGGTAAACGGTTAGCCTATAGTAACTTATACCGTCTTAACGTTCCAGAGCCGTTCGACCTGACGAACACCGCCCGGACGGTGTACGACCCGGACATGTTCGAGAAGATCGTGACCGCCTTCAGGGAGAGCCACGGCCGGCTGGCGGCCGGCCTGCGCCTGCAGGACGCCTGGCCGCGATGATACGACCCACTTTGGTGGAGCGTGGGAGACTGTAGTGCTTTAGTGATATGCTGTGATCCGAGTGTCGCTATAAATGACGTTTAGTGATGTGTAGTGACCGCGGTAATCATAATTAAAGACGTTTAGTGATGTGCAGTTACCGCTACCGGCACTATTAACGACGTCTTGTGATGGCCGGAGCCATTAAAGACGTTTAGTGATGTTCAGTGAACGCGGCTGTCGCTATAAATGACGTTTAGTGATGTGCAGTGCCCGCGGTCATCGTTAATAACAATGTTTAGTGATGTGTAGTGACTGCGATCATCACTATTAACAACGTTTAGTGATGTGGTATAACCGCGGCCGGCGCTTATAACGTTTAGTGATGTGTAGTGACCGCGGTCATCATTATAAATGACGTTTAGTGATGTGCTGTAACCAGGATCATCACTATTGATGACGTTGAGTGATGTGTAGCGATCGCCGCCGGAGCCATTAACGGCATTTAGTGATGTGCATCGACCACGGCCGGAGCCATTAACAGCGTTTAATGATGTGCAGTGACCGCGGTCATCACTATTAACAACGTTTAGTGATGTGCAAAGACCGCGGCCGTTGCCTATTAACGGCTTTTAGTGATGTGCAGTGACCGCTAGCAACACTAAAGACGTTTAGTGATGTGCAGTGACCGCGATCATCACTATTAGCGACGTTTAGTGATGTGCAGTGACCGCTACCGCTATTAACAACGTCTAGTGATTTGCAGCGAGGCGGCCTATAACCAACCTCATCTGTACCGATATACGACTGCGGAGACGATGAGGTAAAGACAACCTCAATAAGTCCAAATTTTGGTGTTCGATACAATAATTACGGGTGATAACTATAGTCGTGTTATATCGTTATTTAATCTCATTTTTGCCTTAAAAAAGAAATGGTTCAGAACTCCCAACGTGAATATATTTTTAATTAAAATATGTGTACATATGAGATGTAACCTAAATGCTATATTATAAATATATAGGATACAGTCCCAAATAGAGCCAGTAAAGCGTTACAATAATAAATAACAGGCTGTGATATGCGACTGATTCCCCTGTAAATATATCTTAGATATAGCATAGTACTTAGACGTGACTGTCCATAGGTTGGATGGTGAAAAAATATATAAATAAAAGGAGTAAAACTATTAGTAAAGAAACCCAGTTAGGCAAATGTCATAATTAAAAATACATTTATGTAATTTGCAAGTCTTGTGCAATAATTATAATATTTTTTAACCATTTATTTAACTTTTGACATGTACGTATTAAGGCCCCATAATTTTTACATTAAAACCACAGTAAACAAATTTCAACTATATATATTTAACTTTTAGATTAGACACTCATAAAATTATAAAACTTTTATGTTAAAATCCACATTTAACAAATGCAATGCTTTATGGTCACTTTTTTTTAAAGATAGTGATGTGACAACATAGCAGATTAAAAAAAAACAAAATGACTGTTGATTTGTTTTAAAAGTATATTGTCTATGATAAATAATTACTTTTTTCATTCATTGTTGTCATGGTTTTGTATGTATTCATTTAGCTTTAGTTAGCTCATATTTATTTTAATACCTACAATATAGTCTATAATGTAATGCTACAATATAGTCTATAATATAATGTAATAAATAAACAGTTATTTCTATAAAACAATACAAAACTGATTAAAAAGGAATTGTCAGTATAATAAGTTTATTAAAACTAAAATAAAATCATTTGTATTAAAAAACAAGTCAGAAATGCAACGTGTCGTATCTAACAATAGCTTTCAAAAGTTAAATAAATGATTGGAAAGATTTTAATACCTAGTCAGTGAAATATAGTCACGGAAACAGAAGAGATAGCTCCAGATAAAAATACCTCCACTGAATGAGCCATTAATATTTTTTAAGGCAATACTGTTAATAACTAAATATTTTATATTCATATATAAAAAAATGCCACTATGAAAATTATATGTTTAAATACCATAGTGCCATATTGTCCACTAATATAGTGATAATTATAGTTGTAATATTTATTATGTTAAATAAACATGCCACTTAACTATGTGAGGCTTTAATCAACATATGAGTTAAGTTATGGGTGGTTAAAAGCAATAACTTAATTGGGGACGCAAATAATTTACTCGATATATTAAGGTTCTAGAATTTTGGGTAACTTTACTTACATGCTTTTAAAATTATATTATGCTATTTCGTTCCATAATCATGATATATGAAAATATACCAAAAATATAATTTAATATATGCCAGTCGAACTGAGATCCTGAGTTATGTTAAAAGATTGCTATTCTGTTGTGTAAATTGCATAATTTATAACCCATAGACAATTTGTTGTAAAAAAAATCTCTCGTCGAGCATGAAAGTGTCTTTGGATTACAATTCTGAACATTAATCACTGAGACAAATTTATAACTATCCATTGTTATTAAATTGGAATTAATTTATTGGTTTCCAAACACCAATCCTAAGATTCATATTTATATCATTTTATGCCATATGGAATTTTATGTAAAATTCACATTATTTTTAATAATTTAAAACTTTATTATTCTTCATTGAATGAAATCAGCTTTTTGAAAATCCAATATAAAATTTGAAGTACAAAGTTGTTTAACTTTTAGGAAGTTTTAATAAAAGCTTTTTTGAAACTTAATTTTGAATGTGCGACCATCAGATATATGAAATCATGTATTCATTTACTATCAGATATGTAACTGACATGAAATTTGTAAAATAATTTATTTTCTATAATAAAAACATTTACTTCCACTCAAGCCTCCTTACAATGAAATGTAATATTTTCTTCGAATCACAGTTTAGCAAACTTTTTATTTAACAGACAGTTTTTCTAATATGATGTGCTTACATTTTGCCCTATAACAAGGTCTTATGAAACTTTAAAGAAAGTAGGCTGAACATGTCAGGGGTAGTTTTTAATAATGCAAACTTAACTTACTTATATCACATCATTACGATAAAATATAAATACAACAATTTTTGTTAGTTGCATAAATGCATGCGGTCAAAAATCTATAATTTTTATTTATTTAGTTGGGAATTCATTTGTCTTATATTGTACATTTTACAGAAATTTTAGTTATTTAAATGTGTAATATCTATTTCTGTTGTCTGACATGTGTAAGGAAAATTTGTGTAATGTCAAATGGAAATTGTTGTCATATATCTATAATGGAAATTGTTGTCTAACATGTCTAAAGGAAATTGTTGTCTAATGGAAATTGTCGTCTTATATGTATAACAGAAATTGTTGTCTGATATATATACCGAAAATTTTGTTTTCTTTACACATGTATAACAAAAAGTATCATCAAATATCTGCAGAAAAATTGTTGTTTTTTATAACTGTAACAAGAAAAATGCAGTCTATTGATGTTTTCTATCAGGATTAACTTAACCAATGTCTCAACTGTCTCAGGCACCTTCTAACCAGTTTTAAAATAAGTCACATCCCCAGTGATAAGAAAAGTGTCACAAGTACATTGTATTTCGTTGTTGCCTCGGAGAGGGTCCTGTTCGTTTTTAATATTTATATTGTTTATAAGTTATTTAACATTGTACATAGTAAGAAATGAGAAAGAGTTAAAAAAAATTGGAATGTTTTAGGATTGTATGTTTTATGTATATAGTATATTTTCTGTAAAGAGTAAATGACAAAAAAAAAATCTTTAAAACTTGTATGCATTTAGGTTTTTGTAGGCTTGGCGGTGCATCGGTGTGACGGGGTAGATTTGGGATAGTGTCAGTTACAGGTTCAGTAAGGTGTAGTAATTTTGGTAACTTAACAAGAAAAGTACAATAATTTTTATATAATAAAACTATTTATAAATACTAAAGCACTCAACACACATGTCTGTTGTGTGGAAATATTGAGGTGCTTTGTATATGATTAATATAATATAAAGTTCGAAAGCAAACAGTTGGCTCTACATCGTCTACTAGTCAAATTTGTCTTTTTTTAAACCAAATTACAGAATTAGGCGTTACTTTGCGGAAATCAATAATAGAAAAGTAATAATAAAATTATTTTTCTGCAATCCGCGATGAATCGTTTCAAATTTTTTTGAAATTCATCGCGGATTATAGCAAAATATTTTTATTATTACTTTTTTTAATTCTATTTGTCATAGATTTCTGTAAAACTTGTCAATCTTAACTATATGAATTCTGTAAACTAGTCAGAGTTAAAGCCTATTTAGATATATGCTATATACGCTGTCCGGTTTTTCAACATCGTAAGTGCATAATTAATAATATAGAAAATGGCTAGATTAAACTGGATAGAATGGCGTTTCAATTATGGTTTTTTTAAGATTTAAATGGCTTAATTCGTGACGAAATGACACCATAGGGTGTGTGTAATTCCAAAATGGTTATTGGGTTTTGGGCAATCGGTAAATTTTTTATATTTCGCGGTAATCACTTTTAAAAATAGAAGCATAGACAACTCGTATCGCTTGGCTGAACTGCAGCTAATACAGCTTATATCTATTGGGTCTTGTTTTTATTTAATTTTTTAGACTAATTCCAATAAAAATTGTAAAATCCATCGGAAATTTGTTAAATATTTAAATTGATATAAGTTACTATTTTGATCGAACCTTTAACGACGGTGCTAAGTTCGTTTGTAAAATTCATTGTAGCGTACACCAAACCAATTATATAATAAGTTTTATTGAATTGCGTATAATTAAAAAAAAAAGTCAATTTCCGTAATGATTTATCAATGTAAAATATCAAATGTAAAACATAACACATGATTTTCCTCTTTTTTTGAAAACGTTTTACGCTTATTTTTAAAATGATAAAAAAAAATGTATAAAGCATTAGACGAGTTTATTGTAAAATGTATGGAAGAAAACATAATTTTCTACTATTGTAAAGTTATTATTTAGTTCGTAATTAGTATTAATTTGTTATACTAAACAGAATAGTAGAAAATTATAATACGAAATAATATGCACGTAATTATTTATTAAATAACCGAAAAAAATATCTTCCATAGAAAATACATAGCCAAAGTTTTTACAAATATCACAGACACCGAATAACATCACAATGAGTTGATAAAGATAATGTGTAATTTTTTTTAAATGTACAAATTTGTTCGATTTATAATTGGTTTTGGTGCACGTGAAAAGGAAATATTTAAACGTAAAAATGTTGGAATGGTAACTACGATTTTTGTGTAAGAGGGAAATGGTGCTAAAATATTGTGTTGCCTTACTATATTAAGATGGCGGCTTCGCTAGCAATAAGGTTTACGGCTTCCACCTCGGAATACCTAACGGGGTTAAATATACGAGGCATATCTTTAAAATAAATGGAAAAGATTGTACAATTGTTATATCTTAGCTTATAGGAGTTCTCTAAGTTAACGTGTACACCAACCATATTGTAAGATGGTCTAATTGCATCGTTAATTACTGAATATTTAGCTTGAAATACTGCGACCGCGATTTCTCTTCTTTCATGACAGCACAAAGCCCACTTCTGATCTTTTAAAACTTTATACACAAAAACAAAAGCCGCGCCCTATTTTTACATACTTCGCTAGAAATTACTATTACAGAAATTAATATTTGTTTTAATTACAATTTGTGTAGTTTTTGATATCGTTATTTCTGAACTCGGAGCTTTCGTATTCTTTTTCATGTTATTAAAGCAAAGTTCCGTTTTAGAAAATATTATTTAAAACATTTTTGCGCTAAATTCCAAAATATTTCTTCTTTTACTTCGTCCCTAAATGAAATCAAAATCAAAGTACATTTTTTATATTAAATTGCTATTATTTTTACATATATATGAATTTTACAGACACATTCACAAGTGACTTCACTTTAAACATCACATGCATTATTTAAACAAACAAATAAAAACAATAAAGAAATATCTTATTTTTTCTATACTTATGAATTATTTATCTTAAACTCAAGTAATAAATACGACTTACAGAACACAATCCCCTCACGCTCTGTTACCCTTTGCACGAGATAGATATTCGCCTGGCAACTTTATAAGCGTTCTTTTAATAAGTTTTATATTTTATGTAAGAGGCACTTTGCCGAGCTCTATAAAAAAAGTACAATAAATAATTTTTATTACGAGTAATCTAAGAAAACTGTTAATATATAGTCTCGAGAACTGTTATTGTACAAAATATTTTAAAAACAAAAGCAAAAAATATATGTAAAAAAAATCTAAAAAAAAATTAAAAAATCTATAAAAAAAACTAAAAAAATCTTATACACAAAAAAACTAAATTTTTACTTTGACTTTTAAGAGATTCTTAAAATATCATGCATTTTTTTATGTACACAGGTGAAGTAAGTGGCTTCTATCTGCCTTGAACGCTTCGCTCGTCTAAAATGGAGCTTGACGAAATGATTTTTGATGACAAAATAATTCACATCACATTTACTTTATTTTCTATTCACAAATAATTTAATATTGTCTAGAAAAAAATCATTTTCGTCCAAGTTTTTTCTACACAAAAATTTTACATTAATCTATACCGGGCGAGTAACTTTCGGCCTTGTTTTCAAATTAGCTTTTTTAATCCTAGGTCAGTCAATCCAAAATATTTTTTTTTAATAATTCCACTTATTTCTTAAAATATAGTTAATGAATTATAAAATAATGACTGACGAGAACACTGCCAGGTTGGTGTGCATTTCTAAATTAGGCAGTTTTTAATGTTATTTAAAATTTGTTTAATCTGTTTTAATAATATTAAGTTTTCTGCGAAAACTTCAATATTAAATTACACGTTTTCGCGACGTTTGTTGTTCATGTGAATAAAATGCAAGTATTTGGACAATTGACTGTAATAAAGTTTGGAACTTATTTTAAAATTTAATTTTGCACATGCCTTGTTTAATATTAGCTGTAAATATTATTTTTTATTACCATAAATCTAACATTTAATATTGTATTTTATCTAATTTGTATAGAATTGTTAACCAGATTATTAAAAAAAATTATTTCGATACCTTTATTTACATACTGCATTTTATTTTATTGAACACAAACATACTGGAATATTATTGTAATTTATTCATTAAATTATATAAAAACTGCCGAAATTGTGTTTCATTGTTTACTATTTTAATGCCCAAATAAAATGAAAATTTATAACTAACGACGATATTTCACTTTATTCTGATTCAATAATACAAAGCAATTTCCCCAAAGTCAACCCATTTACTCTCTTTCAACAACTCAATGACACATAATGACAGCCTCAGTGTTTTTTTATATTAATGACTATGAAGGAGGTTGTATTAGAAACATGTAACAATATTGTTACATGTTTTTAATACAACCTCCTTCATAGAGTTGGTCATTAATATGAAAAAGCATTGTCGCTGTCATATTTTTGTGTCATTCATTGAATTTTTGCGAAAGAGTAAATGGGTTGACTCTGGGAAAACTGCTTTTATTTTTTGAATAAGAATAAAGGAGAAATATTATCATTTTATTATAATATCTTTTGCTAAGATATATATTTTTTTGTCTTTAGCTCGCGTGTTACCCATCTCTAGTGCGAAACAACGTCGAACGGTGATTGGGTAAATCTTAATAAGTTTGTAACAAAACATTTTGGTACAGGATATACGTAAAATAATAGTCAATATATTGTATTTATTCTTTAATGACATTAATATTCAAAAAGTAGTCGTTTTATAAATACAAAAATGAATTCCCTTAGTCGGAATCTAGGACAAAAAGTTATATTTTTATAATTATCTCTTAAGGCTCTTAATATAAGTCTTAGAACCCAAAATCTATCAAACGTATCACACGATCTGTTAATTTTGAATTAACGACAACACAAAACAACATACACTGAAACTTTGGGGATAAAAACTGAGACATCGTCATCGACCAACAACTAAACATAATAATACAAAAGTAATGATAATGTTATTTTGCTATAATCTTAATATATCAAAATCGATGTTTGTACGCCCTTTATAGAATTCGAAACGGCTGGACCGATTTTAATAAAAAATTTCAGACAACCTTTAGAATGGAATAGTTTGGTGGCGATTGGAGCATTTTTTAACTGTAAGTTTTTTTTTTAAGGGGAATTCGGAGCTACACTGAGCCTCAATAACACGTGGCTGGACACCTAGATCTTATCTAGGTTGTATCTGATAAATCACCACCAAACTGCACAAGCATTGCGCACGTTCACTAAGACAATCTCAACAATCGTTTCCCTAAAAACGGAATCATCATCACATCAGAAAATGACATCACAACAAATTCACAACGCATTTTCGTTGTCACAGAACAAAGTATTTGAGATTGTTTTAGTGAATGTCTGCAATGCTAGTGCAACGGAAAGAGAACTATATTTTCTCTCATAGCAAAATAAACTTAACATAACTTTCGAGCGACGAATTACCGCAGAGTGGCGGCTAGTTATATAAATAAAAAAAAATAAAGTCATAATTTGTTTACAAATAAATTTATGTTTAACCCGGCCGAAGCTCGCTCGCTGTCGCCGAAAAAGGAACTAATATGCCAAGTCAAAATACTGTGACTATAATAATTATTTAATAAAAAAAAACTAATCTACCAACATCGCCTAACATAGAGTTATTATATTATAGAGCAGGGAATCTTAAAATGTGCCATAAACAATATAGAGAAAGTAAATTTTTTTAGCTTTGCCTATACAGCATTATTAACTGTTAAAAAGAAACAGAAAGTCTATTATACTGTTGAGGATAACTTAGATTATAAGAATTCCTGGACATTATCTTCAAACCTGTAAAAGACAGTAATAACTAAATGTAACTAGTGATAATAATTTATTTTAAAACAACCACCGAGTATAAGGCTTTTCTCAATAGGAACAGCTTTCCGAACCAGCAGTACCATTCAAAGGCACTTATTTACAAAATTACTTGAATAAAGAATATTTGGAATTTGAATTTTGAAAAAGAGGGTGATCTGTCTTTCTTTTTTGTGTGATTAATTTATTGATTAGATGTGACAAAGAAAAATGTATACGAATTTCATCTTCCCTGCCTATGGCTCCCCCCTACCCTAAATATAATAACCCTATGTCACCTCCACTCCACCTCCCCCCTCCACGTCCTGTCCTCTTCACCTTACACTATACACTGTCCATTATATTAACCATCTTTTGACAGATTGACGATAGTGATGTCCTAAAGATTCTCGTATGCGATACCATTCCGATTATAGTACCTACTATCATTAATCGAATTACGTACCTAAGTAATTCGATTAATGATAACCTACGTAAACTAGATTACTACTTGAGAAAAGAAATTCCAACTTTGAGAAAACTTATTGTTTCTTTGAAAAGAAGTGGTCTATTACATGGTGAAAAATCTTCTTTGGTCAAAGTTTTGAACACAATTGGCTTTTCATATAAAAAGTTAAATAAGAGAAAATTATTAATGGAACGCACAGATATAGCTATAGCACGTTGTGATTTTTTAAGAGAGGCAAAGAAAATACAAGATTGGGCAAATATTGTTTTCACGGATGAAACATGGCTCAACGCTAACCACACACTATCTCGTTTCTGGACTGATGATACTGCTGATTCCACTTCCTCAGTACCAATGGGAAAAGGTGAGCGCCTAATCATTTGCCATGCAGGTACAGCAAAAGGATTTGTACAAGACGCACTGTTGGCATTTAAATCGAAGAAATCAAATGACTACCACGAAGAGATGAATGCAAATGTGTATGAAGAGTGGTTCAAAAAAATGCTCATTTCATTGGAAGAACCATCAATAATTTTTATTGATAATGCGCCCTACCACTCCCGTCAAATTGACAAAATGCCAACACAGGCTAATAAAAAGCATGAAATAATTAATTGGCTTCGGGACAATGGAGAAAATGTGGACGACTCAATGTTAAAAGTTGAATTAATAAAAATATTAAAAACCAAAAAGAGAGCAAAACGCTATGTAATCAATGAAATGGCAGCAGAATATGGCCATACTGTTCTTCGGATTCCTCCATACCACTGCCAGTACAACGCAATAGAACTTATATGGGCACAAGTAAAAGGGCATGCTGCGAGATGCAATACAAGCCCCCCATTCACAGCGAATAAAATGTTGCAATTGCTAAAAAATGCTTGCACCCACGTAACGGCCGAGAACTGGGCAAGTGTGGTGGAAAGAACTAAAAGAGTAATATTCTCTGATTGGGAACGTGATATTGCGTTTGATAATATATTATCTACACAAGAGCTAATAATAACTGCTACTGAAGACTCCTCATCGGAGGAGTCTAGTGTTGATTATCATTCCGACGACTCGTGCTAATAAAATAAATTAAAATATCCTGATTGTTTTATTTGTATTCATGTATTAACTAAGAAGAAAGTAAAACTTTATATAATGTTATTAAATGTCTTTTAATACTCGTAACATCGATTTCTACCGATTATTTTTAATCTGTGGCATAATCGTAGTAACCCATTATGTGTGACATCACTAAGTGGGCGGTACCCATCCATAAAGTACAAATATTATTTGTATGATATTTGTACGTAAGCAATACAAAACTTAATGAGCGTGAGCTGTCAAAAGACTGATAATATGATGGACGCAGTATAACACCTAATTACAATACAGACTGTATCCTAAACGCTAACTTTAAAATACTACCGTCTAACTCTGGACTATAATTAAATTACAGTTAGTTAGTCGGAAAGAGTTATACTTGAGAGCAGTTTAGATTAACCTTTTATTGCAGTGCTATAATATTTTAATTAATATACTGAATGAAACATTATAATTTTTTATCCCATATGTTACCTACAGGATGGTATCGACTAAACATTAATTTTATTTTTAGATATTATACATAAAAAAGGTTAATTCAGTCAAGTATTTTAAATTAAAAAAACACGATTTATTAAGATCAATGACCTTACCTTAACACAAAATAATGTACGAAAAACCTTGACCTAAAAAAGAAATAGTAGTGCGAGGGAGACAAAACAAGAATGTGTTTTTAGCTGTTTCGCACCTCTAGGTCATTGAACCATTACAAAAAAAAGTAATGGATAACTCTATATAAATATAAAAAAGTTTTAATTCGAGCAAACTCTTCCCGGCCAACGCGCTCATGTAGTTATGGACAGATCGATCAATGCCACAAAAATAATATTTATACAACTCGTGTGACAAAAACGCGGTACACAAAATATAATTCACGCAGCGCGGGACATTGCGATGATGCTGCACCCAACACTCGACAGTATACAATAATGTATATCTTAGAAAATAACTTTTTGGAAAATAATATGTTCACTATCAAATTTCAGATTGGTTTCCTTTAGTAAAGCCGGGCGCGCACTGCTCAGAGCCAGTCGCCGGGAGCGGGTCCCACGCGTGGGCCGACCTCGCGGGTAGCGTTACTTTTTCACCGTTGAGCTGTCAGAGGCGTCCGACTTTTCTTCCGTCTTCACTACTTTCCCCTCACCTTAAATAAAAAAGTTATTTAAATTATTTATAGAACGCCATGTGATATCCGGCTGGATAGAATCCACTCTCATTTTTTACCGATGTGTCGTAAAAGGCAACTAAGGTAAATCGATCCGCCGTATGGTATACGGCTGAGTAGAATAGACCACCCTCATTTCTTACCGAGGTGTCGCAAAATAAGACTAAGGTAAGTTGACGTCAGGCAGGCGGCCGGTCGTAAAATACGTAGCCAATCATGTGACTCTTAACAAACGCGGATTACACAAAAATAATTCTATTGTAAGTTCTGTAAAAAATAGTTACATTAATTCCATAGGATAACGGAATTCCAAAAGGAAGACTTTCTTTATATCGCTTAGTATTAAAATAACCCAATTCAAAATTACGTTTAATTGAGTTACATTGTAAGCCTTATTTCAATGCTATATATCGCGCAACGAACTATTAAAAAAACTAGTGTTTTCTTTGGCACAATTATTTCTTATACACCGAGGTAACATATAGGCTATAAAAATCCTGTTAATTCAAAAGAATGACATTGAAAAGCGCCATCTATTATCAACTTATCACGCGACAGGAGTGTACGCAAACGAAGTTGCGGGTAAAAGCTAGTAAGTTACGTGTAAAGTGTCGAGGTGACGTACCGTTGGGCGTGTCCTGGTCGACGTCGGTGTTGGACCGCCTGCGCTTGCGCGGGAACTTCCAGCCGCCCGCCGCGTGCTTCAGCTTCGGCAGCGGCTCCATGTCGAGCACCTGCAAGTATCGACACAACATCATTCAGGACGTTTGTCAAATTGTGAAATTTTACCGTTCAACTATCAGGTGAATAAATTAAATAAATATATGGGACACTTACACACACAATCGTCCGTCCCCAAAGTAACTCAATACTTGTGTTATGGATGACAGACAACTGGTGAATATATACTTATATAATTTTTTTAAATACATACTTAAAATACAAATATACAATCAGACTCAAAGACCAACAATGTGATTTATAGAAAATGCTGAATCCTTCCAGACTTATGTACCTAATCAATTTGTTATTTATGAAAGAAAGAAAGAAACTTTATTTGTGACCTAGCACTTGACAGAGGACATTACTTACTACTATGCTATACTACAAAATACATTTTAATTAAATGAGTAATAGTTGTCGGTCAGCTAAGCATTCCCGGATTAGGTACCGGTTTATAGATATCGGTTGTTATGATATGTACGAGTTGTTTTTTTTTAGCTTAAGTAAGGTTTATGATAAGGTTTCGTTTAAAAAAACACCGTGAGAAAACTTGCATATCTTTAGCTAATTCCTCGGACCTACCTATCAGAATTGGAGCAGCATGGTAGATCTTAGCTCATATCACGCTGCGAAAACGGTGAGAGGAGGCCTACGCCCAGCAGCAATAGACCGTTATTTTTACCACTGGTTCAGAATGTTGGTATAACTCTTACCGAAAAGAACCAGCAAGAGACTCGGCAGTTAATGTTTAAAACATTTTAAATGTATATAGGATTCTTATTTATAAAATTAGCCAAAAGATATATGTACCTTATGTATCTGTCTGAAGGCAATCTGTCTCAGGAACTGTTGCGCCGATGCGGTCAAATCCTCGCGCTTCTGCGCCGGCATGTTGCCGAGGGCATCCTGGAAACATTTGATAATTATTATTTTAACTTATATGCTTACTTATTAATATTATATATGCGACAATTTGACAATCTGTTATATACAGATAGTCAAATTTTCATTAACCGCTAGTTCCCTTAAATAGGAACCGTAATTTTTAACGTCATCGTAATTTATTTTGTTGTATATATTGCTCGACAGTCATCATTCTTCTGCTCTTATCACAATCTAAGTGGGGTCGGCATAACACGTTTTAAACACGTTGTTAGTTGATTTGGCTAGTTATTTTAAGACTGGCCGACTGCCTGAAGCCAACGTATCTTAGTCGCCTTACATCTAAGTAAGAAATGGGGGTGGTCTATTCTATTCATCCTGATACCACACGGCGGGTTGCTTTGACAGTGAAGTTTTAATAAATTGTTGCTTCAGTTGATTAATGTGCAGAGTGCTAAGTCTCGTCAATGCGGTAGGCGGAATGGTAAGGGTGACGGAATTGCGATCGAAAAGTGGTGCGTTTGAATCCCAGCCATTATACTACCGACATGGACCCACAACAAGTTTGCTAGTAATTTGTAACCCGAATCGCTAACCCAATAAAATATAAACATATGGGACAGTTACACACACGGCCGTCCGTCCCCAAAGTGACTTAATGCTTGTGTTATGGGTGACAGACAACTGGTGGTGGCCCCGCAGTCAGTGCACTCACAACGAGCTCCTTCTCGCAGGGGTCGCGCAGGCCGGGCCCGTGCTCCAGCAGCAGGCCGCCCGCCAGCGCCTCCATCACGCGGCGCAGCGCCTCGCCCGGCGACAGCGCGCCGCCCGCCGACTGCATCACGCCCGACACCAGCAGCTCCATGGCCTGCAGTTACCACATTACCACATTACCACATCACTACATGCCATGTTACCTTCATCCATTCTCCTGTCTTCATCCCATTGAATTTACCACATTACCATATACCATATTACGTTCATCCATTCTCCTGCCTTTAACCCATTGGATTTACCACATTACCACATACCATATTACGTTCATCCATTCTCCTGCCTTTAACCCATTGGATTTACCACATTACTACATGTCATGTTACCTTCATCCATTCTCCTGCCTTTATCCCATTGGATTTACCACTTTACCACATACCATGTTACGTTCATCCATTCTCCTGCCTTTAACCCATTGGATTTACCACATTACTACATGTCATGTTACCTTCATCCATTCTCCTGCCTTTATCCCATTGGATTTACCACTTTACCACATACCATGTTACGTTCATCCATTCTCCTACCTATATCCCGTTGGATTTACAACATTACTACATATTATATAACGGTCATCCATTCTATTGCCTTTATGCCACTTTTTACGCTTCTATTTTGTGCTATCATTAGTCAATTTTGGCGTTACTCCTTTCATATGCATGTCATACTTTTTACCAACCCATCTCTTTTTCGTCCTTCCAAAATATTCGTATATTGAAAATATTCTTTATTCAAGTAAACTAGTAAAAAAGTGCTTTTGAATCGTCAACTCTACTGCTGGTTCGAAAAGCTGTTCCTACCGAGAAGAGCCAGCAAGTACCGCGACAGTTGCAAAATATTTTTATTACGTATACTGATGCATATTGCATAGAAACAGTTACGAGTTATGAGACACGTCGCCGTGTGTGCGACCCCCGACCACCACACGGCGGCGTGTACTCAGCTATCCACGTGTCCACAGCGTCGTGTCCTAGGTCATTCATGTACCTAAGGCGCAGTGGACGACGCGTATTTGGCATTAAATGTGTTAAGTGAATTAACAGGTGTAGGTGTATGTACTCACGTATGGGTTGAGGGGGGTCCAGTTCGGTATGCGCCGACACAGGTCGCGCATGATCCGGATGATGATGACGCACGACTGCAGGCTGGCGGCCCTGGCCTGCGCACACAACGGTCACTGGCGGGCGGCCCGCGCGAACCTCCACGCCACTCCGCCCTACGGCGCAGCTACGGGGCGGCCGGCACCGCGGACCGCGCCAAGCGCTTGTGACGGACCGAGTAAACACTGATACCGGAACTATAGCATATCGCGACCAGAATGGACTAATGGATTCAAATTTATGGTATCGGAACTCCACTACACCGGACTCATGGAAAAGTGTTTAATTGCAAATGAATAGTATATAAATTTCTGTACTCAGGACTCGAATATGATGAACTAATGGATGAGTGTTAAATTGCAAATGAACTGAATTTAATTTTGTATCTCGGAAATCAAGCACAGTGGACTAATGGATGAGGGTTAAAGTGAGGACTTGAATTTAAATGTATTCTCGGAATTTAAGCACTAGGGACTAATGGATGAGAGTTAAACTGCGGACTCAAGCACAGTGGACTAATGGATGACTGTTAGACTGCGGACTCGAA
Source organism: Morpho helenor (assembly GCA_029227775.1). Taxonomy (NCBI): domain Eukaryota; kingdom Metazoa; phylum Arthropoda; class Insecta; order Lepidoptera; family Nymphalidae; genus Morpho; species Morpho helenor. Next base: position 14,632,972 of record JARGCU010000006.1, read on the forward strand.
TATAAATTTGTGTTCTCGGATCTCAAGCACAAGGGACGAGGGTTAAATTGCAAACAAACAGAACTAAAATTTGTGTTCTCCGAATTCAAGCACTAGGAACTAAAGGATGAGGATTAAATTGCAAATGAACCGAACTTAAATGTGTTCTCCGAACTCAAGCACTAGGGACTAATGGATGAGGGTTAAAATGCAAACGGACCAAACTTAAATTTGAGTTTTCCACACTCAAGCACTAGGGATTAATGGATGAGGGTAAAATTGCAAACGAACCGAACTTAAATGTGTTCTTCTCACTCAAACACTAGGGACTAATGGAGGATGGAGGAACTACGGATTTAAAGAATTTAATTTATTTTTTATTACAATTTCTTTGTACTTAAGTAAAATTAAATTCTACTTGTAAATAAAATAAATCACATAAACTCAGAATGTTTTTATAAATGTTTCATTTAACCCATAATCCAAAATAAAAAATAATTTCTCACCACATCCATGGTTCTATCAGGATTCGATGAATATGAAATGACAATTCCTACAATTTAAGTTGTCCAAACATTCGGTTGTTTTACATCCGTCACAGCGCGCTTAAAGCTCGGCCTGCAGTAATATCTGACGTCATGACTAAAAAACATGCGAACATTTGCTCGTTCGTTTGTCTAAGAACCAATCCAAAGCGGTGCCGCCCCTTACAACAGTAGCTACGCCAAGATTTCTCCCACTTCAATTCATTAATTCTCCCACAGGCTATCAAAGTGCGAGTAAACGCCGCTCCGTTCCTACGACTAGCACTTGTAGCCACATGTTCAAGGGAGCGAAAACTTATTACGGAAGTATAAGTATATTAATTTTTAAATTTTTTTTTTAACTAAAATAAATTCTACTTTAAATGGTAAAACAAAAATAAACATGTGACTAAAAAATACGTGCGCACTCCCACTCTGGCTGAGAAAACGGTCCGTCCTGACTAGCGTCTATAAGTCTTATTAATTTTGTTTATTCTTTTTTTTTAATATAATCAAAGCTTAAAAAACTTTAGCATCTTTTAAATTTAAACTATCGTGATTAATCATAGTTAATGTATAGAACCGGCTATACTCACGTCTTATTCTAACGGGTTAGCCCGACTAGTTCGACAGTTCCCGCCGCGATAACGTCGTGTAAAGAGCTCAAGGATAAGTGGACAACCCCCTTGGGTTGTTGGTCGAACAGGGTGTATGTTGGGACAGCCGATTAAATTATAACACAGCTATCCATTATCCGAATCAAGATTTATTGCTTTACCAACAATTATTATTATGTAATTACACGTGAACGTCCGTATCGACACGACGACACGGGAAGAGTGAGAAAAAAGAGGGGTTCTCACAAACCACTCGTTGCTTATATATAGTTCCGCGAACCAAACGATAGCGGGCATTTTTTCGATGCAGCGCCATCTAGTTTGATTCGCGGCACTAACGTATTTGCGTTATACAATAAGTGCCCCGGATGGTTTCGAAATTAGTCGGGCTAACCCGATAGAATAATACGTAAGTATAGCCGGTCCTATACATTAACTTTAGCATCTTTCTCGGAGTGTTTTAAGTGACTTAACAAGAATGAACAAAAAAATAGTTATATAAAGCGTCATGTAAGCGATAGTGTGGCGGGGAGTGCGGGGAGTGCGCACACGTTCGTAATGTGGGCGAATGTACCTGGAACCACTTGGCGTGCCGAAGGGCGGCCAACGCGTCCAAACACTTCTGCCGCGGTAGCACGTCCTTGTCGTCTCGCTTTATGTCGCCGCCCTCTAGCGACAACAATACAAAGGGTGTTTGACCATCGACACGTCGACGAAAACGGAGCAAACACGGCGGCCGACGGCGCGCGCCGCGTCTCTATGGTATCCCATGACCGACGACGGAACGCGGGAAGATATCGCACAGACCAGAAATGACCCATTTGACTTTAAAAAAAATGCGTTTGTAAATTAATCAATTCTTTCATGTATATAAGTTACGTCATTAATTTTATTCAATCTCTAGGTCTATAAGTACGTAGGACGAATTGATTGAAAAATAAGGTTTATTTTTGAATGGCTTGCCACAGCTCCGTACGGTCATTGACCCCTTATACATGGTGAAGCAAATTTTCAAAATGAAATATAATGTAATGGTTAAATTACTACAAGGAATCAAGTAATTTTTGTGCTGAGGTTTTGGATAAGTATCTCTTTAAATGTCGTATTAATGGTATCATTTGGTATATGCCCTAATTTAATTTCAAGAATAGATCAATTTTGGTCTACACATGCGATTTTTAAGTAGTTTTGTCTATATAAACTAGGTATATATTTCACTATGCACTGAATGTATATATTGGTAAATGGTCATGGAATACCCTATCCTAGGGGGTAGGTATGGTGTTTGCTCCGTTCCAGTAGACACCGTGCCGCAGCGGCCGGCCCGCGCGCGGCACACGTCGTATAATCAAAAATCCTTTTCCTCTCGCTGCTTATCCTACTCACACCTAAAAGTAAGCATTCAACACATGTGCCCGGCGACGCGGGCGGTCACTTGAACAAATTATCTTTACTGCCAACAAAACATTATACAAGTTATATATACGGTATGAGAACAGTTCAATTCATTAAAAATAGATAGTTTGTTCTGAGAGATATACTTGCGGACGTGGACACCGCACGCTCGACAACCGTTTTAGATAAGATGGCGTTATACAGTTTTGTTTGGAATTTCGCTGTTCGCACTGAAAACTGACGCAGATTATGTACGGTAACGCATGAAGATAGAATAAATGGTTAAGATATTAAATAAAATAAATAAATAAATAACTATATGGGACACTTAAACACACGGTCCTCCATCCCCAAAGTAAGTAACTTAATACTTGTGTTATGGGTGACAGACAACTGGTGAATATATACTTATATATTTTTTATATACATACTTAAATAATACACCCAGGCTCAAAGACCGACAAATTCATTTTAAAGAAAATGTTGGTCCTCGGCGGGAATCGAACCCGCGACTCGTGGAGCCGAAGGCAGGGTCACTACCCACCATTCCAACGAGCCAGTCAATTATTATATGATATTATTATAATGTTGTTTATTGGGTGCTTTTTCTAGCTTGTTCAGCACAATAAGCATGCAATACACAGAAAATAATTTCCATTCACAATAAATGTTGAATATAAAAAGATTCTCTGTAGATTTATAATTTTTACCCATTGTGTATCTGGTAACAAAGTTAGTTAGTTAGTTATACACTAATATAAAAACAGATTTTAAATATATATTTTTTTACTATCCCATTGTAAATAGCAATAATAATGATATCTTTAAACAAAACAAGATTGCATTCTGCCGAGAAAATGCAACAATTTTGTTACAAAAAAAAATTATTTAATTATTTGACTTTTAGAGAAATACAAAGTTTGGCAAAAAGTGGATGAGAATATATATTTTTATGTGATGAATAAACAAATTTAAAATCGTACATTTGGAAAACAAAAGTAATGACAATATTATTTTGGCAAAAAACTGTCTTGCATATAATCTTCAATACCAACTTTCAAAAATATTGTTTCACCAGATAAATGCTATAAGTGTAACACATACAAACTTATGATGATCCTAACATTAACAAATAGCAGAATTAACTGAATGATGATGATAATTTTGTTACCCAAGTCCATGGAGTACATATACCACATGCGGCTGCGAAACACAATTTTCCAAGATCTACATCAATCTGTGACAAAGCACCACCTTGAACTGCCATTATATCGCAGGCTTAGTATTAAAGTGACCTAATTCAAAAAAGGTGTGTGATAAAGCGTAGCGTCTTAAAAACTCGTGAGATTAAACCCAAACTTGGAATAACACGAAATCACATTTTTTTAAACAGTCCGTAGCGTGAAATCATTGAAATATGGATGACAATGTAATTTCTCAATTTCTAATGGCTACTTTAATACTGAGCGTGCGATATCGGAAGGCGCCCAGACAGTTTGATTTCATATCCCTACCGGACGACATGTCTCTCGAATGTAGTCTCATAGTATAATTTAAATATTTCTTATGAGAAAGTTGGTCTATTACTTTAAATTATCATTCGAAGTGGTAACGCCATCTATCGGCGGACTTGATATATTTTTTAATTATTATGCAATGTCTGTGTCAGTAACTATTATGTAAAGACCAATCAAAATCCCTTCCCCTTTCCTTACGCGCAAGTCCCTAGTAACAGTACGCAATATCGGCCGTAACGAGTCCTTGTATATGTGTAACTCGGTTGTTTTAGTGCGAGCGTGTGTCGCCGCGTCAGTGAACAGTGCTACGGCGTCATACAAACAAAACTGCGTGTAACTGCTGCAACATGGGAACAGCATAGGAACGGTGGTAGGTGGTGGGTGGTAGGTGTCGGCGCGCACTCACCGGCGGGCTCGCGCATCACGGCGGACGTGAGGCTGACCACCACGTTGACGGTGCCGTCCGACACCTGCACCGCCCCCTCCGCCGGCTGCAGCTCCACCTTGTACTTGGACTCGTCGGCTGGACCCTGGAGATCATCGTGGTAGGTCACATACCGTACACTCGTAAATAAAAAAATATCGTGTGAATCTCTAGAGACGATCATGGGTTCAAACCCGGGCAGACATCAATGAGTTTTTCTATTAAAACTTATGTGTCTAATTGATAATTGCAATTTATCACACGCTTTTCGGTGAAGGAAAACATCGTGAGGAAACCTGCATATATCTAGAGAATCCTAGGGATATGTGTAACCTACCAATCCGCATTGGAGCAGCGTGATAGGTCTTAGCTCCAACCCTTCGCTCCAAAAAAATGGAGAGCGGAGGCCTATGCCCAGCAGTGGGATAGTAACAGGCCGCTACTTACTTTACTTTTATATGGGACACTTACACACAAGGTTGTGCATCCCCAAAGTAACTTAATACTTGTGTTATGGGTGACAGACAACTGGTGAATATATACTTATATATTTTTTAAATACATACTTAAATACAAATATACACCCAGACTAGAAGACCAACAAATTCATATATAGAAAATGTTAGCCCTCGGCGGGAATCGAACCTGCGACTCGTGGAGTTGAAGGCAGGGTCGCTACCCACTGCGCCAACAGGCCAGTCAAGTCAGTAGTCTAAATGGCTTATAAATAGGCGTCTATGGTGGACTTATCCAATAGCGGAAGCCGTCACCCATGTAGCGAGTTTGGTCACAAGTTCAGTGTTTCTCGCCAGTGGAGAAAAATATCACGACAGTGATCCTCTCAAAATAAGAAAGAAAGAAAAATCGGTACCAGAAAGTGTATGAGCCATAATCGAATAACAGTAAAACATAAGTCTTTTTGTTGATATGTATCAACAAAAAGACTTATGTTTTACTGTTATAGGGATGTCCCTATAGTTCGAAACTCATGACATGTAAAAGTCAGTTAATGTTGCTTAGCGAATGAATGATTAGTCTTTTATTGACCACAACAGCATGTATAATGAAGGAGTGTTTAACTAAGGAGTAAAAGCACTTTATCTGCCTCCTGTATCCAACAATTTTTTTTATATTCTTATTACATTGAAATTATTACAAAACATTTTTTTAAAAGATGAATTAATTATAGTAACTCAATCAATGTATGAATGGGCTAAAAATATAAAAGCGGGTAAAGCCACCCCACACTGGTATTAACAGTGTTGGTAGACCACACAGCAGAATGTACAGTATTAATAGACCCCACACTGAAATATATAGTATTGGTAGACCCCATATCAGAATATTAGTGTTAGTAAATCCTACACTACGTTTACAAACAACATTACATTGGCAGCAGAAGGAGCTGACACGACCTTTATCTAATTTAGCTGACGCCTGTCAGTACAGGACGTGTGATCAGCTCCCACTCTGGACAATCCCACCCATTTCCTCAAGTCGGTACAAGGGTATCATCAACACCATGAAATCATACGAGTGTAAATAGCGTTAATTTCATGGCTAAAAAACTTTAATTACGAGCAAGTGGAAGCTTTTTTTCAACTTATCAGTTAGCTTGTAATATTATTGTACTGTGTATTTTACTGTGTATGACACAAACTCATAAAATCACACAAAAAACACACACACACCTTCTCAAAACCCTGTGTTATAGTCATAAGTAAGTAATGGCCTGTTACTATCCCACTGCTGGGCATAGGCCTCCTCTCTCCATTTTTGGAGAAGGGTTGGAGTTAAGACCTACCACGCTGCTCCAATGCGGATTGGTAGGTTACACATATCCCCAGAATTCTCTAGAGATATGCAGGTTTCCTCACGATGTTTTCCTTCACCGAAAAGCGTGTGATAAATTGCAATTATCAATTAGACACATAAGTTTTAATAGAAAAACTCATTGGTGTCTGCCCGGGTTTGAACCCATGATCGTCTCTAGAGATTCACACGGTCGCACCGCTAGGCCATCACAGCTTCTATAGTCATAAGATTTAACGGAAATAAACAATTTTTAATTTAATTTAATCATTGGTGTCGCTCACCTTGACCTTGTTGAGGTGGTGCGGCAGGTCGGCCGCCACCCTCTTGAGCAGCGTGATGGTGGGCCGGTCGTGGCACAGCACCACGAGCCGCACGTCGCGGTCGCCGCGCAGCAGCAGCCCCTTGGCCAGCAGGCCCACGCGCATCACGCCCTTGAGCGCGCGCACGCCGGGCCCCGCCGCGCCCGCGCCCGCGCCCGCGCCCGCAGCCGCGCCCTCGCCGCCGTGCGGGGCCGCCTCGCCCTCGCCCACGAACGAGAACCTGACACCGAGTCACATCTTTACTATACTTGTCTGCGGCCTAACGTTGAAACCGTTTTACTCTTGCGATCACAAGGTCAAATTCCGCGCAGGTTCCAATGTGTATTTCTGTTAAACCTAATTATTTTGATATCTTGATTTAATTAAATTTAAATTTAATTTTGATTTGATTTAATAATACTGTAATTATTTCATAGTAGTTGTTGTAGATTAAAATGTGTAATTTGGCTATATAGGTTTCATCCAACAATGCATATCTTATCTTAAAAAAAAAAATGTAAAAAAAGAAAAAGAGGATAATTAAAATAATCGATTTTTGATGAAAAAATAATCGATTATTTTAAATATCGTTTCTTTTTTCACATCACTACTAGCTACCAAATGACAGTGTAGTTTTCGTAACTTTATCGATTTTCGCTATAGCTATCGGTTTCAAAATCTCAGAGCCACTCAGCGGCCAATGGAGTAAGATACACTTATCGCTCCATAATCGTATCAGAAATGAGAAGATCCATAGAATAGAAAATTAATGCCACAAATATAATAATATACTTACAGCTGATTATCCCGACCGTCCTCTTTTCCCTCTGGTTTGTCATCTTTTTTGTCCTCAGCTTTTACAACTACTTTACTTGGTTGACCCTGGAAAGAAATTAACTCATTTCTAGTATTGTAAATCAATTATTCAAACTTCAAATCGTTATTAAAATTAAGAGGAACACATTCAAATTAAAGAATAGTATAAAATTTACAAGTATGTACAAACATACGAAAATGAGTTGTAAGTTTAAGTCCTAGCAACAATGAAAAACATCTACTGTAGCAAGTTAATCGACTGTTGTCCAGTGTGCTAAGAGTGAGTTTTTAGCCTGCTCAACTGCATTATTATCATTTATCCTTTTTCTTCTCTCGTAGGACGAGGGTTATAAGATTTTTTATGGGCTTTTGGCCAAGCAAAAATCTATAAGAAATATATATATAATATTTTTTTCTTTTTTTTCCTAATGTAATGAAAGAAATTTCCGAACAATACAGCACGTGTTCAAAATCACTGCTTTTTGTAGTTTTATGTAAGTACTTCTGGGTATGTTGAGGTTATCTAGACTGGTGAAGAGAGTATGAGTTATTACGCCTGTGGTGGATAGTGTTATTGGGATAGTCCGAACTGCTTCAGCCTTCCATTGAGTTTTAAGCTCTATTGCTAGATCGGTGTACTTTGTGATTTTATCAGTGTATGTAGTACTAAGATTGTGTGTTAGGAATTGCGATGTCTATGAGTAAATTATTTTATTATGTTTGTCGTGTAGAGTGATGTCTGGTCTATTGCAATATATAGTTTTGTCAGTAATTATAGTGCTGTCCCAATAAAGTTTGTATTTGTAATATGGTATTTTCTCTTTTATGAATTTGTATTTGTGGGCTTGATACTGGTGGAAGATAGCAGTAACTTGGTCATGGCGGTGTTTGTAATCGGTCAGTGTTATAGCTCTACATGCTCCACTAATATGTTGGATTGTTTCAGAATGACTCTGACAATGGCGACAGAGGTCTGACTGTAGAGTGGGGTCACGAATTATATGTTTCCTATAATTCCGTGTGTCAATTATTCGATCCTGTATGGCTAGAATAAATCCTTCAGTTTCTGGAAAAAGGTCACCGAACTTGAGCCATGCGTTCGACGCTACTTTGTCGACATTAGGGTCTAGCAAGTCACGGCGATGTCTTCCATGTAAAGGTTTCTGCAGCCATGTGTTAAGCTTTCGGCAGTCTGTCGTAAAGCATTCGTTCTCTTGAGTGTTGTGATTGTTTAAATTCAATGGTGTATATTTTAAATCGGCTTGAACGATTGCTGTGTGAAGTTGTGTATTTTATTATTATATTATTACTTTGGGGCGAGCATGGTCAGCGAGCGCGTCCGACAGCGACTTGAGCGCCTTCTCGGTGTGCGACACGGCGCGCTGGATCTCCTGCAGCTGCTGCTCTTGAGGGTAGATGTCCGCGTGCTTGGCCAGCACGTGCCGGTCGTCGGAGGTCTCCGGCCGCCGGCCCAGTGGCCCGTAGCCCATGCCCATGCCCTGTTGGTACAGACACCTTATACATATGCGATAGAGTAACATCCTTGCTATGACAAAGTTGAATGACGTTAGAACTAGATGGTGCTGTGCCATTAAAATATTACTATCATTTGGTTCTCTTTGAATAGCCGTGTGGTATTCGGCTGGATATAATAAACCACCCTCATTTCTTACCGAGGTGTCGTAAAAAGCGACTAAGGTAAGATGACCTACTGTGTAGTATCCGGCTGTGTAGAATAGACCACTTTGACTCATTTGTTACCGGGTATTTGTTAGGTGTCGTAAAAGACGACTAAGGTAAGTTGACATACAGGGGGCCGGTCGTATAATACGTAGCCAAATCATGTAACAACATGTTTGTAATATCTTGTGCTGACCCCACTTAAGAATGGGATAAGGGCAAGAGGATTACGTTTGGATTTCTTTGATTATATGAGTATTCAAGTGAGGGTAGATGAATATAATAATGACTGTAGTACTTGGGAACGAAGACGCTGCGGCGCTCCAGGCAGTTCGTGACGTGACGTGCTACTTCTTATACCTCATATCCTTTCAACTCACATCGGTTTTTTCTCAACTAGCACCGAAAAAAACCATACAAAAACAATCGTATCTCTTACATGGTGGTGGTGGTGATGAGGTCCTCGCCACCAGTCCGCCCCCTCCCAGTACACGCGCTCGTCTTCTTCACCGGCCTGCTGAATATATTGATACGGACTTTAATATAAATAAAACAACCGAGGATTTTAAACAGGCTTGGATTTGTGCGTCGTAGAAGATTTAATAATCAAAAGGCTATTTTGAATCATAGATCGCGTATATGAGGTTGACGCTGTTAATATTATAAATGTGAAAATTTGTGAGTATGGATGTATGTCTGTTACTCTTTCACGGAGAATCCGCTGACCAATATCGATGAAATTTGGCACAATTATCTATACTAATATTATAAAGAGGAAAATTTGTATGTATGTTTGTATTGTTTTCACACAAAAACTACAGTACCGATTTTAAAAAATTCTTTTACCATTGAAAAGCTGCATCTTTACTGAGCAGCATAGGCTTATATTACATTAAAAACAAATAGGGATCCGTAATAAAAATGTAATAAGGTGTAGAATCTGTCATCGAATGCGCTACGGAAACTTTTATATATTGATGATGATATTTAAAAAAAATCTATAGTCCGACTTAGACTTTCCATGAGATCGGTATGTATGCGGGTGAAACCGCGGGATATTAGTAGTTCCTTATACACCGAAATAACATATAGGCTATAGAAATCCTATTAATTCCACAGGAATAGGATGACATTAAAAAGCGTCATCTATTATAGACCTATCATAGGACAACATTCCACGCCAACGAAGTCGCGGGTAAAAGCTAGTGTTGATATATTCCTCACTAGGTGTAGATGTCACTGAAGTCTCTGGATCCTAGTGGTATTCGCCTGTTGAGAAGAATACGAAGAACTGTGGGAGAATGTATAGGTGGTTACCTCATGCATGCGGCGGCGCGCCCACAGCTCGTCACGGACAAGCATCCGCTGCGCCTTGGCCTCTGCCAGCTTTCTCTGGTGCATTGAAGGCTTTACCTTCACCTCCAGGTCTGGTTGTACCTGAGAGAAAGAAGTAAGAATCTCGTATTAGCAATATTGAACATATGCTGCATCCCATCACACTGATCCAGGTTATATTAAAAAATTATAATATTTCCGTTAAAAATTCCCAATACAAGTGAAGATATACGCATCGACTGGCCCGTTGGCATAGTTTGTAGTGACCCTGCCTTCAGCTCAGCGGGTCGTGGGTTCGATTCCCACTGAGAGCCAATATTTTCTAACAAAAATTTGTTGGTTCTTCGAGTCTGTATGTATATATTTACCAGTTGTCTGTCACCCATAACACAAGTATACTTTGGGGACGGACAACCGTGTGCGAAATGTCCCATATATTTATTTATCATTAGATACTGGTAAAAATGCTCATAATCCACGGTATGCATTGCAAGAACCATCCTCATAAGTGCCGTCATCATCTGACCCTCGGAACTCTTGGCAGCCGGGGCCGCCAGGCTCGACGAGGGCCTCAAACCTTTTACTAAGTAATCATTGGATGGTCTTGCATAAATGGGTAAGGTCGGCGTTGGAAGTGATGTTATATAATTACGAACTTTAAAAGGCTACTAAGTTGAGTTGGCCCACCGTGTGTTATCCGGCTGAGCAGAATAGAACACCCTTTTTTAACGAAGTGTCGTAAAATACGACTAAGGTAAGTTGATGTCAGGCAGGCGGCCAGTCGTAAAATACGCAGCTAAATCATCTGACAACATGTGCTGACTCCACTTAGAGTGGGATAAGGGCAGGAGAATGATGAACTTAGCATGCGAGTGTATTATGAACTGCATGCGTTCTGCGTACTTATTTTATAAAAGCGTAAATGTATTTCTTTGTCATTCAATCATTTGTTGGAATAAGTTAACTTTTCAAATTGACGGGTCCATGCCTCAGTCGCCTTTTACGACACCTCAATAAGAAATGATTCATTTTTTATAGAGGTGTCGTAAAAGGCAGCTCGTGAGGTATCAGCCTGAGTAGAATAGACCGGATGGTCTTGCTAGTCTAGTACGACGGGTCAGTTTACCTTAGTCGCCTTTAAAGACACTTCGCTAAAAACTGAGGGTGGTCCATTCCATTCAGCCGGATACCACACGGCTTTATCGGTGAAAAAGAAAACATCGTTAAAAACCTGCATATCTCTAGAGAGTTCTAGGGATATGTAACCTAGCAATCCGATAGAGCAGTGTGGTAGGTTTTAGCTTCAACCAAGTCCTATGCCCAGTGGTATAGTAACAGTAGTCGTGTCATCACGTTACCTTCTTCTTGTACTGCAGCCGGTGCCGGCGGCCCTTCATGTGCATCTCCTTGGCGTTGGGGTCGTTGAACTTGCAGTCGCACAGCTTGCAGTTGAAGCTGAGCGCCTTGCCGTCGTCGCCGCGGATCTCCTCGATGTAGTCCTGGCCCACGGGCTGCACCTCGGGCTCCGCGTCCGGCTCGTCGTCCTTGTCGTCCTCCTTGTCTGCGGGCCGCGGGGGCGGTGAGCGGGCGCCCGGCCCTCCGCCCGCCGCCGCCGGCGCGACCGCGACCGTCTTTTTAACTACCGGACGGGAAAAGTCCAATTCTCTCTCAGATCATCATATACGATGAGTGTTTTGCGATTGCCGGGCCTATATACTACCTAAGACTGTATGTAAGTTTACTGAAAACGCGGCAATTTGACAAACAAAACTATTAGATTGTTGCAATTAAGGTTTGAGTTAGTATTTAAGTCGAGTGATAGGTAAAAATAGCGATAATTTGACTAAAACAAAAGCTCGCTTTAGTTTCTGTCACGCAAACCAAATGTGTTACGTTAAAGTGAAAAGAACTCTTTCTTATAATGGTGATGATTTCACAAATTTATTTAAAAAAAAAACGAAACAAAATACGCTGCGACAATTATTATATTGTGATCGGAAAAATTTAGATCTTAATTAGAATCTTACGCGTTGTATTCCAAATTAAAACAAAGTGTATGTAAAATGCCATCTTAAAAAAATAACGGTCGTCTCATTTAGGAGCTATTTGCTAGATGTTTTATTATAGTTTTCTCTCGGATCGTCATGTACCGTAAACATTAATTATTTTCAAAGTTGTGTTTAGAAAAAAATTAAGATTTCTGACAATATCAAAGAATAATACGCTTTATTACGCGTTTGTGTTAAGATAAAACCGAGTAACGATATCAGAAAAAAGCTACAAAATTCAAGGAACTATCCTGTTTATGATTTGAAAGTAAAAATTCTGGACACGTCGCAAGACTTGTGCTTTATTCATTATTTTTTTTTATTATGTTTATAAATTTAGATTTAAGGGCCCTGAGCACTTTAGAAAGTAATTTTAATTAACCTTTTATAGCAATTTTATTTTCCCGGCCAATCCTATTTAAGAGTCGGTACGCGTAAAGCAAAAAAAACTAGATTTTAATAAATTATCATCGATAGTTTTTGTTTAGAATCGATTGTTTATAATTTAATTGTGGCTTATTGGTCTTTATGTAGGGTGTAATTTTTTGACAGCAATCGAGTAAAATCAAGGAGAGAAATATTAAAATGCATACGTCTTGACACGAGCTAACATCTTATACAAAAGAAACTATCACGTAATGTCCGTAGTTTCTTTTCTATACGCACACATATAACACCAAAGAGGCCCACGCAATACACACTCCATATCTGTATGAGAAAATTCGACTGAGCTACAAAAAGACGGCCGCGGTATACAGATATGATGCTGTGGCGTACGGGGGGCGGAGCGACACCAGCTGAATACATTCTCCAATTAATCAACCATTTTTAATATCAAATAATTTTATTTATAACCATTAAATACCTTACAAATGTTTCCTTAAAAACCTTTGTAAAGGGCGACACACACAGAAGCGTATAAGCACTTGAAAACAGTAAATTACGATGTATGAAAAGTCGAGAATTTTTTTTTTGTAATCTACTCGTACAAATCAATAAAAAACAATATACAATTGAGTTGTATCATATAAACTACAATTGTACTCTATTAATGATTATGACAGAGCTAATAAATCTTGCTTTAGAAACACACAACCTTAGTAAAATTAAGTAATTTACGTATTTTGATAACTTGAAAAGGGTATTTAAAAAGGATAACTAACATTCATACTAATATTATAAATACAATAGTGTCTGTCTGACACGCTTCCACGACTAGATCGTAGTACCAATATTGAAAAAAAATTCAATAAAACTTATATATCGGACTAACATACACATATGTTGCAGAATTTTCTTTTTTCTTAAAAAACAAAAAAACTTCACTTCATTACTTGTTGTACTGGATCCTATTTTTTAAGCTGTATATAAGCTTTACTAGAGACAAATTTTATCAATATTGCTTCCACGGATTAGTCTTGAAATCGTATCAGATCCATATTAGTGTGTATTTCATCCCTTTAATTTTCGGATAAGGATATTAAATAAATTTTAAACAACAAATTTGTATTCGTCGTTTTTAATGCATGTAGAGGGGTACATTGTGTAAATTTTTGACAAATTATTTACGTATTCTAGTCCTATATATCTTTCGAATCGCTGCTGTGTGTGCCGCGCTTAAAAACGGATCTAAGCTTTATCCTCGGACGTCATGGAGAAAATATTCTATAACAAATATAAATGAAGATATACACATTGTCAACAATTGAAACTTGCTAAAAACACATAAACTTCATTTCTAAACATCAATCAACTACCTACATAGTCAAACTATAATCATAGCATTAATTTTCTCGTAATCTGAAAAAATAAACATTAACATATCCTTTTGTTTACAATAAATCATAAAGACATAACAAAAAAGTCGTGCAATTATAAGGTAACACATGCATAGAAATTAGAAGTCAATAAATTTTTTAAATTTTATGGTAACATCACAAGCAATTAACTTATATGTCTAAAGCAGTCATAAGAGGTGCCCTTTGGTAGAATATTTAATGAATTTAATAGATAAATTACAATAAGAGCTGTTTATATACCCTTTATGAATGCTTTAACATAATTAACATATAGTGTATTAATTCAAAGTTTTACTTAATAGTAAAACAATAATCTACAAACATTTAAAAGTTACATTTGTGTGTCAGTTTTGTATAAGCTGATTAAAAATAGTTATGGATGTTTAAAATAATTGAAACCATATAAGTTGTTTTGTTGCGAAAACTATTTAGAAAATCTACTCTTTCTATTTTAAAAAATAAGATCAACTATATAACTTAATAATTAAGTTTTTTTTTTTAATTTATTGATTTACGTATCTATTACTCCAAATAATAATATCCCTTTTGTTTCCTTATTGTATTGTCATATAGTGCCATTGAATAAGAGTAGCTAACAAAAGTTAATATAACACTAAGTTCTCTGCCTTAAGGATATCTGGAAGAGATCGCTCTTAAGCAATAAGGTCGCTTATTGTAGTTAAATTGTGTTTTAAAAAAAATAGTATCGACGACGAAAAATTTGTATTTGACGACATATATAATGTCGTCAAAAGGAGAGCCTCGCAGGATCTCTTCTCAAAATCTAATCTTTAAGGAGAATAATTTTTTAAATGGATACGTCACTTGGCGCATACCATGCACGCCAATATAAATCTCTTGACTCAGCTTAATGCTTACACGAGGCAGATTGCATGGTTTATATCAGATTAAAATAAAAAATATATATATATGTCGCTTGCAACACCGCTTTTAACTTGTTTAATGTACGAAAGCAATCGCCGA
Source organism: Morpho helenor (assembly GCA_029227775.1). Lineage (NCBI taxonomy): Eukaryota > Metazoa > Arthropoda > Insecta > Lepidoptera > Nymphalidae > Morpho > Morpho helenor. The sequence continues at coordinate 14,648,204 of JARGCU010000006.1, forward strand.
AAACCTTGTGTTTTGTAAAATAAAGGCGTTCCAAGTGCCCAAAATAGCCTGTAAAAGAGAGTGGTGGGTTACCACTGTATAGTGTCTCCTTGTTTTATGTCAGTTGTGAAACACTAACCTGGTTGCAGCTTGGTGGGCTCGGTGGAGGGGATGGGCTTGCCCAGCATGGTGTGCAGCTTGACCACCTTCTGGTGCTTGATGCCGCGCACGTGCGCCGCGTACGCGTCCGCGCCCGTGCACGTGACGTCACACAGCTCGCAGCGCAGCGCGGAGGCGCCGCACGCGCGCGCGCCCGCGCCGCCGCCCGCCGCCTGCACCTTCACCGCCGCTTCCTTCTTCTTGTGCTTCTGGCCCTCCAGGTGCTCCTTGTAGGTCTGGAGACAAAAATTGTTCCGTTAACGTAAAATGAATTCGATGTTCGGTGTTCAGTGCATTGGCAACACAGTTGTAACAAACTGTCATGCACGCCGTACACGTCAAAAAGGCCCGCCCTTCAAGCGTCAGTGTGACTGTCAAACACATAACGATCAACATTACAACCGGCGAGCGCGCGCGCATCGAATTCGATCACGACCATCCTGCATCATATTTGGTGGAATCTCATCGAGGGCGGTGCTGATCAGCTCAAGGTACGTGCGTGCATTGTATTGTTCTTGTGCTGCCCACCGGATATCGAATTATCGTCAGACCCCTAGTCTGCCCAGTGTGGTTGATGGCCACCCCTTGGGTGCAAAACGCCACAAAAATAGTTACATTTTTGTTCAATGTGTATGCATCTTAAAAACAAAGTGGTTTACTAGCTATGCCCGCTGCTTTATATTTTTTTACAATAAAAACATAGTAACAACATGTTTTGTCATTTAGCTGACATGCAAATATTATTAAAAATTATGAATTATTTTATGTCAAGATTTAAATATTTAATTTAAATTGTATTATTATTAAATTCTCATTTATATATTAAATTCAAAAAAATCTTGCATGTACCAAAGCTCAATACGTTCACGATGGGGTGTACCACCGATGGTACATGCCAAATTGTCCCATCAAAACATCGCCATCAGATAGGAGAAGATTCGAAAAATAGCGCAACCTTACGGTCGAACCACTAACTTCTACTTTCTTGTTGCAAACGTGTCAATTGCTATAATATGGGGTGGTTAAAATACCACTGGGAATGTGTTAACGGAAATCTCGACCCCGTGAGAATTCAAGGCTAAAAATAGCCTATAACCTACTCTATCTTACAGTGAAAATATTTTGAAAAGAGCAAGTGTCTCTTCTCGATACAGGCAATTTTTCGAACCAGAAGTAGAGTTGACGATTCAAAAGTATGTGCTTACGAGTTTACTTGAATAAAGAATATTTTAAAATTTGGATTTGATAACAGATAAGGTCTGTTCCGTTGGGAGGATGATATAAAAAAGATAGCTGGCCCAGTATGGACACGGATTGCAAAGGCCGGGACAAAATGGAACGCATTAGAGGAGGCCTTTGTCGAAGAACAAGCTGTATAAGATAAACTGGCAACTGAAAAAAATTTTAGACGTGAATATTAAATTATATAATAGGATAAGACATTTTGTAACAAATTTCAGCAACAGGCCTATTTATTTATTAAGGTCTCTTCTAGGAAGGGACTAAAACGTACCTGTGGGCCAGCGCAGGAGATGCGGCACACGTCGCAGTAATGCAACTGCTGCGCCTTCGGCTGCGGCTTCGGCCTCCGCTGCGGGGTCGCGCCTACTCCGCTCTTATTGTAGTTCTTCCAGCCGCTGGAATACGACATTATTTATAAATACAGGTACCTCCACACAAAACAAAAGTAATAATAAAATTATTTTGCTATAATCCGCGATTAAGTAAAATAGAAAATATATATAAAGAGCAATCCTGGCGACTCCGCTCACATGGAAAGATAAAAACTGTGATATTACTCAGCGCACGCAAGGAAAGCTTTAAATTTTGCCGTTTTCATTATATTTTTATTGCTGCTCCTCTCCTATTCATATTAGCGTGATGTTATATAGTCTATAGTCTTCCTCGATAAATGGACTATCTTACAATCAAAGAGTTTTCAAATCGGTCCGGTAGATACTGAGATTAGCGTGTTGAAACAATCAAACAAACTCTTCAGCTTTATATATTAGTATAGATGTAAAATGTAAGTGGACTATCCGTTTTCATACCCGATACGTGCAGGATTCTTAAAAACCCATGCACAAATCTACACCATCGCCACCACAATACACAACACTCGTTCACTATCACAAACTCAACAATCGTTTCGCCCCACAACCGAAGCATTATTAGCAAATAGACACTACGACAGAATCGCTATTATACATCCCAGCCTTTCCAGCCTATATAAAATTTTATGTTGATTATTTTAGCCACAGACTTATTTTCCATGTTGAATATTTGCTTCATGATGTATAAAGGGGCAATGACCTTATCCGGCTGATGGCAGCACGCCATTGCCAAAATGAACTTAATTTCGAACTAATAAGATTCTACACTCTTACGTACTTATTAATTAGGTCTAAATATTTGCAAGTGACAAAACAAGGAACGCACACGCCTTTATCGAAAACTGTTCTTAGTAAACCTTTATAAAGGGTGATTTTCAGTTTTAAGGTGTTTCGATCAAGAAAACACTTTTTAATGCTGTATTTGAACACATCGAATTATGCCATAGTTATCAAATATGTAAAAGTATGTTCTAAGTATAATTGAGGTGATTGATTGATTGACAATCACACACAAACCCGTACGTATTAGATTAATTAAAACATCAGTTTTATTTAAAATAATATTAACAAAGCTTGACTTTTCTACTAATATAATAAATGCGAAAGTATGTTTTTTACTCTTTCACAGCGATATTTCTTATACACCGTGGTAACACATAGGTTATAGAAATCCTGTTAATTTAAAACAGGGACAGAATGACATTGAAAAGCGACATCTATTATCAACCTATAACGCGACAACAGTCCACGCGAACGAAGTTGCGGGTAAAAGATAGTTATTTTATGAGAATGATATTTTTACATTATAATTAATACACGCACGCTCACTCGCACGCACTATTATTAACACACAATACGCACGCGCGCACGCAATATAATATTAAGTAGTAAGTAACGGCCTGTTACTATCCCACTGCTGGGTATAGGCCTCCTCTCTCCATTTTTGGAGAGAAGGGTTGGAGCTAAGACCTATCACGCTGCTCCAATGCGGATTGGTAGGTTACACATATCCCTAGGATTATCTAGAGATATGCAGGTTTCCTCACGATGTTTTCCTTCACCGAAAAGCGTGTGATAAATTGCAATTATCAATTAGACACATAAGTTTTAATAGAAAAACTCATTGGTGTCTGCCCGGGTTTGAACCCATGATCGTCTCTAGAGATTCATACGGTCGCACCGCTAGGCAATCACAGCTTATTATTATATTAAGTACAATAGTAAAAAGTATAATATTAAGTACAATAGTATTATTAACGACTGGCTCGTTGGCGCAGTTGTTAGTGACCCTGCCTTCAGCTCGTCGTGGGTTCGATTATCGGTTCTTGGAGCCTGGGTGTATATGTGTATTTAAAATTATATATGTATATATTCACCAGTTGTCTGTCTCTCATATCACAAGTATTAAGTTATTTTGGGGACGGACAACCGTGTGTGTGAGTGTCCCATATATTTATTTAACTATTATTAGTATAATGAAGTGTTTAGGTAACTCACCCGCCGCCGCCAGTCTTGTTCTGCTGCGCCACGTACATGGTTGCTGCGTTGTAGAGAGCTGTATCATAAGCAGAGGTGCCCCTGTTAGCCGTCTCTACAACAAATCGCGACCGCCCCTCAGTCGGGAGCACTCCGCCCGGCCGGCGGCCAGCTTCACAATGGGACTACGTTACTGGGATGGCGAGATCGCGCACTTACTATATTATATACTTAGGGTTGCCACCCGTACTATATTATATAGTATCGTTTTATATATTATAAAAAAACAATATAGGACAAAAAATACTATATTTTTAACTCTAATTCAATAGTCGAGATTTTTTTGAAATAGCTGTGAACGGAACGCACGAAACTCATTCATGTACTAACGGGGCTTAGTTGGTAACACTCTTAGTGAGTGTTATGAACGCGTGATTGTTACTCCTTCGTCATTGTCAAATGTCAACGTCAACATCACTTTGTATTGAAAATGATTGCTGCAAAATGTCAAATGCTTTACAGATGATATTTTAACGAATATATATATCCATCCATTTCCATCCATTTTTACAGAAATATTTTTTCCCCTCATGAATTTGGGAGAAGAAACGAAAAGAGCATCTATGAATTTAATAAAAAAAATTGGTCATTGACTTTAATATAGACCTAAATTGATCAGATACATATAATGAATGAGTGAAAATAGATGTGTACTATTTTCTTTTTCCTGATTTTCCTAAAAGTACTATATATTTTTGATTTAAGCAAAAAAATACTATTTTTCTTCAACAAAAAGGTGGCAACCCTACACACACTGGATACTCAATTATACTATACTATATGTCAAAGACTCGCTGCCCGCGGGATAATGTTACGCGGAAACGGGACGCCCTATGTTCCGCTCTCTGTTGCACTTACGGGCCTTACGGTCAGTTAAAGTGACGCGCCAATGACGTGTCGATGTTTGTTGTGAGAAGATAACTAATTAATAACATATTAGCAAACAATTGTAGTTTATGACGGATTGTAATTTATGACATCTAGACATGACATTTGCTTATGTAATTGACACATTAATTTAATTATCTTTTTTTTTTATTGATCAATTTCATAAATAAGTTATAGAATTAGGCGTTACTTTGCGGAAGTCCATAATACGAAACTAATGAGAATATTAGCGGATTATAGCAAAATAATATTCTCCTTAACTTTTTTTAAATTTTATAATGTATTATAATACTATAATAATTCAACGTTTGCTCGCCTGCAACGGAGAATATGTAAGACACGTTATATTTTAATTCTTAAGAATTTTGTACTCATATTCCGTAAATAAAGAAAATAATATTTTAAAATATGGTGTTTTTAATCTCAACTTTTCCTAATCAATGTATAGAAATCGGCTATACTCACGCGAGTATAGCCGGTTTCTATACATTATTAAGGAATAACTCACGATAGTTTAAATTTTAAAAAAATCCACTTTTCCTTATAATAAGCTACCTCGCGACAGCGCCTACTATTCTTCAGCCTTCTAAGAATCTATAAACTGTTATCGATAAATAACGCACCGCACGCGTCTGCCCTAGTTTAAAAAATATTTATGGTACCATGGGCAGCGAGTGTTTAACTTTACCATAGCGAGGGCTATACATCAATATATAATTAATCACATAATACTACCTAATTTCACAGATATAAACTAATTATATCGCGAACTTCAAGACATAGAGACGTATCACAGATTATAGCAGAAGTGTCAAACTCGTGGCCCGTGATGGACATTTTCGAGGCCCAATCAATATAAACGATGCAAAGTAAGAATAAAATAACTTTATTTAAGAACTATACTGATACTTTTAATAATTTAACTTTATATATGTTAATTACAATTTGCTAGTCAAAATTAAAATATTTGTTTTTTATTACCAAAAGTATGACACCCCTGGTATAAAATGTTTACAATAAACGGGACAGTGTATGACCTATAGTAGAATAATGGTAAATAAAATAAAAATCAAATATTTCTTGATACGTTCTTATGGCTTAAAACTCGCGATTTATTAGTGGCAGCATATAATTTTTTTTTTTTTAAGTATTGGTTTTATTATATAAAAGTACTATATGAAATATCACTAAACCTAGGGATGTATCAACAACGTGAATGCAATTATTATTTTTTTACTATTATTCCATTCTGCCAATAATAAAATCGAATAAGGATTATAAACGAAATATACTGTAATTTGTTTACAAGACGGCGTATGACCAATAGAAATGAAAATGGCATTATTGTCGTTTTTTTCGAAAAAAAAACGACACTGTACAAGAAACGAGCACTGAAGCTTCGCCGATAGTGCGTTTGCGTTGATACGTCCCTATATTTTGAACTCTGCGATATTTTATAACTCATTTATTTTCTTTTTTTTTAAAGTTAAAACATTAAATTTATTAGTGATGATTACTTGAGGACTGTATCAACCTCGACAAGAAAGTCATAGCCGACAAATATTTGTGTTTTCACAAATAAATACAAGCAATTTACTGTAAAAACATCATAAAAAACCTGCTTAATTCTGAACCTGCCAATGTATATTAGAGCCGAATGTTGGGTGCTCTAATTTTTATGTTCAAAAGACAAGTACCAAGTTATTACTTACTAACTACACATCATGCAGTGTGTATTTTTACATATTACCAAATAATATCTATATTATATACTGAAGGATGGGCAAAAAGTCATCTTTTTATACTCTTTTATTTTTAATACTTTACATGAAAAAACCTATTCTAATGTACAAAAATTTACAATTACCCCTGTGAATATGGAACATATGCAAGTTTATTAGGCTATATTATATTCCAAGAAGTTAGAATGCAGTCATAATTTGCCCATCCCTAGTATAATAGTGCCTAATTTCTATACTACAATGTCTTATAAGCATTTTGTCTGTATTTATCTGCAAGTGTGTCTTAGAGTCAAGTTTATTATGTGCTGGTCACATATTTCATGTCTATTTTATCTAGAATAATGTTAGTAGGTCCTTGGTTATGACAAGTTGTATGTAGGTGACTGTATATATAGTTTTGTGTAGATAGCTGTCTGTATATATAGCTATCAGTGTATGAAGATGTCAATGTATTATATATGAATAACTTTGTATGTAATAAGTTGACTATGTATATGGGTGAGTGTGCGGGTAGGTGACTAAGTATGTAGGTGTATATGTAAGTGACTGTGTCCATAGGTGACTATGTACGTAAGTTTCTGTAGACATAGCTCTGTGTACGTACGCGACTGTGAACGTAGGTGACTATGTTTGTTGGTGTCTGTCTACATAGTTTTCTGTATCTGTAAGTGTCTGTCTACATAGTTAACTGTGTACGTAAATGTCTATCTACATAGCTGTGTACGTAGGTGTCTGTCTACATGGCTCTCTGTGTCCGTAGGTCTCTTGTCTACATAGCTCTCTGTGTAAGTAGGTGTCTGTCTACATAGCTCTCTGTGTAAGTAGGTGTCTGTCTACATAGCTCTCTGTGTACGTAGGTGTCTGTTGACATGGCTCTCTGTGGATGTAGGTGTCTGTCTACATAGTTCTCTGTGTACATAGGTGTCTGTCTACATGGCTATGTGTACATAGGTGTCTGTCTATATGGCTCTATGTGTACATAGGTGTCTGTCTACATGGCCTTCTGTGTACGTAGGTATCTGTCTACATGGCTCTCTGTGTCCGCAGGTGTCTGTCTACATGGCTCTCTGTGTACGTGTCTGTCTACATGGCTCTCTGTGTGCGTAGGTGACAGTTTCCGTAGGTGTTTGTACGTAAGTGACGGCATGCGTATGTGTCTGTGCGCGCGTGTCGGTGTCTCTCATGTCTCATGTACCCGTCTGTGTCTCGCGGCGGGCGGGCGCGTACTCACGCTTGGCGGGCTGCGCGGCGGGCGCCGTGTAGGGCTGCGTGGGGTAGGAGGCGGCGGCCGTGGTGGCGGTGTACACGCTGCCGTACGCGGCCTTGGCGCCGCCGCCGCCGCGCGCGCCGCCCTGCCCGTACTGCTCGTTATACACCATCCGGGGAATTAGTCACTACCACACTACTACGGCTATCACCAGACGGTGTTGCAAGGAGCTTAGAATGAGGTAACACCATATGAAAAATGGACTGGTAAGAAACAAAACATATCACATCCAAAGATATTTGGTTCTAAGGGCATGGTTTCAAGGCAAAATCGTTTGAAATGGGACCGCAGATCAAAAGAATAAATTTAAGTGGGCTATTGAGAAAATACAAAAGAGTACAGAATGTATGACCTGGTTAGTAAAAAGATGGTAATCAGAAGGGATGTGATTTCCATTAAGAAACCTGAAAATACACAAAATAACGCACAGGAACCTGTTTACAGTTGAACTGCGCCACAATTTGCTTTTATTACTCTTAATTCTACTATTGATGCATTCAAGTGTGAAGAGAGAAGTACCTTCCTTTCATATAATAGAGTGTCAAAGTTAACTCTTTATGGGTCTAATATTGTGTTAAATACAAAAAAAATATGGAAACGAAAAATTAAGAGTTCAATCAGGATGATCCTTACAATACTAATTACATATTCTCGTTTAGTAGAAGTAAGCGTTACTTTGCCGAATTGTATAGCACAAAATTATGGCATTATTTTACTATGATTTGAATTTTTTTTAATAAAAAGAGGATTATAACAAATCATATATTTGTTTTTGTAGGAAAAATCATAGAAACAATGTTTGCTTACTAAATTATACAACTAAAATGCAGAACGAGTGTATTACACTGAATTAACCCATGTCCCAGATGAGATATATTCATCAGATAATCTCAATAAAGCAACTTTAATACATGTAAAACAAAGTCCCTAAAAGCTGTCTGTATGTGATCGATTTTCTCAAAATCTACTAATACGATTTTAGTATGGTTTTATTAAAAGATAGTGCAATTCTTGAGAATGGTTGAGGTTACTAGTACATTAAGGTTTTTTGTAAATTGAAAAGCTTAAACGATTTCCACATAGTCAAAGTAGCTGGAACACAATATATAATTTAAATTATGTGCGCGAATAATTATAGTACATTGCAGCAGGTCACTATCATATAATATCGCCGTTTTGAGACAAGTTCATAGTTTTATGTAAATACACAGTACAAAAATGCTATCGTTGCAATACACTTCTCCATTAGGTAGCGCTCTACATAAAAAAAATTGCTGAGTCTGCAACTTATGAATTACTTGCAAAACATCGAAATCTAGGGTAAGGCTGATGCAATATTGCACCAGCTGAGGAAACCTTATTATAAAGTTGCTACATTCATTATTGGATTTAGTTTCGACTAGCATAGCTATGTAGTAACTGGCTGAGTAGAATAGACCACCCTCTTTCTTAACGAAAAATACGTAAAATAAGACTAAGTTAGTTGATGTCAGGCAGGCGGTACAACCGGTAACATACGCAGCCAAATCATATGACAACATGCATATATATGTATAAGCATATCTCTTACACTTAATTTGAACCTTGTGTAGACTAGACTAGTATGGAGGACGCGAAGCCCTAACGGCTTTTACAGCGTCACTAGGCGGAACGGGTGAGCGCAAAAGCATCGCCGAGGTTGCGAAATGCGGAGAGTAGAGCGGAGAGTAGAGCGCAGAGGCTCTACTAGCGTCGTCATTCTAAGGGTGTCTCTTGTGAGGCCGGACCACGGCTTAGGGCGACGTGTAGTGGAGGGCTGATGGTATGACTGTAAGAATGATGGAAGTAGAGGGTACTAGTTTCGCGAAGTAGAGGGTGTTTGTTTCGCGAAGTAGAGGGTGTTTGTTTCGCGAAGTAGAGGGTACTTGTTTCACGAAGTAGAGGATGTTAGTTTCGCGAAGTAGAAGGTGTTAGTTTCGCGAAGTAGAGGGTACTTGTTTCGCGTAGTAGAGGTACTTGTTTCGCGAAGTAGAGGGTACTTGTTTCGCGAAGTAGAGGGTGTTTGTGTGTAGAGAGTACTTGTTACTAGTATCAGCGTGTGATACGACTACCTGAGCGTAGGTGGCGGGCGTGGTGTATGCGGGCTTCGCAGCCGTGTCGTACGCCGGCTGGGGCTGCGGCGGCGCGGCAGCCGGGTACGCGGCGGCCGCCTGCTGGTAGTACGCGCTCTTACTGGCGTCGTACGCCGACGCGGCCGCGGCCGCTGCGTGCGCGTGCGCGTGCGCCGCTGCAACGGACAACCATACAATTATTATACTAGAGTAAGGGACTGGGTACAAAAATGGAGATGGGCGGGTCACACAATACGCTGCTCACTAAATAAATGGAGTCAAAGGCTCTGGTAGCCCAGGGATGTAAAAAGAGCTAGAGGACGACCAGTGAGAAGATGGGAGGACGACTTCATACTAACTGCTGGGCCCTGCTACGAGAGACCTACGACGAGAGTAGCACAAAATAGGGGTCAATAGAAAGTGTTGGAGGAGGCCTATGCCAAAAGGCACACTGAACTAAGAGATTTCATATATAAAAAAAAACCAATCCAATTCATGTAGTTTGAAATAAAAGGCATTATTATTATAACTGCCTGTTTTACAAGTAACCAATAAAATGTTAGTTAGCTTATTCGGAACATATCTGACACATATATCAGAATTTCGTCATGCACCAACAGGCATCCCCATACATAAATCAATTAAGGGAGTCATCCGAAAATAATCATTGTTCTAACATTAACAGTCCTGTAAATAAGAGTCACATAGGAGAGGGATGATAAAACCCATATACTAATCAAAATTCAAATAATTCTTTATTCTAATTGACTTCTTGGAAGCACTTTTGAAACATCTAATTACAATGTAGCTACGACTGGTTTGGAACGGTGCTCTTACTGAGAAGAACCAGCAATCAACTCAGCGGTAACTTTTTTCAAACATAAATATTTCAATAATATATTGTTTACAAATCAAAGATTACAATATAATCTAGATTCTAGTCCATAGCTGATCGCAATTTAAATCCAAGTTTTCTTATTATCAACATAGTCAGTCAGCATTATAATAAGCTTTATGAATAAGTTTCTTTTTAATCGCTTTTTGAACTTGTGTAAAGCCATATCAAAAATAAATTTTGAAAAATAGATTATAATTTTTTTTTGTCTTTTAATCTTTCTTTTCTTCTCTTTCTATATATTTAATTTTTATAATAAATATGAGAGGGCAATGCAAACAGCATTGCATGTCAACTTTAACATTTTATCAATTGCATGTTCCCATTCTCTGACATAACTCATTTAGTTATAAGCGCTTGCAAGGTAATTTAATAATAGGTGACTTTTTATAATCCCACCGCTGAGAAAAGGACTACTCTCTTCGAAATAATGACTGGAACTTAATTCATTATTCTAATATTTCTATTCAGCAAAGTACCTATTTAAAAAATTCTGGGAATTTGTATCTACATTTTTTCATAAGAAAATAAGCAAATTTATGAAAAACTTATAGATAGTTGATACAGTTCTATATAGACAATTGCGGGTTTCACGTTGTATTGATTTTTCATTAGCTCAGTCTCACGAATGAAGGTAAAGAATAATCCGACATATGATATTTTTTGTTTATATCTCGCGATTTCACGTTTAGTGTCAGAATAGAAATAATAAATTGATCATAAGCGTATACTCGATATTACCTTGCGTGGCGGCAGCGGCTTGGTACGCAGTATCGTAACCAGTCGCTGCGGCACGTTGGGTCCCGTACGTCGCGGCGGTCGCAGCAGGCGCCACGGCGTACCCCGTCTGCCCGCCGTAAGCCGCTCCAGCAGTTGCAGCCCTTAAATACACAATAAAAACTAAACACTTCCCGACACACCACTTTTCATGTAAACTAACACGATCAATACAGTTCAGACGCCATTTTGATTACATAGAAATGCAAGCACAAGGCTGCGTATCAGATCATGAGTGTCTCAAAACACTCCAAATGTATATTTATTCGTTAATTTTCACAAAATAACTCACCCGTATTGGGTTCCTCCATGAGTGAACCCAAAATAATTATTTGCTGCCATCATTTACCAATTTTCCGCTTATAAACTATACACAAAGTTCTGGGCGGAAAACGAGAAATAAAAGACCGGCGTTTTGTCTTTGATAGAAAAAAAATATGGCCGATCAAAATGCATAGACAAATGACAATCAAGCGGAAACGGATAATCTACATTGCATGAAACGCGTTCAAATTTTATACAATAAATTTCATGTAAATAAAAGATATTTACATTTTCTTAAAATTTCTTATAATTCTTTAAATATAACTTTAGTTTCCACTATTATAGCTATGTATGTGATATTTTTAATATTAAGAGACGTTCGTGTAATTCAACTCCGATGATTTTAACAAAAATATTTGCTCTTAATATAAAAAAAACATTCTCAATAAAAGAAAATATTCAACATTGTAGATATCTTCACCGACAATATCCTGAAAAATTTATTTAAAAGATAAGATAGGGACTAAAATTTAGATAGAACTTGTTAGGTACCTGGTTGTAGAAGTAGGTATTAAAAATGATTGTTACTATTTGCTTTGATAACTTTACTATGTTTTAAAATATCACTACATTTTTTGAGATATGGGTTAAGTATCTAGTACATATTTAAAATAAATAATTTATTGCAGTCTATCGAGTAGGGATGTCCCTTGGAGTGGAAAAAATCGATTATTAATAATAGATTTTTAAACTACTTGGAAATTCGTCTTTTTTATATTTATAATCAATTAGAATAAAGGCTAATTCCAGTCGTCTAGTACGATAAGAATATAACGGAGGTGCGCTGTTTGCAAAATCCGATTAATATGTTATTTGGTTTAATAGGCTTAAGCGTACAATGCATATTTTATCTTTAAAAAATAAGAAAAAAGAAAGTCAAAATGAGGGTAAGTAATATACTTTTTTTTGGTTTTTAAGAAATCGATTATTTTTTCACATCCATATTATTAAAAACCTTGACACGCACTTAACGATATACCTTTTTCTATAAAAACAGGTATTTTTCTATAGTTTACTAAAATTTCTTCAACTTCTTAATTTACTTTTTAAATCAATATTATTTTAATCAGGGTTATATAATATGTAACTACTTAGAACAAATAAATATTTAATAAAACTAATTCAAGCTGTGGGAGAACAAAAGATAAAAAATTTGTTATCATTTATTTATAAAAATAAATTACAATATACAAATCTTACTGAGAGTTCTCATTATATTTTCATATTGATATTATGTGTAAAACATTTTCAATATTAATGACAATCATGTCTTATTTGGTTCAGGATTCTTTCGTGGCATACTTCATTCCTCTTCAAGCATGACTTCTATCCCAATAATAACTTAAAAAATATTGTAAATATATTTAAAATTATTAGTGGAACTGAAATAAAAACAAAATAAAAATTAGTGTTTGCTTAATTAGTTAGTTAACCAAGGCAATAGATAATTTTAACTTACTCCTAGTAACTGTTCGTATTGATCTAACTAGATTCAAAATTTGAAATTTTATTGAAGATTGATCCTCAAAGCCTTGATTTTGTGTATTTGCACCCCATCCCACTGTAAATAACAATTAAAATAAATATAAATATATGGGAAATTATTAACAACATATATTATAACAGTTTGAATTTTTCCTTATTATTTTATAATATAGGTATACAGATAAGGACCTAAACATTGGTATGTGAAGTTTATAAAATAAATTATATCACTTTATTACATATCAATATTTTCTCTTTGGTCATGGGTCCTGAAATTGATCTAATAAGTTTATTATTTTACTATACACATTGAATCAATGAAGTTTTTAATACTGACAGCATATATATTTATATTTAAAAATTAAAATAATTGTAAACTTGTAATCAGAGGTGGTACATTATAATAGATGTTTTGAACAATAAGATACAAAAATATACTTTTCAATTTTCTAGAGTTTTTTGTTACTGAGAAAAACGAGCGAAAAACCTTTTTATATGTACAATTAACAACAAGAAACAAATGGTTCAATTATATTTAGTTAAATCAAGGCATTTTGCTGGAGTTTCTTTTATTGAAAATTAACATGTACTTCAGAAGATATGGCATAAAGCTACCAAAATATTTTCGTCTAAATATGCATTAATAAAATATTATCCATATTTTATCAGTGCATAGGTTAGAATTTGCTTACTTTTTTGCATAAACCTTTCTTCATGGAGTACGCATACGGCATTCAAACAGAGCAGAGAAGCCTCAAATAAATTCCACAATGTTAACATTTTTATAATGTTTCTAGAATTAAATACTATCTTAAAACCGTTTGTTATGATTATAATTTGCAGTCAAATGTTATTTATTATTGTCAACGTCTTAAGGAATGACGTTTACTGTTAAGCATAGTTTTATAGTTAGTTATCTATGGTATCAGGGATAGGGTTGTACATGGAGTAGAAGTAATCGATGAACAAATAATCGATTTTTCCTTTTAAAATATATCGATTAAAAAATCGATTACATTGATAGGAAATAATCTTTTTTTTTGAATAGTTGCCTTTTTTATATGCATAATTAATTACAATAAAGGTTAATTAAAGTGGACTACAAAGAAATAATAACAGATGCGCGTTTTGTGAAATGCGATTAAAATGTGTAGTTTGGCAATATTGGATTCATCCAACAATGCATACCTAAACTTAAAAACCAAGAAAAAAGAGTGAACAAGATGTTTAAAATAATCGATTTAAAAAAACCGAATGTATATGAAAAAATAACCTATTACCAAAAATCGATTATTTAAAAAAATAATCGATTATTTTTTCACATCCCTTATCAAGGGTCCCTTATCAAAATTCTGAAACGTTTACGTAATACGTATGTATGTATGTATGTACAAAATATTCGATAAATAATTAAATATAATAGGTATTTAATACTTTAATAATACATCAGAGAAATTCGAAGAATACGCAGTGAATTGACAGGTTAGGAATCTCCTATCCAAATAATGGAGCAGAAAATGGGTACAAACTTTACGAATTGTTAATCATTGAACAAAGTGTGCTTACAACTGTGTAGAAAGAAAGGAGGAATATATCTAATTATTTACAATGGTGTCTAATATATAAAGCATCGACGGAACAATTGAGGAATAGCGTATTAGTCTGTAAATTGAACTCTAGAAATAACGAAATGGAGAAAGAGTTTGTGGAAGCTGGTTCCAGCGACAATATAAAAAGCATTGAAAACAGTATAAAAGGCGCCTACAATGATGAAAATAATGATATAAATAAGGGCGAATCAGAACCTATTGACTTAGTTATTGGAGCCCGACTGAAAGAATTAACACAAAACATAGTTGTTCAAAATACTGGAAACCTGAGTTTACAAAACACAGTTACAACTGAACTGAACGAAACAGGTTGTACTTCTACTAAGAATAACTGTCAAAATGCACTTTCAAGAGATTCAGATGAAAGTTCTATGCAAGATAATGACGAAATGGATGTAGGGGGTTTAAATTTTGATCTGAGGAATGATTCTAGAGTTAAACTCTATGCTGAAGATGTGGGCCCAAAGCTGTATGCGGTCAAAGGTAATATAGTAACTCCAACAATAATAACAAAGAATCTTCCAGAAGCATTTAAGTTCTTGCCAGTGTTTGGCATGCCAAAAAATACTGCTGAATTGGGAGATTTTCAAAATACGAAAACTAGAGAATTTGTTGGTGATATGAGCGACGAAGAATTTAATAAAATTGCTCAATTTTGCAGGTAATTATTTTTATTTATTAACAAATAAGGTTTTACAAAACTAATGAGAATATTATTTTGCTATAATCCTCGATAATAAAAAATATATGTAATGCTGAAATGCTAAATGTAGAGTGTACTATTCATTCTCATACCTGGTACATGCAGAATTTGTAAGAACTCATGCACTACCCGACACCAATAACACAATAACACACATTCACCACCACAATCTCAACAATTGTTTGCGATTTTGCAAAGCATTTGCGATTTTGTTGTGTAGTCTATCTCCTGACGATGCTTCGGTTACAGGGCGAAACAATGTGGTGGTGAATGTGTGCAGTGCTTGGTGTCGAGATTTTGTCTATGCTGTAATAATAAAACCAATAGAGGTTGTACTCTTAAAATTGAAGATTGAGACAGGACTAGTATTATATTTTTTATCTTACTAATATTTTCAGCCCTGACCATTTACGGACAGGACATGAATTAATAATGACTAACCGAGTTCCAACACAAGAGCCACTGCCCGATCACATAATGACTGCGTTGGAAGCGAGTGGAGTCGGCGATAATCTTTGTGTTGTTAAAAAATTGAAACTTAGGGTGGACAAGGATATTAGGCAAGTGTATATGAAGAAGCTTAAGTACAGAGGATTGAAGCTTTTGCCTCTTCCTCAGGTTAATAATTTTCTCAAGTATTAATTGTCTTTATTTATACTAACATTATGAATGGGAAAGTTTGTCTATCTGTTATATTTTCATAGGTAATCCACTGGACCAATATTTATGAAATTTAGCAAGACTTAAGTTTATATATTGGAGTAGCATACACATATTATAGAAACATATTGCAATTTAAAGGGTAATTTGACGCTTTAGTTAATGTGAACAAACATATGGGTATTACATAGTTTATATGTTTCTATATATATAAAGACATGTCTACTCTCAACCACTATGGCAAGGAACCACACAAACCTCCATTCAGCATTCAGGCATCAGTTTACATTTTTCCAACAATTTTTTTTGCAAGAAACCTCAATACCTAAGAAACCTAGTCAGAAATCAAGGTGCTCCTACCGATAAATGATAAGTAATATGTTTAAAAAAAACTTTAAGTGTTCTTTGATGCTACTTTATTAGCTATGCAGCTACTTTATTAGCTATGTCGCTTGACATTGACAGACGTCTTAACTTATTTTTTTACAAAACAAAGTAAGCAAAATTATAGACAAATCTATACTAATATATAAAGCTAAAGAGTTTGTTTGTTTGTCAATTTTAATGTGCTAACCTAAGGAACTACTGAACTGATTTGAAAAATTCTTTGAGTGTAAGATAGTCCATTTATTGAGGAAGGCTATAATATATCAATTATAAAATCTATATATAAAATATATATATAATAAAATCAATCCCTTATAGCATATTATAAGGGATTGATTTTAAAATTTTATTTATTGTTTGAAGGTGCTTGATATATAAGAAAATATTACACAAAGTGCCAGGCTTTGTACAGTTTTAATGTCTAAATTATTATTTTTTAATATAAAATCTTTTCTATTAGAATGAAGACTACAAAATATCATTTTCACCTCTGGAGCCTGGCAAGGATTTGATATTTCGTATCCGTGTATACCGGCCGTTCTACTGCAACGGTAAAGACAGACATGTGAGTATTAATTTGTATGTGAGTATAAATTCCGCAATCAATTTCAGCTTTGCCATTGCAGCAGTTTAAAAACACTGTTAAAAATAAGCTGATACAGAAAGCCTACTATACTATTGAAGATTATTTAGAAGATAAGAATGTGTGGATATAGCTCTCTTTGAACCTGTACAAGACAGTAACGACTGAATGTAAATAGTATTAAGAATTATATGTTTAAAAGAGCAACCGCCGAGTTTCTTGCTGGCTCTTCTCGGTAGGAACAGCTTTCCGAACCAGCGGTAGAGTTGACGATTCAAAAGCACTTGTTTACAAGTTTATTTGAATAAAGAATATTTTGAATTTGAATTTGAATTATGAAATTTACAATATTGTCTATGGAACTCATTGCTATACAGCATTATCTATGATAGCCTTAGCCTTTCCATCACTTACTTAGATTACACATATTACCATAGATCTCTGGACATATGCTGGTTTCCTTACAATGTTTTCCTTCACCGAAAAGCGTGTGATAAATTGCAAATATCAATTAGATGCATTAGTTTTAACAGAAAAACTCATTGGTGCCTGGCTGCTTGTATACAATTGTACTATTGTATAATTGTATTATTGTATACTTGTATACAATTGTTGTTTATAAGTATGGATTACCTGGGTGACCTAGCCTTGCTTAGTAATATTTTTAAAGATATAAAAAAATTCCATTATAAAATCATCATCTTCCTGCCCTTATCCCACTCTAAGTGGGGTCGGCACAACATGTTATAAACATGGTGTCACATGATTTGGCTGCGTTTTTATGACCGGCCGCCTGCCTGACGTCAACTTACCTCTGGCGTATTTTACGACACCTCGGTAAGAAAGAGGGTGGTCTATTCTACTAAACCGGATACCACACGGTGGGTCAACTTACCTTAGTCGCTTTTTACGACACCTCGGTAAGAAATGAGGGTGGTCTATTCTACTCAGCCGGATACCACACGGCGGGTCGACTTACCTTAGTCGCCTTTTACGACACCTCGGTAAGAAAAGAGGGTGGTACTATTCTATTCAGCCGGATACCACACGGCGTAAATTCCATTATAAAATAAAAAAAAGAAAGACAGAGATGTGGGAGTTGATACCAGGTTTATTTGGACTGCCCGTTACCATTAGGTTATCACAGCTTCGCATTTGACAGCTCAAATATCATTAGCATTCAATTCCACTTTTTTGCATTTAGATTTTTTTTAATGAAACCTAGCTAGATCGATTTTTCCGCCCAAACTTCCGACATGCTGGATTTCATTAAAATCGTTGGAGCCATTTCCGAGATTCAGAAAAAAAATATATATACACACACAAGAAAGTACTGTTTGCAACTTTCTGTTTTCCGTATTCCACAAATTACTCTTGCACATCTTTTTTGAGCGAGAAATATTTGACAGCTGTTTGAACAATCATCCCCAAAAATTATACCCTAACGGAGAATTGAAGTTACATATGCATGTTGTGCTACTAGTAGTTTTTATTTTATTCCTAACTTTCTTTTTTGTTTTATCTTATTTAAACTGTAGTTGCATGCAATGTTGTTTATTTAAATAGATGTT
Organism: Morpho helenor; assembly: GCA_029227775.1. Taxonomy (NCBI): domain Eukaryota; kingdom Metazoa; phylum Arthropoda; class Insecta; order Lepidoptera; family Nymphalidae; genus Morpho; species Morpho helenor. The sequence continues at coordinate 14,666,974 of JARGCU010000006.1, forward strand.
TTATTCGGGGCGTCACTAAGGTTTCGACTGAAAACCAGCGCCGCGTGATGTTAGCCATATGCTGCATCACGCTGCTTTTATGCTGAGTCGAACGCCAATTCATTTCTGCATAGTTGTGGTTTTTAACCTTTAATAAATTTTTATAAGATAGATTTAAGTGTCTGTACCTACCTATAAGATAAATTTTGTATATTGCCTGCAGGAATGAATAAATGTCTTGTTGTTGTTGTTGTAGTAATGGTATTGTTAATCGTTCCAGAACACCCGGCACTCGGTGTTCAGCAACGACATGGTGCTCTTGGGCAGGCAGAAGCTGACGGCGCTGCGGGACCGGCTGGTGTGCCCCAACGACGTGGGCACCAGGGTCGACATCTCGGAGAACCCCGACGAGCAGCCCACCACCTCCGTCAAGGTAGACTGCCTATTTGCCTATTGCCTAGACGTAAGTTCACAAGAACACACCATCACACATGAATTTCAAAATAATTCATTAGTATGGAAGCTGTGGTAGCCCAGCGGTATCACCGTGGGCCTCTTTCGAGAAGGTCTAGGGTTCAAACCCCGGGCAGGCACCAATGAGTTTTCTAGTAAAACTTATGTGTCTAATTGATAATTGCAATTTATCACACGCTTTTCGGTGAAGGAAAACATCGTGAGGAAACCTGCATATCTCTAGAGAATTCTGGGGATATGTGTAACCTACCAATCCGCATTGGAGCAGCGTGGTAGGTCTTAGCTCCAATCCTTCTCTCCAAAAAAAAAAAAAACGGAGAGAATAGGCCTATGCCCAGCAGTGGGATAGTAAACAGGCTGTTACTTACTTACTCATTAGTATGCAAGAATGTATATATTCCTCTACCTCATTCTCCTGCTCTTATGTCACTCTAAGTAGGGTCGGTTGCAACATGTTATAAACATGCTGTCACATGATTTGGCGTTGGGTTACAAACGGGCCGCCTGCATGACGTCAACTTACCTTAGTCATATTTTACGACACATCGGTAAGGAAAAGGGTGGTCTATTCTACTCCACCGGATAGCACACGGTGAGTTAACTTACCTTGTCGCCTTTTACGACACCTCGGTAAGAACTGAGGGTGGACTATTTTAATCAGCTAGATACGGCTTCGTTTTTATTCTAGTGATTCTATTATAAGTGATTTAATATTTTTGTATTATGGAAATTCCTATAATAACGCCCAAATTACGGGTGTATATTTGTATTTAAGTGTGTATTTAAAAATATATAAGTATATATTCACCAGTTGTCTGTCACCCATAACACAAGTATTAAGTTACTTACTTTGGGGACGGACGACCGTGTGTGTAAGTGTCCCATAAGTTTATTTATTTATAAACTAGCGGCCTGCCCCTGTTTCGCACGGGTATAAAATATATATCCCATGTCAGTCAGTGTAAAAAAATGATTAAAATTGATCCAGTTGTTTTGATTTATTCATTACTGCCCGTGGCCCGCAAGCGTTAAATTTGGAGAAAAACAATTTCCTTTCCCTATACCAAGAAGATTTCCTGCTATCTTTGGAAGATCTAAATTCATATAGTACATTATTACTTATTTACTTTTATATTTTGCCTATGTATCTTATTTTTACAATTAATTACAGAATGTCTTTAAACAAACTCTTGAAAGAGCGACATCGCTGCTAATGTCGAAGTGTTATAGGGCGAAGCGCGGCCTCCTCACGGCATTTTAAATCTGTAATATCTCCGAAAATGTTCACTTAAATTACATGCTGTAAACGGCCATATTGATCGATATTAAATCAACTATTTATTTAAGGTACTTAATTGGATAAGGATTAATGCTGTACTGTATAAGAATTTCTTCAAAAATAAGGCATTATTTTTCGTAATAAGTAAACGACAAAAATGCTTTAGTGGGTTATCCATAAGCGATAGACATATACCATCGCGGACTTTTCTGTAGACCTTTTTAAGGTGTACAAATACTTAGTACATCATTTTGATAAATCTCGTAGGGTTTAGCCTGCGTTTGCAATGTAAGCGGAAAAAAATGTAATTATTTACAGAAACCTCAAAAATTACATTATTTCTCTACTTCGTATTGAATGTTATTATACGTACAAACCTTCATCTGGAATCACGCTATCTATTAAAAAAAACCGCATCAAAATCTGTTGCGTAGTTTTAAAGTTTTATGCGTACATACGGAAATATGGACTTTGTTTTATAATATGTAGTGATGATTATTAATTAAATTAAAGCAAAAATATTCGTAATTACGTAAGTAATAATTAATAATTGCGCCCTTTCATTAATATGTAATAACTATTTGACCAGGAAATATTCCCGTCTGGCTTCCTGTTCATAAACAACGTGTTCTATGTGGACACGCGCGAAGGTTGCCTGGACTTCACCGGGCAGATCCGGGAGTGGGCCAGGGGCCGCAATATCGGCGACTTCCCCCGCCGGGACATGACGGAGGTCACCCTCGACCAACTGCTGGTCAAGCTGGGACACCCCGAGGTAAGTAGATGGGACCCAAAAAGGTCCAGCAAAGTTAGAAATCAGAGCCATCGAGGAGACTTGTTGAACACGATATTGGTTACCACGATACGTCTGAGGTTGATTAGATGCCCATAAAATTGGGATATCCACTTAGACATCCATAAAACTGGGACAGGTAAGTGAGGGTCATTGGTCCAGAGCTCGCCAGGAGAATTCTAAAACACGATATGATATTACTCATTATGCTAGGACATGAGGGAGGTCACCATTGACTAGCTGCCCATCAAACTGGGCCACCCCGAGATAAGTGGGAAGGACCAGAGCCATTGAAGACTTCTTGAATGATTTATAGAAGCAGGCGTAACTTTGCGGAACTCAATAGTACAGAAGTTACAATAAAATTATTACGATTTTGTTCATCGAGCCTTTCCTCCTGATGATGCTTCGGTTTCAAGGCGAAGCGGTTGTAGAGGTTGTGGTAGTGAGTGTGTGTAGTGCTTGTGTGGAGTGTTGGTGGTGGCGGCGTCTTGTGATACGTGTGGCGGCTTGTCCTGCATATATGTGCTATGTGATTGTTGCCTGCTTCATACACTTAGCATTGCATGATTTCTCTGAACAAACGCGGATTACAGCAAAATAATTTTATTGTAACTTCTAGACTTCTTGAACACGATATTGGTTACCGCGACATGAACGAGGTCACCATTGACTAACTCTCCATTAAACTGGGACACCCCAAAGTAAGTGAAAAGGTCATTAGTCGTCCTTATGCCAGGACATGACCGGAGTTACCATCTCTCATCAAACTGATGACTGAAACCCTGAGGTAATCTTGTGTTGCTTGAATCCAGCGGCTCTCCGCGACCCTTTTGAGGTCGTCTGTACATCATCCTCCTGCCCTTATCCCACTATAAGTGGGGTCGGCACAATATGTTATAAACATGCTGTCAAATGATTTGGCTGGGTTTTTACGACCGGCCGACTGCCTGACGTCAACTTACTTACCTTAGCCATATGTTACGACACCTAAGTAAGAAAGAGGGTGGTCTATTCTACTAAACCGGATACCACACGGCGGGTTGAGGTTGTCTATACATCTACTGTCAATAATAAATATATAAAAAAGTGCTTGAAAGAGCTTATTGGATAAAGATTTGACTTCCAACCATTGCCTCGGTTTTTTTTTAAACCGCTTCCTGTTCCCCAGGTGTACGTCCACCAAGGAAACTGCCAGCATCTATTCACCTTCTCTGAGGTCCGGCTGCTGAGCGCGGCGGACCCTCTGCGGCAGTCCGTGTACCCCTTCCATACGGCCATCTCGCAACACCAGACCATCTACTGCACCACGTGCGCAGAGTTTGGTGCCAGATGGATCGTGACGGGTTGCTCCAAGGTGCCCTTCGACCCGGCCTTCTTCTGCGAGACCTGCTTCAAGCTGTACCTCTATCGGGACGGGAAGAAGGTCTGCGACTTCAAGGCCTACAGCTACAGGGGCAACGAGATCAATTTGCTCAAGCCGTTGGGATGAAAGTTCTAGAATAGAGATGTGAGAAACGAGGAATATTAATTATTTTAGTACAGTAGAACGTCGATAAGTTAAAATCAGGAAAGCACAAAATATAATAGGTTAACTAAGGTTTGTTTTAGAGAAAATGGGGTAAGGGGGGGGGGGGATTGGTCGCTAGTTTATACTGTTTTGTTCTCATGGAAACAATAAGTGAACACGTGCCAGTAATAAATTCCGAGTTTTTTTTTTTGCAAATTCCATTCACAAATTACAAAATTGGCAGATAGTTAAGTTACAGAGTATGTAGAAACATTTTTTGAAGTTATTGAGCGTTAATTTTGGAATTATTAATTTAAGTTAAAGAGGTTTTTGGGTCTGAGGGGAATGGAGCTGATTATTTTTTGAAGTTAGAAAAGTCTTTAACTTATCGAGGTTTTACTGTATTATAATAGATTTTTAATAATCGATTTTCTAAAGATTAAAAATCGATTTTGACAAAATCGATCTTAACAATACCCTCTTTTTCTTCTTTTTTTACCCATCTTTTTCTTGTTTTTAAGATAAAATTCGTTATTGGATGTAATCAATGTACACAAACTTCACATTTTAATCGGATTTCGCAAACACACGCATCTGTTACATTCGAACTCGTTCACTTTAATTAGTCATTATTTAATTTTAAGGAAGAAAATCGATTATTTAATAATCGTTTATTCTCATATCACATCTCTATTCTAGAATACTTTGTAGCGATAAAACAGGCTGGAAGATATTCCGATGCCAATGTTATTATTCCACAATGTTGCGTGACTCGAAACTATGTGACTTTTTTTATAATATGTTATACTGTGATAAATAAAAAAATCAGTGAGGAATATCTTTTATTTTAATAATATACCAGATATATAATAAACCCGGTGATCTATTGTTGTGTTTATTCTCGCCTTCTCCCACTTCTGATATTTTTGAGCACATCATTTTGGGATAACTTTTAAGATGTTTCATCTTCTTCCTGCCCTTATCCCACTCTAAGTGGGTTCGGCACATGTTATAAACATGTTGTCACGTGATTTGGCTACGTATTTTACGGTACCGGCCGCCTGCCTGACGTCAACTTATCTTAGTCGTATTTTACGACACCTCGATAAGAAAGAGGGTGGTCTATTCTACTTAACCGGATACCACACTGTGAGTCAATTTAAACCTCGGTAAGATATGAGGTTGGTCTAATCTACTCAGCCGGATACCACACGGCGGGTCGATTTACCTTAGTCGCCTTTTACGACACCTCGGTAAGAAATGAGGGTGGTACTATTCTATTGAGTCTGATACCACACGGCGTATTTCAATGACGAAATGTGAAATCATAATTATATTTTGAAACGAGTTTCTTGCTGGCTCTTTTCGGTAGGAATAGCTTTCCGAACCACCAGTAGAGTTGACGATTAAAACTTGTTTACAAGTTTACTTGAATAAGTCAAGTAAACTTGTAAACTTGAATAGTTTGAGTTTAAAAGGTATCCGTAAAAATTAAATTGAATGACGTAATAGAATCATACAGTTACTTATAGTAAAGTAGGAGCCCTAAATGTGTTATCTGTAGTAATATATAAAGTTGAAGAGTTTCTTTGTTTGTACGCGCTAATCTCACGAACTACAGAACCGATTTGAAAAGTTATTTTAGTGTAAGATAGTCCATTTATCGAGGAATGCTACAGGCTATATAACATCACGCTAAATTGACTAGAAGGGGAGCAGCAATAAAAAAAACATACGAAAATGACAAAATTTAAAGCTTTCCTTGCGTGCGCTAAGTAAACGGTGATAGTTAGGTATATGAAAATCATGTATTACAAAATTCCCCCCTAAAAGTTCTAAATAACAAGACAGCATATGTCTAGCTTTTAAGGTTAAGCCACTTTAACCATTCTTATGGTTATCAAAATACTATATTACGGTTTTAATCTATCCACGCGGGCGGAGCCGCTGGCGATTGCTAGTATTACAATAAAGAAGAAGCAAATGAGGTTAATCGTCTCTTTTTATCTCTTTTTGATTATTTTAAAGGGTTAGTAGAGTTATCATAATGCGCTGCACACGCTCGCGGACTGTCCAGCTTGGGCGGTTCAGCGGGCAGAGCGCGTGGCACAGGTGGGGCACGATCTCTCCTTGACCACCGTGGTTCGTGCCATGGTGGACAGGGAGGGATTGTGGGCAGCGATAACCTCCTGCGAGGACGTTATCTCGCGGAAGGAGGCGGCGGAGCGGGAAGTCGAGACTTTGGATCTGATCCGCCGCAGACGAGGTGGGCGCTGGCGACTCGCTCAAGTCCATCGTTTGCCGCTCTAAAAAAAGCAAAGTTTCCTGACCTTTGGATGTTAACCGAATGGGGTTTATCGGACGCCCACCTGAAAAGGTCCCCGAGGCTGTTGATGCGTCTGGTACTCCCGATGCATCGATTAGCGTAGGGAAGGGACACTTTTAGTGAAGCCCCAATGCAAAGTGGCGCACTCTGGGGTTCAGAGTTGCTGGCGGGGATGGGGGCAATGTGTCCAACGGTACCGTGTCCCCGCCACCAGCATCGTGGTGGAGCACTGTCAGGTTTTTAGCCGGTGCGAATCCGATATATTCGCCGCTCGTTCGTCGGGCGGCGGGACCTATAACGGGTTTTTTTTCCTAATTTATAGAATTAGGCGTTACTTTGTGGATGTCCATAATACAAAACTAATGAAAATATTTATTTTGTTATAATCCCCGATAAAAGAAAATATATGTAATGCTAAATGTAGATTGTACTATTCGTTCTCCTCGATAAATGGACTATCTTACACTGTAAGAATTTTTCAAATCGGTCCAGTAGTTCCTGAGATTAGCGCGTTCAAACAATGAAACAAACTCTTCAGCTTTATATTTTAGTATAGATTGCGACAGGCAGATAGTATAATGACTCTATGGATGTAATATAGTTAGGTTATGTTTATTTGCGTGTGGTCCGCGAAGTTAAATCAGTGCAAGTATATTAGTACAAACGTGCACGACTGCTCTACATCTGCGAGATGCACCTACGTTTTAATGAAGACGGAGTGGCAACAGTTTGTCATAGACTAATATAGACAATAAACTAGTAAGACTAGTTGATAAGCCAGTCCTTATGCACGCGACTTCGTCTGTTGACTTCATTCAAATTCGAAATATTCTTTATTCAAGTGGACTGTTACAGTACTTTTGAAACGTCAAATGTTTTTAAAAGTTTGTCCTACAAAGAAGAACCAGAAAGAAACTCTGCGGATAATCTTTTCAACAAAAATTTGATAGATGGTTAATCAAGTTAATCGATCCAGCTTAGTGCGTAGCTGACTGCAGTTAAGATATGCTATCACTCAAATATTCCTCAATTGTATAGTAACTAAGCTTTACGCAGCAGTATTGCTTTAAGATAATTAGGTAATTCTAAACTTGTGTAAAGGCAAGTCTAGCAAGGTATAAAGTAACTTACGTCACTTTAAAAGTCTTCAACCAAGGTCGTAGTCAGGATTCTATACTTAGGGGCGGAAAAGATTCTTAACTTTATTGTTTTGATCATTGTTTTTAACATATGAGTATCTCACATGAGTAGTGAGGTTGAGGTAAAATTAAAGCTCTAACTAATGCCAGCCTTATAAAGTGTCAGTTGCGAGTTGTCAGTTTATTAACGAAACGCTTATTTAGATGAGGCAGTTGTCCCCCTCTTACTGCACCTCGCTTGCCTTAGCAAGTAACTTAGCCTTCAACTATTTGAATATCAAAAATTACATCAATCCTTTCCATCGTTAATGGGTACGGGTTCACACCTGAATGTAGATAGTTATTATCATCCCCTGCCCTTATCCCACTCTAAGTGGGGAAGGCACAACATATTATAAACATGTTGTTACATATTTTGGCTAGTTATTTCACGACCGGCCGCCTGCCTGACGTTAACGTACCTTAGCCGCCTTTTTCGACATCTCGATAAGAAATGAGAATGGTCTACTCAGCCGGATACCACACAGCGGGTCAACTTACCTTAGCCGCTTTGTACGACACCTCGGTAAGAAATCAGGGTAGTCTATTCTACTCAGCCGAATACCCCACGGCTAGTCACTTTAATAACAAGCGTGCGATATAAAAGTCATGTTAAAAAATCTTGTGAAATAGATATTCAGGGGATAATAATTCCGAACAAGCAGTAGAGTTGACGATTCTAAAGCACTTGTTTATAAGTTTATTTGAATAAAGAATAATTTGAATTTGAATATAATATAATGTAGATAGTCAGGGGATCTCGCTTGTTAACAATTTAACGACAACCCGACGCATTTAGTGATATTTTTCTGTGTTTTATCGTGAGCTATATTTACAGGAATAATGCAGTCTGTGGGCGATGCAGGTACTCTGTCAATTGCAATATTAAGATTATAAGATAGGTTGATGAGCCCAGGTGTTCTTCCGCGGGGGAGGGTTTCCTTATGAGGATTAGGTAAATAGGGAAATTGGACTAATAGACTATACCACCCATTGGGCTTGCGTGGGATTCATATTACAAGAGGTGGATGATGTTGCCAATTTATGATGTAGGAAATTGGTAGGAAATTTTTAACTCATCTATACTAATATCAAAGCTGAGGAGTTTGTTTGTTTGGACGCGCTAATCTCAGGAACTACTGGACCGATTTGAATTCTTTCAGTGTAAGATACTCCATTTATTGAGGAAGGCTATAGGCTATGTAACATCACGATAAGATGAATAAGAGAGCAGCAATAAAAAATATTACGAAAACGGCAAAATTTAAAGCTTTCCTTGCGTGCGCTGAGTAAACGGTGATAGTTATTCAAAAATCATGTACCACAAAATTATTCCCCTCTAAAAATTCTAAATAAAAGTCCGCGACAGCATATGTGTAGCTTTTAAGGTTGACCCACTTTAACCTTTTTTATGATTATGAAAAGACTAAAATATAATGGTTTTAATCTTTCCGCGCGGGCGGAGCCGCTGGCGATTGCTAGTCACTACATATTATAAAACAAAGTCCATATTTCCGTATGTACGCATAAAACTTTAAAACTACGCAACCGATTTTGATGCGGTTTTTTTTAATAGATAGAGTGATAGAGTACAAGCCTTCCTTTTGGAAGGCTTGTACGTATAATAATAATTAATTGTAAAAATAAAATACATAGGGAAAATGTAAAAGTAAATAAGTAAAAATGTACTATATGAATTTAGATATTCCAAAGATAGCAGGAAATCTTCTTGGTATAGGGAAAGGAAATTGTTTTTCTCCAAATTTAACGCTTGCGGGCCACGGGCAGTAAAGAATAAATAAAAACTACTGGATCGATTTTAATCATTTTTTTTTTACACTGATTGACATGGGATATATATTTTATACCCGTGCGAAGCAGGGGCAGGCCGCTAGTAATATTATAAATGGGAAATATCTGTTTTTATATTTCACTTATATTTTTTTTACGCTATCACCGCAACTCTGCTGTAGTTATAGACATTATTATTTACTATTCAAACCTACGTAACAAGCTAACGTCATCATTTTCCTGCCCTTATTCTAATGGGCTCGGCACAACATGGTATAACTATATTGTCTCATGTTTTGGCTAGGTATTTTACGACCGGCCGCCTGCCTGACGTCAACTTACTTTACTCGTATTTTACAACACCTTGGTAAGAAAGAGGGTAGTCTATTCTTCTCAACCGGATAACACATGGTGGGTCAACTTACCTTAGTCGCTTTTACGACGCCTCGGTAAGAAATGAGGGTGGACTATCCTATTCAGCCATATACCACACGACTTTTTTGTAAAATTTATTTATTTATTTAAAGGATATTTACAATTAATGAATTCTGATGACGTAAATATCGTACAGAAACTGAATATTTGGATAATTACTGGGATATGTGTTATTTAGGCTCTTTTAAATATGATGTACTACCTAGGTACAGGTATTTGGCCTTGCTAGGTATTTAAAAAATATTAAAAAATGCAAATAAAAAGCAAAATAGGGGTGGCGATATCTAAGGTTGGTCTGGAATATAGGAACTTCTTTAGTCCGCCCGTTCTCCACTGGGCTATTACGAATTTACAAATGACAGAAAAAATAGTCTTCTGTATGTTCAAGTAAGTATTTTTTCAACATCTGAAAAAAAAAGGAGAAAACAACATAAATTCTGCTGATTTTCATGAAAATCGTTTGAGCCGTTTCGGATATTCGGAAAATATACGTACATACCTATATTTATATACGATATATACCAAATTAACTCATTGGAATATTTAGAGATTTACGCCGCGTGGTATTCGGCTGAATAGAATAGTACTACCCTCATTTCTTACCGAGGTGTCGTAAAAGGCGACTAGGGTAAGTCGACCCGCCGTGTGGTATCCGGCTGAGTAGAATAGACCAACCTCATTTCTTTCTGAGGTCTCGTAAAAGGCGACTGAGGTAAGTTGACGTCAGGTAGGCGGCCGGTCGTAAAATACGTAGCCAAATCATATGACAACATGTTTGTAACATGTTGTGCCGACCCCACTTAGAGTGGAATAGGGGCAGGAGGATGATGATGGAATATTTAGAGATTTGTTAAATTTTAACAACTTTCACCGTTTACTTAGCGCAAGAGAAGTTTTATATTTTGCCGTTTTCGCTAATTTTTTATTGCTGCTCTTCTCCTGTTCATCTTAGCATGTTATATGCCGAACAAACAAACTCTTCAGCTTTATATATTAGTAGAGAATAGATTGTAGTTACAGATCCATCATCTACGAGTAGTTATGCTATGTTTTGGTTATGTTTGGTTGTGTACGTCTCAAATTCCTTACCTTATCAGCGAAGGCTCTCTGTCAGATAATTGCTATGATAATATTTGACGGTAGCAAAATTCACATCACCGGTATGTGACCTGAATAGATGGTTTATAGTTAATATTTATTAATAAGTGGTATCCGATTGAGTGGAATAGACTACCATAATTTCTTACCGAGGCCTCTTAAGGGGCGATTAAGGTAAGTTGACCCACCTTGTGTTATTCGGTTTACTATAATTTACCATCCTCTTTCTTACCGAGATGTCGTAAAAGGCGACTAAGGTAAGTCGACCCGCCGTGTGGTATCCGGCTGAGTAGAATAGATCAACCTCATTTCTTATCGAGGTGTCGTAAAATACGACTAAGATAAATTGACGTTAGGCAGGCGGCCGGCAGTAAAAACGTAAACAAATCATGTGACAGCATGTTCATAACATGTTGTGCCGACCCCACTTAGAGTGGGATAAGGACAGGAGGATGATTTATTAATTGGGAGGAGAAATGAGCACTTTTTTGGTATTTTTATCTAAATTAAAATAAATTTATGCGACAACTACAGTCTTCCAAGTAAGTCCATAACTTAATACTTGTGTTCATCTTTTATCCCACTCTAAATGGGGTGGGCACAACATGCTATAAACATATTGTGACATGATTTGGCTATGTATCATACCTTAGTCGCCATTTTACGACACCTCGGTAAGAAATAAGGGTGATCTATTTTACTCAGCTGAATATAGTACGGTGGATCAAGTTACCTTAGCCGCCTTTTACGACACCTGGGTATGAAATGAGGATGGGCTATTCTACTAAGCCGTATACCATACGGCGTGTCTAATTGTGTATCACCACACTGATATAATCTGCACACGATATGAAAGAGATTATGTGGATTTTGCGGTTCAAGTGAGGGTAGATGAAGAAAATAATGACTGCAGTACTCGGGAACGAAGACGCCGCGGCGCTCCAGTCAGTTCGTGACCACAGTGGATGCAACTCTGCCGAAACGTCGAACCTTATACAAAGGTAACGTGATTATCGCGATGTGACCCGGTTGTATATATTTTAATTAGTATGAATCGCGAAAGTTTAAAATCTACTTTTAGCTCCACATAATATTATGTAAGTCGTGTAACTATGTAAAATAAGTAGTGGAATGATATCACCGCGAGCTGTGCTGTGCGTTTGTAATGTCAACATTACCTCATCGTTTATTTGTACAACATAATGTTTACTTGTAGGTCGTTAAATTTTTAATATTGTACAACGTTTATACTAAATGAAACATCTGAAACCTCTTTTAGCTGAGCTAACTATTAAGCTGTCGTAGCCCAGCGGACACATTGTGCGCCTCTTTCGAGAAGGTCTAGGGTTCAAAACTCAGGCACTAATAAGTGTTCTAGTAAAACTTATGTGTCTAATTGATAATTGCAATTTATCACACGCTTTTCGGTGAAGGAAAACATCGTGAGGAAACCTGCATATCTCTAGAGAATTCTGGGGATATGTGTAACCTACCAAACCGCATTGAAGCAGCGTGGTAGGTCTAAGCTCCAATTCTTCTCTCCAAAAATGGAGAGAGGAGGCCTATGCCCAGCTGTGGGATAGTATCAGGCCGTTACTTTATCTACTAATAAACTAGTTTAGGACTCGAAAGCTTATTCAGTTGCAAGTACGCGTGGAAGCATTAAAACATAGTTTATAACCAAAATTGGTTAAAGTGGATTAACCTTTAAAGCTAGACATACGCTGCCGCGGACTTTTATTAAGAACTTTTAGAGGAGAACACTTTTGTAATACATGATTTTTGAATAACTTTCACCGTTTACTTAGCGCACGCAAGGAAAGCTTTCGCAATATTTTTTATTGCTGCTCCTCTCTTATTCATCTTAGCGCGATGTTATATAACCTAAAGCCTTCCTCGATAAATGGACTCTTACACTCAAAGAACTTTTAAAATCGGTCCAGTAGTTCCTCAGATTAGCGCGTTCAAACAATCAAAAAAACAAACATACACTTCAGATTTATATATTAGTATCGATATATAAAAAGATTAGTTCATTTAAAATAAAGACTTTGATCTACTCCACGTATATTAATAGCAAATATTTGCTTTATTGAAATTCATAAATAATTAGGTCACACTATACAAACTGTATCGAGGCTTTCTCAATGTATATCGCTCATCTTGTATGTTTGCGTGTTTGTTCCGGCAACATAAACGCAGTTTTTAGATTTTTACCTAACATTCGGTGACCTAAAAAGTAATATTTTAGGTATAACAGTCACAGTAGCTTAGTGAATGATATACATACTCTAACAAAAGGTTAACTGTTTCAAACCCCTTTCAAACAAACATGTCATACTTTACACTGTTATCCGGCTGAGTAGAGTAGACCACCCTCTTATCGAGGTTTTGTAAAATACGACTGCTAAGTAAGTTGACGTCAGGCATTCGGCTGTTCGTAAACTATGTAGCCAAATCATGTAACAACATATTTAAAACATGTTGTGCCTACTCTACTTAGAGTGGGAGGAAGGTGTTTGAATATTATATCGGGCTAACATAGGATCCTTAGGAGAATTAAGTTATTTCTTCGGGAATATGAAAAAAACAGCATTGAACTTTGATAAATATCCTTATTAAAAGTTTATAATATTTATAGAGATATTTAATATCAGAAAAACATTATGAATTTTTTGATATATGTGAAGTTTTTGTACTACTTTTACTGAGCTATTTTAATATATATTTCACGTTAGTACGGGTTATTTACTAAAATTATCAAATTATGCTCTTCATAAATCGATAAATCCTTCTGACTCTTCCCGGATCGATCTGATTTTTGTGATAGAGATACATATTTGTAGGTTATCAACATATCAGTCTACGCGAACGAAGTTGCGGGTAAAAGCTAATAATATTATAAAAGCGAAAGCTTGTGAGTATGGATGTATGTTACTTACTCTTTCACGGCGAATCTGCTGAACCAATATCGAGGAAATTTGCCCCAATTATTCCTTATACACCGTATAGGCTATAGAAATCCTGTTAATTATAATTCTACAGAATCAGTATGACATTGAAAAGTGCCATTTTTTATCATAAAGTAATAGAATTAGCTGTGTGCTTTTGTTTTTATATAACTTATTCAAGAATGTAGAATTCAAATACTGTTACAATATACGAGTAGAGTCTTGAATCCCATCAATAGATAGTTGGCTGGTGATTGATAATGCTATAAGCTTTATAACTGCGATACAACACAATGAAACAGCGGAGATAAAGTCAATCTATTGAACCAATTAACTGAATAAACCGTTAACTGATTACGTAATCGGGATGATCGAAACGTTACCTGACGCATGCTACGTAGAATAGGGAAGATTCGCAACAAAATAACTGTCTATTTCATTGTTACTAGCCAACCCGCTCCGATTTTCACGAACATATCCTGTCCTGGGGTGGGCAGCAGCGCCTCTAGTGTCGAATGAGTCAGCTCTGCGGTCACCAACCCGCTTGCCCAGCGTGGTGACTATGGGCAGCAACCTTCATATGGAAGTGTCCAGAAAGTGCTGGCCCTCAGTTCCCGGCAGCCCCACTATTCCCGATTAAGGTTGTTGGGGTCAGGTGGATGAGCATTGCGGTGAACCGGAATGTCTGGTGCTGATATGGGGAGGCCTATGTCCAGCAGGGGACTGTGATAGGCTGATGGATGGATGGATGGATGGATTCTGTCCTGATTGAAACCCTTCTGCTTCGTCAACCGATGGACGTCCAGGAACATATGTCTTTTCATGGGATCTTCACAATACACGATCTAGTGCTGCTTTCATTAAGCGGCCCTCGCGACCTTTTTCAGACCATCTCGTAGGGACTCTACCGACGCTGATCTTCCGCTGCAAGGTCGCCATTCCTGCACCTTAGGACCCAAACGCCCATCGACTCTACGTACTACGTGCCCCGCCCATTGCCACTTCAGCTTCGCGACACGCAGAGGTATATCGGTGACTCTGGTTCTTCTACGGATTTCCTCATTTCTGATTTGATCGCGTAGAGATACTCCGCGCATAGATGGCTCCATCGCCCGCTGAGTGACTGATATGAGGCCCATAGTCAGCGACCACGATTCAGATCCGCTTGTCATCACTGACAACAGGCACTGTTTGAAAATTTAAGTCTTCAAGCACTGAGGTATTTTGGATGAGAAGATCTCGCGTATCTTCCCAAACGCTGCCCATCCGAGCTGGATTCGGCGACTGACCTCTTTTTTTTAAAGTGGACCTACCTAGCTGGACTGTCCCAGGTTTCTAAGATGTGCCAAACTCACTTAGAGTGGGATAAGGCCAGGAGGATGATAATACTTTTGTAATACTTCAATGAATATTCTTTATAATTTATAGAATTAGGCGGTACTTTGCGGAGGTCCATAATACAAAAGTAATGAGAATATTATTTTGCTATAATCCGCGATAAATTTTATCGCGGATTATAGCAAAATAATATTCTCATTACTTTTGAATATTCTTTATTCCAAAAAAATGTACAAGTTATATCTATTTTAAATTACTTACACGCTAGGACTATACAAATCATGCCCACGTGGAATGGTCCCAAGAATGCTGGCAGCGTTTCCGCGCTGAATCGCTAAGCTGATTCTTTGTGCGAAAAAGGAGACAGCCTTCTTGTCACCTGAAGAGGCAATCAACCGAGGTGTTAAAACGGATAAAATTTTTTTTGCACTTTGACTCCATGGCCCTAGGGTCTCGACTGCAAACGGCACAAATATATAACTCTCGATGAGAGATGCATACTTCCGCCGTTTGCCGGTTTCGGCCATTTCCGCCGCAGCTCCAGGTCTTGACGCTGTTTCCCTGATATGGGACGAGGCTAACGTATCAACGCATGTTGCGTCCCACATTAGGGCCCGTCCCCGTTCCCAAGGAACCAGCGTCAAGCCATCTGGTCTCTTGCCATCATCCCGACATATCCCGGAAGGCTCGAGAAGAGCAGGAACGTCGATGGTGGCAAGAGCTCTTTTGATGGTATAATTAAGACAACCATGACGGAAAAGCCTACCAGAGCTCCTATGGCATGAAAGCCCGTGTATGCCAAAAGTGTCTACCTCTTTTCCACATGGACATCGGTGCTTAAGGCACAATGTGGTTCCCAATCTGAGACCTAAAGGTACTCTGAAACTTTTGTTATCTAATAGTGTACCAAGATTTTTAGAAGGGAGAGCATGTAGCCAATAACCAGATTCTTTTTCCGATAAAGCTAGAAGCCTAGCTCGGTCTCGGTCACTCGAAAGATTTGAACCAAATTTTTATGTGTAAGCTGAACCAATGGCACATCCCAAAGTTTTTGTGCGGTACATTCCTTCGGGATGTTATCATTGGGGCAGCTGATTTTCCAACTATCTAAAGGCTCTTGATTGAGGATGAGCCTTCAATGAGACATTGGTGATGCCGGTCTTAACGTCATTGGAAAATAGGCAGCTCTGATTTCAATCAAAGGTTTATCGGGTCTTGGTTAGAATAATTATTAAATTTTCGATGTGCCAGCATTAATTATAGCACATAATTGGGTCACGTTTCAGCTAAGGAGGCTGCGGCAAACAGAGATTAGATACCACCGGCAAACATCGCCGCGATAATGTTGATACAGTGACGGTGAGCTGAAAATAATTATATTTCGAAATTACATGTGGTTCGTTGTAATACAACGTAATATTTAATGCCTAGATATTAAATGTAAAGAAACGCTCGCAGTTACGGAAGAGAGTTTGCTTCCACCTACATCCCAGTTAGGTATAACCACCGAAAATATAGGCGCCCAAAAAGCGTCCTATATGATCCTGACGTTGAAATAACGATCGCAAACACAGAAACACGTAATACACACACGAGAAGACGAGGTCCTAGATTTCTGACGTCGATTGGTCGTTGCCACCCTTCCGTCGTCGTATTGACTAATCAAATTCATACCATCAGCCCTCCACTACACGTCGCTCTAAGCTGTGGTTCGGCCTCACAGGCAAAAGCACTTGTTTACAAGTATACAAATTGGCTTTTACAAGCACTATCGAATCGTCAAATTACAATGAAGCTACGACTGGTTCGGGAAGATGCTTTAACCGAGAAGAACCAGCAAGAAACTCACTCACTCTTTTCAAAATTAGGTATTACAATAATGTATTTTTAATTAATAACACATTTAAAAATTTACAATATAATCTAATGCGTAGATGGTCGCAATTTAAATTCAAGTTTATTATCATCAATATAGTCTTCAACGTTATAATAAGCTTTATGAATAAGTGTCTTTATGCTTTTTTGAACTTATGCAAAGGCAAGTCCAAAATAGATTGTGAAATTTTAATATAAAAATATATACTGAAGCCCAAAAACGATTTACGAACTTTCTCAAGCCGTATCAGTATATAAATTTCTTAATAATTAATTTACAGCAAAAATGTACAAGTTAAACTTAAACTACTTATACGCTAGGACTATACAAATCATGCCCACGTGGAATGGTCCCAAGAATGCTGACAGCGTTTCCGCGCTGAATCGCTAAGCTGATTCTTTGTTAGAGCCATCCCTCTTGTTACCTGTAAAGAGGCAATTAACCGAGGTGTTAAAACTAATAAAAAAAAATTTGCACTTTGACTCCATGGCCCTAGGGTCTTAACTGCAAACGGCACAAATATATAACTCTCGATGAGGCATGAATACTTCCGCCATTTGCCGGATTCTGCTATTTCCGCCGTAGCTCCAGGTCTTGACGCTGTTTTCCTGATAACTAATTAATCTGTCTATAAATAAATGAGTGAAAAACAGTAGTTATTTAAACATAATGAGTTCGTCGCTCTGAGTATAATTTGAGAGAGCAAACGCACCGCGTGATGTTACATAGCAACTCTGTACGTTATCAACATTCTTGGATTAATCCCATTTTAGTGGCGAGTGAATATCTCTCCTTCCACACGTAATAAATATACGTGTTATATAAATGTACGACTAGAAAAAAAAGTAAAGTAACGGCCTGTTATTATCACACTGCTGGGCATAGGCCTCATTTCTCCGTTTTTGGAGAGAAGGATCGGAGCTACCACGCTGCTCCAATACGGATTGGTAGGTTACACATATCTACAGAATTCTAAAATATGCAGGTTTCCTCAAAATGTTTTTCTTAACCGAAAAGCGTGTGATAAATTGCAATTATCAACAAGACATTCAGCATGTAGGGAGTTTTGGGGGAACGAAAATCAATCTAGCTAGGTTTTACTTAAAAAAATGACTTTTTTCTCTATTTTCAGGCATTCAAAACGTGCTTAAATTGACATTAAATTTAAGTTAATGAGCTCTCTTCGAACATGTACAAGACAGTAATAACTAAATGTAACTAGTAATAAAAATTATATTTTTAAAAGAGCAACCGCCAAATTTCTTGCTGGCTCTTCTCGGTAGGAACACCTTTCCGAACCACCAGTTGACGATTCAAAAGCACTTGTTTGAATAAAGATTATTTTGCATTGGAACGAGCGAATGAAGTTTATATACCCGGGATCAAGCCTCAGATATTTATTTAGGTATTTTGTTTTATTTGTATTATTAATACTTAAATTGATAGCATCTTTATGTTGCTCTTAAGCACTCGTTTCTGTTATGATCACATTATCACATTATCATGCGATTTTATAATCCCGCCGTTCGGAATGCGAATATTTACGTAAACGATACAAGAATGTGAAAATTAATCCCATTTAAGATGTCGGTGCACGATAACGACGCAAACAATACAATTAGAGGCAGACATCGGGAAGAATTTCAACTATTGCAAATATTTGACCGCTTTCTTTTACGTTTTAATTGTGTGATAACGTTTAACAATCTAATTTAATATGTAAGGGGCATAGTGGCGCCAAGGTTATTTTCGGAGAGAGGCATCTGCAAATCAAATCAAATCAAATTTTATTTTATTTACAGCAAAAATGTTTGTAATGTAGTTATATCTATCTTAAACTGCTTACATGCTTGGACTATACAAATCATGCCCACGTGGAATGGTGGAATCATACCATGAATGTTAGCAGCGTTTCCGCGCTGAATCGCTAAGCTGGTTATTTGTGCGAAAAAGGAGCCAGCCCTCTTTAAATCAAAGTAAATAAATAATCAAATCAGCCAAATCAAAATAATCTTTATTCAAATAAGCTCTTTCAAGCACTTTTGAATCGTCAAGGATCAATATGATTAATGAAGCTACAACTGGTTCGGAATGTTGCTCTTACCGAGAAGAATCAGAAAGAAACGGCGGTCAATCTTTTCTACATTTTCAATTTTACATTATTAAACCGTGGTCCTGTATAAAGCTGAAAGGATTTTCAAATCCAGGCTTTTTTATCATCCAAATAATCTTCAATTTTGTAATATGCTTTACGTATAAGTACATCTCTTATACTTAACTTAAACATTTCTGTAGACTGGTCTAGTATGGATTGCGGAATTTTATTGTAGAAGCGAATACATACTATTAAAATCAATGTAAAATATAAAACTACAAATATAGCATTCGTATTTACGTGGCATTTACAATTTAAGTCCGCGTGATTCCATGTGAAGTGAAAAAGTACACACACAGTATACTTTTTGCAATTTAATCTTTGTGCATTAGAATACACTCACCCACAATTTCGTTCGCGTGGACTGTTGTCGCGTGATAGGTTTATAATAGATGGCGCTTTTTAATGTCATCCTGTCCTTGTAGAAATAACAGGATTTCTATAGCCTCTATGTTGCCTCGGTGTATAAGGCATAATTGTGCCAAATTTCATCGATATTGGTTCAGCGGATTTGCCGTGAAAGAGTAACAAACATACATCCATACTCATAAACTAATTACTTTAATTTTATAAATTAATTAAATTAAGTAATAATTTTGAAAAGAGCACCGCCGAGTTTCTTGCTGGCTCTTCTCGCTAGGAACAGTTTTCCGAACCAGCAGTAAAGTTGACGACTTAAAAGCACTTGTTGACGAGTTTATTTGAATTGAATTGAATGTGCTCACGTTTTAATTTTGTGACGTTTAGCTTTTTCTATATTATGAGATCATTACAATATAACTTGATAGTGATAATATGTTGGTGAAAACACCTGCGCATGCGTCCGTGAGACGTATGGTCAACATTGAAAATATGGGACATCAAGTACAGACTTTGGGCATAGATTAAATATATACGGAGACGTATCTTCTTTATAATGAAAAGACGGATGGATTGTGTGAAGAATTATCTATAGTTATTATAAAACAAAGTCCTCGAAAGCTCTCTGTCTGTATGTGATCGATTATCTTGAAATATTGCAATTATCAATATCTTCAGGTGACAAGAGGGACTTTTTTCGCACAAAGAATCAGCTTAGCGATTCAGCGCGGAAACGCTGCCAGAATTCTTGGGACCACTCCACGTGGGCATGATTTGTAAAGTCCTAGTGTGTAAGTAATTTAAGATAGATATAACTTGTACATTTTTGCTGTAAATAAAAAATTCAATAAAATTATCAATAAGACACAAAGTTTTTAACAGAAAAACTCATTGCTGTCTCCCCGGGTTTGAACCCGCTACCTCCTCGATTGAGTCGCACGGCGTTACCGCTAGGCTATCACAGCTCTAGAGAGTTTATTCAATTAAAAGTTTATATACATTTAAATAATTAATTTTAGCAATCTTTTTCCTAAAATTTATTTTTAAGTTACAAACACTAATTTTTGTATATACTTGTTCGTTTATTTTTCTTTTCTTTTTTTCTATATTTTATCAGTATTTTACTTCTTATCTTTCTATTACTCTATGGTTGACTGGAAGAGATCCCTTATAGAGATAGGTCCGCGTTTATAAATATTTTTTTTTTACTTTTCCTTTCTCTATATGTATCTACTATAAAGAAAAAAAAATAAGATTATTTTGTTCATATATTCACTCTTATATAATTCGATATGTTGAAGGTGAAAATCCATACTAACATTCGATATCTATCTAATGCTTGCTAAGTATTTGCAAGTGCATTAGATCATTTGGTCTAGGTCACGGCCTTCGGACTTGCCAATTGCCGCCAAATTCCGTGAAAACACATAAAATGCATCTTTGTAGTGTACACAGTAATAACTAGTTAAAAATGGTTTAACTAATAATCTATAGAATTAGGCGTTACTTTGCGGAGATCCATAATATAAAATTAATAATAAAATTATTTTGCTATAATCCGCAATAAAGTAATACTAAATGCAGAGTGGAGAATCCGTTTTCATACCTGATACATGCAGGATTCTTAAAAACGCATGCACAAACCTCTACCACTGCCACCACAATACACGAGCACTACATACGTTCACTATCACAAACTCAACAATCGTTTCGCCCCGCAACCGAAGCATCATCAGGAGATAGACTCCACGACCAAAATCGCAAATTTTATAGTGCTAATATAAGCGTGCGATATAAAAGTCATGTTAAAAAATCTTGTGATATAGATATTCAGGGGATAATAATTCCGAACAAGCAGTAGAGTTGACGATTCAAAAGCACTTGTTTACAAGTTTATTTGAATAAAGAATAATTTGAATTTGAATGTAATATAATGTATGTAGATAGCCAGGGGATCTCGCTTGTTTAACACACGTTCACTATCACAAACTCAACAATCGTTTCGACCCGCAACCAAAGCATCAACAGGAGATCCACGACAAAATCGCAAAGGCTTCGGTTCGGTTTTCGTTGAGATTGTCGTAGTTAATGTGTGTAATGCTTGTGTACTGTGCTGTTGGTGGTGTCTTGTGATACGTGTGGTATCCAACTCCGCATGTATAAGGAATGAGAACGGTTTTGCTTCCTAGACATAGCATTGCATAGATTTTTTTAATACTGTTATTTTCTAATACTTATGTACTGTTGAATTGAATGACCCGTTGGCGCAGTGGGTAGTGATCCTGCCTTCAGCGCTGAGGGTCGCGGGTTCGATTCCTGCCGAGGGCCAACACTTCCTATAAATGAATTTGTAGGCTCTTCGAGCTTGGGTGTATATTTGTATTTAAGTATGTATTTAATTATATATGTATATATTCACCAGTTGTCTTTCTACCATAACACAAGAATTAAAATTACTTACTTTGGAGACGGACGACCGTGTGTGTAAGTGTCCCATATATTAATTAATTTATTTTATTAATTCAACAAAGTAACGCTTGCATGTTTGAATTATGCAATTAGGACCCTTTTATAGTTATTTGTTATAGGTTACTTATGTCTATAAGTGCTTATTATCATCATGTTCGTAATTACCATTGATCGCATGATGATAATGATTTTATAATACTAACTCTTATAACGTTAACTGCGTCATTACTTAGGCGACTATTGACTTAGGTTAGGGTAAAGGTGATAACAATTACTGTATCAAAATGCGCTTAAAATTGGTCGACAGTGGCTTATATTAAAGAATTTCCTTTTTTGGTGGTAGGTGTGCGACAATTAACTATCGTGGCTTAGCTTTAGCGTGACTTAGCTGACGTGTATATCTTCACTCTGCAAAAAGCCTGACGACACAAATGTGTCCCTGAAAATCAGATCATCGTCGTCAATATAAATAACTGACATAGTTTCGCCGTAGGTTGGTTGTGGCTTGAACAAACTCAAATATATATTAACAACACAAAACTGTTATTACGAGAGGTCACAAAAAGCTTCTGATACATGTGTCGCGACTCAGCAGAGTTACCAACTCATTCGATGGTCTCGGTATTTGCTTTTACAATAAAATTCCGCAATCCATACTAGACCAGTCAGTCAGTCAGTACAGAAAGGTTTAAGTTAAGTATAAGAGATGTACTTATACATAAAGCATATTACAAAATTGAGGATTATTTGGATGATAAAAAAGCCTTGATTTGAAAATCCTTTCAGCTTCATACAGGACTACGGTTTAATAATGTAAAATTGAAAATGTTTAAAAGATCGACCGCCGAGTTTCTTTCTGGTTCTTCTCGGTAAGAGCAACATTCCGAACCAGTTGTAGCTTCACTATTCATATTGATCCTTGACGATTCAAAATTGCTTAAAAGAGCTTATTTGAATAAAGATTTTGATTTAATTTAATTAGTACATACAGACTACGAGCGCGCAGGTTTGTACTGCTATAGCAACACATCTGGCTTATTTTGTAAGTTATTCTTTGAGTTCAGGCGCTAAAGCCATATTGTGTAATACAATGATCGGTATCTGACGCATGTCGATTACACACGGTTTAAGAATTCGTTGAAGGTCGTTTCAGGATTGTTAAATAGTTTACACGCGTTATATCATCTGATCAATCGGAGCGTTGAGCGACAAAGTCTAAGCGAGTCGAATTTCGATATGCGAAAAAGCTTTTAGTTTTTGTTATTCCTTGATTACAAATTACATTCTGGGAGTTCTTATTTAATTGTAAGATTGAATTATGGCTTAGAGTAAATTGACTAATATATCTATAATTTCGATAAATATTAACTTTATATTGCGGTAACTTCTTTTGTCATTGTTTTCTTTGCATTTGTTGAAAAATATTCTTTGGTCAAATGTTCTTTTACAGACCGGTAAATCGGAAAAATGATCTTCGAAGAGAAAATAGATAATTTAATGTTTTGCAATGACGTCCTTTTAATTTTAAGTGGACGGATATTCTCTTATCACATTCAATCGTTTGAAATTATTGCAAGTTTATCATCCGTCTGCCCTTTTCCCACTCTAAGTGGGGACGGCACAAACATGTTGTCACGTGATTTAGCTATGTATTTTACGACCGGCCGCCTGCCTGACATCTTCTTGCCTTAGTCGTATTTTACGACACTTCGGTAAGAAATGAGGGTGGTCTTTTCTACTTAGCCGGCTACCATGTTGGCTTTATAACTACTGACACCTAATTCAGTGTACTCTGCACTGTTAAAACGCCTTAAGATCTCTAGCGTACCTCTGCGATTATTGTTACTGTTCAGTACTTAAACACTGCACATTCTGCGCTTGGCAGTTAATTCTGCCACTGATCCAATGGGATCGCTCGGTGGTACTGTATTGGTGGGTTTCTGCCGAGAACGCCACTAGTACAACCGACACGCGACCTTTAGTCGTCTTTTGACCGCTAAACTGTCCGACCATAGTGTCCGTGTCGTGCCTGTTATTCAAAAGCTTTGCGGTACCGTTTGCCCGTTCAACGAACTAAATCCTTTCAGTGACTAGTAATATCCTAGTGTGTGATATTCCTGCCAATTTCGGGAGCTGGTAGTTTTTTACGTGCCAAGCGCGGATACTGTATAATTTGGGGTTCACTGGACACATTTATTCAGAACCAGCAATATCTTTAAAGTCCTTCGAAATCACAAGACCAGTTACTTCAATTTGTTAGTAGGCTGTCTAAATGACAGGATTCTAAAATAGATTGATGTCTACAAGCATCAAGTTGACCTACAAAGTTACATGATGGAGTGGTTTAACGCGTATTAACGATTACCATCGCGTCTTTAGCAGGTGTTCTATTGCTGATGGCTTTTTAATGCTGCGAAAATGAATTAAAAGCTATCAGAATCGTTTACAGTTGTGAAGGTCTATGTTGCTACACAAATTCACAGTCTTCATTGTCTTACTATCCCACTATCTACTGTTGGTCATAGACCTTCTCTCCCCGTTTTTGGAGAGGGTTAGGAGCTAAAACCCACCTTAACACGTTACTTCAACGCGGATGGAAGGCTACACATGTAACGAGAATTCTCACGCGATAAAGTTTTTTCTATTCTATTCTATTTTATATTCAGGTTTCCTCATGTTGTTCTCTTTCACCGATAAGCTTGTGATATAATGGAAATATCAGTTAAGAAAATATGTTTTAATAGACAATTCATATAGAGTTTCGGATCCGCGCCATATTCAAAGATAGCGCTAACTTAAATTTTCTGAAAGGTTTTCAAAACAATTCTTTCACAAATTAGGTGTCCTAATTTTGAGGTTACATATTTCCTTACAACACTATAGAGATATGCAGGTTTCTCGTGCTTTTATTCACCATAAAGCGTGTGTTAATTGCAGTTAAATTGTAACGCCCGCTCACGTCTGTTACGATGAGTCACCGAACGAACGAGAGAACCACCGGACTGGCGAATGCCTTGCGTCTCTCTCCCACTCAATAATGATTGGTCCGCCGCGCGCGCAGCACTGTTTTAGTTAACAAAATATATTTCTATAGTTAAAATTTATGTAATTCTTATTTTCATTCAATTCCTTGTTCCTATTGTGCAATTTAGTAATATTCATATCAATAAATATTCTACTGAGAAAAAGACGTTGTCACGTAAAATCTTTGCCCGTAAAACCGACTTAACAAGCAACCGTTTTTTTTGTCACATTTACATTTAGGTGAAACTAATATAAATCGTGTAAAAATAAAACCATAATAAACATTTCCCATCAAAGATCATAATGGTGTTACCATTATAAACATGTTCTCCAAGTACATTCTAGATTTATAACGAGCAAAAAATAGCGTTCGCGAGCAGTTCGTAGAAATTGCAATTTTATATTGTACGATACTATTTCTATAACAAAAGGATCTTTCCGTGGTGAGATGATGTATAAAGTTATATTTTTCCTGCATATCATACATGTATTAAGCCTCTATATTTGAGAGCTTCCACTTTTTCCAGAGGTATGGAGGTTTCTTCGTGATGTTTTCCTTCACAGAAAGTAAGTAACGGCCTGTTACTATCCCACTGCTGGGCATAGGCCTCCTCTCTCCATTTTTGGAGAGAAGGGTTGGAGCTAAGACCTACCACGCTGCTCCAATGCGGATTGGTAGGTTACACATATCCCCGGAATTCTCTAGAGATATGCAGGTTTCCTCACGATGTTTTCCTTCACCGAAAAGCGTGTGATAAATTGCAATTAACAATTAGACACATAAGTTTTAATAGAAAAACTCGTTGGTGTCTGCCCGGGTTTGAACCCATGATCGTCTCTAGAGATTTACACGGTCGCACCGCTAGGCCATCACAGCTTATGTCACAGAAAAGATCGTGTGATAATTTAAATATAAACAACCGGGTCACATCGCGATGATCACGTTACCTTTGTATAAGGTTCGACGTTTCGGCAGAGTTGCATCCACCGTGGTCACGAACTGACTGGAGCGCCGCGGCGTCTTCGTTCCCGAGTACTACAGTCATTATTTTCTTCATCTACCCTCACTTGAACCGCACAATCCACATAAGGTCTCTTGCACACCACACTGATATAATCTGCACGCGATATAGCTTCCAACGATTTTTTCCGCGAGTTATATTTATTAATTACTGGATCCCAAGTCGTTGACAATCTGAAGCCCTCTTCTCGGTTGAAAGTATTATGCTTTCGAATCTCAATGGCTTCACGCGCCATTCTCGCATAATAATGGGCATCAGTTGACAGTACCTTGGGATCGTGAAGCTCAATCCAGTGATTGCTCCCTGAATTAAGCAGATGGTCTGCGATCGCTGATTTCGTTGGCTGGTTATTTTTAACTGCAGCTATGTGCTCTGATAATTTGCGATTATTATTTAGACACATAAAAACTCAATGGTGGTTGGCCGGGTTTTGAATCCGTGGGCCACGAGATAGTCGCACGGTCTCAGCGTTGAGTTATGATAGTTTAGAAAAAAAAAAAAAAAAATTAATCGTACTAAAAAGTGAAAAATGAACATTCTGAAAAAAATACGCTTTCAAAATCTAAACTAAAAAAATAACTTAAAATATCCATACATTTTACAAAATAAAGGTTTTGGTTTTGAATCCGTGACCCTCTCGACAGTCACACGGTCTCAGCGTTGAGCTATCATAGCTTTTCCGCTGATAATAGTAAAGTTATAATATAAGTAAGTGCCCCGGATGGGTTCGAAACTAGTCGGGTTAACCCGATAGAATAAGACGTGAGTAAAATAGACCACCCTCATTTCTTACCGAGGTGTCGTAAAAGGCGACTAAGGTAATTTGACCCACCGTGTGGTATCCGGCTAAGTAGAATAGACCAACCTCTTTTCTTACCGAGGTGTCGTGAGACTAAGGTAACGTTAGGCAGGCGGCCGGTCGTAAAAACGCAGCAAAGGCTCCTATCTCCGTTTTTAGAGAGAGAGAGAGCTGTTTATAACATGTTGTGCCCCACTTGGAGTGGGATATATATAGTAATGATATTAATACTTTTGTATTATGGATATCCGTAAAGTTACGTACATATTGAGGGTATTTTATGATTTTCGCTGGTTTTTTTTCGTGCATTCCATCTTTTAAGACGTCACTATGTACACTAGGCGAACACAAACCAGCACTAACACCTTTCGCACCAATAAACACATGAGGTAAGGCACTAATAGCAACGGAAGTATCTAAGTGGCGGACTGTACTTAGGGTTGCCACCTTTTTTTTAAGAAAAATTGTATTTTTCTTTTTAAATCAAAAAAATATAGTACTTTTAGGAAATTCAGGAAAAAAAATAGTACACATCTATTTTCAATCATTATTTATTTTTCCATAATTATTTATTATTACTTTTCGCTGGACAATGACAAAGGAGTTAGAGTTACTAACTAATTAAGCCCCGTAAATACATGAATGAGTTTCGTTCAAACATTCCCTATGCAGTGCTGCGGGTGCGTTCCATTCACAGTTGATTAAAAAAGCGCGACAATTGAACTAGCGATAAAAATATAGTATTTTTCGTCCTATATTATTTTTCTATATTATATAGTACAATTGACTAAAATATAGTACGATACTATATAATGTAGTACGGCCGCCGTGTGGTATCCGGCTGAATAGAATAGTACCACCCTCATTTCTTACCGAGGTATCGTAAAAGGCGACTAAGGTAAGTCGACCCGCCGTGTGGTATCCGGCTGAGTAGAATAGACCACCCTCATTTCTTACCGAGGTGTCGTAAAAGGCGACTAAGGTAAGTTGACCCACCGTGTGGTATCCGGTTGCGTAAAATAGACCACACTCTTTCTTACCGAGGAGTCGTAAAATACGACTAAGATATGTTGACGTCAGGCAGGCGGCTGGTCGTAAAATACGTAGCCAAATCATATGACAACATGTTTGTAACATGTTGTGCTGACCCCGCTTGGAGTGGGATAAGGGCAGGAGGATGATGACTATATAATGTAGTACGGGTGGCAACCCTAACTGTACTAGCGCGCGCGCCATCCAATATATTTGTCCATTGATAAAGCTCGCGATTCTGGCCAGTAGAGATCGTGCCGTCGTCGGGGACGCACGTCTCCCTGCATTGGCAACCGCACGCGCGTACCAAGACAACAGTGGCATGGTAATTGTGATAAAATAATACGTAAAGGATAATAAATATTACCGACGGACCCCGGTCGACGCCCATTGACTAGGACATGGTATCGTATTACGTAATGTTTAAAATATTTTTATATATTTTATGTTTCGTGTACCAAATTTTACGTTATTTATAATTATAAAATTATCAATGTTAATTTTTTAAGGTTTTAGTTTTATTTTCTAGATTTAGGATCATAACATATTTCTAAAATACTGAGTAAATATAACATAGACTATAAATTTACTTGTATGAAAAAGTAAAATATTAATAGTTAAGTTTTAGGAAGATACTGTCGCCTGAAATACGAGATTTTTCTAGTTTTAGGGACTAGAATGAATTGTAAAATAATTTTTCATTTAGTAAATCATTATTATTATAGAAATAATATATATAGACTTTAACTTAATCTTTTACTATAATTAATCACCATCTTCCTGCCTTTATCCCACTCTAAGTGGGGTCGGCACATGTAATAAACATGTTGTCACATATATGGCTTAAGTGTTATACGACCAGCCGCCATGACATGACATGACATGATGATGCTTGACATCAACTTATCTTAGTCATATTTTACGAAACCTCAATAAAGAGGGTGGTCTATTCTACTTAACCGGATACCACACGGTGAGTCAACTTACCTTAGTCGCCTTTTACGACACCTCGGTAAAAATGAGGGTGGTCTATTATACTCAGCCGGGTACCACACGGCAGCCTGTGTAAATATAAATCAAAGAATTGAAATTTACTTGTATGAAAAAGTTAAATATTAATAGTTTTGGTAAGGTACTGAACACTGAAATACGACATTTTCCTAGTTTTAGGGTCTAGAATAGAATTGAATAGAAATGTAAAACATTTTTTGGTTTAATAAATAAATAAATAAAAAATATATATGGGACACTTACACATACGGTCCTCCGTCCCCAAAGTAAGTAACTTAATACTTGTGTTATGGTAGACAGACAACTGGTGAATATATACTTGTATATTTTTAAATACATTCTTAAATACAAATATACACCTAGGCTCAAAGACCAACAAATTCATTTATTGAAAATGTTGGCCCTCGGCGGGAATCGAACCCGCGACCCGTGGAGCTGAAGGCAGGGTCACTACCCACTACTCCAACGGGCCAGTCAAAATCATTATTATTATAGAGATATACAATAAATACTTTAACTTAATCTTCTACTATAATTAATATAGTTATACGGCCTATTACTCTCCCACTGCTGGGAATAGGCCTCTTCTCTTCGTTTTTGGAAAGAAGGATTGCATCTAAGACCTACCACGCTGCTCCAATGCGGATTAGTAGGTTACACATATCTCCAGAAATCTCTAGAGATATGCAGGTTTCCTCACAATGTTTTCCTTCACCGAAAAGCGTGTAATAAATTGCAATTATCAATTAGACACATAAGTTTTTAACAGAAAAACTCATTGGTGTCTGCCCGGGTTCGAACCCGTGACCTATTCGAAAATTTCGGCTATTACAGCTATAATTAATATAATACCTATAATATAGATAAGAGTTTTAATACTTTCCTACATACTGAAATATCTTACTTAGGCTTTAATTGCTTCATATTATGTACTTTATTATTCATAAATAGAAATTCAGTTAACAGTAATTGGTTAGCAAATTTAACTTAAAGACCGTCTAAAATTAATTAATTATATAGCGATGTATATTCTGGTTTAGCGGTTTCAGATTTATTGTTTAATTAACAAATTGTAAAGCGTTAATTAAACCGTAGAGTCAGTTATGATTTGCTACGAAATACAGAATGATTTTGTTTCAACGTAAATGTTTACTTTGTTATATACATAGACTGGCTTGTTGGCCTGTTGGTAGTTACCCTGCCTTCAGCTCTGCGGGTCGTGGGTTTTATTCCCACTGAGGGCCAACATTTTCTAACAAAAATTTATTACTTTGCGGATCTCAATATTATCGAAAATATATAATTATTAAGCTTTTGCAAGTACTTCTGTATCGTCAAGGATCAATTATGAAGCTCAAAGTAGGTCAGGATGTTCCTCTTACCGAGAAGAACAGCAAGAGACTCGACGGTCAATGTATTAAATATTTTCAATTTTACATTATTAAACCGCAGTCTTGTATGAAGCTCAAAGGATTTTCAAATGCAGGCTTTTTTATTATCCAAATAATCATTTATAGAATTAGGCGTTACTTTGCGGAGGTCCATAATACAAAAGTAATGAGAATATTATTTTGCTATAATCCGCGATAAAAGAAAATATATGTAATGCTAAATGTAAAGTGTACTATTCGTTCTCATACCTGATACATGCAGAAATTGTAAGAACTCATGCACTACCCGACACCGATGGCACAACAATACACAAGCACTGCACACATTCACCACCACAATCTCAACAATTGTTTCGCCCCGTAACCGAAGCATCGTCAGGAGATAGACTCCACGACAAACCTTGACCTTCATTAAAATCGTTGACAACTGGGAATGTATATCAAGCTCTATGGGAATGTATATTTAACGTGTTATGCGGTTTTCCAAAAAAAACAGGTAACGGCCTGTTACTATCCCACTGCTGGGTATACGCCTCCTCTAGCAACACGTTATCTGCCACTAGAAATACTACACATTATCAGCATTCTTGGATTAATCCCATTTTAGTGACGAGCGAATATCTCCTTCCACGCGTAATAAATATACGCGTTTCCGTATAACTAGGAAGAAAAGTGAAGTAACGGCCTGATACTATCCCAATGCCGGGCATAGGCCTCTTCTCTCCGTTTTTGAAGAGAAGGATTTGAGCTAAGATCTACCACACTGCTCCAATGCGGATTGGTAGGTTACACATAATCCTAGAATCATTTAAAGATATGTAGGTTTCTTCACGATGTTTTACCTTCATAGAAAGGTGTGTGATAAATTACAAATATCAACACAAAATGAAGACTCCGTGACCCCCTTGAAAGAACCGCACGGTCTCACCATTAGGCTATCACAGCTCGTTACATAGTTTACGATAATGCGAACTTTATTGTGAAAATTTTAGTGGATCGCGGAAATATTTTGGTTTTGGTAGAGAGATAAATTTTATCTTTTAAAACCTTACTAAGGTAAGTCGACCCGCTGTGTGGTATCCGGCTCAGTAGAATAGACACCCTCATTTCTAACGATGTGAGTTGACGTTAGGCCGGTCGTCAGATACCTAGCCAAATCATGTGACAACAGGTTTATACCATGTTGTGCCGACTCCACTTAGAGTGGGATTAGGGCAGGAGAATGATGGTGTAGTGAGATAAATTTTAACATTAACAATTTGTATATAGTAAGTAATCTGTACATAAAAAGTAAAGCGTCTTTACACGCGGTTGAGGATGTCTATGTTTACTGAACATGTTATTACGGGCACTGCTTTGCATCATAAACTTTTTTCCAACATTCGATAGCCATGACTATCTTACGCCGTTCCAATATAATGTCATTATTTGTATAACTACTTTTATTCGCGACTTCGTTTGCATAAACGAAGTTATGCACTATGTTTTTCCTTTTACCGAAGGTAAAGTTCGAACGTATAAACAAGTGATTTTGAATCGTCTACTCTACTGCTAGTTCAGAAAATTGTTTCTACCGAGAAGAGCAGACAAGAAACTTGGTTGCTCTTTTCAAAATATAATTCTAATAACTAGTTACATCTCGTCATTGATATCTTTTTCAAGGTTGAAGAGTTACTAAATCTAGACATTTTTATGATATACTCAATGGTATAGGATTTTTGTATCGGCCTCCTTTTAGTAGTTATTTTCAACTGCTGCAATGGTAAATTTGGTTTCGGAATTTATAAATAGCGATACTATCTTATAGCAAAACCCACGACTGAGGCAGATCGCGAAGCAAGAGCTGCAAGTTGATGATACAGGTTTCTACTTTGTCTTATTGCAAATATTCAATTAGTAACGAAAGTAACGAAAATATTATTTTCCTAAACTCTGCGAAAACACAAATAGAAAATATATGTAATGCTATATGCAGAGTTAACTATCAGTTTTCATGCATAATACATGCAGGATTCGTAAAAACGCATGCACAAACCTCCGCCACCAATACAATACACGAGCACTGTACAAATCCATTATGACAAAGCATCATCTATCAGGAGTCTATCTCCTGATGATGCTTCGGTTGCGGGGCAAAACGATTGTTGAGTTTGTGATAGTGATCGTATATAGTGCTTGTGTATCGTGGTAGCGGTGGTGGAGGTGTGTGTATGTGTTTTTACGAATCCTGCATGTATCAGGTATGACAACGGATTGTCCACTCTACATTTAGCATCATATATATTTTATATTTTACTTCATCGCGGATTACATACGCGGATACATAAAATTTTGTTAAAAAGCTTTTTACTTGACTTGTTTATAGCTTAAGTTGAACTAAACGAAGTCGCGTATAAGAGTAGATTCAAATGTCTCATCGGACATTCGCAGCGTCCATTTTCCCACACGATGATTTTAAACGGACGCGATATGTTTGATTGCGCAAATCATTAGCGCTTACTGATAACCAGAATGTAACCCTGGCCCTATTCGGGCATGTAGACCGCCAATTGTCCAATATAATTGTCGAATTGGGTGTTTGGGCGTCTTATTAGGTCTTATGGGCTTTTTAACTTTGCATAACGGCAGTTTAAAATAACTTTTAAAAGGACGCTGATACAGCAACTCAACTGTTGAGGACTATCTTCTTTTCTTCTTCTTTATCAACCGACAGACGTCCACTGCTGGACATAGGTCTGTTCATGGGATCTCCACAATACACGGTCTTGTGCCGCTTGGATCCAGCGGCTCCCCGCGACCGTTTTGAGGTCGTCAGTCCATCTCGTGGGGGGTCTGCCGACACTGCGTTTTCCGGTGCTGGGTCGCCATTCCAGCACCTTGGTTGAGGATTATAAAAATCATAAAATAAAAAAAAGTGATATAAGTAATAATAAAATTATTTTGCTATAATCCGCGATGAAGTGAAATAGAAAATATATATAATGCTAATTGTAGAGTGTCTGTTTTCATACTGCAGGATTTGTAAAAATACATGCACAAACCTCCACCACCGGCACCTCAGTACACAAGCACTACATACGTTCACTATTACAAACTCAACAATCGTTCCGCCCCGCAACAAAATCGCAGAGCTGAAATGATGCTTCGGTTGCGTTTTCATTATTACTTTTGTTTTATGGATCTCCGCAAAGTAACGCCAAATTCTATAAATTATTTAAAAAAAGGAAACTAAAGGAACGCCATAGTTGTCATAAACAATTAAAGACAAGCTGATTCCCTTCGATTCTCATATCTTATGATAATATATAATCTTATGAAAATATTCTTTATTCAAGTAAACTTGTAAATAAGCACTTTCCAATCGTCAACTCTACTGCTGATTCGGAAAGCTGTTCCTACCGAGAAGAGACAGCGAGAAACTCGGCGAAACTCCTTTCTAAAAAAATATTATTATTAATAGTTACTTTTTGTAGTTGCTATCTCATTTACAATCAAAGAGAAGCTTATCTAACTACTATTATACAAACATTACCATTATTTTTACAACCTCAGCTGCTTTTAAAAGCTTTCGAACCTAGTTGTGCAGACGGCAATAATATATATACTAATATACAAAGCTGCAGAGTTTGTTTGTTTGTTTAATTGATTGTTTTAACGCGCTAATCTCAGGAACTACTGGACCAATTTGGAAAATTCTCTCAGTGTAAGATAGTCCATTTATCGAGGAAGGCTATATAACATCACACTAAGATGAATAGGAGAGGATCAGCACTGAGTAAATGGTAATAGTTATTCAAATACATGTATCACAAAATTGTTACTCTCTAAAAGTTCTAAATAAAAGTCCGGGACAGCATATGTCTAGCTTTTAAGGTTAACCCACTTGAACCATTGTTATGGTTATCAAAAGAGTATATTACGGTTTTAATCTTTCCACGCGGGCGGAGCCGATGGCGGTTGCTAGTTAGTAATATCGACATAGTTAATGTATAGAACCGGCTATACTCACGTCTTATTCTATCGGGTTAGCCCGACTAGTTTCGAACCCAACCGGGGTTCTTATTCATGAGCTCTTTACACGACGTTATCGCGGCGGGAACAGCGTCCCGCAGCTCGCTGGGCGCGACTCGTGGGTGGCGGGGGTGCGGGGGGACACGGTGGCGGCGGTGACCGCACCTCTTCCAAGTGTTCCCTGTCGCTCTGGTCTTCGTCATCGCATGGACGGATGAAGTTTGTGACGCGACGCTTACGGTGTCGGGTTCAAAGCGGTCTTTATATGAACCAGTAGTGTCAAAAATCGGTTTCCACGCCGGAGGTAGTGTCCATCCACCGTCTCTGTTAAAATAATAATAAAAAAAATAATATCGACATAATATGAATTCCTACTACGCCGTTTTTTACCAAAAAGCTGGGTCACGGGAATAAGACCGGTTTAATAAACAAATATTACCATCGATATGAATTTACATACAACTTCAACGAAACTTCAAGTACGTAAAAGGAATGTCGGTTAAATTATTATTTAGTATAGAACCGACTCCTAGAAAAGGTTAAATCTAGAATAAAAGGAGTGTCATGAATAACCAGAATCGATTTTTTTAGAGTTATTATTTATTATAAAACTAGTAATCAACAGCGGCTCTACTCGTCTTTTGATAACCATAATAAATGGTTAAATTAGGTTAACCTTAAAAGCTAGACATATGCTGTTGAAGACTTTTATTTTAAACTTTTCGAGGGGAACAATTTCGTTATACATGATTTTTGAATAACTTTCACCGTTTACTTAGCGCACTCAAGGAAAGCTTTAAATTTTGCCGATCGCGTATTTTTTTTGCTGCTGCTCCTCTCCTTATCATCTTAGCGTGATGTTATATAGTCTATAGCCTTCCTCGATAAATAGACTATCTTACACTCAAAGATTCTTTTAAATCGGTTGAGTAGTAGAGAGATTAGCGTGTTCAAACAAACAAACTAGGTGTATATTTGTATTTAAGTATGTATTTAAAAAATATATAAGTATATATTCACCAGTTGTTTGTCACCCATAACACAAGTACTAAGTTACTTACTTTGGGGACGGACGACCGTGTGTGTAAGTGTCCCATATATTAAAAAAAAAAACTCTTCAGCTTTATATATTAGTATAGATTTGCTTTATCGCCGATTATAGCAAAATCATTCTTACAATCATTATTACAGTATTTTGTCTGAGAAGCCGTGTGGTATCCGGCTGAATAGAATAGACCACCCTCATTTCTTACCTAGGTGTCGTAAAAGGCGACAAAGGTAAGTCAACCCGCCATGTGGTATCCGGCTGAGTAGAATTGACCACCCTCATGTCTTCCTAGGTGTCGTAAAAGGCGACAAAGTTCAGTCTACCCGCCGTGTGGTATCCGGCTGAGAAGAATAGGTCAACCTCATTTCTTACCAAGGTCTCGTAAAAGGCGACTAAGGTAAGTTGACCCACCGTGTGGTATCCGGTTTAGTAGAACAGACCCTCTTTCTTACCGAGGCATCGTAAAATACGACTAAGGTAAGTTCACGTCAGGCAGGCGGCCGGTCGTAAAAACGTAGCCAAATCTTATAACAGCATGTTTATAACATGTTGTGCCAACCCCACTTAGAGTGGGATAAAGGCAGGAGGATGTATAGTTTGTCTGAAGCGGGAAAAAACTGTTTAAAATTACAATGGACACAAAGAAAAACAAACTTTTGCATGTGTCATATTAAACATGGATTATACTAGATATATAATGCGATATAATAAATTATAATATTAACGCTTTTGATAAATCTATTGTTTAACAATTACAAAAAAATATATGTAATAAATCTTGTATTGTGTTGCATGTAGGGTTATATCTGTTTCCTGCATTAGTCGCTCATTATCAGTGATTCATCACATGTGTCAACATGTGTCGAAGCTTGCGAAGCTTAGCTAATAACTTTTATAGCTCATTCTGCATTAGACGCTAAACTTTAACAAACATAAGCTTGCGGCCCCTGCTTTGCGCCTTGAAAATGTACGTAAGTCGTTTGTGGGTTTGGGTATAAGATTCTATAATAAAATTCCGCAATCAATTTTAGCTTTGCCATTACAGCAGTTTAAAAACACTATTAAAGAGAGGCTGATACAGAAAGCCTACTATACTGTTGAGGATTATTTAGACGATAAGAATACATGGATATAGATATCGTTCGACCCTGTACAAGATAGAAACGATTAAATGTAACCGGTATTAAGAATTGTATTTTTAAAAGTGCAACCGCCGAGTTTCTTGCTAGCTCTTCTCGGTAGGAACAGCTTTCCGAACCAGCAGTAGAGTTGACGATTCAAAAACACTTGTTTACAAGTTTGTTTGAATACAGAATATTTTGAATTTGAATTTGTAGCCCCTTACTTTATAAGTTCTACAGCTGTTACATAAAACTAAAGACAGGGGAATAATTTTCTATACAAGTACGAGTATAACAGATTTTTTTAAAGCTGTGATAATTTAAGTACATTTGACGATTCAAAAGTACTGAAAACAGTCTATTTGAATCAAGTATATATTTTGAATTTGAATTGGTCCTGACACGAGTTTAACATTTTTATTTAACATTTTTGTCTGTCCCGTTGGCGGAGTGGATAGTGACCCTGCCTTCAGCTCCGCGGGTCTCGGGTTCGATTTCCGGCGAGGGCCATTTATTGGTCTTCGAGCCTGGGTGTATATTTGTATTTAAGTATGTATTTAAAAAATATATAAGTATATATTCACCAGTTGTCTGTCTACCATAGTACAAGTATTAAGTTACTTACTTTGGGGACGGACGACCGTGTGTGTAAGTGTCCCATATATTTATATTATATTTTACCCATCACAAAAGTACACGCTAAAGAAGTTTTCACTTCAATAAACTTTTTTATTTCAATACTGAAATCTGAGCAACCGGGGTCGTAGGCGGAAGCTAGCATTATATATAAACACCGTAGTTAACTCGTAGTTTTAAGATTAATAGTGATCTTGTCATTGGTCTAGTCAACACAACGATTAATTTGTCATTGTTTTTGCAATTTAACTACCTCCACATCTTGAACAAAGGGATCGCACAATGCTATCGGTTGCAGCGTTAAGCTTCGTGTCCACTCGGCAACTTTAAACTAAGCTTTAACTTTACTTGAGCGACGACAAGCAACTTATATAGTCTGAACGTCCTATCGTCGAAAACAAGTAGCTTGACGAATAAGTTTTAATGCCTGGGTGACAAAAAAATTAAAATAATTTTTAAATAAAAATATAAAAAAAGAAAAAACAATTGTAAATAAAATAAAAAATATTATAAAAATATAAGTCGGTAAAATTGTTAGTATTTGCTCACCGTGTCAGGTCGGGACACATTCCGAGCAACAAATTCAAGTTTTTGATGGGAAAAACTACTTCCCCCATGTGCGATGTATGTCATCTAATCGATGACATACATCATTGGCTGATGGAATGTTCCCGATTTGACTCGGCTAGGAATTCTATTTTAAATTCAGTGAGCTTGAACAAATTGCAAGTTGGTGCCTTCCATAGTATATTGTCAAAACCTGATTCGGAGGAAGCATGCAATTTGTTCAAGCTCTTTTTGATAAGCTCCTTACAATAGTGTGATTAGTCTAGTTTTAGGGTATAATAGGGCTGACATACACATGTTGTGTAAAAGCCCTTTAATTACAGAAAAAAAAAAACATGTGAGACTCGAATTTTTGAACTTTTTTATATATGACTAGCAATCGCCAGCGGCTCCGTCCGCATAGAAATATTAGAATCGTATTGTAGTCTTTTGATAACCATAATGATGGTTCAAGTGGGTTAACCTTAAAAGCTAAACATATGTTGTCGCGCACAATTTTATAATACATGATTTTTGAATAACTTTTGCCGGTTAGTTAGCGCATGCAAGGAAAGCTTTAAATGTTTCCGTTTACGTACTATTTTTTTTATTCTGCCCCTTTACTATTCATCTTAGCGTGATGTGATATAGCCTATAGCCTTTCTCGATAAATGATTTATCTTACACACAAAGAATGTTTCTTTAATTAAACTGCCGCTGTCATTAATAATTGTTCCTCTAGCGATAAGTTGTTAACTATTGGCCATTTCGGTAAACACAATTAAAGTTGCTCGTTGTTGATCAACAATACATGATTGTTGCCTCGAATTGTCGCTTCATATATTGCCTTGTGGATACAAGGCTTTATGGCATCTATTACAGTTTAAGGTGTGACAGACTAACCTGTTCAGTTACAATAATAATTTACAACCTGTTAGTTACACTGTCACCGAGTTCTATTGTAATGTAGTATTGTAATTTATTGATGACAACTGATGACAACACTGTGTCATTTTGAAGCGTGTAAAAACTACAAATACAGTATATCTTTATATTTAAATGAGTTAATCTTGTATATATATATATATATATATATATATATATATATATATATATATATATATATATTTTCCGAATCTCGGAAACGGCTCCAACGATTTTCCTGAAATTCAATATGTAGGAGGTTTTTGGGGAGAAAAATTGATCTTGCTAGGATTTATGTAAAAAAAAAATTGTTTTATCCCTGTTTTTGGGTATTAAAAAACACTAACATTTATATTGAATTGAATTTTCGCCATTAACTGTCAAGTCGACGTAGCTTATTCGGGTAATGGGCAGACTTGAGAAATGTGAATGCCAAGGATCGAACCC
This sequence comes from Morpho helenor, assembly GCA_029227775.1. Lineage (NCBI taxonomy): Eukaryota > Metazoa > Arthropoda > Insecta > Lepidoptera > Nymphalidae > Morpho > Morpho helenor. The sequence goes on from JARGCU010000006.1 coordinate 14,705,998, forward strand.
CAACTAAATAATTGTTTTTTTATGGTTTTTTTTTTGTAAAAAATTACCGAGCGAAGCTCGGTCACCCAAATATTTTATATTTATGAGGAGATATGAAAATTATGTGATCAAAAGCGTTTAAATTATGTATATGAATAAATATATTTATGAAAATCTAGTAATAACTAGAGCCAAATTTCTAAAAAAAATCTAATAACCAAATTTTGTATCTATACTAATATACTCGTATAAAGCTGAAAAGTTTATTTGTTTGTTTGATTTTTTGAACGCGCTAATCTCAGGAACTACTGGACCAATTTGGAAAATTGTTTGAGTGTAAGATAGTCCATTTATCGAGGAAGGCTATAGACTATACTATAGATATATAACATCACGCTAAAATGAGTAGGAGAGGAGCAGCAATAAAAATATTGCCAAATTTAAAGCTTTCCTTGCGTGCGCTGAGTAAATGGTGAAATTCAAAGTCTTATAATTAACTCACGATAACTACTTTTGTTCAAAATTTCAATTCAAAAAAATTGTGACACACTGATTTCCATGCGGGTGATGCTGATAGCATAGCTATTTATTCTCTACGTCCTTCATAGACTTCGAAACGGCTGGACTGATTGTAATAAAATTTACAGACATTGAGGTTGAGTTCTATTACGAGGGGAATTCGAAACCTAACTGAGCCACAACAAGGCATGTCCGGACCACTAGTTATAAATATTATATGCCTTTACAACCTATGTCTCTTATGTGAATTAGTATTGTATAGTGAAATTACTTCGAATTTCTCACTTTCCCTGACGTAAGTTTATGAAATGCTTTAACTGTAATGAGGAAGGTAAGCGATGTGAATAACGTATGTGGAAATTTGAGACAATGAAAAAGGTGTATTCTGTCTGTCTGTCATGTTTTCATAGCTTTACACGGGTATAACATAGGATAATATCCCGGGAGCAGAAAAACACAATCCATTATTGAAAGTATTTAAAGGCTTAAATTGACAAACGAAGTCGCGGGTAACATTAGTTTAAATTATAAATACTTGTGAATCTTGTTTTCATTGTAGCGTTATAAAATATTATCAATATTATCAATATTTAACAAGTGCTTTGAAATCGTCAACTCTACTGGTTCGAAAAGTTTTTCTTACTGTAAAGAGCTAATAACTCGGCGGTGTCTCTTTTTAAAACAAATCTTTTAAGCATTTACATTTAGTCATTACTATCTTGAACAGTATCTTGTCAATATAGTAATAGTTTACACTAGTACTAGTACTCTATCTTTGAGTTAATCTTGTATGTATATATATATATATATATATATATATATATATATATATATATATATATAAGTTTTCCGAATTTCGAATATATATATATATATATATATATATTCGGAATCTCGGAAACGGCTCCAACGATTTTCCTGAAATTCAGCATGTTGGGTCATGTCAGCATGGGCTTGGGGGAGAAAAATCGATCTAGATAAGTTTTATTTAAAAAAAATGGTTTTCCCTGTTTTCGGGCTCTGAATTTTTTTTAAAATTTACCTTGAATACACAATTTTTGAAAACACAATTTTTCGCTGTCAAACGTAAAGTCATGGTAGTTCATTTGGGGAACGGGCGGTCTAGAGAGGTGAAAATACCTAGGATCGAGCCCCACCTGCGCTAATTTTTTAAAATTTTTCTTTTAATTTTTTTTTAATTTTATTGTTTTACATCAATTTAAAAATTATCGAGTAAGGTTCGGCACCCAGTTACTATTATATTTTAGTATCAGCTTCCATTTAACAGTTTCTTTAAACTGATGTAATAACATTAGATATAAACATACCCGTAGTATGTCGCTGTACAAATAAAACAACGGGTTGTGACAGTGTAAATAGCGCTCGGTGTATTGCAATTTGCTCGTCGCGTGACAACTTAAACCCCATGAAAGTGATATGTGTACCACGTTGTAATTGTGCCGTCTCTATTTGTTTCATTTATTTGACATCACTTGGAATTTATATTGTGCTGGTATGTCGTGCTGTGGTAGCCCAGCGGTAACACCGTGCGACTCTTTTGAGAAGCTCACGGGTTCAACCGGGCAGACACCAATGAGTTTTTTGATCAAACTTATGTGTCTAATTGATAATTGCAATTTATCACACGCTTTTCGGTGAAGGAAAACATCGTGAGGAAACCTGCAATCTCTAGAGAATTCTAGAGATATGTGTAACCTATAAATCCGCATTGGAGCAACGTGGTAGGTCTTAGCTCCAACCCTTCTCTCCAGAAACGGAGAGAAGAGGCCTATTCTCATCAGTGGGATAGTAACAGGCCGCTACTATGTCGTATAACTGGTTAATTTATATTCAAATTCAAAATATTATTTATTCAAGTAAACTTGTAAACTTAAACTTAAACTAAACTTAATTAGGATCTTTAATAAGATAATATTTAATTAATCCTGACAAATATTTTTTTTTAAATTACTATATTATATACGAAAAGAAAATGTTTTAGGAAGCGAAAGAAGATTAATATTTAAAACTAGTTATTTTTCATGCTAGAGAAAGCCATTTCAATTAATATCTTTAAATTTTTTTACAACAGTATTCTAAATGTATAAGCTGTGATAGCCCAGCGGTGAGACCGTGGTATTTTTTTGAGTATGTCACAAGTTCAACCCCGGGCAGGCACCAATGAGTTATTGGTGTTAAGTTTTTAAAAAACTTGTAAGTGCTTTTGAATCGTCAATTCTACTGCTGGTACGGAAAGCTTTTCCTACCGAGAAGAGCCAGCAAGAAAATTGCTCTTTTAAAAATATCTATACTTATAATAAATCTGTAGAGAGGTCAATTCTGTAACTGGAATATATTTCCAAAATAACTATCAGGGGGTGATTAGGGATCGATACTGATGCCAAAAATGCAATCAGTAAAAATTTTGTCTGTCTGTCTGTCTGTCTGTCTGTCTGTCTGTCTGTATAACCGTTATAGAAACAAAAACTACTCGACGGATTTTAACGAAACTCGGTACAATTTTTTTTCATACTCCTGGGCTGGTTATAGTATACTTTTCATCACGCTACAATCAATAGGAGCAGAGCAGTGAAGGGAAATGTCGGGAAAACGGGAGAAGTTACTCCATTTTTTAAGCTTCTGTCGCGTGTGCAACCTTGATGGTTAAAGCTACGCAGAAATCATGTATGACGGAAATGTTTTCCTTAAAATTATATAAAAAATATCCCACGACAGCATATGTCTATCTTTTATGGTTGACTCACAATAAGACGTGTAACTCCCGATAGCTTAGCAGTTCGAAGCTTTCTGGTTATATTTGTCTACTCCTACGTTTATATCACTCTCAATCATCCCTAAATAAAAAAGTGAATAGTATTAACCATTGTATAAAAAAAGAATAATTGAAATCGGTATAGAAACACCAAAGTTATACATGAAATACGCTAATAATAAGCCATCGCGCGTGAATACTGAATCATGCTATAGGGATTATCACTACATAGTATAAAACAAAGTCACATTCTTTGTTTGTCCCTATATCCCTATGACTGCTTAAATCTTTAAAACTACGCAACAGATTTTGATGCGGTTTTTTTAAATAGATAGAGTGATTCAAGAGGAATGTATAATAACATTCAATATGGAGTAGAGAAATACTGTAATGTTTCTAATGTGATGTCGTAAATAATTACTTTTTTTTCTTTATAATTAATAATTACTTTGATGTTAGATATAGCAGGAAATCTTCTTGGTATAGGGAGAGTGGAATTGTTTTTCTTCAAATTTAATGCGTGCGGGCCACGGGCAGTAATGAATAAATTAAAACTACTGGATCGATTTTAATATTTTTTTTCACTGAGTGACATAGGCTATATATTTTATACCCGTGCGAAGCAGGGTAGGCCGCTAGTCTTTAATATTTAAATGAGTTAATCTTGTATGTATATATATGTATATATTTTTTGAATCTTGGAAACGGTTCCAACGATTTCCTGAAATTTCGATCGAGCTAGGTTTTATGTAAAAAAATCGTTTTATCCCTATTTTTGGGTATTAAACAATAGTAAAATTTATATTGAATTGAATTTTTAGCATAAACTGTCAAATCAGCGTAGATTATTCGGGGAAAGGGCAGTCTTGAGAAATGTAAATACCTCGATTCCAACTACATAATTATTCTATTCTTTTTTTTATTTTGTAAATAATTACCGAGCAAGGCTCGGTCAAGCAGGTACTATTCTTTATTCAAGTAAACTTGTTAACAAGTGCTTTTGAATTGTCAACTCTACTGCTGGTTCGGAAAGCTGTTCCTACCGAGAAGAGCCAGCAAGAAACTCGGCGGTTGCTCTTTTAAAAATATAATTATTAATACTACATTTAGGCATTTCCCCGTAGAGAGCTATGTCGACATATTCTTATCTTCTAAGTAATCCTCAACAGTATAGTAGGCTTTCTGTATCAGCCTCTTTTTAACAGTGTTTTTAAACTGCTGTAATGGTAAAGCTGAAAACCATTGCGGAGTTTTATAATAGAATCTTATATCCAAACCCACAAACGACTCACGTACTTTTGTAAGGATTTCTTTTTCTATTTCTATTACTTTTTCTATTAATAATTATATTTTTTTAAGAGCGATTTTCTTGCTGGCTCTTCTCGGTAGGAACAGCTTTCCAAACCAGCAGTAGAGTTGACGATTCAAAAGCACTTGTTTACAAGTTTATGTTTTTTTTTTTGGACAATTACACACACGGTCGTCGTCTCCAAAGTAAGTAACTTAATACTTGTGTTATGGTAGACAGACAACTGGTGAATATATACTTATATATTTTTTAAATACATACTTAAGTAGAAATATACACCCAGGCTCAAAGACCAACAAATTAATTTATAGAAACGTTGGCCCTCGGCGGGAATTGAACCAGCGAAGCTGAAGGCAGGGTCACTACCTACTGCGCCAATGGGCCAGTTATTTGAATAAAGAGTACCTATTTCTAATTTGATGTAAGGCTCTTTTTGAGCAACAAAAATCTAGAGATATAGAAAGCTCTTTTGCTGATATTTCTTAGCTTTATTATGAGATCCATTACGGCACACGGTGCGGTATATACGGTAAATTGAACAACTGTAAAGACAGTTGTGCTTTGATATGAAACTCGACCGCTTCCGCGGTATGTGCCTATTCTATATTTCCTAGCGCGCTATGAACGGCGCCTTATGTCGGGCGAGCCTCGTTATGATATGCGATATGGCCATATTTAATTTGATTTTACACACCACTGGAATCAGCTATGAATGTATCAGTGGCTTGTTCAATACTAGTCCAAACACGCTACTTTGTCTTCTAATTTATAGAATTAGGCGTTACTTTGCGGAAGTCCATAATACAACAGAATTTGTATTTAATATATGTTATTTTCTTATTTCATATTACTAAAAGGTCCATTTTCTGTTTGTTATTATTGGTTAAGTTTATTACTAATATAGTTTATAATTCACTGTACTAATATTTACGTCTGTTTAATTTTAGACTGTTTGGCTGGAAGAGATTCCATTATGGAATAAGTCCGCCGTTGCAAATTATGTTTGTTTTTTATTATTATTTCTATTTGATTTATGCAATAAATAGATTACAAAACAACAAACAAATAAACAATATAAATGATAGTATTAAAAAAGTAAAGTAATGGCATGTTACTATCCCACTGCTGGGTATACGCCTTCTCCCTCCGTTTGGAGAGAAGGTTTGGAGCTTAGACCTACCACGCTGCTCCAATGCGGATTGGTAGGTTACACATATCCCCAGAATTCTCTAGAGATATGCAGGTTTCCTCACGATGTTTTCCTTCGCCGAAAAGCGTGTGATAAATTGTTATTATCAATTAGAGACATATATACTAATAATATAAATGCGGAAGTTTGTGAGTATGGATGTATGTTTGTTACTCTTTCACGGCGAATCCGTTCAACCAATATCGATGTAATTTGGTGCAATTATTCCTCATACACCAGGATAACATATATGCTATAGAAATCCTGTTAATTCTACAGGAATAGGACGACATTGAAAAGCGACATCGATTATCAACCTATTAAGCGACAACAGTCCACGCAAATGAAGTTGCGGGTAAAAGCTAGTAACTTATATTATAACTGGCCCGTTGGAGCAGTGGGTAGTGACTCTGCCTTCAGCTCCGCGGGTCGCAGTTCGATTCCCGCTGAGGGCTAACATTTTCTATAAAAGAATTTGTTTGTCTTTGAGCCTGGGTGTATATTTGTATTTAAGTATATATTTAAAAAATATATAAGAATATATTCAGCAGTTGTCTGTCTACTATAACACAAGTATTAAGTTACTTACTTTAGGGACAGACGACCGTGTGTGTAAGTGTCACATATATTTATTTATAAACCGTAAGTAATACATATATAAAAAATTATAACCATAAAACTTATGTCTATTCTTATAACCATTGCCAAATACAAAAAGACATAAAATTTAACGAAATTAACAATTAATACTCGTACACTAAGACGAGTGCCGAAACCTTACAACATAATCAGAGCAAAGGCCCGCGTGTCTCGATATTTTACGGTCACATCGGCCCCCACTAATTTGGGACACGTAGTGTGTTACACATGTTTTGTGAACATTTAATACATATTGTTTAGATTGTGTTCAGTGGTTCAGTGAATTGGATCGATTCAATTGAAGATTCGCGGCCTTTAAAATTCGGACTGTAAATGTGAGTATTTTTACATAATTTAATCTTCAATATTTAAATGAGTTAATCTTATGTATATATATTAATGAGTTAATATATATATATTTCGAAATCTCGGTAACGGCTTCAACGATTTTCCTGAAATTAAGCATTTAGGGGTTTTGGGAGAGAAAAATAGATCTAAAGTTTTATATAAAAGAAAATCGTTTTATCCTTGTTTTTGCGCAATAAAAGGTACTAAAATTTATATTGAATTGAATTTTTGCATCAAATTGTCAAGTCAGCGTAGCTTATTCGGGGAACGGGCAGTTTCGAGAAATGTTCTAGGATCGATCCCCAACTAAATATATTTTTTTCTTTTTTTGTTTCTTTTTTTGTACAAATTACCGAGCAAGATATTTATTATTTTAATGAGACATTCCATCCATAATGTATGTAAAATAATCATAATAAATAGAAATAATATTAATCATGATTATTTTAGTAAAAATTAGATTATCAAAATATAATAACTTATGTCAGAAATAAGCATAAGGTATATTAATACTAGGTTTTATTCGCAACGTCGTTTGCGTTGACTTTTGTCGTGTGATAGGCTAATCAGACATTCCATCCATGATATATGTAAAAAGTAAAAAAAAAATATGGTAAAAATAAAAAAATCAAATATAGGGACTAAGAGACTATGGTACTAACAAAATTAAAATAAAAAAAAATCCAATTAAATTATTGCATAATTTGATTTGATGTAACAAATTCTTTTTTCATCCCATTATTAGGTCTATTGCGTTATACCGTATTGTGACTATTTAATTTAAATTAACGCTAAATAAGAAATATGAATCAAATATAAAAAAATGCAAGGCTTTATAGAAATAAAATAATCATAATAAATAGAAATAATATTAATCATTATTTCAAGGTAAAAATTAGATGTTCAAAATTTAATAACTTATGCCAGAAATAAGCACAAGGTATATTAATACTAGGTTTTATCCGCAACTCCGTTTGCATCGACTGTTGTCGCGTGATAGGTTGATAATAGATGGCGGATTTCAATGTCGTGCTATTCCTGTAGAATTAACAGGATTTCTATAGCTTATATGTTACCCCGGTGTATAAGGAACAATTGCGCCAAATTTGGTTTAGCGGATTCGCTGTGAAAGAGTAACAAACATACATCCATACTCACAAACTTTCGCATTTATAATATTAGCAGAGTTTTAATTGCGTCTTTGTTACAAATATTTTAGATTGTAATACAATTTTAAAACTTATTTTCGTTTGACTGAAGTAGGAATTGAAATTTTTGGACATCGTGCAATTTAAGCTTGTTGATTATCGTTTTTGTTATTATTAATCATATATTGTGTGAGTGTGATTTATATATCTGTGATTTATTAATGACTATGTAAATTAATAAATTTCATGGTGCGTAAGTTGTAAATTGATACTAAATTCGTCCGCGCATACACGTGTCTCTTTCGTTATAGTAAATCGCGACGCCGACGTATCAATTATTATTTATGTTGTAGTAAACTATGATCGTGGTTGTAATTTATTTGAAAAAATAGTAAATATCTGGATGACCGAGCCTTGCTCGGTAATTGTTAACAAAATAATAAAAGAAAAAAATAATTATTTAGTTGGGGATCGATCCTAGGACTTTACATTTCTCGAGACTGCCCGTTCCACGAATAAGCTATACTGACTTGACATTATGTTGCAATAATTCAATTTAATATAAGTTTTAGTAAAGAATTGTATGTAAAAGTGTATTTGTTTGTAAAAAGTATATTTATTCAAATAAACTTGTGGATAATAGCGTTTGAATTGTTAACTCAAGCTGTTTGTTGTAACCATGACACGATTGGACGGACCGCCTAGTTTCGTAGATAATACATCTAGACCAAATTCAATCATCCATAGAGCGGATAGGGTCACCGTGATAACCCATTGCTAAAATTCGTAAATATTTTGACTAAATTCATCATTTTGTAGAATACAAGTTTTTATCTGCATCTTCGTCTGCTTGGACTGTTACTGCTTAATAGGCTGATAATCGTAATAAATGCCGCTTTTCAATATCGTCCTATTCCTGAAGAATTAACAGGATTTATATAACCTTACGTTAACGCCGTGTGGTATCCGGCTGAATAGAATAGTACCATCCTCTTTTCTTACCGAGGTGTCGTAAAAGGCGACTAAGGTAAGACGACCCGCCGTGTGGTATCCGGCTGAGTAGAATAGACCAACCTCATTTCTTACCGAGGTGTCGTAAAAGGCGACTAAGGTAAGTTGACCCACCGTGTGGTATCCGGTTTAGTAGAATAGACCACCCTCTCTTACCGAGGTGTCGTAAAATACGACTGGGGTAAGTTGATGTCAGGCAGGCGGGCGGTCATAAAAACGCAGCCAAATCATATGACAACATGTTTATAACATGTTGTGCCGACCCCACTTAGAGTGGGATAAGGGCAGGAGGATAGATGGATGGATATAACCTTACGTTACCTCGGTATATAAGGAATAATTGTGCCAAATTTCATCGATATTGGTTCAGCGGATTCGTCGTAAAATAGTAACAAACATACCATACTCACAAACTTTCGCATTTATAATACTAGCTGTTACTCGGAACTTCGCTTGCGTGGACTGTTGTCGCGTGATAATTTGAAAATAGATGGCGCTTTTTAATATTATCCTAGTCCTGTAGAATGAACAGATTAGAATTAATTTAAAGATAATTTATAGAATTAGGCGTTACTTTGCGGAGATCCATAATACAAAAGTAATAATAAAATTATTTTGCTATAATCCGCGATGAAGTAAAATAGAAAATATATATAATGCAATAGTGATAGTGCTTGTGTATCACGGTGGCGGTGGTGGAGGTTTGTGCATGTGTTTTTTTATGACTCCTGCATGTATCAGGTATGATAACCGATTGTCCACTCTACATTTAGCATTATATATATTTTCTATTTTACTTTATCGCGGATTATAGCAAAATAATTTTATTATTACTTTTGTAATTTAAAGATCATTCTCCTGTCCTTATCCCCCTCTAAGCGAACTCTAAGTGAAGAACATGTTATGAACATTTTGTAACTGATTTGGCTACGTATTTTACGATCGGCCGCCTGCCTAACGTCAACTTTGCTTTGTCGTATTTTACGAAACCTCGGTTAAAAATGAGGGTGGTCTATTCTACTCAGCTGGATAGCACATGGCCCGTCAACTAACCTTAGTCGCATTTTACGACACCTCGGTAAGAATTGAGGGTGGTCTATTCCACTAATCCGCATACCACACGGCGCGTCGACTTACCTTAGTCACATTTTACGACACCTTGGTAAAAGGGTGGTCTATTCTTCTCAGTCGGATACCACACGGCCTAATTATATATTTTTTTTAAATTTAAATCTAAATCCGTTACATCTGCTATTAAAAGTTAACGTTCTACTCAGCCACAAACCACTCGGTGGGTCGACTTACCTTAGTCGTCTTTTACGACAACTCAGTAAGAAATGAGGGCGGTCAGCTACTCAGCCGGATACAACACGGCAAATTAATTATTCTTTTTAAACCATACTTCACATATTTTGTTTTCAAGAACCAATACTACTAACCTACCTGCCGCGGCCTACTTTTCCGTATTTCCTAACCTAATATTATAAAAATCGGGGTCATCGCACGTACGCGATTGTTTACTTTGTACCTCCCGAGATGATCTATCATCATGATTGATCATTATATGACGTTTTCAAGTGTATTTAGCTACATAATGAGGTCAAAGTCTATACCGATTTGGTTCAGTTTAAACTAATTAGATATAGTAATTGGTAAGTGCTCATATGTAAAAAAGTATTATTTTATTTTATACTAGCTGTGCCTTTGATCGCGCGGAAATCAGTGTATTTAATTTAAAATTATAAATTGTAGTTATTGTGAGTAAACCACAAGAGATAGAGACATGCTGTCGCAGATTTTTTGTAGTATTTTTCATTTACAAGTGTATGTTTGTTGAGGCGGCACACGCGACCCCAGCTCCCAGCAGGCGAGATTTTTTAATGAGCGACCTTTTTCAAATAATTAATGTACTTACATAAAATCGTAATACACTATTGATCTTAACCTTCTGGACGAATTCTACCTTCTAGTAAAAACCGTAAAAAAAACAGCTTTTGAAGACTTTGTATAGAAGTATTTAAAAAAGAGCTGTATTTGTTATAACTTTAATTTAACAATTTAAAAACCCTTGTAAAAGTTTATTTAATTAAGCAATAATTTATATTTGAATAAATATTTGAAACAACGTAAACAGTTTTGATAAAACTTTTAAGAAATAGTCTCTGGTATTTTAACTTGATGTAAATGCAGAAGTCTATCTATTTTCGATATTATCCAAGACAACAATGACAAATTGTAACTAGTTATAAGAATTATATTTTAAAAAGAGCAGCCACTGAGTTTCTTGCTGGCTCCTCTCGGTAGGAACAGCTTACCGAACCAGTAGTAGAGTTGACGGTTCAAAAGCACCTGTTTACAAGTTTACTTGAATCTATACTAATATATAAAGCTGAAGAGTTAATCTCAGGAACTACTGAACCGATTTGAAAAAAAACTTGAGTGTAACAAAGTCCATTTATCGACGAAGGCTATATAGGCTAAGATGAAAAAGAGAGGAGCAGAAATAAAAATATTAAGAAAACGGCAAAATTTAAAGCTTTCCTTGCATGCGCTATGTAGAATAATTTGAATTTGAACTTCGATTTTAGACAAGATATTAATGACAAAAGTAAATAGTTACAAGAATTGTATTTAGAAAAGAGTGACCGCCGAGTTCCTTGATAGCTCTTCTCAGTAAGAGAATTTTTCAAAACCAGCAGTGAGTTGATACAAGTTTACTTGAAAAAATAATATTTTCAATATGTAAATAGTTTGTTTTCAATACAATTAAATTAGTTGATTCTAAACTGTCATATTCGTGCCTACATTTTCAATTTCATAACAAACTCAAGTCAAATAATAGGAACCTCTTAATTGGGCAAAAAATATTGTGTAACGGAAGATAAAAGTTAAAATCTGTAGATAAGCTCTTTTAGGCAGCGGTTACTGTTATTTGTATAATGGTAGGGCTGCCCGTTGTGTCGATAAATCGATAATCACCAGCTTATCGATCAATCATAGACCTTCAGTGTCAAATGTCAGGTGCGGCGCCGCACTGGCTGCGTGTGGGTTCGATGACTTTTCAATGATTCGGGTTAAAGTGGAAGCTTTTCTATTAAGCCATAGTAATATTAATAATGCGAATGTCTGTCTGTATGGTACGTTTTCACGACTTATTAATACTAACAATAATATAATAGCTGATGAATAAAAATGAACTAGATATCTAAACCTAGGTCATGAGATAACCGCCATGTGGGATATTGTTTCAACAATAATTGTTTCGATTGTATGTTGTATCGGTAAATGGTCTTATCGCAACCACCTCTCAAGAGGCTCTCACTTAGCTGTTGTATACAAAAGTCAGTTTTGCTTGAGACGGCACGGATTGTGAGGAGGTTCTTCAGTCTGGAGCCGTAACCGCCGGTAGCTTGAGTACTTTCTTCGCTTGCATTGGTCAACAATATTTTTATATTTTTAAATGTTTTTTTGTATTTATTTTATATAGAAAAAAATTAAATTTATAATGTAAATTTGTATATGAATAAATAAAAGGAATAATAAAAATATTGATAAATTTAAGAACAATTAAATCTTACATACTAGGTTACTTTTATGATAAAAATATCGTTTTGGGAACTTTTCAAGGAAAGAGAAATACTAGTAAAGGCTTGAAAATGCTAGAAAGCGTTTACAAGGAAGAAGAAATTCCACTTTTGGAACGGGGAAAAGCTCATATTGAGGGCATTTAACTAAAAAAGTATTTAAAAAATAAATGCGAAATTTTGTGAGTATGTATGTTTGTTACTCTTTTACGGCGAATCCGCTGAACCGAATTTGGCAAAATTATTCCTTTTACACCGGGGTAACATATAGGCTAAACAAATCCTGTTAATTGTACAGGAATAGGCTGACATTGAAAAGCGCCATCTATTATCATCCTATCACGCGACAAATTTCACGCGAACGAAGTTGCGCTTAAAACTAGTAAGTTATAATAAAAAAACTCATTGGGGCTTGCCCGAAGGTTGAACCTATGATCGTAGATATATCTCCAATCCTTAAAGTTTAACTAACAATAAATTCTATGCAACAATTAATCTAAAAATTAGCATAAATGATACACCGGCTCGGTTAAAAGGAAATAATTAATAACCTCTAAGCTCCGACTGTTAATTAATGAAGCGTTCAGGACTCCGGAATGAGCCAGTGCGGCTAATGGACTGGGATTCGAATACTGCTTTGAAATGTTATTAATATAACTATTTGTATATTTCATTCTGTCATATATTTATTTGGTTTTCGGGTGAGTTAGTTCTTGACTTAATATAAATAAATATGACTAAATTAAACCCGAATGTTGTCTACGTGTATTGAAATATAAATATGGGACAATAGCTGGAATAGTCCAGCGGTGAAATCTAGCGACTCTTTCGAGGAGTCATAGGTTCAAACTCCGGGCAGACACAAATGAGTTTTCTTTTTAAACTTATGTGTCTAATTGATAATTGCAATTTGAGGAAACCTACATATCTCTAGAGAATTCTAGGGAATATGTGTAACCTACCAATCGGTATTAAAGCAGCGTGGTGGGTCTGACCTCAAACTCTCTCTTCAAAATGGAGGGGTGCACAATTTCCAGGCGGGATATAATAGGTCGTTACTTTACATTTAATTAAGAAGTAAAGATCACTCATCATTCATCATTATCCTGCGCTTATCCCAATCTAGGTGGGATCGGCACAACATGTTTCAAACATGTTGTCACATGATTTGGTTTCGTAATTTACAACCGGCCTGCCTGATGTGATCTTACCTTAGTCGGCTTTTGCGACACATCAGTAAAAGAGAAAAAGAGGGTAGTCTATTCTACTTAACCTCGATAAGAAATGAAGTTGGTATATTCTACTCAGCCGGATACCACACGGGGTTCAACTTACCTCAGTTGCCTTTTACGGCACCCCAGAATTAGGCGTTCCTTTGCGGAGGTCCATAATACAAAACTTATGAAAATATTATCTTGCTATAATCTGCGATAAATTTAAGTTTATCGCGAATTATAGCAAAATAATATGTTTATTAAAAGAAGATGGGCTATTATACTCAGCCGGATACTACAAGGCTTAAATAAGAATCACTCTTAACCGTGACAAAAAGACCGAAATATATACCTATTACATTATTATAATGTGTAATAGATGAGAATAAAATTAAACCAGATACCATTAAATAGGGTAATCCATGAGACATGCATAAGAAATAGGATCGGAATCCAGTTATAGAGAGGGTGTACGGTGACCATTTGTCGGGGAATGTCTAAAACTGTAACAGGAAAAAGGGATAGGGTAATTAATCTGGGTTCCTTTTCAACAATACATAAAATACCTTTATACAGAGCCATGAAGTTACATCATTCCAAATAATTTATAGAATTAGGCGTTACTTTGCGGAGATCCATAATACAAAAGTAATAATAAAATTATTTTGCTGTAATCCGCGATGAAGTAAAATAGAAAATATATATAATGCTAAATGTAGAGTGGACAATCCGTTTTTATACCTAATACATGCAAGATTCGTAAAAACACATGCACAAACCTCCACCTCCACCGCAAAGCTTTGCGATTTTGTCGTGAAATCTATCTCCTGATGATGCTTCGGTTGCGGGCGAAACGATTGTTGAGTTTGTGATAGTGAACGTTAAAAGTGCTTGTGTATTGTGGTGGCGGTGGTGGAGGTTTGTTATTGTATTTCTACGAATACTACATATATACATCCTAAACTTGCACTTATCGTCTTTTCTATAATGGGCGCAACTTTCAGATCTCTCCTTATATACTAATTTCGTATTTTATCTAGCCTTGACACACCAAAAATCCACTTTAACATCCTTTATCTCATTTCATCAGTATTTTTTATATTAGACTACGACAAATGAAATATGAAATTAAACTAATCATTAAGTGGTATCCGGCTGCGTAGAACAAACCATCCTCATTTCTTGCTGGGGGGTCATAAAAAGCTACTAAGTTAAGTTGACCTGACAAGTGGTATCCGACTAAGTAGAATAAACCACCCTTATTTATAAAGGTGAGTTGACCTTAGGCAGGCGGCCGATAGTAAAATATCTAGCTAAATCTCATCATAATATAGTTAAACATGTCGTGCCGACCTCACTTAGAGTAGGATAAGAGCAGGAGAATGATGATAAAACTAACCTAATGATGCCTTCCCTTGACCAATATTTTGTATACAAAAAAGTTAGACATTGATAAGGTGTCTATGAATTATAGTATCTAGATTAATTAGAACTAAGTAAGATTAGCTAAAATCAATTAAGATTAGCACTTAACAATGAAGGAAACCTTTTAATGGTCTAATAATGGTTCTGGCAGAGATCTCTTATAGAGATAACTTATCCTTTGTACTTGTTTTAGATTTAACTGTATTTTTTGTATTTTTTCTTTTATGGTACATAAATAAGTCATCATTCATTCACCTGCCCATATCCCACTCTAAGTGGGGTCGGCACAACAAGTTATAAACATGCTGACACGTGATTTGGCTGCGTTTTTACGACCGGCCGCCTGCCTGACGTCAATTTACCATAGTCGTATTTTACGACGCCTCGGTAAGAAAGTGGGTGGTCTATTGTACTAAACCGGATACCACACGGTGGGTCAACTTACCATAGTCGCCTTCTACGACACCTCGGTAAGAAATAAGATTGATCTATTCTACGCAGCCGGATACCACATGGCGGGTCGACTTACATTAGTCGCCTTTTACGACACCACGGTAAGAAATGAGGTTGGTCTATTCTATTCAGCCGGATACCACACGGCGTATAAATAAATAATTTCTATAAAATAGGACTGTCCCGTGAGACAAATGCGGCCTCTGGCTTAGGATAATGAATGCGATGCTGTAGTTTTGTTTGTTTGTGTGTATAACTGCATCGGCGCGGGCGCAGCGTTAATAGCGGGGCAATTGGGGACGATCGGCATTAAGGTCCGGGGTTAATTAGGAAGCGGAGCGGGGCGGATTGGTTAGTGGGACGTATACACATTCTTGTAAGCTATTGTGACGTAATACACGAATACGACGTCGTGTTTCGTTCATAGGGTGTAAAGATACGTTTTTTTTGTAGTCTTTATGTCCTGTTGGCGGCTAATATATATACTGCTTAACGTCGTGGGGTGGAAAATCTAAAACTCATAACGCGTTGAGTTTTTAAAAATCTCCTTACCCTAAGTTAACAAATTTTTCGCCATATATATATATATGTCGGTAGCCAGTAATAGATAATGCATTTGTCTATGGAATGTAACAGATAATGCATTATTGTAACAACGAGCCGCAAGCGTTATCTGTGCAATATAACGTTTCGACAAAGTCTGGACATGTTCGAGCAGACCGGTAGCAACACAGTTCACTTCGCTGCCAGCTGCCGAGCGAGTAACACGTCCGGGAATTGTTTTACGACTCGTTGCTCTGATTGTGTTTAATTTCATTATTAAATCGTTTATTGTGATACTATACTGCCCGTTTATTACCACACGCCTTATATTACCCACACGATATGTCTGACGCAGAAGATTTTAATCTCAATCGGCCCCCTGATCCTACATATATATATATATATATATATATATATATATATATATATATATATATATATGTATATAACGTAATATATTTCTATATATGTATATAACGTAATATATTTCTGAATCATGGAAACGGCTCCAACGATTTTCATTTTCATGAAATGCAGCATAAACTCGTAGGGTTTCCCCCTACGAGTTTATGCGATCTCGTTAGGTTTCCTTAAAAATTTGAATGAAAAACTGCTCAAATGTTGAATAGAAAGTAAATTAAATTTTAGCTGTCAAACGTAATTCTGTGAATGCTGTGCCAGGCTTGGTTACCTAGGTACAATTTATATTAAGAGTTTCACTATATGTATTAGTTTAATAAATTAAATTTAAGCAGATTTAAGCAGAGGTGCTTGATGATGTTTGT
This sequence comes from Morpho helenor, assembly GCA_029227775.1. Lineage (NCBI taxonomy): Eukaryota > Metazoa > Arthropoda > Insecta > Lepidoptera > Nymphalidae > Morpho > Morpho helenor. The sequence continues at coordinate 14,722,917 of JARGCU010000006.1, forward strand.
GATGGTAATGAAATAATTTATTCATCATCCTCTTGCCTTTATCCCACTCTAAGAGGGTCGGCACAACATGTTATAAACATGCTGTTACATGATTTGGCTGCGTTTTTACGACCGGCTGCCTGCTTGATGTCATCTTACCTTAGTCGTAATTTACCACACTTCGGTAAGAAGAGGATGGTCTATACTACTAAACCTGAACGTTGGGTCAACATACCTTGGTCGCCTTTTACGACACCTGGGTTAGAAATGAGTTATTTTTTTTTTTATTTATAAATACTGTTGCTATTTATTTAACATCTTCATTGTCTAAGTACATATCCATTATTAACTAACTTTATCTTTAATATTTAAATGAGTTAATCTTGTATATATATATATTTTCCGGATCTCGGAAACGGCTCCAACAAGGTTTTTTCCAACAAGGTTTTGGGGAAGAAAAATTGATCTAGCTAGGTTTTATGTAAAAAAAAATTAGTTTTATCCCTGTTTTTGGGCATTAAAAAACACTAACATTTATATTGAATTGAATTTTCGCGATTAACTGTCAAGTCGACGTAGCTTATTCGGGTAACGGGCAGACTCGAGAAATGTGAGTGCCAAGGATCGATCCCCAACTAAATAATTGTTTTTTTTTTAAGTTTTTTTTTTGCAAAAAATTACCGAGCGAAGCTCGGTCACCCAGATATTTTATTATTATTAACGCAATGCAACGCAACGCAACTACGCAACGAAATATAACGCAATATAAGAAATGAGTTTAGTCTATTCTACTCAGCCGGATACCACGTGGCGGGTCCATTTACCTTACTCGCCTTTTGCAACACCTCAGTAAGAAATAAGTGTGGTCTATTCTACTCAGCCGCATACCACACGGCTAATGAAATAATTTATTATTTACATTCCCGCTAATCCCCGTTTAATATGTGCACAGCGCGGCTACGATCTAAGGCGCCGCCGTATCCTGCGCGCGGTGCATCATGTTAATAACGGCGCGCACGCACCGCTGACGCCGCTCAATGAGAACATATCCATTGTGATGCGGGAACGTGGACTTATGACATGTCCCACGAATTAACACCCGGAATAGAATAGAAATTATACATTTATTATTTACACTAGAGAACCCGAGACATTTACAATAGAGATCCACACTTTTTACCATAGGAGCCATAAATAAATATAAATAAATATACGGGACGCTTACACACACGGTCGTCCGTTCCCAAATTAAGTAACTTAATACTCGTGTTATGGACAGACAACTGGTGAATATATACTTATATATTTTTAAATACATACTTAAATACAAATATACACCCAGACTCAAAGACCAACAAATTCATTTATAGAAAATGTTGGCCCTCGGCGGGAATCGAACCCGCGACCTGCGGAGCTGAAGGCAGGGTCACTACCCACTACGCCAAAGGGCCAGTCAAATAAATAAAGTCAAATAGTTTTTGTATAATCCGCGATAAATAAATAGAAACATATAATGCTTAAAATAGTAGAATCCCTTTTAATGCAGGATTCGTAAAAACATATTCTCTATAAACTTCCACCACCGCCACCATATTACATAAGCACTACATACGTTCACTATCACAAACAACAGACTTTTCAGCCCGCAACCGAAGCATCATCAGCAGATAGATTCCATGGCAAAATCGCAAAGCTTTGCGGTGGTAGAGGTTTTTGCATGTGTTTTTACGAATCCTGCATGTATCAGGTACGAAACTCTACATTTAGAATTATATATATTTTCTATTTTACTTCATCGCGGATTATAGCAAAATGATTTTATTGTCACTTTTGTCATATGTATTGAAAAAAGTTATTCGTGCGTATTCTGTACTGACATTTTTATAATCAGTGTCCTATATTCCGTGGGTCAAGAAAAACACGCCGGTTGATAAAATGTGCAGACCTTATCGGGGGTCACTGTTACGAGACTTACTCGTAATATTTAAATAATCTACTCTTATTTTGTAACATCTTTTTTTATTTACAGCAAAAATGTACAAGTTATATCTATCTTAAATTACTTACACGCTAGGACTATACAAATCATGCCCACGTGGAATGGTCCCAAGAATGCTGGCAGCGTTTTCGCGCTGACTCGTTAAGCTGATTCTTTGTGCGAAAAAGAAGCCAGCCCTCCTGTCACCATTAGAGGCAATTAACCGAGGTGTTAAGGATGTTTTTTTTGCACTTAAACTGATGGTCATAGGGTCATATGTCTAAACTGGTCATAGGGTCTAAACTGCAAACGGCATAAATATATATAATTCTCAGAATTAAATAACAGATTTAAGCTTTACGTTTTTCTTTTATTTTTGACTTTACCGTACTAACACTTTAGATACAGCGATATTATAGTAATATAGAAAGATATAATAATAAATCTATACTTGTGTTGGATCAAGGGTAGGATACAGAAGGCGGTGTTACTTGAGACGACACGCATTGTGAGGAGGTTCCTCACTCTGTATTCCTAACCGCCGGGAGCTTCGATTCTTACTCTGTTTTCTATGGATGATAATTATTTATATTTTTAAATGTTTGTTTAGTTTCTTTTGAAAATAACCCGCGTGATTCCCTGCGAGAGAAGTTTAAGGAAACAGATATTCTTACATTTGCTTCACAGTATATTTTAAGCAATTTAGTTTTCGTACATAAAAATATAAAGAATTATAAAACTATAGGTGATGTGAATAAGAGGAAAGGTAGGAACCGACATAAGCTTGCGGCTCCTGCTTTGCGCCTTGCAAAAGTACGTAAATCGTTTCTGGGTCTGGGTATAAGATTCTATAATAAAATTCCACAATCAATGTTAGCTTTGCCATTACATCAGTTTAATAACACTGTTAAAAAGAGGCTGATCCAGAAAGCCTACTATACTGTTGAGGATTACTTGGAAGATAAGAATGTGTGGATATAGTTCGCTGAGACCCTGTACAAGACAGTAATGGCTAAATGTAACTATTCATAAGAATTATATTTTTAAAAGAGCAACCCCCGAGTTTCTTGCTGGCTCTTCTCGGTAGGAACGGCTTTCCGAACCAGCGGTAGAGTTGACGATTCAAAAGCACTTGTTTACAAGTTTATTTGAATAAAGAATATTTTGAATTTGAATATAATAAAAAGATTACAATCTAATCTAAGCTGACCTTGCTGCATTTTAAATTCAAGCTTTCTTATCATTTAATTAATAATTTTCAACAGTACAAATAAGCTTTGTAAGTTTATTTTTATTCGTTTTTCGAACTTGTGTAAAGGCAAAACATACAAAAGAGTTAGTTAAGTACGATGTAACCATGTGACTCTTTCGAGGGGTCACGGGTTCAAACCCCTGGCCAACATCAATGAGTTTTCTGTCAAAACTTGTGTCTAATTGTAATTGAATTTATGGCACGCTTTTCGGTGAAGAAAAACATTTTGAAGAAACCTACATATCTCTAGAGAATTCTACGGAATATGTGTAACCTACCAATCCATATTGGAGTAAAATGTTGGGACTTCTATTATGCTATAACCTTTTTCTCCGAAAAAAGTCCAAGAAACAAGGCCCAGCGGTGGGATAGTAACAGGTAACGTTATTTTTTACGCAAAAAAAATTAAGTATAAGTCATGGCGTTACCATCATAAGTTCTAAAGAACGCGATTAAGTATAATATAAAAAGAAGGGAAGCGTTCAAAAGTCCATGTTTACACAATGCCAGAATTTGATGTTCAAGTGTTTACTGAAAGTTCCTCAAGTTCAGAGTCGCTTTGAAAGTGTTTATTTATGTTAAGGATACTTGCGTTAAGGATCGTTACGAGTGATTTTTTATAGGATTTAAGTTGTTAAATGTTATGATAGTTAATATATACAAGAATGTCGTTCCAGGGTTTCCCCGCGACGATGTCTAAACTTATTATAAAACAAAGTGCCCAAAAGCTATCTGTCTATATGTGATCGATTTTCTCGAAATGTATTGAAATTATTGTTGTACAGGTTCTAATAAAACACAGTCCAATTATTTCGAAAGTTTTAGGTTAATACTACATTACGGTTTTCTTAGCCGTGTGGTATGCGGCTGAATAGAATAGTACCACCCTCATTTCTTACCGAGGTGTCGTTAAAGACGACTAAAGTAAGTTGATCCACCGTGTGGTATCCGGTTTAGTAGAATAGACCACCCTCTTTTTTGCCGAGGTGTCGTAAAATACGGCTGACGTAAGTTGACGTCAGGCAGGCGGCCGGTCGTAAAAACGCAGCCAAAACACGTGTCAGCATGTTTATAACATGTTGTGCCGACCCTACTTAGAGTGGGATAAGGGCAGGAAGATGATGACTACATTACGGTTTTCTGTAAATTATTTTTCAGTTGAAAAAAAACTCGCGTGCTGTGAGTTTTACTCGCCTGCGCCGCTTAAATCAGCAGAGATAAACTAAAATAACATACTAGAGAATTGTAGATCTACAAGAGACTACAAAAAAGTCGGCGACAGCATTTCTCTATCTTAGTTAACTCATATAACTACTTTGATGTTCAAAATATCAATTAAAAATTTTACAAATATTCGAGACTGTTTTCTTCTGTTCAGTATCAATTCTTATCCAAATAAATGCTTTCGTTAGTTTTGCCTTTTAAAGTAAGTAAGTAGCGGCCTGTTACTATCCCACTGCTGAAATAGGCCTCTTCTCTCCGGATCGGAGCTAAGACCTACCACGCTGCTCCAATGCGGATTGGTAGGTTACACATATCTCAGGAATTCCCTAGAGATATGCAGGTTTCCTCACGATGTTTTCCTTCACCGAAAAGCATGTGATAAATTGCAATTACCAATTATCCACATAAGTTTTAACAGAAAACTCATTGCTGTTTGCCCGGGTTTGAACCCGTGACCTCCTCGAAAGATTCACACGGTGTTACCTCTGGGCTACCACAGCTTCTTGCCTTTTAATATCAATCAAAATTAAATTTCCTGTGTTAGTTTTCGTGTGTTCGCTTGTTTTGTTTTGTTACACGCGCTAATATTATATCACCACACGTCCACTCTCGCCCGCGGCTCTAGTGTTACTGACGTGTGCGCTTTGACATAGTGTGAGGTTTCCTTTGTACACTAACATTAGAATGTTTATGTACTGGTATATTCTTATAAGTATTATATGTGTGTGTCTCCTGTACATAAATAAACAAGATAATGGAGGCAAATTAATAAAGATGTTTCTCACTTAATAGCATTCTTAAAAGAATAAGTTTGATTATTAGTGATATGTGATCTGGTGGGGCCAAGGTCAGCCTCTGTACCACATTTGTCTAATCCGCTGCAATCAAAATCAAACGTTAGTAAGTTAGTGGGCGGGGTGACTCAGCTGAGATTGCGCCCATATCTACTACTTACCATTTATTTCATATCCATTCTTATAAGTGCTAATGTTTTATTGATTAATTGGACACAATATCTTCTAGGATATCCTTTAAACTGGTACACAAAAAAAAGTGACCACACCGATCTTTGGATACGTTTTTTGATCCATTGAATTCAAGGTCAGTTCGACCTGTACACCCTTTAAAACTCTTGAAACTTTAAAAAAGAGAAAACATTTAAAAACAAATGTATATTTTATAGAATTAGGCGTTACTTTGCGGAGGTCCATAATACAAAACTAATGAAAATATTATTTTGCTATAAACCGCGATAATATTGTGGTGGTGAATGTGTGCAGCGCTTATGCATTGTTGTGTTATTGGTGTTGGGTAGTGCATGAGTTTTAACAAATTCTGCATGTATCAGGTATGGGAACGATTAGTATACTCTACATTTAGCATTACGTATATTTTATTTTATCGCGGATTATACCAAAATAATATTTTCATTCGTTTTGTTATCAAATGCATGCATTTGAAAAGAAATTTTAAAAGTCAAGTTACGACTTCTTACTACCCCACTTCGGGGCTTAGGCCTCTTCTCTCCGTTTGTTTGGAGAGAAAGGTTGGAGCTAAGACCTACCACGCTGCTACAATGCGGATTGGTAGGTTACACATATCCCTAGGATTATCTAGAGATATGCAGGTTGGCTGACGATGTTTTGCTCCGTGATAAATTACTAATATTAATTAGGGATATATGATAAGTTTAAATATATATATATATATATATATATATATATATATATATATATATATATATATATATATATATATATATTTTTTTTAAATTTATTATCCAATATAATAAGATATAATATATAAACATATATACACCTTTCGAAAACCACGCTTTATATGAAGGTGTGGAATTTGCATTATTTTTCTATATCTATGTCTATTAATATACACTTGTTTTTTCATTAGCTATTGAAACTTATTAAATAATTAATTAAATATAATTAAAGGTAACATGCAAGTTAACAAGAGTTTAAATAGAAACAGGTAAACTCTGTTTTGTTGGATCTTAGATCTGTGTGCATTTATATATTCAAGTATTTATTTTAAATTAGGTATTTATATTATAGAAAAGACGAGAAGTGCAAGATTGAGATGGTATGGACATGTAATGAGGAGGGATGAAAATCATGTGACCAAACGTGTGTTAAATTTGAATGTGGATGGATTTGTGCCTAGAGGGAGGCCTAAAAAGAGATGGTTGGATTGTGTGAAGTATGATATGCATATAAAAGGAGTGGCGCCAGAGTTGACGAAAGATAGGACAGAATGGAAGAGAAAAACATGTTGTGCCGACCCCACTTAGAGTGGGATAAGGACAGGATAATATATATTTTAAATTAGGTATTTATCAATCAAATCAAATCCACTAATCTTTATTCAAATAAGCTCTTTTAAGGACTTTTGACGACGAACGCACTTTGACGAAGCACTTGACGATTCAAGGATCAATATGATTAAAGAAGCTACAACTGGTTCGGAATGTTGCTCTTATCGAGAAGAACCAGCAATAAATTCGGCGGTCAATCTTTTAAAATTTATATTTTACAGTATTAAACCGCTGTCTTGTATGTATATTATATATTTTCCAGTTGTCTGTCACCTATATCACCCTCCTGCCTTTATCCCACTCTAAGTGGGGTCGGCACAACATGTTATATATAAACATGCTGTCACATGATTTGGCTGCGTTTTTACGACCGGCCGCCTGACGTCAACTTACCTTAGTCGTATTTTACGATACGTCAGTAAGAAAGAGGGTGGTCTATTCTACTTAACCGGATAGCACACGGTGGGTCAACTTACCTTAGTCGCCTTTTACGACACCTCGGTAAGAAATGAGGGTACTATTCTATTCAGCCGGATTACCACACGGCGTAGTTGTCTGTCACCCATAACACAAGTATTAAGTTACTTTGGAAACGTCCCATATATACCCATTCTCCGATATACTTACATACACTTATTTATTACATCATTTTAATAATCCACTTGCTTTAAACAGCTGCGTGAGATGGAGGTTGTAATCAAATACCTATACAAATTGTCTGAGATAACTTGAAATTTCGGTCACAAAGCAGTTATAATTAGACGGGAACCAGTGCATCGCATCACAACAATACTGGGATGTGATATCGAGGGGGGGACGTGGGGGGGAGGGTGTGGTCAAGGCATTGTGCCGAAATGATAACGCGGGACGACGACCCGCCTCATTGCACTATGTGATATACACTACATGACATTTAAAGCGTTTATGACTCGTTTTGAATTCAATTTATTACTTACTAACCCTGCCATATGTTGCTACGGAACAATCTTTTCCGAGTTTTCTCTATTTTGGTGTGCGTTAATTTTAATTTTGCAATAATTTCTAATCCTTACTAATATTAAAAATTTGAAAGTCTGTCTGTTTTCGTGGCAAATCCGCTGAACCAATATAGATGAAATTTGGCAGAATTAATGCTTATGTACTCTGGTATATATAAACAATAAAATCCTGTTTGTCTACGGGTAAAGCAGGAGATTAAGTAACGCTGTCTATTATCTATAAATTAAGGTCAAGTGTGACATAGGTTCTATGTTATGTTGTTTTCCTAATGTCGAAAAAGTTTACTGGATAAATTTAACTTAGCGTATTTAATAAATAGTACTTGATTAACTGAGCATGTTTGTATTTTTTTAATGCCCAAAAATATTATTTTAAAAATAAAACCTAGCTAGATCAATTTTTCGAGATTCCGAAATTGAGAAAATTGAGAAAACGATAAATTTCCCAGTCTTCCCGGATCGATCTGATAATTATGAGATATTTGAAGGGTTAGAGAATGACAGGAGCTAATGTTTATTCCATGACTACAATTCACGCGGAAAGAAGTTATGGACAAAAACTAGTAAATAAATATATGGGACACATGGTCTGTTCCCAAAGTAAGTAGCTTAATAGTTATGGACGACATACTACTGGACCTTATTAAGAAGGATCTGCTCTGACGGCACGTGTGTTCCAGGGTGATGGTGGCGCGATGAGGCTGCTGCTAGTGACTCTAGCGCTGCTCCTCGGCGCCGCAGCCGACCCTCGCCTGCAGAGCACGCCGCGGCCTCGCCACTGGCCTCGCGGAGCGCGCACCCTCTCAGACCGTGCCTCCACACAATTTGTTGGGTAAGTCTGTATTAAAACTGGCACATCCAATCAAATTAAATAAGCTTTTGGTAATTAAACTCGACATGAGCTTATTACCTAAGTCAAATACTTTGGGAGTAAGTTGGTGAATGTGTGACGAGAGAGTTACGAAAAGTAAGGTCCCTGAGGCGGTTGATGCATCTGGTGCTCCCGCTGCATCGTCTAGCGGAGGGAGGGGCGACTGTTTAGAGAGTCCCCGACCCAGAAGTAGCTCACTCTGGGGTTGCCCGTGGAGGGGATGGAGGTAATGGGTACAACGGTTTCCTCACCCCATCACCAGAAGACTGATGGATCATACATGTTATGTACTATTAACATAAACCTGTCTGAGAAATGCAGTATCTTTAATTAGAAACCGTACAAAAATTGGTTTTAGAAAATCGATCACATACATACAGATGGCTTATAGGGACTTTGTTTTACAGTATGTACAGATTACACGCACGTTCCTTTTAATTTAGTCTAAGGCTGTTCAAACAAAGATGCAATATCATTAACCCAGACCTATGTAACGAGATGCATAATTACGTACGTTCTAATATCATTACGAACACTAATGCTGCAAGTAATTCAAGGTTTTCCATGATTAACTAAGATTATGTTCATTGACTTATAATGTTCACTAGAATTATGGACTAAATTTAAATTAAACCCCATTTTATCCCTGTCATTGACTTTGCAAAGGACGACTTTTCCTTTTATTTTTCTCGTATTTTTGTTTATAACATTTTGTAACCGGTTTCTAAGGTTATCTTAAACAAGCTGTGTTTTCGGTTTCTCTCTCATGGGAATCAGTATGGCACAAAGTTTTACCCGCATAAATCCCGAATCCCGAATTATATTCAAATTCTTGGAAAAACAAAGAAGCTTGACTTGTCATATAATTTAGAACGCGCTTGATCTTTTAATGAAAAATAATTCTTTTTTATCTATTTTTTAAAATCACAACTGGTGTCACAATATATCTGTCATGATACAGTTTTGTGTTGGATTAAGACAGTGAAATTAAATAATAAATAACTTCATAACTTAGACCCGACTTCCTCCAAACCGGAGAGGAGAGGATGAATTTTGAATACTAATCAGATATCGTCATTTAAACTAAGCGGAGAGATGTTAAAATGACGATATCTGATTGGTGTTTAAAGCTGCTCTTCGCTTTGGTGGAGACCAGGTCTTAGTTTAGGAAAATATTTGAATTTCAAATATGCAGTCTTATTTTTGATCAAATATTTAAATTCACGTGTAAATCAGATTAGGCTCATTTATGTAAATGGCCGCGAATCTGGCGGGGGATCGTTTGATTCGGAGAAACGTGACTCACGTTCAATGAGTGAGAGAATGCAAGCTGCGCTAATCGCGGGTGCATCGATCTTGCCAGCACGTGGACGTACTATGAATATTTAGAATTACAACGCTTTGTGCACGCAGATGTGCAACTGATATCCGTTTAGTTTAGATTACACATCCTTGGATGTCAGTTCTCGGTAAAGCTTTGCCGCATTGTTAAAATCACAGCGGCCTGTTGTGGAATGTAATGGAAAGCATGAATTAGGCAAATATATACAACCCGGAAGATAATTACTGTACGAAATGTTTATTTTACAGATGTGATTGGATATTTGTGTGGAGGTATTCTCTTCATTTGTAGGATTTTATGGGTCTACAGAGCTAGGGATCTCACAGTTATCTAAAGAAATATACAAAAATAGACTAGAAATAGAACTACTAGATGGACAGACGACCTCAAAAGGGTCGCGGGGAGCCGCTGGATACAAGCGGCACAAAATCGTGTGTTCTGGAGATCCCATGAAGAGGCCTAGTTCAGCAGTGGACGTCCATCGGTTGAAGAAGAAGAAGAAGAAGAAGAAGACTAGAAATAGCAATATTAATTGAAAAGGGTCTATATTGAGTAGGTTTATCGCTACACCAGTTCAGTTTCAGGGCTCTTCCCAGTTTTCTTTGTATTATTTTTGCAAGATGTTTGTTAATAGCAGACTTGGGTCGAATTTTTCTGCAATATCATAAAATAGCATATCATAGTTTATAAAATATTTTCCGATTAGACTAAAGTTTTGTCTGGTCTTCTCGTAGGATTCAGAACTCTCCTTGACTTTTTTGAGGTCATGTCCAAGTCTTAGAGGGTCTACCGTGCGGGTCGCCTTTCCATCACTTTAAGTCTCCAACGCCAATCGGTTCTTTGCACTATGTGCCTGCCCATCGCTTTTTCAGCTTCGCGATACGTTGGGCTATATACGGTGTCTTTAGTTCTTCTACGAATCTCTTCATTTTTGATTTGATCGCGTAGAGTTACTCCAAGCATAGCTTACTCCATCAATCAGTGAGTAATGGAGAGGGCTTTCTTATGATGCCCACAGTTAATGTTTACCATTTTATGGTTAAAACGGTTTAAGAGAAAAATCAAAATTGTTGACATAAACAATCATCGACTCAAGCCGAGGTTATAAGGTGAATCGGCCTTGATAAAACAACCTGGCCCACTGAACTTGCCTTAGTTCCGCTATTTCGTCAGTTCTCAAAGTCGTTGTAATACAAAGCGTGAAAATCAGCAATGTGCGACCACCCACACTGTATTGTCTATAGTACGAGTATTTAGCGATACTGGGTTCAAATGTAGACCTACTTTGCTTATCTTCCTTATTTGGAATTCATTGAATATATAAATTTGGCCTGTTATTAATGAATCATTGTCATTTTTAATATTCACTTATCAGTGTTTCGACTTTGGCAATGTTATAAACATTGTATGGTTCATAATTGTTAAACGAAGCACTTGACAACTCTTTGGGATGTTTATTTGTTACGTTTACGTGTATGGTGTATAAATAAATAAAATAAATAAATAGACTAAATAGTCCATTGATGAATAGCATTCACATCATTTATTACTTACTTTATTATTTATTCATTAACCATTTTGTTAACTGAAAGAAGTCTAATATTGGATATAAGTCTGTTTTAGGCATTTCTACTTCCTCCATTTTTCAAATTTCTAGACACTTTGCCATTTGGAATTCCACCAAACAACGCCTAATTCTACAAATAATAATGTAATTTACACGTACATTACATACATGTACAGTCGATTTTTGTTATTAGGCAGGGATCTGTTATCAAATTCGGGAATCGTATTATCCCTTCGTCATCATTTAACCGTCTGACCTAGATATGAAGTGGTATCAAAAACCGTAGCGAATTGATTATGATGCTTTAATTTGGACAGGTGATGCGACATTACAAGGTTGGCGCTGTCATTAGCTATGTTAACACCTACTCATACAAATGTTGCTCATTAATTAATTACATCACTTTTTGTATGTCACAAGTAATGTTTAATGAGCCTCTGATACTTTTTGGTTGAAGGTTTTAGGATAAATTCTTTTGTTATATCATGACCATTTTATGTTCAGACAATCTAGTTCAGAATTTTGATATAATTAACAATTATTTTTTTATTTTTACTAGCAAGCTGGGTATGAGTTGTTTTCAAACTTATCCTCTCCTAATTATTGACGTGCGTTAGATTTAATTTTGCTATAAGTTTTTAAGATAGAGTGTTCAAGATAAGTTCTTAAATAAATAAATAGTAAATAAATAAATAAATATATGGACACTTACACACACGGTCATCCGTCCCCAAAGTAAGTAAACTTAATACTTGTGTTACGGATGACAGACAACTGGTGAATATATACTTATATATTTTTAAATACATACATAAATAGTGTAATAGTTGTAAAGATATTTATAATTATAATTAAATAGTTAAATTTATTATTATCTATATTACATCATTAAAAAAAATCTTTTTCTTTTGTGTTATCTCAAGTGCAAATATTTTGTTATTTTTCTTTTTTTTACTTGCTATGTATTTTACTTCTTATCTTTTTCCTTCTGTTATACAAAGGTTAAGTGACAGAGATCCCTTTAAGTAAGTTAAGGGATAAATTCACCTTTGTACATATGACTTTTTTTTCTTTTATTACAATATGTATGTACAATAAATAAATATTCATTCAAATAATATGGTGTAAAGGATCATAATATTGAATATGAAATTCTTTAAAGTAACTCACGTATTTAAGTTGATAAGGATTTGTATTGTATTTATATAAATGGTTTTCCAATATGTAAATCTCGTCTTATTGTACGTCCCTATTTTTTGAGAGTTGTAGTCTGTGACTAATTAAAATGAATTGTTTTCAGCCCCCACGTTTGCAGGACACGCAATAGCACGCATTGTTGTCCTGGATGGACATCGCGACCAAACTCGTTACTATGCGTAGTTCGTAAGTATGCCTACCTATTGGTTACTTAGCATGGTGTATAGCCCTCCTCCCCACTAGGTGGACAGAAGAGCTGATGAGCTTATAACAATTATGGACGTGTTGAAAAAGAAGTGGAATCATCTATTATTATCTGCAATCTCACGGCGTTGCCCCACTATACTCCTGTCCATCCTTGCTTCGTGATCTCATACAACCATCCTAAACTGCAACGGCGGATTTGGAAAAGGCGAAGGGTCACTATCACACATAAATGCGACAATATCTCAACATGGCGAAAGTTTACAGCTATGGCCATCTCATAGACATGATCTCCGGAACAACAACCGGAAAATCCAGTGATTTGATAAAGGTTCCTAACAAGTATTCAAATTACCAATAGGACCAAGATGCAAGGCTCAGCTTTGGCCCAATGACTAAATTAATACTAGGAATTTAAGCTCGCAAGGTCCAACCTCCAGACCAGCACCAGAATAGACCTCGGGCTATTTAGAAGACTCTTTTCTCTATCTGCCCTTATGGTTTATGATACAGGGTAATAATATGCAAAAAGGCTAACTCGAGAGAGGTCTACTTAATGAGTGGCTATCTTAAGAAATATTTAAAAAGATATCCAGTGTATCGATCAAAAATAATCTTTGAGTTAGGAATCTTTTTCACAATCAACTTAATAATACATGATTGGTTAATTTTTAAAATTATATTTTAATTATTTTTACAGTTTAATTTCTAACTTAGCATATTTCTACCTAAGCATCCACTTCATTTCCTTCCTAGACCCTTCTCTCGAGACAACTAAGAGATCTTTGCACCGTTTTGGAATAGTAACATGTTGGTCGTCTTTTCGTAGCACTGTGCCGTCCAGACTGCGGATCACCAGGTTCCTGCGTGGCGCCAAACATGTGCCGGTGTCCTGGTGGGATTGAAGCGCCAACATGCGGTGGTGGAGGATTATACCCATACCCTGGTGAGTGTGTTCATAAAATCAAAAAAGATTTGAATCAAAATCGTTTCTTGTTCTCTCTAGACTAAATCTAGGATAACTCTTTCCATAGGGAGTTAGAAGAATACAAAGGTTATCATGACAAGAAATAACTATCAGAGAAAGTCTATGAAACACAAAACTAGTCCAGTTTTTTTACTACCATAAGGGTAGCGCTTGACCACGATTCAAACTAATTTAAGATTGCCTCCTATGAGGCCGGATCTCAGCTAAAAGCGACACTCTGTGGAGGATTATGTCGGACTAGAGCTTTACATTTGACTCTTGATACGCCGAGTTATATCACACATGTGTGTCTATGCATGTATACACATATGTCATACATATACACATGTCGTATTTTATGTTCTTTAAGCTCGCACGAGGGGCGGTTGTCGTCGGATTTGTATGAACGGCGGTACTTGCACAAACGGCACCTGTGCCTGCGCACCTGGCTGGAGCGGCGAGTTCTGCACGGAACGTAAGTTGGATTTAAATTGGAACACTATACCAGCACCAATCGAGACCTGAAAACGGTATTTGCTTCTAAAACTCGATATAAATACCCATTTACCGGCATCTTAGTAACGCAAATTCCAGACCACCTTATTTTATGATAACAGACTGATAGACACGTCTCTGGCATTCCACTTTTTTGAATAAAATATTTGGTATAATATATGTGGGGTGCTTTTCTTTCGAGAACAGGGAAAAAAATAACATAATAAAGGATAATTAAGGTATAGAAACCGGCTTTATTCACGTTTTATTCTATCTAGTTAGCCCGACTAGTTTCAAATCCTTATTCATGAGGTCTTAAATATAAATACCACTCATGATAGTTTAAATTCATAAATAATTGAAGGTATTTAATAGCTCAAGTTGGCGCTAATAACTTCGTGGCTACTACTAGCAAAGCAAGTCAAATTGATTATGTTACTTGCTTGTTCCAGCTATCTGCCGTGAGCCTTGCCTGCATGGTGGGAGATGTATAGCTCCCGATAGATGTGTCTGCTTCCACGGCCTGTCTGGAACGAGGTGTGAAATAGACAGACGTACAGGTGAGTGTTAATAAACAAAGTGAATTAAGATGATTTCCTCCGTACCATAGTCGAGATTACATAGCTTTTGCAACCTGTTTGTAATGCAATACTTTAGTCACGTTGTACGCATACGTATCGACATGTAACGGCCTATAATCTTATTACTATCTCACAGCTTTTGGTCAGAAAGGTTAAAGATTAATACCAGAAATAAGTTCACGTTCAGGTTAAGGTTCAAGCTTAAGGTTTGTGTGTTTTCCAAAATAGCCGACTTTTGGTTACCTTGAAAAGGTACGCCTAATACTATCCCAGAATATCACGGTTTTACACCTTATGAAGAGAACCAATGATTTTTTCTTTAAATTGATAATTCGCTCTATCCGAAGAATTACGTCACATTTCCTATGCTTATGGGTTATGTAACTTTATTCTTCAGATAGGGTAATATGTGTAAACTTGCATATTTCTGGAGAAGTCTTGGGACGTTACCTCCTAATCCGTATTGAAGCGGCGTGGCGTCTCAACTCAAACTCTCCTTTCCAAAAAGGAAAGAGGAGACCTATACACAGCAGTGGGATATTAACAAGCCTTTACTTTATCCAGGACCATGTTACACTGACACGAGGGGGGCGCTGTGCACGGGCGCGCTGGAGGGGGTGGTGTGCACCAAGCAGCTGTGCTGCGCCACCGTGGGCGTGGCATGGGGACACCCGTGTGAGCGCTGCGGGGATCTGGACTGTCCGCCGGGACATCTGAGGAATTTAGCCACCAAGGAGTGCCAGGTTAATCATACTTAATTTTTTTTATGGAATAGGATTGAAAACGAACATGCGGCTCACCAATCAAGTAATTACCACCGCAAAGCGAGTGCGTTGCGGTCCTTTAAAAAGGTGGAAAATACGTTTTTTGAAGGTGCTTATGTGGTACCGATCCGGAAATTAAAATTATATTTATCGCGAACTTCAAACCTTAGGACGTATAAAAATGGGATTATTGTTTATTTTCTGATACATGCAGGATTCGTAATAATATGCACTATAAACCACCATCACCCTACACTTGCATGGCATACATACACTACTAGAATCTCAACAATCTTTACGCATTATCAGGAGATAGACTTGCTTGACTTGACCTTGCTAATAAAATTCAGGTCGAAATATTGAACAAGGTCCGCGTTTCTTATACTCAGAATCACCAAACGGTATTCGCTGTAGGTGATACAGGTTTACGCACAGATATCAGCAAATCCTGACGTAGAGGCCATGTATGAGGATTTAACCTCTCTAAATCTTTTATACTGTTGTGATGGGAGATTTCAATGCAAAGCGGTACAAACAAGTGGTGTGCCACTTCTTTGTTTGCCATTTCATTTGTGTTACGTTTATTTATTAAGCATTACATAATTTTTCATTTATCTCGGATTTTATTAAACTAATATCATCATTACATTTGTGTTATGGATTTTTAAGAAGAAGTTACACTTTAAAACGGTATTAAGTATTCTCTTTTTGAAGTTTTTAAATGTTTACAGGATATAGACGAGTGTGCCGCGGTCCCAGGACTCTGCGAGGGAGGACGCTGCGTGAATTCAATCGGGTCGTTCTCGTGCGAGTGCCCACCAGGCCAGAGGAGACATAGGGTCAGCAACAACTGCGAGGACATCGACGAGTGCGAGGATCCTGATATATGTCCGGTAAGTGAGATACAACGATAGGAATGAAGATTTATCGGCCTGTTCATATTATACTGTGTAAGGGTTTCCTTTTTTTGGAGTTTTTTTGTTTTGGACAGTTTTTTGGACAGGTTGGAGCTTAGGCCAACCACGCTGCTCCCATATGTGTTCATGCAATTTCTCTCTATTCAAACAATATATAAAATAAAAGCAAAACTCTCTATTCAAGCAATGAACGTCCACTGTTGGTAATAGGTTTCTTCAAACTTCCGCACAATCTGGTGCCACCTAGATCTAGCATGTTCATACAATTTTTTCGAGATCTGTCTATACAGCGGGTCTCTAAGACCCCACCGCACGTCAGTTCTTCGAACTATGTGCCCCGTCCATTTCAATTTTGCGACCTAAGCTATGGACGTTACTGGTTCTACTACGGATCTCCTCATTTTTGGTTCAATAACTTACTTTAGTTTATTAATGTTACAGAACGGCAAGTGCGTAAACACTGAGGGTGACTACTACTGTCTTTGCAACCCTCACTTCATACCGAGTCCTGACAAGAAGTTTTGTATAGGTAATGACTTCTATTACTAATTGTTTCTAACACTTTAATATGCCTTTTGTAATAGTGTATTTTGTCCGATTCTTATTTCCAAAGCATTGCCATATGGAATACTGTTATGGGGTAAAACAGATGATACTGTAAAATAGAAATCCAAAAGGCAATATGTTTAAATTTTAATTCTGAACCAGAAGCAAAATACTTAAAATACGCAAAGCCATCGTTGCGTATCTTCAAATGATGATTCGGTGGGCCAAAAAGATTGTTGAGATTGTGATAGTGAATGTCTGCAGTGCGGGTTTTATATGGTGGTAGTGATGGTGGCTAAATGTAGAGTGGACAATCCGTTTTCATACCTTTTTTACTTGCAGGATGCGTAAAAACACTTGCACAAACCTCCAAACAAGCACTACATACGTTCACTATCACCAACTCAACAATCGTTTCGCCCTGCAACCGTACCAATCGCAAAGCTTTCCGATTTTGTCGTGGAGTCTATCTCCTGATGATGCTTCGGTTGCGGGGCGAAACGATTGTTCTATTATCTCTATGATCTCCGCAAAGTAACGCCTAATTATTTATCTCCACAAAAAAATCTAATTATTTGGTTAGGTTACTTCTTTACTTAGATCCATATCTGATGCATTGTTTTGATCTTTATTGGTATTTAATTTTTTAATTTAAGATGGTCGTGTGGGAAGCTGCTTTACGTATTTAGGAGAAACAGGCGAGTGCGCTGACCGGCTACCAATGCCTTTATCGAACAGAGATTGCTGTTGCGGCTATAACATGGGACGTGCTTGGGGCGATCTCTGCACGCCTTGCCCGCCGAGAGGATCAAGTGAGTTGTAAATTTGAAATAATTTATTACATTTAAAATTGTAAGAATTATTCGTAGACTTTAAGGTCTATACTTATGGATAAGATTAATAAGAAAATTTGGATTATTGGATAATTCGTTACCTTTAAATTTCTATGTTGTGGCTTAGAAATAAGAAAATTTGTGTAATTACGCGATATGTTAAGAAGTGAGTACATTAATATAATTAGTTTAAAGTATTTGCGAGTAAGTGATAGCTGAGCGATGAGACCTTGTAACTCTTTCTAAGGGGAAACAGTTTCAGACCCCGGATATCAATGAGTTTTTCTAATATTGTATTTATGTGCCTGGATTTGAAAATCCTTTCAGCTTCATACAAGTCTGAGGTTCAATAATGTAAAATTGAAAATGTTTAAAAGATTGACCGCCGAGTTTCTTGCTGGTTCTTCTCGGTAAGAGCAACATTCCGAACCAGTTGTAGCTTCATTAATCATATTAATCCTTGACGATTCAAAAGTGCTTGTTAGAGCTTATTTGAATAAAGATATTTTGATTTGATTCAATTTGATTTAATACATATTAGGAATTTATCACACGTTTTTCGGTGAAGGAAAACATCGTGAGTATTTATAATCATTCAAGAAGAAATTTATCCCAACACAGGAGACGTATCAAATAGCGATAGCCATCCCTTTAACCTCGGTCAAGTTTGACCCAAAATAATTCCCTAGCGAGCAAGACAAGTTAGCAATAATTATTGCAAAGGTGAACTTAATTAGTACAGATAAAATAACTTGTCCGTTCTAGCTGAATGGACTCACTTGTGCGGGGGTGGTATAATTCCACCCGATTGGAAACGCAACGACACTAGCGGTGGCTTTGGTGGCGGAGGCGGTGGTGTAGGGATCGGCGGCGGTGGTGGCGGTGGTAACGAGCCAGCACCTATCGCTAAGATCAACGAATGTATGCTCAGAAACGGTATCTGTGGACTTGGGAACTGCATCGATAAGGATATTGGGTAAGTTAATTAAAACAATTAATGTCACGTTATATTCATTCTACTATACAATAGAAAGAAACAAAAATACAATTTTCCTTAAACGTCCGTAAACTTAAATGGTAGTCCGCTGAAATTTCTACTTTATTATTTTACCTTGGGATCTTTAGAAGCCTTATATGTCTAATGTAGAACATGTTTGACCCATTTAACCAAAACGTACATTGGTAGTTTCTCAATGTAGCAAGATTAAAGTAAGTATTAAATTCTGTGGGGCCCGCACATATGATATATATCATTGTAGGTACCTATACTATTGTAGCATCAAATTGTATGGCTATAATTTAAAGCTTTATCCGTTAATCTGATCAATTAGACAATCCGTCAAAAAGTCTGTACTTCTGTTTGTCAAACTTTTACAGTTAATACTTTCAGCAATGTTGATTAAATTTGGTACAGTTGAAGCCTATTTTCCAGACGACCATGGGAGAATATTATTGAATTTACTTCAAGGCCCATGCTGGTGTAATCGAGCAACGTATGCACTGATAACTCCAATCTACATATACGAAGATTGGCAACCAAATACTAAAGTTTGTTTCATATTAAATCCAGATATCAGTGCCAATGTTGGAACGGAGCGGAATTGATCGAGCAGGACGGCAACCCGACGTGTATAGACATCGACGAGTGTGCACTGCAGTACTGCAAGGGCGGCCATTGCACCAACAACCCTGGCAGCTTCGATTGTAGGTATGTACACACCTTCACAAGTGTAATTACCGAGAAGAACCAGCAATAAATTCGGCGGTCAATCTTTTAAACATTTTCAATTTTACATTATTGAACCGCAGTCGTGTATGATGCTGAAAGGATTTTCAAATCTAAGCATTTTTATCATCCAAATAATTTTCAATTTTGTGATAAGCTTTACGTACTAGCATATCTCTTACCTTTCTCTAGACTGTAAACTATTTATATGTACATTTTTCGTTACAGATGCCCACCCGGATTCGACCCCGTTGAGAACGGTCTCAGATGCAGCGACAAGAACGAATGTGAGATGACGAATGGCGGCATGTGCTCCAACGGAGTCTGCACCAACATGGACGGCAGGTGAGAGAGTTACATCCTGACTGACTTGATCTATATTATCCAATTGAATGGTTTTACCCGCGACTTCTTTCGCTTCTATATGTGTTTTTAGCGTGTTTTAGGGAAAAACAGTTTTTTTTTAATTCTGTATCCTGTTAGCTCTGAATGCATAATAGACAAATTGGAAGACTTTGATGCTTTTTTAATGTTATGTTATAAAATCAATCAATTAAATCATAAGATCATTATTGAAATAAGGTTTTGAAAGTACTTTTGAATCGTAAAGGAAAGTTGCAATCAATTTTAAACAATTTCAATTTACGTAATTCAACTGTAATCCTGTACGAAGCTAAAAAGATTTTCGAATTAAAGTATTTTTATCTTTTCTATAATCTTCAATTGCGTAATACGCTTTCCGTACAAGGGTATTCTTTACATTTAATTTAAATATTTCTGTAGGCAAGATTAATATGGTTCATAGAATTTCATTGTTGACGTGAATAGAATACCTAGACCTATGATTTGCTAAATCTACCACTTATGGATAACATGATGTATGTCGTGCTAGTTCTCGCACAAAATTAAAGTTAGGTGATCGCGTTCGCATCAATTTGTGCCGCGCCGTATCGCAACTTACGTGCGTTTAGCCACAAAGTTATTTTAAGAGTTATCGACTATTATTTTTTCCGCGCCACCCTCTGCCGCTTTGCGTTCGGATCCTGGTTGTTTACGTAGAACACTGCCTAAGGTGCATTACATTGAAGACTTATAAGCGTTCCATCGTTCACAATTACAGTTTCGAGTGTTCGTGCAACCCGGGCTACGAGCCCACGGAGACGGGGCACGCGTGCCGCGACGTGGACGAGTGCGCCGACAACCCGCGCGTGTGCCGCCGCGGCCGCTGCCGCAACACGGCGGGCGGCTACGAGTGCGTGTGCGAGCCCGGCTTCGCGCGCATCCCGGCCGGCTACTGCGCGGACGTGGACGAGTGCGCCGACAAGGGCCTCTGCCAGGTCACTGCTATACTTATGCAATATATTGTTAGAAATTAAGTCTAAATTCAATTTAAAATGAATAATAAAAAAGAAAACGAATGCGTTTAGGGAATCTTGCCGGGCATCTTACTGTGCACTGACAGTTTTCACTACGAAATTCAACGAAAGAATGATTCTACCACCAATTCGAAAGTACACCTATTCATGACACAAACTATATTTAAA
Organism: Morpho helenor; assembly: GCA_029227775.1. Taxonomy (NCBI): domain Eukaryota; kingdom Metazoa; phylum Arthropoda; class Insecta; order Lepidoptera; family Nymphalidae; genus Morpho; species Morpho helenor. The sequence goes on from JARGCU010000006.1 coordinate 14,744,231, forward strand.
AAACTTAAATTTTTAGTTTTTCGAAGTATGAGTTTTTTTTTAATCGTAGAATTTTTTCACATTATTTTGCGCGTCTGCTTACCATTCGAATACATAAAAAAATCTAAATTTATTTTGGAGAAGAGTTCAATTACTTCATATAGGGTCATTACCTGACCACCGAGCGATGCTCGTAAGCTTTAATTGTGCCAAATTTCATCAATATTGGCCCAGCATATTAGTCGTGAAAGCGTAAAACACAAAATTTTGTACTGTTAGCACTGCACTTTAGCCTTAAAAGGTCGCGCCGACATCTAGGTCTCACACGTCTTCTTCTTCTTCTGCTTAGCGATGTCCCGAAGACCCGGGGTCCGCTTTCCGACTAATTTTCTAGGTCTCACAAGTATGGTAACATAACTCATTTCTATTCCCAGGGCGGGCGTTGCGTGAACGGCGAGGGCTCGTTCCAGTGCGTGTGCGAGGCGGGCTACCGGCCCACGCCCGACCGCAGCGCGTGCGTGGACGTGGACGAGTGCGCCGAGCTCAAGGTGTGCCGCAACGGCCGCTGCCACAACACGCCGGGCTCCTTCCGCTGCGAGTGCCTGGCCGGCTTCACGCTCAGCAACGACGGCAGGACCTGTTTAGGTTGGTAACACATTAGGCAAGTTAAATATACCACAGCCTCTCATGATACTAAAGACAGCTGCGAGTGTTGGCTCGCTTCACACTCAGCATTGATGGAAGGACTTGTCTCGGTAGCTAAACATTACGTAAACTAAATCTTCTATAAACCCTCTGACTGATACTATATCAGACAGATAAAAGGGCCTTTTCATCTACGGGGGAATAAATGCTCCATGAAATCACATAACAAATTCATAACCTTAGGTTTTAGTGCCACCATACGCCATATTTTTTTAATATGGAATTTAAAAGCTAAATATCTAGCTTACACATGTATTCTGCGAAAGCAAAATTTAGTGGCCGTTGCCCTAACGGTCGTAATCTTTGCTACTTTTATCGAGCTATTAGCAAAAATCTGTCACCATCGCCTAGCCCTCGTAGTCCTTGCTTTCTATTGTCGAGTATTAAGTTGTTGCTGTCGCTATATCCCTCCTAATCCTTTAAAAAAAATTATATATATTGTCAGTCTTTGCTACCTTTTCAAAGCAATCTTCTTCTTCTTCAACCGATGGACGTCCACTGCTTGACATAGGTCTATTTAAGGGATCTCCACACCACACTATCTTGTGTCCCTTGGATCCAGCGGCTCCCCGCGATTTTTGTGAGATCATTTCGAAGCAATAGTTGTTTTAAAATAAACTTTCTCTTACAGATGAAGTTCAAGATTTATGTTACGAGAAGTACGAAGAAGGTCATTGTACTGGACCAGGAACCACACCAGTAACCAAGTCTCAGTGTTGCTGCAGTTCCAGTAAAGGTAATACGAAGTAACAAGATTTAGTTCTACAAAATAATTGTATATTAAATATTGTGAAAGCAGCCCAATAAATATTATATATGAATTGTGTGGGAGGTGTCGTAAAGAGGAAGATAAGAGACGGAGTTCATGTTTTTTGTTGTTTATATTTCATTTCTGTCTAGGGTTACGTCTTGGGTGGGGCGTATCTTGCAAGCCATGCCCAGCAAATGGAAGTAAGGAATATGAAATCCTCTGCCCAGAGGGTCCAAGTAAAGACAATGGAGGTGTTGATATCAATGAATGTACCATGATACCAGGAATTTGTCCTCATGGTACATGCGAAAATCTCGAGCCTGGCTATAAATGCATCTGCGATCCTGGATACCATCAAGACCACGATGGTATTTGCAGGGATATCGATGAGTGCGACATGCATCAGTCGGTAAGTTATATTAATTAAGGTTTTTACGGGTTATAACATATCTACAAACCTAGCCGCAGTAACAAATGACTATAATATAGACCCTTCAAATTTCAGTCATCTTGAAATTACATACCATTATAATTCTATAACGAGTAAGCGAGCAAATTTTTGCATCTTATTAACTTGTATATGTGTGTAAAAGCAATTAAGTAATGTCAAGTGTTAATTCTTAGTCAGACTTTCATGGTTTATGTTCATGATATGACGACTCTAAATTTTGATAAAATCATTATGAAAAAGACACACTTTCGTTATGTGAATATCGTTGACCTTATGTTCGTAGATCTCTTTGATCTGATCAGACATCTATGGGGCTATCTTTTTAGCAGGTATTACTTTTTTTGTCACAATCTCAACTTCAATACTATAACGACCGCGACATGGGATATGTTATCAACCATGGATCTTCGAAGAATCGTCGTATTTGTGCAATTGGCAGTTTGAGAAATATGCAACATTCGTTTCCAACATTAACTGAACGTATTTAGTAATGTAGTGATGTAATACTTTTAACATTTCCTTATTCCAGTACTGCACTGGTGGACAGTGCCGCAACAGCATGGGTAGCTTCTCGTGCGTGTGCCCGCCCGGCACTCGCTACGAGCCCGACGAACAAATCTGCCGCGATATAGACGAATGCGAGGGTGAGCTTGTTTTCATCGTCAAGGATTATGACAGGGGGGATATCCCTCCCATGTTCCCCGTCACTACAGGTTACAACTTTGTGTGGTACTATCACACTGACTCATACGCATTGGCTTTCTAACATAAGGCCATGTGTCATGTGATTTCATTTCTATGATGATGATGTATTGGAAATTTCACGTGATTTAAAAATTTAACATTATTTTTTTAATATACTTGTGTATATTTACTTTGATGTATTTTCAGATCAAGTGAAATCTTCCTTGTCTAATTCTAAAGACACTATCCTAATTTTTATAACAAATAATCTTTGATTTCACTTCACTGTAATACGTAAAAAGTATCAGGGAATTATTTTCGGTCATGTACCGCAATAGATTTATTTAATATCTTAATTTGATTTAGGTCGTGTTCAACACTTAATTAATATCGTTTAATCATAATAATCAGTTACTTGATATTAACAGCTTTTAATATTACTATTACTTTTAATTCCAAATCAGTAAATGAATTCTTGTAATTTGATAAACTCCATAATTCATACGTCACAAAATCAAAATCATTGCACTGCTTGGCAATTTCATTACTTAAATAATTCATTTATAAATTCAGTTCAAATCTTTATTCAAATTTAGTTATAATTGATAGTGTATATTAAATCCTGCTGATGCTAAAATATGCCTTGGAGGTTAACAAGCTATAAAATTGTAGTACAAAGTATTATAAGAAGATTTTAAAAGATTGTTACTACCTTTCTATAATTTTCCGCCGTGTGATAATATTTAAAGTTTTTTGTAGGAAGTTAATTTTAGTTGTATACAGATAAGTTCTTTGGGCATCAGTGATTACTCATCTCATTTTTCAGAACAATCGAACCCTTGCGACAACGGGCGATGCATCAACACTCATGGCAGTTATGAATGCGAATGCGAACATGGATTTGTACTCGATACGACTGGCCAACATTGTCTCGGTAAGGACATCAATTTAATCATTAATGGCTCTTATTATTTTAATTGGGGACGCTTGTCAATGCCAGACGGATTGGTCACTTTCTTTTTTGGGCCTCATTTTGGCAAATGGGTGTCACTGATGTCGCGACAGTGTTATCTGCTTTAGCCAATCTGATACGAAACCAAACGATTAATATCCCTTCAGGGGATGTTTCTTAGGTCCTTACCAAATATCTCCCATCTTTCTAGTGAATACATGGGGCACTTAGCCATATAAACTTAAGACTGAAGACTTATTATAAGATTAGTTTCTTAATGTCGAATGTTTTTGAGGACCTTTAATTGTCTATACTTTGTGTTCTTCTGTCTGTTGGTCTGATTTCATTATTTTACAGCTAACTTACTTTAAATCGTACTTGCCACTTTCTACTTGGACTTGTTGATGAAAATCTTACATTTTTTCGTGTCTAGACAATCGGCGAGGGTCATGTTGGCGAAGAGTAGTCGATGGTCAATGTGAAGCGGCGGCACCAAGAACTTTGCTCAGACAGGAATGCTGTTGCAGTGTGGGCTTGGCGTGGGGATCTCCTTGCGAGCCCTGCGAGCCTGACGACTGCCCGTGTCCAAAGGGATTTGCAAAGGTTTGTGGAATAATAACGTCAATATTAATCAATAAAATATATCACTGCTCACGGATGCCTTTAATAAAAATGAGGATTAAATAAAATGGGCTCATATAAAAGGTAATTTAAGACGAAAAGTGTTCTCCACTTTTCATGAGCTATCTAACGTATTGCTAATATAGTTATATTCAAGCTTTAGATATACAAAAGTGGTAATTGATTTCAGTAAAATAATCTTAACATTACTTATATACAACAGAGTTCCACAAACGTCTAATTCTATAAATTATTGAGATTCCAATAGTTATGTTAATGCTTTCTTAAAATTGCTTTTGATATTATGTTTTAGTTGGACGGAGCTACATGTCGTGATGTGGACGAGTGTATGCTTGATCCGGAGCTATGTATCGGTGGCCAGTGCGTCAATACAGATGGCTCTTACCGTTGCGAATGCCCACCGGGATTAACTCTTGACTCAGCTGGTAGGAATTATTAATGATAATAACAAAGTCGCCGAACCGATAGTTAATACGCATTTTGCACAAAACAACATGGATTTCACACTCCCTGACTTTAAGAAAAAGGTTTTTTTTTTAATAGACATATCTTTTTATTCAATATGTTCCTACTCAATATTTTTTTTAATCACTAACCCAAGATATTTATTATATCAAAACCATAATCGTTTTGCAGGAAACCGTTGTATAGATACTCGGCGTGAATACTGTTACACGGACTACGTTGGTGGTCGCTGCTCAAACCCGTTACAAGTGGTGGTGTATAAAGCCATTTGTTGCTGCTCATCGCTTGGCAAAGCCTGGGGAGATAGCCGCTGCGAACCGTGTCCTAAAAAAGGTATGTATAATAATACTACTTGTTTATAATTAGTTTACCTAAAAAAAATTACTATAGTTAATTTTTTTCTTTTCTAGGGACGGACTCATATCGTGATCTTTGCATTTCTGAAGGCGAATATCCTTCAACCATTTGGGACCGGCCAGTACCAGGTGGTCCAAATAAAACGGATATTTGGGACAAAACTTGGGGAGGAGACGGTACAGGGGATGGATGGGACATTGATTCTGGTGGTAATTGGGGCAATGGAAGTGCTGACAATTGGATACCCGGAGGACCAGGCGGCCCGGGCACAGGAGTTATTCCAGGGCAAATGGAGGTCAATGAATGTGCAGCTTTCCCCGGACTTTGCGGACATGGACGATGTAGAAATATGCTTGGGACGTTTACTTGTGATTGCTTCCCTGGGTATGAAAAGGTAAGCTGCAATAGTAAAAATGATTTATTTTATATTGCATGTCACTTAGCTAAATAAGGTCCAATAATTTTATATTGGACCTTAATGTCTTGTAAATGAATTCCTGGTTTAAATATCTTGAAGTTAAATTTTTCGCAGATTCAAGAGATAAGTTTCGAGTTCTCAAATAGTTTTTGTTAATGGAGTCTTCTTTCTAGGATTCCAAAAATCACACATGTGTGGATGTGAATGAGTGTGAGATTGTCGACGATGTTTGCGGTTCGGGCGAGTGTCGCAACACCGAAGGCAGCTTCACCTGCCACTGTCATTCTGGCTACACAACCGATGAGCTGTCTAAAGTTTGTGTTGGTAAGTGACGTTGTTTTATTGAAAAACATATATAACCGGCTATGACAAAGGTGGGAGAATAGGAAAAAATTAGCTTTCAGCTATGTTGTGCATAGTCTTCTGGTATTCGCGAGTCACTACTAGATACAATTCAATTATTTTATTGAACGGTAAAGTTGAAACAATATCTGGACCCCTGGACGTTCTGGGAACCAGGGTGCCTGGGCCCATAACCTATTGTTAAAATAAAACACGTTGGCTTGAGGAAGCCCGCCCACAACTAGTAGTTTTTATTCATAAACATAATTTGATGTACTTATATGTATAGACAAATAACAACAATTATCATATTCGGTTGTAACCTATTTGCAGATATAAACGAGTGTGTTGAGAATCGTGCTCTATGCCGTGGTGGGCGCTGCATCAACACTCCAGGGTCGTTCCGCTGTGAATGCGCGCCAGGAATGGAGCTCTCACCTGACCGATTATCTTGCAAAGATATAGACGAATGCTCTATCACTTCGGGTATGTTTTATTCTATATCTTCGAAAAATTTATTTTCTTATTCCCTTAATAAATTGAGGGAATAAGAAAATAAATTTTTAAAGAAATTATAATTTTATTTATTTATAATTTTTTAAAAATTATAATATAAATTTTTAAAAATAAACTTCTAAAGAAATTATTCAATTTTGATCACATTTATGTCCGCAGTATGAGTATCCAGCAATAGACATATATTATAAATATCACAACATTTGCACCATGACATTCTGGCATAGTTTTAATAAATTGAATTGTCTTGAATAAATTTAACATATTTAAAAATGTGTTTTCCCTACTCTTTATGGCCAATACGAGTGTATTGAATAGTTAACTCTACTGAGACATTAAAAGAATGGGTTGTATAGTATATTTGTATATTTCTGGCATTTTCCATGCGCTATTATTTACAACTGAAGTTCTAGCATAGTAAGGCTGCCTGACAGTTTTAAAAATATAAGAATGCTAAAAAAAGCTTTGTCATTTGCCTTAACTTTATTTTAAAAGGAATCAATATTTTGAATACGCTACATTCAGTATAGACGTAAAGATTGCTATCGTTAAACTTATAGGTATCTGCAGTAACGGTGCGTGTGAGAATTTAATGGGCACGTATCAGTGCGTGTGCGACGAGGGCTACGCGCAGTCAACTGTCAAATCCCATTGCGACGACATTGATGAGTGCACGGAGGATCCTACGCGCTGCCAACATGAATGTGTCAACACGCCAGGATCATATCACTGCACTTGCAGGTGTGAAACTTATGTTCAACTTATCTATTACTTCCTTTTGTATTTATTTAGAATTTAATCCAGGTTGCAGAGTACGATAAAGAGAGAGTTTAGAGTCATTTCTAAGCGACTAAAATTGAATCATGAATAACTCTTAAAAAGACCACCTATATATATATATATATATATATATATATATATATATATATATATATATATATATATATAAGTGTCCTTCGGTAGAAGAAGGTCCAGTAATATTTGTTCATATTTCAAACTGAATGTACCAGTGATTTCGTTCTCGTCAACTTTTGTGTTATAATACCCTCGATTATATGAATACTCTCTAATACATCTCCTTCCAATTCGAAATAAGACTTATTTATCTTTTACGTTGGCTTAATATATAAACTGGAATCAAACGATATTTCATGAATTGTCCCTGCGGATAATACGTAAAAGCTTTGCAGAAAGATTAAACATTCGGCTAACCCTGGTCTAATAAATTGTACTGCAATTAAGAAAATATTATATCGTAGAGTGTGATTTATAGATCCATATGTGATTTATAGATCCATAGATCTATATGGAATTGAACAAAATGTTTTAGAGATGGCTGGCATCTCCGTGCAGACGGACGCACCTGTCGTGACATCGACGAGTGTAGCGGCGGTGCGAGGGTCTGCGGCGGCGGCGTGTGTCGGAACACGCCCGGCTCCTACATCTGCACGTGTGGGGAGGGCCTCCTGGCTTCACCCGAGGACAGCAAGCCTACGTGTCTGGACGTCGACGAGTGTTCTGATGTAAGAATATTAGCTTTTCTTCATCACCATATCATTATTTACTTGAAATTGCAAATGCTTGAATTTACTTAATGAGTCCAAGCGGCACAAGATCGTGTGTTATGGAAATCCCATGAAGAGACTTATGTCCAGCAGAGGACGTCCATCGGTTGACAAAGAAGAAGAAGAATGTTAAATTTAAACTTTTATAATTCTTTGGTTGCTAACTCTGCAGATCAAATTCCTAGAACAGTGCGTTTTCCAGTGACATGAATCCAAAACTTGGATCAAGAGTCGCACAGCGGTGGATTGAAATGTTTAAATCAGGAATAGAGGGATATGTAGAAAAGCCAGTTATCGAGATTGCCCATCCTACCGTTAAGCTGATTTGGTGATGGATGGGGCATACGAAGGCACAGTAGGCTTTGGTGTATTAAGAAATGATACCGCAACTCTATTATGCGTACTGAAGACTTCAAAAAGTTATACTGGTGGATCGGTTAGATGTGGAAATCCCTATAAAAAAATCTATGTGAAAAAGTTAATTTCTATCGGTTGAAAAAGTAGAACCTTAAAAGTCTAGTCTGTATGCATTTTTGAGTTTTTGAATAAATTACTGGCTAAATTCAATTTTCTTCTCTTAATCTTAATTTGCTTTACAGATACCAGACCTCTGCGGTGCGGGTGAATGCCGCAACACAATTGGCAGTTTTGTATGCCGTTGCCCCGATGGCTACAGTGTGAAGCCAGAACAGGGTCCCGCTTGTACCGACGACGATGAGTGCGAGCTGGGCACTTGCGATTGCCATCCATCTGCTGACTGCATTAATTTGCCCGTAAGTATTGAAGTAAAAATCAATTTAAAAAACGATTTATTTATGAACAGAGGATATAAAAATTTGGCAGTTGTATAAATTGCATATTGATGGTATAAATAAAGTATTCGCGTTTGTTTTCTCAAACTTATCAGCAAAGAAAACTCCTAGAAAAAAATGAATGTTTTCTATCCTTTTTTTTATTGAAAAGGGTGGCAAACGAGCATGGGGTTCACCTCAAGTAGTCATCGTATCCTACTATTATGTTCTTATTTAGTAAAAGTAACTAAATATTTTAACTGAACAGTGCTTCGAGTTTTAAAGTATTGTTCAATTCTATGCGATATTGAATGTTTGAATTTTCAATCAAATTCAATTTAATTGATGATGCTTGAACTTAATTTGTTAAACATAATTCCAGGGTTCCTTCCAATGTCGTTGTCGTGATGGCTGGAGAGGGGACGGAACCGAATGTGAAGATGTTGATGAGTGCCTGACTAACAATGGAGGCTGTCATCCGAGAGCAAACTGTAGAAATACGGACGGATCCTTCATGTGCCTTTGTGATACTGGATATAAGGGAGACGGGTAAGAGAACGTGGTTTCCTCATTTTTTTTCTCAACTATGGGATTTCTATGCTTTAAAGTATTGTTGAGTTGAATCTAGAGTTTCCTTGCAACTTTTTCAGATTCAGCCCACTTAGTTTAGGGAATGACTGACACTCATCATCATATGATCATATGACTGCATTTATCTTGTATTTGTTATTTGTTATTATAAGTCCTATCTAACAACCTACTTTTCTTTTATGTGGATATGCTGTAATTATTGATATGTATTAATCTAAGTTAATGCATATCAAAAATTACATAATTTAGTCTAAACTAAATTGAAATTACAATTATTGTTTTGTTTTGTATTCAGACAATCGTCTATATTGTATGTTATCTATTTTTGAGCCAAGTATAAATAACAAACTATTTTAAAAACAATACTTTTTACCACATCTTTCAAATTAGCTATTAAATTTACATGTCAAGCTAGAGAATTTAAATTTTAATCATTTTTAATTTTAAACTTTTTTAGATACTCTTGTGTGGACATCGACGAGTGTGCCAATGATCCAACGCTGTGTGAAAATGGCCACTGTACAAATACACCAGGGGGATATGAATGTGACTGCGATGTTGGATTTACCAAGTCTTCCGATGGGAAATCTTGTCTTGGTGAGATTTTATATACTAGACCCAATATCGTACTATATAAATTAATGAAATAAAACTACCTGTGACGTATATTTGTTTTTAGATATGGATGAGTGTGCCACATTTGACAACGTATGCGTGTTTGGACGGTGCGAAAATACATATGGAATGTTCAAATGTATTTGTGATAAAGGATACCAGTCTGACAGTATTGATGATTGTAAGTATATAACATAAATTAATAATAATTATTACTTTAACATCATCAAGTCATTACTTGTTTGAATTGATTGAGCCCTAATATTTATCTTTTACTCAGTGAACTTTTGTCGATCCTAGTTTTACAGTGATCGATGTAAACTTCAAATAATTTATTCTCTTGTATAGATACAATGTCGCATTTAATTGCAACACCGAACCTGTATGCGAAAAACGAGATCTGGATCTCTTTTAATGTTCAAGTTTGTTCCATGATGTTATATAGATTACGATTTGTTTAGTCAAAGTTTTAAATTGCAAATGGTACAAGTATGGCAATTTCAATGAGAGAATAGTATTTGAGCTATTTAGTGAATTTAATTTTTTGTTCACAGCTTCTTTATTTTTTGTATCATGTGTGACCGCCCCCGTTGCCAAAAAACTTTAATTATCATTTTTCCTTGAGTATTATAAGATTTTGAAAGTTTTTAAGTCCAATAATGCTTGTTCAAAAGTACATTCTGTTAATAATTTATTGTTGTTCCAGTGATGCCGGGCTTCAACTGCACTGACGTGGATGAGTGCAAGTCGCCGCAATCGTGCCAATACGGGGAGTGTATTAACACTCAGGGCTCCTACATCTGCCGCTGCCCGCCAAATTATGAGCTGGTTTCGGATGGCACTGCTTGTTACGGTACATATATACTATTAACATAAGAATATTAACATAATGCTACCTCTATTGCAAGAGTCAGTTTCTTTTTAATATCTTATGATAAAATATCTATGATATCTATCTCGAAGGGCTTGTATAGCACGTGTAATTTAAATATAATCAAACATAGCTGCTTGGGCACTAATTAGCTTTTGTCTTTAATCCCAGTTGAGAATCTAGATTACTTAATTATAGCACATATCGAATTCCGTACTTATTACTTATCTTCAAAATTTTGTCTCCAAATCCATTGATTACGATTAGAATTTAATTTAATGGGCTAGATCTATAATGTTTTCTTGTTACAGATTCCAGAAAAGCTCGTTGCTACGGTAAAGTTGACTTACGTTCAGGCACAGAACAGTGTCGTGACAGTGATGAAATATCTGAAGATGGTACAATGGCAGCCTGTTGCTGCTCTGTAGGTAAGGGGTAACGTCAAGCGACAAAAAGAGAAGTGCTTTTCTTAGAAGATAAATTGAATAAAAAATCGTGTCGATTAAAGGTGGTAGAAATACTCTTGTTGGATGTATTTTATAACCTAATATCATCCTGGGGCCTTTTTATATATTTTTTATGAAGAATTAATTGACTTGATTAACTCCAAAAAAAATTATGTTAAAATTTTCACCTGAGAACTTATTGTCGCTCAAGCTTAGAATAATGAGACTTTTATTTTAATTTATTCATGTTGTATGTACAGTAAATACATCTCATTTGTTTATAGGTGCTGCGTGGGGCAACTATTGTGATCTCTGCCCGGAACCAGGTTCGGAAGCGTACAGACAGTTGTGTCCTGGAGGACCTGGATATCAACCGGTTTTAGAACCTGTAAGAAGATATTGTTTACATTTTTGTGACTGTAAGATGTACTAGCAATATAAGACGTTAAATTCGGTTTTTAAACTCAACCCAAACGTCGCAGCCGTCGTACGTGGTGACGCTGGCTGACATCGACGAGTGCGCGCAGCACCCGCTGCTGTGCGAGCACGGGACGTGCACCAACACGTTCGGCTCGTTCGTGTGCACGTGCGGCGACGGCTGGCAGCTCACGGCCGACGAGCAGCGCTGCGAGGACGTGGACGAGTGCGCGCGGCCCGACGTGTGCGGGCCCGGCGTGTGCCGCAACATGCCCGGCTCCTACGTGTGCCTGTGCCCCGAGGGATACGTCGCCATGCCGAACGGGAGTGAGTTATGCCTTATTACTCACATCATCATCCTCCTGTTATTCTTCTTCTTTCGGCGGGCCGTTTCCCGCTCTTAGTTACATTATGTTTACCATTGTGCGTGAGGGTGAAAGGAGCTAGTTACTCCAGCCAAGTTCTTTCCAGATCGGCAAGCTTAGGATCACTGTTTCTTCTAAAAGCAGATATCCATCCTGCTGCTTTGCCCGTATAATGTTTTTGAGATGTTTTTTTAGATGTTTTTGTGTTGGCAAAGTTGTGGGCAAACTGGGCTATTTGTGGCACCTTTATTAATAAAGTGTTTATTCAGCAGACTATGATGGGTGATGATAGTTTTAATCTCATTTTATGCAATAACTCTATGTAAAATAAATAATAATAATAAGTAAATAATTAGGTCACAAATTATCTAAGTCTGTGATGAATATAGGCACCATGTACACATGCTATTTGATGTAGCACTTGCACTGCACTATACTGTTACTATACGCTACTGTCAAAAGATTTCGTCTAGTGAAGTAACTGAATTGCCTCGATGTTGACATGATGGTTTATGGTGATAATCAAATGTCGGAAATATTAATCGAAATAATATTTAACTAATAATATTATTTCCCAGAGGAATGTGTAGACGTACGTCAGAGGCAATGCTACATGGATTGGGATCCAGACACGGGCCGTTGCTCGGCTGCAGTTGGAGTACCCCAAACCAAGTACCTCTGTTGCTGTTCCGTGGGCAAGGCGTGGGGCGCGCCGTGCGAAGCCTGTCCGGACAAGGGCTCCCAGGAGCACATGGCTCTGTGCGGGGAGAAACCGGGAGAATACATCAACCCGATGACGAACGAGACCAAACCGATCAACGAGTGTGACATCATGCCCCAACTGTGCAAGCCGGGCACGTGCCACGATACTCCGACTGGATTCCAGTGTGGATGCGATCACGGGTATATTTCTTGCGATTTATATGTATATAGACTTCATTTTAGACTTAAAAAATATATAAGACAATTTGTATCCGACCAACCCGTTCGTATAGGTTCCTGTTTTTTTTTTAATTTTTAGTTTATAAGAGACTGTATCAGCAATTACATGCCGGCTCCATCATAACCTAATAACATTTAACTTAAATGTTATATAACTAAATTTTATGCACTAATAAACTCATAAATTTTATGGGCCGAATTGGACATAGGAGATGCTAACATTGTATTAAGCCAACCAACATTCATTACACTTGAATATAAATAACAAATTAGTGTTCTTGTTAATATACTCATCATTATGTACTTTTTTTTCTGTGCCCTAAGGAAAAACCGAAAATTATATATCTCATATGTTAGACTGTCATGTAAGCTTCAATAGTATCAAATTTTATGGATATTGCTCCGGCTTATAGGCCGTGAAAGTTTCATATATGAACTTTAAAATTTATAATGGAAGTATGTATGTGTTGCCGGTTGCAGTTACGAGCACGACAACACGTCGCACCTGTGCCGCGACATCGACGAGTGCGCGTCCCGCCGCTCGCCGTGCCGCGGGCTGGCGCAGTGCGTCAACCTGCCCGGCACCTACGAGTGCAAGTGCCCGGCCGGCTACCGGCTCACGGCCGCGCTGGACGAGTGCGAGGACGTGGACGAGTGCGACGACGAGCGGCTGTGCGAGCACGGCGAGTGCCGGAACACCGTCGGCTCCTACCGGTGAGTGTTAGACCATTGTCTGCTCGTATGAGTGATCTAGTGACTGTCAGAACATTGTCATCTTGAATGGGTGCCGGGACAATGACTGTTGGAAAACCGTCTGCTTGGATATACTGGTACATTGTCTGTTCGTATCGATGAGTGTCGGAACACTTTCCATTCGTATGAATGGCGATACACTATCGGCTAATATCGATGAATGTCGAAACACTTTCTGCTCATATCTGTCTGGGTTGGAAAAATGTCTGCTCATATGAGTTGCGGCATACTGTCTGCTTGTATCGGTGAGAGTCAAAATATTACATACAGCCATACGTCGATGTTTATTTAGTGTTTTGGTGAAAAACGACAGCGGAATTATGGTTTGAAATCGATAGGCTTTCGAATTCCGTATGCGGCAATATTTGGTATTAATCATAAGATTTGCTATTTAAAATAAAAATTGTATTAATATAGAACTTAGAAGTCGGTGCTTTTACTATATAATTGTTTGCCAGATGCGAGTGCAAACCTGGCTACACGCTCCGCGAGAACGCGTGCCGCGACGTTGACGAGTGCAACCGGCCGCGGCCACTCTGCCGCAACGGAACATGCGAAAACCTGCCCGGAACGTATGTGTGCCACTGCGATGACGGATTCAAACCCGGCGCGAACAATGACTGCATCGGTAAGCACAATGAGTTTTAATAAAAATAAGTGACAAAAGTTTGCAATTTTTACGTCAAATCCGTGATAACGTTGCGTTAAGAGCTCAAAAATAATGGTCCCAGATAGGGTCGAGCGTATCAGATTTGTATACATAAACTATGAATACATTTCAGAACAGTCTAAATTGCTAATCTTTCGGTGAGATGGGCTGAACGCTTGACAGACAGTCCAACGCATATGTGTTCTACGGTATCAACTCATATCCAACTACTTCCAGACATAAATGAGTGTAGAGAGGGCGGCATGGTGTGCCGCAACGGGCGCTGCCGCAACACGGCGGGCTCGTTCCGCTGCGAGTGCGCGCCGGGCTACACGCTCACCGGCGACGGCCGCAACTGCCGCGACGTGGACGAGTGTACCGAGCTGCCGTCGCCGTGTGGCCGGGATGGATCGCCGTCTTGCACCAACACCAATGGCGGGTGAGCCTTTAAGGATTTTGAATGCAGAAAGTGCTTCCAGTTCCTGTAGAGAAGTTTATGAATCCAAAACTTGGAAATGTTAAAGGTCTTACATGTCTTAAAGAGAATAGTCGAACACTGTAAGTAATGTCCTATGAATCCAAATCTTGATCGATCGATGGGCCTCATAGGAAAGCCAATCACCTCTCGTGGACCAAGAAGAGCCGAAGTTACCGATATTATGTAGAGCTGAAGTAGCAATAGGTAGGGTACATGCTACGGAGAATTCATAAGCATTGCTTTCCTTATTAAGGCGTTATTAGTTCTCTAAGTGGTCCTGAGCCAGCGCCTCCGGTGATTCTAAATTGTATGAGATCGTTTCGCGTGAAATTATCGAAACAACTATGCACCACAAATAGTAAAAGTTTGTCGGTGTGAAAACTAGTTGTATTGTGGATAGATGGCAATAAATCACTTTCAACAGTTATGAGTGTTCGTGCGGCATCGGATGGCGGCTGGTCGGCAAACGGTGCGTAGATCGAGACGAGTGCCGCGAGCAGCAGTACGTGTGCGCTGGCGGGGAGTGTCATAACTTTAATGGGGGGTAAGTGACTGACTGAATACTTTTCAAGAATACATTTATGTGACAAAGTAGAAACTGCTTAATCCCTATTAAGGACCCTAGGACTATTTGAGCAAAAAATAGAAATCATTTTAACGTCGATGTGGAACGATGTTACGCGGGAATGTACATGAGATGGAATATTTATTGTTCAAGATATTGTTCCTTAAAATTAGCGGAGGCTCAAACAACGTGACGACATGAAGAAATAAGCACAACCAGCTTGTGTTGACATTTAGTACTTAATATTGTACATCAAAAATCTTTATATTTCATGGAATGTTTTTAGCTATCGTTGCGACTGTCCTCCTGGTTGGCGGTTCGATAAGGCTGCAGCAGTTTGCGTGGACGAGAGGAAAGAGTTGTGCTACGATGAATGGAACGCCGGCCGCTGTCACAAGGCGCGCCCTCTGCAGTTAGGACGGCCAGAGTGCTGTTGCTCAGAAGGTCAGGAAACTTGCTTGTATTTATTGTTGTAGAGATGAAGAATGATTTGGCGTTTTATTACGGTCTAGACGTTATTATTCTGTTAAGACGAACATGTCCAGGTCTAGGTTCTTAAATTTATTTTTAACTGATAAAATATCTATCTCTAAAACTGTCCTCTTTGTATTGCAGCTTAAATACGATCAATAGGCATAGGAACGCTGTTGTGGTTATTTAACCCAAGATATTACTAACTAGATTAACTTTAAAGCAGAAAACCTTTGAACAATAAGATACTAAATTTTGTAATAGACTCAACTCCATGATAAGGATCACATGCCGCCCCACGCAGCTAACGCACCCACTGACTGTATGTGTCTTGTTTTTAGTCCAATTTGATGTTTATCTAATCACAGGTGCGGCTTGGGGCAGATACTGTGAACGATGTCCAACGCCTGATTCACCAGAGTTTCTAAGGATTTGCCAAGGAGGGATGGGTCGACCGAATCTAACGCAGGATCTCGACGAATGTAAAGTCCGCCCAGACGTGTGCAAAGGCGGCCACTGTATAAACACTGACGGTTCCTTCCGTTGCGAGTGCGCCCCCGGGTACATACTGGATGGGACGGGGCTAGCTTGCGTGGATGCTGACGAGTGCGCCACGGATCCCAGGATATGTGGAAACGGGACCTGCACTAACACTCCCGGTGGTTACGAGTGTCGATGCAACTATGGTTTTACACAGGGCACTGAGCAGGTTTGTTTCTAGGAAGTTTTACTAATAATTATTCTAATTATGTAGCAACTTTGTTTCGTACGTCATTTTTCCTGTTCTTGTTTTTTACCTTATATGTTAGTTCAATCAATATTTTTCAAGAGGATAAATCTTAAAACCTTATTTTCTATATGACCAAAGGGACGGAGCATGTAACGAATTCTACCTGACGAGGAAGTTAATAACAAGCCTTGGACTTTTATGCATAATAATTAAATCCTCAGTAAATTTTCGCAATAATTTAATTTAAGCCAGAGGGATGTTTGTATATCTATTGAATATTTCTGGAATATATGTAACTTAATATTTCTAGCAAGAAGTAGGATCTATTATTAAGAACGTTTGCCTTCGTCAGACGTGCGTAGATATCGACGAGTGCGCGGAGGGGCGCGCGTCGTGCTCGTTCCGCTGCCACAACACAGCCGGCTCGTTCCGCTGCACGTGCCCGTTCGGGTACCGGCTGGCGCCCGACGGCGTGCACTGCAAGGACGTGGACGAGTGCGCCGCTGACCCCGCCGTGTGCCCGCACGCCTGCGAAAACGTCGTCGGCTCCTACATCTGCAAATGCCCAGAGGGTAAATACACCGAAAATATTGACTTCGACACACATAATCCATACGTAGCGTCTTCGCCGAAGAAAACGAGCCGCCAATTGTATTATGTAAGTCGGAAATGGCTGAAAACAAAAATAAATTAATTCCAGCCCAAGACTATCAGCGAGATAAAACTATCCCAATAGTTTAATATATGTGAATTACCTTCAAATTCAAGCATAAGATGATAAATTGCAATTTAGGCGCGTATAATTAGTTAAATTTATATAAACTTTTCTTTTTCTCTATATTACCCGTATTCTCTTTCTTCTTCAATTCTTGTCCTTTTCCTTCTATTACTCAAAGGTTGACTGGAAGAGATCCCTTTTAGGAATAAGCACGCCTTTATACATGTGCTTTTTTACTTTTTCTTTCTCTTTTGTAAATATACGTATAACAAGATATAAATAAATAAGCGTTAGAATGTTCTCTTCGACTCGAAGGGTAAAACTTGGTAATTCCTTGACAATCTTTTGAATCAAAACATTGTTTGATGTATTGGCAGGTATTTTGATGACTCCACAGTAGTCATTCTAGCTAGCTGTAACTCAATACGGCTCATTCTCAATTGGCTGGACTGATATTAACATACGAATATTACCTTACAGGATATAAGCGGACATCAGCAGCTCACGACGCGCCCGATGCATGCGAAGATATAGACGAGTGCGCAGAACACTCCGACCGCTGTTCGCCGGGAGTTTGCATCAACACAGATGGCAGCTACACCTGTGATTGTGATGCGGGCTATGAGCCCAGTGAAGACGGGCAGACTTGTATTGGTAATGCTCCATCCATACTCATCATCTTACTTTTTCCCCACTCTAAGTGTGATCGACATAAAATGATTTCTTTTGCCATCCTCTTGTATCATTAGGCAATTTAATTTAAAATTTAGTCTCCAGACATATTTTGTGTTAATCACTAGAAGTTGCAAAATACCGATCTATGTAATTTGGTCAAATTATAAAGTTATAAATCATTATTACCTGTGTTGGGAGCATGCACTGACAAACTTTCAACTTTCATAAAAAGACGAAGGTCTGGGTTTCACGGGCTCTTAGTTCATAATGGTTTTTTATAGCCAGTTAATCTCAAGCTTACATTTTAATTTTTTTTTAATAATTTACTTTTAAATGCTTGCAGATGTTCTTTATCTAAAGTTTATACGCTTCTTATATTTCACAGATCGACGCACGGGAATGTGTCACCGCTCCCTAGTCTCCGGGAGATGCGTGCCGGAGCCGTGGCCGCGCTCGCTTGCCTCAACGCCCACACCACCTACGCAAGTTACAAAGTAAGTATTTGCATTATATGCATGAAATTAAAATTATTGAATTCATGCATTTCTGTTTTTTCTTATCTCTTTGGCCTTTTCTTGCTTTGCTTATCTTTACCATCTCCCTCATCCTTCTTGTCCCTTTTTATCTTTCTCAAAATATCTTTCTAATCTAATCGTTGTCATTTTTATATCAAGGAGATATCACTTTTTATCAGATCCCCAAAACTGAGCACCATCAGAAAGGTTCTCTGTATCCTAAAAAATGTTTGGGTGAATTATATTATATAAAATTTTGTATAATTATGTAAAAATTTTAAGAATTGAAGTACTTAGCTAATATGTTCAACTACTTAGTTGATAATATGTTCAAGTACATAGTTGAACTATCGTATAATAATTACTTTTACAGGGCTCAATGCTGTTGCACTCTCGGCGTAGCGTGGGGCCCGGAGTGCGAGCTCTGCCCAGTCCCGGGCAGTCCCGAGCGGATGGAACTGTGCTCTCGATCTAACTTGATCCCGGATAGCATGGGTGGTGGACATGGTGGGATCGGTGGCGGCGGCGGCGGTACTGGCGGAGGTCCAGGAGAGACGGCCCTTATACCGGATATATATGGCGATGTCGACGAATGCGCTGCGATGCCAGGGTTGTGTGCTCCTGGGAGATGTATTAACACTATTGGGAGGTAAATTTTAGTTTTGTAATGCATGTTATTTAAGTATTTAGTACAATACGAAGCAATAGGTAGTAAAGCGCGACCGGGCTATGGCAATTAAATATAAACCATTCTTGTATTTTTTATACTGAATCGATTTTCATTTTGTTTTTGTTGTTGCCGTTAATCGATTAAACAGAGCTTATAATTTATCAAATTCAAATTATTATATATTTAAGGCTTTTACAAGCACTCTTGAATCGTGCATTTGTCATGAAAGTACCTCTGGTATGTACCTTAATAGTATAATAGCTTTGTTAAAGTGTATTTTTTAATTTTTAAACATGTGTAAACGGAAAACATAATGTGGAATGTTATTTTAAAAACGTATACCGAAGCCCAAAACATTCTTCGGACTTTCGTCGTAGTAACTTTGGCAGGCAAACCTTGGTTTGCCCATTAGAATAATACATATAGAATATAGTGTGTCTTTGGAATTATAATTTATGTTTAAATTTTTTGTTAGCTTCCGATGCGTGTGCGGTCGCGGCTACAAGCCGGCGGGTGACATCTGCGCGGACGTGGACGAGTGCAACGCGCGCCGCTCGCCGTGCGAGCACCTCTGCCGCAACACGGAGGGCTCGTACGAGTGCCTGTGTCGCTCGGGCTACGAGGTGGACGAGGACGGCGCCAACTGCCGGGACGTGGACGAGTGCGAGCGCGGCACGCACACCTGCCAGCAGACCTGTACAAACACAGAGGGATCCTTCGAGTGCTCCTGCCAGGACGGCTACGAGAAACGCGGTGACGCTTGCGTTGGTGAGTTCACAGAACTCGACTAGACTTTCGTAAAAAGTAGTGACAGTATTATTTCGCAAAATAAACGAAAATATATGTAATGCTCATTTTAGAGTGCAATATCTGTTGTCATAACTAAAGAAACTGTTTATTTCTTCTCCATATGGAATAAAGACAGCCACTTAATCTACGAAATTATAAGTTTCCCACGGCAATGAAAAAGCAACCACTCAGTATAAGCCACTTGTCATAGCAAAAAACTGTGGTCCCCACAGCGAGATGGATAGATAGGAGATATTTTAAGCGAGAATTTAAAAAATGAAGAGCGAGTGAATGACTGCCCGGTGGTATTGCATAAAAGAAACATTTTCGAGGATCGCGATTTTTGCGCCCAGTGAACGTGAAAAACCTTACTGCCGAGAAGGTTCGAAAACGGTAATCGAAATTAGTTAATTAAGTGATACCGAGCCTAGAAGCCTAATATAGGCTTCTTGCAACCGCTAGAAGATTATTTAATTCTATAATATATCTAATGATTGAAATGACATTGAACAGAACTCCTTAAATAAATCATCTACAATATTGCAAAGGGACTTTATAACCCTAAATGTCGTAACATTTTGTTGTAGATATTAACGAGTGTCATGAAGAGGGATTGTGTCCGACGCCAGGCAAGTGCGTCAACCTGCTTGGATCCTACCGCTGCGTATGTCCTCGGGGCTTCAGACTGGACATCAGCGGAACTAGATGCCTTGATAGGGACGAGTGTGAAGATGGACGGTGTCAGTCTCCGTGCAGGAACTATGCTGGAGGCTACAGATGCGATTGTCCGGCGGGTTTGTATTTATATGCTGTTATATCTTCAGAAATATTCAGAGCTAATTTAGACGGTAAAAGAGGATGCGAATTCTTATCTAACTACTATATAGGACTCTACTAACTTTTAGTAGAATATGATAATTTCGTTTTTTATTTGCTAAATATGTATTAAACTGCACAGTAGTTGAGAAATTGCTTATGGATTAAAATTACGTGATAATCTGCTTTGTTACTTTGTGGAAGCGCAATTTATACTGGATTCTCTAAAATTCTATTTGCAATCGAGTATGTGCCAACGGAGTTCTTTTAACATGACAATATTGTCAAAATCTATTTGTTTGAAGTTTTTGCGACAAATGCATTTATTTATAAATAATAAAGTTATCAAGTTATAGCACTAACAGGTCGTTGATGGTAACGTCGATATAACAGATAGAGGATGAAGGGAGAGGTGAACGTGGGACGGTCAACGTATACGTGGCCCTTGTACGTGGCGCCGCTTAGTTTATGTGATATGTATATTTTGATGCAGTGTGCTGTTTTAAATTAAAGATTTACAAGTAATTTTCCATATCTTAGGCACGGTACGTTCGTCAAGCGGCGTGTGCGTGCCCACGGATGCGTGCGCGAACGGGCCGTGCGGCGGCGCCCCTTGCTTCCCGGTGGGCGGCGCGTACCGCTGCGGGTGTCCGGCGGGCTACGGCTGGGACGCGGGACACGCTGTGTGTCTACAGGTAACGTTCACATGACCACATACAGATTACACTTCTTCTTTTAGTGCCTCTCCACCTAGTCTATTTTGCATGCAGCTTTATGCCTTCCTATTTTTTGAAAGATGCAAGAGTTGAGGAGCGCCACCGGTATCGGGCTGAGAAGAATAGGCCACCATCATTCCATACTGAGGTGTTGTAAAAGGCGACTACAGTAAGTTGACCCGTCCTGTAGTATCCAGCTCGATAGAATAGACCACCCTCTTTCTTACTGAGGTGTCGTAAAAGACGACAAAAGTATGATGTCAGGCAGACGGCCGGTTGTAAAATACCTAGCCGAATCCTGTGACAACATGTTTATAATATATTGTGCCGATCTGGGATAAGGGTAGGAAGGGTGTTTCAAGAGTTGGGAAGCGCTTTTAGTTCCCTCCTCGCATAAAGTCACCAAGGCACGTTCATTTACAGATGGCCGGCGGTTGTGCGACAGCAAGCTGCCTCTTCGGCTGCACTCCGTTTGGTGATTCATACCAATGCGGCTGTCCTGCTGGGTACCAGTTGGTGGGCGCCGGACATTGCCTCACAGCCCTCGACGGGGCCCTGCCGCCTGATGATATCGGAGATGCCCCCGTGTTCCCAGTGCGAGACCAGTACAAGATTGGTGGGAAGAACGAGCTGATATCTACAGAAGGATGTTTCAGTTGCAAGGTACGGTTAAATACCGTATATAAAGCATAATAGTAATAATATAATATAAAATAAAATAAATAATAGTAAAAATTCGAGACAAAGATTTCTTAAAGGAATTTTAGATATTTCATCGAGATTTACTCGACTATAGAAAATTAGAGCCAAATAATATCAAATTGTCTAAGAGACTTGTTTATCAAAGTTCTTTTATCCCCAGTTATTGGTTTATTACCAATAATTTATTATCAATAATTGGTATTGAAGATATTTTGTATCGGCAACAATGAACTAAGGTTCAAGATGGCTGCGAACGAGAAAAAGGGTGTGTAATAAAAAATAATAGAGTGCATAAAAGGTTAGATGGATAATTGTCAAATAGAGTACTAATCTAATTACAATAACTAATAGTAATACAATCTAATATACTATTAAAAGGGGATCGAATTAAAAAATAAGGGATAAATTGGAGTTTTATTACATTGGCACAAAACTTATTTACCACCATAGTCATTTCAATATAACAAATACACATTGTTTTATTTGAAAATCTTTTTGCAGATAAATGGTCGTAGACGCAGAGCTCCAGAAGAGGGTATTGTATTTGCAAATGGAACGACTTTAGTGCGTCGACGAAGAAGGCGTAGCAGACGTGAGTTTATTTTCCTTTCTATTTCTTTTTTTTATTTCTAATTTGAATATTGATTTCTAAAGTAACAAAAATTTTAACGACACGTTCTCTAGGTCGCCGATCCATCTTGGAACCGGAAGCCGAGCTTATAGTCGTGACTGCAACGCCCAAGCAAACGTGGGGACGAGCGCCGCTGCTTCGACTAGTTCCTTCGGAAGGGGATGGAAGGCCCCACTACCGTATCGCTTACGGCGATCCAGACAAGAACTTCATCCTGTCCAAACGAGACGGCACGTGGGCGCTACGGCTAAGGAAACACTTGAAATCCAAGGATATTCTTGAGAGACAGTTGGAGTTAGAGGCTAGGTTCGTTGCCCCCGAAACGGGCAAGAGGAGAAATAGACGACACGTCGACTTGAATGTTCCAGCTCCCTTACGGCTCTATGTGTCCGTGCGTATCGCACCACCAAAGCGTTGACTTAGGAATATGTAGTGAGATCACCCAGAACGGTGAGTGTAAAGATCTATTAGGATGGAAAATGTCATGGTGTGCGAGTGTACTTGTAAATAGAATGCAAATATTGTTAGAAACACTGCCATATTTTTTTATAGAAGTAAGTGTTACTTTTCGAAAATCCTCGATATACCAAAATTTGTAGACTTTCAACGGTACTGAAATAAAGCTGGAAAATCTTTTATGAAAGTGATGCCTAAGTGCAAAATGTCTTTTGGAATACGCAATTGTTCGCCTTATTATTTTAGTACTACTGAATACTTCTAGTACTATTAAGTACTACTAGAAACAAGTTTTTCTTTTTATTTTAGTTGCGAATTGTAACAAATTTAATACATTATTTCTAATCCTGCCATAATTATTTGAAAGTCAATTCATAAGTCACTGCCATATTATTTTAATTTTTGTTAGCTCGAAAGCAATAGTTTCTTGTTTATTTGTATTTTTAAAAGGTTTCTCACTACATATTATTGTTTGAAGTTAGGGTAAATTAGTTACTGTTGAATGTGCGACTATATTTAACTTATATATTTTCTATTGAAAATTTTCATAAAGTTTTTGAGCTTAACAATAATATTTCGTCGACGATGAAAAATACTCGATAAATAAATTAATTTGAGTTTTTATCTGATATTGTGAATGTATTCTGGTTATTATGAATTTTTAAAAATTGCAATTTTTTCGACTGGTAATACAAGCCGGTAAATATATAATTGTTAAAGCAACACTTGCGTTTATATTGAATCGAATTGAGTTAATTTTTACCACATACATTGTTCTTTCTAAGAATGGCATATATAAGGCTGTCACTTACCTTTTTTTTCTCTTGTCACTTATTTTACTTCATTTTTGGGTAAAATAATTATATTATAATATATATTTAAAACTATTTTTCAAACTGGATAGAATGCAAATTAAATGTTGTCAAAAATTGAATACATAAGACAACAACTCCGAAATTATTGTTTTCTTAAATACCAAAAGCCATACGCAGAGATTTGCTTTTTAAAGGATTACCAGAATATTCTTGAATTTACCCTTAATCACGTCTAAGATAAGAATCTTTCGGTATTTTCTAAAGTACAAAGAAACATAGACTAACTTAAAGAACTGTATACGTCCTAACTAAATTTTGTTATGGTTAAAGTGTAATATGATCGCATATTCCAACAGATATCAGATCGTCATGCGATAGTGGAGTCTGGGACGATCTCGGCGGCAGTATTAATTATGTGTGAGGTGAATTTATGCATAATACTAGAGTGTAGGATCGAATATATTTAACGAATCGATTCTATTCCTTGAATCGATATTGAACGTACGTTTCTAATCGAGATTCGTTATCGATTTTTATAGTTTTTCTATCTATTAAATTCCGCCATCTTTTTAAGTGCCAGTGTATAGATATAAGGTTTGAAATAGTGACTATTTAAGAAAATTATTTATTTTATATTTTCATTATTAAATCAACCGCTTATGGATCTACTTATTTTTATATTTTGTTAAATTTTGCCAATGTAACGTTTTAACAATGCAATAGAATTCGAATTATTTTGTAAATATGTGCATACAAATATTATTAACAGTTATATTGTTCGTTATATAACAATGTTTTAACATAGGAACTAAGTTGAAGTGGTAAATTTTTAATAAACAAATAAACACGTTTTTAAACGACCTTGTATTATTTTTAGGGTATCTGCACTTCTCTCATATTCATACGTCACTTCCTCAGTTTAAGCGGTGAAGTACCCTCAATCGCAATGTCCTTTTTTCCTGTTTCCGAAATTAAAAAAAGGATTATCTGTGTTGTAATAACATGTTTCAAATACAAGCTCGTTCATATAGTTCGATAATATAAAAAACATTGTTGCTTTCATTATGTGAAATTTGACACAATTATTACTTATACACAGAAATAACAATATAGACTATAGAAATCCTGTTAATTCTACAGGAATACGATGACATTGAAAAGCGCCATCTATTATCGCCCTATCACACGACAACAGTCCACCCGATTGAAGTCGCGGGTAAAAGCTAGTATTTCTATAAATTAATAATACAACATATACAATCAGTTTTAACGAAGACAGTTGTTATATAATTACGACTGTCTAGGAAAGATTATATTAAATGGTAATCGAGATTTCTGCATTGTAATGCAATCGTCCAAATTGGAGAGCCTCTCAAATTTCTGATTAAGAGTTTCCCAGTAAATATTGGTAAGTAAAATATCGTGATTGCAATGGCGGCTTGCAATTGAGAACGTACTTCAATAAAATCGCGAGAAACGTTGCATTTAAATTTGCAATTTTAATAAAGTACGTTGTATAATAATATGGGTGCTGATTACGTTACAGATCAAATGAGATTCGGAATGGAATTGTCAATGAAAGCTTTCAAACTTTAAATGTTTCAGTCCTTCAGTTAAGGACTGGTAATTGACCAGCTGACTGTAGCCAACTGACGTGGTCGCTGACTTTAGACCTCATAAGAAATGCTAAGTGTATCTCTAAGAGAACAAATCAGAAATTAGGAAATAATAGTGTTAAGAACCTGAGTAACCAATATAGCTCATCGTGTCGCGAAGCTGAAGTGGCAATGGGCGGGGCACGTAGTATGTGGAACCGATGGGCGTTGGGTAGAACCCCAAGGTGCTAGAATGGCGACCTTGCAGCGGAAAACGCAGCGTCGATAGCCTCCTTAACGAGATGGACTGACGACCCAAAAACGGTAGATACAAGCGGCTCAAGATCGTGTGGTGTGGAGATCCCTTAAAGATATTTATGTCCAGCAGTGGACGCCCATCGGTTGAAAAAGAAGAAGAAGCATTGACCAGCACTCAAGTAAGGTAACTAGGTAAGAAAACTCTAAGGTACATAGCATCGGTTGGAATCTTCTTTGAATATATAAGATTCCTAAGATGGAGTACGCTTCCCAAAGATATACGTGTCTACTAATTTTTTGAAAGGACTCAAGTTATAGAGGCTAGAAGAGAAAATTTTTAGACAATCCTATCTAATAGGAAGTAATAAGTTACGTGCTAACAATGGGAACTATGTAGACTTCTTTACGTATACCTCTTTTAAATTTGTCATTGCAATTCCTTTTTCTACATCTGTCACAAAAATGATACTTACATAACGTTTCTAATATTTAATAAATCATATTAATTCTTGTTTAATGAAGCGGTCAGGCTGTAAGTTTATAATATTGAATTAGAGATTGTGTTGGCAACAAAATGGCAAAAACAACAAAAGAGGAGTTTTCATGTGAAATGTTCAGTAATAAATACTTCCTGCTGTGCGCTGGAGGGGGAGCAGCGGCTTGCGGCAGCACGCACACCCTACTGACCCCCTTAGATTTGGTTAAGTGTAGGCTACAAGTTGACCCCGGCAAGTACAAGAACATAATCAAAGGTTTCGGAATATCTTGGAGCGAAGGCGGGGCTGCGAACCTGGTCAAAGGCTGGGCACCAACTCTCTTCGGCTACAGCTTGCAGGGCGCCGCAAAGTTCTCCGGCTACGAGTATTTCAAGTACAAATTCGCAGCTATGGTTGACGAGGAGAGTGCCTATTTGTACAGAACGTATTTATACCTCGCCGCAGCAGCTTCAGCAGAGCTCGTGGCTGATGTATTCCTAGCTCCGTTCGAAGCTACCAAAGTGAGGATGCAGACAACGCCAGGTTACACGTCACAGATGATGAAAGCAATGCCGCATATGATGGCAACAGAAGGCTTTGGTGTATTCTACAAAGGCTTGACTCCGCTATGGGGACGGCAAGTGCCCTATACGATGATGAAGTTCTCCTCTTTCGAGAAGACGTTGGAATATTTGTACGCGAACGTGGTTCCTAAGCCGAGGGAACAGTGCACGAAGGGTGAACAGCTGGTCGTCACATTCACCGCGGGGTACATCGCTGGTGTTTTATGTGCTATAGTGTCACACCCGTCGGACACTATAGTGTCCAAGCTGAACAAGGACCCTAGTGCGTCGATCGGGGGCATCATATCTGAAGTAGGAATGATGGGCATCTGGCGAGGGTTGGTAGCGCGTATCATCATGATCGGAACCCTGACCGGCCTGCAGTGGTTCGTGTATGACGCGTTCAAAGTGTACACGGGGATGCCGCGCCCGCCACCCGGCGATATGCCTGAATCGTTAAAAAAGAAATTGGGGCGCAAATAAAGTTTTCTAGGATCTATTGTCTTGTACTTTTATGTGTAACCTTTATTGTGAATAAATGGCGTGTATTCGATTTTACTGCAGCTGTACTCGCGACTTTGTTCGCGACTTTTTTTTAACTCATATAAGCCATGCAATCTTGTCTAAGCATTAAGCTGGAGGTAAGGTGGTCAAGTGTTTGCCGTGCATTGTATGCGCTTAGTGGCGCATCCATTTAACACAACAGCAACAACTTAAGTGTTAAAATACCCTCAATGTATTGTTTTCCTTGTTTCATAAGACAAAATGCATATCTTTTGTCTTATTAACTGGCCTGATCTATAAGCCTTAATTATAAGACTTCTAACTTTATTGTTAAACTTTGCTTGATTTCGTCTAAACATGTAATCTTTTACGAGTGTAGCTGAAGTTTAAATTTATTATAACTTAGGTTCCCATTTATTTACTCACTTATTAATTTATTTACAAATTCTGGAGATATGTGTAAAAAACACATCGCATTGGAGCGTGGTGGGTTTAAACTCAAAGCCTTTTCTCCAAAAAGCAAAGAAGCCCAGTAGTGGGATATCATCATGCTGTGACGTAGCTTCGCGGGTACTGAATTGTTTCAAATACATTCCACGTTTAATGGAAATGAAATGAATGAAAAGAAGTATATGTGAATTTGTTTGCAGACAAATAATATTTCAGACGTGCATTACAGGCGAGCCGGTACAAACCGAAATGTCGTCCAACTGTTATTTGTGGCATGTAGGAGGCATGTTGGGAACAGGTCTAACTATGAGTAAACGTTATCTACAATATTCAGGTCGGCGGCGAAGTAAAGTTGTACAAGACTAAATATTTTATAGAAGCAGGTGTTACTTTGCTGAATCCCATAGTACAGAAGTTATAATAGTATTTTGTTTAATATTGCAATGAGTTAATCTTGTATATATACTAATATATAAAGCTGAAAAGTTTGTTTGTTTGAACGTGCTAATCTCAGGAACTACTAGACAGATTTGAAAAATTATTTCAGTGTAAGATAGTCTATTTATTGAGGAAGGCTATAGGGTATATAAAATCACGCTAAGATGAATAGAACAGAGCAACAATAAAAAAACGGCAAAATTTAAGTATTGCTGACGTGCGCCGAGTAAACGGTGATAGTTATTTAAAAATCATGTAATACAAAATTGTTCCCCTCTAAAAGTTCTAATAAAAGTTCGTGACAGCACATGTCTAGCTTTTAAGGTTAACCCACTTTAACCATTTTATGGTTATCATAAGACTATAATATTGCAGTTTTAATAAATATATAGAAAAATCGAAATATCCGGAATCGAGTCCCAGATATCAATTTTCTTCCCCTTTTTTTATATCTTTAACGTGGGACAAGTCACGTGTCACAAAACGCCGCCACCAACACTACACATACTCACTACGTCAATCTCCACGATCGTAGACCTGTCGTAATTTATGGATGAAAATATTGGCCAATGAAAAAGACGGATGAAAGAAGTGTACATGGTTTCTGTATCAAGCCTCTTTTTTATAGTACGGAAAAATATCCATATGTACAAGACCAAATTTAATGTATATCATAGACATACGAGAGGTCACAAAAAGCTTGTGATACCTGTGTCGCGACTCAGCAGAGTTAGCAAAACATTCGATGGTCTCGGTATTTGACTCTACAATAAAATTCTGCAATCCATACTAGACCAGTCTACAGAAAGGTTTAAGTTAAGTATAAGAGATGTACTTATACGTAAAGCATATTACAAAATTGAGGATTATTTAGATGATAAAAAAGCCTGGATTTGAAAATCGTTTTAGATTCATACAGGACTACGGTTTAATGATGTAAAATTGAAAATGTCTAAAAGATTGACCGCCGAGTTTCTTTCTGGTTCTTCTCGTGAAGAGCAACATTCCGAACCAGTTGTAGCTTCATTAATCATATTGATCGTTGACGATTCAAAAGTGCTTGAAAGAGCTTATTTGAATAAACATAATTTTGATTTGATTAGTAGTAGTAGTTTGAGCCTGAGCTATATCATACAACATTAGTTTATATAGTAAGTAGCGGCCTGTTACTATCCCACTGCTGAGAATAGGCCTCTTCTCTCCGTTTTTGGAGAGAAGGATTGGAGCTAAGACCTAACCACGCTGCTCCAATGCGGAGTTTACTCATATTTCCAGAATTCTCTAGAGATATTCAGGTATCCTCACGATCCTCCTTCCTTCATCGAAAAGCGTGTGATTAATTGCAATTATCAATTAGACACATAAGTTTTAACAGAAAAACATTGGTGTATGCCCAGGTTTGAGCCCGTGACTTCCTCGAAAGAGTCGCACGGTGTTACCGCTAGGCTCCCACAGCTTTTTAGTTTATATACACTACAGCAACAAACTAGGTTTTCCCATAGTCTCAGTTAAAACGTTACCAATAAATTTAACCCAGTATCGTCTAATGTTTATTCGTTCCAATAATCTTAAACCGAAGACCTTAACTCTTCCATCCCGGCAATAACAATAATGCGGAGCTTATCCGGACATCGCGCCGCGTCCCCGGGCAATGTTTTATAAGTGGACAATCGCAAACACTAGCACACATTTAACATAATCTCGGATTTATCCGGGATCGTGTTCTCTGAGCCTGGAGCGTTTTACTGAAGAAATGAGGGTAGTATGATGTTTATCTACTGACTGTTTGACGGGGTTATTAGAATATATGGGACAATTACACATGGAGTATCCATAAATAATAATTCGTCATCCTCCTGCCCTTATCCCACTCTAAGTGGGGTCGGCACAACAAATTCAAATTATTCTTTATTCAAATAAACTTGTAAACAAGTGCTTTTGAATCGTCAACTCTACTGTTTGGGTAACATGTTATAAACATGCTGTCACATGATTAGGCTGCGATTTTCGACCGGTCGCCTGCCTGACGTCAACTTACTTTAGTCGTGCTTTGGTAGTGCTCTATTATACTCAGCAAGACACCACCCGGCGGGTCGACTTACCTTAGTCGCCTTTTACGACATCTCGGTAAAAAATGAGGGTGATACTATTCTATTAAGCCGGATACCACCTACATACATGAAACCAGATATAGAAATATCCGTTTTAATTCGAAATCAAGATTTCAAAAAATTCAAAAGTCAAAACTTTTTATTCAAATAAACTTGTAAACAAGTGCTTATGAATCGTCAACTCTACTGCTGGTTCGGAAAGCTGTTCCTACCGAGAAGAGCCAGCAAGAAACTCGGCAGTTGCTCTTTTAAAAATATATATCTTATAACTAGTTACATTAAGTTATTACTATCATGTACAGGGTCAGACAGTAGCTATATCCACGCATTCTTATCGTCCAAATAATCCTCAACAGTATAGTAGGCTTTTTGTATCAGCCTCTCTTTAATAGTGTTTTTAAACTGCTGTAATGGCAAAGATAAAATTGATAGCTGTATTTTAGTATAGAATCTTATACCCAAACCTACAAACGACTCACGTACCTTTGCAAGGCGCAAAGAAGGAGCCGCAAGCTTATGTCGGTTTCTACTTTGTCTATTGTATATCATTCTATAATTATTTATATTTTCATATACAAAAATTAAATTAATTGAACGTGAAGGAAATGTAAGAATACCAATACCAAGAATAAACATAATGAAAATAATATACTCTCATTAATGTGCTATACGTTAATGACGGTATTTTAAAAGCAAAGTTTACGCAAATGAACTATATAACTATAAATAACCACGCATGTAAAGATGTTTTTATCGTTTGCCAACACCTAAATGGGTATAACACGTAACACGCGTTTGCATCATAATGACATAAGTGAAATGCATTCATGCCACAGCGTAAGCAAACACAGTATCAAACATGGCATGATTCAAAGTGCATAATTCACTAATTACATTAAAAATAGTAGAATAGAACAATCGAACTTACGCGATACATCCTACTAATATTATAAATGCGAATGTTTGTGAGAATGAATGTATGTTTGTTACTTTTTCACGGCAATATCGATGAAATTTGGCACAATTATTCCTTATAAACCGGGGTAACATATCCTAACTATCCTATCTGCTATCCTGTTAACTCTACAGGAATAGAATGACAAGCAGAAGCGCCATCTATTATCAACCTATCACGCGACAACAGGCAACGCAAACGAAGTTGCGGGCGAAAGCTAGTATTAAATAAGTCAATAACTTCTAAAATTGCTTGGAAGGATCGCCGGGTACTAGACTAATGCAACCTTTTGTACCAGTTTTTTGGTTAACTTTTTTTTACATTTGATTTTGTGAAAAATCATTAGTCACCTTTCATTATTGTCCTGAGTGATTTAGCTACGTATTTTACGACTGGCCGCCTGCCAGATGTCAGCTTAACTTAGTCGTGTTTTACGACACCCCGGTAAAAAATGAGGGTGGCCTATTCTACTCAATCCGATACCACACGGCATATAAACATCTAATTATATATATTTTTTAATTTAATATCTATATGATAAACAAAGTAGGAACCGACATAAGCTTGCGGCTCCTGCTTTGCGCCTTGCAAAAGTACGTGAGTCGTTTGTGGGTTTGGGTATAAGATTCTATAATAAAATACCGCAATCAATTTTAGCTTTGCCATTACAGCAGTGTAAAAACTATTCATAAAAGGCTAATACAGAAAGCCTACTATACTACTGAGGAATACTAAGATGATAAAAATGTCTGGACGTAGCTATTCTTTGACCCTGTACAATCTAGTAATAACTAAATGTAACTAGTAATAAGATTTATATTTTTAAAAGAGCAACCGCCGAGTTTCTTGCTGGCTCTTCTCGGTAGGAACAGCTTTCCGAACCAGCAGTAGAGTTGACGATTCAAAAGCACTTGTTTACAAGTTTATTTGAATAAAGAATATTTTGAATTTGAATTTGAATTTGAGTTGTAACACGTGTTTAACGTACTGCTTTCAATTACTGTTAGACTGTGGCCGTGCAATCCCTATTGCGTCTAACCCAATTCTGTCACCGTATTGTGTCTTCAAATGAAATGCTAACATCGAAATGGGTGGTGAATTTGCACGTTTCAAATAGAGCTATCAAACTGTGTTCGTTGACAACTTGGTAACGACCGCTATTTTGTTGTTTTACCTTCGTATAATGGAGGAAGTTTGTTGTAGATATAAAAATATAAATAAATAAGCCGTGTGGTATCCGGCTGAATAGAATAATACCGCCTTCTTTTCTTACGTGTCGTAAAAGGCGACTAAGGTAAGTCGACCCACCGTGTGGTGTCCGGCTGAGTAGAATAGACCACCCTCATGACTTACCGAGGTGTCGTAAAAGGCGACTAATGTAAGTTGCCTCACCGTGTGGTATCCGGCTGAGTAGAATAGACCAACCTTATTTCTTTTGACCACCCGTTTGCGAATAAGCTACACTGACCTGACAATTTACGACAAAAATAGTGTTTTATATATTCAATGCAAATTTTAGTATTTTTTAATGCTCAAATACAGGGATAGAACGATTTTTTTTAATAAAACCTAGCTAGATCGATTTTTTTCCCCTAAAACCCACTGCGTCCTGAATTTCAGGAATACGACTAAGATAAGTTGACGTCGAGCAGATCGTAAAATACGTATCCAAATCATGTGACAACATGTTTATAACATGTTGTGCCGACACCACTTAGAGAGGGATAAGAGCAGAAGGGTGATGAATAAATTCTACATTTTTGCATTAAAAGATTTCATTTTATCTATGGATTGCTCTTTTATTTTACTTTTGATTTTTATCTACTACAGTGAATAAAAAATCTAAGAGCATATTTTGATAAACAGATACAGGACGAGGTGGCCGAGTGGTTAAGGCGTTGGACTGCTAATCCAATGTGCTCTGCACGCGTGGGTTCGAATCCCATCCTCGTCGTTTTTCTTTAATTTTATTACTCATCTCTTTGTATACATTGCAAATAATAAAAATAATAAACATTAATTTTCTGTTTGGTACAAAAAAGGTCTTTGATATAAAATCTTTAATGTTTTATATTTCAGTCAGTTAATCTTGTATGTATATATATTTTCGGAATCTCGGAAACGAATCCAACGATTTTCCTGAAATTCAGCATGTAGGAGGTTTTGAGGGAGAAAAATCGATCTAGTTTAATTAAAAAAAAATCGTTTTATGGGCATAACCTGTTTTTGGGCATAAAAAATTATTAAGATTTAAATTTAATATAAAACACTATTTTTGCCGAAAATTGTCAAGTCAGCGTAGCTTATTCAGGGAACGGGCGGTCTCAAGAAATAAAAATACCTAGGATCGAGCCCCACCAACCCAATATTTTTTTTTAGGTTTCTTTTTATTTTGTAAATAATTACCGAGCAAGAATCGCTCAACCAGGTACTTACAATAAAAAAGGAATTTATATAAAAACACACTACAGAAAAAAGGATGCATTTTAGCTGCAATAATTATATTATTGCAGTACTGATTTTGAGGATGAAAGACGCACCTAATGACGAATGACGCAAAGAAAAACTGTGACTAATTTTCGACTACACTTTCACGTTATAATGAGTGACAGTAGCATAATTTGTACACCTTGAAAAGGTCTACAGAAAAGTCTGCGATAGTATATGTCTATCTCTTGTGGCTAACCCACAATAGCATTTTTTGTCATTTACTTTTTACGAAAAATAATGCCTTATGTTCAAAGCAATTTTTATACAATACATCATTAATCCTTATCCAATTAAGTACCTTAAATAAATTGTTGATTTAATATAGATCAATATGGCATTATGTTAACTGCAGTCAGCTACGCATCCAGCTGCAACGATTATCTTGTAACCATCAATCAAATTGTAATATTTTTTTTAAAAGATTACCCGCAGAGTTTCTTGCTGGTTCTTCTCGGTAGGAGCAAACTTCCGAATCAGTGGTAGCTTCTTTAAAACATTTGACGATTCAAAAGTACTGTAAACACTTGAATAATCCGTTCATTGAAACCTTTTTTTTAAGATAGAGGTTCAACCTCCTTGGTCCAGCTGGAGGTTGTATAGTTGTATCGTTATGATTAAAAAGTTATATTATGATACAGGTGTCTATACAAGACCTGTATCGTAATAAAACTTTGAAATTTTTTTTTTTGGCCTGTACGTAATGTTTGTCATAAGAATTTTGATTTCAGTTTTATAATCTTTGTATTATAGTATCAGAGTAGATAAAGAATATTTTGAACTTAAATTTGAATATAATTAAAATTTTTGACTTTCACATTATAGTTTCACGACTTGAAAATTTTCAAAAGTTCATGATCCGTCGGTTGGGAGCGAATAAAAAATTCCGGACCTGTTCCTGAAATTTCAACAGTTCGGGCTCCGTAAATTGTTCGGATGTACCCCGGTTTAACTTGTTACATTGATACCAAGTTATCTTGCATCCCAATTGCGCTCTGTACCCTTATATTAGGCACTATTTTGGCATGTTCTAGCTGATGCTGCAAGTTTGCCAGGTCCCCGCCTTGTGTGGGGCGGTCGAAGTTTCGAAATAGCGTCGCGCAT
Organism: Morpho helenor; assembly: GCA_029227775.1. NCBI lineage: Eukaryota > Metazoa > Arthropoda > Insecta > Lepidoptera > Nymphalidae > Morpho > Morpho helenor. Next base: position 14,779,186 of record JARGCU010000006.1, read on the forward strand.
ACGACCATGTTAGGATATATGTGTGAAAGGAATGGATATCGTGATATATGATTTTTGGGGAGACCTTTATGATCTGGCTTAGTAAAGATACCAGTGGCTTATCGGTTAGAGCGCGTGAATAAAAAGCTCGTACTTCAAGTATCTATGAGTTAAAAAAATAATGGAGATTCAATATTACTTAAAACTTGAAACAGATTCAATATTACTTAGTATACAATTTTTAGCTAAGATATGAAGTGACTTACCAAGGGAAAACGGTTTCAAACAACGGGTTCCAATGTACTTAATTTAAAAAAATACTTACCTAAGTAAGAATATATTTTCCGAATCTCGGAAATGGCTCCAACGATTTTCATGAAATTCAGCACGTAGGAGGTTAGGGGGGAGTATTTTGGAGAATTGGTTTAAATTCGATCTAGCTTTTATGTCAAAAAATGCCGTTTTATACTTATTTTCGGGCACTCAAAAAATGCGTGAATTTATATTAAATAGAAAAAACAATTTTTGCTGTCAATCGCAAAGTCATAGTAGCTCATTTGAGGAACGGGCGGTCTAGTATCGAGCATCATCTGCCCAATTATTTTTTATTTATTTTCAATTTTCATTTTTTTCTTGTTAAAAATATTATCGAACAAGGATCGGTCACTTAGGTACTATGCATTTTATTAATTACTACGCTGCCCCAATGCGGATTGGTAGATTACACATATCTTAACAATACTTTAGAGATATGCAGGTTTACTTACAATCTATTCTTTTACCTAAAAGCGTGTGATAAATTGCAATTATCAATTAAACACTTAAGTTTTAACAGAAAAACTCATTGGTGTCTGGCTGAGTTTGAACCCGTGACCTTCTCGAAAGAGTCGCACGGTGTTACCGCTGTGCTATCTATCACAGATCAGTATATCATCATCATCTTACTGCCCTTATCCCCCTCTAAGTGGGGTCGGGACAACATGTTATAAACATGCTGTCACATGATTTGGCTGCTTTTTACGACCGGCCGCCTGTCGTGTTTTACGACACCTTGGTAAGAAATGAGGTAGTCAATTCTACTCAGCCGGATACCACACGGCGTTATCACAGATCAGTATATATACAAATATAAATATAAAAATTCGTCCGAATATCGGTTGAATTTTGCATTCATTTAGTAAAACTCAAGTTCAAAGATCCTACATTCAGTGTTAACTTAAGTATTTGCGTTTTAATTAAAATGCGGTGACCCAAAGTTCAAAACTATTGGACCTACGCCCGACTGAGAAACAGTTCGGTCTGGACTTTAACTTACTTTGATTACTGCTAAATTAGAATTAAAGTTAGTCTTTATATTTGAACTTTCGTTAACTGGCGATATTTACGTCGAAGTTTTAACCGTTCTGTTCTGTATTTTAGTTTATTCGTGTCTACTGCGTTAAAAAACTTGTAAATATTCGCTATATTGGTTTTTTAGATATATAATTATTTTATCCTATAAAGCCGTGAGGTAACCGGTCGAATAGAATAGTACTACCCTCATTTCTTACCAAGGTGTCGTAAAATACGACTAAGGTAAGTTGATGTCAAATCGGGTCGTAAAAATACGTAGCCAAATCATCATCATCACAATTTGAGCTGTCAAACGCAAAGCTGCGACAGCCTAGTGGTAACGAGCGGACCAAAAAAACCTTCGAAAAGGTTCGAAACCTAGGTTCGATTCCTACATGTCACTCGGCGCTTTTTTATTGCTTTTTTTTGTATCTTTGAAAAAAATTTTTTTTACATGCAATATGAAAGTGCTTCTATTTCTATTTTTAATACGCACGGAATTAGACAGCAAATTAGACATTGAAAGAGCTGCATGTTGCCGATCCCTGTCCTAGAGTGTTCAGTTCAACATTATTGCCCCCTCTAACTCGTAGGTAATATTTAACGGCTGCGGCTTCCCGGGGAAGTTAATTTCAAATAAAGTCATTACCCGCCGAAACCCGGTAAAACTGTGAGTAATGATCCCGGATTATACCTACTGTGTTTTATATTCACTTGTCAGGGGTGGCAATCATCTGATAATAATCAAGCTGTGTTAGCCTAACACCGTGTGACTCTTTTGAGGAGGTCACGGGTTCGAACTCGGGCAAACACCAATGAGTTTTTCTGTTAAAAACTTATGTGTCTAATTGATAATTGCAATTTATCACACGCTTTTCTGTGTAGGAAAACATCGTGAGGAAACCTGCATGTCTCTAGAGAATTCTGGAGATATGTGTAACTTACCAATCCGCACTGGAGCAGCGTGGTAGGTTTTAACTCCAACCCTTCTCTCCAAAAACGGATAGAAGAGACCTATTCTCTGCAGTGGGATAGTAACAGGCCGCTACTTACTTACTACTAATCAAGAAAACCAAAAGCTTCGAACAATACGTGTTCCGTGATGACATACGGATCTAAAACGTGGTCGCTGACTATGTACCTCTTAAGAAAGCTCAAAGTCACTCAGCTGGCGATGGAGCGGCCTTGGAGTATCTCTACGTGATCAAATCAGAATTGAGCTCCGTAGAATAATCAAAGTCTCCATCTCGGCTGTCGCTCGGGGGGAGGGACGGTAGCGGATTGTTTAGCTTTCTATACATTAATTTATTGGTTATTCGAGCTTGGGTGTATGTTTGTATTTAAGTAATGTAACTATCTGTGTAAGTGCCTCATATATTTGTTTATTTTATTATATATTAACCCCGACGAGGTAGAGTAAAAAGTAAAGTAGCGGTCTGTTACTATCCCACTGCTGAGAATAGGCCTCTTTTCTCCGTTTTTGGAGAGAAAGATTGCAGCTAAGACCTACCACGCTGTTCATTGGAGCGGATGCGGATTTGTAGGTTACACATATCTCCAGAATTCTCTAGAAATATGCAGGTTTCCTAACGATGTTTTGCTTCACCGAATAGCGTGTGATAAATTGGAATTATCTAATTAGACACAGTAGTTTTAACAGAAATCTCATTGGTGTCTGCCAGGGGTTTGAACTCGTGAGCTCCTCGAAAGAGTCACATAATGTTACCACTGGGCAATCACAGAGGAAGGAGAGAAAGAGCAGTTCCGTTTTTTTTTGAAAAATTAAACTAAGAAGCGACAACCCTGTCACACAGTCTAAGGGGAGTTCAAATTATACGAAAATTCGGGCCTTTGGAAAGAATCCGCGTGTGAAATTGTATTACCGTGGGAGAGGGTACTTTGGTTTTGGTTGGCTTATTGGTGGTAATTCAATTCTATGATAGAGATACAGTGATCTCAAATACAGAGTTGATAGCGTTGTAATCGCATTCCCGTTTTTGAATATTTATTGTGTCATATGTGCAATGGTTATTCGTTCCAATATTACATCATAGCACTATTAATTTATCCTAATATTTAAAGCTGAAGAGTTTGTTTGATTGTTTGAACGCGCTAATCTCAGGAACTACTGGACCGTTTTAAAAAAATCGTATAAAAATTTGAGTGTAAGATAGTCCATTTATGGAGGAAGGCTATAGGCTACCTAACAATATGCTAAGACAAATAGGAGAGGAGTAGCAATAAAAAAAAATTAAGAAAACGGCAAAATTTAAAGGTTTCCTTGTTTGCGCTAAGTAAATGGTAAAGTTATCCAAAATCGCTTATAATTAACTACTAATAACTACTTTTATGTTCAATATTTGAATTCGGAGAAAATTTTTGATTCACTGATATCCATGTGGACGAATAGCTGGCACAGCTAGTCGTATTAATATTTATAAATGAGAAAGTATGTCTGTTACAGTCATGGCTGGATCAATATTGATGAAATTAAGAACAATAAAAGATTATACACAGGGTTAGAAGAATTTAAGTTTATTTTTATTTATGTTCCATGAAAAAGTTATTTAAATTTTATATATGTATATACCAATATACCGGTTTATATACCGATTTGAAAATTAAGGTAAAAAATCTTCGGGAACTACAAAAAACAAATGGCTCATAATTGAGGATATTTTAATTTATTTTAATAATAAAATATAATAATATTATATGTAATAATAAAAGAAATTAAATAAATATTGTGTCAATTATAAATATTTGAGCTCTCTTAGTTATTCAAGCCAAATTAGCTTATACTTTTAATAACTTCTTTTGTTTTCTAGCTAGAGAACGCACTGACAACATACAATTTAATTGTACGTTTACATATCAGTTTACTGTACACCTTCCACCTCTAGAAGTCCGAACAAAGAACTCCCTTTAACATCCCTAGACAATCATAACAGTGCAATTCTTTGGGAACGCCTCATCCGAGAAATCTGGCCATTGTTTCTATCAGAGGGGGGCGGGCACTCGGCCGATCAAAGACACCGCCATTGTTCGCGAGATGAGAAGGCACCGATTGGAAACGTCATTTTCTCGAATGCAGATGAGATTCTGTTTGCGCTACACTGGCCCGTGGTGATTGCTTTTGTTAACTACCACAACACAGCTTTGTATGAGGTTATATAACGAAAGACGCATAAAGGTCTCATTAAGGATTAACGTGGAATGGCTGTTCCTGATAAATATGTGTTTGTGCGCCTAAAATCTCAAATGTGGATATTCTGCGACGCGCCCATTAGAACCGGAATCTTTTGGTCATCATGATCTTTTTATCTTAGCGGTGTTCAAAGATGCTGGTGAAAAGAGTAGAGTAAATCAGCAATAAAATAATATATATTAACCCATGAAAAATGTTATTGCCATGACGCAATCTAATTTGGCTCAGCAAGACACGCTATCATCTTACAATACTTTTTGCCCAATGCCCAGCTCGTTACCTTACCTCACGATCTAGATATCAGCATCTAAGTCGCCCTACTCTCGGCAAGATATTGGCTCTAACTACCTACTGGAAATCCTTAAGGATACAAATAAAGGGTATCAGTTGATGTCGCGCATTTCTTGGCCCAGGATGATCGAAAGAGCCCAGAACACGCATAAATGTCACATTGACAATGTTCTTTATATTATTGGCCTAATTCAAGCAGGTTGTATTTGAAACATGTCCCACCAATATGTAATGCTTAATGTAGAGTATACTAGGCGTTCTCATACATGTATCAGGTAGAGAACATGCAGAATTTGTATAAAACTACTACTCAACACCAATACACAATCACTTGACTTCATGCGCTACCAATTTTAACGATCGTTTCTTCCCTTAACCGAATCATCATCAGGGGTAGACTTCACGACAAAATCACCAAACGATTAGTAATAGAATATAATACGACTAGTAGGTAATAAGCGATTGGATAAACTGTTCTGATTTTGGTAACTGTTGTATTCTGGTTCAGCTAACAAATTCAAAATTATTTTGCTTATGTTACTGTGTCACAGAAAGTTTCACCTGTTAAATTATTAACATCGACACAAAATTACGTATTCACGTAAAACAACGTCTCGACATGTGATCCCATCAGCTCGTCGCCAACACCAGTTCTCTTACAGTATAATCTAATGTTTTAGTGGAAATCAATAGATCACGGCTCTGGATAAGTGCTTTAATATCGGACCCTTGTCAAAGCTTAATATCGGTCTCGATATCACACCTACCCTTTATGTCCCTGGTCCACCGCTAAGGGTTGCTGGCGGCATGCCATTTTGATATTTATGTTCGGTACGTACAAGCTATTTTGGCCGGCAAGGGTTATTGTGTAGCTTTAGCATATTATATTGTACCGATTTACGCATGAACACGTGAACGCTCTTCAGTATATAGAACTAAAGGTGAAATTCCTTCGTTTTTTGATAAAGATGTATTGTGGGCTTTGGGGGCGATTAAATACGCGCCAGTTAAGGTACATTAATTGTATTTAACAGGTTATCCTTACCGGCAAATGTTCTGAAGAACGTAGAAGTTCTTATACGTAGTAGTAATTAATCTATTCATTATAAAGATCTAATGGAAGACTATTTGTAAAAAAAGGAAAGTAAAGGCCTGTTACTATCCCACTACTGAGTATAGGCCTCGTCTCTCCGTTTTTGGACAGAAGAGTTAGAGCTAAGGCCGCTGCGCTGCTCCAATGCGTATTGGTAGGTTACGAATATCCCTAGAATTATCTACAGATATGCAGGTTTCTTCATGATATTTTCCTTCACCGATAATTGTGTGATAAATTGCAATTGTCAATTTAATACTTTTAATAATAGTTTAAATAGGAAAACTCTTTAGCGACTGTCCGGGGTTTGATGATCGTCTCTAAAAAATTGCACAGTTTCACCCCTGGTTTATCACAGCTTATTACAGGTTATTGATTGGATCCTTATTAGAATGGGTTTAATTCGTTTTAATTAAGCGTGATCGGGAACACAAGTCATCAGATTCAATAAAAAATATTCCAAATATTCAATAAATTATCTATTTTCTTTTTTAAAGTGATAGAAGTTTGATTGCACTGGATTTAACAGTTTCCTTGGAGCTTCTTAAAGTATTTCCACCTACAATGGGTATATCCTCATTGTAACTTTGGACATTCTTTTAATTCTATAGATCTCAATTCTTACTCAATCAACAGATTTTCCAAATATGGCGTTTTCTGTTACTATTTGACGCATTTTAAGGCTTCTCTGTAAAGCCCACAGTTTAGTTGGGTCCAAATATTATATTCACATTAAGGAGTATGGAAAAAAAGATTAATTTTGTTGCGACTTTTATATCCATGCGAGTTATTTATATCGATATGGGAAGGACCAAGAATCCTTGCTTTTACAGACATGACTTTTCCGATATTTTAGCGTAGAACGTAGGCGTGTCCATCCATCAATCGCGTCGGCTTAACTGAATTTGCAAACAACCTTGTTATTTTATTATGGTGTTTGATGGATGGGATGCCGCTACGCAGACGCGGGTGCCGCTATCCGAGAGCTCGAAGATTTGTTAAGTGATTAAGGAACAGCATCTTTGATATATTGTTTCAGGCGGGATAAAAAATTACGAGTATTTTTTGCAACACTGACGAACAATTCAGTTAACAACCGAACTCACATTTCAACGCATTCGGGCGCTTATAATATACTAGTATTTTTTTCGATTAACATTATCGTATTTATACTGGTTTCTTTACATTAAGTATAGAAGCCGGCTATCGCTCTCCCTCTCTCTTTTCTACCTATAAACATCCACTGTTAAGCATAGGTCTCTTCCCATGATCTCCACAAAACACTGTGCCGCTTGCCCCCCGCTTTTTGAGGGTTTTTGGGCGTAAGGAGGTTCGTTCCATTCAGTCTCCTCAATTGACACCTCTTTCGCACACCCTATAGATAGACCAACGAGGATTTGGCGATCGATTAATGACACTAACCATTCTATAGCTGACCCAAATACTATTGACCGACAATGGGCAACAGCACTGTCGGTGCGATATGTTAAGCACTGCGATCACCAACCCGCATGCCAATCATGGTGATAATGGGCATAAACCTTTAATGATAACACATATAAATTCACCCGATATTCTAAATACATATATGAACGAATATATACATATAAGAGTTCTTTTTACTTTAACAATAGACAAACAGTCCGCTCACTTGCTTCAGACAGAAACTAACATTACAAAACAATCGGTACCTTTTCTTTTATACATTTTCATTTTAGTCAAATCAGCTATTTTTTACTTACCACTCAAGTCAAAACGACTACAGTTATGAACTTAAATCTTAAATAGTAACATAAACATTAATTGCTTAGATATAAGTTATATTTAGCCTAAATAACTGACCTGGGGAACTTCGTAACGTCTTGCATCAGTATGTGGAGTGCAAGATTAAGATGGTATGGACATTTTTAGGAGGGATGAAAATCATGTGACCAAACGAGTGTTACATATGAATGTATATGAAGATGTGACTAGAGGGAGCCCTAAAAGAGATGGTTGGATTGTGTGAAGTATGACATACATATAAAAGGAGAAGCGCCAGAGTTGACGGATGATAAGAATGGAAGAGAAAAACATGCTGTGCCACACTTTAAGTGGGATAAGGACAGAAGAATGATAAATAATGCGAAAGTAGGTAATAATAAATATTTGTTATGAAATTAGTCTTACTTTTTCTTTGTTCGTAATGAACGGTTGGAATACAATCGAATTAAAACTCAGAACTCATTCCGATCGAAAGTTTCGATTCGTTAACGCGGCGAGTTTTGGGAAGTTTCCAAATTATTCATAAATTCTATTTGAATTTACCTTAATTCGTCCGCTAATGAAAAAATTTATCATTTTCAATTTAATAAGCAAATTTGTAAAGTAATTTGTTCTTCATTATTTATGATACTAGTATGGATATAATTGTTCCGTGCGGTATCCGGCTGAGTAGAATAGACCACCCTGATTTCTTACCGAGGTGTCGTAAAAGACGACTAAGGTAAGTTGACCCGCCGTGTGGTATCCGGTTGAGTAGAATTAGCCGTATCGTCCCATTTATTTATAATTTTTTATTATGTGAACAAAATAAATGTGTACAATTTTGTAGTGTTAAAGAGAATACCATTGCTCCATTTTTTTTGCAACAGTGCATCAAATATAGACAATGAAATATTTCACATCGTTAAATAACAGTGCTAAATTTTCATCAAACTCTATTTATTACATACTGTTTCAGTGAAAAACGATTCACTCTAACAATGAAATGCATCGCAAAACATTTATAAAATGGCAACTTAATTGAGCGAAACAAACTGTCTGATCGACTCGTAGTGTTATTAGTGTATTTATCTTTATATTTAAATGAGTTAATCTTGTATATATATATATTTTCTGAATCTCGAAAACGGCTCCGACGATTTTCCTGAAATTCAGCATGTAGGAGGTTTTGGGGGAGAAAAATTGATCTAGCTAGGTTTTATGTAAAAAAAATATTGTTTTATCCCTGTTTTTGGGCATTAAAAACACTAACATTTATATTGAATTGAATTTTTGCCATTAGCTGTCAAGTCGACGTAGCTTATTCGGGTAACGGGTAGCCTCGAGAAATGTGAATGCCAAGGATCGATCCCCAACTAAATAATTGTTTTTTCTTTTTTTAAGTTTTTTTTTTGATCACCCAGATGTTACTACTTAATAATCTATAGAATTAGGCGTTACTTTGCGGAGATCCATAATACAAAAATTATTTTGCTACTTTTACTTCATCGCAGATTACCGATTTGTTATAATCCGCGAAGTAAAATAGAAAATATACAAAGCTTTGTATATTTAATAATCGCAAAGCTTTGCGATTTTGGTCGTGGAGTCTATCTCCTGATGATGCTTCGGTTGCGGGGCGAAACGATTGTTGAGTTTGTGATAGTGAACGTGTATAGCGCTTCCTGTGCGTGTATAACGTGTGTAACCTTCCCCGTTCCCATTGCTGGGCTTCCGGGCTTGACCGACGGTGGCCGAAACCATGTCCAGCCAGACTTAAAGTAAGCCCAACTGAACCCGTCGCTCATTAGAGACTCCACCCTTAACCTCTCATGTGCCCCAGCCCATCCAGATTGCCCTCTGCTAATCAAAATACGACGTATCTGAACTAGCTTGCCTCAATCCTTACTTTATGTAGTAATGATCAATAGTTAGATAGAAAACAATTCATTAACAATGGGCTTGTAACGTCGCTTTGCAACGCAACAAAGACGCCGGTACTAAATTAATTTATACAATAGTGTGTGGTCACAGTTAAAGCGGAGTTATACATGTTAATTACATAACGATAAAAACACTGTCAGATGATTATGTATATCCTCCTGCCCTTATCCCACTCTAAGCGGGGTCGGCACAACATGTTATAAACATGCTGTAACATGATTTGGCTGCGTTTTTACACCAGCCTGCCTAACGTCAACATACCTTAGTCGTATTTTACGACACCTCGGTAAGAAGAAGGGTGGTCTATTTTACTAAACCGGATACCACACGGCGGGTCAACTTACCTTAGTCGCCTTTTACGACACCTCGGTAGAAATGAGGTTGGTACTATTCTACTCAGCCGGACACCACACGGCGGGTTGACTTACCTTAGTCGCCTTTTACGACACCTCGGTAAGAAATGAGGGTGGTACTATTCTACTTAGCCGGATACCACACGGCTATATATTAGCTATAATAATTTGAGTTTTAATTTCTATATTTCTATACTATTGTCTTAAGTTAGCAAATTACAAAAAAATAATTAAAACTGCGGTTATAAATAGTACTAACCGACTTGGCCAGCGGCGTTTTGCCATTGTTGATTTGCCAAATATTTGTAATACATGATTTTTGAATAACTTTAAACGTTTACTTAACACACAAAAGAAAAAGAAACCTTTAAATTTTGCCGTTTACGCAATATTTTTTATTGCTGCTCCTCTCCTATTCATCTAAGCGTGATATATGAAAATGGACTAGCATACACTCAAAGACTTTTTCAAATCTGTCCAGTAGTTCCTGAGATTGCGAGAAATTTTTGATTTTAGCAGTTCATAGCACCATAACATTAGAGCAAACTCTAAACAAGATGGCGGGACAATCAGTTCTAACGCACTTGTTAACACTACTAGAACCCTTAGGTACAGCACTTGTAATCTCTAACAGTGTGGCCACACACGGTACTGCATTGAAAAGGTCCCCGGGAAATGGGATTATATATCTAGCGGTTCTAATTAATTGACATTGTTCCCCGGACGAGCGAAACCTTAAAATACCGATAATTAATTTGCAATATTTTGTACGATTGGCGAAACATTAATTTTATCAGGACTGTCTGGAATAGATAAGAAATATTATAACTGTAAATGATGGCGTTTTCTTTGCACTGACTTTATAGCGTTGGTTTTAAAGACTTCTATTGAATGCGCTTTAATTCGCGATGGGCGACTGCAGGAGCATCGTTGAGTCTAATATACAGAGGGTACTAGCCTCTATTACTTTAGACTTTAACCATAGATAATAGAGCATATCGATATCAATATCAATTGCATCATCAGTCTTCATCCTTCTGCCCTTATTGTCCTCTAAGTGGAGGCGGGACAACATGTTATTAGCATGTTTTCACATGATTTGGCTACTTATTTTACGACCGGCCACCTGCCTGACGTCAACTTTAGTTAGTCGTATTTTAAAACACTTTAGTAAGAAATGAGGGAGGTCTATTCTACCCAGTTGGATACCACACGGTGAGTCCACTTACCTTAGTCGACTTTTACGACACCTCGGTAAGAAATGAGGGTGGTCTATTCAGCCGGATACCGCACGGCGTATCAATTGCATGGTAGTGTTAGTAAGTTTTATTTTTATCGATTTATCGCTTTTGTTACACATGCATTATTTTAAAATTATATATGCATTCTCCACTACACTGTGCCAAATTTTGTACTCCTACTTCTTTGGGGGCAAGTGTCGCTTCACATATTCATATATAGTTATATCTCGGTCTCACAAAAGAGTTAAAAACAAAAACATACAATTAAAGCTAACAATAGCAGAAACGCAAGCACAGTTCTATTCCACACAAGTAAGAACCTAACTCACGCTATCGAGTTGCCATAAATCCACCATAGACGTAGTTACGCCCATAGATAAGGCGGCAAAACAGAGATAACGTTGGCCCGATTGATCGTCAATGAGTAGAAATTCATTTATCTACTAAAATTCTATATTTGTTATCGCAATTTAAATTATAACACGTAAATTTTAAGGTTTACTTTTGTTTGATTATGCTTCAGTTTAAGGTACAGTTTGCCTACATCGATTTTCAAGAGCTCTTATTTTATCAGTGTTACAAAATTTTTTAATAAACGTACACAATTTAGAAAGAAATTGGTGTGCCTTGTAATTAAGAAAATGAATAGATATTAAAAACTGTCTAGGTTTTTAGAGAGTTCATCTTGTGCGGAGATTCGATTGGCAATTAGATGGTTTGATATCTACGTCATGCGCTGAAATAATGTGTGGTGTGGTGATTTCGTTTATCTTTCCCTGATACATATTTTTTGAGCGTTACATCAATCATAATTAGATTTTGCAAAGGAATCTTATTTTCCAGATAATATATTAAAGGTCTGCGTTGACAAGGGTGCAGATAAATTTTCCTCCTAGTATAAAGTTAATAAATATAGAACTAATTTGACCGATCTATATTGCTGGAAAAACCTATACCTATATATTTCTTTACATTGTTTTTACTAGTTCTGCATTTGTAAAATAAACATCTCCAAAACTTTTTACCAAAACTGATTTCTGACCAGATGGAATGTCGCAAATAATTCCGGGATAGGGTCACGTAACTCTGATTGCAAAAGGATTTTATTACGAGTAAAGTAACTTACTTCCCCGGGTTATAGCTATATTGCAGCTAAAGGAGGATTGCTTTCAACATCACTGTACCTGCTTTACGAAGCACCAAGGTGTAACATTTAAAAGTTTTCCATAAATGCTTACAATCATTGCGTATCACAGAATCTTTGAAGGTTTGCTCAATTAAAACGGAAAGGGCAATGGACGCTTTGAAGATCGAGTGAATAATTTTACGTGTCGTTTTCGCATTCGTCGTTATGAGACCGCACTCTATCGTGGAAGGAAGCACATAATTTGTGACCGCTATCGACACGTAGATAAAACCGTTCGATTCGGCGCGACTTTAATTTCTTTCCCGGCGATAAATGTTCAGCACACGTCCCTTTCTTCCCGCCCAAGAGTGAGGAAGAAGGCGGGTCCTTTGAGACAAAGGATCTCGGGTGTTGAAGCGAAATAAAAAAGTACAGCAGTAAAAACCAATAAGTTGCTTTCAGGTCAATTGTCAATTGCAGAGAGACTTTACCTTATTGGCTTTAAAGCGATTTGGTTCAGGTAAGACAATTGGCAGTCGAGATTGGTAATTTCCTTTTTTCGCAGATGCTGCCGCTTTTTAATTGAAGTGGAATTTTTCATTATCTGTTCTAATTGAGGAAAGACTTCTCTCTATATTAAAAGTATTTAGAAGTAAATACCAAGGAAGTTTTAAACTGATTTTTCTACTCGACGACAAATTGTACTCGGGATTTCGATTAGATTGCACTTTTCACAGAACTTTTTACTGCTCTCTTTGTCTCTCTTCCTATCTCCTCCTCCAAATCCATATCTGTCAGCTCTAAAATTACCCAGACAGAAAAATAGCTTCTTTCTACAGTTAGGGCGATATAGGTAGTTTATGCCTCGAATTTCTTTCGAATCTTGTGATACTCCCTACTCAAACCAGGCTAGTCGTGTAGTTTTTCGTTTTTTGTATAACGAGGTGACTTATCGAGGTATGGTAAAATACGACTAAGATATACGATGTCAGGCAGGCGGCTGTGTAAAATACGTAGCCAAATCATATGACAACATGTTTATAACATGTGCCGACTGGGATAAAGGCAGGAGGATGATAAAAGAGAAAGCAAATGACGGTGACTAATCTGTCACTCTGTTTATGTGTCATTAAACAATACGATGAAATATACGAGAAGAATCTTATCCCAATGCATTTATGTATGTAACAAATACTGACAACTGTGAAACATTTTAGAGTATGCTATTTTCAAGATACAGTCAACAATGCAGCCGCATGCCATTTCAAGTCGTCTCGAGACGCAATTCGGAGCATTTTCGACGGAAATTGCATGCAGACAAGTGACAGCAACATACCGCTTTGAGTCAATAACAATGTTTATAGTAAAAGATGTGGTGGTAAAAAAAATGTTTTTTCACAAACATTAACTAAAAAATACAATTTGTTGTGAAGAGTGAAAAAAAATTAACGATTATTTAATATTTAAGAGAGGGATTGAATCTTAGACGCTCTGCTTGTTATAAAAAAATTAGCGGGTTATTTAGATTGAAGGTTTTCTCTAAGGATTTGTATGTTTCTCATGCCAAATAAAATAAAAAATAAATAAATGTATGGGACACTTACATATACGGTCGTCCGTCCCCAAAGTAAGTATCTTAATACTTGTGTTATATGTGACAGACTACTGGTAAATATATACATAGTTTTAAATACATACTTAGAACCAGGCTTGAAGAACTAACAATTTTTTTTATACAAAATGTTGGCTTTCGACGGTAATCGAACCTGCGACCCAGTGAGGCAGGATCACGGCCCACTGCGTCAACGGGCCAGTCAGTAAATATAGTTTTATCATGGGTCCTTATCCAAGATTTAAAGATATACATAGTCTAGCCGTGTACTGTCATAGATTTATCATTTGTACTTTGGTGTTTCTGATGATGTCTCAATCACACAATCTTTTGCTCTCAAATTCAATGGCTCTCTATATCTGAACTTTACACAAGTTAAAAAAAGCAATTAAAAATACACTTATTCATAAAGCTTATTATACTTTTGAGGATTATGTTGATGATAAGAAAGCTTGGATTTAAATTGCGTAAAGCTACGCAGTAGATTATATTGTAATTTTTTTTATTTGGTATTAAATAAAAATACATTATTTTATAATAATGTATTTTTAATTAATACCAAATAAAAAAAATTACGATATAATGGTATTAATTAAAAATACATTATTATAAAATAATGTATTTTTATTTAATAACAAATTTAAAAATTAAAAAATTTACAAATAACTTACAAAAAATAACAAATTTAAAAATTTACAATATAATCTAGTGCGTAGCTGGTCTTAATACTTAATTTTGAAAGTAGTGACCGGCTTGTTTCTTGCTGGTTCTTCTCGGTAACAGCACCTTTCCGAACAAGACGTAGCTTCATTGTAATTGGCGATTCGAAAGTGCTTTTAAAAGCCAATTTGAATAAAGAATTATTTGAATTTGTAAAGTGTAAAAATATTTTTGTTCTAAATACACGTTCTGCTTCTATGATGATTCGTTTTGATTTAGGATATAAATATTGTGGAAAATACTTTCCTCCAATGCTAGGAGTCTTGTAAACAAACCAAATCTTAGCGAGACAATGTTTTATGTATAAACCACATTGCATTTTTAACGGCCATCTCTCACATTGTTACGATTGGCCATATTAGTGGCGTATTGCCGTTGCCCGTAATGGAGTGTGATCAAGAATATTCAATTTCGTCTGTTACACAACGTAGGACGTTAAACAAAGAGGCCGGGGTTGGTCTGATTAAATTTCAAGTGACGAGGAGGAATGACCGGTCCGGGTTTCGAGTTAAGATTTCTAGGCGGTCTATTACAACGCATCCGTGTTGTATCCGGCTGAGTAGAATAGAACACCCTCTATCTAATCGAAGTGTCTTAAGAAGCGACTAGGGTAAGTTGAACTGCGGATACCACACGACCCGGCTAAGTAGAATAGACTACTCTCTTTCTAACCGAGGTGTCGTAAAAGGCGACTAAGGTAAGTCGACCCGCCGTGTGGTATGCAGCTGAATGGAATAGATTGTCCTCATTTCTTAAAGACGTGTCGTAAAAGGCAACTAAGGTTAGTCGACCCGCCGTGTGGTATCCGGCTGAGTAGAATTGACCACCCTCTATGAGTCGTAAAACGGCGAAGTTTATAACATGATGTGCTGACCCCACTTAGAGTGGGATAAGGGTTTGTGTGTTTATTCATTTACTTTGTTACCAATATTATTGATAGTGTTAAGTAATTTTCGCATAAAGTAACGACCTGTTACTATCCCACTGCCGGGCATAGGCATCCTCTCTCCGTTTCAGGAGAGAAGGATTGGAGTTAAGACCTACCACGCTGCTCCAATGCGGATTATTAGTTTACACATATCCCCAGAATTCTCTAGAGATATGCAGGTTTCCTCACGATGTGTTCCGAAACCGAAAAGCGTGCGATAAATTGCGGATATCAATAAGACTCAAGAACTCATTGATATCCGGGGTTTGAACTCGTTACCTCAAAAGAGTCGTGAGGTCTCAACGCTGGGCTATCACAACTTTTTTTTTCGCATGGTATGGCTGACCAAGATGTCGCAAAAGGTGATTAAGGTATGCCGAACCGCCGTGTGGTATCCAGCTAAGTAGAATAGACCACCCTCATTTCTTACCGAGGTCTCGTAAAATATGACTTAGGTAAGTCGACCCGCCGTGTAGTATCTGGCTAAGTATTATAGATCACCCTTATTTCTTACCGAGCTGACGTGAAAGGCGACAATGTTAAGTTGTTGAGTAGAATAGACCACCCTCTTTCTTTGTGAGGAGTTAAAATACAACTAAGTTGACAAGTGGTCAGGCAGGCGGCCGGTCGTAAAATACGTAGCCAAATCATGTGACAACATGTTTTGTACCATGTTGTGCCGACTCCACTTAGAGTGGGATAAGGACAGTAGGATAATGAATATTAGTATAGAAAATGTAATGATTTTTGTAACACATAAAACACAAATGCTAACAGTACTTACATGTACCTAACTGTAACATTTAGTAATATTTACTGTTATCTGAATGTTAATTTGTTTACTTATCTGTGGAAGCTTGTAATTAGCTTATAGCTAACTATAATCTAGACTTAAATTTTTGTAAATAGCTGTAAGCTTTCTTTAATAAATAAAATAAAAATAAATAAAGTAATAAGTTCTAAAGACTGGAGGCCGATATGACGGTGTGATGGGAGGTAGTATCAAATGTTTAATCTAAGCGGGCGGCTACCTGCCAGGTGAGGCTTAATGTGGAATAGCTGCGGTCTACGAGACGGAGGCGGCCGGCAAATGTATCACTGCGAGTGTTCTTGACTCCAATCATGCCAGAATGCAACCCAGCTGGATTCAAATCCAAATTTGAAATATTCTTTATTTACTTTCTTGAGACTCGTTGGTTAAAACCACAGAGTTTTTTGTAACATGTGCTTGACTGATAAGTAAGTAAGTAGCGGCCTGTTACTATCCCACTGCTTAGAATGCCTCTTCTCTCCGTTTTTGGAGAGAAGGTTTGGAGCTAAGATCTACCACGCTGCTCCAATGCGGATTGGTAGGTTACACATATCTCCAGAATTCTCATAAAGACTTGCAAGTTTCCTCACGATGTTTTCCTTCACCGAAAAGCGTGTGATAAATTGCAATTATCAATTAGACACATAAGTTTTAACAGAAAAACTCATTGGTGCCTGCCCGGTTTGAACCCCTGACCCCTCGAAAAAGTCACACGGTCTCACCGCTGGGCTATTTATATATCTTATGTATGACTAGCTTTTACCCGCAACGTTTCGTTTGCGTTTTGGTTTCGTAATAGATGGCGCTTTTCAATGTCATCCAATTCCTGTAGAATTAACAGGATTTATAAAGCCTATATGTTATCCTGGTGTATAAGATAATTGTGCCAAATGTCATCGATATTGGTTCAGCGGATTCGCCATGAATGATTAACATACATCCATACTCACAAACTTTTGCATCATCACAACATAGTATAAAACAAAGTCGCATTCTTTGTTTGTCCCTATATCCCTATGTATGCTTAAATATTTAAAACTACGCAACAGATTCTGGTGCGGTTTTTTTTTAAATAGATAGAGTGATTCAAGAGGAAGGTTTATATGTATAATAACATTCAATACGGAGTAGAGAAATACTGTAATTTTTGAGGTTTCTAATGTGATGTCGTAAATAATTACATTTTTTTCCGCTGACATTGCAAACGCAGGCTAAACCCTACGAAATTTAACAAAATGATGTACTAAGTATTTGTACACCTTGAAAAGGTCTACAGAAAGTCCGCGATGGTATATGTTTATCCCTTATGGATAACCCACAATAGCATTTATTTTTATTTCCGAAGCAATTTTAAACAATATAGCATTAATCCTTATCCAATTAAGTAACTTAAATAAATTGTTGATTTAATATAGATCAATATGGCCGTTTACAGCATGTAATTTACGTGAATATTTTCGAAGATATTACAGATTTAAAATGCCGTGAGGAGGCCGCCTTTCGCCCTATAGCACTTCGCATTTAGCAGCTATGTCGCTCTTTCAAGAGTTTGTTTAAAGACATTCTGTAATTAATTGTAAAAATAAAATACATAGGGAAAAATGTAAAAATTAATAAGCAAATATGTACTATATGAATTTAGATATTCCAAAGATAGCAGGAAATCTTTTTGGTATAGGGAGAGGGAAATTGTTTTTGTCCAAATTTAACGCTTGCGGGCCACGGGCAGTAATGAATAAATCAAAACTACTGGATCGATTTGAATCTTTTTTTTTACACTAAGTGACATGGGCTCCATATTTTATACCCGTGCGAAGCAGGGGCAGGCCGCTAGTCTATAATATTAGTAGGAAGTAGGACATAGGAATAGCCACTGTTGTTTCATCCAGGCAGATTTATTATCTTCAATGAAGTTTATTCTGAACTTTATAATAGCTTCTGTTACATAATTAGAAGCGTCGCCATCTCTAACAAGACAATCTGAAGTAATACCGAGACTTAAGTTAAGATTTATAGTGTCAGGACTGTATCTGGCGCTACTCGGACCATAAATTCTGGATCAGGCGTCCTAGTTATGTAATAGGACTGAACTTAGCACCAAAATAGTGCAGTCAAATTAACTAAAGCTCTTATAACAATGTTTGCAAATGAAATTACGCCGTGTGGTCTCCGGTTAAATAGATAGTATCATTTCTTACCGAGGTGTCGTAAAAGACAACTAAGGTAAGTCGACCCGCCATGTGGTATCCGGTTGAGTAGAATAAACCATCCCTTTCTTACCGAGGTGTCGTAAAAGAGGACTAAGGTAAGTTGACCCACCGTGTGGCATCCGGTTGAGTAGAATAGACAAACCTCTTCTTACCGAGGTGTCGTAAAATACGACAGAGGTAAGTTGACGTCAGGCAGGCGGTCGTAAAACTCAGCTATATCATGTGACAGCATGTTTATAACATGTTGTGCCGACCCCACTTAGAGTGGGATAAGGGCAGGAAGATACATATAGACAAAATCACAGGTGCAACTTGCCAAAAGATGTTTAAAAGGCAGCCGCGAATACCCCGGATCCACAAAACATTATAACTCATGAATATGGAGTTAACCCGCTATAGTTATAACAATAAATTAACGCCATTACAAAAGTTTCGGGATTAAAGTTTACACAAACTTGGCATTAATTTAAGCATCAAGGAGCAGTTATTTTAATACTAATTAAGCACTTTACAGGGAAACTTAAATAATAACCGTCTAAGCTCGAAGTTTTCTGCGAAATAGCGCCATACTTTTAAAGTAATGAAAATGCGAATTTTCGCACGCGGCTGCGGGAGAGCTTTGCAACTGTAGCTTTCTGTGTATTATTCAAAGCTTTGAATATTGTTTATCATACATAATAATATAATAAACGCGAAAGGATATTTATCTGTGTAATTTATAGAATTAGCGTTATATTCAAATTCAAATTCAAAATATTCTTTATTCAAATAAACTTGTAAACAAGTGCTTTTGAATCGTCAACTCTACTGCTGGTTCTGAAAGCTGTTCCTACCGAGAAGAGCCAGCAAGAAACTCGGCGGTTGCTCTTTTAAATATAATTCTTAATACTAGTTACATTAAGTCGTTACTGTCTTGTACAGGTTCAAAGAGAGCTATATCCACACATTCTTATCTTCTAAATAATCTTCAAGAGTATAGTAGGCTTTCTGTATCAGCCTCTTTTTAACAGTGTTTTGAAACTCCTGTAATGACAATGCTGAAATTGATTGCAGAATTTTATTATAGAATCTTATACCCAAACCCACAAACGAGTTACGCACTTTTGCAAGGCGTAAAGCAGGAGCCGCAAGCTTATGTCGGTTCCTGCTTTGTCTATTGTATACATTACCTATCGTTTTATAATTCTTTATATTTTTATGTACATAAATTAAATTGCTTAAAATATACTGTGAAGCAAATGTAAGAATACCTGTTTCCTTAAACTTGCGTTATACTTATATTGCGAAGATCCATAATACAAAAGTAAGTAAAGTAAATAGAAAAAATATATAATTCTCAATGTAGAGTGGACTATTTATTTTCATACCCGATACGTGCAGGATTCGTAAAAACACTGCATGCTTCGGTCGTGAGGCGAACCGATTGTTGAGATTGTGATAGTTAACGTGTGTAGTGATTTTGTATTGAAATTAGTGACTTTTAAAACGTTATTTAAAATTAAATAAAAATATCAGCCTGTCTAAAACAGACAAAAATACACACTTATATTTTATATCCCACCATATGGAGGATTATTCCATTATTAATTCATCATCTTCCTGCCCTTATCCCACTCTAAGTGGGGTCTGCACGACATGTTATACTGTCACATGATTTGGCTGCGTTTTTACGACCGGCCGCCTGCCTGACGTCAACTTACCTCTATCGTATTTTACGACACCTCGGTAAGAAAGAGGGTGGTCTATTCTACTAAACCGGATACCACACGGTGGGTCAACTTACCTTAGTCGCCTTTTACGACACCTCGGTAAGAAATGAGGTTGGTCTATTCTACTCAGCCGGACACATGCGGCGGGTCGATTTACTTTAGCCGCCTTTTACGACACTTCGGTAAGAAATGAGGGTTGTACTATTCCATTCAGCCGGATAACACACGCGGTATTCCATTGTTAATTATGTATCTAAATAAATAAATATATGGGTACACACACGGTTGTACTTGTATTATGTGTGACAGACATTTGGTAAAATATATACATATACAATTAAAAAAAAAAAAAAAACATTTGTATAGAATTAACAGGATTTCTATAGCCTATATGTTATTCCGGTGTATAAGGAATAATTGTGGCAAATTTCAAGCTCATTGATTCAGCGGATTTACCGTAAAAAGGTAACAAACATAAATATTTATAAACTTTCGTATTAGAATATTAGTTAGGATATTCAGTTTGCCGTGTGGTATCCGGCTGAATAGAATAGTACCAGCCTCTTTTCTTACCGAGGTGTCGTAAAAGGCGACTAAGGTAAGTCGACCCGTCGTGTCGTATCCGGCTGAGTAGAATAGACCAACCTCATTTCATACTGAGGTGTCGCAAAAGGCGACTAAAGTAAGTTGACCCACCGTATGGTATCCGGTTTAGTAGAATAGACCACCATCTTTCTTTACGAGGTGTCGTAAAAGGCGACTAAGGTAAGTCGACCCGCCGTGTCGTATCCGGCTGAGTAGAATTGACTAACCTCATTTCTTACCGAGGTGCCGTAAAAGGCGACTAAGTTAAGTTGACCCACCGTATGGTATCCGACTGAGTAGAATAGACCAACCTCATTTCTTGCCGAGGTGTCGTAAAAGGCGACTAAGGTAAGTCGACCCGCCGTATGGTATCCGGTTTAGTAGAATAGACCACCCTCTTTCTTACCTAGATGTCGCAAAATACGACTATGTTAAGTTGACGTCAGGCATGCGGCCGGTCGTAAAAACGCAGCCATATCATGTAGCAGCATGTTTATAACATGTTGTGCCGACCCCACTTAGAGTGGGATAAGGGCAGGAGGATGATGATAGGATATTCAGTGTTTTCTTACAGGATTGTAAAATTGGCAAATTCACAATATTGTTTTCCTCGGTAGATACATTTTCGCAATTTCTTGTTTAATATACCTTTTTATTTCCTCCGTAACGATACAGGAAATGGAATTAAATTGCTTCCGTGTATGCTTCTCGATTGTAATACACACTAAAAGCAAATACGGTATACCTGAAGCGCTAGCATTGCAGAATTATAATGGCGGAAGTAGCGTTTGGATGGACTATTTAGAAATTAACGATATTCGAAAAAACTTTTGAAAATTCTTCTAAAACGTCTGCTAGTCATCATCACCCTGCCCTTATTCTACTCTAAATGGGGTCGGCACAACATGTTATAAACATGCTGTCACATGATTTGGCTGCGTTTTTACGACCGGCCGCCTGCCTGACGTCAACTTACCTCTGTTGTATTTTACGACACCTCGGTAAGAAAGAGGGTGATTTATTTTACTCAACCAGATACCACACGGTGGGTCAACTTACCTTAGTCGCCTTTTACGACTCCTCGGTAAGAAAGAGGATGGTCTATTCTACACAACCGGATACCACACGGTGGGTCAACTTAACTTAGTCGCCTTTCACGACAAATCGGTAAGAAATGAGGGTGGTACTATTCTATTCAGCCGGATATCACACGGCGTTCTAAACGTCTTCTAAAACGTCTGCTAGTCTGGTTCAGGAAATTAAAACTATCGAAAATATCTAGCAGGAAACTCATTTAGTGATTTCTTCAAAATATATTTCTCATAAGTAGTTACATTTCGTCATTGTTATACCGTACAAATTTGATATTTTGCCCAACTTGTAATAAACTTAAATCTGTTAGTTACATACCTTGTGTATGTTGTGTATATATTGTGTGTTTCATTACACCATATTATTTACACACTTAGTATATATTTGATTTAGTCAAACAAACAAACAAACTATTGAGCTTTATATATTAGTATCTATACTATTATATAATATATAAAGCTGTTGAGTTTGTTTGTTTGATTGAACGCGCTAATCTCAGGAACTTCTGGACCGATTTGAAAAATTTAAGTGTAAGATAGTCCATTTATCGAAGAAGGCTGTAGGTTATATAACACCACGCTAAGATGAATAGAGGAGGATCAGCAATAAAAATACTACAAAAACGGCAAAATTGAAAAATTTCCTTGCGTGCGCTAACGGTAAAAGTTATTCAAAAATCACAAAATTGTTACCCTCTAAAAGTTCGAAATAAAAGTCCGCGACACTTTAACTAATTTTATGGTTATCAGAATGCTTTATTTATTTATTGGAACGCCAACAAGAATGCACTTAAAACCAAACTTAAACATAAACAGTATTGTGTTCTGCTACAAGTACATCCTTACTTACAGGTGTACACAGCATGCGTACTTATGGTGCTATACGCGCTTAACAATTCGAACGAAAACTAAATATTTAAATGTATATTTTAAAAAGTTACAATAAATAAAAAAAAGAGAAAGAAAAAGGCAATACTTAAGCTAAAAATAAAAATATAAGTATAAAAAGTAACACCTTAGCAAATTAACAAATTAATTAATTAATTAATTAATTAATTTATTTATTTATTTATTTTTTTTTTTTCTTAGACAGGAAAAAACCCCTTATGGGTACCGCCGCCCGATGGGGACAGGCGGCGGTTATGTCGGACTAAAATAACCTGTGTGCTCCACTACGCTGCTGGTGGCGGGGATAGGGTACCTATAAAGACATTACCTCCCATCCCCGCCAGCAGCAACTCTGTATCCCAGAGTGCGCCACCTCTGGGTCGGGGCCTCTCTAAAAGTGGCCCCTCCCTCCGCTGGACGATGCATCGGGAGCACCAGATGCATCGAACGCCTCGGGGACCTAACTCCAGCGAGCGTCCGATAAACCCCATTCGGATCGCTCGGAGGTCCCCGTTAGGGCGGCATGCGACGGACTTCGGCGAGTCGCCTGCGCCCCGCTCGCCTGCGGCGGGATTTTAAGGGTAACTTTATTACAATTTAAATCTTTCCACGGGAGCGGAGTCGCTGGCGATTGCTAATAATTTATATAAATTTTAGAAGCTGGCTTTACTTTGCGGAATTTCATGGTACAGAAGCTATGATAGAATCATTTTCTCCACTACTTTACCTTACATTTGGCGGCGTATTATTTATAATTTAGACAAAAAGGCCATACAGAAGAACGACACTCGTTGTAGAATACTATTTTCAGAGACAAAAGAAATTTTGTACCAAAATTTCTAAGGCTTGAGATAATGAACACCCTGGGACGTAATTAACTGAGTCTGATATAACTTTGGATTTGCATTTTACGTATAACTATCGTCATCCTCCTGCCCTTATCCCACTCTAAGTGGGGTCGGCACAACATGTTACCAACATGTTGTTACATGATTTGGGTATGTATTTTACGACCGGCCGCATTCCTGTCGATGACCTTAGATGCCTTTCACGACACCTCGGTAAGAAATGAGGGTGGTCCATTCTACTTAGCCGGACAAGGCGACTAAGGTAAGTCGACCCGCCGTGTGGTATCCGGCTGAGTAGAATAGACCAACCTCATTTCTTACCGAGGTGTCGTAGAAGGCGACTAAGGTAAGTTGACCCGCCGTTTGGTATACGGTTTAGTAGAATAGATCACCCTCTTTCTTGCCGAGTTGTCGTAAAATACGACTGAGGTAAGTTGACGTCAGGCAGGCGGCCGGTCGTAAAAACGCAGCCAAATCATGTGACAACATCTTTATAACATCTTGTGCCGACCCCACTTAGAGTGAGATAAGGGCAGGAAGATGATGATGTATGCTTGTGTAGTTATTTTATTGTAGCGGTATTGTAGTAAAATAATGTTATTATTACTTTTATATATAAATAAATATATATATAACGACTGTCTACAAAGTTGGAAACGAACAACCCCTTATTGTTTTCGAAGTCGCTCTACAAACAAAATAATTCCAATTCCGAATTTACCTTTCGGATACCCCGTAGTAAGAACGTGGCTACTTTGGTGTGTTACTAAGTGTTCTCGATAATGTATTAGTTTTATCTATAAATATATAAATAAATAATTATATGGGACACTTGACAATTAAATTCCTACATACTTTAATACAAATATACACACAGACTCGAAGACCAACAAATTCATTTATAGAAAATGTTGGCCCTTGGCGGCAATCGAACCCGTGACCCTGAAGCTGTAGGCAGGCAGCTGTAGGCACCCACTGCGCCAATGGGCCAGTCATCTATACCAGTAGTCAGCAACTAGTCTTAGACTAAATGAGAAAATAATCCAGATTTTAAAGAGCGAATAATTTAGTATTCTTAATAAGTAGGTGGGTGACCGAAGCAATATCGGTTTTTTTTTCAAATTATAAACAAATAAAAAGCAATAAAAGGTTGGTAATAACAAGGGTTCCCAGGTATTTTCACTTCTTTAGTCCGTTCGTAAGCTATCATAACTTTACAAATGACAGCTAACATATCATTTGCTTTCTATTCTACATTTTAGCATTTGTTCAGTGCCCGAAAACAGGAATAAATCAAAAAATGACTCAAAACTAAAAAAATTATAAAAAAAAGATAGATAACTAATGCTAGGTTGCCACAAATGGTAACCTAGCATTAGTTATCTTTCTATCTATCTTAGAATTAGTTATCTAGAAGTATATATCTAACGAAGCTAATGTGTGGATATAGCTCTCTTTGAACTTGTACAAGACAGTAACGACTTAATGTAAATAGTATTAAGAATTATATTTTTAAAAGAGCAACCGCCGAGTTTCTTGCTCTTCTCGGTAGGAACAGCTTTCCGAACCAGCAGTAGAGTTGACGATTCAAAGTTGTTTAAAAGTTTATTTGAATAAAGAATATTTTGAAATTTGAATTTGACACACTCTGACTCTTTAAATAAAGAAAAATAAATTCACGACTTGTATTCTATGGTGGAGGTTTGTACATGTGTTTCAACGAATCCTGCATGTATCAGGTATGAAAACGGATTGTCCACTTCACTGGATTTAGCATTATATTATATATTTTCTATTTTACTTGTATTCGAGTTTTTAAGACCCGTGGTAGTCCAACATATGGTAACTAAGTGGTCCCTTTTACGCACGGAGTGACACAATTAGGGTCACTTGGTAACTCCGTCGGAGTAATGATGGGTCCGTTACATATGTGAGTAGATTTGAAACAGTTTACTCTACTTGTATTAAAAGTAATGCTTCGGTATGCTTCGTTAAATCGGTTATTTCAGGTCATCTTTACTCATGTAGATGCGAAAGAAAGTTTGGTTTTTCCTTCTTTTATGATTAAATGAAGTAGTGATTCGATTTTGCTTAACTCATAAATATAGTTAGTGACAAAAGCTATTTTTAGTCAGTATGTAGTATCCAGCTGAGTAGAAAAGACCACCCTAATTTGTTACCGAGGTGTCGTAAAAGGCGATTAAGGTAGGTCAACCTGCCGTGTGGTATCCAGTTGAGTAGAATAGACCACTCTCATTTCTTACCGAGGTATCGTAAAAGGCGATTAAGGTAAGTCGACCCGCCGTGTGATATTCGGCTGAGTAGAATAGACAACTCTCATTCGTACCGAGGTGTCGTAAAATACGAGTAAGGTGAGTTGATGTTAGGCCGGTCGTAAAATACGTAGCTAAATCATGTGACAACATGTTTATAACATGTTGTGCCGACCCCCTCTTGGAGTGGGAAAGGGCAGGAGGACGAATGATGATCATTTGAGAGCATATAACTTTTGCGACTGTAGTAAAGCGACTCAGTTAATGGTTGAAAGTTTGTACATATATAAAGAATTATAAAACTATTGGCGATGTATATAATAGACAACGCAGGAACCGACATAGGCTTGCTCTTCCTAAGGCTCCTCCTTTGCGCCTTGCAAAAGTACGTAAGTCGTTTGTGGGTTTGGGTATAAGAGTCTATAATAAAATTCCGCAATCAATTGTAGCATTGCCATTACAGCAATTTAAAAACACTATTAAGGAGAGGCTGATACAGAAAGGCTATTTTACTGTTGAAGATTACTTAGAAGATAAGAATGTGTGGATATAGTTACCCTTCGACTCTGTACAAGACAGTAATGACTAAATGTTATTAGTAAGTATTATATGTTTTGTTAACCGCCGAGTTTGCTACTGCCTCTTCTCGTTAGGAACAGCTTTCCAAACCAGCAGTAGAGTTGACGATTCAATAGCACTTGTTTACAAGTTTATTTGAATAAAAATTATTATATTAATAGATGCGTAGAAGTTAATTGCTCATGTGATGTTTTTTTATTTGAATAATGATCCAGTTACATTTTGGAAATCTTCTGCCTTCTTAAGCCAAGAACCGCCCTTAATTCTGTTATAATGAGGGAAGTTTTTCCATTCCTTTTTTTGGTAACTTCAAACTTTTTTGTAAATTTCTTTGGGTTTTATATTTGTGTTCTGCGGGCAACTGACAGCCTGCGGCTTATGCGGTCGTATTTAACACCGAAGTCGATGTTATGTTGTTATTTTGTATTAAGAAGGCGTATGAAATTTGACACAGGTATAGTTTATATATAAGAGTGCATGATTCTAATATTTTAAAAAATATTATCGCTTGGATCCAATGTGGGCCACCACTACCACCACCACTTTTAGTTACCGAGGTGTCGTAAAAAGCGACTAAGGTAAGATGACCCGCGTTGTGTTATCCGGCTGAGTAGAATAGTACCACCCTCATTTCTTACCGAGGTGTCGTAAAAGGCGACTAAGGTAAGTTGACTTACCGTGTGGCATCCGGTTAAGTAGAATAGACCACCCTCTTTCTTATCGAGGTGTCATAAAATACGGCTAAGATAAGTTGACGTCAGGCAGGCGGCCGGTCGTAAAATAAGTAGCCAAATCATGTGACAACATGTTTATAACATGTTGTGCCGACCCCACTTAGAGTGGGATAAGGGCAGAAAGATGACTCGTTCCTGATTTGATCAAGATATGCATGAATAGCTCGCTTCATCACCCGCCGAGTGACTGACTTTTCCAAAGGTTTTGTTGAATATGTAACAGTGTTATTTTGGTTTTTCGTAAATTATGTTCAAATAAATATTTCTTTCTTAGAAGCTCATAACAAGTGATCCTGAAAAACTCTTTTATCTAATATATTATATATCTAATATGTCCAGTATATAAATTGTACAAAACTTTATGAATATTGGTTCAACGGATACCTAGAGTACGTAGGTAATAGATAGACGAAAGAGAGATTTTTGCGTTAAAAATTTAAGTATGGAAATAATAAAGTCCTTATACAAAGACAGATAATTTCTCTAAATTGATATTTTTTCCATAAAAAACTTTGATTACGATATGAATTATTTAATAACTATTCAGCTAAGTGTGATAGACGGCCGTTCATAATCTATTATTTGTTCGTACGACTTGTTTGGGTGGAATTATACCCATCAATCATTTTAACGCGCAGTCGGTTAACTTATTCAATCATTTATAATTACCTTGCAGAATGAGTTACCGATCGATGAGCCGGAATTATTAACCTTCTACTGAATGCTTGTGTTGTTTTGCGTTTGATTTATTGCTGCCATTTTTATTGGGGAGCAACATTGTTATTGGTGTTAGACGTTTTTAGTAGCCCAGTGGCTAGTCTGTTGGGTCATAACTGTCATAAATAAATATGCGTCTAATGTTGAGACATTTAACTCTTAAATTACAACAGTTAGGGCCTATTTCACAAGTTACCAATAAACTGTCAGCCTACTCGGAACATATCTGACACATATCTCGAAATTTTGCGTTTCTCAGGTTACTGATAGGCTTATTCAGCACTTAAAGTCCCCAATAAGTTAACAGGTAGATCATGTGGCTGTTATTTTGTTTAGCAAATACCTATTTTAAAATGGCCAAGATTTTATTTATTTTTTAATTTTTCACTTTTAGATTTTCTTTGTAGAAACATTTATCAGCTACTTAGTTTATTTTAGTTACTTAATTAGTTACATACTAACTTTATTAACTATCCGACACTTTATCAGTAATTTGTGAAACTGGCCGAATATGGACTTTAACGTAAATAAAACAAGCGAGGATTTTAAACAGTTAAAAGTTTTGAATGATTTTAGAAAAATATAACCAGAGGCTTTTTTGAATCCTAGGGCGCGTAAAGAGGTTGACGTATTTGATAGATTTTGAATATTACCCGTTCCGCAACTGTCATACGATGCACGTTCCGTTTAGCCATAATTTATTCATCTTCCTGCCCTTATCCCACTCTAAGTGGGGTTGGCACAACATGTCATAAACATGTTGTTACATGATTTGGCTACGTATTTTACGATCGGCCGCCTGCTTGACGTCAACTTATCTTAGTCGCCTTTTAAGACACCTCGGTAAGAAAAGAGTGTGGTGCTATTCTATTCAGCCGGATACCACACGTTTAGCCATAATTTATTGAAAGTATACATTTCACAATTATTTATTAATTCCTAAGGCATTTTAATTGCGTCGCTTACAAGGTCCTTAGTTTTTAACAGATAGAATGTCACCACAGCAACCTCACTGATGTAGGTAGCGAAGTTGGTGCAGTTTTTGTTGAGGTGATATATAGGGCCATTAGCACGTGCTGAGTACACGGTCCGCTGAGATATCGCCAACGACGCCCGTGTTTTTGTTGTGTTCAACGCGAAATTAAGATAGCTTTAGTAAGCTTTAAATTAATTGCCAAACAAGTTACCAAAGATTAGAAATTTTTAGATTGAAACTATCGTGACTTGTATAGTTGTATTCATTGTTAATGTATAAAAACCTGCTAGTAAACTAGTCAGGATAACCTGATAGAATAAGATATGAGTATAACCGGTTTCTATACATAAACTAAGTTACCAAAGACAAAGATATGACGTTATCAATTCACATCACCTTAAACCTTCAAATTCTTACTAAAAGGCAGTGCACTACCTTCGGAAAGTTTAGGTTGATAGTAAACTACCATTATCCTCCAACAGTGCCAGGGGTCAACACAACATGTTATAAACATGTTGTCACATGATTTGGATACGTATTTTACGACCGGCCACCTGCCTGACATCAACTTTAGTCATATTTTACGACACCTCGATAAGGAAGAGGGTGGTCTATTCTACTCAACCGGATACCGCACGGTGGGTTAACTTACCTTAGTTGACTTCAAAAGATAACAAAATTTACATTGAATATATAAAAATATTTTTGCCAAAAACTGTAAAGTCAGCGTAGTTTATTCGGGGAACGGCTGGTCTTTAGAAATGAAAATACCTAGGATAGATCCCCACCTACCCTTTTACTTTTATTTTAAAGTTTTTTATTATTTTGTAAAAATTTTATCGATATTAGTTTTCCAAATTCCCTGTGAAAGAGTAAAAAACATACATACATACTCATAAACTTTCGCATTTATAATATTAGTAGTATAGGATAACAATAATGGTCGTTTGTCAACACATCAAGCAAACAAAAAACTAGTAGATTTTAGCTTTATCGACGAATTTCTGTATGCTTTTTTTTGAAGATTGTTGAACAAACGCATAAATTTACATCAAACACACTTGTAACATAACTTCGCAGCGTTCCTCTCATTTTATAGTAAAATCCCGCTCATTCGCGCTCTGATTGTTATGAGCCGCCATTACCGATTGGGTGGTTTCCAAATTGGCGCCACTGCTTTATCACCGCCGTCGACGCCATTTTGCATTTGGGTTAGATAGCACTTGGCAAACGATTATTCGTAACTGTAATTCAGTTTGGGCTCTTTATCATGTTTGAGTTATTAGAATGGACGGTTTTTATTGCTATGGATGGATTTTGTTCCGCTCAACTAATTCATCACTCTGAACACGTCATTTGCAAAGAAAGATCTGGGATATATAATATACTAGCTCTTTACGATTTTGTTCGCGTGGACTGCTGGCGTTTGATGGGTAGATAGTAGATGGCGCTTTTCTACTCCTGTAAAATTAACAGGATTTCTATACCCTATATATTATTATGGTGTATAAAGAATAATTGTGTCAAATTTCATCGAATTTAGTTTACGGAATTAGCTGTGAAAGAGTTATAAACATACATCTATACTCACAAACTTTCGCATTTATAATATTAGTAGGATAGGATAATAATAATAGTCGTTTGTCGACATATCAAGCAAACAAAAAACTAGTAGATTTTAGCTTTATCGACGAATTTCTGTATGTTTTTTTTTTGAAGATTGTTGAACAAACGCATAAATTTACATCAATCACACTCGTAACATAACTCCGCAGCGTTCCTCTCATTTTATAGTGAAATCCCGCTCGTTCGCGCTCTGATTGTTATGAGCCGCCATTACCGATTGGGTGGTTTCCAAATTGGCGCCACTGCTTTATCACCGCCGTCGACGCTATTTTACGTTTAGGTTAGATAGTACTTGGCAAACGATTATTCGTTACTGTAATTCAGTTTGAGCTCTTTATCATGTTTGAGTTATTAGAATGGACGGTTTTTATTGCTATGGATGGATTTTGTTCCGCTCAACTAATTCATCATTCTGGACATGTCATTTGCAAAGATAGATCTGGGATATATAATATACTAGCTCTTTCCCGCGACTTCGTTCGCGTTGGACTGCTGGCGTTTGATGGGTAGATAGTAGATGTCGCTTTTCTACTCCTGTAGAATTAACAGGATTTCTATACCCTATATATTATTATGGTGTATAAAGAATAATTGAGCCAAATTACATCGATATTAGTTTAGGGAATTCGCCGTGAAAGTGTAATAAACATACATCCATACTCACAAACTTTTGCATTTATAATATTAGGAGGATAGGATAATAATAATGGTCGTTTGTCAACATATCAAGCAAACAAAAAACTAGTAGATTTTAGCTTTATTTTATTTAAGATTTTTATTGAAGATTGTTAAACAAATGCATAAATTTACATCAAACACACTTGTAACATAATTTTGCAGCGTTCCTCTCATTTTATAGTAAAATCCCGCTCATTCGCGCTCTGATTGTTATGAGCCGCCATTACCGATTGGGTGGCTTCCAAATTGGCGCCACTGCTTTATCACTGCCGTCGACGCCATTTTGCATTTGGGTTAGATAGCACTTGGCAAACGATTATTCGTAACTGTAATTCAGTTTGGGCTCTTTATCATGTTTGAGTTATTAGAATGGACGGTTTTTATTGCAATGGATGGATTCTGTTCCGCTCAACTAATTCATCATTCTGAACACGTCATTTGCAAAGAAAGATCTGGGATAT
This sequence comes from Morpho helenor, assembly GCA_029227775.1. NCBI lineage: Eukaryota > Metazoa > Arthropoda > Insecta > Lepidoptera > Nymphalidae > Morpho > Morpho helenor. Next base: position 14,810,942 of record JARGCU010000006.1, read on the forward strand.
ATAATATACTAGCTCTTTCCCACGATTTTGTTCGCGTGGACTGCTGGCGTTTGATGGGTAGATAGTAGATGGCGCTTTTCACTCCTGTAGAATTAACAGGATTTCTATAGACTATATATTATAACGGTGTATAAAGAATAATTGAGCCAAATTACATCGATATTAGTTTAGGGAATTCGCCGTGAAAGTGTAATAAACATACATCCATACTCACAAACTATCGCATTTATAATATTAGGAGGATAGGATAATAATAATGGTCGTTTGTCGACATATCAAGCAAACAAAAAACTAGTAGATTTTAGCTTTATTGACGAATTTCTGTATGTTTTTTTTTGAAGATTGTTAAACAAACGCATAAATTCACATCAAACACACTTGAAATATAACTTCGCAGCGTTCCTCTCATTTTATAGTAAAATCCCGCTCGTTCGCGCTCTGATTGTTATGAGCCGCCATTACCGATTGGGTGGTTTCCAAATTGGCGCCACTGCTTTATCACCGCCGTCGACGCCATTTTGCATTTGGGTTAGATAGCACTTGGCAAACGATTATTCGTAACTGTAATTCAGTTTGTAACTCGTTATTATATCATGTTCGAGTTATTAGAATGGATGCTTTTTTGCAATGGATGGATTCTGTTCCGCTTAACTGATTGGATCATTCGGAATACGTCATTTACAATTATAGTCTCCCCAAGAGTCCCATATATATTATACTAGCAATCGAGAGCGGCTCCGCACGCGCGGAAAATTCAAACCGTAATATAGTATTTTGATAACCATAAAAATGGTTAAAATGGGTTAGCCTTAAAACCTAGACATATGCTGTCTCGGACTTTTATGTAGAACTTATAGAGGGGGACAATTTTTACGGACTTACATCAGAGTCCTTTTACGTCACCTCGGTAAGAAATGAGGGCAGTCTAATCTACTCAGCCGGATACCACACGGCGGGTCAAATTACCTTAATCACCTTTTACGACGTCTCTGTAAGATATGAGGGTGGTCTATTCTACTCAGCCGGATACCATACGGCGGGTCAACATACCTAAGTAGCCTTTTACGACATCTCGGTAAGAAATGAGGGCTGTTCGTTCTACTCAGCGAGATACCACATGGCTAATCTTTCGCTTTTATAATATTAGTTAGTTTAAGCATATGTAAATATTTTGATTTGTTAAATTAATATAGCCCAAGATAAAAGTAATTTGACTGACCCTGCCTTCAACTCCGCAGGTCGCGGGTTTAATCCCGTCGAGGGCCAATATTTTCTATAAATGAATTTGTTGGTCTTTGAGCCTGGGTGTATATTTGTATTTAAGTAAGTATTTAAAAATATATAAGTATATATTCACCAGTTGTCTGCCACACAAGTATTAAGTTACTTACTTTGGACGACCGTGTGTGTAAGTGTCCCATATATTCATTTATTTAATTTGGGCGGAATAAATCTTGTATTACGTGGAAAAAACAGTCCCATCCCAACAAATTGGTTACGTATTCATAAACAGAATCCAATTAATTCCCGTTCATTTCGCCTTTCATTGTTTTATTCCACCCGTGAGCCGAAGAATAAAAAATGTGCGGTGCTTCAAAACTTTCTCGCTTTATATTTGTTTTGTGTATACCTACTTAGGGTGTAATAGCGCAGTGGTGAGACTATGCGACTCTCTAGAAAGATCATGGGTTCAAACCTCGTTTAGGCACCAATGAGTTTTGTATGTATTTTTCTGTAAATCTGTGCTCTGTTCCTAATTTTAACTTTTGATAAAGTATATATATATATATATATATATATATATATATATATATATATATATATATATATATGTATATATTTTCGGAATCTCGGGAACGTCTTCAACGATTTTCCTGAAATTCTGCATGCAGGAGGTTTGGGAGGGGAAAAATCGATCTAGCTAGGTTTTATTAAAAAAAAAATCGTTTTATCCCTGTTTTTGGGCATTAAAAAAATACAAAAATTCAGATTGAATATATAAAACACTATCTTTGAAATAATTATAACGCAAATAAAATATCGTCGTATTTTTAATGTAGTCAGTAACATCATTTCTATTGTTACAAAATATGTCTATTTTCATCGAGCAACAGTTTCCATTTTAATAATGTACTTACCGTTATTTTTATTCTAGAAAAATATGTTTTACCAACCAATTTTATTATGTCATATATGCAAAAGTTTGTACCGTAAAATAATAACATGACAATTTAAAAATAATTACTAGGGTTAAGGTTTTTGTTAAAAAGTTATAAAAGATTTTAGGTAATAAATTTGTTTGAAAAAAATTAGACAAATAATTTATAGAATTAGGCGTTACTTTGCGGATATCCACTAATGAAAATATTATTTTGCTAAAATCAACGATAAAAGAAAATATATGTAATGCAAATATAGAGTGTACTATTCGTTCTCATACCTAATACGTGCAAAATTTGTAAAAACTCATGCACTACCCGCCACCGATAACACAACAATACGCAAGCACTGCACACATTCACAGCATCGTCAGAAGATAGACTCCACTACAATATCGCAAAGCGAAGCATTACCCAAGCAAGCAGAGTTATATAGTACAGAGTTAAACCCCCCAACATTTAGTTTATTTTGTCTTTGAACACGTGTAGCAAACTGGAACTCGTAATTCGAATCTGTTCATTAATTAGTGTGCCGTTGTTATGTTTTATTATTTCCAACTGCTCTAAGGTATTCATTTTTAAGCCTTTGGGGACAGATGTATAAAATTTGGAAACAATTTGTATTGTGTATTGTTGTTGTAATTGTGTATTATTGTGATATCGGTGGCGGGTAGTGCGAGCGAATGTGTTTTTACAAATTCTGTATGTATCAGGTATAAGAACGAATAGTACACTCTACATATAGCATTGCATATATTTTCTTTTATCGCGAATATAGCAAAATAATATTTTCATTAGTATTGTAAAATTAAAGACAAAAACGTTGCTTTAACAATACTTTCTCCACAGCTATCTTGAATGTAAAAAATATATAGAAACATGTAGTCGCACAGCGGAAAATTGATTTTAGCAGGTGTCTCTTGGAAAATTTGCGCTGAAGCTACAAATATTTCATCCTACAATGCGATGCGTTCATACGATATCTTCTTCTTCTTCTTCTTCAACCGATGGACGTCCACTGCTGGACATAGGCCTCTTCATGGGATCTCCAGAACACACGATTTTGTGCCGCTTGTATCCAGCGGCTCCCCGTGACCCTTTTGAGGTCGTCTGTCCCTCTAGTATGGGGTCTTCATACGATATAAGTATTCTAAATTATTTTGTTATCAAAATGATAATTTTAAAGCTGTTATCGGTAAAACAAACTTCATCCATCATCATCATCTTCCTGCCCTTGTCCCACTGTAAGTGGGGTCGGCACAACACGTTACGAACACGATGTCACATGATTTGGCTACGTATTTTACGACCGGCCGCCTGCCTGACGTCAACTTATCTTATTCGTATTTTACGACACCTCGGTATGTAAGAGGGTAGTCTATTTTACACAACCGGATACCACACGGTGGGTCAACTTATCTTAGTCGCCTTTTACGACACCTCGGTAAGAAATGAGGGTGGTCTATTCTATTCAGCCGGATACCACACGGCTTGAGATTTACTCGTATATTACAAATATAGAACAATGGATTCAATCGTTTTAGCTAAAAAAGAGATAACTCTCTAAAACCGCTAGTGCGAATACTCAAGAGAAATCATGTGAATCGACGCGGTATACTCGCTGAATATTTCACAGCTGTATGGTATTGGAGTTAATTTTGAAAGTGCGTTCATATACCTCTTGGTACAGTGCGTGATGCCGTGAACTATGGGTCTATAACCTTTTTCTTGAAAAATTAGTGATAAATAAATAAATATATAAAAAGCTGTGGTAGCCCAGCGGTAACACCGTGCGCCTTTTTCGAGGAGGTCTAGGGTTCAAACCCCGGGCAGGCACCAATGAGTTTTCTAGTAAAACTTATGTGTCATATTGATAATTGCAATTTATCACACGCTTTTCGGTGAAGGAAAACATCGTGAGGAAACCTGCATATCTCTAGAGAATTCTGGGGATATGTGTTACCTACCAATCCGCATTGGAGCAGCGTGGTAGGTCTTAGCTCCAAACCTTCTCTCCAAAAAAAAAAAACGGAGAGAAGAGGCCTATGCCCAGCAGTGGGATAGTAACAGGCCGTTACATTACATTACAAATAAATATATGGGACACTTACACACACGGTCTTCTGTCCCCAAAGTAAGTAACTTAATACTTGTGTTATGGTAGACAGACAACTGGTGAATATATACTTATATATTTTTTAAATACATACTTTAATACAAATATACACCCAGACTCGAAGACCAAAAAATTCATTAATAGAAAATGTTCGCCCTCGGCGGGAATCGAACCGGCGACTCGCGGAGCAGAAGCCAGGGTCACTATCCCCTGCGCCAACGAGCTAATCAAAGATAGAGATTGTTTTGCTACAGTCCGCATTTTTACACGCTTTATAATAGTTTCACATATAATTTGTTTATGTAAAGAAACCGGCCACACTCTCGTCTTATTCTATTGGGTGAACTCGACTAGTTTCGGTTTTATGTTAATAGTTTTGAAAAGGTCGCGGGGTTGTGCAAAATATCGCCAGCTTTACTCGGGTAAAAAAAGTAAGTAGCGGTCTGTTATTATCCCACTGCTGAGAATAGGCCTCTTCTTTGTTGCGTTCGTAGTAACAAAGTTCTTTTACAAACAAAGGCAATAAAATATACCGAATAATAATATAAAGTTGCATTTGAGAGCAAATCCTTTTAGCGTTCATAAATCAACATTATCTTTAAGTATGTATTACTAACAGAGAAAAAGATGAGTACAATATAACTATTATTAGATATTGGTTTTTTTTTGCAATAGTTACATTAAAAACCATACATAAAAATAAAAAAGTAAAATAGCGGCCTATTACTCTCCCACTGCTGGGAATAGGCCTCCTCTCTCCGTTTTTTGGGAGAAGGGTTGGAGCTAAGACCTAACCACGCTGCTCCAATGCGGATTGGTAGGTTACACATATCTCTAGAATTCTCCAGAGATATGCAGGTTTCCTCACGATGTTTTCCTTCACCGAAAAGCGTGTGGTAAATTGCAATTATCAATTAGACACATAAGTTTTAACAGAAAAACTCATTCGTGTATGCCCGGGTTTGAACCCGTGAAAAGAGTCGCACGGTGTTACCGCTGGGCTACAGCTTCTTATTTACTCGGGTCTTGTAAACTAGTAGAGATAAACCAGAGATTTGTAGATCTACAATAATACTACAAAAAAGTCAAGATAGTATATCTCTTATGGTTAACAACAACTACTTTTATATTCAAAATTTCTTGTGAAAATTTTTGTGATACATAATTTTTAAGCAGGCGAAGCCACTGGCAGATCTATTAAATTATAAATAAGTGTCTGCTCGGAGATTGAACCTGTGACCTCTTGGAATAACACGTTCTCGCCTTTCGCTTAGCACAGTTTGAAATTAAAGACATTCGTAATTCATTTCCAAATTACGAATTGTAAATTATCTTTCAAGGTGCGAAATGAACGAAATAGTAAAAGAAAATCTGAAAATAGAATTGAAATTAGGGAATTTTCTCTATAAACGCTGCTCCAGATAAAGGTTAAGAAACCGTCCCGTCAAATTTTCTTTTAATAAGAAATGGAATGAGTAAAATAAATATTTCTCATTCAAACTCAAATATACTTTGTAACAATGATATTTAAAATACTAGATGTCGCATTTTTATTCTTAAAGCGAGAGTAACCAATATAATACAAATACATCATCATTCCCCTGGCCTTATCCTATCCTAAGTGGGGTCGGCACAACATGTTTTAAACGTATTGTTACTTGATTTGGCTTGTTATTTTACAACCGAAATGCTTGGCATTATTTTACCTTATTCGCCTTTTACGATACCACGGTAAGAAATGCACGGTAAGGCTTGCTTTTGATGAAAGAAAAATTATAATACGGTTAATTTTATATTATTTGCTGTGTGGTATCCGGCTGAGTAGAATAAACCACCCTTATGTCTTACTGAGGTGTCGTGAAAGGCGACAAAGACACGTTGACTCGTCGTGTGGTATCCGGCTGAGAAGAATAGACCACCCCAATTTCTTACTGAGGTTTCATAAAAGGCGACTAAGTTAAGTTGAACCGCCGTGTGTTATCCGGCTGAGCAGAATAGACCACCCTAATTTTTTACTGAGGTTTCATAAAAGGCGACTAAGTTAAGTTGACCCGCCGTTTGGTGTCCTGTTAAATAGAATAGACCACCCTCATTTCATTTCTTGTCTTAAAATATGACTAAGGTGTATTTATGTCAGGCAGGCGACCGGTCGTAAAATACGTAGCCAAATCATGTGATAACATGTTGTGCCGATCCCACTTAGGGTGGGATAAGGACAGGAGGATAATGAGAATCCCTCCTCGCATCGTTATCCTCATAGCTGAGGGTCGTGATCCCTAGTGCCGAGTGATGATCTTTTGGACAGTTGCTCGCCACTTGTTCCTCGCCTTTGCCGAATGGAGAGCATCGTGCAGATCTATGTCCAAAGCAGTTCGAATCTAGTCTGTCCATCGAATTGGGCTACCTCCTCGATGTTTTTTTCCGTCAATCTTGCCGGTAACCATGAGTTGCTCGAGGTTGTCACCATCTTTTCGGGCGATGTGGCCAAAGAACTTAAGCACTCTTTGCCGGCAGATAGATGAGAGTCGGGTCCTTACATTTAATTCGTGCAAAATAGACGCATTTGTCTGGAAGGCCGTCCATGGGATCTGAAGCATTTTTCTCCAGCACCACATCTCATAATGGATAATGAGAATATTACTATGTATATAATCATAATTTTATATTAATAATTTTAATATAGCATTGGTTTCTAACGTATGAATCGAAAACGAGCTAAACTGAAAGGAAAGTCATTAATTCTTTTGAGAAGAAATTAAAATCCGATACGACACAAATTTTCCTTGCCGCCTCGTTTGTTAAAAAAGATTATGTCTGTTTCAAATTCATTTAAAATTACACGTTACTCTCTAAATATTACGGTTTTAAATTCTATGTCTGTGAATAGGAGTTAAGACAATGTACTTTGAAATAACAAAGAAACTTCCAATTTAATTTGGCGAACACTCCTTATCTTTTTTCTTAGCATTTATCTCCATTTCATTACATTGAACAGTAATGTTTTCTTTCTGGCCTAGGTAAGGTGATAGAAGAACGGTGAGGAGGATAACCAGAGGATCGTGGGTTCAAACTGCTGGTGAGTACCAATTAAATTTTCATTAAAACTAAGCCTGATTGATATTTACAATTTTTCACTTGTTGTAAAGCTGTTTTAGCCCAGCGGTGAGACCGTGCGACTCTTTCAAGTGGGTCACGAGTTCAAACCCCGGGCAGGCACTAATGAGTTTTTCTATTTATACTAGCTGTGCTAATGGCTTCGTCCGTGCTGAAATCAGTGTCACGAATTCTTTCCTGAATTGAAATTTTGAATTAAAAGTTGTTGTTGTGAGTTAACCATAAGAGATAGAGACATACTTTTGCGGATTTTTTGTAGTATTTTAATAGATCTACAATTCTTTCCTACATCACTTTAGTGTATCTCTGCTGTTTTACGCGGAAACGCCACTAAAGCTCCCAGCGGGCAAGTTTTTTTACAAACATGCGATCCTCAGTACAATTTACATAAAACTGTCATGTTCTACTAAACTAAACCTTTCAGAGGAAATGCCTTAGCTTGTAGTAAAAAAATTTCCACGATATATGACGTCAGAAGACCCCTTACGAGGTGGACTGATGACCTCAAAAAGGTCACGGGGAGCCGCTGGGTCCAAGCGGCACAAGATCGTGTGGTGTGGAGATCTCATGAAAAGGCCTATGTCCAGCTGTGGACGTCCATCGGTTGACAAAGAAGAAGGTTATTTTGCTATAATGATACTAATACAGAAAGCCTACTATACTCTTGAAGATTACTTAGAAGATAAGAATGTGTGGATATAGCTGTCTTTGAACCTGTACAACACAGTACTACTTAATGTAAATAGTATTAAGAATTATATTTTTAAAAGAGCAACCGCCGGGTTTCTTGCTGGCTCTTCTCGGTAGGAACAGCTTTCCGAACCAGCAGTAGAGTTGACGATTCAAAAGCACTTGTTTACAAGTTTATTTGAATGAAGAATATTTTGAATTTGAATCCACAATTTTTCTTTATTATCGACAATTTTTTTAATTTATTATAATGTTAAGACGCTTTCTAAATTTGTGTAAAAATAATTAAGGAATTTTGTAATAAAATTCTTACTATTTCACTGAAGAGTAAAACTCATCTCTTCTCTCTTTTGAGACTTTTTACTTCTCTCGATAAAGCTTCGTCTCTTCTCTCTTTTGAGACTTTTACTTCTATCTTTTGAGCTACGTACATAGTCTTGATTTTAAGAAATAAACTGTACAGATACGTACGGACACTTCATTATTATCTTATGAGTCCATAAAGGCATTTTATTCCATCACTTTATGGTAACAGTAAAATTTTATTCAAGTCGGTCTAGGAATCAAGAATTCACTAGACGCGATATTAGAAATATAAAAATATCAGTTTTATAATTGTAACTTTTAGAATTAGAGTTTTATCTTAGATTTTTATAATTTATTTAATTCTTGACATGTATCTGATATAAAAATGTATTTTGGTTATTTTAAGCAAAATTATAATTCTGTACCTACTATAAATATTTTTATACTTTAAATAACTTCGATCGCTAAAATAATTTACTATAGTAGTATTAAAATAATTTACCCGTTGACTATAGAAGAAAGTAGATAAAGGAAAATGCGTATAGTAGTAAACATCCTCCTGCCCTTATCCCACTCTAAGTAGGGTCGGCCCAACATGTTATAAACGCGCTGTCACATGATTTGGCTGCGTTTTTGTGGTCACGGTGGGTCAACTTACCGTGTGGTATACAGTTTAGTAGAATAGACCACCCTCTACTGTAAACAGTCCATTTGAATAAAGAATATTTTTAATTTGAATTTGATGAGTGCTGCTATACGCATTTTACTTTATCTATTTTGTTCTATAGTCAATGGGTTTAGACATACCAATAATAATTTTATAGCATCATACTAGCGCAGTTCAGAATACTATTTTGAACACATGTAAACCTGAGTTATGGAAAACTGTCTGAATAAAAATTCAATTTCAAGGTGACACCTCAGCAAAACGATGTATTCCGTTAGTTTAATACTGTTTTTCTCTATAAGTAACAACCGTATATATTCCCCTGTTATCGGAGAATTGTGTATTTTTCGTGTGTTAGCAATTTTTAAAACGAAAAAACCGCAAAACTTAGCGATTTTGTCGTGGAGTAATTTTATTATTACTTTTATATGCAATTTCGTTTGCTAGAAAGTGACGACTAGATACGATTATGCCAAAAAAGGTTTATCATTGAAACTGTTTCCTGATAAATAGATAGAAGCATCATGCCATACCTGCCACTTATTTATGTCTTTTTCTACAATAGAAAGTATTCTAGTAGTACGCCGTGTGGTATCCGGCTGAATAGTATAGTACCACCCTCATTTCTTCCCGCCGAGGGCCAACATTTTCTATAAATGAATTTGTTGGTCTTTGAGCCTGGGTGTATATTTGTATTTAAGTATGTATTTAAAAATATATAAGTATTTATTCACCAGTTGTCTGTCGACCATAACACAAGTATTAAGTTACTTACTTTGGGGACGGACGACCGTGTGTGTAAGTGTCCCATATATTTATATTTATATTTATATTTATTTTTCAAAAATAGCTGCTTTATTAACTTCTACTGTATTCCGTAGAGGTTAATAATTCGTAACTGTGATTTTTATTTTTTCCTCCGTGTGGTATCCGGATGAATAGACTACCCTCATTTCTCACCGCGGTGTCGTAAAAGGCGACTAAGGTAAGTTGACCTACCGTGTGGTATCCGGTTAAGTAAAATATACCACCCTCTTTCTTACCGAGGAGTAGTAAAATACGACTAAGATAAGTTGACGTCAGGCAGCGGCCGGTCGTAAAATACATAGCCAAATCATGTTTGTAATGACAACATGTTTGTAACATCATGACAACATGTTTGTAACATGATATGCCAACCCTACTTAGAGTGGGATAAGGGCAGTAGGATGATGATGATGATGTGATTTTTATTTTTATTTTCCTATGTTTACACCAAATTATTTCCGTAAATTTACACCAAATTATTTCCGTAAATTTACAGCAAATTATTTCCGTAAATTTACAGCACTTATTTCCCTAAATTTACAGCACTTATTTCCCTAACTTTACACCAAATTATTTCCGTAAATTTACAGCAAATTATTTTACCCTATTTGCCTCTAACCACGGGCCTATCAAAGCTCTTACATATAATATTACCCTTTAAATAATCTCAACGGATCTATTATCCTGTCGTACAGGATATTTGCAAAAAAATAAAGGCTATAGCACACGGAGGGCGCGTGATAAACGACGCGCCATCACCGCGAGATGAATGAAAGATTGTACCGGCTCGGTCGGCGTATTTATCAAGTTTCATGTTCGAACATCAAGTTGCACCATCTTATTACAATCCCCCATTTATTTTATATGACTTGTTAGATTTACACGGTGTCATTTATTTTTTTGCGTTCACTTCGTTTCATGTTTGAGAAGCGACAGAGTTGAATTATCGAAGAAAATAGAAGATGAAAACGTATTTTACCGGCTACGTTTAGAGATCCGCTGAACAAATATCGATGAAATTTAGCAATTACTCCTTATACATTGGTAGCATATAGGCTATAGAAATCCTGTTAATTCTACAGGAACAGGATGACATCAAAAGCGCCATCAATTATCAACCTATCACGCGTAACAGTTCCCGCGAACTTAGATCCAATTCCCGGTAACACTAAGCTTATATTTAACAAATGTTAGTGCACACACTATACAATAACACGATATAACGGAATACCACAACTTTGGTTCCGAGATGCTCTTCTCTTGAAAGACGAACAAAGACTGACTGCAACTGAAACGTTTAGCAATATATAGGAAGACTCCACCGGAATCAACTCGACACAGTGTTGCCACCATTTTAGACAAAAGCGCGCGATACTCGTTTCATGACGGTGTTGCTATAAAATACAAAGCGAAAGTCACTGGCGACAAAACAAACTTGTCTAGTCCCGATGACAATGCATGTTTATGATAAGCATGACCTGTTGCTGCCAGGATTGGCTCCAGACTAGAAAACTCCTCAACGTTTAACAGTAGGGACTTGAATTTTTATTAAAGCTTTTTTAAGAGCCTTTAACTAGATATGTTTTTCTATTATTTTTACGATATATTTAAAATCTATGTTGATGCTTGATTTAATCATTTTTTTTCAAACGTATCAAATCTTACAATCGAAAAACTATACATAAGGATGGAAAAATATTATCAGCCATTTTCAGCTACATATATCTAAAGTTCGTCGCCATTGCCCTTGGCCCGCCGCCAAAACACTCACCTCAACTGGACACTGCCTTCTCGATTGCAAGTGGCATTTTCGCCAAGACTATTCAGTATATTACACTTTTTGCCCGTTCACATTGAGTATTTACCTATCTCTTCCACTGTTATTTTATCGTAAATTCTCATTCACATTTTCGGATTCAAAATCTATATCTATACTATTTTTGATTGATTGATTGCTTGAACGCGCTAATCTGAATGAATGAATGAAGCTTGTATTCTATAAAAAATATCATTTTGTTTTAATCCGCGTTTAATGATTTTTGTACCTGGTTGACCGAGCATTGCTCGGTAATTTTTTTTAAAGAAAAAAATAATTATGTAGTTGGGAATCGATCCTAGGTATTAACATTTCTCAAGACTGCCCGTTCCCCGAATAAGCTACGGTGACTTGACTTGACTTGGTGAGTTTATGGCAAAAATAGTATTCAATATAAATTTTAGTATTTTTTAATGCCCACGAACAGAGATAAAACGATTTATTAAAAAAAACCTTACTAGATCAATTTTTTCCCCCCAAAACCCTTTACATGCTTAAATTCAGAAAAATCGATGGCGCCGTTTCCGAGATTCCGAAAATATTTACATATAGGTATACTTACAAGATTAACTCATTTAAATATTAAAAATACTCTCCAGAACTAGATAAATCTCTTTTAATCTTCTAAGATCCAACAGATTTTTGTGATGGAGATATTTGCAGGGTTGAAGAGTGACAGAAGCTACTGTTTATTCAAAGACTACAGTCCACGCGAACGAAGTTGTGGGTAAAAGCTAGTTTTTCATAATGCTTAAATTCAAAGCGACTTTCAATAGTACTTCAAATCGTTAAATAATTAAAATATTACTGGGTAAACTATTGTTTATATTGCAAACGTTGTCTTCATTGAAATTCACCTAGTATTCCAGATGCCTTGTATAACTGTCCAGGGTGAGATTGACCCAGGTATATACCAAACAGCACATGTCCAGTGCATCGCTGATATTTGCCTAATCCCTTACAAGAGGGTCGGAAGTCGATCACAGACCGGAAATGGGCAGTAGACGACGCGAACGATTCGTCGGATTACGTATTTAAACGTTTTGAATTTACCGATTTGTGATTTGATGGAGGTCTAATTGAGTTATTTGGACGAGTTTCATTAATCATTTGATGTTAATCTATTTCTGTTTAGTTTTTAGGTTTTGGCTGGAACTTTGCTATAGCTGTTAATATTAAATACATGTAGGTATTTAATATTAACAGCTATAGCAAAGCATCATTCTCCTGCCCTTTTCTCACAATTCACACAATCCAACCATCTCTTTTTAGGCCTCCCTCTAGTCACATATCCATCCACATTCATATTTAACACTCGTTTGTTCACATGATTTTCATTCCTCTTCATTATATGTCTTCTTCTCTTCTAATCTTGCACTTCCTGTCCTTTCTATAATGGGCACAATTTTCAGATTTCATCTATATACTCGTTTCATATTTTATCCAGTCTCGTCATATCACACATCCACTTTAAAATAAGTAAATACGTAGGTAAATTTTAGAAGCCGTGAAAGCTTTACTATCATCAATCTTTTACAGAAATCATCATTCTTCTGCCTTTATCCAACTATAAGTAGGGTCGGCACAATAAGTTTTAACGAGTTGTTATAATACATGATTTGGCTAGGTATTTTACGACCGGCCATATGCCTGAACTTAACTTACCTTAGTCGCCTTTTACGACACCTAGGTAAGAAATGAGAGTGAACTATTCAGTCAGACACCACACGGCGGATTAGCTTACCTTAGTCGCTTTTTACGACACCTCGGTAAGAAATGAGGGTGGTCTATTCTATTCCGTCAGATACCACTCGGCGGATCAACTTATCTTAGTCACTTTTTACGACACCTCTGTAAGAAATAAGGGTGGTCTGTTATACTCAGTCAGATACCACACGGCGGATCAACTTACCTTAGTCGCTTTTTACGACACCTCGGTAAGAAATAAGGGTGGTCTATTATACTCAGCCGCATATACAAGGCGCGTGAAAGCTTTACAGAAAGACTATATAAATAAGTACATGTATTTTCAAAATAAATGCCAATGAAACATGCCTAACTACGAAAAACGTTCATAAAAGTTTTTCTCACGATTTAATTAAAGTTCCAAAAATTAATTTAAGTTAAACTAGAATTTGTTTAACGGCTAATAAATAAGTTAAACAAGTAAATAAGTTTTCCCATTCAAGCCTTCTTTAACAGCGCTCGGGATTTTAAAAACGTTAACCCAATAAATCGTTTTGGTAACAAGCAAATTCAAATTAATGGGGGTCTCGGGCGACTAACAATATATTTGTCTTTATCAATACTTAAGTGCGAATTGTGTTGGCTATCGTTTTTTTCCTTTCTACGATACGAGAATCTGATTTTGCGTTGCTTTTTTTTTTATGGAATAGGAGAGCAAACGAGCATGCGGTGCACTTCAAGTGATCACCGCCGCCCACGACCTCTCGCAGAGCGAGTGAGTTGCTGTCCTTTAAAAAGGTGGAAGATACGCTTTTTGAAGGTACTTATATAGTACCGATCCGGGAACACCGCTAAAGGGAGATCGTTCCATAAAATGGTTGTGCGCGGGATGAAATTATTTGAAAACCGCAGTGTGGAGGATCGCCACGCATCCAGATCGTGAGGATGATATCTTAATCTATGACGTACAGTGCGGTTGTGGAATTTAGCAGCAGGAATCAGGTTATGTAGTTCAATGGAACACTCTCCGTGAAAGATGCGGTAGAAAACGCACAGTGATGACACGTTTCTACGCATCAATAAAGAGTCCAGCTATTTGCTAATCAGTTGCTATTGCTATTGTAAGGTTAACGGGTGTTGAACAAATAATTACCATTTCATCATCTTCCTGCTCTTATCCCACTCTAAGTGGGGTCGACCCAACATGTTATAAACATGTTGTCATATAATTTGGCTACGTATTTTACGATCGGCCGCCTGACGTCAACTTACCTTAGTCGTATTTACGACACCTCGGTAAGAAAAAGGGTCGTCTATTCCTCTCAGCCGGATACTACACGACAGTTCAACTTACCTCAGTCGCCTTTTGTTTTTTTTTTTTTTTTTTTTTTAATTTATTTATTCAATACAATTTACAATCAAGTTTTGGCTTATTAATAAGACGCGTTTAAAAAACCCGTGAGGTTTATGCGTAACGCGAATGCGTACACCTGCCCGCAGAATGTATTTTACATCACTAACTTAAATTAAATTAAATAAAATAAATTAGAGAATTACTTAACTTGTAACATCTTGTAACAGAATTACTTAACTTGTAGAAAGAGGGTGATCTATTCTATTCAGCCGGATACCACAAGGCAGGTAAAGTTACCTTAGTCGCCTTTTATGACACCTCGGTAAGAAAGAGAGTGATTTATTCTACTTAACCGGACACCACACGGTGGGTCGCCTTACTTTAGTCTCCTTTTATGACACCTCTGTAAGAAATGAGGGTGGTCTATTCTACTCAGCTGGATACCACACGGCGAGTCAACTTATTCAAGTTATAATACAGCGTTATAGTCAAGCGAAAACCGAGACCAGCGAATGAGTTGCTAACTCTACTGAGTCGCGATACAGAAATCACAAGCCTTTTGTAACCTCTCATCATCTTCCTGCCCTTATCCCACTCTAAGTGGGGTCGGCACAACATGTTATAAACATGCTGTCACATGATTTGGCTGCGTTTTTACGAACGGCCGCCTGCCTGACGTCAACTTACCTCTGTCGTATTTTACGACACCTCGGTAAGAAAGAGGGTGGTCTATTCTACTAAACCGGATACCACACGGTGGGTCAACTTACCTTAGTCGCCTTTTACGACACCTCGGTAAGAAATGAGGTTGGTCTATTCTACTCAGCCGGATAGCACACAGCGGGTCGACTTACCTTAGTCGCCTTTTACGAAACCTCGGTAAAAAATGAGGGTGGTACTATTCTACTCAGCCGGATACCACACGGCGTCCTTTTGTAACCTCTCTGTCTATGATATACATCAAATTTCGTATTATAGATGTATATATTTTTTTCTACCACTAGAATTTTGTTATATGTTGAAATGTCTTCTGTATTATTACACTCTGTACACAATATTAGGTTTTTCTGTCTGTCGGTTAGAGGCAATCAGATATTCTCAAAGGCTAAGTGTATACAATAAAACATTCATTTGGTATACTCTAAAGTAACAGGGAGCACATGAGCGCGGTGGAACAAAATGTCTTTCATAAAATAGGTTATGTAAATTTGAGGAATATAAAGTTCATATCAACATCGGCGATGCGAACGCGGCCAGGTTATATGGAAACACACGGGATCGTATTTGGGACGTGCTGCCGCGGTTTTTTTACTGATTTTTTATTATTTTATTTTATTTATTATGTCTAACAACAAAATTATTTGTAATTTAAATATAAAAACGAAAACGCTTAAGGTTTAAAATTTATTTATTAATTTATAGGCAGACACAGCATGCAACATAACCAAATGCATTATACTTTTTAAAATTAACTTTAACGATACACACGATTACATACAGTAATATTTATAACGATAAATTTATTGATATTTATGATTATTTCATGAACTTGTTATTATATTTTTATAAAAGTATTAATATTTCAGCTAAGAAACTGATTCTATAAATAATAATATAATTTAATCATAATAGACATTGTAGTTCAATCTATCGGACTTATTGCTACATGGAAATCTGATTCAGAAAACATAATAAGTCCACCACCCGTTCTCTGTATAGGCTACGCTGACTAGACAATTTTCGAAAAAAAATAGTGTTTTATATATTCAATGTAAATTTTTGTATTTTTAAATGTCAAAAACAGGTATAAAACGATTTTTTTTTAATAAAACCTGATCTTGAATTATAAATCTTGTATTTTATCTTGTATAGTTATAACAATTGTAATATTTTGTGAGTACATAAGACAGTGGACAGTAGTAAGTTTGTAAGAGGAAGAACGATGGCGTCTGTCAAACTTCCTGCCACCCGTGACCCCCGCCCCGCTAGACATCGTTTTGTTTTTGCGTTAACATGCTTCCGCCTTTTAAAAGTAAAGCTTTCAAAACATTTGATATATTTCACCTGGCTAGATCGATTTTTCCTCCCCAAAACCTCCTGTTTGCTAAATTACAGGAAATTCCGGATTTCGAAAATATACATATATTTATAATATACATACAAAATTAACTCATTTAAATATTAAAGATGTACCATTGATTCAGAAAAGTCCTCTTTCCGAAAAGAACTAGCAAGAAAACTTTCGAATAATTAGTTAAGTGTAATGACTGCAAACATGAAGGTATTGCCGGTAATCACCACGCTTGGCATGCGGGTTGGTGATGACTATGGGCCTGATAAGAAAGCTCAGAGTCGCTCAGCGGGCGATGGAGCGAGCTATGCTCGGAGTTTCTCTACGTGATCAAATCAGAAATGAGGAGATCCGTAGAAGAACCAGAGTTACCGACATAGCTCAGCGGGTCGCGAAGCTGAAGTGGCGATGGGCGGGGCACATAGTGCGGAGAACCGATGGACGTTGGGGTCTCAAAGTGTTGTAATGGCGACCCCGCACCGGAAAGCGCAGTGTCGGAAGGCCCCCTACTAGATGGACAGACGACCTCAAAGGGAGCCGCTGGATACAAGCGGCACAAAATCGTGTGTTCTGGAGATCCCATGAAGAGACCTATGTCCAGCAGTGGACGTCCATCGGTTGAAGAAGAAGAAGAAGAAGAAGAATGACTGCAAATATAAGGTCTTGTTTTAATTTACATAAAGTTAAACGCAACGAACTGCGACAAAGCTAGTGGCGATGTATTTTCAGTGCCATCAAAACACTCATCTCACAGCATTTCTTGGCAGAATGCGGTTATGGCTTAAATTGAATTTTTTTAATGTCTAAAGGTGAATGTCAGTTTCAGATGATGGAAATGTATTTTTCCGTATTTTTAAGTGTGATGACTGCAAATATAAGGTTTTGATTTAATTCGAAAAAAGATAAACGCAACGAACTGCGACAAAGCTAGCGTCGATGTATTTTCAGTGCCCTCAAAACACTCATCTCACAGCATTTCTTGGCAGAGTGCGGTTATGGCTCTCTCAAATTGTGATTTATTCGCGACAAATGTCGAAATAAAGAGCGTCTACTGTTTTATATCAGCGCTTAATATTTGGAAAGGCTTCCAGGGCCTAGATAAAGCACTTTCAGAACAAGTTCGGCAAGAATTGAATTTTTTTAATGTATAAAGGTGAATGACAGTTTCAAATGATGGAAATGTATTTTTACCTATTATTTTTAATAACATGTTGTAACAGTGTTTTAAAGTATTTTTCATTCCACATTAGGTTTTTATTTATTTGCCATATGCGTCAAAAAAATGGGTTAAAATAACTTAAGTTAAATTGTAGAATTTTTTGTTACAAATAGTCATATATATTACACACATAATACAATAGATTAATGAATTTAGTAATTAGTGTATAGAAACCGGCTATACTCGCGTCTTCTCGCCGCGATAACGCCGCGTAAAGAGCTCATGAATAAGAGCCCCGTATGGGTTTAAAACTAGTCGGGCTCATCATAAAATAACACGTGAGTATAGTCGGTTTCTATATATTAATTATGAATACCACTCACGATAGTATAAAATTAAAAATTTGTAATTAATGAATTATTGTGTTAATGTATATATATAATTCGCGATAACAGTAAAATCCGTTATTACGGCTTTAATATTTCCACGCAGGTGGAGCCGCTGGCGATTGCTAGTCTCCTACAATTAACTCACAATAACTACTTTTATGTTCAAAATTTCAATTCAGGAAAGAATTTGTGACACACTAATTTCTACGCAGGCAAAGCTGCGTGCACAGCTAGTCCATTATATAGCGACATACCTGATGCTTACCTTTTTGTAATGTTACCTCTTGAACTACATCCAATAAGACCCTTATCACAGTTCACTTGACATTTAATTTTCTACCCACATTTATAAGACCTAGCTTGGTGAAATGAAATACTTCTACCCTTATAAACAACACACTAAGTTTACTATGCTTCCAATGATAATACTTATACGTCAATGTAAATTACTTAAAGCCATGTAGTATCCGTCTGAGTAGAATATACCACCCTTTTTCTTACCGAGGTGTCGTAAAAGGTTACTAAGATAAGTTGACCCGACCGATGTTGACCGACCCGATGGTTGAGAATAGTAAGTTAATGTCAGGCATATGGGCGGTCGTAAAATAACTAGCAAAAACATGTGACAACATGTTTAAAATATATTGTTCCAGCGCCACTTACAGTGGGATAAAGGCAGAAGAATTATGAGGTATCTAAAATTAAATAAGCATTTACCAGTTGTCTGTCACCCATAACACAAGTAACTTACTTATTAGGGACGGACCACCCGTTACCCCAATAAGCTATCAAGACTTTGAAATTGACAGTGTAATTAACTCAGTTTTTTTTAGTATAGTTTTATCCCTCTTTTTGGGCACTGAAAAAATACTCAAATGTAGAATAGAAAGCAAATGATATTTTAGCTCTCATTTGTAAAGATGAACTGGGGAATGGGTCGATTAGAGAAGTTGAAATACTATCGAGCCTCACCTGCCCAAATATTTTCCTTGTTCATGTTTTCATATCCAATTTTTTTAAATATCCAATTTTTATAATTATTAAAATATTAATACATTTATTTAATTTTTCATAAATATTCAATTTTTCATAATTATTCAATTTTTCATAAATATTTTTTTTTTAAGTTTCATCTTTTAAAATAAAATTACTGCGCATGTCTCGGTTACCAAGGTACTTTTATTTAAACTGCTGTATTGGCAAACCTATCAAGGGTTTATATTGTCTCCATCTAATGACAACGTGGCCTGAAGCTGAAATATCAACGTGCAAACAGGGAAAGGCAAAGATTAGCCGATGATCCCTATATTGGGTTCGTCTAATATATTTCATTATTTGTTCGCGGAAACAAAGCTGATTCTCTTAAATAAAGCCAATAATACTAAAGAAGTGGGGTGTGGTATAAGGCAGAAGAGATGAACATTTGAATAATAGACTAAATATTTATTAAAAATTAGCTGCGCTCGAAAATCTAGTTTCTCTTTTAATTTTCTACGTTCCATTAAACTTACAAAACTTTTTCATTTACAAAAACCTTCTCCGAACAGTTGTTGATACAATAAAAAAGAATTATGGAGTTCTTTAAATATTTTATAGAACTTGGCGTTACTTTGCAGAGATCCATAATACTAAAGTAATAATAAAATTATTGTGCTATAATTCGCGATGAAGTAAAATAGAAAATATATATAATGCTAAATATAGAGTGGACTATTCTATTATATCCTATTCTATTTTTTCTACGACTTATGCCTACTTTAACCACATTATAAAGCAATTTTGCGTCTCCTGAATCTGAAGAACCCAAAATGCTATTAGAAGTGGCAAAATCAAAGATTGTAGGTTTTAAAATAAAATTACTCCTAAGGTCTCCTAAACATTCCATGAAAATATGAAATACATCTTCGATAAGACCGCATTGCACTGTATTCAGAGATGACACTTTCTTCATCAAATAAGCAAATAACTAAGTGAATAATAGACTATGATACTGTTGCATAATAAGGGTTCTTATAACACGAGTGTGTATTAAAAAAACGAGCCGCAGGCGAGTTTTATATAGTATCACACGAGTGTTATAAGACCAAGTTATGTACAGTGTCATACACTACTTTATCTACTCTCATAGTATAATACGTAAAACAATATTAATAAAAACCAAACTTTGTTTAAATATTGAAAAGACTTTTTTAAATGTCGAATGTTAGCGCCAAGGCGCAAACAACGATTGCGCATGCATGTTGCGTCGCCGTAGACTTGTTTATTGAACCTTTTTTTTAAGGTAGAGGTTCAACCTCCTCGGTCCAGCTGGAGGTTGTATAGGTGTACCGTTATGATTAAAAAGTTATATTATGATACAGGTGTCCATACAAGACCTGTGTCGTAATAAAACTTTGTATTTTTTTATTTTTGGCCTGTACGTAAAGTTTGTCATAAGAATTTTGGTTTCAGTTTTATAATCTTTGTATTATAGTATCAGAGTAGATAAACATATTTAAACTCGCTGCCTCTCGTGACTTAAACCCACCATTCGCGCAGTCAACACTGGTTGAATTCAGTCAATAGCTCCGGGCGAGGCGCTCTTAACTATGACAAACAGAATTACACCCACACTGCCGCACTACACGGAGCTCGTGGGCACGTGTAACTGACGTGCAAACATCCAACTTGATATTACTTAAATAGGGAAAAAAAATGTCTGTAAAGGATTGCGGAAAATACTGTTTATAACAATTTTGACATTGAATGATTCAGTTACCTAACAGGTTGTGAAATATTTTTTTAGTTATTTGATGTGAATAAAGTTTAAAGTCCTTTTAATTGAAAACTTAATTAGGTGAAGGTAGTTATGTTACGAAGTATTAAATTATATATAATTTAATATCTAACTATACTTAACAAACTTATAAAACTTATAAAGCTGAAGAGTTTCTTTGTTTGTTGTAACGCGCTAATCTCAGGACCGATTTGAAAAATTCTCCTAGGGTTATTTAGTCCATTTATCGAGGAAGGCTATAGGCTATATAACATATCGCTATGATGAATAGGAGAGGAGCAGCAATAAAAAATAATATGAAAATGGCAAAATTTAAAGATTTCGTTGCGTGCACTAAGTAAACAGTGAAAGTTTTTCAAAAATTTTGTACTACCAAATTGTTCCCCTCTAAAAGTTGTACATAAAAATCCGCGACTGTATATGCCTAGATTAATATAATAGGGAATTATAGATCTATAAAAATACTACAAAAAAGTCCGCAACAGCATGTCTCTATCTCTTATGGTTAACTCAAAATAACGACGGGTAGGTAGAGTCTAATGTATGTGTACGAAGCATCTGAATAACATACGTCTGGTGTGGGACAGAGGAAATTTATAGTGACCACACCTTCACACTAGCACCTGGACATAAGTCAGCGGTTAGAGCCTGGCGGTGCGGTCTACAGGATGGAAACAATTCTCGAAATTTCTGCATAACAGTATCTTTTATATTTAAATGAGTTAGGACCTTTTTCACAAGAGGAGGCCTATAGCTGAGCATAGGCCTCCTCTTCTGGGATAGTAACAGCCCTTTCTTTACTTTTATCTATTTAAAATAATATTTATATATATTATATTTACTAGTTGTCTGTCACCCTTAACACAAGTATTAAGTTATTTACTTTGAGAATGGATGACCGTGTGTGTGTCTAAAAAAAACTAACTTCGAACTTTCAGTGTTCGAAAACAGGGATAAAAAGATTTTTTTAAATGAAACATAGCTAGATCGATTTTTCGTCCCCGAAACTCACTACATCCTAAGTTTCATGAAAATCGTTGGAGCCGTTTCCAAAATTCAGAAAAATATATATATACAAGACTAATGAGAACATTATTTTGCTATAATCCGCGCTTAAAGCCCTTTGCTTTGCGATTTTGTGCGATCATGACGATGCTTCGGTTACTGGGCGAAACAATTGAGATTGTGGTGGTGAATGTGTGCAGTGCTTGTGTATTGTTGTGTTATCGGTGTCGGGTAGTGCATGAGCTCTTACAAATTCTGCATGTATCAGGTATGAGAACGAATAGTACACTTTACATTTAGCATTACATATATTTTCTTTTATCGCAGATTATAGCGAAATAATATTCTCATTAGTTTTGTATTATGGACCTCCGCAAAGTAACACCTAATTCTATAAACTGTATATATACAAGATTAAATCATTAAAATATATGTCGTCCTGTCCTTATCCCACTCTAAGCGGGGTCGGCACAACATGTTATAAACATGCTGTAACATGATTTGGCTGCGTTTTTACGACCGGCCCCTTGCCTGACGTCAACGTACCTTAGTCGTATTTTACGACACCTCGGTAAGAAAGAGGGTGGTCTATTCTACTAAACCGGATACCACACGGTGGGTCAACTTACCTTAGTCGCCTTTTACGACACCTCGGTAAGAAATGAGGTTGGTCTATTCTACTCAGCCGGATACCACACGGCGGGTCGACTTACCTTAGTCGCCTTTTACGACACCTCGGTAAGGAATGAGGGTGGTACTATTCTATTCAGCCGGATACCACACGGCGTAAGATTAAATCATTAAAGTATTAAAGATAATATTTTTAATTTTTTTTTCACCACATGATAGCCATCTGATAGCAGATGCCACATGATAGCAAGCTGTGGAAGTCCAGCGGTAACACCGTGCGCCTCTTTCAAGGAGGTCTAGGGTTCAAACCCCGGGCTGGCACCAACGAGTTTTCTAGTATAAAACTTATGTGTCTAATTGATAATTGCAATTTATCACACGCTTTTCGGTGAAGGAAAACATCGTGAGGAAACCTGCATATCTCTAGAGAATTCTGGGGATATGCGTAACCTACCAACCCGCATTGGAGCAGCGTGGTAGGTCTTAGCTCCAAACCTTCTCTCCAAAAAAAAAAACGGAGAGAAAAGGCCTATGCCCAGCAGTGGGATAGTAACAGGCCGTTACTTACTTACATGATAGCAGGCTAGAAGTATGATTGTCTAATATACAAGCTGCTACGGGTGACATTTCCGTCTGGTGATGTCGTTATATCAGTTAAAGCTAACGTTGATATTTCTAAGAGATGGATATGCAAACGACGTTATCGGTTATAGTGGGATGACGGCAGAATGTTGACATATAAATATTTATATACATTTAAGCAAATATAAACCCAGAAGCCACAGTAATTGTGATAAAATTATTATAGCATTTTTATTCCATAAAGCCCCCACTAGGAGGAACAGTCGAATGAAGTATGTGGAATTACAGTGTAATCACATTTGTTATAAAAACAACCCCGGGGCTCGACAAAAAAGGATTTTAGAAAGTCCAAAATCCTTTTCTGTTGATAGTACCTGCTGACCCTTTTAATCCTTAACCAAAAAAGAGCATTTAATTTTTTATTGTTTTATTTTGGTAAATTTTAAAAGTTCGTACTTTTCATCACGCCTTTTAATGTAAGAGGAATTTTAAATTGCATCTTGAATGTGCATCATTATTTTCCTTATCCCACTCTAAGTGTGGTCCATTCTCCATCATACATCAATCAACCACCCCTTTTTAGGCCATTTCCAACCACATACATATCTAACACTCGTTTTATCATGTGATTTTCATCCCTCCTCATTACATGTCCATAGCATCTTAATCTTGTACTTCTAGTCTTTCCTAGAATGCGCGCAACTTTTAGACATCCCTCGTAGTTACTTCGTATCAATTCATATAATATATTCATCTTGAATTTTTTTCTTTTGTATTTATTTACATTTCTACTTTTTCGGAGAAGCGGTTATGCAGTATTTTCACTATCCTTGATCTATTATAAACACCACTGCTAATAGTAATGCTAATCCAAATCTCCTCCAAGAATTCAAGGATCTTCCTGACAGGGAAATATTTTACCACTCTGCGCATAAATATTGCGACCCTAACGGAGAACCTTCTTCTTTTTCAACCGATAGATATCTACTGCTGGACATAGGTCTCTTTAAGGGATCTCAACACCCCACGATTTTATGCCGCTTGGAACCAGCGGCTCCTCGCGACCTTTTTCAAGGTCGTCAGTACACCTTGTTAGGGGTCTACTGACGCCGCGTTTTCCGGTGCTATGTCGCCATTCCAGCACCTTAGGACCCCAACGCCCATAAGCAGGAGAGAATCTCACTTATAAATTGCTGGCGGATCACAAAGGATGTGCTGGATCTATTCCTCCGCCTCTGGGCAGACTCTGTGCTATCCATTGTTTTTTTGTTTTTACTTTATATCTATTCAGTCCACAGTACTATTTGTATTGTATAGCAGTCTATTCTTTATCACAAGGTGAGGCAATAAACGTTCTTTCTTTTTTTACATATCAAATACCAATACATAATAGTTGACAATATTATGCTGTATATACTAATAGCTGTACAATAGCTAAAGTCAGTACCAAATCGGTTGTCAACCAATTAATTTGCATTTCCAACTTGTGTAGTTCCGCATACGCATTAATAAGAGAATTTCGCGAAGACAGCAATGGCTTGCTGACGGAGCGGGTGTTTCATTACAGTTGTGGATGACACAGACATAAGACAGACCTTTTTATATTGACATTGTTTCTAAATCAAATTCAGATTCAAAATATTCTTGATTCAAGTAAACAAGTGCTGTGGAATCGTCAGCTGTAGTACTTGTTGGGAAAGATGCTTTTATCGAGAAGAGCCAGCAACAAAACTCGGCGGTTGCTCTTTTCAAAATATAATTTATATAACGGATATTGCACGGATGATAGTTTGGTGGGTTTCAACCCTTAGCTCCAAAAAGAGAAAGGAAGTCTGTTAAGATACTTAACACTTAAGAACTTAATACTTAAGATAGGAACAAGAGATTTCTTTAAAGTTCTTTCTCTTACCCCAGAAGATGGGGATCTTAGGGGTGTTTGATGACACCTTTACAATTTTTTGATTTTTTTTGTTAGGTTTAAAATTCAATAATTTATATAAATGTATGGACTATAATTACTATTATAAAATAAAAAAGACATTATTATAATATATTATTATTTCAGTTCAGTTCTCATAAAAGGTTTTTTGAAGAGCTAAGCTTTTACACTAGGTGAAACGTTTCTGGGTCAGTTGATAGGATACAAATAAACCAAAATAGAATATTGAGATTTAATTTCTAACGACAGTCTTGTCGCATGGCTGCGTCGGTTTCCAGTTTTACGATCGCTATAAATCTCGGCACTAGCTCTGATGTCACTTTAACAAGAAACTATTAGAACATCACTCCAGATTAATACGTCTTTTTAAACCTAACAGATAAGAGACGACTGTTAGTTTGATTGTCTGTTTGTTTAACTTTGATGTAACTCTGGCATTACACTTGCGACTTTCACTGATAATTATTTATGAATAATGATCAATTGGAGGTTGAAGCGAGTTATTGACGACAACGCGTCAACTTACCTTAGTCGTATTTTGCGTCACCTCGGAAAGAAAGAGTGTGGTCTATTCTTCTCAACTGGATATCACACGGTAGGTCAACTTACCTTAGCTTACCTTTACCTTACCTTTTACGACACCTACGTAAGAAACGAGGGTGGTCTATTCTACTCAGCCGGATACCACACGGCGGGTCGACTTACCTTAGTCGAATTTTACGACACCTCGGTAAGAAATGAGGGTAATCTATTCTGCTCAGCCGGACCGCACGGCATTAAGGGATTAAGGAATTTTAGATAAAAAAGACATAAGTGCTTGCCGTTGTTTGAACCCACGAAACCTTGGTAAAAGTTACGCACTTTATCTGTTAAGCTATCATGGCCGTTCGTCCTCTTACATAGAAAGTAAATAGCAATAGTTTCGTATATAATAACAATAACCGTTAAAAATAACCGTCACAAAAAGTACTCGGGGACAATTTCTGTCGATTCCTAAATTGACAACGACCGAACAAAGATGCGCAATAGCGAATTAGGTGCTTTTACATTGTACGGCCGCGGAGACGGGACGGGAACGACATGTATATATACAAGTGTAAGGAGAAGAATTGGTTTCTACTCCAAACATAATAATACTAAGGCTAAATGATTACTAATCCTATGCTACTATAAACTAATTCTACTAAAACTATAAATGCCGGGGGGGCGCGCGTTGTTCGCTGTGCTTGTAGACAAATGCAAACTGAGTGCGGTGGCGTTTTTATGCTGTTATGTGTAAGGTGCTAGTGCAACGAAGAACAAGTCTTTTTACTAGGTACGTGTACAACATCTTTTGCTCGTATGACACATCACTGCTAAGTAAATAAAAGCCTATTAATTTTATAAACGCAAAATTATCTTCGTCCGTCCCGCTTTGATTAAGCAAGTTAACCATTAATTTGAATAAGCAATATTGATGATTTAACACAAATTAAGCTTATTAACTTGTCTAAAATTATAAAAACATCTGGTTTTATTATCATAGATTTTTCGTAAATGTAATGAGAAAATAAAACGGTTTTCCAACAATTCGTAAAAATCTTCGAATAGTGGACATTGCTAGTGATGAACTATGAATCTTCCACAGTGATGTTAGAATATTGAGCGATCCTCGTTGGTTAGCTGAGATCATTAAAAACCTTGAAGCTCGAAGTCCGAAGCCGAAGTCTTTGATATGCCGCTCTAACGGGGTCGTCCGAGCAATCTGAACGGGGTTTACCTAACGCTCGCTGAAGTTAGGTCTCAAAGCAGTTTATGCATCTGATGATCCCGATGCATCGATTAGTGGAGGGAGGGGCCACTGTTACCTAACCTAACCTAACCTGCCTAACCTAATGGTTAGGTTAGGTTAGAGGTGGCGCTCTCCAGGATACAAAGCCGCTGCTGACGGGGATGGGGGCAATGTGTACAACGTTACCCTGTCCCCGCCACCAGCAGCGTGGTGGAGCACTGTCAGGTTTTTAGTTAGTGTGAGTCTGCCATACTTACCGCTCGTCCTAGTCGGGCGGTGACGACCCATAACGGGTTTTCCTGACATAAAAAAAACTTGAGGGTCCCGTGTAAGGTGTAGACCTTCTGCAAAGAGCTTGGCAGTCACAATGCGACTCTTGACAATGTTACGATAAATCGTACGAATAATATATTTTATCGCCACCTATGAAGAAGCACTTATTGGCGCCTGTTACTTTTTAATATTTTCCGATTTCAACAACCACAAAAACCAAAGAAGAACCAGCGCCTTACGGCAGCTGCACAGTCCGCAGATTACTTTGCAATTGAAAACAAATAACAATAAATACGGAGAGCTGCGAGCGCGCCCCGAGAAATTGGAGAAATGGGAAAAAACTTAATATTTGGTACAGACACTACACTAAGATATGGATTCGCTGCCAGATGTTTGAATATGAGTTTATCTCACGAATATTCTCTTACATTATACTAGACAATGTTGCTGCCTTCCGTGTTAAGTTCCTTAAGACTTAAATGTCGCTTTTTTATGAGTAGCTATTGTCCAGTGGTCACAATATGACCTGATATTCATCATAATTATGATTATGTTTGATAATATAAGTAGACTATGTATAGAAAAATAAGATATATATTATATAATATATATATAATGTTAAATGTAGAGTGGAATATTTGTTTTCATATCCAATACATGTAGAGATTCACGCACTACACATTTCCTATCACAAACTCAATAAAGCCCACACCTACCGCTGGGTCTATCTCCTGATGATGCCGTCAGGAGTTAGACTCGGCAACAAAATTGCAAAGCGCCGCATCACTCAAACGAGTGTAGTAATTGTAAAAAAAAAAAAATTAGTTCAACCCCCACCATTTATTTTATCTCCGAAAACGTGTTCTTCTCAATTTGACCATAGGCTTTTCACGTCAAGCGGGCAGCAAATAAGTAAAAGTAAAACTGTAGTCAATTAAATAGATTTAATTTTGACTAAATAGTAAGTAAGACTAATAATGAGTTTCAAAAAAAGATAAACCTTTCGAAACCAGTTCTAGCTT
Source organism: Morpho helenor (assembly GCA_029227775.1). Classification (NCBI taxonomy): domain Eukaryota; kingdom Metazoa; phylum Arthropoda; class Insecta; order Lepidoptera; family Nymphalidae; genus Morpho; species Morpho helenor. The sequence continues at coordinate 14,839,274 of JARGCU010000006.1, forward strand.
ATTATTTAAGAAATGTGTTTGTAAAAACGATTTTTTTATTTTTAATTAAATCATGTATACAGCTATAATAAATATATTACAATGGCACAATACATGCCTATAGAGCTAGCTTTAACGTAAAAAATAAGTTCAATATAATATAAAAGTAAAATATAACGTAATACAATAATAAACATTTCGCAACCTGAAACCCCATTCTCTGCAGACGTGTATGACGTCATTGAATCCAAGTCGATCGCCCACGTAACGCTGGTAAGTTCCTAACATTTCATAACTCCCTACATGGATATAAAACTCCTAGAATGGCGTTTATTTATTACGTTAGAGACTTATTTATTTATTGGGTATTTTTTAGGGATATTCGTAGGTCAAAGATAGGTTGACTATATTTTTATTTCAATGTTCGTTTGGAAATCGACAATTATGGGTATTTATTATTTTAAATTTAATACAAATTTAATACTGTTAATTAATATTGTTTATTAGCTACAACAAACAAACGCATATATATATATATATATATATATATATATATATATATATATATATATATATATGTATATATATATATATATGTGTGTGTGTGTGTATATATATGTGTGTGTATATTTTCCTGAAACTTTGCATTTTTTGTGGGTTTTGGGGTGAAAAATCGATCAAGCTAGCTTTTATTTAAAAAAATCGTTTTATCCCTGTTTTTGGGCATAAACAATTATTAACATTTAAATTTAATATAAAACACTTGTCGCCAATGACTTCTGCTTTGTATTTTATACCAACACAGTCATAAAACAAGAGTAAGAGAGCGCCCTTTTTGATTAAAATGGTGGCAACACTGTGCCGTTGTTGTTTCTACTGGAGTCTTCTTACTGCTAAAACGTGTTCAGTGACATTCACTCTTTTTTCGTTATTCAAGAGAAGTGTATTAATCGGGAATTGAGGTATTTTTATTATATCGTGTTATTGTTGAAAGAGTGCGCTAATATTATCAAGTCAGCGTAGCTTATTTGGGGAACGGACGGTCTTGACAAATGAAAATACCTAGGATCGAGCCCACCCTACCCAATATTTATTTTTTTAAGTTTCCTTTTTATTTTGTGAAAAATTACCTAGCAACATAAGCTGTGATAGCCCAGCGGTGTGATCGTGCGACTCTTTCGAGAGGGTCATGAGTTCGAACCCCGGCAGGTTACAATGAGTTTTTGTATTAAAACTTATGTGTCTAATTGATAATTGCAATTTATCACACGTTTTTCGGTGAAGGAAAACATCGTGAGGAAACCTGCATATCTCTAGAGAAATCTGGGGATATGTGTAACCTACTAATCCGCATTGGAGCAGCGTGGTAGATCTTAGTTCCAATCCCTTCAGGAACGGAGAGAGGAGTCCTATGCCCAGCAGCTGGTATGTAACTTTACCGAGCAACGCTCGGTCAACCAAGTATTAGATAATTAACTGTGTTAGTCAATCGCGAGTCCTGTCTCTTCCAGTGGCTATTTGTCTCTGTCCATCTGTATATTCCCGTCACGGCCGGTTGCGGGCTCGTTGACGGATTGCCGCGCCCGCGCTGCATACTGAACCATAATGATACACTGGGATTATGAGAAATGGTCGACGCCGTCCTTTTTACCTTGTATGCTTGTTGTGAGAGCTATTTTTCTTATCCGACCCCAAAATATATATTTTTTTAATTTAGATAGATAGATAGATAGATAGAACATTCTTTATTGCACCACATACAAATAATAATATACATTGTTGAGAGAACGACATAATCTAATGCAGTACAATGCAATTTACAACAAAAATGCACAATATCTATCTTAAATTACTTACACGCTACTATACAAATCATGCCCACGTATGGTCCCAAGAATGCTGCGTTTCCGCTTTGAATCACTAAGCTTATTCAAATAATAATTAAATTATTTTGCTATAATCCACGATGAAGAAAAATTATATATATAATGCTTAATGTAGAGTGACAGTCCGTTATCATACCTGATACATGCAGGATTCGTAAAAACATATCCACAAACCTCCACCACCGCCATCACAATACACAAGCACTACACACGTTCACTATCACAAACTCAACAATCTTTTGCCCCGCAACCGAAGCATCGTCAGAAGATAGACTCCACGACAAAATCGCAAAGCCATCATTATTACTTTTGTATTATGGATCTCCGCAAAGTAACGCCTACTTCTATCAATTAGTGAGTTACTTAGATTGGGTGAAAGTTCATGTAGTGAATTATTTACATAGAAATAATTTTGTTTCTTTTTTTTAATACGGAATAAACTTTATAATTTGACTAACTAAAAGATACCGTAGTATTTCTATACTACTATATAAAGCTGAAGAGTTTGTTTGTTTGATTATTTGAACGCGCTAATTTCAGGAATTACTGGACCGATCTGAATAATTCTTTGAGTGTAAGATAGTCCATTTATCGAGGAAGGCTATAGACTATATATAACATTACGCCAAGATGGAAAGAAAAGGAGCAGCAGCTAAATAAACGATGAAAGTTATTCAAAAATCTCTTATAATTAATTCATGATAACTGCTTTTATATTAAAATATTCAATTCGGAAAAAAATTGTGACACTAATTTTCATGCGGACGAAGCTACTGGCACAGTTAGTAACAAAATAATTTTATCATTTCTGTAGTGTTAAAGTGTTTAACACATTTTATATTCACTTCACAGCTGAAGCTTGCAAACTTGGTAAACTGTTGTACGTTGTAAAGCGAGGGTACACCGCAAAACTTAAGTTTTTAAGTAAAAGTTTGCGGTTCAGTGCCAAGAGGCATTGTTTAAGTGCAGCTTAACTTTGCGGTATAACCCTAAACATTTGTAAAAGTTGTGGAGTACCGGCCTAGGTTAGTAAGCTACTATCCCAGAAGTGGACCAGAACATAAGCCCAGTGGTTCAGACATTTGATATTTATCATATGTCCGACGAGCCGACAAAATTAAGCATTTTTTTAAATGACATTTTTCCAAATTTATCAATTGAACCAAATTTCAGTTTTGTTCTAGCAGATTTGTTCTGAAATCGTAGCAGACAGATAGACATTTATAATATCCCATGTAGAACTTTACAGTCGATGTTTTCTTTTATAATTTACAAGCTTACAACTAATCTTATTTATAAATAATAATAATAAATGAGTGAATGAGTTTACATTATTAAACCGCATTCCTGAATAAAATTGAAGGGATTTTCACATCCAAGTATTAACAAACATCATCTCGTCAATAAGATCTGTGTAAAACAACACTAAAACTTATTTTAAGAGCTAAACATAAAACACTACTGAAGTGCAGTATTAGGACGAATTTATTGCCAAGCGTGAACGTGGAAGAATCATGAGAAATAAATTGCGCTGTCCAATAACAGTGAATGCGAGCTTTCGAGTAGTTTCTACGAGCTTATCAATAAAATTTACAGCGCGAGCTTTAAACTATACACGGCGAAATTTCACAGAAACTGTCTTCTCATTGAAATCAACCTTATTAATATATATATTTAATGTTTTGTATTCTAACTCGCTAAAAAGCTGTGATGGCCTAGCGGTGCGACCGTGTGAATCTCTAGAGATGATCATGGGTTCAAACCCGGGCAGACACCAATGAGTTTTTCTATTAAAACTTATGTGTCTAATTGATAATTGCAATTTATCACACGCTTTTCGGTGAAGGAAAACATCGTGAGGAAACCTGCATATCTCTAGAGAATCCTAGGGATATGTGTAACCTACTAATCCGCATTGGAGCAGCGTGGTAGGTCTTAGCTCCAACCATTCTCTCCAAAAATGGAGAGAGGAGGCCTATGCCCAGCAGTGGGATAGTAACAGGCCGTTACTTACTTATTCAACTCGCAATTTATGTATGTGAAGGTGGAATCTTGCGAGTTAAATTTGACCCACTTCCGGGTGTCCGATTGAGCTAAAACTTTACATACTGACAATGTATGGTTATGATAAGCATGACCTGATGCTGCTGTCAGGATTTGCTCAAGATGAGGGAACTTATTAACAGTTATAAGGTGAGTTAAATTTTGTTACAGGCTGTTTTAACTTGTATACTGTCTATTAACCGATTGATTCAAAAAAACAACTTGTTAGAGTAATTCGTAAATAGCAATAGATTATTGTTTGAGGGTAAATTTACAACGATATCGATCTAAACGATGTTTCCCTAAAGACCGGTGTAGGGTCACATCCAAATCACGTCTAATAGCCGGCCGAAATGATTGCAATAAAGTAGGATATGAGCTCTCACAGTCACATTTACACGGTCATAAGTTCCGGATTAAAAAAGGTGGGTCGCGGTGAATGGAAGGACCTGCGTGAAAAGGGTCGCCGTATCCGTGGCCCATTCAGGCTTATTGAAAGCTCGAGAGATCTCCTTGAGGTAATAATATATAAAAGTGCGTGCCAAGTGATTCATTGCAGAATTTTTTACACATTTTATAAACATTAGCTATTGTTGCATCCTGCATTTCTCATAATGCGATATGAACAAATTATCTTCTATTTCCTATCATCATTCTCTTTAAGTGGGATCGGCACAACATATTTTAAACATGTTTTGGTTAGTTATTTTACGACTGGCCGCCTTCCTGACGCCAACTTACTTTACGACATCTCGGTAAGAAATGGGGGTCGTCTGTTCTAATCAGCCCGTTACCACACGGCGGGTTAAATTGCCTGAGTCACCTTTTACGACATCTTGGTAAGAAATGAGGGTGGTTTATTCTTCTCAGCCCGATACCACACGGCGGATCAACTTACCTGAGTCGCCTTTTACGACATCTAGGTATGAAATGAGGTCCGTCTATTCTACTCAGCCGCATACCACACGCCGGGTCAACTTACTTTAAGTCTCCTTATACGACACCTTGGTAAGAAAGGAGGGTGGTCAATTCTACTCAGTCGGATAACACACGGTGGGTCAACTTACCTAAGTCACCTTTTACACCTCGCTAAGCAATGAGGGTGGTCCATTACACTTAGCCGGATTCCCACGGTATCTTCTATTTCTATGACTATTATTCTATTCATATATTTTTTCTCTTATATCGTTATATTTATCAACATTTTGTCGTTTTGTTGTACTTTTCTTTGTCCTATTCAATAAAAAAAGGGAATAATTAAATAACAATTTGCTCATACTTAGTTTCGGCCAGAAATATCAAGATTCAAAGGTAGAAACTTGTAATGATTATGTGATTACATGTGTCCTACATGAATGTTAACGAAATACAAAATGTTAATTAAAACAATTAATGAGTTCGGCGAAAATTTCACAAACAATTAACGGGATATTTCAAAGAAAATTACGCTTCTGCGCATTTTGCCGCGGACCGCAACCTTTGTTTTTAATTGAAACTGAAATTTTACAGAAACAAAATTCGCAATAAAATCAGATTTTTGCGACTATAGACATGCAGACAAAGTTTGAATCCTTATCAATGCTGATAGATGTCCATCCCTGGACAAAGGTCTTTTCGAGAGATATCCAGGTCACACAATCATATACTGACTTGATCCAACAATTTCCGCGATAGAGAATCAACCACCGCAGTTGTCTTATGATGTGGGTTCGCCCATGTCTTTGGACTATGGTATCTTTGTACTATGTATCTTGCCTATAGCCACATATTTTTTTCGGGACACATCGAAGTATATCAGTGATTTTGGTTCTACATTGGATCCTTTCGTTCCTGTTTGATCACGTAGACTTACTCCAAGCTCTTGCTTCATTGCAAATTGGCTGACTCTGAGTTTTCATCGAACCCATAAATTATCACTGAAAACTGGTTTCCAACAGCCTCGACAGTCTTATTTCATCATACTGCCTTTATCTCACTCTAAGTGTCGGCACAAAATATTTTTCTCTTCCATTCTCTCCTTTCATTCATCAACTTTGGTTCTTCAACTTCTCCTTTTATAAGTATGTCATACTTCACACAATCCATACATCTCTTTTTCGGCCTCCCTTTAGTCACATGTCCATCTACATTCATATTTTATACTCGTTTGATCACATGATTTTCATCCTTTCTTCTGTCTTTTCTATGGAGGGCGCAACTTTCAGACTTCCTCTTATATTATTTCTTATCTTATTTAGTCCCATAACTCCTTAACACCTTCATTTGCATTCTTCTTTCATCCGTCTTTCTCATTTAGTCTGCTTTTTTTTACCAAAATAATTCTTGCTGATTCTTGCTCCTATATTTTCTAATTCATCTTAAATTATGCCATTCACGTACGTGGGTGTTTTAGTACTCTTCAATTTAATTAATAAACATTGTAGGAGTTGATAATATTTTCATTTACCACGCGTCGTGCGACGGCAGTCTTGGAAATTAATCGGCAAGGACTTGATGAATTCGATTTACTTCATTTTCTTGATTAAATTCGTGATGTGGTGATTGTTATTTGGTAGATCTTAGTGGTAGTACTTAGTAGGTCTTATTGGTATCATAGTACGAGAGCATGGTTCGTGTCAGTGGTGCACAGGTTCCGTGCTGGGATGTGCATAGCTGGATTTCCGTCCAAAGTCAAATGGCAGTGTTCAGATCAAAATAGGCCTGTGTCTCAGTACTGATGAGCAATACCTTCAGTGTTTTTTGGCGCTAGCAGTATATATAAAGATCCATATGAAGCAGACACCGCTACCGCCTACCCAAGACCCCAACCACTCAGGAACCTCGCCTAGCCGTTTTACGCATTTCCCGTCACGGTAACGTCGTATAAAGAGCTCATGAATATGGACCCCGGATGGGCTCGAAACTATTCGGACTGACCCGATAGAATAACACATCAGTATAGCCGGTATTTATAGTTTTTATACATAAACTATCACTACAAAAAGTAAGCTGTAATAGGCGAACGGTGGTCAAGGGGTCAAACCCCAGGCTGGGACTAATAAGTTTTTCAAGTTAAAACTGATGTGCCTAATTGATGTTTGCAATTTATCACACGCTTTTCGGTGAAGAAAAACATCGTGAGGAAACCTGCATATCTCTAGATAATCTTCTAAGGATATGTGTAAACTACCAATCCGCACTGGAGCAGCGTGGTGGCCCAGCAGTGGGAAAGTAACAGGGCATTACTTTACTACTTAAAAACATTATATTACGGGTATTTTAAAACTTAATTTAATAGAAACGAAATCGTGCGTACAGCTTGTGATTAATAATTATATTTTTTTTAGGTTTGAAGTAACTTATACTTTGACTTGCAAATAAGTGTACGAACTAAATATAAAAAGCATACACCAACTAAATCCGTTAAATATAAAACAAATACACAATAAACGTTGCAGAATATACGTACATGAATAATATTTGAGAATTGAAAAGCCAATAGATCGACAAAGGAGTGTTCCTACAATTGTTTGTTTGCATTTCACTCGATGCTTCCTAATGTTTGTTGAAAAATTCAACAACAAGCTTATCCTATGTAGATTTTTAAAATCCTTGCTGGATGCAAAGAGATTTTATTGAATCTTCCTGAAGAATTTAACTTTTTTATTAAAACCATACAAAAATCAGTTCGATAGATTTTGAGAAAAACGATTACAGGCAGCTTTTGGGGGCATTTTTTAAAAAAAATTACAGAATGAGTTATATTTCCGACTTTCTATGCGTCAAATTAAGTAATAACATAGCCTCTACTTTGTACTTTAAGTTATATCCTGTTCCATAAAGAAAAACAGATTTTTTTAGTCTATATGTTATCCCAATATTTCAAGCTTTAATTTAACCCTATTACATCAATATTGGCTAAGTGGTTTAGCTATGAAGATGTAACATATAATACATAAAAACAGATTTTGATTAATATTAGTATGGATTAAGAACTAATTCCCTTAGAGAGATCTTTATTTATTTATTTTATTTATTAATTTCTTTATTGTACATACATATTTTCAGAAAAGACAAAAAATAGTACATGTACGAAGACGGAATTATCCCTAAAAGGGATTTCTTCCAGTCAACCTTTGGGTAACAGACGGAAAAGGACAAGAAGTGAAATACGGGTTATATAGAAAGGAAGAAAAGAACTTAAAGAAATAAGCCTCTTAACTTCAACTTCGTATATTTATAATAATATATCAACGATAAGAAACTATAAACATTTAAAAAGTAAGTTAGAGATAATACAAAACCAAAATATGGAAACCAAAGTAGACTGATATATTCCGTTCCTAAAAAGGCTGAATCATTTATTATTCGGTATACGTTCTATAAGAAAACTTTAAAAAGACCATCATAATTTACCCGAGGATCGGTTGCGGTATGAGCCCCAACAAACCTTCCCCGGGGCGGGTCTAAACAAGTCTAAAACTGGGTAAATTTATATACATAGGTCTCTTAAATGAATCTAGGTTTAATCTTTCCTCTGTTAGCCCTTAAGGCATTTATCCTTAATAGGGGTCGGGGGATTTGAAAACTTTAAATCCACACTAATATTGTGAAAGCAAAAGTCTGTTTGTCTTGATCTTGCACAAGATAGCTTTGACGAAATGTAAAAACAGCAACCAGCGAGATTCTTGCTAGCAGATGGGGGATTACAAAAATAATAAGAAAGTGTGGATATAGCTACTTTTCGAACCTGTACATGATAGTAATGTTTAACGGTAACTAGTTATAAGAATTATATTCTGAAAAGAGCAACCGAGTTTCTTGCTAGCTCATGTGACAACATGTTATAAACATGTTGTCTCATGATTTGGCTACGTATTTTATGATCGGCTGCCAGCCTGACGTCAACTTACTTTAGTCGTTTTTACGACATCTCGGTAAGAAAGAGAGTGGTCTATTCTACTCAACCGTATACGAAAAGGCGGGTCGACTGTCTCTAGTCACCTTTTACGACACCACGGTCAATAAGAAATGAGGGTGTTTTCTTCTACTCAGCCGAATATCCGATAACCGGATAACTGAAGCAGGAATAGGCTCCACGAACAAATTACGATTTTGTTCGTGGAGCCTATCCTCTTGATGATGCTTCGGTTACGGGGCGAAACGATCGTAGAGGTTGTGGTAGTGAGTGTGTGTAGTGCTTGTGTGGAGTGTTGGTGTTGGCGACGTCTTGTGATACGTGTGGCGGCTTGTCCTGCATGTATGGGGTATGTGTTTGTTGCCTGCTTCATACACTTAGTATTGCATTTATTCTCTTAACAAAAGCGGATTACAGCAAAGCAAATTTTTTTGTAACTTCTGTACTATGGAGTTCTGCTAACGCCTGCTTCTATAAATCAGTGTCATAGAAATTAATCTAACTTTTAATTAAACTAAATTAATAACAATTTAATTTCTGCTAGCTGAGTTTTTAATGTCATAGACATTGTTCTAACAAATCTTTAGTAAGTCACCTGTTACTGACAATCAATTTTCCAACTTCAAAAGTTGAATAGGTACTACCACTAGAACTAAATTGGGTCTATTAGCGATCGGACATCGAAACTATAGCCTGTCTGAAAGCAATCGCGGCTCTGACGTGAAATCATTCGGCGCCGTCACTCGGAATGAAAGCGAATCACTTATATCTGACATAAAGGAGTGACCATGAGTTTTGACTCTATTCTTGACTGCTTGCTTTTTTTAATACGAAGGAAATCAAATTAAATCAAAATAATCTTAATTCAAATAAGATCTTTCAAGCAATTTTGAATCGTCAAGGATAAATCTTTAATATTTTTATATGAGTTTCAAATTCAAATTCAAAATATTCTTTATTCAAATAAACTTGTAAACAAGTGCTTTTGAATCGTCAACTCTACTGCTGGTTCGGAAAGCTGTTCCTACCGAGAAGAGCCAGCAAGAAACTCGGCGGTTGCTCTTTTAAAAATATAATTCTTAATACTATTTACATTATGTCGCTACTGTCTTGTACAGGTTCAAAGAGAGCTATATCCACACATTCTTATCTTCTAAGTAATCCTCAACAGTATAGTAAGTAGGCTTTCTGTATCAGCCTCTTTTTAATAGTATTTTTAAACTGCTGTAATGGCAAAGCTGAAATTGATTGCGGAATTTTATTATAGAATCTTATACCAAAACCCACAAATGAGTTACGTACTTTTATCTTGTATGTATATATATTTTCGGAATCTCGGAAATGGCACCAACGATTTTCCTGAAATTCAGCATGAGGGGGGTTTTGGGGGAGAAAAATCGATATAGATTTTATCGATCGAAGAAAATCGATTTTATTATTATTATTATTATTATTATTATATAGCTAGGTGTTATGTAAAAAAAAAATTATTTTATACCTGTTTTTGGGCATTAAAAACACTAACATTTATATTGAATTGCATTTTCGCCATTAACTGTCAAGTCAGCGTAGCTTATTAGCGTTCCCATTCGGGAACGGGTTGCCTCAAGATATGTAAATACCTGAGGATCGATTCCCAACTAAATTATTATTTTTTCTTTTTTTGAAAAAAATTACTGAGCAAGGCTCGGTCACCCAGATATTTGATTTATGAATACAATGTTATTATAATAATAAATTGTCTCAATTCGTAGGTTAGCTGCCAGAGATCTCTGTCAAAGGGATGTTGCACTTTTTACACTTTTTTTTTATTAATAATGTTTGTAACGTTTTTCATGGTACAGACAATAACAATTTGTGACACAGGTTGGAGATTTAAGAAAAACTTATCAATTTTTTCATTCCTCATCATTCTCCTGCTCATATTCCGCTCTAAGTGGGGTCAGATCAACATTCGTATTTTACGAGCAGCCGGCTGCCTTGCGTCAACTTACATTAGTCGTATTTTACGACACCTCGGTAATAAAAGGGCTGAGAAGAATAGACCAGGGTGGTCTATTCTACTCAGCCGGATACCACACGACGGGTCAACTCACCGTAGTCACTTTTTACGACTCTTCGGTAAGAAATAAGGGTGGTCTATTCTACTCAGCCGGATACCACATGGTGGATCAACTTAACTTAGTCGCCTTTTACGGCAACCTGGTAGGAAGTGAGGGTGGTCTATCTACTCAGCCGGATACAACGCGGCAGATTTTGTTTTTACATTATTTTCTGTTATGATGGTAAAGTGTGGTTACCGTACTTTTGATAGAACATTGCCGCTCGATACATTCAAACAATGAAATGAACAGCCCCTCGATATATTATCGACAAAGCCTGTATTGTTTGAACATAATGATACATCAAAGATTACTTGAGTGCAAAACTCGTTGACTGTCCGACACAATATTAACAATCTGTACTAATATTAAAAATGCTAAAGTCTATCTGTCTGTCATGCTTTCACGGCTAATCCGTGTTACCAATTATCAGTCTCCTCTCTATATCCCACTAAGTGTGGTCGGCACATGTTTTTCTCTTCCATTTTCTCCTGTTATGAGTAACTCTGGCGCCACTCCTTTTATATGCATGTCATACTTCACACAATCCAACCAACTCTTTTTAGGCCTCCCTCTAGTCACATATCGATACACATTCAAGTTCAAAATATTCTTTATTCAAATAAACTTGTAAACAAGTGCTTTTGAATTGTCAACTTTACTGCTGGTTCGGAAAGCTGTTAATAAAAGGCTAATACAGAAAGCCTACTATGCTATTGAGGAATACTTGAATGATAAAAATGCGTGGATGTAGCTACTCTTCGACCCTGTACAAGACAGTAATTCAAATTCAAATTCAAAATATTCTTTATTCAAATAAACTTGTAAACAAGTGCTTTTGAATCGTCAACTCTACCGCTGGTTCGGAAAGCCGTTCCTACCGAGAAGAGCCAGCAAGAAACTCGGCGGTTGCTCTTTTAAAAATATAATTCTTAATACTATTTACATTATGTCGTTACTGTCTTGTACAGGTTCAAAGAGAGCTATATCCACACATTCTTATCTTCTAAATAATCTTCAAGAGTATAGTAGGCTTTCTGTATCAGCCTCTTTTTAACAGTGTTTTTAAACTGCTGTAATGGCAAAGCTGAAATTGATTGCGGAATTTTATTATAGAATCTTATACCAAAACCCACAAACGAATTACGTACTTTTGCAAGGCGCAAAGCAGGAGCCGCAAGCTTATGTCGGTTCCTGCTTTGTCTATTGTATACATCACCTATCGTTTTATAATTCTTTATATTTTTATGTACATAAATTGAATTGCAAATTAATAATAACTAATGTAACTAGAAATAGCAATTATATTTCTAAAAGAGCAACCGCCGAGTTTCCGGTTGGCTCTTCTCGGTAAGAACAGCTTTTCGATCCAGCAGTAGAGTTGACGATTCAAAAGCACTTGTTTAAAAGTTTACTTCAATGAAGAATATTTTGAATTTGAAATTTACGAATTATTTAAAACGATGAAACTAAGTTGTGAGAGAAATGTTTTTAAATAATAAAACGGCTGAATATTTTTTCAAAAAAGAAGCTACGAACACAACATTATTGGTTTCACCCAATACCCATTCGGGTGAACAAACAAAAACCAACAAAACAAAATCAAAGCGGATGGGGCGGCGATTTTTAAACTGAAATTGCCTTTGAATTTTTCTCCCCTTTATCTGAAACCCATAGAGCGTTGATATGAAGTGATTATTGTTTTCTCTTGTGGTGAGTTGAGATGCAGAAAGTATTTTTAACGATGGCTGTTGTTATTAAAATTAATTCTTCATATACCTACATTATCATTCTCCTGCCCTTATCCCACTCTAAGTGGGGTCGGCACATGGTATAAAAATGTTTTTACATGATTTGTCTAGGTATTTTACGACCAGCCGCTTGCCTGACGTCAATACCTTAGTCGCCTATTAAGGCACTTCGGTAAGAAAAAGGGTGGTCTATTCTACTCAACCCGATACCACACGGTGGGTCAACTTGCCTTAATTACCTATTACGACACCTCGGTAAGAAAAATGGTGGTCTATTCTACTCAATGTACTCAACTCACTCAACACTCAATATACTCGGATAACACGGCAGGTCAACTTACCTGAGTCCCTTTTACGACATCTCGGTAAGAAATGAGGGTTGTATATTCGACTCAGCCAGATACCAAACGGTGGGTCAACTTATCTTAGTCGCCTTTTACGACACCTAGGTAAAAAATTAAGATGGACGTTTTCTTAGAAGACTCATTTTAATTATTTTTTAAAATCCGGTCACGATGTAAGATTATTCTGATGATTTCTAAATAAATAAATAAATATATAGGAAAACTACGCACACGGTCGTCCGTCACCAAATTAAGCAACATCATTCTTGTATTATGGGTGACTTGTAAATTAATACAATACATGAGTCGAAGAACCAACAAATTATTTTTAGAAAATATTGGCCTTCGACAGGTATCAAATCCACGGGCTGCAGAGCTAAATGCAGGATTACTGCCAACTCTGTCAATGAGGTAGTCGTTCTTTAATCGTGTACAGCTTAAAGCAGGTATTGATTCGCGTGTGTTTCTGTATAGTTTAAGGAAACAGGTATTCTTACATTTGCTTCACAGTATATTTTAAGCAATTTAATTTATGTACATAAAAATATAAAGAATTATAAAACGATAGGTGATGTATACAATAGACAAAGCAGGAACCGACGTAAGCTTGCGGCTCCTGCTTTGCGCCTTGCAAAAGTACGTAATTCGTTTGTGGGTTTTGGTATAAGATTCTATAATAAAATTCCGCAATCAATTTCAGCTTTGCCATTACAGCAGTTTAAAAACACTGTTAAAAAGAGGCTGATACAGAAAGCCTACTATACTCTTGAAGATTATTTAGAAGATAAGAATGTGTGGATATAGCTCTCTTTGATCCTGTACAAGACAGTAACGACATAATGTAAATAGTATTAAGAATTATATGTTTAAAAGAGCAACCGCCGAGTTTCTTGCTGTCTCTTCTCGGTAGGAACAGCTTTCCGAACCAGCGGTAGAGTTGACGATTCAAAAGCACTTGTTTACAAGTTTATTTGAATAAAGAATATTTTGAATTTGAATTTGAATTTGATCATGACAGATATGTATCGTCAATTTTATTCTAATGACAACAAAATTTAATTATATTAATGGAATCAGTTTATCCATTATCCGCTACGATGAAAACGCTACAGTTGCAGTAGGTATGAACGCTATAATCGTTTAGATGTAGTTAACCAAGTTACCGCATCAAAACTCATCCTCCCGCTGCATCAATGCACTGTCTAACTTTTGGAATATCGGACACGGATATTCAAATAAAGCTCACGTTTCGGATGTGGTATAATATGATATACGATGACGCCAGCAGTAGGTATATTAAGTCGCACTAGAGTTTCGTAGGTCGACAACCTGAGTTTTCGAGTGATATTAATTAGTGGTTGTGTGAATTTTGTAGTTTTGTATAAAATTTTGGCTTACATGGTTAAATACTAGTGGCACTGCCGCTTTGGATCTTCCCCATTTTCGGCTTCTGCATTGTAAAACCTTGGATTTTTTTTCTTCATTACCTTTTTGTAATTATTATTTATGTTATATTTTTATAATGTATGTTTGCCCGGAGTATACACTTCAATTGCATTAAATTGTAATGTATTATTATGGTTGTCGAAAACGGTAGTAGTCAAATAACATCTCTTTTGTTTTTTATACCGGACGTATTGAAAACGTGATAATTACGTGATCGATAAAAAAGGGGGCTCCTTTGTGACTGCTATAAATAATTGCATTTTATCACACGCTTTTCTGTGAAGGAAAACATCGTGAGGAAACCTGCGTATCTCTAGAGAATTGTGGAAATATGTGTAACCTACCAATCCGCATTGGAACAGCGTGGTAAGTTTTAGCTCCAATCCTTCTCTCCAAAAAACGGAGAGAAGAGGCCTATTCCCAGCAGTTAGATAGTAATAGGCCACTACTTAACTTTTTTTTTAACAATGAATGAACTGCCGTATCTAAAACTAATTATAGATCACTGGAGAAGCTGGGTAAGTGAATAGTTGTCGTCTAGTCCGTAAGTAAACCGGGCCACGACGCGAACTTCGTCTTCACTGTAATAAGATGTGCTTTGCCATTTTCCAGTGGACATAAATTACTGGAACTTGATGTGATGTACGAGATTGGATTCCAAATCTTTGTTTAAAACAATGGATAACTTTCGTTCACTTGTCAAATTAGATACAGTGGATAAGAACGATTAGGTAATTGTTAGCACACACTTTCAACAATAACACGATATAATAGAATAATACAATTTCCGCTCCGAGATACACTTCTCTTGAATAACGAACACGGAATGAATGTCACTGTAACGTTTTATCAATAGGAAGACTCCACCGAAAACAACAACGGCACAGTGTTGCCACCATTTTAATCAAAAAGTGCGCGATACTTTTGTTTTCATGACTGTGTTGCTATAAAATACAAAGCGGAAGTCATTAGCAATATAATGTTGAAATATATAAAACAAAGCTGAACCCGCGACTAACTTCGCGTCTACTTGTTTGTTAAAATACCGTCAAAATATTGTCAATTACGTAGGTTAAGTATGTACCTAGATTTCATAAAAAAAAACTGTAATTTTATCCCTATCTTTAGGCACTGACTTCTAATTCTTAGAAAACAATTACGCCGTCATTTGCAAAGTCATAATAGTTTAATTGTTTTTTAATAAGTCTTCTTTTACAAAACTAATGAAAATATTGTTTTGCTATAATCCGCGATAAAAGAAAATATATGTAATGCTAAATGTAGAGTGTACTATTCGTTCTCATACCTGATACATGCAGAATTTGTGAAAATTCATGCCCTACCCGCCACCGATAAGACAACAATACACAAGCGATGCACACATTCACCAACACAATTTCAACAATTGTTTCGCCCCGTAACCGAAGCATCGTCAGGACATAGACTGCATGACAAAATCGCAAAGCCAATCGTCGTGTCAAGCCAATCAAAGTGTACACTACATTTACCATTACATATATTTTCTATTATCGCGGATTATAGCAAAGTAATATTTTCATTAGATTTGGTATTATGGACCTCCGCAAAGTACCGCCTAATTCTTTTATTAATAATTTTGTTAATTTCTGTTACCTTCTGGAGTCTATTTAATAAGTTGTTATTTACGGTTCATGGCGTTTTTTTTTGTTTCTCTTGACGATGTCGCTGTATTCTTTATTCACAGGGTTGAAACTTACAATCCTTAGCTAATTATTCCTCTGCATGCATCCGCCTTTGTTATTCAAATGACATTTGTTGCAGATGCAAGAGCTAGCCAGTCTGGTGCAGATGTTAATATAATATAAGTTATGTTATCAGAATTAGAAAGGCTATTTCTATGTTTAAAACTTATGTGCTTAATCAATATTTACAATTTGCTTTACATAAACTTTTTGTCAGGGGTAGGATGTGGCCGGCTAAGATCTATAAACCAATAAAAAGCTAGAATAAAGAGCTTCTACTGTATACAGAGTGGTACCGCCGATACAACATTAAATAACTTCACTGCTCACTTGGAAGTAATACATTACTTTGGTATAATTCAATATATTTAAATATAGAATTTAAGAAAAATATATATTCTAACAAACTAAATACGTTTAAATTGTGAAACACGCTCATTCATTAGGGTTCACTCACCTTGTAGCGCGCGCGTACGGCGCTCGGTGTAGATATGACGATCGCCGCGAAGATCAAACGGACCGGTGAAATACAAATGTCGCGGCGCGGTGACCGCAAGGCCAAGTCCAAGGCCATTTTTACATTTTTGATACAGATGAGTATAATATTGTTTATAGGGCTTATTTTTGTATGGCATGCTGCCATCGGTCATTGATCCATACACGTCATGAAGTTTAATTTCAAAATGAAAAATAATATCCTGTGGCTAAAGTACTTCATTGAATTACTGTTTTTTTTTATGTAGGCTGCTAAGGTGCGTAGCTATCTAGGATTGAAATTAATGTCGTATCGTCGATACCACTCTGTAAACTGTATATTAGTCCTAACCAGATAGTGAGATATAATATTGCTTTAAACTAAACATGAAGCTTCGTAATGATTTCGCTTCCTTTATTGATGTTGGTAGAGCATTCCACAATATAATAGCTTTTACATTAAAAGAACCTTCTAAAAACGGTGTCTTGTGTTAGGGCATCTCAAGGTTATAGTTTCGAAAGGACCTTATTAAATTATTAGTACTTCTTATAAAATGGAATTTCGATTTCATTACATGATTGACAACAAGATAAACATCTAGCGCCTTCCTTTGTATCATTCTAATTAATTATACTGACTATTCATCAATTTCTTATTCAGGAAAGTCGATAACTTAACGGTATTCATTTGCGAATTCAATTTAACTGTTGCGACACCGATAGTGATGTGCGTGAGATATCGACAAAATTTTCGAAAAATCTTTTTTTTGTGGAATTATAAATATGATACATATGTTTTTTGAATTTAAACTATCGTGAGTAGTATTCATAGTTAATGTATAGAACCGGCTATACTCACGTCTTATTCTATCGGGTTAGCCCGACTAGTTTCGCGCCCAGCGAGCTGCGGGACGCAGTTCCCGCCGCGATAACGTCGTGTAAAGAGCTCATGAATAAGAGCCCCGGTTGGGTTCGAAACTAGTCGGGCTAACCCGATAGAATAAGACGTGAGTATAGCCGGTTCTATACATTAACTATGATACATATGAAAAATACACTCGAGGTAAATAATTCTACGTCTTGACACTAATAGACTTCTTCTTTTATTATGATTTCATTTAATATTCCGTCATTGTACTGCCCTTATCCAACTCTAAGTGGAATCGGCACAACGTGTTTTACACATGCTATATGTTTTGTTTAATTATTTTACGGCCTGCTGGTGTGAGAATTTGCCTTAGTCATATTTTTCGTCACCTCGTCAAGAAGGTGACCTATTCTACTCAACCGGATACCACACGGTGGGTCAACTTACCTTAGTTGCCTTTTAAGACATCCCGGTAAGAAATGAGGGTGATCTATTATACTCAGCCGGGTACCACATGGGGATTCAACTTGATTTAGGTGCGTTTTACACCTCTGTAAGAAATGAGGGTGGACTAATTTTCATTTAATATTGATGTCGCTGTTTGACGCTTTTCAAACATGTAAAGGGGTAAAGATATTGCTTTTGGTGGGTTTCTTAATAAATACGTATGAAATATAATATCGATACAGTTCACATATCTATGGCCTCTAGATTGAATATGAAAATAACCTTACACGACTTTGTGGAAAATATCTGTGCTATTTTATATAACTTTAGTTAAAAAATTTAAACTGAAGCGAGGGAATAAAACAAACATCGAAACATCCTCCTGTCATTATCCCACTCTAAGTGGGGTCGGTACAACATGTTACAAACATGTTGTCATATGATTTGGTGACGTATTTTACGACCGGCCACCTGCCTGACGCAAAACTAACCTTAGTCGTATTTTACGACTCCTCGGTAAGAAAGAGGGTGGTCTATTTTACTCAACCACACGGTGGGTTAACTTACCTTAGTCGCCTTTTGCGACACCTCGGTAAGAAATGAGGTTGGTCTATTCTACTCAGCCGGATAAAACACGGCGGGTCGACTTACCTTAGTCGCCTTTTACGACACCTCGGCAAGAAATGAGGTTGGTACTATTCTATTCAGCCGGATACCACACGGCGTAATAAAACAAACATCGAAAATAAACATTTTAGTTGCTATAACAGATTTATATTTTATTTGATTATTGTGAATCGTAAAGCGCTGTACGGTTTTACAAAACGCTAAGCAAGTAAATAAGTTGTATTATATTCAAATTCAAATTCAAAATATTCTTTATTCAAATAAACTTGTAAACAAGTGCTTTTGAATCGTCAACTCTACTGCTGGTTCGGAAAGCTGTTCCTACCGAGAAGAGCCAGCAAGAAACTCGGCGGTTGCTCTTTTAAAAATATAATTCTTAATACTATTTACATTAAGTCGTTACTGTCTTGTACAGGTTCAAAGAGAGCTATATCCACACATTCTTATCTTCCAAACAATCTTCAAGAGTATAGTAAGTAGGCTTTCTGTATCAGCCTCTTTTTAACAGTGTTTTTAAACTGATGTAATGGCAAAGCTGAAATTGATTGCGGAATTTTATTATAGAATCTTATACCAAAACCCACAAACGAATTACGTACTTTTGCAAGGCGCAAAGCAGGAGCCGCAAGCTTATGTCGGTTCCTGCTTTGTCTATTGTATACATCACCTATCGTTTTATAATTCTTTATATTTTTATGTACATAAATTAGATTCCTTAAAATATACTGTGAAGCAAATGTAAGAATACCTGTTTCCTTAAACTATAATTGCCTTAGTACTCATGAATTCTTTATAGGTATACGCTTTCTTTCCGACATGTCACTGAGAACTTAAAAATAAAAGATTATAATAAAGCTCGCTACCATCCAAAATAATTGAATGTCAAGAAATAACTATATCGATATATCAATATGATTCTAATGCACATCACTAGATGGGTTATGGCATCGTTAATCACAAGTTCCTATTTATGTCGTAGTTATGGCGGAATTGAATAAATAAAATGGTTTACGCTATGGTTATTTACATCTGGACCGCCCCTTGATGCGGAACCGGGTAATTGATATTTTACGTGACTGGTTGTATATTTTTAACTTTAATGAGTTATCTATATAGCGGGCCATACCATAAATTGTAAATGGATTAAACAATAGATTAGTCATCTTAAACTAATCGCCTTTTAGAGCTTTTAAGTAATTAAATTTTTTTACATAAATTTAAGAGTTATAGAACGATAGGTGATGTATATAATAGACTAAGTAGAAACCGACATAAGCTTACGGCTCCTGCTTTGCGTTTTGCAAAAGTACATAAGTCGTTTGTGGGTTTGGGTATAAGATTCTATAATAAAATTCCGCAATCGATATTAGCTTTGCCATTACAGCAGTTTAAAAACACTATTAAAGAGAGGCTGATACAAAAAGCCTACTATACTGTTGAGGATTATTTAGATGATAAGAATGCGTGGATATAGCTAATGTCCGACCCTGTTCAAGATAGGGATGATTTAATGTAACTATTTATAAGTATAATGTTTAAAAAAGCAACCGCCGAGTTTCTTGCTGTCTCTTCTCGGTAGGAACAGCTTTCCGAACCAGCAGTAGAGTTGACGATTCAAAAGCACTTGTTGACAAGTTTATTTGAATAAAGACAATTTTGAATTTGAATTTGACACCTCAGTAAGAAATGGGGGTGATTTATTCTACTACGGTTACCGACTAAGGTAAGTTGACCCGCCGTGTGGTATCCGGCTGATTAGAATAGACCACTCCCATTTCTTACCGAGGTGTCGTAAGAGGCGACTAAGGTAAGTCAACCCGTTGTGTGGTATCCGGCTGAGTTAAATAGACCACCCTCATTTCTTACCGAGGTGTGGTGATTTGACCTACCATATGGCATCCGGTTGAGTAGAATAGACCACTATCTGTCTTACTCAGGTGTCGTAAAAGGTAACTAAGTTGACGTCAGGCAGGCGGCTGGTAAAAACAAGCCAAAACATGTTAAGCAACATGTTTTAAAATATGATTAAAAATGATATGGATTTAGGAATTTGGAAATATTCCAAATCTTTTTTCATTGAGTGAAAGCGGATATCTCATCGCGACAACCTGGCCAAACTTTCGAACAAAGAAATTTCTATCTGAGATAATTCAATTCGCTAATTGTTCGATCTCGTGGGAAGGTATTAATCTATTTCTTGTCCAATCCCGCCGTTAACTTTAGATCCATTTGCGAATTTAATTTTCGGCCAAACGACGCCCGCCGCTCACCTTTGCATAATCAGATTTCACTTAAATTATGACTTGAATGATTTATCCCTGAAAGTTCCTGATGGAATACGTTTTTTCTCAGATCCGATTGGCTTTTTTTATCAATTTCCATTTTTGGGATTTATACGAAACACTTTAATTATTTCCCCGATCAATAATGTAAACACCAATGCTGAATATACGGACATTATTACATAATTTTTTATTAATGTCATGGAAATCTAATATACCTATTATACCGGCCTTCAGTCATTTTATGACACCTTGGTAAGAAAGAAGACGATCTATTCTGCTCAGCCGGATACCACACGACGGGTCACCTATCCTAAGTCGCCTCTTACGACACCTCGGTAAGAAATGAGGGTGGTCTATTGAACTCAGTATTTGGGGGGATAAATTGATCTAGCTAGGTTTAGGTCGTAAAAATGTCGTTTTATATCTGTTTTCGGGCATAAAAAAATGCTAAAATGTAGAATTGAATGCAAATGAGATTTTAAGTTGGCAAAAGCAAAGCTGTAATAGCCTAATAGTAATGGTTCTGAATCTCGGAAACGGCTACAACGCTTTTCATGAAATTCAGCATGTAGGATGTAGGTTTTAGGGGGGAAATAGATCTAGCTAGGTTTCATTATAAAAATGTCTTTCTACCCGTTTTTGATTTAATTTTGATATAAGCTGTGATGGCCTAGCGGTGCGACCGTGTGAATCTCTAGAGACGATCATGGGTTCAAACCCGGGCAGACACCAATGAGTTTTTCTATTAAAACTTATGTGTCTAATTGATAATTGCAATTTATCACACGCTTTTCGGTGAAGGTGTAACGTTGTAATTAAATTCTTAAATATATTAAATTAAATATATACGATTCCTTAAATCGTTCACCGCGCCGCGTACGCATCCCTAGCAACAAAACCTGTTTGTTACGAGGGCCGCGCCGCGGTGAGCGATGTCGACCTTCCTTCGCCCGGCGCCCCGCAGTATGCTTCCTACTTGCTTTGAGGACGGCCGTACCACCTTTTTAACTGTCCGCAACTAGTATATTAGATTACGTGTTGTAACGTGAACCCGCTGGGGTTCTTCTACGACACCTTTACTACGACACGTTTTTCTACGACACGTTTCAAGACACGTCTTCACGACACGTTGTAAGACACGTGGAAGACGCTTCACTTCGAGTACGCCTCGAGACCTGTTCTACTACGTCTGCGCATCGGGTGACACCTGCTATTGGGGTCGGCGCACGCGGTCAGGCTGGTGACCGTGCGCGTGGTGCTGGCACGCGGCGTCCACGTGGAGGACCTGAACTCCGGAGGACCGCGTTAAGGCCAGTGCTTAAGTCCCCTGTATCTAAGCTCTAAAAACCAGTGTATGGCGGTTGGTCAAATACAAGGATATAGAACCCAACTGTCTTTTTCTGCCCCTCGCAGCCGCCCAAACGCGACAGTGGCCCCCAACGTGGTTATTTCGCCAACCAATATACACTGGTTTCTAAATTTTTTTTCTCAACAGCACTGCAGATTGCGCAGCGTTTTTGTAAACGTGGAGGTTATACTACGAACAATACGAACTGGTACGTTTTTATTTTTATTATATTTTGTGCTAACATTAATTTTACATCTAGTTATAAACTGTTACGTGTGTTAAATAAACAAAAAATCACTTTTAATGTCTTATATTGTTAGTTAGCTACGTAATTTTTTTCTGTTATTAGCTCTGTAGTACACACTTATTTTATTAGCTCTGTAATAAACACTAGTGAATTTTTCTCGAGTGTAAAATTTTTATTGCGGATTATAGCAAAATCATTTTTTTTGTTATTCTTGTATTAAATTTATTCCTTAAATTAACTACTAGTTATTTATTATTTACAATTGTTAACTATATAACTAAAACTTAATTCTAGAATTGTTAATATCTACGTAACAGTTCGTAACCTTGCTTATTCATTTTTATTTTTTTCACTCATTTCATTCATCTAGTCATTCATTCATCTTGTGTTACGAGTATCACCGAATCGTAAGTAGTCGCTTGTAAGTTTAGATTAATTACTGCATAATTTTTCTTTGTCATTTTTTACATTTTGTCTATACCTCATTGTTCATATCATTCATTTTTTTATTTTTTTTGTCTGTGTATCGAAGTAATTTAGTGATTGATTACTAGTAATTGTATTCTAATATTTTTCTTGTTTTTGCTGTAGTATTTTAAAATGGGAACTCACTCTATTAAATACTTTTTGCTAAATAAAAATGAATTAACCTACGAAGTTCTGATACGCGGAGTCGAACCAGCTAATACGGTTATCGAATTGAAAAAGCAGATTTCGAAGGTCACGCCATCGCTACCGAGCACTGATATTCTAGAATCTGGTCTTGACGCAACCGAGGATCTTGCGGGTGTTGCTGTATCTTTAAAAGAGCTAGCAACCCGTGTTGCTCAATTAGAGGATAAATTCGAACTTAACTTATATGAACGCGCTCGTGCACTATGCCATCATATTTATCATCGCATGCGTAGAATCGATACTAGCGATAATCTAATTAACGTCACTGCTAAACCTATAAACAAAGAATTTAGCTCACTTTATTCTAAATTAGCTCAGATGCAACGTCTCAGTACCTCACCACAGCCTAGTACTTCTAGTAACTTACAATCTCAGGTTTCTGAATGTCCTGTAACACCATCCGTGGTGGTGCATTGTGATCATCATGATACTAACTATCCTAAATTTAACGGCAATACTTGTGTGCGTGCTTTTCTTAATAATATACAGGAATATTGCTCTAATAAAAATATACCTACTGATAGATTACTCGATAAATCTTCTCAATTCTTTACTGGCAATGCTAAGCACTGGTATAGAAGCATCCGTGATAGTGTAAAAACTTGGGACGATCTAGTTAAACATCTTCTAGAAGATTTTACAGTTTTTGACTATGACTACAGACTAATGAAAGAAATTTCTAACAGAACTCAAGGAGATACGGAAAACATAGTTGTTTATCTATCTATTATGTCCGAACTATTTTCTCGATTAATAGAGCCTATTTCAGAAAGAGAACAACTAAAAATTTTACTGCACAATATTAGACCTTGTTATGCTAACGTCTTAGCATCTACCCTTACCGAAATAGACTCAATTTCTACTTTGAGGACTCTTTGTCGTAACTACGAACGGGTACAATGTTTTACTACACAATTTCATGAACCACCTAGGGTCCATAACACTACATTAGCACCTGATCTAGCATTTAAAAGTACTTCAGATGTTAATAAAAACAAATATTATAATTACAATAAATATAACACTAACAAATATAATAATCCTAATACTAACAATTATTCTAATAATTATCCTAAAACTTATCCTAAATCTTATCCTAAACCTTATACTAATAATAATAACTCTAATCAAAAACCCTTTTTCCCCACATTTAACACGAATACTAATAGAAAACCACTAAATGTACAGTCTGCGTCTGTTGCGCAGAAATTCTGCCCTCGCTGTCGTTCGTCAGAACATTCACTAGGCTCATGTACTCAAGAAAGGTTTCCTATATGCTTTAAATGCGGCAAAAAGGGAATCAAATATCCTGAATGTCCGGATTGTCACTTAAGTAATACTAATAATTCAAAAAACTAGTTACTAAAGATTGCTGCAAGGTGACAGTCGTACCTACTAAGAGCCACAAAAATTTTGATAAGGACGACTGGGCACAATGGCTTACTAATATTAAAATATTTTTTTCTAGCTACTTCATTGCAACAATCTTAAATAAAAAACCTGTAGGTGACATACGTCCTTATGCATCTATATGCGTAGGTGATGTTTCTTTGTGTGGTTTGCTTGACTCTGGTTCAGCAGTCACTATTCTTGGGAATAATTCTCACTTAAAATTATTAAAACTAGGTTTATCATTAAATCGCTGTGATAATGATAAAACATTTCTAGGAGCTGGAGGTCAGAATTTAACTGCTATTGGTTATATAGATCTGCCTATTAAATTTGAAAAAAAATTTCATGTACTAAAAGCTTACGTCATACCTTCTGTGACGAATTCTTTGATTCTAGGTATAGATTTTTGGACTAAATTCAAAATTTTTCCTAAATTTTCAAAATCTATCAATTTAACTGACTTAACTGAAGCTAATATTGCTATTGTTAATGAACCTTGTGGATCGTTACATTCCTATAATGACCTAACTGAAGCTCAACGTATTACTGCTGATAATATAATTGAGCAATTTGAAAATATTTCATCTGAAAAACATGGTCTAGGCCGTACACATATAGTAACACATCACATTGACACCGGCGATTCACTACCTATCAGACAGCGGTATTATAGAATGTCACCAGCTAAACAGAAAATCTTGTCTGAACAACTAGATGACATGCTAAATCTAGGAGTTGTGGAAGCGTGTGAGAGTCCATGGTCATCACCTGTCTTACTAACACCGAAAAAAGACGGTAAACTAAGATTCTGCCTAGATAGCCGTAAGCTAAACTCGGTTACTCGTAAAGATGCCTATAAGTTACCCTACGTAGCTGAAATACTCGATAACCTAAAAAATGCTAAATATCTCTCTAGTATTGACCTATCTAAAGCTTTTTGGCAAATACCAATCTCTATAGACGATCGTGATAAGACCGCTTTTTATGTACCTGGTCGAGGCACTTTCCGTTTCGTTACTATGCCATTTGGCCTAACCAATGCGCCAGCTACACAGCAACGACTAGTTGATGTATTATTTTACGGACCGGAATTTGAGAATTCTGTATTTGCATTCGTGGATGATATTATTATAACTTCTCCAAATTTTGAAACTCACATATCTCTTTTGCTAAAAGTCTTTAAAAAACTAAAAATGGCTAACTTAAGTATAAATTTATCTAAATCAGTTTTCTTTCGTAATGAACTAAAGTACCTAGGCTACGTTGTCAACTCTGAAGGTTTGCACGTTGACCCTAGCAAAGTTGATGCTATCCTAAATTTTCCTAAACCTAATAACAAAAAGGATGTTAAGAGATTTCTTGGAACTGCTGCATGGTATCGTAGATTTGTTCCTAACTTTAGTACTATTGCAGGACCTCTTAATGCACTTACATCTACCAGTAAGAAAGCTAAACCTTTTGCTTGGTCTACTGAAGCCGACGAGTCTTTTAAAAAACTAAAGGAATGCCTTATTTCTGCTCCAATCCTATCGTGTCCTGATTACGATCTACCATTTCAAGTTCACACTGACGCTAGTGATTACGGAATAGGTGGGTTACTTACCCAAACTATTGACGGTACTGAACACCCTATAGCCTACATGAGTAGATCGTTATCAGCACCTGAGCGAAACTATAGCATTACTGAGAGAGAAGCTCTTGCTGTCCTAGTCGCTTTAGAACACTGGCGTTGTTACTTAGACAATGGCCAGAAGTTCACTGTTTTCACAGATCATTCTGCACTAAAATGGTTCCTTAATCTGAACAACCCTACCGGTCGTTTAGCTCGTTGGGGAATTCGCCTATCATGTTTCAACTTTGAAATTAAACATCGTCGCGGATCTGACAACATTATTCCTGACGCTCTTTCGCGTGCATGCCCGATTTCTGCTATAGATACTAGTATAGATAGCACTAAAACTACTGACCAATGGTATCTAAATATCTTTAATGGCTGCCAACAATCTCCTACTTCATTTCCTAACTACATTGTTAAAAACAAACGTCTTTACCGCTTTATGCAAGGTAAATGCGCCCTACATAAAGAATTCGAATGGAAAGAAGTAGTACCATTTGAGTGTAGACAGTCAATTATACTAGAAAACCATGCAGAACCTACGTCTGGTCATTTTGGTGTTTTTAAAACATACAAACGCCTATCTCTAAAATTTTATTGGCCTGGCATGTATGGTGATGTAGTTAAATTAGTTACTTCCTGTGATACCTGTATCGCTCATAAACACCAAAATCACGCTACACTAGGAGAAATGGGTCAACCTAAAGTTTGTCACCGTCCGTTTCAAACTATTAGCGTTGATCTTGTTGGACCCTTGCCGCCAACAAGAAAGCAAAATTGCTACATCTTAGTAGTGACTTGTTGTTTTAGTAAGTATTGCTTACTATTTCCAATCAAGAGAGCTACAGCTGAAATAGTTACTAAAATTTTAGAAGAAAATATCTTTCTAATCCATGGCATTCCATCTACCTTAATACTAGACAATGGTAAACAATTTGTTAGTGCTACCTTAAAACAAATGTTAGATAAATACCATGTCCCTAATCTACACTTTACACCTAAATACTCACCTCATGTTAATACAGTTGAACGCTACAATAAAACGATTATGACGGCTATATCTACATTCATACGTAACGATCATCGAGTATGGGATCTACTGGTACCTAAAATACAGTTCGCTTTGAATAGCTCAGTTAACGAAGTGACAGGCTATACACCTGCCTTTCTCGTGTATGGACGTGAGTTAGTCACTTGCGGTTCACACTATATAGATGCTAAAACTAATGATGAGGTAATCTACCAACCTCGTGATTCTTATGCCGATAATCTTGGTGTAATGTCTAGCATATTCAATAAAGTCCAAGCGTTATTACTACAAGCTCATAGTCGTAATGCTACTTCCTATAACTTACGTAAACGTCCAGCTGAATTTAACGTGGGAGACATAGTTTGGAAAAGAACATTTTTTCTAAGTGATAAAGACAAATACTTTAATAAAAAACTAGCACCTAAATTCGTTAAATGTAAAGTTTTATCTAAAAAATCTCCTCTTGTTTATGAACTAGCTGACGAATCAGGTAAATCTATTGGATCGTGGCATATAAAAGATCTAAAACTAATAAATTATAAAGAATAAAATCTAGAAATCTTTATTAAGACAAATTATAATGAATTATATTCTACACCTATAA
Organism: Morpho helenor; assembly: GCA_029227775.1. Classification (NCBI taxonomy): domain Eukaryota; kingdom Metazoa; phylum Arthropoda; class Insecta; order Lepidoptera; family Nymphalidae; genus Morpho; species Morpho helenor. Next base: position 14,867,055 of record JARGCU010000006.1, read on the forward strand.
TATATTCTATTTACATATATACTATATACAAATACTTAACTATAAAATATTATTTAAAACTAACACTATACACATTTATAATTAACTTTAACTTAACTAATAACTTAAAACTAAACATTTACAAATTACTAATTAAATGTAACACTTACAGTACTTACCTGCTATATTCCACCAACTTACCTGTTGTACGAATATTGCAACGACTACATGCAATATTCAACTGCTGCTATCTTGAGTCGATATAAATATTATATTTACTCTGAATATTAGGGTCTTACGTCTTACTGTTACGGACAACGAGACTGCATGTATGATAGTTTTAGAAAGGGAAGGATGAAAGTTACATGTATGAATGAATGAATGTTAAGATAGTAGTTACGATGAGTAAGTTTAGACGGATTTTGCTGTAGTAGGCAAAATCCTACGCTTTTTGGCGGGGTACTGTAACGTTGTAATTAAATTCTTAAATATATTAAATTAAATATATACGATTCCTTAAATCGTTCACCGCGCCGCGTACGCATCCCTAGCAACAAAACCTGTTTGTTACGAGGGCCGCGCCGCGGTGAGCGATGTCGACCTTCCTTCGCCCGGCGCCCCGCAGTATGCTTCCTACTTGCTTTGAGGACGGCCGTACCACCTTTTTAACTGTCCGCAACTAGTATATTAGATTACGTGTTGTAACGTGAACCCGCTGGGGTTCTTCTACGACACCTTTACTACGACACGTTTTTCTACGACACGTTTCAAGACACGTCTTCACGACACGTTGTAAGACACGTGGAAGACGCTTCACTTCGAGTACGCCTCGAGACCTGTTCTACTACGTCTGCGCATCGGGTGACACCTGCTATTGGGGTCGGCGCACGCGGTCAGGCTGGTGACCGTGCGCGTGGTGCTGGCACGCGGCGTCCACGTGGAGGACCTGAACTCCGGAGGACCGCGTTAAGGCCAGTGCTTAAGTCCCCTGTATCTAAGCTCTAAAAACCAGTGTATGGCGGTTGGTCAAATACAAGGATATAGAACCCAACTGTCTTTTTCTGCCCCTCGCAGCCGCCCAAACGCGACAAAGGAAAACATCGTGAGGAAACCTGCATGTCTCTAGAGAATTCTGGAGATATGTGTAACCTACCAATCCGCATTGGAGCAGCGTGGTAGGTCTTAGCTCCAATCCTTCTCTCCAATAACGGAGAGAAGAGGCCTATGCCCAGCAGTGGGATAGTAACAGGCCGCTACTTACTTTACTTTTTACCCGTTTTTGGGCACTGAATTTTTTTTAAAACATAGAATGGAATGCATATGATATTTTCTGCTGTCAAAAGTAATGTTGTGATAGCAATAATGGTAACGGTCCGAACGAAAAAGTTAAAAACCCGATTTCGAGTCCCAAATGCTTTTTTATATCTTTTAAAAAATTACTGAGGTTTGGTTACCCAGGCACTTATAATTATATAGATGAAGATGCTAAAGTCTTTCTGTAGAAGGGCAGTACAACAGTTAAAATTACAAATTTCAACAACTTATATTTGACAAATTGCCTCAAACTCAAGTGGCAAAACAAAAACAACATTGACAGAAATACCTTAATCTCTAATGACGATAATACAAAGGGACTCAATATCGTAATTGAAGTGCCCTAAGGAATCCGGGAACATCGCATGGAAACATTCAACGTGAATAAGTTAATTTTTACTTTTGGAAATGATTTTTTTGCCTTTCGTTTCCCCCGAAACGTGTATCGGCGAACGGCACATAAAAATTTATTATTCCCTTTATAACATCAATTGCTGTTTTGACTTCTTTCTTGTTTTGTTACGTTATCTTAAACTTTTTTATTTCGACATCTATACTCGTTTCATGTCGAATGTCGTTTACCTTGCCAAAGGTTCCTATAAAATCGTGCACAAAATCTTTTTATTCAAAACGTTATTTTTTATGTATAAATTTGTTTTGAAAGAACAGAAATATCGGGTTTTTGCTGTCTTTTTAAAGTGGAAATAGGGTTTGCAAGTGAAGAAATTAGTTTCCTGAATTAGTAGAATCACTCTGAACGTTGATTATTTAGCTTTGGTTGAAAGTTTTTTTGCTTTTTTTATTGTTAATACAAGTAGACGTAGTACGCCGTGTGGTATCCGGCTGAATATAATAGTACCATCCTTTTTCTTACCGAGGTGTCGTAAAAGGCTACTAAGGTAAGTTGACCTACCGTGTGGTATCCGGTTAAGTAGAATAGACCACCCTCTTTCTTACCGAGGTATCGTAAAATACGACTAGGGTAAGTTGATGTCAGGCAGGCGGCTGGTCTTAAAATACGTAGCCAAATCATGTGACAACGTGTTTATAACATGTTGTGCCGACCCCACTTGGAGTGGGATAAGGGCAGGAAGATGATGATGAAGTCAATACATACGATATATACGATATAGTCGTGGAACTTGGGCTATTATCTTCCGTTCGATACAAGAAATAAAAACAAACACCGTTCCGAACTGTTTTGCGTTACTTAAACAAACTGCAACGTAAGCAAGTCACAAAGCCATATTAAAGTGGAAACTTTCAGGTGAGCACTAATTAAGACAAGTAAAGGGCTCCGGAGGCGGACAAGTGAAGGCCCTGCTTAGAAGCTCATTCCGTGAAATTACGCAACGGAGACTCTAAGTCGAACGGCTTTAACTTTTGTTTCTGGTCCAAGTGATGAGCTTTAATTACAAAATTATCTCTCTCTCCGGTCGTTTGTTCATGACTGAAGATCGTGGTCCTGGCTAGAATATATTCTCGTGTGAATCAACTCCCTCCACCGGCTTCTATTAAGATGGCGCCGGGCGTTAGCCGGATCGTTCGACAAAATTAACAACGAGTTTGTATCTACCATTTCTCTCTCGGGAAAGTAGTGCAGTGGTTTCCCATTTGCCTTCTACACCAGACTTTTAGGGTTGATCAGGCCCAGGTTACTGAAACCTCTGGTAAACCAGTTGCCTTATTAGGTGAATGTATATACCGCCATTGGTCGGTCGCTAGAACCTCGTCTGTTATCCAGCAAGGGACACCACGAGCAGGTGAGGTTAATAGTTGGGGACATCTAGATGTTATTGACTTTCTCCACCCTTATCCCCAAAAGTTATACAAAAGTTATAGCAGAATTGAAAAAATTGAAACATCCTGTACATATATCAAATACATAGCCTGCTGTGCTCACCTTAAGGACTAGATCCACTTAGCGTGCCTGGTGTGTATACGGTTCCCTGCGGTTCTGGGAAGAATTATATAGGTGAAACTCGTCGCAACATGTTGACGAGAATTTCAGAACAAAAACGTATTGTCAAGAATAACGACACTAATTGGTCAGCCAGAATGGAAACATGTCCACGATTCGGGTGTCAACCACAACATCCGGTTCGATAGGGCTACCGTATTATCTAGTGAAAAAATTGTAGTAATTGTAAAAATTGTAGAAAAATAAGTGGGGGATTGAAAATAGTCGCCATCCGAATTTTTATAGAGACTATGGATGGGCAAATAAATCAAATCTTTGTTCGAATAAGTTTTTTACAAACACTTTTTATTCGTTAAGGATTTAATTAGATTTAATGAAGCTACAACTGTTTCGGTATGTTGTTCTACCGAGAAGAACCAGCAAGAAACTCGTCGTTCAATCTTTTAAACATTTTCAAGTCCTGTATGAAGCTGAAAAGATTTTAAAATTCAGGCTTTTTATCATCAAATAATCTCTTCATAAAATCTTTACTGATACACTTCTTTTACGACTTCTTCAAAACTCAATAAAAATTACATTTTGAATAGTGCAACCGACGAGTTTCTGGTTGGCTCTTCTCAGTAGGAACAGCTTTCCGAACCAGCAGTAGAGTTGACGATTCAAAAGCACGTGTTATCAAGTTTACTTAAATAAAAATAATTTGAATTTGAATTTACGGATAGGCGATGAAAGTAAGTTATAGGCACAATGTTTTTAAATAATAAAACGGCTGAATATTTTTTCAAAAAAGAAGCTATGAACACAACATTATTGGTTTCACCCAATACCCATTCGGGTGAACAAACAAAAACCAACAAAACAAAATCAAAGCGGATGGGGCGTCGATTTTTAAAAATGAAATTGCCTTTGAATTTTTCTCCCCTTTATCTGAAACCCATAGAGCGTTGATATGAAGTGATTATTGTTTTCTCTTATGGTGAGTTGAGATTCAGAAATTATTTTTAACGATGGCTTTTGTTATTAAAATTAATTCTTCATATACCTACATTATCATTCTCCTGCCCTTATCCCACTCTAAGTGGGGTCGGCACATGGTACAAAAATGTTGTTACATGATTTGTCTAGGTATTTTACGACCAGCCGCTTGCCTGACGTCAATACCTTAGTCGCCTATTAAGGCACTTCGGTAAGAAAAAGGGTGGTCTATTCTACTCAACCGGATACCACACGGTGGGTCAACTTGCCTTAATTACCTATTACGACACCTCGGTAAGAAAAATGGTGGTCTATTCTACTCAACCGGATAACACGGCCGGTCAACTTACCTGAGTCGCCTTTTACGACATCTCGGTAAGAAATGAGGGTTGTCTATTCGACTCAGCCAGATACCAAACGGTGGGTCAACTTACGTTAGTCGCCTTTTACGACACCTAGGTAAAAAATTAAGATGGACGTTTTCTTAGAAGCCTCATTTTAAATATTTTTTAAAATCCGGTTACGATGTAAGATTATTCTGATGATTTCTAAATAAATATATAGGAAAACTACGCACACGGTCGTCCGTCATCAAATTAAGCAACATCATTCTTGTATTATGGGTGACTGGTAAATTAATACAATACATGCAGAGTCGAAGAACCAACAAATTATTTTTAGAAAATATTGGCCTTCGACGGGTATAAATCCACGGGCTGCAGAGATAAATGCAGGATTACTGCCAACTCTGCCAATGAGGTAGTCGTTGTTAAATCGTGTACAGCTTAAAGCAGGTATTTATTAAGCAGGATCGCGTGTGTTTCTGTATAGATCACGGATATGTATCGTCAATTTTATTCTAATGACAAAATTTAATTCATCATAGTCCTATACACTTCAGTGGCGCACATTGATGTTTACGATATATGATTGTTAGTTGATAAATACGATAATAATAAAATAGAAATATTATAATATACTAAACATTATATAATTATAGATACAATAAGTAAGAATATCAATAGTGTTTAAACGACTAAGTTTTGGCGGGCTATTGTCAATATAAATATGGGGGTGGGTAGATGTAGGTAGTTAGTGTATCAGTGCTCGTGTTAGCAGTAACGCTGCTGGAATAAAAGTTGATTGTACCAGGAGATATTATTTTTAATTTCATCATCCCGAGATACCTCTGTAACATATATTAATGGAATCAGTTTATCCATGATCCGTTACGATGAAAACGCTACAGTTGCGGTAGGTATGAACGCTATAATCGTTTGGATGTAGTTAACCAAGTTACCGCATCAAAACTCATCCTCCCGCTGCATCAATGCACTGTCTAACTTTTGGAATATCGGACACGGATATTCAAATAAAGCTCACGTTTCGGATGTGGTATAATACGATATACGATTATTAATTATCCTCAAAGCTGTTCGGTTTTTTTACTATAAATATATATGTAGGTGACGCCAGCAGTATATTAAATCGCACTAGAGTTTCGTGTCGACAACCTGTCGATTGATATTAATTAGTGGTTGTGTGAATTTTGTAGTTTTGTATAAAATTTTGGCTTACATGGTTAAATACTTGTGGCACTGCCTCTTTGGATCTTTCCCATTTTTGGCTTCTCCATTGTAAAACCTTGGATTTTTTTCTTCATTACCTTTTTATTATTATCATGTATGTTATATTTTTATAATGTATGTTTGCCCGGTGTATACACTTCAATTGTATTAAATTGTAATGTTGAAAACGGTAGTAGTCAAATAACATCTCTTTTGTTTTTTATACCGGACGTATTGAAAACGCGATAATTACGTGATCTATATTTTAAGCAATTTAATTTATGTACATAAAAATATAAAGAATTATAAAACGATAGGTGATGTATACAATAGACTATTTAGAAATAAAGATTATTTAGAAGATAAGAATGTGGATATAGCTCTCTTTGAACCTGTACAAGACAGTAACTACATAATGTAAATAGTATTAAGAATTATATTTTTAAAAGAGCAACCGCCGAGTTTCTTGCTGGCTCTTCTCGGTAGGAACAGCTTTCCGAACCAGCAGTAGAGTTGACGATTCAAAAGCACTTGTTTACAAGTTTATTTGAATAAAGAATATTTTGAATTTGAATTTGTATATAAAAATGGGGGCTCGTTTGTGACTGCTATAAATGAAATGCTGACTAAATATAATTAATGTCGAAAAGAGAATAGAAAGTCACTGGTATTTTCAGTATTTCGTATAATGTTAAAAGAGCAATACAACAAAAGTTATATCAAAATTATTTGGCTATAATTCGCGATAAAATCGATCGATGTTGTCGCGCAATAATCTCAAATTAATTATAACAATTACTTTATACTAATAATTATTACTTTTGTATTATGGATCTCCGCAAAGTATAAAGAGTAAAACAACAGTGCTTGACAAAGTTTAGGAAGAGAAGGGATGTCATATAAAAATTAACTTAAGTTAGACATAAAATTACCACAGAATATTCAAAAATTGAGCTGTGATAGCCCAGCGGTAACACTGTATGACTCTTTCGAGGAGGTCACGGGTTCGAACCCGGGCAGAGACCAATGAGTTTTTCTGTAAAAACTTATGTGTCTAATTGATAATTGCAATTTATCACACGCTTTTCTGTGACGGAAAACATCGTGAGGAAACCTGCGTATCTCTAGAGAATTGTGGAAACATGTGTAACCTACTAATCCGCATTGGAACAGCGTGGTAGGTCTTAGTTCCAATCCTTCTCTCCAAATAACGGTGAGAAGAGGCCTATTTCCAGTTGCATAGTAATAGGCCACTTCTTAACTTTTTTTAACAATGAATGAACTGCCGTATCTAAAACTAATTATAGATCACTGGAGGAGCGGGGTAAGTGAATAGTTGTCGTCTAGTCCGTAAGTAAACCGGGCCACGACGCGAACTTCGTCTTCACTGTAATAAGATGTGCTTTGCCATTTTCCAGTGGACATAAATTACTGGAACTTGATGTGATGTACGAGATTGGATTCCAAATCTTTGTTTAAAACAATGGATAACTTTCGTTCACTCGCAAATTAGATACAGCGGATAAGAACGATAACGTAATTGTTAGCGCACACTTTCAACAATAACACGATATAATAGAATAATACAATTCCCGTTCTGAAATACACTTCTCTTGAATAACGAACACGGAATGAATGTCACTGAAATGTTTTATTAATACGAAGACTCCACCGGAAACAACAACGGCACAGTGTTGCCACCATTTTAATCAAAAAGTCCACGATACTTTTGTTTTCATGACTGTGTTGCTATAAAATACAAAGCGGAAGTCATTAGCAATATAATGTTGAAATATATAAAACAAAGCTGAACCCGCGACTAACTTCGCGTCTACTTGTTTGTTAAAATACCGTCAAAATATTGTCAATTACGTAGGTTAAGTATGTACCTAGATTTCATAAAAAAAAACTGTAATTTTATCCCTATCTTTAGGCACTGACTTCTAATTCTTAGAAAACAATTACGCCGTCATTTGCAAAGTCATAATAGTTTAATTGTTTTTTAATAAGTCTTCTTTTACAAAACTAATGAAAATATTGTTTTGCTATAATCCGCGATAAAAGAAAATATATGTAATGCTAAATGTAGAGTGTACTATTCGTTCTCATACCTGATACATGCAGAATTTGTGAAAATTCATGCCCTACCCGCCACCGATAAGACAACAATACACAAGCGATGCACACATTCACCAACACAATTTCAACAATTGTTTCGCCCCGTAACCGAAGCATCGTCAGGACATAGACTGCATGACAAAATCGCAAAGCCAATCGTCGTGTCAAGCCAATCAAAGTGTACACTACATTTACCATTACATATATTTTCTATTATCGCGGATTATAGCAAAGTAATATTTTCATTAGATTTGGTATTATGGACCTCCGCAAAGTACCGCCTAATTCTTTTATTAATAATTTTGTTAATTTCTGTTACCTTCTGGAGTCTATTTAATAAGTTGTTATTTACGGTTCATGGCGTTTTTTTTTGTTTCTCTTGACGATGTCGCTGTATTCTTTATTCACAGGGTTGAAACTTACAATCCTTAGCTAATTATTCCTCTGCATGCATCCGCCTTTGTTATTCAAATGACATTTGTTGCAGATGCAAGAGCTAGCCAGTCTGGTGCAGATGTTAATATAATATAAGTTATGTTATCAGAATTAGAAAGGCTATTTCTATGTTTAAAACTTATGTGCTTAATCAATATTTACAATTTGCTTTACATAAACTTTTTGTCAGGGGTAGGATGTGGCCGGCTAAGATCTATAAACCAATAAAAAGCTAGAATAAAGAGCTTCTACTGTATACAGAGTGGTACCGCCGATACAACATTAAATAACTTCACTGCTCACTTGGAAGTAATACATTACTTTGGTATAATTCAATATATTTAAATATAGAATTTAAGAAAAATATATATTCTAACAAACTAAATACGTTTAAATTGTGAAACACGCTCATTCATTAGGGTTCACTCACCTTGTAGCGCGCGCGTACGGCGCTCGGTGTAGATATGACGATCGCCGCGAAGATCAAACGGACCGGTGAAATACAAATGTCGCGGCGCGGTGACCGCAAGGCCAAGTCCAAGGCCATTTTTACATTTTTGATACAGATGAGTATAATATTGTTTATAGGGCTTATTTTTGTATGGCATGCTGCCATCGGTCATTGATCCATACACGTCATGAAGTTTAATTTCAAAATGAAAAATAATATCCTGTGGCTAAAGTACTTCATTGAATTACTGTTTTTTTTTATGTAGGCTGCTAAGGTGCGTAGCTATCTAGGATTGAAATTAATGTCGTATCGTCGATACCACTCTGTAAACTGTATATTAGTCCTAACCAGATAGTGAGATATAATATTGCTTTAAACTAAACATGAAGCTTCGTAATGATTTCGCTTCCTTTATTGATGTTGGTAGAGCATTCCACAATATAATAGCTTTTACATTAAAAGAACCTTCTAAAAACGGTGTCTTGTGTTAGGGCATCTCAAGGTTATAGTTTCGAAAGGACCTTATTAAATTATTAGTACTTCTTATAAAATGGAATTTCGATTTCATTACATGATTGACAACAAGATAAACATCTAGCGCCTTCCTTTGTATCATTCTAATTAATTATACTGACTATTCATCAATTTCTTATTCAGGAAAGTCGATAACTTAACGGTATTCATTTGCGAATTCAATTTAACTGTTGCGACACCGATAGTGATGTGCGTGAGATATCGACAAAATTTTCGAAAAATCTTTTTTTTGTGGAATTATAAATATGATACATATGTTTTTTGAATTTAAACTATCGTGAGTAGTATTCATAGTTAATGTATAGAACCGGCTATACTCACGTCTTATTCTATCGGGTTAGCCCGACTAGTTTCGCGCCCAGCGAGCTGCGGGACGCAGTTCCCGCCGCGATAACGTCGTGTAAAGAGCTCATGAATAAGAGCCCCGGTTGGGTTCGAAACTAGTCGGGCTAACCCGATAGAATAAGACGTGAGTATAGCCGGTTCTATACATTAACTATGATACATATGAAAAATACACTCGAGGTAAATAATTCTACGTCTTGACACTAATAGACTTCTTCTTTTATTATGATTTCATTTAATATTCCGTCATTGTACTGCCCTTATCCAACTCTAAGTGGAATCGGCACAACGTGTTTTACACATGCTATATGTTTTGTTTAATTATTTTACGGCCTGCTGGTGTGAGAATTTGCCTTAGTCATATTTTTCGTCACCTCGTCAAGAAGGTGACCTATTCTACTCAACCGGATACCACACGGTGGGTCAACTTACCTTAGTTGCCTTTTAAGACATCCCGGTAAGAAATGAGGGTGATCTATTATACTCAGCCGGGTACCACATGGGGATTCAACTTGATTTAGGTGCGTTTTACACCTCTGTAAGAAATGAGGGTGGACTAATTTTCATTTAATATTGATGTCGCTGTTTGACGCTTTTCAAACATGTAAAGGGGTAAAGATATTGCTTTTGGTGGGTTTCTTAATAAATACGTATGAAATATAATATCGATACAGTTCACATATCTATGGCCTCTAGATTGAATATGAAAATAACCTTACACGACTTTGTGGAAAATATCTGTGCTATTTTATATAACTTTAGTTAAAAAATTTAAACTGAAGCGAGGGAATAAAACAAACATCGAAACATCCTCCTGTCATTATCCCACTCTAAGTGGGGTCGGTACAACATGTTACAAACATGTTGTCATATGATTTGGTGACGTATTTTACGACCGGCCACCTGCCTGACGCAAAACTAACCTTAGTCGTATTTTACGACTCCTCGGTAAGAAAGAGGGTGGTCTATTTTACTCAACCACACGGTGGGTTAACTTACCTTAGTCGCCTTTTGCGACACCTCGGTAAGAAATGAGGTTGGTCTATTCTACTCAGCCGGATAAAACACGGCGGGTCGACTTACCTTAGTCGCCTTTTACGACACCTCGGCAAGAAATGAGGTTGGTACTATTCTATTCAGCCGGATACCACACGGCGTAATAAAACAAACATCGAAAATAAACATTTTAGTTGCTATAACAGATTTATATTTTATTTGATTATTGTGAATCGTAAAGCGCTGTACGGTTTTACAAAACGCTAAGCAAGTAAATAAGTTGTATTATATTCAAATTCAAATTCAAAATATTCTTTATTCAAATAAACTTGTAAACAAGTGCTTTTGAATCGTCAACTCTACTGCTGGTTCGGAAAGCTGTTCCTACCGAGAAGAGCCAGCAAGAAACTCGGCGGTTGCTCTTTTAAAAATATAATTCTTAATACTATTTACATTAAGTCGTTACTGTCTTGTACAGGTTCAAAGAGAGCTATATCCACACATTCTTATCTTCCAAACAATCTTCAAGAGTATAGTAAGTAGGCTTTCTGTATCAGCCTCTTTTTAACAGTGTTTTTAAACTGATGTAATGGCAAAGCTGAAATTGATTGCGGAATTTTATTATAGAATCTTATACCAAAACCCACAAACGAATTACGTACTTTTGCAAGGCGCAAAGCAGGAGCCGCAAGCTTATGTCGGTTCCTGCTTTGTCTATTGTATACATCACCTATCGTTTTATAATTCTTTATATTTTTATGTACATAAATTAGATTCCTTAAAATATACTGTGAAGCAAATGTAAGAATACCTGTTTCCTTAAACTATAATTGCCTTAGTACTCATGAATTCTTTATAGGTATACGCTTTCTTTCCGACATGTCACTGAGAACTTAAAAATAAAAGATTATAATAAAGCTCGCTACCATCCAAAATAATTGAATGTCAAGAAATAACTATATCGATATATCAATATGATTCTAATGCACATCACTAGATGGGTTATGGCATCGTTAATCACAAGTTCCTATTTATGTCGTAGTTATGGCGGAATTGAATAAATAAAATGGTTTACGCTATGGTTATTTACATCTGGACCGCCCCTTGATGCGGAACCGGGTAATTGATATTTTACGTGACTGGTTGTATATTTTTAACTTTAATGAGTTATCTATATAGCGGGCCATACCATAAATTGTAAATGGATTAAACAATAGATTAGTCATCTTAAACTAATCGCCTTTTAGAGCTTTTAAGTAATTAAATTTTTTTACATAAATTTAAGAGTTATAGAACGATAGGTGATGTATATAATAGACTAAGTAGAAACCGACATAAGCTTACGGCTCCTGCTTTGCGTTTTGCAAAAGTACATAAGTCGTTTGTGGGTTTGGGTATAAGATTCTATAATAAAATTCCGCAATCGATATTAGCTTTGCCATTACAGCAGTTTAAAAACACTATTAAAGAGAGGCTGATACAAAAAGCCTACTATACTGTTGAGGATTATTTAGATGATAAGAATGCGTGGATATAGCTAATGTCCGACCCTGTTCAAGATAGGGATGATTTAATGTAACTATTTATAAGTATAATGTTTAAAAAAGCAACCGCCGAGTTTCTTGCTGTCTCTTCTCGGTAGGAACAGCTTTCCGAACCAGCAGTAGAGTTGACGATTCAAAAGCACTTGTTGACAAGTTTATTTGAATAAAGACAATTTTGAATTTGAATTTGACACCTCAGTAAGAAATGGGGGTGATTTATTCTACTACGGTTACCGACTAAGGTAAGTTGACCCGCCGTGTGGTATCCGGCTGATTAGAATAGACCACTCCCATTTCTTACCGAGGTGTCGTAAGAGGCGACTAAGGTAAGTCAACCCGTTGTGTGGTATCCGGCTGAGTTAAATAGACCACCCTCATTTCTTACCGAGGTGTGGTGATTTGACCTACCATATGGCATCCGGTTGAGTAGAATAGACCACTATCTGTCTTACTCAGGTGTCGTAAAAGGTAACTAAGTTGACGTCAGGCAGGCGGCTGGTAAAAACAAGCCAAAACATGTTAAGCAACATGTTTTAAAATATGATTAAAAATGATATGGATTTAGGAATTTGGAAATATTCCAAATCTTTTTTCATTGAGTGAAAGCGGATATCTCATCGCGACAACCTGGCCAAACTTTCGAACAAAGAAATTTCTATCTGAGATAATTCAATTCGCTAATTGTTCGATCTCGTGGGAAGGTATTAATCTATTTCTTGTCCAATCCCGCCGTTAACTTTAGATCCATTTGCGAATTTAATTTTCGGCCAAACGACGCCCGCCGCTCACCTTTGCATAATCAGATTTCACTTAAATTATGACTTGAATGATTTATCCCTGAAAGTTCCTGATGGAATACGTTTTTTCTCAGATCCGATTGGCTTTTTTTATCAATTTCCATTTTTGGGATTTATACGAAACACTTTAATTATTTCCCCGATCAATAATGTAAACACCAATGCTGAATATACGGACATTATTACATAATTTTTTATTAATGTCATGGAAATCTAATATACCTATTATACCGGCCTTCAGTCATTTTATGACACCTTGGTAAGAAAGAAGACGATCTATTCTGCTCAGCCGGATACCACACGACGGGTCACCTATCCTAAGTCGCCTCTTACGACACCTCGGTAAGAAATGAGGGTGGTCTATTGAACTCAGTATTTGGGGGGATAAATTGATCTAGCTAGGTTTAGGTCGTAAAAATGTCGTTTTATATCTGTTTTCGGGCATAAAAAAATGCTAAAATGTAGAATTGAATGCAAATGAGATTTTAAGTTGGCAAAAGCAAAGCTGTAATAGCCTAATAGTAATGGTTCTGAATCTCGGAAACGGCTACAACGCTTTTCATGAAATTCAGCATGTAGGATGTAGGTTTTAGGGGGGAAATAGATCTAGCTAGGTTTCATTATAAAAATGTCTTTCTACCCGTTTTTGATTTAATTTTGATATAAGCTGTGATGGCCTAGCGGTGCGACCGTGTGAATCTCTAGAGACGATCATGGGTTCAAACCCGGGCAGACACCAATGAGTTTTTCTATTAAAACTTATGTGTCTAATTGATAATTGCAATTTATCACACGCTTTTCGGTGAAGGAAAACATCGTGAGGAAACCTGCATGTCTCTAGAGAATTCTGGAGATATGTGTAACCTACCAATCCGCATTGGAGCAGCGTGGTAGGTCTTAGCTCCAATCCTTCTCTCCAATAACGGAGAGAAGAGGCCTATGCCCAGCAGTGGGATAGTAACAGGCCGCTACTTACTTTACTTTTTACCCGTTTTTGGGCACTGAATTTTTTTTAAAACATAGAATGGAATGCATATGATATTTTCTGCTGTCAAAAGTAATGTTGTGATAGCAATAATGGTAACGGTCCGAACGAAAAAGTTAAAAACCCGATTTCGAGTCCCAAATGCTTTTTTATATCTTTTAAAAAATTACTGAGGTTTGGTTACCCAGGCACTTATAATTATATAGATGAAGATGCTAAAGTCTTTCTGTAGAAGGGCAGTACAACAGTTAAAATTACAAATTTCAACAACTTATATTTGACAAATTGCCTCAAACTCAAGTGGCAAAACAAAAACAACATTGACAGAAATACCTTAATCTCTAATGACGATAATACAAAGGGACTCAATATCGTAATTGAAGTGCCCTAAGGAATCCGGGAACATCGCATGGAAACATTCAACGGGAATAAGTTAATTTTTACTTTTGGAAATGATTTTTTTGCCTTTCGTTTCCCCCGAAACGTGTATCGGCGAACGGCACATAAAAATTTATTATTCCCTTTATAACATCAATTGCTGTTTTGACTTCTTTCTTGTTTTGTTACGTTATCTTAAACTTTTTTATTTCGCCATCTATACTCGTTTCATGTCGAATGTCGTTTACCTTGCCAAAGGTTCCTATAAAATCGTGCACAAAATCTTTTTATTCAAAACGTTATTTTTTATGTTTAAATTTGTTTTGTAAGAAACGAAGATATTGCGTTTGTGTTGTCGTTTTATTGAGGAAATAGGGTTTGCAAGTGGAGAAATTAGTTTCCTGAATTAGTAGAATCAATCTCAATGTCGATAATTTAGCTTTAGTTTAAAGTTTGTTTTGCTTTTTGTATTGTTAATAGAAGTAGACATAGTACGCCGTGTGGTATCCGGCTGAATAGAATAGTACCATCCTCTTTTCTTACCGAGGTGTCGTAAAAGGCTACTAAGGTAAGTTGACCTACCGTGTGGTATCCGATTAAGTAGAATAGACCACCCTCTTTCTTACCGAGGTATCGTACAATACGACTAGGGTAAGTTGATGTCAGGCAGGCGGCTGGTCTTAAAATACGTAGCCAAATCCTGTGACAACGTGTTTATAACATGTTGTGCCGACCCCACTTGGAGTGCGATAAGGGCAGGAAGATGATGATGAAGTCAATACATACGATATATACGATATATAGTCGTGGAACTTGGCCTATCTTCCGTTCGATACAAGAAATAAAAACAAACACCGTTCCGAACTGTTTTGCGTAACATAAACAAACTGCAAGTAAGCAAGTCACGAAGCCATATTAAAGTGGAAACTTTCAGGTGAGCACTAATTAAGACAAGTAAAGGGCTCTGGAGGCGGACAAGTGAAGGCCCTGCTTAGAAGCTCATTCCGTGAAATTACGCAACGGAGACTCTAAGTCGAACGGCTTTAACTTTTGTTTCTGGTCCAAGTGATGAGCTGCAATTACAAAATTATCTATCTCCCCGGTCGTTTCTTCATGACTGAAGATCGTGGTCCTGGCTAGAATATATTCTCGTGTGAATCAACTCCCTCCACCGGCTTCTATTAAGATGGCACTGGGCGTTAGCCGGATCGTTCGACAAAATTAACAACGAGTTTGTATCTACCATTTCTCTCTCGGAAAAGTAATGCAGTGGTTTCCCATTTGCCTTTTACACCAGACTTTTAGGGTTGATTAGGCCCAGGTTACTGAAACCTCTGGTAAACCAGTTGCCTTATTAGGTGAATGTATATACCGGCATTGGTCGGTCGCCAGAACCTCGTCTGTTATCCAGCAAGGGACACCACGTGCAGGTGAGGTTAATAGTTGGGGACGTCTTGATGTTATTGACTTTCTCCACCCTTATCCCCAAAAGTTATACAAAAGTTATAGCAGAATTGAAAAAATTGAAACATCCTGTACATATATCAAATACATAGCCTGCTGTGCTCACCTTAAGGACTAGATCCACTTAGCGTGCCTGGTGTGTATACGGTTCCCTGCGTTTGTGGGAAGAATTATATAGATGAAAATCGTCGCAACATGTTGACGAGAATTTCAGAACAAAAACGTATTGTCCAGAATAACGACACTAATTGGTCAGCCAGAACGGAAACATGTCCACGATTCGGATGTCAACCACTACATCAGGTTCGATAGGGCTACCGTATTATCTAGTGAAAAAATTGTAGTAATTGTAAAAATTGTAGAAAAATAAGTGGGGGAATTGAAAATAGCCGCCATCCGAATTTTTATAGAGACTATGGATGAGCAAATTTATTTATTTATTTATAGATCACCAACAAAATACACACTTCACATTACTCTAATACATTGAACAACTTAAAATAAGTGGTATTTTAATTAAAGGTAATAACAACTTTCAAACTAAGTTACGACAACTGAGAGATATAATTTAACTACAGTAATTTTATATAATCATAAAGTTTAAAAAAAAAGAAAGAATGAATCAAATCTTTGTTCGAATAAGTTTTTTACAAGCACTTTTTATTCGTTAAGGATTTAATTAGATTTAATGAAGCTACAACTGTTTCGATAAGTCCTGTATGAAGCTGAAATGATTTTTGAAATTCAGGCTTTTTATAATCCAAATAATCTGGACATGCGGGCGTGGGGCCCGGTGCAAAGTATTACTCCCGAGCCTTAATAAAGTGGACTGTATTTTTTATTATTGCTGGTTCGCGGAAACCCCCAAAATACTTGCAAATAACAAGGTAGGATATGGCAGCCGTCTGGTACTGGGCGGGAGTAAAATAACTGCCACGAGGGATGGAGGCACTTACTTGTGATATCGGATCCAACACTTTGTCCATTCACTGCTGTTAACACTATTTACACTACACAAAAGTGCTAGCGGTGCGGTGCGAACTTATAGCCAAAATTATGCGCGTGCGGCGATAGATCACATACGGCGTTGATGTGCGACGTGCGACGACCGTCTTGCGACAGAAGTGCGTGCGGAAGGAAGCGGGAAGGATGCTATTGCAAGTATGATATCAAACATCCCCCCGGCCATGAAGGATCCCTTCATAAATGCGGTATAAAAAACAAACAAAAATTAATCTACAGAAGAACCTAAAACTACTTATTCATATAATTTGTGCGTAATACATAAAACTAAAACTAAACAAATTATAAATAACTATTGCATTGGCAACGGGCAGAGTTTAACGACGGGTCTATCATAGGTACCACTCTTGGTCTTAACTTGAGCGACTCGAACTACTCCATTTTTACCCGGGAAAACCTTAGTTATAATGCCTAAGGGCCACTGCAACGGCGGTGCGTTTTCTACGTTAAGAATAACAACGGTTCCTACTGTAAGCAGATGAGACGGTGTATTCCACTTTTCTCGCATTTGCAAATTATGCAAATACTCCGTCTTAAAGCGTTTCCAAAACGATTGGACAAGAGAGTCCATTAACGAATGTCTATTTGAAAGACTAGTACGTTCACTACTGTTAGGTGCGGGTATAAACTCTAGCGGTATAGCGGAAAGAAAATGTGAAGGCGTAAGCGCGGTTGGCTCAGAAGGGTCTGAGCTTTAAGCGTACAAGGGGCGGCTATTAAGTAGCGCCTCTATTTGATTAAGTACAGTGAGCATTTCCTCATATGACAATATTTGTTTTCCTATAACACGGAATAACAAAGTTTTGACGCTCTTAATATTGGATTCCCAAATCCCTCCGAAATGACTTGCGGTGGGTGGATTTAGTTGCCACGTGATGCGATGTTTCGTCAGTTCAAGATTAAACATTTTATAATAGTCATCTGACTGCAAAAAGTTATGCAACTCATTAAAGTAAGCCTTAGAGGCAATAAAGTTTCTCCCATTGTCACTGTAAAGAAACTTACAGGGACCACGGCGAGATATAAACCGTTTGAAAGCGTCTAAAAAGGTAGCGGAACTCAGATCAGATGCTAATTCTACATGAACTGCCTTGGTGACTAAGCACACAAACAGGCAAATATATGCCTTTTGGCTACGTATTCCACGTCCTCTACTTGGCGTTACATATAAAGGTCCTGCATAATCCAGGCCTGTATGTAGAAAGGCTTTACATTGCTCCAGCCTACAAGGAGGAAGATCTGACATAAGAGGAAATGTCGGTTTCGGATTAAGTCTGAAACAAGTATTGCACTTATGAATGCGTTGACGCACCAAGCGTCGTGCGGATAAAATCCAATATTTTTGTCTTAATATTGAAAGTAATAATTGCGGACCTGCGTGTAAATTATTGCGGTGATAATAATCAATTAAAATATCTAATATATGCCCCTTTTTGGGCAATAAAGCGGGATGCTTATGTGAAAAATCTAAAGTAGAATAGGACAGACGTCCACCTACGCGTAATATGCCGTTAGAAACGAAAGGGAATAACTTTCTCAATGCGGGCGAACATGATTTATTATTTTTAATATTATTGAGATCGTCACTAAAGGCTTCGCGTTGTATCGCTTGAATTATAGCTAATTCTGCCGTATCCATATCCTCAGCTGTTATTGTTTTATTACGCGGAAGTTTTCGCAAGAAACGAAAGATATAAACGGTGCAGCGAAGAAATTTGGTCCAAGAAGAAAACTTGGAACCAAGCGTTACGATAATATTTTCATCGTGCGGTCTTGTTACATGAGAAACGGTTTTCTTCTCAGGCACTGCGGTTTTATCACTAGGTGAAAAGGTATTTAAACACCATTCTTCAGAGCGAGACGAAAGCCAAGGCGGGCCTCTAAACCAAAGCGTGTGCTCTAAAAGTTGTGTAGGCATAAGCCCGCGTGAGACACAATCCGCAGGATTTTGAGTTCCTGCGATGTGATAAAAGTCAACCTTTAAAGTTGATAAATGCGTCTGGATTTCTGATATCCTATTAGCTACGTAAGTGTTAAATTTATGCGGTGAAGAAAGTGCCCAGCACAGAGCAACTTCTGAATCAGAGAATACAAGTACCTCATTTATAGTTATGCGGATAGACAAAGTGTCATAAACTGATCGAACTAAACGTGCGAGCAGAACTAAGGCATTTAGTTCGAGTCGAGCGAGTGTGATCTTTGGCTTTAAAGGTGCCACGCGAGATTTAGAACAGACCAACGAAACTATAGGCGGGAGATTTGCAGTCTCAGTGTGTAAATATAACACACAACCATAAGCCTTCTCACTAGCATCTGCAAAAGCAAGAAGTGTAACTTTAGAAGTTTTCTCAATTCCCATATAGCGGTTAAATTTAAGTTGAGCGATAAGTGGTAACTCAGAAATATAGTTTTGCCATTTATGAACAAAATGTGCAGGAAGAGAGTCATCCCAACCTATATGAAGTAGCCACAATTCTTGTATAATCAATTTAGCGTATAGAATTACAGGACCAATAAGGCCTAAAACGTCATAAAGACGAGCGGTAGTGGAGAGGATAGCTCGCTTAGTACAAGCTGTTGGCGGTTGCGTTACGGTAAATACAAAATCGTCAGATGCAGGTAGCCAGTGCAGACCGAGAATTTTAAAAGTGCTATTAGGGTCCAAAGATATTACCTCAGATTGGCGGTGAGATTCTGGTAAGTGTTCCAACAATTCATGTGAATTGCTGGTCCACTTCAGCAGTTCAAATCCACCTGCCTTGAAGAGATGGATCAATTCATCCGCTACCTTAACTGCTTCATCGAGCGTTGAAGCAGAAGAAGCCAGATCGTCCATATATACATCTCTCTCGAGCACGGCGGCAGCAAGAGGCCATCTTTGCCTTTCGTCACTGGCTAACTGGCGTAAGGTGCGTAATGCCAGAAATGGCGAAGAGCGGAGACCGAATGTCACTCGATTAAACTGATATATCTCGAGCGGTTCGTCAGGAGAAAAGCGGTATATAATTTGTTGATATTTGCGGTGCGGGGGATTCACATTAATGCACAAGTACATTTGTTTTACGTCGGCGAAAAATGCTATGCGGAAAATGCGGACATTTAATAAAATATTAAAAATATCTGTTTGCAAATTGCAACCAGTATACAAAATGTCGTTAAGTGACAACCCTGTATCTGTACTAGCGCTCCCATCTAATACGACGCGTAATTTTGTAGTCGATTTATCGTTGCGTACTACAGGATGATGCGGGAGAAAGTAGCCTGGCAAAATACAATTGTCAGGTGACACGCGTGATAAAATACCCTTAGCAAGATAGTCGCGGATGACGTCATTATATTTTTCGTGAAGCTCAGGTTCTCTAGAAAACTTCTTTTCTAAATTAAAAAACCTTCGCCGTGCGGTGATGTAGGAATTACCTAAATTATTAGGGTCCTGTTTAAAAGGAAGATCTACTGAATAAATACCATCCGGACTACGTGCGGTTGTTGAAATATATATTTCTTCACACCGTTGTTCGTCAGGACTCAAAAACTTGCGAACAGGTGTTTCTTCAAGTGACCAAAATTTTTCTATTAGTTTATCTAATGGTTCACTTGTGAGCGAACACATAGTGCGTGTGTGACAAGGCTTAGAAATGATAGGGGCGTCACCCATTACAATATAACCCAAAGAGGTTTCGAAAGCGGAAGGCATATTATTTTTACCTATTATTTTATCGTATAATAATATCCTGCAGTAAATATTCACACCGAGTAAAACATCTATTGGACCCGGTTCAGAGAACGCGTCGTCCGCGAGCGGTAAGTTGCGAATATAATCTATCGATGTTAAATCGACGTTCGCGTCAGGTAAGTGTGACGTAATGCGTTCTACAACCATAGGCTGTATAAAATATTCTGACAAACTGTCAAAGCGGGAGTTAAACTTGAGGTCAGTATAACCCAAAATTTTCTGAGAGGTTCCACCGAACCCTTGAACCTCAGAATAGCGGTTTTGCGGAGAAATACAAAGTGAGAGGCGTTTACAACAGTCGAAAGAAATATAATCACTTTGCGACCCTGGGTCTAGAAGACATCTCAAATAATGCGTGCGGTTATATTTATCTATGACCCTGATCTTGGCTGTGCCAAGCAAGGTAGTAGTTGCGGTGCGGTTTAAGCGGTCATAATGACAGACAAGAGCATTACTTGTATTTAAATTGGCGAGCGTAGAAGCATCGTTAGTGCGTTCTATACGCTCAGCCGACTCATTGCGAGGCGAGTCGTAAGCGCGCGAGTGAGTCATACGAGACAGCGAGTTACTACGCTGTGCGGGCGGTTGTATCGCGGCAGGCTCCTTAGCTTTGTTTTTAATATTAAAATGTAATAAAGAATGATGTCTTGCAGAGCAAAAATTACAAGTATGCTTTGATGCACAAGACATAATTTTATGACTAACACTCAAACAATTGCTACAAAAAGAATTATTTTTAACGTAATTGTATCTTTTTTGCGGATTTAATTTCATGAAGGAAGAACACGAATACATATGAGAATGTTGAATATTCTTACATAAACTACAATTAATTTTATTATTTGAATTAAATACCGAGTCCGTATTAACAAAGGTTTTCGTTGACGGAACTTTCGCGGGCAATGGAATATTTTTATTACGATATTTAATCGGCTGCGGGTTGGACAAATTATTAATAGAACGCGACAATACTTTGTTTTGTTCCTTAACGAATTCGATAAGATTTTTATATGATGGAATCTTATCTTGGCGGTTCAAAATTTCAAACATTCTTACTGTATCCGAATCTAGCTTTTGCGTAGCTAAATGAAAAAATATAAAATCGGTTAAATCCAATTTTAATTGCTTAAGCGCTTCGACCGAAGAGTCGAAGGTGTTAATGAAATGATCTAATGCATTTATATTATTGCTAGCGAGCGGATTAAATTGTAACAATTGATTGAGATAAGCGCTGGCGAGCGAGCGGGGGTCGTCATACTTTTGTATCAGGGCCTCCCATATAATAGAATAATTTTCAGCGGTGAGCGGTAAGCCCGAACAAACAGACGACGCCTTACCAGACAATTTACCGACTAAATAAAATATCCTTTCACTATCAGATAGATTAGAGTTGTCATGAATCATACTTTTAAACTGCTGGTAAAATAAAGGCCATTTACAGACATCTCCATTAAAAGATAGTAAGTCTATAGGCGGGAGGTGCGGTTTTAACTTAGGTATATGCGAAGATGATTGCGTTTTACTATTAGTAGTTTCGCTATTCAGCGCCAATATTTGCTTAACGAAACAAAACATTTCCTCAAATGAGATCCACGACTGGTAATTAATAGGCTTTTTTGGATATAATTTCAGATTTAGAACATTAAATGAATCTAAATTTTGCTCAAATTCCTTCCGCAAAGTATCGATATTAATAGTTTTCGAACTCAAAACTGCAAACTTACTAGGATCTTTTTCGCATAAAACAGCTGTATCGTAAATACTTTGCATCCGAGAAAACATGGCATCGCGTTTCGATTCCAATATTAAAAGCATATTAATATCTTCCTTGTCAGATAAGGTTTTTGTATCACTTCTACTCATTATGAAGTAACAAAAATATCGTTATTAGAACGCGCGAGAATATACTTTATGTACTAAGTAATACGAGTCAACCAGCGTTTGATAAATAATCCGAGCGGGTGGTTTGAACAAAATGCAACTAGCCAGCGGAGCTGCACAGCGGTATCGTGACCTTCTAACTTAATATCGGTCGAATGAAATAATACGAAGTTAATAATTAACTAAGTACAAAGCGAAAAGAGTGGAATGCACGAATATGTATGCGATATATGATGATGTTATAGAACTAAAACAGTTGCCAATGCGGTTTAACAAAAATATTGTATAATTTTAACAACTATTTAGTATTACAGCACAGATTAAATAAATAAGTAGTCAACTGCAGTATGCGGTTTATTTACGATAAGAACCGATTTAAAGTATAAGACAAATTTTAATGAATTTGAATGCGGTTTAACTATAATATGCGGTAAATAATTACGGTTCAAATCGAACAATACACAAAATGGTGGACCGAATGACTAAGAATATTAATAAATTCGGTTCGATGTGACCAAAAAATGGACATGCGGGCGTGGGGCCCGGTGCAAAGTATTACTCCCGAGCCTTAATAAAGTGGACTGTATTTTTTATTATTGCTGGTTCGCGGAAACCCCCAAAATACTTGCAAATAACAAGGTAGGATATGGCAGCCGTCTGGTACTGGGCGGGAGTAAAATAACTGCCACGAGGGATGGAGGCACTTACTTGTGATATCGGATCCAACACTTTGTCCATTCACTGCTGTTAACACTATTTACACTACACAAAAGTGCTAGCGGTGCGGTGCGAACTTATAGCCAAAATTATGCGCGTGCGGCGATAGATCACATACGGCGTTGATGTGCGACGTGCGACGACCGTCTTGCGACAGAAGTGCGTGCGGAAGGAAGCGGGAAGGATGCTATTGCAAGTATGATATCAAACATAATCTCTTCATAAAATCTTTACTAATACACTTCTTTTACGACTTCTTCAAACCCACATATTGTTTGAAGCTGAAAAGATTTTCAAATCCAAGCATTTTTATCATTTAAATAATCTTCAATAGTATAATATTCTTTAAGTATAAACGTAGTTTGTACACTCGTTCGTTTCTAGAGCAAATAGTATATTTTTGCTAATAAGCAGTAATACCCTGAAGAAAACCGAATTTAATGTTCAAGTTTCGAGTAGCGGAATAATTAGTAATAGTAGTATTAGTAATAGTGACCACAATTTAATCCCCGAATCGGCCTGATTTTTGTGATGGAGATATTGGCAAGGTTAATGAGTGACAGAAGAAAAAGCTATTGTTTGTTTCAAAACTAGAGTCCACGTGAACCAAGTGGCCGGTAAATATTTTAAAATCGATCATCTCATAACTTAAGGCAGCGGCGAAGATCGCCGGTAGGAAGCCCTAAATCGCGTTACTGTCGACCGAGTGTTTATAATCGAGCCCCGGTTGTTCCCGGAATAATCGAGATTGAACCGGCTTAAGGCGGCCTCGCCCGGTCCAATGTAAGAAAAGAAATTGCCGAAGATACGTCGCTTCGGATGCTAATGGTTCACTTGGAAAACATCTGACTGTTTTTATGTATATGCCCAGGAATAAAAATGGGAATTTTTCTGTAAGAAGGTAATTATTTCCAGTCCTTGCGAGTGCTACATCTACCGGCCTGTTAGCGTAAATGGTAGTGATCTTGCTTTCAGCTCCATGGGACGATGATTCGATTTCTGGAGGGGGCGAAATTTTCTAAAACAATGTGTTAGTTTTTCGGGTTTAGGTGTATAATTCGTATTTTTTTTACTATAAGAGGTGGATAGACATATCCACCATCATCCATAACACCAGTATTAAGTTTTTTTTCATTATTTATAGAGCTTTGTCACTATATTTGACTATGTCGCTCTGTTTCATTAACTTATAGTTAATTAATTCTATGATAGATATGTAGTAATGTAACTAATTCTAGGTTGCCACAAATTGAGTAAAGCTCATTTCCTACATCTAACACAATTTGTAAATATTTTTGCACCTCTACTTAGCGCGAAAGCCAAAATGGTTATCAAATCAGGTACAGTTAAGGCACAAGTATTAAGTTACTTGGTCTACGGAAGTGTGTATAATTGTTCTATATATTTATATTTATTTATTTCACATATTTAAGTTATGATAGCGCGGCAGTGTGACTGTGTGACTCTTTCGAGAGGATCATGGGTTCACACCCCGGGCAGGCACCAGTGAGTTTTTCAATTAAAACTTATGTGTCTAATCGATAATCATTTATAATATTAGTAGGATTTCATTTATCGATCCAAAGCCTTATAAGAACCTTAAATGTTACTCGGACGTTTTTAACAGCTGCTACGGAATGTCTTAATAAGCGAAACAAGTCTGCGAGAGGATGAAGAGGTTAAATGAAATTTTATGCATGCCAAGTCATAAGCGTACAACATTCTCGTAAAAAGGGCGATTTAATAAAGCTTTAAATAAATAAAATTGCTTTATGAAATGGACATGTTGTTAAAAGTTTCCGGGGAGGTCGGTCGGTTAATTTAAGGTAGATTATTAATGCAACCATTAATGTTAATTACTTGTTTAATGAAACTTTTAATGAAAAAATATGGGTTTCGTTAGAAAATTAATCAAAATATCTGCTATGAATCATACCATATGATAACTAAAACATATGGAGTGTTAGTTTCTTCATTAATGATTAATTTAAAAAAACGATTACTATTAATGTTCAAAGTCATTACAAACACAGGAAAGAGTTATTTCAACATATCCTATCTTTATAATACAATGAAATAAAACAATAATATAATAATTTTAAAACCGTGTAACTCAACGTACTAGGAACACGTGATTCCACACTCAAAACTAGATGGCGCCACTGATCGTTTGCTCCGCGCTATCGAAGTGCTTTCGTAGTAATATAAGAAGTCCCCATACATTATGTTATCAGATCGACATCGCTATCAGATCCTAGGGCTCCAAAGTGCATCCTACTGGAACACTATGTCTTAGCGCGTTTGTAACGGTGCATCCTCCGTCCGGCACATTCATACCTGGAATGCTGTGAAGGACCCGTCGTCTGTCCGCGATGCTTTCCGTATTCGTCATTAGCACGCATCCTTACCCCCGACAGTACGTGCGTCTGGGTCGGCGTATTACAACCGTTATTATGTATGTAACTTGAATATATTTAAATTGCATACACACATAATGTATACGCATGGCCACACAACACATTCGAAAACTTTGATTTGATTTAAAGGGAACATCATTGTACACCACTAACTTATCTAAGTACAAGCTCTAAATACCTTTTAGAAAGATAAGGGGACAACTTCAACCGTATTCGTATATAGAAATCGTATATTGAAGTGATTATGTCAGGTTTGCTCGAATAGTTTCAAAACATTCTAGGTTTCCTAGCCTTCAGCTGTTTACGAGATAACGAAATTGCCCCATTTATGAACTTAACTTGTACTTGGTGAAGATAATCTGTTTTAACCTCTGTATCTATTAAGTCAAAGTATCCGATCTCGCGGTTTCAAGGATCATATTTGATTGGTTAATGGCAACCACCGGCCATTGTCCTCTCTACCCCCTCCTACCCCCTTCAACCCCCTCCTACCCCCTTCTACCCCCTTCTACCCCCTCCTACCCCCTTACACCGTTGCAATTCGCGAAACGCAATGTACGCGCAGAAACAGCAATTTTCCAAAACTTGTGATTTGTTACCAAAAATTATTTAGAAAATGTCCAGAGTGTCCAGAATTGAGTCCCGATCCCGTAAAGGTAAGGTTGACCCTTTTCTACCCAGTATCTAATTATAATTGTTAAATATATCTGTACATTACATTTACTTTATTTTTTATTGAATTCATTTTATTCATCATTATCATTTTTTTCTCCTTATTCCACTCTAAATAGGTTGAACACTTATAAAATTATTTGGCTAGGTATTTTACGACCGGCCGCTTGCCCGACTTCAACTTAACTTAGCAGTAATTTAAAGACTTCTTGGTAAGAAAAAGGGTGGTTTATTCTACTCAACAGGATACCACACAGTGGCTCAACTTACGTTAGTCGCCTTTTATGACACGTCGGTGAGAAATGAGGCTGGTCTATTCTACTCAGATACATACCACAAGGCGGGTCGTCTTACCTCAGTGGTTTTGTACGACACCTCGGTAAGAAATGAGAGTGGTCTATTCTACTCAGCTGTACATATTCTGGTTTCTGTCATAACTCGGTTAGCAGCTGAAAATTCAGTTTTATATATACAAATTATTCGCATAGTTTCGCATGTGTGGTTTCATGATTCATATTTAGTGTTAGCTGGTATAACCAGTTATTTATTACTTTTTTAATCTGCAATAGATTTTTATCTTGGACGATATTAAATGTTAGAGATTCCATAACACATCGTTGAGCTATGGCACTCAAATTCCAGACTGGAAATTATAAACGGTCTTGGTAGTAAATTAAAAAAGGCTTAAACCCTTGCCTGGATCTTCTTAGTTAAGAATGTTTTTAGAGAAATTAAATTTAGCCGTGTGGTATCCGGCTAAGTAGAATAGTACCACCCTTATTTCTTACTGAGGTGTCGTAAAATACGACTAAATTAAGTTGACGTCAGGCAGGCGGCCGGTCGTAAAAACGCAAACAAATCATGTTACAGCATGTTTATAATGTGTTGTGCCGACCCCACTTAAAGTGGGATAAGGGCAGGAGGACACATTTAGAGAAATTAAATTTAGATAAGATGCTTTGATTTCCCAGAGTGGGAAAAAGCTGTGATAGCCCAGCGGTGAGACCGTGCGACTCTTTCAAAGAGGTCACGGATTTGAACCCGGACAGACACCAATGAGTTTTTCTGTTAAAACTAATGTGTCTAATTGATAATTGCAATTTATCACACACTCTTCGGTGAAGGAAAACATCGTGAGGAAACCTGCATATCTCTAGAGAATTCTAGAGATATGTATAACCTACCAATTCGCATTGGAGCAGCGTGGTAGGTCTTAGCTCCAATCCTTCTTTCCAAAAAACGGAGAGAAGAGGCATGCTCCCAGCAGTGGGAGAGTAATAGGCCGCTACTTTGAGATGCTTTATTTTTTAAAAGCCTCTCTTTAATAGTCTTTTTAAATTGCTGTAATGGAAAAGCTAAAATTGATTGCGGAATTTTATTATATAATCTTATACCTAAACCCACAAACGATTTACGTAATTTTGTTAGGCGCAAAGCAGGAGCCACAAGCTTATGTCGGTTCCTACTTTGTCTTTTATATATATCACCTATTGTTTTATAATTCTTTATATTTTCATGTACGTAAATTAAATTGCTTTAAATATACTATGAAGCAAATGTAAGGATACCTATTTTCTTAAAGTTCTCTCGCAGGGAATCACGTGGACATAAATTGTAAATGCCACGTATGACTTTCTTTTGTAATACAAAAATTAAAAAACTGAAATTAAACTGCCTAAAACCTTAAACCTTTTATGTTATTTTCAAAATTCAACAAATGTTTACAATTCGCCGTGTGATATCCGGCTGTATAGAATAGTACCCCCCTCATTTCTTACTGAGGTGTCGTAAAAGGCGACTAAGATAAGTTGACCCACCGTGTGGTATCCTTCTTCTTCTTCTTTCTCAACCGGTGGACGTCCACTGCTGAACATAGGTCTCCTTAAGGGATCGCCACAATCCACGATTTTGTGCCGCTTGGATCCAGCGGCTCCCCGCGACCTTTTTGAGATCGTCATTCCACCTCGTTGGGGGCCTACCAACGCTGCGCTTTCCAGTGCGAGGTCGCCATTCCAGCACCTTAGGACCCCAACGCCCATCAGTTCTACGTACTACGTGTGGTATCCGGTTAAGTAGAATAGACCACCCTCTCTTTTACCGAGGTGTCGTAAAATACGACTGAGGTAAGTTGACATCAGGCAGGCGGCCGGTCGTAAAAAAGCAGCCAAATAATGTGACAGCATGTTTACAACATGCTGTTCCGACCCCACCTACAGTGGGATAAGTGCAGGGAGATGATGATGAATAAATGTTCACAATTCAACAATCTCTATTTATACCCCGGAAGTAGCGCTCGTCTGATTAAATAAAGAACCCCTTTCCCATTATTTTCCCATTAAATCGATAGGCCGTAATTATCACCTAAAAGTGCTGTGTACTGTGATATAACCCTTTGAACTATTCGGGTTAAACTAATCCAGTAAGTCTATAAACCACAGTTCCAACTGTATTGGCTCGTTGTTACTTTAGCCGGATGTTTATGGGACGAAAACTTTAATATAGGATATTAACAAACTTGTTTATTGAGAGTTTGGTTACATGAAATTGCAATACTTGATATAATGTTAATCAAAATAATAATTAAAGAAATAAGTAAGTAAGTAACGGCCTGTTACTATCCCACTGCTGGTCATAGGCCTCCTCTCTCCATTTTTGGAGAGAAGGGTTGGAGCTAAGACCTACCACGCTGCTCCAATGCGGATTGGTAGGTTACACATATCCCTAGGATTCTCTAGAGATATGCAGGTTTCCTCACGATGTTTTCCTTCACCGAAAAGCGTGTGATAAATTGCAATTATCAATTAGACACATAAGTTTTAATAGAAAAACTCATTGATGTCTGCCCGGGTTTGAACCCATGATCGTCTCTAGAGATTCACACGGTCGCACCGCTAGGCCATCACAGCTTATGATATAATGTATATCAAAATAATAATGAAAGAAATACTTTTATTCTATTTACTTTATTGTAATACTTCTTGGACTTTCTAGTATTAAGCCGTAAGTAATATTGTTTCGGGTTGCCGTTTGGTATCCGGCTGAATAGAATAGACAAACCTCATCTCTTACCGAGGTATCATAAAGGGCGATTAAGGTAAGTTGATCCTCCGTGTGGTATCCGCCTGAGTAGAATAGACCACCCTCATCTCTTACCAAGGTATCGTAAAAGGCGACTAAGGTATATCGATCCGCCGTGTGGTATCCCGCTGAGATGAATAGACTCCCCTCATTTCTTACCGAGTTATCTTATCATGTCTTACCTAGGATACCATACGGCATTTTTCCGTGTATTCTCATAAAATTGTAAATTTTAATTACAATACATTCAGTGATTAGTTTATAATACTTATAATAAATAAAAAAAATTTGATTTACATATATGGAGTTTATTGTAACAGATAAGCCTAATTTTGGAAGTCTCCTTTTACTGAGCTATTTTAATATTTTATATATTTATATTTATATTTATTTATTTATGTACCATAAAAAATGTTGGAAAAAAACATTATTGGTAAAAAAAAAGTGTACAAAGGTCAACTTATCCCTATGATGAGATCTCTGCCAGCTAACCTACGAGGTGAGACAATTTATATTAAGGAAAAAGGTACGCAAATATCAAACATTATGAACTAGAATTACCTACTAATAATTTCCTAATTTAACAATAAAAATAAAAGAAATATATAATATATTTACATATAAATAAATATATACATACACACACTATATATAATACAAAGTATAATATATATATGTTTCATGTAAGTACGGGCTATTTACAAAAATTAGCAAATTATGCTCTTGATAAAACTATGAGTCCCTCTGCTTATTCGCGGAGCGATCAGATTTTTGTGATGGAGATATTCACAGAGTTGGAGAGTGGCAGAAGCTACTGCTAATTTCAAGACTACAGTCTACGCGAACAAAGTTGCGGGTAATAGCTAGTAAAACTATTATTTATAAATTATTCCTTCCTGAATGTTATACAAACCACAATAGATTTTTACTTCTAACCAAAACACATAAGCAATTTCGTGATGCGTAAAAACACGCAGTTTTTACATCGCGCCGGCTAAAGGTTTGTTCCAACAAATCAACATAACATGGCGCCGAAAGCAATTCGTGTTAGAGAACTAGCCCAATGTAATCTGCCCTTAACAGGAGACAAAATTGTGGTGCCGAGAAAAGTTAAATTAACGATACGATATCCTTGAAGTTTTATTAAAACACTTCCGAAACAAACCTCTGGGCCAGTTACGATATTTGCCACGTCTTTGTTTTGAAAAATAGAAAAATAAGGAGTAAATTATGATTGATTACTATTGCGTAGATTTATTTTTCACCTCACCAGACTTTCGTTTGATGCTTGTGTTGTCGCCAATGACTTTCGCTTTGTACTTTATAGCAACACCGTCATGAAACGAGTATCGCCCTTTGACTGAAATGGTGGCAACACTATGTCGTGTTGTTTCCGGTGGTCTTCCTATATATATTGCTAAAAAGTTTCGGTTGCATTCAGTCTTTGTTCGTCTTTCAAGAGACGAGTAGCTCGGAACGGGAATTGTGGTATTTCTATTATATCGTGTTATTATAGTGTGTGCGTTTACACTTGGTTGGCTAGATATAAAATATTTTAGATTAGTAATCGCCAACGGCTCGATTAAAACCTGTAGTATTGTAATAACCAAAAAAGAATATATAGAACAAAAATTAACGTTGTCCCTTGAAGAATAGGAAAAACCTTAAACTTTCCTTTTCATGGTTAAAGTCGCAAATTAACTATTTATATATAGTACCCGGTTGACCGAGCCTTGACCGGTATTTTTTTACAAAATAAACATAAAAAAAGAAAAAATAATTAGGTAGTTGGAGATCAATCCTAGGTATTTACATTTTTCGAGACTCCCCGTTCCTCGAATAAGCTACGGTGACTTGACAGTTTATGCCAAAAATAGAGTTTTATATTCAATATAAATGTTAGAATTTTTTAATGCCCAAAAACAGGGGTAAAACGAATTTTTTTTACATAAAACCTAGCTAGATCGATTATTCTCCCCCAAAACCCTCTAAATGCGAAATTTCAGGAAAATCGTTGGAGCCGTTTCCGAGATAAAAAATAAAAAAATAAGTCGTACAACCGTTTAATACTGTAGTATATATTATGATGACAGTAACACTAGGTACAAATCTCTGTGGTTTTTTATATTGTTAAGAAACATTTGTTAATAAATTGTTAAATAAATGAAAAAATATATATACATACAAGATTAACTCATTTAAATATTAAAGAGATACATGGAAGCTTTATATTAAATTACGTTACGAGATTGTCTAATTACTAACAATGCAAATCCATGTGTCGGACGGATTGCAATGTTTGCATTAAGCAGTCCACATTTCATGCAGAATATGTAAATCTGTTTGAATATATCACGTGTTCTGTTGAGAGCGCATTGTCTTACGTACTTGCTGACTAGTGTTTTGATGGTACGTGAATTGTTTTACATACTACAGATTTAAATTCAAATTCAAAATGTTCTTTTTACAAAAGTAATAATAAAATTATTTTGCTATAATCCAACCTATAATCCAACCTATATTTGCTATAAACCAAAGGAGATAGACTCCACGACCAAAATCGCAAAGCTTCGATTTGCGATTTGCGCTTTGCGATTTTGGTCGTGGAGTCTATCTCCTGACGATGCTTCGGTTGCGGGGCGAAACGATTGTTGAGTTTGTGGTAGTGAACGTATATAGTGCTTGTGTATTGTGGTGGCGGTGGTGGAGGTTTGTGCATGTGTTTTTACGAATCCTGCATGTATCAGGTATGATAACCGATTGTCCACTTACATCTGGCATTATATATATTTTCTATTTTACTTCTTCGCGGATTATAGCAAAATAATTTTATTATTACTTTTGTATTATGGATCTCCGCAAAGTAACGCCTAATTCTATAAATTATGTTCTTTTTACAAAAAAACTTGTAAATAAATGCTTTTGAATCTTTAACTCTACTGGTGGTTCGGTAAACTGTTCCTACCGAGAAGAGCCAGCAAGAAACTCAGTGGCTGCTTACAGGTTTTTGTACGGTTCTTACTAAAAGATACTGAAATTCTTTAGAAATATTTAAGTAAATAGTACATTACCACAAAATTCCCGAGGAATCGGGATTTACGCGGGAAAAACGAACTGTACGAACGAATCGAACCCGTGGCCCGTAGAGCAGGGTCGGTGCCGCTTACGCCAACCGGCCAGTAAAGTTGCATGAGAAATTATTTTCAAATTTCATTAATATTGCTGCGGCGGAATGGCTGTAAAAAAGCCATAGACAATCAGACATACAAACAGACATACTGACATACTCTCGCATTTATAATCGCATTTAAACTCGAGCCCTGGTTTAAGCTTTCAGGTCCACCCGTTACCCTTTTGGGCTATCACAGCATTACGTTTGACAGCTAAAATATTATTCGTATTCAATTGTAAATTTAGCATTTTTTCAATCCCCCGAAACAGGGATAAAATATTTTTTTTTAATGAAAATAAGCAAGATCGATAACACCCCACCAAAACCGCCTACATGCTGAATTTCATGAAAATCGTTGAAGCCGTCTCCGAGATTCAGAAAAAATATATATATATATACATTGTATGTATAATGTTCTGTTAACCGTGTCTACTTAATGTCAAGGGTACGTAATAAATTGAGTTTATTATAAAAAATATTTGCCCTTTTCGCAATTCTTGATTCAAATCCAATACCCAATACATTCTTATGACCTATTTCGACCTCTAGGGGACCCTAGACGCGCACCAAAGGTAAATATTTACACGGACCCCGCGGTTTGCCCCCGATAATAGTGTATCGGCCCTTTTTATTCATAATAGACCGAGAGATCTTGACCACGAAACGTCTGTAATCTTAACTTCAAAGACCTATCAAAGACCTAATACAACAAAATTATTTATTACGCTATCATCTGCAATTAGAGAAAATCTATGTAATGCTGAAAGTAGAATATACTGTGAAAATTTAGTTATTTTATGATAAGAGTATCCGATAAGTTTCTTTCGGTTCTTCTCGATAGGAGCTCTATTTACACCAGTGAAAGATTCTTTAAAATCATTTGACGATAAAGTGCCTTTTTATAAGCTTATTAGAGTAAAAGTTATTTTGAATTTGAACTGAAATATATTGTCTAAAAACGAATTACTTTTTGGGGAACGCTGAAAGTATGTCACATTGACCACAAGTAAGCGAGTTCAATACGGTTCATCTACATATCTGTTTCTAATGAAAACAAATATGCCTTTTTAATTTTGCGATTTATCAGTTTATATTTCATTATATGCTTTATGACGAAAAAGTACATGTATATTCCTAGAGACATCAGTTAAGTGTGGCTGCCCAACCCGCATTGAAGCCGTTAGGCTGGCTGATAAATGTAATCTTTCTTTCTATTAAGAGAGGAGATAAAACTCTTTACTCAACGGTGGAATATTAACACGCAGAAGCTTTTATTTTTATTCATCACGATATATAAAAAAAAAATTTGAACGCCGTGTGGTATCAAGCTGGATAGAATAGTACCACCCTCATTTCTTACCGAGGTGTCCTAAAAGGCGACTAAGGTAAGACAACCCGACGTGTGGTATCCAGCTGAGTAGAATAGACCAACCTCATTTCTAACCGAGGTGTCGTAAAAGGCGACTAAGGTAAGTTGACCCACCGTGTGGTATCCGGTTTAGTAGAATAGACCACCCTCTTTCTTACCCAGGTGTCGTAAAATACGACTAAGGTAAGTTGACGTCAGGCAGGCGGCCGGTCGTAAAAACGCAGCCATCATGTAGCAACATGTTTAAAACATGTTGTGCCGACCCCACTTAGAGTGGGATAAGGACAGGAGGATGATGATATAAAAAAATTTGAATTTTTTGCGCCGTAAAAAAACATGTCCCATGTAATTAAGTACACAGTCACACGCTCTTAGTCTATACGTTCTCTATATAACCTTTACCCGATGGGAAAACATTTTGAGAGATAGTGACATTTCAAACATTTCTTACGCCAGGTATTGGGCTTTGAATACAAATAACACGCTTATTTTTGAGTTCCACGATATGTAATATAAAAACTTTTTTCTTTCTCATTCTTGCACCATATTCGACCACAATTACACAGTTATAAATGTTTATGAAGCCCGAGAAAGCACTTGCCTTGAATATAGATGTTTTTAATACATTTGTCTGCGTTTTTTAACCGATTGATACCGATTGAAATATAAGAAATAAAAGTTACTTGTGTGTGTGCTTGTTTATATACTTCTCTTTTTAGGTATAAGTATTGTTGTTTGTTATATGTGTATGACTCGAAATTGGTGTATTTCGCACTTAAAAACTTTGTACATGCTTAAAAATTGTTTGCCTTGTGGTACCCCGCTTAGTAGAATAGAATAACCTCATTTCTTACCAAGGTATCGTAAAAGGCAACTTAGGTAAATCGACCCGCCGTGTGATATTCGAGGGTACACCACCCTCTTTCTTACCGAGGTATCGCAAAATTCACGTAACGTAAGTTGACGTAAGGCAGGCGGCTGGTCGTTAAATATGTAGCGTGAATACGTTACGTACGTACGTTAAATTTAAAATACGTAGCCAAATTATGTAACAACATGTTTATAACATGTTGTGCCGACCCCACTTAGAGTGGGATAAGAGTAGGAGAATAATGATTGCTTAAAAAGTGTACACTTGGCAATAGACACGAAACTAAATTCAAGACATGCAATATTACAAGATCGGTTTACAAAAAAGAATTTCATCCCTTAACGACTTATGACGGGTTTCAAATACCTTGGCATTATAAAATCAGGAAATAAAACAAATACCTGAGACTCGCGCCCGTTGTGAAGAAAATATTAAATCGACTCGAAAGCGGGGCTCGCAGTTATCGCAATTTTAAACTTCACAAATCGGAAATCAGACCAGCAACTTTTATAGTCCAAGAGCTGTGCACTTTTATTAACAACTTTTGTATGTATCGTTCACTTGGTTTCCGATTAAGTAGAATAGACCACCCTCTTTCTTACCGAGGTGGTAAGTTGACGTCAGGCAGGCGGCCGGTCGTAAAAACGCAGCCAAATCATGTAACAACATGTTTATAACATGATGTGGCGACCCCACTTAGAGTGGGATAAGGGCAGAAAGATGTATGTATCATTCACTTATTTTATATAATTCTATGATTTCCAACATAAAACATTTGATATGGTCATCTTTTGAACATAGATCTATTTAATTAACTTTTATACATAGCATATAGCAGTTTTGTGTATTTAAAACCTTAATTTTTTTAATATCATCATTCCTCTGCCCTTATCCTACTCTAAGCGGGTTCAGCACAACATGTTATAAACATGTTGACACATGATTTGCTTAGATATTTTACGACCGGCTGCCTTCCTGACGTCTAATAACCTTAGTCACCTTTTGAGACACCTCAGTAAGAAATCAGGGTTGTCTATTCTACTCAGCCGGATAAAACACGGCACATTGACTTACCTTAATTGCATTTCACGGCACCTCGGTAAAAAATGAGGGTTGTCTATTTTACTCAGCCGGATACCAAATGACTTATTTTATATACTATATATTGGCCAATTATATAGGTATAAGCTTTACCTGCACTGAATTCCAGCAACATTGCCTAAGTCAAGGCCTTCAAGATATAAAAGGCAGATAGACTTGCATCAAATTTAATACGTGCAGGCCTCGGGCAGTAATGAATAAGTCAATACTACTGGATCGATTTAAAACATTTTTTTCACTGAGTGACATAGGCTATATAATTTATACCTGTGTGAAGCCGGAGCGGGTCGCTAATATAAGTATATTGGTGAATTTGACAATAACGGGATTGCGTCTAGTTTTCTTCTTACGCGGGTCACCCTAAGTCACCCGTCACGAAGGTCACGCCAAGTAAGGTCACCCGTGAGTTGGCTCAGTATACTTTTGCTGATATAAACAGTAAGCAGCTCTTGGCCTATCTACTGGTATTACGGAAATTCAGCGTTGCTTGTTTATTATTTTACTTCATCCGGCAGCGAGCGGACGTTTTATACGAATTTATTCGAATACATCAAATCCGAGTTAAAAGATTTTAAGGAGTTAGGAATGAAATTTTCTTTGTGCAACCATAACAAGACGGATATTTTCTATATTGAGTGAATAAAAATGGGATGCTCTATTTTTTTTATTTTTTTGCAAAGTTGATGTAAGTTGTCTTGATATTGTTGACGAAACGTGTGCAAAAGGCGGTCGTTATCGCTGATTACACTGGTCAACACTGTTTTTGTCACATGAACTTAGTGGTCATTTTTGTTTAGGTTGGCAACCCTTCATTAAAAAAATCTATAGTTTCGTTCCAGTCACGTCCAGTTTTTTTGTGACAGCTATAAATGCATTTCTAACGACTCTAAAAGAGTCACTACATAAAGAAAGTATGGCCCACACGTGAATTACTTACAGGCCATAAAAATGTTAAAAATGATCCTTTAGTGAACCCTGATGACATATTTTTACCACCGATGCATTTAAAACTTGGCTTAATGAAAATTTTTGGAAAGGCTATGATGCCTAAAGACGGCAATGGATTAATATCTAAAACAAAAAATTCCCAAACTCAGCGAGGCAAAATTAACTTCTTGTAACTTTTATATTTTGTAAATTATATAATAATATACAATTTAATTATACGGAAACTGATAAAAGATAAAGATTTTGAAGAGAAATTGAATTATCTAGAAAAAGTTGCCTGGAAAAGTTTTGTGAACGTTGTCCAAATTTTTTAGGAAACTATTGAGTGAAAAATTACTTAAAGATTTAATAAATGAAAATCTAATGTCATATAAAGCTTTGGGATGTGACATGTCCTTAAAAATACACATGCTACACTCTCATTTGTATTTCTTTTCTGCAAACTTGGGAACTGTGAGTGATGAACAAGGCGAGAAGTTTCATCATGACATTTTCTTAATGGAGAAGCGCTACCAAGGGAAACAGAGTACACGAATGCTAGCAAATTGTTGTTGGAATCTTAAAAGAGATCTACCAAAAGCTAAATATTCCCTAAAATTTAATTTATCTATTGTACATTAAACAATAACTTCTTTAAGAGTAGCTAATTTTCTATTTACATATAAAAAAATAATAAATTTGTCTATCACTATCATAAGGATACCTGACGTGTCATTTTTTTCCCCTTGATATATTATTGCTTGAAGGCCCTAATGTATTTAAAATTTGACATCAGTTTTCGTGTGACAAAAAAAAAATTAAATTTTGTCGACCAGTGAATTATTGAACTTGTCCAGAAAACCTTTTAAATGAGATAATCTTGTCTAAGTTAGATTTTAACTGGGTAGGCCTCTCCTTTTTGGAGAGAAGGTCTGGAGCTTAAGTTCACTACGCTGCCCACATCAGGATTGTTAAGTTACGCATCCCCTGAATTTTTACATACGATGTTTTCTTTAATCAAAAAGTATCTGATAAATTGCATTTATCAATTAGACAAATAAGTTTTTAAGAAAATTATTGTTGCCTGCCCTGGCTGAAACTCGTGTCCCGAGAGTCGTACAGTTTAAACACTGAACTATCACAGCTTTTATTATTATATGCTCGTGAGCTCGTATTATATGTAAAAGATCCCAATTCCACTTGCCACCCCTCCGACAGTGGGTTCAGTTCCGCTCGAGCATCCCATCGCAACAATGTGACCTCCGTAATTATTTTCGGGCGGGCCTTTTTCATTATACCCCCGGTCTGGGCCCATTCGTATCGCTAAATTAGATATCGGTCTAATATCGTGTGAATATCGTATATTTTTGGGTCGGCCGTGTCGGATCAGAAGATATTTCGTTCAATAAAGCCGGTAATGGTATTTTTTTTGAGTTGAACAGCTGTAATTAAATTTTCGGGTAAATATATTCAGCTTGCGTTGCTAACGGTTTACAAATTTCATCTTCTTCTTTTTCAATGATGGATTGCCCGCCTATTGCCACTTCTATTTTGTAATATAAGATATATTCTTATACGTAAAGCATATTACAAAATTGAAGATTATTTTGTCGTCGCCAATGACTTTTGTATTTTATAGCAACACCGTCATGAAACGAGTATTGCGACCTTTTGACTGAAATAGTGGCAACACTGTGTCGTGTTGTTTCCGGTGGAGTTTCCTATATATTGCTAAAACGTTTCAGTTGCATGCAGTCTTTGTTCGACATTCAAGGGAAGTGCACGTCGGAACGGGAATTGTGGTATTCCTATTATATCAGTGTGCGTTAAAAATTTGAAAGATAAAAATGCCTGGATTTGAAAATCTTTTCAGCCTCATACAAAACTACAGTTTAATAATGTAAAATTGAAAATGTTTTAATGATTGACCGCCGAGTTTATTTCTGGTTCTTTTCGGTAAGAGCAACATTCCGAACCAGTTGTAGCTTTCATATTGATGCTTGACGATTCAAAAGTTCTTGAAGGAGCTTATCTGAATAAAGATTATCTTGATTTGATTCGATTTCACTGTCTATTGACCCGATGCGAAGTCACCATAGCAGCATCTTAGGACCGCAAAGCCCGCCTATTGCCACTTCAGCTTCGCGACATGCTGAGTTATATCGCTAATCTTTGCTCATCTACAGACCTTCTCATTCCTGTATTAATGACTTTAAATACGCAAAGCTTAGCTTATTTCCTCCCTAAACCTTCTAATAAGGCACATATTCTGCGACCAATTTGATCCCTGACATCACTAGCAACACGCGCTGTTCTGAGGCCCGGTTTCCATTAAGGGGAGAGATGTGGAAATGACGATATCTAATTGGTGCTCAAACGCATCTCCCTCCTTTCTGCTTTGATGGAAATAGAGTTTTAAACTTTGGTCTTCAGATAGCGATGTATTTTGTATCAATAGATCTTGATTTACTACTGTAACGCTGTCCATCCGATTTGACCTCTCTGAATTTTATAGTCTACTATATAATACTTAAGTTGACGCGAATGAAGTCATAGGTACATCTTGTTTGCCATATTACATAGAAAAAAAACATTACAAAGTAAAAAAACCTGACTCGACAATACGAAAGTTTGTAATACTATCCTACATTTTTCAAAACTCACCAGTGGGTACATACTCGGTCCGAAATCATAAATTTTAATAAAACTGGCAATCACAGTTAATTATTTTCGGGGTACGACCCACACGAGCTATCGCCGCAATATAAAATGTGGTGACGCGCGACAGGCCGTGCGTCAGTACACACAACCCGTGAACGAGCGTACGGAGAATAAAATAGGCACCGCAGATTTAAAAAAATACAGATAAAGTGCGCTAAATTAAAAATGATGAAAAAGTAATAAAAATATCAAAAAGCGTAAAGACTTGTTACTATCCGATTATTGGACATAGATCTCTCTATTTTTGGAAAAAAGAGTTGGATCTTAGATCCACCATGTTGCGCTAATAATAGTAATAAATAAATATATGGGACACTTACATACACGGTCGTCCGTCCCCAAAGTAAGTAACTTAATACTTGTGTCATGGTAGACAGACAACTGGTGAACACTTACTCAATTATATACAGCTTCTTTTTTCCCAATTTGGCGTACAGCCAATACTGAGTATAGCGCTTTTGTTTTTACACAGTCCTATGGAATAACAGCAATTAAATAAATAAATATATGAGACACACACACGGTCGTCCGTTCCAAAGTAACTTAATACTTGTGTTATGGGTGACATACAACTGGTGAAAATATACGTATATAATTTTTAAATATATACTTAAATACAAATATATACCCAGACTCGAAGACCTACAAATTCATTTATAGAAAATGTTGGCCCTCGGCGGGAATCGAATCCGCGACCCGCGGAGCTGAAGACACGGTCACTACCCACTGATCCAACGGGCCAGTCAAAGCGGCTTGATAGATAAATCTTAGGAAATCTCTAGAGATATGCAAATTTCCTCACGATGTTTTCCGTCAACGAAAAGCGTATAATAAATTTCAAATGTCAATTAGGCACCTTATTTTGAACAGTAATTTTATGAGTGTTAACCCGGATTATGGTCCTGTCCTCTGGCAAAAGTCACATGGTCTCACTATTATTAATAAATAATATTCAACTTCAATTCAAATATATTAATTAAAATAAACTTAGAAACAAGTGCTTTTGATTTGTAAACGTAAGCGACTCTAAAACTAGCAATTTATTAAGTAATATTTAATCAATATTTTAACTTAATTAATTTACACACTTAATATAAACACTTAATTGTTTATTAATAAATATGCTTCTGCCCTTAATTCTTCCTCCAGGGTTGGCTTATGTTTTTCGCTATCTTTCGTCAACCCTGGTGAGACAACCATAGTCGGAGACTCTTTTTCTCCGTCTCCGTCCAAATTCATATTTAACACTCGTTTAGTCATCCGGCTGAGTAGAATAGACCAACCTCATTTCTTACTAAGGTGTCGTAAGAGACGTCTAAGGTAAGTCTTACTGAGGCGTAGTAAAATACGACTAAGGTATGTTGGACGTCTGGCAGGCGGCTGGTCATAAAAACGCAGCCAAATCATGTGATAGTATGTTTATAACATGTTATGCCGACCCCACTCAGAGTAGGATAAGGGAAGGAGGATTATGTTTAGTCACATGATTTTTAATCCTCCTCATTATTAATTCGTTATAACCTTCGAACAATAATTATTGGAGGCGAATATTGACCCATGACAGTTTTATCTGGAATTTCTAGTCTTCCGGAATCGGAATCATATTTTCGTTACGTCCATAACTAAAATCATTTGAAGCTATATTATCTATCGTTGAATGTTTAATGTAATTTATTAATGATATATGTATTATAATATATATAATTGTAAATATCTGTGTAATATTAGTATTTAATTGTATTTTTTATAGTTTATTATGCACTATACCCGATCTTTTAGTATTCTCCTCTCACCAAAGGTTGTCTGTGAGAGATCGCTTTAGCAATAAGACCGCCTTTGCACACTTGTCCTAATTTAATTTAATATAAACCTATGTACCTCTGTATAGTGCAATAAGAATAAATAAATAAATAAATAACTTGAAGATGGTTCACTCGATTTTAACACTCCGTCTTTCAATTTTTTGTGATCCGAGGCACCAACCAATTTATTTGGTTAATTTTGAATCCTTCCCCACGGCCGATCAAACCGCACAATGCGCCTGATTGATCGTAGAATTCTGCATAATTGAAGTGAAATCCTGATTTATAGTTAAATTTTCGGCCCATTTAAGTTTGTCATTAAAGTCATTTACAGCGGACGATAATTAATATTCCAGCGCGTTAATTACAACGGAATTACTTTATCAAGCTTAAATTAAGTGTAATATATTCAAATACACATTAATATAGAAATCATATAAAACATCTTTCTTTCTATTATGCTTTCACAGCTAATTTGCAACTATATTCATATTATTTGGCTTATCAATATAGTTGCAAATTAGATTAGATTAGATTATTTAGAAGATAAGAATGTGTGGATATAGCTCTCTTTGAACCTGTACAAGACAGTAACGACTTAATGTAAATAATATTAAGAATTATATTTTTAAAAGAGCAACCGCCGAGTTTCTTGCTGGCTCTTCTCGGTAGGAACAGCTTTCCGAACCAGCAGTAGAGTTGACGATTCAAAAGCACTTGTTTACAAGTTTATTTGAATAAAGAATATTTTGAATTTGAATTTGAATTTGAATTTGGCGCAATTAAACCTAAAAAAGAAAGAACATATTACATAAATGATATCAAGATATATACGCAATAGCATCTAATATTCGTTACGAATCGGTTGTAACAAAAATGACTTCAATTTGATGACTCTTGCTAATGAACCCAAAAAGGGAAACGCCCTTCCATAATCTGCGGAAATTACCCTCTTTTTTCTTTTTATTCTCTCTTTTTCAAAACTACCCATTTTCGAACCGAATTTGACGATCAGCTGATTTTTTATTCCTGATAGTCCACATTAATTAGGCTTTATTGTAATTAATTACTAATATTGTAAAAGCAACTTTTCAAATATTCAAATAAATCGATTACTAATCATTGATTTATACGATTCGATTTTTTTTAATAGATTTTATTCAAGCTAATCGCCTTTATCAAAATACTAAATTGCTTTTTGAAACAGTCTTAATTATCCTTTGCTTTGTCATAAAATTGTAGCACTTTTTTTAGTATCTGAAAACAGGGATAAAACATTTCATGGATCAATTTAACAATCCGCGTAGTATCCGGTTGAGTAGAATAGACCTCTTCCTTACCGAGGTGTCGTAAGAGGCGACTAAGGTAAGTCGACCCACCGTGTGGTATCCGATTAAGTAGAATAGACCACTCTCTTTCTTACTGAGTTACCGTAAAATACGCCTAAGATAAGTCACCGCCAGGCACTCGGCTGTGTAAAATCCGTAACCAAATCATGTGACAAAATGTTTATAGCTTGTTATTCCGACCTAATGTAGAATGGCATAAGGGCTGGAGGATTCAAATTCAAAATATTTTTTATTCAAATAAACTTGTAAACAAGTGCTTTTAAATCGTCAACTCAACTGCTGGTTCGGAAAGCTGTTCCTACCGAGAAGAGCCAGCAAGAAACTCGGCTAAAATTGATGGTGGAATTATTATAGAATCTTATACCCAAACCAACAAACGACTTACGCACATTTTCAAGGCGCAAAGCAGGAGCCGCAAGCTTATGTCGGTTCCTACTTTGTCTATATCTTGTATCTGTCATAGTCATCTTTCTACAGTCTCAATATTGCTTAATACTAACTATACCGGCTTCTGTTAAGTTAATAAGGATTCAAAAAATCACGCCCTGGATACCTGAATCATTAATCATTCCCACACCGCCCACCATTTATCTTTATTATGCTCGCTTGTAAACAATACCTAATAACTCGCTTGTATCTTATTTGGCGGGTTTAAATTTTCTTTTTGGTATCACGTCAAATCCATTCAACGCAGTTTGATGTAAGGTTTATTTTTAAAAATTATGTTACTATTTTGCCAAAATATATATTATAATGTTTAACATTTTTTATATTTGTGATTGTGAATTAAATGCAAAAGTTATGGTACAAATCATTATTCTCCTGCCCTTATCCCGTCCTAAGTGTGTCAGCACAACAAGTTATAAATATATTGTCACATGATTTGGCTAGGTATTTAACGACTGGCCGCTTGCCTGACGTCAACTTACTTTAGGTTCAATTTACAACACCTCGGTTAGAAATAGGGTGGTGTATTTTACTCAACCAGTTACAACACGGCGGATTAACTAAAATTAGTCGCCTTTTACGATATCTCGGTAAGAAATAAGGGTGGTCTATTGCATCCAGCTGGATACCGCATGGTGGGTCAACTTACCTTAGTCGCCTTTTATGCCACCTCGGCAAGAAATGAGGGTGGTCTATTCTATTCAGCTGGATATCACAAGGCGTCTATGTAACGATCTCAATTCTTACCGAGATGTCATAAACGGCGTCTAAGGTAGGTGGACGTCATGATAGCCAAAGATGTAAACACTAACATGTTTATAACATGTTGTGCCGACCCCACTTAGAGTGGGATAAGGGCAGGAGGGTGATAATGCTTAGCATTACATTGATTTTCTTAACAAACGCGGATTAAAGCAAAATAATTCTTTCATAACCTTTTCCTTACAGTTTATTTCCATCTTAACAATTACGTCATTACCAACGCAACGCAATATTAATTATCCGTCGCTACAAATAACTTTAATTGTTTATAATTACGTCGGCGCAACTATAAATCAGTTGCCGGCTTAAATATCGTATTCGACGATCAATCAGGTGGCATTGTGCGGTCTGGCCGACCGTGACGAAGGACGGGGTTACCAAATGATTCGTATATTTTGTACATTAACATAGCATTAACGGGGTGGGTGAAAAGTGACGCGTCGACTCGTCACACACCTACACTATGTTAGCTCGTGGCCGATCGCACACCGAAACAATTAGCTTTAATTGACGTTGTGCAAAATGCGGTTGCTATTTAATGAACCGAAATGTAATTTATTTTTTAGTGCATCATCTAAGAATAGTAAGTAAGAAATGAGGGTGTCATTTCTTGCCGAGGTGTCGTAAAAGGCGACTAAGGCAAGTTGAACCACCGTGTGGTATCCGGTTTAGTAGAATAGACCACCCTCTTTCTTACCGAGGTGTCGTAAAATACGACTTATACGTAAGTTGACGTCAGGCAGGCGGCCGGTCGTAGAAACGCAGCCAAATCATGTGACGGCATGTTTATAACATGTTGTTCCGACCCCACTTAGAGTGGGATAAGGGCAGGATGATGATGAGTGCATCATGTAAGAGGTAGGATAATTGTGACGTCACAAGTCAAATCCAAATATCGATTAGGTCAGTGATTCTCAACCTTTTTTTGTTGCGGCACATATTTAACGATTTTAAAATTTGGCAGCACAATTTACAAAAAAATA
Source organism: Morpho helenor (assembly GCA_029227775.1). Lineage (NCBI taxonomy): Eukaryota > Metazoa > Arthropoda > Insecta > Lepidoptera > Nymphalidae > Morpho > Morpho helenor. The sequence goes on from JARGCU010000006.1 coordinate 14,911,884, forward strand.
TTTACTTACTACAACACACTGCATAAATAGTTTATGACAAAAAATTTAAATATACGAAATAAACTAATATATACTACAATAATAACTAAACGTTTATTAAGGAATTAATTACAAGCTAATTATAAAAATATATTTTTTTTAAATGATATAATTTAATAATATTAACATTAATATATATTTGCAAAATTTGGCGGCACACAAAAGTGCCGCGGCACAGTGGTTGAGAATCACTGGATTAGGTGCAGGTCTATATTAAATCGTCATTGTTACCTGTTATGAAGCACTGTTAGAAGTTTCGGTTGGTATTTAATACTGAACTACAGAAAAGTTTAAATTAAGTATATGAACTAAGCTTATACGTAAAGCAGACAATTAGACTTATGGAAATTCGAAAGGTCACAAAAAGCTTGTGCTACCTGTGTCGCGACTCAGTAGAGTTAGCAACTCATTCGATGGTTTCGGTATTCGCTTCTACAATAAAATTCCGCAATCCATACTAGACCAGTCTACAGAAATGTTTAAATTAAGTATAAGAGATGCCTATAAGTAAAGCATATTACACAATTGAAGATTATTTAAATTATACAAATGCTTCGATTTGATACTCACTGAGCTTCAAATAAAACTGCCTTTTAATAATGTAATATTGAAAATGTTTAAAAAATTGACCGCCGAGGTTCTTTCTGGTTCTTCTCGGTAAGAGCAACATTACCAACCAGTTAGTAGCTTCATCAAATCTTGATCCTTGACGATTCTAAGTGCTTGTAAAAAGCTTATTTTAATAAAGATTTTAAAAATTTTACATTATTAAACTGCATTCTTGTATGAAGCTGAAAGGCTTATCAAATGCAGGCATTTTTATCATCCAAATAATCTTCAATCTATACTTATAATAAATCTGTAGAGAGGTCAATTCTGTAACTGGAATATATTTCCAAAATAACTATCAGGGGGTGATTAGGGATTGATACTGATGCCAAAAATGCAATCAGTAAAAATTTTGTCTGTCTGTCTGTCTGTCTGTCTGTCTGTCTGTCTGTCTGTCTGTCTGTCTGTCTGTCTGTATAACCGTTATAGAAACAAAAACTACTCGACGGATTTTAACGAAACTCGGTACAATTTTTTTTCATACTCCTGAGCTGGTTATAGTATACTTTTCATCACGCTACAATCAACAGGAGCAGAGCAGTGAAGGGAAATGTCGGGAAAACGGGAGAAGTTACTCCATTTTTTAAGCTTCCGTCGCGTGTGCAACCTTGATGGTTAAAGCTACACAGAAATCATGTATGACGGAAATGTTTTCCTTAAAATTATATAAAAAATATCCCACGACAGCATATGTCTATCTTTTATGGTTGACTCACAATAACACGTGTAACTCCCGAGAGCTTAGCAGTTCGAAGCTTTCTGGTTATATTTGTCTACTCCTACGTTTATATCACTCTCAGTCATCCCTAAATAAAAAAGTGAATAGTATTAACTATTGTATAAAAAAAGAATCATTGAAATCGGTATAGAAACACCAAAGTTATACATGGAATACGCTAATAATAAGCCATCGCGCGTGAATACTGAATCATGCTATAGGGATTATCACTACATAGTATAAAACAAAGTCACATTCTTTGTTTGTCCCTATATCCCTATGACTGCTTAAATCTTTTAAACTACGCAACAGATTTTGATGCGGTTTTTTTAATAGATAGAGTGATTCAAGAGGAATGTATAATAACATTCAATATGGAGTAGAGAAATACTGTAATGTTTCTAATGTGATGTCGTATATAATTACTTTTTTTCTTTATAATTAATAATTACTTTGATGTTAGGAAATCTTCTTGGTATAGGGAGAGGGGAATTGTTTTTCTTCAAATTTAACGCGTGCGGGTCACGGGCAGTAATGAATAAATTAAAACTACTGGATCGATTTTAATAATTTTTTTCACTGAGTGACATAGGCTATATATTTTATACCCGTGCGAAGCAGGGTAGGCCGCTAGTTTTGTAATATGCTTAACGTACAAGAATCTCTTATTCTTAATTTAAACCTTTCTGTAGACTGGTCTAGAATAGATTGCGGAATTTTATTGTAGAAGCGAATACCGAGACCATCGAATGAGTTGCTAACTCTGCTGAGTCGCGACACAGGTATCACAAGCTTTTTGTGAACTCTCGTCTATGATATACACCAACTTTCGTATTATACATATGGATATTTTTCCGTTTATGAAAATGAATTTATTCATGTTAATTTTTTAAAAAGTTAATAAGGTGATGAGAGAAAGCTAGTTGGGATTATATTTAAAATTTAATCTTGTATATTTAACCAGTCTAGTCCCTTGGTTTAAATGAGTTATAAAACCGGGTATATTAGTTAAATGACTTTCCACAGTAGTAAGGATTTACACAAGCGGTCAGAGCAAACACGGCTCCTTTACAGCGGTTTGTTTAACTTCAAATGTTAAACTCACGCGGTTAGCGCGTTCACTAATACGTTTATGACTTTCGGTGTCTTATAGCAATTCTTCATTTATTTGTAAATTTTTTATGAATCCTGCATGTATTAGGTATAAAACCGTTAGTCCACTGTACATTTAGCATCATCCTCCTGCTCTTATCCCACTCTAAGTGGGGTCAAATGTTACAAATATGTTGTTACATAATTTCGCTATGTTGTTTACGACTGCCCGACGTCAACTTTCCTCAGTCGTATTTTACGACACCTCGGTAATAAGAGGGTGATCTGTTTTACTCAACTGGATGCTAGACGGTGGTTCAAGTTACCTTAGCCGCGTTTCACGACACTTCGGTAAGAAATGGATTACATATATTTTACGTCCGAGTACATAACAGACTTTTGAACTCTTGTTACAAATTAAGTCTAAATTCAATTTAAAATGAATAATACAAAATAAACGAACGCGTTTAGAGAATCACGCTGGGCACCTTGCTGTGCACCGACACTTTTCACTACAAAATCCAATGACAAATTGATTCTACCACCAGTTCGGAACACTAATCCACTTGAGATGAACTGGCAAGAAACTCAGTGGCTCTTATCACGAATAGCAATTATTTGAGATTAGATTCTGATAACACGAAATACAAAAGAAGTCACCCAAACACGTCTACCTCCTACGAATGTCGCACGTTAAATGAGAGCGAATGACGTTAGCAGTGGGATTAAATAGGCGTTCACAGCTTAGAGATTAGAGTCCTAATAATAAAATGAATTACTTAACTTAAATAATTAAAAAAATAATCCTTCGCAGTGAAAAGTGAATAATAGGTTGCGGTTTATTCCACACATTAATAATATTTTAGTCCAAAAGCGTTTTTTTAGTTGTTTAAACCCTATTTAAACGGTATAAAATACGATATCGCCAATATATTACGTTCGCTAATATTACGAATGTTAAGCCTCTCGTGGCGTCAGACGATAATGTACCGGCGAGGCGAATAGAATTTTAACAAGGGTCTTTGATGCGGCAATGAATAAACGATTTCGGACATTTTACGACGCGCCCGGACGTATAACGTTCCTACACGTTACGTTACTTTGATGCGGGTGCGCTATTCTTTGGGAGACGTTACGTTTTGATAGTATAATTGGATGGTAAAACAATTTATGCGATTACCAGTAAGTTCAAAAAGAGTCTTCTCTTAGTTTTTGGAAAGAAGGATAGGAGCTAAGACCTACCACGCTGCTCCAATGCGGATTGGTAGGTTACATATATCCCTGTAATTCTCTAGATATGCAGGTTTCCACACGATGTTCCTTTCACCGAAAAGCGTTTATTTCCCTGCTCTTATCCCAATCTAAGTAGAGTCGACACAACATGTTGTAAACATGTTGTTACATGATTTGACTACGTATTTTACGACGCGCCCGGACGTATAACGTTCCTACACGTAACGTTACTTTGACGCGGGTGCGCTATTCTTTTTGATAGTACGGTAATTGGATGGTAAAACATTTTGTAAGATTACCAGTAAGTCTAAAAAAAGTCACGGCTAATATCCCACTGCTGGGCATAGGCCTCTTCTCTCCGTTTTTGGAGAGAAGGAAAGGATGTAAGACCTACCACGCTGCTCCAATGCGGAATGGTAGGTTACATATATTGTTAGAATTCTCTAGAGATATTTATACAGGTCCTCACGATGTTTTCTTTCACTGAAAAGAATTCATTATTCTGCCTTTATCCTACTCTAAGTACCCCACTTAGAGTGCGATAAGGGCAGGAGAACATGTTATAAACATTTTGTTACATGATTTGGCAAAGTATTTTACGACTGGCCGCCTGCCTGAAGTCAACTTACCTTAGTCGCCTTTTGCGAGACCTCTGTAAGAAATGAGGGTGGTCTATTCTACTCTTCGGATACCACACGGCTTAAATTTTCTACTTAACAATATAGTATATTACGCGTACTTTAAACAGTATAACTTTTCCTTAACTAGGAAATAATTAACGTAAATTTAATATTTGCGGCTTTTCGCAGTAATGTAACCAGTCACTATGAAACTGACCAATATTGGACGTAATTATTAAAATTAATATTAAACTATGTACTCGTTTGGTCGCTATTTGACTAAAATTAGCGGCTAACATTGAAAATAAACTATGCATAAGTAGGTATATTACAGGTACATATATTTTAAATGAGAAGCAGATTTCTCGGCTTAACTAAATAATAATAATTAAAAAAACTGAACGTTTACTTAATTTAGTTTATAAAAAAATGTAAGTATCTATACTAATATATAAAGCTGACTAGTTTTTTTTTTATTGTTTGAACGCGCTAATCTCAGGAACTACTGGACCGATTTGAAAACTTCCTGAGTGTAAGATAGTCTATTTATCGAGAAAGGCTATAGGTTATATAACATCACGCTAAGATGAATAGGAGAGGAACAGCAATAAAAAATATTACGAAAACGGAAAAAATTAAAGGTTTCCTTGCGTGCGTTTAAAAGTTCTAAATAAAAGTCCGCGACAGCATATGTCTAGCTTTAAAGGTTAACCACTTTAACCATTTTATGGTTATCAAAAGACTGTATTATGGTTTTAATTTTTCCGCGCGGTTGGAGCCGCTGGCAATTGCTAGTAAAAAATATTTTGAATTTGTATTTGAATTAAGCTCCTATGTATCAAAAATTACCATAGTTATCGTTTTATTTTATAAATTTTTCATTTTCTTACCCTTAAGAGCAATAATCATGTATTACGAAATTGTTCCCCTAAAAAAGTACTATATAGAAGTCCGCGACAGCATATGTCTAGCTTTTAAGGTTAACCTACTTTTACAATCTTTATGCAAAAGTTATGATAGAATTATTAGCTATAATACGCGTTTGTCAAGAAAATCTATTAATATTAAGTGTAAGATACAGGCATCGTTTGCATAACTTATACATGCAGGATTAGTTACCACATATATCAAAAACACTCACTCAACTGATTTCTACTCGAGTGAAGTCATAGACACATCTAGTATTTTACAAATGCGAAAGTTTTGTGTTCATAATATTAGCATAAATGTTACAGACAGTATTGATGCTGTGTTCCACGTCATTGGTATGATAAATGTGATCTCTAGAGAACAGCAGATACCACCGAACTTTTTGCAATAAGTCAACAATTAAACAACTCGGAACAAAATTGTTGTTATACGCCGAGTTCATATTACTTTTTATGTTGTAAATACTCCGAACAATCCAAGTTCGACGTTTAAGTTTCCGCTTGTTTGAAAAAATACAGCACAAGACATTGTTTTCTCTGAATTTGCGTTTGGCCCGTTGTTATTAGATACTTGGAAACTTCTCCGTATCTTCGCCGATGATATTTTTTAAAGCTAAATTATTACAGCGCCCAAGGCTAAAGTAAACCAATACTGAAAGCCTTATTAAATATGAATTTATTTCTGCTATCATTAAAGATATTTCTCAACTACAGCTACATTTTTTTGAAGTTAACTCTTTAAGAATCCAATTTCTGTACAAGGTCCATAGTATGAGATTAAATACATAGAAAAAAAAGAGATATGAAATTAATACAAAATTCAAAACCTTTTTGTATCTTTATTATATACATATAAAAATCTATACTAACATATAAAGCTGAAGAGTTTGTTTGAACGCGCTAATCTCAGGAACTACTGGACCGATTTGAAAAATACTTTAAGTGTAAGATAGTCCATTTATCGATGGAGGCCATATACCATATAACATCACGCTGAGATGAATAGGAAAGGAGTAGCAATAATTTATATGGCAAAACGTTAGGTGGTTCAGCTAGTTATATATATATAGAAATAAATTCTATGCGAATTATTTATAAAGCTTGTGAAAAAATATATTTGTAGAAATAGGCGTTACTTTGCGGCGCATCACCCAAGCAAGCATATATAACAAACGACGATATTTCTCCTTTATAAGTATATTCAAAATAAATTAAAAGCAGTTTTTCCAGAGTCAACCCATTTATTCCTTCGCAGCAACTCACTGACACAATGACAGCCAAAATACTTTTTCATATTAATGACGCAACTCTATGAAGGAGGTTGTATTAAAAACATGTAACATATAGTCATTGGTTCTTCTCCCATCATTTTATTTGCCTCTGAACACGTGCAGCAAGTTGAAGTTGCTCTAAAATGTTATGTCGAAGTTTACTTTATCGCGCATTATAGCAAAATAACTTGTATTATATATATAAACATTCAAGACGTGGCTCACAAATTCAAAATATTCTTTATTCAAGTGGACCATTTACAGTACTTTTGAATCGTTAAATGTTTTTAAAGAAGCTACCACTGATTCGGAAGTTTGCTCCTACCGAGAAGAACCAGTAAGAAACTCAGCGAATAATTAAAAAAAAAAATTTGATTGATGGTTACAAATAATCGTTGGACAGCTGGACTGCAGTTAAGATATGCTACTATCACTCAAATAATCCTCGATTGTAAGCTTTAAAGCAACATCGTTTTAAGATAATTCCTATACTTATGTAAAGGGAAATCAAGATTCGCTAAAGTCGCGGTTATAGCTTGTTTAATATTAATATGTAGTGAATAGCACTCAATCCCCATCATTCAATGTACGTTGCGGATATTATACGGCGACCCTTACAAATCCCCGTCACCAGGGTCACCGTTAAAATTATATGGGCCTGTCCCTTGTGTAAACATTGTATTATTACTTGGACCAGGGTTCGACAACCGATATCTCTTCTGATGTTAAATCAAATCAAAATAATCTTTATCCAAGTAAGCTATTTACAACTACTTTTGAATCGTCAAGGATCAATAAGATTTAATGAAGCTATAACTGCTTCGGAATGTTGCTCTTACCGAGAAGAACCAACAAGAAAATGGGTTCAATCTCTTAAATAAAACTGATATATAAATATTTTATGTAAAAAAAAGATTGTTTTATCCCTGTTTTTGAGCATTAAAAACACAAACATTTATATTGCATTGAATTTCCGCCATAAACTGTCAAGTCAGCGTAGCTTATTCGGGGAACGGGCCTCGAGAAACGTAAATACCTAGGATCGATCCCAAGGAAATTTTTAATATTGCTTTTTTTTAGATTTTTTTTTAATATTCTATCGATCTATCTATCTATATATATATATATGTAGACTCATCAGTATCTTGGACATTATTCTTAGACATTAGTGGGCGTAATAAGGGTATCGTGCATATGGAAAAGTACAACGCTTATCTTCAACTTTATATTCTTCTTAACAATTTTCACAACTGCGCCATGACAAGCATCTGTCTTCATCTCTCACATGCGCCGTCTGCATTCTGTCACCGCTGCGCCTTCTATTTTCAACGTATTTTCAATATATTTTTAATGATGGAATGTTGGTTGCCAGGATGCGACACGGCCATCCTGCGAGACACACGTCCCTGTGTGTTGATCTGTAACAAATAATCGAACCCAGAAATTCCGTTCGGCCTATCCTACAACATCTGAGTCATTGAGGTCTAGATCTTTTTAATAAACGTACAAAACAAAGAAAATCATATCGCGTCATAAATTGATCGTTGAACTATGAAACCCAACAATTAAAATATAAGGCCATGCCAAACCCATAATGCATACGAAAAGTACTGAGGCAGAGTACCATTGACTGACACTCGCCATGACATTATAAGAATAAACAGAAAACCTATCAGAATTTACTTCAAAAACAACCCAGGTATCTTGTTCGTGGTCTACCGCTTCTGTCTCAGCAGAAGGGTCTTCCCTCAGGGATAACGAGTCCACATGACTCACGGCCATCGCTACACAGCTAGACCCGACTATACCACCCAGAGCTATCGCTCCCTGCGTACCCACGGACTACTCAGAGCAGATACCGATTTCTACCGGGCTACAGACGATACCCTGGTGTCATCGACCCCCAGAGCTATCGCTCACTGCGTACCCACGGACCACCCTGAGCAGATGCCGATTTCTACTGGGCTACAGACGATAGTCTGGTACAGTCACCGACCCACCGAACCAAGAACCCGTCTGTATAAACATCAACACAAATTACGATATCACAAACCTTGTCATCGTCAATAGGTACTTGACTCTCAGGCATTTTTGTAAGACAATCAGACACATTATGTTTTTGACTAAAAGAGCTGGATTGGCAAAAGTTGAACAATTCACCCTCTTCTTATAATTTTAGTTTAAAACCGTTTACTTTTACTTGACAATTATTTGCAAGGTACTTTAAACATTCTTATTAGCCATCCCTCTTAATGACAACCTGATTAATTATTTCCCAACTGAATTTATTAGCTATAGTTTCTTTTATGAGAGAACATCCAGGCCCAGAAACAAATCAAAGTAATAACACATACCAAATTGTGTGAAAGCTCCTGATGGCAGTTTGACCAGACATTGGTCTACAGTCTACACGTCGCTGTACTGGTACCTCAAAGAGCAGGTCCATTGGCCAAGCAGCGACTCGCGACGTGGCCCGGCTTTCTTTACCTGTAGCATACAAATAATTTGTAATCTGCTTGTCGTCGTTGTCCAGAGCTTACCACAGTACCACAGACAATAGTCTTTTGGTTCCAAAATCCGTTTGCGACACTCCATTTTCTTGTGCCCTGCTGATCGCAACTAAGACACTTGAATTACGATCGCGTTAAATTTTCGATCGTCCATAAGTAGCTTTCGTTTCAAATAGGGGTAAACTTGTAGTTCCTGGTGCAGCTGTTGACGCGAAGATATCTCCGTTGTGAATGCAAGCCATTGCAGTCATGTATCAATTTTGTATCAAATGCGCAATCACCGTTCATGCTGCTATTTGCACTATATTTAAATTCTTCCAACAATTCATCAAATTCGTAACACGAAAACAGGCATATACAGAATGATTTTCAATTATCCATTGATCTATCATTGCTTAAATTAATAAGTGCAGCCGCAGAAATTTCCAGAAAATGTATCTTCTTTTGTTTTTCCGTCCAAGTATAAGTCAGCTGTAGTACACCACAATTTTACGTAAAATCATCATTTATCGGGTTTAAACTTCGGCCGATTGATATTATTCGTCTCACTTGGATTTTTTTTTTCTTTTTGTTTTTGGTGTTTGAATTGTTTTATTTCGTAACTCTTATAGTATCCGCCATTGTGAGTCATCATAGTCCCTTCATACTATCCATCCATTTGCACGATTGAATCCCACGACTGATGTAGACTCATCAGTATCTTGGACATTATTCTTAGACATTAGTGGGCGTAATAAGGGTATCGTGCATATGGAAAAGTACAACGCTTATCTTCAACTTTATATTCTTCTTAACAATTTTCACAACTGCGCCATGACAAGCATCTGTCTTCATCTCTCACATGCGCCGTCTGCATTCTGTCACCGCTGCGCCTTCTATTTTCAACGTATTTTCAATATATTTTTAATGATGGAATGTTGGTTGCCAGGATGCGACATATATATATATATATATATATATATATATATATATAAATATAAATATATATATAAATATATATTCCCACCCGGGCGGCGCTTTTTTTTATTGCATTTATATATCAATTTTATTTGATGATTGACCCACTAATTTCTTTCTGGTTCCTTTCTGTAAGAGCAACATTCCAAACCGAAGTTTTAATTTCATTCTAATTGACGATTCAAAAGAGCTTGTAAAAAGCTTACTTGAAGCTTCGATTTTGATTTGATTTGACATACTGACATTTGGTTTATTTGTGTATTTTATTATGTACGTTTTATTTCTAGTAATATCCCATCTAGCGTTTAAGCAACTCTGTGGCCCCTTTTGTTTTGCTTAGTGACATCTATTAGGAAGTTTTAGTGTTTTATTATTTCCTCTCTGAATAATTATATTGTATACTTTGTTCTGTGGCACAATGAAAACAGTATGACTGTCTTGATTTATGGGTTTTGTTCTTGAAACAATGCGAGCCTTTCTGAGGAATAGCAGTGATAAATATAGAGAAGTTTTTTAGATAGTAATCAGTAATCGATTGCTCAACATCTTTAGATAGATATAATACTACAAAAGTAATATTAAAATTATTTTGCTATAATCCGCGAAGAAGTAAAATAGAAAATATATATAATGCTAAATGTAAGTGGACAATCGGTTATCATACCTGATACATGCAGGATTCGTAAAAACACATGCACAAACCTCCACCACCGCCACCACAATGCACAAGCACTATATACGTTCACTATCACAAACTCAACAATTGTTTCGCCCCGCAACCGAAGCATCATCAGGAGATAGACTCCACGACCAAAATTGCAAAGACTTTTCGATTTTAGTCGTTAAGCATTATATATATTTTCTATTTTCCTTCTTTGCGGATTATAGCAAAATAATTTTAATATTACTTTTGTATTATGGATCTCCGCAAAGTAACGCCTAATTCTATAAATTAGATATAATACTCTATATTGTACACCACAGAATTTGCAATAGTAAAATAACTAAATTCACTTTACCTATTATAAAAAATCTGTCTGTCTGTTACACTTTCATTGCTAATCTGCTGAAGCATTAATAGAATTTGATACAATTAATGTTCATATAAGATGCCGCGTGGTATCCGGCTAAGTACAATAGTATCACCCTCATTTCTTACCGAGGTGTCGTAAAAGGCGACTAAGGTAAGTCGACCTGCCGTGTGGTATCCGGCTGAGTAGAATAGACCAACCTCATTTCTTACTGAGGTGTTGTAAAAGGCGACTAAGGTAAGTTGACATGCCGTGTGGTATCCAGTTTAGTAGAATAGACCCTCTTTCTTACCGAGGTGTCGTAAAATACGACTGAGGTAAGCCGGTCGTAAAAACGCAGCCAAATCATGTGACAGCATGTTTGTAACATTTGTGCCGACCCCACTTAGAGTGGAATAAGGGCAGGAGGATGATGATGATTTTCATAGTGAATTAATAAAGGAACGAGGAAGAATATATATTATACGGTTATGTGACGAAGTTGAAAGGAAATTTCAACGCTTTATTTCATTATTCAATTGTTCGTGAAGGCGCGATAACCGCAGTTGCGGGGAAAAAACTTTATAATGAGTTGCGCTCAAGTCGTCGCCGACCGAGAGATGATTTAATAATAACTTTTAATAGTATTGAATGCAATGCCAAGGATAGGCCATTTAAATTCGAATTCAAATTCAAAATATTCTTTATTCCAGTCAACTTGTAAATAAGGGGTTTTGACTCGTCAACTATACTACTGGTTTGCATTGCTCCTATCGAGAAGAACCAGCCAGAAACACAGCAGTTGCTCTTTTCAAAATATAATTCTCAAAATAGTTACATTTCTCATTGCCATCTTGTGCAGGCCGCGAGTATATTTTGGGGGTCCGCGTTGTCATCTTTGGACCATACATAAATCGCTCATTAAATCCAAAAGGGTTGCAAAACGAAAAATCAGCAAACCAGTTTCATAAAAAAATGTGATCTAAGGACACGATATTTATTTTTTTTAAACAAATAAATACCTAATTCTTTTTTTTGCTGTTTATTTTCATAAGGGGGTCCGTGAAAACTGTGCTTGATTTTTTAAGGGTCCGTGGACTAAAAAGGGCTGGGAAATGGCACTATTTCCATAAATTATCCTACTCTTATTCTGCTCTAAGTGGGGTCGACTCAACATAGTATAAACATAGAACCAACATGCTCCAACAGGCCAATGTAATGGTTATTATAAAATTGTTATAAATTAAAAAAACAGCATTTGCTATTCATTATAATATAAAGTCATAATCATCCTCCTGCCCTTATCCCACTCTAAGTGGGGTTGGTACAACATGTTGTGACATGAATTGTCTACTAATTTTACTGCCTGACTGCCTGACGTCAAATTAGTTTAGTCGTCGTACACCTCGGTAAGAAATGAAGGTGTTCTAATCAACCGGATACCACACGGCGGATCGAATTACCTTAGTCGCCGTTCACGACACCTCGGTAAGAAATGAGGGTGTTCTATTCTACTCACCCGAATACCACACGGCGCGTCAACTTACCTTAGTCACCTTTCACGACACCTCGGTAAAAAATGAGGGTGTTCTTTTCTACTCAGCCGGATCGACTTACTTTAGTCGCCTTTGACGACACCTCGTTAAGAAATAAGGGTCAACTATTCTACTAAGCCGGATATCACACGGCGGGTCGACTTACCTTATTCGCCCTATACGACACCTCGTTAAGATATGGTGGTCTTTTCCACTCAGCTTGAATATAAAATTAAGTTTGAATTCAAAATTATTTTTGCTAGATTCTTGATTAAATCAGATTTTTCTTAAAACAGTCGCATTACGACAGATTGGTCTTCTATTCTGGAACAGCGACGTGGCGGTTCTGTCCGCAGTGCAATTTAGGGGCTATTTGCATCACAATTGAATGTGATTGCGCTCGTGTTGACTGTGCAGTATGGAAACATTGCGTGGAGCGAATTTACGAAATGCTCTTAAGGGTAAGAAAATGAAAAATTGTTAAAATAAAACGATAACTAAGTTAACTTTAAATAGGGAGCTTAATAAAATATTTCAGTATCATCCTCCTGCCCCACTCTATGTGGGGTTGACACAACATGTTTTTTTACAACCGGCTGCCTGCCTGACGTCAACTTACCTTAGGGGTTCTTTTACGACACCTCTGTAAGAAATAAGGGTGGTCTATTATATTAATCCCCATTCCACAGGGCTGGAAAATTATATTAATTTATTATAAATTACGAAAATTATGTTACTACTTAACCTACACTTATCTGTTCTATAAATTAGTTATTCGAATCATTGCTGCGTTATGCAAAGTCTATCTTTATGTCAATGCACTTTTACAAAACACTTTTAGAGGAACATTGATGAAATTTCGTATAATTGAAGATATACCATTACATAAATAGCGTTATTACATAAATAGTTTAATGGATCAATAAACGTACTGATTGCGTTTTGTATCGTTAACTAAACCAAACAATTTTGTCAACATTTTGCAATGCAGGATAGAAATTTGCATCAAAATTGAGTGTGATTGCACTAAATACGTGCGATAGTGAACAATTTATGCATTGCGGTTAAACTTAAATAGAAAAATCTGTCACGACTTATATTGGGAACCAAATAAAATACTACTTACTCTTTTTATATGCTTGGGAATTCATTGTTTTACAATAGAATGTGAATTACATGTGATGTAATTTTTAAAAGCTTTTTTAACGATTTGTATATATGTGAAGGTAGAATCTTGGAAGTTAAATTTGATCCACTTCCCGGTGTCCGATTAAGGTGAAGTTTTATGTAATGGTCTAGCCCCGATGACAATGTATGTTTATGATAAGCAAGACCTGATGCTGCTGCCAGGATTCCCTTGGAATTTTTAACCTATTTGCATCAAAACCTTATATGGACAATATAACCTCTACTTTCCGTTTTTGTATAGAAGGATTGGAACTAAGACCTACCACGCTGCTCCAATGCGGATTGGTAGGTTACACATATCTCCAGAATTCTCTAGAGATATGCAGGTATACACACGATGTTTTCCTTCACCGATCTCAAATCTTATTCTATCAGATGTGATCAAAAGAAATTTATTAATGTGAATGGATGTATGACTAGAGGTAGGTCAAAACAAAAGATGTATGGAAGATGAAAACATATTGTGCCGACCCCACTTAGAGTGGTATAAGGGTAAGAGAATGATAGTAATACTTTTTTGTAGGATCTCACTACGAAAATTTTTGTACACAAAAATATAAAGAGTTATAGAACGATAGGTGATGTATATAATATACAAAGTAGGAATCGACATAAGCTTGTGGCTCCTGCTTTGCGCCTTGCAAAGGTACGAAATTCGTTTGTGGGTTTGGGTATAAGATTCTATAATAAAATTCCGCAATCAATTTTAACATTGCAATTACAGCAGTTTAAAAACACTATTAAAGAGAGGCTGCTACGAAGCTTATTATACTGTTGAGGATTATTTGGACGATAAGAATGCGTGGATGTAGCTACAGTCCGACCCTGTACAAGATAGTGACTTAATGTAACTAATTATAAGTATTATGTTGAAATGAGCAACCGCCGAGTTTCTTGCTGGCTCTTCTCGGTAGGAACAGCTTTCCGAACTACCAGTAGAATTGACGATTCAAAAGTGCTTGTTCACAAGTTTATTTGAATAAATAAAATTTTGAATTTGAAAAGATAGTCTTTGACAGAGGTCTCCGTCATGAGATTTCCATGTCATACGACCTTGTGCTACTTCTTAGCTTCTATTCAGCGATTTGCATACATCGCTCTAGGATAAATATGGTTAGGATGCAAGTGATGAAGGTACCATATACAGTGTGCGATGTAGGTGCAATTTGCATCACAATCGAATATAATCACTAGCTCTGAGGTACGAAATGCACATATTGTATTTCGTCGGACCTATGTAACATAAATTTGGCACATTCAGATACATACTGACCCGTTGGCCAAGCGGGCAATAAACATGCCTTTACTATCGTGGGTCGCGGGTTCCATTCCCACCGAGGTCCAAATTTTTCTGTAAACATCATGCCCTGCCCCTGCCGACCCCAGTTAGAGTGGGATAAGCCCACACTAACTGGGGTCGGCACATGTTTTAATATGTTGTTGCATGATTTGGCGAGATGTTTTACGACCAGCCGTCGGCCTGTCGTCAACTTACTTTGGTCGCTTTTTGCGATACCCCGGTAAGAAATGAGGTGGAATGAGTAGAATTCTACTCAACCAGATACCACACGGTGGGTCAACTTACGTTAGCCCTTTTACGTCACCTCAGTAAGAAATGAGGGTGGTTTATTCTACTCAGCGTGATATCACATGGCATAAGAATGAATAAATTGTTTACAGAAAATGTAAGCCCCTGGCGAAAATCAACCCGTGACTCGCGTAGCTGAACGCAAGATCACTGCCAACTGCACCAACGGGCCAGTTGAATAATGTTAATATGACTTTCCAATGTTGCAAATTAAACAAATAAATTCCAAATTCATGAAAATTATATTACTGGCTAGATTATTTTAACCACGAAATCGTATCTACCCGTTTGATTGGAGCTCTGCGGCTTCCCAGATCTTTAAAGGATTCTGTATTGTCTAGAGACTTGTTTAACTTAGTAAAGTTTCAAACTAATCTGCAATTTGGTAGGAGCGGTTTGTATACGTAAGCCCTATCTCGCAGTGTTGGATTATAACAAATAAGTTTTGGTTAAGACTATCCCACTGCTGGGTCTTATATCTATTATCTCTTCTTCTTCATTTTTAACCAATGGACGTCCATTGTTGGACATAGGTCTTTTCATAGGATCTCCACAACACACAACTTTGTGCCCCTTGTATCCAGCGGCTCTCTGCGACCTTTTTGAGGTCGTAAGTCCATCTTGTAGGCGGTCTACCGACACGGTTCCGGTGCAAGGTCATCATTCCAAAACCTTAAGATCCCAACGCCCATCGGTTCTCCGTATTATGTGTCCCGCCCATCGCTACTTTAGCTTCGCGATACGCTCAGCTTTATCGATGACTCTGATTCTTCTACAGATCTCCTTATTTCTGATCACATAGATATACAAGCATAGCCCGCTCCATCGTCCTCTGATCAGCTGTCATCCTTCTTATGAGGCCGATAGTCAGAGACCACGTTTATTCACGTAATCACTATTTTATCTATATGTCTAGTGCCATACAAACATTAAAGCTCACCACATATTTTTTGTGTCAGGAAAACCCATCATGGATCGTTACTGCCTGAAGGAGACAAGCAGTTATGCCGAAATCTCGCTGATCAAAACCTGACAGTGTTTCACCACGCTGCTGGTGGCGGGGACAGGGTACCGTTGTAAACAGTACCCCTGTCCCTTATAGCAGCCGCTTTGTACCCCAGAGAGCGCCACCTCCAGGTCGGAGCCTCTCTAACAGTGGCCCCTCCTCCGCTAATCGATAAATCGGGAGCACCAGATGCATCGACCGTCTCGGGGCCCTAACTCCAGAGAGCGTCCTATTAACACCTTTCGGTTTCGGTCCCGCTCACTTGCAGCGGATGGCATATGCAGATATCAAAGTTTTGGGTTATTAAGTAGAGGCTTGCTACTATCCTACACCTGGGAAAGGGTTTCCCTTTTCTGAACCGAAGGATTGCGATGTTGCTCTAATAAAGGTAGGTAGGTTACTCTTATTACAGGAATTCCCAAATTATATGCAGCCATATGTAATTATAAAAATGTCTTATATAGGACAATTTTTTAAGAAAAGGTTGTGAAGAATAGACCAGTCTCATTTCTTTTAGAGGTCGTAACATAACTAGCCAAATCAACTAACAACACGTTTAAAACATGTTGTGCCGACCCCACTTTGAATGTGATAAGGCAGGAGAATGATAATAGACAAAGATAAATATACGATCTAATCTTCCTTCTCATTATTTTTTTTGACACTATATACTGGTACCTTCATTTAACATATTGACTTTTAACGATTCAAAACTTTATAAAAAAGTTGATTTGAGAAAAGATTATTTAGATTAGATTTAACTCTCCTTAGTTCAGTAGGCTTAAGGATCTTCATATTTTAACGGTAAAGTGTAACAATGTTTAAAATGGCCAAGGTTTTAGCTACCGTAATAATATTTTGGCGCGCTGCCCGCCGTAAACTGATTCTTGTGGGGTCACGGTAACAGAGTTTCAGTAATGTGATAAAGAAATCCAATTTACTGAGTGAACAGACGGATTTTTGTCGTTCTGCGCTGTGTTCGCTTGGCCACATTCCCACCTGATGTTTTTATTACAAAAAAATCTACAGGATGTACTCCAAGAGCGCTGGCAGAAGTGAAAACTTGAATATTAACGTTCTACATTTGAGAATGGTTAGGAAATAAGTTTGCACGAATTGCTTTATTATTATTATACATTAATATCATTATGTATCATTTATGTGGTAAAATACAATATTCATTTATTGCGCTATCAATACAAAAACACATAGTACACTAACTACACACATATACGCAAGTGTCTCCTGCCGCCTAAATGAAATAACAGGCGCAGTTTTACATTTTCGCCGCGCGGTAGAAATAGAGGGGGCTACTTCCTCTCCTACGTCACGCCGGTGGTCTACTCTCCTTCCATCTTAAGAATTATTGACCAGATCACGTGTAATGACGCGTGTTTAACATTTTTTACATATCACAACAAAGTGCACAATGCCGCTTAAGAAGTTTTCACTTCAATAATTTTTATACATAATAATAAAAATATTGGCGACGTATATAGTTGACAAAGTAGGTACGGACATACATTGCGGCTCCTGCTTTACGCCTTGCAAAAGTACGTAAGTCGTTTGTGGGTTTGGGTATAAGATTATGTAATAAAATCCGCAATCAATTTTAGCTTTGCCATTACAGCAGTTTAAAAACACTGTTTAAAAGAGTCTAATACAGAAAGCCTACTATACTGTTGAGGATTATTTAGATAATAAGAATGTGTGAACATAGGTACTCTTTGATCCTTTACAAGACAGTAAATGTAACTAGTAATAAGAATTACATTTTGAAAAGAGCACCACCGAGTTTCATGGTGGCTCTTCTCGGTAGGAACAGCTTTCCGAACCAGCAGTAGAGTTGACGATTCAAAACCATTTGTTTACAAGTTTACTTAAGTAACGGCCTGTTATAATCCCACTGCTGGGCATAGGCCTCCTCTCTCCGTTTTTGGAGAGAAGGATTGGAGCTACGGCTACCACTAGGTATGTTTACTTGAATAAAGAGTATTATTAATTTTAATTGAATTTTGAATTGAATAATTAAGTGTCTATGAAATTATCCATTCATAGAAGAAAAAAACCAATTCATCTATGGTATGTAAAACACAATTAACATGGTGTCCCAAACAATATCCGTTTATTAAACGGTTCATGCGGAAGTGATTGCTTTTTACACTATTAGATTGTGAAAATATTGACAGTTTTCTAGTTATGGATTGCGTGTATTTTTTGTTGTGTATAAAACTATATTGACATTGTTATGTGTTTACTTTGTTTAAATTGCTGTTACGGGCGAGTGGTCGGGTTCTGACATAAACAATCAGTTTTGTAATTTCAAAATTCAGTCAGCGTGTATCGGTGTAAACCTGTTTTTAAAATAGATATCGATATCGGGTTGAACGAGCCTTGATATTTTTTTCAAAAATAGAAACTTAAACAAAAAGAAAAAATAATAAGGTAAGCGGGCTCGATCATAGGTATTTTCATTTCTCGCGACCACCCGTTTCCCGAATAAACTACGCTGACTTGACAGTTAGTGGCAAAAGTGTTTTATATATTCAATAAATTAAAAGTAAATTTTAGTATTTTTTAATGCCCAAAAACAGGAATATTACGAATTTGTTTTAAATAAAACCTAGCTAGATCGATTTTTCACCCCAAAACCTCCTGTATGTTATTTTCTTGTTCCCGAAAGAAAAACGAAATATTTGGCCTTTATCTTACCCCGGTGCGGTTTAATAATTAGTACCTGAGTAATTTTTAAAATGATGTAAAAAAATAAAATTTAAATGAAAACATTGAAAAGAAAAATTAAAAAATAATAGGGCAGGTGGGGCTCGATCCTAGGTTTTTTCACCTCTTTAGACCGCCCGTTCCCCAAATGAACAACCATGACTTTACGTTTGACAGCGAAAAATTGTAATTGTATTCTACGTAAATTTAAAAAAAAAATTTAGAGCCCGAAAACAGGGATAAAACGACATTTTTATAAAGCAAAACCTATCTATAGATTATAATTATTTAGTTAGGTATATTTCCCCTAAACCCCCAACATGCTGAAAGTATTCAGTAGCTCCAGGGATTAGCGCGTACAAACAACCAAACTCTTCAGCTTTATATATTAGTATAGATGTTCCTATTAAGTTTGACAGCATCTGAGCGAAATGTCTTCGTAAAACTAAGCACTGAATGTTCATAATTAATTATTCAGTGCGGAAACATTAAAAGTCGGCAGTCGTCGTCCGAACAAACATAACAAAAGGGAGATACGTCATCCGGCGTAACGGAGTTGAAACGAAACTCAAATATAATCCAACGGTTTATTTCATTATTAAATTGTTCGTGAAAACGAGATAACCCCAGCCGGAGTGACTTTGTAACGAGGTGCCTTCGCGCTTTTGTTTGGATTGTTAAAATAAAAGTTATAAATAGACCTATTATATGGAGTATCCGGCTAAGTAGAATAGCCCACTCTCATTTCTTACCTCGGTGTCGTAAAAGGCGACTAAGGTAAGTTGACCCACCGTGTGGTATCCGGCTGAGTAGAAAAGACTACCCTCATTTTCTACCGAGGTATCCTAGAATACGACTAAGGTAAGTTGACGTCAGGCAGTTGACCGGTCATTAAATATCTAGCTAAATCATGTAACAACATGTTTATACTACTTAAAGTGGGATAAGATAATGATGATCTATGTCCATAACTTCAACGCAAGACTTAGTTTTTATCTAGCTGGCTGACAGTTAAAAAGGTAGACCAGGGGGTAGGGTTACCAATAAACTGTCAGTTAGCTTATTCGGAACATATCTGACACATCTCGGAATTTTGCGTTTCTCAGGTTTCTGATAGGCTTATTCAGCACTTAAAGTCCCTAATAAGTTAACAGGTAGATCATGTGGCTGTTATTTTGTTTATCTGCTGGATAGAAAGAAAGAAAGAAAGTAAGAAAAATATTTATTTAAACACTGCATAAAACATAGACAAATACGAGTACACTTATAATAAAATACAATATTCGATTACAAATAATACCTACATCTAAATTTTATGCAATCTTAAAAAAGGCAACACAGCTCGGCATGAACCGAATGACATTGACAATGTCACTCGGGACCGATTTTCAGCTGCAGCCTCGATGACAACACGGACGACTACACCAAAATAATTAAAATATAATATAATAACTACACAAGTTAAATACATATTATTGAAAAAAACAAACAAATTAATAATAAAAAGGGATAACATATACAGAAACAAAGAAATTTACACATAGCAAATGATAGCAAATACCTATTTCAAAATCGTCACGATTTTTTTTAATTTTCTCTTTTTAGAGACATTCAATCTGCAACTTAGTTTATTTGTCGGTTAACTAACGGATACTTTATCAGTAACTTGTGAAACAGGCCCTGAGACTAGTGTGACAACATCCAAAAACCGCAAAATATGTCAAAATAGTTTTACGTTGTCTTGTTATATTGTTTCTCTAGCGGTATCGAGATTATAAAGCTTTTATTATAACATTGAAATACTTTTAACAGCCTCATATAGCCTTGGGCGCTTTAACTCACTTACCTTAGCATAACCTCGGAATATAATAACAACCAGACGACGCTATTATCTTTTCCAAGCAATCGGCGCACTATGATACTGGACATAGGCCTTCTCTCTCCGTTATTTTAGAGAGGAGGGTTGCAAGTCCCACGCTGCTCCAATGCGAATTGGTAGGTTACACATACCCCTAGAATTATCAAGAGATATGTTTGCTTACGATGTTTTCTATCACCGAAAAGCGTTTTATTGCTATTATCATTATTAAGTGAGATATAAGTATGTGAAGATAATATTATAATTACTTTTTTAATATGAACCTCGGCAAAGTTACGTCTAATTTCTATAAATTAATTAATCATCATCTTCATCATCTTCCTGCCCTTATCCCACTCTACTTGGGGTCGGCACATGTCATAAACATGTTGTCACATTATTTGGCTGCATTTTTACAACCGGCCGCCTCCCTGACGTCAACTTACCTCGACACGACACCTCGGTAAGAAAGAGGGTGGTCTATTCTTCTAAACCGGTTACCACACGGTGGGACAACTTACCTTAGTCGCCTTTACGACCCCTCGGTAAGAATTGAGGTTGGTCTATTCTACTCAGCTGGACACCACACGGCGGGTCGACTTTCCTTAGTCGCCTTTTACGACACCTCGGTAAGAAATGAGGGTGGTACTATTTTATTCAGCCGGATACCACACGGCGGTCTATAAATTATTAAATGATAATGATAATATCAAAGCAGTTAAGGCAAAATTTTATTTGCCTGTAGAACATACATAAATAATTGCGCCATCTGATTTGTTCTACATTCTGTGATTACATTTGAGAGTTGTTTTCTTTCAACACACTGCAGGATATAAATTGTCTATTTGATTTACACTTTCCCGTTGCATGAGAAATGTGGACAGCGAATTCCAGTTTTATCTGTTTTTAAAATCAGTTTTTTGGCAATACCCTCATCCTTGGAACAGGATTATTGTTACATTGTTTAACCTAGATTTCGTTGGTACATTTACTCCAATAGTTCTTGTTTCAACATGGTTTAGAAACCTGGATTCAAAACAACTTCGTGATTGAAAAAACGTGTGATTTTTATAAGGTTTTATTCAACGT
Organism: Morpho helenor; assembly: GCA_029227775.1. NCBI lineage: Eukaryota > Metazoa > Arthropoda > Insecta > Lepidoptera > Nymphalidae > Morpho > Morpho helenor. The sequence goes on from JARGCU010000006.1 coordinate 14,933,857, forward strand.
GCAGTGTATGTATGTGAAGGTGAAATTTTACAAGTTAAATTTGAACCACTTCCCGGGGTCCGATTGAGATGAAATTGTACATATTGGTCTAATCCCGATGACAGTGCATGTTTATGATAAGCGTGACCTGATGCTGCCAGGATTGACTCCAGATAAGGGAACTCCTCAACGATTAACAGTAGGGACATGAAGTTTCGTTAAAAGCTTTATCAAAAGCTTTTTTATTTGACTAAATTTCAACGAGTTTATATCTTCCTGCCCTTATAGCACTCTGAGTGGGGTCGGCACAGCACGCTATAAACATGCTGTCACATGATTTGGTTGCGTTTTTACGACCGGCCGCCTGCCTGACGTCAACTTACCTCTGTCGTAATTTACGACACCTCGGTAAGAAAGAGGGTGGTCTATTCTACAAAATCGGATACCACACGATGGGTCAACTTACCTTAGTTGCCTTTTACGACACCTCGGTAAGAAATGAGATTTGTCTATTCTACTCAGCCGGATACCACACGGCGGGTCGACTTACCTTAGTCGCCTTTTACGACACCTCGTTAAGAAATGAGGGTGGTACTATTCTATTCAGCCGGATACCACACGGTGTTTCAACGAGTTTATATATGAATAAGAATTTATATGTAATTTTAATTTATTATGTACTATTTATTTATTGAAGCGGACTTCCTTATCGGCGTTGTGCAGGTTTTGTGATAGGTAAAAAATGTTAAGACTCGCGTCAGGGCACGTGACCTGAACGAACATTCGTAAGACGAAGGGAGAGTAGACCGCTGGCGTGGCGTAGGTGAATTATCCCACTCTCTTACAACAGATCGGCGAAAATGTATGCTTGCGTATGTTGTTTCGTTTAGGCCGTGCAAGGCGCTTGCGCAAAATTAATAATAAATAATTTGTGGTGTTTGTGTAGGATAGCGCAATTTATTAAGTATTTTACCACATAAATGATAGTACTTTTATACTGATAATTAAAGCAATTCGTGCAAAATTATTCCATAACCATTCCAAAATATCAAAATGCATTACGTTAATATGCAAGTTTTTAGTTCTCCCGGTACTCCTGGAGTTGATTTTGTTTAATGAGTAACTAGTATTTCATATATTTACTCCATATTTTAAATTATTATGTAGTATTGATTTTTTTAAAACACTTTTGTTTTAAGCTATTTATTTATTTTATTGTATTGTTACGGTTCTTAAAAAGTATTAAAATATAAGAATTAAATCAGTCCGCTCTAAATGGGTCAAAGTTGAGTTCAAATGATTCGGTTATATACATAAATAGAGGTGAAACTAATATAAGCGAAGATTCCGTCAAGAAATAGTGCATAATTGAGTTTAATTTAATATTTAAATTGACGCGAACAAAAATAGAATCACTTTCTTTCATATTTCAAATCTTATCTCTTCCGGTGTCCCGAGTTTCTCAGCTACATCACTTCTCATCAGATGTAACTGTTGTTGAGAGCAAATCTGATAACAATAAAGCAAGTTGCCGCGGGACGTATTAGATAAGAGCGGGGCGGAGACGTCAAAATGCTCCGTGAGATTTAAAATCTCCAGAGCATCCTCGTACAGCTGCTGCCGACATAGTTACACGGAAAAATGCTCGCCCCCCGCGATGTCACCTTGGGAAATTTTACAGTCTACAACATATTCTCACCTACCGGGGCCGCTGCTATTTCATAGAGCTTCTGGCTGTGGTCCACGTTGTAAGAGGTTACTTTTATGCACATAATAACTATATACATCTATATCTATACTAATATATAAATCTGAAGAATATGTTTGTTTGTTTGATTTTTTGAACGCGCTAAGGCTATATATAGGCTCTGGTTATAGCATCACGCTAAGATTAATAGGAGAGGAGTAGCAATAAAAATAGTGCGAAAACGGCAAAATTCAAAGGTTTCCTTGCATGCGCTGAGTAAACGGTAATAGTTATTTAAAAATCATGTATTACAAAATTATTCCCCTCTGAAAGTTCTAAATAAAAGTGCACGACAGCATATGTCTAGCTTTTGAGGTTAACCGACTTTTATCATTTTTATTGTTATCAATAGACTAAAGTACGGTTTTAATCTTTCCATGCGGGCGGAGCCGCTAGCGATTGCTAGTTTATAATAATATAAAAAAGTCACATATTCAGTCAATCAAGCCATGTGGTAACCGGCTGAGTAGAATAGACCACTCGCATTTCTTATCTTCTTATTATCTTCAGATTTAGGCAATGGTTTAAAAAATTTAGTAATTTTTGCTTGGCTTTATTTTGTAATGTTTTGAGTAATAAGTTTGTTTTATCTAAATTATTCTGTTTGATTACAAAAACACCGACCGCGGCGAACGCGCCTACCTCAAAAGAACCGTCAAACGAAGCAAACAACGCCGATAACTTTTGAAAACACAATCCAGGCTTAGATGTAGTAAAATCTATTTTATTTATCTTTTTGCTAGTCCACATGACGAGGCATTGACTAAGGATACCAAATGCTTTTATTTAAGCACATATGTATATGTATGTACCGATGTTCCGTTTCGATTCGCGATTAAAAAAATCTTAGACCGCGAATATAGGACTTGAGTCGCATTTTTTTCAGTGCGCGAATAGTGAAAACGCGAATAAAGGAAGTATGAATAAAGAGCTTCTACTGTATTTTGTTTAATTCCCGCCCGTATCCTATGACTCGGGCGCCATCTTCACACGTTAGCGCTGGCGAGCGTTCCGCACTAGACTCTGATATGCGACTCCCTTGAGGCCTCTCGCAAAATAACTTTTAGTGAGGTATTTTTATTAACCGTTCGCTTTGAGTATCGCAAATGGTGGATTGAGCGATATCCAACTTCGTAATGGTTGAATTATTCATATTCCGTGCTAACTTTCGTTGAGGGCGAATGTTTTATTTCGAAATGAAAATTTTAGAATTTCTTTTTCACGTTTACGGTATGTTTTTCTTAATTATACCGTAAACGGTTCAGCGGGAATGCTGCTAAAAATTTCGCTTATTTCGTTTGCATTATACGCGGACATGATTTGTAACAAGTTGAGAAATTTAGCTCGTGATGAAAATAATGTAGAATTTATCATAGCAATGTAACTTTTTCAAATTTGTGAATTCAAATTTAAAATATTCTTAATTCAAGTAAACTTATAAACAAGTGCTTTTGAATCGTCAAGTCTACTGCTGGTTCGGAAAGCTGCTTCTACCGAGAAGAGGTAGCAAGAAATTCGCTGTTTATTCTTTTCAAAATATAGTTCTTATAACTAGTTGCATTTAGTCATGACTATTTAGTTCAAGGTCGAAGAGTAGCTATATCCACGCATTCTTATCATCGATATAAACCTCACAGTATAGTACGGTTTACGTATCAGCCTCCTTTTAATTGTGTTTTTAAACTGCTGTAATGGCAAAGCGAAAATTGATTGCGGTATTTTATTATAGAATCTTATACCCAAACTCACAAACGACTTACGTACTTTTGCAAGGCGCAAAGCAGGAGCCGCAAGATTATAATTTTTTTTTAATTCAGTATATTTTTATGCATGAAAATTATTTTATTAAATGTCTACCGCCTTATGTATCACTACATAGTATAAAACAAAGTCGCATTCTTTGTTTGTTCATATATCCCTATGTATGCATAAAACTTTAAAACTACGCAACAGATTTTGATGCGGTTTATTAATAGATAAACTGATTTAAGAGGAAGGCTTGTATGTATAATAACATTCAATACGGAGTAGAGAAATACTGTAATTTTTGAGGTTTCTGTAAAAAATTACATTTTTTTCCGCTTAAAAAGGTCTACAGAAAAGTCCGCGATGGTGTATGTCTATCTCTTGTGGATAACCCACAATAGCACTTTTTGTCATTTACTTTTTACGAAAAATAATGCCTTATGTTCAAAGCAATTTTTATACAATACAGCATTAATCCTTATCCAATTAAGTACCTTAAATAAATTGTTGATTTAATATAGATCAATATGGCCGTTTACAGCATGTAATTTAAGTGAACATTTTCGGAGATATTACAGATTTAAAATGCCGTGAGGACGCCGCGCTTCACCCTATAGCACTTCGCATTTAGCAGCTATGTGTCGTTCTTTCAAGAGTTTGTTTAAAGCTGTCAATGTTGTTTATAAAGACATTCTGTAATAAATTGTAAAAATAAAATACATAGGGAAAATGTAAAAGTAAATAATTAAAAGTACTATATGAATTTAGATATTCCAAAGACAGCAGGAAATCTTCTTGGTATAGGGAGAGGAAACTGTTTGTCTCCAAATTTAACGCTTGCGGGCCATGAGCAGTAATGAATAAATCAAAACTACTGGATCGATTTTAATCATTTTTTTACACTGAGTGACATGGGATATATATTTTATACCCGTGCGAAGCAGGGGCAGGTCGCTAGTATAATATAATTAGTTAATTGACACCAGTATTAATCATTAGTGATGTTATTGTGTATGTTTAAGTGGACAAGCATTGAGAGCTTCTATCCATCTTGCAAGCGCGTTGTTTCATGAAAAATGCAAAAACATCAATAATTATTTTAACACTAACTTAGCCCAATATAAAAAAGAAAATTTAAAATATTGAAAAGAAAGCCTTGAGCCGCAATATTAGCGCAATTAAGTTTGCTGTCAGCCATAAAATATAATTACAAGGGAGAAAGCTTTTTATGAGCTGCGAAGTCTGAAGCACTAAGTAGTTCCAGGCTGGACTGACATCCCCGGGGGCAAAATATTAAAAACAAAGAACTGCATTTGTGGCAGTCGGAAATAGACGAATAACATTAGCTTTTTATGCTGTTTACAGTGTACCTGAAAGGTTCTCGATTGAATAAAGTAACGGCCTATTTGATGGATTATGGCGATAGCCCCGACATGCCGTCTCTTTGCTCACACACAAAGTTTGTAAAACAAATCTCGGCTTCCATTCTTTGATTCCTAGACTTTGTAGATTGCTAACGGGGTTTGTTGACAAAGATACTGAAATCGATATTTTTCATGATAAATTAGCTGATTTTAAGAAAAAAGTGGATCAAGCGTTTGCAATGTAAGCGGAAAAAAATGTAATTATTTACGACATCACATTAGAAATCTCAAAAATTACAGTATTTCTATACTCAATATTGAATGTTATTATACATATAAACCTTCCTCTTGAATCATTCTATCTATTAAAAAAACCGCATCAAAATCTGTTGCGTAGTTTTAAAGACTTAAGCATACATAGGGATATAGGGACAAACAAATAATGCGACTTTGTTTTATACTCCAATGCTAATATTTCTTGTATGTAAGAAATAGAGGATTTTTAGACAATAGTTTAATTTAAATAAATATTAATAATAGTTTTAATACTACATTTGTCTGTTTGTTTATCTGTGTCTACTTATAAGTGAAATTATATGTATTAGCAAATAAGACCAAGTATTTATAGATTAACAAACATGTGATTTTGTTGGTAGGCCAAAAGTAAATGAATAAACAAATAAATTATTAGGTAAAATGAAAGATTGGGATATCCTTAACCGAGATTTAATGCGATATAGAGAAAAAAGGAACCATAGATATCTGTCACATATATTGGCAGAGACAAGTAACGACATAGACAAAAATTGTTTATAAAACAATTTTTGTCTCTTCAACACTATTACTATCCCACTGCTAGGCATAGGCTTCCTCTCTCCGTTCTTAGAGAGAGGGAATGGAGCTAAGACCTACCACGCTGCTCCAATGCGGATTGGTAGGTTACACATATCCCTAGCATTCTCTAGAGATATACAGGTTTCCTCACGATGTTTTCATTCATCGAAATGCGTGTGATAAATTGCAATTATTAATAAGTTTTAATAGAAAAATTTATTGTTGCCCGCCGAAGCTTGAACCCATGACCTCTCGCAAAAGACGCATCACAGTCACAAAAAGGGCTATCACAATTTAAGATAGTACTTTTATTTATTTATTGACAACAATTCAAAATTAAACAAGATACAATTATTTTGCAAGGAGCCGTGTGGTATCCGACTGAGTAGCTGAGATCGTCCTCATTTCTTACCGAGGTGTTATTAAAAGGCAAGTAAGGTAAATTGACTCGCAGTGTAGTATCCGGCTGAGTAGAAAAGACCACCTATTTTCTTACCGAGGTTTTGAGGTTGACTTTAAGTTGACGTTAGGCAGACGGCCGGTAGTCCAATACGTAGCCAAATTATGTGATAACATGTGCTGACCCCACTTAGAGTGGGATAGGGGCAGGAGGATGACGATGATTCCAGAATTTATTTCAAAATAGGTATTTTAACCTTTAAATAAATTGCAAGATGAAATAGTAAATTTCAATAAACCTCTTGAGTATTACAGGGAAAACTTAAAAATGTCTAGTTGGAATAAATTTTTTGTCTCTAATATTCATTAAATTTAAAGGAAAAATTATCAAAGACAGTACATAAGAGACTAAGGAAAACTCAATGAGCTTAAAATTGTATCTAATTATATTTAATTTTAGCATCTTTTTATATCATAGGTAAAAAGGAGCAAGAGGAAATTAAAAACTAAGTGGTTATATACTGAGGCGGACCGCGGTGAATCATATTAGTGCAGTGAGGTCCTCATCTGCGATAAAACACAATTATGTCTGACAAAGCTTTTTATGAGGTACAGAGTCTGGCACTAATTTCTGCAGCCATATTTACTTTCCGCCTCTCGGAGCGTAGGTTTAAGAATATTAACAAATAGCTTTTACCCGCAATTTCGTGGACTGTAGTCTGGGTTTAAACAGCAGCTTCTATCACTCTCAAACCTTGAAAATATCTCCATAACAAAAATCAGATTGATCCGGGAAGACTGAAAGAGATTTATCGTTTTCTCGAGAGCATAGTTTAATTATTATGGTAAATAATCCGTATTATATATATTACTTATACATTGTAATCGCTAAATTAAATTTATTCACTTAAGAGAAATCAAAATATATAAAACCTTTCTTAAAATAACTCTTTCGACCTATGCCAAACAATATAATATAGAATTATATTTAATTTAAAGATTTGACTTCACTTTGACACAAAAGAAACTTTGATAGAAATATAAGGACTAAAAAAATTTGATAGGTTGATAATAGATGTCGTTTTTCAATGTCATCCTATTCCTGGATAGCCATTAATAGCTTAAAAGCACTGAAATATATAATACTGGCTATGCCTGCGGCTTCGCATGCGTGAAAATCAATGTATTTAATTGAAATTTTGAACATTAAAGTACTTATTGTGAGTTAATATGATTAACTATTACTGCCGCGGACTTTTTTCCACTACAATCTCATCACATCACTTTCAAATTCAAATTCAAAATATTCTTTATTCAAATAAACTTGTAAAGAAGTGCTTTTGAATCGTCAACTCTACTGCTGGTTCGGATAGCTGTTCCTACCGAGAAGAGCCAGCAAGAAACTCGGATGTTGCTCTTTTAAAAATATAATTCTTAATACTGTTTACATTATGTCGTTACTGTCTTGTACAGGTTCAAAGAGAGCTATATCCACATATTCTTATCTTCTAAATAATCTTCAAGAGTATAGTAGGCTTTCTGTATCAGCCTCTTTTTAACAGTGTTTTTAAACTGCTGTATCTTTAATGTATGCTGTAACTTTAATGTATGTCTGTTAGCTGGGAGTTTTTTTTTGCAACTGCGCGATGGCTTCAACATTATTTACAAAAAACTATAGTGTACTATTAACCTAAACCTTCCCCTGCCTAAAACCCCGCCTACCCCCCACAGGGGCGTAAGTAAGATGACCCTACGTCTGATCCTTCCGAAAGAATTGCACTACGTATTAGTAAAAACCGTACAAAAATCTGTTAAGTAGATTTGGAAAAATCGATCACATATATACCGACAGCTTTGGTGACTTTGTATTATAATAAGTATAGATATAGATGTGTTAAAGTCAAAGATCTAAATAAAAAAATTATGTGGTTTGTTTTACGTCGAAAAAGTTATTTTTAGAAAGATTTTTTATATTTCGGGGTTTGTTTATTGGATAAATTTATCTGAAACCTAAATAAATATATGATTATTTACCTTTATATGATGATTATTTTATTTTATAAATGATAAATTTATTTTTTGTGATGGAGATATTTGCAGAGTTGGAGAGTGACAGAAGCTATTTAATTCAAGTTCTAGCGAACGTTACGGGTAAAAGCTCGTATATAATATGTAAAGCAATGCTGCGACAAGTTTGATGTGGGCACAAATGGACATGTAAACAGACATACAAACAGTAACACAGCATAAGTGTAACACCATGTTGTGCGGGCTTCGTTTGCAATGCTAATGAATAAGCGACAGACAAACGACGTGTGGAATACGAGCGACTCTGGATAGAGCAACTTTATCGGTCGTTACTGACTTCTCGGCCATGAATATGAATCGCTTTAACTGATCTTACTGTATACGACCTTATTGTTGTGAAATACTGTTGTATTGTTGCAATGGAACCTATATATGAAACAGCTTGAACAATAACAGCCTTTGTTATTGTTCAAGCTATAATTCAGAATTGGATGTAAATCTATAATCAACTTACCTTAGTTGCCTTTTACGACACCTCCGTAAGGAATGAGGGTGGTCTATTGTACTTAGCTCAATACTACACGGTTATTTATACAGGGGTAATTTTTATAGAGGTTTTCTTCCTCGCAACCCGAAGATCCCGTTCCCATTGCTGGGCTTCCGGGCTCGAACGTCGGTGACCGAAACCATATCCAGCCAGACTTAAAGTAAGCACAACTGAACCTGTCGCTCATTAGAGACTCCACTCTTAACCTCCCCAGAGTCCCGGCCCGTCCAAATTGCCCTCTGCTAATAAGAGGGACAACTGGATTGTCCACCCCAGGGATTGTCCCTACACGGTGGGTCAACTTACTTTAGCCGTCTTTTACGTCACCTCGATAAGAAATGAGGGTGGTATATTCTACTCAACTGGACACCATACGGCTGGTCAAATAACCTTAGTCGCCTTTTACGACATCTCGGTCAAGCCGCCAAACAAGCCGCTTTTTTTAAGCCATACCTCAACCTATTACAATTACGCCCAAAAGTCCCCTTTTTCTTTTAATATCACTCATTGCAAAATAACTAAATATTTTTCGTTCCAAACATTTCATTATCGCAACAGTTTACCGCAACCCAATTCCCACCAGCGCAAATCAATAGAGAGTATTTCATGAGGTTTTCGTTGCCACAAGCCGATATTAACAACAGCCGCCCGGAGTATCTTGGAAGCTATTTGAAATATTTAATATCGCCGCGGGATTTATCGGGAGCAGAAAATGTACTCGATGAAATATCGTAGTCACCAGCGGTGAAAGCTTTTACTTGTGAAAACTAAATTGCGCGCCATTTTTTCCGTACTTCATGTTGACTCGGGCAAAAGTAGAAGAACATTAATAGAGTTAATATGCTTAAATAGGGAAACCCGCTTTTGCTTTCCGGAGATGGTTGTTTTAGGAGGTATCTGTGGAAGGTGGCCCAGTGCGAATATCTGGTGGGTGCCACGAGTGCGGCGCCGAGTTTGGTTAGGACGCACATACTCGCGGAATGTTTTGTTTGGGCAGTTTAGCAGGTGGAGCTAGTGGCATAGGTGGGGCACTGTCCCTTCTTGCCTGCTGTTCCTACCATGGTGGACGGATAGATATCGTTGGTAGCGTTGGTCTCATTCTGCGAGCACGTAATCTCGTAGGAGCGACGGGGCGAATCTGAGAAGTCAAGTCTTTAGATACAATCCGCGGCAGGCGAGTCGAGTTCATGCGATTCGCTCAAGTCCATCGTCTGCCGCCTTAACGGGGATCTTCGGTCGTTCCAAACGGAGTTTATTGGACGACCACCTAAAAAGGTCCCTAAAAAGAGGTACACAGTTTTGGCATACACGGGCTTTAATGCCATAGGAGCTCTGGTAGGCTTTTCCGTCTTGGTTCTCTTAATGATACCATCAAATGAGCTCTTGCCACCATCCATGTGGGACGGAACATGCGTTGATAAGTTAGCCTCGTCCTATATCAAGAAAACGGCGTCAAGACCTGCAGCTGAAGAAAATGGCCGAATCCGGCAAGCGGCGGAAGTATGCATCTCTCATCGAGAGTTACATATTTGTGCCTTTTGCAGTTGAGACCTTAGAGCTGTATAGTCAAAGCGCTTAATACCTTTTAGCTATTTAAGCACCTCGGCTAATTGCCTCTTCAAGTGACAAGAGGGCTGGCTCCTTTTTCGCACAAAGAATCAGCTTAGCGATTCAACGTGGAAACGCTGCCAGAATTCTTGGGACCATTCCACGTGGGCATAATTTATATTTATTTATTTATTAAGAAGACAAACGGTTATAAAATACATAATTATAAGAGAAACAAAACAAAAACATAAACCAAAAGTCTTCACAGAAAAGAAAAACTTAAAGAACAAATAGAACACACATACAAGTTAAATTACATATTAATTGAAATGTAATATATAAACTTACATAAACTTACAAACGGGTAGGGAAGAAACTCTTCGTATGACACCTTAACTTATTATATTTAACTTACGTATAGTCCTAGCGTGTAAGTAATTTAACATAGTTATAACTTGTACATTTTTGTTGTAAATGAATAAAAAAATGGACAATAATAATTCATCATCTTCCTGCCCTTATCCCACTCTAAGTGGGGACAGCACAACATGTTATAAAACCGGCCGCCTGCCTGACGTCAACTTATCTTAGTCGTATTTTACGACACCTCGATAAGAAAGAGCATGGTCTATTCTACTTAACTGGAAACCACACGGTGAGTCAACTTACCTCAGTCGCCTTTTACGACACCTTGGTAAGACATGAGGGTGGTCTATTCTACTCAGCCGGATACCACACGGCGGGTCGACTTACCTTAGTCGCCTTTTTACGACACCTCCGTAAGAAAAGAGGGTGGTACTATTATATGACGCTAGACCACACGGCGGATTGACAATAATAATTCTGATGCATGATTTATGACTGAATAAGCTTGTTCATACATTTACACCAAGTATCACATTTATAAATACGTCTCGAGTTCCCGAGATGACCTTACACCTCTTTTATTATACGCTAAGAGGGTAGTAATAAAGTTACGCCGCATTATGAGATCGTACTACATTGTTAGCTTTGTTTTGTATTCGAGGCGTCGTTTGTTATTTGAGTAGACGGTTAATGGGTGCGCGTCTAATAAAGATATTATCGGAACAAAGGTATCGGAGCCAGTGGGCTTCTTGATGAAATATCGCACGGTTAGTATTAAAGTGACGTAATTTAAAACAGATGTGTGGTAAATTGCAATAAAGCGTGCCTAAAAAACTCGTTTGTTCCGCGATAAAAGGAAATATATGTAATGCTAAATGTAGAGTGTACTATTCGTTCTCATCATCACTACATATTATAAAACAAAGTCCATATTTCCGTATGTACGCATAAAACTTTAAAACTACGCAACCGATTTTGATGCGGTTTTTTTTAATAGATAGAGTGATTCCAGAGGAAGGTTTGTACGTATAATAACATTCAATACGGAGTAGAGAAATACTGTAATTTTTGAGGTTTCTGTAAATAATTACATTTTTTCCCGCTTACATTGCAAACGCAGGCTAAACCCTACGAGATTTATCAAAATGATGTACTAAGTATTTGTACACCTTAAAAAGGTCTACAGAAAAGTCCACGATGGTATATGTCTATCTCTTATGGATAACCCACAATAGCAGTTTTTTTCATTTACTTTTTACGAAAAATGATGCATTATGTTCAAAGCAATTTTTATACAATACAGCATTAATCCTTATCCAATTGAGTACCTTAAATAAATTGTTGATTTAATATAGATCAATATTGCCGTTTACAGCATGTAATTTAAGTGAACATTTTCGGAGATATTACAGATTTAAAATCCCGCGAGGAGGCCGCGCTTCGACCTATAAGCATTTCGAATTTAGCAGCGACCGGAGGCGCAACTAAATGTCCTTCTTTCAAGTTTATATTGTCTAATGATAAGAAAGCTATGAATGTTGTATCTAAAGACATTGTCTAATCAATTGTAAAAATAAATAATATCACTACATAGTATAAAACAAAGTCGCATTCTCTGTCTGTCCCTATGTCCGTATATCCCTATGTATGCTTCAATCTTTAAAACTATGCAACAGATTTTGATGCGGTTTTTTTTTAATAGATAGAGTGATTTTAGAGGAAGGTTTACATCTCTAATAACATTCAATATGGAGTAGAGAAATACTATAAGAGGTTGAGGTTTCTAATGTGATGTCGTAAATAATTACATTTTTTTCCGCTTACATTGCAAACGCAGGCTAAACCCTACGAGATTTATCAAAATGATGTACTAAGTATTTGTACACCTGAGAAAAGTCCGCGATGGTATATGTCTATCTCTTATGGATAACCCACAATAGCATTTTTTGTCATTTACTTTTTACGAAAAATAATGCCTTATTTTTAAAGCAATTTTTATACAATATAGCATTAATCCTTATCCAATTAAGTACCTTTAATAAATTGTTGATTTAATATAGATCAATATGGCCGTTTATGGCATGTAATTTAAGTGAACATTTTCGGAGATATTACAGATTTAAAATGCCGTGAGAACTTCGAATCTAGCAGCTATATGTCGCTCTTTCAAAGTTTGTTTAACGACAAGGAAGCTGTGAATGTTGTATATAAAGACATTCTGTAATTAATTGTAAAAATAAAATACATAGGGAAAATGTAAAAGTAAATAAGTAAAAATGTACTATATGAATTTAGATATTCCAAAGATAGCAGGAAATCTTCTTGGTATAGGGAAAGGAAATTGTTTTTCTCCAAATTTAACGCTTGCAGGCCACGGGCAGTAAAGAATAAATCAAAACTACTGGATCGATTTTAATCATTTTTTTTTACACTGACTAACATGGGATATATATTTTATACCCGTGCGAAGCAGGGGCAGGCCGCTAGTACCTGATAAATGCAGAATTTGTAATTGTATTTGTATTTGTAATTGTATTGTTGTGCCATCGGTGTCGGGTAGTGCATGAGTTCTTACAAATTCTGCATGTATCAGATAGGAAAATAATATTTTCATTACTTTTGTAATTGATATTGTGTCGATAACTTACGGACTTACGCATTTATAATAATAGGTATATACCAGTTTATAGGAAATGTTCCGCTGAGTGGATATCTCATTAATATAGGCCATAAGCTCTTTGGTCCATTCACATCAATATGTGCGTTCAGCGTTAGTAATATTTCATTACAATTAGGCCGTTCACAAGAAGCCAGATCTACTACATGTTAGCTATGAATGTATATATAATTTACGTACAAACGTCTGTCCGTGAAAACTAAAAACGCTGATACCAAATATTGAGATACGTAAACTATTTTGAATTTAAACTTTGCTGAATAATCTTTAATATTCAAATGTTTTAATTTTGTATGTTTATTATTTATATATAAATATATTTTCGAAATCTCGGGAACAGCTCCAACGATTTTCCTGAAATTCAGTATGTAGGGGGTTTTGGGGGAGGAAAATTGATCTAGCTAGGTTTTATTTTAAAAGATTCTAGTTTCATACCTGTTTTTGGCCTCTAAAAAAACTGCTACAATAGGAATAATAAAATAAAATAAAATTTTTAGCTGTCAAGTGCAAAGCTGTGACAGCCTAATGGTAACGTGTGAACCACAAAAGTTCGAAACCTAGGTTCGATTCTCACATGTCACCCGAAGCTTTTATATTTTTTTATTGCATTTTGTCTGTCTTTTAAAAATTACCGAACACAGTACACCAATTGTTAAATTGGTTTACCCTTAAAAGCTAGACATATGCTGTTGCGGACTTTTATATAGAACATTTAGAGAGGAACAATTTTGTGATACATGACTTTTGAATAACTTTCACCGTTTACTTAGCGCACGCAAAGAAAGCTTTAAATTTTACCGTTTTCGCGATACTTTTTATTGATGGTCCTCTCCTATTCGTCTTAACCTTCCTCGATAAATGACTATCTTACACTGAAATAATTTTTCAAATCGGTCCAGTTGTTCCTAAGGTTAGCGCGTTCAAACAATGAAGCAAACAAACTCTTCAGCTTTATTATATTAGTATATATATTTGCCCCAGTATAATAACTTCATTTGTACAAAACTTCCAGTTAAATGTAACAAACAGACTTCCGTATTGATAATATTAGTAATAATAATAAATATCAAATAATTTTTTTCAAAATTCACAGCAATTTGCCCTAGGTTACAAAATGCTTTAACTGCTCCACCTCTAAGGGTCTAACGTCCTCGGTTACAAGATTCAATTTAAGCATACACAATTTTTTAAGGTCTAGTTTAGCTTTTGATCTCCTATGTTTACTTTGTAAACGGCAAATCCAGTTAAAGCCAAGCCTCGGTTAACCGAAAGCCGCGCACATCGCTCACTAAGCAAATACACGCAATCGATAAATCTATGTTTGCCTTAAACCACACCAAACTATATATATTTTAAAAGCGGATGGAAAATCTGTCTGTACATTTAGAAATAATTCAAATAATATTGAATAATAGACTAAAATGTAAATGAATTAACTAATACAACTATAATTTATAGAATTAGGCGTTCCTTTGCGAAGATCCATAATATAAAAGTAATAATGGTATCATTTTGCTATAATCTGCGATAAAGTAAGTAGAAAATATATATAATGCCACATGTAGAGTGGACTATCAGTTTTTATACCCGATACATGCAAGATTTGTAATAACACGGTCACAAACCTCCACCGCCGCCAACAAAATCGCATAGCTTGCGATTTTGTTGTGGAGTCTATCTCCTGATGATGCTTCGGTTGCGGGGCGAAAAGTTTGTGATAGTCAACGTGTATAGTGCTTGTGTATTGTGGTATACAAAATTCCCGTCTTTCTTACGGTAAAAGACATAAAAATACATAATCAAGGATTTTTTACCCTCAAGTTGCCGCAGATTAACGCGGCTACAGCTTCTTAAACTATTAACAGATATTTGTTGGAGTTTGAAACGAAACCTAGGTAGGGCTAGCAGTACATTGAAGTGCGCTAAAGATGTTCTTTTTCTGAAGCATATAGTGTAAGCGAAAACACTAGATATCGGTGGCAAATCCGATACAGTCCTCCACGAGCGTATCGTTTTAAGTCAAGGTCCAGCCTCACAGGAGGCACTCTTGAAACGACGCTCTCAGGATGCTGCGAGTCTCGCTCGAGACTGTCTCCCAGTTTTTTCACTCCAGTGATGCTTCTGCGCTCACCTACTCTCTCGGTGATGCTGTAATACTCTCTAGCATTAGTTAATGTTCGAAAAAAAAAACAAAAAACTAGTTATCGGATTTAAGGTTGTAAGTTTTGTAGGTCTAATATTGTGTCAATAGTTCTCTATAGGTTGTTCATTGAATTGTTTTGGTTAGATATTGTTTTTAGGTCTAATGAGTAAAATTAATAGGCTTTGAATAGCATGAAATCGTGTGCATCGTTGATACGTTTAAATGTGATAACGTGAACAATTATATCGCAATTTTATAGTGCAAACAAAATCACACACAAACGCTAGTATTAATATAACTCCAAATGATCACGGCATAGAATTAATCGCGCTAATGAATTTGTAAAGCAGTTAATGGGTACAGTTAACATATTATCGTATATACTCCCTATTCCTAATGACATAAAGCGCAAAGTTCTGTCGCATATATAACTAATGGCATAAGTTGCCGACTGTTACTATATCTATTTATATGATATAGTATTTTCGCCATTGTCACTTGAGTTTAAGGTTCAGTATTCTCTGGAGACGATTCGTTTTATTATGTGCGTATAATTGCGCTTTCAGTCCACAGTGATACAACTCAGAAATCTTTATTTCGATATTTAATGGAAATTGAGTTTGTACAAGTTTCTACAGATTACGCTAAAGGTTCTAAGTTCTCTTCAGATAAATATATAAGCTTAATTGCTTTTATATAAGCATAATAGCATAAATATAATTTAAAAAGAATAGTAACGTATCTAATAGCATATAAGTGATTTATACTTTTTATATATATTTTTACTAAAATAAAATTTAGTGTAGACCTATTGTTTTGCCTAAGATATTTTGATGAATAGAAATAATAAAAAAGTAATAATAGAATTATTTTACTATAATATAGTAGAATAATTATTATCGCGGATTATAGCAAGATAATTTTATTATTAATTTGTATCATGGATCTCCGCAAAGTAACGCCTAATTCTATATTTGAATAGAAATAAGATTTATCTATGTTCGCGACAACAGCAGCCCTTCGATAGCAGTCAGTGAGAATAGCTTGACAAAATGATAATTCTGCACAAATATTCAAAGAAAACTTAAATCTTGACGGCATAGTGATGGTTTCAGCTTGTCTGGATGAAAAACGCCACTTCGTCGATTTCCATATATATTTAGAATCATTCAGGGACAATTTTATATGAGTATGTTTATTAGTGATTACACCAAATACCGAAGTTTTCATTGAGAATATGCGTTTTGCTTTTCTTTCTTTTTTTACTGACTGAATTATGGTGTGACCGTCAGCCATCTCCCCACCATTTCAAGTGGAGCAAATTTCCATTACACGCATACATTACAATATGTTAGTTTTACAATCACTCACTATTATTCCATTATCAAAACTTGAAACTTTTCCCACTCAAACTTAACTCACAGAAACTCAATATTTTTTAGAAAGCCTAATTTTAGACTTATGTCACTTTATTGTAGAGGTTACGAATTGTATTTGGTTGGTTGCGAAGATCATTTATATCGCCAGATATCCCGGATTACTAAGGATCTAATTTATTTGTGTAATTAATAATATTATTCACGATAGATTAATTTTTAATATATAATACCTTTAATTATCCAGCTGAATAGAATATACCACCCTCATTTCTTATCGGGTTGTCGTAAAAGGCAAATAATATAAGTTGACCTGCAGTGTGGTATCCGGCTGAGTAGAATAGAGTACCCTTTTTCTTACCGGAGTGTCATAAAAGGCGAATAATATAAGTTGACCCGCCGTGTGTTATCCGGTCAAGTTGAACAGATCACCCCCACATCTTACCGAGGTGTCGTAAAAGGCAACTAAGGTAAGTTGACCTGTCGTGTAGTGCCCGGCTGAGTAGAATATACCACCGTCACTTCCTACCGAGGTGTCGTGATGATATAATTTTAAGTACATACAAAAGTAATAATAAAAATATTTTGCTATAACCCGCGATGAAGTAAAATAAAAAATATACATAATGCTACATGTAGAGTGAACAATCCGTTTTCAACTCTACATTTAGCATTTTATATATTTTCTATTTTACTTCGTCGCGGATTTTAGCAAAATAATTTTATTATTACTTTTGTATTATGGATCTCCGCAAAGTAACGACTAATTCTATAAATTATTTAAATACATACTTTTGTCCATACATACACCCAGACTCAAAGAACACATTGCTTATTTTAACGAAACTAAAAGTAGGGTTACTGAAAACTGCGCTAGGCTAGTCATTTACAAAACATTTCCTCTCTGCATTCGCAATACTTCATTTCAAGATTTCATCTCAATGTCACCTGCCTGCAAAGATTGAGCAACTCGCAAATTCTGCCGAGCTCAGTTCAGTCGCAGCCTCGCAACATTTGCATCTCATTGGAATGCAACCGGCTGGGGCTTCTATAGTCTGGATGTGGCATTGAATCAGTAAAAAAATAAAGACCTGCTAATATCCCACATTACAGGTTCAAACTCCGTTAAAGTTGCTGAGTTAAAGTTAGTAAGAAAATATTTTAAATAATTTAATTTTTGTACATGAAAGCAGGAACAAAGTAGGAACCGACATAAGCTTGCGGCTCCTGCTTTGCGCCGTGCAGAGGTACGAAATTCGTTCGTTGGTCTGGGATTCTATAATAAAATTCCGCATTTCATTTTGGGATTTTTTTTTTGTTCCGAATAAATGAATACGAATATCGGGCGATACAATGTAATGCCGCCTCCATAGTAACAATACCTCGTTACACGTACATTAAAGTGGTGATTTCGCAAGCAATTTCCGTCTTAGCGACGAATGCAAATAAGGGAAGTGTGTTATTTATCGCGTGAATTATAAATGGACCGTTGCCGCAACGCAAACTGCCCGTTTAAACCTTCATACTGACAGGAAATGAAGCGATTAGGTGTTTTGGATTAACTAAAACTACAAAAAAATACATAGAATCCATACTAATATATAAAGCTGAAGAGTTTGTTTAATTGTGTTAACGCACACTATATACAAAAACACGATATATTAGGAATACCACTGTTCCCGTTCCGAGATGCACTTCTCTTGAATGACGAACAAAGACTGACTGTTACTGAAACGTTTTGTCAATAGGAAGACTCAGTGTTGCCACCATTTTAATTAAAAGGGCGCGATACTCTTGTTTCATGACTGTGTTGCTATAAAATACAAAGCGGAAGTCATTGGCGACAACAATTGTTTGAGCGCGCTAATCTTAGGAACTACTGGATCGATTTCAAAAAATTCTTTCAATGTTAAATAGTCCTTTTCTCGAGGAAGGCTTTAGGCTATATAACATCACGCTAAGATGAATAGGAGAAGAGCAGCAGTAAAAAATAGTACGAAAACGGCAAAATATAAAGCTTTCCTTGCGTGCGCTGAGTAAACGGTGATAGTTATACAAAAATCATGTATTACAAAATTGTTCTACTATAAAAGTTATAAATTATCAAAAAAGTTATTTTGTAGCAAATTGCAATAAAGCGTAGTGTATAGCCTACAAACTCGGGCGTTTTAAAGATACATATAACGTATATACTTAATTCGTTTGTCTGTTTTATCATCATCATCATCATCCTCCTGCCCTTATCGCATTCTAGGTGGGGTCGGCACAACATGTTACAAACATGTTGTCATATGATTTGGCTACATATTTTACGACCAGCCGCCTGCCTGACGTCAACTTATCTTAGTCGTATTTTATGACACCTCGGTAAGAAAGAGGGTGGTCTTATCTATTCTCTTCTCTATTCTATTCTCTTATATATCTCTTATCTATTATATTCTATTCAGCCGGATACCACACGGCGTGTTTGTGTGTTTTATATATAAGTAAATAAATAAATAACTTGGAAAAGCAAGAACACAACAGTTTTTAACCAATTCGTAGCGCGATATCAAATATGGAATTGCAATAAGAATTACAATGTATATCTAAATAAATATTAATCAATTAAGCCTAATTTAGAATTAGGTCACTTTAATACTAATCATGGGATATATGTAGTTTTAAACGCATTAAAAAAATAATTAAATCATTTAGTACTATTTCATATTTGCATGATTTCATAGATGCACTGACTTGTAATCCATTAAAATAAATTCAAATTCTAAATACGTTCTGGGCACCAACTACTAAACTTTGTTGGCAAATTCCTCTTCAGTTGTTATGCTTTTCTACAGACAAAATCTGTACTTCATCTGGCATATGTCCAGATATTTTTTTCCTCTGAGAAAAACCGTGTTAAAACCATATGCAATAGAATGTAAGCTTTTGACTTTAATTGTCCTTACTCAAGATCTTTTAACCTTTATGGTTTAAGAATATTTTACAATTTGCCCCAAACACAAAACAAAAATTACAAAGAAAAAAACATTTATGAATCGCACGCTTAATATTAAAGGGACCTAATTCATAAATAGGCTTAATTGAGTTAGGTAGGCAATCCTAATTTAATCCTTATTGCAAACGTTTTCTTTCTCTTTCAAGTTGTGTGTCTTTTTAGCACTCAAGGGTTTTGTAGGCGCTACGTTATTCTGTATTGCAATTTTTCCTAAAACAACTTTTTTCTGTATTGCAATTTTTCCTAAAACAACAATTAGTAGTAGGTAGACCTTATGTACATGTGGTGCATTCATTTTATGATCATAAATATTTAATAGAAAGAAGTCCATAATACATTAAAACGAAAACATCGAATAATATAGCAAAATAAGATCGTCATAATTTTAATAATCATAAACGTAAAGTGTCGCCAATCTTGCACAGTTACACATACTAATATTCGTTCATTTGACTTTGTGTTTAATTAATTAAAAGTTAACCTTGTTAATCTAAGTTTATTAGCCTAAACAATAGAGTTATACCGGATAACACATCGTTCTAAAATAAATATAATTTATCATTGGTTTGTAGTTAAAAAAATAAATAAATGGGTGTCGAACGCCGATAGCGAAATCAGGGCGCTATTAGAAAAGAATTCTACTGTTCATATAACATTATTACAAGATTAAATAAAGTTTAAAAATCTAATTTACAGTTGTGATGTCCACGAGGAATAACGTAAAGTCCTAGTTTCTAGTTTTCAGAACTTTTTCCTATACTTTTGATTTAGTTTTTCCCGCCGGGTAACGTTTTAGCAGGTTGTTCTAATATCATAATCTATTGGAAACAAATCTTTATTTTAGTGATTTTGATTAGTAGTTTTAGTATCTAACTGTCTAATAGTATATGTTGATATAAACGATGATTCTAACAAATATATGTAATTCTTAAACACGGATTGACGATGTTTTCGTGGAATCTATCTCCTGATGAAGCTCTGGTTACGAGGCAAAACGATTGTTGAGATTGTGATACTGAATATGTGCAGTGCTTGTTGCGTTATTGGTGCCGGTTATAGTGTATATTATTTAAGTACTCTTTTCCAACGATATGTATGCACAATAAAGAAGTAAATAAAATAAATAAACTCATTATTCACATATTTTAATAATATTTATTCTCATACTTTATTTTTTTACAAAAAAAAAAAAAAACTTTCTCGATACTGCCCGTTCCTTAAATTCCCGACCTGACAGTGTATGGCAAAAATAGTGTTTTATATTCAATATAAATTTTAGTATTTTTAATGCCCACAAAACAGGAATAATTTTTTTTTACATAAAACCTAGCTAGATCAATTTTTCTCCCCCAAAACCTACCTGTATTTCATGAAAATCGTTTGAGCCGTTTTCGAGATCCCGAATATATACAAGATTACCTCATGTAAATATTAAAAATTTGATACAATATTCGTAGAAGATGATTTTCAGCCCAATTTTGTATTGATTATTTATCATGCACCAATATCATATAATACATTCCTGCAATTTCCTCTACCTGGCGTAATAATGCAGATGAAAATAGAGCACATCTGGAGACAATGATTAGGGCGCGGCCCGGGCTCGCAGCTTCTTGAAACAACCTGGAATATATCGAACAATCGGAAATATTAAGAGTGGAAGCGATGGAGTTTTTAAAGCATCAATTCTTTTTTTAACTATTCATCCTAAAACTAGGGTTCCTGCATCTTCGTTAGCATCAACAGAATCGTTAAAATAGCCTTAATTATATAGAGAAACACAAATACAGACTGCATTTAAAATATTATCTATTTTTTAAAGTAATCGATTTTGCATAATCGATTAGGTATTTTTTCATCCAAAATCGATTTTGTAAAAATCGATTATTTTAATTATCCTCTTTTTCTTTATAATTTTTTTCCTGTTTTTTAAGATTAGCTATGCATTGTAGGATGAAACCAATGTAGCCAAACTACACGTTTTATTCGAATTTCACAAATAGCACATCTATTATCATTTCGTGATATTTGTCCTCTTTAATTAGCCTTTATTGTAATTAATTATTAATATTAAAAAAGGGGCTGTGGTTTTGTTTGTAATGCCATGAAGGTATTGCCAGTAATCACCACGCTTGGCCTGCGGGTTGGTGATCGCAGTGCTGACCATGTCGCACCGACAGTGCTGCTGCCCACTGTCGGTCTGGTAGAATTTAGGTCAGCTGTATGAATGGTTATACCGCCATTGGTCGGTCGCCAGAGCCTCGTTGGTTAATCTGCAGGGTGCACCGCGTGCAGGTGAGGTTGACAATTGAGGAGACTGATTGGGACGAGCCTCCCCCTTACACCCCATACAAGCGGCACAAAATCGTGTGTTCTGGAGATCCAATGAAGAGGCCTATGTCCAGCAGTGGACGTTCATCGGTTGAAGAAGAAAAAGAAGAAGAAGATTAAAAAAGGCAACATTACAAATAGTGAGAAAATACAAATTTTAGAAAAATCGATTATTTCGTATCAAAATAATCGATTTTTTGAAAATAGATTTATTTTAAAAGGAAAAAAATCGATTATTTATTCATCGTTTTTTTCTACTCCATGTCACATCCCTAGTGAACACTGAATGCCACTGCAGAAGACTCCAAAATGGCGCGAGACAAGATGACGCCGCCTTCAGTGTTACCAGTATTCAAAATACATTTTAATTTTTTAAACCTTTTAATGAATTTAAATTTAACCTTAAGTTCGGGTTACGAGTCAATAACAATGGTTTGGACACACGTTAACTAAAGCCTAAAAATAAATATCATACATTTTACATGTCTCTTTTGTAACGAGAACGCTGCACAATTAACCTTAGGCCCCGCCCGCGTTCACCATACTAATCTTTCATGATGAGGAAAGTTGGATGAACTTTTTAATATTAACTGAACCGGTAATGAAAGGAAAGTGGAATTTATTATATCCCCGTGCAAACTGGTACATATCTAACGAGCTGGGAGGTATAACATCTCTTAATGTAAATAGTGGTCCCACAGGTGTAAATTTATCATACTAATAAAGTATAATAATAATAATAATCTTTATTGAGACAAAAATACATACAAATGAAAAATAGCTTACAATATAAAAGAACTTATAACTAAAGATAGAATAAACAGACCTACAAGTATTACAATTGTGTTACAAAACACAAATAATGGATTATTTTGGTATAATGTGGTATCCGGTTGAGTGGAATAGTCCACCCTCATTTCTTACCTAGGTGTCGCAAAATGTGGCTAAGGTAAGTAGATCAGCCGTGTGGTATCCGGCTCACTAGAATATACCACCTCACTTCTTACCAAGGTGTCATAAAAGGCAACTTAGGTAAGTCAATCCGCCGTGTGGTATCCGGCTGAGTAGAACAGACTACCCCCATTTCTTACCGAGGTGTCGTAAAAGGCGACTAAGGTAAGTTGATGTCAGGTAGGCGGCAGGTCGTAAAATATCTCACCTAATCACATCACAACATGTTTTTAACCCCACTTAAGTAGAAATAAGGACAGGAGAATAATGATTACTTCTATATTTTTATTATTGTTATTATTGGGTAGGAGCATACCCCCCTCTTTAAAGTGTCCTTTTTTCTACCTATACGACAAAAACTGTTCTATCTGCACAAAACCCTGTTGTAATCCCATAGGGGTTTCAATACTAGTTATACAGAGAATTTAAGCTAACGACGTTCTTTGTGGGATACGATACGATAATAACGATAATTATTGTGTTTTCAGGTATAATAGGTAATCCCAAAGGATCCATAAGCTAAATGATCCGTTTATGCAACTAAAATTGCAAAATTTTATTTATATTTTGAATTAGAATTTTTGGATTTTTGGTTACCTAACATTACATAGATTCTCTTCACAAATTCTGTTTAAGACAAAATAGTTCCAACACAACTTCTGTATACAATTCCGCAAAGTAACGACTGCTTCGATAAATTACTTTCTAAATCTATTCTAATATATAAAGCAGAAGAGTTTGTTTATTTGTCTAATTGTTTGAATGCGCTTATCTCAGGAACTACTGGATTTGAATTCCTAGAGTTTAAGATAGTTCATTTATCAAGGAAGGCTATAGACTATACAAAATCACGCTAAAGTGAATAGGAGAGGAGCAGCAATAAAAAAATATTGCGAAAACGGCAAAATTGAACGCTTTTCTTGCGTGCGTTAAGTAAACGGTGAAAGTTAGTCAAAAATCATGTATTAAAAAATTGTTGCCCTCTAAAACTTCTAGATAAAAGTCGACGACAGCATATGTCTAGCGTTTAAGGTTAACCCACTTACTTATTACTTATAACCCATTATTATGGTTATGTAAGTACTATATTACGGTTTAAGTCTTCCTACGCGCGCGGAGCCGCTGTCGATTACTAGTCTTAAATATTTGAGCATTTCATATGAAATAAAGCTAATTTTTTATTAAAAATCTTATTTAGCGTTTAACTCAAATCAAATGGTGACACTTCGCTTATCTAATTATCTATAGGCTATATCAGCGACAATAACCTAAGAATCAATCCGCCTTACGGCCTAGAGGGAGAAATGCGAATCAATCTATTTCTATTTGGTGCCGTCGCCCTAGTGCCCATTATCATAATGTGATGGGGACCCAATCCTATAATCAGATATCGGGACCTTCCACAGTTATGTATTATATATGTATATTTTTATTATAAGGGAGCCGGAACGCGTTCGGTTTGGCAAATCTTATGAGTATTTTTCGGCGAGATATTTGATATCGGCAGTAAACGTCGATGGTGCGTCGGGGTGGTATTTTGGAAGTGATTATGCGCGTTAATATCGTATTTTATGTATTGTTTTCGTATGAATGTTTGCGGGTGATTGTGGGAGATTAGATAGGTTATGTTTTATTACGTTTTGATGGTTATTGTAAGCGGTACGGCTTTGTTGTCACGTTTATGGCGCTTCTAAGTATTCGCGGGTTTTTATCATGATTCTAGGCTAATAGCCAATAATACTAATTTATTTATTCCGAGCGTCTAAGTGAATGTGACCTCTTTCTTTCAACAGAGACAAAAAGGTTTTTTAAGCCGTGTGATATCGTTCTGAGTAGAATAGACTACCCTCATTTCTTATCGAGATGTCGTAAAAGGCGACTAAGATAAGTCGATCCGCCGTGTGGCATCCAGCTGAGTAGAATAAACCACCTTACATTTCATGCCAAGTTGTCGTGAAAGGCGACTTAGGTAAGTTGACCCACCGTGTGGTATCTGGTTGAGTAGAATAGATCACACTCTTTCTTACCAAGGTATCGTAAAGTTTGAAAAAGGTTATTTGAAGTCAGACAGGCGGAAGATTTTAAAATACGTAACTAAATCATGAGACAAAATGATTATAACATGTTGTGCCAACCCCTTTAGAGTGGGATAAGGGCAAGAGGATGATAAGACAGAAAGGTTTTTGCCAAATATTAGGTCAGTTACTGGATCTATTTTGCTGGACAAATGCCTTTTCTCTTCATGAACAGTGTTTATTTATTTATTCGGATCTTCAACAGCATTCAATATTAAATAATCCAACAAACTATGCTGCTGTTTATAATTAATAAGAGTGTACTTGATTATTGATGATTTGCGTATCTTGAAAATGTGATATGAGACTGTCGTAAATATGAAAAATGGATTCCCAAAATGCTGAGTTACACGACCAAATTCAAATTTCACCAAACAAAACCTATAAAGCCACCCTCGGAGCCCGGGGCGTCGATCAAAAACCATCGTTAAGTTGACCCCATCCCATCTGGGTGCAATTTTCTACATCACTTGTCTAATTAGGTCAATCGCGCATCCCTCCGGACCCTTCGGACACTTAAAGACACCTTGGGACCGAAGTAGTTTCACCCACGAAAGTAAAATAGACTTGGGGCGATGAAATGACCGGATTAAACTTGTCAGGGCCCCTAATGAAAGTTTTGAGACAAATGATTAATTGAGATATTTTAATAAAGTAAATGTCTCGGCCCATAAGAGATAGATGAATTTATTTTTTCTAAACGTAATAACTGGTTGGTCAGACGTGTGACCCTTTGTAAGGGGTCACGGGTTCAAACCCCAGGCACCAACGAATTGTTCTGTTGAAACCTATGTGTCTTATTGATAATTGCAATTTATCACTCTGCGGTGAAGGAAAATATCGTAAGGAAACTTGCATAGGTATCTCTAGAGAATTCTACATATATGTGTAGCCTATCAATCTGCATTGGAGCAGCGTGGTAGATCTTAGCTCAAATCCTTCTCTCCAGAAACTAAAGAATAGTAACCAACAGCTTCACACTTTCTAAAACTCAAATTAAGTAAATATTTAAAACTATATTACAAATATATAATACAAACTTTATTACAAATATATAATACAAAATATTTAACTATATTACAAATATATAATACAAAATATTTAAAACTATATTACAAATATATAATATATATATAATAAATACTATATGTATATATAGTATTTATTATATATATATTATATATTTGTATATATATATTTCGTACACACCTACCGCCTGTTTTACTGTTTTCCTTTATTGTCGGTTGCCTGGAAGAGATCGCTGATCTAGCGATAAGGCCGCCTCTTGTACATGGACTCATTTACCATGCTTTTTTTTCTTTTGTATATCGTGTACGTCATTTTATTTACTATGCTTCTTTTTCTTTTTGTATTTCGTTTTAGATTTTTCTGTGTACAATAAAGTGTATTATTATTATTATTATTATTATATTACCTCTTAAGCAAGCAACTAAATTGATATGGAAGTTGGAACCTTCAGTTCTGTCTTTACTACTGGTTACCTGAACCTTGTCAACTTAAACTTGCCAATCCGGTACCACCGTACACACCATAGGTTTAGTGGCAGAGTTTACTGGAATATGTAAATTTGAAAGTACTGAACATGCCGTTAAATATTATGCGCCGGCCGTATACCAAAACTTAGCCCTTCCGAGATGTAATTGCGTCCATAAATCTCTGTGAAACTCGGCGATGACATATTATTCAGGATTTCAAAGAACAGGCCATTTCGGACGTGAAATATTAATAAAATCTCCGTACATCCCGGTGGAGGGAGAATGTTTTGCAGACAATCCCGGTTACCGCATATTGAAAAAGTGAAATAAGATATTTATTTGAAACAAAGCATCATTAAAATTAGCTTCACTTACTAACTATGATATTATAAACACAACAAGGGGCGTAAATGTGGAACGCAACATGCGTTGATACGCTAGCCCCGTCCCATATCAGGGAAACGGCGTCAAGACCTGGAGCTGCGGCGGAAATGGCCGAATTCAGAAAACGGCGGAAGTATGCATCTCTCATCGAGAGTTATATATTTGTGCCGTTTACAGTTGAGACCCTATAGCCATAGAGTCAAAGTGCAAAAAAAATATCCGTTTTAACACCACGGTTAATTGCTTCGTCAGGTGACAAGAGGACTTGCTCCTTTTTCGCACAAAGAATCAGCTAAGCGATTCAGCGCGGAAACGCTGTCAGCATTCTTGAGACCATTCCACGTGGGCATGATTTGTATAGTCCTAGCGTATAAGTAATTTAAGATTGTTATAACTTGTATATTTTTGCTGTAAATAACAAAAACAAACAAAAAATGACTTTTCAGTGGGTTAGTTAATTTCAATTTTCACTGAAATACACTCAAATAATACCATTGTGTTTAGTTACACCACTTTAATATTAATTCCCTGGACCCGTCAATATTAGCTAATGAATATCGGATGTGATAACTCATTGTAACGTGTACATAATTGCTAATTTAAAATTGCATATATTAATTAATTAGTCCGTGATATAAATTAATTTTTCCTTTATAGAGACCGGCCATTGGAAATACAATCCGTGATAAAGTAAACATAAAATATATATAATGCTAAATGTAGAGTGGACTATCCGTTTTCATACCTGGTACATGCAGGATTCGTAAAAATACACATACAAGCACTACACACGTTCACTGTCACAAACTTAACAATCGATTCGTTCCGCAACCGAATAATCATCAGAAAATAGAATCCACAAAATCGCAAAGTGACGCGGCACCTAAGCAAGCATAGTTATATAGTTATTAGTTCAACCCCTACCATTTATTTTGCCTCCGAACATGAAAATATTATCTAGTTTGGCGAGATTATTAATGAAAAATATGCGAAAACCTGATATCAATATATACAAATATACAAGAGCGACTCCAAGTGTCGGAGATGTGAAAATATTAATATCGATTTAGATCGAGGTGCTATGCCGATGTTATCCTTAAACTCAGTCAATGATTAAAATAAGCTGTTTGATATCGTACCCTCCATCAGAAAATGGCTGAGCTTTGTTTTTTTTGGAGACATCGTGCCCCAAAGCCAGTATACTGAAGTAATTTGAGTTTTTTTTTTACTCAAAGTAATTGTTAGTAGTTTAAAATTATGTTAGTATATTAACCTACGCTTAATTTATAAATTATATTTACATATCAGTGCACATATATACATACATACATACATATATATATATATATATATATATATATATATATATATATATATATATATATATATATACGCATACGCATATACACACCTCTACATATTCAATTCGAGTCCATTCGACTCCATTCGAAATAGCGCAGCAATGTCTTACATATCTGCAGTTTAGTCTGCTAGCTATTAATTTCCGGATGCTGTTAGAGCTGCTCCATAATCTGCGCACCAGGGATCCACATCTTTTACGCATCGTTGCATAAAAGCAGTCTACTCTCGCTGCTACGAACATCCTTGATGCGCCGCAAAAACGAGACTAACCCTAGTTACAATAAGGGAATTGTAATAATTTGGGAATTGTAAAGGGAAAGGGAAAAAAGAGTCGAGTCACATTAATGTGATGTTAAACTGAGAGCTGTAAACCAAACACGGGACGATTTTTATATGAAGCCAGCAATTTTACTATTGAGGTACAGAGGTTTTCAAACATTGTCCCACAGAAAGAGTCGCTTTATTTTTTGTATCGAGCTTCGTCTAATTTAGCACCGTTCGCCACTTGACTCGCGGGAAATTCGTCGCATCCGGCGAGTCCGGAGCCTTTTCACGACGAACGAAGAAGGTACTAATTTCCGGTTCGGCGAGAGCCTACCCGGGTTTTTGCTGCTAATGACAATTTTCCAGAACCGCTGGTAAGAAAGGGAGAAAGGTATTTTACTGGCAATAGACGATTTTCTTGATAGTAAAACCGAGGGAATTATCTCCTGCATTTTCTATTATTTTTGGAGTAACCGTAAAGAGTCAATATACTATCCCACTACTACGTATAGGCCTCTCCTTTTTGGAGAGGGTTGTAGCTCAGATCTCCAAGGCTGCTAGGTAGGTTATACATATCCCATAAATTCGTCATTGCTATCTTGTACAAGTTTGGAGAGTTTTCTATAGACCGACCGTTTAACTCAGTCCTCGCGTACAGGCGCTTATTGCTCGCACCTACCTCAATGCCCGTTCTTATTCACCTCCCTTGTACCCAGCAGGCGAAGTCTGAGTTAACCTATAAATCTACGCGTTTTCAACATTTATGTAATCCTCAATAGTATAACATGTCATTCTCTATCAGCCGTTTAATAGATATGTTCCATTACTGTAATGGGCAAGCTAAATAAAGTTCATTACGGAGTTTTATTTTAAAATCTTTTGACTTTTTTTAGGAATATTTGCGAGATGGTAAATTATTTACCAAAACACCTTTGTGTTGAACAAAGTACAGAACTATTTATGAACAAATTAACACCTCAAACAACTTCACAGCTTAGGGTAAATAGGGCAAATGCCTTTAATAATGAACACCTAATAAACTATTGACGGAATGTCAAATCGTGATCCTTTGATCGTTGCTTTTGGATAAAACGGTTATTAGATATGGAGTTAGTTATGATTACCTTTATTGGATTTAATAAATATATAATTCGAAAAATAATATACATACTAAGATTATAAAATAAAAAGTTAAGTTAAGTATCGGTCTGTTACTATCCCACTGCTAGGCATAAGCATCCTCTTTCCGTTTTAGAGTGAACACCTTATATTAATATATAAAGGAAACTTTACACACTTAAGCGCATCACATCAGTAACCCCAAAGTCACGGGCGAGAGTGGACGTGTAGTGACATACTGTTACTACATATTCGAGCCTGTGAGATGATACTCATACAATACAATACAGATATCAGATGGGCAACTGTTATGAAGTGACCAAAAATATATATTTAATTAATATTTACAATTCATTCTTTACGATAAAGAAAAAAATGTACTAAAACCTGCAAATCGCTAGAAATTTCTAAGATGTAATCATTTTTAAGCTTTAATACTTTCTCTCCCCGTAGTATGGAGACCTTTGCTCATTAATGGGTTAGTAACAGGTTATTACAGAGCTATGTAGAAGTCCGCGTCGTTAAGTTAAAAGTTAAGTATTGTACTTAACTGGATATCACACGATCCGTCAATATACCTTAGTCGCCTTTCACGACACCTAGGTAAGAAATCCGGGTGGTTTATTCTACTCAGCAAGATACCACACGGCCTTTTTTTATAATATTATAATATAGATTATACTATGTATTATTTATTTATAGCAATTGAACAGTAGCAAATAATTACAGTAATACATACGGAATCTCTAAGAAGTTGTTGTCTTTAAGTTAAATCGATGTAACTATAATTAAGAGAATGCATCTTTTACTTAAAAGCTTTAAATATATCTAAATATATATATATATGTCTAAAATAAAAACTGTCATTGCTTTTATGTGCAAACTCTCATGTAAACATAAAATCATCCATAAACATTACAAAGGAAACCCAAAGAGTAAACAAATTACGCAGTCGCGCCGCGTCCGCTAGAAAATACTCCGATATTTATATCAGGGCCGAGTTCGGAGGTTTTTGTTGCCGTTTGTTTTTTGAGATCGTGTGCGATTTTATAACGGTATAGCTACTAGCTATACCGAAAGTTATAAAAAGTCTATGTGTCCTGGATTGTCCTTGTCAGGGATTTGAATCTTGGTCGGCCTGGGACAGGTTGGATCGTTTGGAAGACAATCTCTGACTGAGATGATTGTATTTTTAAAAGCTTTTATTTAACTTGCAATATATTTATGTGAAGGTGGAATCTTGCAAGTTAAATTTGGCTCACTTCCCAAAGTCCAAATGAGTATAAAGTAAGTAATTAAGTAGCGGCCTGTTACTATCTCACTGCTGGGCAAAGGCCTCTTCTCACCGTTTCTGGAGCAAAGGGTTGTAGCTAAGTCCTACCACGTTGCTCCAATGCGGATTGGTAGGTTACACATATCCCTAGAATGCTCTGGAGATATGAAGGTTTTTGCACGATGTTTCCCTTCACTGAAAAGTGAGATAAATTTGTATATAATCTTTAGTTTTTCTGTTGACTATAAATAAAGTCATTGTATATTTACTTTACTACTAATGACTTTTGTTAAATACCAGAAATATATTTAAAAATTACGGAGTTGTAACGAGTCAAACTTTACATTGGTAAAATGCAAAGCTTGATTACTAAAACTGCAAACTTATTTACACAGTCATTCTTTAAATACAAGTTTGCCAAAGTAGTTTTCAGTGTAAACCGTTAAAATGAATAAAAATGATTAAGCAGCATTCCTCGAGTTAAGTCTCAACAAACTCTTAAACTGAAAAGAGTGGAAGAGTTGCTACAATCCGGCCTAACGAGCTCTCTGGGTAATTAACTATTTGTTTCAAACTCGAAGAGTCAAGTCGCGCCTCATTTCATATTGTGGTACAAGTTACAAGATTATGAAACCATAAAGGACTCACAAAATGGGAAGATAGTATTTTACTGACATTTAATATTATGTGACGTTGTAATATTATATTTACATACTACTTCTATTTAGAGTAGGATAAGGGCAGGAAGATTATCTTCCTGCCCTTATCCCACTCTAAGTGGGGTTGGCAGAACATGTTATAAACATGTTGTCTCATGATTTGGCTACGTATTTTACGACAGGCCGCCTGCATGACATCAACTTACCTTAGTCGTCAGGTCCCCAAGGCGGTCGGTGCATCTGGTGCTCCCGATGCACCAGTGAGCGGAGGGGGACGTCTTCTTAGAGGGAGGGACTACCCTTCTTCCCTACCCGGAGGAGGTGTTCTCTGGGACCGGAGCAATATGTACAATGATACCCTGTCCTTTACATCGGCAGCATGGTGAAGCACACAGATCTATATAGTCGGCGCGAGCCCGACATAACCGCCGCCTGTCCCCGTCGGGCGGCGGTGCCCAGGGGTTTTTTCCTGTATAAAAAAAACCTTAGTCGTATTTTACGACAGATCGGTAAGAAAGAGGGTGGTCTATTTTCCTCAACTGAATACCACAGGGTGGATCAACTTACCTTAGTCACCTTTAACGACACCTCAGTAAGAAATAAGGGTGGTCTATTCTACTCAGCCGGATACCACACAACAAGTTTGTCAAAAATTAAATTATGTTGAAATAAGCATAAACTTAATTGCCCTGAAGTCTCAGTCATACCCGCTTGCGCTTGTGGCTTACGACAAACAAAAATTTGACCTGTTAGTGGACTCGCTGAGTTTTTAACTTGATGAAAAACATAAATGAGGTTTATAATTGAATTTTTTAACACACTGCCCGGGAAAAACGACGTGTGGACGAGTTAAATAGATTAAATTTTTTTATCAGGGCATCCGCTATATTTTTTGATGTTACTTTTTGTCTCTACAGCGCTGCATGTAACAGAATTTTTCAACAATTTCCGTAGACAACCCACGTTCGCTCGGATAAACATGAATAGAAAGGTTCCCGATTTACGACCAGACTTTTAATTTTAGAAACTTTCAAAGATTTAAATTCTCATGTATATTATTATATTTATTTATATGATAATTCAGAAAGCTTTGTAATGTCATTACTTTGTTGTGAATTTTAAACATTAACTTCTGTACAATTTGTAAACAAGTCAGTGTTTAATTTTAAGTGACTACTTAGTATGGATGAAGACAATTAATATTTATACGATTCGTAAACAAACTTAAGTTTACCTTTATTGTTTCATCGTATAAATAAATACCATTAAATCATTTTTATAGGTGAATAACGCGTTTAAGTTAACTGTTTTGTCGTTATAGATAAACATTAAAATCTGTACGATTTAAAAACAGCCTTCAAGTTGACTGTTTTATTATAATAAATAATTATTTACCATTATAATAACTTTAATTTGAAAACAAATACTGAACTTTAATGTTTTATTGTTATTGACAAAAAGCATTAGCACAAATACACCTTTGTTTTAACAGTTTTATTACTATGAATCTCTCTGGAGGAGGCCTTCACCTTCCACTGAGAAGGGTTCTTGCACAACACACTATAAGAAACTTTTATAGAATTATACTTTTTAACTATTATTATTTATGTAACTTTCTTTATATGTTTTTTTAAATTATTTGCATATTTGTACATTTAGCAAGAAATAAAAGGCTTTTTATTTTTATTTTATTTATTTTATTATTACTTCTACTACTGGAATACTACTTTTCAAATCTTTCGTAAACAAATAATCCTTGATATTTATTTTGTTATATAAAATAAATATAATAAAAATCAGTAATCAGTTAGATTTGTAAAGAAATAGAAGTGTAAATTAACTGTTGTATTAATTTTTATATGTACCATAAAAAATCAAAATGATGTAGAAACAACGTTTGTAGGTTAACTGTTTTATGATAATGAATAAGTACCACTAAATCAGTACAAATTGTAAACAAACACGCTCAAACTTTACAGTTATATTATCGATAAGTGGTATTAAAATCTGTACGATTCGTAAACAAATTCTGCGTGTAGCCATTAAAATCCGCGCAATCCTACATTATTCATGGCGGCGACACGCACGCTCGGGTATGAATTGAAACGGTGCCGACTTTTCGTTGCCCTTTTATGACTCTACGCAAATACGCGATCGTTCCCGGCCCTGATTTTTTCTATAAACATGAATTATATATTTCTATTGCGTTCTAAGTGAGAATTTATATTGAGTACTCGCAGTAAGTTTTATAAGCTTTCGCTAACAGAATATATTTTTAAAGAAAAAAGGCAACTGCCGCTTTTTACTTTACTTCTATAAATGAATTTGTTGGTCTTCGAGCCTGGGTGTATATTTGTATTTAAGTATGTATTTAATAATATATAAGTATATATTCACCAGTTGTCTGTCTACCATAACACAAGTATTAAGTTACTTACTTTGGGGACAGACGGCCGTGTGTATAAGTGTCCCATATATTTATTTATTTATTTATTCCTGTCCCTGAAGGAAGTAACAGCATTTTTTACTCTACATGTTTGTCCGGTAAGACAATAGTAACGATTTTAATGACAAATAATTTTCTTAACATACGCGGCATATAGCAAATTGTAATTACTTTTATCCTATGGAATTTTGTAACGCCTACTTCTATAAATTTTTCAAAGCCGGTGTAAGCTTCAATTATACTAAACTTCATCAATATTGTTGCAGTGAATTGACAGTAAAAGACAAATTTTGATATTTATAATATTAGCATAAATTTATATATAACTAGTTTTTATTTACAACTTCGTTCGCGTGGACTGTAGTATTGGAATAAACCAGTAGCTTCTGTCATTTACTACAGATTTGATTTGACTTTGACAAATCGTGAATAAAAAACTTTGATAGGTTGATAATAGATGCCGCTTTTCAATGTCATCCTATTCCTGTTGAATTAACAGGATTTCTATAGCCTATATGTTACCCTGGTGTCAAATTTCATCGATATTGGTTCAGCGGATTTGCCATGAAAGAGAAACAAACATACATCCATACTTAAAAAGTTTCGCATTTATAATATTAGTAGGATAGACCCATGAGAGTCGATTGGGCTTACTTGTTGTTTATAAAAAAATCTAGAACACTTGGCTCTTATATTTTCGACACTTTTTCGCACTTTCTGTCCCACTGCTCGGCCTAACTCTATCAAATCAAATCAAATCAAAATAATCTATACTCAAATAAGCTCTTTCAAGCACTTTTGAATCATCAAGGATCAATATGATTAATGAAGCTACAACTGGTTCGGAATGTTGCTCTAACAGAGATGAATCAGAAGGAAACTCGGCGGTCAATCTTTTAAACATTTTCAATTTTACATTATTAAACCGCAGTCCTGTATGAAGCTGATAGGATATTCAAATCCAGGCTTTTTATTATCTAAATAATCTTCAATTTTGTAATATGCTTTACGTATAAGTACATCTCTTACTTAACTTAACCCTTTCTGTAAACTGGTCTAGTATGGATTGCGGAAATTTATTGTTGAAGCGGATGCCGAGACCATCGAATGAGTTGCTAACTCTGATGAGTCGCGACACAGGTATCACAAGCTTTTGTGACCGCTCTAGATAGTGGCAGGTCGATATAAAAATAAAACAAAAATACAAATGATCCCAAGTAGGCCTGAAACAATAACGCAGCTTTGTAGGTATTCGGCTTTCGGGAAAAGAAATTTAATTTCCTCCGAGGTGTCAAACGTCAAGAATTTAATTCGCTGGAGTCGGCGACTTTGTTTTGTTCCCTTGTTATCTTTTATTTGTATTCGTTCAGTATTTGGTGTTTTTCTCGACTTATAAAGTACACCGTTATATTTATTTGGTTCTACTTCAAGTACTTTATAACATTTTATTGTTAAGTTAAATAGGAGAGCTTACCAGATAGCAATATAAGATATCTATACATGATATTATATAAAGGTAAATGCACTAGTAATTGACCATGTACTAGTAGTTGACCGTTTTGTATGAAATTTTAAATAATAAGCGTTTTTTTTGTTGTAGCTATTAAAAGATAAATTTGTAATGACTGGCCATACCTTCAGTAGTGACCATGCCTTCAGCTCCGCGGGTCGCGGGTTCGATTCCCGCCGAGGGCCAACCTTTTCTATAAATGAATTTGTTGGTCTTTGAGCCTGGGTGTATATTTGTATTTAAGTATGTATTTAAAAAATATATAAGTAAATATTCACCAGTTGTCTGTCACCCATAACACAAGTATTAAGTTTCTTAAATTGGGGACGGACGACCATGTGTGTCCCATATAGTTAAAAAAAACACAATAACAAAAGATGTTGTAACGGTTTCCTTCACACCCACAACTATTCATCTCCAAATTTATAATATTAATATAAAACATATAAGTAAAATGAAGCTAGAGCGCTCGCGCTCTACCTCCTAAATACGTAAAACAAGCGCTAGAGCTCCAGCACTTTAAAATATAATTGGCTCGTGATTCGTCTAGTTGGTTAGGACCCATGTAACGTTGTGTATGTAATAACTCAAATCCTTTTAGAGCGTCAGAGACCACAGATTCATCAGATTGGTGGCGTAAAGCAAGCTTAAATTAATATAATTTATTCGTTTTAAAATAAGTGCACGATACATGAACAGGTTATTTATTCAATACATATGTTAATTACACGAACAGATTCCTATAAGTCCTATAGATACATATTCATTGCACGAACAGGTTCCAATTATAGCTAATACACGAACGGGTTACTATAAAATTTAGTAAAAAATGCGAGACATTCAGAAGGTTGAATGTCTCTTATGTTATTACTTCTTAGACTTAGCCATCAGAAAGGGTTTTAGTTTATATATATTATAATTACTATAATATTTGTTTGCCATTAACACGGGACGTAAAACCATGTCAATATAAGCGGAATAAGACTTTTCAAAGCCAAACAGAAGGGTCGCTCGATCGTTAGATCGTACTTTAAACCATCCCGAATGGGAAGTTCTAAGATATTAATATTTAAATTGGAAATGTTATAGCCAACAGAAAGATCACTCACTCGATCTTAATACCTAGCCCTTAAACAACTCCGTAGAGAAGTTTAGCGATGTGGTATACCTCTCCCATCTATTACATTCTTCCGATTTGGAAAAATATAAAGGGAGCGGTATAGTCAGTAGCTCCGCACCCGCTACCAACGGTGAGCTCCGTCCATAGGATACGAGCCCCCCCCCCCGTAGGGTTAGGGTTTGCAATTTATAGTGTGCCTGCGCCCTCGAGCCAGGTTATTTATATTATGTTGTATAAACACCCGTCAATGCTCTTAAAGAGATTTAGGGTAATTAAATAAGGACCGTAGTCCCAGGTAAGGACCGTAGTCCAAGATTAGGCACAAGTGCCCGGTTGCAGTGCTAGGACCTAAGTCCAAATATCATTTCAGCCGTAGCTGTGAGTTGGCGTTAGCCATAATTGTGTCGATGAGGCATAAAGCCTGGTTTTGTGTTATAAATATCCAATTCTTATAATAAGATAGCGCATCTTGCCAATAGCAAGCATTTCAAGCGGTGCGTGCCGCATTCGTCGTTGTAACCACATATAGTGGAAAATATAATAGCATAAAGCTAATACTGTACATGACTCCTCGGATATCACATAACAGTAAAGTTGTAGTCGTTGCTACCACACGTAGTGGCAGATATCGTAGGTTTTGTGTTTCTTCTTTCCACGCGTAGTGGCAAATGTTTACTCCGAAGAGTTAAGAACGCAAAGCGCTCGCATTATGTGTTGATAATTCAATAATATATGTTTGTAGTGCTAGCACTATTGTGCTAAATATGTAGGTTTATAGCGTGATGTGTCCATCACTAACGCACGCCTTCAATGCGTCCTTTTGGCTGATTCCACGATCGGCATATAAGAATTAGTTATTTATATAGTTGTTACGCGTAGCAAGCTACGTGAGATAGAGTTTTGGGCAGGCAACACTTTCTAACGCTAGTCCGCAATCTTGTTAATAAAGACCCGAACAGCGGCCCTACGACATGCTATAATGTCGTCGACGTTTGTGTATTACTATGGGGGAAGCCCTGAGAAGGACTATATCACGGCTAGTGCAGGTTTACCCCGCAAGACTCCGTGCGGTGAACAGTTTACTTTTAGAGTCCTAGGCGTCCAAAGATCAAACAAGGCTACACAGTAAAGATCGAAGATCAATACCGGCCTAAAATCCAATCCGTATCACCCAAAACTCACCAAGTAGCTCTGGCTGCTCTGTACCAAGACGGAAACCCATCCTGATATTCACAGCCTGGAGCAGATCGAGGCGAGGCTACACTACAACAACCGAAATCATTGCAGGCCTGAAACCATCGATCCGACACCAGTACTCACCAGACTGTTCGGTATAGCGCCCAGCACCACTCAGCGAAGTCACCCTCACCAAGTTATACTCAGGCACTATATCGTTCGAGAATAATAAATAATTTGTCACATGTAATGAAATTACATTTTATTTGTTTAGTGAGCTAGGAGACCGAAGTCCCTCAAGACCGAAGTCTCTCACCACACCGTTATGCCAAGCCGAAGCTTTGACCATTTCACACTTTAAAGTGTTTGAGAATAATATATAATTTGTCACATGTAATAAAATTACATTTTATTAGTGAGCTAATAGACCGAAGTCTCTCACCACACAGTTAAGACAAGCCGAAGCTTTGAAAAATGGTTCAGGAATCATAGCGCTACCATGTATCGCCCCAAGTACATGTAAACGTAAGCCTTCGGCTTGCGGTACTAGGCCGCGACCGCTCCCGGCATCGTCCGCCAGACTCCCGCCACCTATGCCAGACTGCCGGCGTGACGTTCGGCGCTAAGCGTGAAAAATTCAAAATGTATGGGAAAATTTTGATAAAAATATTTTAATGAAAAATCTACATATATGTAATGAGTATCAAATACTCATTACGAAAAACCATATTAAATGACAAACAAATATTTTTATTTATATACCTTCCTTAACATACTACCAATCCAGTACATAACTCTACCAATATATGCATGTAAGGTCGAGATCGTCACATTCAACCCCCTAAATTCTATGCAGTTCCATCGGAATAGAATTTACAATAGGGAAAGGTTCAAAACTAATTAAATTTTGAAATTGAATTTTAGAAACAGTCCGTCAATAACTTATGTATTAATATATATGTATTATTGCATCTTTCCAACAATGTCTTTTGAACTTGAACATGAAAAATATATCAATCTTACTACAACCCCCCGACTTTACAATCTCTGTATATTTAATCTTTTAAACTTTCAATATTTACAACCCCCAGATTACTTAATACTCAGATCGCACTGCCCTTTTGATTTTAATTATCTTTGTACATATTTCGATTCACTCCAATGACCAAGAAAAAACATCTGTTAGAAGAATCATCAAAATTTAACTTCGAGGCGCACAACCTTATTGATTTCATTATTTCACTTGTGAACACTCAAAATATGTAGTTCCTATTATTTATTTACTTTTGTCCTTTTGAATTATTAAAATTAATTTATAATTGGAGTGATTTGGATTCAATGCATTTCCTCATTTCTAATTTATTATCTTTATTTTATTTGTACTTTGATTGGACTTTACTTTGATTTACTGAGGATTGGCAATCGTATTTTGATTGTACTTAGTAACGCAATCCTTCATGAAATTCATTCTTTATTTTTGTCAATCAACCACTATATTGACAGTCAAATTCAAGTGACAGTAAAACGGATTCAAGTTCATTTTTATATATTTTTTTTTTATTTAAAATCATTTAATAAACCTATATCTTTACTTGTTCACCGACAGCGAATAGAAATATGCTCAACCCCCAGACCTCAAGAGTTTACCAATCTTAATGAATCTGTTAGCCTCGTCAGTCTCTTTCCATTTCACGGACAGCAAATTGTAGGCTTGCGCCTAAATTTAATAATATATTCAAGCCGTTTTGACCATCCTGGTCACGGCACCAAATTGTAACGGTTTCCTTCACACCCACAACTATTCATCTCCAAATTTATAATATTAATATAAAACATATAAGTAAAATGAAGCTAGAGCGCTCGCGCTCTACCTCCTAAATACGTAAAACAAGCGCTAGAGCTCCAGCACTTTAAAATATAATTGGCTCGTGATTCGTCTAGTTGGTTAGGACCCATGTAACGTTGTGTATGTAATAACTCAAATCCTTTTAGAGCGTCAGAGACCACAGATTCATCAGATTGGTGGCGTAAAGCAAGCTTAAATTAATATAATTTATTCGTTTTAAAATAAGTGCACGATACATGAACAGGTTATTTATTCAATACATATGTTAATTACACGAACAGATTCCTATAAGTCCTATAGATACATATTCATTGCACGAACAGGTTCCAATTATAGCTAATACACGAACGGGTTACTATAAAATTTAGTAAAAAATGCGAGACATTCAGAAGGTTGAATGTCTCTTATGTTATTACTTCTTAGACTTAGCCATCAGAAAGGGTTTTAGTTTATATATATTATAATTACTATAATATTTGTTTGCCATTAACACGGGACGTAAAACCATGTCAATATAAGCGGAATAAGACTTTTCAAAGCCAAACAGAAGGGTCGCTCGATCGTTAGATCGTACTTTAAACCATCCCGAATGGGAAGTTCTAAGATATTAATATTTAAATTGGAAATGTTATAGCCAACAGAAAGATCACTCACTCGATCTTAATACCTAGCCCTTAAACAACTCCGTAGAGAAGTTTAGCGATGTGGTATACCTCTCCCATCTATTACATTCTTCCGATTTGGAAAAATATAAAGGGAGCGGTATAGTCAGTAGCTCCGCACCCGCTACCAACGGTGAGCTCCGTCCATAGGATACGAGCCCCCCCCCCGTAGGGTTAGGGTTTGCAATTTATAGTGTGCCTGCGCCCTCGAGCCAGGTTATTTATATTATGTTGTATAAACACCCGTCAATGCTCTTAAAGAGATTTAGGGTAATTAAATAAGGACCGTAGTCCCAGGTAAGGACCGTAGTCCAAGATTAGGCACAAGTGCCCGGTTGCAGTGCTAGGACCTAAGTCCAAATATCATTTCAGCCGTAGCTGTGAGTTGGCGTTAGCCATAATTGTGTCGATGAGGCATAAAGCCTGGTTTTGTGTTATAAATATCCAATTCTTATAATAAGATAGCGCATCTTGCCAATAGCAAGCATTTCAAGCGGTGCGTGCCGCATTCGTCGTTGTAACCACATATAGTGGAAAATATAATAGCATAAAGCTAATACTGTACATGACTCCTCGGATATCACATAACAGTAAAGTTGTAGTCGTTGCTACCACACGTAGTGGCAGATATCGTAGGTTTTGTGTTTCTTCTTTCCACGCGTAGTGGCAAATGTTTACTCCGAAGAGTTAAGAACGCAAAGCGCTCGCATTATGTGTTGATAATTCAATAATATATGTTTGTAGTGCTAGCACTATTGTGCTAAATATGTAGGTTTATAGCGTGATGTGTCCATCACTAACGCACGCCTTCAATGCGTCCTTTTGGCTGATTCCACGATCGGCATATAAGAATTAGTTATTTATATAGTTGTTACGCGTAGCAAGCTACGTGAGATAGAGTTTTGGGCAGGCAACACTTTCTAACGCTAGTCCGCAATCTTGTTAATAAAGACCCGAACAGCGGCCCTACGACATGCTATAATGTCGTCGACGTTTGTGTATTACTATGGGGGAAGCCCTGAGAAGGACTATATCACGGCTAGTGCAGGTTTACCCCGCAAGACTCCGTGCGGTGAACAGTTTACTTTTAGAGTCCTAGGCGTCCAAAGATCAAACAAGGCTACACAGTAAAGATCGAAGATCAATACCGGCCTAAAATCCAATCCGTATCACCCAAAACTCACCAAGTAGCTCTGGCTGCTCTGTACCAAGACGGAAACCCATCCTGATATTCACAGCCTGGAGCAGATCGAGGCGAGGCTACACTACAACAACCGAAATCATTGCAGGCCTGAAACCATCGATCCGACACCAGTACTCACCAGACTGTTCGGTATAGCGCCCAGCACCACTCAGCGAAGTCACCCTCACCAAGTTATACTCAGGCACTATATCGTTCGAGAATAATAAATAATTTGTCACATGTAATGAAATTACATTTTATTTGTTTAGTGAGCTAGGAGAC
Organism: Morpho helenor; assembly: GCA_029227775.1. NCBI lineage: Eukaryota > Metazoa > Arthropoda > Insecta > Lepidoptera > Nymphalidae > Morpho > Morpho helenor. Next base: position 14,975,748 of record JARGCU010000006.1, read on the forward strand.
CGAAGTCCCTCAAGACCGAAGTCTCTCACCACACCGTTATGCCAAGCCGAAGCTTTGACCATTTCACACTTTAAAGTGTTTGAGAATAATATATAATTTGTCACATGTAATAAAATTACATTTTATTAGTGAGCTAATAGACCGAAGTCTCTCACCACACAGTTAAGACAAGCCGAAGCTTTGAAAAATGGTTCAGGAATCATAGCGCTACCATGTATCGCCCCAAGTACATGTAAACGTAAGCCTTCGGCTTGCGGTACTAGGCCGCGACCGCTCCCGGCATCGTCCGCCAGACTCCCGCCACCTATGCCAGACTGCCGGCGTGACGTTCGGCGCTAAGCGTGAAAAATTCAAAATGTATGGGAAAATTTTGATAAAAATATTTTAATGAAAAATCTACATATATGTAATGAGTATCAAATACTCATTACGAAAAACCATATTAAATGACAAACAAATATTTTTATTTATATACCTTCCTTAACATACTACCAATCCAGTACATAACTCTACCAATATATGCATGTAAGGTCGAGATCGTCACAATGTGTACGCAAGTAGTATTCGTTTGGTAATACAGATTTTAAAATATGAAGAATAAATTTAATTACCTGTTGCCATCTGTTAACAACTCCCCAAAAACTGTAGCCCATTTTTTAATATTTAAAATTTAATATTATTCATTAATATTTTTGTATTAGCTACAGCAAACAAAACGCTTGTTATTTAAAATTTCATACAAAACGGTCATCTACTAGTACATAGTCAATTACTAGTGCCCTTACCTTATGTATATAATATAATATGTTACGTAATGTAGGTTATATTCACGCGGCTCCGGCCATATATAATTCATACGAATCATAGCGTTACGTAGGTCTGCATAAAATTTCTTCCATTAAATTTGGCGAACAATAATACCTCTGGGGCCCGCCGTGAATGGCCGCTGCTGTTATCCCGCCTGACCACTGAACCCTAATCTAGATCGGGTGTGGCACGAGGCATAAGCTAAAAACTTAATATTTGCAAATCATCATTCTATCACCCTTATCCCACTCTAAGTGGGGTCGGCACAATATGTCTTCTTCCATTCTCCTCTATCATTCGACAACTCCGGTGCCACATCAAGAAAAGATTGATTATATATAAGAAATTTAAAACCTTTATTTAATCTACCGATATTAGGGTTCTATTAAACTGCGTATTTATATACGAAATAACATTAGGAATACATAATATTAAAGCGAAATGAGAATGTATTTAAATCACGAACATTTTGTTTGACTAATGAAATCGGGGGTTATTGTTTTCTAAATAATATTAATTATAATTTATTTATATTACAGACATTGTAGACATTTTGTTAGTAAAATACACACTTACCATGTTACTAACTTTGGGAAAGGACTACAGTGTATGTAACTTTCAACTTAATATTGGCAAATGAATCCAGATAAATAAAAGAAAGTAATTTTCACATAGAGTTATTATACTAGAGTAGAGAAGGCCGGCAGGCCTGTTAGTGATAGTGACAATAAATAATGTAGTGTGAAAGTAATAATAAAATTATTTTGCTATAATCCGCGATTAAGTAAAATAGAGGATATATATAATGCTAGATGAAGAGTTGATAATCCGTACCATACCTGATACATGCAGGATTCATAAAAACACATGCACAAACCTCCACCACCGCCACTACAACACAACAAACGTTCACTATCACAAACTCAACAATCGTTTCGCCCCGCAACCGAAGCATCATCAGGAGATAGACTCCACGACAAAATCGCAAACATATTATCAGGTTCGTAAGAGCAACGGGTACATTAGAGCAGGTGACATTATCAACCCTTATCCTAACATGGGGAAATGGGTGGAATTATCCAGAAGAGGAGCTGACCAACCTTGCGCCAACGGGCGTTCCCGAAACTAGATAGATGGATACATAGTAAAAATTATAATCTATTACATGCTTAAAAGCCTGTAAGGGTTTCACCTCAGTTTTAGGTGAATACTAAACTAAATGAAGACATTCAGCACTGAGTTTTAGATAAAGCCCAATAGATCGTTTGCTGTTTAATATAAGCAGATTGGTTGCTTGTTTCTGTACTTAGCTGATTCACCCTCCCGTCACTGATGCCTTGTGCCTTAGCCTAGTTTTCTGATTAGCATCGGGAGGCTTTTGCTCCACATTTTGATGGACGCTCATGTTATGGGTCCCCGCAGTATGTTTTGTCTCGTGATTATGGTCACTTATTCCGCATGCAGACATACGCTTTAGGGTTATATAGTTCAGGACAAGTTTTGTCAGGATATAATGGGAAATTTACTGTATATTGAACACGTCTTATTATTGTTGTAAAAATATCTCTTTCTGATATCAGGATACCAGTAAATGCAATTGAATGCTGGCTTTGGTAGGCTATATAGCAAAAATTCAAAATGGAGCGCATATGGAGTATCTCCACATCATCCAACCTAGAATCAGGAAATCTGTAGAGTAACAGTTATTTCCCATGTAGCTGCAGTCCCTGGGGGGGAAAAAACAATGGCCGTCAGGTATCAAGGTGTTAGAATGACTATATCGCGGCATCATCTGATGATGACGATAGCCTGATCAAAATGTAGATTAAAACTCTTTCTTAGCGAAGTGTCTTAAAAGCCAACTAAGGTAACTCGACTCTCCGTGTGGTATCCAGCTAAGTATACCACCCTCACTTTTTATCGAGATGTTGTAAAAGGCGATTAAGTAAGTCAACTCGCCGTGTGGTATCCAGCTAAGTAGAACAGACCACCCTCATTTCTTTCCGGAGTGTCGTAAAAGGCGACTAAGGTAATTCGACCCGCCGTGTGGTATCCAGCTAAGTAGAATAGACCACCCTCATTTCTTTCCGAGGTGTTCTAAAAGGCGACTAACGTAAGATGACCCACCGTGTGGTGTCCGGTTGAGTAGAATAGACTATCCTCATTTCTTTCCAAGGTGTCGTAAAAGGCGATTAAAGTAAGTCAACTCGCCGTGTGGTATCCTACTGACTAGAATAGACCATCCTCATTTCTTTCCAAGGTGTCGTAAAAGCCGACTGAAGTGAGTCAACTCGCCGTTAGTATCCTGCTGAGTAGAATATACCACCCTCATTTCTTTCCGAGGCGTTTTAAAAGGCGGTCAAAGTGAGTTGACCCACTGGGTGGTGACCAATTGAGTATAATAGACTACCCTCTTTCTTACCGTGCTGTCGTAAAAGGCGACTAAGGTTAGTTAGCATCAGGCAGGCCGGTCGTGAAAAACGTAGCGAAATCATGTGAATACATGTTTATAACATGTGCCGATCCCACTCAGAGTGGGATAAGGGCAGGAATGATGATTATAGCAAGAGTTACCTCTTTAAAGACAATCTTGAACACAATGAAAAATATTTTAATGTCTCCCTTTAATGTTTGTCAATTAAGTTAAATGATTAAAGTCGTCTTAAGCCCGCCCTTGTAACCCTTTCTCCTTGGCTGACCTAATTAGCGGGTAAATTGAGTTTCAGTCTGTTAAGTCTTGGATTATTACGTTATACTTTAACCTTAACGGGAAAGCGTCTATTACACTCATTTAAATAAAAAAGTAGGGGTTATTTCCTATCCCACCGTTGGGAAACTAAATTTGAAAAACTCTTATATGGATTGGTAGAAATCACTTTACTCAGAAATTGTGTAGAGATATGCAGGTTTCCTCACGATGTTTTCCTTTATCAAAAAGTGATTTTATTATTAAAAGTAAACTCCTTTGGCATTATATATATTAATTATTACCTTAAAAGCTAGACATATGCCGTCCCGGACTTTTATTTAGAACATTTAGAGGGGAATAATTATGTAATATATGATTTTATAATAACTTTACCGTTTACTTAGCGCACGCAAGGAAAGCTTTAAATTTTGTCGTTTTCGTAAAAAAAATTATTGCTGTTCTTCTGCAGTTCATCTTAGCGAGATGTTATATAGCCTATAGCTTTCCTCGATACATGGACTATATCTTACACTCAAAGATTTTTTTCAAATCGGTCCAGTAATTACTGAAATTAGCTCATTCAAAAAATCAAACAAACAAACACCTTAGCTTTATATATTACTATAGACATTTATCTCTATCACTATATGTATCTGCAGTATAAATACTATTGTTATACCTCTTTATTTTTTATTTTAAAACTTAAAAGATAAAGGCAATGTTTGTGAACATGTGCTATGATGATGACACAACATGTTATAAGCATGTCGCATGATTTGATTACGTATTTTACTAACAGCCACCTGCCTGACGTCAACTTACCTTATTCGTATTTTACGACACCTCAGTAAAAAGACTAGCTTTAATAATATTAGTATATATTTATTTAATTAGAGCACACCGCTTTCATTTAAAAGTTAGACGCAATTTGTATTTGTTCGTCTAATTTAGCCGTAAAAATGTATGCCAGTCACGCTGTCGGCGCCGCACACGTCTTACAAGCCGACGTGCGAAACATAAATCGCACAGCATCCGGCCGAAATATGGCGCCGTTGAGTTATGTCGAGACGTCTCATCTGCGTCGACACGCCGTCTACGTATTCCTCACTTACACCTTGGTTTAAACAAGTTTTACAACATGTTTAAAAAAGAACTCCCTTCATATAGTTGGTCGATAATATAAAAACATTGTCGCTGTTGTTATGTGTCATTGAGTGGTTTTAAGAGATTAAATGGGTTGACTGAATGGAAGTATAAAAGGGAAAATATACTTGTTTTTATACAAGTTTAACACTTTAGTTAATACGCGTTGCTCAAAAATACTCTACGATCTAAAAGTAATAAAAAAATTACAGCTATAATCCGCGATGAAGTAAAATAGAATATATATGTAATGCTAAATGTAGAGTCGACAATTCGTCTTCATACCTGACACATGCTCGATTCGTAAAAACGCATGCACAAACCTCCACCACCGCCATCACAATACACAAGCACTACACGTTCACTATCACAAACTCAACAATCTCCTAGATACTATCTCCTGATGATGCTTCGGTTGTGATAGATACATACTTGGAGGGACAATTAGGTAATTAACTCCCATCAGTCAGGAAACCACATTATGGGTCGTCACCTCCCGACGGGGACGAGCGGCGGATATATAGCACTCTTACCGTTGAAAAACCTGACAGTGCTCCACCACGCTGCTGGTGGCGGGGACAGGGTACCGTTGTACACATTGCCCCCATCCCCGCCAGCAGCAACTCTGAACCCCAGAGTGCCCCACCTCTGGGTCGGGGCCTCCCTAAATAGTGACCGGGTGGGGTCACTGTTAGAGTCACTATTAGGGAACACACTAGGGGCCCATAAGTGATGCATCGGAAGCACCAGATGCCCCATTAGGGTGGCATGCAACGGACTTCGGCTAATCGCCTGTACCACGCTCACCTGCGGATCAGATATAAGGCCTCGACTTGTCGGATCCGTTCCGCCGCCTCCTTCTACGACATGACGTCCTCGCAGAAGGTCATCTGCCATGACCTCTCCCTGTCCACCATGGAACGAACCACTGTGGGCAAGGAGAGATTGTGCCCCATCTGCCACGAGCTCTAGACGCCAACTTTAATCTGAATACAAAGAAATGAAAACGAAAAGAAATTGTTCGATATTACTCTTCATAATTTCTATTGTTAGTTTTTATTCTCTTTAAGTATTGACAATATACCGACGGATTTTCCTGCCTTAGACTTTTAAAGTATAATCTTTGTTTGCGAATGTTTGACCTAGTTGTATCCTATTCCTACAGTTGTATGTACGCTGAGAGCATACGAAATAAGTTGGTTTTCTTCGTTCGGTAAATATTTGTTCATTTATTACAACGGCGTTGATATATCGACAGCTTTGCATCACTATGCCGCTTGTATCTTTGGAAATAAGAAGTTTAATAGTAAAATAAGTATGGAAGTGCTGAAATATTTTACTTGTCTGTGTATACCATTTTAGTATCAAATTGAAACTTGAATTTTACTTTTAGAAGATATGAGTTAACCACCGTGTGATTCATTCAGATTCATAACAATTGAACTCTTTATTTTCTCAAATAATTTATAGAATTGGGCGTTACTTTGCGGAAATTCATTATAAAAAAGTAATCATAAAATTATTTTGGTATAATCCGCGATCAATCAGTTATCGGTTTATATTTATTATCGGTAATCGATTTGTCGCTACCGATAATATTACTTTTGTCATATCTTCTCATCATTCTCCTGCCCTTATCCCACCCTAAATGGGGTTGACACAACATGTTTAAAACATGTTGTTAGTTGATTTGGATAGTTATTGCCCGACCGGTCGAATGCCTGACTTCAACTTACTATAGTAGTCGCCTTTTATGGCACCTCGGTAAGAAACGAGAGTAGTCTATTCTACTCAGTCGCATACCACACGGTGGGTCAACTTACTTTGGTCGCCTTTTACGACACCTTGGCAACAAATGAAGTGGTCTGTTGTACTCAGCCGGATACTCTTCGAGGGATTGTAATTGAAAAAAAAATTTTTTTTCGAAAAAGTAATGCCTTCTAGATTTTATGCTGCTTGTATCCAGCATCTTAATGTAATTATTTTGGGTATTAGTACTACGTTCGATAGAAAAAACAGTATGGTTTCACAAATGAACACTTGAAGTAAATAAGGCACTAAGTACCTAAAAATTAAAATTCAAACTAAGTATGCAATTTGGTTCTAAAATTGGTTTAGAACCAAATTGCATATTTAGTTCGAATTTTAATTTTTAGGTACTTAGTGCCTTATTTACTTCAAGTGTTGAAATATTGCCTTGGTAGAAATAATAATAAAACTCTAAATATATTATCAGCAACCTCCGAATTTGAAGATTCCAAGGAGCTCACGAAAGTATATTTGATTAAAGCACATTTTGATTTGATTTGAACGAGGAGTAATATTTAAATTGTGCCAAGTACGAGACGTGATCTGAATGTACAGAAACTCTGTTATTAGATTTGAAAGACATTAGGTTTTGGAGGAATTACGTTTGTGAAGTTTATAGGAAGTTTAAATTTACCGATTTTCAATTATAGTTAATGTATAGAACCGGATATACTCACTTCTTATTCTATCGGGTGAGTTCCCGCCGCGATAACGTCTTGTAAAGAGCTCATGAATAAGTGCCCCGAATGGGTTCGAAACTAGTCGGGCTAACCCGATAGAATAACACGTGAGTATAGCCGGTTCTATACATTAACTATGAATACTACTCACGATAGTTTAAGTTTAAAAATTGCTAACCTTTACGGCACGATTTTCAATTCTTCAATGTAATTGAAATATGTATATTTTGACAAATCTCACTAACTATATTTATTCACAAGAATTAATAGTCCGTAGAAGCTGTGATAGCCCAGCGGTAACACCGTGCGACTCTTTCGAGGAAGTCACGGGTTCAAACCCCGGGCAGACACCAATGAGTTTTTTTGTTAAAACTTGTGTTTAATAATTGCAATTAATCACACGCTTTTCGGTGAAGGAAAACATCGTGAAAACACCTGCATATTGTGACGATCTCGACCTTACATGCATATATTGGTAGAGTTATGTACTGGATTGGTAGTATGTTAAGTAAGGTATATAAATAAAAATATTTGTTTGTCATTTAATATGGTTTTTCGTAATGAGTATTTGATACTCATTACATATATGTAGATCTTTCATTAAAATATTTTTATCAAAATTTTCCCATACATTTTGAATTTTTCACGCTTAGCGCCGAACGTCACGCCGGCAGTCTGGCATAGGTGGCGGGAGTCTGGCGGACGATGCCGGGAGCGGTCGCGGCCTAGTACCGCAAGCCGAAGGCTTACGTTTACATGTACTTGGGGCGATACATGGTAGCGCTATGATTCCTGAACCATTGATCAAAGCTTCGGCTTGTCATAACTGTGTGGTGAGAGACTTCGGTCTACTAGCTCACTAATAAAATGTAATTTCATTACATGTGACAAATTATATATTATTCTCGAACACTTTATAGTGTGAAATGGTTAAAGCTTCGGCTTGGCATAACGGTGTGGTGAGAGACTTCGGTCTTGAGGGACTTCGGTTCCCTAGCTCACTAAACAAATAAAATGTAATTTCATTACATGTGACAAATTATTTATTATTATTCTCGAACGATATAGTGCCTGAGTATAACTTGGTGAGGGTGACTTCGCTGAGTGGTGCCGGGCGCTATACCGAACAGTCTGGTGAGTACTGGTGTCGGATCGATGGTTTCAGGCCTGCAATGATTTCGGTTGTTGTAGTGTAGCCTCGCCTCGATCTGCTCCAGGCTGTGAATATCAGGATGGGTTTCCGTCTTGGAACAGAGCAGCCAGAGCTACTTGGTGAGTTTTGGGTGATACGGATTGGATTTTAGGCCGGTATTGATCTTCGATCTTTACTGTGTAGCCTTGTTTGATCTTTGGACGCCTAGGACTCTAAAAGTAAACTGTTCACCGCACGGAGTCTTGCGGGGTAAACCTGCACTAGCCGTGATATAGTCCTTCTCAGGGCTTCCCCCATAGTAATACACAAACGTCGACGACATTATAGCATGTCGTAGGGCCGCTGTTCGGGTCTTTATTAACAAGATTGCGGACTAGCGTTAGAAAGTGTTGCCTGCCCAAAACTCTATCTTACGTAGCTTGCTACGCGTAACTAATATATAAATAACTAATTCTTATATGCCGATCGTGGAATCAGCCAAAAGGACGCATTGAAGGCGTGCGTTAGTGATGGACACATCACGCTATAAACCTACATATTTAACACAATAGTGCTAGCACTACAAACATATATTATTGAATTATCAACACATAATGCGAGCGCTTTGCGTTCTTAACTCTTCGGAGTAAACATTTGCCACTACGCGTGGAAAGAAGAAACACAAAACCTGCTATTATGTGATCTCTGCGGAGTCATATGCAAACCAACGATATCTGCCACTACGTGTGGTAGCAACGACTACAACTTTACTGTTATGTGATATCCGAGGAGTCACGTACAGTATTAGCTTTATGCTATTATATTTTCCACTATATGTGGTTACAACGACGAATGCGGCACGCACCGCTTGAAATGCTTGCTATTGGCAAGATGCGCTGTCTTATTATAAGAATTGGATATTTATATCAACAAACAAGGCTTTGTGCCTCATCGACACAACCATGGCTAACGCCAACTCACAGCTACGGCTGAAATGATATTTGGACTTAGGTCCTAGCACTACATCCGGGCACTTGTGCCTAATCTTGGACTACGGTCCTTACCTGGGACTACGGTCCTTATTTAATTACCCTAAATCTCTTTAAGAGCATTGACGGGTGTTTATACAACATAATATAAATAACCTGGCTCGAGGGCGCAGGCACACTATAAATTGCAAACCCTAACCCTACGGGGGGGGGCTCATATCCTATGGACGGAGCTCACCGTTGGTAGCGGGTGCGGAGCTACTGACTATACCGCTCCCTTTATATTTTTCCAAATCGGAAGAATGTAATAGATGGGAGAGGTATACCACATCGCTAAACTTCTCTACGGAGTTGTTTAAGGGCTAGGTATTAAGATCGAGTGAGTGATCTTTCTGTTGGCTATAACATTCCCAATTTAAATATTAATATCTTAGAACTTCCCATTCGGGATGGTTTAAAGTACGATCTAACGATCGAGCGACCCTTCTGTTTGGCTTTGAAAAGTCTTATTCAGTTTATATTGATATAGTTTTACGTCCCGTGTTAATGGCAAACAAATATTATAGTAATTATAATATATATAAACTAAAACCCTTTCTGATGGCTAAGTCTATGAAGTAATAACATAAGAGACATTCAACCTTCTGAATGTCTCGCATTTTTTACTAAATTTTATAGTAACCCGTTCGTGTATTAGCTATAATTGGAACCTGTTCGTGCAATGAATATGTATCTATAGGACTTATAGGAATCTGTTCGTGTAATTAACATATGTATTGAATAAATAACCTGTTCATGTATCGTGCACTTATTTTAAAACAAATAAATTATATTAATTTAAGCTTGCTTTACGCCACCAATCTGATGAATCTGTGGTCTCTGACGCTCTAAAAGGATTTGAGTTATTACATACACAACGTTACATGGGTCCTAACCAACTAGACGAATCACGAGCCAATTATATTTTAAAGTGCTAGCGCTCTTGCGCTAGTTTTATGCAGTTTGGTGGTAGAGCGCGAGCGCTCTAGCCTCATTCTACTTATATGTTTTATATTAATATTATAAATTTGGAGATGAATAGTTGTGGGTGAGAAGGAAACCGCTACAATATCTCTAGAGAGCTCTGGAGATATGTGTAACCTACCAATCCGCATTGGAGCAGCGTGGTAGGTCTTAGCTCCAATCCTTTTCTCCAAAAACGGAGAGAAGAGGCCTATTCCCAGCAGTGGGATAGTAACAGGCCGCTTCTATACTTGACTACTAAAAGTCCGTAGTAGGTAATATAAAGTTAATTATAGTCAATATCAAGTCCATTTTCTTATATACAGTAGATTTAAAAGTCATTTCATTTGAAAATTTTTAAACATTTCAAATTTAATGCAAAAGAAATTTCCTTTGTTATGAATAATACATTATATTAAGAGCGTTTAGTGCATAATGCAAACTAATTTCCTAGCGAGATAATTGCGTTTGTGTTATTTAACCAGCACATTATTAATGAAGCTAACATTACTCGTAGCTTTAAATGTTTTCTTAAAAGTTTTTATATAAACAATTGTAACGATTTCCTTCACACCCACAACTATTCATCTCCAAATTTATAATATTAATATAAAACATATAAGTAAAATGAAGCTAGAGCGCTCGCGCTCTACCTCCTAAATACGTAAAACAAGCGCTAGAGCTCCAGCACTTTAAAATATAATTGGCTCGTGATTCGTCTAGTTGGTTAGGACCCATGTAACGTTGTGTATGTAATAACTCAAATCCTTTTAGAGCGTCAGAGACCACAGATTCATCAGATTGGTGGCGTAAAGCAAGCTTAAATTAATATAATTTATTTGTTTTAAAATAAGTGCACGATACATGAACAGGTTATTTATTCAATACATATGTTAATTACACGAACATATTCCTATAAGTCCTATAGATACATATTCATTGCACGAACAGGTTCCAATTATAGCTAATACACGAACGGGTTACTATAAAATTTAGTAAAAAATGCGAGACATTCAGAAGGTTGAATGTCTCTTATGTTATTACTTCATAGACTTAGCCATCAGAAAGGGTTTTAGTTTATATATATTATAATTACTATAATATTTGTTTGCCATTAACACGGGACGTAAAACCATGTCAATATAAGCGGAATAAGACTTTTCAAAGCCAAACAGAAGGGTCGCTCGATCGTTAGATCGTACTTTAAACCATCCCGAATGGGAAGTTCTAAGATATTAATATTTAAATTGGAAATGTTATAGCCAACAGAAAGATCACTCACTCGATCTTAATACCTAGCCCTTAAACAACTCCGTAGAGAAGTTTAGCGATGTGGTATACCTCTCCCATCTATTACATTCTTCCGATTTGGAAAAATATAAAGGGAGCGGTATAGTCAGTAGCTCCGCACCCGCTACCAACGGTGAGCTCCGTCCATAGGATACGAGCCCCCCCCCGTAGGGTTAGGGTTTGCAATTTATAGTGTGCCTGCGCCCTCGAGCCAGGTTATTTATATTATGTTGTATAAACACCCGTCAATGCTCTTAAAGAGATTTAGGGTAATTAAATAAGGACCGTAGTCCCAGGTAAGGACCGTAGTCCAAGATTAGGCACAAGTGCCCGGATGTAGTGCTAGGACCTAAGTCCAAATATCATTTCAGCCGTAGCTGTGGTGAGTTGGCGTTAGCCATAATTGTGTCGATGAGGCATAAAGCCTGGTTTTGTGTTATAAATATCCAATTCTTATAATAAGATAGCGCATCTTGCCAATAGCAAGCATTTCAAGCGGTGCGTGCCGCATTCGTCGTTGTAACCACATATAGTGGAAAATATAATAGCATAAAGCTAATACTGTACATGACTCCTCGGATATCACATAACAGTAAAGTTGTAGTCGTTGCTACCACACGTAGTGGCAGATATCGTAGGTTTTGTGTTTCTTCTTTCCACGCGTAGTGGCAAATGTTTACTCCGAAGAGTTAAGAACGCAAAGCGCTCGCATTATGTGTTGATAATTCAATAATATATGTTTGTAGTGCTAGCACTATTGTGCTAAATATGTAGGTTTATAGCGTGATGTGTCCATCACTAACGCACGCCTTCAATGCGTCCTTTTGGCTGATTCCACGATCGGCATATAAGAATTAGTTATTTATATAGTTGTTACGCGTAGCAAGCTACGTGAGATAGAGTTTTGGGCAGGCAACACTTTCTAACGCTAGTCCGCAATCTTGTTAATAAAAGACCCGAACAGCGGCCCTACGACATGCTATAATGTCGTCGACGTTTGTGTATTACTATGGGGGAAGCCCTGAGAAGGACTATATCACGGCTAGTGCAGGTTTACCCCGCAAGACTCCGTGCGGTGAACAGTTTACTTTTAGAGTCCTAGGCGTCCAAAGATCAAACAAGGCTACACAGTAAAGATCGAAGATCAATACCGGCCTAAAATCCAATCCGTATCACCCAAAACTCACCAAGTAGCTCTGGCTGCTCTGTACCAAGACGGAAACCCATCCTGATATTCACAGCCTGGAGCAGATCGAGGCGAGGCTACACTACAACAACCGAAATCATTGCAGGCCTGAAACCATCGATCCGACACCAGTACTCACCAGACTGTTCGGTATAGCGCCCAGCACCACTCAGCGAAGTCACCCTCACCAAGTTATACTCAGGCACTATATCGTTCGAGAATAATAAATAATTTGTCACATGTAATGAAATTACATTTTATTTGTTTAGTGAGCTAGGAGACCGAAGTCCCTCAAGACCGAAGTCTCTCACCACACCGTTATGCCAAGCCGAAGCTTTAACCATTTCACACTATAAAGTGTTCGAGAATAATATATAATTTGTCACATGTAATAAAATTACATTTTATTAGTGAGCTAATAGACCGAAGTCTCTCACTGCACAGTTAAGACAAGCCGAAGCTTTGAAAAATGGTTCAGGAATCATAGCGCTACCATGTATCGCCCCAAGTACATGTAAACATAAGCCTTCGGCTTGCGGTACTAGGCCGCGACCGCTCCCGGCATCGTCCGCCAGACTCCCGCCACCTATGCCAGACTGCCGGCGTGACGTTCGGCGCTAAGCGTGAAAAATTCAAAATGTATGGGAAAATTTTGATAAAAATATTTTAATGAAAAATCTACATATATGTAATGAGTATCAAATACTCATTACGAAAAACCATATTAAATGACAAACAAATATTTTTATTTATATACCTTCCTTAACATACTATCACTTCAGTACATAACTCTACCAATATATGCATGTAAGATCGAGATCGTCACATTCAACCCCCTAAATTCTATGCAGTTCCATCGGAATAGAATTTACAATAGGGAAAGGTTCAAAACTAATTTAATTTGAAATCGATTTTTTAAAAACAGCCCGGCAATACCTTTTGTATTAATATATATGAAATATTGCATCTTTCCAACAATGTCTTTTGAACTTGAACATGATAAATATATCAATCTTACTACAACCCCCCGACTTTACAATCTCTGTATATCTAATCTTTTAAACTTTCAATATTGACAATCCCCAGATTACTTAATATTCAGACCGCACTGCCCTTTTGATTTTAATTATCTTTGTACATATTTCGATCCACTCCAATGGCCAAGAAAGAATATCTGTTAGAAGAATCATCAAAATTTAACATCGAGGCGCACAACCTTATTGATTTTCTTATTTCACTTGTGAACCACTCAAACTATGTAGTTCCTATTCATTATTTACTTTTACCTTTTAAAACATTTAAGTTAATAGAAAATTAAGAATTATTTGGATGCAATGCTTTTCTCAATTCTAATTTATTGTCTTTATTTCTTTGAGCTTTGTATGATTCTATTTTTACTTTGCTTTACTAAGGTTTAAGCATCGCATTTTGATTGTATTTAGTAACACAATCCTTCATGAAATTCATTCTTTATTTTAACAATCCGACCACTATATTGAGAGTCAAATTTAAGTGACAGTAAAACTGATTCGAATTTAGTGTTATATATATTTCTCTTTAACGCTCATTTAACTACTCAATATCCTTACTTGTTCACTAACAGCAAATAGAACCATGTTCAACCCCCAGATCTCAAGAGTTTACCAATCTTAATGAATCTGTTAGTCTCATCAGTCTCTTTCCATTTCACGGACAGCAAATTGTAGGCTTGCGCCTATTTTAAAATATATTCAAGCCGTTTTGACCATCCTGGTCACTACGGCACCAAATTGTAACGATTTCCTTCACACCCACAACTATTCATCTCCAAATTTATAATATTAATATAAAACATATAAGTAAAATGAAGCTAGAGCGCTCGCGCTCTACCTCCTAAATACGTAAAACAAGCGCTAGAGCTCCAGCACTTTAAAATATAATTGGCTCGTGATTCGTCTAGTTGGTTAGGACCCATGTAACGTTGTGTATGTAATAACTCAAATCCTTTTAGAGCGTCAGAGACCACAGATTCATCAGATTGGTGGCGTAAAGCAAGCTTAAATTAATATAATTTATTTGTTTAAAAATAAGTGCACGATACATGAACAGGTTATTTATTCAATACATATGTTAATTACACGAACATATTCCTATAAGTCCTATAGATACATATTCATTGCACGAACAGGTTCCAATTATAGCTAATACACGAACGGGTTACTATAAAATTTAGTAAAAAATGCGAGACATTCAGAAGGTTGAATGTCTCTTATGTTATTACTTCATAGACTTAGCCATCAGAAAGGGTTTTAGTTTATATATATTATAATTACTATAATATTTGTTTGCCATTAACACGGGACGTAAAACCATGTCAATATAAGCGGAATAAGACTTTTCAAAGCCAAACAGAAGGGTCGCTCGATCGTTAGATCGTACTTTAAACCATCCCGAATGGGAAGTTCTAAGATATTAATATTTAAATTGGAAATGTTATAGCCAACAGAAAGATCACTCACTCGATCTTAATACCTAGCCCTTAAACAACTCCGTAGAGAAGTTTAGCGATGTGGTATACCTCTCCCATCTATTACATTCTTCCGATTTGGAAAAATATAAAGGGAGCGGTATAGTCAGTAGCTCCGCACCCGCTACCAACGGTGAGCTCCGTCCATAGGATACGAGCCCCCCCCCGTAGGGTTAGGGTTTGCAATTTATAGTGTGCCTGCGCCCTCGAGCCAGGTTATTTATATTATGTTGTATAAACACCCGTCAATGCTCTTAAAGAGATTTAGGGTAATTAAATAAGGACCGTAGTCCCAGGTAAGGACCGTAGTCCAAGATTAGGCACAAGTGCCCGGATGTAGTGCTAGGACCTAAGTCCAAATATCATTTCAGCCGTAGCTGTGGTGAGTTGGCGTTAGCCATAATTGTGTCGATGAGGCATAAAGCCTGGTTTTGTGTTATAAATATCCAATTCTTATAATAAGATAGCGCATCTTGCCAATAGCAAGCATTTCAAGCGGTGCGTGCCGCATTCGTCGTTGTAACCACATATAGTGGAAAATATAATAGCATAAAGCTAATACTGTACATGACTCCTCGGATATCACATAACAGTAAAGTTGTAGTCGTTGCTACCACACGTAGTGGCAGATATCGTAGGTTTTGTGTTTCTTCTTTCCACGCGTAGTGGCAAATGTTTACTCCGAAGAGTTAAGAACGCAAAGCGCTCGCATTATGTGTTGATAATTCAATAATATATGTTTGTAGTGCTAGCACTATTGTGCTAAATATGTAGGTTTATAGCGTGATGTGTCCATCACTAACGCACGCCTTCAATGCGTCCTTTTGGCTGATTCCACGATCGGCATATAAGAATTAGTTATTTATATAGTTGTTACGCGTAGCAAGCTACGTGAGATAGAGTTTTGGGCAGGCAACACTTTCTAACGCTAGTCCGCAATCTTGTTAATAAAAGACCCGAACAGCGGCCCTACGACATGCTATAATGTCGTCGACGTTTGTGTATTACTATGGGGGAAGCCCTGAGAAGGACTATATCACGGCTAGTGCAGGTTTACCCCGCAAGACTCCGTGCGGTGAACAGTTTACTTTTAGAGTCCTAGGCGTCCAAAGATCAAACAAGGCTACACAGTAAAGATCGAAGATCAATACCGGCCTAAAATCCAATCCGTATCACCCAAAACTCACCAAGTAGCTCTGGCTGCTCTGTACCAAGACGGAAACCCATCCTGATATTCACAGCCTGGAGCAGATCGAGGCGAGGCTACACTACAACAACCGAAATCATTGCAGGCCTGAAACCATCGATCCGACACCAGTACTCACCAGACTGTTCGGTATAGCGCCCAGCACCACTCAGCGAAGTCACCCTCACCAAGTTATACTCAGGCACTATATCGTTCGAGAATAATAAATAATTTGTCACATGTAATGAAATTACATTTTATTTGTTTAGTGAGCTAGGAGACCGAAGTCCCTCAAGACCGAAGTCTCTCACCACACCGTTATGCCAAGCCGAAGCTTTAACCATTTCACACTATAAAGTGTTCGAGAATAATATATAATTTGTCACATGTAATAAAATTACATTTTATTAGTGAGCTAATAGACCGAAGTCTCTCACTGCACAGTTAAGACAAGCCGAAGCTTTGAAAAATGGTTCAGGAATCATAGCGCTACCATGTATCGCCCCAAGTACATGTAAACATAAGCCTTCGGCTTGCGGTACTAGGCCGCGACCGCTCCCGGCATCGTCCGCCAGACTCCCGCCACCTATGCCAGACTGCCGGCGTGACGTTCGGCGCTAAGCGTGAAAAATTCAAAATGTATGGGAAAATTTTGATAAAAATATTTTAATGAAAGATCTACATATATGTAATGAGTATCAAATACTCATTACGAAAAACCATATTAAATGACAAACAAATATTTTTATTTATATACCTTCCTTAACATACTATCACTTCAGTACATAACTCTACCAATATATGCATGTAAGATCGAGATCGTCACATTCAACCCCCTAAATTCTATGCAGTTCCATCGGAATAGAATTTACAATAGGGAAAGGTTCAAAACTAATTTAATTTGAAATCGATTTTTTAAAAACAGCCCGGCAATACCTTTTGTATTAATATATATGAAATATTGCATCTTTCCAACAATGTCTTTTGAACTTGAACATGATAAATATATCAATCTTACTACAACCCCCCGACTTTACAATCTCTGTATATCTAATCTTTTAAACTTTCAATATTGACAATCCCCAGATTACTTAATATTCAGACCGCACTGCCCTTTTGATTTTAATTATCTTTGTACATATTTCGATCCACTCCAATGGCCAAGAAAGAATATCTGTTAGAAGAATCATCAAAATTTAACATCGAGGCGCACAACCTTATTGATTTTCTTATTTCACTTGTGAACCACTCAAACTATGTAGTTCCTATTCATTATTTACTTTTACCTTTTAAAACATTTAAGTTAATAGAAAATTAAGAATTATTTGGATGCAATGCTTTTCTCAATTCTAATTTATTGTCTTTATTTCTTTGAGCTTTGTATGATTCTATTTTTACTTTGCTTTACTAAGGTTTAAGCATCGCATTTTGATTGTATTTAGTAACACAATCCTTCATGAAATTCATTCTTTATTTTAACAATCCGACCACTATATTGAGAGTCAAATTTAAGTGACAGTAAAACTGATTCGAATTTAGTGTTATATATATTTCTCTTTAACGCTCATTTAACTACTCAATATCCTTACTTGTTCACTAACAGCAAATAGAACCATGTTCAACCCCCAGATCTCAAGAGTTTACCAATCTTAATGAATCTGTTAGTCTCATCAGTCTCTTTCCATTTCACGGACAGCAAATTGTAGGCTTGCGCCTATTTTAAAATATATTCAAGCCGTTTTGACCATCCTGGTCACTACGGCACCAAATTGTAACGATTTCCTTCACACCCACAACTATTCATCTCCAAATTTATAATATTAATATAAAACATATAAGTAAAATGAAGCTAGAGCGCTCGCGCTCTACCTCCTAAATACGTAAAACAAGCGCTAGAGCTCCAGCACTTTAAAATATAATTGGCTCGTGATTCGTCTAGTTGGTTAGGACCCATGTAACGTTGTGTATGTAATAACTCAAATCCTTTTAGAGCGTCAGAGACCACAGATTCATCAGATTGGTGGCGTAAAGCAAGCTTAAATTAATATAATTTATTTGTTTAAAAATAAGTGCACGATACATGAACAGGTTATTTATTCAATACATATGTTAATTACACGAACATATTCCTATAAGTCCTATAGATACATATTCATTGCACGAACAGGTTCCAATTATAGCTAATACACGAACGGGTTACTATAAAATTTAGTAAAAAATGCGAGACATTCAGAAGGTTGAATGTCTCTTATGTTATTACTTCATAGACTTAGCCATCAGAAAGGGTTTTAGTTTATATATATTATAATTACTATAATATTTGTTTGCCATTAACACGGGACGTAAAACCATGTCAATATAAGCGGAATAAGACTTTTCAAAGCCAAACAGAAGGGTCGCTCGATCGTTAGATCGTACTTTAAACCATCCCGAATGGGAAGTTCTAAGATATTAATATTTAAATTGGAAATGTTATAGCCAACAGAAAGATCACTCACTCGATCTTAATACCTAGCCCTTAAACAACTCCGTAGAGAAGTTTAGCGATGTGGTATACCTCTCCCATCTATTACATTCTTCCGATTTGGAAAAATATAAAGGGAGCGGTATAGTCAGTAGCTCCGCACCCGCTACCAACGGTGAGCTCCGTCCATAGGATACGAGCCCCCCCCCCGTAGGGTTAGGGTTTGCAATTTATAGTGTGCCTGCGCCCTCGAGCCAGGTTATTTATATTATGTTGTATAAACACCCGTCAATGCTCTTAAAGAGATTTAGGGTAATTAAATAAGGACCGTAGTCCCAGGTAAGGACCGTAGTCCAAGATTAGGCACAAGTGCCCGGATGTAGTGCTAGGACCTAAGTCCAAATATCATTTCAGCCGTAGCTGTGGTGAGTTGGCGTTAGCCATAATTGTGTCGATGAGGCATAAAGCCTGGTTTTGTGTTATAAATATCCAATTCTTATAATAAGATAGCGCATCTTGCCAATAGCAAGCATTTCAAGCGGTGCGTGCCGCATTCGTCGTTGTAACCACATATAGTGGAAAATATAATAGCATAAAGCTAATACTGTACATGACTCCTCGGATATCACATAACAGTAAAGTTGTAGTCGTTGCTACCACACGTAGTGGCAGATATCGTAGGTTTTGTGTTTCTTCTTTCCACGCGTAGTGGCAAATGTTTACTCCGAAGAGTTAAGAACGCAAAGCGCTCGCATTATGTGTTGATAATTCAATAATATATGTTTGTAGTGCTAGCACTATTGTGCTAAATATGTAGGTTTATAGCGTGATGTGTCCATCACTAACGCACGCCTTCAATGCGTCCTTTTGGCTGATTCCACGATCGGCATATAAGAATTAGTTATTTATATAGTTGTTACGCGTAGCAAGCTACGTGAGATAGAGTTTTGGGCAGGCAACACTTTCTAACGCTAGTCCGCAATCTTGTTAATAAAAGACCCGAACAGCGGCCCTACGACATGCTATAATGTCGTCGACGTTTGTGTATTACTATGGGGGAAGCCCTGAGAAGGACTATATCACGGCTAGTGCAGGTTTACCCCGCAAGACTCCGTGCGGTGAACAGTTTACTTTTAGAGTCCTAGGCGTCCAAAGATCAAACAAGGCTACACAGTAAAGATCGAAGATCAATACCGGCCTAAAATCCAATCCGTATCACCCAAAACTCACCAAGTAGCTCTGGCTGCTCTGTACCAAGACGGAAACCCATCCTGATATTCACAGCCTGGAGCAGATCGAGGCGAGGCTACACTACAACAACCGAAATCATTGCAGGCCTGAAACCATCGATCCGACACCAGTACTCACCAGACTGTTCGGTATAGCGCCCAGCACCACTCAGCGAAGTCACCCTCACCAAGTTATACTCAGGCACTATATCGTTCGAGAATAATAAATAATTTGTCACATGTAATGAAATTACATTTTATTTGTTTAGTGAGCTAGGAGACCGAAGTCCCTCAAGACCGAAGTCTCTCACCACACCGTTATGCCAAGCCGAAGCTTTAACCATTTCACACTATAAAGTGTTCGAGAATAATATATAATTTGTCACATGTAATAAAATTACATTTTATTAGTGAGCTAATAGACCGAAGTCTCTCACTGCACAGTTAAGACAAGCCGAAGCTTTGAAAAATGGTTCAGGAATCATAGCGCTACCATGTATCGCCCCAAGTACATGTAAACATAAGCCTTCGGCTTGCGGTACTAGGCCGCGACCGCTCCCGGCATCGTCCGCCAGACTCCCGCCACCTATGCCAGACTGCCGGCGTGACGTTCGGCGCTAAGCGTGAAAAATTCAAAATGTATGGGAAAATTTTGATAAAAATATTTTAATGAAAAATCTACATATATGTAATGAGTATCAAATACTCATTACGAAAAACCATATTAAATGACAAACAAATATTTTTATTTATATACCTTCCTTAACATACTATCACTTCAGTACATAACTCTACCAATATATGCATGTAAGATCGAGATCGTCACATTCAACCCCCTAAATTCTATGCAGTTCCATCGGAATAGAATTTACAATAGGGAAAGGTTCAAAACTAATTTAATTTGAAATCGATTTTTTAAAAACAGCCCGGCAATACCTTTTGTATTAATATATATGAAATATTGCATCTTTCCAACAATGTCTTTTGAACTTGAACATGATAAATATATCAATCTTACTACAACCCCCCGACTTTACAATCTCTGTATATCTAATCTTTTAAACTTTCAATATTGACAATCCCCAGATTACTTAATATTCAGACCGCACTGCCCTTTTGATTTTAATTATCTTTGTACATATTTCGATCCACTCCAATGGCCAAGAAAGAATATCTGTTAGAAGAATCATCAAAATTTAACATCGAGGCGCACAACCTTATTGATTTTCTTATTTCACTTGTGAACCACTCAAACTATGTAGTTCCTATTCATTATTTACTTTTACCTTTTAAAACATTTAAGTTAATAGAAAATTAAGAATTATTTGGATGCAATGCTTTTCTCAATTCTAATTTATTGTCTTTATTTCTTTGAGCTTTGTATGATTCTATTTTTACTTTGCTTTACTAAGGTTTAAGCATCGCATTTTGATTGTATTTAGTAACACAATCCTTCATGAAATTCATTCTTTATTTTAACAATCCGACCACTATATTGAGAGTCAAATTTAAGTGACAGTAAAACTGATTCGAATTTAGTGTTATATATATTTCTCTTTAACGCTCATTTAACTACTCAATATCCTTACTTGTTCACTAACAGCAAATAGAACCATGTTCAACCCCCAGATCTCAAGAGTTTACCAATCTTAATGAATCTGTTAGTCTCATCAGTCTCTTTCCATTTCACGGACAGCAAATTGTAGGCTTGCGCCTATTTTAAAATATATTCAAGCCGTTTTGACCATCCTGGTCACTACGGCACCAAATTGTAACGATTTCCTTCACACCCACAACTATTCATCTCCAAATTTATAATATTAATATAAAACATATAAGTAAAATGAAGCTAGAGCGCTCGCGCTCTACCTCCTAAATACGTAAAACAAGCGCTAGAGCTCCAGCACTTTAAAATATAATTGGCTCGTGATTCGTCTAGTTGGTTAGGACCCATGTAACGTTGTGTATGTAATAACTCAAATCCTTTTAGAGCGTCAGAGACCACAGATTCATCAGATTGGTGGCGTAAAGCAAGCTTAAATTAATATAATTTATTTGTTTAAAAATAAGTGCACGATACATGAACAGGTTATTTATTCAATACATATGTTAATTACACGAACATATTCCTATAAGTCCTATAGATACATATTCATTGCACGAACAGGTTCCAATTATAGCTAATACACGAACGGGTTACTATAAAATTTAGTAAAAAATGCGAGACATTCAGAAGGTTGAATGTCTCTTATGTTATTACTTCATAGACTTAGCCATCAGAAAGGGTTTTAGTTTATATATATTATAATTACTATAATATTTGTTTGCCATTAACACGGGACGTAAAACCATGTCAATATAAGCGGAATAAGACTTTTCAAAGCCAAACAGAAGGGTCGCTCGATCGTTAGATCGTACTTTAAACCATCCCGAATGGGAAGTTCTAAGATATTAATATTTAAATTGGAAATGTTATAGCCAACAGAAAGATCACTCACTCGATCTTAATACCTAGCCCTTAAACAACTCCGTAGAGAAGTTTAGCGATGTGGTATACCTCTCCCATCTATTACATTCTTCCGATTTGGAAAAATATAAAGGGAGCGGTATAGTCAGTAGCTCCGCACCCGCTACCAACGGTGAGCTCCGTCCATAGGATACGAGCCCCCCCCCGTAGGGTTAGGGTTTGCAATTTATAGTGTGCCTGCGCCCTCGAGCCAGGTTATTTATATTATGTTGTATAAACACCCGTCAATGCTCTTAAAGAGATTTAGGGTAATTAAATAAGGACCGTAGTCCCAGGTAAGGACCGTAGTCCAAGATTAGGCACAAGTGCCCGGATGTAGTGCTAGGACCTAAGTCCAAATATCATTTCAGCCGTAGCTGTGGTGAGTTGGCGTTAGCCATAATTGTGTCGATGAGGCATAAAGCCTGGTTTTGTGTTATAAATATCCAATTCTTATAATAAGATAGCGCATCTTGCCAATAGCAAGCATTTCAAGCGGTGCGTGCCGCATTCGTCGTTGTAACCACATATAGTGGAAAATATAATAGCATAAAGCTAATACTGTACATGACTCCTCGGATATCACATAACAGTAAAGTTGTAGTCGTTGCTACCACACGTAGTGGCAGATATCGTAGGTTTTGTGTTTCTTCTTTCCACGCGTAGTGGCAAATGTTTACTCCGAAGAGTTAAGAACGCAAAGCGCTCGCATTATGTGTTGATAATTCAATAATATATGTTTGTAGTGCTAGCACTATTGTGCTAAATATGTAGGTTTATAGCGTGATGTGTCCATCACTAACGCACGCCTTCAATGCGTCCTTTTGGCTGATTCCACGATCGGCATATAAGAATTAGTTATTTATATAGTTGTTACGCGTAGCAAGCTACGTGAGATAGAGTTTTGGGCAGGCAACACTTTCTAACGCTAGTCCGCAATCTTGTTAATAAAAGACCCGAACAGCGGCCCTACGACATGCTATAATGTCGTCGACGTTTGTGTATTACTATGGGGGAAGCCCTGAGAAGGACTATATCACGGCTAGTGCAGGTTTACCCCGCAAGACTCCGTGCGGTGAACAGTTTACTTTTAGAGTCCTAGGCGTCCAAAGATCAAACAAGGCTACACAGTAAAGATCGAAGATCAATACCGGCCTAAAATCCAATCCGTATCACCCAAAACTCACCAAGTAGCTCTGGCTGCTCTGTACCAAGACGGAAACCCATCCTGATATTCACAGCCTGGAGCAGATCGAGGCGAGGCTACACTACAACAACCGAAATCATTGCAGGCCTGAAACCATCGATCCGACACCAGTACTCACCAGACTCTTCGGTATAGCGCCCAGCACCACTCAGCGAAGTCACCCTCACCAAGTTATACTCAGGCACTATATCGTTCGAGAATAATAAATAATTTGTCACATGTAATGAAATTACATTTTATTTGTTTAGTGAGCTAGGAGACCGAAGTCCCTCAAGACCGAAGTCTCTCACCACACCGTTATGCCAAGCCGAAGCTTTAACCATTTCACACTATAAAGTGTTCGAGAATAATATATAATTTGTCACATGTAATAAAATTACATTTTATTAGTGAGCTAATAGACCGAAGTCTCTCACTGCACAGTTAAGACAAGCCGAAGCTTTGAAAAATGGTTCAGGAATCATAGCGCTACCATGTATCGCCCCAAGTACATGTAAACATAAGCCTTCGGCTTGCGGTACTAGGCCGCGACCGCTCCCGGCATCGTCCGCCAGACTCCCGCCACCTATGCCAGACTGCCGGCGTGACGTTCGGCGCTAAGCGTGAAAAATTCAAAATGTATGGGAAAATTTTGATAAAAATATTTTAATGAAAAATCTACATATATGTAATGAGTATCAAATACTCATTACGAAAAACCATATTAAATGACAAACAAATATTTTTATTTATATACCTTCCTTAACATACTATCACTTCAGTACATAACTCTACCAATATATGCATGTAAGATCGAGATCGTCACATTCAACCCCCTAAATTCTATGCAGTTCCATCGGAATAGAATTTACAATAGGGAAAGGTTCAAAACTAATTTAATTTGAAATCGATTTTTTAAAAACAGCCCGGCAATACCTTTTGTATTAATATATATGAAATATTGCATCTTTCCAACAATGTCTTTTGAACTTGAACATGATAAATATATCAATCTTACTACAACCCCCCGACTTTACAATCTCTGTATATCTAATCTTTTAAACTTTCAATATTGACAATCCCCAGATTACTTAATATTCAGACCGCACTGCCCTTTTGATTTTAATTATCTTTGTACATATTTCGATCCACTCCAATGGCCAAGAAAGAATATCTGTTAGAAGAATCATCAAAATTTAACATCGAGGCGCACAACCTTATTGATTTTCTTATTTCACTTGTGAACCACTCAAACTATGTAGTTCCTATTCATTATTTACTTTTACCTTTTAAAACATTTAAGTTAATAGAAAATTAAGAATTATTTGGATGCAATGCTTTTCTCAATTCTAATTTATTGTCTTTATTTCTTTGAGCTTTGTATGATTCTATTTTTACTTTGCTTTACTAAGGTTTAAGCATCGCATTTTGATTGTATTTAGTAACACAATCCTTCATGAAATTCATTCTTTATTTTAACAATCCGACCACTATATTGAGAGTCAAATTTAAGTGACAGTAAAACTGATTCGAATTTAGTGTTATATATATTTCTCTTTAACGCTCATTTAACTACTCAATATCCTTACTTGTTCACTAACAGCAAATAGAACCATGTTCAACCCCCAGATCTCAAGAGTTTACCAATCTTAATGAATCTGTTAGTCTCATCAGTCTCTTTCCATTTCACGGACAGCAAATTGTAGGCTTGCGCCTATTTTAAAATATATTCAAGCCGTTTTGACCATCCTGGTCACTACGGCACCAAATTGTAACGATTTCCTTCACACCCACAACTATTCATCTCCAAATTTATAATATTAATATAAAACATATAAGTAAAATGAAGCTAGAGCGCTCGCGCTCTACCTCCTAAATACGTAAAACAAGCGCTAGAGCTCCAGCACTTTAAAATATAATTGGCTCGTGATTCGTCTAGTTGGTTAGGACCCATGTAACGTTGTGTATGTAATAACTCAAATCCTTTTAGAGCGTCAGAGACCACAGATTCATCAGATTGGTGGCGTAAAGCAAGCTTAAATTAATATAATTTATTTGTTTAAAAATAAGTGCACGATACATGAACAGGTTATTTATTCAATACATATGTTAATTACACGAACATATTCCTATAAGTCCTATAGATACATATTCATTGCACGAACAGGTTCCAATTATAGCTAATACACGAACGGGTTACTATAAAATTTAGTAAAAAATGCGAGACATTCAGAAGGTTGAATGTCTCTTATGTTATTACTTCATAGACTTAGCCATCAGAAAGGGTTTTAGTTTATATATATTATAATTACTATAATATTTGTTTGCCATTAACACGGGACGTAAAACCATGTCAATATAAGCGGAATAAGACTTTTCAAAGCCAAACAGAAGGGTCGCTCGATCGTTAGATCGTACTTTAAACCATCCCGAATGGGAAGTTCTAAGATATTAATATTTAAATTGGAAATGTTATAGCCAACAGAAAGATCACTCACTCGATCTTAATACCTAGCCCTTAAACAACTCCGTAGAGAAGTTTAGCGATGTGGTATACCTCTCCCATCTATTACATTCTTCCGATTTGGAAAAATATAAAGGGAGCGGTATAGTCAGTAGCTCCGCACCCGCTACCAACGGTGAGCTCCGTCCATAGGATACGAGCCCCCCCCCGTAGGGTTAGGGTTTGCAATTTATAGTGTGCCTGCGCCCTCGAGCCAGGTTATTTATATTATGTTGTATAAACACCCGTCAATGCTCTTAAAGAGATTTAGGGTAATTAAATAAGGACCGTAGTCCCAGGTAAGGACCGTAGTCCAAGATTAGGCACAAGTGCCCGGATGTAGTGCTAGGACCTAAGTCCAAATATCATTTCAGCCGTAGCTGTGGTGAGTTGGCGTTAGCCATAATTGTGTCGATGAGGCATAAAGCCTGGTTTTGTGTTATAAATATCCAATTCTTATAATAAGATAGCGCATCTTGCCAATAGCAAGCATTTCAAGCGGTGCGTGCCGCATTCGTCGTTGTAACCACATATAGTGGAAAATATAATAGCATAAAGCTAATACTGTACATGACTCCTCGGATATCACATAACAGTAAAGTTGTAGTCGTTGCTACCACACGTAGTGGCAGATATCGTAGGTTTTGTGTTTCTTCTTTCCACGCGTAGTGGCAAATGTTTACTCCGAAGAGTTAAGAACGCAAAGCGCTCGCATTATGTGTTGATAATTCAATAATATATGTTTGTAGTGCTAGCACTATTGTGCTAAATATGTAGGTTTATAGCGTGATGTGTCCATCACTAACGCACGCCTTCAATGCGTCCTTTTGGCTGATTCCACGATCGGCATATAAGAATTAGTTATTTATATAGTTGTTACGCGTAGCAAGCTACGTGAGATAGAGTTTTGGGCAGGCAACACTTTCTAACGCTAGTCCGCAATCTTGTTAATAAAAGACCCGAACAGCGGCCCTACGACATGCTATAATGTCGTCGACGTTTGTGTATTACTATGGGGGAAGCCCTGAGAAGGACTATATCACGGCTAGTGCAGGTTTACCCCGCAAGACTCCGTGCGGTGAACAGTTTACTTTTAGAGTCCTAGGCGTCCAAAGATCAAACAAGGCTACACAGTAAAGATCGAAGATCAATACCGGCCTAAAATCCAATCCGTATCACCCAAAACTCACCAAGTAGCTCTGGCTGCTCTGTACCAAGACGGAAACCCATCCTGATATTCACAGCCTGGAGCAGATCGAGGCGAGGCTACACTACAACAACCGAAATCATTGCAGGCCTGAAACCATCGATCCGACACCAGTACTCACCAGACTCTTCGGTATAGCGCCCAGCACCACTCAGCGAAGTCACCCTCACCAAGTTATACTCAGGCACTATATCGTTCGAGAATAATAAATAATTTGTCACATGTAATGAAATTACATTTTATTTGTTTAGTGAGCTAGGAGACCGAAGTCCCTCAAGACCGAAGTCTCTCACCACACCGTTATGCCAAGCCGAAGCTTTAACCATTTCACACTATAAAGTGTTCGAGAATAATATATAATTTGTCACATGTAATAAAATTACATTTTATTAGTGAGCTAATAGACCGAAGTCTCTCACTGCACAGTTAAGACAAGCCGAAGCTTTGAAAAATGGTTCAGGAATCATAGCGCTACCATGTATCGCCCCAAGTACATGTAAACATAAGCCTTCGGCTTGCGGTACTAGGCCGCGACCGCTCCCGGCATCGTCCGCCAGACTCCCGCCACCTATGCCAGACTGCCGGCGTGACGTTGGCGCTAAGCGTGAAAAATTCAAAATGTATGGGAAAATTTTGATAAAAATATTTTAATGAAAAATCTACATATATGTAATGAGTATCAAATACTCATTACGAAAAACCATATTAAATGACAAACAAATATTTTTATTTATATACCTTCCTTAACATACTATCACTTCAGTACATAACTCTACCAATATATGCATGTAAGATCGAGATCGTCACACAATGTATTCGCTTCATATAGAACGCCGTGTGGTATCCGGCTGAATAGAATAGTACCACCCTCATTTCTTACCGAGGTGTCGTAAAAGACAACTAAGGTAAGTTGACCCACCGTGTAGTATCCGGTTGAGAAGAATAGACCACCCTCTTTCTTACCGAGGTGCCGTAAAATACGATAAAGGTAAATTGACGTCAGGCAAGCGGCCGGTCGTAAAATACGTAACCGAGTCATGTGACAGCATGCTTGTAACATGTTGTGCCGACCCCACTTAGAGTAGGATAAGGGCAGGAGGATGATGATTCGCTTCATAAAGAAGATTAAGCTATCATTATTTCTAGCTTTTGCCCGTGACTTCGTCTATAGACTTTAGTATATAGTTTTCTATATTATATAGATTTCTAACTTTCCTAGCATTACATTTTAGACGATTGAAAACATATATATTATATTTGTGATTAAAATAAATATCATCGCAAATTCTAAATTATTACTAATTTCATAATTTGTCAAGATACAATTTTTATAATTAGTTATATTTTCCTTTTTTTTATTATTTTAGTTTATAGTTTTTTTGTACACAAACAGAAATAAATTTTTATTATTACTATTATTATTATTATTATATTTCGTCAGTTCTATATTGTGCAAGATCGAATAATCCACTCAATTTTACCATGCATGTAGTTCTTAACAGGATAATGGGATTTCCGTAAATGCGATCTTTTAATATATTTTCAAAATTGTTGTTATGGAAAAGTTAAACTAAGTTAAATTATTGAAATTTCTCATATTCTTCAAATTAATTAATAAAATTTTTTGATAGAAGTTTGGTTTTTATAAATTTCTTAATGCTATATTGTCACGATATATTATAATGTATATAACCGTGTGGTATCCGGCAGAGTAGAATAGACCATGGCTATTTCTTACCGAGTTGTCGTAAAAGGCGACTAAGTAAAGGCGACCCGCCATGTGGTATCAGGCTGAGTAGAATAGACAACCCTCATTCCTTACCGAGGTGTCATTAAAGGCGATTAAGGTAAGTGGACGCTCCGTGTGGTATGCGGTTGAATAGAATAGACCACCCTCTTTCTTATGTTCGTATCGTTATGTTCTTATATTCTTATTATTTCTTCGTAAAATATGTACCCAAATCATGTTAAAACGAGTGGTGCCGACTCCACTTAGAGTGGGATAAAGGTAGCAGGCAGGCATGGTGTACATTTATGTGTTTTATAGCAAAATTTTCATTAAGTCGTCGCCATATCTTATCGTTTAATCGGGTAGTTTTCGGTAACTATTTTTAATGACTTAATAGATTAGAACAGTCTTATCTGTGGGAATTTGTTGGGGGTTTTTAATAGCTGATAACGGCAGGAAGTGCATGCAACTGCATTGGCCAACAACAAAGCTATTAGCAGATTTATAAGCGAGGCGCTCGCGATGCGCTTCGGAGATATGCTATCTGACTTTAATGGTTTCACTCACGAAAACTTAATCTATACTAACACTACAAATACGAGTCTGATTTTATGTCTGTTATTCACAATTAACTGGGACAATATTGATGAAATTTGGTATATTTAATCCAGGGTAAAATTTTGGATAAAAACGCGTTTTTCTTTTGGGAGTACAAAAAACACATAAAGTAACGGCTAATACTATCCAAAAGCTGGGCATAGGTTTCTCTGTTTTTTTCGGTGAGAAGGGTTGACTTTTTTTTTTTATGTCAGGAAAACCCATTATGGGTCATCACCGCCCGACGGGGACGAGCGGCGGGTATGTCGGACTCGCCTAAACTAAAAACTTGACAGAGCTCCACCGCGCTGCTGGTGGCGGGGACAGGGTACCTATGAAGACATTGCCCCCATCCCCACCAGCAGCAGCTCTGTACCCCGGAGAGCGCCACCTCTGGGTCGGGGCCTCTCTTAACAGTGGCCCCTCCCTCCGCTAATCGATGCATCGGGAGCACCAGATGCATCGACCGCCTCGGGGACCTAACTCCAGCGAGCGTCCGATACCCCGTTCGGACCGCTCGGAGGTCCCCGTTAGGGCGGCATGCGACGGACTTCGGCGAGTCGCCTGCGCCCCGCTCGCCTGCGGCGGATCGGATCCAAGGAAGGATCTTTTTGACTTACTACGATACTCCAATGCGGATTGATATACATATCCTAATTCTCTAAGAAAACACTGTTATAAGAGGCTGATTCAGAAAGCCTACTATACTGTTGAGGATTACTGAAAAGATAAGAATATGTGGATATAGCTACTATTCGACCCTGTACAAGACAGTAATGACTAAATGTAACTGACATAAGAATTATATTTTTAGAAGAGCAACCGCCGAGTTTCTTGCTGGCTCTTCTCGGTAGAAACAACTTTCCGAACCAGTAGTGGAGTTGACGATTCAAAAGCACTTGTTTACAAGTTAATTTGAATAAAGAATAATTTGAATATAAAATCTAGATATGCAGGTTTCTTCACGATGTTTTCTTTCACCGAATACCACGTAATACATTACAAAATATCAATTACATATAAATCTTAAAGGAAAATCGTTTTCCTGCCTGGGGTTTGAACACTTGACCCTCTGGAAAGAGTTGTACAGTCTCACCGCTGAGCTATCACAGCTATACATATGGGCAATATTATTTTTGTTATAACATATTTTTTTTTGCCATTACAGTAGTTTAAAATTAATTTTACAAGGAGACAAGTATACTACTGAAAATTATATAAATTTATAATTTATTAAATAATATTTAATTTAGTGAACTTTTTATTTGACTGATCCGTTGGCGCAGTGGGTAGTGGCAGTGACCCTGCCTTCAGCTACGCGGGTCGCGGGTTCTATTCACCAATTCACCACCAAGGGCCAACATTTTCTGTAAATGAATTTGTTGGTCTTCGAGTCTGGGTGTATATTTGTATTAAATATGATTCAAAAATTATATAAGTATATATTCACCAGTCGTCTGTCTGCCATAACACAAGTATTAAGTTACTTACTTTGGGGACGGATGGCCGTGTGTGTAAGTGTCCCACATATTTATTTATTTATTTATTGGTAAGTTTTAAATCACAAAGCTGTGATGGCCCAGCGGTGCAACCGTGTGAATCTCTAGAGACGATCACGGGTTCAAACCCGGGCAGACACCAATGAGTTTTTCTCTTAAAAAAAAACTTATGTGTCTAATTGATAATTGCAATTTATCACACGCTTTTCGGTGAAGGAAAACATCGTGAGGAAACCTGCATATCTCTAGAGAATTCTGGAGGTATGTGTAACCTACCAATCCGCATTGGAGCAGCGTGGTAGGTCTTAGCTCCAATCCTTCTCTCCAAAAATGGAGAGAAGAGGCCTATTCTCAGCAGTGGGATAGTAACAGGCCGTTACTTACTTTTTTTACTTACTAAGTTTTAAATTAAGTGTTAAGCTGGAATCGCTTATAAGATTACTCATTTAGGTAATTATGAATATTTTGGCGTTTCAAACGATCGCTTTGGTTTACGCGGCCTAATTTTTATGACGGGGAAAATATTGAGTGTTTTATAGAGCGGGCAAATGAAAAATAAAAACGTTTACATTTTACTGGGTAAAACAGAACTTATGAAAACTAAATATAAAATATCCAGTTGCTTTTAATAAAATTGTTGAGCCTTTTATGGTTGGCTCTATTTGAGCCTTATTGAGTGTATGAATTATGTATTCCAATATCAAAGCATACAAGCCCATATTAAGAGTTTTTATATATTTTTTATTGAACAGATTTAAACATGTTTTATATTTATTTTAGCCGCGAATCACTTGTAAAATTTAGTATTATAACGTTGTATATTATAAGCTGTGATGGCCTAGCGGTGCGACCGTGTGAATCTCTAGAGACGATCATGGGTTCAAACCCGGGCAGACACCAATGAGTTTTTCTATTAAAACTTATGTGTCTAATTGATAATTGCAATTTATCACACGCTTTTCGGTGAAGGAAACCTGCATATCTCTAGAGAATTCTGGAGATATGTGTAACCTACCAATCCGCATTGGAGCAGCGTGGTAGGTCTTAGCTCCAACCCTTCTCTCCAAAAATGGAGAGAGGAGGCCTATGCCCAGCAGTGGAACAGTAACAGGCCGTTACTTACTTACTTATATTATAAGCTTTATAAGCTATTATAAGATGTACACATCGCACCTTCAATCACGTCAATTTAAACGTTTAAATACAATTATGTATCATTTTTTTGGAATTATTTTCTATTTATGTTCTCTAAACAAAACGGGTATCTTTTTATTCTGTTAGGAATATGACTTTAAATAAAAACAAATCATCAGTTTCCTGCGCTTATCCAACAGTAAGTGGGGTCAGCACAACATGTTATAAACGTGTTGTCACATGATTGGCCTACAAATATTACGATCGGCCGCCTGCTTGACGTAAACTTACGTTAGTCGCCTTTTACGACAGCTCGGCATGAAATGAGACTATTTTACTCAGGCGGATACCACACGGTGGGTCGACTTACCTTATTCGACTTTAAGGACACCTCGGCTTACCGAAATGTCCTTAAAGTCGAATAAGGTATGTAAACCCACGAAGGGAGGGTGGTATATTCTACTCAGCCGGATAACACACGGAATAGGTATTTTAAAATTATATTTATAAAATAAATAAGTTACAAATAAAATCTATATATCTCTAGAACCCAATTTCCTACGCAAAATACATCCCTGAACGTTTTTTTGGGAAACGGAACATTTTGGATAATGAAAGTTAATGTAAGCCTGAGAGTAACGGGCGCATAAAATATCTAGGATGCCTGAGCAATATCCGATGAGAAAATGGAAGAAAATGTTACGTAGTAAACCGGGGTCGACGTGCTGAGACGATATGAAACGAAATCTGCCGATGAATTTTATATGAAAATAGAATTTAATGCTTCTAAGATATTCTGAGATTAAAACTGAAACTCAAAATTAACTTAATTCATTTAGATATTGCAAGTACGGGAAATTTCTCTTTGCAGTAAAAACTCAGCAGTTGTCTTTTTCATATTAATTCATTAAATATTAAATTTAATTTAACCTTATAGCAAATATGTTATTGTATTGAGCAAATATAATTTACTACATTTTGGCATGTAAATCACATGCAGTGCAAAATGCTAATTAAAACAAAGTAATTATAGCTCAGTCAATCACTCTTTATTCGATAAATAATAGCATTAAAAACCAAAAATTTGAAATTCAAATTTAAATTAAAAATATTCTTTACTTAAGTAAACAAGTTTTCTAAATAATTTATAGAATTAGGCGTTACTTTGCGGAGATCCATAATACAAAAGTAATAATAAAATTATTTTAGCAAAATAATTTTATTATTACTTTTGTAAGAGCTCTTTCGTCAATTCTATTGCTGGTTTGGAAAACTGTTCCCACCGAGAAGAGCTAGCAAGAAACTCGGCGGTTGCTCTTTTACAAATATAATTCTTACGACTAGTTACATTAAGTCATCACTGTCTTGTACAGGGTCTTAGAGTAATATAGTATAGTAGGTTTTCTGTATTAGCCTTTTTTAAAAGCGTTTTTAAACTGCTGTAGTGGCTAAGCTAAACTACCATGTTTTTATGTACATAAATTAAATTGCTTAAATATACTGTGAAGCAAATGTAAGAATACCTATTTCCTTAAACTTCTCTCAGGAATCACGCGGACTTATATTGTAAATGACACGTATGGCTCTTTTTAGTAATACAAAAAATAAAAAACTGTATAAAACCTTAAACCTTTTATATTATTTTCAAAATTCCTTATAGCTTCACATTTATTATATTTTCCTTATAAGATTTATCAACAACATTCATAAGGTGTTTACGCGTTATAATACGCGGAAATACTCTAAAAACTGTCAAAAACTTAACCCTTATCGACCTTCAGGAAACTAAAATCGTATTTCGGTTGAAATGATTTAATATAGACCTTATTTCTTGGCAATAAAGTTGTAGGAATCTAGTCATAAAGTAGAACCTCGCTCCGCATATCTCCTGAGAGGATCGGTCGACTGAATAATGTATTATTCATGAAATAATTGCTGTTTGTCTAAATTTGACGTCACAGGACTCTGCAGCTTGAGCCGGATAGAAATCGTGCCAGAAAACTTGCTCCATTTTAGTTGGTTCTATGTAACGCATTTTGTTTTATTTATTTCTAATTTATGTCGCGTACATATCACTGTTCAAGTTATTATGTATTAACGCTTATAGTTTTTTAGAATGTTCTCGTCATCCTTTTGCCCTTATCCCACTCTAAGTGGGGTCGGCACAACATGATTTGGTTACGTATTTTACCGCCGGTCGCTTACCTGACGTCAACTTAGCTTAGTCGTATTTTATGACACCTCGGTAAGAAAGAGGGTGGTCTTATCTATTCTCTTCTCTATTCTATTCTCTTATATATCTCTTATCTATTCTATTCTATTCAGCCGGATACCACACGGCGTGTTTGTGTGTTTTATATATAAGTAAATAAATAAATGACTTGGAAAAGCAAGAACACACCAGTTTTCAAGCAATTCGTAGCGCGATATCAAAGATGGAATTGAAATAAGAATTACAATGTATATCTAAATCGGTAACAAAGAGAGTAGTCTAATCTATTCAAACGGATACCACACGGTGGGTTAACTTACCTTATTCATCTTTTACGACACCTTGGTAAGAAAAGAGGGTGGTCTATTTTACTTAGCCACAGCAGGATACCACACGGCATTTTTTGGAAGTTACAACAAAGATATACTTCTTTGTTGCAACCGTTTGTTTTTTTATCTTTTTTTCGGTTTTTTAGAATTTCCTATTTATGTTAAAATTTATACTACGAAGTGTTCATAGAAACATCCTTTTCAAAGTCAAAAATTATTAAAAATGATATTTATTATATTATATAATAAGAACAGTATTTTGAATAGTGTAACCAAAATATTCCTTGATATCTCTTCTCAATAGGAGAAAATTTTAAAACCATAAACAAGGTTAGAAAATTTAAACTCTTCAAATATACTTGTAAAAGTAAATTTTAATAAATTTATATACATTGAGGTTTATTTTCTGACATATTTTTTAATGGATAAGAACAATAAAAATAAAATATTTGTCAGAAGTGGGATTCGAACCCACGCCCTCAGAGAGGACCAGAACACCTCATATCTACATAGTAGACAAGGAAACCTTGAGTCTGGCGCCTTAGACCGCTCGGCCATCCTGACATACATAATATTATACGAATTCCCTTATTCTTATAATCTAGTTAGATACAGAAGTTAACATTCGTACAGAGTTTACGTTTGATTATAACTAGTCTAGTAGATTGGAGATTAGAGAACACACGTAACACCTCTCGCTGGGAAACTCAGTTCAGCGGTCTACGCTGTCCGTTAGTTAAGACGGTTTACAGACGTTGCAAACAGCAAAACTTGTTTATTTTGCTTACTTCCATAGCATTATGTCTTATGTAAAATTGTTATGGGGTGAATGGACATTGAAAAAAGATAGAAAAGAGATATTATAAAAAGGAGCCGTATGTGACATTTACAATTTAAATTCACATGATTCCATGCGAGAGAAGTTCAAGGGAATAGGTATTCTTACATTGGCTTCGCAGTATGTTTTTAGTAACTTAATTTTGTGCATAAGCGTATAGGGACATAATTTTAAAAAATGGCGATGTATGTAATACACAAAGTAGGAACCGACATTAGCTTGCGACTCCTGCTTTGCGCCTTGCAAAAGTACGTAAGTCGTTTGTGGGTTTGGGTATAAGATTCTGTAATAAAATTGCGCAATCAATTTTAGCTTTTCCATTACAGCAGTTTAAAAACACTGTTAAATAGAGGCTGATACAGAAAGCCTACCGTTGAGGATTCCTTAGATGATAAGACAATGATGCAGCTACTCTTCGACCCTGTACGAGATAGTTGCAACCAAGTTATAGTTTGGAAATGACAGAATTATATTTTGAAAAGAGCAACCGCCTAGTTTTTTGCTAGCTCATCTCGTTAGGAACATCTTTCCGAATGACCAGTAGATTTGAAGAATCTTTTGAAACTTGTTTTCAAGTTTACTTCAATTTAAATTTATTCAGGTTAGCAAGCGGGGACTTTGATCGAAACTAGTCCCCCCCTCCACTCCAGGAAGCCGTTATGTAAACATCCCACTTTATAAATGTTTTCGCAGATCGTCGATCCTGAACCGAACATTGTAAGTTATTCCCTTTGAGCCTTCCCGATCAGATTGACGTCTCCTTTATTTATCACCGCCGCAGCGAGCATTCGCGGCTTTATGGCTCCTCTACTGCGAGGAAAGTGAATTTTGATGCGGCATTTTATGTGTTTTAGAGAAACGTTTACAGGATCCCTTTGTTTCTCGTTCTTTGTCTTTGGCTGATATTGCCTATTCCGTTTTCGCTTACACTAAGGCTGTATGTTTTAGCGAGCGCTATTTTTATTGGAGTTTTGTGCAGCGAGGAGGAAGTTTTACTTTTTTTATGTCTGCGCCTCGTATTCCGCTTCTGATGTAGGCTGAATTGATGCGAATGTAAAATGGAATTTAGGACCTTATATATTTTACTAGCCAACCATTTACTTTTCATATGTGATATTCCACAAAGTTAAGTGTGTTTCATTTGCTTCTATACTTATTTCTTTATACAAGTATATTTTCTTTGTATAACTTTATTTCTTTACGAAAATTTACAAAGTAGTTTTATACTTAACTAGCTGTGTCAGCAGCTTCACTCGCATGGAACTCAGTGTCACAATTTTTTCCCGAATTTCAATTATGTACATAAATCGTGAGTGAATTATAAAAATTTTTGAATAACTTTTAACATTTCTCACCGCGCGTGTAAGGAAAGCTTTAAATTTGCTGTTTTCTGTTTTGCCGTTTTAGTATTTATTATTGCTGCTCCTATACTATTCATCTTATAGTCTATAGCGTTCCTCAAGAAATGGACTATCTTACATAAAAAGAATTTTCCATTGGTCCAGTAGTTCCTGAAATAAGCGCGTTCAAACAATCAAACAAAGCCTTCAGCATTATATTAGTATATATATAGATGTATGAAAAATGAAATTGTCAAGTTCTATAAGAAATTTAAACTTAAATGATCCAAATGTTTAAGAAATTTAAAGTAAATAAGAATTAAAAGGCTAAAAATTTACAAAAACTCAAAAGGCCGAGAGACCAACAATGCACAATCAGATTTCGATTTGAGAGCAACAAAGTGGTCCATCTAAACGGATTACCGGTCCAGCGATCCGATTGAACCGGAGCTAGTTTACAATGTTTTCGAGTGCCTGCAAGAAAGTTATTTCATTTGTGACTAACGAAGTCCATTCAAACAATTGCTTCCTCTGAAAGAACTTTTTTGAAACATCTAAATAGCCTACGGGTTCGTTGGGAAACAGAGAGAAATCCGAAATAAAGCAACCCTGTTTATAGAAACGGGTAATCAGACTAGAAAAAATATATTTACAATCAAATTAAAACTAAACTAAATAAATATAGCGCGATGACTTAAGAATTAATTTATTAGAAAATGACTGACGGAGATGTCTGGACTATGATTTATATGATTTGACTGTAAAGGGCTGGTATGTAAAAGAAGAGCATAGCGGTACGGAAAAGGGTTTGTAGAAGGAGACAGCGCGGCTATTTTTTTATTATTAAAGCGGATAAGGGGTTTGTAGAAGAAGACATCATGGCTAATTATATGATTATTGAAGAAAATAGCCGACTTTTAGAAGAAGACAGTGTGGCTATTTATGTGATGATTAGAGAGAATAGCCGACTTTTAAAAGAAGAAAACAACGTGGTTATTCTTATGTTTATAGGAGAGAATAGCCGGCTTTTAGAAAAAGAAGACAGCGTGGCTATGTATGTGATGATTGGAGAGACTAGTCAGCTTTAAGAAGAAGAAGACAGCGTGGCTATTCATATAATTATAGGAGAGGATATTGGGTTCGTAGAAGAGGAAGACAGCGGGACTATTAAATGAGTATTGAAGAGCATAGCAGATTCGTAGAAGAAGAAAACAGAGGTTCTATTTATATTGTTATTGGAGATGATAGCGGGTTTGTAGAAGAAGGATACAGTGGAGCTATTTATATGATTATGGGAGAAGATAGCAGGTTTGTAGAATAAAAAATCAGAGGGGCTATTTATATTTTTATTGAACAGGATATCAGGTTTGTAGAAGAGAAAACAGCGGGCTTATGTTTATCGGAGAGGATAGCACATTTGTAGAAGAAGAAGACAGCAGAACTATTTATAAGATTTCTTCATATACATATGAGACCGAGATAAAAAAGACAAAAGTGTAAACAACTAAACTTGTTTATATGTAAAACGATTAGTAAGGAGTAAACTCCAATATAAAGTAAAATAAATACCATTGGTTAATCGTCAGGAATTCGTTAACTGGATTGGTGGCCGAAACGGTGTTTTCATTTAACAATAATTCGGCCGTTTACTTTCCTTCGCACGCTAAGCCGAGGATCGCGGTTAGTGTCATTAACGTCCGATGATAACCGTTAACTTTAACGGGCAAATTATTCTAATACCTGCTCTATTGTTTCATTATGAACGGTCCGCGGCTATTACGAGTAATAATATTAATTTAATTAAAGAAAAGTAGACATTTGGTTGCGCTTGATGGGCTTAATTTTATAGATTGATTCTCAAAGTATTTTGATGGTTTCGGTATTCGCTTCTACAATAAAATTCCGCAAACCATACTAGATCAGTCTACAGTTTACATTAAGTTACACTTAGAGATATGTTTCAACGTAAAACATATTACAAAATTGAAGATTATTTAGATGATAAAAATGCCTGAATTTGGAATTCCTTTCAGCTTCATACAAGACTGCGATTTATTAGTGTAAAATTGAAAATGTTTAAAAGATTGACTGTCGAGTTTCTTTCATGTTTTGGGTAGTTTTTTAACTACTGGCCAGGCAGGCGCCTCACGTCAACTTACCTTAGTCGCCTTTTACGACACCTCGGTAAGAAATAAGTGTGGTATATTCTACATTGCTGAATTCCACACGGTGGGAAAACTTACCTAAGTCGCCTTTTACGACACCTCGGTAAGAAATGAAGGTGGTCTATTCTACTCAGCCGGATACCACATGGCATGACACCAAACGGCAATCTCGGATTAAAGCAAAATAATTTTATTATCACTTTTGTAAATTTCATTAAACCTAGGCAACTGCCTAAGCCTAAACCTAGATTTTGAAACAAGTCCTTACAGTTTTAATAAAAATATTAGTGGATGGGAACAGGGACAGGTCATAATGTGGGATTCAACATGTGTTGATACGTTAGCCTCGTCCCATATGAGGGAAACAGCATCAAGACTTGGAGCTGAGGTGGAAATGGCCAAATCCAGCAAACGGTGCAAGTATGCATCTCTCATCGAGAGTTATATATTTGTGCCGTTTGCAGTTGAGACCCTAGGGCCATGGAGTCAAAGTGCAAAAAAGTTCTATTCGTTTTAACATCTAGGTTAAAAGCCTCTTCAGGTGACAAGATGGCTGGCTACTTTTTCGCACAAAGAATCAGCTTAGCGAATCAACGCGACAACGCTGCCAGCATTCTTTGGACCATTCCACGTGGGCATGATTTGTACAGTCATAGCGTGTAAGTAATTTAAGATAGATATAACTTGTACATTTTTGTTGTAAGTAAAAAAAAAGTTAGTGAGTCATAAATAAAATTGGATACAACTGAATCAGTTTTAGTGTCTGTCAATATATCGTGACGTCACTGCGATTTAAGCAAAATCGTCAAGAATAATTGCGTTCAATCTACGGGCGGCAATAAATAGAGTCGTAAAACGGCGACCTTACCCGGTACAGGACATCCGTCCTCAAAACAATGTATGAACACGGTTTTATTTTTTATTTCGAACTCGTTTTTGTAAATTCGTTTCATTCTAGATTCACTTGTTTGTATCTGGAGCGGTGAAGATGTGCGTAAAGTTGTATTTATTCTTTTATCATGATAATGATTACATAATAAAAGAATGATTAAATAGAAGCTAGATCAGAGTTTAGTCTAGATTAATATTAAGTATCAAATTCATAAGCAATGTATTCTTTCAAATAGGTTGTTTCATGTACTTTTGAATGGTCAAATCTTCAATATTTAGATGAGTTAATCTTGTATATAATTTATTTTTTCACAATTTTTGGAAACGTATACAACGATTTTCATGAAATTCAGCATGTAGAGGGTTGTGGGAGATGGGGGAGGGAAATCAATCTAGTTAGAAAACTAATAATAACATAATTTTATTATTTTTTTTAACTTTTGTATTATGACTCTCCTCTAAATTTTATAAACGATCTAGTTAAGTTATATTTTAAAAAATCTTGTTGTATCCCTGTTTTAGGGCCTTGAAAAAGCTGCTAAAATAGAAATAGATTGTAAAGCTTAAATTTGCTGTCATTTGTGAAGTTGTAACAGCGCAATGGTAAACGGGCGGATGAAATATTTGAAAATACTAGGGTTTCAGGGGGATTGGACGCCCCGCGGGATTTATAGGGTCCTCGAGGCGGTCGATGCATCTGGTGCTCCCGATGCATCGATAAGCGGAGAAAGGGGCCACTATTAGAGAGGCCCCGATCCAGAGTTGGCGCACTCTGGGGTACAGAGTTGCTGCTGGCGGGGATGGGGGCAATGTGTACAACGATACCCTATCCCCGCCACCAGCAGCGTGGCACTGTCAGGTTGTTTTAGTCGGCGTCGAAACCCATAAGGTATTTTCCGGATAAAAAAGCGTCTAAATATCTGACGAGTTATTCCAGTGTCGAATAAACCCTCGCAGTATTTGAATTTTCGCTGGAAAACTTAATTTAAGTTTCCGAGCAACTGACAATATTTTACAATATTATCAATCCGGCTCGTCGGAACTGAAAAGAGAGAAAATATTTGGCGAGACTTTTGCGACAAGCCGTGCGGAAGCGTTGATAGAATGACGAAATGCAAAACTCGGTTATTTTGCGCTCCACAAAGGATTTTGCCCTAAAAAATTTTTCATCAAACGCTACTAAGACAGAATATATATTCCCTTCGAGATTTTCCGGCTCTCCAACCGGAATGTGTTTATTATTCTCAATTTAACCCAGATTTGTCTTACTATGAGCATAACATGAACGGATCATAGAAAGCTATGACAGATACACGCATTTTCTAAATGAAAAAAAGCTAAAAATACAAGTTTAAATTTGATATCGACTAAGAAAGTGTGATATCCAGCCGAGTAGAATAGACCACACTCATTTCTTACCGAGGTGTCGTAAAAGGTGAATACAGTAAGTTGACTCGCCGTGTGGTATCCGGCAGACTGGAATAGACCGCCATCATTTCTTACCGAGATGTCGTAAATGGCGAATAAGGTAAGTAGACCCGCCGTGTGGTATCCGGCAGAGTAGAACTTACCACACTAATTTCTTACCGAGATGTCGTAAAAGGTAGCTAAGGTAAGTTGACATACCGTGTGATATCCGGTTGAGTAGAATAGATAACTCTCCTTCTTACCAAGGTGTCGTAAAATACGAATAAGGTAAGTTGATGTAAGTCAGGCGGTCGGTCGTAAGATACTCGCACGTAGCCAAATCGTGTGACATGTTTATGACATGTGCCCATTTAGATAAAGACTTACGGAGAATGTCGT
Organism: Morpho helenor; assembly: GCA_029227775.1. Taxonomy (NCBI): domain Eukaryota; kingdom Metazoa; phylum Arthropoda; class Insecta; order Lepidoptera; family Nymphalidae; genus Morpho; species Morpho helenor. The sequence goes on from JARGCU010000006.1 coordinate 15,017,802, forward strand.
CAAGGACGCTCGTAACTTCTGTTCGAACACTAGTCCACTAATTAGTGAACACCGAACAATCATTTGCACTCGTAATTAGCACTTAGTGAAATGTGTCTCAGATTTAAAGCGACGTTAAACTTGATAAAAAGCCACTCTAATGAAACGGAATTTGCAATGTCCTTTTCTATGTAGTAAATATGCAGATTAAAATTATTCTTTGTTCAAATGAAATTAGTAAAAAGTTCTTTCGAATCGTCAAATATGTTGTTGGTTTGAAAGATTTCTCTTTTCGAGAAGATCTATTTTCTCTTTTGAAGAAACTCGGTTGCTGTCGAAATATATTATAAATGAATAAATATATACGACAATTACAAATAGTGTCCGTCCCTAAAGTAAACTTAATACTTGTGTTATGGGTGACATACAATCGGTAAATATATATATAGAAGCATCAGGAAGCCTTCTAGAGAGCGGAGCTTCATTGTGGGCGCGATAGTGGCAGTAACTCGGAAATAAAACCACGTTTGTACGATGCAACAATTAGTTATTTAGTTTCAATACAATATACTTCGCAATACAATACTTAACGCCAGATTTAATAAGATCAAGAGCCAATAGATTAGTATTTAGCCCGTCTTGACATAACAACCCACGTCACCATGCCAACGTCGAACTACTACTCTATTCGGGGTTACCCGCTCTTATAATGTTAATGTCTCCTAAGTACGTTTTTCCTAGTATAATCATTGATAAAATAACAATCTCATTACTATTTGTAATAATTAATCAAATAACTTAGTTCACAACTTATAATTACTCCACGCGCCGTCATATACATATATAATTGTTGTAAATTTAAGTGAAAAATTTAATAAGTTACTTAAATAATATATAGATAAAGGCGTTCTTTTGCTGAGATTCGTAACACAAAAGTAATAATGAAATTATTTTAAAATAATCCGCCATAAAGTAAATCAAAAGTATACATTATATAGAACTACATTTAATTTAGAGTGGACTGTCCGTTTTCACACCCGATACATACACGATTCATTAAAACATATGCACAAACCTTTACCGACACCACAATACACTAGCACAACACACGTTCACTATCACAAACTTATCAATCGTTTCGAACCGCAACCGAAACATCATCAGGAGATCGAATAGACAAACCAAGCAAGCTTAGTTATATACTAATTAGTTGAACCCCCACTATTTATTTTGTTATGTATTAAGTTACCTAAAATTTACATTTTATCATTGCTATCTTGTGCATGGTTGGCGAGTACTTAAATTTAAGCATTTATGTCATTTGTGTAATCCATTACGCGCTTAACATTATGATCCTTTATGACATATCTGGGAATAATAAATATCTTAGCAGTTATCGCAAATTAAAAAAAGAGAATGTGTTCCATAATGTTGCTAGAGGGAAAGTTGACAATAGACTGAGCCACAGCAACGCTTACCCGGGTCTGATTGTTAAATTAATAGTTTTATTTAGTTTCCTTCCATCAAAATATTTCACAGTTCAATAGTAAGAAAGCTGCTGACGCTGGAAAATCTTTTTTATTGCGGACTTTCGTTTGGTTCCGCTGTGTAAGCGCCGTTCAATCAAATCATGGCTATAAAACCTCCATATCGAGTGCGTAAGAGTAATAACTTATTGGGAGGCGTTCGACTGATTTTCGTCGAGGCGAAGACTTTTTTTTCAAGTAACGTAAAGTTTTTTTTACCCGCGACTTCGTTTGCGTTGACCTTAATTGAAATAAACAATAACTTCTGTCAATCTCCTAGTAATAATCCTGCTAATATTTCCATCACAATAAGATCGATCAGGGGGATTAATTTGCAATTCCTATTGCAATGATACAAGGTATTTTAATATATATTTCATATAAGTCATAACGCCTCTCATTTATTACTGAGGTGTCGTAAAATGCAACTAAGGTAAGTCGACCTGGGGTGCCAAAGTGGTCGGCCTCCTCGCGCCGCACCCTGGGCAAGCTTAGTCTTGGCGAACGGACCACTGTAGGGTGGCCAATCCAGTTGTCCCTCTGATTAGCAGAGGGCAATCTGGACGGGCCGGGGACTCCGAGGAGGTTAAGGGTGGAGTCTTTAATGAGCGACGGGTTCAGTTGGGCTTACTTTAAGTCTGGCTGGACATGATTTCGGCCACCGTCGGTCAAATTAAGACTTCGTTTGCGTTGACCTTAGTTGAGATAAACAATAGCTTCTGTCAATCTCCAAGACTGAAAATATTTCCATCACAAAAATAAGATCGATCAGGGGGATTAATTTGCAATTCCTGTTGCAATGATACAAGGTATCCTACTAATATTATAAATGCTAAAGTTTGTGAGTATGGATGTATATTTGTTACTCTTTCACGGCGAATCCGCGTAACCAATATCGATACACCAGGGTAAAATATAGGCTACAAAAATTCTTTCTATTCTACAGAAATAGAATGACATTGAAAAGCGCCATCTATTATAATCACGCTACGAAACTCCACGTTGCGGGTAAAAGTTAGTTTTAATATATATTTCATATAAGTCATAACGCCGTTTGATAATCCGGCTGAATAGAATAGTACCACTCTCATTTCTTACCGAGGTGTCGTAAAAGGCGACTAAGGTAAGTCGACCTGCGTGTGGTATCCGACTTAGTAGAATAGATCACCCTCATTTTTTACCGAGGTGTCGTAAAAGGCGACTAAGGTAAGTCGACCTGCGTGTGGTATCCGGCTGAATAGAATAGTACCACCCTCATTTCTTACCGAGTTGTCGTAAAAGGCGACTAAGGTAAGTTGACCCGCCGTGTGGTATCCGGTTAGGTAAAATAGACAACCCCTTTTTCAGGCAGGCAGCCGGTCGTAAAATATGTAGCCAAATCGTGTGACAACATGTTTGTAACATGTTGTGCTGACCCCACTTAGAGTGGGATAAGGACAGGAGGATGATTTCATTTAAGTCATACGGGCTATTTACTTAAAATATTAAACTATGTCCTAGAGAAAACGATACCCGTCTTCCCGGTTCAATCTAAATTTTGTGATGGAGATGTTGGCACGCTTGGAGGGTGACATAAGTTACTCTTCCAAAACTATAGTCCACGCAAACGAAGTTGTGGAAAAAAGCTACTTGCTTTATAAATTCCATATTTTACTTTAAAGTTATCGATTTAGTCTCCGTAATCACTTTTGCAAAGTGCCCCACGACAAAGAACAGTTCTCTAAAGCCTGTTACATTCTCGGTAAAAATCGTTAAAAGCCGTCCCATTCCTTTGTATGTAACAAATATACAAGACAATATGTACGGGGATCTTAACATTGCTGGAATAAATCGCAATTTAAAATAAAACACAGAACTCTGCCAAGAAAGCTTTCACCGTAAGCATTTCAGAGACATGTTCTTAGTCGCTCCTTCGAGAGGTCGCTAGGACATTTGAATTTAAACCTTTCTCTTACCTAATACGATACAATGCTTGTTATGTCCTTGATGATATTGACTACGAATGAATTTAAACTGTAGGTAAACGTGTTAGAGTTGGTTTTTAAGTGTTGTAAAGATTATCAGCTGTCAGAGGTCCCAAAAGTAGGATTCCGACGGCATAACATGTCTTGCAGTCGACTTGTTTATTGTCAGGAATTGCTTAAAGTGACACGTGAGTACAATGTTTTGCTGTGTTTATGTTCTTTGTATTTAATTTAAAGGCTCTAACTGGGATTTTATGTGTTTCTATGGAGATACTTGAAATATTTTGCCTTAATTTGAGAATAGAAGAAAATCTGCTTAGTGCTGAATTCATGAATACACTAAATTAATTATACACTTACACTTATTTAATTTAGATGCTGTCTTCTACTAGTTTGAGGATTTATTGTAAAAACTACACGTTAACAAAAGGAAAAGAAATAGATTTAAATAAATACAAGCGATCACACCCGGAATCGCATGGGTAGAGATAGGTATAATAATAGCTTTATGATTGAATGTGTAAAAAAGTTAAAAGTAAAGTAACGACTTGTTACTATCCCACTGCGGTATAAGCCTCCTGTTTTTGGAGAGAATGATTGGAGCTAAGACCTACCACGCTGCTCCAATGCGGATTGGTAGGTTACACATACCACAGAATTGTCTAGAGATATGCAGGTCTCCTCACGATGTTTTCCTATGCTGAAAAGTGGTTGACAAATTGCAATTATCAATGAGATAGGTTTGAATAGAAAAACTCATTGATGCCTGCCCGGGGTATGATTAATGTTGATAAAATTTGGCGCGTGCACAAATAAAATATAATTAATTAAAAACTGTGACTTCTTTGAGGGGTCACGGGTTCAAACCCGGGCGGACACCAATGAGTTTTCTGTTAAAATTTATGTGTCTAATTGATAATTGCAATTTATCACACCCTTTTCGGTGAAGGGAAACATCGTGAGGAAACCTGCATATCTCTAGAGAATTCTAGAGATATGTGTAACCTACCAAACTGCATTGGAGCAGCGTGATAGGTCTTAGATCCAAACCTTCTCTCCAAAAACAGAGAGAAGAGGCCTATTGTGGGATAGTAACAGGCCGCTACTTACTGTAACAAAGAAACATAATATAAGAAAGGTCATCAAGGTTTTCAACTCAGAATTTTACCAGCTAGGTAAGGAATTAATAATCTCATACTCCCTTTAAAGTTGCCACTAAAATTTTATACGTGGATAACAGAAGCTATGCGCGATATTGGGTGCCATTTTTAATAGGCCATTCTGAGCGTGATACAGCTTAGAGCAGGTGTACGGTGACCATGAAGCACACTTAGTTTTGTATCGGATATCAAAGATTTTATTTTTCGTATAAACAATGTGTGTGGAACATCCAATTTTATTATTAAAAGCTTTTATTTAACTTGCAATTTAAGCCGTGTTGTATCCGATATAGAATAAACTACACTCATTTCTTACCGAGGTGTCGTATGAGGCGACTAAGGTATGTTGACCCGCCGTGTGGTATCCGGCTTAGTAGACTAGACCACCCTTTTTACCGAGGTGTCGTAAAAGGCGACTAAGGTAAGTCAACCCGGCGTGTGGTATCCGGCTGAGCAGAATAGACCACCCGCATGTCTTGCTGAGGTGACCTAAAAGGCAACTAAGGTAAGTTGACCCGCCGTGTGATATCCGTATGAGAAGAATACAAAATAAGTTAATATGACTACTATGCTACTATAAGAAATGTCGTGTAAAAGGCTAATACAGAAAGCTTACTATACTATCGAGGATTATTTAGAGTATAAGAATACGTGGATGTAGCTACTCTTCGACCCTGTTCAAGACAGTAATAACTAAATGTAACTATAATAAGAATTATATTTTTAAAAAAGCAACCACCGAGTTTCTTGCTGGCTCTTTCCGGTAGGAACAGCTTTTCGAACCGGCAGTAGAGTTGTCGATTTAGAAGCACTTGTTTATAAGTTTATTTGAATAAAGAATATTTTGAATTTTGAAAAGTGGATGTTTCTTTTCACAACCCAAGCGTTCAGAATATTTATATCTCGACATAATTTCAAATCCCTACGATTGCCATAACATAACTTTACGAGTATTTCATATATCAGATAGCAAAAGTTTTTTTGTTGTGTATTACCGGTTTATAGAAAAATATTTTTGCTAATAAATTAAATTAACTTGGAGCAATCTCTTAGATATGCTAACATTTCTAAAAAACATAAGGATCGTTTTCTTGCACACAACAAAGAATCCTCTTTTGAACGGATGAGTATAGTCACCCCACTGTATATACATTTTCATGTTATTGACGTGATATCAAAATAGCGGCTCCTCTGAAAGAGCTTTAACGATCAGGTTGCCTCCAGCATCACAACAATGAAACATTAGCAATATTAACAAGTTAATTTAAAAACAGCTTTTTACAAAACTTCATGTTACTACTATTAGCCGTTGAAGTGTTCCTCTGGAACTAATCTTGCCAGCATCATCAGATCATGCTTATCATAAACATTATAGTCATCAAGATTGGATCGGTTTATAAAATTTCATATCAATCGGACCCTGAGAAGTGGGTCAAATTTAATTTTCGAGATTTAACTTTGACATATACACATACAAGGCAAATTAAATAAAACCATTTAATAAATGAAAGCATATAATATGTTTTAATAGTTTAATAAGGATGTGGTACACGATTGCATATGCTTGGGACATTTGAAACACCTAGGTAAGTCAAGTTTTTTAACAGAAATAAGTCGCCAAATCCAATTCGGCTACTCGATGTTGGATTCCAAAGTGTTAAAATGTTGCTACTCCATCGAAAGACTTTTAATATAATCTATATTCAAGTAACATCTTTCAAGCACAAACGATCATATGATTAATGAAGCTACAACTGGTTCGGAATGTTGGTCTTACCAAGAAGAATGTTGGTCAATCTTTAAAACAATTTCAATTTTACATTATTAAACAGCACTCTTGTATGAAAATAAATGAATTTTCAAACTGTCATTTTTATCGTCTGAATAATCTTATAATATTTACTTAACGTATAACGCATATCTCTTACACTTAGTATAAACCTTTCTGTAGACTGGTCTAGTATGGATTGTAGAATACCGAGACCAATAAATGAGTTGCTAACTATACTGAGCCGCGCACAGGATCCACAAACTGGGCGATAGACCTTCTAGATTCTTCTATTCTGAATTCTAATGAAATATCTCTTCTAGATTCTGAATTCTTCTGAATTCATGACTGATAGTTGCCAAGATTGAGTGGTCTAGAAGTGTTATGAAGATAAAACCGAATATTAAAGTCGACTATTCTATGGTTGGTAACCATTTGTGATTGATACTGTACCGTATAGTGGAGTTATGGAGAAATACTGTCAGTTAATCGGTTGTTTACATGATTTATTAAGGGATGCTCAGTTACCATGATTTCTTTATAGCGTCCCATTTTTACTGCCGTTTTGGTACCGTACGCAACCATAAATTTTTTTACGACGGTACTCCGCGAGGAATGAAAGGTAAATGGTGAAATGATAATGAATTAGGACCTTTAAGTTGTTGTTCATTCAGTTACCGATGCTATAGCGGGCAGATTCCGATTCCGGAATAAGCCCGCCATTGCAAATTATGTTGTTTTTTATTTTATTTTTTTATGAATGCAATAAAGAGAGTACAAACAAACAAACCATTTTGGGGAATCTCTGATTTTTAAATAATATTCTTTGTATTTAGAAACTCATGCCAATATCGTTTCCCATGTTTCCCACTCATCATATTCTGGATTAGCAATGCTTGCGGTATTTAGAGTTTTTGGGATGTGTAACTTAACAATCAGTATTGGAGCAACGTAGTTAGTCTAAGCTTCAACTATTCTCTTCAGTAGAAGAGGAAACCTTTCTGCTGTGAAAGCTGTGGGATAGAAACAGGCCCATACTTTACTTTTCATGGGTTCTAGGTTAAAATCGTTCCGCGCTGATTCAAGCTGGATTCCTACGTTTAGTTGAACGTCTTTCCGAACCAAATTCGTTACATCATAATTAACAACATAACTATTTTTAATAGTAATTAGAATCATATGACTATATTGAAGGTTTTTATTAAAATACCCTTTATTTTCTCTTTTCAAATTTGTGCTCTTCTTCTTCAATCTATGGGCATCCACTGCAGGACATAGGTTGTTTTAAGAGGATTCCACGCCATACGATGCTGTAACGTCTGAAACTAGTCTCCCCGCGACTTATTTGCACAAATCAGCATCCTACATATTATAATAATCGGTTAATATAGTGAAGTATTTTTGGCACGCCGTGTGGTATCCGGCTGAATAGAATAGTACCACCCTCATTTCTTACCGAGGTGTCGTAAAAGGCGACTAAGGTAAGTCGACCCGCCGTGTGGTATCCGGCTGAGTAGAATAGACCAACCTCATTTCTTACCGAGGTGTCGTAAAAGGCGACTAAGGTAAGTTGACCCACCGTGTGGTATCCGGTTTAGTAGAATAGACCACCCTCTTTCTTACCGAGGTGTCGTAAAATACGACTGTGGTAAGTTGACGTCAGGCAGGCGGCCGGTCGTAAAAACGCAGCCAAATCATGTGACAGTATGTTTATAACATGTTGTCCCGACCCCACTTAGAGTGGGATAAGGGCAAGAAGATGATGAGTGAAGTATTTTTGGCCACAATCATATAACGGTTTTAAAAATATAAACAAGATTTAAAAAAATCAATGACCGAATCCTAACACGCAATTCCTACCATGACCTAAAAAACTATATATGGTAAAAATGAACAGGGAGACGACAGGGAACAGGGAGACAAAACAATAATCAATTAGTCGACAGTAATCCCAGATCTCTATGAAATTTTATTTATTTTTCGAAACTATTTTTTGCTTAAGTATTTGTAAGAAGATTTAATTGAAGTTATCTTATACGTTTAAGTGATCAGTGGATTCATTTAATGTCTTATATTCATTTATTCATGTTGTGATTAATTTGATGAGTATTTAGCTGGTTAACCACAGGGTGATTATTAAATCCATAGTGAAAGATGTCCCAACTTTTACAGCTTTCCAAACCAACAGTACAATTAAAGACTCATAAGCGTTTGTTTACAAGTTTACTTGAATAAACATTATATTGAATTTGAATTAAATAATAAGATAAACTATATGCCAATACATGTTGAGATGTACTGATTCCCTTTTAAGTAAATTATAAGACCAACTGATTTCTAGTACATCTATCGCACGCTTATTATTAAAAAAACCAAATTCAAATAAGTTTATTTTAATTGAGTTAGAAACATTGTAATCCATCATGAATAGAGACCCTGCCTTCAGCTCCGCGGGTCGCGGGTTTGATTTCTGCCGAGGGCCAGCATTTTCTAGGAATGAATTTGTTGGTCTTCGAGTCTGGGTGTATATTTGTATTTAAGTATGTATTTTAAAATTATATACGTATTTATTCACCAGTTGTCTGTCACCCATAACACAAGTATAAAGTTTTTTACTTTGAGGACGGACGAGCGTGTGTGTTAGTGTCTCATATATTTATTTATTTATTTTTTTAAAGCCATTTATAACATCACGTTACGAACTAAGTGTTTTCTTGCTTTTCCAAGTTATGGGTGTATCTAACATTTACGAGTTTTGGAGACGCTTTACTGCGATTTTTTCCATAAAACATTTTTTTTTTTGTTTTTTCCAGTAGACGTCTATTTATAAGGTAAATAAGCTATTTACACTGTTTACAGTTTGCGAAGTGTTGCTTCGAGTGATAAAACCTAATTAATATGCATGAGGCTCCTGTACAAATGACGGAGGCGTTTGACCCCCAGCCCAATTACGCATCAGCACGTCTGCTGCTAAGTGCTCGCGAGCACTTAGTGTTATCACTAATACTTATAGTAAACAAATAGTGTTTTCTATTCTATTCTATTAAATAGTGGCACCCAATAAACTGAAGTATAAAATATTTTTATAATTGAAAAACGATGCTGTGCAATTTCGTCATGGTGTCTCTCATAATGAAACTATGGGGCGAAACAATTGAGATTGTGATGGTGAATGTGTGCAGTAGTACCTACTATAGCGATATCGGTGATTTGTAGGTAGTAACTGCGTTTTCCAAAAACGCATTGCGTTTTTTTCTTTGCAAATAATTGTGAATTTTTCATCTTATATTTAAGACCTTATTCTGTCAGATTTAATCAAATTTTGTCCAGCCATGACAAATAAAAAAGTAAGAAAGACAACTTAACAGACAGACAGACTCTCTTATTTATAATATTCATATGGATAATATTAATTTTGTCTGAATATATTGTTTTAAGCATAAGCATGTTATATATATTTCCAGCTACAAAAATGCCGTGTGGTATCCGGCTGAGTAGAATATAATATCATCCTCATTCCTTACCGAGGTGTCGTAAAAGGTAACTTAGGTAAGTTGAACCGCCGCGTGGTATCTGGCTGCGTAGAATATACCACCGTCATTTCTTCTGTGTGATACCCGACTGAGTAGAATAGACCAACCTCATTTCTTACAGAGGTGTCGTAAAAGGTAAGTTGACCCGCCATGTAGTATCTAGCTGAATAGAATAGACCACCCTCTTTCTTACCCAAGTGTCGCAAATGGCGATTAATGTATGTTAACGTCAGGTAGACGGCCGGTTGTAAAAGACCTTGCCAAATCATTTGACAACATGTTTATAACATGTTGTAGTGCGGGATAAGGGCAGGAGAATGATGATTATATATATTTTTAGCTACAAAAACAGTACTGGCCATTAATATTTTGTCATTGTTAGTACGGGCAGGTTTAGAAAGATAAAGAACATGTCTAGTGAAAGATTATGAAACCCATTAGTTGTAAGACGTATAGAGCACGTTGATTTATGTGCTGGCAGTCTTTTATTATTTTGAGAAAGCTTTCACCGCTGGGAATTAATGGATTTAGTTCTTGCGTCTCCGGTGGATATATCGGTGTTAAATGGACTTTGGGAGCGGACAAAAAGTGGACCGAGAGAAAGTCTTGCTGATAAAGGTACGTAAGGCGAGGTAGCTTGGATTCATTTGGGAATCGGATAGAATTAGAATCGTTTATTTATAAAGATTTAATAATATATCAAAATCGATAATTAAAATCGATTTACTAATGTAATAGAATTGTTTATTCATAGGTATTTACAGAATCTTTTATTTATTGTAATTTACTAAATTAAAAATGTTTATTTATAGCGAATTACTGATATATGAAATCGGTAATTTATAGCGATGTACCAATATAATAGAATTGCTTATTCATATGTATTTACTAACATATCAGAATCTTTTATTTATTGTAATTTACTAAATTAAATTTGTTTAATTATAGCGATTCATTGATATATCAAATCAGTAATTTATAGCGATTTATTAATGTAATAGAATTGTTTATTCATATGTATTTACTAATATACCAGAGTCTTGTATTTATTGTAATTTACTACTAAAACAATTTTTTATAATTATAGCGAATTATTTTGTTAACATAAGTTGAGGATATTATCATTTAAAGATTGTGAATGTTGTAAATTTATTTAAAGATTGTAAAAATTGTGCGGTGTAAATTGTAAATTGTAAATTGGTGTAAATAACATTCAAATTCCGACAGTATTCGATGCGGAAAAACTGGTATTATTTTGAAAAAATATGTTTTCATTGGTGGTTGCGTCGCTTAGAGCAGTAGAATCTAATTTATAGAATTAGGCGTAACTTTGCGGAGATCCATAATACAAAAGTAATGAAAATATTATTTTGCTATAATCCGCGATAAATCCGCTTTTATCGCGGATTAAAGCAAAATAATATTCTCATTACTTTTGCAGTAGAATCTAACTAAAAACAATTTTCTGCCAGTTTTTCTCAGACGATAACAGTAGCCCAAACTAAAGTAAGTAATAACCGGGTTATTACAGTTTAACTAATTATTACTAGATTGCTTTCTCTCTCTCAACAATGATTGCTGTAGGCTCAACTGATAGGCTATAGTCTTACGCCTATGGGTTATACGATATTTATTTTATTTTATTTTGACAGGAAAACTTACAGCGATAATAAATACAAAAGCGATAATAAAAACAATAGGAAATACTATAAGCTAATAACAAGTTTTCACAAATAGAGTTTGACTAAAACAAAAACAACTCGCTTAGAAATAAAACTTATTAGTAAATATTACATTTGTTTCTGGTGTGATAAGAAAAAGTCAGCACTCAGAAGTCTACGTACAGATGTAACAGAAGTACAAAAAAGATCTATTTCGTGGTTGTTGGAAATATTGTTGAATGCAACGGATGATCGTAGCAAGAAGCTGTTTCGTCTGTAATTAGTATACGAAATTGGGGTCTGCAAGGTGGAATGAAATCGATAGTTCCTGTTAGGAACTTTAATGTTTAAATTTTGGAGGAGTTGAGGGCAATCTACGGATCTAATATCGTGTAATATTTACCTCCCTATGTGTTCTTTTTTCTTCTTATAGTTTAATTATCTAATTACTATGTACTGTAATATTTTCAGAGGCAGTGACTTGTTTTACCTGCAAAGAGATTCATTAGCGAAGTTGCTGATATGAAGTCAAAGTAGCGTTCTATCAAAGGGTCGTCGTTAACTCCGCGACGCTATCGCTGCAAAGTTAAATTGATAAATTTTAAAAAGTTTTCGCTTTCACTCATTTTTATGAAGGGTAAGTCAAAAGCTTATTCCAATTATATAATAAATGATATAAAATCTGCCTGTGTTAACATATGGCGCCGAGACGTGGATACTGACGGCGGGACTAGTCCACAAGTTTAAAGTCGCTCAGCGTGCTATGGAGCGAGCTATGCTTGAAGTGTCTTTCAAAGATAAAATCAGAAATAGAGATTATCCGCGAGAGAACCAGAGTAACCGACGTAGCTAGCAGAATAAGCAAGCTGAAGTGGCAGTGGGCCGGTCATGTTACCGCACACTATATACAATAACACGATATAATAGGAAACCCACAATTCCCGTTCCGAGATGCACTCCTCTTGAATGACGAGCAAAGACTGAATGTCACTGAAACGTTTTATCAATAGGAAGACTCTACCGGAAACAACACGTCGCAGTGTTGCCACCATTTTAATCAAAAAGGGCGCGAAACTCTTGTTTCATGACTGTGTTGCTATTAAATACAAAGCGGAAGTCATTGGCGACAACAGTCACGTCTCTCGCAGGACTGATGGCCGTTGGAGCAAAAGAGTCCTGGAGTGGAGACCGCGTCTTGGCAAACGCAGTGTAGGGCGCCCACCGTCTCGCTGGACCGACGGCATCAGGAAGCTTGTTGGGGCCAGGTTGATGCGCATTGCGGAGAACCGGGATGTCTGACGCAGACATGGGGAGGCCTATGTCCAGCAGTGGACTGCAATAGGCTGATGGAATATAAAATCTGTCTTTTTAAACTATATTTACTAGTCTCAATAAAAAGAAGCCTAATCTAACTGAAGAAAATTCGGCTGCAGTGTCTATATCGCACTTTAAGTGAACACATTAATACTTATCCCACTCTTAGTGGGGTCAGCTCAACATGTTTTAAGCATGTTGTGACATGTTCTGGCTAGTTTTTTTCAACCGACCGCCTGCTTACGTCAACGTCGTCCACTTACTTTGTGTTTTTTTGTGTACTTACGTTGTTTGTCGCCTTTTACGACACCTCAGCAAGAAATGAGGGAGGTCTATTCTACTTAGCCGGATACCACGCGGGTTAACTTAACCTTAGACCCCATTTAGGACACATGGACAAGAAACGAGGGTGATCTAGTCCACTTAGCTGGATAACACACGAGGGGTCAACTTACCTAAGTCGCCTTTTCGACACTTCAGTAAGAAATGAGGGTTGTATATTCTATTCAGCCGGATACAACAAGGCGGTGACATAATAAATGGTTATCGCAAAATAATATTATCATCATATTTTGAATGTTAAAATATTCTCTAACCATAGTTTAAACAATTTATAGAATTAGGCGTTACTTTGCGGAGGTCCATAATACAAAAGTAATAATAAAATTATTTTGCTATAATCCGGGATTAATCTAATCACAATTATTTAATAGAGGATTATAGTAAAATAATTTTTCTTATTACTTTTGTATTCTCTAACCGCCCGTGACTTGTGCGATATAATCCGTGCAAGTATTCCATAAGTTTTAATCAAAAAATATTCCGCGTCTTGACTGTTTAAAATATCGCAACAAGTTTATATTTTCAAGATGTTTATAGCAAAATATTATATTAAAATTATTTTTCCTCTAAACACAAAACGCTTATATTAAAACTGACAGCAAAACTTATTTATTATGCTTACTTTATAGCATCATGTCTTAAGGAATACTGTATGGGGGTAAATACGGAGATATTGAAAACACATCATCATCATCCTGCCCTTATCCCACTCTAAGTGGGGTCGGCACAACATGTTTAAATCTGAATACTGATCTATTCAACCCAACCAGTATTGTATTGGTAAAGTAGCTAGTATTTGGTAAATTAATGCTCATTTTTAAAATAAACTATGACGTCAGCAGCTGGATAATATTAGCTGGAAAACGGTACAAAATAATGATAATACCCAGTCGAATCAAAATGACAGACATTAATATAATCATTGTTTGATCGCGGCTGTACCCCGCTGTAACGGCGAGGCGCACGGCACGCCAAATTAACTTGGAATTAAAATCAGGGAAAATAAAACAACCATTAAAACTTTGGAACGACTACAATAATTACAGCTCATTTATTACGGCTGCTTTCTAATTATTTTTCACCCTAACTCACCTGGTACGCAATGGAGAGCCAATAGGTATGTTGGATTCAAATTATTCTTTAGTATCTGGATGACAGCTGTGATGGCCTAGCGGTGCGACCGTGTGAATCTCTAGAGACGATCATGGGTTCAAACCCGGGCAGATACCAATGAGTTTTTCTATTAAAACTTATGTGTCTAATTGATAATTGCAATTTATCACACGCTTTTCGGTGAAGGAAAACATCGTGAGGAAACCTGCATATCTCTAGAGAATTCCGGGGATATGTGTAACCTACCAATCCGCATTGGAGCAGCGTGGTAGGTCTTAGCTCCAACCCTTCTCTCCAAAAATGGAGAGAGGAGGCCTATGCCCAGCAGTGGGATAGTAACAGGCCGTTACTTACTTACTTACTACTGGATGACAGGGCCTTGATCCGTAATTTATAAAATATTGTAAAAAAAATTGAAAAGAGAAATGTAAAAATAATAGGGCAGGTGGGGCTCGATCCTATGTATTTTCACCTCTCTAGACCGCCCGTTCCCCAAATGAACTACCATGACATTACGTTTGACAAAAAATTGTGATTGTATTCAACGTAAATTTAAAAAAAAATTTAGTTCCCGAAATCAGGGATAAAACGACGTTTTTTTAATAAAACTTATCTAGATCGACTTTTCTTTCCCAAAACCCCTATACACACACACAAGATTAACTCATTTAAATATTAAAGGTTCAGGTTGGCTTTTACAAGCGCTTTTCAATCGTAAAATTACAATGAAGCTACGAGCTGTTCGGAGAGGTGCTCTTACTGAGAAGAACCAGAAAGAAACTCGGCGGTCACTCGTTGATGGGAATAGGCTTCCTCTATCCATTTTTGGAGAGAAAAGATGAAGGCAGGTTTCCTGCGATGTGAGGTTTCCTGTGTGATGTTTTCCGATGTTTATCAGAGAAGCCAATCAGTATATTAGATAAGCTAAATGAAGTGACGTAATTATGAGCACAATAAAAAAGCATTCGGTATTAAAAAAATAAATTGAGAAATTATTTCACAAAGTATTC
Source organism: Morpho helenor (assembly GCA_029227775.1). NCBI lineage: Eukaryota > Metazoa > Arthropoda > Insecta > Lepidoptera > Nymphalidae > Morpho > Morpho helenor. The sequence continues at coordinate 15,033,172 of JARGCU010000006.1, forward strand.
GGTACTTTCTGTAATTACTACAACTTAGGCTGGAGGGAAGGTAGTCTTTCGCGATCCTCTCGCAAAGCCTTATCTCACAGAGCTATCTTTCATCTATTATACAATTTTCCCCAAAATCTCGACATCACAAAATCCCTTCACTCAGATTACTGTTTTCTTTGTTCATGTTAACTACGTAAAGAATATAGTAATTGAAATATCATTTAATTTTGCATTAACCTGTCATAGCTCAGCGGTGAGAACGCGAGACTTTTTCGAGGGGATCACGTGTTGGAAACCCCGGTAAAGCCCGGTAATTATTTTCCAAAATTAATAGAAATTTTTTAACTGTTTTTACACCAAAGTTGTCAAATGATTTTGATCGTAATTAAGTTTATATATACAACAATTCGTAATATTTTATTATTTTCACAATAACATATTATTTTGTGCAATATCTCGAGATATCCCTCTGATTTTATTATAATAAGCCCGTATGTACAGTTTTTGTATAAAATAAAAATACAGTTGTATAAAAAACCGCATATTTTATTTATGATAAGGCTTTTATGATTTCAATCGATAACAATTGTTAGCAAAAAATCATTGCCACATTTCCATATACGAGGATTTCTGCAAAAGAAAAAGGTTAGACCTCAACAAAACATCGAGCCACTTATATAATTCTAATTTACAATGCAAAGACGATTCTCGCGGGATCCCGAGGTCTGTTCCGGACACGAGACCGTTATCAAAATGAGCTTCTAAGCTTCAGGAGAATAGTGGAGATTTAAATTCAAAATACAAATATTCTTTATGCAAGTAATTTTGTGAACAATTACGTTTGAATCATGTATCCTATGTTCAGGGTGATTTTCTCGAATTGATCAAAATCTAGTAAATGGATTTTTGTATGGTTTTTATTAAAAAGTAGTGCAATTCTTGCGGATAGATTAAGGTAATAGTACATTACGGTAATTATAATTGTAAAAAAAAACTCGCCTGCTTGTAGCTTTAGTCGCGTTCGCCGCTTAAACCAGCAGAAATATACTAAAGTAATATACTAACCATTATAGATCTACAAAAATTCTACAAAAACGTCCGCGACAGCATGTCTCTATCTCTTATGGTTAACTCACAATAACTACTTTTGTAACATAACGTACTCGTTACACAAATAATTCCTTACTAAGATAACAGATGCCGCCACTAGTCCTTTAATCCTCGCTATAGAGATATAGTTATATATGTCAATTAAATATTAAAGATTTTAGCATTTTCCTGAAAACAGTGATAAAACGAGTTTTTTTTAAAACCTAGCTAGATCAATTTATCGCCCCCAAAATCCACTACATACTGATCCAAATCAGATCAGCGGTTTCCGAGATTAGCGGAAACAAACGCACAGACATACAGACAAACAGATTCACAGACAAACAGATAAAAAGACAAAATTTTTAAAAACTATTGTTTCATGTTTAGAAGCGTGTTTTGTGACGACAACACTAATTTAAAAAAAAAATCAAATGTACAGATTTTAACACCTTTACGATTTTATTATATTTATTGATAAATAAGTAATTATGCTATCTTTCAATATATATACACACTTTTATGATTAAAATTTCAATTCGGGAGAGATTTTGTGACGCACTAATTTTCACGCAAGCAAACCCGCTGACAGAGCTAGTAAAGCATATAAACAACTTCAAATCTCGCACATTAATCCTTTACACAGAGAGCTTTGAAATAATAAAAGACTGCCAGCTCATAAATCAAGTGCTCTATACATTTCGACTAATGGTTTCACAACGCTGCTCGGTTCAAGCTGTCGGGTATTATAAAAGACATCCATTAAAATTTAATAGAACTGTAATATCTCTTATTCCCGTTACAATGATTGCGTTGCGTAATTAATATTCAAGTAATATAGAGATGAAGCTGTGATAGCCCAGCGGTGTGACCGTGCTAATCTCTAGAAACGATCATAGGTTCAAACCTGGGTAGACACCAATGAGTTTTTCTATTAAAACTTATGTGTCTTATTGATAATTGCAATTTATCAGACGCTTTTAGGTGAAGGAAAACATCGTGAGGAAACCTGCATATCTCTAGAGGATTCTGGAGATATGTGTAACCTACCAATCCGCATTGGAGCAGCGTGGTAGCTCCAATCCTTCTCTCCAAAAACGGAGAGGGCCTTTGCCCAGCAGTGGGATGGTAATAGGCCGTTACTTTACTTTTACTATAGAGAATGACATATCATACGAAAACTCGCAATTTGCGTGGTAATTCTTATATAATTGCAATGTTTAAAGTCGTAGTACCCGTGGTCCTTCATTCGCGACAAGTCAAGTTACCTTAGTCGCCTTTTACGACACCTCGGTAAGAAAGAGTGTGGTTTCTGCTATTCTACTCAACTGGATACCACATGGTGGGTCAACTTACCTTACTCGCCTTTTACGACACGTCGGTAAGAAATTAGGGTGGCCTATCTAAGTATATTTTAGTCCCCAAAAGATGTCTTTCTGTATGTGATCAATTTTCTTAAAATCTACTAAACGGATTATGGAACGGTTTTTACTTAAAGGCAGTGCAATTTCCCCGAAAGGTTTAGGTAAATACAACATAAGGGTTTATGAAAATTATGTCCAGAGGTCTGCTGGGAGCTATTGTCACGTGCGCCAAGTAAGCAGTAGAAATACACTAAAGTAATGTACTACAGAATTGTAGATCTACAAAAATACTATAGTAAAGTCCACGACAGCATGTCTCTATCTCTTATATTTAACTCACAATAAAACTTTCATATTCATAATTTCAATTAAATACGTCGATTTCCACTCTGGCGAAGCTCAAGAACTGCTAGTTCTAAATAAAACATAAAATGTAGCACAAAATAAATCTCCGGAGTCGAAACAATTTATTATTGAAACATGTCTCACCCGTGCACAAGTCGACATTAATATTTTATTGCACTCATAGAACAAGTCATGTGTATGAAACTCCGGCAAGCGTTGTCGTAAACTTTTTATTGCCTCTAATGGACATTTCACCAACTGATCCGAGAGACTATTTAATAATACACGAGAACAAGTGTACTTCACGGATATGTTATGGACTTTACAATTCATATAGGAAAGTATATTTATTTACAGCAAAAATGTACAAGTTATATCTGTTTTAAATTACTTACACGCTAGGACTATACAAATCATGCCCACGTGGAATGGTCCCAAGAATGCTGGCAGCGTTTCCGCGCTGAATCGCTAAGCTGATTCTTTGTGCGAAAAAGGAGCCAGCCCTCTTGTCACCCGAAGAGGCAATCAACCGAGGTGTTAAAACGGATAATTTTTTTTTTGCACTTTGACTCCATGGCCCTAGGGCCTCGACTGCAAATATATAACTCTCGATGAGAGACGCATACTTCCGCCGTTTGCCGGATTCGGCCATTCCCGCCGCAGCTCCAGGTCTTGTCACCGTTTCCCTGATATGGGACGAGGCTAACGTATCAACGCATGTTGCGTCCCACATTAGGGCCCGTCCCCGTACCCAAGGAACCAGCGTCAAGCCGTCTGGTCTCTTATTAGATTTTAGATACGATATTATTCATATTAGATGAATAATATCGTATGTCTGTCAACTGATCCAATTTACGTTTAAAATCATACATTGAGATACTTTTATTGTTTATATTTAAATGAGTTAATCTTGTATATATATATTTTTCTGAACACAGATAGAATAGTACCACCCTCATTTCTTACCAAGGTGTCTTAAAAGGCGACTGAGGTAAGTCGACCCGCCGTGCGGTATCCGGATCATTAGAATAGACTACCTCCTTACTTACCGGGTGTCGTAAAAGGTGACTTCGGTAAGTTGACCCGCTGTGTGTTATCTGGCTCAGTAGAGTAGACCACCCTTATTACTTACCGGGGTGTCGTAAAAGACGACTAAGATAAGTTGACGTCGAGCAGGCGGCCGTTCGTAAAATACGTAGCCAAATCATGTGACAACATGTTTATAACATGTTGGAGTACCCATTTAGAGTCGGATCAGGGCACGAGGATGAAGATTTATTTTTGTTAAATTTGGAAATGGCTCCAATTTTTTCATAAAAAAAGCATTTAGGGGTTTTGGGGGGGATATAATATTAAGACATAATGTTGTTTTGTTCGTAATATATTTATTAAGTATATAGCTAATAAAAAGCCGTGTGGTATCCGGCTGAGTAGAATAGACCACTCTCATTTCTTATCGGTGTCGTAAAAGGCGACTAAGGTTAGTTGACCTGTTGTGTGGTATCTGGCCGAGTAGAATAGATCACCCTCTTTCTTACCGAGGTGTTGTAAAAGACGACTAAAATCAGTTGACGTCAGGCAGGCCGGTAGTAAAATACCTACCTAAATCATGTTGTGCAGACCCCACTTAAAGTGGAAAAGGGCAGGAGAATGATGATTATGATAAGTATATACCTAATTTATAGTAATTTAAGTATATACCTAAGATTATTTAAAAGATAAGAATGTGTGGATATAGCTCTCTTTGAAACTGTACAAGACAGTAACGACATAATGTAAATAGTATTAAGAATTATATTTTTAAAAGAGCAACCGCCGAGTTTCTTGCTGGCTCTTCTCGGTAGGAACAGCTTTCCGAACCAGCAGTAGAGTTGACGATTCAAAAGCACTTGTTTACAAGTTTATTTGAATAAAGAATATTTTGAATTTGAATTTGAATTTAATAGAAATTTAACTTCAGCGGTCAACCAGAACGAGCAAAATTAAAAAAAAATCCATGAGGAAAAAAGTCTAGGTGCCTCTGCTCTATCATATAGCAATTCCAGATAGAAAGCTCAATATAAAAGCTTAATCCGAAGTTTCACAGGTTTGAAAATGTAACTAAAAAATCCTACCGTCTGACCGAAATTTAAATCTTTCTCGTGAATTGCGCACCAATATGTTACAGAGAATCGACTTGTCAATTTCATTCGAACTTTCTAATCTTTTCATGGAGTGATGGATGATTCTGTAATATTTCCTTATAAAGAAATTCAACTTTAATATTTTAAAGCTCACTTTAGATTAATGTGACTGAATTGGTATTTGATATTTGATAGATTAGTTTTAGCACATTTGCCGCTATATTTTACTACGAATAAGCAACTAAAAACTATAAAATTAAGATATATTAAACCTTTGAATACTATCAAATAGGTTAGTTTAAGAACTATTCCGATATGTCATAACTTAAAATTAAGCTACTTTAACTGCTATAATTTTGTAAATTTTACTAAAGACAACAATAGACGAATAAACTACATCTGTATAAATTCAAATTCAAAATATTCTTCATTCAAATAAACTTGTAAACAAGGGCTTGTGAATCGTCAACTCTACTGCTGGTTCGGAAATCTGTTACTAACAAGAAGACCCAGAAAGAAACTTGGCGGTTGCTCTTTTAAAAATATAATATTTATTACTAATTACATTTAGTCATTACTGTCTTGTACAGGGTCGAAGAATAGCGATATCCACACATTCTTATCATCTAAGTAATCCTCAACTGTATAGTAGGCTTTCTGTATCAGTCTTTTTATAAAAGTGTTTTTAAACTGCTGTAATAGCAAAGCTAAAATATAAGATATATCTACCAAGAAAACCACAAAAAAACTTAGCTGCCGCAGTCATACCACTAGCCCTTTACTAAAAGTCTCCTTAATTCGTGGTCCAACCTCACAGGAGGCACCCTTAGGACATTCCATGACGGTAGTAAATCTTATGTTGTTCTATTTTCAGGGATGCTCTCGACATGCTTCTGCGCTCACCCAGTGACGCTGTAAAAGCTAATAGCATATAGTCAATCCATAAAAGTACCTGCTTATAAAGACACTGTCTCAATCTATTCGTTTTCAACTCACCTGAGACCACAGGCTATGAATGCCTATAGTAACCCAAGCAATCGCAGCATATCAAGAATTCTATTAACAATCGTGCTATCCTGTGACGTCGGTACGCTTTTGGGAAGTAAATCTGTGCACGCAGTCCCTGGGGACGGCCACTGATTGAAAAAGAAAACAGTTTCGCCGCTGTCCGATTGATTCTTTTTATCCGTGCCCTATCTTGTCTTTTGTAGTGTAGGAGTTCACGTTACAATTCAAAGGGAAAAGAAAACAATATTATGCCAAGTTATTTCTTAAGATATATTTAGGTATCTTGCTAGTGACAGCAATTATATTGTGGGGGACGACTGCTGGGTACACAAACTCAGTTAGGTTTTACTTGCATGGAACACTACACCTTAGGTGTCGTATGGCATCTGGGAAAGCGACAAATGCTGAGTTGATGTAATACGGCTTACTATTCATTATCCCACTTTTCTATTATTTATTAAGGTAGGCTGCTGGATATAGGCCACTTCTTCTCACTTTTAGTGCTAAGACCAACCATGCTACTCTAATGTGGATTGGTAAATTAGACATATTCCCAGAATTCTCTAGTGATATGCAGGTTTACTCACGATATTTTTCTTCTTATTCAATTTGCCTCCTTTTTAATTTTAGGCTGATTAGCTGGAAGAGATTCCGATTCCGGAATAAGATCGCCATTGCAAATTATGTTGTTTTTTTATTTTTATTTTTATTCATGCAAAAAAGAGAAAACAAACAAACAAGTTTTAATAGAAAAAGTCATTGTGCTGCCCGGGCTTTATCACCTCAAAAGAGTCACACCGGTGGGTTATCATAGCTATTCTACTCAAATAGCTATGCATACTAAAATGACGATCACGATTTGTATGCAAAGTAACGATTACACAGGTATTACATTCTATATATTTATTCTATCCTGGTGTCACTAGTAAATCTCTAATGGTTTTGCGGAAATAAGGCATAAACTTAATATATACAATTCACCATTAGTTTCGCGATAAGGAAAACCACTGGCGAAATTTGATACGCAATGAGAATTTTCTGTAGTCTGATATTAATGGCAACCAATTCAGCAGGTTCAGATATAAACAGACTCATTAACGCTCAAAGAACAGTCACAACTTGTAGGCAGAATCTAGCTGATAGACGTTGCAGATGGCCACAGTCTAAAAAACAATCATTACAACTAGAAAGAATCCAGAGAACAATAGTCATTCTAGCGGACAATTCCATCTAACAAAAGTCACAGGGCGTCTAAGGCCTTTCATAGCACATCGTCCCGTTGATCTCAGAGTGTTAATAACCGGGATATAATTAATTATCATCATTAATCTTTCCAATATTAATTTTAATAATGGTTTTAATTTTTCCATAGCCACCTAGTTGTATACTCGAAATTTTATTACTAAAAGGAGATTAGCAGTATTCCTCTAATAATAGACGTCCACCGTTTAAAAATTTAAAACCGACACATATTTATGTAATTTTTCCATAGTCACCTAGTTATATACTCGAAATTTTATTACTAAAAGGAGATTAGCAGTATTCCTCTAATAATGGACGTCTACCGTTTAAATTTTTTTTAAACTGACACATATTTATGTATTCAACAGGAACAAGTTCTACACATTGGCTCCTAGATTACTAACGAGAGATATACTAGAGAGTCGTTCCGGTCCCCTCGTTATGTCCGCTACAACTATCACTACACGTATGCAAAATATCTTTTATCCGGGCCTTCTATTTCAGATGATACACAAACGGAAAGCCGGATAAGGTTCAAATTCAGTACTCAGACTGAAATGTTCTGCAGCGGGAACTAAAAATAAGCAGAATTATTCATTCGAATGAGCTTCGTCCAAAAAGTTTTAACTTGTCAACATTGATTTCAGTAAAAAAAAAAGTTGTCAAAATTGTGGGTATTCTTGCATAAATTAGCGGGACAAAATCATTATCCTCTTGCCCTTATCCCACTCTAAGTGGGGTCATCACAACATGTTATAAACATGCTGTCACATGATTTGGTTGCGTTTTTACGACTGGCCTAACGTAATTACCTTAGTCGTATATTACAATACCTCGATAAGAAAGAGGGTGGTCTATTTTACTAAACCGGATACCACACAGTGGGTCAACTTACATTAGTCGCCTTTTACGACACCTCGATAAGAAATGAGGGTTGTCTTTTCTACTCAGCCGGATACCACACGGCTATAATTAGCTTCACAAAATATTTATTGCAATTACAATTTATTGCCTTACCACCCTTTTAGAAATTTTACTCAACAACATTAACCCATGGTCTTTAACCCATGGTCGCTTCAAGGAATCATTATGTCAGAACTCATCAAGTTTGAAGGTTAATTTTTCGCCCTGGTTTTTTGTACTTTGGTCGTTTACATAAGTTAGATCGCCGTTAAATAGTTATCTGAAGTTTATCTAAAGAACTGTCTAAAGGCGGCATTTGTGGAAACATACTGAAATTAACATTCTCCTTACACCCCTTAAAAAGTCTGCCTGCTTAGAATTTATTTAGGCATTGCGCCTTTACATGATCGGAATCTTAACTACGGATTTGATCCTCAATGAAAATTATTTTCCAGTTTTCATTTTTATTCATTGAAAGAGGCGATCCCGGCAAAGTAAAGTAATTATGAAAGCCTATGAAATACTACCTCACCTATAGAATACCTCTTTTAATTAGTAGTTGGAAAGCGTGCGCGAAGCTTCGCACAATTACATAAAGCAAAAGGATTTTACATTGGGGTTTTTCATTACTTTATTGTATTTAGTTTATTATTATTTCAGAAAATAATTTTTTTCACGTATGTTACTAATAAAGTACTTACTTTAAAAGGTAAGTTGACGGATATCACACGGCGGGTCGTCTCACTTTAGTCGTCTTTTACGACACTTTCCTAAGAAATGAGGGTGGTTTATTCTACGCAATGGATACCTTACGGCGGTAAGGTACTTACTTCATAAGTTGAGTTGACGTCAGGCAGGCAGCCGTCCGTAAGATACGTAGCAAAATCCTGTCAACTTACCTTAGTCGTCTTTTTCTATACTTAGAAGATAAGAATATGTGGATATAGCCTTTACAAGACTGTAATGACTAAAAGTAAGTAAGTAGTAATAAGAATTATATTTTTTTAAAAGCAACCGCCGAGTTTCTTGCTGGCTCTTCTCGGTAGGAACAGCTTTCCGAACCAGCAGTAGAGTTGACGATTCAAAAACAAGTTAACAAATTTATTTGAATACAAAATATTTTGAATTTGAATTTTCGATACCCCGGTAAGAAATGAGTGTGGTCTATTCTATTCAGCCGGATACCACGTGCCGGATCAACTTACCTTAGTCGCCTTTTACATCTCGGTAAGAAATGAGGATAGTGTATTCTACTCAGCCGGGTTGTTAAATGAAACTTTATTTGGAAATAAATTTTGTGCTACTAAAAAAAAACTTTATTTAGATATAGCAAGGAATATGTTTCTGGGTAGAGATCGCTTCATAGATAGAGACGCGGCCATTAGGAGATAAAACTTTTTATTGGTAGAGCGCTCCGACACTTTATGAGCTATCTACCCGAATGATGCCGCTACTTTGGCTGAGAACTTGAGATGAATTTAGTGATATATTTTCAATTTCTTTCATGAATAATTTAATTTAAAATGGAATCAAATTACACAAACCACAATTTTATTACGAGTCATGCATATAGTTAAATTTAATCATCTTTATTATTTAAATGAGATAATCTATGATGTATATTTTTTTTCAGAATCTCGGAAAAGGTTCTAACAATTTTCCTGAAATTCATCATGTAGGGGGTTTTAGGGAAAAAATATCGATCGTTTTATTTAAAAAAAAATCGTTTTATCCCTATTTTTGGGCATTAAAAAATACTAAAATTTATATTGAATTGATTTTTTATCATTAACTGTCAAGGCGGAGCAGCTTATTCGGGTGGTCGCGAGAAATTAAAATACGTAAGGTCAAGCCCACCTACCCTAATATTTTTTCTTTTTTTTTGAAGTTTCTTTTCTTTTAATTTTATTTTGTAAAAAATTACCGTTCTATCAGGTATTTACTATTAGGAGTATAAATCCTTATATTATAAATGCGAGTCTGTATGGTTTTCACGCTAAGCTGCTGAAAATATATCGATGTAATTTGGTGTGGTATCCGGTTGAGTAAAATAGACCACCCTCTTTCTTACCGAGGTGTCGTAAAAGGCGACTAAGGTAAGTTGTCCCACCGTGTGGTATCCGGTTGAGTAAAATAGAGACACCCTTTTTCTTACCGAGGAGTCGTTAAATACGACTAAAGTTGACGTCAGGCAGACGGCCGGTTGTAAAATACGTAGCCAAATCATATGACAACATGGTTGTAACATGTTGTGCCGACCCCACTTAGAGTGGGATAAGGGCAGGAGGATGATGAATCACACTGTCTCAAGTAACTTATCCCCAAACATGTGTTGAGGTCGACAGTCGCCGCGGTCACCGTTCCCATTTTTGTTTCGCCCGTTGAAAAGTTACGACGGGATGACAATACCAAGTTATCTTTCGATTTCACTCACGCGCGAAACTATAAATAAACTGGGCATGTAAGAAACTTCTTGCCTGAATTCACTTTGGGACCATGCGGGTTTTTCTTTTAACCGAAACCGTTTTATGGACGGTTGTTCGACCAAAGTGTCGGCGGAAGTTGAAATATAATCTGTGATAATAGTTTGTTTTGAAAAACCTTTTTTTATTATATTGATTGAGCAAGGTTTTAACTAATTTATAGAATTAGGCGTTACTTCTCAGTGCATAATACAAAAGAAATGAATATATTATTTTGCTATAATCCGCGATAAAAGAAAATATATGTAATGTTAAATGTAAATGTATCCCACTGCTGAGAATATGCCTCTTCTCTCCGTTTTTGGAGGAAGGTTTGAAGACCTACCGCGCTGCTCCAATGCGGATTGGTTACACATATCTCCAGAAGTCTCTAGATATATGCAGGTTTCCTCACAATGTTTTCCTTCACCGAAAAGCGTGCGATAAATTGCAATTATCAATCAATTAGACACATAAGTTTTAACAGAAAAACTCATTGTGTCTGCCCGTGTTTGAACCCGTGACCTCGAAAGAGTCGCACGGTGTTACCGCTGGGTTACCGTAGCTTCTACAAAAAACAAAAATTCTACTAATATCAAATTAAATTCTAATATAATTCCTTTTTTTGGTTTTAGGTACGCGCACAAGCTTTCCTAGTAAGTATTAGGTACTAACTATTATTGATGTTATCTGACGAGTAAGAGGATTGCGGGTTTTATTAAGTTTTGAATGTTTTATAGTTGATTTTACGAGTTAATCTGGCAGATTGGAGGTAAGTAGAGACGTCATTTCCGTTATAATAGAATTTTATTAGAAAATATCGGAAGAAATGGCAGGTACGTGATTATTGGTTTCGTTGAAGCTATATGTAATATGTTTATTGCAGAAGTTATGATAGTATTATTTTTCTATAATACACGTTTAGATAATCTATGTAATGCTAAGTTTGGGAAGCAGATAACGTTCACATACCTTATACATGCAGGGCTAGTAAACACTCATTAAATAACGTAACTACCAATGACATAGGATATAATATATATTTTCGGAATATCGGAAACGGTTCCAATGATTTTTTGTTGGGGTTTTGGAGGAGAAAAATCGATATAGCCAAGTTTTATTTGAAAAAAATATCGTTTTATCCATGTTTTCAGGCATTGCAAAATTTCATAAATTGACATTAGGTATATACTTGACAATATTTGCTGTCATTTGTAAAATAGTAACAGTGTAATGGTAAACAAGCGGTTTATATATAAGAAAAAAAAAACGGGTTCAAGTCCCAAGTGTCACCCGGGCCCTTTCTTAGTTTTTTTTTAATTTTTTTTATTGTTTTTTTTTATTGCATTTTTTATATATTTTTAATAAAATCACCTCAAAGGCCCGGTCACGCAGGTGCTATTTTCTTTTATGGTAGATTATAGCAAAATAATATTTCCATTACTTTTGTAGCTGCGGCTAAAATAAACCTACATAAGTTATACCGCCGGTATTATGGCCAGTTAATGCTATACATTTACACGTAATCATTCATTATTCTTTGGACATTAAGCTGTAATAAAGTGGTGAAAAAATCAACTTATCTTTTCTCTACGCGACGCGCGTCTAGTATTACGTACGGTGGGCGAAATGGGTTTTGACTTGGATTATGGTAAATTAGACATTCTGACTGGTTCATTGGCGCAGTGGGAAGTGAATCTGTCTTCAGCTCCATGGGTCGCGGATTCGATTACCGTCGAGGGCCAACATTTTCTATAAATGAATTTATTGGTCTTCGAGCCTGAGTGTATATTTGTATTCAAGTATGTACTTAAAAACTATATAAGTACATATTCACCAGTTGTCTGTCTACCATAACACAAGTATTAAGTTACTTACTTTGGGGACGGACGAGCGTGTGTGTAAATGTCCCATATATTTATTTCATTTGCATGCACTCTTCTTTCCGTCTTTTTTATGTAAATTCAATTAAACTATGAACTAGCGAAATTACGCATCACATGTTATAAGTGTTCAATTCGTCATCCTCCTGCCCTTATCCCACTCTAAGTGGGGTCGGCACAACATATTATAAACATACTGTCACATGATTTGGCCACGTATTTTACGACGGCCGCCTGTCTGACGTCAACTTACTGTAGTGACAATTATAACACCTGGGTAAGAAAGAGGGTGATATATTCAGTCGGATACCATACAGTGGGTCGACTAACCTTAGTCGCCTTTTACAACACCTCGATAAGATATGTGGGTGGTCTATTATACTCAACCGGATACCTTATACCGGATAAACTTACCTTAGTCACCCTTTTACGACACCTCGGTAAAATATGTGGGTGGTCTATTCTACTCAACCGGAGACCACGCGGCGGGTCAATTGAACTCAGTTGCCTTTTAATATTTCGGTAAGATATGATGGTGATCTATTCTATTCAGTCAGATACCATACGGCGGGTCGACTAACCTTAGTCGCATTTTACAACACTTTGGTAAGAAATGAGGATGGTATATTCTATTCAGCTGGATACCAGATGGCGTATTAATTAAGCACAGAGTAATAGAAAACTCAACAGTTCCCATGGTTTGAACCCGTGCTCCGAACTCTAGGATTACAAGTCTTCGCAATTGTTTAGGTAATATATTAAATGAATTAAATATAAACTTGTGTAGCCGGCTGTATTCCAACCAGTCACGCGATACGGCCATCTCGTTTGTACACTTGTGTTGTAATTATTATAGCCCATTCCGCTCCACCGCGAGCACATTACTGTTTTAGGATCGCTCCAGGTTTATATCCAGGAGTGCCAAAAGATCACAGATTTGATTCTCACTCAAAAGTAATCTATACTAATGTATAGAGCTGAAGAGTTTGTTTGTTTGACTGTTTGAACGCGCTAATCTCAGGAATTACTGAAACGATTTGAAAAATTCTTTAAGCGGATTACATTTATCGGGGAAGGCTATATAGAATCACGCTAAGATGAATAGGAAATGAGTAACAATAAAAAATATTGTGAAAACAAATTTAAATCTTTCCTTGCGTGCGCTACATTAAAGTTTATTTAAAAATCTCTTAAAATTAACTCACGATAACGAATTTTTTGTTAGAAAATTTCAATTTGAGAAAATATTTTTGACACCGATTTCCATGCGGGTGAAATTGCTGGCAAAGCTAGTAATAAAAAAATCATCATCCTTCTGCCCTTATCCCTCTCTAAGTGGGGTCGGTACAACATGTTTTAAACATGTTGTCACTTGTTTTTGCTACATATTTTAAGGCTGGTCACCAGCCTGATGTTAATTTACCATAGTCGTATTTTGCGACAATTTGGTTAGAAAGAGGGTGGTCTATTCTACTCAGCCATATATGACACGGAGCTCCGGTATATAAGCTAAAATAGAACCGAATTCAATGTAGCTCGGTGGATTAACTAAAAACAGACAGACTTTCGAATTTCTAATATTAGTAAGAATTTACGCCTAAGAATATGTGGATGACTCTCAAATCCACTCGCGCCAACCTATCTTTCACAAAGCTATCTCCCATCAAAACAATTTTCCCCGAAAACGAAATGTCATCGCAAAAAATCTCTTCTCTCAGATTACTGTTTACCCTCCAATCGTTCTTGTATTTACCTTTATTTAATCAAATCAAATTTCATTTCAAGACATAAAACATACAAACACAAATAACTATATTATTATAATTATTATAACTTAAATTTCTCATCTATACCATTATCATAACAAAAGGAAATCTTTAAGTCTGTTAAATTAAAAAAATAATACTGATTACCGAGGTGTCATAAAAGGCGACTAAGGTAAATCTTCCACCGTGCGGTATCCGGCTGAGTAGAATAGATCACCCTCATTTTTACCGAGGTGTCGTAAAAGGCGACTAAAGTATGTTGAATCACCGTGTGGTATCCGGCTGAGTAGTATAGACCACCCTCATTTCTTACCTTAGTGTCGTAGAAGGCGACTAAGGTAAGTTGACCCACCGTGTGGTATCCGGTTAAGTAGAATAGACCACCCTCATTTCTTACCGAGGTGTCGTAAAAGGCGACTAAGGTAAGTTGACCCACCGTGTGGTATCCGGTTAAGTAGAATAGACCACCCTCATTTCTTACCGAGGTGTCGTAAAAGGCGACTAAGGTAAGTTGACCCACCGTGAGGTATCCAGTTAATTTGAATAAACTACCCTCTTACTTATCGAGGTGTCGTTAAATAAGGTAAATTGACGTCAATCAGTCAGCCGGTCGTAAAATAGGTAGCCAAATCATGTGACAACATCAAACATGTTTATAAAATATTATGCCAACCACTTAGATTGGGATGATAATATTGATTTAAAGCAACTCGATATAGAAATACGGTTTATATTACTTAACGCCAGACAAAAGTAATTTAGAATAATAAAGTATTTTCATTTGAATAAAACAAAAACTAATTTATCTCACTTCCCATTCTCGACACTTATAAAAAAGTAGGTATAAAAAGCAAAAAATAAAAGAAAAGCTAAGACAGTATCATAAAGTCTTCTCGGCGACACCATTATTTAATTATACAATTTATCAGATTAAAGTAAAGCAAGAGAAATGCCTGGATATTTTGTAGCCATTTTTCAGTTCAGTCAGAAATAGTTACGATCTGCGAGCTTTTTGTTTTTATGTCATACAAGGTGACCGCAATATCATGTATTTGGAATTCAGTAAAAAAAGTAACGGCTTGTTATTGTCCCACTTCTGGGCATAGACCTCCATATTTGGAGAGAATGGTTGGACTTTGGAGCTTAAATCGTCAAAGGCGACTAAGGTAGGTTTTTTTTTGAAATTTTGAACATAAAAGTAGTTATCCTAAGTTAGTTATAAGAGATTTTTGAATAACTTTTACCGTTTACTTAGCAAACGCAAGCTTTAAATTTTGCAGTTTTAGCAATATTTTTTATTGCTGCTCCTCTGTTATATATCTTAGCATGATATTATATATTCTATTGCCTTTATCGATAAATGGATTATCGTATGTACAGCGAATTTTTCAAATCCGTCCGGTAATTTATGATATTAGCGCGTCCTAACAAACAAACTCTTCATCTTTGTATATTAGTATAGATTTCGATTCCTGGTTTGCCTATTACTGATATTGTTTTTTTTATTAAAAAGATGTACCTATTTTTCATCTCAAAAACACTATCTATACTAATAAATAAAGTTGGAGAGTTTGTTTGTATGTTTGATTAATTGATTGTTTGAACGCGCTAATCTCAGGAACGACTGGATCGATTTGAAAAATTATTTCAGTGTAAGATATACCATAGGCTATATAACATCACGCTAAGATGAATAGGGGAGGCAGCAGCAGAGCAGCAGAGCAGCAGAGCAGCAGAGCAGCAATAATTATAGTACGAAAACGGCAAAATTTAAACCTTTCCTTGCGTGCGATGAGTAAACGGTGACAGTTATTATAAAATCATCTATAACAAAATTATTCCCCTCTAAAAGTTCTGATTAAAAGTCCGCAACAGCATATATCTAGCTTTTAAGGTTGACACACCCATCATCATCATCTTCCTGCCCTTATCCCACTCTAAGTGGGGTCGGCACAACATGTCATAAACATGGTGTCACATGATTTGACTCCGTTTTTACGACCGGCCGTCTGCTTGACGTCAACTTACCTCAGTCGTATTTTACGACAACTCGGTAAGAAAGAGGGTGGTCTATTCTACTAAACCGGATACCACACGGTGGGTCAACTTACCTTAGTCGCCTTTTATGACACCTCGGTAAGAAATGAGGTTGGTCTATTCTACTAAACCGGATACCACACGGTGGGTCAACTTACCTTAGTCGCCTTTTACGACACCTCGGTAAGAAATGAGGTTAAGGTTGGTCAACCTTAACCTCATTTCTTACCGAGGTGTACTAGAACCATTTTTATCGTTATCAAAAGACGATATTACGGTTTTAATCTTTCCACGCGAGCGGAACCGCTGGCGATTGCTAGTGAAATATAAAAGATAACATATAAAAAAGCTTTCCTTAAATAAATACTGATCCGTCATAACACCCACATCACCCAATTATGGTTTTTCATCTAACGTCGTAATGATTTTTCACGCGAGGAAAATATATAATTTACGCGGCGAAATACACCATTATGTGATCCATATTTGACGTTAACAAGAAAGCTCGGTAAACATAAAAATGGCGGACGATTTGCGACGTAATAAAAAACTACGTTACAGAAAATGTTATGTATTTTTTTTTACCTTCAGTGGAGTAAAAGTTGTTTTTAACATCATCGTTCGCTAGCTTTTATCCCACTCTACGTGGAGTTGGGACAACATGTTATAAACATGTTGTCATATGATTTGGCTTACGTATTTTACAACCGGCCGCCTGCCTGATGTTAATTTACCTTAGTCGCCTTTTGCGACAACTCAGTAAGAAAGAGGGTAGTCTATTCTACTCAGCCGGATACCACACAGCGGGTCAACTTACCTTAGTCACCTCTGTGTCTCAGTCTAGACTCAAATTTTCCTCGGAACAGAAATCAACAGCTAAAAAATAATGCTCCGATATCCATCAAACTTCTATTGATGTTCCACGTTCCAGTGAAACATCCGCTGGATCGTTCTTGATTTGAAAGATTGACTGAAAGTTACATTAAAATCGGTCCAGCCATTTTGAAGTCTATAAAGGACATACAGACAAACATTCATGTTTATGTTTAAGATCACTAGACCGGCTGGAGTTCGTAACAACAAGATATCACAATAAGCTAGGGTTAAAGTTAAGCTCGCAGTTGCTCTATTTAGAAGATAAGGCAGCCTATCGAACTAAAGAAATCACCCACTTACAAGTATAAATATTGTAGTTAAATTGTTACATCATTTAACTAGCAGAGCAAAGTGTTGCTATATCTATTTAACATTTCGCATTACTATATTTCAACTTAGTACACAAAAACTTAATAAAATAGACCTTCAAAACTTCGTTACCAACCAGTAGCTATTGTTAAAACAGCATGAATTTGCATCTTCAGGAGATTTGTGAGAAGTTCGGCAAGTACAAATAACCCAGCGAAGTTCGTCAATTTCTTTATTTTATAACTAGCGGCCTACCCAGCTTCGCACGGGTATAAAATATATAGCCTATGTCACTCAGTGAAAAAAATTATTAAAACCGATCCAGTAGTTTTGATTTATTCATTACTGCCCGTGGCCCGCAAGCGTTAAATTTGGATAAAAACAATTCCCTTTCCCTATTCTTATTATTAGCGTATTTCATGTATAACTTTGGTATTTCTATACCGATTTCAATGATTCTTTTTTCATACAATGGTTAATACTATTCACTTTTTTATTTAGGGATGACTGAGAGTGATATAAACGTAGGAGTAGACAAATATAACCAGAAAGCTTCGAACTGCTAAGCTATCGGGAGTTACACGTGTTATTGTGAGCCAACCATAAAAGATAGACATATGCTGTCGTGGGATATTTTTTATATAATTTTAAGGACAACATTTCCGTCATACATGATTTCTGTGTAGCTTTAATCATCAAGGTTGCACACGCGACGGAAGCTTAAAAAATGGAGTAACTTCTCCCGTTTTCCCGACATTTCCCTTCACTGCTCTGCTCCTATTGATTGTAGCGTGATGAAAAGTATACTTTAACCAGCCCAGGAGTATGAAAAAAAATTGTACCGAGTTTCGTTAAAATCCGTCGAGTAGTTTTTGTTTCTATAACGGTTATACAGACAGACAGACAGACAGACAGACAGACAGACAGACAGACAGACAGACAGACAGACAGACAGACAGACAGACAAAATTTTTACTGATTGCATTTTTGGCATCAGTATCGATCCTTAATCACCCCCTGATAGTTATTTTGGAAATATATTCCAGTTACAGAATTGACCTCTCTACAGATTTATTATAAGTATAGATTAATGTATAGAAACCGGCTAAACTCACGAGTTATTTTAAAAATAACACGTGAGTATAGCCGGTTTCTATACATTAATTATGAATTCCACTCACGATAGTTTAAATTCTTCATTTTACAGTAAATTTCAGTAACACCCGATTTTTTTGTGATGTGATGGATTGACAAGATACAAGCCATCGCCACACCATATAGTGGCTCAGCAGACAACCTGCATCCTTTATATCTATTGTCCATTTTATTTACAGGCTTTTAATTTTCAAAATTTTGTATCTCCATTATAAATTACTGTAACAGTTTATAAGTTTTATTTACAATTAATTTTTAACTCATTACTCACAAAACAATATCGAAAAGTTTGAAAGCAACTGCTTACTATTACGAAAATGCAAAAATTCTTATGAAACCTTCTGTATCATTCAAGAAGACATCTGGAGCGTAAGTCATTAAGCGGCGCCACAGTTACGTGGCAGGTGTATACATTCACAGAATAAAAGAGTAAATTAGAGTGGCGCAAATCAAAATACAGTGAGATTTATTATATTATGTATTTGATTGTGTTAGAGAAGAGTTTTTCGCGTCCTCTTTTTTATTGCGTACAGCAAGGGAATGGAATTCTCTCCCCGCATCAATATTTCCCACTTCATACAATATGGGTCTCTTTAAAGCTAGAGTGAATAGGCATCTTCTAGGCAAGCGCGCTTCATCTTAGGCTGCATCATCGCTTACCATCAGGCATGATTGCAGTCAAGCGCTCGCCTATTCTGCAATAAAAAAAAGAGAATAAATATATAGGACAGTTAACAAATACGGTCGTCCGTCCCCAAAGTAACTTAATACTTGTGTTATGGGTGACAGACAACTGGTGAATATATACATATATAATTTTACTACATAAGTAGCGGCCTGTTACTCTTCAATTGCTGGGAATAGGCCTGTTTTCTCCGTTTTTTGGAGAGAAGGATTGGAGCTAAGACCTACCACACTGCTCCAATGCGGATTGTTAGAAAAGTAATAATAAAATTATTTTTCTATAATCCGCGATGATCCGATGTAATATATGATATATGTATAATGTATCCTATATAATCCGCGATGATTCCGCGATTTCATCGCGGATTATAGCAAAATAATTTTATTATTACTTTTGTATTATGGATCTCCGCAAAGTAACGCCTAATTCTATAAATTATTTTGCGGATTGTTAGGTTATGTACTCCCATTAAAAATGATGGTAACAATAAAGTTTCTCAATAATTTATAGAATTAGGCGTTACTTTGCGGAGGTCCATAATACAAAAGTAATGAGAATATTATTTTGCTATAATCCGCGATAAAAGAAAATATGTGTAATGCTAAATGTAGAGTGTACTATTGGTTCTCATACCTGATACATGCAGAATTTGTAATAACTCATGCACTACCCGACACCGATGGCACAACAACACACAAGCACTGCACACATTCACCACCACAATCTCAACAATTGTTTCGCCCCGTAACCGAAGCATCGTCAGGAGATAGACTCCACGACAAAATCGTGAAGTTTTACGATTTTGTCGTATTTGTTTAGATTGTGGTGGTGAATGTGTGCAGTGCTTGTGTATTGTTGTGCCATCGGTGTCGGGTAGTGCATGTAAGTAAAGTAAGTAAGTAGCGGCCTGTTACTATCCCACTGCTGGGCATAGGCCTCTTCTCTCCGTTATTGGAGAGAAGGATTGGAGCTAAGACCTACCACGCTGCTCCAATGCGGATTGGTAGGTTACACATATCTCCAGAATTCTCTAGAGATATGCAGGTTTCCTCACGATGTTTTCCTTCACCGAAAAGCGTGTGATAAATTGCAATTATCAATTAGACACATAAGTTTTAATAGAAAAACTCATTGGTGTCTGCCCGGGTTTGAACCCATGATCGTCTCTAGAGATTCACACGGTCGCACCGCTAGGCCATCACAGCTTAGGTAGTGCATGAGTTATTACAAATTCTGCATGTATCAGGTATGAGAACGAATAGTACACTCTACATTTAGCATTACACATATTTTCTTTTCGGGATTATAGCAAAATAATATTCTCATTACTTTTATTATAAAGTTTCTCAGTAACACAATATATCGTCTCATCAAGCATATACATTCCCATCTGCTTCAGAAACCATCTATATCGTAATGATTTTCACACGAGGAAAATAAACAATTTTCCCAACAATACATCGCGTAATGGTATCCAAATGTGTTAACAAGAAAGCTGTTGGTAAATAGCTGGCGACATCGTTGCGCGGTGGAAAAATGAGATAGCTTTTTAATATGTAGGGAAAAGGAAACATATCACTTAATGTTGGTAGTAACAGATCTACCTAACATTTTACGATAATGCAGATGTCTACCACGTAAAAGATATGTATATAAGTCCGATTTGAAATCGACGAATGTCGAGTTTTTTTGGACTCAATCTAACATGAGTGTTATATATGTATATATATTATTGTACTATAGAAACTACTTAAACTCACGTCTTTAAAATCGGTTTAGCCTGACTATGGGGTCCTTATTGGAGTTTCTATTTTCTAATTTGGGAAAAAAAAACAATGATCCTAAAAGAATATGTTTCTTCTTAGATGTTGTGAAGATATTTAGGCGCTGTCTTCTTTCTTAGTTTTAATAGTCAGGTTTGGTAAAAGTAGCAAGTCCGTGTAGTAGTAAGGCAGCAAGTCAGTCCGTTACAAAAGTAGTTGTCAAAAATTTGAATTTTATGACAGATATAAAAAGTTCTGTTGTGGCTGCGTTCACAACAAATATTAATAAATAAAATTAAACACTTTTATGTATGATCCAAATGACTGATTTTTAGTTGAACTATTTAGTATTTTTAAATAGAATTTGTCTTAAGAAAATAGATTACAAAATAAATTTATATGAGTAAATTTACTCCATGGCTTTCAAATTCAAAATATTCTTTATTCAAATAAAGTTATAAACAAGTGCTTTTGAATCGTCAACTCTACTGCTGGTTCAGAAAGCTGTTCCTACCGAGAAGAGCTAGCAAGAAACTCGGCGGTTGCTCTTTTCTAAAAATATAATTCCTAATACTATTTACATTAAGTGGTTACTGTCTTGTACAGGTTCAAAGAGAGCTATATCCACACATTCTTATCTTCTAAGTCATCTTCAAGAGTATAGTAGGCTTTCTGTATCAGTCTCTTTTTAACAGTGTTTTTAAACTGCTGTAATGACAAAGGTGAAATTGAAACGGAATTTTATTATAGAATCTTATACCCAAACCCACAAACGACTTACGTACAATTACAAAAATGTATAGGTATAACAGTTAGATTTAGTACTAATTAAAAACGTGCGAACTCTTTTTTTGCCATTCTGTAGCAATTTTTCTGTATATAAGCTTCTCTTGTGCCAAATTTCATTAATATTTTCTCAGCGGATACGTGAAAGCGTAATGATAGACAGATACAAAACCAGAGAGACTTTCACTTTTATTTCATTACTATGGAATTAATATCGTGATCGACTTACAAAAAAAGGTTTTCAAACCTTTCAAGAAGAAGAAAAAATAGGTATCATCTTAAAATAAACGCAGTTAGCAAAAATACCAAACCAGCCGGGGATAACGTAAAAGCAAACAATAATCCGCGAGATTTTTCGCGATGATGTCGCGTTTTCAGCGAAAATTGTTTTGATGAGAGATGGCTTGAGAAAGATAAGCCATCTCGAGTACAGATTTGAGAGATCGTTAGCGAGGAATATTTTTCATATTTATAACTCGCCTGCGAACTGCCGCGTCGATGAGATTTCAGAGGATTTTGGGTGTATTTGGAATTGATTTCGATTTTAATGTAATTTTATGTAATATTTTATTAAATGATACACTCAAGCAAGGAATACTTTTTATAATATACTATCTGTGCCTGCGGACGCCGTTTGGTATCCGGCTGAATAGAATAGTACCACCCTCTTTTCTTACCGTGGTGTCGTAAAAGGCTACTAAGGTAAGTCGACCCGCCGTGTGGTATCCGGCTGAGTAGAATAGACCAACCTCATTTCTTACCGAGGTGTCGTAAAAGGCAACTAAGGTAAGTTGACCCACCGTGTGGTATCCGGTTGAGTAAAATAGACCACCCTCTTTGACAACATGTTTGTAACATGTTGTGCCGACCCCACTTAGAGTGGGATAAGGGCAGGAGGATGATGACCATCTGTGCCTGCGGATTCGGCCGTTTGGAAATCAGTTTATTCGAATGAAATTTTGAACATAAATTGAAGAAGTTGTTATTGTGAATAAACTATAAGAGATAAAGACATGCTATCTCGAACTTTTTTGTAGTATTTTTGTAGATCTACAATTCTGTAGTACATTACTTTAGTTTCTGCTCTCAGCAGGCCAATTTTTTTTACAACCGTTTGACCTATTCAACAATTTACAAAAAACCGCAGTGCACTATTAATCTAAACCTACTATAAGAATTGAAGTCCCTTTTAGTAAAACCTTACCAAAATTCCTTCTGTCGATTTTCAAAAAATCGATCATATACAGACAGACAGCTTTTGGGGACTTTGTTTTATAATAAGTATAGATAGATGATAATATTTCGTGCCGTGTGGTATCCGGCTGAGTAGAATAAACCACCGTCATTTCTTACAGAGGTGTCGTAAAAAGAGACTAAGGTAAGTTGAACCGCCGTGTGGTATCCAGCTAAGAAGAATAGACATCCTCATCTCTTACCGAGATATAGCAAAAGGCGACCAAGGTAAGTTAACCCGCCGTGTGGTATCAGGCTGAGTAGAACAGACCACCGTCATTTCTTACAAAGGTGTCGTAAACGGAGACTAAGGTAAGTTGAACCACCGTGTGGTATCCAGTTAAGTAGAATAGACATCCTCATCTCTTACCGAGATTCGCAAATGGCGACCAAGGTAAGTTAACCCGCTGTGTGGTATCTAGCTGAGTAGAACTGAACAGCCTCATTTCTTACCGAGGTTTCGTAAAAAGCGACTACGATATGCTGACGTTAGCAGACGGCAGGTCGTAAAATACATAACCAAGTCATGTTATAACATGTTGTGCCGACCCCACTTAGAGTGGTATAGGGGCAGAAAAATGATGAATAAAAGAAACAAACAACAAGCAAATTTTAACGTTTATTCAATAATACCCCGACATTCGTTCATCACAATATATGTACAAAATACAAACAAAAAATAACAGAAAACATCGAGGGTAAATTCACAATTCTTTATCAAAAAAGACATACAGTGTTACAAATAATGGAATTACATTTAATGACCTACGCGTATAAGGAACGTAGCTAGGTACAATTTACTACTGTGCTATAATACTTGTTTATATCTACTTTACAAGAATTTACGGAAATAGAAATTTCAACAGTGGAAATGCCCCGTATTAACTTACTGTCTCACTTAAACATAATTAAAACAAATATCATGAAGTATCATAAAGAGAAAACAAGTCAATCAAATCAAGTTTATATGTATAGTAATATTTTATTCGTACGGAAAAATATCTATATGTATAAAACGAAATTCGATGTATATCATTTACATACAAGAGGTCACAAAAAGCTTGTGATACCTGTGTCGCGACTCAGCAGAGTTGGCAACTCATTCGATGGTCTCGCTACTCGTTTGTACAATAAAATTCCGCAATCAATACTAGATCAGTCTAAAGAAAGGTTCAAATTAAGTATAAGATATATGCTTATACGTAAAGCATATTACAAAATTGAAGATTATTTGGATGATAAAAAAGCCTGGATTTGAAAATCCTTTCAGCATGAACAAGGCTGCGGTTTAATAATGTAAAATTGATAATGTGTAAAAGATTGACCGCCGAGTTTCTTTCTGGTTCTTCTCAGTAAGAGCAACATTCCGAACCAGATGTAGTTTCATTAATCATATTGATTGACGATTCAAAAATGCTTGAAAGAGCTTATTTGAATAAAGATATTTCGATCTGATTTAAGTTAAAAAGCTTTAAGAACATTTCATGTTCCTACTGTTAACCGTAGGAGTTCCCTCATCTGGAGCTAATTCTAGCAGCAGCATCAGGTCATGCTTATCATAAACATGTATTGTCATCTGGACTAGACCAGTATGTAAAATTTCATCTCAATCGGACATCGGGAAGTGGGTCAAATTTAACTTGCAAGATTCCATCACATACATACAAGGTAAAATATAAAAGCTTTACATAATATTGGTGAGAAAATGTCTCAATTATAATAACGATATTAGTACTATGAAAATTGATTAAATAAGTCTCTCAAAATGAGGAATAATTAGTTCTTAATTATAATCATAATTTGATATTATAAAATTCTCAACGAATCTTGCCTATTTTCGTAAGAACAAATTACTTGTTAAGTAAGCAAATTAAAACTCATCATGTTATGTTGTCATTATTTTTGTCACTCCGGAATAAAGTACAATATTACAGTTTCATATGCTGGTATGTTATAAAAGACTAACAATCGCCAGCGGTTCCGCCCCCGTGGAAAAATTAAAATCGTAATATTGTATTTTGATTACCATAAAAATGGTTAAAGTGGGTTAACCTTAAAAGCTAGATATATGCTGTCGCGGACTTCTATTTAGAACTTCGTCGAGGGGAACAATTTTGTGGTATATGGTTTTTTTTTATAACTTTCACCGTTTACTTAACGCACGCAAGGAAAGCTTTTAATTTTGCCGTTTTCGTACTATTTTTTATTGCTGCTCCTCTCCTATTTATCTTCGCCTATAGCCTTCCTCGATAAATGGACTATTTTACACTTAAAAATAATTTCAAATCGGTCGAGTAGTTCCTGAGATTAGCGCTTTCAAACAAACAAACTCTTCAGCTTTATATATTAGTATAGATAAACAATCATATTTTACAGCAAGTGTTACGTTTATAATGAAACATTTAACAATAGTTTCGCACTTTCCACTACACTATCTGCACCTTTCATTTTTAATAAAATAAAATAAAATAAAATAAAATAAATTCAGTTTAGTTAATAGGAGCGCCATAACAGAAGGAGGTAAGTTTATAATTTTATTTTAATAGAAAACAGTCGATAGAATTTGTTTTAATTAATTTATTTTATTTGTCATTATTATCTAATACACAAACATAAATACGACCCCTTTTCGTAAAAATTGCCAAGCAGATATTTTTCTGTTAAAATTGATATAATTTAGCAACACCAAAGTTTAAGTGAAGTAATGTATAAATTTCGACCGACCGCCTGCCTGACACCAACTAGTATCGACAAATCGGTAACAAATGAGGGTGGTCTATTCTATTCGGCTAGACTGAGGACTTTCTGGAGAGTTAATTTTTAAAAACACAAATGAAATACCACCCGGCTATTCCGCTGGAGCGGTATTGATGAAATTTGATACAATGAAGCTTAGATATGGGGCTAACATATAGGATGATAAAATTTTTGTTGTTCTCTCGGCAACATAAAAAAAACTCAATCACAGGACAACTATGATATAATATTTAATTATTTATACCAAAGATTGAATATACACCACCCTCAATGTTAAAATATACCTCATTATGTACTTTATTTTGTTACTGTTCCTGAAGGACAGACAGGAATTTTTTTCCAGAATTGCTTCAGCAGTTTAGGTTTTAAAGCGTCAGACAGACAAACTTTCGCATCTATAATATTATTTATTTGATACTAAAGTCTTTTCGATTCACTACAAATTATAAAAAAACATACTTTCACAGTCTCTCGTTAATTTCCCGTTCTATAAATTGCTCTATATTATTACGCGCGGCCATCTTTGTTTTCCCATTTCCCGAGGATATGAAGTAATTTTATAGTTTTCGTTGTTCTTTGTTTCTCTGTTTTTACAGATTTCATAATTTGTAGTATTCGTAATGAAGTGCCTTGTGTTCCCACATTTTCAAACAAAGATGTACTATTGTTATTAAACTTAATTAAAAATACTATCATTTATATATATGTTCAAATAATAAGAAAAATCATCGACATTTGTAAAGTTGACTGGCCCGTTGGAGCAGTGGGTAGTGACCCTGGCTTCAGCTCCGCGGGTCGCGGGTTCGATTCCCGCCGAGGGCCAACATTTTCTATAAATGAATTTGTTGGTCTTTGAGCCTGGGTGTATATTTGTATTTAAGTATGTATTTAACAATTATATATGTATATATTCACCAGTTGTCTGTCACCTATAATACAAGTATTAAGTTGCTTTGGGGACGGACGACCGTGTGCGTAAAAAAAAAAGTGGTATACAAATTATTCTTGGACTTCGTATTATCAGTATTTAATTAGAAACATAATGGCTTTAAAATCAAACGAATACGTATAGACGAATGAGTCAAAATTCTTACGAAAGGGGGTCTTCAGATTAGAGTATAATATAAGGTCGAATCGTAGTACAAACATTTCTGAAATTGTTTTTATCTTATCTTATAGAGATAAGTAAAATAATTACAGAAGGTTTTAAAACTATGCCGTCGATCTTACACGTATTGATGCTGTTTATTTTTAACACTGCCACTATATAGATATCAAATACAAATTATTATGTTAAAAAATGTTTCTAATACAACCTCCTTCGTAGAGTTGGTCATTAATATGAAAAAGCATTGTGGCTGTCATTTCGTGTCATTGAGTTGTTGAGAAAGAGTAAATGGGTTGACTTTGGGAAACTTGCTTTTTATTTATTGAACAAGAATAAAGGAAAATATAGCTTTTTATAATTATTTACTCAAATAAATTTTAAAAAAATAGGTCATAGTACACTTATATGCATGCATTTTTATTATTCACATAATCTTCAAAATTGTTAATAGGCTTACTACAATAACAAACTTTTAATAGTAGATTAATTAAATTCATAAGTTTTAATAGAAAAACAAATTCTTGTCTGGGGTTTGAACATGTATTCCATCTATATATCCATATTCTCAATTCCGGCGTCGATAAAGATATTCAAGTTAAAATAACTTATTTCAATTGAAAATTAATAAACATCTCTTGAAATTGCATTTTGTTAGAAAGAGCATTTTGGACGAGTTCAGAGACAAAAATTAAACTTGAAATAGCTCATAAAAGTTTATTACTATTAACGACTTAAAATGCATCAGTACATGTAAGAATAAAGAAAACAAAGACAATAATTTGTTCTAAGAACAAATGCCAAAACATCTATTTATTATAAAGTCATATATAATATTTATGTACAATTCAAAGTATTTACAATGCCTTGTAATGTCTTTTTCTTATTCTACAATTATTACGTATGCTTCCACCTTGCTTATTTACAAAACGGCCAATTTACACTGTTTATTATTCGTTAATATTGCACTAATACTAAAATAAAGTTATATTTCGTCATAATTCTGAATGATTTAATTACGGGTACATACCTACATGGGGTATTCAATGCGTCTCAAACTGTATATTCGATTGCTAGCCCCGTTTGCAGTTCATCCTGTTAGCAAACTGAGAAAATTTTGGCGTTAGCGGTAGGATTGACAAACTGAGAAAATTTTAGGATTAACGGCAGGATTAGCGAATTGAGAAAATTTTATGTTTAACAGTAGGATACACGAGCTGAGAAAATTTTGGGATTAACGGTAGGATAGGCGAATAGAGAAAATTTTGAGGTAAATGGAAGGATAGTCAAACTGAGAAAATTTTGGTGTTAGCAGTAGGATAGGTTCAAACAAATTGACTACTTGCAGATCAGTGCTATGGTATTTTTTTCTGTATAAATATGGAAAACACTAGTATCAACTGTTTTACTGAGGACGTCATGGTATTAACAAACGATCAACATAAATGTACCCGCAATTAAATAACTTGAACCAGTAATATTAAATTTAAATTAGTATATTTCGTCGATCATTAAATTAATTATTATCAACTAATGAAATCACATTCAGTTAATGATGTCGTAGATGTCTTGATGGATTCTGACTAAATCGGTAAAGTAATTTCTATTAATTTTTCTAAGAAGTAAAAATATGTTGATCTCAATCAGACCACGTTGAATAGAAGACAACTCAACTATGACTGCCTAGTGTCAAAAAAATTGGTAAAGATTCGTGTGTAGAACATGGTCATAAACTACCAAACTCAAATACTGCTAACTAAAAAAAGGGCATCACTGAAGCAGGGTCGGCATAGCAAATATCAAGCTACCCGACTCAGTCGACTTGTGTCCGGCTTGAGGGACCATAAATTGCAAACGATAAAAAGTAGGAAGAATTCCATCATTTTCACAGCCTGTGGAATTAGTGATTGAATTTTACCAGAATAACTCACTAGACTGGTCAAATTCTTTAACAAAAACAATTTTAGTTCTCGTCAAATCAATATTCTTAATTTATTATTAACTAGCTATTATTATAAAATAATTAAAGTATTTAAAGATGACGTCTAGATAAAGTAACACCGCGGGTATAATAAGATTGTGGTCGAACATCTTCCAATTGTGATGTTGAAGACATTATTAAACTACCCGCAATATTGTGTTTTTGAAAAGAACCAGAATTCCTCAAATGCTTTCTAATGAATGCATTAAAAAAGCTTAAAAATCCAAACGTATCCGAACGTAGCCTGATATGATGAAAAGTATTTATTTATAGGTCAGAATTGCTTACAACTTCGAATATATTAGATAAAAATTCCCATAAACTTAACATGATGATAAAGATCAAACAACAGTCAGCTGACATTGATGAAGAGGAAATAATGATTCTACGTACACTAAGTTATAGTTTTAACGAATTATACGAGGTCTTATGACATAGCTCAACAAAGTTTCCAGCTTCTCCCAGCATCTCAAGGTGATCATCTGCAGGCCATTGAGGACAAGAGATAAGTGAAGGCAGCGCAACTCAGCTGGGATGTGAGGTAGGATGACGCTCTGTTGCTTGTCTGCATCGCCGCTGGATGTTCTCCTGGAAAGAGAACCTATTGTAGAATCTCGTTAGGAATATATAATACATACTAATATTACGGATTGATAGTCTGTCTTTCCATATATGACGCTTTAAACCGCTTAAACTATGTGTTGCCCTTGCTCTTGCCCTTACTGAGTGGAGTCGGCACATCATGTCATAAACATGTTGTCCAGGATTTGGGCTACGTGTTTTAGACCGGCCGCCTGCCCAATGTCAACTTACCTTAGTCGTATTTTACGACTAAGGTAGGGTAAGGTAAGTGTGTGTCTATTCTACTTAGCCGTATACCAGACTGCGGGTCGACTTACCTTAGTCGTATATAACGACTCCTCAGTAAGAAATGAGGGTGCTCCATTCTACTCGACTAGTTACCTCACGGCAGGTCAACTTACTTTAGTCGCCTTGTGCGATACCTCGGTATAAATATATTTTTTTAATTTTCTTTCTCTTTTCTAAATATATGTATATAAAGAATAAATAAATAAATAAAATAAAATATTGAGGTGAGGTAGAGGTGTGATGGCCTAGCGGTGCGACCGTGTGAATCTCTAGAGACGATCATGGGTTTAAATCCGGGCAGACACCAATGAGTTTTTCTATTAAAACTTATGTGTCTAATTGATAATTGCAATTTATCACACGCTTTTCGGTGAAGGAAAACATCGTGAGGAAACCTGCATATCTCTAGAGAATTCTGGAGATATGTGTAACCTACCAATCCGCACTGGAGCAGCGTGGTAGGTCTTAGCTCCAATCCTTCTCTCCAATAACGGAGAGAAGAGGCCTATGCCCAGCAGTGGGATAGTAACAGGCCGCTACTTTACTTTTTACTTTTTTAAATTGAGGTGTTCTATTCCGCACGGGTATCAACTTAAATGTTAAAATATCCTCAATTATAAAATGAAGCTTCTATACCGGGCTAACATATAGGATACGAAAATTTTAATTTCTTTCGGGAATGGGCGTAAACATTATCGTAGATAACTGAAGGTGTTCTAACAAGAATTGAAGGAAATCGTGGTTCCCACTAATATTTTATAGAGAAACACAAACTTCAACACATACATTTTAGAACTGATAACCAGTGAATGTATTAAAGAGCAATTTGTTGCAGATTGTAGCGTTATTCGACGCATGCATCAAATAGCGAACTTACTCGTATGCGAGCGGCAAGTGCTAGAGGGGTTTTGCATGTCGGTGCGCCGCGTATGAATACATTATTAAAGTTTATAGGAAGCGTAGATATTTAAGTAGCTTTCGCTCTTTTTCATTTATACAACATATTTTTCAATATTAGGTAAGTTTTTTTTTATATATATATTTATTTGGCAATCCAACAGCGTTTTACAATTTCATTACAAAGTATGACTATCTATATATATAAAAGAAAGTTGGTCTTAGTTACACTATTTATAACTCAAGAACAGATGAACAAATTCGGCTGAAAATTGGTGGAGAGGTTGCTTAGAACCAGGAGACGGACATAGGATACTTTTTATCCCGTTCGACCGCATTTATTTTATCCCGTCAAGT
The DNA here is from genome assembly GCA_029227775.1 of Morpho helenor. Taxonomy (NCBI): domain Eukaryota; kingdom Metazoa; phylum Arthropoda; class Insecta; order Lepidoptera; family Nymphalidae; genus Morpho; species Morpho helenor. The sequence goes on from JARGCU010000006.1 coordinate 15,064,150, forward strand.
CACTATAAAACGTGGTATAGCAAAAACGACTATGACATGGAAAAACAAAACATAAATGACAGCTAAACGTAATTTAGTCTTTGGATAAGTATGGTAAAAAAAAGACAATTATCAAAATAGAAGTAGCTATAAACGTTACTACATAGTATAAAACAAAGTCACTTTTTAAGTATATAGAGTGATTGAAGAGGAAGGTTTATACGTATAATAAAATTCAATATGGAGTAGCGAAATACTGTGATTATCACTGAGGCTATATGCTTTATACCCGTGCGAAGCTGGGGCGGGACTCCTAGTATATTATAAAATAAGCCAATTTAGGATTACACTTTTAATGTCTTAAGCTAATCTTATCACTAGTTACAATACAAAAATCCACCAAAACTAAGATTTGTGTTTGTGGATGTGGATGAGTGTCTGTGTGTATGTGTGTGTGTGTGTGTGTTTCTGTGTGTAGCGTCTGTTTTTACTTGCGTATGTGAGTGCGTATATGTGTGTGTATGTATGCCATTCATAAATAAATTTAGTCACTAGTATGTCTATTAAAAATTTCTAAACTTAGTTTTTCCTTATTAATATTGAATAAATCTATGATACTATAACAGTCATTATATAAACGGGCTATACGATTTAAAGGTGAGTTTTGTGCATAGTTCGTTTTAGAAAACGGTACATAAAATAATGACATTTGTCGCCTTATGCGTTAAACAAAAACATTTGTAAAAAGTTCTGGGCAGTCTATTTCACCAGACAATATATCAAATAGCAATTTTATATCAAATCTTTGGCGTCTTTGACTGAGAGTTTCTATGCGATAGTGCCTACATGCTTGAGTGTACGATCCAAAATTAGTATAATCTTTGTAACAGAGAAACCGAACAAATTTTTTCTGAACCATCTCAATTTTATTGATATCAGTCGCATAATAAGGGGACCAAATACTACAGGTGTAATCAAGGATACTTCGTACATAAGAAAAGTATATTAATTTAATGCATTCTATATTTTTAAAAGGTTTACTTATTCTTTTTATAAATCCTAATTGTTTTAATGATTTATTAACTATGAAATTTATATGTTGCAAGGTGCACTCCTAGATCCTTCACACATAAAAACATTGTCTAATTTTATTAAAGGTTTTCGCTTGATTCATATACAGTCTATGCACATAACCATAGACACATAATTCCCTGTATTCCTGTATTCTGTATAACTATAAAAATACTGTTAACAAAATTAAAACCCATTATTGGCTGTATGTACAAGGTAAACTAATATTTTTTAAATTAATAGTTTAAGATAAAAGTAATATTAATTTATTTTACTACAATTCGCGCAAAATATATTTTTTTATTATTTTTGTATTATGGATCTCCGCAAAGTAACGCGAAATTTCTATTAATTACCTAAGTCGCCTTGTACGACACCTCGGTAAGAAATAAGGGTGGTCTATTCTACTCAGCCAGATACGTCACGGCGGGTCGAATTACCTTAGACGCATTTTACGACACCTATTCTATTCAGCCGGATACCACACGGCGTATATAAAATTATTACAGAAAACATTAATAAAAACAGAAGATTAATTGCATACCGTTTAAGACATGAACCGATACGGATGCTGGATGTGCGTTGTTGGGGACGCACGTGTAGTTGCCTGAGTCGGTCAACGCGGCCTTTGTCACCAGCAGCTTGCTGGTGGTACCACCTTCAGTCTTCTCTGTCTCCAAGCTGATACCACCGCGCGGCGAGTCGAAGTCCACCACCGCATTACCATGATACCTGACAGGACATTATGGATTTAAATGTCTACCAATATTTATCACTATGAATTAAAAAAAAACAAGTTAAAAAAAACTTTATCAAATTTCATATCCCTACTGTTAACCGTTGAGGAATACACTCGTCTGAAGCCAATCGTGGTAACAGTAACTTGCTTATCATAAATATGCATTATCATCAAAACTGGACCAGTATGTTAAATTTCAACGCAATCAGACACCGGGTAGTGGACCAAATTTAACTTTCAAGAAACCTTTATATTCTTCCACCTTTACATTAATAAAGAACGTATCTTTATATCAAAAATATAAAAAATACAAATTACTCAAATTAAATTTATAAACGCTGTTAAACGTAAAACTTTATTCGCAACCGATAAGAAAATATCAAAAAAAAACAAAACTGTTCGTTAAATAATGACAATTAGCACAATGAAAATTAAATTGTCAGCTATTTAATTTCTCCACCGAATACTAACGAAAATCAAAGAAAATTAAACTGTAATTTGGATAAAATCAAATTTATAAAAAAAAAATTACTAAATTATTATTATTATTAAATTATTATAAATTATTAAATTATTATTATAATATACTAAATTATTTCTACTTTCACTTTTACATCCGCGATTTCATTCGCACCTATGAAACATAAACTACTTTTAATTATGTACTGTGTATTTTCATTTACACGAAGGAAAAGCAGTTTTATTATAATCTTATAAAAATCTTCCTGATAAACAATAGAGAAAAGTAACAGACATCTACAGGAAGTAGCGCTGTAGACCTTATTATTCTTCTACACTTATAATCCCGTCAATTAGACACATGCTTTTCTCTTTCTTTCACTCTTTTCTTTAACTCTGGCGCTTCTTCTATGCATGTCATACTTCAATATAAGCATTTCTTTTTACTTACATAGAAAATCTGAATTATTTTAAACGACGAAGATTTATCTTCAATGATTGCCTTACCTTAAGACAAAAACGTCCTCAAGTCAATAAGTAAAACATAACATTCAAAAGAAACAGTATAATATAAAAGACATTTATCATGTACTTTAAGGAATATAAATACAAATTGCCTTGGAATAATCTATCTCGGGTCAATCTCGAGGGAGCGTAATGTTGTCTTGATTCTCATCGAATTTAATCAAAAGAAAAATAGGAGGAAAGCTGAGAAAACAGCAATTCAATTTATAATATTTGACTTCCGTCTTTTATGTTTGCCGAATTTAAAGTTAAGAGAAAAACCATTATCATTGGAAACGAGATCAAGCCGGCGTTCCCTGTAGATTGCTTTATAAAAAAACTCATCTATTCGTAGATTTAGTATTGTGTCAATAGTGATTACCTCATTGACAACTTTAAAAAAGCCTTACAGAAATACGACGTCATTACCTAATCTCATGTTGAGCTATGCGTGACCCTAATTCATGAAGATATGGTGGTATATAATGAGGAAAGTTATGGTATAAGTAGGGCAACGGTTGCTGCTATTGGTTGTACTATTAACCTTAGCAAATCTACACTTGATCCCACAATGCTGGTAAAGAACGAATGGATATCTACAACATTAAATTTTTATGCTGATCATTTGTGAGATATACATGATAACATTGTTGGGAAAGTGATTCTACGTGATTTCTAAACTAAAATCGACATTGTGATGACAGCTACCACTTTTTCTAGTAGCATATAGCAATATTCACGTATTAAGAAAGATAATAATACCGATTTACGCTTAGAGGTAAACCGTATTATACTATAGGCCTCAATGGCTTAATCCTCTCAAGTAATGGAGAAGGTCAACGCGAAAGACGAAGTCTAATGTGACGAATTACTACTTAACTAAAGTAAATAATGTTATTCTTAAAATTTAAATAATCGGCCACGTACGCACAACTATACACACACGCACAAACACATACTTTTTATTTCTAACTGTTCTTATTTAAAGTTTTAACTGCTAGAATTGAGATACAGATAATGACACTTGACTCAAGCGAACTGGAAGTGATTTATCGTATTGAGAACTCTTGTCTCTGCAATGAAAATATGGATGACTAGCTATAACCCGCAACTTCGCTTACGTGGCACTTTTCAATGTCATCCTACTCCTGTCAAATTATCAGGATTTCTATAGCCTATATGTTACCCCAGTGAATAAGAAATAATTATGCCAAATGTCCACTATCTGTCTCCAACGCATGCTTTCGTATTTCGGCCACATAATGCGAAGAGGAGATGGCAATCTGGAAAAGCTGATCATTGTTGGTAACACAGAAGGCAAAAGGCCACGAGGCCGGTCGCCAACACGATGGTCTGACCAAGTGGAAGAAGCCACCTCCTCGACCAGATTCTATCAAACGGTGAGGGCTACTATGGATCGGAACATGTGGAGACAGATTATACGAAGAAAGGCTTCAAATGACCACGATCCTCAGTAATGAGGGACCGATTGAAGAAGAAGAAGATGCCAAATTTCATCGAAATTGGTTCAGCGGATTCTTCGTGAAAGAGTAACATACTCACAAACTTTTGTATTTATAATATTAGTAGGATTCTTCAGCATGATAATTTGTTTTCAGAAAAAATTGTTTTAATAGTAGAGAAAGCTTTGTGAAAGATAAGCATACACGAGCGGATTTGAGTGGCTTGTACCGTCCTTTTGACATAGCGTTTTGTGGGATTTCAATACCACTTTTATCTTTGTGTCCAGGATCTGTTTTCAGTTCTTTGTGATCTAAATTCTTTTTATTTATGTCAAGAGATTTAGTATTCTTTAACATGACGAAATTTTCTTACTTTTAGGCAATTCCTTTTGAAACTTATAAACAATTCAAATTCAAATATTACAAGTAAACTTGAAAACAAGTGCTTTAGAATCGTCAAATCTACTGCTAGTTCATAAAACTACAAAGAAAAGCCAGCAAGAAACTCGGCTTTAGCTCTTTTTAAAATAATTTTTAGAATAATACATATAATTCTACTATAAAACTAGTAACTAGTTACATTTACTCTTTAACGTCTTGTACATATATAAAACGGCAAAATTTAAAGCAATCCTTGCATTAGCTAAACAAACGATGAAAGCTATCAAAAAATCATATATTACAAAATTGTTCCCCCCTAAAAGTTCTAAATAAAGGTCCGCGACAGCATATGTCTAGCTTTTAAGGTTAACGCACTTTAACCATTTTTATGGTTATCAAAATACTATATTACAGTTTTAATCTTTGCGCGGGCGGAGCCGCTGGCGATTGCTAGCTATTTTAGCTATTTATTAATAATAATAAAAGAACAAATGTTATTATAATGAGAATGTAACGAACAAATGTGATATCTCTAATTCAAACACAAACTGAAAGCTAAATTCGAACTAACCATAAAACAGAAGCACTTGACGGCGGTGACGAGTGAACATTCACTGAACACGTCAGAGATATCGTACTTCCTTTCTTCACGTACACGTCCTGAGAGCCCCAGATGGTTGCTGCGGCCGCTGCAACAAGCGAAAAGAAACTTTGACATACTATAAACAAGACACAAATCAGAGAAAATCATCCTCTTTTATAAACTAGTCAACCGTGATGTCTCAAGATTCAAGCTATTTGAACTTTAAAGCATGCAGACATAGGTGAGAAATTCTTCAATTTGTAACGTCTTGAATTTTATCTTACCCGCCAATAAGAAGCGCCTTCAAACGGATTTTCCGTCAACTATATTTTAGGTTACACAAATGCGAACTATATTCTTGTATGCATTACAATATGTAACACTTACAGATCTGATTTTAAAGTGATTAACAGTGATGGAGTTACGAATACATAACTAGAAATAAAAATACAATGATAAAACTTATTATTGCGTTATATTAAAGCAGAGGAAATCAAAAAGTATACCGCAACAGTCCTATTAGAACTTAAAAGGATAATAAAGTTTAAACAACAAATGTGACTTGAAAATATCTAATAGTTTTAATCCTTAATGTATTTTTCAAGTTGGTTCCACATAATAAAGAACACTGAAGACACACCGACATTAATTTGACAGTCAAATTTGATGACAATGACAAAGTAAGCTTAGATGACAGTTAATCTTGCATTGCCAGTTACAAGCGGGTCAGTGCTACAAATAATAAAATTTATAAGGTTAAAGATAATTTAACTCTTTGTGAATGTGCTTTGGATGAAGGTGCAACTGATCATATTGTTCAAATGTCCTAAGCTCCAATATCCTTTGTATGAGATTCTTCCATTTGAAATTCTTCGTCTTATCAACATAAAGTGCCTGTTGATGTAGTTACTAAACCATTTGTTAGAAAGATGTGTAAATTTATTGTAGATATTAAGTTAAAGTTGTAACTATTTTGATTATATCGTTAATTTTATTTCATTCTACAATCATATATATTTTATACCATTTTAGGTAGTTAGTTTATTTGGTGCATCCTCTTAGAGGCAAATTCTAAATTACATTACTCGTGTGTTTGCCATTTTACGAGACACTGGTAGAGTGATTTGCGCCCAATTTGCGCTGTACAGGCCGTAAAGCAAGATAATAATAATAATAAAATTCATACACAGGGACAATTTATTTTTCCAACTGAATTATTGCTTATGGAATTAAGAAATACATAAAGATACTCTTACTCCCACATGAAATGCAATATTGTGTAAAGATTTTAACTGAAGCTAGTAAGTCGTGTGGTATCCAGCTGAGTAGAATAGACCACCTTCATTTCTAGTAGTAAGTCGAAGTCAGGCAGTAGCCAAATCATGTCACCCCACTTAGAGTGGGATAAGGGCATGAAGTAAGTAAAAACTTTGTTTTCACAAAGTATGATTCTATATTGGGTATAAGATGAAAATAATCCTACCGTGGTTCGCAAATGGTGCGTTTAAGCAAAATTGTAACAATAAACAAATGAAATGCGCTAAGAAATAAAAGGGCTTCAGTGTAAAGAGGCAAACAGGGTGCTAAGGGAAAGCATGAAGCTAATTGAGGACTAATGAATAAACAAAACGTAATAGAGGAACCGAGAGTACCTGAGGATCGGACCGGTGGCTGAGGCGCGGGGGTGAGGGACTCATCTGGAATTCAGAAGACAACAGCTTAGGGAGGGAAGAGGAATACAAAATAGAATATGACCTTAATAGCTGTGCGCGAAAGGGTGCAGTGTTAAAAACATTTCCTGGCTGAATTCAATTTAAAGCGCCTTAACTGTGTAACTATTTTGTCTATTATGGACATAGGCATTCATTAAGTTTAATTAATTTTTAGTCTAGTTCTAGAATTATATTATTAAATAGATTAATTAGATATTGTCAAAAGTTATACTTTTAAACAAAATAAACTCAATAAAACAAACAAGTAAAACAGTAATAAAAACAAATATTGCAGAAGAATTTAATTGATGTTAGTTGCTATTTAAAAAATATTTATTTGTTAAGGACTATGTTGCTTATAAAATAGCTTAGATTAAAATTGCAACCAACTACGCACTAGATTATATTGTAAATTTTTGAATTTGTTAATAATTAAAAATACATTATTGTAATACTCAATTTTGAAAAGAGTGACGGTAAAAGCACCTTTCAGAACCAGTCGTAGTGATTTGACGATTCGAAAGTGCTTGTAAAAGCCAATTTGAATAAAGAATTATTGGAATTTGAATTTATAGTATTTATTGATTATTAATTATAATTAAAACCCGGATCAAGTAAAAATTCATTAAATTTTAATAGTTAAATGAAATTAAATTTATTATACCAATATATATGTACCAAAGAAAGTGAAATTTTTCAAAATTTTTTGATTGTAACTACAACTAAGCTACACTGTATATAAATATAAAAATAGTATAAAGCTAATCTAAAAGTGCATAAAAAACAATTGTTCATGCAATGTAAGTATTATTTATTCCGCCGTGTTGTATCCAACTGAGTAGATAAGACCACCCTTATTTCTTACCGAGGTATCCTAAAAGGCGACTAAGGTAAGTTGACTTGCAGTGTGGTATTCTTCTGAGTAGATTAGACCACCCTTATTTCTTACCGAGGTATCGTAAAAGGCGACTAAGGTGGGTTGACTTGCTGTGTGGTATCCGCCTGAGTAGATAAGACTACCCTTATTTCTTACCGAGGTGTCATAAAAGGCGCCTAAGTTAAGTTGACCCACCGTGAGGTATCCGGCTGAGTAGATTACACCACCCCTATTTCTTACCGAGATGTCATAAAAGGCGCCTAAGTTAAGTTGACCCGCCGTGTAGTATACGCTTGAGTAGATTAGACCACCCTCATTTTTACCGAGGTGTCGTAAAAGGCGACTGAGGTAAGTTGACTTGCTGTGTGGTATTCGTCTGAGTAGGTTACACCACCCGCTTTTTTACCAAGGTGTCATAAAAGGCGAGGTAAGTTAACGCACCGTGTCATAAAATAAACTCTAGGTAGGTGCGTTGACGACAGGCAGGCATAAAATAACTACCCAAAAACGTATTAGGCCGACCCCACTTAGAGTGAGATAAGGGCAAGAGGATGATTTATGAATGTATGTTATTATTAAGTATTATTATAAAAAAAATGTATGAGAAGTAAAATATGAATAATGAAAGGACGAAATATGATAGCCGTAGCAGGAGCGTATGAAATTTATGCATATTTCGCAACCGTCCAACATTTTTCAGCATAACAAGCGCTGTAATTGGCTGGAGCGGAATTTGAGAGGTACGCTTGATATATTTCTGGTAGTGGAGCGTGTACTGATAAATGACTCTCGTATTACTACAAACGAGCAAGATGAAAAACTAGTGCGAAAGATAAAAAGCGCGCATTTGGCACTCGAAATGTTGCATGTTAATCTGAGCATCACTGTACTTGACAATTTTGAATGCAATAATAAGACTCTTGAATAAAATGTTTCGCTTTATATAATTTTGAATTAACTCAGTTTTGCGGTTACTTACTCAGTTATTAATTTAGAATAGATTGAATAATTTACATTATGTAATGTAATTCTTTTTTCTTTTGACGTGACAACGTCCGCTCACGTCTGTTACTATGAGTCATCGAACGAAAGAGAGGCCCGCCGGACTGGCGAATGCCTTGCGTCTCTCTCCCACTCCAATCCATCACATTTAAAAAGACGTTGTCAGGTAAAATCTTTGCCCGTAAAACCGACTTTACAGGCAACTGTTTTTTTTTGTTGAAATATTGCCGTGTGGTATCCGGCTGAGTTAAATAGATCATCCCTGTAGGTTACTTTGCGGAGAATTAGGTGCTCGAATTAAATTAGAAATTTAGAATTAGGCGCTACTTTGCGGAGGTTCATAATAAAAAACTAACGAAAATATTATTTTGCTATAATCCGCGATAAAAGAAAATATATGTTGATTGCTTGCTGCTTGCTTGGGTAATGCTTCACTTTGCCATTTTGTCGTGGAGTCTACCTCCTGACGATGCTTCGGTTACGGGGCGAAACAATTGTTGAGATTGTGGTAGTGAATGTGTGCAGTGCTTGTGTATTGTTGTGTTATCGGTGGCGGGTAGTTCATGAGTTTTTACAAATTCTACATGTATCAGGTATGAGAATGAATAGTACACTCTACATTTAGAATTACTTATATTTTCTTTTATCGCGGATTAATGTAAAATAATATTTTCATTAGTTTCGTATTATGGGCCTCCGTAAAGTAACGCCTAATTCTATAAATTATAGGTTTAGAATTTTAACAACAAAGCGCAAGAAATTTACAAAATGGAAAAAAAAATAACATGGGGTTTTCGTTTCCTTAAAAGTCGTTCTATTCCCAGTCAATCCACTTAAAACCCGGAAGAGCACTTTCTGGATATTGGAATTATATAGAAGAAACAAATTCAAACGGATTTACAAATAAAAATAAGAAAAGAGATCAAACGATGTGTCTAAGCTTAAATAAATAAATTATAAATATATGGGACACTTACACACATGGTCGTCCGTCACCAAAGTAAGTAACTTAATACTTATGTTATGATAGACAGACAACTGGTGAATATATACTTATATAGTTTTAAATAAATACAAATATACACCCAGACTCGAAGACCAACAAATTTAATTATAGAAAGTGTTAGCCCTTGTTGTGTGACACCACTTAGAGTGGGATAAGGGCAGGAGAATGATGATGATGGTTTAATTTTGAAAATTTTGGATAGCGTGAACCCACTTGGAGACTATTTTTTAGAAATGCTGCCTTTTTATAGGGCTACAATAAAGTCCGCGATGAGACATATTATTTACTGGCAATCGCAAGCGGCTCCGCCCGCGTGGAAAGATTAAACCGTAATATAGTCTTTTGATAACTATGAAAATGGTTAAAGCGGGTTAACCTTAAAGGCTAGATATATGCTGTCGGGGATTTTTATTCAGAACTTTTAAAGGGAAATAATTTTGTAATACATGATTTTTTATAACCATCACCTTTTATTCAGCTCACGCAAGGAAAGCTTAAATTTTGCCGTAGTCTTATGAAAAATAATAATTGCTGCTTCTCTCCTATTTATTTTAGCGTGATGTTATATAGCCTATAGCCTTCCTCAGTAAATCGACTATCTTACACTGAAAGAATTTTCAAATCGGTGAAGCAGTTCCTAAGGTTAGCGGGTTCAAACAATCAAACAAACAAACTCTTCAGCTTTATATATTACTCTGATTCTGATTCTAATTAGATTCTGACTTGTTAAAATAATCACATTATATTTCCTTAGCTGTGATAGCCCAGCGTTGAGATAATGTGACTCATTTGTGGGGTCACAGGTTTAAACCCTGGGTAGGCACCAGTAACTTTTTTTGTTAAAACTTAAGTGTCCGTTTGATAATTGTAATTTATCACACACTTTTCGGTGAAGGAAACCTCCACATCTCTAGGGATTCTAGGGATATGTGTAACCTACCAATCCGCATTGGAGCAGCGTGGTAGGTCTAAGCTTCTTCATCTCTCCAAAAACGGAGACAGGATGTCTATGCCCAATTATGGGATAGTAACAGGCTGACTTTACTACTTTTAGGCCTGTTTCAAAAGTTACCAATAAACTGTCAGTTAGCTTATTCGAAACATATTTGACACATATCTCGGAATTTTGCGTTTCTCAGGTTTCTGATAAGCTATTTCAGCACTCAAAGTCCCTAATAAGTTAACGGGTAGATCATGTGGTTGTTATTTTGTTTATCTGCTCGATATCTGCAAATACCTATTTCAAAATGGCCGCGATTTTTTTTTAATTTGTCACTTTTTGGAGTCTCTTTTTAGAGACATTTATTTGTCGGTAATTTTCCAACACTCTATCAGTAAGTTGTGAAACAGGCCCTAACTTATGTATTCTATTATGTCGCCCCTTAACCGTATTACCGTCTGTTTGTATAAACCTATTAATAATAGACATATTCCTGAACAATGGCCGTATCTGCGTACGACTTCCCTGCTTTGTAATCACCTTTGACATTTCTGAACGGTTGCCATCTTGATATACGAGCCGGTATCGATCCTGCTCCCACGTTACCAGGGTTCGTTATAATTACAGTATTTGTTGAAGTCTCATTGAGTAAAGGGGAACTGAGAGGATTTATCATTGTAGAAATCTTTATGTAATCATGTTCAGTATTAATAATTAATAAATAGCATCTGGGTGTCCGAGTCTCGCTCGGTAAATTTAAAAAAAAAGAAAAAAAAATTGAAAAGTAAAATGAAACCTCTTTAGACCGCCCGTTCCCCAAATGAACTACCATGACTTTACGTTTGACTGTGAAAAATTGTGATTGTGTTCAACGTAAATTAAAAAAAAATTTTGGAGCCCGAAAACAGGGATATAAGACATTTTTTGAATAAAACTTATCTAGATCGATATTTCTCCCCCAAAACCCCCCACATGCTGAATTTCAGGAAATTTCGTTGGAGCCTTTTCCGAGATTCCGAATATATATATATACTAATTTAAATATTAAAAATATAGGAGACAAACACACACGGTCGTCCGTCTCCAAACTAACTTAATACTTATGCTATGGTCGACATACAGCTGGTAAATACCTAAATATCCATATATAATTTTAAATAAACACTTAAATACTTAGAACCTGATAGAACCTGAAATATAAAAAAGTGCCATAAAAAAGTGCTGGTGATATTTGGGACTCGATCCCGGGTCGATTTCACTAATCCGTCCGTTCCCCACTGAGCTACTAAAACTTTACAATTAACAGCTAAATTAACCTTTGCATTCTATTGTATGTTTTGGCATTTTTTCAGTGCCAGAAAACAGGGATAAAACAACATTTTTTTAAATGAAACCTAGCTAGATCGCCCCCGGAACTCTCTACATACTAAAGCAGCTTTTGATTTTGGATTTTGGCTTTGCGATTTTAATCGTGGAGTCTATGTCATGATGATGCTACGGTTGCGGGGCGAAACGATTGTTGAGTTTGTGATAGTGAACGTATATAATGCTTGTGTATTGTGGTGGCGGTGGTGAAGGTTTGCGCATGTGTTTTTACAAATCCTGTATGTATCAGGTGATAACCGATTGTCCACTCTACATTTAGCATTATATATATTTTCTATTTTACTTCATCGCGGATTAAAGCAAAATAATTTTAGTATTACTTTCGTATTATAGATCTCCGCAAAGTAACGCCTAATTTTATAAATTCTTTGGAAAATATTGGTCCACGGCGGAAATCGAATTCGCAACCCACGGAGGTGAAAGCAGAGTTACTGCCTGCATCAACCGTCCAATAAACTAAGTATTGTTAAAAACGAAAATACTTTATATTTCACATAACTGTGCTGGAAAATGGATGACAAACTACTTTTTGTTGGTGTCCAAGTAATATAAGAAAGCGAGGGAAATCATTTTTCTGATGGAGGCATGATATGTTAGGGTATACGGGTCCCTTTGTGGCGCTGAATCTCACGAGATACGAAATCTCGAAAAGAACTTTGAGGTTATTGACCGACAACATAAGATTTAGTTCAAATATTGTTAGAGCATGTAATAAGTAAGCTTCACCAGTTCTAACTTTAAGACTAAAAATGATTGTAAAATTACGTGATTTTATCGTAGTCGGATGATGCTTTGATTATGATACGAAATGAATGTCGAGATTGTAGTAGTGTATATGTAGGTATAGTGTGGTTTTGACTTTTTGTAGCAATAGTAATATAAAATCATAATTCTCCTGCCCTTATCCCACTCTAAGTGGGGTTGCCACAACATGTTGAAAACATGTTGCAACATGTTGTACCGACCCCACTGAGAGTGGTCCGGTCGCCTTTTATGACACACTCGGTAAGAAATGAGCGTGGCGTATTCTACTCGGCACGATGGTAAGATATTAGGGTGGTCTATTAAACTCAGCCGTATACCAGTAGTCGCCATTTACGACACCTCAATAGAAATGATTGTTATCTATTCAGCCGAATACCACACGGCGTTTGCTGTAACATAAAATGGCTGACAAAAAATGGCGAACACTTACAGTGAAATAACAATCAAGCATAAACCTATAACAAAAGAAAATGGCTGACTAGAAGAAAATGGAAAAATTGCGAGCTTCTATCTTAGACTATCTTTACTCACTATCAGGTGTGATAAACCAAACAATAATCGTTAAATCACCTTCGACGTTGAGAACAACCGCCATGTTGATTTTGGGCTCAGTATTTATCTGGCACTCGTAGACCCCAGCGTCTCTGGGCTGGACGAAGTCAACCTTCAGGTCCCAGTCATCTGAGGGCTCGGGATGAAGGACGCTGAACCTCGCGTCTCCCGTGTACGTGAAGATGTGGGATGTCAGGATGTGGAGGTCCCGCTTCCTCATCCAGGACACCTGGGACAAAAGTTGATCAGTTAATCTACATAATATAAAGTAATAGCCTGTTACTATCCCAAGCTGGGCATTGACCTCCTCTTTTCGTTATTATAAGGGTTGGAACTAAAACCGGCGCTAATCCAAACGGATTGGTAGGTTCCATATCATCATTCATCATTCTCCTACCCTTATCCCACTCTAAGGGGGTCAGCACAACGTGTTATTAACATGTTGTCACATAACTGATTATCACATGACGATGTTTGGCTAGGTTTTACGACCGGCCGCCTGACGTCAACTTACATTAGTCGTCTTTTCCCATACCTCGGTAAGAGAGGGTGGTTTATTCTACGCAGCCGGACACCACAGGGCAGTTCAACTTATTTTGGTCACCTTAAACGACACTTCGGTAAGAAATGAGGGTTGTCTATTCTACTCTATAACTTATAACTGTAAAATATCTGGGTGTCCAAGCTTCGCTCGGTAATTTTTTGCAAAAAAAAAACTTAATAAAAAAAAGAAAAAACAATTATTTCGTTGGGATCGATCCTTGGCATTCACATTTCTCGAGGCTGCCCGTTACCCGAATAAGCTACGTCGACTTGACAGCTAATGGCGAAAATTCAATTCAATATAAATGTTAGTGTTTTTTAATGCCCAAAAACAGGGATAACACAATTTTTTTTTACATAAAACCTAGCTAGATCAATTTTTCTCTCCCAAAACCTTCTACATGCTGAATTTCAGGAAAATCGTTGGAGCCGTTTTCAAGATTCAGGAAATATATATATACAAGATTAACTCATTTAAATATAAAGATAAGGTACTAAATTATTTATATAAAAGTCATTGGTGTTTATCCGAGGTTTGATCCTGTGACCTGTTTAATGTTCAAATGATCCCACCCTTAGGACCACAAACGATCCAACAATATCAAAAAAATCATAAATGTTTCGTGTAACCCTTCCCTTCATCTGCAGCGTGAATCATTTCTCAACGTCGATCTAGGCCGGACACTTCGATATCCTCCTCAGAGCCGCTCCAGTGGTCGCCATATTAATGGTGCCGGGATCCGCAACCCATTCCGGGATATAAATAGCTCTCCGACGTGTCCCGCGATGCATTATAACGTTTTTGTCCGGGATGATATATCTCGCGGACATTTTCGGTTGTAACGGGTACGGTTTGTGTATGACAATTAATGTTTACACGCTTTAGATTCGTTTCTCTTGTATATACACTCTAACACTGATAAAAACAATCCAACACTGTTAAAAAGAGGCTGATACAGAAAGCCTACTATACTCTTGAAAATTATTTAGAAGATAAGAATGTGTGGATATAGCTCTCTTTGAACCTGTACAAGACAGTAATGACTTAATGTAAATAATATTAAGAATTATATTTTTAAAAGAGCAACCGCCGAGTTTCTTGCTGGCTCTTCTCGGTAGGAACAGCTTTCCGAACCAGCAGTAGAGTTGACGATTCAAAAGCACTTGTTTACAAGTTTATTTGAATAAAGAATATTTTGAATTTGAATATATCGCATATTAGTATTAAAGAGAGCGAATTCAAAAAGAGCAAGAAATACTAGAATTTTTAATTATTCGTAGCGTGATAGCATTATTAAAACTAATTTCGAATTCGGTCACTTTAAAACTAAACTATGTACGTCCATTTCTTTCAAATTTTGTGTCAACTAAAAACGAACGAACGTTAAACGATCTATTTTGTACACTTATTAGGAACTGGGGACAATACAATAAAATAAATAACTTAAAAAACTTCACAATCAATCGCATTAAAAAGTGAAGAATAATCATCATGCCCTTATCCCAGTCTTAGTGGGGTCGGCACAGCATGTTATAAACATGTTTCACATGATTTGGCTTCGTACTTAACGACTGGCCGCCCTCCTGACGTCAAATTACATATTAGCCCCCTTTTACGACAACTTGGTAAGAAATCAGGGTGGTCTATTCTACTCAGCCAAATACCAAACGGTGGGTCAAATTACCTTCGTTGCCTTTTACGACACCTCGGTAAGAAATGAGGGTTGTCTATTCTACTCAGATGGATACCAAACGGCATTAGTTAGAAAACCCAAAAACGCGAACCGACGTTGACGACGCGACTTTGTTACTTTGTGTGAAGCCTTAAAATCAGAAGAAATTTTCAAAATTCACCAGCAATGTTTATACATTGCGTTGTGTGTAATTAAAGTACATAAAAGCCACAATTAAAAATATGAATGTTGGATACAATCTGAAATGATGAAAACATTTACAGAATCCATTTACGGCGTCGGAATTACAAAAATTATAAGAGAAAATCTTAAAAGCTCTGCGCGCGATGATACTTTTTATGATATATTTCGCTCCGCATTCAATTTGTCAAATGGGTTGAGTTTGGGTGAAAAATTGTGACGCTGTGAACTGTCGGTTGGTTTGTAGCGAACTGGTTTTAGCGTTATGATATACATTTATCTGAACTTACATTTTGCGTAAGTGAAGAGTTTACTAGGAAAGACTTTATAGGTATTTTATGTAGGTATATTGATGCTGTTAGCGACGCAATTATAATTGTATAAAACATCTTTAATATTTAAATGAGTTAATCTGGTGTTAGGAAGTCAGATCTCTAAGCTGTGACAGCCTATATAAGACAATGGCTGACGTCGTTCACTCTCTTTTGGCGTGCGGCGTTCGTAGAAGGTAGACGTGTTTGGGTGACCTCTTTTGTATTTCTTGTAATTAGAATCTAACCTCAAATAATCGCTATTCGTGATAAGAGCGACCACTAAGTTTGTTACCAGTTCTTCTCAAGTGGATTAGTGTTCCGAACTGGTGGTAGGATCGTTCTGACGTTGGATTTTGTAGTGAAAAGTGTCGGTGGACAGTAAGGTGTAGGAGTCATTCCCTAAACGCATTCGTTTATTTTTTATTATTCATTTTAAATTGAATTTAAACTTAATTTTTAACAGTAGAATTCAAGACGGTAATTTTTATACCGGGCTTACATATAGACCAAATAAAATTTGAATTTCCTTTCGGGAAAACGAATATATACACATAATTGAGGGTATTTTAACATACATGTGGACGAGTATGAAATAGCGGATACGCTTGTCACAAAAACAAATAAAGTAATTGAATGCCACAGACTAATATTTTAATTCATAAAACTTTAGTTTTTTTTTTGCTTCGTAAAACAAGTTGTTTCGCATTTAATTAATCAAATAGATTGCACAATTCCGGCGATGAAAAATATTCCGCTTATCTGTTACTTAATTTAATTATTTGAAGGGCTGTAAAGAGGCTGGACGCTTCGTCTTGCTTAATTACGACGCAGGCTTACGGAGGGCTCACTCTAATTACGTTCAAAAACAAAAACCCAACAAAGAAACGAATTTATTTTATAATTTCTCCCGGGCCTCGAATAAAAAATTTAGGCTTTCATTGTTCATATAATTATATGAACAATGAAAGCCTAAATTTTGATTTGATTATAATTAATCAAAGCCGTCACAAGTCAGTAGTATATATTTTGAATGACAAAATTCATTAATTACATCTTAAACATAATTTATGATTTAGTAGGCAGCCGAGTCTAGCTCGATAATTTCATTAAAAGATAATAAAATGGTTCAATAAAGAGAAATAGGGCTGGTGACATGTGGGATTTGATCCCGGGTATTTTTACTTTTATAGTCAGCCCGTTCCCCATTGAGCTCTTATAACTTTTCAAATGATAGCAAAATTAAGCTTTGTAAAGTAGCTCCTCGTTGTCAGGGGCCTCACGTGGGAAGAGTTAGACTTACAAAGAAATGTTCGGGTCTGTGTTAAAAACGACTTTATTCACAATGCAAGTTGTTGCTTATAAGCATGGAGAGTAGATAGTGTGGACCTCGTTTTATAGCGGTTCGCGGCGCACTGTCGAGTAATGCGTCGGTGGTCTATGCCCATACCATTGCTCATCTCTTTAAACGCTTTTCAAAGTCTTACTTTAAGAAAGCCGAGGTTCACCAGAACTCACTTATAACAGTGGCTTCCACTTACATCCCTGTTAGGTCGACTCACCGAAAATATAGGCGTCCAAAAAGCGTCCTGTATGACTCTGATGATCAAATAACGATCGCAAACACTCACACACATATAATACACGCAAATAGCGTCTTCGCCGGCGAAGACGAGGTCCTATTTTTCTGATGTCGGTCGGCCGTGGCTTCTCGCCATACTTCCGACGCCATAATGACTAATCGTCATACTATTAGCCCTCCACTACACGTGGCCCTAAGCTGCGGTCCGGCCTCACAGGAGGCACCCTTAGGACGACGTTCTCCATAGCTAGTAGAGCTTCTGCGCTCTACTCTCCGCTTTTCGCAACATCGACGATGTGAGTGGCGAAGGATAAAGGTATTAAAGGATAATGTCAGCTTTACAATTTTATTTTCTATTTTAGCAGTTTTTTTATTGCCTGAAAACAGTGATAAAACGACATTTCTTAATTAGATAAGAATTAGACGTAACTTTCCAAAAATTAAGATTATTTGGCAACCACTCAGAGTATATACTTACTGTTCTGTTGCCTATGTGCTTCGCCCGACATCTTAAAACCGCGGACTGTCCGACCACTGCCGACACGTTCCTAGGGGACACGTCGTCGAAATACGGCCTCTCCAACCTCATCTCAGCACTGCCCCCGACGCCTGCCAGCGCTCCCAATCCTGGGAACAAGATAATGCTGTGAGAACTAAAGCAAAATATATCATCATCCTCCTGCAATTATCCCACTCTAAGTGGGATCCGCACAATATGTTACAAACATGATTTGGCTACGTTTTTTACAACCGGCCGCCTGTCAAACGTCAACTCACTTTAGTCGTATTTTACGACACCTCGGTAAGAAAGAGTGGTTTATTTAACTCAACCGGATACCACACGGTGCGTCAACTTTCCTTAGTCGCCTTTTACGGCACCTCGGTAAGAAATGAGAGTGGTCTATCTATCTATCTATTTAATTTCGGGGACGCCCGTCGGTGCAGGGCGGGTGGTCAACTCCTATTCCGGAGTATTCCACGTCGATCGACTTACGTTAGTCGCCTTTTACGACACCTCGGTAAGAAATGAGGGTGATACTATTCTATTCAGCCGGATACCACACGGCACAACTAAATAGCAAACTATAATTGTTTTAAAAAAGTAATGTAACGCCCTGTGACCAGCCCACTGCTGTTCGAATTTTAATATTTTTTAGTTATAAGACAATAAATATTTTGTACCACCTTTACTGTACAGGCAGGGTGGCGGTGGACGTATCCAATCGCGTAAGCCACCACCCTTGACCTGGATGAGTTTGGCCAAGTAGGGCGTTTCTCAGCAGTGCGTCGAATAAAAATTCCGCGACCCACTCAAAATCGGACAAAAAAACCCACTGCTGTCTATAGGCGTCTCTCCTTTTTTAAATTATACCAATTTCATTTCTTACCGAAATATCGTAAAAAATATAGACATAGACAAAAGCACTAATTATTAAAGCGTATTAACTTTAAAAGCATAGCAGACATAAAAACTCGTATTTTTTTATATTAGTATTCAATAAATAAGCCTATTAAACATTTTGTAAGAGATGGTTTATATTAAAAATCAACACGTCATTCATAAAACATTTCTCGCCTTCGTAAGAAGCTTATAAGTTCAATGAAAATATATTCTTTATCTATTTGATAGAAACATGCTTAGCGTGAAATATGGGAAAATGTTACCCGTAAAATACATTAACGACTTAGTTTTTATAAACATATTGATAAAAACATGATAAATAATATAAAATGCACACTATTTATTAGTCTTCACAGTATATTTTAAGCAATTTCATTTTTGTACATAAAAATATAAAGAATTATAAAACGATAGGTGATGTATATAATAGATAAAGCAGGAACCGACATAAGCTTGCGGCTCCTGCTTTGCGATTTGCAAAGGTACGTAAATTGTTTGTGGGTTTGGGTATAAGATTCTATAATAAAATTCCGCAATCAGTTTTAGCTTCGCCATTAAAGAAGTTTAAACGATATAGCTATATTCGAACCTGTACAAGACAGTAATTACTATATATAACTAATATTAAGAATTATATTTTTTAAAGAGAAACCGCTGAGTTGTTTTTGGTAGGAACAGCTTTCCGAACTAGCAGTATAGTTGACGATTCAAAAGCACTTGTTTACAAGTTTACTTAAATAAAGAATATTTTGAATTTGAAATTGAATATACAAATGCGGAAATCGGTTTTTCTGTGAGTTCCGCTTTCACGGTTTACCTGCTGTAACAATATTGATGAATTTTAACTTCATGAATACGAAGGATATTTCAATAATAAGTTGACACAAAAATATATGAGGGTATAGATTTTATTATATAAATCATCATTCTCCTGTCCTTATGCCGTGTGGTATCCGGCTGAGTAGAATAGACTACACTCATTTCTTACCGAGGTGTCGTAAAAGGTAAGGTAAGAGCCATGTGGTAACTGTGGTGGTATGCGTTAAATCAAGCGATTGTTAACAAAACTCAGTTACTGGAAGTTTTACTTGGGTGCACCGCGTAAACCAGCAGAGATTGACTAAAATAATGTACTAAAGAACTGTAGATCTACAAAAATACTACAAAAAGTCCGCAACAGCATGTCTTATGGTTAACCCAGAAATAACTTTTATGTTCAAAATTTCAATTCAGTAAAAATTTTGTGACACTGGTTTTCACTAGCTAATACATATTGTACAACAAAATCCTTATAGGTTGTCTGTGTGTATGTGATCGATTTTCGCAAAATTTATAGAAAGGATTCTTGTACGGTTTTTATTAAAAGTTAGCGTAATTCTTGACGAAGGTTTAGTTGAATAGGTATAACATTCTCTAGAATGGCTATATCCATTTTGATGGGATTTCCACTGGATGATAGAAGAGATTGATGAGCAACATATAGTCATGTTTTATTCTCAAATTCTCGCGGAATTTTTACGCGGTAAAAACTTTGGCGTACGCTAAATTTCACGCAATGGCGCGGGTATAGGTCATATTATATTTTTTTTATTTTTTATTAGGTGTAATAGAATTAATCGGTTAAAAGATTATTTGCGTAATAAATTTTAGACTTAACTAATATTTGATGAAGATGACTATAAAATTTGAGCACTGAACTTATTAATTAATATTTAGCCTTTCATTTTGCGTTAGATATTTAAAACTTCAAAGTGAATTTACTTAAACTTTATTGAACGTTTATCCTCTGTAACCTCAATGAATACATAAACTTGGTAGGTGAAACATTAAAACTTAAATTGGCAAGTATAATCGCTTTCAGTAAAGACAAAATTTGTAAGGGCTGTGACCTGAAATGTCTTTATAAATCCTTGAACCTGAGTTAAGTTTTCAAAACAAATTTTTCAATTTCACAGTGGATTAGATGCATTATTATTTATTTATTTAAAAGGTTCACTTACAAGTAAATACATTGAAGAATTTACAATTTTTTATTTACTATATTTCTTTATAAATATACATTTATAGTTATTTAAAAGTAAACACTGAAAATATTATAAACGTTAGTCTGTTCGTACTTTCAAGCCTAATCTGGTCGAATAATATTAATCAAATTGCATATATTTGTAGTTTACATACCCGGCTAATTTATGGAATTATGTTAAACATTATAAAAACTTTTAATAAATAAAAGCTTTTCACAAAATTTCATGTTCCTATTGTTAACCCTTGAGGAGTTCAATCGTCTGGAGCAAGTCCTGGCAACAGCACTAGGCTATGTATCATAAACATGCATTGTTATCGAATCATTGAATCACTATGTAAAATTTAAGCTGAATCGGACACCGGGAAGATGTTTAAATTTGACTTGCAAGATTCTACCTTCACATACATACACGGAAAGTTAAATAAAAGCTTTTAAAAATATTCCCGATTAACCTCCATAATAGCACCAAGTAGCACATAATTTTAATATGAATAACACACAAACACAGAAATAATTATTACCTCGATGATCGAGTTTTGCTTGGTATTATTTTTAATTAAAAAAACAAAAAAGGAAAAAAGGCTGCTGATATCTAAGACTTGATTTCGGGCTTTTCGATCTCTATGGTCCGCCCGTATCCCACTGAGCTGGTACAACTTTACAAATGACAGCAAATTTAACCTTTCCATTCTATTCTATATTTTAGCATTTTTTGAGTGCCCGAAAATGAGGATAAAAAGACAAATTTTTATAAGAAATACCTAGATCAATTTATCGCCCTCTACATATTAAGTTTCATGAAAATCGTTGGAGCCGTTTCCGAAATTCAAATTCTATATATAGGTATATACAAGATTATCTAATATTAAAGATTAAAAAAGTCAAAGACCTAATCGAGTTTTGAAGTCGTTACTCTCACAAAATCTGTCGTTCTTTCCTCTAACATGTACAAGTTCCTAACAATTCCCTATTCGGCTTTCTTTGAAAAGGTAGTCAAAAATGTTCCATTGTGTGGCCACGAGGTGTTATTTACAAGTCGTCATTATCCGAGTGTCGCCGGAAGCTGACGTCGCGTTCGCCGAACCGGAAATAAGAACGCCTTCGCCCGACCTCAGGAGACATGGGTGTAGCACATTTGCAGTGGAGCCACGAACACAGCGGGTTTATATAGGTTAAAATACTTCAGCGTAGTTCAGTGTTTTTTTCAATCGCTTCAAACTTAAGAATTATCTTCTTGGAGGTCACTTTTGTATGTTGTGAAATTTATAATAAATTATTATATCGTTCTAAAATCTAAACTGTGATAGCTAATCGGTAACTCTCTAGAGATGATCATGGGTTCAAACCCCGGGCAGGCACTAATGAGTTTTTCTATTAAACTTATGTGTCTAATTCATGCAATTAATTAATATCAATGCAATTTATCACGCGCTTTTCAGTAAAGGAAAACATCGTGAGGTGACTTGCATAGCTCTAGAAAATTCTAGGGATATGTGTAACCCACCGATCCGCAGTGGAGCAGCGTGGAAGGTCTTAGCTCCAATCCTTCTCTCCAGAAACGGAGAGAGGAGGCCTATTGCCCAGCAGTAGAATATTAACAGGCCGTTACTTTACTTTACTTCTAAAATGTATTATTATCCAGAATCTTGTTAATTCACTTTAAAAAGATTTGAATTAAATTCCAATTTTAATCGTAATACTGTAATCGTATTGTGTTAAAGCCGGAATTTAAGTTCTTGAATTTTGAGCTCTCATTTCCATAATTGAGATATTGTTAACAATTCAAAAATAAAATGTAATGTTATTATTGGTAATTAATATACAAATTAATTTGATTTCGATAATTATATCAAACTAATTTGTTAATTGGACATACTATTTCAATGGGACAAATGAAATATGATTGATAAAATGATTTATTAATTTATTATGATTATAATTTATTCCAGCCCAATGAAAATTTATTTATTACTGAACGTATTGAAATGTACTTAACGTGGTAGTAATTTTACTTGTGTCAAGGGAGATACAAATAGCGTTGTCTATTTTTGATGCCATAAGAAACCATTTATTTATTTATTTATTTTTATACATATAGTAAGAAAAGAGAAAGAAAGTAAAAAACACATATATAACCATCGTGAGAAAATCAGAATATCTCAGGAATACGGTAGTATGCTATAATCGTATTTTTATGTGATACCAGCTTTTACACGAGACTTCGCTGGCGTGGACTGTAGTCGTGTGACAAGCTGATAATAGATAGCGCTTTTCAATGTCATCCTATTCCTGAAGAATTGACACGATTTCTATAGCCTATATGTTATTCCGGTGTATAGGGAATAACTGTGCCAAATTTCATGGATATAAGTTCAGCGGATTTGAATAACAAACATACTTATAAACTTTCGCATTTAGAGTATTAAAGTAGGATAAAATAATCCAAACATATAGGATTAGGCGTTACTTTGCGGGGTTACACAATACTAACGATCGTATGCGATTACTCTTAATGTATCTTATGTTAAAATAATCGCGGATTATAGGAAAATAACAATATGATCATTGTTTTTAAATTCAAATATCAATTGGAAACAAATCGCCAGTTCCATAGCTGCACTCCACAACATTCTGCGGTGCAACTACAAAATGGAAATGGCAGCTATGAACTTCTTTGTACCCAGTACGTGTAGTGAGGTGGCCTTTTGTTTTTCTAACGCGTCCCCAATGTACCCAGTTGCTTCTCTACCCTATGATAAAGCACCCACTATGATATTGCACCAAATAAATCACACACCGTGCAATCTGAGGTTCTTTTGTTGTCAGCTTTAGCTACATTGTTTTTCGTTTTATTTTCGGCAGTAAAAGAGAACGGGTTGTTTACGATGCCTTGATGTTTTAATATATAGCCACCGTTCGGAATATTAAAGGAACAAAGTGTTTGAAATAATATCAAATAGTCTTTTATATTTTATGTCACTCACAAAATCATTTTCCTGCCCTTATCTAGTTCTAAGTGGGGTGGGCACGAGGGTGGTATGTTCTAGTCAGGCGGATACCACACGGCAGGACAACTTATCTCAGTCGTATTTTTGCGACACCTTGGTAAGAAAGAGGGTTGTCGATTCTACTCAGCCGGATACCACACGGCATGTCAACTTTCCTTAGTCATCTTTTACGACACCTCTGTAAGAAATGAGGGTGGTCCATTCTTCTCAATCGGATACCACACGACACGTCAACTTATCTTAGTCGTATTTTTGCGACACCTTGGTAAGAAAGAAGGTTGTCGATTCTACTCAGCCGGATACCACACGGCACGTAACTTAACTTAGTCGCCTTTTACGAAACCTTGGTAAGAAATGAAGGTGGTCTATTTTACTCAGCCGGATACCACACGACACGTTAACTTATCTTAGTCGCCTTTTACGAAACTTCAGCAAGAAATTAAGGTGATCTATTCTACTCAGTCGGATACCACACCGCGCGTCAATTTACTTTAGTCGCCTTTTACAACACCTCTGTAAGAAATGAGGGTGGTCTATTCCACTCAGACGGATACTACATGACGGGTCAACGTACCCTAATCGTCTTTTACGACACCTCTGTAAGAAATGAGGGTGGTCTATTCTACTCAACCCGATTTGGTTCAGCGGCTTCGCCGTGAAAGAGTAACAAACACACATCATCAAGCAAACTTTTGCATTTATAATGTTAGAAGGATTTGTCTTCATCTTCCTGCCCTTATCCCACTGTAAGTGGTGACGGCACGACATATGCAAAATACGTAGCTAAAGCATGTGACAACATGTTTATGTTGTCACATAATTTACCAACGTATTTTACGACCGGCCGCTTGCCTGACGTCTACTGTTAAATAGTCAATTTGTATAGTTTCTAATAAAATTAATTTCATTTTAACTTACCTTAGTCGTATTTTACGACACCTCGGTAAGAAACAGGGTATATTCTACTCAACAGGATACCGATAATAAAATAAATACTGTATTGTGGCTTTAAAGATTTGAACTGAAGTTTGTCGAAATGCAAAATGCATTCGCAGCGTCCCATTTTCAGCTTTCTATATTTGTTAAAAAACTTTGAACTGGAATATTTTTTTAAGAAGCGAACTGTTACGTCTGGATTTCTGATTTTCTTTAAGAACCGCGTATTACTTTGAGACGGAACAAGTCTTATATAAGTTTTCCTGCTCCAGTTCGAATTGACTGTATGAAAATTTTAATGAAAAACTGTCCTTTCCTTTACAAATTTAGTTTAAGTTATAAAAACTATCTTGTGACCTTTCTTACAGAGTTGTCGTAAAAAGCGACTAAGTTCAGTTTGCCCCTCGTGTGGTATCCGACTGAGTAGAATAGACCACCCACATTTCTTACCTACGTGTCGTAATAGCCGACTAAGTTAAGTTGACCCGCCGTGTAGTATCCGGCTGAGTAAACTAAACCACTCTCATTTCTTATCGAGATGTCGTAATTGGCGTCTAAGGTAAGTTTACCCGTCGTGTCTTATTCGGCTACGTAGACTAAACCACCCTCATTTCTTATCGAAGTATCATAGATGTCGACTAAGGTAAGTTGACTCGCTGAGTGGTATCTGGCTGAGT
This sequence comes from Morpho helenor, assembly GCA_029227775.1. Lineage (NCBI taxonomy): Eukaryota > Metazoa > Arthropoda > Insecta > Lepidoptera > Nymphalidae > Morpho > Morpho helenor. Next base: position 15,089,928 of record JARGCU010000006.1, read on the forward strand.
GGAATAAACCACCCTCATTTCTTATTGAGGTATCGTAAAAGGCGTCTAAGCAAAGTTGACCCGCCGTGTGGTATCCGGCTACGTAGACTAAACCACCCTCATTTCTTATCCATGTATCATAAAAGTCGACTAAGTTAAGTTGACTTGCCGTGTGGTATCCGACTGAGTAGAAAAGACCACTCTCTATCTTACTGAGGTGTCGTAAAAGTCGACTTAGCGAAGTTGATCCACTGAGAGGTATCCGGCTGAGTAGATTATACCACCTTCATTTCTTATCGAGTTGTCGTAAAAGGAGACTATAAGTTGATTCGCTGAGCGGCATGCTTAGTAGATTAAACCACCCTCATTTCTTACCGAGGTGTCTTAAAATACGACTAAGGTTTGTACCTTAGTCGTATTTTGTACCTTAGTCGTATTTTTGACGTCAGGCAGGCGGCCGTTCGTAAAATACCTATCCAAATCATGTGACAACATGTTTATGACATGTGCCGACCCTATTTAAAATGGGATAAGGGAAGGAGTATGATGACTAATATTATAAATGCAAAAGTCTTTTCTGTCTCCGAAATCCAGGCAGACGTAGTCACCGAAAAAGCTTCTATGCAAGTACATGAACTGAAGTTAAATCATCAAAGAGATCCGATTGCATTTTGATATTGCGCGGTTTTTCACGAACATCAAAGTGTCGACCCTATATTGCATCCATTTTGAATAGATTTTCCCGATAGAAAGAGTATTCGCTGCCAACTCATATTGACTTTGTGTCGGGCATAGGCTTGAGTAAAACCCTGTTACTGTCAGAAATGACAGCAATAATCTAACCAAACTAAAATAATCATTTTTTGAATAAGCTTTTGCAATCACTTCAATGATCAATTAGATTAAATAATAAATAAATAAATAAATAAATAAATAAATAAATAAATAAATAAATAAATAAATAAATAAATAAATAAATAAATAAATAAACAAATATATGGGACACTTACACACACGGTCATCCGTCCCCAAAGTAAGTAACTTAATACTTGTGTTATGGTAGACAGACAACTGGTGAATATATACTTATATATTTTTTAAATACATACTTAAATACAAATATACACCCAGGCTCAAAGACCGACAAATTCATTTTAAAGAAAATGTTGGTCCTCGGCGGGAATCGAATTAAATGGCGATGGTAGCCCAGTGGTAACACCGTGCGACTCTTTCGAGGAGGTCACGGGTCCAAACCCGGGCAGACACCAATGAGGTTTCCTGTTAAAAAACTTGTGTATCTAATTGATAATTGCAATTTATCACACGCTTTTCGGTGAAGGAAAACATCGTGAGGAAACCTGCATATTTCTAGAGAATTCTAGAGATATGTGTAACCTACCAATCCGCATTGGAGCAGCGTGGTAGGTCTTAGCTCCAATCCTTCTCTCCAAAAACGGAGAGACGGCCTGTTCTCAGCAGTGGGATAGTAACAGGCCGCTACTTACTTTTTTTTATAATGCTCATATGTAATGTTATTGGTAGTAACATCTTGCGTCAATCAACAATAAATTCGAAATAGTCCTAAACGCATCCATAAAGATCACACCGCATCCCAAAAACCGATTAACTGATATATCAGCAAGGGCCCAGCTTTCAATAGCTCCGAATAGGGCCATTACAGCAAATTTATGATAGTTTCGAACCCCAAGAACCCATTGTCCGAATGCGACACTTTTGTAAGTACTTCGAGATGTCGGATGGAAATTATCTCAATGAAACCTCTTACGGCTAAGTGCCTATCGATTTTTAGACTTTCCACGCCTCACTTAAGCCGGTAGTTTCCATTTATGTTAAATTGATTGAGTAATGCGTAATTGAAGGGTCCCGTGCTATTTCTGAAGGGATAAAGTTATGACTTTTTATTTATTTATTCCTTAGCCAACAGAATTACATTTGTATCTAAAGTAACATTATATTTCCAAGGATTGCTAATAACATATAAATCTAATTAAAGGTAGTCAGAGCGTGCTTAAAAGGCTTTTCGATTTTGGTCGTGGAGTCTATCTCCTGATGGTGCTTCGGTTGCGGGGCGAAACGATTGTTCACATTGTCGTAGTGCTTGTGTAGTGTGTTATAGTGATAGTGTTATTCTGTTATACGTGCGATAACTAATAACTAAGTACTGCATATGTAAGGTATGAGAACGGTTTTTGCTGCACTTAGTATTACATAGATTTTTTGAACAAACGCGGATTTTAACAAAATAATTCTATGAATACTTTTTTACTCAATTTTATAGAAAAAAAACCATATAATTAAGAAAATTTTAAAATTAAAGTTACCGAACGATTTAGTTAACCGAAGTCGCAAGTAAAGGTTGTGTTAAATAAGTTTGTAATTCAGTGCCCTTACCTCTCTCGTCAGTGGAACATAAACTAATATCTCCAGCATCCAACGAGATAAGGTTATGCAAACTTCAATATTAACTTTGGTAGTATTTAACTAAGCGCTGATAAACATTAATATACGTGTATGTCGGAATAGGAAATATTTTTTTTTTAATAGTTTTTTTTTTAATTAACACAAATACACAAATAAGTATAACTATGTGCATCAGTGAATTCGTTCGCCCCAAGTTAAGCGTTTAATTACCCTCAACATGTGTTTTTCCCCTGTACCCAAAGAAAAATGGTTTTTATACAATAAGAAATTTTACTGATACCGGTTCAGTGGATTAGCTATGAGAGCGTAGCAGATAGACTAACCGACAGATCAATTCCTTATGCTGTGTGGTATCCGACTCAGTAGAATAAACCATCCTCTTTTCTTACCGATGTATTGTAAAGGCGACTAAGGTAAGTTAACGCCAAGCAGGCGGCCGGTCATTAAATGCACAGCCAAATCGTGTGACATGTTTATAGCATATTGTGCGGACCCCACTTAGAGTGGGATAAGGGCAGGATGATACGTCATTATATGTCTAATTTATACAAAGTCCTCAAATGCTGTAAGGTGAAGTGCTTTATGTGATGTGATTTTAATAATAAAATTATTTTGCTATAATCCGCGATGAAGTAAAATAGAAAATATATATAACAGATTGTCCACTCTACATTTAGCATTATATATATTTTCTATTTTACTACATCGCGGATTATAGCAAAATAATTTTATTATTACTTTTGTATTATCTCCGCAAAGTATCGCCTTATTCTATAAATTATTTGATGTGATTTTCTCAAAATCTACTGAACGAATGTTAGTGCAATTTTTACTAAAATATGCAATTCTTGAGAAAGGTTTAAGTTATTAATACATTGTCCGAAAGAGAAGAATTGATAAGGAATTTAACCATGATGATGATTTAGTCATCATGATGGATAAATTCTTTATCAATGAAGAACAAACTATCGATAAACTTTCAAAATAAATATATTTGGAATAAAAAGTTTGACGTGGTTTTATCTCATTCAATAAGTTTACCGAACTATGTCGAAACTCGAGTGCTTTCGGAGTTTTAATGAAGTCGCCGACAGATGGGACAAGAATCGAGCTTGTATTGCAAAATATTCTTAGGATGAACTTTTCTATTCACAAGTCGCATTCAGATGGTTTGTTTGCAATATTTTGATGAGGGTTGCAACAAAAATCTTTTTAAAGTTGTAACAAGGTTACAAAATGTAGAAATCAATAGGTGTATCTTTTTTTTTTATGTCAGGAAAACCCATTATGGGTCATCACCGCCCGACGGGGACGAGCGGCGGGTATGTCGGACTCGCACCGACTAAAAACCTGACAGTGCTCCACCGCGCTGCTGGTGGCGGGGATAGGGTACCTATGAAGACATTGCCCCCATCCCCGCCAGCAGCAGCTCTGTACCCCGGAGAGCGCCACCTCCGGGTCGGGGCCTCTCTTAACAGTGGCCCCTCCCTTCGCTAATCGATGCATCGGGAGCACAAGATGCATCGACCGCCTCGGGGACCTAACTCCAGCTCAACTCAATAGGTATATCTAGTTTAAAGGGTGTTGCTATAGAGTAAGGCTCTTGTCTTTTAACGAAACTCGATGGATTTTTTGATGCTTAGTTAGTTATCTTAGTCCTGTAACTGAAGCAAAAATACCAGATCAACTACACGATAATATCGCAAAGAGACTCATTCAGATATTGTTATATAGCAATTAGTTTAACCCCCACCAATTATTTTGTGTCCAAACACGTATTGAAGGTACAAGGAATTTGAATTAATTTATAATGCTTTGCTAACAGGTCGCCGTGTAGTATTTGGCTGAGTAGAATACACCCCCCTTATTACTTACCGAGGTGTCGTAAAATACGACTAAGGTAAGTCGACCAGCCGCGTGGAATCCGACTGAGTAGAATATACCACCATTATTTCTTGCCGAGGTGTTGTAATAGACGACTGAGGTAAGCTGCCCATCGTGTGGTATCCGGTTGAGTAGAATAGACCACCCTTATTTCTTACCGACGTCGTAAAATACAACTAAAGTAAGTCGACCCGGCGTGTGGTGTCCCGCTTAGTAGAATATACCCACCCTTTTTTACCGACTAAAGTAAGTTGACGTTGGACAGGCGGCGTAAAATACCTAGCCAAATCATGACATGTTTATAACATGTTGAATCAACCCCACTTAGAGTGCAATAAGGGCAGTATGATGCTTTACTAACAGGGTAACAAAAGTCATCAAAATTGTCCCATGTAAACAGGTTTTATTAAAGAAAATAAAAACAGTTAACTCTAACACGCCCTCCCACATTAAGAAGCACTCGAGGTCTGAATGCCTCTATTTGAGTGTAACCTAATTTCTGGTCCATTAACATTAAGTGGTCCCGTTTATCGGCAAATCTCGGCCCATCACACTGTTAGCTTGTGACGTTATGCCCAAAGTAACTGATGACGCGATAACGCTGTTTGCTTTTAGGCAGATGAATTTCGTTGAATAGTTTACGGAATTGACATTTAAACATTTTAATTTATAACATTTATAAAATGAGTCGTTATTATGCGGAGATAAAAAAAAACAAAAAGGGAATGAATGAAGGAAGCAAGTTTACTAGTAATTTGTAACCCAAATTGCTAGTAACCTAAATAAATCTTTAATATTTAAATGAGTTAATCTTGTATGTGTATATATATATATTCATAATCTCGGAAACGGCTCCAACGATTTTCCTGAAATTCAGCATGTAGGGGGTTTTGGGGGAGAAAAATCGATCTAGATAAGTTTTATTTAAAAAAAAAAGTCGTTTTATCCCTGTTTTTGGACTCTCAATTTTTTTTAGACTTACGTTGAATATAATTGCAATTTTTCGCTGTCAAACGTAAAGTCATGGTGGTTCATTTGGGGAACGGGCGGTCTAGAGAGGTGAAAATAGCTATGATCGAGCTATTAATTTTTCATTTGTCGTTTAAATTTTTTTTTTACATTATTTTAAAAATTACCGAGCAAGGCTCGGACACCCAGGTACTTTTAATTTATAAAATTTATAAAATGAGTCGTTATTTTGAGAAGATAAAAAACCAAAAAATTTATTGAATTAATCCTATCCTACTTCCTACTAATATTATAAATGTGAAAGTTTGTGAGTATGGATGTATGTTTGTTACTCTTTCACGGCCAATCCGCTTGACCAATATCGATGAAATTTGGTACAATTATTCCTTATGCGAATCCAGTTAATTCTACATGTTGTCGCTAATGACTTTCGCTCTGTATTTTATAGCAACACCGTCATGAAACGAGTATCGCGCCTTTTATGATTAAAATGGTGGCAACTCTGTGCTGTTGTTGTTTCCGGTGGAGTCTTCCTTTTGATAAAACGTTTCAGTTGCATTCAGTCTTTGTTCGTCATTCAAGAGAAATGCATCTCGGAACGGGAATTGAGTATTCCTATTATATCATGTTATGTCTGTATATAGTGTGCGATAACATACAGGAATAGGATGACTCTAAGAAGCGTCTATTATCAACCTATCATAAAACACCAGTCCACGAATGAAGTTACAGGTAACAAGTAGTAGGCCAAAATTCTTATCCTTTTTTCTTTTCAATATTAGGTAGGTCGCAAAATACTTGCGACATCTAAAAACAAACATAGTTACTGGAATAAGATATAGCGATAATGTTAGGGCGCTCCGGCTCTTATATATATGTCATACTTCACACAATCCAACCATCTCTTTTTAATTTGCTATAATCCGATTACATGAAATATACCTCACTAGTTTTTTAGTAGATCGTATGGTGGTGTCATAGATGTAAGTAAAATAAGGATTACAATATATCTAACTCAATAAAGCTTGATTTGGAATTAGGTCACTTTAATACTAAGCGTATCACTTATACAAGTATATACTTAGTACAAGTGTACTAAACGTACCGCTGAGGTCCACAAAGATGTTACAAGTTCATCCAAGTTGACCACTCCTGACCGACACAGTGGTGTAAAAGCTTCAACTCTAAAACATAGCTTTCCTTAAAGTCAAAGTCATCCTCTTTACTAGATTACATCTATTTTTCTTTCAAAATATTTTTTGAAAGTTTTCAATTCGCGCAAGTCACTACTTAACAAGTGTTAATACCCTGAGTAGTAAAAAAGTTACATTATCATGCTAAGGGTTACCATGCATCCAAAATTTCTCGGATATTCCTCTCAACTAACTCTTACAAACTCGTACACACACTTTTTATGACTTTAATGTTGTACAAGAAATTACGTCTGTTTTTAAGTCTATTACGCACTATTTATTTCAATTTAAATCGCCCTGATTGAACATACATATAAGATGTTATTATATTGTGTGTGTATAATAGTGTGCTACATGAAGCACACATTCAAATTTTATTAGTAAATGATCATACATAAAAATTAAATATATTTAAATTAGCCATGGGTATTTTTTTAAAGATATAAAAAGACGAAACTAAAAAAAGCAAAAAATAATTGGGCCGGTGTGGCTCGATCCGGGGTAATTTCATTTCTCTAGACCGCCCGATAATCCAACTGAGCTATTATAAATTTACAAATGACAGTCTAATTAGCCTTAGTTTTGAAAATAATATTATAGAACCCTCTACATACAAAGTTTTGTAAAAATCGTTGGAGCCGTTTTTGAAATTCAGATTCTATATGTATACAAAAGTAACTCATTTAAGTATATTGTATTCTGTGTTATAAATAAATAAATAAAATAAATAAATATTCAAGATATATTAAAAATTCCTAACTATAAGATTGTAATAAATCATAAATTCAACTCAACTATGCACATAATCGTCAATATTATTAAGTGTTTAAATTCAGTGTTGTCTTTTCTTTATTTAAATACGAGTATATTGGTACTTTAATTAACTTTAACTAATTTAACTTCAAAAGTTTAATAAGTTACTCATTTATTTGGTTATTTGTTTATTTAGTTTATTGCCATAGAGTTATGCCTGGCTATAAAATTAGTGCTAAATATAAGCCATAAAATAATATTCACGTTCATATGTATATATGATTGTATATTACATCTGGTATCGTCTAAAACTATAGCTACTTGTCCTATTAATTCCAGTCTAACATACCCACCCTATCCACGTTTCAAGTCAAGTAGAAAAACTTGTTGGTCAAAGCTAGACTAATGATTGTTCCAATAATGTTCGCTACCAACTTTATTGAAACTACCTCCCGCTGTTATTATTACAGATTTTTCTAGTGGTTAAAGTTACGTTTACACCATATATGATAAATGGGTTAAATTTATTACAATTTTCAGTAGCAATTATACAATATTGATCAAGAAAATAATTCTTATAATAAAAATATGACTATAAGAACTCGTAAAGATGGGAACCCTAAAATTAACAACTATGTGTGCAAATTTCACCATACGATGAAGTTACTAACCCTGAAGTTTTTTTTATACAGGAAAAAACCCCTTATGGGTATCGTCGCCCGACGGGGACAGGCGGTGGTTATGTCGGACTCGCACCGACTAAAACGACCTCTGTGCTCCACCACTCTGCCGATGGCAAGGACATCATTGTACATATTGCCCCCATCCCCGCCTACAGCTCTGATCCCAGAGAACAAACACCTTCTCCGGGTAGGGGCCCCTCGAAAGAGAAGCCCCCCTCCGCTAACCGATGCATCGGGAGCACCAGATGCACCGACCGCCTCGAGAACCTGTAAGCCAGGCGTCCGATATACCCCGTTCGGAACACCCGAAGGTCCCCAGTTAGGGTGGCAGACGATGGCTTGGGCGAGTCACTAATACCTGGACTCACCAGCAGCAGATTGGATCCAGAACAACAGTTCGTGGAACAGCTCCGCCGCCTCCCTCCGCCCCCCTCCGCAGAGCAAAGGGAGGCCATCGCTGCCCACGATCGCTCCCTGCCCACCGTGTTTATTATGTCACGGTCGACAGGGAGAGACCTAAGTAGGGGCCCCAACGCCTTGGTGGGTTTGATGAGATAAGGTCTGTCTGTCCGTTACGATCTCACAGCTAAACTGCTGGACTAATATTGATGATATTTTGTATATGAAATCTTATATACAAGGGTAACATAAAGTACAAAAAAATCCCGAGTTACTTTTAGTATCTGGTGAAAAAACTTAGTACATAATTTAAAGGATCTTAACATTAAAGTTGACGCACACGAAGTCCTATAACTATTGAGTTCACATATATTTTTTTAATATCTTGTTTTTATTACAATACACATTTTAAAGAGTACTTATTGAATTTTATAGTTATAAAAAGGGAATAAAATAACAGTAGATTGTATGAGTGAGTAGTTATATATTAAAGTACCATTGAGAATAGAACAATCAAGCCAATGCAATCTACTTTCCGGTATCGCTGCCTGGTCCCTTGAGTTGATGCCACCATTAGACAATACTATAGTACTATAATACAAAATACTATACTACAAAGCACTTATCGCTATGAGGTAGTTCAAAAGCAACCCTAACTAATGGAAGATAAATCAGAGACATCAGATACTAAATAAATAAATAAATATATGGGACACTTACACACACGGTCGTCCGTCTCCAAAGTAAGTAACTTAATACTTGTGTTATGGGTGAGAGACAACTGGTAAATATATACTTATATAATTTTAAATACATACTTAAATACAAATATACACCCAGGCTCGAAGAACCAACAATTTTATGTTAGAAAATGTTGGTCCTCGGTAGGAATCGAACCCACGACCCGCGGAGTTGAAGGCAGGGTCACTACTAACTGCGCCGACGAGCCAGTCAACTAAGAAGAGCTAACAAGAATCTTGGATATAAATTTTTCAATTTCAAAACCTAAAGTAGCTTAATACTTTTTTAAATTTGAACTATCGTTAGTAGTATTCATAGTAAATGTCAGTTCCTGTCGCGGATGGATATGAAACTAGTCGGGCTAACCCGATAGAATGAGACGTGAGTATAGCCGGTTCTATACATTAACTTAGTACTTGTGTTATGGGTGACAGAAAACTAGTAATATATACATATATAATTTTAATCCTTTTAATATTTAAATGAGTTAATCTTGTATGTGTATATATAAATATATTTTCTGAATCTCGGAAACGGCGCCAACGATTTTCCTGAAATTTAGCATGGAGAGGGTTTTGGAGGAGATAAATTGATTTAGTTAATTCTACAGGAATAGGATGATATTGAACTTCTTTTTCTTCTTGCATCGTTATCTCATTGATGAGAATCGTGGCTCTTTGACGATAGGACATTTTCAATGGTGTTGCGCCAACCAGCCCTATTCTCCGCGGCATGAAGAGCACAATAAAGGGGGGAGTTGAGAGCTTCCTTGACCTGGTCGGTCCAACGTCTTGGGCTACGTCCACGCGGTCTCCTTCCATCGACACTTCCTGTGATCACAAGCTTTTCGATACAGTCAGAGTTTTTTCGAGCTATGTGACCGAAGTACTGAAGAGTCCGCCGTAGACAAATAGTGGTTAGCCGAATTTTGATACGTAGCTTGTTCAAAATTGAGACGTTGGTTTTAAAGTCGATAATAAATAGTTGGTTTTTAAGATCGATGATATTGAACAGCGCCATCTATTATCAACCTATCACGCGACAACAGTGCAACAGACAACGCGAATGAAGTTGCGGGTAAAAGCTAGTATGGTTATGTTTTTGTCGATCAAAGTACGAAGCCCTAAAACCACTTTCACAACCCACGTACCGTAATGCTTCCATTTAATCAATTACTTGTGTTAATTTCATATTGAATCACTCTCAAGGCTGGTAAACTTTCTGTGAAGTAATTAATTTTCAATTTTCAACACCAGTTATGTTGGTATTTAAAAACAAAATGTTAACCTTCATTTTGTACATGATTTTGTCCTTAATATTGAAGTTAAAAGAAATTTTGACAATGGGCTTGTTCCTTTAATTGATTGATGCTGCGAGGTATCCGGCTGAGTAGAATAGACCACTCTCTATCTTACCGAGGTGCCGTAAAAGACAACTAAGGTTAGTTGACCCGCCGTGTGGTATCGACTGAGTAGAATAGACTACCCTCCATTTCTTACTGAGGTGTCGTAAAAGGCGACTAAGGTAAGTTGACCCACCATATGGTATCCGGCTGTGTAGAATAGACTACCCTCATTTCTTACCGAGCTGTCGTACAAGGCCACTAAGGTAAGTGGACCCACCATGTGGTATAAGACTGAGTAGAATAGACCACCCGCATTTCTTACTGAGGTGTCGTAAAAGACGACTAAGGTAAGTTGACACGCCGTGTGATATCCGGTTGAGTAGAATAGACCACCCTCATTTCTAACCGAGTTGTCGTAAACAGTGAATAAGGTAAGTTGACATCAAACAGGCGACTGGTCGTAAAAAAATAGGCAAATCATGTAACTGTTTTAAAAATTTTGTGCCTACCCCACTTATCTCCAGCAGTGGGATAGTAACGGGCCGTTACTTTGAGAAAAGCTCATATAATTCACAAAATAACACCTAATTATAAAAAAAAATATTCGTTATATAATTACATTTGCGTAACAGTTTTCTATACACAAATATGAATCTCCCAAACTCCAGATACTTGAATAAATCTGTCAGTTTATTGCTCCGTTAAGAATATATTTCCCCTAAAACGTCCAAATGGCCGCTCGCGCTAGCAACACTTAACCACTTTCGGCTAAGCGATGGCTCTTAGCATTGCTAATAGAATGGAGAGAAATTTATTGGACAACAACGAAATACAAACTAAGATATACTCAGACTACAGACAATACTGTCTTAGAATGAATAATTAATAAGGGGAGCGACGATTGGCGCTAATTCAGAAGTTGTTATTTTGAAAATGTTACTTGGAAAACGAAAAGTAGATGTGATGATAACTGGAAAGTAAGACCCTATGACCGTTTACCGTGGATTCGTGGACTCAAAATCTGGATAAGGACGTAAAAGTTGTCTTTAAAAACTTATTTTTATTTATCATTATTTATTTATTTCATAAACTATCAAGAATAAACCACCGTCATTTTTCACCGAAGAGTTGTTAGTCGTCCCGCCGTGTGCTATCGCCTGAATAGAATAGACTACCCTCATTTCTTAACGATATGTCGTGAAAACGACTAAGGTAAGTTGACCCACCGTCTGGTATCCGGTTGAGTAGAATAGACTACCCTCTTTCTTACCAAGGTCGTAACGTAGGTAAGTAAGGTAAATCGACGTCAGGCATGGGGCTGGTTGTAAAAAACGTAGCCAAATCATGTGACAACTGCTTATAACATGTTGTGGCGACATTACTCAAAGTGAATCCATAGAACTACAAACAGAGGGAATCTTAATTAGTACTTAGATTAAGAGTTCTAGGTTGTCAATTAATCCATTACGGTATTAATCAGTTACGTGCTAAAAAAAATTACTAACTATCATGCGTTTTTACGGTGAAGGAAAGCATAATATCCAGAATAGCGTTTTCAAATTAAATAAACTAAACACTTTACGAAAGCACTTTAAGCGGAACAAAAGTAATAATAAAATTATTTTGCTTTAATTCGCGATAAACTTTAGCGCACTTTAGCGGAGTCAAGCTGAAGTATAAGGCTTTAGGTCAAACAAACGACTATCCTGTTTTATTACCCACAAATACGCATAAAATTCATTGTTATACAACTGTGACAATAATTTTTACTAAATACGTCTATAAAGTGAGATGATAAAATATTAATATAGAAACTTTGGCGATAAGTCGCAAATGGGTCAAAGAACAAGGGGCAACAGTGCTATTGTCCGGAACTAGGGAAAATTATGGCAACATTACAAACGTTGATGGTGGAATTTTTATTCGTTTCTCGCTGTTAGCGCTCCTTGGGCAGTTTGTGTGATTTGTGAGACGGACACCGCTGGATATATTATTTTAGTGCCCTATTAAAGTGTTTTCGGCACTTTTATTGGAGTATTAGAGTTATTTTTTAAGCACATAACATAAATTTAACATAAAATATAGTTAGGAAGTTATGCAGAAATCTCTAGCCAGTGAATGATAACATATATCACGTCAAGCTCAGCAACAACCTGATAAGATACTATTTTTTATGATCATAACTGTGCCTTTATCCCACTGTAAGTGGGGTCGCCACAACATGTTATAAACATGTATTTGGCTAGGTATTTTGCAACCGGCCGTCCGCCTGACGTCTTACCTTAGTCACGTTTTACATCACCTTGGTATGAAATGAGTCTATTCTACTCAGCCGGACACCACACGGTGGCTCAACTTAACTTGATCATAATTTATAGAATTAGGCGTTACTTTGCGGAGATCCATAATACAAAAGTAATAATAAAATTATTTTGCTATAATCCGCGATGAAGTAAAATAGAATATATATATAATGCTAAATGTAGAGTGGACAATCGGTTATCATACCTGATACATGCAGGATTCGTAAAAAACACATGCACAAACCTCCACCACCGCCACCACAATACACAAGCACTATATACGTTCACTATCACAAACTCTACAATAGTTTCGCCCCGCAACCGAAGCATCATCAGGAGATAGACTCCACGACCAAAATTGCAAAGTAATCGTAACTTAATCACCTTTTACGATACCTCGGTATTAAATGAGGGTGATCTATTCAACTTAGCTGGATACCGCACGGCGGTTCAACTTACCTTAGTCGCCTTTTACGATACCTCGGTAAGAAATGATGGTGGACTATTCTATTCATCCGGATACCACACGGCGAACAATTGAATCTTATAATAATATATTGGGTTAATATGAAGGGTAAATTAATTTCCGTTTTCTTTATAATTAGGGGTAATTAAAGTAAATTGGCGCAAACGCGAGTACATTCTGCTATTAATAAAACTGAGAATTTTTTTTAATATCCTATCCTACTAATATTATAAATGCAAAAGTTTGTGAGTACGGATGTATGTTTTGTTGTCGCCAATGACTTTCGCTTTGTATTTTTTATAGCAACACCGTCATAAAACGAGTATCGCGCCCTTTTGACTGAAATGGTGGCAACACTGTGTCGTGTTGTTTCCGGTGGAGTTTTCCTATATATTGCTAAAACGATTCAGTTGCATGCAGTCTTTGTTCGTCATTCAAGATAAGTGCATCTCGGAACGGGAATTGTGGTATTCCTAATATATCGTGTTATTGTAGAAAGTGTGCGTTAACAATTTGTTACTCTTTCCCAGCGAATCCCCTGAATCAATGTCGAAAAAATTTGGCACAATTATTCCTTATACACCGGAAAATATATATATCCTGTTAATTCTACAGCAATAGGATGACAAATAATTTATAGAATTAGGCGTTACTTTGCGGAGATCCATAATACAAAAGTAATAATAAAATTATTTTGCTATAATCGGCGATGAAGTGAAATAGAAAATATATATAATGCTAAATGTAGAGTGGACAATCGGTTATCATACCTGATACATGCAGGATTCGTAAAAACACATGCACAAACCTCCACCACCGCCACCATAATACACAAGCACTATATACGTTCACTATCACAAACTCAACAATCGTTTCGCCCCGCAACCGAAGCATCATCAGGAGATAGACTCCACGACCAAATTGCGATTTTGGTCGTGAAATCTATCTAATTTTATTATTACTTTTGTTTTTTTTGAATAGGATGACATTAAAACACGCCATCTATTATCAACATATCACGCGATAACAGTCCACACAAACGAAGTTGCGGGTAAAAGCTAGTCACATATAAAGCAAGTACCATCATCTATTCATTGATATAAGAAAAAGCGATCCATATTTATGTATAAAACGGGAACCGGAAAACCAATAACCATTCCTGTTTTTATAATAATGCCATTTCATGCCTCATAATGTCGCGCTCCAGGCGATGATTTATCGGATTGCGCCAAAATGATGACACAAAAAGCCGCCATTTGTGATTATGACGTTATTTTGGTCTGTTCGTCACAAACGCAGCGTATTTTTAAAGTGTACAATATTGTATTACGCTATTATTTATTCATCATTGTTTTATAAAATGATATCAGACTAATTGCTCTGTGACACATCATTCGGTGGGCTCGGCACAACATGTTTGTAAACATGTTGTCACCTGATTTGGCTACGAGTATTTTACGACGACCCACCTGTTTGACGACAACTTACCTTTGTATTTTACGATACCTCGGTAAGAAAGAGGGTGGTCTATTCTACTCAACCGGATACCTCACGGTGGATCAATTAACCTTAGTCGCCTTTTACGACAAATCGGTTAGAAATGAGGGTGGTCTATTCTACTCAACCGGATACACCACGGCGGGTCAACTTATCTTAGTTGCCTCTTACGACACCTCTGTAAGAAATGAGGGTGGTCTATTCTAATCAACCGGATACCACACGGCGGTTTAACTTAGTCGCCTTTTACGACACCTTAGTAAGAAATGAGCGTGGTCTATTCTACTCAACCGGTTACCATACGGCGGGTCAACTTAACTTAATCGCCTTTTACGACACCTCTGTAAGAATGAGGCTGATCTATTCTACTTAACCGGATACAACATATTTTATTACTAATATTTTTAGTAAAGACTGTGTTAACTTCATTGCTTCACAGGCAGGGTGGCGGTGGACGTATCCAATAGCGGAAGTCGCCACCCTTGACCTGGATGAGTTTGGCCGAGTGAGGCGTTTCTCACCAGTGAGTCACTTAATCAACCCCGTGTCTCACTCAAAATGGGGAAAAAAAAAAAAAAAAACCGGATATAACACGGCGGTTCAACTTACTTTAGTCGCCTTTTACGACACCTCAGTAAGAAATGAGCGTGGTCTATTGTTCTCAGCCGGATACCACAAGGCGGGTAGACTTACTTAGTCGTCATAAGCGAGAGGCTCATGAGATGTTGGTCAAGGCTCTTCGTGATAAGACCATTTAACCTCTGCAGTTATTGTTGAATTCCACAATTTATTAATGTTATTATGTACAAACAACTGTTTTGGATCAGGTCACTTTAATACTAAGCGTGTGTAATATATTTAACTACCCTCATTTATGACATTGTCTTCTTCATTTTTTTGTAATTTGCTTATAATTTAGTTCTGCCAAAATAAAATAATTCCACTCTATGCAAAATATTGACACAATCACGATTGTCTTTCAAATTACAGATAAAAGTAGAGCAAAAGAGTTTAAAAGTTGTATCGATTTCGAAAGCTCCATTCTTAGGAAGGTAAGTGAGCTTTGTTCGAACTAAGTAAATCCGAACAGCAACTGATGGCAAATATTTAAAAGCGGGATCCGGCTGTTTGTAAGGAAACTAAAAGTGGTGGAGACGGGAAACTTCCTGCTGCGGGATCTTTTCAGCTTTTCATTGCTATATACTACTTAAGTACGGAAATATTTACTGAATTATTTAATATTATTATTTATTATATAATATCCGCCGTCTGATGTACGGCTAAGTAGAATAGACCACCCTATTGCTTACCGAGGTGTCGTAAAAGGAATCGGTACCACACTGTCATCATCATCATCTTCCTGCCCTTATCCCGCATTAAGTGGAGTCGGCACAACATGTTATAAACATGTTATCTCATGATTTGGCTTCATATTTAACGACCGGCCGCCTGCCTGACGTCAACTTACCTTAGGCATAACAAATCATGACAAAGTATTCTCATGTAAAAGTAGTAATTTATGACGTAATTATGCTCAAAGTATGACGTTCTCATTGAAATTAGAATTTGTAATGCTTCAAGTAATAATTAAAGTGAAACCCAATATGGCAGATTCATAAGGCTTTATTATAAAAAGGGAACTCGCTAAAATACACCAACTCGTCTCATCTTTCAGTAACTTCGCAAAAAAATATCCGTGGCCTTATGGAAAAGTTCAATTTCTTTCCCGCAGCTAATGCCCATAATCTTGGCAACTTTTAATAGGGCAGACCGAAATTTGACGGCCATTATTCAAAAAAATATACGCCAAGGGTGTCCTTCCATTGAAGGGGCTTTATTTAATTCCTATAATGTCATCGGAAAAGTTTTCGGGAACACAATCTTTAATTTGTTCCATAGCAATATTTTTCTTAATGAGGAGAGTTTTTGGTCAATATTTGAACAATATCGCAACTGATGGTAACTGACTAACTGAAATTGTGGTTTTAAGTAAGAAACGTTATTACTGATGTTCTGTAACATCTTCAACCCGTATCCCACTCTCAGTGGGATCGACACAACATACTATAAACATGTGGTTTCATGATTTGGCTACATATTTTACGACCGGCCGCCTGAAGTCAACTTACCTTAGTAGCCTTTGGTTGGTCTATTTTACTCAGCTGGGTCGACTTACTTTAGTCGTTTTTTACGACACATCGGTAAGCAGTGAGGGTGGTCTATTCTACTCAGCCGGATACCACACAGGATTATCACGATTGGAGCCGTATGTTTATATGATAGTAATTAATGAATGAAAAAAAACTATGATAGCCCAACGGTGAGACCGTGCGACTCTTTCGAGGAGGTCTTGGGTTCCAACCCCGGGCAGCCACCAATGAGTTTTCTGTTAAAACTTTTATTATCACACGCTTTCCGTTAAAGGAAAACATCGTGAAGAAACCTGCAAATTAGAGAATTCTAGGAATACTTGTAACCTAACAATACGCATTGGAGCAGAGTGGTAGGTCTTAATTCCAATCATTCTCTCCAAAAACGGAGAGAGGAGGCCTATTCCTAGCAGTGGGATAGTAACATGCCATTACTTTACCTTTTTTAAATCTCCTATTTTAGACTTATTTAAGCACAAACATTAGAATGATAAGAGATTTTCGTCGCGCCCAGCGAGCTGCGGGACGCAGTTCCCGCCGCGATAACGTCGTGTAAAGAGCTCATGAATAAGTGCCCCGGATGGGCTCGAAACTAGTCGGGCTAACCCGATAGAATAAGACGTGACTATAGCCGGTTCTATACAATAACTAGAGATTTTCTTATTTGAATGCTTCAATTTATTTAACTTCAAAGCAGGTAAAGATTTCCGTTTATCTAGAGGGGGATCCACCAACGCTGCGTATTCAATAACAATTTCCGTAATTACACGAAATTTTAATGCCTTGATAAAATTTCAACCGGCAGTATCATTAGATTAACTCCCCGCAATGACATCATGGGAAATGGGAGATCTTAATGAACGATCAAAAATATTGGAAGGTTAAATACTCTTCTAAATTTTCAAATTATATTTACACGATACGATGTGTCGTGATGAAGAAGACTACTCTAGTCTTCTTCTTCTTCTTCTTCAACCGATGAACGTCCACTGCTGGACATAGGTCTCTTAATGGAATCTCCAGAACATACGATTTTGTGCCGCTTGTATCCAGCGGCTCCCCGCGACCTTTTTGAGTTCGTCAGTCCATTTCGTAGGGGCTCTTCCGATACTGCGCTTTTCGGTGTTTAGTCACCATTCCGACACTTTAACACCCCAACGCCCATCGGTTCTCCGCACTATGTGCCCATCGCCACTTCAGTTTCGCGACCCGCAGAGCTATATCGGTGACTCTGGTGACTACGGATCTCCAAATTTCTGACCTAATCACGTAGAGATACTCCGAGCATAGCTCGCTCCATCGCTCGCTGAGCGACTCTGAACCTTCTTATGAGGCCATAGTCAGCGACTGTCTGTCCCTGAGTAGAGCAACCAGCCATTTTAATATGCGAAATTTGTCAGCAAAGTTTATTACAGTTCAGGCTCGTATAACAGGGTAACATATAGGATAAAAAATCTGTTCTTCCTTTAAGAAAATATTACATGAGTGCTGGTATTTGACATTTACGCACGCACACTTTACTATTAATATGTTATTTTTCTGGCGATGGATTTTAATTATATGGAATATATTTCTTTGTTAAAATACGGGATAAGGTATACAGGATGCCATTATTAGCGGGTCAGGTATCTTCCTGCCTGTCATATGTCAACCATATTCCATTATGTTTCTCTGGACACCATTTGTTTATACTGTATTAGATTATCATAAATCCATTTATAAAGGTACTATTCTAGGGTTGTTTATGTTGATATATTCTTAACATATTCTGTGAAAGATATCTATTCCCTATGGAAATTAAAAATTATCGGCCTCTTGTGAATGGATGCGAATGTTTGACCCTATATAAAAACATCATAGACAAATCTGGTATCTTTTTTTATGGGTCGCTGCCTTTTGTTTCCGTAAAGGAATATGGTTAGGTTATGACGGACAAAATATAAGTTTATATAATGTTGATTTAATTCTTATTTTTGCTGGTTTGTGGTATCTGGATGTATAGAATAGACTCATTTCTTACCGAGGTATCGTAAAACGCGACTAAATTAAGTTGACCCGCAGTGTGGTATCTGACTGAGTAGAATAGACCTCCCTCATTTCTTACCGAGGTATCGTAAAACGCGATTAAGGTAAGTTGACCCGCAGTGTGGTATCTGGCTGAGTAGAATAGACCACCTTCCTTTCTTACCGAAGTGTTGTAAAAGACGACTAAGGTAAGCTGTCCCGCGCGTGGTCCGGATCCGGATGAGTAGAATAAACCACCCTCATTTCTTGCCGAGGTTTTGTAAAAGCTACTAAGGTAAGTTGACGTCAGGCAGGCGGCCAAGCGGGATTAACAAGCTGTTAATTTAATATTAAAGTTAACGCGAAGAAAATCGAAAAACTTTTATAAATATTATCGCATATTATAAGATACGCCGTGTGGTATCCGGCTGAATAGAATAGTACCACCCTCATTTCTTACTGAGGTGTCGTAAAAGGCGACTAAGGTAAGTTGTCCCGCGTGTGGTCCGGATCCGGATGAGTAGAATAAACCACCCTCATTTCTTGCCGAGGTGTTGTGAAAGCTACAAAGGTAAGTAGACGTCATGCAGGCAGTCCAGCTGTTAATTTAACATTAAAATTGTAAGTAGCGGCCTGTTACTATCCCACTGCTGGGCATAGGCCTCTTCTCTCCGTTATTGGAGAGAAGGATTGGAGCTAAGACCTACCACGCTGCTCCAATGCGGATTGGTAGGTTACACATATCTCCAGAATTCTCTAGAGATATGCAGGTTTCCTCACGATGTTTCCCTTCACCGAAAAGCGTGTGATAAATTGCAATTATCAATTAGACACATAAGTTTTAATAGAAAAACTTATTGGTGTCTGCCCGGGTTTGAACCCATGATCGTCTCTAGAGATTCACAGGGTCGCACCGCTAGGCCATCACAGCACAGCAGCACACATTAAAATTGACGCGAAGAAAATCAAAAAACTTTTTTAAATATAATCGCATATTATAAGATACCATCTTAATTTCACAAGTGCGCCGTTAAAAGAGTTAATTAAAATTTTATGAATTTAATAAGCTGAAAAGAATGTTGAACGCCCTAAAATTGTAAAAGTAATTTGATAGACGTAAAAGTTTAGTGAAGAGTTTACCATAATTTTAATTTTTTAATAACAGTAAAATTCCAACCGCCTCGATTTAATTTTGTCGAGACGATATTACCAGCGTGGAACTGGGAGCCGTCAATATCTCAGTGCTGGGTGGATGGGAATTTTCTCTCTGAGCACTACAGCCGGTGTCGATGACGCGTGAAATTATCTTTGCCCCAGAGATTTAATATATAATAGTTATTATAATATACATCGTTCAAAATACTTGGCTGCAACAGAATATATCCTTAGCTAAGCCGAAAAACGAAAATTACGTTTTAAATTTATCCTATATTTTTATTAGACACCACAAATTCAAATTCGAAAAAATATTCTTTAATCAAATAAACTTGTAAACAAGTGCTTTTGAATCGTCATATCAATTGCTGGTCCGGAAAGCTGTTCCTACCGAGAGCCAGTAAGAAAGTCGGCGGCTGCTCTTTTAAAAATATAATTTTTATCACTAGTTACAAGAAAGACAGTACTGACTAAATATTAAGTA
Organism: Morpho helenor; assembly: GCA_029227775.1. NCBI lineage: Eukaryota > Metazoa > Arthropoda > Insecta > Lepidoptera > Nymphalidae > Morpho > Morpho helenor. The sequence goes on from JARGCU010000006.1 coordinate 15,110,375, forward strand.
CTGTCTTGTACAGGGTCGAAGGGTAGCTATGTCCATGCTAGTCCAGTCCAGATTAGCTATATCCACATGTCCAGTGATTTTACTATACTGCTACACTGCAAAGCTAAAATTGAATACGAAATTTTATTACAGAATCTTATACCTAAACCCACAAATGACTTACGTATTTTGTTTTCCAAGCCGCAAAGCAGGAGCCGTAAGCTTATGTCGGTTCCTACTTTGTATATTATATAAATTGCCAAACTTTTTATAATTATGTATAAATTTGCATAAATTGTTGTGAAAAAAAAAATAATAAAAATATACTTTTAAGTCAAATGTAAAAATACCTATCTATTATATATCCTAATAAATATATCCATACCAATATTATGAAGTAGCTGTGTGGTATCCGGCTGAGTAGAATAGACCACCCTCTTTCTTAACAAGGTGTCGTAAAATACGATCAAGATATGTTATCGTCAGGCAGGCGGCCGTTCGTAAAATACCTAGCCAAATCAGTGACAAAAAATTTGTAACATGTTTTGCCGACCCCACTTACGAGTGGGATAAGGGTAGGAGGATGATGAGGACATCATTTTACTTTAAGGATTTTCAAGCCCTGAGTGGCTCAGCAGGTGATAGAGTGAATTACACCTTTGTTTGTTTCTGTCGTCATTTATACGTAATCAAATCAGGAATTTAAAAATCAGTAGAAAGAGTAGTTAAAATCTAATGATCATATCACATTTCTCTGTATTTTATTTCACAGCGCTTATAACGATTTTAGTTTGTAACAATTTAATCTCGCAACGAGTTTAAAAAACTGTCGCCAAAGCTGCCATCCGTTTCGAAAATATCAGTATCAGCGGAATAATCAGTAATTAAACATACACAGTATTCTAACAAAAACCGTGAATCGCAATAATACATAACAGTGTAGGGCGATATATCTCGCATACAAATAACAGGCCACTCGAAAAATCGCAATACATCCCGTGACATTTAACAAATGGGTAATGGATATATTCTGTCAGTTAAATTGGCGACAGCGCGCTGTGTCGCGATGCAAATCTGTGCTAACGATGCGAGTACTGTTTTTTTAATTCTAGTCAGCATTTTCTCGTCAGTTACAAAAATGTAACCATACCACCAATACTACCACGATCAAATGTCACATTGACGGCTACAATGTCTTTATTATTGATACGCATTGTGGTATCCGGCTGAATAAAATGGTATCACCCTCATTTCTTACCAAGATGTCGTTAAAGGTGACTATAGTAAGTCGACCCGCCGTTTAGTATCCGGCTGAGTAACAGGCCATCCTCATTTCTTACCGAGGTATCGTAAAAGGCGACTAAGGTAAGTTGACCCACTGTGTGATATCCGGTTAAGTAGAATAGGCCACCCTCTTTCTTACCGAGGTGTCGTAAATTACGACTAAGGTAAGTTGACGTCAGGCAGCCGGTCGTTAAATACGTAGTCAAATCATGCGGCAACATTTTTCTCACATGTTGTGGCGACCCCACTTAGAGTGGAATAATAATATCTATATTATTGATTTAATTATTTCAAACTATTTGTTATTTGTAACATGTTTTATAAATCTTTTTGTCGCAAGGAGAAAAAAATTTCAGACGGACGCTTACAATCTCCTACTGGTATGGAATATCCGACTTGCACAGACTAAAAAACCTCCTGCATTCATGCAGCATTATTTACCAATCAGCATGGAACAGTTTTTGCATTTCTGCGTACTGATCGTTTCTTTAGTTTCCTTCTCTGACTTTTTTCTCTTTGCTCCCTTTTAGCCAAGATTTTACGGAGAACTTCCTTACGCTGGTGTCACTCCTCTTAAATTTCGAGTATACATGGTACAAGTTTTTGTGCGTTTAAGGCCGGCCTCTTTCCCTGCACTGAACCCCTTATATTTTCAAATGATGCACACTCAAACAAGGCATGATGCCTTGTTTGAGATTTGGGGGACTTGTCTTGGGGTATTTTCCTCATCACAGAAATGACAATTCTCAGTCGGAGCTTCCCCTATAACAAATGTATATGTGTTGGAAACAGCATGTCCGCTAAACGCATGGGTCCGCCAGTGGTCTCTCCGTGCTTACTTTAATGCCACTCTTTCGAGTCTTTGATAAGTTCCCTTGTCTACGTTCCTTTTTCCCTAACCTTCCCTTATTCATTGGCCCACTCTAAATAGTAAGAGTACACCTGATGTAAGTAAGTAAGTAACGGCCTGTTACTATCCCACTGCTGGGCATAGGCCTCTTCTTTCGGTTTTTTTTATTTTTTGGAGAGAAGGATTGGAGCTAAGACCTACCACGCTGCTCCAATGCGGATTGGTAGGTTACACATATCCCCAGAATTGTCTAGAGATATGCAGGTTTCCTCACGATGTTTTCTTTCACCGAACCTGATAGCTGTAACATATATATCTGTGTATCTACTACCTTTTCACACAAATTTTCTGAATCAAGAGCCAGGTTTAATAAATCCAGTCGTTAACTCAGATTGCGCAGCGTCGCACGCTGTCTGCAATTCAGCTGACAGAATATATTTATGAACACTCGCCTCATGTCGACGGCGTGTAGCAATTTTTCGACAGAAATTTTATTTGTTCGCGACACCTATCGCGCCATACTGTATGGCTATTCGTCCGGCTATTGCGAAATAAGTGTATAATATCGTCGAAGTTGAAAAAAAGCCGTTGACGGTTTTATACTCCATCCATTTTGGCGGGTGTTAGTTTTTGCGAGTAAATTTAACCGTCGGGACGCTGTCCCTCGTACACGATATACGCCGGCCATCTATTTCCCCCTTCTGTAAACTAAATTTTCGCTGCACTATATCGTGTCGACAATTATCTGGTTGGTTCTGGAAATTCGTGAACATTTTTTTTAGTTTGTATTGTTCGTAATTTATTGCTTTTGCGTTCATTATTAAAATGGTTTGTAACGTAAATATCTATTGCGTTTATTTAATATTTTCGAAAAACAAAAGCTATTCTTGTATTTACTAAAATTGAAATAATTGTATATTCATAAATAAAATTGCACTCATTCAATGTTTAACAACTATTTTAGATTTCAATATTATAGATATTGTTAACGCACACTATATACAATAACAAGATATAATAGGAATACCACAATTCCCGTTTCGAGATGCACTTCTCTTGAATGACGAACAAAGACTGAATGTCACTGAAATGTTTTATCAATAGGAAGACTCAACCGGAAACAACACGTCACAGTGTTGGTACCATTTTAATCAAAAAGGACGCGATACTCTTGTTTCATGACTGTGTTGCTATAAAACACAAAGCGGAAGTCAATGGCGACAACAATATTATTAATATTGAAAAAGGAAGTCTGGATGTCGAAGTTTTAGATCCGATACAGGACTTTTCTAGGAGATTAGGATAAATACTCCAATGAGCAGATCAGGCTCCCGTTGCATCCACTAGATGTGGAGTCTGTAGTTCAAAAATGTCTCTTCTTAGAAGTAAAGCCTTCCAGGTAAAAATCCAAACTGCTATCGAAACGCGTTCATCCCTACCGATTCCATCACTTATCCCGAGTAAAAAGAAAAGTTAATTACAGCACATATCTATGTTTCGAAAACCTTGGATTTGATTGCTCCGCACAGAATAAATTATATTAAAAATTCTAAATATTCTTAATTCTGGTAAAATTGCGTAACCAAGTGCCTTTAAGTCATCAACTGTAATGTTAAAACGAATGAAAATTGTTCCATCTTGTTGGATACCATAAAAAACCCAACGATTGGTCGAATTAGTTATTTTTTTTTCATTGCTTTCTCAATAGCAGGGTTTGCAGCTTCCATATTCTATTTGATTGCAAACTATTAGCTTACTAGTTATCTTGTATTCCCAAGCGAATAACGGCAGCATTTTCTTGATAGTTCTTCACGGTAAACCTTACTGAACCGGTGGTAGCTTCATCACAATTCAACGATTTCAAAAGTTAAAGCCAATTTAGACAAAGATTATTTTGAACTTGAACCCGTGTACTAAATAAAACATCTTAGTCACGTAATAATTCTTGTTTGATTACGTAAAGCCAGCATTCATTTATAATTAAGCAACTGAGCTATGATATGCGGGTCCTAGATAGCGATTGAATTTTTGATACAACTCCCAAAAATAGTTTAAGTCAAAGACTCAACGTAGACTGAGTGGTGTTCCTTTTTACATAGGTACTAATATTTCTCTGCATAGGTCAAGCATTGAGTTGATTAGTTTTTTGAGATAGCAAGAAAAAAGAAATAGCTAGTGATGACATCGGCAAAGGGGGGGGGAGATAATAGGAATTTGGGATGATAAAGGGAGGCCTTTGCAAAATTCTTTGGGGTACCTATCCTATCTATCCTACATAGTTAGGAAAAGAGAGTTTGATGAATAGAGTAGGAGCAGCAAGTTCAGACAGATTTTAGATAAGGAGGAGATGTAAAAGAGATTATTGTAATCAAAGGGAAATACAGACAGTAACGTAAGTTTTGTAAGTAAAAGAGGTTAACCACAAACTCGGATGGGCACGCGAGATCTTTTCGTCTATGATACCTCAGGCCTGAAGATCAACATCTTCGATCAGTGCGTGTTGCCAATGACGAATCATCCGAAACGGGGTAGCTATGGGCCTCATAAGAAAGCTCAGTCACTCAGCGGGCGATGGAGCGAGCTATGTTTGGAATATCTGTACTGATCAAATCAGAAATGAGGAGATTCGTAGAAGAACCAGAATCACCGACATAGCTCAGCATGTCGCGAAGCTGAAATAGCGATGGGCACATAGTGCGGAGAACTGATGGGCGTTGGGGTCTCAAGGTGTTGGAATGGCGACCTCGCTCCGGAAAACACAGTACCGCTAGACGCCCCTACGAGGTGGACAGACGACCTCAAAAAGATTTGGATCAGGATATGTTCTGGATCCAAGCGGCACAAGATCGTGTGGTGTGGAGATCTCGTAAAGAGACCTATGTCCAGCAGTGGACGTCCATCGGTTAACGAAGAAAAAGAACGGCAGTTTCATTTATATATGAGGTCGAAGGATAGAGTTGAGAAAATAGAGTAGTAAGAATTACAGTTTTGTATAAAAGGTTATAAGGTTACAAGCTGTGATAGCCCAGCGGTAACACCGTGCGACTCTTTCGAGGAGGTCACGGATTCAAACCCGGGCAGATACCAATGTATTTTTCCGTTAAAAATTATGTGTCTAATTAATCCTTTTCTTCAAAAACGGAGAGAAGAGGCCTATTCCCAGCAGTGGGAGAGTAAAAAGCCGCTGCTTTCTTATAAAAGTTTATATTTTGATTTGATTTGAAATACTTTTAACGCGTTTTTAAGACCCATTAACAAAAACGATTTATCTGCAACGCAGTCAGCCTTCAACAATTACTGTTTACTGCGCTATTAAATCAAAAAGGGATAAACAAGTAGAATAAAACGGTTCGCCCATTAAGATAACGTGGACCCGCGGTCATTACGCCATTATCGTTATGCATTATCGTATAAATTATTGCGCATTTCGCTCGCAATCGAACGAATTTTAAATTAAAATCACCCCCGACTCCACACCGCGACTTTAATTGATTTTGATATTCAATAATTGAAGAATCGATACAAACAGAGAGAAATTTATAGGGGCAGGGGTAGGTAATTTAGATTATAGAATTAAGCGTTACTTTGCGGAGGGTTTCTTGTTGTTACTTGTAACGTTCGCGTCTACTGAAGAAATAAAGGATTTAATTACGATTTACGTAAATAAAGGGTTTAATTGCGTAAAATGTGCTTTTCCTCTTCCAAAAGAAAGACAGTTGTTTGCATCTTTTTTGATACAGTAAGCTATATTCGTGCTTAATATAATCAAAACCGGTTCAGGGATTAGCCGTGAAAGCATAACATAAGCATAGCAGAACAGGCAGACAGATGGACAGTATAGGAACAGGCAGTGCCTGCAAAGGTTTGAACCCGTGACCCTCTAAAAAGAGCAAAAAGAGTTTCACGGTTTCATTGTCGGGCTTTCGACTTGTAGATTATAGTAAAGTAATTAATTATTTTTTGAGCATATTAATCCATAATTAATGTAAAGAAACCGGCTATACTCACGTCACGAGTATAGCCGGTTTGTATAAATTAATTATGAATACCACTCACGATAGTTTAAATTCATTTTCACGTTGGCGCAGTGGGTAATGACCCTGCCTTCAGTTTCGCGGGTCGCGGTTTCGATTCCCGCCGAGGGCTAACATTTTCTATAAATGAATTTGTTCGTCTTCGAGTCTGGGTGTATATTTGTATTTAAGTATGTATTTCAAAATATATATAAGTATATATTCACCAGTTGTCTGTCACCCATAACTCAAGTATTAAGTTGCTTACTTTGGGGACGGACGACCGTGTGTGTAAGTGTCCCATATATATTTATTTATTATTATTATTATTTATTATTTTTTCAAAATGCGTAGCGTAATAAAGCAATATAATGTTTTTCTTATATTTTTTAACGTGAACTGCATCCCGGAAGGGTGGGCGTGCGGCTCTGAAATAGTTTCTTCAGCTCAACAAATACCCCCAACGTAATATACTGTAGGGGATGCAATTTGCTCGGTGAGTGGTAAACTCGATTACGCGTCGAATTAACTAGTATGTAGTGCGGTTTTCTAGCCTTAAAATATTTACCGTGGTAGTATTAATTGTAAAATAGTATCCTAAACTTAGAGCCTGTTTCACAACTTACTCATAAATTGTCGGATAGTTAACCGACAAATAAACTAAGAAGCAGGTAAATGTCTCTAAAAAGAGACTTAAAAGTAAAAAATTAAAAAAAAATCGCGGTCATTCTGAAATAGGTATTTGCTATCCAGCAGTTAAACAAAATAACAGCCACAAGATCTACCTGTTAACTTATTAGGGACTTTAAGTGCTGAATAAGCAGAAACCTGAGAAACGCAAAATTCCGAGATATGTGTCAGATATGTTCCGAATATACTGACAGTTTATTGGTAACTTGGGAAACAGGCCCTTAAAGGGAGTTGCTAAATACAAAGTCATTTATATTTAAAAACAAATTCAAAATATTCTTTATTCAAATAAACTTGTAAACAAGTGCTTTTGATTCGTCAACTCTACTGCTGGTTCGGAAAGCTGTTCCTACCGAGAAGAGCCAGCAAGAAACAAGGCGGTTGCTCTTTTTAAAGTAATACTTATAACTAGTTACATTAGGTAAGTCATTACTATATTGTACAGAGTCGAACAGTAGCTACGCAGTGTTACCATCTAAATAATCCTCAACAGTATTGTAGGCTTTTTGTATCCGCCTACCTTTAACAGTGTTTTTAAACTGATGTAATGGCAAAGCTAAAATTATTATTATTATAGGTATTTTATTATCTTATAATATAATAATATAATAAAATGGTATTTTATTATATTATTATAGGTATTTTAGAATCTTATAAACTAACCCACAAACGTCTAATTTAAATTTTAAATTTGAATTTGAATTCTGTCTATTATACACATCGCAAATTTTTTGGAATTCTTTATATATTTATGTACAAATATTAAATTGCTAAAAATATAATGTGAAGCCAATATAAGAATACCTATTTCCTTATGTATGAAAACGTTACATTTACCATTATATTTAGGACTAGTAATATCCTGCGGTTTCACCCGCGTAATTTTTTACACCTTACATTTTTATATATAGTATAGATATTATAGATTATAACAAAATGATTTTATTATTACTTTTATAGAACAAAAAAGAATTTAACTTGTTCATCCGTTAACACGTGATGAACACCAAGCAAAATAGATTCATTTTATATATATACTCGGAGATAAGGGTATCTCTTGTATAAATATTCAAGCGTAGAACAAGAACAATGAATTATTGTTGCGGAGGCGAATAATAATGGGGAAAGTTAATCGTCGGGTATTGTAGGTTCCCAGGAGAGGGGTCGGTTAACCTGCGCAAGCAGAAAATTGACGGACCATGTAAACTTGTGTCCCTTTGGTGCCATAAATTGGAATTATCAAATGAATCAAATTTAAATTCAAAAGGAAGATATAATTATTCATCATCTTCTTGCCCTTATCCCACTCTAAGTGGAGTCGGCACAACAACACAACAAGCATTTTTACGACCGGCCGCCTGCCTGACGTCAACTTACCTCTGTCGTATTTATAAATAATAATAAATATATGGGACACTTACACTCACGGTCGTCCGTCCCCAAAGTAAGTAACTTAATACTTGTGTTATGGGTGACAGATAACTGGTGAATATATACTTATATATTTTTTTAAATACATACTTAAATACAAATGTACACCCAGGCTCAAAGACCAACAAATTCAATTATAGAAAATATTAGCCCTCGGCGGGAATCAAACCCGCGACCCGCGGAGTTAAAGGGGGGGCACTACTCACTGCTCCAAAGGGCCAGTCAATTTTACGACACCTCGGTAAGAAAGAGGGTGGTCTATTCTACTAAACCGGTTACCACGTGGTGGGTAAACTTACCTTAGTCGCCTTTTACGACACCTCGGTAAGAAATTAGGTTGGTCTATTCTACTCAGCCGGATACCACACGGCGCGTCGACTTACCTTAGTCGCCTTTTACGACACCTCAGTAAAAAATGAGGGTGGTACTATTCTATTCAGCCGGATACCACACGGCGTGAACTTCTGTCCCTTTGGGGCTATAAATTGGAATTATCAATTGAATCAAATTTAAATTCAAAGGGAAGATATAATTATTAAGAGAATAAATAGTAAATAATCTTGTACTAAAGAACTTTTCAATCGTCAACTGTACTGTTGGATCGGAAAATTGAAATCTAAAAGAGCCAGCAAGAAACTTAGTTTACTTTTCAAAATATATTTAATATATAAATGAGTTAATCTTGTATGTATATATATTTTCGGAATCGCGGAAATGGTTCCAACTATTTTCCTGAAATTAAGTATGTAGGGGCGTGCACTTTTTATCCCTGTTTTTGGGCATAAGAAATATTAACATTTAAATTTAATATAAAACACTATTTTATTCTATACCACACGGCGTGAACTTGTGTCCCTTTGGGGGCTATAAATTGTAATTATCAAATGAATCAAATTTAAATTCAAAATGAAGATATAATTATTAAGAAAATAAATAGTAAATAATCTTTTATGCTAGAACTATTTAATCGTCATCTGTTCTGTTGAATCGAAAACTTGGTCCTATCGAGAAGAGCCAGCAAGAACTTTGTTACTCTTTTCAAAATATAACTTTTTTAATGTTGTTGTTGACATTAACTGTTTTCTGAAAGATCTATAAAAGTAATTCACACACTCATAATTGTGGTATCCACTGAGTATATGTAGTTAAATCATGTGACAACATACCTATAACATGTTGTGCCGACCCCACTTAGGATAAGGGCAGAAGGATGAAGTTACTGTAGCGTTATGTCAAAATTTTAGCAAATATGATAATGCTTATATCGTAAAGAGTAAAGTGAACACAGCAGAAAGTGCGGATAACTTCTAATAAAAGTACGAAGAAGAAGAAAATAGCAGAAGAAAGAAGAAGAGAAACTAAACAGCAATACCAGTATATACATAACAGAATCGTAGCTTAGAAGCAATAAAAAGCATTTGAATAAACTTATTAGCTCAGTAGAAATGTGTCAGAAACTCGAATACTCGAATATTATACTGGCTGACGGACCAATTTAAAGTTTAACATTTTACCGTCACGACTTTATAAGCTCTCTAGTGTGCGAAAGTTTTATGAGTTAGATGCAAGACGGTTTTACTAACATTGCTCGTATGGTTGAAGTTTTGATTTGAGTTATTTTTTGTGGCCTTTTGTGACCGCTATTTTGACAAAACATAACAGGATATGTTTAAAAACACTGTATGTATAATGATACCAAAGCCACGGCATCAGAAAAATTTAAAATCATTTATGGGCTTTGTATTTTTATAATAAGATTCCACAATATATTTTGGACTTGTCTATACACTACTTTACAAGAACACTTAAAACACTCATTAATATATTGTAATATTGTATTTTAACTTTTTGTATATGAATACTAAAAAATAGTACGTATAAACGTGATGTCATTTATACCTCTATTTAATTTTTTTTAGTTAATATTTCTATAACACAAAATCCGTAAACTCAACAACTATTTTACAAAATATAATTATTATTTCTTATTGTGTGGTTTTTCTGTTAGGCGAATGACTGATGATTATTAATTTTGCAAAATCTACGCGTGACGATATTATACATAATGTTTTTAATGGATTTTTTTTTTATAAAACCACAAATAAAACCATTAATACTTGATACCAACGTTCTAGTTAGTCCAGGTAACTAGACTAGAGTTAACCAGGTGAAAGTTACAAAACTAGAAAAAGTATAAATTATCTCCTGACGATGCTTCGGTTACAGGGCGAAACAATTGTCGAGATTGTGGTGGTGAATGTGTGCAGTGCTTGTGTATTGTTATGTTATCGGTGTCGGATAGTTCATGAGCTTTTACAAATTATGCATGTATCAGGTATGAGAATGAATAGTACACTCTACATTTAGCATATATTTTCTTTCATCGCGGATTAAAGCAAAATAATATTCTCATTTAAAGTATAATTCCTAATGCCACGATTTAGAATTCAGATGTAAATTCAAATTCAAATAATTCTTTATTCAAATTGGCCTTTACAAGCACTTTCGAATCGTCAATTTACAATGATGCTACGACTAAGTAGAAATGTCAGTATGACATCTTAGTGACAACGCATATAAAATTTTCAGCATCAATAAAATTTGTTTTCCACTGATAAAAATACAAATTAAACTGTTTCAAACGATGTTTGACAAACATTATAAAATATAGTTTGCCACAATAGCAACAGTTGAACCGAAAATTCAAAACAACAGAACCATTTGAATATTTCCACGCAATATCAGTCGTAACAAACAAGTGCGTGCAGCCGTTATCCTACTTTCGTTTTAAATTATCGCAGCGGCATGACGCCGTTATAACCTGAATATAGATAAAACTACGACCTGGAACTGAAATTTGATGGAACCAAACACAAACAAACCGGCAAGTGCTTAGCGAAATAATCCCGCGAGCAACAAACCCGAATATAATGAGTGGGAAACTCGAATAAACACGAATATTGTATACCAAAGTGTGCCAACCAATTTAAAGTTTCCCTTTTCGCGTGTGTACGCGCCTCGTATCTCCGTATTGTATTTCATACCGAAATCAAATTTTAGTTGATCAAGTTTATTCAAACGGAAAGTTTGATTTGAACTTCAAAAATTTCTGTCGAAATATCTTCTACAATGATGTTATACTCAAATATTAACATAATTTTTGTATGATTTTATGTTTGTCTTAAAAATAGACAATTAATTTATATTATATATAAATTTATTCATAGAATAGACTACCCTCATTTCTTACCGAGGTGTCATAAAAGGCGACTAAGGTAAGTTGACGCGCCGAGTGGAATCCGGCTGAGCAAAATAAACCACTCTCAATTCTTACCAAGGTGTCGTAAAATGTGATAAAGGACTAAGGTAAGTTGACCCCCCGCGTGGTAGCCGACTGAGTAGAATAGACCACCCTCTTACTTACTGAGATTCGTAAAAGGCGACTAATTTAAGTTGACGTCAGTGAGGTTCACTTTACTGATTTCCGAACTTTACTAATAATAGACCTCAATTTTCACGACTTTAGTCTACGCAGTGTTCTTACTTGACTGGCCCGTTGGCGCAGTGGGTAGTGATCCTGCCTTGAGCTTCGCGGGTCGCAGGTTCGATTCCCGCCGAGGGCCATTTTCTATAAAATAATTTGTTGGCTTATCGATTCTGGGTGTATATTTGTATTTAAGTATGTATTTAAAAATTATATATGTATATATTCACTAGTTGTCTCTCACCCATAATACAAGTATTAAGTTTCTTACTTTGAGGATGGACGACCGTGTGTGTAAGTGTCCCATATATTTATTTATGTTAACTTAATAAGTTTCAATAGACATTGAAAAGATTACATTAAAAAACTTATATTATTAGACATAGATTTAGAGAATTAAAGAAAATAGAGAATTTCATATAAACCCTGCGTGATTAATGTTAAGATTCCGGCTATACTCACGTCTTATTTTATCGGATGAGCCCGACTAGTTCCCGCCGCGATAACGCCGCGTAAAGAGCTCATGAATAAGAGCCCCGTATGGGCTTGAAACTAGTCGGGCTCATCCGATAAAATAACACGTGAGTATAGCCGGAATCTTAACATTAATTATGAATACCACTCACGATAGGTTAAATTCAAAAACCCTGCGTGGTTTTCGAAAGGTGTATTTATATGTATTTATTTTATGTCACATAGTATTGAATAATAAATAAATTAAAAAATATATTTAATTTATGTTAATCACGCTATTAGAGTTGGAAGAAATGAAAATATCGTATTAAAACTGAGGCACACCTACAATGGGCATCTCAGTTATTGTTGAGTTTGAAATATTCATCGGGCGCCTTTACATGACCTTCTGTACCGTTTTATTGTCTCATACGATGTTCAGATTGGATACTTTTATACATGAAACTATTAGGTAGTAAAATCGGGTAAACGGAATTAAGAATTTAATATTTAATGCTTCTGTACTCGACTTTGTTTGAGAGTTGAACTCTGTAATACGTTCAGTAAACTATAATATCCTGTTAGAGAAACATACTGTTATATTGGGGCTTAAAGGTTACACTATATGACAACAAAATAAAGAAAGAAAAACAATATATTATAGAAATAGGCGTTACTTTGTGGAGACTTATAATACAAAAGAAAAAATAACATTATTTCCGAGATAAAGTAGAAAATATATATAATGTTCAATGTAGAGACTATCCGTTATCATAACTGATACATGCATTGTTCCCATAACTACAAAGCTCCTACCTACAACTCAAAACCTACAAGCACTACAAACCTCCACCACATACAAACATAAGCTACACACATTTACGATCAAAAATTGCAAAATAAATGGTGGAGGTTTAACTAATCACTATAAAACTGTGCTTGTAGCCGTGTGGTATACGGCTGAGTAGAATAGACCACTTTCTTTATTACCGTGGCGTCTCAAAAAGTGACTAAGGTAAGTTGACCCGACGTGTGGTATCCCGCTGAGTAGAACAGAGTACCCTCTTTATTACCGAGGTGTCGCAAAAGGTGACAGATAAGTTGATGTCAGGCAAGGGGCAGGTCGTAAATACTTAGCCAAATTATGTAAAAACATGTTTATAACATTTAGTGTCGAACCCACTTAGAGTGGGATAAGGAGAATGTTATTAAACTATGCTTGATTAGGTAGTGCGTCGCTATGCGATTTTTGCGGTTCCAAGGCGAAACGATTGTTGAGTTTGTGATAGTGAACGCGTGTAAAAATTAATTATATAAAAGGGATTTCAATTTCAGTGAGAAGTCACTTTAAGCCATAAATATTATGCTATTGTATTCCAAAATATATACAAATTTATATGGAATTAGGACGTCTCGTTTCTTGAAACGACAATTTAATTTCCCAAATTGTCTGGAATCGGAACACGTGCCGCGGAGCGTTGGAGTAAACAATCGGGTCAGAACAAAATGTTCACTCAATACAGTTTTATATCTGTCTGTCTACAAGCGAAAGTTTTTTGATGAAGTTAATGGAAATATTATTTTTATATAAAACGAAGTATCCGTTTTCGCAAGGAGGTCTGTTTCAAAAGTTTTTAGAAAGAATAGGCGTGATGATTTTAGACAAATGAGCTTAGATTTTATAGTTTATTTATTTTTATTACAAGCTACAATTTTGTCAAGCTTAATGTATGACTGTTAAACATAGACGAACTTAACAAAAAAAATTTCACATCAAATTAAAACACTTTTTATAAAATGAATATATCACACGCTTAGTATTAAAGATACTATACAATAAAATATAACGTAGCACCTACAAAATTCGTGATTTTAATACTCCTATTATAATTCTATAGAGACCTATAACTTGGAAGAGTTATATGTCTAGTAACTATCTAAAACACTAGCTTTTCAAAAGTTTTTAGCGTGATGTCATAAATGTCATTGAAATAAGAATTACAATGTATCTTACTGAATTGAGCCTAATTTTAAATTCGGTCATTTTAATACTAAGCATGTGAAATTGAAAATGAAATAAAGAAAAGTTTAGTTGAACTCAATGGGTGGGACATATGTTTAGAAAAAGCAAATTAGAATGGAGCATGGCTACATTACATATAGCTGTGGTAGCCCAGCGGTAACACCGTGCGCCTCTTTCGAGGAGGTCTAGGGTTCAAACCCCGGGCAGGCACCAATGAGTTTTCTAGTAAAACTTATGTGTCTAATTGATAATTGCAATTTATCACACGCTTTTCGGTGAAGGAAAACATCGTGAGGAAACCTGCATATCTCTAGAAAATTCTGGGGATATGTGTAACCTACCAATCCGCATTGGAGCAGCGTGGTAGGTTGTAGCTCCAAGCCTTCTCTTCTCTCCAAAAAAAAAAAAAACGGAGAGAAGAGGCCTATGCCCAGCAGTGGGATAATAACAGGCCCTTACTTTACTTTTACTTTTATGGCTGCATACGCTTTTTATTGTTTCATTAAGGTTATGTAAATAATACAAAAATTACAGTTAAAACATCGATACAGAATTCTGAAGAACAGCAATCCCAACTTCACAGACAAACATCTAAAGTTGTCAGCAGCTAATGCCGTAATGTCAGCTCTCACTCTTTGCAATTAGTTAACTTTGAAAAGACGATTTGACTTGGCATTTAAATTAAACAAATTTAACTTCTGATGCATCTAATTAAAGTATATACATATATACTAATACTATAAATTTGAAGTTCTGTCTGTGGAAAACACAATATTTTTGAGATCCAGTACAATTGAAGCTTATATACCACGCCAAGAGACAGGAAAAAAATTCGCGTTTTCCATTAAGAAAAAAAATCATAGTATATTACTGGGGGTAGCCTAATACTTAGTTGACGGAAACTTAGATGCAGGTAAAACTTGTAGCAAATTCTTTATTCAAGTGGACTGTTTACAGAACTTATGAATCTAATAATGTAGTAACGCAAGCAAAATTTGCGGCCATCACGAAATCTATCATTTCTCAGCACTCGACACGTTAAGTTAGTTAGGTACTAAAGAGTAAATGGCAAACTATTTTTAAAATACGCGCGTTTAATAGAGATTTTAAAATGTTATGATAAACGCTTTTATCTGTTACTAGCAATCGCCAGCGGCTCCGCGCGCGTGGAAAGATTAAAACCGTAATATAGTATTTTGATAACAATAAAAATGGTTAAAGTGGGCTAACCTTAAAAGACATATGCTAGACATATGCTGTCGCGGACTTTTACAGGGGAACAATTTTGTAATACATGATTTTTAAATAATTATTACCGTTTACTCAGCGCACGGAAGGAGAGCTTTCAATTTTGCCGTTTTTGCAATGTTTTTTATTGCTGCTCCTCTCCTTTTCATTTTAGCGTGATGTTATAGTAGATGTTATAGCCTTTCTCGATAAATGGACTATCTTACACAGTTAATAAAAACCAGTACTATATTGTACGAGTGAAATACGGTTAATGGGGTGATGTGGTTAACAACAACCATGCGAATAAGAAAATGTCTCTCAATTCTATGTAACTTGTATTAAATATTAAGCGTAAGTGCTCGTTCAAAGCGAAACACCGTGAATTATAAAACGGCGCCGAGGTTTTAAAATAACGGACAATTTCAGTCACTTTGATATTAAAAATTCACACCTTTGTCGTTTTTAACTTCTTAGATTCGTATAATAGACTTTTTGCTCGGGAATATTTATGCTAAGAGTTTATAGAATTGGCTTTGCGTAGAACCATATACAAAAGAAATTATGAATAATTTTTCTATAATCCGTGATTTAGTAATCACTACATATTATAAAACAAAGTCGCATTCTCCGTATGTACGCATAAAACTTTAAAACTACGCAACAGATTTTGATGCGGTTTTTTTTAATAGATAGAGAGATTCCAGAGGAAGGTTTGTACGTATAATAACATTCAATACGGAGTAGAGAAATACTGTAATTTTTGAGGTTTTTGTAAATAATTACATTTTTTTCCGCATACATTGCAAACGCAGGCTAAACCCTACGAGATTTATCAAAATAATGTACTAAGTATTTGTACACCTTGAAAAGGTCTACAGAAAAGTCCGCGATGGTATATGTCTATCTCTTATGTATAACCCACAATAGCATTTTTTGTCATTTACTTTTTACGAAAAAAAAATGCCTTATTTTTGAAGCAATTTTTATACAATACAGCATTAATCCTTATCCATTTAAGTACCTTAAATAAATTGTTGATTTAATATAGATCAATATGGCCGTTTACAGCATGTAATTTAAGTGAACATTTTCGGAGATATTACAGATTTAAAATGCCGTGAGGACTCCGCGCTTCGCGCCTATAACACTTCGACTTTAGCAGCTAAGTCGCTCTTTCAAGAGTTTCTTTAAAGACATTCTGTAATTAATTGTAAAAATAAAATACATAGGGAAAATGTAAAAGTAAATAAGTAAAAATGTACTATATGAATTTAGATATTCCAAAGATAGCAGGAAATCTTCTTGGTATAGGGAGAGGAAATTGTTTTTCTCCAAATTTAACGCTTGCGGGCCACGGGCAGTAATGAATAAATCAAAACTACTAGATAGATCGAATTAAATCATTTTTTTTACTGACTGGCATGGGATATATATTTTATACCCGTGCGAAGCAGGGGCAGGTCGCTAGTGAAGTATAAAACGGATATTATCTTCCTGCCCTTATCCCACTCTAAGTGGAGTCGGCACAACATGTTGTAAACATGCTGTCACATGATTTGGCTGCGTTTTTACGACCGGCCGCCTGCCTGACTTCAACTTACCTCTGTCGTATTTTACGACACCTCGCTAAGTAAGAGGGTGGTCTATTCTACTAAACCGGATACCACACGGAGGGTCAAATTACCTTAGTCATCTTTTACGACACCTCGGTAAAAAATGAGGTTGGTCTATCCTACTCAGCCGGATACCACACGGCGGGTCGACTTACCTTAGTCGCCTTTTACGACACCTCGGTAAGAAATGAGGGTGGTACTATTCTATTCAGCCGGACATCACACGGCATCATACCTCTACATTTAGCATTATATATATTTTCTAATTAGTTAGTATTATTATTAGATTTTTATGCTAAAAGTGTCTTTGCGTTAAATCGTAAATACAAAAGTAATCATAAAACTATTTTACTTTAATCCGCGACAAAGTAAACAGAAAATATATATAATGCTAAATGTAGAGTTGCCTGTCCGTTTTCATACCAGATACATGCAGGATTCGCAATACCATTCATTGTTAGGTGAGCGACAATATGGCGGCAATCTTGACATCATATATGTTATAGTAGTAGTCAGTAGTATAGAGGCGACAATGTTGCCGCATGGCTTTGGCTTTGGCTTGGCTGACAGTTACGTTTATTTTAGTTTAGTTAGCTATAGTTTGGCTAGCAAAGCATAAGAAGAAGGCTCAAAGTTTATAAGGACAAATGCGGTGATGGTTAAAATATTTTATAAACATATTCTCAAAACAAAGATGCACTAAAACCCAGTAAAAATATAATATGATTCACAGCGTATGGTATTTATAAATGTCAAGATAAAACGGAATAAAATCACTTTAGCGCACTCAAATGTAATATATATGGAGAAAACCACTCCGGGAAAGGTAAAATAATGTATACATTTAAGCGTTTCTCCTTGCAGGAACAATCCTTCTTAGAACCGCATCTGTAGACTGGAGTGTATTTCGAGATTGCAAATAAATTCAAAATTGCAAACACACTTACTGGAAGACAAGATATATTGCTTAATCTGTAACGAAAGATTGTTTGGAACCTGGGCAAACTAAAAAAATTTTTCTACAAAACACATTTTTCGTTTCATTTGCACCAAGTTTTGTGTTGAAATATATATTTTTTTTTTTTGCTATTATAAAGAACAACCAAAAGGAAGTACTTTATTGATGTTGCGATCTAGCCGAGAGGCTAATAAGCAACTTAAAGATTACCTAAACTTATAAATTAACTTATATCTAAGAGTAGGTCCAGTGACTTATCTTAGTCTTTCTTGCTATGCGAGACACTTTGTTCTTGTGTTCTTTCAAGTAGCACTAGCACTACACTACACAATCACTATATTAAACTAACTCAAAAGGTTTTGTCCTTTTAAGTCTTCTTACGAGTCCAGTGTTATCGAGAAGCTGGATGGCCTCGATGTTCACGTGATGATGAAGCCTTTGCTCGTGGGCTTCAGCGTACTTTTTTATTACTTTATTTACAAACTCAACCTGAAGATGTTGATGAATGTGTTCATTCTTTACATACCAGGGTGCGTTAACAATAGCCCTCAGTACTTTATTTTGGAATCTTTGTATTATATTAATGTTTGATTTTTTAGCACAGCCCCATAACTGAACACCATAAGTCCATATTGGCCTAAGGACTTGTTTGTATAAGAGAACCTTATTTTCAGTTGATAACGTAGAATGTCTGCCGATAAGCCAATACATTTTTTTATATCTTATGTCTAGTTCTTCTCTTTTTTTCTTGACATGGGCTTTCCAGCGCAGCTTAGCGTCAAGAGACATTCCAAGATATTTAGCTGTGTTACCATAGGGTATCCTGATTATATGATTACTTATAAAAACAGGATAAAACTGTGGTCTTTTGTTGGTAAAGTCAATATGAATAGACTTAGACTCATTAAGTTTTATTCGCCATTTTTTAGTCCATTCGTAAAGCTTATTTACAGATTTTTGCACCTTTTCCACGGCTTCCTGATGAGTATTTCCTACCGCTAAAATAGCAGTATCATCAGCAAAAGTTGCTATCGTACTGTTTTCCATTACTGGCATATCACAAGTGTATATGAGGTACAGGACAGGCCCCAGAACACTTCCTTGTGGCACCCCAGCTTTGATTGGTTTCAGTTCTGAATAACTCTCCTCTTGTCTTATTCTAAACGCTCTATTATTTATATAGCTTTCCAATATTTCGGAGTATGATTTAGGCAGCATGACTTTAAGTTTATGTACAAGGCCTTTATGCCAGACTTTATCAAAAGCTTGTGCTACGTCAAGAAAGACAGCTGTACAAACTTTCTTTTCTTCTAAAGCTTTTTCGATTAAATTCGTTATCCTATGAACTTGATCAACTGTAGAGTGTTTTTCTCTAAATCCAAATTGATACTCTGGAATCAAGTTGTGTCTATCTAAAATAGGTTTTAATCTTATGAGTAATAATTTCTCAAAAATTTTTGAAATAATAGGCAAAAGTGATATAGGTCTATACGATGCAACATCATGTGGTGATTTCCCTGGTTTAGGGATCATTATTACTTCGGCAACTTTCCACAAGTCGGGAACGTGTCTTAATCTGAAAGCTGCGTTTATCAATGTCGTTAATTTAACTATTGCTTTCCTTGGAAGATTACGCAAGATTTCAACGGTAATTAGATCATATCCAGGAGATTTTTTTGGCTTAAGCTTTAAAATTATTCCATTATATAATTCTTTTACCGTTACTGGTTTGATGGATGAATCGTCTTGATTCGTAACGTTTGTGGAGAAATCACTATCATCTTCATTTGGCAAAAATGTATTTTCCAAGTGTTGTGCAAATCTTTTTGCTTTTTGTTCATTATTAACGGCCCATTTTCCGTCTTTATCCCTAATGGGTGGAATATGTGTTTGAGGTCTTTTGATGTTTTTTGTTGCTCTCCATATTGAATAATCAGAGTTATGTTTATTTGTAAGTTTTTGGAGATAAGTGTTTAATGTCACTTCATTATACATTTTAATTTCGGTTCTTACTTTTTTGCTCAGGTTATTAAATAGCCTTTTATCTTCTGGATATCTAGATTGGTGCCATTTTCTACGCTGTCTCCTTTTTTCGGCAATAAGGTTAAGAATCTGTATTGGATATGTTGCTCCTTTAACCTTTTTTTTAAATTCTGGAGTATTTTTCCAAGCTGATTGTTGAATATCTCGTATAAACTTGCTAGTTTCGATTTCAAGCTGCTCGGTTGTTTTTAGAGGAACCTTTAAGTTAATATTGACATCCAAATCTATTTTGAAACTCTCCCAATCTGTATATTTATGAGCTAAAGTAATAGTAGAATTCTTATATATAATCTTTTCACTTAGAGTTAATAATATTGGTGAATGATCTGAGCTCAAGTCACATGCATCGTCTATGCTCAAATATTTCGAAGATATATTTTTATAAATGAAAAAATCGACGAGGTCTGGAATTTTTTTCGGGTCAGTCGGCCAATAAGTAGGCTTGCCTGTACTTAAGGCATCACATTTTTCGTCTTGAATAGCTTTAAACAGTTCTTTACCTTTGGTTGTAGTTAATCTAGACCCCCAATAAGTATTTTTGGCGTTGAAGTCTCCTCCAATAATAAACGTATTTCCAAATTTTTGTAAAAAATTTACATAGTAATCTTTGGTTATGGAATGTTTTGGTGGACAATAAATCGACGCTATGGAAACGCGGTATCTAGCAGTTTGGATATTTACCGCTACAGATTGTATTTCTTGCTCTTCATATTTCCTTTCTTCAAAGTGATTAATATATTCTTTTATTAAAACAGCACTTCCTCCTCGAGCTTTGTTATTAGGATGTAATGCATGATAAATTTTATAACCCTTGAATTTAATAAACGATTGTTTAGTAAAGTGAGTTTCAGAAATTAGACAAATGTCAATTTTTTCAGTATCTAGGACTACTTGCAATTCATTTTTGTGTTGCATCAGTCCATTACAATTCCATGCCATGATTTTAAGCGTATTATTCATTTTTTAGTTTTAATTGTAGCAATTTTAGCGCTATTTTCAAGTCTGCTTAGGCGTTCGTCAAACACAGACATACATCTAAGAATTTCATCTAATTTATTCTCTACGTTTGACTGAGATAACTGAGGTAAATTTTTTGCGACTGTCTGCGCGTACGATGTATAATTATTTGTGTGCGAGGAAGTTATTACTTTTCCTGGATTATTAATCAAAGCTTTATAACCTTTTTCTGGTCGTTTTATTGCTGATAACTTACTAACATTTTTATTCTTTAAATTCTGCATTTCTTTAGCAACTACACAACCTCTATAATTGGCGGGATGGGCATCACCACAGTGTACGCATTTAGGTTTTTGATCAGGAGACTTATCACAGTCTCGAGTTAAATGTTTTCCAGTACATTTAACACATCTAGCGTCTCTTGAACAATATTTTTGCGTGTGACCATATGCCTGACATTTCTTACACTGGGGTACCAGTTTAGATGATTTAATAGGATGTATTTCAACTTTGCATCCCAATATGTACTTTATGTTGTAGATTTTTGTAATATTTTCATCATTTTTAAACGTTAAGGTGAACATGTTAAGTGGTTCTTTGCTGTGCCATCTTAGTTTATTCACTGCGTCTTCGATTTTGAACCCTTTGCTAAGTAGATCTTCAATTATTCTAGTGGGTTCACACGTCGAAGGTAATTTTTTAGCCATGACCCTTATTGGTCTTTGTTGTTTATTTTCATAGGAATGCCATAGAAATTTATTTTCAGACAACAACATTGTTATTGATCTATAGGCATCCTCAGATTTAGCGTTTATTTTTACGCTATTTCCACTCAACATTTTTAAAATAAAAGAGCCATCTTCTTTAATATTTTTAGATAGCATATCAAAAAATGTTTGATAATTTTCAACACCGGACACCATTATGGGCGGAGGCTGCGGTATTTTTTTATTTTTATTTGAATCCTTTACTAATGATTCGGACTCTTGATTATGGGACTGAATAGGTGAAGTGCTTAATTTCCGCTTTTTTCTGCTTTTAACTCTAATCCATTCCGTTTCTTTAGCTAACTCTTCCTCATCTGTTTGGTATTCAACAGGCTGGGAAGAAATCTTATTCTCATTTTTTTCTGATAATTTTTGTTCATTGAGGGTTTTTATCTGTTCCTGAAGAATCAAAATTTGATTCTTCAATTCCTGTATTACGCACTGAAGATTCTCTTTTTCAGCTTTTTGTTCGGTATAAGCATTAAACAACATATGCTCCGTTTCCGTTTTAAGTTTAATCGGAGTTTGCGAAGTCATATTTGCGGTATAATACTAGTATTGAAATTATTTATTAAAGTTAGTATTTATGCCTTACGCGGCAAATCGCAAGTAGGCCATAGCTACGTTCGCGGCACGCGGCCGGTGGCAACGCGACGAATAACGCGGCGCGTCAGCGCTTTACACTATAGCGCGAGTAGATACACGACTGTTTTAAGCGAATTTAAAACACTCACTGAAATATATTAGGTACAAAAAACTATTTCTTTTTACGTTATATATTGGCCCGGTATATAAATGAATGTAAATATATGGGACACTTACACACACGGTCGTCCATCCTCAATGTAAGCAACTTAATACTTGTGTTATGGTAGACAAACAACTGGTGAATATATACTTATATAATTTTTAAATATATACTTAAATACAAATATACACCCAGACTCGAAGAGCCAACAAATTCTTTTATAGAAAAGTTGGTCCTCGGCGGGAATCCAACCCGCGACCCGCGGAGCTGAAGGCAAGATCACTACCCACTGCGCCAACGGGCCAGTCAATAAAAGTTCCACTGTATCAAATGTCATTAATATTGTTTCTGGATGTTTTCGCCAATAACTTCCGATTCATGTTTCATGGCAACACCGTCATGAAACAAGAATACAGCGTATTTTTAGAGTAATATTATGGCAACACTGTGCCGCTGTTGTCTTCCTATGGAGTATTTCTAAGTGCTAATAGTGTTCATATTCATTTTTTGTTTAATAATCAAATGTAGTGCATCTCTGAGAGGACAAATTTTGCAAATTTACATACCAACACAAATACAAAGAGATTTCGCATTTAAGATAGTTACTATAGAAATAACAAAAAGCGTTAAAGTAATAACGTATTCTGAATATAGAAGTCCGATTTGCGGTTTCCAAAGTGTTGTAGTTTCAAAAGGACTTTATTTGATATTTATTTGTTTGTTTTTCGAAATCGGTATTAATCAAAGACGTATGTAGTACAGAAGTTTGCTAATGGAAATGATATTATACAATTAAAATAGCAGAATTCAAGCTTATTTTGAACGTTGACTCAAAACGTCTATTAGAAGCATTTGTTTCTTAGCTGGCGATAGATTTGGTCTTGCAATGGGCACATAAATTATGGTAAAATAATTATTAACCCGATGATGCGAGTCATCTTTAGCTTAGATAGGCCAATGTCTTTAGCATTAAGTAGTCTGCCATTTTCTACAAAAATACCTGTAGGTATATACAAAAAGCAACGTAATATACAAATTTAAAATTTATATTATCTCAGAGCTTATTCACACTCCATAAAGTTTGTAGATGAAATTGATAGCAGCATTGAAATTTGTTCAAACTTCTATAATAGTTCTGGAAGATTCAATACAACTGCAATATAGGCAACAATGAACAAAGCTTTTGTTTTAAACTAAAACTGAAGGAAGTCAGTCTGGACTGACGACTAAACTCGACGGCTTATAAGCAACTGCTTTGCCGTGGAAACAAATTAATTACAAAAAATTCCCGATTTGAAATTTTGAACATAAATAAGTAGGCGTTACTTTGCGGAGATCCATAGTACAAAAGTAATAATAAAATTATTTTGCTATATTAGTCGCAATAATAGCAAAATAATTCTATTATTACTTTTGTAGTTACTACAAGTTAATACAACATAAGAGATAGAGACATACTATCACAGACTTTTTGTAGTACTTATGTAGATCTACAATTCGCTAGTACATTACTTTCATGTATCTCTACTGGTTTACACGACGCACGCGATTATAGCTTCAAGCAGGCGAGTTTTTTCATGTCCGCGCGACCTCTAGTTGTAACATAAAACGGTAATGTATTATTCACCTAAACCTTCCGAAAAATTAAATTATCACACTTTTAAATCGTCAAAGATCAATATGATTAATGAAGCTACAACTGGATCGGAATGTTGCTCTTACCGAGAAGAACCAGAAAGAATCTTTGTTGTCAATCTTTTAAACATTTTCAATTTTACATTAATAAACCGCAGTCTTGTATGAAGCTGAAAGGATTTTCAAATCTAAGTATAACTATTGTAAATATTTACAGTAAAGCTTATTGTAGAGATTGATTATTAATATAGTAATAACAAAACCTCAAAGTTAATTTTTGATCATTGTAAATCAAAGCAAAAATGGAAATACAACTCGAATTTTGTTTGAATGCCGAGAGGCGTGACCTTTAGAGAGGCGTTTACTAAATAAATCGAAGCCGGTTTAATTGGTAAAGTTGGTGGTTGGCACAACTTTAACCTAAATTAGTGAAAATTTCGCTACCGTGGACTCACGCCACCTCAAACTGAAATAATTAATAGAAGAATTGTTTTTAAATAACAACTGACAAGTTAGGACAATTAAAACTGATGGCTTTACTATATAATATTCAATAGTCGAAGAATAAGACAATTATCATCTTGCCCCTTATCCCATTCCAAGTGGGCAGAACATGTTGTCACATGATTTGGCTTCGTATTTTGCCAAAAAGTTGTCGTAAAAGGGGACTGGGGTAAGTTAACGTCAGGCACGCAGCCGGTCGTAAAATACCTAGCCAAATCATTTAACAACATAACATAGCATATTGTGCCGATCCCACTTAGAGTGGGGTAAGGGCAGCTGAATGATGTTTTATCTTTAATATTTAAATGAGTTAATCTTGTATATATATATTTTCCGAATCTCGGAAACGGCTCCAACGATTTTCCTGAAATTCAGCATGTAGGAGGTTTTGGGGGAGAAAAATTGGCCTATCTCGGTTTTATGAAAAAAAAATTTGTTTTATCCCTGTTTTTGGGCATTAAAAAACACTAACATTTATATTGAATTAAATTTTCGCCATCAACTGTCAAGTAGGCGTAGCTTATTCGGGGAATGGGCAGCCTCGAGAAGTGTGAATGCCAAGGATCGATCCCCAACTAAAAAATAATTGTTTTTTCTTTATTTTTTAAGTTTTTTTTGTAAAAAATTACCGAGCGAAGCTCGGTCACACAGATATTAATAATTATAGTAGCTGAATAGCATTTGTAATTCATCATCTGTGAATAGAATTAAATTAGTCATTTGAAAAGAAATAAGATCCTATTGGATCTGATTTAATTAATATAATTGTAAGAGCAAATATATTATTCATAAATACGATCCCCCGAATGAAATTTCATTACATCTTGTGATGAAAGGAATTGTAATACCTTGATGTTATAACTACGGGTCAATCTTACCTTGATGTTTAAGTATAATTGGATTATTTATATCAAGAAAATGGTATATCTCAAACAGATTTTATGTCACGCATTATAATTATCTTATTTTCCTATTCACGGAAAATAATTGCGCGTCTGAATAGTCGTTTTGTTTGGGCCCCATTGTGGCCGTACAAAGGTAAATCACGAGAATAAAGTCTCGTGAAATTCACAGAATTTCTTGTCCCTTTTCCTACTTTAAGAAAATTGAATTCTCTTACACAACGTTCTATTTATAATATAAACATCTTATGAAGATAGTGGAGTATGGAATAATAAGATTTTGTTAAACTTGATCTTTGTAGTTTGATGTTTAAAGAAATTTCTAAAATTAAACTATTCAATTTCGAGATTTGGTTAATAGAATGCCGTGTGGTATCCGGCTGAGTAGAATAGATTTGAATAGACCACACTCTTTCTTACTGTGGTGTCGTAAAAGGCGAGTATGGTAAGTCGACACACTGAACACAAGAAGAAAGAGGGTGGTCTCAGACAAATATGTAGTATCCGGCCACCCTCATTTCTTTCCGAGGTGTCATCAAAGGCGAGTAAGGTAAGTTGACCCACTGTGTGGTATCAGGTTGAGTAAAATAGACCACCCTCTTTCTTATTGTAAGATGCGAGTAAGTAAGTTGACTGTAAGCGGCCGGTCGTAAATTACCTAGCCAAATCATGTGACAACATGTTTACAACATGCTTTGCTGACCCCACTTAGGGTGGAATAAGGTCATAAGGATGATGATGTGGGTGATAGAATACAGAATGGATGAAGTGGCGTCAGGTCACAGATTCTATATATGAACCCTAAATGACTGTTAAAGGTAAGAGGAAATTTATGAAACGGTCAAAAGACCTGTCGTATTGTATGGATCAGACAGTTGGACATTAAAAGAGACGTTGATGCATAGAAAACGGCTATACTCACGTCTTATTCTATCGGGTTAGGCCGACTAGTTTCGAATCCATCTGGGGCACTTATTCCAGAGTTATTTACACGACGTGTACATGAATATGTACACGTCATAAAGCTTATGAATTTGTTACTATTTTACGGCAAATCCATTGAACCAATACCGATGAAATTTGGCACAGTTATTCCTTATGCACCGGAGTAACATATAGACTAAAGAAATCCTGTTAATTCTACAGGAATAGGATGACATTGAAAATTGCCTATTATCAACCTATCTCGCGACAACAGTCCACGCGAACGATGTTTCGGGTATAAGCTAGTAATTATATAATTCGCAAGGACATAAAACATATCAGAATAAATCTTTACAAAAACATCACACTTAACTTCATGTGGTATACTAAGACGTTTACTAACTGAACTTTGAACTAAAGTTGATAGTAGTTAAATAACTTATTCAAATCACCAACGAAATTGAGTCACATAGAATTTTATTATGATTAAAAATTTTATGATCTTGTAATACTTTATACAAGTCTAGCTATTTTATAGACGCAGTTTGCATATATTTGTTGTTTATAATTTAAGTTACTGTAAATTAAGCCCGTTAAGTATTTTATGTTAAACATAAATCGGAATACGTTCAAGTTTTGATTTCATTTACATCAGTATTCAAAAAATTAGATTTCAAACTTTCTTTGAATAAAATTAATATAAGAGTTTTTTCTACAAAAATAATAAATATATACCTCCTGCCCTTGTTCATTTAATAGTTTAAAAATCGACTTCTTTTACACTATAGTTAATAATGCAATGTAGATTGAACTAAACTCTATATGAATAAAGATCTGAAACAGAAAAATTTCAATTAGTGCAAAAGATGGATTATTATTTTTAAGTTACTTTTAAGTGCTATTAATGATAGCAATATAACTTAACTGTAGTCAGCTTTGCCAAACAGCAACTCAATCGATCAAATATTAATTTTTTTAAAGAATATCCATTTATGGAAATAGGTATTACTTTTCAAATATCCATAGTAGAAAAGATATGATAGAATTATTTTACTATAATCCGCGTTTGTTAAGAAAATGTATGTAATGCTAAGTGTAGGAAAAACCGTTCTCATACATTATATATGCAGGATTAGTTCACAAGACACCACCACCAACAGCACACTGCACACGCACTACAAATACTCACTACGACAATCTCTTTGTTCGTTTCGCTCCGTAACCGAAGGATCATCTGGTTCTTCTTGGTAGCTTCTTTTAAAATATTTGACGATTAAACAGTACTAGAAACAGTCTATTGAAATAATATTATTTAAGTATTCTTTATACTTTGAATTTAAATGTTAATTACTTAAAAAGAGAGTCAAATATAAATTGTTATTTAACAATATAACAAGTTATTTTTGAAAGTCGACTCCACTTTGCGTGTTTGAGGTCCCTTAATGAATTGCGCGATAGAGAAATTTTCACTAATTTAGGTTAAAGTTGTGGCAACCGCCAAGTTTACCAATTAAACGAACAATTCCATTTATTTTAGCAAATGTCCCTTCAAAGAGATCTTGTCTCTCGTGGCTTGTATATATAGTTTTCATTTGTTAATTTCACATTTTTCCTTTGTTCCTCTCAGTATTTCTGAAAGATGAATGGTGTAATGTTAATAAGGTTTTGTTTGGTCGTTTTAGAGCTCGTATAGAACAGTCTGCGTATTCATTTCATTGAAATGTAGGTTACGATGTTCCGCATTTTCCAACTAAAAGTATAACATAATTTCTCTCAGCGTTCCGAGGTAAAGCAAATTATGAAACTATTCATCATTATTTTCTTACCCTTATCCCACTCTAAGTGGGGTGAGCACAATATGTCTTGATCTTCGATTTCCCTCTATCACTTGTCAACTCCAGTGCCACTCTTTTTATATGTATTATTCTTTACACACTCTATTGATCTTTTTTCAGCCTCCCTCTAGATATTTATCCTTCGACATCATTATAATGGGGTCTCTAAGTGGGTTCGGCACATCATGTTATAAACATGTTGTCACATGATTTGGCTGCAAATTTTACGACCGGCCGCCTGCCTGACATCAACTTGCCTTAGTCACCTTTTACGACACCTTAGTAAGAGATGAGGATGGTGTATTCTACTCAGCTGGATACTACACGGTATAAATAGAAAGCTTAGACGTTATTTCGAAATTATAAATAAAAGTCAAAAACTGACTGAATCTGCATGTATAATATAATTTTCAGATATTAACTTAAAACGAATAGTATATTAGTAAATTGAACAATTAGGTAATTTCATTATCAGTATTAAAAAAAATGACAAAATACTTAAAATTAACAAAAATTAATTCACAATTTTAAGACTGTCCAACCAAATTTTGAAACGTTCATTCAAACAAAAAACAACAAAATAGCGAAATTCATGCCCAATTGCCTTTTTTCTTCTACTTTACTTTTGTATTGAATAATTTACTGAACACAAAAAGAATTTCCACATTGTTATGAAATTTATGAAAAGATATTCTCTAAATAAAATAATTATCCCAATTCAATACAAGTCCCAACAATTCATTTAAATGACCTTCATTAATAGAATAGCTTATGAAATAAGATGAGGACGTATTGAAAACGTCAGGGAACAAAAATAAAGAACTTGTAAGGTCTTTCTTTTTGAATTTTTTGCTCTCCGAGCGCGACAGACCTTGTTAAACGAAAATTGGACCGAACATAATTAATATGGGTCCTTGAATATTTTTAAGGACCTCTCTAGATGTGGCTAGATTAACTGTTGCTCAGCAACGGATCTCTTCAAAAATCCTTATGAATATTTTCAGAATATTAAGTTCTAAATAAATTTCTCTTATCATCAGTACCTACACTTAATTTGTAAATTTTATTTTCTTCGAAATCAGTGGTGGCAGCAGTAAAAATCCAATGTTAGCGGATGCGACGTCACCTAGTGTGTGATTTATGCCCGGTTTCGCCAACCACCCCTAAACTATCACTTTGCTAGGGGACACCTAATTAAATGGAACTCCTAAACAGACCCCTTACTTAAATTTCATTTCACCATGAATGGTACCCCTAACTATGTGACTCCTACCTATGTTACGTTTTTCTTACCATAATAGTGCGTGACGTGTGACCTTGCCAAGGTGTCGTAAAATACGACAGAGGTAAGTTGACGTCAGGCAGACAGCCGGTAGTAAAAACGCAGCCAAATCATGTGACAGCATGTTTATAACATGTCATTACCACTTAGAAAGAGATAAGGAGAGGAAGATGAATAGTGCGTGACCTGCTATCGGTATTTACGATTGATAAGAAATAAAAAGATTTTATGAAAATTTTTAATTTATACTGTTTAATAAAAATAAGGGAAAGCAATATATTTTCTATGCTATCCCTTTTATTCAATATTAATAATAATAATATATACGCTACGCTGCTATGATACGGATTGCTAGGTTACGCACGACTCTCAATTTTCTCGAGATATGCAGGTTTTCTTCATAGAATAACTCATTTGTGCCTGCTTGGGGTTTGAACCCTTGACCCTCTAAAGAGTAGCACAAACTTACCGGTCGGCTATCACAGCTTTACTAGTAATTCCTATTAAATAGTCAGAACAAGTTTTAGCGAGCACTGTAATTCAGGAGCAACGTTCGACATAAATCGTTATTCATGCAGACGGATTTAAAATGTTTCCATCGTGATTTATTCTCCGGTCGTTTTTA
This sequence comes from Morpho helenor, assembly GCA_029227775.1. NCBI lineage: Eukaryota > Metazoa > Arthropoda > Insecta > Lepidoptera > Nymphalidae > Morpho > Morpho helenor. The sequence goes on from JARGCU010000006.1 coordinate 15,140,605, forward strand.
CCGTCTGCTCTTAACAAGAATATTATGTTGTCATCGGAAATAATGATCATTTGCATGGAGAATCCATTTTGAATTCAATATATAGAAGCTGACTGCGTTATTTAGAGCAGATGCGTAGCTGACTGCAGTTAAGATATGCTACTATCACTCAAATAATCCTTAATTGTATAGTAAGCTTTATGTAGCAACATCGTTTTGAGATAATTTCTAAACTTCTGTAAAGGCAAGTCTAGATAATGTTGTGGAATTTTTTTATAAAAGCATCTACTGAGACCGACGAATGATTTTCGGGCTTTTTTAGGCGTAACCTAGGCGTCATTAGTTTATCTCCTACTTCTAGTTTGTCAATAATACCTATCACTATTTTTACTATATAAGTGAATATTTTTTCGCACAAATATTCGTATTCTTTCGTATTATTGCGGTGCCTTACAAAGAAAGTCTCTATTATCTTTATAGATCTTCTAGAGGTAAAATACTCAGAGGCATCTTTTTACTTTTCGGATTTATTGTTTCCAGTATTAGGCCTTAAGCATATCATAGCATAACTATGGCACATTAATTAACAAACAGATAAACATTACTAGTTCGAGTTTGCTACACGTGTTCAAAGGCAAAATAAATGGTGGGTGTTTAACTTACTATATAACTCTTGTAGGTAATGCGTCGCTTTGCGATTTTGTTGTAGAGACTATCTCTTGACGATGCTACAATTACGAGGCAAAACGATTGTTGAGATTGTGGTGGTGAATGTACATGAGTTTGTACAATGTCTGCATGTATCAAATATGAGAACGGATAGTACACTATAGCGGATTATATCAAAATAATACGATCATTACTTTCTGTATTGTGGGTCTCCGCAAAGTAACGTCTAAATAATAAATAAATTAAATTTAGATATTACTTAAATGAAACAAAAACTTAAATGGGGTTAATAATTTTTTTTTAAATGCTTATTTGCAATTGCAGATGCTATCTATGCGTAGATCGCTCATAGCAGGAACGGATTTACAGCATCCCTACAGATTTATTCGTGTGCATTTTTCCCCCATCTGCTTTTAACGAGAACATAATTCAGTTAGGTTTCCGCCGGGACCGTTAAATATAAACGCATTTTCAATTTAGACTTCCCAGAAATAACCCATAAATAATTGAATGTAATTGATGATCAAATGTTAATTACTGAAAGCGGCAAAATCAAAAAGGGTTAAAGGAAACCTCACATGGTGTATTGAACTGTATTTCTTTATGTCAGCTTTAGCGGACGGTAATATTAGAACTATAATTATTAACTCATCATTATCATTCTCCTGCCTTTATCCCACTCTAAGTGGGATCGGTACAACATGTTTTAACCATGTTGTGATGTTTTCCTAGGTATTACACCACCGGCCCTCTGCCTGACGTCAACTTATTTCAGTCGGCTTTAATGACACCTCGATAAGAAATGAGAGTGGTCTATTTTACTCAGCCGGATACCACACGGCGAGTCAACTTACCTTAGTCGCCTTATAAACCTCTGTAAGAAATAAAGGTGGGTTTTTTTCTACTCTGCCGGACACAACACGGCGGTCAAATTATAAACGTATAGGATACTATTATTAATAATGTTATTTATTTGTGTTCCCATTTTTGGTATTAAACACCTTCGCAAATATCATTTGGCATGTTAAAATATTCATATTTCGGAGTCGACGCCGACCCATGTACATCTTTAAACTTAGTATGTGGAGAGTTTAGGGGAGCAAAAAATCGATCTATATAATAAAAAAATATCGTTTTATACTTGTTTTTGGCCACTGAAAAATGCCAAAATATAGAATAGCATGCAAAGGTTAATTTAGCTGTCACTTATAAAGTTGTAAATTATAAAAATTAAATTATAGAAATTACAACACCCGGAATCGAGTCCCAGATATCACTATACTATCCTTTTTTTTTCTTTTTTTGCTTTTTAATATCTTTTAATAAAAATTCCGGTCACTCAGGTACTATAATATAAAAGACCATAGTAGAACCTAATATGAGAGAAAACTGTTAGCAAAGGAAAGAAAAAGATGAGGAAAATTCAGTAGAAAAAGAAAGACTAATTAGGTTTAGAAAAAATGATGAACGCTGTTCTATAAATCATTTAGATGACGTATTTATCTTTTCATCATAACTATAGAAGAATACTAAAGGACCTTTTGTAAAAAGAAGCGAACGATTTGACGAATTACAAAACCTCTTAAGTTAAAATAGTCTGTGAATGGAATTGTGATAAACGACTCTTAAAATGTCTATTGCCGAGGCAATTGTACCAGGCCGTTAAATGAGGCCTCGCAAGAAATCATTTCTCTCCCATTGTGAATAAGATGGTAGAACTCTTGTAAAGTTAGAATGAAAAGTGATAAAAATTGTTAGGATAATTCAAATTCAAAATATTCTTAATTCAAATAAACTTGTAAACAAGTGCTTTTGATTCGTCAACTCTACTGCTGGTTCGGAAAGCTGTTCCTACCGAGAAGAGCCGGCAACAAACTCGGCGGTTGCTCTTTGAAATACAATTCTTAATACCAGTTACATTTAATCGTTTCTATCTCGAACAGGGTCGAATAATATGTTATAATCAATTCTTATAATATTGTCACATTTTTCCTCTGTCTTCTCTAATTGATAACACGTGTAATTATGTCCTAGAACATGTTCAATTATAACACTCCAACACGTTGAAATTAATCCGTATTTTTATGACATTATTTAAATACAACTTTTACCTGCGACTTCGCTTTACCTTAAATATCAAAATTATTTTATTTTGGCCGTGTTGTATCCGGCTGAGTAAAATAGACCACCCTCATTTCTTACCGAGTTGTCGTAAAATATGTAGCCAAATCATGTGACATTATGTTTATAACATGTTGCCTGCCTAACGTCAACTTACCTTAGTCGAATTTTACGACACGTCGGTAAGAAAGAGGGTGGTCTATTCTACTAAACCGGATACCACACGGTGGGTCAACTTATTTTAGTCGCCTTTTACGACACCTCGGTAAAAAATGAGGTTGGTCTATTCTACTAAACCGGATACTACATGGTAAGTTGACCTTACCTTAGTCGCCTTTTACGACGCCTCGGTAAGAAATGAGGGTGGGACTATTCTATTCAGCTGGACACCACACGGCGGACAATCTGAGGTCATATCTTCGCAAAATTAGGTTTAACATTCTGTATTCTATTCGTTTTACAATTCCATGTTCTCGGTATACAAAACAGTTATTCCGTTGAATTCGATAGCGAAGAATTAACATTTTACACATTTAATTCCAGTGTCCAGTTTACTTTAGCTCAAAACGTAATTTCGTCCTCAACAGAATCCACTCATGGAAAGCAATTTGCCTTAGTATCTGGGAAAGTTGCCAAGATGCCTTCGGGAGCGCGATGTGGACTTGTTTGGATTCATTTGCATCTACAATAAACGTTTCAAACTCGTTGCCGGTAACATTTTTATTTTACGTTACTATTTCTATAAAGATCAACTTACACCTGATGAAATTGTAATTTGCTTCGTAAATTCGAAAATGACCGCGAGTATGACCCGCGATAAAATAAAATAGATCCTTAATTTATAGAATTAGGCGTTACTTTGCGGAGATCCATAATACAAAAGTAATAATAAAATTATTTCGCTATAAACCGCGATGAAGTAAAATAGAAAATATATAATGCTAAATGTAGAGTGGACAATCGGTTGTCATATCTGATACATGAAGGATTCGTAAAAACACATGCACAAACCTCCACCACCGCCACCACAATACACTATACACTTTACATACACAATACACTTTGCGATTTTGTCGTGGAATCTATTTCCTAATGATGCTTCGGTTGCGGGGCGAATTAGTTGAGTTTGTGATAGTGAACGTGTAGTGCTTGTGTATTGTGGTAGCGGTGGTGGAGGATTGTGCATGTGTTTTTAGGAATTCTGCATGTATGAAAACGGATTGTCCACTCTACATTTAGCATTATATATATTTTCCATTACTTCGTCGCGGATTTCAACAAAATAATTTTATCTTTAATTTTGAAAATAGATCCGTTGATAAAGGGCCTCCAATAATAGTTTTTTTCACAAAAGAAGGAATTAGAAAAAAAAGGGGGAAATCGGGGTGCAGGCGTCTTGACTTCAATTAATTCAAAAAAATAATGTTTTCCGCTTTCCAAACAGACAAATACTCTCGCTATAGTAAAGTAGCGGCCTATTACTCTCCCACTGCTGGGAATGGGCCTCTTCTCTCCGTTATTAGAGAGAAGGATTGGAGCTAGGACCTACCACGCTGCTCCAATGCGGATTGGTAGGATACACATATCCCCAGATTTCTCTGGAGATATGCAAGTTTCCTCACGATTTTTTCCTTCACCGAAAAGCGTGTAATAATTTGCAATTATCAATTAAATACATACGTTTTAACAGAAAAACTCATTGGTGTCTGCCCGGGTTCGAACCCGTAACCTCCTCGAAAGAGTTGCACGGCGTTACCGCTGGGCTATCACAGCTCAGCTCTCATATATTCTTGTAAATCAATACATACCCCTGTGCATCCTTTACGATCAATATCAGAATTCATGCACTGTAATATATCACAACAGTCCCTAGACAGTTTATTCCGATATTTATGATAACGTCTGCCGGAGTGATATTTACTATTATTTCATAGCTACTATTATTTCATACATACTATTTATTTCATAGCTAGAGATATATTTCGATATCTTAGCAAAATAATGCAAAAAAGGTATTATATAGAGAATAATTTTATAAACTAAGATGTCACAATTATTATCTTTAATATTTAAATAAGTTAATCTTGTATGTATATTTATAAATATATTTTCTGAATCTCGAAAACGTCTCCAACGATTTTCTTGAAATTCAGCATGTAGCGGGTTTTGGGGGAGAAAAATCGATCTAGCTAGGTTTTATTTTAAAAAATCTCGTTTTATCCCTGTTTTTGGGTATTTAAAAAAATACTAAAATTTATATTGTATAAACGCACTAGATTTGCCATAAACTGTCAAGTCAGCGTAGCTTATTCGGGGAACGGGCAGTCTCGAGAAATGTAAATACCCAACTAAGTAATAATTTTTTCTTTTTTTAAGTTTCTTTTTTTATTTTGTTAAAAATTACCGAACAAGACGCGATCTACTAGGAACTAATATTAAATAATCAACCTTTACTTATCGTAAAACAAAGTCTCTGTCACCGGGGTTTAATGTAAAATAATTGAAATCCGACGATAATTGTTGAAAAAATATTTTTTATCGATATTAATATCGGATGTTATATCGATAACGCTTTCGATCTTTTAATTTTAATCATCTGATATCAAACCTTAAAACTGAATATCAGGAACGGTTCCAACAATTTTCATGTTATAGTTTGCAGGGGTTCAATGATTCTCAATTTCATTTTTAGAAAACGTAATATCTGTAGTTTGAGGCAATATGAAAAAAACGCAGGTAAATTTCGCCACTATTGTCAATGTTATAATGGCTCATGTGAGTAATTGGACGGTTTCGAAACTAGACGACCCTGTTTCGTATCCAGGTGTTGGCGACGCTTGGATCCAATTATATTTCCCTTTTTTCCAATCTCCGTCTTTTGTAAAAGAAACTATTATTCGTAACCCTTTATAAACGCATCTAATTCGTATCTAAGTGTATCGTTTAAGTATGATACCGGTACATTATATAATCATCAATTGTGTAATATACTTTATCTACTCAGATACTATAATACAAAGATTATAAAACTGAAACCAAAATTCTTATGACAAACACTACGTACAGGCCAAAAATAGAAAATAAAAAAGGTTTATTACGATACAGGTCTTGTATGGACACCTGTATCATAATATAGCTTTTTAATCATAACGATACATCTATACAACCTCCAGCTGGATCAAGGAGGTTGCACTTATACCTTAAAAAAAGCTTTCAATGAACGAGTCCGCGGTGACGCAACATGCATGCGAAATAGATGTTTGCGCCTTGGCGCTAACATTTGACATTTAAAAAATCTTTTCAATATTTAAACAAAGATTGGTTTTTATTAATATTGTTTAACGATAGTATGAGAGATAAAGTAGTGTATGACACTGTACATAATTTGGTCTTATAACACTCGTGTTAAACTATACAAAAAACTCGCCTGTGGCTCGTTTTTTTAAAGCACACTCGTGTTATATGTAACTCGTTAATATATAACTTTGCTTGCTTGGGTAACGCTTCGCTTTGCGATTTTGTCGTGGAGTCTATCTCCTGACGATGTTTCGGTTCCAGACAATTGTTGAGATTGTGGTGGTGAATGTGTGCAGTGCTTATGTATTGTTGTGTCATCGGTGTCGAGTAATGCATGAGTTCGTACAAATTCTGCATGTATCAGGTATGAGAACGAATAGTACACTCTATATTAAGCATTACATATATTTTCTTTTATCGCGGATTATAGCAAAATAATATTCTCATTGCTTTTGCACACTCGTGTTATAAGAACCCTTATTATGCAACAGTATCATAATCTACTATTAGATATAGGCGTATTACCTAGTACTTACACTTAATTTATACCTTTCTGTAGGCAAGGCTAAATCTATTCTAGCAATAGATATGAAAAGTTCAAATCATTGATATATTTTAACTCATTATCGCTCAGTTTTGTGATGATTTCAAACGATCCATTCCAGTAAACACGAAATACACGAAGCAGCGATTGCCGCGGGAACGAACTTCAAAGATTTGAGATTTTCCTAATCATTGAACTGAGAAATTTTAAGATTTCCACTAATGATGTAACTTGATAACTCATTAGCAAAAATGTTTTCTTTCATAATTTTACTTTATTGAAGAAATTAATTGATTCTAATTATATTAATAGGCGATCGCCTTACTTATTTTTATAGCTGAATTTGTATTTAACTTCCTTGTGTAAAAAATACCCTCAATATATATGTTAGCCCGGGAGATTGCTTTGTGTATAATATAAAATAAATATAATAAATTGCACCAAATTATATCAATATTTCTCTACTGAACTACCCGTGAAAGCCTAACAGAGATTTATTCTTATTTCTTATAAAAACATGGATAGTAGGTTTTGATCGATCACATGCAGACAGACAGCTCTTGGGGACTTTGTTTAATAATAAATATAGTCTTTAAATTTTATATCAGTAATAAGAACGGAAAACCGTTAAATTTGCTATTCATGAGCACTTTCGCCCTAACAGTACCTTTTCAGAGGGCAGCTACCCCTAATTATTAGCCTCCCGAAACGAGCTGCATTCATGGCAAATAAAAATAAAAATTCGTCCCAAACGTGAGCTTTTACGCTAGTCTGTTTTACAAATGTATAAAGTCTAATTTCCATTGTCAGTTCTAGACAAGAGATTTAAATTTCGCAAACTGCTCGCCCGCGGCCCCTGCTGATTGTGCCATTTGGCTTTAAGATATCATTAGCTTTTAAAATTAGTGCTACATCGTATTTAATACATAATTAATACAATTAGGCGTTATTTTACGATTATATTCATACAAAAGTCATTGAACTGTGTGGTATCCGGCTGAGTAGAATAGACTACCCTTAATAATATACATACATAGTGCCGCAAAAGGCGGCTAAGGTTAGTCAACGTCAGGTAGGCGGCCAGTAGTAAAATACCATGCCAAATCATCTAATAACATGTTGTACCGACCCCCACTTAGACTGCGATAAGGACAGAAGAATAAAATTCACAATAGTAATTATAATACACAAGATATGGAAAGACCCTAATGTACTCAAAAAGACCAAAATTTACATTGTAAGAACCCTAGTCTTCCCGATCTTTCTATATGGGGCTGCGTCCTTAAAGATGCAGATAGAAAACGAATTGATGCTTTAGAGATATCTTTCGGGCGGCGTATGTTGCGCATCCCCTGGACAGCCTTCAGAACAAACGTCTCCATTCTCAGTGAGCTTAAGGTGAAACAGAGACTCTCAAGCCAATGTCTCCAGAGAATTGTCCAATAATTTGGACATATTGCTAGAAAAGCCAGCGATAACCTTGAGAATCTCATGGTCACTGGGAAAGTAGACGGCAAACGATCCAGGGATTTGAGCCCAAAAAGATGGACGGATCAGGTGTCTGAACACCTGGACATCAGACTGAGCGTGGCTATACACGGTGCTGCTGACCGGGAAAAGTGGCGCCAGCTTATGCATAATAAAAGGGATCGGGACCATCACGATGTTCAGCAGTGAGCAGGCGACTAAAGGAGGAGGATATCCATGCATTCTTTGTATCTATGTAATCATCAACAGTATAGTATCGACTGAACTGTGAGATTAACAAACTGTATCATTCTTATCTATATATATAAAAGAAAGTTGGTCTTAGTTACACTATTTATAACTCAAGAACAGATGAACAAATTCGACTGAAAATTGGTGGAGAGGTTGCTTAGAATCAGGAGACGGACATAGGATACTTTCTATCCCGTTCAACCGCATTTATTTTATCCCGTCAAGTCACTATAAAACGTGGTATAGCAAAAACGACTATGACATGGAAAAACAAAACATAAATGACAGCTAAACGTAATTTAGTCTTTGGATAAGTATGGTAAAAATATGACAATTATTAAAATAGTAGTAGCTATAAACGTTACTACAAAGTATAAAACAAAGTTTCTTTCTCTGTCTGTCCTTATCCTATGTTTGCTTAAATCTTTAAAACTACGCAAAAGATTTTGATGCGGTTTTTTTAAGTATATAGAGTGATTGAAAAGGAAGGTTTATATGTATAATAAAATTCAATATGGAGTAGCGAAATACTGTGATTATCACTGAGTGACATAGGCTTTATACCCGTGCGAAGCTGGGGCGGGACTCCTAGTAATATTATAAATGTGAAAGTTTGTATGTATGGATGTATGCTTGTTACTCTTTCACGGCGAATTCGCTGAACCAATATCGATGAAATTTGGCTTATACACCGGGGTAACATATAGGCTATAGAAACCCAGTTAATTCTACAGTAATAAGATGACATTGAAAAGCGCCATCTATTATCGCGACAACAGTCCACGCGAACCAAGTTGCGGGTAAAGCTATATTTGAATAACTATTCAATGTTGGGATTGCTCAAATAGAATTTCATTTCAATAATTCATTGAAGTTAGTCAAATAACTCAAAGGCTTACCGAATCCACCCAATTATAACGTTTGACTCTGTATTAACGAAGTTTAGTTTAATTTCTTAGTGCATTAATAATATAAGACTTCATAAAGCTGTAAATATAGCATCATCTTCATCATCTTCCTGCCCTTATCTCACTCTAAGTGGGGTCGGCACAACATGTTATAAACATGCTGTCACATGATTTGGCTGCGTTTTTACGACTGGGCGCCTGCCTGACGTCAACTTACCTCAGTCGCATTTTACGACACCTCGGTAAGAAAGAGGGTGGTCTATTCTACTAAACCGGATACCACACGGTGGGTCAACTTACCTTATTTGCCTTTTACGACACCTCGGTAAGAAATGTGGGTGGTCTATTCTACTAAACCGGATACCACACGGCGGATCGACTTACTTTAGTCGCCTTTTACGACACCTCGGAAAGAAATTAGGGTGGTCTATTCTATTTAGCCGAGTACCACACGGCAGGCTAATTTCAACTCAATTTACATTAAACCGTAATGTTCAAATCCTTTCGGTTAAATTGTACTACCTTTTAGTAAAGACGGTACAAAAATCTGTTGAGTAGATTTTGACAAAATTGATCATGTACGGACAGATTTTGGGGACTTATTTAAGTATAGAATAGATATTAGCGTAGTATATAAACTTGAACCGCTAACGCACGAGTTACTTGAGTTTCCTTGGTAGAAACAATTTCCCAAACCAGCTGTAGAATCGACGATTCAAAACACTTGTTTGCAAGTAAAATAAAAAACCATGACCCGTGATAAAAATCACATATTTTCTTGGACATTAGCTATAAAATAATTAACCTAGAAATGCACAAGGCATTTAAAGACGTTTAAAAGACCATGCATCAAGTTTCAAAATGTTGCCTTGAGGCGTCTTCTTTTGCAGCTTGTGACTTGTAAAATGGACCTTAAACTAATAACATAGAGCTTAATTTAGTACATGTTTTATATGTGTTGAAATGTCGACGCTTTTAAATTTAAGGGCGCACGTGCCATTTTACTTTCGTTCGTTTTTCTACGGAACTCGCCTTTAGCGATGTGTGCCGACATTTTAAAAAGGTCATTATTAAAGGGTAGTTAAAACCTTTACAGTTAGTAGCAGATAGTGCTAATTACACTCTATGTCAAATGTTTGAAGTTGTGACTTCGCTGGGGGCAAGTCTTTCTTACTAGCAATTCGCAGGTTCAAACCCCAGAAAAGCACCTATGTATTTTTACCATAAGTAAATTAAAAATGAAACGGGAATTCGTTATGCTATATAAAAAATTAGCCCGGTAAATAGGCGTCAAGTGAAACGTGTTTGTAACGTAATAAACAGATATACCTTTACAGGAACAAAAATAACTTTAAATTAGGGCATCTTAAAATATATTTTACGTCAACATAGTCGCGGTTATATCTTGTATTATATACTCCTTACAATCTTAAAAGCTGCATGAGATAATTCATTAAGTTTGGAGTGTTATTTAACATCAAGTGTTTGGGATGAGAGGGGTTGATGCGGGACCTGCCCCGAAATAATGTTGATTGCGGCCCAAATAATTACACTGTCAACAGCAATTACCTTGCTATCACTGAACGGTGGAATGTATTTAAATAAATAAATAATTAAAGCCATTCATTATGTAAAAAGTGACCGATAAGAGAATTATATAATCTTTAATATTTAAATGAGTTAATCTTGTATGTATATAGTATACTATATAACTTACTATAAAACTTGTTTATTTTGCTTACTACCCTAGCATTATGTCTTATGGAATATTGTTATGGGGTAAATGCACGGACATTGAAAAAAAATTTGTATTACAAAAAAGAGCTATACGTGGCATTTACAATTTAAGTCCGCGTGATTCCCTGCGAGAGAAGTTTAAGGAAATAGGCATTCTTACATTAGCTTCATAGTATATTTTTAGCAATTTAATTTTTGTGCATAAGAATATACATAATTATAAAAAGATTGGCGATGTATATAATAGACAAAGTAAGAACTGACATAAGCTTGCGGCTCCTGCTTTGCGCTTTGCAAAAGTTCGTAAGTCGTTTGTGGGTTTGGGTATAAGATTTTATAACAAAAATTACGCAATCAATTTTAGCATTGCCATTACAGCAGGTTAAAAACACTATTAATAAAAGGATAATACAGAAAGCCTACTATACTATTGAGGCATACTTGGATGTTAAAAATGCGTGGATGTAACTGCTCTTCGATCCTGTACAAGACAGTAATAACTGATGTAACTAGTTATAAGAATTATATTTTTAAAAAGAGATAGAAGGGTTTTATGAAAGAAATTTTTTAAGTTTGGCGGAAATTTAAGGAAACTCTCTGACTTAAATAGTTAAGACAGGATATCAATCAGCTAGTATTATTTTTAAAACAGCTAGAATTTACTATTCCGCTTGAACAATTTACGTATGCATATATTTTAAAATGGCTATCCCATATCTTCTAGTTTCATCCAGCCTCTCTTTGTGAGCTGTGACGTAACGCATCGTATCTATATGTTAAGCCATGCAATTTTAATACATATGTTAAAGTGTTAGAGTCTATTTTATCGTTACAAGTGGTCTGAGCTCATTTGCCGTTGCTTTGTTCGGATTGTAACTGATATTTGCAGTCGGAATGAAAACTAAAATTGAATTTAAACCTTTCAGTGCGTCTCATCAATTGAAACTTGTAAACAGAATTTCGTTAGAAATAATGATTGCGCGCTAAATTTTCTCTCAAAATCAATTACATCAAATTTTTTACCCTTTTTTACTTGTTTCTTTATGTATAATTCACAGAATTAGGCGTTATTTTGCCAATAGTAGAATAGACCACCATCTTTTGTTATCGAAGTATTGTAAAAGGCGACTAAGGTAAGTTGACCTGGTGGTATCCGGTTGAGTAGAATAGACCACCCTCTTTCTTACCGAGCTGTCGTAAGAGGGGACTAAAGTAAGTTGACCCGCCGCGTGGTATCCGACTACGTAGAATAGACCACCTTCTTCCTTACCGATGTGTCGTAAAAGGCGACTAAGGTAAGTTAACGTCTGGCAGACGGCCGGTCGTAATAAACGTAGCCAAATTATGTGACAATATGTTAACATATTGTGCCGACCCCACTTAGAGTGGGATAACGGCAGGATTATCATTATAGTATGCAATTCCCTAAATTTCCTATTTATGTAAGATAAGCCCCGACATGAAAAATTACATAGATCTTTTCATTTTAAGATATTTTTCCCACACTTAAAGAGCAATGTTAGAGAAAAAAATCCAAACTAAAACACAGACAGATAATGTGAAAACACAAAACCGCACCTGTCTGTATGTCACTGTCGAACGCGTTGACAGTTATCCTTTCATAAGCGTTTATTTAATGGATATTTTATTTGTATTGACGTATAAATATATATTTGAAGTGGCTCACGTTCAAGAGACATCTCTCGTTTTATATGAAAAGAGCAACACATGTGTTTCAATAAAGAATACATAGAGAATCGCTTATAATTCAAATTCATATTCAAAACAATATTGTAAACAAGTGATTTTGTATAGTAAACCCTATTATTATTTCCAAAATTGCTCCTATTGAAAAGAGCCAGCAAGAAATGCAGTTATTCATTTTTTTTAAACAGTATTATTTTTACTATCATCCTCCTGTCCTTATCCGCCTCTAAGTGGGGTCGGCACAACATGTTATCACATGATTTGGCTACGTAGTTTACGATCGGGCGCCTGCCTGATGTCGACTTACCTCAATCGTATTTTACTACACTTCGGTAAAGAATGAGGGTGGTATATTCTACTCATTCGGATACCACACAGCAGATCGACTTACCTCATTCGCTTTTTACGAAATATCGGATGGAAATGAGGATTGTCTCTTCTACTCAGCCGGATACCACACGGTGGGTAGACTTACCCTAGTCGCCTTTTACGAAATCTCAGGTGGAAATGAAGGTAGTCTATTCTACTCAGCCGGATAGCACACGGCTTTACAATTTAATAAAGTAATTTTAAAATATATATGCCACTGAATTTTTATAGATGTATAAAAGATTAATATCTTTTTCCGAAATTTCCAGTTTATAGTCATATTGCCACTAATTGACACAAGTCTGTGACAAATTATACATTTAACCCTTCGTCGTGAAACACTATGTCACGGTGAAAACGCTCAGCATATGTAACTCATTAAGCGTAATTCGAGTGTTAAAGTTTATTCTGATTTTTTAATTACTAAAATAATTTTTCCACCCGCCATATTTTATTAAGTCACGTACGTATATTACCTTCGTTCTCGACGAGAGGTTAACCAGTACAAGTGCACTTAGCAACCGTCTAGCGCCGGCCTTGGTCGCCGAGACGCGCCTTTGATAAAAAATATTATAAAGTGCATAAATTTTTTAAATAATATTTTCAGTCGAGACTTAAGTAGAAATGAAGTGTGTTTAACCTAATTTATGTTTGGTTTGATTAATACATTTTCTGTGTTGTACATTTTGTTTCGTTGCTCACTTTTACATTTTTATATAGCGTTATTTGCAAAATCACATGTATGCTACAAAAGTTATAATAAATAACACTATTTTACTTTAAGGTTCAGGTTGCTATCCATCTTCATACGTTATGCATGCAGGATTCGTTAAAAGCCTGTTACTATCCCACTGCTGAGAATAGACCTCTTCTCTCCGTTTTTGGAGAGAAGGATTGGAGCTAAGACCCACCACGCTGCTCAAATGCGGCTTGGTAGGTTACACATATTTCAAGAATTATCTAGAGATATGCAGGTTTCCTCACGATGTTTTCCTTCACCGAAAAGCGTGCAAACCCCCACCATAATACAATCCTAACACAGCACACTTTCACTATCACAATCTCAACAATCGTTGTGCACCGTAACCGAAGCGTTGTAAGGGGATAGATTCCACGATAAAATCGCAAAAATTTACATTGTTTGAACTCGGATAGTAAATTCTATTTTAATATCGATTTTTCTTACTATCGGATTATTTAAATATATAATTATTTTAATAATTTAATTTACGTGACAGAAAATAAGGTTATTTTTTTTGAAATTGCTAATCCAATCAGATACAGCCTTGGGTAGAAGGTAGTATATATAAAAATTATAATAAATGCAATAGTATTTAGATAAGTTTTATACAAAATTATGTCACCATTGTCCCCGAACTATTTCGTTTTATTACAAAATGGCAACCATTTTGGCGCTTAGCCAAATCTTTAGAAAGTAACATTAAAACAAATTTTTAGAGCCGAAAGCAATTATAAATAGAAATTATCGTTATGTTAATAGTTTGAATAAATTTACAGCGTTATTGTGCATTACGGGAAGTTTGTGCCAAAGGCACTTGTTTGGAGTAGGTTTTATACTATAGCTTATGTTATGAATATACGTATGTCGGAAACGGAAAAAGTCAAATTCTATTTTATGCCGAACTAGCTATGCCAGCAGCTTTGCCTGGAAATCAGTGTCACAATTTTTTTTTCCCGAATTGAAATTTTGGCACATAATGTAATTATCGTGACCGCCGAGTGGTATCCGGCTGAGTAGAATAGACCACCCTCTTTTTTACCGAGGTGTCGTAAAAAACTACTAGGTAAGTTGACATCAGGCAGGCAGCCGGTCCTAAAATACCTAGTCAAATCATGTTACAACATGTTTATAACATGTTGTGCAGACCCCACTTAGACTGGGATGAGGGCAGGAGAATGATGAATGTAGTTATCGTGAATTAATTATAAGAGATTTTTCAATTACTTTCACCTTTTAGCACACTCAAGGAAAGCTTTAAATTTTGCCGTTTTTCGTAATATTTTTTATTACTGCTCCTCTCCTATTCATCTTATCGTGATGTTATATAGTCTACAAATGGCCATCGTCAATAAATGGACTATCTTACAAATTCAATAAAATTAAAATCGTTATAAAAATTAAATTTCAAATCGGTCCAGTAGTTGATAAAACATTTTCTTAAATAGGACAGCGTAATTTAAGTTAATGTTTGTAAACGTTGACTAGTTACTATTCCAAGATACTTGTGCGTCTAAATCGTGTTGTAGTTTTATGATCTTATACGGCTACCATGCGGCGGGTCGACTTACCTTAGTCGCCTTTTACGAGACCTCTGTATGAAATGCGGGTGGTCTATTCTACTCAGCCAGGTCGGTCAACTTACCAAATCGCTTTTGCTTAAATACTATTATAATAATTAAAAATGTACATTGCTACCGAACTTAAGTCGATGTTATTATTATATATTTTAGAAATTACCGCACAATTAAACCTAACAAGTTCAAAATAGCAATTAAAAAGACACTGATTCATAAAGCTTATTATACTGTTGAGGACTATATTGATGATAAGAAAGCTTGGTTTTAAATTGCGTCCAGCTACGCACTAGATTATATTGTAAATTTTTTAATTTGTTCTTAATTAAGCCATTATTGTAAAACTCAATTTTGAAAAGAGTGACCGCCGAGTTTCTTGCTGGTTCTTCTCGGTAAGAGCACCTTTCCGAACCAGTCGTAGCTTCAGCTTCATTGTAATTTGACGATTCGAAAGTGCTTGTAAAGGCCAATTTGAATAAAGAATTATTTGAATTTGAATTTGAATTTAACGCGCGCCGATATATTGAAAGAGGGATATCGAAAACCGAGCAACAGCACAATTTGCTAGTTCGTTATAATTATCGGGTACATTTTCAACGAAATCGTAGAACAACGTTCTTGAAACATGTCAGCCAATTAACAAACCAAAGCAGCGCTCACTCCACGGCACGTGATCAAAAACATAAGCGACTACGTTGAACAAAGCCCGGCAATCAATGCTCGCGGAATATCTATTCGTTTGCACTGCTAATTGTCAGCTTGATCGGGCTCAATGACAGGCACAATTTGCGCAAACCCATGACTTGACCGGTTGGATATAACTAAGCCGACAGGCGTCATTCCGAAGGCAAACGTGGCAAATGTCAACCGTTTGAAATTGGTTTGAATTGAAGAGTATATTCCGCTATTTGCTACACAGTTTTGTAAATTGTTCTTCTTCTTTTTCAACCGATGGACGTCCACTGCTGGACATAGGTCTCTTCATGGGATCTCCAGAACACACGATTTTGTGCCGCTTGTATCCAGCGGCTCCCCGCGACCCTTTTGAGGTCGTCTGTCCATCTAGTAGGGGGTCTTCCGACACTGCGCTTTCCGGTGCGGGGTCGCCATTCCAACACTTTGAGACCCCAACGTCCATCGGTTCTCCGCACTATGTGCCCCGCACATCGCCACTTCAGCTTCGCGACCCGCTGAGCTATGTCGGTGACTCTGGTTCTGGTTGGTTTGTAAATTATCGATTGTAAATTTCAATAGCTGAGACGTGGACACTGACTAGTCCACAAGTTTAAAGTCGCTGAGCGTGCTATGGAGCGAGCGATGCTCGGAGATTGTGACCGCCTTTTACTTTATTCAATTTTATATATCTACTTCTCCCTTCAAAGATAAATATTAAGATAAAAGTTTTCCCAAACAAAAGTGTAAATTTGTTTTTTGATATTCCAATAGCGGTTGTTCAAACAATGATAGAAACTTACTTGATGTTTGGAAACAAAACATATGTAAATTTAATGGTTTAGGTACATTTAGAATTTTACTCTGTTTTCACAACGATTCGTACGTAGTCCATTAAAAACTGAAGTTGGAAATTTACTAACTTAGTTATATATAGACTGTGGTTTACATAAATTGCTTTACATTATATTTTCAGCATGTTAAAATAATTTACTCATATTAAAGTTTTAAATGTACGCTGTTTGGTATCCGGCTGATTAGAACAGACCACCGTCTATCTTACCAAGGTGTCGTAAAAGGCGACTAAGGTAAGTTGACATCATGCAGCGATCGGTCGTAAAATACATAGCCAAATCATTTGACAACATGTTTATAGCATGTTGTGCCGACCTCTATAGCAAGCAATAAACGCAGATTACAGCAAAATTATTATATTGTAAGTTCTGTGCTACGGAATTCCGCAAAATAACGCCTACTTTTATAAATCAAGATGTAATAATTTGTCAATTTTCTTTTAGGTTTGATGAGATTATCGTCATTTGGGACAGTGACATCGCCAACAAACAAAGCTGTTTGAATAAGATCTACTAAAGCCATTTCGGCTTTAGTTTTTAAGTAATACAACCTTTCTTCCTAATATTTGGACTATTTTGTTTTGTCTTAAAAAAAAACTAAATTATAGCAAGGTTGTAAAGAAATTTAAATTACAAAAATTTGGGTACCAACAATATATAATATTTACATAGGTATATGTGTGAATAAAATAATATCAAATAAAATTTTAAACAAATAACGAAAAACAAATTAAAATATACAAAATTTTATACGAACTTCGCTAGTTAAAGGTAATTTCAACATCGAGGTAATATTGAAATTAGAATTCCCAAATTAAGCAATTTGGTTCGCTAACATCAATGCACAGAAAACGTAACTTTATTACGGATAATGAGGTACTCGCTGCGGGAACAAATAATTTATTTATTATCACAACGCAGCTGAAGTTAACGATTTATATATAAACTGATGAAAGTACAAGTATCGCTCAAATTATTTATACCCCTTTTTCCTATGTAACAAACAGTCTTTCTGAAAAATAGCAGCTAATGACTATTTTATAACTTTAAAAAGGTAAATTTTCTGTAAAGTCTGGTTATGTCTGTCTGGACATGGTTTTCGGCCACCGTTGATAAACCGGAATCCCAGCAATCGGAACGGGGACCTTTGGGTTGAGTAAGACTTCTATAAGATTGCTTGATGGGGGTGGAAACACCGACCAAGGCACAGGGGTCCCTATTTAGAGCGCGGACTCTCCTTGCTTACCATGAAGTAGTGCAGTAGCAAACATGGTGGGCTGGAAGCGATCGTGGGCAGCGATATAGGGAGAGAATCAGCAGCAGCAATCTTGTTCTGGATCTAATCTGCTGCTGTTGTGAGTGACTTGCCCGAGTCCATAATCTGCCACCCTAACAGGGGACCTTCGGGCGTTCTGAACAGGCTATATCAGATGCCTGGCTTACACCTCCCCATGGGGGTCGGTGCATCTGATATTCCCGATGCATCGGTTAGCGGAGGGGGACTTTTTTTTTAGATGTCCCTACCCGCAGGAGGTGTCTCTGAGATCAGAGCGGCTGTCGGCGAGGATGGGGGCAATGTGTACAACGATACCTAGTCCTTGCCATCAGCAGCTTAGTGGAGCACAAAGGTCGGTTTAGTCGGTGCCAGTCCGACATAACCGCCACCTGTCCCCGTAGGGTGACGGTACTCATAAGGGGGTTTTTCCTGCATAAAAAAAGCTATCTAAATAGCTGTTCTTATATCTCATTCGCTATTCATCGCTGCTGACTGCCAACCTTCAATGATCGGAGAGGCACTACAAGAAGAAGAATATCTCATTGTCCAAATCACTTTCAAAAAAAGTTAGACCTGTTATAATGATCTACCATAATAAAATATATCGCGGATTTTTATGTAGGCCCATAAGTCTTCTATCTTACATTGTTTTCTTTTAATCTGAAATGTATTAGGAACCGTTTCCGATAAGAGCTCCCGGTGTCTTGACTTCGAAATTTTGAACAAGTCCGTCTTTAATTAGTTTCAACAAAAATTTAACTCTCCTCGTGAATTACTTTATCAATTGGTAAGAACAACGTGAAAATCGGTTTATAGGCTAGCTGTTTAACTCAGTCTTCACCTGCGCAGTACAAGGGCGCTGAGGTAGGACGAGAACGAGGACTGAGGTAGGTGCGAGCGGTAAGTCTGATATACAAGAGGTGACCACCAAGGTAAACAGGCAAGAACTCAGTTAAACGGTTAGCCTATAACAGTTTTGAGTTAATTGTGAACAGAAAGACAAATGGGATGCTTACTTTTATAATATCATTAAATTTTCCGTGTTCCTATTAATTCTAAATTCTTATTGTCAAGGAATGTATTACAAGTTACATATGTTTACGTGGAACTTATGACTCGTATATATTAAAGTCAATTGATAGAGAAAAAGGAGAAATGGGCAAACATATTCATAAGTACAGCTTTTTGTCGTCACAGTTTACGAGGGGCTTTTTGGATCCGTTTTAGTAAATGGGATATATGATAAAACATTTTATTTTAGTGCCTACCATAGAGGCGGATAATTTCGAATAATTCTTGCTCTGTATGATTTATATTGACTTAAGATGAATCTTGATTTTTGTTTTTATCTCAAACATAGGCTTATTATACTAGAGTAGAGCAATCATAGGCATATCATATCATATAGGCATATCATAGGCCTGTAAGTGAGTGTTGTAATAATAAAATGAGAGGGAAGATGACACTCGTATATCTATTTTTGTCTAACCACACATGCGCATAGAAATATTCATGACGCGTTCTTAATTTAATAACTACTTAGATCATTTTTAGCACACGTTCAAAATGACGCAAGCTTCATTAGGTTTCTTTTATAGTAATACGATACATTTTGTGCTGGCTTCCTTACTCTAGTATAATAACTGCCATCTCAATTCCAGGTCGTTTCTTTTAGAAATAGCCAATTTTTTTCAAGGTATTTTCTGAAAAATCATACATTTTCAAAGCTATTAAATAACAAGTCCGTTATTCTACAGATTCGGTTACAAGCTGTGACATAGTTTTAAATTAATTCAGACGTTATCGTTTCGTTTTATTTTTGTTCTGCACATTAACTGCGAGTTAACGAATTTGGAATGAATTTAACAATTACCCTTTCCCATGTAAAGCTGTACAGAATAGACTTAAACAAATCTTTTTTACTAAGCTATAAACGCCGTAATCTTTAATATGTGATAACATTTGCAAATTCACAGCTGTCTCTTGAGAAGACTTTTCATAATTGGTAAAACGCGTGACGACAAAATCGCAAAGCGAACTATCCGACGTCCTATATGCATAAGATCTGAAAACGGAAGGTGCGCATTTAGCAATAATATTAAGCAATTCATTAGTTTTTTTAATCGCAGTTTATATCAAAATTATATTATCATTACATTCGATACTGTCTCCTAGGGTCGCACTTTTTACGCCCTGAGAAGGTGAAATATTTCCCTGTCAAGGATAATCCTTGAATTTTTGGAGGATATCTCATTGCAAAAATTCTAGGATCTTATCTGATCTTACTTAGTAGCGAACTGTAAGAAGTGGCGATCACAATAGATTAGCAATGGTCAAAGAGTGATACTGGGCCCTCAGGGCCTGCATAGCCGCAACTTCTAGAAGTAGAAAAAGAAGAAGAGAATCATTACTTTTGGGTTTTTCAATACATTACACACACCCAATACTTTGATCGTAAAAATGAAATCCACTTTATGTTATCATTTTTAGTTATGGATTGTTATTTTTTGGAAAATAACGCGACTAATTTTATATCAAAAAATGAATTAAGACTGTCGCGATAAAAAAAAACTTATAAACCAAACTATTATTGTTAACTTATTAATTTATTAACTTATTAATTATTATTAACTAAACTAATTAATTATATTTACTAATACAATCCCGTCATAGTTAATTAAGTCTTCAAATTATGAATCATTAAATTCAGAAGTGGGTTCGGCAACAATCGGGACACACAAAGAGACAACACGCACCCTTCTCGTACTATTCAACGAATCTACTTCGTCATAATTGATTACCGATCACGCCGACGTCGGCGATGACGTAGCGGAAACGTCAGCAGACGTCAACAGAACAACGACGGGGACAAAACGCGACGTCGCCACAATAACCCATCAGCGCTATGTTTAGAGCAATTAGCATTGTTAAGCGACGCAAACACCCTTTATACTAAATGAACATATGAATTTGAACATTGTTCCGGATTGTTAAAGTTTATATCTGAATGGGCGCCTGCTCGAAAGAATGTTTCATATTGTGTTTACAAATTTTCTGAAGGGTTTGAATGAGTTCATAAAGTTTGATGGGAATGCCGTAACCAGCACCCGGCCCGCGTTCCGGCTACTTTATATGTGGGCTCGGCAGATCTTTTTGATGCTGAATGAAATTTCAATATCGTAAAGCTTTGTACGGGATTTGTGATATATTGAACAGATTTTTACTAGCAATTAAATGAAATGTAGAAGAATATTAAATTTAAAAGAAATAAAGCGTATGCAGTGAATTTAAAAATAATAGCGAAACAATTTAAATTGGATTTATCAGTAGACGCGTTTTTTCTCAAAATTCACAATAAAGCAGAATCAATAACATGTCCAATTATATTTGTGACGATAAAAAAGTCTTTGTCGTTCAACAATTTATGACTATTGAAAGGACTCTAACTAGATCAATTTTATTTTGAATTCATGTTTAGTAACTAGATTTAAATACAATAACCTTTAACATTCTGACTAAGGTAAGTTGACCTGCCGTGTGGTATCTGGCTGAGTAGAATAAACAACCCTCATTTCTTACTGAGATGTCGTAGAAGGCGACTAAGGGCAGCTGACGTTTTGAAGGCAGGCCTTAATGTAACAATATGTTAAAAACATATTGTGCCGACCTCACTCCGAGTGGGATAAGGGCGGGAGATTGATTAGCGCTGATTTGTCACAAACCATTGCAAACACTATAAAATGAAATAGCTAAATCGTAATGATACGAAAAAAATGCAAACAGAAAAAGTATCATGATTAAAACATTTTTAAAACATCACTGTACAAAAATAAACTTTGCAAATATAATTCAAATCGAGAAGATTCTCTCGTAAGTTGTAATTGTATTCCCAACAAAGTCTTTCATGTGAAAACTTTTTAAATCACAGCTCCAATGGCGTCAAACTTTGAAATCGCATCGAAACTGTCATCAACTTAACACACAATGGCCGCCGACGACAGCGCTCCGCGGGCTGAGATACCGACTTTTTATCAATTCAAAATGAACTTTCAACTGAATAAAATGTTACATTTTATCCCATTCAGTCTAAAATGTATTGTTTTTGAAGAATAACAGATACCAACGAACCTCTCATAAAAGAGAACGCGCATAATGAGGCGGAGTTTAATTGTGGGCGCAAAACTATACCTGATTGAATTCAAATGCCGTGAGATGTGATCGAAAGGGGGAAAACCTATTAAAAATAATTGGGTAAATGGGTATTGTTTTTATTTACATTGAAGTAGAGACTGTGGCACGTATAATAGACAATGGAACTGTAAAGTGGCTTACTAAACTTGGCTTACTATGGGTTTTTTCACCCCGCTATTACAGAATCTTTTTTTGGAATGTAAAATAAAATGCTCAAGTCTATTATAATTTACTTATAAATAAATTGTATTCCCAACAACGCTGTAGCCCAGCGGTAACACCTTGCGACTCTTTCGAGGAGGTCACGGGTTCAAACCCGGGCAGACATTAATGAGTTTTTGTGTGGCTAATTGATTGATGATTGCAATTTATCAAACGCTTTTCGGTGAAGGAAAACATCGTGAGGAAACCTGCATATCTCTAGAGAATTCTGGAGATATGTGTAACCTACCAATCCGCATTGGAGCAACGTGGTAGGTCTTAGCTCCAATCATTCTCTCCAAAAAAGGAGAGAAGAGTCCTATTCCCAGCATTAGGAGAGTAATAGGCCGCTACTTTACTTTTTTTATTATGGTTGGAATAGAATTGATCCCAATAATGTATAATAATAATGCATCTATTTTGTCGGATAACATAAATTTGATTATATATTCAAAATTATTACATTCAGTGTATCAATTCATAGTTATACGTTGCGGTTACAAGTTCTAATGTAATGGCTTGTGCAATACAAATTCAAAGTGACCACATTACAATTGTCAGCGGAACAAAAGCCTGCTGCCAATGGTGTCAATTATTTGCGGATCAAATAGCATACGACTGTATTGTATAAAATGTGATATTCATTGTGATTGATATCTGAAACGATAATTGAAGCTATATTACAACAACTTTATGAAACAAACTAGTAGGACCCGCGAACACGTTTAAATTGACTTGAGCCAGATATAAATGTAAACAATTTTATATATTTATATATTTAAACGCCTATAAAAATTTCAACTAATACAAAATTTCATGTATTTTGCGATTCACAATTATTTCCATCTATATTATCTCTACAAGCTCTAGATTCTATCCAGTAAAGTATTTTATCAAAAGTACACTAAATCCAGCACGCAGGTGCATCGCTGATTGAACCTTTTAGCGTGAGTAATGCATTCGCTCTCCGCTGAGTTAATAGCTCGATTCAATGAATAAACTGAAATTTCGTTTCGATTGGCACAATCTAAATTATTCACGTAAAATAGCAAAAAAGCTTTTGGGAGCTATCGTTTTTTGTATTTATTTTATATTCAAATACAGTTCTAACGGCAACGTCTATTTGTACATTTTTCAATTTCGTTAGTTTCCTTAATTAATTATTCTTGCAGCTCTAAATTCACGTAGGCTGTAGTTTATGTTTGTATTAAAAAAATGTTTGTTCATATAGTAATTACACCATTAACTTGCCCTCATTAAACAGTACGTCGTTACGAAGTATAGATGAACAATAGAAAGAGACCTAATTATGGAAGACGAGCTGTAACCGTGACTTCGTTTGAGTTAATTCAACTGCTCAAATGTCTTCAATGATGTATTGCGTTTTTTCTGAATTATATCTTTGGCTATTCCCGCATAAAAACCAAAAAATGTTATCCTGTGTCAGATCTATAATCTTTAATTATCCCCAATTTTGACAATATTGGTCAAAAGGATAATAATAATAAAGCCATAAAAATACGTACGGAAAGAAAGATTGTTGACTATTGGTATAGATTGATTCCATTTCCCAGCTATAGCCAATGTTAAGTGTAGTCTCGAGAATTGAATAAATATACAATTAAAAAAAACAATAAAATTGTTGAGACGTATTTGTTAGGCATATTTTGCCGCTGACTGTAGCAAGAAAGTTTGTTTCCTCTGCCTGATTAATAAATTTAACTAAAGCAGCGTTGCTGATACTAGTGACGGAATTGATAAATGTCAGTACAGTGCAATGCCGCATCAACGGACACCTTTGTGCTTGCCGCTTTGTGTTCGCCCCAGTTGTGTATTCGTTTGTCGATGGTTTTTCCCCGTTGTCACTTTGTGCCACAATTGCGGTGGAGTATTGCCTAGTTCTAATGTGCCGTCTAACAAAGTGATCACTATCCGGATAGCTTTGATGCATTTCCTGGCAAAAAATTAAACGAGTTCACTGTGACGTGTTATCATTACCCGAAAAATAATTTAAATTAAAGATTCAAACGTTTACAACCAAAACTCAATCCATCAAGTGCTCTATTGTACCGAGCTTATGAGGTCCATAACCAGAATACAGTATTTTTGGTAATTAGGTGATTCAATCAATCAATTACGTAGAACTCCAGGATGAAAAACTGATTAACTTTTTCAAGCCAGATTCAAAAATGCGATTTATATTAAATATTTAAAGATCTATGCTCGGGGTTTCTCTGAGTGATGGTATTCGCAACGAAGTAATCTGTCAGAAAAGTAGCACTGAAATGGCTCAGCGCATAAGCAAGCTGAAGTGGCAATGGGCCTGCCATATCTGTCGCAGAACCGATGACCGTTGGGGTAGACGTGTTCTGGAATGGAGACCGGGAATCAGAAAATGTAGTTTAGGACACCCTGAGACTTGATGGAGTGACGATGGTGGATGGAAGCAGAAAGCCCAGCATCGGGCTAAGTAGCGAATAATTGGAGTGACCTACTAAAGTGGGTTGATAATGATGTTTTTGCGAAATTAACGAATACTGGAAAATTTTATAGCTGCAGTAAGATATTGTGATCTTAAAATTTATATTTATCTAATTAAATTATCGGAAATAAAAATTTAGAACAATTTTCATGATTTATGAGTCCTCATCTATTGGATTGTCGGAACGTGAATAGTGTCTCATAGATTTATCCGAGTATTTGTATACTCGACACGCCGCTGTAGCTTTGTGTGCAGTAACAATTAATCTATCGTCTAGCGCTGCATATTTGAATGGGTCATCTGAATTTAAAGCACGGCTCGCCAAAACGTTTTTTGATCAAATAAAATTTTCGATGTTAGAACGTACGGAAATATTTTCGAATAGGTAGTTAAAATTTTATGTATGGACACATATTAAATTTGTTTCAAATGTCATTTTTTTTTAATTTTTATTTTTATTAATACTCAAATTTAGTGTTATAACCTTATTACCAATTTTTAAAAGAAAACAAGGAAGCAGATAATTTGATTGATGTTTAAAAAAATAATAATTACTTATTTGAAGATATATTTCAATTATAAAAATAATTTATATTATTCAATGCTTTTAATTAAAGGTGCTTTAAATGGTTTTTTGTTTAATGATCATTAATGACTAAGTTGAATAGTTCCGTACTTAAATGGTCCCCTTGAGGGAGGCCTGTAAAACAAAGTGAAACAAACGTTTTAACAAATTCGTGAATAACCGTCCAACTTTGCATTGTGAAACACGAAACCACATTAAACGGAAACGTACGAGCAACATTATTTTCCTCATTACTTATTCCACTACGTGTTAAATTTACTAGGGGTTCATTAAAAGTTGGCAATGTTCCAAAAAGATATTGGGCATTCGGGTTTAGCTCGGCTCATTATGCCTGCACGAATCGAGATACAGTTTTGTGACTTTTGACTTGATTAATTAAAAGTTGTCGACAGCTAAATAATGTTCGTCTTCGAAAGTTTAACATTTAACCGGAAACATTATATTTAAGCTTTAATACCACTTTGTTGACTTCTTCTTCTTCTTGTTCTATTTATATGTAATTTGTTATCACACCGTTGTGATGAACGATCGTTTTTTAATATCAAGAATCTTCTTCCTTTCATCTTGTCTTAATCTTCTGCTTATCACAATTCCAAATTGTATAAAATTTTGAAATTTAATTTCTTACCGAGGTGTCCTAAAAGGTGACTAAGGTAAGTTGACTCACCGTGTGGTATCCGTTTTAGTAGAATAGACCACCCTCTTTATTACTGAAGTGTCCTATAATACAGACACAGGTAAGTTAACGTCAAGCAGGCGGCCGGTCGTAAAAACGCAGCCAAATCATGTGAGAGCATGCTTATAACTTTTTTTTTTTATGTCAGGAAAACCTATTATGGGTCGTCACCGCCCGACGGGGACGAGCGGGTATGTCGGACTCTCACCGACTAAAAACCTGACAGTGCTCCACCACGCTGGTGGTGGCGGGGGCAGGGTACCTACGAAGACATTGCCCTCCATCTCCGCCAGCAACAGCTCTGTATCCCGGAGAGCGCCACCTCCGGGTCGGGGCCTCTCTAAACAGTGGCCCCTCTCTCCGCTAATCGATGCATCGGGAGCACCAAATGCATCGACCGCCTCGGGGACCTAACTCCAGCGAGCGTCCAATAAACTCCGTTCGGACCGCTCGGAGGTCGCCGTTAGGGTGGCATGCGACGGACTTCGGTGAGTCGCCTGCGCCCCGCTCGCCTGCGGCGGATTGGGTCCAAGGACTCGACTTCCCGGATCCGCTCCGAAGCCTCCTTTCACGACATAACGTTCGCAGGAGGAGGCCATCGCTGCCCACGATCCCTCCCTGTCCACCATGGCACGAACCACAGCGGGCAAGGAGAGATCATGCCCCACCTCTGCCACGAGCTCCGCCCAAGCTGGGCAGTCTGCGAGCGTGTGCAGCGCCGTATCAAACTCGGCGCCGCACTCATGGCACTCACCGGTCGCTTCGCGCCGGGCCACCCGCCACAGGTACCTCCCGAAACAACCGTGTCCGGAAAGTATCTGTGTCAGGCGGTAGGTGAGGACCCCATGCCTCCTGGCGACCCAGCCCTGGAGAACGGGCTGGATTGCTGAAATTGTCCAGAATCCTGCGCTGGGCAATTCCAGCCGCCGCCTCCAATGTTTATAACATATTGTGCCGACTCCACTTAGAGTGGGATAAGGGCAGGAAGACGAAGAAGAATTTTTACTATAAATTATGCGTTATGATACTTATTGAGAATATAATTTTCGTCTGCTTGGAATGAGCTTGGAACTAGATAATTTTATAAATAGAGTAACTAATAAGATAAAGCATTACTTTAAAGCTTTTTATAAAAAAACCAACCTCATTTATACAAAAAGCCTTTTCTTGACAAGAACACGTACAGCTAAAATAAAATACACTTCGAGTTCAAAGTCGGCATGTCAGGCTTGGTATGACATTTGAGACACGGGTTTACTTTGATGCCAAAGCAATTCCACCTTAATTTTTAAACATCAGGAGCTATTCTTGGTTGTTATAGTTGTAATTCGCAAGCACATCGGAACCTGTCACCATTGAGTCGGGCACGGAAGCCGTTGGCAGTTGGTGACGTTTTGTATTTGACCGCCTTTTACATAATTATAATATCTTTAAGGTTATATTGTAGAATGGTGAATAAAGTAAGGTAGTTTATAATTTCAAATGTTCATTCTCCAGACTTTACCCCGTTCTAATTGAGGTTGGAACAACATATTATAAACATGTTGTTAGTTGATTTGACTAGTTATTTTGCAACCGGCCCCCTGCCTGACGTTAACTTACCTTAGTTTCCTTTTAGGACACCTCGGTGGGTGGTCTATTCTACTGAGCTGAATACCACACGGTGGGTAAATTTACCTTAGCCGCCTTTTACGACCCCTCTGTAAGAAATGAGGGTGGTCTAATACCACACGGCGGGTTTTAATTCATTTAATGTAATTTAATTAAAACGACACAACTGTTTCCGTAGACAAATTTGTACGTAATTTTTTTTTAATTAAGTTGAATTAATATTAAAAATGTTTAAAGGTTTCTCTTATTTAATCTTCTAAAGACTTAAGGGTAAAGAATAACCTGAAACAGAATTCAAAATGTAAAGTTTGCGTAAAGAAGTTACTGGCAGCTATGTTTAATATCTTAAAATTGTAGGCAAAGCACTTCATAAATTACTTAAACGTCCCGCAGTTTCAACGCCGCAACCATCTATTCGCCTCACTGGACCGACTCCTTGCGAATATTGAATATAAAAATGATACATTATTACTACCGCGTACATTTTTGGATTGAGGTCGATGTAATACTACAGCGTGCCAAATGAAAAATAAATTGTTGTTTGTTGTGAACTTTTTAGGAATAATTGCACAAAATAAATTTACAGGCAGTTGGGATTGTATTTAGTAACGTAAGGAAAATATGTAGTGCGTATATTCCATTAATATATTAAGTTCTGGGTGACCAAGCCTTGATCGGTAATTTTTTACAAAGTAAAAAAAAGAAAAAATAATAGGACAGGTGTGGCTCGATCCTAGTTATTTTCATTTTTCACGACCACCCGTTCCCCTAATAAGCTACGCTGACAGCTACACAGTTAGTGGCAAAAATTGAGGTATTTACCTTAACATATTACTGTGAAAAGTATTAATGTAGAAACTCAGGACTAATATTGAAAGCAGAATTAAAATTTTAAATCCCTTTAAAAGCAAATTATATTCGCGCGATAATTATATCAAATTAAAAGTAATAGACCGGATAATCACGTTATAAATGGAAATATTACTATTGCCTAATTGAGCGGAATCATTAAATTGTTAGCAGAAAATGGAAGGTTTTATCAAATGAGCTTGCGAGCCAAAAATAATAACGATCATTGCAATGTGTTCATAAAAATTTTATCATATTTGACTTTGGATAATATAGTTGACTTTGATTTGAAAATACTCTTATTATATACTGTTTATATCATATATGTTGCGCTGGTTATACACCAACAGATTAGCCGTTAAAGCGTAACAAACAGACGCATTTTTAATTTTCATGTTAAAAGAACAATGTGTAAGATATTTTTCAATATTATTTTCAACTATACCAATACTGTTTTCCAGCAAAACGCGTTTTATATAAAATATAATGCCCTGCTGCGATTTATTTGTAGATTTCAAATGTTAACAAAAACACCAAAAATAAAACTAAAACAAAAAAATTCTATATAGCGAGAAACACGTATACTGGTAGGCAATCGTATATTACAAGTATTCTTCAATTAAAAGTTTCTTATTTATACGTGTATTAATCTTTTACTCGCAACATCGTTTGCGTGGACTGTTGTCGCGTGATTTATAATAGATGGCGCTTTTCAATGTCATCTTTTTTGGATTAACGAGATTTCTATAGCCTATATGTTAGTCCGGTGTATAAGGAATAATTGTGCCAAATTTCATCGATATTGGTTCAGTGGATTCGTGAAAGAGCAACAAACATACATCCATACTCACAAACTTCTGCATTTATAATATTAGTAGGATGAATAACACAAAAGAATCTAAATCAACAAATTGACATGAGTTTTGATTGTAGAGACAGTTTATGTAGATAAATCTTGTTTTTTTTTTTATCTTTACTAATGCAGATGAAATCGCGAGAACGTACTGACATATTAAACACAAAAATCTCTAAGATAAACTATATTGAATTTGAAAATACATTTTCATGAAAGGAAACGAAAACTACATGAAACTTTTCGAATATCTTTTCCAAATAAAAGATTCTCTTTCGCGGCGTCATGAATCAGCGAATAGGTAACTGAGATGAGCCCGGAATAATTTGCGTAAATCCAAATAATGGTTTCAATATAAAATTAAATGGCTTGCATTTATTCATCATCGCATATAATTCCACATGCTAACAACGAGTCATTGTTATCGCACCGAACAATATACAGGGCAATAAAGTTGAAATGGATTACAAAATTGACAAATTTATGAAAGTCATAAACATGAGGCTACAAAGAAAGTCACGGACCCTTAAATGGTATTGGGAGATTGAAACTTTTATTACCTTTATTTGAACGAGACTCAATTTCGATTCTTATTGAGGTAAATCATGCAATAGGCTTCTTTTATGATGCGATGTTTTATCATGTTATGAGATCGTTGCTGGCTTTGAGAAATGAACGCTGTGTTCTTTGTCTTAGTTTTGCAGATTCAAATTATGTTCTGCTATGTCTTTTATTGCAAACCTATTTACGATTGATTAAGAATATATATTCTCCTGTTCCTCTATAAGTGGGGTCGGCACAATATGTTTTATCTTCGGCTGAGTAGAATAGACCACCCTCATTCCTTACCGAGGTGTAGTAAAAGGCAACTAAAGTAAATTTGATGCTATGTCTAAGTCCACTGTTGTCCTGCCGGATAAAGTAGGCCAAATCTATTCGCAAGGAGGGTTGACGTTAGATAGGCAGTTGGTCATAAAAATATTTGTCAATTCTTTATTAATATTGATGAAATTCATCTCATCTACCAATATTTAAATATAAGACATATTTATATATTACTAGCGGCCTGCCCTTGCTTCGCACGGGTATAAAATATATATCCCATGTCAGTCAGTGTAAAAAAATGATTGAAATCGATTCAGTAGTTTTGATTTATTCATTACTGCCCGTGGCCCGCAAGCGTTAAATTTGGAGAAAAACAATTTCCTCTCCCTATACCAAGACGATTTCCTGCTATCTTTGGAATATCTAAACTCATATAGTACATTTTTGCTTATTTACTTTTACATTTTACCTATGTATTTTATTTTTACAATTAATTACAGAATGTCTTTAAACAAACTCTAAAAGATTCGAAGTGCTATAGGGTGAAGCGCGGCGTCCTCACGGCATTTTAAATCTGTAATATCTCCAAAAATGTTCACTTAAATTGCATGCTGTAAACGGCCATATTGATCTATATTAAATCAACAATTTATTTAAGGTACTCAATTGGATAAGGATTAATGCTGTATTGTATAAAAATTGCTTTGAACATAAGGCATCATTTTTCGTAAAAAGTAAATGAAAAAAACTGCTATTGTGGGTTATCCATAAGAGATAGACATATACCATCGCGGACTTTTCTGTAGACCTTTTCATGGTGTACAAATACTTAGTACATCATTTTGATAAATCTCGTAGGGTTTAGCCTGCGTTTGCAATGTAAGCGGAAAAAAATGTAATTATTTACAGAAACCTCAAAAATTACAGTATTTCTCTACTTCGTATTGAATGTTATTATACGTACAAACCTTCCTCTGGAATCACTCTATCTATTAAAAAAAACCGCATCAAAATCGGTTGCGTAGTTTTAAAGTTTTATGCGTACATACGGAAATATGGACTTTGTTTTATAATATGTAGTGATAGTGATAAAACAAAGTCCCTAAAATTCATACGCATTTCATAATATATTAAACCAATTCTCCTGTCCTTGCTATAAGGTAGTGTAATTCTCGAGGACGGCTTAGGTTAATGGTACATCCGGAATGACTTCAGTAATTTTGATGGGACTTTCACTGGAAGATAGAGGAGGTTATGGAACATTATATAGAGGTTAATGTTCGGCCTTAAATTCTCGTGGGATCGGAATTAATGCCAGAAAACTTTGAACCACTGATTTACACGGCAAAGTCGCAGTCAGAGCTACAATTTTTTAAGAGTTTTATTTGTAATTTTTGTTAAGTTAAAATCGCATGCAATTTACAAATACAAATTTAAGTTCAATTCTACGAGACAGAATCTTAATTATGACAGATTATTCTGGCCACTTTACCATTATCTTACCTAATATTAAATAATCTGATGGTATGCTAGGTGACTACGTACATTATCTCATTGAATCCAACTCAGTCTTCGTTAGACAAACAAAAGCGTAACAAATCTCTGCTTATAGTTACCTATATAATTAATTAATGTAGATGTCAGGTAATTCCCAATTATTTATTGATGGCATTACGCCGCCAGATTGCATCGGCGAATTAATATTAACGATCCTTATCCATTAATTGGAACATTAAAATATCCGACCGAATCATTTTTCGTGTGATAATAGGTAAAATATTTCATTTTATTTTGACATGGCATATTTCCGATTTGCACTCACTTTATTGATTTGAGGTGTAAGAGAGAAACTCTAAAATATATTTTATCATGATTTCCGAGCTCTTTTTAAATTGATATAACTTGTTGAGGACAAGTTTTGAAATATAACTAACTAAGAGGAAGAAAGAAAACTGATCTAACTAATGATGCAACACAGAAGTTTTAAAATTAAGTTAGTCTTGAAATTGATCATTATTTATATTTATCCCTGTAATAGACTTATATACGCACCTTATTTTATAATGTGTAGCTGTGAAAGATGAGTTACTAAAATCTCACGGGTCAACAAATTAACATCGGGTATAATATAACCATCGAGGTCAGTGCCTTAAAATGAAATTTCGATTACTTAATATTATCAGCAGATTAAATCTATATACACAAGCACTACACAGCTTCACTATCACAAACTCAACAATCGTTTCACCCCGGAACCGAAGCATCAGGAAATAGACTCGTCGACAAAATCGCAAAATCGCAAGACTGCGTGAATGTGTGAATTTTGGTAGCAAAGGTTTGTGCATGTGTTTTTGCGAAAATTGCATGTATCAGGTATGAAAACTGATAGTCCACTCTACATTTTATAAATTTTTATTTACTTTATCGTAGAGTATAGCAACATCATTTTATTATTATTTTTCTATACCAATCTTCTTTCTTAACACTTAATTTATAAAAAAATAAGTAAAAAAAATGATTACTAGAGTGGTTGCGGAACTTAGTTCATTTTGCATTAATAAGAATAAAACTACAGTCGGGAGGCGACTCCAAGACGTGATCTGAATGTATAGTAGTCTACTTAAATAATGGTTCAAGTACTCGAAGCAATTTGTAGTTTTAAGAAAACTATTAAAGTAGCGGCCTGTTACTATCCCACTGCTGATAATAGGCCTCTATCTGTTTTTGGAGAGAAGGATTGGAGCTAAGACCGACCATGCTGCTTCAATGCGGATTGGTAGGTTACACATATCTCCAAAATTCTCTAGAGATATGCAGGTTTCCTCGCGATGTTATCCTTCGCAGAAAAGCGTGTGATAAATTGCAATTACCAATTAGACACATAAGTTTTGACAGAAAAAGTTATTGGTGCCTGCCCGGGTTTGAATCCGTGACCTCCTCGAAAGAGTCGCACGTTGTTACCGCTGGGCTACCACAGCTTCTTGAAAACTGTTGTTGAACTTTAAACCAAAATATCATGTGCCTGACGATAGGAATAGCGCATGTTGTTCGGGAATCTTTTTTATTAATGTATTAAACAATAACTCAGGGGCAGCAAACTTTTAATGGGAATTAAAACTATGGTAGGTGCTATGCTTGGATAATGATAACTGAAGGTTTAGAACGTGTTTAATGAGTTTTGTAATTCCTGTATTTTTTGCATTATTGCATCATCTTTTGTTTGTTAAGATTTGTCGGAATTTTTATAAAAATATTTGTAGGTAGTTATTTTGTTGTTACAAATAATGTCATAGAGTAGTTCACCGTGTTTCAGATGTTTGGTTTATAGATTAATAATTTGATACGGATACCTAGTATTTTGGTATGTTCGAAATAACGTTATAGTAATAACGATATTAATAACGACATAAGTTGTTTACATATTTTTACTTTGGTGATTTTTGGAATTGCGATTTTTTATTAAGATTTATTTTATTATACTAAATATTGGTATATCACTACATATTATAAAACAAAGTCCATATTTCCGTATGTACGCATAAAACTTTAAAACTACGCAACCGATGTTGATGCGGTTTTTTTTAATAGATAGAGTGATTCAAAAGGAAGGTTTGTACGTATAATAACATTCAATACGGAGTAGAGAAATACTGTAATTTTTGAGGTTTCTGTAAATAATTACATTTTTGTCCGCTTACATTGCAAACGCAGGCTAAACCCTACGAGATTTATCAAAATGATGTACTAAGTATTTGTACGCCTTGAAAAGGTCTACAGAAAAGTCCGCGATGGTATATGTCTATCTCTTATGGATAACCCACAAAAGCATTTTTTGTCATATACTTTTTAGGAAAAATAATGCCTTATGTTCAAAGCAATTTTTATACAATACAACATGCATCCTTATGCAATTAAGTACCTTAAATAAATTGTTGTTTTAATATAGGTCAATATGGCCGTTTACAGTATGTAATTTAAGTGAACAATTTCCGAGATATTACAGATTTAAAATGCCGCGAGGACGCCGCGCTTCACCCTATAGCACTTCGAATCTTTTAAGAGTTTGTTTAAAGACATTCTGTAATTAATTGTATAAATAAAATACATAGGTAAAATGTAAAAGTAAATAAGTAAAAATGTACTATATGAGTTTAGATATTCCAAAGATAGCAGGAAATCGTCTTGGTATAGGGAGAGGAAATTGTTTTTCTCCAAATTTAACGCTTGCGGGCCACGGGCAGTAATGAATAAATCAAAACTACTGGATCGATTTTAATCATTTTTTTACACTGAGTGACATGGGATATATATTTAATACCCGTGCGAAGCATGGGCAGGCCGCTAGTATATATATAAAAAATAAAATATACGCCGTACGGTATCCGGCTGAATAGAATAGTATCACCCTCATTTCTTACCGAGGTGTCGTAAAAGACGACTAAGGTAAGTCGACCCGCCGTGTGGTATCCGCCTGAGTAGAATAGACCAACCTCATTTCTTAGCGAGGTGTCGTAAAAGGCGACTAAGGTAAGTTGACTCACCGTGTGGTATCCGGTTAAGTAGAATAGACCACCCTCTTTCTTATCGAGGTGTCGTAAATTACGGCTTAGATAAGTTGACGTAAGGCAGGCGGCCTGTCGTAAAATAAGTAGCCAAATCATGTGACAACATGTTTATAACATGTTGTGCTGACTCCACTTAGAGTGGGATAAGGGCAGAACGATGATGACATATGCTTAGATATACATAAGTTAAAGTAAGTTTTAAGTTGCTTATTAGCCTTTTTAGTGGGTCGTAACTTCCATAAATTATTTCCAAAAAATAATAATTTAAAATGTTTTTCTGATACATACACTTTGTTATTGTCAATAATTGGCAAGAAGGTAAAAAATAATTTATTATTTGGCTCACACATACAGAAAACCGCCAATAGCTGTATATAAAATTTACCGCGTCACAAACTACAAAGTTTGTCAAAGTCGCTGGAGAAAATACGGGGAAATGTTTTTCCCATCCCGAGCTGATATAAATCAAACGTCTCCACACACGCTTAAATGGATATCGTAAAAATACATCATAAAAATATATAATATCTAATAAAATTGTACATTTTTTTATCATTCTCCTGCCCTTATCCTACTCTAAGTGGGGTCGGCACAACATGTTATAACATGATTTGGCTGCGTATTTTAAGACCGGCCGCCTTAACGTTAACTTACCTTAATCCTATTTTACGACACCTCGGTAAGAAAGAGGGTGGTCTATTCTACTTAAAGGAATACCACATGGTGATTCGACTTACCTTAGTCGTCTTTTACGATACCTCGGTTAGAACGAGGGTTATATATTCTACTCAGCCGGATACCACACGGCGGGTCGACTTACCTTAGTCACCTTTTACGACACCTCGGTAAGAAAAAGGGTAGTCTATTCTACTCAACGGGATACCACACGGTGATTCGACTTACCTTAATCGCCTTTTACGACACGTCGTAGAAGTATTATTCAATAAGTAATTGAATAATACTTCTATCGTTGGAAAGCAGTTTTTTTTTACAAATGTAAGTTTAATGTATTTAACTAACGTTTAGCGATCACGCAGGTTCGCAGATAAGGCATAACTAACATCACAAACTGGGTATACCAGGAATAAAAGTAATCAAAATATATCCGGTATACACGGACAGCTTGCCGTTACTCCCCATTATGAGAGACTAGTGCGAGCAATTTGAAAACGCAATTCTGTCGTGTAAATTGAACAATATTTCACCGCTTTTATATAATACCTGATGTACTGTCACACTAACAGTAATAGAACTTAAGCTTTACTTAAATCTGTACTAATATATAAAGCTGAAGAGTGTGTTTGTCGCGCTAATCTCAGGAACTAGTGGACCGATTTGAAAAATTCTATCAGTGTAAGATAGTCTATTTATTTAGGAAGTCTATAGGCTATATAACATCTCGCTAAGATGAATAGGCGAGGAGCAGCAATAAAAATATTACGCAATCAGCAAAATTAAAAGCTTTCCTTGCGTGCGCTGAGTAAATGGTGATAGTTATTCAAAAATCATGTATTACAAAATTGTTCCCCTCTAAAAGTTCTAAATAAAAGTCCGCGGTAGCATGTCTAGCTTTTAAGGTTAACTCACTTTAATCATTTTTATTGTTATCAAAATGCTATATTGCGGTTTTAATCTTTCTTTCTACGCGAGAAATGTAGAAACAAAAATTATAGTAAGGTAAAGAAATGCTTACAGCTGTGATAGCCCCGCGGTGCCACCGTGCGACTCTTTCCGTGGGAGTTACAGATTCACACCCCGGGCACCAATGAGTTTTTCTATTAAAAACTTATGTGTCTAATTTATAATTGCAATTTATCGCACGCTTTTCGCTGAAGGAAAACATCGTGAGGATACCTGCATATCTCTTGATAATTCTAGGGATATGTGTAATCTACCAATCCGCATTGGAGCAGCTTGGTTAGGTCTTAGCTCCAATCCTTCTCTCCAAAAACTGAGAGCAGTGGGAAAGTAATAGGCCGCTACTTTACGTTTCAAAAAATGCTTTATTAACTGTAATATTAATTTCAATTCAGTGACATAACAAGCGAGCCACGTTCACATATCAAAATTACATCGAAAATTAGATTTAACCCAGATAGCCGGCCGAGTCGCAATTTTCAAAACAATATAAATTCCTAAATGGAATAACGAATTTATATAGGGACGGACATTATATCAAAATTGAAAGAAGCCCGGACTTATGTCGCTATTACATATTTATAAGGGATGTTGGACAAGGGGTAATTTATACCATCTCGCTTTAGAAGATATTTCAGAACGGCTTAAGTATAATGGGATATGTCTCTTATAGATTGCAGGCTTACTTAGGTCTTGAGATATATTGGACTGCGTTGGATCTTCTTGAATTTCGTCGCTTGAGGCGGTGTATTTGGAAATTTTGCGTTTATCACTTAAAAAACTTTATTGATGATTGATGCTTACTTTACGATTAGTAAGACAGGTTGACAGAGCCTTGCTCGGTTATTTTTTACGAAATTTAAAAAATTTAAAAAGAAACTTAAAAAAAATTAAAAAATGATTAGGTAGTTGGGGATAGATCCTAGGTATTTACATTTCTCGAGACTGCCCGTTTTCTGAATAAGCTAGTCTGACTAGTCAATTTATGGGAAAAATAGTGTTTTATATTTAATGTAAATGTTAGTAAATGTTTTTTTTACATAAAACCTAGCTAGATCAATTTTTCTCCCCCAAAACCCTCTACATACTGATTTTTATGAAAATCGTTCCAGCCGTTTCCGCCATATATATATAATAAATTATGAAACAATAAAAGATTGGTGATAACAGGAGTTTGATCCAGGGTATTGAGGTCAAGTTTTTAAGTCCACCCGTTCCATTAAGCTATTACAAGTAATGATAGGTAGAATATAATTTGTATTCAATTCTATATTGCAGCATTTTTTCCGTGCTCAAAAACCGGAATTGTACTTATCGTAACGTACGGAAGTATATAAGACTGGCCACCTGCCTGACGTCAACTTACCTCTGTCGTATTTTACAACACCTCGGTAAGAAAGGGGGTGGTCTTTTTTACTCAGCCGGATACCACACAGCGGGTCAACTTACCTTAGTCGCCTTTTACGACACTTTTGTAAGAAATGAGGATGAAATTACTCTATTCAGCCGGATACCACACGGCGTATGAATTAAACTGGCACCATACGAAGCCAATAGTAGTGTCATGATTTCTTCTAAAAATATAAGCAGCCTTAATCCAAATAGTTCACGGAACATTAGTCTAATATGAGAAGTCGTGCGAGCCGGACAGACAGACAGCAAAGATTTATACACACATTAGTTCCCGACCGTCCTTCACGGAACACTCGGAAACTACGAAAGTGGGCACCGCGTACGACGCGCACCATTTTCAGCAGTTACTTACAATTTCCTACCCTCCCCTAGTTTTATTTATGAGCCGCTCGCAAAATAAATTCACTATAAGTGGTATTTGTGACCGAGGACATTCTTTTGCGTAAAGAAGTTTTATGAACGATTACAGATACACGATATTCCCTGCCGTAAACACGAGGGGGACGCGTAACTGAATAAGTGCCTCGTTATTTATCTTACACGATTTGTAATGCGTTGATGTGAGACAACTATTATATTGATGGCTTGTTTGTTGGCTGTAATCTACATACGGCGTTAACTCAACGAGCTACCGCAGTAGGACATTTCTAACAACGCGCTTTGGGCTGCATTTTTAGCGTAAATTTTATTATATATTTATTAATGGCACATAAAAACGTATTTAAATGACACTATTCTATAAGCCTCCCGGCTAAATAGAATAGAACACATTTCTTAAGGAGGTGTCGTAAAAGGCGACTAATGTAAGTCAACCCGTCGTGTGGTATCTGTTTGAATAGAATAGAACACTCTCATTTCTTACCGACCGAAAGAGGACTAAGGTAAGTCGACCCGCCGTGTGGTATCCGGTTTAGTAGAATAGACCACACTCTTACCAGCAGTAGGATGACATTAATAGGATAGATTAAAATGATGCTAGCGATAAAAATCGACACATTTAAAGCCAAAAGTAGATAGCTTGAAAAATTCGAGTATTTAAAAACCAAATTTTGCCAAATGTGATATTAATATAGTCAAGTTTGACCAAATTTAAAATCTTGGATAATTTTTAACTTAGATTACATTATCAGTAGTTTTATCTAATATACCCAATTCGCACGTTTTGATTTCTCCTTATAAATTCACAACGTTAGTTGGCACCAGATGCTCCTTTGCCAGAATTAGCATAATCGTTATAGAACCTCAACTTAGACGATATTTAACTAATAGAGGCGGCGTTACGTTGAATTTTTCATCGAAGTATTAACTTTTTGAAAAAGAAAATTGGATGAAATATTTCTTTTCTTATTGTGTCTTAATGACCTATTGTGCTATGATGATTAACATTTATGAAGCGAATCTAATTGCGTATTATAATTTTAGTGGATTTCCAGACTTCAAGACTAGGTGTCAAATTCAAAATTTGTAATATTGTAAGATAAAGCTTAATCTATTACTATTTAAGTACTTACTTTTATATTTACTATTCGTTACATTTAGCAATAAATTACAATAAACTACTGATCCTGACTCTTCGATGATTACTCTTGTACTAGCTCTACGTTTCATCGCAACATCATTCTTTGTTTATGGCAATATTGATGTCATCTTCTACATTCTGTGTGTTATCTACAAAAGTGGTACTTTTGAGTGTATTCATACAAAAATGAATACTTTTAATATCATGTGCTATAAAAAAATCCGGTATTTCCTCAACGCCTACATGTGCGGAGCAACCGATCCGTTAGCTTGTTATGAATTTGGGTCAAGTGAACTTTTGGTACATACAAATTGCATTTTAACTACTTCCACGCTATTTTGACTCATAATTTAGTAACAATCATAAATTATAATATCATATTTAGTTTGGGAAAATTTAGCAGCTGACTAGCAATCGCCAGCGGAACCCCTGCTTAGAAAAATATCGAAAGATTAAAACTGTAATATAGTCATTTGATAACCATAAAAATAGTTAAAGTGGGTTAACCTTAAAAGCTGCACATATGCTGTCGCGGACTTTTATTGAGAACTTTGAGAGAGGAATAATTTTGTAATACATGATATTTGAATAACTATCACCGTTTTCTCAGAGCACGCAAGGAAAGCTTTAAATTTTGCCGTTTTCGTACTGCCTTTTTATTGCTACTCCTCTCATTGTCATTTTAACGTGATTTTATATAGTCTATAGATTTTCTTGATAAATGAACTATCTTACACTGAAAGAATTTTTCAAATCAGTCCAGTAGTTCCTGCGATTAGCGCGTTGAAACAATCAAACTATTCAGCTTAATATATTAGTATAAATACTAACACGAGATCCCAGGTCTCCCAGACATTTATTTTTTAACATTTATAACATTTATTTTTTTAACATTTATAACATTTATATTTATTTATTTTTTCATATATAAAATGTAAGTATAGAATAAGGTGTTAGTATAAACTATGAGTGTGCATACTGGCTAGCTTGTGTTATCGGCCCATTTACTAGTGCCAGGGGCTAAAGGTAGGTAAACATTGTACTTGCATTTTTTAAAGATCTCTATATAACAATCTTCATTGTCTTAGGGAACTTACCCATTTCTAGAACCCATTTATGTTATCTCAAAGAGCTCAAGAAACAAATGACATTTAACTACTCCAGCTCCAATTCTATTCTTAAACAGTTGAAATTTAATTTAGTAAACCAACATTTCAAGACCACTATTGTTGCTGCAGCTCTGGGAAATTTAATAACATTATTAAAAATTTCATGGCACGCCACAGCCATTACTCGGATTACCTCAAAATTCAGATTTTACAACGCAAATCCTGGGGCGGAAGTGGCATCTGCTGCCAACTAACGCTCTGAATATTTTAAGAGGGACCCGTACATATGATACACGCCACTGTAGTACGGAAACGAGATCTTTCAAATTAATATTTGGTACGTGTATCATATAGGGTCAAACTGTAGTTTTCATTTCATATTGATTTCATCGAAGCCACTGGTTCATGTAACTTTGGGTACTAAGAGACTTTGACCTTTTTCATAGTTCATCTCATTCAGCCGAAATAAGTCAACCGTTCTTTTGGAGTGGAGTGGAGTCCACAAACAGTCGGGTATATTCTCATTCGCAAATATGGGTGCGTTAAAAGCGTCTTATATAATATGTGACCATCATCACAAATCTAAAAACAAGAAAAACATGACAAAAATGACAAACATGAGAAAAATATAATTCGTAGCAAACATGACATACGTAACTAGCATGACAAGAAACGTGAAACATGACAGACGTGACTAATAAGACAAACATGACATTTTTACGTGACAAATATGAGAAAAATAACATACGTGACTAACAAGACAAACATGACATGCGAGTGAAACATGAGAAACATGACATACGTAACTAATATAACAAGAGAACGTGAACGTGACAAACATGAAATACGTGACTAATATGACAATCATGCCATATGTACTTCAAAAGTAATAATTAAATTATTTTGCTATAATATAATTATAGCAAAATAATTTTATTATTACTTTTGTATTATGGATCTCCGCAAAGTAACGCCTAATTCTATAAACCATATGTACTTCAAAAATATGAGGAACATAACATACGTGAATAACAAGACAAACATTACATACGGGACTAACAAGACAAACATGAGAAACATTACATGCGTAACTAACATGACAAGAGAACGTGAACATGACAAACATGAAATACGTGACTAATATGACAAACGTGACATATGTACGTGACAAATATGAGAAACATAACATACTTGACTAACAAAAGAAACATGATATACGTGAATAACAAGACAAACATGACATACGAGACAAACATGAGAAACATGACATACGTAACTAACATGACAAGACAACATGAACGTGAGAAACATGACACACGTGACTAACATGACAAACATGACATACGTGACAAATATGAGAAACAACGTACGTCACTAACAAGACAAACATGAAATACGTGCCAAACATGACATACGTGACCAACATGACCAGAGAACGTGAACGTGAGAAACATGACATAAGTGACAAACATGACATGCGTGCACACAGCATCTTGGCCTTAATAACTCTGCGCTGAAGTATCTTCTCACGTTAAAATGATTTAATTGTAATTATTTTAAAGGCTTCATTTCAGAGAAATGAAAATTTTACAATCAACAATATTTTCCATTCCTCTGACTAGCAAAAGGCTTTGACGTTCATTGGTGATAATAAGGGAAAGCGTAAATTTGAAAATTCACGACTCTTAGGGCGGTAATTTACTGAAGGGAGAAGCTTTATACTAAACTATTATAATACAAAAGACTTCTTTTATCTGAGCTTAGATATTTACATTTAGATTGAATGAACAAATTCAACTGATCTGTTATAAGTAGGTCATACTATAATACGATTAAAAAAGAAGTAAATATAGAAGAAATATATAGAAAAAAGCCCTCTTTCTTGCTTTTTGTAGCGGTTCTTCTTAATACTGCAATCATTAAAAATAACTATTTTATAAGCTGTCGTAAAAGGCAACTAAGGTAAGTTCACCCGCAGTGGTATCCGGCTGAGTAAATTAGACCACCCTTTTTCTTACCGAGGTGTCATAAAAGACGACTAATGTAAGCTGACTTGCCGTGTGGTATCCGGTTGAGTAGAATTTACCACCCTCTTTCTTACCGAGGTATCGCAAAAGGCGAGTAAGGAAAGTTCACCCGCAGTTGGTACCCGGCTGAGTAGAATAGACCACCCACCCCCTTTTTTACCGAGGTGTCGCAAAAGCAGACTCAAGAGTTAAACTCAAGCGGGCGGTCGGTCGTAAAAAACCTAGCCAAATCATATGACGACATATTCTGCCGTTCCCACTTAGAGTGGGATAAGGGCAGGAGAATGATGAAAGGTTTCGTTAATTATGATTTGAATGAACTTCGGTCATACAACCCAAACAAGCTAGCCGTAAAAAACTTTCCAAACGAATAAATACAGAATACGAATCGTCATCTTACAAACCCTTTGTCACGTGAACCTTGACATTTATATCGTTATCAAGGTAAATAAAGGGTACAGAGATTTACACCCAGCTTTGTTTGGAGCATGGTTTGATAAAGTGCTTGATAACGGATGTACAGGTACCCAAGGGACCTGATGTGTACACGGTTATTGTTTTTGTTGTGCTCTTGGGTTGAGTGATTTAGCAGACCATCTCGGGATCGGATATAGTCAAATGTCGTTTGTAGTTTTTGAATTTTTTAATGGCGGAAATGGGGTTGGGATTGAGTAGTGCAAAAGGTGAGTTGTGCTTATTGAATTTAATTTGAAGTGCAAAAGATGAGTTGTGCTTATTGAATTTAATTTATAGTGCAAAGGTGAGTTGTGCTTATTGAATTTAATTTAAAGTGCAAAGGGTGAGTTGTGCTTATTGAATTTAATTTATAGTGCAAAAGGTGAGTTGTGCTTATTGAATTTAATTTAAAGCGTTGTCCTATAACGACTATTAGATGCTAAAGCATCTATATCATTTTGTTGTTGTCTCGAGAATTTGGCGAGGTACTTGTTAGATATCTATGTTATTTTAATGTTGCATGGATTCACACAAAACCATATTAACCGTTCTAATAATAATAGTAGAATCTGAGATTTCTCTTACTTAGTGTCTTGCATTAATACGAAGCTCCACTATAACTACAGTTCAAATTAATTAAAATCTCTAAAGCTCAACATTCTCTTGCCCTTATCCCACTCGTGGGGTCAGCACAACATGTTATATTCATGTTTTTACATGACTTGGCTAAGTATTTTACGACCGGCTTCTTACGAAACCTATATAAAAAATGAGAGCGGTCTATTCTACGTAGCTGGATACC
This sequence comes from Morpho helenor, assembly GCA_029227775.1. NCBI lineage: Eukaryota > Metazoa > Arthropoda > Insecta > Lepidoptera > Nymphalidae > Morpho > Morpho helenor. The sequence goes on from JARGCU010000006.1 coordinate 15,184,576, forward strand.
ACACGGCGGGTCAACTTACCTTAGTCGCCTTTTATGACACCTCGGTAAGAAATGAGTGTGGTATATGCTACTAAGCCAGATACCACGCGGTGGGTCTATTTACTTTAGTCATTACGAACACTCGGTAAGAAATGAGGGCGGTCCATTCTACTCAGCCGAATAAAAAAAAACGCTCTAAAGTTCATCATTTAATTATAACATCTTAGTCCAATTTGGGTGAAGTAAAACTTAAGCCAACAATTTATTTTGCAGCCACAAGTTTATTCTGGCCTTTCTCTAAAAAAAATGTTAAACACAACTTAATCCGACTTTATTACCAAGCTCGTATTTTTCTTTTCGCTAAGAGCCGTTACAGTATTTAATCTGACTCATTCACGTATATTAAGGTCGAATTTAACTAAAACTCTAGATTGTAACTAAATCTTTTTTGGAAATAGAGGTAAAAATTAAATTACAATAATCTGTGACAGAAATTTTGCAGGCAAAATTACATGAAAAGACGGATGAAAGAAGAGTGATGCATGCAAATGATATGAGAATGTTAAGGTGGATGTAAGGTGTGACAAGACTGGATAAAATATGAGTTCCTGGGTGACCGCCATTGTCGGTAATTGTTTTAGCAGATTTAAAAAAATGCAATTTAAAAAAATTGAAAAAGAAAAAAAGCGCCGATAGTCATGTGGGAACCGATACCAGATTTAGAAATTTTTTGGTCCACCGTTACCATTAGGCTATCACAGCTTTGCATTTGACAGCCCAAATATCATTTGCATTAAATTCTTGTTTTTTTTTAAGGCCCGAAAACAGGTAAAAAACGAGATGTTTTTTTTAATGAAACAGCTCGATCGATTTTTCCAACCCCTACATGCTAAATTTCATGAAAATCGTTTGAGCCGTTTCCGAGATTCACAAAATATATACATATATACATACAAGATTAACTCATTTAAATATTAAAGATATGAGTTTATAAGGGAAATCTGAAAATTGCGCCCATTACAGAATAGATGAAAAGATTAAGATGGTATAGACCTACGATACATAACGAGGGATAAAAATCATGTGACCAAACGAGTGGTAAATATGAATGAGAATGGTCATTTGACTAGAGGAAGGCCGAAAAAGAGATGGTTGGATTGTGTGACATGTATTTGGTAAAGAGTAGTGCTAGAGTTGACGTATAGTGCCACGAGTGTGGCGCCGACTTTGACACGGCGCTGCACACGCTCGCAGACTGTCCAGCTTGGGCGGTTCAGCGGGCGGAACTCGTGGCACAGGTGGGGCACGATCTCTCCCTGCCCACTGTGGTTCGCGCCATGGTGGACAGGGAGCGATCGTGGGCAGCGATGGCCTCCTTCTGTGAGGACGTTATCTCGCGGAAGGAGGCGGCGGGGCGGATCCGGGAAATCGAGTCCTTGGATCCAATCCGCCGCAGGCGAGCCGGGCGCAGGCGACTCGCTCAAGACCGTCGCGTGCCGCCCTAATGGGGACCTTTCCGGGCGTTCCGAACGGGGTTTAATCGGACGCCCACCCTATAAGGTCCCCGAGGCGTTCGATGCATCTGGTGCTCCCGATGCATCGTCCAGCGGAGGGAAGGGCCACTTTCAGAGAGGCCCCGACCCAGAGGTGGCGCACTCTGGGGCACAGAGTTGCTGCTGGCGGGGATGGGGGGCAATGTCTTCATGGGTACCCTATCCCCGCCACCAGCAGAGTATTGGAGCACACAGGTTATTTTAGTCGGTGCGAGTCCGACATAACCGTCGCCTGTCTCCGTCGGGCGGCGTTACCCATAAGGGGATTTTTCCTGTTAAAAAAAAAAAAAAAAAGAGTTGACGTATGTTAGGAGAGATTGAAAGAGAAATACATGTTGTGCCAACTCCACTTAGTGGGACAATGGCAGGAGAATAATGAGAAATTTTGCAGCTTTCGAAGAAAGAGGTCTAGGGATCAAAACCCGGGCAGGTTATCAATGAATTTTTTCTTTGTTCGCAGGTATATAGGGTGCGTCACCTGCCAATCCACATTGGATCAGCAAGCCGTAAATAGCTCACTTTACAAGCTTAAGTCGTAAATTTTTCTTCTTCTTCTTTTGGTGCCTCTCCAACTAGTGGAGGTTGGCAGTCAGCTCTGCATACGCCCTCCTTTGCGTAGCCAGACGGAAGAGTTCGGAAGCGCTCTTGATTCCTGTCCACTCCCGGATGTTTCGTAACCATGATTTCCTTCTACGACCGGGTCTCCGCTTCCCAGCAACTTTTCCCATCATTATCAGTTGCAGTAGCCCGTATCGGCTATGCCTGAGTACGTGGCCCAGGTATGCAACTTTGCGTTGCTTGATGAATGGGAAAAGTTTGCGTTTTTGTCCGACTCGTCGTAGAACGTCCTCATTGGTCACTTTTTGTGTCCACGATATTGACATCAAACGTCTGTATGCCCACATTTCGAATGCTTCTATACGTTTCCTGAGATCCTCTTTTACGGTCCAGGACTCGCAACCGTATAGAAGCAGAGGCCAGATGTAGCATTGTAGAAGACGTACACGAAGTGGAATCTTGATATTACGGTTACTAAGTACCTTTCTCATTTTTCCAAAGGTACTCCGCGCCATTTTGCCGCGTATATTTTTGAAATTTCTATATATTTTACCTGTTTCTTACAATATCCTTTAATGTAATTAAAATATTGCTCTGAATAAATGTATGTACAAAGTCTCATAAAGCAGGTAAAGTTATGCGCATACACGATGCGGCGTCAGGATATTTGGTACAGTCCCCACGTTACACTCGGGTACAATCGCTGAGTGTACTTGAATAAATCAAATTACACCATCGTAGAGGAGAATATATAAATATATTATAAAGGTCAATAAAAAAAATATTGATTTCTCGAAAAGAAATTTTTAACTTGACCCTTTCAAGGGTTTACAATTTTTAGCCCCAGGGTATGAGTTTTCTGTAAAGAAAACTCTAATGAGCAGCGGAATTTCTGTAAAAGGAATTTTCTGAACCACTAGTATAGTTGTCAATTCAAAAGAGCTTGCTCATTAGTTTATTTTAATCCATTCTAATATTACAAAAGCGAAAGGATGTCCGTCACTTTTTGAAGCTTACATATTCGGCTGTATATAAGGTTTACAAATTCCCATTTTTACTATAGGCATAGATAGGCTTTGCGATTTTGTCGTGGAGTCTATCTAGACTCCAAAATCGCTCCTGACGATGCTTCGGTTACGGGGCGAAACAATTGTTGAGATTGTGGTGGTGAATGTGTGCAGTGCTTGTGTATAGTTGTGCCGTCGGTGTCGGGTAGAGCATGAGTTCTTACAAATTCTGCATGTATCAGGTATGAGAACGAATAGTACACTCTACATTTAGCTTTACATATATTATTTCCTTTTATCGCGGATTATATAGCAAAATAATATTCTCATTATTTTTGTATAGGCATAGAAAAAAATATCTCTCTGCATTATTTTGGGGTATTTTAATACTTGACGCGAACGTTGTCGCGGTTATAAGTCGTGATGAATATAGTGAATAGGAATTTAATGCCAAAAAACTTTTGAAAAAATAATTGTTATCATTTTTTCAATGTGTGCCTTGATTGCGCTCTACGTTGACGAAAACATCGTGAGGAAAATTGCACATTAGAGACAATGATACATATACGAAAAATGCTAGTGTGATAAAGACCTTACGTGTATACACATAAACTACTTTTACTTATATTAAGCATATATATGCAGTGGTATCTCGCCTATTGATGGATTACGGTGTCAAAAACTGTCTGAACCGAGCGGTGACGGAAAATATGTGTCATCAATCACAACGCTTGCGGAATATGAAGTGGGAATGGTAAGTAGGTATAGATTTACTCATATTTGTTGTGAAATGCAGTCGGAATAGTGGCAGCAGTTGTTATAAGTTATTTTGATGTTAAGTATAAAATTTTAGTATCTATGGCAAACACGGGTTTTCATGCCATAGGAGCTCTAGTAGGCTTTTCCGTCATGGTTCTCTTAATGATAGCATCAAAAGAACTCTTGCCACCATCGACATTCTTGCTCTTGAGTCTTCGGAGATATGTCGGGATGATGGCAAGAGACCGGACGGCTTGACGCTGGTTCCTTGGGAATGGGGGAGGGCCCTAATGTGGAACACAGCATGCGTTGATACGTTAGCCTCGTCCCATATCAGGGAAACGGTGACAAGACCTGGAGCTGCGGCGGGAATGGCCGAATCCGGCAAACGGCGTTATATATTTGTGCCGTTTGCAGTTGAGACTCTAAGGCTTAGAGTCAAAGTGCAAAAAAGTTTTTATCCGTTTCAAAACCTCGATTAATTACCTCTTTAGGTGACAGGAGGGCTGGCTCCTTTTCCGCACAAATAAAACACTATTAATAAAAGGCTAATACAGCAAGTCTACTATACTGTTGAGTTTCTTACTGGCTCTTCTTGGAACAGCTTTTACGAACCAGCAGTAGAGTTGACAATTCAAAAGCACTACTTTACAAATTTACTTGAATAAAGAATATTAATAACCATGACAATATCTACTATTAGTTCATAGAAATATTGCTATCGTAGGTAACTCTAAAACCGTTAAAGGCAGAAACGTTATGTAAGGTAATAACACTCAAGTGGATTTGGCCGAAACGTTTTCTCGTTTGATTGATTATGGTGCGGCAAAAACTTGCCCTAGACCTAAACGTGACCTGCCGTATACTATCGATCACCGCACTATTCTATTCTTTTCGTACCGAAAAGATCCAAATGTACCAAACATAATTTAATATACGAGATAAAGATAATAAAATTCCGCAATTAATTTTAGCTTTGCCATTACATCAGTTTAACTGTCAAAAAGAGACTGATGCAGATAATCCTAAAAGGATTATCAAATTTTATACAAAACAGCGGCTTATTTATGTAAAATTGAAAACGTTTAATAGATTTAACACCCAAGTTTCTTCATGGTTCTGCTCAGTAAGAGCAAAATTCGGAACCATTTGTAGCTTCATTAAATGTTATTGATCCTTGACGATTAAAAAGTGCTTTCAAAAGCTTACTTGAATAAAAATTATTTGAGTTTGATTTGCATGAGGATATATATGAGGGTATCATTTGGATGTGTTACTCCTAATATGATTGGAGTATAGAAGGCTCGTGTAACCGATAAAACGATGTGTTTATTCTCAAAATTGTTACATAGTCACGTTCCTTCGGAAATTGTTATTGAATAATAGAAGTTTTTGCCAATTTGTATTCAAAAATCAAATTGAATTCAAATTCAGAATGTAATTCAAAATCTATTTCTTATAAGTATTTGGCACTTTGCCATTTCTATCTTATGTAAGGTCGTAGATTAGCTCAATCAACGCATTTTTATCGTTTATATAATTTTTCATAGTGTAGTAAGTACGCGTTCTGTATCAGCTCCTTCGTAATAGTTATTTTAACCTGTTGTTGTGATTGTGAAGTTTAAATTATGCATTCTTTTTCATTTTTGGGATAAAATATTTGAGACACTTCAGATGCTAAAGTATAAACAAAGTTATATACCCTAAAGAATTGTATCATATTTTGATAGCATTGCATTATCTCTGCAAAGAATAAGAAAAAAATGTAAAATAAATATAAATTTTATTATTTTTTAATGCCCAAAAAGAAAGAAAAAACGTTTTTTTTTTATATAAAACCTAGCTAGATCGATTTTTCTCCCCCAAAACCCCCTACATGCTAAATTTCAGGATAATTGTTGGAGCTGTTTCCGAAATTCCCAAAATAAATATACATATATACATACAGGATTAGATCATTTAAATATTAAAGATAATAAAAAAAACAGATATCCAGATAAGCATATATACTTTTAATTAGGGAAGATGAGCAAAGTCAACAAAAATTTTAAAGTACATAAAGCAAACTGTTTCGAGTTTCTTGAACAAGCAAATATAGAACCTGCTCGAGGTTTGCCTTTATAACGAGATCCCACTCAATAAACTTTGTTGCGTTCGTACTAACAAAGTTCTTTTACAAACAAAGGCAATAAAATATACCGAATAATAATATAAAGTTGCATTTGTGAGAGCAAATCCTTTTAGCGTTCGTAAATCAACATTATCTTTAAGTATGTATTACTAACAGAGAAAAAGATGAGTACATTGTTTGTAATAATAGTAGATATTGGCTTTTATCGCAATAGTTACATTGAAAACCGTACATAAAAGTAAAGTAGCGGCTCTCTCCCACTGTTCTCTACTCTCTGGGAATAGGCCTCCTCACTCCGTTTTTGGAGAGAAGGATTAGTGCTAAGGCCTACCAGTCTGCTCCAATGCGGATTGGTTACACATATCTTCAGAACTCTCTAGAGATATGCAGGTTTCCTCACGATGTTTTCCTTCACCGAAAAGCGTGTGATAAATTGCAAAACCGTATATATTATCATGGAATAATGCTGTTGAGCAAAGCGGCCGATACAGAAAAGATTTTTGTTGCTCAAAAAAGAGCCATAAGGGCTATCTATAATATGAAGCAACGTGAGTCCCTTCGCGAAAAATTTAAAGAATTAGTCATATTTACTGTATTATCACAATATATATTCTATTCGTACGGAAAAATATCCTATGTATAAGATGAAATTCATAGAGATACGACAGGTCACTAAAAGCTTGTGATATCTATGTCGCGACTCAGCAGAGTTAGCAACTCATTACATGGTCTCAGTATTCGCTTCTACAATAAAATTCCACAATGTCTCTTTTAAACATGAGTTTTTTTTCTCTTCCCATATATTTTAGACTTTCACATGGCTAATCTAAGGCTAATCTTCTATTTATTTGTTTTAAATATATACTTAGATAAGATCACCATTAAAAAGAGTTATCATTGAATTCGACTTAATATATCAATCAATAGAACATCTACCTATTTCTCAAAAGCAGAAAATGGAATGGTAGATTTCCAATTTTTGCTTCATCTATACTAATATTATGAGGAAATTTTTTATATATATTTGTAATGTTTTCACACAAAAACTACTGGACCGATTTCAAAAATTCTTTCACCATTGGAAAGCTGTATCTTTACTGAGCAACATAGGCTATATTACATTTTCAAAAAAAATAGGGATCCGTTATAAAAATGTACTAAGGTGTTAAAAAAATCAATATTACGCAGGTGAAACCGTGGGATATTACTAGTCAGTTATAAAAGTATGTCCACTCTAACACCTGGCCAGTCATCAAAGCGGACTAATATAATAGGAACGTGGACAAACATCGCGCCGAGCTGAGTCGTTAATGCCTGCCCAAACATCGCCAATATCAATATGTCCCAACCCGGTCGCTATTAAATCCAAAATCTCAAACGCAAACGCCCAATAATCGAAAAACTATCCTTCGCCGTTCACGTTTCGCAAATTTCAACTGTATGCCTACGTAATACAATTACATTTGGAATGAATAAAAAAATACTGGGTTGTTTCGTGAAGTTTTATGTATATTTCGCATTTTTTATTTTGTTTGTACAATTTTGAAGCTGTATCAAACATCTCTTTATACCAAAATTCGCAAGAAATAGGTTCATTGTTATATGTTCAAATAGATTCATAACTTGTTTTCTGAAATTAACATGTTTCTTTTTTCCCTCGCAAAATTTATATATTACCAATGAAGATGAATATAAAAAATTTAAAAAGCTTTAATTTGAGTAACCTACAATACCCAAATTTCGGTTATATGAGCAGTTACTAAAGCGCTTCAGATATTTCAATTCCGTGCGTAAACTTATCCTACAAGTCATTATCTGCCGTTATCCCACTCTAAGTGCGGTTCGCACATGTTATAAACATGTTTTCACATCATTTGGATTCGTATTTTACGACCGGCTGCCTGCCTGACGCCAACTTTCCTTAGTTGTATTTTACGACAGCTCGGTAAGTAAAAGGGTGGTCTATTCTACTCAGGCGGATACCACAAGGCTTTTACTCAACATACGTGTATAAGTTATAAAAACGGATAGATTTGATTTCAGTACAGTGTACTCAAATCAAATTATTTGATTTCAGTAAAGTGTACTCAAATCAAATTAAAATAATCTTTATTCAAGTAGGTAAGCTTTTGCAAGCTCTTTTGAATAGTGAAGAATCAATTAGAATTAACGAAGATATAACTTGTAGGGAATGTTGCTCTTACAGAGAAGAACCAGAAATCTTTTAAACATTTTCAACTAACATTATTTACCGCAGTTTTGTATGAAGCTGAAAAGATTTGCAAATCCAAGCACCTTATCATTCAAATAATCTTCAATTGTATAATATGCTTTATACTAGCATATTTCTTACACTTATTTAAACTTTAAGATAAGTCTAATATGGATTGCGGAATTTTATTGTAGAAGCGAATACCGAGACCATCGAATGAGTTGCTAACTCTGCTGAGTCGCGACACAGGTATCACCAGCCTATTGTGACCTCTGTGTACTTTTAGGATTATATAAATTTACTTTGTATATAGACTAAATTGACTATAGACAAATATTTTATATCGTTAATCAGTGCGAATCAGTAGAACACTTTATATATGAAGATAGATTAAATTTACGGTTGCATCAATTTGCGCAACAGTAAATCGCTGCGGTCGGCTTAGACGGTACGTCAAGTTTGGTTAGCTTAGTTAAGGCCCAGCTTTAATATACACTTAGGGAAACAAATCTAACAGTTCATTATACTGACGTTGTTTTACCAAAATTAGAGCAGTCATTTCATTATTAAACTATGAACATGTGTTAAAAAGATATATGTTAATCATTGGTTATACTAAATGATTTACATATCTGAAGTTGATGTAAATAATTGCTTTACTAAATGATTTATATCTCTTAAAAGTAGTTTGACTTCTAATTGATTTACATAAAGTAATAATTCAATTTCAATAAATGTATTTGATTTGGTTTACAAAATCCAATATTTTAATTTATTTTAATTAGTTTATTTTAATACTCTACAAGCGTACGAAATACAATTTTTCATTTCATTTTTACACAAAGGATAATTTTACTTACTAATATGTAATTTTGTTTTACTAAATAAATATTATTTCAATATCATCATTCACCTGCCCTTATTCCACTATAATTGGGGTCGGCACAACATGTTTTTCTCTTCCATTCATTTGTTAACTCTGGCGATCCTCTTTTTATATGCATACGAGTATCAATTCCGGCCTTCCTCTAGTCACATATCCATCCACATTCATATCTAACACTAGTTTAGTTACTTTTATATATTTCCATCCGTCTTCATTGTATGTCCATACCATCTTAATCTTGCACTTCTCGTCTTTTCTGTAATGGGTCCAACTTTTAGACTTCCCCTTACATACTCATTTCGTATTTAAACCAGTCTTGTGATACCACACATTGATCTTAACATTCTCATCTTATTAGCGTACCTCTTTACTACTGAAGGTTGGCCGCTAGCATACTGTAAGCCATTCTATCAGCAAGCTGTATCTCTTATGCCTCAGAACGCGACCGAGGTACTTCATCTTTCGCTTCTTTATGTTTGCTGACAACTTTCGGGTCATCTTGACGCGCTGTAGTACGGTCATTTCTTTTAGGACGTTATGCAGCATTCCATCTTTCTTCAAGCTTCTCACTTCTCCAATTTTGAGTTTTCCGCCCGGAAATTCTTCGCACCCCTGTCCCATTAAAGGAACATGAACTCGGGTCATGGCTAAATGTGACTTTTCAATTAAGGTAACTACTAGGGAAATGTAGTGCAGTGATTTCCTATTGCCTTCTGAATCAGATTGTTTAGAAGTTATTAAACCTCAAGGCTACTGAATGCCTCTTCCAACTGGTTTTCCAGTCAGCTGTATTGGTTATAACGCCAATTGTTCGATCGCCAGAGCCTCGTCCGATTTTAAGCAGGGAGCACAGCCGAAACCGTCGCCAGAGGCGTGTGCAGGTGAGGTTGACATTTGGTAGGATAAGATGGTAAGTTCCTTTTTCCCTTACTCTTATTTCAATTATTTCAGATCATAAGTACAATCATTTACCTACTTACTTTATATCAATGCTAGTGCCTATTGTAAAAAGCCCACTCGCATTTATGAAGGGTCCCCGCATGGCACGTGCGAACTTTATTGCGAAACGCTAAAGGCTTTTAATGGTCGTACACGGTGCCTAATGACGTGGGAACTTGGGGCTGCAAAGTTAAGGTATTTGCCCAATATATCAGATGGTACAAAATATTAGGAGTTTAACATTAATGTATATTAGTCCATAGTGTTCTTGTTATTGTTTGAAGTTTGTCATGATACCTAGTACGTGTATTGACACCATCTTTGTCATGATACCACGAAAAGTCATTATTGCATCCTTCCGTTTTAGTTAACTTTGGAGTGGTCAGCTCTCCCAGTAGTCAGTCGGTCTTGTAATATTGTAGCTACAACATCGAACATGAAATCGTGAAAGGGAAATTTGAGTTCTGTTTATTAGGCCTTCCCGATAAAAATGATTAAGAAATCCGATACAATATTTTATAGGAAAATAACGGAAATTTTTAAGCTCATATGTTAAAAAAATAGATGTATAAGCTACAATTTAACCAAATTTCGTTAATATTTCTCACGCGGATTAGTCGTGAAAGCTCAACACACAGATTGGCGTCAATTTAAATATTAAAATTCCCCTTGATTATTTCCATACTTGTTTTCTCCTGTTATAAACTTAAATAATACCACATTATCGCATCTATTATATACCTATATATGGTTTCAATTTTGTAGATATACCATTTCTTGAACTATTTTCTACGTTCAAAATCAATGAAAATATTATTTTGCCATTATCCACGATAAAGGAAAATATATGTAACGCTAAAAGTGGTTTAACCATTCGTTCTCGTATCTGATAAATACAAGATTCTTAAAAACTCATAAGCTGCCAACCATCAACAGCACAATAATACGCACCGCATACGTTCACTAACACAATCTCAAAAATCGATTTATTCCGTAACCGAAGAATCATCACGAGAGACTACACGACGAAATCGCAAATCATTCTACGTTCGTTCAAACCGCGGTATCCCGGAATAGAAACCAATCATAGAGAGCAATAAAAAGTGACCTTCGCAAGAACTCCCACCTTAAATCTTTATTGATTGCGGTCCGTACGGATGTCTGAGCGGATTCTGTGTACAGTAAATAATTTCGTAGGCAGAAAGCTAATCCGCCGCTCTGACCGACCTTTTGTTTCGGTACTCGAGTCAGGTCTCAAGAAATACGGTCCTTTTGGGAAACAAAACCTATATCTGTGAAAGTTTTTGCGCTTCACAAATACTGAGATGTATTTTCTTTTTGTTCACGTTTCAGTGATTCCTTTTATCAATAACTAGATGCCCCGGGTATGCCTGAGTGAACCGCTATTAATAATTTCGCGTTAGTTTTAACTTTGCGGTAACTTCTTATACATTTATTTAAATTACTAGCAATCGCCAGCGGCTTCACCTGCGTGGAAAGATTTAAATCCTATTATAGTCTTTTGATAACCATAAAAATGGTAACAGTGGGTTAACATTAAAAGCTAGACATATACTGTCCCAGACTTTTATTTAGTAATTTTAGAGGGAAACATTTTTGTAATACATGATCTTTTAATAACTATTATCGTTTACTCAGCGCACGCAAGGAAAGCTTTAAATTATACCGTTTTCGTACTATTTTTTATTGCTGCTCCTCTTCTATTCATCTTAGCGTGATGTTATATAATCTATAGCCTTCCTAAATAAATGAACTATTTTGTACTGAAATAATTTTTCAAATTAGTCCAGTAGATCTTGAGATTAGTGCGTTCAAACAATCAAAAAATCAAAGAAACAAACAAACAAACAAACTCTTCAGCTTTATATATATTAGTATAGATATGATGTAAAGAAACAAAATTTTAATCTTGAGGTAACACGTGTTCAAGTTAATAAACATTAATAATTTATTCGATTATAATAGAATAGCCCACCCTCATATCTTACCGAGGTATCGTAAAAGGCGACTAAGGTAAATTGACCCGCCGTGTGGTATCCGGCTGAGTAGAATAGACCACCCTCGAATTATACACAAAATGGGGGGTAGTTTTGTATTTTTGCACAATCGAATAGTTTAAAGTTTATATGATGTTATAAGAGATCCCAGAATCAAATGAAAATGCGGTGTTCAAAGTTCCACAAACTATTATCTCTTATCAGGCCATCTTCATTTATCCCGCAAACAAAAACTATTCAGTGAGCCGAGCAAAGTTTCTCAAAGGTATGACAAAAACAACGGGGTAAGAAAATTAGATCCTTCGGGATAACATCAAAGGTCCCATTAGCGTGGAGGGCGCCGTTCTGAGGCCGTACCTACTAAAATGGGCTTCGATAGAGCTTTTTGCAAAAACAATGATTCTTTTACAAATAAAACGGTATGAATTGGGAATAATATTGTGTTAAAGGGTTTTCGAAAGGGTGTATCAGTCGTTTGCAGTTGCTTTGTGCGTTAGGTACTTTAGATTTACCGTAAATATAGTGGTTGTAGTTTATAAAATAAAGCATTTCTGCGGAAATTGGTTCTTCTCGAAGAGCAGCATTCCGAACCAGTAGCTTAATTATCGTACTGATCCTTGACGATTCAAAAGTGCTTGAAAGAGCTTATTTGAATAAAGATTATATGGATTTTACTTGTTTTTTATAATCATAGAAGCAACGATTATAAAACAAGATAACATCAACAGTTTGCATCTTTTAAGACCTTTGATTGATATCATACTTTGATAAAGGTCTTATCATTAGGGGAATGGAATTTGAAGCTTAAATCAATTTTTTTTAAACATACAAATTATAAACATTTTTAGTCAAACTATAACTTTACATTTACAGAACTAATGGGGAACTTCTATTATATGAAAAATCAAATAAATTCTAAATGTGTGTGAGAAGAATTGTGTAAGAAAGTGGTAACGGCCTTTTATTATCCCACTGCTGGGCAAAGGCCTCCTCTCTCCGTTTTTGGAAAGAAGGATTGGAACTAAGACCTACCACGCTGCTCCAATGCGGGTTGGTAGATTACACATATCTCCAGAATTCTCTAGAGATATGCAGGTTCCCTCACGATGTTTTCCTTCACCGAAAAGCATGTGATTAATTGCAATTATCAATCAGACACATAAGTTTTAATAGAAACACTCCTTGGTATCTGCCCGGGTTTGCTTTCTAGGGATTCGCACGGTAGTATCGCTAGGCCGTGTAATAAATTGTAAATATAATTTAAGATTAAATAGAAAAGTCATTGCTACCTACTGTGACCAATATTGGTCCAGCGGAATAGAATTGAGAGAACAGATATAGACAAAGCTTCGTGTTCCTGAAATTAATTTTTGATTAAAAACTTATTTAACTTGCAATGTATGTGAAGGTAGAATCTTGCAAGTTAAATTTGACTTACCGGACACTTAGCGGTGTCCGATTTAGCTGACATTTTACATACTAGTCCAGTCTCAATGACAATGCATGTTTATGATAAGCATGACCTGATGCTGCCAGGATTGGCTCCAGATAAAGGAACTCCTCAACGATTAACAGTAGGGACATGAAATTTTGCTAAAAGCTTCTTAAATTGACTCGCTTTCTTACCATTTTCAAATAATTTATAGAATTAGGCGTTACTTTGCGGAGGTCCATAATATAAAAGTAATGAGAATATTATTTTTTATCGCGGATTATAGCAAAATAATATTCTCATTACTTTTGTATTACCATTTTCATTTACTTATCCATTCACAACAATTCAAGTACTACATTCAGAAGTATGCATGTATAACAGTTAATGCCAAACGCTATTTACAATGTATATTATGTGGATTGTACATATAAGTGTATCAAACTTAGCATTAACCATTCATGCGTGATTAACCACATTAACTATTGATAAGCCAATGGTTGCTTGCGATTTAGATTAACTAATGCTGTTAATATTTCAAACAGTAATGTTGTTGTCAGATTACCGCTGTTAATTAGAGACGAGAATATTGAATTTGGGAGAGATAAAACTAGTAGTAGTTTGGTGTTCCACTGCTGGGCAAAGGCGTGTGTCATTTTAAATTTCTCCCAAGAACTACTATGTTTCATGTATAAAAACGCTTCATAAAGGTTACTTCAGATTTTCCTTCACTGAAAAATGCATAATTAATAAGAAAAATCAAAAAGCTTTTATAAGTGTTTTTTATAGGAAACTGCGACCTCCGAAAATGAGATAAAAATTTCGTACATTATTTTTAATAAATGACATCACTACTATAAGCAAGATTTCAAAATTCAATTTCAAAACTTTGGTTAGATTAAAGTTATCATTTTCATCATCCTGCCCTTATCGACAGAACATGTTTTAAACATGTTGTTATGTGATTTGACCAGGTATAATTTATAGAATTAGGCGTTAATTTGCGGAGATACATAATACAAAAGTAATAATTAAATTATTTTCTATAATGCTAATGCTGATAGTCTATCTCCTGATGATGCTTCGGTTGCGGGGCAAAACGATTGTTGAGTTTGTCATAGTGAACGTGTGTAGTGCTTGTGTATTGTGATGGGGGTGGTGGAGGTTTAGGCATGTGTTTTTGCGAATCCTGCATCAAGTATGAAAACGGATTGTCCACTCTACATTTAGCATTATATTTCTTTTCTATTTTACTTCATCGCGGATTATATCAAATTTCATTATTACTTTTGGCTAGGTATTTTACGACCGGCCGCCTGCCTGATGTCAACTTCCCTTAGTCGTATTTTACGACACCTCGATAAAGAGGTTGGTATATTCTACTCAGCCAGATACCACACGGCGGAACTTTAAAGCAAGTATACCATTTAGATATGATTTAGAGATAAAATGTCTTTAGAACAGAAATGTATGTGAACAAACATATGCTCATCGGAGAATCTTAGCTGCATATGCAAATATATGCCGATGGCTCGTTCCAATCGATTAGACAACCGATTATAGCAGTTCACTCGCGTGTTAAGGGTTTTAAATTTCTCTTACAAGTGGGAGACTTTTGCAAAGCGGATTAAACGGGGCTTAGGAGCTTAACTTATTCGCTTTATGTACGCATGAGTGGAATCCTTTTATAAATGTTTCGTCCACGGTGCCTAAAATATAAACATTTATACTTATTAAACAACGTCCGCGAAACTGTCTGTACTCGTATGTGATCGATTTTCTCAAAATCTACTGCACGGATTTTTGAACGGTTTTTACTAAAAGATAGTGCAATTCTTCCAGAAAGGGTATGTTAATAATACATAAAGGTAATTTGCCTGGTAAATTAAGGTAAGAAAATTCGCCTATTGGGAGCTATAAACGCGTGCGCCGCATAAACCAACTTGCGTTGATTTATGCCAATTTTTTTGTCAATTATCGCAGTATTTAACCTTACTAGCAATCGCTAGCAGCTAGCTCCGCCCGCGTAAAAAGATTACAACCGTAGTATAGTCTTTTAATAACCATAAAAATGGTTTTAAGTGGGCTAACCTTAGAAGCTAAACATATGCTGTCGCGGACTTTTATTTAGAACTTTTAGAAGAAAACTCATGTATTACAAACATGATTTTTGAATAACTATCACTATTTACTCAGCGCACGCAAAGAAAGCTTTAAATTTTACCGTTTTCGTACTATTTTTTTTGCAGCTCCTCTCCTATTCATCTTAACGTGATATTATATAGCCTTCCTCGATAAATAGACTATTTTACACTGAATAATTTTTCCAATCGGTCCAGTAGTCCTTAAGATTAGCGCGTTTAAACAATCAAACAAACAAACTCTTCAGCTTTATATATTAGTATAGATTAACACAAAAAAAATTATATCCTAAAATTTTTCTCGTGAAGCACTCTAATGAAAACTACATTCAAAACCGTTCAGGAATTTTGAAGTTCACCGTGAACAGACGCGACGAAGGAGTTTGTTTTAAAATATGTAAAAAATATTATCCGTCCATTGACTTTGTAAAAGGCGTTACATCATATCATCCCTCTACCCTTATCCCAATCTAAGTGGGTCGGTACAACATATTTAAAGCATGTTGTTACATTGGCCTATTTTTTACGACCGGCCACCTGCCTTACCGTACCTTAACTTACCTCTTTAACTTAACTTTTACGATACCTCGGTAATAAGGGTGGTCTATTCTACTCAGTCGGATACCACACGGCACATAAACAGGTATTAAATCAAATCAAATCAGAATTATCTTTATTCAGATAAGCTCCTTCAAGCGCTTTTAAATCATCATGGATCAATATGATTAAAAAAGCCACGCCTGATTCGGAATATTGCTCTAACCGAGAAGCAAGGACAAGAAACTCGGTGGTTAATTCAGTAAAGGCTAACAACATATTGTCATAATTAGTGTATAGAAACTGGCTATACTCACATCTTATTCATGAGCTCTTTATGCGACATTTTCCGCCACAATAACGCCGCATAAAGACCCCATGAATAAGAGCCTCGTATGGGCTTGAAACTAGTGGGGCTCACCCGATAAAATAACACGTGAGTATAGCCGGTTTCTATACATTGATTACCACTCACGTTAGTTTAAATTCAATTGCCGTGTAGTATCCGGCTGAATAGAATAGTACCACCCTCATTTCTTACCGAGGTGTCGTAAAAGGCGACTAAGGTAAGTTAACTCACCGTGTGGTACCCGGTTTAGTAGAATAGACCAACCTCTTTCTTACCGAGGTGTCGTAAAATACGACTAAGGTAACTTGATGTCAGGCAGGCGGCCGGTCGTAAAATACGTAGCCGAATCATGTGACAACATGTTTATAACATGTTGTGCCGACCCCACATAGAGTGGGATAAGGTCAGGAAGATGATGTTAGTTTAAATTCAAAACATATTATATTAAAAAAAAGGATAATTTGAGTGACGTATAATAAAAAGGAGCCGCCATTACATCCGGTAACCGTAGCCTTATTCTGTCGCTAAATTACATGTAATAAACGTAAGTAAGACGTAAAATAATAATGTACCGACGGGAACGAACCAACGATCCGTGCGTCGAGTTACGGACTTCTAAACTCCCGTGTAATTACATCATTTATTGCGAGATCAATTTAACCTTTAAAGAAACCTTTTGATTCTGGCTAAGATTTTATTCCTTTGACATAGGATGTCGTGAAAATAGGGTTTTGGTTTGTTGGAAGAGGGAGCATATATTAATATGTCATTTATAATTATGTTTCTTTGATATATCTTAGACCAGAAATGATATAAAATATTATGTTGGCTATAATAATTTTATTTATTTGAAAGGATGTTTTTGATGTCTCCGAAATAATAAAAAAAATTCAGGTGTGATTTTTCTCATATCTTTAATATTTAAATTAGTTAATATTATATGAATATATATCAATATATTTTCTGAATCTCGTAAACGGCTGCAACGATTTTCCTGAAATTCAGCATGTTGGGGGTTTTTTAAGAAAAAATCGATCTAGCTAGGTTTAAAAAACTCGTTTTATCCCTGTTTTTGGGCACTAAAAAACTACGAAAATATTAATAGATAGCAACTCATAATTAGAGCAGTCAAATGCAAAGCAGTGACAGTCTAATGGTAACGCGCGGACCAAAAAGGTTCGAAACCTAGTTTCGATACCCACACCCGGTGCTTTTTTTTTTTTTTTTTATTCCATTTTTACTGTTTTTTTAAAAAATTTCGAGCAAAACTCGGTCACCCAGGTACTATTTAAGAGATATATTTTTCTTATTAAGAATCATAATAACTAACTAAAAACATCATTCTATATGTCTGTCACGCTTTTACAGCTTATCCGATGAACATCTTACGATTATTCGACCACGTGTCCTACCGCGAGTTTAACATTTTTTACCTATCCCAAAAAAAGCACAAGGCCGTTAACCAAGATTTCACTTTAAAAAAAATTCGTTTTTTACATAGTACACTTGGCAGTTAACGTAAACAAAGTCGCGTAGAGCACTAGTTAAATATATATTTAAAATGTTCTTTCAATGGCATTACATTTTAACAACTTTATAGCTAAGAGATTAGCGTTTGCGAATATCGTACATGTTTACGACTGCTTACGGGTAACGGTACACAAAAGGGTAATAAAAGAAATAGGTTCCTTTGTAACGTATAGAACTACCCGCGTCGCAGAGAGCCCGTATCGCAAATTACATTTAAGCACAACATGTTCGCTGTGTACTTGAATTACATAAAAATAACATAAGTTCACCGCACGCTGTGGGAACGACATTGTGTATTAAGGCTCGTTCAGACATAACGAGGCGTTGCGAATGGTTCGTATCGTATGCCTCGAGTTGGACATGTGTGCTCACAGCGAGCTTTCACGCCATACGTTCGTTGCGAATGCTGCCTCAGTGCGAAAATCATAAATAAAAAATAAAAATAATTGTAACATTGTAACAAACAAAATTTTCTGCGCAGAACTCCGAATTAAGTTTATAAAAACCTGTATCTTAGAGTTCTTTAACAGATCCCAGATATTACAATAAATGAAATGCAGGTTAACAGACAAATATTATAGAGAAAATAAAATAAAAAGAAGAAAAAATGGTGTGTGTTTGTATGATTTGTCAAACAGAATTTAAAAGCGTGTGAGTTAGTTTAAAACACTCAGTAGACTCTGTAGACGTTTTGTTTGCGCTTATGAGTCATGGAGCTCATGTATTCCCATAGTGTAATTGGTTCATAAAAAATCATTTTATCCAATAGCGTTTTTTTTTCTTTTCTCTTTTATAACATTTTATGAATTACTATATAGGCTGCAGCTGCAATCTGCACACCTTGTCGAAGCCGTTTTTCTACTGACAAGTACCATGTGTGGTTGTTGTGTGCTTAGCTTGAGCATGTGTCATTCGGGACGCATGTATAAATGTACCGTCGTATGCCTCATGGTTGATGCGTGACGAACTGTTCGCAACCCACTTCTCGCGATGTCTGTACGCGGCTTTAAATCTGCCGAAGTAACTTTTACAGCGATGGTGTGGAATAGCGCCGCATGAGGTATGTCGCTCCCACTTCCGTACTTGAGAGAGTATATGGAAACTCGTTTCTGAATAAGGCTGTAATAAAGTGCAATGTATAATAAGGTAGGAATGGCGGTTTTCTTTTAACTTTAATGTATTTGTGTTTACGACGTCTTATACTAGACCTATTGTGGCCTAACGGGGACCTCCGAGCGATCCGAACGGAGTTTTATCGGACGCTCGCTGGAGTTAGGTCTCCGAGGCGGTCGATGCATCTGGTGCTCCCGATGCATCGATTAGCGGAGAGAGGGGCCACTTTTAGAGAGGCTCCGACACAGAGATGGCGCACTCTGGGGTTCAGAGTTGCTGCTGGCGGGGATGGGGGCAATGTGTACAACGGTACCCTGTCCCCGACATCAGCAGCGTGGTGGAACACTGTCAGGTTTTTAGTCGGTGAGAGTCCGACATACTCGCCGCTCGACTCCGTCGGGCGGTTATGACCCATTATGGGTTTTTCTGACATAAATAAAAAAAAAGATTTATTGTTCCCATGTGATTAATTGTTAGGACTTCTGAAGGGACAATATGTCAAGTTTAATCATCACGCCCTTGCCCTTATCCCATTCTAAGTAGTGTCTGCACAACATGTTATACATGTTGTAATATAATTTGGCTACGTATTTTACGACTGGCCGCCTGCCTGACGTTAAGTTACTTTAGTCGTATTTTACGACACCTCACTTAGAAAGAGGATGGTCTATTCTACTCAACCGGATACCACACGGTGGGTCAACTTACCTTAGCCCCCTTTTATGACACCTCGGTGCGAAATCAGAGTGGTTTATTCTACTCAGTCGGATACCAGACAGCGGGTTGTCTTACCTTAGTCGCCTTTTACGACACCTCCGTAAGAAATGAGTGTAATCTATTCTACTCTGCCTATCTACTGTTTTCAATTTTTAAACTAAATACACTGATTTCCTCACAGGCGAAGCCTTGCACATCTAGTTACAACATTAAGGCAAATATTTGAGTACTGTATTTCAGTAATATAATAAATTTCAAAGTAAATTTTCTTAGCCAATTACTTAGAATTAAATATGCGAGTTACTTTCGCCGTGAACTGTATTCGTAGCTCGAGATATCTTGTTCTCGCAAACTTCCTGCGTATCTGAGGGAATACTTAAACGTGATTCAGAATGAAGAATTGTCCGTAATGAAATGCTATGTATTATGCATGTTACTCTAAATGAATGGAGGTTTTGCTACGGATTGGGGGAATTTCCTTATGTGAACTCTTTTTCTTAACTGTGTGATATATTGCCTCGCCCTTCATGATTCTTGTCTGCTTATACTGGATATATGGCTCCCGTGCGTCCATTTACTGGTAACCAACGGCTATAAATCAGTTTAAATATTTATCTTGTGAATATGAAACAGATATAGTAATTCTTGGATGTAGGTAATGGTCCGCAGTTAAAGATGTATGAGTTATGAATTGAATCTATAAAAGTTTTTTGTGCCCTTTTTGCTGGCCAGGCTGGAGAGGATCCAAACACCCAAATCTTAAGAATCCCTACTAATATTATATAAATAAATAAATAAATATATGGGACACTTACACACGCGGTCGTCCGTCCCCAAAGTAAGTAACTTAATACTTGTGTTATGGGTGACAGACAACTGGTGAATAGATACTTATATATTTTTTAAATAAATACTTAAATACAAATATACACCCAGGCTCAAAGGCCAACAAATTCATTTATAGAAAATGTTGGCCCTCGGCGGGAATCGAACCCGCGACCCACGGAGCTGAAGGCAGGGTCACTACCCACTGTTCCAACGGGCCAGTCTGCTATGCTGAACATCTATGCTGAACAAATTCGTTTTTAGGGTATATTCACGTTTTCAAAATTGTTTATTATTGTTATTGCTTATATCAAATGGTAAAACAGACCAAAAAAATTTAAAACCTGGGATCGAATCCCACATATCACCTGACGCATTCTTTCTTTTTTTATTGAATTTTTTATATTTTTAATTTTTATTACCTCATTTAGAGATTAAACATTAGGATTGCATATGGCAGACTTACCTCCAGGCATCGAAGCAGTGGTGACGTAGAAGCAGTGTACAAACAGTGACAGAAGCATCTTGGTGGTCATGGTGGTTGTTCACTCGCTCATCCTCTGCCCCTACTCCTCGTCCATGTCCAGGTCACCATTGTGCGTGATTGGCGTATCACATCTTCAGTTTATCTCGCTCTGGAATAAAGATTTGCTTTCTTAATTTTACTATGAGTAACATATCATCCTCCTCTCCTTATCCCACTCTAAGTGGGGTCGGAACAGCATGGTATAAACATGTTGTCACATGATTTGGCTATGAGTATTTTACGTTTGGCCGCCTGCCTGACGTCAACTTATCTTAGTCATCTTTTACGACATCTCGGTAAGAAAGAGTAACATAGATTCAGTAAAGACATAAAATGTAATAATACTTCCATGTTTAGTTTGTTCTTGTATGCGGCTGAGTAGAATAGACCGTCTCCATTTCTTACCGAGGTTCAAAACATATGTCGACCCTACCTAGAGGATAAGGGTAAGAGAATGATGAATGATGATGAGTAGGAAGAATATAACTTGGTAAGGTGATGTTTTACTTTGAGATTTTGTCCTAGAGTATATCCCTTGATGATGATTCGGTTACAGGGTGAAAAGATTGTTGAGATTGTGGAAGTGAATGTGTGCAATGCTTGTGCAGTACTTAGTAAAGGTTTATAATCCATGTCAATGTTTCAGATATAAAAACGGATAGAACACTATATTTAGCATTAAGCTTAATTAAGTTAGATATATTATCTTATTATTAGATAATCATTCAATGTCATTTATGACATCAAGAACTATTGAAAAAGCTAGTGTTTTTAGTTTTTTGTGGGCGCTACGCTACGCATTATTGTAATTTGCCATAAACTAAAAATGGTATTAGGTCTCTTTAATACTAAGCGATATATTAATTTTGTTTTTATCGTAGTTTATTATAAAATTATTTAATCATTATTTTCCGCATTGGTTTAATAAATTTCCACATTACTATTAATTTATCTCAATAAAAAAAGAAGAACAAAAGGAAACAAGTTTTAATTCGTTAACCTCGACGTGCCGCGCCGTAACTCCGGGATAAATACATTATAAGCCGCAGGGGAAAATTAGTGGCTACCCAAGTTCGCCAAACTTCACCAGCGAACGCCTTCTTTGGCGAATTTTACATGAAAAATGCACAACATTTTCCAAGGATATAAAGTGGCTGAAACTGTCTAGGTGAGGTGTTTGTCACTAATTGTACCCAGCATTTTATCTGCGTCAACTTAAGTGTTCATTAAATTATAATCTTTATTATTTATATGAGTTCATCATGTATGTAAATATATTTTCCGAATCTCGGAAACGGTTCCAACGATTTCATGAAATTCGACATTTAGGCTATTTTGGAGGAAAAATTTGATCTAGATAGGTTTCATTTAAAAAAATGTCTTTCTATCCCTGTTTTCGGCAAAATTCTAAAATTTAAGTTGAATCCAAAACACAATTTTTGCTTTCAAACGTAAAGTCATGATAGCTCATTGGGGGAACGGGGCGTCTAGAGAGGTGGAAATACCTAGGTTCGAGCCCCATCTACCTGTTTTTTATATTTTTTTGATTTTTCATATATATTTTTATATATTAAAAAAAAAATTCCGCGCAAGACTGTTTCACAAGTTACCATAAACTATTAGTTAGCTTATTCGGAACATTTCGGACACATATCTCGGAATTTTGCGTTTCTCAGGTTTCTGATAGGCTTATTCAGCACTTAAAGTCCCTAATAAGTTAACAGGTAGATCATGTGGCTGTTATTTTGTTTATCTGCTGGATATCAAATACCTATTTAAAATGGCCGCGGTTTTTTTAATTGTTCACTTTTAGTCTTTTTTTTATCTTCTCTTCTAATCACAATGTTTAATTGCTATACTTTCATTTATATGTTATTTTAATCGTAGGAAACTGTTAATGGTTTAAATATTTTTTTTTTGTATTTTACTTATAAAAGCTTATATATACTGTATGTTTCAAAATATTTAAATAAATTAAAAAAAAAAAAAAAAAAATTAAAATTCTCTCATTTATTTCAATTATCTGCTACTTAGTTTATTTATCGGTTAGCTATCCGACACTTTATCGGTAACTTGTGAAACAGGTTCTAAGTGAGCCACAATATTATATAAGAGTCCTATCTTTAATCGGACACAAGTGAGCTACTATCATAAATAATACAGGAGTCTGTATCTGACGTCACAGAATATAAAATTCCAATTACGTCCAAACCATTGGCAGCATTTTCGAAAATATTATTTCAATACCATATATTGAGTGCCGTGTCGCAGAATTTAATATATTTAGTGTATTTTCCATCGGAGGATTAATATCAGCGCGTGCCAAATATGTCTGTCGAAGTGGGTCAACGAATTTACAATCGGCATCTGATATTCGGAGTTTCAGGACCGCTAATCCTGACATTACCACTAAGTTAACAGGAATCGAGTATAAATTAGAGGATAGTCTTTGCGTTATCATCTTCCTACCCTTATCCCACTCTAAGTGGGGTCAGCACAGCATGTTATAAACATGTTGTCACATGATTTCGCCGCGTTTTTACGACCAGCCTGCCTGACGTCAACTTACCTCAGTCGTATTTTACGACGCCTCGATAAGAGAGAGTCTATTCTACTAAACCGGATACCACACGGCGGGTCGACTTACCTTAGTCGCTTTTTACGACACCTCGGTAAGAAATGAGGTTGGTCTATTCCAACAAACCAACAAAATCGTTTTCAAAATCAGATTATAATTGGTAGGAAAGTATCTTGATTTATAATATTTTCCAGTGTTTTATTTTACTTCGTTGTCAAATTAATGTTAAAAGGTAGTTAATATTAGCAAAATTTTACAATCAACCAAAAGAAATCACGCATCGTAAAACAATAACCAGTCGATTGATACAAAACAGAACATTACCTGCCCCTAACATTATCGACGCCATAAAGATCGACTTTCCTTCGAACTCGAATAGCAAATGATCGCAATTTGCTTTATTGCAGCCGGTAGCTACCAGAAAGTCCAGACCTCCCAGATACATTGGACCACGCCAGCTGCCGACATTTATCGTGGGATAACGGGGGGAGGGGTGGCTCAATCTTTTTTCGGTGGAGGTAAAATCCGCGGTAGGTCACAAGCCTTTATCTGCAACATTTTTTTGCCATTCGAATACGCTTCACGATACCTTTATTTGTCGAACGTGCCCTTCTGAGAGTTTCTGAACACGCAACCACTGTACTAAATGAAAATACAATATGGTATTTTAACGAAAATTTAGGAGATGTTCGCTCCGACGCTCCTCCATTTAATTTGTGAGATCACAACGAAGATACAGTAGATTAGGCTCTCGTTGAAAAAGTATTTGGTTCTCTGGAGATAAATTAATGAAATTAATTACTTTCGCTTGAGAACTGCCTTGGCCTATTTACTGAGACTCTGTGGCTTGTACTTTATTTGTAATGGATTTATGGTAAATTATTATTAATTTACATACATTCAGGATATTACGAAATAAGCTATTTATCGGCTTCTTTAGCGACGTGTATATTCTTCTTGAACCTATGGGCGTCCACACGTGGACTCAGATCTCTTCGAGTGATTCTACCTCAAACAACCCTTGACCGCATGGATTCCTTTATTTTGCCCATTGACAAATCCTAAAAGATACCGGATCTTTAATAAGAAATATCTGGTTATGTGACCTTGATAACTCATTGGGCACTCTGTGGACAAGACAGCCTTTAGGAGTAACAAACTACTGCCTACTCAACGTCACAAAAAGGAACAACCAGAGTCCCCCATTCTGACCGTTCGGGACCCCACTTCCCCTTGTAGATTGTAGTACTGGAATATATCGACAAGGGATTGTCTCCTAAGTCTCCACTCGCAATAGAGATTAGTTCTTTGTCTCGTCTGCGCCAGCCTCAAGAAAAATTCAGTCAGTAGGACCTTCCTTACCAGTCACCTCTTTCTATTAGAAAAAGCCACTGCAAATGCATTCAGTAGTTATAGGTTTGTATTATAGTCGCAAATATAAACCACAATGGAGGACTTCATTTTGGTTTATATTTGAGTTTATAATATGAAGTAATATTGGGTTGTAAATATGTTCTTTTAATTGTGTTTCTAGGCGACTTCCTAAAAACTGAAATTATGATAAAGTGCAAACCTTAATTCGTTATAATCTGCAATTTAAGTTATGAGATATGTCCACATCGTTAAGTAACTTAGCAAACTATCGGCCCTCCGTGCCGGATAATAACGTCTAACAGTTTCAAATTAATTAACTTAAGCCTACTTTATTAAACCGGGGGTCGGCCAGTGCTGGACATTCAATTCCAGTTTCGTTGACCAAGATTAGTAATTGAAAACTAAAGTTTCACCGTAATTGGGTTAGAGATAGGACTTTCCTTAATCACCCGATGGATCTTTCGTGAGATAAGTCCTTATCTGGCTGAAATTTAACTATTCCAGTGGCAATTAGACGCAGACGCGTTGCAAAATGGGATTCCCTCGAACTAATTGCATTACGAACGGGATCACGAGTTTGTAAGTATTAATAAATCTAGCTCTTTGCATAAGACGTAACAGATTGGAATTTCTGTTTGAGTCGAACAAAGTGGAAGGAAATGAATGGAATACTCTACGTATTTAGAGATTTTGAGATTATAACCGTGTCTCGTTTGAAATATGTAATTCAGATGGGTTTTCTTTTCTTTATGCTACTTTATTATTTATAGTTTGAAATTGTATTTGTATTGTTGTTCTATGTATTGAGTATTGTTGTTTTTCAAATAACTAGGATATCGCTTTGACTTTTTATTGTTAATATTTAACCGGTAAACAATATTCTCGAAAATGAATAAATAATTTTCTAAGTAAGACAAACGATAGTATAAATTAAACTCTCGGGCGACTTTAAATAGTAACGAGTCAATGTTCAGACCGAAACTTATTTAACACAGTGAACTAGGTTTTTTTCAACTTCTGTCTTATTCAATTTTGAGCCCACAATCACTACAACATAATGAATGCTGAACAAGGTAGATTTGCCTTTGAAATATTTCAAATCAATCTTTTCACATGCTAGGATTGAATCGAAATACTAACAAAGATTTTTCATTTTGTTACTAAAAATGAACTGTACGATTCAACAGTATGAAAAAAAACCCTGCTTTGTCTACCGGAGGTGCGTTGGGAGTGGATTTGATCTGAAAATTTGCGAAAAATACGAGAATAACTGTTTTTGAAATGTAGTTATTTCACGTAGTTCGAATACGAACCGAATACGAATATTTTGACATTACACATAACACTAGTAACGTTCGGTTTCTCAGTAAATTGAAAACTTCCTACCGATTATAAAATCAGAAACTGGGGTAGCCCAACGGTAACACCGTACGACTCTTTCGAGGAGGTCCCGGGTTCAAACCCGGGCAGACACCAATGAGTTTTTCAGTTAAAACTTATGTGTCTTATTGATAATTGCAATTTATCACACGCTTTTCGGTGAAGGAAAACATCGTGAGGAAAACTGCATATCTCTTAAGAATTCTGGAAATATGTGTAACCAACCAATCCGCACTGGAGCAGCGTGGTAGGTCTAAGTTCCAACCTTTTCTTCAAAAACGGTGAAAAAGAGGCCTATTCTCAGCAGTGGGATAGTAACAGGCCTCTACTTACTTCTAACTTTTTTATAAAATCAAAAACACTTTTGAACATTTTTTTGCTATAATCCGTGAAAAGAATATGTAATGGTAATTGTAGTGTATTATTTGTAATCATATGTTATAAAAGCAGGATTTGTAAAACACATGCATTACAAAGTAACAGCTAAAATATATGTATGCTCCATTTCTGTACATAGGCTTTTCCCTCTTTTTGGAAAAAATAGTTCAAGTCAAGGCCGACCACGGTTCCACCTACCCCAGGTATTTTCCAGACATATGCACGTTTCCTCACTATGTTTTCCTTCATTGATAGCGTGTAATTCAAATTTAATATTTTTTATTATTTTGCTTATGAATTGTCTATTCTACTGCTGGTTCAGAAAACTGTTTCTAACGAGAAGAGCCAGCAAGAAACTCGGCGGTTACCTATTTTCAACCTAATACTTATAACTAGTTACATTAAGTCATTACTATATTTTACAGGGTCGGACAGTAGCTATATCCACGCATTCTTATCGTCTAAATAATCCTCAACCCTATAGTATACTTTTTCTATTAGCCTCTCTTTAATAGTGTTTAAACTGCTGTAATGGCAAAGCTAAAATTGATTGCGGAATTTTATTATAGAAGCTTTTACCCAGACCCACAAACGAATTTCGTACCTTTGCAAGGCACAAAGCAGGAGTCGCAAACTTATGTCGGTTCATACTTTTTCTATTATATATCAACTATCGTTCTTTAATTCTTTATATATTTTTATTTAAATAAATTGTAAATATCAATGAGGTATATAATTTTTTATAAAAAGACTCATTGATGCCTGGGTTTGAATCCGCGACCCCTTGGTTACAGTGACGTGGTCTCATAATGGCTTTCACAACTTTAAATACGCATTACTTAAGCAAACACCTTTTTTGTCTTAGCTTCAATTACTTTTCATTAAGCGAAATCTTAGTTGGTGTCTAACCAAGAATATTTGCAGTCTTTTAAAAAATACATCAGAAAATTACTTATTCTTCCCTTTTTATATAAAAGAAATTAAAATAAAAGGTTTAAGAAGAAAATTATTGTAATAAATTACTAGTCGTACTTCCTTTAGTTAACCTTTAGTGTTATATAATTCCATTTGTTTTTATCCTACATGTTTCAAAATCATGTACCAAAATCTCTCAAATCATGTTTTGGTCGGCAATCAAATCGCTGTTAACACATGGACATAATAAAAAACTACATTGACATTATAGCATGTGATGGTATCGCAAATATTATTATATCTATTATTACTAAACTACTAATAGTCTATTATCATGGACCATTTTATTAAGTACCTTTAAAATATCCTGATAAAGAAGATCCATGGTTTAAAGTTGAGCAATTTTCAAAAGTGCGAACTATTTTGGCTCGGCAAGTAATACGCCACGTTACACTTTCGCGCCAACCCGCTGAACCAATATCGATGAAGTTTGGTACAACTATTCCTTATACACCGGAATAACATATAGGTTATAGAAATCCTGTTAATTCTACAGGAACAGGATGCTTTGAAAAGCCCCATCTATTATCGACCTATCACACGACGCGAATAGTCCACGTGAAGTCGCGGGTAAAATCTAGTTGTCTATATTATTAACCTAATTATTTACAAATACGACCTATTTGTAATATGTTGTAGTAGAAGATTATGTACAAAAGAAGAAAGAAAGAAAGAAAAATATTTATTCAAATACTGTATAAAATATAGATGAGAACATACACGTACACATATAATACAATACAAATACATAACACAAATCATTAATCTAAATTTTATACAGCCTTGGAAAAGGCTACACAGCTCGGCATAAACCGAATGTCATTAGCAATAACAACACTCGGCACCGATTTTCAGCTGCAGCCTAGGTGACTTCACGGACAATAGAGCAGACAACGATACAAAAGCAAATAAAAATAATAAAATAATTACACTTTGCAATAAAATAATTATAAAGATACTACAAACAGAACAGAACAGTAAAAATAAATTAAATTAAAAAATAAAAACAATAATTTAAAAAAAAACAAATTAAGATTTTTCGGCTAACTAAATAATTAAAACATTGTATAAAAAGAAATGAAATGGCCTGTAACAAAAACATACTAAGATTGAAGTTGTAAATTAAGTAGGTGAGCCTTAAATTTAAGTTTAAATGTACATAAGGAGTTAACATTACGTATTGGAGGTGGCAAATTGTTCCAACATTTGGTGGCATTATGTTTGAAACTACCGCGAAAGGAAGCAGATCTATGCCGATGGTACCTTAGCATGTTGGGATGTCGTAAGGAAAAAGTTTGTAAAGATTCACTAGCCCAACGTAATTTTGTATACAAGTACATTGGTGCCTGATATTTTACGACTCCAAACAAAAGTGTAGCAAAGTGGAGTTGCCTACGATACTCCATTTTCAGGAATGGTGCTTTATTTAAATAGGGTGTAACATGAGAACGAGGAGGGATCTTGAAACAATAACGAGCACAAGAATTTTGCACCTTCTGAATAAGCCTTTTAGACCGAGACAGCAATCTGGGTCCAATGACTGCGTCACAATAATTCAGCTTAGACATAACTAATGACTCACATAAGGTGATACGCGTTTCAGTAGATAAAGAATCCCTAATACGATATAGAATTTTGAGTCGGTAGAAGCAATTTCTTACTGTATTGATAATATATTTCTCGAACCGCAAGTTCTCGTCCATTAAGATACCCAAATTTCTGGCTTCAGAGACTCTCTCTACCCGTTCTCCATTAATATATATACAAGGATTTTTTTGTGCAGTTTTATGTATTTGATGTTGCGTACCAAGTACCAAGTACTTAGTCTTATTAGCGTTTAATACAAGAGTATGCGCCTCCGACCAATCAAATATCCTTTTAAGGTCATCATTCAGCTTACTGACTGCAGATTCAGCATCAGCAGGTTTAAAAGAAACATAAATTTGTAAATCGTCAGCATAAATATGGTATTTGCAGTATTTAATGCATTCGATGACATCAGCACTATACAAGATAAAAAGAATAGGCCCCAAGATAGAACCTTGAGGAATGCCCCTTCTGACATAATCATAATCAGATCGTAGAGCTGTCCCATCCTCACGCAGCAACTCAACTACCTGTCTCCTATTTGATAAATAGCTCGCAAACCAATTCACTGTATCTTGATGGAGTCCATAGTAATGAAGCTTAGATATTAATAGAGGTATATTAATGGCATCAAATGCACGCGAATAGTCTAAGAGCACTAATATAGTAGCTTCACCGTTATCTTGAGCACTAAGTATATCATCCACCACGGATGCCAGAGCAGTTGATGTACTGTGCCGTTTTCTGAAACCTGATTGGGAGACTGGGAGGATATTATTACTCTCTAAGTACTCTATCAACTGATTGCAAACAATTTTTTCTAGTACTTTAGACAAACAAGGAAGAATGCTTATTGGTCTTAAATCCTTTAACTCAGTGGGATTAGTTTTTTTAGGAATTGGTCTAATAACAGCATCACGCCAGAGCTCAGGAAACTTATTATGTAAGATGGATTTATTTATTATATTCGTTATCACAGGTAATGTAAAGTCTAGCGTTTTTAAAACCATGTCTAACGAGATACCATCTATACCAATAGCATTAGATCGGAGATTATGTAAAGTTTTCAAAACAGTTAACTCATCCGTAGGTAATAATTTAAAAGTATTTTCTCCAAATCTACGTGACCTGTAATCAATAATGTCTAGTAGGGAGGCATGACAATTACCTGGTATGGACAGAAAATAATTGTTTATCACGTAAGGGTCGCTAAATTGTACAAAACAGCTGTGCATACTTAATTCCCCCTTAGATCACTTTAAAGGTACTAAAGTAGAATACGATTTAGCAATATAAGAGCTATAACGAAACGTAATTGCTTCCCGCTTAATGGAAAGAGAAAAACTAAACAATTATGCAGCGACAGATGTGAGGCTTGAGATCCTTATCGTGCGATTAGAAGCGAATTGAACAAAAACAGATACAATTATATAAGCGTTATAGAATGGGGTATAAGGGCTTCGTTTGTCCCAATCCCTAAATCCAATCTACTTATGAAATATCACCATTAAAAATATAGATTGTTTAACCATTCCAACCAAATTATACGTCACCTGTCCACTGCGATTTGTTTATAAAAAAACTGTAACATTTTTGTCTTTGAAAGTTGCTCTTTAAGAAAGCTCGTGTATATCATCATCCTCCTGCCTTTATTGTACTCTAAGTGGAGTCAGTACAACATGTTATAAATATGTTGTCACATGATTTGGCGACCTAACGACGTGTGTTATCCGGCTGAATAAAATAGAACCACACTCATTTCTTTACGAAGTGTCGTAAAAGGCGACTAAGGTAACCCGCCTTGTAGTATCCGGCTCAGTAGAGTACACCACCCTCATTTCTTACCGAGGTGTAAAATACGTAGCCAAATCATGTGACAACATGTTTGTAATATGTTGTGCCGACTTTACTCAGAGTGGGATAAGGTCAAGACGATGATGATGACATGATTTGGACACCTATTTTACGACCAGCCGCATGCCTGACTTCAATTTACCTTAGTCGTATTTTACGACACCTCAATAAGAGAGAGGGTGGTTTATTCTACTCACCCGGATACCAACTCAACTATCAACTTGACTATGATTCTACTAAAATCAATGAATCACTCTAGAGTAACAACTAATTCATTATAACGATAATTATTAACGAACGTGAACGTCGTGAGAAAATTAATCTACTACAGACTTCCTGATTGATCTTTTTATGATTTAATAACGCTTTTCATAAGCCAATCTGCTGCTACGTTATAATTAAACGATATTAATATAGTGTACTTTAATAAAGTAACAATTTCGTAACGAAAATAAAATATATACGATATTTTTAACCTTTGAATACTCACTACTTATATAGATTTCCTTGAGGAATTTTTAGGACATATGTTCTTATGCCGTTGGGATTGCACGTTACTTTTGAACTTTTTGAGGTCCTTTGTCCATTTAGGTACGGCTAAAGTCCATTAAGAGAGTAATTATATATTTTTTTATTAATATATAGAACACTTACACACACGGTCGTCCGTCCCCAAAGTATGTAACTGATTTCTTTAATTATGGTTGGCAGACAACATATACCTATATAATTTTTAAATAACTGGTTAATTAAATTATGATAGCCTAACGGTAAGACCCTTTTCTACAAAAACGGAGAGAGAAGGCCTATGCCCAGCAGTGGGATAGTAATAGGCCGTTACTTTACTTTTACTGTTTTAATTCAATTGTCACTAAATATAAAGGCAAAATGGATTAATAATCCTGTACATGGTTGTATTTGGGAAATGACATTGAAATATAAATTTCGGACATTTTAATGCGATTTTGAATTTGATTTTGTGAATGATTTCATGCCAATGTAGCGTAGTGGTGGTAGTTTTTAGTGCACAAATTGTACAATTCATGCATGTATGAGGTATGAGAACGGGTAGGACACACAACATTTAATGTTATTATATATAGATTTCTTTCGCCGTGTGGTATTCGGCTGAGTAGAATAGACCAACCTCATTACTTACCGAGGTGTCGTAAAAGGCGACTAAGGTAAGTTGACCCACCGTGTGGTATCCAGTTGAGTAAAATAGACCACCCTCTTTATTACCGAGGAGTCGTAAAATACGACTAAGGTAAGGACGTCAGGCAGGCGGTCGGTCGTAAAATATGTAGCCAAATCATATGATAACATTTTTGTAACATGTTGTGCCGACCCCACTTAGAGTGAGATAAGGGCAGGAGGATATATATATATATAGATTTCTTGAATCACAGATTATATTAAGATATTATTATTACTTTTGCTATAAAAATTTTCTCAAACATAATATAAATAATCTATATTATAAATTACCAGTTTATTTAGGTTATTTTATTTAGCGTCATGTCACGTTTCCCGTGGACAACCGCCCTTATTAGATTTTGATGGCCGTCGTAAATTTAATGACTGTTTGCACTGAATACTAAGCGACGGTGGATTTAACTCGAATGTGTTGGAATAAATTGGCTATTCATTTTGTTTTAGGAGCTCGTATCGGTAGTCCATTAATCAGATCAGCCTTTAAAAAATGCAATGTTTTATCAGCGAGTTTGTTTGCGTTAACTTTAATATCAAAACGTCCTACATTATGTTGAAACAGTGTAGTAGTAAGTAAACTCTTGTCAGCATAATTAGTTAAAACTATATTTGAACAAGCCTTTTAATACCAAATTGCATACTTAGTTGGAATTTTAATTTTTAGGTACTTAGTGCCTTATTTACTTCAAGTGTTTGATGATCCAAATAATAGTTCCGGAGAGCGTTAATCAAGGCTTCTTAATTCAAAAGATATAGCAAAATATTGTATGGTGGCATTATTCCTCTTTTAAAGTTTTACAGACAAGTCTTTAATGGTCTATATCTATATATTATAGAAAGCTTACTACACTAAGTTTACCATCCTTATAAATAATCCCGTATTCGTTGTTAGCAACTTAAATATATACAGCTTACATATGTCGGAATTTCATACAAAACATTGTTATTTTACAATTGAAGGTAATGAACTTTGAACTGAGATTTTACAAAACATAAGACTTACGAGCGCAGCACATTTCTTACACTGATATGGTACAAACAGACTTGTGCAAAACCTAAACTAATCCTATTTCCAGTATAACAGCGTTAATATCTATGCCCCATTGGAGATTTAAAAGAAATTATCAGCTTAATTAATGTAAAGAAACCGGCTATACTTACGTCTAATTTTATCCCGCCGGCGTGCTCATCCGATAAAATTAGACGTGAGTATAGCCGATTTCTATACATTAATTATGAACAACACTCGCGATAGTTTAAATTCAAAAATTATCAGCTTATCTTAATTATTTAATGAATTCAGACCCAGTGCACGAGGCAAGAAATTAAGAGCCATTTCCACTATCAAAGGATCGGCAATCAAGAAAAGCTGTCGCAATTTTGTTCAATGACTCCTCAATGCGACCCGAACTCCAGATTACAGCTCGGTCCATTTGTACACGGAGCGCTCGCCGTCATTAGTTTCGAGACCACTAATTAAATCTATTCCTAAATGAATCTAACACTTGTGTGGATTTAGCCTAGATTGGTATCTGATTACACTGATTCTGTTCGGATTCACTAGCTGATAGCAATTTGAATATTATAACCAGCTTTTATCAATGTGTTACTACGTGACTAAAGAGAGACCGAAAAGACATGGATTGTGTGGAGTGTGACATGCATATAAATAGAGTAACGCCGGAGTTGAATAATAGGACAAAATAGAAGAGAGAGTTTCAATTATGGTAAGAAAATAGAAAACAAGAGATCACAAAAAGGTAGTTTTTCGGGTGGATAGAGTAGCAGCTAGCTAAGAAAAGAATGAAAGAAATGTGCGTGCAATGGAGATGAGAATGTTAAGGGGGATGTGTGGTGTGACCAAACTTGATAGAATACGCAATGGGTATATTAGGGTAAGTCTGAAAATTGCGCTTATTACAGAAAAGATGAGAAGTGAGAGACTAAGTTGGTACGGTCATGTTATGAGGGGGGATCAAAATCATGTTACCAAAAGAGTTTAAAATATGAATGTGGATGGATGTATGGCTAGGGGGAGGCCAAAAAAAGATGGATGGATTATTTGAAAAATGATATGCATGTTAAAGGAGTGGCACCTGAGTTGACGAATGATAGAGGAGAATGGAAGAAGAAGACATATTGTGCCGACTTAGAGTGGGATAAGGGTAAGAGAATAATGATAAATGATGAGAGTAGGAGCTAGCTCTAGTTCGGATATTATAACGGATAAGATGTAAAAGAGTAAACTTAAATCATAGGAGAACCCAAACAGTATTCTTTATACATACCGAGGCCGAAGGGTAGAGCGTCTTAGAATAGCTATATTCACTACTTATTACTCATCAACTCTAGTTATAAAATGCCTTAAATTCGGAATTATTGTTTCTTTCTGTTCCCAAAAAAAGGGCTTTTCAACTTACATATTTTTAATATTTAACTTATTTAAATTGTGAAACGAAAGGTGTCTTGTTATAGATAATCCTGGAAGTATCCACGTTTTGGATACGTGTTGATAAACAGTGCTACCATAATCCGACCGTCCCATAATCTCGTTACACCTAAACGCCTGCTCCGCTCGGAAGCTTGCCAGAGTGTGATTATACCGAGCGGCTTCATCTGGTTCAATGCATCTGAGAATACAAATATTTCAACACTGTATTTCACTGCTCTATTAACATACTGAAAAACTTGCACCTTTTGTTTCAAAACGACATATAGCAATATTCTTTATTCCAATGAACTTGTAAACAAGTGATTTTGCATCATCAACTCTACTGCTAGTTCGGAAAGCTGTTCCTACCGAGAAAAGCCAGCAAGAAACGTGGGGGTTGCTCTTTTAAAAATATAAATCTTATTACTAGTTACATTTAGTTATTACTGTCTTCTACTGTCTTGAAGAATAGCTACGTCCAGGCATATTTATCATCTAAGTATTCCCCAATAGTATAGTAGGCTTTCTGTATTAGCCTTTTATGAATAGTGTTTTTAAACTGATGTGATGCAGAGCTAAATAATTGTTGTGACTAGAGTACCACTAGGCTATCCAATGGAACCGCTATCTTTTCCTTTATTTATCATATGACTTCAACTTGATAGTCTTAACAAAAGCACAAACATAATCATTTTACTGCTTTAAGTTGCTGAGTAAGGTATACGCTACGTTGTTGTTTACACCAATAACCTAAGCAGTCTTAAGTACAGTTTGGAAGTCGCAAAAGTTTTGCATTCCGCCTTCAGTTTGTATCTCCGGTGTTACTTGTTTGTTATTTAAAGTCTAGTTCCAGGCGCTTTGTCGTGTTGTCTTAATCACGTTGTGTTCGCTCACAGTTTAGGGACTTAGCGTTGTGGTGAGTTAGGAATACTTAGTAACTTCCGCTGTCTAGGTGCGCTAGGTAAGGTTTCTGCAACATTATTTAATATGTACAATACAGATTCCATCTATGTTCTTGTTACTATAACTTTATTTGTTACAAGTTTTACTTATCGTGAAATGTTAAGTACCCACATTAATCATATTTAACGTTAAATTGCCATTAACTATGTACTGATTTTTTTTCCGTTTGCCAAAACGGGATATTTTATATTATCTTGTGTGTATCATACATTTTAGAAAGTACTTCGCTGTTGACGGACACGTTAAGCATTACGTTTTCATCATTCATTAGGGCATTCAACACCTTATCTGAGAAAGTTTAAGAAATAACACGATCACTCATATTTTGTGGAAAGTGATGTAGACAATATCCTTGCAAAGTGATACGAGACCATGTATTTAAGGTAAGTTTGAAAATTCTTGTAAAAAGGTGAACTGTCACTCATTGCTTTAATTAAACTCATTGGCTTGTGCTTATTGGCTTAAAAGAATATTTTTTTTGATTCTTGAAGCTATAGAATTAGTGACTTCCTACCCTTACTTTAAACAAACTAACTTAGAGAAGATAATCAGCTCTTCGAGTTCACAGAGCTGATGCTACTTTATAGCAAACAACTACTATACTACTACTTGACTATAATCTGGTATTGGCCGACGTAAAATCTTGTTGAATTTCATAATACTTATTTGCACTGCAAACCGTTTGATTTAAATTCCCACAGAACTGCAAAAGTCGGCTGATTTAATTAAATGTTTGTATAATATTGAAGCCAGTTAACAGTTGATTCGATAATAATTCAAAATCGATACCACTCGATACCTTCCGAGTCGTAACGCAAACTAAACGAGCTGGGCTGCCCATTAAGTGCCGAGGAGCGTAATATCTCCACTCGCAAATGTTGGCATAAATTGGTTTCTAATGAATTCAATATCGGCATCGGGCCGTTTTAGCAACTAAACAACTCGATAATATTGTACAAGGGATCGATGCATTGGTAACTTTTATGATGTAGAATTACCTTATTTTAATAATAATCATATATATATATTCGGCAACAACTGAAAAATGAAAAAAAATATAAAATTAGGCGTTAATATGCGGAGATCCATAAGACAAAAGTAATAATAAAATTATTTTGCTATAATCCGCGATGAAGTAAAATAGAAAATATGTATAATGCTAAATGTAGAGTTGACAATCCGTTTTCATACCCGATACATGCAGGATTCGTAAAAACACACGCACAATGACATTGTAAATGCTTTGCAATTTTGTCGTGGAGTCTATCTCCTGATGATGCTTCGGTTGCGGGGTGAAACGATTGTTGAGTTTGTGATAGTGAACGTATGTAGTGCTTGTGTATTGAGGTGGCGGTGGTGGAGGTTTGTGCATGTGTCTTTACGAATTCTGCATGTATCAGATATGAAAACGGATTGTCCACTTTACATTTAGCATTATGTATATTTCTATTTTACTTCATCGCGGATTATAGCAAAATAATTTTGTTACTTTTGTCGATGGCTTGATAAATTTTCGCATTAAAATTTTAGTTTGTTCAAAAACACTGTAACCCATTTTTATGTTTATAACAAATGTCAAATATAACACAAGTCTTATCAAATTAACATCACTTTAAAATCATCTTTACAGCATCAACACGATCTCCCTATTTACATAATGGCCCCACCCAAATCCCGGACTCTAAATCCAAAACGTCAGTCCACCCATAGTCCTGAGGCTATTATCGCGCTGCTTTTTGTGCGCTTCCCTTTTTTTGTCCCGGGGCTGATAGCAAATTGGTAATTCGGGGTTGCTCCCTTTTTGTATGGGAACGGTCTGGGTTAGATTCCATTACTTGCCTCATTAGGTTGTACTTACATTTATTTATGAGTTATGCCCGCGACTTCGATCACCGCAACTGTTGTTTTATTATAATATCTTCAATTATATATTGCATTTTCCCGTTCGTGAAAGAAAAACGATTTTCTATCTTGTATATAATTCCGGTATATCAGACAATAATTTTTATTCTAATAATCTTTTTCAAGCGGTTTTTAATCGACTTCTATCAATATCGATAATAATCGTTAATGAAGCTATTATTTTTTTGCAAACGTTTTTTAAACTTTGTTTTTTTTATGTCTGGAGTCTTATACGACGCGAAAAGGATTTGCAAATCCTACCATTTTTTTGTTGTGTAATATGTTTTACGTATGAGAACATAGCGATGTGACAAAATAATCGTTTTTTTATAATCGTTTTTCCAATCATTTTTCAACTATAACATACAGATAATTTTTTTAAATCGATTTTATTAATTATAATAGGTACTTTCTTTTTACTGTCTTATGTCTTGTATTTTAAGATAAGATATGCGTTTTTGATAAACCCAATGTCCACACCGCCACATATTAATCGTAATTCGCAAACATCATATCTATTTTATTTTTTTATTCGCAATAGTCCACTTTAGTATTTATTCTAATTAATTATCAACTAAAACAGCAACTTTTTAAATAATAAAAAAATATTTTTTTCAATTCGAACTGATCGATTTTTTTTAATTTTTTTATCTTGAAAGGAGAAAAATCGATTATTTAGGTACTGATTTTTTCACTCCAGGTCACATCGCTATATGAGTATTGTATAAACTTCAAATTGTCCGAAGTTTCACCAATATTGTTCCAGCGGTTTAGTCGTGAAAGCAAAACAAACGGAATGAATAATAAAGACAAACTTTCACATTTATAATATAATTATGCTCATTGTTCGGGCAAATTTTTCCACCGAGGGTAATCGGAGCTTGCTGCACCTGAGGTATGGGCAGGTGACTAATTAATGTCACACAAAAAGAAGATCGGTCGGCCGCGCAACACGGTGCACGGGCCTCTGAGTGATTCGCAATAAATATCGGTGTTCGGTGGATCGTATTAATATATAATATACGAAATATAACGAATAATTCGGTTCTTGTGTGTATAAACTACATTAAAGAACAATTTAAGTTGTGATTCCACGAATATAGGTGGATTAAGTTTTTTATGCTTATATTCCGGCCAGAGTGGACTCCATTACCCACGAAGAAGCCTCTAAGTCAAAGGTCAGCATCCTTGACTATTCGGGGTGGAGAAATTGCCGGTTGTCTGCCTATCCTACCTATGCTCACCAACTGTAGCTATCGAAGGCACGCAGTAGGCGCGAACACTCATGAAATAATATATCGGAATTAAAAACATTTTTACTGTCAAATGTCAGTTCGTACGCCGCAGGCGACGGAGCGTAAAATAAGATTTTTATCTAAGCGTGAGTAGTATTGACTTTCCCACTTAACTTCCGAACCGACCAACTACACGTTAAGTACAAAGTTACTTGTCCCTTTTAGTTCGCCCCAATCACGTAACAAACCGGAAAAACCCATCGGCCGTGGTTATCCACGCGAGAAAATATTTCAGTCAGACTCGTTCAACCGTGAAAATGAGATTGTGTTAAAAATAAAACAGCCCCCGGCCTGCATGTGTGGATAATAGGTGCGGACTAAAATTTACATCCCATTTATTTCGGCGGGAACATTCGTTAATCCTTTTTTGGAAAATCGAAGCAAGTGTTTGATAAAGGACTTTGGAATAGAATTTTTGTATTTTGGATCGTTGAAAGTATTGATAATCCTTCTATATAAATTATTAACATAATTTATCATCATCCCTGCCTTTCTGTAGACTAGTGTGAAGTGTTTTTATTTTATTTTGTTTTTAGATATGTTAGACTAAATATTGTTGAAGAGATTTCTGCGCAATTTAACTAAGCTGAGCAAGAATCTAGAATCAAAGTATTTTCTTAAAATTCCAGTCTGGAGATTATTGAGATTAATTAAAAATTGACTGATATCTGTATAACTTAACTGAAATTTTCCAGAGATAATGATTTTCTTTACGATGTTTTCCTTCATCGCCAAACACCTGATAAATTAATCAAAAATAATGAACTTTATTTGTGCTGTAAATCAGTTAGTTAACAACCAAAATAAAAATCTAAATCCATTAAACCTAAATCAAAACAATTATTTTTTATGTTAAATAAAGCAAAATTATTTATGGCATTATTGTTTTTGTAGAAAAATATAGTATAATCAAAATTGTTTGAAAACTAAACGATACGGTTAAAAGCGAAAACTTAAAACAAGCCAGCAGTTGAAATGTACACAAGTAATATCATTGTCAAATAGCTGCAACCGCGAAAATTATACACGAACTTCCACTTCCGGTTCACACTATTGTCACACAAACTTTAGCACTAAGTTATGACTCGTGCGAACTTTATGCAAATTATCATTACCTTGGTCTTTATATGTAGAGGGCTCTAAAAGTGACCATATTAGAAGTAAATATTTAGAATGGACTATAAATCGAATATAAAAAAATTAAATTGAAATTAACTTAAAATATTTTTTGTGTGTGTTAAGAACCTTTATTTATCGATTGTGGCACAATCAAATTGCAATGTTTAAATGTAATTTTGAAGAAAAATATAATCATACAACTATATAATCAACGGGCAGTTATATACGCATGGGTAATATCTTAAACTAGTATTATAACTGTTGGAGACTGTATGCGAAATGGCGCGTTCAAAGTTGTCTGTAACTTAGTCAGCGAGTTTTGACTTAGCACTGTCTAGACCGTGGCGGCAAGTGTCTGTAATCACCGTTCTGTTATCTTAAACTAAGGTATTATTACCTCTATTCTATTGAATACAAATTTCCATTTAAGATTATATAATATCTAGTGCGATCCGTGACTTTTTCCGCTTCAACTTTAGTGTTGGAATACCTTCAGTAAGCGGTAATACCTTCAGTACTAACTTTAATTGGATTAAATTTCATTAAAATCACTATAGAATTAGCCTGGAAACCGTAACAGACAGGCAGACAGATTTTCGCATCCTCAATTGACGCTTCTGTGCTGTCAAAATGAAAAGGATGTGACGTGGGCATACCGCCATATTGTGAGTTAGTAACGGCCTGTTACTATCCCACTGCTGGGCATAGGCCTCTTCTCTCCGTTTTTTTTTTTTTTGGAGAGAAGGATTGGAACTAAGACCTACCACGCTGCTCCAATGCGGATTGGTAGGTTACACATATCCCCAGAATCCTCTAGAGATATGCAGGTTTCCTCACGATGTTTTCCTTCACCAAAAAGCGTGTGATAAATTGCAATTATCAATTCAGATAAGTTTTATTTTTAAAAAAATTACACTTTGTCTGCTCTTTGGGCTCTAAAATTTTTTTGAAATTTACGTTGAATGCAATTACAATTTTTCACTGTCAAACGAAAAGGCATGGTGGTTCATTTGGGGAACGGGCGGTCTAGAGAGGTTGAAATACCTAGGATCGAGCCCCACCTGCCCTAATATTTATTCATTTTTCTTTCCCATTTTTTTTTATTTTATTTTTTTTTACATCATTTTAAAAATTACTGAGCAAAGCTCGGTCACCCAGGTACTTTTTATTTCATTACCGTTACAGGCTTTCTACAATAAAGAGTTAATTGCGTTGAGGTTGTGTTTTACATAATATTTACGTCAATAGTATTGACCAATAGCAAGCAGCAGTGCTGTACCGTCAATAAACTGGGTCAGCAGCGACTATTTCAATTAGAAACTGTAGTGATATTGGCAATAATATTGACGGCAAACATCAATAGAACCATCTTCAATAGATTCACGTCATCGACTCAAATGCTAGATTACGTCGTTTGTAATAAAGTGGTCAAATCAAATCAAAAAATAATCATTCTCCTACGCTTATCCCACTCTAAGTGGGGTCGGCACAAGATGTTATATACATGTTGTCACATGAATGGGCTAATTATTTCAGGAAAGGTCGCCTACCAGACGTACAACTTACCTTAGTCGCCTTTTGCGACACCTCGGTAAGAAACAGTAAAAAAGAGTTAGCCGGATATTACACTACTACGTGGTCAATCTCAAAATTATTTTAAGATGTAGTCCAGTACAAAGGATTTTCAAGTCAAAGCATTTTATCATATACCAGCTGCCCCGCTATGCGTTGCTGTGGCTCAGCCTGGTTCGTAATTTTCCTCGAAACTGAACTTTGCTATATTGCTACCATAGAGAATATAGCGTCCAGCAGTGGACGTGCATCGGTTGAAGAAAAAGAAGAAGAGAAGAGAATATAGAATACAATATAGAATCTTAAACTCAAACCTACAAACGACATCGATATTGGTTCAGCGGATTTGCCGTGAAAGAGCAAATACCATACATTCATATTTATAAATTTTCGCATTTATAATATTTGTTCTATAAATTTAAGCATGTGTTTTTAATTTTTGTAGCATTTAAGATATATAAAACCTGTTGACGATCCTAAATAAAAAATAACAAGAAGTAGGATTTATATAGTCACCAATTGTGTAACTTCACCTATCGGAGACCCGAAATACCTTACCAAAATGCTTCGACAAAACAGCACCTGTTCCGACCTCAAACCGAAACATCTGCGAATTCAAACGATTGTATTAGTCAAATGTTTGCTGAAATCATTTCGGCGAACAAAGCGCGGGCCTCGGCGGAGCGTAATTTGTTACTGACATTATAGTTTGCATTTTAATTGTGGCGGTAACTCAGACTCGCGCCAGGCCCCGCCTTCGGGTCCCGTTCATCGCGGCCTGAAGACTCTGTTCTCAAGTTGGAGTAAGGAATAGTTCTCTAGGATAGCGCACTATATCACACCTTATGAAAGGACCTAGTTTAAGGCACTTTGTGGTTTAAATTTTAGCATTTCTTTACTAATTAAAAGACGCTTTAATATTTTAAGTTTATAATTCATATTCATCATCCTTATCCCATTCTAAATAACAGCACAACATGTTATAAACATGTTTTGTTATCTATATTATTATTAATAAAAAAAAAGTATGTCTGCTAAACCGCTGGAATGTGCTTAGGATTTTTTACAAAATTTGGTACTATTAAAGTTTATATAAATTTACTTATAAGATAAAAAATTCCCATTTTTATTGACAGACATGAAAAAACAGATATAATTGAGGACATTTTAACAGTTATATTGACGCATATGAAGTTATAGATTGTTAATGTTATTGTACAAATTTAACTTTAAAACATAAAAAGGCAAGTAAGGTAAGTTCATAGCCATAAAAAAATTTCTCTATTCAGATATCAACTGTTACTAATTATTAATATTTTTACTAAACCAATATTACAGAAAACAGCACTTTACAATTGTCAATTTGTTATAAATCAAATAGTAAAAAACCTATAATTTTCATTTCATTTGTAAAAGAAAATTTATATTCTTTAAATTCTATAAAAAAATATAGGACTCTGAAAATACCTATAATAATGATAAGTAATTAAAAATCTAAACAAAAGTAATAATAAAATTATATGAATCCACTTCATCGCGGATTATATAATAGCAAAATTTTACTATTAATTTTGTATTATGGATCTCCGCAAAGTAACGCCTAATGCTATAAAATATTTAAAAAATAACCCCTAATATTTTTAACTCTTTCTTTCTGCGCTAGATAAAAATGTTGGAATTCGTCGAATGTTTATCAAAACCGTTTTGTTAAACAAAGCTCGAAGTAAGGGCTCGGCGGGCGTTATTTGTAACTGACATAATAGCTTTCATTTTAATTGATGCGGTAACTCAAACTGAGCCCCGCCGTTCCCCTTCCTCGCTTCCTGCTTATCGCGGATTTGTAGATCCTGTGCGCAAGTTGGGTGATAAATAGTGCTGGGAGACGCTCTACATCACTTGTGATGAAAAGAGCTACAGCGTAATTATAATTTGTTAAGTTATACTTCACTGGTTTATCTAAGATTCTATTAGATTTAATTCCAAATACAAGCTTTTCAAATCAAATCAAATCATCTTAATTTGCAGATTATGGGTAGGTACATATAAAGGTCTTAAAATTAATTAAATACAGCCATAAACTGCCATAAGTGTCGTGCAAATGTCAAACAATATAATTTCATGTAAGTAGTCCAAATATAAAATTTATAAAATATAAAAAAAAACATTATATATTACAATTAACTAAAAATTTATTGATATCATAATAACATTGTTCTAAAATATAATTAAATAATTTAATTTACATAATTATTTTAATTACATTAATAATATGTTAATTATATTAATATATTATTATTTTTATAGCCGGTTCTATACATTTACTATCAGAATGCCATTGCTATACTGCGTCCATCATATTATCAGTCTTTTGACAGCTCACGCTCATTAAGTTTTGTATTGCTTACGTACAAATATCATACAAATAATATTTGTACTTTATGGATGGGTACCGCCCACTTAGTGATGTCACACATAATGGGTTACTACGATTATGCCACAGATTAAAAATAATCGGTAGAAATCGATGTTACGAGTATTAAAAGACATTTAATAACATTATATAAAGTTTTACTTTCTTCTTAGTTAATACATGAATACAAATAAAACAATCAGGATATTTTAATTTATTTTATTAGCACGAGTCGTCGGAATGATAATCAACACTAGACTCCTCCGATGAGGAGTCTTCAGTAGCAGTTATTATTAGCTCTTGTGTAGATAATATATTATCAAACGCAATATCACGTTCTCAATCAGAGAATATTACTCTTTTAGTTCTTTCCACCACACTTGCCCAGTTCTCGGCCGTTACGTGGGTGCAAGCATTTTTTAGCAATTGCAACATTTTATTCGCTGTGAATGGGGGGCTTGTATTGCATCTCGCAGCATGCC
Organism: Morpho helenor; assembly: GCA_029227775.1. Classification (NCBI taxonomy): domain Eukaryota; kingdom Metazoa; phylum Arthropoda; class Insecta; order Lepidoptera; family Nymphalidae; genus Morpho; species Morpho helenor. Next base: position 15,229,300 of record JARGCU010000006.1, read on the forward strand.
CTTTTACTTGTGCCCATAAAAGTTCTATTGCGTTGTACTGGCAGTGGTATGGAGGAATCCGAAGAACAGTATGGCCATATTCTGCTGCCATTTCATTGATTACATAGCGTTTTGCTCTCTTTTTGGTTTTTAATATTTTTATTAATTCAACTTTTAACATTGAGTCGTCCACATTTTCTCCATTGTCCCGAAGCCAATTAATTATTTCATGCTTTTTATTAGCCTGTGTTGGCATTTTGTCAATTTGACGGGAGTGGTAGGGCGCATTATCAATAAAAATTATTGATGGTTCTTCCAATGAAATGAGCATTTTTTTGAACCACTCTTCATACACATTTGCATTCATCTCTTCGTGGTAGTCATTTGATTTCTTCGATTTAAATGCCAACAGTGCGTCTTGTACAAATCCTTTTGCTGTACCTGCATGGCAAATGATTAGGCGCTCACCTTTTCCCATTGGTACTGAGGAAGTGGAATCAGCAGTATCATCAGTCCAGAAACGAGATAGTGTGTGGTTAGCGTTGAGCCATGTTTCATCCGTGAAAACAATATTTGCCCAATCTTGTATTTTCTTTGCCTCTCTTAAAAAATCACAACGTGCTATAGCTATATCTGTGCGTTCCATTAATAATTTTCTTTTATTTAACTTTTTATATGAAAAGCCAATTGTGTTCAAAACTTTGACCAAAGAAGATTTTTCACCATGAAATAGACCACTTCTTTTCAAAGAAACAATAAGTTTTCTCAAAGTTGGAATTTCTTTTCTCAAGTAGTAATCTAGTTTACGTAGGTTATCATTAATCGAATTACTTAGGTACGTAATTCGATTAATGATAGTAGGTACTATAATCGGAATGGTATCGCATACGAGAATCTTTAGGACATCACTATCGTCAATCTGTCAAAAGATGGTTAATATAATGGACAGTGTATAAACAGCGTAACAGTTTCATAACATAACATGCTGCTTATAACTTGTAGACCTTCGTCTCTTACATATAGTTTGTCACAAATTCACCACCTGTTTTAGCATTACAGAAACATCTGAATCCAACAGAATTAGTCAAATGTTTGCTGAAATCATTTCGCTAAACAAATTCGAAACTAGGGCCTCGGCGGGGCGTAATTTGTTACTGACATAATAGCTTGCATTTTAATTGTGGCAGTAACTCAGACCCGCGCCATTTTCCTTGCTCGTACTACGGCTCTGTGGACCTTGTGAGGAAGTGGTATGATAAATAGTGTTCCTAGGGCGCATTGAATTACATTTTATGAAAAATATACATAAGTTTAAATATTGCTGTAATCGCAAATATGACCGCAATGTAAGGTCATTTCATAATTTATAGAATTAGGCGTTACTTTACGTAGATCCATAATACAAAAGTTATAATATAATTATTTTGCTATAATCCGCGATGAAGTAAAATAGAAAATATATATAATGCTAAATGTAGAGTGGACTATCTGCTTTCGAAGCTGTTACATGTAGGATTATTCTGCATTCTTTATGAAAACGGATTGTCCACTCTACATTTAGCATCATATATATTTTCTATAATATTTTACTTCATCGCGAATTATAAGGTCAGTTCAACTGACTTTATAACACTTTATAGAATTTAGCGCTATTTTGCCAAGTTCCATGATACAAAATAATGCTAATATTCCTTTGCTATAATCCAAGATAAGAATTATAGTTTTATCTAACTGTATGTAATTTATAGGCGTTATTTTGCGAAATTCGACAGTAGAAAAGTTATGATATAATTATTTTGCTTTAATCCGCGTTTGTTAAGAGAATCTATGTAATGCTAAGTGTAGGAAGTAAAAACCGTTCTCATACCTTATACATGCAAGATTAGTTACCGCAAGTATCACAAAGCACCACCTCCAACAAAAACAAACAAAAATCATACAATCGATAAGAGTTTTTTACTTTGCGATTTTTGCTTGCTTCACTTATGATTACATTTAGTTTCTTAACAAACGTGGATTATAGCAAAATAATTCTATCATACCTTCTTATAAAATATGTACATTTTTCCTGTTTATTAACCCGGTTTATAAGCTTAATAGAAAATCAACTAATCTAACTCACATTCACTATATATAAGACTAGCTGTGCCAGCAATATATATACTGCTGTGTGAATAACTTTCACCGTTTACTTAGCGCACGCAAGGAAAGCTTAAAATTTTGCTGTGTTCGCAATATTTTTTATTGCTGAAATATGAATATTTTTATAATTTATGAATAGGAGAGAACTCCTATTCATCTTAGCGTGATGTTATATTTATTGTTGATGTTATATATATGTCTATATGTATATGTCTACAGGCTTCCTCGATAAATGGACTATCTTCCACTCAAAGAATTTTTCAAATCGGTCCAGTAGTTCCCGAGATTAGCGCGTTCAATTAATCAAACTTTTTAGCTTTATATATTAGTATATAGATTTATAGTATTTTATATTTTGTCTATATTATATTGTTCTATATTGTCTCTTATATAGAGACAGGTATACCTGTCTATATATAAGGGACAATATAGAACAAAATTAAATACATTTTCAATTCACCTCCCAACCCTTGTTATTAGCATATTGTGTTACGAAATTATTTTCGATCAAAACTTTTACGTTTACACGAAGATTATTTGATAACTTTGGCAATATCGCGAGAGCTCTTTTTGTTGTGATTACGTTTTATGGAAATTCTTTTATCAGTTGATGCTTGACTTCATCTGTTGGTAAGCGACGTCTTGGGAGAGATACGACTCGCAGTTATTGCTTTTACTGTGGAAGATTACACGCTACGCTGTGTCCACAACAGTATTTATCATCCTCCTGCCCTTATCCCACTCTAAGTAGGGTCGGCACAACATGTTATAAACATGCTGTCACGTCATTTTCACTTTTTAGAGTGGGATTAGGGTAAGAAAATGATGTACTTGGAAACTTTTGAAATTTCATTTACGCTAACAAAATAGTTCCTCCGTCAACTTAGCGATACATACTTGAGCACTTTGTTTTGCACCAAAACTTGTACAACTCGAAGAAACTTTCATGAAGTGCAACAATAAAATTGCATTTTAACGAGATTGGGAAGCGCGAAATAATCTTACAACAATACCGACTTTATTAATATGACAAGAGGAGCTACATGTTACGTCAGACAGTTTTCATTGCAATTTTCAGGTGCTCAAAATTCCCTACAACACCGTGCACGTAAGACAATTTTGTGGAATTAAATTTGAAAGAGCTTGTCATAAAGTGTTGCTATTTCACGATAAATTTAACTCAACGACGAAAACTTAGGGTAGTTTACCAACCACACTTTAAAAGCTATGGACTACCGTAAGGATGTTCAGTAATTATATAATACCATCATCTTCCTGCCCTTATCCCACTCTTAGTGGGGTCGGCGCAACATGTTATAAATATGCTATCACGTGATTTGGCTGCGTTTTACGACCGGCCGCCTGCCTGACGTCAACTTACCTCTGTCGTATTTTACGACACCTCGATAAGAAATGAGGATGGCCTATTCTACTCAGACGAATACCACACGGCGGGTCGACTTACTTAGTCGCCTTTTACGACACCTCGGTAAGAAATGAAGGTTATACTATTCTATTCAGCCGGATACCACACGGCGTAGTGATAATATAATACCATGATTGCAAAATTACGTAAGTCGTTTGTGGGTTTGGTTATAATATTCTATAATAAAATTCCGCAATCAATTGTAGCTTTGACGTTACAGCAGTTTAAATACACTGTTAAAACGAGGCAAATATAGGCAAATAATATACTCTTGAAGATTATTTAGAAGATAACAATGTGTGGATGTGTGGATATAGCTCATGCTATGTTCAAAGAGGAACATGTACAAGAAAGTAACGACTTAATGTAAATAGTATTAACAATTATATTTTTAAAAGAGCAACCGCCGAGTTTCTTGCTGGCTGTTCTCGGTAGGAACAGCTTTCCGAACCAGCAGTAGAGTTGACGATTCAAAAGCACTTGTTTGCAAGTTTACTTGAATAAAGATTTTTTTTAATTTGAATTTTTTTAATAAATCAAACTGGACGATCTAACAGAAAGAAGTCGCGGGTATCAATTTCGGCGCGTTATTATAAATTAATTTCATTTTTTACCGAGATGTCGTAAAAAGCGACTAAGGTAAGTTGACCCACCGTGTGGTATACGGTTTAGTAGAATAGACCACCCTTTTTCTTACCGAGGTGTTGTAAAATACGACTGAGGTAAGTTGACGTCAGACAGGTGGCTGGTCGTAAAAACGCAGGCAAATCATGTGACAACATGTTTATTACATGTTGTGCCGACCCCAATTAGAGTGGGATAAGGACAGGAGGATGATGATGAATAATGGCGCCTTAAAGGCAGATTGATTATTGCATGAAATCATGTTAATCACATCTAGATTTAGGTCTCATCATTCTCTTACCCTTATCCCACTCTAAGTGGGGTCGGCACAATATGTCTTCTTCCATTCTCCTCTATCATTCTTCAACTCTAGTGCCACTCCTTTAACATGCATATCACTATTCACACAATCCATCCATCTTTTTTTCGGCCTTCCCCTAGCCATACATCTATTCACATTCATATTTAAAACTCTTTTGGTCACATGATTTTCATCCCTCCTCATTACATGACCATACCAGCTTAGTCTCGCACTTCTCATCTTTTCTGTACTACTGTAGGTCTACTAGCACAAACTGACATGCTGCAATTAATTAGTCGCCACTGACGAACGAATTAAACAAGCGATTCTCGATACAGACTAGCTTTCCCTTTCCTTCACGGCACCGTAAAATTTTGTTATTTCTCAATCCCAAAAATTTTACAATTCCATTTTCACTTCAGTAAACATTTGCCTCCGATCAATTCCACAACCCAACGATCACAGCTATAAGCAACGGAAAAATGCGCCATACTGTACCTCAATAAATGGCGTAAACAGAGCTCTCGTTAAATTAACACGCTTCGCAGTTAAAAACATCTGACTGATTGGGACTATCGTTATACGGATATTGTTTTTCGTGAGAAAGATATCACCTTTATATAAAAGCTCAGCTTCTGTAATTCTGTACTCGTAAAATTCAAACGTAACCTATAATGTGAATTACACTTCTTACTAGCCTTTTTTTTAGTTCTACAATTAGTTACACTTACTGCCGCGTGGTATCTGGCTGAATAGAATAGTACCACCCTCAGTTCTTACCGAGGTGTCATAAAAGGCGACTAAGGTAAGTCGACCCGCCGTGTGATATCCGGCTGAATAGACCACCCTCATTTCTTACCGAGATGTCGTAAAAGGCGACTAAGGTAAGTAAATGTCAGGCAGGCGGCCAGTCGTAAAATACGCAGACAAATCATGTGACCCCGCTTAGAGTGGAATAAGGGCAGGAAAATGATGTATAAAATATCTTAATCAAGGATATTTCTGAGTAGGTACCTGGGCTACCAAGCCATACTCGGTAATGCATATTTTGCATGCAGTATTTTGAATTTGAATTTATTCTACATTTTAGCATTATTTCAGTGCCCAAAAACAGGGGTAAAACGACATTCATTTAAATGAATCGATATTTTTCCCCCCCAAAACCCCCCACATGCTGAATTTCTTGAAATTCGTTGGAGTCGTTTCCAAAATTCATCAAATTTAAAAATATATTAGAGATAATTTGAAGCGTTTACAGAAGCAAATTAACATCCACGTCAAAGCGTGGCGATTCGACTGTTATATGACTTGTCGTGTTTGTCTCGCTCAGGCAAATTGATCTAGTCATGTGGTCATTAATGACCCTTCGTCATCTATGTCGGGCCAAATTAGAGGCTGTTCTGCTGGTCATTAGTGTCGCTTAGAGATGTCAGTGTTCCCGATTTAATGCGCTAGCTGGTTAGATTCATGTTTCCCACTATTTTATGTCATTACTACGTAGTTACATTTCTCTGAAAAGTCAATCCTTAACTTCCTTATTATGTAGTTAGATTCCCTTAAAATACAACCATTAAGTTTTATTATATCATCTTTTTTTTCGAATTAGCATGCTGTTAGCCCTAACGACTTTTACAGCGTCACTGGGCGGGACAGGCGAGCCCAGAAGCATCGTCGAGGTTGCGAAATGCGTAGAGTAGATGCACAGAAACTCTACTAGCGTCGGAGAGTGCCTCCTGTGAGGCCGGACCACGGTTAAGGGCGACGTGTAGTGGGGGACGGAAGGGTGGCAAGAAGCCACGACCAACCGACATCAGAAATCTGGGACCTCGTCTTCGCCGGCGAAGACGCTGTGTGTGTGTATAACGTGTTTCTGTGTTTGCGATCGTTATTTTATCATCGGATAAAGAATTCTAGTAAAATCGTTGTTTTGAGGAGTACATTTTCTGATGATTTTGTTACGGGGTTAAACGTTAAATCTGCCTTATTGTATGTAACGTTGAAAATAATTCGAAGCTTTTAGTAATATACCTACTAGATTTTTAATCCGACAAATCTAAAATCTTAAGGCGATTATGAACTTTGTTTAACGTGTCTGCAGTTTTTTAATCGCTAGTTGTACTACATATCACACCGCAGTAACTCAACTTTTTCCATTAGTCTTTGCGTCGTCAACAACTTTGTGAGCTTTTATCTTATCTTTATTAGCTACTTTTCGATTATGACCTGTCTAACATATTTCAGAAAGTTTGTTGGCTTCTTAAGTCAATAAACTAACTAAACCTTGACTAATTTCACGATGTACTTTACTAAATTTTAAAGTTAAATAGGTTTCATCAGCTGAAACTGAGTTCCGTATTAAATGTTTATTACATAACTTATATTTGGTAGCACTTCCCATTTATCCACAGGATTTATGTATAATCATATTATCAATCGAAAATATTGATAATATAAAGTTACTGAAACGTTATCACTATTGTTGTATTATAGAACTCCACAAAGTAACGCCTAATTCTATAAATTATTATAAAAAGTTAATAAACAAGTGTACATATAATATAAATCATCTTATAACGCAATCTTACAATATTATTTTTCATCCATAATATTAATATACAAAAATGAACGTATGTATGGCCTTTATAGACTCCGAAGCGGCTGGACCGATTTGAATGAAATCTTTAGAATTTCTCAGCGGAGTTTGATGGCGATCAGAACAATTTTTATAGTGTCAATGAAAGTTTTTTTTTACAACTAATATCTTTAAATTAAGCCTAGAGAAGCTTAGCGGGCTGGTTATGCAAGTTATAAATATAGGTATTTGAATTCAAGCTTTTAAGTTCACATAAAAAAACAATACAAAAATTAAGTATGTCTATAAATCTCAGATGGGATAATGTTTTCGTTCACTATTTTCACTGATCGATCAACGAAATTGTGTTCCCTAACGAGATAAGAACAGTACTCTGCGGTATTACTTTACATTACTCGGGCGCTCGTCTCTGGTCAGCTACCTTTTAGCTGATTAAAGAACTTGTACTTCTTGGTATTGTAATCTGTTAACTGTAAAATATTACTGGATATACCCATGGGCGTTATCAGGAATTAATACTACGAAATAGACTGGTAAAAATTAAATGCTATAGAAAGATATTAGATTTGACAAAAAAAGAACAAAAGATCCCTGACGACTATAGGACGACAATAATTATTTATTATATTATGATTGATTTTTTAAAGACCAACGCCGAAAATTGATCTAAAATAAAATAATAAGAGAAAATCTATGTAATGCTATTTGTAGAGTGTGATTTCAAGGTCAAACAAAGAATATCGCTTTGAAATTTAGTCGTGGAATCAATCTCCATGGCAATCACGCTTTGGCTACGTGGCAAAACAATTGCTTTAAAATCGAGGTAGTGAATGTGAGTAGTGATAGTGTATTTTGGTGCGGTGGTGGCGGATTGTTGTGAAAGTACAATGAAAACACTCTACTTTTAACATTAAATAGATATTCTCGAAACGTAGCTTTTTTTTGTTTTATGTATCTCCGTAAAGTAACGCCTAATTCTATAAAATATTTTATGTAATTTGCTTGACAACAAATGACATTCCTTTTCCTTCTAAGATTATACGCAATATGTAAGAGCGAAGTACGCGAGTGACGTTTGGCTCTTTGTCTCCCCATCAGCATAATGCGCGCTCTATGTCACTCCACGTTTCGACGTCAAATTAGGGATGATTGATACGCTGTGCTTAAGGGAGATTACGTTCTGGGGTACTCTTTTTAAATTATATACTTGTGAAAGTGTATTAACGGGGTCGCGACCTACTTGTAGCGCTTAACTTTACGAGAGCATGACTAAACTCGAAAATATTTTGATACAACACGTGGTAGAAACTTTTGGAAAACATCGCTGTTGACGCAATCACATTTTGACGACTATTGCTGAAAAAGTGGGTCGCGAAGCTGAAGTGGCGATGAGTGGGGCACATATTATTGAGAACCCATAGGGGTTGGCCCTTAAGGTGCTGGATTCGTGATCCACTACCGAAAAAGGCAGCGTCGACACCCCTCTGATGTGACAAACTTGAAAAAGTCGCGGGGAAACGTCAGATTCAATCGACATAACATCGTGTGCTGTGGAGATCCCATTAAAAGACCTAGTTTCAGAAATGGACATCCATCGATTGAAGAAGACGGTTGAAAAATGGACCATAATTTTCAAAATATATTACGTGATTGGTCCATTGCCGATTCAGCTTCAAGAACACGCTGAGTGATCCGTTGAACTCAACATCTTGGATTACATTTGAATGTTCTTTTGTGGAGGTTTTTCAATTCTCAAGTTAAATTTTCCACATATTCGTGTAATTCTGAAAAAATCTGAATTATGGAAAAATTAGCAAGTACGATACCAATGATGTATTAAGATATACCCTACTATTTATGTCATTGTGTTTAGCTGAAGATAAGGTCAAGGATGTTACAACATAAGACAATGTAAAAAATCACCGTGAAGCGACGCAAGCGTTAATATAAGCAACCCTGAAGCATAAATAATTTAGGAACGATTACACGGTACATTAGGTTTGGTAGTTTCGCACTTACTGCCCCGGATAATCCCTCATGTGGAGCCACATCAAACAATGTAAGGGGACTCTCAACCTTAATGTCCAGCAATAAAGGACCGGCAGATATGCAAAAGTACTTTGATAATCTTCCGTGGGAAGTAGCCCTTAAGTGTAAGCTCTTAAGGATTACAGGATGTCTGACGTGGGAAAATTGCTATTATACATGAGATTTGGGTTAGGACAAAAGTCGGAAGGCTTAAAGCTGTATGGAGATATGTGAAATACATTTACGAACATTGTATAACAGCGTTTAACTGTCTGTATAATTTAATTTTTTTCATTATTAATCTGCATAAAGCCAGAAAATTTTGCTAGGCTACCCGTTTTTAAAGGAAACCTATGATAAGCTGGATTTATAAACCTCATTTAGTTCTCATACCTTTATGGTACTTGCAATTACTAATGCTGCATGTATGACAACGGATTTACTACATTTACTACCTACATCTCTTAATAACGTCTACTAACCTTTAATTTAGGATCTAAGTTATGTCTTGTTGGTGACTGTTTATTAATATTGTGTGTTTTAGAAATAATGATGACTTACAATTTCCAATGACTGTTTTATACTCAAAATAATGAATGATGACAACATGATTTTTAATGAAGACAGAAGATTCGGCTTACTATCTCAGTAGGCCCCACTAACCAGATCCACGCATTAGGCACTACATGTAGTGAAAGCGAAATGTTATGTCTAGTTTATAGATAAGTATACCCAGAGACCTCGTATTAGTTTTAACAATTGTATACACAGTTATCGCCTGTATTTATAGTGGGGTATAGTCCAAATTGGTATGCGGATCACAAAATGCTGTGTTGCGTAACACCGCACGTCTGCCGCGTCGGCAGTTCAGTTAATAGTAAATGTTTTTCATATTCGTTCTATAATATCGTATCTAAAATATGTTATGTATGTCGTGTACAGTTTTAAATAATTTATCAGTTTTTTTCCGTCGGTATTACATTTTATAGGAACAACGTTTTTAATTAAAAATACTGTAACTTTTTACGCATTTCATGAATGTTGAAAATATTTTATGAAGTATTTCTAATATTAGAAGCCCGGAATGCTATTGGTGGACATGTTTATCAACGGCATATGATGAAAACCAAATCTATCTGCAATCGCTTACGTATTAATAACAGAGTGTATAAAGTATTAGTGACCCATAATTTTCTGGACTGAGTATAATAGCTCAGATTACACCCTGATGGACAATCTGTCAATGCATTTATGTCACATCATTCAACATCAAAATCAAAAAAAGAACGACAGAATTTTGCATCATATGAAGGAGCAAGGAATGTTGATCTATTCTTCATGTTATAAAACAAAAAATCACACCGCATCTGGTTGTATGTTTGTCGACGATAAACTTCAAAACTACTGAAATAAATGTCGTATGGCTTTTACATTTACACAGTAGGATTTATGAGTAAAGTTTTAATGTATAATTTGTCAAAGTTTTTTGAGAATTATCTCATAATAATTTCAGAATAAATTATGCAGCCTGAGAGTGTGTTTTTATTGAAGCAGGCGTTTTTAAGACCAAAATTACTATCATGTAATAAAATACGTAATTTATAATATGGTTTGCAAAATCTTCTGATAACGAAAAAATGTATTTGGCGTAATAAATTGATATCCGAGCTTGTTAATAATGAGAAAAATGTAATATCTTGTAATATAATAACATTCCCCTCTAATTTGCTAACGTCGGCATTATATTTTGGTAATACGAAATGTTCAATTTTGTATTCAGAAATAACGTGTTTTTTTAGGCACTAGGTTTTTTTAGCGTTACACACTACGGTTTAACCATTAATCTTCTTCATTTTTATCACTGGATGTCCATTGTTGGACATAGGTTTACAAAGAGCTTTTGAAACACTATGTCCTGCATCCAGGCAGCCTATCTACAACCTTTTTCAAAATTTTTGGTGCGGGTCGCCAATGATGTTCATTGAAATTTTTTTTGTGAAAATCGTTATTTATTCCACAATTGGACAGTCATCAAAGCCTCGTCGGTTCATCGGCTTGATATACTACTTTTTGGCTGGCCATTGGGAAAACACAGTAGGATGAGCTTTCAATTTGGATTGTTTAAAATAAATACCCTGCGTCTGTGTCCTTTATCGTTGCCATTTCATTTGTGTAAAGTTTGATGTTAAAACTCAATTATAAAATACGCTTTCCTTCATCTGATTTTTAACCTTATATTATAGCCCAGTATATAAATTTTCGTAGAACTGTGATAGCCTGGCGGTAACACCGTGCGATTCTTTCGAGGTGATCACGGGTTCAAACCCGGGCAGACACCAATGAGTTTTTCTATAAAAACTTGTTTAATTCATATTGCAATTTATCACACGCTTTTTGGTGAAGGAAAACATCGTGAGGAAACCTGCATATCTGTAGAGAATTCTGGAGATATGTGTAACCTACCAATCATTGGAGCAACGTGGTAGGTCTTAGCTCCAATCTTTCCCTCCAAAAACGGAGATAAGAGGCCTATTCCCAGCAGTTGGATAGTAACAGGCCGCTATTTTACTGTTTTATAAATTTTCATTGTACCAAATTGCATTAAAATAGTTTCTGCGGATTAGACATGTAACAGACATATTTCGCATTTCCAATATTTGGATAGATTTCCTTAAAAACTATTCCAAAAGAAGTGACAAATAATAGCCATACTCGATTTTATTAGCGTAACGATCACCATATTATAGATTTCAGCCGTATTGTATTTGTTGGTATTTTCATCAAGAATCGTTGCAATTCCCATTCTAGGTAGAAGTAATTACTTAAAGAACTTGTTTTCCCCGGAGTTTGTTCTCATTTCATTGAATTTTGCAGTAAATACTTGTCAGTTGCAAAATTAATTAATTTCAGTTGGTGGAGCCAAAGGTATTTCCTGAAATTAAATTCGCCCGCGTTGGCCGGACCTTACCTTTAGTAACACTCGTATAAGTGTTGTTAAAGAAATGACAAAAAACGATTTTGTTCCGATTATTTCTAGCACACAGTATCTAGAGTGTAAAAAGGCAACCTAGAACTGAATAACGTAGCCACAATAAGTTTTCAGACGACCTCAAAAAAGTTGCGTTAAGTTATGGGAAGAATTCGTCCTTGGTCACCACGTTCTGAGTCCCACATCATCCTCCTGCCGTTATTCCACTCTTAAGTGGAGTCGGCACGTGTTAGAAACATGTTGTCACATGATTTGGCTAAGTGTTTTACGACCAGCCGCCTGCCTGACGTCAAATTACCTTAGTCGTATTTTACGACACCTCGGTAAGAAAGGCGGTGGTCTATTATACTCAGCTAAATACCACAGAGCGGGTCAGCTTACCTTAGTCACCTTCAACAACACCTCGTAAGCAATGAGGGTGTTCTATTCTACTCCGCCGGATATCACATAGCATCTACGTCCGTATTCCCACTTCCAACAAAAGAAAAGAAAAGGTAGAGAGAAGCCAGACATTAATAAAAAAACCCAACCAGTTCAAACCCGGGTAGACACCAATGAGTTTTTCTGTTAAAACTTATGTGTCTAATTGATAGTTGCAATTTATCACACGCTTTTCGGTGAAGGAAAATATCGTGAGGAAACCTACATATCTCTAGAGAATTCTGGAGATATGTGTAACCTACCAATCCGCATTGGAGCAGCGTGGTAGGTCTTAGCTCCAATCCTTCTCTCCAAAAACGGAGAGAAGAGGCCTATTCTCATCAGTGGGATAGTAACAGGCTGCTTTTACTAGCCCTGCATGTATAAGGTATGGAAACAGATTGTGCTTCCTATACTTAGCATTACAGAGATATGCTCTAATCGCAAAGCCAAATATTGTCGTTCCAAAAATAAAAAGAATCTATGTACTCAATCAAAGTCCTTATAATTAACGACACGGCCGAAGTGTCCTGTACAGTATACAGTACACTGCATTAAAATCCTGTAATACCCCTTAACGACCCCCTTCTAATTAGGACGAGTAATTGGAGGGCTGTTTCTGATATTTGAACAGAATCGTCGAGGGCTGTCATTTGATTCGGCGACTTGTTCAGGTAGAAACATGGTCTGGGAGTAATTAGGATAGATCGCGGTTACTTTGACAATTTTGTTTTGACGTGATAAATAAAGATAGACAAAATATAAATCAAAATTCGAGTAGACTTTACAATTACTGTTGTATACATACTATTGTTGGGCAGTTTGTCTGTCTTACGTTTTCATGACTATTCCGTATTGACGTTATACATTCCTATATTGATATTATACCATGTGGTATCTGAGTAGAATAGACCACCCTCATTTCCTACCGAGGTGTCGTAAAAGATGACGGGTAAGTCGACCCGCCGTTTGATATCCGCTGAGCAGAATAGACCACCCTCATTTCCTACCGAAGTGTCGTAAAAGATGACAGGTAAGTCGACCCGCCACGTAATATCCGGCTGAGTAGAACTAGTAGTCTATTATATATTATAGTTAATGTATAGAAACCGGCTATACACTCGTCTCATTCTATCGGATTAGCCCGACTAGTTTCTAAAAAAAGAGAATTTCTAGTTCTGAAAAAACTATTCTATATTGTCTATTCTATAATGTCTATTAAATATTATAGACCACCCTCACTTCTTACCGAGGTGTCGCAAAATACGACTAAGGTAAGTTAACGTCACGGAGGCGGCCTATCGTAAAATACGTAGCCAAATCATGTGACAACATGTTGTGCTGACCCCACTTAGAGTGGCATAAGGGTAGGATGATGACATTCCTATATCGATATTATACAGTTCTACACTTAAATTATACATTCCTATACTGTGAATAACAAGATATTCTATATCTTTACCTATTTATATGGACTTCTGCAAAGTAACGTCTTTTTTAATGTCTAAAGAAACTGTAAACACTTCCAGGCGACATAGCGTGTCCGCAGAGATATATTATTTATAACAACTAATGCATATTTTACTATCGCGCACGAAAACGACGCTGTTTAATTATACAACAGGCCAAGTTAATGCTAATTTAAAATACAAACAGTCCATAAGGAGCTTTGAATTCTTGAACACGTTAATTATTCAACTAAAATACATTACAGTCAGTGCACGCTGAAAGAAACCTAATTTTAACCACTTTGAGAATTGCTAATGTAGTAATGCCATTCTAAATGTTTGTGCTGCCTCTAATAAAGTTGAATGTAAATAAATAAATACTTATTACCAAATTAAACAATGTAATTTATTCAAACGCATAGTTTTGATTTTCTTCGACCAAAAAATACGTTTAATAGTAGTATAAAAACAGGAATATAAAAAGTCATAATGTTTAATTAACTGAGTAATTGTAGTTTAATTTATCAGTTATATTATTTAATTTATTGAGTATAGTATTGTATAATACAATAATATCTGGGTGACTGGGTGGTAATTTTTTCCGAAAAAATAAACTTAAAAAAAAAGAAAACACAATTATTTAGTTGGGATCGATCCTTGGCATTCACATTTCTCGAGGTTGCCCGTTACCGAATAAGCTACGTCAACTTGACAGCTAATGGCGAAAATTCAATTCAATATAAATGTAAGTGTTTTTTAATGCCCAAAAACAGGATTAAAACAATATTTTTTTTACATAAAACCTAGCTAGATCAATTTTTCTCCCCCAAAACCTCCTACATGCTGAATTTCGGGAAAATCGTTGGAGCCGTTTCCGAGATTCAGAAAATATATATATATACAAGATTAACTCATTTAAATATAAAGATAAAATAAGACAATCTACGGATTTAACCATTTACAAATAATTTTAAGACGAAGATTTATGTAATGATTACAACGAAAAAGATAAAATTCCTATTTTTCTTTGGAAAACAAGGAAAACAATCACTAATAGCATTATTGAGGTTACTTCTAGGACTAAGTCGCGGGTTCCACAAGTAATATTAATGATTATGATATTATTATGATTTATATTTACTACAAATTCATTTCTTTAATTCAAAATCTTCTTTCAAAAGCAAGAATGCGCTATTTTTCTATAACCTTTATGGGAATTAAAATTTATCTTCAAATAAAAAAGGTAGTTAACAAGACAAATACGAAAAACCTAACGATTTCTCAACGGACCTTATGTCCCATATCTTGTTAAATGCTATGCGAAAATATTTTTTAAAGATATATGCAATAAGGTTCATTATTGAAACAAAATATCACGAGCCCCTAAGACGAGCTAATGTGCGAAATAATTTATTGCATGCATGTGCCGGATTTTTACGATAAAAATGTATTGTGTTGGGCGTTTACTGTCTCGGAGTTTTATTAATTATTTTTACTATATCGTTTGATTTATTGGCTGGTTTGTAAAAGTTAACCGAGTTAACATTATATTACAGTGTTAAAGAGAGAATAGAAAGTTGGTATATTTGATATTTCGTTAAATTTTTGAGAGCTTAACACTATGCGACATTGCTTAACAAGATACATGAAGAGATAGGAAGTAACACAGACAAATTAACTTAAATTACATATAAGAAATAGCATAAAGTGTTCAACAAATAGTTTTTGGAAACGAGGTCTTTATATATTTTCGGAATCTCGGAAACGACTCTAACGATTTTTCCGAAATTCAGCATGTAGGTTTTGAGGGAGAAAAATCGATCTAAGTTTTAAGTAAAAAAAAATCATTTTATCCCTGTTTTTTGGGCATTAAAAAATACTAAAATTTATATTGAATATAAAACACCATTTTTGCCATAAAATGTCAAGTCAGCGTAGCTTATTCGGGGAACGGGTAGTCTCGAGAAACAAAAATACCTGGGATCGTTCCCCGACCACCTAATCATTATTTCTTTTTTTTTAATTTTCTTTTTTTATTTTGTAAATTACCGAGCAAGGCAAGCAAGGCACGGTCAAGCAGGTACTTTAATTTAAACTATTATACGTTACTTTGCAGAGTTCTATAATTCATAATTATTGTTGTGCTTTTATTTTAATTAAATTTGCGATTCGTTTCCTCTTTTACAACGTTTTCACGGTAACAGACTAAAAATATATCGTTTTATCGTAAAGGTCAGGGTGCACAGCTCGATTGATTTCATCCCGCGCATAAATAACCCTTGGTTCTCGGCGACACTTAATTTTGTGAACATCCATGTAGGGAACACCTGTTTTATTGTATTTAGGTATAAAGCCCAGTATGTTGACCTTATAAAATCTAGTTACAGAATTTACAAGTAAAAATCAGGTACCTACGTTAAAACTTACTTTAAGAAAAATAGCGTAAAAGCTGTGCTCTGTATGATGTAAAAGTCTAATGACATGAATTCAACCTTTACTAAACAGTACTAGATGTTACTAATTAACCCGCCGTGTGATATCCGGCTGAGTTGAAAAGACCACCCTCTTTCTTACTAAAGTGTCGTAAAAGGCGACTAAGATAATTTCAGACAGGCGGCCGGTCGTAAAACATTAGGTCGAATCATGTGACAACTTGTCACGCCAATAGCCACGCCAAGTCATAGGTTAAGTTACCTTAGTCTCCCTTAACGATAGCTCAGTAACAAGGAGGGTGGTCTATTCTATTCAGCCGGATACTACACAGCGGAAATGTAAAAATGAATATAAATTTTATATGTTTATTAAAAAAGGAACGAGCGACATAATATTTTTCCAAGTCCCTTCAAAAGCTTGGGTTTACGGCCGATTGATTGGGGCACGGTGTGGAAATATTCGGAGATTTACTGCGACATTCTGTGAACACCTATCTCTGAAGCATAATAGGTATATTTATCTCCTTTTTGTAAGAGGAAAATAAATCTATGGGATAGGATTTATGTTCGACAAATGTCTGACATATACCAAGGGAATATGTAGTGTTATTATCTTAAAGCTATGGTACAGCTTTCAAAAAGATTTATTCTGATTGAAGTAAGTATTAAGAATTTAATGAGAATACGAGGTAAACTTTTGCGGTGAAGAAAATTCATACCCACTTAAATAATACTCAATAAATAAGTTAATGTACAATTAATAATTTAAAGTTTAACATTGTATTTATACGACGTTACCTTTGCACCAATGGCTGTGATGGCCTAGCGGTGCGACCGTGTGAATCTCTAGAGACGATCATGGGTTCAAACCCGGGCAGACACCAATGAGTTTTTCTATTAAAACTTCTGTGTCTAATTGATAATTGCAATTTATCACACGCTTTTCGGTGAAGGAAAACATCGTGAGGAAACCTGCATATCTCTAGGGAATTCCGGGGATATGTGTAACCTACCAATCCGCATTGGAGCAGCGTGGTAGGTCTTAGCTCCAACCCTTCTCTCCAAAAATGGAGAGAGGAGGCCTATGCCCAGCAGTGGGATAGTAACAGGCCGTTACTTACCTTTGCACCATTGATTTTAAAAAAAGCTTTACTTATATATAAATTTCGATTGAAATAAAAATATGTAAATATTATTAAGCTTTGAAAAAACTAATATACTCTCCCACACGTGAATATTTTCTCTCGGAAACTCGGAAAAATGCTTCTACCAGGGAAAACCGACAAGAAATTCGACGGTTACTATTTTTAAAATATAGTTCTTAAACATATTGTTATTACTATCTTGTGCAAGATCGTAGAGTAGCTATATCCACCAAAATTACTATTAACATTTCTACTGTGTAGGATATCGAACCATACATAAAATACTGTATGGTATACTAACTATCGATTTGCACCAAATTATATGACCATATTAGCCAATATGTAGATACCGTCACGAACTTATGCAAAATAGGATCACGTTAATTTCACAGCATCGCAGTAACCGAGCGATTATATCCTATTCTAATTGTTTTGTCCCGAAATACGCGTGTAGTGTACCATTACAGATTGTCCCGATGTGTGAGCGAGCGTGGCCACCGCCCTCGACACACAACCCCTAATGAAAACCGACCCAGGCTCCGTTAGGACCTTTGACACGGGTTATATCAAACAATTGTGATATGGGATATCGATATTGCTCAATGGACATTTAAATTAATGGATTCCATTGAAAGGAATGATAAAATTATTTTGCTGTGCAAAAGTAATAATAGACTTCACCGTCATTTCTTACCGAAGTGTCGTAAAAGGTGACTAAGATAAGTTGACGTACGGCAGGCGGCTGGTCGTAAAATACCTTTCCAAATCATGAAACAACATTATTAGAACATGTTGTGTCGACTCCACTTAGAGTGGGATATATGATGTTGTAAAGTAATGATAAAATTTGTTCATTTCACTCAAACTTACGCAAGACATCATAATTGTGCACGTGATTTTGCAATAGTATAAACTGTGCAGGATATGTCATCCCCGACAGAAATATATAAAAAAGAGCAAGGGTGTTGACAACCACTTTCGGACATCTTTGAGAGATATCCTCATTAATCTATGTTTTGCAAACAGAATTTATTGAGAGAGAAGAACTAGCTTGGATCTTGCAGTAAGAATTGCTTTAAAATATGTACGCGATCATCCAGCGCTAGACTTGCAATGCGAATGCGAAAGTTTAGTTACATTTCCAAAGAAAATTCCTAGAACCTTTCAACCTGACGCACTGCAAACAAATCACGGAACTTGTGTATAATCTAGAGGTTCATATTTAAAGTAACTCAACGACACACAGATAAGCTTGACCTCATAGGAAGCTTATGAATGCCTCCTTTGCTAATTACCGCTCCAGCTTTGTCAGTCTTTCTGATGGTTCTGCTTTCTCTGTAGATTCTCTAATTTTGGATTTAAGATAAATTCTGAACAAATCTTTTGTTGTTTTCAAAAATTGTATCACGAAGTTCATTACGCAAACTTTTCCCAATGATTAAACAACGTAAAGTTGTATACCTGGGCCACGTCCAACAAAGGTGCAATTAAATAAAATACTCTCAGTACAGTGAATAGTTTCACTTGAAAATATAATTGTTCTAAGATCGGGCCTACTTCGCGAAGAGCGCGCACATCCCTTGTCACCCAGCCTCCGTTAATGAAAACTGAGCATCGCTTTATCTCCGTTCAGACCTTTGACGGCGAACGTGCGTGACATTTGCGATAATATAAGACCTCGTTTATCTGTATTAACTAAATGTCTCCTAAGTGACTTACAAACGCCTTTAGATTGACCTTGCGAATGTTAGGTAACTAATCCATAGTAATAATTTTTCAAATACTGACTTAAATATAACTAAAATTGATAAAAAAATTAAATAAGAACAATCAAATAACCAAAATATTCTTTCAAAAGTAATAATAAAGTTATTTTGCTATAATCCGCGATGGAGTAAAATTGAAAATATATATAATGCTTAACGTAGAGTGGACAATCTGTTATCATACCTGATACATGCAGGATTCGTAAAAACAGATGCACAAACCTCCACCACCGCCACCGCAATACGCAAGCACTACATACGTTCACTATCACAAACTTAGCAATCGTTTCGCTCCATAACCTAGGCATCATCAGGAAATAGACTCCACGACAAAATAAAAAAAAACGATTTTGCATGTATCAGGTATAAAAACGGATTGCCCACTCTACATTTAGCATCATCTTCCTGCCCTTATCCCACTCTAAGTGGGGTCGGCACAACATGTTATAAACATGTTTTCACATGATTTGGTTATGTATTTTACGACCGGCCGCCTGCCTGACGTCAGTACTTACCTTAGACGAATTTTACGACACCTGGGTAAGAAAAAGGCTAGTCTATTCTACTCAGACAGTCAACGGAAAGCGGGTTGACTTACCTTAGTCACCTTTTACAACACCTCGGTTAGAAATGAGGGTGGTCTACTCTACTAAAACGGATATATTTTATTAAAATATACAAATAATCCCAGGGCTATGTATATCGACAAAAGTTCCCTTTTAAGTCTTCTAAAAATATAATCCACATGACTAAACGAAGATATATATAGCTATAAACATGTATATAACAACGATATTACACAATTTTATAGGTCTTAAACTTTTTTATGAATATGAAGGCAACCCATGAAATTTGAATATGTATTATGCAACCTTAATGTTAAAATTCTATGATAGCCCAACGACAAGACCAAGCGAATCTTTCGAGAGGGTCACGCGTTTTATAGAAAGACAAATTATTAGTTAATGTATAGAAACCGGCTATACTCACGTGCTATTCTATCGGGTTAGCCCGACTAGTTTCGAACCCATTTGGGGCACTTATTCATGAGCTCTTTACACGACGTTATCGCGGCGGGAACTCAAGACAAAAGACAAATTATTTAGATGATGTGACTTTTGTTATAAGAAGTCTGAAATTATAATATTGATCTATATCTAAAGCCATTTGTTTTTATTTCTCTTGGATTCACGAAACATGCGTTATACTGAAACATTAGAAATATTGCGATTTTTCCGCGGATTCCCACGTCGTGATGACTTGCAGATGCTCGCATCTTTGTGCTTGAACACGTACACCAGGATACGCGAATCTCTCGTCACAGTGATTTATCAAAGTCACCGTTACTTTTATAATTAGGTACTCTAGCTCTAGCTTACGAGCTTTTGAAGAAGTTGAAGGCAATGTTGCTCTGTTAAATCAGAGTCACTTAAAACATTTAACAATATCTTTAATATTTAAATGGGTTAATCTTGTATATAAATATTTTTATCAATTTTGGAAACTGCTTCAACGAGTTTAGGGGGAGGGAAATTGATTTAGCTTGGTTTTATTATAAAAAATGTTGTTTTATCCCTGTTTTCGGGCATCTAGGAAATGCTAATGCTAATGAATTGAATCCAATTGAACACGTGTGAAGAACTGGAACTTGTAATGTTTATCTATGCAAAGACAAAGTCAACTAAATGGTGGGGGTTAAACTCGTTACTATATAACTCTGTTTGCTTGGGTAATGCTTCGCTTTACGATTTTGTCGTGGAGTCTATCTCCTGACGATGCTTCGGTTACGGGGCGAAACAATTGTTGAGAACGTGGTGGTGAATGTGTGCAGTGCTGTGTATTGTTGTGTTATTTACAAATGAATAGTACACTCTACATTTAGCATAACATATATTTTATTTTATCGCGGATTAAAGCAAAATAATATATTCATTAATTTGGAATATAAAGTATTTGTTAGTGGCCTGTTCTATCAAATTTAACCCGTTCCTCAGTTAAGTGAGACGCAGCGTCTGTGCAGGACAATTAACGCGAGCCATCTGCTCCCGACGTGTGCCTCTGACTCAGATCTCGTGATTAAACCTCTCCCCAGAGATGAGATTTAATTACAATTCTCGATAACATATGACTATAGGTGTTCGTAATGTTACAATCATTTGGGAGGCAAGCCCGTCCTCCTCCCCTCCTTAATTACCAATTTTGCAGTAAAACGTAGACTAACTATAAAATACTTAGAAATTAATAAAATAGAATAACTATCTGTCATACATTTGTATCAATTATATCTAAAACTAACTACTAATTAAATAAAAGAATTTAGCGCTACTTTTCAGAGTTCCTTAATATATAAATTTATTGAGCTATAAAGCACTATTACAGAAAATCTTTGGAATACTAAAAGTAGAGTGTATGTTTTATACAATATTCATGTAAAATTCGTAAACCATCACACTATACTAGGTAAATTGAACCGCAGTGCTGTATCCGGTTGAGTAGAATAGACCATCCTCATTTCTTACCCAAGTTTCGTAAAAGATGACTTAGGTAAATTGACGGGCCGTGTGGTATCGGGCTGAGTAGAATAGACAACCCTCATTTCTTACCGAGGTTTCGTAACAAAGAACTGAGGTAAGTTGACCCACCGTGTGGTATCCGGGTGAGTAGAATAGACCACTCTCATCTCTTATCGAAATTTCGTAAAAGACGACTGATGTAAATTGACCCACCGTGTGGTATCCGGCTGAGTAGAATAGACGACACTCATTTCTTAACGAAGTTTCGTAAAAGACGACTAAGGTAAATTGACACGCCGTGCGGTATCTCGCTGAGTACAATAGACCACCCTCATTTTATACCGAGGTGTCGTAAAAAGTTACTAACGTAAGTTGACGTCAAGTAGGCGGTCATAAAAAATCATGTAACATGTTTAAACACGCCGAAAAGTGGGATAAGGGCAAAAGAATGATGTGAAACTTTTGAATCTAACCCGTACATAGCACCATTGCATCATAATCTAAATATAATCAAGACAAAAGCGCTTTGCCTATTTCATTAGCGGACCGGTATAATACGTTACGTGCCCGAATTTCGGGACTCCCGAATTTATGTGCGGTGTTGTCCCGCTGAAATTACAGCCAGTCCCGACTGTGACTGGCTCCGGATTATCTGATATTAATAACGTCCTCGTGCTGCTAATGTTTTACTATTAGGGATAAATTTAGCGCTCGAATTCGCGCGTGAATTTGATAATATTCTCATTACAACTTTATGTGTGGACCGGAGCAACAATTTTGCGGATTGTATTAGTGATATACGATAACGATATTCTATTTTGTACTGTTTAGTCCATCCTATTAATATTATAAATGCGGAATGTTTGTGAATATGTATGTATATCTATTACTCTTTCAAATTAAATGCCATACGATTAAAAAAAAACTCTTTCACGGCGGATACGTTGAACCAATATCGATGAAATTTGGCACAGTTATCAATACATAGTATAAAACAAAGTCGCATTCTTTGTTTGTCCCTATATCCCTATGTATCCTTAAATCTTTAAAACTACGCAACAGATTTTGATGCGGTCTTTTTAATAGATAGACTGATTCAAAAGGAAGGTTTATATGTATAATAACATTCAATATGGAGAGAAATACTGTAATTTTTGAGGTTTCTAATTTGATGTAAATAATTTTTTCCACTTACATTGCAAACGCAGGCTGAACCCTGCGAGATTTATCAAAATAGTGTATTAAGTATTTGTACATCTTGAAAAGGTCTACAGAAAAGGAGATAGACTCCACGACCAAAATCGCAAAGGTCGTGGAGTCTATCTCCTGATGCTTCGGTTGCGGGGCGAAACGATTATTGAGTTTGTGATAGACGTTCACTATGTTGTAGTGCTTGTGTATTGTGGTGACGGTGGTGGAGGTTTGTGCATGTGTTTTTACGAATCCTGCATGTATCAGGTATGATAACCGATTGTCCACTCTACATTTAGCATTATATATATTTTCTATTTTACTTCATCGCGGATTATAGCAAAATAATTTTATTATTACTTTTGTATTATGGATCTTCGCAAAGTAATGCCTTATTCTATAAATTATTTGTGAATAATAATTTGTATTTAAAATTTAATAATGATTTGTTGTTTGATTGATTTAATTTGTGCAAAAGTATAGGATATGTAAAACTTCATTATTCGTACACTGCACGAGTTTTAAGTTTTGAAATCATAATCAAAAGTTGTTGTTGAATATATGTTAAACATTTTAAGTGTTAGAGAAACATCAAATGTTTTAGTAAGATAAACTGTTCAAACATTGCTTCTAACAAAATATTTCCAAATCGTAAAGGAAATTTGGAAACTAAACAGGGATAATCTTACGGGAGCGGGGAGCGTGCGCGGCTCGATATGACCTAGAGGAAATATTTGAACAGTCCTCGCCCGGAGCACGAGTGGCTGTAATCTCATTAGATGGAGATAAGAAACGAGCTTACGTCATGTCAAGGGTTGAACTGCGTCCGCGAACTCATGTAAACTAATTTAATGGGAGGTAGGATGGTTGTTTAGCTGAAGTGGCGTTATGAAACAGCCATACAAAGCGCTTTGGTTCATATCAATACTACTATTATAAATATGAAAGTCTGTCTGTCTGTCTGTCTGATGAATATTGATGAAATTTGGTTTAATTGAAGACAATGTTAGCGCACACTATCTTTTTTTTTATACAGAAAAAGCCCCTTATGGGTCGTCGTGGGTGGGTGGCCCGACGGGGACAGGCGGCGGTTATGTCGGACTCGCACCGACTAAAACGACCTGTGTGTTCCACCACGCTGCCGATGGTAAGGACAGTGTACACATCACCCCCATCCCCGCCGGAAGCAGCTCTAACCCAGAGAACACCTCCTCTGGGTAGGGACCCACCGATCGCACCGCCCTGACAGGTTGGCAGTCGATGAGCTTAGGCAAGTCGCTACCACCTGGAGTCACCAGCAGCAGATTGGATTTAGAACAAAAGTTCTTGGAACCGCTCCACTGCGTTAAAGGTGACTAAAGTAAGTTGATCCACCATGGGTATCCGTTTGAGTAGAATAGACCACCTTTATTTCTTGACGAGGCGTCGTAAAAGGCGACTAAGGTAAGTTGACGTCAAAAAGCAGCTGGTCGTAAAATACGAAGCCAAATCATGTGTCAACATTTTTAAAACATGTTTTGCTATAATCCGCGATGAACTATGATCCCACTTACAGTGGGATGAGATTAATAGGATAGGTTAAAATTATGCTAGCGATAACAATCGACACATTTCAAGGCAAATTTTTGGTACAAATTTGATTAATTTGGAATAATTGCCGGTAGTTATCTTTAAAGGTGGTGTCATTGTCACCCCTGTCATTAGCCGTGATGTGGACGTAACGTCTAACAGTCGAATAGCAATTACGTGGCACATTGAGCCGCACTGGCTTAAGTGCTTGTAATACGTTGTATAAAGCGGTTTACTGTAATAGTATCGTATACTATCACGGGCCCACGGCGTAATGGCTAATCGCTTCGAAACTCATGATACAGTTATTTTGCTATACTCTTAGTATCGAAGATACGCCGAGTGCTATCCGGCTGAATAAAATAGTACCAACCTCATTTATTACCGAGGTGTCGTAAAAGGCGACTAAGGTAAGTCGACCCGCCGTGTGATATCCGACTGAGTAAAATATACCACCCTAATTTCTTACCGAGGTATCGTAAAGGCGACTAAGTTAAGTCAACCCGCCGTTAGATATCCGGCTTTAGTAGAATAGACCAACCTCATCTCTTACCGAGGTGTCGTAAAATACGACTGAGGTAAGTTGCCGTCAGGCAGGCAGCCGGTCATAAAAACGCAGCCAAATCATGTGACAGCATGTTTATAACATGTTGTGCCGACCCCAGTTAGAGTGGGATAAGGGCAGGAAGATGATGACTCTTATTATTGAAGATATTCTATTTATGTAATGACTGGTGTTGGAAAGGCGACTCTGCACCGGAAAGCGCAGTATAGACCCCCCTATGAAGTGGTCTGACCACCTTTTAAAAGTCGCGGGTATCTGCTAGATTCAAGCGGCACAAGATCGTGTGAAGTTGAGATCCCATGAAGAGACCTATGTCCAGCTGTGGACGTCAATCTGTTAAAGAATAAGAAGAAAGAGAAAAATTCTAGAAAGCATAACGTAGGATCAGTAAACGCACGTACAATAATACAGCACATGACACTATGACAATCTCAAGGGCAACTGAAGCAACATCAGGACAAGGACGATTTTTTCGTGAATCTAACTTCACCTAAAAAATGGCAAGCAACGTATTATACAGTAATAGTTGAACCTCCACCATTTATTTTGGCTCCAAAAATGTGGCTTGCTTTAAAGAATAGTTTTAAATTTAAGTTATTGAAGGCACAACTATTTTCCAAGAATTTTGAGACATATGTACACGATTTGTGCAACAAATAATGTATATAATAAAAATGGTGATAACTATAATAATAAATTTTTAAAACCGAAATAAACTCGCAATCCGTTCTGTATTTTGAAAATTAACATATAAACGTGTGTAGAATAGACGGCCCTCTTTTCCCCCGGCGTGTAGTAAAAGACAACTTAGGTAACTTAGACAAATAATGTCACAACATGTTAATAGCATGTTGTGCTGACCCCGCTTAGAGTGGGATAAGGATAGGAGAATGATAAATATATCATACAACATCATAGGTAAACATTAAGTAGACCAGGAAAAATAAGTGAATCGCATAATTTGAAAAACACACTAGCGTCATTTGTAAAGAGAGGCAACCCCTTTGTTAAACTGCAGTTCGTTGTAGTTCAAATAGAAAATGCTTACAAAATCTTATTACTGGAAACAAACGGCGCTGCAGCGGGCGCTGAACAAAATAAACTTCTCGCCGATGTGTTCGCCGCAATTAATTAGTACGTAACAAATTTTGCTCCTCATTAACGTTTTGCTGCGATGGTTCAAATGGAAATTCACCTTTGTTTTCTATATTTGATGTCAAGCTTTGTACCGTTACACAGACATTTTGAGAAAATTTACTCCACTATTCTTAAAAATACATTTTATCTGATATGAAACGTTTCTTTTAGTTCATTTTTAACATATGATAAAAGATCAATACTCGTAACTTAATTCGCATCAACGATAATCGTACCAAAACGTAGAAAAAACGGGATTTTTGTATCATTTACGTTAGTTCCTTATCTTAGCTTCAATTGTACCAAATTTCATTTATATTGCTCTAGCGGATTAGTCCAAAAAGCGTATCAAACAGACAGCAAAAAAAAATTCTTATTTTAACTACATTTAATAAATGCTTTAGTGTGTATGTTTACCTTTCTTTCATGTCTAACAGATCTTTTATCGATGTTATTTTGATATGTAATTGAAGAGAGCAACATAAGCCACTTTTATCTCAATGCAGACAAAGTCAAGAACAGAAACTAAGGTTATTTTTAATATTACCAATGCGTGTAATTGATATAATTATTACAACGATCACTTAAACTAAGTAGTTAGCCCTCATGAACTTGATCCCACTCAAATACCATAGAAACGATGTCAAAAACAGCTAAACCACCTCTTTCATTCGAGTGCCACTTGGATTTAACCAATTTATTTCAATTACCTTGAAAACAACGCAACAGAAAATATGAGTATACCGTTCGGAACAGTACACTGAGCTGGGTAAATACTTTTAGGGATACTTTGGCCATTGTACTCGAAATGAATTGCAGTATAAAGGCGGAGTTGGCAATAAGCTAAGCGATTATCGCCTTTGCACTACGCTAACGTTTTCCATTTCCTTTTGACATTAAATTTCCTGTATTAAAGTCAACATTTGCCTTGTATTTACTTTGTCGAGAGCAATAGTTCGATCCGCGCTCCAGACGCCATTGTGATGGGAATTGGCCGATTTATACCGAGGACTCTACTTGTAAATCATTTGTTTAGAAAATCGTTTTACTTGTCATTCAATACTACTGATATCATCATCCTCTTGCCCTTATCCCACTCTAAGTGGGGTCGGCACAACATGTTATGAACATGCTGTCACTTGATTTGGCTGCGTATTTTATTTGCTTGTTGTCAACTTACCTTAGTCGCCTTTTACGACACCTCGGTAAGAAAGACGGTGGTCAATTTTACTAAACCGGATACCACACGATGGGTCAACTTACCTTAGTCGCCTTTTACGACACCTCGGTAAGAAATGAGGTTGGTCAATTTTACTCAGTCGGATACCACACGGCGGGTCGACTTACCTCAGTCGCCTTTTACGACACCTCAGTAAGAAATGAGGGTGGTACTATTCTATTCAGCCGGATACCACACAGCGTACAATACTACTGATATATCAAGGGAATAAAAAAACCTTTTGAATTTAAGGGAATTTAACTCTAATAACATGGTTTTAGTGTAAATTCGTAGGGTTTCAATAGAACAGATTTCTTTTGAGATTATGAAAATAGCCACGTGTTAGTAATTCCTCTGAAGTTGCAAATGCCCCTAGATATTCGGGATCACTTGCCAAGAAAGTCTTTAAAATATTAAACTCGGTATTTCTTGCACTCTGTTTCACAAGGAATAAGATACATTCTTGAATTATTTATAACGCATTTTTTATGAAGGCCGGAGTAGTGTTGGATATTTGACTAAAATCTATATTAAATATCATATTGTTTTACACTAAAGCACCATCATCCTGTCCAATTTCATTGAAAATGTTGTATAAATCTTTATAGTAATATAAATAATTTTGTACCTAACTTCTTATGTTAACGCTGTACTCGCATTAAAAAGTGTTTTACCTAGACCATGCCTTATAAAAAAAAAATACGTGTAAAATGCTATTGACTTGTCATAATAAATAGAAGTGCTCAATAGGTCATTTTTGTCATCAAATTTCTATTTTTAACGTAAATTACGCTAAGCCCCAAAGATTAATTCAGCAATCTTTACACAAAAAATCTACTTAAATCCAGTCACCTATCTAATTCCAGAGTATATTAACCTTTACTAAGTTCGGTATACATTTTAGTAAGTATTAAATCCGTTCTTAAGCCAAGGCCGAGCTCCTCGCTCAAGTATTTTCCGTTATTAGGGATTTCGAGTAGTTTATAATCCACTAATGTATTCTGTTATCCATCTTAGTCCGCCGAGTTAAATCGACCTGAAGACAAGTTACAGCCTCAATTTTCCGGCCGTCGGGCGGCGACGCAGCTTTTTAACCCTTACAGTCTAATTGCTCCATCGTTTGGTGATTACAATCGCTCGACTGTGTACCCATTAAGCACATTAGGACGAGCTTTGTTGGAATTTTGAATTTTATAACCATTATTGAAAAATATAAAGCATTTGTAACAAAACCTTCGCTAAGGTATGGTATCCCGCTGAGTTCCTACTAAGACCTCCTACCTAGCCCACCTTCATTTCTTAGCGAAGTGTCGTAAACGACGAATAAAGTGAGTTGGCCCGCCAAGTGGTATCCGGCTGAGTAGAATAGACTACCCTCATTTATTACCGAGGTGTCGTAAAAGACGACTAAGGTAAGTTGACTCGCCGTGTCGTATCCAGCTGAGTAGAATAGACCGCACTCATTTCTTAGCGAGGTGTCGTAAAAGGCGACTAAGGTAAGTTGACCCGCTGTGTCATATTCAGCTGAGTAGAGTAGACCACCGTCATTTCTTACCAAGGTGTCGTAAAAACGACTAAGGTAAGTTGACTGGCCGTGTGGTGTCCGGCTGAGTAAAATAGACCAATTTCTTTCTTTACCGAGTAAGTTGACGTCACGTAGTTGGTCGTAAAATACCTATCCAATTACGTGACAACATGTTTATAACATGTTGTGTCGACCCCATTTAGAGTGGAGATAAGGGCAGGAAAATGATTAATTGATGAGTAACATAATCTTCACTTGCAAAAATCCCTAAAATAAATGATGTAACCCAATAATTTACAGATCACAGCAGGAAACCTTATGGTTCGAATTAAGCACACTCAACGATGGTTATGCGCTTATCCTTCTTATGATTACGCTGTTAAAGTCCGTTATAGGTATCTGCACATTAACCGTTCGAAAAAAAATTATATGGTTAAAAATAACAATATTTGTTATATTCCCATTTAAAATATTCTCAGTTCAGTTCGCAATAAATGAAATCCATTCAGAATCCTTCAAAGCCGCGTCCAATAAAGAAAACCGACACGTCATTTACAATTAACGATCCGACCACAATCCGGGCCGGCCTTGTGTCAAAATGGAAATCTCAAAATTGTTTCAAATATTGCCGTTTATTGAAATCGAATATTTCCGGTACTCGACCAAAGTTTTTATTGAATAATATATGTATGTGACTCGCTATCAGTTTTGATATTAATGCCTCTTAGGACTCATTTGAACCGGCAAAGGAATGACATGAAAATCATAGTTTAACATAAAATGCTAGAGATACACCAAATTTGTCGATTCTGAAAAGTTTTTGACCATTAATTAATTACTTAGAGACTTATATATTGGAATTATTTTGTGTCTCCTAAATGCAATATGTATCTATCTATCTATTTATCTATTACTAGCAATCGCCAGCGACTCCGCCCGCGTGAAAAGATTAAAACCATAATAAT
The DNA here is from genome assembly GCA_029227775.1 of Morpho helenor. Lineage (NCBI taxonomy): Eukaryota > Metazoa > Arthropoda > Insecta > Lepidoptera > Nymphalidae > Morpho > Morpho helenor. The sequence goes on from JARGCU010000006.1 coordinate 15,259,277, forward strand.
CTTTTGATAAACATAAAAATGGTCAACCTTCAAAGCTAGACATAAGCTGTTGCGGACTTTTATTTAGAACTTTTAGAGGGGAACAATTTTGTAATACATGATTTTTGAATAACTATTACCGTTTGCTCAGCGCACGCAAGGAATTTTTAAATTTTACCGTTTTCGTACTATTTTTTATTGCTGCTCCTCTCCTATTTATTTTAGCGTGATGTTATATCTTGACTATTTTACAGTCAAATAATTTTTTTTACCGTTGTAGTAGTTACTGAGATTAGCACGTTCAAACAATCAATCAAACAAACAAGCTCTTCAGCTTTATATATAAGTATTTATTATTTATATTTATTTTTATTCTTTTATTATTTTTAGTTTTGTCTGTCTATCTTTTTTTTATATTTTACAGCTAGTCATTAGAGTAGTATTGATAAAAATTTGTACGATTAGAGCTTATATACAGGACGCCGTGTGGTATCCGGCTGAGTAGAATTCACCAATCTCATTTCTTACCGAGGTGTCGTAAAAGGCGACTAAGGTAAGTTGACCCACCGTGTGATTTGCGGTGTTGTAAAATAGACCACCCTCTTTCTTACCGAGGAGTCGTAAAATACGACAAAGGTAAGTTGACGTCAGGAAGGAAGCCGGTCGTAAAAACGCAGCCAAATCATGTGACAGCATGTTTATAACATATTGTGCCGACTCCACTTAGAGTGGGATAAGTGCAGGAGGATGATGATGGAGCTTATACACAGGGCCAAGATATGGGTTTGAAAACCCAATTTTTTCTTCTGAAACAAGATTATACATAGTTGAGGATATCTTCTCACTAAAGTGAGATACAACCAATGATGGTATCGATTGTTGTACGAGTAACTATCGATATTCATCGGGCATCATTTGCCGCGGGCTCACAAACAACCCTAATTGCTCCATTTCAGATAGCTAAAATCTGCGGTGGGATTACATACACGCGCAGAGCACAAGTGGAAAACACACAAAATAAAAGCGTTCACTAGCTTTATTTTGTGTTTTCCAGTTTTCAGACGAAAACTTGTTGGCTTTGAATAAAAATATAACATATGGAGAGCGGGCGTTTTTTAGTTCTCTTTTAAAACTGGCTAGTTTGCGATACACCACTTCGTTTGATTTACACTTTTTTTGACCTGTAAGTTATTATTGTAACCGAAAAAGTGTGAAATAGTTGTATATGAAATGGATAACTGAACGGTGAGCTTTTTGATACAGAATTGAACAATGGAAGGGAATTTACATAAACGCTACATTAACTTAGATTATGTAATATTTAGTGATAGAAATATAAGTGTTATAATAAAGAGTCAACGTCTTCCTGCGCTTATCCCATTCTAAGTGGGTAAAACCTAAACATGCTGTCACATAAGTTGGCTGCACTTTTACCACCGGCCGCCTGCCTGACATCAAAAATAAATAACTGTATTTGTTTACTTATACACTATACTCATATATACCAAGACCTACCCTTGGTGGTTATATTAAAATGATAGATAGACAAAACTAATGGCAACACTGATTTAAACCTAGATAATAGGATGTCTAATACCCGTACTAGTCTACGTTCAGAACGAGATTAACCTAAATATGGCAACCTCTGTTATTCAAAGAAATAGTTTAGTTAGAATAGAAATGGTTTCAAATTCAAATTCAAATTCAAAATATTCTTTATTCAAATAAACTTGTAAACAAGTGCTTTTGAATCGTCAACTCTACTGCTGGTTCGGAAAGCTGTTCCTACCGAGAAGAGCCAGCAAGAAACTCGGCGGTTGCTCTTTTAAAAATATAATTCTTAATATTATTTACATTAAGTCGTTACTGTCTTGTACATGTTCAAAGAGAGCTATATCCACACATTTTTATCTTCTAAATAATCTTCAAGAGTATAGTAGGCTTTCTGTATCAGCCTCTTTTTAACAGTGTTTTTAAACTGCTGTAATGGCAGTGCTGAAATTGATTGCGGAATTTTATTATAGAATCTTATACCAAAACCCACAAACGAGTTACGCACTTTTGCAAGGCGGTTCCTGCTGTGTCTATTGTATATTGTATATTATATTATATTTCCGGTATTAAACAAGTACACAAATATCATATGCCTTTTTAAAACTGGATCATATTATTTGTTTCATTTGTGCAGAGCGGTCTGTACACATTTGTCGGTAAATAGAATTTCACAGTTTTAATTGCGAACGGCCGTAGAGGCAACCCCGTAATGAGATTTTGTTTGTTATTACCCAAGTACTTATGCTAATAAAACTTCACAGTTTTCCACCGTTTCTTTCAACTTCGCCCGCTTATGTTATTCAGAAAGCTTTCAAATGAGACTGTAGAGCTTGAATTGTTAAAAAGAAAAATTAAAATTGCTGCACAATTTATTTGAGTATGTAAAGTAACATTCGTTTAACTTATCTTAATAATTAAAATGTGAATGTTTGTCTGTCATATTTTCAAGGTTAATTCACTAGACCAATTTGGTAAAAGTTGTACAATTGATTATCTACCAGGTTAATGTACAGGATATAAAAACACCTTTCTATCCTTTAGGAATATTGGAAAAACATATAGTTTACTGAACAAACTTGTTTGTACAGCTTGTTTTTGATTTTAAAGGAATTTAGAAACCTTATATCTTCATAAGTCAAGTTAAAGAAGCTTTTAATAAAATTTAATGTCCCTTCAGATACAATTGAGAAATAAGCCATCGTCTGGAGCCAATCCTGGCTTATCAGAAACATGCATTGTCATCAGGACTAGACCAGTATGTAAAATTTCAGCTCAATTAAACGTTGAGAAGTGGGTTAAATTTAACTTCCAAGATTCACACACATATATTACAAGTTAAATTTGCTTTTGCTTAATTGATTTGGTTTTTTTTAATTTGCTACAAATGCTTTCAAAATGTATACAGTTTAGACCCTACTTTAATATATCGCCAGAAGATCTCATATAAATTCTTGTGCCCTCAAATGAAGTCTGGCCTTTCAAAATTACTTAGACACAATATTATGCTTATATTTAGCACTAGCTGACTCGACAGACGGTGTCCTCTCCTAACTATTTAATTAAGAAAATTTTCTAAAGTTTTATAATGTTTTGCTATATTTATAAAACATAATCTCATAAGAACCTTCTCCTGACAGTAATTTGCAACAAACAACGAATTAGGGAAATTCTTCCATCCGTTTGCGTGTGATTCATAGAATTAGTAGTTACATTGCCTAGATCAATAATACAGAAATATTGAAAATATTATAGGTAACATGATACAATATTTTATAATATACAACACAGTATAAACATAACAATGGCAAACTAATTAACGAATAGATAATCCTTATGTTTGGTACATGTCTTCGAAGTCAAAATTAACGTTGGAGGTTTGACTTATTACTATATGCTGCTTGCTTAGGTGTTGCACCGCTTTTCGATTTTGTCGTAGAGTCTATCTACTGACAATGCTTCCAGTTCATGATTAGGGGCGAAACGATTGTTGAGTTTTTAATAGTAAACTTATGTAGTGATTGTCTTTTGTTGTGTTATTGGTGGGAGTAGTGTATTGTACTAATTTATACGAATTCAGCATGTATCGGGTATGGAAACGGATAGTCCACATTACATTTAGCATTATATATATTTAATATCAATCGTATGGCGGATAATATCAAAATAATTATATTATTACTTTTATAAGTTTGCTTGAATAAAGAATATTTAGAATCGAATTACATTTGTGATATGTATCACCAAATTGTATCACCACTTCGTAAAATGTTTCCATTATCCTTATCCTCCAGTCCATATCCGACTCTAAGTGTTGGCACAACATGTTACAAACATGTTGTCACATGATTTGGCTACGTATTTTACGACCGGCTGCCAACCTAACATCAACTTACCTTAGTCGCCTTTTACGATACCTCGTCTTTTCTATTCAAGCGGATACAACACGGTGTCCGTAAAAGCTTTTAATTCTTATTGATATCGTACAATTCATTTTTATTTTATTTATTTAAGTTTCAATACAGGAATAATATTTACAATATACTTCTTGTCCTGGCGACCTGAAATACTCCCTGTATTTCAGGTCGCAATCCTAGTTCAGGCGTCAGTTTCCTTCCATAGCAAGTTTAATGTAATAGGTAACTTAAGAATCATCAACAAAGAATCTGTGTATTTGTTTAGTCTCTGCCGAATCATTAATTGTTTCTTGTGTGTAATTGATACTTTAATAATAAATAAAAAATAGACCCCTAAACTAGGAAAACATATATTTTAGGGCTCAGTATGTATTCCCATGTATGTATGAGTGTTTGTGAGTGAGTGTGCGTGTGCTTTGCAAGGTATAAAAATAATTGTACCCTTTCGACTCAATTAAAGTGAATGGCGTTACCCGTAAGTAGTTTAGCTCACCACGAGCGGTCAGAGCATTCATTAAACATTAACAAACCGGCCATTCTGCTGACGGTGCGTGACTCGTATTCCGACAGCGCCTGTGATGTGCTGAGAGTGGCCGAATTTCTAAACGTGAATTACTGAACACATCTGGCAGTTAATTTGTGTATAGCAATTGTATTTATATAAAATTCATCAAATTGGTTCAAGAATTGGCTGGCTGTGGCTGGCTTCATCCGCGTAGAAATCAGAGACTCACAAAATTTTATTTCGTTTCATTTTATTCTGAGCAAAAAGTATAAATTGCAATTAAAGAAAGAAAATAAGAGATACAAACAAGCTGTCCTGGACTTTTTGTAGTATTTTTGTAGATCTACAATTATTTAGTACATTAGTGTAAACAAGTTCCCAGTAAACGAGTTTTTTTACAACTGTGCGATTGTCATTCCGAAAATCGCACCATCTTTTATGAAAAACCGTACAAAATCTGTATATATAAATAACTGATTTAAATATTAAAGATTTAACTCATTTAAATATTAAAGATTTAACTCATTTAAATATTAAAGATTTAACTCATTTAAATATTAAAGATTTAACTCATTTAAATATAAAAGATATTATCGATACGATATATACCCATTTTTGGTATATATATATTCGTATTTATATTTATTTGGTATACCAAAAATCTGTATATAATAAAGGATTTTTAAAATTAAAGTTAACCCAAACGATGTCACGATGACATCTTGTTCTTTATAATTAAGTAATGCATACCGTTGTTGATGATTTTATTTCCAAGCGAAATCACGTAAGGCATTGCGAACATTCATTCGGCTCTGGCAAATATCTGGTGAATTCATTGATTTAATGGATCGTCATGTTTGAACTCCGACCGCGAGTGTAGCCGAACTATGCGGGCTAGCGCACAAGGTTACATGTCTATCGGATTGATTAAGAATATTTACTATGTTAACCTATTAATTAACTTGAATTAGAAGTAAAGCGACTTGGGGCTACGGGACAACTAGCATGTTGTACTTTGGAGGTCGTGGGTTTGAATCCCCCGAGGGCAAACATTTAAAAAACCAATTCATTGGTTCTTCGAACCTCTGTGCCTCGACATTAAATTGATGCAGAGTCAAGTTCAGATTTCTTTATTTAAGTTAGCTTTTACAAGCACTTTTGAATTGTCATGTTATAATGAAGCTACTCCTATTACTGGTAAAAACAGCAAGAAACTGCGTGGTCACTCTTATCATAAATAACAATTTAAACAATATTGTTAGGAACCCAGACTTCTACGGTGTGACGGCCTATATAAGGCAACGGCCGAACATAAAATTAAAAAAAATCGATAAATTTCGATAAGTATCGATAAATTTAGTAAAAAATAAACACACGTGTACTATTGAAATAAATCCAATGAATTTTTAAATACTGATCGCATCATTGGCTGCCAAGCCTTGAATCATTAACGCACCCGTTCATTGGTAAAAGCCTTTCGTTATAGCTGTCCAAATCAATTTGGTGTGTTTAACGAAACGCTGATGTTACACTGATAGAACCCCAGAAAACATTTCAATAGTGGTTTATATGAAAAATTTTTGAATTTAAACTATCGTGAGTGGAATTCATAATTAATGTATAGAAACCGGCTATACTCACGTCTTATTTTATCGGATGAGCCCGACTAGTTTCAAGCCCATACGGGGCTCTTATTCATGAGCTCTTTACGCGGCGTTATCGCGGCGGGAACTGTCAGTTCGCCGCGATAACGCGCATAAAATAACACGTGAGTATAGCCGGTTTCTATACATTAATTATATGAAAAATGTCTATTAAAGACTGAACTATATTAATAGTTAAGGTAGACAATGTCTTCCTATTGATGACTGAGTCACCCAGTGTTGAACCTACGATCTCTTTAAAGGGTCTTTAATCTCTTTAAAGCCACACGATTCTGTCCGTATCCAGCGGCATCCAATAACATTTTTGAGATGGTCGGTCCATCTCGTAGTGTGTACCGACGCTGGGTTTCCCACTGCGTGGTCGCAATTTTGGTGACTCAGGATTTCAATGTCCAAAGTTCCTCGTATAATGCGTCAATTGAAACTAAACTTCGCGACGCTACGCTACGCTATGTGAATAAGTTTTTTCTACAGTTCTCTTCATTCGTTATTTTATTACGCAGAAATATTCAAGCTAGGGCCGCTGAGGGACTGCAAGGACTTTCTTAAGAGGTCCATAGTCGGCGGCAACGTTTCAAACCTATATGTTATGACTGGCAACTGTTTTTATAGGTGATCGATGCTACCCGCGATTTTTTTTATCCTATATGCTTCCCCCGTGTATTATCTTTAGTTGTACAAAAGTAATAATAATTTTTTTTGCCATAATCCGCTACGAAATAAAATAGAAAATATATATAAAGCTAAATGTAGAGCGGACAATCCGTTTTAATACCTGATACATGCAGGCTTGGTAAAAACACATGCACAAACCTCCACCATCGCCATCACTATACACAAGCACTACATGCGTTCTCTTTTACAAACTGAACAATCGTTTGCGATTTTGCGATTAAAAGCGCAAAGGCTTTGCGATTTTGGTCGTGGAGTCTATCTCCTGATGATTCTTCGGTTGCGGGGCGAAACGATTGTTGAGTTTGTGATAGTGAACGTATGTAGTGCTTGTGTATTGTGGTGGCGGTGGTGGAGGTTTGTGCATGTGGTTTCACGAATCCTGCATGTATCAGGTATGAAAACGGAGTGTCCACTCTACATTTAGTATTATATATATATTTTCTATTTTACTTCATCGCAGATTATAGCAAAATAATTTTATTATTACTTTTGTATTATGGATCTCCGCAAGGTAACCACTAATTTTATAAATTATCTTTAATTGTGCCAAATTTATCAATATTAGTCGAACTTATTAATACTGAAAATGAATTTACGAATATTACTATAGAAACATTTTTCTTCCCTCCGCGTTGTAACAGTTTAATTTCTTACATTTTCCCCTGACATCTTTAGCAACTGTAAGCTCGCATTTCAAACTTTTTGCTCGGTTTTACAATGCAGTACAAGCTTCTGCTACTTATAAACAACGAAGGGGACAAAACAAAGCGCAATGTGGTTGTGGGTTTTTGTCACACAACGTTTTGTTCATTTTGTGAAAGTCATCGCGTGCTTATTGAGGTTTTTGTTTTTTAAACCAATATGGACAAAAAATATATATAAGAAATACGTAGTAACAGAGTAACAGGGTCTCTCTGTCTGTATGTTACGTTTTGACGGCTAATTCGCTATGCTCTAGCGAATTAGCCGTCATATTCAGCCGTCAATATTGGTGAAATTAGGTACAGTTGACAGAGTTACATATCTTAATATATTTTCATTTAAATGAGTTAATCTTGTATATATATACATATATATACGGCTCCAACAATTTTCCTGAAATTCAGCATGCAAGAGGTTTTGGGAGAGAAAAATCGATCTAGCTAGGTTTTATTTAAAAAAACGTTTTATCCCTGTTTTCGGGAAAATGCTAAAATTAATGTTGAGTGCAAAAGATAATTTTCGCCATCAACGGTCAAGTCACAATAGCTCATTTGGGGAACGGGAGGTCTAGAGAGGTGAAAATACCTAGGTTCAAGCCTCACCGCCTCAACTATTTTTAATTTTTATACATTTTTTTTTATATTTAATTAAAAAAAAATTACCGAGCTAGGCTCGGTTACCCAGGTTACCCAGACTTATAAATGATAAAGAAATGAAAAAGTTTCCTGCAGAAACGGAAAAGCCCCAAATTGCATAGTTGAGCGTACTGAAACTCTTATATATACGTGATCGTAGTCGCGAATTCAACTTTTGTGTTACAAAGTGAAGTTCAATTTATGAAAGCTCATTTAAAGGTTTCAAACTTATTCTAATTACGATATTTTAATTACTTTGATATTGTTTAATTTTAGCTTGTCTGGTTTTTAATTTATCAACACGATATATTACTATATTTATGTTTTATTAACTTTTAACTAGCTGTATTTAGGTTAAATACAGCTAGCTAGTAATACCAAAAAAAATACATGTATGTTTATCTTTTTAATATGTAAATGAATTAATATTGTATTTTATACATCTATGTATATTTTTTGAATTACGGAAACGACTCCGATGATTTTCAAGAATTTTAGTATGTAAAGGGTTTCGGGAGCGAAAACTTAAACTAGTTAGTTTTTATTTCAATAAAAATGTCATTTTATTCCTGTTTTTGGGAACTGAAAAAGTTGCTAAAATAGAAATAGAAACATAAGCTTACCTTTGCTATCATTTGTAAAGGTATGATAGCTCATTTGGGGAACGGGCGAACTTTTATAGTTAAAGTACCCGGGATCAAATTTCACATGTCAACGGCCCTTTCTTTCCTTTTTTTTTTAATTATACGTACTTTTAATTATACAGTAATTCCGATGTTCTCTCAATTCTTAAAGAATTATATTTTTATTAACATTTTCCAATTCTCCACTGCTACACAACAGTAACAGCGTGCGACTCTTTCGAGGAGTCACGGGTTCAAACCCGGTTAGACACCAATGAGTTTTTCTGTTAAAACTTATGTGTGTAAAATAATTGCATTTTATCACAGGCTTTTCGGTGATGGAAAACATCATGAGGAAACCTGAATATCTCTAGAGAACTCTGGAGATATGTGTAACCTACAAAATTGGAGCAGCGTGGTAGTTCTAAGCTCCTCTTCTTTCTAAAAACGGAGAGAAGAGGCCTATTCTCAGCAGTGGGATAGTAACAGGCTACTTACTTCACACTGCTACACGGTATACCGTAAGTACGATTTTCCCGCCGTCTCGCACACGTCCCCACGTTCCCACCTCACGTAACGTGATTAATGCCGCACTTATCCCGGCACGAACAAAAAATCATTGGCTCCGAGCTGCGGCGTTAAGTCATTAACGCACTCTCACGCCCCTAAAAGCCTTTTGTGATAGCTATCGGGATCAATTCATGAATTTTGTTGCTTATTTCAGCCTCGCCTATTTGTTGGTACTAAATAGATTGGGGTGTGAGACAGGACCCCGTCTCAGTCTGTCACCACCGTGATGTTTGCGGCCAACTTTAAGTTATTGAAAATTCGTGAAATATTTTGTAATTATTATATATCCTCCTGCCCTTATCCCACCCTAAGTGGGGTCGGCACATTATGTTATAAACATGCTGTCACATGATTTAGCTGCGTTTTTACGACCGGCCGCCTGCCTGACGACAACTTACCAAAGTCGTATTTTACGACTTCTCGGTAAGAAAGAGGGTAGTCTATTTAACTCAACCGGATACCACATGCAGGGTCAACTTACCTTAGTCGCCTTTTACGACACCTCGGTAAGAAATGAGGGTGGTACTATTCTATTCAGCCGGATACCACACGGCGTATAACTATAGATTCATTATCTGAACCTAATTAATTTAAGCACAGTTTAAATGAACTAATACTATTTGTAGGACATAGTATGCTTTTTAGAAACTGCAATATTGAATTATTATTCATTTATTTTTCTTAAACCTAACTTTTTACATTTTTAAATATTTCTAATTAAAAAAAAAAATTATAATAAAAAACATTTAAAAATATAAAAAATTGACGTGCGCCGGGAACGGGGAAATATCCCGAGTTGCCGGTGGTTAGGGGTCCAGAGAGAGGAACTTCCTCACAATGCGCGCCGTTTCAAGCAATACTGCCTTTTGCATCCGACACTTGATCCAACTGTTAAGCGAAAGCCTCTGAAGATGTTGGTCGAGGCTCTTCGCAATCAGACCGTTAACCGACACAACAATAGGAACAATTACTGTTGAGTCAACATTCCACATGGCGGTTATCTCATAAGAAAGGTCTAAATATTTAGTTAATTTTTCTTTTTCGGCTTTTATGAGATTATCGTCATGCGGAATGGTGACATCAACAATAATTGCACGGCGCGCTAACCGGTCTACTAACACTATATCAGGTTTATTGGCAGCAATAAACCTATCAGTGATAATAGACCGATCCCAGTAGAGCATAGCACGACTATTTTCAAGAACTGACGCAGGGTCATACCTGTAGTATGGTACCTCTTCATCCACCAGAGAATATTGAAGAGCAATTTGTTGATGTATTATCCTGGCTACTTGGTTATGTCTGTGCAAATATTCACCGTTAGCAAGATGAGAACAACCGGAAATTATATGTCTGAGGGACTCCCCAGGACGATGACACGCACGACATACGTCTACAGTGCCATCTTTCATAATGTATTTCCGGTAGTTCTTCGTCTTGATAACTTCGTCCATAATTGCACAGACAAAACCTTCAGTTTCCCCAAAGAGATCCCCGAATTGTAGCCAGGATACAGAGGCAATCTGGTCTATGTCTTGCCCCATTAAAGCCTTGTAGAATCTACCATGCAACTCCTTGCTCCTCCATATCTCGATGCGATCAGAGATACCAACTATTACAGGTTTGCGCCAATTCTGTTTGCCTAAGGCAAGCGGAGTGAAGCCCTTATCAACTGCGACGACATTCCTGTGCACATCACTGTCCATCTTGAGAAAATGATCTCTGAGGTTGTACACCTCACGATTGTGAAGGCTCTTGGCATTTAAAAAACCACGTCCCCCGCACTTCCGTGGGATATACAACCTCATAACAGATGAACGTGGGTGATGCATACGGTATGTCGTCAGCAGTTTTCGGACCCCTCGATCTAAGGAGTCCAGTTCTGTTTGAGTCCACCTTAGAATGCCAAAAGTATAGGTGAGGATAGGCATGACCCAGCCATTAAAAGCACGAACCTTGTTACCACCCGATAAAAGACTGTTAAGTACTTTTTTCAAGCGATAAAAGAATCGTTCTTTCACTGTTTGTTTCATGGTTCTATCCTCAATACCTAATGCCTCAGACATTCCAAGGTACTTGTAGGTTTCGCCTTCACAGAGAGTTTTGAGAGTCAAAGCATCTGATATGGCTGCAGGTTCAGAGCATACAATCCTACCTCGCTCTATATGAATGACCGCACACTTGTCTAAACCAAACTCCATGCCTATGTCGCTACTAAAGCTCTGCGTGATCTTCAGTAGCTGCATAAGGTCTGGACGTTTTGGTGCATACAACTTGAGGTCATCCATATTATAGCAAGTGGGATATGACTTCACTCCCCCTGCGAAGGCGGAAACCTAGCCCCGAATCCTTCAGTAGATCACTGAGTGGATTAAGGGCTAAGCAAAACCACAAAGGACTCAAACTATCTCCTTGGAAAATACCCCGCTTAATCCTTATCGGTTCAGTTAGTTCAGAAAAATCCGTATCTCCTGGTTGACGAAGGATTGTCATCCACTGTCTCATACATGTATCAAGGAAAGAGTATAGATTTATATCGACCTTATATAGCTCCATAATCCTCTTGAGCCACGTGTGAGGCACTGAATCATAAGCCTTTTTATAGTCAATCCAAGCAGCTACAAGATTTTTCCTATTTCGCCGAACCTGTTGGCATATAGTCATGTCAATGAGGAGGAGCTCTTTTGTACCGCGGGACCCAGTCCTACATCCATTCTGAACTGAGGCCAAAATATTGTTAGCATCAATATGCTCAATAATTTTTGAAGTCAGAATAGATGTAAGAAGCTTATAGATGGTTGGTAAGCAAGTAATCGGGCGGTAGTTTTTTGGGTCCGCAGTATCACCGGATTTGTGCAATAGAAAGGTGACACCAGTTGTCATGAATGTCGGTAGTGAACTAGAATCGAGAGCCTCTTGAAATTGTCTTGCCAAAAGAGAATGTGCACTTGTAAACCATTTTAACCAAAAATTATGTAATCCGTCCGGACCTGGGCATTTCCAATTCGAAGCTGAACGGATTGCACACTTTACATTGTCTGTACTGATGCTTACTTGTGGCATTTCCCTAATAGATGCACATTTTTCCTTGACAAGATTTATCCAATGTCCCTCGGTGTGACTAGTGGAGGTCGACCAGATGCTATGCCAAAAATTTGACATCTCATCTGCAGTTGGCTCTCCACCAATCTCACAAATTCTAGATTGTTCCCACTTTCTATACACCTTCCGCTGATCATTTTGGAACATGCGATTTTGTCTGAATCTATCTACACGCACCTTATAGCGCCTAATGCGTTTTGCCCATGCATAGATTTTCTGCTTCAAAAAGTCAATGCGCTCTGTGACCAAGGCCTGGTATTCACATGGATTAGTATTTGTTCCAGAAAACGCCTTGTTCACAAAGCGCATTATTCTGGGTCGACTATTACCTGCTCTGAAGCAGATTAGCTTGGCAATAAGGGTTCTAGTTAAAGAGATACGCTTTTCAATTCTATCCTGCCAAGCCGGTACAGTATTGGCTCGATCTGGAGCTCTATTGTACTGCAAGAATTTAACAGAAGCCATACGACATGCTGCCACGGCTCCACAGTATAAAATTGAATGCGTATCACTAAGGCCACACGAAGTTTCCAAATATGGTGTTAACATTTGATCTAGAACCCCAACCAACGCCATATTACGTCTATGCACAGGAAAACGAGGTAATTTTGGTCTTAAATTAAGTTGCATGTATCTAAATTCAGAAATCGCATCCTCCAAAGTCCTCCTCAATAGCTCTTCGTTCTGGGTACTTACTGGCAAATTACAACTGTCATGGAACTCATCCCGGGTATTTATGATGTTATTACTCGGGCTATGTTCAGCCTGACGAACACCATCAGCAGCAGTAATTTGACGTAATTCTAAGCGCAGCCGCTCAAGTACGGCCTCATCCAGCAGATGACGGCGCTGAATGGCCCGCACTTGATCCGATAATCGTTGTGCGGTTACGGTCAATGTTGGTTCAAGTGCCTGAAACAGAGACAGCATTTTTAAACGGTACGCAGTGAGATTAATTCCCCCCTCTGTTGCCCCATAGTAGGCCCGCATGACGCTCTCATTTATTTTTGGAGACCATCTCATGCGGCGCACTACTCCACCGGCGGCGGGAGCCCGTGTAGGAGCGCGTCGCCCCCTCGACTCCAAGCCATCCTGTGGTGGGTTCACGGCTCGTCGGCGTCTAGATGTTTTTGCCGGCGAGACCGTTTCGTGGTGTTCCGACTCAGCAGCCGATGGTGGTGTTAAATATACTTCACTTGAAGACGTCGACTGCGTATCGGGACTCAACGAGTTCCCCAAAGTTGGAAGACGTAGTGCATATCGTCCTCTAGCACCGTTAAAACTCCGCATGTTATTGCATATTTTGGTGTGCACAGGTGTTCGTCACTTCATTGTACTGTATTTCTTCATTTTTACTGTGATTTTTCACGATAAAATTATTAATTTTAAGTAAAAATTTTATGACATCGAAAAAATACGTCATGCTTGTTTATGTGCGGTTGCAATATTGAATTATTATTAAATTAATCATCATCCTGTTGCCCTTATCCCACTCTAAGTGGCGTCGGCACAACATGTTATAAACATGCTGTCACATGTATTGGTTGTGTTTTTACGGCCACCTGCCTGACGTCAACTTACCTTAGTCGTATTTTACGAAACCTCAGTAAGAAAGAGGGTGGTTTATTCTACTCAACCGGATACCACATGGCGTAGTTATAATTAAGTGAATGTCAAAAATATATAGAAAAAAGTCATATGTGACAAAATAGATTGAATTTAATTAAAGTAGTTACCAAATAAAAAATAATTGTTATGTTTAATATGATGTGATTGTATTTAACATAATATAATGTGTAGAAATATTACTATATCGTCTTTACTATGTTGGCTGACCTCAATGCGTTTCAAAGCTTTTAGGATAATTGTATCATCTAGTAAAGAATACAATTTATACACTGCTAACAGTTGTATTTCGCCTTTATATTATAACTAATATTTTTCACCAAAATTTATTAAATAAATAAATATTTCTTTCAAAAAGCAAGTTTCTTCTCAACAATTTAATTGGCGTCTCTTCTCTCTTTTCCTTTCCTCACAAAAACTCTCCTTTCCTCTAAAAAAGTCTCCTACTCGTTCCAAAATTCTCTATACATCATAATTGATCACTTGGAAAGGAAGACTAAGTTGGCCTCCAAAAAATTGGGTGTTATCAATAGAGCGAGACAGTACTTCAAGCCGTCCCATAGACTAGCGCTGTATAAAGCGCAAGTCCGGCCTCACATGGAGTACTGTTCTCATCTCTGGGCTGGTGCACCCCAGTACCAACTTAAGCCATTTGATCGCATACAGCGCAGAGCAGCTCGTATTATTGGGGACAAGGTGATTAGCAAACAGTTGGACTCTTTAGCGATGCGTAGAAACGTGTCATCACTGTGCGTTTTCTACCGCATCTTTCACGGAGAGTGTTCCATTGAACTACATGACCTGATTCCTGCCGCTAAATTCCACAACCGCACTGTACGTCACAGATTAAAATATCATCCTCACCATCTGGATGCGTGGCGATCCACCACAGTGCGGTTTTCAAATAATTTCATTCCGCGTACCACCATTTTATGGAACGATCTCCCTTTAGCGGTGTTCCCGGATCGGTACGATATAAGTATCTTCAAAAAGCGTATTTTCCACTTCCTTAAAGGACAGCAACACACTCGCTCTGCGAGAGGTCGTGGGCGGCGGTGATCACTTGAGGTGCACCGCATGCTCGTTTGCTCTCCTATTCCATAAAAATAAAAATAAAAAATAATAATTACCCTGACCTTATATATTTTAAGAGACAAAATAACATTGCTGTTCTCAAATTATTCTCCAGTTCATTAATTTAACCTCCCAACTAACCTATTCTTAACTTAGACTAATCTTGTAGTAGTTTAATAACGGCCAAGCGTAAACCTGTCATAATAATGCTGTAAGTATTTTAGTACATTATTAAAGTCTCTTATAGTCCGGACTGGCTTTTCTTTTACTATCTATTATTTATTCACGTATAAAATGCGGGGCCAGTTTTACTACTTCATGGGGGTTACATCGTAGCAAATAGCACGTTTTATTGTCAGGATTGAAGACTTGATTTTTTGGTGCTGCCATTATTATAACTTACATTATTATAATACAATTATATATACATCTTCCTGCCCTTATCTCACTCTAAGTGGGGTCGGCACAACATGTTATAAACATGCTGTCACATGATTTGGCTGCGTTTTTACGACCGGCCGCCTGCGTTAACTTACCGCAGTCGCATTTTACGACACCTCGATAAGAAATGAGACTGGTCTGTTCTACTCAGCCGGATACCACACGGCGGGTCTACTTAACTTAGTCGCCTTTTACGACACCTCGGTAAGGAATGAGCGTGGTACTATTCTTTTCAGCCGGATACCACACGGCGTTATAATACAATCATATATATATGATAAGAAATCTTATCTTCAACTTACCTTAGTCGCCTTGTACGACTTTAAATAAAGATTATTTTGTTTTTATTTGATTTAAGGTACCTGATGCTCCACATTGCCTTCATCGCCACCAATAGCATCTCTGAACAAAACTTTGGGACCGTCTAACAGGTTAGCAAACAATTATTCTTTTTAAAAAAATCGTGTCTTCCTCTACTTCAGTATTGAATTTAGTTAATTTAGAAATATTAAAATATATTAGAAATATTATCACTATTTATTATAATAAATATGTTTCATTAACTGTATGACTGTTTGCAATAAAATTAGAAACTACTAAACTATTTTTCATGCAATTCTTTTTGTGATTCAAGAATATATACCAATATTTATTATATTGGTATATATTCTTTTTTACACAAAAATATATAAAAATGGTCATGCTACCGGAAGAGTGTCTTCGAAAACGCTTTCTAAGATATAAAAAAAAATCAATGTATGGTGGAATTATCCTATCGAGAAAGAAGAATTTGGAAGAGGTTCTTCTGAGATATGAAGGGTTTTTTAAATCTAATAGCGCGTGATAAATTGTAAATATAAATGAAACAAAAGTTTTATCAGCAATATATTTATATATCAATCAATCATTATTGTCATATCTTATATCGTGAGATATTTGAGAATCCTTAAGTTCATAACGTCAGTAACATATAAAACGTGTAGCTGACGTCGGAAGAGCAGCGATACAGTATGACTGATCGCATCTCCGCTCAGTTTGTTCCGGACGGTGATAAATCTTTCATATCTACTTTGACTCTCGCGCCTATTGGCCTTTATTTTGTGAGTATCGTACTCATAATTACCATAGAACCTATAAGACGTATTTACAAAAAATCACAAATTATTTTGTTTTAGAAATCTTTAGAAAATTTAAACTATCGTGAGTGGTATTCATAATTAATGTATAGAAATCGGCTATACTTACGTGTTATTGAATAACACGTGAGTATAGCCGGTTTCTATACATTAATTATTTTGTTTTAATTCGCGATCGGATTATAGCAAAATAATTCATCATTATTAGTAAATTTTTTTAACCTAAATCGCAAATGGGCTGCAATATTGGTACAACTCAAAAACACGTGTTTTGAACTAGAACTACATAAGTGTTAAAATACACGATCTTTACAGCAGCAATACGGACAGAACCTATAATTCAATATTAGGCTGTTCGTTTAAGCAAACTAAAGCATTTTTTATCAATTTTCCTTAGTAATGAAAACTTTAAACCCATTTTTTAACTCACAACATGATTTTTTGAGTTGTGCCACTATTGCAACGATGTTATCCAAATTTGTAAGCTTTAATTGAGCGAAAACTTACAGAAGACTTAGAGAAGAAGATATTTAAATAACGGATTCACATTTTGTGTTTGGATACATATGCCGAATATATAGGATAATAAGAATAGATAATAGGATTTTTAAAAATCTGGCCTCTAACTATAAACATATTATTTTCACATCTAGTGAATCTGTAAGGGAATAAACTAGGGACGGCGTCAAACAAATTTATATACCTGTAATGGCAAAGTACAAAGTTCGTCATGGGAACCATTGCTTAGGGCGGTAAACGCGGGACTCTCCCGATGGGAATTCCTTGAGTTTGTCTTCAACGGTTATTACACGGTGTTAAGATTATATACGTAAAGTTTGATGCTTTGAGATCTTTACTGCTTCAAATTTGAATTATTTTTATTCTTGCCAACCTCGGATGGCCATGTTTGAACCACGTAGTGGATTTCAGATAATTTATATATTTTGTTAATTATTACTTTTGAACGGAGTTACAAATTCTTATGTGGTCAAGGACCCGGTATAGCCCTCGGTCCTGCTAATAATACATTATTTCAGCTATCTGGGAAATTTATGACGTCTGTTTTATGTATGTTGGTAGGAATTGGAAAAAATATAGCCGTTATTGTTTCTGTTTAAATGCTTGTAGTTAAATAATTAACTCATTTTGTTTTAATTTAAATTACACTAAGTTCCAACAATATTTTTCCGGCTGATTAGCTGTGAAAAAGTAACAGACAGATTCGAATTATTTTATTATATTTGCAAGCCGATAAATTTAGTCACATAATTTTCTCAGCCAATTATATATGGACAATTTTAAAATATATTCAAATCATTATCTTCTAGCCCTTATCCCACTCTAAGTGGGGTCGGCACAACATGTTATAAACATGTTGTCATATGATTTGGCTACGTATTTTACGACCGGCCGCCTGCCTGACGTCAACTTATCTTAGTCGTATTTACGACACCTCGATAAGAAAGAGGGTGGACTTTCTACTTAACCGGATAACACACGGCGAATCGACTTACCTTAGATGCCTTTTACGACACCTCGGTAAGAAAAGAGGGTACTATTCTATTGAGCCGGATACCACACGGCGTATATTCCAATATCTATATTGTATGAATACTATACATTCTTACTACTTTACCGTACATGAGATAAATCTACTGTTTGTGCCAAATAACGAGATAATGCGGTGGACTTACGCCTATCGTTCGTACACTTCCTGTCAGATAAAGCAGTACACAATCCCGCGAAATCCCTTCAATAAGCGGGGGGCGTGGTGAAGCAGTACTTCGGGATCGCTGAATTTATACCAGAACCACGTTACAAATCTCGAGTGAGCCACAGTTCACTTTGTACAAATATTCGTCGTCTTAGAAGCTTAACTTACGTGAAACGAGCGGAGCCGGGCGGCGGCGGCATTATAATAAATAATTAGCGAGCGTATGCGTTGTACGTGAAATTTGAAAATCCTTTAAGTACACCCCTAGAGTACGGAATGTATGTACAAAATGTCGGCTCTGCTGCTTTAATACGACTTCTAATATTATACATTGAGTTTAAGTTTATTTCAAATGCTTTTGTTTCATTTTGTTGATATGCTGTGTTCAAAATCATTGCCACTTTATTTTGTTACGTGTGACTTTTCAACTATATTATATAGGTTATATTTTACACAAAAGCAAAGTATATTTCTGCTTTATTATATTAGGGAAATAAAGGTATAGATTTCTTCAGAAGAAGGTTAGAGGCTGTTGCCTCTATGGTTCTTCTGAAGAGAATTACTTGACTTTAGATTATTAATAGAATTAGGCGTTACTTTACGGAGGTCCATAATACAAAATGTATGAGAAAAATAGAGAGAAATAGAAATAGAGCAAAATAATATTCTCATTAGTTTTGACTTAAGATTATTAATAGTACGCGTAGGGTTTGCGTAGGGTTTTTTCTATGAAAATGGACGAATAACAATAAAAAATCAAATTTCTTCCGTTTACAAAAATTTAACAAATATAATATGTTTTGTCTACAATAAGATGAAAAAAGTGACAATTCAAATTTATTGTGAATTTATAAATAAGTATTTATAAAAATATAATATTGTAAGCTTATTTGTGACTCTTTTTTATGAGTAACTGCCAAGTTTCTTACTGGTTCTGCCCTGTAAAGACGCCTTTTCGAGATCTTGGTAGCTTAATAATATAATTGGATAATTCAAATGTCTTTGTGAAAGCCAATTTCAACAAATAATATTTTTAATTTAAGACAACTCTGTTAACTTTGTAGAGTATGAGAGAGCGGGCAATAAATACACGGTAACTTTTTAGGGCACTTTAACTGGACGTCAGAAGTGGAAGTTTTGACTTATTGGCTTTCAGCGGCAACTCCAGTTCCCAAACATTCCACTGTTTGAACGGGGGCCAATTTCAAAACGAGTGCAATGACCCCGGCGCTCCACTTTTTGGTGACAGCAAAAACAGCTTTCGGACATCAAAATTGACTTCGACAAACACGATTTGTATTACAAATACATTTGGGGTGTCAATGGACTTTACACTATAAAGCCGAGTAGAGCCAAGTATTCACATTTTTTAAGCTTAAAGCTGGCACAGCCTTTTGTTGAAAATGACTTGTAACTTTATCCAGAGCCTTCGGGTATTTCATAGCATCTTATCTATTTAATATTAACTTTAGTATATTAGTTTTTCTTAAGAAGATTCTAGATTAAAATTATATACGTAAATAGTATAAAAATATATTACATTTATAATATGGAACTGTATATTTATTCTCAACTAAAATATGACTAATATTTAAAACTAATATCACCAATCAACTCCATTAGCAATTTCAACATTTTCAGTGATTGTTTTGAATCGCTGAAAATGTTACACTAATGTACAAATGGATAATCTCATGATGTAAAATCTTATGTAAATTTTATATAATTCTGGAGGGTTTTAATTATAATAAGCTACCTTTTACCCACAACTTCGTTCGCGTGAACTTACGCGTGATAAGTTGATAATAGATGGCGCTTTTTAGTGTCATCCTATTCCTGTAGAATTAACAGGATTTCTATGGCTTATATGTTATTCGGTGTATAAGGAATAATTGTGCTAAATTACATCGATATTGGTTTATCAGATTCGTCGTGAAAGAGTAACAAATATACATCCAGACTAACAAACTTTCTCATTTATGATATTAGTCGGATTACTGCGATCAAGTAACAATACGAATACAAAGAATAATGTCGTGACTGTACTGGCAATAAATCTAATTAAATTTTTCCAACTAAGGAGTTGGAATTAAGTAAATATATAGGACACTCGCACACACGGTCGTCCGTCTCCAAAGTATCTTAATACTTGTGTTATTGTAGACAGACAACTGATGAATATATACTTATATATTTTAAATACATACTTAAATACAAATATACACCCAGGCTCAAAGACCAACGAATTCATTTATAGAATATGTTGGCCCTCGGTGGGAATTGAACACGCGACCCGCGGAGCTGAAGGCAGGGTACGGCACCCACTGCGCCAACGGGCCAGTCATGCTTTATGGAATAATAAATAATCGAAACTCTGTCATAAATATAGTATTTTTATAAGCAACACCTAACTAAGGTTTAATGTATTCTTTTCAAGTCAGAGCACCACTCAGCTGAAGGTGTCAACGTGGTTTTTATTAACTGAAGCACCTGATTAGCATTCTTGCGCATGTCCGGGAAATATAGGACGTGCTGGAATACAGAAACAAAGTATATGGGTTTTATTACAGCAATATATCATACTAGCTCTGCCAGCAGCCCACGTGGAAATCTCAAAAAATTTTCAGAATTAAAATTTCGAACATTAAAGTGAGTAATCATAAGAAATATCTACGTACTATCACGGACTCTTTTGTGGTATTTTTGTAGATCTACAATTTTGTAGTACATTACTTTTGTGCATCTCTGTTGGTTAACGTGGCGCCCGCGTGCGCACAACCTTTTGCGTAAAAATATTCAAATATCCATTCAGTAGATTTTAGAAAATCGATCACATACAGATAGACAGCTCTTGGGGACTTTGTTTTATAATATCGCGCACCACCATTTTATGGAACGATCTCCCTTTGGCGGTGTTCCCGGATCGGTACGATATAAGTACCTTCAAAAAGCGTATTTTTCACTTTTTTAAAGGACAGCAACACCCTCGCTCTGCGAGAGGTCGTGGGCGGCGGTGATTACTTGAGGTGCAACGCATGCTCGTATCCTATTCCATAAAAAAAAAAATAATAATAAGTGCAGATGTGTATATCAGAAAGAAACTTAAAAAAATTCAAATTCAAATCAATATAAATTTGTGTATTTTTTAATGCTCAAAAACAGGGATAAAACGATTTTTTTTGTTCATAAAACCTAGCTAGTTAGATTTGTCTCCCCCAAAACCCTACATGCTGAATTTCATGAGATATTAACTCATTTAAATATTAAAGATTTTGGAATTATTTTTCCAAATGTTTTAAAATATTTTGGGGTATGAAATGTTTTAAGATGAATTTCTCACAATATATTATTCATGTCAGGCTGCAGTCACGCGAAGAATAAACCGACACACGCCTTCCCGTTAGCTCTCAAAGTAAAACACTTTAAGCCATAAATAACTGCTCGGCGTAACTTAATGAAGCAGCAACTGTACTCCCAGTTACGGTTTAAATTAATTAACTCGTCCGTGGTCTCGTTTTATTCTTCCTGAGAAATAATGTTGGTCTATTCGTTTGTAGCGGCGACGCCCCGCTCGTATCGGAGACAAACTCGCGTAAGCGTAGCCCGTAAATGCGAAAATATGTCTTTCTGTCTGTTCCTTAGAAATAGTGTATTAGCACAAACTACTTTTCTTTGTTCTTTCAATATACATAATATATAATGTGAAGCTGCCTACGCTCGACAAGCGCCATCTATCGCGCTAAAATATGGCGGACACGTACGCAATATATTAAATAACACTCAAAACCGCACAAAAGCTTAATATCACCAAACGCACATATGGATATAAACCTATAAAAGAGGTCTCCCCAAGAAAGAATTCATCTGGACAGAAGGTGAGTTACACTTTATCTTCATTTATATAACTTTGTTTTCAAATACCCATATACTGTCTTTTAAGCTTTCAATCCGCTAGATCAATTTTAATGAAATTTGGTACAATTGGTACGATATATTGGAATGACATATATATTAAAAATTCATTATCATTCTCCTACCCTTATCCCACTCTAAGTGGTGTCGGCACATGTAACATGATTTGGTTACGTGTTTTACAATCGGCCACCTGGCTGACGTCAACTTACCTTAGTTGCCTTTTGCGACACCTCGGTAAGAAATGAGGTTGGTCTGTTGTATTCAGCCGGATACCACACGATGTGTCAACTTACCTTAGTCGCCTTTTGCGAGACCTGGATAAGAAACGAGGATGATTTATTCTACTCAGCCGGATACCACACGGCATATAAATTGATATTTCACTTAATTGTTAAGTATATTATTACTTAAGTTGACACGACCGTAGTCGCCGGTCCAGCTTTGTGTTAATTAAGCAGATTCCTAAGATTTTAACAATTGCATATTTGTAATTTAACAATTCTCAAACGTTTATAAAATTTAGTCATCATCCTCCTGCCCTTATCCCACTCTAAGTGGGGTCGGCACAACATGTTATAAACATGTTGTCATATGATTTGGCTACGTATTTTACGACCGGCCGCCTGTCTGACGTCAACTTACTTTAGTCGTATTTTACGACTACTCGGTAAGAAATGAGGTTGGTCTGTTGTATTCAGCCGGATACCATACGGCGGGTTGACTAACCTCAGTAGCTTTTTACGACACCTCGGTAAGAAATAAGGGTGGTCTATTCTAGTCAGCCGGATACCACACGTTTATAAAATTAAGTATTATGGTTAACATAACTAGAGGCTTGTAAACTTTGCCTGAGTTGTTTACTTCCATTATAAAACTTAAAGGAACAGTCTACTTTTTATTAAATGTATTTCTCTAAAACTTTTCATATTCCCGCCATCCCATCCCGGAACACCATTACACGGACAGTTTTAAAGTAATCTTCAAAAGTATCTGCATAATTATATTACAGCAAAAAAATTTACTTTTGGATTAAGCACTCGTCATAATTTTTTACAATATAACCTTTTTTTGATTCGTTAACCTAAAATGCTATTTTATTGACGTTTATGGCAAGTTGTGCTCAAATACATTTGTGTATCGATTTTTTTTTCAAAACGTATGCATAAGTTATGCGAATCCTGCATGTATAAGTTATGAGAACCAATCGTAATTTCTATATAAAGAATTAAAAATTTCTAAACAAAAACTGATTAGTAAGTAAGTTAGTAGCGGGCTGTTACTATCCCACTGCTGAGAATAGGCCTCTTCTCTCCGTTTTTTGGAGATAAAGATTGGAGCTAAGACCTACCACGCTTCTCCAATACGGATTGGTAGGTTACACAACTCTCCAAAATTCTCTAGAGATATGCAGGTTTTCTCACGATGTTTTCCTTCACCGAAAAGCGTGTGATAAATTGCAATTAACAATTAGACACATAAGTTTTAACAGAAAACTCATCGATGTCTGCCCGGGTTTGAAACCGTGACCTCCTCGAAAGAGTCGCACGGTGTTACCGCTGGGCTTACACACATACTGATTATAAAGGAAAAAATGTCAACATATCTTTTGCTTAATGAATTCTGCAAAGTAACATTTTCTTCCTTTAACACAGTCATTAGTCGTTTACCTACATCAAACTACTAAACATAACTTTAAAGTAGCAAAACATGTCAGTATCATGTTTACTGAAGCCCGGCATCCGGCGATAAGTCACAAGTTCTCACAGCGGCAGTCGCCGGCGGCCCCCATAAGTGTCCCCAACTTTTCACATATCAACTACTTATAATTCACCATGAACGCTCGGGATCTTCAAGGTCTATGATATTTCATATTTGATTTATCCCCATCGTAACTATGTTGAACTTTTTTCTCTTGTTTTACCATAGGGATAATACATTCAAAAAGGGCTTTTACTATCCCATTGCTACATATAGACCGTCTTTGTCCTATTAGGGAGCACGGTTTGTGTTTCATAAATCATAAAATCATAGTGTAACATACATTTAGCGTGACACATATCGATATAATTATTACTGCTGTCAGTAAACACTTAAAAATAAGATGCTAATGTGAAGATTTCGTCTAAACTAAAATATTGGTACAGTAACGACCAGTTACTATCCCACAACTGAGCACAGGCGTCCCCTCTCCATTTTTTGGAAAGAGAGTTAGAGTTAAATCGTGGTGATTTAACCCCAATCACTGCTTGATTAGTAGGTTCCACATATCCTAGGAATTCTCCAGAGATATAAAGGTGGCTTCATGATGTTTACGATCACCGAAACGTATGTAATAAATTGTAATTGTATTTAGACACATAAGTTTCTAATGAAAAACACTCATTGCTTCCTGTCCAGGATTCGAACCCTTGACTCCTTGGAGGAACAAATCAAATTTCAATATTTATTATTCAAGTAAACTTGTAGACAAGTGCTTTTGAATCGTCAACTCTACTGCTGGTTCGGAAAGCTGTTCCTACCGAGAAGAGCCAGCAAGAAACTCGGCGTTTGCTCTTTTTAAAATACAATTCTTATTACTAGTTACATCTAGTCATGACTGTCTTGTACAGAGTTAAAGAGTATCTATATCAACACATTCTTATCATGTAAGTAACAGGCTTTCTGTATCGGCTTCTTTTTGACAGTGCTTTTAAAGTTTCAGATTTTTTCAGGAAATCGATCATATACCGACAGTTTCTGGAGACTGTTTATGTATAGATTTCATATTAAGCATTATTTTTGTTGAAATTACTGTGAATTTCTAAAACCGAGAAATTTAGAAAAATTATACTATTATCAAAGAATAAATTAAACTCTACAAACGCCGCAGCGGTAATTAGGAGCATTTTCATTCTCTAATCAGGATGCGAAGGAAATCTGAGTGAAAGTTCGCAAGCACGTGTCGACTTAGTTAGGAAGTTAACAATTTAGGAGTTGCAAATTTGTTGAAGGTTACAGAGCTATGAGATTTTAATTTCAGCGACTGAATCACATACAAGCTAACTTCATAGAATAATTGAATCAAGGTTTTACTCTGCAATATTTAATAAATTGTACTTGATTAATAAGACATTTTATTAACATGGCAGTAAACAATCAAACAGAATTAGATATAATTCCAACTTTCATAAGTGTCGATAACACTTTAAATAAGCCGGTAACATAATAAGCTGGTAACATAGTAGCAATAAGCTAAAAAGATTAAATAAAAAAAATTAAAAAATATATTTAAAACGAAAATAACCGCTATTAATGTATTTCAAACAAAGCAGTGATATTATATTGACGGCAGTACGGCTCCAACGATTTTCCTGAAATTCAACATGCAGGAGGTTTTGAAAAAAAAAATCGTTTTATCCCTGTTTTTAGGCATTAAAAAATACTAAAATGTACTTTTAATTTATTGAATATATAAAACACTATAATTGCCTTTAAATATCAAGTCAGTATAGCTTATTTGGGGAACAAGTGCTCGCGAGAAATGAAAATACCTAGGATCGGGCCCCACCTTACCTATTATGTATTTCTTTTTTTTTGTAGTTTAATTTTTAAATTTTGGAAAAAATTACCGAGCAAGCAACCAGGTGCTATAGGACCTAGGTGCTATATCTATACATAGTATTAATCACAAATCGCAACTCACTTACACTAAATGAGTGATAAAAGGTTCTTTAGTTATCGATGTTCAACAGTACCATCAATTGCCAAGCTTGATGAATATTAATAATCGCTAAGTATCCACAGTAGAAACAAACATCAAGAAATAGGTATATCGTCGAGGCAGTAAGATAAATCAATTCTTATCCTCCAAAAAACGTATTCCAGAGCACATAATGCGAGGTACAAGATTGATGGGCCGCTATCATCAAGAGACCCCGTAATTAATGGGAGTGACTGCTCACCTCACTCGTTACTGCTCGTGCCGAAAGTCAATAAGCCAAAGTTCCATACTCCAACAGCCTCCCAAATCAGCTAGTAAACTTTTTCCCTTTGTTTAACATGCGAACGGTTTATCTCTTTTGTACGGTTGACAACAATGATAAATGTACGGTTAACAAGTTAGCTTAGGGATATTGTTTAATAAGTTTTCTTGACGTTTCACTACTCGCCTAATCATGGTATAGGGAAAGGGGAATTGTTTTACTCCAAATTTAACGCGTGCGGGCCACGGGCAGTAGTGAATAAAACAAAACCACTGGATAGATTTTAATCATTTTTTCACTGAGTGACATAGGCTATATATTTTATACCCGTGTGAAGCCGGAGCGGGCCACTAGTCTATATATATAAAAGAAAGATGTGTTAGTTAGACTATTTATAACTCAAGAACGGATGAACCAATTTGGCTGAAAAAAGGTGGAATGGTTGCTTAGAACCAGGAGACGGACATAGGATACTTTTTATCCCGTTCGACCGCGTTTCCGCCAAGTCTTTATAAAACGTGGAATAACAAAAATAACTATGACATGGAATAACAAAACGCAAAAGATAGTGGAATAACAAAACATAAATGACAGTTAAACTTAATTTTTTCTTTGGTTAAGTATGGTAAAAAAATTTACAATTATCAAAATAATAGCTAAACGACACTATAAAGTATAAAACAAAGTCCCTTCCCCTGTCTGTTCCTATGTCCCTATATCCCTATGTATGCTTAAATCTTTAAAACTACGCAACAGATTTTGATGCGGTTTTTTAATCGATAGTGATTGAAGAGGAATGTTTATATGTATAATAACATTCAATATGGAGTAGAGAACAACTGTAATTTTTGAGGTTTCTAATGTGATGTCGTAAATAATTTCATTTTTTTTCGCTTACACATTGCAAACGCACGCTGAACCCTACGAAATTTATCAAAGTAATGTACTAAGTATTTGTACACCTTGAAAAGATCTACAGAAAAGTCCGTGATTTTATATGTCTATCTCTTATGGATAACCCACAATAGCAATTTTTTGACAATTTCTTTTTACGAAAAACAATGCCTTATTATCGAAGTAATTTTAAACAATACAACATTATTCCTTATCCAATTAATTATATATTTTACTAGCGGCCTGCCCCTGCTTCGCACGGGTATAAAATATATATCCCATGTCATTCAGTGTAAAAAAATGATTAAAACCGATCCAGTAGTTTTGATTTATTCATTACTGCCCGTGGCCCGCAAGCGTTAAATTTGGAGAAAAACAATTTCCTTTCCCTGTACCAAGAAGATTTCCTGCTATCTTTGGAATATCTAAATTCATATAGTACATTTTTACTTATTTACTTTTACATTTTCCCTATGTATTTCATTTTTACAATTATTATTATTATTTTATTTCGAAAAATGACTTCTTGCTGTTAGCCAGAGCGGCTTTTACAGCGTCACCGGGAGATTGGGGCGAGCGCAGAAGCATCGCCGGAGGTGGAGTGGAGCGAGCCTCGGGAGAGGCTCGTGACATCTTGGGAACGTCGCCTTAAGGGTGCCTCCTGTGAGGCCGAGCCTCGGCTTAAGACGACGTGTCGTGGAGGACTATAAACGGACTTATGGAAAGTCTGAGTGTCATATTAATTACAGAATGTCTTTATATACAACATTCACAGCTTCCTTGTCGTTAAACAAACTCTGGAAAGAACGATATAGCTGCTGGATTCGAAGTGCTATAGGGTGAAGCGCGACCTCCTCACGGCATTTTAAATCTGTAATATCTCCGAAAATGTTCACTTAAATTACATGCTGTAAACGGCGATATTGATCTATATTAAATCAACAATTTATTTAAGGTACTTAATTGGATAAGGATAAATGCTGTAGTGTATAAAAATTGCTTTGAACATAAGGCATCATTTTTCGTAAAAAGTAAATGAAAAAAACTGCTATTGTGAGTTATCCATAAGAGATAGACATATACCATCGCGGACTTTTCTGTAGACCTTTTTAAGGTGTACAAATACTTAGTACATCATTTTGATAAATCTCGTAGGGTTTAGCCTGCGTTTGCAATGTAAGCGGAAAAAAATGTAATTATTTACAGAAACCTCAAAAATTACAGTATTTCTCTACTTCGTATTGAGTGTTATTATACGTACAAACCTTCCTCTAGAATCACTCTATCTATTAAAAAAAACCGCATCAAAATCGGTTGCGTAGTTTTAAAGTTTTATGCGTACATACGGAAATATGGACTTTGTTTTATAATATGTAGTGATACACGTGCTACCGTGGCCGCTAGAAATTATATAATTTAACAACTTCTTGTTAGCTTTGGACTTATGAAAGCTGCGTCTTTCAGCTGTTGATAAAGCGATTTGTGCTTGGAGTATTTTTACGTGATGAAATCCTAAATGAAGGGATCCAAAAGAAAAAAAGGCCAAGCTTATATTACTCAAATAATCCTCAACAGTATGATAGCTTTAATAAGTTTACTATTAAGAACTTTTTGAATTTGCGTAAGGGCATGTCATAAATTGATTGTAAAAATGCCATTTTCAAAATATATACCAAAGCTCAAATACTTAATTTATTTATTATATATGTATGTAAATATATATGTATATAAATATGTTTTAGTGCTATATAAATGTATATAAATATGTTTTAGTGTTATATAAATGTATATAAATATGTTTTAGTGCTATATAAATGTATTTAAATATGTTTTAGTGCTATATATATATATACGTATATAAATATGTTTTAGTGCTATATAAATGTATAGTGTATATAATTTTTTTGAAAAGCGACAGCAAGAACACCTGTTTCTTTAAGTAGATCAGTTTTACTAGATCAGTCTACAGAAAGGTTTAAATTAAGTATAAGAGACATGGTTATACGTAAAGCATATTACAAAATTGAAGATTATTTGGATGATAAAAAAGCCTGAATTTAAAAATCCTTTCAGCTTCATACAAGACTGCGGTTTAATAATGTAAAATTGAAAATGTTTAAAAGATTGACCGCCGAGTTTTTTTCTGGTTCTTCCCGGTAAGAGCAACATTCCGAACCATTTGTAGCTTAATTAATCATATTGATCCTTGACGATTCAAAAGTTCTTGTAAGAGCTTATTTGAATAAAGATATTTTGATTTGATTTTGATTTAATAAAGCGGGTCACGTGGTTCGCATGGTTCGCAGATTTTTATAATTTCATCAATAATTAGTAGGCCAGTAGAAGCATCACAAATCGCAATAAACGTACATACCCGTAGCGGAGGGCGGATGCTGTGCAGATGACGGCCCGCGGATGAATGGAGACTGTATCGGTGACAATTTAACTGAACGCCGAATTAATGGTTATTGGAAATTATCACAAAAGCCTTTTGTCCGTATCACGAGCGTATGTGCTAAATTTGCAAATGTCATTTTCATTTTATTTTACATCACACGTTTTTTGCTTTATTTGTTCACGCTACTCGAAAATATTAATATGGTAAATGCGAAGTCTGTCTGTCTCGCTATTGATGAAATTTGGTACATGCAATTTTATATACCAGGCTAAAATAACAACATTGCTTAAAATTAAAATAAATCCTTCATTTCCCTCGGCAAAGGAAAAATAAATAATAATAAATAAATATGTATATGGGACACTTACACGGTCATCCATCCCCAAAGTAACTTAATACTTGTATTATGGGCGACAGACAACTGGCGAATAAATACTTATATAATTTTTAAATACATACTTAAGTACACCCAGACTCGAAGCCAAATTAATTTATAGAAAATGTTGGTCTTCGGCTGGAATCGAACCCACGAACCGCGGAGCTGAAGGCAGGGTCACTTCCCACTGTGCCAAAGGGCCAGTCAGTAAAAAATAATACACAAATAAAGGTATCGCTAACATAAGTTACACTAGGTACGAACCTCTGTGGTTTTTTATAGTGTTAAGTAACATTTGTTAATAATTTGTTTAAATTGTTAAATAAATTAAAAAAAAAACCCCGTGTATTATCCGGCTGAATAGAATAGTACTACCCTGATTTCTTACCGAGGTGTCGTAAAAGGCGACTAAGGTAAGGCGACCCGCTGTGTGGTATCCGGCTGAGTAGAATAGTACCACCCTCATTTCTTACCGAGGTGTCGTAAAAGGCGACTAAGGTAAGGCGACCCACCGTGTGGTAGATAGAGAGTGGATTGTAGAGTGTGATAAAGGCATGAAGATGTTATATAAATTAAAAAAAAACGAGGATTATAGCAAAATAATACGATCATAACTTATCGTTGACGTGGACTTAGTTATGAATACAATTTTTTAACAATGTCATTATTTTATTACTTTCATAAACCACCTTAACATACTTAAATTGCAAGTAAAAACTGCGTGAAAATATATTCAGAACAAACCTATACTGTACTGTACCTTTCTGTACTGTAGATAGTATTTAAAATGTTTATTTGTGTGTACAAAACTCAAAAAGTACTAAAATTGTTACACTTAAAATATCATCAACCTCCTGCCATTATCCCACTCTAAGTGGGGTCGGCACGAAATGTTATAAACATGCTGTCACATGATTTGGCTGCGTTTTTACGAGCGGCCGCCTACCTGACGTCAACTTACCTCTGACGTATTTAACGACACCTCGGTAAGGAAGAAGGTGGTCTATTCTATTCAGCCGGATACCACACGGCGGTGTTATACTTAAAATAATGACATGGAATTGTATTGTTTTATTTCATTTTTCTTATATAACTTGTATTTCGAATTTTATGAAAAATCTTAGTGTTTATAATACTTAGTGATTATACTAACAAAGCGCGGACCCCATAACAGCTAGGTGCCAAACAGGCAAAGTCCACCGATACTAAATAGGGCAATTTACCTTCTCCCCATGCCTCAGAGTGCACGTTAAGCCGACCTCGGTTAACATTAACATTTAACAATAACCGTTAACCCTGTATACAAAGTTATTTAACGTGTTGTTGGCCAGTACTTAAAGAATAACGATAGTCAAAATCTTTCGCATAAAAACTAACAGCTCAGTTAATCGGGATATATTTTTTTATTTATTAATTCTTAGGTACATTTTTATTGGTAATATTTCCGCTTTTTCTCCAAACTCTTTAAGGAAACTGTTAATACAAAATTGATGATAGAATTATTTCTCTATAATTATTATCTTTCTCTTGCCGTTACCCCACTCTAAGTGGGATATTGAT
This sequence comes from Morpho helenor, assembly GCA_029227775.1. Classification (NCBI taxonomy): domain Eukaryota; kingdom Metazoa; phylum Arthropoda; class Insecta; order Lepidoptera; family Nymphalidae; genus Morpho; species Morpho helenor. The sequence goes on from JARGCU010000006.1 coordinate 15,290,796, forward strand.
ATATTAAGGTTTACTAGGCCCATTAAGGCATTCTAAGATACTCCATCCGACATTTAGCATACATTTTCATTCATAGTAGCTCAAAGCAATATGTTATGATTACTTTCGTAAAGGTTATCTCATTATCGTCCTGCCGCTATCCCACTCTAAGTGGGGTCGGCACAACATGTTATAAACATGCACATGATTTTGATACGTATTTTACCGACCGCCTGCCTGACGTCAAGTTATCTTAGTCGTCTTTTACGTCATCTCGGTAGGAAATGAGTGTGGTCTATTCTACTCAGCCAGATATCACACGAAGGGTCGACTTACCTTAGTCACCTTTTACGACACTTCGGTAAGTAATTCTGCTCAGCCGATAGTATAGGCAACCGAGGTGTCTTAAAAGGCGATTAAAATAAGTTGACGTCAGGCAAGCGGTCGGTCGTAAAATAGCTAAGTAGCCAAAACTGGTAACGACATGTTTAAAACTTGTTATGCTGACCCCACTTAGAGTGGGATAAGGACAGTATAATTATCATTATTTTCGAACAACCCGCATAATAAAAGGTCAAGTTATTAATAAACCTACGTAATTTTATTGTGGCGTTTTACCCTAAGCGAATAAATTGCTCTCTAAAGTTGTCGTAAAAGGCGACTAGGTAGGCGGCCAGTCGTAAAATACGTAGCCAAATCATGTGACAACATGTTTAAGGCTTGTTGTGCCGACCCCACTTAGAGTGGGATAAGGACAGAATAGTGATGACTATTATAATTATTTTCGACCTACCCGGATAATAAAGGGTCAAGTTATTAATAAAACTACGTACTTTTATTATGGCGTTTTACCCTAAGCGAATAAATTGCCTTCTAATGGCCTCCATACGCTAGTCCATGCCGATGGCGAGGCTGGCTTTGGGCGGGTTTCCTTCTGCTGAGTCAGAAGTGACTAATGACAGTTAACCCGTGATAAAGGTGAACGTATCAAATTTTCTTCCTTAATTTTTTTTTACGTCGGCGAGTGGGATGCTATAAATCGGAGGTAATTTGTCTTTAGAAGCTTTGTCGGTTTCAAAATTGTTTTGTTTTGTGTGGAATTGCAGAAAATATTATTCACAACCTGTGCGCACTCTTTAATTATTATTGCATCATTATTCATATTTTCTTAAGTATAGGTATTTTTACGTTGTATAGCGGTGTGGAGATAAGGAAATGGAACGTTTATCCATCCACATTCATATTTAACACTCGTTTGGTCACATGACTTTCATCCCTCCTTATTACATGTCCATACCATCTTATTCTTGCCCATTTCTTTTCTATAATGGGCGCAACTTTCAGGCTTTCTGGTGTCCTTATTCTATAGCATGCTTAAATATTGATTTGTATATAAATGTTTTGATTTTGAGGCAAAAAGGGTTCTATCAAAAAGTATAACAAACATTCTCTTAGCTCGCGGCCAATTTTACTGATAAGTTTCGAAGTTCCGTTTCCTTCCATCAAACTTTGGTTACAGATACAATTAATCACAATTAACGGAATAACTTTATTATGCCTTTTGTGTTTTATTTATGTGATACTAGAGGTACCCGCGAATTTTTTTGCGTCGATTTTATTTTTTAAATTCCTTCAAATATATTTTTTACACCTTTTCCAAAGGAAATTTCTTTATATACTATTTATTAGTGTGATATAGAAGCGTATATTTTAGCTCACTGGTTTAATCGCTGATGTAGTAAAAAGTTTTTGTTTTATAGACCTTCACCAAATGCGATAGCCCAGCGGTGAGACCGTGCGACTTTTTTAAGGAGGCCACGAGTTCAAATCCCGGCCAGACACTAATAATTTTTTGTATCAAAAACTTATGTGTCTAATTGATAATTGCAATTTATCACACGCTTTTGCGTTGAAGGAAATCATCGTGAGGGAACCTCCATATCTCTAGAGAACTCTGGGGATATGTGTAACCTACCAATCCGCATTGGAGCAGCGTGGTAGGTGTTAGCTCCAACTCTTCTATCCAAAAACAAAGATCGGAGGCCTTTGCATATGTAGGATAGTAACAGGCCGTTACTTTACTTTATACTTTGCTTAACGCCTAATTCTATTAAATGTTTCTTATGAGGTTGATAATTGGTGTTTTTTTCAGTCAAATTATAAGCTAGAAGCCCTTCAGCTCAGTGCTTCAATGCAATTGTTCGAAAGACAAAGGCTGTCGCGAGGCCAAGGACAAGCTATTCTGCAACTTTTGTCTTTCGTTTGAGATCTGACATTGACATCTCGCTAGTGTCCGGTGGAGGGGGTCACTTGATAACTTTTTTTTAATTTAAATATGAAAATACATAATATTTTCCTGCCCTTATCCCACTCTAAGTGGGGTCGGCACAACATGTTATAAACATGCTGTCACATAGCTGCGTTTTTACGACCGGCCTGACGTCAACTTACGTCAATAGTTTATTAAGCTATTATATCGATGGTATATTAAGTCATCATCCTCCTGCCCTTATCCCACTTTAAGTGGAGTCGGCACAACATGTTATAAACTGTTACATGATTTGGCTTCGTATTTTACGACCGGCCGCCTGCCTGACGTCAACTTACTTTAGTCGTATTTTACGACACTTCGGTAAGAAGGAGGGTGGTCTATTCTACTATACCGGATACCACACGGTGGGTCAACTTACCTTAGTCGTCTTTTACGACTCTTCGATAAGAAATGAGGGTGGTCTATTCTACTCAACCGGATACCACACAGTGGGTTGCCTTACCTTAGTCGCCTTTTACGATACCTCGATAAGAAAAGAGGGTGGTACTATTCTATTCAGCCGGATACCTACCTTATAATAGTGCTATTAATACTCCACCTCATTAAAATTAATCATTAATCAAAATCTCACCATCATCCTGCTGCCCTTATCCCACTTTAAGTGGGGTCGTCATGTTATAGACATGTTCTCACATGATTTCGCTACGCATTTTACGACCAGCCGCCTGCCTGAAGTCAAATTACCTTAGTCGTACTGTTGTGTGTCGTGAGAGGAAACCTGCACATCTCTAGAGAATTCTGGAGATATGTGTAACCTACCATTCCGCATTGGGGCAGCGTGGTAGGTCTTAGCTCCAATCCTTCTCTCCAAAAACGGAAGGAAGAGGCCTATTCTCAGCAGTAAGATAGTAACAGGCCGCTTACTTTTTTTTACAGACAGCTTTTGTGGACTTTGTTTTATAATAAATATAGATGTTTATTTATGACTCTTGAAGGAGTCCAGTCTATAAGCCAACCTATCTAAGTTAGTATTCTCAGGTTACACGCTGAGATTTAGTTTAAAATAACTTTCAACTATAACTAACAACTCCTTGACCGAGGGCGATTTGATAGCTTTGAGTTACAGTTTTGTAACTAACTACTAGTATTACATAATAGACAATATCCTCCTGCCCTTATCCCACTCTAAGTGGGGTCGGCACAACATGTTATAAACATGTTGTAACATGATTTGGCTGCGTTTTAACGACCGGCCGCCTGCCTGACGTCAACTTACCTTAGTCGTATTTTACGACACCTCGGTAAGAAGGAGGGTGGTCTATTCTATACTAGTATTACATAATACTCCTGATTAATTTTACGTTGCCAGTTAAGTATATGTCTTAGTATTAAAGTGACCGAATTAAAAATTAGGCTCGATTGAGTTAGGTACATTGTAATTCTTATTTCAATGCCATCTATGAGATCACGAACTTTTTCAAAAAGTTAGTGTTTCAGGGGTATTTTTAACATTACGACTACAAGGGTATTTTTAACAAATCAACCTTTTTGAATTAGGCCTTTAATACCAAGCGTAAGATGTATTACTAGCTGATTCGCCCCGACTTTACACGAGTGCGCAGTAGAACATTTTACACCAAGATTGACTACAGCAGTAAAAGTAACTCTTTCAAATCAATTCAAAATAATCCTTATTCAAATAGGCTCTTTCAAGCACTTTTGAATCGTCAAGGATCAATATGATTAATGAAGCTACAACTGGTTCGGAATGTTGCTCTTACCGAGAAGAATCAGAAACATTTTCAATTTTACATTATTAAACCGCAGTCTTGTATGAAGCTGAAAGGATTTTCAAATCAAGGCATTTTTATCATTCAAATAACAACTTTGTAATATGCTTTACGTATAAGCATATCTCTTACACTTAATTAAAACTTTTCGTGAAATTTATGGAAATTTATCAAAATATAAAAACGTAAAACCAAAAACCGAGCAACAAATGGCAAACAAAACGCAATATCTTATACAAACAACAAATTCCAGGAGTGGAAATAAAATTTATACATCCATCTTGTATCATTGCAGCCTTTGAGCGGGTTTGGAATTCTCTGCCGCGCCAAATCAAATCTCAACGTGAATATCAAGTAGGGGATAAAACTTGCACGCAGATATATCCCTTATCCCATATACTGAGGTTACATTTTTCTGTGTACACAAGTGTTTTTGTGGTCAATGAAATTGCTGTATTTTTCATCTCGCGTTTCAGCGAACCTCATGTATGTAGGAAGAAGCGCAGCTTTGTCAACCGCTTTTGTCATTGCGAAATGTACGAAAGTTTTTACTGACTTATGCAGTTTTAAGCTGTGATGGCCTAGCGGTGCGACCGTGTGAATCTCTAGAGACGATCATGGGTTCAAACCCGGGCAGACACCAATGAGTTTTTCTATTAAAACTTATGTCTAATTGATAACTGCAATTTATCACACGCTTTTCGGTGAAGGAAAACATCGTGAGGAAACCTGCATATCTCTAGAGAATACCGGGGATATGTGTAACCTACCAATCCGCATTGGAGTAGCGTGGTAGGTCTTAGCTCCAACCCTTCTCTCCAAAAATGGAGCGAGGAGGCCTATGCCCAGCAGTGGGATAGTAACAGGCCGTTACTTACTTACTATGCAGTTTTATTCGTATACATATTAAATTCTGAATTAGTTTTAAATAACATACAACAACAATTGCCGAAACTACTTATATATTTTTTTTTATTACAGCAAAAATGTACAATTTATCTATCTTTAATTACTTACACGCTAGAACTATACAAATCATGCCCACGTGGAATGGTCCCAAGAATGCTGGCAGCGTTTCCGCGCTGAATCGCTAAGCTGATTCTTTGTGCGAAAAAGGGGCCAGCCCTCTTGTCACCTGAAGAGGCAATTAAACGAGATGTTAAAACGGATGTTTTTTGCTCTTTGACTCCACTACTTATATTAATATTAAATGCCTTGTGGTATCCGGCTCAGTAGAATATTCCGCCCTTATTTCTTACCGAGGTGTCATAAATACAAAATACATTGAACTGCCTTTCGTTCGTTTAGGGTAAAGGATTCAAATCTTATTTACAAACATGTAATATTGAAAGATAAAGTTTTATAATATATAACGAAGATGATGAATATATAACTAAGGTAAGTTGACTCACTGTGTAGTATCAGGTAGAGTAGAATAGACCACCCTCTTTCTTACCGAGTTGTCGTAATATACGATTAACGTAACACAATTCACACACACAATAAAATCACGTGACAACATGTTGTAACATATTGTGCCGACCCCACTTAGAGTGGGATAAGGACAGGAGGATGATAATTATATGACCTCATATGATAACTGATAACTATATGAATGAATCAGCTTAGCGATTCAGCGCGGAAACGCTCCCAGCATTCTTGGGACCATTCCACGTGGGCATGATTTGTATAGTCCTAGCGTGTAAGTAATTTAAGATTTGTATATTTTTTGTTGTAAACAAAAAAAATCTTTTATAAAGCATTTAATATGATAGTTGCTTTGAATTCTTAACACGGGGTTTTGTTTCTCTTAGAGCCCAACATTTTATCTTAGTATACATGGCCACGCTCGAATTGTCTGTCCCCGACATAATTCATATAGGCTGGGTTGCCATAAATAACTGCAGAATCTCGATAGAATAGAGATAGCAGAACGTGACCCCACTCGGGGGAGTAAAACAACATCTGTAAAAATATATTTTAATACTAGTAATATCCCGCAGTTTCACCCGCGTAATTTTTATTTTTTTACACCTTATTACATTTTTATAACGGATCCCTATTTTTTTAAAGTAATATAGCCTATGTTGCACAGTAAAGATGCAGCTTTATAATGGTGAAAGAATTTTTGAAATCGGTCAAGTAGTTTTTGTGTGACAACATTACAAACATACATACAAATTTTTCCTCTTTAATTAGTATAAACAATTGCCGAGAAATTATATAGGTGAGGAATATTATTTACATTAGTGAAAATATTATTAACGCCTCTAGCTAAAACCAAGCGACGGCAGTGGGCCATAACTTTTAACCAAGCTAAAGTGAAAGCAGTGTGATCAAAAAGTAATGTGAACTTTGCGATTTTGTCGTGGAGTCTATCTCCTAACGATACTTTGGGACGAAATGATTGTTGAGATTGTCGTAGTGAATGTGTGTAGTGCTGTTAATGATGTTGTCTTGTGGTACGTGTGGTAACTAATCCTGCATGTATAAATTATGAGAACGGTTTTGCTTCCTACACTTAGGTACATGGTCTTAACGAACGCGGATTAAAGCAAAATATCATACCTTTTGTACTATGCAAATCCGCATTAACGCCTACATTTTTAAATGATATATAGTTTAACTCACTTTTAAAAATAAATGAAAAATTTGCCTATTTCAGAGTTTCACCACTTCTATTACAAAGCAAGTAGTTTCATGCATTTACCGAATTGCATGTGTCGGTGTTTTTAACTGAGCCGGATATAAATCACAATCCGCGCCATGCGTCACAACCGGGGCGTGGTGGGTGACGCTTGAGCTATGTCGAATGTTATTTAACTGCGGTCAAATTTCTGTCTCCCATATTTCATTTTATTTCTGGACTAGCCCGCCACGGATTTGCACGGATAGTAAAATATATTATGTCCTGAGGAAAACCCGCTATCGATTAATTTCCACACATGTGAAGTATCTTATATTGGGATTACTTCCAAGATGTCAATTATGGTTTAAGAGATCATATTTTATTTATTTATAGATCACTTAAAATTATACATTGAACAACTTAAAATAAGTACTTTTAATTATAGGTGATAACCACTTTCAAATTAAGTTACGACAAATGGGAGATACAATTTATCTAATTTTACGTTATCGTTAAAACAAAAAATAGACTACACAGAGAGAAAAGATTTAATAAAAAAGAAAATTAATACAACCTGTAAAAAATAACGGAAGTTAAGATCAGCATTTATCACTTATAGCCCGAATGTATTTCTGTTATAGATTAATAATGTTAAAAACTCTATAGAATTAGGCGTTACTTTGCGGAGGTCCATAATACAAAACTAATGAGAATATTGCTATAACCCGTGTTCAAGCCTTTGGTTGGCTTGAATGGAAGTTGAGGGAATAAAAATGTATAACAACCTCGTACATAAAAAACGGTATATTAAAACTTTAGAAAAATACAATTATTATAACATGTTGGCGCACAGCGCGGTGAGAGGTGAATGTCGATTGAATGTGACAAATGTCATTATCAATTATAGAATAAAAACGCCTGTAAAATTCAATAACAAAGTACTGCACTATTGCCATTAAATTTTACAGGGCGGCTTCACAAGCTGTAATAATCCGCGATAAAAGAAAATAAATGTATTGCTAAATGTAGACACACACACACACTATCGGACACCGATAACGCAACACAAACACGACACACACACGACAAAATCGCAAAGCTTTGATTTTGTCGATTTTGTCGTGGAGTCTATCTCCTGACGATGCTTCAGTTACGGGGCGAAACAATTGATAAGATTATGGTGATGAATGTGTGCAGTGCTTGTGTATTTTTGTGTTATCGGTGTCGGATAGTGCATGAGTTCTTACAAACTCTGCATATATCAGGCGAACGAATAGTACACTCTACATTTAGCATTACATATGTTTTCTTTCATCGCGGATTACAGCAAAATAATATTCTCATTAGTTTTGTTAAAAACTCATTAAATAACTAACGTAGTAGCTAAGGATTAATACTGTATCGCTTATAATTCTCTCTATGGTCGAAATAATTCTACTCACGTACAAATACCAAGAACACGTTTTATTTTTATAGTAAAATAACCATTTTATTAAAGTAGGTAAATAGTCATGTATATTTATTGATGGTCACGTTTTAAGGTCACAATCTTAGAGTTTTTCAAATAAAAATGTTAAGAATAGAAATAAATAAAATATTAATGTTGAAAATTATCCATATGTCCCCTTACCAAATAGTGTTTGATGCAAAGTGCAAACCCTACTAATATTATAAATGTGAAAATTTGTGAGTATGGATGTATGTTTGTTACTCTTTCACGGCAAATCTGCGGAACCAATATCGATGAAATTTGTCACAATTATTTCCTTATACACCATGTTAACATATAGGCTATAGAAATCCTGTTATTTCTACAGGGACAGGATGACATTGAAAAGCGCCATATATTATCAACCTATCATGCGATAACAGTCCACGCAAACAAAGTTGCGGGTAAAAGCTAGTCATAGATATATGAGAATGTATTTTGGATCTCCGAAAAATAACGGTTGATACTTTAAATTGTAATTTACGTCGTGTGGTATCCGGCTGAATAGAATAGTACCACCCTCTTTTCTTACCGAGGTGTCGTAAAAGGCGACTAAGGTAAGTCGACCCGCCGTGTGGTGTCCGGCTGAGTAGAATAGACCAACCTCATTTCTTACCGAGGTGTCGTAAAAGGCGACTAAGGGAAGATGACCCACCGTGTGGTATCCGGTTTAGTAGAATAGACCACCCTCTTTCTTACCGAGGTGTCGTAAAATACGACAGAGGTAAGTTGACGTCAGGCAGGCGGCCGGTTGTAAAAACGCAGCCAAATCATGTGACAGCATGTTTATAACATGTTGTGCCGACCCCACTTAAAGTGGAATAAGGGCAGGAAGATGATGACTTTAAATTGTAATTTATTTAAAGTAATAATAAAATGTTTTACTATAATCCGCGATGAAGTAAAATAGAAAATATATATAATGCTAAATATATAGTGGATAATCCGATTTCATACCTGATACATGCAGGATTCGTAAAAACACATGCGCAAACCTCCACCACCGCCACCAGAATACACAAGCACTACATACGTTCACTATCACAAACTCAACAATCGTTTCGCCCCGCAACCGAAGCATTATCAGGCGATAGACTCCACGACAAAATCGCAAAGCTTGCGATTATGTATGTATCAGGTATGAAAACGGATTGTCCACTCCACATTTAGCGTTATATATATTTTCTATTTTACTTCATTATATTATAGCAAAATAATTTCAATTACTTTTGTATTATGGATCTCAGCAAAGTAGCGCCTAATTCTATAAAATGTAATTTATTTGAAAAATTGTCTTTTTAAAAATATAAATGATTCTAAAAAAATATTTTTAAATTAAGTAATGTTTTCATTATTATTTTTTTCATTTAATATAAAATTATGTCCGATCGTTTACGTAATACGTCATTTTAAAATGGCAGCATCTGTTGCAATAACTAATATCCGCTTACCGGAATAACCCGCCCTCTACTGCACTGTACATTTAATAATACTGTCTGTCGATGACTCGTTTGTACTCGTGATACTTACAGGGTACATGTTGTGACTTGTCCTGCATGTATGGGGTATGTGACTTTTGCCTGCTTCATACACTTAGCATTACATATATTCTCTTAACAAACGCGGATTACGTCAAAATAATTTTATAGTAATTTCTTTCCGTTAATAAATAAGTTACTATTATTATTTTTCGGTTTTAAAGCCTAGTCATTTTAATGTAATTGCGATACGTTTTAACTTCCGTAAAAAATTATAAATTCTAATTCAACATAATATATAAATAAACTTGTAAATAAGTGCTTTTGAATCGTCAACTCTACCGCCGGGGTCGGAAAGCTGTTCCTACCGAGAAGAGCCAGCAAGAAACTCGGCGGTTGCTATTTTAAAAATATAATTCTTAATACTAGTTATTACTGTCTTGTACAGGTTCGAAGAGAACTATATCCACACATTCTTATCATCTAAATAATCCTCAACAGTATAGTAGGCTTTCTGTAGCAGCCTTTTTTTAACAATATTTTTAAACTAATGGCAAAGCTAAAATTGATTGCGGTATTTTATTATAGAATCTTATAATAACCAAACCCGCAAATGACTTATACTACTTTGTCTAATATATATATTACCTATCGTTTTATAATTCTTTACATTTTATGTACATAAATTAAATTGCTTTAAATATACTGTGAAGCAAATGTATGAATAACATAATACGACTTTATCTCTCAAAATAACATGTTTGTAAAATGATTTTAATCCTTTACACTGAACGAAAGGCAGTTCAATGTAATTTGTATCCAAATACTTAAATGTATTAATTAAATTAAAAACATTTATCAATATTTACCGCATTATTCAATACGAAATATCAGTTATATTTCGTCCGATATTAATCCGTAATATATCTGATATTAATAGTAGTAAGTCAGCCACAACACCATTAATTATCGCATCAATACTTAATCAATATTAATATAGTAATTACTCGAGGATTGTGCTATTTTTCCTCCGCATATATGTCACGGTCCGCGCCATACGTCAGGGCGGGCGGCGCCATAAATATACACGCGGTCTACCGCCGAAGCCCATCGGCTATACTCGAAGACAAGCCAATTTAAAAAGTTTGCCTTTCTCACTCTACCAAAAATGTATTAAGATAAGATAGAGTACAGTATTAAATTTTTATTTTATTGTTCATATTCATGTTATAACGCCATGTGGTATCCGGCTGAATAGAATAGTACCACCCTCATTTCTTAGTGAGGTGTCGTAAAAGGCGACTAAGGTAAGTCGACCCGCCGTGTGGTATCCGGCAGAGTAGAATAGACCAACCTCATTTCTTACCGAGGTGTCGTAAAAGGCGACTAAGGTAAGTTGACACACCGTGTGGTATCCGGTTTAGAAGAATAGACCACCCTCTTTCTTACCGAGGTGTAAGTAAAATACGACTGAGGTAAGTTGAAGTGAGGCAGGCGGCCGGTCGTAAAAACGCAGCCAAATCATGTTACAGCAAGTTTATAACATGTTGAGTCGACCCCACTTAGAGTGGGATAAGGGCAGGAAGATGATGATGTTCATATTCATGTTATAAATGCAAAGTTTATGATATATCTGTAAAGCTTTTACAGACAATCTGACGGAGAAACATTGATCAAATTTTGGCCCAATTGATACTAATATACCTGCCAACATATAGACATAAATAAACCTTATTTTTTTCTCTGGCAACATTAAAAAAAAACATAAAACATTGTAGAGTGTATTGTAAGTAGTAAAGACGTGTGGTATCCGGTTGAGTAGAAAAGACCACCTTCTTTCTTACCGAAGTGTCGTAAAAGACGTTGCTAAATCAATTATATAATAATAATATTTTCATCATCATCCTCCTGCCCTTATCCTTAAGTGGGGTCGGCACAACATGTTATAAACATGTTGTAACATGATTTGGCTGCGTTTTTACGACTGCCTGCCTGACGTCAACTTACCTTAATCGTATTTTACGACAACTCGGTAAGAAAGAGGGTGGTCTATTCTACTACACCGGATACCACACGGTGGGTCAACTTACCTTAGTCGCCTTTTACGACACCTCGGTAAGAAATGAGGTTGGTCTATTCTACTCAGCCGGATACCACACGGCGAATGATAACATATTTATAATTTTATAATATTTATATTCTAACATGGTTACGTTGTGCCGACCCCACTTCGAGTGGGATAAGGGCAAGGGGAATGTATGTTGTGTCTTTTAACTAGTACTTTATTAAGTTCGCAGTTAACATTTAATAAACCTCAGAGCAAAAATTCCCGACACTCAGGATATCGAGAATATCTGCTAATATAAAATTTGAGAAGTTCACGGCAAGCTCCCAGTTACATGGTATTAAAGAGCGAAAACAGCTTTGATATTTCACCTTCAAAAGATATTTTGTATCTTGAACTCTAAGTCAAACGTCGATTTGCAGCTGCATCTCGACGCTTTCACTTTAGTTTATTCCAACGTAAAGTGAGTTAAAACTAGAGAGAAATTTGTAACAATATGACTAATAAAAAATAGCTTGTCAGGGTAAATTATTAGAGATTAATGAGTGAACGCACTCATTGAACTGATAAGAGAGTACGGCTCGACGGAGACGCGTCTAGCGTTAACTCGCGGAACGTCATACAGTCAATTATACGCTTGGAATAGCTTAATGAAGTTTATTTTATTTGATAATAATAAGCGTCATGGAAATGAGAACAAAAGCTACGGCTGACGTCACAGGCTCCGTTGATATATAAACCAACCAAGTTGAAAATTAGCCTGTATTCAAATAGTTCTTCCAAGCACTTTTGAATCGTCAACGATCAATATGATTAATGAAGTTAAAACTGGTTCGGAATGTTGCTCTTACCAAGAACAACCAGAAAGAAACTCGGCGGTATTTATTAAACATTTTTAATTATAAAATATTAAACCGTAGTCTTCGGAAGACCCCCTACTAGATGGACTGAGCTCAAAAGGGTCGTGGGGAGCCACTGGATACAAGTGGCACAAAATCGTGTGAAGCCCATGAAGAGACCTATGTCCAGCAGTGGACGTCCATCGGTTAAAGAAGAAGAAGAAGCAACTTAGCCCTTTAATTGCAAAAATTAGTTATTCGTTTCCGCTGACGTAGTTGCTCAATGAATTTTAAATATAAAGTAATAGTGTATATTTTAGTGGTTAAAAACGTGCAAAATAAATCTAACTTTAAGAGGCTAGAATTAACACCCAACCCCATCAGATTTTTCTGAAATCTAAAAACGTTAAAAATTTTAGCTGAAAGTTTTTTAGGAGTTAAAATTGAACACATCGCTAGTCGGCCCCTAACATAACGGGATTATCGCGCTCGTAAATATCTCTTAGCCGTCGTTTACACTAAAAAATAAAGTTAATTTTGCCGAACGATCGTGTGGGGGATTAAATTTATTTACCAGTGAGGCTGTGTTTAGAAAAAACATGCTTAAACATGTATGTAGAGGCTTGCAGAAAGACGTAGCTGGAAAGTTATTAGGACATTGAAGAGTAACCCCATTGTCTCAAGAGATGTTCACTGGTTCATCTTATCTAGAGAATGATATACTATATTAACAAAACAGTACAAATATTACATGACACTCGTTTTTTATTTAATGCTATGCTCTGTTGCCATAAAAGCTGATAAATATAAAATTTCTGTTATACGTAGAGTTTTAACGCTTTGTATTTTGTTATGTCAAAACTGAAATTTTAATTAAAAATAAAAATAGTTTGATAAATTATTTCTTTAATATATTACCTTTTAGTTAAATTGTGATCATCACGGTCATGAAGATGTAATTTGTGTACAGACTATAGAATATGCAGAGGTGTGCCAATTTATTTACAGCAAAAATGTACAAGTTATATCTATGTTAAATTACTTACACGCTAGGACTATACAAATCATGCCCACGTGGAATGGTACCAAGAATGCTGGCAGCGTTTCCGCGCTGAATCGCTAAGCTGATTCTTTGTGCGAAAAAGGAGCCAGCCCTCTTGTCACCTGAAGAGGCAATTATTAAAGGCAACCTGCAGAGGTTGTAGGTAGTTTTAGAATAAATTCTCCGATATGATATCATTACAACTACTTGGAAACTTTAAGTTTTATTTCACGTCTATCTAAACTATTTTTAACTCTTAAAATTTAAAGCAATGAAAATTAGGGAGAAACGAGGATGGAACTAGGACAGTGACTTTGATTGTTGTACCAGTACACCTAAAAGTTGGGAGGACCATTGAACAATGGCATAAATCTATTGTATTGTAGATTTGGAGAATTTGAACAATACCTAAAAAATATCTTCTCAAAATGACGTTACAAAGTTTTATTTATAAAATATAGAAAAACTCTAGTAACTGCTATGACACCTCACAAGGTAATTCACATAATATTTGGTTTTGTACTTCAGTATAAACACAAATTTGTACAGTACATAAACGCAATCGTTTATAAATATGTCAAGGAGGACTTTTTATACACCAAAATTTCGTCGCAATACAGTTAATACGAAGTAAACCATAAATTTCATTAAGGGAAACATTTATCGTTTTTCCCAACAAAGTTACACCCTTCAAATTCAATTTCCAAGCTCGGGAAGTTAGTTTAAATCTATGTTTACATATATTTTATCAATCGTCAACTGATGGGATGAAAGAATGGCATTAGGCTCTCCTTTGTCGAATTTCCTGCGGGAAACATGTTGGATAAAGGAAACAATACATCAAACGGTTTTATCCTCATCAATTTATTACTCCAGACGGAATATTTGACTGACGACTGAATGTTACTTAAAGGGTAGAGGGGGTACTGGAATTGTCCGCATAACAATAGTATAAATTTAACATGAATTAATATTTTGGTTTTACATTCGTTTTCGTTATACTTTTTAGTATCATAATCGTTCTTACCCTTATCCCACTTTAAGTGGGATCGACACAATATGTCTTCTTCTTCCATTCTCATTTATCATTCGTCAAATCTGGTGCAACTTCTTTAACATGCATATTTCACACAATCCATCCATTTTAGTATATATTTTAAATATTCCCAAGAGTCGTAAAAGCCAAAAAAAAAATTACTGAGTTATTTAATCGATACTTTTTCTATATCAATCAAATCAAAATAATCTTTATTCAAATAAGCTCTTTCAAGCACTTTTAAATCGTTAAGGATCAATATGATTAATGAAGCTACAACTGGTTCGGAATGTTGCTCTTATCAAAAAGAAACTTGGCGGTCAATCTTTTAAACATTTTCAATTTTACATTATTAAACCGCAGTCTTGTATCTTGGATTAGCGCGTTCAAACAACCAAACAAACAAACTCTTCAGCTTTATATCACATCTATACTAATATATAAAGCTGAAGAGTTTGTTTGTTGAACGCGCTAATCTCAGAAACTACTCGACCGATTAAAAAATATTTCAGTTTAAGATAGTCCATTTATCGAAGAAGGCTACATACTATATGTCATCACACTGAGATGAATAGGAGATGAACAGCAATAAAAAATATTACGAAAACGGCAAAATTTAAAGCTTCCCTTGCACGCGCTAAGAAATCGGTGATAACTCGAAAATCATGTATTACAAAGTTATTCTTCTAAAAGTTATAAATTAAAATCTGCGACAGCATATGTCTAGCTTTTAAGGTTAATCCACTTTAAACTTTTTATGGTTATCATAGAGCCGCTGACGATTGCTAGTATTCTATATTTCCCAGAGAGTATTTAGAATAAACTACTCGTATAATAGTTTCAATTACTTATTGCTAGTTACTTATTGCTATTGACTATCGCTATAACCTCTCAGTTAGTTCTGCAAGCGTTATAGCATGAACAGTGATAATAATCTACGAGTAAGTAAACTTCCGGCCAACCGCAGCTGCAGAAGACATTTGCATAAGCCCCGCTAAGTGTTTATTACGAGGAGTCACATCGTGTGCAAATTTTATTTATTTACGTTAATTTCTCTATATTATTTGAATTTGAACATACTTTTTCCGCGCCAGACCAAACAGACTTTTGGTGAATCAAATTCTTTTAAATATTATTGTATAAGAAATAATTAGCGATAATTTTGTCGTACAGCTTAGTCAGAAAATATAAAGAATATTCGAGTACAAGTTGGCAATGGAGAAAAAGAAATATGATAAGTTTCGTCTTTACATTAATATGAAAAGCACTTTTTTAAAATGTTTAATAGCGAAAGTTGTGGTGTACGTGGCTTTATTAAAGTTAGATTGTGATCTGTATCTATTACCCCATCATAACTTTTTTACGAAGGAATTCCGCAAAGCCTACTTACTATAAATTAAATGAAATAATTAGCAGTTATTGTCATTTTATTGTTTCCTCGAAGCTCAAACAGACCATTACCAAGTTCGTCCTTTTTTGCATTTTTATTTGGTCCCCGATTTCCTCAATTCACATAACTTCCCTGCACGGACCATTCAACGCAATACGCCTCTTGAAAACAATGTCGGAGGGCCGAAGCAATTTTCGGGGATTAAAAAGACCTTTGGGAGTCGAGCGATTTTCATATTTACAATACCGCTATAAGCTTTAATTTCAGATTCGAGATGAAAAGCCTGCAACGCGTGTTCATAAAAAGGATTTATTTGGAAAGTTTAATATAAAGTTTGCAGGATTAAACCTTTTTAGGAAAGTTTCTATTTAAGTTTAACAAACGTATAATAGGTTTTTGGATATACACCAAGATTAATAACCTGTTATATCGGTACGAATATTATAAATGTAAAGTACTTTCACGGCTAATCCGATGGGTTATATTGATGAAGTTTGGCATAAGTAAAGCTTATATAGTGAGCTAACATTTAGAACAAAAACAGTATATAAGTGAGGATATTTTAACTCTGTAAAAGAAACGATCAAGACTGATATTTCATAATTGAACATATAAAAAGAATTTTTATATATATTTTTCTCTTATTACAAACTAAAGCTACTTTAAGCAATATCCTGAATGGATGTAATCAAAATAGAGATTCAAGGGAGAATATATTATATTATACATGTATAATTATCACTCTAGAATATAATTAATATAGTAAATACATCATCAACTTTCGTAGATTTACAAATACGAGTTTATTTGATAATGCATTGCATTGCATGTTAATTGACAGAAGAATACTGTATAAAACGATAAAAATTATTCCACTGAACATGTGTACGATCTAAAACTTACGCTTTATGTATTGAAGTGTTGCAAAGTCAGGAATCAGAAAAAAGTACTTATCCAAAGTCCAACAAGGCAAGTCACGTGTCACTTCACTTAACGTTAACAGTCCGAAACTTACATCGAATAATATCACCAAGTACTCTTAACCGAGGTAATATATTTGATAGTTTTAGTTAATTTGGTTTTATATTTATCATATGGGACATTCGCACAACACTCGCTACACTGTTCACTGAGATCACATGTTATTCCGCGGCGACGGATGGCGCCCAACGCGGGCCGCGCGCGATACAGACGTCAGCCACCCCCGGCAGTCGGCCAGCCACTGCTGGCTGCGCACGCCTGGACCCGGCCAACCCCACCCCCCAACCCCACTGCAATTGGGCTACAAAAAAAATCACATCACAACGAAACCTTTCCTCTTCAGCCCCCAACGATCGCTAAGTCTTAAGTCCTAGGTATTAGTCACGGGCGCACCTAATGACGCCGTTAGCCTGAGCGATGCGCGGCTCGTGCCGCGGTCCGCGCCGCTCTCCAATTTATAACGTTTTTGAATCGAATGCTTATGTAAATTCAGTTCCTTAGGTGCTGGAGTTTTATTCGCTCGCAGACACTCGAACATCAAACGAGAAGAGATCAAAGCGGTTTTTTTTCGCCTGTATATTCACATATTATCCTCCCCTCGCTTACGTAACTTTTTATATTTCGTCCGCGAGGTGCGGCCGTGCCGGGCTGCATGGTGCCTGTAAAGTGCGTGAATGCCTCTTTAAGCTCCGTTTATTACACCTTTGTTTGAGTTGTATATTTTCTGTATTCACGAATATTTTATTTATTTACTCGCAGTCCAACATAATTTATAAAAGTAGGCATTACTTTGCTGAGATCCATAATACGAAATTATCAATAAAATTATTTGGCTATAATCCGCGATGAAGTAAAATAGAAAATACGTACAATATTAAATATATATTCTATTTTACTTCATCGCGGATTATAGCGAAATAATTTTATTATTACTTTCACAGTTCAACATTTTATGTTTTGTTAACGATGTATAATAATGGAATATTAGAGGTTCCTTAAACTTAATTCGCATTGGTTTATCCCTCATTTATGACTAAATCCCTTAGTTATGTACTAAAGAAAAATGAGTATGAATTTAATGTTCAAAAGAAAAATGATTTTTTTTCCTATATACTATCTGAAATATACCTTTGTCAGTTATACAAAATATAAATACACAACAGTATATGGATTGATTTATACTGAACTAATATGACACTGTTTTAGCCGTTTGGTTCTGTCTGAGTAGAATAGACCACCCTCATTTCTTATCGAGGTGTCGCGGAAGGCAACTAAGGTATATACGTCGGGCAGGCGGCCAGTCGTAAAATACCCAGCCAAATCATGTGACAACATGTTTATAGCATAGCGTGCCTATCCCATTTAGAGTGGGATAAGAGTAGGAGAATGATGTTAATATGACACCACTCATTTCCTCCAACTTCTTAAGGCGATCATTATTAATATTAATTTTAAATCTTATTGAAAAGTCATTCGGAATAAGATATGGAACAAATATCACCGAGAGCGTATCTTGAACGAAATCGTCCGAGTTCAGTTCTCCAGTAAACTAAATATAAAGGAAATTGTCATGAAATGCCTGAAGCCGTAGTTTGGCTCAGTTGAACGGCGCGGACCGCTCCACTCGCTATTGTCCGGACTACGGATAGTTTGACTTCATGTGAAACTGGTGCACGTCTTACTGATATTGGAAGTGTTATGACACTAGTTGTACCCGCTATTACGTTCGCATTTAGTTTTAAAGCACCCTCATTCATGGATCATGTATTTTTTTCATCTCTTGAAGTTACAACGGGATATATTACCCATAACTTGGGTATGTAAGCTTCAATTGTACTGGATTTTATTAAGCCGTAAAAATGTAACAGACCAATAGTTCATTTTCGCATTTATGATTGCAAAATATTGATTGCTAATTTTTGGAAAAAATACGTTTTGAGAG
Organism: Morpho helenor; assembly: GCA_029227775.1. Taxonomy (NCBI): domain Eukaryota; kingdom Metazoa; phylum Arthropoda; class Insecta; order Lepidoptera; family Nymphalidae; genus Morpho; species Morpho helenor. The sequence goes on from JARGCU010000006.1 coordinate 15,309,728, forward strand.
AATAATTTTATGTTCCTTTTGAACAATTTCTTTCGCCTAGCGTTTTAAGTAATACAACATCTCACCTAATTTCCGGGTGATAATTTAAATGTGTGTAACTGTAACTACGGGCCTCATAGAAAGCTCGGCGTCTCTTAGTGGGCGATAGAGCTATGCTTGGAGTATCTCTATGCGTGATCAAATCAGAAATGAGGAGATCCGTAGAAGAAACAAAGTCACCGACATAGCTCAGTGTGTCGCGAAACTGAAGGGACGATGGGTGAGGTACATAGTGCGGAGAACCGATGGGCGTAGGTGTCTTAAGGTGTTGGAATGCGACCCCACATCGAAAAACATAGCTTCGGTAGACCCCTACGAGGTGGCCTAATGACCTCAAAAAGGTCGCGCGGAGCCGCTGGATACAAGCAGTGCAGAATTTTAGTGCAATGTTTTATGGAGGTCACGGGAAGAGATTTATAGCCTGATATATAAGCAGTGGACGTCTATACATTGAGAAGAAGAAGAACGTGTTTCAGTACTCTATAGGATAAGAATTATTTTAAGTTCAATAATATAAAAAATATTATTTCGCTATAGTCCACATTTAGATAAAATTGGATTAGAGAAATCACGAGTGGATTACGATTACGGATTTGCTTCGATTACGGGGCAAAGAGATAAGGGTGAAAAGTCAGGTATGAAACATCATAGCCATGAAACTTACAAATTTATACCTGCGCTCTATAGCTTGAAGGAAAATTGATACCAAACATTAAGAGCAAACACTTACAAAAAAGAGGTGATAATGAAATTGTATCTGTGCGAATTGGTTATTTCGCCACTACACTATCAACTTTATTGCCTCGCCCGTAACGTGCCCGTAGCCTGGGAGATTCCTTTACAAAGATTTATGGTGTGTTCAAAAATAGATTTTGTATTAAAATGTTAAGGTTTAGTTTAAAATGTCTGTTAGATCAAAGATAGATAAGGTAGCATGAATCTAACCTTAGTATCAGTGATGTGATTTATAGAACTTAGGATACTATTGTTGTACGTAGAGCGCTAATAAAATAGCGTGGTGGGTCTAAGCTTCAACCCTTCTCTCCAAAAAGGAGAGACATAGCCTATGTTAAGCTATAGGATAGTAACAAGCCGTTACTTTACCTTACTATAAATAACATGTTGGCCCATAGTTTCGCTCGCTGCAGTGTGAAAGCGAAACTAACACTTTTTAAAGCGTACTGATCTTCTACACAGGTAGTCTGTGGTTTAAATACTCTAAAGCTGCCATAGATACACTAAGGATACTGTTGGGTCTGCCGAGGTTTTGCATGTTCTAGCATGTTTGCTGAAGCGCGAATAGACGATTTTTACTATATTATAAGGAAGAAGACCGAATCTTTTTTATCTATTTTTTTAAAGGGCTTGTTCAATAATAAACATGAGATTGAGCTTGAACTTATCCAAAAATCCAAATCTTTCAGCTTTATTCCGGACACACTCCAATAAAATATGAACAATATCTTCAGTCTTTCAACACTCTAAGCAACAAGACGTTGGCGTGACCGGATCCTTGCTAGCAAGACTTCATTCTAGCCCTAACAGTATCCTTAACACGTTAGTGTGTAATGGGAGTCGTCCATATATACACGATTCATGAATATCTTGATGCGACAGTAAATTTTAACTCATTATGTCTTTTGTGTTTATTTGTTAATTCGGAGATAATAAGTTACTTACATAGTTATAGGTCTGTTACTAACATTATAAGCCCTTGTTGCTTGCAAATATATTAAATACATTTCATTTCATTTTATTTCATAAATCACCCTACGACGTAGCGATGTAGCTATACCGACTACGGCGTAGCACCGCTACAATTTCCGGTAACATCTTACGTCAGATATCAAAACTAATATTAAAATACGAAAGTTTGTCTGCCTTTTTTATACTTTGTATATAACTTTATATACAAGACTAATATAAAGGATAATAATCTTGTTTTTCCTTAGAAGATATATATATATACAATTATTAATATATATTATATATATATATATATACAAGATATATATATAATATATATACAATTATTAAGGGGAAATTTGAAATAAAAGTTGAAGCGAACAATTTCGTGTAATCCGCTAGACTTCTATATTTAAATAATCTATACTAATATATAAAGCTGAAGAGTTTGTTTGTTTGATTGTTTGAACGTGCTAATCTCAGAAACTTATTGACCGATTTGAAAAATTGGTATAAGATAGTCCATTTATCGAGGAAGGCTATAGAATATATACATAACAGATATATATAACATCACGCTGCGATGAATAGTAGAGGAGCAGAAATAAAAAATATTACGAAAACGGCTAAATTTAAAGCTTTCCTTGCGTGCGCTGAGTAAACGGTGATAGTTAGTAAAAAATTATGTATTACAAAATTATTTCCCTCTAAAAGTTCTAAATTAAAGTCCGGGACAGCGTATGTCTAGCTTTTAAGGTTAACCCACTTTAACCATTTTGATGGTTGTTAAAATACTATATTACGGTTTTAATCTTAATAACACGGTTAACTAGTTATAATACGGTTTTAATCTAATTTGACTAGTCCGTTTGCGCAGTGGGTAGTGACCCTGCTTTTAGCTCCGCGGGTCGCGGGTTCGATTCCCGTCGAGGGTCAACATTTTCTATAAATGAATTTGTTAGTCATCGAGTCTGGGTATATATTTGTATTTAAATATGTATTTAAAAATTATGAAGTTATATATTCACCAGTTGTTTGTCACCCATAACATAAGTATTAAGTTACTTACTTTGGTGACGGACGACCGTGTGTGTAAGTGTCCCATATATTTATTTATTTATTAATCTTTCCACGCGGGCGGAGCCGCTGGCGATTGCTAGTATTATATAAATATGAGCAGAAAATTGAGCAATAGTTCTTTTTGTATATTAAAATTACTCTCATGTCGTCAAGGTCGCCATCCAATTGAGCCCACTCGTCTCTATCATTCATATTATTCTGGATATTATAATTAGCTTTCTATTTCAGCTCCCGTTATAATATTTACTTAAAGTAATGGAAAGCTAAAGTTGATTGTGAAATTTGAATATGGAATTATATGTCGAAACCAAAAAATAATTTATGTATTATTCTAATTTTTTTACTCGTTATAGTTTGTAAAATATCTTTTAAATATATTTAAATCCTTTTCTTGGCATGTGACGATATTTTTTTTCTTTTGTGAATCAAACTTAAGCTAAAACATTAATTTAGTTGTTTTATATGTCAATTCGTGAAAATCAGATATAAAGCCTCAATTGGACAAAATAAGGTATCAGTCAGACAGACAGATTTTTACATTTATACGAGTATTATCATCCTCCCACCCTAAATGGGGTCGGCACAACAAGTTACAAACATGTCACATGATTTGACTAGGTATTTTACGACCGGCTGCCTGCCTGACGTTAACTTACATTAGGTAGTTGTATTTTACGACACCTCAGTAAGAAAGAGGGTGGTCTATTCCGGAAACCACATGGCAGGTTGACTTAACTTAGTCGCCTTTTACGATACCATGATAAAAATGAGAATGGTCTATTCTATTCAGCCGGATACCACAAGGAGTAATTTTGTTGTCTTATCTGTGGACATTATATACGAGTATAAAGCCTAAATTGTACCAAATATGATATCAAGACACAGTCAGACAGATTTTTACATTTATAATATTAATATGGATTAAAACTAAAGCAGCCATAAATAGATTGACTAATAGAATTTGAATGTGTCATAAAAAATCATTTATACAAAAAAAATTCTTCAGAAAGAGAGAAAATAAGGTGGACGTAAAAAAACAACCAAAAAGTTTGTCCCCGTATCGCTGATCATTAGCAGGACGTCTAAACGACCCAAAGCTCCTGAAAGCTCCAAAGTCGGCACGTATTTGTTGAATAGAGGTAGTCACGCTGTTAGTTGGGCGCACTTGGGAACTGCAGGGAAAGTTTCCCGTTTAGCATCGACCTTGTGCTTCACAGACAAGGTAAACTATTTGTTAACACTTTAAACTATCACCTAGTATCACCTATTGATCGCGTTTAACATTAGAAAGAAAAGAGTTGTAAAATAGAAGTAAAGTAACGGCCTCTTATCCCATTGCTGGGCATAGGCCTCCCCTCTCCGTTATTGGAGAGAAGTTTTGCCGCTTAAACCTACCACGGTGGTCCAATGCGAATTATTAGGTTACATATATCATCAGAATTCTCTAGAAATATGCAGGTTTCCTCACGATGTTCTCCTTCACTGGAAAGCTTCTGATAAATTGCATTTATCACTTAGATTAGAGATAATGATTATTTCATTAATTATATGATGCTAAAAGTAAAATGTAGTAGTAAAAATCTCTGATAGCCCAGCGGTGTGACCATGCGACTTTTTGAGAGGGTCACGAGTTCAAACCCCGGCAAGAACCAATGAGTTTTTCTATTAAAACTTATGTGTCTAATTTATAATTGCAATTTATCACACGCTTTTCCTAACGAAACCTGCATATCTCTAGAGAAATATGGGGATATGTGTAACCTACCAATCCGCATGGGAGCAGCGTGGTAGGTCTTAGCTCCAACCCTTCCCTCCAGGAACGGAGAGAGGAGGCCTGTGCCCAGCAGTGGCTTAGTAAAAGGCCGTTATTTTACTTTCTTTTTTGTTTTAAACTAATAAGTACTACTATGAAAGACTACATCTTATGTATGCAGGATCCGTAGAACACATATAAACCAACATCACTACACTATTAGCACTGAATACTATCACTACCACAATCTCAACTATAGTTCCGCCCGGTAGAAACGTCATCAGGAGATAGGACACGGTAAAATTGCTTCGGTTACGGGGCGAAACGATTGTTGAGTTTGTGATAGTGATTGTGCTTGTGTAGTGTGGTGTTGGAGGTTTAGTGCACGTGTTTTACACTACACTAACAATAACCTAGACGATACGAGTAGGTCATCTGGTAGCCGCAAAATCTTGGCAACTTACACTCTTTTCAAATACATTCTTCGTTTAAGAACTCTACTTTCACTTATTACACATAACTACAGTCAATTATTGCCGATTGCCATCTATTTGTGCATTTGTCTGTCAGTTACGCTTTTACTACTAAACCGGTATATCAAAAATGTTAAAAAACTCTATATACAATTTAATATATAAGATAAAAGCATACTGGCTCGTTGGCACAGTGGGTAGTGACTCTGCCTTCGGTTCCGAGGGTCGTGTGTTCGATTCCCGCTGAGGGTCAACATTTTCTATAAATGAAGTTGTTGGTCTTTGAGCCTGGGTGTATATTTGTATTTAAGAATGTATTTAAAAAATATAAGTATATTATATATTCACCAGTTGTCTGTCACCCATAACACAAGTATTAAGTTACTTACTGAGGGCGGACGACCGTGTGTGTAAGTGTCCCATATATTTATTTAATTACTCTTTTTTACATTTGGGTATAGGAAAAACATTGGGGGTACTTGAACAGTTAAGTTGATGCGATTTTGTCACGGTCACAGCCTGTTTATTATATTTGTCACGTCTTATAAAAGGCAGATATATCCCCCTTCCCCCTCCTCCCCCCAGATAATCCCCCTTCGGACGTCGCACATAATCCATCAACAAAGTGCAAATATTTACTCTATTTGTCGGACCGCTAACGAAGGATCTAATCAAAGGGTACATAATATCACTACGTGAAATAAATTGTTGTAACGTTAGATACAAGCTTTCAAGTTTTAAGCTTTACATTTTGTAATTGAAAAATAAAATACCTATAAAAAAATTTAAGGATAACTTAACTTCACTATCCAAACTAGAATTAGCTTCGTAGTAAATATTTAGTAAATTCTTTGATTTAAAATATCACTGCGATCCATGGAGATAGTTTAAATAAAGAAAAGAATAGCTGTCAAATGGAAAATTTTAAAAATTTATTAAAACCAAAAACATTATTTCGCTGTTTTAAAAAATGAAAAAAAAATCGGCAATTAAAATAAAAACTTCGATTGTCGTTTCTTTGTTTTCTGTGTAAGTTTCTGTAAAGAAATATTGTAATTAAGTTAAATTGTAAAATAAATCATTGTTTTCAGAGCAACACAATTTATTTGCTATTCCCTATATCTCTTTTATTAACTGTTTTACATGCAGTTTTCCATTTTCCAAAGGAATAACAGTATATTAGCTGCAATTGTGAAATTTCAACAGCACATAGCCCTGAAAGCAAACTGAAAGACAGACTTTTCCTATTTATAATAGTAACACGAATTTACAATATTTTTAATATGGAATTTGGAATTCGAATCATCTTATTCAAGATGCCAAAAACAAACAATCACCGACATGAATAAGAATAAAAACTATAAGAAATGATTATAATGAAGATGCTGTCCGCACAAGTTGCAAATACATCTCTCCGTATACAGACACAGATCAAAATCTCCCGTAACATCTACGGCTCGACCCGTAGCTTTGTGCTACGCCGTAGCTATCTCTACGCGTGACAAAAGGTTCGCTGCAGTCCAAAGAAAACCGTCACAATACTAATATTTCACTAGCGCCGTGCAACCTCACTTATCTTCGATCCTGATCCTCAAACACTACAAGCAAAATTGAACTTTATACAACCGTAGTAAAGTCAATTTAAGATTGAACCAAAAATTGTTTCAGACAAAATATATTGCCCGCAATCAATTTCTAACTTTATTATAAAGTGATAAAGTCGATAGTTATATGATCAAATGTATTGGATTCAAACTATATAAGTTTTTTTCGCATGTTTTTGATACTAATGTTCATTATGCATTCTCGTTACAGTCGAGGGTAGATATAAATTTTATAGATTTCAGTATGTGTGATGCATCCGTGGTTTTATTATCAAGAGAATGATGCTGGAATTTTCATATTTGTGTTAACAGGTTTGTACTGAGATTTGTACCTCGCCAACAACGACTTTTTACTATTATTCCGGTGCATGTTTTTGTTTATGTGCACGTTTATAAATGCAGTGGCACAACATGTTACATACATGTTGTCATATGATTTGGCTACGTATTTTACGACCGGTTGCCTGCCTGACGTCAACTTACCTTAGTCGTATTTTACGACACCTCGGTAAGAAAGAGGGTGGTCTTTTTACTCAATCGGATACCACACGGTCTGTCAAATTACCTTAGGCGCTTTTTACGACACCTCGGTAAGAAATGAGGGTGGTCTATTCTACTCAGCTGGATACCACACGGCGGAGGATTTTTATCAGTTATTTACAGACAGGCACACTTTCGTATTGATAATAGTATGTATATAATTTTATTTCTCAGACTACTGATACTTATAAAATTACGGTGCCGTTAAAATAATAAGTAAACAAATAATAAGTAAGAGCGAAGATGAACACATCAAATAAAATAAGAAAAGGATAACAAAACAATTACGTAATCCAAAGTGGAGCAATTCGCCGTATCTATTTTAATCCAAGTTTATTACGTTTTGTTTTATATTTAACATAGAAATAATGTTGCTGGAATTTTCAAAATTTATAATGAATCTTATTAAATTAGCTACTTATCATATTTTTGTCTCTCACTCTTTACATTTAAGAGTCTCTCTTTCTCTCTCGTTAGGTCTTTTCAGGGGATTCCCATTCTTTTCAGGAACTAGTTTTAGGTTTAAAACATTTGTAAACGTGGTACTGTTCATAATTATATTTTATTGTCTCTTAAGTTCTATATGTTGGTATTATTGTTAAACACTAATTCCAGTATTAGTGGTATTACTGGAACAAAGGATTCCGGTGTAGTGTTTAGTGATTTGAATGAACATTGTAGCTAAAGCATCAGGTAACAGTAGACGAAAGTATTATAATAAATAGTGAAGAACAGAAGAGAGTTGTCTCTTATACTAAAAGAGTCCCTAAAATATTCAAGTAAGTTCAAGGCAAGGCCCTTTCAAGGGGGCTCACGAGTTGAAATTCCGGGTACCAATTAGTTTTCCATTTAAACTTATGTTTCTAATTGATAATTGAAATTTCACATGCTTTTCGCTAAAGGAAAATATCGTGAGGAAACTTGTACATTTCTAGAGAATTCTGGGAATATGTGTAGCTTACCAATCCACATTGAAGTAGCGTGGTGGGTCCAACCCTTCTCTCCAAAAATGGAAACGAGGGTGATTTATTCTGTTCTAGTGTAACACTAAGGCTAATAATAGGCCTAGACAGATTTTAAATTAATATTTTCATCAAAATCATAATTAAATGATACTTTTTATTGTCTTACAGACCGATAAAAACATACCAAAGATAAAACGTTGTTAGTTTCTATAAAAAAAAAACTTTTAAAAAAGGTATCAACACACGGACATCTTATATATCAATTTTAGGTTTGTCCTAACAGTAGTTTAAAAACACTGTTAAAAAGAAGGGTGATACAGGAAGCCTACTATACTGCTTAGCAGAACTTAGATGATAAGAATGCTTCTCATGCGCTCTTCGAACCTGTAAAAATTATATGTTTAAAAGGACAACCGTCGAGTTTCTTGCTGGCTTGTTTCTTCTCGGTAGGAACAGCTTTCCGAACCAGCAGTAGATTTGACGATTCAAAAGCACTTGTTTACAAGTTTATTGAATAAAGAATCTTTTGATTTATATAAACTTGTGTTATAAAATACCCTAAATTGTAAAAAACACCGTTGATAATAAATGTCACACGTATTACTACGAGTAAAGATGCGTCGAGCGATACGACCAGCGCTGAGTCGTTCAGTTTAACGCCGCCACGCGCGGGTGGGAGGGAAATCACGCGTTTTATTTTTATTTTATTCCCGTAAGTGAAAAAATTTGATCGTTTGTATACATGGCGCGGGGAACTGTTCCGAATTCATTTTATCTGTCAATAATCTCGCAAGATACGTTGATTTTATAGCGTTGTTACATTTCGCAGTACTTAAACCATTTGTACAACGTGTAAGGAAAAATAGAGGTAAAAGGATCTAGGGTGTACCGATACGCTACGTGCAAGCTTTAATTGCAGCTATACATAGCTACTATTTAATGTTCTACCTCTAGACGAAATGGTCCTTCCTTACAAAAAAAGTCCTGTAGACCTTTCATCATCATCCTCCTGCCCATATCTCGCTCTAAGTGGGGTATCATATGACCGGCCGCCTGCTTGGCGTGAACTTACCTTAATCGCCTTTTACGACAACTCAATAAGAAATGAGGGTGGTTTATACTACTCAGCCGGATACCACACGGCGGGTTAACTTACCTTAGCTGAGTCCTGTACATCTTTATAGGAGATAAAAGTCTATCGCTCTATTCTCTTATTTAAGCTCGTTTGGATAATTTAGATAATCTCGATAATATATATTATACATAAACACAGATAAGACACTCCACGTTAGAATTACACAAATTTTCTCTAATCTGCCTTGTGACCTTTGCCCTTTAAATAAAGCCCTTTATATAATAGCAAAATAATATTATTATTGCTTTTTTTACTATGGTGCAGAGTGATATCTGGCGGAGTAGAATAGACTACACTCATTTCATATAGGTTTTCCAATAAAATTAATTCGTACGCAAACTCAAATAAACCTATAATTGTAAAAGTTATCCACGCGAACGAAACTCAATTAAAAATATGCAATGTTTTATTAGGCCCGTAGTTCGTTAGCGAATAAGACAAATATTTGCATATAGACCAAGTGTTTACGCCGACGTGGAAATAGTGACCTCTCTAAAACATTCGCGGTAAAGTCATTTTCACGCACTAGTTAGATTAATTTTAGCAATATATTTTTTGTGCATAGAATATAAAGCACTATAAAAAAATTGGCGATGTACATAATAGGCAAAGTAGACACTGACATAAGCTTGCGGCTCCTGCTTTGCATCTCACACAAGTACGTTAGCTGTTTGTGGATTTGGATATAAAATTCTGTAATAAAATTCCGCAATCGATTATAGCTTTGCCATTACAGCAGTTTAAAACAACTTTATACGAAATAGCCTACTATACCGGTAAGGAATACATAGATGACAAGAATACGTGGATTTAGCTACTTTTGGACCCTATAAAAAAAGAAAAGAAAAGAGCAACCGCCGAATTTCCTGCTGACTTTTCTCGGCGAGAACACCTTTCCGGACCACCAGTAGATTCGATGATTCAAAAGCTTTTGTTTTCAAGTTTACTTGAATAAAGAATATTCAAAAAATAAAATTGTTCAATACTTAACAGTTGACAAATCGAATATTATTAAAATAATGCGCTGTTCAATAAATTGTGAGTTTACGAAAATTTTGGTATCGAACTATTTCAATTTCCAGACAAAGCCCATAAGCCCACAAATAATTACCTGCAGGTACATTTGTTTTATTATTTATGTCTCCCACTGTGGACGATACAATTAATAATAACAATATAATTAATCATTAAAGTCAATTTGAATTAACTAACTGAAATCATTTTTTGAATGATTATAGTATTAGTTATTTATTATATGAAATTTCGTTGATATAAAAGTTCAAAAAGTAATTTATAGAATTAGGCGTTACTTTGCGGAGGTCCATAATACAAAAGTAATGAGAATATTATTTTGCTATAATCCGCGATAAAAGAAAATATATGTGCGACAAAATTGCAAAGCAGCAGCAGCAGCAGGCTTTGCGATTTTGTCGTAGAGTCTATCTCCTGACGATTACGGGACGAAACAATTGTTGAGATTGTGGTGGTGAATGTGTGCAATGCTTGTGTATTGTTGTGTCGTCGGTGTCGGGTAGTGCATGAGTTCTTACAAATTCTGCATGTATCAGGTATGAGAACGAATACTACACTCTACATTTAGCATTACATATATTTTCTTATATCGCAGATTATAGCAAAATAATATTCTCATTACTTTTGTAGTTCAGAAAGTGGTTATGGTTGTCAATATTATCGACATATATTAATATGTTTGTCTACTTGTTACACTTTCACGGCTAATACACTAGAACAATGGTACTATTTTTAAGCTTTTATAACGGGTCAGCTTTTAAGGATGAATTTAAATCCCTTTTTCTTCATATTTGTTACAACAGGTTAAGAATACTATCCGTATTGGAGCAGCTTGGTAGGTGTAAGTTCCAATTTTTCACTTCAAAAAGTGAGAGGAGGCGTATGCCCAGCAGATAATAATGTGTCGTTACTTTTTATATATCTTATTTTTATATATCTTTAATATTTACATGACTTAATCTTGTATGTATATATTATACTAGCGGCCTGCCCCTGCTTCGCACGGGTATAAAATATATATCCCATGAAAGTCAGTGTAAAAAAATGATTAAAATCGATCGAGTAGTTTTGATTTATTTATTACAGCCCGTGGCCCGCACGCGTTAAATTTGGAGAAAAACAATTTCCTTTTCCTATACCAAGAAGATTTCCTGCTATCTTTGGAATATCTAAATTCATATAGTACATTTTTACTTATTTACTTTAACATTTTCCCTATGTATTTTATTTTTACAATTAATTACAGAATGTCTTTAAACAAACTCTTGAAAGAGCGACATCGCTGCTAAAGTCGAAGTGTTATAGGGCGAAGCGCGGCGTCCTCACGGCATTTTAAATCTGTAATATCTCCGAAAATGTTCACTTAAATTACATGCTGTAAACGGCCATATTGATCTATATTAAATCAACAATTTGTTTAAGGTACTTAATTGGATAAGGATTAATGCTGTATTGTATAAAAATTGCTTCAAAAATAAGGCATTATTTTTCGTAAAAAGTAAATGACAAAAAATGCTATAGTGGGTTATCCATAAGAGATAGACATATACCATCGCGGACTTTTCTGTAGACCTTTTCAAGGTGTACAAATACTTCGTACATCATTTTGTTAAATCTCGTAGGGTTTAGCCTGCGTTTGCAATGTAAGCGGAAAAAAATGTAATTATTTACAGAAACCTCAAAAATTACAGTTTTTCTCTACTCCGTATTGAATGTTATTATACATACAAACCTTCTTCTTGAATCACTCTATCTATTAAAAAAAATCGCATCAAAATCTGTAGCGTAGTTTTAAAGTTTTATGCATATATAGGGATATATGGACAAACAAAGAATGCGACTGTTTTATAATATGTAGTGATAATAATGTAAATTTTATTGTAAATTGCATTGTTAATGTTATTGTAGAAGCCCACAACTATTTACATGATGAAATTATTGGAATATTCTTTCTTATTTTTATGTGATTATGTATTAGATGAAATTCTGTATTTAGTTGTTTTAAAAGACCCCTATGGTCCTTTGGTGGGCGGTATGTTGTGTTAAGTCAGTTCATATACTAAGTCAGTCGCAATTAAACATTGAATATAGAAACACGTCTGTTATTAAATTCCTTGTCGATCATTTTAAGTAGTGAAAAACGTGAACCTTATTTACATCACCAGTCATATTGATCAATATTAAATAAACAATATATTTAAGGTTCTTAATTGGATAAGGATTAATGCTGTATTGTATAAAAATTGCTTTGAACATAAGGCATCATTTTTCGTAAAAAGTAAATGACAAAAACTGCTATTGTGGGTTAGCCATAAGAGATAGACATATATCATCGCGGACTTTTCTGTAGACCTTTTCATGGTGTACAAATACTTAGTACATCATTTTGATAAATCTCGTAGGGTTTAGCCTGCGTTTGCAATGTTAGCGGAAAAAAATGTTATTATTTACAGAAACTTCAAAAATTACAGTATTTCTCTACTCCGTATTGAATGTTATTAGACATGTAAACCTTCCTCTACAATCACTCTATCTATTTAAAAAAAACCGCATCAAAATCTGTTGCGTAGTTTTAAAGATTGAAGCATACATAGGGATATTCGGACATACGGACAGGCAGAGAATGCGACTTTGTTTTATACTATGTAATGATATTATTTATTTTTACAATTGATTAGACAATGTCTTTACATACAACATTCATAGCTTTCTTATCATTAGACAATATAAACTTGAAAGAAGGACATTTAGTTGCGCCTCCGGTCGCTGCTAAATTCGAAGTGCTTATAGGTCGAAGCGCGGCCTCCTCGCGGGATTTTAAATCTGTAATATCTCCGAAAATGTTCACTTAAATTACATGCTGTAAACGGCAATATTGATCTATATTAAATCAACAATTTATTTAAGGTACCTAATTGGATAAGGATTAATGCTGTATTGTATAAAAATTGCTTTGAACATAAGGCATCATTTTTCGTAAAAAGTAAATGAAAAAAACTGCTATTGTGGGTTATCCATAAGAGATAGACATATACCATCGCGGACTTTTCTGTAGACCTTTTCATGGTTTACAAATACTTAGTACATCATTTTGATAAATCTCGTAGGGTTTAGCCTGCGTTTGCAATGTAAACGGAAAAAAATGTAATTATTTACAGAAACCTCAAAAATTACAGTGTTTCTCTACTTCGTATTGAATGTTATTATACGTACAAACCTTCCTTTTGAATCACTCTATCTATTAAAAAAAACCGCATCAAAATCGGTTGCGTAGTTTTAAAGTTTTATGCGTACATACGAAATATGTGACTTTGTTTTATAATATGTAGTGATACATTTCCGAATCTCTGAAACGGCTCTGAGGGGAAAAATTCGATCTAGCTTTTAGCTTTTTATCCCTGTTTTCGGGAAAATGCATTGATTTAAAAGACAATTTTCGTTGTCAAACCTAAAGTCATGATAGCTCATTTGGGGAACGGGTCTACGGTCTACAAAGGTGAAAATACCTAGGTTCGAAACCCCCTCCTGCAAAACTACTTTTTTTTTATCACTTAAAAAATATTACCGAATAGGGCTTGGTCACCCATAATATCTTTTAATGTGCGCATCGTATAAATTCACTATTTTATACATATACTGTATACTTTGAGTTAAATCATCATCTTCCTGCCCTTATCCCACTCTAAGTGGGGTCGGCACAACATATAATAAACATACTGTCACATGATTTGGCTGCGTTTTTACGACTGACCGCCTGCCTGACGTCAACTTACCTCTATCGTATTTTACGACACCTCGGTAAGAAAGAGGTTTGTCTATTCTTCTAAACCGGAAACCACACGGTGGGTCAACTTATTTAGTCGCCTTTTACGACACCTCGGTAAGAAATGAGGTTGGTCTATTCTACTCAGCTGGATACCACACGCCGGGTCAACTTATCTTAGTCGCCTTCTACGACACCTCGGTAACAAATGGGGGTGATACTATTCTATTCAGCCGGATACCACACGGCGTATATTGACTGGCCCGTTGGAGCAGTGGGTAGTGACCCTGCCTTCAGCTCCGTGGGTCGCGGGTTCGATTCCCGCCGAGGGCCAACATTTTCTATTAATTAATTTGTTGGCCTTTGAGCCTGGGTGTATATTTGTATTTAAGTATGTATTTAAAAAATATATTACTATATATTCACCAGTTGTCTGTCTACCATAACACAAGTATTGAGTTACTTACTTTGGTGACGGACGACCGTGTGTGTAAGTGTCCCATATATTTATTTATTTATAAATCTGTCTGTATAAAACAGCCAGTAGTCGCGCAGCATCACAAAAAGGAGCATACATTTGAGATACATTTCTATGCAGCCGTAACTCTAGTAAATCAGCTTGAACATCTCTGGAGCTGCCGTTAAGTGACGCATAAATCGCGGGCTACATAAGTTCCCGGGAATCTCGGTGTCGAGTGCCAGCGGGAACCGCAGTACATCACTTCTATTTTACTGTAATTCTCTTTAAAAAACTCTATATATTTAGATATAAGTTTAAGACCCTTTGAACAATGTTAAGAGGGAGGCAAAAAAGTTGGATGAATGAATTGTGTATATGAAGTAAAATAAAAAATATATATAATGCTAAATGAAGAGTGGACAATCCGTTTTCATACCTGATACATGCAGAAATCGTAAAACCACAATTGCTTTGCGTTTTTATCGTGGAGTCTCTCCTGATGATGCTTCGGTTGCGGGGCAAAACGATTATTAAGTTTGTGATAGTGAACGTGTGTAATGCTTTTATATTATGGTGGCGGTGGTGGAGCTTGGAATATAACAATAATATGTATATAATAATAATATAATAAGTGAACTCTAATTTTACTTTGTTAAATAATTTGCATGTCAAACTTGATTAAACATGTTCTAAAATTAGTTATAACATATAACTTGTATCCATGTTTTAAGCAAATAAATGATTTTGACTTTGACTTTGAGCTATGTGCATATGTTTTGCGAATCCTGCATGTATCAGGTATGAAAATGGATTGTCCACTCTACATTTAGCATTATATATATTTTCTATCTTACTTCATCGCGGATTATAGCAAAATAATTTCATTATTACTTTTGTATTATAGATCTCCGCAAAATAACGCCTAATTCTATAAATTTTATCTTAGTTTGTAGCCCAACTGCAATTGCCTATAGACAGTGCAGAGATAGTTTCAATTCAGAGCTAGCAATAAGAAACCCTCTCCAACGATAGCGGAAAATATCACCCCCTCACTCAATTGGCCCGGTATCTTTCGTTTAGCTTTTCCACAGTTTTTAAAGAACTATTAAAAAGAGACTAATACAGAAAGTTTAATATACTATTGACGTATAGAATGCTTAGCTCCCTGCCTTGATAACTAGTTATTATAAACATTGTTCGCGCCTACTTCGATAGCTGCAGTTGGTGAGTTGGATAGGCAGACAACCGGCAATTTCTCCATCCCGAATAAGCAAAAACTGACCTACCTATGCTCACCAACTGCAGCTATCGAAGGCACGCAATAAACGCGAACAATAATAATGTTTTCTTTTATTTTGTATGATTTTTCCCCACAAGATAAATTGGGTTACTGTAATGTCTTGGTGGGGAAAGTTTTTAATAAATAAATATATAATTTAATTAAAATCCGTCTTGTGGTATACTGCTGAGTGGAATAGACCACTCTCATTTCTTATAGGGGTGCCCTTTTCCCTCTCTAATTGGGGTCGACACAACATGTTATAAATATGTTGTCACATGATTAGGCTACGTATTTTACGACCGGCCGCCTGCCTTATGTTGACTTACCTTAGTCGTACTTTACGACACCTCGGTACGCAAAAAGGGTGTTCTACACGGTAAGCCATCATATCTTAGTCGTTAGTTTTACGACATCTCGGTAAGAAGTGAGGGTGGTCTATTCTACTTAGCAGGATACCACACGGCATTGACTATTGTACTAGTAAAAGTAAATAAGTAAGTAGCGGCCTGTTACTATCCCACAGCCGAGAATAAGCCTCTTCTCTCCGTTTTTGGAGAAAAGGTTTGGAGCTAAGATCTACTACGCTGCTCAAGTGCGGATTGGTAGGTTACACATATCTCCAGAATTCTCTAGAGATATGCAGGTTTCCTCACGATTTTTTCCTTCACCGTAAAGCGTGTGATAAATTGCAATTATCAATTAGACACATAAGTTTTAACAGCAAAACTAATTGTATCTGCCCGGGTTTGAACCCGTGACCTCCTCGAAAGAGTCGCGCGGTGTTACCGCTGGGCTACCACAGCTTCGTACGAGTATATTAAAGAAAATGTTCACGTATAAAACGCAGCATAAATCTGTAGAATATAAATAAAATATTTTTCGCCACTAATAAATACAGTTATAGAGTTATCCCGCGCATCCAAAGTTTTAATTGGGCCAACTTGGAAATACTGCGGCTGGATGGCGAAACAATGTGTGCTCCGGGGGATTTAAACTGTTTTATAAACTTGGGCCGGACCACTCGTTTGGTTTTTTATACACACGTATTTTGTTTTGATTTGATTATTCAACCTACGACCCTCAATGAAAATAAAGAAAGTTGCATTAGTCCTTTGTTTAAAAAAATAATGTTATTTATGTTTTCAAGCAATATGATTAAATTAAATTGAATTTTCAGTAGTAGGGAATAGCCGGTTCTAACTCACTCCCAGCACCTTGAAATCCTTGAAATAGGCTAACTTAGCGGATTCTAAAAAAAGCTCGCCAAAGCAGATTCCAATCAGACTAAATTCCAATTGACCGTCGGAGGTCTCTTCGGATTTTCCAATTGGATCCTGGGTTGCAAAAGGAATTTCCTTACTTACCCTCGTAACGAATCGTTTTTTCTCGTATTTTATTAGATTAACTTAGCGGACTCCTTGACCAATTGGATTTTCCATTTGATCCACGACTTTCCTTTCCTTGATTAATTAATCAAATTAACTGAATTCTCATTACAGTATGAATGTCTGATATTTAATGGCCGATTCAGGCACATTGGCTTAGTTTTATCAAACTTGATTAGGTTTCCAATCTAAGATTTTTCTTAATAAATAACATTAATCGTTCAATTTTGTTTTTATCATTAATTTGATATCAAACTGATAATAATTGAATTGGATGTGTGTCAGATATAAATTCAATATGAAAATGTAAATAAAAAAAAAGTCTCGTACAAATAACTCAAAAGTTTTATTTTTTCGAAGAAACGCTTTGACTTTTTGCTGCTATTTCAAAGAAAGTGTCTCATAAAATAATATTTTAAATTAGACAGGGTCGTAGTAATTTATTATAATAGACCCTAATAAATCAATGGAAATAATGGGCATCGACCATTCGCCCTCTTCCTTATAATATTCTTTTATCCAGCCTAAACGTTGTATTCTGTGGCGACAAGTTTAGACACGATCTCGCAAAAAGCAGATGTAAAAGGATCACATGGCATCATGTATATCATAATTTATTATAATAGACCTTAATAAATCAATGGAAATAATGGGCATCGAACATCCGCTCCTTTTTTATAATATCCTTTTATCCAACTTAAACGTTGTATTTTGTGGCGACACGTTCAGACACGATCTCAAAAAGCAGATATAAAAGGATCACATGCATCATGTATATCACAAGATATTTTAATACCACGCGGCTAGTATCCAGGCTGACGTAGTGTTCAAGTGAAGGCAGTAACTAGGCAATTATTAATCATGGAGGTAAGATTACGTACTTATATAGTATAATTTCATGATATATATGAATATTCGTATTAAATTTTAATCCCTGTTGACCAAGTGACAAGAATACGTGTTACAACGATATCTTTGTTACTAGTAAAGTTAAATTAATAAGACCAAGATTAATATTTTTTATAATTAAAATCTTATGTTTCTAACCTAACCTAACCTATAACGGTCACAAAAATCTATAGATTCATTCTGCAATAAAAATAATATTAATGTATTAGATTTTAATAATAATAAAGGTTCTTACTGTATATGAATAATTTTGATGACACTAGTGATTATATTTACTTATTTCTATTTTTTTTTTCAGATCTCACCGAATCTCGATGAATTCAATGTAAAAAACTATTATTATCCTATTAACTTAAGCGATGACGAAAATGCAAGCAATTCTTGCATATTGAAAAATAAAAAAATCGCAACGAAAAGAGCTGGTAACAATATCGACATATTCTTTGAAAAGCCTAAGAAAAAGAAAAAAACCATTCCGTCTTCATGTGTGGCTCAAGCGTGTGATGGAGGTGTATCATTTATTTCTTCCAATGATAATGACGGAGCGAATGCTTCATACCTCATGAAAATAGAAATTTATGACATGAAGAATCTGAAAGAGGTTTCGCCTGTAGACTATTGGAAACATGCAGACTTGCGATTAAAGTACTACATACAATCCAATACTGATAAACATTATCAGAACACACGAGATATAATATACAACATTACAAAGCAGATCGCCTGCAAGGAAGACTGTAAAAAATATTTCATTGATAGAGACAGTAAGAAACAATAGAACTTTCTCTAACTCATCACAAATCAAACCCATAATATAACTTTACTTACAAAAACCTTTTAAAAAAATACAACCCCCACTGCCGCTCTCGCCTCGCAAACAAATTATAAAGAGATCAGTCATTCGCTACAAGCGTTCATACTAAGCACAACGAAACACAATGGCTGAGCTTGACAACTCTGTATACGACGAAGAAATGGTCGCGATATGTGAAGAAATTGAATTAGAAAATGATATGTGTCGTGTCCTGGATAAGAACGAAGAGAGTGATATTGAAGAACAATTAGTGTTAATATGTGAGGACGTGGAGGACCAAATTAAAAGGGGTTATTCCAATCCAATAGCTCCATTAAACTTCGAGTACATGGTTGAGTACCAACCAATGTCTCAACCATTATTTGAAGAAGACGAAACGGATGAACTAGTGATCCTGTCTCCAAGTCCAAGTTTATATAGCCCTGATTCATTCCATGTGTCTGACTACAGAGATTACGAAGTCCCAATTCCATTCGTGATTCTTCAGGAGAATCTATCGAATACTCTGGAGATAGATTGGGAATCGATGGGAGATTAAATAATAATTGTGTTATAATTTTAAGTCAAATATGTTCTTTTACTTTAATTTTTTGTAATAAATTTCTTTAAATTTATATTAAGTTTTTATTTATTACGCTTAGAATTTAATAGATAATTGAAATAAATAAAACAACCTCATTTCACATAGTTATTGTTTATTCAAGTTTTAAATAAAGAAATAAACATTTGTTGTACAAGTTTATCGTTTGTTACAGTGTCATTAGAAAAAAAATCAATAAAGTTAGACATTGAAACATGATTATACTTAAAATAAATATAAACTAAACAATAGAGTCCACATTGCGCACTGAAATAATTTTGAAGTATTTTATTATTAGAAATCCACTTTTTACAGTTGGTTTTTAAAAACATTTCATGATATCCTTCTGGTTTACGGCCAAACGAATCAAAATATTCTCCAAATCCGTAAATATCTACATATATAGCAACCCAATGTGATCCCGGTCTTGTATCAGGATCTAAATTTGAAATGAGATATACTGGCTTAGTAAAATACACAGGCATTTGATTCGCCGCAAACACATTGAACTCAATATTTTTATCTATTTGTTTTAAATAATTTTCTATCTCTTTTGTATCCATATCTTTGTAATAGCATGACCTAACAAAGAATGACTTAAACATTAGAAATCTCCACTTATATTTATCTTAACTATTATAATCTAAGCTGACTTCTCGATTTTTATTGACTTCAATTACATTATCAAACTCTGCATACACAATGCAATTAAGTGTTGTAGTTAGAGCTTTATCGAATCGAACTTCAAACCTTACACTACCCCGCTTTATAAGATTCCAATGAGAGTTTGAGTTAGCGGATAGATCTGGAGTTAAATCAAATGCATACAAGCAATAACCATGACTGTACTCTGCCTTGGAAATATCGTTTCCTTCGTTCAGGAAATGAATTCCCGTTCCCGAAAACAAGGTATGATATGCACTTATATATGTATTATCATGAAAAGATGGAACCAACGTTTTCGATGGTATAGATTGACCGTCGACATACAAACCAAATAAGTTGAGACCATAGTTACCAAAATTAAACGGATTCACATTAAGAGCACCATTAAATGCAGCATTACTAACGAACCCAACAATACATCTTTTAGGTATTTGACCTAAAAATACATTGTCGAGCATTTTACCCTGGATTCCTGATGGGATAGTCAAAACCTTAACCTCGGCACGCGTAACTGGATATTTTGCAGGAGTGGTTGCTAATACTTTTTCATGAGCAATTAATACTGAAGGATTGATACGAACTTTACGCATAATGAGACTAGCACTTGAAATATGGACTTTGAATTTTTTATCTACAGATGAACACATTAAATTAAAAGTATCTTTTGAACGAACTAGTTTTAAGCGCATTTCAACACCATTGATTAAAAACTTATCTTGATTGAAAATATCAGCATGTATGTGACCTATCATTTCAATAGTGTGACTTTCCTTTGCCAGTTCTTCTCTTTGAACGTATCCTCGATTTGAAACATCACATGAATCCATGCTCGAAGCAGTGTCTTTGTACCAAAGTCCACAAGTAAGATGGCTTTCCTTAGCAGCTTTTCCATAATTGAGTAACGTTTCAATGTATGCGCGATATCCATAGGTATTATTTGGAGGAGACACTAACTTTTGATTAAGATAAATATCACACTGACTAAAAAGAGAATGCAACCAATTATTAACTGGAGCGACATGAATTCCTGCTAAAAGTTTGCTTGAATCACCATTCTGTATTTTAGCTTTTATATGAAGTAAAGTGTGGGACAAGTCAATGTAATCGTCTCCATTGCCCGGTACTAAAAACTCAATCGGTCCATCGTCAGTCAATGATGAAATGGGATTGTAATGTATCCATTGACCACTCTCAATACTCGTTTGCGTAGATGGTAGAGCAAATAAATCCAACTCTGATTTTACGCATTCACAGGAATGATGATGTAAAAACGCCATTTTTGAATTACGAGAAGTAATTTAAGAAAATATATCTTGAATATTTTGTCGTTTATTTCTTTTAGTACCGTTCCGTTTGGAAGGTTTTTTAGAAGTGATGATCTTCCTTTTTAGCTTTCTTATTTTATATCCGGATCCAGACATTACTGAATCTATTTTTTCATCAGCTTTCCTTTTCAAATTTGAAGTTGCCGTTTTCAAGCGTGATTTGACAGATTCACCCATTGGTTGAACATTTAACATGTCAGATAGAAGACCTACACCTGCATTTAAAGCTTCTTTGCCTACAAATCTCGCACCATTTTTTAAAAGTGGAAGAACCGATCGGAACAAACCCCCCAAAAAGCTCCCTATACCATGACCTCGCTGATGTGGTGCACCTTTGTAAATTACCCCCATACCAGAACCAGCTTGATGAGTATAATAATGTAAATATGGACAAGACATGATTGATATTTTCACTTGACTTTTTTAAAATGTACCTTTATACACGTAGTTCCAAACTGGAATGGTACTCTTTGACCTGTACTTGTTCTTATATCTATTTCTATAACGTCAAATTCCCTGCGCATAACAGGTACATAATGAGGGGACGAAAAGATATTTATTTTAGAAGCGCCATATACATATTTGGTGGGATCCAACGAAACAATTCTCAATAAAGGTGTCATGACATCACCCACTACTTGTGGTTCTACTATATCACAATATATTAAAAGTTGTGAAGGTAGACCCAAGTTTAGATTCGCGGGATATTTTCCGAAGTTATGTTTTATTAAATTAGTGAATGGTGCAAAGCCTAACTGCACACTCAGTCTAGGACTACATACCACAGATGTAACGTCGATTGCCCAACTACTCACTGTAACGAGTTTCGATAATGTATCATATCTAAGCTTAACTTTATCCTTTAATTTTTCATTAAAATCGATAACGAATTGATCCACACTAATATAGTTGGTTGGTGTCATGTATTCCAGATGCGTGAATAACTGCGATTTATCGCCTTTAGACGTGATGTAAATAATATTTTCATTTTCTTCCAGATTAAACATACTACATGGGTAATGAAATTCCACAATAGCGACTTCCCATTCGCCTTCTAATTTCATAGTCTTTGGTAACTTGGTAAAAAAATTTGCTGTAGTGTTTTCAGCAAAGTAAGTCATGGAACTGTTACTTAGCAAAGTGAGATAAAAGCTGTCTTCTCTCATATTTTTTCAAGTTCTGATACAGAGATCCAACTATTAAACTTGTTGGGATAACCTCTCCACTTAACAAGAACCTCTTTTCTGTTTCCTGAGTTACGAGAACGCAGTATTTTATCTATTTTATAATGAGTAGTGGGGTTATAAATTACTTTTTGTAATTCATTCTCGTAAAATGTTCCTATAATGGGCTCATGCTGAAGATCTTTGAGTGTATAGACTACTTTAGGCATGTTATTTTTTATAGCTGTTATGATAAAAATTTCATCACTCCAATTAGTTTCATAGCCTTTTTGAAAAATATGCTTATGTCTAGTTATTCTTACGTGATCACCAACTTCAAACTTATTTTTTTGTATAACATCCAATCTATATTTTTTATTCTCATATAAATTATTCCAAACGTTCATGATGTTACTAGAACTAACTTCAAATGGACACATCTTAATGCTTGAATGAAAACTATGGTTATAAGAATAAAGCAAATCATCCAAAATATCAATATAAGTGTATGTATTTTTATGTGTAAAATAACGCCACATTTTAGTTTTTAGAGTTCGTTGAAATCTCTCGACAATACTAGCTTTAATATCTGGGTTATTTGTAGTATAGTAGTTTACATTTTTAGTTTTAAAATATTGTGCAACATCCTTTGATACGAACTCAGTTCCTTTATCCGATTGTATGTGTGTGGGGGTCGCGTTAGCTTCAGTAAATATACTTTCAAACGCTTCCTTTATACTTTCTGAATTTTTCTTTTTTAACGGTCTAGCGAAAGCGTATTTACTAAAAACATCAATAACACAAAGTATATATTTAAAACCATCATTATATTGAGAATAAGTCCGCATATCACTCAAATCAGCTTGCCACAGTTCATTAAAATTTGACAATATGTATCTATTTCGTTGAAATTTTCTATGTACCGGTTTATGTAGTGTATAAGTTTCCTGGGATTGCAACCAGTCCTTTACTTGTTTTTTGTTCATTTTACCTTTTAACGCTCGAGTTAACTTGTCAACACTGCTGTATCCCGCTGGATTCGATACGTCGTAATATATATCTTTAATGTCTAGTACGGATTCCATCTTTCCCAAATGTCTTTTCTCTTTCTCAGTTTATATGATGTTTTGATTTTTGGATTACTATCATCACTTGGTGTTAGATGTTGTTGTCCTTTCAGAGAAAGATTATTAATATACTCAAGAGTTTGCGGGTTACCAATACAAGTGAGAGGAACCCTTATATCTTTAATAGTTTCTGTAAACTTTTTCCATCCATTAGGTTTCGGGCGCTTTAAAGGCCTAAGAGTATAATTCACGAGATCAACAATGTTGCTGTCGTCTACAACTTCATTATCGATGAACACCAACCCCTCCTCGTTCCAACTAATTTTATCTTTATGATTGAGAATAGTGTCCAATAATAATTCACTTCTTCTCCGATACGTCTTTGGAATGAATTTATTTATGTAAATAGGTGTATACAATGTTTCATTTGATACATCTCGTGCGTCCTTATCATGTACGGAGTTTTCGTTAACTGGTGCGTCCTCGTCTTTAATTGTCTTTTTATGAAGAGTCAAATCTTCTGAATATTTATGCTCACCTTCAACGGTCACGGGTAGTTTTATTGGTTTTCGATTTTCATTAGCGAAATGGAGATATCTTTGTAAGATTTGCATGTACAGTGACCATTTTTCGCGATCGTCCATTTTACTACTTAATATATTTTGCATTTCTTTATCTAATCTAGATAAATTACTTTCAGGCGTTGTGTCTCTTGATTTAAGTCTATCAATAACATCTTGTTCAATGAGAATCATTTTCTTAGTATTATCCATTTTTTTTAATTAAAATAATTGATCATAAAAATTTTTTTAATAATCCGCTCAACACAGCTCCTAGAATGATAGGCAGAAATGCTCCTCCTTTTTGAATGATAATTCTTTTTCTTATTTTATTTTTACCTTTACCTATTAGTTTTCTGAGAATATTTTTATGTTTTCTTAATTTTGATTTCTCGTTTTCTTTTAAAACCACTTTACCATTTAAGGTGTTATAAATGCATTCGCAAATACAATTTATTTCTTCCTCGTTACAAGCTTTTAATAAAGCTGTGCGGTATTTAGGTTTGAGAGTGTGTAACGATTTTAATAAATCCTTATGAGTTGTCACTCGTCCAGGCATTATATCCGACTGATAGCGATTTTTAAAATATCTTAATATTTATATAATATTAGTTGAAAGAAAACAGTTCAATTTAACAATAGACGATCGTTTAACTCTTTCTGTTGGGGTTTTATCTTTGAAAATTTCTTGAATATATTTACAAACCAGATCTATCTCTTTTTTACTAAGCGACTTTAGCAATATTTTACGATATTTTGGTTTGAAAGTTTGTAATGCACACCTTAACGATTTTTCATCTAACGTTGTGCTATCTTCGACCATTATTTATCACTAACTATAATTGGTTGATGTATATTGTATTTAAGTCCCTTCTTTGGTACATAGACAACACATAGATTTTTTATTGGATCGATTTTGGTTTTAAAGCGACAGAGATCATGTGTATTCTGCTTTAAGTCGATCATTAGATAACCATGTGGTTCGACAGTAGCATCTTTATAAGCTTCTTCAACAAATTTACAATTATCTGGAAACACTTGACGTGCTAAGTAACGTATTTGTGTTCGATCTCGAGGATTTTTGAAGTAAATAATATAGCTTGTATTGAGAGATATATCTCGTTGTCCTCTACCTTGGTGAAACAAGTTCTGCGTAATATAAAACACACTCAAATTTCTGTGGTGACTACCTTTAGTAAAAATGTCAACAATACGACCATCGGACTCTCTCATAAGATCATCAATTATAACTAATCGTGGCTGTATGCCGTCGAACATACTCATATCTGGTAACCCTTGAACATAAGATACATTTTCTAGGTTGTAGAGTGGCTGCATTTCGTCATAGCACCATAAAATTTGTGCAAAACTTGTATTACATATATCATTACAATATTTTAGAAAATTAGTAACAAAGTTTGATTTACCACAACCACTCGGACCTGCCACGATTGCAGTAAATGGATGAAGAAAGTGATACATTTTTTGAATACGTGTGTTTTTGGAAGAGGTAGGAATCCAATTAAAAAAAACTCAACAAGTTCGTATTTTATATTATAATTACATATTTACATTCTTAGGTACTATTGACGAAATAATAATAATACTTAGCAATTCTTAAACATAAAGTCATTTTATTTTATAATGACCCCAAGCCAGAGTATCAGTACAGTTACTAATTAAAAATCGTTTAGTATCAGAATGCGATAAAGAAATTTTGTTAGCCTTTTGAGTAAAAATAACATGCTTTATCGATCTAAATCTGTACATTTCACATATTTGATTATTTTTCTTAAATAAGACGTTTTTGTAATTTCGCATATTAAACTTTTTTGTAGCGGACTTATTAACTCCCTTTGCTTTAGCTATAAATTTATTCTGTACGTTCATCGCATACATTTTTGACCTTAAACCGACAAATTCTGTAAAGATCTTACCGTTATTTTCATCTTTGAAAAAACCAATCTTTTTTTTGTTTATCTGAGGGTAACCAAAAAGATTATCAAAAGGATAGTCAGAGGTATCAAAGTATTTGTTCAAGTCCGGTTTAATATCTTCATAGAAATCATCAGTAAAAATCTGATATATGAAGCTGTCAGTGTCGGTATACATCATTTTACAGCGTGAACCGTATTTATTTTTCATATAATTATAGTGAAAATCGTACATGAGCGTTTTGGATATGTCTAATATGCAAAGTCCTAGATAGATGGGTTTATTATAGAGTATTTTTGTTTTTTTAAGTTGAACGGCCACTAAGTTTTCTGAAAATATAGACAGACTATGAAATTCAGGTCGTGCTACTAGATTTTGAGCACCTTGACATTTACCCCTATTTTCCCAATGAGTACAAAGTTTGACATCCACACGTTTTTCTACATTTTCCATAGTCTTCCCAAATATTGAATTATTCATTAATTTATAAAAATCCTTTTCAAAATCAGATGTTGCAGACATACGTAATTGTGTATTTAAATCTATATAGTTTTGTAACCATGGACTTTGACGAAATTTTAAAATCCTATGAACTTTTTTCAACTTTAATCCCATTTCTATGCACTGTATGAGGTTTCTGTAGTGAATAACGTATTTAGTTTTATCATATAAATTTGGAACTAATTTTGTTTCTCTGCTACCACCAATACATATATTTTCTGGGCATAGTGGAAAGTCTGAATGTGATTCATGCAAAGTTTGTGGATATTCTAAATCCACTTCAAGAATATAACCTATTTCTGAGTCAATTGGAACCATAAAATTTGTGTCACAATTTACCCATTGAAATTCACCCGTAGGAAGATATTGAGACATAGCCCAGCCATACAAATTATTCGCGTCTAAGTAAGTAAGGTAAGATGTAGGAGTTTTCTCACTAAAATTGAACATATATTTATTATTAGCATGAGCATAACGGTTACTGCATTGAGAAATACCACCACGTATACCAGACTTTATGAAAGCAATTTTATCAAAATCTGTCAATAGATCTAATGTTATTTTTGTGTGCTTCAACATTGCATCCCAACTTAGGCCAGGTGCAGTGTAATATTGTGCAGGATCTAAATCGTAAGTTTTGATACAAACGTTTCTAAAATTTTCAAAGATATCAGTTAGAAGTAACACGTCAGTTTTCAGGTATAAATCAGAATAATCAGCCATATTGCGACACTTAAAATGATGCCACACATCTTTAGCGTGGTTATAATTTTCATTTGTAACATCGCTATTAGTTAGTATATTGTAAAACTGATCTTGTGTGGGAAGTGAAGTTAACTTTAATGACTCAAATGAGGTCATGTAATCATATGGATAAATGCCTTTGCGTTTTAAAAAATAAAAATCGTCAGGGTGCTGAAAATTTTTACGCAGCTCGATAAAATCCTCATCATTCAAATTATTTGATAAAGATTCCAAGCTGCATGATAAAAATTTAAAAGAGTCAATAAATCTTAACTCAAAATTTTGATTCTCGATTTTTAATATCTTTGAGAAGGAAATGTAACGTTCTTTATTCTGTGGTATAACTTTAATGTCACCTTCAGCAAAATTTAATGCGCGCACTATGAAATGAGCATCATAATTACTAAGATTATGCAAAATAATCGGTATAAATCGAGGGGTTTCTAACTTTTTACAACAAGCTTTATGACTAACACCTGTAAAGATTCCAGTATATTTATCAAAATTTAAGCTACTATCTAATTTCAGAGTGTCTTTGCATATGCAACAAGTAGTTGTCAAAGATATTCTTCTCCTAGCTTCATCTGTAAGCGGATGAGGATCAACTTTGACATAATACTCTTTAGATATATATTTTAAATCTTCATTCAAACTTTCCATAAACACTTTTGCACAATCACTACCTGTATAAGTTATATATTTGGAGAGGCTATCGTTATACGCACATTTGATATAATATCCAAAACTATACACATCATGTTTTTGAAAATTACTGGTATACGATAGAGATGGATTATTATCACACCCTTGTATTGGCTTTAAAAATGCTTCAAAATCTGCGTATATCACAAAAGGTTCTCTTAGTTCACGTTCAAATTTGTTAAATGAAATTTTTGCCTTACTGATATCAGGCAAATCTGTTCTAACGTGATTACAATCAAATTGTCTATGAGAAATCAATTTATCATATGTTTGAAAATAAAGCAAGCAGCCATCACAGATATAGACTGCATGTTCATGTGAAGTTAATTGACGACTGACTAGTCTAGAAAGATTTTTAATATAACAATAATGACCGTTAGAACCATTATCTAAATATAATAAATTTACATGAACTAATTTACGACATTTGGTAAAATGGAGAGGCCCAATTATCTTCGTAGATTTATTATTAGATTTTTCTATTCCAAAAACGTTAATACTAATATTATTTAAGCGTTCAAATTTTATAATATCTTTTAGTCTTACTGGAAAAGCAATACCCTTGAAATTTAGCAAGTTTTGTTTAGATAAATATGAGGAAACTCTGTCTGCATTTCTATTCACAGGATATAAAGCGGATAGAACAGCCCATAGAAAACATTGATAATCATTGTTTTTAACATTAACTACTGCTCGTTTACGTTTGATATCTATCGGTAGGTCTATGTATGAAGATCCTTTTAATGGGTTGAATTTGTTAATGTTTAGATCGACATATCTCATTTCTTTAAGACTCCAACCACTATCTTTCTTTTCAAAATTACTTATTTTGTTTGAAATTTCAGAACTTATATTTGAGTAAATATCATCAAATTCATCACCTAAACAGAACATGTAATTAAAAGTTTGAAAGTCAAAGGAGTTTTCTAAATTTTTCGTTGCCTGAACAAAATCCCCATTTAAAATAAAATTAACTTTAACTGTGGTATTTTCTTTCAAGACTTTTTCCAATAATGTTTGAACAGTGCTTCGAATTGAACCAAGAAATGATTCAGGAGTTTTAAAGTCGGTATCAGTTGTAGCAGAGTTAGAGAATACTCTGTATGTTACTAATCTCTGACCGAACGCTTTTTCTATTAACTGAACATTATTTAAGTTCGGTATCAACGTGAAAACATTATTTTTATGCCTATTACTTTTAAGATGATTGGTAAAGTACCTTTTGTTAACAAATATTTCACAAGTTGGGCATTTAATGCTATTTAAGTTTGCAGAACTTACAGATGGCTCTGTTTCTGTGTTCGGTGGTGAAGCTGTTGCCTTCCCAGGTGATGTAGACTTTTGTGCGTATAAACGCTTCCTTGAATATTGAGGAGTTCCATGTTCTGTGGCATTTCTTTTGACTGCTTCTCCAACTTGTCTCACTCCTGCTCCAAACTGATCCGTACTGGAATGAAGTAAACCAATAAATATATAAAATTCAAATAATATTCCGTGTTACGTTTTAAGTTGATGTTAATAAATATTCAACTTACATAAACTATTTATTTTTCAGACTTTTTGCATAAAGTACAATAAGCTTCCATCGGGAATACTCCATCAATTTCATCATATATATCATCAAATACAGAACACGTTTGAAAATGTCCACTACAAGGAGTAAAATAGGGTTTTATATCAGGATCCTGTAACATCCACCCTGGAAGTCTATCACTGATATACCACAAACGTATGAATTTATGCATCTTATCGATCAAAAACTGTTTTGTAAATGAACTAATATCATCACTGGTTAAGAATTCCATAGTAACTTTTATATATTCACTGCGTACTCGTGACTGAATAAAACGTTCTAGATGTCCGTATATTTATATACAAAATCAACCCCTCCATAAAAGTCAAGTTTAAACAAGATTGATCACTCACATCTCTGCATGGTCCTTTTCAATTTTTTTACATAGGTGCAAAAAGTTGTCTTCAATTTCTTCACATATCGCGACCATTTCTTCGTCGTATACAGAGTTGTCAAGCTCAGCCATTGTGTTTCGTTGTGCTTAGTATGAACGCTTGTAGCGAATGACTGATCTCTTTATAATTTGTTTGCGAGGCGAGAGCGGCAGTGGGGGTTGTATTTTTTTAAAAGGTTTTTGTAAGTAAAGTTATATTATGGGTTTGATTTGTGATGAGTTAGAGAAAGTTCTATTGTTTCTTACTGTCTCTATCAATGAAATATTTTTTACAGTCTTCCTTGCAGGCGATCTGCTTTGTAATGTTGTATATTATATCTCGTGTGTTCTGATAATGTTTATCAGTATTGGATTGTATGTAGTACTTTAATCGCAAGTCTGCATGTTTCCAATAGTCTACAGGCGAAACCTCTTTCAGATTCTTCATGTCATAAATTTCTATTTTCATGAGGTATGAAGCATTCGCTCCGTCATTATCATTGGAAGAAATAAATGATACACCTCCATCACACGCTTGAGCCACACATGAAGACGGAATGGTTTTTTTCTTTTTCTTAGGCTTTTCAAAGAATATGTCGATATTGTTACCAGCTCTTTTCGTTGCGATTTTTTTATTTTTCAATATGCAAGAATTGCTTGCATTTTCGTCATCGCTTAAGTTAATAGGATAATAATAGTTTTTTACATTGAATTCATCGAGATTCGGTGAGATCTGAAAAAAAAAATAGAAATAAGTAAATATAATCACTAGTGTCATCAAAATTATTCATATACAGTAAGAACCTTTATTATTATTAAAATCTAATACATTAATATTATTTTTATTGCAGAATGAATCTATAGATTTTTGTGACCGTTATAGGTTAGGTTAGGTTAGAAACATAAGATTTTAATTATAAAAAATATTAATCTTGGTCTTATTAATTTAACTTTACTAGTAACAAAGATATCGTTGTAACACGTATTCTTGTCACTTGGTCAACAGGGATTAAAATTTAATACGAATATTCATATATATCATGAAATTATACTATATAAGTACGTAATCTTACCTCCATGATTAATAATTGCCTAGTTACTGCCTTCACTTGAACACTACGTCAGCCTGGATACTAGCCGCGTGGTATTAAAATATCTTGTGATATACATGATGCATGTGATCCTTTTATATCTGCTTTTTGAGATCGTGTCTGAACGTGTCGCCACAAAATACAACGTTTAAGTTGGATAAAAGGATATTATAAAAAAGGAGCGGATGTTCGATGCCCATTATTTCCATTGATTTATTAAGGTCTATTATAATAAATTATGATATACATGATGCCATGTGATCCTTTTACATCTGCTTTTTGCGAGATCGTGTCTAAACTTGTCGCCACAGAATACAACGTTTAGGCTGGATAAAAGAATATTATAAGGAAGAGGGCGAATGGTCGATGCCCATTATTTCCATTGATTTATTAGGGTCTATTATAATAAATTACTACGACCCTGTCTAATTTAAAATATTATTTTATGAGACACTTTCTTTGAAATAGCAGCAAAAAGTCAAAGCGTTTCTTCGAAAAAATAAAACTTTTGAGTTATTTGTACGAGACTTTTTTTTTATTTACATTTTCATATTGAATTTATATCTGACACACATCCAATTCAATTATTATCAGTTTGATATCAAATTAATGATAAAAACAAAATTGAACGATTAATGTTATTTATTAAGAAAAATCTTAGATTGGAAACCTAATCAAGTTTGATAAAACTAAGCCAATGTGCCTGAATCGGCCATTAAATATCAGACATTCATACTGTAATGAGAATTCAGTTAATTTGATTAATTAATCAAGGAAAGGAAAGTCGTGGATCAAATGGAAAATCCAATTGGTCAAGGAGTCCGCTAAGTTAATCTAATAAAATACGAGAAAAAACGATTCGTTACGAGGGTAAGTAAGGAAATTCCTTTTGCAACCCAGGATCCAATTGGAAAATCCGAAGAGACCTCCGACGGTCAATTGGAATTTAGTCTGATTGGAATCTGCTTTGGCGAGCTTTTTTTAGAATCCGCTAAGTTAGCCTATTTCAAGGATTTCAAGGTGCTGGGAGTGAGTTAGAACCGGCTATTCCCTACTACTATTTTCACGTCCATAGAATTACATTACATAGTAGGATTTTACATTAAAATACCAAAACCATAATAGAAAATACACGTAGAACTTACATTAAACATAACCAATAAGCTGAAGAACGTAAAAGAAATGTTGAAGTTTTTTGAAGGATTTAGATTTACAAATAGCTCTGAAAATACACAACCAAACAGTTTTAAGCATCACTTGTAAGAATAAGTATTCAGATGATAGGAGTAGGGACTAAATAAATAATGTCCACAGGCAGTCGTGCAAAAACGAGTGAATGTGCAAAGTTGTGTGCTAATTGAGTAACTCGCTGCAGATCGCTCGTGCCGGCCGCGCGTCGCCTGAGATTACCTGCTACTTACTACCGCTCTATTAGTCTATTAACTCCAATCATTGCATTTGCGGTGTTTTCTTTATGACTTCAAACGATTACAACAAATTATTACACGCTTTTCGGTGAAGGAAAACATCGAGAGGAAATCTGCATATCTCTAGAGAATTCTAGAGATATGTGAAACCTACCAATCCGCATTGGAGCAACGTGGTAGGTCTAAGCTCCAAACCTCTCTAAATACGGAGAGAAGAGGCCTATTCTCAGCAGCATATTTTGAAAAGAACAATCACCGAGAACCATCTTCTGTGTAGAGGCAATTTTTCCGATCAGTAGAGCTGACGATTCAAAAGCACTTGTTTACAAGTTTATCTGAATAAAGAATATTTTGGTTTAAAATTTGAACTTGTTATCAAAATATAAACCTTTGGTTAATCGACTTGGGTTATGGAGCTTATCTAGCCCGTAATCTGACTTAATTATTATTACTGGATTGAATTGTATTAGTCAATCATAATAAAGTAGAGTCACACTTATGGAAGTCACACGAGCCATCGAACTAAATACACTGTAAATTGCACACCGTGTATCACAGTAGCTTTCGTAAAGCTAAAAGTGAGATGTATGTTGCATCTTTCAAAAGAACAACGCAAAAAAGTAACGCGTAACTGCACTCTTTCAATTTGCATTTTATTTAGTATTTTAAGTTGGTACAACAACAAATAGCGACTGGTATAAATATTAATAAACATTTGCCAAAACTATATAATTACTAAAACATAATTAAGTATGAAATGACTCTATATTTGTTGAAAACGTTTAAAAGATTGACCGCCGAGATTGTTGCTGGTTCTTCTCGGTAAGAGCAACATTCCGAACCAGTTGTACCTTCATAATTCATATATATATATAAATATATGAGACACTTACACACATGGTCATCCATCCCCAAAGTAAGTAACTTAATACTTGTGTTATGGTAGACAGAGAACTGGTGAATATATACTTATATATTTTTTAAATACATACTTAAATACAAATATACACCTAGGCTCAAAGACCGACGAATTCATTTTAAAGAAAATGTTGGTCCTCGGCGGGAATCGAACCCGCGACCCGTGGAGCCGAAGGCAGGGTCACTAACTGCTCCAACGAGCCAGTCGATTCAAAAGTGCTTGAAAAAGCTTATTTAAATAAAGATGTGATTTGATTCGTTCATATGTGACGATCTCAAACAAATAGAGTTCTTATTAGTAGATATTTTTAGTTAACGTCCTACTCGATTTAAACAGATAAGCATGATACACATAAGTGACCAAATTTCTTCACAGTTTCACTATGAAGTCGTCCCAAAGTTTACTATCAATTGAAAGTAGCGTCCGTTTGTAACATAGAGCTAAACAACACTAAAGTAGCGGTCATTTATTATCCCACTGCTGGGAATAGGCCCCTTCTTTCCGTTATAAGAGAGAAGGATTGGAGCTAAGACCTACCACGCTGCTCCAATGCGGATTGGAAGGTTACACATATCTCCAGAATTCTCTAGAGATATGCAGGTTTCCTCACGATGTTTTCCTTCACCGAAAAGCGTGTGATAAATTGCAATTATCAATTAGACACATAAGTTTTAATAGAAAAACTCATTGGTGTCTGCCCGGGTTTGAACCCATGATCGTCTCTAGAGATTCACACGGTCGCACCGCTAGGCCATCACAGCTAAACAACAAACAACACTAAGCGCACGCATTTGTAAAGGTAATTGAATAACTTGCAGGCAGTCGGTCGCCGCTCGACTCGGATTATGGGATGTGAAATTTTATTGGGCGGCTTATGGCGGCAGCTCGACTGGGCGCTTAGCTTTTGTTAATGTCTCACTTCTATAATATTTATACTAATATATAAAGCTGAAGAGTTTATTTGTTTCAAATCAAAATATCTTTATTCAAATAAGCTCTTTCAAGCACTTTTGAATCGTCAAGGATTAATATGATAAATGAAGCTGCAACTGGTTCGGAATGTCGCTCTTACCGAGAAGAACCAGAAAGAAACTCGTCGGTCAATCTTTTAAACAATTTCAATTTTACATTATTAAACCGTAGTCTTGTATGAATGTTAAAGGATTTTTTAAATCCAGGTTTGATTGATTGTTTGAATGCGCTAATCTGAGGAACTACTGGACCGATTTGATAAATTTTGAGTGTAAGATGGTCCATTTATCGAGGAAATCTATAGGCTATATAACATCACGCTAAGATGAATAGGAGAGGAGCAATAAAAAATATTGTTATTGTAGTTATAATTTAAAGCGTACCTTGCGCTAAGTAAACGGTGTAAGTTATTCAAAAATTATTAAGTAATAACTACAGACATACCGGCAGACGTAAGTTAGTACCTCAATCATCACGTATACACGTGTTTACGAACACGTGTCTAGACAGTGTCTGCATACGAACTACAATTGGTCAGTACGGAATTTATTTATATACGAGGGATCCGTAAGTTATATATTTTGTAACCACCGCGTGGTATTGTAAGTAGTGATTTAAATGCAGTAGCAAGATTGAAAACAAAGAGCTTTTGGAATCATAAAGTTACAAACAATTTACTCGTACTCGGTTAAGTATGTAAAATTCTAGAAGCTTTATGCAGAAGAAAACGATGCTTACAATATAGTGAACTTTAATAGATATTAAACAATTTGTTGTCGCCAATGACTTCCGTTTTGTATTTTATAGCAACACAGTTATGAAACAAGAGTATCGCGCCCTTTTTGATTAAAATGGTGGCAACACTGTGCCGTTGTTGTTTCCGGTGGAGTCTTCCTATATATTGCTAAAACGTTTCAGTTGCAGTCAGTCTTTGTTCGTCTTTCATGAGAAGTGCATCTCGGAACAGGAATTGTGGTATTCCTATTATATCTTGTTATTGTATACAGTGTACGTTAACAATTTGAAAGATAAAAATGCCTGTGCGTTAACAAATTATTGTTTAATACAATTAGATAAACCCTTTAGCCGTGTGGTATCCGGCTAAGTAGAATAGTATCACCCTCATTTCTTACCGAGGTGTCGTAAAAGGCGACTAAGGTAAGTCGACCCGCCGTGTGGTATCCGGCTGAGTAGAATAGACCATCCTCATTTCTTACCGAGGTGTCGCAATATACGACTAAGGTAAGTTGACGTCAGGCAGGCGGCCGGTCGTAAAAACACAGCCAAATCATGTTACAGCATGTTGTGCCGATCGCACTTAGAGTGGGATAAGGGCAGAAGGATAGTACAATTAGATAAATCCTTGTATCTTTAAAAAGCCATGTAACTATCATATCTCGAGAATATCATGATCGAAATATTAAAATAATCATCGATTCTCGCTTGGAAATAAAAAAACACTGGTATAATTACTGGAGCGTCTACAGATTCCGCCGGGGATCGCTAGAAGTTCCGTCGTCTTTAATCCCGCAGCATCCGCTGCACCTGCGCTAATTTACATATTCATGTGACAAATTTAATAAGATGCATTTTATCGCCGCCGCGACGGCAGCTGCTCGGACCGCGCTTGCGGCGGCTGGCGGTGGCTTTATTAACACCCACCACGCCTGGGGGCTACAGACAGATAGCCAGAATGATAACTTAAATATTTTAATAAGATAAAACTTTTTACTAAGCTTTTTGAGACGCACCATACCTAGTGATTGTGATGAAGTGATTGCACTCTTTGTAACTGAAAGAAAATTTTGTTCAATACTTTACGCTGTTTTCGCAACTTAGTTCGCTTCAACTAAAGTGTTAATCATCATCCTCCTGCCCTTATCCCACTCTAAGTGGAGTCGGCACAACATGCTTTTAACATATTGTCACATGATTTGATTAATTGAAAGTGTTTAAAAGATTAACTGCCAAGTTACTTTCTGGTTCTTCTCGGTAAGAGCAACATTCCGAACCAGTTGTAGTTTCATTAATCATATTGATCCTTGACGATTCAAAAGTACTTGAAAGAGCTTATTTAAATAAAGATTATTTTGATTTGATTTGATTTTATGATTTGGCTAGGAATTTCACCAGCCGTCTGCCTGATGTTTACCTGACCTTAGTCGTCTTTTACGACACCTAGGTAAGAAATGAGGGTGGTCTATTCTACCCAGCCGAACACCACACGGGTACTTCAACTAAAGTTTTAAACAACCCTTAATTTAGCACCTTATATTTTTTGGATTCCGAAAAGAAAGAAAAACAGTTTTTGGCACAACGGTGGAATCCGACCTTTAGACGTACATTTTAGTGCGGTAAATAACCTGACATACTAAGAAGTTTTATAAACACAGCAGATTAGCCGTGAAAGCGTAACATAACAAATAAACAGACAGTCACGAAGACCTTCATTATTATTTTCTCTCTATATACTTTAATTTCGCCAATCTCGTACTGTTTACTATTTACTATCCAGCTGTAGTGAAAGCTTTATGAAGATATATATTTAAATGTCATTATAATACATAACATTATTTATTACTAATTATAAGTTTGAATTATTTTATTGAACCAATCGTTGTAACAGGTTGGTCAGATACTATTTAATTTAATTTTTCTCCAACCTCTACCTACATTTTCTTTCCCATTTTCCCGCGGTGGGAACGTTCCGGCATTAAAATAAGTTTTGATATAAAAATTAACGGCTTCATCAATAAAGAAAAGTTTCTTCCCTTTATTTGAAAAATTCTCTTCAGTAAAAAAATATATTTATATGCTGTATAAGAACATTAAATTAAAACTAACATAATTTATAGAATTAGGCGTTACTTTGCATAGGTCCATAATACAAAACTAATGAGAATATTATTTTGCTATAATCCGCCGATAGTTATTTTAAGTAGAATTATTAAGTGAGAATTATTTAAGGCTATAATTATTATCGTTGATTATAGCAAAATAATATTCTCATTAGTTTTGTTAAAACTAATACAAAAAAGATAAAAAAATTATATATCTTAACCGCAAAAACTATATCCATACTAATATTATTAATGTGATAGTCTATTTGTCTGTTACGCTGTCATGGTTAATCCACTGATGAAAAGTACAATTAAAGATTATAGAGCGAGACAAATAAGACAAAAGAATCAGCGGACTCGCCGTGATAGAGTAACAAACATATATCCATACTCACAAAGTTTCGCATTTATAATATTAGATGAATTAGTAGGATAACCAAACAGTCCGATACAATGTTTGTCTTGTCCATAAAACTGCAATGAATATGAATCTATAGTTAGTATTTTTAACTATAGTATACTTTAACTGCACAGTTCAGACCTTTCTGCAATCCCTGTCTAGAATCAGCTGTATCTCAGTCAGTTACAGGGATTTTAATCCGTAGTTAAGAACGCAGAAGCCGAGTTATTGGCAATCCGCTTAGCGGCCAGCTTGCTGACTCAGCTATCTCACCTATTGAATCGGGACGAACGTTTGAACTGAATATTAGCTTATTGAGGACGGTTTACCGTAATACTGTGGGTATTGTAAGGAACCTGGCATCGCTATGGATTATGGAAAGCATATCGGAATATTTATTTCAATAGAATAATATTTCAACAGAAGATTTAATGCCTAATACCTGAAACCTATCTTATCGACCCACTTATAATTCCACACAATAGCCACACTCAATCACCCACCTCGCGCACTTTCATTTCATAATATTTTGTTTTACTTAAATATATAGTATACTAGCGGCCTGCCGCTGCTTCGCACGGGTATAAAATATATATCCCACGTCATTCAGTGTAAAAAAAATGATTAAAATCGATCCAGTAGTTTTGATTTATTCATTTCTGCCCGTGGCCCACAAGCGTTAAATTTGGAGAAAAACAATTTCCTTTCCCTACACCAAGAAGATTTCCTGCTCTAAATTTATATAGTACATTTTTACTTATTTACTTTTACATTTTCCCTATGTATTTTGTTTTTACAATTAATTACAGAATGTCTTTATAGACAACATTCACAGTTTCCTTGTAGTTAAACAAACTCTTGAAAGAGCGACATATAGCTGCTAGATTCGAAGTGCTATAGGGCAAAGCGCGGCGTCCTCACGGCATTTTAAATCTGTAATATCTCCGAAAATGTTCACTTAAATTACATGCTGTAAACGGTCATATTGATCTATATTAACAACAATTTATTTAAGGTACTTCATTGGATAAGGATTAATACTGTATTGTATAAAAATTGCTTCAAAAATAAGGCATTATTTTTCGTAAAAAGTAAATGACAAAAAATGCTATAGTGGGTTATCCATAAAAGATAGACATATACCATCGCGGACTTTTCTGTAGACCTTTTCAAGGTGTACAAATACTTAGTACATCATTTTGATAAATCTCGTAGGGTTTAGCCTGCGTTTGCAATGTAAGCTGAAAAAAATGTAATTATTTACAAATTGACTTTACATTCATCTCTTTTACACATACTTCTTTCACTTTTAGTGAAGTAATGAATGCAGAAAATATTACTTCATGATAAAATGTATGTGTAATAAAGTAGTGTAGAAAATAGTCTTAGCGACTATGTGCAGTGCTACCAACCAACTAATTCCCCATGCCTGAAATATAAGAACAGATAGTCCGTCCGATATTTAGCATACATTTTTATTAATCGTAGCTCAAGGCAAAATGTTGCCATTATTTTCGTAAAGGTTACCTCATTACTGACATTTCTTTCGCACGATTTTGAACAGCTTTTTCAATTTCCCATTGTTTCCAACGTGTCGCTATCGAGTGCCCTCGACGGCAGCGGGCGGAGCACATCTCAATTATATGTCGTTGTCTCGCGGCGGCCAACAAATTTAATTACAGGGAAAATAAAGTCTTCAACGGAAACTGCGCGCCTCGCTCGTAATTAAGGCGGTGTGTGTCTGTGTAACTCGCTAATGACTCTATTAAGGAAGCTGATTAATTTATGTGCTGCTTTGCTCAGCACACACATTTACAAACATACGTCATTTAGAAATCGTTGGGTAAGTTTTAGTGTTTTAACTTTATAGAATTAATGCTTACCGATTTACGATCAGAAGTCTGTCCCTCTTTTTGTCTGAATGTTCGTCTGTCCATCTGTTATGCTTTAACGGCTAAATCGCTACACTCAAATTGATGAAATTGTTAGGATGAATTATAGAATATTTTTACCATTTTCCCATCGACAATTGTAATAAAAACCATTGTAAATAACTTACGTTACGATACTCAGTACGTAACGATCGTTAAGAATAACGATATTCTGCACTAAAGTTGACGTAAACAAAGTCACGAATACGCCTATGCTATACATAGTTTGTTATATATCATAATTGAAATTGATGAAATATAGTTGAAATAAAAGTAATATCGCAAGTTCTGAGCGCGGCTTAAAGACGAGGATTAAAACTGGGAGGGTTACGGCTTATTGAATAAGTTGTACGGCCATAGTCGGGTGAGGAGAGTTATAGCCGCTATCAAAGAGCCAGGACTCAGCCCGGGCTGGCACCGATGAGGCTTTCACTGAAACAAATGTCTTTAATATATATTTATAAATAACCACGTGTAAAGTAAAATATCGCTAGTAAACCTGCATATCTTAAAAGGGTTTGGGATATTAACCTACTCGTACCTATCCGTAATACAGCGGCGTGGTGGGTCTAAGCTTCGACCTATCCCACCAAAATGAAACAGAAGAACTTTACCAAGCAGTGGGACAGTAATATTACATGACAGTTAATAAACAAAGCATTCAGCTTTTAATTACGTAAGTTAAACATCTGCAATTCCAATTCTTAAGAAAAAACTAATATTAAATTTATTCTAGTCTATATAATATATACTAGTTTAATATAATCTATACGAGTCTATTATAATCTATACTAGTCTCTTATAATCTATACTAGTCTCTTATAATCTATACTAGTCTCTTATAATCTTTACTAGTCTGCTATAATCAATGCAAAAGTCTGTTTGTCTAGCTGTCGTTACACTTTTACGACTAATTCCCTGATTCAATATTGATGAAGCTTAGTAAATATGAAACTTGAATAAGACATTAACAATCCAGTTATTGCTTCTTTCTTAGCAACTCTTTCGTAGCTTCTTTATAATATTTGACGATTTAAAAGTAATGTAAACAATCCACTTGAATAAAGAATAATTTGAATTTGAATTTGCTTCGGCAACAAGAAAAAAAACGAGTTGAAAATAATGAAGTGGTGAGTAAAGCTTGTAAATAAATATATCCATGCTACAAGTATGTATTATTTACTAACTAAATTATACGAATAAAGTATTTATTACAATCAGTATCTCGCGCCCTTTGTAAAGGTTAGCATTTCCCTTTGTAATGACAACACCATAACCGCGTGCCACAGTCGTATGAACATAACGCAATTTGAAGACATCCCGGCACAGGGTGCAGCGGTTATCGAGTTAGCGCCCGCCACGCCCCGCCGGCCCGGCGCGGCGGGTTGAATATTTTATCGTGTCCGGAAGATAATCGAATTTGTTTTGAATATACATATAAACATGAGGCAACTTGTCTATCGCTTGCCATAGTACAACCTGTAGTTTGCATATATTTTATCACTATAATATCACACAACTGCGTAAAATCCTCCTTTCTCTTTAGAGAGAAGGGTTAAGTTTTGGTTTTTCATAAAAATTTAGGGCTACCTAACTGGGAAGTGAACCAGCAAACCTTCCTATATATTAGTCCGGCATATTTTTTTTTTTTTAAGTTGCAAAACTCCATTTTACCAATATTGCGTCAACATTGATGCAACAGATAAGCCAAAGTTTAGCAGACAGACAGACTTTCTTTACAATACGAATATGCATTTAAAAAATCTTTATTGTCCTAGCCAAGATTCAAACCTAGGACTATCTCGTTAACTATTCTATTCATACTACCAGATCAATTCTGTTTTTCTAAATATTCCTTATATTCCCCTCCGCACCAAACAGCTTCCAAATTGGTCAATATTTCTTTATTTATTTACTCCCAAGAGCCAATTTCTTTATCGGATGAGTTTTTATCGTTTTCGTTTACCGAAAAAAGGCAAAAGTTTGTAAGTAAGGTGAAGATAGATTCGGGGTTTAGGTTCGATTTCCACTTAATGTGCCCTCCGCGGGAAAGATAAATAGATATACTACACGACGTGACGCTTTTATCCCAATATAGCATATTTCTCTGCTCACCAAAAATAGAAGTTACAAGTTCAGGAGAGACCTTTAATTAGTGCTAAGCAAGCAGTATTCAATATACTGCTTGTTATACTTGTTGTCTAACGTAATAAGGTTGCTTTTTGTATGGACGATTAGGAGGTTAAAAGAAATGCGTGCGTTCACTTTGAAACTTTATTCCGAACTGGTGGAACAGATAATTAACAACATAGATTAATACAAATCTTTTTAGACATCCCGCCCACCAAAGGACGCAGTGCTTTCCACTATACAATTTAAAATAACAATCAATATAATCAATCATATGAACAATAATGAAGTGTACACAAGTTTATAGCTCTATCAATAGCTCACAATAAATGCAAGAATAGAAATGGAAATGGACTGTATATCTTTAGTTTTTAAGGTAAGTAAATTTGACAATATTTATTTATTATATTTCTATTACACTTCATCAACTCAGGTAAGTATTACATAATTGATTAGGTTAAGTATAGTTTGTAAGTAGCACTTAAGACATTATTTTTCTCTTTATATTAATAGTACAAATTTGAATTATTTATAACTTAAATTTTATATTTTAATTTTAAGTAGACAGTATGTTAGTTTAATAAAGCTCTAATAGTATTAAGTAATTCACACTAAGTTATCATTATAACACATATATATATATAACATGTATATAGAATATATTTAACATATCAATAACTCTTTTTTTTTTTTACAGGTGTTTGTGCTAAGTGCAAATAGTCTACTAAATAGTTACATAACAATGTATGAAATTATGTATAATCTTTAATTATTGTTAATTTATATAAATTAAATCTTGTTATGCAATTTTAATCACAATAAAAAGTTAAAAACTATTTTTGTTTTGTTATTTTTACAATTTTACTGATAGGCCTTTTAAAATTACCATTTTTACATTTCACAGTTACTACACGAGTTATATTATCTGGCCCAACATGTTTTTGTATTATTGTAAATAGTTCTCATCAGGTATATTTATTAGAGGCTCGCCTATAAGAAAGTAGCCTGGTGTCAGTGGGAGGGGATCAGCAGGATCATCACTCAACAATGTTAAGGGCCGTGAATTTAAGCATGCTTCCACCTGTGATAAAACTGTAGCTAGTTCCTCATATGTTAGAGTAGTATCTCCTATTACTTTTAGAAGGTGTGTTTTTGTGCTACGCACCCCTGCCTCACACAATCCGCCAAAATTTGGTGAATGAGGAGGTATAAAATGCCATGTAGTATGCTCTAATGATAATAACTTTGCTATCTCATAAGGAATAGACGATTTAGCCTTATTAAACATGTCCCTCAACTGTCTGCTTGCTCCTACCATATTGGTACCATTGTCACTATAAATATCCTGACAATGGCCTCTCCTGCCTGTGAATCGCCGGAATGCTGCAATAAATGCCTTCGAAGTTAAATCTGTGACAACTTCTATATGTATAGCATGAGTTATAAAACATATAAATAAGCATATATAGCCCTTATATGATTTAGCTCCTCTTCCTGGTGAGAATCTAATATTAATAGGACCAGCATAGTCTACACCAGTTGTTTTAAATGGCTTGGTAGGATTAAGTCTTGACTCTGGTAACTGTCCCATTAATTGTGTAGTGTTTGTTTTCGAATGTCTAATACATGTCACACATTCTCTGTAAATTTTCTTAACTTGATCTCTGGCACGCAGAATCCAATATTTTGATCTCAAATAATTAAGCATAACTTGTGGACCACCATGTAGTGTTCTCTGGTGCACATCTACTATTAAAGGCTTGCTAAGATGGCTCTTAGCAGGTAAAATTATGGGATGGCGTACATCATAATCCATTTGTGATTTTTGGATACGCCCTCCAACTCTAAGTATCCCATTCTGATCCAGAAAAGGATAAAGCTTTCTTAACTGACTCCTTTTACAAATACATTTATTAGATTTTAATTGCTTTATTTCTTCATCAAATGCAATACTTTGAACGTTCTTTATACAATTATTTAATGTCTCATTTAATTCTCTCGGTGTCACAATGTTATTATAAGTTTGACGGTGTTCCTTTGGCAATTTCAAATTCAAAACTCTTCTGCAATATGACATAATTTTTAGCATTTTTGACAAAGATGAATATTTACTCCAAATTAAATTCTCCTCTGTA
The DNA here is from genome assembly GCA_029227775.1 of Morpho helenor. NCBI lineage: Eukaryota > Metazoa > Arthropoda > Insecta > Lepidoptera > Nymphalidae > Morpho > Morpho helenor. The sequence goes on from JARGCU010000006.1 coordinate 15,353,682, forward strand.
TGGGATGACAAAGCAATTAAAGATCTCACTTTTTCTTCTTCATTTGTGTCTTCAATGTCACACAATTTATTATTTATGTCTAGTGTTGGTAACCATGAAGGCCCATTCCACCATAACTCATGAGTCGCTAACTGACTTGCATATAATCCTCTTGAGGCACAGTCAGCTGGATTAGTATCTGTTGTGACATGTCCCCACTGATCAAATTCTAGTATGTTTAGGATCTCAGAAACTCTGTTACTGACAAATGTACTCCACCGACTAGGTCCAGCCTTCAACCAAGCTAAAACTATTCTGGAGTCTGTCCAAGAATATAAATTCTCTTTGGGTATTTTCATTACTTGAGATGTTTCAAAAATTAGCTTAGCTGCTAATACTGCCCCACACAGTTCAAGTCTTGGGATCGAGACACTTTTTTCAACAGGGGCTACCTTAGTTTTGGCTGATATTAGAGTTGTATAAACTTGCTCATGATTGATGACTCTAACATATACAGCAGCTCCATATGCAAGTTTAGAAGCATCCGCAAATACATGTAATTCAATTTTTGATTTATTAATGCTCTGTAACCATCTCGGTATGGAAATCTCTTTAATATACTTAAGCTCTTCTCGATATTGCAACCATTCTGTTAGTAATTCTCCTGTTATCATATCATCCCATTGTAGTCCAGTTTTCCATAACTTCTGTATAATAATTTTTGCCAAGACTACTACAGGTGCTAACCATCCCAACGGGTCATATAGCTTAGACACTTCAGACAATATCTGTCTTTTGGTTACAATTGGTTTCGGTTCTGGTAAGTTTAACGTGTACTCAAAAGTATCTGATTCTCTATTCCAACTCACTCCTAGCACTTTAATCAGATTGTTGTTACTTTTAAATGATATCTCATGATCCTCTCTTTTATTTTTTCCAATATAATTTAGAAATGTGTTGACATTAGTACTCCATTTCTGAAGTTCAAACCCTCCTAGATTCATTAGTTTATTCATCTCATTATAAATATGTATAGCTTCATCAACTGATTCACATCCTGTTAGGAGATCATCCATGTAAAAATCACTTTTTGTTATCCTCGCAGCATCAGGACATTTCATTTGCTCATCTTCAGCTAGTCTCTGGAGTGTCTTTACAGCCAGGTACGGCGCACATGCAGTACCAAATGTTAACCTCAAAAGTCTAAAATGTTTAACAGGTTCATTTGTTGAAGATCGCCATAGCACTCTCTGAAATTCTGTATCTTCTTCTGCGACACGTACCATTCTGTACATTTTGACAATGTCTGCTGCAATACAAATCTTGTGAGTCCTCCACCTCATTAACAGGTGTCTTAAATCCTGTTGTAATTTAGGACCGACAAGAAGATTATCATTCAGTGAGATATTATTTACTCCTTTACATGATGCATCATAAACAACACGAACTTTAGATGTTATCTTATCTTCTCTCAACACAGCATGGTGAGGAAGGTAAACAGCTTTAGAATTATCTATATAGCTAGGATCAATTTCTGTCATATGATTTAGTTTTATATACTCTTCCATCACATTGATATATTCTTCTCTCATTCTTCATAAATCTCTTCTCTAAAACTTCTAATCTCTTCGCAGCTGTCTCTCAACTTCCCATATTGACACTCTGGATCTTCATTCTTAAATGGCAATTTTACAATGTATCTTCCACTTTCATCCCTCACAGTTGTAGAATTATAAAATGCCTCACATCGTTCTTCGTCCTTTGACAGTTTCTTCACAATACTATTTGGCTCATTTTCTAACTCCCAGAATTGCTTCAATAATTCATCTTCCTTAACTTTGATATGCAGACTTGTTATGTTTCTCCTCGCTGAAGTTGTTTCCTGTGACATCTTTCCTGAAATAACCCAACCAAGAATGGTGTTTTGTGCTAATAAGTTTTCTTGTGGGTGTTTTATGATGCCCTCCAATAATATATCTCCATAGACTTCAGCTCCAAGAAGAATATCTATTCTTCCTGGTGTTGTGTACTCTGGGTCTGCTAAATCTAATTTCTCAAGTTGTGGCCAATTAGGAGCGCTAAAGTTAGTAGTGGGTAATAATGAAGTTAATGAAGGTAATACATACATACTCACACAGACTGAAGTGTTAGGATTGTGGCGTGATTCCACTAAGAGTGAAACCATGTGTTTAATTCTCATCTGCCCCTCTCCAACACCTGACACCCAACCACTTACTGACTGACGTTTTAAATTTAAGAACTGAACAGTAGCTTCATCTATAAAGCTAGCTTGCGAACCCTGATCTAACAAAACTCTAACTATATGTTTGCACCCATTTTTACTTTTGACATATACATTTGCAGTCGCTAACAACACATTACTCGAGTTATTTTCAATAGAACAATTGCTAATAATATGTGAACTACAATTAGATAAATTAGGCTTACCCAAATCAGTCACCTTACTCATAGAAGCAGAGTCACTCTCTTTTGATTTGTTTATTAAACTCTCTCTCTCCTCTCTGTCCTCTTTGTAAAAATGCAAAAGTGAGTGATGTCTCCTTCCACACCGCTTACAACATGTTGACCTTCTGCATCGAGATGCAGCATGTGTAGATGACAGGCAGTTAAAACATAATTTATTTGACTGAACAAAGTCCTGACGTTCACTTGTTTTCATATCACTGAATCGCTTACAATTATATATATAGTGACCGCCACTGCACAACACACACTTTAATACACTTGTTTTATCTTCTTTGTTTACATTAGTATGAAACATCTTTGGTCTCACCACAGGCTTAGTAGGTTGTGTTGAACATATCTTATTATTTTCCACCATCTCCAAAGATCTAAACCTTGCTTCCAGAAAATCCCTTAATTGTGACCAGGTAGGTATCTCATTATTATTATCACTTATACTCAGATTTTGTTCCCATTGCTTCATTGTTTCTGTGTCCAATTTCGATACAACTAAATAATTAATTACTAAATCCCAGTTTCCTGTCTGAACACCCATATTCTCTAATGCTTTCATGCATGTTGATGTTGTGTCAACTAATTGTTTTATAAGACTTGCTGACTCTGAATGTATTAGTTTTTGAGTAAACAATATTTTCATAATGGCGTTGCAGTTGAATCGAACATTATTATATCTTTTCACTAACTGGTCCCAGGCTTCTGTATAATTCGCATCCGTGGTAGAAAAATTACGTAATAATAATTCGGGTTCCCCTTTTAGATTTGTTTTCAAATAATGTAGTTTTTGTACAGGTGACAATCGCTTATTTTCATGTATAAGTGAACAAAATAAATCGTAAAATGGCTGCCACTCTTCGTAATTACCACTGAAGGTTGGCATTTGAATCACGGGTAACTTTACCTCATTTATCGATGTTTCTATTGATGATGATTGACTCGATGATGTATTTAAACATAAAAACGGCTGTATAGCATCTTTTAAAGTACTTTTATATTGAATATACAATTCCTCGAATATGTCGTATGTATTGTTTGTATAATATATATCCTCTTTATCTTCTTCAGATGACTTTAAAATTATATTTTTATGGCATTCCATAAAGGTGCAAAATAGTTGTTCTATAACCTCAATGCGGGTTTCGATATATGAACGTTTTACTCTCTCTTTTGGAGACTTCTTAAAATTCTTTTCAGAGCGTTTTAAGTTTTCTAATAGTTCTTCTTGATAATTGTATAATTCGTCCATATTATATGTTGATTAGCGATGAATTGCTCAGGTTTATCAGTATTTTTCACTTTGTAAAGTTTCTTGCACCACGCGGTATAAAGACACGCTATAAAAAAAAGCACTCGGTGACTCAACTCTCGAGTAGTCACGTACGCCAATCGACCGGCGAGTATAATCCGGCTCGAAGGACCATATGTCTAACGTAATAAGGTTGCTTTTTGTATGGACGATTAGGAGGTTAAAAGAAATGCGTGCGTTCACTTTGAAACTTTATTCCGAACTGGTGGAACAGATAATTAACAACATAGATTAATACAAATCTTTTTAGACACTTGTAAACTTGTTATACACTCCTATATTACATAGATTGTCCTAATAATCCAAGCAGAATCACAAAGCGTATAATGTCTTAAGGTTTTGTGTAAATTATTTGAAATGAGACAGTCAAGGAAAAAAGCCAATCCGTCTGATAGTTTCAATGAAAATTCTGACTTATGTCTTTACTACATAGTACAAAACAAAGTCACTTTCTGTGTCTGTCCCCATGTCCCTATGTATGCTTAAATGTTTAAAACTTCGCAACAGATTTTGATGCGGTTTTTGTTAATAGATAGAGTGATTGAAGAGGAAGGTTTATATGTATAATTTAATATACATTCAATATAAAGTAGAAAAATACTGTAATTTTGAGGTTTGAAATATGATGTGATAAATAATTACATTATTTTCCGCTTACATTGCAAACGCAGGCTGAATCCTACGAGATTTATCAAAATAATGTACTGAGTATTTATATACACCTTGAAAAGGTCTACAGAAAACAAAAAATAGCATTTTTTGTCCTTTTTTTACGATAAATAAAAACCTATTATCGAAGCCACTTTAAAAAAAACAGCATTAATACCTTAAATAAATTGTTGATTTAATATAGATCAATATGGCCGTTTACAGCATATAATTTAAATGAACATTTCGAAGATATTACAGATTTAAAATGCCGCGCGATTTAAAAAAGAGGCCGCGCTTCGCCCTATAGCACAGCGACGCGTGGCCGGCTCTGCTATTAAATGTATAAAATAGCAACTCATAAGCAATACAACCCTGCTTACAGCCCGCGGCCCGTTCGAGCAGAAAACAAACACCACCGATTTCCCTTAAATCAAATCGGTAATAAAATCTACGCCATTTAAACGTTCCCCCTATTTACACCTACGAATGATCCATCGCAACGTGTCCCCTATACCGTTCAGGGTAGAGTCTACTTTACGTACAAGTTATAGCTGAAAGTGATTAACGCGAACTAACTCGCAACTCGTACTTTGTACTTGCGACGTGTAATCTGGCTCACGTCTGCGGCCCCGAATGTCTCGGTGATTCGAATGAATAAGCTGTTAGCTTTCACGTTTGATTCATATCTCATTTGCCTAATCTTAATTGCCTTTCACGTAATTAGAGTTGTTAAGTGTACGCTCGAATGTACGAGTATGTATGGCTTATCGAATAGTCTTTTGCATTTGAATTGCAAACCATTCAGGTTACTTAACTAGCAGTAATTACAATTACATGCTACACGGTACATGTACAAACATGTAGATAGTAGGGTAGAATAATTTATAGAATTAGGCGTTACTTTGCGGAGATCCATAATACAAAAGTAATAATAAAATTATTTTGCTATAATCCGCGAAGAAGTAAAATAGAAAATATATATAATGCTAAATGTAAGTGGACAATCGGTTATCACACCTGATACATGCAGGATTCGTAAAAACACATGCACAAACCTCCACCACCGCCACTACAATACACAAGCACTATATACGTTCACTATCACAAACTCAACAATCGTTTCGCCCCGCAACCGAAGCATCCTCAGGAGATAGACTCCACGACCAAAATCTCAAAGCTTTGCGATGCTTTGCCGATTGTCCACTTACATTTAGCATTATATATATTTTCTATTTTACTTCTTCGCGGATTATAGCAAAATAATTTTATTATTACTTTTGTAGTAGGGTAGAACCTAACCTAACCTAACCCTACTCTAGGCGCGGTCCACACAACATGTTATAAATATGTTGTCACATGATCTGGCTACTTATTTTACGACCGGCCGCCTGCCTTACGTCAACTTACGTCTGTCGCCTATTACAAGACCTCGGTAATAAATGAGGGTGGTCTATTCTACTCAGCCGTATATCACACGGCGGTAGAATGTAATTAGAATAGAATAGTTCTATTCTTTAACCGTAGTAGTATCTGAAGAAAAAATTTTAAGACCAAGGAACAAACTTTCACAAGAATGGAAAGAGTCGTATTTGAAATTCATTTAATTTGAATTTCTATGCCAAATATATATACTTTTATATAATCAAATGATATATTCACACTAGCAACTTTATAACTAAGAAACTAATCTATAATGCACGTTAGAATTATATCGCAACACACATCCGAGATATCGTTTCTAATCACGGCGGAAAAATCCCCAGAGCGTCGAGCAAATCTAGCGAACGCTGACAAAACAGCTCTTAGACAGCGAAATGTAGATAGGAAGGCGGCGCAAATGAGCCGGAAAACCCATTTGTGACACCTCGATCATGTGGGACCTCCGACGCCCCCAATAAACCCAATATCAGATCATAACCGCGTCGCCACTCCAACTTGGCCTCCCCGCCCGAACACGAGGGCCGGCCGCGCGGCTCTCCCCGGCTCTCCGGGCTATTGCAATCCGCTCGTAGATATCCCGACTCGACTCCGGGGAGTTGCGCAGCCAATGTGATGTGAGTACAGTCGGAGGACCGGAATTGGATCCTGCGACTACAGCGGGCGAGGGAATTACTACCGACCGGTGTGGTATTGAACTGTTTTCGCGAACCTATTGTTTTCTTGCGTGCTAATGTTAGGACAGCGTGCGGGTACTACTCGATGGAAAACTGTGTATTTTACGAAACCAAATTTTTAACATACTTTTTTGACAGTTTTCTATGCATATCCATAATCTTTACTAATATTATAAATGCGTAAGTTAATCTTTTGGCCTGTCTGTTACGTTTTTGCAACCAAAATATTGAACATATATCAATAAAATTGGGCACAATTATTTTATATACACCAGGATAACATATAGGTTATAAAGATCCTGTTAATTCATTAGGGAAATGGTGACATTAAAAAGCGCCTTCTGTTATCAACCTATCATAGTTTCTTTATTCTCGTCAAAGTAAAGTCAAATCTGTAATATAAAGAAGGTTCTGTATTACGTTGTTTGGCTAATGTCGAAAGATTTTAAGAAAGTTTTTATATAATTTATAGAATTAGGCGTTACTTTGCGGAGGTCCATAATACAAAATCCGCGATAAAAATATCCGCTTTTATCGCGGATTATAGCAAAATAATATTCTCATTACTTTTGTAAAGTTTTTATATAATTTGTTTTTTTTTAATGATTAAGAATTGAGCTATTTTAATGTATATATTTCATGTAAATCGTATGGGTTTATTACTACGATTAATAAAACTATGCTCTCGAGAAAACGATAAATCTTTCTCAATCTTTCGGGATTGATTTTTGTGAAGGAGATATTTACAGAGTTGGGGAGTAAAAGAAACTACTGTTGACCTCTAGACCTCAACGAACTTCAAGTCTTACGAAAGTCCACGCGAAGGACGTTGCGGTTTAAAGCTAGTAATATTATAAATGTAAAAGTTTGAAAAGAGTTATAATCGTAAATAGTAAATTTTATCTCGCACGTCGTCAACAAACTATAAATCGAACTGCAATTCAACATTAAAAGAGCTGCAAGTTTAGAAAGACAGAAAGAAATAAAAAAGTACCGCAAGATTTAGTCAAGTTCAGAATTCGTAGCAACACACGTCCGCAACTATCGCCAAAGAAAATAATTCAGGTGGAGGAAACATCGCGGCCCGACCGGAGTTGGAGTTAGAACAAGTTTTAACCTGCCTCTATTTATTTATCGCGCCTGTGGGCCCCAACTTGGGCTGTAATGGTGCAGCTTTAGCGGAGGTCTCAACTACGCCGCGTTACGCTACGTTCACATGACAGAATTTAGATGAGCGTTTTCATACAACGATGAGGGTATTTTTAAGCTTTGTTATGAAAAAAAATATATATTTTTGGTGTTTATATAAATTCTGTAATGTGCTTTGTGGTATCCGACTGACTAGAATAGACCACCTTTATTTCTTGCCGATGTGTCGTAAAAGGCGACTAAGGTAAGTTGATGACAGCCAGGCGGTCGGTGGTAACAAATTAGGCACATCATATAAATTTTGCAATAAAAAACTTCATATTGAATGGTCAGTTATTGCGCGTGTGCGTGCTATGAGTGTATGTTTTTGCATATATGTACAAGTGTATGTGTTTTTCAATATTGGAAATCTTCATTATTGAGTGAATGAAGCTACGATAATTATCTTAATTTAAATTAATAATGACTTTATATTATAAACTTTTTCATCTGCTGTTCAATTTGTTATGCATTTTATTGCGAAAGTGACATTTTCTGTTTTTAGTTGTTATTATATATGTATAAAGTTTTAGCGTTCAGATAAAAAAAAATCAGTAAGTCGCACTTAACGATGAACTTGAGTAATGTATAATACAAGTATGTTTCCTAAATTGTGTGAATCCAATGTGTCCTTTTTGTCTCATATAACCATTCTTCACAATTCAGTGTGTAAAAATTTATTAATAATTTATTTTGTGCGATGAAGTAAAATATAAAACATATATAATGCTAAATGTAGAGTAGACAATCTATTATAAGCTATTATTTTTGTTTTTTTTACTTTTTACTTTGTTATCATTTGTTTTTTTATAAAATTGTGTACAATAAAGTGATACAACAACAACAACAATCCTTTTTCTTACCTGATACATGCAGGATTCGTAAAAACACAAACACAACGCTCCATCTCCGCCACCACTATACACAAGCACTACATACGTTCACTATCAAAACAATTGTTTCAACAAATCATAGCAAAATAATGTTATTATTACTTTTGTATTATGGATCACCGCAAAGTAACGCCTAATTCTATAAATTAATTTAGTATGTGTATATGTGTGTATGTATGCTCTCGTTCGTTATATGTGAACTCAGCATTACAAGTCACCTAACTCGAGTAGGAAGTGGGCGAACACACAGTTACCGAAGACGTTCGATTCGCCCTCGACTAAAGTTAGAGGAAAGTACAAATCAACATATATACTGCTTTACGTTCCTATAAATATTTATTGTATCATGAAACTGTCTTACAAACTTTCTTCGGGAACTACAAACATTTCATAAATAGTTAATTATGAATTATATAATTTAATATTTACTTTATTAACGGTAAAAATTACATCAAAGAAGCTTTTTAGTGTGAAAAATTTAGTGTGTCAAAAAAAAATAATTACATTTTTCACACAAAATTACAACATATTCATCATCCTTCTGTCATTATCCCTAAGTGAGAACAGCACAACATATTTTGAACATGTTGTCACATAATTTGGCATTTTATTTTACGACCGCCCGCCTGCCTGACGTCAACTTACCTTAGTCGTATTTTACGACACCTCGGTAAGAAAGTGGGTGGTGTATTCTAACGGCGTGAATCAACATTTTTATTGCTATTTACAATCAAACATTCATTTTTATAATAATTTTACGCTCACCCGTGTATCGCTTTTTTCCACCCGTCGCTAATTACATTTACAGTGGTACAACTGCCAAAATACGTCTTCCTCATAGAGCTTTCAAGCGCGCGTTCCCAACAAAAAGCTAAGATCCTGACCTTGTGCTCTTAACCAACTTCTTCCAACCTCAAGTTGAACCGAATCTGACTTGTAGTTCTCTTGATGAAGTTAACAAAGCGGTTTTAAACCCGCAGTCTTACTTTTGCGTTATTTAACAATCGTAATTTAGATTTTTCATATTTCTTTATTATTAGCGTAATTTTTCAAAACATTTTGCGTATGGTAATTGGGTAAATGATTAAGTGTTTCTGTTTATTTAGTATTTCACAACGTTTAGCAGTTGATATTTTGTTGAATTTTTAAAAAAATATACATGTTAAAGTTGGAAAATAAATATAAAAAGTTCTATAAATTTTCCTAAGTGTCAAAGATCATTTAAAAGTGTAACACTATTACTAATACAATAAGAAAGGTTGTAATTAAATTTTTCGAATGCCTTTTGATATACTAAAAGTATGTAAACTCCACAGACTTATCAATTTGACAGTCATTACATATTTCATTTTTACAATTATTAATGCCAAATCTTCTAATTATAGCTTTACACCGTCGGCAGCTTCATATAGCACAACTTAATTAAGGCTTCAGCCACACTCAGGTTGGCGGCCTGACACGAGGCTAATTGCCTGCTGTTACTGACACCTAATGAAGTGAGGTACACTTCACTAACTACCTCACATTGTTTACTCACCGATTGCTATACGATAATTTCACTACACTTTTAACGAGGCATTCACTAATCAGTTAACTGAATGTCAAAGATTCTTAACGATTCGAAGATGTTTAATAAAGCTTATTTGAATAAAGATTCAATGTTAAGCTTATTGGATTAAATATTTCTATTCTATTTCACAATGCTGTTAAAGGGAGAGTACCTGAGTGACAGAGCCTTGTTCGTTAATTTTAAACAAATATAAAAAATCAGATAAAAAAAACAAATAAAGCGCTGACACCCTGATACTTTGTAGTCCGCTTGTTACCATTAGGCTATCATAGCATTACGTTTACAGCCAAAAATATCATTTGCAATCTATTTAACATTTTTTCAATGCCTGAAAACAGGGATAAAACATCTTTTTTTTTAATAAAACCTAGCTAGAATAATTTTTCTCTTCTAAAGCCTCCTACATGGTAAAAATCGTTGAAGCAGTTCTCTGCGCAAGTTGTATATAATTTGAAACTTTTTTTTTCTTCCCATATCGGCAATTTGTGGGCGATCTGCGGCGTGTGTTCTTTAAGCACTTCTGATGTTAACGCACAATATATATAATAACAGTGTAAAATAGAAATACCACAATTCCCGTTCCGAGATGCATTTCTCTTGAATGACGAACAAAGACTGCATGCAACTGAAACGTTATAGCAATATATAGGAAGACTCCACCGGAAACAACACGACACAGTGTTGCCACCATTTCAGTCAAATAGGCGCGATACTCCTTTCATGACGATATTGCTATAAACAATATTAACTCATTGCAATATTAAAGATTCGAGTTATGTATAAGATTTGACACTAAATCGTGTTTGAAAACGTTCCCTCCTGACGGTACCGCAGTCGATTCGATAGCGGCTCCCTCACGTTGTTTATCGGATTTATCCCAGCATCTATCTAACCGATGACACTCTCATCCCGAGCCGACAGCGCACGACCGGGCCCCGAGATTTATGTTACACCTATGAGCAGCGGAAACCTAGATCATATTATCTGGAAGTTCTATTCCGAACCAAATCTTTTCTCGATCACGAGATGAAGTAGTCATAAATAAATATCGAAGATCAGTAATAAACTATTAATTTTAACCGTTGAGATAAGCTTATAGTAATAGGTTGGGTCTAATGATTGAAGCCTGAAAACAAACGCCACTTACTAGTAAAAGTAAATTTTAATAGTAAACATCGGTGCATAAAGAATGGATAACATTATTATTTTAAGTGTCTTTATTGTTTTTTATAATTTTATTACTTTACTAGTTGTGCCCAGGATTTCGTTTACGTCAACTTATTAATAATAATAATATTTTTATTGAAAGTCATTAAAAACCCAATACACAAGAAAATTAAATAACTTACACAAGGAAATAAAATATCTTATCTAACTGCTGAGAAACTATTCCCAGGCGTCCTAACAATTATTTCCTATTGTTACTACGATGAACAGATAGCCACTATTTTAAGATAGCACCAGGCATCCCATCGTTAGCTCTTTGCAGAATAGAGTTTGATTGTTCTAAGTCGGTCCCAAAAAAATGCAACTCGAGCTCTAATAATTGCATAAAATTCAGGACTTAAACGTTAAAATACTATCATTTATGTAATGCGTTTTTACTATTACCGATACCAAGTTTTATTTATCCTATATTCGAAATTCTGTTATTGTACCTAATTTTATTAATATTTGTCCAAGAGAATAGAAATAGAGTTTAGAGACATATCCTCCTGCCATTATCCCACTCTAAGTGGGGTCGGCACAACATGTTATAAACATGCTGTAACATGATTTGGCTGCGTTTTTACGACCGGCCGCCTGCCTGACGTCAACTTACCTCAGTCGTATTTTACGACACCTCGGTAAGGAGGGTGGTCTATTCTACTAAACCGGATACCACACGGTGGGTCAACTTACCTTAGTCGCCTTTTACGACACCTCGGTAAGAAATGAGGGTGGTCTATTCTACTCAGCCGGATACCAAACGGTGGGTCAACTTACCTTAGTCGCCTTTTACGACGTCTCGGTAAGAAATGAGGGTGGTTCTATTCTATTTAGCCGGATACCACACGGCTATTAAATGTGTCTTGTAAGTAAATTTTTATTATCAGCCTAAAGCTATCACAGTAACAGTGCGTCGCCAGAATGGTATCCACCACAATTTCCATAAGCTGTCCAACACGGCCAAGCTCACGTTTCTCGATTCTGTCACTGGCTTATATTCCCACAATTTAAAAGCAAAGTTCAAACAAAAAGCACTTTAGCAAAAAGATATCAGCGGAATTTCGCGTGCGGACGGAGCAGTTGCGAGCGAAAACATGTCACAGTCAAACTTGCTCCGAACAAGTGCAGTTCGTCTAGTTCACCTGGATATATTACGTCGGTACTTTTGGAAAGAAAATGAGATAAGTAAAACAGAAACATTATTCACGGCGTCTACCTGTTTTTTATTGTCAGTTAGCTTACAGAATAAACTATTTGATTTGATATGCATAAAATAAGTCAGTTTTTGAAAACAAAGCCAAACTTAAACTGTACAAGTCAACTTATAACAAGGGCTTTTGAATCGTCAACTCTACTTTGACTTTCATAATTGCTTCTACCTAGGAGAGAAGCGTTTGAGCATTATATTCTAAACATTACATTTCGTCATTGCTATATTCCGCAAGATTACAGTGTAGTTAGTTCAACAATTTTTATCATTTATGTAATCCTGGTTTTTGATACGAAATTTTTATAAGCAATAGCTTTCTTTATAAAATACAATGACCCATAAATTTACGTGCTCATTTCAAGCGTATAGTAGAAACAACCAGCTTATATCGTTCACCATTTTGTACATGTGTACATCGCCATTTTTTTTCATTGATAAATAAATCCAAAGCCAAAACCAACAATACATAATTAAGGTTATTATAACATGATTTGAATAAACCCAAAGCGAAATCACAAGCAAAAGCATTCCGTACCCTAAAGTCGCGCCGTACAACACAATCCTATGGGAAACCTAAAGTTTTTGCAAATGTTCGTTACTATCAGAGTATGCCATTAGGTGCAAAAAAGAGCAAAGGTCTGTGTGTTTGTAAAGCGAGATATAATGGTCGCGTGGGCGGGCAACGTGCGCTAACGGGCTACGAACAACCTAGCAGAGTTTAAACAAGCATTAGATGTGATTAACTTGTACAAGTAGTTTCTTCAGTGCAAACAGTACCCAATCTAAACAAAAATCACCACAAAAATCACGAATTCACTAAATAGCATTTTAAAATTATTAAAAGTGTATTATTCAAAGCAAATATATTGATTCATAAAGTGTATTAAAAACCGTTATCTGGCGGCGCCAGTGTCGCAAATTGTAACAAACAAACCAACGCGGCCGTTTAATTGGCTTTTATAAGCAAAAGCGGATGATTAATGAGTGCAAAAAATAAATTACCTCCAACCCGCTCTGTTTCCCTTTCATTTTTATCTCTTTGTAAAGTTAACGAGCCGCTGTAAATAGATTGAAGCTTATATATAAAAAACAATCTGAGATGTGAATCGAAAGTGGACCTAACTTTATATTGTGTTGTTTTTCTAAACATAAATTGAAAGTGGAGGTATAACAAATATATAGTTAAATTATTAGGGGGACCCATAAGTAATCAATTATTTTGCGTTCATAGATAAAATGTTTTTTTGACATGACATTTTTATTTTCTAATCGTTTATGTAATAACCATAATTTGCGATGACTTGTTGTCATCGTTCCTGCAAAAGTTCAACCCCCCTCTTAAACGAGTGGGGAGGACGTGACTCAAAATATAACGAAAGGTGCGTTTGGACATCGGATAGGAAATTCAATTTTTTTTCGAAACGAATGCTCCAGTGACCTGTACCTGGTGGTAGTCCGACAGTGCTAGGTCTGGAGAGTATGGAGAGTGCGGTAGAAGTTCCCATGCTAACTACTTAGTTTTTTATTGAGTAATCTTCGCGGCATGAGGACGGGCATTATCTTGTTAGAGTATCACACCTTTTCTATTGACTAAAGCTGGTCTTTTTTCTATGAGTGCGCCCTGTAACCGTTGTTATTGTTAACAATACAGGTCAGCAGTAACTTTTCCATTGGTTTTAATAATTTTTAATACACAATACCTAAAAAATCCCAACAAATGCACAATAACACCTTAATCAGGGATAGGGTTGGTATAGTGGGTGGAAGAGGTATCTAGTTTGCGGACAGCCATTGTTTCGATCGCTTTATGTTATAATAAAGAAACCATATTTCATCTCCAGTTACGATCCAAGTCAAAAATGGATCTCTGCTTAGTCTGATGAGCATGGAATTACAAATTGTTCGCCAAAGATCGTTATCGGCCTCAGATAACAGGTGTGCAATCCATTTACCTTGTCTATGTACCTTGCCAATTTCTTTTAAATGTCTTTGTATGGTGGACCAGGTAGACCCAAAGCTTCTTTATAGTTCCTGTATAGTTAACCTTGGATCAGGCTACTCTAGAGATTTTAGGGCGTCATTATCGAATTGACCTGGGCGTCAAGTTTGATGCTTATCTGATAGGTCTTAATCACTTGCAGGAAATCTTCTGAACCGACTTTGACACTGTTTGACCTTCAACACATCTCTATATAATTCGCAAATTTTGCTTGTTGTTTCCGTGGCACTTAAACTGGCGATAAAATGGAAAAGTACCCAATTATGAATATGGCTCTCAGAAGGTAAGAAGTCCGCCATTTTGTTACAGGGCTACAAAAAAAATATATATTGTTGGGAATAAATTACTAACACACTGGTTGAAGAATAACACAAAAAAAAAAATATTCTTACACTTGTCTGGTTGTCGCAGGACTAATGGGAAATTGTATCTTGTGTAAATAATTGATTACTTATGGGTACCCCTTAATATAAAGGTTTACTGTCGAAGTGTCATCCAGAAAGAAAGTACCAGATAGATTTCAAAGAATTTTTCTTAATTTTGTTAAAAGACACTGATATATATATACGTTTCTTGTAAAGTTGTCAAAGTTTAAATCAAAAACAATGTTTTTTAAAACCATTTGTTATTATTTTTATCTATATGAAATAAAGACTTCTTCGTCTTATTCTTTTACAAATTTTACAAATAGTACACTGTTCAGTGATGTGGGCTGACTCACCGTGGAGAAATTTGTCAAATGGATATAATTAATATATTATACTACACCTTCCTAATTTTTCCTTCCCAATTTTACAATAAAGTACCTGGATGAACGAGCCTTGGTTGTTATTTTTTGTAAGATATAAAAAAATGCAATAAAAAAAATTAAATCGCCAGATGACATGTGGGAATCGATCCCAGGTTTAAAACTTTTTTGGTTCCCGCGTTACCTTTAGGCTCTCACAACTTTGCATTTGACAGCTCAAATATCAGTTGGTATCTATTCCTATTTTCGTAGTTTTTGCCCAAAAACAGGGATAAGACGAGATTTTTTTTATTAATAAAACCTAGCTAGATCGATTTTTCTTCCCCAAAACCCTACATGCTGAATTTAAGGAAAATTGTTGGAGCCGTTTCCGAGATTCAAAAAATATATTTATATATTTACATACAAGATCAACTCATTTAAATATTAAAGATAAAGGTAATTTATATCTCTCAATCAAAAAATCAAAAATCAAAAATGTTTATTTCTTACCAAAATTCATTACAAGAAATATAGATTGAGACCTTCTAAGTATTAGAATACTTGTGTCAGAAGGTCTCGCTCTTCCATAACAAAAGTAAGTTATATAAATATTAAAGATAAGTATTTACTATTTATTAAGTTATAATTATAGCGTACATGTATGTGATGTGTGTGTGTGTACGTGGGTGTGTTTGTTTTGTTTTGTGGGTGTGGGTGGTTGAGTGTGTGTGTGTATAGATGTGACTGTTGTTGTGCGTGTGTGTGCATTTAGATCTGTGTATTTAAGATGTTTATTCTAATAGAGCTTCCGTATCTTCATAATTTAACGTTTTTAGCCAATAAGATAAAGTGTTTTTGCAGTTATGGTAAGTCATCACTACATATTATAAAACTAAGTCCATATTTCCGTATGTACGCATAAAACTTTAAAACTACGCAACAGATTTTGATGCGGTTTTTTTTAATAGATAGAGTGATTCCAGAGGAAGGTTTGTACGTATAATAACATTCAATACGGATTAGAGAAATACTGTAATTTTTGAGGTTTCTGTAAATAATCACATTTTTGTCCACTTACATTGCAAACGCAGGCTAAATCCTACGAGATTTATCAAAATGATGTACTAAGTATTTGTACGCCTTGAAAAGGTCTACAGAAAAGTCCGCGATGGTATATGTCTATCTCTTATGGATAACCCACAAAAGCATTTTTTTGTCATATACTTTTTACGAAAAATAATGCCTTATATTCAAAGCAATTTTTATACAATACAACATTAATCCTTATGCAATTAAGTACCTTAAATAAATTGTTGATTTAATATAGGTCAATATGGCCGTTTACAGTATGTAATTTAAGTGAACATTTTCGGAGATATTACAGATTTAAAATGCCGTGAGGACGCCGCGCTTCACCCTATAGCACTTCGAATCTTTTAAGAGTTTGTTTAATGACATTCTGTAATTAATTGTAAAAATAAAATACATAGGTAAAATGTAAAAGTAAATAAGTAAAAATGTACTATATGAGTTTAGATATTCCAAAGATAGCAGGAAATCGTCTTGGTATAGGGAGAGGAAATTGTTTTTCTCCAAATTTAACGCTTGCGGGCCACGGGCAGTAATGAATAAATCAAAACTACTCGATCGATTTTAATCATTTTTTTACACTGAATGACATGGGATATATATTTTATACCCGTGCGAAGCATGGGCAGGCCGCTAGTCATATATATATTCAATTTTTTATTAATTATGTCGTATAAGTGTGACGCTTGTTTATTGTACTGACGCCCAGCAAAAGCTGTTTTAGTTTTAACAAAGGGAGTGACATTTTTTATTCTTCTTTTATTTTGAATAGGCAATTTAAACTGTAGTTTTTTGTGTAATCTCAGTATAGTGTTTAGAATATATAATTTCCTAACAGATAGCATCTTACACGTAGAGTACAGCTCATCAGTAGGAAATCTGAATGCTTTAAAGAGCAGATTATCTCTATATCTATAAATAATTTTATTAATTATTATGAATTCTTTATGATGAGATAAGAAATGCGACAAAACAAATTGTTTATAAGAAGCAATTGTAAAAAACAGGGAAACGCGATCCTCTCAAGTTTCAGAAGCATCTTAAAACCAAATTTGGCGAAAGTTGAAGGCTGCAGAGTGCGGAGGCCGCGGGGCACAAGTTTTTGCTTAGAGTTTGGACTGAGGCGTTTTTAAGTGCCGTTTGGGGCGAGATGTAAGAGGAAGCGGTTATGTAGGACATGGAAAAATTTATATGAATTAATTGATACTACGGACTTACTTTCAATTTTTGGGTATGTGAGAATATCGCACGATGGTTTTTAGAGCGCTAGAATTTAAATTGTTATGTAACGTATAAATGTATCGTGCGTTTTAAAGTAGAAGAAATAATCCTAAGTTACATGTGAAGTTACTTAGTGAATGCTTAATATTCCTGGCTTCCTTTATGGAAAACCTAGACATTGCGATATGGTATGGGTAGAGCTACATTTTATAACTGGACACACTAATACCAACTTCTAGCTAATAGAGTAGCAAGAGTATTGTAAATAACCAATTGTAAATATTAAAAGTTCGGCAATCAATCAATTTTCAACCCGCATTTTCTGGATGAAACTTAAGTTCCCATAACGACTAAGCCAGACTATCGTGAGGGGTATTCATATTTTATAATTATACGCTATATGCCACGCCAGCCAAGTAAAAGTCAACGCTAAGCCACAGCAGTCAAGCGCCGTAACTCTCAGCCAAAGTCGTACGTCCATATTGTAGCTTTCGTACAGACAAATTGTAATGGGTGAGATGTCATCTGCCGTCATATTATCATATTAAGACTGCATGGTTTATTCAATTATTAGCCAGTCATTTTGTACCTCTTTTGATACAGTAAAAGTTTATAAGTTTTCATTTGAAATTATTTTACTTTTGTTATCTTTACAATTTATTAACACTGGTTATACTCACGTCGTTAGTATCGGGTTCTTTATCTAAAGGTAATCATATTTCCGCCCGCTTACCTCTCGTACCGCGTTCCGTGGCCAGGTAGTGGCCAAGCGCCAGGTGCCAAAGTTGGACGTTGTTTGACACTTTGCTGAATGTAGCCGACGGGGGCGTTTAAATTGCAGCGCTGATATACCGCCGCAGACCCGCCCCGAGTCGCCCCGAGTCACCCCGAGTCACCCCGAGTCGATCTGACCTCTTGAACTGGGAACTTAAAACTTTGACCAAAGTTTAGTAACGGAAACGTTGCGTTTGTACGAAATATACGTTACATATAAAGCACTGTAATTAAATATTAAATGTATACCAAGACCTTTCAAGTAAATGTGTTACGTTAAAAAAATCTATTGATTCATCCTACACTTTACTCCTTAAAGATAAAAATCGTTGAACAGACAATAAAGCTGAAATTTGTCGTAAGACTTAAATTCTGAAACTAAAATAGCGATGGGAGGGGCACATAACTGATTTTGAAGAACTACCTTGCAGTTCCAATAGGTTTGAATGAATATCTAATAACTACAGACGTAGTGTTGGTAGATGTCTCGGTAGATGAAAAGATGATTCCAAAAGACTTGGCATAGAATCCAATCGATTCTAACATCACGAGACTGTATAGGCGAGTGAAAACTTAAAAGCCTGTAGCCCAGTAACGGAAGTCAATACCCTTTGGATGAAGAAATAGGAGAGGATTGAAAGTGTCCAAACTATAAAGAGAGAGTGAAGTTTGAATCGATTTAGTTATAAGTGAAAAAAGAGAAAAATTAGCCCAAAATAAAAGTAGTATACTAAATAATTTTCTATTTTTATCCAAACAAAGTTTTAACTAAACGCTAGGATACGGATTGTAAGAATTTACATTTAAAACAAGTAACAATAAAAATAGTACACAGCATCTCTGTCCAAACGTCGGTCCGGGCCGCCGGACGAACTTTTAAAATATTATCAAGCTCAGAGACCTCTTAAATAAAACTCTCGTGATATGAAATGATAAACTTTTCCTATTACGTACCTTTTTGCGCGTATCGCGAGCGCGAATAGGGTTTTTATGTTAAATAATTGCACGCTTTGAAATAAGATCACTTAAGCAGTATTTATAGACTTAGGAGAGGGCGCTGTTAGCGAAGAAAGTTTTGATACCTCGGTACAGATTTGAGTCCTTTAGGTGTGCCATCATTCTCCTGCCCTTATCCTACTCTAAGTGGGCTCGGTGCTGCATGTTTTAAACATGTTGTTAGATGGTTTCTTTTACGACCTGCCGCCTGCCTGACGTCAAATTATCATAGTCGCCTTATACGACACCTCGGTAAGAGGTGAGAGTAGTTTATTTTACTCGGTCTGATACCACACGGCGAGTCAACTTACCTTAGTCGCTATTTACGAAACCTCAGTAGAAAATGAGGATCTATTCTATTTAGCCGGATACCATCACTTATCTTCTTTTAAGTCATGTAAATGATGAATTATTCAAATTCTATACTTACTATTGTTTGTATTAAACCTTTTTAAATATTTTTAAACAACATTTTATAACAGAAAATTGGTAAAACAAGTTAATCTGAATTTCCACTTAATTTTCGTTGAAGTCGATACCTTCAGATAACTGTCTCGAAGTCGTAGACAAGTTCCAGAACATTCCGACCTCTATTACTGCGTAATAGATGTTATATCACTTCCATAAGAACCGTTCCAAAACTCCCGAATCACAGGCGCAGTAAATAAATAGTTGTAGGTCACAATGAGTTAACTTTAAGGGGACGGCCTCCGCCGCCGATCTTCCCTTCACCTAAGTTTTATTTTCTTCCGCAGTAGTTAAGAGTTAAACTCGACTCGGATAAGTCTAGTTAAACTAAATTCCTTTTCTACCATTTCCGTATTTCACTTAATCTTTGCATTTCGCTGTTAAAAGCTTATCTAATGTTCCAGTCACATTTCAACGTAAAACTTTAAAGCGAAAAGTTAAATCCCTCGATTTACATGTTTAATATAAATGAAATTAAATGTTTAAATAAATTATTGGCAAACTTGACGTCAGTGGAACATTTTTGATACCTACAAGCATGTCAAATGTTCACGGTTTTGTAGTGTACGCATATAAAAATATTATATACGGTGGCGAGTACTTAAACTATAAATGTTGTTGTCATCAGTCAGTCGTGCAAAGAATAAACGAATAAGATGTAAAGGCGTTGTTATTTATTAATATCTCTCAGGTTTTAAGTAACCTTACGAGATAAAACTCCCTAAAACTTAACGTCATTTATATTGTTACCCATGTCCGTAGTCCGAATAAAATTTCCATCATAATCAACATCTGATGTGTGTTGTTGTGCGTGTGTGTGATCTACATTCAAGCACACACACGCGCGCTCGCATACACACACCCACACACACTACATACACATAAGCTATAATTAAATAACTTAATAAATACTTACTTTTTTAATAATTAAATAACTTAACTTAATTATGAAAGAGCGAGATCTTCTGACACGAGTATTTCTAATAATAATGAATTATTAAAAAGAAATAAATATTTTTGTATTTTGTATTTTTGTATTTCAACGTTTACTGTAAGTAAACAAGAAGTGAGAAATAAAGATAAAAAAAATTGCAACTAAAAATTATCTTGCCATGCTTGCATCCGAGACTAAGTATTAATTTTAAATCTCTGTACATGTTTTCTCTTCTCTTTCTTATATTTCTCCTTTTACTAGTTACCTTTCGCTGTTTATAAAATGTGTTTATTTCACAAATCAAGTCTTAGTACACTCGCTCTAAGGCTACGGTGAAATTTCTACACGTGTTTAGGAGTTAAAGGCCGAGGTCGGCATTGTATTACCAGAAGATTCCAAGTACTGAGTCGTAATAACATATTGAGTTACTGAATTTCACTAGTCTTTATGAGATATAAAAATTTAATAATTTCACTGGCCCGTTGGTGAAGGTAGTAGTGACCTCCAGCTCTGCGGGTCCGAGTACAATTCCTGCTAAAGGCCAAAATTTTCTATAAACAAATTGTTTGTATTATATGTTTGTATAATATGTTTATATTAAACAAATTGTATATTACTAGTTTTCCGTTACCAACAAGTATAAAGTTACGTTGGGGACGAACGACCATGTGTGTAACTGTCACATATATTTATATTGTCTTACCATTTCGCATGCACAATTATTAAATGTTATTAACGAGCTTATAATAAAGTTATGGTGGTAATTG
Organism: Morpho helenor; assembly: GCA_029227775.1. Classification (NCBI taxonomy): domain Eukaryota; kingdom Metazoa; phylum Arthropoda; class Insecta; order Lepidoptera; family Nymphalidae; genus Morpho; species Morpho helenor. The sequence continues at coordinate 15,375,261 of JARGCU010000006.1, forward strand.
TGAAATATCAATGAAATCGTAGGCGACGAAAAAATCAATGAATTGTAGATTAAAACATTATTTAACTTCCGCGATTGTTATTTAAGCGGCCCTTTATTACTGTTGGAAGAATTTTTGTATCGTTTATTTATTGTTGCTAACATAAGTAAAAGTTTTTTTTACACTTTAACTTAAATAAATGTAATACATCTTACATAATAATTTAACAATAAACGCAAATGGATTACTCGTATACAATATTAATTTTCACTGAGTTGGATATAAAAAAAAGTTTAAGCGTGTAAGTTTATTTCATTCTTATTGTTTTGTAGAATATAACTCTAATATTCCAACAACAAATCATTTCCAATATAGATTCAAGATTGCCGCGTTCAGGAAATAAAGCTGATCGTATTTATAGGAGGCAGATTCCCATTTTTACCTCATCCAGTCGATTTATTGCGGCGGCCCGCCGGGACCCGCCGGGACTCGCGGCGCGTTCCCGATCTACCTGAAATTAGTATCGAGATGAGAAAATGTGGCCATAACGGTACGCCAGGAGCCAATAAAACGAAAACTTATACTTTTTCTATTATTCTTCCTTACTTGAAGGTTGTCAAATGTTTTCCAGTCGAACAGATGTCACGCCCTAGATGACACTAGCCACTAGTCTAAGATGCTTTAACTGCCAAATCGCTAAACCAAAATTTTTACAAATTTACACAATTTGATTAATGACGCGTATATTGGACGACCATAAAACATACAGCTATAGCTTCCTTTTTCCTTTTCCGAATCTCGGAAATCAGAAATAATGAAATTCATCATGTAGGTTTCGGGGTAAAAAAATCAATCTAGCTTACCTAGCATTTTTAAAAAATCTCGTTTATCTCTGTTTTTGGGCACTAAAAAAACTGCTTAAGTAGGAATAGAAAGCAAATGATATTTTAGCTGATATTTGTCAGTTGTGATAGCTCAGAGGTTAACGGGCGGAAAACAGTGTATATTTCTGGAATCGAGCCCCACCTATCCAATTTTTTTTTCAATTTCTATTTCATCATCATTTCTATAGCTCAAAAAAAATTAATTACTGAGCTAAGCTGGGTCACCCAGATACTAGTGTTTTAAAACAGCAGCAACTGTATTCAGCTGGGTTTATTCTCCTACGGCCGTGGAGAGGCTATTGAACTGAGAATTGATGTAACTGGTCAACTTTGAACGAGTTTAGCCAAATCAATAGTCCTGTGATCTACAATTTGGAAACTTCTCCGACAGACTGCAGCAATACTTGTTGATTTTGAATCCAACATTTCCAAAGTGAGCTCAGTTTAATTGCTTTAAACATTCGATTTGTTACTAAACTACAGTTCGGAACTGACCGAAGTAATAATTAACATGACTAGAATACTTGATTCTACAAGGGATTCTTCTCATTGTGTAATTGGACTTGGTTGCTTTGATGCCTAACTTTCAAACAGCAATGTTATCCTTAAAGTGGAGCTCGCCAGGCTAGAAGATGTAAAACCACATTAATTTATAGAATAAGGCGTTACTTTGTGGAGGTCTATAATACAAAACTAATGAGAATATTATTTTGCTATAATCCGCGATACATTTATATATATCCGCGTTTTTATCGCTTATTATAGTAATATAATATTCTCATTAGTTTTGTAAAACCACATTTTCAACACGGCCTTTGACCAATGACAATGTGGTTGCAAATGGAATAAAGATGTATTTTTTAACTCTTTAATTAATTGAAGAAAGAAATCTTTAAAAAGGAAGTTGTTTTAGCACTTCCCAAAATATTCATACTTTTAATAAATTCGAAATTCTGGCTGCCTATAGCAAAATTTGGCACAATTCAAACTTTTATATCGAGTTAACATATAGAATGAAAAATCAAATTATTACCTTGAAAACAGAGTGAAAACATAGTCTATTGAAATAATCAACTGAAGAATATTTCAGTTCAGTATTTAAAAATTAATTTCGAGAAAAACATTTCCATCTAAATATTTTACAAAGCGAACTCACAGAAACTCTTATTACTGTATTCGTTCCGTCCGACGCAAAGCTTGATTAAATACCGACATAAATGTATTCTAACGATGCGAGCTGTCTCACTGCAATAAGCTTTTGTCGGATTATTGTTAATCTGGAATAGTTTCAAAGTAAAAGCGAGATTTATTTCACAGACCTCTCCCGTGGATCGAAGGACGCGCGGTGCTTCCCTCCGCGCGGTCGTAAATTAGCGAGGCCGAACACGAATGTGCAATCTGGTTTACAGAGAGGCTGTTTGCTTCTCTTATTGTCACCGAGCGACTTTTTATTCCAGTCGAATTTCCGAAAGCACGTTTAATTCCAACCACTTTTTTAACCACAGTTCTGGCAACCTCTATGGTACAATCGCACCATCGCTTCATAAGTATGATGGAGTGAACTTGGTGGTAGTTAGTTCTATTTTTTTTATAACAGTTGTGTCAACAGTAGCTAATTTATCGGTGTCAGGTCCATAGCCACATACATATGTAGAACAACATGTAGAAAAAGTGGGACATCAAAAGATATATGTAATTTTTATTAATGAATTTGAAACTTTTTGGCCGAATATAAGCCCATAGAAAGAATTATGCTTGGAGTATCTCTGCACTACAAGTGTAGTTTGCGGCGCTTTTTTAACTCGTGTAAAAGATTTCGGAATTTTACATTGAAAACGTATACCGAAGTCCAAACACAATACTCAATCTTTCACAACTCACAAGCCACAAGTATTAAAATTTTAATTTAAAATTGAACGAAAGTGAAATGTGTAAAAATGTAAAACCAGTACCACATAATTTAATTAGTAGCTTATTTAGATTTATGTCCCAAACAGGAAGACATGTGTCGGGACACTACCACGCTGAACATAATACGGGTTCCAATCGGATCGGTTCGGATTTGAATGAATTTTATATGAGGTCTCGCTGCCTGCAGCTCCCTGTCTCCAAAGCCGCTTTAAGGAGCTGTTTGTTTACTCAGGGGAGACGTCTGTAGTTCTTTATTCTTTACCCCCGTTTCCTATTCCCTTATATTCCTTGGGATCGGAACTGCACTGAACTTTGGAATTTCTACATTTTATACTTTCAGTTAAGTTGGCTACTGTTTCATGTTTCTTTTAAAGATATGGCGACGTCAATTCCAATGCTATCTAATCATAAGCATATAGATACATTAGCATATAGATATAGAAAGACAACGTAGCGTCATTGATGGACATTTTTATTTACCCACAATGATGAGCAAATCTAATTTTAGCGGCTATAGGGCCTTCTTCATATTTTCACCATTTTCTTTAAATTGTCTGTCCAAAGAGTTGACAAGCAACCCACATTATGCTTTGATATATTTATGACAATGGAAAGATCTATTTGGCTCGGCAAGATAAACTCTACCACTAATTTTTCACATGACATATCCAGGCCTAGAGTTGGACTAAAATTACAAACCACATCTTTGTCCTCCTTATCCCACTTTTAGTGGGGTTGGCATAACATGTTATTAACATGATGTCACATGATTTGGCTACGTATTTTACGACCGGCCGTCTGCCTGACATCAACTTACCTTTGTCGTATTCGCCTTTTACAATACCTCGGCAAGAAATGAGACTGATACTATTATATTCAGCCGGATCAACGCCGCGTGTCGCCGGATACAACAAATCACATCTTTTCGTGTTTCTATTATTGTTATCACATTAAAAATTGTTGTGAAAGTATACTAAACCAGTTAAATAGTATCTATAGACTTACATCTGGTACAATTTTTAACTGGAAATGTGTATCGGAATAAATATACGCTGGTAGTACGTCCGCCCGTAGTGGGCTCGTTACCCGCATTACGGGCACCATCGTTTGCGCTTTTTGAAAATATGATTTAAGTGGTAATGTGTAACATCGCTTATTCAACTATTGAAGTGGTATCAAGCTATAGACAACCAGCGCTATGTGCCAGATGTAGCCGATGAAGATATATCACTACATATTATAAAACAAAGTCCATATTTCCGTATGTACGCATAAAACTTTAAAACTACGCAACCGATTTTGATGCGGTTTTTTTTAATAGATAGAGTGATTCAAAAGGAAGGTTTGTACGTATAATAACATTCAATACGAAGTAGAGAAATACTGTAATTTTTGAGGTGTCTGTAAATAATTACATTTTTTTCCGATTACATTGCAAACGCTGGCTAAACCCTACGAGATTTATCAAAATGATGTACTAAGTATTTGTACACCTTAAAAAGGTCTACAGAAAAGTCCGCGATGGTATATGTCTATCTCTTATGGATAACCCACAATAGCAGTTTTTTTCATTTACTTTTTACGAAAAATGATGCCTTATGTTCAAAGCAATTTTTATTCAATACAGCATTAATCCTTATCCAATTGAGTACCTTAAATAAATTGTTGATTTAATATAGATCAATATTGCCGTTTACAGCATGTAATTTAAGTGAACATTTTCGGAGATATTACAGATTTAAAATCCCGCGAGGAGGCCGCGCTTCGACCTATAAGCACTTCGAATTTAGCAGCGACCGGACGCGCAACTAAATGTCCTTCTTTCAAGTTTATATTGTCTAATGATAAGAAAGCTATGAATGTTGTATGTAAAGACATTGTCTAATCAATTGTAAAAATAAATAATATCACTACATAGTATAAAACAAAGTCGCATTCTCTGTCTGTCCGTATGTCCGTATATCCCTATGTATGCTTCAATCTTTAAAACTATGCAACAGATTTTGATGCGGTTTTTCTTTAAATAGATAGAGTGATTGTAGAGGAAGGTTTACATGTCTAATAACATTCAATACGGAGTAGAGAAATACCGTAATTTTTGAAGTTTCTGTAAATAATAACATTTTTTTCCGTTTACATTGCAAACGCAGGCTAAACCCTACGAGATTTATCAAAATGATGTACTAAGTATTTGTACACCATGAAAAGGTCTACAGAAAAGTCCGCGATGGTATATGTCTATCTCTTATGGATAACCCACAATAGCAGTTTTTGTCATTTACTTTTTACGAAAAATGATGCCTTATGTTCAAAGCAATTTTTATACAATACAGCATTAATCCTTATCCAATTAAGTACCTTAAATAAATTGTTGATTTAATATAGATCAATATGGCCGTTTAATAATAATAATAATAATAATAAGCCTTTTATTCCGAACTACAAGAATTTGATCGGTTTTTTTAGTTATATGAAATCTCTTAGTTCGGTGTGCCTTTTGGCATAGGCCTCCTCCAACACTTTCCATTGACCCCTATCTTGTGCCACTCTCGTCCAGAGGGGACCAGCAGTTAATATAAGGTCGTCCTCCCATCTTCTCACTGGCCGCCCTCTAGCTCTTTTTCCATCCCTGGGGTACCAGAGAGTAACCTTTTGACTCCATTTATTGAGTGAGCAGCGTATTGTGTGACCCGCCCATCTCCATTTTTGTATGTCAATGTGGGAAATGATATCTCTGACTCCTGTTTTTGCTCGGAGTTCGTTGCAACTGATTTTGTCCAGAACCCGAACCCCCAGCATGCTTCTTTCCATAGCACGCTGACATCGTGCCAATTTTTCTTGGTGCACTTTGGTTAAGGACCATGACTCACATCCGTAGGTAATGCATGGGAGCACACATGTATTGAATGTTTTCCTTTTTATTTGAATACCCAAGTCTTTACTTTTCATAATTTCCCTTAGAGCCCAAAATTTTTTCCAGCCAAAAGCTATTCTTTTTTCAAGTTCTCTATCCATTTGACCCTTTGTAGAAATTATTTGTCCTAAGTAAACATACTCGCTAACAAATTCCAGTTTCTCATTATTTATAGATATCTGTACTTCTTTTGAGTTTGTCATTAGTTTGGTTTTTTGTGGATTCATTTTCAGGCCAACTTCAGCACTTACCCCCACCAGGTCCCCTAGCATCCTTTCTAGTTTTTTGGGGTCTTCTTCGAACAGGACAAGATCATCGGCAAATCTAAGGTGGTTGAGGCGACATCCGTTTATATTTAGGCCTAAATCTTCCCAGTCCAATTTCCTAAAAATTTGTTCTAATACCGCAGAAAATAACTTTGGTGAAAGTGGGTCGCCTTGACGAACTCCTCTATTGATTGAGAACTGGGGGCCTATCGTTTCTAGTTTTATGCTGCTTTTGCTGTTTTCGTAAATGTTTTTGATGATGTTTATGTGTGTCTCACTGATTCCTTGTTGCCTCATACTTAGCCACATGTACGAATGATCGATGCTGTCGAATGCCTTAGTATAGTCGACAAATGCTATGTAAAGGGTCTTTTGGTATTCGTTGTATTTCTGGATCAGCTGTTTTACTGTGTGGATGTGGTCAATTGTGCTGAAGTTCTTCCTGAAGCCAGCTTGTTCGTTTGGTTGGTGTTCATCTAGTGTTTTTGATATTCTTTCTAATAGCACCTTTGCGAATACCTTGTAGACATTTGACATTAGGCTTATTGGCCTATAATTACCGATATCATCTTTTGCTCCTTTTTTATGTAATAAAATAATGTGAGATTCTCCCCACTGGTTTGGAACTATCCCTGTATTTATTATGTCGTTGAACATTTCTGTTAGTATTGGGGTTATTTCGTCGATTGTACCTCTTAACAGCTCGTTTGGGATATTGTCTGGCCCTGGTGATTTCTCTAATTTTTGGGATTTGATCGCATGCTTGACCTCTGATGTAAGAATAATCGGTTCTTTTTCGTTACATTTATCGCTACTGTTTTCTTGTGTATTCGCAGCCATATCAGTATTTGCGTTTCTATATGAATAAAGGTTTCTATAGTATTCAGTGGATAAGTTTTGAATTTGTCTGCGCTTAGTGATGCTTCTTTCTTTGTTTTTCAGATTCGGGATCCATTCTTTGCCTTTCTCTCTTAATTCTTTTAGGGCTTTTTTTGTACCTCCTGTTCTTATAATGTGCTTCTCTAATACTAGTAGCCTTCTTCTTTTCTTTTCTTTTCTTATGTTTTCTCTTATTTCTTTGCTGAGCCTAGAAACTTCATTTCGGTTTTCTCTTGTTTTTTCAGTTATTAGTTTTCGTCTTTCTTCCAAAAGGTTTAGAGTTTTAGGAGAGAATTTGTTGGTTTTGATATCATCGGTATTTTGTTGCGCTATTTCTTGTAGTTTCGCCTCAACTATTTTATACTTTGCTATCGTGTGCAATTCAGATTTCACGATGTTCTCTAGAGATTTGATTTTAGTGCCATCCACTTCTTTAAAACTTTGTTTATGATGCTGAAAGGCATTTTTAGCTATATTTGGGCGGCTTCTTTTTGATTGTTGTAGGCTTAGGCAGCTGCGCACCATGCGGTGGTTCGTGTTGAAATTCAGGTTATGTATAATGTGTGTGTCTCTATATGGCTTGGTATTATTCGTCAACATATAATCAATCTCATTTTTAGTTTTTCCGTCTGGTGAAACCCAAGTCCATTTAGCCTTTAGTTTTTTCTTAAAAACTGAATTTAGTAGGGTAAGATGATTTTCGAATAGGAACTCTAACAGCTTGCTGCCATTAGTACTTCTTTTCCCGTGACCAAATTTTCCGAGAAACGCTTCCTCTCCTGTTCGTCGAATACCAATTTGAGCATTGAAATCTCCCATTACTATAAGATGGTTGTTAGAATATTTTCTACTTGTTTCTGAGAGGGAATCATAAAAATTATCTACCTCGCTCATGTCTGCTTGCTCTGTAGGGGCGTAAACTTGGATAATTGTCAAGCCTTTTTTATAAACTGATATATCCATGTTGAGAACTGCTATGCGATCAGATATGCCTACAAATTCTTTAATCTTGTTCTTGTGTTTTAACTGTACTAGAAAGCCTACTCCACGGTGACCAGCTTTGCCACCTTTGTAGTACATGACGTAGTTCTGTCTTTCTTCGATCCCTTCCCCTTCTCTTCTCATCTCACTAATGCCCAAAATGTCCCATTTTAAATTTGTTATTGCATATTCTAGTTCTTGAAGGCTTTCTTCTGTTCTAAGTGTTCGGGTATTTAGGGTACATATATATACAGAGTCGTTAGGTTTGTACATTGGTTTGTTTGGTATCAATATTTTTTCTATTGTTGGCCGTTTACAGCATGTAATTTAAGTGAACATTTTCGGAGATATTACAGATTTAAAATGCCATGAGGAGGCCGCGCTTCACCCTATAGCACTTCGAATCCAGCAGCTATATCGTTCTTTCCAGAGTTTGTTTAACGACAAGGAAGCTGTGAATGTTGTATATAAAGACATTCTGTAATTAATTGTAAAAATTAAATACATAGAGAAAATGTAAAAGTAAATAAGTAAAAATGTACTATATGAATTTAGATATTCCAAAGATAGCAGGAAATCTTCAGGGAAAGGAAATTGTTTTTCTCCAAATTTAACGCGTGCGGGCCACGGGCAGTAATGAATAAATCAAAACTACTGGATCGGTTTTAATCATTTTTTTACACTGAATGACATGGGATATATATTTTATACCTGTGCGAAGCAGGGGCAGGCCGCTAGTAAAAGATAAAATCGAAGATTTATGTCTCCACCGTGCTGAGTAAGAAAATTACGAGTTATTTATTTAATTTATTAATCCTATTAACAAAAACACAGTTTTTAAGTCTCTAATATTTATATATATGCATTATTAGTTTGTTTCTAATGTATAAATGAAATAAATGAATAAAACATATCATATCAAAAACAATAAGATTGTTTATATTACTCATTTGTTAATAAGTAAAAAAATACACTGTGACGTAATTAAGTGGCATTTAAATAGTGTCCTTTGAAAGTGTAGTTCGTTAGTATCGATGTAAATATCTTTTTTAGAATTAAATTATATAATGCAAGGTTTACGTTAGTAAAGAGTTTCGTTTTTAATTATCTACACATCTATCTACACTTTGCATGTCTAGCCTGAATAAATAAAGAAGTCATGACGCATGTTAAGTCTATATTTCTTCTTAAGCTCTTAGAAACGAATATAATTCCATTAGAATACCTAAAAGATTAAAATTTTCTGCACATATAAAGATTTTTTCCGTTCAGTGTTCGGGACGTTCCCATCGGTCGGATGGCGACTCTAGCACCGACGAGCACACAAATATTTTACGTCAATAAACTGATCGGATTGCGACAAAAATAAATATCTGAGCACTGCAGTTGTTTAATTGAATGGAAAGCGCACGTGCGCGCTCCGACCGCGGCCGCGGCGCGCCGGCTGGTGTGTATCATTTAGTTATAGTTACATGGACTAGTTACAAGCGAAAATCTCCCAGCTTCAATCAATGTTTAAAAGATTGACCGCCGAGTTTCTTGGTGGTTCTTCTTGGTAAGAGCAACATTCCGAACCAGATGTAGCATCATTAATCATATTGAACCTTGACGATTCAAAAGTGCTTGAAAGAGCTTATTTAAATAAAGATTACTTTGATTTGAAGTGGAAAACCACACACAAGAGCTTCTAAAATCCGAATCTCAGCGAATCCATCCAGGTGACGATTCATTGTTGACCCTTAATGACCGTCTTCGACTCATGGTTTCCAGGTATGGCTACAATCTCTAGTTTTTTTCTATGACTCTCAATTTTGATCTAGCTTTTTTTTTCTTTGGACCTCCTTGATGTTCGCTTTGTGATTTTAATTTTTCCGAGGTCTTTTCCTCATTACCTTAAAATACATGCCGAGTTTCTTGCAGGCTCTTCTCGATAGGAACAGCAGTAGAGTTGACGATTCAAAAGCACTTGTTTACAAGTTTACTTGAACATTTTGAATTTGAATTTGAATATGAAGACTATATATATAAATATATAGGTTTGTAGAATAGAAAATTCCTTTTACGCTACGATAAAATTTTTGATAAAAATTTGTTGGAAATTTTTAGTTTTGTTACTAGTATCAATTGATTTATCCTTTTAAAAAATAGACTTCATGTATATCATATGTAGTGAGGTATATCAGGAACTTTAGCTAGTTGTAAATAAAAAAAACTTGTTACTCTTAAACATTTTATAATATGTTTCCAAACAGATTTAACCAAACAGACCTGTATAAATATGTCCCGTAATCAGTTCGTAAATCGTACAGCGGGAATCGATATTCCCAATTTCGCTGATATCCAATCCACATTTGGAATCTAAACTCTAATTTGCGAAAATTAGTGAAAATCTCATTTAAACGGTGATAATGGTGCATTACCGAGAGTTTCAGTTGTTTTCACATTACTTATAGAGCTATTAATGTAAGCTTTTTCAGTTCATACGATCCTCAACAAAAGGAATAACCTGTATATGTATAAATATGTCTTCTTCATCAACCGATGGACGTCCACGGCTGGACATAGGGATCTGGAGCTGGGAAGGGAGAGATCTGCTCTTCATGGGATCTCCACAACACACGATTTTATGCCGCTTGTATCCCACGGCTCCCCGCTACCGTTTGTGGTCTTCTGTCCAATATAAATAAGACTTTTCTGACCGACATCTTTTTTCTATTAGTCTTATTAATATCCCACTTCAAAATAATTTTGAGGAGAAGGGATAGAGCTAAGACCCGAATATCAGCTCCAGTGCGGATTGGTAGCCCACACACACACAAGATTACTTCAATTAAGATTGGATTAGATTTATTTGATATGTGTAACTTACCTCACGATATATTTCTTGAAAAGCGTATGGTAAATTGTAAATATCAATTAGCAACTTAAGTTTTTAGTGTAAAGATTAATAAGTGTTTGCCCGGGACTTGAATCGATGGCCCCCTGGTACAAGTCATTTGTTCTGCTTCAATCAATAGAAAGTCCACTGCTGGAGTGAAGGTAGCGGGGGCCAGGTAGTTGTTATTTTTTTGCTAATATGAAGAATAACAAGACGCCGTGTGGTATCCGGCTGAATAGAATAGTACCACCCTCATTTCTTACCGAGGTGTCGTAAAAGGCGACTAAGGTAAGTCGACCCGCCGTGTGCTATTCGGCTGAGTAGAATAGACCATCCTCATTTCTTACCAAGGTGTCGTAAAAGACAACTAAGGTTAGTTGACCCACCATGTGGTATCCGATTTAGTAGAATAGACCACCCTCTTTCTTACCGAGGTGTCGTAAAATACGACAGAGGTAAGTTGACGTTAGGCAGGCGGCCGGTCGTAAAAACTCAGCCAAATCATGTGACAGCATGTTTATAACATGTTGTGCCGATCCCACAGGAAGATGATGCTATTATAAAGAACAACCAACAGGAAGTACTTTATTGATGTTGCGATCAAGTCAATTAGCCTCTAATAAGCAACTTAAAGGTTAACTAAACTTATAAATTAACTTATATCTAAGAATAGGTCCAGTGACTTATCTTAGTCTTTCTTGCTTTGCACTTTGTTTTTGTGTTCTTAATGTGTTAACGAGGAGTTAATTTCGTCAAGGTCAATTCCTGTGTACGAGAGTCAACCTAACAAATTTCATTCATATATGATGACACAATAGCTTAGGAAGTATTTTTTTTATTTATAAATATTGTTAGTTGGTTTGTTATCTTAAGACACTGTTGTTCGCACAATATTTTGCAACCGTTTACATTATTTGTGCGAGGCAAGGGTTTTCGCGTCGCTCATTTCCGGTAAGCGGTTCGGCGTTTCATCTGGCCTCTATCCATCATATTCGGCGGCACTCGATGCGTAAAGCTGATCCCACGGGATGTCACCCCCACCACCCCAGGACCCCTCCCCTAATGTTGCTTGAATCACAAACATTTTTAAGACCAAAAAGACGACATTTGCATATTGACTCTTTAACTGCTACAGGTGAATCTATATTAACATGATTTAATTAAAAGTTGTTGTTACAATGTAAGATTTAAAGAAGATTTTTTGAGATATTGTTAATCAAATCAAATCAAATCAAATCTTCTTAATTTGCAGATTATGGGTCATATAAAGGTCTTAAAATTAATTAAATACAGCCATAAACTGCCATAAGTGGCGTGCAAATGTCAAAATATAAATTTATAAGTTACATACATTAAAAAATCAGTCAAAATATAATAAAATATAAATAGTTCAGTCCAAGTATTAAATTATAAAATTATGTAAATTAAAATAAAAAATGTCAAAACATGTATAATAAATAGTATTTGGAATTAACATATCCTTTCTCAAATTAATAATTATTTTAGTTTCCTTCAGGACCACGGATTTATTCGTGAACATAAAGTATTTATTATTCAAGTGTTAAAACTACTTAATAATACAAGTTCAGAAAAGGAAATACACTGGAAAAACTGCCAAAAACTATTTTTTCTTGTTTTCTGATAAAAGCTACAATAAAATCGAATTTCATCAAATATTGCTACAGATATTTTAACGCAGCAAGCAGACTTTCACATTCATATTAGTACCTATGTATCGAGCAAGACTCCAGGCAATAAGGGTCTTAGTTCAAAAGTAATAATACAAATTATTTTGCTATAATCCGCGATGAAGTAAAATAGAAAAAATATATAATGTTAAATGTAGAGTGGACAATCCGTTTTCGTACCTGATATATGCAGGATTCGTAAAAACACATGCATAAACCTGCACCACCGCCACCACAATACACAAGCACTATCACAAACTCACTTTGCGATTTTGTCGTGGAGTCTATTTCCTGATGAGGCTTCAAATTGTCCACTCTACATTTAACATTATATATATTTTCTATTTTACTTCATCGCGGATTAAACAAAATAATTTTATTATTACTTTTGTATTATGGATAAACGTAAAGTAACGCCTTTCACTCAACGGAGTTGATGGCAACACTATAAATATTTAAATCTGCGTGCAGTCGACAGTTATCTGCTGATGTCCGACATACTCCCAACTCTAACGTTGAACTTACACGTGTCCGACATCAAACCTACTCACCGGTGGTCCTAAACCAACAGCTGACTTTGTTCATTTCCAACTACGTGGAGTTTGTTTTATAGTTGAATTTATTTTGGATCGCACGCTCGTACCGACCTCTGAGATTGTGTAATCGTTTTTTGGATATAGGTAAATGTTGCCATTTTATATTTTGCATTTCCATCGATCGCCGCCGTAGCGTGCGGATGTCTGGGTCGAGCGCAATCCGGTTGCCGCTCCCCCCGCCTGACTCACGCCCCTGCCGCGTTAGATAGTGAAGTGCTCAAGGACTCTGGACTGTTAGTGTCGTTCGTTCCTGTGCAAGTGGATTGTGTTAGTGCTATTGTGAATCGATTAGGTAGTGTGGTGCTTCACGCATAACACTTGCCGTAGGTGGTTCCGTCCGTGCGTAAGTACACTAATTTTTAATTTAGGTACTCACCTCTTTCCCCCGAAGGGAGAGAGACTAAGAACTAGATTTTTTCTTAGGTACACACCTCCCTGCCCTCCGGCAGGGAGGCCACCCCCACACTAGCGGGCCAATATGGCCCCTACCCTGCGCCCCACGGGGCAACCGATTTTGGACGCGATTTTCGCGTTCCTACAGGCGCACCACCCCGCCATTTTGGAGGAGCTTACTAAGGCCCTCCCGCCTACCCAGGCCAGCAATGGCAGCCCGGCAGCACCTTCTCCCCCCTCTGCGGAGAAGGCCAAAACTCGTTCCCGCTCCGTGTCTCGTGACATGGAAGTGGAGGAACCATCCGATTCCGAATCCGAGACTCCCTCAGAGTCCGGTGACGAAGCCGAAGCATCCGATGCTTCGCAGTCCCCGTCCCCCTCGACGTCATCCGCCTCAGACGAGGACGACGGCTTCACCGCCGTCCTATCAAAGAGCCAGAAGCGAAAGCTGAAGGCTCCTAAGACCGTCCCGCCCAAAAGGGCCACCAACGACGCAGGTGCACCTGCCCCGCGCCCCATCCCCAAACCCCAGCCTGCCTCACAGGCCAAAACAAAACAGACTGACTCCCCACAAGACTCCCCTATGACGGAGAGGAAGGAGAAGGTGCCGCCCCTATTTGTTAGGGAAAAAGACGCGTGGAATCGCTTAATCCCGCGCATGGACAGCTCGTCCATTCCTTTCACCTCTGCCCGGTCCACAAGCCAGGGTATAATGGTGCAATGTCCGTCTTCAACGGACCACCGTCGCCTCACGACACTCCTGGATGCCGAAAAGATCGGCTACCACACGTACGCCCTAGAAGACGAGCGCGAACTTCGCGTCGTCATCCGCGGGCTCCCCGTAGAGATAGACTGCGACCTTATTAAGAAGGACCTCCTCAGCCAGGGCCTTCCCGTAAGACAGGTACACCGCATGTACCATCACAGAACCAAAGTTCCTTATGAACTTTGCCTCGCGGTCCTCGACCTCAGTCCTGAAGGCAAACGTGTCTTCAACGTCCAAACAATATGCAGACTGTCGGGTCTGCGTATAGAAACGCCGCGTACGCGTGGGGTAATGGGGCAGTGCCATCGCTGCCAACTCTACGGCCATTCGCAGCGTAACTGCACCGCACGACCAAGGTGCGTCAAGTGCCTGGGCGACCATGGCACTGCCGATTGCCCCAGAGCGGTTCCGTCCGAGGAACCTCCCAGCTGTGTCCTCTGCAGGACCCAAGGGCACCCCGCGAGCTATCGCGGCTGCCCGAAAGTCCCGCTTAGGGCAAAACGAGGGGGCAGAAGGGCCACCCGTAAAAAGGCGGACCGTACCGCCCCCAAACCAGCTGAGAGGTTCGTCCCCGCGCCTCTCCCCACTTCAAACCCCTGGCACAGGAAACCGGCGTCCGAGCCGGCTGTACCAGCAAAACCGGCTCAAGAGACGGTAGCGAAACCCGCTGCCGCCATCGTGAGCTCCACTACAAGAGCTGCCGCTCCTAAAGCGACAGCCGCCCCTCCAGCAACGAGTTTCATTGACGACATGAAACTCGTTTGCGATATAGTGACCAAAATTGACACTACGGAGCTGTCAATTTTGGCAAACAAGCTGAGGAGTAATCCTCAAAACAGATTAATGGCCTTGCTCGAACACTCTAGTTTGGTGCAGGCCATCTCTAGGCTTTAAGCTTAAACCCTCACTGGGTAGGGCCAAGCCCCACTCCCTCAAGCTCGTCACGTACAACGCAGACGGGCTTATCAGACACATGGACGAAGTCCGCGATTTCGTAGTTGCACACGACATAGATATTCTTCTTATACAAGAATCCTTCCTAAAACCCCAATTTCGCAATCCCAATATTGCGAACTACTGTTTGATTAGAAATGACCGTCTGTCATCCAAAAAAGGCGGCACGCTCATTTACTACAAAAGAGCCCTCCTATGCTCCCCCCTTGATTCCCCAAAGCTCACTAACATGGAGGCTTCAGTCTGTCAGGTGGGTATGACCGGCCATCAGTCGATCATACTAGCATCAGCATACCTCAGTCCGACCAAACGGGTACTCGAAAGAGACGTCCGCACCCTTCTCGCACTAGGCGACTCTGTAATACTGGCCGGAGACTTCAACTCCAAACATGGCCAATGGAACTCTCGCCGAACCAACCGGAACGGCACAATACTCCAAGGCCTCAACGGCCTTCCAAACCTCGCTTTTGAGGTGATAGCCCCTAACGAGCCCACCAGATACCCGCCTAACGGGGATCCAAACAGAGCAGATGTGTTAGATATATACATTTTCAAAAATGTAGCTCTCCAGTTACATTCTATAGAAGTCCTGCATGAATTAGACTCGGACCACCGTCCGGTTCTAATTCAGTTAGGGCAATCTACCTCCACGACCCCTCCCACGAAAACGATAATCGACTGGAGTAAATTAGGCGGGAAACTCCAGTCCCTAGACTCAGACCACCTAGTTCAAATTCCTGACAAGATAGACTCCGTGGATAGTGCCAAGTTCGCTGTTACCCACCTTACTAAACATATAACAGACTCACTCGCGCGTTGCTCCAAGGAAGTCCCCGACGACCGCGGTCGTGGGAGACTGCCGGACGACCTGCGCGACCTACTTAGACGTAAACGTGCCGCCACTAGGGCCCATGACGCATACCCGACAGACGAAAACCGGAGAACACTCCGGCGACTTCAAAGAGAGGTTAGAGAAAAACTCAGCCTCAACCGTCAGTCCGCCTGGGACAACAAACTCTCAGAGATCTCGCCGAGTCACCTGGCTTTCTGGAAACTGGCGAAATCCCTGAGAGGAGACCAGTGTGCAGCTACACCTCCATTAATACGTTTAAACCGTCCGGTCGCTTTTGACGACATCGATAAGGCCGAATGCTTGGCTGACAGTCTTGAGGGACAATGTACTAACAATCCCAGTCATCCCGAACACGCCGAATTCCACTCGGAAGTGGAAATGGCGGCGGCTAGGATATCCGCGAAGGCTCCCGAAAGCGAGCCGCTCACTCCCACCACCGGAGAGGAAGTCCGTTCCATTATCCAAAACCTGAAGACCCGCAAGTCCCCAGGCCCCGACTCCATATCCAACAAAGCACTCAAGTGCCTCCCCGACCAACTCATAAACCTATTAGTATTGATTTTCAATGCCCTCCTGTTAGGTTGCTCCTTCCCCGACGAATGGAAGGAAGCAATAGTAATAGGCATTCGTAAACCGGGAAAACCCAGTAATCTCCCGAGCAGCTATCGACCCATCAGTCTGCTCAACAGCTTAGGGAAAGTCTACGAGCGAGTAATCCTCGCTAGACTCAAAACGTTCATGGAGTCGATGAAGCTCATACCGGATGAGCAATTCGGCTTCCGCGCCAAACACACCGCGGTACAACAAGTACACCGACTTACCGAAGCCATCCTAAATGGCTTCGCCAAAAAACGGTACACCGGTACTGTCTTCTTCGATGTCGCCAAAGCCTTCGATAAGGTATGGCATGCGGGTTTAATATACAAACTCGCAAACCTAGGAATCCCCGATAGACTCGTTCTTATCATTCGCGATTATCTTACTAATCGCTCATTTAGATATCGTATTGATGGTGCGCTCTCCTCAAGACGTACCTTACGCGCCGGAGTCCCCCAAGGTTCGGTACTCGCACCGTTCCTCTACTCGCTCTATACGAGTGACATCCCACGATTCTCCACTAAAACTAGTGCAGTCACCCACTTAGCCATGTTCGCGGACGATACCGCAATCTATACCACCTGTAGAGATCCCATTACTATAAATGATAGGCTCCAAAGAGCAACCAACCAGCTCGGAAGCTGGTTCCGCCGGTGGAGAATCGAAATAAATCCCGATAAAAGCGCAGCAATGTTCTTTGCGAGATCTAGGAGAGCCATGGACTTCATCCGGACGCCTCCTAGAGTCTCTATTTACAACAAATACATAGATTGGCAAAAGGAAGTCAAATACTTAGGTGTCATCCTCGAACCTACCCTATCCTTCATCCGACACATCCGCGTTGTCCGTAACCGGGCAGCGTTCGCCATGGGACGCCTCAATCCGATACTGTGTAAGACAAGTAAACTGTCACTTCGCAACAAAGTGACACTTTACAAAACTTGCATCAGACCCATTATGACCTATGCGAGCGTCGCGTTCGCGCACATTCCGAAATCACGACTGTGTCCGTTGCAGACACTTCAAAATCGATTCATGCGCACAGCCACTGGCTGTCCGTGGTTCGTGCGCAACGTGAACCTCCATAGAGATCTCGACCTACCCACGATAGCCGATCTTTTCAGACGATTCTCGACGACTTACTTCGAGAAAGCGTCCATCCACTCAAACCCCCTTATAGTGGCCGCGTCCAACTATAAGGTGTTCAGGCACCCCAATAAGATTCACAGGCGCCCGAAGAGCGTCCTTAACGACCCCGACGATGCTATCACAGCATCCAACAAGATACACACACTACATTTACACAAACAGCGTCTTCGCCGGCGAAGACGAGGTCCCCGCTTGCTTGTGTCAAGCGGCCGCAGCCCTCTGCCGCGGCCGTCGTGACGCAGACTTCTTCCAAGTCATTTATTAGATGCAGCCCTCCAAAAACGCGCCGCCTTAAGTCGAGGTTCGGTCTCGCAGGAGACACCCTTAAGGCGACGCCCCCTGTAGCGCGGGTGCTTGTAATGCACCCGCATGTATCACCCATTTCTTCTCGGCGATGCTTCAGCGCTCGCCCGTCTTATCGGTGACGCTGTCAAAGCCATTAGGGCTAACAGCATTAGTCATATTCGAAAAAAAAAAAAAAAAAAAAAATTTATATTTTGTTTATTTTAGTAGTAAATTGCTGTCACTTTCTTATTAATTTGCTATTTATTTTAGATCTTCCCTTACACTTTTAAATAACTACTAAAAGAAGGTTATAACATACAAATATAGGCGTATTGCTAAGAATTATATTATAATTTTTTTATTATAATATATGGGACACTTAACACACACGGTCACCAGTCCCCAAAGAAAGTAACTTAATACTTGTGTTAGCGCAGACAGACAACTGGTGAATATATACTTATATTATTTTTAAATACATACTTAAATACAAATATACACCCATACTCGAAGACAAACAAGTCCATTTATAGAAAATGTTGGCCCTCTGTCGGAATCAAACCCGCGACTCGCGGAGCTGAAGGCAGGATCACTACCCTCTGCGCCACCGCAGTCCAGTCGTTATGAATCAAGAATTATGATATTTGCTTTCTACATCTACGTCTAAATCTACGATTCAATATTTAACCGCGAAATATAGAAAAATGATATTCTCATTACTATTGTATTATGGAACTCCGCAAAGAAACGCATAATTCTTAAAAATCATTTTTTCTCATCAACAATATGGAATTCATAGAATAAAGTACCAATCAATTGTCGCTTATCACAGTATACCGGGCGCTATCGACATATTTTTCACGGAGGCGAGCTCAATTATTGAGAAACACGTTGCGATTTGATAAAGCAATTTGGAAAAAACGCCTATTTGCATCGCGATGAGGCAAGGGTTGTGAGAACATATCAGGTCTGAACAGCGACTGTGACAGTACCCGTCCATAATGTATACTTTAAAGTTAATTAACAACCTTGTATATTAACATAAACTACCAATAAAATAATCTTTTCAAACTAATAATTTTCCATATTCCGAATTCGATGTTTTGTGAAAGTTATCACTCGATCACTATTTCGTCCTGAATTCCAAAATACTTTGATCTCTTGTTTCATCATCATCATCATCATCTTCCTGCCCTTATCCCACTCTAAGTTAGGTCGGCACAACATGTCATAAACATGTTGGCTCATGATTTGGCGACGTATTTTACGACCGGCCGCCTGCCTGACTTCAACTTACCTTAGTCGTACTTTACGCCACCTCGGTAAGAAAGAAGGTGGTCTATTCTACTTAACCGGATACCACACGATAGATCAACTTACCTTAGTCGCCTTTTACGACACCTCGGTAAGAAATGATGGTGGTACTATTCTATTCAGCTGGATACCAAACGGCGTACTTCTTATTTATAATGTGAAATTGTCTATCTGATCATTTTTATAAATAGAAATAATTTAGAAAGAGAAATTAATTATTAATATGTTAAGATTAATAATCGATATTCTTCGCCGCGATTTGTTATCACTTGGTAATGATAATAATTGTAACAAATTAGTATTTCTTGTACCATTGTCATGTCGTTGTTTAATACTGAAAATGGGTTGCACATTTTGTTAAGATAATGCTTTTAAATAGCACAGGTTGCTATATTCAAGTTAGTTCATTGTAATCAGACTCGTCCGACCATTAGATGTCCTATTATGTAAGTCTTGGTGACATTAATCTACTGACCACAGAGGTTTGCGTCATCAGGCACATGTTAGCTATGTTGCTTGGGTAGCTCTGTGCCAACCCATCATAAGTATACTGTTTTATCCCTATAAGTACATAAAGTAGGTTTCTTCAAATCTATCCAACGATAAGTTAGCTATCACTGTCGATGCGAGCCAAACGCCATAAAATGAACTACCGTCGAATTGCCACTGTTCCCGAGTTCCAGTCGTAATTCTGAAGTGATCGCTTTATGACAGTCTCAGCTTACCGCCCTCGGACCTCTCCGGGCCGCCCTCGTAAACCGAGATACGGCTGCTGGCCTTCATCTCTGAATATCCGATGATATTTCTCGATAGCACAGCTTCCAAACCTAGGATCACTAAAATTAGATATAGTATAGATGTTGCATAAATCCATTCCATAGCTAATCTCGCAATTTACATGACTCATTTTATAGAATACATTGCTCATCCGAAAACACATGCTGAACACCGAACTGTGCCTCGTGAGCTATACCCTCAACTCATTTTACGTCAATTTATGTGTTAATATACCCTTAATTATATAATTTATGGAAAACAACTTTGCTTTATGGAAACGTTTAATTCAAAAGTGTTGATATTATTATACAATCATGTTAAGCAAATAGAAAATACAATTGATAGTGAATGTAAAGTATACAATTTTTTTTCACACTACATATTTTACATTTTCACACAGATATACAATACTAATAATACAATAATAATAAGGCTAAGAAACATTATCAGAAGATAAACTCTACAACAAAATCGCAAAGCGAGTCTTTCTTTTTCTTTGTGAATTTACGTTTCTCAAGATATTTTACTGACAATATTCGAAAACACACCCCGAGTCTAGCGTTGAGGTATTCGCAAGTTTATCTGTAAGCAATAGCTTTGTGTTTCATTTCAATATTTAAAAATGCCTCTTATACCGGCTTAGTCTTGGCTACAAAGACACCAGCACGTACAAATTGTCGTAAACAAACAAACAAACAAACAAACAAACAAATAGACAAAATTAGTTTTATTCCCGCCTCTCATTATTCCAGAATAACAATTGTGCCGCTCGTAATTTAAATCTCGTCGGGGCCCGTTCCCGAGTGGTCCAGCAGGATGCGACCGGGAGCGGAGTCCCCGCCGGGCCCGGTGTACTCCCGGAGCCCACTTGTTGGCGGACTTGAAATATTAATGAACTAAACGTTCGGTACAGGTTTTAAACTTCTCTTGGAATTTTAATTAGTTACAAACTGATTAATTTTCAATTGTAGCTGAGTGCGGCTGTTCAGCCGGTCAAATTTAGGGCAATATATTGGATTAAATTATTTGATATCGATTGGTAATACTACGACAATTAGCTTTTTTTCTGGCAATATTTTGGTGATATTCCTATGTTGATTATAATTTAAAAATTAAATGTAATGGTAGTGTGGTCAGTTAAAAGTGAAATAAACATTTCGACAAAAACATCCAATGAATGGGCTACCAAGTAAAAAAAATAATAACACTTTTATAGGCCACCATAAGACCGTAATTATTGTGAGTCGATACTGGACAAGAGAACTTTGAGATATATAAGACCTAATTTTATTGTTATAATCATTACCTTCAATATAAATATAAAAAGTCAACTATGTTTAGAAACATAATTTTACGCCGTGTGGTATCCGACTGAATTGAATAGTACCACCCTCATTTCTTGCAGAGGTGTCGTAAGAGGCGACTAAGGTAAGTTGACCCACCATGTGGTATAAGATTAGTAAAATATACCACCCTCTTTCTTACCGAGAAAATACGACAAAGGTAAGTTGACATAAAATACGCAGCCAAATCATGTGACAACATGTTTGTTACATGTTGTGCCGACCCCACTTAGAGTGGGATAAGGGCAGGAGGATGATTATGTTTAGAAACATAATTTTAAGGGCGTATGTCGTGTTATAAAAATTATATACTTACATTATGCTACTGTTGATAAATTCTTATTTATCAACGTCGCAAGTACATCACAATCCTACACACCCCCCCCCCCTCCTCCTCCCCCCAAGCATGAGCCGAGTCAAAGTGCCGCCAATCACGTACTAAGTAATATTTGATTCCCGCCAACTGATCCGTGAAAATGGAATGCTGCGATCTGTGTCCCCTCGCCCGGTGCCTCATCCTGTTCAAAAATTCCACCTCTATTGCTTATAAATTAATGAACGGCTCGTGTGAGAGATCCGTCCTATGAATTTATGCAACGCCTGTTCAATTTATCACAAATGTATTCCGTGTAAGTGGAAAGTTAGCCGGCCGCGTCGGCTGCCCGGGATTAGTGCTCCGAACTACTTGACATTACCACGGGAACGATCCAATTGTGAAATTGTTCATACCTTTTTGAGAATTACCACTTTTGTGGAAACACAAGTTTGTCATCGTTTACAGAAAAACCATCTGACCTCAAAAAGATTGTAAGGACACGAATTCAAATTCAATTTTTTTTTATTCAAATAAACTTGTAAACAAGTACTTTTGAATCGTCAATTCTACTGCTGGTTCGGAAAGCTATTTCTGCCGAGAAGAGCAAGCAAGAAACTCGGCGGTTGCTCTTTTCAACATAATACTTATAACTAGTTACATTAAGTCATTACTATCTTGTACATGGTCGGACAGTAGCTATATCCACCCATTCTTATCATTCAAATCATCCTAAACAGTATAGTAGGCTTTCTGTATCAGCCTCTCTTTAATAGTGTTTTGAAAAAAGAGGCTGAAAAAAGAGGCTGATACAGAAAGCCTACTATACTCTTGAAGATTATTTAGAAGATAATGTGTGGATATAGCTCTCTTTGAACCTGTACAAGACAGTAACGACTTAATGTAAATAGTATTAAGAATTATATTTTTAAAAGAGTTTCTTGCTGGCTCTTCTCGGTAGGAACAGCTTTCCGAACCAGCAGTAGAGTTGACGATTCAAAAGCACTTGTTTACAAGTTTATTTGAATAAAGAATATTTTGAATTTGAATTTGAATTTAAACTGCTGTTATGGCAAAGCTAAAATTGATTGCGGAATTTTATTATAGAATCTTGTACCCAAACCCACAAACGAATTTTGTACCTCTGCAAGGCGCAAAGCAGGAGCCGCAAGCTTATGTCGGTTCCTACTTTTTGTCTATTATATACATCACCTATCGTTCTATACACTAGATCTAATCGGCCTAAAATTGTGTGAAACAGACCACATCTCAAAAGACTCCACAAATGAATAATCATTGGTTTCGAACGAAAAACAAGTCTAGAGCTTTCATCTGAATTTCTTATTCAATAATTATTACGTAATCAAAGTCGGGGGTGCAATTTTATTTACTTAATCTGTCTGAGTTGGAAATTCGTTTCAATTAATTCGCAAATTGCTTCATTCTCATTTCTACATTCATTTAAATCTATTTCAAACATTCAGTTCATTAATATTTCAACTAAGCGCGTCCGAATTTAGTGAGAATTAAGTGAAACGATTTTCAATATTAACTTGGCAATTCAAATTGGGTTTCTTAGACTAGATAATGTTAAGATGGAGTAGATCAAAGTATTAACACTGATGGGACCTTAAAAATGTGTGGAGCAGTTGCTAAGATATTGCCGATATGTGAATGAAAGGCAGTTTCAAACCTTTAGACGTATTGTGGTCACAAATATATACATTCTGTCATCGAGGTCATGATGTTTGAAGCCGTAGCTAGCCAATCATTAATCAATCAATCAGTTAACTTCCTTAGTAAAGTGAGATGTTAATATTTACTTCTAAGGGTATCAAAAGTCTTTTTAGCACCATAGCTATTTATTCATATCAAATCGCTCAAATCTTGCTGGTCTAGTAAGCAAATTGAGGCAAAACAAACCTTGATGTGATTATTGGTCTTTCACTTAAAACAAGCTGTAACCACGATAGCTTTAGATTTAATTTAAATGTCTAAATAACCTCAATCGCATACTCTATGATATTTTCCTATTCCCAAGGTAAAAAAGTGAATTTGTTTATCCCATATAATCTTCCATTGTACCATATCCCGTACCATATTCACCTGTGTAGTTCAAACGTGAAAGCTTAACAGATAGATAAATACGGATTGCGCAGAATTAATATTAAAATGATATTACCTCGATACCTAATAATTCAAACGATTTTCCAAACTTCAGTGTATGTCACGTATTCCAGCTACTAGACTACCGACGTGTTCTTTTTCACAAATTCAATAAAAAGTTAGATAAACCTAATAAGATTAAGAATATTTGGGACACTATACGCGGACAGTCGTGGTCTGCGAACTTCACCTCGCTCGGAGCGTGCTAGCTGCCGAAGTTGGTCCGCTGAGATCGAAAATTACAGATGGAACTTGGCCAATGATGTTCCACATAGAACGTGTCCTTGTTTATAACCTTTGGGGTGTAGTGGGGAAGGGGGAGCCGAGGCAATAAAGGTCATTGAAGCTATCCCTATATGGCAGTTCTAGAGACCCATACAAGTTGGTTTTTACTATAGATCTCTAAACAACCAATATTTCGGAAAGTTATTGCTGCCTTAGCAGGTACCCGACATCCAAAGGTAATATTTCATTTTTCAGAATCAATTTTCATATCCATACACCATTAGGACTATTCAACAAGACAGTAAAAGTGGTAAAATTTTACTTATCAATATTATGAGAAGTAAATTCTATGATAACCATATAAAATATAGATAAATCCAAAATCAGGCATGCTGTTGCTACTAAAAGGAAAAAAACAAATTACGACAAACCAGCGAGGATTTTACCATAAATATGCACGGCCAAATTGAGAATAAATTCTTTATACACGAGTGGTTTTTGACTTCCGGGAATTGCGAGTCGGATTATAGCTTAGAACCAAATTTTTCAGTCAAAGGCTGCAGATCCGATATTTGTTCAGAACCCTTACCTCATTGGGATGCAAATGGACCTTTTTCCAAATTGCTTTATTAAACCGAAACGTGTTCCCCAATAATTGAGCTCGCGTCTACAGAAAAAACGAAGGTATAGTGCAAACATGGCGTCCCCTAAGACAGGTTTTAATTAATTTGAAACGAAAGTGCAAGCGTTTAAAAATTTAAAACGTAATTGATTAAATAACAAACATGTGTTACAAATCATGGGAATATTACATACTGCATTTTCACAGTAAATTCCTAAGGTATGTCTAATATGCCAATCTGCTTCAGAGCAACATAACAATCTAATCTCCAGCCCTAAGAAGGAAAATATACTAATGAGAAACAAGAACTTTTCCCAGAAATATATTGACCATAGTACCAAACCCAGAACATAGTTCGTCTGGCGCCGTACCTTACAAGTGTTACAATGATCGCTACACAGTTCGTTAAAAGCTGTCTGTTTACAAAATAAATGATTTTCTTTACCTTTTGCCAATTCACCAAATACCCTCACTTCTTAAATGACAATCTCAATGGTAAAACAGCTTCTTAATCGCGCAACGCGGTGGCATTACAGTCGCTTTGAGTTCCTACAGCTCAGTGTAATAAGTAAAGTACTTCAAAAATATGTTCACCATTTTAGTTCATCGCGACCAATGACTTTGTTTACTTTCGTGTATGTTTGTAGTCCATGTATCCACCAAACATAACAAAAAGAAAATACTAAATACCAGTTAAACTACTATTATAGGAATCCTAGAGCATCGTCATTGTATAGCATTGTATAACAAAATTGAGTAAATAAATATAGCGTAAACAGACAAAAAAGAACGCGTTTTTCGGACTTACATACGGATGCCAAAAACAAAGCAGACCTTAAAGAAAAGTCATTCAAGTGTATCGCTAGAACTTATTACAAATAGAAATAAATAGGTATAGCTTATATGTATATTTTTTTTTAGTCAATCTGTGCTGTTGACCAAAAGAAACAGTATCTTTTCATACATCCATTACATTACTTGGAACATGTTCAGTTTCAAATGTAACAGCAATTGCGACAGCGTTACGCTATCAGGCTGGATTGGCAAGTGGGAGCGTGTTTCGCAGATCACCCGATAGCGCGCGACCTCGTTAGCGAACCATTAGGCATTAAAAAGCCCTTCTAAATATTTACCTTTTCAGCCTCTCCATTTCCAGACAGATTATTTTTCTGTTAGATTTTTATCAGCGCTGTCTGTGTAGGATGAAAAAGCAAATTCAGTAAAACAGATTTCTTCTAACAATCAACTGAAAGTCTTTGAGTTTTTTATAGTTATCGTATCTTGTTACCGCCTCTCCCTCCTTCATTAACGTTACAACAATAAATATAGGTAGTTGGTCCATTTTAAATACTAACAATCAGTTCTAAAGTTGGTTACATGATATCCCTTAAATAATTTAGCCTGCCTGTTCGGGTTTGAAATCGTGTAACTCCTAGTAAGAATGGTACAAAATTTTCCTGTTTTAACTCAATCTATATAAAATATAAAAAATGTGAATAACAATAGCAAACATTATAAAGCTTGAACAGTTTGTTTAGACTGGATTTATCACGGCTCCGTGTGTCCCGGAAATAGATCACGAAGTTTTATCAATCCTGGTATATATTTCATAAGCTTACTTTGGCCTCTAGATTCTAGAATATAATATAATAGTATTTTATCTAATGAAACACGTCGGCTTGCCGGATCAAAAGGAAAGAATTTTATTCACGAGTCACACAGGAAGTATAAAACATAGACAAGAAAAATCACATATATTTAGAACTAAGAATACACCAGTTGGCTATCAATGGCTACCACTGGCTACCAATTACATTAGTTATATTTTGATATAAATATAACATTATCCCTGTCTCTATTAGTTAGTTTCAGTAACGGAAATAAGGAACTACAAACAGGTGGTATAGTTACGCAGCCCAAAAACCTTAAAGGGGTTGATGACGGGTTGATTCTGATGCTCAAACTTGATAGTTATAGGGGAGGTTAAAAAATACAGGAAACTACGTTATTTTATAACGATAAATAGAAAGATGGATTAAATTGTAGCAAATCATTTTCCATATTAATTATTATCATAAGCAAAATATTTTTTTTACACAAATCTAGCCTCAGGCAGTCTGTCCGTGCGCCCCTCGTTGCCAGGCGTGAAGCGATGTTAGGCCGCGTCCAAGTGGGCTTGACGTGAGGGTGGAGGCGTAAGGAGATAAATATGCACGGGGGATGCGTTTACACGACAATTATGGTAATACTGCGTTCCTTAAGGGATGCTGGAAATTATATGCTCTAAAATGTGGTGTGGAATGCACTTTTTATTACGTGACACAGTTTTATTAAGTTTACAAGCATCGCACTAAGATACACTTAGTAAGCTCTACTAAAAATGTTTTATGTAACCTTACTTATCTTTAAGGTTTTCAGGAATGGAATTTCCATAAATATTCCAGATTATTAAACGTTAGTATTTATTATTTTTAATGTAGTTTTAAATTTACCCAAACACGTATATACTGTTACTGTGGTATCTTCTCGTTTTTTGTTGTTGGTGGCTGGTTTTTAGCTTAGCCATTTTGGGAAATTTCTACTACACATGGGAAAACCACATGGTAAATAATTGAATCAATTTAAGCTCAAGTTGATGCAAATGAATTCGGTAACTAGTACACATGTTCTAACATGCAGTGATCTTTAAGGGACTGAGAGAATCATTCTATTACAGTATAATATGTGCCTGTATCAAGTTCTTTTGTGTGTCTGGCACTTTGGCTGCTCAGGCGCTAGACGAGCTTCGCGGGGGGGGGGGGGGGGACCAGTTAGCAAGATGTTCTCTCACACTACACCGGAACAACTAAAGAGAAATTGCATATAATCTAGATTTATAATTTTTAAGATTTCTTACAAACAGAGAAGAGAAGACTTAATTTTGTACGACAATGTTTGTGTTACAATAATGATGCGAAAATTCCTTTATACGGATAATAAGCAAACGGGCGAAGGAAAAGATATGAAAATGTTACTACTACAGAATACCTGTGTACGTAAACGATCACACGGAGGGCTTGTGAGCTCGAGGAATAGATTGTGTGGTAATTGGATAAGACCCAGCATCCCAGCCCCAACACGACAATCACGTCAGATTCCAGCCGAGTGCCGCCCCTCGCAGGGAAGAGGGCTGGCTCTCACATACACGATTACTGCATGACATAGTTTTATATTATTACAGTATTACATACTCCATCCTGCGGTAAAAAAGATGTTCATAAATTATAACCACGACATCTCCAGCGCGAATCATAACGGGTAAGGATAGCTCTTGCCTCATCTCGGCCACAAGCTTAGATCTCTGGATCGCTAGTGCCGACACTTCTTAAGTTTATATAGCTTTTATCAACTTTAACTTTAGACTAAAAATATCAACCTAACCCGGTATGTACAGCCCTCTAAGCTCTCATTGACGTCATCAGTAACTTGCGGGATTAACGATGTCGTTTCAAATCCTTACACTTAGCGCTAAGTTCTAATTTTTGTATTAGAAAGAACCCCTACTTTCAAGAAGAAGTTGTCAGATTTCAAACATTAAAAAGTTTTGTTCATGAAAGCTTACTACTAAGCCAAGAAATAATAAATTATCAGAATGCTTTTTCTAATTCAAATTCAAAATATTCGATTTACTTTTGCAAGGCGCAAAGCAGGAGCCGCAAGCTTATGTCGGTTCCTTTGTCTATTATACACATCACCTATCGTTTTATAGTTTTTATATTTTTATGTATGAAAATTAAATTGCTTAAAATATATTGTCAAGCAAATGTAGGAACACCTATTTCCTTAAACTTCTCTCGCAGGGAATCACGCGGTTTTAATTTGTAAATACCACGTATGGCTCTTTTTTGTAATACAAAAAAACTGGACCTCGTATAGTATCTTTATTGTAGCTAGTTGCTCATGAGACCTTACTATAAATTAAACTGAAAACAATATGAAACAATGAGTCCTGTTATATCTGTAGTCTGACCAAAGTTAAATAAATCAATATTCAGATAATTGAAATAAAATTTACCAAAAACCACTTGGTAAATTCCTTAATGGCTGGTGAAATTAGATCGTTTTAGCTGATAAGGCCAGACAAGTCGCCGACTGCGGCTATAACGTCGCACACCCATCCCGTCCGTTGAAGTCGGCGTACATTGATGCAGGGTCGTCTCGCTTACTCCAAATGGAGTAGGCGGGGTACGGGCCTCGAGGCGTACCTCCTTGCCCGGGCAGTTCCTCGCGGGCAGTTAAGCCCGGTCTGTGTTTCGGCCATAGGCCGAGGTCACCTAGGTGACCTAAGGGATGACTGGTTCGGTGGGATGTGGCGTACATTAGCAGGCAGTTAGCTGGTGTAACGGTAACGGCCGCTAGGGGCCGCCGACAAAGGTGTGCCCGGCGCGTAAATTATCCGCCCGACCCCGTATTTTTGTCGAACGTAGAGTGATAAAGAAGCAGTGAAAGAAATGTTATTTATTTTTAATGTTTAGTGCCTCTAGCTGTTAATCCAATCGTTGATCACTCATAATCTATGAAATTACGATCAAAAAGATCTGCACATGCTATCTGCGGGTCATCGATCTCATGAGTGTCTTCAAGACTATCTCCTAGGTTTAGGTTTAGAATTCTACTAGAACTAGAATTCTAGAATTAGAATAAAAATAAAAATACTAGAACTAGAATTCTACTAGAAACTAGGTTTAGAATCCACCTATATGAACGTTTCGTACTTGCTGGTACTCATCAGGTCAGCGAAGAAGCTGATTACGTCGTACATTCATAATCTCTAAGCATGTTTAATTTCATGTTTAAAACGTAATTCTATTTTTTTTTTAAATAGGTCACACCCTGGTAAAAAGTTTGTACTTTAACCGACACGCCAATTTGAAACCATATTTCTTACAGATGTCTGAAATATTCTCGCCTTGTGTCTCTGTTTTCTCAAGACTGTGTGGTCAGAAATAAACATAGAAATAAGAAAAACTGACAATGCACTTCAGTGAACTAGATCCAGTCAGACTACGTCAGTCACTATGTAGCAGGCTGGAACGTTATCAGTCTCGCTTGCGTTAAATGTGTGAAAAATAGGCGACTAAAATATCAGTTCCACATTTTCTTAGCTCCGCGTCCCAAAGGACCCTCTGAGGATGACTCCTTTGTGAGTTGCGCGCGGGTCGCCGTTCGATTCTCGACATGATTAATGTTCCCAGATACAGCTTCCGATCTCCTCTTACCTGCGTTAACAATACAGTGTGAAAATAAAATGTTAGCTGAGCCGTGTCCCAATGTACCTGCGACTTGTCGTATCTATTTTAAGAAAACAAAAATTCATCGGTATCATCATCATCCTGCCCTGATCCCACTCTAAGTGGGGTCGACACAACATGTTATAAACATGTTGTCACATGATTTGGCTGCGTATTTTACGACCAGCCTAACTTAGTCGCCTTTTACGACAACTCGTATTGTACTCAGCCAAATACCACACGGTGGGTCACTTTGCCTTAGTCACCTTGTTGGGAGATATTCTAGCTTTCTATTAGGAAAGGAAGTGAACAACTAACAACATACAAACCACATATGTATCAAAGCACAGACCCCACTAACAGCCTACTTCCAACACTCGCAATAAATACTGAAACATTATTTTCTGGTCTCCTGAGGCCGCCGAACTCATATATCATCCACTCCTGTATTGCTTTTAATGCAAAAGCGGCCGTCAATTAGGTCTACTCCCATAGACCCAGTTATTTTATAACTAATACACACCTCGCTAAGGCGCTATTAACAAACCAGGCCGAACCTTTTCTATCAACCAGTCCTTTTCGCCAGTTATCGTCCATTAATTTCCTTAAGACCTAGTTTTCGCACTATAACAATACAGGAAACTAATAATATCAGCAGTACAATGACAATGCTTCCAGCTCGCTCCCGGTCGGCCCGGGCCGCGACGCACGCAGAGATAACTTCGTTTCAGTCTAATTCCGGAGTTATTAGCTTGGGTTAATAATTATCTTTAACGAGCGGGCTGATTGCCTTTCAGCCTGTAATTGGATTAACCATTTTCTTTTACGGCCGCCGACACACGTGCCGTGCGTGCGCAGCTTCCGCCAGGGTGGCCGCGCTGGACGGCTTTTGGTACATTCCCGTTAATAAGGAGAGGGGGATTTATCATTTTTTACCTTTATCGTATATATAAATATTACATTTCACCCTATCTAAAGCATAAAGTCGTATGTTGTATGAATAAGCATCGGAAATGTAACTTTATTCTACGAATAGGGCGATTTTTTCACTAAAGCATCAATTTTCAATAAATATTAACTTTGTAAGTTAGCCGAAATACACATGGTTTCTACCGATATATGTAAATCTCAATATCTATACTTATAATAAATCTGTAGAGAGGTCAATTCTGTAACTGGAATATATTTCCAAAATAACTATCAGGGGGTGATTAGGGATCGATACTGATGCCAAAAATGCAATCAGTAAAAATTTTGTCTGTCTGTCTGTCTGTCTGTCTGTCTGTCTGTCTGTCTGTCTGTCTGTCTGTCTGTCTGTCTGTCTGTCTGTCTGTATAACCGTTATAGAAACAAAAACTACTCGACGGATTTTAACAAAACTCGGTACAATTTTTTTTCATACTCCTGGGCTGGTTATAGTATACTTTTCATCACGCTACAATCAATAGGAGCAGAGCAGTGAAGGGAAATGTCGAGAAAACGGGAGAAGTTACTCCATTTTTTAAGCTTTCGTCGCGTGTGCAACCTTGATGGTTAAAGCTACACAGAAATCATGTATGACGGAAATGTTCTCCTTAAAATTATACAAAAAATATCCCACGACAGCATATGTCTATCTTTTATTGTTGACTCACAATAACACGTGTAACTCCCGATAGTTTAACAGTTCGAAGCTTTCTGGTTATATTTGTCTACTCCTACGTTTATATCACTGTCAGTCATCCCTAAATAAAAAAGTGAATAGTATTAACCATTGTATAAAAAAAGAATCATTGAAATCGGTATAGATACACCAAAGTTATATATGAAATACGCTAATAATAAGCCATCGCGCGTGAATATTGAATCATGCTATAGGGATTATCACTACATAGTATAAAACAAAGTCACATTCTTTGTTTGTCCCTATATTCCTATGACTGCTTAAATCTTTAAAACTACGCAACAGATTTTGATGCGGTTTTTTTAATAGATAGAGTGATTCAAGAGGAATGTATAATCATATTCAATATGGAGTAGAGAAATACTGTAATTTTTGAGGTTTCTTATCGTAATGTCGTAGGTGATGTCGTAAATAATTACTTTTTTTTTCGCTTACATTGCAAACGCAGGCTAAACCCTACGAGATTTATCAAAATGATGTACTAAGTATTTGTACACATTGAAAAAGTCTACAGAAAAGTCCGCGATGGTATATGTCTATCTCTTATGGATAACTCACAATAGCATTTTTTGTCATTTACTTTTATACGAAAAATAATGCCTTATTTTCGAAGCAATTTTTATACAATATAGCATTAATTCTTATCCAATTAAGTACGTTAAATACATTGTTGATTTAATATAGATCAATATGGCCGTTTACAGCATGTAATTTAAATGAACATTTTCGAAGATATCACAGAATTAAAATCCCGCGAGGAGGCCGCGCTTCGCCCTACAGCACTACGAATTTAGCAGCGATCGGACGCGCAACTAAATGTCGCTCTTTTAAGAGTAACCTCTAAAGAAAACATGTTTGTATTGTCTAATGATAACAAAGCTATGAATGTTGTATATAAAGACATTCTGTGATTAATTTTAAACATAAAATATATAGGGAAAAATGTAAAATGTAAATATGTAGTATATGAATTTAGACATTCCAAAGATAGCAGGAAATCTTTTTGGTATAGGGAGAGGGAATTGTTTTTCTCCAAATTTAACGCTTGCGGGCCACGGGCAGTAATGAATAAATCAAAACTACTGGATCGATTTTAATCATTTTTTTCACTGAGTGACATAGGCTATATATTTTATACCCGTGCGAAGCAGGGTAGGCCGCTAGTTTCAAATAATGTGTTGGTCCAACGACTTGCCGGATCCCTTTTGAAATTTAATTACGTAGATGGACTGTTCAAATTCCTAAAAGTTTAACGTACATTAATTATTCTTTAATTTTTATTTATAAAATTTGTAACTCCTCTGCCCAACTGCTAGTACATCTTGTCAGTCAGTCTAAAATAAGATCAAAAAATAGAATTTAGAAAAAAACAAAAGTATAGTAACAGTTTGTTAGTATATATTACAGCTCATCGAATACTTTCCATTTGAAAGAAAGGATTGAAATTTTTGACAACGATGCAGCTCCAAGTTGGATTGGTAACACATCCAAAAAATCCAGACATATATAAGTTTTCTCACCATGGTTTGCTTTATTTTTGTCTTATTCATATTATTAATTGAAACGAGTAATACCACTAGTGCACCAAATTAGGGCTATATAAATATATAAGTTCATTTATCCTACTAAATATAAGATCGAGGTGACTCTAATCTACAAATATATTTCCCGTTACGCATTTTATTTCCCCCACTCACCCACTTGCCTACTAACGTACCAACGTAACAATCTACCTAGGAAAATATAGGCAACTCGATATCTTATGCGATGACATAGATCGGTCCTCGGGTCGGAGCGAGATGAGATCCTCACTCATGACATAGTTGACCGCTGGCTAAGACGAATTGCCATACCCATACTCGAGTCTTCTACTGATTTAAATTCTAGTTACACAGGAGTTCTTAGACATCATCTTAAGCTAACAGAAGACTACGCACTCGGCACACTCGACGATGCTTTTGCTCGTAAAAACTCAAACGCTTCTATAACCGTAATGATTATTCGTAACGGAATTAACAGAACGAAAAAGATCTATTATTTAGTCATTTGACTTGTAAATGAGCAGGATAAGGATCGTAGCATAAGGTTATGGCCAGCATTACGAAATACACTTTAACTGCAATATAATTCATGAAATACCTTTCCAGCGCCGGCATTTGTGGATAAGAAATGGTATTTTTTTTATTGCGGTTTTATGGATAATACGTAATATGACACAAATGTGAAAAAATCAAGCTATAGTCACTTCCCTCACGTAACTGCGATGACCTTGGGATATATTCAATATAAATATGGGTGGGGCGCGGCTGAGGGAAAGCGGTCGGCATCCATCGCTCTCCGCGACCCTCCCGGCGGAGGGCTGACGACATTATGCCGGGGCACGGCTGCTACCGTTCTTAGTGATTTAATTTCCCTCCGTATCGCCAAAGTAAAGGTTACAGAGTGTCAAGAAATAGTAGAGCTTATGGACGGGGCGCTTGAGATATGTGACAGGCAGCTTTATGCCAAATTCCATGTGTATCGGCCGCAAAAGGGGTCGGAATCACCAGATATTGGATATTGCTTATTTAATGGGATTTAGAAAATTCGGAAATCTCATTTGCCGATATTTTTCGTGTTAAGAATGATTGCGGAGACTGATTTAACTTACCTCTAACCGTAGTATGCTAAGTCATGAGTTTATTATCTTTGACACTAACTTACCGCGACTTATGTCATCGTTGTTCACCAATTTGGGTGCAAGCAGTGATTATTTGCTCTGCCAATTAATTTCTGAATCAGCAGTATAGTTAATAGTTTAAAAGCATTTGTTAAGAAACTTATTTTATAAAGATAATTTTGATATTGAATTCATTCTTTTAATTGTTTATTTAATTTTACTTTCTACTTGCGGGGTCTTAAAATATAATTAAAAATCATAAAATTATTTATTAAATACTTGTTGTTATTTTACTTGTATATAAAGTCTACCGTTTACCTCATTGGATTTCCAAAAATATTATATTTCAAACAAACTTTCAAAATTCAACAATAAAACAAAACGGACCAGCAACCGCTAAAAAGTTCTTTCTGAAACTTTACCATTCCCAACTATTACCCTAAACGTTCGACGGCACACTGTACAAGTTCTGCGGTAAATTGATAAAAACTCCGTAACCTGTGCAGCCGTCAGTTTTCCAACTGCGTCGTCGCTCCCGGTGGAAGGGAGTTAAGAAATTTTTCTACAACTAACACAGTTAGTAAGTGTAAGGTTGTTTAATACCAGTTCGACGTGTGTCTCGCTTCGGACGGCGAGCTTCTTTTGAACTGTTATTTACCTGGTTGGCAGATGCCGGCAGCGCGACTGCTATTTCAATTGTAAGAATAGAGTAAGGAGCAGTAAGAATTTTTTGAATTTAGTAAGTTATTAGGTAAATAAAGTGCAAACGGTAAGAAACCTTTTGAACATATAGAAACGGAATTTTCATATCCAATACATTAGCTCAGTATATTAGGTCAATTTGTTCGAAATTTCATCAATATGACAACAGTGGATTAATCGTGAAAACGTATAGACAGGAATACAGACTTTCACGTTAAAAATATTAATCTGGAAGCGTATTGTTTTCACAGTAGTAAAGGAGCAGCTTTGGTCGACAAAATTTAAATCCTCGTTGTCCTCGTCGTCGTAGTTTACTGCTATAGTGCGGACGGCGCTGCGCTGTAGCGTCATGTTCCGTTGGGCGACGCAGCGCTGTTCCGCCGTCGCGGCGCAGCAGCCGCCGCCCGCACAACCGACCCGGTCGCTAGACCGCGCTATAATCGCTTAATTATGCGAACTCGTTCTTCTGGATTATATTTTTATTTTCGCCACTCGCCATTATAAATTCGTGACAATTTCGAGATTTTGCATTGTAAATTCTAGAGGATATCCACTTGGCGCTTCAAACGCTTATTGCAGCGCTGAACGGAGTGGGAATGTTTCAGTGCTCGGATTAAATGGTCGGTCTTCGTTTTATCATTTTTTACATTTAAAACTCCTATTATTTTAGCAGCCGCTAAGATATAAACTTAACGGGATACGAGCTACAGTCCGTTAAAGGTTAAAGGTTAATTAGAGTACAAAAATGTTGAACTTTATGGGAAGATGGAATAGGCGGCAACAATTATTACAAAGTAATTCTTCTTGGTCGCTACACTCTTGGCAGAGAGGTCGTGGTCGTCAGTTCAGGGTTGGTGGCACGCTTGACAATTCGACGCCATTCTTTTCGGACGGCTGCCTTCCTGGTACATTTGTGAAGAGTAATAATACAAAGTAATAATACTAGTATTATCAGGAATACTTTAAAAAATAAGTAGCAAAATTATATTACAACGAAATCTCAAATCACCGTATCGTTTTGTCTGCTTTCACGGATAATATTGATGAAATAAAGTACAAATAAAGCTTAGTCACCTCTAATATGTCCACATTTTCTTTCTACAACAAGAAAAACCATTTAAAGTGCAGCTCAGCGCTGCGCGACATTTCGGATGACAAACCTGAACTGTTAGAGTAAACCAACTCTAAACTACATCAATTTGTATCAAAATGTATGTTGTTTTCTATTTCTTATTCCTGTTTTTTTTTTATTTTAATTAGCCTTATTTTTTTACTGTTTATGTAAAACTCTCATATTCTCTTCTTTCTTATTTCTCCTGCCCCTATGCCACTCCAAGTGGAGCCGGCAAAACATGTTTTTAAGAATAAGAATGAATAAGAATAATTCCATTAAAGAATAAGAATAATTCTATTCCATTCTCCCTTATCATTAGTCACCTCTGGCGCTATATGCATGTCATACGTCATACAATCCAACAATCTTATTCTGACCTCCCTCTAGTCCATCCACATTCATATTTAACACTCGTTTGGTCTCATAATTGTCATCCCTCTTCATTGCATGTCCATACTATTCCAATCTTGGACTTCTCGTCTTTTCTATAATGGGCACAACATTCAGACTTCTCCTTATATACTAATTTCGTATAACATTATGTCATATATTTTTAAAAATTGTACACGCCTGTATGCGATGTTTATGCTGTATGCATTTTACATGTTTTTTATGTACTTTTAGGATAAATGTTATGTTCGCTTGTCAGATAAACAGAAATGTTCGTGAAAACGACAGTACATTCTTCACTACAGCATCACGTCGACTCCAGTTTTAAGGGCCCGGTACAGACATACAGACCTTCCATTTAGTCGACGCCGAACAATACTGGAATTAAGTTTTAATATAACGGTGGAGGTGCGCGAGTCCGAAGGAAACTATTGCATTTCAAATTAGCTTTTGTTTATTCCGAAACGTTTTAGCTTTCCGCGGAGTCGGCGAGACAACTCGCTTAAGGAGTTTATATTTAAATACGCCGGTTTATTGTTACTGGAAACAGTTTTATAAGTATTACTGTGCATTTTACGGGGAGAATTTGTTTAAAAGCGCGACGTGAGTTGTATCGGCGACTGCAATACAGAGGTAAAAAGTAATACAACCTAAGTTTCATTTTCATCGACGCATTTAGCCTAATAATGAGAATGGATTAAAACGTTTTAAATGTACGTTCGACAACTTAAATAAACGTCAGCATCCGAGTTAAGGTCACTATTAAATATAACATCGCGTTTAGAAAGGAAGCGTGTTTTGAAAAAACAGAGCCCTTCAGAATATCACAGCTTTCATAGTACTGGTTGGTTGGAAGCTGTGAATCGGTGAGGAGGTGCGGTTTCATTACTGACAGAATCTCATTAGCACTAATCGGTGGTCATAAGGATAAATAGTGTAGTAGTAGTGTAAATCTAGTGATGAGACACAAAACTAATGACGATATTGTTTTGCTATAATCCGCGGTAGAGTAAACAGAAGATATATGTAATGCTCAATACATATTGACCCATTAAGGATTTCTAACAACGCATGCACCAAACACCACCTACACAACAATACACAAGCACTGCTCACTTTTGCTGCTACAATAGCAACAATCATTTCATCCTTAACCGAAGTGTCGTCAGTAAATAGACTCCACGACAAAATCGCAAAGCTTTTGCCTACCTATTTACCTATATTGAGGATTGAAAAAAATATCATTATGTTGCTAAAATCTTCTAAGTTCTCATCATTCTCCTGTCCTTATCCCACTCTAAGAGGGGTCGGTACAACATGTTATAAATGGATTGATGAAGTTTGGTATAATTGGAGCTTATTGGTCTATAACAATAATCACTGAAGGTATTTTAACACTTTAGTTTTCATAAGTAAAAACTGTCTCTATTACAGTTTCTCTGCTAAAGCACTCCTGCGATATGTGTGACATTTAATACGACTGATACGTATACAGTTGGCTATAATATATGATTAAAAAAATCAATTTTTGCTTGGATAACAGAGAAAAGCCATAGGGAACATAATGTAGGTTATTTTAATGCTTATGTTTAGATGAACGAAGTTGCGGGTACACCTGTACGCAATAAAACTAAGTAATTTTAATTATTTATTTATAGTGATAAACTTTTTGTATAGAAATAAATCAATACAGTAATAGGTGTTTCATAGCTATATAATAGAGCAGCTTGACAACAATGGCGGCTGATTGAGTGCGGCCATCACTCTCCGCGGCCTGTAACGGAGGTACTCCGATAATAACGATGTAAACAGTCACAGCCTGCCTCTATCGGGACATTTCAGCTTTGTAGTGGTAACTGTATTCATGAAACTCTACCATTGGAACCCTAAGAAAATGAAACTCATATTTCTCATATTTTATTTATTTTAGAAGCTGTGGTAGCCCAGCGGTAACACCGTGCGACTCTTTCGAGGAGATGAATGGGTTTTTCTGTTAAAACTTATGTTACTAATTGATAATTGCTATTTATCATTCTTTTCGGTGAAGGAAAACATTGTGACTAAACCTGCATATCTCTAGAGAATCTCCAAAATTCTCTAGAGATATGCACTTCGCTTAAGATTAGATTAGATTTACTTGCGTGCTATGTGTAACACCTCACGATGTTTTCCTTTACTAAAAAGCGCATAACTGTAATGTCCCAGCCGTGACACCTTACTTATCTTTCGAGAGATCACAGGTTCAAGCTTTTAAAACATATGAGTCTAATTAATAATTGCAATTTATCACACGCTTTACGGTGAAGGAAAAAATCGTGAGGAAACCTGCATATCACTATAGAATTCTGGAGATATGTGTAACCTACCAATCCGCATTGGAGCAGCGTGGTAGGTCTTAGCTCCAATCCTTCTCTCCAAAAACGGAGAGAAGAGGCCTATTCCCAGCTGTGGGAGAGTAACAGGGCGCTACTTACTTACAACTTGTTTTACTTTGATTTCAACATTCCTTTTCACATCTTATTTAGAATTTGTCCGAACTTGATGTTGCACCCTCTCTATTCATCCACCCAATAAGACAACCCGCCAGCGATAAGACAACTGTACACAAACACTGCACACATTCACCACCACAATCTCAACGATTATTTCGCCCCGTAACCGAAGCATCGTTAGGAGATGGACTCCACGACAAAATCGCAAGGCGAAGCATTACCCAAGCAAGCAGAGTTATATAGTACCGCGTTAAACCCCCCACCGTTTAATTGACTTTATCTTGAAACCGTGTAGCAAACTGGAACTTGTAACGGTTATCTGCCCGTTGTTATGTTTTATTATTTCCAGCTGCTGTAAGGTATTCAATTTTAAGCTTTTAGGGCAGATTTAATAAATAAAATTTAGAAATTAATAAATTTTTATTAAATTAATAAAATTCAGGAAATAATTAATAAATTAAAATTACTTGTATATAAATGTATATCAGAGCGCTCGACGCAGGATGCGACGAATTGGGCAGTCTATGGGGTAAAGTGCCGGGCAGAGGGTACTCCAGTCCGGAGTGACGCGATCCACCAAACGTTTCCACAGTTATGCTTTCACTGAAATTGGTGGTCTGTGCATTTTGATTTGATTCCGTATGACCAAATATTACCTGTGAATTTTAGTGAAATATCAGCGAACCGACAGAAAGGTTTCCATCTATGTCCCTTTGATTTATCTCTGTTTATTCAATTTCATTTTTAACATAATTAATAGGATTTAAATTGTATTTGTTTTCCAATTAAAAAAAATTGATTCGCAAAATTACAAAAAAAAATAAAACAGGCTTAGATTTGAAACTCCTTGATCTTCAACGTCAAGAATGTAAATTAAAAAATATTGAAAAAATTGACTGAATGTCTTGCTAGTTCTCATAGATAATACACTATATAGGATACTAGTTCTTTTCGGTAAAAAAAACATTCTGAATTAATCGAGATGCACATTTGACGTTTCAAAAGTGCTTATAAAACTAAATTTAAATAAAAATTGTTTTAATTTGAACTAACTAAGCTCTGTGAGAGTAATGGAGAAAACGCCGCTATCGTACGTTACATTTATTTCTTACATTAACATTTTTAGTAAATGCACTGTAGAATGCAAGAAAATATGCTCCAGAAAACTTATTCCGAAAGAATTTTCACAAATATAGATATATCCATCCTGTAACGAATCGTGCCCTCCTTTATATTGCTCTATTTAATGCGAAGCCTTCCTTTAACAATATTATTTACCCTGAATGAATGAGCTAACACTTTATTCCACTATAATGACTATCACTGTTCGACCCTGTACAAGATAGAAACATTAAATGTAACTAGTATTAAGAATTGTATTTTTTAAAAAAGAGCAACCGCCGAGTTTCTTGCTGGCTCTTCTCGGTAGGAACAGCTTTCCGAACCAGCAGTAGAGTTGACGATTCAAAAGCACTTGTTTACAAGTTTATTGGAATAAAGAATATTTTGAATTTGAATATTTTGAATTTGAATATCCAAAGCTTCGGCAAGTTGTGACAGTTAAATAATTTTATTCTCTACCATAATAACTCTCTTCAGTAATTGAATGTTCTAGTGAAACGCAACTTACTATTTCCAGCAGTGAATTCGGACCAATTAGCAATAGTTTTGCATTTACACGGATATCGTGAACGCCTCGAGTTGCCCTCTCTCGACGGGAGTAACCGGAACTTGCTGGAAACAGAAATTACTTGTTTGTTAAGTGAGTAATGAAACTTTATTTTTATTGGTGTTCTATATTTTTCCAATAATACAACGAAAAAGATTATACGCAGGTAAATATAAATAAAAATATAATGCTTAATGTCGATGAAATCAGAAATGCATCACGCATTTCTGATTGCAAAGAAGAATTAACGTTGTATTTCGGGTTTTAAAAATGTGAGACATACAGATGTCTATTTTTACAAAAATAATTCCCATGTTTTTAAATTCCTCGGTAAATAATATGGATAGTATAGTCCAGCAGTTACCTGGAATGTGGTAGAGCGAAGACATTTCTCAGCTAATCCATACAAACGAGATAGCTTTAGTCAGATCGTGAAACGACGCCAGCGCCCCAGGCTGTAAGCCCTCTCGGCGCGGAGGGATGCTGGCGCGCTGCCAGCGACTCGACACTCCACAAGCCAACAGGTTTTTATTTGATTCACGTTTGTGGGAGACACCTACAGCTCATTGCAACGCGGGTAATAATCTCTACCAATGAACCACTTCAACTAACAATAACAATATTAGCCAGTCAAATGATTTAACGTTGTCTGTTAGTACAGTTCTGTTTAACAGTGTGAGTTTTTTCCAATTCAAATTTTGAGGATTGTTTTACTCTTTTATACATTACGAGAGACGTACATTTGAGTGTACGAATTGAAACGACTTAGTTTCCTTCAAGTCAATTGTATGAATACCCTCAACCTCGCTATCTTTTCTATTTTTTTTTTTCAAAGGGTTAGCCCGGTGTAAAATATTCAATTACACGAAAATTCACAAAGAGTCAGACATACTTACATAATATTAGTATGAATAGGAGGACAAAAGAAAATTACTACTGCAACTGCTACTGCTACTTATTTTGTGTAGTATCATAATCTCAATCGTTCAGATTGGTATCTTTTCAAATAAAAAGTAGTCCATTCTCCCGATAGCTAGTTTCGAGCCGGACTGGTAATGTCGCTCCACTTACCCAACTCAAGTCACAAAGTTTCAGCCAGCCTTCACAATTTCAACTTTACAGCGTCATTTTAGCGTTACTTCTGAAGTTTTAACAAACTTCGAAAGCAATAAAACATTTTGTAATCACTAATAGTATCACGGACGGACAGATCGATCTGTTAGGATGAGTTGGATGCTGTGGCTCGTGTTGACGTGGGAACTCGGTCCTTTCAACGATAGCATGACTAAATTAATTAGTAAAAGAGTCTAGAAGTGAATAAAATACTCTGAGTAAGATTTATCTTTATCTTAAAGTTAGCATTTCAACGTGGAAATTAGTTATATACTAATTTTTGTTTATTGAATAAAAACTGTATTGCTATACATATTCAAGTTAGCACGTAATCGTGTCTAGTTAAATAAACAAGACAGCAGTTCATGGAAGAAACAAAGTAATAAAATGGCAAACCTTCATTCAAAACCGCTCAACTATATTCGAAATTATTCACAGAATTTAGTTGCAAAAAATTTCTATTTCTCACGTTCAATTTCCATATTTTATCTTTTTTCGCCAGTTACCGCAACGCATAAAACTGATGAATGGTTTTTTAATATTTTTTTTATTAGTTAGTGCGCACACGGACGTAACGGAACTGCTATGTATGTCACCGGGGACTTTGGATTCGGTTTTTGGCATGTCAAACTTTTTTATGCGCGGTCTTAAACCTCCCTACTTTAAAACTATTTTTACCGGTTTAGAGTGATACGACTCTAAAAGCTGAGCAACATCAACCCGGTAGTCCATGCCGACATGTGACTATATAATTCTGAAGGTGATTTGCGCGAATGCTTCCGCCGCCATCTACGAGCTATCATTGTGCCGGTTCGTCACCTCTCCTCCTGGCCACCGGAGGCTTTTGTAAGCTGAAGGGTCTATTAGCGAGCTGAGTGTTCGAGTCGTAAAATTGAAGTAGCCATTAAATTTTCTCTCCCTCGCTTCTCGGAGAGGTTTGTACGTAATGTCAGCTCAAAACGTTTTGAGAGAAAAATTGAGCGGAAGGAACTGGGAACACTCGAGATCGACATTAATTGTTGAATGTGCACCTCGTACCGCGTGACAGACGGACTTTACGTTAACTTAGTATGTAGATATTCTATTAAGCTATTAACAGTGTCCGCACACAGTACATCAATATTTAGCACCTGAGTGACCGAGACTTGCTCGGTCATTTTATTAAGAGATAAAAAAATGCAATCAAAAAAAGGATATCTGGGACTTGATCCCGGGTATTTTCACATCTTTAGTCCACCCGTTCCCCACTGAGCTATTACAACTTTACAAAATATATAATATGGGTCAAAACGGTATGTGAACCTCACATTCAGCGCCTCATTAATATTGACGTTTATTATTTAACTGTTGTTTATATATATCAAACTGCTACAGAGACACTTATTTAATAATGTCCTTCGATTCATTCTTTATTTGATCATTTACCGACCTTTGAGTTTAGCTCGCATTAAAAAAAAAATACTCCATTGGCGACAGATGTAATTATGCATTAAGTTTTCATCTAATGAATAACGCAGACCGCCCGCAATGTTACTTCCGATAATGTATAGTATAATTTCCATTGTATAATTTGAAACTAATTCTAAAATATATTCAATTGAAGTTGACAACAATGAAATAATTAACAAGCCCTTTCATCTCTCACGAAATCCTAATAATATCGTTCACAATAAAACGGCCCTTTAACACGAACGAACAAAATAAAATGAAGAAGGGATTAAAGTTCTTTGAAAGGGAAAAGGGCAATTAGCGTAATGGAGGAGCGGCCCTGG
Organism: Morpho helenor; assembly: GCA_029227775.1. NCBI lineage: Eukaryota > Metazoa > Arthropoda > Insecta > Lepidoptera > Nymphalidae > Morpho > Morpho helenor. Next base: position 15,418,838 of record JARGCU010000006.1, read on the forward strand.
TCGAGGGGGGGGGGTGGTCATTGTTGAGGAATAACTTGCACGGGATTGAGGACGATACTATGAGAGCGATTTGCGTTAACTGCATACAAGATGGTTATGGAAATTGTATTAAATTATCTAATAAACATTTCTACCAATATTAAGGACTCCACGCGCCTGTTTAATTTTAATAGCAACTTACCGTTTAGGCTACTTTGCTTTTTTGGATTTACTTTATTCTCTATACATATCCTCCTTCCCTTATCTCACTCTACGTGTAAGTGGGGTCGGCACAACCTGTTATCACATGATTTGGGTAGGTATGACCGGCCACTTGCCTGACCTCAACTAAACTTAGTCGCCTTTTACGTCACCTCAGTAACTAACTGTCCCTAGATAAGCAATTTGAACTAATCAATAAGTGTGGTATGTCGTATTATTATAAATTGCAGATGAATCTTCTAGACGCGGTATAAGATAACGTAGAATAAGGCGCGGTAAAAGAATTGTATTTTATAGCTGTTATTATGATTACTCATACTACATGGGTGACAGTAGTTTTTTTTAAGATATAAAAAAAATCGAAAATAATTAAATTTGAAAAAAAGAACATAGATGTGCATGTGGGGCTCGAACCTAGGTATTTTCTGCTCTCTAGAAAGCCTGTTTACCAAATGAGCTACCATCACTTTATATTTGACCGCGAAAATTATCTTTTGAAATCAACATAAATTTTAGCATTTTTTCGAAAAAGGGATAAACTATTTTTTTTTAAACCTTTTTCCGATTTTTCTCCCCGAAAACCCTCTACATGCTAATTTTAGGAAAATCGTTAGAACCGTTTCCGAGATTCAGAATTTAGATGTTTATTGATTATTATTCAGTTATAGTCACAGAATCCTTAAATTAAAAAACAGAAGTGCAAAGGTAAAAAATCTCAGAACACTCGTGAAATTAAGATAAACCGTACGAGATAGTCTTCGCCTGCGGCTAGCGAGAGATAGTAGAGCTTCAATAGTCGAAAATACACAACCTGCAATACTGGGACGGTGGTAGTCAATATCTATATTGTTCGCAGTGCGTTGGCTGCAGGCCCTATGTCCTCGACACACCGTTCAATATCTGCCGCTCAGCTCGCAGGTCGTTGTCGGGAGTTATCTCTGGCGGGCGTCATCTCCGAAGTTACGTTTAATTAAAGTCGTCACTCTGCGGTCCGCTAAGACGACTGCTAGTTCTGAATTGCACTTCGTTAACTATTTGCATTTTATGTTACTTTATTGTATGATCTGTGCTTGATTCGGATTTCTCTAAAGTGGGTTCATTTTATTATTACCGTTTATAGTTGCGGTTTTTCTACCGTGAGATTGTTGAAAGCTCATCTGACTATAAGTATCATCAAATCTGGCGTGAGGAGATCCAGACAAGATCCAAAGTGACTGACGTAGGGTGGATATTTGGTATCTTGGATGCTGAGGCGACGATCCCACACCGAAAACTACTGTGGGTAGAGTCCGCCGTGAAAGGTTGACAGAATATTTTTTTTAAATATGGTGCCACTCTTGAAGATAGTTTAAATTAATAGTTTATTACAGTTTTATGTAAATTAACTGAAATATTTGTGATATACTCATTTCGACGCGACCGAAGCCGCGAGCATAGCCAGTTTAATGTTATAAATGCGACAATCTGTCTCTTAGTCAGATACGCTTTCAGGTCTAATCAGGTTCAATATTTAAGTAATTAGGTGAAGTTGAAGCTAACATAGAAGACAAAAAATGCCTTTTTCCCTCGGAAACACGGATCACATAGAACGTAATGGAGAGTGTTTGAAAATTTTGATGGACGCGAGCGTAGTAGCGGGCTTGTCTTGAATGCAGACTATAAATGAAAGGAAACAATCACTCCAATGATACACCAGACAGCTTGATCTAAACCCAACTGCCCTTGGTAACGGTCTAGAACAGTCCCAAATGAATTACCGTTGTTCACATGACGGCGGTACCGGCCGCTCAAACTCGTATTACAAAGCAGTGCGCGGCGCCATTGACTTACGGCTTCTGCAGACACACGGACGACAAGTATTTGCCGATCGACATCAGTCATCGTTCATATCTCTATGGTCCTTCTTCCGCTAGCTCGTACAAAAGCAGAACTCAATTACTTAATCAATGCGATACCTTACGTAGTCAATCGGACATGAAATATCTCTGTTCTCATTCTTCTACTTCTAGCCGTGCAACGAGTACCGGAGAGTACACTGCCATCATTTAATTCAATGTAGATTGTTATCAGTTCGTAAAACTAGACATTAAGGGTTCACTAATTTGAGTACTGTTAATTTGTTACCGTTAAATTTGTGTGATTTAAATAAAAGCTATTTACATACTATTATTGAAACTAAAAATATACTTATCATCTTAACGTATCAACCCCATCTTATTATATAACATTATGATTATATTTTGTAAAACTGTGAGAGTATCTCACAGTATCACAAGTCTCGCTCGTTTTCCGTGCTGCAGTTGCTGGTCGCTGCAGTCCGCTGCTCTCTGCTGCCGTCCGCTGCTGGTTGCTGCTCTCAGTTGCCGTTGGCTGCTGTTAATTCCCGCGCGTGCAGTGGACCCCCACCTCCCGCTAATGTCCCGCGCTCTACATACATCAGCGCGCGGCCGCTCGTTGTAATATTTTCTTTTATTAAAACTCTCCTTGTTGTCTCGTCACTGTTTTCGTGTTTACAACTATTTCCGTCATTTATACATATTATAAAACAAAATGTCCAAAACTGTCTATCTGTATGTAAATGATTTTCTCAAAATCTACTGAATCGATTTTTGTACGGTTTTTACTAAAAGACAACATGCAAATCTTAACAAATGTTTAAGTTAATAATACATTGCGGTTAATTTCTCGTGGGGTCGGAATTTATGTGTAAAAACCTTTGTAACACTGATAACCATGTGGGCTAAGCCACATATTTGCGCTCAATCACCAGTTGGCAACCAGCTAATAATGTGTGCTATGAAAAAGATAAAAATTATATGAATTTTTTAGTGTTTAAGTTAGATAAATGTTGATCAAAACTATACCTATTCTGTTTTAGTCATGTAGTCTAATTTCGAGCACCGCCTGAAGTAAGCGTAACTAACACACGCCGCTGTACACCTGTCTGTCCTACAAACCTAGATCCTAAACCAATACGAAAGTTATCCAGATACGAAAAGATGTATTTTTACTTACATTATAAATGCAAAAATCAAGACCAATATTGATGAAATTGGTTACAAATGAAGCTGATAAATCAAGCTACCATAGTGATTTTAAAAACAATCCGTTTTTCCTTCGGTAGCAGGAACATCGCATTATATGTAGTTAGTTTAACGTCTAAACTCATACAAATGAAATTAATAATAAAATTATTTTTCTATAATCCGTAAAATACAAAAAATATACAATGCTAAATGTAGAGTGAACCGATTCCGTATTCCGGATTTCCGAGATTCCGTATTCATGCCCTACACACGTTCACTATCACAAACTCAACAATCGTTTTACCCCGCAACCGAAACATCATCAGGAGATAGACTCCACAACAAAATCGCTAAGCGGTTTTGCGCTTTGCGATTACTTTAATTGCCTTTGACGTAATACAGGGTACTGCTTTAAAGGTAATTATTATGGCAGTGTGTAACGCCATCTCGTCGTGTCAGTCGGAACTACCAGTGCGACATCTCGTTGGTCCGCCTTGAAGCTGTTGTAACTGTGACAGGGTTCATATCTGAGCCCGTGTATTATTGGCAGTCTCTGCTGCCCTCTGTATCGTTGCTTAAACTGTAACGAATAATAAGTTTAGTTTGGTTATGACACACCCACCCGATCAAGACACCACCGTACGAAACTCCACCGAAATTGACCCCGAGGTGTGGGAGTTACCATTCCCAGACCTCCCTACCGAACACGACAACCCCTAGGTCCTAGGTGACCTGGGCCTACGGCCCGAGCACTGTCCAGGCCACAAAGACTGCGAGGACCAGCCCGGGCAAAGAGGTTAGCCTCGAGGCCCGTATCCCGCCTACCCCTCAGGGGTATGCGAGAAGACCCCTGCGAATTTGGTCCCCCTCACAAATTGATATCCTCTAGGCTCAAGCCAAATGGCGAGAGCCTTGGCGATAAGGCCTAAACAAACATTTTAAATACATTTTTTGTTAAGAAGTTAATCTACACAACCCTACAAACTGCAACGGGTTTATATATTTAGAAAGTATTTTGGCTTTTAAGCGGATACTTTAGGTTTCAATACCATAAATGGAATCCTTAAGATTATTATCTACCGCCTTAATATAATTATGTAGCAAAACAACCGCAATTGTAATTGACAATATAAATAAAAAAATCCCAGCCGATGTATATGTGAACATAAGAAAGAGCAGTTCCTCTTATGAATGAGGCGGACGGACGAACAGTCCAGGTGATTCTTAAATAGAGGTCATTTTAACACCACAAAAAGTCATTTATAGCATTAGGCGTTACTTAAAGTTCCATACACAAAATGTAATTAAAGATATTGCGCGAATAGTAATCGTAGTCCTAACGATGAATTACAGCGAAATAATTCATTATTATTTGTACTAGAAATATCACATTATGAGGCGAAATATAATTTAGTTATTGCATAATTGTGAGAGATCGTCATTGCATAACTATTAAATACTTAATAAGCATTATGACTTCAAACTAATAACAAGTGATTATACAATAATGGAATCATAAGTTCATTAAATTAACGGTATTTAAGTGGCAATTGAATTAACGACATAGATAAAGTTAAAAAGAAATGTATTGTTAGTTGTATGTGTTATCTTTAATATTCAAATGAGTTAATATTGTTTGTATGTATATATATAAATATATTTTCGGAATCTTGGAAACGATTTTTAATGAAATTAAGCATGTAGGTTTTGGGGAGAAAAAAAGATCTCTGCTAGGTTCTATTTTAAAAAAATCTCTTATCCCTGTTTTTAGACACCAAAAAAATTTACTAATATAGGAACAGAAAGCAATAGATATTTGAGCTTTCAAATGCAAAACCGTGACAGCCTAATGGTAACGGGCGGACCAATAAAGTTCATAACCTGGGATCGATTCCCACATGTCACCCGCAGCTTTTTTATTGCATTTTTTATATCTTTTAAACGGTCCCGGTCACCCAGGTACTTATTATTAGTAACCAATTATCGTTACGCAGCGTGACGTCACATAAAAAGTAACCACCCTGCATTGGTTTGGGCGCAAGTACCGATACCATCACACCACAGGACTCGGCGGACGGCAGGTCGCGCCGTTTACAGCTGGCGTCACTAGATGGCGCTAGAAGTATTGTATAAAATCCACTTAAACTTTAAATTGGTTCGACACTTACGATGCCGTGTGACAATTAATTTAAAAGTGTAATCAATTTTACAACAAATATAATTATTTAATAGTGCCAACATCCGAATAGAGGTAGACTAGAATTTTCAAGAGGCAAGTGTAAGCTGCGAAGTGGAATTTGCATTCCCTCTTCTTCGTAAACCGACGGACGTCCACTGCTGGACGTAGGTCCCTCCGTAGGACCTCTATAATACGTGATCTTGTGGTGCTTGCATCCAGCGTCTGCCCGCGACCTTAATGATAACAGAGTAATCACGAGCGACGACAAACAAACATCAATTGGCGCGCAATTATCGTAAACACTTCACACTAAGTGGTCCTTCGCAGTAATTTGCCGACTGCCGCGTCAGGGTGACTCGGCAAGGCCTGACGAGGGCGAAGTCCGTGGGCAGCGAGGGGGGAGGACCGCTTCCGGTCACGAGCCGGGTTCCCGGTATGGGGATGACTGGCGAATTATCAGCTATCAAATGTTCAGGAACTTCCTCATACGAAAACCGGAAGTGAGACCTATTTGGGAGGAATTTGTAACAAACAACACAAGAACTAAGATCTGTCTCAGACTGATTTCTGATTGATTGAGCGGTCTGCATTTCGATGTAGGCCAGTCAGTGCGAGGCACAAAGCTACACCATCAAACGTCTGCATATTAGATGCATTAATGATCAAATGCCGACCTGTCATATATTAACTTAAAATAAGCATTGATTGTATTCTATTAACGTAAAAATTATTTGTGCACGACATGTAGATGATTATCTGGTATCTTAATTACTAAAAAACGTGGCCAGCCTTGAGGCCACTACCACAGTACATGAAACAATATAGCCTGGCTTGTAATAATGCCATCTGGTTGTATGAAGGCGGGCAGCCAGAGCACTGTGCGGGTTGCATTCATCTCCAATGTATGTACGAAGATAAAGTTCCAGCGTCTCGCGGTCTGCTAACGGACCGGTTACTGTAAACATTAATGAAGTCCGTTACGTCGAAGTATATCTAATTACAACAATAACAAAGCTTTTTACTTTGCAAAATAGAATTGTGACAATAAATATGTATTAGGTATACTATGTTATCTACTTTTTATTGGCTCGGCGTATCTCGTTACATATTATAAAGTTGAGGAATTGAACTTGTTTTTAAGATAAGGCTATACCGTGAAATCTTAAAAATAATTACATTATTTTTATACTATGACTAATAATAACCGGCGGTTCCGCGTAATTTTTATTTTTTTACACCTTATTTGTTTTGAAAATGTAATATAGCCTATGTTGCTCCGTAAAGATGCAGCTTTCCAATGCTGAAAGAGTTTTTGAAAACTCTTTCAGCATTGGAAAGCTGCATCTTGCATCCGTGCGGTAGTTTTTGTGTGAAAACATTACAAACATACAAATATTTTTTCCTCTATATAATATTAGTATAGACAGGTTGATAATAGATGGCGCTTTTCAATCTCATCCCATTCCTGATTCATACACAAGATTTCTTTAGTCTATACGTTACCCCAGTGTATAAGGAATAATTGTGCCAATTTTTATCGATATTGATTCAGCGGATTCTTCGTGAAAGAGTAACAAATATCAAATCAAATCAAATTTCAGTAGGAAGTAGGATTTAAATACAGTATTATAATTCGTTCGGATAACCATCAGTCCAGCCGACCTCTGGACCGCCACATTATCTGCGGTCGTTCGCACTAAACGTAATGCAGCCCGTCCGCAGCTGGACCGCCGGGGTCTGCGCCCATTGCACCGGTAACAGTAAACAACTTCAACAATATATATTCTGCACAGACTTCATTTGAGAGCAATCTATACGATACATATTTTAAATTCAAGTAGATAATAATGAACGAATTCAGATTATTATTAAATGATCGCACTATTAAAAAAACAACTTGAATATATACTTATATATTTTTAAACACATACTTAAATACAAATATACACGCAGGCTCAAAGACCAACAAATTCATTTTTATATAAAATGTTGACCCTCGGCGGGAATCGAACCCGCGACCCGCGGAACTGAAGGCAGGGTGACTACCCACTGCGCCAACGGGCCAGTCAAATAGATAAAAAATGTCATAATTCCTTTAGTTATGGATTTATCATCCAGCAGTGAACGGCGAGAACATTAAATTATGTTTGAAGTTTTGTTTTGTTTTTATTTAATAATGTGTAAGCCTGCCTGTAATAGAACTTATTATCAAATAGATTAAAAGTATCTTCGTGAATAAAATGTAAATCTAACGATGTATAAGAGATAAGTACCTAGGCGACAGAGGGTTGCGCGATATTTTTTGAATAAATAAAAAAATGCAATTAAAAGTATTAAAAAAAGGTTTTATGTGGGATCGATCCTGGTATTTTGAACTGGAGATCGCCTGTCACCCAATTGAGCTATCACCACATTACAATTGATAGAGCCTTATGCTTTGCTTTCTCATAAAATTATAGCAGTTTCTTCAGTGCCCGAAAACAGAGATAAAACATTTTTTCTTGTTTAAACCTAGCTAGATCGATTTTTCCCCCACAAAATCCTCTACATGCTGAATTTCATGAAAATCGTTGGAGCCGTTTCCAAAATTCATTAAAATATATATACAAGATACTCATTAATGTATTAAAGATACTATTGTTGTCGCCATTAACTTCCGCTTTGTATTTTATAGCAACACAGTCATGAAACAAGAGTATCGCGCCCTTTTTGATTAAAATGGTAACAACACTGTGACGTGTTGTTTCCGGTTGAGTCTTCCTATTGATAAAACGTTTCAGTTACAGTCAGTCTTTGTTCGTCATTCAAGAGAAGTGCATCTCGGAACGGGAATTGTGGTATTCCTATTATATCGTGTTATTATATTTAGTGTGCGTTAACACTATTGATTCTAAATATTGTAGTTTTAAAAGTAAGGTATACCTTCCTTTTAAAACTACAATATATTAATGTCTTCGATAATCGCGTTGTAGCAACATGATAATATAACCTTTTGATGTACTTCACCGGTCCAATGATAACCAGCCGGCCCGCGCGTCCGCGCCTGTCTAGTGGGCGATGAACTTCTATGCATTTCACATCGTCATGGTGACTCTCAAACTAACCATTAAAGTACCATTTTGTCAGAAAAAACGCAAATTACAGAGTAATATCCGGCCAAGTGGCACAGACGGTCTAACTAATTCATAACAGCGCCCGTAAATAAAAACAAGGAAGATATATTGTTACAGACTTGCTTTAAGCCTTAAAAATTAACCATACAAATATAATATATGAAGCATCAATATAGCCCTCACGGGATATGAGTTGATGGGAAATACTCTGGGATTTTAGGGAGGAGGAGGTTAATATTCGTTTAGTAATTTGTTGATTAAATCATACATTATGTAGAGCATTATAATAAACTCAACTTCCTGTCCGTCCACGTGTTGTGAGTTTGTATAAATTTTCTGACTTAAGTCTTAACGATAGATAGAGATCATTCATAGTTCTTATTCGTTATTTCTTTCTCTACATTCTGTTATTGAAATAAATAAACATAAAAATATTACTATTATATTTATTATATGCATATATACGACTTTGTTCACGTCGATTTTGGTCGTGAGATATCTACTCTTAGTTATGAACCGTATCGTTTTTTTCCTATTCCCGAAGAAAGAACGAAATTTTTGATCATATATGTTGACCTGTATGTTAGTATATAAGTTTTAAAAGCTTCTAAATTTCATTAATTGCATCAGTATATTACCCGTGAAAGCGTAACAGACAGACTTTCAATTTATAATGTTAGTATTAATTATCATTATATTATGTAACTGTAACTGCTGTATCCGGCTGAGTAGAATAGACCACCCTCACCTCTTATCGAGCTGTCGCGAAAGTCTACTAAGGATAGATATAACGCGGGTATAGATTGATAGTAACTTTAAACAGCTTTCCACATTCTTTAAACAGCATTGTCCTAGCCTAGCGATATATCCTTTCATTACATGAAATTGAAAGTTTTTATAACATTCCATTTATGTATAAAGCGTAATGTATAATTAGATCGCATCGTACAATCGGTCGAATCACTCCATAAGGCGCTATCTCGGCCGAGCGGCCCGGCCCGTTTGCACGCTCTGCGCGCTATATTTAGCGGCCGTCATTCGCTAAACGACATGTCTATTTCAGTCCACGCTAGATGTTTGGCGTCCCTCGGCCCCTCGGACCGTCAGGCCGTCACGGCAGCTGTACCTCACCACTTAGTCACATGTCGTAGTATTTGGCAACAATCGCAAACACACACTTCCTTATTTATATGTTGACCGAGCGAACATTGCAATACGCAACCAGCTGACCGCTACGGCGTACGACACGTGGCTGACAGTAATCTGATGTTATTTTAGAAAGTTTTATCATAGGCTGTTATATTTTAATAATGAAATTATTCAAGACAATCAAACTTATTTATTTTTCCTATTTTCATTCATACCATGTAGTGAAGTAAAGTAACGGCCCTACTACTATCTCATTACTGGGTATAAGTCGACTCTCTTGTTCTTGGAGAGAAGGGTCGGAGATTGGACCCACCACGCTGTTCTAATGCTTATCAGTAAATCCCATACGCCCTGATTTCTCCAGAGGTATGCAGGTTTCCTGAAATCTTTCCTTCACCGTAAAGCAAGTGGTAAATTATATCAATAAGAAGTTTTGTGTCCCCCAGGACCTCCCCTTCGGCCGCCACACTGGACGCGCTGCGCGTTTGGACGAAGTGTTACTGCGGTTTTGCTGAGAATACAACTATCGTCAGGTGTGCCTTACTTTAGGCGTATGAAAACTATATTATTCAAAATCATAAACAGGTCTCACATAGTAAATCTATGTTTATAAAATATTAAGTAGATACATTCTTAGAACTACGCAGTTTGCAAAACCACTTATCACATAATGTCCACATAAGATTAAAAGTACTGTAGTTGCATTGTTATCAAACTACGTCACTGCTGTTAATTTGACAAAAATACAGTGACAATAACAAGAATATTCAACCTTGGCCTTATCCCACACTAATTAGAGTCGGCATCAATTGTTATGATCATATTATTCTAATACATATTTGGCTGCGCATTTTTAAGAACCGGCCGTTTGCGTGACGTCGTCGTATTTTATAACACTTCAGTAAGAAATAAGGGTGGTGTATTTTACTCAACCGGATACCACACGGCATTGACAGTGGCAAAAAAAAAAATTAACAGTTAAACTTAGTTTTCGAAGGTCGAAGAAGCTGTCAAATAATGATGACAGAGATCCAGCAAACATTCCACCGCCGGCCGCGGCCAGGGTCAGGGACGAACACTATTATCTATTGCTGCTTCCTGATATATAAATAAATATAAACTAGCTACTTGTCGCTACGTTTCTATCGCAGCTCTATACGCGACCGGAGGCCTCGATTAGTTCTCGGAACAACAAAACAAGTTCTTATCGCAATTAACTGCGCAGTTGATGTTTTGATGATAGTTTTAATCGTATTTAATTTACAAAATGTCAACCAGATGTGAAATCAGACGCGAACGACCGAACTTTGGACTCTAGATCGCGACATTCACTTTAGAGATATGCGGGCACGTTGGAATGTAAGTGGACCTTCGCCGCCAGGAGGGGGGGGGGGGGGCATCGACACACAGTGGGTATCGGACGACATCTATCTTCCTACTGTGAAGTGTATTTGATAGTGTTTCTCTCCTAAAAAAGAGGCGGCAGATAACAATAGCTCGGCTAGTATGTCTTTATAGGACGGGGGCGACGATCTACTGCCGGCGCTGGACTGACGGGTGGCAGCTGTTCGCTAGGAGCTGCGCCGGGAGCCGCCTGCGACTGCCCCGGACACACCGTTTAACTAGATTCCTCGTTACAGAGATTACAAAGTACGTGCTCCGCGCCCACACTCGTCGCGTGAGTTGAGCTGCAAGTATGTAACAGCATTCAGCGAGTGTCGTGTGTCGTGCGGAATGTCGTAACCGCGCACTCCGCGCCGCCCGGAATAGAACCCACTGTAATAGCCGGCCGTATTTATAGCGGGCGGTCTCGGGCGGCCTCCCCCTTGCTGGAGCGGAGAGAGTCTCCAGCTGGAGGGCTGGCCTCAGGCTCGGTTCGAAGGAACCACCCTAGGCCTGCGTTAGCGGCGCAACCGAAGAAATAAAACGAGTTCAGCTACGACAACATTGGAGTTTATTTACAAGTATAAATTACTATATACAACATGTACAGGGGGCGCGGCGTGACGTCACCTCAGCAGCGGCGGCAGCATCGGCAGCAGCAGCGCCGCCCACGCGTGCGCCCGCGCCGCGCCCGCCGCGCCCAGCGCCGCCTGGTCGCGCTGCATGGCCTCCAGCCCGCCCTCTGGAAGCATCACCTTCCGATCGGACCGCGCCGCCCTCGAGTCCCGCTCGGGTCCCGCTCACGGCCGCCCGGTGGGTACTCGAGCGCACCCGGGACCCGGTATATGTTCCCCGCTTTACGAAAACTACACCGTTGGTCGAGTGTAAAGTGTGGCGAATTCTTAACTGCTCGAATTGATAATTTGAGAATTAGAATTTATATAATATATAGCTATACGCACATTAAAAAAATGTATAACTGCAAGAATTAGCGGTCTGTCAGTGCGTGACTGAAACTGTGCGGTTTAGTTACATAATTATTAGACCATTGATCTCGCCCGAGATAGAGTTCAGATTTAATAAAAATTATATTGTTTATTTAATTTACTGCTGTGGCTTAAATTAGGTCAGCTAGCATTAAAAGGACCGCGGTCGGACTTGCGACGGGCGCTGCCGGGCGTCGGCCCGCTGGGAGCGTCCTCATCGCAACAGTGTAAATATTATGTTCAGTCCGTTATCACGATATCACGTTATCGGCCGACGCCCGCCGCGGCCCGATAGCGCTCCCGTGCTGTTTGTGAGTGTGTCGGTAAACACGCTCGATACGCCATGTCGATACGCGAACATACTGCGTACACGCTGTAAGATTAACTATAAAACCAATCTTTGAAACGATCCCACTACTTAAATTTGATTTTTGTTTCTCTCGACTAACTAAATTGGGGCCAAATCTGGGGTCTGTTACTATCCTACAGCCTCCACATTTTCTAAAGAGAAGGATTTCAGCTCAGAAGAATGCGCACGAATACGAAGAGTTGCGCGGTGGATTGACCGAATCTCCCAGGACTGGTCGGTTACATATTAACGTGGGATAGAAATATCTCGAGAGTTTGTTTCATTTTCAAAAATGTTGATACGTATAAATACTTTACGCTATTCTGAATTTGTATAAAAATATGGGTCTCGGGCGAGGGAACCGTCCGCGGCCACGAGGCCGATCGGGACGGACGGACGGACGGCAGCCGCACGCCGCCGGGCGGACCTTCGCCTTCAGGGTCGAGCTATTGTTCGCCGCGACCCGAATACTTGACGCCACTCGCCGCGCCAACACCTATTTATCTGATATAGTTTGTTATTAAATGATGCCACGACTCGCGACGGGGACGAGGTCGACACGATCCGATCGCGACACGGGACGAGAACTTCTCTGAATCGAGATCGTGACAGGTCGTACTTGACCATAAATGATAGAAGAAGATCGTTTCGGTTAGTAGAACGCGCGGGGACACGCGAGCCTCCAACTAGGAGAAACGTTCGCACGAGAGGAGCACGCTCGTACCGTCGGGCGGGTCCCCGGGGGCCCCCAGCCGCAGCAGCAGGTGCGCGGCGCCGCGGGCCCCCGCGCCCTCCGCCGCGCACGTGTAGCGGCCCGCGTCGGCCGCCGCCAGCCCGCGCAGCGCCAGCCGCGCCGCCAGCCGCGCCGGCCAGCGCTCCGTGTGCAGCGACACGCCGCCGCGGGGGCCCTGCGGGATACAACGCACGTATTATCGACACTCATCATACGATCGCGGGCGACGAGAGCTCGAACTGTCAGAGTCGACAGTTGACAATCGACAGTCAGAGCGAACAATTTAAGATTTGTGGAAGAGCCTGACGGGTTGATAAAAGATATATCGACAAAAATTTGGCAAGAATCGGTGGAATCGAAGTTGGGTACTACCGGGAGCGGTACTGCATTGGAAGGATTGGATAAGTTTAGTACGTCTTTATAGTCGCATAGACCGATCCCGATTGTGAGAGGTAGGTTTCGGATCGCAGAGAGGACGCCCGAGCGATGAGACACCGGGGAAGATTCACGATTGAAAAAAACATGCTATCATTGTGTATTTTATTCAGCTCCATTACGACGGCGGCCTCGGTCGGACGAGGCCGCTGACTGTCACTGCGAGTGATAGCAAATCGAGATGCCGGTTGAACTTCGTCGATACAGACACTGTAGTTCCAGGACGTATGATCGTGACCGTCCTGTAGCGGTATTTCGCGGCACGACGGTAGCTGCTTCTGTACTTTTTAATAGCTTAAATTTTAAATCACAATTGAATCGATTTAGAACTGTAAGGATCATCATGATCTGAGAGCGTACCTCAGGGTCCAGCGGCTCGCCCTCGTGCAGCCAGCGCAGGCGCAGCGCGGGCAGCGCGGCCAGCGCGGCCTCCGACAGCGGCGCCCCGCGCGCCTCGTACCGCGCCTCGCACTCCAGCCGCGCCGCGCCGCCCGGGGCCCCCTGCACCACGGCCGGCCCCAGCGCGCGCACCGCCACGCCCGGCGCCGACCACTCTGCCGAGGGGCCGCGCGTTAGCGCTCCGCGGGACGGTCGGGGCCGACCCTGCAGGAGCGCGCGCTCACCGACGACGGTCAGGTTGAAGAACAGGCTCATCTTGGGCTCCGTGTTGATCTGGCACTCGTACCGGCCCGAGTCGGCCGCGCGCAGCCGCTCGACGCGCAGCGTGTGCACGGAGCCGGCGCCGGCCGCGCCGCCGTCGCGCGACGTCAGCACGTCCCCGTACGGCAGCTCGCCGGTGTCCTCGTCCGGCCCGTCGTCGGGGCCGGCCGGCGCCTCCGAGCACGACACGCGCGAGTCGGCCGTGAACACGGCGCCCGCGTGACTCAGGATCTGCAGGTCGCTGGAGCGGACCCACGACACCTGCGGATGGATTTTTTGGACGTTCGTTGAATTTTTTAACTTAAGGATGTAAGAAATCGATGAAATAATTTTCGATCGATCGATCGGTCGATTTTGAATACAGAGAGATCGGGTCATACTTTCGGAGCGGCACGGAACGATATAATCGAAAGGAGCACGCCCGGAGCGGGCCGGACGCTCTACTGGGGTGTCGACTCGTTCGGACGGAGCGCGAAATGGACACCTTTATCGACAGGATTGTCGGGAATGTCGCGGCCCGCGTCCGCGGTGACGCATCCCCCGTGCCACGTGCCGCGTGCCACGTGCCGCGCTTCCGGCCCGCGGCGCTATATCGGGCCGGAGTCGTCGACCGGCTCTCCGCAACGTCCGCGACACTCGCCGCTTTTAGCGCGTGACGTCGGCCGAGGATTCGCGCGGCTCCCGCGCCGTACGAGCGCTGCGCACCGCCCGCCGCCCACCGCGGCACGTGGCACGACGTCACGCGAATAATATTTCACTAATTGCGTGTTAACAGATAGAAGAAAAGTATATTTTTATATTTACTATTTTTCTCCACCTAAAAATCTTTCTTTTATACTGTGTAATAATAGTTTTTAATATTGCGTACAATAAAATGGAACAATAACAGCTACGAGTTCTCTCTCGTATTAATTACTATTTTATGTGAGCGATTCTACTCCTTTTGATTGATTTTATATTCATTGCGGGTATTAAAAAAAATTAGTACAATTTAATTGTAATTTTTGTGAGTTAAATAGGTTCTTCGGGTAAAAGAAAATAGCGCTTGTAGTTGTTTATTATATATCAGGAGGCCGATCGTGTTCCGCGCACGCCACGTAACACGATAGTGATAGCTACCGTACTTAAAGACTCGCGAACATACTGGGCTGTTTTTTCAAATGTGTATATTGAATTGACTTTATTTTGTACTTTAGGCGAATACGAATTTAGAAATTATTAATACGAATAAGACGATCGTATCAGAGTAATGTCATTAGAGATTATTCCAAAACTGGCGAGATCGTCGGACGCTGGACGTGAGTCAGCGAGCGGACGTCCGGCGAGCGTGTGACATTGGCATTGATTATTTTTAGAGTTGGAATTCCGGCCGGCGACGGGGGCTGGAGCGAGGCTGCCTGGTGTATTCGCAACCTATATAAAAATGAGCAGGGGCACGAATAAATTTCAGCGATACTCGTCCGTCGCGGCGGAATCGGAATGAAGTTCCGATTCCCGTTCCCAATTTCGAAAGTACTCGATATCATAAATATCTATATAGAAAAGCTCTAAGAACGTTCTCCGACGAGGTTATGCTTTTTCAGATTGTGTATCTCGGTAGTTACCATCGTTCACCCAATAATAAAGGTGGAATCACTTACATAGTCATCTGAAATGCTGTGTGTATATGTCAACATAATACATGTGTCAGTGTTAGTGTGTCGAGCCTGTCGGCTTGCGGCCCGCACTCACCGCGCGGTCCCCCAGCCGCAGCACGCGGCAGCGCAGCGCGGCCGCCTCGCCCGCCCGCGCCAGCAGCGCCGCCTGCTGCCGCGCCGCGAACGCCGGCCCCAAGGGACCTGCGGGACCACGGGACACTCACTACCGGCAGCGGCCGGGCCTCGGCAGCACCGCGCCCTGCCGCCGAGCAAGCTGACAGGCGCATTCCTTTTTAGCTCAGTTTCTTTTGCCTTCACCGCGCTCTATATTTACCACTGCCACACAAACGGCACCGCTCGCTCCGCACTCGGATCACTTTCCCATCCGCAGACCACGGTACTCGGCAGCAGGCAATGGCTAATCAAACGTCCTGGCGCACCGACAGCTGCGGCCAATACATCGGTCGCATGGCCGTACGCAAAACACCGGATTTATTAATTTCTATATTCCTATAGCATATTATCATTCAAATTGTGTACCTATACAATTTATATCGTCTGCTAATAATTTAAAAAATATATCTTATTTATTATATTCATACAGTTAAGTTCAATTTCTTACTTTCCATGTGGAAATTCTTAATCCAATGCCACTCAATTAATAAAATTTAATAAACATATTTCGACACACTGCCATACTAGCTGCAGACGGCCGATCATAGATAATACAGCTCGTAAAGCTATTATATCAGACAAAGATTACAGATTCTAGAGTAAGGAGCCACAGGCTAACGTATAAGCGAGAGTGTCATCAAATATGAGAGGGAAGATGAAACTCGTATACTTCGTCCCTCTCTTATAACACGTAAAAACTAAGAATTTTGTTCGCTCCCTCAATTATATAATTACTTTTGTTAATAACAATAGATCCAATTTTAAGTAAACAAATACATGATACGATCGCTGCACCGCGCGCGTGACGGAATTAATCAGACAAAAGGCCGCGCCCCGCGGATGGCGGGCCCTCAGTAAGCGAACGTGACGCACGACCCTACGGCCACGTGCGGCCGCCGGCTGCGGTGCAGGGAACCCGACACGCCCGCTCGGGACCCGCGGCGCCGCGTGTGGCCCCGAGCCGCAGCCACTAGGGGCCCCCCGCCACCTCCGGCTGACCGACCGACCACATGGCCCGCGACTGCACTGATGTCGCCCCGCACACCGCACCGCGCACCGCACACGTGCGACGATGTAAACATGTCGCACTGTACGCGTACATTGTAGTATCGGAGGTTACGGACGTGTGCTGCGCCCGAGTGGCATCTCGATATACACTCTCACTGAGAATGACAGGTGTGACGATGTGAATAATATATAAAGTCCATACTAATATATAAAGTTGAAGAGTTTGTTTGTTTGATTGTATAATGCGCTAATCTCAGTACTACTGGACAGATTTGAAAAATTCTTTAAACGTTAGATAGTCAATTTATTGAAGAAGATTATAGGCTTTATAACATCACGGCAAGATGAATAGGAGAGGAGCGACAATAAAAAATATTGTGAAAAAGGCAAAAATTTAAAGTTCTCATTGCGTGCGCTAAGTAAACGGTGAAAGTTATTTAAAAATCTCTTATAATTAACTCACGATAACTACTTTTATGTTCAAAATTTCAATTCGAAAAATAAAAATTTATGACACACTGATTTCCATGCGGGCGAAGCTGCAGCACAGCTAGTTATACTATTAAGTTATCGTGGAACTGTAACTGGTTTTACAGCAACGAGCCACGGCCATTAGACCGATACGTTCGAACTCACTATAGATCGCGGCTAGCCCTTTGTATGTTTCACTATTTGGCGTTGTAGAGTTGCCTGGCTAGCTTCCAGAGCGGTACGAATCAAGGAATAAGAACTGGCGATCGAATTTACAAAAATAGCATCCCCATCAAATCGGCTCCCGGATCCACGTTTCCTCTAGAGTTACTACATCCGTTACGTGTATTAAACTCGTATTCTAATTCATCCGCGAACCGAAGGCTACCGTAGTAATGTAAAGCCAGCGATCCGCCCGACCCCTTCCGGTACACTAATTAATAGTCGAGCCTCGGCAGGCCGCCTGCCGCTACCTGACCCTTTTAGAAGGTCGTAAACCGGTTGCAGGACAAAGGGGATAGGACCACCCGCTGTTATGCATTCAATGTTGCACGTCGTTAATGTGGTGACGTCAGCCGGAGGTGTGGCGCACGCCCCGAGGTGGATCGCCCTCCACACGTCACATCTCGCACCCTCTCACCGCCGCCACCGCTCCTCACGTTAACTGCACGCAGCGCCAGATACCGCTTTACTCCAAAAAATCGTAGAATGCCAATTCTATAATACCATAGTTTGTTTATAGTTGTTATGTTTCGCCCCGATTCCCGCACGGTTAGCACTCCATCGATCAATCAGTAGGGATGTTACCATCTACCGGAGATACTCGGAACAGCCGTCGACGTGCTTACATCTCGCGGGATGCTGCGGTCGGTCGCCGACAGCGATGCAGTTCCACGCCGGCCGTAACGGCTCCTAATGCGCACATCTCTCGTTCGATGTTTATGAAGTTTTAAATAAAGTGTGCCGTTTCGGTTCGATGGCGTCGGCCGCTGCGGGACGCGCCGCGCCGGGCCGGTGTAGCGCGGGCTGAAACCAGCCTTTTTAACTATTATATCTGAAATAAGATAAAATCTACCGATATAAGTAGTTATAGAATACAATATTTATATGATTTGATCTCTCTGAACCGCTAATAGAAAGTAAATATCTGTTATTCCAGGTCAGCTATTTACTTCAGAAGTTAGCTGACTTTAAGATTCAAGATTGTTTCTTGAGTGCGGGCGTTTAGGCATTTTTTCCGTTGACGCTGATCGCTAAAGCTGTTCATCAGCCAAGTCGGGGGTAGCTGACTGAAATTCGCACCAAATATTCGTGTGTAGGTACTATATTTTTCGAAAGTTTCGCAGTTGCCGATCGCCCGAATAGCTTTTACAGCGTCATTCTTGAGCTGAACCAGGGTAGAAGTATTGTCAAGAGGAAAAAATTGAAAGCGAGCGACTCGTTACTCGTTATCAGATAGGGATACACTAGCACTTTCTGGAAGTATAGAAGATTCCTATGTAAGAAACTACCAAGATCTATAATATTAAACGCGATCGGTTCGCGTACGGTCGTGCGTGGGTTATCTGAGTGACCCGAGCACTTAGTGAGTCAGTTTATTTGGTGAGCGAATAAAGTGAGTTACAGCCGCAACCATTTATCGCGGCCGGTCCCCCCCCTGGGAGGGCGGCGCGGTGCCGTGAGTGGGACAAACAAACAATATCGCTCCGAGCCGCGCGCGATGCTCAGATGAAAGAGCTCAGTTAAAAATGTTTACAGCGCGGCGCGCGGCCGGCGCCTGGTTAACACGAACGGCCGGATTAATACGTACTAAATACCTTACATTTGTTCTGCCCTTTTTTTAAAGGTCGATTTTATTTGATACTAATAAAGATTAATGTTACAAACTAAAATCATTTTATTAAATAGATATCCTGTATTAACGTTTTTCCAGTCAAGACAATCCCTTTATAGAACTCGTTAACTGTGGATATTAAAAAATCCCTCCGTCCTGTCTCAGCAGACACAGTTAAACAAACAATGATTTTTCGTTGTCACTATTTCAATTTTAATTCATAATATTTTTTTTAATTAATTCCTTATCTCGTTTATCCGGCTGAATAGAATAGACTACCCTCATTTTCTTACTGAGGTATCGTAAAAGGCGACCAAAGTAAGTTGATCCATCGTGTGACATCCGGTTGAGTAAAATAGACCACCTTCTTTCTTACCGAGGTATCGTAAAATACGACTAAGGTAAGTTGACATCAGGCAGGCGGCCGGTCGTTAAATACGCAGCCAAATCATATGACAACATGTTTGTAACATGTTGTATCGACCCCACTTAGAGTGGGATAAGGGCAGGAGAATGATTCGGAGTGAACGTGTGTTGTTTTGGTGTACACTGTACAGTATGTGTATTATCTAACTCTCTAATACTTTGTATAATTTTTATGCCGAAGTTCCCACAGCTCGCATTCAACAAACAAACAAGCAAATGAACAGTACCACTGTAGTAACTATATTAGTTACGATTTCTTAATAACATAAATTTATATCTTATCGGTTTTATCATTGCATACATACGGTGTTAACAGTGTCATGATGATCTGATCGGTTGCAAGGAAAGCGGCATCGCGAAAATTAACATCTCGCAAACACACCGAGCGTGACAGACAGACAGGCCGATGAAACAGCGGGCGCATGAAACAATACTTAATCCATAGGCGATGAAGGAAGAGCTCTTTGATCCAACACGACATCGACAGCAGGCAGCACTCTGCTCGTCCGCGGCGCAGACCGATTGGACTCATCACAAACAACTGCGTCATAGATCGGCCTCGATACGGCACCCCGAACAGCTAAAGCCATCAGCGATTAAACTAAATTAAATATTTATAGCGCTCGGCCATCAATAATAAGTTCCCTTGGATGGCGACATCTGGAGCGCGCTGTGAGTCAGCGCCGCGGAGGAAGTGTCCGCAATCTAAATCAATGTGTTTCCTCCCTCTCGCATTCCTGCTCCCCTCCCCTCCCTGGACTGCATGCATGACTCGCATTCCTTCCTCTGTATCCGGGACCGGAAGTGGACACGCTCGGAGCCTGATTTTTAAAAAAGTATATACTTTTTCTGTCGCTCTACCATATTAGTAGAAGCTACACCATCTTCCCACGGCAAAAAACCACTTCACTGAATTGTTTGTTATAACTTTAAATGACCTTGGTAACTTTACAATAATGATGCTATGGCTAAACATAAGTTAGTTGAATAGAAGTAGGCCAAATGTATAGAAATCCATCAAATATTATTTTGGTAACGCGCGCCCGTTGACCGACCTGTTTGTGTGTTTATATATACGAATATTCGAAATCCAACGGAAATTATTTGCTATGAAAATATTTTCTAAGGAATTACTATAGCTAATTATGCCATATGCTCGTTCCGCATACGCCGGTGTGGGGCTGCTAGTGATGAGTCAGGGTCGCAAGGAGTGGCGAGCGACGTCCGGAGGCGGTATTTATAGAAACCCACGGTATCACCCGGTAAGTAAAACATTTGGCAGCCGAGATTTTTGTGAGGCCGCACCGTTCGGTCGCGTGTCTCCCTGACGGGGCCCGGCCTCGGCGACCGAATGTCATTAAGGAGCAGGGGCTGAACTTAATATATGTACATCGCTGTCAGGAAAAGGACAATACGACGGACGATCGAGATCGAAATACAGCATTAAAATTTTATGTTTAAAAAATAAGATTCAGTGGCATGCAGGCCCCAGCGGGATGACTGCATCACCCATTTTCGCTCCTTAGGGTGATCCTTCGCCATTTATCGTAATACAAAGTCTAATTTCTATGTCAGTGAAGTACTTAATTTGATACGTCTCTCACGGTCCTAAGTTATAGTTCGAAAAGAAGGTTCTCTGACGAACCTTTCTAAATGAACACAAGCAGGAACGGATAACGGCTGAACTCGCGCAGTTATTATATAAATCTTAACTCGTTCCGAGTGACTTCGGAGATCGTGTGGTGAACGATTCCTAGCTCGAGCGAGACTCGGCCGAGGAAGTACTTTAAAAACGTTTTCAACTTCTTCCTCGGGTATTCGACGTCCGCATGACAGGAGTATCCTCACGTCAACGGAGTCGGTAGCCCGTGTAGTGCGGAGGGCGGGTGGTGGCAGTCCTGACCCCTCGGTGCTAACGCCGGCCGACTCGCATACGTGTGTAGTACTCGTCCACTCGTCCGCCGCCAGCACCACCTGCGGCCAGTTGGCCGAGGGAGCAGCGGCCGACGAGACAGTGAGGCCGGGCGGGCCGGGGGCGGTCGCAGGGGCTGCTGTGGCTCGTCCCCGGCCCTTCTTGATCACTACATATTTTTAAAATTCCGTAACGTCTTTTTGTCTACCTGTTTCCGATGAACTTTAAAACACTTTAATACATTTCCATGTGGTTTTCGCCAACAGACAGTGATCGTAAGGATCGTAAGGAACTTTCGATGTTCCATTTCTTAGTTTTTTGTGTAATCAATTCGTAGTAATATTCCGACAGTTGCTTTAGCACTTTAAAATGCAACAAGCACTACGTACGGTGGGGCTGTATCTTTGCTAGACAAAAAGAATCCGCGATTACTACGGAACGGCAGCTCGCTGTAACCGATATAAGTTCTAATAAAGAAAACCTCGAGTACGGTAAGGTACGATACTTTGTAGATGGATAAAATAATAACTGTTGTCGATTTCAATATATTAATTAAATGAAACGTTTAGTGGTCGACCTATAGATAGAAATAAATATCTAGCAAAATTAAAACTAACGAGTGCCAAGATAAACATTCATTATAGTCGTAGTATGGCCTATATTAGTGCGAGGCGGGAGATTCGCAAGGAAAATTAATAAAAAAACGATACGAATACTACAAAAAGTGGTGAACTTCATCAGTCAAAAAAGTGGTAAAGAAAGTTCGTCAAAAATTTTATCCTAATTCTCTGAAAAGTTCCAAAAATTCCAATTCCCGATTAAAATGTGAAATTTTCGAATCGTTCGCGATCAGTAGTTCCAGTTCGAATTTTTAAAGTTTTCAAAAACCAAATTGGATATAAAATATCCTCACACATCGCACCCCGACACCCCGACACCCCGACACCCCGACACCCCACCGAGCGAGACTGAGTTATAGCGAATGAAGGAGTTCGACATTTAATTTCATTTTGAAACGATTAAATGTAATTATGTAGTTAAGAATTATATTTTCAAAAGAGCAACCGCCGAGTTCCTTGCTGGCTTTCTCGGTAGGAACGGCTTTCCGAACCAGCAGTAGAGTTGACGATTCAAAAGTACAAGTTTATTTGAATAAAGAATACTTTGAATTTGAATTTGAAAACAATTAAAACTAGTAGTTTTGTTTAGTAACGTGGACTGAAAGTCATAACTGTGACGGAGCGCTCACCGGCCAGCGCGGGCAGCGCGCCCACCAGCAACACCAGCACGCGCACCGACATGGCGGCGCCTGCCCAACAGTGGGCGGCCGGGCGCCTGCCCAGCAGTGGGCGGAGAGCTCCCCGTCTGGAACACAAGAGCGGCTCAGTGGCAGCAGCCAGCCCGCGGCACGTACGGACGTTGTATCGGAGGCAAATCTTTATCTATTGCCGCGGGATCGCTCCTCGTAAAGCTGAACTATTGTTAAATATACAATGATATTTACGTGCGGAAATTTCCAGTGAACCTTGAGACCGACGTGTCTCGAGAGGACGTACGGCTGGTGACTTGTATTAATTGTTTGTAAAGCCGCGTAAGCCGCCGTTAGTGGAATGTCGCATAGTTTCTATTTATTTATGATACTCGTAACACACATTCCACACACTTATTATGTTTCAAGAGCCGATCGGAGAAAACTGTGGAAATGGAAAAGGTCGTAGGCCAGATTAACTGTATCGACGTGTAATTTTCTACTTATATTCAGGTAATCTTTTGTATTTCGATTAGGAATTGCTACAGGCTTATCGTCGCAGATGTCGTGAGTAATTAATTCTTTATTTTTCCTGGGCCTAACCTGCCAAAAATTGTTAGAGCTCCTCTGTCGAAGTCTTTCGCTTATGGATACAAAACTCCAATGGAGCACACACGTAACAACTCTTGCAGGGAAACTGAGTTCAGCGGCCTACGCTGTTCGAAAGATAAGACAATTCACAGACGTCGAAACAGCAAAACTTGTTTATTTTGCCTACTTCCATAGCATTATGTCTTATGGAATATTGCTGTGGGGTAAATGCGCGAATAGTGAAAAAATTTTTGTTTTACAAAAAAGAGCTATACGTGGCATTTATAATTTAAGACCGCGTGATTCCCTGCGAGAGAAGTTTAAGGAAACAGGTATTCTTACATTTGCTTCACAGTATATTTTAAGCAATCTAATTTATGTACATAAAAATATAAAGAATTATAAAACGATAGGTGATGTATACAATAGACAAAGCAGGAACCGACATAAGCTTGCGGCTCTTGCTTTGCGCCTTGCAAAAGTACGTAATTCGTTTGTGGGTTTTGGTATAAGATTCTATAATAAAATTCCGCAATCAATTTCAGCTTTGCCATTACATCAGTTTAAAAACACTGTTAAAAAGAGGCTGATACAGAAAGCCTACTATACTCTTGAAGATTATTTGGAAGATAAGAATGTGTGGATATAGCTCTCTTTGAACCTGTACAAGACAGTAACGACTTAATGTAAATAGTATTAAGAATTATATTTTTAAAAGAGCAACCGCCGAGTTTCTGGCTGGCTCTTCTCGGTAGGAACAGCTTTCCGAACCAGCAGTAGAGTTGACGATTCAAAAGCACTTGTTTACAAGTTTATGTGAATAAAGAATATTTTGAATTTGAATATAATATTTTTACACCTACATAATAGTTTTTGTGGCGTTTTTGTCATTTGTCGCCGCGAGATCGTTTCGGTAGACGTACCGAGTGCTTCCCGTCGTAACCTATACTCGTTCGTGTTTCGGAACGAAGTGTACGCTCACGTCCCTATCATTTTGTAGTGACATCGATTACCTTTGAATTCTTTAAAGTAATACATATAAGTATAAATGTCCTCCAGTCACCGAGGTCACGCCGCCAGTTCCCACTACACTCTAACTTTATTGACAATTAAACCCAAGTGGCTATCGGTGTGACCGGTTCGAATCTCATCATTTACGAAGATCATAAAATCGCCGCCAGAGTCGGAACGAAAGTAAATTATGTCAGAGTTGTAATTGAATGCGCGATAAGCGGCACTTCGAAACGTGATCCGTCAGCGCAGCTGCGGGGCGGGACACACTGTGCGGACCGCGTACGGACCGCCGGCACGACCCTCAGATGGGACACCCTGAGGGGGCCATAGCAACCGAACAACAACCTTCTTCGTAAACAGGTTAAGTTTAAAGCGAGCGAAATGAAATCGATTTTATCACATGTTAAGCATCACACGCTAACCGTTTCGTAATTACTATCTCGTTGAATATGAACTAAGGCCACCACAAGCACTACTAGCACATCTGCCAAGCGTGAGAGTCGTTGACGATGACATCCGGGGATACTAAACCACTTAAGGCGGATCTGTATATACGAGTTAAGATAACGACAAATGAATCCTCAAACACATCATCACAGAATATACATGCGCCGAATAATGTCTACTCGGTTTGTAATTTTCCGCACCGAATACTAAGAAAGTTCTAAGTTTATTATAACTGAATTTCTAATATATAATGTAAGTCCGTAGCGAGAGTTGAGGAATGATAGAGGAGAATGGAAGAAGAAGACATATTGTGTCGACCCCACTTAGAGTGGGATAAGGGTAAGAGAATGATGACGAATGATGAATGTAAGTTCGTAGCGGTCCTCGTACCAGTCGCGCCACACTCGGCTTTATCGAACGTACCAGATATATCGATACAAAAATAATAAGCGACTGCTCTAAGTTTAAGGCCGACCGATCGCACTGACCTCAAAGACGACGCTGGCGCTACGGAGTGCGGGCCCACCATTCACACCCATGGAGGGTCGTGCCTGCCAGGCGGGGCGGGGCGCGCTCGGTGGGAGCCACCACGACCGGCAACCAGGACGCGGACGGGCACTCGGCAGGCGGGCGTTCTCCAAACACAAACAAGACTTAACACGCTCTTATCCCGCCGTGTAGCGTTAATATCTTATGTCAGATAGTCCTTTTGTTTTTTCCTTCTCGTTTTGGTATTCGTCATATTTACATTGAACGGGCGTTAAGTGAAATTAGACAGATTGAATAGCAGCAGCAGAACCGTCAACTATAGGGTAGGACTGCCTGCCGCGAGCCGGGGACTGCGCCCGGGGAGCGCGAGGGTGGCGATCGGCGGCGGCGAGCTACGGTGTATTGGGTAATGAACGTGCATTGTTGACTTTCTTTCTATCCTGATCCTAAGGCATGTGCCTTCACGAGCACTTTACGATTTTTCAATTGTGAATTTATCGTACAATATATTAATTGTTTGGAAAGATATCGTTCGAATACCGATCATAAACATATCCAGTTTCGATTATCATATCTAAAAACCGCAGATAAACAACGTGCGCGTGGAAAGTGTAGGGTGGCCGCCTCGACCGGCGCCGCGGGACAGCGCGGCGGACGGCCGGCGAGCGCCGCCAGAGTTGATCGTACCTCTAGCGACCTAGCGTTGCTTCCGCTCTACCGTGAAAAATCATTTTTAATTACCTGAACGAAGTCCTCTCGATCGATCTCGGATCGAATCTCCTCGGAGGAGAAACAGATCGGCGGCCTGTAGGGTGAATTCCGTCACAAAATTCCTCCACCGAATCCAAAACTCCCGCTTTTTGACGATTTAAATCGTGAACGTGGCACTGCAGCTATCAATTCCCACTATCTCCTCTCCACTTTATTTCGAAACAGCTCGATATTCGCGAGGTTTCTGTCGTCCGAACGCCGCTCCGGGCGCACCGCGAACGAACATAAAATCGAGAAGTCCAGGCGCTCCCGAGGGTCGCGGGCGCACGGCACTTGCGAGCGCGGTCGGGCCGCGCGGCGCACTACCGACTGCGCACGCGGCCGCCGCCCGCCGCCCGCCCGGGGACGCGGCGCCGAGGGACTTTATAATATTTTTAAAACTAAATAACATTTTACGATAGCGATAATCTGTGAACTGATGTCTGGATGATTCCTCGTAGATCCCGTTGACCGTTAGAACGGTAGATCCATTCCGAGTTTAAGAAATGGAAGTGTTGAATGCTAAAATTACATCTATGTTATGTTGTTAGATTTATTTATAATTGCTTGTAGATTTATCGTTGTTCGTTTGAGAGCTTCGCAGGGACGCCGTAATGGGTCTGTAGTTTTAAAGGTAGTTTATATCACTAGACTTTGAGGTCGAATCGATTTAACGATTGTTTTGTTCCATTCAGGAATAGCCCCGAACCTACCGACTCGTTCGAGAGATTGATCGATTACGATATATTACCGTTTATGACAATTCGTTCCCAATACCGACGTCCACGATCGATTCTGCGGAGCCTCACTTCACTACTTCCTCCGTCACGCTCTCATATTGGTTCACTGGATCACTGGAGGGAAAGTTCAAAGTGGTAAAATACAACTACAACGTGTAATCTTCACAAAAGAAATTGTATAAACTCATTTAATTGGAAATATAATTTCGCTCTTTAATTATTACTATCGATATGTTGAAGATACGTCAATATCTTTTACGAAATCGTGTAAACGGAACTAGAGACCTCAGCCCGTTGGGTGCAGGAGAGCCTCTAACTGCACCTCACGTCGCTCTGTAAGCGCCCGCGCACGATGTTCGTCAAGGATACATTGACAGATCTAATTAACTGATTAGTTGAATTAATGAAACTGGCTGGTGTTGGGAGCGGTGAGTAACGAGTAAACTGTAACAGTGTTGTCTCTTGTGGTAATATTTTTTAGGTAAGGCGTTCCCCAAAGGCGCTCTTTAGGTCCTATTTTGTTCTCAATGTACATTAAGGACCACATAAAATTTTCCGATTTGACATTATTGACAAATGATTTTAAAAAATTCACGAAAATTCGCTGAACTACACTAACTAATAATTTAATTCAACTCTTCAAAAGGACTATTATTCATTATTTTATTTAAAAAAAGTAAATTCGATTGTCTTAATTTTTTAAATAAAATCCCAAAAAAGCGCGCACAGGTGCACTTATATATAATTATTTTACTGTTTTCTCCTTTATTTCTGATTAGTTTATCGTTTAGTATTTGTTTAAATTGAGTAGAGTAGAGAACCTATTGTAATTCCGCACTCGCAACAATCAGCGCTCCCAGTTTTCCAGTAATCGGTCTTGCACTATGTTTATGTTTATGCAGTTTGCAAATATACTTAATGAAACACTCGCGTGGCTCCTCCAGCGTCGGTAACTAAGCAGTAAAATCGCAAATCAACCTTATCAAAATATTATCGAGCGCTCCAATGTCACAGACACCGCCACGCTCTCGACCACTCAACCAGCTCGGACGGAGGCGAGTCACCTGTGGAGCTGGAACTGACCGCACAAGCTCTGCATCGGGCAGGAGCGATAACGACAGGTTGCGACATGATCGCACTAGTCCTGATATCGATCGCGCTCCTAGCGTGCTACCTGTACGGGACGAGAAACTTCACGTACTGGGAGCGGAAGGGCGTGAAACACGACAGGCCGATTCCGTTCTTCGGGAACTATGCAAGAAATTATCTCGTTCGGAAAAGCGTCACCGAGCTCGCAGTGGAAACCTACTGGAAGTACCCCGGCGAGAAGGTGGTCGGCTGTTACCGCTCGTGCCGGCCCGAGCTGGTGGTGCGCGACCCGGATGTGGCGCGGCGCGTGCTCGGCGCCGACTTCGCGCACTTCTACGGGCGCGGGCTGCTGCCGCGCGGGCCCGCGGAGCCGCTGCTGAGGAACCTGTTCTTCGCGGACGGCGACCTGTGGCGGCTGCTGCGGCAGCGCATGACGCCCGCCTTCACGAGCGGCAAGCTGAAGGCCATGTTCCCGCTGGTGGTGGAGCGCGCAGAGCGGCTGCAGGCGCGCGCGCTGAGCGCCGCCGCCGCCCGCCGCGAGCTGGACGCGCGCGACCTCATGGCGCGCTACGCCACCGACTTCATCGGCGCCTGCGGCTTCGGCCTCGACGCCGACTGCCTGCAACGGGAGGACTCCGCCTTCCGGAGGCTCGGCGCCAAGATATTCCAATTCGGCGCGAAAGAGATAATATTCATAGCCCTCAAGGAAATCTTTCCGGCTATCTTCAAGCACTTTAAGACGTTGACTCGGTTGGAGAAAGATTTTTACAGCCTCGTCGACGAGATTTTGAAGCAGAAAAATTATAAACCTTCTAAGAAGAATGATTTTATAGACCTCATGCTCGAGTGCCAACAGTTGGGAACGATCGTCGGCGAATCCATCGAGAGGCAGAAACCGGACGGCTCGCCCGCGACCGCCACGTTAGAGATGAACGACGAGCTGATCGCCGCCCAGGTGTTAGTATTTTTTGCGGCCGGCTTCGAGACCTCCTCGTCCGCGACGAGCATGACTCTACATGAGCTCGCTCACCACCCAGAAGCACAGAAGAAGGTTCAAGATGAAATAGACAGGGTGCTCGCAAAATACAATAACGAGCTCAGCTACGACGCGATCAAGGAAATGACGTATCTGGAATGGACCTTCAAGGAGGCCATGAGAATATTTCCGTCGGTCGGCTTCCTGATGAGAGAGTGCGTGCGCCAGTACACGTTCGAGGATCTGGAGCTGACCATCGACGAGGGCGTGCGCGTGCTGGTCCCGCTGCAGGCGCTGCACAACGACCCGCAGTACTTCGACAGCCCCGAGGAGTTCCGGCCGGAACGCTTCGACCCCGCGCTGCAGGACCCCAACATCAAGCGGGTCTACCTGCCCTTCGGAGACGGCCCGCGCAACTGCATCGGTAAGTCGACGGTCATCGTATGCGCATTTACAGTCATAACTGTTTAGATTTTTTTTAGACGTATATGACAACTTTTGCTGTAATTAACATATAACGAGTGTTCAAAATATTTAGCATATCTAAATGAAAAGACCAACGAGATATCAATGAAGAAATAGAGAATGAATAAATATATATACCGATGATATCGAGTGCATCCGTACGCAATTCAAAATAAAACTTAGCATATCGTGGTAAATTATCGTCGGTAACTCGATCAAGCAAAAGATTTGCAACACAATTTACTCCCACCCTATGCCTAATGCACTAACCTGCAAGAGTACTGCCGTGCAACGCGCGACGGCCGGCGACCGGCTTTCTTAATTCGCCCAGTGATGTTCTGTGTCGTATAACAAATCGTACATTAAGAACTTATTTTTTCACATCGTTTGTATGTTTCATTTACATATAAAATACAATATTTTCACTATTGTCTCGTGGGCCAGCGTTCATCGCTCTACGCTGTACTCTACGACTCGATATCTCGTACGACCCGAAAGGTTTTGGTGAAGTTCAGTGTATCTTTCGTTACCTGGTTACCGTGACCGGTCCTCATTACTGACTCGTCATGACCAGAAACGATCCGTCAGTCCGGTCCGCAGGCTCTCGGATGGGGCTGATGCAGTCGCTGGCGGGGCTGGCGGCCGTGCTGGCCGCGTGCAGCGTGCGGCCGGCGGCGGGTGCGCCGCGACGGCCCCGGGTGGATCCGGCCTCCAGGGTGGTGCAGGCGGTGGCGGGCGGCCTGCCGCTGCGCTTCGAGCGGCGCGCGCCCGCGGCCGGCACCCGGTCTCGGTAGGTCGACGACGATAAGCGGAACACCACGCCGGAGCTCTACGACGTCCGCGAAGGTACTGCCTACTGGTATATACGTTGGAACGATTACTTTTGATTTCTGCTCTTACATCGGTAGTTTGTCTGCAGATTCCAGTCGGTTCCGCTTCCCGCGCGTTTCCTCTCCGCCGGGCTCTATGGCGCTCCTGCAGAAGCACGCCGTTCACGTCATTCTCTTATTGGTACATTACAGATTTGTCCGTTATAAAGAAATTGTTGCTTCTTTCAATAAAAGCTAAGCTAAGCCTCGATAAAACCTTTTATGTAAAAACTGGACGTATGGGTTTCTTATGTTGGTTGACGTTAAATTTTATTATGAACTAATTAAAAGCTGCTTGAAGCTTTTAATGAATTCTTTCTCGTCCACGAGTCATCCTTCAGTCGTGCTTCACTGCGCCTATCGTCTACAGCCTAGTCTTCTTCTTTTTTTTCAACTGACACGCGATCGTAGATCTCGTGCCTCTCGGACTCAGCTGCTCTTTGCAACCTTTGTAATTCCGCCCGTCCCCCTGTTGGGGATCTATTCACTTTATTTAACCGCACTGCTTTTAATATTAGGAGCCCAGCACGTCTCCATATCAGCATAGACAATATTCACTGGTAAAAGGTTTTAGTTTACGAGCACTTACTTGAGGATGCACTTACGGACGCTGAAAAGATGTCGTCGCCCACTCGAGCTGGTATCGGTTATTGAACTATCTCCAAATTAGACCCAGCTATCGGACGATACATTCCAGGATTATAAGTACTACTTTTTCGAATACTGAATGTTCGGTGCAATGCATCGAACACGTGGCTCGGTCGCGGTTGTCCTCGGTGCTAGCGCTCGAGACCAGTGTAGCCTAGCAGTCCGTCGCGACCGGGCGCATTCAATTTAACATTTAACATAACATTTAACATTAAGATTTATTGAACAGTTTACTCAATAAACTTTTTTATATCAATCAAACCATTTCAATTAACATCTGCGCCAGCACCCCCAATACTGAGTTTGCAGATGATTATATACATTTATCTGCTAAATCGCAGGTTTTGTTATTTGTTTCGGGCGCTACAGTCTTGTTAGCTTCACTGGGAGGGGATTGTTATACAATATGTAATAATTAATACTTAAGTCGATGTAGTGTTATCGCTTCATATACTCGAGATAAGTATTTAAGAATTTTTAGTGACTTCGATATTTGAGTTTTTTTCAACGACCGCTGATAATTCAAGCAATGAAAGATATTATATGTAAGTAACATTTGGAACGTTATATATCATACATTAAGTGTATTTACTTTATTTTTATTCTTTAAAGATAGCCAACGAGACTTACTATTATACTAAAAAATACTCTGCAAGCTATTTCATTAAATGTTGTCTTTATTATAATATATTAGGTCCTTACATATGAAATTGGCGTTTTCTATGGGAGGAACATAAAGTCGTTTTTTTTTAATAAAATATATTTAATTAATCAAAGTATGTACCATTGCTATGTATGCACTTTTGCCATCTCATAGGTAGTTCATTGATCCCCTTACTAAAAAAACCATTCGGGCGGGAATCAATAAAATCTTTGAAGGCGGTTTGGACTGCCCCATCGGAGTTGATTTTTTTTCCTTGCAAGTAGTTATCCAAATTGCGAAAAAAATGGTAATCTGTTGGAGCAAGGTCCGGAGAGTACGGTGGATGTCTAAGAAATTCTAATTGAAGCTCCTCTGATTTGTTAGCCGTCTGTTGTGCAGTGTGTGGTCTAGCGTTGTCCTGAAGCAGCAGTGGCCTAGAGCGATTGACCAGCCTCGGTTGTTTAGCAACTAGCTTTTCCATCATGGTTTGCAGTTACTGACAATAGATATCTGCCGTAATCGTCTGGCCAGATTTAAGAAAGCTGTAGTGAACGACACCGGCACTAGTCCACCAATACTTACAAGCAACTTTTTTTTAGACAATTTTCGGTGAGGGCAGGATTTGGCTGGTTCGCCAGGGTTCAGCCATTGCGATGAGCGCTTCCGATTATCGTAGAGGATCCACTTTTCATCACAGGTAATGATTCGATTTAAAATTCCTTCATTATTGTGCCGGTTGAGTAACGTAACGCAGCAGTCGACGCGCGTTTGTCGGTTTGCTTCACTCAATTCATGAGGTACCCACCTTTCAAGCTTTTTCACCTTCCCAATTTGCTTCAAGTGGATTAGAATAGTTTTATCACTAACACCGGAGCCTGCAGCTAACTCGGACGTAGTTTGCGATCCGCTTCCACAATAGCCTTCAATTCTTCATTATCAACTTTGGTCTCCGGCCGTCCACGAGGCTTGTTATGCCGGTCGAAATTTCCAGAACGAAAACGTTGGAACCAAAAACGCACTGTGTTTTCTTTTGCGATACCGTCACTATACACATCATTAATCCTTCGAGCCGTTTCTGCAGCACTGGTGCCACGGTGGAACTCATACTCGTAAATAACGCGATATTTCATGTTTTCCATTTTGTAAACAGAGTGACACAAAGAAAAAAACAAAAGAAGAAAAAACAAATGAATTAGGGGGTTTGAAACACAAATGCATGATTAAATAGCTGTATGAATTTGAATTTGGTATTCCTAACCATAAAGGTAATATTTGAGATCAAAGTGGCCAGTACGACAAAACGCCAATTTCATATGTAAGGACCTAATAGGTTACCACGGCATACACTAGTTATTTTAATCTATATGGACAACTAAGAAAATTCTAAACTACAAATGTCTCTCCGGCTGTAAAGTTGTATAAACGTCGCTCAAACCTGGTATCCGTTTACCTCGAAACGTATAGAAGAGCCCGTGAAGCCCAGACCTTCGTCATTTTATAAAAGCTAAAAGTTTGTCAGCGCATGCTTCCAATACGGGTAAGAACGGTGGTACGTTATGAAATGTGGGTCATCGTGGCTACAAAGCGTACAAAGTGTGTAAAATACCGATGTACTTTCGTTAAATTATTACACTCGCCGTATCGCGCGGCGCTCCCCGCAATCGCCCAGTCGCAGCCGAGCCGTGCGGCTGCGGCCCACCATACCCGGCCCAGCCGTGGGTCGTCCCGATGCCGAGTGGCGGTATGGGCCGCGCGGACGCCCGAGGCGGCCCGAGGCTTTCACAACGGTCGCTGATAGCGTGCGTTCTTGACATACAAAATTACAGTTACGAATGCATTTCGCAACCTGCGCTGGTGGTTGCCTGGGAAAATAATTATTAATTTATTTTTATATTAGTTTATTATAGACAGAATATTTTTCGATTAATAATCGAATAATTCGAATATTTTTCAAAATTTCTTTTATAAGATTCCGATAGCAACTACTTGATCGTTAAATTCATCGCCAACAGAAGCTCATAGTCTGCTAAGAGGAAGTGTGGCTAAGTGCGATGTGTCATTCACCTTTAAGCACATTACCCCATATAAAATAATTAAAACTTTTTATAATAAAATAACGGGAAATCTTTGGGGAATGTCAGTAAAATTATTAAAAAATATTATAGAAATTTTCGCGTCATATCTAGCTGAAGTTTTTAACGAATCAGTAGATTCAGGTGTTTTCCCAAACTTGATGAAACACAGTAAGCTAGTACCTCTCTATAAAGCAGGTGATAAGAGCGATCCGAATAACTATACACCTAT
The DNA here is from genome assembly GCA_029227775.1 of Morpho helenor. Lineage (NCBI taxonomy): Eukaryota > Metazoa > Arthropoda > Insecta > Lepidoptera > Nymphalidae > Morpho > Morpho helenor. The sequence goes on from JARGCU010000006.1 coordinate 15,452,788, forward strand.
TTCTGTCTTACCAACGCTTAGTAAAATATTTGAAAAAATAATGCTCGACCAACTTATATATTACTTTAATAGTAAGGGTCGGTCAATTACAGATGCAGGTGCAAGACTCTTAAAGCACATATTTGATGCTTGGGAGAACTCACAGAATGCTATAGGCATTTTTTGTGATTTATCCAAGGCGTTCGATTGTGTTCAACATAAAAACCTTATGCTAAAATTTAAAAAGTTATTATGGTGTAAATGGCAACTCGCTCGGTCTTATTTCCTCTTATCTTAGCAATAGGTTGCAAAAGGTATGCATTAATGATGCCCGGTCATCTGGATCGTTTAACGTTATGGGTTTCCCACAGGGGTCGATCCTTGGTCCTTTTCTGTTTTAGTAAAAATAAATGACTTAGCTTATTGTGTTCAAAATATTTGCGATATTATGTTGTATGCAGATGACACTTCTTTTATTTTTAATGTAAATCGAGATAAAGATAATTTTGACGATGTAAACAGTGCTCCAACCAAATGTTTGTAATTCGTTTTACCGAATTTAATTAGGTTAGACATAAACTTAGAGATTAATAAGCGAATATTAAAAATAGAAAATACAACCACATTTTTGGGGCTCACTTTGGATGATAAACTCCAGTGGGGCACCCATATATCTGCCCTCGCATTTACAATAAGATTCCGCAATCAATGCTAGACCAGTTTACAGAAAGGTTTAAATTAAGTATAAGAGATATGCTTATACGTAAAGCATATTACAAAATTGAAGATTATTTGGATGATAAAAAAGTCTGGATTTGAAAATCCTTTCAGCTAAATACAAGACTGCGGTTTAATAATGTAAAATTGAAAATGTTTAAAAGATTGACCGCCGAGTTGCAGGCAAGCGAGTGGCGAGCTAAATAAATCTTACGCTCTCCAAATAACTTGAGCGAAACAGTAGGCAGAACCCGCTCATGAAATAGGTCAAAACGTGAAAACTCAATCAGTGTTATCGGCGTGTTATCGGCCCCGCCGCGGACACCACCCGCGGCTATATACGGCGGGCGGAGGGCGCGCCGCGGCGTTCGCAGCGCGAGTCGACAGCTGCGACATGATCACCTGGGTGGCCATCGTTATCGCCCTCGTGGCTTGCTACGTCTTCGGAACGAGAAACTTCACGTACTGGGAGTCCAGGGGCGTCAAACACGACAAGCCGATACCTTTTTTCGGAAACAATGCGAGGAATCACCTCAGGCTGAAGAGCATCGCCGAGCTCGCTACGGAGACGTACTGGAAGTACCCCGGCGAGAAGGTGGTGGGGTTCTACCGCTCGTGCCGGCCCGAGCTGGTGGTGCGCGACCCGGACGTGGCGCGGCGCGTGCTCGGCGCGGACTTCGCGCACTTCTACGGGCGCGGGCTGCTGCCGCGCGGGCCCGCGGAGCCGCTGATGAGGAACCTGTTCTTCGCGGACGGCGACCTGTGGCGGCTGCTGCGGCAGCGCATGACGCCCGCCTTCACGAGCGGCAAGCTGAAGGCCATGTTCCCGCTGGTGGTGGAGCGCGCCGAGCGGCTGCAGGCGCGCGCGCTGAGCGCCGCCGCCGCCCGCCGCGAGCTGGACGCGCGCGATCTCATGGCGCGCTACACAATCGACTTCATCGGCGCCTGCGGCTTCGGTCTCGACGCCGACTGCCTGCAACGGGAGGACTCCGCTTTCCGGAAACTCGGCGCCAAGATATTCAAACTAGGCTTCAAGGAATCTCTTTTGGCAGCCCTGATAGACATCTTTCCCGCGCTGTTCCGTAACTTTAAGGCGCTCACTCGGGTCGAAACGGAAGTTTTCCGTCTCGTTAATGAAATATTAGACAAGAGAAATCACAAACCTTCTAATAGAAACGACTTTATCGACCTCTTGCTGGAGTGTCAACAGAAGGGAACGATCGTCGGCGAGTCCATCGAGAAACAGAATCCGGACGGCTCGCCGGAGATCACCACGCTAGAAATGAACGACGAGCTGATCGCCGCCCAGGTGTTAGTATTTTTTGCAGCCGGCTTCGAGACCTCCTCGTCCGCGACGAGCATGACCCTCCACGAGCTGGCGCACAATCCCGAGGTGCAGGAGAGGGTCCAGGAGGAAATAGACAGGGTGCTCGCAAAATACGACAACAAGCTCAGCTACGACGCGATCAAGGAGATGACGTATCTGGAATGGACGTTCAAGGAGGCCATGAGAATATTTCCGTCGCTCGGCTTCCTCATAAGAGAGTGCGAGCGCCAGTACACGTTCAAGGAGCTGGAGCTGACCATCGACGAGGGCGTGCGCGTGCTGGTCCCGCTGCAGGCGCTGCACAACGACCCGCAGTACTTCGACAGCCCCGAGGAATTCCGGCCGGAGCGCTTCGACCCCGCGCTGCAGGACCACAACGTCAAGAGGGTCTACCTGCCCTTCGGAGACGGCCCGCGCATCTGTATCGGTGAGTCGACCCGCAGCGGTATTCACCATCCGTATTTACAGTTGTAAAGGTTTATTGCAGTACATTAATAGATCTCGGGTAGGCTCGACTGTAGCACAGAAACTGCTTTGGGTCCAAACACCGGACTGCCGGTGGCCGGTGGTGCGTTCGCGGACAGTCGGGGTCGCCACCAAATGGGGCTGCGGGGAACTTTTTCGGGGCTGCACGAAATAGGTAGCGCAATATTTTTAACGACGCCAATCATCAATAGCAAAAGGATGTTTATGTAGCTACCAAAGCCATCACTTACCTTGGTTCTTTTCAATGAATGATCGAAATGTAGATTATATATTACGAGTCCGCATGGTCTCTGTCGATCATACGTTATTCGATGGCGACTATAGAGAAAACGCCGGAAGTGTCAATCAGCTGGATGATCCGGTGTCGGAAGTTTCACTCGAACCCTGATCGGCCCGTGGCCCGCTCGAATCTGTTTGCCAACTTTTGGAGAGGTCGATTTCTAAGTTAGTAAAACGTCAATTGACTTGCGGTTCTGTGGGCCAGGCTCTCGGATGGGGCTGATGCAGTCGCTGGCGGGGCTGGCGGCCGTGCTGGCCGCGTGCAGCGTGCGGCCGGCGACGGGCGCGCCGCGACGGCCCCGGGTGGACCCGGCGTCGCGGCTGGTGCAGACGCTGGCGGGGCCGCTGCCGCTGCGGTTCGAGCGGCGCGCCGCGGCCGCCCGACTGCCCGAACGTCGTTTACCATAGAGCCAGTATTAGATATTAAAATAAATTTATTTTGCTATAATCCACGATAACTTTTATAGCGATATACTTTTGTATTATGGATCTCCGCAAACTAATGCCTGATTCTAAAAATCGTCCAAGTTTTCGATGGACTTATGGCGATGATTAGGATAATCATCATGTTTAAGTTTATACTGTTCGCCTACATAGTTCATGCAGGATCACTGTAACCGAGTTCGGTTGCTAATAAAACACTTGAAATAATTAAGCGCGCGTGTATAGTCGGTCGTTTTCATTTTTGTAATTCCACTTGCAAAGAAAAGTCAACTGTAAATCGAGTACAATCTTCGAGGGACTCCTCGTCCCCGAAGCTGTTCGCCCGTCGACCTCCACGCGTGTGCGCCTTCTGTGCGAACATGTCCCGGTATTTCATTCTCAAGGCAGCCCGCTGTTTGAATAATTTAGAAAAAGTCACGTCAACCCATCCGGTCGATCGGTCCTCGATACTGGGATAGTTTAGCACGAGCGCTGTGGCCAGCTATGGTCTCAGATAATAAAGCATTTCACTTATCGACCACCGATACGATTAATCTCATAGACGCATTAAATTTGTACAATTAATTTAAAAAATTACGTCATTTAATCGTTACGTAATACAAACAATTCCGATGGGATCCGATCGCCCCGGTGCCTCACAGCAGGGGCTGTATCGGCCACCTCTTATAGTTAGTAGTTCGTAGTATACTTATATTACTAGTAGCGTATGTTATTAAATCAGCTCGTTACTCTGATCATCTTAGATGTGTCATTCCAGTGATATTGTAATTCTATTCAATTTGGCACACGCCGTCACCCCTGACCTGGGTAGAGTTTGCCCGCGAGTTGGGCGTTTCTCGACAGTGTAGCGCAGAATCCCTTACACTCAGTATGGGATTCTGTGTGAAACTTAAAGAAAGCAAAAAACCACCCATCACTAAATACGCTCATAGAGTATTGAAGTGTGTGTTGAAATCATTTAGCTGCCTGCAATCGCAAAGTTTACAACTACAAAAGCGGTGATTCAATACAAACTATACAAACAAATATATTCCTCATTACATGATTAAAAAGAAACCATTATATCCCACAAAGCAGGTCGATCATATCGGATGAATGAGGTTATCAAAAAATTAATTCAAAACCTAAATTCTAATGCAATCTTTCCGATAAGCACGAACGTGAACGCTCGCGTGTCCGGCCGACTGAAGTGGTAAAGCATTGTTATGAAATATATTTATACCGAATATAAACTTTCATAACCAGTGACAGAAAGTTTTCTTGGTCTTTGTGCGTAAAAAATCGAAGAACAATGTTATTTCGACGTTGATGAGTTACAGTAATAGCACAAGTTTAACGGTTTGTTAAAGGTCTGTCATTTATTCCACATGCATATTGCAAATTTTTGATGTAAGTGGGAGCTCAGTATATAATCTAGTAAAATCGCTCGACCTTAATAACTGCACTAAATTGGATTCCTTAACTCCCATATTCTTTGTTAACTTTACTAAATGTTTAACCTATCCTGTAACTCTGTTATAAAACAATCTCTTCAAGAGGGCTGTGTGCCTGTAATTTGGAAGTCTGCGGTCTGTCCGCCGGCTGAAACTTCCGGCGGGAGTCCCTCAAGGCTCCCCACCGACGCCGCTGTTATTTATTATTTTTACTCAGACATTGACTTATTTTTTGTTTTTAATTTACTTTTACTTTTGGCTGATGGCTGAAATATTAATTGCGTAATTAACAATATCTCGGATCGATTGCTGCGTCAAGAAAACTTAGATAGACTGAACAAGTGTTACAGACGACAGATTTTAAATAAGATGTACAAGAAGAAGATGTAAAAGAATGACTGGAAATGAATGATAGTTCCATATATTTATATTTATTTACAATAATAAGTTTCATTTCCTTATCGGGTCGGCATGAGAGGTCCTTACACTAGTGTCCCGCTCGTTAGTATACTGAATATAATTCACTGTACGTCTTCAATTGAGTAAAGTAAAGTAAGGAACTATTACTTTATTTTGTCCCACAGCTGGACATAGGTCTCCTCTTTCTGTTCCCATAGAGAAGGGTTCCTAAGGTAGACATATCCCCAGAATCAGGTTTCCTCGCGATGTTCTCCTTATGATAAATAATAAGCGTGTAAAAAAGTAAAGTATCGGCCTATTACAATCCCACTGCTGGGCATAGGCCTCCTCTCTCCGTTTTTGGAGAGAAGATTTAGAGCTACGACCTACCACGCTGCTCCAATGCGGATTGGTAGATTGCACATATCTTCAGATTTCTCTAGAGATATGCAGGTTTCCTCACGATGTTTTCCTTCACCGAAAAGCGTATGATAAATTGCAATTATCAATTAAAAACATAAGTTTTCATAGAAAAATTCACTGGTACCTGCCCGGGATTTGAATTCGTGACCCTCTCAAACTATTCGCAAGGTTTTACCGCTGGGCAGCTTCAATTGAGTCCAATCACAGTATCATCCTCCTGCCCTTATCCCACTTTAAGTGAGGTGGGCATAACATGTTAGAAACATGCTGTCATATGATTGGGCTGCGTTTTACGACCGGCCGCCTGCTTGACGTAAACTTACCTTAGTCTTATTTTACGACATCTCGTTAAATAAGAGGGATAGTTTCGATTGGGTTTTTTTTTTTTTTTTTTTTTTTTTTTCTTTATTCAAATAAACTTGTAAACAAGTGCTTTTGAATCGTCAACTCTACTGCTGGTTCGGAAAGCTGTTCCTACCGAGAAGAGCCAGCAAGAAACTCGGCGGTTGCTCTTTTAAAAATATAATTCTTAATACTATTTACATTAAGTCGTTACTGTCTTGTACAGGTTCAAAGAGAGCTATATCCACACATTCTTATCTTCCAAATAATCTTCAAGAGTATAGTAGGCTTTCTGTATCAGCCTCTTTTTAACAGTGTTTTTAAACTGATGTAATGGCAAAGCTGAAATTGATTGCGGAATTTTATTATAGAATCTTATACCAAAACCCACAAACGAATTACGTACTTTTGCAAGGCGCAAAGCAAGAGCCGCAAGCTTATGTCGGTTCCTGCTTTGTCTATTGTATACATCACCTATCGTTTTATAATTCTTTATATTTTTATGTACATAAATGAGATTGCTTAAAATATACTGTGAAGCAAATGTAAGAATACCTGTTTCCTTAAACTTCTCTCGCAGGGAATCACGCGGTCTTAAATTATAAATGCCACGTATAGCTCTTTTTTGTAAAACAAAAATTTTTTCACTATTCGCGCATTTACCCCACAGCAATATTCCATAAGACATAATGCTATGGAAGTAGGCAAAATAAACAAGTTTTGCTGTTTCGACGTCTGTGAATTGTCTTATCTTTCGAACAGCGTAGGCCGCTGAACTCAGTTTCCCTGCAAGAGTTGTTACGTGTGTGCTCCATTGGAGTTTTGTATCCAAAGATACTCCCAAAAATACAGTTGAATTTTCTGTTTTTAGTGGTACATTATTTAAAGAGAGTCTATTTGCTGTTTTTGCAGCATTAGGTAATGCAAATTCAATACATTTAGTTTTATTTGAGTTCAGTACCAAATTATTTAGCCTGAACCAATGAGCTACTTGCGATAAACCCCTGTTTACTTCGTCAATATTATCGTCATTTCTATTTACTTTAAAAATTAATGATGTATCATCCGCAAATAGTACAATATCGCAAATATTATGAATAAAATATGGTAAATCATTTATATAAACTAAAAACAGAAAGGGACCAAGGATTGATCCTTGAGGCACACCCATAACTAAGGCCGTTCCGTTAAGGTTGTAATTATAGTTCGCGGAAAGTGAAGTTGGGAGGAGCACGGGGGAATAGAATAGAACCAGCCTTATTTCTTACCGAGATGACGTTAAAGACGACTAAGGTAAGTTGACATCAGGCAGGCGGCCGGTCGTAAAACAAGTAGCCAAATTATGTGACAACATGTATGTAACATGTCGAGCCGACCCCACTTAGAGGGGGATAAGAGCAGGATGATGAGGATTTCTAAATGAGAACTCGCTTGATCTTATTTCCTCTTATTTCTCTTCTCTTATTCATCTTAGCAATAGGTTGCAAAAGGTATGCATTAATGATGCTCGGTCATCTGGATCGTTTAACGTTATGGGTGTCCCACAGGGGTCGATCCTTGGTCGTTTTCTGTTTTTAGTATACATGCATGACTTAGCTTATTGTGTTTAAAATATTTGCGATATTGTGCTGTTTGCAGATAACACCTCTTTTATTGTCAAAGTAAATAGAGATGAAGATAACTTTGACGATGTGAACAGTGCCCTATCTCAGATATCAAACCGGTTTTCAGTAAGTAAATAATTATATCAGTATTTAATTTAAAATACAGATAAAACCAAATATTTGCAATTCGTTTTACCGAACGTAATTAGATCAGAAATAAACTTAGAGATTAATAAGCAAACTCTAAAATTAGAAATAAAACCACATTTTTGGGGCTCACTTTGGAAACACCAGTGGGGCACCCATATATCTGCCCTCGCAGGTAGACTTAGTTCCGCCGCTTACGCTGTTAGAAAAATAAAGCATCTAACCGATTATGAAACAGCGCGACTAGTTTATTTTGAGTTTCTTTCTGGTTCTTCTCGGTAAGAGCAACATTCCGAACCAGTTGTAGCTTCATTAATCATATTGATCCTTGACGATTCAAAAATGCTTGGAAAAACTTATTTGAACAAATATTATTTTGATTTAAGTTCATATATTAATCCGATAAATTTAAGTACCTTTTAAAAAGAACTGGTTTTTTATATTTATTAGCAACATGTGATAAGCTGATAACGAAAGGAAAACTTAGGTTTAAATCGAACCTAAGTATTTTGAAGTTGAAAATGAAGAAGAAATTAAAAAAATGCTAGTTCATGTTCAATATTTAATTCCAGTAGGAATGAAAGACCATCCTGGGAAAAAGTAATAATAAAATAATTTTGCTATAATCCGCGATGCATAAAATAGAAAATATATATAGGTAATGCTCAATGTAGAGTGGACAATCCGTTTTCATACCTGATATATGCATTCTTCGTAAGAACACATGCACAAACCTCCACCACCACCACCACAATTTTTTTACGAATCCTGCACATACATTTAGCATTATATATATTTTATATTTTACTTCATCGCGGATTATAGCAAAATAATTTTATTATTACTTTTGTATTATGGATCCGCAAAGTAACGCCTACTTCTATAAACCATCCTGATATTTTTTTTGTACAAAAACCTGGAAGCAGTAGTATTTATGTTATAAGAAGTCCAATCTTCAAATTCGAATCAGAAATATTATTGATTATCCTGAAGAACGTCACAACCGATAAAAGAAACAGAACGCCCGATAAAACCATCAGCGGAGTTACACGAGACGAGCGGCCGCCACGAGCCAGCCGGTGCGTGGAGCCGCAAGAGCCTGTCGAAGTATGGTTTGGCTTCTTACAGATAATGTTATGGCCATGTTTGTATCAATTAATGAGAAATATATATTTTTGGATATTAAAATAAAAGTAATTGTTTTTTTTTAAAGTAGGTACATCTATTTTTTGTGATTAAACGGAAATTATGAAATTATAAACGTTTATTTACGCAGATGTGGGGTCATAAAACAGAAGTACAAAATATATTACTTCCAGCTATTTGGAATTAAGTCTTCAGATTGTCGATAGTTCATTTGACGCAACCAAAATATTAGTAATGTTAAATTTTGAATTTAATTAATTACTTTCTACTAAGCGCTTGGCTATACCTTTCGTGAACCAAACGATAGCGTGAGTTGTTTCGATGCAGCGCCATCTAGTTTAGTTCACGATACTAATTTACTTGAGTCATACGATTCAATGATAAATATAATAAATATCGATAAAGTCGTCGTCCCGCAGTCCGCGGCCGGCGTATGCCTCGGTAGTCGGTACACACTGCACTGTCGTTTTAGATTACGGCTGTATCCACAACCACACCGACACGCAACGAGTCGTTCGATACATGCGGACGGGTTAGTCCGATACATACTTTGCATCAAAGCCGCGACTGCGTTCGTGACAACTTTACGGATAAAATATCCCTAATTTTGAACTATGTTTTTCCCTGTTACTGGAGGAAAATCGGTATCAGTATCGAATATGCTACTACACAGTAGACCAGTAGACGGAATATATATTCTATTTATATATATTTATATATATAATAATCGATACAAAACTAACGTTTGATAAACATTTCGATGCAATTGCAAACAAGGCCTCTAAATTGTTAGGATTTTTAATTCGCTCATCGAAACATACAACAAGCAAGTGTTAAGACGCTAAAAGTAATTTACTGTGCTTTTGTCAGAAGCAATCTCGAGTATGCGTCTCAAATTTGGAATCCTAAATATGATACATACTTAAGACGCATTGAAAATATTCAAAAGAAATTTGTTCGCTTCCTAAAGTTCAAATTCAAGTTTGACCGTCGCCTTAATTATGAAGGGTTATGTGCGCGGTTGCACCTACTACCGCTTAATACGCGAAGGAATATAAGTGATGTTTGTTATTTAATAAATATTGCTACCAATGCCGTAGATTGCCCTCAACTCCTCCAAAATTTAAACATTAAAGTTCCTAACAGAAACTATCGATTTCATTCCACCTTGCAGACCCCAATTTCGCATACTAATTACAGACGAAACAGCTTCTTGCTACGATCATCCGTTGCATTCAACAATATTTCCAACAAGCACGAAATAGATCTTTTTTGTACCACTGTTGTATCTGTACGTAGACTTCTGAGTGCTGACTTTTTCTTATCACACCAGAAATAAATGTAATATTTACTAATAAGTTTTATTTCTATGCGAGTTGTTTTTGTTTTATTCAAAATCTATTTGCGAAAACTTGTTATTAGCTTATAGTATTTCCTATTGTTTTTATGTATTTATTATCGCTGTAAGTTTTCCTTTCAAAATAAAATAAAATAAAATAAAAAAATATTATATTGATGCTCATATTTTTCAAGTCATATTATATTTAGACCCCGTAATAAGACGCGATAAAGCTTCGATTGATTCGGTAGTGGAAGCACTACTACTACTACTGAATTTTCGAAAAGTATTGCTTTAGAAATCCCTGCCGCCGGCCTCGTAAGGACCGTGGGTCCAACTTTGTGGTTAACATTGTGAAACAATCATCCTGTCTTAGATTATTAATTAGAGGCTCGCTGTAAACGTAATAAGAAGTGGGAAATCCGCGAGCCGTGTTGGACAACCTTGCCATACTGGTGTCCGTCTTCCAAAGGTAGATAATGTTTATACTCTACTTACTGGCCTCTGGCCGTGGTTTTGTCTGCGGGGAGTATCATTACCACGATACGAAGTCGGCGTCGCGGTGCGCGGGCTCGGAGCCGGGCGGGCGCGCGGCGGCCGACGAGTGTGGCGCGACCCGCCGCGCTCGCCGGCCGCTTAAGTACCGCGCGCCGCGGCCCGCGCCGCAGTCGGCCGCCGTCCGCCGCACGTTACAGACAGTCATTAGCTCCGACATGATCACTTTGGCCCTCGTAGCGATCGCGCTCGTCGCCTGCTACCTGTACGGCACGAGGAACTTCACGTACTGGGAGTCGAGAGGGGTCAAACACGACAGGCCGATCCCTTTTTTCGGAAACAATGCGAGAAACTTTCTAATGCGGAGGAGCGTCACCGAGCTCGCGACGGAGGCGTACTGGAAGTACCCCGGCGAGAAGGTGGTGGGGTTCTACCGCTCGTGCCGGCCCGAGCTGGTGGTGCGCGACCCGGACGTGGCGCGGCGCGTGCTCGGCGCGGACTTCGCGCACTTCTACGGGCGCGGGCTGCTGCCGCGCGGGCCCGCGGAGCCGCTGCTGAGGAACCTGTTCTTCGCGGACGGCGACCTGTGGCGGCTGCTGCGGCAGCGCATGACGCCCGCCTTCACGAGCGGCAAGCTGAAGGCCATGTTCCCGCTGGTGGTGGAGCGCGCCGAGCGGCTGCAGGCGCGCGCGCTGAGCGCCGCCGCCGCCCGCCGCGAGCTGGACGCGCGCGACCTCATGGCGCGCTACACCACCGACTTCATCGGCGCCTGCGGCTTCGGCCTCGACGCCGACTGCCTGCAGCGGGAGGACTCCGCCTTCCGGAGGCTCGGCGCCAAGATATTCCACTTCGGCCTCAGGGAAAAGATCTTGCTGGCCGTCCGGGAGATCTTTCCGGCCCTCTTCGCCGGCTTCAAGACCCTCACTCGATTGGAGAGAGACTTCTTCGTCCTGGTCGACGAGATTTTGAGCGGGCGGAATCACGCGCCCTCGGGCAGGAACGACTTCATCGACCTCCTGCTGGAGTGCCAGCAGAAAGGGACGATCGTCGGCGACTCCATCGAGCGGTTCGGGCCGGACGGCGCGCCGGAGCCCGCCCGGCTGGAGATGGACGACGAGCTGATCGCCGCCCAGGTGTTCGTCTTCTTCGCGGCCGGCTTCGAGACCTCCTCGTCCGCGACGAGCATGACCCTCCACGAGCTCGCGCACAACCCGGAGGTGCAGGAGAGAGTCCAGGAGGAAATAGATAGGGTGCTCGCAAAATACGATAACAAGCTCAGCTACGACGCGATCAAGGAGATGACGTATCTGGAGTGGACGTTCAAGGAGGCCATGAGAATATTTCCGTCGCTCGGCTTCCTCATAAGGGAGTGCGAGCGCCAGCACACGTTCAAGGAGCTGGAGCTGACCATCGACGAGGGCGTGCGCGTGCTGGTTCCGCTGCAGGCGCTGCACAACGACCCGCAGTACTTCGACAGCCCCGAGGAGTTCCGGCCGGAGCGCTTCGACCCCGCGCTGCAGGACCCCAACGTCAAGAGGGTCTACCTGCCCTTCGGGGAGGGCCCTCGCAACTGCATCGGTGAGTGGACTCGCAATGGCGGTCATCGCTCGCGTATTTACAATCGTGAAACTTTCTCTATTACATTAATAGTATACAATTTTTATAAACTTTCAAGAGCGCCTCGAACGACAGTTCGTCCGGATTCAGTTCGAAATCGTTTCGGTAGAAAGTCGGTCGACATCAGACCCCCGACTCCGTCCGCTCGTCCCGCCCGCTCGCGCTCCCGAGCCTGACGCGCCACAAGCGCACGCGCAATCGTTTTCTTCTGCGACCTCCGGCCCGGGGCGGTCCTCCCCCGGCGACCGGCCGCTATCGCACGACATCACGATATCTAGGGGGCGACATCGGATGAGTGACCCGCCGCGTGTCGTCCGCAGGCTCCCGGCTGGGGCTGATGCAGTCGCTGGCGGGGCTGGCGGCCGTGCTGGCCGCGTGCAGCGTGCGGCCGGCGCCGGGCGCGCCGCGACGGCCCCGGGTGGACCCGGCGTCGGGCGTCGTGCAGGTGGTGGCGGGCGGCCTGCCGCTGCGCTTCGAGCGGCGCGCGCCGGGCCGCCGCCCGTGAGCGGGGCCAGCGTCGCCGCTCCAATGTTTGTGTTCTTACGATAATTAGAATCCCGAACCCCAAAAGGGTCCGTCGAGCGACAGAACATTCCTTCGGTATTTAAAGAGGTATCGCTAGAACGTTACGGTGTTCCGAGGGTGATAGTAATTCTAACGTACCCAACGTTAGCGTTTGGGATCGTATAGAGCGAACGCAGCGTGAATGAAAGATTTTAGTAAATAAGGTTTACGGCATAGGTTCGGCGTCCTAGCAGCTAATATTTTAGTTTTATTTTAATACAAAATACAACATTCTCATTATACTCAAACACGAATTTACGAGTTCGTAGTGACTCGCGTACGTCGGTGATACGGAAGTAAGGTCAACGTTCGGCGTAGCTCGAACGTTATCTAACCGCTAAATAGAAAACTAAATCTACGAGGACGATGTCTGTAGGCTGTTCCGTGCCGCAGCGCCGGCGGTCGGCACGGTGCTGCCGCCGGCAGGCACGCGTTCCGTCCCCGCGGCCTTCGCCGGTCCCCACGGCCTCTGCCAGCCATCATAATATCTTCTGGATGATTGAACCTCTTACATCCAGTAGTGATTAAAAAATAATAAATATTCTTAGAATAATTAGTCTAAGTTTGTGTTAACTTTTGTTATTTTGCGTCGAGTCAAAAACATTTATATAGTTATATTTCTTGTGTAATTTATTGTGTGTGTTATCTAAACCGCTAATCATTTAATAACACTTAAGGTGTGGAGGGAGGGGGGAGGGTTTGGTTCGATGACACCACGTTGCACTCACAGTCAAGATAGTAGAGTGGGAAAGTCGTAGGTAGGCCGTAGGTGACAGAGTTAGCCTTCCCTCTAGTGTCGAGGCCAGCGCCGGCAGCGGCAGCGGCGGCTCCCTCTACAGCACCATCAACGACAGACGAGATGTTCGAGCGAACTTAAAAGTATTTGTCAAAAATGTTTGTGTACATTACATACAGTATTTTTAATTATCTTTCAGTCGTCGCTTCGTCCATACCTTCCTTACCCTGAGTAAATTTTGTCGAAATAGCATTTTTTTATTTGCTTATTAGCTTTAGATTCTCCACATTTACATATAGAGTTTTTCCCAAATGTTATGTATTTACACGATCTACAAATAAGATCTACAGATAATACAACTTTAGGTAAGTTAGTATTTGTAAAGAGATACCTATAGTAACTAAGTTCGTATAAAATTGTAAAATAAATCTTCATTATAAAATAAATCAATTTATTTTCCATCCCTCCTCCTCCTTGCGTCGTTACCCCAGTACTGGGGTCGTGACCTTTTTATGAAAACAGTTTATCCTTGATTATGGTCTTCCATCTGTTCCTGCTTTCAGCCACGTGGATGGCCTCGGAGACTGTCGTGTTGAGTGTGGTGCGGATCTGGTCTGACCAGCGCATAGGGCTACGTCCTCTCGCTCTCTTGCCATCGACCTTGCCGGTGACAATGAGTTTCTGCATGTCGTCGCCAGGCTTGCGAGCAATGTGCCCAAAGAACTCTAGGATCCTCCGTAGACATATGTTCGAAAGCCTCGGTTTTTTGTCTAGTTTGAGCTCTTCGAGCACTGACTTGTTAGTCCTATCCATTCCTAAATCCCTTCTATTAATTGTCTTATGTAATATGTATGATGAAAATGATCGATGAGATTATTTTTTTAAAAGGTGTGACGTCAGAATCGCTGACGTCATGTTCTTAATTAATGTTCATCTTAGTGTTTAAACACAAACTTGTAATAAAGGAAACGGGCTAATATTGTAAATAACGTAAATAATTAATTCAACACAATTCAATTAAATTGAATATAGGTACTCTTCATTTAAGTAAACTTGTAAATAAGTACATTTGATTCGACAAACCTACGACTGGTTCAGAAATTGGTAACTACCGAGAACTGAGAACGGCCAGCAACAAAGTCGGCGTTAGTTCTTCTCAAAATATAATTCTTACAACTAGTTATATTTCCTGATTACTTAGTACTTATTATGATTATTATTATTTACAACTTAGAAAGATTTAGAAACGAACACTCGAATAAAAATTATTAACAGAAAGTTAGAGGTAGGTACTGGAAAGGGCTGGAATATCAAAACGACCTCCCGACACGTCCGCCACGGTCGTGTGGCTGTAGCTTGAGATCCTCTCTCCGTTCTTTCACCACAAACATGTTATCGTAAACATGCAATTAGCAGATTTTTTTAATTATGTTAACACTACACTCCTTAGTTAAAAATATCTGAACATTGATACATAGTTTTAGCACATTCCTGGATGTCGCTAAAAAACGTATTAGAAGTTTCATTTCTAAGATAACACACCGTGGGCTCTCCATTATTCTGTGTTAACGAATGTACGGTTGCATAGACTGACTAATTCTGACTGATTCACTTGTACCATATACGCTTTTCTAAATTTTTCGTGTGTTATAAATTACAGTGCTTTATGTTTGGACATTTAACCATATAATATTAAACTTATACTAATAGTTTATTAAGCGCCTGTATTAATTCCAACAGCAATTGCCCGGATCGGTCACGCAGGCGATTTCTTATTATTGCGTTTCTGGTAATCGACATTTTGTAAATCGTTACTTCACTATTCTCTGTATTTTGTTACTTCGGATTACACGTCTCACACACGTAAAGAAACTTCTAATTTATTCCACGACACGAAATAATTGTGGAAATCATCTCATCACTTACTTTACCCAAATTAAATACGTTTTGTGGTCTCTTGATGGGGAAAATGCAACCAATGAATAAATATATATATATTTTTTTAATTTAACGTATTTGTAGCTCACGTTATAAACAAAATTAATTTTAATTCGTTCGTTTCGTTTAAATTTCCAAAATTCAACGCCCCGGGAGCGCGATATGTTCTTTGCTTACGGAGATAGAAACGACTGTCGGCCACCACGACCACGGCCGGCGGTGTCAACTGAAGTCTCATCGGTGGGAATAAAATAATTCATCAATTCAATTCTTATATTGACCTCATATTTATTGTAGTCACGTATCGTTACAGCTCGTAATAAAAATAAACTGCGGGTGAGATGCGTGACCGCCACCGGACACCCCCCCCGGCCCCCACTCCGCCGCCGGCATCAGGTCCGGTCCCACGCCGACAGCCGGTGCGGGGCGGCGGGGGGGGAGGGACCAGTAGGCCTAGTTAGTGCGGTTCAATTTAACGGAGAGGCCCCGCGCGGGCGCCGCATCGCTGGGGGTCAGCCAGGGGCTCAGAGGTCGCGACCCGGACCCGGGGGTCGCGGCGGGACCAGGGGGTCGCGACCGCGCACTCCGCTGTAATGATAATCACAGTAAATAAACTTACGGGGCGAGCTCCGGGGCGCCGTGGCGTCTATCACCTGACGAACGATGTTCGTTTACATCAGTTTATAGAACAAATCCGCCATTACAGCACCAGTACCGTACCGTCCCGTGGGGCGCGCTAGGCCGACAGGTCCCCGTGGTCGAACAGGTCCTGGTCGTAGAGCGCGGCGCGCACCGTGCGGCCGCCGAAGTAGCGGCCGTCCAGCGCGCCCGCCGCCGCGCCCGCCTCCTCCGCCTCCGCGAACTGCACGAAGATCTTGACGTCGGCGCGCGCCGGGTCGTCCTCCTCGCTCTGCCGCTCGTTGTAGATGACGAGGCGCTCCACGCGGCCCCACTTGGAGCACTCCTCCTGGATCTCGTGGTGCAGCGCCTCGTCCACCTCGTCGGCCGCCACCATGTTGCGCAGCAGCAGCGTGCGCGACGCGCGCCGCCGCATCAGCCGCTGCATCACCAGGTGCCGCGCCGACTGCCCCGAGATGGACAGCGACTCCTGCTGCTGCAGCGTGTCCGGCGAGCTGTCCAGCAGCTTGCGCTGCAGCGCCGCCTGCTGCACGCCCGCCGCGCCCGCGCCGCCCGCCTCCGCCGGCGCGGGCGGCGCGCGCGGGATCACGACGCCCGGCGGCGGGATGGCGGGCGCGGCGGGCGGCGCGGGGGCGGCGGGCGGTGCGGGCAGCGCGGCGGGCAGCCCGGCGGGCAGCACGGCCGGCAGCGCGGCGGGCAGCGCGCCCGGCAGCGCGGCGGCCAGCGTGGGCAGCGCGGCGGCCGCCGGCACGCCCAGCGCGCTCAGCGTGGACAGGCCGAGCGCCACCGCGTTGCTGGCCACGGCGTCCATGGCCTGGATCTTGGCCGTGGCGGCGGCGGCGGCCACCGCGGCGGCCGTGGGCATGGCGGAGGCCTGCGGCGGGCCGGCCAGCGCGTTGGGCGGCGTGATGGCGCGGCCCACGCGCAGGTACTGCCCGCCGAGGTCGAACAGGTTCATGGACGCGATGGCCTCGAGCGCGGCCGGCAGCGACGCGTACTCGATGAACCCGTAGCCCTTGTGCTTGTGCGCGGACGCGCCGTGCGCCAGCTTGCAGTACGTGATCGGCCCGAACGCCTCGAACACGCTGCGGGCGGGGGCGGGCGGTGACCGGGGGTGACCGGGGGTGACCGGAGCGCGGGCCTCCGGCGGCGGACTCACTTCTTGATGTCGTCCTCGGTGAGCTCGGGGTGGATGGACGCCACGTAGATGCGGTTGTACTGCTTGGCCTCCTCCTGGATCTCGTCGATGACGGCCTGCGCCTGCGGCATGTTGGACGGCCGCCCGACCACCTTGATGTTCCTGCCGCCGAGCATCACGCCGTTCATCTGCTCGAGGCTCAGCTGCGCCGCCTCGGGGATCTCGTACTCGACGAACGCGAAGCCCTTGTGCTTCTGCGTGACGGGGTCCCAGGACATGTTGATGGACTTGATCGGGCCGAAGGGCAGGAAGGCCTGCCGGATGGTGTCCTCCTTCAGCTCGAACGAGATGGAGCCCACGTACACCCTGCAACGGGCGCGCGTCAGCGGGGGCCGGCGCGGGGCCGCCGGGGGGGGGGGCCGGGCGCGGGGTCAGATCTTTTCAGCTCGGCCGTCAGCGACTCGACCGCGGGCGGGAGTCTCGGGGCATCGCGCTCATCACGGGCCGGGGGTCGGCCGGGGGCCGCACGGGGCCGGCGGGGGCCGGGGTCGGGGCCGGCGGGGCCGCGGTACCTGCACATGAGCGCCAGCGCCTGCTGCCGCTGCACCTGCGTGCGCTGGGTGGCCATCTGCTGCTGCTGGTGCGCCAGCGTCTGCTTCATCAGCACCATCTTGATGCTCTGCTCCATGGCGTACTTCTTGGCGCGCGCCACCGCGTCCGCCTGCTCGCCCGACAGGCGCGGCGCGCTGCCGCCCAGGATGGCGGGCAGCGTGCAGCACTTGGCGCCCGGCCCTGCGCGCGCGAGCCCCGTTAGAGCGCGAGGAGGACGCGACCGCTCGGTTTTGTCCGTATTAAAATGTTTGAAGGAGCATAGTTTAGATCGGACAGAGAGTGAGCTGACAGTTAGTTATTTAAGGTATGCTTTATGTTAAACATCTACACCTGTCCCTGTCTCGCAGCAAGGTAAAAATTTAATATCTTCGTTAGAGGGGGTACGACTTTCAATCGCTAAACTATTCCAAGAATGAATCACATATTCTAGAAATTTTCTGAGATATAACCCATATTTCCTCACGACGTTTCACCTTCACCGAGAAGCATATGGATATTTTCAATATCGAACCGACGCTTTGTTATTTCAGAAGATGCATGCATGAGTGTCTGCTCGGGGTGTGTGTGTGTGCAGCCGTACCGGTGTAGACGTCGCCCACCTGCCGCAGGTCGTACACGGGCGCGGCCAGGAAGCCTGCAACACGGCGGGAGCTCAGCAGAGGGCCATCGTAATAATAGTGCAGTACAGATATGTGAACACACAAATAAGTTAGTAATACATTTTTTTACATAAATAACAAATGTAAAACGAGAACAATAAATTTATATAAAATGAGTTTAGTTTTTTTTTATATTTATTTCTATTTTAATCATTGTCACCAATTTTATGGTTTGTGTTAAAAAATATACTACTTCCCTTCAACATCCACACGTCCCACCCTACTCCCACCCAGCACCCGCAGCACTCACCCAGCGCTCCGGCCTGGCCCTCGCCCTGCAACTGACAGGAGGAAATGTCTATACATACACACAAGCACAACCTGACCTGTATTACATCTAACAGATTAGGCAAAAGATCAGACAGTCACAACCTTTACTAGACTATAAAAAGCCAACTACATATGATCATATTTTTCAATATTCAATGATTAAAAGGAAGATCTATATTATGCTAAAATAGAGTATACCTTTTGTATGTGTACATGCAGGGTTCTTAAAATGCAAACACTTAAACTACCCTAGAATTGCACACATTCACTACACCAGTCTTTACTAAAGCATGATTGTCCCATAAATTTATTTATTTTTATTATCATCATCAGGTAATACATAAAATCAGACAGATACTGTATTCATCTTTATCAAGTTAAATATGTTAGTCACGGTAACTAACATTATGAACCTTTACATCATATAACTTAAATCAATATTGTTAAGTTATATTCAAAATTCAAATTCAAAATATTCTTTATTCAAATAAACTTGTAAACAAGTGCTTTTGAATCGTCAACTCTACTGCTGGTTTGGAAAGCTGTTCCTACCGAGAAGAGCCAGCAAGAAACTCGGCAGTTGCTCTTTTAAAAATATAATTCTTAATACTATTTACATTATGTCGTTACTGTCTTGTACAGGCTCAAAGAGAGCTATATCCACACATTCTTATCTTCTAAATAATCCTCAAGAGTATAGTAGGCTTTCTGTATCAGCCTCTTTTGAACAGTGTTTTTAAACTGCTGTAATGTATAGTCTCAGCAACCACAACATGTGCTGGTTAGATTGGTCAAATGTAATACAAAATTGACTACAGGTAAAGTGATGACAAAATGCATAGTTCAGAATATAATAAATACACAGCACATCTTTGTCTCAGAATGTACTAATCCTCACAACTTTTGAAATTAGCTGATTTAGCCTCCTCTCCTACTTACTCTGGTTTTTAATGCTTTCCCAGTTTTTAATGATTTAACTATTTATCAATGTATATAAACATTAAAGGAATTGAAGTCTTTCAAGGAATAGTTACTCCCAAGAAGACTTTCTACAATAATAATAATAATGTTTATTTCTTTTCATGATTAAATTAATTATAGGGTATTAAGGCCTTTTAGTAAGCCTGTATCAGAAGAATCTCACTCTTCCATAACAATAATAAAAATCTTACCTGGTTTTTATTACTATTCATATAACATTTATATAATCAATAATATTTATATATCTATCTATACTTGTTACAATGTTTGCACTTACAATAAAGCTTGCTCCATTATTAGGCATATAGTTACATACTCTATTAACATTTCATATGCACCAAATACTAAGTTTCTAGGTTTTCTGCAATAGCATTCTTAAGACCTTCAAAATTAACAAGGAAATGTATAGTCTGATCAATGGCTCGATATAAAATACAAAGACTCGCACGGAGCAAATATAGTGAAGATCGTTTTGAGCAATTAGCATTACTGGTCTGTTTATATAAAAAATTTACATTACATTGTATTTTAAGTATAAAATATAACTGTAACCTTTACACTTCTAGTATTGCCAAGTGATAGAAAAATTATAGCACTGGTTTTTGGTTACCGCGACAGAATAACTTTTAATTTTGCTAACTATATAATTCCATAGGTATTTTGTAATTCCTCAGACAAAAATTGCGGAGTAACGTTCTGTAATTTATTTTTATTATAACACCAAATAATTGGAGCTAAAGCTAGCTTTTCGGCATGTTTTATATTTTTATATTTATGAAAGATCACATATTTAAATGTTAAACTCACCATCTCCATTGGGTGTTCTAATATATTTATAGGTTTATAATAACTATATATCCAATATTCACACTTCAATACAATATTTGATTGTTTTCGTACATAAACGATTCGGTTTTCCTATTAAATTAAAAGTGAAGTGCAATATTTTGCTATGAAGTACCACAGACTAGTTAATAAATACTACTAGGTAATAGACTAGGTAAAAAATAATCGATTTTAATAATAATCGATTATTAAAAAAAAAACATTATTAATAGTCAATTGTTTTTTTATAAAAAACGATTTTAGTAAATCGATTATTTTCATTATCCTCCTTTTCTTTTTTATTATTTTTTAGATTAGATATTCATAGTTGGATGAAACCAATGTAGCCAAACTATAGTAGGTTTTTTCTTAGATGTCCTATTTAGTAAACAAATATGGCGGCCTGGAAACCAGAGGCAATTGATAGAGTTGGGAAATCAGGGACTTAAAATCTTTTGAATAAAATTTGAGAAATAAAATCCTTTGAAAATGTAGTACTTATCATCACTATCACTACATATTATAAAACAAAGTCCATATTTCCGTATGTACGCATAAAACTTTAAAACTACGCAACCGATTTTGAAGCGTTTTTTTTTAATAGATAGAGTGATTCAAAAGGAAGGTTTGTACGTATAATAACATTCAATACGAAGTAGAGAAATACTGTAATTTTTGAGGTTTCTGTAAATAATTACATTTTTTTCCGCTTACATTGCAAACGCAGGCTAAACCCTACGAGATTTATCAAAATGATGTACTAAGTATTTGTACACCTTAAAAAGGTCTACAGAAAAGTCCGCGATGGTATATATCTATCTCTTATGGATAACCCACAATAGCAGTTTTTTTCATTTACTTTTTACGAAAAATAATGCCTTATGTTCAAAGCAATTTTTATACAATACAGCATTAATCCTTATCCAATTGAGTACCTTAAATAAATTGTTGATTTAATATAGATCAATATTGCCGTTTACAGCATGTAATTTAAGTGAACATTTTCGGAGATATTACAGATTTAAAATGCCATGCGGAGGCCGCGCTTCACCCTATAGCACTTCGAATCCAGCAGCTATATCGTTCTTTCCAGAGTTTGTTTAACGACAAGGAAGCTGTGAATGTTGTATATAAAGACATTCTGTAATTAATTGTAAAAATTAAATACATAGGGAAAATGTAAAAGTAAATAAGTTAAAATGTACTATATGAATTTAGATATTCCAAAGATAGCAGGAAATCTTCTTGGTATAGGGCAAGGAAATTGTTTTTCTCCAAATTTAACGCTTGCGGGCCACGGGCAGTAATGAATAAATCAAAACTACTGGATCGGTTTAAATCATTTTTTTACACTGAATGTAAAAAATATACATTTTGTATTTTATACCCGGGATATATATTTTATACCCGTGCGAAGCAGGGGCAGGCCGCTAGTATAGTTATAATTTAATAATTTGCCTACTATAATATCGTACAGTCCTCGAAGATTCCGAAAGTTTTGATTCTGGACATAGTGTTATAACCAATTTATTAATATCACATACCAGTAAAAACCCTTAGTTGTTAAATTTGACACAAAAAACTGAGCATTAGTAGCGTATACAAACGCACCGACAATACAAATGACATATTGCTACCAGATACCACACGGCTTATTATTAACATTTTGCATTATTAGTCGTATTAGTTCCGATTTTAGGCAATTTAATGTCTTTAAATAGCTAATTGAAAGGATTTTATCCTGTAATTTGTTTCTTCTGTGTACATTCCAGTAATTATGATGTTCATTCTTAATATTGAGAGTGTGATTGATGACAAAACTCGTGAATTTCATAAGTACCGAGTAATGTTTGTTTACTAAATAGGACATCTAAGAAAAAACGGGGTATACACATTTTAACCTAATTTTACAAACAGCGCATCTGTTGTTATTTATTGGTAGTTTTCCACTTTAATTAGCCTTTATTGTAATTAAATATTAACATTGATAAGAGGCAATTGTTCAATTAGTCAGAAAAAAATCGTTTATACAGATCGATCGAATACTTTGATACGAAATAATCGATTTTTAATATAAATTAATTATTAATCGTTTTTTTTACCCTAAGTCACATTTCTACTATTTAGCAATATAGACGGTCGTCTAACTATTGTCCGTCCCTAGACGGAGGCGGTCTCCTCTGATTAGCTAAGCAACTTAGGAAATAATATACCTATAGAAAATGTTTTTTTTAATCAGTTGAATAATATGCACGGAGTTTATTCATTTTGATAGATTTATTATTTACTGTAATTTTGTACAAACTTTCATTTAGACTTTATTTCTTTCGATTGTTTTAATTGCATCAAGAGTAACTTTTTCGTATGAGAATTTATTTTTGAACCTTTTCTTCAAAAGAATGCTTTATTGCTGAATTACTATTATTGTGTCTGCGCTTTCTGGGTTTTCTATACAATTTCTTTAATTTAGAGTAATTGCCTCTACACTGGACATAGAGTGAAACGTATGTAGCATGGAGCATAGACTACTAACTAAAATGTATGGAGTTAGTAGTCTATGGTATGGAGTGCAGTCATCAGTGCTACTACTGATTGAAAATAGCGATTATGATATAGCCCCACTTTTTATCTGAATGACTTCTTAAATACACTAAAAATTATTTTAAATTCTCTGTTTTAAAATAATAACTACATTTGAAAAAACATATAATTTATAAGTTTAAATCATCAGAAGCCAAGATAATACTTTCACACTTTATACTTTGTTGTAGTTAATGTATTGTTTGGAATAAAATGACTCGCCGGCCGGAGGGGCGAGCGGCGCGGGCGGCGAGGGCAGGTCGTTTAGCATTCGATTCCTACCAGAGCGGCCGGCAGTTAGTTACCCTTGAAACACGATCGAGAGCAGCCGCGTGCGCCGGAACACGGCATTCCTTTCTTACGCACACGTGTAATTTTGCGTTTCGGGTGTTATTCTCCGATTTAGTGACGCGTTTAACCAGTGAAGCGTTTAATAAGACGCGACCGTCCACGGTTTTGGTGCGCGTTGGGTACTATTCCCCGATATAGGGACGACTCAATAACGTGTGACTTTACGAAGGTTGTGTGCACACCGGGTGTTATTCCGCCGATATAGTGAAGTTTATACTCAGGGAGAAACAGACATTACGTGTCCGTAGAAGAGTGCGGAGGTGAGCCAACGGTTTCGGGAATCGGCCAAGTACATACAAGCACACACACACACGTACACATATACACGCAGTGACTCACGAGGCCGGACCGCATACAGCTAACGGCCGCGTAAGGTAGGTTGAAACGCCGGGGCATCGGGCCCAGGTCCCGGAGGTTGTTTTATCCGTCCGCACGTTTGTGCGGAACATGTATAATACAATAGTATATTCCGTAAGGTTGCAAAGTTGTGTAATTATGTAATATTATTTATATCGAGTGTCTGGAACATAGCAAAAGGAAATATAAAAAATGAAGCATATGTGAAAATTATCTGTAAAGACAAAAATAACTCATATTTAAATTTTAATTCTTGTATCTCATTGTAATATTAATTTTAAAATTGTTATTGTAAGGTTGTAGTGTAATAAAACTTTTTTTTTATTTATTGACGTTGAGGCTATCGGAATAAACTGCTCATTTAACGAACGCTATTAATGTGTTTACACTTAAATAATTTTATTTAAATGTAGCAGCTACTGGTGGTCTTTAAATAAAACAATAAATGACTTATTTTGAACAGCAACACCAAGAAATTAATGTGTGACCGTTAGAACCGTTTCAACCACAGAGTACATTTTGTACAGTACTTTAATTTTTTTAAATTTTGTGTTTGCAGTTACTTAAAGTCTTTTTCCAATAGTTGGTTGGTCGGTCGGTCGGTCAGTCGGTCGGTCGGTCGGTCGGTCGGTCGGTCGGTCGGTCGGTCGGTCGGTCGGTCGGTCGGTTGGTTGGGTTAGGTTAGGTTAGATAAGGTTTTAGTTAGATAAGGTTTGGGCTTGGGAGGGCCTGCGAATTCGGTTTTTCCCGAATACCGGGCGAACCGATGGCGCTCTCCGGGCGAGCGAGGGCTCTCTGGGTGCGCACGGACGAGCGCCACAAATTGGCATCCGGACCGGGAAAATCGAACTGCAGAAAAAAAGTAATGCGGCGAAAACAAAAATTTGTCTTAAAAATATCTACTTTTCCACGATTTGGTTAGGTTAGGTAAGGTTTTTTTGGATGGGCTTGGGAGGGCCTGCGAATTCGGTTTTTCCCGAATACCGGGCGAACCGCTGGCGCTATCCAGGCGGGCGAGCGAGGTTGGTTGGTTGGTTGGTTGGTTGGTTGGTTGGTTGGTTGGTTGGTTGGTTGGTTGGTTTTTTTTTTTTTTTTTTTTTTTTATTTTCACTTCCCCTGACTTTATCAAGGCACTTTTTAGACGACAATTTGTATAAGCATTTTATATTTTGGATTTTACCCTATATGGGTATTACAATTTTTTAATACAATAATTTTTTACATGTTTATACTACCTTTTACATTTTACTTTTATTAACTATTCTCTACAATAAGTTTATCTGTTAACTATTACTATTTTAATTTTTTTTTTTTTTTATTTGACAACTTCAATGTTTTATTTGCAATATCTCTCCATAATTTATACAATATAATATTTTTATTATTCTAAATAGATTTGCTGTCTTTATTTTACACAACTAATTTAATAATCTACATCTCGTTTTCTGTTTAAATGGACCGTATTTATTACTTACAAGCTTTGTCGCTATAAGCAGGATTTTCATTTTTATCATCAGTCTATCAATCTCAAAAGCATAAATGTCGCTACATATTACTGATTATTAGCTTGGCCTTACCTACTTAATTGCTAACTATATTTAACGGCTTACTATTACTGATATTATTATTCTTATTTACATGTGCTACTGCATTTTTATTCTTTATTTTACTTCAAGTTTTTCTATCTATTTATACGTTATTTTCTACGCTTATTTCCTAATTAATTTTTATTGCTTATATTTCGATATAATACCTAATAGTATACCATTATACTACGGATTACTCTATTTTTACCTATATTTTGTCTTATTTTTCTATTCTATTTTTACATTTTTTATTTTACAAAATTAATTGGTCTTTTGTGACATTGTCCGCGTTGTATTTGCTAGAATAATAGTCTCAGTATTTATGTCACTAACAAATACTTGCTGGAGTATCATTATTACCTAGTTTGTACTTTGTATTTTCTGCTACAAATCGGCCTTTGTTTCCCGGGGCGCCCTTAGCAATACGCTACTGTCGCCCTGGCTAATTTGTCCCATTTTTGACGTATAATGCAGTCCTCACTAAATGCATTGTGACTTGTTTCTGTTAATTTTGCTTTCTTGCAGTTGCAGCAGGTCGGTGCGGTTCCCACTCGCAATTCTTCACACTCCGTCTTTTTATGCTGACCTCCGCAGTGGCTGCAAATCTCTTTTTCCACTGTGCAGTACCTCCTAGTGTGACCATATCCGAGGCACTGGGAGCACTGCACAAGTGGTGACTGATCTTCTGCCTTAACCCTTTGGAGGTCAATATAAGCTACCCCAACGCCCACAAAGCGGTTATATAGGGAGGGCGAGACTTTTAATACTATATGATTTGCGTGCGGGTTTCTGCTTTTCCTTCTAAACTTCACCTCCAGTCTATTTTCACTTTCCGGGATATCCTTAAATACTTCATCGTTCTGGTTTTTTAAGGCTTTGATGATTTCATCGTCCTTATTGTACGAGAGAACGTCTCTTAGGACAATGAGGGGGTCTTTGTTTGAGATGTTTTCAGTAAGGAGGTTTGCACCGGCTGTTTTTATTTTATTTACAATTTTGTCTCTCTCCTCATTTGAACTGCATCCTAGAATAATTTTTCTATCTTTTGCCTTTCGTACTTTTTCAACCCTTATGTCCCCCTCTCTTGCCCTAACGACGTCCCTCAGTTCATTTAAAATCTGGTCCCCGGTCTTTGTTTCATCCGTGGAGGTTATGGCTACCGAGTGGAGTGTCGGCGCTTTCTGCTTTGTGGCTGGTTTCGCTAAAACGTTTGCATAGGTTCGTATTTCTCCTTTTCCTCCCTCTTCTCGCTGTCTTCCTATTTCCTCTTTAAGCTCGAGGGTTCGTTGTGAGTTTTGTTTTATGAGCGACGTTTGTTCCTCTCTATGCTTTGTGATTTCTTCTTTTATTACTGTCGTAGACTTTGCGTTTTCCAGGGTAAAAGATGTATGCTCTTTTCTGAGCTTTTCTATTTCTTCTTTTATTGCCTCTATCTGTCTGCTATTTTGCTGTACCAGTGTTGTCTGTTTGCTAATTCCTTCTTTTATCTCGTTTGTCATTTCGAAATTTTTGGACACCTGGGTTAGGCATACGTCTATTTTCCCTTCTGGGGTCGTCTCTGCTGTTTGCATTGCCCTCATCTGTTCAATTTGTTCAATAAGGTTGTTGTTTTCGTCTATTATATCGTCCCTATCACTGTTTGCCTTTTTGAGTGTCAGCTCTAATATGTGATATAATATTTCAAACCCTCCGATATTGGCTTCTATTTCACTCTTTATTTCTCTTTTCAGATTTCTAGAGTTGTTTAATTGAGTTTGAATGCGTTTTATAAGGGTTTTTATTATTTTTTCCCTACTTTCTGGTAAAACATAGGATATAGAGAAGCCGAGGTCAGGCATTTCTGGTTCTTTTTTCCTCGTAGACGAAGACGGTCCAGCCTGATTTTCGCTTGATCCTTGTGAGGATCTCCGCTCTTGGTTTGCGGGATTTTTAACGGGGGTTCTCATGCCGAACATTGTTAGGGGAGTTTCGTCAACTACATAAAAGAAAATTAGGCAGTGTATATGGCTGCCTGGTCAAAAATGTGTATAAGTGGACAGTGTAAAGGCTGCCGCTTGTCACTAAAATAATAGAAACAATACTGTCCCGTCTGCTGTCTATAAGTGGGCAGTGTAAAGGCTGCCACTTGTCACTAAAATAAAGAGACAATACTGTCTCGTCTAATGTCTTGTATAAAGTTTTAAGAGTTTATATACACACAATGTCTAAAGTTTAAGTACAATATACACTTGTAGTATTTATACGGTGTAAGACGTTTAGAATGTTCAAGTTTTGCGCAAGTCCAGTGAGCCAAGATAAAGGGGGTCGTACGGCCCGATTTGGAATGTCTTGAGTCAGTCAGTCTGTCATGTTTATTGTCTTAGTAAATTTAATTTAAGTTGGAGGAAAATTTAATTTAGAAGACACGATAAGATATAATACTCACCTCATTAAGTGAGAGTGAGGCCGGAGTTGGGCAGGAAAACTCCGAAAAGGGGAGGTCGGTCGGTCGGGGGGAGGGGAAGGGAAGGTACATGCCATGAATTTTTGGGGAACGCGCAAGCCATGATAGTTTAATTTTGAAAATAAAATTTTGCACCATCCCAGTTCGCGCATTTACCGCCATCTATGAACTAGGTCGCAAAGTACTACGCGTAACTGGGTGGCGGGACTCCGAACACTACGTCCACCCATATTTCGTAGTGGTTCAGAGTCGGGCCGCGCTTTAGAGCGGCGCTAAGTCCGAATTTGTACCATAGTTACTAACAGAAGGTTGGTAACTTGGTACTAAAGTAATTTAATAAAAAGTAAGTAATAGAGTAATTTAAAGTAAAAAATTTTTATGTATGCCTTTAGGAGGACTTTTTGGGGTACCAACCCAATTTTTAAATTTTGAAAATATGCTAGGATGCCAAAGATATGGGCGGATTAAAATTTGGAAAATTCTATTTTAACTTACTTAGGGCTATCATAGGTCGCGCATTTCCCGCCATTTCCCGGGGTCGGGAAAACTGAAACTGGGAAAATTTTTGTGGGGGTGTTTAGAGGGACTCTTTGGGCTATGGGATCCGTTTTTAAATTTTGAAAATATTGGGGGATGCAAGAGATGTGGGTGGATTAGTTTTTGGGAAATTCGGATTTAACTCTCTATGGGACTGGGTAGGGCATGTTTAGAGGAAGAGGGTGGGCGCGGAAGGTGGTTTTGGATATTGACATTGGGGAAAGGAGGGGGCGGGGTGTCACAAGTACATGTCGCGGATCTGTCGCGCGACATTGCGACATTTTTGTCGCACCCCCGGGGGATCATAGGGGGTGATGGGAGACCCGATGTCGGGTCCGAATGCTCGACTTGGTCGGAACGTCCGGACCCGGCGTCGGGTCGGAACTCAGGTACCGACCGCTACCGACTTAGAGGGAAGACGGGGCACGGGGTGGTCACGTGGTGTTCACGCGGCCGCCGCGTGATTCCATCTCCATACAAATAAATTAAAACGTGACGTCATGGTCCTAATCCGACTCGCGCCTGACCAAGCCGATGACGATATCACGCTATGGGCCACGTGACCGCCTTGGGGCCGCGCCCTATAAACACGTAAAATAACCCCACTTCGGCCACGAGGTTTTTTCCTGGACAGAATTGGACCGGGAAAAATTTATATCCAGGAAGAGGAGGCTTTAAAAATGAGCTATGCAAATTTTTGTCCCCCTAGGTCCCCGGGAACATGCAAAAACCCGGGTGGACAAAAAGTTCCCATTAAAAACACCTCCAAACAACGTTATATCGGAGTTCGTCAGAAGGACGACTCTCGACAGATTTTGAATTTAATAAAAAACTAAAGGACTCCCGGGGCTGAAATTTTGCATAAGGCAACTAGGATAGATAGGGAATCTAATAATATACATATCTCTGCCGCGAAATTATATTAAAAGGGGGGAAATTAAAATTAAAAATCAAGACATCCCGTTTCGGGACCGCACTCACCCTTGTTTATTAGCCGGCCATCCTGATTTCGGTGATCTGGTTATACCACTGGGTAGCCAAGCCTCTGCCCTTTCAGACAAGGCCAAAAAAGCAGCCCAGCGTTGGGAGTCCGAGTGGGAATCACTATTTAAAACTTGTATTTAAGTTTTTCACTGAATTTAAAACTCGAATATCTTTTTAATTTGAGCACTAAAAATTTTGGTTTAAACTGATTCCAGTTCACCGCACTGAGTTTTACCCTAATATAATTTTGAATAATTTAAGTCTTTAATTTTAACACTATTTTTTAGCCGAAAACTGTTTTTGTAGGAAAATTTTTTGTAAACAAACACTTACAGTAATTTTGTTTTTAGTCCAAAAAATCCGAAAATTTGCACAATTGTACTTTGTTTAATACTTTACAGGATAGCACTTCCAAATTTGGGTGTTAAGGCGATAAAACACACGCCGCACGCGGATTTGTCCGACAAACCGCTGTGGAAAATTCTTTTTGTATTGAGAACTTTCTCAATTTTCCACCAATTTTCACGCGGTTTTCACTGTTTTGTAGCACTTTTTATAACGTTTCGTTTGATATATAGCACTACTATAAAATCAAACTTTTGCCACTGAAACTGATTTTACTGACTTTATATGGGTAGCCGCGGCACTTGTGCGTGTCGTACCTGCACGGGACTTAGCGCGCGACTTTGGTTGGTTGGTTGGGTTAGGTTAGGTTAGGTTAGGTTAGGTTAGGTTAGGTTAGGTTAGGTTAGGTTAGGTTAGGTTAGGTTTTTTTTTTTTTTTTTTTCCCTATTTTCAGTGACTCGCTGATGTTATATTGATGAGTCACCGGCGAGAAACGCCGAACAATGTGGCCAAACTCGCTCCAGGCCGGGGTGACGGCTTCCGCTATTGGATACGTCCACCGCCGCCCCGTCTGTGAAGCAATGAATTTAAACGCAGTCTTTATTAAACAAATTACATAATATTCATTAAATTAACAGTAGAATTAGGAAATATATACATTTGGTCCGCATTTGGTGAACAAAAACATAGAAAAGACAAAGGAAGAGAAAGTTTTTTGATATAAACAAGGATATTATACAATGAAATAATTTTTAACATGCAAAATCACAATTTTAATAGACTTAGATTCTAAGACTTACACTACTAAAACTAACAGGCATCTTTATAAATATTAACATGTAAAGGGGGGGAGGAAGATAGGGGTAATGGTTATCTTGATTTAATCGGGCATCTGAACTAATTTTTTGTTGAATGTCCAAATTTATTGTGTAGTGTTTAGTGTTGTGTTTCGTGTGTGTTAAGTGTTATTGTACTGTTTTAAGTTATTAATGATGTGGCTTATGAATTTAATGAAGGATTCAATGGCCACGTGTTTCCCTAACATGTGTGTGATTGTGTATGGTGCCACTCGGAGGTATCTGCACAGGCTCTCATGCTCGAATCTCTGTTTCGCGAATTCTGCACATTCGCTGACCAGATGCTCTAGCGTCTGTCTTGTGCGATTATCGCAAGGACAGACGTCCGAGTCGGCAATCTTGAACCTGTGCAGATACTCCCGGTGATATGCGTGTCCGGTAAGGTATTGCGTGAGTTGGAATGAATGTTGAGTGTGTGTGTAGAGTTGTTGTATGTGTTTTAATGTGGGGAGTAGTGTGCGTGTTCGGACGCCTTGAGCAGCGCTGCCGTATCGTGTCTGCCAGACACAGTGGGCGTCTCGGCGCGCGTGCATCCTTGCGAGGCTCCGTGGGAAAAAGGCATAGTCTGGCGACCGGTGCAAGGCGGTCCCTAGTTTGGCGGCTGCGTCCGCCGCTTCATTCCCCGCAATGCCGACGTGCGCCCTGACCCAGGCAAACTGTATGCTGCTAACCGCCACATGTACAAGGTGTTGGATATGTGCAACCAGGGGGTGTGTATTGCTTCTGTCCCCCAGAGCCTCCAGGGCTGACCTGGAGTCGCTGAGGATCCAGAAGGTTTTTTGTGCTCCGATGTTAGTGGAGAGGGAGTTAGCCTTAGAGCAAGCCTCCCTGATGGCCAGCAGTTCAGCCTGGAAGACGGAGCAGCAATCGTGAAGTTTGAACTTTTTGGTCTCCCGAAGTCGAGAGCCCTCAAAAAGCACAAAGGCCGCGCCTACCGCTCCGTTCTCCTGCTTGCTGCCGTCCGTGTAAATGAGTGTATTGTGTGGTGTGGTGTGTAAGTGCTCAAGTTCCGTGTTACTGATAGTTTTGTGCTTGATGGCCACTCTGGTGGCCGGGTGTAGAAGTTTGGTTAGGTTAGGTTAGGTTAGGTTAGGTTAGGTTAGGTTAGGTTAGGTTAGGTTAGGTTAGGTTAGGTTAGGTTAGGTTAGGTTAGGTTAGGTTAGGTTAGGTTAGGTTAGGTTAGGTTTTTTTTTTTTTTTTTTTTTTTTTTTTATTATACTAGATAACCTCCAACATAATCGGTGCCTATGTTCACAGTCATACAAGTTCTCGCATTTGTTCATTGTTCATACTTCATACTTATTCTTTCTTGCATTCATCTCTTTTATACAATGCAGGTGGGACTCCTGCTTAGTCTATCCAGAGCTACCTTATTTCTAGTTTTACTTGCTAATGGGAAATAAATTTATACAGGTTTTGTTTATTTTCTTATGCTACTTGGTCTATTGTTATTAATCTAAGCTATTTACATTTCTTAGTTTTCCACTTTTCTTTGCTTTTATTACATATAATATATTATTTTTAAAAACATTAACTTATTTGTAACTAATTAAGACTTATTATTTACTTATTTGTTTAATACTTATGAACTAATATACTTTTATATTGTTTAAGTATTATTTTATTACATTTTGTTTCTTAGATTAACTATTTTTATTATTTTTGTACAATAGTCTAAAAATTTGTTACAGTGTTTGTTTTTAATTATTTCGTTAAGGTTTTTAGGTTCTATTTTTATGTTTAACAGCTGTTCAATGTTGTGCCGATCGTTATTGTTTATTGGACATTCACATATTAGGTGTTGTATCGACTCTATGTTGTTACTGTCGCAGATGCACGATGGGCTCTCCTTACACTTGAAACGTGCCAGGTATCCGGAGAACCCACCGTGCCCTGTCATCAGTTGGGTTATATATCTGTTCATTTTAATTTTCTTTACTATTTTGTACGCCGTCAGTGCGTCGGGCAGAAACAGTCTCGTTACCGATGCCGTTTCGCCGTTTGTATATCGCTCGTTCCATTCGTCAAGCGTGGTCATTCGAATGCTACGCTTGACAAATGAAACGGGGCAGAGACTATAGTCTGGCCGCCTCTTTAGGTTCTTGGCCGCCTCTTTGGCCAGGACATCCGCCCTTTCGTTCCCTTCTAGCCCGACGTGTGCTTTAATCCAGGATAAAGTCACAGCTTTACCCTGTTGGAGCGCTCGCGTTAAATTTCGCCTCGTTTCCACAGCAAGGGGATGGAAGCAGTTGGGATTTTTAACTGTTTGGAGGGCCGCCATGGAATCGCTCAGTATACCGAAAGTGTTAGCGCGATGTTTGGTAACTTCAGCACTAGCCCTGCAAATAGCCAACAGTTCGGCCTGGTAGACTGTACAGTAATTTGAGAGAGCAAGCTTGATAGTTTTGGTCTCGGTGCTTCCATTCCACATGGAGATGGCTGCACCGACACCCCCATCAATCTTGCTCCCATCAGTAAATAACCGAACTGTGGGTTCTCCGCTGTACCGTTGGTCTTGGTCCACCAGGCACGAGAAGTCGACATTTATTTGCTTGGCCGGATGTGGGGATTCCAAAGCTGAAGCCATTCGCTCGATCTCCCTATCCCTCAGCAACGGTAGGGGTTTGCCCCTCTTGGCCTCATACAACGCGGCCATCTCGCGAACGCGAAGATCAAGCGGGAGTATACCCGCCAATATCATTGCTGAGTTAAGGGAGACCGTTCGATAGGCTTTGCAGATCTTTTGCGCGACCCCCCGCTGAACAGTGTTTAAGATCTTTTGTATCCCGACTTTGTTGGCGGCTGGAGCCCATACACTGGCAGCGTACAAAATGATCGGCTCGATGACGGCGGTATATATTATTTTTATTATTTCAGGATTTAGTCCCCAGCTCACTTTTGCCGCTCGTGACAACTGCTTATAAACGTTTATGGCTTTCCTTGACACCTTTAAGACATGTGAGTTGAACGTCAGTTTGCTGTCGATGGTGACACCTAGCACCTTAATTTCGGCGACTTGCTTGACGTTAATGCCGCCCATGCTCAGGCGTGGTGTGTCGTATTTAAGCTTTTTTGTAATAGTTATTGCATTAGTTTTGTGCGCAGCAAAACACAGCTTATTTACAACACCCCACTCCTGGGCATATTGAAGTGCTGCATTTGCCTTCCTCTCGATTTCCAGTGCGGTATCACCATCAAACATCATAATGACGTCGTCAGCTTACTTGTAGCTCGGACATGCTCTTCCCCTGCGTACCTGACCCGGACACTCCTATCACTTAGGTAACTGTCAATGACTCGTCTCAAATTCACGGGACATTTTTCTTCCGATAGTCGGACCTGAATAGCTGGCCACCAGGCGCTGTCGAAGGCTCCCTCTATGTCCAATGATATTATAGTGACTATTTTCTTTTCCTTTAACTTGCTTCTTATATATTGCAGTAGTTTATAGAGGGAGTCTTCGGTGCTCCTTTGTGGCATAAATCCAAACTGGCGCGTACTCATTTTGGGGAGCAAGTGATATTTGAGACGGGCCACTAACATTTTTTCATAAACCTTTCCAAGTATTGGCAGAAGTCCAATTGGTCTATACGACTTTGGAGAGGCGTAATCGGGTTTATCCGGTTTTCTAAGTACAATGACTGCGGCCTCCTTCCATGTTCTGGGGAAGTGGTGGCAGGCTAGACATTTATTTAGTATGGCAAGGAAAAGCTCCGGATCTTCGCTTATGGCTCTTTGGCATATATCGGCTGTGAAGCCATCTATTCCAGGGGCCTTTTTTGGATTGAACGATTTAGTCGCCGAGACGAGTTCCGCCATTGTAAATGGTGGATCCCAGTCTTCATTTTGCTCACCATCATTCACATTTAATGCTTTGGTTCTCGTCTCCT
Organism: Morpho helenor; assembly: GCA_029227775.1. Lineage (NCBI taxonomy): Eukaryota > Metazoa > Arthropoda > Insecta > Lepidoptera > Nymphalidae > Morpho > Morpho helenor. The sequence continues at coordinate 15,487,257 of JARGCU010000006.1, forward strand.
GATGTTTGGCATTATCTTCATGTTCATGGTCCCCCGGGTAGAAAGCTTCAGCCAATAGTTTGGCAGAGTTCTTTGCATCAAGTACTCTTCCTTGACTTTCTAGAAGCTGATCTTCGCTTCTTTGCTTCGTCCTACCAATCACCCTGTAAATCCCTTCCCACACCCCTTCCCCATCCTGTTTCCCGCAGAACTCCTTCCAGCTCTGTGTTTGTGCTTTCTTGACCTCTGATTGGTAATGTTCTTTTTGTTTCAGGTACTCGTTGACGACTGCAGGTCTTCGGATTTCGGCGGCATTCCTGATTCTGCGCTTCTTGGTAGCGACATCTTTCTTCAGCCTCGCGAGGTCTTCGGACCACCACGGTATGTTCAATTTCTGGTTCGCTTTCTTTTTAGGCATAGTTTCCAGGCATGTCTGATCTATTATCTTTGTAAATCTATTTATTACTTCGTCTATTTGTTCTTTAGTTTTAATTTTGTAAATTTCTGTTTTTGTCAATTTACACTCTGATATTAGATTGCCGAATTTTTCGTTAAAAGTTTGCCAGTTTGCTTTCTTAGTATTGTATTTACGTGTTGTTCTCTTGATTTCCACTCCCTTGGACTTTTGCAAATTGACCTTGAATACCATGCCGTTGTGGTCCGACCCAGTGAGACTTTGGTCTACTACCCAGTTTTCTATTAGGTGCAGGATATCAGTTGAGCACGCCGTTATATCCACGAAACTAGAGTACCTCTTTCCCCCTCTAACGGTGTCAAAGGTAGGGGTTGTACCTGTGTTTAGGAGTTGTAGGTCCAGCTCATTTAATACTCCGGCTAGTTCTTCTCCTCTTATATCGGTAATTGGACTTCCCCACCATATACTTTTAGCGTTTGCGTCGCCCCCGATAATGGTTTTCCTGGTGCCTATAGCTAGCTTTATGTCTTTTAACTTCTGCAGGTACCGTTCTATGGGTACATCTGGCTCGAAATAAAAGGACACTACCACGACCTCCCAATCCCTTGTTCGGATCCCCACCACGACTATGTTGTTCGTGGTGAGTTTTGGGAACTGCACGACACTTAGATCGTCGTCGAAGACGGCGATTGCTGCCTTAATGTTCCCTTCTCCTACTGAAGTGTTTTGGAAGATCCTGGCTCCTTTATGGCTCCTCATTGTCTTTGCCCCCCCCACATACGGTTGCTGCAGTAGTGCAATTGCCGCTTTCCTTTTCTCAGCTTCCAGTAATAACTCATAAGTGGCCAGGTTTGAGCGTTGCAAGTTGGCTTGTATCATCAAGTATTTGTTTTCGCCCGGGGCGCCTTTAGCAATATGCTATGGTTGATCTCGCTATTGCATCCCATTTGGCTCTTACTGGGCACTCTGAGCTAAACGCATTATGCTCTTTTTTATCTATTTTGGACCTCGTACAGTTGACGCACGAGGGTGGATTTATTATTGCATCCGGGCATTCTCTCTTTAGGTGTGGTCCGCCGCAGTGGGTGCACAGGTCGATCGTTTCTTTGCAGAAACGTCGACCGTGCCCGTACGCCAGACACCGCGAGCATTGAACCAGTGGAGACTGGTCTTCGACTCTCAGGTGTTTAAGGTCAATGCGTAGATGACCTTTACCAACTGCTCTCTGCCACACCCAGGGCGCTACGCTAACCACTACGTGGTTTGTAAGCGGGTTTCGCGCTTTCCTTCTAAACTTTATTACCAATCTGTCGTCCTCGTTTTCGATGGAGCCAAAAACTTTAGGATTCTGATTTCTCAACGCCTTTTTGAGGTCTTCATCAGTGTAAATCGACATGACCTCTTTGATTATTAAGAGCGGATCCTTATTTTTGACTTCTTCGACTACGAGGTCGGTACCTTTCATTCTGATTCTCTGTTTTGCTTTTTCCCTTTCAGTCTCTGATTTGAATGCCATGATGACCTTTCTATCTTTCGCCTTCCTTACCCTTTCAACCTTCACCCATCCTTCCTTAGCATCCATCGTCTTTCGTAACTTCTCTAGCACTTCTTCCCCCGTGTGCGACTCGTCAACAGACGTTACCACTACCGAGTGTAGCGTATTTCGTTTCTGTTGCGGTTTTCCTACGCTTGCCGGTACCGCTGCCACTACACTTGCGTATGTTACTGCCCTTTCTAGTACTTCTTTGTGTGATTTCATGGCTAGCTGTAGCTCTTCTACTTGCTTGTTGCTTGCTGCCATCATATCAGAGTGCTTCCGCATGTACTCCATCATATCTTTTATTTGGGGATATGCCTGACATTGGGGTTCCTGTAGTTTTTCTTTGGTTAGGTCGATAGTCTCCTTGTTTAATTCTCTTTCTGAGTCTGTGCGCTTTGTACCGATTTCTGTCGCTTTTATAAACGTCCCTATAACATTTAGTTCGTTTTCTATATCCATTTTTATTTCCCTTTTTAGGTTTCTTGACACGTTAAGTAATCTTTTAATTTTTTCGATTGCACTTTTTGCTTCATGTGCTTTAGCTTGGTTGTCAAGAGTTCCTGTTTGGGATTCTACCTTTGATGTCTTTGTTCTTGGGGAAGTTGGTGGGTTTTGTACGGATGTTAAGCACCGTTCCGGGGGAGGGCTATTTTCTGGTCCAAATCTGCCACTCTCCTTTTCGCCAATACCCCTAAGCACTTTTGTTGTATCCATATTGGGTTTAGATGGTCCAGCTACCGGTGATTTATTAGGTTCCTGGGGGGATTTCCCACCTTGACTGGTGGGTTTTTTCATGGGAGTTCTTATTCCAAACATTTTGGTTGGAGGTTATTTACTGTATTGTCAATGACAGTATTACTTATTGTCACTGGTCACAATTTCAGGCGGCAGTGTAAAGTGCTGTCGCTTGTCCTGATTTATGGAGGAGATAGTGTAAAGCTATCTTGTCTACGTATAATTAATAACAATGCGTCAATAGTTTTATTAATTGCTAAAAATAGCTAGGACAGTGTATAGTGCTGTCTCTCGTCGTAGTTTATAAGTTAGATAGTGTAAAAGCTATCTTGTCTATGATTTTTATTAAATTACACAATAGCTATGTTTATATATTTATATATAGTTGTCAATATAATATTTATTTATACGTCAAATATTATTATCCTGTGTAGTAGCAATAAGACAGTGTAGAATGCTGTCCGTTGTCAAATTTTATATAACAGTATTAACTTGTCTTGTTTTTATTAATTGGGAGTTTGATTTCCTCTATTACTATTATGTATCTACTCTGTTTGACCAATTTTACTCAAACTTTAGTGTTAATTTAGATAACAATAGAGAAAAGAAAAATTTATTAGTATAGTATAATAGTAACACTATAAAGTTTGTCGCACTTATCAAGTTCCGTATGCTCACAATACAAAATTAGGGAATCGTGCGGCCCGATAGGGGTGTCTTGAGTCTGTCAGTCTGTCATGTTTATTGTTATTTATTAAGCTAATAAGTTGGGGGGAAATTTAATTTAGAAAACGCGATGGGAATACAGTGCTCGCCTCATTAGGTGAGGTGAGTCCGGAGTTGGGCAGGAGAACTCCGAAAAAGGGGGGGTCAGTCGGTCGGGGGGGGGAAGGAAGGTACATGCCTTGGATTTTTGGGGGATGCGCGAGCCATGATAGTTAAATTTTGAAAATAAAATTTTGCACCAACCCGGTTCGCGCATTTACCGCCATCTATGAACTAGATGGCAGAGTACTACGCGTAGCCGGGTGGCGAGACTCCGACTACCACGTCCACCCATATTACGTAGTAGTTCAGAGTCAGTCCGCGCTTTAGGGCGGCGCTAAATCCGAATTTTTACCATAGTTGCTATCAAAAGGTTGGCAACTTGGTACTAAAGTAATTTAATAAAAAGTAAGTAATAGAGTAATTTAAAGTAAAAAAATTTTATGTATGCCTTTACGAGGACTTTTTGGGATACTAACCCAATTTTTAAATTTTGAAAATATGTTAGGATGCCAAAGATATGGGCGGATTAAAATTTGGAAAATTCTATTTTAACTTACTTAGGGCTATCATAGGTCGCGCATTTCCCGCCATTTCCCGGGGTCGGGAAAACTGAAACTAGGAAAATTTTTGTGGGGGTGTTTAGAGGGACTCTTTGGGCTATGGGATCCGTTTTTAAATTTTGAAAATATGGGGGGATGCAAGAGATGTGGGTGGATTAGTTTTTGGGAAATTCGGATTTAACTCTCTATGGGACTAGGTAGGGCATGTTTTGAGGAAGAGGGTGGGCGCGGGAGGTGGTTTTGGATATTGACATTGGGGAAAGGAGGGGGCGGGGTGTCACAAGTACATGTCGCGGATCTGTCGCGCGACATTGCGACATTTTTGTCGCACCCCCGGGGGGTAATAGGGGGTGATGGGAGACCCGATGTCGGGTCCGAATGCTCGACTTAGTCGGAACGTCCGGACCCGGCATCGGGTCGGAACTCAGGTACCGACCGCTACCGACTTAGAGAGAAGACGGAGCACGGGGTGGTCACGTGGTGTTCACGCGGCCGCCGCGTGATTTCGTCTCCATACAAATAAATTAAAACGTGACGTCATGGCCCGGTCAGGCGCGAGTCGGATTAGGAAATCCGACTCGCGCCTGACCAAGCCGATGACGATATCACGCTATGGGCCACGTGACCGCCTTGGGGCCGCGCCCTATAAACACGTAAAATAACCCCACTTCGGCCACGAGGTTTTTTCCTGGACAGAATTGGACCGGGAAAAATTTATATCCATGAAGAGGAGGCTTTAAAAATGAGCTATGCAAATTTTTGTCCCCCTAGGTCCCCGGGAACATGCAAAAACCCGGGTGGACAAAAAGTTCCCATTAAAAACACCTCCAAACAACGTTATATCGGAGTTCGTCAGAAGGACGACTCTCGACAGAATTTGAATTTAATAAAAAACTAAAGGACTCCCGGGGCTGAAATTTTGCATAAGGCAACTAGGATAGATAGGGAATCTAATAATATACATATCTCTGCCGCGAAATTATATTAAAAGGGGGGAAATTAAAAGTAAAAATCAAGACATCCCTTCACGGGACCGCACTTACCCTTGTAAATTTAGCAGCTCATCCTGGACAGCATCGCTTCTTTAAGAAAAACAAGTAGGCGGCTCAGCCTTTTAAAATAAAGGCGAGCTCACCGCCCAGCACTGGTGTTAGGGGGTTAAAAAACACCCCTAAAGTGTTGTCCGTCAATGTTTATAAATTTTATAACACTTATATCTTTTTACTCAATAGAGTAAAAAATATGCTCAACACCAATCCTGGTTCGCCTTTTGGAGTAGAACACAATGGTATTTTTGAAAAATTTTTTTTTTGACTAATTTTTGACTTATTTTTTAACCAAAAACTGATTTTGTTGTGAAGATTTTTAAAGAAAATGTGTCACCAAAAATCCAAATAACGTCCAAAAAATCTGAAATTTTGCACAAGTGTGCTCTGTCTAACGACACACAAGATGGCACTTTCACTTTTTAAAATTCTCGCGAGAAATCTCGCGCCGCACGCGGGTTTATACGAAAATCCGGCAGAAGTTTTGGGTTTTATACCGATAACTTTTTAAGTATTTGTCCGATTTTCACCCGGTTTTCACTATTGTGTAGCGCTTGACTTTACGCACACTTTGATGTATAGCACTTCACTGCAGTCCAAAATTTTGCCACTTTTTCGATTTTTTCGAACTTTGTATAGGCGCTCCTTAGTGTTGGAGGTGCGCGTTCGCCACGGGACTTAGTGCGCGACTGGTTAGGTTAGGTCAGGTTAGGTTAGGTTAGGTTAGGTTAGGTTAGGTTAGGTTAGGTTAGGTTAGGTTAGGTTAGGTTAGGTTAGGTTAGGTTAGGTTAGGTTAGGTTTTTTTTTTTTTTTTTTTTTTTTTTTTTAATTGACCACCTCACATATTGAGGTAGTCCCTATCTACCTTCATCTTTAAAATGAAGCCCTTGTTTTGCTATTTAATTTAATTATCTTTCATACAAGTTCTCGCATTTATACTCCTTACACTCTTCATACCAATTCTTTCTTATATACAATCTCTTTCATATTAACTATGGGTGGGATTCCCATCTAACTATCTAAACTTCTATTTTTATTTTTATTTCGGGTAAATAATTTTTTCGTTATTTGTTTATTCTTGTACAATTTTCTTATAAACTAAAATTTTACAAAATATTTCTTGTTCATAACATTTTTTACACTATACTTTACTTATATTCTAACAATTATTTTTAAAAACATTAACTTATTTGTAACTAATTAAGACTTATTATTTACTTATTTGTTTAATACTTATGGACTAATATACTTTTTATTACACTTTGTTTCTTTCATTAACTATTTTTATTATTTTTGTACAGTAGTCTAAAAATTTGTCACAGTGTTTGCTTTTAATTATTTCGTTGAAGTTTTTAGGTTCTATTTTTATGTTTAATAGCTGTTCAATGTTGTGCCGATCGTTATTGCTTATTGGACATTCACATATAATGTGTTGTATCGACTCTATGTTGTTACTGTCACAGATGCACGATGGGCTCTCCTTACACTTGAAACGTGCCAGGTATCCGGAGAACCCACCGTGCCCTGTCATCAGTTGGGTTATATATCTGTTCATTTTAATTTTCTTTACCATTTTGTACGCCGTCAGTGCGTCGGGCAGAAACAGTCTTGTTACCGATGCCGTTTCGCCATTTGTATATCGATCGTTCCATTCGTCAAGCGTGGCCATTCGAATGCCACGCTTGACAAATGAAACGGGGCAGAGACTATAGTCTGGCCGCCTCTTTAGGTTCTTGGCCGCCTCTTTGGCCAGGACATCCGCCCTTTCGTTCCCTTCTAGCCCGACGTGTGCTTTAATCCAGGATAAGGTCACAGCTTTACCTTGTTGGAGCGCTCGCGTTAAATTTCGCCTCGTTTCCACAGCAAGGGGATGGAGGCAGTTGGGATTTATTACTGTTTGGAGGGCCGCCATGGAATCGCTCAGTATACCGAAGGTGTTAGCGCGATGTTTGGTTACTTCAGCGCTAGCCCTGCAAATAGCCAAGAGTTCGGCCTGGTAGACTGTACAATAGTTTGAGAGAGCAAGCTTGACAGTTTTGGTCTCGGTGCTTCCATTCCAAATGGAGATGGCTGCACCGACACCCCCATCAATCTTGCTTCCATCAGTAAATATCCTAACTGTGGGTTCTCCGCTGTACTGTTGGTCTTGGTCCGCCAGGCACGAGAAGTCGACATTTATTTGCTTAGCAGGGTGTGGAGATTCCAAAGCTGAAGCCATTCGCTCGACCTCCCTATCTCTCAACAACGGTAGGGGTTTGCCCCTCTTGGCCTCGTACAATGCGGCCATCTCGCGAACGCGAAGATCAAGCGGGAGTATTCCCGCCAGTATCATTGCTGAGTTAAGGGAGACCGTTCGATAGGCTTTGCAGATCTTTTGCGCGACCCCCCGCTGTACAGTGTTTAAGGTCTTTTGTATCCCGAGTTTGTTGGCGGCTGGAGCCCATACACTGGCAGCGTACAAAATGATCGGCTCGATGACGGCGGTGTATATTATTTTTATTATTTCGGGATTTAATCCCCAGCTCACTTTTGCTGCTCGTGACAATTGCTTATAGATGTTTATGGCTTTCTCTGACACCTTTAAGACATGTGAGTTGAACGTCAGTTTGTTATCGATGGTGACACCCAGCACCTTAATTTTTTCTGTCTGGACTATTTCTATTCCTCCCATGCTCAAGCGTGGGGAGTCAAATTTAAGTTTCCTAGTTATCACCATAGAGTTGGTCTTATTTGGCGCAAATCGCAATTTATTTTTGACACCCCATGTTCGGACATACTCCAGTATGGGGTTAGCTTGCCTCTCAATGTCCAGGGCGGTGTCACCATCAAATAGTAAGATGACATCATCTGCAAAGGCCTGACAATAAACTCCCTTCTCGAGGAGCTCTTTGAGAAGTGGGTCGAGAAGGAGGTTCCAAAGGATGGGGCCGCTTATCGATCCTTGAACGCATCCCTTTTTCGTTTCCCTGCTGTATTCCTCCCCGGCGTATCGAACCCTTACTCTTCTGTCTCTGAGATAACTATCCATGACTTGTCTCAGATTTAAGGGGCAGTCTTCTTCAGCCAGTCGAACCTTAATAGCCGGCCACCAAGCGCTGTCAAAGGCACCCTCTATATCTAATGATACTAAGACAGTTAATTTCTTGTCGTCTAACTTTGCTCGGACGTGTTGCATTAATGCATAGAGGGCATCCTCAGTGCTCCTTTGTGGCATGAATCCGAACTGGCGAGTACTCATCCTTGGTAGAAGGTAGAACTTGAGGCGAGCCACCAGCATCTTCTCATAGATTTTCCCGAAGACAGGCAACAGGCCGATCGGTCTGTAGGCCTTGGGAGAAGCATAGTCCGACTTTCCCGGTTTGCGTAGGACCACAACTGCGGCCTCCTTCCACTGCCGAGGAAAATGGTGGTAGGCAAGGCATTTATTAAGGAGAGCCAGAAAAAGTTCCGGGTCGTCTTCAATGATCCTGCTACAAATATCAGCAGTAAAACCATCGATGCCCGGCGCCTTTTTTGGATTAAAAGACCTACTTGCGTGGACAAGTTCGGCGTCTGTAAATGGTGGGTCACAAGCTCCATCTCGTTCGTCATCGTTTACTGCTTCTGCCTCGGTCCTGAGTTGAGCGTGCTCCGCACTGTCCTCGTCTTCTAAGTCATCTGGATAAAAGGTCTCCGCTAATAACTTGGCTGAGCCTTTCAGGTCCATGATCATTCCATCCTTTTCCAACGGTCGATCCTCTTCTCTACGCGCCGTTCTGCCGATGACTCTATATATCCCCTCCCAGACACTTTCCTTCTCCTGCTTATTACAGAAGTCCTTCCAACTACTAGTTTGTGCTTTTTTAACTTCTAATTCGTACTCTTCTTTATGTTTCAGATATTCCTGAACCACCGACGGCTTGCGGATTGCTGCTGCGTTTCTGATTCTACGCTTCAACGTCGTGACTTTCCTCTTTTGTTTCGCGAGTTCTTCAGTCCACCACGGCATGGAGATACGCTCATTAGGCTTTTTAACAGGTAAGGTTTCCAGACACGTTTTCTCTACTATCTTGTTAAGCTTATCAATATTGTTTTCTATTTCCTCAACTGATGCTATATTTTCTATTCCATTTTTGTTAAAATTTTCTTCCTCTTTCAGTCGTTTGAGTGTGTTTCCGAAATTTTGCCAATTTGCTTTTTTCGTGTTGTATTTTCTGGTTGTCCTGTTTATGGTTATTCCTTTTGATTTTTGCAATTTAATTTTAATCTCCATACCATTGTGATCCGAGCTCGTGAGGCTCTCATCAACTTTCCAATCGTCGATCAAGTGCAGAATGTTTGTTGTGCACGCCGTGACGTCCACAAAGCTACTGTAGCGTTTTCCACCTCTAATGGTGTCGAAGGTGGGAATTTTCCCTCTGTTTAAGACGTTAAGCTCTAGAAGATCAAGCGTTTCCGCCATATCCTCTCCTCTTTTATCCGTTTCGGGACTGCCCCACCATAGGCTTTTCGCGTTTGCATCGCCTCCTATTAATACTTTTTTGGAGCCCATTTCCTTCCTGATGTATTTGAGTTGATCAAGGTAAGACTGCATAGGTTTGTCGCCTTCAAAGTAGTAGGATACCATTATGACTTCCCAGACACAAGTTTGGATTCCCACCACTACGATGTTATTAGTGGTGAGTTTCGGGTATGGCGTTACATTAAGGTCTTTATCGTAAACAGCTATTGCCGCTTTCACAGTCCCGTCTCCTACATTAGCGTTCTGGAAGATCCTAACTCCTTTCTGACCGCCCATAAGCCTCCCTCTTCCAACATAGGGTTCCTGCACGAGGGCTACTGCAACTTTTCTTTTGTCAGCCTCGATGTGTAGTTCCTGTGTTGCCAACTTTTTTCTCTGCAAGTTTGCTTGAAGTACTATATATGATTTTTCGCCCGGGACGCCTTTAGCAATAGGCCACAGTGGATCGCGCTATGACAACCCATTTCTTACGAACGGGACATTCCGCGCTAAAGGCGTTGTGGTCCACTAGCTCTAGCTTCGCACTACAACAATTTATGCACTGGGGCTTCGAATAGGCGGCAAATTTCTGACACTCTGCTTTTAGGTGAGGGTCGCCACAGTGGCTGCAGCGGTCAGCGGTCTCCTTGCAGAAACGTTTTCCGTGGCCGTAACCTAAGCATTTAGTACATTGTACTAATGGCGACTGATCTTCTACTCTCACCCTCTGCATGTCTACATGCAGGTACCCTTTTTCGGTCGCCCTTTGCCATACTGTCGGGGCCACGCTGACTACGACGTGGTTTTGGTGCGGGTTGCGAGCCTTTCTTCTATATTTTATGGTAATGGTTAGGTTAGGTTAGGTTAGGTTAGGTTAGGTTAGGTTAGGTTAGGTTAGGTTGGGAGGGCCTAATGCAGGCTGCCGGCGCCTTTATGCCGGAGTGGTCCGCTCTATGGCCCTGTACGGCGCTCCCGTGTGGGCGGAGCGGCTGACTGCTGTGTCCCTGCCTCTGCTGCGGGGAGCGCAGAGGATCATGGCGGTCAGACTCGTGCGGGGCTACCGGACCATTTCCGGCGAGGCGGCCTGCGCCTTGGCTGGGTCCCCTCCCTGGGACCTGGAGGCCAAGGTGCTCGCTCAGGCCTACCGCCGCAGAGTTGAAGCCCGTTTATCGGGGGGAGACTCGGCGGTGGTAGAGGTAGATTGGCGGAGGGAAGCTCAGGAGGAGCTCCTCCGCCAATGGAGGCGGCGGCTGGAATCGCCCAGTGCAGGAGGCTGGACGATTTCGGCCATCCAGCCCATTCTCCAGGGCTGGGTCGCCAGGAGGCATGGGGTCCTCACCTTCCGCCTGACACAGATGCTTTCCGGACATGGTTGCTTCGGGAGGTATCTGTGGCGGGTGGCCGGGCGCGAAGCGTCCGGTGAGTGCCACGAGTGCGGCGCCGATTCCGACACGGCGCTGCACACGCTCGCGGACTGTCCAGCTTGGGCGGTTCAGCGGGCGGAGCTCGTGGCACAGGTGGGGCGCGACCTCTCCTTGCCCACTGTGGTTCGTGCCATGGTGGACAGGGAGAGGTCGTGGGCAGCGATGGCCTCCTTCTGCGAGCACGTCATTTCGCAGAAGGAGGCGGCGGAGCGGGTCCGGGAAGTCGAGTCTCGGGATCCGATCCGCCGCAGGCGAGCCGGGCGCAGGCGGTTCGTCCAAGACCATCGCATGCCGCCCTAACGGGGACCTTCTGGGCGTTCCGAACGGGGTTAATCGGACGCCCTCCTTATAAGGTCCCCGAGGCGGGCGATGCATCTGGTGCTCCCGATGCATCGTCCAGCGGAGGGAGGGGCCACTTTTAGAGAGGCCCCGACCCAGAGGTGGCGCACTCTGGGGTTCAGAGTTGCTGCTGGCGGGAGTGGGGTCAAATAAGGCACCCTGCTCCCGCCACCAGCAGCGTGGTGGAGCATACAGGTTGTTTTAGTCGGTGCGAGTCCGACATAACCACCGATCGTCCCCGTCGGTCGGTGGTACCCATAAGGGGTTTTTTCCTGTATAAAAAAAAAAAAAAAAAAGGTTAGGTTAGGTTAGGTTAGGTTAGGTTAGGTTAGGTTAGGTTAGGTTAGGTTAGGTTAGGTTAGGTTCTCAGGAGGAGCTCCTCCGCCAATGGAGGCGGCGGCTGGAATCGCCCAGTGCAGGAGGCTGGACGATTTCGGCCATCCAGCCCATTCTCCAGGGCTGGGTCGCCAGGAGGCATGGGGTCCTCACCTTCCGCCTGACACAGATGCTTTCCGGACATGGTTGCTTCGGGAGGTATCTGTGGCGGGTGGCCGGGCGCGAAGCGTCCGGTGAGTGCCACGAGTGCGGCGCCGATTCCGACACGGCGCTGCACACGCTCGCGGACTGTCCAGCTTGGGCGGTTCAGCGGGCGGAGCTCGTGGCACAGGTGGGGCGCGACCTCTCCTTGCCCACTGTGGTTCGTGCCATGGTGGACAGGGAGAGGTCGTGGGCAGCGATGGCCTCCTTCTGCGAGCATGTCATTTCGCAGAAGGAGGCGGCGGAGCGGGTCCGGGAAGTCGAGTCTCGGGATCCGATCCGCCGCAGGCGAGCCGGGCGAAGCGGTTCGTCCAAGACCATCGCATGCCGCCCTAACGGGGACCTTCTGGGCGTTCCGAACGGGGTTAATCGGACGCCCTCCTTATAAGGTCCCCGAGGCGGTCGATGCATCTGGTGCTCCCGATGCATCGTCCAGCGGAGGGAGGGGCCACTTTTAGAGAGGCCCCGACCCAGAGGTGGCGCACTCTGGGGTTCAGAGTTGCTGCTGGCGGGAGTGGGGTCAAATAAGGCACCCTGCTCCCGCCACCAGCAGCGTGGTGGAGCATACAGGTTGTTTTAGTCGGTGCGAGTCCGACATAACCACCGATCGTCCCCGTCGGTCGGTGGTACCCATAAGGGGTTTTTTCCTGTATAAAAAAAAAAAAAAAGGTTAGGTTAGGTTAGGTTAGGTTAGGTTAGGTTAGGTTAGGTTAGGTTGGGGTGCTTTAGCGGTTGGCCTCCTCGTGGCGCACCCTGGGCGGGTCTACGGAATAATGAAATATGTATTCCCTGGACCTGGCGAACGGACCGTGGGGTAGGGGGGGTAGGGTTGCTGATTCTGATTGTCCCTCTGTTAGCAGAGGGCAATTCTGATAGGCTGGGGGCTCTGGGGGGGAATGAGTCTTCAACTGGTTGGCGCGTTCGGTTTTGGCTAGTTAGTCTTGCTGGACACGGCTTCGGCCTCCGTCAGCCAAACCCGTAAACCCAGCGATGAGAGCGGGGACCTTCGGGTCGCGAGGAAGAAAACCTCTCTAAAAAATTACCCCAATCCCAAGGTTCGGGGCCCGCCGATGGGATGAATGGCCGGGGGGGATTCCGGTCACTAGGACTCCACAACTGGGGGGAATTTGAGTGGGGGAAAAAAAAAACAACAGAATGGTTAAGACACGTAATCAAACGACTACCCAGGAGGGTCCCAGTTCATCTGGGGAATCCCTTGCTGCGTCGGGGAGACGGCAACCGGAGCACCGGCAGTCGTCCCCTCGACGTAGTCGCCCCATCGTATCTGGGGGGGCACCTTCTGTTTCGACGTCGAAGGAGGATGATAGAGAGGCAATGGAATGCGACGAAAAAGTCAAATCTAAATTCCAATTTGAAATGACTTGTGATGAGAAGAACAACTTTGTCGATAAAACAATTGAGGCTCGAACGAAGAAAGAGGATGGAAATCGTTTTCTGGCCAATCTTGATCTGATGGATGAGACGGTTAAGAGAATTGATGATCCTAATGTGAGCAGAAAACAGATCCGTAACTTGGTGGATTTGGCTGGCTTGTACAGCAATGAGCTATGGAACGGCATTTGCACACTGGTGGATAAGTCTGCGAGGCAGAAAAAAATGATGCAACGCAGCGAGATCGAAAAATGTGATCTCCGCACGGAAATTGAGAATCTGCGGAAAGAGGTGGATAAATTAAAGAGGCGCGTGACAAGTCTCACCCAAGAACAGGATTTAAGGCGTCTTGCTAGTTCTGCAACAAGGCCTCAAAGGAAGGATGCGTCTACTATGGTGGATGCAAGCTACATAGCGACTCCCGAGGAATATCCTCTAGGGCCTAAGCCGGCGAAAATCGCAAGAGTTGAGACACGTGTGTGCGATGACCACACATATGCAGAAAGGGCTAAAGTTCCTGTGGTTCCACTGGCTTCTGAATGGGCCACAGTTGTAAAGAGAAACCGAAGGCGAAAAGAGGACGTGACGAGAGTTCGGAACCCTGTCCCAGTTAAACCTGCGATGGCTACAATCCAGAGCGTATCTCCTGGTCATATGGAGAAGAGGAAGAAGAAGAGGAGGAGAAAGCCTAAGGTACGGGTACCTAACTCCTCCGCGGTGGTGGTCACTTTGACCGACACCGCAATAAAATGTGGAGTGACCTACAGAGATGTCGTTGCCCAAGCAAAGGAGAAGTTAGATCTCTCAGCTCTGGGGATCCCGTTGGTAACATTCAGACGGTCGGCTACTGGTGGAAGGATTTTTGAAGTTTCCGAAAACGAGAATGGGGTCAAGGCAGACATCTTCGCTGAAAAGTTAAAGGAGTCTGTGGGCCAAGAGTTAGTGAGGATTTCCAGACCCGTTAAGACTGCGGAACTGCGCCTTGTGGGTGTGGAAGATGTTGCCTCGGCGTCTGAAGTGGCCAATGCTGTGGCTACATCTGGTGGATGCGTTCCCGGGCAAGTAAAGGTCGGGGAGTTAAAGTACAACGCTGCTGGATACTGCACGGTGTGGGTGCGTTGTCCGGTGGCTGCGGCGCTGAAGTTGGAAGGCATTGGGAAGCTCCGCGTGGGTTGGTGTACGGCACGCGTTGAGCTTCTTGGAAAGCGGATACAGCGGTGCTACCGGTGTGTAGAGGTTGGTCACTTTCGGGTGAACTGTGACTCGAAAGTCGATAGAAGCACTGAGTGCTATCGATGCGGTGAGACCGGCCACATCGCTACGCGATGCTCGCGAGACCCTAAATGTGGGCCTTGCGCTAGGGCTGGTCTCCCGGCAAATCATTGGATGGGGGGCAGGCTCTGCAACCCCGTCAGAAAGCGCCGCGGGTTCCGGAAGGAACCAATTACTAGTTTCCCTTCGGAACCTGCCGTCGTTGCTGCGGTCGATACTCGACTGTCTACAGCCAGCGACGATGTTGAGATCCTGGACGTCGGGTGATGGGAGACCCGGCGCCCCCTTAAAAGGGTCTTATTCTAGGATGCATCTAGTGTCTTTAGGTGCATCCCAGAGGTGGTCGGGAGGCGTAAGGAACTCCCTGCTCTGAGGAGGGCCGCTAGGGCGGCAACGCTGCGAGGTCGCGGTCAAATAGGGTACCGTGGCTGCCGCATTAAGGCGTGAGATGGACACCGGGGGGTTTTAGTGGGTGCGAACCCCACATAACCACGTCGTCGGCTCCCATGACGGCGTGTGTACTCGTAAGGAGTTTCCCCTCGAAAAAAAAAAAAAAAAAAAAGGTTAGGTTAGGTTAGGTTAGGTTAGGTTTTTTTTTTTTTTTTTTTTTTTTTTTTTTTTTTTTTTTTTTTTTTTTTTTTTTTTTTTTTTTTTTTTTTTTTTTTTTACTATTCCTCCAACATAATCGGAGCCTATGATTACTTTTCACTTTCATACCAGTTCTCGCATTTACACTTTCGTTCATTCAGCATACTGTTTCTTTCTTGCATTCTTCTCTTTTAATCACGCAGGGGGGACTCCTGCCTAACTACTACTAAACTTACGTTACTTATTCTATCGGGAAAATAAATTTGGTTACACTTTTTATTATAATTCAAGCTTAATCTGTCTTTACATTATTTAAATTACATTATTTAAAGGGGTACACATTAAATTTTACATGTTTTGTTATTTTATTTGTTACATTTACTTATGTTATAATTAAAGTTACTGCTATTTTATTTCATTTCTACAATACGCTATTTTTATTATTGCTAACAATTTATCTAAATACTTATAATTAATATTTACAATATTATTAAAGTATTATTTTCTTGCCTATGTTTTATTATTTTCGTTAACTACTTTAATTATCTTCGTACAGTATTCTAGAAATTTTTTGCTATGTTTGCCAATTATTATTTCAGGTAAATTTTTAATTTCCAGTTTTATCCCTAATTCGTGTTCAATGTTATACCGATCTGTAGAATAAATTGGGCATTCACAAATTATGTGCGGTATGCTTTCTGGGGTATTATCGTCACAGGAGCACGATGGGCTCTCCTTACACTTGAAACGAGCCAAGTATTCGGAGAGTCCACCGTGCCCTGTCATCAATTGTGTTATATAACGATTTATTTTTAATTTTCGCATCACTCTGTACGCTACCAGCGCGTCCGGGAAGAAGAGTTTGGTGATTCCTGCGGTTTGGGCTGTCACATACCGCTCATTCCACTCGTCAAGAGTATCCCTTCTAATGATACGCTTGACGAATGAAACCGGGCAGTGACTGTAATCCAATTTTCTCTTGCTGCTCGCTCTGGCCGCTTCCTTGGCAAGCATATCCGCCCTTTCGTTGCCCTCCAATCCCACGTGCGCTTTGATCCAGGATAAGGAAACTTCTTTGCCCTGGTGGAAAGCTTCTTTCATGTTCCATCTTGTTTGTACTGCAAGGGGATGGAGGCATCTCGGATTGCTTACAGTTTTTATAGCAGCCATGGAGTCACTCATGATTCCAAAGGACCTTGCTCTACTCTTTGTAATTTCAACACTTGCCCTATGTATCGCTAGTAGCTCCGCCTGATACACCGTGCAGTAGCTGGAGAGAGTAAGTTTAACGGTTTTGGTTTCGGTTTCACCATTCCATATAGAAATGGCTGCACCAACCTTATCGTCAATCTTACTCCCGTCCGTAAATATTCGTACTTCAGGAGCGCCACTATAGCGCTGTTCTTGGTCTGTCAGGCTCGAGATGCTGATGTTAATTTGCTGAGCGGGGTGTGGGGCGTCGAGAGCTGAGGTCATTCGTTCGACCTCCCTGTCCTTCAGCGCTGCTAGAGGCACGCCCCTCTTGGCCTCGTACAACGAGGCCATCTCACGGACTCGGAGATCGAGAGGGAGAATGCCTGCCAATACCAGCGCTGAATTAAGGGAGACCGTCCGATAAGCCTTACAAATCTTTTGAGCGACTCCACGCTGAACTACATTAAAGAGCTTTCTTATTCCCAGTTTATTTGCGGCTGGGGCCCACACACTGGCAGCGTACAGAATGATTGGTTCTATTACGGCGGTATATAATGTTTTTATGATGTCGGGATTTAACCCCCAGCTTATTCTAGCTGCTCGTGATAATTGTTTGAAGATGTTGATCGCTTTTCTAGTAACGTTTGTAATGTGTGCGTTAAACGTCAACTTGCTGTCTATGGTGACACCTAACACTTTTATTTCAGCTACTTCTTTAACACTTGTCCCTCCCATGCTAAGGCGTGGTGTGTCGTACTTAAGTTTCCGTGTAATAGTTATTACATTAGTTTTGTGTGCAGCAAAACTTAACTTGTTTACGACACCCCACGCCTGAACATGTCGAAGTGCGGCATTGGCTTTTATTTCAATTTCTAGTGCGGTGTCACCATCAAACATCAAGATGACGTCATCGGCAAACGCCTGGCATTCGACACCCTTCCCGGTAAGTTCCTTTATTAATGGGTCCAGGAGGAGATTCCACAATATCGGGCCTCCAATGGATCCCTGGACACATCCTTTGTTTGTCATTCGGATGTGCTCCTCCCCGGCGTACCTAACCCGGACACGCCTATCACTCAGGTAGCTGTCAATGACCCGTCTCAAGTTCACTGGGCATTTTTCTTCAGCCAGTCGGGTTTTTATAACTGGCCACCAGGCGCTATCGAAGGCTCCCTCTATGTCTAATGATACCAAAGAAACTATTTTCTTCGCATTTAATCTGCCTCGAATGTATTGCATCAGATTATAGAGGGAGTCTTCGGTGCTCCTTTGTGGCATAAATCCGTACTGCTGTTTGCTGATTCTAGGTAGTAAGTGAAACTTGAGGCGGGCTACTAACATTTTTTCATAGATTTTACCAAAAATTGGTAAGAGTCCGATGGGTCTGTACGCCTTGGGGGAAGCATAATCTGGCTTACCTGGTTTTTTGAGGACAATCACCACGGCTTCTTTCCATATTGTAGGGAAGTGGTAGCAGGCCAGACACTTATTCATTAGAGCGAGGAAGAGCTCAGGATCTTCTCTAACGACCGTTTCGCATATGTCAGCTGTGAAACCATCCAACCCGGGGGCCTTCTTTGGGTTAAAGGATTTTGTTGCCGAAATGAGCTCCGCCATAGTGAATGGTGGGTCCCAATCATTACATTGCTCTTCATCATTCACGTTGCGCGCTTTGGCTCTTATTTCCCGATGTATAGGTTTATCATCATTCCCATGGTCATCCGGGTAGAAGGTTTCAGCTAATAGTTTTGCTGAGGCCTTTGAGTCGAGCGTCCCTCCATCGCTTTCCAGAGGCTGGTCTTCGCCTCTTTGTGTTGTTCTGCCAATCACTCTGTATATTCCTTCCCACATCCCTTCCCTATCTTGTTTGCTGCAAAATTGTTTCCAGCTTTCTGATTGGGCCTTCGACACTTCTAGCTCGTAGTGCTCTTTTTGTTCGAGGTACTCTCTGACTACCTTTGCTCTCCGTATTTCGGCCGCATTTCTTATTCGACGTTTCTTAGTCGCGACTTCCTTTTTTAGCCTTGCAAGGTTTTCAGACCACCACGGCATGGTTATATGTTGTTTAGTTTTCTTCTTGGGTATGGTTTCTATGCAAATTTTTGTTATTGTTTTGGTTAACTTATCCACTGTTTCCTCTATTTCATTTTTTGTTGTAATTTTTTGTATTTCCGTTATTGTAATATTATTTTCTATTTTGAGTTGTTTAAATTTTTCTTTAAAACTTTGCCAGTTCGCTTTCTTCGTGTTATACTTGCGTGTTGTTCTATTTATTTTTATTCCTTTGGATTTTTCTAAATTTATTTTAAAAACCATGCCGTTGTGATCCGACCCTGTGAGGCTGTCATCGACTTTCCAGTCATGTACCGATTGGAAAATATTTGTTGAACAGGCCGTTATATCCACGAAGCTAGTATATCGTTTGCCTCCCCTTATTGTATCGAATGTTGGCGTTTTGCCTGTATTTAGTATGTTCAAGTCCAGTTCGTTAAGAGTTCCGGCCAAATCATCCCCCCTAGAGTCCGTCTTAGGACTACCCCACCACATACTTTTGGCATTTGCGTCGCCTCCTATTAAAATTTTTCTAGAGCCGATTTCCGACTTTATATTTCTTAATTCTTGGAGGTATGGTTCGATCGGCAGGTCTGGTTCGAAGTACAGGGATATCGCCACAATCTCCCAAGCACTCGTTCGGATATCCACCACGACAATGTTGTTCGTGGTGAGTTTTGGGAACTGAATGACGTCTAAGTCATCATTGAAAACAGCAATTGCTGCTTTTGTGTTCCCCTCTCCTACTGAGGTGTTTTGGAAGATCCTGGCGCCCCTGTAACTCCTCATGACTTTACCACCTCCAATATAAGGCTCTTGTAATAGAGCAAATGCGGCTTTTTTCTTTTCGGCTTCTATTAACAGTTCATGTTGTAACAGTCTCATCCCTACATTCGAGTTTTAAAAATAAATAATTATTAAAATTTCAATATTTTAGAAAAATCTATAAGTATAAAAATAAATGTTTGTTTGTCACGCAGTAATGTTTTTTCGCATCTATAATTGATGCTCTATTCATATAACATCAAATCCAGAAAAGTCAAATTTTCGTCATATTGACCGAATGTCACGTTATCCGCCGTACTACAGTATGAGAGAGCGGGCGGAGCGTAGAGCGCAGAAGTGATCTGTTAGGTCGCTTATGAAATGTTGTTATAATGATATTGTAGATGTGTACTGGGGCGATACAAGATATTAATTGAGTTTTAACTCGACTATTTTTAATAATAATTAATAATAAATACACATCTAGACCCGCTCTCGTATAATGGTTCAAGATGCAAGATCGTGTCGATCTTTGGAAAGGCTGTGATTGTGACTTGACCATTAAGAGTGTAGCGATGGTTACATCGCTTAGCTCACCTCGAACGATTAAAGTGTCAGAATGATACTTGGTAAAGGCAACTTTGCTGAGTAGTGGTTGGCACTCTACCGAACATGCTCTGGCGGGTACTGGTGGGAGACTTGAGGTTTAGGCCGGCAGTGATTTCGGTCATTGCTGTGTGCCTGGCCCAAAAGGCTACACTAGGCTGCATCTTATTAGGGCTGGACATAGGCCCGTAGTTAACTTCGGTTGCTGCGGCGTGCCTTTATTCGGCTTTGGTTTGACGCAACCAGAGTTACTTTGGGCGTGTGCCTTTGTGATACGGGTTTAGTTAGGCCGGTGGTGATTTCGATCATTGCCGTGTGCCTTGCTCGACCTTTGGACGCATAGGCCGCTTGAAGTAGTGCCGGTACAGTGGTGGCTGAAATGTTATTGTTTGACGAACGGACATCTAAACGTTGTTTGTAGTCTCTCAATAGTGACGGTACCACAGCTGAATGTTGCTGGGCGTTGCGGAAGTTAACTTTATGTTGCTGAAGTGATACGCCGCGGCAGTGATGGATCGCTATGGACTCTGTTCATAGTAGCGGATGGGTGTGGTGTTTCGTCCTTTTTAGGACGTCCCTTTAGCTTAGTTAATGATACCACGAATGACCATTATAGCATGGCATTATTGCATAAGAGCCGCTGGTCGGGTCTTTGTTAATAAGACTGCGGACTAGCTTTAGACAGTGTGGCCTGCATTTCCCTTATCTTCACATTTACATATACATCTTACGTGGCTTGCCGCGTTAAACATAAATTACCTTTTGTTGTATGAGGTGGCGTGTTGAGCTTGGCGCATACCGTAAGCGAGTGCACTATGTGTGACTCCATTATATGGTATTGGGTGAATAGGGGGTGATTGGCATTCATGTAATGCTCTGCAATACACATCTTCCACTTCGGTGGACACACACTATCCACTTCGGTGGACACACGCCTATATGGTGTATATATTATAACTAATCAAGTTGCTTTGCAACATGTTTGCCATCTCGATGGGTTTCCACTTTGTGGACTTTATACGTATTATACGTATTATACTGTATGTGGTTTTTACCATAGAACGCACCGTTACGACGTGTGCAGGCGACATGCGCCTTACTGAATATAAGAATTGGTAATTTATTATCAAAGTTTACCAGGCCTTGTGCCTTTGGCTAATGCCATATTTTATAGCTCCGGCTATTTATTATATGGGCTTCGGTCCTCTATTATACACCCAGGCACTCATGCCTAATACGTCAACTGTGGTTTTGTTGACTCCCGACAATAATGGGTTTATCCCATAATCATACGCCGCAGGCGCACTATAAACAGGTACCCCTTGGGGGGGGGGCTCATATCCTATGGACGGAGCTCACCGTTGGTAGCGGGTGCGGAGCTACTGACTATCACTCTCTTTTTATATTTTTCCAAATCGGAAGAATATAATAGATGGGAGAGAGATACCACATTGATTAAACTTCTCTGCGGAGTTGTTTAAGGGTTAGGTATTTAGATCGAGTGAGTGATCTTTCTGTTGGCTATAACATATCCTATGAAGTAACATAAGACATTCGCGAGACATTCAACTATCTGAATGTCTCGCATTTTTTTATCAAATTTTATAGTAACCCGTTCATGTATTAACCATATAAGAATCTGTTCGTGTAACGAATATATATCTGTTGGACATATAAAGTCTGTTCGTGTAGAGTACAAGTAAAATCTGTTCTTGTATTAGATAAATATAAAACCTGTTCGAGTATCGTACACTGATGACAAACAACTGTTTTATATTATAACAAATGATATTTGATAATGAACCTCTCTGTTGAGGAAAGTGATATAAACTACGAATGTAGGGCTGACGGCTCTATTTATATTAAAGAATTCGATATATTGAAATATTATTATAAAACTATAATGTGATTATTATCACATTATTTTATTCTATTTAAGGGTTTATTTGACTCCTTTAGATTGATGGACACATAGCCTCTGACGCTCTAAAAGAATTTGAGTTATTACAAAACACAACGTAGTACGGGTCCTAGCCACTTAGACGAATCACGAGCCAATATACATATATTAAGAGTGCTAGCGCCTTCGTCGCGTTTTTACGCTTTACGCTGTTGGAGTGCGAGCGCTCTAGCGGTGGTTAAATATTATTAAATTAATATTTATACTTGACGGAGGAGGAGATAGTTACAATGTGTGGCATGTTTTTGGCGCTGCAAATTCGATTGTATTACAAGATAGGTGTTGTTGCCTGGTACAACCTCAGCAATACGCTACGGTTGACCTGGCTATAGCGTCCCATTTTTTACGTATGCTGCATTCTGCACTGAATGCATTATGGTTCGTTTTATTTAGTTTCGCCCTTTTACAATTTATGCACGAGGGTTGCTCGCCCATCACCGTCTCTGTACAATCGGCCTTTAGGTGGAGTCCGCCGCAATGGCTGCACAGGTCGGCAGGTTCTTTGCAGAATCGCCGACCGTGGCCATATCCCAAGCAGCGCGAGCACTGCACGAGTGGCGATTGATCCTCCACCTTGCTCCACATCAGTCCTAGGTATAGGTGGCCCGCGTTTATCGCCCGTTGCCACATCGCAGGGGCGACGCTCACGACTATATGGCTTTGGTGAGGATTTCGTGCCCTACGACGATATTTAACTTGCAGTCTATCTTCCTCGCCGTCGAGGGCGTGAAAAATGTCTCTGTTATTTTTTCTTAAGGCTGCTATGATCTCCTCGTCTTTTTTATTCGCGAGTACGTCCCTGATAACTAATAGAGGGTCTTTGTTTTTCACTTCCTCGACTGCGAGGGTGGCTCCTTCTCTCTGCAGTCTTTCTTTAGCCTTTTGTCGTTCCCCTTCCGAAGTGAACCCCATTATCACCTTACGGTCTTTTGCCTTTCTAACCTTAGCAATTTTTATCCATCCTTCCTCAGTGTTCATTTCCTTATCGAGTTTTTGCATAACGATATCTCCAGTATCCTCCTCGTTTTTCGAGGTTACGATTACTGAGTGCAGTGTGCCGCGTTTCAGTGGTAGTTCACCCTTCTGTGCTGCCACAACGCTTGCATAAGTCGCAGTCCTTTCAAGTGATCCTTTATGTGATTCCAGGGCCACTTCAAGGACTTCCATCTTCTTTGTATTTGCCGTTAGCATGACTGAGTGTTCCTGTATCTGTTTTATAAGGCTTTTTATTTGAAGATCCGACTGGTAGGGGTTTGGTGCGCTGACCGTTAGGTCGATTGTCGAGGATGCATCCGTTCTCTTGCATACTTTCAATCTCTCTATCTCCTCTTCCGCACTTTTATATAGTTCGTAGATTCGTTCGGTATTTATTTTAACTGTCTGTCTTATGTCGCCTCTTATGTTTCGTGATTCCTCCATACCTTCAAGAATTTGTCTTTTAAGCTCCTCTACTTCCGCCATACGACTTTCGTATTGCGATTTTGATGGAGTTTTTTCTTTCGGGGCTCCTCTAGAGGCTTTCTTAGAGATATCTTTCCTTGCAGGTCCTGCCTGCGTCGTCGACATGTAAGCGCCCTGTTGAATAACAGGCTCTATCTCCTGCGTCGTTCCCTTCGGAGAATCTTCTTGCCCTTCTAAGCTGCGTCGAGCAATACTAAATGTTTTATTTCTTCCCATGGGCAATGCACTGCCCTTGTCAGTCGGCTTAACGGGTGTTCTCGGAAACATTATGTGGAGGTATGCGTCAACGTTAAGTAAATAATAAAATATAATTAAGTTTCCTTAAAATCTTCTTAAATTCTAATAACTCTCCTAAATATAGGTAGAGCTATGTCAACAGTTAGCTGTCAGACTGAAATAGCCTTCTAAGAACAACTACCAAAAAAGTAGAGTCGAAAATTTTTCTGACTCTATGTAGAGTCGGTCTAATAAGATAATCGAATTGGTCTCCCCGAGCCCTTTTCAGTGATACCAATCTCAGTCTTCTACGTTCCCGGGTTCAGGAGTTACGACAAATTCCGTTTTTCCAAGATGGCGTCTCAAATTTGCGGAATTTGTCGTTTCTCAGTAAATACTGGGCCAAATTTCTCGAGTTTTGGCTTCCCGAACTGAACTCGGCGAGATCTATCCGATGAGTAGGTCTTTGACCTTCGATTTTCGCAAAGTGTCAAAAGCCACTGGAAGGGAAACTATCGGATGGCTCGTTGCCAGCTAACGTCACTAGTGGAAACCCCGATGCTCCACGACCAAAGGGTCCAAAGTTACGAGCGTTCTAAGTTTTCCAAGATGGCGTCGGAGTTGTCAGACCCAATTTTCAAAAGCCTACAACTCGGAACCTATAGGTCGTAGAGTCTCGGTGTTTGGGTTTTTTGGGCTCAGCTTTTTTGCCTCTATGCGATGATGCCCTTTTTGGGGCCCCCAAAAAAGATGGCCTCCAATTGAGCCAAAACTTGTAAGGAAGAAAGTTTAGTACTTGAGTTGCCCAAAACCGAAAACCCCAAGTCTCTAAATCAAACCGTTTAGAAGTTATAACCTACCAAAATTTGCCAATATGGCCGCCGTAATGTCAAAGTCAATTTTAAAAAGACTATATCTCCGCAACCCTTTGTCGTAGAAGTCTCGGACTTTTTGCAGGCTGTGTGGCTTCACCTAAAGTTTACCCCCTTTATGGTAATTTTATTGAAAATTTTAAAGTGCAAATTTAACCAAAATTTTTTACTTAATAAAACAAAATAATTTTTTCAACCACTACAGTGAAAATCCGATCCTTGTACGCTGTACGGTTCTGAAGTTATTACGATTTGAAGTTTTCCGCAAAAAATCTAAAAATTTCGGAAAAAGAGAAATTCCTTAATTTAAGAGCAATCTTAATTTTGTTTTGGGTCTAAAGGACTCAAAACAATATTCCGAAACTAATGGTATACTTCGAAATTTATTTTTCCTATGATTTTTAATTAATTTCAATAAATTTACATAAAATTCAATATCTTCGGAACCGTTAATCTTAAAATTATTCTAAAAACACCAAAATATACCTAAAATGAAGGATTATCTATAGAAATAATAAAACAAATTATTTTCATAGAAAAATTTTTCAGGAGACTGTGGGGACCGATTTTTGCACTTTTTGCTTATATCTCCAAGTTTAGTCGATAAAAAATTTTTAAATTTTGTATACACTCAGACGGTCTTAGCGCGCAACAATTAACAATTTAAAAACTATAGATCAAAGATCTATTTTAAAAGTTATTAATGTTTAAAGTTTTTTCCTTTAATTTTACTTTTTTCAAAAACTAAATGTCCAAAAATTTGTTTCTTGATGCCAAAAGCTTCGTGAAGATAGTACCTTTCTTGTCCGTGAATTTCAGATTTTTCTCTCTTCTCCTTCAGTGAGCACGTGGTGAAAAAAGCACGTGCTCGTTTGTGAAAAACCTTATTTTTCGCGGGAAAACTATGTTTTCCACCGCGGAAAAATATCTCCGTGATAGAGCCAACCCGGCTCTATCTGATGGCGTTTGATGTTTCACGCACACTACACTATTCTCTGCACTAGCACAGATAAACTGCCTAATTTTACGAAATTAACCTTAAAAAAGGTATGTTTTTCACCTCTCACTTTTTAATCACTGTCGTCCGATACTGTTGTGATGTGTCACTTTAAAGAAGGCACTAATGCGCACATTTTGACACTTATTTCAAAGAGATCGGATGCGTACTTCCGGAGATAATGAATTTTAAAACCAAGAGCGTGCGGTTTTGTGGCTGTTCGCGACCGTATCTGGGTGCGTACTGGTTAGGTTAGGTTAGGTTAGGTTAGGTTAGGTTAGGTTAGGTTAGGTTAGGTTAGGTTAGGTTAGGTTAGGTTAGGTTAGGTTAGGTTAGGTTAGGTTAGGTTAGGTTTTTTTTTTTTTTTTTTTTTTTTTTTTTTTTTTTTTTTTTTTTTTTTTTTTTTTTTTTTTTTTTTTTTTTTTTATTCACTTCCCCTGACTTTATCAAGGCACTTTTTAGACGACAATTTGTATAAGCATTTTATATTTTGGATTTTACCCTATATGGGTATTACAATTTTTTAATACAATAATTTTTTTTACATGTTTATACTACCTTTTACATTTTACTTTTATTAACTATTCTCTACAATAAGTTTATCTGTTAACTATTACTATTTTAATTTTTTATTTGACAACTTCAATGTTTTATTTGCAATATCTCTCCATTATTTATACAATATAATATTTTTATTATTCTAATTAGATTTGCTGTCTTTATTTTACACAACTAATTTAATAATCTACATCTCGTTTCCTGTTTAAATGGACCGCATTTATTACTTACAAGCTTTGTCGCTATAAGCAGGATTTTCATTTTTATCATCAGTCTATCAATCTCAAAAGCATAAATGTCGCTACATATTACTGATTATTAGCTTGGCCTTACCTACTTAATTGCTAACTATATTTAACGGCTTACTATTACTGATATTTTTAGTCTTATTTACATGTGCTACTGCATTTTTATTCTTTATTTTACTTCAAGTTTTTCTATCTATTTATACGTTATTTTCTACGCTTATTTCCTAATTATTTTTTATTGCTTATATTTCGATATAATACCTAAGGTTAGGTTAGGTTACGTTAGGTTAGGTTAGGTTAGGTTAGGTTAGGTTAGGTTAGGTTAGGTTAGGTTAGGTTAGGTTAGGTTAGGTTAGGTTAGGTTAGGTTAGGTTAGGTTAGGTTAGGTTAGGTTAGGTTAGGTTAGGTTAGGTTAGGTTAGGTTAGGTTAGGTTAGGTTAGGTTAGGTTAGGTTAGGTTAGGTTAGGTTAGGTTAGGTTAGGTTAGGTTAGGTTAGGTTAGGTTAGGTTAGGTTAGGTTAGGTTAGGTTAGGTTAGGTTAGGTTAGGTTAGGTTAGGTTAGGTTAGGTTAGGTTAGGTTAGGTTAGGTTCTCAGGAGGAGCTCCTCCGCCAATGGAGGCGGCGGCTGGAATCGCCCAGTGCAGGAGGCTGGACGATTTCGGCCATCCAGCCCATTCTCCAGGGCTGGGTCGCCAGGAGGCATGGGGTCCTCACCTTCCGCCTGACACAGATGCTTTCCGGACATGGTTGCTTCGGGAGGTATCTGTGGCGGGTGGCCGGGCGCGAAGCGTCCGGTGAGTGCCACGAGTGCGGCGCCGATTCCGACACGGCGCTGCACACGCTCGCGGACTGTCCAGCTTGGGCGGTTCAGCGGGCGGAGCTCGTGGCACAGGTGGGGCGCGACCTCTCCTTGCCCACTGTGGTTCGTGCCATGGTGGACAGGGAGAGGTCGTGGGCAGCGATGGCCTCCTTCTGCGAGCATGTCATTTCGCAGAAGGAGGCGGCGGAGCGGGTCCGGGAAGTCGAGTCTCGGGATCCGATCCGCCGCAGGCGAGCCGGGCGAAGCGGTTCGTCCAAGACCATCGCATGCCGCCCTAACGGGGACCTTCTGGGCGTTCCGAACGGGGTTAATCGGACGCCCTCCTTATAAGGTCCCCGAGGCGGTCGATGCATCTGGTGCTCCCGATGCATCGTCCAGCGGAGGGAGGGGCCACTTTTAGAGAGGCCCCGACCCAGAGGTGGCGCACTCTGGGGTTCAGAGTTGCTGCTGGCGGGAGTGGGGTCAAATAAGGCACCCTGCTCCCGCCACCAGCAGCGTGGTGGAGCATACAGGTTGTTTTAGTCGGTGCGAGTCCGACATAACCACCGATCGTCCCCGTCGGTCGGTGGTACCCATAAGGGGTTTTTTCCTGTATAAAAAAAAAAAAAAAAAAGGTTAGGTTAGGTTAGGTTAGGTTAGGTTAGGTTAGGTTAGGTTAGGTTGGGGTGCTTTAGCGGTTGGCCTCCTCGTGGCGCACCCTGGGCGGGTCTACGGAATAATGAAATATGTATTCCCTGGACCTGGCGAACGGACCGTGGGGTAGGGGGGGTAGGGTTGCTGATTCTGATTGTCCCTCTGTTAGCAGAGGGCAATTCTGATAGGCTGGGGGCTCTGGGGGGGAATGAGTCTTCAACTGGTTGGCGCGTTCGGTTTTGGCTAGTTAGTCTTGCTGGACACGGCTTCGGCCTCCGTCAGCCAAACCCGTAAACCCAGCGATGAGAGCGGGGACCTTCGGGTCGCGAGGAAGAAAACCTCTCTAAAAAATTACCCCAATCCCAAGGTTCGGGGCCCGCCGATGGGATGAATGGCCGGGGGGGATTCCGGTCACTAGGACTCCACAACTGGGGGGAATTTGAGTGGGGGAAAAAAAAAACAACAGAATGGTTAAGACACGTAATCAAACGACTACCCAGGAGGGTCCCAGTTCATCTGGGGAATCCCTTGCTGCGTCGGGGAGACGGCAACCGGAGCACCGGCAGTCGTCCCCTCGACGTAGTCGCCCCATCGTATCTGGGGGGGCACCTTCTGTTTCGACGTCGAAGGAGGATGATAGAGAGGCAATGGAATGCGACGAAAAAGTCAAATCTAAATTCCAATTTGAAATGACTTGTGATGAGAAGAACAACTTTGTCGATAAAACAATTGAGGCTCGAACGAAGAAAGAGGATGGAAATCGTTTTCTGGCCAATCTTGATCTGATGGATGAGACGGTTAAGAGAATTGATGATCCTAATGTGAGCAGAAAACAGATCCGTAACTTGGTGGATTTGGCTGGCTTGTACAGCAATGAGCTATGGAACGGCATTTGCACACTGGTGGATAAGTCTGCGAGGCAGAAAAAAATGATGCAACGCAGCGAGATCGAAAAATGTGATCTCCGCACGGAAATTGAGAATCTGCGGAAAGAGGTGGATAAATTAAAGAGGCGCGTGACAAGTCTCACCCAAGAACAGGATTTAAGGCGTCTTGCTAGTTCTGCAACAAGGCCTCAAAGGAAGGATGCGTCTACTATGGTGGATGCAAGCTACATAGCGACTCCCGAGGAATATCCTCTAGGGCCTAAGCCGGCGAAAATCGCAAGAGTTGAGACACGTGTGTGCGATGACCACACATATGCAGAAAGGGCTAAAGTTCCTGTGGTTCCACTGGCTTCTGAATGGGCCACAGTTGTAAAGAGAAACCGAAGGCGAAAAGAGGACGTGACGAGAGTTCGGAACCCTGTCCCAGTTAAACCTGCGATGGCTACAATCCAGAGCGTATCTCCTGGTCATATGGAGAAGAGGAAGAAGAAGAGGAGGAGAAAGCCTAAGGTACGGGTACCTAACTCCTCCGCGGTGGTGGTCACTTTGACCGACACCGCAATAAAATGTGGAGTGACCTACAGAGATGTCGTTGCCCAAGCAAAGGAGAAGTTAGATCTCTCAGCTCTGGGGATCCCGTTGGTAACATTCAGACGGTCGGCTACTGGTGGAAGGATTTTTGAAGTTTCCGAAAACGAGAATGGGGTCAAGGCAGACATCTTCGCTGAAAAGTTAAAGGAGTCTGTGGGCCAAGAGTTAGTGAGGATTTCCAGACCCGTTAAGACTGCGGAACTGCGCCTTGTGGGTGTGGAAGATGTTGCCTCGGCGTCTGAAGTGGCCAATGCTGTGGCTACATCTGGTGGATGCGTTCCCGGGCAAGTAAAGGTCGGGGAGTTAAAGTACAACGCTGCTGGATACTGCACGGTGTGGGTGCGTTGTCCGGTGGCTGCGGCGCTGAAGTTGGAAGGCATTGGGAAGCTCCGCGTGGGTTGGTGTACGGCACGCGTTGAGCTTCTTGGAAAGCGGATACAGCGGTGCTACCGGTGTGTAGAGGTTGGTCACTTTCGGGTGAACTGTGACTCGAAAGTCGATAGAAGCACTGAGTGCTATCGATGCGGTGAGACCGGCCACATCGCTACGCGATGCTCGCGAGACCCTAAATGTGGGCCTTGCGCTAGGGCTGGTCTCCCGGCAAATCATTGGATGGGGGGCAGGCTCTGCAACCCCGTCAGAAAGCGCCGCGGGTTCCGGAAGGAACCAATTACTAGTTTCCCTTCGGAACCTGCCGTCGTTGCTGCGGTCGATACTCGACTGTCTACAGCCAGCGACGATGTTGAGATCCTGGACGTCGGGTGATGGGAGACCCGGCGCCCCCTTAAAAGGGTCTTATTCTAGGATGCATCTAGTGTCTTTAGGTGCATCCCAGAGGTGGTCGGGAGGCGTAAGGAACTCCCTGCTCTGAGGAGGGCCGCTAGGGCGGCAACGCTGCGAGGTCGCGGTCAAATAGGGTACCGTGGCTGCCGCATTAAGGCGTGAGATGGACACCGGGGGGTTTTAGTGGGTGCGAACCCCACATAACCACGTCGTCGGCTCCCATGACGGCGTGTGTACTCGTAAGGAGTTTCCCCTCGAAAAAAAAAAAAAAAAAAAAGGTTAGGTTAGGTTAGGTTAGGTTAGGTTTTTTTTTTTTTTTTTTTTTTTTTTTTTTTTTTTTTTTTTTTTTTTTTTTTTTTTTTTTTTTTTTTTTTTTTTTTTTACTATTCCTCCAACATAATCGGAGCCTATGATTACTTTTCACTTTCATACCAGTTCTCGCATTTACACTTTCGTTCATTCAGCATACTGTTTCTTTCTTGCATTCTTCTCTTTTAATCACGCAGGGGGGACTCCTGCCTAACTACTACTAAACTTACGTTACTTATTCTATCGGGAAAATAAATTTGGTTACACTTTTTATTATAATTCAAGCTTAATCTGTCTTTACATTATTTAAATTACATTATTTAAAGGGGTACACATTAAATTTTACATGTTTTGTTATTTTATTTGTTACATTTACTTATGTTATAATTAAAGTTACTGCTATTTTATTTCATTTCTACAATACGCTATTTTTATTATTGCTAACAATTTATCTAAATACTTATAATTAATATTTACAATATTATTAAAGTATTATTTTCTTGCCTATGTTTTATTATTTTCGTTAACTACTTTAATTATCTTCGTACAGTATTCTAGAAATTTTTTGCTATGTTTGCCAATTATTATTTCAGGTAAATTTTTAATTTCCAGTTTTATCCCTAATTCGTGTTCAATGTTATACCGATCTGTAGAATAAATTGGGCATTCACAAATTATGTGCGGTATGCTTTCTGGGGTATTATCGTCACAGGAGCACGATGGGCTCTCCTTACACTTGAAACGAGCCAAGTATTCGGAGAGTCCACCGTGCCCTGTCATCAATTGTGTTATATAACGATTTATTTTTAATTTTCGCATCACTCTGTACGCTACCAGCGCGTCCGGGAAGAAGAGTTTGGTGATTCCTGCGGTTTGGGCTGTCACATACCGCTCATTCCACTCGTCAAGAGTATCCCTTCTAATGATACGCTTGACGAATGAAACCGGGCAGTGACTGTAATCCAATTTTCTCTTGCTGCTCGCTCTGGCCGCTTCCTTGGCAAGCATATCCGCCCTTTCGTTGCCCTCCAATCCCACGTGCGCTTTGATCCAGGATAAGGAAACTTCTTTGCCCTGGTGGAAAGCTTCTTTCATGTTCCATCTTGTTTGTACTGCAAGGGGATGGAGGCATCTCGGATTGCTTACAGTTTTTATAGCAGCCATGGAGTCACTCATGATTCCAAAGGACCTTGCTCTACTCTTTGTAATTTCAACACTTGCCCTATGTATCGCTAGTAGCTCCGCCTGATACACCGTGCAGTAGCTGGAGAGAGTAAGTTTAACGGTTTTGGTTTCGGTTTCACCATTCCATATAGAAATGGCTGCACCAACCTTATCGTCAATCTTACTCCCGTCCGTAAATATTCGTACTTCAGGAGCGCCACTATAGCGCTGTTCTTGGTCTGTCAGGCTCGAGATGCTGATGTTAATTTGCTGAGCGGGGTGTGGGGCGTCGAGAGCTGAGGTCATTCGTTCGACCTCCCTGTCCTTCAGCGCTGCTAGAGGCACGCCCCTCTTGGCCTCGTACAACGAGGCCATCTCACGGACTCGGAGATCGAGAGGGAGAATGCCTGCCAATACCAGCGCTGAATTAAGGGAGACCGTCCGATAAGCCTTACAAATCTTTTGAGCGACTCCACGCTGAACTACATTAAAGAGCTTTCTTATTCCCAGTTTATTTGCGGCTGGGGCCCACACACTGGCAGCGTACAGAATGATTGGTTCTATTACGGCGGTATATAATGTTTTTATGATGTCGGGATTTAACCCCCAGCTTATTCTAGCTGCTCGTGATAATTGTTTGAAGATGTTGATCGCTTTTCTAGTAACGTTTGTAATGTGTGCGTTAAACGTCAACTTGCTGTCTATGGTGACACCTAACACTTTTATTTCAGCTACTTCTTTAACACTTGTCCCTCCCATGCTAAGGCGTGGTGTGTCGTACTTAAGTTTCCGTGTAATAGTTATTACATTAGTTTTGTGTGCAGCAAAACTTAACTTGTTTACGACACCCCACGCCTGAACATGTCGAAGTGCGGCATTGGCTTTTATTTCAATTTCTAGTGCGGTGTCACCATCAAACATCAAGATGACGTCATCGGCAAACGCCTGGCATTCGACACCCTTCCCGGTAAGTTCCTTTATTAATGGGTCCAGGAGGAGATTCCACAATATCGGGCCTCCAATGGATCCCTGGACACATCCTTTGTTTGTCATTCGGATGTGCTCCTCCCCGGCGTACCTAACCCGGACACGCCTATCACTCAGGTAGCTGTCAATGACCCGTCTCAAGTTCACTGGGCATTTTTCTTCAGCCAGTCGGGTTTTTATAACTGGCCACCAGGCGCTATCGAAGGCTCCCTCTATGTCTAATGATACCAAAGAAACTATTTTCTTCGCATTTAATCTGCCTCGAATGTATTGCATCAGATTATAGAGGGAGTCTTCGGTGCTCCTTTGTGGCATAAATCCGTACTGCTGTTTGCTGATTCTAGGTAGTAAGTGAAACTTGAGGCGGGCTACTAACATTTTTTCATAGATTTTACCAAAAATTGGTAAGAGTCCGATGGGTCTGTACGCCTTGGGGGAAGCATAATCTGGCTTACCTGGTTTTTTGAGGACAATCACCACGGCTTCTTTCCATATTGTAGGGAAGTGGTAGCAGGCCAGACACTTATTCATTAGAGCGAGGAAGAGCTCAGGATCTTCTCTAACGACCGTTTCGCATATGTCAGCTGTGAAACCATCCAACCCGGGGGCCTTCTTTGGGTTAAAGGATTTTGTTGCCGAAATGAGCTCCGCCATAGTGAATGGTGGGTCCCAATCATTACATTGCTCTTCATCATTCACGTTGCGCGCTTTGGCTCTTATTTCCCGATGTATAGGTTTATCATCATTCCCATGGTCATCCGGGTAGAAGGTTTCAGCTAATAGTTTTGCTGAGGCCTTTGAGTCGAGCGTCCCTCCATCGCTTTCCAGAGGCTGGTCTTCGCCTCTTTGTGTTGTTCTGCCAATCACTCTGTATATTCCTTCCCACATCCCTTCCCTATCTTGTTTGCTGCAAAATTGTTTCCAGCTTTCTGATTGGGCCTTCGACACTTCTAGCTCGTAGTGCTCTTTTTGTTCGAGGTACTCTCTGACTACCTTTGCTCTCCGTATTTCGGCCGCATTTCTTATTCGACGTTTCTTAGTCGCGACTTCCTTTTTTAGCCTTGCAAGGTTTTCAGACCACCACGGCATGGTTATATGTTGTTTAGTTTTCTTCTTGGGTATGGTTTCTATGCAAATTTTTGTTAT
Organism: Morpho helenor; assembly: GCA_029227775.1. Lineage (NCBI taxonomy): Eukaryota > Metazoa > Arthropoda > Insecta > Lepidoptera > Nymphalidae > Morpho > Morpho helenor. The sequence goes on from JARGCU010000006.1 coordinate 15,520,580, forward strand.
TGTTTTGGTTAACTTATCCACTGTTTCCTCTATTTCATTTTTTGTTGTAATTTTTTGTATTTCCGTTATTGTAATATTATTTTCTATTTTGAGTTGTTTAAATTTTTCTTTAAAACTTTGCCAGTTCGCTTTCTTCGTGTTATACTTGCGTGTTGTTCTATTTATTTTTATTCCTTTGGATTTTTCTAAATTTATTTTAAAAACCATGCCGTTGTGATCCGACCCTGTGAGGCTGTCATCGACTTTCCAGTCATGTACCGATTGGAAAATATTTGTTGAACAGGCCGTTATATCCACGAAGCTAGTATATCGTTTGCCTCCCCTTATTGTATCGAATGTTGGCGTTTTGCCTGTATTTAGTATGTTCAAGTCCAGTTCGTTAAGAGTTCCGGCCAAATCATCCCCCCTAGAGTCCGTCTTAGGACTACCCCACCACATACTTTTGGCATTTGCGTCGCCTCCTATTAAAATTTTTCTAGAGCCGATTTCCGACTTTATATTTCTTAATTCTTGGAGGTATGGTTCGATCGGCAGGTCTGGTTCGAAGTACAGGGATATCGCCACAATCTCCCAAGCACTCGTTCGGATATCCACCACGACAATGTTGTTCGTGGTGAGTTTTGGGAACTGAATGACGTCTAAGTCATCATTGAAAACAGCAATTGCTGCTTTTGTGTTCCCCTCTCCTACTGAGGTGTTTTGGAAGATCCTGGCGCCCCTGTAACTCCTCATGACTTTACCACCTCCAATATAAGGCTCTTGTAATAGAGCAAATGCGGCTTTTTTCTTTTCGGCTTCTATTAACAGTTCATGTTGTAACAGTCTCATCCCTACATTCGAGTTTTAAAAATAAATAATTATTAAAATTTCAATATTTTAGAAAAATCTATAAGTATAAAAATAAATGTTTGTTTGTCACGCAGTAATGTTTTTTCGCATCTATAATTGATGCTCTATTCATATAACATCAAATCCAGAAAAGTCAAATTTTCGTCATATTGACCGAATGTCACGTTATCCGCCGTACTACAGTATGAGAGAGCGGGCGGAGCGTAGAGCGCAGAAGTGATCTGTTAGGTCGCTTATGAAATGTTGTTATAATGATATTGTAGATGTGTACTGGGGCGATACAAGATATTAATTGAGTTTTAACTCGACTATTTTTAATAATAATTAATAATAAATACACATCTAGACCCGCTCTCGTATAATGGTTCAAGATGCAAGATCGTGTCGATCTTTGGAAAGGCTGTGATTGTGACTTGACCATTAAGAGTGTAGCGATGGTTACATCGCTTAGCTCACCTCGAACGATTAAAGTGTCAGAATGATACTTGGTAAAGGCAACTTTGCTGAGTAGTGGTTGGCACTCTACCGAACATGCTCTGGCGGGTACTGGTGGGAGACTTGAGGTTTAGGCCGGCAGTGATTTCGGTCATTGCTGTGTGCCTGGCCCAAAAGGCTACACTAGGCTGCATCTTATTAGGGCTGGACATAGGCCCGTAGTTAACTTCGGTTGCTGCGGCGTGCCTTTATTCGGCTTTGGTTTGACGCAACCAGAGTTACTTTGGGCGTGTGCCTTTGTGATACGGGTTTAGTTAGGCCGGTGGTGATTTCGATCATTGCCGTGTGCCTTGCTCGACCTTTGGACGCATAGGCCGCTTGAAGTAGTGCCGGTACAGTGGTGGCTGAAATGTTATTGTTTGACGAACGGACATCTAAACGTTGTTTGTAGTCTCTCAATAGTGACGGTACCACAGCTGAATGTTGCTGGGCGTTGCGGAAGTTAACTTTATGTTGCTGAAGTGATACGCCGCGGCAGTGATGGATCGCTATGGACTCTGTTCATAGTAGCGGATGGGTGTGGTGTTTCGTCCTTTTTAGGACGTCCCTTTAGCTTAGTTAATGATACCACGAATGACCATTATAGCATGGCATTATTGCATAAGAGCCGCTGGTCGGGTCTTTGTTAATAAGACTGCGGACTAGCTTTAGACAGTGTGGCCTGCATTTCCCTTATCTTCACATTTACATATACATCTTACGTGGCTTGCCGCGTTAAACATAAATTACCTTTTGTTGTATGAGGTGGCGTGTTGAGCTTGGCGCATACCGTAAGCGAGTGCACTATGTGTGACTCCATTATATGGTATTGGGTGAATAGGGGGTGATTGGCATTCATGTAATGCTCTGCAATACACATCTTCCACTTCGGTGGACACACACTATCCACTTCGGTGGACACACGCCTATATGGTGTATATATTATAACTAATCAAGTTGCTTTGCAACATGTTTGCCATCTCGATGGGTTTCCACTTTGTGGACTTTATACGTATTATACGTATTATACTGTATGTGGTTTTTACCATAGAACGCACCGTTACGACGTGTGCAGGCGACATGCGCCTTACTGAATATAAGAATTGGTAATTTATTATCAAAGTTTACCAGGCCTTGTGCCTTTGGCTAATGCCATATTTTATAGCTCCGGCTATTTATTATATGGGCTTCGGTCCTCTATTATACACCCAGGCACTCATGCCTAATACGTCAACTGTGGTTTTGTTGACTCCCGACAATAATGGGTTTATCCCATAATCATACGCCGCAGGCGCACTATAAACAGGTACCCCTTGGGGGGGGGGCTCATATCCTATGGACGGAGCTCACCGTTGGTAGCGGGTGCGGAGCTACTGACTATCACTCTCTTTTTATATTTTTCCAAATCGGAAGAATATAATAGATGGGAGAGAGATACCACATTGATTAAACTTCTCTGCGGAGTTGTTTAAGGGTTAGGTATTTAGATCGAGTGAGTGATCTTTCTGTTGGCTATAACATATCCTATGAAGTAACATAAGACATTCGCGAGACATTCAACTATCTGAATGTCTCGCATTTTTTTATCAAATTTTATAGTAACCCGTTCATGTATTAACCATATAAGAATCTGTTCGTGTAACGAATATATATCTGTTGGACATATAAAGTCTGTTCGTGTAGAGTACAAGTAAAATCTGTTCTTGTATTAGATAAATATAAAACCTGTTCGAGTATCGTACACTGATGACAAACAACTGTTTTATATTATAACAAATGATATTTGATAATGAACCTCTCTGTTGAGGAAAGTGATATAAACTACGAATGTAGGGCTGACGGCTCTATTTATATTAAAGAATTCGATATATTGAAATATTATTATAAAACTATAATGTGATTATTATCACATTATTTTATTCTATTTAAGGGTTTATTTGACTCCTTTAGATTGATGGACACATAGCCTCTGACGCTCTAAAAGAATTTGAGTTATTACAAAACACAACGTAGTACGGGTCCTAGCCACTTAGACGAATCACGAGCCAATATACATATATTAAGAGTGCTAGCGCCTTCGTCGCGTTTTTACGCTTTACGCTGTTGGAGTGCGAGCGCTCTAGCGGTGGTTAAATATTATTAAATTAATATTTATACTTGACGGAGGAGGAGATAGTTACAATGTGTGGCATGTTTTTGGCGCTGCAAATTCGATTGTATTACAAGATAGGTGTTGTTGCCTGGTACAACCTCAGCAATACGCTACGGTTGACCTGGCTATAGCGTCCCATTTTTTACGTATGCTGCATTCTGCACTGAATGCATTATGGTTCGTTTTATTTAGTTTCGCCCTTTTACAATTTATGCACGAGGGTTGCTCGCCCATCACCGTCTCTGTACAATCGGCCTTTAGGTGGAGTCCGCCGCAATGGCTGCACAGGTCGGCAGGTTCTTTGCAGAATCGCCGACCGTGGCCATATCCCAAGCAGCGCGAGCACTGCACGAGTGGCGATTGATCCTCCACCTTGCTCCACATCAGTCCTAGGTATAGGTGGCCCGCGTTTATCGCCCGTTGCCACATCGCAGGGGCGACGCTCACGACTATATGGCTTTGGTGAGGATTTCGTGCCCTACGACGATATTTAACTTGCAGTCTATCTTCCTCGCCGTCGAGGGCGTGAAAAATGTCTCTGTTATTTTTTCTTAAGGCTGCTATGATCTCCTCGTCTTTTTTATTCGCGAGTACGTCCCTGATAACTAATAGAGGGTCTTTGTTTTTCACTTCCTCGACTGCGAGGGTGGCTCCTTCTCTCTGCAGTCTTTCTTTAGCCTTTTGTCGTTCCCCTTCCGAAGTGAACCCCATTATCACCTTACGGTCTTTTGCCTTTCTAACCTTAGCAATTTTTATCCATCCTTCCTCAGTGTTCATTTCCTTATCGAGTTTTTGCATAACGATATCTCCAGTATCCTCCTCGTTTTTCGAGGTTACGATTACTGAGTGCAGTGTGCCGCGTTTCAGTGGTAGTTCACCCTTCTGTGCTGCCACAACGCTTGCATAAGTCGCAGTCCTTTCAAGTGATCCTTTATGTGATTCCAGGGCCACTTCAAGGACTTCCATCTTCTTTGTATTTGCCGTTAGCATGACTGAGTGTTCCTGTATCTGTTTTATAAGGCTTTTTATTTGAAGATCCGACTGGTAGGGGTTTGGTGCGCTGACCGTTAGGTCGATTGTCGAGGATGCATCCGTTCTCTTGCATACTTTCAATCTCTCTATCTCCTCTTCCGCACTTTTATATAGTTCGTAGATTCGTTCGGTATTTATTTTAACTGTCTGTCTTATGTCGCCTCTTATGTTTCGTGATTCCTCCATACCTTCAAGAATTTGTCTTTTAAGCTCCTCTACTTCCGCCATACGACTTTCGTATTGCGATTTTGATGGAGTTTTTTCTTTCGGGGCTCCTCTAGAGGCTTTCTTAGAGATATCTTTCCTTGCAGGTCCTGCCTGCGTCGTCGACATGTAAGCGCCCTGTTGAATAACAGGCTCTATCTCCTGCGTCGTTCCCTTCGGAGAATCTTCTTGCCCTTCTAAGCTGCGTCGAGCAATACTAAATGTTTTATTTCTTCCCATGGGCAATGCACTGCCCTTGTCAGTCGGCTTAACGGGTGTTCTCGGAAACATTATGTGGAGGTATGCGTCAACGTTAAGTAAATAATAAAATATAATTAAGTTTCCTTAAAATCTTCTTAAATTCTAATAACTCTCCTAAATATAGGTAGAGCTATGTCAACAGTTAGCTGTCAGACTGAAATAGCCTTCTAAGAACAACTACCAAAAAAGTAGAGTCGAAAATTTTTCTGACTCTATGTAGAGTCGGTCTAATAAGATAATCGAATTGGTCTCCCCGAGCCCTTTTCAGTGATACCAATCTCAGTCTTCTACGTTCCCGGGTTCAGGAGTTACGACAAATTCCGTTTTTCCAAGATGGCGTCTCAAATTTGCGGAATTTGTCGTTTCTCAGTAAATACTGGGCCAAATTTCTCGAGTTTTGGCTTCCCGAACTGAACTCGGCGAGATCTATCCGATGAGTAGGTCTTTGACCTTCGATTTTCGCAAAGTGTCAAAAGCCACTGGAAGGGAAACTATCGGATGGCTCGTTGCCAGCTAACGTCACTAGTGGAAACCCCGATGCTCCACGACCAAAGGGTCCAAAGTTACGAGCGTTCTAAGTTTTCCAAGATGGCGTCGGAGTTGTCAGACCCAATTTTCAAAAGCCTACAACTCGGAACCTATAGGTCGTAGAGTCTCGGTGTTTGGGTTTTTTGGGCTCAGCTTTTTTGCCTCTATGCGATGATGCCCTTTTTGGGGCCCCCAAAAAAGATGGCCTCCAATTGAGCCAAAACTTGTAAGGAAGAAAGTTTAGTACTTGAGTTGCCCAAAACCGAAAACCCCAAGTCTCTAAATCAAACCGTTTAGAAGTTATAACCTACCAAAATTTGCCAATATGGCCGCCGTAATGTCAAAGTCAATTTTAAAAAGACTATATCTCCGCAACCCTTTGTCGTAGAAGTCTCGGACTTTTTGCAGGCTGTGTGGCTTCACCTAAAGTTTACCCCCTTTATGGTAATTTTATTGAAAATTTTAAAGTGCAAATTTAACCAAAATTTTTTACTTAATAAAACAAAATAATTTTTTCAACCACTACAGTGAAAATCCGATCCTTGTACGCTGTACGGTTCTGAAGTTATTACGATTTGAAGTTTTCCGCAAAAAATCTAAAAATTTCGGAAAAAGAGAAATTCCTTAATTTAAGAGCAATCTTAATTTTGTTTTGGGTCTAAAGGACTCAAAACAATATTCCGAAACTAATGGTATACTTCGAAATTTATTTTTCCTATGATTTTTAATTAATTTCAATAAATTTACATAAAATTCAATATCTTCGGAACCGTTAATCTTAAAATTATTCTAAAAACACCAAAATATACCTAAAATGAAGGATTATCTATAGAAATAATAAAACAAATTATTTTCATAGAAAAATTTTTCAGGAGACTGTGGGGACCGATTTTTGCACTTTTTGCTTATATCTCCAAGTTTAGTCGATAAAAAATTTTTAAATTTTGTATACACTCAGACGGTCTTAGCGCGCAACAATTAACAATTTAAAAACTATAGATCAAAGATCTATTTTAAAAGTTATTAATGTTTAAAGTTTTTTCCTTTAATTTTACTTTTTTCAAAAACTAAATGTCCAAAAATTTGTTTCTTGATGCCAAAAGCTTCGTGAAGATAGTACCTTTCTTGTCCGTGAATTTCAGATTTTTCTCTCTTCTCCTTCAGTGAGCACGTGTGAGCACGTGGTGAAAAAAGCACGTGCTCGTTTGTGAAAAACCTTATTTTTCGCGGGAAAACTATGTTTTCCACCGCGGAAAAATATCTCCGTGATAGAGCCAACCCGGCTCTATCTGATGGCGTTTGATGTTTCACGCACACTACACTATTCTCTGCACTAGCACAGATAAACTGCCTAATTTTACGAAATTAACCTTAAAAAAGGTATGTTTTTCACCTCTCACTTTTTAATCACTGTCGTCCGATACTGTTGTGATGTGTCACTTTAAAGAAGGCACTAATGCGCACATTTTGACACTTATTTCAAAGAGATCGGATGCGTACTTCCGGAGATAATGAATTTTAAAACCAAGAGCGTGCGGTTTTGTGGCTGTTCGCGACCGTATCTGGGTGCGTACTGGTTAGGTTAGGTTAGGGTAGGTTAGGTTAGGTTAGGTTAGGTTAGGTTAGGTTAGGTTAGGTTAGGTTAGGTTAGGTTAGGTTAGGTTAGGTTAGGTTTTTTTTTTTTTTTTTTTTTTTTTTTTTTTTTTTTTTTTTTTTTTTTTTTTTTTTTTTTTTTATTCACTTCCCCTGACTTTATCAAGGCACTTTTTAGACGACAATTTGTATAAGCATTTTATATTTTGGATTTTACCCTATATGGGTATTACAATTTTTTAATACAATAATTTTTTTTACATGTTTATACTACCTTTTACATTTTACTTTTATTAACTATTCTCTACAATAAGTTTATCTGTTAACTATTACTATTTTAATTTTTTATTTGACAACTTCAATGTTTTATTTGCAATATCTCTCCATTATTTATACAATATAATATTTTTATTATTCTAATTAGATTTGCTGTCTTTATTTTACACAACTAATTTAATAATCTACATCTCGTTTCCTGTTTAAATGGACCGCATTTATTACTTACAAGCTTTGTCGCTATAAGCAGGATTTTCATTTTTATCATCAGTCTATCAATCTCAAAAGCATAAATGTCGCTACATATTACTGATTATTAGCTTGGCCTTACCTACTTAATTGCTAACTATATTTAACGGCTTACTATTACTGATATTTTTAGTCTTATTTACATGTGCTACTGCATTTTTATTCTTTATTTTACTTCAAGTTTTTCTATCTATTTATACGTTATTTTCTACGCTTATTTCCTAATTATTTTTTATTGCTTATATTTCGATATAATACCTAAGGTTAGGTTAGGTTACGTTTTTTTTTTTTTTTTTTTTTTTTTTTTTTTTTTTTTTTTTTTTTTTTTTTTAATCTTCTACCTCCAACGTAATCGGAGCCTATTATTTACAGGTGTTTTCTTATCTCAGTCATACTAGTTCTCGCATTTGTTCATACTTTCATACAGCATTCTTATTCTTTCTATCATTCATCACTTTCGTTCCTGCGGGTGGGACTCCCGCCTATAGCTACTCTATCCTATTTACTTAGGTCTATCGGGTAATAACGTATTTACAACTTATTTTATTGAACTTCACAATGGTTTCTTATGTTATCTAATTTACATGAATCTTACAATCTTAAGATGACAAATTGACAAGGTAATAGCGATATTATAACTAAGTTACTAGTTTACATTTTTACTTATAACTATATATGTATATATTATTTAATTAATCTATAGATATATGTATACAATTTAATTTTAAGGACTATTTTATTATTAGACATATCTACTGTTATACTAATTTACATAATATACTTAAGATATTAATCTTAGTATTAATTGCTTTTCTATATTTAAGTTTTATTTCGCAGGTTTACAATTTGGGCTATTTTTACGCAATAGTCCAAGAAAATCATTTTTTGTTTACTGGCTATCACTTTGCACAAGTTGCTAACTTCTAATTTTGTTTCTAGTTTTTGTTCAAGATTGAAACGCTCGACATCATTTGTTGGGCACTCGCACAATATGTGTACCACCGTTTCTGGTATATCTGGGTCACAGATGCATGATGGGTTCTCCTTGCACTTGAAACGAGCCAAGTATTCGGAGAATCCACCATGCCCTGTCATCACTTGAGCTATGTAACGATCGATTTTAATTTTGCCTATAATTCTGTACGCAGCTCGCGCATCCGGGAAAAAGAGCTTTGTTACCGCTGCTGTATCACCTGTAGTATATCTTTGGTTCCATTCGTCAATCGTCGCCATTCTAATACTTCGCTTGACGAATGAAACCGGGCAGTGACTATAGTGTTTCCTTGTTTTTAATTTCCTGGCGGCCTCTTTAGCCAAAACGTCCGCTCTCTCGTTGCCTTCCAGCCCCACATGTGCTTTTACCCAGGACAGAGTGATATCTTTGCCCTGGTGGAATGCCATTTTAAGATTCCGTCTAGTTTCTACTGCTAGGGGGTGGAGGCAACTTGGATTTTTCACTGTTTGGAGGGCTGCCATGGAGTCACTTAATATACTGAATGTTCCAGCGCGGTTTTTAGTTACCTCAATGCTGGCCCTACAGATTGCTAACAGTTCAGCCTGATAGACCGTACAGTGGTCTGAGAGAGCAAGCTTGACGGCTTTGGCTTCTGTGCCCCCTTTCCAAATGGAAACAGCTGCACCCACCTTGCCGTCAATCTTGCTCCCATCTGTGAAAATTCGGATTTCAGGTTCACCACCGTATTGTTGTTCTCGGTCTACCAGGTTCAAAACGTCTATATTCACGTACTCGGCTGGGTGTGGATTTTCCAGCGCCGATGCCATTTGCTCAATCTCTCTGTCCCCCAGCGCCGGCTGGGGTACTCCCTTCTTTGCTTCATATAGTAAAGCCATCTCACGGACGCGAAGGTCGAGTGGGAGTATGCCAGCCAACAAAAGTGCTGAGTTCAAGGAGACCGTGCGGTAGGCTCGGCAAATTTTTTGGGCAATTCCACGCTGGACAACACCGAGGGTCTTTTGGATACCTAGCTTGTTTGCTGCTGGGGCCCATACGCTAGCTGCGTACAGAATAATTGGTTCTATAACTGCTACATAAATCGTTTTTATTATGTCGGAGTTTAATCCCCAACTTACCTTAGCGGCTCTTGAGAGTTGTTTATAAATGCTTAAGGCTTTTTTGCTTACGTTATTAACGTGTGTATTGAAGGTTAGCTTGCTGTCGATGGTGACTCCTAAGATTTTGACTTCTTGAGTAGTTTTAATTTCAATGCCTTTCATGTTCAGGCGTGGGGTGTCGTATTTAAGCTTATTCGTTATTATCACCGCACTCGTTTTGTGGGGGGCGAAACGTAGCTTGTTTACTGCACCCCACTCCTGAACATATTCAAGCGCAGCATTTGCTCGTCTTTCTATATCTAATGCGGTTTCACCGTCGAACAGCAATATAACATCATCTGCGAATGCTTGACAATAATGTCCTTTTCCCGATATTCCCTTTAGGAGAGGATCGAGGATGAGATTCCAGAGAATGGGTCCGCCAATAGATCCCTGTACGCAACCCTTATTGGTACTCTTCACATACTCCTCTCCCAAATATCTCACACGGACTTTTCGATGTTCCAAGTAGCTGCTAATGACCCGTCTCAAGTTTAATAGGTTTCAAGTTTAGGTTAGGTTCTCAGGAGGAGCTCCTCCGCCAATGGAGGCGGCGGCTGGAATCGCCCAGTGCAGGAGGCTGGACGATTTCGGCCATCCAGCCCATTCTCCAGGGCTGGGTCGCCAGGAGGCATGGGGTCCTCACCTTCCGCCTGACACAGATGCTTTCCGGACATGGTTGCTTCGGGAGGTATCTGTGGCGGGTGGCCGGGCGCGAAGCGTCCGGTGAGTGCCACGAGTGCGGCGCCGATTCCGACACGGCGCTGCACACGCTCGCGGACTGTCCAGCTTGGGCGGTTCAGCGGGCGGAGCTCGTGGCACAGGTGGGGCGCGACCTCTCCTTGCCCACTGTGGTTCGTGCCATGGTGGACAGGGAGAGGTCGTGGGCAGCGATGGCCTCCTTCTGCGAGCATGTCATTTCGCAGAAGGAGGCGGCGGAGCGGGTCCGGGAAGTCGAGTCTCGGGATCCGATCCGCCGCAGGCGAGCCGGGCGAAGCGGTTCGTCCAAGACCATCGCATGCCGCCCTAACGGGGACCTTCTGGGCGTTCCGAACGGGGTTAATCGGACGCCCTCCTTATAAGGTCCCCGAGGCGGTCGATGCATCTGGTGCTCCCGATGCATCGTCCAGCGGAGGGAGGGGCCACTTTTAGAGAGGCCCCGACCCAGAGGTGGCGCACTCTGGGGTTCAGAGTTGCTGCTGGCGGGAGTGGGGTCAAATAAGGCACCCTGCTCCCGCCACCAGCAGCGTGGTGGAGCATACAGGTTGTTTTAGTCGGTGCGAGTCCGACATAACCACCGATCGTCCCCGTCGGTCGGTGGTACCCATAAGGGGTTTTTTCCTGTATAAAAAAAAAAAAAAAGGTTAGGTTAGGTTAGGTTAGGTTAGGTTAGGTTAGGTTAGGTTAGGTTGGGGTGCTTTAGCGGTTGGCCTCCTCGTGGCGCACCCTGGGCGGGTCTACGGAATAATGAAATATGTATTCCCTGGACCTGGCGAACGGACCGTGGGGTAGGGGGGGTAGGGTTGCTGATTCTGATTGTCCCTCTGTTAGCAGAGGGCAATTCTGATAGGCTGGGGGCTCTGGGGGGGAATGAGTCTTCAACTGGTTGGCGCGTTCGGTTTTGGCTAGTTAGTCTTGCTGGACACGGCTTCGGCCTCCGTCAGCCAAACCCGTAAACCCAGCGATGAGAGCGGGGACCTTCGGGTCGCGAGGAAGAAAACCTCTCTAAAAAATTACCCCAATCCCAAGGTTCGGGGCCCGCCGATGGGATGAATGGCCGGGGGGGATTCCGGTCACTAGGACTCCACAACTGGGGGGAATTTGAGTGGGGGAAAAAAAAAACAACAGAATGGTTAAGACACGTAATCAAACGACTACCCAGGAGGGTCCCAGTTCATCTGGGGAATCCCTTGCTGCGTCGGGGAGACGGCAACCGGAGCACCGGCAGTCGTCCCCTCGACGTAGTCGCCCCATCGTATCTGGGGGGGCACCTTCTGTTTCGACGTCGAAGGAGGATGATAGAGAGGCAATGGAATGCGACGAAAAAGTCAAATCTAAATTCCAATTTGAAATGACTTGTGATGAGAAGAACAACTTTGTCGATAAAACAATTGAGGCTCGAACGAAGAAAGAGGATGGAAATCGTTTTCTGGCCAATCTTGATCTGATGGATGAGACGGTTAAGAGAATTGATGATCCTAATGTGAGCAGAAAACAGATCCGTAACTTGGTGGATTTGGCTGGCTTGTACAGCAATGAGCTATGGAACGGCATTTGCACACTGGTGGATAAGTCTGCGAGGCAGAAAAAAATGATGCAACGCAGCGAGATCGAAAAATGTGATCTCCGCACGGAAATTGAGAATCTGCGGAAAGAGGTGGATAAATTAAAGAGGCGCGTGACAAGTCTCACCCAAGAACAGGATTTAAGGCGTCTTGCTAGTTCTGCAACAAGGCCTCAAAGGAAGGATGCGTCTACTATGGTGGATGCAAGCTACATAGCGACTCCCGAGGAATATCCTCTAGGGCCTAAGCCGGCGAAAATCGCAAGAGTTGAGACACGTGTGTGCGATGACCACACATATGCAGAAAGGGCTAAAGTTCCTGTGGTTCCACTGGCTTCTGAATGGGCCACAGTTGTAAAGAGAAACCGAAGGCGAAAAGAGGACGTGACGAGAGTTCGGAACCCTGTCCCAGTTAAACCTGCGATGGCTACAATCCAGAGCGTATCTCCTGGTCATATGGAGAAGAGGAAGAAGAAGAGGAGGAGAAAGCCTAAGGTACGGGTACCTAACTCCTCCGCGGTGGTGGTCACTTTGACCGACACCGCAATAAAATGTGGAGTGACCTACAGAGATGTCGTTGCCCAAGCAAAGGAGAAGTTAGATCTCTCAGCTCTGGGGATCCCGTTGGTAACATTCAGACGGTCGGCTACTGGTGGAAGGATTTTTGAAGTTTCCGAAAACGAGAATGGGGTCAAGGCAGACATCTTCGCTGAAAAGTTAAAGGAGTCTGTGGGCCAAGAGTTAGTGAGGATTTCCAGACCCGTTAAGACTGCGGAACTGCGCCTTGTGGGTGTGGAAGATGTTGCCTCGGCGTCTGAAGTGGCCAATGCTGTGGCTACATCTGGTGGATGCGTTCCCGGGCAAGTAAAGGTCGGGGAGTTAAAGTACAACGCTGCTGGATACTGCACGGTGTGGGTGCGTTGTCCGGTGGCTGCGGCGCTGAAGTTGGAAGGCATTGGGAAGCTCCGCGTGGGTTGGTGTACGGCACGCGTTGAGCTTCTTGGAAAGCGGATACAGCGGTGCTACCGGTGTGTAGAGGTTGGTCACTTTCGGGTGAACTGTGACTCGAAAGTCGATAGAAGCACTGAGTGCTATCGATGCGGTGAGACCGGCCACATCGCTACGCGATGCTCGCGAGACCCTAAATGTGGGCCTTGCGCTAGGGCTGGTCTCCCGGCAAATCATTGGATGGGGGGCAGGCTCTGCAACCCCGTCAGAAAGCGCCGCGGGTTCCGGAAGGAACCAATTACTAGTTTCCCTTCGGAACCTGCCGTCGTTGCTGCGGTCGATACTCGACTGTCTACAGCCAGCGACGATGTTGAGATCCTGGACGTCGGGTGATGGGAGACCCGGCGCCCCCTTAAAAGGGTCTTATTCTAGGATGCATCTAGTGTCTTTAGGTGCATCCCAGAGGTGGTCGGGAGGCGTAAGGAACTCCCTGCTCTGAGGAGGGCCGCTAGGGCGGCAACGCTGCGAGGTCGCGGTCAAATAGGGTACCGTGGCTGCCGCATTAAGGCGTGAGATGGACACCGGGGGGTTTTAGTGGGTGCGAACCCCACATAACCACGTCGTCGGCTCCCATGACGGCGTGTGTACTCGTAAGGAGTTTCCCCTCGAAAAAAAAAAAAAAAAAAAAGGTTAGGTTAGGTTAGGTTAGGTTAGGTTTTTTTTTTTTTTTTTTTTTTTTTTTTTTTTTTTTTTTTTTTTTTTTTTTTTTTTTTTTTTTTTTTTTTTTTTTTTTACTATTCCTCCAACATAATCGGAGCCTATGATTACTTTTCACTTTCATACCAGTTCTCGCATTTACACTTTCGTTCATTCAGCATACTGTTTCTTTCTTGCATTCTTCTCTTTTAATCACGCAGGGGGGACTCCTGCCTAACTACTACTAAACTTACGTTACTTATTCTATCGGGAAAATAAATTTGGTTACACTTTTTATTATAATTCAAGCTTAATCTGTCTTTACATTATTTAAATTACATTATTTAAAGGGGTACACATTAAATTTTACATGTTTTGTTATTTTATTTGTTACATTTACTTATGTTATAATTAAAGTTACTGCTATTTTATTTCATTTCTACAATACGCTATTTTTATTATTGCTAACAATTTATCTAAATACTTATAATTAATATTTACAATATTATTAAAGTATTATTTTCTTGCCTATGTTTTATTATTTTCGTTAACTACTTTAATTATCTTCGTACAGTATTCTAGAAATTTTTTGCTATGTTTGCCAATTATTATTTCAGGTAAATTTTTAATTTCCAGTTTTATCCCTAATTCGTGTTCAATGTTATACCGATCTGTAGAATAAATTGGGCATTCACAAATTATGTGCGGTATGCTTTCTGGGGTATTATCGTCACAGGAGCACGATGGGCTCTCCTTACACTTGAAACGAGCCAAGTATTCGGAGAGTCCACCGTGCCCTGTCATCAATTGTGTTATATAACGATTTATTTTTAATTTTCGCATCACTCTGTACGCTACCAGCGCGTCCGGGAAGAAGAGTTTGGTGATTCCTGCGGTTTGGGCTGTCACATACCGCTCATTCCACTCGTCAAGAGTATCCCTTCTAATGATACGCTTGACGAATGAAACCGGGCAGTGACTGTAATCCAATTTTCTCTTGCTGCTCGCTCTGGCCGCTTCCTTGGCAAGCATATCCGCCCTTTCGTTGCCCTCCAATCCCACGTGCGCTTTGATCCAGGATAAGGAAACTTCTTTGCCCTGGTGGAAAGCTTCTTTCATGTTCCATCTTGTTTGTACTGCAAGGGGATGGAGGCATCTCGGATTGCTTACAGTTTTTATAGCAGCCATGGAGTCACTCATGATTCCAAAGGACCTTGCTCTACTCTTTGTAATTTCAACACTTGCCCTATGTATCGCTAGTAGCTCCGCCTGATACACCGTGCAGTAGCTGGAGAGAGTAAGTTTAACGGTTTTGGTTTCGGTTTCACCATTCCATATAGAAATGGCTGCACCAACCTTATCGTCAATCTTACTCCCGTCCGTAAATATTCGTACTTCAGGAGCGCCACTATAGCGCTGTTCTTGGTCTGTCAGGCTCGAGATGCTGATGTTAATTTGCTGAGCGGGGTGTGGGGCGTCGAGAGCTGAGGTCATTCGTTCGACCTCCCTGTCCTTCAGCGCTGCTAGAGGCACGCCCCTCTTGGCCTCGTACAACGAGGCCATCTCACGGACTCGGAGATCGAGAGGGAGAATGCCTGCCAATACCAGCGCTGAATTAAGGGAGACCGTCCGATAAGCCTTACAAATCTTTTGAGCGACTCCACGCTGAACTACATTAAAGAGCTTTCTTATTCCCAGTTTATTTGCGGCTGGGGCCCACACACTGGCAGCGTACAGAATGATTGGTTCTATTACGGCGGTATATAATGTTTTTATGATGTCGGGATTTAACCCCCAGCTTATTCTAGCTGCTCGTGATAATTGTTTGAAGATGTTGATCGCTTTTCTAGTAACGTTTGTAATGTGTGCGTTAAACGTCAACTTGCTGTCTATGGTGACACCTAACACTTTTATTTCAGCTACTTCTTTAACACTTGTCCCTCCCATGCTAAGGCGTGGTGTGTCGTACTTAAGTTTCCGTGTAATAGTTATTACATTAGTTTTGTGTGCAGCAAAACTTAACTTGTTTACGACACCCCACGCCTGAACATGTCGAAGTGCGGCATTGGCTTTTATTTCAATTTCTAGTGCGGTGTCACCATCAAACATCAAGATGACGTCATCGGCAAACGCCTGGCATTCGACACCCTTCCCGGTAAGTTCCTTTATTAATGGGTCCAGGAGGAGATTCCACAATATCGGGCCTCCAATGGATCCCTGGACACATCCTTTGTTTGTCATTCGGATGTGCTCCTCCCCGGCGTACCTAACCCGGACACGCCTATCACTCAGGTAGCTGTCAATGACCCGTCTCAAGTTCACTGGGCATTTTTCTTCAGCCAGTCGGGTTTTTATAACTGGCCACCAGGCGCTATCGAAGGCTCCCTCTATGTCTAATGATACCAAAGAAACTATTTTCTTCGCATTTAATCTGCCTCGAATGTATTGCATCAGATTATAGAGGGAGTCTTCGGTGCTCCTTTGTGGCATAAATCCGTACTGCTGTTTGCTGATTCTAGGTAGTAAGTGAAACTTGAGGCGGGCTACTAACATTTTTTCATAGATTTTACCAAAAATTGGTAAGAGTCCGATGGGTCTGTACGCCTTGGGGGAAGCATAATCTGGCTTACCTGGTTTTTTGAGGACAATCACCACGGCTTCTTTCCATATTGTAGGGAAGTGGTAGCAGGCCAGACACTTATTCATTAGAGCGAGGAAGAGCTCAGGATCTTCTCTAACGACCGTTTCGCATATGTCAGCTGTGAAACCATCCAACCCGGGGGCCTTCTTTGGGTTAAAGGATTTTGTTGCCGAAATGAGCTCCGCCATAGTGAATGGTGGGTCCCAATCATTACATTGCTCTTCATCATTCACGTTGCGCGCTTTGGCTCTTATTTCCCGATGTATAGGTTTATCATCATTCCCATGGTCATCCGGGTAGAAGGTTTCAGCTAATAGTTTTGCTGAGGCCTTTGAGTCGAGCGTCCCTCCATCGCTTTCCAGAGGCTGGTCTTCGCCTCTTTGTGTTGTTCTGCCAATCACTCTGTATATTCCTTCCCACATCCCTTCCCTATCTTGTTTGCTGCAAAATTGTTTCCAGCTTTCTGATTGGGCCTTCGACACTTCTAGCTCGTAGTGCTCTTTTTGTTCGAGGTACTCTCTGACTACCTTTGCTCTCCGTATTTCGGCCGCATTTCTTATTCGACGTTTCTTAGTCGCGACTTCCTTTTTTAGCCTTGCAAGGTTTTCAGACCACCACGGCATGGTTATATGTTGTTTAGTTTTCTTCTTGGGTATGGTTTCTATGCAAATTTTTGTTATTGTTTTGGTTAACTTATCCACTGTTTCCTCTATTTCATTTTTTGTTGTAATTTTTTGTATTTCCGTTATTGTAATATTATTTTCTATTTTGAGTTGTTTAAATTTTTCTTTAAAACTTTGCCAGTTCGCTTTCTTCGTGTTATACTTGCGTGTTGTTCTATTTATTTTTATTCCTTTGGATTTTTCTAAATTTATTTTAAAAACCATGCCGTTGTGATCCGACCCTGTGAGGCTGTCATCGACTTTCCAGTCATGTACCGATTGGAAAATATTTGTTGAACAGGCCGTTATATCCACGAAGCTAGTATATCGTTTGCCTCCCCTTATTGTATCGAATGTTGGCGTTTTGCCTGTATTTAGTATGTTCAAGTCCAGTTCGTTAAGAGTTCCGGCCAAATCATCCCCCCTAGAGTCCGTCTTAGGACTACCCCACCACATACTTTTGGCATTTGCGTCGCCTCCTATTAAAATTTTTCTAGAGCCGATTTCCGACTTTATATTTCTTAATTCTTGGAGGTATGGTTCGATCGGCAGGTCTGGTTCGAAGTACAGGGATATCGCCACAATCTCCCAAGCACTCGTTCGGATATCCACCACGACAATGTTGTTCGTGGTGAGTTTTGGGAACTGAATGACGTCTAAGTCATCATTGAAAACAGCAATTGCTGCTTTTGTGTTCCCCTCTCCTACTGAGGTGTTTTGGAAGATCCTGGCGCCCCTGTAACTCCTCATGACTTTACCACCTCCAATATAAGGCTCTTGTAATAGAGCAAATGCGGCTTTTTTCTTTTCGGCTTCTATTAACAGTTCATGTTGTAACAGTCTCATCCCTACATTCGAGTTTTAAAAATAAATAATTATTAAAATTTCAATATTTTAGAAAAATCTATAAGTATAAAAATAAATGTTTGTTTGTCACGCAGTAATGTTTTTTCGCATCTATAATTGATGCTCTATTCATATAACATCAAATCCAGAAAAGTCAAATTTTCGTCATATTGACCGAATGTCACGTTATCCGCCGTACTACAGTATGAGAGAGCGGGCGGAGCGTAGAGCGCAGAAGTGATCTGTTAGGTCGCTTATGAAATGTTGTTATAATGATATTGTAGATGTGTACTGGGGCGATACAAGATATTAATTGAGTTTTAACTCGACTATTTTTAATAATAATTAATAATAAATACACATCTAGACCCGCTCTCGTATAATGGTTCAAGATGCAAGATCGTGTCGATCTTTGGAAAGGCTGTGATTGTGACTTGACCATTAAGAGTGTAGCGATGGTTACATCGCTTAGCTCACCTCGAACGATTAAAGTGTCAGAATGATACTTGGTAAAGGCAACTTTGCTGAGTAGTGGTTGGCACTCTACCGAACATGCTCTGGCGGGTACTGGTGGGAGACTTGAGGTTTAGGCCGGCAGTGATTTCGGTCATTGCTGTGTGCCTGGCCCAAAAGGCTACACTAGGCTGCATCTTATTAGGGCTGGACATAGGCCCGTAGTTAACTTCGGTTGCTGCGGCGTGCCTTTATTCGGCTTTGGTTTGACGCAACCAGAGTTACTTTGGGCGTGTGCCTTTGTGATACGGGTTTAGTTAGGCCGGTGGTGATTTCGATCATTGCCGTGTGCCTTGCTCGACCTTTGGACGCATAGGCCGCTTGAAGTAGTGCCGGTACAGTGGTGGCTGAAATGTTATTGTTTGACGAACGGACATCTAAACGTTGTTTGTAGTCTCTCAATAGTGACGGTACCACAGCTGAATGTTGCTGGGCGTTGCGGAAGTTAACTTTATGTTGCTGAAGTGATACGCCGCGGCAGTGATGGATCGCTATGGACTCTGTTCATAGTAGCGGATGGGTGTGGTGTTTCGTCCTTTTTAGGACGTCCCTTTAGCTTAGTTAATGATACCACGAATGACCATTATAGCATGGCATTATTGCATAAGAGCCGCTGGTCGGGTCTTTGTTAATAAGACTGCGGACTAGCTTTAGACAGTGTGGCCTGCATTTCCCTTATCTTCACATTTACATATACATCTTACGTGGCTTGCCGCGTTAAACATAAATTACCTTTTGTTGTATGAGGTGGCGTGTTGAGCTTGGCGCATACCGTAAGCGAGTGCACTATGTGTGACTCCATTATATGGTATTGGGTGAATAGGGGGTGATTGGCATTCATGTAATGCTCTGCAATACACATCTTCCACTTCGGTGGACACACACTATCCACTTCGGTGGACACACGCCTATATGGTGTATATATTATAACTAATCAAGTTGCTTTGCAACATGTTTGCCATCTCGATGGGTTTCCACTTTGTGGACTTTATACGTATTATACGTATTATACTGTATGTGGTTTTTACCATAGAACGCACCGTTACGACGTGTGCAGGCGACATGCGCCTTACTGAATATAAGAATTGGTAATTTATTATCAAAGTTTACCAGGCCTTGTGCCTTTGGCTAATGCCATATTTTATAGCTCCGGCTATTTATTATATGGGCTTCGGTCCTCTATTATACACCCAGGCACTCATGCCTAATACGTCAACTGTGGTTTTGTTGACTCCCGACAATAATGGGTTTATCCCATAATCATACGCCGCAGGCGCACTATAAACAGGTACCCCTTGGGGGGGGGGCTCATATCCTATGGACGGAGCTCACCGTTGGTAGCGGGTGCGGAGCTACTGACTATCACTCTCTTTTTATATTTTTCCAAATCGGAAGAATATAATAGATGGGAGAGAGATACCACATTGATTAAACTTCTCTGCGGAGTTGTTTAAGGGTTAGGTATTTAGATCGAGTGAGTGATCTTTCTGTTGGCTATAACATATCCTATGAAGTAACATAAGACATTCGCGAGACATTCAACTATCTGAATGTCTCGCATTTTTTTATCAAATTTTATAGTAACCCGTTCATGTATTAACCATATAAGAATCTGTTCGTGTAACGAATATATATCTGTTGGACATATAAAGTCTGTTCGTGTAGAGTACAAGTAAAATCTGTTCTTGTATTAGATAAATATAAAACCTGTTCGAGTATCGTACACTGATGACAAACAACTGTTTTATATTATAACAAATGATATTTGATAATGAACCTCTCTGTTGAGGAAAGTGATATAAACTACGAATGTAGGGCTGACGGCTCTATTTATATTAAAGAATTCGATATATTGAAATATTATTATAAAACTATAATGTGATTATTATCACATTATTTTATTCTATTTAAGGGTTTATTTGACTCCTTTAGATTGATGGACACATAGCCTCTGACGCTCTAAAAGAATTTGAGTTATTACAAAACACAACGTAGTACGGGTCCTAGCCACTTAGACGAATCACGAGCCAATATACATATATTAAGAGTGCTAGCGCCTTCGTCGCGTTTTTACGCTTTACGCTGTTGGAGTGCGAGCGCTCTAGCGGTGGTTAAATATTATTAAATTAATATTTATACTTGACGGAGGAGGAGATAGTTACAATGTGTGGCATGTTTTTGGCGCTGCAAATTCGATTGTATTACAAGATAGGTGTTGTTGCCTGGTACAACCTCAGCAATACGCTACGGTTGACCTGGCTATAGCGTCCCATTTTTTACGTATGCTGCATTCTGCACTGAATGCATTATGGTTCGTTTTATTTAGTTTCGCCCTTTTACAATTTATGCACGAGGGTTGCTCGCCCATCACCGTCTCTGTACAATCGGCCTTTAGGTGGAGTCCGCCGCAATGGCTGCACAGGTCGGCAGGTTCTTTGCAGAATCGCCGACCGTGGCCATATCCCAAGCAGCGCGAGCACTGCACGAGTGGCGATTGATCCTCCACCTTGCTCCACATCAGTCCTAGGTATAGGTGGCCCGCGTTTATCGCCCGTTGCCACATCGCAGGGGCGACGCTCACGACTATATGGCTTTGGTGAGGATTTCGTGCCCTACGACGATATTTAACTTGCAGTCTATCTTCCTCGCCGTCGAGGGCGTGAAAAATGTCTCTGTTATTTTTTCTTAAGGCTGCTATGATCTCCTCGTCTTTTTTATTCGCGAGTACGTCCCTGATAACTAATAGAGGGTCTTTGTTTTTCACTTCCTCGACTGCGAGGGTGGCTCCTTCTCTCTGCAGTCTTTCTTTAGCCTTTTGTCGTTCCCCTTCCGAAGTGAACCCCATTATCACCTTACGGTCTTTTGCCTTTCTAACCTTAGCAATTTTTATCCATCCTTCCTCAGTGTTCATTTCCTTATCGAGTTTTTGCATAACGATATCTCCAGTATCCTCCTCGTTTTTCGAGGTTACGATTACTGAGTGCAGTGTGCCGCGTTTCAGTGGTAGTTCACCCTTCTGTGCTGCCACAACGCTTGCATAAGTCGCAGTCCTTTCAAGTGATCCTTTATGTGATTCCAGGGCCACTTCAAGGACTTCCATCTTCTTTGTATTTGCCGTTAGCATGACTGAGTGTTCCTGTATCTGTTTTATAAGGCTTTTTATTTGAAGATCCGACTGGTAGGGGTTTGGTGCGCTGACCGTTAGGTCGATTGTCGAGGATGCATCCGTTCTCTTGCATACTTTCAATCTCTCTATCTCCTCTTCCGCACTTTTATATAGTTCGTAGATTCGTTCGGTATTTATTTTAACTGTCTGTCTTATGTCGCCTCTTATGTTTCGTGATTCCTCCATACCTTCAAGAATTTGTCTTTTAAGCTCCTCTACTTCCGCCATACGACTTTCGTATTGCGATTTTGATGGAGTTTTTTCTTTCGGGGCTCCTCTAGAGGCTTTCTTAGAGATATCTTTCCTTGCAGGTCCTGCCTGCGTCGTCGACATGTAAGCGCCCTGTTGAATAACAGGCTCTATCTCCTGCGTCGTTCCCTTCGGAGAATCTTCTTGCCCTTCTAAGCTGCGTCGAGCAATACTAAATGTTTTATTTCTTCCCATGGGCAATGCACTGCCCTTGTCAGTCGGCTTAACGGGTGTTCTCGGAAACATTATGTGGAGGTATGCGTCAACGTTAAGTAAATAATAAAATATAATTAAGTTTCCTTAAAATCTTCTTAAATTCTAATAACTCTCCTAAATATAGGTAGAGCTATGTCAACAGTTAGCTGTCAGACTGAAATAGCCTTCTAAGAACAACTACCAAAAAAGTAGAGTCGAAAATTTTTCTGACTCTATGTAGAGTCGGTCTAATAAGATAATCGAATTGGTCTCCCCGAGCCCTTTTCAGTGATACCAATCTCAGTCTTCTACGTTCCCGGGTTCAGGAGTTACGACAAATTCCGTTTTTCCAAGATGGCGTCTCAAATTTGCGGAATTTGTCGTTTCTCAGTAAATACTGGGCCAAATTTCTCGAGTTTTGGCTTCCCGAACTGAACTCGGCGAGATCTATCCGATGAGTAGGTCTTTGACCTTCGATTTTCGCAAAGTGTCAAAAGCCACTGGAAGGGAAACTATCGGATGGCTCGTTGCCAGCTAACGTCACTAGTGGAAACCCCGATGCTCCACGACCAAAGGGTCCAAAGTTACGAGCGTTCTAAGTTTTCCAAGATGGCGTCGGAGTTGTCAGACCCAATTTTCAAAAGCCTACAACTCGGAACCTATAGGTCGTAGAGTCTCGGTGTTTGGGTTTTTTGGGCTCAGCTTTTTTGCCTCTATGCGATGATGCCCTTTTTGGGGCCCCCAAAAAAGATGGCCTCCAATTGAGCCAAAACTTGTAAGGAAGAAAGTTTAGTACTTGAGTTGCCCAAAACCGAAAACCCCAAGTCTCTAAATCAAACCGTTTAGAAGTTATAACCTACCAAAATTTGCCAATATGGCCGCCGTAATGTCAAAGTCAATTTTAAAAAGACTATATCTCCGCAACCCTTTGTCGTAGAAGTCTCGGACTTTTTGCAGGCTGTGTGGCTTCACCTAAAGTTTACCCCCTTTATGGTAATTTTATTGAAAATTTTAAAGTGCAAATTTAACCAAAATTTTTTACTTAATAAAACAAAATAATTTTTTCAACCACTACAGTGAAAATCCGATCCTTGTACGCTGTACGGTTCTGAAGTTATTACGATTTGAAGTTTTCCGCAAAAAATCTAAAAATTTCGGAAAAAGAGAAATTCCTTAATTTAAGAGCAATCTTAATTTTGTTTTGGGTCTAAAGGACTCAAAACAATATTCCGAAACTAATGGTATACTTCGAAATTTATTTTTCCTATGATTTTTAATTAATTTCAATAAATTTACATAAAATTCAATATCTTCGGAACCGTTAATCTTAAAATTATTCTAAAAACACCAAAATATACCTAAAATGAAGGATTATCTATAGAAATAATAAAACAAATTATTTTCATAGAAAAATTTTTCAGGAGACTGTGGGGACCGATTTTTGCACTTTTTGCTTATATCTCCAAGTTTAGTCGATAAAAAATTTTTAAATTTTGTATACACTCAGACGGTCTTAGCGCGCAACAATTAACAATTTAAAAACTATAGATCAAAGATCTATTTTAAAAGTTATTAATGTTTAAAGTTTTTTCCTTTAATTTTACTTTTTTCAAAAACTAAATGTCCAAAAATTTGTTTCTTGATGCCAAAAGCTTCGTGAAGATAGTACCTTTCTTGTCCGTGAATTTCAGATTTTTCTCTCTTCTCCTTCAGTGAGCACGTGGTGAAAAAAGCACGTGCTCGTTTGTGAAAAACCTTATTTTTCGCGGGAAAACTATGTTTTCCACCGCGGAAAAATATCTCCGTGATAGAGCCAACCCGGCTCTATCTGATGGCGTTTGATGTTTCACGCACACTACACTATTCTCTGCACTAGCACAGATAAACTGCCTAATTTTACGAAATTAACCTTAAAAAAGGTATGTTTTTCACCTCTCACTTTTTAATCACTGTCGTCCGATACTGTTGTGATGTGTCACTTTAAAGAAGGCACTAATGCGCACATTTTGACACTTATTTCAAAGAGATCGGATGCGTACTTCCGGAGATAATGAATTTTAAAACCAAGAGCGTGCGGTTTTGTGGCTGTTCGCGACCGTATCTGGGTGCGTACTGGTTAGGTTAGGTTAGGTTAGGTTAGGTTAGGTTAGGTTAGGTTAGGTTAGGTTAGGTTAGGTTAGGTTAGGTTAGGTTAGGTTAGGTTAGGTTAGGTTAGGTTAGGTTTATTTTTTTTTTTTTTTTTTTTTTTTTTTTTTTTTTTTTTTTTTTTTTTTTTTTTTTTTTTTTTTATTCACTTCCCCTGACTTTATCAAGGCACTTTTTAGACGACAATTTGTATAAGCATTTTATATTTTGGATTTTACCCTATATGGGTATTACAATTTTTTAATACAATAATTTTTTTTACATGTTTATACTACCTTTTACATTTTACTTTTATTAACTATTCTCTACAATAAGTTTATCTGTTAACTATTACTATTTTAATTTTTTATTTGACAACTTCAATGTTTTATTTGCAATATCTCTCCATTATTTATACAATATAATATTTTTATTATTCTAATTAGATTTGCTGTCTTTATTTTACACAACTAATTTAATAATCTACATCTCGTTTCCTGTTTAAATGGACCGCATTTATTACTTACAAGCTTTGTCGCTATAAGCAGGATTTTCATTTTTATCATCAGTCTATCAATCTCAAAAGCATAAATGTCGCTACATATTACTGATTATTAGCTTGGCCTTACCTACTTAATTGCTAACTATATTTAACGGCTTACTATTACTGATATTTTTAGTCTTATTTACATGTGCTACTGCATTTTTATTCTTTATTTTACTTCAAGTTTTTCTATCTATTTATACGTTATTTTCTACGCTTATTTCCTAATTATTTTTTATTGCTTATATTTCGATATAATACCTAAGGTTAGGTTAGGTTACGTTAGGTTAGGTTAGGTTAGGTTAGGTTAGGTTAGGTTAGGTTAGGTTAGGTTAGGTTAGGTTAGGTTAGGTTAGGTTAGGTTAGGTTAGGTTAGGTTAGGTTAGGTTAGGTTAGGTTAGGTTAGGTTAGGTTAGGTTAGGTTAGGTTAGGTTAGGTTAGGTTAGGTTAGGTTAGGTTAGGTTAGGTTAGGTTAGGTTAGGTTAGGTTAGGTTAGGTTAGGTTAGGTTAGGTTAGGTTAGGTTAGGTTAG